>JAPJYX010000002.1:10010000-20010000 GCA_030503985.1 Himalopsyche tibetana | reverse complement strand
AAATCTTTCATAAAGAGCTAATCATAGTTTTCCTCTATTTGAGTTTATGCTTGTAATTTTTTTTATCTAGATAATAATATTATTTAAACGTCTATTAAAATACAATACTGCAGGCAAACTGATTTATATAACTTTTTGTACATCGTATACTTATAAAATAAAATAAGCGATGATTTGAATCCGTTTAACTTCATGAAGAATATATACTTAACATAATAAAAATGGTTGAAAAATGGATGCATTTATTATTTAAAGTTTATTTTTAAAACTGTTTTCATAACACCCACGCCATAATGCCAACGAGAATATGTTAAAATAAAATGATATTGACTAAAAAAATAGCAATGAGAAATATATACGTATGTAAATATATGAAAAGTATTCTTTGAACAAATTTAGGAAAATACATGTCGAAAAAGAAGTAGTTCATGGTTGACTTACATTTTAGGGTCGTTCAACTGTAAAAATAACATGAATACTTGATGGAATATTTATATATTTAAAAAAGCCGAGTTGGATTCATAAATGGCGAGTAGTCAACTACTAAGCAGAACAAGTTAATCATTATATGTTATAATCTGCGATGCTTTCCTCACTACTGTTTTTAATCAATTTTACTTTAAAATTAATATTACTATTAATATACTATTAATGAATAGTGGGATCAATAGACAACGGTGTTTAGTGTGACCATATGGTGACGCTCGTCCTTGGAGGGTTAAATTAGCAATGAGGTTTTACAGATAAATTTCATTACAAAGCAAAGAATCTGTGAATTTATGTCACTAGAGATTATAATACCAGTATAACTGAATCTGGGATCGCAGTTTAGGTAGTGTTTTTTGAATCACTATATAAATTGTATCGGAAAAGCAAACATATCAGTTTTTCGTTATAGGAAGTTTACAAAATTTAAGTATTGACATAGAACATACTTTAATGTCAAAAATTTTCAATCGTGGTATATACCATAATAATATCTACTGTGGAAAGGAAAAAGGACGTAACCCACAGTTTTTCCAAAACAGGTTTTTTTCGATTATCACAATGTATCACACTTGATACACGTTCTATCAAAAGGATGCAAGCTGCAAATGCCGAATTAGTATCTAAATTTAGCTTTTAAGTTTGAAAAAGATGACCTTGTTAAAAGTTAAAACGAAGAAAAAAGACTGAAACAAAGGGTTTTCCTACACAATTTCTTTAATTAATATTAGATTATGTCAATTAAACACCAGTTTAGAAGTCTCAGTGCACTTCAAGGTTTTGTATAATTCATAATTTGCATATGTCACAAAATCATCAAAACACGTTTTTAGCTCCTACTGTAAAATTTGACATGTGTGGGTTACGTCCTTTTTCCTTTCCACAGTCGATATGTATTATAACTTTGAAAAAAAACAGCAAGTAATTTATGAAAACCAACTGTCTATGATAATGATATTTTTATTGACTGTATTTAAAATAAATTTTGCGTTCCAATTTGTCCGTAGTTTAAGATTTGATTAATCCTTTTCTTAATACCGGTGATGAGTTTTGCAATACAGTGAATAAAAATGAAACACCGAAATACCAGTTTGGATATATTTATCCGGATTTCAATTCCTATCCTCGCAAAAGTCCAATCTCAATGGTAAATTTGATATTTTGGAAATTTAATACTCTAAAGATGCAATAAGTATGACTTTTAATAATTCTACTTAAATATTAGTGGAAAACTTGAAAAATGAAAAAAAAAATTCAGATATTTACAGCACATAAAACGAAAAGTTATATAGTTTTGATTAAAGGTGGAAACTGAAGAAATTTCAAAATAAAGGTTTGGTTTCTTAAATTTATTGCACAACTATTTCAATGTTGTCCAATAAATCTGTATTAGCTTTTATTTACATTAAAGCGTTTATCTTATTAAAACTGATTAAATTAAATTGGATTAGAATTAATTCTGTACATTTCTCAAAAACTTTATCGTCGGGACATCAAGTTACACATTATTTGCAGAACTGTGCTTTTCATTGTTTTACCCATGCAAATGAGAACTAACTAAATCAAAGCTAAATAAGCAGAGTTTAATTATTTAAATTCAAAAGACAGATGTATTCATTTGTATTGTCGGTACGACAAAGGATTAGAAAAATCCGTTGCTTATTCAAAAAGAAGATAAAAACATTGTTCGCTTAACACATTACGTTAAAAATTTAAATAAATCTGTTATTAAATGAGATAAAAATTTGTTTGTATTTTTAATTGCTTAACCTTGTGAAAATGATGAATATTCAAAGTGAATTTAAAAAAATGCTAATCAAATAATATGTATTTTACATTTATTTAAATATTTAATTTGACAAAATATAAAATAAACATGCGTTTATACAATGTGTAAATACACTATCAATGAAAGCTAATTATTTAGGCATGGTGTCTTTGCCTCAGTTTTTCATTAAATATGATATATATTTAATGAAACCCAAAACTTTACCATTGAACAATAAATCCAATCTGATTTTCATGGAGACCTTTTGTAAAAGTAATTGAAGACACATCGACAACCAGTTTTTGATGATCAAAAATCTGGTACTATTATGTGAAGATAGGGTAAAGCAATGAACATACAGCATGTTTGTGTTGAAGAACAATTATTCTCTCACCCAATCTTCCACGGAGACTTATTTTAAATTAAATAAAAACTAAGACGACTGATATTTATTAAGTTGATGGACGGGGTAGAAAGATCATTAGCATCTTTGAAGCTAAGACAGCGCATTTCGGAGAATGAAAGTGTTTCATGGCGGCGACCAGGGGTAAATAATGTGTAGTCGTTACAGTTTCTGAAATAATAATTATAAGTCTGTTTTAGAAAACTTGTTTATATCGATAACGGATATTTATTATTTCTTGTTACATTTTTACATAAATGGTAGATTCTTTGTCCAAAAAAACTTTTCACTTGTACTACGAAACCTTTTTTAGGCCACACGATAAAAGAATGTGTACTTTGGAAATTAATTGAGCCTTTTCATAATGATATGTTAATGGATATCCAATAAATGATAAAATCTTTCGATTATTAGAAACAAACGCTTGGCTATCGTTAATCCAAAATTTAAGACGTTTTCTTTTTTCTTTCTTAAATAAAAATCATTATGATCATATTTTATCAATAAATTTTTGTTACAAAATATTCATAATATAGTTTCGTGTATGTTATTTAATATAAAATTTGATCTTAATCAATTATAAATAAAACAGCTTAGACAGGTTCATATAATAACGGTTTCATTGATTTTGTAATAGTAAGAAGAAAATAAATTGTTCATTTGTCAAATGGGCTGCTTATTTATAAATAATATTTAACCTTTTTTCACATAGTATAACATATTAAGTGGATTGACTCGTCATAAACAATAATAGCCAATGTATAAATTATTGTTGCCGCGCAGTGAATTTTTAACAAACAGTCATCTTTAGTATACATTGATTTTAAAAACTAAAAAAAGAGGTTGAATTATCCGAACTATTTCATAATATGGACAAATTTAGTTGTTAATATGATTTTATAGAAAAAGAATACAAATTCTACGATTATTTTTTATTTTTATTACTTTGATGTGTTAAAAATAGGACGTTTAGATATACACAGAGTTCTTAAATAACTAACCAAAACTCCAGCTTTTCTCCAAAAAATATTTTTATAATGAATAGCCGAATCAATCAGAAAGCATCTTCGAGAGTGGAAAAGTTTTAAGTGCTTCCATTGTCCGAATCCTATTTGCGCGGACCTTTTCGCTGACTGAGTCGGAGCGAAGTTCCCTTTGAATGTAAAAAATCATTATTATAAAATGGCGTCCTAAAAATAAAACGACACTGAATGTAATTTAGTGTTTTAATTAACCTTGCGGTGTCCCATTAAATTTTGTAATGGGGATTCGCCGGGGAAACGCAGGCCGTGATTATCAAAACAAACCATTTGTTGAGATTTATTTTGACAAACTTTCTCATCATTATTATGTAATAACAAGTTAAAGTTTAAACAAATTTGTTCACAAATCCGCCGAACTAAAAATTAATAAACGATTAATCGTAAGAAATTTTGTTAAGTTACATACTCAATTAATTCGTGTTTGGATCACATTTAATGATTTGCTACCAATTAATTGTTCATTATGCTTTCGTTGCATTGAAACGATTAATCTTAAATAAAATATCAAAATGAGTTTTATTGAAGTTCAGTCATTTTTTAAAACTAGTAAAAAGAGGTTAATAAAATTTTGCGATACTTATTCATATATATAGTCGAAGAGCAAACATTCAAGAAGTGATTTGTCATACAAATACACAGCTTGGAAAATGATGACTTGAGTGTTGGAGAAATCACGGTTCGCTTGAATGTGTCAATTTTATGATTTAATTTTTATAGGAAAAAACCTTTCTTGAATGCTAATTGTGATTTCCATTCATAAATTTTATTATGGGCTATCAAAACTGATTTTAAATGGCATTTTTCGAAATTTGAGACAAATCACTTTTTGAATATTTCATATAAGCATTCAATAATCAGGGCTTTGCATTAGGTATTCATTACAAATCGTGGTTATAAAATAAGTTTTCTATTCAAACAAAAAACATGACATAGTGGTTCGCAAACACAAAGTATAAAAAATATAAATTTATTGCCATAGCCATGTTCCCTGAAGACAAAATCAACTGAAATGTTTTTTTCAAACTGAGTTCAGAGCTCAGAAGTGATACCATGAAATACGTTCAGATGAATATCATCAAAGATGCTGATGATGATTTTACGAAGATGAGTTTTTGTTCAATATAATCAAGAATTGTGAATTTTCTTTGAATTTGAATTATTATAATAAATATTCAAAAAGAAGACTATCTACAACAGGTTGTAAAATACGAATTCCTGTGAAGTATGAGGTGAACTTTTTGATAGAGGCTATTTTTCATCAGAATGAGTTTTTTATGCAAAATTTTGTACATCTAGATAGAAGCTTCTTGCTCAGATGAAAAATATATATTTACGGATTTTTTTTGAAAACTGCCGCTGTGCAAAATAAAGAGTCTTCGCAGTACTACAAGATGACTAAGTGATTTCTCTATATCATATAAAGGACTGGTTTTGACATTTTACGGCGTAGGTCACACAAACATTATAAAGTGGCCAAAACTTTCAATTACTTTTATGATAATCATCATTCGGTAGAACTTTTGAATTTGACTTCATTTTTATAACTCAAACATTTCCTTTGTTTTTTTAAACAAAACAGAAAATAGAAAGATTAAGTAAAAACACACATGGCAATAGTTTTCGCTGTGAAAAACAAATATGGTGTTTTAAGGTGGTCAGTGTTTACTGTCAGCCGTTACCGACTTGGTGGAAAGGCATTACATAATATTTGAAAATAAACCACTCTTTTGTACAAATTTCACATTTATTTATTAATATCAGAACCGGTTTTGCCTAAAACGTGCATTTTCAAGTGATAGTAAATATATATTGTAACCGGGTTATTAGAAAAACATTTAAGACCAATATGGGCGTAAGAAACAATTTATAACAGAAATATTGATGCTGATAAATATAAATTCATGACACTAAGCTTTTACAAATAAATGCTTATAATTCGCGATGGCATAAACAAAAAAAATGTAAAAAAGGTAAGTAACAATAAAAGGTGTCTCTAAAATTAATTAACACATGGGGAACTGAGAATTCATAATATCACTTATTTATATTTCGTATTAAGACTTATAAATTCTTTTTAGATTTCTATTACCAATTGTTCGTTACGCCCTTATCAGTTTTACATAGTTTTTTTACTATTAAGTTTGTTGATATGTAATCACTCTATATTTTTTATCAGTCAAAAATTCTTCTGATGTGTACTGTGTGATGATGTGATGTGTTCCTGATCCTAAATAAATATACAAAGAATTAGTAAAAAAAATGGTTTCATTTTAAAAAAATGTGTCATAAAATTTTCCCCTGTTTTTAAATGTTACGTATACGTCTTTTTCGTACTTGATAAGAAGCACATGTGCTAATATTATATTTAAAAAGGAATTGTGTTTGCTTTCAGTGGCTTGTTGTTTCAGAAAGGGTAAAGATAGAAGGATGTAAGTTAATTGCTATATTCTATGTTCCGTTTTCATGATTATATAGCGCGGGATTATGTATTGTTGATTGTATACAAGATTGTTTAATTTAATTTTGTCGGTGTGAAAAACTTAAATTATTATATTTTATGCTAATTTTATATAATTGCTGTTAAATAAATATATTTTTACTATTTATCTGTATAATTTAATAATATCTACATTTTGGCTTTTCTTAAAATCGTTTTATATTAAGTATTTTTTAGAACAAGCAACATCTTTTACGGTGATAGCCAATCTGACTGCTGACATCAGATTTGGGCTCAGTTTGGTTAGCCAGTTCAGGAATTGAAGCCGTTTAATCATCACGTGCGTTGTAAGATCGGTGAATGTACCGAAAACAAGATTGCTAGATACAAGACTCATTTTTGGTACGTAAATTTGCAAAATTGCATTTTGCGGTTTGCATTTAGACTATAAAAGTAGTAAGAGTATCAAAAGTCTATAAGCCATTATTGAGCTGACGTTACATTTAGATAACGTCACTGTTTGGTGTGCTTTGAGCGCTGGTGAAATCATTAGTCCATATTTATACGTTATAGTCAAAGGATAGCACTATGAATCCGAGATCACTGACATGTAGAATTAATGTGGGAGTGCTGTGGTTTCAACAAAACGGCGCAATATGCCACACAGAGCGCAACACAATCAATTTATTGATTGAAAATTCGATGGGCGCATAATTTTACGTATTTGACTTGTGAATTGGCCTCCAAGATCATGTGATAAACAAACATTTGGTTCTTTCGATGGTTTCGGCGGTAACTTTGTGGAAGTTCATTTTAATAGAAAATTTAAATTAACTTTGATTATTCCACGTATTGTGTAACTCATTTAATAGAAAATAATCATAATTTTAATCAGATTTGTAATTTAGAAATACTCCACCGAGTAAATAAAAAGGGTTTAAAGATGAATAGCTTAGAATTTTTAGAAATTAATAAAACTCTTAACAAAAAAGAAATATTATTAAATAATATTCTTAATAGCACAGGCGGTTCCCCGTTACTCAAATTGTTTCCAATTAATAGAGTAATCACAAACCTAGATGATTGACTGCAGCTCATTAGTTTTAATAGTTTGTAATGTTTAACGTCATTAGTAGTATGATTAAATTTGTTTGCACTGTTTCGATTTTATAATCCCCTCTTTGCTTCCATTAAAAAGGAAAAATCCCATTCTGATTGTTTACAACTCATTAGTAAAATTAGTATCATTATCTGTTTGCTTTATTTCGATTCTACACCCCCCTCCTTGCTCCTCTTAAAAGGAAAAAAAACCCAATCCATTTTGTAATTTTATAATTTTAAAATGTTAGAATCAATCTTGCTTCATTACTTAAGCAAACTTTGCGATAGTAAGTCTGAAGATGCCTCTGAAAGAGGCGAAACACGTGTCACAGTTAGTTACACAATACGTGGAATAATCAAAGTTAATTTAAATTTTCTATTAAACATTTGGTTATTTTATGATACGATATGTAATGTCGCTAGACTATGCTAATAAACCAAAGACGATAGCTGGTTGGAAGTCACTATACATTGTGTTATTGCAGACATACGGCCCCAGCTGCTCAAACAAGTGGTTGAAAATTGGACTTAAAGATTGCTATTTATCGAGCCAGCCACGGTCGCCCATAATGATGCCAATATCATGGCCAGTATAACGATTGTTGTGTGTTTTATTTTATTTTAAATTTCTATACCTCAAAAAACTTTCTCTATAATGTATATTTAATTTGAAGTCTGATTCTTATATATATGAGAGTTATGATAGAAAAAAAGTTTATTACTTTAATTTATATTGTAGGATTAACTAAATACGACATTATAAAATCATGTTTTTCTGTTAAGGCGAAAAAAAAATTACTATTCGAGACCTTTAACTGTCAGTTGACAAATATACCAGGTCTTAGATGGACTGTGCAGCGTCGTTAGCTTCTATTACTACTCGAATCCCAGTAAAGACAGGTTATATAAATTTAATAGATTAATGGAGTTTTATTCAAAGTCATGAATGTATGTGATTTTAATTCTCTCTCATCCATACAATCCTAACAATGGCAATTAGGTAACTACTATTCATGATTTAGCCTTGTTGTTCCTTACAATCTTTGTAAAAAAACTTCTGTTGTGAAAAACTCTGTGAAGAATCCATATCACTCTTCACATTGGAAGCAAAAATTGTTAAAAAAAAACAGCAAACGGATAATTTGATCAACATTTTTAAAATAATTAATTTATTTTGTAAATATTATACAACGTTCTTTGTGGCACAAATCTGTATTTAATTATTTATTAACACCGATGGTTTTAAAAAATAGCATATTCTTTGAAATTTGTAATACTTTTTGTACATGAAGGCGGTAAATGGCAAAAATTTACAATTCCCTTAATAAATTTGCAACTAAGCGGTGGTGAAAAATTCGAAATAATTAACCTATAGCAATTTCGCCCCACGTACTGATATTTTTACGCAGTAAAATGCTCCTTAATTTGGGACACCGAAGTGTTATTTTGATGTAGTGAGCGATGAATAATGGGATATTATTATAAAACCTAACTTCTTCTTTTTTCTCAATAGCTTGAATAAAAACTGTCCAAAAATCTTCCGTAAATAATATATAATAAAAAAATCATGCAAGTCACAAGATAGCAGCATTACAAAATAAATGAAAAATATAATATAGTTATTTACGATTTTATATATTTAAGATGATTTTTTTATAATTTTTAACAATGACAAATATTTATACAATTTTCACTCGTTATGTGACCAAAGCCAGACTAAGACCATGAACAGAAGCCAAACCGTCTATTGGATGCGTTGCGTAGAAGATATTCTTTGTCTATTTAATGGAACTTATAGACATATTACTAATTTTCATAATTTTATAAATTCATTAGATAAAAGTATTACATTCACTTTAGAAGTCGGGGGTAAAAATATTTATTTTCTTTACCTTAACATTAACATTAATTACTCTTCTCATGAGCTTGAAATACTTCGTAAACCAACATTTTCCGATGCCGTAATTCATAAAAATTGAATGCACCCATTTACTTATAAGCTAGCCGTATTTCATTCAGAAATTCACAGGTTAATAAATATTTCTTTAACTCAAGTAAACTATCGAATTCAAAATCATCAAACAAGTTTCCATCAACAATGGATACGATATGTCTTTTACAGACATTTTTTTATCAAAAAAACAAACTAAACTTGTGGAAAAAATGCTATTTAGAGGTAAATTGTCAAATGACACAGAACATAGTATGTATTGGCGTAGAATCATTTATTTATGATATAATACAAGTACAATTAAAGTAATACAAGTTTTAAAATTAAAAAACAACTTGCTGATAGTTTTAGACCAGCTTTTTATTTTAAAAACTTTTTAAGTAAACTATTAATTAGTCAAGAATAAAGAAAGTATACATCACTTAAACAAATCCGGAATTTATAGACTGCAATGCTTAAGTTGCAAAAAAATCTATAGCGGAAAAACAAAAAGAACTTTAAAAACTAGACTGCCAATGCACAAGGCCACCTTTAGATAAAAGAAAGACACGTCTACTTTTTCCAATCACTTGATCTCGGAAAGCCACGAGTTCAGTGCCAAACAAGGATTAAAATGTTGCACCCAAATACGGACGAGCATAAATTGTTTTTTCAGGAAATCAGGAGCACTATTGAGTGGTTTACCGATTTTGAATGAACAGGTAAATCTGCCAAACCCCCACTCTTATACCCGAAATGTGAATAAATATAGTCATATTTTTTTTCCAAACAAACAAAAATAAATATAATGGTTAAAATTACTCGCCATTCAAATCTGTGAGCATTCCCATGAGTTAATCCTTTTCGCCTGCAATGTATTGAAACTTAGCGATACGTTTATTTATTATATAAACACGATACATTCATTTGCTTAACGTCAGTTCATGTTCATCCATGCACTGACCCACACATCCAAGCCTGAAGATGCCGAAAAGCGAATCCCGGGTCGTTAGTGACAAAACTTGTGTGAATGTACATAATTTTAACAATTAAAATTTAGTTATGTGAAGCATTTTTACAGAAATATTTGTGATTGGTCCATTGATTATTTTAAATTGAACATGCATAAATTAAATTAACAAATCTCAATTCAAATATTTAAAGCTTAATTGATATAAATTACTTTAAGCATTGGATAAGATAGTATGAAAAAGATAAAAATAAATTTGAATAAACATGCACTGATCGATTGGTAAACTCAATAATGAAAGTTTTTATTCAAACATGGAAAATAAAAGATCTATTTTCCATACAAATTCTAATTAGACTTTTATTATACTTATTATATGACGATCAATTACTATGACTGCAACTTTTTAAGCATTTATTTACGAGGGTAAAATGGAATCAACTACATATGGCGTTAAATTAAATTAAGTTTAAATAAAAAGTTACGGAATGCTTAAAAGCTGTTACATTAGCATGATTTGTTGGGCCAACGGTTAAAAATGTAATGAAACAATTTATGAGTAAGTAAACATTATGCCTAATGGTTTCAATAAGATATTCTTATGGATTAGTTTGTAGTCTGCAATTTTATATTGAAAAATCCATGTTGATGGTATAGTTGATACTATAGTTGGTTTGGATAGTAAACAGCTTCTCTATTTTAATTAAAATGAAAGTTTAGATTCGTTATGAATTTTATAAATCTGATTGTTAGTAATGCTGCAAATATTCACTAGAATAGAGATTAAATATTTTTTTTCGTTCACTATTTATCGTTATTGAAAAAAAAAAACAAAATCTTTCATATGACGTTTGTATTTATCGATTTAATTTAAATATTTGGTTTTCATCTTTTTAACACAGGTATTTCTTTTTCGGTAATGGATTAAATGAAAATCGATTGCAAATGTTTACTGATATTTCCAAGAGATTTAATTCAAATTCAAAAGTCTTAAGTCAACTGATTTATTACTATCAAAAACCTGCAATCGAATATTTTTATTGGCAAATAACATACGTTTTTAAAGAATTATCGGTATTCGTGCGATCAATTTTTTGTAACTTTTATAAATCTTTAAAACAACATCAAATATGCGATGAATTTCCAACGAAAGCACAACAATTAAAAGTGATAATAGTAATAATAGTTTTTTTCTCCCTGTTCGATTAGGTTATTGAAAAAATATGTTGATGGCTCAATTGAAACGAAGTATTTTCGAAGGACTCGGCGGTTATTTTTGTAAAAACTTATTTTTAATATAAAATAATATTTGAATTCAGTGGTGGTTCTAGGTACTGGGCTAAGTGAGCTCAGCCGGCTGTTAAATTATTAACCAAAATGTGTAAAAAAATAAGTCCTAAGTAACCTCATAAAAATAAACAGCAATTCGGACGCTGTATGAACGAAAAAAAACAATATATACGTACAACGTAATAAACCTATCACAAATTTATCTAATATCTTGACTCTAATTGCTTCCTGTCATTATAAAGACAATTATACAATTCTAGAATGCACTTGTGCATGCATATTAGAAATAATAAATAAGGCTTATAAAGTATTTCGACTGAGGGTGCTTGATGGAATTTCAATATCAAATTTGAATTGTTTGAATTTTGTACTTTTCCATGAGTTTTGTCGCTAACGACCCGGGTTTCGCCTTTCGGTATTTTCAGGCATTCCAAGTGCACGGATGTACTTGAACTGACGCATAGTAAACAGTTTGTATCGTTTATATACAAAAATATAACTATATCACTAAGTTAAAAGGCTATTAAAATGTAAATTAGCGAAAATTGAATGTATACAATTTTCAATGAATTAAGTGGGTTTGTTATAATTATGGGGATTTTTTGAAAATATTAATGACTAGATAATAACATAGGAATGTTAAAAATAAATCTAGGGTTTTATCCGACCTATTATTAATGAGTTAATTTGTTTTTAAGCCTTTGAATTAATATTTAATGATAGCAAGTGCTTGAATTTTTAATAAAATGACAATTATTTAAAAGGGGTACAACAATGGAGAATTTGGTAGATAAAATTGCTCGTTTAAAATTGGCAAACTGTTGAGCTGAGCTCGATTAATCTCTAAGATTTCTTGGTAAAATAATTTAAACTCGCCCCTGTTAGTATGTAACAAATCAATACCTGAGTCAAAATTAAACGTATGGTTTTCAAGAATTAAATGGTTGGCAAAGGTGGAGGTATCTTTTTTAAGCGAAAAGCGGCTAAATGCTCAGCCACTCTTATATTTAAGGTTCTAGCAGTTTTACCAATATAAAATTTGGGACAATCACTACACTGCAATCTATAAATCCCAGATTTGTTTTTATAATCTATAAAATCTTTATTATTTATCAATAATTTACCTAAAGAGTTCTTGCAATAGAAAGTCGGTCTAACACTTTCGGAGAGCTGCTTCTTTATCTTTAAACTGGTGTGTCCTATGTAATTAATTATACGCCATAATTTATTCAAGGGAATACTGACAAGTCTAATGTGTCTTAAGTCACATTAGTGTGAAGTTATTTTAAATATTGTATTTATAACAATAAAGTGCAAAACAAAATGCAATTTTTGTCTTTGTATTTTTAAAGGAAATTATATTCAATTCGCTTAGGAATTGTTAAGAGATATAAAATGCTATTATTTTCTTAAAACATATATGTACATTATAATTTTAAGAAAAAACCTCCAAGAGCCGCCAATTTCAAAAAAGCAGGCCTCAGCCAATTGTGAAGTGGAAACTTTCATTATTTCGTACATCGTATACTAAACTTTTTTTAGCCCACCCAAAATTTTAGGTCACGAGCCGCCACTAGATTTGATAACTTGCTGTGTTACAAACTGTTACACCTGTTTTGTATTATTAAGAAGCGTTATCAGATAGAATTAGGGCTGTGGAGTCGGGGCTAGAGTTGGAGTCGGAGTTGCGGTATTTTGGCCGTAGTCGGAGTCGTGAAAAATGAGCGGCTCGATTTTTTTTTAAAAAAATATGTTTAATAATGTGTAGTCAAACTAAATAGTTAAAAGTGTTGACATTTCATGCTTGGTTGACTAAAAATGATCTAACGGTATACATATATATAAGTTAAAATGAAATTATTGAAAAACTTCCTCGGAGTCAGAGTCGTTAATTATTGTAAATCTGGAGTCAGAGTCGTCTTTTTTTGTACGTCTTCACAGCCCTGGATAGAATATTGCAGTTACTGATTTTATATCAATAAACAATAACACAAATTTGTACAAAAATTAAAATATGATTTTAAATATTTACTTAGTTACTCTCACAGAAACTGAAGCTTTGAAGAAACCTCGAATTCGAGATTTTTAAAAATAAAATCTATCTTAGATACAATTTATTTGATGTGTAAAAACAATAAAAGTATGTGTTTGTGTGGGAAAAAAGACAATGAAAGTTTCATGTTGTTATAAAAATGATTATAGAGAGAATTGATATCCAATTTGCCATGTGTGTTATATTACTGCAATTAAGCTCAAAGTTTACGATAAAACGTAAAATATCCGTGTATAAAGTTGTGTAAAAGTAATATATTATGAGATGTACGACCTCTGTTCAAGGCAGCATATTTGTGGGTGTACAAAACTTAGGGTGGAATCATACCCTAGCGACGCCACTCATCCCCAAACCTCCACCATTGTTCGGTCCGCCACTTTGCGAAAGCATTTTACTTCATAAAGAAAATTTATGAGGCTTCGCTGCCATACAAAAGTTGTTGGACGAGGATTTTCTGGGATTTATTGCTGTGCACCAGTAGATTTAAGAAAAAAAATGCCGTAATGAAGAGTATTATTGTATAAGTCATCGTTTTTTTAATTCGGCACTTCAATAGAAGATTAAATTTGATCTACGAGAATTTTCAAGTACAATGATGCACACAATGTTAAAACTTCTGAAGATGTTTTTCTTCGAACATTATTCATTCCGTCAAGTAATAAAAAATATTTGATATTTCTTGTTGTATATCAAAGTAAAACACGCTTTACCTACGCTTAACCTGTACTATATTAAACATGCTTATCGTTAAGCGTTAAGGTTGGCGTTAAAAAAAAATGTGTACGTATATATTAAACTTTTATACGTGTATTACTTATCCAATTATTTTTCAGAACAATTTTTTTGACTAAAGCAAATTTTTTAGCCAAATACATATGCTGCAGTAATCTAATTTTAAAAAAATGAAATATCAGCCCATTACTAATAAAATTATGGTGTTAAAACAGCTATGTAACACAACGTTTTATTGAAGAATACTTTTAATTGTTATTTTTTGTAATACTTATTTGAAGTTATAATATTTTAATGGCATAATCCAGCAGTAAAAACTAAAGTAATTGATAAAAGATTTATTGCTTTTGGTCTATTACTTTATATCAAGGCTCAGTATTGATATTTAAGATCTCAAGTGACCTTAAAACATCTTGGATTGTATATAAAAAGTATAACCTTACTAAAACAATTACTTCTCTTGTATCTATGTAAATGGAAACTTGAATATATAAATGCGTGAATTATAATAAACGCATTAATATAATCATCACATATATATACACTTAGTGAAAAAAAGAAAATTGAATAAATATTGTGAATAACGTCACGAACAAGCCTTTTAGAAAAATTCTGTTCGAGGCGATAGACGTCGCGAAGCCAAAGTGGCGCCGGAAATCTCTTCCGACGCCATATTCAGCGAACTCGGCGCCCCCTAAAACCCAATCTGGCGAACAACACATCTGGCGCAGTATATGAACTTGATGCTGCCTTAACCTTGATCTCTGTATATCTACAACAAATGAATGTTATTTTGAATGTTTCAATGTTATACTATTGACACCGGGGAAATAGAAAAGATGACCTTTAACCCAGTATATGACTTAAAATTTTTGTCAAATGCTATTCCGAAACTCAAAACTTCAAGTTCATCCGTGCACTTGAACACCTGAAGATGCCAAAAGGCGAAGTCGGGGTCATTAGTGACAAAATCTGTGAGAATGTACATAGTTTGAACGATTCAGATATCTTTGTATTCAAAATGCATTTTTTAACTGCAAGTTCATCCATGCACGTGAACGCCTGAAGATGCCGAAAGGCGAAACCCGGGTCGTTAGTGATAAAATCTGTGAGAATGTACATAGTTCGAACGATTCAGATGAATATCTTTGTATTCAAAGTGCATGTTTTAGTGTAGTGTACTTATTTATTTTAATACACTTACGTCTTTCCTTTGATGCGAGAAATTAGAAATCTTTAATCAAAAAAAAGTCTTTTCTCTTAAAACTGATAATCGTAGAACGCATAGGTCAACACAAATGTAGAAAATATAATATAATAAATCGTTATGCTTAAATAAATATATGAAATAACAAATGAATCACAACAATAGTTGAAATTTATATTACGATAGACACAAAACTGATAAAGTGAACTCTTAACAATAAATCACATAAACTGAATACAAGTAAAACATAGAATTAAATTTAAATAAAATTTGATGAAATTCATAACCATATTATAGTTAAAACGTTATACCCCAATATCAAACGAACAATAAAATTGGCGTCAAAGATAGCTGGCTCACACGTAAAAGCTATTACAGACCGGTCAAGGGCAGGGGATGAAATTTGAGAGAGGCGAAGGGTAAGCAATATTCCCGCAATCATATTTTTGATGTCAACGGGGTGTTTAACCTTTAACAAAGAAACGATTTTTAAAAAAACACATCAAAAGAGAGATTATTTCTAAAAAAATGATATATTTTAGAGATTGTAATATTACATTCATCTTATTTTTTCCGAAGATTTGGTGGCGTCTTTGTAGAAATTTGTTTTCAATATATCTAAATATAAAGTAGCATTAAGAAGTAAAATAAGTGCTTTATTCATTATTTAAATATTTGAAATAAAACACTAAGTAATTTTCATTTAATATTCGTACATAATACTAAGTTATCACTTTTTTTCATTGCTGAATTAAAGTATACACTAGATGGGACAGAATAATTTTATGAAACCAAAAAAAAGCAATACGGTTACAATCAGAATGTTAACAATATTAAACCATGTATGTAGAAAGTAAAATAAACATACAATATTTTTTTTCATCACAGAGCTTTTCAATAAAACACAAGTTTACTTTTTTTTATATTACCAAAAGCAAAATATTTCTTTGCAGCAACTGAAAAATGTTTTTTTAAATATTTTGATAAATATTTTAACCTGGCTGATGGATCAATTAGAAAAAAGGGATCCGCATTCTGCAAACAAAATTGGATTATTATATTATGTAAAAGAAAAATAAATGTTTTAAAATGTAAATGTAATAGTAAATGAAAAATAATTTATAATATTAAAAAAATCCAGTAATTAATAGAATTTACAAAATAATAAGCAACCCCTGTTTTGACGTATTATTGTAAATGAGAAAAAAAGAGTTGGAATGGCAAAGTTTTGTGATTTATCGTTTCTGTAACCTCTACTATAGGCACTGCGACTGCGTGCTAGCTTGTTTGTTGACCATTTATGGGATTTTCCCGGGAGAGATTAGATATACAAATTTTGCTTGTAAAATAAAACTTATTTTATTTAGCGTTTTCGTATTTGTAATTTCAAAATCAATAACTATATAGAATATAAGATTTAATAATATTGCTTATACACTGAAACACAGTATTTTAAAATCTAATTTTTATCTTAACAAAAAACTCGGAAAGATTGGTTGGATTTTTTTGTATATTTCATCAAAATGCGACCCTTTTAATTGAAAGTTTTATATATGTATAAATAAGCGTTTCACGATAAAAATTAGAAAGCTTTTCTATTTTATTTTGCTTGTATTGAAAGCACCTACAAAAAAACACCAAAATACTATTTTGTTCTGGTGTACTAACTACTAATTTGATTAGCGACATTAGTTTGTAATTTTACCATTAAAATGACATTTTAATGGTAAAATAACTTTAAAAAAAAAACTTTTAAATTTTTTTCGCGATGTGTGAAATTTTTGAAATGATTGAACTAATCGAATAAAAATGAGTTTTATTAAAAATATATGTTTTACCACAGTTAAAAACATTGTTTAAGACAGTAATGAAAAAAATAAGTCAGTAGTCATCACGAAACTAAGTCGTTCATTCGTTAAAAAAATAACATCATACATAGCAGTGTTTGAATATATAAAGTTTCTTATCTGTTTTCTGAAAGCCGATTACATATGAAGGTTATTTTTAGTCATTGACAAATCGATTTCCAAAGCATGAAAGTTGCTAGAAATAAAGTTGGCGTTGAAAAGCAAAGGTTGTTTTAGGGCGCCATATAGTCTAGCCTTGTGTTTTTACAATGGCATCTATCTACCCTTGAACGTTGCAGCGAGAATTCCTGAAATCTTTTCACCGGAAATGACGACAAATGAGAACAATATCTTTATTTTAAAAGTATATTTATTTTATTTTTTACAGTATTTTAGTATTTAATCCATTAAAACACCCACGTATATACTGATGTGCTAAGAGTTGTGATTGCATATATTTTTTGAGTTGGATGGTTCTCTCACCTATTGTAATAGACTATAACTAGTCGTATGTTTATTCGATACCTTTTAATCTATTTATTTAAGTTATAACACCGAGAAAATGGTTTATCACTTAATTAAAAAGATTTCGCAAGCTTTACATCTATTTTATAAGGAGAACATGACACTAGGCTTTTCATTGGTTATTCATCAAAAGGAAACTTTTTTTTTTGCTGTAATCCATGTCCGCTCCCGATGTGGAGCATATGGCTTCTTAACTCTTAGAAGTCCTATGTCAAGCTGGACTCGACATTACAGATTTGGCGATGTTTTTTTATTTACTGATTTTTTAAAAAATATAAGTTTTTTTTTCATCCAAATATTACCAATACGCATTGTGCGCAAGATAAATTTTGATATACTGAAACAGTCAAAATGTTTTTTATTATAATTATACTACAATAAATTAATTAAAGACGAATTAATGTGAAAACATATTTCAATTAAAGACTGCAAAGGGTTAATGGAAGTATCTCAGCAGAAGTTTTTTCTACGAGAACTGTTTGATACTCAGCTGCTCAACTTTACTTTTTTCAAAGTGAGTAGGAAGGAAAGAAGGATAAGGCTGAAACAGGACTAGTGGTTGGCTAATTGCTATTGCTACACCCAGTTATTAAAGGATCAGAAGGATGGGAGGAGAGGAAATGATGCATGAATTGACATCAACAACACCAAGTATTCGATCACAACTTCAAGTTGAATAATTTTCAAATTCACTGTGATCTGACCGGGAATCGAATCCAGAACTGCGTGATCGGTAGAGCAAGCTCTTACCATCTGGGCCACAGCAGGCGACAAAATTTTTTATATAAGTAAATTGGACTTTAAACAACTATAGGTATTATTATATATGTCAATATTGTGATTGATTGCGCAGTATGTTCATACTAGGCTTTCCAATCCTTGGATCCCGTCTAATTTTGTGATCCCGAAATACCGGGATTCCGGGATTGAGAAATTTTTAGCAAATTTAAATTTATAGGATTTGGAAATCCTTGGAAGAGCTAAAAAAACGAGCTACGTTGATATTTTACGCAAATTGGCTAATTCCTGGGTTTTTGAAATTGGAAATGAAATAATAAAATAGTTTGAAAAATTTCATGAAACCAAAAGATTTCTCAATTCCTACATGATTTCATGTTGAGTGCCCGATCCCGAGATCACAAAAAGGCTCTGGGATTGGATACCCTAATCCAGGGGTTCTTAACTCCGTGCCTGCGGAGCCTTTTTTGTGCGCCCGGCAAAGTTTCAAATACAATTTAAAAAAATCACTATATTTTTTAATAAAACTATTCTAAAAAGATTTATTTAATTCCCAATAATATAACAATATCCATGTTATTTAAAAGCAGCTAAGGGAACAATATTAAAATTAAAACATAAATATATACTACTTTTTAATACTATGTATATAAATCTGGTTTTTTTTTAAATCCGGCCTGCGACCGCTACTTTTCTCCTAAGCCTCAAGTGAGCCCGTCACCGCAATAGGTTAAGAACCCCTGCCCTAATCCATACACATATTGTGTGCTGATGCATAGAGTACGGTTTCTATTTGTGTAGAATTTATGTAAAGTGAATGAAATTTAGTGTGAAAAATTGTTTTACCTTTCTGTACGATATATCCAATAAACATATACTGAATTTATTCAGGAATAATGGAATTAAAAGAATACTCAAAGAGTTAATTTTGTTTCCTATTATCAACCGTTGTGCATATGTAGCTAATGCATGATTACCTTCCACGACGCTACGACTGACAAAAAGAAGTCTGAAGTCTGAAGTCTCATTCATTGTCAAGCAGAGCTGCAAGGAACATGAGAATAAATGTTACATGACTGACAAGCTCAGCCACTTAAATCTTCACTGATCAGTCACTCAACCATTCTATCTAAAAAAGGCTAAAACTTCCAGTTTTAAGGAAAGACTAAACACGAAGTATTCAAACTATTGGCCATGCAAAGATTTCATACGCATTCCTAATCGTACATTTAAATGGGAAATTTTACTGAAAAAACCTTCATTAAAAACCCATGCAAAAACTATGATAAGCGTTACCCGGCGTTTTTAGATTTTATATAACATTGTCCAGTGCCTTTGCTCTCCTCACTGCCATAAATCGATCCGTCGGGACTTCCCCACTATCCATAGAAAACATTTGGCGCATGAAAAATCAGAGAAGAACTTGGCATAACATTCGCAATGAAATTTGAAGGCTGCGTTCTGGCGCCAACAAGTCTCGACCGGTCTGCCAGTGCCATCTACATGACCTTGATCGCTGTAATAGCAGATACGGAAGGATCGCAAAATTAGAAGGTTATTTGAGAAAAAGCGGAAACAATAATTACATTAGTCGAAATGACGTTCAATGACTGCTTTCCGAAATTTTGTCCTTGTCAATTTTTATTGTATATATTGTTATTTCATAAATATTTTATATGAAGGAGCGTTTATAAGTTTTTCAAATAGACAAATTAGAACTTCAGATAAATATTGCGTTATTGGTTACCATTGAGTTTTTTTTGTTAGTTGGCTTAGTAATTGATTAACAATGTATCATAATAAGTTGTGTAAGTGTTTCCAATACCATGCAGGCATACACTGTTTAAAAATGCATGAAATTAGAAGGACGTTTTAAGATCTTTTAAAGGAATTATGCTAAAGTACACAAACAAACTAATCCAGTCGTGGAGAACCTGCAGCCTTTTTGCTACTCTGGTGCGGTCTTTTGACCTGATCGGCCGATTCTGTTAATTTTTGTAATTTTCTTAATTCCTGAAATTTCAGATTCGAAAATTTTTGGAAGAGCTAAAAAATAAATAAAGTTCCCACGCTGGTACTGACGATAAAATCCGAAAATTTCTGAGCTTTACAAATTGTCATGATATTTTTCCCGGTCAAAGATTCCATAGTTTTACAGTGTTTACTGCGGCCTTATGTTGAACCAGAAAAAATAATGCGGCCATTAGAAAAGAAAAGGTTCCCCACCCTTGGTATAATCCAATTAAATGATAAATTAAAAATCTAAGATTAACTAAGCAAGGAGAGGTTAAAGAAAAGATTTATTTATCATAATCGGCAAGTGGATTGTAAAATAGTTGCTAGTCAAAACAAAATGTTAGTCAAGTTTGTTTTTAGTAACTTTTCAACCACTTTCGTTTCAAATGAGTTGGTTATGGATTTCTTATAGGGAATACAAAATTGGTATTTTATGAAAACAGTTTATTTTTCAGTATCTTTTTGGAAAGTGTAGGCATATAAAAATGAGTGCGCTTAGGGTGAGAAAAGTTTGAATCTCCCTGTGTCCCACCTTTAGAATTCCTTTAGAAGAAACCTCACATAAAATTAAACTTTCATGTTTACAAGCACAGATGCTTTCAAACGATAAAAAATTGACAAAAGTATATGAAATTATGCGTTCTAGGACTCGAACCCCTGATAACCACAACCAAAAAAGGTCAGGGGCTTCGATGAGCACTCAGGGGCTTCAACCACTCGGCTATACTTTTAGAACTAGGTTTTATTGTTACTAATAAAATAAAATGGATTAAATGTTCCTTTTACGTAGTTTCATTATTACTTAATGTGTGTTACTGCTCTAAATGCTCTTATTTTGACAAATGAATTATGTTTAGTGAGCGCTAGTTATAAAAATTCTGAAAAGCATAACCAAATTTACAGTGAAGAGCTATATCCTGTCATAAACGTTAAGTCCAGGGACCGTACTTAACCTTTAGTTAAACTAAGCTTTTGAAAAAAGTAAAAAATCAGATAAACTTTATGTGTCCTTTAACTTCCGGCTTCTGCGCGAAGCAAACATCCGGACGAAAAGGACATCTGTGCCGTAAATCAAGGAGCTTACACGAGTCAAAAAATATTTCACAACAATAAACCTTGAATAAAAGAAGATTTTCATTATAACTGTTGGGCCACGTAATGTGTTTTATTTTGTGTGTTTCTGGAAAAAGTTTATAAAAATAATCGATATTGTTGACACTGTTTATGAAATTGAATTGATGGTTGTTATAGTGAACTTAAAAATTCTATCTATTGCTTAGAAAGCTGATTATGAGGTATTACTACAATAGCCTAAATCACATTATTATTCATAATTATGTATCGAGCAAAAAAGAATCAATTTGCAATATTTCGTTATAAATTTTATTTTAGATAGCATAGTATGTTCATACGTTACACATAAGGTATCCAATCCCGAAGTCTTTTTCCAATCCCGGGATTCCGGGATTGAGATTTTCTCACCGAGGAATTTGAAATTCCCGATTTGGTATAATTTTTCCCAGAATCTCACAGAAACTCGTTTTTTTTTTTACCTCACCGAGGAATTTGAAATCCCCGATTTGGTATCCGATCCGCGATCGCGGCCATCTCAATCCCGGAATTTCGGAATCAGAAAATTGAACGGAATCCCGGATCCCGAGATTGGATGCCCTAGTTACAAACAGATAAAAAATTGTGGTTATTATTATAGTTGATGAAAAGATTTTGAAAAAATATTTATTTATTACCAAAAAAACACGAATAAATAAAGGCTTTCTTATACATATACATATCGACTGTGGAAAGGGAAAATGACGTAACCCACAGTTTTTTTCGATAATCACAATGTATTAACACATTGATACACGTTCTACCAAAAAGATGCAAGCTGCAAATGCAGAAAAAGACTGAAATAAAAGTTTTTTCTAGACAATTTCTTTAATTAATATTAGATTATGTCAATTTAACGCCAGTTTAGAAGTTTCTGTGCGCTTCAAGGTTGTGTATAATTCATAATTTGCATATGGCCCAAAATCATCAAAACACGTTTTTTGCGCCTCCTGTAAAATTTAATATGTGTGGGTTACGTCCTTTTTCCTTCCTACAATCGATATGTAGAAAATAAGCCATAAATTAATTTTTGAATGTAAAATATTACTACTATAAGTATCACTAAGTCCACGTCAATTGGATAAAACTTCATATCTTACAGTTTTGGTTTTATTAATTGATCAGATATAATCGTTTTTCGTTTGTTTTATTTTATCAGCAAATGATGTTTTATTGCATATTTTAATATAAATGTTTTTGAATGATTTTTTTCTCTGTTAAATATTGCGATTGTAATAAAATTGTGATGAATTTCAAATTATATAAGTGACAGTAAATTTTTTTCATGCGTTAATATTTTTCAAAAATATTACATGGTTTGGTTCATTTAATCTTTGTTCTTCTACCTTCTATTTTAATAAAATTCTTTGTCTATCTTGAGTTGTTAACGTTAAGCTTAGTTAAGTAACGTGCTATCATCAATTTTAGTTTACAGCAAACTAATCTATTAAATTTCTCAAGTCAATTAGCGAAAAGATGTTAGCGCACCTGTAGTATGCGAATAAATTCGCATACTACAGCGAATAAATATAACGTTACAATAACTGAATTTCAAAAATTATATAAATCAACATCACCCTGAGTATCAACTGAAAAAAGTAGTTCCTATGTGACGTAATTTTTCCACGGAGATTATTTTGCGAAAGAGCGCTGTCACGATCTTTACAAAGATAAAATAAAGCGAATAGTGCTACATTTTACCAAAAAAGTACTTGTAATGTAAATTTTTCTTTTATAATATATTTTTTGTATCATTTATTATAAAATAAGTTACCAAAATGCTTGAAAAATTTCATATATTTATAGAAACGGCCCGCTGTGGTCTAGTTAGTTAGAGCTTGCACTACCGATCAGGTGGGTCTGGGTTCGATTCCCGGTAAGTTCAATGTCATACTGGATTTTTTCAATTTCAATTGAGATGGGTGTTTGTGACGTAAGTTCTTCTTGAGTAAATCTCATGTGACTTACAAAAATTCTCATCGAATATATCTCTTATGATCTTTTAAGTTAAAACTTTCAAATATTTGACGCATTGGCGTAAGCTGTAATGTCAAATTAAAAAAAAAAAAACAAATATTTTGTCGGAATATATTTTTGAATTTTCCCATTAACTACATTTTAAAACAGCACTTTAAAGCATATATACTGACAAAAGCTTGTTGTGTCTCATTCAAATTTTAGTTAGAATGCAGCTTATAAAACATACGTACAATTTATTGCTATTTTTTTTTATATCGCACCATTTCTTTTTCCGCCTTCGATAAATTGTGTAAATATATAACAATCGTATACATATACGTACCTATTTTTAATGGGCCAATCAAATAAAATAAAGTGCGTTTTATTGGAGTAAAAATTTGAGATATTTTTTATATTCAAAGCTTTAATTTTAATTGTATTATTCAAGTCATCAAAAAACACTATTGAATTTCATTTAAATTTAAAAGTTATTTAAAACCTATAATCTTTGCAACTAACCAAGCCACTGAATGCTTACTTTAAACATCAGACTCACGGCTTGGAAAAGATTGGCTTAATCCAAGGCCAAAGAACCTAACTGGGTGCTCTTAGACTTAACATCACAAGTGGGATACATTTTGTCAAGATAAGGACTGTCTAGTTTCAATGACGTCTCTATCTCGGGACACGTTTGACTGTGTATAAAACGAAAGCAATAAGAAAAATCTTCTATATTCTTTTGACTCTTGCAATCTAGTTAGAAATATTTTTAATTGATATCAATTCTATTTTAGTATTATACGTATGACTATACTTAAACGAAATATTAAATATCCAGAAGAACTGAAAGGAATTTATAGGTACTAAAAGGATGTAACCTTAAATGTTGTATTACATTTAATGTAACATCCTTTTAATATTTTGTAAATGGTCTCTTTTTTAAATTCTCATGATGGAAGATAATCGTCGTCATCTTTTGAGTTAACAGCGAAAAGAAATTTGAAACAATTATTGCGAAAAATGGAGAAAAACTTAAAAATAAATATCAAATTTATTACTGAAAAACATTATTTTTCATAAGTGCGATATTTAAAATGTTTTTTTATGATAAATAAATAGGCGAGAGAATTTACGAGTACTAAAATTTATATAATATATATAATAATGTAATTATTTGTTGCTGCTTAAAAGATGACAAAAACCTGCGCCATAACGTGACTCTTCATCATTTAAACCATTATTATGGTCAACGGTTGAATTGAATATTTCGATTATATGTTTTCTATTGTTTATGCAATAAAAAATGATTTTAATATTGTTAACAATATCTTATATATACAAATGAATGTTTGTTTGTTCGCACGGGTCGCCACACCGCTCATTCGATCGCAATGAAACTTTGAAAAACTTCCGGAAATGTTATAAGCATAGTTAAATTAACTCACAGCAGGTCTTATATATAAAAATCAATGTTTGTATGTCTGGCATACATTTAATTTTGACAACGTATGTTTGCACTTGCGCGAAGGTTATAGTAAAATTAACTTACAGTAGGTGGCGCGTGTGTCGTACCATAGACGATCGGTAGCAAACGTTTATCTTAAAACAGACAGAAAAAGAAAACATCCACTTCAATAAACACAAATTAAAACACAAACACTTTTTTTCTTTGAGTGGCATCGCAACGCTTCTCGCCGGTCCTCGGGGCTAGTACATAGAAATAATTAATATGATAAGTTGTCATCAATTTATTATATTAATTAATATTTTCAAAAAGCTTTTTTAATATAAAATACACTGCACACCATGTTCATACTTAGTTAGAAAATCTTACAGCATGGTTTAAAATTAGAAATCCCCACAAGCTTTTGGCTACGCTCTCGTATAACCGATCAGCGAGTGCAATGGAATGTAAAACGCGATAATAAAGTACGAGTTTGAAGGATTTGTAGTAAAATAGCTCTCATCTTGATAACAATTTTCAACCCTGTGCACCTTTTTTATAACATGATTAATTAACTACTAATGTTCTGCTAACTGTTAACAGATTTATCAGTAGCTATTTTCATTCACAGTAAATAGGTATTTTAGTTCTACCAATATTAATATATGTGTTGTTAATAGCTATTTATGCTTACGCCTTCATAAAAACTATGCTGCAATTTAATTATTTACTGCATTAGAAGAAATAAACAATACATCTCATATTTTTTACTATTGTAACCTTTATTGAAAAACATAATATTACATGTAATACGTTGAATTTATGTGTTTCTCGGAACGATAACAAAATCATATTTAGTTACCGTAACCATTTAAACTGTAGGTTGTGGTATATTTTGTTAATATTTAAGTTTGACGTACCACATATTAACCTGAGATTTAATTAAAATTATTTTTTATTAACGGCAACAGATTGTCATTTAAATTTTATTTCAATACATTATTAATGCCTTTTATTTTGTTGTTGAATAAATTAAATACGAAAAGCATTAAAACCTACTATTAATTATTTTTTTATTACGTCTTCTTTTTCTGGGTAGTATTTTTTGTCTTCTTTTAACGATACAGTTTTCCATGTCAAGCCAGTGGTAAAATATTAATGTTATTGTAATGAATTCAAATTGCACAGTCTGGTCAGCAAAGATACTTGTCATCTTAGTTAATCAGAAATTAAAATGGTATAAGGCAAAAGAGTTTGTAGCAGATGGCACTAATAGCAATAGCTTTCAATTACACGCAAGACTTGCGCCTTTGCTAATTACGTAAGCTGTAAGCTTTTTCGAGACACGAAGAAAGCGACGCTCGGCTATACAAAGTGTGCAAATTTTTTGTATTCGTTTTCGAATTGCTTCCAGTCACGATAACGTAGACTTATTTATGTTTACTTCGGAAGTCACCGTTAAGAGTATTAATCAGGATTTTATCCGACTCCAAGAATAGATAATACGTCAATTGAGATAATGTTGTATGGTACGTTTTCTTTGTTCGACAGGATATTGTATCCATTATGAATTCAAAAAGTGTTAACTTAGGGTATATTTTTCGATCAATTAAACATTTATTTATCAACACATTTAATAAATATGAGACATTTTTAATGAGACACCTTCTTGTAAATATAATATTTCACTGTTGAATTTAAAATTATGTTATGTATTAACTTCTACAAAAAATGATTTAATTAATCTATCCAAGATAATAATTGGCATCGATATGTGCCTTACAACCACTAACCGTTGATTTAGAGCAACCATTATATCTCCTTTCATAAATCCCGTATATTTGAATTGCTTAAAAAGAAACATTGAACGTTTCTGGTAATCTAAAATTTTTTTAAGACACTAACTAGATGGTATAAATCTCGCATTAGATTAAAGATAAAGCATAATGTGGATAACAAATTTGATACCTTATTTTATGTACCGCTCCATACTTAATAAGTGTTACGAGTATTTTTTTAAAAATTAGCCTCCAACTATATACATTTTCTAACAAAAGTAAACATAAAATTTAAGTGTTTTTTATATGTAGAATTTCATTGATAAAGTAATTCGCGACGTATTTTGTCGACGATAAACATATACTCTGATTCAAATAATTATTGTGATTTTACTACAACGGGCTCAGAATAAACAAAAAAGAATTAATCATTTTTTATACACGTTACACTGAAATCCAATTATTTATCCGATACTAAACCCAATCTAATTTACTTAATGTCGATCGATCAATCTAAAAAAAAATGTTTTTCTAATGTAGTTTTTTGTAATCTATGTATACAATTCTGGGATAATAAGTACTCTGCCGAGATGTTACTTTTTTACTCTAAAAACAAATTTATCTTCATAAACAGAAGTACCTATTTCGTATTTTTGACTTTTAGAGGACATACAACAAATCTTTTTTACGACTAAAGGTGACGTGAAGTGCGTAAAGAGAGCCTTAAAGCTGTGTAAATTCGTATTTTGTGAAAATCTTCTGTTTACGGATCATTTGTTTTCTGGTTCAGCCATGTCCGTAATCCAATTATTCGAGCAAAACATCTGTGGCACGGTTAAAAAGACAAAGGGTGTGCCATAAAATCAATAAAAAACATTGCATCGTTGACAGTGCACTTCAATACTAATGGATAACAGGCTAATTTTCACTCAATTAACATGGCGAGTGTTTTATTTCACAAACGAATGACTTTTTAAAAATATTGTTACGCAAAGTAAGGTTGTTAGAATGTATAAAAATAAGAAAACGAAAATGCAACATTCAATAATATAAGAACATCTGCGATTGTCTTGATTCGCTTTAAAAGCTCACTTTTATACCGCAACTATTTATGAAAATGCCTCACTCACAAACAACTCTCGCAGAATGTTAGTGTAAAAGGTCTGAGTTCTCTAGGGGCTTGAAATGTTTTCTTTTTCGTCAAATGTATCTCGAAGATTCTGGAGGAAATATTTAACGCCTGAGTATTTTTCTTCTAGCCGGGTTAGTAGCTGATGAAACAAAGTCGGCTGCGGTGTTTTCATGCGCGAATACAGTATGGATAATTTGGTTTTCAATATCTATTTGAATTTTCGTTAGAAGACTTGGGTGTCTCTAATGTCTGAATTTTATCTCATTTACCCGATCCATAATAGGGTTCAGCGAAAACGATCAACTTACCACTACTTATTGCCCTGCAGCCTTATCCTTTCATTCTTACTCTTTCTGAAAATCAAAAGGTTGAGCAACTAAATAACAAGCAGTTTTAGTAAAAAAAATACTGTTTATATAGGCTCCATTAGGAGTCCATACACAACATTGGGTGCCAAAATTGTTGCAAACAATCTATTTTTGTTAGTTTTTTTTGACCGTAGAATGTTCAGATATAAAAATTTTGGACTGGGTAAGTTTTTAAAGATCCAAATTGCAATTGTAAGTAAAAGTGCTGACACGGTATAGGATTATTTGAGATTGATGGCAAACAAACAGAGCTTTTTGACGAGGTAAATCACAACACGGACTTATACATAATCTCAACACAAAATAGTTGAAGGTATTTAAAAGTCCTTCGACTTTATCATATCTTACACGGAAATTCCATGATTCAAAATCAGATTTGATAAATATTTTATACTAACAGAAAGCGATTCGGGTTAATGAATGAATGAGTAAGGACTACTAGTTTCAATTGTTTTTTCCATACGCAGTAAGACACATTTAAAGATCTTTTTGATTCAACATATCGTGGAGCGTAATATATTCTTCTTGACTTCTTAAGCGCTATAAAAAGCGAAAAAGACATATGCAGGTGCATATTCATAAATAGTAATATACAAAACAGAATAATTATCTAAGCAATATTCATTATAATACTACACAAACCTTCCATTAAATATCAAAATTCTCTACTGGAAAAATGAAATAAATTTACTTTGTTTATAAGTTTACCTAATTAACGAGACATTATGTGTTTTTCATGAAAAATTCGTTCTGAAAAGTATATAAGTGTAAAATATGCTTCTTTTTACTTAAAAATTACTTGTGATTTAAAATGTCTGACATCATAAGTCAAGAACCATCGTTAGGTGTCAAAATTTATGGTAGAAATTTAGCAAACAGATGTACATACTTCATGGCATGTCAATAATTTTCAGAAATGTTTTTAGTTAAAAGTAATAAATTGTATTTGCTTGAGAAAATATTAAGAAAGGGTCTGTGATAGTCTCATATTTTAATTTAAAAAAATATATTATATTGAATTAAATTAAATTTTATAAAAACTTTGATATACAATTGAATCAAACTATATTGTTTTAGTTCAAAGAAATTACATACATTTTTCTTGACTTATCTGTTTGTCACGCCCAAGGTGTGCACAACACAAAAAAGAGACGCATATACACATATCCTGTTTCTTAGTCCACCTTTTGCATTTAGCGTATTGGAGTTTTGTCGACAGGTTTACCAGATATTCACTATAATAGTTAATGAAGACATATCGTAATTGGAAAAATATATTTTTTATGTTAATAAAAAATATTTGTCAACGAATATATATTTTGTGCAACCGCTCAAACCACTCAAAAACTCAAATTAAGCCAAAAACTATTAACATTTATTTTGTAATGTTTTGTAATGCATTCAATGGATGACGAACGCTTTCGTGTTTTCTTTCTAGTATATGTTATGAAAAACATGTAAATTCGTTTTTTTTACTAGCTCAAACGAATAATATCCGAGGCTTTTAAGATAACGCAGTTGTGGTGCTGCTACACGTTGAATGTGTAGGTAAGTAATATTAAGCATTGAAGTTTTGAGAGTAAGACGTTCACCTGTGATCTTATCTGCAAAAATATCTTACATGAATTCTTTCCAAAACTGTATTACTCCGAAAAGGGCTGTTGAAATCTTGATGATCTCAAAATATCATATTGCAAAGTTTTAAAGGATAACTGCATACTCATATTTTATAATTTAGACTGATTAATGAATACGAAAATCAATTAGAATCAATCATTCGATGAGTACAAAATCTTAGTTTTCAAAATCTTCAGCTTTGCCTCATCTCCTGGGGCATTTATTATTAAAGCCTTCAGTAATGTAGAGTATGAATAAAAAGTAAATCTCTCTCGTAACCCCTGCAATACTTGCTGGTGAGTTTTATTATATCGTCGCGGTAGAGGGCAAAAAAGTCCGTAAGAATGGAAATGAAATCTTTTTTCTAAGCAATAAAAGCTTTACCCACGTAAAGAAAAGTGTGTCTATTGTTTGTATAAAATACTTTAATGTTGGATAAGTTATATGTAATATAATTGATACTGTTATGTTCTTTATTATTGTTGTTATTTCGTTAAAATAGAAAACTATAGTGTTAATATAAAGCTTAATGAATATAAATATTACTTTAAGATATCGACTAACGGTGGGCGTTAGATTTTCAATATAAAATTTGAATTGTTAAAATTTTGTACACCTCTATAAGTTTTGTCACTTAACCTGGTGTCGTCTTTTGTCACCTGCGGGTATTCAAACACAGAGAAGAACTGAACAGACAATATAAAAAAATAGATTTATTATCACGGAGTCTAGGAACTACATATATTGATGTTCATATAAATTTATATTAAAAATGATTTGATGTTAATGACGAATAACATGCACACATATGTATATTATAATTACAAACTTATCGGGTTTCTGGAATTAAAAGTGGTTATAAAATCGAAATAACACTTAGAAAACTAACTAATAAATTTAAACCGGTTCCAAAACATTCTTAAAAATGACAAATGAAAATTTTCGAGCTGCTACAATAAGTTTAATCACTACAATCTCGGGTTCAAATCATTTATTTAAGTCGTTTGAAAAAATCGATTTACTCATATGTATGAGGGAACACACATGTTTAATAAAAAATACTTTAATATCTACGTTTATTAATTTATCTACGATGAAATGAAAGTAAAATTTATGTACGAAGAATATTCCTAATTTTATTTGCGAATAAACAAAATATAATAAAAACATAAATAAGTCGTAAAATAAATGACAATTTTCAACCTAGATAAACCATATGAATTTTTTAACAATAAATTTACGCTTATATCTAAGCCAGTGTCATTTTGAAAACTATAATAACGTAATAAAATTAGATGGAGGTATAACATTTTTATCTCAATGTTTTTTGTATCTCAATGTTTTTATCTCCTTGAAACAAGTAAAACCACAATAGGCTTCACATATAGAGGCGTGACACTTGAGTGAGATTAAATATGATATATGAAAGGTTACGTCACGTGGTAATTGAATAAACCTTGAGTTGTATGAAAACCTAAAAAATAAAGTACATAAATAGGATGTAAATAAAACAAAAATTGTATCTGTCTCCACCAATCGAAACAGTAAAGGAAAGATATAGCGAATGATTTATAAATTTAATTTTACTATAACGGGTGTCTTATACTGATTATTTTTTTATTTATAATGTAATATTTTAAATTAATTCATTATTCCTTTCGTCAAATATTTGGAAACTAATAAGCACCCTGTCAATTTGTAAAATATTTATACTACATGATATCTTCCAACAATCAAACACAGAAAGATTTTTGATGTTTTCATAAGCCTCAGAGTACACATTACAAAAAGACAGACAGTTAAGGGGATTTAGTTATATCATTGGAAATTTCATTATAAAGGAAGCTGTAAAAAATGATCGTCATGAATGTAATCAGCGTGATTTTAGCTGAATTATTTATAAAGTCCCCTGTTTTATAAATAAAAAAATCGGTAAAATTTATAATAAGCCTATACGTAAGATTTAGATTTTTATATTTCATTTGAGCAAAGTGCAGTAATATATAAAAGTATACATATTGTTAATATAAGTGTGAAAAATTAAGCTCAATATTTAAAAAAATGTGTAAGAATACATATTTAGTATCAAAACGAAATAAGTTTTTTGGTTGTGTTTCTCAATATCAAATTATTTTTGGGAAGTGTGCTATATTAAGAAAATTATTTTTTCGAAGTGTTAGCACCAACACATGCTTCTTCTTAAGAAAACGCTTTATTTTTGGACAACAAGCGGTTAGTACATGAAAATTTATAAATTTCCCAACTTAACTAAAATGTTTGTGTAAAAGCTTTTACGAAAACAGTTTTACGAAATTTTACCAGAACATTACAAAAATAATATATTGGAAATAACATTTCAGCGCGTAAATTATTTATTTTTAAGTCTTCCACGGTTTGAATTAGTATACGTATTATTTTTGGGAAGAAATCGTGTAAATTGATATATAATTGGTAAATCAAGCATCCAAAACCATAAAAGATTTCATGTTAAATAGTTTTAAAAAATCACGAACAATTGCTGCGCATAATTATATTTTATTTAAATACTAAAATATCGTCTAAATAATATATTGATAAAATTCTGTTACAGAAACTTCAAAATATTACTAGTGTAGCATATTATACGCGTGTAATCATAATGGCTTAAATGGTGTCAATGAAATTGCCTTTAACATAAAGTTGCACTAAGTGGTCTATGACAATTTAAAAGTTACCTTCAATATACTCGTTGTCTTTAATTTTACAGTCATAAGATTGACAATGGAAGGTAAATAAAGTGGAACACGTCCAAACTTGACTTGGCTAGAGCTTTAAGTTCTTCTTCCATTTGGAATGAGTTTTGTTGAGAGAAAACTTGAATAGAGTGGCGTGTAGAAAGCTCTCGCGCATACTTAGCGTGAATCATCAGACATAATAGAAAATGATTGGACGTGTTTGACAGGGGTGTGTTGCGGAGCGTCTTTGATAAAACACTCGGTTAAATCAGATTTTTTAAACACATTTGACGTTATTATTGAAAAAAAACGAAAATAGTCGAAAAGGTTTAGCTAAAAAAATATTGATTTTATACGTTCAAATAATTAAATAATCATTTTTTCTCGTTTGAATGTTCGGATATTTATTCATCCACGTTTTAATGATGTGTGCAGTAGTAAAATTTGAAAAAGAAGAAAAGTGTATCTATAAAATATGTCAACATATGTATAAAATATGAACTTAATCTATCAATAATTAATGTACATGTTTGGGGATAAAACTCTTTTGGACAATTTGTAGAAATCAAATTCGTCACGTTATGTCTCAGCCAAGTTATTTATCAATTTATTTATAATGGCCTAATAAAATAATTTTCTGAAATAACCTTTTCTACATAATTTTAATATAAATTAAGACAGCAATTTAGCTCCATTCACCAGCGATAATGTTAAATGTGCATCGAATTTTGTATGCTAAGAAAAAGTTTAATCTAAAATTAATTATATAATGGTACAAGCAGAGATTAATCGAATTCCTATGCCATTGATCTACGAAGCAAACTAACGTGGCGCAACGTGGGTCTATAATGCAGAATTCCTCTACGTAGTTATACCCGTTCGTAGCACCTGCTACGCCAGCCTACATTATGCTTTGGCAGTGATTTTCAATCTGCAATAAGCACACTTTTGGGCCAGTATCAGTTTCGATTTTTTTTAATGTAAAATATTAAAAAGATACAGGTAAATGATGATTGAGAGTTGTGTATTTTTTATTCAGCACATTTTTTCCTCAGATTTTAAATGTCAAAATTTAAAAAAAGAAATTAAAAACTACAGCTGATTTTTTTTTTCTTAAAAATAAATTTCAAAATCAGTGGTAAATAATCACTTTTTAAATCTTATATTGTTTTTTTATATATAAAATTCATATTTACATGCACATAAAAACGAAAGAGAAATTTCAAAAATCAGCCTGTCACTATAAATAATAAAACGGCCGCTTAGAAAAACAAAATCACTCATAAAATAATCAAAACGTTAGCAAAAACTTAACGAGATTTATAAAAATGTAGTCATTTTCATATTATAAGATACACAAACATTGTTGAAAAAAAGTGTTACAAAACACGTTTAATTCATCGTACCTTTTTAAATATCAGGTGACGTTGCAACGTCACATCGTCATGCGCAACGTTTTAGAAGCGTTTGATAAATAAATTTTGATAACTGTAACGTAAGAGTTTCTTTTCTTGTTCAAATTTCATACAAGGAATCTTTCAAGTTAATTTTGAAAACCACTGCAATACGCCAGTGGTTCCATCAGAACAGTTATGTGCGCGTTAGGAATCTCAACCCGGCTACCAAAATACGTTACGTAATACGTTGCGATTTCGTAGCAATGCGGGAAATTATAGAATGGCTCTTCTGAGAACAAAGAAAAATTATAAAAATGTAAAATTATTTTTTAGTTGTTACAAAAAATAAGTATCATAAAAGAAATTATAAACTTGAGCTGATTATTAGGTCCAGACATACATGAAAAATTGTAATTCTTCTTAAAATAAGATGTATTATCTCATCCTATTCTAAATTATATTGTGATAAAATAACGACTGTTACATTTGTGGTCATTGAAAGACATTAAGACTGGCCGAGTCACGTGCTGGTAATTAATTATTTATTAACGAAGTAATAAAAACTTTCATAAAAGTGATATGATATAATTAATATAAAAAATCCTTGAAAATACGATCGTACTAAAAGAGGAAAGTTTTATAGGGAGGTTAACTGGAAATATATTCAAATGATAAAATTTGTATGTCACATTAAGTTAAATCTCAACCTACAGCAATCTGAGAAATTTTATTAATCGATTTCCGTATTATTAGAAGAAAATAAATGATTGTATCAAAAATGTGTACCAATATTTCAGCACACTTCTGTTTCGAAATATAATCAAAAATCAAGTCTAGTAGACTTTCATTTGACAACAATTCCAGATAGATTGAGTTATGGTTGTTCAATGATTTCATACAGGTAACCCACCTCCTGTTTATCGCGAAGGATACATCATGGGAATTGTCACGATGGCAGACATTTTGTGATCAACGGGAGACTTCAAAACAAACGCTTTATAAATATTAATGAGCATTATTGGTAACATAATAAGTTTAAGTAAAGTCATTAAGGTAACATAAGACCATTTTGTCCTTTTAAAGAGAAGTCTAGCTTTGCATAGTATGTCTACGCTTAACATGTGATCTTCCACGCTTTCACGGAATCAAATTTTCCAAATACCATTCATATACAACTATGTGACATCATTCCATGGTTCTTTGGTGCTTCTGATAAAACCATATTAAAATATATTTAAGTAATTTTAGTGAAAACTACGATTCAATTAATGTGTCCTTGCCGGGGTTGCGATGAACGATGATTACGTCTATTTTTTGCTTTCATATAAAATATTCTTATTTTTTTTTTAATAAACGTGAATGAACGTTTTTTTAGTTTCAATTATGTGAAATCTAGTTACGTTGAAATACGTTTTCAAGTAAGTCTTTTAAATAATTTGCATAATGTTATGTAAATTAAACTCAAAAATTGAAAAAGAAAATAAACTTTTTCATTTATATTTCTATCGAAAATATATAAAGAATTTAATATCAACGAACGAAGTAAAATATAATACTACTAAGCTTCAATTGAAATGATTGTTTTTGAATTTTCCCTTGTGTAATTTCATTTCAATAATGATTTATGTATACAGAATTTTTTTGTCTTTTAAAAATAAAAATAAATAAATTTAACCAAAGAAAATAAGCATAACGTCCTTAAAGTTCATTTAAAATTTTAATTTGTCACTTATTTTTCAAAATATAAATCATGAAAGCAAATTCAACATTGTGGGAAACGAAAGCTTTCAACACATTTGAAAAGCTTTTCCAAAAGTGTTATTTTAACCCTCTTAATATCTCAGAAATCAAAGCATTATATTACCCCGCTTAAATTTAAATATAATAATAAAATCGATATTTATTTTACGCATTTGAATATGATCAACCAAAATAAATAGTTAAATATTTATCATCCATTTTTTTTCACGTTTTATTCGTTATTTGGTAGCTAGGCACTCTATTATTGAATGTAATACAGGGTAGAGGGTGCTTAACGTTTGATAACCAACTATATATTAAGAGGACCAGAAAGAAAATCGCACTTTTTTTTAAAAAATATTTTTAAAAAATATAATAAGCATTGTTATTTAAAATTATTTCAGATCTTGTCTGCAGTTTTTCGATTCTATTTTTAATAAAGTTTCCGGCTAAGATTCAAAATACTCATTTAGGTGGTTTTAGACATTTATTACGTTACGAAAACGTTTTCCACTTAAAGTGTGCTCCATAGATCTGAAAAATAAATAATCAGAAGGAACAAGGTCTGGTTAATACGCAGGGTGTAGCAGAACCTCCCAGTTACCTCCTGAATTACCTTACTTTTCTTGGTGCAGTATTACACCCTTTCTGTTAAAAAAAATTGGACGTTTGCCAAAGCGTTTTAAATGTAACTGCGTAGTTGACCACGGAGATTTGAGCCGTTTCCGATAATTCATCAATAGTTAATCGAGGACCTGACTCGACCAGAGGTTTTAACTTATCATCTTAAAGTTTTGACGATCGTCCAGATTACGGTGCATTTTTTAAATTTCTACTGCCTGATTTGAATTATTGAAACCAAAATTGACATCTACGCACTGTTAGCACTTCACCTTAAAAAAATAATTGCGTTAGTTGCCTTGCTGACATTTAAGCCCTGGTCGAAAAAAAGTAACATGTAGTGCCTAATGTGCTCTTCGTTAATTTAACATCAAAATTTTACCCTTAACAATAAAAAAGATTTTTTTACTCATAAATAATATCAATCAATACGTCTACGTAAAAAATACTCACGAACGTGCCAATTTTACCGTGTCTGGACACAAACTGCACTCGAACGGGAGATCATAAAATGCGCGATTTCTTTCTGGTCCCCTATTATTACTATTTTGACAGTGCAAACCTTAAAAGTGATGTATTTTTATTGCTTGTGTTGACGATAGCTTGGTAGAGGTACATTACAATAAAATCAAAGTATAACTGCACTCAACTTCAATTTTTTTTATAAAGTTGATTGCAACTTCGCTTCACGCCCTCGTCAGGACTGTAATTTGGAAGGACCAAAATACAATACTATTTTGACTCTTACTGCTTTTAAAAGTTGTTATTGGTTGTTAAAAAGTACATGAATTTGAATCGATATATAAAAATAAAACTATTTGTGTAATTATTTGTATATTATAAGCAGGTTTTTACAATATCTTTTAATATATCATAATATAAAATAATGAACAAAAGAAATTCAACACGGCTGACAAATAATGATGGGGTATTTTTAATATAGTCTTCACTTTACATAAACATTGATTCCAGCCAAAGTTTCAAGGGTTGCCATATCTTAACAAAAAGAGAGATCGAAAGGGTGAGTGGAAATAGCGTTAACGGCCTACGGTTTTCACACCTGTTAACTCAAAAAGCTTTTATCAGAGAATAATGGAGAATATACAAAACAAATTGCCGCTTAGTTGTTAGTTGTAAGTGAATCATTACAATAGACTCGGATCTTGGATGAAAATAAAGTCCCTTTTCAAAGTCATATATTTTTGACCTTATATTAAATCAACAAATTGGAATATCTTTTCTATTTTATTTCAAAATACCTTCCTACATGTCATAAGTGTACATGTGCAAATGAAGTTTACTGTTGTACAGTAAATGAATTAACTGCACACTTACTTACACATAACGAAAAAAATCACATAACAAATTAAGTAATTGTAACAGATTAAAAATAACAAAGTATTTTAGTTCTACAGTTTTTAATAATTTTATTCGTTGATAGCTATTTCGGCTTGCGCCATCGTCAGAACTACGTTAGTTCTGACGATGGCGCAAGCCGAAATAGCTATCAACGAATAAAATTATTAAAAACTGTAGAACTAAAATACTTTGTTATTTTTAATTTGTTATAAATGGAGTTCTACCAAGTAAATGCCAAATCAATTAATAAGTAATTGTAACTTGTAACATATTGGTTAAATGTAAAAATACGATAAATAAATTAAAGTTTAAACAAAAAAGTATAAATTTCGCGTCAAACAATTACTAAAGATTTATATTTTAATTTTGGCATGAATATAATTTTAAATATTCGTTTGATCGTAAAGGTTTGAATAAAAATATTTTTCGAGTAAATTTTCTATTCACTTCAATTATTTTATCAAACGAATTATCAACGAAGAAAATTGGCAGTTTGGTAATTTGACCGTATTTAAATATGGTTTAAGCTATAAATTGCGGGTAGGTTATAAAATTTTGATCGATTCTAGGCCAAATTGATGTGGTTAATTGAAAATTTGACCTGCGTTCGTATCTTATAAATCAGGGTATTACTTGCAAACACGGTTTATTCCAAAATAATTAAAAAATGAAACTTGAATTTCATTTTGAAAAAGAGTGTAAATTTAAAAGTGCGTTTAGTCTTACATTACTTTGGAATGATATTTTGGATGTTGTCAAGCCATGTCTGAGACTAATTTCTAAAAATATTTTCAAAAAATATTTTTATCTACTAAATTACATCCATGGTTCATGTTTTAACAAATTTGGAATGGGCCGGTTTTGCAAGTAATACCCTCAAATAATGTAATTTATATAATATATAAACTCAAAATATGACTTACCACAATTTCTTGGTTAAATACAAATATTTTTTCCACCGCAATAAAATAACCAGGTAACATAATGGTCAATGGTTTTAAAATAGGTGAATATGATCTAAAATCAACCATTTTTAATTTTTATGCTAAAAAATGATTATAGCTTAGGTGTATGTAAATACAAGGTTTCAAATCTGATTTGCCTAACAGTGATCAAATCAAAGTTAGATAGTTGTGGTATAGACGTGGTGACTTTAAAAACAAATTAACGTCGTAAAATCAATAATAAAGTACGTTGTTGACTCATAGAAAAATAACAATAATGTTATTTGATGATACATGATTAACAATATCTGCTACTAATTTGAATCATATTGTCGAATATTTTTTGAAGAAAGTTAACATATTGCGTAAAACTTAACAAGATCTGTGGTTAAGACAGTGGCTCAATCTCTTCTGTCAAAGAATAAAAGTATGAACTTAGAAAACTTAAGTAAATTTCCAAAAACTCGTTCAATGTAATTTTGAAAGTAATGTACAAGACCAACATTAATGTATGATGAAAACATAGCAGCGTTTGTATTCAAATCTATAAATGAATTGAAAAATCGATGAACTAGGTTTACCACTTCGGGATCCCAAAACCGAGTAGACGAAAGCCCAAGTGCATATTGATCACGTAGCTAGTGAAGCGGAGAATTATAAATATTTTCACAATACATATAATTAATTTGTACTCTTGTTGAATAAATCAACCGACTGAATTTTAATCGCGTTACTAGACATCGATATTTCAACCAACATTTTCTACAACGCGCGCTCGTTACGAGTTGCGAGACATAATTAAATCAACTGTTATAATTGAAAACAATTCAACCGCGGCGTAATAATTCAAAATTGTTGTTATCTGAAATGTTTTCAGGTAGCATTAAACTTCATAAAAAAGCTCATCGATTTATTCATTAATAATGGTCGCGTGACGTCATATGTATAACCTTGACATGCAGCGTCCTTGCTCACACGTCACGTGACCGGTAACGACTGACGACATGACACTGGTTAGAAAAGTGCACAGTTTACACTAAGGTCGATGCAACACCTTTTGTTTTATTTGACGAAAACAATGAAGCATATTTCTTGTTGTAATAGTAATATTGGGCGAGGTTGTTAGATTTCATGGAAGTTTTAGGTGATTACTATTTAGTGAAAATATGTTTTTTACCAAGTACACTACCGACTTCGTAGAAAATAGGCTCCTCTAAAAGCATCTAATCATACTGTTGAACAAATTTTAAGAATAATCAACTTCTCACGATACAAAATTTACCGTATCTGTTTATATTTTGCTCATAATAAAATAATACCTCGCATCCCACAGCCACGACAAAAATGAGTTATTGATATATTCATCTTGAAAAATAAAAACAGAATTTACTAAATTTTGGGTCACAAAAATGGTTGTATCCACTGTTGTATCGATTTACAACTAGAAGCAATACGATTTTATTTATAAGTCTTTATTGGTAATTTAAAAAATCAAATATCTCGTGTCAAATGTGATTATTGTATTACATTTATGAGTGGTTAATGATGCATTTTTAATGGTGCAATACGACAACATATGTATTTTATGGAACAAAAGTGACAGTAGTGATTTGTTCAATTGTCTAATTTGTGTCGTGTAGAATATCATGTATTGCTTAACCACATATGTATATTATATTATATATGATTCATATTATATTATATATTTTACATTCAATTAAAATCAAATGATTACATTGAGCTCCTGACATTGAAACTTCCATCTATTTTCAAGCCACGCCTTACTTTTCCTGGAACAATAGAAGCCAATATTGTCTAAAGATTTTGTATTAAATAATTAAATAGATGTCGATACTAGCGTAAGCGACTGTGGAAGGCGAGTGACTTTTGTAAATGAATATTAGGAGTTACTATTAACTATACCTGTATTTAAAAAACCAATAATAAATATTTACTTAACCAAGCAAAATATGTATTTTAAGTCGAATAGTTGGCATGTCAAATATACAACTAAAAACTGCCTATAAAGATAAGGTAACTATACCCCAAAATATCGAAATAACGGACCTTAATACAACGGATTTAACGGACGAATTAAAAAAATATTATTAAAATATCGTACAGTTATGCATATATTCATTAAATACATGTGGTCATGGAGATGAGACAGTTCAAGTTTCTGATTTGTGTTAAGTTATAATACATCCCAACCTACCAACCTCACATTTTAAAATCACTTATCATATTTAATACATTTATTAATATGTACTTCACTGAAATAATCAAGATATTTTCAGACTGTTTCGTTATTTAAAAAAAAAGAAGCTAATTAAGAAAATCTGCTTAGTATTAATTTAATAATGCACGTATTTTTTTAAGCGCAGAAACAATATTTAGCTATACAGCTAATGACAATGTGCAAGTTCATCTCATATGACATGAACCCGAAGAGAAGACATCACAACCACTGACTGAGATCTCTAATTTTGATAGAGAACATCTATCTTTACATCGTTATTGGTTCTACTGGGTCTTGAACTCAAAGTAGCCTGATTGCTAGGGAAGAATCTTACTGACTAGACAACACAGAGAAATCTTAATCAATACTCCTTACACTGATCGAAGCTTTATTGTATTTTGAAAAAAATGACAAATTAAATTGATGTTTGATAAATATACATAATTTACTTGCTTTTATATAAAGCGTAGACTGAGAAAAAGTTGTGCAATTTGCATGAGAAATTATTTAATATTATATGCATGTGATAATGTATAACGTATGAGTTTAGCGTTGCAAATATTAAACATGCAGGATGTAAACGTTTTGCAAGATGGCAACGGATGGTTCTTTGTTTTCTGTGATGAATGAAAGTATAATTTATCACAGAACGTAGAAAGTTCATAACATTGAAAAGTTTTAATATTTTCAATGTTAGAAGCAAAAATACATCATTTTAAAAATATGAATTTTGTAATATTTATATATTTTAAAATGTGTAGTTAAAATTAAATATGAAATAAATTATATATTTGTTATTATAAAATTGTAATTAATTTATTTGTATTTTTTCTAAAAAGAATGAAGTCTGCATTCAAATTATACTAAATAAAGTTTTTGATCAAACTTTAATAAATCCATATCATCTATCTATGATGTTTAATTTATTTTTAAAGGGTAACATAACTTTTATTTACATACGATCTTTAATAAAATCTGTCTGTAGCATTTTTAAAACGTCTAATAAAAAACGCCGATCCTTTGAATAGAAAATTATTCTTCAATTTATTACAGTTATTTAGGGCAGACCATTTTTTGTAAGCAAATATTTTCTTTAAAATGGCAGACTACTGCAAATTTACTACATGTAATTTTATTTTTATGCGTTGCAATTATTTTGTGTAAAAAAAAGCTTTTCAAAAATGTTTATATTGGGTGAAAATAAAATGTATATTTCAATGAACCTCTTTGTATATTATTATATATTAAAAAGCATTTTTAGATCAACGAGCGATTTATTATTTATTTTTTTGCTTTCAAAAGAACAAATCAATTTGGGAAATATAAAAAACATAATATCTATACAATTTAAAACTTCCATAATAAACAAGCTTATCCGAAAACATATAATATAAAACACATTCCAAAAAAGTATTAAAATTAATCTGTTCATCTTTCTTCTTATATTCTTAGTAAGTGCATGCGTAAAAAGTGTATGTGTGTGTGTAAACGAAAGTTTTGATTAAATTATCGGCGCGCAGCAAACACACACACATTACTTCTCTAATCTAACGTATTATTAGCAGTAAGTAAAATGAACGAGTGCTAACAGTTAGCACTGCCAGCTGGAATTATATTGTGATAGTGATGTTAAAAACCATACCGAATAAAAACACCAAAACTATTTTTAATTTGTCATGGTTTTTAAAAATAATTTCTTATTGCTTATTCATAATAAAGTGAAACATTTAAAATATGACAAAGGCCATGTTTTGGGACGGTGAAAGATGAAAATTTCCAATAAATTAAGATCAATTTTTGAGATAAGATAATAAATGAACAAAAAAATAATTTTAACTAAAGATTTATCATTTTAAAAAAGTAATCAATATTTTTTTTAATAGGACAAAAAAAATATTACTACAAATAAAATGTATACAACCCAATTAAAAAAAATATGACTAAATCGTTTTCCAAATATTCTATCCAGTTTGGTTTGTAATTTTTTTTATTGAGTTAGGTTACTTTTAATGCCACAGTTGAAATTGTACCCAAAAATCAATATATCCAACAACCGACATAAATTCTAGCATTGAAAAAATAATATGATTTATTTTAAAACGTTATAGATGCTGCTAAGCTGGCATTTTGGCAGACAAAGTAAAAAAAATACTGATGTTCCAATATAAGTTATTTGGTATTTTATGATAAAAAAAATCTTGAATTTCAAAGCAAAATTTAACGACAAACTAGTTTGTCAATATGAAGTGGATAGCTATTCTTTTAAAGATGCAGTATTTCGAATATCTTTACTTTGGAAAAATTTTAATCAAAAAATGAGACATGCAAATATGGTGAATGACCAATCTCGGGATTAAAAAATGTGGAATCCAAAATCCCAGAAACACAAAAAATATCCGGATTGAATGACCTAACCTGAATCACATTTCTCAAACTCACGAGAGTGCACTCGTGCTTGTTTATTAAGCAAACACTCAAGATTGCTACTGATGACGGTCGTTAATATCTTTTTGTCATTGGAAAATTCATGGAATAAAGATTTGCATTTGAAATGGCTTTTTTACCTTTAATTGATTTTTTTTATCCATGTTGCTGTAGTATTTTTTTTTATATATTTTTATCAATATTTTATTTTTTATTTTTCAAAAAACTCCATTAATGGAGAATTAAATCCAAACGTAAAACAAAAATTTAACATTAAATTAAATGTTGTACTGGTAAATTGGTATGTGCAATTTATGTGATTAACAAAGTTCAGGGTAATGTTTTAAAACACACAAAAGTTTGCGTCGCATTCTGTTGGTCAGGTGGTTTTATTTGTCAACAGCAAAGAAATAAACACAAATAACCTCTCGCCATGAATGAATAGTTTAGTGATGATAATTCAAATATTGTGCAAATATGGCAAGAGAAAAGAAAGGGTTTTTTCAAAGAAAAATATTTTTAACATGTCCCATGAGCCATTGACGGTACGGATATTAAAATCATTTAGCAAAATAAGGCATTGGTATCTATCGACCCTGTCAACTTTTTTGCATCTAGAGAAAATTATATGATATAGAAAGAATTTATATATTTTTATCTTGTTGCAGATATTTTAGACCTTACTTAAGATATGAATTTGTTTAAGTCACTTCAGATCAGTTGTAAAATTGACAGCACGCCCCATACACCCATTTTTAAAATTGGAATAAACTAAATTTTATTTTTCCTTTATCGTGACTTAATTTCAGACCCTTCCGATCTTCAGGTTATAAATTTTTTTTTTACCATGTCCGCTCCCAATATAGAACATATGGACTCGTAATGGAGTTTATCTCAACAGAAATGTTTCTACGAGAACTGCTTGTTACTCGGTTGCTCAACCTCTCTTTTTCCAAAGAGAGTAGAAATATAAGAACAGGGCTAGGACAGGACTAGTGGTTAGCTAATCGCTCTCGATACGCCCTGTTCATAGGATAGGATGGGTAGGAGGGGGGAATTCAAGACATCACATACATCCATGTCTTTGTACAAAAATTCATAAATCGATTGAAAAATCAATTTATAAAACTGCCCGTACTGGGATTCAAGCCCGTGGCCTCCGTAGCGGTAGCCAACGATGTTGAGCACTCGACCACACAGGCGGCACCACTAATTTATTCACAAAAAAATAAAACATTCGTCTATTTTTATACACCGTTCAGTCGACGGTAAGAAATAATAGAATGTTAGTCAAATACACAGAAAAAGATTTAAAATATACGTGTCGATTTCAAAGTTAAAAAAATCCGTTAGGTCACATAAAAAATAGCGTGACTAACATCACTCAATGTTTGCGGAATAATGAAAAACTATTGTGAAATTACCTTTTCAAATGGAACCACTTGTATGGCAATAGTAAGATTAAACTGTGACCTCTCGCCAATGTCGCGGGCCTGGGTGTTTCTCTAGAATAACGGAAACTTAAATTTGAGGCTTTCTTTCATTTTTGTTTTCAAGGGGAGGTTTTGTTATGGTCAGCTTTGCGTGCATGCGAAGGTCGTTAATATTTACGCTGCATATCAAAATAACTTTCGTGTTAGGTGTATGTAATTGAGTTGTATGGAAGTAAAAATCTAACGACAGAAAACGAGTAGGTGAGAGACTGTTTTTTTTTTATAAAAATACAGTCGTAATATTCGTCAATATAAGTCTTAAGTAAACCAAATTTACCATAACGAATATAAAGTGTGATATTTTTAACATGAACTGTGTTTTTTGTAAAATATTGATCTAGCGTCCACATGTAAGTGCTTGGCAACACTTTGGCTTTTTTCCTACTCGGCCAAAGCTTAATTAATTTACGGATTTGTGTTCAAATGAATACATCACTGTAATGTTTTCTTTCCTTTAATCTTATCTCCATTTCTAAAAATGTGTCTAGTGTGATATACAAAAACTTCATGTACTGTTCTTATTTTATCATTTGTACATAACCTTCTCATGAAAAAAAAGTAGATTGAAAAACTGAAAAACAACTGAGTAAAGTCTCAAGCGGTTTTGATGATGCCTAGTATAAAGTTGAATACCGAACAAAACGTACAAAAATATTTAAAAAAAATCTATTTGGTCGCCATTTGGTCTATACAAGACATGGACGGTGTTAAAAGTACAAATTGTATTCTATTTTAAATGCGTTAATTTCAACGATCTTGTTTTTATAATTTTAATTACTAAGCACAGCTGCAGAAGCTTTATAGCGATTGTTTGCAAATCACGTAGGGTAAGTTCACAAGCAAATAATGTCTTGTGCTCTAGGTTGTCAGGGCATTAACCTCGACTGCAAACATTTACGATTATTATCGGCATTTGTTATTGAACCTTCTATTAACCTTCTACAATATAACTACCACAAATTGAAAATCAATATCACTGTTAGTACTCTATAACAGTTTTGTTCTAGTTTTATTAAAGCTATCAAATACAATCCAGCAGACCGAGTGTGTGTTGCATAATGTATTTTATATATTTAGTAGGTATATAACGTTGTGACATAGTCAGTTATGATAATTGAAGATAATGTTTTTTGTAGCTATTTAGTTATGTAGGCTTCTATTTTGCGACACATACTGATAAATATTAAGCCTAAATTTGAAAGATTTTTTTAAGTATCCATCCAAATAGAAATGAGATTAAAAAACAAAATTTTGTATAGTTCGTAAAACATGTATATATTGAAGTTTTACATTAATAATGTGTGAAAAGTCATTTTTTTGCGTCGAAATATAAGATAAAAAAAGACTTAAAGGGTTATAAAGATAAAAAAGGCTTTTATAAATTTGAATTAAATTTGTAAAAAAAATAATATAGAAAAACGACGCACGTATGATTTGCTTAACGTCAAAAGCTACTTTATTTTAATATGGAAACAGTCGAAAGTCAGAGAAAAGATAATTCTTTAAGTGAGACAAAATATGTGATCCGCAAAATAAAGTACTTTTTATGTCTTTTCAATTCAATGAATCGTGCGAATTACTGACAAAGAACGGTATCATGCAATCAAAGGATAATGTAATGTTATAAACTCTTTTCGTTTTATCTTTTCCTAAACAAAATTATAATTTTATTTAAATTGTGGTACGAAAATATTTGCTGGTATGTAAAAAAAATGTTTGTTTTATAATAAGTTCGATATTATAATTACGTTTTACATGTTTAATACAGGGTATTAATTATTATTATTCATTAAAATTGTTAAAATTGAAAAAAGTTTCATGTGGTGAAATCGTATTTGATTTCATAAAATTCAACTCAAACTTCCGTTCTTTGTAAGGATTTGTAAACATTATTACATTTTATAAAAGTCGATTTAAAAAAATATGCTATTAATTGAATTGCTCATTGATTACTCTGCAAGAAAAAGTAGATGTAGAAAAAAAACATGATTTTATAACACAACATTTAAAATTATTTTTTGTTTACTTATACATATCTTAAAAAGGTTTGTAAACTATCTAACGTATATCATAAAGTAATATTTTAATTTGGTAAAACCCATTAATAGTAAAGTTTAGATAAGAAATAAATCGTGTTGATTTTATTTTTGAAAGATGCTCTACTATTCAATTCATTACAAATAAAAACGTAAACTTCATCTTTCGAAGCAATGGAGTGCTCTGAGAATTAAAAAAGTTTTTCTAAGACGAGAAAAATAAAATTTAAGCTGACATCATTTAACACATGTTTAATGTAGTTTTTAAATTCGTGAGTAATCGTACTTCGAGACAGTTAAATATTCAGAACAAGTCAAAACACTTTGTGATTATTGCTTAATTGTGCGGACTACTTTAATGAAATCATAACAGTACTAGATTAGGTAAATAACGCAGATAGTAGTTACGACTTTAGTATTATATATTATCCATTAACTGAATGAATAAATTCGTTATACGATAATATTATTTTCCACAAGACCTTAAATTTATGATGTTGCGTAAGATAATCTTCCCGTGTGAATTTAAATATAAGCCCATTGTGATTGATTATATATTATTAAATTTAGTAGCGTTTCGTAATTTATTAATGTATAAACAGTTATTTGACACATAATAATAGAACACAACTTTTTAAAATAAACAATATGAAAAATAAATTGCACTTAAATCCCATAACATAAAGAGTATCTTAAGTATTGTCATTTTTTTCAACCATGTCCACTCTCAATAATAAGAATTTTGGACTCTCAATAGAGTTTATTTCAACAGAAGTGTTTGTCAGTTACTCAACCTTTCTTTTTTCAAAAAGGGTAGTGATAGAAGGATATGGATATGACAGGACTGGTGGTTAGCTGATCGCTCTCAATACAACTCGTTTTAAGAATAAGATAAGTGGGAGGCCATTTTAATTCATAATTAGATATAATATATTAGAAGTTTTTTTTATTATTAACTCTGAATGACTAAAAAAAGGTATTTTAAAGATTTACATATTTTTTCTGAAACAAGTTTCAATAGAGATATTACGTAAAATATAAAGCATAAAATAATATCATTATATCATTGAAAAATTCACTTACTCTAAATTTGTATTCATAAACCTCCAAAATTTTGTTAAATCTACTGACAATAGTGTGATGTTGAAAATTAAAAAAATAAATATTTAAGTCTTATCACCAAAAGTTTGCCAATTTTAATAAGTTTATGACGAGGTTTTACCTGGTTAGTTTTATATACATAAATGAATAAAAGGAACACCACCTATATTATATATTCTGGCATTAATGTTTATTTTGAAAAGCTCTCAAGGTAAGTGATACAGTAGACGAATCTTTGTAATGGTAGTATTACCTTTAGAAACCCGTTCTTCACCCATTTCAACAATGACCGACATTTTCACATATCTCGTTTTTCAACGTTAAATTAGGATTTTCACGCATTCTAAGAAATCTCACACGTTTCAGAAAAGCTACATTGAAATATGTATAAACATAATACATGTCAGCTCTGAAATGTTTTCAATTATATAAAAGTGAATTTCTTTCCATCTTATTTAGAAACATTTGTGTTTTTAAACTATTTTCTTTTTTAAAATATCTAATGTAGTCTTATCCTAACCTTATTATTCTATTCCTAATCTTTTTCGAAAAAATAGTGGTTGAGCAACTAAGTAACAAGCAGTTCTCGTAGAAACACTTTTGTTTAGATGGACGCCATTAGGAGTCCATACCCTCCACATTGGGAGCGGGCATGGTAAAAAATGTTTAATTTAAAGTGGCAGCACCACTTGTTAGTATTAACTCTATTCATTTAATACGCACGATACCCACCCCACATTCAAGGATAAATACATATTTAAGGTAGTGTGTTGTGCTGTACTATCAATACTTTATTTGCTACATACTGAGATTAATTTAGAGAAATTTATATTACTTATTTATTGTAATAACAATAGTGAATTAATCAATGTGCAGTTTTGAAGTAAGGTAAGTCAGGAGAGGTTGGACACGTTTTATATAAATCTAATTATCGATAGGTGTCGTATACTTGGAGAACCAAAATGCAAAATTTCTGCGTTGAATAGGAATAAGATCATTCAGTCTTAGAAGCCAAGACCTACATCTTTTTTTATTAAATTTAATATATTTTTTAATATAAATAAAATATTGTTTTTAAAAATAAATTTAACTTGTTGGAGTATACGAATCATCAAAGTATTAAAACAAAGTAATAACAAGTAAGTATACCAACTTGTTAGAGAAGATCAAATGGAAAAATACGGTAAATTTAGTCCAATTTGATGGCTTGAGTCTTTGAGCCTTTCGTAGAAAATGAACAACTCTTCACTGGTCATGTTACATACCATTAATTGTGTGTTAAATCGGTGTATACAAAAATAGGTGTTTGACAACCGTATCGTGAAACCGAATTCGGGTGGAAGCTTCAGACCGTAAATTTTAATAATCAAAGTAATTTTAACAATTTTCTCAGAAATAATAAATTTAGAGGGTGAAACAAATCCGAGATTATACCCATATATAAAATTGTTTCAATATCATTCGTACATGAAATATAATAATGTCTCCGTAATCAATTTAAATTTGCATATTTTTCCAAGGATAAAGTGTCCTTTTATTAAGGTGGAATCTATTGTGAAAGGAAGTTAGAGGGAACAAAGTGCGGAAATTCCTGAATTTCATTTCTAAATAAATAAAGGATAAAAGGGCTACCACCCCTGGGTGGGTGACGAATGGGTTAAATGATAAATAGCTTTTAAAATAAAGACGTCTTTGTGTATCCAAATGAAGATTAAAAGAAGAAAAATTTTCAGTTCATAGATGATTTTTAAGCAATTAAAGCTTTCTACGATACTTATCATGTTAATCAACGTTTTATTTTCCTTATTCAAAATTTAAATTTGATTATTATCATAAAAAATATTATACAATTAATAATTTTTTTACTGTTTGCACTGTAAAAATACCAAATGGATACATAAAGAAATCGTTATTTTACTTCTAATATGAACGCTAGCACCAGTTGAAAAAACTTTCCGTTAAGTGATGCACCTTTAGCTATTGAAAGACTGTAAATATTATCAAATATGTATTTCATGTAGAAATAGTGTGCGTGTCTTACTCAATTTCAGTACCAAGAGTTCGAATCTCTAAATACCATGCATGGATTAAAAAAAGCCCAAAGAGATGAAGACAGAATAAATGTTAAGCTATTAACTAAAAGCTTGTTTTTGTTTTTCTTTAACAAGTGCTTTATAAGAAATCTATACAAAAATATATGATGATTTAACAAAGAAAAATTTTCATCAGCTCGGAATACACGTATCCCACTTCTGGCGTGCAATTTTTACAATCTCGTTTCATTGAAATGAATCTGGTACTAGATTTTAAGTTTTGTATCCCGCAATTCGCGTTTGAAATATTCAAAATTTTATTTAAATTATGTACATTTAAAAGTAAGCTGAAGGCGCTTAAAGCTATTTTTCTAAATTTAATGTCATACACGACAAAACCTTTCAATAAATTTATTGAATCAAAAGAGTTGTACATGTATACCACAAAATATATCCTCAATCCAAGTAGTATTTCTTTTTGCATTTGTTTCCGTCAGGCCCCTCATAAAAGTTTTTTATGTAGCATTTTTAAAAAATGAAAGTCTATTTTAAATAAAGTATTGTTTGAGTAAAATATTTATAATAGCGTCGATAAGTATTCTATAAAATGAAATGGAACTACAATTTAAGTATTCGTAATACTATTGATAATAATAAATTTTTCATTGTTTAAACACATTTTTACTGAATTTTTTGATACAAAAATAAAAGTATTACGTTTTTATTTCATAAAACCATGAATACTCCTAAATTATAAAGATTTGTAATGAAATAAAAAGTTAAAAGCTATCAGAGCTTTTCTTTATTGTATGATTAATAATTTGCATCAAAAAAGGCTACAATCGTGTAAAACTGATATTGTAAATAAAAACTAAAAACAAGTTTAAAAAAACAAAAGCTTTCCTTATTAAACGACAACGTCATTGTAGACTAACTAAGTTTAATGCATGGTTTCTAAAGAAAAAATCGTTATGTGTTGGTCTCAAAAGATTTACCGAAGAAAAGTATGTTATTAATCTACTTATGATGGCGCTTCGTTTATTCACTAAAGATACCCTGTCTTAAAGCAGATATTCAGTATCCTCTGATTAATGTCACTGTAAAACTGTATTAGTCACTGTAAGATGAGGTAAGAAACTGGGACCACGTAACGATTGTCATTCTAGAAACAGATTGCAGCGACGTTGCCAGATGTTATTTTAAACCACTACAATTTTTCAACACTCACGCTTATTTTCTTCTAAGTTTATTTTGACAAAGAAGAGTTTTTTACCAAATTTAATCTATGAAACATGATATGAATAGCTTGAAATGTGAAAAAATATTTTTTGAACAAAAAAAGAATATTTTCTAAATGTTATAATATTTCTTCTGCTCGTCATCGAACGATTCTAACATGACTTCAGCACCATTCATAGTGTAGCTTCATTTCACTTAAAGTGTTTGTAACTAAGATTCTTCATATAATATAAAATTAGATACTAAATATTTTATGTGTTTGTTCGTGGTGTGATTACTTCCGCATATTAATGTGGAATGAACAATACATTAATTTGACATATTAACATAATCATAACAATTCAACTATATGTATCTGAATTTATTCGAGCTTTTATAAATGATCTTTTCATACGACTGCAGTGTCTCGAATTATGTTAATGTAATACTCAACGTTATGTGCAGTGAACATACATATTTGTGTTTGCTTTCCCATTTCGACTCTTAATTGTCAATACAGAAATTTTCAAATGAACATAATTGAAAATTTTATATATAACGTTTTACAGGAATACGGTAAAATTAAAACAAACAATATAAATTTATAAGTATATGCCTATTTTGATCGTAAATTTAAAGAGGTAAAAATACAAAAGGTTTCCCAACGTTCTTAAACACATGTGAACTATGTGAACATCAAACACTTTAACACCGTTAATCTTTGATCTGATGTGATAATGACATTTATACACTAATATATGTCACTTAAGACATACTACTATATATTCTATATCAATTTTTTTAAATCAAATTTGTCACTTTTCTTACTGAATTTTTTTTCGAAAGCCATATTCCCGCTATGTCCAAGTTTAAATTTATGCAATTCATATAATGTACTGAAACAAGATTTTTTAATCTCACTTTGTATTGTTTGTATAAGATTAGTGAAAGAAAAAAACGTTGTAATATTCTTCCAAAAAGTAAACCAAAACAATTTTTGTCACTTAGTAACAAAATAATACTCAAAATAGTTAACATCTTAAAAGATTCAAATACACAAAAGCGCGTGTATTAAGACAACATAGAATTTAACTATTATTAAACAAATTAATTTTTTAAAGAAATGCCAATAAATATCTTAAATATATATTTTAATTTAAAAAAACCTACCACAGTAGAGCACTATAATAAAGAATTTCGAATAAAGGTGTTTTATATCATTCAAAAAAATAGCCTTTAATATTTATTATAAATCGCAATTGTTAATAAGCTTGTGTTCCCTTTTTTACAGGGTACAATTGCTATACAACATTGTGTTTGCTTTCTGTTCAAATCGATTTCACGAATAGATATGAAAAATTCACGCGTTTATAAAAAAAATATGATTAAATGTTATATTCCGTCCAGGTTATTGAAAAATTGATCGCAAAACAATATGTTTTTCTTACATGCGAAGCATTAAGATTTTTATCAATTGATTGAAAAATTAGAATAAAAATGTTAAGCAATATTGTTTAAGATTACATATTTGAATGTTTAAAACACAATTTTATTTAAAGCAATCATTGTCAATGCTGTAAAAAAAGTGAGAACAATCGTTTTACAAAATAAACGTGGCAAAAGTATGTTGCTGCCATGTAAATTTTTCACTTGGTATGATAAACATACAATATTAGAACTATTATTTCTTTACATATCACTGACATACAATATACTTTTAAATTATTATATATTAAAATAAGCGATTTTCGTTTTATATGTAAGTGATAATGCAAAATACACATCGTTAAGGATGTGCTCACTCTATTTGTCGGTGATAATTATTATTCATACTGGAAAGCCTTTATTAACAAAGCTTCCGCCGGATACATAACTAAACACAGAACCGAGGACTTTGTTAATTAAAGTGCTTTATTTTTTTATAACAAATTAAATATGTATGCTTTATAAAAAAAAAGCTAATCCTGAAATATGTGAAAAGCTTAGTAAATGTTAAAAGATTTCATTGTTTTTACCGATTACATTTGTTTTCTTTACAAAACATAATTAAAATGAAAACGAAATACTGGTATTCCTCGGCTAACGACAAGGATACGTTTCTGATCGTAAGTCAAATTTCATACAAAATATCGTCTTTATTTTTCCACAACCTCGTATCTGAAAAAGTAAAAGTTTTCAGGAGACACATACTTGTAATTTATTCTACCATTCAAAAAATAATTTGTACTAATTCTTCTTTTATGTAATAAGATCAAGGCCAGTTTCGATCATGACGCGCATTATCAATTAATAAGAAAACTCAATGTTACTGTGTAAAAATAAAATTAATTAGGTGTTAAAAAAAAATGTTATTGAAAGAAATTTACAGCTGTTAAAACTGGTCTTGGTTAAACAAAAGTGTTATTAGCACAAATGAGTATTTTTTTTTTAAATATAATTCGTTTGCACCAAGTATTGAAAGTGAACACACTTAAAGTGATTTATTCTACCAGTTTGCCGCTCAGTTTTTTTCTTCTTGCCCACGTTTCTAAATGTCCACTTCTTACAATTTAATTTATTTTAAGAGATTTTTTTTCTCAAGACAGTTAACAGGCATTTACAGTTTGTAATTTTATGAAAATTTCAAAGTAACGAGATAATGATAAAATTTATACGAGACTCTAATCTAAGCTTATCGGAGTCAACATTCACAAAGTCAGTGCAAATTCTGGATAACATACTCAAACAACATCGATATCATCGGCCGTTAAAAAACGAAAAGAAGTAAATTTAAAACAGCCATATCATGTTTTTTAGTCTCAATTTTAAATATCTGTTGTAATTAAACTTTATTCAATTATAAATGTTCCTAATAAATGACCATCAAAAATAGGAAAAATATTATATTTAATTGATTGAAACTTATTCAAAAGTCATTATTTTTATTTTCTGTATTATTTTGCTAATAAAAAAGAGAGTTTTTTATTATGTTTAAATATCAGTTATTTGTAACCATTATAAATTTACATTTTGTTACTGCTAAAATGAAAGCAATTTATTTTCAATATGGTTTAACTGTGTGGATAAAAAAACTTTGCAGTAAGATTTTTCAAAGTTGTGACATTGTCCATTATAAAAAATGGAAGTATTTCATAACAAACCAGGATTATTGGATTTGCATAACTCAACGTTTTTTATTCTGTAGGTTACAGAACAATAAAGTTGCCACGCCTGTAAAAAATAAATTTAAACGCCAAATTGGCTTGTTTTTGTATGGCTTTCAATTCAAGTAATATTTAATATTTCAGGGAAAATTTTCATTGTGATTTAATGTAATGTTTTGCTTTACAGCATGTTTCAGAGCGATGCTTGAAATTTATTATTTGGTAAAGAAGTCTAACCATTTGTTGGTAGTGTACCAAAAATGGCAGAGGACAAAATGTAAATTATTATGCTAATATCCACCAATATATCATTGTTAATAGTGTAATGAATCGTTCTTAAAGAAGTATTTTTTCTCTCGCTTTGAACAAAAGATAAATAAAACTAAAATAATTAGCATTGCAATCTTTTGTTAATAAAATATTTATTTTTTACGCTACCTGCAAACATCCTTGAGAGACTAAAGAAAAATGATAAAAATACGTTAGACTAACTTTAAATTAAGAATCGGCCTGAAAATCTCAATATAACAGATAATAAAGGATAATCTTATTTATGAAACAAATATAATCTCGAAGGAAACCAAACTGATTTTTTGAAACTGAAAATTTACCAAAATCGTTTTTATGAACACCTAGTTAGTACATTTAATTAGATAATATTAAAAAAATATTTTTAATAAATATAAACTTCCAATGTGAAACACATGGCCTTTAACCTCCCGAGGTATATCGACATATTTTTTTTTAAGAAAACTTTTTGTTACCTAGCTGCTAAGCCACTTTTTTAAAATAGAATTGTAAGGATATTAGGATAGGACCCAGGACTGGACTTATGATTTACAAATCGTTCACGCTACGCTCAGGTTATTCTAATATTTGAAACAGGAGGAGAAGTTTAAGACATCTCAAGTATCCATGCCTTCGAACAGACATCGATAAGTCAACTGAAAAAATGATGTTCGTTCTGGTAGTCAAACCCGTGAGCCTCGTCATGGAAGCCAAAAAAATTGACCACTGCACCACGGAGCTGAGATTTTTTGATGTTCATATAAAACTGAAATGTTTGTGATGGTTTAAATATATTGTCAAACTAATTAATAATGATTTAAACTGTTTTATATTGAGATTTTCTCTAACTCAGCTTAGTAACCAAGGTCTTAAATTTTAACGAATACTTTTATCGAAATTTGGATCGGTAACCAAAAACATAGATAACATTGATGGTTTCATCCCTTCATCCCCTTCTCAATCACTATCTGACATTAAAATCGGGGTGGTGACAGATCGATTAGCAATCTTCGCTTTGGTTATTAAAATTCTCTTTTAAAAAGTAACTTTTCAATTTGATACTGAGTTGATAACTAAAAATATTTATTGTACTCTAGATCATAGTTTCTCAACCTTTTTAAGCCCGTGGCCCCTTTTTAAGTCTCATATTTTTCCGTGGCCCCCCTACCCTTAGTAATAAAATTCTCGGGGCTCGGAAAAATGAAAAAAATTGTAGGTTCATTTATTTTTAAAAAATACAATACAATAAAATTGTTTGTTAAAAAAAATCATGTTTACAAAATAGTCAAAATAAATAATATTACATTTTTTAAAAATCCTTAGGGTAACCAACGTTGTACCCATCACAGCCCGCTATGGTTCACACTATTCTTACGGGGGCGTATTCTGCAGCGTTATTCGTGTTAAATTTGTTTTCATAAATTTCTTGAAACTAGTTTGCACGCACTGCAGGGTGCAGAATGCAAAATAAAGTAAAATAACTCAAAAGAGTTTTTATGAAATTAATTCAATCGTTTTCCAAGTCGCCGTGAGCTCTTTCAATGCTTTGTAATTTTCTCTAGATGCAACTAAGTCGGCATGACCAACAGGACCACCAGATGCGACTGTAGTCGTATAATCTTGAGCAGTTCTTCCCGTTCGTTGTTCATGTTTGGACATTCTTAATAAATGCGATCAGCATCCTGAATCATATTGCCGTATTTATATTTTAGGCTATTTACTAATCAGCCAACCTGGAAGAGCTTAGCAGTAAAGTGATCATGGCTAGTTATAAATTGGCCTATCCGAAAATTTGGAGTTGAAGCGTTGGTCTCCATTTGCATTTTTAATTTTTTTTTATTTTAATTTACTGTTTATAACAATATTAAGGTTTACACAAGGGTACCATTTTTTAAACCAAATTTTGACTATGAATCGCGCAGGAAATTCAAAAAAATAGTACATGATTATTTATAGAATTAAAACTTCAATACTTACAACAATTGATGCGATATATCTTTTATTCATAAAAAATCTTAATTCCTTGCTCAATATTTACCTCTTGAGTGGCTTAAGATTTCTGGCAAAGAGCATTGAATTATCTTAATTAATTTTTTCGTCATTAAAAAACTGACACATCGTTCGAGGTTGGTCGATTTACAAGGCAAAATGTTCAATTAGTTGTTTTTTTTTATCATCAGCTATCTCATAAATACGTCTTGATTCTGAACGGAATTGCTCAAAGAAATCACCTGAATAATTGCATTTTCACTTTGATTCATAACTCTTGAAAATGCAAAATCAAAGATTTGGAAATATAAAGCGTTTTTCTAGCTTTTGTAATTAATTTGGAAATTTCGTAAGTTCGTTTAATTAAACCAATGTCTAATTTTTCACTGAATACTATAAATCCTATTTTTTTGCTGCGGAAAGTTCTTAAAGCTTTTTGAATTATTCAAATGGATTTTATTTCATGTCTATGTGTTTTGTATAAAATGGATAGTAGCATTAGTAAAGCAAAACATATTTAACGCACATGAGTTTCATAATATCATAGGGTGATGAAAGAAATCCGTGGACAATCCGTCAATACAATATTGTCGACAATTACTTTTGGATGCAGTTTTTATGGTAGCCTTAAATATCATTGAAAAAATAGTAAAAAGTTTGTATAATAAATACATTATTTCTGCTGCAGTGTATTATTGTCCTACTGCCGGTAATGCTTTACGGTTGCGAATCATGGCACCTGACTGAGACTTAGAAACCCGTATACTGAGCTTCGAGAAAAGATGCTTGCATCGGATAATGGGGGTGAGGTGGTTTGATTTTGTGAGGAATTCAGAGGTAAGGGAGCGTACAAGACAGCGTCCCGTCACGTTAGTGGTTATGGAAAGACGTTGGAACTGGCTGGGTCACGTGCTGCGGATGCCTCCGGAAAGCCTTAATCCTGCCTGCCTCTTCTTTCCACCGGTGGGATTCCGGCGTCTTGGACGTCCGTCGGGTACTATCCATAGGATGTACTCGGCGGAACTGAGGGATGCTGGCATGTCATGGGAGGAAGCAAAGCTATTGGCGGAAGACAGAGAAACATGGAGGTGCCGCGTGGCGGCCATATGCTCCACATAGGGAGCGAACATGGCCAAATAAGAAGAATATTTTGAGTGGCCGTGGCCCCCCTAAAGTCTGCTGTGGCTCCCCAAAACTGATATTTTCTTCTGTGGACCCTTTGGAGCATGCTGTGGCCCTCAAGGGGGCCACATGGCTCCCGGTTGAGAAACGCTGCTCTAGATCACTATGCCATTTTCAAATTTTTAGAAAAAAATTGCAATTGTTAATGTATTGCTAACTTTTGTATTATGGAATTTAAAATATACAAAAATATGCAAAATAATAAATTTAATAAAAAAGCTCAACCCTTACCTTAGCAAAAGATAAATAAATAAAAAAAAACAATGCGCTTAACGTTATGAACAATGTGAACCAAAATCACCTTAGAAGTGTTCAGTGTCAATAAATACTTGGTGGAAAAGCATTTTATTCAAAATTGAAACAGTATTTTGTATTAATTATATGATAATTAAACATGATCAGGAATGCTTTTGCCTAACACGAGCATTTTCAACTGATTAGAATGTATTCAAAACGGAATTATAAATATACAAAAAATAAAACACTCATTTGTACTATTTTAACTTTTATTTTATATTATTAGCAAAACTGGTCCTGATCATGTGGAATTAGTAAAAAAAAGTGTTTTATTTTTGAAGTAAATAAAAATGTTAAGATGAAGTAAATTTCTTTTCATTGGAAATATTGGAGTACATTTTATAAAGATAATTTAATAAGATAACATTATTCTGAGAATTTATCTTTACACTGAACAATTGCAAAACTATTCTTAATTTTTTAAAATTATATGGAAAAATAAGTTTGTATGCTTACGCCAGTATTAAAATACAAATAAGTTATACAAAATATCGTAAGAGAATGTAATAAGACGAAGTAAGTAAGCTTGATGGTTGTTTTTCTGTGGTTCTCTGTGTGTTGAATATATTACAAAGGAAACAAAGGAAGTATAAGTATATTAACTTTTTAGTCAATGAAAATAAAATTAGAAATATTCCTTTAAATATTCTCTCAAAACTCTTCTAAAACAAATTTCTTAGAATGTGAATATAACGCTTTTATGGTTGATGTGCGTGCTGTTTTCTTCATAAAGTATTTTGAAAAGTTTATCTTAATTTGAAATGCGATATATACAAGGTTACTAAAAGTTTAAATCAGTAACTGTTCAACCCAGCTAGTGAAACGTTTCAGATGAAACAACTAAACGCTTAATACAATAATAAAAAAATGCTTAATACCTGAACGAGATCCATGCTATTCAAAAATACAAACAATGTACGGTTTCCCGTGTTTTGAATAAAACTTCATTTTGGGATATATTTTTCAAAAAGTGAAGTACATTTAAACACAGTTCATACACCAATACCAACGATGTTATAGTAAGTGAATTTGGCAAAAATGATCACTAGTTTCTTATATATTTGCTATATAATTGTCAAAAAAGTTGTTTAACTCATATACGATTCTGCAAATTTGTTCAGAGGCAAAAAGTCAATAAATGTGCCTACGCTGAAACTTATCTTTGTTATTTTATGAAATAAATCATATACAAAATCACATTTCACTTCCTCATAACTTGGCACAGCTTTCGACTTGGAAAAGATATTCATGATATCATCTGCTAAGTGAACTGGAGTAAGGGTAAAACGGTTAATGCAGGCAGTGCCTCTAGTGAGGGTTCATATTGATTTTGCAAAGGCTTTTTCTCGTCAGTTGCTAAGGTGCGCAGCATTACCCCCAAACATCTCTGCTTGTGTAATGTTGCCGCAATTCGTGAACATCAATGAGGTTCGACGAATATCGGAACTAGTTAAAAGTAATTTTATTTGTTTATGAAAATAACCCCATAAATAAGTCATCTATTTAATTTCATTTGATATTATGAAAAATAATAAAATCAACTTAAAAAATATAATATTTTTTTAAAATATAGTTTTAAATCAATCCTTTGTGTTTCTATTTATGAAAATAAATTAAAAATCTATAAACAAATAATATAACTTTTTATTGAATAAATTAACCCTTTAGAATTAAAATATGTATACATTTGTTTTTGTTTTGGGCATAACTTGATAACTTCACTTGAATTTGAATTTGCATGAAAGCAATTCGAATAAATACTAAATATATGAAATAAGTAAACGAAAACAAAAAAATCGTTATCATATTTTTGACTATTCCTTTTTTTATAAGTTTTAGGGGATTGCGCAAATATTTATTTGAAAGTATGTATGCAAGCGTTTCAAAAATCAGTTATCAGGTCTCAATCGCCCGTTGTGCTCTAGTTTGTTAGAGCTTGATCTACCGATTAGGCGGGCCTGGGTTTGATTCCCAGTAAAATCAATGTAAAATTTAGATTTTTTCAATTTAACTTTAAGGCCTAAGGCATGGATTTTGTGATGTCAATTCTCCTCGAGTTTTTCTCGTATGATCTTTCAACTTAACAATATTTGGCGTATTGGTTGGAATAACAAAAGCGCATAAAACAGAAAATAAATTCTGTTATATTAAATAAACATAATTTAATATTTTTAATTATTAATTCTGAACACAAAGTTTTTTAAAAATTCACAAGCTGAAAAAGCATTCCCACTTAAATATTCAAACGTCTTTGGCATCGATAGCGGAGTTCACCTGTGTAAACCTTAGTACGGAGAGTTTTATGAGTTGATTTATGAATTTGTATTGTGAAGAGTGAACGTTTTTGATGTCTCAATTCCTATTGACCGATCTGATCCTTAAAATGGGGTGGACCGAGAGTGATTCGATATCCACTATTCTTGTCGTAAGTCTATTATTTCGTCTTGTTCTCTTGGGAAGTTGAGAAACTAGGTTACTCAATCTTTTTTTTAAAGTTTCACAGGGTATTTTAAGATCAACATTGGGAGCGAGGATGGCTATAAAAAATGGTTACAGTGGAATTTTACATTTTTTATGGGCCCTTCCAAAAAAAGATTAATGTGGAGAAGTTAAAAAACCCACGAGTAATAAAAAAACGCGTGATTTCTAAAATTGTATGAAAGTTAGTTGAATTTTCATACTTCTTTTTATAAATAAAAAATCAGTAAATTTATTTTTGAACAAAAAAGTCGTTTAAAGTTAGTTGCCACTTTATTTCCTTGAATGGCATTTTTATTTTAACAATGAATCGTCTAATTTGTTAATTTTTCCCACAAAAGATTTCTATATTTCGTAAGGATTCAAAAAAGATATTGCTTTTTTGATTGCGAGCACTGCTTCTGTAAACATGTTTATCATTATACCGCCCACCATTTTCTTCTTTACTGCGGTCATTGGTGGCGTCACATAGGGATTTGTGAGATTTGAGATAGCAATAGAGGCTATTTCTGAGTGAGATGATAAATGTTCGATAAAAACGATCAATCGGGGTAATATTTGTAATGGAACCATAATGTAAAAAAACGACAAATGCGGAATTTTTTGCATTGTTCTTATGGTTGTTTGGCAGGACAATAAAATAAACGATGAACGCGAGAACAATAGTTGTAGGTTCCACTGTATACTTATTACAATTCATGACATGATGTTATAAATATCCAATAAACAGAGAGTTCTTGCTATTTTATTCTCATGTAAAGTAGTGAAAATATGTTTTTCTTCTATAATTAACTGTGTCAAGGTTAATGATTTTAGCGTCAATTAGAATAATTGAAAAACTGAAAAAAATTAAAGGACATTCTTCAAACGCGTCAAGTGTCACGCAGAAAACGCTTTTGAGATCTTATACTCTTAGAGGTGAACGATGTTTATTTATTTTAAAGTGTTATTAATCTAATTTATGTTTTTTGTTTCTTTCGATTAAGCCTCAATTAAATCCTGAACATGATATTATTGTTTTTGTATGATAAGTGTGTTAGGAAAACATGAAACTCACTGACTTTTCAAAACCGCTATAATATTTCATCTTAAAGTGTCTCAGAACGCAGCAATATAGATTTTATCATTGGGAGTAATCATGTAGAATAAAAAGATAGTTTGATAATGGATGTTTAAGAATGATAAGTTTAGTTAATATCAAAATAAAAGTGATTGCAACAGCGGAAAATTCCAGCAATTCTTTAAATCAAATTTTAGCTTTAGAAAAATTATGGTCAATAAATTAATAATGTTTACACCTATTTCTTTTTACGCGATACATTGGTTCTTGAAAAAGGCGTGTAAAAAACCTCATTTTCATATAATTTGATAAATCGGTTCCAAATCCGCGTAAAAAAATATGAAAAAACGTAACGGCGCAGTCCAAAGAATCAGTTAAAATCAAAAAAAGGATTGAGTGTATAAAGATACGTATCATTCACCTGTTGAAATTTATGCTAAGACGTTATTATTATGAAGTGACCTGGGAGGCTAATTATTAGAAAGTAAATATTTTAAAATTTTCCGTGATAAATGATTTACGTCATTGTGTCAAAACTTTGAGACATTAAAAGACAATATCTTAAATACTCAAATTGTTTTAATGTATTATAAATTAAAGAGTGATACTAATTGATTCAAATAAATTGTGGTTTTAAGCTATTCTACAATAATAATGAAAAAAAGAGACTGAGTTAGATTTTTGTTGAAAATAAATAAGTCTATAAACTGTCAAACATGTATTTTGATTTGAAATTTTTAATGTGAATTGTTAAAAATATGCTTCAATACATTAAGATATAATATATGTAAATTGATTGGTTACTTCGTATAAATATGGGTTTACAACAACTGTTGAGTTTGAAGATATAATTCAGAACGTTCGTTGGGTAAATTCAGACAAAAACCGTTAGAAAATTTAACGTGGGTAAATGGAGTTGTGCCCGTTTCAGGATTAGTGAAATGTACGATGAGGTTTTGTAATTTGAACTTTTTGGGGCAAGTCATTGAAAGGTTACTATCAAACGGCTTGTCACCAAAGACGTGCAGATAGTATCTTGCCTCAAATAAAACATGAGAGAATTTAAAATCACATAAAGAAAATGTTTTGGCTATGGAAAATAATTACTTCAGACATTAGAAGTACACATCACAAAAGATGTTAATCCACGTTAAGAGCGGTACTATTAGAAGAAGCTGGAACAACCTTCAACTCAATACGGAAAGTCTAGGACGTGGATGTACTCTCTCAGAAATAAGTGCTTCATGTTCAACACATGCGTCTTGACATTGCTGTTTTACGGTTCAAGTTGCCGTACCTTACGAAAACACAAAGTTACCGCACACTGTGCTATTAAAATAGATGTCTGTGGCAAATACTAGAAAAACGATAGTTAAACTTTGCCAGGAACACGGCGATAAGAAGGTGGACTTATCAGGAACTTATTACGTCCAATATAATAAAAAAACGACGATAAGTCTAGCTTGGACATATACTGCGGATGCCTCAATGTAATTTCAATCAAGCCTGTCTCTTCTTCCCGATCCCGCCGCCGTAAAATGCCACGTATGACTATCTACAGGACGCCTCGATTGACTCTGAATTGACCTTGAAGAAAAAAAAGATACTGACGGAGACAGAGAATCTCGGGAAAACATTGTGATGGCCGTATGCTCAGAATGGAAAGCGAATATGGTTCTTAAATCACGTTAAAATTAACTTTACAAGATATTGTAACAAATCAACCAACCTTTTATAGATGGGTGAAGAGTCAGTGAATACATTAATTAAATTCTTTAAAGAAGTTTTTGGTATTATATCTGTTATCTTTTGAAGAAATTGAAAGTTGTTTTTTTATTGTAAGACAAAATATACATAATAACAGGTTATATTATTTCCACACGGTTTGCTGCCACCAAAAAATGAAAATTTCTATAGTGCTAATGAAGTGGAATAAATACAAAATATTTTTACATCATATTTATTTAGTATTGATAAACATGCTTAAATAAAGAGAAATAATTATTTAAAAATAAACGTTATCAACTATTTTTTAAATATAAAATATTAGGTACGCCACTTATAAGAAGAACAATTATTTTAACCAAAACCACTTGCCACGAATTGCCCAATTTTGATATTAGAACTGTTTCATAAATATAAGTAGGGATAATTCCGGAATAAATATTCCGAAAATTAAATGAAAATTCTTATTGCGTATGACAAAAATATATTTCACTGTCAGTATTCAGCAGCAAAATTATTCAAGATACATAAATATGAAAATTTACAAATGATGCTGAACACTCGACACGGTATTAAGAATAGTAATGTTAGCAGGCTCGTTTTTGTTTTTGGTATTCCTCGTTCGAAAATTAAAACGACGAAAACGAAATTGAGATATTATTTTGCATGAAACAATGCAATATTGGCAGTAATAATTTATTTTTTATAACAATAAGTTTCATATAGTCAGGTCTCAATAGAGATGATAGTAGAATAATTCAATAAAATTGATCTAATATGTATTGATATCAGTTTAAAATTGATAATAGTGTAACTAAAATACCCGTTGACTAAATAAATATTAAATTGCAATAATTTTTACGCGTTTTAAAAACAGATAATTCCATGATACCTAGAACCAAATATTTTATCAGCGATTTTAACATTTGGATTCCATGCGTGTTTTAAATACGCCTTTAATGTTAACGAAAACGCTATCTACGCACACTATCGACGTTTTAATAGGGACTGCAAAGTTTTCTTGAAAAAAGTAATGGCAATTTTAAGGATTTTCTGATATAAATGACAATTTTCTCTTGTGTTTATTGATGTTTAAAACAGCAAACAAACTTTTAAAAAAGTAGAAATGCTTTGTTAATATATGAAAAATATACATTTTTACACTTTGCAATGAGTTCCAACAACAACTGTTTTGGTGTAATAGTCCATTTCCCAAAATAAAATTTGTCTTTGTTTATATATATATGTATGGTAGATATTTATCGGTAGTTTAGTTCCATAGTGCAACAAAAAGACATTGATAGTTTTGAGATATGGCTGACCAAAGATTTGACGCATCTAAGCTGAGTAGTGAAAGAGTGGTCATTTTTATTTGTCTCATCTTTTTGGAAAATCGTTTAGTTATTTATTTCAATTGAATTAAAATTTATTGCATCTTGAAAAAACCTTAAAACGATATTTCAAGTTGTACATACCATATGAAAACGAACGAAGAATGTAAAAAAGATATTTTTTCTAAATGAAAAGATATTCTGCCTACCGAGAGAAAACTAGTGCTTTTTATTTATACTTTTCTAGTGCTATAGCAGAAGCTTTCTAATAAAATGGGTAATATAACTCAAAAATGAAAATTTTGACTTAGTTCTATGGAGCTACTCCATCGATATATGTATATATATAAATTTATACATGTAAATTTCGAGCAAGAATGTTTAACGCACGTCGCGAAAATTCAGTTTTGTAGTTAATATTCCCTGGATGTAAAAGTTATCAATAATTCACAATATATAAAATAAAGTCGCAAACTTAAATTAAAACATATTTGATGAATACAACGATTTGTTAACTCTTCTACTTAGGTTATAATTAGTTCATTATTAGCTGATCAAAATTTTGACGACAGTAAAACCATTTTTATTTGAGATGTGGATACATGATTAGACAAATTTGTAACAATATTTATTAAGATAAAATTTATGCTCTTAAATCAATGTGTGCAAAACGTGTTTGGGCTGTATGCTTGTTAAAATATGTTCCTAGTAAATATATATCCAAATGAAAATTATATTCGAAATGCATGTCTTAAAATACATGAAACAGTGTATTACAGCAGAGTCGTATACATAGTTTGATCATCAACTATCAATATAAAGCGAGAGAGTGCAAATAATGAATGCATTTGAAAAAACTTTGGATACATATGTCAAACTGATCTTGTTGAATAAATATTTTATTAACTGAACAAAGAAAACAATGTTGTAAAAAACAACGTTTGTATACTTACATAGAATTCTGGTAATTTTATGTTGTCAATTTTTGATTTAATTACAGCATTATATGTACAATTAAACAAATTCAATACATTAAAAGAGCACGTATTAATTCGCTTAAACTAAAATTCAATTCAAATTCATTTAAAATCACGCGCGAGGTTTGCGGCAAGCGACCACTGACTCCCGGGCCCATTCGCTGCCCTGACGGAGCAATAAAGTCAAACGCAGAAAGCGTTAAAAAGATTTGGAAGGATCATTTCTGCGAGGTGCTGAACCGACCGCCCCTCCAGGACCCTTTTGACGTGACCGAAGAGGCTACATCTATGGACCTCCCCGAGTGTCCGGTATTTCAGACTGTACGCCCACACATGCCGAAATCATCTTGGCAGTGAAGAGGCTTAAAAACGGCAAAGCACCGGGTGGAGACGGTATACATTTGGAATTTCTGAAATGTGGTCTTAACGCCATCCTACATCCTCTCTATCACCTGATGGCCAGGGCGTGGAACGGTGAGCGTTTTCCTAGGGATTGGGTGGACGGTGACGTGTTAGCACTCCACAAAAAAGGTGATCCCCCCAGCTGTAACAATTACCGAGGCATACCTCTTCTCAGTATACCTGGAAAGGTAATGGCACACATTCTCTTGCCGAGAATAGGAATTCCCATTATTAAAATACTTAGGAAAAATCAAGCGGGCTTCCTCCCTGGAAGGTTGTGTGCGGACCAAATACAGAATCTTTGATGACTCCTCCAGCAGAGCAATGAATTTAACAGTGCTCTTGCTTGTCGTTTCGTCGACTATGAGAAGGCATTTGATAGTCCGCACAGACCGTCTTTGTGGAGGATACTGGGTGCCTACGAGATTCCGCCAAAGATTGTGGCCATTATCAAATCCCTGCATGAGAATAGTGCATGTTGTGTGAGAATCGGTGACTCAAATACCGAATGGTTCGGAGTCACGACCGGAGTGAGACAGGGGTGCGTTCTTGCACCGTTCCTGTTTATTATTATCTTTGACTTCATACTTCGCAGGTCAATTTCGCCTGATAGAGGTGTAGCTGTTGATCCCGGTCTGAAGCTGTGTGACTTTGAATATGCCGATGATGCTGTCATATTCGGTAAATCCATTGAGGGCATCCAGGAGACTATTGATGGGTTAGGAACTAACTCAGGTCACAATGGTCTAAAAATTAATACTAGTAAGACCAATGTGATGTGTAACCAAACCTGTCATGATTCTGATAGGACCCTCACCATCGCGGGACAGATCATCGAGAAGGTTGACAGCTTCAGATACCTCGGCGTACATATCCCCGAAGACGGTAGTACAAAAAACGAGCTCGCCATTCGTTTAGGAATGGCTGGAGCCACATTCAACTCAATGCGGACTGTCTGGGACACACAGCTGTATTCGATTAAAACCAAATACCACTTCACTTTTAAGGTGTTTACTGTCAATACTTGGTGGAAAGGCATTATAATAAAAATAATAAAAAAATTTTAGTACTTTTTCCACATAAAATGTATTAGATCAGGACCGGTTTCGCTCATCGCGAGCATTATCAACTGATAATTATCAGTTGATAATGCTCGCGATGAGCGAAACCGGTCCTGATCTAATAAATTTTATGTGGAAAAAGTACTAAAAATCTTTTATTATTTTTATTCAAATACCACTTATTCAACGCTTGAATTTTGTCGGTAATGCTTTACGGTTGCGAATCATGGCACTTGTCGAAGACTTAGAAAAACCGTATACTGAGCTTCGAGAACAGATGCTTGCGTCAGATAATGGGGGTGAGGTGGTTTGATTTTGTGAGGACCTCAGAGATAAGGGAGCGTACAAGACAGCGTCCCGTCACGTCAGTGGTTATGGAGAGACGTTGGAACTGGCTGGGTCACGTACTGCGGATGCCTCCGGAAAGCCTCAATCCTGCCTGTCTCTTCTTTCGACCGGTGGGATTCCGACGTCCCGGACGTCTGTCGGATACTATCCATAGGATGTACTCGGCGGAACTGAGGGATGCTGGCATGTCATGGGAGGAAGCAAAGTTATTGGCGGGAGACAGAGAAACATGGAGGTGCCGCGTGGCGGCCATATGCTCCACATAGGGAGCGAACATGGCCAAAGAAGAAGAAGAAGAAAATTCAGTGAAAATATGATGTAGATATTTCACACATACATACCTACACGACCTCAATGATATCTTACCATATATTTTTGTTGAATATTTTCTTTTTGTTTTCCCATATTCAATAGAAAGATATCGTGACGATGATGTTTAGATGGGTTGAAAGTTAATTTCACAAGACTATACGTGGTCTATCAACCCAAATGTAGCTAGTCGGCACGCGTTAAAACTGTTATCACTGTGTAAACAAGTGCTATTGTTTATAATATTAAAAGGCTACTTATTATAAAATGAATACTGTTAAATTGAGATAATAATGAAAATTTAAGTCGATTAAAATAATTTATAAAAAAAATATATTTTCATGGACACACTATTTTTATCACCTTCTACTAATAGCGGAAGCAGTCTGAATTTTGGGGTTGGATTTGCGTGCGTAGGATTTTATTTTGGTACTGATGTCGTGCGGATGTCAGATAAATTTTACTGTTACAATACTTCGGCCTTACTTTATGCGAGGTACGTAAAAGTTTTATGCCCGTGTGATTTTTTGCTATAATAGATAAACATATACAATAAACTTTATAAATAGCTGTAATATCACGGGTATTGATTGAACAGCATATTTGAGCTAAAAAAAATGACAACGATAATTAGTACGAATCCTAAAAAAGATCTTTTTTGTCGAAATTTTGATTTCGAACATGGATTCACCTTCATATCCATCTATCGTCCATCGATAATTTTGAAACATTGATTTTAGCCATTACTGTTTTCTGAGTATGCCGCGTGGCCAACATCGTAAACTATGGTTGTGGAATCACGGGATCGAGACCCAGCTTGAAATTTTTTGTACATTTCTTTATCAATCGATTATCGAATTGAATCTATTTAAGGATTTATGCAATAAATCATGAATATTTGTAATGTCTCAAAATTTTATTCGAGCTTCATAAAATCAGGGTACATCAAGAGCGATAAGTTTTCTGTCCTGTCATATTCATATCCTCCTATCATTACTTCCTTCGAAATAGAGAATTTGAATGAATGACAAGAAGTTTTTACATAATAGTTTCCGTTGATAAAGCTCCATAATAGTCAAATGCTTTAAAATGGGAGTGAACATGATAATAAAACTAATAATGATGATCACCAGAATTATAAATCGATTTCCAAGATTTGATATGTTGTATTTTACTTATCAAAGGTCACACGGTGTATGGTATTGTACCTATACCCTTTACTACTTAACTGTACTGTCAACAGATAAACAGAAAAGCTAAGATGATGCCTTCTTTGTTTGATTCACCTTTCTTTAAGAGGCGTAGGTGTTTTGAATTGGTGGGTCGTCACTCAGCCTAGAACAAGATTTTGCTCTTACCATACTGAAATTGGTTCTCAAATTTCAAATCAAGAGTATGAAATTAAGTATAAATATTTTTAATAATTAAAAAAAACAGGTTATGAAGTGTTATTTGCCAGATGTTGGTAGAAAGGCATTATATAAAACGCACATTTACCGGTTGTATCAGTTATCGGTAACAAAGCTATAAGTCTGAATTGAACAGTATAAATATGTGAGTCTAAAAAATTGTGCCACCACAACTATTTTTTTTTTCATTTTAATAATCCCAGTTTGACTTGTTTTTCAAATACATATGTTTATTTAATACATTTTTACTAAAAAATTAAAAGTTGTTTATCCATTGTAACCAAAGACAACTATTCATCAATTGTTAAACGAAAACGAATACAGACTGCTTTGAATAGAATTCAAAGATCAATACATATGGTTTGGTTATTTGTTTTTATACAAAAAAATCATTTTTATTTTACTCATTTATACTTTTTACTTTATTTTTTTTTGCAAATGGAATAAAACATATTGAATACGATTTATTTAACATGAATACAGTGGGTGACAAAAAATAAGTCTCAAATAAGAAAAAATATGAAAAACCAGCTTATGTGAAACAATTTTCAAATAATAAACATTGATCGACGAAAAACACTGAAAAAACCAACAAGGATATTTTAAATGATATTTTCCGATCAAGTTGAAGTGAATTTTAATGTTCGAAAATCTTATATTGCTAAAACAAAATTCAAACGTTTTTAGCAAAAAATGTTTTTTTTTCTTGCTTTGTACATTTTTAAAATATTTAATTGAAATTAAAAATTTATTAGTATTTATTTTAGCAAATAATTGATAGCAACATAGTAAATTATTACCGTTTAGATGTTTTTCTAATGTAAATATTCTAATTTGTTTGTACAGTTAATGGTATTTGTTACAGTATAGTTAAAGGTAATGATCGACTAATTTAAATTAGTTTTAAGAATATATTCAAAAACTACTTTATATTCTAACGAAATATACAAATGAGTGATACTGATTTAAATTAAAATTGATGGACTGTAAAGTGAAAAATTTATATGATGTCCTTATCGATGATTTTTTTTCCATATATTTTGAAGCCATTCATCGATAAAAGATTTTTTGGGTAAACTCAAAGCAATCATATTTTGGACGACACCTATTTTGAGTTCGGTATAATAATGTCACCATTGAATAAATAAACTATGAAACCATACGACTGATATTTCCACTTTGAGTCAAGTGAAATGAAAAAGCCCTCAACGTCTTGTCAGTTGAAGGCATCATTCTCTCTATTCACACAATGGTTCTAGCAAACAAAACCCGTTCTGTTCTGAAGTGTCACAGTCTATTGTCCGATCGACCTTTCTCTCACGATGTGAGCCTTCAAAGCTTACTGCAAACCAAAAACGTTTAATGGTATGGGAGAATAGTAAGCTTCTTAACAGTGCTTTTGATTACATCATAAATTAAAAAAAACAAAAATTGGTGCGTTGCACTTTTATGAATTCAAATATAAATTAAGAAGATAATGTGCATGACTTATTACATTTTTTTAGAATATCTGGTTTTGTATTTATAACATTAAGTTTTCATACAATAACGTTTTTCGTACTATTAATATGATTAGAAACAAAAAGCCTTGTTGTAATTTGCTAAGCCGTGGTGTCGATTTGTATAATTATTAATACTTTTGATGGTTTCGGTGGTAACTTTGTGAAAGTTCATTTTAATAGAAAATTTAAATTAACTTTGATTATTCCACGTATTGTGTTACTAACTGTGAGACGTGTTTCGCCTCTCCGTTACTCAAATTGTTTCCAATTAATAGAGCAATCACAAACCTAGCTGATTGATTGCAGCTCATTAGTTTAATAGTTTGTAATGTTTAACGTCATTAGTAGTATGATTAAATTTGTTTGCACTGTTTCGATTTTATAATCCCCTCTTTGCTTCCCTTAAAAAGGAAAAATCCCAATCTGATTGATCACAACTCATTAGTATCATTAGTATCATTATCTGTTTGTTTTATTTCGATTCTACACCCCCCTCCTTGCTCCTCATAAAAGAAAAAAAACCCAAAACTCCATTTTGTAATTTTATAATTTTAAAATGTTAGAATCAATCTTGCTTCATTACTTAAGCAAACTTTGCGATAGTAAGCCTGAAGATGCCTCTGAAAGAGGCAAAACACGTGTCACAGTTAGTAACACAATACGTGGAATAATAAAAGTTAATTTAAATTTTCTATGTATAATTATTGTTTAATGTGTAAAATATTAAATTTTAGGTTTATTAAAATTTAAAAGAAACTGTTTTTAGATACATAAGATGCAGTAATTTAAAACATTGTTTTCTTAAATCTTTTAATACATTAATTTTATTGAAAAAAGTGCACGAACGTCACAAGCATTATTTGCAAAGCTTACAATCAGTAGCCCGTGAAAACCCTGAGAAATCTTTATTCTCTCAGTAAGCACTTCGAGTGAAAAATGTTTGTACAGTCTTTGGTTGCTGTTAAATCTCCTATTGATTCAAAAGATTTTCAAAGATAAAACAAAAAAGAGCTTTGCATTGTAATGAAGCTTCATTCACAATTATATGAGAAATAATTTAATATTTATTTAGGGTGCGTATAAATTTTCCTGTTTAGTTCAGAATATTCTCGGTAGAAATTTATTACAAATAGACAAAAAGATATCAATGTTTTGGAAACCTTTTTGCTATTAGTTAAAAAATTTCACGCAGGTTAAAAGTAAAAACCATACTTATTGCTCTTTACTAAGATCGTTGACTTTATCGATTTTTGCATAACCTTCTCGCCTCAGAAAATAGTTTGTCAAAAACTTTATCTTTCAGCAAGTATTTTGTAAGAATATCAACCATGTTTTAGTAGTCCACTTAGCTCTAAGCTACCTGATGATAATTTATATAAAATGAAAAGTAAATTTGAAATCGGCTTTGATCAAAGATTGGTTTTTCTGCAAGAAAACGTGACCAAAATATTCTTATCGGTTTCCCTCACTTGATTCAAAGTTATCTCGACATTTTATTTAAGATTGCCGTAAAATACTGGCCACACTGTACTGCAATTATTTTTAAGTGATCTATTTATTTTCATCATTTTTGCGAATACTATAAACAACTTTGAACAAAAGTAAAACTCAGTTTTATTTTTTAGATATTTATGACCAGTTAAATGATTTTCTTCTAAAGTGATATCACAATAATGCTTGTTGAAAATAACTAATGAATGCCTTGATAAAAGAAGAACATTTTAAACATGTATTTGCTGTATATATAAAAAAAATAATATCCAGTAGAAAAATAAACTTCAAAACCAATGTTAGAACAAAAGAAATTTACCTTATATTATACTGACTAATGAGAAAGTGTAATAATAGAAGCGACCTGTCAGTTTAACAGTAAACACGGTGCAAAATAGCCTAGTGGTTTTTAAAATTTTAATTTATTTCAAAGATTATTTAATTAAAGTTTTAGTAAGACAAAGTAACTTACTACAAATGAAAAAATTGAAAATAATGTCTTTCAATAGCATATTTTTAAGAATGATGGTATATTTATTTCACAGAAATATCTGGTATAAATATGTTATGTTTTACCAGTGTCACTTTTCAAAAATCTACATTCGTCTGAATTTCCCTCTGACAACCTTTTAGCGTATGTGAATCGGTCACCCCGAAAAACGCATGATTATTTATGGGTGTCGCCCTTGGCAACGTAATTATTGGACAGCTTTTTTTAGACGTCATTCCTTCTAATAATTTTTTAAATCAACTTAAAAAATGACATTTGATTTTTTTACTGAGAAATAACACCAGGAATTCAAACAAATACATTACTGAGGCAATACAAACAGTCTGAATACTCTTCTGCTTATTAATTACTTGATAATATCTTAGTCTTCTTTATCAGGAACATCTACAGCAAAGGTTCTTAACCTATTGCGGTGCCAGGCGCACTTGAGATTTAGGAGAAAAGTGGCGGGCGCAGGCCGGATTTAAAAAAAAACAAGATTTACATTCATAGTATTAAAAAGTTGTAAATATACCTATGAATTCATTTTATTGTTGTTCTCTTAGCTGCTTTAAAATAACATGGATATGGTTATATTTTTGCAATTTCAATAATAAAATTTATTGAGAAATTTAATGATTTTTTTAAAATTTTATTTGATACTTGCCGGGCGCATAAAAAGGCTCCGTGGGCGCACGTGCACCCGCGGGGACGGGGTTAAGAATCCCTGATCTACAGTTTTGAAAGTGTGGGCTTTCTTATGCAATTAGTGATGGTGGTTAACAACGGCTATAAAGAATATTCAAAAGAGAAAAAAAATAAGACAGGCAATCTGAAATTGCATCTGTGGGTGCTGTTTAAGATTTATCTTTTGTTGCAGGTAAATTTATTATTATTTTCAACATTAGCACTACTTGCCCATACTTGTATAGGGGAGCCGGTAAATCACTTTAATGCAATTGCTCGAATAACAAGATCCTCGAATAACCAATTCCTCGAACGTCAAATGCTCGAATTACAAATTACTCGAATTGATAAGTATTTATTTTAACCGTGTTCGCTCCAAATGCGAATCATATGACCTTTTAATGGAGTTTATCTCAACAGAAGTGTTTCTACGAAAACTGCTTGTTAATTAGTTACTCAAACTGTTTCTATATTTTCCAGAACACATAGAAGACTAGGGCTAGACAGAACAAACGGTTAGCTTATCACTATTGCTACGCCCACTTTTTAGTAAGAATGGGTGAGAGGGTTTCAATAAATTACATATATGTGTGCCTTTAAACAGAAATCCATAAATAGTTGATTAAAAAGTGTACGTATAAAGAATCAAGCCCGTGACCTCCGAAAACAAAACCAACGACCTTTTCCACTCGACCACTGGCAACTTTAATAAAAAATATTTTTTTATCATGACTTTTTTTTGATTTATGGTTTTTATTTCCCGACTTGCATACATATTTTTTTAAACAATGAGTAAATAATGTTTAAACTTTTATAATTTTCGAGTAATTTGTAATTCGAGCATTTGACGTTTGAGGAATTGGTTATTCGAGGATCTTGTTATTCGAGCAATTTGCATTCGACTAATTGCATTCGAGAAATTTACCGGGAACCCTTGTATAGTATGATTAAATATATCATTTATGTATATTTTATGCCCAAAACCTTAACCACGTAGCAAATCTTGTTTTTTTTTTATCGTAGTGCACACGGGTTCCAATCCCAAATTGTTAGTACGATCAGTCTCATAAATTCATTTATCGGTCAGAACATGGATTCGTTTTACTTTTTAAAAACCCACCACTGACGAGCTGAAAATTCTTGTCGAAAATTTTTCTTGCGATAAGCTCTGTATAAAAAAATCATATGCCTCTATATTGGAAGCGAATAAGGTTAAATTTAAAAAAAAAAAATTGTCACTTAAAAGTAAATTTGATTATTAATCTTAAAAGGTTTATTTTTTTATCATGTAGGTGAAGTTTATTTTACTAAAACAACACTAACCGTAAATTTTGTTATTTAAATCCTGAAATATATTCTCATTGAATTCAGTAGTAACTTTGTGAACGTTTATTTTTTTCAATTTACAATAAAACTTGATATATTTGTTACTCTATTCACCATTAATCGAATAATAAAAAATATTTTTTTTTGTTTTTAATATAATTACTTTTTTAAGAATTGATTTTCAACACATTTAAAGTCGTTTATTTTCAAAGCGCGTAGAATTTTGCAATATCTTGAAGAAATTTTAAAAAAACTTAGTACCACTATTTTTGTGTAACTTTAAATGGTTATTTTAAGAAAAAAATGCTATTCAAATTATGATTTTCATAAATATATTTGTTTGAAAGTTTTTTATGATTGCATGTATTATAACTTTAGATTGGGTTGAAAAACAAGTTTAAGTTTTTAAAATAGCCCTAATCATATATCTATATACTTGAAAGTTTTTTAAAAACTATATATCAGTATAAAATTTTCATTTAAAAATATAAATTGTCAAAGTTGTGAGATAAAAATTAATTGATGCACATGAACCCAATTACATACTAATAATTATTTAAATCTTGTGTTACCTCATGTAAGCCTTCCTGCACCAACAAAAACATTAAACTAAAATAAATTTTGTTTTGTATCGTTTACTATAATCAACATAATTATTTTGACATTGAAGCTCGATATAAATGATAAAATAAATATTTTATTCGCTTTCTAGGCTTATTTGTCAGTTTTTTTATAAAATGTTCTTGTCAGTTCTAAATACCAATATTATGTATAAATTTGATAAAAATTAACGCGAAATCATATTTTAGTTACAAACATACTGATTCTTATCATATTTTGATAATGTCTCTATAAATTCTTAGAAAATCAAACTTTTACAACAAAATAGACTTTTAGTATACTCCACACAACTTCTTAAATGTCAATAAATATTATTTTTCCTCTGAAAAAGTTGAATCATGTCGGTCTCAAAGTGTGTTTTTTGCTTAGTAAAGTTTTCGATAAACGGGTTTACGAAGAAATAAATACAAATATGGGATGAAAGTTGGATTTTTTTTTAGAAACAGTACATGCTTGTAAATTATTTTGAAAAAAACTTTTTAAAATCCAATATACCTGCAATATATACAATTATATAATAAAAAACTTTATTCACTGTTTTATTCTTTAAAAAAATGTATTTGATATGACGTTTCTTGTGAACTGAACATTGACAAACTAACAGACTCAAATATCTCTTTTTAAATGTATAATTTACAGAAATAATATTCTTAAAAATATAATTGTAACTTAGTTAAGCCAGAAAGTAATAAATTATTATTTATAACTAACGTTGTTTAACTTTACGCGTGAAATTAAGGCCAATAGCTAAAGAAACTATATCAAATCAATACTTACATACAGGACATCCAAAAAAATCATATTATAATAAAATATGGTTTTAAAAAATAAGCAAATGTCGGTCAGTTGTTCGGTCCCGATCCAGTGTTATTTTTTGATGAAAAATAAAATAAAAAATATCACATAAAAATAATAAATTACACCGCGGCTTAAAAACCTTGTTTGATATTGTAAATTGAGAGATAGACCGCCGTTTTAAATTTGTTTTTTCAATAACCAATTTATAAAATTGGCCTTCTATATCTTGGAAAGAATAATGATACATGTTTGATTTATTTTAACATTAATTATTATATTTAAAATCCATCAAGAGAAGATATAGGTTTACATATTTGAGCATTTATATCGGTATCATGAAACATGGTTGAATCAATATAAAATAATAAACCAATAATATGACGTAGACTTTTGAATAATATGTGTTGCCCTAAGCTTTTTTTAAATAGTTGTTAGAAAATCTGTTGACGTGTTTATTAAGTCCTTGCTTTTTTCCCAAATTAACTATTTGTATAACTAGTGTAGGAATTTTTGTGCTTTTTGTAAAACGAAGAACTTTCAAAGAAATTTAGTGATTAAATTGGTTTTTTTTTGTTTCTAGGAACAAGCATCAGGCAACAAGCAAAAAGCTGGAGAGCAGAACATAAAGCTGCAAGAACTCTTGGCATAATAATGGGAGTTTTTCTTATTTGCTGGCTGCCGTTTTTTCTATGGTAAGGATAAGCTCAGGATAATCTCATCTCAAGGATAATCTCATTAACCAATAAAAATCTAGACTTTTATCAATATGTGAAAACACAATACAATACAGCGCAGTGCGATGATAGCCCTAACCAAAGCATACAGATCCTCGTCTACGGATGCATTGCCAGTCTTGGCTGGTATACTTCCGTTGGACCTGCACATCCAAGTTAGAGGCGCAACAGTTATGCTGTACAAAGGTGTTGAGTCCCAGGTGGGAGAAATTCAGTTACTGCCTCCTCCTCGACCAGACCCTTACAATTCTAAAGCTCATAGAATTGCAGCGCGCAGTGTGGCGATAGAAGCTGCAATGAAAGTTTGGCAGGCTCGATGAGAGAAATCTTCTAAGGGGAGGCAAAATTTTAAATTCTTTCCGATGGCGAATGGAGATAACCAAAGTCCTGACTCCTAATTTTTGGACCAGCCAATTCATTACTGGCCACGGTTACTTCGCTGCCAAGCTCTTCTAGCTTGGCCGGTTAGTAAATAGCCCTGAATGTTAATGCGGATATATGATTCAGGATGCTGATCACATCCTTTGAGAATGTCCAGACTTAAATAACGAATGGGAAAAATTGCTCAAGACGATGCGACTATCTGTTGGATCTGTCGGCCCCGTCGGTCATGCCGACTTGGTTGCATCGAAGGCAAATTATAGGGCATTTAAAGAATTCTCCGCGTCATTTAGAAAAAAAAGTTGAGTTGAATAGATATAATCTCATATTTTCAATTGCACTTAATTATTAATTAACTTTTAATTTCTGCACACTGTAGAGCATGCAACCAAGTCTTGAAGAATTTCTTCACGGGACATTTCTGGCAAAATTTTGAACACGACTTACGTTGTTACGCTACGGAATACACCCTATAAGAAGAGTGTGAAGCCGTAGCGGGTGGTGGTGGGTACAACGTTGAGTACCCTAGGAAATTTCTAAATATCTGAAAGTAAAATATGAGTGTTCTATGGATTTTCAATACTTAATTTTATTGAAAAATGTAATAAACACATATTTATTTAAAGCTATTGATTAAATATTTCATAATTATTTATTTTCATTTATTTTATAGACATAAGTGCTTAGTTTTCCCAATGAAATATATTTATAATTAAAAAAATCACTAAAGGTGCTCGGTGGAATATCAATATTGTATTTGAATCGTTCAAGTGTTGTACATTCACACATCTTTTGTCATTGACGACCTGAGAAATGTTTCAACGAGAACTGTTTGTTACTCAGTCGCTCAACCTCTCCTTTTCCAAAGAGAGTAGAAATAAAAGGAAATGGCTAGGAGACGACTAGTGGTTAGCTAATCGCTCTCGATACGACCCGTTCATAGGAGAGGATGGGTGGAAGGGAGGAATTCAAGACTTCACAAACATCCATGCCTTTGAACAGAAATTTCATAAATCGATTGAAAAATCAATTTATAAAACTGTCCGTACTGGGATTCGAACCCGTGAACTCCGTAGCAGTAACCAACGACGTTGACCACTCGACCACACAGGCGGCAAATCTGGGAAAATTGGCCTTGAACTAGAATTACGAGACTAGCAATATTGGCTCCCTGGAACTATTAATTTCTTTCTCTATTACTTCGCCGAGATGAATCAGGGCCGGACAAAATAGCTCTGCGGGCCGGTGGTTGCCCACACATGGTATACATTATCAGAGTCAACAAAATGTCAAAATAATTACAACAAGCTTAACAAAATAGTTCGTAAGAGGATCGTTTTAAGCTTACATTTTTTGAAATATTTTTTAAGTATTCATAAAATGTAACTTTAGAATAAAATTTTCCCGATTTTTATCTTATTCATTGTTATTATCAGTGATATCATCACACTCTCAGTAAGTTGTCATTGGTTTGATTTGTGATTTTCGCTCTTTTTTAATAAAATATAGTCACATTTCAGAACCGTAAAGTCAGAAATAAAAAAATCTGTATTCTTTATTTTTATTTTGAAAAAAAAATATAAATTCAATTGTCAAGAAATAACATTTTTCATTACAAACAAACAACTGTGAATGCATTCAGCCAATTTATAAGCAAATCCTGCAAAATAAACAAAGTGACATAAAACTTTATATTGTTGTACCATTTATTCAGTGGTTCAATTCAGATTCACTTAGGATTAAAGCATGGTTTCGCCACGATTTATATTTCATTTAAAAATTGTGTGTTTTTAACAGTACTTATTGTTGATTTGAAAATTTGTTACAAAAGTCAAATTACTTATATTAATGAATACTTTTTTTCATTAGGTACGTTATCATTGCAATATGTGGCGACGTCTGTACGTGTCCTGATGAGGTGGTCGTTATGCTCTTTTGGATCGGATACTTCAACTCAGCCTTGAACCCTCTTATCTATGCCTATTTCAACAGAGACTTCAGGGAGGCTTTCAAAAATACGTTACAGTGTGCTTTTCCTTGCTTCAATTGCTGGAAAACGACGCAAACTTTACATTACGTATGAGTAAGGACCGAGCAGTAAACAAAAGCTTACAAAAAGCCTGCGTTTGCTTTGCAAAATTAGCTCTTATATATTTTTATTATTGAAAAAATGAATAAAATTATTCTCATTCAAAAGTATGGCACGAAAATGACATAAAATGCAAAAGCAATGACATTTTTAAAAGAAGACAAGCAAAAAATATATTCGTTGTTTATATTTAGCCAAACATAATTCTAAGATTGAAATACTTACAGTGAAACAGTGAAATATTGGATAGAAAATTAGACTTTCTGTGGTGATATATCGAATATAAGATACTTTTCTATAGGAAACGGTATGGATATTAAATATTTCAATAAACCGTTAACATTTGTTGATTTCTTCATGTTATTCGATATGACAACATTTCCTTATTTTAAAAGAGTTATTTTTTATAATAATTAGTGTTAAAGCAGCTATCTTTAATCCAAATTATGATAAGGTCCATCATACACAAAGAAAAAGTAATTAAAACACTTCTTTTGTACTAATTCCACATTTTTTGACAATGATTTAAAGCCGGACTTTTTTTGTATGCTTTTTACGAATTATTGGCAGTTAACAAATTGGGCTTGATCAAATACGTTAGTAAAGAATTTCTTGGGTTTTTAATAAATTACCCGCGAATGGAAAGTGTTATTTGTATTTGTAATATTTTCTAATATTTATAAAATCATCAACAAAAAAATGTTGATTCCTAGACGATTTGCAAAAATATAAAGAAACTCTTTCTCAATGTTGTTAGATCTAGTGATAAAATGACCCGAATCATTTAAATTTAAAGTTCTGAGATACCTTTTGTATGACTTTATCCTAAAATAAATAAAAAAAATAGGCGTTAAAACACCAATAGTTGATTTTCTTAAATACAATAAGGTAACGAAAAAAGGATTTTTTAATGACTTTCGTAGTACAACATGGTTCTATCTTAATGGCATTTTGAATTCATTCAATATGAATCAACTTAAATACCAGTATATATACAATTCATCTGATTTAAATATTCAAAAAAATAGTTGTTCTTCTGAACACTTACGTTCTTTGATGAACACATTTGAAATTTATTTTCAATTTGGTAGTAATATTTTTTTATTGTAAAACTTGTATTCAAAATAATACGTTTTTTTGTGAATAAAACAATTTATAGGCATTATAAAATAATCTTTATTAAATAATGTTAATTACAAAAAAAAATATGTTAAATGATAATACCACTCACGGTAACTGTGTTCTAATTATTGTCAAATGCGTTGTACTTATTGAATAAGTGAAAATGTTTTTTTAGAGTGTAAAATTTAGCTGTAAGTGCTGAATATTTGTTTTTTTTATTGTTTTCTATGTTGATTCGAAATTCTGTGTTTTTTCTATGTTGATTCGAAAATGTTTTTTTTAAATTGAAGATAGTTTGATGGTTAAAAAGGTATTATTAATTAATTTCTTACTTCACCTTAGGTGTTGTTAAATATATTTTTTTTAATTAATAGTAATAAATTAATTTTAAGAAAGACATCGAAATTTAAGACTTGTTGGAATCATTTAAAACTTATCCGAACCTTAGAATTAAAAACTAAATGCCTACTTCAAAAGCCTATCAGTAGCTTGCGATAATGTAAGTTTTTATAAAATCGTTTCACTACAAAAAAGCAAGCATAAACTCTCTTAGACATTTTAATATTATGAATTAGAAATATTTCCCAAATTAAATTGACTATTCTATGTTAAGACTGAAATCAAAAATTTCAGGAAGAAAAAAATAAAAAACTACATATAAAGAAAAAGGCAATTTCAATTTTTTCAAAAAACATAATTTGTATGATATTGCTGTGAAACTATGGCCTCATTATCTTAATCAATTATGTATATGTGTATATATATCACAACTTTTTAAGAAGCTTCTGTTCATGAAAATACTAATTCGTTTATATTAGGTATGTTAACAAATAATTTGATACTTTTATTAATTTAACGGTCTAGGTACACGAAGTATGCATTACTCTAAAGTACATATATTTTAACATTTTATAATTAATTCTAAAGGTTTTTCGATGTTTATAATAGCTTAAATATATTTAAATTCATGAAATCCATATAAAATTTTAGACGTGTCACACGATTGAATCAATGACTAGCATCCGACCTAATCAATAGGGAAAGAAATTAAATTCAGTAAAATAAGAATTTTTACGCAAAATAATATCTTCGTTAAAAATATTTTTTTAACTTGTATAAACTAGTTGCTTAAATTTATCTAAAAATTCGTCCAAATAATATTTATATTCCACATGCTATCGCTACTTCAGGTTTTGTTGCTATAAAGTACATATTTAAAAATATATAAGTACAAAAAAAAAACTTTGATGTTAACAATAAAATATAATAAGTATATGTTGATGTAAAATATAAATTGTTATTTATCTGTTTATTATAAGTTATAGAAACATAATGTAATTGAAGACTTTATAACAACACGATATTTTACTAATTTTAAGATATTAAGCAATATTGATGGAGACTACAAAATATTTCGATACATGTTTTTACTATGATATAAAATGCTTCATGTTTTGTTAATTTGGGTAATTTTGCAATCACATTAATCAAATTAAGATATATTGAAAACAAAACAAACTCAAAGAAAAACAAAAAAAACTATCTTGAGCTTTTAATGATGATTTTAAATAATTGTTTCCGATATCAATGATAGAAAATTATTTTTGTTTTTTTTGAATGTTATAATTGAAAAAAATACAGGATTGAAGCGCCTTTTTGTATTTATTTTGGTAAATACATGGATATGGATTAGATTTAGTTTTACGAATAAAATATACTATGGCAATACTTTTTGCAAAATTTGTAACGAAAACAAATAAGTATACATTTTTTATAAAATGATTTTTAAAGTTTGAAGAATATATTTAACGGTATCATTTAACCATTTAACGAATTGATTTTTGAAATAAATACATTAAAAACGATTTTTCAAAATTAACCAAGCTCACAGGAATGAACTTTTTACTAAATGAGTGACAATATAAAATGTTCACATGCAATATATTTGTAAAAAAAAAACAGTGTAAAATATGTTTTCTTAAATTTTCATGATAATTCATTGTGTTTTATTATTATTTTTATAAATATCATGCTTTTCCACTACAAACTGACAGTTAAATTCCTAAATGATAATTTTTCATAAAATATTAAAAATATATATATTCTAGTTGAAAGCTTGGCACATTAAAACCAACTTGTTTTACTATTCATATCGTAAATATATATATTTTTTAAATTGAACAAAGTGTTGTATAAATTTACTAATAATTAGTGAAATCAGCTATAGAATATAGCAATAACGTTGATATAAAAAAAAATAAAAAAATCAATTTAGCTGCTATAATATAAATAATTAGCAAATGGGTTTTTTTATTATTGTTTATTTTTATTTTTTTGCCAGCTTGTAAATATCATTTGACGCAACTGTGATGACTGTTTTATTACTCTAGATTTATCTTTGTGTAGAAAAAATGTTTAAATATATAAAGTATTTATAATATTGTGTCTATTAAATTGTCTATTGTTAATAAAAATATATAATGATAGTAAAGAAGAGCACGCGTAATAAAATAATATACGTAATTTTGTGAATGAAGTTTAAAACACTGATAAGCGTATGTAAATAGCAATAATAGTGAAGTAAGTAAATGTGATATTGAAAGAAATGTGTCAGTTTAGAGGTATGTACACTTGTTAATAATATACATTGTACTATAAATGAATATAATTACATATATTATATAAAAACATTACTGCTATAAATAAAAAAATATAATAGCATGGGTTTTATTTATTTTTTGATAGTAATCATTTTCATCAAATATTAATTTATTTAATATTAATCCTTTGAAACCAAATCCGGGTAGATTTTTGACAAATCTCTATTTTCTAAGCCCCTTTTCACGCATTAAGAATTATACCCTGCTTATCTCAGCTAACTAAAAAACATGTTCAATAAAGCATTGAATACAAAAGCATCTATGAAGTGAGTTGAATTTCAACCGCAAGTTAATTATATAATTTAAGATTTAGACTAAATGTGCCTGGTAGAATTTAAATATTGAATTTGAATCGTTGAAACCGTTCTGAAGATACCGAAATGCAACATCCGGATCATTAGTGATACAACATGGAGTGTACAAAATTTGAAAGATTAAATAAAATAAAATTAAAGATAGTATAAAACCTATCACTATTACAATTTAAAATCAACTTTCGTAGATATTTAATTTTTTGGCAAGAATTAAGCTAGTCTGATTCTGGTTTCATAATTTAAGCGCCTTTGAAATTTCGTTTGCAAAATTTTATCGTGCCTTAATGAATTGATCTAACAAACCTAACACAACGATGATAAAGTTAAATCTGTGATAAAATAGTATGTTCAATATTTTCCCTGGTGAAATTTCATTGGAGGCGAATTATTTATATAAATGTATACCGTGACGACTTATTCTTAATATTATAATATTGAGACGTTAGAAAAATCTCAAAACAGACTTATCTAGTTTATACATTAATAAACAGAAAGTATTTTAAAATATCAGTTCATCAAATAATACCTAACAATAAAATTTTAATCGATGTCACAGATTATTAACTACATTTTAAATAAGGCGGATTGATAGTAAAATAACAGAGATATTGAGTACTTATAACGAATGTTATTAACAAAATTGAACAAGCTTACTTATTAGATAGAATCGTTATTTTTTTTTTGTGTAAACTCTACATGAAATATCTTATTATATTAATAGCGGTATTAATAAAATCTAAGAAAAATCAATGTGGTTTGTGTTTTAAACAATGATTTTTTATATATTTTCCAATGCTCTCGTTAGATATAATATTACGGATATGGCACAAGCGGCATATTGATTGCAGACTGCAACGGATGTGGGTCATCACTAGGGCTATTTATACACGCGGTTTGCTCCCGGGGATGATTTTAAAAGGAGATTCCAGTGAAAAGTGACTTAAAGTCCCTTAATACAAATATATAATACAGTGAAAAAGGAAACCATAACTAATTTGTTTTTACATTAACCGTGCCTGAAATTACATGTTATGAAAATCATATGCATACATATATTATATATTTTTATTAGTTATATATATATATATATATTTATTTTCATGTATATTTTGGAAGTTGTTTATTATTCAGTATCCATTTAAATTGAAAGTATATGAATCAAATAAAGTTTATAATTTTAAGTCAACTAGGGAAAACAATTAATTTTGGGTGATTTAAATTCAAAAAAACTTATTTAAAACACAAAATCATTATAAACAAAATAAAAACAATAAATGTCATCTTCGATATGAACTATTTTTTTCAATTTGCGTCCCAATGGTTTTATTAGAGAATAAACTAATATGTGTTCGTCTATCAATATTTGTATGATTCGAAAGAGATGTTCCATATATAGGTTTTTTAAGTTTATCAACTTATTGAGTCAACAATGCACTGACGGATGTACGTTTTGTAAATTAAGTAGAAAATCAGCCATCAAAATTCGTTTATTTTTCACCCTATATATTGAAGAGCATAGTTAGACCAGCGATGCAGAACATTCTTTCAATTCAATCTTGTTTTTTTTATTCATCACTATTTATATTATTATTTTTATTCAACACATTTGTTTTGATCGAATAAAAAATATCGCATATACTCTGGTGTACTTTTCAAAAAAAAAAACATATTCATCCCCAACCGCACTCGCCCATCCAAGAGTGAAAATTTCATTCATTTACCGCAGCAGTTGGTATTCTCGCTATTTTTTTGTTTAATGCTTTCATTCATGTTAGAGGACAACACAAGACACTGCGAACAATGTATTCACATATCCAGAGAAGTTTACTTGGCTGTCTTAACTTCGTACATGGTAATGTTTTCACTATTAATATTCAATGGAATACCGACGCTTGCTTCTCTAGATGTCGCTTGTGACCAAAATATGCAAGGAAATCTCCTAGAAATATTAATCGATTGCGTCAAAAATAAAGTGTTTAAACGAGAATTCTTATGAGATGAAAGCACAATCATTAAAGTCTACTAAAAGGATTTAAATGTATCGTAGGTGTGACGTAAAGAAAACAGTGTTCAACTCTTGCAATGCGTACATGAATTCAAATTCAAATACCTACCGCCAGTAGCGGATTAAGCACTTAGGAGGCCCCAAGTTCAATAAAATTCGGAGGCCCTGTTTTTCGAATAACATAAAAACTTAGTAGTAAAAAGTGTACGGGCTATATAATATTATATATTATGCTATTTTTGAGGCCCTAAGCGCGCGCCTCTTTTGCTTATGGTAGTCCGCCACTGCTTACCACAAATACATTTTTTGCAACGGGACTTTTTCATTCCATAACTTACGATTGTCACAAAGGTTAAGTTTACAAAGTTATTATTTATCCATATTTAGCCGTTCTTTCATAGATATAACTGTCAGCGATCAATCAATATACAATGTGACAGAGGTACAATATTTCTAATTCAAATTCCATTTGATATAGCTTTATTGAAAAACATATTTTAAATATAAAGTTGAATTTTATTACTCTTTTATTGTACTTGTTGGGTTAAAAAATGTGACCGGTGATTTGCCACGTTGAAAAGCATCAACGCTCAAGCGATAATTCTTTTCAAAGAGACAAAACACGTCTCATGTTTTTAAACTTATGAAATTCAATTTTATATTAAAAATGAATGTCTGTAAAAAACCGCAAAATCCATCTAAAAAATAATTATATCCTTATTTTCGATTTGAATCTTTAAAATTATTTGCATTGTGAGGAAAAACAAAAAATGGATTATAATAAATTTAACGTTATCCTTTTTCTATGAGATGCTTATGACAAAAGTATAATTTTTATATTGTCTCTATTGTGAAAATTTGATTTCTATGGTAATAATAATTAACATAGAAAACGTAAAAAGGGCATTGTATAACATTTTAGAAGACTAGAAATTTTACTCGTAATCTTCGTAAAATTCTTAATGCTCGTATAAAAATGACAATAATCTTCAAAAGTTTAACAACAAAGAAAACTTTTAATTAATGTTGGGAGATATTATACTTTTTAAGGCGAATTTCCGTTTTACAAAAAAAAACTTTTGTCAAGTTTTAACTGTGGTACCAAGCTGTAGCGGCTTAAAACTTATCAGTCAGCTTAACACTAACCGTATAAGATGAATATTTTTTTAATAGTTTACTCTAATAGTTTATAAATTAAAACGTCAAGAGAACAAACACAATTTGCTGGGCAAACTATTTTTCTCACATAATTTCAAAACAAACTGTCATTAATTAATAAATTTCAGATTTTGATTGTAGTATCAATATTGATGAGATAAAATAAATATTTTTCTACCAGTTATTTGTATGCAGTGCTCACGACTGCCTTTCATATTGAAATAACAATCAAGCGATTAAACGAGTTTTCTCTTCATGTTCTCGGCCCGGTGCGAAGCTCACTATTGTGCTATAAAAAAGTAGAAGATAGTATAAAAGCATAAAAAAACATAAATTTGACTAGCTAAGCCATTTGGGGTGATATATAATGTCATTAAAAAACACCATAAAGAGTACATTTGCACACAAGGGAGAATTTATTTTTAAAAAATCAGGTCCAGTGTCGCCCACCTGACCACCATATTAAGCGTTGGGCGAATCGTCATATATGAATTTTTATATATCCGTTTAATTAATCGATTTGAAGGATGATTTTGGTCAAGCTAACAATCCTTCCAATTCTAATTTTTTTCAAATAATGAAAACGGTAAGAATTATTTTTTTGTACCTAAATAAAAACTATTTCTCTTTAATTATTGCTGATATGCTCCAAATAGAGAGTAAGTGTGGATGAGAATGTTTTTCTTCGATATGAAGGCTTGCATGATATATGGGTGTAGTGTGTTATAATATACAATCCATTGACCAGGTAAATTGAGGCTTCACTGTAAAACTGCTGATAAAATATAACTGGATCATATAAAATCGGTAGTGAGTAAGGTTACATGAGAGTTGACAGTTATTTTATTTAAGTCAAATTAAAAAATGAATTTCGTGGTTGTATATATTTAATGAAAAAGCTTTTATATCGAATAAAAGAAACTTTGCTATTATTATTTAAAAGTCTCCCGTTTCTGAAATAAACTTTTACAAAAAGTTTCATCTCAGGCTCCTTTTTTAATTTAGAATGAAATCGGCGAATTCTTATTTTTATTTCTTTCAAGTTACACAATTCACTCAGTTTTATTTTAGAGGCATCGCATTGTTTGATTCACTTTAATCTTTTAAATACTTTTCTTTAATTCACACACTTTAAAAACTCAGACTCAATAATAAAAATAATTCAAAATATTTATCCAATACCAGTAGTAGTAAGCCAATACGTATTTATTTTATTTACGACTTTAAAATATAATACAAGATAAAAGATTGGAAGTTTTGGATCATCTTGTTGAAAAATACTTATTTGCATAACCAAAAAGAAAAACTGCCAAGCTCACGTCGTACAGATATGGCAAATATATTTATTGCTCGGATAATCGAACGCAAGTTTGAAATTGGTTTGTCTGAGGCTTACAATAGAATTGGCTGTTAAAATAAATCAAAAGAATACTCTTTTTTTAAATAATTTAATTGATCATTCGAAATCATTACTTTTTGTAACTATTTGTGTCTGTCTACGCGTTAAGTAAACAACAAATATAATGTATCACAGTATTAATTTTGCCAAATCAGATTTTACAGCGACGATAATATAACCAAAGAGTGTCATTGAGCTTATGTGATATTTGTTAAAAATATTCAGTGGTACGTGAGATAATGAGAGTTCCATAGATCGTCCAAGAAGCCACCGTGTGGATGAGGTTATTAAGTTTAACGATATTACGTGCCAGCAAAGGGCAGCATACTAGAATAAGTGGCGCCATAATGGAAAACTCATATTCAGCAAGGGTTTGAGCATTATTAGCACTGTATAATATAAATTTTGAATAACAATACTTATCGTAAAATAAATGAGCACACTGCATTTTGGCAGTTACAAATTGAAGCCCAACCAGATTATTTGTAGTCTCTTCGGGTATGTTTTTTCTAGAGGATATTAATTGCTATGCAGAAATGATATTATTTAAAAATACTACTCACTTAGCTGGAATCTTAAAGAGAATAACGAACAAAACGTTGTATACATAGTTGTCATTTTACGCAATTAAAAGTAAACAAAATTTCATGAATATTATTTTGTCATTCAAAATCAGTTCAGATTTAGTTAGTGCGATTATGCGTTTTCAACTAAAGATAGACAAAGATTTTCTTAGATTCCATGTTTTTTAATTTTGATCGCCTGTCATGGAATATGTTAGTAATAGTTGTTTATTCAAATGCTTTATTTTAAATAGTTTATAACTATTAAATGAATGTTTTCAAAATATAATAAGTAACAAAATAAGAAAAAAAGTCTTCCTTGGGCTAGCGGGGTTTTCATTTGAATTTATGAAATTCAATTAGTTGAACTATTTGGCTTGATAAAGACTTCGTGCTACATTAAAGAAAATATTGTACGTACCTAAGAAGCTAACATGTAATAAAATTCTGAAAAGCTACGTGAAAACAAACTACAGATTCTGAGAAGCAAAAATAAAATGCAACAAAATTAACCAGCATAATCGATATCAGCATTGTTGTTTTCATGACATGTAATACAAGCTAGTGCTCTCGCGCATGAAAATGAATAAATTACCATCTCCTGAGATGAATTTCTCTCACAGCAAAATGAACCATTCTGGCAGGGGGGAATATGAAACCAAGCTTGGTGTCACAACAGCCTCGGTGTAATAAACATCTACTCATATTTATGGCATGATTCAAAAGTAACAAAGCAGACATATGACACTTATGAGACTGTCAATCATATTAAAATTTCAAACAGGTGTTAATCATAGTAAAAAGTAAATTAAATCTATAATTATAGTGTGTATTTTATCTTTAAAATTCAGTAAATTTATTAGAATAAACGTAACTTTTGATGACTATTTTACAGTTACACTCAACAAATTTAAGTGTTTTGATAATATAACACTACACAATATTATAACCTAATATGATTAAAAGTAATATGATAAATTACGTCTATCGTGCATAGTTCAAGAAAATTTTATTTTACTCTGAATATATATTTTTTAAATGATTACCAATACTATAACACATCTATGCCAAATTGTTTTTTTCTTAGCTTGTTTCCGATATTGTTGATTGTTCACGTCGTGAAACTGTTTTTATCAATATAAAACTAATATTTATTACATATAATACTTCGTTATATTTTTCATACTTATTGCTCCATTGCGAAACAAAAAGCAAACGAGGCTCGTAGTACTTCCCTAGATACGTGGTAACGACCCACTGCTCATCAACATTTCACGGCATGCAAATCGTTGGAATTGAAGCGCTGGATAGTGAATTTGAAACGGCCACGATGACGGCATCCGAGGGTTTTCTACAAATGAAAACAAAGTTGTGCACTCAGTGACGTTTTTAGACTATGTGCCGTCCCAAGGCAAAGTTTTAAATAGCGCCCTTATTATTTTCCGAAGTATTTCTTTGAAACAACATTATATATGAATCGCTTCAGCCTTTAGTACCATGAGAGTATGGGTGACATTTTTTCAATATTTCTCGTTATTATCTTCTACTCATTTACAAACTAAAAACATGATTTTGTCACTTATTGCGTTTTAGTTTTAGGTGACTAATACTATAAGTGCATTATATTGACGAAAATTCTCACAAATGAGTAATTTTCACCAAAGCTGTCGCTCATAGTGCCGATATCGGTAAATGTGTTATTTAAAGAAGATTTTCGCGCTATGTACTGTGCTTTATAAAAATCAGTTATAATATTATTACCGTCGAAAATGTATTTTTTGCTATATTTTTTTATCAAAGACATTCTGGCATTATATTTATTATGAATCAAATTAAAATTAAAAACATTTTTTAAAAAAATCTGTGATCATTTGCCGCTTCCTAGAACTTGTCGCACCTAGACAACTGCCTACTTACCTATGCTCTCGGGACGACCCTGTGTGCACTCTCGAGTGGTAGTGCTGAAATTATTTTTTTTCATTTTCCTCGTAACTGTTTTCTTTTACTAAAAAAGTCCAATTCATATGTGGATCACATAAACTAGTTTATATATATATAAAGAAAAAAACATGTTTAAACTAATTTTAAGAACCAAAATTTCTTGTGCATTTCCAACCAATTGAGTATAGTTCTCTCAATGGCCTGCTTTAAGGATTAGATAATTGGCGAGTATAATAAAATCACAAAAGTTCACGTCCTAGAACAGTGGTTCATAAATTGGTTGTGAAAATACCCTTTTACACGCCTTCCATAACGTAATAGCAATAAAGAAAAGTAAGAATTCTACCCTTCATATTTTTGGAGCCATACAAGGTTGCACAAACATAAATTCATGTTTGTTTAGGGATTAAAGTCCGTGATAATCGCAATTCGCAACCGAACAACATAAAAGCTCACAATTGAACGCTTAGAGCAGTTAGTTAAGAGGACGTATAATTATATCATTGATTAATATGTTTACATACAGAAAAAAATTGATACAGCAGTTAATTTCAATTACTTGAACGAGTTTACAAAATAGAAATAAGATATACGGCAACATGTATTTTTAAATCGAGATCAGCAATTGAACCGATAAATTTCTCTCCTGATTTAACTGAGATAATATATACTTTAATAGCACCGAATGGACAGTATAGAGTCTACACTGTAGACTGTAGAGTGAGTATACTTTCAGTATGAGTAAGGACGGCTTACCAAAACGGATAAGCTGGGATTGAAGCGGGTCGTTCCAGTAATAATTCTCGTAATCCTCGGTCACAGCACTGGAATACGAAAGACATTAGATGTAGACGCTTAATTTGGCTTTATGTTGGACGGTTAAAGGGTTTTTTGAAAGTGTGTGGGTAGATTTATTGAATGTTTGATATAAGATATGATTTCAACTCATCGTTTTACTATATGTTTTTTGCAAATAACTAGCCATTATGCATATTTTTTTGCTAAAAAAATTAACATCAAACGAACGTCCTGATGTAAATTAAATGCATACGCCAATATTAACGTCACAAGTCAAATATAAAGAAAACAAAATATTCCTTTCCGCCTTTCCACCAAGTGACAGTGAACACCCTAAAATTGAACAAGTCAAATAGCTAATACTTAAGACACCACTATTTGCACATAAAGAAGCAATGGCGGACTTCCCCACACGTACAAGAGGTTTGCGCTTAAAGCCTCCGTAAACTTCTGCTAGTATGGCTACAATACAATACGTTTATCTCCTGTTTAGTGTTAGATTATTCACTTGAGAGGCCCCAGGCGCAATATAATTTGGAAGCTCCATTTTTTTAATAAATCTACAAATTTTTCGTAACGGAAAAATAAATAATGAATGAAAAATAAATGCTTTCTTTTAAGTGTTCTTCTCTTTACTTCGAAAAATGATCTTTTGTAAAAGTTACGTATTTATTAATTATAATAAGAACCAGTTTAACTCATCACGGTCTTTTTCGTAAAAAAGGGTGTTTTGAATATAATATAATGACTTTCTACCAAGTATTGACAATGACTACCTTAATAGTTCTTATTTTTTTTTATTTTTAGCTATATGAATATGGCAACCACGAGAGGTCTTCTTGATTTCCTGCTTTCTGTTACTTGTCACCCGCCAATAGTTTTGCTTCCTCGCATGACAAACCGGCATCATTTGATCCCACCTATTACATCCAATAGATCACTTTCTTAATCCTTTGACTTTTCTTCCAGCCGGTAGTATTCCGGCGTGCTCATTTTTAAATGATATTCATACCATTTATGTTAGAAATATAATGTTATTCTGAATTTAAAAATATTAAAGATAGATCTTTATATTAAATGTGGTGAAAAAATTTTGTTCTAAGATACAAATTACTTTACTGGTCATTCCAGTTACAAAACCAATTTATCATAATAAACTAAACAGTTGGTAAAAGTTTTGATATATTTTAAAGCGATGCGCACTTACACAGATTAACATCTCATTGCTTTCGTTTAAGCTTCGAAACTTTAGATCTAAGCAACATTTAATTCAGCATTTTTATGAATAAAAGTTTTATATTCAGCTTCAAAAATGGAAGCTTTTTTAATGACATTTTGCGCCACTGTTTCAAGATTAGTCATTTATTTATCTTTTTGTGACATAAACTGATTGAAACCTTATCTTTTTACGAGTCTTAGTAACATGTTTCTTTATGGAAAAAAAATACTCGCTGGTTTTTATAATTTTAAATTACTTTCAAAAGTGTTTAACATAAACAGAAATTGAAATATATTGTTGTAAGTTTTTGAAAAGTCTTATTAAATTATTGAAAGTGCATGGTAAATTAGTGAAATTTTAATTCAAAACAATTTTTTAACGAAAAATTATAAATATCACAAATTTTAACCATAAATAGTGCATAAATATGTATCATTCTTGATCAAAGCGAAATCTTTAATATTCTTTGGTTTTGTTTAAAATTCAGTGTTTAAATATAGATAAATTATTTGTATTTATTTTACTGATGACAATTAAAAAACTATCATGCGCTTATTGCATTGACATGCCGGACAACTGAGTAACGCTTTTGTATGATATGTCATAGTTGATATTGACCTGTAATCGGCAGAAAATTGTAAGCAACAATTTATAAATTTCACAGAAAATGCTTTTTTTAAAATTACTCTCGTAATTACTTCGCAAGAAGAATTTATTAAATACGGTAATTACTATTTGGTCAAGTATAAAATTATTTTAATAATGATTACTATCGTTAAATAAGCATAGTGAAATAGCAATCGACAAAACCTGAGGCACACTTAAAAAGTTGGTCTAAACATATTTAAATTTAACAGTTTACAGTGATATAACTGTATCGAAAAGTTCGATATTTAAATTTATTCACAAAGCACGTAAGAAAAAAGAATGCACTGAGGGAAAATTCACAAGCGTAACAAATTCTTGTAAAGGTCTCGTCATTCACGGGTCATTAAGGCAGGTAAAGTACCAAAACAAGAGCCAGTCGAATCAATGAAAGGTCAACGTAGTAATTCTAAGTGGTTTCAGCCGACAGGGCGAAGTTACGTATGAAAATCACGGTATAAATATTTTGCATACAAATACAGATATATGTATACACTTGCACATACAAATGAAAAATCTCTTCATAAGTGTCTTTTTTTTGAAAATGAATAAAAAAACTAGACCTCAAGCCTGAGTCAAAAGAAATCTATTTATTCGTCAAAAAAACATCTTATACCCAACCTCTGTAATGTCCTGTGTTTTTTGATGTCACCAAAAGAGTTTTCGAAGCACTTTAAGAGATAATGCCACTTTATAAAATTGATTGATAAATAAACGATAAGATTTCCAAAGATGTTAAAGACAAATCCATGTGTTAGACAAAAATGTCTTTCAAAAATTTCTCAATGTTTGTACCCTTTTAGGATTATAAATATTCAAGTACACTTAAGTACAAACGAAAAAAAAATGAGAATTGTCAGTGCATATGGTTGGTATATTTTTCATAATAAGAAATCTATAATAATAATTCAACGGGTATATAAAATAAAAACAAAAAGTAACGAAAAAATATTTTAAATTTGTATTAGAAATATATGAGTTTTATCAAATTACCAAAGAAAAAAATACCTTTTAATACAATTTATGAGTATGTATATTTTTTTTAAACCATGTCCGCTCCCAATGTGGAGCATATGGACTCCTAATGGAGTTTATCTCAACAGAAGTCTTTCTACGAGAACTGCTTGTTACTCAGTTGCTCAACCTCTCTTTTTTCAAAGAGAGTAGGGATAGAAGGATAGGGCTACGACAAGACTAGTGATAAGCTAATCGCTTTCGATAGGCCCGTTCATAGGATAGGATGGGTGGGAGGGGGAAATTCAAGACATCACATACATCCATGCCTTCGGACAGAAATTCATAAATCGAATGAAAAATCAATTTATGAAGCTGCCCGTACTGGGATTCGAACCCGTGACCTCCGTAGCGGTAGCCAACGACGTTGACCACTCGACCACACAGGTGGTGTATTTGTATATATTTATATTTTTTACAACTAAAAATTTGAATAATATATCTCTCCATTTAAAGAAAAGTAGCCATTTACAACTAAATAATAACTACATTTTGGGAATTTCTATGGAGGCACATTTTAACAGTGAGGTTTTTTTAAAGTTGAATAAGTACTTTAACCAATACTGGTATATAATAAAAAATATATTACTTTAATGAATCTATTCAAGGTATTTCTATACACGTTTAAGTGAAAAAAGAAAATACATTTTACGTATAACAAATACTGAAATGTTCGCTATAATTACTAGCCAATCAGCCAATAAACTTAAATATCTTCGTCTTCTTTTCTGGCGCTGGAATCCAGGGGGAATTTTGATCGCATCTACTAATATACTCCACTCCACTCGGTCTTCCACTTTGTAACGTCAATCGCTGACATTCAGCAGTTGCAAGTCCTTTGATATCTTGTTCATCCAGTGTCACGTTTTTCTAAGTCCGACGCTGAGTTTTCCATCAGAGGTAGAAAATGTGAGACGTCTTTTTGACTATCACTCATCTATGCGTGGTTTATTTCTGACCTATTTGTGGTAAATTATATTTAGATTTTTTCATGTCAAATTTCAATCTAATGTCACTTGCCACTTGTTGTAAAGTCATTAAGGTTTTGACAACATCACCCTTTGAACGGTTGATGTCTTGAGTCTTGACTGTATGAATATCAATTTCGATAGGCTTAGTTTAAATAGATTCCTTTAGTTACTAGAAGAATTTTCATAGTCACATTGTCAAATACAATTTGTTTTTTTAGCTGTTACTTTAAGACATAATCTTCATCAAGCCCGTCAGATTATCATTTAACAATTGTTTCAGCTGTCCCTTTTATGATCTTCTGGCAAATTACATTAGGTTATGTAGTATAATTTCCTGCTTGTGCTTTTTTGACATCCAGTGAATTAATGAGAATTTATAATGTAATGGTTCCTTGAAATCTCTTTTTTATTTTTAATATTCGTGCCCATAGTTGAACTATCGTAAAAAATGGTCTAATTTCATTTAAGCTACTTTACTGTTTGTAACATCTAGAAGATTTGAGGCATGTCTCGAAGATACATCAGTATACAGGTTCTCTGATTGCATGTATTTCCATCTGGGTAACTGATAATGTAAGAAACAGCTGAAGAGTTTTGGCCTTCAAATATGACCTCACATCGTAATTAATAGATTTTTCTGAACATAATTCACAGTATTGGTATTGTCAGAAAATATGTGACACATGACACAGAGCTGAACAACTTAAAATTAATGGCAGGTGATTCATGAAAAACTTAGGTAAGACGTGACAAGCTTTGATTTATTTTTGAAGTTATACTTCTTTAGGCGCGAGCATCACTGTCACACACAAAATTCACAGGTTGAAGTTAGTCAAGCATGTTGGCACGCTCGTTCAGTAGCCATCTTACCATCTTCACAAGTCGGAAAAAACAACGCCAGTAAATCAGATCCCACCAATCTCCAAAAAACGTGACAACAATATTATTAAATTTCATATTAATCCCCAGGTGTTGCAAATTATCCATGTTTGATCTTCACTTACTCAATAACAGACCTTGTTTTGTTACACAGTTTTTCATTATCTTATATTATTATGGTTGATTGTTAGCACCAATAACTTGATACTTTTGTGTACCTATTGTTTTCACAGTATTGAAATATTTTTCAACGATGTCTACTTGATATCATATGATAGTAAATGTTTATACGTAAGCTCGTATTACGGGGTTAAAATAATATATTTTAAAATAATAAAATAACAAAAGAAAAAAGAGTATGTCTGAGCCATCAAAATAGAAACCTTTACAACACCTAAAAGGACAACTTGCAAAGGTTCGTCGACTCAAAATAAAGTTAACCGTGTGTCATTTGATCAGTGATGGAAAATTTCTGAAATTTATTAAATACATTTCAGAAATATCGTAAATTGAATTCACAGTGATATTGTTGTTTTTTTTAATCATTCCTTTTATATCTTGTTTTGCTTAACAGCAACATAACTGAAATGAATTGTGTATAAAGCACAAACAGTAGATATTGTTAAATCTGTAATGTTTTTGAAACAATTGAACCCCTAAGAAGTAATGTAAGGTAAGTGTTATTTTAGGAAAAAATGATAATGTACGTTATAATATTACACGTGTCTTTAAGTATCGTAAAAGTGAAGTGAGATTAGTAAATACACTCTCGTGGTGTTTTCTTTTCAAAATGACCCATAGGTGATAAAAGGTTGAAGCTATACACTAAAACATCTAGTGAAAACGTGAAAAGTTGTACCATTTTATTACTTGGTAGTCTTGGCACCCTTCAACTCTTAAAGTATTAATTAACACTTCGCCTACGGTGCTAAAATATTTCCAATATTTTGCTGGCCTTTTAGGAGCCAAGTGAAAAACAAGTTTATTTAAAAATATACTTCTTGGGTTTTCACCGTGCGCTTCAACTGAATGCGTTTTAAAATAATTTTAAAATTAAATACATCATAATATTATGGAATGGCGAATCGGAATATGTTTTCTAGATCTTTTAATTACAATTAAAAGATCAAACGGCTTTAAATGATGAGCAGAAACTAGTCTAAAGAAAGCGTGTAGATATTAAAATTGAAATTTTAAAATTTCAAAGTATGATTATTCACTTTATAGTTTCACGAGAATAAAGTAAACTTAATTAAAAACTTGAACCTTAAACTAAATTTAATTCTAAATCAATTCTACATAAAACAATTTAGGTAAGATTTTTTTGTTGATAGCAGTAAAAATGATTCATTAAGAAAGATAACGATGGAAATTGTTTTACTTTTATTAATATTCGTTTTCGTCGAAAATTTTAAATCATCAAACACATCATGTAGTACTTTTATGTCGGGTGTGTAATTTTTTTTTAATCTCGTTTAAATATGGAACGATTGTATTTTTTTCCAAATAAATATTAAAGCTGTAGACTGAATATTTATGATAAATAAATGTTTCATATCACAAGCCTTTTTATAAATTCATTGGTATTTTTATTTTTTACGTTACTCTACCATCACTGAGTTATTGGTGTTGAAAAAATCATGTTCGTTACGTGACTGTAAAATAAATAGTACCAGTATAATGCTTGAAGGTATTTCATGATAGCATAAAGGGTTACACTTATACCAAGGTGAACTGCCTGTATCACTTTACTAAAGCTGGTTTGAATTCGAAAGATATTTTTATATCGGAGCGTGAATTTTACTGCACATATTCAGTTCAATAAAATCAGCGATAAATTCAATTTTTATCGCCAGGTTGAAGGTGATTTTCAAAATGAAATACGCACCACATGGTCTACTCTAGATTGGCAAACATGATGTATAGGAAAAATTGAAAAAAACGCTGCAATTTTTGAGAATGTATTTGTTTAGGCTGAATAAAAAAATACCGAATCAATCTTGTTCTAAAGTTTTAAATGCTATAAATCAGAAAACAATTTACTAAACCCAAAAATACGTACTTTATCAAACGTTTAAAATAATTTTCCAATGTCAGATTTTTTTATTTGTTTAAAAACAAATAGATAAAAAAACTTATCACTTTAATGTTACACGAAGCAATAAAATAGATTATTCCAGTTGAACGGCAATAATGAAAATGAAATAACTTTATAGACAAAGCTTTTAATTATGGGTACACTATAACCTGTTATTTTAAGAACAAATAAAATCCAACACGAAAAACTTTAATGAAAAGTTTCAACGCATTGGTGTTTTAGTATTTAAAACTTAAAACATGCTGAAAAATGTTTATACAACTAACATACACAATTAATCTATCTATAATATACCGACTGTGGAAAAGAAAAAGGACGTAACCCACAGGTTTTCAAAACAGCTTTCTTTCGATAATCACAGTGTATCTAGCTTGATACACATTCTATCAAAAGATGTAAGCTGCAAATGTCGAATTAGTTTTTGGGAACATTTAGCTTTTAAGTTTGAAAAAAGATGAGTTTTTGAAAATTGAAACCAAGAAAAAAGACTGAAAAATAGGTTTTTCCTAGACAATTTTTTAAATCAATATTAGATTAAGTCAATTAAGCACCGGCTTAGTAGTCTCCGTGCACTTCAAGGTAGTGGATATTTCGTAATTTGCATATGGCCCAAAATCATCAGAACACTTTTTTTGTGCCTCCTGTAAAATTTGGTATGTGTGGGTTACGTTCTTTTTCCTTTCCACAGTCGATATGAACTAAGAAAACTAATTCAGAATAATCGTCATTGAACTAAGTTTTAAAGGAACGCCAAGGGCTTCTACTATTATAATGATCAATTTATAGTCATTCATTTGAATACCAACTCGAACGCTTTATATAATTATTAGATAAGAATTTCAAAATAAAAGTTTAAACTCTGATTGCGTGTAGGAATACGTTCTATAAAATTGTTGATTTAAACTTAGACCGGGATAGATAGAGTGACATAACATATAGATTTATCCTCGATGAAACTAGAATATTGTGTGTATCTCCAAAAACGATACAGGAGAAACGAATATGTTTTTGCAAATATGTTTTTAAAATAAAATGGAACATGCAAAATTTATCACAATAAAGTGAGTAAACATAAGAGAATTACAGCCATTATCGCACTTCTACCGCTAAAAAAATACACAAATTTTGCGTTAACAGTTGAAGTTACGAAGCTACAAATATGTTTGAATCTTGAGCGGTATTTCGAGATATACATAGTCAACATTGAATGTCACTCCCCTTGTTTAAGTTTTTTCAGTGAGCTCGAGCTCTTTTCCCATTTAAAAATACATGGTTATAAAAATATAGTCTTCATCTTTTGAGCTGCGTCACGTAATAATTCGGTACGATTTATGGTTATAAAAATACTAAACTCTATTGATGTCACGACGGAAAGAATGTCATGAGTATTAATATTGTTTTTTCTTAGTTTTAGTTGGAAGACTTTTATTGATTAATACAGACAAAGTTATAATTTTTTTTTTTTGCAAAACTGAAATTGATTTTCTTTTTCAGGAATAGAATGGTACACATCTCTTTTTTAATGAATGTTGTCGTGGCATGCGGTTATTGGCTTAAACTTGCAATAAGCGAAGCAAGCCGGATTTTTTATAACTCTTGATTAAGGTAGTATTCGAATTCAATTTTATTTAGACATTATAGATTCTTTTGAAGACTTAAATATCTCAGAACTATTAAATTCTATTCCTAAAAAAATTTCAATTTATCAAAATTTTTGAATGTTTGTTTGTGCTTTTTGTAGGATGCATTTAAGGTATCGTAAACATGTGTTAACAATATACCTAAAACACTATAAATTTAGATTTTAAAAAAATATATAAAGCAAATATGTCACAAATACACAATTTTATTGATAAATAGCTTCGAATGTGTATGGAAAATCTAAGTAGTGCGTTGTGAATTCTAAATTTCATGCAAATTTTTTAAATTTTTTAAACGTAGATGATTATTACGAAGAATACAATTAATTTTCAATGTATGAAACTGGTGAATTTCCACTATTTCATATGGATTATTTATTCAGCCACCAGGAATCTATAGGTTACAAACTAAAACTTATCCATTAATTAAAATAACTGTAGATGGAAATTGCCAATATTTAAAATGAGGTTCAAGCAACATTCTGGGGTAAGTTTGTCACTCCTTCAAGACATATTTAACAAAGAATAATGTATATTGTATATTTCTGTTTATTGATTTAATAATGTGACTTAAAAAATAAGGATAATAAGGTTTTGTTCACTAATATAATGCAACTTACATTACAGTTGCTATTTCGATTATTGCTTAAAAAGATAAACAATATTCCCATCTTTCGTTCACCAACGCAGAGAAAATTCAAATGAAAACTGCCATTAAATAAAAAAAATAGGTAATAACGGCTTAATGATAGCATAATGTTGAAGTAGCTATATATATATTATTATTTGCTATTTTTACCAGTGTTATAATAGATTTTTCCTGAGTTACTGTCAAATAAATCAATTTTTACCCAGTAAAATCAGTATTAGGGATTCTGAAGTCTCGGGGTTTTCAAAGTCCCGGGACATCCCGGGACTCGAGACTTTTATTTATTCTTCAATAAAATTATAATTTGTATGTATGTATTTATGTATTATATACACTCGACGCCTTTTGAAAGTACGCACTAGTAAAAATCGCGTTTTTTATTAATACAATGTTCAATAATTATTATTATTCTTATGCAATGGATGTGTGCAATGCTAACGGTTAATTTTTACTAAGAAGGGATGATAACGTTACATGTAATGAAAAAATATCAATGAAGCCGTCAGGAGTAAATTTATGACCATATAATATGTACAGCTTTTAAACCGTTTTTTGTTCTATTGATACATTTGTACCTTTGTTAAACAGTGAAAAAACATTTGTACATAAAACAAATCAGGTACAAAAATTTAATTTTAATATGTTGTAATTTGCTTTTACTACAGTTATATTACAGTATATAAACACATGGTATTTGAAACTTCTACGAAATTATAAATCCCAAACATCTGTTTTTCTGTCAGATTAATTTTGTTAAAAACCCCGGGTAAGCGTTACGTCCCGACCATGTCGTGTCCGTTTTTCTTGAGGCTTTCCTCTTATATTTGCTTTCATTCAATACACATCAGTCCTTTTGAGGGTTCCTTGACCAAAAGAGTTGTTTTTTTCAAAATTAAAATGTACATGTTATTAGAAAATTATAAATCACAGTCGCAATTCCCGGGACTCAAGACAGCAAAAAACTCGACAAGTTCTGGGACGTCTCGACACAGAATCCCTAATCAGTATATTATAGGAGTCGATTTAATGGATTTTCATATTAAAAAATACGCCACACCTTTGATTAAAAAAATAGTATATGTGACTAAAATGTCACGTAACAGTGTAATTCATAGGTATTACAAGATACCTACATTTAAAAAGGCTAATTTTACACAAAATTTTATGAATCTTTCATCGTTCAGGTTTGATCGAGTTGGCGTCTATTTTATCCAAACACAGTAACAAATAGAATGAAAACCTCAACCATCAGATTTATAATATGAGGTCAAAAAAGGACACAAAAGAAGATGGTATAAGAAGTGAACCAGCATAAAAAGATTCACAAAGCCGATTCAAAATTCAATTTAATATCAACATATTCAAACTATTCAGAGAAAATTTCACATTTCACAAATCACATAACATAAGAATAACCTTCCACAAATTTGATCTAGATATCATATTTATTTATTTTTATGTTGCTAATGGATGGTGAAATTTATATATAACAAAGTTTTTGGGTGGAAATATATCAAGAAAGAAATTTATATACGGATTTATTTATTGTATATTACATAACGAAAGTATATAGAAAATCATGTATTCAAGGGTGAAAGGTAACATTAAAACTAGTTTGTTGATTCGAAATACATTACGACAGTCACTTTTAAATAAATACCACCACAGTACAGTGTTAAATTTGTATGAATGAGAAAAAAGCCATTAAAAATGATACATTGAAATAATAATATCAGCATCGTATCGACACTAACTACTAAGTACAAAAATACGTTTTGTACCCTCTACGAGAAAAGTTTTAAAGCTTTATATATATATTTGCTCTTGCTTCGGACGGTGAATAGGAAAATGCTAAAAAAAATGTTACACTTTATCAAAGGTTCAAACCAAAAATTTTCGCATTCAAGCTTTACAATATTTGCAACAGATGCTCTTTGTGTATAACCAATATAAAAAAAACATCTGAATACATAGATTTATTTACTTTTTTAGTCAAGTATCAGAAATAATTGTTTCTGTTATGTTAATTCATTCAGCCTATACAATATGTAAATAAAAATTAAGTAATTCATTATATTTGCAGCGTTTTATATTATTGTAAATATGTATATATATATATATGATAAAAGTGTTTTTTTTCTATTATATATTGATCTTTAATTTATTTATGGATATCTATCTAAATGCAATGATGTGATATTTTCATCCATTTCCACCCATTCACATCTGAGTCTAAAAATGGGGTTAGATGCTACGATAAACATACTTCTTTTGCTATTCTATCTTTTTATCTTCTTCCCAAACCTTCTCTTAAAAACAGATTTGTTCAGTTGATAATGTTCGTCATGAGAGAAACCAGTCCTGGTCTTGCTAAATAAAAGTGGATGTACATATATATACAAAGTATAAGTACAATGGAATATTGTGCCTTTTTAATATAATGCCTTTCCACCAAGTTTTGACAGTCCCTAAAAATGATAAATGTACATGTATCAAATCGGAACGGACAAAATTAATATACATAAAATATGTAACGGTGAAAAGTAAAGCTTTTTTAAAATAAAATTTAGAGAATATGCTTCTTAATTACTTAAAAAAATCTAAATGCCAAATCGAAAAATGTTTATAATATAATTTAGGATTTCGACTGAAGGTGCTTGGTAGGAGTTCAATATTAAATTTAAATCGTTCTAAATTTTAATAACATCCGTGCACTTGAACCCCGGAAGATGCCAAAAGGCGAATCTAGGGTCGTTAGTGACAAACATTGTGTGAATGTAATCAAAATAACGATTCAAATTTTATATAGTATAATAAATATTATTTCAGTTTTTTTTATCATTATTAATAATTTTAATTTTTTTATTATAAATGAAAATTATCACGGAGTTTCATCTCAAATGACTTATATTATTATTTTCCAAAGAATAGAAACAAAAGCTTTCTAAATGAAAATATGTGTGGGCGTATCAAAAGTGTCATAAACACGATGTGGTGTTTGTTACCTTTACGCTGAACTGTCATAGTAAATCTTAAGGGTATTCGTTTTATTTTATTTTCCTACGTCACGTTCTGTTGAACCGAGTAAAACATTCTTTGACATAACTTAATGTTACTGTTTTATTAGCTTAGAGACTTGACAGTAAATGAAATACACAAACGACTTATCTACGCAGCGTATTTTTTTTATAAAATAAAATAAAGTTTGTGGGGATACCCTCAGGATAATAATACATATTTCTTTAATGTATTATATTCGTCATATAGAGGTAGTCTCTATTCAATACTTGGTGAAAGTCTGAATTTCTTTTCAAGTTTGTTAGTCTTGCGCTTTCTGATCCAACGTTTGTGTTTGCTGAATAAAGTTAAGATGTGCTTTGCCGATACCATCTATGTTCGTAAAATATTTTATATCACGAACGTATTATATTGTGGGAAAATAGTGTGAAACTAAACTGTATCATTTTTTATTTCACCAACGAAGACACGTGTAGTCTTTTTTTATCCATTCCGCACCCGATGTAAATAAGACTTTTTAGGTGTTCAACATTATTATATTTTCAGAATAATATAAACATAAGGATGGGATTAGAAAATAAGAAGTATAACTCTTTATTATCTTTAAATAACGATTAATCTTTAATTTTGATTGTACTCAAAATATATATAAAAATATTAATTAAGAGACAATCGGATAATTTACACGATGAGAATAAAACCGATTATGGCAAACATTATCTTTCGGCTACGCTAACCAATAAAAAAATGCATCATATTTCAGCATAATGGATGGCATTTTTAAGGTAAGAATACAGCTATTAATAATTTAGAAATGAAAGAGAACCAAGCTGGCGCATTCGGCTGGTTATCATTAGCAAATGGCCGTCAATGATGGCGCTGAAAATTTTCAAAATATTAAATATCAAATGCAATGATGTGATATTTTCATCCATTTCCACCCATTCACATCTGAGTCTAAAAATGAGGCAAGATGCTACGATAAACTTACTTCTTTTACTATTCTATCCTCATATAAAGGATGATTCATTTAGAGGTACTTTTTCTTATTGGGATTTGATAATAAATAACACGTGAGTTGTGCCCAAGTGTTATTTTATTTTTGTTCAGTATTGTTTTACAATTCATAATGGAAAGACTGACGCTGGTACAGCGCCTACAAATTATTCAGCTGTATTACGCAAATCAGAGTTCTTCGAGAAATGTTTTTCGTGCAAAATTTTGTTTAGCGATTAGGCCCATTTCTGGTTTAATGGATATGACAATAAACAAATTAGCCGTATTTGGTTTGAAGATCAACCCGAAGAGGTTCAAGAGCTGTCACTACATCCACAAAAAACAACGGTTTGGTGTGGTTTATGGGCTAGTGGAATATATCGGTCCATATTTTTTAAAAAATGAGGCTGGCTAGAATGTAACCGTGAATGGCGCCTGTTATCGTTCCATGATAACGGACTATTTGGTGCCTAAAATTCAAGCCCATAACCTCCACGACACTTGGTTTCAACAAGATTACTTGCCACACAGCCCGTGAAAGCATGGTTTTAGTAAAAGAACATTTCAGTGAACAAATAATTTCACGCTTCGGACCAGTGAATTGGCCGTCTAGATCTTACGATATAACACCTCTAGACTTTTTTCTTTGGGGCTACGTAAAGTCGGAAGTCTATATAATTAAACCGACTACGATTGAGGAATTGGAGGCCAACATTACTCGCATCATTACCCAAATACCAGTCGAAATGCTCGAACGCGTCATCCAAAAATTGGAACTTTCGAATGGACCATGTTAGGCGTAGTTACGGCCAACATTTAAAAGAAATAATATTTAAAAAATAAATGTAGAAAATGGGTTTATTTATTATATTAAAGACTATGCAACATTTTTTTTTTATAAACCTTTTTTTGTCTTTTGAAAAAAGTACCTCTTAATGAATCACCCTTTACATACATATGTAGATATAAATGAGTAAAATGTCGACATTTGTATTTGTAATTATTATTTTTGAGAGAAGATGGAACTCTGGTAGTCTGCGACTATGCTGGATGAATAGGGTGTCACAGAACTTGCAAGTACTGGAGGTCAGCGACTGGCGTAAGAAGACGGAGGAGTTGTCGATTGGAGGGTTAATTGATGCGGCTAAAGTTCATCCTGGACGGTAGCAAAAAGAAAATATATTAAAATTATTTTGAAAAAATATAATTGATAATAATCAAAGGGTAAAAATATCAAAGTATTTTAGTTCTACAGTTTTCAATAATTTTTATGCGTTGATAGCTATTTCGGCTTTCGCCATTGTCAGAACTGGATAGTTCTTTTTATTTCAATTTATGAATTCTTTATTTTAGTGCAATGGAAAGTAGGGTTTCCAATCCTAGGATTACTAACAATTTTGCGATCATGTTATCCCAGGATTGTCAAAGTAATAATCCTAGGATTCCGGGATTCAGTATAACACGTGAACAGCCCGTTTATTCCGCTAAAAAAAAAATTTTGCTCTGGAGTCACTGGCAGTAGCAACCAACGTTAGCCAAAGGTTTAGCTGCGCAGAAATTTTAAAGGCTGCGCGGACCGATCAAATATTAATTGAACAACTGTCTTGTAGTGCTCGCCAACCCGGAATGATTGCGCGGGGGCTTCCCAACTGCTGCGCGGCCGCACACGGGCCCAGCTTATAGGGAAAGTTGGTAGCAACTCTGAAAAGATGGATTTAAGAAACTAAAAAAGAGCTCTCACGCTTCTGAATAATTGTAAAATCTCTCAGTTCACAAATTTTTGTAAGGAAAGACATAAAAAAGCTCTCACATTTTTCATTAAGTCATCAAGCTAAAAAAAGGTGTTCGAATTGAAATTGTTTTTTGAATCTCCCAATTTCTCATTTTTTCCAAGTGATTTAATTCTGGGATCCCGAAAGCCCAGATTCCGAAATGATTATGAATTCCTAAATCCCGGGATCAAAAAAGCGTCTGGAATTGAATGCCCTTATGGAAAGTTTATAAAGCTTATTCTTAGCCAAAGCTTCACATTAATTTAACATTGTCTTCAAAAATGTAAATACATACAATTTTTTTTTTCAAACCAACTTAAATGCAAATATTTATGTGGACATGTATAAATGTTTGGCATAATTGAATTTTTAGAAAAACGTTTATTATAACATATTTATTATTGTTTTTAAATGATTTTGCAATGTGTGAAGAGTCCATTTGTAACTGTTTTATAGTTTGTAATCTCTACGACATAAGTTGATAAGGGTACAATTTGAGGCATAGCAACATTCAGTTGGTATGATTTCAATATGTTATAATATTATCGATGTGTTTATTGTCAATATTTAAAAAAAATGAGAAGATGATAGGACATTATTTATTTAAAAAAAACATATTAAACACATTATTATACAAATATTGACAAAAAAGTTTCTGGAGTGGTAAAAAATTATCACAAACACGTAGGTAATTAATTACTTTTCAATAAAGTGACAATAGATTTATCCCTTTAACAAATGTTAATATTATTATCTCATTAGCTTTTTGACGTGACTTGTTCACGGCAGGCAAAATATCAAAACCTCAAATATGTTTTAATATTCGTATTTGTTACATCAAGAAACCAATACAATATTAATAATAAAAATTGTAGTTGAAAAATTGATTTTTCCAACAAGAAAAAAGACTGCCAGTGAAGGAGTTTTCTATTTTAAATACCACTACGTAGATTAAAATATTTTATATGGATACTTTCGAAAGAAACAAATCAAATTTTGCATTACTATGAAAAATAAATGAAATGTTTAAAATGGTTATAATTATTCATAAAGTGTTATTATTTTTGTTAAAGATATTTTAATATAGCTATAAATAAATTAAAATAAAGTGGGTGTTCAGAAAGGTTATATAATAATAAAAAAATCTGTAAACTACCATAAATATACAAGGTGTAGGTTGAACAAGTCAAATGAGGTAAAAATATTATTAAGTTTTATAGAGGAAGCTCTATGAAAAAAATGTGTTTTTCACATTAAAGATTTTGTTACTATCATTATAAAAAATAACTTATAAAATAGCGATCTGATCTACACATTTCAAGAACAGAATATTTGTTAAAAACAAACTTTATTAAAAAGGAAATGGTTTCACATAAATATTAATAACCGGAGAAAATTTAAATAACAATAATTTTAATACTGATAATTTTTGTTTGAAAATTTCCGCTGAAAATTTTGAGGATATATCCACCTCAAACGTCTCCGGGACTCATTTTAACTTATTTTGCTTCTATAACTTTCATAAGAGTATTCCTTTGTTTCGCCAAATATGTATAGTTTAAGGATATAACACAACTGTCTTCCAGGACGCCGCAATAATATTGCTGATAAGAAAATTCGAGCAACATAGGGCTCTTTGGACCACTTACGTTACAGAGTATATTGTGTAGCCTTTTCCATATTCTTAGAAATTTTCACAATTTCAATCCACTAAATTTTATTGCAGCAAGCTTCTGTTTTCAATGCTCAGTTTACGGTATTTCTAAATCTCAGTCTTGTGCCATAATTCATTTCTATAAAAGTAGCACCAGTATAATGCAAATTTTAAATGAAAATTTTCATTATAATAGTCGCGCGTCTCTGACATTCATAATTTAGTCAACTATAGCTTCAGCTATCTTTGACCGAATAAATCTGTCTGTTTAAATAAGGATCCAATTTTTTTCTCAAAGTATTTGAAGATGTTAACCATTTAAAAGATCAGTTTCAATCTCTTCAATGGCTGACGCAATTTTATTGTCAACAATGTATATTTTAAGTTGTTTGTATGTATACTCGTACACTTAATTTGATCGGAGAGTACCGAAGAACTTTTATTAGAACACATTATGTAGTTAGTACCTTGATATATATGGTATTAAACACTTTAAAACTTTGGGTAAGCTTAAGTTTCTGGAACCACACTCTATCGAATACCATTATCAATGTTAATAAATAATCTTTGGGACATTAGACTTGACGCGGGTCAAAAGCGTTGTTGGAATATTAGGGTGAATAAGCTCTGTCTGCATGGATGAAATATGATTTTTAATAAAATTATTGTATTAATATCCTCTGCGACAAGCGAATCTCTAATATATTATACACAAATACTAAATTATCAAGTTTACATGCTTATATAAATAATAAGACAACAAATATGTTTGTATTGTGTAAAAAATCATTATTATATTATTAGCTAGAATTGATAATATCCCATTAAATTCCCAATAAAAATAAGGACGAAAAACACCTTTTACTTTACACTAATGGTCAGAATTCATAGGAAACTTTTTATTTTTATTACCTTCCTTATTCAATGTTTTCATATGAAACAGTCTTTAATAATGTATTTTTGTGCTAGTTTACTTTTTAAAAATGATTATAGAAATTTAATATATACCCTCTCTTCACATACAATAGTCAGAAAACTGAAAACAAACTTTGTGGGGTACATTTTGTTTTTATAGGTAAATATAATTATATATGGACATAAAATAAACATTTTTTTATTTCTGGCTTAAAAACAAAGTCACATATTTTACACATTTTGATTGCGTGGAAAAAAATATCATTACGAATATCAATGCTTTCTATAAAATTTTACGTATCCAATTGCCCATCGATCCGATGGGCAATAGGATACGACTACCAAAATAAGCCCTGATGAATCAATACATATATTAAATTTGAATCGTTCAAACTATGTACATTCTCACAAATTTTGTCATTAACGACCCGGGTTTCGCCTGAAGATGCCGAAAGGCGAAACCCGGGTCGTTAATGACAAAATTTGTGAGAATGTACATAGTTTGAACGATTCAAATTTAATATTGAAATTCCACCAAGCACCTTCAGTCGAAATCTTAAATTATATCAATACATATATTATTAAACAAATACCATATATTTGTACATTATATCTCTTAATTTATGTTTTATGTTTATCTATTACTAGTAAAGTAATAATTTTCGGTGACAATACAACCCTTACAGACCTGTATCTGAATATGATAATAAATTAGAAGCACAATTTAAAAAAATGTTATGCATTTTAAGTTGTATCATCATTTTACAGGAATATAAAAAAGGAAAAGCTTAGCCATACTTATATCATTTTTAGGCAACATTGCTTTCGTTTAGCAACATCTTCGTAGCGTATCGGTCGAATGATTTATTAGGATGATGTATGAAGGGTGTATAATCTAGTAAGCTTATAGAGAACTGTTATACCTTCTAGTCACAATATCTCAACACACTAAATTCAAATATGTGAACATGATTTTCAGAGATTTTCGAAGATAGCTTTTAGTAAAAAATAAATAAATTGAAAACTTGCTTATAACATACACATATAATTTTATGTTCATTGATCAAACCCATTTCACTAAAAAACCATATCCATATATTGTGGATTGGTAATAGACAAAGAAATGTATATGTAATTGAATTTTGTAGTCCAGCATCTGCTTAGTGATAGATAGCAGAAGCTTGCGAGTTCAAGATCTGGAAAGGTCAAAACTGTATAAATATGCATATATCTATAAAACAGTCTGACAACTTTGGTATAGGTGCTTGCGATGTCTTTTCTTCTTGAACTATATTTACTATCCTTGAATTAATGTCGAATAAGTTTGAATTAATTCTTATGGAGCAAATATTTGGTCATTCAAAAAGTATTATTATGTTAGTTTAAGCAATTGGGTATTGTGTCGTATATTTTTTTAAGGGTTAAATATCATTCACAAACCTCTGTTAAATCATTGCTTGTTCAAATTTGAAAAGAAACAGAAATACCACTTTTAAAATATTCGTCGATCTTTTCAAAAAATAGTTTCAAAATGGTGAAGATATATTTGAAAAAATAAATATTGGGTGTGTAATGGAAATTCATCATTCTCTTAATTCTGAATATACTTGTGATCTGCCAATTTTTTTTAAAATTTATTTACTCGGAATAATAAATCTAAATGATGAAAAACGATTATTAAAATAAAGCACATATTATTCAATTAGGGCGATACAGTATGTTTTTACAATATCAATTATGTTCCAATGTTCCAATTATGTATCAACATCGTCCCCTTTAAGAATAGATCACTTGGACTACTAATGAAGCACTTTAAAGTTACGCATTGGACAACGGTTGGTTGTGTCATTTGCTTAGTCTCTTTTTAGTTAGGGTATAAAAGGATATTAATAGTACATACTAAATAGTTTTTGATCGCATTCTCGAAATACTATGTTTCCAGGTTGGATACAGAGTAAAAGCATACAAGTATTACACGCGATTCTTCATAAACGGATATTTTTATTTGATTAAATTAAACAAAATGTATGTATCCAAATTTCAAATCAAAGACTCAAACCTTTTAATGCGAAGTGGCATCACTTCTTGGTGACGAAAGTCAGCTAATAAATTGATATATTTTTTTAAATTTTAAAGTAGCATAAAAAAAAACAAAAAACAAATCAGTCTAAGATGATTAATTTTTGTCGAAAAATTGCGGATAATAATTAAAATATAGTTTTCAATTCACTTAATAAATATGTTTTCTAAATGAGAAATTTACAGAGAAACAAATGAATATTGACAAATTTTATCACACGAGAAGAAAAGCAGCTATTGATAAACAATTGTTTTTTTTTTCATTTCGTTTGCCAGAAAGAAATTAATTAGAAACAACCTTGCCTCATATAACTGTAGTATACAGATTGTTTCAAAATAACCATTATGACTTTTTATGAGCTCAAAGATTTTTTGAAAATTAGATTGCATATTTTTGATGACAATGACATATTATTATGCTAAACGCTTCGAAGAAAAGTGATTTGGGTATTTTATTATATTTTGTTTTTCAATGAAATATATACAAAAACCAATCAGCTTTTGCTATCATTCCCAGAAAAGAAAAGACGATAGAAAAGGCCATATATGTCAATTTCAATAAATTAATCATAACATAATATTTATCTCATCGTAAACAACTTATGATTCAGATGTATTTTTAATATTTATATACCTGTTTTTCTGTTGAAATTAGATTATACTATCCTAATCTTGAAATCTCGACTTCTTATGATGACAATTATTTGAGTTTACTGCATGTAAAATTGAATTGTATTAATAAAATCTGTTGTAAATGGAATACAAATGTTGCTACTGTGTAAAATACAAATTATTCCAGCAGTTGAATTAAATCTTACTGAATTTTACACTTTAATATTAAAATAACATTAAATTCGAAAAGAGATGAGAAAAGTATTGAAGAAATAAACATCTAATTCTAGTCTAGTTTGACATGATTTGTTTTAAGCTTAATAATTTTCATCACATGTTATTTCAATCCGAACATGCATAATTTATAAAGTTAAGTAAATAAATATACGAATTTAAAAACGAACTTTAAGCATTTAATAATAGTTCTACTGGGAGCATATTTCTCTCTCTTTCTTTCATTCTGTTTCCAATCGCCACATGCAGCAAACGGGCTTGTCGTAGCGCGTAGGCGTTTTTGTCGTAGTAAATGGAAAATATCTAGGATTACGTTTCTTTATACTTTTTACACGCTTCAACTAAAATCGTCTTTACAGATATTGTAAGTTATATTGTTATTAAGTACAGATCGATAAGTAAATGTTATTTTATATTATTAATGTCAGTTCAAACGTTTGTACTTTGTAGTCTTAAATGTACAATTTTGATAAAATATAAATTTTCTAAAATAAAAAAGTGAATAGATGGTTGTTTTTTACTTATGACAATGAAAAATAAAACAATGATATATAATATGTACATAATTTGAAAATGAAAACAATACAGTATGTTCTGTTTTATAAAATTATAGGTATAAATAGTCAGTGCGTTTATAAAAAAAGAGTTTTAGCGCAGCTTATAGTTTTCAAACAAAAAGAATACCCTTTATGAATTGGATGGCGATAAATTTTTGGCCAATCTGTTCAAAGAAAACTTCTCGAGATACGATATAGGAAAATCAATGGATCTGTTGTGATAGAAGCTCAAGTTTTTCCGATCATTCCTCGCCAAACTATTCTCATGAGAGTACTTTTATTGTAGGATTGCTTTCTATCAGAACGGGTATATCCCAAAGTGTATATAAGAGAGATTCAAGAACTGTGATCGAGTTTTGCGAATGCGGTAGATATATGACACTAAAAAACGTTTTTTGTGTCATGGACGTAGTTAACTTTTTGGCCAATTTAAAAAGACCTTCGAATTTCACGATTTTCTTTTACACACCGATGACTAAGTCATTTTATTTTTAATCATAATAAAGGCATAGTTGCCTATACCGTGTAAGATTATTAACTTGTTTTCATCCCTTTGGTATCTTACTTTACTTTATAATGTTTTAGTACACTCTCCACTGTTTTTATTCCATTAAATGAGTAACATAAACGAAGCACAATTATGAATGGTTTCAAATTATGAAAATATTATTATTCATTAAATATCATTAAATGAGTCATTTCTGTAAATACCAATACATTATTTAATAATGGATAATCAAAAATGAAAATAAAGTTTTTCCTTTAATTGTCTATTAAATTTATTATGTGCGTTCAACTTCACTCCAAGAATTTTTGCCTTAGATGGTCTGGGAGTATTACTATTTATATTTGCTTATTTTAAATATCTTAAAGTTTTGATTATTTTTGTTTAGTATTGATATCAAGTAGAGGTTAAATATTTGCATTTATTGAAAGAATTTCCCAAACAGACGTCGTATTAAAAACTATACATATTAATTTCGAATAAATGCAATAAAAGGTCTGAGGTATAAAAAAATAATTTACTTTTCAATATTTGAATTGTGTATGGCGTGTGCTACAAGTATTGTTAAAATATTATTGTTATATTTTATTTGGATTTGAAAATTATTGTAGAAAATAAATTATGTTTGTCATTGTATACTATATATGTAGGTTAACTTTGGCTTAATAAAATAATTTCATTCCACAACATATTTAAAAATAAATGTTTATATTTTTAAATCTCCGAACAAAACCCAAAATAATATTCAATGGACTCCTAAAAGTTTGAATGACGATTCCGTTTTACGCCCTAGATATTAGTTTTGCATACTATGTATAGGTAAAAACAATCCCTACATTTCTAGAAAAATATAAATATTAGTTTTGCATACTATAAATAAACCATTATAACATAAACCACCTAATTTTTTTTTTTTTTGGATATCAAATTTACGGACCAGAGTACCAGGACGCACTAGCGTCAAGATTCTTCTAGTCTCCTTCATCGATAAAGTTTTTGAAAAATTGTAAATTGTATCCTCTTACCATCGTTGTCAGACGGAAGGGCGTGATCACTACAGAGATAAGAAGTTTACGGGAACTCCGTATGCATTATTTTGCAAATCACATTCTATATCAGCCATACTCAACATGCGGCCCAGTAAGCTCTTAAAATGCTTAGTGAAAAAAATAAAATTAGTTCTTGGTCGTGTCTTCAACATCATTTTCTTTGGTTAGGGTAATCACGAGCTCGAGCCCTAGTTTGAAAAGTTTTATAATTTTTATTTTTATAATCAATCAATGGATTTCTGCTTAAAAATATGTGAGTGATTTCTAAGCTTTTCTCGTATCTATTCGATTTAAAAAAACGGATCCTTACTTTCATCGAAATAGAGAAAATAACCAACTGAGCTACAAACAATTTTCGTTAAAAAACTTCCGTTGATATAAACTCCATTAGAGTAGTCAAAAAACCTTGCGAAAGTTTCAAATTTAGATAATTTACAATTAAGTTAAGCTAAGCTGAACGAAAATTGGTGGAAAAGGTTTTTATTTTTTTAAATTTACTTTAAATCTATTTCATTTAAATACAAATGTTAAAAATGAATTTTAATTTCACCTCATAATTGATAAATAATGTGAGGTACTCTGCAGTAGCTTATTTTTTTCTATTTGTAGCCTATTCATACAGAGAAGAAGAGAAACTGAACATTTTTTAATGATTGTTCAATTACTGATTATATTACTGTTATAGAATCAAATTCATTTCACTTAAACATTTATAAGCAAACAAAAACTAGATTTCAATCGGTGATTATGGTGTTTTTTCCAGCACCTATTTCCTTGATATAAATAATTATCAGTATTTACAGGAAATTCTGAGAATCGATTAGAAGATTCAGGACACATAATTTGTCAAAGCAACAAAGCAAAAATCAAATGATACAAATAAGTAGGGATTCCAAATATTCGTCAGTAAAAAATATTTGAATATTCAATATTTATTTTTTTTATTATTGAATATTCGAGTAATCTATTTTATACATTTCTTCGTGTATAAAAACATTTAACATATTTAAGAATTACGTTTTTTATACGTAATGTCTGTTAGCACGTGTGGATAATTTTTCCATATCCGCTCCCTAATCGGAGCATATGACCAACATATGATTTCTCCAGGATTTTCTGTCCCCCGCCAGTTTTCTTGCTTCCTAACATGTCATTCCAGCGTCCCGTAGCACCGCCGAGTACATCCTATAGATGTTCATCAGTAGCCTTCCACGACGGCGGAATCCATCCAGTTAGTAGAAGATACAAGCAGAATTCAGGTTTTCTTGAGGAATTTGCAGCACATGTCCAAGCCTGGTCCATCGTTGTTTTTTCACCTTAACCTTTTTAAAGTAATTAACTATTGTTTAGTCCGTTCCCTTATCTCCGTGTTTCTGATAAAGTCAAACCACCGCCCAGTATTTGGCGCAGGCATCTATTTTCAAAGCACATTATAAGGTCTGTGCTTTTGTAAAGTGGCATGACTCGCAACCTTAAAATAGCACTGTCAGAATGCATGCGTTAAACAGGAGGCACTTGGTTTGACTACTTTTGAGTACAGCCGTGAGTCCTAGACTTTCCGCAGTGAATTGAAAGGTGCTCTAGCTATCTCCGATCGGATTGTGAGCTATTTACGCGAATTTTCATCTTCCGTGATATGTACCTCCAGATACCTGAAGTCTCAAGGTTCTGCCCCGCGGTTGTTAGGAAGTAGTCTGGGCCCGGGTAGGTATTCTTGTAGAGCACATTGGTTTTACCTACATTGAGTTTTAGACCAATACGGTATGAGATGCTCTGTAGTCTGTCCATTGTCACCTGAATACCCTTTACAGATTTATCAAATATGACAGCGTTATAGGCATCCTTGAGGTCACATAGCCTCAGGCTGGAGGAAACGGTTACACCTCAGTCAAATGGAATTGAATTTCCCAGAATGAAGTCAAAGATTATGATGAAGAGGAATGGGGCTAAGATGCAGCTATGTCTGACTCCGGTTGAGACCCCAAAACATTCTTAAGTATAATCTTGTTTTAATCTATACATGTATGTACATACTATTATAAATTATGTATATATATATATATATATATGAATACATTTATTTATTTTATCATTTACTGTTTATTTTATTTAGAAATTTATGAAGGTACTGTATTTTGTCTAAAAAACATAATAACAAAAAAAAACCTTTGATCTATTCACTGTATTTCTTTCCGTTAAATACAATATGTCTTAAATACAAAATTACTTAGACAAAAACTGTTTTTGCGTTTTCTCCAAAAAAATATTTTGTAATTTCTTGTCTCTTGTCAATCTCAGCCCCAGTTTTACACGAATGGGTAGTATTGGAATACTTTTTTAAATATTCGAATATTAAAAAATCACAGAATTTTTCGAATATTTGATTGAAATCTCTTATGGTAACTGGAGAAAATTTAAATATCATATGCTGCTAGAGAAATTAAGAATACATTTTAAAAAAAATATTTTACACGTTTTAAAGTTTTGGTCGAGTTATAAATGTCATAATATTATACCCGCATCAAACATTTTTGCCGTAGGTTGATAGTGTGGTGTGTTAGGTGCAAGCATTACTTATTTACATTGAAAAATTATAATACGATCATAAGTGACTTTGATAAGCTGATAGTCTGAAGTCAGATAGTTGGGAAAATGCGGTTAGTAGTTGGTAGCGGAGAACTATCAATCATATACGTACTTGGCAGCTTGCAGAAGCGAGAACTTTTGATAGCTTGACATGAATATTGCAACATTAATATTCTTTATTGAAGACTCTTACTTTGTCGGATAATTTATTCTGCGATTCGTATTCCGAGACTTCGTTGTGGAAAATTGTACAAAATAAATACTTTTATACAACGGTGCTTTGTTATGGCTTAAAATATACTTAAAATATTTCTCATGACACCTTCACTCAAAAAGACACCGCTTACCAACAACTGCTTAATAATTTAACGTCGTGTTCATTTTTTTAAAACAAACAAAAAAAAACAATTCGAAAACATTTTGACAACATCGGCTTTTATTGAGTAGAGCGGGTCATCGGGACAGAGCTGGTTAACTATTAATTACAAAACAAGAAATAGAGAAGCCAAGATAACTTACAACGTCCGCTGAAACAATTTATTTCTCTAGAAATATACAACTTGCGGTATAGCCTGTGTACAATTTTATTTAATTAAGATGGCTTCCATAAAAAAAACACTTTATTGATTATCAAATTTAATATGTGGGTTTAGGGTTCAAATAAAGCTCAAATATTATGTTTCAGTGATTATTTGAAAGGCATGGCATCAAAAAATAGTTGGATATTAAGATATCAGGTACTATGGTGCAGCGGTTAACATTGTTGGTTTCCGTGCCGGATCTTATACGTCCATGTTCCAGTACAAACTGCATTTTTCGATCGATTTTTGTTCGAATACATGAGTGTTTGCGATGTCTAAAAATTCCCTCCCACCCTTACAATCTTTCAATAACTGGGCGTATCGAGAGCGATTAGTTCACCACTAGTCCTGTCCAAGCCTTATCCTTTTATCCCTTCTACTCTCTTTGAAAAAAGAGAGGTTGAACGACTGAGTAACAAAAAGTTCTCGTAGATTTTTTTTGTTGAGATACTTCCATTAGAAGGCTATATGCTCCACATCAGCACTTTTAAAACCACAGCCAAAGATCACTATCAGTGTCTATGCTCACATTTTTAAATTAATAGTATATGGTAAGAAAGAACCAATCGGCAATTAATATTTTGCATGGTGTAATAGTATATTTTGCATTTTGGGAAAGTGCTAATTTTCACTTGCGATAATATTCATGATAATTAATAAAAATAATTATTATTAAGAAAAATTGTGCGTATGTGGTTTTTTGCCATTTTTTCAAAACTAGATTTTTGGACACTAGGAGTTATGATACTTAGCCCCTCATTTGGTTCCCATACATTAAAAAAATGTTTTTTTATAAACACAAATTTAAGTGGTAGTAATCTTTATACTTTCTCATTACTTTTTTATCATTCGATATATTTTATGACAATCACAATTTTACGCAATTATGAAATGAAATATTTGTTTCTTATAGACAATACAAGCATACAAAACTGCTAAATGAATTTACTCTGGAAACGAATAGGTTTGTATATGCTTTTATAACGTTACATTGTTTGCTTCTTTTCAATAAGGGTGTATCGTCTTACTTTAATAATATATTACTTCACATTCCAACGCTACAAAATTTTCTATAAAGCTGGAAAACTTTTCAGTGAGGTTTTCTCGTTGTGCAAAAATACGACGTGTAAAAGAACAAATTGAAAAATTGACACTGGCAGTTTTGTAAAAGTCAATCAGTTAGAGTATATTCTCGGTCACCGCAGGCGAATGAGTTTTCGTTCTACTCGTCGTCAAGAGTTTAATTATTAATTTGTTTTTCGTAATTTTACCACTAAAACAGCTGAATTATAACTAAAAAATATTTTATTTTATATAATATTCCTGCATAAAAATATAAACATAGAATATCTTGATTTTTAAGGCAACAAAAGTTAAGGTATTTACATAAGATATTTACTAAATATTTAGCATCTTCAAGGGTTTTGGCTGTTACTTTGTGAAAGTAGAAATTGATAACTTGTTATTCCATTTGGTGCGCTACAATGTTTATCAAATAAATTTGTATGAAATATTTAGCAGTCTGCTGAATATTCAGGTACCTATATGCCGATTAAATTATTTGTCACAAGTATCGACTATTTTTTTCAATTGACCACAAGAGCAAAGAATTCTCGTATGAATTACTCATGTACACTTGCTTTACTTTATGATGTCGCTTTTTCCTGTTCTATGTAAAGTCATTGTTCTTGTTCATAGACATGGTACCAATTAAATTTTGAAAGTAAATTCGCAATCTGTAGATATTATTTAAGGACAAATATGAATAAGATTGAACGTGTAACATGATGATACATTTTATGAAAAAAAAAACAGTTTTCATATCATAATACATTTTGAAAATGGTGATTGAACACTCCTGTTTTGATAGACGGCTTGGACCAAAGTCCAAAATCCTGAATGGTGTGGGTCAGGATTTGCGGTGAACAAGATAAGATTTTGAAGGGCTCGTCTGTGAATACATAAGGTCAGGGGTCACCAATTAAGGTCCACTTACAGGCGTGGTGAATTATTTAATGCGGTCTGCGGCCCCTCATTAAATCCTACCCATTCAGATAAGTTTAACGCAAAGTTGTTAAAGAACAATTATTTTAATCTGACAAATAAAAGCACTTTTGAATTATGTTCAAAAGTTTTAATTAATCACACTAATTTTATACAGTTTGACTAAGGTTGCAAAACGTTGTTGAGTTCAAAATATCTTTAACGTTTTACTTTGCCTATTGCTTTATTAAACATTTTAAGGAACCATTTTATTTTAGATTATTATTTGTATGACAAAGTCTTATTTATTTGTCTTTTTAACTTTTTTAGTGTGTATATTAAAATCACGGTAATAAAATGAGAGGATGAAAACATTAACAGAATGAAAAATTTCATTCTGTTAATGGTAACATTAACTAATTTACCATTTACTTGGTACAACTCGATTTGATTAAACCTAAAAATAACAATGTGTAGTAAATAATAAGTAATAATTACTGGCTTAGAAGAAATAAATATGGCTTAGTGCATATGTTACGGCTAGTTCTGCATATTTTAGAACATATAATTCAAACAACTTTTTGCATCTAATATGCATATTGTAGAAATAGACATACTATGTTTTCGAATAAAACATTATCTTTTTATGAATCTTTTTGTACATACAATTTACAGCATAATAATACAATGCAGAAGAACATAATGTGTACGTGAACTCAATTTCGTCAAAAACTGGACATACAATATACTTGCACTAAGCCATCGATATACAATACGTTATCTCATATATTCCTAGTTTTGCTGAGAAATAAAGAAATCCGGGCATTAAATGGTATTATTTCTAGAAAAAAAAAATTGAAAAACTCCAGAAGATTACACGAACTATGTTTTAATCTTTTCACATATTCATGAAGTTATGTCTTTACAAAAATATCTTTTGCACCGTTAGTCACTAACTTTATTAAAATGTTTACATTAACTTGCATCTGGCATGAAATGGTTTAATTTAAATTTTCAATCTAATTAATTTTCTGCGCAAGCGGACCAAATTTATGTTGCATTTAATTTTAAATGCAAAAATTATACAGCAGCGGCATTTAACAGGTAAAATACATTTTTAAAGTACATAGCAACGCAAGTTTTTTGAAAAATAAATATATTATTCATGATTTTCAACTAACTAAGGTGCTTGTATTCATTTAAAGTATATTATGTAATTGAAAATAAAGCTTGCAAAGCCTTAAAAAAGTGAAAAAGTGAAAGGTTTGATTACAAATTTACTATCTTCTTGTGATAAGATTGTTGTGAGTTGTGTCCTTTAAAAAAACATTTAATTGAGTTATATATATTTTTATTGTCAATGTGCTTGGCAGTTTATTTGTGGAGATAAAAAATAGGCTTAGCTTGCTACTCATTTAATTATATAACTATAGATTATTATTTGCTGCAAAAAACGTGGAAATTATTTCACAAAAACTGAAATAAAACATTTATATTTATTTGTTTATACTTTTTACAAGAAATAGTAATACATTTTTTACTTATTTTTTCTAGAAAAAAACAAAAATATAAAGTTATATTTAATATTAACTATCTGAATAAAACTGAGTTTTTGTAGAGTGATAAAGGGTTATGCGACGAAACTTAAAAATATGCATCTGAATAACGTTATTCTGTTTAACAGTATGCAAATTTAACTCTGAATGCACAATCATTGCTAACGCTTGGGAAAAATTAAATCATGGCGTGGTTAAATAATTGAATTTTCACTTCATTAAAATGTTAAACACATTTTTTTTTATTTTTCACAGATAGATTTGTGTAGGAATTAATTATCAACGTGGTGTACTTCTTTTATGTTTTCATTTAATGCCACTAAGTTCATTACTAGCGTGAAAAAGAGTATAGAGAAAGCACTTAATCAGAAAATCAAAAGTTTTTATTTGTATTTCAAAATCTATTTTTGATGAAAAAATGTTTAAGCATACATCTTAATCACTTCATAAAATTTACACGGGAGCATTGATGGCTCAAAAATATCCTTTGTATGATAATAATCTATTATAAGGCCACAATAATCATTTTACATGTTCATTTTTCGATTGTAAATAAGATGAGGAATGTTTAGATTTGTCACAAAATTTGAGTGATGTTATTCTCTTAAAGAAATAACAACACTTATCAACCAGATTTTCTCTCGCGACACTTGAAAAAAGCTTCAAACACAAACGCTTGATAAAAAGCTTAGGTTTCTATGCATTTTAACCTTTTTCAAAGGGGTGGTATAGCTAGAGGGGCTAAAAACAAATAAAGGGTCTTCACTGCAAAGTCCAGTGGGTAAACATTTGGACAGCTGTTCACACAGGCGGCTGTTGTACTTTTACCTTTCCTAGGATACTCTCGTAAAGGCAAAAATGAAATATCTGTTGGTAAACATTTATCCACGCACCACTATTGCTCAGAAGTTGACGGAAAGGAAGGATGATTGAAGCGACTTTTTTTTTATCGAGATATGATTTTTAAGATAAACAGCGTTGTTTCAATTTATATAAAAAAAAACAAAATCGTATGAAACGAATATTGGTAAATGTATTGTAAAAGAAGCTCAAATTTTCAGCAGTGATTTCACGATAAAGATTTTTTTTAAGTTATTGGATTTTGATATATTTTGCTGATTTTTAGAATTTTAGTTGCGACAAAATTTTTGTATTTATTAAAAAATTTCAAAAAGGCGAAATTTTTTATCTACGGAAATAGTGATGTTACAAATTTAATATTTGTATTGATAATAAGTATCCACATAATTAACGCTGAATATCAAGATTTTTTTTTTATTTTTCAGTTGTTACGGTATTAAAAACATTTTTTTTTTTTGTATGTAGTAAAGAAGTATGAAAGTTGCTAAGGTTCAATGCGAAAAATCATTCATACTGATAACATATGCATATTAAAAAAACGATAACATGATAATGATTTACTACTCGATGAAAATTTTTAATGGCATTCATGATTCAATTCAATAGAAAAAAAAAACGCCAAAAGCCCCTGCATGATTGGAAACAAATTCCATCGGTCTTGCTGGGGCTTATACCTCAACAAAAAATAAATCTCTTACAAGAGTTTGACAGAACATAAATAAATTAACAGGCAGCAAAGTAAAACTACATCACTCCATAACTGAGATATATAACTGATTCCTTTTTATAATACATGGACCAAAATTATAATTCTTGGGTAATATGTAAGCCTCAACTATGATGAGGATCAAATGTGAATTTTGTAATATTATTCAAAATTGATAAAAACATAATAACCATCCACTTCGTTGTCAATAATAAATTTGAAAATTGACAGTTCATAGTTTCTTTTCTTTTAGATCATCATCATAATTTATATGTACGATACTTAAATGTATAAATAAGACTTTAATCACTCTTTCACGAGAAATATTTTATTTGCACCTGGCGGTATTGAAACTTTGTAGTGGTATTGATTTTCAACAATGTGTGGTACTCGAAGAGCTGCTCCATTCGTTCAAGATTCATATGGCTGCAGAAAAATACTCTTCGCCAATCAAATAGCCTCAGATGAAAGCAAACAATAGTTGAACTTTGTCGTGACCTTCTAGCTGTGAGAGTAAAGCGTATTTGTTTTTTAGAAAAAAATAGGTAAATTCAAAAGTAAATTAGGCGTGCTTCATGTCAGGATTTTTTTGAATGATAATATTTTGTAATAATTATTAAAACCATTAATAATATAGCAAACTGATTGCTTAATTATTAATGGTAATGATATAGAATCTCAGAAAGTAACCTCTATTGACAAAATAAATATGACTAAGCTTGCCACTGAAATTTCATTTTTAACAAAAAAAATCTTAATGTATTGAAAATATATGAACTAGTAAGTTAATATACCCAATATTATTAAATTTGAATTGTTTTATTCCGTTCAATAAATATCAAATCATCAAGCATCATTGATTGAAGTAGTTATATAATGTAAAGAATGAAGGTTGATTTCAAAATAAAAAGCTTAAAACAACTTATAAATTAAAAGAAAAATGTTATTCTTCAGAAGTCAAACCAATTGTCATTGAAAAAAATATCTAGACTTCTCAAATTATCACTGTCATAAAATATTTTCACATCATACAAAGGTTGTATGTACAGACTTTATTTTTAAAAATTCGCACAAGTATTTACTTGAAACGTGAATTTTCACGTTTCGTTATTTTGAGACTTGTCTCAACTCATTCTTACGCTTGACATTGCTTTCAAATTGTAACTCAATTTATCAGGAATCACACATCCTTACAAAATCTCTGACAAATCACTCCACAGACCTTTTCCTATATATGAGAGAATATATTATTATACTCGACCACCTTCCTTCCCCATTTATTTGAATAGCGCCCAATTTGTCTCTAGATTTAAGCAAACAATTTGTCATCAGCTGCAAAAAAATACATTTTATAATTTTTCATATATTTTCGTCTTGATATAAGTGAAGTCTCAAAAGATTTATAAATCGACACTTTAACTAAAGAATATCAAATTAAAAAAAAAAATTCAATACATTCCTTTTAAAAAAACTAAATCATAATTCACAAATTTCTTAATTTTGAACGAGGCAAAAAAAAGGAAATACTTTTCGCAAATATTGCATTATAAAAATATTCTGGTTTTTTTTCTAGTGTATTAAATACTTGACACAACAGTTTAAATCAATTTTTTAAACAAAATTCGAATTTATGTAGATTTAGCGAAAAAAAAAAATTCTTATCAAAATAATATTTCCCTCTGAAAGCTCGTTATCAATTTTAATTGTCATTATTTTGTTAGACGCTGAATATCGCAGAAAAATATAAATAAAACAGTTTTTCAAAAACATTTATAAAAGTAGAGGACAGAGTTACAACTAATTTTTATCCAGGAAAGGCTAAAACCACCGGTGCTTAAAATTTATTTTTTATCAATGTTTGTTCTCATTGTTAAGCATGTGCACTTAGTACTTAACCTATCAATAGATTGTATTCAAAACTTTTAAAAAATGTGTGATTATAACTGATTGGAAGTTAGTCACTTAGTCTTTGCTCCAATGATGGTTAGGAAAGATTGGTGAAACAAAAATGAGATTAGAAGTTTATTAATCACTTTTTATCTACTTTTTTGAGTTCAGGTTTTTGATAAAGAGTGTGTGTTACTGGTTTAGACATTATGTCAGCTTAAAATCTGAGACGTCAACGCTTTTATGATTTCCAAATGTGTAGCACGGTACAAGGGCTTAAATCCCCAAATTGACACATCCATTTGTATCCAAATGAATAAATATGTACTCCATGTCGTTATGTTTTGATAAAAAAATATTAAGACAGTGAAACTAATTGAGCGTTCGTTAAAAACAATACATTGCATTAAAACGTACAAAATTTTCTAATGCATTAATAATATTGAAGCAATGAAGTCTATTTTGAATAAAAATTTACCGTCGATAGCGGGAAACAATTGTCAGGTATTAGTTTGAGGTTCGCCCAAAATGTTTGTAAAAACGCATAAAGTTGAGACGTTGAGGTCTACCTAAAGTTGGCGCAGAATAATTGGGCTTCAATTTGCATTGACATTGGCTTTCATCAACCTTGGAGACACTGACGAGACTTGTCATTACATTATAAGACACAAGAATATCTTTTCATGAAAAGAATAAAGATTATCATACAAGATTAGTGTAATTTTAATACCATGAAACAAAGCTCTCCGGAAGTTGATTGAATTTATTACATATAATAGTTCTGAAGTTTCGGGTAATTTTTTTGATATAAAATAAATATACTAAAAATATTTAGGGCATTTTATTATTAGTTTGAAAACATTTGAATATAAATTGTGTTATTATTACGTATGTAGATTGTGAAATTAAATACTATTCAAATTCTTCATTTTACTTATTATCGGTCCAGTAGCCCATTGCCTACACTAGTGAGCTTTTGTTCTTGTTACTCAACAAAAGCTTCAAATCGTCGAATATTCATTTTTAAACAATCACTTTTCAATGATTAAAAAAAAATGTTTACGCATGTTTACGTTTATTGCTTTGTAATAAAAATAATTGCCTACGGTTTAAATATCAATATAATATTAAATAAAAAATCATCATTTTTGAGTAGTATTTACCTCTTTAGTGATCACGCCCTTTCATTAGCATCAATGGTAAAGGAATACAATTTTCAAAAACATTAGCGATGAAGGAGACTTGAAAAACTTTGACGCTAACGCGACCTTGTACTTAAAGCGCCATAAATTTGATATCCAAAAAAATAATACTCTATTATTGTGAATGATTCATAATTTTATTAATTTTTAAAAGAAATTAAGTCATAAATTAGAGCAATTCTCTTGTACTTCTGGGAACATAATTGAAACCTTTTTGCTACGAATATATATTTCAAATGCAAGTTATTATTTCATGATAAACTTTTTGAACCTTCGCCAATGCGACCTTTTTAAATAAGAGAACTTTTGTGCCCATCCAACATTAACGATGTTAAAATAATCATTTTTTACTATTTTATATTTATTTAAGCGATTTAATTAGCAAGAAAACAGCAATGAAAATTACCATCAGTATTAAAAGAAACTTGACAAAAGTTGCAGCAAATATTGGCATTACAAACCAAGGCAACCCATTCAACGGTTTCCTTAAGTCGCTTGCTTGTCACACCCCAATCAACATTCACAGCAGGTAACCTTTGATAGAATTAATGTCAAAGAAATTCCAAACTAATCAGCCATTGTAGGACTGTTAGCTTCATCTCAAGTCCTTCTCGTTTTGCTCGCTTTTGATGATACGATTTCCTTAAATAAGAGATTCTAAGAAAATGGTATTTGACACTTGAAAACAAGCAATCCAATGAAATTGAAAATGTTAATTATATTTTAAGAATGGCTATCATAATTTTTTATTGTTTAAATACGTGTTATGATATCTGAACAACATTCTATTAAATTAATATTCTATGTCAAAGAATAAATCATTATTTTTATAAGTTAAATTTTTTTTCAGTTATTGAATAGTACGCTTTTTTAAATAAAGGTTTATCAAGTAAGCAGAACTATAGTAAATACTAAGTATTTTATAAAAACTTTTACTAAGACGTTAATAAAGTTAAAAGTTATAGTAAAATTTGTGTATAAATTTCATCAAACGATATTTTTTTTTCTTTTCCGTGTCTGCTTCCAATAAGGAGCATATGGTCGCTTAATGGAGGTATTTCAACATAAGTTTTTCTGCAAAAACTGTTACTCAGTCGCTCAACCTCTCTTTACAAAGAGAGTAAGTAGTTGGAAAAGAAAGGATAGGGCAAAACAAGACTAGTGGCAAGCTAATCGCTACATTCGGTTATTTGAGGATTGGAATTATAAGGGGAAGTTTTTGGACATCACAAAAATTCTTACATTCAAATGGAAATAAAAAATCGATTATTTAAACCAACGACGTTGACCACTGTACCAAACACTCAAGATATTATATGCTAATATTATACAACCGCTTTAATATATTTAGCTCGTTTTTGGTATTTGTCTGAAATATAATATAAGGATGTTGGTTTTATAAAAGAACAAGATTCATTAATTCGTACTGTTTGATCAGTTTTGGTACTGAACAGGAATGGTTTTGCTCAGTGAACATTTTCAACGTTTGAAAAAATAGTAGAAAATAGCTTTTTATATATAATAGAATTATAAAAAAGGTGTATGTATTATAATAATACTACATCACCAAGATTCAACAGTTAACACATTAACGTTGATATTTTAATGTCGTTTTGACAATAACGATAAGTGCTTATTTTCGATGAATGGAACTTTAAATCCAATACGTTTCATTTAGTCAAGTTTCATTTTATGAAAAATAATTAAGTTTGTTTCAGTTGATTTAGTTGGCTTTTTAGTCACAGTGCCGTGGACAGTAATAAAACAAAACACTTTTGAGAATGAGTAGTGACATAGCAGTCTTAAGTTCCAAGCAGTGTCGTAGAAAAAACAGCAAAAAAGACCGGGCCGTTAAATCCCAGCCGCTCCTAACAAATTGTATGGCGGTTATACGTAGATCAACTCTAAATTCCAATTTATGAGCTTATTTTTCGTTGAATATAACATGTATGTTTGAAAGATTTCTTGTATGGATATTCTGTGATTCTTTGGTCTTATTAATTTACAATTTACGATACATCGGAAGGGTCATATATGCAAATTAAGTAATGATTGTAAGACATATAGCGAATGGCAAAAAATAGGATGTGTGGTAAAACAAATAAAATTTAACTTCCCACTATTAAATATCACAGTTATATAAAATATTGATTATAAATAACATAAAACAACAGTAACAAGCGCTATTGTGATATTATGAAATAAATGCTGCGTCTTATCATATAATAATGGCAATATACCAAGTAAATGATGATTTAATCAATAATAATATTTAAAAAATAATGAAGTGAAATGTGCTACCCTAGTTTGACTTACTGATTTTTGATTACTGATATGACTTGAGAAATCCTATGGAAAGATTGAGTAACGAACCAGTGTGCACAAATAAATTTTGAGATTAATTATTAATTGATTAAAATCCCAATAATGACGTTGATTTTTTTAATGAACTTTCCAACCTCATATTCTGTATTGAAATATTGTAAAAGATAATTTTAATAATACGATTTGCCTTTTTTGTTTCCTTTCGTTCTCCGAGATTTTTATTTAAAAACCTTAGAAAATGTGATTTTTTCTTATTTTGAAAAATATGTAATTGAAAAGATATATAATTACAATATAAATATGTATTTCCTACAATATATCAGAAACAAATGGCTTCATAATGATGTGATATTACTTTGAAAATTATGACACCGGCCCGCTTATCTGAAAAAATACCTGTTTTCAACTCCATAGCATGGCTTTCACTATAGGGGGCTTTGGTAGTGAGCAAAGCTGCAGCAGAATAGAAACTATATTGTAGCATTTTACAGGATGAATCTTTAAAGTATTCTAAATTGCATAGCAATCGTGCCAGATTTTCGAGAAACTGTCACTATTGTAACTGTGTAATAGAAATAGATAGTGCTGATTAAATGTATCTGTAATCAAATTATATATTCAAGAATAAAAGTTTTTTTTCAATTAATGTTTTGTTTGTCACCTGGTGTGGCCCAGTTGGTAAGAGCTTGCTCTACCGATCACGCAGGTCTAGGTTCGATTCCCAGTCCAGACCACAGAGAATTCGAGAATTATTCTATTCAAAGTTGTGATCAAAGACTGGGTGTTTGTGATGTCAATTCACATCATTTCCTCTCCTCCTCCCATCTTCCTGATCCTTTAATAACTGGGTGTAGCAATAGCGATTAGCCAACCACTAGTCTTGTTTTAGCCTTATCCTTCTTTCCCTACTACTCACTTTGAAAAAAAGTGAGGTTGAGCGACTGAGTAACAAGCAGTTCTCGTAGTAAAAACTTCTGTTGAGATTCCTCCATTAGGAGGCCATATGCTCCTCATTGGGAGCGGACATGGATTAAAAAAAATGATTTGTGAATAAAAATGCTTTTACAACATTAGCAGAGAAAAATATTTTATATAATCAATAATGAAAATGATAAGTAAGTTTTATTTCGATAAGACGGAACAAAAATTTCGAATGAAATCGTACAAATTCTAAACAAAAATCAGCTATTTTTTAGTACAACTAAAACACACTTTACTTTAAACTGTGATAAAGTTTTTTAAGACACGTTCCATATTAAATATTTATACATATGTGATTTCAATGTCACTTTGACTTTGATGGTAGGTGCGCTTTTGTTCCATGAATGGAACTATAAATGCATAATGTTTAATTTGGTCAAGTTTCATTTTATCTAAAAGTATTCATTGTGCTCCAGTTGATTTAAATTCTGCCAGTTTCCAAAGTTAACTCTTCTGGCGCAGTGCCGTGCCGTAAGTAGTAACAAAACAAAACATTTTTGAGGGTGAGTAGTAAGCAAAGCTGCAACAGAATAGAAACTTTTATATAAATAAATGTTCTCACCGAGTAGAGTTGCAACGGCTGCAAGAGTCTCCACACTTGACCCAGTTATCACGCCACTGCTGTGTACTACTATGCACAGTATACCATTACGATTGGCTAGTGCTAGAGGCCTGGAGAGTTTTGGATTTCATATACTGTTCATATGATTTAATAATTTACCTTTCGGGGGATATTAATTACATATGTAAATTCACCGATACAGACGACAAGTCTACATAAATAAGCATTTTTTTTTACAAGATTGTATCAAGAGTATCCGAGAATGTTGTACCTTTCACACGCTCAAGTGGTCAATACTGTTCGCTCAGTTGTCCGTTTATAGACTCAAATCTTAGAATTGATATTAATTTCATATTGGTGTTCCAATAAATTTGATATTTATGACCTGGCTTATATCCTATCCCGAATAGGTAACGCAGAGTGAACGAATAACTAGCAATTACACTTTTTCCAAATATATTTTAATTTACTTTTCTTAAGAAAAACGATTGGGTCATTTTCTGACCAGTTTTTTAAAAAATAGGTTAATCTGAAATGTTTTATTAGGGCGTCACTTGTTCCAAAATTAAAATGAATAACGTGAAAGAAAAATGATTCTGCATTTTAAATGTAAATAATCATAATTTTAATCAGATTTGTAATTTAGAAATACTCCACCGAGTAAATAAAAAGGGTTTAAAGATGAATAGCTTAGAATTTTTAGAAATTAATAAAACTCTTAACAAAAAAGAAATATTATTAAATAATATTCTTAATAGCACAGGCGGTTCCCCGTTACTCAAATTGTTTCCACTTAATAGAGTAATCACAAACCTAGATGATTGACTGTAGGTCATTAGTTTTAATAGTTTGTAATGTTTAACGTCATTAGTAGTATGATTAAATTTGTTTGCATTTTATAATCCCCTCTTTGCTTCCATTAAAAAGGAAAAATCCCATTCTGATTGTTTACAACTCATTAGTAAAATTAGTATCATTATCTGTTTGCTTTATTTCGATTCTACACCCCCCTCCTTGCTCCTCTTAAAAGGAAAAAAAACCCAATCCATTTTGTAATTTTATAATTTTAAAATGTTAGAATCAATCTTGCTTCATTACTTAAGCAAACTTTGCGATAGTAAGTCTGAAGATGCCTCTGAAAGAGGCGAAACACGTGTCACAGTTAGTTACACAATACGTGGAATAATCAAAGTTAATTTAAATTTTCTAGTAAATTAGTTGAATTATATTTGCTAGATAAGACAAATACAATAAAAGGTTCCATATTCTTATGTTCCATAACTAAAGTTATTTAAAATATTGTTTTTTTTATTATTTCTGTATGGTATGAAAAAGATGTGGGAGTTTGTCATTTTCTTCTGACGATCACGACCAACCCCCAAAATAATTACAAAAGAAAATTTACATATCCAATTTTCAAATCAATCAGGATTTGACAAGTCTTTTTTAAAGCATTATAATTTTTACATTTCTTTTTTTTCTACCTGTTTTATTTAAGTTTGTCAACTGAAAATTCCAGAACCAAAATAACAAATTCTATTTAACAACTAACTTTCTTTCCGAAAAAGAAGCTGTTTGCTTAAAACAAAACCCGATATTTATATGAAAACTATTTTTAGTATTTTTATTTTTTTTTTAATTTATGGACAATTTATTGCTAAAAACTACAAAATATCGCCAACATAATATATTAACAAATTATCGCTGGATAACCAAAACTTGCAAAATAACATTTTTTTGACACATGTATGTTCAACGTTCAAATTTTTTTACGTGAATTAACCGATATATTTAGATATTAATAATACATTTCAATATTGGAGCCCTGAAAACATTAACAACATTTAACTATTCTAATAATAGATAAAATATAAGATAACTTTTGTTATAATACAATATAAAATTTATATTATTTTTGTATTTTTTTTCATTTGGACGTTGATGTTTTATCATACATGTGGGAATGTGCCGGTTGCAAAAACAAAACTTTTAATATTAAATTCAAATATTATCCTAAGGATTTTCATTATTCCCAACTGGCAACACCAGTGGACTAATATTTATTAAAACAAACGTTAAATTAAAAAGCTTTAAAATAATATTTAATAATATATATTGAGAAAATAAAATCCGTAGTTAGACTAAAAATAAAAGTGTGAATTTGAAACAATTATACTGAAACTGTTTTGGTTACGTGTTTTGATAAAATTCATTATTTGAAAAATATATATTGTCGGCTTAGTGCAACATTAACAACATTTAACTATTCTAATAATAGATAAAATATAAGATAACTTTTGTTATAATACAATATAAAATTTATATTATTTTTGTATTTTTTTTCATTTGGACGTTGATGTTTTATCATACATGTGGGAATGTGCCGGTTGCAAAAACAAAACTTTTAATATTAAATTCAAATATTATCCTAAGGATTTTCATTATTCCCAACTGGCAACACCAGTGGACTAATATTTATTAAAACAAACGTTAAATTAAAAAGCTTTAAAATAATATTTAATAATATATATTGAGAAAATAAAATCCGTAGTTAGACTAAAAATAAAAGTGTGAATTTGAAACAATTATACTGAAACTGTTTTGGTTACGTGTTTTGATAAAATTCATTATTTGAAAAATATATATTGTCGGCTTAGTGCAATAGGTGAGAAAAAAATTTAAAGATCAACAAAAAACCTAATTCCTTCTGTTTTTTCAAATGTAAATTTTATGTCGTTTGTCTCTGAAATAATAGTTTCTGACTTGATGCATTTATAGAAAACATCAAATTGAATATTGAGAAACTCGATTGAAAACAATTAACGGTTAGTGATTGTTCGCAATTAGCCGAGGATATTTGTTTCTTAACAGGTAATGCATTATGTGAAATACTTATTTATCTACGTTAAATATTTTATTTCGCGATGAAAACTTTACTAAACAGTTTTGAAACTCGTTCAAAATTAACATAAAAAGTGCATCTTAACCTTTAATAAATCTGTTTTTCTCAGAATTTACGATTAATGGGTAAAAGTTTTCAAGATGAGAGTGTAGGCGAACGAAAATTTTCTTTCGTAAAGTTTTGGCTCAAAAAATGCTTTAGCCGGTTTACATAAGAAGCTTCTAAGACTCTTACGTCAAGTTTTCCTCTTTTCACCTGCAAAATAAAGCCAATAAAGTATAAATAAATTTGCACTTATTTTTATAAAGTAAAAGTTTTTGAATAGCTTGCACTTTTTAGACAGCTTTACATGTTACTTATGTTGATTGAGAAATCGTTTAAAAGAAAATTCAATTCACATTATGTAAGGGTAACAATGGCCGGTTCTCACACATTTTATTTATTCTGAATAAATGAAACATATGGTTTCACAGACAGAAAAACCTCCACTCTGACACTCCTTTTTTTTTGAAACTAAGATTATACAATTGACCATTGTAATTGATGCTGTTTATAAAGTTTAACGTGCAAGCATCTTATTGGCCAAATCCTTAAAAGTATTTGCACAAAAACCATGCCGGTCTCTGATTAGTACTCTGGTTACTATGTTATAGAAATGCAAAGTGCCTCATTGTGCTGATTGGATATATTTGCAGTCAATATAATTATGCAAGAGTAGATAAAGCTTTTTTCGTCGTGCTTAAGTTGTGATTCATGGAATAAATGCTCTTAAAGTATCACCAGAGCATTTTTTTTTAAAATTGCAATGAATGCAAATCATAATAATTGCATTAATAGGTTTTGTTTTTGTAAGTCGAACAAAAAAATATGTTTAATGAGATTTTATACATATTTCAAACAAAAATCAGTCATTTTAAAGTATAAATAAAACACACTGCTTTTGGTTTTGGTAAAGTTTTTAAAAACACGCCTCATATAAATTATTAATGCATATACATAGATGTATTTATAAATAAAGTTACTTCTGATAACTTAATTACCATCTTATAATACTCGTGATCAAAACCAAATTTAGTATGTGTAGACTAGTGCGCTGACTGTTGTTTAAAACACAAAGCGTTCTAGTCAGATTTTTCGGAAAATTAATCTCACAATTATTACAAAGTTATGCGTTCTTTTTTATAACTAAAAAAGCTTTCATCATAAAGAAAATTTTAAAGATTTAAATTTAACATCCTTTGTTACTGTTTTATCAGTCAAGGAAAAAGTTTTAATGCGTTTATGTTTTGAAAGTTTTCTTTTTGACTGTTAAGCTGTTTATATATTATTATTTATTTTTTGAAATCCCTAAACTGAACTTTTTCTGTTAACATAATAGCTTACACTTCACTTGGGTGCTAAATGGGACGATCAAAAGTTTTATATCCTAACGCTTTACCTTTTGGCAAGTTTCCTTGAAATTTTATATGTTTTATGTTCAGTAACATATTACTGTTAATAGATTTGAAATGTAAACTACACATTTTATTTTTTTTTTACATAATTTTCGCGTTTGTTGGAAGAAGTGTTACAGCAGGAAGTTTTTTGATAAGCAATTTCAAAAGTTGAAGGTCTTAATTAAGTTAATACGTATTCAGTGTATGTACACGAACAAGCATACGAATAATATATTGAAGTGAGTAGGAAAACGAAGTAGACCCAAGAAAGTATGTGTGAATAATTTAGTGTAATTTATAGACTCTTTTCAAGTAACCTTTAATTCAATAAATTTCACCCTCTTTTGACAAACGTCATTCGTATGATTTTTTAAATTTCTCAGTTCTACAATTTGAAGCTTTAATGTCAACAATATAATATTAAATATTTAGTCAAAGAGGTGTCAAAACAGAAAATTAAATGAAAATAAATACTTATTTAATGACAGAGTTTGCGTAACTCAAAGTACGTGTTTTTCACATGTCTGTCTTAAACAGCATCCGAGAGCGGGTTTTCGGACCAAAGAAACAAGTCTTACATTCCATTAAGTAAAATATATACTACAAAGTCCAAATGAAATTAACCGAATATTTGTAAATTAAACATTATTATTTTTGAAATAAATTTGTTGTTTTTATATTTAAATGTAATTTTAAAATAGTCATTAAAAGTTAACCAGTTAGTATAAAAGCGTTTTAAGGTTTATATTTTAGAAGAAAAAAATCTGTTCACAACCAATATTTAAATTATGCATTTGTGAATGGTTTTTTTTTGTAAAAACATATTAATATCTTTACTAAAATGAAACTTTCGTACTTTCATTGTCATCAATTATTGGCATATTAAGTCATATGAGCTTCGAAATCGGACATGTAAGTTAAAAGACACCGTTTTTTATTGGTTTGGCTTAGGATAAACATTTATAAATAAATTGAAATGTTAATATCACGATGATAAAAAAAATAGTATAATGTTTGTAAAATTTATTTATTCATTGCGAGTTAATTGAGTTTTTTTCAGGCCATCTTTATCAATTACCTGAATTGTGATATCCATGAAAATATAATAAAATTCAAAGAAAATAATCAGTGTTAATCAGAACACAATGAGCGTTCAGAAATCAGCAAACCATTTCTCTACCATTTTGTCTCGATGGAGCAGAGTCCGAATAAAACTTGTCAAGCTATTGTTTTGCTTGAACGGTATTTTTTTTCATTAAAAAACAATGCTTTATTTACACACGCAATTCAGATTTTTCTATTGTTTTGAAAATTAAAAAAAAATAGCGTCACTAAAACCACTGTAACTAGTAAAGTAAACATCAGATTGTTTTGAAATTTTGACACGTATTATTTGAAGTTTGGTACTTGGCTGGAATCATATGAATTTTTCAATAGTGGTGCCAAATATATCGCATCCTACGAATTTATTTAGTGATGTGTTAATTAACCAACAATTACTCACTAAGAAGAAATATCATTAAATCTTCAATATTATCCCTCGCTGAACAAAATCAGTCAAGATAATAAATGATAATTTTAAGATAAGAACCATGTGTTTTGCTTTATTTTTGTAAATCGAGTGTTTGTTAAAGTTCGTTAATGTGTATCAAAAATATGAATATAGTATTCCGATGTATTATTATTTGACGAAACTCACGTCGTTCGATTCCAGTCGTATTGCCAACAAAGCACGATTTCATCTTTACGGTAATAATGGGATTCACTGTCACGTATTTAATTGTACGAACGTGACAAAAACTAAAGTTGTTTTTGTATAAAACGGTGTATGAAAATTTGTATTGAATTAAAAAAAAAAATTAGTTGATATTTATTTTAAAGTATACACTGTACAGCATTTATTAATATTTGTATCTAACCATCGCTTCTATTAAAGTGAACATTTTTAACAATTAACAAATATGAAGTAGGTTTACAGTTATTTAAAAAAATAAGTTTATTTCTTTTTCATCACTATAATTTTCACTCACCCTAAAATAAAATTTCAAATAGTTGTTTGTTATTGGAATTGATTTTTTGATTAAAATGAAAAATATCTGGACTAATATTATATATTTAAAAAAGTTTGAAAATATATATTTATCCCAGGATCGCAGACTGGCTTAGAAATACCTCCCTTAAGGTGGCACGTGAAAAAGAGATAAATGTTCTCTACTTTAAAAGGTAATATTCCAGAGAAGGATGCAAGCATAAAATCTGTAGACAAAGCCATGAGAATAGATGAGAGAGAGAGCTCGATCGATCGAGCGAATGTCTACAGAAAGAGATGAGTATATTTTTGGAAATCACCGACTTCAATTGATACTAACGGATGTAAGTAAATGTGCCGAATTTCATTTAACCCGTTACGGAAAAAACAGCTATTTTTAATAATAATTTAAAAACAAATTATTACACTTTTGCCGTAACTTAGCTTTATGAAATCAAGTATTTTACCTTACACGGCTCTAAAATATTTTTTTGATTACTTTCTATTAAAAATTTATTTGATTCAATAAAAAAGAAAATGTGTGTATAAACAAGTGATTACTATATTCCATTAAAAATAGCTTGACAAGACTTTTAATTTATTTAACTTTGTTCTCTGTTTTACCGATTGAGTTTACGTAATTTTACAGTTTGTATTACTCGCTGTGAAGCTTTTTAAAAATTAAAATAATGACGTCAATAATCTATTTTGCTTAAATATTATTAAAAAATCGATATTTACGATTTTTAATGGAATTACTTAAGCTGTAATAATTTATTTGTTGAAATTTATTAAAAAAATATAAGTTACACAGTCAAAAACGTCATAAAATTGTTCCAACATTCATAATATACTTTTTATCGCTTAATATTTTAAACTTATATCAGGAGTATTTGATTTCATTTTTTGTGTTATGAAAAAATTAAAAAAAAAAGAAATTTGAAACTATTGTATGATTCCAAAATTAGTTTAATTACAATTTAAATTATTCAATATTTTTGTGTTGTTTTAAATAATTATTTTTTTAAACTATTGACTCCAGTTTTTAACAGCTTAGTAGTTTAAAGATTGTCAACCGTATTGCTTTTTTAAAAGTCTACACGGGCAATGATTAAAAATTTCAGAACCATTAACGTTACTTTAATGATTAATCATTACAGTAACTTCTTAAAATACTTATTGAAATAAATGAGAAAAAGTTTTGAAACGCTAAGATGAATAAATATTATTTAATAAAGTTAATAACTGTTTCACAGTAACGCGATCATCAAGCTACATCAGGACTAGGGATTTCTAAACCAGTATCCTGGTATTCGTGATGTTGTCTTAATACCACATAATTGCTTTTTTTAATAAAAAAAATAGCGGTATATCGGAATTAAAAAGTAATTAAAATTAAAAATTAAATCTTAAGGTACCATCATTTATTTAAGCAACACTGAAATAAAGTATATTAAATATACTTAAAGTTGAAAAAAGGCTTAGTAGTGATGAGTCATTCAATAAAATATTATCTGAAGAGACCAGTATACCATTGTGTTATTTATGAAAATCACCCGTTAATTATTATAATACATTTTACGACGGTATTATATTATTATAATAAATATCGATTTTGAATTATTGGTTAAGAATTTAGATTCCAATTTAGATTTAAATGCATTATTTGAATATTTTTTTCGAAATCAATATTTTCAAAACCGTTATTTAATAAGAAATACCGAAATATCTCTATTGATATATTCGTCCGGTATTGAAAGCCCTATTTCAGACGATGGTGTGAATTCGAAGACTTACAGCAATATGAGACAATTACAAAATAAAAATCCTTATTTATTTGATTACTTATGTAACCTTAAAAAAGTTCAGTTATTTTATATAAGGGCTTATTAAACCAACAAACCGTCAAGCTATACTTTTTTTATGCAGTTAATAATTTTGGGACATTTTAATAATATTAGTTGGTAATCTTAAATAAAGGTTCCACCAAAAAAAAGAATTTTAGGCATAAATTATTGTATACATGTAGATATATTAAGTATTATTTATTATATCATGTCATAAAAATGAACAGAGCTCAGTTAAAAAACCAATAACTGAAATAAGAATAATTGTATGCTTTGCACAAATATTACTTTGAAAATGCATCGTTAGTCGTCGTTACCCATTTTAACTCAAAAACAAAATATTTTCGACGAATATTTTTTCTCTCTTTTTTCACTGATGGTAAATAACGCTGGCTTGATGGATTTGAAATAGGTTTTTTGGATCCACTATTTGAAAACTTTTCTGTTAGTGTTTACATTAGCACAAAAATGACTTTTCAACATACAGACACTCCTCTCAAATCCGGGCAGCGTAAAATATATCGATTTAGGTTAAAAGGAATATTATTGTCACACTTTTGGTTGGTATATTTTCACAATTGACACGTTTGTATGACTATGTGAATATCTATCATCTACGATATGACAAAATAGAATAGAGGAATTTTCCATGTCTTTTCATTTGAATGTAAGAATGAAATTTCAATTGAATTTTTCAACGTCTTCTTTATTTATTTTCTGGCTATGATTTGAAGTTGGTAATATTTGTATTTGAAGTGTCAAAATTTATAAACGTTAAAATTAATTAAGTTGTAAAATAATTTGATATACACATCGATGTTTAGTATTTAAAAGTTTGTATCAATACAAATTGAAAAACATAAATTATGTCACACGTACTGCTAAAAATCTGGAAACATTTTTTGGTAAAATATTTATATATTTTTTGTTTGCACTGTGTTATCATTTACTACAATATTATTACTTAAGGTCCATGACACAGTGGTCAACGTCGTTGGCTTACATTTCAGACCTCACAGTACGAAGATCATTTTTTCATTCGATTTATCAATATTCGAAGGCAATGGATGTTTGTGATGTCTAAGCAATTCTCTCCCACCCTCCTTATTCTAAAATAACGGAGCGTAGCGAAAGCGGTTTTATTACCACTAGTCCTCTTCTAACCCTATTCTTTATATCCCTGATTTATTCGCAAAAAAGAGGTTGAGCAACTGGGTTACAAGCATTTTTTGTAGAACAATTATGTTGAGAAACCTTCATCAGGAAGCCGTGTGCTACACATCAGAGGTGAAAATGGAAAAAAATATTCCTTAACAGGAAAATCAAATTAATTGAATCGTATTTCGTATCCAAGATACAATTTTATCATGTTTTGATCCAGGAATCTAATCTGGTAAAAAAACAGGTTACAGAAGAAGTAATTAGCTAAGATATAGGTTGGGTAACAGAAAGTTTCTTTTTATTAATCATTTTGTGGGAAAATGCTCTGTGACGAGTCTAAATGCAATCGATATAGCAGACTGCTAGATTTATAACAAAATCGTCTTTTATGGAAATTAAAAGAATTCAACAAAGACAATAAGTCTACTTAAATAAGAAACAATAAAGATCATCACTAACGCACGTTTTAATATAGTGTAAGAGTACCAGAAATAAGTAAAAAAAACTTTTTAGGCTGAATAATAAATAGCTTCTGTGTATATTTTCTTTATAGTAATGGTTATTCATGTCCATAGAATGATGTCGCGACAACTTGGAAATTTTGTTTGTAAGTCTGTTGTCGCCCCACAAATTTCTATTTATTTTGTTTATTTTTTATTCCATCTCTGTGGTTTTTGTATTACATATTTATAACAAAATTCAATGATGATTAATCAGCTTGAGATACAAATAATTTTAAAAGAATAACTCCACCTTGGCGAAAAATGTAAATGGAATATAATGAAATAGTATATCAAATTCATTTCCAAAGTAACAAAATATACAAATCTTTTGTTGTACACATATAAAATCAGGATATATTATTTTTGTATCTAGTTTAATTTGAGTGGAAACTCGTTTAATTTAACTGCCGTATATTTTTTTAAAGTTTGCATTTATTTTCTGACATTTCACACATGGCAAAAAAACATTTAATATTTATCTGTGTTCGTTACGAAACTCTTTTGTTCAAATGATAAATAATTGTGTAGTTGATTTGTTCAAGCAACAAGAAAAGGTTCTCGGTGGAATTCATTTCGTAAATTTTAGTAATAAAAAATAAATACTTCATAATTTCTAAATATGAATAAAATGTATAATATTTAATATAAATATTATCTGTGTAAAAACTTATTATTCTGATTTTATCATCAAAATTTTTATCATTAAATAATTGGATTACTATGTTTTATTCTATTCTCATTTGCGAATGTCGTTTTGTTTTTAAAATAAATATACATATGTTTAATAACATAGGAAAACATTATATTTAACATTATTGACGGTAAAGTTGCAATAAATTGTGTAGTTATAATACATAACAAATTTTGGTTGACTTGCAAATTATGCGGCAAAATGCGAAATGATTTTAATGAGGTCAACAATGTAATACGTAAATGTAAAATGAGTACAAAAGAGTGTTTTTTTTTAAATAAAATATATTGTGATTGTTTAAAAATATTTTGAACATCCATGTTATGAAAAAATATGCCAAACAACTTAAATATCATAATTGTAAACGGTTTTGAGAATAATATTAAATGTTTGAACTGTTTTCTTAAACACTACTATTTGAATGTTGGCGAATTTATTCTGTATGACAATTATATCATAGAACGTTGTTTGAGGTGACTTATGAGGCTTTTTAATTTCTTTTTAGTATAACAGTTTACTAGTCCCTTACATTCGTAGGCAAACCATCCAATAAAACGAAATATCGACAATGTAGTCAGGTGCTTTCTTTGAAATTTTCGGTATTACGAATAAAAAAAGGTCTTCGTCAGGTTTGAGATTGTGATATGATTTAATGCGTGAAAATAAAACAAATATCACCCTCAATAAACGCTTAGAGTTTCAGAGGCTGCGCTCGGCGGAGAGCTTCAGGGCCGATAAAATTTATGAGTCAAATAGGAAATTCCCTCAGCTGGTTTCATAGTACACACATACTCACAAATAAACTCGCTGACTTTTTTTTTGTAAACGTTATTGTTTGGGTCATCAGCCGCTCCACTAAAATAACTGAAAATTTACAGCGCTCAATTCACGCATTAAAATAGAATTAATTGCATGTATTAAATTTCGTCTAAGTAGTGACCGAACCAACCGAAAAAAAATATCGGTTTTTTTCGGTTCAGTTTTGAAAGTCTTGGCAGAGCTAAAAAAAAACGAGTTACCCTGGTATTTTGGGCAAATCGGTAAATTTCTGGGTTTTCAGATTCGAAAATAAGCAAATCGGACAAATGTCCCGGTTTGACTTGAAAGAAATCTGGCAACCCTAGCGCTAATAGATAAGAACCAAAATGAATCTCTCGGAGCTGAACCGAAAACTGGAAAAATCGTTATTTTTGCCGGAACGAAAACCGGAACCGAACCGATATATTTTTTTTTACTTAAACCGAAACGCAAATCGGAACGAAAAAAATAACGGTTCGAAGCCCTGCTTGTTTATATCTCTGTCTGTAAAACCTTAAACGATCGATGACATTCCCCTGCAAATACTGTCTGTGAATGACTGATTACAAAAACTTTTTGTCTTAGTTCGCCATATGATTTTATTTAAAAATACATCATACACATACACCATTCATTTAACTTGGAATTTCCTACATCCCTGCCATATCCATATTACTCAGTACCATGCGCAGAGAGGTATGCAGAAGGGGGCTAGGACAAAGAGGGGCGGGAATCGTAAAACTGCAGACTGCATTCTTTATACACTTTTACACGTTTTTTTTACACGGTATAGCGTTGAACGTATCTACCGTGTAAATGGGGAGTTCAGTGTACACTAAAAATGTTTACTTATAATGAAAATATTATTTTAATTTCAGAAAAATTATAAGTGGCAATTATATTTCTTTAATTGCGATGTCTTGATATAAAGTTTTTTGTCAAAATGCTGAGTGGACCATACATACTGTTGGATTTTTGCTCACTCGTTTGCGGGGTCACGAGTTAAAAATTTGAAAGTAAGCTTTTAAACATTGATCACACAATCAATATATATTTATTAGTAATAGAATGCATGGAGGCTAGTGATATTGTCATACTTTTCCATTCACCCTACATATCACCATACTACTAACATACTTACATACTACTCATCATAGAGAGAACGATGATCTCCTTCTTTTTTAAAATCAATCCTTTTAATTTACCATCTGCGAAAAATAATGTTTGAACATCTCAAAAACTGTTGTGACGTGATGTTAATAATGACCTTTTTTTTTGGTATCAAGTAAAATTTATACGGACAATATTCGAATTTATCTTGAAAGCAGACAATTATTGCGTAATTAGCAGACCACAAAATGTCATACGCTGTCGCGCTGTATGAATTTACGAAATGTAAGTAGCTATTTTAATTATTTATCGATTGTATCAAGCCGCGGTGGTTATTAAAATGAGCAGATGCAAAATTTATATTTACAATATGTTTACAAAATATAAGCAAAATATAGTAGGAGGATAGTAGGTACCTTCAGGAAATAAAATCGCGTAAATAACTTTATAATTAAATAGATTTGAACTATAAATTACAAATGTTTTTCCAGAGAACTGCACTTCAATAAATTTTCATGTTCTATCAGCAACTTACAAACAAATTAACATGTTATTTTTTGTATGTAGTACTGTCGATTAGTATTTTTGGCGTAAATTCAAATGTACATGCAAATCCGTCAACAAAAATATTTTTGCAAAACATGACGTACCTTTAAATTTTTGAAGGTAGTCTAGAACTCTAACCTTCCCATTTAAAGAAATTGTTTTTTTATCGGATTCCTAAGGGGAATGGGGTGCAGATGCAAGTCAAGTGAAAACAAAGGTTTGCCGCTGACCTGAATGTTTGCACTTTGCTTTGCTACACGTGTGAAACCATACAATAATATATTATTTGTTTGGTGCGGACTATTTAATCAAATAGAACTTTTATCTGAACGGGTAAAAAAAATAGTGAAAATCAGCGATAAGACTTTATATTAAAAAATAAATATGTTTTGCTAAATATGATTTGCATTATGATAATAAACGTTATCATAATGATTTGTTTCAATGTTTGTATTTACAAATTAAATAAACAAAAACGTTTCGGGTTTTAATGATTCAAGTTTATTTAATGGTTTAAAAAAAAGAATCAAAATATCCCTTGTGACACTAATTAAATAACAAAAACTTTAGCTAAGCAAGATAAATGTCACTATATTACATAATATATGTGTAATATTCAAGCTGCACATATGATAACATTTTTAAGATAGGAAAAAACAGTCAATTGGTAAACCGCATGATTTTAAAAATTGATACTTTGTTAAAATTTAAAAGTATTTGCACTGTTGACATATTATTTATAGCAAATATAAAACGATTCTTGGTTTGGTTATGCTCTATGATTGAGATAAAGAAGGTAAGTGTGTTTTTTTTTTAATTTTCTTTGCGTTGAATAAATAATACATTTCGTTCGTTTTTATTGAAATCATTTCCGTAATAAAAAGCAATTCAATTGAGAATTCATTCCCGTTAACCAAAATAAATTATGCTGAATATTTAAGTTGAGCTTAATCGGAGAGTACTTATTCAATAAACATCGACAAAAGCTTTACAATGTATTGCAAATGTAAGCAAAAAGCTCTAACCTTTTCGCAACAGTGAGCACATTGACATGCTTTGGAAGTGAATGGTTCCAAATAAACATTTCTTATGTTTATTCCTTTTTTTTGAAATCTATCGAAATTCCGAGTGATTGTCCTTTTACTCAATGTATATGGGTCAAAGATTTTATTTTTCAAAAATCAGGAATTGAAAAATTGTTATCTTTTTTATTTTGAACTAAATAAAAAAATCAACTGGAAATCCATTACCATTTATTTATTGCAACTGTTGAAAACTTTATATCAATAATGTGAATGTTTAACAATCAAATAGTCTAAGCACAGAATACTGATAATAATTGAAGCTTTTTTCTCAAGACAATTACGTCTAAGCAAACGTAAAACGTAAAAGCGTTTTATTTGTACATAACCTGTTAAATGTAAATTATTTGCTATTTGAAGATTTTTTTATTGAAATCAATAATTTTTGTTTTTTTTATTAAATATTAAAATTTTTACTAAATATTAAAAATTGGTGACAAATAATTTGATAACTGTTTTAAAACGTAATAAAACACATATATCATTTATATATCAGTCAATAAAAATAGCTATTGTATAAAATAAGATAGAAATGTGTTCTAATTTCTTATAATTGACATCAAATAAATATGATGTTATCTCTCCAAATGAAAGTAAAGGGTTAACAACATTTTAATTTAAAGAATAACGAATACTGTTCTAACATTATTTTTTTTTTCATAACTGTTGAATGATTTATATTAACTTACATGATTGTATGTTTGTAAACAAAGCATTTAAAAAGCAGTTAAATAATATTTTTGTGTTTATTTTAGTCTATAAATAATATACATATTATATAAATAACTATGTTTGTATGTAAATAGACTTGCCTTTACGATGTTTATTTCCCAGAAGTCAAAAAGTTAAATTAAAGATAATCTTAATACAATTTGTCAACCTTGGCGTAAGATGACGAAATGAAATTAGCCTTTGTCCTTTCATTGCGATCCCCAAATCTCGACAGTAAACAAGTAAAAAAGTGAACAAAAGAGTTAATGAAATGTAATCCAGACCTAACAGAGGTCACAAGGGACGCAATGTTATTAATTTTCTTCTTAAATTCAACATTTTTCTAAAAGCTCAAATTCAAATGTATTAAAAATTCTTATTCCCATCGTCGGAATTTGGATTATTACAGTTATTTTGATTGGGATACAAAATATTTGGACCTTGAAATTAATTATTTTTTCTCGTTTCTCGTTTTTTTATTTGACTTTTTACAGTTTAGTAAAATATTCTTATTTGCGAGCTTAGAAAGAAGGAACATAGAGATGGTTTTTTTCCCTTTCCTGCATTTTTTAAAATAATGTTACATTGATTGAGGGAAACAAATATAAGTTTATATAATCCCTCCCCTCAGCCTACCATCATTATTACATGTTGAATCTTTTCCAATAATATTCATTTTCTTATTTACATCAAAAGGATACCAATTAATCTATAGTTGGTTATATTTGATTTTACTTAAGTGCTGCGAATAAATTATTTTTTTCATTTGTAATGAATTTGAGCTTTTAGACGTGTATTTTTGTCATTGATTAAAAATAAAATAATGTTTGCTAAGCCGTAAACGAATTTTATTTATCTTACCAACAAAATGCTAGTTAACTGTTGTAGGTATAACATTTCTACAAAGAAAACGATCGAATAGTGTTTTGCATATACTGTGGTTACGTGAAGCTTATCAGAAAATGAAAACTATTTACTACCTAAATTTATTTACTTCAATAAGAATAAGATACAAGCTTTCTTAATATTTCATCAAAACTAATTTGATACATATTTTTAAAAGTCTCTTGATGTTTTATTTATTTATGAAAAGATAATTAATAAGATTTTATTTTATAATTATACTCTTGGTTATGCGATAATTTTATGATTATTTTTCAATTTCAATTCAATTTAAATTATTCAATCCAATTTGTCACCTCTAATGTATAAAGGGTAAATCTTTCTCAAAAAGGATTTTGTTTGTTTCCATGTAAATTCAAATTTTATATGAAATATTCGATGGTTGAAAAGAAATTCTATTTGACTCAAGGTTAAATTGTATAAATCTTGTGTTGGGATACCGAGAAAAATTAAATATTCAACCATTTTTATACAACAAAAGACACTTTTCATCGACTGACAAAAAGAAAAGATAAGGGAAGACGAAAATGGCAAACACTTCCGGATTGCGACTTTTTAACTTTTGTTTTACTTTGGCTCGTCATTTTTAATTTTGTGAATTTAGCTTATCGCTGTGCAAATGTTTCGTAAGACAGTTTTTTCATAGCATTATTTTTACTTAAAGAACATTCAAATTCACACTCGTCTCCGCCATTACTTTATAAGTCAACTTTAACTTATATAAAAATATTTAAATCGTTTGTTTTAGTATATATGTTACATTAAAAGTGTATTTTAAATAACAAGATTTGTATTAGGGTTTTTGTGAAATCATATTCAAGATTATTCCTATTGAAAAAATGTTTTCACTGATAATCATTAGAGAAATTATATATTTTTTTTCAAACTTTCATAGCAAATTTGGCAGTCGTGAAATCACATATGATATCATATAATTTGATCAAATATTCCATTCCAGTTATTTAATATCTGTGAACAAATTTCTACTGTCGCGTAAGGTTACATTAATATCGTAGCACATACGCGACATAAAGTTAACTGTGTACAAGTAATTACCAAATATAGTTTCGTTGGCATTTAGCAGTACAATTATAAATGCATTGTATGATACATTCTATATATCTGAGTTAGCAAAAATACATTTTCACTGTATCAATCGATAGAATTAGTGAAATTTTATTGCGAGGATCTCGTTTTTTCAATGTTTATTTGTAATAAGAATTCTATGTAGCTCAGAAAAAAACAAAAACGAATGCAATCTTTATTGAATAGACTGAGCACAGTTTCAAAATGATGAATGAATTTTAGTATTTCATATCGAATTGCCACGTTTAATAAAATTCTGACATATTGAACTTTTATACTCTAATTCATCGAAACTCAAAAGCGTGTTTGACTGAATAGTGGAATTTAATGTTTGACGATGGTAAATTCAGTCTATTTTATGGAGTAAATACAATCAGATTAAAATATAAACATTACGTATTGCTCTGACGATGGCGCTCTGACGATGATTAGTTCTGACGATGGCGCAAGCCGAAATAGCTATCAACGAATAAAATTATTAAAAACTGTAGAGCTAAAATACTTTGTTATTTTAATCTGTTATAAATGGAGTTCTACCAAGTAAATGCCAAATCAATTAATTACGTATTGCCTTGATGTGGATGAATGTTAATCTTATGTTAAAAGACATTGCCATATATTTTACAAAAAAGCCAATTTGGTGTGTGTTTACTAATCACATTTTCTATATATATCAATAGGAAGCCTCATCTTTTTGATAAAAAATGAGTACCTACTTCAGGTAAATAAAAACATATAATGAAAAAGCTCTGTCGTCAACTTTTTATAATAAAATATAATTTTAATAATTAGACACTAATAAACTTACTTTGTTTTGATGTTTGTTAATTAATATCACAAATTTTCAACGATTTGTTTAGAAACACAATCAATTATTCCTTATGTCAATATTGATTTACAAGTTATTAGAGTAATTATTAAAATCATTAAAAAACTATCTCAGAATATACTTTTCATTAAAAAAACGATTTTTTTTAAAAAATCTGTAGTTATTTAAAATAATACCAAAACAACTTATAAATGTTTGTAAAATAGTTAAACGAAATTATTTTTTGAGATTTTAATGAGTTTCATTTTAATGAGAATATTTCAGTGATATTTGTTTGCTTAGAATAAAATATTTTTATGATCAATTTGAATTTTTAGCTACAAAATATAAAACCTTTCGGCAAAAGAAACGATTACATAATAGGTACCATCGTAAGAATTGTCAACGTATACAATTACAGAAATAAATAGTATGTAATAATGCTTTAGATCGGATTGAAGTGAGATTTTTATATCAGTTTATAAAGTATAAAAAGTTATTTTTTTTGAATCGTTAACATCTTATTAGGCATTAAGCACCTTTAGTCTAAGTACTTAATTTAGCAAAGAGTTATATTTATAAGTAATGAAATTTCTTTTATTAGAAAATATTTACGAAAAAACGAAATAGTACCCTATTTCTAAAGTTTATAATTTAAGGTTATGCTAATTTATATGTCGCAAATATTCAAATTACGGAAAGTCCATGATATATGGTTTGACTTGAAATCCTAATCGCAGTTAATTTTATAAATGTAATTTAAAGTGCTATACCTGGTTTTATTGTTCATATTCGAAGTCAATTAGTCAATTATTCAGATGTATATAATGACGTAGAAAAGGCTGAAAAGTAGTGTTACTAAAAAAATCTTACGTGATTCATAAAATATATTTTAACCTTAATGCACCCTTATAATTGACAACTTTCTTCTACGCAGCCTTCAGCGATAGGATCATAAATTTGAAATCAAACTTTTAATTACATAGCTAAAAGTTTTAGAACCCGTTTATTTTCTTACAAAGGACACGGAGCGATGGCTTAGCTATGAATTAACTAGATATTCAAAGTTTTAATGCTATGAAAATTAATAAATACATCTAGTTATAAAATAAAAATATACAGCAATGCATTAAACATCAATTATATTTAATTGTATCTTACACTATGTGAATAAACTTTAAGTAAGCCTGATGTCAACTCTTATGTACTGTAAATCAGTGTTTCTTAACCTTTTTACATCCGCATGGAAAAATATTTCGCGGACCGGTGTCAACTAGATACACACATTTACATGTCAGTTCTCGACTTACGACTATTCGCAGACCAACAATAAACTCTTGCAAACCAGTGCTAGTCCGGAGACCACTAGTTGAAGATCACTGCTGTAAATCATATTCAGAATTATTGTTTGAGTATTTTTACCAATTGTGTTTTCACGAGCACTGATTATATGTCAGTCACACAACCTCACGGAATTCAAAAACACTAAAATAAATAATCACTCACACCACGAACATAGTATATATTATATATAACTAGCCGGTACCCGGAAAGCGTTGCAATGCCACTCGAAGAAAAAAAGTGTTTGTGTTTTAATTGTGTATATTGAAGTGCTTGCTTTCTTTTTCTGTCTGTTTGACGTATGCTGCTGATTGTCCATGGTACAACATACGCGCCACCTACTGTAATTTAATTGTACTATAACCTTCGCGCAAGTGCAAGCATACGTTGTCAAAATGAATGTATGGCAGACATACAAACATTGATTTTTATATATAACATTTATAACCTTTCCTTGTAAAAGTTTTATTGCAATCGGGCGAGCAGTGTGGCAACGCATACAGTACGAACAAACAAACATTAATTTCACTCTTATCATGATTGTGTGACTTTTATTTCATACGTTCAGTCTTTTTTTCGTATTCGAAATTATTGTTCTATGATTACCGTTTCTAAAAAGATTTGCCTCACTAAAAAACTGCCTAAAACAAATATAAATAGTAAAAAACATAAATTAATCATAAATTAATGTTATTGTGTTCTTACTGTAAATAATCTGCAGTATATGGAAACCTTAAAAATATGAATTCCAGAATATAAGATATATATTTATTCATCTACACTTATATGACTGGACACACCTAATAGATTAAAATCTCGTTCAAAAAGACTTTAAAACCTAAAATGTATAATTAATGCATGCATAACCATCAAAATAATCTTAGCATTTACATATAATAGTTGACAAAAAATAAAAAAGAAATTGTACATTACATATATAAACACGAAACATTCGTTTACTAATTCGCCTAAAGACGCCGAAAGGCAAAACCCAGGTCGTTAGTGACGAAATCTGTGAGAATGTACATAATTTAAACGATTCAAATTTAATATTGAAATTCCACCAAGCACCTTCAGTAGAAATCTTAAATTGTACAATATTCGTTGAACATCATGAAAAAAGTCACTTAAAACTCTTTTTGTTAATAATTTCGCATTTGAGATTATATAAGAACATTTAATAAGACAAAAACCATTTAATATAAATATAGAATCCTTTTCCATCAAGTATTGACAGTGGACACAGGAATTATGTATGTAGCAGTTTGCGCATAATATCTTTATTCACATGCATTTAAAAATAACCATACAATAATAGCTTACTAACGTTATGTAATATAATTCACAATGTACTTTTGCTGTCAAATATCACAAAAAAAAATTTGACGTTCTAGGTATATATAAATAGCATAGTATTAATTGAAGTGAAAAGAGTACAGTTTTTAATTCCAAATAAAACTAATCTAAGAACATCGCATAAATAACAAGCAAACAATCACACCTAATGCACAAACCACATTTAAATGTAATGTCAAAATTTAGACCATAGATTTGACAGATATGAAATCGAAACAATCGAACACAATAGAACATCAAATTTGAATGGTAAAATCAATACAAATCGGTGTCGAAATTCAAACGGCGGCCATTGTCGTTTTGGAATACTCTGGGCTGTTTGAATGGTAAAAAAAAGAATATCTACGAATATTTTAGTTTTTCGACACTGTAAGTTAATTTAAATATGCCTATAACCTCCCCAAATGTGCCAGCTTAAAGGTTGTTAAAGTTTTATCACAATCGAGACCTGTGGTGTTCAAACGCATAGACACCAAAGTTTTTGCAAACATACAAAAAAACATTTTTTTATATATATAAGATATATATATGTATACACACGTTATAAAAAAATACTGCACAGTAATGTACCGGTTAAATCTTCTATTAAAAATAAAATGATTTTTTTATAATTCTTATAACATGAAGTAAAAAAAGAAAGTTTTTTTGTTTTTTTTTTCATAGCACAGTTTATCCACAAAATTAATACATTCCCAATTTTTGTAATAAAATACAAATATACATGTTCTCAAGTGTGCAAAAGCTTTTGTGAACTAAAGTTCAAACTAATACCGCTCGCTTAGCAAGTTAAAGTTTAGGTAACATCCGATTATAACGAAAGGCTATGACGGTTCACGTGGTTGAAAGTTTATACCAGTTAACGTGTAATGCACTCTTGTTGTGCTTTGCCCATTAATTTTCACTTGCTTACATAATATAAAATATTTGAACTTAATGTTTTTTTCTTAATAAATAATTAAGTAATAGAAGCATGCAAGGAGGATTTTAATATGAATAGTGTAATTCAAGGTTTTTTGTATACTATTATCTGTATCTAGTAATATTACTGATCTCACTGATGCTTTGAAGTAACATGAACATATCCATAATTGTAAATGTAATATTTTTTCTTTGAAATAGGGCTTTTTTAATGAAAATATTTCAGTGTTTCATTGCAAAGGTTTACTTTTCAGTAATCGATTGGCATACTTATCTTAAGATCGATGTTTTCACTTTATCTCACTGTTACTTAATGGTGGCAAATAATATCCATCTAACGTTAACCGAACTTAACAGAACATGAAAAAACATAACAAATTAAAATAAAAAATATTATTGTTGTATCTATTTTTAATTAAACATGAAAGAAATTGTTAAGCACAATTTATCTAGTCGATTTTGATAATCTTGCATTACTATTGCCACTCGGTTAAAAAAAATCTAATATTTATCTGTACTTTATTAATTTGTTATAATGAATTCAAAACAACGAAAAGATATGTATATTAATTATGTAATGTATAGAAAAAAAGTATAAGACACTCTCATATTAATAACTCTCAATTTGAATGTGGTAATTGTAGATATTAGGCACAAGTATTTGCAAGTGGCCTTACTGTTCATTTAATTTAATACTAGATAATTCAAGGTGACGATTGTTCAGCAGTGATTCAAGATCTCTTTAACTATTATTACAACAATTGGATTCAGCGGTAACTTTGCAAATAAATAAACATTAACTGAAAAAAGTATTTAAATTTTTCTCTATCAAGGATTTTAAGAAACAGTATCTTTCCGTTTTCATCAAAGTTTTTTCTTATATTTAAATATCGGCTTATAATTAATAAGCGATTCGTCAGATTTTTGTTTTTAAGAATCGTATGTGATATTTATGTATTTGTCTAGAAGCGTAAAATACATCACAATCATCACATGTTTTTGTATTAATTAAAAGTTATGTTTTAAAGACTGGGGCTGGTTTCACTTATCACGAGTATTTTTAACGATCGTCCGTGTCAAAAATCTCAAATATTTAGCTCAAAAATCATTCGTTAATATTTCCGGGATTTGCACCATCTCTTACCATACCGATCACAAAGGACAACGATTGTGTATAAAAATGTATCTTTACTAAATATTTGTTGCTATAGCCATATGACTTAAAACTTTAATGAAATAAAGATAATCTTTTTTCCCTATAAACGAATAAACTTATTACAAACAGGTATTGTTTTTTTTCGTGCCTTGAAAATTTGGAGATGAAATCAAAATAAACGGAAATATTTCTTAGAATTTTCGGAAAGGTAAATATTGAGAGAATTTTTGATCGTTTATCTGTAAGATATAAAACACAAAGAGATTTTTCGTTTGTTTTTAATAAAGGAAAAAACAATAAAAATAGACACAAATAGAATATTGAGCTAGCTTCTGTTTTTTAATCGCTTATTATTTTGAAAGCTAAGTAAATTTAAAAAAAAATTGGTAAGATTGCAAAATATTATAAGTAAACGAATATATTTTATATTAGAACATACACAATCGAGACCAAGTAATTTCAAGAAAATCTTTTGTGGAATAAATTCTCAAGCGTCTTCTCAAAAGCTCTTGTGAGCCTTTTACCGGAAGTGCATATGTACATAGAGGTTTGCTTGAAAGCTCTGTGAAATATCATAATGCGGAAAAGTTTACCATAGACCATTAAAATCCATTTGATGAAAATGTGCATGCAAAATCTGACGTTTTTATTGCGATCTATTGAGATTAAATTCAGTTGTAAGAAATAAACAATGGTTTATAAGAAACTGCTTAAACCTAGATCTGGTGGCAACGAGGTTTCAAAATAACTAGATATAGTTTAACATATATTTTATTTTTCTCCTTGTTAAAATATTTTAGTTTACTTTAAGTACCTGGTAACAATGTAGTAAACGTTGTTGTCACGAGGTGCGGTGTTTACCGGTTTGAATTCCCGTTTCAATAACTTCATAAATTGAATAAGGGATAGATTTATGAAATAGTATTTGAAGGTATTGATGTATGTGTTAATCCTCTCCCACTCATCTGATCCAGACTAGATGGCATAGCAAACGCGATAAGCTAATTGTTTAATCTTAGCCCCATCGTTATATTTTTACATTCTCAAAAAATGAAAGTTTAGATGTCTGAAGAACAAGCAGTTTTCTTATAGAAACTTTTGATGAGATCCATAAAAGCCCATTTGCTTAAAATTGGTAGCGTAGACTTGGCTAAAAACATATTTATTAGTAACAGTAACTATAGCACAACAGTAGTGCAACTGGTAAAACAAACTAAACTTACTTACATTTTTTTGTGAAATCTATTTAATAATACAAACTATTAGTTATAGAAATTACTAAAAATTATTATTTTATTGACTGAATCGAATTAAAAATGCTCTGGTGATCAAATAAAAAAAATGTGATGTTTTAATACTATTTATTCTATTTTAAAATTTTACTACATAAATATTGATGTCGCCTACTTTTGTATTTCTTCTGTAACTGACTCATTTTAAAGATTTACGCTGCTCCAATTTTATTAAATAATGATCAAAAAGACACGTGACTGTGTTTTTCACAACTTTTATCTTTTAAAGAACGGCACTGGACTGGGCTGTAAGTCCTGCATTATTTTTATTATAAAATAAAATAATGTTAAAATAAATTTAATGTAAGCGGATCGCCAAGTTATTCGGTTGCTATGAAATAGTATTGTGTTACGATCATCTCACTATTTTCTAATATGCCTGCAAAGGAATTGACCACCGAAAATAGTTTTCTTCGTTTCGCATCATTTATACATTACATTCATCTCATGGCAAGTGGTAAGCATCTTGTAGATTATACCCAAAAGTGAAATCCAGTCTATTATACTATATATTTAGCTAATGCAGTAAAATTTGTAAAAAGAAATGCCAAAAGTTACACATATAAAAAATCCATAAATAATAATTAAAATCGCATAGAATGATTCAAATTTATTATTTTTATAAAAAATGTTTTTATTTTAACAGTGGTATCTCGACTCGAGGGCCTGGTTTTATGCAATACTATCTGGTATTGTCAACACGTTATTGTTATTGCAATGCATAAAAAAGTATGTCTTTATGTTTCAAATTTAAGTCTTTCGACTGAATTCCCAAAGGTTGGTTACAAACAGGGTATAAAATCGAGTTGGCAAACATTTTTGATATAACAGGTTAGGTGAATAAATGTTTGCGATCCAGTTCAAAGTATACAGTTACTGTACGTCAATAGAAGATGCAATTTCATCTCCTTATTTATTTGTGTAGATTCACTGAACCGATTGAATATTAATTGATGTTTTCGTTACCGTTCTAAGAGTTTTCAATATAAATTTTATTTATTTATTTAAACACCTGCAATAAGAAGGATAAAACTTGCACCGTATATTTAAAACGAGTTTCTGAGACAATCCAGGAAAAAGTATACCAAATCGAGAATTTCATATTCCTCGGTGAGCTAAAAAAAAAAACGAGGTTTGGAGATAATCCTGGGAAAAAGTATAACAAATTGAGGATTTCGAATTCCCCAGTGAGCTTATCCCAATCAATCCCGAAATCCCGGGATTGAAAAAAGTCTCCGGGATTGGATACCCTAGTTAGAAACTATCAAAATCTTCCATTTATTCAATTATTAAATAAATAATGACAACTATACGTAAATATGTGACAGATGTTAGTTTGCAATATTAACCATACACTGACGGAATGCATTATATTTCTTTGGAAATATTTTTATCGGCAAAACCTAACAATCTCTAAACTGATTTTATGATGATGCGAAAATTTCCCAAGACAGGACAATTGTATGTGATATTAAAAAAGGCAAGACTTCAAAATTCTTAGACTTGTACTATAAGCGTCTGATAAATACAAAATACAAACATCACGGTGTAAATCATGTTTATATATGTTATGATTAAAAAAAGTTTTGAATATTTAAATTATTCTTCATCGTTCTTTGTATGGTTCATATAATCGATAACTAGACTTGTATATCTTACTGGACGAATTATTTCGTGTTAAGCCCAAACTTACATATTTATTTAAATCTCTATGTTGTTAATGTTGTCTTAAGAGAAACAGGTGTCTTAGTTTTATTTTTATTATTCGATGGGTATTTTTATTTCCAATAATAACCTAGTTGTAGGGAAATTATGTTTTACAGATGATGATGCAAGTGTTGGTGTGACGTAAATCGTTCTTGTAAGATCTTCGTCATATACCATAATATTATTTTACAATATTCGATTTAAAAGAAACACATTGTATTTAATTGCTTTTCTTTATCGAAAAAAATGTAAAAATAACAATGTGTTCAACCCTGGCACAATGAAAATATTGAAAGTAAAAATAAATAAATTTATTTGTGTGATATATTTTTTGTCACTATTTGAAATCCATGCAGCCGAATATTTTCTGAAAATATAAAATATTCACTTCCTATCTTGTTTTATATAGTGGTGAATAAAAAATACACTACATTTCAGCAACTTCACAACTTTGATTGACTTTTTTCCCCTAGAGTTACATTCCAAAGCATGTAGCATATTTTTACATGTTTTGTTTATTTGTTAAAAAACAAATTCAGTGTTCAAAATATATAAAATGAAGAGTTTCATCAATCATGGCTTATATTAACGGATATAACTATAAGGTCTAAACACATTTTATTTAAAAGAACGTCCAGTTTTTACGTTATGGTGTTTCGGAAAAAAAACTTGCAGAGCTATTTATTTGGTAATACGAGTTCAGATACCTTTTGTGAGAGTGTTTTTGAAAAAAAAGGTTAGGATTGATTTGGTTCACCATGTAAAACTACTATACTCTAAACTAATACTCTCTCCAATGCTTTCGTTTGAGTTTATTAGCTTTTGCAAATAACAAGAAGTGTGACACTTGAGATCGAGCTTTGTCTAATAGCGACACTTTCAATTAACAGTGTCTATGTCGCATTGCTCTGTGCTTAGTATCAAAAAGATAAGTACAAAGCTGTTCGACTTTAGTTAATCAAATGAAATGCACTTCAGTTCTGTCACACAGTTATTTATCTATTCAATCCAAGACTCCTGTAAAATATAAAGTGTTTAATAAAATGTATTAGATCCTTATTTAATAACAAAATTATAAAGCAATATTTGAAATTATTATAAGTAGCACTTAAAGTCTTTGTAAAGTACATTTTCAATGCCTTATTTTAATTTTTAAAATCTCCTCATACAATATGTTTGTGTATAGAATGGATTTTACGCATAAATATTTGTTTCTTTATTATTTTTGTATCGTTTTGTTGTACATATTAAATGTCGAGTAGAAAAAAACATTACATTTGGTTTATGACCCTAAGCATATACAAAGACATTCTGATAAATAAATATAATCATTATCTCTAAGCAGTCTAAAAATAAATACATTTATATAGTTATTTTCACCAAAATATAAACTCTGGTTTCTAAGGTCTATTTTTTAAAAATATTTATATATATGAAAATCTTTGATAGATTATATTAACAATGTTCTGAATATTATTAAGCTACATATTTAAAATAGCTTGAAAATAATTGAAGAAAATGATACTTTAGACGTTAATGTGTAAAATCGATATAGACTTCCAAGTTCTTAAGTTTTTAAGCTCTATTTATCTTGTTATAAGTTGAGAAAACCACGTACTTCGAAGAGATTACCCACAACACATAAAGATAAACCTTATAGAATTGAAAGTCAAAGTTTTTATGTATTTTAAATAAATGTATATAAGTACAACTAGATTATATTTTAAGCGATCAATATGAAATTTAAATAAAACTAGCGAGTACCCGGCATGCGTTGCAATGCCACTCAAAGAAAGAACGTGCTTGTGTTTTAATTCTGTTTATTGAAGTGCTTTTGGATATCATTTGTTTTTTCCGTCTGGTGCGTATACGAATAGATCTGAAGGTTTTCCAACGGGTGAGCAGGGCACATACAGCTGTCCATGTGAGAAGCATAGATTTTCTAAATTTATTCCACACCCTTGTAGCGATTGTCCCAGTGCTTTGTTGATTGTCATTGCAAATGCGAGTCGCACCGGAAACTGCAAACATTTAAATACGAATGGCATATCTGTTGAAATCATTGAGATGCTTGGCAACAGTACATTGTTCCCTTTAAATTTTCTTTTTTATTTGTTTCAATTCAGAAGAATTCAGAAGAATTTATTGCGATATTTTTGGGAAAACTTTGTGAATCAATTATTTTATTGTTTTTGTAATTTTACAGAAGTTTGTTGGCAATGTTATAGGTTATGTGGATTCATCTATTTCTAATTTTCTATTCCCAATATCCAACAATTATTTTGCGAAACGTTCAGCGGATGTGTCATATTGTAGTTCTACACGCATGCTGGCCTTGAAAGCCAATTTCTGCACGTGTCGCCATAAAACTGATGATTTGAGACATGCATTTAATAAGTTGAACGTGGTATAACTGGTAGGGTTTGTCGAAAATCACCAGACAATAAAATAAGTGCGCCACCAAAGACAACTATTCATTTCCTCTCAAATCTTTTAGTGCATAGTGTAGAGCTTACAATGCCTTTTTGTGCGCCATAGTACATTCGCCTCATATTATGAGTTGGCATGATTGAAGTACTGCACCCATTCCGATTTTTTTTGATATTGCATGTTAGTGTCTCAGTGATTTGCATTAACATGCAATTTCAGTGCTGAATGCGCTGTTCGACCACCATCCAAAAATGTTCACACCAAAGACACGCGAGCTGACGCTAAGCTATATGAAACACACACATTTGCTTAATTGAGAAAAGTCACCAGAAAAGGCAATAATTCTTAGAAAATTCGCCACAGAGAATTCTAAAAATAGCCAATCAACGGGTCCGAATTCCACTTTTTGCGACCTATAATTTGCCACGCAACTGATAGCCGTGGCATGCAGATCGCTTTATTCGACGAAATTTATGATTGTTAAATGGCTGCACTCTGGTGTGGGCTGGAGGAAGCACAGAGGGGCTCGCGCAAGCCCTTCGTGAAATTTTGCTAAGGTCGGCCAGTCTCTTGTTAATTTCAGAGAAAACAATATTCTCAAATCAAATGAGTACATAGCTGCAATTTCTGACTTACATACATTATCTATAACAGCATCAGTCTACAAAGTAGTACATTTTCGGCCATTTACATTGATGAGTTTACAGTAAATTACATATTGTCACATATTGTAAATATATAAAGTAAAAATCGATTGCTTATTTAAGTAGTCCATCAGAGTGTAAAAAACTCACTGCTTCCTCGAATACCGATAATTGCGTTGATATAAAGCGAGCCCCTTGTAAACGCATTGGCAGCCTACTGCTGGCTGTACTAATTTAGAAAACTTTGAGGGCGTCCGCACAACAAATCATCAAATTTTTATTGCAATTGGATGAACGGTATAGAAACAGAAACGCATTAAAGAAAAACTCCCAAATAACCGTATTGGCAGCCCATCGTTGTATGTTTTGATTCAAAAACCTTTGCTGATGTCCGCAAAACAACTCACCAAAGCTTTATCGCAATTAGATGAACGGTATAGGAACAAATAAGGAACAAACAAACAAATTAACGTATTGGAAGCCCACCGCTGGCTGAATTTATTCAAATACCGTTGCAAGTGCTTGCACAACAACTCACCAAAGTTTTATCGCAATCGGATGAACGGTATAGGAACAGGAACGCATAAAGAACAAATTAAATAACTGGCAGCCCACCGCTGATTCGTATACGTTCGCGGGCGTCCGCACAACGGCTCGCCAAAGTTTTATCGCAGTCCGATGAATGGTATAGGATTGCATACGGAAAAAAACAAACAAGTTAACGTATTGGCAGCCCACCGTTGATTTATATAGATTTGCAGGCGTCCGCACAACAACTCTCCAAAATTTTATCGTAGTTGGATGAACGGTATAGGAGCGCATAGGTAACAAACAAACAAACAAACAAACATTCATTTTTATATATCTTAACATTAATAGCCGATAAGGTCCGTCTGTAAGGACGTCCGCAGTAAGGTACAGACCAATGATTTCGATTTATTCTGAACAGCACATTTTTGAAATGTTGTTCTATCCAATGGGAGCGGCTTATTTTAAACCGGGCGTGAATGTTCTGATATCGCCACGTTTGAAAATTTGATATTTCTTGGTGTAGAGCTAAAGTATTGTATCACCATACATCATAATATTCGAATAATCAAAGACTTTAATTCGACTATTGCAAACTATGATTATAGGGCTATCGAAATGAATCGTCTGATCGTGTGAGTCGATGTGAGACTAATATTTTTTGGAGCGGATTTGATCAATTGAATCATAATGATGAATCTTTTCACGTCTGACCTTGAAAATCTGTTAGAATTCTTTAATACATTAAGAATATTCAAATTATGATATGGATATATCATAGAATAATATTTTGCTTTTTTCATACACTTGGACAAAATGTGCAACTGATTTTTTATTGAAAAATTGGATTTGATCTTTTGATTTTTATTGGAAATAATTGTTAAATAATTTAAAATCCGAAAAATGGTTGTTAGCAAACTTGAACATTATTCCAATAATTCAATAATTTACGAAATTTCTGCTACTACGAAAAATGGTTGTTAGCAAACTTCAACATTATTCCAAAAATTAAAGAATTTACGAAATTTCTGCTACTACGAAAAATGGTTGTTAGCAAACTTGGACATTATTCCAAAAATTCAATAATTTACGAAATTTCTGCTCCTACGAAAAATGGTTGTTAGCAAACTTGGACATTATTCCAAAAATTCAATAATTTACGAAATTTCTGCTACTACGAAAAATGGTTGTTAGCAAACTTAAACTTTATTCCAAAAATTGAATATTTTACGAAATTTATGCTACTACGAAAAATGGTTGTTAGCAAACTTAAACATTATTCCACATATTAAATAATTTACGAAATTTATGCTACTACGAAAAATGGTTGTTAGCAAACTTGAACATTATTCCAAAAATTCAATAATTTACGAAATTTCTGCTCCTACAAAAAATGGTTGTTAGCAAACTTAAACTTTATTCCAAAAATTCAATAATTTACGAAATTTCGGCTACTATGAAAAATGGTTGTTAGTAAACTTAAACTTTATTCCAAAAATTGAATATTTTACGAAATTTATGCTACTACGAAAAATGGTTGTTAGCAAACTTAAAAATTATTCCAAAAATTAAATATTTTATGAAATTTCTGCTCCTACGAAAAATGGTTGTTAGCAAACTTGAACATTATTCCAAAAATTCAATAATTTACGAAATTCCTGCTACTACGAAAAATGGTTGTTAGCAAACTTGAACATTATTCCAAAAATTCAATAATTTACGAAATTTCTGCTACTACGAAAAATGGTTGTTAGCAAACTTAAACTTTATTCCAAAAATTCAATAATTTACGAAATTTCGGCTACTACGAAAAATGGTTGTTAGCAAACTTAAACATTATTCCACATATTAAATAATTTACGAAATTTATGCTACTACGAAAAATGGTTGTTAGCAAACTTGAACATTATTCCAAATATTAAATAATTTATGAAATTTCTGCTCCTACGAAAAATGGTTGTTAGCAAACTTGAACATTATTCCAAAAATTCAATAATTTACGAAATTTCTGCTACTACGAAAAATGGTTGTTAGCAAACTTAAACTTTATTCCAAAAATTGAATATTTTACGAAATTTATGCTACTACGAAAAATGGTTGTTAGCAAACTTGAACATTATTCCAAATATTACATAATTTACGAAATTTCTGCTCCTACGAAAAATGGTTGTTAGCAAACTTGAACATTATTCCAAAAATTCAATAATTTACGAAATTTCTGCTACTACGAAAAATGGTTGTTAGCAAACTTAAACTTTATTCCAAAAAATCAATAATTTACGAAATTTCTGCTACTACGAAAAATAGTTGTCAGCAAACTTGAACATTATTCTAAAAATTAAGTAATTTCCGAAGTTTCTGCTACTACGAAAAATTGTTGTTAGCAAACTTAAACATTATTCCAAATATTAAATAATTTACGAAATTTCTGCTAACTATAAAAATAAAATAAATTAAAATAAAATAAAATAAAATAAAATAAAATAAAATAAAATAAAATAAAATAAAATAAAATAACATAGAATAAAATAAAATAAAATAAAATAAAATAAAATAAAATAAAATAAAATAAAATAAAATAAAATAAAATAAAATAAAATAAAATAAAATAAAATAAAATAAAATAACATAGAATAACATAGAATAAAATAAAATTAAATAAAATAAAATAAAATTAAATTAAATTAAATTAAATACCATAAAATAAAATAACATTAAATTAAATACTATGCAACAAAAATCTCACGTTGCTGGGCAACGGGCTTACAGCTAGTTATATATAGATATCAGTTGTTTAAAACAAAATTTGATGGTAAAATTTTTCATTTTATATAATGATCATTTTAGTGTAATTAAAGCTTTTTTTTATTTTGATATATTCATTTTTTAGTAAATATTTATGTTTTATTTAACGTTTGAATTGAATTTCCTAGTCATTCACATAAAAACTATCTAGAAAATTTGGTCAAACATGTTTCACAATTCACTACTCTTTTTCTCCTCGAAAATCAATGAAAATCCTCAAAAACAATGCAATTCAATGTAAAACGTAATTGCGGTCATAAAAATACCATACAAATCTATATTTAGAATTAGGGGAACCAATAATGTATGCAAATTAAGAAAAAAATCTTACAAAAATTCGTCGCCATATTTCAAATATTTGTTCTAAGAAGTTTGATTTGACATGCTATGTTGACTTATTCATATTGATATTTGATTCATATTTTGCCTTAATTGTAGGTTTACATGATTTCCATCTATGATAATTTGACATTTTCTATACTTTATTAAATTTCGTATAGGAGAGCATTTCGTAAATTAGCGGTATTAATTAATTTTGAGGTAGAAAAAGAGGATAGCATGTTATAGCATATTTATGGTTTTTTGAAATAAAAATAATACTTTATTTAGTATTAATAATTAAAATGTGGATAAATCCTAGAAATATTTTTTATTTCAAATTTAAAAAAAAAAAGTGAGCATTTTTGTTTGAAAACGTTGTGTCGGCTTTTATTAAAAAACGGCAGTAAAGGTTTTAAAAACATCAAAATGTCACCACTCATAACAAGCTACATTCTATAAAATATTCACTTACATGAGTTCTGTAGGTTGTCGTAACGAATGAACATAAATGTTAAAAACGATATTTTTTCTCCATAATTGTGTCAATGTTAACCTTTAAAATATGGAAATGTCAACATTATTTTTACTAATTTCATATTGACGTTAAAATGCGTAGGTGAAATTGTATATCTTTATATAAAACATGGAACGGGACGTTATAATAATATTTTTACTTTTGTTATACAATTTATTGTTTCGCACGAAAATATTTAAGATAAAAATAAATTAAGTAAATTATTATTTGTGCCAAGAAATGTGTTTTGTGTAATAATTATACTGGTATTTTAAATTTATGACTACACGGTTTGATTGCATATCAGATCTCCTTAACTCGTTTTCTTATGTTAACTTTTCAAATGACTAATTGTAGAGTAATTTTAATGAAGTCAACTATGATATTATGTGAAATAATGTTAATGATTGTAATATTGTACAATTATTTATAACGAAAAATAAACGTATGTATATTTGAAATTTAATTACAAGTGAAGACGTATTTTCTTGGAATAGATTGTCGACTATTAAAATGAATGAGATATGGTATATTACAAATAGATTTATGCATTTTAAATATTTCAATTAGTAATTATATAAAGTTTGATTTCTTATTTAAATGACAGTGGTGAGCGCTTTAATCGGTGATTTAAAGGTTCAAGTACGTTTAAGGTGATGTTTTTAGATTTGTTCAGTTTTCGAGCGTGACTATTTATGTCTTGTCTCCTCAGGTAGATGTCAAATAATTCTTCAAATACAACATGATTGGAATATGTATAAACCAAAACTGCACAACAACTGAAAGAAGCTTTCTGGAATAATCTAGGGTATTCTGAAGATAAAATGGGTCCAAAAATGATGGAAAAAAGCAAATATTTGCTGCTTTTTACTGAGGACTTTAATTCGTGTGTTTTGGTATAATTTATTCAAACATTTGCAAACATATGTACTGGCAAATGAATGTTACAAAATTACCTGTCTCTTCTAATTTCTATTTTTTTTCAATAAAACGTGTTTTGAACGTAGCTACAATGATTGGGTTAATCGGTTAATAATTATTTTGAGCATAACTGACAATTTATCATTTTTAATACTTTTTTTAAAAAACTATATTAAAATAGCTTCCTTTTCATGAATTGTATCGTAACGAAGAGAGCAAGGGTACGGAAGCACAAATTAAGTTTGACTGCGATTAAGTAGTGTTCAGTTTACGCTGTTGTTTTTGGCTGAAACAGGAACACAGTCGTTCATATTAAAGTTTAAATCATTATTATTTGACAAAACTTTTGCAATTTAAGAAGTGTAAAAACTTCAATTTAGCCTTTATAATGTTCTGTTACATAGGCAATTACATAAGCATGCAAATAATTATCGGCCAATTTTCTTTTATATGCATCTAATTCATTTTTTTCCGCTGTAAATGTAAAAAAAATATATCAAATAATAAAACAGACTTTTGTACTAATTTAGATTTGTACTAATTAAGATATATAAAGTAATCTGTGATAGATACATTGGTAAATTTGTGGAAGTTCATTTTTATTATAAAATTAAATTCGTTAACTTTGCCATTCCACTTTTTGTGCAACCTACGCAACGCGTATTTTGCATCTTTGAGTTAAAAATTGATACAAATTTGAATCAATTTTAAGTTAATTTATAAATGTTACGAAAGTCTTCTGATGATGCTTCTCAAAAAAAGAAAACAACAGGTCGTGGTGCAAAAATCGAAATAGCAAAGTTATTGAATTTAATTTTATATTACAAAATAATATTTGTAGAACTTAAATATTTTTTCACTTTATGAAAATAAGGTTCTACCGACTAAATTCTAATTCAATAAATAATAATTTGCTATCGCATTCAAAAATAAAATTAGGTAAAAAAGATCACAAGTAATAAATTCAAATGTATATTAGGAATAAATAAATTAATGGATTTTTTATGATATCAAAAACTATAATTATTTAAGTTACATAAACGATTCAAAACTGGTCTTAGGTAAATTGGGGATGAGTATGTCTTGCAATCTAACGGCCAAGAGGTATCCAAAATAGAATATAAAAAGTCATATCAATTCTAAATAAAAAAAATAAGTAGCCAGTCGCAAACATTTTTCAATAAATACACATAAGTTATTGAAATGAAAATAATAAAGGCGAAGAAGAAAAACTAATTTTCCCATTTAATTAATATAAATTAAGCCAGAAGTTATGTCTAATTATTTGTAACATTTCTTGTTTACCTTATTAAAATTATTTAAATACAAAATTTTAGAATTTTTTATGATACAAATGATTAAGTGTTTTATGTGAACATTATATACGTAGTAAATTATTTTAAAATAAATAAGTCAACAATAGAAAACCTTTATTTAAAAATATTTTAGTAGTGAGAATACTTGGCCAAAATATTATGTGTAGTTTAACCTTACTTTAAAATAGAGAGTGTCAAAAATAAATAATAATTTGATTTATACAACCATACTTGTTACTAACCGTTAACGGATTTATTTATTGATAAAATATTATTTGTTGCGATAATAAATGGACTTGATTTAACTACAGCTGTCACGATTATGGCTTTGCAAATACTAAGATTTATAAAACGTTTCAGAAAGAAATATGTATTATTATATACTTATATCAAAAAGAATTTGATATTTATATATTATTTTTACCGCTTTCGTTTCCAAGAAGTTAGTAATTGGGTACGCCTAATAGTCAAATAGAGTTTACATCTTGAGTTATTTACTTTATATTAAAAACAAGTAAAAATATTGGAAAACGCCAATGTTCTTAGAATGTTTAAATCTCAATCTTTATTCATCAAATTCGCATACCTCTTAATTCCCCTTTTTGATTTTTCAATTAACCTAATTTGAAATTCTCTTTCCGCGCAAAAAATAATTCTTGCCGTTTTTGAGAGCTTCATCTTACTTCTTCGTAAAAGCACGTCCATCATACAGGTTGGTTATCAATTTCACAAAAAAGTACTATTCTTTTGTTTATTGTAAGCAGCGTTAAGATAATATTCTAGGCCATATATATGTAATATATATGGCCTAGAATATATATATATGTTTATTGATTTTCATTCATTATAAATTTAAATTTTGCTCTGGCAATAAAAAAATGACGAAAAAAGTAAATTCCGAGAAATAGATACTAATAAAGTAAGAAAATAATAAGTAAAGACATGTTGCCTTCATTTAATTATGCATTAATAATAATTACGAATAAAAAAAAATCAGTCTATTTCAGTTACCAACCGAGTTATTCGGGACAAAAAATTAGTATTTACGAATTCTATTGCGTATTTACTAATTTTTAAAAAAATTACTATAAGCCAAATTCTACAGTACGCTACGATCTACGTAGTACAGTACGATCTTCTTATTTGAAAACTACAAGCTTAATATAAAATGACATACAATATACACAAAAAAATAAGCAAATCTTCGTTTTTTATTATTTTGTTTTTATTTGAACATCCAGTATTTATTTTGATCTTAAAGATAAAGCCCCTTCTTCTGAGAAATCATGTTTTCAAAGACTTGAGTCAAGTGGTCGACAAAAAGCTTTCGAAAATGAATAAAATCAAAATACTGGAAAACAGGCTTCACAATGAAAAACAGCTGTAATTAAGTGAAATGCGAAGGATTTTTCAATTGAAAAGCTTTTTCAAAAGCAGTGACTGGCAACACATGGTTATTGAATAATTGAATTGAAATGTGTGTGGTTGTTTGAATGCTCAGACAATATAAATTCAGAAAGTTTTATGGCATGACATTTGATATATCATGAATATTTAATAACACTCAATAAAACAAAAATACGTTAAATTACTATTTCACACAGCAACACGCGTTCTTTTAAGAATGTTTTTAATGCTTCAAATAAGCATTCTAGTCATTTGAATAAATAATAACTTTTATTTGGTTAAATATGCTTGATATGAAAATATTTCCATTATTTTATTATTTCAGTTCATATATGTTTTGAAATATCTTTTGGGGTGAAAAATAAACTCATTGACCACTACATGGAATAATACACTAACTTTAAAATTTCTTCTAAACAACTTTTCAGTAGCACAAAAAGTATGTAGCGATTATTGTTGGATGTATACAAATATTAATTTGATTTTAGTTTACATCTGTATTAACGGCATTATATAAACATGAACTGAATTTTATTACGACAATAATTATTAAGGAAATTCTTTTCATTACGTTTTCTTCCGTGTCATACTTGACAACTTAAAAATTAGAAATATTTTTTTTTTGCATGTTGCTAGTTTCAACAGTTAGTGTGCTATATTTTTTTATTTTAAAAAGTAGAAGGAAAAACACACTAAATTATTATTGCACAGATGAATAAGTGACCAGATAGCACCAACTGGAGATGAATTTTTATTCTGGGATATTTATGATTTAAAAAAAAAATAACATTACTTATGATTACGAATAAAAAGAAGGAGTGTATTTGAGCTGTTATATGGTATAAGTAGGAAGAATTCTAAAAAATAACTAGTTGTTAATGCTTAAATAAGCATTCTTTTGAACTTACCGTCAGTAAAAGTTCACTCTTTTATTTATTGTTATTGATTTTATTTAATAACTGAAAAAATATAGTAGATTATTTATTGGTTGTTATTGACTAAATATGAACAAAAATTGTCGTCGATCAACCATATATAATATACTCATTGCAAAAATTATTATGAAATTGAAAATAATATTTATATACTTTTAACTGTTATAGTTTCTTACTTCTGGTTTAAGAGCTTGCGGCTCGTACTTAAAAGCTCAGTTTATTTACTTGTGAGATAGGCAATGCTTATATCAAAGGCTTTAATTTTAATATTGCTCAGTTCATACAGTATGAATTCAATACAACTCAACAAGTGAAAACGGCGATGCTTAATTTTGTTAATTGAAAGCTATAGGTACCGTTCCTATTAAAATTACTAATAACCCAAAGATACATCTTTTTTTAAATAACCACCTGAATTAGTCTTCTTTGTATTTTTTTTCATTTATTACTCATTTATAAATTATGTCATGCGTCTTTGACCAAATTTGCAGGGTATTTTTACATTTTGAAATAACAATTTTTTTTTTTTATGAATAATAACTTTTACTGTGTAATTTTCATGTTTATAAAAAGTGATTATTCATAAACATGAAAATTAATCAATGAAATATTTTACAACCAATATTATGTATATATTGGAACCATTAATGATTGCTATAGATCATAATGATTTTGATGATGCTGTCATATTTGATAAATCCATTGAGGGCATCCAGGAGACTATTGATGGGTTAGGAACTAACTCAGGTCGCATTAGTCTAAAAATTAATACCAATGTGATGTGTAACCAAACCTGGCATGACTCTGATAGGACCCTTACCAGCGCGGGACAGATCATCGAGAGGGTTGACAGCTTCAGATACCTCGGCGTACATATCCCCGAAGACGTTTTCGTTATTCGTTTAGGAATGGCTGGAGCCACATTCAACTCAATGCGGACTATCTGGGACACACAGCTGTACTCGATTAAAACCAAATGCCACTTGTTCAACGCTTGCATTCTGCTGGTAATTCTTTACGGTTGCGAATCATGGCTCATGACGAAGACTTAGAAAAACCGTATACTGAGCTTCGAGAACAGATGCTTGCGTCGGATAATGGTGGTTTGATTTTGTGAGGAATTCAGAGATAAGGGAGCGTACAAGACAGCGTCCCGTGACGTCAGTGGTTATGGAGAGACGTTAGAACTGGCTGGGTCACGTGCTGCGGATGCCTCCGGAAAGTCTCAATCCTGCCTGCTTCTTCTTTCGACCGGTGGGATTCCGGCGTCCTGGACGTCCGTCGGGTACTATCCATAGGATGTACTCGGCGGAACTGAGGGATGCTGGCATGTCATGGGAGGAAGCAAAGCTATTGGCGGGAGACAGTAAATCATGGAGGTGCCGCGTGGCGGCCATATGCTCCACATAAGGAGCGAACATGGCCAAAGAATATTTCGACTTTTATTTTAAAATCTTCTACTACGAAAAATGATTATTAGCAAACTTAAACATTATTCCAAAAAATAAATAATTTACAATTTAAATACTGCAGGGCTGTCGATATACGCGTGGCGGCCATATGCTCTATATAGGGAGCAAACATGGCCAAAGAAGAAGAAGAATAGATCATATTAAAAGAACTAGTTGTTAATTAGTCGCACAATTTTCATTTAAAGGGAAGAATTATGGAGGTGAGTGTAAAAAACAAAATGTTTAAATCTGTCCACTAACGCCTTGCTTTCGAATCGAAAAGAAAAAAAAACCATAACAATTTATGCAAATAAACATGACTTAAAATGTTCGTTCCAGGATCTGATTATTAAAATAAACATAGCGAATGCTGAATATAACCGATAACATAATAAATAATGCTTTATTTTGATTCCTCACACAATCGATTAAAAATTGCTATATGCAACATTTATAACATGAAAGAAATAATCTTTAAAATCGTTGTAGAAATGCATCGTTTACTGTAGAATTGTTGAATCTGAAAGTTTAGTTGTAGTTGTAGTTTTTTTATTGCAAACTGAGTACGCTTTGCTTATTTATTTTGTTCTTTGATGAAAATAGTCTGGTTTCTTGTTGTGCAAGGAAACGCTCGTATTGATTTTATAAAAGTTTGCAAAAATTTGAAAACTTAAATGAAAAAGCGTGCACTAATGACATCATTAAGTTTTGACAAGCGCAGTTTACAAAAGGAGCCTGTGTAAAACGACGTCTTTCCATATAAACCTTCAATATCTAACTAACAAATGAAAATGGAAGCTATAAGAAAATATTTTTTTAAATAACTAGATTTTTGTATTATTAGCTTTATAATTTACAATGATTTAATAAGGACTATCATTTTTAATTACACATTTTAACTGCGTTAGTGAAAATATTCTTTTGTTGTTTAACAATTAATAAATACTAGCTGTAAGCCCGTTGCCCAGCAACGTGAGATTTTTGTTGCATAGTATTTAATTTAATATAATTTTATGTTATTTTATTTTATGGTATTTTATTTTATTTTATTTCATTTCATTTTATTTTATTTTATTTTATTTTATTGAATTTAATTTAATTTAATTATATTTTATTTTAATATATTTTATTTTTATAGTTAGCAGATATTTCGTAAATTATTTAATATTTGGAATAATGTTTAAGTTTGCTAACAACAATTTTTCGTATTAGCAGAAACTTCGTAAATTACTTAATTTTTAGAATAATGTTCAAGTTTGCTGACAACTATTTTTCGTAGTAGCAGAAATTTCGTGAATTATTGAATTTTTGGAAAAAAAAAGTTTGATAACAACCATTTTTCGTAGTAGCCGAAATTTCGTAAATGATTTAATATTTGGAATAATGTTCAAGTTTGCTAACAACCATTTTTCGTAGTAGCATAAATTTCGTAAAATATTGATTTTTTGGAATAAAGTTTAAGTTTGCTAACAACCATTTTTCGTAGTAGCAGAAATTTCGTAAATTATTTAATATTTGGAATAATGTTCAAGTTTGCTAACAACCATTTTTCGCAGTAGCATAAATTTCGTGAAATATTTAATTTTTGGAATAAAGTTAAAGTTTGCTAACAACCAATTTTCGTAGTAGCCGAAATTTCGTAAATTATTTAATTTTTGGAATAATGTTGAAGTTTGCTAACAACCATTTTTCGTAGTAACAGAAATTTAGTAAATTATTCAATTTTTGGAATAAAGTTTAAGTTTGCTAACAACCATTTTTCGTAGTAGCAGAAATTTCGTAAATTATTGAATTTTTGGAATAATGTTCAAGTTTGCTAACAACCATTTTTCGTTGGAGCAGAAATTTCGTAAATTATTTAATATTTGGAATAATGTCCAAGTTTGCTAACAACCATTTTTCGTAGTAGCAGAAATTTCGTAAATTATTGAATTTTTGGAATAATGTTTAAATTTGCTAACAACCATTTTTCGTAGTAGCAGAAATTTCATAAATTACTTAATTTTTGGAATAATGTTTAAGTTTGCTAACAACCATTTTTCGTAGAAGCAGAAATTTCGTAAATTATTGAATTTTTGGAATAATGTTTAAATTTGCTAACAACCATTTTTCGTAGTAGCAGAAATTTCGTAAATTATTGAATTTTTGGAATAATGTTTAAATTTGCTAACAACCATTTTTCGTAGTAGCAGAAATTTCATAAATTACTTAATTTTTGGAATAATGTTTAAGTTTGCTAACAACCATTTTTCGTAGAAGCAGAAATTTCGTAAATTATTGAATTTTTGGAATAATGTTTAAATTTGCTAACAACCATTTTTCGTAGTAGCAGAAATTTCCTAAATTACTTAATTTTTGGAATAATGTTTAAGTTTGCTAACAACCATTTTTCGTAGAAGCAGAAATTTCGTAAATTATTGATTTTTTAGAATAATGTTTAAGTTTGCTAACAACCATTTTTCGTAGTAGCAGAAATTTCGTAAATTATTGAAATTATTGAATTTTTGGAATAATGTTTAAGTTTGCTAACAACCATTTTTCGTAGAAGCAGAAATTTCGTAAATTATTGATTTTTTAGAATAATGTTTAAGTTTGCTAACAACCATTTTTCGTAGTAGCAGAAATTTCGTAAGTTATTGATTTTTTGGAATAATGTTTAAGTTTGCTAACAACCATTTTTCGTAGTAGCAGAAATTTCGTAAATTATTGAATTTTTGGAATAAAGTTTATGTTTGCTAACAACCATTTTTCGTAGTAGCAGAAATTACGTAAATTATTTAATTGTTGGAATAATGATTAAGTTTGCTAACAACCATTTTTCGTAGTAGCAGAAATTTCGTAAATTATTTAATTTTTGGAATAATGTTAAAGTTTGCTAACAATCATCTTTCGTAGTAGCAGAAATTTTGTAAATTACTTAATTTTTGGAATAATGTTTAAGTTTGCCAACAATTATTTTTCGGATTTTAAATTATTTAACAATTATTTCCAATAAAAATCAAAAGATCAAATCCAATTTTTCAATAAAAAATCAGTTGCACATTTTGTCCAAGTGTATGAAAAAAGCAAAATATTATTCTATCATATATCCATATCATAATTTGAATATTCTTAATGTATTAAAGAATTCTAACAGATTTTCAAGGTCAGACGTGAAAAGATTCATCATTATGATTCAATTGATCAAATCCGCTCCAAAAAATATTAGTCTCACATCGACTCACACGATCAGACGATTCATTTCGATAGCCCTATAATCATAGTTTGCAATAGTCGAATTAAAGTCTTTGATTATTCGAATATTATGATGTATGGTGATACAATACTTTAGCTCTACACCAAGAAATATCGAATTTTCAAACGTGGCGATATCAGAACATTCACGCCCTGTTTAAAATAAGCCGCTTCCATTGGATAGAACAACATTTCAAAAATGTGCTGTTCAGAATAAATCGAAATCATTGGTCTGTACCTTACTGCGGACGTCCTTACAGACAGACCTTATCGGCTATTAATGTTAAGACTAGAAATTGTCATATTAGCAATAAAACATATATTTTTATCAATAACAATTTGTAAAAAAAATATTGATTAAATTGCCATTAACTTGGTAGAATGCCACCAAAACTAGTTATAATTAAATCATACACCAAAATAGCTATCATCTTAATATTAAATAATATTTGTATAACTAAAATACTTTATATTTTTTCACCGTATGTCAAAAAATATTTTGTGCGTTGTGCAGCTTGTTTCTACAAGTCAGTATTTATTTATTAATGTACTAAATAAATACATGAAATTCAGTTTAACCTACTGTTGGATCAGTTGGTCATGCTGCCTATTAAAAAAAATGATTTATAAAAAAGGGAGTAGATTTTAACTCCCAAAAGTAGTACATTGTAGTCATTGCCAGCAGATTTTATTGCATTAAAACAAAAACTTTTGTGGGTTTTAAAAAAAACTCTTAACTCAGTTGTGTGGCGGGTCAAATACAGTAAAATGCTCATAAATAAGTGGCAGGTACCTATCATTTTAAGTAACATGTAACGATAAAGTTGTTAAAAACGTATTTTCCACGGCTGGCTGTTTTTATCTTTTTATATTTGCATCATTGCAAGCATTATCATCAATTGATTATAAATATGCTTATACGATAATCAAAACTAGTTCTGATTATTATTTAAAATATGAATGAATATAATTTTATTTTTACAAGTGTAATGGCCTTCTACCGAGAACTTGTCTAAAAATTTCTAGCCGCGAGTACAATCCAAAAGCATAATATTGTAATTTGACTCTAAAGACAATCTTGTTTGTCTTTCTAAAGCTACTAAGGTATTATTATTTTCCTAGATAGTATATTTTCAGTCTTTTGATACCAATAAAATAAAATAATACATAAAACTCCATTTATGTATGGTTTTTATCAAATGTAAATCGTATCACGATATATTTTATTATACAGGTCTTTTCATCATTTAAATTGTGTTTGAAATAAAAATAATTTAACATAGTTATCAACATGACGTTATATTTATCAAGTTACAATATTTCAATCAAAAGTATTTTTAGCGTTAATGATTCGATTAATGTCTAAGAAACGCTTTCAAAGTAGTATGTGATTTTCAAGACATGACAAGTTTTGGCTTAGGACCCTTGACCTATGTTATAAGGAAAATTCATAAATGAAAGTTTGTTTTTTTTTGATAAAAAAAAAGATACGATGTTCTTCGAAAGACTAAAAAAACATTTTTTAATGAAGGAAAGCATAATTGTTGATAAAAAAAATGTTGATTAATAAAAATAAACTGATTTTTTTCAATATTCTAAATAAATTTTAGCCCTGTACAAATCGACTTGAAAGTTTTATTTAAAATGTCAGAGATGTTATCAACAAATATTTTGATACCATTACAGATAAAATCTCTTTGAGTAATAGTGAAAGCGACGTATAACCGAAACACAAAATTTCGATATAGAAGAAAAAAGTCATTCTCAAGTTTGTTGACGCATCAAAAAGTTGGTTTTAATGAAAAACAAGATAAAAGTTTTTTTTTGTCAACACATTTTCAATCTCAATTTCTTTAAATCAGAAATGTTCTAAGTACATAAGTTAACTGAGGTTCATGATTGATGGGTTGCAAGCCATCGAGATAACGTCATTTACTACTTACTATTAAATAATAAACTTACAAATCTTGGATATGTTAGAAAATCTATTTCATCCGTAAATCAACGAGTAAAATATTATGCTCTCTCGAAGAGATTGGAGATCCTAAAACATAGTTCGAAAAATATATTTTGGTCAAATTGTAATGATAAAAATGTTTGCCAACTTCAACTATCACATTGTTCCCAACTTTCCGTATTTTTAAGGTTCATTGAAGCTAAAGTGTGTGACTTTGTTCACTTTAAAGAGATATTCTATAAAACGTTGTAAACTAAGCAATTAAAGAGCCCATTTCACAATAAAGTTTTAATACAATAGAAAAATGGAAAATAAATTCTCCCAAGAAGGGGGCCATGGCCCCCATGGCCTCCCCCTTAGATCCGCCAATGACCCCCACTGTCTATATGGTTTATGTTACTTTCGCTACAACATTTTTAAACTCGACAACCCTGATTTCTCAAAGATTTATTGTCACATTATATTTTTATTTATACTAATGCGATAAATAAAATAAAATATATTTTTTTTTAAATATTGCTCTAATTCTTTTTTAACCATTTGAGTAGTAAGTTTGATGTAAATTTTGATTATTTATAAGTACAGTGAAACCCGTTTATAGAACAGTTAAATAATAAATTTCTTACAATTAACATACATATAGATATTAAAGAGAAAGGGAATATTTATTATTATTTTAAATCTCTTGAATCGATAAATTATACCATAGTTAAACGAAAAAGTATCAAGACGTTATGTATTTTTTCTGTGAACGAGAATAAAAACAAATAAAAAGCTTCAGTATGCTGTGTCTACAGATACGCTTTACGTAAACAAAAGAATATATACAGCAATTTATCGATTCCAACGATCTATTTTACAGTGACAAGTATGTTTATAAATTTAAATACATTTCATGGCGTACCTTGCTTATTTAGGCCTTAAAATTGTACTCATGCCTTTAAAAGTAGACAAGGTAAAGTCTCTAGTAGACAAGCCTTAAAGTGGTGAAATAAAAATAAATTTAACTAAAATTGTAAGTTTTAAGAAGATTTTGAATTAGAATGCTAATCTTGCGAACACAATATCAAATTGTTATTTTATAAACAACACTTTTTGTACTGATTATATCCAGTGAAAAACTGATTGAATACCCTAGTCCCTAATAAAGAAAAGATTATTGTTGGAAACCTGTAATGCTACAGATCTTCAAATAATACCAAAATAATGCTTCTATAAAAAAACATATTTACTTTATTATTATTTTTATCTAAGATTTTTTTTTCAATGCTAAGTTGCATATTTTTAGTTCTTTCAATTATAAACCCTCAAACTTGCGTACTTTCCTAAGATAACTTTTTTTACTGTCAGCCTTTTTTACTGTTCGATTTCTTCAATATTTAATTTTATTTACAGTTTATCAGCTAGAGTTATTTTTTTTTATGGGGCACATAGACTATATTATAAACAACCCATGTAGGAAAACGAAGAATGCAAAAACGGTAGGTTACGGTTCCAGTGTATTATGTAAAAAAAACATAACCGACTTTTCTCATCTCAGGCATTATCAATTGATGTAAATATAAATTGATACACGGAAATAAAAAGAACGCTAATTTACAATAAAAAATAAAACCATACATAAAATTACTCAAGTATAAAGGGTAACCAAAATGAGATACAATATTAAAAAGTGTTTTTCTTTCTTGATATAAATGTACAAACACTAAAAATGAAATGAAATATTCAGTTTGGCAACCATTGAAGAACGATTACCCTCCAATCAAAGTTTAAGAATAATAAATATGTCATTCCAATTCTAAGCTGTCTAGATATATAATATATTATGTTTCTTAAATAGAAGATGAATGTGTACTAAACACAATCTTCATCAACGATTCGAGGGATGTTTGGTTGTTTGAAAAAATGCTTAGAGAGTTTTTAGTATTATATAATATATTAACGTAGTGTTTTTGACTAAAATAAAAATTTCATTATGGAAACGGAGGCCATTAACAAAAATTACACTAAAAGAAAATAGATTGTCGACAAGACAGATCTATTTTGAACCATTAAAATGACAACACGAGATCAACACATGCAATATGTTTTAAGACATGGACTGAAATAATTATACATTCGCAATAAATAACGTTATACACTCAATGACCGTGGTCTTAAAACACTTGTTTTGAATAACGAATATGTCAGTGAAAGACTATCAAAATTTTTTTTTTTCGAAACATATACGACTGTAAATAAGAAAGAAACTTCCACAGTAAAGGAAAATACTTAAACGTATTGAAAATTTAAAGTTACAATAATAATATTGTAATAGTTCATTGTGTTTAGAAGCTTTTGAATAGCACGTTCTTCTCTCGATACGACTCCGTTTAATAATTCATAAGGCACGAAAGCCTTCCAGCACCACCTGCGGAACAACCTCACCGGAACATCGCAAACCTTCAAAGTCAAAAAGGATGCGGATGCTTTGAGGTAAAGAGATAATATGCTAGTTGATGAATATGAAAAGTGCATCTTCATAACGAAGCTTCTGAAAGAGTGGTTGTGCATTAATTTTTGGGTTGTCTGAATAAAATTTCGTTTTCAAATATCTAGTTTAAAAATGACTTCAAGGTGAAATTATCATAGCGTTTTGTATTACTACTGGTACTAGTATGCTAAGCATGACATTATTTGTACTTACAAACAATACGTAGCACAATATTTATTTCAATTGAGTAAATTGATCATATTTTTAGTAAAAATACAAGCTACCTGGTAATTTTCCAACGGTATAACCGCTTCCTATTTGTGATCACAGTATCCCACAGGTTCATGCTTAATGTTTTTCAGGTCTTCAGTTTTACCCTTTTAACAGGTTGATATTAACAACAATAAAACTAATAAATTTCTTTTATAGATCCAAGAGATAATTTTTAGGTGACTAGAGTCTGATTTATCTAAGAAACTCTATAGATCCACACTACACACTTTTGAAGTCATTGAATGTGAGACCTGTGATGTTTTGATAATGCCGAAAACTAGGCAGCTACATCTTTGTTGAACAAAACAATCTCATGGTCAAAATTAATATTTGTAATATTTTTTATGCTACTTTATCATGGAGTAACACGTCATAATATGACGCGAAATAATATATCTATGATTATTTAATATATAAGAGCCATCAAATAAAAAGCATAATCAATCACTTTTATTTTCCAATTGAAAGGTGTCTGGCTGTGGAAAGTAATTGTTTCCGAGAATCGACTGTTTACATAAACAAGGAAGTAACATAATTTCGACTATTTTCCTTTTGCATGTTTTCAGCCTAAGAAGTATGTTTGGAAAAGATTGTGGTAATTTATATTACTTATTTAATGAAGAAGTTAAACGCTGAGTAAAATTTATAGGGTTAAATAAACCACATATAATTGCCTTGATCTACTTTCAGGAATTTTTCGACCGGAGGAAAACTTTCGCACAGCTCGGAGAGTGTGGTCGTTCAAACGAATAAAGCATTTCAACTTGAGGGCATAAACGAAAAATATGTTATATTTGGTTTTGCTAAAAGAGAAATGAAAATTTAAGCCTGTTATTTATGGCCGCTTATTTGATATGAATAAGCGGCTGCGGTTTATTATATAAATTTAATTAAAAATAATAATGCAACTTCGCGCTATGTATAAATCATGGACAAAGTTATTTAATTTTTCTTCAAAATAAATTTGATTTATGTATAAAGTGTTTATATGTTTTTTAAATTAAATAAAAAAAAAAAAATGTTTATTACAATTTGTTTATAAATTATTTAGAACGGTTTATCACAATTGTAGCATGAAGCATATATCAATGTGCCTTTAAGCTTAAAACTTCATTGATTTCAAAAACATCTCTTTAATTGAGGATATTGAATGCTTGAGGGAATTTTGATATCAAACTTGAGTCTTTCAAAATTTTTACAATCCCTCAGAAAAAAGCCGTATTGCCCACAGTTTTTTCAAAGTCAATATGATACAAAATTGGTGTGTTTCAGACTTATTATAGTAGTGGAGGGCGCTAACTGGACTTCAGTAATATTTGTTATATTGATTTACTACGTAACTACTCAATTATTATTAATCGGTAATTATTAATTATAAATGTGATATGCCTTAGATGGCATTAACAGAATAAGTAGAAATAAACTATAATAAAGAGTACACAAATATCTTAAAAAACAACACAGCACAGTAAGTGCAGTCTTTGACATTGTATTTTACTAACTTATTGATGTTGCTAGTGTAAAATGATCCATTGAATTGTTAACAGTTATCTATAATTTGTTTTTTTGTAAGGTGTGTTGTTTTGACATTCTTTGTTAGGGTGCGTGAAAACAACTCCACGAACATGTGAGCGCCCGCCAGCACAAAATTAAGAACACCTGCTCTACGGAATCTACGGGTTCGTAAAAAAGAACTATTTTTGTAATTAAAAAACTAGATTTTACAATTTAAATGCTGAAATTACAGCAGTATTCCTAACATATTGAACTTTTTTCTATCGATGATAACATACTCGAGACAATTTTTAGCAATAATGGATTACTTGAAATGAATTAAAAGTACTAATAGTTCATGAACGCATTTGTTGAATGGAAACCCTTTGTTTCACTCGTCATAGACACGAATAAGAGGGCTGATAATATTTTTCAGGTTAACAAAGAAATTGCAATTAACCCTTGTGAGCTTTTTGCGTTGCCATTGTTTGAAAAAGAAAATGTGAATTCAAATGTGAGTAAAGAGAGTCAAAAGTAAACAAACCATTGTACCCAGAGAGAAATGAGATGTTATATGTTGATTTATTTTTTTGTTAATATATACAAAGAGAAAAGATATGCACGCGCTTTTTTAGCCAATGCGTTAATCAAAGAATGTTTATGAAAACATTACTTGTATTACTTTTGACTTATTTTCAGGGCTATGGAGTCGTGAAAAAAAACTACGGATTTTGTCTGCGGCATCTACAGATGGTCCGGATTTCGATTTAACTTGCTTAGAAAATTATGTAAAATTGTATATGAAAATATTTTTCCTTTAAGATTTTGGGTACTATCTACATATATATATATAAAACAAAGTGGGGTTTGTTACACCACGTATATCTCAAGAATTGCAGCACGGATTTTAATAATCTTTGTTTTATTAAATTCGTATCCGCCTAGAATAGCAGAATAAGCATTAAAACATCGGAAAAATATCACGGGAAAGAAATTATTAAGAAAATAAATGTCCTCATACAATTTGTTTTTTTGAAAAATACAAATGGAACGTGGACATTGTATGACACGTTGTATGCTGTTTTCAGTAAATCCACCAGATGGCATTGATTACATTATACTTTGACAGTTGACTGCTCGCTATGTAGGTATACATGCGCCGTTATTTTGAGTTTTCATCGATTTTTATTAGGTTTTAATTCCGATAAATCATTCTGATGTGAAAATCTATTTATCCAATTATGGTAAAACACGGGATTCATTGCTCATAGCGGGAACAGTGTATTTTGATTAGTTTATAATGTGGCGCAAATTCTGTGAAATAGTATTTAAACGATATTGTATACGAAGCACACTGTTCATACAATGCATTGCAATACTCGCTAATGTTTTGGTAAAGAGACGATGAATATCAATTCAATATCAAGATGATAAACCTATTGAGCGGTGGGTATCGAAATCATTATTTTCATTTCAACATGATAATAGTTTTTCTCAGCAAGAAGGTTAGCTCGATGAATTATTACGCATAACGTTTTTAATATTATTATTACATTGATTTGAATAGAATACACCAACTTAACGATTAAAATACACTGAACTCTGTTTTAAGACGATTTAGAAATAACACGGTGCAAAAAAAGAGAAATAAATCGACTATTCATTTAAAAATTTGGACAGAAATATTACACAGTTTCTGGATATCTCAAGAGATGAGAGCTATGTCGTACAAAATGTTCGTAAAAGGCTTCGTCTATTGTCTCATAGTGATAGTAAATAATTTTTGTTACCTTTGATTTTTTTTAAGTATTTTTTAAATAACATTAAGATACAATAAGCGATAATGAATTTTATTTTTTGATATCCTTAATTTATTTTTATGCAAGGAAACCTATCTACCACAAATTTTAAATTTTTATATAATTGTTTACACTTTTTCTTTACTCGGTATCGCGTTGAGCGTATCTACCGTGTAAATGGGGAGTTCAGTGTAAAGGTGTTCTACTGAAAAGGGAGAACATATCGATTTTTTTAAACCATGCTCGCTTCAGATGCTGCAGTGTATTTTTTTTATATATACAAGCTGTAGATAATCGATCTTTATTAATATAAATACTTTCTTGAATAGTAAAGGGAAGTGTTGATAAAATTAAGATTGTTTAAATAAATAAATCATTTATTCTATAGATAGAGTTGTTATTTTAAATTCGTTTAAATATTTAATAGATGGCGATTACAAAAAGAAACATAAAACATGTCATTCGTGCTATAAAAATAAATCATATTCTTATAAGAGATTGAGCGGAGTCATTGGCAATAATTGTTTTGACTAAAAAAACATTTAATAAAACTTATTATGTCTGGCAGTTTGTTAGTCAAGTTAGGAATGCCAACGCCAGATCGTGGAATGAACGACGCTTTCAATCGAGAATTGGAACGTGAACGTGAATATGATCGAGATGCATTGAACCAATCAGTTCGAACGAATGTACCACTGTTGAACCCACAGCAGAAAAAAGTGTAAGTTACGTCAATGAATGCAATTGATGATGGCTTATTTTCCCTCGATGCACCCGGTGGAACTGGGAAGACATTTCTCATGTCATTGATTTTGGCCACTGTTCGTGCGAGATCCGAAATTGCTGTAGCAGTTCCTTCTTCTGAGATAGCGGCTACGTTGATAGAAGCATGCTGTACGGCTCATTCAGCGTTGAAATTGCCGTTAAACCTCCAAATGACTGAAAACCGACACGCAATATTGCGAAACACTCATCAATGGCCGAAGTTTTGGTAGCGAGTAAAATCATCAACTGGGATGAATGCACAATGGCGCACAAACGCGCATTAAAAGCACTCAACTCAACTATAAGGATCTAAACAGTGACTCAAGATCTTTTGGAGGCGTAATGATTCTACTATTTGGCGATTTCTGCCAAGCACTACCAGTCATTCCAAGATTGACCGCTGCCGATAAAATAAACGCTTGCCTCAAATCATCGACCCTGTGGCGTTATGTGAATAAATTTAAGCTGACGACAAACATGGGAGTTGCATTGCTAAACGATCCATTTGCCGAAGATTTCTCGAAGAAATTGCTGACTATTGGTAACGGCCGTATTGCTGTCGACGAATCGAACGGATTGATTTCCTTTCCGCCGATTTTTTGCAATTTCGTCTCAAGGAAAGACGACTTCATCAACAATATGTTCCCGAACATCTAATCACAAAAATCACAATTGGTTGATTGAACGAGCAATTCTTTCAGCAAACAACAAAGGTGTGGATCATTTAAACTTCACAATTCAAAATCAAATAATTGGTCCACTGCATTCCTTCAAATCTATCGACCGTGTAACAAACGAAGACGATGCAACTAACTAACCAACTTAATTTTCAAACTTATTGGATCTGCCTGGCTTAACACCGCACAATTTACAACTAAAGGTTGGCTCGGTAGTCATCATGTTTTAAGTTATCAAGTTAACACAACACTTATTGATTCTGAGGCGGTACGAAGTTCGTTGGGTCAGCTAGTAAATACATAATTGATAGAATTTTTATTTTCAAAAAAATACACTATTACTCGGACATCAATCTCACAGCCCGACTTATTTCAATACAACTTCATAAACACAACGAAAAAAATCGTTTTCTAATTTTTTGTAACAAAAGATTAGAAAAACTTTCTGAAAATAAATTTATTTGTGATTATACAGCCTATTTTAGAGAAATGTTTGATTTTCTCCATACGACTAAACTTCAATTTAATTACATTAAAATTCGTTTGCTAAGGCTTTGAAACTTTCACAAAGCTTCTTTGGAGTCAGTTTCATCGGAAACTCAGAAGTCAAAGATTCTCAAACTTTGCTAATTTTAAGCGTACTTAATATTCTTTCATAAATTAATGTTTTAGTTATGTATGGTTATGCATGGATTCTATAAATCCTTCAGACCCATGGCATTATGTGAGTGATCAATTTTTTTTTATTCATTACTTTAAAAAACAAGAGAAAAATAGCTTTCATAAAAAGACTTCTGTTGGTATACTTCCATCAGAAGTTTATGTACTCTACACTGGTTATAAACATGTTTTTATAAATTTAAGAAAAAGATTTTTTTGGTTTTTTGGGTATCATGTAAAAATATGATTATTTTTATTAAGACAATTAGGTTACTTTGTATTGTTTATAATATCATAAAAACTGAGTGACGTTAATTATTAATTATATTTGTCAAAAATGAAATAATCTAGCATGTGGTATTCCTCTATCTTTGATATTTTTGTTAAGCCAATGAACCTTGTCATTCACTTCAACTGAATAAAACATATGAAATATTTCGAAATAATAATTTTAGTATTGATTTTTAGATATAATTCTTTCTTGAAGACCAAATATTTTTTTGATAAACATGATCTTTTGTTCTGTGTTAATGTCTAGGATTAATTTTTCATTTGAAAAAAGTCGATTTTATTGTGAAAAATTCAACAAAAAGCAAATACCACAATAAATCCAAAATCTAGAATTTGATTTCTTTCAATGAATTTTAAAGTTTGCGTTGTTTTTTTCAAACCTTTTAAGTGTAAACGCAGCAATTGTTGACAGACTATTCACAAGTTTTATTTAAATATTATAAAATGAAAATAATAGAGAATTCCAACTTTGTCACCTTGACTAAAGCCGCCACGACATTACTGCCAAAGGCAAACCCGCTCAGCAAAGTGCCTTCAACGCCATCCAGACAAACCCGGCCAGACTAAGCCATCCGCAAAAAATAGAATGAAACAAGATTTTTTGATTTGTTGAACTGCTTGTTAGAAATTTTAATTCTCTGAATTTTGAGATTTATTCCGTTGCAGCTGGAAGTAGAGAAATATTCTTCAATCAATAGCTTGCTTAAAGTTGCTGATTAAACTTGAGTAATTTTATACAACTACACACATTTATCTACGAGCACAAAATTTAATTGTAAGTTATAGTATATGTCTTTACTTTCTGAATGTTATTTAATTTTTGCTTAGTTTAAGTCTCTTTTTACTAATTTGTGGGCAGCAGTCAGTACTCTCCTTATTATTATTGAGTGAGAGTAAGTCGATTCAATATTTTGGAATGGCGCCAAATATATTGAAAATTCAAAGCAATAGAGTGTTTGGTGAAAAATATTTAAGAACCTTAAATTATTCAAATTCTAAATCATATACGGAGTTACACGCATTAAAACTTATAGCAGTTAAAATGGCAACAGTGTAATATGATATCTCAGAGATATTATCATCCACAGTCGAAAATTTGATTTGAAGTAAGTATTCGCATGTGTTTGCTAACATTATATAGCATGAGCATTAGTTTGGTAATCACACATGGATCGATAGTTATGTGAAACTTTGCATTGGTAAGTTTATAGAGAGTGATGAATAGTTACATGAACTAAATGATCAAGATTTGTTATCAATAATTAGAAAAGTTAAAATAAAATAAGACTTTGCAAACATGTTCGTAACTTTTAACGAAAACTTTTCCAGCTTAATCAAAATATGGAGAACATCATTATTTATTCTGAAATTTTATCGAATATCTGATCACGTTATTATGTTTTCAAAAACAACACTTGCTTTTTGTTAAATTCCGCTTCTATCCTTTTTAATGACTTCAAAGAAAATTTATTAACATTATGTAACAATTTTCGTTAAATTAAAATATCTGCAAATATCACAAATGCTATTGAAATTACTCGTGTTCAGCATGATCATTTTTTTCCATTCGTATTCTAAGCCTATTAAAGCAATCCCTATTTTTTATTACTATTACTGAGAAATTGATCAAAAAACTGTTTTCGTTTTTTCAATAGTGTAAGATTTTGAAGATATAGTTTAATTTTTATCTAAATTCGATTAATTTTTTGATTGTATTGGTAATTACTCTTTCTCTGTGGTCTGGTTGATAAGGTATTTATTTGCTCTGACGATCCAGGCAATCTGGGCTAAAATTCCAGCATGGATAATATTTCAAAAAATCGTTAGTTACAATTTGAAATATTATACATGAATGTTTAATGTGTCTCTTCTTCTCGAGTTGATATCGAGTGACTTATGAAATTTTAATCGAGTTTATCCGGTATTCTTTTTTTATTTCAGAATATACTTAATAGTATTTTTTATATTTTATTTAAACACATTATTATGTACGTAAATAGTAAGGTAAAAATAGCAAAGTTTTAAAAGTGGTAGCTGTTGTTGTATTGTAACCACTCTTATTGTGAGGAATAAAATCTTATTATAGAGCATTTCATCAGAGATTTTGGTATCGAAAAGTATTATTAAGTCAGTTGCTCTTTTCAGAGTTGAAACTCGTATATTAACCGATTGAAAATTAATGTATGAAAGATTTCACGAGCAGGCTGCGCAATTAAAAAAGGTCAAAAGCTTTAGAACGATACATATTACTCTAAATTAGATAACGGGTAATGATCATTACTTTTTTATTTCTTTACTATTGAACAAGTCGTGTGTCTTACAACCATCCGTTGGGTGTATGCAATCACCTATTTAATTATTTATAATTTATATTCGAGGGTCATTTAATAGAGTTTTTGAAATCTCGTTACTCTTATCTCGAATTTTCAAGGGCACGAGACGTAATATGTGTCAAGATATTCTCGTGAATCGAGACCACAATGCTTATTTATCCTGTTCAATAAAAGAAAAAATATTTATTTGTTACTTTTTTGCGCGATACAATGGTTCCAGAAAATGATGCGTAAACAACTCTACTTTCATATTATTTGATAGATTGGCTCCAAAAATCATAATATCGCATAAAAAGTTAAAAAATTAATAATAATCTAGCAATTTGCTGTTCAAATTGGTGGAAAAAAAGATTTTGCTTTACATATTAAGCATTATTTTCTTTGATTAGAGTAGGATCTCGTCAATATCTTCAGGCGTAGTATTTTTAACGCCTTCACCATTAACGGTGTCGATACGGAATGACCTCTGGAGTGCATTTTATTAAGTAAATTTTATGCATACGCATGCACAACGCAGATATCAAGTGGCCCAATTCGGTTAAGTATATTTGACTCGCCTTAAATAGTCGACTTAAATTCAATGAACACGCCGCGATAGAAAACGTCAATCTTATGCTACAAAAGCAAAGTTGTACTTTATGCTCAATGCGAGGAAAAATTTATTCTCAAAAGCAAACTGCTCCTCTATACAGCAATTACTCGACCAATCATGGTGTACGCTACTTTAACATGGGCTTACCACTAACATTTGAGACTCTCCAGATTGTTAAAAATAAATCAGTTATGTAACGAACGCCCCGTGGTACGTGCGTAACTCTCTGCTTCATAGACACTTAAAAATACCTACAATCGCAATGCCTAAGAATCATTTTAGCTGAGACTGCTCAACGAACTACCAAAGATTTTAGTTTTGCCTTATACTAATAATGCGTGTAAAAACGAACCTTCGTATCATGAGAATGTCTCCCTTTAGCTGACTTCTTTGTATATTATATGCGTATATGTATTTATACCGATGTGTGTGTACATGTATGGATATAGTATGTGGGGAGGTAAATATAATGTTATTTGCAAATTAATGCATACGTTGTCCACATGATCTGGATTCACTGAGGATTTTTCACCTTTGCAGCGATCAAACCATTCCGTTAGCAATGATGACAAAAGAATACAAACTATAAAACATTAGAGATGAAAGAGACTCGACTCGAAGAACTTTGACGCTAAGTACTTAAAACTAGTAAAACTAGTACTTAAAACTCCATAAATTTGATATCCACAAAAATGCAAATTTAGTTCTCTGTCTTTGAATTAATTTATGGCCGAAACGTGCTATTTAACGAACTAAATAAATGTATTTTAACAAGATTTAAAGTAAAGCCATCATATCATATGATTTTGTACCAGGTCAGTATTTCTTATGTGAATTAAAATCGCGTAACAATGAGTAAATCGCGTAAAAAAAAGAATTCATTTATAAAAAAACATGGTAGCTCTTAAGCATTAGCTTCAGAGTCAATTATTTAGTAGATAATAAAGCTAAGATTACATCAAAGTTTGCTTCTTAACAGGACACAGTGAATTTAATGAACTGGTGGGAAAGCAGTGGATCATGATGGAAGAAATATCAGCGACTTGCATCACAGTCACGAAAAAAACACTATCGTATCCTTTCTGTTCAATGAAAAACTGATCATAGGTATTTTTAAAATTATCTACGATAAAATAAATAAAACTAACTCTTTACATACCCTAAGATAAAAAAAAGTCTTGAGTTCTTTTATATCACGTAGGATAATAAAACATTAGCTTTTACGCATGCCTCTTGCAGAGTTAAGCTGAATAGGTACCGTGTCTGATTCAAGTTGAAATGAAAGAAAATTACCACTAAGAGAAAGGTCAACAAAGGATACATTTAATCTTTAAAACAAATTGGATAAAACTCTGTGACACTTTTCTTTTCATTATATCTCAGAGTAAAGGTCAAGAGAGTCTTAGAAATATAGATCCTTATTAAAAATGAATAAGCTGGGATTAACTTGTCTCTCTGTTTGTTTACTTTTAAGCTAAAAAGTTTTCGGGGATATTTCTAAAAAACTTCCTTCGGTTATGATAAGCTCTCATCTCTTCAATGAAATAAAGGTTTTCTTAGCAAAATGTATTATTTTGGGTAAAGCGAAATTTGCAAATTTTATTCTTACTTATTGCTACGTTCATTCGTCATTAAATTATATTGTTTACATATAAATTATAAATGAGTGTAAAATATAAAAATGAGACATTATCATAATTTGGTTAAAATACACTCTTTAATTTTTTATATCGCAATATTTTAAACTAAAATTTATATGCCAAAAGGTGTATATAACAGTGTTTTGTATGTAAATAATTTAACTTATTTTAAATATTATTTTTTTATTTTAAATCGTTCTGCAGTAGTAAATATATTATGTTTAATTAACAAGAAACAAATAACTATTATCTACTTGAGAACGATGAGAGAAATCTACAAGTGTCCTAAGCAAATGTTCTTCGTGTGTTACTTTGCATACCTGATTTCAAGAAACGTATTAATTAATATACCCGAGGATCAGTTGACATGAAGCCTTTCCTGTAAGGGCACGTCACACGTTCACTTGGTTGTCAGAATAGTATACTGCCTATGTTCCGCTTGCCTGTCTACCCTTTTCATATACAATTCACATAATCCTCTTATGAAATGTACGTCAAATTAATCATACCTATCATGATTATATCAAGTCACAAACATCCAAACGTATTTACGGCAAAATAAAATGAACAGTCTTTGATCGTTTTTTTGCAACAAAGATACGAAAACCATATTGTATTCATGCAAAGTATTCTATATTCTCTGCACTCTGAAGTATTTTAGATTGTACACACCCCAGCCCGCCACGACTTATATTTTTTTATAAATGTAACCAAGCCAGCATGTTTTGTGACGATTTGCTTATATTTTGTATACATTTTCACAGTTTGTTTTCCATTTCTGGAAATTTCCAGTGGAGAGTGTAATTACAACCGAATGATGAAATACACATTCATAATAAGAGAGAAATTTTTGATTATTTAAAAAATGGCGTGTTAGAAAGCCGAAAATTGTTTAAATTGAAGTATATTACAAAAAAGTTAGTCTATAACTTTGATTTATTCAATTTTCCGCATTATTTTTCGGAAAAATGCAAACTTCCTTGCCTTGGGTAAAAGTAACGTATATGTAGTTCTGTGAAAATCACAACGCAATGTCATTTAATGAAGCACTGCAATCTGTGTGTAATAATTGTCAAATTATTATATATGAACCGTAATTAAACTATAAACCTTTAAATATTTATTTATTAGCTATTTGGACACATCATCATGCCATTTCAGCATCGCCTTGGCGCGATGCTGAAATAGGTATCAAGTTTATTTTTAATTATTGTGGAAATAAAAAGATTATAATCTTTTACCTTACTACTTTTTAATGACATTTACATAAGAAAAAAAAACAAAATAGGTTTTCAAAAGTTTTCTGCTTACTCACTTATTGATATAAAATGATAAAAAAAGATCACAAGATGTATGCGAATCCATATACAGTTTGTAAAGGATTGATGGTACCAGAAAGATTGCGGAACAGCAATTTGGTTCGGTGAACCAATATTTCGTCTTCATAACACTTTTTATGTACCTAGCTTAAGAATAAAGGTGAGTAATAAAAATAAAGTAATATAATTGAGTTTACCGTTAATTATATTACGTAGTAGGGTGTGAAAACTTCCGTTTTTATGTGTAAGTGTTGCTTTCATCGTTGATAGGAAAATAAATAAACGTTTCACCGGTTTATTGACTGGAGGTGTTTACAGAAGGAAACCAACACTACGTAAAGTTATATTGACGTCGTTTATTTACGTGTTTAAATTAAAAGAAACATTCATTTAATAATGTACTGACAGAAGATAAAAGGACAAAGCCGGTATAACAAAAACCAGGATGCCAGTATTTTTGTTTTTTTCATACCGGTTATGAAAATACTAAATACCGATATGCAGGAAACCAAACAGGAGACTAGAAGAACCTTGACGTTAACGCGTCCTGGTACTTAAGGCTACATAAATTTGATATCCAAAAAAAAAAACGAATTCATGTTAATTGAATTCCTAGTTCACCATATTATTTTTGTAATACCGGTATTAATACTTTGTAATATTATTATTTAATATAAAAAGCCGGTATTCAAATATGTGTTTGGTAGTACAACCCCTAGTTCCAACCAAACGATTTTTATTACAAAATAGTTTGGTGATTTGATGGTTGAACAATGATATCCAATTCAAATCTTGAAGTGAACAATGAAGATAAGTTTTAAATTATTTTTGGTCGTTTTATATTTAATTTCACCTGTTTCCCCGTGATGATTTTAGCCACCTGATAGATTTCTTGGTTGAATTAGACATCAGTCTGTTAAAACTCAATCATATCATAATAATAACAAAGCAAAGTATTGAGTTTCAGAAAGAAGAGAAAGTAGTTATTTTGGCATCAGGCTATCTGCAAAACTTTGTTAAGCTGTACAATGTTATCTGGTTTATCTTCTCTTCACTCTATAACTAATTCCTTACCTTTTAACAAATTACAGATTCGGCAACTTTCGTAGACTAATTGATATACTTAACACAATTTATAATAAACATGTAAATACTTTTATTGTATAGCATAGGTAATATTTTTTACCTCATATTTTTATTTAAGTCGTAATTTTATAAAACATCGTCAGTTTAAGTCATCCGAATAATAAGAATCTCTGAAAATAAAAATTCTTTTCACTGCGAAAATTTTATTTACATGTACGTTGAGAGTTAATTTTTCAAAATAGTAGGCAATCAGTTAAATTTTATTGCGATAAGCGAAAGAGGTCTTGATCATTGCACAAATGTTGAAGTTGTACGATATAATTCTACTTTATTTTAATAAAAAAAACGTCTCGTTTGTAGCTGCTAACATAATATTTTTTTATACAACTTGAAAAAAAAACAGTGGCATTAAAAGAGACATGTGATAATTAAGAGAAATTATTGTAATGCTCTCAATATTTAATAAATGTGTAAGATGCTTCAGAAATATTTGATTTAACACATTAAGAAATTGAAGCCAATATCTGAAATGATAAAAAAAACTTTTTTTGCACACTTTCTTTAATTATGTAACTTTTCAAGATCGTCATGAGAGCAGCAATGTCATGAAGATCTTTGCAGTTTTTCTTTATGGGTCGTAAAACTTAAATATTTTAACTATTGTGGGTCATTGGCTTAATCTGAGGGGTGATTGAATCATTACACGTTACGAAAATATAATCGTTGCGTCAAAGTATCCGAATTATTTTGCATTTAAATCAGCAAACTTAGTTTTGATTGTTCCTTATTTCAAAAAAAACCCATTGCATGAAGCACATCTTAAGCAAAGTATTATTTTGAAACTTTGGTGTTGATGTGTAGAGGCGATGGTTAATTTGAATACGATAAGGGTAAAAGTATGCGGGCGATGGTATCAATGAAGTTAAGAAATAATGTCAAACGACTCTTTCTGCTTATCTATATCCAGTGAGTAGATTTTATAATTTTGTTTTAAAAACGTATGGGTGCTATCGAAATCTACTAAATTTGAAATTAAGCAGGCAAAATTTTAGCCTGAAGTTCTTCTAACGCTCAGTCAGATTGATACATATTCTTTGCTGCATTTGCTCAGGTCAAAATATTATGCAAATCTTTATTAGTTGAGCTGCGCTGGTATTATCGTATAACACATAAACCTCAGTGTTTCAACAAGTAATGGTCTCAGACACGCTACATGTACGTTAATAAAATTACACGTAAATACTTTGTGATTTTTTTGTTTTGTTTTCTCAATGCTTTGTTTTAAAACAATACAACATGTATAGCTTTTATATCACATACCGTAACCTTATATTAGTCAGACTATTTTTAATATCAATATGCTTTTTGCAAATTTTTTGAAATCATTTCGTAAAAAAATATGGTCAAGTCTTACCCAATTTGTCTTAATAACTCGAACTTTAAGTACGCTACTGAGTTGAAAGCAACATCCGAGAGAGAAACTAATACAATTCGCGTCATTACGTTTGGATGCCAAGAAGTGCATTAAGATATTTCTGCTGTATGAATGCATTTTTGTGTCACGGTCAGTAGAGATGATGCACCAAGACTATGATATCCGATGATAATTCAAGGTTCCGCAACAATTGAACTTTGTAAATTCTGGCAAAGAATACTCTATTCAAAGAGCTTTATTGACTGAAATAACATGTTTGGTAGGAATTAAGTATTGTTTACTCTTAAATGTGATTGTTCATAATGAGCTCATTATAATTTAGCACGAACTAAACCATTAAAATACATTTTGTATTTCATCTATCATTCGATTCAATTTTATTGCGCTCTCTCGTTATTCAAACAGTCTGTGAATTAATCCTGGCATTAGGTTAAAGAAATATACGTTAAAGAAAGTTTTTTTTTTTAAATAATAAACTGCTCAAATTATAGGTAAATAGAAGTCCATTTAAGAATATCACGATGACGGAATGCTTATGTAGCAATCAAAATATCGGATTATTCTTGGATTATATCAAAAAAAAAAATACACAATGAATAAGTTATATAATTAAATATTTCGACTGAGGGTGCTTGATGGAATTTCAATATCAAATTTTAATTGTTTGAATTTTGTACTTTTCCATGAGTTTTGTCGCTAACGACCCGGGTTTCGCAGTCAAGTACATCCGGGTCAGTTCAAATACATTCGTGCACATGAAATGCCTGAAGATGGCGAAAGGGAAAACCCAGGTCGTAAGCGACAAAACTCATGGAAAAGTACAAAATTCAAACAATTAAAATTTGAATAAGTTATAATATAAGAATTATGTAGGTAGTTTGTTTTAAAATCATAATCCGTTTTTCGTCATAGATCTATGGTAATTAAAATAAAAGGTTAATTTGTTGTTTCAACACTATAAATAAAATGACATTCGTTAAGATCATGTGCTTATTTATAATATTAATGATTTAACGATTATTTTATTTAAATTAACATAGGTAACTGAGTGATATTAGTTTACTGTTCAACATACGCTAATAGGCGTTGAACATGTGTAAATACTAATAACACATAACTCAAATGAATGTCAGGTCCTATGGCGTAGCAGTCAGCGTTGTGGGTTTCCGTGCCAGATCTCACAGGTTCAAGTCCCAGTACGAAAAGCATTTTGTCGATCGATTTCTATTCGAAGGCATGGGTGTTTGTGATGTCTACAAATTTTCTCCTGCCCTTTCCGATCCTTTAGTAGCTGGGCGTAGCGAGAGCGATTAGTTAACCACTTGTCCTGTCCTAGCCATATCCTTCTATCCCTACTACTATCTTTGAAAAAGAGAGGTTGAGCGACTGAGTAACAAACAGTTATCGTAGGAAAACTTCTGTTAGATACCTACATGAGGAGGACATATGCTGCACATTGGAAGGAGACATGGATAAAAAAATGATTTTTTTTTGTAAACTAATATGTTTTAGATCAATTCTAGGCAAAATTATGTGTTTTAATGGGTGGCTAGCAAATCTATGACTATGCATTTAAAACTTGGAAATAATATAAGCTTTTGCTTAAATATATTGTCCGGTTAGATAAAATATATTATTTCTAGAATTATTCTATTGTTTCAACTGATATTGTGATTTTGTATATACCAAAGCCTCGTGACAAATATTTTATTATTTAAACTCTGTTTTTTTTTGAAAGAAAAAAATATATATGACTACTATCGATTAAATTTCAACATGTATCGGAATCAAAACGCCGTGAATACACAATGTTGATGTGATATTGTACTTTTCTTCATTCAAATTTTTTTTACGTTTCTTCAAGATCTCGGTCGTAAAATGCTTGGATCAACCTTTATAGTATGTGTGAACAATCGTACTAAAAACCAACACAAATAAATTAAAACAATGAGTATGAATAACTGTATACAAATCTGAAATAAAAACGTCCCATTTCTTTCATAGATTACGAAAAAATTTCTTCCTGATGATAACAAATAATATTTTTATAAAATATTTTACCAGGCGACCCGCAACAGATTTCAAAATTGCTATGTGTCCCGTCAGCCAAAAACTTCTCTTATTCTGCTTATATTTATTTTCATGGAATAATAAAAAAAACTTTATCAATGAATGTATTCGCAAAACATTACATAACAAATTGTTTAAGATAGAATTGTATCCCCAGAGACGTAATCAAACAACGTTGCCCAACTTTGTATTCCATTATTGAAACTATGGCCTAAGAAATCATTCTCGCAATATAAATAATAAGGTTTCCGTCTGAAGCAATACTAAATAAAAACTATGTTTTATTGTTTGCCAAAAGTTTTTGGTTTAGTTATACCTTATTATATTGTCCTACCCACTAGTCAAGTTTTCTCTCTCGAGTTTGTGTCTAAATTTGAGTTCTCAACAAACTACATTTAAGTTTCCTTCTCGTTCAATCATTGTAATTAGGGTAACTCTCCTAAATAAACGGATATATTTTCTTCCCAAAAAACAGAAGTGTCAGTAACATTAACTTGGTGTATGCTAATCCAACTGTTATATAGTTTTTAACCCAGAATCAAAATCAATTCGGTTTTGTATAGTTTAATATACAAATCAGGTGTGTTAATATAATAGTAATCTTTTTTTTCTATACCGAAATTTATTTTGAAACTATGGCTACAAATGACTACCTACTAAATAATTTCTATTTGACTAAATGTGGCTATGCAATCTGATTTTATTTTATTTTATATATTTTTTAAAAAAATATTTGACATTACAGCTTACGCCAATGCGTCAAATACTTTTAAGTTGAAAGATCATACGAGATATACTCGATGAGAATTTTTTAAAGTCACATGAGATAAACTCAAGGAGAATACTTCACAAACACCCATGTCTTAGATCTCAAATTAAAATTGAAAAAAATCCAATTTTGACATTGACCTTACCGGGAATCGAATCTAGACCCACCTGGTCGGTAAAGCAAGCTCTAACCAACTAGACCACAGCGGGCGACGTATGAAATCATACGCCCGTGGTATGAAACTCAGCTCAATATACTAAAAGTTTACTTTTTAATTACAATATAAACGACGATGCTTTGTTATTTGGTAGAATAAAGAAATCCCAAAACTATATATCAATGGTTTTGCACTAATTAACTTTTTATTTAAAATAACAGACATTTAAAAAAACTTTAACATTTCATTTGAAAATGACTTCTTTATAGAAGCTTGAGCTTTTATTTAGTGCTTAAAAAAATATTTAAATACTAAAAAACAGTATTGTTGGGATTAATATTCAAGACTCGTACTTTATTAATTATTCACTATAGAATGATTAAATATAAACATATCTTTTGATGGAGTCAAGCTATAAATTATTGGCGGATAGGCATGTGTTTAAAAAATACAGCGTGAGTTAGGACCAGGGATTGAAATTTACCGTCAAATTTCAATTACCGGTTAATAGTAAAAAAAATCCTTCCGTTATCATTATTATTTACCGGTAAGTGAAAAAATATGTTTAGTCAGATCATGTACTAAACACTGTGTCTTACATTGATTGACACATAAATAATTTTAATTACGTCTGAAAGGGATAGTGCCATTTAAATACATTTACATATTTTGTTTATATTGTTATTTTCGAAGTATGGAAACGTAAGATCAAATAATCGCTTATATGTTACGTCTAGTTTGATTAATTTAAATTACGACTGTATGGTTTGGCTTACCTGACTTCGAGGAGTAAACAATATTTAATTATTAGTTTATCCATTCACTTGATGATGTAAGTAATAAATAAATTATTTTTATGCATAAATGATTTATATACAATAACCAAATTAAATTTAATGAAATAATTTACCAATTGAATATTTAAACTATATTTAAATTAATTTATAAAAATATTTACTTTATTGGGTATCCTACATTTTGTGAATGGCAATATGCTCGCAAAATTAATTTATATGTTTCTTTCATTTTCTAAGCAAAGCTTTAGTTTTCTACATAGTTACACCGCAGATAAAAAAAATCGTTCTGGTTAAATACTATTATAATTGGTCGTCAGGTCATCGGATGTTGAAATGTAATGTTTAAACATTTGCCTCAACTTTTTTGAATATGAAATTTGACGTTTCTCCCTGATCTTCTTCTTTTCTCTCATTGTTTATATATTGTTTCGTTTTATCCACTTTATATTTATCATAAATTAGAATCTTTGTATGTCAAGCTTACTGAAGTGTTTTCTCTATACTAATATTTAAATCATATATTTTTATCGCTATCTGTATTTTTTGTATATATATAATTTCACTCCCTTACCTTGAAAATTCACGCTTAATTTTATCTGTTTGCCTTAGTTGTAGTTTGTTTTTATTAAATATTCTGCATACTGATGACAAAATTATTATTTTTTTCAAATCTATATCTTTGTATCATATAGATGTTTTTACCAGTTGTTATGCTGATATTCTGTTGGAAAATTTATCAACATTTATCAATTTGTTTCGTTGTAATTAAAGAAGAAAAGTATACACAAATAATGAAAGATATTTACCCAAAATGGTTAGTTATAATATTCTGTAAAACAGCTACAGTATGACTGCACCTTTTTTAATTCATGGTAAAATAATTTATTGTAAATTTTCTAATTCACAAGAAATAGCCAATGGTTGTTTTATGTTAATTTCCCGGTAATGCAAGTTGTAGTCAGAACTGGTCAAACTATATAGAAATCAAAATTAGTATATAAATGTTATTTTTATTGATAATTAGTGAAACAAAAATATATTTTTTATGCATTGTTTTAACCCTTTATAGGGCTTATTAATAATTTTGGAATTTGAATTTCAAATGTTAAATTTTGAAATACTTATTACCTAAAAAAAATTGCCTGTTTTTTAAAAAAAAAAAAACATTTGGAACAATAAATTAACCAAACAACGTGCTTGAAAATGTACCGAGCTACTAAAATTGACGTTTTTGTGGGTGGCATTGAAAATATAGACCTTATAGCTACTGGTTAATATATTAACCTTTGCTCTATAAAGGTTTAAAAAGTTAACAAATTTGTACAGTAATTTTTTTAAGGTGTGTTTATAATTAGTCACGTTGACTTAAACAAAATAAACTTCTCATGCGTGTTGTGAATAAATAAATGAAACCGTGAAAACATTTCATTTGGTTAGATATAGATTTTTTTATATTGACATTTATATGATTTATTACTGAAACTGCAAAAATTGATCTCATAAACTGACTAATGCAAAATTGTTAAGGCTTTTATATATGCACATGTTCTCGCACCGCTAATACTCTCGCGTTAACTTCAATTAGCATCTTAGGCGAAGTTAATCTCTTGAGGAATGAATATGTATACCTGTCCCTATTAATTAACACATAAAATCAGTAAATTAAATATCTACACGAGAAGCTTGTTGTTCAAGAGTAAATTTTCAAATATATTAACCGAGTTCAATTTAAGGGTTGTAAATTTTACATTCAATCATGATGATGTTCACACTTTATCATTAAAATTATAGAGAAAATATCAAGCAGATAACATTTAAAAATTCTATGCGGTATGTGAATCATCCTGATTTAGACATAAGTTTGGAATTATCGGTAATGGCGAAAGTGTCTTGGTGAATACCGTTGTTAAAAATTCAAATATCTTTTATAAAATAAACGATGTTTTCATTAAAAAATACTTGACTTGATCACCATTTAACATATTCGAGAAGTTTTAATATTATCGAAAATGCTTCAATTGGTCAAAGTGATTTATATATATTTAAATATCAATTAAAAATAGCGAATTAGGCAAATAGAAATAACAACAAATCCATCCTTGAAGAAATAGCAAACATTATACATTATTCAACTCGATTAAATCTACTCTCCTATCAAATAAAACGGTAAAAACTAACTCTTTATTCACTAGCAAGATAATAAAAATTAATCACTTAAAGCTTTGTAGAAACTACTACTAAAATTGACATAAAATACTATTTCTAGATAAAATATTCATTTACGAAGGCTGCATACTTAGCTCCAGAGTGTCTATGGCTTATATTATAATATGTGGGCTTAAGCTTTTCGATTTTGCGTAAATATCACACGGCTTAATCTCATTGAGCCTTTGCCACCCTTAATAGAAATTCAGAACATCGAGCCATTAAATTATTATGAACATAGATTGGAAATTTCCACTCTGTGAGTAGACATTCAAAGACTTTTAAGTTAAGTTATTGCATTAGCCCATATTATAATACGCACCCAATCTTTATACTTTATCACACTATGCCAATATTTTGCGTTTAAAATGAATAATATGGTCCGTATATAAAGCTGATATATGATAACGGTTTGTTATTCATTAATATTTTTGTTCATAAAGGTGATGTTGGGTATGTTTAATTGGGTCTGCATATTTAAGTTCCTTAAGTAGACATGATATGACACTTAAATATATCTAAGAAGCTTGGAAACCATCACGTAGATTTTGAGCTACAACTTTACCTTATTATTAAAATACTAAGTAAACGTAAATGTTTCAATTAAATATCAAAATAAAAGAACCACATTATCATAATCTATAATTTTACAAAGATCACATCAGTGTAAGTTTAACACTCATTATCCAGTCTGTTTAAAGTTCAACAAATATCAGAAGATTTTTTTATCAAAAGAACAAATAAGTTACAATATTTTATATGGATTGCTATAATTTTTTTTTTAAATTGGTGACTTCTTTCTTCTTCTTCTTTTTTTTCAACTTAAATAATTGTTCCAGAGAGATTAAATAATTATGCAACTTATTTCAAAAATCATGATTAATATGATTTTTTTTCCTTTATATCAATGTCTTTAAACAAATTAATCTGAATGTTGTGTTGTCCAGTGAAAAAGAATATAGTGTAATATATAATATTTTGTAATATGTTTTAAAAATTTAAAAATAACATATTGAAAAATATTAAATATACAGGAGGGGTAATATAGCAATTTAAATCATGTTAAAAGTTAGCGATTTTAATATGATATTCGTAATCCTCCGACAGCTGATAGAAGTTATCCATAGAGGCAGGCTGCGTGGAGGAATAAATGGGATGAGGGTAGCGCTTTAATTAAAACACGAAGAGAGATAATGCTGTCGCTTAAATTTTAGTATTCTGTCCCACCTGTTATAATCTCGTTTAGTTTCAGCTATAAATAATAATCCACTAGCTTCTTCTTGTATTACAATAGGAAATATACCAAGTAAGACGTTTAAACTAGATTTCTTAACTGTATGTGGAACAAAACTTCACTCGATGTACACGGTAAATTGGTTTTTCTATCGGTAAAAATGTAATTGTAAAAAAACAACGCAAAGCAAGACCATCGTTAGTTTTTTTTTCTATTGAATAGTATATTGGCTTAAGCAATCTGTTTTTTTCATAAATTTCCTTTTACGTATAAAATTTTATGACCTAAAATGTATAACAATTTTTCGTATCTTTGCAATAAATCATTTTTATTTGATGAAAATCATAAATGATTCGATAAATGACCTATGCAGAATTATTGATTTCTTTTTTATTTGTTTCAATTTTTCTAACTTAAATAAAATCCATTAAAATGACAACTTGAATCATTATTATTTCTTTGAATTAATAAATAAGTAAAATTAATAAAATAGTAAATATAAGTAATAAACATTTTATCATATCGTTCTCACCTGTGAAAACTACCGTGTTTCTTATTTACGGCAGACAGGTAGAATAGAAACATAAAAGTAATATTTTTTCAAAGTTTGTGAATTAACTAAAAAAATAACATGATTTAAGTAAACAAATGAAACATTTTATCTAGTAAATAATAAAAGATTGAGAATAAACAGCTTAAAGTTTTTGGAAATTGATAAAATCACTAACCGAAATGAAACATTAATAAATGACATTTACAAATAGGACAAGGGGCATATCATTGTTGAACTTATTTCATTTGGGATTAACCCGTCCTCATATAAGTAATTAGTACTATGTGTGATTGTGTCTTACTCCTACCCTGCCTTAAGTTGAATGAAAAAAAATCAGAATAAAGTATAAGTTTGTTTTTAAATAAACTTACGACAGTTTGTCTGAAAATCCGTCTAAAATAGGCGATACACGTGTCAGAACTTGTAACAACCTGTGGAGTAACAAAGTTAAAAAAACACATTTTATATTAAACGAAAGTATTCAAAACGATGCGACAGTAAAACATTTTCAACACTACATGTTCAAGAAATTCATAATTGTGTAGGTACATCAAATACCACATTATTCAATAAAATATTGCTTATTTTATATTCTATTATATTAATCTTGCACTTCGTGCTTAAATTATTTCAATTCGTATCACATCACAAAAATGTTACTTCAACCTCAGACCTCGGACCGCAGCAACTATTCGCATTAAACATTAACAACGAGAGTGCTGCATCCGAAAGGTTACCACATTATCGTTTCAATTAACCTTCCAGCATCGGTGAATGTTTTTTTTTATCTGTCATTACTGGTCATACAATCAAAAAATATTCGAATTCAATGCCCACGTAAGAATTGAATAAAAAATATCAACAAAAACATTTAGTTTTTTTGTATTAGAAACTTTGTTTCTTTTATTTAGTTGAACTTGGATCGATTGGTTGGCAACTGATTTCTCCGGCACAACACGATAAAATAAACAACGCAATGCCAGAGGAAACAGCACAGGTTTGATCTCTTGCAGTTTTAATATACTCAAAATAGGGAAATCCAAATAATATATTCAACCTGTTTTTATTTATTTTTCTTTCTAGTCTAGCGATAAAATATTTTGAATTTATACTAATGTATCTAAATAACAACAGAAATCTTACTTTAAAATAAGCTTAAAGTCCTCTTTGTCATCGATGTTAAAAATAAAATCACTAAGCCACATAAAGTAACAACATTTATGCCAAATTACTGACTGTGCTACAATTTTCTTCGATGTTTTCAAAGCATTCAATTACTAGCAATTGTATTGCTTCTACACTGTTTGATACTAATCTATACGGAAAAGGAAAGACATATAAAACTTTTAATTATTTAAATGTTTTTTTTTAATCCATGACTACTCCCAATGTATAGCATATACTTTTATAATGGAGGTAATTAAACGTAAGAACTTTTTGCTACGCGGTTGTTAACCTCTCTTTTTTTTAAAAAGCAGGAAAAGAAAGACAAGTCTGATATCGTGGTTAACTAATCCGTCGCACTACGCCTCGCTGTTTTAAGGTTTTAAGATGGGAGAGATTTTTTAGACGTCAAAAACACCAATGCCTTTGAATAAAAATCAATAAATCTTAATTCCGTGAGATCCGTCATGGAAGCCAACGACGTAGTTTACTGCACCACGGATCCAACAATAATTTAAATTTACCAACATTTAGTTGTTTACATTTTAACTGCATTAGATTATTTAAATTTGTAAACTGTAGATTTTCATTTTTTGGGAAAAAAAATAAGTTAACACGCTAGGTTCTAGCATCAACCCATGCGGTATGGAAGGTACAATACTGTGATTCATATATTGATACTTTTGATCGATTCATGAATTTGAATTTGTGTAATGATAATGATTGTGATGTTTTGATCAATTTGTACCCAACCTTCTCAGTCATCAAAGTGGAATGTATAGGTGAGAATAGTTTACTTCTGGTTTTCAATAAAATACCTGTGAGTAAATTCTCTATGTTGTATTATATTTACTCAAAATTGTAAAACACAAAGTTATACAAGGCGATGATTTGTGTTGAAGACTAACTGGTATTTGTTATTTGTTTATCTCAACAGTTGTAATGTTTACTGAAAATAGAACAGTTTCATTCATACCAAGTCCTACCGCAATAGGTTTTTGTTCTTAGTCCATTGGGATTACTAAATATAAGCAATTTATCTACGTTAAAGCGCCGCTGACTTAAACTTAACAAGCGGTAAAACGTAGCGAGTAAACTTACACGAGCCTTTTGTTTTGTAATGCCTTAAATCTTAAATGTTAGTTTTAGTGATTAAGTATGCTTTAGGGTGAAATAATTACAGAATCTGTAATCTAGATTCTACTGCCGTATTTTACGGTTTTATGTGAAATATTGTATGAGTAAATATCATCGAACACTTTGCTTTTCAATAATTAAATATAATTTTCAATTTTCACTGAAAAGTACCTGGATCATTTGTGTTACAAATGAAATTCAAATTTATTGAATATTGCGATATGGTAAAAAAAAATATGTTTTACTATCGAACAATAAATTGCTGTTAATGTTATTAACTATTAAATGTTATTAATGTTAATGATAACTTTGTGACTCCACTTTTTGCGTTTATTAACTATGGATTATTAATTGAGAAACGTGTTTCAACTCTTGATGAAGTTTCATCACACAGAATGAATGTTATCAAATAAATTTCATATTAAAAATGTAATTTCACAAAATTACCGTCGAGAAAATGTTAATGTTGTTGATACCTAATATGTATCTTTCAACTGCTGAAATGAAAAAAAGTTTTTGTACATATTCTGCAAATGGAGAAATTCAGGAGATTTTCGGTAAAATTTTTGCATTTTCTTGTGCAGAAAGGAATAATTTATATAAAATAAATGCATTATCTAGACATGAAAAATTATTCAACACAATTATAAGGGAATGGTTATATTTTTAATATTTCTTTTCTGTCAAAAATTGTCATACAATAACTCTGTGTAAGAGCAATGGAAAATATTCTATGTTATACGAAAGTGTGACAGTCTATCTCCACTAGATGTCAGGCTAAGCAATTGGGTTTTTATATTATCCTGTAAGTGCTATCTGTAATACATTAATTTACCGCCGTGAAAAATTGTTTTGACGTAATATATTGGCAAACGTTGAATTAATAATTCAATTAATAATATATCGCAAAGGCCAACAAAGTTTGCGTTCATCTTAGCTACACAAGCAGTGGTTAGATAACTGGTATCTAGTCCCGGGATCCCGTCCAATTCTGTGATCCCTAAATCCCGGGATTGAAAAATTAAACACGGAAGAGCTAAAAAAGAAAAAAAAGGTTCCACGCTGTTCATTTTCGCAAGTCCGTAAATTATTGTAATTTTGGATTCAAAATTTTTGGCTAACTAATAAAAATCCCAGCACTAATTTGGGAATTCTGCAAATTTCTGGTTTTTTGAATTTGACATGAAATTGTTTGAAAAATTCCATAATTTCAAAATCGCCGACCAAAAATTTTCTTAATTAGTTTTTTACTATTATCATTCGATGAGTATTAAAGATTATAGCACTTTTGTATATAATAATTTCACGTTAGCTATTTAAATTAGAAAAGATTTTTGTCATCGTGTGAAATTATCAACTGATCATGAAATCGGTCCTGATCTCAATGAATAATGTAGAATTAGTGCAAAAGTTTTTTTGTTTAATATGATATCATTCAAATAAAAAATAGCAATGAACACATTAAAATTGATTAAATAGGTAGTTTAACATCTAAATAAATAGAATTTAATAGTTTAATATGAATACAAAGTTAAAAACACTATCAATATAAGAATAACAACAAAAAACTAAAATATTTCAAAATGAAAAAATGTGCTTTTAGTGTAAAATATCGAATACTCTTAAATCACGTGTCTAGAAATATGTTCTTAAATAGGTACATGATGTTTAAGATAAACGTTGTAATATTATCATTACTACGAGAAAATTTAAGGATAAAGTGAACACACAAAGTTTTTTTTACCTAGTAATAAAAAAAAACTTTCACCGAAGTACGTTTTTGTGCTTTTGTATCTTTCTAGCGTTAGAACATAATACAATATGCATTGTCTAAACGGTGCAACCACAATGTTGCAAGAATGACTTATACATTGTACAATTAAAAAACTTTTAAGATATCCACTGTCAATACTTGGTAAAAATGCATTTTATTAAAAAATTAAACACTCTTTTGTTCTGTTTTCACATGTTTAAAATTAATTCTGATATTAGTGTTTTGTGTGTGTGTGTATTATTGTATAATTAAATTTATAATCTATACTGGTTTTACATTTCATTGACTATTTACTTTTTATTAAATTAGCTTTCTTGTTTTACCGTGGCAAAACTGAAAAAAAGTTCATACAAATACATCCGTGTATGCTGTAAATATATTTTGGCCGTTTTTCATAGAGAAAGCTTGAAAATATTATTATGTGGTACGGTGTATATTTATTATCAGGCCTAGAAATAATTTAATCAATCGAAACATCATACACTTTTCTAGCGATCTAAATAGTTCAACAATTTTAGATTTTTTGTACAAAACAATGAATACAACAGTTGAATTATTTATCAATATATTCACGACATACACGGATATATACTGTCATCGTGCGTTAAAATGCGAAAGCGTATGTCAAACTGTACTTCAATTTCAAATACAAAATAAAAACCGTGAAATCTATTGAAAATATTTACCAATGATAATTTTAAAAATAACTCAGATTAATATTATGTCTCAAGAACTGTTTGATACCTTATATTGTTAAACTGTTTTCTGACAGCTTTCAGAGAGTTATGACTATTTTGAGGTACTGAAAATTAGCCCTTTTAATTTCACTTTATACTCAACTAAATTCTTCGCGTATTTTATTTAGCTGGTTGATTCACCTCTATCGAGTATGCAGTTCATGGCTGTCACTAGGGCATCCAATCCCGGGATCCCGTTCAATTTTTAAATTTTCTGGATTGAGAAATTTCGAGCAAATTCCGAAAATTGACACGAAATTGGCAAATCGAGATTTTCAGATTCCTCCGTGAGTTAAAAAGAAAAAACAAGGTTCTGTGACAATCTGAGAAAAAGTAAAAAAGTATAGCAAATCGAGAATTTCAAATTCCTTATGAGCTAAAAATAAAACGAGGTTTGGTGATAATCCGGGGAAAAAGTATAGCGAATTAAGGATTTCGAATTCCTCGGTGAGAAAATCCCGATCCCGGGATTGAAAATGAATCAATCCCAAAATCCCGGGATTGGAAAAAGGCTCCGGGATTGGATACCCTAGCTGTCACGGACACTTCATTTTTCAAAGCCGTCTGGTCAATCATTAATAATAAATGCCAAAACGTGTCATATTTGCTGAGGACAGCTTTTCTTTAGAAATTAGAGTATAGAATCACTAGTTTCATAAATATTGGTGATATTGATAATCATTTTTATGCTTTTATTATAATGTCATCTTATTATATGAAAAATCTATAAATGTTAATTACTGTTCTTATACAGCTGTTTGAATTTTAAAAATTAGTTTTTTGATCATATAAATTACATCATAATCACTGATAAAAACTAAATACGTTGCAACATTCATATCTCGACTTTTTTGAAAAACATGAGGCTTAAATTAGTTACAAAAAATATTTCGAACCATGAAAAGATCTCTTTTGTTGAAAAAATAAATATTGAAGTCGCATTAATATACCGGACACGTATAAAGTGGGTTCGCAAACGAAGTTTTATTTCCCGAAAACAAATACTGAAATAAAAACAAAAGTCTTTAGGTTGCGCCGAGAATATAATACATTGTAATTAACGTAACTAATTATTATGATATTTATTATACGCTATGTAGTACAATGATATAACAATCTAGTGCGTAAAATAATACATTTATTTCAAATAGAGAAAATTAGCACGACTTAAAAACTCGTTGTTATGCTTAAGAATAAGAATGAAATTTTTATGCTATTTCTCCAAAGAAAAATTAAATACAAACCAGATTAGATGTAATGAAATTTTGAGAAATGTCCCTCTCATAAGAAAATAAAAAATACAAATGTTAGAATCTTCCAAAAAATAAAAAATAAAGTTTTCCTGCGGCGCTTCTTTTGTTTGGTTGACATATCAATATCTTATTTGCACAAAAAGATATTTCAAATAAAGTGACATGTATAACATTCTATTGACTGAACCTCTCTCACTTTCTCACAACAAATTTATGACCTGGGAAGTAGTAACCAAAATATATAAAATCAAACTTTGAGTGGAATCTTTTTAAGAATAAACTTAATGTTACAAAGGAAAATTAGTTTCATTCATACTATCGATATTTTATCTTCAGACAAGAAACGGGTCAGAACTGGCAGTGCTTACAATAGTTTTATGTTTGAAACGTCAATATTATTTCTTAGAGATTGTGTACTCACAACTTTGTCACTCTGTGGTATAGAATGTATGAGCTTCGTTTGTACTTAGTAACGGTGAATTTTTATACAAAAGCATAATTGTTGCATGCACTTTACTTCATTAAAATTTTAACCGTCTCCAACTATACGTTAAAATTGAATAAGAGGAAGTTTTTTCTATTTTTTTGGATTCGGTTGGTTGTAAAATGTCGTGAGTCACGTCCATCATCATCAGTTAGTTGTTGGTTGTTGACTGTCGTCTTCACGAAAGAAGTGAAGATTATTTTTCTCATCTCACATCAAAATGACTTGAATTACCTCAAACCAGTTATTACCCATTTAATTTTACCACATTGGAGGTGTAAAGGAAAATGAGCATAATTCGGCAACCGTAACAAAGAAGAAATACAAAATGATGATTATTAACACTACTCCTTTCCCACTTATATCCAAAACTGAACATGGATCGTGTACATAGCAATTCGCTCGCTATCATCTATTCGACCGTAAACTAGACATGAATGAGAAAATCTTAAATTAAACTTTTTCTTCCGCCAGCCAAAACTACGGAAACTACAAGCTTGTTTCCTATTTTATAAAGATGCTAAATTGTTTGTTTCTCCAGAAATAATAAAATTGAAGATAAAATTCAACTTCAATGAAAAAACTAACTTTTTGGACATTGTACGGCAGTATTAATATTTAAATTAAATGAAAACTTGAATTTTGAAAAGGCACATTATCTTACATCGGCTTTATTACTAATTTTTCCTTGTACACGGTGTATCATATAAACTCACTAGGTTGCTGGTCAACAAAATATATAAAAAGGGATATAGCACAGGTGTCTCAAATAGGGTCTAAGCCTATTGTACTTCCAATTTGATTTTTAAGCTTTCAGCCGTCAACCTACATAAGGTAAGATATTGTGAGAGAAACAAAGTGACACCACCTGAATTATTCATTAGAAATCGAAAGTTCTAGGCCACCATTCTTACCCCGAGAAACCTTTTTGCGATTAACTTAAAATACTCGTAAAGATCTCTCATAATAAACAATGCAAAGTTATTATGTCACTAAAATGCTATTTTACATAATATATACCTTATTAATCATAACTTAATAAACCATCAATTTAAAAAGAAAGCAATTTTAAGGGTAAGTAAAATAAAATGGTTTCTAGCGACATCTATAATTAAGAAGAACAATTGTTTAACAATTCTTCATTTGACAGACTATTCTTCCTATTTTTTTTATTTCAAGACAAGATTAGCTATGAATGACATTTGAAAACTGATTTTTTTTTAAATTCGGTAATTTTTATTGATTTTTTTCTGTTAACTTTGTTATGTGTTATGTAAGTATTTTGATCTAAATGAATGAATTTAATGAAAACAAAAGTTATCATTGTTGAAAACGCCACTGTCTCCCAGTTCATTATAATGGTTTAAATTGTTAGTGAACTACAATAATTAGAAAAGCCTATATCAAATAGGATATTTTAAAAATTGTATTCGAATAGATTGTATTTGATGTCACCGTTTAACCTTTTTACGAGCTCTCTTCAAATCAAACAAAACTTATCGGCACTAATTTTTGAAGCGCACCATTTTTTTCAAATATTTTTACATTCATTGTGCGTATTAATTACTGTACCTAGGTTTTATTTATTTGCATCACTATGTATACAAGGACACATTCATTTTATCAATTCACAGTTTTACTTAAGTTTTCTTATAATATATCTATTTGAAATTTATTGTTTCTATGCACACTTTGTATCATTTTACATGATATAAAAATGATTTAATTGTAAGTTAATGAATAACCTACCATATTCGATAGGTTCGGTGGTAACTTTGTGGAAGTTCATTTTTAATATAAAATTAAATTTGATAACTTTGCTACTCTACTTGTGTTACAGTTGAAACGTGTTTCGCTTCTTTGAAAAGCATTGTCAGACAATTGGAACGTTGACGAGCAAATTGGGAATAACGAAAAGTTACGATAACGTTATCATGCTTCTCAAAGAAACGAATCACGCATCACGTTCTGTTATACAACAAGTGGAATAACAAAGTTATCAAATATAATTTTACAGTAGTTAACCAATTTAAAATTTGTGAATTTGTCAATGTAAGATTTTATAAGGATAAGATAAACGATTTGCACGTTTTTTTCATGTTTTATAATCAAGACTGGTTTTTCCCAGTTTATAAAGACATTTTCAACATTTACAAATTAAGCCACACACAACTAGTTATTAATACAAATTTCATAAATAGATAAGGAAATACTTAATCCTTCCCTTACTATGCAAAAAAACAAAAGCTCCTGAGCTGTGTATCCGTTACACATCAGGCAAACGGGAGTGAATCATGACAATTATATAACACTACTACAGCAGTACTACATATAATTGTCACGATTCACTCCTGTTTGCCTGATGTGTAACGGATACACAGCTCAGGAGCTTGTGCTTTTTTTGCATAGTAAGGGAAGGATTAATCTCTCACAATTGCCAAACTTTACGTGTCAGTCTACCAAGCTGTGGGTTCGAGTTTTGGCTGACAAAACGTCTCTAAAATGTGGCTTACAGCCGTTTTTCTTAAAAATACTTGGTAACAAAACCTGTTCACGAGACGCCAAAATCTTCATTGAGTCGTGATGCCAAAAAAGTAATTCTAATATTTCTTTGTTCAAAAATAGCATTTAGCAAAGTTAACAATAAAGATTAATTAGATAAATGAAGAGTTAATCCAATATATCTGGAAGCTTTACAGCACTTATGTAATCAATATGGTAAGGATTTATAATAGTTTTTCAAAACATTCTGGTATCCATTTACACAGCGCCTGCGAGTTGTAGTACTTTACGTTGTTAATTGACAATGTTACCAACGTAAATTTTCAACAAGTCCAACACGCTTCGTATTTATTCACTCGATATTATCAAATTTTGAAAGCACAAAGCAAAGTTCCAATCTACTGTATTCCATATTTTCACAGATAAGGACTTACTGCATAAATTTAAGATTTATTTTTAAACTGAAAGCCTTTTTAGACTTTTTAGTCTCATTAGAAAATTGGCACTAATACTAAATTTTCGAAGCAAGTCGCATTCTGTATCTTCTCCAAGATATGTAGAGCATGTTTAAATAATATAAAAATATGAAGTACATAAATGTTCACATTTTATAAAAAAAGAAATACATAATTTATTATACCAGCATTCTTGAACAAATATTTTGTCACGAAAAGACAAATAAAGCCGTCCATAGTATAAATATATCGACACAATGACAGTGATATAATAGTTTTGAATTATTAATTATATTTATTATGCTGCACATTATAGTGTATGCAACCAAGTCTTGAGGAATTTTATCTCGAAACTCCCTGGCAAAACTTTGAACACGACTAACGTTGTTACGCTACGGAATATATTATTTTAGAAGAAGCCGTAGTGGCTGGTGGCGGGTACAACGTTGAGTACCTTAGAGAATTTACAAAAATTATAATAAATATATGAGATGAGATTGAAAATGAAACCAAAAAATAATCAATTCATGCACGGAGTATTTTAATTGATAAAAATTGATTTAAGGTTTTTCAATATTTAGTTTAAATCGTTTCAACCTAGAAAAAATAGGTGACTGTTCAAGTTAGTGCATTAAAAAAAATGAATAAAATATGAATATTCAATCAACTCATTTAAAAAATCTATCTCAAGATGAGAATAAAAGCGACAACGGCTAGTATAAAGCTTAAAATGTATGAGAAATAAAGCTTAAAAAATATGCTAATACATTTTGGGTTCTAGGCTTTCTGGCTGATTAAAGCCTTCAAAAGATTTTTCCGGTGCCCCTGTATTGGACTCAGTAAAGTTTATATGTTTCAATTTACTCCGTTCGAAAATTCTAGGAAAACCTTTCTGGAATATTGCTAAATCGGTGAAACGTCTTATATGGATATTATATTTAAACACCCTTATTTTATAATTTTACTAGTGATTCCAATTGGCTTTGCTTGGCATTTGTGATATGTATACATATAATGCAATTCCATTTTTAATCATATCTTGAAATAAATGATATACAGAAGGAACAAGGTACGAAAAGAACGTTCAGTGCGTATTTATGCCTCATATAAGTTATTTGATTTGTGTTGGGTCAACATGCCAAATGTGGTCACGCGTTTTTCTCTATAAAGTGATGAAAAATCCAGATACAGTACCGCAAAATTATCCCCATACGATGCAAATGCTTCACCGCTATGAACGGGTAGACTCCAATTTTTGACACAATCTCAATTGTTGTCATCCGTCTTAAATGAAAAACACCCATATGAAAATTGTAAACTATCTCTAAATTTAGTTCCATTTTTTGAGTAAACATCAAAAAAAATTTGATTGTCTTTGTCGTAATGTTGAATGAATTAAACCATAGCACACTCTATCGGCAGACATTTAAAAACTATATAAGAGCTCGTTATTACTTGCTGGTGATGAAAAAACTAAGCAGAAAGCAGAGAGGAATCATCCTTAAAATAATAATACTGATTGAAAGTAGATACTTTTTGTCAGTTTACAGAAAAAATTAAATGTAATGTCCTATTAAAACGCCAAATGCTTAATGCGGCTAGCAAAATAATTCACAGTCGTTTGTCGGTCTATAAAATGTATTTGATTTGAGAAGAATGAATTATAAACATAAATAGCAAACATTCATTTGTTCAACTATTAAATATATTTGAAAAATTAATACTTAAAATCAACCAAATAAAAGAATTGGCCAATCAAAAGTCAATTACTCACAAAGCTTTTTGTTTTAAATACAAGATTACTTCTTCCACACATAAAATTTGACGTCCTACCCTTCCATTAAGTAATATATGTAAATCAAATAATAAAACGCAATGACGGAGTTGAATTTTATAGGTAAGATATTTTAATATTATTAATTATTATTCAATGTATGAATACAACCAATATTTTAAAATTCTAGAATTGCAAAGATTTTCGATACGCTGAAAGTCTTCTTTCAAAGATTTAACTTGACGCAAGTAAATGGACAATTAAAGATTTACCTCAAATAAAAGCAATCTGGGAAATTTTGACATTTATTTATATATGTTCATGTTTTAGTGATAATTTTATTTGTAGCTTGCTTATTTTATCTTTCACATTCATCAATTTAAAATAGATCCAGCCACAAATAATCAATTAAAAGGAAAACCCGAAAACAATAAATTACAGTAAAAAGGAGAAAAAGTACTTAATGATTAATTCAGGAAAAAAGATGAAACTTATAAGCTACAAATTGTATAAATTATTTATTTAGAAGATAAAATGTTTTTTTTTCACTGGAAGATATTACGAAAATCGAATACTTTGTTATTGTCAACCTGTTGGAAACTAAAAATTTGGATGTTTCATTTTAATTAAAAACATGTAGGTATATTTTTAATATATATTTTTTATCTAACAAACCAAAATTCTATTATGCATAAGGGAAAATCTGTTTATCTTAGATGTGAATTGTTAAGTTTATAGCAACGAAACCATCTTTTTATTATTTTTTCAACGTCCGTGAAACATTGAAAAATAAGAAATTATCATTTTCTTCGCTGTAAAAGTTGAAAATATAAACTTCATATAATATTTATCAAACATGTATTTATTTAAAATGCTAAAAAATATATTAACTCAGAAAAAGATAACTTGACATTTTCGTATCATTATATCCATACAAACATTGCCTTAACTTTCTTTCAGAATAAACGATGTCAGCCTTTGAAAACAAATAGCAAAACAAAGTTGAATGTTCTTCAATGAGAGGCTTTCAAAGTTCCTCGCTAACATTTCAGGAAAAGTTTTTGTACGGAAAAAGAATTGAAATCAGGGTTTTTACGTGACAGACATACGAGATGTATGGTGTATCGAATATTTGAACATATTTATTATTTTCTCATGCGAGTATGAATATAATTTGATTCCGTTAAAGGTTCTGAACCCTTTAAAAGCGGTATGTGGAATCAATAAATATATGATAAATCAGGCATTTAAAGAATATGTCACGTTTGATTATTTGTTTGTTGCTTAGTATTTTTTATTCTTTCTTAAGTGAAAAAACTATTTAAAATACTAAAAGAGGGTTGAGAAATTATTTGTAATTATTGAATAAAAAGAAATAAACTTATTTAAATTGTAGTTCTTATGAAATTTTTTGTTGATTTTTTATAGCTATATTAAAAACTAATAATTAAGTAATTGTATATGTGAAAAAACAATTGATATTTTTTTTTTCTAAATATAAATATATAACAAGTATTATATTTAAAAATTTCCAGCAGAAAATTAGACGAGGCCAGATACAGCACCAACTACAGTAGCGCGTTGGCTAACTTGGAATCCTCTAGGAAATGCTGAGATATCGTTGTCAATTATATTTTACTAAAAAAAATGTTGTTGGTACTAAAAATAAAATGCATATTATAGTAATAAACCTTACTCTAAAAGGGTTGATAATCGTTTACCGTTAACCATTGATTATGAAATGTAAAAAAAATGTTTTTTTCACCATTTCCGCTCCTAATGTGAAACATATAGACTCATAATAAAGTTTATCTCAGCAGAAGTGTTTTTGCAAAAACTGCTTGATACTCAATTGCTTAAACTCCCTTATTTCAAAAATAATAGAGATAATAGGATACAACTAGGACAGGCTTAGTGATTAGCTTATTGCTCATGTTACGTCTGTTTTTATAAAAAAGGATGTAGTATTTTTTATTGAGCTTATTGTTAGTAAAAAAATAACAAGTTAACTTAAGCAATCATTGTTGAATTTTACATATTACAATTGAGAAACTTCCAAATGTAGTATTTCAAGTACTAAAATTTTTTTAGAACTTTAGTTATACGTAGCTGAACGTTATTCTACCATTAAATTCACGCCAAAAATTATTGCTGCCTAGTCGTCACAAACGGGAGACAAAAAACGCGGAAAAAATGTTACGACACGAAGAGAGCGAGACGTTATATGACTAGACTTAGAAACTGGGAATAAAAAACGAAAGCGGCAGATCCGGATACTATGTGCCACTAAAATGTTTGTTTATTTCACCTGGGTATCCGAATACAGAAGCAAAAGCGTGTCATGTGATAAAATACCTCAAGTTTATAAGGTCACAAAAATGTATTAAAAGCTATGCCAGAACACAGACATGTAAATGAAAGAGAGGTAACTCATTTAGGGGAAAATTTGCAAAATATTAATATAAGCCTTCTTACAACTAAACGTCGGCATCGTTAAGAAAATTTTCGACCTTTGACAGCGATTTTTTCTTACTCTTTTATGAAAACTTTAATAAAAGCAAATGTTTTGATTAAATTCTAACAATAATAAGTTTGAACGATTTAAATCGGCCTTTAAGACTTTTTTCTCACATTAAAATATGTATTTATTGATTTTCAATTCCGTAAGAAAAATAATATTTAAATTTACACGATGTTTTTGGTTGGATAATTACGAGCATACTGTTACGTCATTTTTATACGCAATTTAATAAAATGTTTATATTATTAAAATAAATTTTATATTATTTTTTCGATCGATTTCTGTTCGAAGACACGGGTGTTGTGATGTCTAAAAATGACCACACTTCCCACCCTTTCGATTCTTTACTAGCTGGGCGTAACGAGAGCAATTAGGTAACCACTTTTTCTTTCCTGGCATTATCTTTCATTCCCCATTACTCTTTTTGAAAAAAGAGAGGTTGCGCGACTGAGTAACAAACAGTTCCTGTAGAAAAACTTGTGTTGAGATACCTCTATTCAGAGGTATCTCAGAAACATATGCTTCACATTGGGAGCGGACATGGAAAAAAATGTGGAGGGAAAAAAAGATGCAAAGATATATAAATTTGCATCATTCAATTGACTTAAATAAATATTTTGCTTAAGAAAATTTAAAATTACGTACACTTCCATTTTTTTTTTATTTTGACATACTATCACAATAACTAAACGCTCAAAATTTTAATTAGCTTTTCCGTTATATGTACTGAAAAGTAAAAAAATGTTGATTTTAAATAGTCGCCGTTTATTTGGTTTGACTCTGTAATTATAAGTTTATCATTAAAGTTAATATGAAATACATATTGATAAGCACCCTACTGTGAACTCTCAATTCGTCTCTGATTATATCACCCGCGAGTCCAATATATATGACCGTCTCGCGTAGCATTATGGGCATGATGAAAATGTACGGCAGCATGTATGGAGATGTATGAGGCATCAAAGAAAAGCTCCAGAGAGCTTTCGCTGGCAGGCTCCGCAAAGTAGTAGGTGAGATTTCTACTTAAAAATATACTGGTTCGCGAAAATGTATTCGCTGCGGGGTTTATAAAGTTTGGTTGTCATGGAAACTACCTGTTATTTTAATTATTTTAAGTGAATTTTCAACGTCGGTACTTCATATTGTGGCGTGAAATGTCATGTTTCGTGTAATATAAATCGTTTGTTGTAGCTGTAATTGTACATCTGTCGTTTATAATTTTTTTGGTGTGGTATTCAGTTTGTTAAAAAGTACATATCAAATACAGAACGGGCTTAGCGTGTTCATTTATCGTATTAAATTACGAAGAAATAACCAAAAATCTATCTCTGTTTATTTCTATGGTCTGTTATATTAATAAGAATTTGTGCTCTTGTAAAAAAATAAGTCCCAATTGTTATTAAGTTTTCAGACCCTTACAATATATTGTATAGAAAGCATAATTTATTTCCAAAGTGATATTATGGAAATTAAAAAAGAACTATTCTTTTTCATATGTGTTTATCAATGCGCTTTAGGGATTTCATATCATCTGTTTAATTTGCTTCCAGACTATATGCACTACCAGTTTGAACTAATTTAACATATGTTCGTTTTTGTATTGTGAAGAAAAAGTGGTAGTTAACAACAGCTAAAAAGTAGCATTTAATATCATTCAAGAGTAAAATACATACGTCGATTTGATCCTGAAAGAATCAATTATGTCAGAAAGAACGGTAGTATTTTGTAAATAAAAAAAATAGTTGAGTTATTTTTTTAAAATTTTAAATTCATAATGAGAATATGCTTGGGCTTAGACTCTTGTTGGAGTACAATAGATGGATATAAAAGAGTTGAAGAATGGATCGAAGGAAAAAAAAAGTATCAATAAATGTTTTTTGACTTGTAAAAAGAAAATCAGAAGGATTAACAGTAAATAAAACAATTTAATCGAATAATCAGTCATTGTTTGGCGCAAAGACATCTAGAGTTTAAAAGACGCTATATTTTCAAAAAGATTTATGATTCCTGAATTGAGTATGTATAAGCTTCTCGTGATGCAGACGAGAAGATAAAAATAGAACAAGATGTTTAAAACGTCTCTCATATCCGTGCACCAAGATTGAAATGACAAGAAATCACATAGCGTGTATAAATTTAATTCAATGCTTGGTTTTGTATACAGTGAACAATGAATTATATTCATTGTGAAACAATATTTATGCTCTATTATTATGAGATAATTAGGTTTCCAAACATGACAAAATACAATTGCTTTTCGAGCTCAAATTTTAGCAATTCCACTGCTGTCTGGGTAATTTGACAAAACTTTTTTAATAGCTTTAAACAGTTTTAGTTAACTGCTACTTATTTTTTGATAGTATATTTAACATAACAGTAAGTTCATGATGCACTTGTTATGAAGTCGTTCGATATCAATACAAAAATAAAACTTGTGCAGAAATTCGCCTATATACAATTTAAAAATCAATATTGCGTTTTTATCTTGACAGGAACTCAACAAAGAACATGTTCGTTTTCTGCTTGTTTAGAACTCTCTAACTCAGATGTGGGGAACCTTTTCTTCTCTTAAGGCCGAATCTATTTTTCTGATTCGACATAAGGCCGCAGAAAACATTGACTAGGGAATCTTTGTCCGGAAACAAGAATTTAGGGTCAGAATATGTCAGGAATTTACGAATTTACATACATTTGCCAGAAGGTCGCACCAGAGTAGCAAAAAGGCCGCACGTTCCCCATGCCTGCTCTAACTGCTTACCTACAAATAATGACAGTAAAAAACAATTTTTTGAAAATATTTAGTTACAAGAAACTTTTTTTGGTAACTCAAATACATTAATCTATAATAAGATAAACATATAATTATTATATTATCTGTAAAATAAATGTTTTACCTATTAACATGAAAAATGATTTTAGCTCAATATTTTATTTGTTAAAAATCCAGTTTATATTAAAGATATTTTTTTGAATAGTGTTTAAATTATTAACATCTCAAAAATAAGTAAAATATGGTTTTCTGTTTTGAAAATATTTTTGAGTTATCGATATTATTTGACCTCCATTAGTGATTTTAGTATTGAAAAAAAAAGAAATATTTTCGTGTTTTCCGTCTAACGGAACGAAAATATTATTTAAAGTTGTATTCCCATGGCAACAGTGATTTGAGAGAAAAGCCTGATATAAAAATTAATAAAAAATATTTTTGGGCAACTGTATTTGAATATTTTTAAAGCAATAATACAAAAATGTCGAATATTTATCATCATCAAAAGGTTTTTTATTGTCTGCTACCGACGTGAAGCATATGGGGACTCCGAATATACTGAATTAAGGCAACAATTAAGGTAAGGGTTATTTTAAATTCTTTGAATTGATATTATTTTATATTTCAGTTGTCGATACATAACGATAGCGATCTATCAGATAAATTAAGCACATCTTGGTTTCATTTAAAAAATATCAGTAAATTATTTTTATTGTTCAATTTAATAGCGCAATCGAGGGACATATATTTACTATTAAAAAACCATGAAAATTGCTTTATTTATCGGTGCTAACAACTAATTAGTAATAATTATAAAAAAAATGTTTTTACAAAGCAGCAATCAACCAATTGATTTATTTCCTTCGATAAAACATCATGTTAGTGAAGCCATTTTTGAGCCTTTTTTTGTGATACTATCTAAGATTTTCATTAAATTAAAGATTACAACTGGAAATTAGGGCATACAATTTTGGACTTCTTTGGGATCCCGTCATTTCAGGAATTACATTTATTTTAAATTGGATTAATCATTTACCTTGATTTCGTGTAGTCATTCATATATCTCTAATTGTAATAAACAAAATATATGGCACTACAGTTAACGGTCAGAGCGAGAGTTTATACCACATTTACTTGAGATCGACTTGAGTGTAAAAGACATACACCCATGTCCAACATGACAAATTAAAAATAAAACAATTAAAACACCAGACATCTGACCTTCAAGGTCAAGTTGTGTGGTTGAGTGGTCTCAACGTTGCTGGCTTCTGTAACGGCTCAAATCCCAGCACGGACAGAATCATAAATTGAATTTATAATTGATTAATGGGTTTCTGTTAGAAGACATGGAAGTTTAGATATCCAAAATATCTTTCTTTAGCGTATCGAGAGAAATTCACTAACCACTAGTTTTGTTCCAAATCTGCCCTTCAATCTCTTATTACTAAAGATTGAGAAACTAAGTAACAAATTAATATAAACACAATATTCCTTTGTACTTCATTCTACTTTATTAAATATGTCAGGACCGGTTTCGCTCATTGCGAGCATTGTCAACTGATATAGGAATATTGTGTTTTTATTAATATAATAAGTATTGACAGTGAACACCCTAAAAGTGATAAGTAACAAATAATGTATTATAGAGAAAAAATCCATTTTAAGTCTTTATATTACACCGCGGACTTTGTTAAAAAATTTTATTAAATGAAACATATAGTTTGGCATTGAATCGAGAAACCTTCTTGAACAAAATTTTGAGAGAAAAATTGTAAATATGTACGCTACTGCTTTTACAAAAAAAAATATTTATTTTAAGCATTTACATTTGTTTTTTATGCTCAGGAATGTAATTCGTAATCTGGGTTTTTTTTAGCATAGTGGTCTTAAAAGTCGAATTTAGTAGAAATCATTTCAATAAAAGAAAACCAGTCTTGGATACAAAACAATTCTGAAAAAAATATGCTCTTTACAAAAATTATAAATTTAACTATTCATAGACTAGCTCGTAGTCACTATACTAATAGTCACTTACAAGCCTAAATGCGTTAACCGGAAGAAGTAAAAATTGTGAGCGTCTGAAGAAATGAGCACGCCACCTGTCGACATCATCATATTATGCCAAACTAAGCAGCCGCCCATGAAAGTGTAATTTTAGCTTTTCCAATATTGGAAATACAAATTAAGAAGGTTAAATCTTTAATGTATGTTAAAAAAATGAATAAAGCGTCGAATCAAATACACTAAGAAATTATAAATAAATACAGAAAATATTATTTCTGGTATGTTAAATAAATGTTGTTTTTAAGTAAAAGGAAAAGTATACATATTTTTGCTACAAATATTATATTTTTTAACCAAAACAAAAAGAGTTATAATAAATAAAATAAAAAAAAATCTCCTGTTAAAACAATATGTTTGAATCAACTTTAAATATTTAGGCAATATATGTATAGACACCAGAAGTACCTTTCAGGAAAATAATTTGAATTTAGGATCAATGTGTACGTGTTATTATTGTGTATTTTTTTTAATCCATGTCCGCTCCTAATATGGAGCATATGGCCTCCTAATGGTGGTATCTCAACAGAAGTTTTTCTAAGAGAACTGTTTGTTACTCAGTCGCTCAACCTCACTTTTTTCAAAGTGAGTAGTAGGGACAGTAGGGTAAGGCTAGAACAGGACTAGTGGTTGGCTAATCGCTATTACTGCGCCCAGTTACTAAAGGACCAGAAGGATGGGAGAAGAGGAAATGATGTGAATTGACATCACAAACACCCAGTCTTCGATCACAAATTTGAATTGAATAATTCTCAAATTCACTGTGATATGACCGGGAATCGTACCCATCTACCTACGTGATCGGTAGAGCAAGCTCTAACCAACTGAGCCACAGCAGGCGACAAATACTGCGTACAATATACGTAAACAAAAATGTTGGAAACCAAATACATATCTCATTTATTTGTGATAAAGGTGAAATTGTAAATTGTCCAATTTTAGCTATGTTACTGAGAGTATTTCACTAAAACACACCGAATGAAAGGGATTAAAACTTTCGTTTCAAAGCTGAGCTCAACCATAAATGCTACGCTTACTAAAAGTACTGGCTCTACGGATTCACAGTCTACGATTGACGCAAATCGCGTTAACTGTAAAATACACTCTAAAATTGTTCATTGAACATTTTATGTTGGAATAGAACAGTTCAATTATTAGCTTTTTGGTATCATATACATGGGAAACGATGTTGTTCGGTCTAATAAATAAAATTAATGACAACTTAATAAATAATACTAATGTATAGGCAAAGAAGATGATAGTTTTGTTTGACAGTTGTCTCCTCAAAAAAATCTCATCATCGATGATGAGTCATGGTGTAAAAATATCAAAAGTAGAGATAAACTTTAATTCAAACGATTAATGCTTCAGTAGCAAAACATAAAAGGTGCGTATTGATTTAGATATCAATACAAATCAAAAAAAAATATTGTAATATTTAACTCAGCTCATCTACTTTATAGCTCTTATTTACCACGATGTAATTTAAACAAAGTGTGAATGTCAAAGCTATTATTATGGTGAAAAAAAAAATCGATGAGTTTTCATCGTAAATTTCATTGCCAATCAAAATCATTTAAAACACTCAATCTTTGAAATAAGTAAAAAAATTATATCCGTAATCAGATTTATTCCTTGCATTTCCAAGATAACGAAAAATGACTATTTTATCTTGAAATTAATGGAATTGTATTTTGTAGTGCCAGTGTTTATTTTCAAATGCTTGCCATTACTACGGCGTAGCAAAAAGGCAAAAGCAGTTAGGCAAGGTGATACGCTTTAGCTTTCTCACATTTCATTTTATACCATCACGGAAGAAAAACGTTTTATATTCCATTTGCGTAATGCATTTTCACTGTCTCCAATGTTTTTTGAGCGCTAAATTATGCGATTTGTCACATGAATTCTCACTCTAGTTTTATGAAAAACATCGAAGCGCTTAAAGTACCCGTAATTATTTTTCTTTAAAATAATATACACCCTTAATAAGCAGCCAATATGTATGAACTTTCATTCATTTTCTTTAAAGGATAAAAAATGAACGTAATATCACTTTTTTTTAATAATGATTTGATAGAGTTTTAAGCCAGAATAACAATTAATTGCTTCATTTAATATATAAAGCATTTAATATATAATATACAGAAGAAAAAAGTTATTTAGTCTTAAATAGGTAGTTTGTGCTTGGACCAAAATAAGATTTGCACTTACAAACATGTATGTAAAATATGATGTTTCAACGTGAAATTTATTGATTCGGTAACGCTTAATTGAATGGTTCACTTACTTCATCCTATACGCACATACATATTGACTGTGGAAAGGAAAAAGGACGTAACCCACAGTTTTTTCAAAACAGGTTTTTTTCGATAATCACAATGAATCAAACTTGATACACGTTCTGTCAAAAGGATACAATCTGCAAATGCCAAATTAGTATCTAAATTTTGCTTTTAAGTTTGAAAAAGATGACTTTGTAAAAAATTAAAACCAAGAAAAAAGACTGAAATAAAGGTTTTTCCTAGACAATTTCTTAGTTTAATATTAGATTATATCAATTAAACACCACTTTAGAAGTCTCCGTGCACTTAAAGGTTGTGTTTAATTCATAATTTGCATATGGCTCAAAATCGTCAAAATACGTTTTTTGCGCCTCCTGTACAATTTGATACGTGTGGGTTAAGTCCTTTTTCCTTTCCACAGTCGATATGTATTGTAGTTATTATGGCATATTCAACTCACTTTATTTTTTTAGACGAATGTAATTTTGTTTTTGCATGAAGATTAATATAAAACATTTTATTTACATTGTTTTATCTATATAATATCGATGTATTATTTCTAGTAAAATCGGAAATATATATAATTGGACAGATTTTTGTAGGAGTTTTTCACCAAATGGCTTTGCTTTGTATTAATAATAGGAAAAAATAGTCATAGTACCTTTACTGTTTTTTCCATGTCTTCTCCCAGTGTGGAGTGGCTTTCTAATAGAGGTCTCTCAAAAGAAATTTTCTACGAGAACTGCTTGTTACCCAGCAGCTCAACCATTTCTTCGAAGAGAGTAGAGTAGAGTAGTTTATTTTAAGCTCTTATACTTTTGGCGAAGACCAATTGTTTAGATATGAAACGACGATAGTTTGGCTAATTGAAAATTATAAATATTTTGTGTAGTTTATATATTTTATTCGATGTCTGCCGTATTTTAAAATTATTAAATCCATTAACTAAAAAACATCATATCAGGCATATAAACATATGTATTAATAAAACGCTATATTATAATCACCTATATATAAGATGAAATCGGAACCCGTGCTTCATTCTCGTAGAAATCTCTATATACGTTTTATATATCCAATTACATGGCGCAATATCGCGCCGTGATCACTTCTAATATCTTGATTGGTATGGAGTATTTACTGAAAGCAATTTCACGCAAGGGTTAAATCTATAATGTTCAAGTCGAAAGCGTTTATTACTTCGTACGAAGGGGAGTTATCTGCTATCGATTTATGTTACGTGTTATATTACCACAAGATGCACAAGTCATATAAAAAAATGAAAAACTATTACAAGAAAATTATCAATAATGAATTTAAAGCAACTAGGATTTTTTTTAAAAATTTAAGATTTCGACAAAAGGTGCTTGGTGGAATTTCAATATTAAATTTGAATCGTTCAAACTATGTACATTCTCACAGATTTTGTCACTGCAACGACCTGGGTTTCGCCTTTCGGCATCTTCAGGCTTTCAAGTGCACGGATGAACTTGAACTGACACTGTGTCATAGTTTGAACGATTCAAATTTAACTAGGATTTTGCTTCACATTGAAAACTAATAAATAAATTTAATGATTTAACAATCTAAAAGTCTTAAAGGCTTTTAGTTTTTCTTTGGTTATGAAATTTTCAATGTATTCATGTAACGCCTTCTTCGTAAAATATTAGCAAATTAAAAGTCTTATTTACTGACAATAATAGGAAAATATATAAACATATGATAACTATATAAATTTATTTTGTTGAATTTATCTTATTCTGAATCTTTTTATGTGTCATGAACCTTACTAAAGGAAACAAATTGGTTTTTTATCGCAAAGAATTTTTAATTTATCATTAACAGCTTTACACAAGATTGTTATAAAAATCGTTATTAAAACAAGCCAATATTATTACATAGAGAGCACATTTTCATAAATAACATTTCTCCATAAATATCAAAAATATAAATATTCTACTATTTCATCGCACAATCCATAAATGAAGATTATCACTCACTTTGAAGTCATAAATAACTAAAGTTTCTTTAATTTATTTTTTTTTACTGAAAATTCAAAGTAGAAACAGTTTTCACTTGTTGCCACTGGTGTATATATGGCCGCCTAGTTTTATCTTGTATACAAAAAAATATTATTATTATTTACCCAATATTCATTTCCTTATACAACAGTCCGTTTTATAAATAAGTTATCGGTTATTACGTCTGGAGTTTTAAAGATAATATTTAAGTAATAATAACTTGAAATTTGAGCCCCTTGCAGGTTTCATTTTAAATGGTGGTATCAAAACAAAGTCAAATAAATTTATTTATTTATTCTCAGAAATAACAACTATACGGTTAATTTAAAAGAAAATGTAATGTAATAATTCAACTAGTATTTTTTAACTTGAAACAATGTTACTTGTACTGTGCAAACGATGCTTGTACAAGGTAAAACTTTGTCAAGTCATTAATTACAACGAAGAGATAGCCTCGTAAAGTTTATTCTGGATAAAGATCGCAGAAATTTGACTCGGAAAGTGAGTAAGGAAGATATAAATTAGAGGCCAAGTGTTTTGTGGTAGGGCATCTAAAATACCTATTATTTTTGTAATTAAAAGAAAAGAGGCGGTGAATGAAACTGACTTTGTTTTATTTTAGCAATACCCTTAACTGAAATATTTATTTTTTCCGACATAATTTTGAGAGCCATTAAGCAAACTATTTTACACAATAAAATCTCACAATATAAAACATATTTATTCTTTTAAAAAAATCAGATTTTTTTAAAAAAAAATCTGGCTGTTAAGTCATGGGATAAGATTGAGGCTATAAAAGCACTAAAAATCCAGCTCTACTTAAGTCACTCAGAAGCAGAAGTATACATGGGATTGATTTTTATCGCTTGATTATAGAACAAACAGTATAATTCACTTATGACAGTTTGCTGTCTCATTAGGTTTTGATAATTGAAAATAAATGTGCTTACGATATTTTATTTACCAACTCAAATTTAAAATTTCTCCAAATTCTTGTAAGTATTTTTGAATGTTTATTATAATTTGCAGATATTCATATTCTATTCATTAAAATTAATGAATTAACAATAAAACTGGCCATGTCAGGGTAGACCCAACACCCTTTTTATTTTTCATGGCTTCCAGTTAGTTTTAAAGTACATCTGACATCATAATGCTTATTCATAATTTCTTTTACATTTTTTTTATTTCCACATTGTTTGTTTACTGCTACTTAACGGTTTTTAGTCTATCATGTCAAATTTGAGTAAGATGGCATAAACAATTTTTGGAATAAAGGCTTCAATTTTAACGTACGTATATATTATGGTGTAAATTTCTCGCATGAATTGAATCGAATATTTCGCCCAATGAATTTAAAAATAAACAAATATTTATATCAAAATTCTTTTAGGACTGTCAAAATAATCTTTTTTTCTTGTTCAAGAATAAATCTATTTTCAAATAAAATATGTAATAGAATTTATCAACGACTTTCGACAAACCTTTATTAGCTTGTGTAAACATTTGACCTCTGATTAAAAAGTTCTTTACAATTTATCTCAAAGAGATTTTGTCGAGAAAATGGTAATCAATGTAAGTGCTTAACGAATCGGAAAAAACTACGATTCAAATTTTACAGGGGTATTTTATGTAAAATATATTTCAGTGTCTCAAATATTATTAGTCTAAATAATATTATGTTCCCAAAAATCTTCGTTATGAAGAAAAATCATCGAAATAATAGAGTTTTTTTATGTGAGAACTTTTGGTTATGTTTGGAACATAAAATATAATTGCATTTTACATTTCATATTCATCAGTTCGAATAACATTATCCCTGACTTCACTATTATTATCAATGAAAAATATTGTGGTTTACTAGTATAAGCATACAAAAACTTTCAACAAGTATTTTTCCATTTTGCGTGGTTCTGAATTCAAATTGAATTCGTTTGGGAACACATTTTTCATCGCTTTGCAGTTAGTTCGTGGAAAATGGAAAACCAGTTCGTATTGAAGCTAGTGGTTTATAGAAAATGGCCGGGTGCTTTTATGAAAACTAGTCCTGCAGATACGATTGAAAATTTTAAAACATCTCTGCAAATTGGATCAAAATTTTCTTTTCAATAAACATTAACCCGAGGATAATAAGTAAAAAAATTTACATGAATTTTTAAAAGGGTGCAATACTTATTCAATTATGTGTTTCATACATTTGTGCAAATAATGCGGGAATTCAATAATTCCCCACGCTCGCTTTTTTGAAAGGGTATTTATTGAAATATAAATGAGGAGCAAACATTCAAAAAGTGTTTTGTCACACAAATACAAAGCTTGGAAAATGATGATTTAAGTGTTGCAAAAGTGACGGTTTGTATGAATGTGTCAACTTTATGATTTAATTTTATTATGAAAAAAAACCTTTTTGAACACTAATTTTGATTTCCATTCATAGGTTTTATTATGGGCTATCAGAATTGATATAAAACGCCATTTTTCAAAATTTGTGACAAAACACTTTTTGAATGTTTGCTCCTCAAATTTAGAGAGGATAAAAATTAGCATGTATATCTATTTTTAATGGTTTTCAGAAATGATCATGATAAATATCGACTGTGGAAAGGAAAAAGGACGTTACCCACACTTTAAAAATTTTACATGAGACACAAAAAACGTTTTTTGAAAAGATTTTGGAAAAAAGAAAAATTATGAAATATACACAACCTTGAAGTGGATAAAGACCAATAAACTGGTTTTTAATTGACTTTATCTTATATTAATTTAATGCATTTTTCAAAAAAAAAGTTTTTAAAAGACTTTCTTAATGATTGCAATTTTCGCAGGCCCTTATTTTTTCAAAGTTAAAAGCTAAATTTTTTTTTTTTTTTAAACCATGTCCGCTCCCAATGTGGAGCATATGGACTCCTAATGGAGTTTATCTCAACAGAAGTGTTTCTACGAGAACTGCTTGTTACTCAGTTGCTCAACCTCTCTTTTTCCAAAGAGAGTAGGGATATAAGGATTGGGCTAGGACAGGATTAGTGGTAAGCTAATCGCTGTCGATACGCCCTGTTCATAGGATAGGAAAGGTGAGAGGGGGGAATTCAAGACATCACATACATCCATGCCTTCGAACAGAAATTCATAAATCGATTGAAAAATCAATTTATAAAACTGTCCGTACCGGGATTTGAACCCGGGCCCTCTGTAGCCGAAGCCAACACCGTTGACCACTCGACCACACAGGCGGCAAAAGCTAAATTAGGATACTTATTCGGCATGTTTAGCTAACATACTTTTGATATAAACGTGTATCAAGTTTTATAAATTGTGATTATCAAAAAATGCTGTTTTAATAAAACAATATATATGATACCTAGTATAGATTTTTTATTGTTAGGTTAGGTTAGGTTAGGTTCAAAATAAATACAAATTATCTGTCACCCCATAAGTTATAAGTTCGTTAATGAAAAACTTTTGTATTAAAATAATCGAATAGTAAAATTTGTAATCATGAGATTATTTTGAATGTATTCAGTATTTTTTTTGGAAAAATTTATCTTATTTATTGATTGCTATACTGAGCAAAAACTTATGTTTAGAGCAATAAGAGTAATCCATAACATGTTACAAATTGAAAAGTTCTAAGTATGCGTGTGATTGAATAAATTAAGTTGTATAAGTCATATCGAAATTGTTTTATTATTATGTAAAATTTTAAATTTCTTTTACAAACACACACTTGTGTTCACTGGAGATTTTTTTTTGCATGCGCTATTTGGTACGAAAAAATGTGTGACGAAACTTTTACCATCACAGAATGGCGGACATTCGGCAGAATTAAATTTTGATTTAAAATGAATGGGAAAAAACAGCTGCGCTAAAACATCACATTCAAATATAAAGAGTATCTTTGCGTGTATACTGAATCAGCATCTACTTAATACTTAATATGAAAAAATAAGGTAAAATAATTCAGATTTTATTCATGATTCTTCATATTCTTGATATTTCGTTTTGGAACAGTTTTTTTTCAATTATGATTCTGCGTTCATTATTATAACAAGTGTCTAACAAAAATCAATCTTAAAAAATTTAGATATTTTTATTATGTAACCAAACTTAATAAAATTTTATCATGTCCTTTTTTGCTGTCTTTCATACATTTATTTTATAATATATAACATTGAATAAAAAATTTATTGATGAAACATCATTTTATCGTATGAAAACATAATATGGCCATTAGCTAATAACTAAAAATATTCGAATACTGAAAAAGTATTTATCAAAGTGTTACTACTATGAAAGAAGATGTGTGCTTCATAAAAATGGATAGTATCTATGTCTATTTGAGTAGCAGACCTTCTGGAGTTTTAAATTAATGAATCAAATTGAAAAGAATTCAGGTATTCCCTGAAGATTATGAGAATGAATTTCTCAATATTAATGTACATCGTCGGATGAAATATGTTTTGCTTCGTACAAATAAAATATCTTTGAAATATATTATTAATTGACTGAAATTGCATTTACTTGGTAGAACTCCATTAAAATAAGGTGAAAAATAACAATGTATTTAGTTCGGCAAATATTTATTTTACAGCTATTTCGGCGTATGCCTTCATAAGAACTATGTTTAAGCCAACACTTAAGCAGCATTTTTTTGCGTTATGGAAGGCGGTCGTGATACAACGGCATAAATAAGAGATGGTAGTGATAAAATCAACTGCCCAATTGTTATATAAGCAGCAGTGAAACTCAAATACTATATTTAATCAATGGTAGACAAATATTAATTTGTCCTTTTTAAAATGTAATAAAAATCAAGACAATTTTCATTTATTTCAAATATTTGATATAAAATCAACTGCAGTTGTTTATTTGAAAGAGCTCAAATAAAGCAAATAATTCTGACAGCATAACTAATAATTCATTTTTTTTCTTTTCAAAAAGTCCAATTAATCGAGAATTGAAAGTTAGCACCCCAATGAAGACAAATAAATGTTTTGGATTTCTCTTTTTTTTAAAGTTAAACCGATTCAAATGAAATGTTCTGAATGAAAGAAATGTTATATATTTTTTTTTAGCCATGTCCGCACCCGATGTGAAGCATATGGACTCCTAATGGAGTTTATCTCAAGTGTTTCTACGAGAAATGCTTGTTATTCAGTTGCTCAACCTCTCTTTTTCCAAAGAGAGTAGGGATAGAAGGATAGGGCTAGCACAGGATTAGTGGTAAGCTAATCGATCTCGATACGCCCCGTTTGTAGGATAGGATGGGTGAGAGGGGGGAATTCAAGACATCACATACATCCATGCCTTTAAACAGAAATTTATAAATCGATTGAAAAATCAATTTATAAAACTGCTCGTATTGGGAATCGAACCCGTGATCTTCAAAGCGGTAGCCAACGACGTTAACCATTAGACCACACAGGCAGATAAATACAATATACAAATGAAAAATACTCATCCGAATAAATATTAACTGTAGAAGGTGGATAAGGATACAATGCGTCAAAGTAATGATCTTTTGATACAAAGTACCCATTTCATATTGTATTGAAAATAAGATATAGCGATTTTAGTTCTAGTTTGGTAAAAGTAATTTGTTAAAATAACCTATAAATCACCACCTACTGGCATCGTGGCACGGGAGCGGACGGAAAGAGTATTACAAAAATATAAGAAAATTTTAATTTATATAACTGAATCGTTTTCAACAAAATAACGAGCTGTGCTTGATCAATATCACTAATTTGTGTTTGCATTTCGAAAATGACTTTCACATATACTTCAAGTTAAGTGTTCGCCTCAGTTTTCATGCAAATTCGATGAATATTTTTTTCTACATACATACTCTGTCCACGCACAAAACCTGTAAAAGTATTTTACAAGTATGCCAATGATTTATTTATATTTTTTTTATCTCAAATATGATAAACTTGTGTGTTGTGTCAATACCTTACCGCCACCATAACGTCACCGTGGTCTACATTTAAATGCCGGCAGAGATAAATCTTCATCTGAGATTTAATGTTTCAAAAGTGAGTTTGATACGGTTTCCAGTCAAAACAAAATTTTATTGAACAGGGTATCAATAATAATTTAGAACAGGAAAAAAACAAAATACCTTGTATTTTTGTCTTATATAATACCTTATATTTCAGAGGCATTCTCTGAAAGAGGCAAAAGCCAGAGGATGCCTCGGAAAGAGGTGAAACACGTGTCACAGTTTGTAGCACAATACGTGGAATAATCTAAGTTATTTTATATTAAGTATAATTTTTGTTATTAAGAAATCGTGTTAGAACAAATAGTTCGCGTAAAAATATTGTATTTGTTTTTTTTTTTTTAAATTGTGTAAAAAACGTTTTAAAAAAGAGATGAGTATACTTAATTCTTTTCTTACTTTATCATTGTTCTTTTAGTTTTATTTTATTTGAATGAATCAAGTTAAAATAATGTGAATCTCAAGTATCCGTATACATATATATTATCATTATCACATCACAGACTGGTTTTTAATTTGGATGTGTATTTAACTCGTATCAGAGCTTGGAAAATAGTTTATCCTGAGTGTCTTTGTCGTGCGTGCTGTATGTTGGCGCGTATTTTTCGTGCCCTGCTTTGAAGGACCAATCATCTTACCTGTGAGAACACGTTGATAAAATTGTATTTTTTTTACTGAAATTTATTTTTCGGGATACCAATTATTATTGAAAAAGTTTTCCAATAAGCGTAATCCCATAAACTTTACAAAGGTGTACAGAATGACAGCTAGGATTATTCTAAAGTCATGTTTTTAATGCCAGACCGTGTTCATTTTCCGTTAAATCCGGAAAGTTTCATGTTGACTTTTTTTTACATTTATAAGAGCCAGATTTCTTATTTCAATAAAACTCCATTTATATAACGACTGCAATCTTTTTTATCTATATTTAGAGATTCGACCAATAATTTATCTTATCATTTTTTTACAGATCGACCATAAATTAAAGTAGTCACTATTTTTTTTATTATTTCGAACGATTTTAAAACTGTATATACCTCGGTCGTAAATAAAATAACATAGTGATTAAATTAAATTTGATGTTCTTACTACACAATTTATATCATTCAAGTTATAAAATATTTATTTTTATTATATTTATTTATGCTAAAATTCTTGTAGGATTAAATAGTCTATTAATTAAGTCTACAAAATATTTTTTAATCTACTTGAATAAGTTATTAAATTTATCACTTTATGTTTATGGAGGAAACTTTTTATAAAAATAAATAATAAAGTGTCTAATTCCACAATTATTATCACTATGATTAAGAGTAGTATCGCTTAGTAAAGAAACATTTGATTAAGGACAAAATTGTATAAATGAAAAAAAAAGTTTTAACGACCTTTGAAGCTACAAATAATAACGTTTTAATATTACTATTAGTCACGTTAAAAAAATTGTCTTTCAACTGAATTAAACTTGAAAGCTAAAATTTTAATCGCATTTTCTCAAAAAGCTTAACGTAAAACCATAGATATATAACGGTTTATTTCCTCGACTCTTTCCAATAAAAAAGTTAAAAGCACATCTGAATCAAGTTTTCAAATTACCTCCTAAATTTAAATAAGTGAAACGAATTCTCTCAAATGGAGAATCCATTCAATTCAATCCAATCTCCCCTCGCTTATTTCGTTTGAGATATCAATATAAAGATATTTCTATTGTTCAAAAGGGGGAGGGCTTTCAACATAGCACCGCCGGAATGTAATCTAATAAATGTCTTTTTTAAATCTCGTATACATAGTTCAGTGGTATTCAAATTAGAATATTTAGAGATATTGAAAGTATTTTTTGACTTCGAAGTTCTTTTAAATAATACATAATTGTGTAAAAAAATATTCAAAAAAAAAATCGTTCAATTATATTTTATTGTTTTTTCATCACAATTTTAAGCTCTTTGTGTGTTTGGATGTCTAAAATAAAATATTTGTTTACAAATTCCTCCAAAAAAAATTAATTATGATACTTTTTTTAAACTAATGATAAAAAATAGGTAATTAAAAAAAAGAATGTTTTTCTTATACCATTTCTTCTGTCGTAAGAATTATTTATATCAGTGAAAAAATATATAAATAAAAACTCAGAAATAAGAATTTCAAAAAAAAATATTAATTTATTTTTAACTATTGAGTTTTTTTGAAGAAACATGCAAATAATATAATCAATGAAAATTGCGCTGCAAAATAAAATGCAAAGTTGGCAATCTCATCGTATCACATTTTGACAATCGAAATAGATATGATTTCTTTTAACTCTAAAATATCTCAACATATTTTATTTGTTATCTTGTTTGGTAATATGAAAATGGTTTTCAAATGACATACCCATAACATAATTCATAAAAAAAATAAAAAATATAAGTAATGCATTTTCTTATTTGATAAAGAATTCTACGATATTTATAATTTTAACAAATAAATACCACTCATAGACATACGATAGAGAAATTATTATTCAACCCACATGTAAGTTTACGTATTAAAACATTTCTATGGAGCAAAAAAAAATACTTTAGATGGTTTCTTAAATGTATTACCTATAAAATAATGTGATACAACTTTCAAATTAAAAAACTTCACTTATTCGTAAGATTATGTTTATGTTATTTTTTTTATCACTTTAATAAAAAAATATGAATAGAAACTCCTTAAGTGGTAATTTTACCATTATTTCAAAAAAACACAATCATTAAAAGACACATCGTTTTCAATCCATCAGCTTATAGAAAACTGATAAAGCGATAATCAATAAAATTGACAAAAACAGTGTTCATGATGTAAGAAAATTTCCTTCGTTGGTATCAAAAAAACCAATCTCTAATGCCGTGAAGCACATTATTTATTTTTAAAAAATCTAGGAAAACAGAAAAACTGGAAAAGTAGCAGTGACACCTGCCAACATGTTCTTAAAACGCTTGATGCGAATGATTTACGAGAGATATATATAGGTAGAGAGAGTCTCTGTGTGTGTATAAAATATTTATGCGAACAACCACACATGTTCTTTGCGCATGCGCTGAAAAAGAGAGCCTGATTTTGTGGGTGTGCTGCGTTATTGATGGGCAGCTTAATCAAGACAAATTTAAATTGCCATCACAAAAAAAAACATTTAAATTTTTTAAAACGTTAGTTCATACAAATATTTATAATTTCCATAATATAATATAACTTCAATACGTATAGTTAATATACAAAAGTAAACGAAAATAATCAGTAAAATTCTTTTGAATAAATCATAATAAATAAAAAAAACTGTAAATTTTGTAATCTATGCACTGTATTGAGAAAGTTATAGTTCCCTTGATAAACGTACTACTTTTAACGGTTTAGGGGGTAAAATATCAAAAAGTTTTAAGCGGAAGTGCAAAGAGCGTTTATTTTTACCTACAACTTTAAAGGAGCAACTTAAAATTAAGTGCCACTTGACGTCCGATCAAAGTGGAAAATGCAGGTAAGTGTATGTACGTGTTCTATGCACACATTTGCACAATATGATTCTCCAGTCATTTTTGCAACTGAAAGTTGGTATTCTCACAATAAAAGCTTGTCTTTTAAACAGTACCATAGCTACGAAGGTTTTGATTGCCGTGGACTAAATTTTTAAGTGTTTTTTCCAACCCTCCAAGGACGAGCGTCACCATATGGTCACAGTAAACACCGTTGTCTATTGATCCCACTATTCATCCTTTTTCTACCTGAATATCGTTGCGTTTGCTCGTATTTGGTTAAGAAGAGTACAGACTACAGTTAATCATCAGCCGTTGGGACAGAAACGGCCTCCAAAAGCACATATGATTTTTTGAATTTCCGTTTTTTTTAATTTACTTTTTGAAACTGTTTACAGTTATTTTGCTAATATATTTGTATTAAAATTATGTTATATTAAGAGCCCAAATTCTAAATATTTTAAAAAAAATCACGTTTAGCTATATTTCAATCCCGAATGTTTGCAAGCCCATACGGTCACTTTTGTCCTTACTACTGTCTGTACTCAATATAAGACGGTAATAAAGGGATGAGCATGACCATATAGTCATGCGGGGTTTCTATAAAACGACTTTGCGTTTTTTTTTTTTTAATTTTGGATAGGAATAAAAGTTATCCGTGACTTCAATATGGGTTAGAAAATATTTTTTTTATCGGAAAAAAGCTCGTGTCACTGGAGGGTTAATTAAAACATTGTGTGATTTTGTAATAACACTTCTCTTACTGAACTAAAAAATACTACCGATATCTTGCTGGCCTTTAAAAACAAGTGGAAAACATGTTTTTTTTTTTAAATATACGTCTTGGCTTTTTACCGTCCATCAAAAGGCGGTGAGTGTTAAAATATGTTTTTTCATTTGTTTTTTTTAAGGACAGCAACATATCGAAAGTATTTTTAGCACCGTAGGAGAAGTCTTAAAAGACACAACTGAATATAATAGTTCCAGTTGTTTTCCGTTACGTATCGTTATTCCGTCTTAAAACTTTTCCAAGCCGTGTCTTGAATCCTAAAATGAGAAGCGTGTATTTGATTAAACTGTTTTACTTTTAAAATCATAACCCATCATTATATTTTGAATTCATGCAAACTTACCTGAAATAGAAAGTGGTAATATCGCTCGACACTCATCGGATGATTGCGGTCAAGTTTGTTTACGAATTTGTGCCAATTGAAATTCCACCGCATGTACTCAAGATCAAGTTCGATTCAGTAATAATACTGATAAGGAACTGGTGCACGTGCGATGTAACCACTTCTTGTGTGAGCAGTTTCTTACATCATCATCTCTACGTCTATTTTTAAAGACGACGGTTCTCAGTTAAACTGTAATTACCATTAAAAATAATGCGAACATCAATACAGACCTACACAACGATAAGAATGTGAGGTAGAGGTCTGCACGGGCCCGGGCCTGGCCCTCGAGCTTTCACCCGGCCCGGCCCACGGGCCGGGTTCGGGCGGGTAAGCGATATTGAGATTCGGGCTTGGGCCGGGCCCGGGTTAGGAATTTATTTCTTCAGGAAAATATTAAAATATACTATGTTCGTGTCATAAGTCAGCCATGATGATTTTAATTAATACCAGTTCTATAGATAATCGTAAATTGTTGTAAATTTGTAAATAACAGTTTTTTTTCGGGCTGAGAAGTATAAATCTGGGCTTCGGGTCAGGTAACAAGTGTGGGATTAGACCCGGGCCCGGGCCGGGTCGGGCCTGAGTTTTTCGGGCTCGGACCGGGTAGTTTTGCAAAATTTTGGCCCGTGCAGACCTCTAGTGTGAGGTAATACGTTACATGTGATGTTTCGGGATAGCTACTGTTTTATTTAGATATACATACATGTATAAACCCATAAGATTATATTTCGTGCAACTATTGTAGATAATTACCATTCACTTTTATAATGAAGACTTCTGGTACTTACAAAATATTTTATGATACATATAAATTGCAAACAGTTTTGTAGTTTTTTTAAAATAATTGTTGTTATATGATTAAATAAAATCGTAAGTTCATTAATCCGCTGAGCGAAATGATTATAGAAATACTTAAAGATAATATTTCATCTGATATTCGTTAAAAATGTCATTCTTTTACGGAAAAATGTTTTATTTTTTTATAATATCTTTATTACCACGAATGTACAATGATTATATCTCATGTTCCTTATCAGATTTTACTCCTTGGCTCAAGTTATATTTTTTAAATTTTAGTGTAATTTTAATGGTATGCGTGTATTTGTTGCGCCACACCCTTCATTTTTAAGAGTCAAGAATTAAATTCAATCTATAGGCTTAAGATGCTTTTTGAAAGAGAGGAATAAAAAAATATATATAATTTTAATTTTATATCAAAAAATTTATCGGAAAGAACAATAAAATGTTTGTAATATTAATTTTAGTGAATCCAAAGAAAATAAGTGTATTTAATCAATGGGTATAAATATTTGACATAAAACTTTAAAATGAATGTGAACCGAGGACAACTTTCTTGGTTTATTGCATTTTCTGTAACACAATAATAAGTTAGCGCTGAAAGTATACATATAAATATATGTATCTATTTTATATACTCTGAAAATCTATGACACATTTTATGTCTTTCCTATTTATACTATTCTGAATTTTTTTCGTATAAAGTATTTTCAGACAAGATGAAAAATTCAGCATTTTCCGTATTTCCGGTTGAAGGAAAGGTTCTTGGGTTACCTAAAAGTGATAAACGTAGCGAATAAATGTTAGAGTAGAGGATAAAGTTAAAAATGAATGGTGAATCTAAATTGAATAAGTGGTTTTGGGTGAGTATAAAAACGTACATTAGAACTTTTGTAAGAAAAAAGAACAACAACGGTGAGAAAACTATTCGATGGTCAGAAAACTAAAATCATCAAAGCCAGCCTCTTATCGATTGTGTTGAACGATTTTAAAAAATAAGCTTATTTGATATATCAACAGGTTTTAAGGAAAATTATGCAAAATTTAAACTTTTTTCGAAAATGTTGTCGCAAAAGTAATTGAATTTCGATTATTAGTGGCACCAAATTAAATGTGAGCCGAAAACCTGTCAACTAACTCTCTTACTTTGAAAACCAACCATATGAGAGAGTTTGCTTATTATCTCAATTTTTCAAATTATATCAGGGGTAAAAGATATGTATAGCTGTTTTCGAATAGGTCTATGCCATTCATTGCACGGCTTACAAAATGGAGACTAGAGGCCTTACAGATTTCGATTTTTTATTATGGTGGAACCCAAAAAAATAAATGGGTATGGTTTTATCCCAAACGTCCTGTTTTTACATGTTATAAGTGTAGTCAAATGGTCTGTACTAGGGCTTATACAAAAACCGACTTTTGAAAAAACCGTTTTTTGAATGTCAATATTTTCCGACAGCCGGTTTTATCCGGTTTTCAAAGTTTTACAAAAAATGGATAATTCAATTAAATTATCGAGAAAAATTTCATTTTTTTAATGTCGTTTATTTATATACATAATACTATACAACAAGAAATTATTTGGTGTTACTCTTCAGAAAATATGATTTAAGAAAACACAAAGCGTCCACTAATCGTTTTGTAACAAAAATTCCTGATATATAAAATACCCTTTCGCTGGGTAATGATGTGGGGCATATGGTCTTTAAGCCATCAAATAAAAGATACAAATTTTCTGTATTTTCGTTTATAGATGCGTTTATGGAAAATTCTGTATAACCGGTTACGAAGTTGAAAACCCGGTTTTAGAATGTCACAAATGTAGCCAAAAGACCGGTTTTTAAAACCGACAACCCCTAGTCTGCACCCTTTGGCTTCTAGTGACTTATTGACATTGATATATTATAATAAAATGATATATTATAATCTTGTGGTTAATGAGCTTTTATGACAGAAATATATGCTTTCGGATGTTTTCAAACTATGTGACATACGCTTCCGATGCGAAGTGTGGATTTTTATTGAAGCTTGTCTCGGCGGAAGGTATTCTGCAAGAACTGATTAATATTCATTTTTTTAACAATTTCTGTTTCGAAAAGAGTATAAATTTAAAAATAAGACCGGGATAGAACAAATAGTAAACTAATCGCTCTCGCTACGCCATAAATACCAATATATAATCAATACAGTCAGTTCTTGACTTACGACGGGGTTCCGTTCCACTACCTAGGACGTAGGTCGAAATGGTCGTTAGTCGAATTTCATACAAAAGAATAATGAAATGATAGACATAGAAAGTGTGTGGTACGTTAGTGTTATTTATTTCAGAATATGTACTATAAGTGATATACGTGTATTTATAATATGATAATAATAAATAATATATATTTACAAAGTTATTCTGTGGTATTTTCATCATCTGTGCTAATATCCATAGGTGTCTCAGTGATTGTAGTAGTGGGAATAATCAGAACTTAATTGCAATTACGGCCGCAATCGGCTTGATTGCACGGTGGGTGATTGTCATTACTTGTTTTATTATGTACTATAATTATATTTTACTCAGGACGTAAAAATTGTTACCATTTTATTTATTTTGACATTTGAGTTTATTTATTTTAATATTTATTATATGTATTCTTCCGCGGACCCCTGGGGGCCCGTACGAACCACTGATCTAGTTCTTTTGTTTTTTTTCTGTAGCACGTTCCTTCTCAATTTCAATCAAATCTTGATTTGTGAGCTCTTCAACATCATTTTTTAAAAGTTGAATTATATCTTCACTGTCAACTTCCAGATTAAGTTTTTTAACAAATTGTAGAATGACATTCGTTAGTTTTCCTACTTCATTTTCTCTATTGAAATTCATATTATTATTACGTTTTAATAGTTTGTTCCATATGCCATACATACATGATGTCGATACATTTGACCATCCTTCTGAGATATTTTTAATTTCTTGAAAAAAGTTATAGTTTTTCCAAAATTCTCTCAATGTCTGGTCTTTTTCTATTGCTTTGATTGCTTGAGCAAAAGCAGTTCTTAAACAATTTATTGTGGCATTGTTTTTCAATTTTTATTTTATATTTTAATTTTTTAATTTTGGTCTCCATCGTAAGTCCGAATGGTCGTAAGTCGAGGTGGTCGTAAGTTGAGAACTGACTGTATATTAGGAATTTGTTCCTGTTTTTAATCTCTTGGCCATTCAACTGAGACAGAAAATACACTCTGAGACTTGCTACTTGGTTACTAAATTGATAAAAAAATAAACGAAATTTCGCCCGTAGCCAAAGGGTTAATTAATGAAGTATTACCGCATAACTTTACTATTTTTTTCTTCTAATACAAACACTTTTTTAAAAATAGGAATATAATTTCAAGCCGTTTCAAAAGTCAACCAGCTTATTTTCTGAATATTCATGATTTTTCGGAAAATCGAGGATCATATGAAAAGTAAACACATTTTTGTGAAATTTTCAATTTTAAAGAGGTATATTTCTTTCAAATATTAAATATTAATTGGAAATGTTTTGATTGATGACGTCAATATTTACAATTATTAATTTAAAGTGGAATTCTGCTTTATGTTTTATAAAAAAGAATTCATATTATGATTTTAACAAAATGTTGATAAATTGGACGACATTATCTGAAATTCGGTACATTCAAATAATCATGTAATATAAAAATACCTTTTTAATTAAACGCAAGTAAACTGAAAGATTTTTCTCAAAGAAACATTTTCCAATCCAAAATGTGTCTTTCCACTTTACCCAAAATGCCGATGAAAAATTGAAAAGTGTACCTTAAATTGTCATCAATCATTTGGACAAATTTGCGTGAATTAGATTGCTAACGCAATCAATTGACAGAAGCATACCTGTTCTCATATTTGAGTTTAAAAATAAATGTTAGTGTATCATGTCGGTCGAATGGTCAACGGCGTTGGCTTAGAGCACGGAGGTCACGAGTTTGAATTATAGTATAAACAGCTTTTATAGATTGATTTTTCAATCGATTCATGAATTTCTGTTTGAAGGCATGGATCTATGTGATATCCTTACTTTCTCCCTATCACTCATTCTATCCTAAAAAAAACTGACGTAGCGAGATAAAAAAGTGCACACAAAATATATTTGAATATGTTCGTCAACTTCGACGTTATATTGAAAATATAAAATGTTCATTTCGCTTGTAATCCATAAATTTGTATGTGTTTCGAAGGAAAAAATAATCGAATAAAAACTGTTCATAAATTCTTTTTATTGGACTATTTAATTCATTTTTTGTTTAAAATATGACTTTTATACATTTACACACCAAACAATATTTCATTGAATATTGTAATGATTAATTTTCATCAAAATATTATGCAGCTGTTAAGGATAAACATATCATAAATAATAAAAAAAACTTTTATGATACGCACCGATTGAATCCAATTAAAATATTTTATGTAAGACTGAAATTGTGAAAATGGGATTTAATCTTTCAAAATAGAAAAAAAAAACAAATTATTTGACTTGATTAAATTTCAATTCATTACAACTGCTTTTATTGAAACGATTTACTTAAAGGAATTCAAACGAATTTGTCTTCAAATATAGAAATTAATATTATTGTGATCAATTTCAATTGAAAACAGTTTTTTTGAAGTTTTAAAGTATAAATATTAAGTTATCCGAAGATTCGACTATTAAATCTCAGGACTAAAAACGTAAGTATAATAAAATAAAAAATAATTGACCAATGCAAATTAAACATAATAAATACCAGTTGGTATATACTGCCGATGGACACTTATATTTCCTTAATCTATTGTATTTAAAAGAGTATTGATCGCTTATCGTGATCGATTTATATTGATTGCAAAGTATTTTAAAAAATCTAACCTCACACCATTCAATTCATATGAATATAGTAACGTGGCCGTGAACGGGTTGAAACCGCAAAATAAATTTGTAATTTAGTTTTTTTTGTTGTGATAAGAAACAGGAAACATATTTTGGAATAAATAATCATATATATCCGCACAACGGGTTTTTGTTAATATTTAATCTCCAGACACATTGAAGGTTATTATGTGTGGCATTGAAATGACATACATATTTTGTATTTTATTATTATAGATTTTGAGTTAATGTAACGTGAAGTTCTCAAAAGATATTTATTGTTGATTGTTTATTGCTAATAGTAGATGTTTATTGTTAATATTCTTATACAAAAAAAGTAGAAAAGTTATATACTGCCCGTCGTTGATTATTAGGCACTTACCAACAATCGTATAATACTCTATTCTCGTATACGTAATATGGAATAACAATTAGCTTGTATTTAAAGGAATGTAGGAAGATAGTTCATTACAATAGATTCCAAATTTAGTTCAATGATAATGTAAAGTTTAAATATGTTTTCTTCATTTTGCTACCGTTAATGTGTCGAAACTACTCATTGATTATTCCAAATGAAATCTTACTAACCATAAACTGCACAATTTAATGCTTATCATATTGATACTACACTTTCCATGTAGGACTGTTTTTTGTGTCAAAAAATCTAGATTTTTTAGTTTTTTAATGATATATATATGACGAAATATATAATTGAAATACTATCTTTATTGCAGGATTCTTTAAAGTGAAGTTTTATATGTAAAAAAAAAGAAATTTATTTTTCAGTGATAGCTGTAATTGAAGCGGAAACAATTGGTCCAGACCAGTGGAGAGGAACCTGCGGACTGTTGGCTAAGCTGATGCGGTCTTTTGACTTGATCAAAATATTAACTTTGAGTAAAAAATAAATTGTATAAGTGTTTCGAAAAAAAATCGTAACACCCCATTATATGTATGTTCGACAGTCGAAAAAAGGGGAGGGAGGTGTCGACGTTCTCTTTACTGCGGCCTTATAATGAATCAGATAAATAAAAGTGGCCTTTTGAAATGAAAAGGTTCCCAACCCCTGGTCTGGACTATTCACATATGAAATAGTCACTGGTTTAGTTTTAGGTTTGAATACGTGAACATTTTAAATATATTATGATATCATATTTGAATTATTTTTATTTTGTACACTTCCATAAATTTTTTCGATAACGATCCGGGCTTCGCCTTTCGGCATTTTCTAGTTTTATCTAGTGCACGAATGCACTTGAACTGACTTTAAAATAAAAATAATTCAAATGTGACATTAAATTTCCATCAAGCACCTTCAGTCGAAATTCTAAATTATATTATGATATATTTTGTTCATATCGAAAATGTAAATGAAGACACCCAAAACATATTCAGATGGTATGTGATGGATTCACGCTTTATATAAATTTATCAATATAAAGAGTTTTTTATTCAAATGATATAAAACGTATAAGGGCCAATACGTTTTTTCATATATCAAAGACAATGATCTGTGTATCTATATATTGAATCTATCGGTTGGTAAAGTTTGCTGCGAAATCAATAATATAATTCAACGTTTCGTTCCGCCGTAGGTAATTTAAGCAAACATGTATTCACGCTCCGTGATCACATAATAATTAATCGTTTGGTGATCGCAGACCATGCGGATGCAGTAATGACTAAGCTCCATTCTCAAGCTAAAATTACGTATAACCGAACAGTAGTGAGATAATTATTTCAATCTCATCTCACGAAACGTGTTTACAACAGGCATTATGTTCAATAAATATTGTAAGCATCAACGACTGACAATGTTTACTGCCGGAAGTTAAGTAAACCATCCGAAAATAGCCGATTGACTGCGACCTTGCAGCGCAGTTCAACTGCCGGCCTGAGCAGATAAGGGAACATCCGGCGATCGGAATGTGACTATGCACTCGGCTCTGCATTTACACACACTTACGGTGTAAAGTTTGGTCTCAATTGTCAAATATAATGATAAAAACTCAATTTATATTATTTTGTAGTAAGTTTTAGACGAGGCTTTAACATTAATGCATGAATACTTTTTTTGATCCCTGTAAGTGGCGTCGTAAAAAATATTAATTCACGAAAAACTTTTATTATTTGTAATCGAATCACGAATAAAAGCTAAGCTGTTCATAATGTTATTTTATTTATGATGTTAAAAATTATAAAAAATGATCGTTTCGATGTTTACATAATATAAAGTAAAATATCTTTTTTTTTCATAGCTTCGTACTCTATAAAGACAATACTATTTTATAACTTCAAATCATAATCCTATTTACTATTTATTTTCTCTTAATTATTGTAATAAAACATAAATGTGAAATCAATTATATCTAACGACTTAAAGAATCGTTGTTTATATTTGTTAGTGTTAGTGTTAGATTACTCTTTATTTTCTAAGCAATAAGCATACAAGACAGTGCGCGAACAGTTCAAGTTCACCCGTGCACTTGAACGCTTGAAGATGCCAAAAGGCGAAACTCGGGTCGTTAGTGACAAAATCTGTGTGAATGTACATAATTTGAACGATTCAAATTTAATATTGAAATTTCACCAAGCACCTTCAGTCGAAATCTTAAATTTTCTAGATCTTAAATAAAAAAAAAAACCCGTCATAGGGGCCTGCTTGTAGGCTTTAAGTGGCTTTATGCATAAGGATGTTATTTTTATATGAATAGACAATATTCTTATATTCAATATTGAAAAGTACCAAAAATATAATCTCTTCTATATATATAAAACAAAGGGGGGTTATTTACACCACGTATATCTCGAGAATGGCAGTACGGATTGTAATGATATTTGATTTATTAAATTCGTATCCGCCTAGAATAGCAGAATAAACATTAACACATCGGAAAAATACCACGGCAAAGAAATTATGAAGAAAATTAATATTCTCATACAGTTTTTAAATGAGGAACAGCTTGAAATAATGAAAATGTCGTTCTATGCAGATTTTATCCGCTAGATGGCAAGTTGTTTCCAAAATTCACTTCTTTTTGCTTCCTTTGCATGCGATTGACTTTTAAATAATTTTAAATTAAGAGTATGGATTAGAATAAAAAAATCGATGATATGAAATGAAAACGAAATAAAATCGGATAATATTGAAATAAGGTTATGTTTATAATTAGGTATGATAATTTTTTTTTACAAAAATATTACGCTGTTTGCACGAACGTTGCTCTACTCTAAGATGGCACGTTATTACAATTGGAAAGCTACATCGAAGAAATTTTAACTTCAAAAGCAAGGCGATGCGGTTCCTGATTATCCGAATGACTACTGATGTTCTTGGTCGCATGTACACAGTTCATCTGAAAAATGACGAATGCTTCTACTTGCATGTCAACAGCTCAATTTGTTTGAAAATGATACTCATTGGGACATGACAATCGCTGAAGAAATTGTTTTTGAATCTCCAAGCCATACGCACATTATTTTCTATCATTATTTTGACATGCTTTCCATCGAATCCCCGTGAACTGTGGAACAAGTACAAGGATGACATGTCCGAATACATTTTACATCAAATTCGTGTCAGTTCAGGGAATCCCGATGTCGAGATAAATGAAAAGATACATAACCAGGCTTTGTTTTGATAAAAGACATGTGTTACCTTATGTACGGCAGATTGTTAGTCAAGTCAGAAATGCCAACGCCAGATCGTGGAATGAACGACGCTTTCAATCGAAAATCGGAACGTGAACGTGAATATGATCGAAATGCATTGAACCAATCAGTTTGAACGAATGTACCACTGTTGAACCCTCAACAGAAGAAAATGAACGATACGTTAATGAAGGTAATTGATGATGGAAGTGGTGGCTTATTTTTCTTCGATGCGCCCGGTGGAGCTGGAAAGACATTCCTCATGTCATTGATTATGGCCACTGTTCGTGCGAGATATTAAATTGCTGAAGCAGTTTCTTCTTCTGGAATAGCGGCCACGTAGATAGAAGGATGCCGAACGGCTTACTCAGCGTTGAAATTGCCGTTAAACCTTCAAATCACTAAAAAACCAACATGCAAGATTGTGAAACACTCAGCAATGGCAAATTTTTTGGTGGTAAATACAATCATCACCTGGGATGAATGGACAATGGCGCACAAATGCGCATTGGAAGCACTCAATCGAACTATGAAAGATCTGTGTAATGACTCAAGATCTTTTGAAGGCGCAATGGTTCTACTATCTGGCGATTTCCGCCAAACACTACCAGTCATTTCAAAATCGACCACTGCCGATGAAATAAACGCTTGCCTCAAATAATTGACTCTAGCGCTATGTGAAGAAACTTCAGCTGAAGACAAATATGCGAGTTGCATTGCTAAACGATCCATCTGCCGAAGATTTCTCCAAGCAATTGCTGACTATATATTTATTCATTGTTAAAAATTAAAATTACAGTACATGACATAACAGCTGACGCCAATTCGCCATGTACTTGAAAATATAATAAGACAAAATATAAAATAAAACTACATAATACACCAAAACCAACATAAAAAATCAAGAAATAAAATAGTAAAATTTTACAAACAGTTCACAAATACTATCACTAAAAATGTCCACTTATCTAGGCAATGCGTTGATCAATTTAACGGCCCTTGGAACTGGTGACTCATACCTCTTAAGCGAGGTATAAGTTTTTAGAAATAAAGGTTTTTGCTTATAGTTTCGCCCACGTAAGAATAAATTGGGAGCATGTAAATTAATATTCATGAGAATTTGAGGATTATTAACTTGGCCCCGAAGAGAAAAGAAAAATGCTTAATGTTTGAAAACGATCTTAGACTATCGTCGGTAACGACCGTGTTCCTGTTGACGAATCGTACGTATTGATTTCGTTTCCGCCGAATTTAAGGACGGCTTCATCATAAAAATGTTCCCAAACATCTAATCACAAAAATCACAATTGGTTGAGTGAACGAGCAATTCTTGCGGCGAAAAACACAGATGTGGATCATTTAAACTTCACAATTCAAAACCAAATCGTTGGTCCACTAAATTTCTTCAAATCTATCGACCGTGTAACAAACGAAGACGAAGCAACCAACTATCCAACTGAATTTTTAAACTCATTGGATCTGCCTGGCTTGCCACCGCACAATTTACAACTAAAGGTTGGCTCGGTAGTCATCATGTTTCAAGTTATCAAGTTAACAAAACACTTATTGATTCTGAGGCGTTACGAAGTTCGTTGAGTCAGCTAGTTCTCAAATAAATTGAAATAGCTTATGTTGAAGTAATTTTTTAATTTGAAGTAAAGGAAATAGAACGAATTCGTTTTAAAATAGTTTATAAAATTGGTTCTGGAATATGTATAACTCTCTTACGTCATCTTTTATTCCAAAGTTGAAAGTAAAGGATTAGGACAAGCATACAAACCTTTTTTTCTAGCTGGCCGCATAAAAACAAATTTAGTCTTTACACGTTTCACGCAAATTATCCGTGCGAAAAACTCTGTTATAAAGATGAGGTCAATAAAGATAGATGAAGCAAAGGTTCGATTACTTTTGACCGTGTTATTTTGAAACCGTCCAAAAAGAGGATCAGCTTTACTTTCTTAGGCATATTTGTATTATTAAATGTTTAGGTATACATTTTTTGCATTAATAATAATTCACAAATAAATGCAATCTTAGTTTAAATCCAAAAAAGTAGGTTTTCGAAAATGAAATCTATGATCACGAAACTGTTTTTTAACAGAAGTCATTGTGCGTATTTACATGTCACGGTGATAGACAAGTTATCGTGTATTTTTACACGGTAGGGCTTATTGTCACCCGCTCCCACTTTCACTTTGTGATGAAAACTGGCAGGATTTTAAAATGTGTAGCTAAATTAGTTGTGCTTAAATTTTATTTAGGTCAATTGTTTTATTGTTAATGGCCTTAAATGGCAACATTGTTTTTCGATACCGATGTGATTTTTGTTTCTTTATTTCTTGCTCTTTGGGACACGAACCAGACACAACGTGTGTGGGGACACTTGCTGGTCCTGGGACTTGCTCCTAGAGACCTTTAGTTGTAAATTCACTTTTAGTTTTTTCTTTTGTGGTGTATCGTCCGAGATGTAAGAACTGATATTTTTCCATTTCGACGAAAATTAAAATTCAGTTTTTTCTGCACGCAGATTTAGCATCAACTGTCTTAACTTTTATAAAATCATGTGAGCAAGCTAGGTCTTATAATAGTTATTGTGTATTGTAATAATTCAAAATTTTGTTTGTTAAATATTGTATGTAATTAATTCGGTGATTGCAAGTTCTTAAATAAACGTTTTCGTGTTACTATTGAGCGATTGGTTTTACTTCATTTCTACTTACCTGTTAACGCCGAGTTTATACCAACGGTATTGGTCTTAATGACTGTTATTAGTGGGGATTTATTCTTGGGGTTTAACATCGTGAACATTAGTAGAAATTTCTAACAATAAATGAAACTCGCTCAAAAATAAATTACGAGTACTGTTAATATTATAGAAGTATTTGAAAAAGTATTACCAATGTAATATCCATTAAGTATTGACAATACTTGTTTTCTTGTATTGTGAATGAAAATGTTTATTAATCAAGTATTTAATTATATATTGATTAGAAAATTTGATTTTGATATTGTCCAAATTAACCATTGTCATATTGCAAATCCATAGTAAAATATTCTGTAGTTGCATGTTACAAGTGACTGTTACTGTTTAGTGTTCGACATTAATTATTACGAGCATCCAGCGAATAGTTCGTCTACGTTACTAAGCTACATTATTAGCCACATAATAATGTTTATGAGTCAGCACTCAGCAAAGTGGGCATTAAATTTGAATGGTTTACTCTCGTAGTGAATCGTTAAATAATGATCAACACGAAAACCTGAAATGATTGGGAAACAAAACAGTCACATGAAATTACGTTGAAAATATTTATATAAAAAAAACTAAATGCTTGATCGATTGAATGAATGGGTTCAATTATGAAAATTGATGTGTATACTTAAAAAGAATATGAATTTCTAATATCGTCACTTTATTTTATAGGCTATATTCATAATCTGCCGTAAGATGTTTCTAAATCATTATTAGATTTCTGATAACGATTTATTTAAATGCGTTTTTAAAACAATAATAAACCGATATTTGAAAAACTAATCTTACAACGATGGTATGTGTTATGAGAGTATATACATCTTAATCTATTTCTGATTATTTTTTTAATGTCGAAGCAGCATTTTAATTAATTTAATCTTCTTATAATTTCTTTCTAATTACGTTTAAAATGTGATTATCATGAAAATAATAAAATAATAGAAAGGCAATTTTGGTATTATAACTTAAAAATAGCCTTGAATTATTGATTATGTATAAATTTCAACAGAAATAAAAACTTATACATATATTATATAATTTTGAATGTGATATGTTATAAATAAAGCTATTTATAATTCTTTTATAGTGATTTTTTAAATAAATTTGTGTTGTTGTCGTTGAGTAATTATTTTCATTAAAAATGGTATTTTTTAAAGACATCTTTTGGCAATGATAGTAAACTTTGGAGCATTGGCAAAATTCACGAATATTGTACCAGTTTCAGTCAGAACTAGGTCAATAGAGGAAGTAAATTAAATCGGTCCGGTTATCATTTTTAATAAATTTATCTTTTGTAGGGAAATATTTTTGCCTAAATTTAAGCAGCCATTTCTCTAAATTAAGTTAGTGACATTCAGTTTTTAAAAATAGCTTAGGAAAATGATTTAAAATATAAATCTTATTGATAAGTTTTTCAACCGACAAAAACTGGCTTAAATCTGCTTGGTCTTTAAAAGCTCGTAAAAATCCTATTAGTTTGGATTAAAAAAAACTAACATCGGCCTTTTCGTAATCCTCACTCTGAAGCGAATGATAAATTTTCGTACGTATTTTCGTGAAATAAGTACTTTTTGTCTGTATTTTTTACATTATTAAATAATAAATTTTCGTTATGAAAATAATAACTCTTATAAAAATTAAATATTTTAATTTATTATTAAATTTATTCAGACATCTTTATAATCTGTGCTTGACGAAAAAATATTTTACTTTCAAAAATATGAATCTTTGCATAATATTTTTCGAATACACCAAAAGATTTTTTTATCAGATTGGTTACTGGCGTAAGATTTTAAATAAAAAAAATAATAAGTTTCTTGATTTCTTTTTTACGACTATAAGTTATCAAATTTTAATTGAAGTTTTATTTTCAAAACTTTTCTTTTATTTTCAAAATTTTGAAATAGCTGAAATGTATCCGTATATCAAAGTCACCCGGCTTAAGAATTTCTAATGATATAAAACTTTCAATGCCCCCTAAATATAAATTTATTGAAGAATACAAATAAATAATATGATAAGTAGTGTTGTCAAAAAACAGATCAATGAAGAAATATGTTTAAAAAAAAATAGAATAAACCCGTGGGCGATTGAAAAAGGTTAAAATCTAACATCTTAATGTGATGAAAAATATTTTTGATACATCAATCAATGTAGTAGTCCAGAATTATCTTAGAAAATCTAATTAAGGGAAAAGGTTTTCTAATAAATAACTTTGCTAGGTTGTGAATTAAATTCACATCAAGGAAAACAATTTATTAATACTACGCACGTAAGCAACAAAACATCGCATTTCTCATAATTGTCTGAAGTTTTCGTGCAAAAAATATTCAACATGTAGTGTGCCGAATCTAGGAAAATAAATACGGATTCAGTGATGTGGAAACATGGCTTCGAATTGGTAAAAGTTACACTCTTTTCAAATATTTAAAGCCAGGCATCTAATAATAAATTTGGCGTAAAGCATAGCTTTGAATTTTTTTTAATACAACAATTTTCCACCGTTTAACAAACAGGTGATTCGTGATAAAAAAATATTCATTGGTGTATCAATCAAGGAAATGAACCGAAAAAGTATTTCTCATATTAATAATATATTAGTTGTTTGAAAAAATGACCAATATATTCTACTAAGAAAAATAAGAACTATAAATAATGTTAGGATTAAGACCGTATTTTCATTATTAAGTTTTTTTTAGACTTCATCGATTGATGGACGTACTTTGAATTCATAGACACCACAATAGACAAAATCATGTGTCTTTAACCGACAAAATAGGTTGATTACTAATTTTTAAGCAGTTATTTTGAAAAGGGTACTGTTTTTAATTAACTGAATTAATTTTTAATGTTAATATTAACTTTAAAGTCATAGATTCATAATTTTCTTCAAATTAACGTTATGATATAGTATAATGTTTGTATCGATGTTTTTAGAAACATATGAATAAAATTGTTTTTAGTTTAAGTCAGTGTTTACTTTACTGACCAAGATAACAGATAAATAAAAATAATAATTGTTTGATATTGCTGAAAAAAACTACCGTAAACTGTTTAAGATAAGACAAATGAAAACCCTTTCTGGTCTAATATAATAAATGAGTTAAGAAAATTGTGTTCGTAGTGCTTTTTATTATATAACTAGCCGGTAACCGGCAAGCGTTGCAATACCACTCGAAGAAAAAAAATGTTTGTGAAAGAAAGTTGTGTTTTAATTTCGTATATTGAAGTGCATGCTTTCTTTTTCTGTCTGTTTGACGTTTGCTGCTGATTTTAACACACGTGCCACCTACTGTAATTCAATTGTACTATAACCTTCGCGCAAGTGCAAGCATACGTTGTCAAAATGAACTGTATGGCAGACATACAAACATTGATTTTTATATATAAGATTTATAACCTTCCCAGAAGTGCAAGCAAAAAGTTTGTTAAAATTTTATTGCAATCGGGCGAGCGGTGTGGCAACGCATAAATTACGAACAAACAAACATTCATTTCACTCTGATCATGATTTGATTGTGTGACTTTTATTTCATACGTTTAGTCTTTTTTCGTATTCGAAATTATTGTTCTATGATTACCGTTTTTAAAAAGATGTGCCTCAATAAAAAACTGCCTAAAACAAATATAAATAGTAAAAAACATAAATTAATCATAAATTAATGTTATTGTGTTCTTACTGTTAATAATCTGCAGTATATGGGAACCTTAAAAATATGAATTCCATAATATAAGATATATTCATCTTCACTTATATGACTTGACACACCTAATAGATTAAAACCTCGTTTAAAAAGACTTTCAAACCTAAAACGTATAATCAATGCATGCATAACCATCAAAATACTCTTAGCATTTACATACAATAGTTGACGAAACATAAAAAGAAATTGAACATCATATAAACACGAAAAATTCGTTTACTAAGCGTCAGTTTAAGTTCATTCGTGCACTTGAACGCCTGAAGACGCCGAAAGGCGAAACCCGGGTCGATAGTGACGAAATCTGTAAGAATGTACATAATTTGAACGATTCAAATTTAATATTGAAATTTCACCAAGCACCTTCAGTCGAAACCTTAAATTGTACAATATTCGTTGAACATCATGAAAATAATCACTTAAAACTCTCTTTGTTAATAATTTCGCATTCGAGATTATATAAAAACATTTAATAAGAGAAAAATCATTTAATATAAATATAGAATGCTTTTCCATCAAGTATTGACAGTGGACACAGGAATTATGTACTGCCTTTATTCACATGCATTTTTTAAAATAACCATAAAATAATGGCTTACTAACGTTATATAATATAATTCACAATGTACTTTTGCTGTCAAATATCACAAAATATTTTTTTGACGTTCTATATAAAAAAAAAAATTTAAACCATGTCCGCTCCCAATGTGGAGCATATGGACTCCTAATGGAGTTTATCTCAACAGAAGTGTTTTCTACGAGAACTGTTTGTTACTCAGTTGCTCAACCTCTCTTTTTACAAAGAGAGTAGGGATAGAAGGATAGGGCTAGGACAAGATTAGTGGTAAGCTAATCGCTCTCGATACGTCCCGTTCATAGGATAAGATGGGTGAAAGGGGGGAATTCAAGACATCACATATATCCATGCCTTTGAACAGAAATTCATAAATTGATTGAAAAATCAATTTATAAAACTGTCCGTACCGGGATTTGAACCCGGGCCCTCTGTAGCCGAAGCCAACACCGTTGACCACTCGACCACACAGATGGCTATAAATAGTATAGTATTAATTTAAGTGAAAAGAGTGCAGTTTCTAATTCCAAATAAAACTAATCTAAGAACATCGCATAAATAACAAACAAATAATCACACCTAATGCACGAAACACATTTTAATGTAATGTCAAAGTTTAGACCATACGATTTGACAGATCTGAAATCGTATCAATCGAACATCAAATTTAAATTGTGAAATCAAAACAAATCGGTGTCGAAATTCAAACGTCGGCCATTTTTGTTTTGATATACCCTGGGATGTTTGAATGGTAAAAAAAAGAATATCTACTAATATTTTATTTTTTCGATTTTTTTAATTTTAATATGCCTTTAATCTCCCCAGAAGTGCCAGCTTAAAGGTTGTCAAAGTTTTATTGCAATCGGACCTATGGTGTTCAAACGCATAGACACCAAAGTTTTTGCAAACATACAAAAAATCATTTTTATATATATACTACCCGGAGTACCCAGCATGCGTTGCAATGCCACTAAAAGAAAGAAAGTGTTTGTGTTTTTATTTTGTTTATTGAATTGCTTTCGAAAACACAATATTTTTTGTTTTTTCGTGTGGTGCATATGCGAATAAATCAGAAGGTTTTCCAACTCGTGAGCAGGCCACATACAGCTGTCATTGTGAGAAGCATAGAATATTTTCAAAATTTAGTCCATTTTTCCAGTGCTTTTTTGATGGTCATTGCAAATGCTAGTCGCACCGGAAACTGCAATCATTTAAATTCGAATGGCATATCTGTCGGAATTATTGGGATGCGTGGCAACAGTACATCGTCTCCTTTAAATTTTTCATTTACAATTGTAGCTTAGATGATATTATTCATTATCTTTTTCACTGAAAGCCTGGTACCGTTGCAAAGTCGTGGTGGATTTATATTTCGGAAAAGAATGATAGGTACGCCAATTTTCAGTGTTAAAACATGCGGTGGCATGCCTTACAAATCAAGTCAGTTTAAGAATTCAGTTGGATAATTGGCAACTTTGTCTTGATTCATTTATAATATTGATGGACTTATACGTTGTCTCTTTGCCTGGTATTTCGTTTTGAATCCTGAAGTTGATGGCATTAACAACGTTGTTTTTGACTGCTAATATAACACGTTCACTGAGCCACTGATGATTTTTGTAATGCTGTGCGATATTTGGGAAAACTTGTGAGTCAATTCGCTTATGGTTGCTGTAATTTTACAGAAGCTTGTTGGCAATGTGATAAATTGTGTGGATTCATCGATTTCCATTGTTCCATTCCCAATATCCAACAATTGTTTTGCGAAACGTTTAGCGGATACGTCATATTGTAATTCTACTCGCATATTAGCTTTCAAAGTAAATTTCTGCATATCTCGCCATAAAACTGATGATTTGAGACATGCACTTGATTCATTAGCAGCTGTTGAACGTGGTATAACTGGTAGAGTTTATCGAAAATCACCAGACAATAAAATGAATGCTCCACTAAAGAGCTGTTCATTTCCTCTCAAATCTTTTAGTGTACATATAGTGAAGATTTTCCAATGCCTTTTTGTGCGTCATAGTAAATTTGTCTCATTTATTTGATATTGCATGTTGGTGGTCAAATGCAATTTCTTTGCTGAATGCGCTGTTTGACCACGATCTAAAAGAGTTAGAAAATTGCAGATGAAGCGATTGACAATGCAATATTGTTTCGTGATCTAACGCTTTGGATTGTGAATGATTGCATGCATAATTTTATCATACGCAATGCGTTGTTCTGAAACCAATTTCTAAAGATTTGTTTGAACGAATGTACCCAATTTGTCGACTTCAAAATGTGTTTCTCGTTGCAAATCACGACCAAAAAGGTTGTTTACAGATCGATTCGGAGCAACTATTCCCAATTGTATCAGACGATCGGGCTTGAGCAGAGCGAGCTCGAATGGTTTTTAAACTTACTTCCCATTGCTCGTCTGTTTTTGAAGCTCGTGGTGCTGTTTTCTTTCGCTCTTGAAGTTTAGATCGACTAATAGCTAGTCGTTTGGGTGGCATAATTATTTGACAGCAAAATAAATGCTTTGTGACGACTATTAAAAAATCATTTGATTGTTTGACGTAACCATGGCGCGTATCAAACGTAACTAAGGAATCATAAACAACTTGCTCATTTTAGACGTAAGTTGTTTTTGATATCTCAGTAAAACTATCCACACCGAAAACATAAAAACCGTCGCTAAACTATATGAAATACGCACAATTTTTAATTCAGAAACCTATTCGGGTATACGCACAATAACTCACTAAAGTTTTTATCGCAATCGGATTAACGGTATAGGAGCGTATGGGTAACAAACAAACAAATATTCGTTTTTATATATATAAGATAGATAAGGTAGTAAATAAATTCTGATTCTTATTTTAAATCCTTCTTGCCGATGACTTACTTTTACATTATTTAAAATAATTATTCCTGTCATTTCATATATATTAGATTATATTAGATATAGATTATGACAACACATATGTCTTTGATCACTTTTAGGGTGTTCACTGTCAATACTTGGTGGAAAAGCATTATATTAACACTTCCTCTACGGTGCTTAAAAATACTTCCGATCAGTTGCTGGCCTTTAAAGAGCCATGTGAAAAAACATGTTTTAACACTTACCGCCCGCCCTTTGATGAACGGTAAAAACTCAGGACGTACATTTTTAAAAAACATGTTTTTCAATTGGTTCTTTAAGGGTCAGCAACATATCGGAAGTATTTTTTAGTACCGTAAAGGAAGTTTTAAGAAAACATAATATTCCTTTGTGCTTATTTATACTTTTATTTATCAATATCTGGACTGGTTTCACTCTTGGCGAGCATCAGTAGATATTTCTTACCATGAGCGAAACCGGTCTTGATCTTGATAAATAAAAATGGAAATAAGTACTAGTGAATTTTCTGTTTGTCTTGATAGCATGTCTTTTATACGGTTATAAAGAAAAAAACTTTTATCCAAAATTAAAGCAATATCGATCGATAGAATTTCAAAAAAACGTGTTGGTTGTGCGTCACTGATACGTATCGGCTAAAAACCTTTCAGTGTATAAGATTTATGGTAAAATCATAATTCACATACTGTTTTATTAAGACCTTCTAACACAATGTAATTAATACAGTATTATTTTCAAAGGGGTTTAAATTATGATTATTATTACTCTACTTGTTAGTATATGAATCAAAATTTACTCATTCCAGAAACACATTTATCAAAATCTGTGCGACACAATTTATTAGCGAATCTGGGAGGGGACTGTATTTTACGGGATAGGATTTATTACTTATTTTTAGTAAGTCATAACTTTAACACTGCATACAAATAAACATTACCGTAAATAGAAATTTTAAAAGGCAATTTTTAATTAAATGACCGTTTATAAATCTTCATACTATCGTTATTGCAGTTGATTAAATTTATACTTGCGTCTTTCACTTTACTTGAGTTTTTATTCGCCGATTTGTGATACTAGGATAAAGTTTTTCATTTTTTCTATATATACAATTAGTTGTGAAGATGAAATAATGCTAAATTACTAGATATGGAATAACACGATCAATATTATTATACTATTTATATTTTACATGTAATCTTAATTTTATGATGACAGTGAGAGTTTCATGTTTAGAATCAATTTCCAGAATGGAGAATTGAATTGAAACATTGTTTTTTTTTTAATAATCACGAACTATGGAACAACCATAACAGAATAAGATTTTATCGCGTCACTAACCGTATGAAAATATTGTGCACTTATTACTCATAAGTTTATTTAATATCTTTTAACTTGACGGATGTATTTAGACTATTTTTTTATTTAAGTTTGTTTAAGAATGCAAATATTTGTGATAAAAATTATATTGTTTTTTTTTTTTAATTTGGTAGAAGTTTTTATATACCGATATTCTGGGGTATATTCATTCTGGATTCACATTTGTTAAATGTAAAATGGTGGCTGGTCTGTTTCAAATTTGTATTTTTATTAAGTCCAAATCTTCGTTACAAATTTGTTGACGACAAAGTAGAATTTAATACAAAAATTCCATATAATCTTCTTTTCAAACGCTTGAACCAAAAGTATTTTTTATGTAAGTATTCATGTACGGAATGATTGGTTGTGGATAACTTTATATAAAATATATTAAATGACTAAATGGAAGTAAAACACTATAAGCAAGAATTCTGGATAAACGCAGAAGATCTATTATTGAACCAAGATTTATTTTCGTTTGAACATATTTTATGCAACCACCGTTACACATTTTTTCACAAATTTACGGGAATCTGGAAAAAAACCAAGGAAGTAATAAAACTTTTTTTTACCATGTCCACTCCCAATATGGAGCATATGGACTTCTAATGGAGTTTATCTTAACATTAGTGTTTCTACGAGAACTGCTTGTTACTCAGTTAAACTTAGTTTAAAATAAAGCGTTTCTCGATGCATTTTTTTTTATTTTGATTTACAAAATTGATATTATGCACAACAGGTAAAATAATTCTTTGTTAACACCACATTTAAGATAACACAAATATAGTTTTGAAAAAAAAACAGAAAATCATATAAAAATCTTAGTGGGATGAAAATTTGATCCGATATTGTAAATACGGTAAGTCTAATTCAAATATTTGAAATTAATATACTCAAACCGATGAAATTACAAAAATATTTAAATATCTTAAGATAAAAACGCTTAAGAGATAGTATTAACAGAATCAAGCCGGCTGACACGGTATCTTTCGTTTTATATAAAAACAAAAACAAAAAATATCCCATGCTAATATGTATAATAACATAGATACGTTCACATTATTAACATTTTTTTTATCATATATAAATATTTTGTATATATTGTTGAACAAGTGAAACAAAATTAAATAAATACATTCTTCTCTGTCACACTAGTAAATTATGAAATGGGTGGAGTACTTTTTTGCCGTTACGCAAGAAAATATTGTGAAGTTAATATCGTGCAGCGAATTTCCGACTTTCTTTGCCGTTTTATGCGTTGAATTTTGATTGATATTCATGTATGGCTTTCAATGTAAATTTTAAAATGAAAATATTCAAATATATACGGCAGTTCAGTATCGATACAGTATTTATTCAAAAATTGTGAATTTTTATTCATTTATTCTTTGAATATGACTGAACCATCTTACCCAATAATGGAAATAGCCAATTGATTGGTTATGCTAAAAATTAGGTGATTTCAAAAGAATATTATTATTTTTCCTACTTTATTAACATTTAGAATATTCGTTGGAATAATTATGATTTTTTTGAAGTATTGCTTATGGCCCATAAGCATCATTAAAGAAAGTAAAAATAATTCGTGAGAAAAAATTTACATGGCAATCATTTACGTCATCAAAAATCCACAGCAGTATTCAGAGATTTAATCAATGATGCGTGAAGGACTCCAGGTAAATATATTCACAAAAAGATACCTGTTGAAATTAAATACAATATAATAACAATTTTTAGATAAATTTTTGATGAATTCGGCGGCATCTTTGAAGTAGTTAATTTTTAATTTAAAATTAAAATTGATAACAATTTGTTACTATATGAAATTATTAAATTTAAGTTATATATTTCAAATCAATTTAAAACTGAATTAACAAAAAATACTTATATTTTCGTGAAATTATAAACAATTTATTCACAAAATATAACGGCAGTAACTATTTAAATAAAATATAAAACAAAGCACTTATATTTTAATCAAATATTAATTATTTCTTAAATAATATAAAATACAAATTACGAAATTAAAATTCATCCATATTCCTTTGTAATTTATTTTAAGATGATGATCTTAGAAAACAAAATGTGCTTTGGAATTTACAAAAAGAAAATACAAAATATCGATTGAAAAAGAAAAAAATTGTATTTACTAAATTGTTGTCTTTATTTTCAATAAAAAATCTTTGAGAAGAAAATCTTATACTCACTTGACTTTTCAAATGTTTGGTTTTTATCGAAAATCTTTTACATATTTTTTTTTCAAGTAAAGTAATTGTGAGAAGCAAATATACACAATTGCAATTTATTGTATCCATCGTTAAACTTTAATTTATTCTTTATTTATTCAAGGTGGATACAACATGAAATATCAAAATCCTTAAATTATTAGTTACTTACAAAGCCATAATTTGCACGCCCCTTAATTATAATTGAAACATATACCACAAATAAAATTATAATTAATGCTTCTATTTGGTTGACTTCAATTGATTGATATAAGAACCATATCATTTTAAATTAGAAGGAATTTTAAGGCATTGAAATGCCATTATTTTCCAGAATTTCTCAAATTTTAAATCAAAAATTTAATCAATATTTTTCATGTATGAATTGTTTATTTATCGGATGAAAGAATTAAAAATTGATGCTTTATAAGTATTTTCAAAGCTTAAAAGAACATCTTTCAATAATTTTGATTCATAAAAGGGATTTCATTTTGACGAATTACTCTTTAACTGACGTAACCATGCGTCACGCAATGTAAAGAATACAAGCAATAAGTAAAAATAATTTTGACTGTATTGCAATGCACATTTGATGAGTACAATTAGTTTAATGTGGGTGTTTTAAATAAAACGCAGAAGAATTGAGGATTGTCAATTTAGCCTAAAAAAGTTGGGACATATGGCAAATTAGCTCGTCAGTAAAATTATAACAGTTAACATTAATGCTTTGTTGATATTTTTTTATGTTATATAATCGGCGATGTACATTATTTCTGGAAATAATAAAGTTTCAGTAAATTTTATTTGATTAATTTAGAAAATGAATTGATTAAATCTTTATATTCAACACAGTTTGTTCTTAAATTATCTCCAGTGTTTTATTGAAAAAGGAACAAGATGATGGCTATATTTGGTCATATTTAAAATAATCATTTTTTAAAATCATTAAATATTTCCAAATCGTTTGCAAACTATTTAATACGTCACATCCTTTCGACATAATACCTCTTTTATGTTTTTTTTTCAGGCTTAAAATGTTGAAAAAAGTTTGTTTTTTTATCTGAGTTGACTACAATACCGCGTTTGATATAAAGAATAATAAGAAAAACATACACGTACTATTTAAATCTAGTATAACTCTTGAATTAAGTTTACATATCATGAGTATAAGTCACCATTCGTAGTAAAACAAGAGCGGTAATTGTGATACAAGTAGAATACTAAACCCATTATGTATTGTCATAGATCAGATTATATACCAATCTCTCGCTTGATATAATAAAGCTTTTTTCATTTGGCTAAATGGCAACTCTTTTGTGAAAAAAAATTGCTGTACGTACTATTTAGAAGTAAAATTATCGAGAGCCATAGCCACTCTCCATTTACGTTTTGAGCAATTGATGCTTGAGGGAAATTGCGTCAGGTGGTGTACTTTAAACCACAGACTGTAGGTACAAGATTGGCGATTTGTAAAATACGCATGCGTCCGCGCACTGCTACGATATTTTCAGTTGCCCGGCGTTCGTCGTCCGCCGTCGACGCCTTTGCAATAGAAAATCGACGCTCCGGAAGCGCTGTGCCCGCATCACTTTTCGCGCCAAATCTCCCGCGGGCGGACGATGTCCGAAAATCGCGCCAAAAACCTTGTGGAAAACTTCTAATCTCCGTGCAAGCAGAGAAATGTAAAACGATGTTCTTGATTCATAAAAATAGCACGAGATTTAATGAACATGCATGAGTGAATGGCATTAAAAATACTAATTTTAGATTTAATAATTAAAAAAATAAAATAAAGGTGGACATTACAGCTGACATACATAAGTGAGCTAAGATAGTGTTTCAAATATAAAATAATGTTAACGGTTGATTTTTTTTAATAAACACATACCGCATCTAAAAACAAATCATCAAATAAAAAAACGTTTTTTTCCATAGAAAAACATTAAATTTATAATTTTACTTTAAGAACCTTTATTCAACAAAGGTATTAAGAAAAAAAATACGAAAATATTTTTTTAAAAATATATCATATTAACACATTAAAAAATTTATTTTGTAATTAGAATTTAGTTATTTGAATTCATTATTTTGATATTATTATTAAAAAATATCAATAGATCTTAAACAAAATTGTGTAAACGTAGTTTTTGTTTTACAGCTTTTAGTGGAATGGTGTCCTAAGAAATATTGTTTAGTTCAGAAAGTTTTTGTGAATGTTGTATCGGTGTTTATTATAACGTTTTAAGTGAATGGTCTGAAATAAAGAATTTTATGATCTTCACATATGAGGTAAATATTTTTTTTCATAATGTACTAATAAACGTTTTTTTGTTAGTCATAATTCCGATATAAGTAGTGGTATATTTTTTTGTATGATACTTTTTTTGAAATCACGAGAATTCTCATTTTTTTGTTAATAGATGAGGTCAACGTTTTTAAGGATATTTTTAAGTTTTTTAACCTTTAATTTTGCTCGCCCGCTTTTTATCTATATTTATAAATAACATTTCATAGTCGTATCGTTTAGGTGTATGTATTAACATTTTTTCTTGCGTATTTTTGGCAGACAATAAAAAATATTGAAATGCCAAAAAAGTGTGTTTATTGTTTGTCTCGTTTAAAACATAATTTATATTTGTAATTTATAGAATGAACGTATTCCAAAGATCTTGCAGGTGAAAATTTGCATGTAAAATCAAAATTTATGTATTTTTGAATGTTATATATGACTATGTTAACAGAAAAATAAATAGGCACTAATAAAATACTGTTCATATTCTGAATAAAAATAATAAAAAAATAACCAAATAGTTATTTATTTAGTTATTTTTATTTCCTGAAATTTAATACTTTGCATTTCTTCACTTGATATTTTAGATTGCATTTAGCTGAAACATTTATTTCCAACACAATAAAAATAGATTTTGAAACTAAAAAATCTTTATAATTTGTCATTTAATTATTATTTTATTTATATAAACACGCATTTTGTTTGTCTCAACTCAAGAATGATTATTAAAAAAGTAGTATACAATATTATACAATGCTCAATATTAGCGATAACGAATTGTATACAAAAAACCAGATGTTTTGTTTATACAATTTCAACGCATTTATGAATTATTTAGAATTCGTTATACCTACCTAATCGATAGTCTCAGAATAAATTATTGATATGTGCAATAAAAATAGACGTTTCACTTATGGAGAAAAAATATATCTTTCCTCTCCCAAATACACATAATTTGAATAAACAAATATTTCATTGAATAATGTATTTGAGCAAATAAATTTTCAGTAAAAAGATTATGCTGTTTAAATAATCGACATAAAATAAACTTGATAAATAAAATGGACATTAAAAATAGCTGTTATACTTCATTATAACAGTGTTTTAACTATTTATGAAATAGCACATATATATTGGTAACACCTTTTAATCATTGTATCCATATGTATAATAGTTAAAGAAGATATGTAGTAAAAACGATGACAAACTTTTTTTTTTTTTTTTTATTAAATATTAAAAACATATTGAAAGAAATTCGTATTGATAAACAAGTACGATTTAAATGTATGCAACTAAAAAAAAACTATAGATCTTTATATGAAACGATATACATTTTCTTCTAATCGCAAATTCTCAATAGTTTTGAAAAAGTGTTGTGCGGAAAAGATTTGATTTGAAATAAATATCGTTAGTTATTTATCAAGATATTAATTAGTTAATATTAATTAATTAATAATTTCCCGTAGTAGATTGACTCGATTTGAAAGTCGTAAGTAAATGAATATTTATGTTTAATACATATGGTTTGCTAATCCAAAGGTTAAACGTGAAACAATCACGTTTGTATATTAAAACGCTTAATGTTAACATGATCACGTGTGAAAATTATAACGATTATTATATTTAATTAAGCACGTAATAGGTCTGAAAAATAATGACAAATTATCACAAGTATGATTGCAAAAAACTCTAGCTGTCATTTATTATATTTGGACACATAATACCAAATATTTTAATGTTTTAACACGAGTTTTTTTTAGTTTTAAAATATGTTTTATAAACATATGGTTCTAACTAATTAGTGTGTCCTAAAACAACAAATTTTAATTAATGATATTATTATTTCTTATTTCTCAAATGTGCTATATTTTTAAATCATTTAATATACTTTCCAAATAGGTACTCTATGATTAAAAATATTGTATAATAAGGATCAAAATCCAAATTTAAACATGTTGGTCAAGTATTAATATTAAAAAGTATAATAACACCTAATTAAAATATACATGTGAACAAAAATTAACATTTTCATTAAAAAATATTTCCCGTTGGTATGCAAACCCAGTGTGATGATTGATAATTAATAGTGATAGTTAAAACGTATTGTTTAATCGTGGCTTGGCTATAAGAAACCGAATAACTATAAACATATTTTATCTGTAAAAAAGTTTAAAAAAAAAAATATTTCTTAATGTTAAGAAATATTTTTTTGTTATTCACACTAGATTCTAAATAACTATCTGTTTATCATAATCGTCGTTTTGTACCGCCATTCAAAATGCATAAATTTACATTTTTCGCAATGTAATCACTATTAGCTGCATTTTGCGCTGAGCAGGGCTTGTTAAAAATGTAATCAGAAAATCAGCAGGCTAAAGTTTTGAGTATTGTTTAATTTCAAAAATAAATTCTATATCTGAATCTTTTTTAAGTCGTATACTTTAAAATACACTTTTATGGGGTACACTGTCAATACTTTTTGAAAAGGCATTATACTCATTTATACTAATTCCACTTTTTTTAATAATATCAGGACCTCGCTCATGACGAGCATTATAAACCAATGAACCGGTCAGTATCCGAAAACTAGTGAAACCGGTCTTGATTTTATTAAATAAAAGTGGAATTAGTACAAATGCGTATCTTATGTTTTAAATATTTAAAAAACGTATGGAATGTCAAAAATTGTCCAACGTTATAGGTATATACATTTTCTGTGATTATTTTACTATTGTCATATCAATTTTCGACACCATGTCTCCATATATCGGATGAATAGAACGTTAGGAAAGGTATATATCATAGACATCTATAGCTTTCTCTTGAGAGCCTTTTCACAACTGACCATTTGAATACACGTTAAAATACAAACAACATCCACCTTATCCTTACGCTATATCTATGCCGTTTGGTTTTTTTAATATTGAATCTCACTATGTCAAAAGTATTAAATAAAATAACGGATTTTTAAAGTCTAAAAAGTATTTCGTTTAAAAAATAAAGCACTCATTTGTGCTAATTTCACATTTATTTTCAAGTATCAGATCTAGTTTTGATCATGACAAGCATTATCAATCGAGTTATTATCAGTTTATAATGCTCGTCATGAGCAAAACCGGTCCAAATCATATAATATGAATGTAAAATTAGTACAAATTAGTTTTATTATTTTTTTAATACAATATCTTGTAATAAAATTTACTAGTATTTCGATTTTCTACTTAAAGCAGCGCAATGAAAATTGTTTTTTTTTATAAATTAATCAAAATATCAGTTTAATTTGAAATATTACATTTTAACATTACAAAAGCTAGTTTATCAATTCTAGAATCTGATAATCTTTATTAGATCTTTGTGCGACAGAAAAAAACCGCTAATTAAACATACAGTTAGTCATTAAATAATTACATGCTTTTACCAAATTTAAAAATCCAAATTCGAAATAGTGAAATTTGAAATAACCACACAAAGAAGTAACAGTGAAATCTACGAGTTAAATTTTGACTAAATATTTTGACTTTTTGAAGAATGTGTAAAAAAGAAAGAAAAGAAATATTGGTATAATACTTGATAATAATATAATATCGCTTGTTTGTATTCATTGCTGGTGACTTCAATACCCGTATAAATTTCATTATATTTAGAAAACATACATATATGGTAAGAACAATAATTTCAACATCAACTGTGTTGATAAATGTTTAAATTCATTTGCATATTATACAGTAAAATATAATTTATCAATACAAAACATAGCCCCTTAACAAAAAGTAGCACTATGAAATATTTTTATATTTTATCGATTAAAATAATAATGATATACCTACCACAGTCTATTTAAAGTTGTATAACTAAAAATTATTTGACCATTTCTACTTTAATTAGGGTTAGAATAATTATAATGATATCTTTGGAAATAATATAAACATTTCAAGCCATATAATATTATTATATTTACAAATTGCAGCTGAATACCTAAATTATCCATTTTTAATTTAATCCGAGCAATCTAAATGAAATAAATTTATATGCATGCAAAAACACTCGACTGTTATCATGTGTCATAGAAAAGGCAGATGGTTGATAGATAACCGCGTTTTCTAAAAAAGTTTGTTGAATTTTTTTGGACGTTTTTCTCTTGGATTCGCTTTAGTGAAAATCATAGTGATAAATACTTTTCTTTCCAAAGGAATGATTCTGTACTGTTTAAATTTCCATCACTATGGCTTATCTATTTAGTTATCGTAGTATTTTTCAATAAATTTCACTGTAATGAAGTGTAATTGCTTGTATTTATTACTTTTTCCCTTTTTATTATGCAGCGTTGGTAAGATATTAAAAAAAAACTTAACAAAAATAATTTAAAAAACAGTAACGCTTTTAAACACTAATGATCTCAAATAAATAATGTGGAATTAGTATAATAAATATTAGTAAAAATATCATTTTCTTATAATGAATTTAAAATGAGTATTTTGTAAATGATAATAAATAAATTATTCAAAAAATTTACGAGCCTATTTACAATTCGTCCTCAGAGCTAATAATAATATTTTTAATGAAATTATATTATATACAGCAATTAATAGTCTGGACTTCAAAATCAAATTTAAATTTACTTAAATAAAATAATACAACACTAAATCAAATTTATGTAACTAATATTAGTAAATAATTCAAATGCATTTTATAACGCTATTAAAAATGAGTTTAATCGACACAGTGCTTTATCAAATGTTAAAAATTCCCTCCCACTCATCTGCCTCTGAAAAAGCTGAGATAAGCAAGAGCGATTAACTAAGAACTATTCCTTTCTTAGGCATATCCTTATATTCCTACTTCCTCAGAAAAAGTGCCAAGCTGACTGAATAACAAACAGTTCTTATAGAACAATCTTCGTTGTGACCAACTCCATAAGTCGTCCATATGCTTCACATTGAAAGTGGTAATGATCAGAAAACACTGCTTAGTCGTGTCTAATCCCGGGATTTCGTTCAATTTTCTGATCCCGAAATCCCGGGATTGATACGGCTGCGATCCCGGGATTTCGGGATTGAGAAATTTTGAGCAAATCCCAAAAATTGACACAAAATTGGCAAATCAAAGATTTCAGATTCTTCGGTGAGCTAAAAAAAAAAACAAGGTTCTGTGACAATCGGGAAAAAAGTATACCAAATCGAGGTTTTCGAATTCCTTGGTGAGCTAAAAAAAAAAAAACAAGGTTCGGTGACAATCTGGGAAAAAGTATACCAAATTGGGGTTTTCAAATTCCTCGTTGAGCAAAAAAAAAACGAGATTTGGAGGTAATCTGGGGAAAAGGTATAGCGAATTGAGGATTTCAAATTCCTCGGTGAGTAAATCCCAATCCCGGGATTGTAAAAAGGCTCCGGAATTGGATACGCTAGTCGTGAATCAATTGAATTAGAGAATTTTTTTATTTTTTTTATTCTTTACTATGATTTTTTTTGAATAATATGTTTCCAAAAATCAGTTATATATTTTGGATGCTTTCGAGTACTGGTAGGGATTTTTTGAAAATGTTCTTTACTAAAACAAGGTGCGTTTTGAGGGAGCGCTAGAGGCTGAGTTGTATGTTATATTTCATGAATCGGAGTGTATTTTGCAACATGTCTATATAAGTAACCTCACATGAATGATTGTATTTACAGCCGCCCTGGGAAATGTGTAGCTTGATTCTCTAAGGAAGAGATATTGTTTTATTTTATTAATATTTTCTCAAACTTTATGGCGCACAATAATAATATTATGGTTGTTTTACTACTTCATATGAAGCAATACAATACAACCACTATTCTTAATATGTTTTTGTAGATTATTTCTCGGCACAGTCAAGCTCATCACTATATTTAGATAACTAAAATTAAAAACAAAATGAATAAAAATAAGACTAAACTTGACTTTTAATACCTGTTTTATAGAAGATATTTGAATCAAACAGTCTTAATTGAAGAGATTTATCGTGACACAAAAACGATGCTTATGCAAAATGTATGATAATCGTTTAAGAGAATATAGCACAAGTGGCTTAAACGTCCTTTTCCTGACATCAATATTCAATGTTAAATAAATCATCACTCTCTCGCAATCTATTTTTCCAAAAATATATATGATCGGTGAAAATAAACTCAGTTTTTCACTTTGAAGTCGACTGGGATTTGTCAACAAAGATGATTACTGATTCGTATGTGACGATGAAAGGTTTCTCATAGAATTGTCGATAAAATTTAGATGATTTTAGAACGCGGTGAATATAAAATACTATTTTTTGTTCCAAAAAAAAATATTATGAAACTACTTCCACTGATATAATATGTTATTTAAAGATTTTAACGCAATTTCACGTGGGTGCAGCACTAAATTTACTATTTCCATGTACAATATTTGTTTTCTAGATTTGTATTTATTTTTTTCCTATAGAAAGTAGAAAAATGTTTAAATTTTTTGTATGAAAATAGAAATAAAAACGTTAAAAAAAAGAATTTTATATTATTTTAATATAATAAAAAAACCTATAAAAAATTTTGGGACGCACCTAGTAAATTTTATTTTAATTAATTATAATTATTTTGTATTTTCCATTTATAAAAAGATTTCGAAGCAACCAGCAATAATATTGAAAAATGTTTGTTGAATAAAAAGCGTTGCTTTGATTGAAAATATTTTTTACCCTTGGCTTCTTTAAGTGATATTTATTAATCAAGCTAAAGATCAAAACTGTTGGTGTTATCAAATTAAGATTATGATTATAACAAAATACATACTAACATACAAGGGAGATTTTTACTTAAGCACTAAAGCTCGGCTTTGCTGCTGGAATGTAGGTAAAAACTAATATTGTTCTAGCGCTTTATTGATTATTAAGATAAGTATTTCTTCTAAGTAGTGATGTTCAATCTTTTCAAAAATAAAACTTATTTTATTTGAAAAAATGGAATAAAAATCATAATAAATCTTTCACATCTTATTACAATTCACATTTGCAATAACGTTACTAAAAATATTATATTCCGTGAACTTTGATTCAATTACTTAATTCTAGGTAGTATTTATTAATAATAATGAATGTTTTTAATAATAAACCCTCTCCATCCATTCGTTTCAGCCGCTGTGTAAGATATTTTTAGAACACAAATTAATATTAAAAATATATATGTTAAATGTGTGAACAACTCAGCGTGAACGTTGGCTTGGAAGCAAACATGTAAACACGTATGAAAGAATATTATCTAATAAAAAAAAACATTTGGTAGAAACTACTTAAAAATACACCGCATCAGTCTAAAATTAAATTTCATATTTTAAGAACTAAACTATTCATCTTAGCGATACCCAGTGACGTTCTTAGGCTACGTGCCGCCCCTAGGCATAGTTTAAAACATCGCCCTCACTTTTTTTCGACATGTTTTTTTTTTGATTACATTGCATATAAGCCTATGCTCATAAGAGTATAGGCAATATTTTTTCATCATTTTAAATTATTCTAGAAATACATAAACAATTATAGAAATTCAAATCACCTATTAATTTATCTACGTCATCAAAATTTCATCATAAAAATATTTGTCACTTATTCCGTTTTGGTTTCAGGTGATTCATATTAAATGTGTGCCTTAATGACAAAGTTCCTTGCGAATAGATATGACAAAAAAATCCATAGTACAATATTGAAAAAAATCTATTACCATCCCTACAAAACAACAAAAATAATATAAATTTTAAATACTTTAATGACCCATGCATATTCGCCAAATGTCATATTTTAAAGAAGATTTGTGTGATAACGCTAAGTACTGTATACCCATCGGTCATTATATTATTACCATTGACAATGTATTTTTCGGCACTATTATTATCAAAGACATTTTTGCATCATATTGAATCTAAATCAAATTCGTCGTAAAAAAAAATATTATGTCAAAAATATCATTTGCCGCTCTCTAAGACTTGTCGCCCCTAGACAACTGCCAATTTGCCTAGAACCACGGGTAGTCCCTGGTGATACCATTTTATGTTTATCAGTATGATACATTTTCATCCTTTGTGAAAAGAAATCTTAGCAAACACAAAATTAAGACGAAAATTCTTTCAATTCAACATTTAATGACAGATAATAAGGAAAAAGAGCTGATAATGTCTTCCGTCACTAAAGTGATGTTGGGAAACTTTTATCAAAACTCGCATGTGATTTAAAAGTTATAAATATGTGGTGCGTCAAAAATGAAAAAAAAAAACATTCACCATCAAATGATTTTTCTATCGCCGTAAATAATGTTATTCTCCAAAATACACATAATACGATAAGAAGGGCTTAAATTAAGTGTAAGGCATAAAAATAATAAAAAAAAGTACACTGCTCATGTAGATACGTCATCAACATTTGTTAGATAGAAGTTTTAGAATTCATTTTTTTATCGCAAAATAGTAGTAATGAAAGGATGGTCCGTTTGTTGGCAGCCAACGCGTTAAAGCTTAAGTATAGCAAGTTTTTTGAATTTTTGAACGAGACTGCGCACCTGCTTAGAGTTAAATTTTCCGAAATAAAGTACAGCCAATTTTCTTCGTTACGGTTTGGCAAAATTATGTACAACGGTATCAAATTTTAAGCAAAATGAGAACAAATTTATATTTACTTTATCAGTAATAAGCCACATTTATTGCGCATTAATAATTTACACTTTGTGGAGCATGTAAATATTAGAGTATACAAAACGATACTGTATTATAAGCTGTCAAGACTAGTATTTCACTAAATGTTGTGTTTTCTATATCACTAAGGAAGCATGTAAATAAGATTTTTGCTTCGTCTATGTTGTTATGATAATAATAATAAAGAACGTAGAAAATGTAACCTTGCCAATTGTAGTGCATTGATCATTTATAGTTGTTCTATTTGAAATATAAAGAATAATTCTATATTGCAAAGATTTGTATTCAGATTGACGATTGCTGTTTTCTTAATGTTCAACAACGATAGTTTTTAAGATCCAGTTGTAATTTTTACTTTTTATTATGAAGATATTATGTAAAGTTTTATCAAATAACATTAAATTATGTTTTTTATGAATCAGCATTGCTGTGTTTATGTCTAAAATAGCAATTTGAACGGATAATTAATAATGCAAAAACGATTTGATTTGCTCATCAAATTACGTGCTTCATGATATATTATATAAGTTCATGTGTTATGTGGTTTCATAAAATTAATGACCGTTTTTTCGCGCCACGATATAGTATCTATTGACTAGTAAATAAATAGGTATAAGATAAAATATAATAAGTCTTAACAATGATGTTTCTAACTACAATGTTGTGAAAAATAAAATAAAGTACCGACGAAAGTTTTTTGTCGGCCAAGGTTTTTTAAAAATAGCATGTACGGTTTTATCAGTATTATTTCATACTTTTTTCCAGAAATCTTGAATGTTGACAATTTTAATTGTAACGTTTGGGACAAATTAATGTGTCTGAAGAACTTTGATAACTCTTTTAAGCGCATATGGGTCAAATGCAAAGGCGTCATGTGGATGAATACAACTTTTAGGTTTAGTTTTCAACGATACTTTACAATTTTTGTCAGTTTTAATTTAAAAAAAACATTTTTCGATCGAAAGTTTTAACCTACACTGTTATAATCAAACGCACAAATGTTTATAAAACTATACATACATATTTTTTTTAATTACCCAGCAAATAAAATAGGTATGACACTATCAATTTAAATTTCATTTATTTTTATTATTCAAAATGTGTTTTAATGAAACGGAGATGTACATATTGTTTTATTTTATTTTTAACAATGTGCTTTGTTATTTCACTTTGATTCATCGAAAAACCAAAGCTGATTTTTTAAAATTTATATAACGATAAATATTAAAATAAAAAAAAATCGATGGCTCACGTTTTAAAATATATTTTTTGCAAATCTTGGAAAATGAATGGAGTTCTAAGCATGAATTAAGTAGAAACAATATAATATACATTTGATATCCATGCAGTAGAACTACAGTTTTTCTATGACATTTTCTGTACGTTTACAATATTAGATAGTCAAATTTTTTCTGTATCATTTATCAGGAACCACTTTATTTTCATTCACATGTTACCACTGATAATTCCGCATAGCGCCATTACATTTCCCAGCTCCAACGTTGGCAGACCTGCAATTTTATAAAATATTTTATATTCGTTGAAAAGCGGATTTTATAATGACCAACTTGGCGAATGTTTTACAGCGGAGACAATCTATTTTGGGGTCCGCCGGTGCGGGAATCCTTACGTGTACGCTTAAATTATAGCAGAACCGGGATATTATTTACCATTATTTTTATTAAATTTTAGTATTATATATTTTCTTCTGACGTATGTAACAATATTAAATTATAATGACTCAATAAAATCACTCACGTTGTGGAGCACTTACATTTTATGTCTGTTTGTAAACGCACATCACAACACTGTAACTTCATCATGGTAGTGAGACAGAAAGATAGACCATGAGTTTTGAGAAAATGTTCAAAGGCGGCACTGTCACCCGATGTTTAATATTACCACTATATATTTTAGGTCAAAGATGAAAAAAAAAACTACAATTTTTGATTATTTAACATAATAGTAATATTAACTATTTAATTTGATACATCGAATTTTATATATATTTTTGTAAAGCCTTGCAGTAAATCGGCATGAACCGATAGAAATGGCTAAATGTTTCCAAAATCGTTAACTACATCTTTAATGATATGTAATAATCTAAGTCTAAGACATATTAAGTATTAAGAATTTGTGCAATCTTTGTAAATGAAATATTTTTATACATAATTTAAATTATGTGGTTTTGTTTTATCATAATTGAACAAAAGAGATTGAACGTCAAAACACTTGCTAAGTAGATTAGCAAGACAAACATAAATATTTTTATTATCCCGCCCAATAATTCATTGTTTTAAATGTGTCGACAGATTATAACATTTTGGATTCCCGGTAAATTGCTCGAATGCAATCGCTCGAATGGAAATTGCTCGAATAACAAGATCCTCGAATAATCAATTCCTCGAACGTCAAATGCTCGAATTACAAATTGCTCGAAATTTTTTATAAAAGTTTCAACATTAATTACTCATTCTTTAAAAAAATATTTATTCAAGTCGGGAAATAAAAAAAAAAATCAGTTATTATAACTTCATTGAAACAATAATTAGACTTCGCTTATTTTAACTTAATCAGCATGCAAAGAATATGAAAATTTTTCAGTAAACTGACATACTTCGTTTATTTGGTACATATTATAGTGCTACGCCACTTAGAAAATTATATTAGGTATTTAAGTATTAACAAAGTTTTCGTTTAATATAAGCATTACAAACTACTATTCATATAAGATGAAATATTGAGTCTTGATATTTAAAGTATTTATAAAATAGTTTGAAGGGTGATGGATGGAATATTTTTTAGATTTCGTCTTCTCTTTTATTGGTTATTGAATATGTGAAATGTCGTCACTCAGTGTAGGCATGATTCTCTCCAATAAAAAATATACTCGACGTCGATTACATCTACTGAATTGATAAATATATACAAAGCATATTTTTTCAGCATCGAAAATTATTTGCTGAAATAAATATTTTTAATGAAAAAAGATATTATTTTTTAAAACGGCAAATATTAACTTTCTTTTAACCTTAATCCTGCCCTGACCCTAATCTTGCGAACATGTTTTTTTATATGAAAAGATACGTGTATCTGTACGCTTGTGTGAGTGTCCCAATTTGATTCGACTGCGTGTTGCTAGAATTATAAAATTTATTTTTTTATTTTTTTTACCATCCCACCTTTTCGTTCGCAACTGTTGCTGAATGTCCATTTGTTAAATGTGACACCGGAGTTAAAAAACACGTGTAGAGAAAATAATTTCAATAACGCTCTTCTTCAAAAGATAAACCTAAAAGCAACATATATATCATGAAGGATTTATTTTTTAATCCAACCAATATGATAAATAAAAACGAATTTATTATTTTCATTTTGGTTTATTTATATGATGAAGTATTCAACACATTTTTGTTACAAAATAGGCATCTTTTAATATCACTTGTTTTAAACATTATTGTAAAATATTTATTGATATTCATCTTTTATGAAAAATTATGAAATTTTCATTATTAAAAAAGTACAATATTTTTCAATACTAAAGAAAATATTAAACTTTTTAGTATCAAATGTAATGTTTGTAGTAAACATAGTTGAAAGATTATGTCTTTATACATTCTAGTTTTACATGTATAAATTTTTCGATTGTAAAAGTTTTAGAATCCCGTAGATAATAAGACACGATTTCGATCGATTTATTGAAATATGAGATTGACTTCATTTTAAATCAAAAAAATATAAAACCAATACATAAATAAAAGATGTAAAATTTATAAAAAATATGATGAATATTGCAACTAACAAAAATCGACAACTGTAATTCAATTAAATTTTCTTACATAATAATGTTAGAATTTCAGTATAAATTTTAATATAGGTTATTAAACTGTAGCTGTATAATTATGAAACCTGCTTTTTTGATAGACATGTGCTTACAAATTCATGGAAAATCTTTTTTTTGTGCAACTATTGCAGAAGATATGTATAGAAGCAATTACTGTTATTGGCACCTTGGCTAACATCCTATCTAAAGCGCATCCGTATATTGATTTTCGAATTGCAAGAAGTTATATCCAAGAAACAGATAAGGTATTGGTAAAGTTTTAAGCGGTTGCCAACAACTTTCAACCATGTATTGTGGTGTATATGGACTCGTAATGAGGCATCCTAACAAATTTTGCTTTACGACAGTTTTTTTCTGAAAGAATAAACATAAAGTTAGCTCAGCGCTTTGACGTATTTTTGTTTGGAAGGGTAGACGAAGTTGTAGGCATGATAGTTTACTTTTGGAAATTAATCCATAAATTGATATGAAAAACATTTTTGAAGTTGTATGTACAAAAAAATAAATCGTTTGACGACTGCAATCAAAATGAACACCAAATAGCGTTAATAACACAGCTTATGGGCTGGAAAAAATATTTGAAGTGTAGCTTTACAAAAAAATGTGTCACTTAAAAATATTACATTAGAAAATGTGGAGTAAAATAAAGTTATTAACTGACTTAAACTTTTTTGTAACTGTCCTTATAAATTTTCTGTGTCTAAATTGTTATTATTTAATATCATACTATATTAGGAGTGTTAGTGCTTCATAGAAGAGTACTAATAAAATAACGTAAGCATATGCATCATCTCTCACTTTTGACATCATACTTTTCACATTGAAAATATATGACATTGCATTGTTCATTTTTCCATGACGTGATTTACCAATTATATGATGCTTCGATGTGTACTCATTCATTCACTGACGATTCAGTCAGCCAGACAGGATACGTTGAGAGATGTTCAAGGCATTGAATGTTTTGCATTGTGCATATGCCTGTCTATTGTTTGCCTGCAACGTGAAATCAACAAACATTAGACAATGAACAAACACGTGCTACACTATTTTACCAATCACGAATTCTCCCTTTCCGGTGGCAATGGAATCAATTTAATTGATTTTGTAGTAGGGGATTTCAAATTGCAGTTTTTTTGAGCATTCTAATTCAAATTTAGGGTGTTCGTTGTGAATTATTGCTGGAAAGGCATTATGTTCAATAAATTAAATACTCATTTATACTAATTCCACCATCTGCATGATCGAACCCAGTACTGGTCACGTTTAATTAATGCATAATTAGTATAAATGAGTATATTTTTTTAAATAAAAAATGCTCTTTCTTTGAGAGAAGTTAGACAGAATAAAATATTATCTTATTCCTTCAATTTTAAAGTTAATCTAAATAACGAAAATCGACCTTTTTGCACTTTATTCTTAAATAACAAATAGTAAATATTTAACTTAACAGCGAATGCCAATGTGCTAAATATTTTATATTGAAAGATCATACGAGATTTGTTCCATTTCACATGAGATCAACTCCAAAAGAATTGACATAACAAACAACCATGTCTTCGATTTCAAATTTTATTGTAAAAATTCAAATTTGACATCGAACTTGCCAGTAATGGAATCCACAGACCACAGCGGGCAACAAATTAAAATATAAAATGACGTGTTTTAAAAACTATTCGCTATACGTCAGGACCTAAATAAGATATTTAAAATGCGTGTTTTACTCCTGTAGCATTTGATATGCAGAGAAAAAAGTGTGCCTAGTTTTTTTTGAAATTTATCTAATTACGTAAGTGATCCACAACTATGTTTAAATAACATCACGACTGATAAAATTAATACGATTTGTTTCAAAGTAGTGTTACTTAACTATTGAGTTTCGAAACTTACAACTATGTTAATTGTTAATCTGCGTAACATGAAACTTGTTTTGTTGATCTTCCACTAATCTTCACATAAGTTTTTTTTTACAATTTAACATTAGAAATCAAAATATTTACGATAATAAAATTAGCGTCTAAGTAATTTATTGATTTTTTAAAAAAACTTTATTTACTCAGACTTGACTTGACTTTATTTACTGATTTGTCTGCCCTGTATCAGATTTAAAAAAATGGAATTTAACTATCTGGTCCTCAACTATATAGTTTTTCATACAAATTAACGGATTGCGTTGGCAAGCCAATATAAAAAAAAGTTAGTAAATAGTAGTACTGTACTTTATGTTTCTTAATTATTGTAAGCTGAGGACGAGCCACTAGACAAAATGATATAAAATTATTTTTTTGGTAGAAAAGTTTTTCAATCACAAGCAACGGTATTATTATATAATAAAATGAAGAGACATATTTTGTTGCTAAGAAAATACTTCGGTCCAAGAAGTATACTATCATTTATACTTCGGTGAATCACAAATAAACTGCGCTGCTTCACCGCTATAAAACTATATTTTTGTTTGTGTTTTTCTGGAAATTGTTTTATTTTATGGGTTCATTTAATTAATGTTTGTTTACTTCATTCCTGACAATTAAGCAATGAATACTTACATATACATATTACTTTTTAGTTATTGCCCATATTATATATAACTGAAGTATAATAAAAAATGCACATTACGAAGAAAATAGCTAATCAAATTAAGATTTTACTTTTTGTAAATTTTACTATTACTTCAATCTATTATATAACTATTATTTTTAAGAATATCTTGTATTATATGATTGATCAGAACGTAATTCTGAGTGGTAATAGGTTATTTCACCATACACTTATAAATATATATATGTTAATAAAGAATACGGCAATGTTGAAATATCTACAAACACTTTTTTGTAATTTTTCGATGAATTACAAACTTTTATTATATTTTATTTAATAGTCATAAGCTTTTATGACTAAGCAACTAAGATCAACATAGAAACGTCATTTTCACATTTGTATTCATTTAAGTGTGGGTTATTCGATAAAATGATATTTCGCATAACAGTTAGATCAAATCTGAATCGTTCAAATGATGTAAATTCACACAGGTTTTGGCACTTACAACCGGCGCTCAAGCTCATCCGTGCACTGGATCGCATAAAGATGCCGAAAGGTGAATTCCGGGTCCGTTGGTGACAAAACTTGTGTGAATGTACATAATTTGAATGATTCAAAATTTAACATTGAAATTCCACCAAGCACCTTCAGTCGAAATCTTAAATAACAGTTATTGTACTATCAAGATAGTATTTTAACATATTAAAACGAGAAAAAGTGTTTTAGTTGACTTATTCAAATGAACATAATATTTGCACATCGCCCGCTGTGGTCTAGTTGGTTAGAGCTTGCTCTACCGACCATGTGGGTCTGGGCTCGATTCCCGGTAAGGTCAAAGTCAAATTGGATTTTTTTCAATTTTAATTTGAGACCTAAGACATGGGTGTTTGCGAAGTCAATTCTCCTTGAGCTAATCTCATGTGACTTTCAAAAATTCTTAAGTTAAGCAACATTCATTTTTATATATATACTAGCTGACCCAACAAACGTCGTACCGCCTCAGAATCAATAAGTGTTGTGTTAACTTGATAGCTTGAAACATGATGACTACCAAGCCAATCTTTAGTTGTAAATTGTGCGGTGGCAAGCCAGGTAGATCCAATGAGTTTACAAATTCAATTGGATAGTTGGTTGTTTCGTTTTCGTTTGTTACACGGTCGATAGATTTGAAAGAATGTAGTGGACCAACGATTTGATTTTGAATTGTGAAGTTTAAATGATGCAATTCGCAATGCAACTCGCATGTTTGTCGTCATCTGAATTTTCTTCACATAACGCCACAGAGTCGATGATTTCAGGCAAGCGTTTATTTCATGGGCAGCGGTCGATCTTGGAATGATTGGTAGTGTTTGGCCGAAATCGCCAGATAGTAGAATCATTGCGCCTCCTAAATATCTTGAATCATTGCGCAGATCTTTCATAGTTCGATTGAGTGCTTCCAATGCGCGTCTTTGTGCATTCATCCCAGGTGATGATTTTACTTTCTACCAAAACTTTGGCCATTACTGACTGTTTGCATGTCAGTTTATCAGTGATTTGAAGGTTTAACGGCAATTTCAACGCTAAATAAGCCATTCGGCATCCTTTTATCTACGTGGCCGCTATTCCAGAAGAAGAAACTGCTACAGCAATTGTATATCTCGCACGAACAGTGGCCATAATCAATGACATGAGGAATGTCTTCCCAGCTCCACCGGACGCATCGAGGAAAAATAAGCCACCATTTCCATCATCAATTTCCTTCATTAACGTATCGTACACTTTTTTCTGTCGGGAGTTCAATAGTGGTACATTCGTTCGAGCTGATTAGTTCAATGCATCTCGATCATATTCACGTTTACGTTCCAATTCTCGATTGAAAGCTTCGTTCATTCTACGATCTGGCGTTGGCTAACAAACTTAACTAACAAACTGCCAGACATAGTAAGTTTTATTAAAAAAAAAATTGTCGAATTAATTATCTATTAAATATTTTAACGAACTTAAAAAAACATTTTTATTTATGGAATAATTAATTTATTTAATAAAACAATCTTAATTTTATCAGCACTTTCTTTTACTATTCAATAAAGTATTTATATTAATAAAGATCGATTATCTACATTTACAACTTGTACATACAAAAAAAATCACTACAGTATCTGAAGCGACCATGGTTAAGAAAATAAAAATCGATATGCTCTCCCTTTTCAGTAGAACACCTTTACATTGAACTCCCCATTTACACGGTAGATACGTTCAACGGGATACCTAGTAAAGAAAACGTGTAAACAAATATACTAAAATAAAAAAAAAAATGGTAAATAGATTTCCTTGCATAAAAATCAATTCAGGATATCAAAAAGTAAAATTCATTATTACTTTCGATGGTTTCGGCGGTAACTTTGTGGAAGTTCATTTTAATATAAAATTTAACTAATCAAAGTTATTTTAAATTTTATATTAAATTCATTATTGCTTATTTTATCTTAATTTTATTTAAAAAATATTTAAAAAAAATCAAAGGTAACAAAAAACATTCACCATTACTATGAGACAATAGACGAAACTGTTTACGCATATTTTGTACGACATCGCTTTGATCTCTTGAGATATCCAGATCCTGTGTAATATTTCTGTCCAAATTTTTAAATGAATGGTCGATTTTTTCTCTTTTTTTTGCACCGTGTTATTTCGAAATCGTTTTAAAATGGAGTTCAGTTATTTTAATCGCGAGCCAGGTTGGTGTATTCTATTCAAATCAATGAAATAATAATATTTAAAACGTTATGCGTAATAATTACATGGCGATGCACGTCAAGTCAACTGTCAAAGTATTATCAGTCTATGGTATAATCCAATCAACGCCACCTAGTGGATTAACCGTAAACAGCATACAACGTCATGTTCCGCGTTCGATTTGGAAATTTTCAAAAAAACAAAATGTATGAAAACATTTATTTTCTTCATCATTTCTTTGCCGTGATATTTTTCCGATGATTCTGCTATTCTAGGCGGATACGAATTTAATAAATCAAAGATCATTACAATCCGTACTGCCATTCTCGAGATATACGTGGTGTTAATAACCCCACTTTGTTTTATATATATAGATAAGAGAAGATAAGATATAAGACATATAATTACAATCATTTTTTCTCTAAAATACTTTATTTATTTAATAAACATTGATATACAATTTGATGACAGTTCCCACAAAAACAATTGAAAACGTCATTGTAATTAAATGAGAAATGGAAAAGTTTCACCATTTTGCTACATGGCTCACTTCACTTCTGCAAGGCTCATATATTCATAAAAACAAGTTTCATTTGGCGAATTAGTAAAGTTTATTCATTCTGATAATTTTGATCAGTAAGTATGCATTTGATTGTCATGCCGGAAAATTTCTGTTTTTTTATAATGCGAAAAAATTCTCCCGTTGAGGACAATGGGCTTACAGCTCGTTATATATCAATTGTCGAAGTAATAGAATTTTTTTTTTGCTATAAATTTCTTGAAAATGTGAATAAATTTGTTAATTTTATGATAACACTAAAACTTCTCAGAAGAAATCATTAAGCCACAGTATATTCAATTAAAGTTTCTTTCTGCTATCATTTGGTCCACATATATTCCTTTTTAATATCCTAATTGAGAATTTAATAGTCAGTTCACCTAGAAGCACGAAAAATCATGACGTATGTATTTATATCAAACGCACATGACGGAAGCCTCCATTCCCTGTTAACTGAAGGGTTAATTACAAGAGCTTTACTCTTGCGTGGTAATATCACGTATTTCAATATTATTGACATCTAACCACTCAGGGGTGGATAGATCATGTATCAATCTGTAAACTGTGGTGGTAATTGTGCAAGTGATTGCACATGTTGTTGACGTAATATACATGGGCGCATTCAATATTTAATTTTTAAGAAGCCCAACGTTGGTTTTCTAAAACAAATCTTGGTTGTGTTATATAATATTTTTTTCAACGATTTATTGTAAAATTACAAACATTTGAGAATATCCACCATTTGACATTTTATACGGCAACATTTTCGCTGACAATATTTTACAAATATTTTTCAAATCTCTCTTATCTCACTATAAAAGTTTTTGCATTACTACAGAAAAGACTTTTGTTTTCATATAATACTGAGATTTTTCAACATATAGATGGTAAGTATTTCATTTTAATTTAAACGTTTATTTTATATTTTTATTTAGTCGTATTTCATATAGCATAAATACCATCATTTACGTTTCTTCGATAGGAATATATTTTCATCAATTTAAAAAAAAAAACATTTATATAGTTCATTTTTTTTAGCTCATTTATTCTTTTACGACGATAAAACCCTTTTTCTTGAAATAGTATTATTACCCTTTTGATATATATATTATTTTACAAAAAAGATAATTTATTATAAAATATTTGGCATATTTATTTTATTAACGGATTTTCAAAATATAAACATATTCCCGGAATCATATTTTTAACAAATTAAATGAATGAAAAAATACAAAGTAACTAATGTTTACCAATGATGTTTATGTATGTAAAACATTAGCGTACTCTTATATGCACTGATGTATTTCATATCGCTTAGCATGTTACTGAATATATACAATTACATATCAGGTCAATCTATTTTGGAACCAGTATCAAAATGTTCATGTTTTGAATGTAACTGAATACTGTAATTACACGTTGTTTGAAAACTTTACATTTGAGATATAACTTAAGATCACTTTGGAGAGCATGATTAGATTGTTAAAAATTGATTTTGTCCTATCTCAACAATATATGAGAATTTTTGTAGCAAACTTTAATACCTGATATGGTAGAATTTTTTCACGAAGTAATAAAAAAAAATAATTGTAAGTCTGAATTTGTGACAATTTTTAATACAAAATAAAATCGTATTCAGGTTAAAATAAGTTTTCACAAAGAACTTTAAATGCATCAAATTATTTATAAATTTATATTACCAGAAAGTGTCTTCGAATGATTTCAAAATTCAAAAATGTATAGAAATATATTTTAAATTAAATAGACATATATATATACCTGAAAAAATGTTTAATAATTAACTACACATAACTCATTGAAAACCATCAATCTAACAAAATACATGTTACAATCGTTATGAAACTTTTTTTTCAAAAAATGCAATTAGTTTATGATTAATTTAGCGTAAATGATGTAATTGAATGATTTGAATCAGAGATTTGTTTATGTTCGACATTTAATGAAATTTTTATTGAAATATTGCAATCTTAAACCTGTTTTTATGAGTTACAAATTGAAAAACATTGCTTCACAATTTAAATGATAGTTGTTATAAAAAAATAATAGTATTTAACTGCAATACAATTTTTGAAACAAAAAGGGTATTTTCGTCAGACTTACTCAGTATGTTTTTATAATATATTGTCATTTTTATTCTATGTGTAAAGAGAGAAGGTATTAAATCTTTAATCGGACATTTTTAGGGGAGCCTACACAAGATGTATGAACTTTGATGTTTTAATGTGAACTTCACTAATTTAACAACGTTGATTTTACTGATAATGTTATCCATTGTTGGTAATGATAGCATAATAAACTCTATTTTCAATTTCGAAAGTGTTACTTTTTATTTCTTTTGCACTGGATAACCATTACAATATACATAAATAAAGGCAGTAAATTTTGAGTGTATCTTTGTCTTGAACGGTAAAACGATTTGATTATGTTAAAAATCGTACATTAAATATACATATTTAATAAATAATAAAAATAATTCAGTTCGTATTATTTCACAACTCAATTATAAATAAAATTTATGTAAAGCTTCTACTATAATTTAGAAATGTAATATAAATAATCGAATATAGATGATATAACAAAAACGTTAAAACAGGTTATTTGAATGATTTCAGTTACTCTTTTTTTAACAACAACTAAACTACAGTTTGTCAGAGAATATTTTTTTAAATAAAATGTCTATATATGAATCAATAAATATAAAAGCTCTTTCAGATGGCATACAAATTATTGGAATAAAACTTCTGTTATTTTGTGGGTTGAAATAAATTTGTTCCACATTTTACTGATACTGATCAGTAACAATTACTTTGATATTTCATAGAATGGAAAAGTTTTCATTTTTACCACATTTAAGTAAAATAAATAAGTTGTTCAGTAAATTTATCTTTCATCGCTCAACCTACAATAAATAAACACATACAAGAAAAAGTCAGCCGTAAAGAGTCAAGGTAATAAAAACAAAAAATCTTGTCAGCTTCGAACTAAATTATTAAAATTGAAGTACCATAATTACATTTAAATAGTTTTTTTAGATATTCACTTAATATTACAGTAGATTGAATGGTTTTACAGAATGCGTAAAAATGGACAAGTTTTAATCTTGACCTGCTCCTTTTATAAAAAGAAAAGGTCAAATATAGCAGTGAAAAGGGGCAAGAATTTCTTGTAATCAACATTGTTTAGAGTAAGAAGGGGCAAAAGCACAGTAGAAATCTCAATTGAAAAATCATAAACTATTTAATGATAAATATATATATAACAAATATGTGGTTACTTTGCAATGCGATTTATAAATGGATTCAAATAATCTACGTATAAAAGATAAAATCAATCACGTCAATTCAAAGTGTTTTGTATTATTTTATCTACGGAATATCTATTTGCGTAAGGATGTTAAATGTCTATATGTATTTGGATTGAAAGACCCATGAAACATATCATTTTAGAGGTTCTTTTGTTACTGATTTTTTCTTTTATCAAGGCTTTATTAAAGCTTGGCATCTTGGTCGATTCTTAGAAAATTCAATATAATGATGCCTCTCTCAATTCCGTATGAAGATCGTGCCAGTTTCAATTATGGCTTCAATTATTTTTATAGCCATTTTATTATGTTGCGCATCACGCACGTAACTTTTAGATGCGTATGTAGCCCATTCTATAATAATAATATAACCTTCGGTGCATATTACAATACTTGAATTGGTTTTACATACTTTGTTTTGTATCTATGGTATATGGCATGTACTCGTTTTTTAAAGATACGTTTATTGCTTGTTTTGATATCTAAACAGAGATACTTTCCAAACATGTTTTACTATTACATTGTAAAAAAAGATTTCTTTTTTATTTATCAAAAGCAATAAATACCATGACATGACAAAGATCAAACTTTTAAAAACCCTCAATTTTTTACTAATAATTTTCGTAAGCTTACCATATCATAAGATAGAAAAAAGTGATTATCTCTTATAACAAAACAGAGATTTGCAAAAATAAAATTATCTTAATATATATTTTTTTACTAGTTTAATGTTATTTATTATGAATACTGTTATTTTTTTAAATCTTTTTAAATATATCACCAACCATTACACGATTTCTTAACGTTTTTTTCACTGATATTTTGGTAATTCACCTATGGTTAACTGTAACAATGCTAAAAGAGTGAAACCCGAAAAAAGACGAATATAATTATTTTTTTCTTTATAATTTCTATTTAAATGATATCGATATTATAGTTAGGTAAAATTAAAATAATAATACTTTTTTTTTAATATTTAAAGCTAAAAATAATAAGCATTAGCTATCTATACCAATCTACATATGTATGTGGCTTGATAGTTTTTCTAAAACTTTTAACTTGTTTTATCATTGTGCTTACAGCACGAATAAAAGTTTTTGTTATAAATAAAATGATTCATATAATAGAAAGAATGGAAAGGCAATTGCAAATTTGCAAATGCCCTTTGTTTGCGGTCGGTCAAATAAATTGAATTAAATAAACTTTTCGAAGTAGTAATTCGATTCAAGTAATTTATTTGGCAACGCTTCGTGATACGTGAAACACTTTGCGCCAAAATTCTTGAATACATATTGGAAAGCATTACTCTTCATCATCATTCAGTCTACATACTATAATATTATAAATGAAAAAAAAAACATTTTTTCATCAGCAAAGTAATTGATACACAGTTTAACTGAAAAAAATGATTATTTGTTGTATTTTTCATTTGTTTTTAATATATTAAAATTTATATTTTACGGTTATTTTTTTATCTGATATCAAAATGGTTGCCATTTTATCACTGTCGTACATATTTTTTCTGTAATCGAATTGTTGTGAAGATATTTTGATAGGTTGTCAAATATACTGAGCATGTTGTATCTACGAATAACGACTGTCTGGTTGTGTTTAAGCTATTCACTAGAAGTATGTAGTTGAATGAATTTATTCTCTAGTGACTTGCTGCCGACTAACTAATCTGAGACTAAATCAAATTTACAGTGTGACTAGGCGATGTTCTAAATGCATTTTCATAAAATAAAGAATTGCTTTAAAATATGGCAATAATCTCATAAATTAATCTGTACCTCATCAAAGAATTTCATTGTGAATTCTGTGCGGTAAAATTATTAAGAAATCGATAAAAGAATATTGTGTATACATAATAAATTGTATGATAAATAGTGAACATATTTTTACTTATTATTATTACATTATTTCAACCGATTTCGCTAATGGAGAGAGAGCATTTAACTGATATTGAACACCTTAAAAGTGACTTATTGTTTATTTAATTACCATTAATATTACCAATTTTATAACATAAAATTACAATCGTAAATCAATATTTTTAGATGGTTAAAGATAAATATTTCATTTTTAAAAACGATCGAGCTGTATTATTTTTCACATTTTTTCTGTGTGACTCGAATTTTTTCCCAAATTGAAGGATTATATTCGTAAAGATATCTGTAACTCATTTTTGATTTTTTTTTGACATTCTTATAATATTACTCCTAGCCACGAAGAATTTCATTCAATTTCAAGTCATGATTTTTGTTTGATTTCATATATAATAATAATGATTAAATTATTGGATCGATAACATATAAGAAAAAAAAAATACTTAAATATGTTTAACAGAAATAAAATTAATACCAAAATTAAATATTTTTTTTACACTGACATTGATAATTTTTTCAAGATCTCTCTTGTTTAAAAAAATTCAAACAGGTTTTCATATATAAAATTTAAAAAAAACTTAGATTATTCCACGTATTTTGCTCCTAACTATGACACGTGTTTGCATATTTGTTGTACAATACCGTTTTAATATGGAATCATTATTCATCATCATTCTAATAAGCTTAGTCCTAATTTCAAATCCTCTTTTGTTCTTATTTCAAATTTATTTATAAGGATCAGGACAAATTTCGCTCATCACGAGCATTTTCAACTGAATACAATAAATAAATGTGGCATTAATAAAAAAATAATGTTATATTTTTTAATGTTTATCCTTTTAAGCAAGTAGACAGCCTCACACTTCAATAGTTATTATATAACGTATTTAAAATTAAGTTAATGAATGAGTGATTGCAGTGTAATCTTTTATGAAAATATTTTTCTAAATACATAGTTCTGATCCGTCTGTTAAATTTCTAAAGATATTGAGCTGGTAGATCAGATGAGTGTGTCTGACCTATAAACTACTTTGAGATCCTTGACAATAATAAAATCTTCCGCCCACTTATTCCTCTCGCTAAGTGTAAGTAATCGTTTATGTAAGAAAATTATCCTTGCATACAATTTAAAGCTAGATACATATTACAATTCACCTTAGAAAGAAACATGCTATCAAAAAATGTATACTAAACAAATACTACCGATAAAAGTTACGATAAATGTCATTTATCTAAGAAAAAATATCAATTTAATGCCAACTGTACTTTTGTATTGATATATTTTTCTATAAGCATTTATTTTCACAAGGACGGAAATTTCCTTTAAAAAATAATATATAGGGCAAAACATACAATTATTGGCCACTTAACGATTTTTTCAACTATGTTCTTGATTTTTGGACACGTATCCTTAGAAAGGTGAAATAAAAAAATATTACATGTTAAATTGCTTATTTATTTATGATAATCAATTATCGAAACATGTAAAAAATCTATTTTGCAAGTAAAAAAAAATAAACAAAAAAAAGGCAGAAATCTACAATTATTTTTTCAATTATCGGCCACCAAAAGATACAATTATTGGCCATACCAAAAATTGCAGTAAAAAAATAATAAAAAATAAAATAATTACTTATGATGTAATGTTATATTCCCACATCAATATAAAGTGTAAAGTTAAGTGATTATGCAAATTTGATGTCATTTTGACGTAAGAATCATATTTTTTCATTAAATCGAGCTGAATGGACATAAATTTCAAAATTGCAAATACCTATAGAGTTTGAAATACATATGTTATCAAAATTTAATAATCCTTCATTATCTTTGAAGCGTTCAATTCAGTGGTTTCCAACCTTTATGTTACTGCGCCTCCCCATCCTTTATTTCATATACTAATAAAGACACTTTTAAAGGGTAAATAAATATTTTGGACTGTTCGCTCCTCCCTTTGCAATAGCCCACGCCTGCCAGGTTCGAAATCGCAGGTTTAATCAATTCATCTAATGATAAGTCTTAATAACTGTAAAGAGCTAGGTATTTTTTTATGTCCGCTCCCAATGTGGAGCATATGGACTCCTAATCAAGTTTATCTTAACAGAAGTGTTTCTACGAGAACTTCTTGTTACTCAGTTGCTTAACCTCTCTTTTTCCAAAGAGAGTAGGAATAGAGCTAGGTATAGGGCAAATATATGATTTTTTAGGTCAGGATATAACTTGCTTATTTTATATGTTATATGGGAAATGTGGCTATCTAAAGATAAAATTACTGGGAATTTGACACCAGCCTTTTGGATTTGAGTTCGCGATGTATTCAAAAAATACTTGATATGTCATTCTTTCCTCACTCTTCACTCTTTCCAATACCGCCAGTCGAAGTTACATATTGCGCTATTCTTTCTGGAACTCTTTGATATTCAAGCACAATAAGAGCATCAAAAACTATTCCACTGGCTGTAAAGGTAAACATAGCTGTAATGTTTTCTTCTGATGATGTTTACTCTATTGCGTGAAATAAGTTTTAATTATTGGCCATCAAAACCACAATTATAGGCCAGGTGGCCAACATTTATAGAGGCTTGTCGGAAAAATCTGATAAATAATATTCTCAAAATACTATTTTCGAAATAAAATTGAATATATTACTTATAAGTCACATATTGTATTATTGGCCAGCCAGGCCAATAATAGAAATTCTGCAAAAAAATAGAACTAATTATTGGCCACCACCATTATAACTTTTTATAAAAAAATATCCAATTCAATCAGTGAATGATTTATAAATACACTAAAGACAAAATACTCAAATCAATTGTCAATCCATTTAATGAACGTATAAATGTTTAACGTAGCTTTACACGGAAGTCAAATCCTTGTGATTTTTACAACAAATCTTGTTTCACGGCAACGCTCCAACAGTAAGTTTAAAATCAGATTTCAGATTATTTGACGATGCTTTTAATGTCAGCTATCTGCTATATTAACGGAGGAATACTTAATGAACTTTCTTATTTAGTCAACGAGTGGTAATGTAAGTTTCATATCTTATAAAACTAGATTTTATTTGCAAGTGGCCAATAATTGAAGATGGCCAATAATTGTAAGTTTTACCCTATAGTGCTATTTTCTTTTGTGAAATATGACTTCCTCTCTGACCATTTTGGCTCTAGTCCAGTAGACGAATCGTTTAAACCTTTATCCTGATTCAGGATGTTATCGAATTTATCATACAGAAAAGGTATTGAAAAAAACATTTGTTCACTTCTAAAGCACATTTTGACATCAAAACACCGGCAAGCTCTTCTTATGTGTTTTTGTGTTGTTTTTTATCCGTCATTTTTTATTTTCCCTAACAAAGACTAATACATATGTTTTATCACCTTTTAGTAGCCTTTAATATTTAAGTAATACACTTTATAAACGTTATGATGCGCCATAATGTTTTAGGTTACAGTTATGGTATCTGAAAATAATTTTGTATCACAACTTTACATTGTGATTGATAAAATATTAAATAATAAACAAATTAACTGTCATTGAAAGTTCTATCTCAATATTTTTTTGTTAGACGTATTCTACAAAAAAATAAAGAATTACAATGTTTTCTCAGTATCACGATCAACTCTTTGTGACGAAATATTCAATAAAACACAACCCCTTATTTGGACTACGTCTAAAATTTTATGAAATCATAAAAAGCAGTTTCACTCATCGTGAGCATTTTGAGCCAAGCTTTTTATTTGTTTTGGGCTTAAAAATAGAGCTTTGAAAAGTGCATACTTATTATTTATTTATTTTTACCATGCCCGTTCTTAATGTGGATCAAGTTGACTTTCATGAAGTTTATCTTAACGAAAAATGTTTGTTACTCAGTTGCTATTTTTTTCACTTTTTTTGCAGAAAGATACGATCAGGACAAGACTAGTGGTTACCTAATTTCTCTCGGTACGCCCAGTAGATTTTTTTTTTGATCTTTTTAATTTAGAGAAATAGAATTTATATATTTATAATATATAAATGGATTAAGATGAAGCCTGTAGAGTAAAATAAAACTTTTAATACTATTGCGAAGATTTTAAAAAACCTCCAAAATTTCACTGCGATTAAAATATATTCTTAGATGATGCAATTATATTTTTTTGAAATAAAAAAATAAGCGCGTACAAAATGATTAAAATTCATCAGAATATACTTTCCATATTGTGATTATTGAAATACTTTCTAGCACAGGCGATCACATATCATTTTTAAAAATAACGTTTATAAAAGCTAAGACATATGAGGAGCAAACATTCAAAAAGTGTTTTGTCACAAATTTTGAAAAATGGCGTTTTATATCAACTCTGATAGCCCATAATAAAACCTATGAATGGAAATCAAAATTAGTGTTTAAAAAGGTTTTTTTTCATATTAAAATGAAATCATAAAGTTGACACATTCATACAAACCGTCACTTTTGCAACACTTAAATCATCATTTTCCAAGCTTTGTATTTGTGTGACAAAACACTTTTTGAATGTTTGCTCCTCATATATAAAACATTTATAAAAGCTCCTTTATGTGCTTAATTCTATTCGTAATTTATATCGTTATTTCTTGAAAAATAATAAACAAGCATAGGAAAACGTATAAATATAACTATAGTAGAATTTGACGATTTCACGAATATGCGAAATAATTCAGCTTGTCAGCACACAATTTCCAGTACGTTTGTGATTGCTAAAGCTTTTTCAGAAGTAATACAAGTAGAAATTCAACTGAATCAAAAAATACTTCTTCTTTAATAATGTTTTTATGTTCATTTGAATCTTTTGAACGAATACTTGAAACAGCGTCTTCGAGTGCTTGATGTAATAAAGGCATGTGCATATATAACCAAACCTATTTACGCGTAATCCAAAGGGAAATTCGGGAAATTTATATTTGATGCGATAATCTCGCGAACGCAATATCTACCTACATATATGTTATGTGATGTAAATTAACAAACGCTCGCTTTCCAACAGTGTTCAAGTGCATAATGTTGATACACATAAACTTTCTATGGACAAGCAGTCGATCCTTTTTTTCACACAAAATTAAGCAATTATAATTTATTATTGTACACAACACTTTTTTATAGATTGTTCCATTTTCTTGTGCAATATACGTAAGTTGTATGTTAATGCACTTGAATCAAAACTATTATCAATGACACTAAATTTGTAAAATTAATAACTTTTTAACGCATGGCTTTTCTGCGTAGTAATTAATAGGCCCCACCGTTTTTTAATTGGATTAATTGAATTGATCAGATTAGTATAACGAGTCGATGTAATAATATTTTATTTAAGAGACTTAGGCATCACCTGTAAGAGTCAATCTCGAATAAGTGTTATAATATAGAATAACATATCTTGTAAATATATTATATATTTACTACAAAAGCGTATTTAACAAGCCTCTCGACTTCACATAAACCTAAATTGCCCTATTTACTTAAGTCGGGTTTTTTAAAAAGCAATTCTAATTAAAATCAAACCCGGACAACAGAACACAATGTTTCAAAACGATAAAGAAATATTTCAACTAACTTATATAGATAACCGATGCTCAACAAAAGCTTAACTAACATTTAAAATATTTGAATAATATTTTTTTTTCTGTTTTATTTATTTAAACCGAAAAAACATGACTATAATATTTATATGTCTGATATTCATTAATAAATAAAAGTTTTTTTATTAAAAACCGTCACGATATATACATATATCAATTAAACTGTTTTAACGAAAAGACTTTTTCGATGTTTTTGAAAAAATGCTTTAATAAGGGGTCGAGACTTATATTAGTACACATAAAACGTTTGTACGCAAGCCTATCATATATCATGTGAGAAAATCGTCCAGTTGTCCATCTAAATAACAAATGGTTAAATGTCTAACGCCATTTATGTGATGATTAATTATTCTGATATGTCTAGAAAATTATATTACGTTTAACTTTAAAGTACAATGAAAAAGAACTTACAGGTTTTATGAGCTTTTAAATGATACCTATCCTGAAAGCTGTCACGAATAAAAACAAAAACATTTAGCAAGTTGTTATTTTGTTAAATTTATATTTTAAGTCCGTTTGCTAGCCGTAAATGTAGATTCACTTCCAATTGAATATTCACTGATTTAAGAATAATAATATTATATTAACACATATACTGTATTGATTTAAAAAAAATGATTCTTAATGTCATTATTATTATTATCATAAAGTGTTTTAATTTAAATAAACCAATACGTATTTTTTGCATTTTTATTTGTCGTCAGCGTATGAGAGTCTTATCAATAATTTATTTTAAAATATTGTACCTATCGATATTTTAAGATTTTTTTTATCCGTATACATTTTAAGATGTTTTTTTTTAATTTACAGGTATACATCATTTGGTGAGACTAAGCAACCCCATGAAGTGAGAAAAATTCTAAGTGATAATAAAGTGAAAAATGGCGTTGATGCAAATAAATAAAGGAATAAAAAAACAGTTTATACAAGCCAACTTTGATGAAAATATTTCATAAATTTCAAACATTAAATTTGATCGAATATTTACAATATTGGATGATTTCGATTAGTGTGAGACGTAAAACACTTAATTTATTATTATATAAGTTTTATAGCTGAACTTTTATAGTGCATACAAAATATCTAATTTTATTAGTGAAATAATGTGTGACATCAATTAGATATACACATCCGAAATTTAATTGTGATAGTGTTTAAGTCCGTTTTGACGGTTGTTCAAATCTATGTTTGTCTCAGGGACATAGGTCGATTTTTGGACTAAGGCCAGTTGGACAACGATCACTTAAACTGGCGCCCAATCGTAAGTTTCGAATAAAATATTATTTTTATTTTATACATCGCGTGTATTTTTGTTTGTATCATTTTTCGATGTGATGTGTTTCGCGAAAGGATATCAAAAACTACTACATGTATCGATCTCATAATAAAATCTCATCGTCATTTACAACTTTTTTTTTTCAAGATTTCGACTGAAGGTGCTTGGTGTAATTTCAATATTAAATTTGAATCGTTCAAATAATGTACATTTACAACGTTTTAACAAATTGTTTTCCAATAAAAAAAATAGTTTGATGAAAAGCTATGCAATTGAAATACATCTATAAATAGTTGGCTTATATAAATAGTTAAGCATAATGTTTTATCACTGATTTATTTAAGTTTCATTAATTTTGATTTTTTGATAAAAAACACATTTTTTAAAAATATGTTTACTTTTTTACAGAAAATCTTCAAATACGGATAGTTAATATATTAGGAAAATTATAATATTTTTAAGTGTTTGGTATAATTGTTATTTAGTCAGTGAAAAAATATCGAATATTTTTTCTCTAAATAATCAATGAATCAAAAAAAAATACAGCAACTTGATGAGTATACTTACCGTAAAAGCTTGACCGCAAAAGCAATATTTACATAAAACAAGTTTATTACGTGTTCCAAATAAACAAACAGCTTTTATTGACATGCGTACTTCTTGCCTACCGACTTCATCGAAAAATTACAATTTGTAGCTTGTTTGAGAAAACAAATTTTGATATATTTTTCATTTTAACTCTTGATTCTGATAATGATATTTTGTTTTTATCTCATAAGCCAACCAAATTATTGTTTACATATTTAGACTGTCAAGTAGACCGATACATTTTAGTTTATATGATTGTTTAAAGGAAGTAAAAATATATTGCTACATGTAATGCGAATAGATTAATAGTTTTTCATTCAGTTTTGATGAACATATTATATTTTTAATTATTTGATATAAATGGTAGGGTGCAAAACATTATATTAAAATACAATTTTACAATTCATGTTTCTTAATTATTATAACAGCAAACTTATTTCATCTTTCTGGCTTACTATACATGGTTCTTAAAATGTCATGAATGTTTTACTTAATGTCAATCCATTTAATACCAACTATCGATAAAGTGTCAAGATGTCTTGACGTTGATTTCAGCTAACCAAAATTACTGTTATACTTGTTGGTTAAAATGTTATTAATTAATGGTAAATTTCGCAAAATTTTATTCATGTATAATAAATATTTCACAATTGAAACTTATTTTATTTTAAACAATTTCAAGTTACTCATTTTACTATTTCACATTTCAATATTTACGAATCCGATTTATTTTTACCATTGAAATGTATTGGAACCAAATATTTTTTTTTATAGTTTTACACATTTTTATACTAAAATACTATAAGAGTAATCAAATTAAAGATGTGTTTTTGGAGAATGAACCCTTTTTTTTGCAAATTTAATACCAATAAAAACATAAATCGTTTTAAAGATTACACTACTGGATTTAAATTTACATTTTTGCATAGGTAATAAATAAGCATATTAGTTTTCAACAATTTCTTTGATAAAGATACGAAATATAATTTGTGTTAAACAGTTCATCTTTTAGAATAATAATATGCATTAAAATGGAGGGGAAAAAATATAGAATATAAGTGTATATATGTATAATATAACCTACAAGAAATATTTATTAAATAAAAGAAATAGCTAATTAAATTTGACAATTATAATTTAAAAAAAAAAACAATAAATTTTTAATCTTCATCAAGAATTTGAATGAGTTTGATAAATTTTGAATGATGGTGCTTATAAAAAAAATATTACTTTGATGTATGTTTTTATATAAAAACGAAAGCATTTCTAGCATATGTCCCGCCTAAAGAATGAATCTAAAGTATTTTGATTCCGTTTTATTTATATCCATGAAGGTTTTTTAATATACGGGTGACATATGCAAAAGTATCTGTCCTCTTGCCAAGTAAGTATATTTATTTTGAAGAGTGGCAAACTTTCCTATGAACATAAATAAAAATCCCTCATTGAATAAACCCCAAGGTCGGGTATAAAATTATCAAATAAAAATATATATTATGTAAAATACCTATTTATGGTCTAATTTTATGCTGACCATATTGCCACTACAACTAGGTAACTCTCATTTGATTATTATTTATGAAATTAATTCAAACATTATTTGATTAAATTTTATGTAAGCAATATAAATTAAATAATAAAAAAAAGTGTTTTTTATAGTGAGAAACAATTAAATAATTGTCAATTGAACTTCAAGGAAGAAAATGCGAGATTATATTAAAAAAATTGAAAATAAAGTTAGATACCTGATTGTAGTACTTCGTTTGAAGAATGTGATAAATATAAAACATAATTTTATTAGTATTGACAAACATCGTTGATTTCTAAAGTGATTACATATCGATTATATTATTGATGAATACTATATCTACGCCGGGTCTTCGGTCAAGTGGTCAAAATTGTTGGCTTCGCCTGCGACTATTACGGGCATGGACCATAAAAGGAACATATAAGTTAAGTATAGCGATAGCGACTAGCTGACTTCTGAAAAAAATAGTTTTTTAGGAAAAAATTTTTTTTTTTAAGAAAGCCAATAAAGCGCCACGCTTGTTGACAGATTTCTTAGAAAATGAAAAAGTAAAATACGTATTTTTATTTAATTCAATTGTCTTTCAAATCTCTTTAATTTTTGCTACTATTTTTTTGTGATTATTTATAAAAAAAACATCAAGAACCAAAAATCTATGTGGTTGAATTTAAAATAAAATACCATTGATTGAACCGTCAAAAACTCTTTTAAAAAAGAGACACCTTACAATGTTTGATATATAATATTTTTAGAGGATTTTGAAAAAACGTTCACCGCAAACGCCCAGTCAAAGATTAATGTGAAACAGCTGCATGAAAACGTTTCAGAAAATATTCTCTATTTCTAAAGATTGCGAGAAATATAAGACGTAAAAAAATTTTTGGTGACATCAAAATACATATTCCAAGCAGAAATAGATATTACAAAATTATGAGTGTTTTTGTTGCGTGTATTTTTGACATTCTGTGCAAAAATAGAACATCGAAATTTATGAAAATATATGAACATACATATATTTTCACTAGTATAATTGCTCATTTTTAAAGAACGTCTTCGAAATATTTGATAGAAAACAACCCTGCGCCAAGATAAATTTTAAATTATTAAAATGAGTGGATCGCAGAATAATATTCTAGCTTGTTTGTTTGAACGTAATTGTTTTCGATCTGCAATCCAGATAATCATATTTAATAATTTATAAAAACACTTAATTTAATACGTTACACGTTTATTTAAAATTAAATTATTAAATTTATTTGATTTAAAAAAATAGAGTTACAAATATAAATATAAAATTCTAAAAGATGAAATAAACAATTACTTTTTTTGAACTCCCAAAATCATAAACTTGTGGATGTATAATTTTAACGCACGCCACAACTGCGTGAGTGTTTAGGGATCTTTCTAAAACAAACGCTATTGACTCAAAACGATTTTTTTTCAATAAAATAACATATTTCTCATAAATATGATGCATTATTTATATATTATATTTATTAATGAAGTGTGTTTAATATTATAAAAAAATAAGTTTTATTCGAGTTATTACTAAATTTATTTATTTTTCAACATTTTAACGTCAAAAATTCGAGATTATCTTTTCATTTTATTTATTGAATACACTCTAGTATACAAATTGATACTAAACTATATTGATTGTGTTTTAATTTCGAATAATCATACTAATTGACACAAAGGCCCTACACAGCTGTTTGATTTGACAATACAGATTGATTGATTATAGTCGTATTTGAAAACAAATCATATTAATTATTAACGCATTCATGATGCGTCATTCCATCCAGGAAATAGTACAATAATATAAGTCGTTAATTCATTTAGGATTTCAATATAGGAATTTTATAGCGCATTAAATCAAGTTATGACTTTGAATAAATCATTAACAATCATTAATACTTTTTATACGAACATCGTACAATTAAGTTTATACTGATGTCTCGATAACTTTTGTATCACTCGTGTCTCTGTTATTGTATAACTGTGTACATTGTATTGACCAATTATTGCATTTGTAGTAACCAATATGTGCAAATTATAAACAGCAACAAGTATTTGAATTTGATACGTAAAACAGGTATAAACGTAACATGACCATCGTTAGATTTTTTAATCCATGTCCACTCCCAATGTGGAGCATATGGCCTTTTAATAGAGGTATCTTATAGGAAGTTTTTTCTAAGTTAACTGCGTGTCACTCAGTTACTGTCCCTTTCTTTTTCAAAAAGAGTCGAGATAGAATGATACGACTAGCTGTTAGATAATTGCTTTTGCTACATCCGTTTTTAGTATAGGATGGGTGGGAGGAAATTTAAGACATCGCATACATCCATGCCTTCGAAGAGACATCCATAAATCGATTGAAAAATAATTTATAGAAAACTGTCCTTCCTGGGATTCAAACCCGTGGACTCGAGGAGAAGTGAACGATTTTAACCAGTCTATTGCGCAGCTGTTAAATAAATGCTAGATTAAAGTCTTTCTTATTTTTGTACCATCATATTTTTGCAATATCATAGTTAATTAAATAATTTAGAATTTATCTTAAAATCGAACTGTATGTTAACTCTACGCAATTTTATCTGTCGATTAATATAAAAATAAAATTTTTTCCGTTATGAGATTATTAAACAGGATCATTTTTTATCTCTGGAATTATATGACACGAAAATAGAATCGTCGGCATTGAAGATATAATCTGTCATCATTGTAATCGCAAATCAATATTATTTTACCCGCGTGCATATTTGATGCATTTGGAATTGAATAAAACCTACGATAAAAATATATAATCAACAGTGCAGGGCGTGTAACATTTTTTTGCACTTGAATGTACGGTTAACGTGCTTATGTTGGCAGTTGAATATGCGAACAATTTTTGTACTGTGTACTTTGCACTTTTCAACGTTTTTTTAACGTATACAAAAAAAATAAACATACAATATTTTAAATCTCTAATAGCTTTATCTATGACAGCGGCTATCTTTACATAATAAACACTTGAATGTCCGTATTAAATATTCTCTAGAATTTTGAACAGCTCTGATGAAAAAATACTTCTTTAATAATATTTCTTATAGCAAGAGACTTCTGAATTATAGCCTCATTTATTAGTCCGATATCAACGTGTTGGAAAATTCCATAGCTCGGAAAATTATTATCATACACTCATAATGAAATACGTAAAAGATGGTCTATTTTAAAAGACCTCCATCATTCTTTATGACTCATTGGATATATTAATTAAATAGTTTTCATCTTCCAATTTTTTTTCAGTGATAGAATACGTTAACAAGACTACAAACAATATTATCTGTATGTTATCGAGATTATGCTCAAGTAGTTAATAAAATATATAAATATATTCGTTCACATTGATATATTATGTATAAATTTAATATAAACACATTAATTAAATGAAAATAACTGTCGATTGCTTTTAAAATAGAGTAAATGGATATTAATTACATTCTTTATTAAATAAACATTTTATAGTTATGTAGAACTATTAGCATAAATACCATAAAAAATCATTAAGTATTACACAGTTTTTTTTATTTTTCAGGGAATTTTTAGTTCGGAATTTGAGTAAATTAACGATATTTGTTCTCTCTTAAAAATTATAACTCAAAATTTTCATAAATAAAAGACTGCTAATGTTTTCGGTTCATTCATTTCAAACAACAAACCACAAGTATCGTGAGACTAAAAACTTATTTTTATTGTAAAATACAATAGTTGAAGCTGATTAAAATTTTAATTTTGCTTTCTACTAAAAACATATTCTTCTGATTATGACCATTAATTTTTTATTTTTTTTATTTATGGATAAGGCATTAACTTGGTAGAACTCCATTATAATAGTGTAAAAATATCAACGTATTTAAGTTCTACAGTTGTTAATAATTTTTATGCGTTGATAGCTATTTCGACGATGATAGCTATTTCGACGATGGCGAAAGCCGAAATAGCGATATGAAAATTATTAACAACTGTAGAACTAAAGTACGTTGACATTTGTACACTATTATGACCATTAAAGTTAAAAAAATGCATTTTGAAATGGTACTCGTTAAATCCAAAATCGCAGTTTTAAATAAAATGGTATCATATTTATAATTAAAAATAATATATATGACACGATCGTTTATTATAGTCAAAGCATTATATATATATGTATATATATTATAGTAAAATCACAAGAGATAATACGGATAATTTTTAATGTCACTCTAGATCATTGTCTGCCAAACTGTGTGCCGCGGCACACTACTGTGCCGCAAGAAGTCTCAAGTGTGGCGCGGTGGAAGAATACTGATTACCTAGAACCTCAAAAATACTAATTTTAAATAATGCCTATTCATTTAATTGTGCTTCAACTTTAAATATATATAACATCTACATATTCAAACAAATATTTGTCACTTCATACATAGTGGCCAATGCGACTAGAATATCTAATTCCGGAGCCTTTTTGTGGTCCCAGGATTAAAAAATAGTCAATTTCGGGATTAGGCACTCAACATAAAATAATTTCAAAATCTCACAACTCAGGAATTTACCGATTTGCCCAAAATGTCAACATGACTCAAATTTCTTCTCTCAAAGTTCTTCCAAATCCAAAATCTTATCACTCTATGGGATTTGCTAAGAAAATCTCAATCCCAAAAACCCGGTACCGTACTAATCCAGAGACTTTGGGATCCTGGAATTGGAAAGCCTAAATGCGACACATTTTATTTTTTAACGGTACATTTCCTCTTTTAAAATATATTTATTTGGTGTGCCGCGGTACTAGTCCCGTTCACCAGTGTGCCGTAAAGTAAAAAAGTTTGGCAGACACTGCTCTAGATCAAGCTGAGGAGAAAAAAATCACAAAAACCATTACCCAATACTACAAATTTAAATTGAAAAACTTTACTAACCTTGCCAGGACATGAGCTCAGACTAATCTGAATGCAAAGGTAATATTACTTTGAAAACTATTAAAGTCGACTGTTATAAAATATTTTTACTGGTTTTTTTCATTGTTATTGTAACCACTCCTCTTAACTGCTTTCACAAAAGTTTTCGTTTTTAATTCCTTATCAATCCTGCCAAAAATGAAGCTTTTAATTATATCTTAGTAAAATGCGTACTTAATCTTGTTGATAAAACTGAGACATAAATATGTTCAAGATAAGAATTTAAATTATACATTAAAATAAAGCCTAAATTTATACAGTTATCGTGGAAGAATGTGCTACGAATTTCGCGTTATGGAAGTTGGATGAATTTTATAATCGTTAATTTAACATTTTATATGCTAAGCACGCAGCGAAAATGACTCTTTTATTACTACATACTGAATAGAATGGAATCTGATAATATTATGTCTTTATTAAGGTATAAAATGTCCCAAAGAAGTGCCTTACTTATAAACTCGTATAAATATTGTTAAAAATTTATGACGAGACAGAGAATACTTAAATAACATTAATTAAATACTCTTACAACTAAAAAAATCATTTTTTAAAAAGAAAAAAAATAACGATAAACTGGTTCTTTAAAGAAAACCACATATTTATCAGTGATCGTAAGAAATAGATCTATTGTGTATTAATCGAAATTAAATTTTCTTGGAAGGATTCCAATAGAATTAGATGAATAAAGCAGTCTTTTACTCTTATTCAACAAAACTCTGTTGTATTTTTATTTGAATATTTTTAAATTAACAAACATATTTTAATAAACTACGCGTGTCTTCTTCATAGCACGAATGGCATTGTCTTGTGTGCCTAGAAAACAATAAAATTTTCAAGTAAACATTTGTTAACCTTTAATTAAAATCTCTCGTATTGCATTCATATTAATATTTATCTTCCATAAATTAACTTAGTTGTACACTGTGTGGTTAACCGTCATGTTATCGTGATGTAATTTTTTTAATGACGTGTAAAATGAAAATTTTATTTTCTTTTTGAAGTTTTCAAGCCTTATGTGAAATCAAAGCGTATTTTACCCGAAAGCATACTAAGTATATATTTTGGTCATACAGAACTGATAATTTTCCTCGCGTTTAAAAAGGGTATATTAAAAGTTGAAAATAGTGCCGTATACAAGTATAATTAAAACAAACTTCGACCATAAAATGGGCCCATTAGAGATGAAGTGAGCCAACTAGAAAAATGGAAAAAAATCTTTGACTTATAAGTACTATCACGCTCTTTATTTGGTGCTTTGGTGGATTGCATATTTTTATTTTACGGAGATAACACTATTGTAGTAGGTATTAACTGAGGTTTCTTCACTTCTACGATATTTTAAGACGTGTAGAATATTACAACGAATCTAATTTTTTTTCTAAATTACCACTTAGCTCACTTTACTTCTAAATGAAAAAAAATGATTTTAATGTTTGTCCAAGGCATAATCGCAGTCACAAGCCACAGCTGCATTCAATATTAAAAAAGTTTACCGAACAACATTGAAAATAAGTTCATACCATTCACCTGTTTCGGCAAACTTGTATAACCTAACGATGAATGTTGATTATTATTATTATTTTAAGAACACGATGGCATGCAGTGATATCAAATAAGCGAACGAAAATTTTCCCTCTCGTGGAACGAAATTGGGTCATCCCAGAGAACTGAATTCAATGACGACTTTTCAAAAGGCATATTTGATTTTTGCGTCACGATATTCATAATCCTCCGACTACTAAAAAGTCATAAATAGTGGAGTTCACCAAAAAGGAGCTAGTCTTACATTTAAAGGCGTATCAAATTAAAAAAAATATATACTACATACAACAGAAATATAATTATGTTTTCATGACAAAGATCTCACAGTAATATTTTACATACTAATGATACTTTCATCGTATCTGTCGTAGAAACTAAACAGCTACTTTTTTATATTAAACAGCTATCATTTGTCAAATAAAAGTTTTTGAGAGACCACTGAAAAAAATGAATATGTGGATTTCAGATTTTAAGATTTTAAAGTTTTTTGTTTAAGATTTTAGTCAAGGTTTTCATAGACCAATGTTGAAATGTTATTACAGTCGACCCCTTTAAAGCTTAAAGATTGGGCTATGCTATAAGAATAATACATCTAAGGGGACTAGCCAACCATACAGATTTTGAGGTTAGGTTTCCTGAATTGAAGGAAATTAGCTAATTAAACATTTTTTTGTCACGTTTATCTCTCCTTTTCGCCTATCACGTAATACGTCTAACGAATTCAAGATCGAAACAGCTACTGACAAAAAAAAAATCATCGTTTATAAAATATATATTTATTATATAATATAGTGATGAAAAACTTGAATTGACACTGAAACTTTAGCGTTTTGTAAAAAAAAATACGCAACTCTTCTCAGTATACCTGGAAAGGTAATGGCACACATTCTCTTGGCGAGAATAAGAGGTCCCATTATGAAAAAACTTAGGAAAAATCAAGCGGCCTTCCTCCCTGGAAGGTCGTGTGCTGACCAAATACACAATTTTTGATGTCTCCTCCAGCAGAGTAATGAATTTAACAGTGCTCGTGACTCTTTGACTTCATACTTCGCAGGTCCGGTGTATCAACTGATCGAGATGTAGCTGTTGGTCCCGGTCTGAAGCTGTGTGGCCTTGAATATGCCGATGATGCTGTCATATTCGATAAATCCATTGATGGCATCCAGGAGACTATCGATGGGTTAGGAACTAATTCAGGTCGCATTGGTCTAAAAATTAATACTAGTAAGACCAATGTGATGTGTAACCAAACCTGTCATGACTCTGATAGGACCCTAACCAGCGCGGGACAGATCATCGAGAGAGTTGACAGCTTCAGATACCTCGGCGTACATATTTTCGAAGACGGTAGTACAAAAAACGAGCTCGCCATTCGTTTAAGAATGGCTGGAGCCACATTCAACTCAATGTGGACTGTCTGGGACACACAGCTGTACTCGATTAAAACCAAATGCCACTTGTTCAACGCTTGCATTTCGCCGGTAATGCTTTACGGTTGCGAATCATGGCACCTAACGAAGACTCAGAAAAACCGTAAACTGAGATTCGAGAACAGATGCTTGCGTCGGATAATGGGGGTGAGGTAGTTTGATTTTGTGAGGAATTCATAGATAAGGGAGCGTACAAGACAGCGTCCCGTCACGTCAGTGGTTATGGAGAGACGTTACGGAGTCACGTGCTGCGGATGCCTCTGGAAAGCCTCAATCCTGCCTGCCTCTTCTTTCGACCAGTGGGATTCCGGCGTCCTGGACGTCCGTCGGGTACTATCCATAGGATGTACTCGGCGGAACTGAGGGATGCTGGCATGTCATGGGACGAAGCAAAGCTATTGGCGGAAGACAGGGAAACATGGAGGTGCCGCGTGGCGGCCATATGCTCCACATAGGGAGCGAACATGGCCAAAGAATATTTCGACTTTTATTTTAAAATCTTCTACTACAAAAAATGATTGTTAGCAAACTGAAACATTATTCCAAAAATTAAATAATTTACAATTTAAATACTGCAGGGCTGTCGATATACGCCACGAGGTCTATTTCTAGTACTACAAAAAAATATTGTTAGCAATCTTAAACATTATTCCAAAAATTAAATAATTTATAATTTAAATACTGCAGGGCTGTCCATATATGCCCCGAGGTATATTTCTGCTACTACGACAAATGATTGTTAGCAAACTTAAACATTATTCCAAAAATTAAATAATTTACAATTTAAATACTGCAGGGCTGTCGATATATGTCCCGAGGTATATTTCTTCTTCTCCGAAATATATTTGTTAGCAAACTTAAACATTTCAATTATTCTAAAATTTGTATTATATACAATTTAAATACTGCAGGAGAGGGCTGCCGATATATTTCTTTTACTTTTAGATTTTCTGACTTATTCAATAAATACGTTTGTAATTTATTTTTCGCGCCAGTAAATTTTCTAAATACTTAAAAATGCAACAAAAATCGCCCCGTTGAGGTCAACGGGCTTACAGCTAGTATTATATAAAATTATAAAAACTGATATCATTGATTAATTAAGCCAGAAAAGTTAACGATTTTGCTTTAAAGACAATGTTTAACCTGATCTGTGCCGTGCGGTATTAATATGGCCGTACACGGAGGGCCGCGGTTTTCTTTCAAAAAATAAATCCTAATAAATATATATTTTTGGACATATCCTAATAGTATATCATATAGACTTACCATAAAAATACACGATGCGCCATTTCCGCTGACATTTATCCAAAAATGTCCGAAATAAATGATCCACAAAACTTCAGGGTTGTCACACAAAATTCACACACGGAAAACACAAAACACACGATCGTATATCAAAAGTAATTCTATCATATTAACATTGTATCCTAAAAACATATATAAAATACGGCGAACAGTTTAAAACAAATTAATAGTCTTCTACCGTGTGGTATGCCTCAAAACAAGGTTCTACGCAAAGAGCCACTTTACATTGTTTGCACATATACCTAGATTCCTTTCTTAGTTTTTTTGATAAACAAACCACACATCTCGCAGCTGTATTAATTTTTTTCTCACTTGGAGGAAATTTCATCATAAAATGCCTTTCTGTGAGGCGGGAAGGCAATTCAGAATGTCTTTTTTGTTTTACAGATTTGGTAGGCTCAACACATTTATATTTATGAATCAGTTGTCGAATAACTTCCAACTGAAATTTTTCTAGCGGAATCCGTTTTGCTGTTTTTTGGCATAGCAGTGTATGAGCATTCAATAACGAAAGATCCATTAGGTGGAAAAACATTTTTTTATACCACCTCATAGTCTTTCGCGATGAATGCACGCTTGATAAAATCATGTCCGATCGGTCAACGGCCCCCATATTTTTATTATAGTCTTGGACACTTTCGGGCTTTATGATGGCTTCATTCCGATGAGTGGTTTTTCCTGTGTCGGTGAGAATAGCAGGATGAAGAGTTGTCAACATGGAAACATCCCTTTTATCCTTCCATATTTGTGCCGAAAGAGTGTCCGTATGAAAAGCTTTCATTTCTCCCTTCTGTAACTTATCAGTGTGCTTGGGCATTCCTTTACGGTTTCTCCTTACGGTACCACAAGCATTTGTTTTCCGGTCATGGAGCTTTTGAAACAAAATGGGACTCGTGTACCAATTATCCACGTATAAAGTATGTCCCCGATCCAAATAGGGTTCCATTAATGTCATTACTACACTACCCGAAATACCAACGTGTGGATGTGGAACATATTCCGTTGTTTTTCCAGTATATATAATAAAATTTAAGACATATCCAGTTGCACAGTCACATATTACAAAGAATTTTATTCCAAAACGGCTTGCTTTTGATGGAATATACTGACGAAATGACAAGTTACCTTTAAAAAGCAGCAAACTTTCATCAATGCATACATTCATGTATGGATACATACATTGCGTGAAAATTTTTTTAAAATGTTCCACAAGGAATCTTATTTTGTATATTTTGTCCCCAGCTACCTGCTGCGTATTGTCGCTGAAGTGAAGCATGCGTAAAATTATTTGAAATCTATTACGGGACATGGTATCAGAATATATTGGTGAATAATACAATATATCTGTAGACCAGTGGTCCTGTATTTTGTTTCGGGAATTACAGGGCATCAATAGACACACAGCAAGAAACACGTATAACTCTTCCACTGTAATGTCTATCCACTGTTTCAATCTCCAACTTAATTCACTGCATTGATTTTTAATGTATATAAACTGTTTATTTGTTTCAATTGTGATGAAATTCATGAGAGAGGTTGTCATAAACATCTTGAAAAAATCTGATTCTCTATTCCCAAAATTTTCAATATCCGCTCCTGACTTTGAACTTTCGAATGAGTTAATTTTAGGAACAAAATCACCTGTTTCCCATTCAAAAACCGGTTCAGACTCATCAATTAGTGGTACAAGTTCATCATTAGGTGCTGATTCGGGAACATTGGAAACCAAGCCTTCTTGTTCCTCGTCTTCAAAATCGTCGAAATCACTGTCATCGGATTCGGCGGTGAAGCCAACGCTATTCATCAAATCTTCAGTCAGTTCTGCATTTTCAGATGTACTTTGTTGTCCTTCCATTCTCAGGCGTTAAAATAGTAAAATGTAAAAAATCAAATATCCAGGAAACGTAAGTTGAAAAAGATATATAAACAATCGTCAAAAAAGTTACGACACAGGAAAATCTTATAAAATAAACAGACACTCACAAACAACGCAGGTTATAAAGTTTTAAAACACAAAAAATCATTTGGTAAATAACGAAAAAAGACGTAAATTTAAAAATAAACTGTTAATGTATCTAGTTATAAAACTGTTGTAAATGAAATACTTAACAAAAACGATATTCTGGCCCACAAAACCAACTAAGATGTGTCAAACATGAAAACAAACACATAACTGACCATTTTTCCAGGATCATTGTTACTTGCAGTGAGTATTCAGAATAGAAATAATTCCCCGTTTATAAATATAATACTGGACAAACATAACGTAAGAATAAATGGGAAGTCCCGGTATTTCATTAGTCACTAATAATATGTATGGCGTAACCCTATATAGTAGCGCCGCATATTAACAAGACACGAAAACTTTTGTCGATGTCAAAAAATCGATGTATTACAGATTAAAATTCAATATCCTTCGAGTTCAAGTATTACAACACAATCTCAAAAGATGTCACTATATGCGAGTTAAATTAAATTATTTAAGAGAGGTACTGGTGACTTGTAAATTAAGTACAAAGGAGAGCGTAATATTACGCGCATTTTGTATGGACGGCCCCTTGAACACGGACTTGTAGCGCGTAAATATACGCTCTGGGCAGAGATCAGGTTAAGAATGAACGTCAAAATGATTTTTTTTATCTTTAATATTTTCTACTTGACAAGTAACTCTCCTTTTATAAAATAAAGTATATTTGCGTTTCCGCTTGACGTCGTAGGTAAAATATTGAAATAATGATTTTCAAAAAGTTATCATTCCGAAACTAATAAAAAAACACCACGATGAAAGAATTATTGCTTCTTTTTAAACATCGTGCACTTGGGACACATTGCAAAAAATCCTCAAGATAGATTGTACACTTGAGTGTAAAAAGACACAGAGGGAACAGGTGAATGAAGTCTTACGAAAAAGGCGCGTTCCGGAAAATCACAACTCAAAAATAGAATTTCAAAAATATTCTATTGCTTATTTATTATTTATGAAAAATTAGTAAGTTTATAGGAAAACGGTAATTTACTTATTATTTAAGTTGTTTTTTTTTCTACATCTGCATATTTGAAAACAATTTTTATCATTATGATCATTCTTATTTTGCAATAACCTGAATATACAAAGCCAAAATAAATGTAGGAATGTCATTTATAGACAATCAAAGATACTCTTAAACATTCACAAATATTACGAGAATTGCTTAAATAATGCATTATATTCTATCTCTTAAAGTTAAATCTATTATTTGAATAATGGATCGATTATGGACATTTATATTATTTTCTTTCAACATTTTTATTATATTATCTTAGCAACGTACAACGTAATATTTTATGAAATATTTCATAGTAAGTTTTGTGTTTGATAGACTACGGCGTAACCTAAAAAAACTCGGGACTGGTAACACAGCGTCAAGTGATTACCATCAATATAGTTAAGTGTGTTGCAAAAATAACGTTATAAATTATAAGCAATAAAAATTCATATAGATGAATTTAGATGAATTTAGAGAATTTATATAAATGTTCGTCATGATAATAATATCAATCCTACCAAAGATTTGGGTTTATTTATTTAAAGTTCGTACACGATTAACTTAGTATTAGTTTGATAAATGATATTCGTGTTGCAAAATTTCATATGGCGTGTTGAATCACTAGACTAATGACAATATAAACACACACATGTATATATACAAAGTCAGTAGAAGCTTTTTTATAGACACGTGTGTTTACATGCAAGCTTTTTTATTTTAGAAATGACGCAAGTTGTGACAGTTTTTCGGGTCGGCGTGTGTCGCGCGATCTATTTTGGGTCTCATCGCGCTATTTCAAACACTTGAATCTTTCTAAAACATACACTGATGTATTCGTGTACAAGATCGTCGCAATTTTATCTCCATTACGATCGGAATGTAATTTCTTATTTTTTTTAATTGAATGTTGATGTTGTTTTCGTGTGTCCGAATTTTTTTTATTTTATGTGTTCACACAGTTTGTAGTTAATACTTAATTGCAACTAAACTGTTTTTTTTCGAAATAATTTAATAAATTAAATAAAACCATGGCATTACATATTGACGTTGGTAACAAATATCACACTAAATGTTTATGCTGTAAATAATCTATTGTGTTTCCGTTTATACAAAATAAAATATATTCCTTTTTATAAACATTATCAATAAAGTAAAATGAAATCGTCTTCATAATAAATCTCATTAACGTATTTTAAATATCTCATGTAACATAAATTATGATATTCGCAATAAAATTGTAATAAAATATAAAAGTAACTCTTGGTTTTATGTTTTTAATTTTTTAAGCATTAGAATAATAAACGTTTCTGTTGATTGAATAGTTTTCTTAGCGACGCCGCTGAGTCAGCTTTACAACAGAGATTGATTGGCCGTTGGGGGATATCGCAATCCATACCACACCGACTCAGTGGTGGCTCGTGCTGCCAACCACGTACAGGTAATTAGATTTGAATCAAGGTGATTAAGGAAAGGATGCTAAAACAAAATTGAGTTAGACAGTTTTAGAAGCAGTATGCCATTGAGTTTACGTTTTTTTAATAAAAAAATATGTTTAATATTGAAAAATAAAATTCTTTATTAATTAATTATATCCTTGACAATAATTAATTGAAAGCATATTAAAACCAATGGTAAATAACTAAGAAAAACCTGCACTCTGCGAAAATGATGTATTTATTTTATTCATAATATTGTTTTACTTGTCGTGATGTATTCATTAGTTTTTAAACACGATTTTTATAGCTTTTTCCTACACATATATGTAATAATTACAACCTTAAACGAAAATAAAAAATACCAAAAATAAACTGATCGTGTCGCATAGAATAAAATACTATTTTTAAATACATGGAAATATTCAATTTTGATTATACCATAACACACATGGTGAATTTTTTCGAGTTGCAAATTTAAGTGAAACTTTACAGCATTAGTTTATTATCGATAAATAATTCTTCTTTAAGTCATATAATCATCAAACCTCATTGTTTGGCTTTTTGCAATCTATTATTTGGTACTTTTTTACAAAGTCTTATCTCAGCATGGTGCTTTTAAATAAATTGATTTAAATCTTAATATAAAGATTTTATTTCCTTGTGTATTTTTAAATATTTTTTTCTGACTTCGTGAGAAAATAATTGATGTCTTAAATAATAAGGTATGTAATCATCTACGGTCTTCGTTGAATTTTTTTTGTATTTTTTTTATTTACTTGATTAAATTCAATCAAAGTTGTTTACAAAATTCGAGCCCCTCAAAATACTTCCTTATTTTTAATTAATTCTAGAATAGATCATCAATTGTCTCAATTCATTTTAAAGTGTTAATTAGTAAAATAATGTTAACCTTTAGTATTTTCATGTTATCTTAGTAATATATTTTAAATTCATAAATATAAAAGTTTCTTAAATAAAATAAATTATTTTAGCTCTATTCGTTCTAGAGTAGCGAGCAAACTAGGAAGCGTGGACTGTTGCAAATAGAGTCGCAAACAGTTTAAAATACTTTTTTACTTTTTTTATAGTGTCTTTATTTTTATATCAAATAAAGGATGGGGAGGTGCAAAAAAACTTTAAGGGAGGCGAAGTAACATAATGTTTGTAAACCACTGTTCTAGAGGACTTGGTGACTCTAACGCGGTAATAAAATTAATATTCTTTAACTAAAACTAGTTTTTTATTAGTAACTTAACCTCTCTGCTTATACAGGGTAATAAAAGAATAACAGGGCTAAAATGTAACTGTTAGTAGGCTAATCGCTCTTTCTAACGTATTTTAGCTACTATAGTAGATGAAGCGAAAGTTAACGAATGGAAAAATAAATACAATCATTTAAAAAAAAACTTATTCATATATTACTTTAATAATCAATGTTTGAAGATATCCGTTTGGAAATGTGGATCCGTGGCCATATTACAGAAAAAATCATACATTCTTATTTCCTGGAAATTTTTTGTATACATATATAATTAGTTTTTTAACGATGATAATCAATACCTTTTGTAAAAATATAATGTATCTTTAAATAAAAACTTTGTTAATAGTGATACAAAAAAAAAACATCGAGGCCGTCTACAAAACTACTTTCCTTGAATTGAATTACCGATGTAACGTCGGGCAATTATGATGTGTTTTTATTTATGTTACATACATATTATACTAATATTGTCTGAATAGGTTCAATATTTTTTATGTGTACATTTTTTTATTAGAATTAATGTTTTCAATGTTTATTTTTTTTCGTATTTTGAAAATATTACCTCGGTGAACGACTTATTGCGATCTAGAAAAAAAATACGATAAATAAGACACACGTAGTTTAATCAGTATTCGTAAAGAGTTTTTAAGAAAATCTTGCATCTTACAGAACCTTACAAAATACATTGCATAGCATAAGACATGCTAGATTTTTTTTAAAAATATGTCAAATATAGAACTACATTGTAATAGGGTGAATAAATAACAAAGTGTTTTAGTTCCAAAGATATTATTTTATATATAGAGAGGTATTGCCTTCTTCAGAGCTAGTTGTGAAAAAATCATCCGCCAAAAATAGCTACTAACTGTATATAAAATAATATTTGTAGAGCTAAAATATAATATTTTTTTATTTTTTCACTTTAATTTTTAATTTTTAACTTTAATACAAGCTTTACCTAATACTTTCGATGGTTTCGGCGGTAACTTTGTGGAAGTTCATTTTAATAGAAAATTTAAATTAACTTTGATTATTCCACGTATTGTGTTACTAACTGTGACACGTGTTTCGCCTCTTTCAGAGGCATCTTCAGACTTACTATCGCAAAGTTTGCTTAAACACGTGTCACAGTTAGTAACACAATACGTGGAATAATCAAAGTTAATTTAAATTTTCTATTAAGCTTTACCTAGTTTATGTAGAAAAAATTTGGTCGAGAAAAATAAGCATAATAAAACAGATTTTTTGGCTTACCTTAATTTAACTCTTTAAACTATTTATTTATAAGCATTAGAAACAGGAAATATTTTATATTATCATTTGAAATTTTAGAGTTTCAATTTCATTTTTTTTTAATATATGGTTTAATAATAGTAGCACACACTATCTATTATTAGTATATTTTTTCGTCAAGTACTCGATATTTACTAAACTTGTTCAATACATTTGAAACTTAAGGTCAGCACCATTCTAATACACTCCGTTATGTACTTAACTTGAATTCCAATGGTCATTGAGAGAGAGAGAACCACAGAGATGAAACCAGCTAAAAAGAGTAATATACGGATGTGAGATAATGACTAATGAGTTTTTTTGTTCATTTTTAAATTACACTTAAAAGCCATTACCGTAGCATACTGTAACTACATAAATACATCGATATTATCGCACGCTCAATTTAATTTTGTAAATATTATATTCACGCGAATAATTATACAATCTAGAAACTTGTGTACATATGTATATTTTTATTTGTGTACATATGTATATCTGTGCTATTTTTTTCTAATGAATTGCTTGATAACTCTGTTCAAAACCATATGCAATATCTAATTAAGAATTTATTCAACCATCACCGTCTTTTTTATTCGTATATAACCCGAGAAAAAAGTATGTAACCAACACATGCCCAACCTTTCTAGAACCATCCCGGAACTAAGCTTAGCATTGCCAAGTACAACTTTTATCTGTTAGCTACAAATTTTGAGTTGCAAATATATTCTATTGAAATTAAACGTATTAATATAATAATTTAACTATTTCAGGTGGCTGAATCGGGCAAAATGTTATATTGTCTTTAAATTTGAATCGTTCAAATTATGTACATTCACACAAGTTTTGTCACTAACGACCCAGTCAGTTCAAGTTCATCTGTGCACTTGAACACCTGAAGATGCCGAAAGGTAAAACCCGTAATCGACTGTAGAAAGGTAAAATTTGAGTAAGGACTGTAAGTCGGGTCATATGGCGCAGCGGTTAACGTTGTGGGCTTCCGTGCCAGACCTCACGGGCTCGAGTCCCAGTACGAATAGCATTTTTTTGGTCGATTTATCGACTTTTGTTCGAAGGCATGGGTGTTTGTGATGTCCCTCCCATCATTTACTTAACAACCAGGCGTAGCGAAAGAGGTTAGTAAACTACTAGTCGTGTCCTAGCCTTATCTTTCTATCCCTACTACTCTCTTTGAACAAGAGAAGTAGAAAAACTTCTATTGAGATACCTTCATTAGGAGTCTTGCTCTTAATTGAGAGCGAACATGGAAAAAAAGGTAAAATACAAAATACAACGTTCCTTGATTATGTCAGGCCAAAGTCATAATATTATTAAATATACACAAAGTCCACGAAGAATAATAAACTTTTTTTTTGTACAGATCTAATAATTATTCAATAAGAAAAACATTTGTGTGACTCCTTTTTCCTGTAAACAATTTTTTACACGATCTTCTTTTTTCAAACATTCAAGATAAATTTAGATACTAATTCGGCATTTACAGTTTCCATCCTTTTGATAGAGTAAGTAGTAAATTGTATACTTTATGATTATTACTGGCTTCACTAAGGATTTCTTACCTCTTTAGCGATCACGCCCTTCCGTCTGCAACGATGGGATGGGAATACAATTTTTCAAATTAGCAATGGAGGAGACTCAAAGAACTTTGACGTTAACGCTTCTTGGTACTTAAAGCTCCATACATTTGATATTCAAAAAAATGTCTGTTTGCTTTTTTGCAGTCGAATTACATGAGACATTTAGCAATATTTTTTTATTTGAATTATCAAATCTGTTAAAATTGAACTATTATTAGATTTTAGGGCAATTAACTTTGTTTTTATTTATTATATATTTTAAAAATCCCAGATATTTGTTGGGCTTAGATATTTGAAGATCAATAATAAAATTATGCCGACACACGAATTGATTTCATTCATTCATTATTAAAACATTATATCCAATTGATGTATTTTTTTTGCAATCTACATGTAGATGTTATTTAATATTATATATTTATGAATTCAGTCCTACATATGATTAATTAAGTTCCTCATTTAATTCAGAATCACTTCATGAAAATCATTTATAATTTAATCTTGAAAGACACAATATTTCGCACTTTTGCTGACAGTTTCTCACGCTTAAATATTGCATTGTCTGTATAAATAATAAATTTTGAAGTATTTTATCACGTATTCTCAGTGTATAATCACTAGAAAATATTTCTTACTAAATTTAAAAGCACAAATATGATAAAATATAATACAATAGAGTAAAGTTCAACTTGTAAAAAAATATTCGCCTTATTTGTCACTAATATTTATAATAAGCTGTTTTAATTACTTTTTTATATTTTTTTTCGACCGCAGGTTAAAAAAAGTAAAATATGTTTGTACAAATCGTTTTAAAATATATTTATGTTAGTATTAAGGTGAATTATTCCGGTGACCTTTCATGTAACATATTTGCGACCATTTTCGAGACTGTAACTCAAAATGTTACGACGACAATTATTCTGTTTAGGCACCACAATAGCCATGCATGGCTATAGCGATTCAATACACATATAAAGGTATTTCGTGTTACGCATCCGTCCGCAGCAATTTCAAGGGACCAATCCCTATAGAACTCGGACAACAATAAGCTCCGGCCTTAGAGACGTTCAGCCGTATTCAAACTCAGAACCCTCATTCTCCAGATTCTGGACAATATATTTCATCACAATTCAGGAACCTAGATCATACCGAAGTTTTTATTATAATAAATAATTATAATTGTAGTTATTCCAGAAACAGTAAGTTTAATTCAAGAGAGTACCAATTCGTTTGTATCCGCGAATGGTTGCTACACTTAAATGATAGTCAATAAATATTGGCATAATAATTATGTTGATTTTAATTAACAGCTGATGTTGAAATGTTTTATTTTTATCTATTACTGTGATTTATTGTTGATTCTATGTTTTATTCATCATTTGTGATGATAGAACTACTTATAAAGATTATCATTAGGATATAATATTTTCTTTTAATCTAACATAGTTAGAAAAACTGCATTCTCAACTTAATTAATATATGCAGTATGATAACGAATTAATCTTTAATTAACTATTTCAATTGATATTGTGTCTATTAAAAAACTTCAAAGCGAAAAATAATCATTTTACATTTTGTCTAATACTACAGCCATTATATGTTGTTTATTATTACATTATTATATGGAGACATTAGAGGTAAAGTGCGCCAAATGGTATTTTAGACGAAAAAAGTTAGATGCGTTGTAATTTTCTACACATCCAAAAGTATTGTAAAAGTGAATTAACTTTAGTTAAAAGACATCGCAATAGTGTTATTTTCGTACAATAAAAAAAGTTGTACTCACCAAAACACCAAATAAAGGCGAGGTTGTACCTAATAGTACAAGAAAAAGTTTTAGCATTTTACTAATTGGCTCACTTCGTCTCTCGAAGGCTCATATATTACGCATTTAAATTGTATTCATCACAGTTTGAGTGGTTCGATTATTCATCATGGTTAAATGCTTTTCTAATTCATGGATTAAAAATAAAAATGTACTTTTATCATTTGCGTTTACTTTTTGAACATATTGTGATAGAAATAACAGTTTCACTTAGAAGCTTTTTAAATATTAACGACACATTAGTTAATTAAAGGTTTATATAGGTGAAGATTAAAAGCGATCAAACATTTTTCTTTCAAAAAAAAAACTCGTTAGTATAAATACAGATGATTTTGTAATTGTAAAATTAATTAAAATATTTTTTCAAGCGACAATTTTTTCGGAGATGAATTGTTTATTTCCTCATATATCATCGTCTATTGTCTGTGAAACTATGCCATTGAGGTATGCATACAATACCAAATGTCAGCAGTGGATATCAACTTTAGTTTTTAAAGTCACAGCAATGTAACTACAAAAACTCAATAAATAAATTTGATCCATCTTTATTTAATTAAAAGTATGTGATGAAAAAAGATATAACAAATAAATACTGTGTGTTTTTTTTTATAAAAGTTGACATTTGTCAAATCAATATTATTGAACATCTCTTTTAAGCTATTACACAGTTCATTATATGTAAATTAACGTTCAAAAAAACTAATTACAAACCAAAATATACTAAATTGCAACAAATACGCGGCAATAAAACACACCATATAAAATTCCTAATATTGTTGAAAACGATTGAAAAAATGCTTTTTATTTTTAATAATAATTGGGAATCATGATTTTTATAAAGGAATTATTTAATAAAAAGATCAGTACATACACAATTCTTTTGATTTAAACAGCGCGTGTCCTAACGTGTGATGATTTTTAAGATTTTTTTTATAGCATTATATAAATTTTTAACCGATAACTCTGTTTAGTGCTGCGTAGAGTTTAAAAGACTTCCATTAATTAAAAATGCTCACTGAATGTGTATTTAATAATAAAATCATGTAAACAAATAATAATCTAAAAAAACAGTAAATTCCTAATCAGCCACGTAATAAATAAAATTGCTATGTCGCCTCTATACAAAATATATTTATTGTTTTAATTGGTAATAACCACACATACAATAAAATTTAAAAATGTCACACATACGTCATATCTCAATCATCAGCTTGTCAATTTGAAAAAATCATCTTTGCACAGCTTTTTAGTTCATCGTATACTTATTGATAGATTATAAACTATTACTACGATAAAAAAAATTTTAATACTTTCGTAAAAATATTTTCCTAGTATACATTTAACATGTCACACGACAATAAGAATGAGAAAGTGATTTATTTTTATTACATAAAGACAGTAAGTAAACTTACACAAAGAAGTTACCGTATCTGAAGGAAATAAATTTCAAATTTTACGACCATGATCTTAATCCACATATTATCATTCATGAATTAATTATATTCTCTCGTGCGAATATTCCCATTATTTGTAGATTTGCTATCTTCACAAGTGTATAATGACCACGAGAGGCTTGTACCAGTCCCCGATGCGAGTACCAAAGTGAGGATACCGCAGTTAACCATAGAAACCTCCTTCATGAATACATTCCCCAGAGAACTCTCAACTGTCCATCAAATTGAGCTTGCGGAATTTCTTAACTGAGCATTTATCGATATAACTTTAGTGAGCCTTTATAGCTTTTCTTATTTCATTAACAAAAGTTTTAACGAAATAATTAAACAGTTTGATAAAAAGAAAATAACTATTAAGAACATTGCGGCTTAATCTTTTAATCTAATCTATTTCACTCCCATATTTTAAAGTAATAGATCAATATTAACATATATTAGTATCGGTTGTTTGTGTATTATATATATTATATAAATATGAGATATATTAAACAAATAAAATAATATAAAAGAACTTAAAATATTCATTTTTTTACACACGAATTCCAGCCATACATTAAAACAGGAAACTAACTCTTATTAGATCAAACGTGTGTTCATTTTTTTTATTTCCTAATAAAAATAAAGATTTATGTTCACTTCGCATGATAAAAATTATTAAACAGTTTATTGTACAAATTTTTTATCTGTGCTTTTTTTAAACTGAAAGTTTCAATTATTTTATATAAAAAAAATATTAATTTAAAATGTAATGGGTAAGATGCAAAAATATTTTTTTTCTTTTTTAAATTATAGCAAAATATCATTTATTATGTCAATTTAATATCAAGTATTTATGTTTTTCCTTTAAGCCAGGCCTTAAACATACCACTGTCTAAGTAAACTTGTATTGTACGAGATGAGAGTTATGGCATTCGCTGTATTCCTATTATAATTTATTATAATGCCATCATAAAATTACCTCTGAAATAATTTAATGAGAAGATTATTAATAATTAACATTTTAGACAAGCGTAGTGAGGAAAATTTAATATTTAATGAAAGCAAATTTCGACTAGATTTCTGTTATACCGGTATTCATAGATAGTGAAATTAATATTTGAATTGTTAAAATAAAATACGATTTTAATAATCGATAATATACGTAAAGAAAGCTTCGTCGATGGAATGAAAATACTTGGCATTTGGCCTTTTGGTGTTTTTGGTGATAAACGATGTCTCCATAGTAATGTATTTAACTATAAAACTATGTTTTAAAATAAAATAATAATATTTAATATTAATCCTTTTAAATAAAAATAATAATATTTGCAGCCTTTAATAATTTTCTAGATAATTAATCGATCCATGTTGCTAAAAGTTTAATGATTTATCTAACAACATATATATTGGTTTTGACTTGTACTAGTCCAGAGATAGTAAATATTATTTTATCGGCATATCAAAATAAGTTTTTCTTGTGCCAATTACCATTTTTGCTAGGGTACTTAATATAATTTCATTATAATATATATACGCATGCGGGTACATTGGCAATTTTTTTATTGAACAAATAAAGAAACAATACCCATAAAATGAAAAAAAAATAAAAACATCACACTAGTTTTTGTTTGAGGTCTTATGTTTCACGGTATTTTCGAGACTTTTAATATAAAACTAATGATATAATGTTGATTGCTTAATTATTTATAATGCTGAACCTTCTTTTGTCAACCCATTATTAGTTTTTGAATGTACATGATTTAATATAAAAGACATATTTACTTTCGCATGAGGACGTGCAATTTTTTAACATAGACTATATTAAAATAAAAATAATAAAACATTTTTAGTACTTTTTCCACATAAAATTTATTAGATCAGGACCGGTTTCGCTCATCGCGAGCATTATCAACTGATAAGAAAAATACATAAACAGTGATATTTATACAAATTTAAATTGAAATAAAAAGGTGTAAGCAACTATTAACAATTTAAAGGATTAAATAGTTGCTTACACCTTTTTATTTCAATTTAAATTTGTATAAATATCACTGTTTATGTATTTTTCTTATCAGTTGATAATGCTCGCGATGAGCGAAACCGGTTCTGATCTAATAAATTTTATGTGGAAAAAGTACTAAAAATGTTTTATTATTTTTATTATAATGCCATTCCACCAAGTATTGACAGTGAACACCTTAAAAGTGATAGACTATATTAGTATTGACTATGCTTTACCATGTTTTCAATTTAACATTCCAGTTCATCAATCGTAGAAAACTGATAACATACCAGTTTTTCAATACATTTTCGAGCAATTACAACTTTTCAATCGAATTTGGATAAAATTTAAACCTCTATTCTAATAAGCATCTATTCTAACATGCTAACAATACGGGTCTCTATATAACCTAATTATAACCAAAAATCTAGTGTTGTCGTAATGTACACATAAACGTGACTTTGCATTGATTTTATATTTGTTCCACTATTGTCGTTTACCTATTTTAAAAAATAAAAAAAAAATATTTTTTTGGCGAGCCGTCAAAATTTTGTCGCGTGTCAAGTTGGGCACGCTTAAGACGTTTTTCCCAATGTAATAAATTTGATTTTCTTAAGAATATCAAAATTTAGGTCTCTGACAGTTATCTGAGAAATCATGAATGCAAATTTTTCGCGAAGTCGCATCTTTAATGGAAATTGGTGGCCAAATCATTACACGACTCTTTTTTTATTATTTTTTTTATTGATTGAATATAAGATCGTACATGTGGATCCATTACTGCAATAATTAATTGAGATGTGCAATTTGTTCCTACCAAATTAAATATGATTACTGTTTTGTTTTCTTGAATTATGTATCTTCTAATATATTTTATTACAAAAGATACATAACTGTATTTTATAAATATATTTTATTACAAAGTTTACTCTTGGCCAATTGATCCGTCTATTTTGTTGACGGTTTCAAAAAATTTCAGGCACATATTTTGGTGGTATAAACTTTTACACATTTAAAAAAAATATCAAGTGTTCACGCAAAAAATATTTAAAGTTATTGCGAAATTGTAAATGAAATACAATGTTGCCCATTCGTTATTACAAAAATTAAAACCGATATTGATATTCTCCATTTATTTAAACGCATTTTATTACGTCACTTATAAAATTTAATATTTCTGGCTTCTTACAACTTAACCTAAATTCAATTGTATTGTTTTTTTTTGTTGTTGTTTGTTGTTCTATATAAAATAAGTGTTCTCGGTGTAGGCGTACTCAAATATTTTTACTTGGGGGCTGTTATCGTTAGCTTAGCGCTTTTATATATTTAAAAAGTATATATTTACCGGTGATTGGTTTGTGAAAATTTAGTATTTTTTATGTAAATTTATGCAGATACTCGCATAGTAAAAACCTTGACAATGCCTAAAGACCTATTTGAGAGCTTTGTTTTAATCTCCGTGTATTTAAGACTCGTTTAAATTTGATAAAATTATCTATTAATGACAAGAAATATTTAAATGGAAAGAAAAACCAAGTAATATTTTTACAATTTAGAAGACTATGTGTACATACTTTCGGTAGAAAAATCTGTTAAATTATATACGTTGCAAATAAAAACACAAAATATTACACTAATTAATTGAATAGTATGTTCGATCAGCTATAAAAAAACGTTCCAAGAAATGTAGGATCATTTGTAAATGTCAACTATTATGACAATTGAATCTGACCTAACCATAGTAAAATTAGGGCACGCATCGTCGGTGACATTGGCGAACTTCGGTCCAAATTTAAAGGGATACAAGTTTTCATTCGAACCAAATATTTTCATTGAATTTACTATTTCAAGAACCATGTTCGGTTCGATGATTGGATAGCTTCAAATCGATTGGTCTATATTGATATGTCAGTTCATTGATTGAAACTGTCATCGTTGATTAAGAGATAGGGAAGACCAAATGTTATGCAATAAAGATAGTTTACTATCTACTTGCTTATGTATCATCAAGTACCAAAATTTCAATACAATTCAAGTTATTATTGTCAACTGCTGGTGCAGAAATAAAATATGTCACCAAATTAGTAGTAAAAAAGTGAGCACATCGCAACGGTGACAAATTTTAAAGTTGTTTATTTACGAACATTCGTGTAACTAATAAAATCTAGCTTAATATTGTTTTAAAATTATTCCAGTTGAGTAAAACATTTATAATTATTATATTGCACTACCAGTTATCTGTCAAAAATGAACAAGGAGGCAGTGGTGTTCTTAAACAGAAAACTCTTATGTTTTTCATTTTTTTTTCTCGACTTAAACGCACTATTTTTTCCAAATGTAGTCGGCACTAACGATAACAAAATGATTGTTATCAGCATTGGTTTTTTTGAAATTTAACAATTCACCATTTGTCAGTTATTTTTTCAACATTTAATATGCTGTGAATGTTCAGTAGAAGCTGAAAACAAATAAAAAGCTTTTTTTGTTGTAAATATATTTCATTTTGAAAACGTAAAATAAATAATTTATTGTTAACAATAAGAAATCGTTGTTTAAACACACCCCTGGTTTTCTGTTTATTATATACAATAAACAATTATTGTAAAAGTATAAATGCCTGTATCAACTGCGATGTTTTTAAAACTATATTCAACTAGATTTTGTCAGTTACACAAATGTTTGCAAATAAGTCACTTAATTATAAATATCTCAATAGACCACACTCACCTTTGATTTATTTATTTCATGGCTTATATGGTTTTATACCGTATTTAAAATAATCATTATATAAACCAAATCTTATAAATTCTGTTGCAAAAATGCTATATTTCGTTGCGTGAGTATTTATTTGAACAACATATTGTCAGCTATGTCAAATCAAAAAAAAAATGTATGATGTCCACTTAAATATTCGATAAATAACATTGTCTGTATAGAATCAATCTGGTCTTATTGATTTCAAAACACACCTACATTGAAACCGCAAAGCGTGAATGATACAGACATACATATTTTTCAGTTAAACCATAGTGCTAATAATAAAACCCCTGCATTGAAGTGATAAATGTAATAAAACACTCTTGAAAATTTATTGGCTTATAATATTGGCGTATTGATCAAAGGAATAAATTGTAATTGAAATAATACTATACCCTATTGAAACGTTATGATCATCTTTGAAGTTTTGATATAGTGTATTCATATTTTTACCTTGGCCAAGGTCAGTCAACCATCACTAATTGCTATGTTTATAGTGGATATTTGAGCTGCTTAATGTATATTTATATGACCTTGATTAAAAATAGTTTTAAACGGTACACATTAAACATGCGTATAGAATTATTAATTAAATAACGTATTTGATTAGTACATCTTAATAAAACACTACTCTCTCGAGACTATAAACAATTACTTTTCTATAATGAAAGTAAGTATTTATTTACATACGAAATATTTCATTGAACTTTCATTGAATAGACACGATTTTACTAACACACTTTCCGAAATATAAATTTATTTTGAAAAATAATTACTAATCATAATAATAATAATAATAATAATAATACTGTTTCATTTTTTTTAATCACTAGTGTAGAATAAGAAGATAGTAATAGGGCTTAAATGCCAAGGCAACCAAAGAAATATTTCCCAGGACTTGATCCTTTTTGTTTTGTTTTATAATAATATATTTCAAACATGAATAGCAAACGTTTGACACAATAGCGGCAGTGAATGTCAAACTTTAAAGAATATAATAATATGTCGATCGGGGCTTCTTAAATTGACAAAAACTTAGACACTAATTATGAGTGGTAATTAATACTTCAGATGATTTTTAAGCAGTTTTTAAAATTTTCAGTTAGTATTATATTATGAACGGCACACAAAAAAAATCTAAAGGAAATCTTTAATAAAGTGTCCGGGCCCATTTAAACTAACGATAATATTTTCATGATACATTCTCATCTGTTAAAAATATTATTTTTATCAAAATAATTTTTGATGAGGTGAAATGATTTTATGCTACCGAAGGTGAATATAGTTAAAAATACAAAAATATAAGCTTCATTAAGCTATGTAATATAATTACATATAAACCATACCTTGCTATGTGTAGAATGGACTTATTGAGCTTATATAAGCTCATTTTTGTTGAAAAAGTTCAATTTAACAATATCGTAAGATACTTTTACCGGAGTGAAATCACATCTCATGTTAGAAAGTTATATTCAAATAAATCTATTGATTAAATAAGCATTTACTTCATACGGTGAAAAATAACAAACTAGCTATTTTTGCTTTACCAAAACTATGTTTAAACATAATTTTATTAGCTTTATTATATTTAACTTTCTTCGTAAAACGCAAAATTAATTTATTGCATTTAAAAAATATATTTTTAATTTAACAGATGAGAAGATATTGTTTGTATAAAAAGTAATAAACTCTAACAGAATAAAAGAAATGTTTTGTTAACAAACAGAATTCACACTGTATATAACTCTCATCGTAGATTTGGTGCAAGGAGTCATCAAAATGTATTTCATAAGAATTAGATAAGCTTGTTTATGATGTTTCTTTTTATTCCGGAATGTGAGTGAAATATAACATAATAATTTTAAAGACAATTTTAGTTGATATTAGACAATAGTTGACTCTTTTAGTTTATGCAAAATGAGAAAATACTGGTTAATGTAACTCAGTTTTCACCAAATTGTCAATGAATGACTTCTTATAGCGAACTAATAGTTATGATTTAAGCAGATTTTGTTATCCAAAAAGCTCACATTTGTATATTTTTCATAAAAAAAAATCATTACGACTCACCGTATCTACAGTTACTCAATTACGCGCAAAGTCATTGATTTTTTAATGTGCACATTAAAATATCACCATGGCAGCTATAAATACACGTGCCTTTGGCAACGAATCTTCACAACTCTCTCGCCCACAAGTATACTTCGAAAAGTACCCGGTGAATTATTATCTATACTCAACGGCACGATATTAAATTCAAAGTAACCTGTAAAAGTATCTTAGAGAAGTATTCAGTATAATATACCGTCTTTTTCCGAAAATAAGACACTGTCTTACTTTCATTTTTGGTCCAAAATACGAGCTAACGAGCTACGAGAAGTGGCAGCATAAAATCAACCCACTTTCTTATAACTGCTTGGGTGCTCCAGGCTTTTTCACTTTCAATGACATAAATTCCTGAAACGCATTCAATCTTGTCTTTCTTGCTCTTAGTGATGATTAACGGCGAGACTTTCTTGACATCCAGACGAATCGCCAAAATACAGGTAACACGTGCACTTTCTTAACCAGTAGAAGGAACGTATATTGACGAGAAACCCTTGTGGTGAACCGTTGTTTGAGATCCTTGGCCTATAAATACTGCAGTTTCATCCATAGCAATCATGTTGGAGAGTTGGTATTTAGAAAAGTCGATGCCATCAACAAAAAGCTTAAATGCAAGTGCACGTTTAACAACTTCGTTGTCTTCCAGTCTGAACATTGTTGTTGATCTTCTTAGGGACAGTTCATGTCGTCGAAGGAAGTTATCCAGCCAGTGTGATGACGCTCTAAATTTTTCTGTAGATATATCAAATTCTATTGCCATTTCGAGGGCAAATTTTTGGATATTAGCCCTTCGCACAACCAAAGTCATTGCTCTCCTATCAGCAATCCATTCCCAGATTATTTCTTCCAGCTCAGAAAATAACGGTTGCCGACCTGAACCAACCTTGCGTTTTTTCTCATTTCCCTGGCCCACCAATTGACACAGTTTGTCGTAGTCTGCTCGCCATTTTCAAACCATATGGAGATCCAACATCTTTTCTTTACAGAAGGCTACAAGATTAACGTCCCAGGAGTCCTCCACGATTCCCTTTTTGTACACGATGGAATAGCTCTTTCTTTTTGCACTCATTTTTTGGGGAGGGCTTATATTCCAAAAAATCCTGAAAATCGTGCTAGGGCTGATTTTTGGAGGATGTCTTATTTTCGGAAAAAGACGGTAGTTGAAAACAAATTTTTAACATCGAACAAACACTCCGCCCGCCATGAATGCTGCGATCACTCAGCAGTGGGAAGTAGGGTACAGGCTTAAAACAATTTATTTGAAAGATAACTTTTGGTTAGTAAAAGCACCCTTTTCAATTATTACACTTATTTGTAAAGTTAATTGTTTGATTTGTTTCTTGATTCAAATTTAATTAAGATTGATGTTTTTTGTAGATATTCGACAGCCTAAATGAAAAATAATAATTTATATGCTGAGTTACGTGAATACAAAGTGTTTGTGAATAAGTAATTTCTGTACATAAATTCTGTATAATATTCTGAAGATTTTCAATCACAATATTTTAATTTAAATTCGATGTGGAAAAATATTTCATTCTTTTGAATATAAACATTCAAAAGTGCACCGCATGAAAAACCGTGACGGGGTTGCACCATTAATAAATAATCAGTTCTCGCAAAGTTGGAGTGGCCTCAGAGTGCAATTTGTGCGACCGTTTTATTCATCGGGGGCCGTTTCAGCTATTTTATCTTCATTTCTCCGGCACGTACAAATTTGACGTTAACATTGTATTGAACGTTTGGGAAAATATATTGTATTACAAGCACAAGGAATACATGTTCTAGTAGAATTTTCTAAAAAACAAAATAATTATCGAAAAAAACATTAATCAATCGTTAGTTATGAATAGATCACTTTCAATGTATGCTTAAATTATTATTCAAAGGTAAACATAAACTATTTTATAGTTATTTAATAAATATGTTTCACAATGATTCATTGTATTTTTATTAAATAAAAGTGTCTAGAAACTGTTCTGTGCTAGTTTAGAACCATGATTTCTCCTGATGAACCATATATCTTCAAGATACTTTATAATACAAAAATAAATGTTATTTTCAGTAGATATTATTTAAAAAGTAAGATGTATTTTTTCAACTATATATTCATTCCGATACATAAAAAAGCAGTACTGCACAAAGTTCGTACAATTATATGTACATGTGATCAATTTCCAATAGATATGTTTTTACCTTTTCTCTGTGAAAAACAAACTGACCGTTACCGATAATATTATCTTTTTAAAAAAATAAAGAAAAAATTAAAATATTGTCGGTATACTGGCAGCAGGCGTTAAGTCAGAAACCGTCTTTTTTGAGTTACGAATGCTGATTTTAGCACGCGGTATCTTCTAAAAAAACAAGTTTACCTATATATTGCGTATTTTTACATAATTTGAACATAATATCCATCAATTTAATTCCGATTAAGGTTATTTTTCGGCAAATATAAACTACAAATGTGAATCAAATTCGTTGATTATTGTCGTATTTCATAAACTTTCAGAACGATAAATAATAGTAAAAGCGCATGAATAGAGATGTTAAAATTTCATTATTATTGAAAAATTACGACTGTCTCAAAACAAGGTTTTTTGACTTCTCGCTTTCCGCCAGTAAACTAAAGATATATTTAAAGGGTGAAGAATGACCAGCAGTAAAAAATCACTTCGTTTTCAAAAAGAGTGTGTGGAAAGTATTAATTTAAAAATTTCCTACTGACTGGGGCGAGAGCTCAAAAGCATTAAAAAATTTATATAGTGGAACTACGATTACTAAAAAAAATTGTTTGTCCATTGTCAAGATTACAGTAAGTTATTTCAAAACAAAGTAAATAGAAACATCACACGGTGAGAGTTCAACTAAATTCTTTGATACATACTAATATATTGATACTTTACTTGGATTCAAATGGAACAGTTATACATTTACGATAAAAACTCTTTTTTTTATGGGTGTATTCATATTTAAATTGAATAATATCATTTTAATGAGTGACGATTTAAAAAAAATACGTTGAAAGTTATTGAATTTGTGATTGAGAATCTTATGATGCACAACTTATCATGAATAGCAAATATTAATATGGATTCATTGGGTTTATTTATTTAGCCAGCGGTTTTGCAAATGTCCTACATTGCCAGGTCGCAAAGAGAGGGAAGTAGATAAATAGTTGTATTTGTCGATCTATTTTTGAAGAAACTACATAGTTTGAAGGTTATTTTCAGAATAAATTTATCTCAATCGGTTGAAGAGGAAAGTTTTTCATTTGATAGTGCCATCGCAAAAATTTTGTCCTGTACGCTCACGTTCGCGAAAACTCATTTTCGTTTTATATGTTTGTTTTTCTCAAGGCCAATATGCGTATTAACTCACGTCAACATGATCTCTCGGAAGAATCTCATTGCCCACAGTTTGTATAAGTACTTAAATCAAACTTTAAGACTTATTCTTTTTCTAGGTTATACAAATACAATGTTATAAATTATTTTAACAGATATATTTTATTATTCTTCCGGCTTGGTGTTTTTGAAAGCAAATTTTTGATTGGTAGTTACAATAAAAATAGGAAATATAACGATGACTTGCGTGAGTGAAAAGAATATTTTTGAAGGATAGGTGTCATTTGAGTTGAAAAAAACTCGTATGATAACTATAATAATGGCAAATATTTTTTGAATGAATTTAAAGCATTTTTTTGTTTATAAAACAACTTTGCATCAAATATCGCCAGATTTGATTTTTTATTTCACTAGTATATTACAGTAAAGTAACATAGCAGAAATAAGCGTTTTTAAATAACTGCCAATAGTGTCTCTAAAGTGCTAGATTTTTTTTCTTGTATACAATTGTTATCCAAATATTAAACATAACTTTGCATGTCAAAAAACATTTATATATATATAATTATAAAAACAATGCGTACTCATTATTTTTCGTGTTAGTTTTGATATATTTTTTCCATGAAGGAGTTTCTGGTTTAGAAACGTATACAATACAGTGAAGCTTTTTGCAAGATTAGTTATGTTAGTTATGTATATAACTTTCTACGTTATTTTGTTTTTTACCCATGTCCACATCCAATATAGCGTTATAATGGAGATATATCAACATACATTTTTCTACGTTATGTTACTCAGTTGCTCAACCTTTCTTTTTATCGATGAGATAAGGGCTATAAAGGATAGGGCTAAAACAGTATTGGTGGTAAGCTTATCACTCTCTCTAAACCCCGGTATTTTAGATTAATACGGTGGGGAGATCAGAAATTTTTAGACATCACACACATTCATGAAAATTCATTTTTGAAAATGTTGTATGTGGTGGGATTCAAAATCGTGAGGTCCGGCATAGAAGCCAACGGCGTTGACCACTGTGTCATTGTCCCGACATAGTACCAAAATATGTCAAATACGTATTTTTAAATAGTTTGGTCATAGAACATATGAAGATACTTGAAAATTGATATTTGTACACTGTCACTAAAATATGTATATAAAAATATTATTTAAGACACTTTAAACAACAACATGTATAAAAAATGCTTTATTAAAATAGTCCTGTTTATTGACCCTTAGCCACCATATTTCTCCTTTCATTATAAATATAATAGAAGGCAAAAAATATCAAACAAAAGAGCCTTTGTATGAACCGTATTAAGGTAAACTATACTGTATGGGGTCCTTTGTTCAAGAATTTGTGAAAAATAATATAAATATACAAGGGACATATATTTTTATAAACAAGATAAAAGTTCTAAGCCCAGTATTAAAAAAACTCATTTTAATTCATACTTATGTGTATACACTGAAAAATTGCTATTAATTTTTATTTAGACTTACAACCCATTTGAATACCAATAGAATTTGTTTTCTCGATCAGTTTTACAATAATTATAAATATTGCTTTTTGTGCGGGCTAGATAGGTTTAACTAAAATATTATATATCAACTTGGAATTAGTTACTTACATGCATTGCATATATTTTTTTCACGATTACTGTTCAAAGTTATTTTGGAGTAATATTTCAATAAATAAGATAATTAACTATTTCTATTTAGTGAACATTTAAGGTACTTGGTTTTTTACGCGAAATTTTAAACAAATATTATAATTTAGGTAAACGTTTACGTGTAAAAAAAACTTCTGACAAAAACCATTGACAAATGTCAGAAACAGTACTTCTGACGTTTGCATAATACGAAAGCAAAGAATTTTCTCAAAGCGAATCATAATTCACCTTTATAAAAAATTAGGTATCACGCTTCGTCGAGAATTCTTATTCAAAGTTAACCAACGTAAGAATATGGTAGTTGATTTCATATTAAAATAAATACATTAATAAAATTATTTTTTTTCGTATTTAATTATAAAAAATAATCGAATATTATGACACAAATATTTTTAATTATTCGAGTGCTTTTCTTATGAAGAAATAAATTAAGTTGCTTTTGTAACACGATTACTAATATAAGTAGTTTATGTCGCCTGAAAACTTTTTCATTTATTGAACCCTGAATATTTGGTTCGTAAATTTAAATAAAAAAAACTCATCAATGAGTATAAAAATAAGAAATAAAATCCGGGGATTCAGAATCTTGGCTGGGCAACCAATTATCAAAAGTGTTGAGTCTTGCGACTAAAATGCGTGATTTTTGGTTAAAAATTAATATCACTTTTAAGGTGTTTACTGTCAATACTTGGTGGAAAGGCATTAAAATAAAAATAATAAAAGATTTTTAGTACTTTTTCCACATAAAATTTATTAGATCAGGACCGGTTTCGCTCATCGCGAGCATTATCAACTGATAAGAAAAATATATAAAAAGTGATATTTATACAAATTTAAATTGAAATAAAAAGGTGTAAGCAACTATTAACAATTTAAAGGATTAACAAATTACATTATAATAACACAAAATTAAAAAAAAAAATGTTATGGGTGTAAAGCATTTATTTAAAGCATTTATTTAAAGCGAGTATTTTCCAAACTCAATTTGGTTTTGGATTGTTCGCATTGCAACTAAGCCATGTGATGACATCTTTTTTGTCGCATTCATTTCATATTGAAAATTGTGCTATTAATCTCTTGATATCTTCATTATCACTTGTTACAGCGTTGCTAGATCTTATTAATGATTCATTTATTAACACCTCCAAATAGTTCTAGCACTTACGTAAAAACAGTCTTTTAAGGTGTTCACTGTCAATGTGGAAAATCTCATGACGAATTCGGTCATAAAATAAAAATTATAATCAAAAGTCTGTATTTTGTTGTATAGATGTTCGCTGCCAACATGGAGTATATGGCCTCTTAATAGAGGTATCTCAACATTTTTTTTCTACGAGAACTGTTTGTTAGTCAGTCGCTTAACCTCTTTTTTCCAAAGAGAGTAGTAAGGATAGAAAGATAAGGCTAGTGAAGGACTAGAAGGATGAGAACGGCGTGAGGGAAATTAAGACATCACAAACACCCATGCCTTCGAATGGGAATCGATAAATAAACCGAAAAAAATCTGTTCGCACTGGGACTCGAACCTGTAAGTTCCGACACGGAAGCCAAGAACGCTAACTGCTGCGCTATGAGACCCGACAAAAGTCGAGATATTAACGTATTTAAAATAAGTATCATTTTTTTATTGTATTATATGTAAAATTGTTTTATTAGGATTGGGAGTTTGACACCAACGTATTCAATCATGTTAATACATATTCAATTAATCAATAAAGCCATTGTTAATTCCCTATATTAATTAAAAATCAATTATTTCCATTTTCAATTAATCTAGAGATTTTCAGTTAAAATTAAATTGAAAATAATTAAATAATCTGAAATTCAATTATCTGTAATGAAACGTTGAAATTTGAGTCAGAATAACAATCAAAATTTATTTGCGATTTTTTTATAATAAATACTAGTTAACTTTTTATTAAATGATTAAGATTTATTTTATTGATTAACTGTTTTGCGTGCGACTTAATCATTATCTACTGGCATTAAGTATTATATGTTGTGACAATGATGCATTGAAAAATACATGATTCATAGAAAAATAATCGTAGAATATATAATATAATGGTGTTTTGAATTCGATGTGACAGGAAACGTTTATAAATGACATTGAAATATGTAGAATTATGTACTATTTTTGTATTCCACTGTAAATATGTGATAGGGTTAAACCTACTATTATTGGCCAGCTTCAATTATTGGCCACATGCAGATAAAATCTAGTTTTATAAGATATGAAACTAATATTTCCACTCGTTGACTTAATAAGGAAGTTCATTAACTAACTATTCTTCCGTTGGTATAGCAAATAACAGTCATTTAAAGCAGTGCTCCGCAACAGTGTGCCGCGGCGCGTATCTCCCATAAACGAAAAAAAACAAATAGTTTGGTCGATACTACAGAATATTACTATGAGATATTATCACATAGAAGCAGAAATAATTATTTTTTGGCTGGAAGAATATATTACATGTACATAAATACATAGTTTACCCAAATCGATAGAATGTTTATTTTTTAGTATAAAAACTAGTATAGTAGTTATAAAATAAAAAAAAACTAAATAATAAAGTATAAAGTATAAAAACTAGGGAAACACTTTTCTCTACTTTGGTGCAGCCTTTTGACTGATTCTTTTTTTTGTAAATAAATTTGAATAATCCGATTTTTTTTAAGATAATCTTCATTAGAAGTAAGGACATGTGTTGTACATTGGTAGTGGACATGGTTATAAAATAAACATATGGTTCTTTTGTGGTGTGTATCATATATAAACATAAACAAATGTAATTTCTGTATATTATGCACATTTTTACTTGTGGTGTGCCGCGAAATTTTGGAGAACACGTCGGTGTGCCTTGGAAGATAAAAGGTTGCGGAGTACTGATTTAAAGTTTTGTTAAATAACCTAAAATCTGATTTTTAACATACGGTTGAAGCGTTGCCGTGAAACAATTGAAACTTGTTGTAAAAATCACAAGGATTTGACTTCCATGTAAAGGTAAATTTAACGATTATATTTTCATTAAATGAATTGAAAATTGGTTTGAGTAGTTTGTCTTTAGTGTATTTATAAATCATTCACTAATTGGATACACATTGGATAATTTTTTGTAAAAAGATATAATGGTGGTGGCCAATAATTAGTTCCATTTTTTTGCAGAATTTCTATTACTGGCCTGGCTGGCCAATAATACAATATGTGACTTACAAGTCAAATGTACAATTTTATTTCGAAAATGGTATTTTAAATAATTCTTAACAAGATAGTACTTAACAAACAATTATTTTTTGCAAAAGGTAAAAAAATACTCATTTCCTCAAATTTAATAATCATTTTATTACGTGGATCATATTATAATAGTTCATTAATCTATACATACAAATTTATTTTTTCTCTGACCTCTGAATGGATTATCTTTAGAGTTCTTAAAAGACAAGAAATAGAGAAGTCAATTTTATACCTCTATTTGGTGAAGGTAAAATGGAAGTATGAAGGAAATTACCAGAAATTAGAGATATTTCTCTCAAAACCTCCCTTGATTAGCTTTCAGAGTTAGATAGTGAATGGGTGGTAATAAAAATACATCACAGGACATAAGCGTTCATTTATTTATTTCTGAACTTACGTTATACAAAATTAAGATATATTTTTACTGTGAAAATCGATATTTTTGTGAACTAACTTGCGTTTTTGGATAAAGTACTTTTTTAAAAAGCATAAACAAGACGAGGACAAAACTCTAAATTATGTTGACTACCCATTTCACAAAGTTCTTGTAAATTTACTAAAGTAAACGTTAAAGTATAAAATAATTTTAATAGAAAATTTAAATTAACTTTGATTATTCCACATATTGTGTTACTAACTGTGACACGTGTTTCGCTTCTTTCAGAGGCGTCTTCAGACTAACTATCGCAAAGTTTGCTTAAGTAATGAAGCAAAATTGATTCCAACATTTTGTGATGAAGATTTATAGATAATAAATTTTTCACGATTGTAATGTAAGAAAACAAGTATAAAACGTGTGTTTATTTTGTGTGAACGTGTCTTGTCCATATCGTACAGAGTAGAAAGCTACTATGGAAACGGTACTCGACATTCAAAGCTACCACGCAGTTGCTTGAAATTACCTTGTTATAGTGAAGACTCTTCAAAAATTCTATTCATGTATAGAAAGTACATACTACAGTTACAATGTTGAAACAATCACTTCTTCCATTCTTAGAAGTTATCAATAAAAATAAAATAGGTACATATCGCACACTAAAGATTTTTTTTGTAAAAAAACTTCTGAATCATGAAAATTGTGTTTGAAATAGTTTTGTAAGAAATTCATTTTTTTATTACTTAACTACTTATTACTTAAGTTACCTGTTTTAGACATTTTTTTTTGCAATGTACGAAAAAGTTCAAAAATCATGGTCACGTCGTTCTTCACACTCAATCGACACTTTATATTTTTAGTAAATATACAATAATTGAATATTCAAGGAATATGTTAAAGCGACGAATAGATAAGAATATGGAAACAGACTCCTTAAATTTAAATTTTTGTTATTTTTTGCACCAGAGATTTTTTTGTAAAAAGAACACTGTGCTGTCATTTCAATAGTTTTTATTTATTTTGAATGAATATAAAATAGTAGGTTTGCTCTACCAACCCTTCAAACAAAAAAAGACTTCATATTTTGACAATGCGACGAATATCGTTAAATATAAAGGTAATGATTGAAACACATTTATTCTACAGATAAAAATAAAACTAACTTTTACGTATTTCGATATTAACACTTAAGCAGTACAATACAAAAACTGTTTTTGAATTAATACAAAACATTATAATTTATACAAATCGAGTGAAAAATAATCCATCAAAAAACTTTTCTGAATGGCACGTTGAATAATAAAATTTGATGTGAAAAGTTACTAGCGCAAACTTTTTTAAATTCCTTTAAAATAACCGTATGAGAAATATCTCCCCTTTTTGATGATAGAAAATAATACTGCTTGTAAGTTTTGACGTTCGGATGTTGGAGAGCTTTCCGGTATTTTTCCGGTAGACGTGAAATGGAAAAATCTGTCAACGGAATATGGCGTAGACATCCGGAACGCAATTTAAAAGCTTTGCAACAGTGATTGTCAAAGAATTACATATCTCAGTATATTTACATTCTTAAATTGAATGTTGAAAAAAAATGTTTTTTCTTTTGGTTTACCTATTTCATATAATTTATCACATAATTTCCGTTTTCAAGTAAAGGAAGAAAAAACAATATTTTTTCCCAAAAGTTTTATATCTAAATCAAGATATTGGATCGGACTCTTTTTGAGTTTTTCTATTCCAAAACCTAGTGCTTGCTCCAGCTCTGCACCATAATCTGCTCCGTTCTGGGTAAAATAAAAATTATATGTATGTAAAAAAGAATATATAATATAGTATTTTCAAAATGTTGTTTATGAAGATGTTTTCTCATTTTTTTGACTATTTATTTTTCAAAAATTGCTTCTAAATATGCCTCTTCTCACTTAAAATTAATTTTAACCTTGAAAATAATTTTTCAGCTCTTGTTTAAATGGTAGATAAATTGAATGTAACTATACTCCCTAACTTTTAGAAACCAAACTATACTCAAACGTCAAAACGTGAGATTGTTTAATACATAAACAATGATAGTGTTGCAAAATGCCCGATATAATATTTTCATTAAATTTCATTGAAATTTACAGTAATTCGGCTCTGCTTTTGCTCCGAGAAAAACTTCACTGCTACACCGTTCCTTGTTCCTCCCCAAAGGTCCGCTCTAGCGCTCTAGTTGAAAACAAGAAAACCTTTGTAGTGTTATTTCAACATACATTTTACGGACTTGAATGTTATTTCGAAATCCGCAATTTTTAAAATCATATTGAAACATTGATGATATTAAGGTATCTCTATTTTTTGATTTGTTGGTTTTCAAAATTAGATATTTTGAACACTTTTAAGGTGTTCACTGTCAATACTTGGTGGAATGGCATTATAATAAAAATAATAAAACATTTTTAGTACTTTTTCCACATAAAATTTATTAGATCAGGACCGGTTTCGCTCATGATGAGCATTGTCAACTGATAAGAAAAACAATAAAACAGTGATATTTATACAAAAGTTAAGTGATAAAAACAAGGTATGACAAACAATTGGTATTACAACCTAGCAAAAGAATTGAAGTAAAATACAAGGAAAATAAACTATAAATAAAAAGTTGAAGACCACTTAGCAATGAAACTATTATGACAAAAATCAATTAGGTATGAATTATCATTACCAAAGTAAAAACCAACAATTAGTGTATATAATAAATAAATCTTAATGTCTTGTCAACCAAATTGAGTTTGGAAAATCCAGTAGAGTTTAATCCAGCAAAATTGATTCCTGCGAAAAGAATAAAGGCAATATCAATTCTTACAAAATAAAAGCAAACTGAGAAAATTAAAATTCTAACGAAATAAAACAGTACAAAAAAGGAAATATAATAGGCTAGAATTAGGCTAGAGTTGACAAGACATTAAGATTTATTTATTATATACACTAATTGTTGGTTTTTACTTTGGTAATGATAATTCATACCTAATTGATTTTTGTCATAATAGTTTCATTGCTAAGTGGTCTTCAACTTTTTTTTTTTTATTTATAGTTTATTTTTTTTGTATTTTACTTCAATTCTTTTGCTAGGTTGTAATACCAATTGTTTGTCATACCTTGTTTTTATCACTTAACTTTTGTATAAATATCACTGTTTTATTGTTTTTCTTATCAGTTGACAATGCTCATCATGAGCGAAACCGGTCCTGATCTAATAAATTTTATGTGGAAAAAGTACTAAAAATGTTTTATTATTTTTAGATATTTTGAAATCAACTAAATCATATGTGAAATTTAGATTGATGATTAGGCACGTCAGTGTCGTTTTTACAAGGATTTTTTTAAATTTCCATTAATTTCCTAATTGCAGCTATTAGATTATATTGACTGCGCAAATGTTTAAGAAAATATCTTAGATGTTAGATGACACTTTGAGACTTCTTATCTTTGATATATTGCTACAGTTTTTTTGATTAACTTTTAAAATTACTTGAATATATAATACTTCATCTATAAATAAAGATAATATAAAATCAAATCAGTGTTCTCTTATCCCGACCCATTAAAACTTTTATATAATATAAAACAAACATACTTAATCTAAATCCAATCCTCTTCAATAATGTCAAAGAAATATTGCGGCAAAAATGTTTTTTAAATTATTTTTAATGCGAGGCTTGAAACTTTTCTTTAAAATACTCGAAATATTCTTCAAAGTGGGAATATTTTAAAAGAAAAACGTCTTGATGGAAAAGTTTTCGGTCTTATCTCTGCGAAGTTAAATGTATGAATATCATATTTGAATACAAGTATATTTATTTATTTTTTATGTAAGAATTTCAAATATATTACTGCTTTCTGAATCATGTATACTTAGTCTTTTTATGCTTTCCAGCTTATTATAAACAGTATTTTTTTAACAAGAAAACAGATTTTATCGTTAAATCGCTTTTGACATCGTTGATTGTAAGCTAATTTTTCTTTTAAGAAGTCATTGTGAAAACATAAGTCAAAAGAGATGAAAATAAACATAACATTTCATTTTTTAATAAAACATCTTCACCGAAGAATGGTTCAAAAAGCAACTGTTTATTCGCTGTCAAAAGAATTTGAAAAGAACTCAAAACATGAAAATACAAAAAACAGTGGTATGATTAATTTATATTTTAGATTAATATCAAAACAAAGCAAACATAAATCAATTATTGTTTTGAATAAAACAAAGCTATAACGTTGTTATTCTTATTGTTCCAAAAACCTTTTTTTTTCATGACAATGACCAAGCCAAAATAAAAGTTAAATTAATCTAATTATTTAAATTTCTTGAAACATTGTTTCATATTGCTTTATACAGTATATACGTGTATACTGTATACGTATTACTGTGTAGCGAAGACGTGAAAACTACTTCTAAATTCAATATGAATTCATAGATTCAAATATTTTTTTCAGTAGCGTATCGACAAACAAGACTATAAATAAAAAAGATTATTTTAGTGCCCGAATTACATTTAAATTTACTGAATGTTCTATAAATATTTAAACATTTTAAGAACATTTTTTTTTTTAAGCTTTGCATTATATTTTTTTTGTTTGTTTTCCGTGTGTTTCCTGTGTAAAAAACGCATATGTGTAATATCTTTATAAAATTATAGAATATAAAACACCCTTACATGTTGAGTTACCAAATTTTTCCACTCGCTGACTCTTGGCCACTTCCAAAAACATATTCAGTACCTTACAATTAAATTGTCGTTCATTTGCAATACTTAATAAAATGGTTGTGCTGCCAAAAATACTTTTTCTATTTCTTTTACCACAGAAACTTACGTAAGCTTTTATTTGAAAAATTCAGATTTGATCTGTAATTGTCAAGCCCAATACAAAATGTATTTGAAAATAGTTTCTATCCAGAGTAAATATTTGAAATATTAAATTAAAATAACAATAACGATTCAATATTTTTTATGTCGATTTTCTTCAATTGAACGTCACTGCTATTAATGCAATTTGAGGCTTCTTTGTGCAGTGATCGAAGAGTTCAGTGCTTGGTCTCCGGGTGTTCACTTCAGCGTATTTGATGCAATTTCAGATTTGAATAAAATAGAATTAGCTATCTGTGCTGTAGGATTCATGACAAATGGTACTAAGTAAACTAAGATTGAGTTATGCCAGGAAAAAAAATTGCTTCATGACGTTTGTTATTTTCCTCAAATTTGTAACAAATCTAAAACGGAAGATTAGTGTACATGTTTGGTTAGCCACACAGTTAGTATAACTAAACAAAACTTCCATAGTAAATACATAATGAATTGTTTTTTTTAAATGATGCTTAGTCTAATGAATGAACAACGAAATCCAAAAATTACGAATTGCTTTACTACTCCAAAATTAGTTTGAAATATTTGTATACATATATTAGGATTAAAAAAAAATGATGGTATTCATAATGATGTTAAATTATAGTACTTAATGGATATCACTGATATGAATTTGATACTTTCGATGGTTTCGGCGGTAACTTTGTGGAAGTTCATTTTAATAGAAAATTTAAATTAACTTTGATTATTCCACGTATTGTGTTACTAACTGTGACACGTGTTTTGCCTTTTTCAGATGCATCTTCAGACGTACTATCGCAAAGTTTGCTTAAGTAATGAAGCAAGATTGATTCTAACATTTTAAAATTATGAAAAATAAATAGGGTTTAAAGATGAATAGTTTAGAATTTTTAGAAATTAATAAAACTCTTAACAAAAAAGAAATATGGTGGTTTCCAATTACTTAAATTGTTTCCAATTAATAGAGTAATCACCAACCTAGCTGATTGATTGCAGCTCATTAGTTTAATAGTTTGTAATGTTTAACGTCATTAGTAGTATGATTAAATTTGTTTGCACTGTTTCGATTTTATAATCCCCTCTTTGCTTCCCTTAAAAAGGAAAAATCCCAATCTGATTGATTGCAACTCATTAGTATCATTATTTGTTTGCTTTATTTCGATTCTACACCCCTCTTCTTGCTCCTCTTAAAAGGGAAAAAAACCCAAAACTCCATTTTGTAATTTCATAATTTTAAAATGTTAGAATCAATCTTGTTTCATTACTTAAGCAAACTTTGCGAAAGTAAGTCTGAAGATGCCTCTGAAAGAGGCGAAACACGTGTCATAGTTAGTAACACAATATGTGGAATAATCAAAGTTAATTTAAATTTTCTATTTTTATGGATTTGATTCAATTAGTATCAAACCCCGCCTTATAGCTTGTAAAAAAACAAATAGATCAATTAAACAAACAATACAGTTAACAACATCTGTTCAAACACGTGATAATATAATAGCAAATGCTGACAGCGATAAAGCTAGTCGAATCCATAAATATATTTGCATCTATAATTATTTTTAACGTGACACAATACGTAACTCATGCAGATAATATGTTGTTATAATCTTCTCTGTTTTGAGTATTCTGTATATCCTTAAAATTTATATTCATTACAAAACGATGGAAAATAACAAGGCATAAAGTATAGGATCCGATATTAATACATTGATCATATATATAGCAAATGTTTACATATTTTTTAACTGTGTTGTAATGAAATCAGTATATATAATATATTTCCTAGGTGTGTTTTGTGAACTAGCAATCAACGTCAACAGAGCTAAAATTAGGCATTTGAACCAGAAACCTTATAAAAAATAATCAAGTAAAACTTTTCATTCTTTTTTTGCGCTAATACTGTCAACAATAAAGGTATCAATCTAACATTTGGTAGCTCAACATTTTTATTTTGCCATTTGATAATATAATTCATGTCTTGAATAGCAAAGCATGAGATTGCATTACATTTACAAGTCGTTGCAAGTGTATAAATTTATGAAATTTCACCGAGGATGCAGCTGAAAGCTATTTGAACTTTAAAAAGATTTTTTTTAGACCAATTATGTTTCCGTAGATGTGTTAATACGGGAAATAATCAATTTCTTTTTGCAAACTAAAATTTTTATTATTTATTTGAATCAGTTTTTGCAAAAAAATGTTATTGACAATATTTAAAACAAAAGAAAATGAATTGTTCTTTCCAGAATAGACAGTAGTTTCAAAATAAAACGATGTATGTTAGAGCTTCACGATTTGGAAAAGTAAAGCTTCCTCTGAAAAATCTTGGTCATTTTTTTAAAAATAAATCAAACGTTTTTCTTCTTACATTTAAACGATATAAACATTCCTTTATTGTGTTGGTGCTGTTATTTGTGAGATAGGTCATACGTCAGTACGCTTATCACAATGGCTTAGCTAGCGTTATTTCAGTGATACTAGTTTGATATGATGTAAGTTTGCAGTTGCTACAGGACAAAAAATTGAAGTTCTTGTTCCAAAAATAAAAAAACACTTGTGTGTTTATTTGCAAACACACGTGGTTTTTTTAAGAACTACTTGAACTGAAGTTTTTACGGTTAATAAATTATATCTAAAATTACTAAACTGATGACGTTATAATTTGTTAGATCTTTTTTTGGTTAGTATACATATATATATTTATTATGAAAAAATATCCGCTTAGCCATCGTTTTGGCGATGGATTGATTCCAAAACATCTAATTATTATATTTCACAGTTCTAGTAGATCTAAAATAAGAATATATTATGTGTAACATAAGTTTTATGGATTTCTGCCGAGTAAATCGTAGTAACAACAACTCTATAAGTGTAAATTTTTGATGTTTAAAAAAGTTTTTTGAATAAATCAAATACTACTTAAGACTTCATTGTAATTATTTAAATATTGTTTAATAACTGTGCATAATTAATGAGTACTTACATCAGTGATAACCAATGAGCAATGCCTCAGAGTCTGTTTACTCACATGCATTATTAACAAGTAGTATTTGAATTTCGCCAAATTTGTCATCTGCAATTTAAAAATATGCGAATTATTTTACTCAGTTGCTTTGCCGTTCGTCTAACAAAACAGTTTCCCGTATAAATAGACGTTTAATGAGTTTTCACGGAGTTTTTTTGAACTCTTTGTTTTTAGACTCTGACAACACCGCTTTTAAGCAACTGCATAACATTATAATGAGTGGCTTAATGAAATATTAGCTTAAGCATGACACTTCATTGTTATTAGTTTAAAAAATAAAAAAAATCATTAAAACAGAAAAAATATAACGAGGTCTTATTTGTCTTTGATGTTTTTAATATAAACACTAAAACAGTCGGAATGGACACATTCATATTGATGAATTTTGGTATCCGATCGTGAAAAATAAGCACAGAGTGACAAGCTTACTATTAGTCCTTTTGTTATACATACTTTGTCTCCTCTAAATACAAATATTGAGTTACTGAACTACAGCCACTTCTCCTTGAACAACTTCCGTTGAAATGCATTATATGTATATTTTATAGATATTTCAGTTTAGTTTGACGAAAATGACGACACACCTCTTACCATAAGCCATACAAGGATATAAAACTTAATACAACACGAATGAATATACACATTTTTTATATCTGCTTGCAAAGCGCTAATGATTTGTTGTAGACTCCGCAAACCCAAAAATACTTGAGATACCCAACAAATGCACAGTGTGAGTATGGTTGTTTCTATTCGATCAACTTTTTTCAAGTTCCTGTTAACTTAAAATTCTGTCTAGGGGCAGTATATTCGAATCACTCAGACAGTGAGCAATGCAATGCGCCTTGCCACGGGCAGACTAATATCCACCACCCTCTTTTTCTAACCCTTCCAATACACCTTCAGACCTGGTCAATGTAAATAATATGACATGCCCAGCATTAAGTATGTGCAAAAAATCACATTTGCATTGAACTGGCTGCAAACGAGGAACTGTTCTCAGACTTGGCTTGTGGTATCTCTAATAAACTGTCATCTCTTCGCTTATCCCCAAAACAGAATCCGTCACACCAGAGAGTATTTTCTTTCTTCATTTTTAAAGGCCGCTCACCATTGCTATGGTACCCGTGCTAATTTTAAGGTTTCTGATAAGGTGATAACCTAAAAAATAGTTTTTTAAAAAGCTTTCTTTTGCTCAATACGTAAATAGTGCAGTCATCAAGTTACTCTGGCGTCTCAGGGCATACTATGGCCTAAAAAAAATGAAGACGTTATATATTCATGAGTACTGCTGGATACACCGCCAGTGTGCGATTATTAAAACGTAAGCTATACTTTACAATAAACAAATTCCTGCGAAATCTACAAAAGAGCAAAAAAAGGATCTCACATTTTTTCATTTTCATCGGCGAGCAAATTTTTTTGAAATCTGCCAGTGACCTACAATCTATCAATTTTAAATTACTCCATGATTTTATGTTGAATGATCAATCCCGGGATTGGAAAAATGGTGAATCCCGGGATTACAAAAAGGTTTTGAGATTAGATACAATAGAATCAACCATTATGAGGAAATAATTTTAACGAATTAAAAATAAAATACGTTTTCATTTTAATTCTACCTTTTTAGCAAAGCCCTTTTTTAATTATTGACAAATATGACCGGAATGCTTTTCTATCAAGAATTGACAGTGTACTCCTTTTAAAGTAATTTTAGCACAATTAATAATTGGGAAGCTTCCTTGATTGAGCGACACATAAATTTCGATAAATAGAAAACTTTTGGAATATGTCATAACTAGGGCATCCAATCCCGGGAAACGACTTTCAGAGATAATATTGGGAAAAAGTATACCAAAACAAGGATTTCAAATTCCTCGGTGAGTTAATCCTAATCCCGGGATACCGGGATTGAAAATTAATCAATCCCGAAATTCAGGGATTGGAAAAAGGCTCCGGGATTGTATACCATAACTGGATTGTTATCATCGATTAAGAAAAAACAAAGTTTTTTATTTTGCAAAATATTTTAAGCTTCATCTCACACAGGGGTTGAATTAAAATTTTACTCGATTGTAATAAAGTTTACAGCCGTGCTATGTAGCCAATAAAATTCTAAGCGTTAACACGTAGTTGAACATTATTATTTGTACTGTGGTTTATTTTTGGATATTTATACTTGTTTTTGCAACTATGAAATTATTTCTTGCACATTTTTGTAATAAATTGCATGTTTTCATTGAAAAATAAATTAAAAAATGAATATGTTCAAGTTGTTGACGCAAAAAGCTTTTTAATGTGTTTATTATTTTCAATTCATTTGGTTATTGATTTCTTAATAATTATTTTTCAATTTTATTTCATATTACGCTAAATATTTTAATAAAAAAATAAATCTTTGTATGTGTAGTAAAAGTATTATTGTTTCTTTTTTTATATGGAAAAACAATTAAAGGTAAAATTTATGAAAAAATTATTGGCGGATTAATTGACAATTTTGGCAGTGTTAACGATATTAAAAGTGTAAAGTCAGTTTTGTTGATTTTTTTTATTTTAACAACTTAATTATGTATGAATCTAAAACAAGGGTTTACCATATTTTTGAAATAGCTTTTCATCTCTCATGATATTTTCACTATTATAAGATGTTCTTCTTTTCTTTACGTCTTGTATACATAAGCTTCTAATTAAAGATGTATACGATTTCAGTTTTAAGCTTTCCAGTGGGATTAAATAGTCAAAATATGTTTCAACAAATATCTTTGGATTAGATTACAAAGCTCGTAAAGCCCAAAAAACTGAAAAAGAGATATATTTGCCACAACAAAGCATATTTTGTTTTACATGTTACATTAGAAAATTCTTCTGACAAATTTCTAAAAAATCAATAATAAATTCTTTTGGCAAACTATTCTAAAAAAATTAAATTATATGTTTGTAGACTACCTTGTAATAGTGTATCTGATAAAAATTCAATTCTATAATCCGTGCAGTAAAATAATTTTTAATTTGATACTGAAAATCGATCAAACACTTCTAAGCGTACAAAACACATAATATATTATATAATTTAAGGGATAAATTTCCGTTCATCTTCAATATGAGTGTTGTTTCAGAACTACCTGAGAGGGTTTTGTTTTTCCTACTAACTTAGAACACCGTCAGTCTAATTAAGCATGTAATTAGGAATACCCTTTGGCTGCATGAATAAGTTAAACGAAAACCCTTTCACCGCAAGTTGATCTTTGTCAATTGATCATACTTAGAGGCAATCTACGTTTAACTACGATTCATTTAATGAAAATCTCTTTGAAAGATTTTACTATTTATTCTCTTAAAGATTGCGATTTAAATACGAATTCAGGTACTGGGTACTCATCTCAGCAGTTAAATATTATTTATGTTATTTGAGTCATTGTATTTAAATTCATATCGTTACAAAATATATAATCTCAAACTCAACCTCACTAACTATACTAAAACATTTGTAATATTTAACTGAAAACTAATTTTACTATCGAATCCATAGTCCAGTGGTTAAAGTTGTTGGCCACAGTAACGGTGCTCGCCGGTTCGAATCCCAGTACAACATTTTTTTTTTAAAGACATGGATTTCTGCTTGAAGGCATGGATGTATGTGATGTCTTAAATTCTCACCCACCCATTCCATAATTAAAAAACAGGGCGTATCAAGAGCGATTAAAATACCGCAAGTATTCTATTCTATTCTTCTATTTCTTTCTCTATTCTAAAAGAGTGGTTGAGAAACTGAGTAACAAGCAGTTCTCAAAGAAAACTATTTTTTAAATAAGATATATTATGAATTAAAATGCCTTCTAACAGAAGCCAACTAAGCTAATAACTATTCCACAAACTTCGGACCTTACTGGAATCCCAGTACAAACAGCAGTTTTTTTTAATTCTCAGTTTCTGTTCAAAACCAACGGTGTCTTTGATGTTTGAATATTCCCTTCCTTCTTTTACCTAAAATAATGGGGTAGAGCTGGAACGATCGTAGCCTTATCCTTCTTCTACCCCTGCATTATTTGAAAAAGATGGGTTAAGCAACTGGGTAACAAGCATTTCTCGTAGGAAAACTTCTATTAGGAGGCCATATGCTCTAAATTGGAAGCGAACATGCATAAAAAAATATTATTGATTGGTTATAAAACATATTAACTCCTAGTGTTTTGAGCTACCTCCAATAAAGCAATATAGGAAAAACGTTAGTACTTAGTTTGTCACTCTTTATAAGATACATTAAAGCGAGCGTCTGCATAAATAAAATTATGTATAATATCTTTTGATTAATGCGTTTAAGTAATATAGTAATATAAATACTGTTCAAATTAAAATTGGTGTATTTTATAACTAGGAACAGGTAGAAAAAAATTTATCGTGAATTTTGTAGAAGAGAATGTAAAATCATATCCGATTGTGGTCCATATTCAATACATAACCGTTGTTGCTTCGTGTTTTCAAATCCGTTATATAGAAATACCCGTTTTTTTCATTATTTGTATTGCAATACCTAATTCAAGCCCACTTAGCTACGGGAGAAAAAATTGTATTGTTATAATCATTTACAAATGTCATTCTCTTTTACAATGTTGTGCTTTAAATTATCAAGCATGATTGATGAAGATATTTTTTGATGTTTTACCAAAATATGAAAATTCTCTACACATTTTATTTGATTGAAATAAGTTTTTCAACATTTTTGAAATTAGTTTTATCTCTCGCCATAGTATGTACTGTTAGAGGTAATTTAAAACAACAGAATTGATACATGTTTGCGCATGACAAGCTATTAGCCGTTAAGGGTGTTTTTACCTCGAACCCTTATTAGGTCCTTGTAATAAACGGGTAAAGGGTCCACTAGTAAGAGGCTTATCACTGAATGTTATAGGATACCATGAGACCATACAAGGTGAGCTATCCTATTGCAATGGTGCTTATTCCTGGTTTCAACATTTAATCAATGTTGGTACAGACTAATTTAATAACTATTTTCAGAATAATGTAGTAGACGGCTTCATTCTAGAAATATTAAACACTGATAAGGAATAATATTGTATCATATATTTTTTTTTCTCTAAAACATATTTGTTATTTGTGCTAGATGCCGATTGCCTGCTAAATTGAATTAGTCCGTTTCTTGTGGCCATACGTATAATTTGTACCTTATCTATTGTGTTGGTTTGACAAGCAGTGATCAGTTTTATCACAGTAATAACAGATTGTTTGTATCATAGTGTGTCATTTTAACTTTGTCACTATCCGTCTTTTAAAGTTACTTATAATTGAAAAACATATTTTAACATGTGGGCAAAAGTTTTCACAATAAACAATATAACCGATTCAGATTTTTTGAGATATGTGAGTCAAAATAAACACTTAAGATATTAAATAAAGCATCTTTTGATGTTGTTTTTCTATTCTCAACACATTCTTTAGATAAAAAAAATAGTTATATAATATATTGACCAAGCAAAAATGTAATTAACTCAAACGATAATGAGTTACGTTAGTTTACCTGCAGGGGTAAATAAATAGTTACCTTTATTACAAAGGAAGCAATACACTGTTTTGATATTAACGATTTAGCCTCGTGCAACAAATCACAATCAACCCTTAAATGATTTTGTTAGCAACAAGCATATTTTATCTGATGAGCTGAAGTTGCTTTGAGAAACAATACTCTATTCTAGAGATAAACAAGATAACGAGCCAACCCGCCTACTTTTGGGGCTTACCAGCAATTGAAAGGACCCAGTTTGTTGCTTGATTGCTTATAGGGTTTTTAAGCTACCGGGTTTTTTTGAAGAAATGAGATTCATTAAAAACAATGCTTTGCCATCGTATTTTACGATCTTTATATAAATCTATTTGGTAGCGTTTATAGAATACTTAATTAAAATCTTGTTTAACGTGTAGTCAAGATAAAAACATACTTAACGTGCTTATAGTACAAATGCTTAATTTTTCAGATACATAATTTAAGATTTCGACGAAAGATGCTTGGTGAAATTAAATTTGAATTGCTTAAATTGTTTACAATCTTAGAAGTTTTGACACTAACGACCCGGGCAACACCTTCGAGCCAACACTTATTTTCAGAACGTAAGCTAAAGTTTATCCATGTACTTGAACGCCTGCAGATGTCGAAATGCAAAACTCGGGTCGTTAATTTAATGACATAACGTTCAAAAATTGAAATAACACGACAAAAATTCAAAAGTATTCAATCTTATGCATCAATCGAGAAATCGAATGACACAGAGAATGCCAATATTTGTAACAAAATATTTTATTTTCCGATTTTTTTTTATTTTGTTCTGAACAATTATTTTTTATTAACACAATTTGTTATCTTATTTTGACACAAGAAGAAGATTAAAAAAAAATACCGTGTCCACTCTCAATGTTGTGTGTATGGACTTATTTTAAGTTTTCTACGAAAACTGCTTGTTACTCAGTTGTTCAGCCTATCTTTTTTCAAATATAGCAAAAATAAACAAATAAGACTAGGGTTAAATCAGTGGTTGGTTAATAGCTTTCACCACGCACCGTTTTTATGATTGGATTTCTGGTAGGAATTTATGAAGTAGTACGAACATAGTTTCGAACCCGTGACCTTCACCAAAGCGAACGACGTTGCCCGCTCGACTTAAAACTTGACAAAGGTTTAAATTGAGCTTATTTTTGTTTTGCCGATTGATTTATTTATTATTTAAAAATATGAATATAAATATTAAATGCAGTTCGGTGTTTCATGACAATACAGTTATATTTTGTTTCAATACAATTTACACTTTAGTGAATAAACTTAAATAAACTCAGTTAAAGCAAAGAATATTTCACATTCTTCTAGCATGATAACATAAGGAATATAAATTATGTCTCCTTAAAAAAATCTGAAAACTCATTACTGTCAGATTTCTTGTTATTTTACATGCTGTCAATTTACTCAACACAATATTTTGGATAAAACAAAAAAAGGCATGTTTTTAAATATCCTATACATGTCTATACAATATACGGTCTTCTTTTCCCTTCTACCCTTACTTTGGTCAAGCAAAATGAAATTATTCAAATTTTTCTCATGTTTGTTTACCGCATGAATTAAAGTAGGAAGCCATTTTGGGTTTTAGTTGTTTATAAAACAAGATAAAACAAAGAACATTTTAACGCAAAAGTTTTAATACTGTTTTTTTCAGCCAAAAATAAAATAATATATTTTTTAATTAAAACACAAGAAAAAAAGGATTTTGTTGTACAAAGTGTGAAAAAAACCCACATTATAATTCGTTAAGCATTCAAAAATATTATTGTTTTCAATATAAAATTGTCATCCATTAGAAAATCTAGTAACTATATATGAATTAGAAGAAGTTAGAAAAGCAGATCGTGAGAATATTTAAAGTATTTTGTATTCATTTTGTGAGAATACAAAAACAGTAAATCCTAAAAAAAAATAGTTCAAAGACAACTTTTATAATATTTTTTACCCACAAATTTGAACAAATAATTCTCAAATAGATAGTACCTATAAGTGTTTTTTTTTTAAATTAAGACTTTGAAGTGGCTTGCGAGACTTATAATATCTCCAGCGACTCAATAAATCTGCTCACTTACTAAATTATGTACATACTTATTTCGTTTGTTCAATATGAAAAAAAAAATGATAATTTTGATCACTTGATCGCAGTATTTTTTTATTCAAAAAATAGATCATCTCAACTGATGTGGTGTATTCAACCTACTATAAAATGAAACTATTATCTAATTAACGTATTAAATATTTATTGATCACTGTATAGAGAGTATTTACATGGTTTTGCAAGAAAACTGTTTTATCGAGTTTTCCTTTTTTATAGTAGACGCTTAAATAAAAATTATAAATTTATATAAATTCTATCTCACACGTAAATCTTTCATTTTGTACTTCTCAAATAAAAATTTAATTTATACAATATGAATGTTGGCAGTGGCTCGCATTACTCACACACCTGAATATTGTTTCAAGTGATAGAATATAATGGGTAATTAAGACACAACAACATATCATTAAGAGTCGTCTGTTAAAACAGCTGATTGATTTATTTGAAACAATGAGAAGAAAATCTTGGAAGGTCGGTGTACAAGGCCGAATTGTTTTTTTTTGCTCTCATATTTTTTTATTTTTTTTTAAACCATGTCCGCTCCTAATGTGGAACATATGGACTCCAAATGGAGTTTATCTCAACAGAAGTGTTTCTACGAGAACTGCTTGTTACTCAGTTGCTCAACCTCTCTTTTTCCAAAGAGAGTAGAGATAGAAGGATAGGGCAGGGCTATGACAGGATTGGTGGTAAACTAATCGCTCTCGATACGACTTTTTCATAGGATAAGATGGGTGAGAGGGGGAAATTCAAGACATCACATACATCAATGTCTTTGAACAGAAATTCATAAATCGATTGAAAAATCAATTAACCCAATGAACCCGGGCCCTCCGTAGCCGAAGCCAACAACGTTGATCACTCGACCACACAGGCGGCATAAATAAGGATTGATAAATTATTTTTTTTCACATTTAAAATCAAAATGCATGCATTGAATGCATTGGATCTTAAAAATTATGTTCTTTAGCACAGAGTGTTAAAAGTATCTTTATTGTAAAAATGTGAAAGTAGGTAGATATCGCTGTATTAAAAAAAATATATTTTATTCTGTGTAATTTAAAAGTAAAATGTATAATTAATTAGTTAGTTAATTTGGTGATACGATCCATTCGGGTTTTTAATCGACCGGGATGTCCGGAGACATCAATTACATGTCTTGAAAAACCATCTCTCTCCATTTATTTGCACTCACTTAATGGCGTTCGATGATATTCTTCCTGGCTGTGGTTGTGGCAGAGTTTCTTCATATATCTTACGAAAAAATCTAGATTTCTCACAAAAACATCACCTGCCAATATAAATCTTCTTGGCGTCGAGATATAAACTACAATGCGCTCCAACAAAAATCTGTGACTCGGGTTAGTTATTTATTTGGCATCTTAAATTCGGATAGCTGGAAAACAAAACATTATATAATAGAATATGAAATACATCATTCTGTTCATAGTTTTTTTTATATATTTAATATAAATATATCGATGACGAGTTTGAAGTAAAATTATATCTCGGAAACTTAAACCCTTTCAAAGTTTTTCAATTTCGAAATATATCTTTTGGTTGAATTCATCACACTACACAAATATGTAAAATATTCATGTCTTAAAAATTTAACCTACATATACCTGCAACACAATTCGCAAAATATGAATGCTTAATTTATATTTAAAATTCAATAAACTTCGAAACTAAAAAGCGTTTCTCAAACATAATTAGATCTCATAATCGAAATGTATTAAATGTATTCAAAAATATATGTATGTATAGAATTTTTAGAACACGATATAATAAAAGATGGACAGATTAAAGTTAATTAATTTTAGCACACATTCATTGTATCGCAAAAATTTAAGAAAATATACATTTTTGCTATATCAAGCTACATGCTTTATAAATAATTGACAGTAAATAATAATAAATAAATGTATCGTTGAAAAATGTAAATATCTTTATTTGATTGTTTGTTTTGTACCAAATAAAAAAGCATTCGAGAGTTATTGAATAACGTAATGAAGTATCTTGGGATTTTTTTTCAAAGGGAAAATACTCGCCCGAGGCAATTATATATCTTTTGTAGGTCAAGTAAACAATTAGTTAAAGCTTGATAAATCGAAGAATTAATGAAATATAATTTTTCCAGGCAATAAAAATATTATTTTCCTATAATGTTTTTCCGAAAGCGTGGTTTACATCCAATGAATTTATAGTAAATGTCAAGGAAAATAAGACGTATTTTATTCAGGTATGAAAAATTTAATATTTATAGTTATTTTTGCTCAGTGCAAACACAAAAAAAAATCATTTTTTCAAATTACTATTATTTTCTACTCAAATAAAAAATGAAACAGTAGAAAATTATCTTTATTTTGGTTTGTTGGTTGTCTATTTCGTTTAATTAATGAAAGATTTTTTTATGTCTCATAAACTTTTACTCCTAAAAAACTAATAAACTTTCTATGGAAAAAACATAACCAATACTTAAAATGAAATCTGAAAAAATATTTTTCATAAACACTGTTTAAACATAATATAATAATGTATAACGTGAAGTTTAATCCACTGTGGCAGAGTGGCTGACTTTTAATGATGCTTTCAATTAACGATTCGTTATTCCAAACAATGCAATATTTGCAGCACTCCTACAAGAAGCAAGCAATGTTTCAAGCTTCATTTATTTAGTTTTACATTCTATAGGATAGAAGAAGCGATCTGATTTCAGATAGTAGTCATTTAACCTTTTCAGTACCACGATGTTTTAAGGTAAAAAACATTCACTCACATACCTACCGCATATTTTTGAATAGTTTTTAAAAATAGGACTGAATTTATGAATAATACAAGTTTACTTATAAAATGATATATACAGTTAATTATTTCAGTGGCATTAAGGGCATTCAGTGGCATTAAGGTATTCAGGCCGTTTGTATGTAGCGGCCACCAGTGGCCTTACGGTACTGAAACGGTTAATAACGGACAGTAAATAAATAGTTGGTAGCCAAGAACATAAACATGGTTTTAGAAAACTATTTAGAAAAACTGTCAGTAAAACAACGGTGTTTAAAAGTTATTTTGGCTAAGCCAGGTGTTTGAAAAGAGTTTTTTTTTAAATTACAGAATAGTAATAATTAGCGTTTTGTGTAGTTACTGTGTGGTATAATTAATAATTAATAGCCACCTGTGTGGTCGAGTGGTCAACGGTGTTGGCTTCGGCTACAGAGGGCCCGGGTTTAAATCCCGGTACGGACAGTTTTATAAATTGATTTTTCAATCAATTTATGAATTTCTGTTCAAAGGCATGGATATATGTGATGTCTTGAATTACCCTCTCTCACCCATCCTATCCTATGAACGGGGCGTATCGAGAGCGATTAGCTTACCACTAATCCTGTCCTAGCCCTATCCTTCTATCCCTACTCTCTTTGTAAAAAGAGAGGTTGAGCAACTGAGTAACAAACAGTTCTCGTAGAAAACGCTTATGTTGAGATAAACTCCATTAGGAGTCCATATGCTCCACATTGGGAGCGGACATGGTTAAAAAATAATAATAATAATAATTGAGTATGCATAGTCATATAGAAATATTTATTTTTAGTCTGTGTCCGCTCTTAATATGTCCTCACAATGGCAGTATTTCACAGATTTTCAGATTATAGAGAACAGTTTTTTACTCAGTTGTCCAAACTCTTATTTATAAACAAAGCAAGGATATAAGCATAGGACTAGTAGTTAGATAATCGCTCTGGGTACGCCCATTTTAGGATATGATGAGTGTGAGGGAATTCAAGACATCACATATCAATCTATAAAAACTGTCTGTATCGGGATTTGAACCCGCGGCCTCTGTGTTTTAATTCAACGACGTTGACACTTGCCCACGCAGCCAGTGATATAGATCGATATAGAAGTAGTTTTAAAATATGTACTCATTTTTGAAAAAACATGGTCCATATTGATAGTGAGCATAATATACAAAAAATATAAATATTTTTGTATGTATAATCAAATGATAATAATAACATGACCTTGATATATTCATTTAAGAAACATCACCGTTCAAATCGATGCAGTCTTAAAAATAGTATTGAAAACAACGCACACAAAAATAACTTAAAGAGGCTCTTAACACCGGTGAAACAATTCAAAACTAAACGAGAAAAACTTTTCACGAAGCGTATCGAATTCGTTTTAGCGTCTACGAGATTGCTGTGGTCTGTCATTGTCGTGTTGGTAGGATAATAACGAATCCGACACGCTGATCGATCGCCCTTGTGAATTTCGCGTGACAATCGATGCCTTTGTGAAGACCTTGGGATCGGTTTTTTTTTGACAAATAGCTTTCATATATTGGAAAACTACTGCCGAAAATAAATTTGTTTTTTATCATAAAAAAACTGTCATAGAGAAGCTACCATGGGGAAACATATTTACTAAATAACCACAGAAATCTCACACTGTAGAAATATGTTATTTAAATAGGGATATATTGTTTGATTGCAATAACGTAACTATATGTTGTATTATTTTAAAGGATAGTTAGCTGTCTTATTTATGTGATTTTTTATATTCAAAAATGAAAAGGAATGAATGATTTCTAAGATTTCTTTTTTAAATCCCATATGATCAGTTAAGTATTTCTACATTTCTACATTTCTACACTTTGATAACGTGATTTACATAATTAAAAAGTATTTTACTCTTTCATCTGTTTGTCCGATATCAGTTATTTTAAATATAAACCAAAAATGGTTTTCCACAATGTCACTGCCGAATCTGTTGAAAATATTCTATTCACCTATTTTTATACTATATTATGTGAATATACTATTTCTTTGATATAATCCGTGCAACAAATTGAAATATTATTAACATAGTTATATCTTACGAAACATTCATATGTTAACAATAATTATTTCAATCTCATCGTCCATGTGTACTAAAGTTACCCACTGATTAGAAACCATTACTAATTACATACTTGACTTAACAACGCATCTGAACGGCACATTAATTATCATTGCTATTGTATGATAGCTGACATACAGTTTGCTTATTATTATGTCACATATAATTGCAACTAATTCTGCTATAGTAATTGTTCATTAACTATTTTTTAAGATTGATGGTCCAATTTGTGTATCTTTTGGCTTAGTTTTTTTTTAATAAAATCAAAATGAATCATTGACAAAGATACTTTGAAGTTATAATGAAGACAAATTGTATTGAGGTTGAAACTTTGATACAATGACAACGTGGTAGTTACAAAATGGTACAAAATAAAACATAGCGGATAAAAGAGTTACATTACCTTATGATGCCGTTCAACAAGATATTTCATTATAATACAATTTCACACATTTAAATAATAGTTAAAACCGGTTTTGAACATCGCTGGTATATTTAAAACTTATCTTTGATTGTAGAATTAGTTCGATTATGTGTGTTTTATATTTATAAATATCCAAACATCAAATGTTCGATTGGAATCCCTAGAAAGCAACTCTAGAATAATTGGTACTTTTTGTTATATCAGGCATCTTGAATTTCAATAAATATTCTCATATAAAAATGGATTGTATTTGTTTAACTTTTATTTTTTTCCTCTCATCTTTGTGAAGCAGATGCGATACAATCCTTATCACTGATATAATATATTATATAGTACGTTATAAAAACAAAAAAACAAAACTGATTCAACTAGTCAGACAGTGAGTCAGTTAAAATGACTCAAGATTAAAAATAAATGATGTTTAGGTTATTTTCATTTTTTTCCATCTTTACTGGTGGAAAGGCGTGATTTTTTCAGAGTTGAGCAATCCACAGTAAAACTAGTTCGACTCATGCGTATGCATACACATGCGCATGCATATATCTATAAAATAAATAACACTGAACAGTGTCATTTATATAATGCTAAGGGTCGTGTTCATTAGTTGGATTCATGTTTAAAACAAAATTTGAAAAAAAAATCGTTTTTCTTTTCACCCATAATGTTTGCCTACATCGTTGTGAAACTTTTGAGAGATTTCACAAAAAAAACTCTTGGGTGGTAGATATTTTAATTTGATAAGATGATTTAAAGTTTCATGAGCTATAATATTAATATTGTTTGTCAATTACCCAGAGAAATCAACTAAGTATTGGTTTAATAAACAAGAAATACCTTTTAACCAAAACTTGTCTTCATTTTTACCGTAGAGTATCCAATCCCAGTATTAAAATTGTCAAAGTATACAATTCTCTTAGTTGTGGTTGTATACCGAGTTGAAGAACCACTGTCATCAATTGATTTCTTTGCTAATGTTCGATTCCTCGAAACATTTAAAATTGGCCAGGTTGTGAACACTGTTGGATCTTTTTCATATCCGTTCGTGTTACTCATAGGCTCAAATGTCTTTATAAAAAAATATAATTTGGTTTTTGGATTGGCATGATTGTTTGTAATATTTTAAATCTCTCTACCTTTTAAAAATATGGCGTACTAAAAGCGATTAGCCTACTATGTAGTTACTTGTATTTTCATAGTGACATCCTTCTACTATTATTATTTCCAAAAACGGAGTAAAATGACAAAATAGCAGGCAGTTCTTGTTAATCATTTATGTTATCTTATCACATTTTAATTAAATCTGAACAAGGGGGAAAAGTAAATAAACTTTTTTTTAATCCATATCATTGGTGATTTTAACCTTTTTTTAGGTTGAAAATGGGCTGTGATGATCTAACTAACAAACATGTTTGCATACCTTAAAATTTCGTATAATTACATCAAAGTATGTGTAAAGCAGACAACGTTCTTATACTAACAAATACATAGTTATACAAAATATAAAAAAAGAAAACATGGTCCCTCTAATGATGATTTCACATTTGAATTTAAAAAAAAACCTGTTTATTATTGATCGAAGTGACTTTTAATTTGTATCAAAATATAGCAATATTTAGTTTTAAAAAGTTAATGGATGATTCAGCATCACGACATCATTAGTACATAAAGTTATGATAATGACGTAATACGGAGGCAGCTTTTCACCGTGTAAAATAATTCATGTGAAACTAAATAAAATAGTATTTTTTTATTTCAATTGTTACTCATAAATACAATATCATTAGAATTTTTCACTACTTTCGTTGTATTCAATATATTTCCAAGCATTTTTTTATAAACAACGATACTCGAATAAAAAGCATATCTATATTGAATTATTTCTATGCATGACCGGTATGTTAACATAAGAAAGTCTTTCTTATTTTTTAAAAGAAGTAAATGCTTTTAAAAAAATGGAGTGAGAATAGGGAAGAAATGATGCGGATTAAATTTCATCCACTTAATTCGAATTTGACAAATCGATCATTGTGCTTATTTCTCATATTTATTTTTTTAAGTTTACTATGTTTTTTATGAAACAAATAACTAAATTAAATTCATTTTTTTAATAATATACGTTAATAAAAGAAATCAATATTTACATTAATTTAGTATTTGCTAATTTTATCACGATAATTTAAAAGTTTTCATCAGTTGATGTTTGCAACATATGTTATTTTTAAACAATGCACCGTAATTAAAAACATTTGCTGGCGGTGCGTGTTAGCCTAACATACAACAGTTGTGTGTACAAATTGTTCCTTTTGTTTGACTTGCCCAGCCGCGAACAAACTATGACAATTTATAATGAGTACAACGCGGTCTACCAATAATGATTGCTTGAATTAAAGTAGGTATAATATGTCAAAAACAATTTTGCTAGCGCGATAATGCTTCGAAAGTTAATTGACTTGAGTTATATCCATATTTATAAAAATATTCCGTCGTGTTGTATGACTTAAGATGATTGATTATTTTTTCCACATATTCACTGACTTCATAAATACTTTTCTACATAAATGATATACACATATAAATATATTTTTTTTACAGTTTAAATCAATTTAAACAAAATAGAATTAAAAAATCATCAATATTTTTTTTTAATATTTAGAGTTCAATTATATTTAATTGCCAAGTGTTGAATTGTGCGTTCATACTCCGGAAGACCGGTAAGCACAGCATTACAAAAAATACGTTGTTTACCTAAAGCACATATTAAACACATTCGCCCGCTGTTATCCTATAACGATTTTTTACATATATATTTACAGCCAAGTATTTTTTTATACTTCTTTTCTGTATACATTCGTTATAAATTTAATATGAATTTTTCTAGATTTTATTTTTGACGTATATTAATTATGTGTCGATGGAAAACTAAAAAGTTAAAACTGATTTTCTCCATTTCTTATTTCGAATTTAATTTAGGTTTTTATATTGTTACATAGTATTTTTTTCTAATAAGACTTATTCAAGTGAGCCACCAGATAAAAATAAAAAAAAAAACGTCTATTTTCATTCCCATTGCAAAAAAAGCAGTCTTAGCTTCTGTTCTTAATTATTTACGAAATTGTTTGAACGTCCACTAAGTTGAAAGAGTTATTTGAGGGGATAAATATGTATAAGCTTATTGTTCATTCCTGACAGCGCATTTTATTTCTACGAGAATAAATTGAATATTATATGAGTGGCTACTAGAGCAATCTAAACGATTCTTCTGTTCCCATGATTTCGGGATTTATATTTTTTTAATTCCGAAATTCCGAGATAATTATTTACTGTTTGTATTTTTTATGTATCTAATAATTTTTACAGAAAAAATAATATCTGTATGAACAGCTAGCATCCAATGCGCTATGTATTTTCATTTTTTTTATCAGATACAATAAATCTTTAAATGAAGTTTTAAGGGGCTTCAATTATTAAATATTGTCAATTTACGAACTTCTGAGCATTTTTGTTTTGTAAAATGAAGTGCAGTACTGATATTATTTTAATTGTTCTAAGCCTATTAATTCTCGTCAAAAAAATTGATACGCTTTGCATTTTATGTAAGTTATAAGAAAATACTTATTCATTATGTCAAAAGTTATCAAGATCAAATTAATACTTAACGCTTTTTCTACGATAAACAATTTAAGCTGTTAAAAGTGTTGGAATTTTCAATATCCAAAATCAATATTTTCACCGAAATGAACGCTTAAAGTATAAGTCTCTCAACAAAAACAAACCTAGCATTAACTTTTTGACATAAATTTCTTTCAAAACCCCGTGACTGATATGCGATGGTTATAACCATTTAAGAAATAAATTTGTAGTTTTTCGCAGTCTCTGGTTTTTCTATATTGTCGAATCTTACGAAATGACGATAAAAAAACGCCTACTTGATAAAAAAAATATATATAAACGCCGCTCCACTTCACTTCTATCCATTTTGACTATTGCCGAAAATTTTATTATTCCCAATTACATTTGGTTCCTTTTCAACTTGTTTTCTTACCTTCTCTGTCCCTTCTTTTTGATGACATGAATTTTTGGAATTAAGTAAATACTATAGAGTAAGCATTATATGTTTAACCCCGTATTTGAATCAAATCTTAAATCATTCACGATAAATTCAGTGTTACTACCTACTCTGTTTTAGTTAAGATCGAAAGTATAATTAATTAAGTCAAAATTATTTATTGAGCTTATTTATGCTACACACCATTCTAAAATAGTATACTTTTAAATTCTATGTAGGTAGTTTAATCTTCGTACGTTTTAATTCGATCTAGCTTTTGAACAAAAAAATAATCCAAAATCCTCTACATTGATTGGTACAAGTTACAAGTTACTGAGTCTTAGTTTTGTCTCGATATTTAACCTGTACGGAGTTGCGACTCCTCTGGGCCCGCTGCCGAAAAAGTTACCCAAGTGGTGCCTTGCGTTCCTCACTCAGATATCACCGCACACGTCGCAACTATATTGTGTTTTTCTTGCAAGAAGTAAAAAAGTTTTAATAATGCTTTTCCAGCATAATCATTTCAAATAGAGGTTTTTCAAGGATGATATGTAATTGAAAGGAAACATTTTTAAATAACTTTTTTTTATATGTCACATACAAGTGAGCCAAAAACTTTTACCTTATTATCTTTTATATCTATATCATCCTATATGTGCTGTAATAATTAATCATCTGGAAAACATAAATTTGACGTTTCTTACGATCTTGTGACAATCTTATGGGTGCTAATATGGTTTGCCATCGTTAAGAATACTAAGGATTCTTAATGAAGAAGTTCAAAGTTTTTTATCTCCAACACAATCCTGATGCTACTTTTTTTAATTCTTACTCGTCTATGTGGCTTCATAGACAACTAAAAATACAGATTAAGATTTACAGAAGGCTATCTCTATGCAATAAATATTGTAGACGATAGTATTAACTGCTACCCTTAAGGTCGGCTTTTATCGACGAAATATTATATTGGATATCAAAGACCTCTAAATAATGCCCCCAAAATAGAGATAACGGCGTAATTCTTAGTTTCAATCGAGATTCTATTTTGAAATGTAATTGTAACAAATAAAAAAATATATAATAGTAACAGTTCATAATTTTTATTCAAATTTTAAAATGTTGCATAAGATAATTTTTAATATTTATATATTTAACTACTGAATCCTAGCTAACCCAGGAAATAGCGTTCAAGGTTGTCGGTCAATTCTTTACATCCTTTTTTTAAATAAAGTACAGTCTTAAGGTTTCGGCAGCACGATTTTATGAATGAAGAAAATAGGAAAACCCTTTACAATTATTTGTTTGTAAATAAGAGTTTATATTGGCTTGAAGTGATCGAAAGACGAAAGCGTTAACTAACCATCGAAAGGTTGCGCGCACAATCTACCAAATACTATCGATTATGCTATAAAGATGTTATTGTAATATGTCAAATTTATTATACTATATCCATAACCTTATTGATATGTTTCCCAAAGAATAAGGTTTTTTTAGATATAATAATAGTTTAAATAAAACAATGTTTGATAAAGTTTTTTTATAATTTAAATCAAATTAATTGTCATAATTTTTTTTTTGTTTTTAACAAGCACTTGATTTTTTTTAACCAAGGTGCTTAGAACAAAAGAAATAGCTTTAATTTACACTAACTTTTTACAATTTAACTTTTAAATGTCCACAATTTTTCTTTAAAATTACACCCGAATTATGAAAACGTGTTCCACTTAAAAACATTATTTGAAGTAATTATGAAAATTGTACGTATTATTTTATCCTGAATAATCATCGAATTCACAAACGCGAAGATAATATTTCGGTAATATAAAATCTTAGGGGAATGTGTGGGTTAAAACCTTTTCCCAACGGACTTTTGATTCGCAAAATATCTTACTAACCCTAACCATTTTTGGTGAATTTAACCTGCGAAATGAACGTGAGAGTCAGGTATTCAAGAGAAAAGGTATTATAATATTTTATGATAAATTGGCATCTACGGTACCAATTTTCATATATTTTTGAAGCGTTGACTTTGAATTATGAACGCCTTAAAATTGGTGTAAATCCGAGCAATATATGAAATAAATATGTCAGTTTTTCGCTTTATGTTACAGTAAACAATCAATCAAGTTGATATGAAACAGTCTTATCGTAATATTTTCCATTGATACCTTCGTTTTAAATATAATACAATATTTATGAGCCCTAAAATGTAATATCAATTACGTAAAATATGAATTGCTCTAATTGCTTTCCAACCAATTTACCACAGCGATATTATTTAACAATCAACGATTTGATTGTGAATAATCCATTTTCATTTCTGTATAATTCGTACTATAACCAGAAAACTTTAACGATTTAAATTATACGTCAATTGCTTGTATACCTTTTCTTTCGTAATAAACAACTTTTTTTAAACAAATGTTTTGTAAATCCGCTGCAGGGTTTATTTTTAATGCAAAGATTACCAAGTCAATTTAAGGGATGCATGTATAATGATTTAAAAATGCAACTGTGTCATATAATAATATAACTTATTGAAAAGTTTTTAAGCAATATCGAAAGCATTCATAGAGCGCAATCACTTTTTTGTATCTACTTCCGTTCCTAATGTGGAGAATATGAAATTTCTATTAAGCTTGCCTTAGTAAAATTTAGTTGAGAACTGTTTATTACTAATTTTTCCAACCTTATTTAGTATCTTACAGAGATAGTTTAGAAGAGTAGAGCCATGACAGAACATGAAGTAATTAGTTAGTCACTTTTGTTACACTTATTTATTAAGAATAGGGTAAATAAGCCAAAATTTGGACACAATTGCTTTTTTAAATATAAATTTATAATCCGATAGAAAATTTTGTGCAATTGAATATACCACGACTCAGACACGCAAATACCGCAATAAAAATCAAATCGTTAACTACTCGACGACAGGTTTGGAAAATTGGTTGACTTTTTCATAGCAATGATTTTCATTAGATTTTTTTTTGTCACGCTAATCGCAAAATATTAGCGAGGTACTTTTTAAGAACAAAGTGAAACTTTCTTCTATTTTTTATTTTCAGGGCCAGTTTTTATTGCAAAGTTGAGTTTTATTTTTTATGATGAAGTCTTTTCAAAATCCTATCATGGCTTCAAATAAATGAGAAAACTTAAAAACTCGTATTATGGAACAATTTTACAAATAATAACAAATCGTAACAAAAAAACTTTTTGCTGGAAAATCGAATTGTTTTTTTGTCTCGCATCTTTTATATTTTCGTATTATAAGAAAAATTACACGCCTAGAATCATGTTACGTAATATAAATGCTTAACAGGTAACCTAAACTTTAAAATGAGAAACGTGTTCGTTTAGTGTGTTTAGCCTTCCCACAAACGTCCACTTGAGTGGAAATTCAACTCTTGTTGGTCTCAAAAGAATAACAACTTGCTCCCATTGGATTTTCTGAAAAATTCAGCATGGAAGTAAAATAGATCAGTTATTCGAGAAAGAGCACGAATAAAAAATAGTTTCAAAATCCAAAAATTAAGAAACAACTATAAATAATTATGTCATCAAAATTAATGTTCTTATATTTACTTTATCACTCAAAACAACATTTATACTTTAAAATATTAGTAAAAATTTATATATATTAAAGGCTATTCTAAGCCCAGCCGATTTATTTTTGCTGTATATATTTTATAAATAAATTCTTCAAGTGAATCTGAAAAAAATACGGGAAATGATCTACTTTAATATATACGAAATCTTAGAAATAATTTATTCAAAAACATCATAACCAGATATTTTATTGTTAAACGAAAAATGTTAGCTTTAAGCATCAGATTTTTTTTTGTAAATTCTCACATAGATGTGCTTCAATTCTTCGAAACTGAAGTCCTTTATGCAGCGTGTTCTGTAAATGGCAAAAAAATAATCTTAAATCATTTTTGACGGGCAACAGAATGATGAAAGTCTTTCAACCAAGCCATTGTGTGAATAATGTGTGTGTGAAGCAGCATATTATGAAAAAATGTTGTGTTTGAAAACTTTCATCTTTTTGCAATAAGTGACTGAAATTTTCTAGAAACATTTCCACTCGCAAACAGTTCTCTTTTGTAAGTCGAACGTGTAAAGGGTAAATAAATTCCCTAGCGATAGCTGTAAAGTAACATTTTTTCACACTTTCTCTTATCAATAACGACCAAGGCTCTTGTTCAAGCCTCACAGAATTAGGGTTGAAATATATTTTTTTTATTTTTCATTGATCCACTAAGAAATGTATTCAAAATAGTTTGATAAGTATTTCGTTAACAACTATTTTTTAAAAAGATTTTAAAAAGTTGCTAGCGTAATGTGTACAAACATGTATGACTGTAAAAAAATATTATTATTTGATATAAAGTAATAATCTTAACGAACAACTGGAAATTTTGTCATTCTGAAAAAATCGGAAATCAAAATATACCTATATTTTCTATTTTTCACGCAACAGGTATCTATCATATCATAGATACTTCTTTCATTTAATGATGTATAAACACCTTTCAAATAAGCAGAAATTTGTGATTTATTTTTGTCAGTTTATTTCTTAAACTTCAAAATTGTGTCAGTTATTTTTATTCAAAAAATAACTTATTACTTTATAAAATATACTTTATGTGGTTTTAAAAAGCACACATATTTTATTTTGACGAAGACAAAGACGTTTAGATGAAAAGAATTTCAGTGAAACAATCAGTGATATAATTTTAGCATGCGTAACTATTTATAATTATTTGGGACATACGTCACATAAAAAATATATATATATTGTTTATGATATATTTTAGGTTTATTTAAGAACCTCGGGGGATGATAAATTTATGTTGTGAAAATTTCTTAGAGCTTATTTCAAAACCTTTTAAGTATTTATATCTGTTTATCCGTTTAAATAGTAAAATAAATTGAATAATTAATTAACAGTCTTAAACTGCTAAACATTCAAGATTTATTTATCAATATATCATGTGCATATGCTGTGCTGTGACTGGCTAAAATTTCTGTCATGAATTATACACCGACTAAGTATTTTACAACAAATTTGGGAGCAAGTTGATCTACTTTGTGGGTGTATACACCAAAACGGTTTGTTTAAGAATTCACGAAAACTTTATATCCGTGGGTAGACTAACACCCTGTCATCATTTACACGCGTAATACCATTCATTTCATTAATATTACTGTATTTTTATACAAGATGTTGGTATAATTTTATTTACTATGATTATTTGAATACGTATAAAATTTGACACCCTTGACCAAATAACTTACTTCCTTACTATTTTATAAAAAGCATGCTAATTCATTTTTTATTTTTTTTCATTAATAAAGTAATGAAATTCTTAAAGGCCATTTATCAAAGTCACTAGTTTACGTAATTTACTAATGGTATGAATGTTGCATATCAAGTATTTTTACATGGATATTGACAGTGATTCACACGGTAGACTTTAGTATATAAGAATTATCGATATAATTTAAAACGATATACAATATATATATTCATACATTTATAAGTTTATAAACGACCCAAGTGTGCCAAATTTGAAACAGATATAATAAAAAATGAATGGTATTAAGAATATTATTAAATTAAAATCATGAAAATTCTTGAATAAAATTTTTCAAATCGATAAACCTAAATTGGAGATAGTATGTTAGTGAATAAATATGCCCAGTGTATGTATATTGACATCAAATCATTCCCCCAAAGAAGAAAAATATCATAAACTTCAGAAGTCAGTCGTTTAATAACGATATTTACACTTTATCGTTATATCGAGCAATGAAAACATTTTGTCACTCCCCTACGGTATGATATCCCATTTTAGCTCGATTCAATATGAAATGTGAGCAATTGTATTTGTTTGCAGCATATCTTTCAACTAATATTACGAATACTCATAATTGTAACACTAGCGTAAGATGAATTATCCACAATAAGGAAAATATTTATTGTCATCTTATTAGGTATTTATTAAAAAAAATCAGGAAAAAATTACATTTTTCCATATTTATTCATTAAATTAAAATTGACAATGGTTTTGAAATTTCGGTACTCATCAAATACTTAATTAAAATTTTGATAAAGGAGCAGTTTTAAATTTTGTTACAAAAAATATTATATCTTTTATTATTTAATTCGTTTTAAATACTACATAATAAGTTTATTTTGCATTCGTTTTGGACACTCATTGCATTTTCACTGCTGGCTGTTATTATATTTAAGCCGTTGTGTCGTGTGACTATGTAACAGTTTATAGATTGAATAAATGTTTACAAAATAAGCACCCAGATGTTTAATTCTTCTTTTGTTTCATTTCATGTTATTCTAAAAGGTAAATTTTTAAATATGCGACGTCCCTGTTTTTTTCCGAGTCTGGTTTGAATACTAGAAAATTGCTTTCTTTAACCAAGAAACGCAATGAGGCGAATCCTAAATGATCTTTTCAACGAACTCATCAATTCTTTTGCGATCGTTCTGTAATAGAATAAACTTATTATTTAGTTCTGCGTAAGGGAAATGGGTTTAGATACCAGAATAAATATTTCATTATATGAAGGATTTTGGGAACAATCCCAGTCATTTCAAACTTATTTGAATGATCATTTTGTAATATGTTTTTGATAAATAAGTTTTTGTGAGACACTTTTATTGCAATAATAAAATTATACTATTTTCCATACTGCTTTAATTATCTTATATATGTACTCTGTAATTGTTTTTCTGTAACACATATAAAAAACTTTTAAAAAACTCACTCACCTAGCATAAATTTCACATCGCCTCAAAAAATAAACGTGCCATCGTTTTCTGTGCGGAATAATAAATAAATATGTGAAAAGCGTACGCTTTTCAGAACATTTTTATTACTAGGTGATAACGTATTTTCGATTTTCATATCAGCTACAATAATAGAAATGTGTCGTCCTAATTGATAACTCTTGGCCTTTAAAAAATAATACGGAAAATTAACGATATTTTTGGATTATATAAATTCTCATTCAAGTTTTTAAGGACTTCAATTATACCAATAAACTTGCATTAACCCATTATTGGAAAAAAAAAATTACCCTTACTCCATTATGCATGACGCAATAAAATTAAAATTGCATCAGTCTACAGCAGCGGTCACCAAACTACGGCCCGCCGAAGATTTTCATCCGGCCCGCGAAAAGTTCTGGATTTTTGTATAGAAATTATTCATGAAAGAAATATAAATTTTCATGATAAAGTTGCGAATTCACGACAATTATTTATTTAAAATCATCAATTGAGGAACTGGTCGGGGACTCAAAGTGAAAGAAGTTAGATATAAAATGTGTTGTAGGAGGCAATTTTGTTGAGGACCAGATGTTCGTTTACCGAAATTCTAAGAATGTAGTGCAGGCAAAATATAACTATAGAAATGTCCAAAACATATCCCAAATCGAAAATATTCAGTTTTATTTCTAAGTTTGCAAGGTACACATTGCTTGATCTCTGTGATTACTGGTGTATTCTTATTGGTGTATTTATGGAATATATATAATAACGTGCGCATGTTTCGATCACACTTCTTTTACTGCGCCAATATATTTACATATGTCAAAAAAAGGAATCTCGCCTCGAAGGAGTGTCGCCTATTTTATGAGCAGTGGTTATTTCGATATGTTTTGTGCCAAACAAAGAAAAATGCATATGTCTAATTTGCAATACAACGGTATCTTTTTTTATAAGGTAAAATTTTAAACAACACTAGACTTCAAAACATGGGATGAAATATGACTAATTTCCAGAAAATTGACGAAAGAAAAAACCGGGTGAAAACGTCAACAATCAACGAAAATATGTTTTTTTCAGTAATAAAAATTTAAGCACGATTCAAGCAAGTTTTCGAGTTTTATTGATGGATCTTCTAGACAATGATGGGTTGAAGACAATATTTAAAAATCATTTTTTACGATAAATTATAAGAATCCAATTATCCCAAACTAAAAAAAAAACAATGAATACTAGAAAAAATATATAAATTTTCGGTAGCTCATAATTATGTGAATAAACATTTAAAATACTGAAATATATAAAATCGACCACGTATAACTGCTTTTCACATTAAAAACAACTTGTAAGTTGGTACCTCATAATTAAAAGAAATACATTCATCCAAACAGTTGCATAATTCGCACTGATTACAATTTACACATGATAGTATCATATTAAAATATATAATTAAATAAAGTTGTAAGATTTTTTTGTGGATGTATACAAACGTATACGTACTTTTCTCAATTGCTTTAATTCTTATTCAATAAATGAAAAACATCAATCCATACAATATGTGAAACTGTAAAACTTTGAAAAGAAATATATTCAATAATTGGAATGCCTTTATTATTACTTTCATATTTTTAAATAAGATGTAAAGTAGACCTACGTATAAATAGATAAATATTCATTATAATAAATATTTTCTATTATGAATAGTAATATAAACTACATTTGTTTACATTATAATTATTATGCACATAAAATAAATAAATATTCTGATTTGGTTCTAATAAGAATTAATTTTTCGTCCAGCCCCTTTAGTTTTTAAAAAGTTCAATCCGGCCCGCTTCTTGAAAAGTTTGGTGACCCCTGGTCTACAGCTAACAAACGAGGGAATCGTTTCGTGTAGTATATTTTCAGATTTGAACTTGTAGGACTAGGCAGTGTTTTTTTATTTGCATCAATTACGTTCAACAAAAAATGTCGTCTGACAAGTAAGTTTCTTTATAACACATTTATTACATATTGACCATTTTAATTACAATCTCTTATTGTTCTTAATTCATTATGTGGAGTACTTTTTTTAATTTTTCCATATGTAATTTTTTTATTCACAATGTTCCTAAATTGGAACACTGGGATTATAACAACATGTGATTTTTTTCCCCCCAGTATTTTAACAACATCAGAGATGGAAGAAATTGAAGACGAAAAATCTTGGAAGGTAATGTAAAATGCGTAAATGTGATTATAACCAGTGGTGTAGTGGTAAATACATAGGTACCAGGTCGGTCATTGATTTCTTCCCTACTTTTTTACGTTTTTTTTTTAATAACCGTCCGAAGTTAAAAAACCACAAGTTTTAACAATTAGTGGCAGGGCTGCACTCTGGCTCATTTTCAGGTGTCAGGGCGCTGACCTGGCCCGACCTGGCCCGACCTGGCCCCACTGCACCACTGGTTATAAAACATCTCGAAGATGGCGTTGAGACTGAAGAGGACAGCGGTGATGAAAATGGGAATGTTACAAATGAATTTTCTACCGAAACCAAAACTGACATTGCTATTAAAGCTTGGAATGACAACCGAGTTATTCTCACTGTTAGCTCCTGCGATCTAATAAAACCAATAGGACATGCTCAAAGATGGATATCCTCAACAAGAAGAAAAGCTACTAATCAACCGACCAAATGTCATATCAAAATAAAACAAGTATATGAGTGGAGTAGAACGAATGAATGAAAATATAGATAACTATTGAGTATTCATCACATCTAAAAAATGATGGTGGATACCCTTTACCTTTTGTTTGGATACTGAAATTCATAATGCTTGGAAACTTTATAGAAAAAATCCAGAAAATAAAAAGTTAGATTACTTGAAATTTAGAAGAAAATTAATGGGAATCCCACGAAGAGGGGAGGAAGGCCAAAATCTTCAAAAGAATTATCTAGAAGGGTGCTTTTCAATATTCAATATGATCGGATAGATCATTGGATGATTCCAGCTGATAAAAAAATCGATGCGTACTTTGTAAAAAAAAAAAACAAAAAATGTTGTGAAAAATGTCTTTTCGATTTTCATGTAGGATGTTTCAAAACCTTCCATTTTCGTTAATTCTTGTTTATATATTATATTTATATAGCTTTACTTATCTATGTACACTATTTAATAAGGCTGCTTGTGTTGAAATAAACTTTATTTCTTATTTTAGTTTTATAAAGTCTTTATTGTACCCCATTGTATTCCCAGTGTTCTATATTTGGAACATTTCGAAAAAATCGTATAAAAACAATACGAATGCAAAAAAAATAAAAAAAATGTTTTGTATTATATATCATTATGATTTATTGAAATTATTATAAATTTTGAGAAAAAAAATCGGGCAAAAATGGGTTAAAGACTATCTGCTGATTCTCAGTAATAAATTTACACCTATTCTTTTTAAGATTTTTTTAAATTTTTGTCTGTCGTCGAAAACCTTGATATATCTGAATATTTGGATGAACTTGTTTATTCTCAGCTCAGTACTTTCTGCATTGCGTGAATGAAGACGCCATTATCAATTTACCTTGTTTATTTTTGTAGGTCACAATAATTGACTATTTTATCAAACTAAAAGATATCTGATTATTTTACATACTACATTCTATTCTACAATTTGAAGTCAGTGCGAGCAAATTCAACCAAACGGTAAAATTGTGTTTTACCTTGAAATTTTAACAGAAGATAATTAATTGTAAGCAGCTGTAATGGGTAAAGCAATATTAAAAATTGAAACAATATTACTTACAAGTTTTACTTAAATACGTTTTTTTTATATTTATGTTATGTATTCCTGTGAAAGGATTTTTAAATGGCAACAGTTTATTTTAAAATACACGTTTGTTAGTACTATTTTCATAAAATAAAGTACTTATTACATTTGACTATTTATGTTCAAATGTTTCCAATTTACATTCATGATTGAGTACTGTAAAGTGCGACAGTGTAAATTGAACCTCCCATCTGGTGTGAAAATATAATCCACTTGGGTAAATTGTACAAAGTGGATAATTGGGTGATCAGCGTGATCACATGTACTTCCAACTTTCAAGGTTTGGCTTGGGCAACTGTTTATTGTTTGCATTTAGTTCGTTAGTGAAAATTTTGACATGCTTTATCTATTGTTTGGACATTTGGCTATTTACTGACATGATATTTTTTATTTGTATTATATACGTTATGCCTATACTACGTGTACACAATTAAATTTTAACGAATGTTTTATAATGGGAAAATATATAAGATAAATTTGAATATTTCATAAATTTCTGATATTTATAATTTTGCCGCGAATAGTTAGTTTTCAGTAAACATAAAAGATTGTAATAAAATTACTTTTATGAATCATATATCATGTATTAAAATCTTAATGGCTGTTTTTAAAAAAACCTGATTAAGCAAAATTATTGTTGTAATTTTTTAAACTGCAGTTAATAATAATCCAATGCAGTTATCTGTTGCGGCTGAAAAAAACTTGAAAAAATAGAACACACTTAGCTATATAACTAATATAAAAGCAAAGTTAAAATAATACAACTTTAACTGATTAGTTAGTGGAGTGTTCTCAAAGTCATTTAACCAAATTTATAATTAACTTAATAGTGTACACATATAATATATTTATTATAATAAACCTATTGCAGATCAACGATTTAGGCTTATGATTTGAGAAGATTCACCTCTGCATTAGTAAATCATTAAAATATTAAAAAAAAAAACAAATATGAAATTTCTTTTAAATAATCAGTCTTTATGAAAATGTTGTAGACTTTTAAATTTATATGTGTATACGTTTTCAACAAAATCACATCAAAACATGCACTGAGTAATGATATATATTATGAAAATAAAAACGAGAAGCAAGGAGGGGATGATAGAAAGACAAACAAAAAATAGTGATACTACAAATGGCATTTACATTACAAAATGATTAACTAATGAGTTGCATCAATTAGAAAGGGTTAAGCCCATTGGAAATAAATTTAGCAATGGTGAGCAACCTGTCTTATTTAAGATATTATTTTATAATAACTCTTTATTGTCAATGCTTTTATTTATTTCTAAAAATTCTAAACTATTCATTTTCAAAACTTTTTTATTTACTCGATGTAGTATTTCTACGTTACTACTCTGATTAAAATTATGATCGTTATCTATTAGATGATTGGCAAACTCTGAACAATTATTACTTTTTAGACATCTAATATGTTCTTTAGTTGTATTTAAAGGAAAAATTTATAGTTTTTAATTCCATCAAGTATAAACTAAAATCACATAAAATTTCTTGAGCGTTGGAGGGTTTTCGTAAAACGTAAACTGTCAAGTTTGACAAAAATTGACACGAAATTGGCAAATCGAGAATTTCAAATTCCCCGGTGAGCTAAAAAAAAATGAGGTTTGGAGATAATCCGGGAAAAGGGTATAGCGAATTGAGGATTTCAAATTCCTCGGTAAGCAAATCCCAATTGGAAAAAGGTTCCGGGATTGGATACCCTAATTAATACGTTTACATCTAAGAAAATGGACTACTTTTTCGCTTTTATTTCTTCCAAAGAATTGTATCTGATCATTATGATGTAGTAAGTTGGTTTTTGAGTATCCCAACACCACCCGTTATGTGTATGCAGCCATATTTTCACGGCAGCCTTCCATAACGCAATGCAACTAAGAAAAGAAAAGAATTTATTCCTCATATTTTTTGGCCCGATACAGAACTGCACGGGGCCTATCTTTTAATGATGCACTGTTTTGCTTAAAAGATAAAGATAGAAAGAAAAAAGAGAATGTGACTTGCTCAGTCAATTAGTCAAGTGATATTAAGTATCCTGTGTATCCGTATACTTAGAATCCGCCGTGGCGGAAGAGTTTAATCTACTCCGTGATGAATTTAAAGAGGAATCAATAATATCCTGTTCCCCATATGATGTTGCAAATTTATCGAATGCCTCAAAATTGGCCTTGGTTGAGATCAGGTCAGCGTGGCCTATTGGGCCCGTATGAGCTCGGACCACAGCAAACAGTTCTGCTCGTTCGGCATTCATCTCAGGGCAGTCCCACAGTACGTAATTGGCGTCCTGGTGGTTTTGCCCGCAAGTGCAATCCGGCCGTTCAACCAACTTGCCCAGCCCAAATAGTTTACCGTTGAATTTGCCATGGCCGGTTATAAATTGGCAAACCCAGTGTCCAGGTGCAAGTGACTTCACCTTGAGCCTCTAAGTTACATCTGGGAAAAAAAGATATGTTTGACGCCCTTTGGTGGATGTAGACCACCTAGTTTTCCAGACTGCTAAAGCCGGTTTGTACGTTAACTCGTATACGAAAGAACGATAAGTGTGAGGCTCGTGTATATTTTCCGGCAAGGGCGGCGTCAGAGGAACGCCTTAAATATCCGTGTTAGTGCCATAAACAAGAGAGTTATAGAACCGCGTACTTGTATATGTAAGTCCAGCGGTAGCACGTCAGCCAGAACTGGTAGAGCGTCCGTTGTAGTTGTCCTGTATCCTTAGTGAGTGAGATCAGTGGAATACGTTGCCCGCTCAGTAAGGTCTTCTTAACAAATCCAATTTTTGCTCTAAAATGCCATACGCTAGCTGCGTATTCTGCTATTCCCATAAAAATTGCACCATATGCTATTTTAAGCGCGCGAGTTTTGAAGCCCAAGTTTTTACCAGCCAATCTCGACATACAGAGATAGGCTGAAATGATAATTTGTCATCAAGAATGACGTCTAGGTACTTGACTTTTACGTACAGAGAAATCGCCCATACGGATATTTGGGGACCTCTTAGAAATGTCAAGCTAAGGCCCTCCTTTAAAAAATTATGATGTTGTGTATAATAAGAAGCAGTCGGCTAACACTTATTTTTTTCTAATTATTACCGTATATATTCACTATCTCTGATAATAAGTTTCTGCGGCCAGTTAACGACTAATCCTTATCCTTAAAGTTGTTTTGTAATGATCCTTCAAATTGGAAATTGGCAAAGTTTATAATAGACTTTTTGAAACAGGGAAATAGTAAACGTTTCATATTTTTTAATAAACTGTTTTTCTACCTTGTTGAGAGTGTATACAAAAAGAAAAATACGCAAAGACTTCTTTCTGTGAATAAAGCTTTCATTGTTTTATTAAAACTTGTATATTTGATTCAATAAAAGAACTACTTCCTTTGAAATATGAGTTAAGTTTTATATCACTTTTTGGTTCCGAATTACTTATAGTTGTTTCTTGGGAGCTTCTAGGAGAAGCCCCCAAGGGCTTCTATGAGATCTTGTATTTAATTTAATGTATGAAAAATAAATCATAGACTTATATTTTCATATGACTTAAATCATTTGTTTTCCATGTCCGCTCCCAATGTAGAGCATATGGACTCTCAATAGAGTTTATCACTACAGTAAAAGTGTTTATACGAGAACTGCTTGTTACTCAGTTGCTTAACCACTCTTTTTTCCAAAGTTTTCAATCAAGTAAGTCATACCACGTTCAAAAAATATAATCTATCGAAAATCTATAAAACGGGTAATCTACAAGAAGCAAACATTTGAAAGGCGTAATTTAAAATGAAATTTGTTGAATATTTATTTAAGAAAAGATTTGTATTCATAAATAATCTGTTGCTTAATGGATTCATTCGGTTGTTTCCGGGCACTGCAATGCGTAATTTAATATAAAAATACTTAATTACGCACGACAGCAAGCGGACTTATTTGAACGTAGGCTTTATCTAATAAGATTATTTTTTCCAAAATTGAACAAATCTTTTTACTAAAATAATCAATAAATTTTATTTATTGATACAACGCAGATTTTTAACCCTTCTTGGAAAAAAAATATTTATCGGAATTCACTACCGATATCTTTTTTTACAAAAAACGTTATGTAAAAAATACACCAAATGTTCTAATGAGCTAATTCTTCATTTGAATTTTAAATACTAATTGAAAATTCAGATGTATACTAAGGTGTTATAATAATATTATTTGTTTTTTTTTACTAATTTATGCGTTTTCTTCTTCCACAGGTTTTGGACTAACAAATTCTTTATCAGGCAGATAAATTAATGTTACTAGGTAAGAACACAATTCTTTTATTTGGATATTTTTCAATTTTAGCTACAAGTGGTAAAATTTCTTCGTAGTAAACGTCTTTAAAAGATTTTATCAAAATTAATATGAAATTTTATATTTAAAAATTTTGATTTTGAACAAGTTTCTATAATTTTTAGAGATATTTTACGCGTTAACAAAAGAGAATCGGATACTTTTTTCAAGTAAACTATTAAATATTGTTTCCTTTGTTATTGTCATAATATGTTTAAATAAAAACGTCAAGCCATTAAAAGTACCATAAAATTCAACTGACATCGAACTTAAACAATTATTCATTCGCTTTTTAATATTTCAAGAAAATACCAATATAAAATACTAAATTACTTTTATTTCAATCTAAAGTTCATACAAAAAAGAAAATTTCTGATTAATATAAAAGTTTTTTATTCCTACCAGCAGCCTCCAAGTTTTATTTAAAAAAAAAAAACTAATAGTTTAAGGCTATGTTTTTAAATGATCAACAATTTTTTGACATATTTTCTGTGAAATTAACGCGTTGCAACATAATTTTTGTGTTTTATTATATTAATCACCCGGAAAACTGTTTTTGTAGAGTTTTTAAAAAATATGTTTTTTTGTGTAATACATCTATTGCATTAGATTCTATTTCCACAGCATTAATTTTGGTATATTGTTTATAACATGTTTAATTAAATGTTGCTTATATAATAAACGTGATTAAAAATGGTTTATCTAGCAACAATATATGCACAGTTTACAGTATAATATGTTTCATAATTCGTATTCCCAGTTACACTGTCAACGTACAAGTTATATTCCATAAACATTCAATTAATTTAAGTAGTGTACAGTATGTCACAATAATAATTTAAATTGTATATTCCAATTATTTTTTGTTGTTTTTGCATCAGTTTAAGAGAAATAATTAATCAGTATATCAAAAGTACCTAAGCCGGCCTTAAAATCGAGTGTTCAACGTCGTGTTTCTCGGTTGTTATGTTTTTGGGTTCTTTTATGAATTATTTTAACTATTTATATTAATTTTAGATTTAACTTTGTAGATTAATTTTCGGAAGCATGGATATCTGTGATAAATGGAATTTCTTTTCACATATTCTAACATTTAACAATTAAACGTAATAATAGTAATAATTGCATTGCCCAGTCTTTTTCAAACCTCAGCATTTTATTTTAACTTTCTTTAAGCAAATATATGAAATTAATATGGTGGTAAATATTTAAATGTTATACATGTCATACATTAACTTAATAGAATGCGTGTTTATTTGTGATCTAATTAAGCAATGGTTTAGCGTGAAGTATTGTTATGGGTAAATAGCATACTAATGATTCCATCATCTCATTATTGTATTACTAACTGACCAAAGCAGAGATGCACGGGATATTTTTTAACCATGCACCGTGAAAATGTTACAAGCACAGCCACTTCAATAAAATTTATATAAAATTGTAAGTGTAAGCACAATTAAACTACGGCCCGTGGTCTACATGCTTTAAATAACTAATTTTTAGGAAATCACTTATTTTTTCATTAAATAGATACCTAAAAATAATATTTTACTTGTGGCCCTTCAGCCAATTTTTTTGTCCTGGCTTGATAAGTGTAAAGCCTATATACTGTACTGACGGCCCATTGTAAATTTTCATCATATGTTATAAAACTTTAGTAAATGTTCATATTTATTATTTTGCCAATCTGTACATAAGCGGACATCTGTGGTCGTCGCCAGTTTGGTTGAGTTGTATCGTAATATGATGTGTTTCATTTACCTTGCAATAAATTGATCAACGAGTGCATCAGCTGTTTCACATTGCAGTCATTTGTTCCATTATCATACTAACTACTGACAATGAAATCCTTTGTTTGCATTATCTATAACCTTAGTTTAATCAAACATGATAACCATCACCTACAGCTAAATTGGTTATTGAAATATTATCACAGCGAAGTAGATAAAAACCTTGCTGTTATAATTTTGGTCATCACCGCGACCAAGTGTTTTTTGTAACTTTCACATCTCTATTCTTCGGTCGAGATTTTTTTAATCATGTGGAGAGATCAACACGTGCTTATTTTCATTTTTAATAAAGATTTCTTGAATATTTTCAATGCATCATACCAGATCTAATCCATGCCTGATACGGTATAAGAGTTCTTGGGTTGTTACCTGTTCTCTTAATACCTTTTTTATAATGCTATGAAGAACCACTGCAGAAAAGAAAACAATCTATCTGACTTTCAAAAGTTTTATATGGTACAAGAAAACACCCGAATTGTATACAAATATAATTTAATATTTCTGTTTCATGCATACAAAATTATAAATTCGCATTAATATACATTGGTCACTAAAACAGGGCTGTGGAGTCGTTAAAAATAAAATTTCTCCGACTCTGAAATTAACTTTAACACGACATTAATTTTTTTAGAGTAAGTAACAAGCAGTGGCACCACTTTTGACCCTAGCGATTTGAATACATCATTTTTTAGGGATTTAAAGTTTTAATTTTTTTTGTTTTAGGTGAGGTTCGACTTCAGTCGAAAAAGTCCGACTCCACAGACCAGCATTAAAATCGTAAACATATATAAGAAGACATTTCTAAGTTTCACGTTTTTTTTAAACGATTTTTTTACGCTCTCTGTAGATTATCTATAAAAGTAAATATGGGACAACTGCTTGTCAATAAGTTGCACAGTATCTCTTGAGAGAGGGTAAAGATAATACGGAAAAGAAACGATAAGTACTGTGTTGTTTGCGTATTCAATGTCCCGTTACCAAGACCGGACGGGGAAGATGTTAAATATTTATGGACATAGATGTCATTTTATTTAAATGGAAATGAGATTTCAAAACTTATAGTGAAAAAAAATTATTGGGATATCGGGCTATGAACAAAATAAAATATATCGACCGTTAAAAAATTGCCTGGTATCCAAGCTCTGAAAATAAAATTAATTTTCATATATTTTAGTTTCATACATATTTAAAAATATTTAAGATTATGTAAGTCGTTTTTATTAACACTTGTATTATTGAAGAAAATTTATCACATCTATATCCATACATATATGTAAATCTTTTTCTTCATGTTAATGCTGTTTTCTGGTCTTGTGGCTTAATAACGTCATCTCATGATGGTCAGTAATGCTATTTCGCTCTTGCGAGTAACATTTATCACTGCTGTAAGCAACTTATAAATAGCTTTGCATCTTCCAGCTTTCAGGGGTTGCTACCTGAAAGCTTCGCCACACGGCAGTTAATTCAAAAGCCTTCAGACGTGACTCTGCAAAATTTAAAGCGATGTTTCTCTCTTGGGCCAGCGAAAGTCTTGTCGTGGTGTCATATAATAGCATTACGATATACGGCGATGACTTTTTGGTCCAGATGCTGCAAACATGTATACAATTTAATCAAATTCTATTTTAAATTGTCGCAGAATTTTTGTATATAAAATGTAAAAAATTGTCTCATTTACAAAAAATATATTTATGAAAATTAAATGTCTTATATGATTTCTCTACGTTTATATAATATAGTCTTCACACCTAGGTTCATAAAAAATATTTAAAACTTTCTGAATAAAGTAACTTGGTTTTAGTTAAAGAGCTACTTCCTTCGTGTCATTCATGGCTTAATATATATTTAAACCTATTTGAAAATATAGCGTTGAGCATGCCTTCAAACTGCAGTCCTAATGACTTCGAAGCGAGTGGAAACTCAATTCAACGGCTGAAATCGAGTTTAGTTGGAATTGCCCGACACTGGCCACCAATTTTGCGAGGCCTCATAAATATTAAAAACAAATTTAATATAGTCATTGCTATTAACAAAAGAAAACACTATAACTTTATTTAGGAAATGAGGTTTTGATTTTTATTTGGATAATTTCTATATTTATAAAAATATTGCTATGGAACTTAAATAATCATAAATTACTTTATTTGAATAAAGATATTCCTTGTTTTGTTAAATGATTTCCGCTCTTAGTTTGAAGAATATGAACTACTGATAGAGCTTATCCCAACAAAAGTTTATCAGTCAAAACTGTAAGTTACTTAGAAATCCAACCTTTCTTTCTCGAAAAGAGTATGGATAGAAATATAGAAAGAGCTAAGGTATAACTCGAGGTGAACTAATCGCTCTCGCTGTGTTCTCTTTGTAACGTTCAGATGGGTGGAAGAAGTTTAAGACCTCACATAAATGCATGTAAACATAAAACAATATGTCAAACACCGCAACCGAAGCAAACGACGTTGACCATTTAACCACGTACTGGATATTTTTTTTTTTTAAAAAAGTCAGGTTTAATTTATTTTAAGTTTATTCATCAAATTTCATTTTATATCAAAAAGTAATTTACACAAGGTATTGGCCGAATTCATCGAAAATATTCCGGTTTATTATTTTTAAAATCTCAATAAACGGATGATTTTCCACAAAACCTCATTAATAAATTACCAACATTATTATTTCGTAGTATCTGTTAATACAGAACGTAAATTCTTTTATTATTAGTAATTTTCTTTCGTTTTTGTTATAGACTTTTTTCGTGTTTATATACACCGGTTTCGATTTATTTTTAATAACAAAGACATTCATATCTTGATAATTTTTATTTTCAATATGTTACAATAAACTAATCAAATAAATAAAATTTGAATCGCTTAAACTTTGTACAATTCTACATGTTTTGACACTAACTACCCGGGTTTTGCCTTTCGGCATATTCAGCTTTTCAAGTATTCGGATAATCTTAAAATAACAAATAAATGTTCAATCAATGTGCAAAGAAGTGAGGTTGGGTGAATATATAAAATATGTTGAGTCTCTTGAATATTGTATAGGGTTATTCTTGCCGTACCGAAACATGCTTCGAGGTGATTCTTTTCTAGCTATTAAATGTGGATTTTTTCAGTTTTTTGATTTATTTGTAAATTGTGAAGAACAAAACTTTTCAGCATAGTGCCATCCAATTTAAAATGATCCAAATGACTACCAAATATTACGTTCATGAACTTTCCGTAGCGTTTATTTAGGCGTGTTGTATTAACATATTATTCTTGAAAACTGATACAAAAAATGCTTCTGTGATTTGATATGAAATGAAATTGTCAAACTTCACTGAAACCATTGTATGTATTAGTTTTCTTTGCAGTCCCATTATCATTATCTTACACGTATGATTAATGTCAAAAATATCAATTTACGAGACAACATAGTCATCGAGTGACATGATGACAGTTCTTTGTCAACACGAGTCATTGTATTTTCAATGTCAACTCTCAAATATGACGGATGTGAGAAGGTACAAAGTTCGTCCTGCCAACGTTTTTTTGCCGATTTTTCCGAACAGACAAATTTCCGTTTAATCACTTTTACTGTGGTTCTTTAAAACAAAATCTTTTATAACATAAATATTTATTTTTAAAATATGAATACCAATTTTATAATTAATATGGACAAATTACACATAAACTATTATTCAAATAAAAATAAGAATATTTCAGTGACCTTAAGACGTTTTTATATTCGTATTTGATTAATTTGATGTACTTATAGGTAAATCAAATTAAGTACATCATAGATAATAATTTTAAATTTAAAACTTAGACGTGCCAAAGAGAATTTAGGCTAAAAATTTTGACAGATATAATGAAAATAACACATATTAGAAATCCTGTAGGAAAATTCTTTTACTGACAGTTTTTATTAATAATTTTAAACAATCGTTTTTCCATTATCGATCAAAGCCGCGTTTGAATCCTCCTGACACTTACGTTGAACATAATATTGTATTTTATTCATTTATGCACCTATTTAAAAGGTAATTAGTTACAAATTTGTTGAATTAGATTTCCGAAACATTTAAAAACATAACGATTTGTCTTTATCTGTCGAGAAAGATTAAGACCGTTAAAGTATCACATGCATTTGTTTTTCGTACAGACTATGTTATAATGTAAACAATCATCAGTACAAATACAATCTTAACAAAACGTATCAGCTCATACACGAATACTGATAAATTTGAACATTGTATTTAGTCAATAGTGAGTGACGTCGTACTTCCAACAGTAACTTTAAACGGTTTACCAAAAGCTTTGTAAAGCTCACTTTGATACTACGTCCGCTAACTTGTTTATTCAAGTCGAGGGAGCTTGTCGCCCAGGGAGCATGTTCGGATAGCAATTTATTGGCCGCACTTAGATGATAAAGCTTATTTAGTTTATCACTTGCAGATACCGTGGATTGGAATTACACAAATTTCTCAAGTCTTTACATTGTGTATGGATGAAACTTTTCATTATACTATTGCAAGTACAATGTGTTTTCAAATCATAGCAGACATATTTAGTAGCAACTGAGTCACAATCACTGTTATCGTTTCATCTCTCAATCCTTGCTAAGTGGTAAAAATATGTTTACTCTTAACTTATAGTGCTGCTAATGCACTAAATGTAAGATTTGTTAAAGTCGTAATATCATCGAAGTGATAATTTTTATGTAAGTAGCTAAATAAATAAATTTTCGTACGTCGAAGTATTCTGTCAAAATGGAATATATCCAAAATAGAAACAATCCTTTTAACGGGTAAATTTTAACTATTTTATGTATAAATAAAGTTTATTCGAGTTGAAAGCTTTGAATGGAGAAACACGAAAACTTATGGTGTTCAATAAACAAAATTGTTAAATTATTATTAATTAGGAATGCCTCCTGCGTGGTCAACGTCGTTGACTTCGGCTACGGAGGTCACAGTTTTGAATCTTAGTACGGAAAGTTTTATAAATTTATTTTTAACGACTTATGAATTTCTCTTCGAAGGCATAGATCTTGAACTTTTCTCTATGACCCATCTTTTTATTAAAACGGGACATAGCAAGAGCAATTATCAAACCACTAATTATATCCTAGCCAAATCCTTATATTCCTACTCTCTTTGGAAAAAAAGAGAAGTTGAGAAACTGGGTAACAAGTAGTTTTTGTAGAAACCCTTATGTTGAGATAAACTCCATTTGAACTCTCCACATAAGGAGAGGACATGATAAAAAATAATAGGAATTGTTTTTAATGAGTAAAAAACTAAAACTAAAAGTATTCCTAGCCGACTTTTTACAATAGACCAAAGTTAACCGTGTGGGTCAAAAAGTATCGTGTATCATCTGTGATTTTCTTTCTCTTAGAATTTTCCCTACAAGTAAATAATATTAAATTATAAAAACAAGTTTTTTTTTAAGAATGTATTTCGTATAGAATTTTAATCTTTCTCTTATTTTTAGGACTTTTTACGTTTGTCCGTTTTCTTGTAGAACAAATGATGTTGATCTTCCTGTCTCACTGTATGTTCTAAATCCACTGAAATGGGAAATGAGACAAGGTAGAACAGAGTTATATTACAGTAAATCATGTTTATGTGGTAGAAATGTTAGACGCCCAGCATTTTCCTGAACAAGTATGCACTAAACGAGCTGAAGTAAATTTTGAATTTAAGCTTATACTGTATGAAAAGTTAACGCAAGTACTTAGAAGCCTGAATAAATTCACAGGCAGGCGTAAACAGTTTCAATGCATAGAAATCAAATACAATGTTAAATATGCGAATGTAGTCACAGTTGCTTAAAGAGCCAAATAGAATAAAAAATAAATCAAAACAAGTAGATATTTGTTTTATATCGATAAAATTTTAAACTTATTATTAGTTATTGATCAAGTCAAAAATTAAGCCGTTAAAATAAAAACTAAATTTTCGATGCTTCGGTGAATATCATAAATACACAATTATCAAATTTAAATCATCCAATCGATTATAAAGATCTTTATGGTGCTTAAGTTTTATATCACATATTTCTAAGTATATTCCATTTCTTTAATGTGACCATTTAATAAAGGCTAAAACATTTGCTTATGAGATAATCAATGTAGTAATACAACGTAAAAAAAATATTACTTAGTTTCTACACACATTAACAATATAGGCTTCATAGTGTTGTTTTTCAAAATTTCCACGCAATAAAATCTAACTAATAAACAAGGTAGGGCTTAATGTTATTTCAGCATATTATACTATCGTAAATTGTTATTCAGGTGTGCATAACTAAACCGAAAAATATTAAAAAAAAAAAAAGTATAATGAAAAAGAAAATTACAAATTCGTGTACTTTATTTTTTTATGTATAATTTCACAACTACTACAAATATTTGGTTTAGATATACATATAATTAAAACGAATAGTTATAATAAAAACAGGTTAACATAGGGCTAAAATATTCGTATCAATGCTTTTCTTATCTTGTTATTTTCTTTTGAAAAACCGTTAATACGAGTTTATTATTAATTGATAAAAAAAAAAAAAATTTTGCAAGTATAAAAATTTTCCGGGTTAATAAACGTTCAAAAACCGATAAAATTAGTCTGAATGTGCTTTTCAAGTGAACGAAACATTTTTTATGATGATCCTTTTAACAAATAATTATTCAGGGGTGATAAATTTATAAATTGACACCGCACTATTAATAAATAATGAAAAGTTAATTTTACTTCACCACCATCTCACCTAAAAAACAAAAAAAATAACAAGGCGTCAATAGTTTACGATGTCTATTGCTGAGTAATAGTGAAACATTTTTAATACTGGCAACATTATAACGAGTCAGACAACATCACGTGATCTAGAAACATTCTATTTAACTATTCCGAAGCTTTAATAATACCAGCTTTTAGGCTTCACATAAATGATAAAAGTTTTTTTGTATATGCCGATGAGTACAACGTACAAGACACTACGTTAATTTCGTATTTCAATGTGGTTTGTCCTGTTTTATTGTAGTTTCACATGATGTCATTTAAACATTATTAAGCATTGTCAATACAAAACGTACAAAAAAGTTACGTCAACTTTATAGTAAAATGTACTTTTTTACTAAAGAAAAATCTTTTATTCGATTTTTCATGAAAGATTTATATTTTTTTATTCTTTTTTAAATCATGTCGCCTGAACTGGCAATCAAAATTATTAAAAACTGGCACCAAATAAAAAATGCATGATAAAAGGTTAGATTAGCATCTATGTAAATTTGGGCTAGGTATGGTTCAGTTTCAAATATCGTATTTATATAATTAAAACATAAGCACCATTATGTTTTTAAAAAATAGAACTATTCGTTTTTTAGATGAGTTTATCAGTAACAGTTTAAATTTCGTGATAGTTCTAACCGCATGATATTGCTCTGCATTTGACGGCTAATTAAATATACTATCAAAAGTTATGTTTCATATGAAACTATTGACTGCACTACCAACTGTTCGAGTGCACATGACATGTTCTTGTTTCGAAAAGTGTTTATTTATTCATACTTATAAATTTGTATTATAACGTAAAATCATTTATTTAAGCTGTCGTGAAATTTAACATTAAAAATGCTTCCTTTATAATATATACAGTCGTAAAATAAATGTGACTTGAAACATATTTCTATAATCAGTATATTTCAGCTCGTTTACTGAAACGGAAAATATTTTACATATGTATAGTATTCATTCGACGTGGTGTAATCAGGGATTGCATCACCGGACATTTATCCGGTATGTATCAATCAGCTATTACAAAAAAAAAGTTTCAACAAAGCAAAAAATACGGCCAACTGTGATTGCAGCTCTGGCCGAGTATATCAAAATAGATTTTTCGACATATCGAAAATACACATAAAATACATTTATTAAAAAATATATCATTACCATAAACGGGTCATAAATAACTTACGGTTTCTAAAACAATAATACTCACCATTGAAAAACTCATCAATTCTAAAACCTGACAATATTTATGAAAATCTTTACAGATTTAAACTATTTAAACTTATATCGAGCTGGTGGATTTTGGTGTTTTTTAATATTGTTCGTGCATTTTAAAAACCAATATTTCGGTATTGAAAAAACATCACGAATACCGAACTTTCAGATTCGGTAATACCGTTTTTGCTATCCCTATTGTTAATATTATACAATGTTAAAGCTCAACGCTGAAGAAGTTCTTTAATTTATGATTGGAATAAAAATTATTGAACCAAATACATTGAATGTGAAAACTTTGTCTGATAAATTTAAAGGCATCTTAACTATAATATTTATGCGAGGGCAAAATTATTCGACATTTTAAACGATTAAATTTTAGTTTCATAAATGTCTCCCCATCGCCATGTAGTTATCTTCTAAAACATTTATTAGAGATATTTAAAGTATCTAAGATGTTTTCATCTTCTACACCACGTTATTCTGTCAAAAGCGTAACTAATAGTATTTTATTTACTTTTATCGTCTAACTTAGCCTTGTCAGAAGAAATAGTTGAGCGATTACTACTTAAAACTGACCTTTGTTAAATAAATATTGTTAAAAAAAACTATTAATAGTCTATTTCCGCGCGTATTGAACCACATAGTCAGCACGCCATAATATTATTTTTCGGAAAAGCTGAAAGAATTAGAGATAAAGAGGACCAGTGCTCCTAAATATTTTTTATCGAATACATGAGAAAGAATTTAGGTACCAAAAACAGAATACAACTAATAAATTGTTTAAAAATTTATCGTATGCAAGCGTCTACTTAAGGCAGGTGTGAAAACCTCTTCACTTTAGCGGGTCACATAAAAAAATGATATTATCCCAATTATTCTTTCACTCGAGATATATGTTTCTGCACGTCCAAAATCCTAAAGAAAAAAATGAAAAAAAAAGTGAATATACAGATCAATGAAAGATACGCTCCATTACGTGTGACCGTGTTATATCTAAAAGGTGCAAAAAAGGGGATTAGGTGTAGTTATTTACAAAAAAATGTTTTATTGTGAAATATGTATGTATGCATGTTGTATTTATAATTCAAATGTTAATGCGATTTTTGTCTTTGTAAATTTAAAACTAATATTTGTTATTAAAAAATATATGTTATTAAGCTGTAAAATTGCCTCAATTATTTTTTTACCGTTAAACCTATTTCTATGGGCCAATTGATTATACATGCTAGAAAATACTTACTCACATTTGTTAAATTCAATGATTTTATTTTAAAAATGTACTTTATTTTAATAGTTGTAAGATGAAACATTCGATGACCCCAACAAATTTAAACGGGCTGTTTACAGTTTTGCATCTCTGGCTTAAAAATATGAACCCATGATCAACGCAAGTATGCTCTTTGACTGAGTATCGGTATATTTGACATATATGCAAGATGTAACAAGCTGGAATGTTCTTAAAATTATACCGTGGCTGCCTCTAAGCATTATTGCGTTTTTGCAATAATTATGTTAGGTACCTTTTTTGTACCTCAATTTTGAAATTGCGGTATAAATTTCATGTCAGTTTTCAATAAATTTATTCAATAAACTATTCAGCTAGTATCCAACTTCAACTATGAAGTACGGCTTATCACGTGCAGGTGACACGTCATAATTTATTACAACTTGGAAACCGTTTAACTATTACCGTAGTTTGGTAACAAAGTTCGATTTAATTTTCCGGTTGCCTTTGAATTTCAGAAAGTTCTTCATTTTTTTACTATATATACATATATATATATAAATAACATTAGAATCAGTGGGAAAAGTTTAATTATTTTGATGGAATTACTAACATACTTTTTTTCATTTTTATATTCTTATTATTAAAGACTGAGTACTGGTAAATTTAAAAATATATCAGAGACGTTGAAGAAAACTTAAAATAATTACAAAAATATAACTTAATTTATTCGACATCTTTGTGAAAATTCATTTTTATAATCAAATTTTAATTGATAATAAGGCCATTTCACGAGCTGTAGGAAAATTGTATTATTATAATTTAGCATATACCACTAGAAGATAATTAACCAAAAAGATATCAGAGTTAAAAGATAAACTTATAAAGTTGACGAATGGTCTTCTTTTGAGGTTTTTTTTTGAAGTCATGGAGAATTTAAATTATAAAACACTTTTTGATTATAAGTTGTTTTTTTTTTCATTAACTTAAGATTTTACGGTTTTGATAATTTTAAGATTGCTATGAATCATGTATAATATTATCATGAATATGATTATTTGTAGTATTTTTTTTTGTACGAACTATGATTCAAATAGCAGTACAGTTTTTCGAATATTTACTTTGCTGTCGTATATGGAAAGAAATATAAAATGTTAGTTTATCTTAGTCACAAAATCTTACGGTAAGAAGCTTCTATAAATAACTTCGAACACTGAAATAAAACAAGCAAATAACCGTGACATCTTAACCAAGATTAATCTAACCACCATACCATATAGCCAAACACTAACATCACCCTGTCAAACACACACCGACGTGTCAACAAATTTGGAGAAAAATGTTCACTATTTTCTCTCTGCTTTTTTTCTTTCGCCTTGTTCGTAGAGAAACCGTAGAAATAAATGCAAAATGTGAATGAACTTTTTTTCTTTCAAAACAAAAGCAATTCATACATTAACCTTAACTATTGGGCTCCTTCATTCTGAGCTTTTGATTTTAAGAACCCACTTGAAAAAAAACGCCACTCTAAGGCTCAGCACTTTTTTTTGGATTGTCCATTTGACTTAGAGTAAAGTCATTTTGAAGTTTATTTTTAAAAAATCAATCATATTTTTAGGTACTTTAACAAAATAATGTTCTCTTATCTCAAACTAAAAAACTACTCAGTATATTCGAAATGAAAAGTAAGTCGGTCTCAAAGATGTTTTAGGCATTTGTTTACATTTTCGCGTACACAATAGCTCAAATCCATTGTTTAAAAATCATTTGTGCTTAAATTACTTTCCCCCTACGCTATTTTATTCTTAAAATGACACCTTAGCAGAGCGTTTGATTTAGTACAGCATTCTTTTTAACCCGATCTTTCTATTCTAACCTAACCTAAAAAGATATATTGAGCGCCTGGTTTAAAACCAATTCTCATATTTTTTTATTTATATAAATGACAAACTTCCATATCTTACACAGTGGGAGCATATAGCTTAAAACAATATTTTTTTATGTGTATTTCTCCCAAAAATTAGATTATAAACCAAATAAGTTTGTGATGATAATATTTTTACTAGTTGGTCAAAAAATATATATTTTTTTAGTTGTTGCTGTGTTGTTGTGAAGCCGCTCATAAAAGAAAATGGATCCAGGGAAGGATCGGCAGGCGGGAAGCTGATTATATTTACTGTCTAACAAAATCACACACTTGGAGAAACTTACAAGGCCCGCTGGGAGAAAAACATGTTTGCAGACATCAAATAGTACTTGTCAACCCTTACACAAATGGTTGAAATTTTAAATAAATCAATGTATTCAAAATATTTTCTGCATTTTTTATTTTGTATTTTTTTTGTCTTTGAATAATTCAGTATTTCGACTGAGGGTGCTTGATGGAATTTCAATATCAAATTTGAATTGTTTAAATTTTGTACTTTTCCATGAGTTTTGTCGCTAACGACCCGGGTTTCGCCTTTCGGCATCTTCAGGCATTCCAAGTGCACGGATGTACTTGAACTGACGCGTAGTAAACAGTTTGTATCGTTTATATTCAAAAATATAAGTAGATCACTAAGTTAAAAGGTTATTAAAATGTAAATTGAATGTATACAATTTTCAATGAATTAAGTGGGTTTGTTATAATTATGGGGATTTTTCGAAAATATTAATGACCAGATAATAACATATGAATGTTTAAAATAAATCTAGGGTTTTATCCGACCTATTATTAATGAGTTGATTTGTTTTTAAACCTTTAAATTAATATTTAATGATAGCAAGTGCTTGAATTATTAATAAAATGACAATTATTTAAAAGGGGTACAACAATGGAGAATTTGGTAGATAATATTGCTCGTTTAAAATTGGCAAACTGTTGATTTGAGCTCGATTAATCTCTAAGATTTTTTGGTAAAATAATTTAAGCTCGACCCTGTTAGTATGTAACAAATCAAAACCTGAGTCAAAATTAACCGTATGGTTTTCAAGAATTAAATGGTTGGCAAAGGTGGATGTATCTTTTTTTATCTTAGAGATTTATCGAGCTCAGCTCAACAGTTTGCCAATTTTAAACGAGCAATATTATCTACCAAATTCTCCATTGTTGTACCCCTTTTAAATAATTGTCATTTTATTATATTATATTGCCAAAATAAATTTAAAGCTATCTTTATGTATGATAATTAAAACAAATAATTATCAACCAGTTCCTCACCCAATTTACTGAAGTTCTACTTACTATAAATAACTTGAATGGCAGTACAATTTTACATTACTCCTTTTTTTAAATTTCTGGAGCACTTGAAACGCTAGAAAATATTTTATATTGGCACTTGCATCCTAGCTAGAAAAAATCTTTAAATTTATAGAGTTTGTTTTTATTTATTGTTCAAAGATGATGAAATAAATCGTTATTATGTGCTCTCAATAAAATTTAAATACTTAAAATAAATTTTGTTATATTTTTCATAACTAGATTTTTTTAAATACTAGCCTAAGCTGCCAAAAAGGATAAAACAAAGATGTTTATTAAGCAACTGTAGTAAAAATAAATCGTACGACATTTTCGTCATAAAATTTTCATTACGTTGTTTGTATTTTGTTCGGTGCCATTCATGTTTACACGTTAAGTTTGACACATGAAAAGCTTCACCTCAAGCCACTTAACTAATTCAATTCGGTGATGCCAGAGAGAATGTGTTAACGAGGTGCACGAATTTCTTTGTAAGAAATTTCACATAATCTGTGTTCACAGTGATAATATTTTTTTCGCAACTTCTTGCCCTGCGTTTGTAATGTTCTAACCTTGTTAGTACTAGACTGGTCATGAACTCTTAGTATAAATATTTTTACCCTTAGTATGTGTGACGACTAAAGATTAAAGTTACTCCTCAGACAGTTTTTGATTGTTTGCGTCTCTGCTCGGTTGTAAAGCAAATTGTTATTGTAAGTTTTTCAAATATGCGTATAAGTGTGTAAACTTAATGAATTAATCAAAATGATAAAACCAGTAAAGATTTTTAAAATTCGATGATAGTCATGTACATAAAAAAATATTATATTTTCATTCCTAAAAAAGAAGCAAAATAAAATTTCAAATATATCTTTTCAAAAAATGTATTTTCGGTTGATGCTTTCACGTCATATATTTTGTTGGCAGTCGCGCGCGTGCAAAAGACAAATGACTTTTCTTCGTCATAATATGAAACCGAATTGTTTCTGAATTTCTCAAAATTGTATACAAGAATTCAGTTAAGTCCGCAATAGAATAGAAAGATATATTACAAATTTAAGATTAAAACATGATTTTACTGTGCTAAAGTATTTAAGATCGTTTCTCAATAAAGAATAATTATGTTATAAAAAATATTTAATTCACTTAAAATAAAAGACTTTTATATGTAACTATATTTTTCGTAAATAATATACATATCGCTGAATAGTTATTCCAAGACTCAAATAATAAATGTTATATAATATGAAAGTGAAGATAGTATAAAATATAGATGACTCTATTCGTAAATTTCGTGAAGATTACTCCCAGTAACAGTAACAATTACACTTGGTAAATTTTTTTTTACAAAAAAACTACAACATAAAAAAAATTGTACTAATTTCACAATTTTATCAAATGCTCTGGACTGCTATCGCTCATCGTGAGAATTCTTAAAAGTAAAGAGTAAAATTGATACTGATCAGATAATCATTTTTTTTGGTCGATTTTTTAAAGTCGTTTATAAATACTTTTAATTGATTTCTCGCAATGGTCTTAATTACGCCAAAAATTGCGACAAATTACAAGTTTTTAGCTCATATGTGTATTTTTTCAACGATGATTGGTTCAAAAGAGAATAATGCACTCGGGTTTCGGCGGTTTTTGTAGGACACTCACAAAATACTACAAATATAACAAATCTGACTCCACAATTCTAGTAAAAACTTACTTTTACTAAATATAGGCATTCAAGCTTAAGTAACTAGTTATATTAAATTCGTTATATATTAGATAATAGTATCAGAAAACAAAAGAGAAGTATGAAATTTCTAAAAAAAAAATTGTTTGTATTGCTTATATATTGTAAGCTTTTAAATCCTTATTATTTCGTAAAAAAATCAGTTAACATTAAAAAATATATCAAAAGATTATTTTATATTATTAAAACTGATTCATGTTAATATTTTTTTATTATTTAACGAATACGTAATTTATTTATGTATAATATGAGTGTAGGCAGCTTGACGCATTTTTTTCTAAATAACTTTTACGTCACAACTAATGACGGCAGTCAAACGTCAGGCTAATGTCGGCTATACTCCCAGGAAGCTCATTTTGATGATAAATAGCTTTATCAGTGGAATTATTATGTTAACGCTTCGGTGAATATAACATATTATTTAAGACTTTTGTACACATAAAAAAGCTTGATGTGAGCTTTTTTATGTTTATTCTAATCTTTGTAGTCTATGTAATATTCAAGCAGTCACTTAAAATATTTCAATCAAGTTACGTTTTTGTAAAACAACTTTTTATTCGAATGACTACTGCCTAAGTTTTTGTTTGATATTAGTTAATTTGTGATATTCGGTGATCATTTTTCGTCAAAGTCGTTTTTCTTATTGTTTATAAATTTCGTGATAAAACTTACTGTTGTGTATCATATTGATTAAAATGTAATTTAGTCAATATTATAACAAGTCAAGTCTAAAGAAAATGTTGAAAAGAGATTTTTTATCCTGTATCTAATAATTACGTAAAATTTATTGACTTACGGTTATGATTTAAGGTTTCAGCAAGTGACAACTAATGAAATAAAAAAATAAATGATTAAGATGTATCAAAATAATCACACTTAAAAATCTATGCATAAAAAGTAGATTAAGGTTAAACAAGAATGTTACAGAAAAATAACATCGTATTATAATAATATCTAAACGTTAGTTAGAAGAATAAACTTATGACTCTCTGGTTGTGAACTTTTGGTCTAATGTACGCAAGCGTAAGTCATTCAACATAATATTAATTCGTGATCTCTCACCAGCTATAATTGGGATTATGTTAAATATTTTGTTATGCGTGTTTTGACAAATGAAATTGTGTTTGAGCAGATTGATGCATTCATTAAATAACGCTGAAAATAATTGCACTAACTACTACACTAAATGCATATTCATTATTCAAGACGACTATTTTTAAGTGACTGCTCAAAACGTTTCAGTCAGCTTCCCTGTAAACACGTTGAATCCCGGAGCCGTTTTTTCACGGGATAAGCTGGCCAAGCCTTAAGATTTCACGTGATGTGCTATTATTTCAAATAGATCGACAATTGAGGTATTTAGCATTTTTTTTTTGATAAGATTCATTATACTCACTATAGCAGATATTCAAATAACTCAAACAGTCATTCAATTATTACTTTCATTAAAAATAGTAACTGATTCTTCCAACCAAAAAATCGATTTTATCATAACACATTCAATGTGTCAATCTGCCCTTTCAAAGACCACTTGATGGTGCAGTCACCGAATCCAGTTTTAATTTTAAAAGTACATAATCCATAAAACACGATATAAAAAAAATTGTGATACTAATAGCAGCAGTTTAATATAAATAAGCGCTTTAGAATTTCTAAGCAAAAACAGAATTAAGACTCAGTACATGTAGAAACATTATAATATGGCTCACCATAACAAGATATACTGGCATAATATCATTAAAAATGTGAATAGTTATTCAAACAATTACAAAAGGTTTCATTTGATTTAACTGCGCAGCCTAAAATTTATATCATTTTTCAAAAGCACATATGAAAAATGCAATTCTAGCAAAAATAGCCCGATACACGTAATGGTTTTACCTGATTTGTGTCGGAGCTGAAAGAGTTAAATGAGAGAGTTAGTGGAAAATATACTAATTTTATGAAATAATTCAACAATATGTCTGTCTACGTGTCTGTCGTATAAATTTTCGTAATTAATTTAAGCTGGTCCTTCGAAAAAGATTATACAATTTTATAAATAAATGTCTCACTGAGTTTTTGCTTCACCTAACAATGTTTGAAGTTCTTTACATTATATGAGAAATATAAGTATATTTTTAATATGAAATTTAATTTAATATCTTCATTATTCCACTAATTGTGCCGCGTGTATTGCTTCTTGAGAAACATCCTCAGACAGAACATATTAAGGTTATTTATTAATAAAGTTGTCATTGGTTTAATTTCTGAACTTATAAATAAAAAACTAATATTGGGATTTTTTCTACTGGACACAGGGATGACACTAACGTTAAGTTAAGTCTAATATTTTTAATACAATAAAATGTAGTAACACTCCATCGAGTTATTAATAGAATTTGAGAAACAACTTTATTTATTGAATAAGCCAGAAATTCTAAAAGTAAAAGAAATATATCTTGGGGCATATATCGACAGCCCTGCCCTGCAGTATTTAAATTGTAAATTATTCATTTTTTGGAATAATGTTTAAGTTTGCTTACAATCATTTTTCGTAGTAGCATAAATCGACCTCGGGGCATATATCGACAGCCCTGCAGTATTTTAAATGTAAATTATCTAATTTTTGGAATAATGTTTAAGTTTGCTAACAATCATTTTTCGTAATAGCATAAATCGACCTCGGGGCATATATCGACAGCCCTGCAGTATTTTAATTTTTAATTATCTAATTTTTGGAACAATGTTTAAGTTTGCTAACAATCATAGTTTGCTAACACTTGGGGACAATCATACAGACGGACGGACGGACATTATCGACTATTAATATATAGATTATACTTTGTATTTAGCTTCTTCCTTGCGTCCAGTTGAAAAATACCTCATTCCCCGCTTTGTAATTTATAAGCAAAGAATAAGATTCGATTTCTTAACAAATGGCCTTTTTCAGGCAATGGAGACGCTTCTCAATGACACAAAAAACGCGCCACAATTTTCTAAATAGTTATAATAGGTATATGTATATTCTTATTTTTTAAATCACTTAAGTTCTATCTCAAATACTTTCATTGGTTTTTTGAAAGTACAATCAATTAATTTTTAATAAATTTCATTGAATAGAAGTAATAAATTTGGTTTAAAATAAAACGACAAAACATATTGCAAAGAAAGCATTAATTCAAGAATCCAAGAATAATACCAGCTTCTACGCTTTATCCCAGGCATATGATTGAACGCTTCAGCTTGTAGCTGCAAATGTTTCAGGAATAGTTTTTCAAAGCAGATTTACTACAGGATCTATAAAATTTACCGCCCACAACTCACTGTCAGAAATTAGTCACTAGCAGTTAACTTCCGTATTAGCTGATCGATAAATAACTTTAAAGCCTACAAATGATCGCTAGCTTATTTTATCTCCAGGCAATATATTTATTTAATATAAATGTATTAGTTATTTAACCTCACCTAAATTTCTTCTTCTTTGGCCATATTTGCTCCCTATATGGAGTATATGGCTGCCATACGGCCAATTGATTACTTCCTCCCATGACATGCCAGCATCTCTCTGATTCACTGAGTACATCTTATGGAAAGAACCCGACGGTCGTCCAGGACACCGGAATCCCACCAGTAGGAAGAAAAAGCAGGCAAGATTGAGGTTTTTCAGAGGTATCCGCAGCTCGTGACCCAGCCAGTTTCAACGTCTCTAAAAACTGACGTGACGGAGAGCTATCTTGTACGTTTTCTAATCTATGGCATAACTCTCCTCAGTACCCTTGTGAAAGTAATAGCACACAGCCTCTTGGCGAAAATAAGAGATCCCATTATGCAAATATTTATTTATATTATAAACTGTAGGTATGGCACGACTCCAACAACTATTTGTAAGTATCGTGACATTGAAACAAATATCGTAAAAATGTGCTAGAATATATTTTTTCTAAGATATCGCATATGCGTTAAAGTTTCTTGGCGTTCATACGTTATCATCCATAGTTTATAAATTTAGTTATAACTATTCGGTTTCCTTAAAACATTATCATGAATTACTAAATATCTAAGCGATTGTAAATTACTTAAAACAAAGATTTAATTATTTCTGTTTAGTAGGCCATCACGGAATCTAATAATCAATTTGTGTGGCAGTCAATGATAGCGCCGCCACAACAAGCGCGGTGACAACGTATTAATTTATATAAGTGACTGCTTGTCAGCTTCCAATTGTTACCAAACATTGTGCAGATTCAAGATCAAATTGATTATTGATCAATAATATCACCATTTACTCTTACGTCACTCGACATTGCCTTATATACTTCTGGAGGTAAAATGTTTTCAATGCTATTCGACTATTATTGTATTTTTTTAGAAAACTTAGCAAATTACGTTCTAAAGCAGGGCTCAGGAAACTTTAAATTGAGAAGAGCCAAGTTTTTATGGAAACAGTATGGCAAAGTTATCAAAAAGCTATAAATATTCAATATCAAATTCAAGAATTGATGTTTAAGAGTCGCAAACGGTTAGGCAAAGAGCCTCACGTGGCCCATGAGCAACAGTTTGCCGACCCCTAATCTAATGCAACGATTTGTAAAAATCGCACTTTTTCCATATTAAAAAGTGTTTGACATACGATTATGCATGAAGTCAGGACCGACTCGATGATTTCTCCGCCTGTCTGCGAGACCTAGCATAACTAAAACTTAATGAATGGATAGTACTTAAATCTTTGTGCAGCGCCTGTGCATCTGTATGCGCCACACACTTTTTCACACGCCACGAGCCGGTCCACCATGGAGTACAATAATTTTCCCTCGCATGATTAACGTGCCCCAATCAAAACGGGCTAGATGAAAATTTTAACAAATTTGAATGTGTTTTCACCAATACGTTTGCCAACTCTGCCCTGATTCAAATAGTTGCATTCAACTTACTCTGGCCGAGATTTTTTTTTTAAATGTGTCAGTCTCATATTTATTTATTTTTTTGTCAAATCGGAAAGTTTTAAAAGGAGCAAATGAGATTTAACTGTTGATTTCGTAACCTTTGACAACCTTGCGAAGTAAATCTTAACATTCATAATAATCATTATTGTAATACACAAAATATATAAAAAAAACCTGCTTGAATTTATTAAACATAACGTTTTTTTGTATTTTATTGGTAATGCTAATTTTATAGTATCTCACCAAAATTGATAAACATACATGACTCTTATTTTTTGCGTTTGAAAATATTCTCTTCTTAAAAATCTACCAAATACCATAAATTAGATGTAAATAGGCCTTTTAAATTATTTTGATCACGGAATGGTTAAATATTAGGCATTGGGAAACTCGAGTAAAATGTATACTGAATCAGCAGCTCGATTGATGTCAGGCAATATTTTATTTTCAAGGAAAATAAAAAAATATTTTTCCACGAATCTCATACTTCAGCCGAAATATTTGTTAGTGCGTAGCTTTGATGCGTAGGTTTTTAATATTTTTCAAAAATGAAGTCAAGTTCAAAAAAGATATTATGCATAATTTTGCTTGGATTTGTGAAAAGTAAGCCAACCGATTTTGAATTACATACAAACAAAATGTTTTTTTAAATTCTATCCAAAAATATATCCAATTCAATATTATTAGAATTGTATTTTAAGTTTTTTATTTTCAATATAATTGTAGATTCAATAATAACAAATTACCTACATATTTAAATGATTATTATTTGTAATAAATACAATTTTACAAAACAATACATTGCTTTGGCTTTTCTGTTATAACCTTACAATTATGGATTTATTATGGTATTACAGCTTTAAGCATTGATCTCTTTGTCATATAATAGTACTGTACTTACCGTACCATGGACTAAAATGAGGAAAACATTTTTTTTTTAAATATACCAATAATAAGTTTAAAATTTTCGCGATGAGTGAAACCAGCTCAACCAGCGAATCCAGAAAAAAAATGTATTTTTTGTATGAATAAAGTGTCTTTCAAAGATACAATATTATAGTTATATAACATATATATAACATTGATCGGTAAAAATCAAATTATTAATAAAGTTTTAATATAATGAAAGGTCAATGCTTATTTCCACCCTTCGAAAAAGAGATTCTGAGCAACTTAGTAACAAACAGTTCTTGCTAAATACCTTCTGTGTGGATCCTTCTATGATGAGGTTATATGCTCCATATTGTGAATGAGCATGAATTTTAAAAAAAACGTCATGGTAGGTGAAATATTTCGATTTTACTACGATGGATTACGCTATTCTTACCAATATTTCAAAGGGTATAACGGCAAAAACACCCTGTTTACCCTTCTGTACATCACTAATGTTTTGAAAAAATACAATAATCAATCAATACAAGAATAAAAATATTTTGTTTTGCATCTATACGTCTGCATTAGAACGTGCAAAGGAATTTAATACAGTTTTAACAACGTTTGGTAGCGGAAATATAATAGTACAAATTAAACCGGAAAATTGTTTCTTTTTTTACATTCAAAATAAGACATCCACTTTATAATGCAGTTTAATTGCCATGCATTTAAATACAGTTCTAAAGTATCCTTTTTTATAAATTGCCATGGATTGAATGAGTGCTTAAACTATTTTAATCATCATTTTTTCGTCACCGCACACAATAAAACGCATTATAAATTATGTTATTTAGATATATGGCTTCACTATGCACCAGTCAATTGTTTATTATTCATCACAATTAATATAAACGGCAGTTCTACTCGGTATATTTCTATTTCTGGAGCAATTAACTCACATTCCCATTACAAAGGTCTACGGTCTGTGAGTACCGCGCATTAATTGGAATGTTAAATTAATTGTCGCCCAAGGATAAAAGGAAGAACACTGCGGATATTAATTTATTGGGTGCCTATTGATAATAATAATAAAAATTTTAGTGCCTGCCTATAAAAATAACACTAGCATAAAAAAAATCAAGACTATCATGCAATTAAGATTCATTTATGGCTTCCTCTTCTATACCGAATGACAGATTAATTTTCGACGTAAAAAAACGAAAAACTACGTTTGATGAAAAGTGAATCTGTAAGTACGCTAAGCACATTTTTCCTCAAACGAAAATACTAAGAAACTCTTACCCATTATATTAAGTTTTCAGTAATTGTAAAATCATTGTTTTGATCGACAGAAATTATGCTGTTTATTTTCAATACTTATTTGAAAGAAGTATAGAACATATTCAAAAAAATAAAATACTTATTTGTTCTAAATCTACTTATATTTAATTTGATCAGGGTTGGTTTTTCTTATGACGAGCATTATCAACTGATACGATAATACAGTGATAATATTTTGTTCTGTGTATTAGTTGTTAATGCTCGGCATCAGCAAAGCCAGTCCTGATCATATTATATAAGTGGAATTAGTACTAATTTGTATTTTTTATAAAATATTGCTTTTCTATCATGTATTGACAGTGAACACTATAAAAATGAACTATTGAACATATTCAAAAAGAGTATCTGATTTGTTTTGCCGGAGATAACTTTCAAAAAAAATGTTAAAAATTGTTATGTACTCTCCAACTACTTTGATTATACCTACTGTATGATATTATTCGGCTTTACTACATCATAAGTCGCCCTGCATAAACTGAAACAAAAAAAAAACATATTTTTATCATAATTATTAACAAGTGGATAAGTAATAAATGTGTATTTGGAAAGATAATAACATCATATTATTAATTTAAGATTTCGAATGAAGGTGCTTGGTAAAATTTCAATATTAAATTTGAATCGTTCAAACTATGTACATTCTCACAGATTTTGTCACTAACGACCCGGGTTTCGCCTTTCGGCATCTTGAACACCTGTTTGTACATAGTTTGAACGATTCAAATCATATCATTAATTTTACTGTCATAGACAAGTGATTTACAAAAATTTTGTACGTTAGAAACTGAAGTAATTTTTTTCTCTTTTAAACTATTTTCTAAAATACGGTACTGACTGATTCGTTAAAATATTCTAAAAGAACGGCGTTTCTTACCGTTAGTAGTTTTAACAATCAAGTTTTTCATTAACTTTATTATTATTGAACGACAAAAGGCGGCAAACTCATTTATGGTGGACCTTTTTGTGTTAATGGTCCTTTTGTAATGAGCGGACTGTTTGACGAACTAATTGTTTTCATTGAAATTAAATTGAATAAGTGAAAATTTAAGAACACCCGAAAGAATCTTGCCACTCTGGCCACCGTGTTACAGAATAAGACGTCTTCAACAATGATGACCTCTTCACCAGCTCAAACAACAACGCCTTTTTAGTGTTTCGAGACTACTTTATCAATATCTATTTAATATTGAATACAATTCACACATATATCATTTTTTGGCTATTTTATAAGATCGTGGAGTTTTTGGTAAAGCTTTAAGACAAAATAACGACCATTTAACTATAAAATGTGAGTGAATTATATTTCATTGACTATTTTAGTATCATTCATAGGCGGTCGCAAAAGATTTGTAAATATAATATTTTTAAGTCTTATCTCCACTTCCAGATCACTTTTAGAAAGAACCATAAATGAATGTCACCATCCACCGTTGTAAATTCAAACCGATACATTAAATCATTCCTAAAAAATCTGTTATATTTATTTTTATTACGATTGACAGTTTTAATAATAAATAACATCAATAAAATCAAAGACATCAAATCATTCTCTGAGAAACTATTCCAATGCAAATATACATCCAGCTAAGTATTTTATTGATAATCTAGTTTCCCACTACCATCTGTTGTGTAATATATATGCAATCAAAAATTATAATCAATGATTAATTTCTGTTTTTTGTTTTTTTACAGTTTTTGTTTTTAACGTAGAGCACACATATGGACGTTCTTGGTAATTTATGTAACCCTATAATCGCTTTTTTCGTAGTTAAGTTTTGTCGATTTCCGCTAAATTTCGTTTTAAAAATTAGGTTACATATTTGACTATATACATAAGTTTATTTTTTAAAGCAACTCAAACAGGAGTAAATTAGATATGCAGAGACTATCATCAAATCACACATAACACCAAATATAATACGTTTGTTTTATTTTGTTCATTATAAAAGTTTTTTCGTGCTTTCTATAAAATCATGAAGATTTTTTCTGTCATTGCACGTTAAAAGATATCAATTAAGAAATACGATTAAAGCATATTTCGTAATATATGCGAGAAACCACCGAATACTTTTGGAAAATAGTAATACGAATACGAATTTTAATACACATATTATATTGTGTGGTATACAGTCCGTTTCCTTTTTACCTCTTATTTTTAACATATGCCACTCTTCTCACAACCCTCACATTATATATTATGTAAAACAATCAAATAACAAACAGAAATTTTGTGAGATTAAAATACAAAATTAGGTGTTTATTTTGTAACTTAAAAGATGAGTAAATTTACTATTTAGATTTTGCTACACAAACAAAGAGTTATTTGCTTCTGATATTTAATCGCAATATGATAATGTACTACGCTTTTCATGACAGATTTGGTCTTTGACAAATTTAGATAATTTATTTTGCTGATGAATTTTGTTTTTTCATTTCTAAATCAAAACCTTTTTAATTACTCTCAAATTTATTTAGAAATAGTCTCGAAATAGTCAAAAATTTTCTTCTAGTATTTTGAATTATTTTTTAGTATTACTAAAAAAATTAATACCGTATTGTCTTATTTACATTATAATACCACAAATAACGATAATTTTCTTATTCAAAGGTTGAAATAATTATCTATTTTAATTCTATAAGTATTGCCAGTGCCAATCTTTGAATCGAAAATTTAATTGAAAAAATAAATGTTTCTTAGCCAATGATTGAAGTGAGATTTTGTTCGCATATTGCCAGTGTTTTTTATGTTTTTAAAAATATTTAAACATTGAATATTTCTCCACGCAAAGCAATAATTATGAAGCAGTATAATTTTGTTATATATTGTTTAAATAATAATAATGCATCGCTTGCATTAGAAACATTTAAAATCAAATTACCCCGGATAAAGTTTTAATATATTTTTTGCATGTGCAGTATATATTATTCTTTTTGATAGAATTGTGTGGCTTTCGGTACCATTCACTGATTATCTAGCTCTTTGTTACATTGAATGTAGTTATTGAACTGTCTTTCTTCAATGCTTTGTCTTCAATGAACCATTTGAAAATGTTAGATTTAATCTTATTAATAATTAAACTATAAATACTTACATCAATGAAAACTTTTGATGACAATTTGAAAAAATAGAATACTTTTTTTATTTTGATTTTACGCATTATTCCTATCTTCATTTTTCACAGTAATGCGTTTTTTTTAAATCAGCCTAATCTAATTAAATTATTTTAAATACAAATATATATATATTCTTCACGTTGCTGACCTATTACATTAATGGTAAGTACGAATGGTTTCATTGTAAATGTTGAAAAGATAAAATCGCCTAATGGGTACAGCGAGTTATTTTTGAAGTTATTAATTATTCAGAGAGATTTAAAACAATATCCTTAGAAAATAGCATTTTACTTATTAAATAATCCTTTGATTATTTAGCATCGTTGAAAGTCTTAATTGGGCAATTAATTACGGAAAATCTCGTTTATTTTGCATCTTTTTAATTGAACGAATCTGATGAAATAGTTATTTTGATAGCTGCGTAATTATTTTAACCCTTTTTAAAAGCAGAAATTAAAAATAAATGTTTATCTACTGATAAAAAATGCTTTTAAATTTTTTTTTTTAAAAAAATTACAAAGCTTTAATAATATTGATGTATGATATTTTTCTTAGCAATTTAAAAATATGTTTCATTATTATTTAATTATTTATTTTCTTTGTGTATTTATACTTGAAAATTTAAACAATATTTTGAGTATTAGTTTAAAAACCTTTTCAATATGAACGTGCTGTAGAAAATGTTGTTACCTACTATTTTCCCACAGTTGCACATTCTCTTAAGTAAAGATCTTATTGTTAAAACTGTTAAATTAAATTGAGTTCTTTCTTGAAAAAAAAATACTATTAGAACTGCGCCGGACAGCGATATACGTAATATACATAAAATGTGAGATTTGTCTTCCATTTCCAATTATCTTCAATGCCCAACTTGATTTAAATGCAAATTTTCTGAACGAGAGAATCTCAATTGCAAAAGAAAGTATACTGCGCCTTGCTAGTTAGCGACCTAATCTTTTTGTTTTGAAATATCCTTCGTTCAAATAAGCTAATTGAATAATTTCAAAATTTGACACTGATATAATCAAGAATGAAAATTCACATTAAATATTTAAAGAAACGAAAGAAAAGAAGAAGGATTTATATCGAGAAAGGCTCTCTCAATAAATATTGGCCTCGTTAAAAATAAATGAAAAAATGTTACGCCTAACGTGTATTCTATATTACTAGATTTACTAATATTATAACACATATCATGCTTTTGTGACATAGTGTTGAATTTTTAAAAATATTCATTTTTTTGACATGTTAGTTCTAATATTTTTTTTTGTTTATATTTCGAAAGTAAATAAACTCGCAAAAATCAGAAGAAAAAACACAGATGAAGACGACGTTTAGTTACTCGAGTTACGACAGTGACATGACAGTATCAGTATGATCTCTTGGCAAAGTTAATAAAACATTGTTTCGATATTTAAACTATATTTTAAATGCATTTTAAAAGGCGAAATAAAAACGATTTCATTTTATTAATTGTTTATTTTGAGTTTTTTCGTCAAAAATGATGGTTATCGTTTTTAAAAAAATAATTATTGAATACAAAAGTTTTCCTTGATATTATTTTTACCAACTATATGAATTGAATAACGTGGGTTAGGCAAAAAAAAAGAAAAACTTACGCCCTCTTAATATAGATTTAACATTTTTATCAAGATAATTCACAACACATTTGCGCCAGTTATCCTTTAAGAAACCAGAATATATAGATAAGAACGTGATATGTATCATGAAATACTTTAAAAATCTGACAGATGCATTATCTTTGGGAAAATGATATGGGTTGTGTTTCTTTCTCATTTCTCAAAAATGACAGTCAAAAGTGATGCGGGCAGATATTTTTTCTGATCTTCGCTTCTCACAGTAATTTGTTTCAAGATTTTTGACAGATCGCTGACAGTTATCTCGACAAGGTGACATGCCGTCAGAAATTTGAATGTGCTTGTTTATTTTTAAATTGGCAGTATTATTATATTTCTTGGTCATTATGGTAATTATGAAAAAACTTGTGTCATTTACATAAATATACATAAAAGCTTTGTTGTAAAAACAATATTTAATTATTATTTTTAGTAGGAGTTTTTTTTAAACGAGAATCGTATTTTTATAATAACTATGTAAAATTGCGTAGACTAAAAATAATACTAAAAATAAAAAAAAAAAAATTTCGGAAAATGATGATGAATTTTTTGGAATGTTTAATTTGTATTAGAGTAATATTTAAAAAAAATAATCATATCTCTATTTCATAGACACAGTTTAATAACGTGAAGGTAAGCATATATTTTAATGTAATCTGTTATATTATATTTACTATTAAGTCCTATGGCGTAGTGGTAAGCGGTGGATAACTGTTCGATGGTATGGATGTTTGTGATGTCTAAAAATTCCCTCCCACCCTTCCGATCCTTTAATAACTACTTTAACCACTAGCCCAGTCCTATCTTTCTATCTCTTCTACTTTATTTGGAAAAGAAAAGCTTAGCGACTGGGTAAGAAAAGGTTCCCGTAAAAAAAACTTCTGTTATGACATCTCCATCAGGAGACCATATGCTTCACATTGGGAGTGGCCATGGATAAAAAAGTCTTTAATATTTTTTTTGAATGTGAGAATGTATACTTAGTCAAACATTAGTTCGAAAACAAATTTTTCTGCTTCGGTTCATTAATAATCAAAAAAATACTTTGTTAAATTATTTTTACACAATATTAATTAAAAACATTTCGATATTTTTTTTTAATTATCGTTAGATTCGACACCTCAAATATGCTATATTCTTGTAACGACACACACAAATTACTGATCCCAAAATTCCCTATATAACCTCAACTCCATATTGTAAATTTAGATATCAGTTAGTATGTATATGTATACAGCATTGGCAATCTGTAATTGTTGTTTCTCCTTTAAGCAGTGTGAACTACACACTGCTTGTGCTAAATGTGGTATCAAATTGTAATATTTCAAATAAAATTTTCTCGCTGTAAAAGTTTTTTATAGAATGGATGTCATTTATATAAAACATCAGTTTATAATGATCGTTGTGATCAAAACTGGTCCTGATCTTAATAAGTAAAAGTGGGAATTAGGACAAATGTATAATTTATTTTTTTGAATAGAATTGAAAAGTCCGAGCATTAAACCAGTTTTTAAAGAAGTGCGTTTAGTTTAGCAGTAGGTTCAGCTTCAACTTTTTTAATTTTATTCCTGTTATTCCGTTTCCAGTTGCAGGGATGCTTACATTAAAACACAATCTTTACGGATTTTTTTAAACTATATTTATTTAATTTCAAAGTGATTTTAAACAAAATTTTGATTCATATTTCATATTTAGACGTGATGTAATTCATCAGTAAAAAAAATCTTTCTTTCATAGTAATTTGCCATCCATGAATTAAGTCGTAAAATATGACGAAAATAAAAATGTATACCAGTGACGTAAGGATTCATTTGAAAATTTGGGGTATGTTGAGCATGCTGCTTTCATTAGGTTTAAATTGTCGTCATGTTAGTTTTGAGGCTTGGTTGTCTTAGTTTCGTGATTGTAATGGGGACGTGAGACTATGAAATAATTCGTGGTGATCATTGGAATCAATATTATCAACTGGATGATTCAATTAATTATATAATACGTAAAAAATGATTACCACCATTTATTACCGATAGCACCTTGTCATTGCAAACATTTTTCACACATATAATATGTCTTACATTCAGTTTCAAATTTGAATTCTTCTAAAAACATTTATCGATTCATTGAAAAATGTAAGAAATAAGTAAATTTAAATGTTTTTTCAAAAAAACATTAGCACAAAAGAAGGTCTAAGGAAATATGTTGTTTTATTTAATCTGGTAAATTATTATGTTCAATAATTTTGTTAGTAACATAAAAAAACATAAAAAAACATGTAAACTTTTTCCTTTTTAATTTCGAGATGTTTGTTCATTTTGAGACAAATATCTTCAAAGTAACATATTTATGAATCCCTGTTCTTGTAATATCTTAAATTATAGCACAGTTTTCAGGTGGGCGAAGAATATTTTCAATGATTTTTTTTTAATTATACTTGGACCACCTGCTACGGCTTGATGCAAGAAAATTAAAGCCTGGAAATATTATTAAAATAGATGAAAAAATCGTTTGATATAATATTTTAAATGCAAAAGCTAATGAAAAATTTCAAAATATGTATAAATAGGTATTTTGATACCATTTTTTACTGTTACTCGAATGACGCTATTTTGAAATTTGCATAAATATGTTTAAGGAACGATAATTTTAAACGCAACTCTAATTAAATTTGAATCGTTCAAACTATGTACATTCTCACAGATGTTGTCACTAACGACCCGGGTTTCGCCTTTCGGCATCTTCAGGCATTCAAGTGCACGGATGAACTTGAATTGACTCAGTTCTGAACTCAGTTCAAGTTCATCCGTGCACTTGAATGCCTGAAGATGCCAAAAGGTGAAACCCGGGTCGTTAGTGACAAAATCTGTGAGAATGTACATAGTTTGAACGATTCAAATTTAATATTGAAATTCCACCAAGCACCTTCAGTCTTAATCTTAATTTAACTTTAATTTAATTAACTTAATTAAATTTTCCGTCATGCTATTCATTTATTTAAACATGTATTTTATTTCGAAATAAAACTACACAAATAAAAAAAATACCTTTTATGTTTGACTTAAAAAAATATTTTTTATTTACTTTATTTTGTAGGTTCTTCCCGTTCTAAGAAATTCTTATTTTTTCGAAATCGCTCATCGAGCAAGTAATTTTTGAAAGTGTCTGTTCTTATTCTTGAAGAAATCGCTGAGCACACTCGTTTCTAATCGAATTATTATTTGTGAAAAGGGTCCAAAAATGTCACTAATTTTTTTATGAAAACAATGTCTAATATTTATTTGAATTTAGTTTTTCTTTGTTATGTTTAACTTATTGAATTTGAATAGGCATTTGATCAAAAAAAAAAATTTTTAATTTAATTTGTCAGAAAATGCTGTTTTTCTTTACCGTCGGTTAAAACTAACCAATCAAAATATTCATTACTACTTTATAAGTGTCATCATTTAAGCCAGCGTTTATCAACAGGGGGCCACAGAAGAAATTATCAGTTTTGGGGAGCCACAGCAGACTTTAGAGAGGCCACGGCCACTCAAAATATAATGATCTAAAATTTATATTAAAATCAAATATAATACAGTAGAACAATAATACATTGCAGCAAAAATAATGTATTTATTATACATACTTTTTATTATTTTTTCAACGATATTTAAGGATACCATAATAACTGCGTCCAAAAGTGAGTGTCGGCAATATTATATTGACTATCTTGTCCACGGATTTCTTTCATCACCCCATGATATTATGAAACTCTTGTGCGTTAAATATGTTTTGCTTCATCTGCGCTACTATCCATTTTATACAAAACACATAGACATGAAAGAAAAGCTATTTTAATAATTCACAAACCTTTAAGAAGTTGCCGCAGCAAAAAAATAGGATTTATAGTATTCAGTGAAAAATTAGACACTTGTTTAATTAATAGTTTCTTATAAAATTTCCAAATCAATTTCAAAAGCTAGAAAAACGCCTTTTATTTCCAAATCTTTGGTTTTAAAATTTCAAGACCTATGAATCAGAGTGAAAATGCAATTATTCATGTGATTCCTTTGAGCAATTCCGATCAGTATCAAGGCGTATGTATAAGATAGCAGATGATAAAAAAACAACTAATTGAACATTTTGCCTTGCAAATCGACCAACTTAAAACGATGTGTCAGATTTTTGATGACGAAAAAATTAGTTAATTTAATTCAATGCTTTTTGCCAGAAATCTTAAGACACTAAAGGTGTAACGATTGAACAAGAAATTAAGATTTTTTTATGAATAAAAGATATTTCGCCTCAATCGTTGAAAGTATTGAAGTTTTACTTTTATAAATAATCATGTACTATATTTTTTAATTCCCTGCGCGATTCATAGTCAAAATTTGGTTGCAAAAAATGGCAGCTTTGTGTAAAACCCTAATATTGTAATAAACAGTAAATTTCATAAAATCCCATTGACTTCAAGAATGTTTTTTTCGAAATCATTTTTTTTAATCAATCCCTAAGTTCTTAGGGTCCTCCATGGGGCTCAAGTACCCACCGGGTGGCAGGACCCCTTCCTACACCACTGCATATCATCCCAAAACTTCTTGCGTAGCAGGTATTAAGTAATTGAAGACTAACACCCAATCCATCGGAGTGGCTGGTAAAGTACGTGATACAAGCTTTGCAACCTTATTCTCTTACAGAAAATTCTTCTTACCAAATAATGCAGCGCATTGATAGCCCTTACAAAAGCATACAGAAATACTTATACAAATGCATTGCCGGTTCTGCTTGGTAAACTTTTGTTAAATCTGTACATTAAAGTTCAAGGCGCAACAGCAATGCTACATAATGGGTTTCAAGTCCCAGATGAGGAGAATTCTTTGACCGCCGCCTTCTCGACCAAACCCTTAATTCTTAAGGCCCATAGAACTGTGGTGCACAGTATTGCTACAGAATTCGAATATGGTAAAATTGAAGGGAAATTATTTTAACAGGCAGGCAATCTTATAAATTCTTTCAAAATTTAAAAATACGAATGGAGACCAATTGTTTATTTTCGGATAGGCCAATTTATAACTAGCCATGATCATTTCACTGCCAAGCTCTTCCAGGTTGGCTGATTAGTAAAAAGCCTAAAATATAAATGCGGCAATATGATTCAGGATACTGATCACATTTTTTGAAAATGTCCAAATATGAACAACGAACGGGAAGAACTGCTCAAAATTATACGATCACAGTCATATTCATTTCATGAAAACTTTTTTGATAACGTAATTTTATTTTATTTAGCATTCTGCACCCTGCAGTCCATGCAAACTAGTTTTAAGAAATTTATTGAAAAAAAATTAACACGAATAACGCTGCAGAATAAGCCCCCGTAAGAATAGTGTGAACCATGGTGGGCTGTGATGGGTACAATGTTGGATACCCTAGGAATTTTAAAAAAAATGTAGTATTATAGACTATTTTGTTTTTTTTTTAACAAACAATTTTATTGTATTGTATTTTTTAAAAATAAATGAACAAACATTTTTTTTTCATTTTTCCAAGCCCCAAAAATTTTTGTACTATGAGTAGGGGGGCACGGAAAAATATGAGACTCAAAGGGGGGCCGCGGGCTTAAAAAGGTTGAGAAACTATGATTTAAACGATTAAAAGCACTATAAAAAAATCAATATCAGTGAAACTCAAATCAAACTTTAGAAACAGACTTTTCTTACAAGATAATGTCAGATAATAGTATGATTTTCAAAGTTTTTCTTTGCCAAATACAAATAGCAAAACAATCGCAATATTAAACACAATTTAAATTATAATTACAATTCTTCTCTTTGTGCTATCGGCCTCTTGAAATTCCCCTGAGAGTTCGTATTTGTTGAAATTAATCACTTAAAATATCTTATTGTGATAACAGCTTTATCACAAATTTATATAATGCCTTCTTTTAGATAAAGACGACTTAATCAATCCTCCTTTCACCTTTGAAAGGAAAGATTGGAAAGATAGATTACTAAGCCCGGGTGATCATTATGCCTATACAATTAAGGTAACTAACGAACCTAGCTTCAAAGTGTTAGCTCAAAACGACAAGAATTTCAACAAAGACAATATTAACACTGATAAACTTTGTCTTTTGAATTGTGCAAAGCTTACATAATTAGATTACAATAATTTATTTGAAGGACATGATAGCTTAGGTACAGTATAAAAAATCATCTTTTATATATTTTGAGACTGTTTCTGTAATATAAAGCCGTATAATTTTACGCGACGAATCATTTTTTAAATTTGATACATAGAAAAGGGGCACTTGGTCACCAATTAATAACATGGCTATTCCTTGTCATCTTTCGTTAGCTGTGATTTTTTCTATATCTCAGCAGTCTATTTATCCGCCAGTATTATGGATAGAACCCGATAGTCGTCAAGGATGCTGAAACCTCACCGATCAGATAGGCAAAGAGGGTTAAGGTCTTTTGGAGGCATTTGTTGTTTGCTACAGCCATAACAAACTTATATATATATATATGCATGACCAATGACGCAATATAGAACTGTCTGGTGCGTTCTTTTAACTTCAAATACTCCACAAAGTGAAATTAGTTTACTCCCAATGGCCGTTGCATCCGTAATTCTATTGAAATTAAATATACATATACAAAATTTTGAACCTTTTTTAGATAATATGATTTGTGGCAGTTGAGTAGTGCCAGTAAATTGCAAACTTCTTGAAAATTCTTTTGAAAGAATGCAATTATGCTTTTAAAAAAATAATTATTTAACAATTTGAATATGTGTCAACAAGTGACACACATTGGTTTTGATACAAATTTCATATATTATAAAATTGCTCAAAAGACCAATAAATCTTAATCCCTCTGACGTTTTGGCTTACAACATATTGCTATAGTTAAGTGGTGCGGTATTGTCTCTAGCTTTTTCAAAGAAATGCTTACAATAAAATGATATTTTAATTACCAAAAAGCAATTTACTCTTTCATTAATGAAGATTTTGAATAACTGGCTAATTCATATATTTTTGGCAATCTTCCAATTGGTATTGTAACCTTTTGATACTTTTATATTATTAAATTGTCTGCCACTAAGTAAAAGCGGTGGATATATGTTGTAAGCGAAATTTTCTTTTAATGGAATTTGTATTTTAAATTAAAAAAGACGCTCCATCAAGAATAGCTTGGATTATTTTTGATCTTGGCACAATTTCAGAATTTAATTTATGGCTGGCCACTTATTGTCACAGAAAAAAATATTAATTTTGTTCTTTCTCAAAGTTGTATTATTATTCGTGCCTACTAATTATTTGAATTAGAATAGAAATATTTTTTGGCAAAATTATTAAATTTTGTTAGTTTGCTATACCTACAAATACAATAATATTGTAACATATTTGAGTAATTAAAACCAAGATAAAGTATTTTTTTAAACTAAACATTTGGAAAATTTACACGAATATTTTGAATATAAAAAGTTTCCTATATTTAGTTGAAGAGTTTTCACAAATTCAAATCTTCATATAGCTACTTTCGTTACGTCACTATTATTCAACTTTAGTATTGTTGTTAAGGATTTTTAATCTGTGATATTTAAAATAATAATAATATAGCCTAGTTTAGAGTGGAAATCATTGAAAAAGTAACATCAGTATCCAATTTACCCACACTAAAAAAGATATTGTCATTTATCTTGGAATTTATATAAAGATAAAACATAATTTATGACTAAGATAATCAAATACTCTCCAAAAATATTATTCTTAAAAACAAAACCCCCATTGGAATGTATATTCTTCTTTTCTTTGTCCCGAATAATAAACTTATCTTTTTATTTGTTGAATACCTGTTCAAATAAGGATGTATTCTTTGTTTGATCTGGTATACTCTATGGACTATACAACTTGCCAATTCTGCGAGTAAATACCACATACAGATTCAAATTTAGGTTCTGTTTTATATATTGTGCCAATGTGTATATTCCCAAATATATTTTAATTCGCCTGATTTAATCAGATTTGCTTTTATAAAGACGATCAAAATGCCTGATTTCTCGTTTTATTTAAGCAATTTGGATCAAAAATATTTTGACTATTTTATAGTATAAAACCGATATGGTATAATGACAATTTTCTGTACGTTCATATTTCGTTCTGGAATCACTATCCTATTAAACATTTAAAAAATATGCTAATGATTACTGTGTGAATTATAATTTTAAATTAATCAACGCTTTTTATATTCTCCCAAAATATTTTTTTTACTCAGGTTTGTATTCTAAAAGTACTGCTTTACAATTTCAAATCATGTGACCTATGGGTAAAAATAAGACCTATCTTACTAATTACATGTTGATATTATAATTATTTTATGTCAATATTAGTTCTTATGTTTGGATTAGTACTTCTAAAAATATTTTTAAAAATCAAGTCTTCATTTTACCATTGCTGTTTTAAAATTCGTCACCTTAAGATATTTAATAGTACAGAAACACTGACACTATATTGTATTAATTCCTTGGTGATTTGAACTAACCTTCAGTTAGTTTCTCACGTGGAAGTGTGTATCGGTTCTATAAATCTTAAATAATATTCAATTTACTACTGAGTACCTAACGTTCTACTCATCAAAGCTCACTATGGCTTAGCAACCCATTATCGCGGACTTATCCATAGCACAATGCTTGAAAATGATTTCCATGAGCCCCCTAGCAATCTACGAGGAATTGGTTGCTTGGCATTCATGTGTGTTCGAAGAAATACGTCATTATATGCAAACCTACCTTAATTATAAGCAAACCTAATAAAAATTAATGCGATTGTTATGCTATCCTTATTTGTGAGTAGACAAATCAAATAATGTACTGTCGACACATATTTTATTGAGACATCAAGACAAAAGATACTTTGAATATGTATTATCATTGTTGACTGTTTTTGTCTGGAGATTAATTATTGACACCAAGTATATCACTAGACTAGTGACCTCTATCGAAGTTTACGAAGCGTGATAAAGAATTTTCCGATTCAATAACCATAAGATCGGTTTGGGTCCTCGCTAATCCCAAAATGATTGAGTCCCTCGGTCTTTCGAGCAGTGGTATTGAATCTATATTATCGCAAAAGATTTACAAAAAGCAATGTAAAAGATTAAGACTTGAATCTTTTATTTAAAAATAAGAAATGCGGTTTTTTTAGCGTTCGTGTATTTCTTGTATTTGTATTTCTATACAATTTTGTGGCAAACTTTTTTTCTGGTTTTATTAAAACTTTTCATTCAACGCCTTATTCAGATTTTTTAACAATCAAAAGTTTTTTTTAAATATCGTCTAATAATTTTACTTTTAATTATAATATTTACGTTTTCATCAAAATAATTTCATTACTAAAACACGAAATCAAAAGCATTTCAAATGTGAGTATACATAAAATTATTCAAATTAATAATAATTTATCAGGGCTCCAATACTCTCATCAACAAGTAAGAAAGTTCAACTTTAAATTCAGAAAGATATTAATTTCCCTTTTAATAATTATACTCAGAGTTTGTTCTCATTAGAAAAGTCAAACACCTCTAGGGCAAGAAAGGTTGTATTTTTACATTCTTTCTTTGTCTTTAGTTCTTTTGACTGATGAATATTTTGTGACTTCGTACTTTCCCACTTTCATTTCGGTAATATTTATCGACATAGATATAAACATGGCACCAATACTTATATCTAAAAAAACAACTTCGTTTAATTTGGGTATTTTGTAATCCAATTCCAAGATTTTGTGATATTAAAACACTACATTTAATATAAAATGAGAAACAAACTATTTTATTATTATAAATGCTATGATCGTTTCTTTTAAAAAAAATTACATTTGATTGCAAAATCAAATAGAAAAAATGGTTTTAACTTTAAAACGATCTTTGAGCTTCAATAATATATTATAATTAGATAATGTTGGCGTTGTAGAAACCGTAACGTCAGTCGGTAGATAAACCTAAGAACTGTTTTTTTTATTTAATAATAAATCCAAAAAAGTATCTCACATTAAATTTAAATAGTATTTATAATTTATATGTACCATATTGTCCTTTTTGGTGTAAGCTTATAATATTAATTTTATATTATTTTTTCTTAAAAATATATAAAAAAATACAGTATCAAAAATTTTAGTCCCTGGGATATAAGTCGAGAATATAATAGGTGAGCACGGTTTTTTATTCACCCTTGTCTAATTTTTGAAGAAATTAATTAAAATCGACGCTCGTTAGTAAGGAAAACATCTCCAAGGAGAAACGTTTTATATCCTGCAAACATTTTTTCACGTACCGCTTGTAAGCTGGAACTCGATTTAATTAAATTTAATAAAATTAATTTATTAATATTAGGCATCATGAAATTTCATAGAAATATTTTTTGGCACGCAAAAAGTCGGTACTTATGCAAATTCTGAGGAAAAGATTTGAAAATTGCTCACTCAAAAAATAATAACACTTAGTTTTTTCTGCTATACGATTTTCATAATTGAGCTTTTTATTTATACTCCAATAATTCTGCCTAGAAATGAAATATAAGAATAGTTTAATAGACGCAAAACTGCTTTTCACGACAATTTTTTTAAACATAATATTATAAGCATTAAAAATAGTGACCAAGAGTGTTATGACTAATATTAAGCTTAGATTCCATATTGTTTGATATGTAATTTATTCAGTACTTTAATAGTTATTGAAAAATTAAATAATATATCAAATATTTTTTTAATGTGATTATGCCTGCTTAACATATAATTATATAAGACAGGTTAAAAGATATAATAAAAATACTTTATTTGGTTTGCATGAAGTGTGAGTATTCAATTATAAGGTAGCTTGTAAAAATATCTTTACAGAAATAAAATCTTTTACCATCATTCAACTTTTCAGGTAGAGATTTTTAGCTGTATTAAAATGAACGAACAGTTGAAACATTGGATTTTGTATCTATTTTTTTTACTTATGCCCACACTTTTTATATGAAATTTTGCCGATTTCTCTTTTTAATAAAACGTTAAAGGAACCAATACTGATTGAAATGAATGAATGAAAAATATGTTAAATCATATTGTTGTAGATTCTTAATCGCTTGATCGCCATTAAAACTGGGCATTTATTTAGCGGCATAATCGTTAAGCTTACGTTGATTATAAGTACAATTGAAGGAATTCCAATCGATATCAAGCTTGACTGAGATAATTTACTTTATGTATATTGAATAATATTATCTTATTCTCGTATTCAGTCGATGAAGCAGATTTATTTTTCCGACACAAACGAACACGCATGGTGCATGGTAGCGAAATATGGTGACGTTGATATGTTCTTACTTACTTAACTTGAGGTTTATTGTTCAGAAATTTCTCAAAAAATGATGAATTTGCTTATGGATTTATGTAACCATTGATACCAAACTTTTTTATCATCTTTCATTTTAAACTAAATTCGTAATAGTAATTTTAAATATTTATATCAATAACAATTAAATACCATACTTCAATTGATTTTTTAGTATTTTTTTTTATTATAAATGCATCATTATGCATCTTAACTGAAAAGATGACAAAGTTATTTTTCGTTAAAATGAGAAAACATTAATTTTTTTTTTGCATAGATGGTTCCTTTGTAATTTTATAAAATATGAATCAGAACACAAAAAGTCGTTAATAAAAATAGTAAATTTATTATATTAGATGCAACTGCACGATCAGAAAAAATATTCTAAATATCTAAATCCTACCGAAGTCACCCCACCGATTATATTAATTGAGTGCGAATATTAATACGAACAAAAAGCGCTACCCTCAAGTCTCTCGTTCCATTTTTATTTTTACTCCTCTTAAGCGAAATTGTCTCGTTAATCTAGCGGCAAGTGATTTTGATGCGCTTGCGCTGTCGACCCCTGGAAATCAGATTAGATCTGTCAAGATACCTACCGCTGGTCGTCATGACGACCGTCACACAGATAAGATGCCCGTCTAACCTATATATTTTCACGTGGCTATGTCGTGGGGCGATTGACAACAGTTTACAAGAGATTGCGATCAAATTAGTCTGATTTCATTGAGTAATTCCATCTACGTTGAAAGAGCAATAATTCTGCTGACTGTTACAGAACGAAAGTATAATTAAGAAGCAAACTAAATGTGATTTTCAAAGTTTTCTCATGAATGGCTGGCTATCTTCTAAATGTGATTTATAATTACTAATCTGGTGTTGTTTTGCACACATTTATAAAAAAGTAAATAAATTTAATAAAACTTCATTTTCGTATGAATTTAAATCGTCATTACCAATTTTGAATCATTATTATCTACATCTAGTTATATTTCACTTTTGCGTAACAAATTCTCATCTCAAGGGGTATTTTTAAAAGATGCTGTACAGCGAAGACTGATGTACAATTATTGGTCTTGTGACCATTTTTCAGATAACACGGATATACGAAACAAGTTTGACTTATATTTGCTATGAGTCAATAGAAACATTAAACATTGTTTCAATTAATTTTAGAAAAGGGGAGCAAAAAAATCATGTCTATTAATCCAAATGATTTTCGATTTTCTCACAATAACTGATTTCTTTTAATTTCTTATTTTAAGATGTAACTCAACATTCACCTGGTTTGTTACATTAACATTAAGGATTCTGCTAGACTATTTACGTAATTTATATTGTTAACGTTCCATAAATGCGATAATTATTTGACATGTTTTTTTTTTATTAATCAATTTTATGTGAGCTTTTGAAGTGCTTTTTTACTCGTGAAAAAAAACAAAATGCTATTTTAAACAACGTAGTCGTATAGGAATAGGCTTTTAAATAAACCATAAAATATTGTTTTATCTTAATTAAGAAGAGCAAATGATATTTTTTATAAAATACTATCGGTGATTGATTTAACAGGCGCAAAACATAATGAACTACTATGTCATATCTATAACAAACTATAATATCATTTTCTTTTTTTTGTAATCTGATAATATCTCCCATAAAAATATTATTTTTTAAATAAAGAAAGAAAATTGTCTTAATGTTTAAGCTCACACTATCTTCAATTTTTCACACAGCACACACAGCCATTACATATAATGTGTACACACATAAACGGCACCGGCGCCATATTGTTAGCGAGTGACGATAAAACGATTTATACAATATTTCTATGAACCTTGTACTTGCACACTTATTACTTAATATGTTTACAATAAAATATACTATTTAAATACAAAGCGATCTAATTTTTGTTTTTAAGCGTACTTGAATCAAAATTTTTTTCATAATTTATCTTTTAAGCCAGTGCTTCCCAACCTGGGGTCCGCAAAAATTTCCATTCTTTCAACATTCTTTATTATAAAATATGAACATGTGAAATAAAAAAAAATCGGGGTTTCGTAGATTATTGTTTTCAGATTTAGGGGTCCATGGCATGAAAAAGGTTGAGAAGCCCTGTTTTAAGCAAAATAGGTGGAAATATTCGGTACATACATGAAAACGAAGATCATTGGAACTTGTCAGCTTAACACGTCTTTTGAATAGTACTTATTTATTTACAAGTTATTATGCTAAAAGGGAAGTATTTTCGATAGAAGTAACTAAGAGTTTTCGTTTAAAAATTGGGTATGGGACCGCTAGTGGTTTGGGTCCAACAATACAACTATATGATTGTTTATTTACTGACCATGTTGTGTATTTGCTCAATACTCTTGCAATAATAATGTTTCATTTGATTAAATTTATTTGGATTTTAGATATGTACATCATAGAACAATAAGTTATATTATTCAATTAGTAGATTTAAATAAGTGCAAAGAAAATAAATGTATGTCTCAGATTCGAACCTTAAAATGTTCGTCATATGTTCAAACCTTAGAATGATATCTTTCAAAACATTATTTTGCAAAATTTGATTTATGAATTTGTAACAAAATAACTGAATGTAGAAGACGATGATCCATCTCATATCTGACTCCTAAAAAAGGGCTTATAGAGAACGATAAGCTCCGATAAGCAATTTTTTTATATTGCGTGGTCAAGGGATTGAGAGCACGTTCATTATTTTAATTTAATTTAATTATGTGTCTGTGATGCTTTATAGCTTCGCATTGCTTAAATTGAGCTTAGATAGATTGAGAATCTATCCACTTTTATTTTTTATAATTTCATATTTTTTTACTTACCCGCTCTAAGAAAAATTCGACATGCAAATTTAAGCAACCGTTTTCTGACGTCATTTTGCTGAATAATATTAAAAGTTTAGTGGTTGACTCAGAATCAGTTTTTTCTAAGCAATATATCGCCAAAGTTCTCAATAGTTTACACTGAACAGTAGGTACAACTGCTGCTTTTTACTTTTTGAGAGCCAAATATTTTTTCAACGTATACGAATTTTAAGTTGTTTTAAAAGGAAATAAAAGTTCCTTTGCAAAAGTAATGAAAAAATACAATAATAAAATATTAAGCTGTCTGAGTATGAATGTATGAAATGTGTACGCCATTTTATTGACAAGCGAAGCAGAGCCAAATAAAAAAGGTTCCGAACTTTTTCTCGAAAATTCCTGAAATATTCAAAATTCCAACTCTCCCATTGCGTGAAGGTATGTGTGAATTATTAAACTCTGTCCTTCAGTGTTTTATAAACTTTTTTATTGTACCTTACTTATAAAAAAAATGGACTATAAACATTTTCATTTTTTACTTCCATGTACACACACTTCATTAAACACTACATTGTATTTTTATTTTTTGTAATATTCCTTAAAGTATAATAAAGTTCGAACAATTTTTCTATCAAATTAATAAACAAAAAAAATGTTTTTTTGTGCTTTAAATCCAAATGATGTTGTCGTATTACTGTTTGAAAATCTTCAATTTATCAAGTTGTCACACTTTTCATACACTATGTCTCATATTGAAGGCTAAAACATTGAAATAATAACTACAAATAATCCTCGACGAATGAACATAAAAATTTAAAATAGGATTAATTGAGAAATTTACCATTCAACGAGACATATTTTTACAAATTTTTGTGAAAGAATCATTTAAAAATCTTTTTCGCTTAAAGATTTCCGTGTTGCAAAATCATAACGTTTTTACTAACCTAGCAAACACATGTTTGTATTGTTATAGTAGCTAGTAAACATTTTAAACCCAAATACATACATGCCTAAAAATTAAACGAATTCGGTGAGGTTTACGATTTGTTTTACATCACAATTTTTAAACGTCTTTGTATTCATATTGTCAGCAAACAGCCATAAGACTATTGCAAAAAATATAACCTTGAACTTTTATAGTTTACTTAACACAAAACATGATACAATATTATTAGCTTTATTTTTCCAGTGATTTACAAATCAATTCAAAAGTGAACGATAAGTACATTTATTGGAGTATTTAAGCAGGTTTTTTTCTAAGACATTGAATTTATTTCAGTCGATCATATTCTCTTTTTAGAAAGAGTTAGCTTATAAAAATGAGACTCTTGCTCTCAACGTCTCGTTTTTAGAATCAGGTGAGTAAGTGGGAATGCTCTACTTCAAACTACGTTAAAACATATTTTTGAAGTTTATTTAAATACGCTAAAAAAGTTGAGTTAACATTTATAATTGTTTTACTATACAATCTAAACCTTCGCTATCACTGATCTTTACACAAGATATCTCACTATTTATGATGTGGTCATTCTCATATCTAGCAAAGAAAATCATTGATTAAGATTTTCGATAAAAGTAATACTTTTCTCATCCGCACACCTGTGTCCAATTTATTTAACCTTAATCTTGGCTTAGAATTTCTTTTCATGCGACACTATCTCAAATCTTTCACTGTACCAATAAATTCTTTGCCTTTTATTTAAATATAACAACAACCGGCAGTAAGTATTATGAACGAAATAGTCTGCGAGAGGTTTAATACGACAAGACCTAAATAAATACCGTTCGGTGTAATGTTACCCGAACCCAACCTTTTACACAAATTTACTGCAACATTTAATGAAAAGGCCAACCTTAGAAAATTGAAATAGCTTTTTATGTTGCTTACAATATTTTACATGTAAAAAGAGACAACTTACTTCAGTTGCAAAAATAAATCAAGAAGGATTCCTAAAACCTCAAAATTAATTACCGGTACTAATAATTTATTACATGGCTTATTTACAGTTATATTTATTTTTAAATCTAGTATCTTTATTTTATATCGGTTAAAAAAGAAATATGTCTTCTTATTACCAAATTGAAAGATCAGCTGATCGCCATAACCGACACTGAGCACGATCTCGACCAATAAATAAAAATGTTAAATAATAATAAAAAACACACTTATAAATAAAATGCGTTTCTGCTATTTTGTTTGCTATGTAATCCAAGTGCATTGAATATATAAGCAAATAGTTTTATTTAAATTTAAAATGCAGACTGCTACCCATACTTTATCAACCTACATTTTTTTACATATTTTCAATAGAATTTCAGTAATGAATTCCTAAAAGCAATATACACACTATTAAATATTGATTTCAATACAGAGTAAAATATTTTTTAATATTATTTCTGAAATTCTTTATCTTCAAAATAACTTTTTATCATGAGTTTAATTATATTTAGCAAAAAATGGGAATGTTTTTTAATCTCAGATTACAAAGTTGTAAGAATTTTTTGAACTTGATATATTGTTACTTTGATTTATTTTCTGCATGCTGAATTTCACTAACCCGTTTGATTATAATATATTATATTTAAATCTAACCAGATTTTCTTCGAAAAACGGTTCGATTTATAAAATGTATTTATCAACCAATTTACCACACCTTTTGCAATGTAAATTTTTTCTTACAAAAATCGTGATATATTATGATAGAAAATACAAACGAAAATTTATTACTCTCGAAGCGCGGGCATAAGATTTTATTGCAACAGTGCTTTCTTATGTCATCTATCTTATAAATCAGACTTTTTACACATTTTTTGACAAAAGAAAAAGAATTTCACTGGTTTTAAAATACAATATCTTACGTTTTCACGAAAAAATATGAAATATTTATGAATATAAATGAATATAATAACTATGCCAATTTCCGATTCAAAGCATAACCTTAATATATGATTTTATTATGAGTTTATAATAATTGGTTAAATATTATTAATTTTCAATCAACCAATAAGTTAATTTAAGATTTCGACTGAAGGTGCTTGGTGGAATTTCAATATTAAATTTGAATTGTTCAAACTATGTACATTCTCACAGATTTTGTCACTAACGACCCGGGTTTCGCCTTTCGGCATCTTCAGGCGTTCAAGTGCACGGATGAACTTGAACTGACAGTTCGAACAGTTTGAACAATTCAAAAACCAATAAGTTTTAAATATTTTTTAGCCCTATTTTCATTATTGGTTAATAGTTACGTAGGATACAATGAAATATCACATAAAAAGAATACATGCTTTGTGATAAAAAAATAATCTTAAATCAATTGAAAATGTCTTCTCAAGTATTTAAACTGCCAAATTTTAGATGTTTTAGGACAAAAACACGGCTGTTTTACACGCAGCATTGAAAGTCTTACATAGCATATATAATTAATTCATGAAATCGATAGATGAATTATTAATGAAGCATTTATTATTGCTTTTAAAAATCGTCACCGCCCTGGGCACTTTCAAAAGTTGGAAAGTAATAGATTGATAGTTCTAAATAACTAGATAATGAATTTTCTTAGCATTTAGGATAAAACTTATATTCTCAATATTGTTTTTATACGTGCGATCTGATCAGTTGACTAGCTTGAGCATCATGCCGAAGATCATATCGATGACTTATAGTTAAAATATTCTATCTCTATAAATAACATTATTAAGAAAACTGAATATGAATGTTTGAAAATGTCTTGTTTAAATCGCAAGATAAATCTATTTGTTGTATTGCAGCGGCAGAGAAAACATTGTATATGTTGTAAATACAATATATTGACATTGAACATTCGTTTATCATAAAGGTTTATTATATATTTTAAAGGAGGTCAAACGTTTTCGCCCATTTAAAAAACTTGCACGAATTACAATATATTGGAATATTTATATATTTTCTGAAATAGTAGGTTTGGAAATGTAATATTTTAACACCTACAAATATAGGCTTATCTTTGGTCAATTTCAGTATTTAAGTCATTTTCGACCAAAATCGGAGATACAATATTGTAGCTCTAAGCCATTGATTTGCATTCATCTAAAATTGTCGTAAATACAAATCTAAGGCAAATAACTTATGTATACAAAAAAAACTTTCTAAAAATTGCTGTTAAATTTCTTTTTGTCAAACGATTCTTTTAGAACACATTCCCGGCCAAGCGTCATAACTAACGATATGGAATGGCAGTCTAGAATGGTCAATTGTTGATGTTTGCACAAATTGGATGAAATAGCGTATCGCTTACGTAATTTTGTTGGTCGATTAGACGTATCACTTAGCTCTGTATGGACATGCGAGTAGAAGAGATTTATTGCCCCGCATATAGGCAAACAAGCCATGTTATCAAAGCTTCACAAAATTTTGCGGAAATATACACTGTTTTTTTTATTACAGTAAAAGAAAACTTATCGACCATTATATTAGGAAAAAATTATTTGCAGTTTTAACAATAGATGTTTTTTTTACAAAGTTTTTTATAAATCATAAAAAAAACACTTAAAACATTATTTATTTCTAAATAAATATAGCTTCGGCTAAACCTTTTCTTCCTGGTAAGAAAACTTTTATGATAAAGACAAGTTTAATAATACTATATAAATAATACTTCAGCTTTCCTTGTTCTCCATTTTATTTCTCTATATTTAGAGTTTTATCAAAATATTAGATTGAAATACATATCACAATATTAATTGTAATATTTTAACAGGTTTTCTATTTTTCGAAATAAGTATTTTATCATATTTCTTAGTCACTTTTGGGGTGTTCACTGTCAATACTTGGTGGAAAGGCATTATATTAAGTAAAAACACAATATTCCTTTGTACTTTATTCCACTTTATTAAAAAAATTATTAATCTTTGATGGTTTTTTAATTATATGTTATAGGTGTTAAACATTTTAATTTTGTGTAATTGTAGAGTCACTTATACTGTAATTTGTAAATTCTTCTCATTGTCAATTGTTGTTTACACCTTTTATTTCAATTTAATTTTGTATAAATAGCACTGTTTGTATATTTTTTGTATCAGTTGACAATGCTCGCAATGAGCGAAACCGGTCCTGATCTTTTTAATAAAGTGGCATGAAATACAAATGAATATTGTGTTTTTACTAAATTTTGCTTAGTGGTTAATTCAGTCTTAATTGAAAAGAAATAATTATAATATAGTCGTTAGTATAGTACAAATGGTTCGATTGTTTATTTCGAAAAAATCTAATCAATTGTCTCGCAAATTACAATAGAAGTTGTCAGCTATTTTTCTTTCCAAATAAAAACGTATATTTGTTCTGACCTGGATTATGAAGACTCTCTGCAAAAACAGGTTTTCTTTTTCATTTAGGTCTCCCTTTAATATTCTTTATGCACACTGTACGCCAGGAAAATCGTTCATTGTCCTTATGTTTCTGTTTTTTTTTCGTATTTTGTTTATTTCTTTAAACCAAAATAGGTTTTTTAAGCTAAAATATAAAAGACAATGAATTTTAGGATTATCCAGTGCTTAAATTTTTCTCTTGAATGATTAAAAATATTTTTAATATTGTATTAAAATACCTTTTACAATCGAGGCATATCTATATACACAAATACAACCCTGAGTATTTTTAAATTAATCGTATTATAAAAGTTTATTTTTCCAAGAAAAAATTATCACACTAATATTATTATTTCTTACGCAATCAATCTTATTTTTGTTAAATTTAGTGAATCTTGAATATGTTTAAAAAAAAATTTGTAATGAAAAAAATAACTTAATATTTTGAATAGTGTAAATCATTATTATTATCATATCACGAATCAATTTTTTGAATGCAAAAAAAAACTTTTTTTTAAACTGAAGAATCACTTGTGATTGATATACAATTGGGCATCTGACTCTTTTTTTATTGCCAATTTACCGCTGGAAGGCGAGCAAAATAAATTGGTACGCTCTGTTGGCATTTTACTGCAACCTTCTTCTGCCTCTAAAGTTTTATTTTGCGATATGTAAAAGAAAAGAAACGGCTTAAAATATTCTTTGAATGGTTTGCGTTTTTCTTGATTTTATATTTGCTTAGAATATATCAAAAGACTTTTTTTGTATTTAGATTAATTATAATAAATAAAAGTTTCTTTCAAAAGAAATATCTAATATTAGTTTCATAGTATTATTTGATTTTTTTTAAATGTACTAGACTAGACGGTTATATGATATGGGTTTGAATTGTATGTAATATAATAAACAGTACATCAAACAGACTTCAGGATAAATTTGTAAGGAGAATTAATATTGTTGACATTAGCTGAAATTCAAATATGTATTACGCAAACATCGCTCATCGCTGAATATCTACATTTCATTAGCAATGAATAAGTTGACCGTAGAAAACTTGCTACCGACTTCTAATGTAATTGATATGAATAACAGCTTTTAAGGAGAAAATAATATCGATTCGGCTTAGTAGATCGAAATCGGACATACAACGATTTTTTTTAAATTAGGGAAAGAAACATATTTTAAATTGAAAACATTTGTTTAGTTATTACCTTATCACCGTCAGTTGAAATCTTAAACTATTGCACAATCGTTATTAAAAATATTATATACAACATAAAAGTGTAATATTCAACAAAAAATTTGAAACACTTAATAACAAATAATTCATTTCAATTATCATTTTTTTTTATAGAAATAAACTTTTGTCACGAAAACGAAATTAGTGATCACTTTCTTGGAAAAATGACGAGTGATTATGAAATAATATTAATTATTATTTTTCTGTTTCAGGATGCAAACAAGATTTCTTTTTTATGTAACTTGCATTATTTAAAGCTATAAAAAAAGTCCGGTGCTTTTAATTAACTATTCTAAGAAGTTATTGACATATAAACGTATATTAACATTTTGCTTTAGAATAGTGTAAAAATAAAAAAAAAACTAAGCAAATAATATTTTCATCTAAAAGAATTGTATAAGACGGAAGCATGTTATCTTTTAAATTTAATTTTAATAGTTGATTTTATGACTTTATTAAATATGAAGGTTAGTTTGACAAACATTATCTCGGATGGTTTTTTTATGTTAGGTCAAATGAATTTTTAATGACTTGGAGTTCTCGTCCATTATTTTCTCTCTTTATTTTGCAACTTCAGTGACAAAGTAAAAAGAAAAATCCAGAAATGCTTGTGAAACAAAATTAACCCTTCAGACACCCTCGTTTCCCTTTTATCTCATCAAACGTTTTAACTTTTCATAAACGAAACACTCTTAGATAGGGCTTTCACTAATATTTATATTTTTTTATTCCAGCAATTCGTCATATTTTTTTATAGATAAGTAATTTCAACCATTTTAACTACTTTTCTACATTTCATTTCAATTCATTTCATGATAAACTTGACATGTGAATTATTTTCAAAATTGTATTTGAATTTGTATATCAATTTTTTTTTATTTTTTTTAACATTACACATTTTCTAAACATATAATTAAAAAACGAATTTTGTCTCTAACTACTATTTTTTCGCCTTTTGGCATCTTCAGGCGCTTAAGTGCACGGAAAAACTTGAACCGACTGTCAGATTCAAAATTAATGTTAAAATTCCACTATGCACTTGCAGTCAAAATCTTAAAAAATATAGCTTTTACTTTTGTAATCTCGACTGTTAATGCAAGGCAAGTTTACTAAAATTGTACTAACTCCAAGCCAAAAGTAATGTTTTAAGAAATTTACACAAAAAATAGACTACTTTTGAAACTTTATCGGTTGCCAATATGCAAAGAATACCAATATTTTAAAACACGTAAACTGTGACAGCCATTATGAAACAAACTTTTTATTTATTCATCGTATAGCTTTACCGAATAACTTGACTTTATTCCAATAGTTCATTGGTTGTTTTGTGATCAACACACTATTATACCATATCAATTCAATCAAAGCATAAGAAGTATTGTCTGCACTTTTAATTTTTCAAATTTAAATCTCCCATCATAACTTGTATGTTTTTGAGCATAGTTCTAGAAAAAAATGAAACAAACAATTTTCTGCAAAGGTGAAGCCGGCGTTGAACTCTTTGTAAACAATTTTTATCCCCTGCGGTGCGTCAATTTTGACAGAAGAGCCAACTCGTTAGCAGAACAAAATAAAAAGGGGAAATTTGGAAATTTTTCATTCATTGGCAGTTTGATTGTCAAACTTTTGAATGCAAAAGTTTACTTTCAAACATTTTTTTCCCAAAGACATGTACATCGTTACCAGAAAGTTTCATTTATTACCATATATTTTTATTTTGAATAAAATTAATGACGTCCTTTCGTTAATGATGAGAAGTTTACAAACCTTCTTGAAACAATTTAACATTCTAGCGCTTCTGCGTCATATGAATGCTTTTAACAATTAATTACGCGATTTCTTTGTCTTTCTCATTGTGCACTTAAAGAAATATCATTACGGTTAAGCGTCTTGTCATTCGTTTTCTATCACTTGATGTATTAAAAAAAATACTGATTTTGTTATCGACGGACATTTATGATTATAGCACCCGACTATCTAAACCAGTGTTTCTCAACCTTTTTGGGCCCGTGGCCCCTTTTGGTTGTCTTTATTTTTATGTGGCCCACATACCTGTCATTACAATTCTTGTCACTCCTCTTCTCATACATTCCAATTCCCTCTCCCCCTCCCCTAGAGAAACTCTGATCTAAACGACTATGTGAAATTGATTACTTTTTATAAAATTGAAGTTTTATATCTGTTAACTGGAAATACTTAGTGTACATAAATGTGAAACTAGTTAGCGCCAATGGCGTTTTATTTTAAATGAAAAAAAAATTGAAATATTCAAGATTTTTGAAGAAAATTTTTGAAAATTATATTACAATTCAGTTTTTTTTTACTATGTTACAAGATGAACAAAGCAAAATAATACGTTTAAAATGTTTAGTCTTCTTAAGAGCTTGTTGTACAAGTTTTCTAGTAACATATATTTGCTACCTAATTAAACACGTTTCAAAAATTAGGCTAGAGTTGAACGTTTTTGCTGAATAATAAAGGAAATAACTTATTCTGCGTATAATATAAAAATATGATTTTTTGAAAATATCAACTGAGATTTCGACTTTGAAGACATAAAACTCGATTTTCTTTTACGAATCGTATGATCATTTCTATTTAGCCTGTACGTAAATAGGATTATACTTTTGGTAATAACAAGCCATTGGATCAGACTTTATGACAAAATTTATCTTGGAAAATATTTGGGTAAGATTTATTTTGTTGTCAGAATTTTCGTTATTAAATGTCGTTTATTCAAACTTGATCCCAAAACTTTTTTGAATACGTACCTACATATTAATTTTTCCTTGACAGATTTTCTTTGCAAAATACACATTTTTTTATATTCATAAAATCTGTGTTCCGTGGAAAATATTCTACTTACGTAAAATTGTATAATGTTACTTTCGTAAAACTTTTGAACATGGTAATGACATAATAATCACAAAATTTATTTAAAAAATATATTTTTAAGGCGCTTATGACTTCTGATATTTTCAGTCTTGCAGAAGTAAGCACATCAAGGCTGTTTTCAAATTATAGGTAGGGGTTTTTATACGTTTTTAATCTTTTTAAAAGTAGGTAGGGATTGATATGTGTTACTAAAGAAAAAATTGTAGTATGTTACTTTTTCAGTCTGACGTCGCCCCGTATAAAATTTAAGATTACTTATACATACGTTTCATATAACAATATGTCACAACTTTTAATTATATTTTTACGCATAATGCACAAATATAATTTATTATGTGATTCACACGGCACAACTAAAAAGTTTTTATCTTTTGTTCAAAAACTTACATATTCTAGAAGACTCCATATTTTACAATTTTATTTAAAATCAAAAAGCTAATCAGCTGAAATTTTGAGTCAGTTACCTAAAACTTACAATACAATGCAATTTTTGCTTACAATAGTATGCAGTTTTTTTGTAGTGACAATTTTCTTTCGTTGCTTTCAAGAAGCGTAATAGTTTGTGTAGCATTAATAAAACTATTAATGAATTAGGAATAAAATTTTGAATCATAAATATATAGACACAATTTTTTTTACAATGGTTCTTTAAAAATAACTTTTAAAACAACTGCAAAGCAGTTTAACAGCATCGTTATATCAGCAAACAATTATGTATTACAATTATCAATAAATAAGAGACATTTAATATTTGTGTCTCACATCTATTAAGCAATGAATTTTGTCACGTAGTATTTGCACTCAATTTTATTACGCTTGCCTTTTTTTCAACAGTGCTAAATTTTATTAAAATTTTAGTAAATTTGTGTGTTCTTTAAATCAGTGCTTGCCAACCTTTTTCATGCCACAGCCCCCTAAATCTGAAAAAAATAATCTGCGGACCCCGAGTTTTTTAGTTTACATCTTTATATTTTATCGAAAAACCTGCGAACCACCTGAGGTCCGTGGGCCCCAGGTTGGGAAGCACTGCTTCAAATGATATAGTTTTATGAAAATACCATTTTAGTATAAAACATTAAAAACACGAAATTTTCGACTAATTTGGTTTGTGTCTCATTGTATAGCTTATGTCTCTTATAATCAATGGTATTATATGTACCCTCGAGAGGTGAAGTGAGCCAGCTAGTATAAAACTTTTTTAACAGTACAGTGTTTTGGAAGATTACATATTATTTTTCGGATATAACACTATTGCAATGTGTATTAACTGAAGTTACTTCATTTTTACGATACTTTAAGAAGTATAGAATATTACAGAGCATCTAGCTTTGTTTTTTCTAAAATATCACTTGGCACACTTTACCTCTAATGGGCCCATATATAAATCTATTTATTGATACACTCACGGTGACAATAAAAATGTATATTTTAGAATAAAGTAAGAAGAAGAAAGAAAGTAACACCTTGTGGTTGTTGTTTATATATCTGCATTGCAAATCGAAACCTAAAAAAAATTATAGATAACAAAAAGTATTTTTGCTTCATTTCCTCAGATTCGTAACTGAATGTCCAGTATCGTAATAGCGGCTGGCGATCGTTGTTGTTTGTGAATGTTTTATATTCATTTGCAATTTTTTTATAAACTGTCTTGATTGAAATCTTTGATTATACGTTAATAAATTATTTTCAAAACTAGTATGAGCTTTTTTCTTTTCTTTAATGTAACGATATTTGTTTAAGCACGCGTTTCTGAAATATTATTTCATGTTACTTAAATAATTGTCATAATATTGATAGCTTTAACTTATAACCGAGATTTTGGCGCAGTTGTTATCCAAATTACTGGTATCTGTCTACTGTGGCATGTAATTAACGCGCGTCAAAGGTCCGAGCGACGCTAGCGTGACACGACGTTGACGAAGGCTTCTACGCCATGTAGTTTGCTGTCGTTATATTCGAAGCTGAGCGTAATAGCATTCGTACATAGCACGATAGAAACTAATAACGAAGTTTATTGTCCGTTACATTTTCTACATGAAATTTCAACTTCCTGTAAAGAGGCGAAACTCATTTACTACGTGATAACCATGCGCATATTGAATACATATCACTGGCTAAAGTATTTAAAATCATTTATTCCAACAAATTATATTTGGTAATATTTTGCTTGAGGTGCATTTTCGTTTTACAATAATTAAAAAAGTAATATAATTATTTTTAAACATTCATGTCAGTGTTTCATTACAAGTTAATAAAAACAAAATAAATTTCCAAAAAGTTGTAGAAATAATAAATTAGATAATTATTTTTATGAAACATATTAAAGCGATTGAAGAAAAATTATTAAAATCGTAAATGAAATATTTTATAAAAAATCAAATTTATTCTTCTTTTTATGTATTTTTATTGCACAAACATAATACATTTATTTTTTATGAATCAAAAAAACATTCTAGTTTATGAAAACCGATTTATATCTCACAATATATGAATCATGCAGGCCGTAGGGCATCGTGTTTAATATGATGCATATTACAAATTAATTATCAAGTTTTTGTCATTGAATAAATGTCGTAACAAAATACGTTTTATGAACAAACTTTCTAAAAAAAATACTGCGTAGTAATTTTGTTGATAGTTACTTACGTGGGGGCCTTATAAAATTAGCAATCATTCTTCAAAAGCAGAGTCATTCGTAAGCTTATAGGTCGTATAATAAAATGCAAAATATCCCAAATATATTTCCTACCCGCAGATTTACTCAAATCTTAAAATCCCTGTCAGTCATTTGCAAGACTTTGCGTTGACATCCTGTATCCTGAATTTACACTCTTCCTAAAAGAGACAGCGATGTTTTGAAAGTGAAAATAGCTTCATATAAATGTTTCCTAAAATTTCAATTAATTAAGTAGAAGATTCATTTGATATTTTTTCTGATAATATAAGAAATCTTTTAGAAATAAATTCTTGAAATTTCATATGATTTATACCATTTGAACAAATTTTGTTTATTTGCGAGTATTAATATAAAAACTATATATTAAAATGATTTTTTATTTGATACTTTCTTACATCTTTTAGTTTATTGTGAAACAATTCTAACGGTCGTTTTAACTATACAATAATATATATTATATAGATATTTTGTAAATTATTAAATATAGATATTTTGACATTAATTGTGTGTCGTTTTCAAAAACCTAAAAGTTGATATTTATATAACCTTTAATGGTTTATGTTCAACCATCAGGTAAAATTTCATCCTATTATTTTAACATTTTAAAGATTTTTTTTGGTAAAAAAATATGTCTCCAAGTTTTTTTATATTTATAACGTTCACATGGTATATAGTTTTCTGATTTATTATCAACTGTGATAATTAATAAGATATCAGATTTTAGCAATATTTTACTATGTGAGCTATATCTTTTGAGTAATTGAACTACTTACGATTCATACACACATGAAATGCTAAGCAATGAGTTCAAAAAATATTAACGATAGAAACGGTATCAATTTACGTATATTTATTTTAGAACCAAATTTATCCTATTTTACTAGTTTTAAAATTTGTATATGAAAAAAATGCTTTATGCTGCTGTACACATAAAACAATAAATTTTCAACATTATTGTTGCTTACAATTTGTGGTAAATGAGTTTATTTTCAACTAGAAACATTTCAATACTAATACTTATTTTTCTCAAAAAAAAAAGTAATAAATGGTTATGTTAATGATTACACTAATTTGTATTCATTAACATCATTACTTTTACTTCCTGCTATGAAAACACGATTAAATATTCTTTAACCGAATAATAATTCTCAATTTTCTTTTAATATTTTAGATTAATACTTTTTAAATCAAAAAAATGTATATTATTATTACTAATTTACTAATTTAGAATAAATTTTTTATTACCAAGTGACCAACTATATTTTATCGTTTGATATATATTTTACAGTGTGTCTCATAATAAATTATATTTTACATGTTTACTGGTTATTCAATATGAATTTCTCTGAATAAATGTGCTTGAAATATAAAGGTTTTTTTATAAGGAGGTTTTTTGCTGAAATGCATTAGTATCGATTTAAGTACTGTACAATATATAAGATTTATAATATAAATTTAAATAAAACTACGTTTGTGTTTATTGAGTAATGGTCATAGTTGACGTTGACTGTTGTTGATATATTTTATTACTTTTTTGTTCATTGTTAACAAAAAATAATTCTTGATTCTAAAGCTTATCCCTTGATTTACAAAAAATGTATTCAAAACAAAAGTTTCAATTCAGAAATAATCAACATTAGTCAATTTCAAAGAAGTAAAGTGAAGAAAACTCAACGGACCAAATTGTATTTCTTGCTTTTATGTATAGAAACAATCGGAAAGCTACTTGAATAACCATCTCTATGCAAATTGAAGAAAGACTGGTGAGAGCTTTGAGAGATTTTCTCGAAACGACTGTGGTTTTTTTCTCGTAATTTAAGTAATTATTATTTCCAAGAGCGCCCTTTCCTTATTTAAAAGCTCGCTTTGAAGGCTCTCATAGAAAGCTTTTGCAACCAGGCCTGAAAAACTAGGAATAATGTTTGCTTTTATTTTGTATCGGCCAAATACACATATTAAATTATCATTGAATAATTGATACCTTTCTGTGCCTTCATATGAATTGATAAATACTTTACCATTTTATCAAAAATTTAATTTTTTCTTAGTGAAAAAAAATGAAATTAAATATCTTTGTGATTCCATTCTTATTGATTTTTTAATAACCACACATGACATTGAGGATCTTGGAACAAATTAATAAATGTTATTGTAATATAGAATAATTTCAATTTCAGAAAGTGTAAAGTAAAAATATTTTTTCTTCAACAAATACAAGGGTAAACAGTCATCAATTTCAGTTCGTATTCAAAAGAAATATAAAACTTGCCGAAGCAAAAATAGTGCTTAAAACTTTGTCATGGTACTGGAAAATATGAAAAGTTTTATAGTTATTGAAGTGTTCATTTATGAATATATTGGCGTGCAATTCATTATTGGGTTTGAAATGTTGAATATCCCTGATTTAAATATTTATGAGCCTGATGTGAAATTAATGACGTTTCTAAAGTCATGCAAGAGTCATGAGTCGTTATTGAGGAGAATCGCTTTTATAACGAGTTTTCTCAAATTATTTGGTAAATAATACTGAAAAAATAAACAACATTCGTATGAACAGTCGAAAACAATTCCACCGTGCTTTAAAGGCACATACGCATAATTCACAACATGAGCAACGGTAATTTGTGAATATTTGCTTTTTAAGAAAAAATGATCCAAGAAAAACTTGTTTCTAAAATATAGATATCAATTAACAATTGCATGATGTAATTAAATTCGCACTTTTCAGGCTTTCACTGCCAATATTTGATAGAACGCCATTATATTTTTTAAAAATTGTTCTAATTACACATATATTTAATATGATCAGGACCAGTTTTACTCATCACGATAATTTTCATCAGTTGAAAGAAAACGGTGGTTTATTATTTAAATGAACTGAAAAAAAAAATATATTTTTGAAGATTTATATATATGTATATGTCATATTTCGGCGATGCGTTTTAGGAGTTAAAATATTTTCACTTAAATATTATAATAACAAGTAAAAAAATAAATAATTTAGGATCCCTTAAAACGGAGCTGCATTAATGACGGAAAACTGCTTATGTCAACATTTCTAAGTAAAATAAACTTTTCAACTTAGACAGTTGTCTTTAATTTGCATTAACTTTGCATTTCAGATCCAATGACAGAGCTTTTTAGATAACATTCCTCGCTCAATTTTTTTATTAAAAGCAGGTTAATTTAAATTTTATAATTAGATGCCATATTATTTGCACTCTCTTCAGTTTGTTTGTGTTTATCTGCATAATTTTTTCAATGATTTATAATCCTTAGCAATGATGTCGTTGGTTTTAGTTTTTTTAATGAATGAAATAATAAATTTCAAAAAAACTAAGTTATATCAGTAAACTAATAAAATACTAAAAAACATACTGACAAAACTGCTTCTTAGATATTCTCACCATTGTCAAAAAAAACATCAAATCACTAATGTTCACCGCCTGGGCAGAAACTATACTGCGTCTTTGAATAAACTATGTGCTATTTCATAGTCTTAACGCCAAGAATCAACTGGAAATAAATATTTGCATAAATTAATAATTAAGGGCAGTTGTACGCGTTTCATAATTTATATAATTGTTTTATAATCCTAACATACATAATCTAGTATCAGATTTATTTTATCTATTCACGATAAACAATTTATATGTAAACATTTTATTATTTAAATAACAGCATACGCATGAGCAGACACTATTCATAAGAAATAAAAAACTTGCAAAGAATGCTCCTTACAAACTATGCAAATTACATTCCACTTTAAAAAATAATTTAGAAAACACAATGAAAAAACTAAGGTATACATAAAATGATTTTTTAGCATAATTTCATTTCTCAGTAATCTTAATTCGTTATTTTTGTTGCACTCTTTATAACCCGTATCAATAAGTTTTTTTTTTTAATTCTTTCTAAGAATTTTATTTTCAGAAATATATGTTTGCATTTCTTTGGTACATAGAAATTAGTTTTTAACACCATAAATTTTAAATAAGATTGATTGCAACATCAAAAAAAAGTATTGTGCTTATTACAGGTCATGTGACCAAAGTATATTGTTGAGTAACTAAAAGTCCAATGATTATCACTTTCTACTAGGAGTTTATTGGGTTTCTGGTACTTAATCCACTCCCAAAGGGTTCATATACTCTTCAAGCTTGTACGTCCAAAGCTATTCACATAAATCAGGAGACCAGTAAAGGTAGCGGATGAAATTTTCACGCCAGTGTTGCTCCAAATAAAAAATAACAAAAAAATATTCTGTTTATTTTTTTAAAAACACGTAGGTATATAATTACAATTTTGAAATCATTTTCTACTATTAAAATAAAAAAAAAAACTATTTGTTATGACACTTTTTATTCATATAACAACACTGATACTTTTGTTAAGGAATTTGCTCTTAATAAATATGTTTTTTTTCATGTTTCTAGCTAGACACATTATATTTTTACATGTTTTGTCCCGATATAACAAAATTGATTATATCGGGACAAAATACGGCCTCAATATTAATTAATCAAACATCTGAATATGAGCAGAATTTCTTTTTTATATAGTATTTTCAATTGGAATATCTAGTGTCGTTAAAATGCTTAATTTACAAATTTGTTTTTATTTGATCGTTATTCAATAGAAGATAAAAAAAAATCGTTGAATGTTTAGTACATATAAAGAAGAGTCAGTATTCATATTATTCACTTTTAGGGTGTTCACTGTCAATACTTGGTGGAAAGGCATTATATTAATAAAAATACAATATTACTTTGTACTTTATTCCACTGAATCAAAAGGTCAGGACCGGTCAGTTGACAATGCTCGCAATGAGCAAAACCGGTCCTGACCTTTTTAATAAAGTGGAATAAAGTACAAAGAAATATTGTGTTTTTATTAAATTTATATTATTAATTTATATTTTAGCATCATGATCGGCTTTTTCGTAGACAGCCAAACTAAACTTAGACACTTTTTTAAAATTACGGCTATTGACCAGATTTAAAATAGATACTTACATTTATATAAGCTTTTTCTTAACTTGCTCTGTTAGTCGCCAAGACGTGATCATGCTGTTGGGATTTTTGAAATTTTAAAATTTAACGCAAACGTCAGTAGTTTTGAAATGATCTCACGCCATTACGAAAGCATTAATCGGTCTCAATACAATTTAATATTAAAGCGACACATTTATACTAAAAGATATTGCGTTAAAAGAATAAGTCATCATGAAATATAAGTGCTGTGGCGTCAAATCTTTAACCATCGATTGATCATCAAAAATGTAGTGACAGTTGTGTCGATAAAACAGTTATCTGTTTTTGAAATGGAACATTACAGAATTCGAACAGTTCAAAACGAGATGTCAAATCAAATGAACGAGATTGATATTCTATGATTAATGTTGACTTTGGTAGAAACGGTATACATTTAATTCGTATCGATGCAGTGCAGATTGGAAAAACATTCATTTTTAATTTGTTAAAAAATCAAATATGTACATCGATGTTATGGTAAGATTTCAGAAAAAATTTGCGCATTGACATGAGTAGCAGCACGTTTATTTGGAAGCTCCACTTTACATACCACCTTTAAATTACCAGTACAATAAGACGGGAAAATTGTCCCGATGCCGATACTAACTGGTAACTATTTAAGAACAGAAACTAAAAATGGAAAACTGCTGCGTTTTTGGTCATCGATGAGATCTCCATGGTTGGTTCCGTATGAAATGCTGTACATGATTGACTCCCGATTTAGACAATTGAAGAACAACGAAGAATTGTTTGGTGGTATCAACGTGTTACTATTTTGGCAATTTAATGCAATTACCACCGGTAAGGGGTAATCAAGTATTCCAGCAACCAGATATATTAGTGTCTGGAACTCATTTATAGTGGAAACTTACGTTAGTTGAATGAACGAAAAACATGAGACAACAAGGTTGCACCATCTTTGCTAACATTTAAACCAGTATTGCACAAAACCACGGCCCGCGGGCTGCATGCAGCCCTTTTTAATTTTTTAGCGGCCCTTAAATCTTTTTAAACATATTTGAAACATATTTTTTTCACGTAAAAAAAATATTTAATAAATGAAAGCAAGCTTTTTCTTCAATGAAGGAAAATAAATCGGTTTAAAGAAACAGAGTTACTGATAAAAATTTGGATTTGATTGTGTTGCTTAGTACTACAAATATGATGTCAAATAAAAAAAATAGTTAAAAATTAACAAAGACCAAGATCGCATTAACTTTTGAATTACATATAAATGAAAAATATTTTTTTCACAATGAAACAATTTTTAATAAGCAAATACTCGATCCTTTTTTGCATGGCTTATTTTTTACCGTACATAAGGTGCAGGGCAGTACAGTTTATTATGCAATAGTATATATAGAATCAAAACTTTTTGCTGTTAGTCAAGCTTGTGTCGCCCTCAGAAGTCGCTCGACGGATTGCGAATCTTAAGTGTAGATTGTATAAAATTGAGTTAAAAGCACCGCGTTATGCCGATGATCTTGCCAACATGAATAGATTACGTAATTTTTAGTTAAATACTGTACTATGGATCCACTCATGAATTTGCACAAAATCTGACACGCAGAGCTTTATGCGACCGTTCGGATCCCTAAATTAAAATTCAAGTTGAAACGTCAGGGAACTGTTAAATTTTACAATAAAGTAATTAAAAAAATGATTTGAACATAATATTCATTGTATATTGATATGAATTGAGCATGATATTTACATACGCAACGACTAAAAAGCATAAAATAAATTATAATAAAAATATTTTTAAAAATAAGCTTTTATTTAAATGTACTAAAAAGATAAAAAAATAATTTCGATATCTATTCCCTCAAAATTATTCCCTTGTCTAAGCAACATCCTAACCACATGACACTCTTCAGCACAGTAAGTCGGATCGTTGACTCTCCAGAGAATTGGGAAACAAACCATCTCTCACATTCTACTATCGCTAGTAGTCGACGGCAGATTAGAGTTATTAATTTCGGAATGATTGTCTCATATGACTAAAAGTAAAAGCGCGCGGCGAAAATATTTATCTAATACTAAATTTACAATATAATATCAAATAAATTGAAGGTGGGCGAAAATATTTATCTAAGGCTTAATGCACAATATAATATCAAGTAAATGTAAAGCGCGCGAAAATATTTATCTAACACTTAATGGGCAATATAATATCAAATAAATTTAAGCCGGACGAAAATATTAATCTTCAACTGATTGTACAATATAATATAAAATAAATTTAAGGCGGGTGAAAATATTTATCTAAAACTTAAAATACAATATTATATCAAATATATTTAGGGTGGGCAAAAAAACTTCTTTTCAACTTTATGTACAATATAATATCAAATTAATTTAAGCTGGGCGAAAAGATTTCCTAAAACTTAGTGTACAATACAATATCAAATAAGTTTAATCCGGGCAAAGATGTGTTTCTAAAACTTATTGTACAATTTATATCATATAAATTTAAGGCAAGCGAAAATATTTATCTGAAACTTTATGTATAATATAATATCAAATAAATTCATGCCATGTAAAATTTAAAATAACTTAGAATATAAAAATTAAAATAACTTAGATCATTCTACGTATTGTGCTACAAGCTGTGACAAGTGTTTCACCTCTTTCAGAGGCATCCTCAAAGAACCTTACTTTCACAAAGCTTGGTTAAGTACGTTACAGTAAAGTTAAGTAAGTTTTTATATAATATCGAATACATATTTTCGCCGCGGGCTTTTACTTTTAGTCATATGAGACAATTATTCCGAAATTAATAACTCTAATCTACCGTCGACTACTAGCGATAGTAGAATGTGAGAGATGGTTTGTTTCCCAATTCTCTGGAGAGTCAAAGATCCGACTTACTTTGCTGAAGAGTGTCATGTGGTCAGGATGTTGCTTAAACGAGGGAATAATTTTAAGGGAATAGATATCGGAATTATTTTTATCTTTTTAGTACATTTAAATAAAAGTTTATTATTAAAAATATTTTTATTATAATTTATTATGTTTCTAATTAAACTAAACATAATATTTATACTTACTTTTTGCTTTATTAAATACTGTTTATTTATATTTAAATATTGACCTGTTGTTTTAATATTTATAATTATTTTAATTAATTATAAATATTACGGTAAGTAAATATGTAATAAATAATGCTTCATCGATATGTCAAGCCGAGTAGTTTAATTAAATTGATCGGTTTTTCTATAATGAAATATACTTAGTAATCATGTATATAAGTTATCATTATTTAATATCATGTATCTGGAATAGTACTAAGAAAAAATATTTGTATAATTGAAAAATACTGTATTTCAAGTATCGAAATTTAACGACGATGTTCAACATATCAAAAGATCATTTTTTATTTCAATTTGGATGTCAAATAATAATGAAAACATGAAAATATCATAATTATAAGTCATTTTATAAAATCTCTCCACAAAACTATATTCGCTTACAACGCTCGTGCAGTGGGCTATGCACTGCATGAATTTCATTAACAAATTGTTCATTAGAGAAAAACTGTTCGAAATAATGTTTATCTACAGGAAATAACGATATTGAAAAAAAGACCGTTAGAGAATTTATAGACATGAACAGTAAATAATGGCTGTAATACGATAGTTTATTAAAAACAAAGTCAGAAAAAGACGATATAGATTTTTTTGAACTGCCCATTTGAAATGAACTCAGGGATTATACTATGTTATTGAAAATATTAAATATGATACATTTAATTCCAAAAATATTTAAATGTTCCATTGCGCTATTTTTCAACGTAATCACATCCACTGATCGCAAATAAACTCAAACTTTATACACACCTATATTGCAAATTAGATTCTCTGCATAAATTTTACTACCGTATTCAACTCTCCAATTGTATCTTGAAAATTGAACAAAAGCAAAACCTATCTTTTTCAAGACTGTCTCCGCAATTCAGGCAATCTTAACATTAATAGCCGATAAGGTCTGTCTGTAAGGACGTCCGCAGTAAGGTACAGACCAATGATTTCGATTTATTCTGAACAGCACATTTTTGAAATGTTGTTCTATCCAATGGGAGCGGCTTATTTTAGACCGGGCGTGAATGTTCTGATATCGCCACGTTTGAAAATTTGATATTTCTTGGTGTAGAGCTAAAGTATTGTATCACCATACATCATAATATTCGAATAATCAAAGACTTTAATTCGACTATTGCAAACTATGATTATAGGGCTATCGAAATGAATCGTCTGATCGTGTGAGTCGATGTGAGACTAATATTTTTTGGAGCGGATTTGATCAATTGAATCATAATGATGAATCTTTTCACGTCTGACCTTGAAAATCTGTTAGAATTCTTTAATACATTAAGAATATTCAAATTATGATATGGATATATGATAGAATAATATTTTGCTTTTTTCATACACTTGGACAAAATGTGCAACTGATTTTTTATTGAAAAATTGGATTTGATCTTTTGATTTTTATTGGAAATAATTGTTAAATAATTTAAAATCCGAAAAATAATTGTTGGCAAACTTAAACATTATTCCAAAAATTAAGTAATTTACAAAATTTCTGCTACTACGAAAGATGATTGTTAGCAAACTTTAACATTATTCCAAAAATTAAATAATTTACGAAATTTCTGCTACTACGAAAAATGGTTGTTAGCAAACTTAATCATTATTCCAACAATTAAATAATTTACGTAATTTCTGCTACTACGAAAAATGGTTGTTAGCAAACATAAACTTTATTCCAAAAATTCAATAATTTACGAAATTTCTGCTACTACGAAAAATGGTTGTTAGCAAACTTAAACATTATTCCAAAAAATCAATAATTTACGAAATTTCTGCTACTACGAAAAATGGTTGTTAGCAAACTTAAACATTATTCTAAAAAATCAATAATTTACGAAATTTCTGCTTCTACGAAAAATGGTTGTTAGCAAACTTAAACATTATTCCAAAAATTCAATAATTTCAATAATTTACGAAATTTCTGCTACTACGAAAAATGGTTGTTAGCAAACTTAAACATTATTCTAAAAAATCAATAATTTACGAAATTTCTGCTTCTACGAAAAATGGTTGTTAGCAAACTTAAACATTATTCCAAAAATTAAGTAATTTAGGAAATTTCTGCTACTACAAAAAATGGTTGTTAGCAAATTTAAACATTATTCCAAAAATTCAATAATTTACGAAATTTCTGCTTCTACGAAAAATGGTTGTTAGCAAACTTAAACATTATTCCAAAAATTAAGTAATTTAGGAAATTTCTGCTACTACGAAAAATGGTTGTTAGCAAACTTAAACATTATTCCAAAAAATCAATAATTTACGAAATTTCTGCTACTACGAAAAATGGTTGTTAGCAAACTTAAACATTATTCTAAAAAATCAATAATTTACGAAATTTCTGCTTCTACGAAAAATGGTTGTTAGCAAACTTAAACATTATTCCAAAAATTCAATAATTTCAATAATTTACGAAATTTCTGCTACTACGAAAAATGGTTGTTAGCAAACTTAAACATTATTCTAAAAAATCAATAATTTACGAAATTTCTGCTTCTACGAAAAATGGTTGTTAGCAAACTTAAACATTATTCCAAAAATTAAGTAATTTAGGAAATTTCTGCTACTACGAAAAATGGTTGTTAGCAAATTTAAACATTATTCCAAAAATTCAATAATTTACGAAATTTCTGCTTCTACGAAAAATGGTTGTTAGCAAACTTAAACATTATTCCAAAAATTAAGTAATTTAGGAAATTTCTGCTACTACGAAAAATGGTTGTTAGCAAATTTAAACATTATTCCAAAAATTCAATAATTTACGAAATTTCTGCTACTACGAAAAATGGTTGTTAGCAAACTTGGACATTATTCCAAATATTAAATAATTTACGAAATTTCTGCTCCAACGAAAAATGGTTGTTAGCAAACTTGAACATTATTCCAAAAATTCAATAATTTACGAAATTTCTGCTACTACGAAAAATGGTTGTTAGCAAACTTAAACTTTATTCCAAAAATTGAATAATTTACTAAATTTCTGTTACTACGAAAAATGGTTGTTAGCAAACTTCAACATTATTCCAAAAATTAAATAATTTACGAAATTTCTGCTCCTACGAAAAATGGTTGTTAGCAAACTTGGACATTATTCCAAATATTAAATAATTTACGAAATTTCTGCTCCTACGAAAAATGGTTGTTAGCAAACTTAAACATTATTCTAAAAATTAAATATTTTACGAAATTTCTGCTACTACGAAAAATGGTTGTTAGCAAACTTAAACATTATTCCAAATATTAAATAATTTACGAAATTTCTGCTACTACGAAAAATGGCTGTTAGCAAACTTGAACATTATTCCAAAAATTCAATAATTTACGAAATTTCTGCTACTACGAAAAATGGTTGTTAGCAAACTTAAACTTTATTCCAAAAATTCAATAATTTACGAAATTTCGGCTACTACGAAAATTGGTTGTTAGCAAACTTTAACTTTATTCCAAAAATTAAATATTTCACGAAATTTATGCTACTGCGAAAAATGGTTGTTAGCAAACTTGAACATTATTCCAAATATTAAATAATTTACGAAATTTCTGCTCCTACGAAAAATGGTTGTTAGCAAACTTAAACATTATTCTAAAAATTAAATATTTTACGAAATTTCTGCTACTACGAAAAATGGTTGTTAGCAAACTTAAACATTATTCCAAATATTAAATAATTTACGAAATTTCTGCTACTACGAAAAATGGCTGTTAGCAAACTTGAACATTATTCCAAAAATTCAATAATTTACGAAATTTCTGCTACTACGAAAAATGGTTGTTAGCAAACTTAAACTTTATTCCAAAAATTCAATAATTTACGAAATTTCGGCTACTACGAAAATTGGTTGTTAGCAAACTTTAACTTTATTCCAAAAATTAAATATTTCACGAAATTTATGCTACTGCGAAAAATGGTTGTTAGCAAACTTGAACATTATTCCAAATATTAAATAATTTACGAAATTTCTGCTACTACGAAAAATGGCTGTTAGCAAACTTGAACATTATTCCAAAAATTCAATAATTTACGAAATTTCTGCTACTACGAAAAATGGTTGTTAGCAAACTTAAACTTTATTCCAAAAATTCAATAATTTACGAAATTTCGGCTACTACGAAAATTGGTTGTTAGCAAACTTTAACTTTATTCCAAAAATTAAATATTTCACGAAATTTATGCTACTGCGAAAAATGGTTGTTAGCAAACTTGAACATTATTCCAAATATTAAATAATTTACGAAATTTCTGCTACTACGAAAAATGGTTGTTAGCAAACTTGAACATTATTCCAAATATTAAATCATTTACGAAATTTCGGCTACTACGAAAAATGGTTGTTATCAAACTTTTTTTTTCCAAAAATTCAATAATTCACGAAATTTCTGCTACTACGAAAAATAGTTGTCAGCAAACTTGAACATTATTCTAAAAATTAAGTAATTTACGAAGTTTCTGCTAATACGAAAAATTGTTGTTAGCAAACTTAAACATTATTCCAAATATTAAATAATTTACGAAATATCTGCTAACTATAAAAATAAAATATATTAAAATAAAATATAATTAAATTAAATTAAATTCAATAAAATAAAATAAAATAAAATAAAATAAAATAAAATAAAATAAAATAAAATAAAATGAAATGAAATAAAATAAAATAAAATACCATAAAATAAAATAACATAAAATTAAATTAAATTAAATACTATGCAACAAAAATCTCACGTTGCTGGGCAACGGGCTTACAGCTAGTCTTAACATTAATAACCGATAAGGTCTGTCTGTAAGGACGTCCGCAGTAAGGTACAGACCAATGATTTCGATTTATTCTGAACAGCACATTTTTGAAATGTTGTTCTATCCAATGGGAGCGGCTTATTTTAAACCGGGCGTGAATGTTCTGATATCGCCACGTTTGAAAATTTGATATTTCTTGGTGTAGAGCTAAAGTATTGTATCACCATACATCATAATATTCGAATAATCAAAGACTTTAATTCGACTATTGCAAACTATGATTATAGGGCTATCGAAATGAATCGTCTGATCGTGTGAGTCGATGTGAGACTAATATTTTTTGGAGCGGATTTGATCAATTGAATCATAATGATGAATCTTTTCACGTCTGACCTTGAAAATCTGTTAGAATTCTTTAATACATTAAGAATATTCAAATTATGATATGGATATATGATAGAATAATATTTTGCTTTTTTCATACACTTGGACAAAATGTGCAACTGATTTTTTATTGAAAAATTGGATTTGATCTTTTGATTTTTATTGGAAATAATTGTTAAATAATTTAAAATCCGAAAAATAATTGTTGGCAAACTTAAACATTATTCCAAAAATTAAGTAATTTACAAAATTTCTGCTACTACGAAAGATGATTGTTAGCAAACTTTAACATTATTCCAAAAATTAAATAATTTACGAAATTTCTGCTACTACGAAAAATGGTTGTTAGCAAACTTAATCATTATTCCAACAATTAAATAATTTACGTAATTTCTGCTACTACGAAAAATGGTTGTTAGCAAACATAAACTTTATTCCAAAAATTCAATAATTTACGAAATTTCTGCTACTACGAAAAATGGTTGTTAGCAAACTTAAACATTATTCCAAAAAATCAATAATTTACGAAATTTCTGCTACTACGAAAAATGGTTGTTAGCAAACTTAAACATTATTCTAAAAAATCAATAATTTACGAAATTTCTGCTTCTACGAAAAATGGTTGTTAGCAAACTTAAACATTATTCCAAAAATTCAATAATTTCAATAATTTACGAAATTTCTGCTACTACGAAAAATGGTTGTTAGCAAACTTAAACATTATTCTAAAAAATCAATAATTTACGAAATTTCTGCTTCTACGAAAAATGGTTGTTAGCAAACTTAAACGTTATTCCAAAAATTAAGTAATTTAGGAAATTTCTGCTACTTCGAAAAATGGTTGTTAGCAAATTTAAACATTATTCCAAAAATTCAATAATTTACGAAATTTCTGCTTCTACGAAAAATGGTTGTTAGCAAACTTAAACATTATTCCAAAAATTAAGTAATTTAGGAAATTTCTGCTACTACGAAAAATGGTTGTTAGCAAATTTAAACATTATTCCAAAAATTCAATAATTTACGAAATTTCTGCTACTACGAAAAATGGTTGTTAGCAAACTTGGACATTATTCCAAATATTAAATAATTTACGAAATTTCTGCTCCAACGAAAAATGGTTGTTAGCAAACTTGAACATTATTCCAAAAATTAAATAATTTACGAAATTTCTGCTACTACGAAAAATGGTTGTTAGCAAACTTAAACTTTATTCCAAAAATTGAATAATTTACTAAATTTCTGTTACTACGAAAAATGGTTGTTAGCAAACTTCAACATTATTCCAAAAATTAAATAATTTACGAAATTTCTGCTCCTACGAAAAATGGTTGTTAGCAAACTTGGACATTATTCCAAATATTAAATAATTTACGAAATTTCTGCTCCTACGAAAAATGGTTGTTAGCAAACTTAAACATTATTCTAAAAATTAAATATTTTACGAAATTTCTGCTACTACGAAAAATGGTTGTTAGCAAACTTAAACATTATTCCAAATATTAAATAATTTACGAAATTTCTGCTACTACGAAAAATGGCTGTTAGCAAACTTGAACATTATTCCAAAAATTCAATAATTTACGAAATTTCTGCTACTACGAAAAATGGTTGTTAGCAAACTTAAACTTTATTCCAAAAATTCAATAATTTACGAAATTTCGGCTACTACGAAAATTGGTTGTTAGCAAACTTTAACTTTATTCCAAAAATTAAATATTTCACGAAATTTATGCTACTGCGAAAAATGGTTGTTAGCAAACTTGAACATTATTCCAAATATTAAATAATTTACGAAATTTCTGCTACTACGAAAAATGGTTGTTAGCAAACTTAAACTTTATTCCAAAAAATCAATATTTTACGAAATTTATGCTACTACGAAAAATGGTTGTTAGCAAACTTGAACATTATTCCAAATATTAAATCATTTACGAAATTTCGGCTACTACGAAAAATGGTTGTTATCAAACTTTTTTTTTCCAAAAATTCAATAATTCACGAAATTTCTGCTACTACGAAAAATAGTTGTCAGCAAACTTGAACATTATTCTAAAAATTAAGTAATTTACGAAGTTTCTGCTAATACGAAAAATTGTTGTTAGCAAACTTAAACATTATTCCAAATATTAAATAATTTACGAAATATCTGCTAACTATAAAAATAAAATATATTAAAATAAAATATAATTAAATTAAATTAAATTCAATAAAATAAAATAAAATAAAATAAAATAAAATAAAATAAAATAAAATAAAATAAAATAAAATGAAATGAAATAAAATAAAATAAAATACCATAAAATAAAATAACATAAAATTAAATTAAATTAAATACTATGCAACAAAAATCTCACGTTGCTGGGCAACGGGCTTACAGCTAGTCTATATATTAATAGCCGATAAAATAAGTTTTCACTTTTCACTTTTCACAAATGTGTGCGTACTGATGTCCACTTCGCCCAATGATAGCGATTTATTTTGAACATATTTTGAACATCACATTTTTCGGCCAATTGGAATGGACGTCTTTTTATATTCAAAATTCAAATTTCCTGGCTTAGAACTAAAGCATCGTAATTAATATTGAGAGAACTTTATTTCAAAATTTGCATGGCTACGAAGTTTTTTAAATAATCAAATGAACTGATTCGATTTTTTAAAGCTATAATTATAGGGCTAGGAGCTGATTTGACAGATTTTGTTCAGTGTCATCCATCTTCTATATGATTGTCACCGATTTTCCCTCCCCCTCCTCATCCCCAGCCCGACTGTCGACATTTTTTTTATTCATACTAGAAGTCTTTTTTCATTACGCTGAAGAAGCACATAGTTTTAAATCTGAAAAAACGCTAAACTTTATTTCACATTTTATTTCTGCCGCGGGTCGGATTCGAAACGTGGAACTTTGCAATATGAACGGAACGTCTTACCGCTGAGGTAAAGGGCAAACTTTCAGGTGCGACAAAATTAGATTATATATATTAAGCATTCGAAAAAAGAACTATTTCAAACTTGACTTTGATTGTTTGTTTGTATTGAAAATTCAAAAATAGAATATGTCAAATACTTAGTGTGGCCAATTCAAAAAAAATGATTCCAAGATATTTTTCTTTTTCTACGAAATATATTTGTTTGCACACTTGAAACCTTTGCAGGGCTGTCGATATATGCGCCGAGGTCGATTTATGGTACTACGAAAAATGATTGTTAGCAAACTTGAACATTATTCCAAAGATTTAATAATTTACGAAAAATGGTTGTTAGCAAACTTAAACATTATTCCAAGATATAATAATTTACGAAATTTCTGCTACCACGAAAAATGGTTGTTAGCAAACTTCAACATTATTCCAAAGATTTAATAATTTACGAAATTTCTGCTACTACGAAAAATAGTTGTTAGCAAACTTAAACATTATTCCAAAATATAATAATTTACGATATTTCTGCTACTACGAAAAATGATTGTTAGCAAACTTGGACATTATTCCAAATATTAAATAATTTACGAAATTTCTGCTCCTACGAAAAATGGTTGTTAGCAAACTTGAACATTATTTCAAAAATTAAATAATTTACGAAATTTCTGCTCCTACGAAAAATGGTTGTTAGCAAACTTGAACATTATTCCAAATATTAAATCATTTACGAAATTTCTGCTCCTACGAAAAATGGTTGTTAGCAAACTTGAACATTATTCCAAATATTAAATAATTTACGAAATTTCTGCTCCTACGAAAAATGGTTGTTAGCAAACTTGAACATTATTCCAAATATTAAATAATTTACGAAATTTCTGCTCCTACGAAAAATGGTTGTTAGCAAACTTGAACATTATTCTAAATATTAAATAATTTACGAAATTTCTGCTTCTACGAAAAATGGTTGTTAGCAAACTTGAACATTATTCCAAAAATTAAATATAAACGAAATTTCGGCTACTACGAAAAATGGTTGTTAGCAAATTTACGAAATTTCTAATAAAAATAAAATAAATAAAAATAAAATACAATAAAATAAAATAAATTGAAATTAAATTAAATAAAATTAAATAAAATTAAATAAAATTAAATTAAATAAAATAAAATAAAATAAAATAAAATAAAATAAAATAAAATAAAATAAAATAAAATAAAATAAAATAAAATAAAATAAAATAAAATAAAATAAAATAAAATAAAACAAAATAAAATAAAATAAAATAAAATAAAATAAAATAAAATAAAATAAAATAAAATAAAATGAAATGAAATAAAATAAAATAAAATACCATAAAATAAAATAACATAAAATTAAATTAAATTAAATACTATGCAACAAAAATCTCACGTTGCTGGGCAACGGGCTTACAGCTAGTCTATATATTAATAGCCGATAAAATAAGTTTTCACTTTTCACTTTTCACAAATGTGTGCGTACTGATGTCCACTTCGCCCAATGATAGCGATTTATTTTGAACATATTTTGAACATCACATTTTTCGGCCAATTGGAATGGACGTCTTTTTATATTCAAAATTCAAATTTCCTGGCTTAGAACTAAAGCATCGTAATTAATATTGAGAGAACTTTATTTCAAAATTTGCATGGCTACGAAGTTTTTTAAATAATCAAATGAACTGATTCGATTTTTTAAAGCTATAATTATAGGGCTAGGAGCTGATTTGACAGATTTTGTTCAGTGTCATCCATCTTCTATATGATTGTCACCGATTTTCCCTCCCCCTCCTCATCCCCAGCCCGACTGTCGACATTTTTTTTATTCATACTAGAAGTCTTTTTTCATTACGCTGAAGAAGCACATAGTTTTAAATCTGAAAAAACGCTAAACTTTATTTCACATTTTATTTCTGCCGCGGGTCGGATTCGAAACGTGGAACTTTGCAATATGAACGGAACGTCTTACCGCTGAGGTAAAGGGCAAACTTTCAGGTGCGACAAAATTAGATTATATATATTAAGCATTCGAAAAAAGAACTATTTCAAACTTGACTTTGATTGTTTGTTTGTATTGAAAATTCAAAAATAGAATATGTCAAATACTTAGTGTGGCCAATTCAAAAAAAATGATTCCAAGATATTTTTCTTTTTCTACGAAATATATTTGTTTGCACACTTGAAACCTTTGCAGGGCTGTCGATATATGCGCCGAGGTCGATTTATGGTACTACGAAAAATGATTGTTAGCAAACTTGAACATTATTCCAAAGATTTAATAATTTACGAAAAATGGTTGTTAGCAAACTTAAACATTATTCCAAGATATAATAATTTACGAAATTTCTGCTACCACGAAAAATGGTTGTTAGCAAACTTCAACATTATTCCAAAGATTTAATAATTTACGAAATTTCTGCTACTACGAAAAATAGTTGTTAGCAAACTTAAACATTATTCCAAAATATAATAATTTACGATATTTCTGCTACTACGAAAAATGATTGTTAGCAAACTTGGACATTATTCCAAATATTAAATAATTTACGAAATTTCTGCTCCTACGAAAAATGGTTGTTAGCAAACTTGAACATTATTTCAAAAATTAAATAATTTACGAAATTTCTGCTCCTACGAAAAATGGTTGTTAGCAAACTTGAACATTATTCCAAATATTAAATCATTTACGAAATTTCTGCTCCTACGAAAAATGGTTGTTAGCAAACTTGAACATTATTCCAAATATTAAATAATTTACGAAATTTCTGCTCCTACGAAAAATGGTTGTTAGCAAACTTGAACATTATTCCAAATATTAAATAATTTACGAAATTTCTGCTCCTACGAAAAATGGTTGTTAGCAAACTTGAACATTATTCTAAATATTAAATAATTTACGAAATTTCTGCTTCTACGAAAAATGGTTGTTAGCAAACTTGAACATTATTCCAAAAATTAAATATAAACGAAATTTCGGCTACTACGAAAAATGGTTGTTAGCAAATTTACGAAATTTCTAATAAAAATAAAATAAATAAAAATAAAATACAATAAAATAAAATAAATTGAAATAAAATTAAATAAAATTAAATAAAATTAAATAAAATTAAATAAAATTAAATTAAATTAAATAAAATAAAATAAAATAAAATAAAATAAAATAAAATAAAATAAAATAAAATAAAATAAAATAAAATAAAATAAAATAAAATAAAATAAAATAAAATAAAATAAAATAAAATAAAATAAAATAAAATAAAATAAAATAAAATAAAATAAAATAAAATAAAATAAAATAAAATAAAATAAAATAAAATAAAATAAAATAAAATAAAATAAAATAAAATAAAATAAAATAAAATAAAACAAAATAAAATAAAATAAAATAAAATAAAATAAAATAAAATAAAATAAAATAAAATAAAATAAAATAAAATAAAATAAAATAAAATAACATAAAATAATATAAAATTAAATTAAATTAAATACTTTGCAACAAAAATCTCACGTTGCTGGGCAACGGGCTTACAGCTAGTACAATAAAATTCTCGTAAAATAATTCAGCATGTAGGAGCAAAACCCAGCAAATGTTAATAGTTTGTCCTAAGACACTATGAAAACCGTACAGTAAAGTGTGTTTAAGACATTATCAAAAAAATATGAATAATTATTTTCTTATTTTAGTTTAGTATTTTTTAGCACATATTTATGTATTTGGTTCAAAACAACATTGGTAATAAAAAAAAATACAAAATGAATAAAATATTTCAGAATTGTTGACGTCAATTATTAAATAAATAAAACTGACGAATACATATACAATTTTTAAATCATGAATGGTTTAAATAGTTATCATATCTGATTTTTAGATATTTGTATTTCAGAAATGAAACATATTTTGGTCGTAGTATATTGTCACGGTAGGGTTTATCGTCACCCGCTCCCACTACCACTTTTGTGATGAAAACTGGCAGAATTTTAAAATGTGTAGCTAAATTAATTGTGTTTAATTTTTTTTATCATGTAACCTATTGAGTGATTGATATTAATCAATTGTTTAATTGTTTATGGCCTTAAATGACAACATTGTATTTCGATACAGATGTTATTTTTATTTCTTTCTTCCTTGCTCTTTGGGACCCGAACCGGACACATGTGTGTGGGGACACTTCCCGGTCTCTGGAACTTGTTTCCAGAGATCTTAAGTTGTAAATTCATTTGCAGTTTTTTATTTTTGTGGTTTTTCGTCCGAGATGAAAGAACTGTCATTTTGCTATTTCGACGAAAATTAAAATTCATTTTGTTCTGCGCGCAGATTTTAACATCAATTGTCTTAACATTTATAAAATTGTGTGAGCAAGCTAGGTATTAAAAATAGTTATTGTGTATTGTATTAATTCAAATTTTTGTCTGTTAAATATTCTATGTCATTAATTCGGTGATTGCAAGTTCTTAAATAAACGTTTTCGTGATAATAGAACGATTGGTTTTATTCCATTTCTACCTACCTGTTAACGTCGAGTTTATACCAACGGTATCGGTCTTAATGACTTTTATTAGTGGGATTTATTCTTGGGGCTTAACATTGTGAACAATCGTAGAAATTTCTCACAGTAAATAAAACTCGCTCGAAAATAAATAACGAGTTATGTTAATATATATATATATATCTAAAAATTAAAATATTTTATTCGCCGAGATATAGCGGACATAATAGTGATATAATACAAACTGGAATATATTTTACACATGTGAATGTTTTTAATCCTCTATACTAGGGTTTTCCAACCCGTGGTACGCATACCACTTGGTGGTACATGTTCGATGGTTTTGGCACCCAAAAAAAACAGTAATGGCGGATTTGCAAGAATGAATGATTTAAATAAATAAAAAAAATCATAATTAATCATAGTCGACGTCAATGTGTACATCGATGATCGAAATCCGGAAATCTATACCGTTTTCCTCTGATCCAGCATAGATTTTGGAGTGCTTTTGTAATTTTGTGTTTTTATTAAAACCATTTATCAGTAATATAATTATAACGAAACAATAGATAAATTCATTTACCTAGAGCAATTGTGAGTCAGCAAATAACTATTTTTCCACAAAAAATTTTAACAAAATATCCAATACCTGTACCATTTATTCACTTTCCTTACCGCGCAACTACTATATAATTACACAAGCAACAAATTTCACGAAATACAATCATTTTCATATGTTGATACAATTTGGCGTACTACCAAGTGGTACGCGAGTCAAAATAAGTTGGAAAACCCTGTTCTATATCATTCCACAACGAACATAAAATCAACTTTACTTTACGTATAAGAATGCTTATTTCGAAAAAAAACAGATTAAAATTATGTTTTATAACCAGTAAGGATCTTCATGAAAAAAGTTGCGCGTTTTTTTCATTTAAGCAGGTGCTTACAATTTTAATTTTTTCCCCGCTTACGTGTAATATTTTATTTCGGAAACGATTTTTATGATATTATCACGTTGCTATCTTTTTAGCGATAACGGGAAGAGAAATAAACAATTTATACGAAGAAATACTAATATTGGTTTTTTGCGTGTATTTATTTTTTATTGTTATCGATAAAATCACGTTACTGAATATTAAAACTAATCAATACAATTCTCTATTGTAAATTTTTTGACGTTGAGGATTATCTTATTTATAATTTCATCGAAGAACATATCGAAAGCAACATGAAGTATACATGTCGAGGAATAATTAGACATTAATAGAAAAATATTTTTTTACTTTTTTTTCAGTTATCAGTTGACTAAAACATTGTATTTATTTGTCTAAATTTTTAGATTCACTCACATTAAGTGCAAAAAATGTTCTAACTAAAGAAAAATTTAAAAGTTTACTGGCGAGACATTATATTGTAAAATTTATTAGCGAGAGTAAAGAAGCTACATTACATTTTATCCCGGCTCTCTGTTACGCGTCGCAGGTGCATTTTAAAAATAATAATTGTATGAAAAATGAAAACTCGATAAAAAAAAAAGTTGAAGCAATATGAGCAGCCTCGAGCGTTTTGAGCCTTTTTGTTACAAAATATTGTATGTGCGATATCATGAAACAAAATTATGACCGATATTGTTTTTCAGTTTGAAATTCTTTAATAGAGCGTTGAAAAAACAAAATGCATTAAAACTCATACGAAATGCTATTTTTAGATGAATATGTCGATAAAGCTTCTGATATATAAAAATCCTGTTTATTACTTTGAACTACCAAAAAAGATTTCGAAATTGTGAATTTGGCCAGCAGAATAAGCTGTTTGAAAAGAAAAAAATATTATCGCAATTATCAGTTACGTCTAAATTGATTGGATACACTTAGTTGCATTGTTCCGGCTTAAATAAAACAGCTGAAATGGTCACCTTTTATTTAAAAAGTGATTATCAACATTTACACAGTCTTTTGGGCAACACTTTTCTTCTACATTTATTCCTTAAATAGAAGGTGAATATTTAACAAAAAAAACAACCTTATATTAACAATCTATAATGAGCTAATGCAATTAATGTTGAAACTGTATACATCGGTTAAAAGATCAAGACAGGAAAAAATCAAAAAACCTTTTTTAATTCCAAAACAACATTATCTTGCTTTACTTTTATTTTTCTCATAATGAATTGATACAAATAGAGTTTTGGGCTAAATATTTTTGATTGAATAGTTAAAAAGCTTAGAATTTTTTGTATGTTTAGTAAGCAGAATATCTCAACCTCCCAGCCATACTTATATTTTAACTTCACTAAGCCGCAGCAACGACATTATATTCTTGTATACTATGTGGATAAAATAAAGTTCTTTTGAATTTTAAATTTTACAAAAAGATGTTTTGTTTCATGTAATGAAAAATGAAAGCCAAAATATTTCGATCTAAATTCATCACATCAAAATGAAATAGTTTTTTTGCTGTAAACGAGACTCATTTTACAAACGTGATTTTAAATAATTAAAATCAACTTCTCCTAAATTTTGGTTTATGCGAAGAGGTTAAAAGTTTTAATAAAATACGTTAATAACCTTAACAAAATAAGTTGGTTTTTGACAATTTCCGCCAAGATGGATTAAAACACACATCATTATTGTCACTTTGCATTGATCTCTTCATTGATTTATGGATCCAAAGGCATGAATGTTTACAACGTTATTTTGCCTCACGCAGTCCTTATTTGATACCCTCTAAAAAGAGAGAGAAAATTTTAGCACCCTACATAATCATGTCCATACTTCATCAGCTCAGCGGAGTAGCCATTTTATAGCAGATTCATGCAATGATATGAGCCCAGCAAAAAGAAACACTTAAATACTACACACTCAATAAAACAAATTGTGTAAGGTCTCCAAATTTCTCGGTACGACATAACTTTAGCTTTACATTTTTTGTGATAGTGGTGAAAAAAAATACCGAATCTATAATTTCTTTCTCAATAATACATTTTTAATAACTTGCTTTAAAAATTATCAGAAATTTTTTTTTGATCCACATTCATATTAACATAATTACTATAATATTCAATATTTTCGTTATTCTTGAGTACTTTTTAATAAATGAAAAAGTTTTCTTAGTTGTATGAACATAACTCAGGTATTATGTATATATATATTAGTCCTTTCTGAGTGGATAGTAAAATGTAGAAAAGAACAGTTGTTATGTCCTTGTAGTCTAGTCGAAACATCTTGAAAAACGATTTAGCTGAGTGCGCACGCGCAATAAGAAAATACTCATATAAGAAACCCATTATAATATTTAATAAAGCAAAAGCATATGTTGAGCACGCAATAGAAAGTTCATATTCCACTTTTAAGAGGGTTAACCGCTATTTTTCCAGTGGGGTCATAAATACTTCCATATATTGTTTTCGTTTTTCTACAAGTCGTATGCATATACTCGTAAAACATTATAATTCAGATATTATAGTTATTATTGTATATTAAAACAGTTACTAAGTTACCATTCCATTCATTATGATTGCTTCGTAAAATGAGTTACTTTTATTCAACTTTTTTTTCATCGGCAAATATAATGTAGTTAAACATCTTTTGGATCTTATGGTTATTTGACTTTGAGAACGGTATTTGAGTATCACTAAAGTGAGTACCTGAGATACTTGATAATAACAAAAATTCAAAAAGATGAAGTTGTTACTTTTTGTGCTCCCTGCATTTATCAAAGAAATTAGAAGAGATTTTTTACACCCTAAGGGACTTTTGAAGTGAGAGTTTTTATCAATGTTTCCACATGTATCAAATATAAAAAAAAATAAAGTTGTGACTTGAAAAAATTAAAGTAATTAACTTTTATGAATTAAAGTTAGAATCTCATTATTTCGCTACCTTGAAATATATGTAATTTAGTTTCATAGATATATTATTCAAATAAATTTTACTGTTATCAAAGGTTAGTTGAAAACAATACAAAATAAATTTCATGTTCTGGTCAATAACTGGTTAATCCTTCCTTTGTGAAAAATTCTTACGTGATGCCATCTACAATAAAGTAATATATCAAAACATTGCTGTTCAAGAAACGTTATAGTTTCCTATGAGAAAGACTCAAATATTGTGAATATGATTATTGAGACTTTGATAAGGAGAAGAAATATTCATATTAGTTCAGAGCTTTCCTTGCTTGAAAAGATTGCTATTGTTGACTATAATATGTTGTCATAAATTTCGTGAATACTTACTTTTCAAACAACTTACTAAGGAAGTTGTATACTTAGACATCAGAGTCCTTAATAATTTTATTTACTTCAGCATTTTGTAATATTTTATAAAATACATAATTACGAAAAAAGTATTAGGCAAAAAAGAAATTAATCCAAATATTATAAATATGATGAAAGTCAATCTAAAAATCAACGCATTAAATTGCGTGAAAAATGGGTGAATACGACCTTTCTTTTGTTTTAGTAATACGCAATAGCATAGAAGACTATTTTTATTATTTATTTTTTTATCGGATTTAGGACATTTTCAAACTCTTATGCCTGAGTTGCAGTCTTTTCATATAACTCTGCTCAAAATCACAATGATGAATGTGAATAATTTATATTCGTTACAGTTTCTATTTCGGAATACAATATTGCGAATGTAAATTCATTTGATTAAATACCAAATTCACATAAAAAAAATATATGTGTGAAGTTGATACTAGATAATCTAAAAAAAATTCTTGATAAAATTCAATAAAATATATTATTTTCATATAAAAAATACTTTTTACGATGTAAACAAACATAAGCTTAACAAATCATAATAAACGCAAATATACGTTTGCATTAAATTGCCAAATATAAATGTTACTTGTTAATATACAAACATAAAAGACTTGAATCTTTTATTCATTTTAAAAGGTTGAATTTGTTCATTCTATTACAATGCGAACTTCTTCGGAAAAAAATTCTATATTACTTATATATTAACAGGGTTGCAACGTTTTATATTTTATTTTTTTAACTTATAATCAATCATTCATAATTAATATAAAACAAGATTTCTTTGTGTGCTACGTATATAAAGAAATTAGAATAATACATTTTAACTTTATTATTAAGTCACAAAATGTACATAACGGTTTTTTGATTTTCATTTTGTCCGATTCCGTTTATAATACACTGATTCAAGTCATAATTTAATATATTTCAAATAAATGATTCTTTTTTAAGTAAAAACACCTTGTTTTTATTACATTATATGCTCAAAAAATACGAGAAAATTTATAATATATTATTATAAAGCAATTTACATAATACAAAACTGAGTATTCGATACTTTTTTCAATTCAGCAGATTCCAATTTCAATTTATGTTTACTCAATCTGTAATTGCTATTTTTTAATAATGAATTGCCCATAAATCACTTATTTGATTTCTTATTGTATTTTGAGTGAGTGATTTATAAAATTTGTATTGAATTTCATGTTTTGATTTAAGACATTTTTTATTGGAATAAGTCTACTAAAAATTTTGTGTTTATGCCACTGGTTTGCTTAAAATTATACTAACTTATTACAGCTTTAAACATAAATTCTATCTTTTAAGAGTTTTAAATTTGATATTGATATTTTTTTGTAAAATGTAAGTTTTGAAATCAATTACTTTTTATATCATAACTTGAATTCAAAGTACGTAACTTTTTTTAGCGATAATTTTATTTGTAAATGCATTTATATATTTTTATTATTATTATTCAATCCCACAAGTTATTAATAAAACTTTGCCGGGAAAAGAAAATTGCTGTTTTTATTTCATGTTTAAACAATTTAAATCAATTAAAAAAGGAAAATATTCAGGAAATTTGGCATCCTTATTTACGTCAAACGCAAGTTTATTGTAACTTGCATGCGATATGTACAGCTGCTTTGAATTACATCAAAGGATTTTATTTGAAGTACTGAAATTTCATCTTTGGTATCACGTTCAGTTAACACAGTCGAAAGAGGAAATATCAACTTTACCCACCTTGACATAAGAATTCTTCTAACAATACTCAACATTCTACTCTCTTTATTATGCAAGAATTGGCTTTATTTTGACACAATATCTCTGCATATTTTTGTACTAGAAAAAAAACTTTTTTTTTGTGTGAGTTAAGCACTTATTCTTCAGATTTATTCTGAAATAAGTCAAACTTGAATAAACTCTTTAAAATTCTTAAATAAATGCTGTGTTGTTCTTTTTGCGTGAATTTTTGACTAGATTTCGAAATAACACGGCTTAGGAAAACGGAAAAATTACTCTTTTCGAATGATTTTTCGGCTTTTACCAACACAATATACTTTTGTGCGGTAGATATATTTTTTTAATTTTACTTAATAATCTTTTTTACTAGTATATACTTTACTGGAGCTCATCTTATACTATAAATTCAAGAATATTAATTAACCATTAATGTGGTTCTTAAAATAATAACCAATAAGCGTGGGGAAAAAATGCCGAAAATTCTCATATTTCATACAATGGAATTTGATTTTACGATTAATTTAAGGACTTTTATACCTGAAGAATGTATCAATACCAGCATTTTGGTTTTTCATATATTGAATTGGTAATACCAATATCAATACCCGAAGAAAATTGTATTATAATAAGCAATGGCAAACGAAATGATGGGTATCGCAATACCGGATTAATAAAACCATAACGGTATTTCTAACTACAATAACATCATAAGTATAAAAAAATAATTCAGTTAAATATTACTTTAAAAAAAGCTGAGCTTGGCAAACTGTTTGTAAAAACTGCCGAATTTCACAGTCTTGGAAATACTGGTATTTCAATCCATGGCTGATTCATAGCCAATGGATTTTAAAGCTTTCTTGGTACAATATTTAATTATATTGATTTCGAGTACGTACAACAATTTTAAAAATGTATGCACTTTATATATTTCAGAATACCCGATCACATACTGGCTTTTGTACTCTGCATAAATTTAACCATGCATAGTTTTTAAAATGGCAGTTTGCAAAGTAGAAATTTGTCATTGGAATAAATATAGTAATATTCTCCTCTTACAAAAGAATTTTCTCAACGGAAAGCATATTTTCTATCAATGCAGCTTTAATGAGATCATTACTGCATCATTGAAAATTATTTTTACACTTCACTGCCACTTTACAAAGGGAAATAGTTATTCAAAATATTCTTATTACGTAATGAATTTGTAGCGAAACAAAGTAACGTTTTATGTCCAATAAAGTTTAAGTTTTTACAAGAGGATTTGAAAAATCATTCCTTAATATATGTTGAAATACTGTCTCGTTATGCGAAACTGTCCATTATCGTTGAGTTGTTATCTTTTAATAAGAATTGACACGTTAGACAATTTAGGTGAATAATTTATTTATTTATTCTATCTATCTATGTCCCTTTTTAATGTGGAGCATATGGCCTCCTAATGGAGATATCTCAAGAGAAGTTTTCTACGAGAACGGTTTTTAACTTAGTTGTTCCACCTATCTTTTTCAAAGCGAGTAGTAAGAATTTAAGGAATAAGGCCAGGACAAGAATAGTGTTTAACTAAATTTTCTCGTTACTTTTGTTGAGAGATTTTTTTTAGACATCACAAACACCCATGCTTTAGAACATAAATCGATCAAAAAATGCTGTTTGTACTGGGAGTTGAGCCCGTGAGATGCCCACAACGCTTACCGCTGCGCCATTAAATCCGCCTTTTTTTTAGCTCAAAATAATTTACAATATTAATTTTGGCAATCTACCTGATGGAAAAATAATAGTTATTTTTATATTTCTACGACATGTGTATTTTATAATGTTGACGGCTATATTAAATCAATAATGACAAAAATTTATTAACTATATCATAACTCTTGTAGAATTGAATACAATGCTATCTTTCCCTTGAAACATAATAATACTTTTCTATTTTCATCACTTTTTTCATTGAAGCATTGAAACGCAACCGTCTTTCTGTCAATAGAACATCCGCTGTGATTTTTATATTGCAACATTTTTTACACGTTTGTGTTGAAGATATCACGTCCACATTACCTTTTATTGAAACGACAGGTCTGAAGGAAATAATCCACAATTTCGACGATTTTCTTTTTAGGGCGTTCAACTGTTAATTTCAAAAGAATTTTAATTTTTTTCTTATCAAATATTTTTATGGCTGTATTTATTAAATTCAACATATTTGTGACATAATGTGGTTTACTCATTAGAGCAGTGGCCTGCAACTTTTTATTTCAAAGATACTAAATATTTCAGTAAATTTAGCTGTATGAGAGATTTGGTAGGAATATAATTGTCTAACTAATTTATGCATTAAAGCTTTTCATTGGATATTTGTCGAATATCCAGTGTAACATGTTATTAGCCCAAATAAAGACAAAAATATAATCAAAAAAAATGTAATGCCTTTTATTAATATAATCGATTAAAGTATTTTTCGATAATAAAAAAAGATGACTAGAGTAAAAAGATTCAAGTTCATCCGTGCACCTAAGCGCATGAAGATGCAGAAAGGCGAAACCAGGATCATTAGTTACAAAACTTCTGTGAATGTACATAATTTGAACGATTCAAATTTTAAAAGATTTTTTTAAAATCAAATTATTTAGAAATGACTTACTCATTTTTTTTTTAATTGTGAAAATATCAAAACAAAACTTCACAACTTTTTAACATTTAAAAGTCTTTAAAAAAGTTTACTAGAAAACTCAAACTGAAATATGTAGTAATCTCTTTTTTTTAGTTAATCAATATTTTATTCTTATTTAACTGGCTATATCATTTATCATTTATCATTAAAAATCTTTTGTTTCGACAACTACTTTGCTCATTTTACGGTAATAATAAATGTTTATTTGCCTGATTTTTTTTATTTCATTTACAGTATCAAAATCAAATCGTGAAGTTATTTGGTATAATGCTGTTTCTACAAACGATTATTTTAATTAAAAAACATATATATCAATCGAGGATGTGACTTGTTTGTTAAATTTAATTACTCAGTAATTCTACTGTTTTCAAAAAATAAATATCCCCCGACGTTGAATAGGTTTGTTTGTATAAAACATACTTATATTTTAAACCATCTTGCATTGTTGTTTATAGCTCCAGATGAAAAACGTTTTGAAAGAAAAGACACATTGGCGATGCTGGAAAATAATGAAAGTTTTAATAAAAGCTCCCCCGTTATATGAGAGAGACTACTTTTTTTTTAGAATTATGCCTGTCTCTTTTCAATTTGTTACAAGCCGTTTATTTTACTTGGAGATGTTGACAAATTATTTAATAACCCATCTCAAAAACCTTTGACAGAATTATTCCAACATTACACTCATCTGAATATAGGATTATTACGTTTATCTGCATGAAGTTTGACTTTCTAACGTTTTATTACTCTCGTGAAATAAATTAAATATATTTTACATTTCAGTGGTGGATTAAGCACTTGAGTGGAACCAGGCGTAATATGATTTGGATGCCCTGTTTTTTAGATAACAAAAAAAAAACATCGTAAAATTAATTCGAGATTTTTATAATACTAGTTTCAATAAAAAAATCTCAAAAATATATATCTCATTATTTATCTTATTTTACAATAAATTGTGTGAACAAAATAGACAACTTTATTATTAATCCCATTTTTTTAACCACTATTTTAATTAAATTTGAATCGTTCAAACTATGTACATTCTCACAGATTTTGTCACTAACGACCCGGGTTTCGCCTATCGGCATCTTCAGGCGTTCAAGTGCACGGATGAACTTGAACTGACGCTTAGTAAATGAATTTTTCGTGTTTATATAAGAAATAAATGTATCACTGAGATTAAAGCCATTGCTAGCGAAAAGGCCGAAATTAAGTGATTATAAAAAGTAGTCATTTCGGAAGGACACGTGTTTAATCAGGAACAGGGATAAAAATGTTACATCCAAATACGGACAGTCATAAGCTCTTTTTCCAGGAAATTTTGGAAATAAATAGAGCACAATTGCATAGCCTTCCGATTTTAAATGAAATATTAAGCTTACCGGGATCTCCACTTCTATACCCTATATAAATATAATCATTAAACCTTTGCCGACAAACGAATAAATATAATTCTTGAAACTACTTACTACTCAAATCTATGGGCATTCTCATAAGCTTATCCTTTTCGCCAGCGATGGCTTTTAGCTCAGTGATACATTTATTTCTTATATAAACACGAAACATTCATTTACTAAGCGTCAGTTCAAGTTAATTCGTGCACTTGAGCGCCTGACGTTACCGAAAGGCGAAACCCGGGTCGTTAGTGACAAAATCTGTGAGAATGCACATAGTTTGAACGATTCAAATTTAATATTGAAATTCCACCAAGCACCTTTAGTTGAAATCTTAAATTATATCACTATTTTAATATTCGACATTATCTGAGTTCTACGAAAAAATATAATGACGTGGTGTCAATACTCAAATGGGTTTTATATTGACGTTTCAGTTGAATGATCACTATCTTTTTATGAAAGCGGTACATAATAAGGTTCATACTGGAATTCTTACTATTTACAATACTAACTTACTATTATAACTCGTGACTTATAGATTATTAGCCTTTTTTATCCATTTATTATTTTTATCCGTTTATTTATTAAGAGAAATTGTCAATAATTTGTAAAAAAAGTTTCTTTCATCACTTTGAGTTGAAATGTTCTATAACGAGTTGATATTATTTCCATAAAGAGTTGATAGCTATACAGATGTTGAATACATTTTAAAGCGGATATTTAATTTATTTGTTATAAATTAAATGTTTTTTAAAAACATAAAATATTATATGAAAGCAAAATTGACAATTTATTTCTAATTATAAACGAAATTTGTTTACGATAATAAAATTCCCAGCAATCGGATCCCGTACTGATGTTATTAAAAGCTTCATTGAGAAAAAGGTAATTCATTTTATTTTCCATTCGATATTATTTTGTAGCTCTTTTGATACCTACTTACATTATTCAGCTCACTTGATTCGTTAAATTTATTCGTCATTACGGCCGTTTTATATAAATTGTATCAAAGCGTTTTTAAACTTGAATAAAAAGGTTTAAACACCGACATACAGGGTGCTTCAATACAAGTTTTCTTATTGATCAAATATCTCAATAAACTATTGAAATTGCCAATGAACTAACCAATTGTATTTTTTTCTAAAAAAAATATTTAAATAGGTGCCACAAATGATATAATAAAATTATATATTTAAAAAATTCATCACCAGTAATTTTGTATGGATATTTACTAGAAATGCTCATTATTAAATTAATTACAAACATATGAGTCGCCTATTTCCAAAATTCAGCTTTTCTATTTTTTTAACATACTTACAAAATAACGTGTAGGAAACTATTATATTGAAATAATAACCATATTTCCTTGAAAAAAATTGAATAATATGTTATCTATTTCAATTTGATTTACTAATATATATATAGTTTTAAATGTAGAGGATTTCCTACACTTTCTTTTGTAAGTGTTTCCAAAATAATGAAAATGGTTAAGGTGAACTTTGGAAATGGGAGACTCATATGGATATTACTGTTTACTTAAACGCTTTATGAATTGATATCGTAAAAAACAATAAAATTATTAGAATGTAATTAATTAAAATAACATTTTTTTTAAAAAAAACTACCAAATCTTTTTTATTTGTTTTCTTATTCAGAATGGAGAATAGAAATTAATGATTAATGCATCCATTGATTTTCCATTCATCAAAAGTTACAATCAATACCTTTAATTTTCAAAACCCGTTGAAATACATTGTCAATAATGAAAAGCGTGAAACAATGAGAGTAAAAACGTTACTTATTTTCAGTTTTATTATATAAATACAACTTTAATGCCATTATTGTTGAGGAGTCAAATTAAATAATGCGACAAAATAATATTGAGATCCATATACTACAGTTAAGGAGTAGAAGTTTTAAGTTTTTTTTATTTCTGCATGGCTGATTGTTGTCATTTTTATCAGCTCATTTTATACACCATATTCTGTGAATTTTTTTTCTTATTCAAGTTATAAACTTATACGATGTACATTTATCATCAAAGGTTTCTAAACCTTTTTAAGCTCGATCTTTTTCATGCTTCATTTGATACTCAAAATAAGAGTATTTGGTAAGATACACTCCACCCGCGGCTGTTTAAAATACAACACCAAAGACTTTTTTCCAATATACCCAAAAAAAGCAAAATACTCAATGATCGATATATTTTAAACCTCTTCATTTTTTTAGCGCCGATCATTCAAAACCGTCATTGAAGTTACAACTTATGCATAAACATATGTTTTCTTTTGCATTTAATAAACTATATTTAATACGCGTCACATAGAAATAAATAAATATAAATTAAATTTCTGAATTATGTGTATACGTTTTTAATCAAATACATTTTGACAACGTCATTGCTTCAGATATTGTGAAAAAATATTATGTTACTCAATGAAAATTAAAAATTCAAGAATATAAAAAACATATATAGCTATTATTTCAAATATTTACTTGGAAATATCAAAAGTTGGTATTGTCCTAGAACAGATATGAACCTGTAATAATCCGAATTTGTTTTATAAAAATGTTTGACTCAATGAGAAGTGACACGAAAAATCATTTATTTGTTGAAGTTTAAAACTGAATTCAGATGGAGGTAAAAAAATGTTATTTCTACGACAGTTGAACAGAATATTGCTAGCTAAAAATTATTATATTATATATACTAGTCCGTCTTAGTGAATTTTCCCAAAGCAATTCTAATAATGTCTATCTTTCTCTGGTAAATAAGTTTTATACTTGACGGGATAACATTAAATGGAAAGAATTAATTAAAATCCTTGGTATTTATTTTATACTAAAGCACTCAGTTGAAATTATTGATAATATTAGCTTAGTGTTTAAAACGTTTGCTTTACTTCTACGGCGTAGCAATATCTGCTCAAAAGCTCAGACGTGGCGCAAAGGCGTAGCTACGATTTACTGGTTCTATAGTATCACTCTAATTTTGAATTATATCTTTATTTATATTTATATATACATATAATATTTAAGTGAGTTCAATGATCTACGAGAATTGTTTGATGAAAAGCCAAGTAAAAGGTTTTTAGTGCAATTTAGATATTTAGTGCTTTATTACAATATCACTGAAAATTGAGCTGCAGCAAATGTCATATTATTATTAGCAAATGTCTTGTAAAATCGTAGTAACATTAAGAAAATACCAATAAACAAGGTAAATGTATTTTATGCAGCATTATCAAAATTATTTAAAACAATATTATTTAGTGTTAATTTACTTTTATAATAATGAGTCGCTTCAAAATTATAGATGAGAAAACATGTTTTAATACGTATGCATTTTTCTGATAAAAAATGTATAACTGTTTAATATATTAAATAATAAAGACACAAATTATCACTCCACGAATTAAAATATACGTTGAATTTTTAAAAATCTAAATTATGTGTTAACTATCACAATTATTATTCATATATTATAGATATGAAATAATATTTTATAATAAAGTAAAAACATTTTTTAGTTCCACAAACTAGTTATTATATAACGATGGCTTCGCGCCTGATAGCTTGATACCTAATTCAAAACTTATCTAGTTCTTTTGAAAATATATGTCATGTTTTCTTTTTACCTTAGATTTTTATTTTCTATCAATTTATTCCAGTCCAGTCAATGTGTAGAATATTTATTTGTCAATAGTACAATATATGTGCCCAAAGTTTGTATCTTTATACTGTAAATATTTTTTTTTTAAATTGAAAAACAAATATTTTGAATTTATATTGTGACCTTCTTATTTGTTTGATGGAGATAAAAATCATATCTTTGAGCAGTTTCTTTCTCTCATTTATATTATCCATATAACTCATTCTACCTAATAAAGAAGATAAGGGGGATTTACTTTTTTTATCATGACTATCGTAATTTGGAGCATAAGTAGAGGGCTTTTAATGACATGTATCTAGAGAAAAGTTTTTCTACAATAACAGCTTGTAACTCAAATTCTTAACATTACCTTTTCGAAGAGAGGGGGTAAAGAGGTATAAGACTAGGATGCTACTAACGGTTATCTTATCGCTCGCTACAGCTCATTTTCAGGATTAGATTGCTGGGAGAGAAGTTAATACATCAGAGACTTTTCAACGAAAATCCATAAACCGGATGAAAAATCAATCAATCAAAACTGTTAGTAGGCACTAGGATTCAAGTCCGCAAGCCCCGCACATTAATCTTTCGATGTTGACTACTTGCTTGTAGACCCGACTTTAAAATGCAAAAAAGTAGTAATGAATTGAAAATATTTAAAAAAAAATCAAAATGATTCTTTAGAACATTTTATCTTTGAATATTATTCACTTATAATAATAGGGTTGATTTAGCTAAAACAATTAAATATTGTATCGGAGTACAATCAAAGAAGCTATTACAAGTTAAACCTGAGGCTTTTTCCAGTTTTGCAAAAGTTTCAGAATGAAGGTTTGTATTCGATATCCGGCGGAAACTCTGGAAAGCTAAAGAAAACTGAGCAAGGAGAAGGAGGTAAACGGAAGAGGCTGAACCGGAAAGTCATCACTACATAAGCGGATTGCTTTCCGAGAAGCTTATAGCAGCCGGAAATAATATTTTGTATTGATTAGTTTACGAAAACATGTGCTTAATACTTCTTCCAAAAAAATGAATAGGTGGAAAGCAAAAAGATTTACAAAAGCAGCGTTTTTTAAATATTGTTTACGTTTTAGAAGCTATATATTGTTAAGGTAAATGGCTTGTTATCCAATATTTATTGTGCTAATACATTCGGTTAATTTTTTTTTCAGATTTTCACATATTTATACTAACCATAACTGCATTTCTTTTAAATTATTTTATTATATATTTAAGCTTAAGATAAATATTTTGTAGGATTTAAAAAATCTTCAGAAGTAACAAATTCTGCCGCTACTCTATAGCACCAGAAGACTGAAAAAAATATCTGTATATTTTTCAGTATAAAATGTAGCACATAAAAAAAGGAAAAATTTAAGTAAGGATTCTAAAATAAGCAAGGAATCATTTGTAATTTAACGCAACATTTACAAATTTTCTTTTTTGATTCGGTATTCTCATATATTTAAATATTCATTCCATAGGCGGCACACAAAAGACAATTTTTCATTTAACGAGACAAGAATATTGCGCTTTACCATTTTCGGTATAAAGATATTATGATGTTTAATTAAAATGATTTTCGCCTAATATATATTTTTAAACTGATAAATTGTATTGCAAAAAATTGTAATAAAATTTCACCAGACACTTCAAGAAAACCTTATATTTTCATCAACATAGGGAAGAAAGCTTTGGTTCATTGGATTTCTCATCGACTTGATGATTTTTTGTTCGAAGCGTTTAAATACAGATAATTTATTATATGAAACGTTTTATAAATAATTTTGACTGCAAACAAATGTCAAATTTAAATTTATTTTATAAATATTCTGACAACTTTAAAACAGAAAAATTGTTTTATATAGAATATAGTATGCCCTTGTAATATAGCAACATTCAACCTTGTTGGCTTAATATTATTAAGATTTTATTCTGCAAAGTCTATGAGAAGTATATTTGCTAATGATTGCTAACTTTAATAGAAAAAATGAACTTCCACAAAGTTACCGCCGAAACCATCGAAAGTATTGCTAACTTTGTTAATTAGGAATTTTGAATATTTATTGTTATAGTATGATCTTTTATGAGACATCTTAAAGCAGCGTTTTACTTTTTTTTTTACTGTTTATTGATATGAAAGAGCTTTACCAGAAAGAGTTTGGGAGGTAACTATTTCGTTATGAGAATTTTTTTATTTCGCACAAAAACGGTATCTCGATCAGGAGGCTTTCAATCTTGAAACACATTAAATTTTCAAGTAATTTTTCATTCACTACTAAAATAGGTGTTTGACTTCGAAGTAAATACGTTAGTGGTTGACTGACGTTTTTGCTGTCAGAGTCATTTTTTTTCAGCAATCAAACAAAATACGGCTGATAAAAATAATAACAAAAAGTTCAAGCATGTTGGGTCGCTATTACCGTGATGCACTAGGGACCAATGGTTTTACCTGATTGTTTATATATGACTGTCGATCTTCTGTTCTGTAAGTAGTAAGAATGAAGATTACTGTTAAATGAGCACCGCCACGATCTGACGCATCAGTTCAGAATCACTAAATCAGCCGTCTATATTAAAAGTTTATCATAAACTATCCATAGGTTACTTTAAAAAAATATATCTTTATAAGCAAAAACTTTTCCTTTGGCATTTTGTTCATTGTCTTTTTGAACACCATGTCTAAATAATTGAAAACCGCCAAAGGATGTTTTGATTAAATAATAGATTTGATGTGGGTCTGTAGGATGAGTTGTGGTGAGAGTGTCTATATATGTATACATATATACAAACCAATATAAACTTTTGGTTAAATTCCTGGTTTTAGTCCACTGAAACTCAAGAGTTAGGTGATTGCAATAGTCAGAGCAATGTTAATTATAATTTTAATAAAATAGCCTCTTTCAAAAATATAGCATATAAGCTTTTCGAGGCTATAGAAGATATTTTTTTAAAACAAATATTTCAATATTTTATCCAATATTTTTGGTAATTTTCTTTTTTTTTAATTCGGTTATTTATTTTACGATTTTAGTCGCTCTTTAATCAATGTAAAACACACAATGAGTCAATAGTTTATTTTAGCCAAATTATTCTACAATACTGTTTTACATATTTTTATTTTGAGATTTATATAACACTCAAACATTTGGAGTTTTCACATATTTCTGGAGGTATATTTTTTCTATGGCCAATCAGTTAACATGCATTTTTTCCGTTTCATATATTTAGATTTGGCTAGTCATTTTGTTAGATCCGTGGTCCAATAGTCAGCGTCGTTGGTAATGGTGCTCACGAGTACGAGTAGATATTTTTCGTTGAGATCATTTTAATTAAGACTCCATATGTTCCGTGTTGCTAGCGGACATAACTTAAGGGAAGATTTTTTAAAAATATAAACATTTATAGTCAGAACCTTACTTTTTCCAACGTAGAAACTCGTAAATGTAAATTGAATTCAATCTTACAATATTCCGTTTTCCAGTCTCCAAATTCTTAGATTATTGAATCAGAATTACACTTTTCTTTCGGTATCACTGTTTGCTAAGCGAGTTTATACTTTCTGTTAAAAATCACGTACATTCAACGTTTTTTAGTGCATTTAAGAACACTTCACTAAACAGGAAAAGGTCTGTGATTTCTTTCTGATCGATATCCGCACGACTTCATTTGACATGAAAATTGAAACGGCGTAAAATAACATTTTTTTACCGTTTCCACCTACCTTTTGTCAAAATGTCTTCGAATGAAAGCGATTCGTTACGATACAAATAAAATTTATTACACAACAAAGGGAATGTTATAAATCTGCTTTAATATTCTTGATCATCAGTAATGAATAAAATATTGTTTAATTTAATTTTAATATTAATTAATTCGTTAAGATCAAGTAAGGATTTTAGTGGGGCACTAATTTTGTGGAAAAAACGTTTTTATTGATATATTTTATTGATAGATTTAAATTGATATATTTGTATTGTTTTCAGCTGATACAGATTGTTACACAACAGTGAAATAACAAAATTGTCGTGTTGAACCCCTAATTTTTACGAAAAAAAATGTATTGAAACTTGTACATCATTCAATAATACAAATGAGGTTCACTTGAAATTATTGAAGTGTTATTTGTTGTGTATGAATGTATTTTTTATTGATAATTAACGAGTGTCTCTCATGAAATAAAACAAACTTTTCAACTTATTGCCCAAATAAAATATTTAAAAACATTTCAGTTTGCTGAAAAAATCTTGATTAGTTAGTGAATGAATTATAAACTACTTTTTAAAAAATCTGTATAATATACTTACAAACGTAATTTAAACACAAATTAAATAAGTTTACATATTTTTTTTATTTTTTGTGTGGATATCATATTTATATAAATATTTTCAGGTATTTGTACTCAAATATAAAAATATAATTTTGTTGTAAGTGTATCGATTTTGCGTAGACATTCCTTTACGCCATTTTCTCAGGCATCAAACGTATTCTTCGTATATAATTGTTCATATTAATATGTAAATTCGTATGATAAATTGCTCTCCTCTTACGGCGATAGAAACAGTTCAGTGGCTTTTCCATATTATAATGAATCATTTTTACATTTTCAGTATCTACGAGAGTAAATTTGACCGCATACATTTAAATGGGGAGTTATAAATCATTTCAGTTATCTAAAAAACTTTTTTTAGTTTTGATTTATAACTGTTTGAACGATCGACGTGGCGTTTAATTATTCTCCGAACGTTTTAGTATACACAATAAAAACATAACCTTTTATCACAATTTAGCCTACACAATCAAAAGTTTTTGAGATTATTTCATTTGAAATACAAAGTCATATTGATATTTTCTTTAATTTATGATTTTCGATTTTAGCAAATTACAAATATTTTTTATATGTTTTTTTCATAATAAATGGTAAATTTAAAATCAAAACATTTCGTTTTCGAATAAATCCTTATGAAGCAAATGGTTACATTAATTAAATGACGCTTAAGTAAATGTTAACTGTTTTTTACAGGCTTAAGACTCTCAGCACAAATATAATCCAAACATATCTTATCCAACCGTATATTGTGTCTAAGATGTTTGATAATTTCATAAATAAATCATCTAATATTATTTTTTATTATTTGAAATCACTGAAAGATGAGAATTTACTTAAAAAAACGTATCTGAAACAACATTTTTTATTTATATAATAATTACTGTACAATAGTGCAATACCGTTGTATTATTTTGATAATTCAATATTAATTCATGCTTCTTGCGGCATAATTTATTATACACTACAGATATAAATAAATGAAATCAGTTTTTATATTTATATTATATAATCAAAATGTATTGCTTTATTTGAGTGTAATCAAAAATTACAAGGCTAAAATCCTCGAACAAGCACTATTATCGATTCGATTCTTCAAACTATTTATGGTTTCGTATTCACAAGCATAAATGTCATGGATTTTTTTTATTTTCCCTTTGAGATCATGTAAGCGATACTTACGAAAGGCGGTGAGCAAACTGTTAATGTTTCTGAGTGGCATTTTATTATTCTAGCGCCCTAAAATTTAACGAAAAGTATAATTAGCAATCAGAACTCGTTGATTACATTTTTTCTTAATTTTTAATACATATTTAACATGGCTTAAGAATGTACAAATCTATTCGTTATTTTTATTTATTATCTGATGTACTTCACTGTAGTACTCACATATTTTATACGTGTTTGAGTTCAAATGATACCTACGTTATATGAAATTCTGAATTAATTCAATGAAATATTCGACATGGCATTATTTTACATACGATTACGATCCAGTATTATTTTTAGAATCTATGATTGAATTTATATGATAATAATTCTGAGCAATAAGCAAACTGTAATTAAATGTACTAATTAAATCACGCTTATTGTATTGTGCTTAGATAGAGAAATCATATTTACATAATATTGTGATAGAACGTATATAAGAGGAAAATGGTACGAAACCAAACATCGAGTGGATATTAGATGATTTTATTTGTAAGATAGTATATTATATATGACGAAGTAAGTAAATATGTTATTGCTTAATATTGACATTATTCACTTTATATAATATAAATATTGTTCTGTAGAATTATTACGGCCCTCATTAGTAGTATTTGAATTAGAATATTAACGTTTTGTGTAGTTGCACGATTTCATAATTACATAAAGTTATTATGAATTCTCTCATGTGTTTGCGTAAGTATGATAAAAACATAACTTTCAAACACAAGCGTAGCTATAAAGATCCATAAATGTTTTAATCATATTGTTACACTTTAACATTATCTTAAAAAAGTAACTTAAGTAAAACATTTAATCGACATTAATATGTAAATTTAAAGAGCTAGAATGACTAATGGGGCAGACGAAAAACATATTTTTTCTTTCTTAGTTCGAACAAAGTATATCAATAAAAAAAGCATAAAGTGTTATAAGCGTGTCTCTAAAGATATGTTGAGAAAGATTAATGTTGGTAAAGGACTCATTGGAATTTTTTATACCTCTCTTCCTTCGTCTTCTGGTTTGAATAGGAGATTGATGGAAAATATTGAAAATATCATAGAAATTTTAAAGATTTGGAATATAAAAACAACATTGGATCAAAAACCCAATCCAAATCATACTGACACCTAAACACCGAGAATAAAAAATACCCAAAATCGATGACTTATCGTTTATAGGTTGGAAAATATAACAATAAAAAAAAACCTCACGATAAATTTCGTCTGAAGATGCTTCTCGTAAAGGCAAAATGCTTTTTAAAAATTAAAACACAGCAAACGTAGTGATAAATTTATTAATTTAAATTGAATATTGAACATAGTTAGTAAAACGAATTTCTTACGAAAAAAATATTTTCATATTTTTAACATAGCCATTTTTTACATAGATAATAAAACTGAAAGATATATCTTCCAAAAATAACTTTTGTTTTATTTCTTTCCCTTTTCACGAAAAAAACCATTTGTTACTCTAACAAGCAACTTTGTATATTATCCTTTTATTTCAGATGCTTATTAAATGAAGACTAATAGTCTTTCGTCTTAAATCAATGTCGTATTTCTTATGTTTCAGGTAATGTTAACAGGCTGATAGATCTCTACATTTGCCTGACACATCGCCCACCTGATTCGCTCACCTGTCACCTAATTAATCAGGTGAGTTTTTTTTTACGTAGAAAAAATAAAGTACAGAAATCAATTTCGGTATTCTTAGAAAAAGCAGAAAATAAAGGAATGCTTTTATAGCTAGCGGAAGTAAAAGCTTTATTATCAACGTTTTATTTGCCACGTTTTGGAAGCATTTGTTAATATTTTTTCTATTGTAGTTTTTGATATTTATAAATATGAGTTTTATTGATTTTTTAATTTTCACCACGATGAGTGCGATAGCTTTATTATGTTTATATTTCACTCAAACTAAAACATGTTAATGTGTATATTTCTTAGGCCGATGTCTAGTTGAAGTAATCATTTTGCATGCACTATGAAAAGATACAATAAAAAGTATTTTATTTGTTGGCAATCTAACAAGGTATCGTTTTATCAAAAATACTTATAGTTAAATTATTATTGTTTTTCGATAATATATGCATTAAGTTTTGGAAACAATTTGTTATACAACAGTTAATTAATAAATATAATAAAACAGACTTTGATGCATGTACATAAATTATTGACGTATTTTTTTTTCTTTTATACATTTCTTTTGAATCCCAGTTTAGTAAAAATAGCCATAAGCGATGATTATTTAGATCCACTGACTTTTACCAAAAACTGGATTATTATTTATTATTTTTCTTTAAGCAAGCAAAAATTTAAACTATAGATAAAGATCATAATTTAGTATGATATATTACAATAAGATTTTTGATTTCTAAAAAAGTGCTATCTACATTCAATATGATATATGACATATACATTGTATCGCGTTAATAGAGAATCAAAATTTAGTCTGCGAAAACTGCTTGTTATTCAGTCACTCACCTTCTCTGTTCTGAGATAGTAAGGATATAAAGATATGGGTATAACAGAACGAGTAGTAGTAATTCGCCCCGTTTTTTCAGTTGAATGAGTGGAAGAACATTTAAACACTACAAAAATCTATGTTTTAACACAAATCAATTCGTCAATTAAAAATTCAGTTTATCAAACTGACTACTCTGAAAATTGAGCCAAAGGTCGCTATAGCTAAAGAACATGATGATGGACACATGGGCGTAGGCCTAGATGAAGTGTTTAATTAAATTAATCATTATAAAACCTTTAAAATCACATCGAATAACACACACATTTTTCTAAACGGTACATTCCCCCAACAATTAATTCGAAAAAATAATACATTCAGAATCCCTGAAAAAATATTTCATTTGATTAGTATTAATACAAAAATATGTATTTTTTGTATCTTTAACAATGAAACTAAGTAGTATTTTCGTACAATAGAAGTAATAAATTCATACTTTTCCACTTTGTGAAAATGTAAATTCTTTATTTAAAGTATTTAAAACAACTCACCTTAATTTATTTGAAAACCTTTTAACTTTTAGAGAAACCCTTTCAGAAACAATAGAACATAAATTTCCGTGGAAACTTTACATTTTCATTTCAAGAAATATAGCTACTCTCAACTAATGAAACTATTGTTCACTAACCCTTTCACGCACAGTAAATTTTCTTTTCAACTATATTTCGAGTTTTTTTTTTAGCTAATATATCATTTTCATGTTGAAACTTCATAACTACTCAAATTATTGAGAGATCTAAATAAATTCAAGTGTTTTTAAAAGAATATTACCACTAAATAGCAAAATGCTTTACACATGTACGTAACGTTTATACTGGCATAGAGTGTGATTGAGCTAATTTTATCCTTTAAATAAAATAGTGTTACAATAAAATATTAATTATTATTCAATTTCAAACCTTCTGAATAAAATGCAAAGTGGTAAAGGCTGTTATTTACTACACGCTGAAAACCAGGACGGTTAACGTGATAACTAACACAAATGACTACTTTGGAATGAGAAATGAGTAAAATAGGTATATTTATAAACTTGCATAGAATCTATTTATGTTTCATACTGATAACTATGGCTCGCGTATTTGTTTATTTTTATAAGTTTATTTAAATTTTTGAGCCAAAATTATGTAGTTTTGATTAAAACAACATACTTGACCATTTTATTTTAGTGCATTCTTGAAATATCTTTGCGGCACACTTTTTAGTAAATATTTTTCAAGTGGAATAATTCGTGTTGGAAAACCATACCTGTCTTTAACTTAGCGATATTTTATAAACGCGGTGTAGTGTAAATTTACTCATTTTCAAAAGAGTTTGTTTTAATGTCAGTATTTCTTATTTAAACATGTAAGTACTCATGGCTAATGGGTTAACTTGAAAACTCTTTAGTCAAACAATTAATCAAAGACAAACAAAAAGATTTGGTTCTTCTTATTCCATGAAAGGTATTCATTAATCTTTATTACACACTTTTCTTCCTTGACTATTTATCTTTTTTTGCTGCTCTATTCTGCTTTTTCTTCGACTTACCACGTGTGCGTGATTTCTATGCAAATAATGTAATACTTATATATACATACATACATAAAATAGCGCCGTTTTACAAACATAATTTATTTTAGCCTATCCGATTTATTTTGACAGGTAGATTGTATTATTGACGATGATTAAAATTTATTACAATAAAGATATTTTTTGCAAATTAATTGTGTACGCTTAAAAAAATTGCTTTAACTAATATACTGCGCATTATTTTAAAATAAAAATCACACACATTGCTCATTTTATGGGAAATCTTTCGGCAAATATGAGATTATATCAAATCATACATAGCAATATAACAATATTACATTTAAAAAATAGTCTATGGATAACCTTGAATTTTAAATTACTTGAAATAAAGAATCACAATCAATTGTACGTCAACGAATGCAAACAAAAACTGATAAAAAAATGTTTTCTAAAAATGAACCACTTTTATTGAGAACCAAATAAGAGGTTAAAATAGCATCTTATGTACATCCTAAAGTGAAGTTTTTGATATTAAAACTCTTGCCACTATTAACGTTAAACTAAATTAATAAAAGGATTTTTTTATATCAAAAAGCAAAACTCAAATATCCGCTCTTGTATAATTTAAACATAGTACCATGGGTAAAAAGCTTGATAGCTTTTTTCGTTCGTTTCTCATAAAAACGTTTATTTCGCTAAAAGATTTAAATAAAACCATTGAAAAGGTTCTCCATCAATACTATCGGTTTGTCAATAGATTGCACCTAAGCTCAGCATTATGAGGGCTTAAACTTATCGGAAATTCATGATTTAATTTATACTAAAATGGATTTACTACTGAAAACTGGTACAGGATGGTCGTATGGAAACGATGTTTTTTTTATAGATGAATAAGTTATGAAATTTAATTCGCTTTTGTCACGATAAGCTTAGAATTTGAGAGTCTGTAAAAAATAATTGAAAAATTAAATTGTTTGACCATCTTAAAAAAATGTTTTTATAAAAGTTTATAATAATTATAGAAGTATCACTATCCCTTTCTATCTTTGCGCGTGGTTTATTTAACTATATAAAATATCAATTATCGCAAAGTTCTCAAAATTATTTGTGATTTTATTATATGTAATTAATTATATTTCTGCAAACTTTTTAATATTAAGCTATTGATCACTAGAAAATTTTGTTAACAAGTTAGTAAGAAAAGTTAACCAGTTTTAAGTAATATGCGCATAAACATTGTTTCAGAATGCGTGAAAAAACAGTTGGGTTTAAGATTAACAGTCGTTAGTTGATCGCTATCTTTTTATTCAGGATAAGATAGATAAAACTAAAAAAAATCATTATGTATGCATCCTTTACCATTCTTGGTATTATTTGTCAAATTTTGTTTTTTCATGTATTAAATTTTACAAATTAATCGATAATATGACTAAACAATAACAGGTAACATAAAAATATAATGGTTCTGTATGTTTTGTTCAACTGGTCACATCAATAACACTTATTTAATTATTAGTACGTACTTAAGTAAATGAAATATTTGTATCCACCCTATACTGCTGACATATCCGCCATCTTCTATGGGGGTGGTCGTTTCAGCGATTTGGTGTTTTATGATCATCCACGCTATCTTTACAGCGCCTATTTTCATTCTAAGCTATTTTCAACAGGCATCTGCAACCAAATTCAATCCGTTTTATTTTAGTTAAAATACCTGCGTTGCCTTTCGTATACCATTGTCCCAATTTTATATACCTATAAAATAGTTCCCTTTATTTACAACACAATGTCATATATTTTAGTATAAAGTCTTATTTATTCAGATACTTCAGCCCGTCTAACCCTTTTCTAAGAAATACATTTTATATCATGGTTTTACTGTGTAAATACATAAGGAATTTAAATAAAATTTGCAAGCTACTCCAAAGTATAATTAGACAATCGCATGTAATTTTTTTTGGGAAATATTTTTTTACTCTAATCAACATTTCGTTCATTATGTCTCTTACTTTTTGTTTAAGTCGCGAGAGAGATTAGGAATATAATAAATCCAAATGTTGACAAAAAGGCATCAAAAAAATAATCAGACAATTTACCGAAATGCGATCAGCATGTCTTACTATAAATTGAAGACGACAGGTGGAAGAAAAGCATTTAAATGTGGCTACATTACAGTGTAATGATTTGGCTGCCTTTGGAAAGTTTTTTGACCATTTCTGTTATCCTTTCTGCTCTTTTAATTGTTGGTGCTGAATTCCATTTTTTCACACAAATTAACAAAAAATCATACTATCGAGACGTTATCAAGGGATCCTTGTAATTTGGTCACCTAGCAAATCTTAAATGTGCATCAAACTCTCAACCGTAAAATGCGTCTAATGAAGTTAATATTAGAAAAACTAAGTAGAAAATAAGGAGTTTCTGATAATTCAAACGAATCGGAACAAAAAAATCCGGTTAAGTAACCGTTTAAAAGTTTGAAAGTCAGAAGTTTCAACACAATTAGTGTATTAGTCACCTGTTTTCATGTCTTAATTAGACGTATACATCATTATAATTATTACCATTTAATAATGGCAAAGGATTTATAGCTAAGATGTCAAACCAGTTGGCTTTAGTTGCAGAATCCCAGGACGAAAGTTGCATTAATTAGTTTTGCAATCGATTAAAGGATTAGTTTTCAAAAATATGTACTAGGGCATCAAATTTCGGGATCTCGTTCAATTTTCTGATCCCGAAATGCCGGGATTGGTACGGCTGCGATCCCGGGATTTCGGGATTGAGAAATTTTGAGCAAATCCCGAAAATTGACATGAAATCGGGATCCCGGGATTGAAAATTAATCAATCCCGAAATCTCTGGATTAGAAAAAGGCTTCGGGATTGGATACCTTAATATGTACATGGCTTTGATCTTATTTTAAAACAAGTAGTAGTGATTAGATTACTAGTAGTCTTGTTGAACGGTTGCTTCTGTTGAAAAACTGTATTTATATAACATTTGCTTCACATTAAGAAGCGACAAGCTTTCAAAATAAAAAGCTCTTTTTAATGTAGATAGGTATCAAGTTTAAGTCTCTGTTATTGAGATAACTTAACTATTAAAATTATCATTTAATTTTTTTTTATTTTATTCTGTAAAAACTATTCTTGTTTCTATACAATTATTGGTCCTTTTTTCCAAGAGTAACTTATTTTAAAATATAAATAATGTAATGTCCCCGATTTGATTGCGAACTGTATGTTAACAAACTCTATTTGTAAGTGTTCCAACTCCAAACTTTCACATTGGCGCTTGATATTGTATGCTTCTGAGGAGAACGAAAAACCGGAAATGGTTTTAAAACACGAAAGCGGCCTTTCAAATACATCTACATTTATATTTATACCTAAGACATAGAAATATACTGCATTGTTCTTACTTATAGTAGAAAAATTAAAAGGCTTCTGCTAGATATATGTGATAGTTTCCAGTATGCCGTCAGTCAAACGTTAGCCGTAAAACAAAATAATCATTAAAATACTGTAACAATTTTTGATAAAAATGACAAACAGCATTTATTTTATTTAGATACACTTATAAATAAACTTATTAAAATGTTTTCTGGCTTTTAGCTGAGTGATAAATCTTTTAGATTGCGGTGTCCACTGACTCAAATCCAACGATAAGGGCATTTCCATTTTGAAGTTTTACTCATTTGAAGTCTAAGTTCTTCCTACATTTACGACTCTTAAAAAATGACAAAAAAAAAATCCACAGTTTTTTAGTTTTTAACTTGTTTTTTTAGAGATGGTGAGTATGAAAAGGATGGAAAGAAATAAAGACTTGATACCTAATAATTATATTAAAAATCAGACTATTTCAGGTCTCAAAAAATTCTTTGTTCTACAGTTTATTACGGTCACATTTAAACAGGATTGATAAAAAACAGTAAAAGAAAGGATTTCGTGAAGAAAAATTTAAAGAATAGGGAAATTAAAAAAAATACTCCGCAATACCAAAGTTTCTCCAACGCATTCAGAAAATGTTTTCTGTGCAGTGGTCATTTAAAAAAATAGTGTTTCACAATTTAATAATAAATGATAATTATGAAGTAAATATTATTTAAGAATTTGTTATGCTTTTAATAATTTTAAAGAAATATTTGACATTACACTTAATGCCAATGTGCCAAACATTTTAAAATTGAAAGAAATTTAAAAATAAAATTTAACATTGTCCTTACCGAAAATCAAATCCAGACCTACCTGGTCGGTAGATCAAGCTCTTACTAACTAGACCACAGCTGGCGGGACTTTATATTCAACTTTAAATTTTATATTCAAACCAAATTTGGTTTGAAATGAAAAGAAAAATAAAAGTTATTTATGTTATTAAAATCATCGGGCTAGCCTATTTTAAAGCATTGAATTTTCTGGTTGATAATTGTGACAGTTTTAAAATAATTGCTTCATGTTTAATCCTATTGCTGAACGGTTAAAACTGTAGAGCTTTCGGTGGCTCAGTTGCGAGTTGCGACATTCGTATTGAAAAATATACGAAATTATGCATGACTAAATTATTATCCTCCTCTTAATTAATGTCTTACCCAATCCTGAAAAATAATTTATAAGCCTTTTTTGTACCTTTTACCTGGTCAAAACGTGGCTTTAGACAGCCACTAGCTAGAAATAATGTTAGTTTTTAATCAAATCAATCCTATTTCCCTACTGTGAGGCTATCTATGTAGATATTACCATGAATTAAAATCAAAAAAAACACTGGCTTAAGCGAATTATTTGTCTTCTGTTATACTTTATTCCTTCGCTAATCGTGCCGCAATCGTATATTTGAGAAGTAGGAAAGTTCTACATCATCGTTACATTCATAACACAACACATTTGCGAAGATATTTCATGAGATCACGCAAAAAGATTGATGTAACGATGATTTATACGTCTTTGTTATGTGTATTTTCTTCACTTTATTACTTCCCCAAATACCAGTGTTTGAAATAAAAACAAACACCGATTTAAAGCAAGGCTATTTTTTTAGAGTTTCTTTGGAAATTTATTTAGGTTGCTACAAATGGGCACACGCCATCAATGTTGAGTGAACAACGTCGCTTACTACGTCAAAAAGTAGTTGGGAAACACACAATTTCAGATAATTTACTTCATCATAATTATATAGTATAACTTTTAGTGATAACAATAACCACTTTATACATTATTTTTGAATTATCTTTTGGCAAGAAATTTGTAATTCCTATTAAAATACAAAACATAAAACTAACCTGGACCTTTTCTTTTAATTTCAACAGCACAATTTAATTACAGTTAATTCTCAGTGAATGGAAATTATGAGATACGATAAAAATACACATTTCAAAATAAAAATAAAATCAGTAGTTACAGGATTCTTTATCCGTTCACTTACAATACTTCGTGAAAAGGCATTATATTCAAAAAATAAAACAAGAATTGCTTAAAAAGAAGGTGTTTTAAAAGAAAACACACAAAAAACCTTAATTATTCAGTGTTAGACCTAACTTATACTTGTATAATATTTTTAGAAATATATCTACTTCCTGATCATTTATTTTATAATTCATGATAAGACCATGTTCAAACAGTAAATTTTGCATTGCAGTATTTGAAAATGTTTTGTGAGTGAGTGATTTCGTTCTTCCTCGACTTAAATGCAAGAGTTTATTTTTTAAAATTGTCTCTTTTAATTAAGATCAAGTTTAGTAAGAATTTTAATTATCTGACGAATTGTTAATATCCTGAAATCTTATATTCGGTATGCGCACGGCTTGAATGTCTGCCATCAATTACATTTATTAGTAATGCATAACAAAGAACACAAAATCATACATTGGGTTTTTTGGCAGTATAGGTTTAATATATGATAAAATAACAATAGGTCGTATATTATACTAAATCAAAAATAATTATCCGATAAAAATTGTATCGAAAAGTCAAAATATGATTTATCATTCACAAGTGTGACTCATTTCAAACCTCTATTTTAAAAGAAACATATTTCTAATCATATAAAGCTCTATTTTTAAAACATTTCATTTACATAACATTATACTGTAAATTACTTGGCTGCCTGTAAATATGTCTCTACTTGCTAAAATAGAAAAGCCTCTTATCTTGCCGCAAAGTTACGTTTCTCTGCTCGACTGTAGACTGTAGCACTACGATGGAGCGGAGCTTTTGCTGTATATGTTCTCGTATATAAATGTTTTCTTATGTATGCGACGTCACTACAACCTTCTTTCAGGAAAGGTTTCCTTTAAAGCCTATTTAAATCACTCACGGTGGTAACGGCGTGCGCCAATGGTATAACGGGCAGGGGTACAAAATGGTGATAATATTTAGTCATATATTTTTATGGTTTTTACATGGAATTTTTATTATGTTGACGTAAAATTTTATTTATGGTATGCAATAAATTCGCCTCAGGGTATATTCATTATTTACAATATTTTTAATAGGTAACTTGCATGCAGTTTTTCACATTAGTAAAATTATTTTTTTTGAGTTATTAGTAAATAACTGCTTAGGTAATAAGTGTTTCGACATTTAATTTAAAAAATATTTAATGGACGAGAAAATTCAAAATTTTGATAAAAATAAAGCATAAGTATTTATTACATACTGTGCTTTATTGCTGAAAATAATATATTTTTACCAAGAATTGACAGCAAATAACATTTAGATAACTTTAAGTTGTATATAACAATTTTCACATCGCATCTTTGCCATATATTATAATAATTATTTTGTAAAAATATATAGATAATTTTTTAGCATGTTTAGATGTGAAATTTTGAAATTTTGAAAACATTAGCTGAAAAACATTCGATGAAATTACAAAGCTATTCATTCTTACAAAATGGTTATATAATTAGTTCAAAACGCCATCTTAATAATTCTACTAAGTTATTTGAACTATAAAGTACTTATACCATTTTTCATTTTTATTTCAAGCAATAGCTGAAATTTATGTTGATAGAGTAATGTTTGAATTTCATTTTTCCCACAAAGATCAAAACAGAATTATCTCATTTTAGTGTCGAGGTGGCGGTGTATTTCACGTCAATAAAATCATCTCATTACAATACGAATTTACTATAAATACATTGAATGGTCGTGTTCAGTTAATACTGATATCTCTAATGTACTTTTGTATATGGAATTAGTTTTAGATTATTGTATGCAACACATACCAATGAGAAACTATTTCATGGAGTCAAAACAAACTTTGTCTTATCATGATATGCTGACACACTTGCAAGCAATATGTTGACAGCTTTTAGAGCATGTGTGGTGTTAGTGTGTGTATAGTGGCATAACAATGTTTTCCTGAAAATAATACCGGGGTTCTCTCAACAGAAGAATTCATTTTTAGAATAACAATGCTCTATAATAATAAAGACTTCACGATAAATTCATAACTACTACTGTAGCTTTGCATAATAAAAATATTTACATTTATAATTCTAGGTATAGATTGCTTCTATGGTGAAGATGTCTCGCCAAACTAAGTTTGCAATATGTGTAATAACGTTCTTCAGTAGACATAAAACCGCCACAAAATGTATAACGGATTATGTAAAGCGCTTTTCATAACGCTTAAAAAATGTCAACGAGTCAAACACAAACTAAAAAAGTTATAATTGAAACTAAAATTCGAATTTTGGATGACATTTACAACCATTCTAAAATACAAATCTTCACAAAAATTATTAACGAGACGACGGCTTTTTCGTAATAAACCAATAATTAAAAATATCATGTCAAAAACAAAAACATTTTTGCACAAAAAATAGACAACAATAAATAAAAGCCGTTTCAAAAAGATATTCTTTTTCTGCTTTAATTTTTTTTATAGATCCGTTTATTATTATAATTTATAAAAGTTTTTTTTTCGCTCACAGAAAAATTATCAAGGAATCAAAGTCTTTTTTATATTTAGTTGATAGAAAATTTAAATTAACTTTGATTATTGCACGTATTGTGTTACTGTGATACGTGTTTCGCCTCTTTCAGAGGCATCTTCAGACTTACTATCGCAAAGTTTGCTTAAGTAATTAATTACTTAAACAAACTTTGCGATAGTAAGTCTGAAGATGCCTCTGAAAGAGGCGAAACACGTGTCACATTTAGTAACACAATACGTGGAATAATCAAAGTTAATTTAAATTTTCTATTAAAATGAACTTCCACAAAGTTACCGCCGAAGCCATCGAAAGTACTTAGGTGATTGTTGAGCTTTTTTCCTTTACTTCATTAAAAATGTAAATTTACATCGTACAAGGAAAGAATAGAATTTAAATAAATAATTTATTTATAACATGAAAGTATTCAACATTAATTTATAGACATCTTTAAATATGACAGATTAGACTAAAAAATCTACGGAGCTTAAAAAAATCTCAAATAGAAGACACGAACAACCTCATAGTATAATAGATGCTAGAGCAGCGATACTTCGCTCCGCTTCCGAATAACATACAGCTTGATGCCTCGCGTTCGTGCCAAGCTACGAAAACTGCCTTACGCTAAAAAAAATATCTAGCTGTTTGGCCGCATGCGATGCGTACTCGGCATAAATGTGATTCCATTATGAAGTTAGAAAAAAAAATAAGTGAACGATTTTGATTAATTTCATTTATTGTGAAAATGTTTTTTTAAAGGTTAGTAGTTAAGAACACAGATTGTATCAAGAGTAATTACAAAAAATACATCTAAAAAATACGGTAGCTGGAAAATGCTCCGTATGCTTTAACTAAAAAAATGTTATGCATCGTGCAAGAAAAATAATATCCGGACGTACATTAACATGGCGACCTTTCAAAATGTGACTCATAAATTCAAAGTCTTACAGGAAAAGTACCTTAACTTAAAATGTGATAAATTTGAATAATAAATTATTTTTAACTGCCGACAAGAGGTTTTTGTAATAAGACGGAAATTTGACAACGATGCTTTTTCTTTGAAATGTATGGTCGAGTTAAACTTATCCTACTGTATTTTAAGACCTTAGAGAATATTTCATTTTAAGAAAACAATATTTTTTTTTTAATTTAAGCTTATGAAACGTTAAACGTTAGTAAAAATTGTTACCGGTGTCAATTATAGTATAATTTTAAATTATTTCAAATAATATTATTAAATACAGAAGTACAGTAATTTAAATATGATTCATTGAATAACATTTTTTATTAAGAGGTAAATTTACAACGTTTCTGTAGCCGAAAGATCAGTGACTTTTCTTTCTGTTACGGGTATCACGGGCTTGAATCCCAGCACAGAGAGAGGGTAGAAATTGTTTTATGAATGTGTGATTTGTGAATCCCTCATAACAATCATAAAAATGAATATTTGTTTTCCTTATTAATTGAGATAGTTAATGAAAAAATAACGATGAATTTTTGTTTTAAGTGAACATTGTTTAATAAATTTGTTGATGTTCTTAGACCGTTCAAATAATATCGACCATGACCAAAACGAAGTTGCTATTTATCTCTTTTAATGCAAGATTTTAATAAAAAATCAAAAAACTTTTCATACTAATTACATATAACTTATTTTATATAAGGACTGGTTTCACTCAACGAAAGCATTGTCAATTTATATAATTTAAGTTTACTATGTATGTAATATAAAAAATGTGTCTTTTTCAGTAATAAACAATATCCAACTCATATGAGCTGTTCTTAATTCACCGCAAAAAAATGTTTTGATGGTTAATAGTGTCTAGTCATTTTGTTCTCTACTTTCGTTTGATATATTTTGATGTAAGATTAGCAGAGAAAAAAATCATAATTTTTTCCTCTTTTGTTAACAATATTTTATTTTGTTTTTTTTTCGGTTAACCAGTCGTCATCGAAAAAAGGTCTAACGTCAGGTTTCAAGGTGTGAATGTGTTTTACACTCTGATGATTAAAATATTAAAAGCAAACGTGTTGATAATGTACTGAACACACATTAAGAACGTTCGAGGATATTGTATCCGTGCATCCGTGCACTTGAAATGCCGAAAAGCGAAACCCGAGTCGTTATCGACAAAACTTATGGAAAAGTAAAAAATTCAAACAACTTAAATTTTATATTAAAATTCCATTCAGCACCTTCAGTTCAAATTTTAAATTGTTTTATTCATTTAACGCGATCTGTCTCGTATTCCCCTTAGTAGAAAGCACATACTTCTACCTATTTAGTAGTGCTTGTCTGTCCTCTATAGGGCAACGTCAAAAAGAGACAAACATTTTGGAAAATGCATCAAGCGAAAAAGAGAGGAAATCTTTTGTATTAAAAAGCAGCAAAAGGATTTTCCTGGACGCTCTGTTTTTATGGGTCACACTTTCTATAATAGATAATAGATGGTGCGTGACCTTTAAACGACGCCCTGGGAAGGTCATTAAGGTCATTCTGTCTTATGTTATTAGTTATAAAGGCGCCGAAAATAGTGAATAGAAATGTACTTTTTCTGTAATCGTTTTGGGGCTTCTTTCTGTTATGAAACATTTTCATTATTACGATTCACTTGAGTACATACGAAGTGAAAGTCAAACAAAATTGTCTATTATGATGTTTTTTTTATTCTTCTGATAAGTTGAGCGTATTAAAATACTTCACCAACATAAATAAATAATACTCCTATAAAAATTCCAAAGAATACACTTAATTTTACTAATGGTCGTTTGGCCATTATTTTATCTAAGTTGCTACTAAATGAATTTTCATTGCATAAAAAATACGAATTTAAAATAATTGGTTTATTTTGATACAAGCATTTTTTTGGTATTTTTTTTAAATTCTATTTATCTTTGTTTCTGTGTTTCTTAAAAGGAATCATTTTCAACTTTGAAATGATATCGAAGTATAAGAAAGAGTAATAAGAAATGTATTTTAACTGTGTAGCGTTCGCATGGTTTTATATTGATGTCTCATAAAGATATCCTAAAAAAGATAATGAAAGTTATGTTGTATAGGTAAAAGCTGTTGTATGATTGCTTCAGTGATAAATAACTGTTCAAACCATCATTGTCGTGGTACATTATATTTCGGATACTATCAAATCAATATGACGTTACAAAAAAATCGAGAGTAATCTAAATAAATTACATATTATGTTTTGGATATCTCACTACCCTGAAATACACAACAGGGCTCAATAAAAGCTAATTAATGTACTCCCATTATACTGGCAAAATGTAAATCCGCTCATGAATCGTTCTTTTAAAAAGAGAAAATATTACTCTGCCTAACAAAAGTTATAAAACAATGCTATTTACTCATCTACGTAAGCTGTACGCCATACTTTATGTTGACGAAAAAGCGTTTGAATTTTTATATTCATTACGATTGCAAAAGACATTTTTATTTTTTAAATCGTTAAAATTGTTATAGTTCTTTAAAATCGTTTTAGTTTAGCCATCGCCAGTCTTTTAGCCGAGTTATCGATTCTTAATTCAATGAATAAACACTCAAATCAATCGATTTATACATGTGAATTCAATAACGGTAATTATTTCATCCACTCTACTCTGATTCTAAAAAACAAGTAAAAGGGAAGTTTGTCACTTATGAACTAGTATTTTTTTCTCTCTGAAGATAAACTCCATGAGTCACATTCTCCACTTATGGGGCGGAACGAAAATGGTAAAATCAATCAGTAGTTGTACTTTACTGGATTTCTTTATTTTCACACCTATTGTTGTATCTACAATATACCAGATGTCGCAAAAAAAAATATTCACACTTTAACTGTAACTGTATTTAAATATATTTTTAATTGTATATATTTTCATTTAGTAGTCATTACTCAACGCCTTCGTTTGAAAAGTCGTATTTATACGAGTCCTTACAGTATGACACGCTCGCTTTTGACTGTGTACGGTGCCGTGTAATTAAGTTTCGTGTTTGGCCAATAGTAATTAATTCATAATATCTGACTATTTGCTTTTGTAGATGCATCGTCATAATATGTTAGATTTATTCCATTCAAGTTTAATTTACATGTCAAGCTCTATGCTTTACACATTTTCTGGTAAATTTGTCAGTTAAAATAACTGACAAATTTACAAAGTTTACCAGTTTCCGGGTATAATACCCATGGATCGATTTGTCTTATGTCGATACCCGTATTCGATTATTAGGGAATATAAACACTTCAGTGAAGCCGATATAAATTTATCAAAAGATGACTTGGGGTTATATTATAATCCAAAGTATTTGAATATCTTGAACGATTTATTTTTATATATGAGCATATTATATCAAACCCTTTTTTGCAAATTGAGTGAGCTGGGTGCCGAAAATAAATCGGCAAGTTTACTTCTACTCGGCTGGCAAATTTCAACGTAGTATGATAAATTGGTTGGTTGTTAGGAACTTTATTCAGTTTATACGTTTATCAGTATGCATGTATAATAAATATGTAAAAAAACATTAAAATTGTAATTAAATTTGTGTACTTTGTATCTGTGCCTTAAAACTTTAATTCTAATGTAATCGTTTCATTAATTTTGGACGAATTTGTAATGAATGCTATTATTTTATAATCCGGATTGAAATGTTTAGTACAACAAATAGATATAAACAAAACAAATACAAATAATTTTGCGCTTTTGGGATCGTTATTCTGGTATTTCAATTTATTATAGTCATAAACCAAGTATATATTATCACAAACACAAAAGACTGAATTTATTAATAACTTAAATGCACGTTTTGTTTAAATTTAATGATGAAATTATAGAGACTATTTAATCAATTCTGGAATCTGTAAATTTTGGTTGAATATTCGTAGAAATAAGACCGGTTCTAAGAAAAGTTATGATAAAACGATGTCGCTCGTATTGATTATTACAGAAATGTAAATATTTTTAAAGGTATTTAGGTATTGAAAAATCACATGACATAAAAGTTGAACTAAAAATCATGACTCCAAGACTCACTATTTGACAGTTTTATACATTTTTTAATAATAAAAAATGTTTGGCATTACAGCAATGCCATTGCCCAAAATATTTTCAGGTTGAAAGATCATACGAGAAAAACTCGATGACAATTTTTTGAAAGTCACTCGAGATTAACTCGAGAAGAATTGACATCACAAACACACACACGTCTTAGGTCTAAAATTTTAATTGAAAAATATCTAATTTTGTCATTTACCTTAACCGGAATTGAACACAGACCCGCCTGATCAGTGGAGTGAACTCTTACAAACTACACCACAGATGCATGGATTTATTTAATTTAATATTTAAAACTTACTAAAAAAATAGTGGTAGACATGCAAAAAAGTTTACTGAATAACGAGAAAATTTTACGATGCTTTCCAATCTTTGTCTGATTTCCACGAATCACAGTGTGCGTCTTTCCAAAATAATAACTCTACATATACAACTGTTCCATGTTTTTTCCCTTTTATAAATTTTCACTATTGGAAGCTGTCTATAGGAATGACAAGGGTTTAGATTAATTAGTCGTTTTTTTAGTAGATAAATTTGTGTTTAAATTATTATCTTTTTATTGACTCCTTTGCTTAATTGAAAGAAATACATTATACTAAAGTAAAAATAGTGGCATTTTACCGAAAGAACTTTTTAGTAATTTCAATATATGGCATGTTCATTAACTTTGTACAATATTAATTTTAACTATTATAATGATTTGTATATGCTTCCGAGAAAATAACTAAATCAATGAAGCGTAAGGTGATTGGATAACAACTACTTATGACCTGATAACATTATTCCATACATCCGTTCTTAATGCTGCCTTTAAAATCTAAAATCTCTATAATGATATGCGGTTTGAATTGTTTTACAATATCAAGTTCATGGAAATAAGCTGAAATTTTAAACCATATTTAAAAGTTTTTTTTCATTTTTTGTCGCAGTTTAATTTTATAAGATATTATCGGTCTATTAAATAAATGCAGGATACTATGTTTGATGTGGGTACATAAATCTATGTATGTCAAAAAATATGGCGTAATGAGATAAGCTGTATCACCAAATATTGTATTTTATTTTTTTTTTTTTTTAAATGAAAGTTTAATCTACAAAGTTTCACATTATTTGACTTATTTTATGAAAATGTTTGAATATAACCCTGAAACCTGAAATAGCTTTAGAAACGGATTAATTATGTTTTTCTTAAATTAACCTTTATGTTAGTAACTGAATTTATTAAAAATGTTATTTTTGTTCAAAGGAGATAAGTTTATCAGGAAGTAGTTGAGAGCCACTGCTTCAAATCGTGAACCGTCATCGTGATTTATAACTCCGATCCTTTTATATTTTTTGAAAATTCGATGAAAAATGAAAATGATACGTTACGAAAAATAAATGTTGGCTGCATATGGACATTTGATAAAGGTATTACGAAAGTCTAAAAATTCTTCACGATAAAAAATTGTGAAGTTTGATTTATTATTATCGTACCATTTTATCAACTTTAGATTATGTCAAGCTATTGAGAGAAGAAGGTTTAGGAATAAAAACAGCCATACAAAAAAATATAATAACTTACAGATATCAAATGTATTTGTAAAAACATATTTCAAAAAACATTGATCATATGGAATCCTTTTATAAAAAAAATATTATTTTGCTTTAAAAAGGGTTGGGTTATTTTGTTTTGTTGTAAATTAATTATTTTTCAGTCTTCTAACATCAATTTATGCTGGTTTCAAATTACACTTTTAAATTTTGGTAAAAGGTTTTACTTTAACTTAATAATTCTACGTACATACTTAATTATAACAGAAATGTAAAAATGATACGGTTTTAAAGAGTTAAAAGGCTAATAATGCATTCAAATATTAGAAACATTAATTTATGTATATATTAATATAATATTATGAACTTATCGTATAATGTTTGCAGTGCGAGGATTAATATGAATACACACCTGCAAAATAATTAAATTAAAATAAACATTGATCTCAAACAAGTTCCAACAAATTCTTCTAGTGATGCACAACCAAAGTGGCAGGTAGATTTTTTTGTGGCCCTTGAATGTTTCATCCTAAATATAGTACATACTTTTTAAGTAAATCATCTAATTTAACAAACGTGAACAAGCTTTTTCGTTGATAAAATATAATAAATAGGTTTTTTTTATCAAAGTTTGGATTCGATTTTGCAGCTTAATGCTTCAAATATTAAATCAAATTTTAAAGACTTGAAATGAAAGGCAGATTGTATTAACTTTTGAACTGAAAAACAATATGTACCTAAATATTCTCAATTAAGGCTTAATTACACTTAACCCCACGGTTTCGAAATAGCACATTTGAATGTAATGGAACCTATGTTTCCTAATTTTTTTAGACGGTTTTACGTAAAACATATCTTTCGTGTACAAAGGCGGATTTAGCCTACTCTAAATTTTTATTTTTCTTTGCAGCCCAAAACCATAACCTTTTGTTTTTATGCTGCCCGCTAGAACAAAAAGGTTTCGCATGCCAGGTCTAAGCTTCGAAATTTTGACATCTGAAACATTGCGTTGGACATTCCTTAATATTTTCCCAGCACTGCCGCCATTGACACACCGTTTTATGAATTGGGAAACGATTCATTTCTTGGGATATAAATTTTAAGACTGTTTAATAACAGCGTATTCATAATCTGTCTAGCCGTTTATTGTATATGAACCTTATATCGTAGAAATACATTGATAAAGAAGCCATAATGGATTATCACAGAACAATTTGTAACTACATTTTTTGATAATATTCAGAAAAACAAAAGAGTATATTATCTTTCTTCCGGTGAAAAAAATACTTTGACTTTGAGCTGAGAGTATCTGAAAATATTTCAATCTAATCCAAGATATAAAAAAGTTTTCCTTAACTAAACTAGTAAATGGCTTCCTTTTTACGCCTCAACGATTTACGGCCGCCCATCTTTTATGGTGTCAAAATCTTGACAAGGAAATATAAACTGATGTAGTACATACTAGATACTGAAATTGTGAAAGCGCTATGTAATCTTGCTAGTAAGAAGATACATTCTATATTTCAGCATTTCTTCATGTAGTATCTTTAACACCTTCATATTTTGTGACATATTGATAAATAATTTAACATTTCAATAAATTATTTACACGAGTGATTGAACTTTGATATATTATATTAAAATTATTCTTTTTTCACATGTCAAGTTAATAAATATTGATTGTTGATATAAAAAGCCATACGTATTTTTTAATAAGTTTTTAATCTATTACATTGGTAAACATCTGAGACTACATTTAAGGTGCGACTAATATTCATATTGTGAAAAAGCCAATTTATTTCTTATTTTGCATTGCTTAACACGTCTTAATATTATTTTAATACAAACGAAGTTCTTTATTGTTCAAACAATCTGTTATCTAAAAGAATATATACATTGATATAATACCTTTTCGTCAAGTAATGTAAAGCAGTGTTTGGTAACCTGAGGCGCTATCGTGCACTCAATTGCTCGTGAAGTCTTTTTTAGATCTCTTAGACCCTAAGACCATGCCTGGGAAGTTTACAGTTCGTGAGCTGCATGTAGGGTATCCAATCCCGAAGCCTTTTCCCAGAATCTCACCAAAACTCGTTTTTTTTTTTTAGCTCACCGAGGAATTTGAAATCCCCGATTTGGTATACTTTTTCCCAGAATTTCACAGAAACTCGTTTTTTTTTTTTAGCTCACCGAGGAATTTGAAATCTTCAATTTGCCAATTTCGTGTAAATTTCGAGAATTTGCTCAAAATTTCTCAATCCCGAAATCCCGGGATCGCGGCCATCTCAATCCCGGAATTTCGGGATCAGAAAATTGAACGGGATCCCGGGATTGGATGCCCTAACTGCATGCACTTGAAGGGTATTTTTGTGCGAACTATTCATCTTTTTGAGTTATTGGGTTCTATAAAATCACTCATTATTTTGTAATAAAAAAAGTCCTTACAAAAAATAATATATCTTGCGGTCCCACGTCTATTTCGAATTTCTAAAATGATTCACAATTAACGTATGAGGAGCTTGAAATCAAAACTTATAATGTTTTTTTTCATATTTTTAAGATAATTATATCAACAAAAAAAACATCACTACATATAACAAAAAATAGTTGGGTATTCAAATTGTCTTTAAACACAGATAAGACCACTGCCAAAGATCACTATCGACGTCATAGCTCACATTTTAAAATTAATAATGTAATATGGTTAGAAAGAAACATTTGGAATATTTTTCATGTTTTAATAGTATATTTAACCTTGTAATAAAGTTCTACTTTTCACTTGCGGTAAATAATCATGGTTATTTGTAACTTTTTTTACAATTACGAAAAGTTGTTCTCGTTTGGTTGTTTACGATTTTCTTAAAACTCGATTTTTGGAGAATATTAATTTGAGTTGTGATAATAGACTCTTCATCGTTCACAAGTATATTAAATCTCAGTGAAAACGTCGCTTACCACTAAACTGAAAACTACAACACTAAGTGATTCTATGCATGACGATTTTCCAAAAAAAAACGATTCTTTTTACCTCAGAATACTCATCACAGCAACATCACTTGAAAAATAAAATTATACGATATATAAAACGCCTAAACTTCAAAATGCTTCTTAAAATTGAATACAATGTCTGACAACCAGCTACTTAACGACTGCCTCTCTAATGAACAATATTATTTCTAGGTTGTCTTATGCCTATGACACAAGAGATTTTTTTCCATGATAAGGATGATAAAGTTGGAAGTTTTGCTTTGGCTAAAAAAATTGAGGGTGACCTCACACGAGATACACTCTGTGCACAAAGTATTTATCTTCAAAAAAAGTTATCTTGAAAAAATATTGCTGAGCAGGGGTTGAAACTGCTGATGACAAATAATAACATAAAACATTACAATGAAGATACGAATACGAAATATATTGTGTACATTCGTTTTTTTAATATAAATAGTCATTTTATTTCTTGTTTATTTATATCAAGTATTGAATATCTCTTAAAATAAAATCAAAGAAACAATGTCTTAAGGTTATATCAAAAATAGATGCGAAATTTATTCCTTGTTAGTTTTTTTATTTTTTTCAGCCACATCCGCGCTTTTTTCTAAGACCGTAAATAAAGAAAAGTAAAGGTAGAAAACAACTCAAAGTATGTTTTTTTTGCTAGTTTACTATGATGATCGGATGGGTGAAAAGAAGATTTAAACATCACAAAAATCAATCCCTTGAACTTAATCCATAAATGAATTTATAAAATTGCTCGTATGCTTATTAAAATTTGTGGATACCGCAATTTATTTGGGTAAATACCTAAGTACATTAACCTCTCGATGTTTTATTTTTCTTTGTTTTAGTGCTACGGTCTTAGGTGAACTTCGGGCACCTAAATTAATCTCTTTCATTCCACTCAGTCATTCTTCTTTCTACGCTAGTCACTGACATTCAGCACTTGCAGCTTCTGTGACGTCACGCTTTTCCAATGCTTCGTCCTTCCTCAGGGGTAGCAGTTTTGAGTTATTTTGTTGGTTTACATTCATCCATGCGTAATATTTGTCTGTCCAAGAAAATATATTGAGCTTAAACAACTCTGGAAATGTCTTGCTCACCGTACGGCTTATTTATTAAACTCAAAGCTATTTTGAAGTTACTAGATGAATTCTTCGCACAACGCTTTTTTCTCTCAAACACTTGTAGCTTCTAAGAGTCCTTAGAGTTAAGCGTTCACATCTCTGACCCATACATCATTGGTCTGATGAGGGTTTTTTAGAGGTGGAAATGTTGTATTTCTTGATAAACGAGAGGATTTGGGTTGTTTATGCAGTCCATAAAAGTATTTATTGTTGTTTATAATTTATTTTCCTTTTGATTTCCTCGGATACACTTTCCTAGAAAATTGACCAGGAATTTAAGATACACGAACTCGCCGACCGTTTCGATGATTTGATTATCTGTTTTTACTATTTACATTGTCACTGACAAACATTTAGTTTTTTTTTTCATATTGACTTCCAATTCAATAATCATTCGACTACTTGAATAAATTTACTTTTATTAAGACGAAGTAAAAAGCTTTTTTTTTTTGAATAAATCGTTTTTTTTTGTTTCCATAAAATAAAAAAATGTTTTACAAGAGAAAAAAAAAATTAATCAAATACGTGAAAGAGGTACTTTCTCGAATCAAATAATAAAATAAACAATTTCATGATTAAGTAAATTGCGATAGTATATTTTTATTCACAAAAAAAACTTTTTTTAACAATCTGCAAATATCAATCTACGGCACTTTGGGTGTTCAATGAGGCAAAACGGAAGAAGTTCCGGGGGTCAAAGTTACACAACGTCAAATAGGGGCTGAATTTTTGTACTTAACGAAGCTTTTAAAGCTAACGGACAGATCGAATCGAAATAAGCTGCTTTTGTTTTATCTAACCAATAAGATTAGTTTCTTTCAACACTTTTCTTCTTAGCACATTTTTATTTTGTTGTTTTCACCATCACTTTTTTAAATTGAAATCGCTTTTAATTAAACATTTTTCAGCATTTCAAAAAGCCTAATATATAGTTTCACAAAATGTATAATCTTTTTATATCGAGTAAGCCATAATTTATTTCAAATGAAAACCATATTTCATATTTTTTCAATCGAAATAACAAAATCAGCACACGAAATTCAATATATCAACATAAAAAACGCTGTTTTCCGTGAATATCGAAATAACATGAATTTTAATTCATTAGATAACATTACCAAATATACCCACGTTGCGTATTATTATTTTTTGTTTTTCATGTGTGAGGATTACATAAATATTTAGTTGCCATGAATAATAATTTAGTTCAAATTTCGGATATCCTCTGGCGCGTCGACGTGTTTTCATTATTATATTTCTGCTTTTTACCTTCATAATATAAAGAAAAACGGACTGTAAAAATTTCGATCTTGACAAATGTAAACAAAGCTTCATTTGGTAATTTAAATTACATTATCAAATCATTGACCTAAAATTTTATATAAATTGAATGTTAATTCATAAAAAAATCTCATTCCACAATTAAAAAGAATGGTCAAAACCAGTTTTATTTAACTCATTTGAGTGTAAAATGCTGGCGATGGGCAAAAAATTCTGATTATTATATAAAATTGTGCAATTGTACAAAAAGGTATTTCATCAATAAGACGTGGTCAGAATTTACCAAGAATATTATGAGATCATCATTATAAGTTATTTTTTATTATCTCAAGACCACTTGTTATGTTTTTACAGCTGCTGTTTCACGGCCGCTATCCATATCGCAATAATAATCAAGAAAGATAAACAAACTTAAACTTCGTATATATGGCTTGATACTGAGCTGCACAGGCCCTTTATTTTAATTATGCATTATTGTGCTTAAAAGGTAAAGATAGAAAGAAAAAAAGGTTATGTGACTTGCTAAACCATTTAGTTTAAATGTTATTAAGTATCCTGTGTATCTGTATACTGAGAATCCAGCGTGGCGGAAGAGTTATACCTACTCCGCGTCGAACCTAAGAAATCAATAATATTCCGTTCCCATATGATTAAGCAGTTGCCTAGGGGCGGCAAGTCTTAGGGAGTGGCAAATGATCTCAGAATATTTTTTTAAAAATGCTGAAAAATATTATCACTTATGAGTATACAGTCGTTTAAATATGGCATTCACTGATGGCGGCACTATAGGCTAACAAAAATGGTATGAGTCATAAAAGCTCTCAAGGGACATTTTTTTAGTACGTAGATGAGGAGTATTCAAATTACTATGTATATTTGAATTCTTAGAATAATCTGAAATAATGAAAAAAAATAAACTTTGCATAGGAATGTCACGAGTACGTGATTAGCGTGCTGATGATTGTGTCCACAAGTGTAATCCGGTCCTTCAACCAACTTGCTCGGCCCAAATAGTTTACCGTTGAATTTACCATGGCCGGTTACAAATTGGCAAACTCAGTGCCCAGGTGCAAGTGACTTCACCTTGAGCTTTCGAGTCGCATCCAAAAAAAAATGTTTGGCTCTCTTTGATAGATATAGACTACTTAGCTTTTGGACTACTCTAAAGGTGATTATAAGCAACCTCTTTATTCCAAAGTCAGTAAATATACCACTTGTCTTTGAGTAGGTTAGAAATGATTGTGAAAATCTCATGTGACGTGGGAGGTTGACTATGCAAGTTGATTTTTCTTGGGAAATAAATGCGTCCAGGAGGACAGAACCTGTTTTTTCTGGGCTACTGTGTACCAATCACCTTGTGGGTGTTCGATGGCAGACATGATTTGACTGGGTCTAAGACTTAGTTTCATCGTACGGAAAAGAAGTTCCCGTGATAAAGAATTGATTACTGGGACAGCTACCAATAATAGAGTCAGTTCCCGTCACGCAGATATTGGTTGGAAGAAGAGATTGCAATGATGGAGTTGCCTACTACGCCTAAGCCACCGTTGTTCTCTCACTAGAGAGATTAGATATGACCAAAACTCCCAGATCAGCATTCAACACGAAATGCATTATTTAGACTTAGAGTCTTTTTCCACCAGACGTTCTCCGGGGAAGTCCCATTTGGCTCCACAGCAGTCATCCTTAACCAATAATCAAAATTTAACGCCTTAATAGGAGTAAATTTAATATTTTATGTGGTGGGATATTTTTCAATATAGATTAGTGAAACGCCAATACGTTATAATACTTAAAAATGTGCGTACAGTATTTAGTAATGAATAAAAACAATCAAATAAAAATAATGGATTGAGTCAAAAGGTCACAGATTCCTCAATCCTGTTATGAATTGTCTGATTGAATTGCAAAAAAAAATCCATATTATGTATTAAATAATCTGAATTGTATTGTTATAGACCTTTTCAATTAACAAAACATGTTTTAATTTAACTAAACATAAATTAAATAAAGGCATACTCTATTTCACATTTCAATATTGTCAATCATTCTTTCGTATTTTCCATGTCTTTAATATTGTAATGAATGTCGCTGCCATACTCGTTAAATCTCTTTTGATATTGAATTTTAATTCATATTTTAAAAGTTTGATGATTACACTCATATTAAGCTGTCCCCAGTATAATTATTTTTTTTCGTGAAATATTGGGCTAGGATTTTGATATTTTTTGTATTCATACTAGTTGTGTGCGTACGTAGTTTGTTTGTAATGAATGTATTCGTCAAAATTGATTAAGCAATCTTACGAACGCAATTATTTTAGCACTCCAGTTTGTAATTCCCGTTTCCAAAAACAACTTACTTATCGCAATAAATCACGGTCATAATGGATTAATCTTTTGGGCTTTTTCTAAAAATATCCTAAACGTTTTTGCAACATCATCCTGTTGAAATCGGCTAACGACATAAATAATTTTCATCCATCGACCGTTTTTTTATTTATTTACTGACCATATCGAGCAAAACACTTCAAGCGTGAACACCAGAGACATCTTTTTTTATTGAGATTTATTACAGGATATCGGGGATTTGAAATAAAAAGCTTCATCATTCTTTTTTCAAATTTTATTAATGGGATTTTTACCTAAAAGTGTACTATTTATCGAACTATATCATACTAAGCACAGATTTATTCTGTACCAATCTTGTTTAATCAAGTTACAGGCTGGTACGAAAATTCGCTATTGTAATTTTTTTGTATGGAAAATAAATTTAGCAGTGGCAAACAACTTATCTTATTTAATAAAAAAATGTATTATAAATACTTATTTATTTCTAAAAATTCTAAGCTATTCATTTTTAAACCTTTTTATTTACTCGATGGAGTATTTTTTATTAAATAATATCTTAAATAAGGTAGGTTGTTCGCCACTGCTAAATTTATTTTCCAATGGTTTCACTCTATCCTTATTGATATAACTCATTAGTTGATGTTGACATTCCCTCCATGTCTCCCGTTTTATTTTATTTTTATTTTTATAATATATCAGAATAGTAAAATTAAAATTATTCGTACTTAAACAATCATTTGTGAAAGTAAGATCGTTTGAGGATGTCTCTGAAAGAGGCAAAACACGTGTCACAGTTTGAAGTGGAATAATCTAAGATCTATTGAAATGAAAATATCCGATAACTTTACTTTTTGCTGTTATTGAATTTAAGTATTCATACAAAATTTAATATCGAAATATTATGGAGTAAATAACAGCTTCCCCTCTCATCCATCCTATCCTACGAACGGGGCGTATCGAGAGCGATTAGCTTACCACTAATCCTGTCCTAGCCCCTATCCTTATATCCCTACTCTCTTTGGAAAAAGAGAGGTTGAGCAACTGAGTAACAAGCAATTCTCGTAGAAACACTTCTGTTGAGATAAACTCCATTAGGAGTCCATATGCTCCACATTGGGAGCGGACATGGTTCAAAAAAATGACAGCTTTTCTTTTTATGAGAAATGAAGAAACGAAATATCTAAATTCACAATAATATTAAAATACAAAAAAAACTTATACATGGTTTACTGAACGCAAAAGACAATAAAACACGTCTTGATCAATGATATATCCAATAATCTACAATAAAACTCTATTGTGATCAAAACTTCTAAGTCTTGCAACCTTTATTCACTATTCCATAAGCCCAGAAGATAAAAAAAAAAACCCCTTTACGTCAGCTGAGTGAGGTCAATGAAGCAAATATCAAAAGAATTTAAGATACCGCTTCTGGATATATTTCCTACATCAGTAGAACGATTTTTTATAAAAGGAATGACCCGATGTATTTTTTTTTCTTTTCTAATGAATAGTAAAAATCTGTTGTTAAGAATGCAAAAGACTTAAACAGTAGAAAGAGTTTACCTTTTCAACATACATTTTTCTCCATGATAAAACATAAATCATTTTTAGATTCACCGTATAGATGATAAAAAGGTTTTATTTCTCCACGCTGTCCTATTAACACATTTAATGCATGGTGGATCTGAAATTTCCTCTGGGATTCGGCATAAGGCTTAAATTCAAATTTTATCATAAAAAAATATTTGACGTGTTGGATGGGTTCTAGTGATATTGAACATATCATGCAGTCTCAATAAATAGTGTTAAATGGATATAATTATTCAACGTGTGTAATATTTATCGTTGTTTAAATATCCATATTTAATTCATTGAGAATATTCAAACAGATATATGTATTTATGACTTTGTGGTATTGTGGCTTGTAAAATTGCATAACTGAAAATGAAGCAAACAAAACTTCTTAACTCTGTATACCATGCAAATTTTTTTTTTCGAAATTTATATAAAAAAACATTTAAATCGATTTTTTATTACAACAATTTTATTGAGAAAATTATGTATTCCTTTATCAAACAAAAGCTTTAGACACTGAACAGCCAAGATTCTTTTACAAATGTGAAAGTTCTACTTTGCAGCGTTTATTTTTATGTAAGGTAAAAATAAAAAACCTTTCCTGAATATCTAGGATTGTGTTACATCTCCGGGGAAATAATAGGTTCCACCTGAGGTTGTTTCTTTAAAAAACGTTTTATTTTCATTCTTATCTTTGCGGGAACGCTTAAAAACGTTGTGTATTCAAAATATTTATTCTTAATATTCGATCTAAAACTTTACGGGAAACATAAAATAAAATTTAAATAGTTATGTTTTATGCTGCAATTCATATAATGACTTTAATCAAAATTGCTATAGTTACCCCAAATAACACTGCAAGAATGGTAAGCCGCATTATAAAAATAACTTTTTTACTAACAACTGAATACAACATATAGAAAACTGTGTTATGTTTTTTTTGGTAATGTAATGCTTTAAAATTGGAAAAAATCATTACTTATTTTTATGTACTAATAACACAACTTTTATTATATAAAGTCTGAACTTTTAGTATCCAGTTAGCTTCTTAAAATATAATGAGAAAATAATATGACGCAATTGACATCAAATTTTTATATACAACTGGTTTATTGAATTTGTTTACAAATAAATGAGCACTATGATCATTGATGAATCCGCATAATTTAAATTAAATATAATGTTTAACAATCAATTTAAAACTTTGTTGTTGAACGTGTTTTGCTTTTCAAATATGCTTATGAAAACTGTTATCAATTATTAAATCCATTGAATAATTTATATTTATAATTTTATAACGATTAGAATTATTTAAAAAAAAAAAACCTTTATCAATTGCCAACGCATTATCTAACCTTGCTCATTCTTTTAATTAAATTGCAAGACTTTTCTATCTGATACGTTAAAAAAAAGTTTAGCAGCGCTGTATGCATAAATATTATTGAAATATTATTTTGAAACGCCAGGGAATTTTTTTCCTATTAACACATATCACAAGTATACTCAGCGTCGTTATTTTAATACCGACGCATTTTTCATTGTTTCTGTAAGGGTGAATGCCATTCTTTATGATCACATCATGCAGTAGTAGGTAGCGGCTTCCACCTCATCGCCGCCTCGTTGAATTTCGTTAAACCTCTCATATAAACTGCTCTCGTCGTACATTATAAGGTCGGCCGAGAATTGAAATTCTGCCTTCGGCTGTTTGCGCATTTTACCACGCACAATTTACCCGAGCCCACTCGTTATAGGAGAAATAGTAGGCATTCTAAAAAGTTCACTTAGATAATATTTCAACTCAACTCTTGTGTTCTTTACTATCTTATGCTAGTAACCATTATATATTTTTTATATATCGCCGATGTAGGAATGATTTTTTGAAGACTCTAGTAAGCTTAATTAATATTTTGATCAAATTATACTTTCAATATCTGTTAGTCGTAGGCATAAGACATCATTCATTTGTTCCAATTACCAGCATCGTAATAAAAGAAAATATAAATTATTTTATATTTTTTTGATTATTATCGTATTCGTATGATTATTGTAATTTGATGTAAGGAATTTTATTACAAAACCATCATAATGAAAATAATTTTCTATGCTCTCAGAGTACAGTCGTATTCTTTTATAAGGTGCTTAGTTAAAAATACGCTTGAAACTATTTACATAAACTATTTCATAATTTTTCTTACGTTTTTTTATGTTTTTTTTTCTTCTCTGCAATATTATTTAAGATTGTTGTTTACCAACAAACGATATATTATTTAATACTTCAATAGATAAATTTAAAAATCGACTTAATTCTCGGCTGGCCACTATAAATATACTTTTTTATGACGGTTACATAGTCAAATGGTAACATCTACAGTTTTGCATGTGAATTTTCTGTCAAAAGCATGAATATCTTTGGTAATTTTATCACTTTCCAATCTACTTATCCAGTCGTGAAAAACAGTGTTACATATATAGACAACAACAATCGTTTAGCAAATGAAATCCTTTGTGTTGCCCTAACTCTAAGAGCTTCTCAGCAAACAGAGGCTAAGTAAGTGACTAAGAAGAGTTTTCAAGTACCTTCAGATGTACTCAAATGGGAGGAGCAATGGTTAAAAAACAGTTTGATCAAAAATAATCCAGTGTATTATTTAAACAGAAGTTTTAATTTATAATAATAATTGTATTTTTTAAAACTTATTATCCACCTGTATTATACGATGTATATTCATATATTATATGAGCAGAGTAAACCTACAAGCAAAAATTTTGCCGGATTTTCCAGCCATATATTTTCACAGTTTCCCTTCAGAGAGGCTGCCAGGTTGTATTCAATCAACTCGGCTAGGCTTTCTATATGTAAAATCCTTCGTATGGAAACTGAGTTACGAATTTTAGCGAAAACATAGAACCGCAAAAATGTTTATCCTCCGTTTGAAGTTTACATATCAGTGATAAATTAATTCAATATCCTTTATTTTAACACCCTTATTCAGTTATCCATTTAATAAAACGAAATACATAATAAGTGGTGCTTTCAACTATTTTTCACTTTAGAAAACATTTTATGTCGCCTTTGGTTAACACTATCGATTTTCTGGCTACTGAATTTATTTAAAGTAATCATTTTTTAAGTAGTGGCAGCTGTATATCAAATCTATTAATTGAAGTTCTTGGGTTTTAAATAATCACTACATAGGCAAATCAAATACTAATTGTTTTTTTGAAGTACAGTTGTTAAGGATAAATTTTATTATTCTAGTTTACGATCTGATACGGAATTTTATATATATTCATTTTTAAATAATTTTTAAATCAACTATCTATCGGAGAATGGTTGGAAGTAATTGAATCAAACAATTTTTAAGTAACGATATGGATAGAGATATTGGGTTTGTAACGATGTCGCTCTACTCACGTTTTTGTTTCAGTACCATTAAAAAGTATAAAAACATTACAGGCATACATTTTTTTAGATAAACAAGATTTTATTTTGATGCGCAACATTTTTCTGAACTACTTTTATCTTTTTTCTTGTTTGAGACAACTATTTTTCGATCTTAAAAAGAAAATACTTACTAATTCCAGTGTATTTATTAAAAAGTTTATTCCGAATAAGTGTCGACAAAAAATCATTTTTTTCATACATTCTTTTTTTGTCCATCATTGCTACAGAATTTAACGACTTGAAAACGGCAACCATCTTTTATTTACTTAATCTACATGGTATAGTTTGTAAATAAAATTCGCTAAAATAGCTTACGAAAATTAAACTTGTTCAAGAAGCACGTTCATTATATTGGTCTATGCGTATTCTAAGCTGACTTAAAGTTCACTCGGGTTTTTTTCTTATCTATCACGTAATTATTACTTAACATATATTCTAAAAAAGCTGATTGATAGGCATTTCCATTTAATAACTTTGGCACTGAAATAAAATACGATATCATTGTAAGAAACATATTCTAATTAAAAAATATAAGTACAAAGATTAGTTAGGACATCTGTTTAGTTTCTTGACGATTGGTGAGTTAGTATGCATCTTTAATTTAGAATTTAAAACACAATATAAAAACAGTCATTACAGATAGGCTAAAAATTGAATTAAATAAGACAGTTGTTGTACGCTGGTATAATATTTCGTGCTCGAAAAATCAGCATTTACGTGATGTTATATTTAAGTACCTACATTTATTTTTAAGGTCGAAGAAGTTTTTAGAGACATTAGCTTATCGCTTAACTTCGTGTATGAATTTCGAATCCATGTATACATATTTTTATACGAGAAACTGTTATGAGATTATTTTTACTTGTTATTGTGGGCATTTTATTGTCTTTCGGAAACGACCATAATATGAAAATGGTAGTTTAACAGTTCCAATGTCAATAAAATTGCTTACTTTTCTATAGACTGACCCCATCTTCTGAGTTGAAGCGTGAAGAAGCAAATCGTAAAAAGGTGATTTGTGTGGAAAACCAAGCCAAGGTAAAGTAGTTTTCACCCAAGAAGATTGATAACGTTTTAGTTTTCAAAATACAAATTCATAGATTAATATTTTATAATATCGTGTCTTTTAATCGATTAATGACAATATTACTTTTAAAATATCATATTTTATAAGTCAATTTCTTTAATTATGAACAATTTTCATTTTATAACCATCTACTCTATAGTCTTAAGTTTAATTTTAGATCGATCAAAATCAACCATGGAGAATTTAGATATATTTTATAACGATATTTTTATTAGTCATGATTAACCTGTCTGTAACGCACAATCCGCAGATAAAGCGATGGTTTATGTGAAAGAGTAAGCTTTGGCCAAATGATGACAGTAACACTGTCATCTGGTGTTTGTTGGACAATAAATTAAGTAGATTTTGTTCAAAATATAATACTAATTTGATACGATGAGATAACGTGACATAACAGTTAGCTTAAATTTGTTTTTTTTATTTAAAAGAATCTATTTATTCAATCAATAATGTGATTAAAAGAAAAGTGAACACGTCAAAAATTATTTTTATTGTATTTTTCAATATACATTTCATTATATCGAAAATTGACAATAAACACAAAAAATATCAATAACGTGATGTGCAAGATAAAAACAGTATAAAAAGGACAGTCTGGCTCTGGTAAAAAAAATACAAATTATGCATATTTAATTTGATGGTTTGTATTATTCAAAACAACTGGCTTAGACACACTCGTTCACAAAAAAAAAACATCAATATGCCGTATGATATTTTTTAAAACTACATTATTATTTAATATAGATGCTACGATTTAACATGCCGTTTTATTTTAATTTTGTCAGCCAATGCGGAACGCAAATTACATGTTGTACTTATTTTATATTTTTAGTTAAAAACTGCATTTAATCTAATAAAATTTTATCAATCAAAGTAAAAAGTAACGTTTTCTTAAAACACGGAAAACAAGTATTTTTCGAAGTAATCATTTTTTAAAAACCGGTACGCTGCAATTTACGAAGGCAACTTTGCGGTTTCTAGTAAACCATAGCCCCAAACTGTTTCTTTTTTAATCAAAATTCAGTGATCGGAAAATGGAAATAACCTTTTTTAACATTGGAAAACAACGTTCGAAATTGATGAAATATTAAAAGCAAGATTAGGTGCTGATATTTTAGTTAAGGTCTAAGCTTAATGGAAACGTTTTAGTTTGTATCATTTTGAAAATAATATATCTATTTTTGAAAAAAATCGGTAAACTTCTACTGAAGTGACTACATAAGCCGCTTTCTTGTTCGATAATTCCTCTTTTATTATCCGAACAGGCGTTGAAACTTCCAGATCGCTTTATAGACGAGCTCAATAGGACATTATGCCTTTCTACTTATATAACGTGCATCACTGGTCTTGTTCGCCGCAGATAGAATTTTGTAATATAAATAAACTTTCAAAACCTTCCGATAGGATTGCTAGGATTACAAATATTTATTAATTCGGATGGCTGCAATACATTGACTAAGCCTCCGCCTCATAATTTTTCCATCTTTTATGGCATATACATTGCTTTTCAATAATACTGATGATATCACGCATACAAATTAAACCTTTTATTGTTAAGAATTATTTTGACTTTTATTTGTCTATGAATTTACAGCCTATTCTTATAGTATAATACTTTTTCAATGTAATTGTAATGGTATTCTTTTTTATAGCACCGATCTGGAGTCACCAACGTAAAATTACTAATTATTCGTAAAATAACTAACTAAATACGTAAAATTGCGTAATTCTTCTGTTCCATTTTCCGAAAATTGTGTGTCATGAGTATCTTGAATATTCATTATTAACTTCATTTTCAATCACTTGTTAGGAATAATGTGATTAAATGACAATGAACTAGTAGAGTATTTGAATTAAAATACTGAAATCCGGAAATTGTTATCACCGACACTCCTAAAAGAGTGTTTAAAAAGTAGTTGTTTAATTGGAACCGATCATTAAATCGTCACTTAACTTTTTTTTTCAAAAATGGTAAATATATATAGGCAAAGCTAGTAGGAGAACATTGATCAACACCATTAAAAACTCGTAGATAAATTATGTATGTGCAAAAGTTTCCGTACGAAGCTTTGAACTGTGTAATCGATTTGGACGAATGCCTTATAGCGTTGCGACTCGGCTACCATTTATCAAGTAAATTGTTTATATTTTTTTATTGTTTAAAAAATTATAAGTTATATTTATATTTCAGGAAAATACATCAATTTAAATTTATCATTCTTCATTTTAATTTATTCTGTAGTGTTCAAACGAGAAATTACTAATAGAAAATTTAAATTAACTTTGATTATTCCACGTATTGTGTAACTAACTGTGACACGTGTTTCGCCTCTTTCAGAGGCATCTTCAGACTTACTATCGCAAAGTTTGCTTAAGTAATGAAGCAAGATTGATTCTAACATTTTAAAATTATAAAATTACAAAATGGATTGGGTTTTTTTTCCTTTTAAGAGGAGCAAGGAGGGGGGTGTAGAATCGAAATAAAGCAAACAGATAATGATAAGAAAGAAATCGAGCTAGAAATCGAGCAACAAAAAACCTTAAATTTTCTTGACATAACAATAAAGAAAAATAATAGCAACAGATTAGAATTTGCCATTTACAGAAAGCCTACTTATACAGATGTCGTCATTCACCATCAATCAATTCACCCGTGGTCGCAAAAACTCTCATCATTCCATGCAATGATTAATAGATTAGTTAACATCCCTCTCACTAAAGTCAACTTTGAATTAGAGTTAAACATTATTAAACAGATAGCTGTAAATAATGGTTACAACACAGACGTAGTAGTTAACTTACTTAAACGTAAGCAAGTTAAACAACTCATAGTAAATAATATTTTTTCAGGAGAGAAGAAAGCAAACGATAATATTAAAAACTGGCGTAGAATTATTTATTTAGGAGACATCTCGTCAAAGATAGTTAAATTTTTGCCAGACAATATAGAACCCGCGTTTTATACAGTAAATAATTTAGGTAAAATTTTATTGAACAGTAAAGATCGCGTAGATTCATCGTCACAGAGTGGTATCTATCGACTCTCTTGTGGAGACTGTCAAGCGTCTTATGTTGGACAGACAGGTAGAAACTTTAATATTAGAATTAAAGAACATATACGATGTCTAAAAAGTAACAATTTCTCTGAGTTTGCCAATCATTTAATAGAAAATAATCATAATTTTAATCAGATTTGTAATTTAGAAATACTCCACCGAGTAAATAAAAAGGGTTTAAAGATGAATAGCTTAGAATTTTTAGAAATTAATAAAACTCTTAACAAAAAAGAAATATTATTAAATAATATTCTTAATAGCACAGGCGGTTCCCCGTTACTCAAATTGTTTCCAATTAATAGAGTAATCACAAACCTAGATGATTGATTGTAGCTCATTAGTTTTAATAGTTTGTAATGTTTAACGTCATTAGTAGTATGATTAAATTTGTTTGCATTTTATAATCCCCTCTTTGCTTCCATTAAAAAGGAAAAATCCCATTCTGATTGTTTACAACTCATTAGTAAAATTAGTATCATTATCTGTTTGCTTTATTTCGATTCTACACCCCCCTCCTTGCTCCTCTTAAAAGGAAAAAAAACCCAATCCATTTTGTAATTTTATAATTTTAAAATGTTAGAATCAATCTTGCTTCATTACTTAAGCAAACTTTGCGATAGTAAGTCTGAAGATGCCTCTGAAAGAGGCGAAACACGTGTCACAGTTAGTTACACAATACGTGGAATAATCAAAGTTAATTTAAATTTTCTATTAAAATGAACTTCCACAAAGTTACCGCCGAAACCATCGAAAGTAGAGAAATTACTACATTTCAATATTAGAAAGAAAATATATCACCCAACAAGAACAGTATTAAATTTAATCCACTTTTGTAGATAGAACACAGAAGCCCCCAAATATTTCTGATGGCAAAAAAATATAAAAGAAAGAATAAAGGCAGCCTCATAATACGGTCAGTAGAATCGATTTACAAAAATAAACGAGAATTCTGAATTCCTTTGAAGAAAAGTCGCATCGATGATTCCATAGCAATGAAAATGTATAGCAGTGGTACAAAAGCGATAGAAGTGACTTTATTGTAAGTTAATACCTACGGAGGCTTTCTTTTTTGTTGTGTATCATTAAAAAATATTAATATTTTTTCTTTGTCGTCGAAAAATCTTTTAATAGATCGTTTGACTGATATTAGATTTTGACCAACCCATGTTCAAATAATATTTGTAAACAATTTTTTCTTCTACACATAAATTTACCAGTTATAAAAGTTCATTATTAAATTCGTTTGTGTGACACGTGTTTCTCTGAAACATATATTATCTCTTATTGATATTGAACGAACTTAAAAATTAATGGCGGGAAGAATTTTTATAGTTACACATATCGGGAATAGAAAGACTCACCATTTTAATTAATAACTGTGATACTTGCAAGCGGAGTAGAGAGATTAAATAAGCAGTTAAAACTTTACTTGTAAAAAGTTTTCTCCGACTTCTATTTTTACACCAATACCAAATCAATAGATAATTTTGTAGAATTTAATAATTTTATTTTTTAAAAAACACCGTCAGGCTTTCAATATTTGAATATATATTTGCATAGATGGTTATTCATTATGTCTTGCTTTACTCAGTTAAAGAAAAAAAATATTTAGGAAATTGTTAGTCTCTTCGTCACATTGTCGTTTATTCCGCTAATTAGAAATAACATAAAAAAAATGCTTTAATTCTCATCAACTTTAATATGTTTAATATCTTGGAAATGTATGCAGTCTATTGTAATTTTCACAGTTAATCATTCACCGCATGTTTAAGGTGTATAGATATAATCAAAGTCAAAAAAATATTTAATCACAATTTTATAAAAAATGACGTATATTAAAATATTTACGATTAAATAACCTATAATAATAAATTAAATAATTTCCCTTACTTATTTAGCAACATTGTTATAGAAAAATGCGACAAAGCAAAATAAAATATAGTGAAACAAAAAGAAAGATTCTTCATTTTGTTTTATGTCTTGATTCGGTTTACCCTAATAAAATATCTGTGTCCTTTGGCATAAGGCTTTCCCTACAATTTTATTTGGAAATCCGTCGACAATCCATTTTTTTCTTAGTTTCAATGCACTTAAGAAAATATTTGAACCCTATTATGTTTAGCTGGATTGAATTATTGATTGAATTTTGATGAGTTATTTGTATTATTAAATTTTAAGTTATTATTAAATTAACAAAAAAATACCGTTAATTAAAAAATTATCTCAACTAAATTTTTTTATTATTCTGGATTTGAATAAATGCTTCTTATACGTTATGATAACAAATTTAATAATCATTTTAAATCATACAAATGTTCTTAATTTCGATAGAATAACACCTTAATCGCTATCATATAATTAAAAAGTATGATAGCGATTTCGAGTTAACAAAAAAGGGGATTTCATGTGTTAACGTTTCATATTTAAAAATTTTAGAAGAAGAAGTAAAGTCTCGAATCAAAAAAAAAAATATTTTCTTAAAACGGAAATAATAATATCTACTCTTTGTGAATTTGTGCGACACTTTGTTTGATTTGAGTTTTGTCTTAGAAGAATTAATAATTGTAAATGATTTCTATGAAACAGATTAAAAATATCAAAGTATTTTAGTTCTATAGTTTTTAATAATTTTTATGCGTTGATAGCTATTTCGGCTTTCGCCATCGTCAGAACTATGTTTAAACTTATATTTTGCTCAGCTATATATACTGGCTCTGAATAGATACACAATGCATCAAGTTATTCACTCTAACATCCTTATTATAATTACAATATTACACTTATTAAATGTGATTCTAGTGTTTCAAAGAACGATTAACAATCTGGGTTTATTTCTTAAAACATTAATTAGGATAAAATTAAACTGATATTTATTATTAATTATATTACATAAAATTTATTAACTATGGCTTTATTGTTTCGAAAAACAATAAGCAATATGGGATTTTTCAAAGTAAATTAGGATAATATCCTTTAAAATACTATGATATTTTTGATCTGTTATAATAGAGTTCTACCAAGTAAATGCCAAATCAATTAATAGATTTGTATGAAACTTAATGTATGTTTATAGATATTATATTTTCTAAAATATAATAAGCTCAAATACGAATATTAACGGTAAGCATAAAAGTTACGAAGTATTCCATTCTTATTAGAAATTGTTGTTCGTTATGTGATTTGAATCTTGAATATGCAAATACTTTACTTTGAGCTGCTTAATCCTGACTTTTTTTATTCAAAAACATACATATTTTCTTTATCTTTGGGATGTTTAGTTTATCAACACTCTAGTTGACTATCTCCTACAAATGGTCTGCTTGGTTTTCATATTTATAAAAAATATACTTATATGGTTAGTTATATTTATATTTTGTTACATACTCGTATATTTATAGAATTCATCATTTAAAACCTTGAGCATAATTCGATATTTAAACTTATGGTAATTGAAGAATTTGGTTGAATATCAAAAAATTAAACATCATTACCATTACATCACATTATTAAAGAAATACTTATTTTTTAAAAAAGTTGAAGAACGTTCAAGTTGAAGGTTTATTGCATGTATAAAGAAAAGCCGGAAGACTGTCTTTTTTCATTTGACAGAAGGAAAAATCCGGTTGAATCCGTAAGCAATAACCTTTCTTATAAAGTTAGTATGGTCCTGTTTGAGTTTTTTGTAGCATCACATAGATTTATATAAAATGAATTTTGATAGTGAAATTTATCTTGTGACGTATTTTAGCGATATTATTTTTACTCCAAGTAAGGATGATCTCTTCAAAAAAATATTAATACATTATTTTGGAAAAATTTCCATGATCTTTTATTAGCACTTACTTTGATGAATGAATTTAAATTTCTTACGTTAATTATAGTCTGAAAATTTCGTTCTATAAGAACTGTAATTTGATACATTATTATACTTACTGCCGATTGCTGGGGCTAAGTTCATTTGCAATAAATTTTATTAGATAAGTTCCAAAGTTTTCCAACCAAAAAATGTTATAACAACACAGTTTTAATGACTTAAACTCAAATATTTTTGTTAGTGACAATGAATTAAAAGCTCATCAGCAGTTCTAAAAAAAATTATCAAAAGAATCGTTGATTATATCAAAATAAAATAAATTATCGTTGGACTCTGTTACATCTTTAATTTTATTGAGTCGGAAACATTTGGATCGCACAAGTGCCTTGCATACAACATGACAATTTCTGAAATGAAAAAATGTATTTGTTATTCATTCGATATAATATTTTTCTGTGATTTTACAAATCCAAATCATACAAATACGTAATGAGTTAACAAATATGTTTCTTCAAATGTTCTCATATTTTTTTCTCTGACAAGGAAAGTTGAGCAACTGACTTCCAATTATATTTCAAAAATGCCTTCTGGCTAATAATTATTGATCCCTTAGTAATGATAACACACATATCTATAGCAGACATAGTTAAAAAAAGGTTATGCTCTGTTTTAAATTGATTGTATATTGTTTAATCATTATGTGCAGCTGATTAACGTATATAAAGACAGATGAAAATCGAACAACTGTTTATTTTTAAACTTATTTATGTAAACGTTGAGAAAAATTGATATTTTTATGACACTGCAATTACATTTTTTAACTAAAAAATTATTTAATTTATGTGAAGTAATTTTATATTTTCATTGACAAAGAAAGGTCAATCATATGTATTTTTACTTTTTTTCTAAAATGACAATATTGAACGATAATGAAACACTGTAAAAAACATTTTTTCACACTTCGGCGATAGAAAAAATCATTACAAATTTGTCTAAGCATGTATCCACATTTCAAATATAAATAGTTTTACTTTTGACACAATTTTTAACAGCTAATAATGGTAGCCCAGGTAGTAAAGATGTGGATACATGCTTAGACATATTTGTTATGATATTTATAAATATATAATTAATTTGTGTTCTTTAAAGACATTTTAAAATACAAAACTGAATTTTTGTACGGTACGCGAAACATTCTTGCGCAGACTGTATGTATGATTAACAATTTTATAAATAAAAAATAAATCTATGACCCGGTATTAGGTCACTGCAATAGGTAAATCAACAAAAAACATATTTTAAATTCGATATGATAGTAATAACCGTTCAACATATTTTTATTGATAGATGTTTATTCATTGAGTGAGTGAAGATCACTATATTATAATATTGAATTTTAATTTACGTCATTTATTGTTACTACCTGAGCATACCTTTCCAATACTTTGTACTTAAATTTATAAGTTTGTCGGATATAATCGGATGAAAGTTAGTTTAAATCTATCTCAACTTTAATATATGGATTATCGCAATCTACGAGGAACATTATAATAATAATTAAGCAGTAAATAATAGTAAACCGAGCTACCTGTGTTGTTCAGCATGTGGGTAAACGTAAGCCTTTAAAACGTTTAATGTTGGTTTAAGTTAAGCTTTCAGACCAACACACTTAACCTGGGTAAATATAGTGCAAGCCAAGTAATATGTACGAAATCGACCCACTCAAGGCTTTATATCAAATAAAACGTAGCAAATTGACCACAAGGGGCGTTTTATAATAAACTTTTGTGCGGTACAAGCTTTTCCGAAGCTTCAAGTTGATACATTGGCTTTTAAATTAAAGTTTAATCATAGTCTTGCAGAAAGTTGCAAGCTTAAGATATTTCTCTTTATATTTGGACCACATCCATTTAGTTTTTGAGAGCCAGCTTAATAAAAAAAAAACATTTAAATGTTACAATTACTATTATGTATTGTGAATGATATTTTGTTAAATCTATCATCCGCTAAACTAAATAATAATTTAAAAAAAATATTGATCAATCTGCTAGAAAATAAATTTTAAAATACTATAAAATTGAAATTTGGAAGGTAACATAATTTATTAACGTTTTCTTAAAACAATATTTTATTCATTCAAAAAATATATAAACAGATCTTTATCATTGTATACATTATACTGTAAGTTTCAATGCACTTCAATAAACAGTTTTTTGCCGCATGTTAAGCCTGATAAACCAGACGAAAATTTAATATTGCGGATGGGAAAATTCCAATAAAAAACACTCACTTGTGGAAAAATGAGAATTTTTCCTGAGTTTTCTTGTTAAATTACAGGTTTTTCATAAAATAAAAATGTATTTCACTTTGTTTTGACCAATGAATATCATTTTAAATGCATTTTTCATAACGTTAAAATGTTTAAATAAATTTATAGCAATAGAAAATATTATATTTATTTCTATAATAAGCAATGACATTTTGGTTTTGAAGGTTTTTATATATTTTTGTTTTTATATTCACACCGATAAAAAATCTTTACACTCATTTTGAATGATATAATTTAATATTCGTAATGTAGTGAAAATTAAATATTGAATAATTCGTAAGCAGGATGTTGTATTTACAAGCAAAAGTCGTAATTATTCATTAGGAAAATACCGCGTTTTTAATTCAATTATTGTATTGTATCATGACGATGTGTTTGAAATAGATCATACTTAAATGTAGGCACAACAACTGAGAAGAAATGTTAAATCAATACCATTAAGATTAGTTAAAATCAAATCAGTTATGATTATGTGGCCAATTCCAGGGAAAAAAATAGTTAGGATTCCAGTAGAAATCTTGTGATCCACACACATTTCTACGTGATCCGATTATTCAAGATTAACAAGTATATCGCATCTTCTAACATATACTTGTATACTTAGCTATATTATACTCTTGAAAAAAATATTATTGTATACCTTAAAACTAGAGATTGCAAAGCATGCTAAAAAAATCAATCCGGGTATTGTAATTTAAAAATAACGAAAAAAATGGCCGACAGGAATCGTTATACCAAACGTATAAACGTTAATCTGTGTTTCGACTTTTCACATAAAACACTGTTATTAAAAATGAATTATAAACATAAATGGGTGATATTTACTACTAACATACGGTTTATAAAAATAATAATATATAATGGAAGACTCATCGGTTCAAAAGAGTTGAAGTAATGATACACTTTTATAAAATTAAAATAATTATATCCATTGCAAACGTTTTTTAAATATGTAATCGTTTCTTTACTTTCAAAATTTAACTCTGGTCAATTTTCAAAACTAAACTACTAGAATTTTTGGATTTTCAAAACTGTTTTTTAATATTTAATAAATAAAATGAAAACAATGATCCCGGTTTCGGTAATAGCGGTATTTTATTCCCTACTTATGTTGTAGTGGTACCAAAAGATAAGCCAGGGCTATCTAGAAACCATATTAATATATGGGATAACGCAATGGGTAAGATACCAATATTAGGTCTTTGCGCTTTAAAGTTCTAGCCTTGTTAGGTTTTTTTTTTACCATGACTGCTCCCAATGTAGGGCATATGAACTTCTCATGGATTTTATCTCAACAGAAGTGTTTTTACAAGAACTGCTAGTTACTCTTTTTTCCAGAGAGATTAAGAAGAGAAGGATAGAACTAGTACAGGACTAGCAATAAGATCATCGCTTTGGATTTTAGGATATGATGGGTGCCTTCGAACAGAAAATCATAAATCGATTGAAAAATCAATTTATAAGACTGTCTGAACTAGGATTCAAATACGTGACCTCTGAAACCAAAGCCAACGATTTTGACCACTCCATCACGCACTATAATAGTTTAGGTTGGCTTAGTTTAATTCCTTTACGTCAATTAAAATGTATTGCTGCTTCGAAACTGTATAATCGATCCATATTATTTCTAGAATTCAAAAAAAATATCTTCTTTGTATTTATTTTGTCTAAATTATGTCTTTCACTGTTATTGGATTGATTAATGACTCCTATAAGTTGAATACATACATTATGTGAACACATACATTATAAAAACTTTTCTAAATATCTTTTTTGTGGTTTCGATTTTGCTGTAATTTCGCCTTACAAAATAAAAAATCTTTTCAAGATTTACTTGTTTACGTGACATAAAAATAAAATATTGTCACGGGCAAATTCGGACTTCAATGATCTTATAATAGTGAAAAACAAACATGTATTTAACACATTCTTAGAGAAGCACATTTACAGAAGGTCAACCGTTTCGAATTAATTATTTTTGCTTCAATTTAAATATTATCTTATACATTTAATTTTTGTCCATAATTTATTTGATAACAAAATACTTATTTTATTAGTTCATATTTATGAATGAAAATTTATTAATTTATAATAAATAAGATATGATTAGATTTTTTTAATCTAATTCAAAAAATATCTTTGTGAGAAAATATATTTTAATAATAATTTCATATTTTTTTGTTGGCATACTAGCGTTTAAATAGCGCATTGTTGAAACTCACATTCTTTTAACTCTGTTTTCTTTATATGACAGTACGTAACATTTTATTACCTGAAAGTTTAAAGCTTTTTCTCGTAAAATTCATCTCGGACTTTCAAATTTTCAATGCCTACCAAGTAGTGATAGAAACAGTTTATATTGACCGACTTAAAAGTAATATTGCTTGCATTTAAAATAAAAAAATGTTTTTCACATTAGAATCATATGCAGAATCATGAATAAGTTAAATTAAATAAATTTCGTTTCAACTGAATTGTTTTATACCTATTGAAATTTAATTACTTCCAATAGTTGAGGACAAACGTAAAAAAGTGTATATTCCAATCACCTTCGACCCAACATCAGTTTTCAGTAAAAAAAAAAAATTTTAGAATAATATTCTATGAATAAAATCATATAATATTTATTTTATTCATCTTATATTAACATTTACACCTAAATCCTTTTTGCGGCAAACTTCGAATTATTGAGTTGCATATAATTAAAAACATTTTGGTTATCTTTTTAGCAATTGCATTGTAGAGAAGGTTGATTTATATGCCTGCTGGGTTTATGAGGCCATTAACTCTACACAATATTGAACATACTGTGACCATCTACGCCGTTGTACTGAACGTAGAATATCACGTAGCCAGTCAACATAATAGCCTACGAAGCGTAGCGCTTGACAGTCATTGGCAGCGTACGCTCAGAGTATTGCGTATACACGTCGACACATATACAGAGTGCTTTTTCCATTGTCAATAAAAACAATAGTGCAGAAAATTTTCATCAATAATTTCCGTTTTTTTATTCACAAACTTTGATGTAAAACGTGAAATAATCATTTCACAGTACAAACATTGTACAGAGAGTTATACAAAACCAATGAAATATATATATTTTTAAAGCAGTAACACTTAGTCTTATATGTATTTCCAATCCATTACTGGGTGAAAGCTTAGAAATAAAACAGAAGTCAAATTAAAACTACATTTTACCTTGTGATATATTTGTTCTCACGAGTTTTACTTATTTAATATTTGCATAATTATTTGTATTTATAATAATATCCTTTATTATATATTTTTTTAAATAAATAACATGTTTTGCGTTGTTATTTTATTCTTAAATATTTTTTCAATTAATATGTGTTCAACAATATAACAGTCTGAAATGTTTCCAAAACGGATAGATGGAAACGCTCTAGGATTTTCAATTTACTGAAAATAAGTTTCGCTTGTTTCAAACGTAGCTTTAAATTATCATTATAACATTTGTAATCAAATTATTTATTTAAAGCAAAAGCTTATTCTTAAATTTAAGCAACTAAGGTAAACCACAATAATTATAGAATTATCAAATATTGATTGCAATGTTTTTTTTCAAAACTTTTCAGGTTTCACATAAAACTATTTCGTTGTATAATGCATTTTACAAATTTAATGAGAATGGAATCTTGGTAAAGCATATTTAATATAAAGATTTTTACTAAAACTGATCGGAAGTCAGTTGATTAACTTCTGTTTCGAGATATTGTAAGGGTATTATTACAATTATAAAGTGAAGTATTATCTCTATATTCCCTCTTTTTAAGGGTGAATGAGAAGTGATAAAAACTTTTTGGACATATATTTCTTTAAATACATTCTTAAATTAACATATACGTATATAAAAAATAATAATAACGAAGGATTTCATTTATGTTTTAAAATTTTGACAGCGTAGTTGAGAAAGAATTTTTGTCTACTAATCGGTAACGAGGACAAATTAATAAAAATAAAGATTGTATTTTTTCATTAAATTTCGGTTTAAATTTTTAAAAAAAAAATTTACATTTTATTTATAATCATGCTTTAGTTAGAAAACTTTTTGACCATTCTAGCAAACACAGTTCTTTAACCGCAATATAAAAGGTGAACCCTTAAGTTTTTTATAACTGATTTGAACGTAAAATATAACCAGTCCAGGAATAACAACATCCAAATACGTTTTTACGACTTAGCTCGATGAATGTATTTTATTATTTTTAGCATCATAAAACGTTACTTTCAAATTTTTTGTCATTTTATAAAATGAAATACAACAGTACTGTAGCGGTATTTCGTAATTTCATCGTAAAAGTTACCACTGACGCGAATTAAATAAACAAAAGTTTTCTTTTCCTGAGTAAGACTCCAAGTTAGGTCGTTAATATTTTGAGTGGTTGGTTTATGTAACAACAAAACAATAGACATTTTGCAATATATATGTATAACACAAAGCGTTGAATATACGTTTCAAGTATTAAATTTAGGTTTATTTTCATGTAGATATTTTTATTTCTCATTTCACTTAAAAATCAAAAGACGGCTTAGATTTTATAAAAATGCCCAAAACAAGGATGACCTAAATATTGAGCGCAAGTTTTTTAAGCTGAAAAAAATATTTGATAAAAACTGGTTGTTATTTTAAGTATAAAAGAGTGCCATTAGGAGAAAACTAGAAAAAAGTTGATCGAAATGTCCAGGATAATAATAATATCAAAACATCACAGACATGTACTCAATTGCAGACATACATATATATGTATGCAATAAAAAAATCCCATTTAAAAGAGTCCATTAAAATATTTCAACTCTCGGCTCATACAAATGAGTATAATGAACACAGTGGGGTGTTTATTTTATTTTGTTTCAGTAAAATACGCATGTGATAAATGATGTTTTGTTTCTTTGATTGCAGGTTGATCCTTGGATATGGAGTACTAACACGAACTTTTCCAGATAAATAGTCTGAATAATAAAGTCCAGCAATCTTATTTAACGGTACGTACAACAATTATTTGTTTATGCAATAAAAGATTTTGAACATGAAATATGAATCGGTTATATTTTTTATACAGTTTTCATATAGTATTCCGATTTGAAAATATGTTTCGCTCTGAGGGGATAGGACATACTGAGAGACAATATTTTGTATTTATCTGATCCCACTGTGCACTAAATGACTTTTTTACTGAGTACCCAACTCTAGTTTTGTTTAAAAACGTTCTTTGTAAATCATTCGTTAAAATTAAATTAAAAAAAAAGAATTGGAGTAAAATGGAGTCTCACTCATTTAAATTGAAAAAAGGGAAACACTCTTAAGCTAAAAATTCATTTGTCGTAATCTTTTAAACATATATAATTTAGAACTATTTTCATTTTGATTTTGTAAACTTCCACAAAATTCTTGGTCGAACACGACCCGGGTTTCGCCTCTCGGCATCTTCCGGTGTTGATCAGTGCGCGAATGCACTCGAACTAACAGGCAGCGGCAAGTTTGTATTATCTACTAGTTTACAAAATCAAAATAAAAATAATTCTAATTATTATTGAATTTCCATCAAGCAAATTCAGTCGAAATTTTAAATTTTAAACATATGTATACGTTACAGGATAAATTAATATGAACCAGTAGGGTATCCAACCTCGAATCTTTTTTGTAATCCCGCAATTAAGCTCCTGGCAGATTTCAAAACTTTTTGCTCACCGATTTTTAAGTCCTAGTAATTTACGGAATTCGCGGAATACCGAAATCAAAAAATTTGGCATCTTTTTTTTAGGTCGCTGGCTCGTTTCTAAAATTTTGCCTGGTTGCCTGTTCTCAAATTTTTTTCGATTATTTTTCACTTATCCTAAATCCTACAATCCTGAAATTATACTATCACAATTCCGGGATTTCGGAACCACGAAATTGGACGGGATCCCGGGATTGGATACCCTAGTATTAATTTTCACTAAATATCGCAAGTTTTGATAAAAAGGTAATTTTTAATTTTACCACCATTAGCATTTCTATTTAGATAATTTTAAAATTACAAGATTATAGGAGCAAAAAATATAATTTATAAATTATTTTTCTGTCCTAGCTCTGAAGCTAGGCATCGTTTACAAATTAATAAAAGATTTCGTAATTAAATCGAGACCTACTTAAAAGTTGCTAATAAAAGTTTGTAGCCTGGACTCAAGCCGCTAATAAAATAAATGTGTAGGAAATTTTGCCAACCGCAGCGCCATCCCACAACCATCAGCAAAGCTAAATTCTTTTCAAAGAAATGGATCTAGTTTTTGAAATACGTTTCTGAATGAGAAAAGGGAAAAACTCGCTCTTTTAATCAACAGCTTTCTTCGTCGTCTTTTCAAGCAAGAAACGATAAAAAAATTCTCCTTGCCTGTTCGCCCTTCATATTATCTGCTAGTAGTAACAATTTCATAGTATTTGTGTTTCAATTTAAGATTTCAAAATTGATCCGTAATCATGTCATATTTTATTCAGAATAATTCTGCATTATTACGATTTTAACATTGTTTAATAACACAGATTTGTCACAGTCAAAAAGACTATCAAATATTTTTTTATTTTCACAAATAAATCAACAAAAAGGCAAATTTACTGTACGGAAAAAAAATTAAATTTGAAAAATTCTATTGTAGTTATTTTTACCTGTGCGTTTTTTGATCCTAGAAAATAAAAAAATCCGAGATGAATTTAATTTTTTATTCAAGTCGAGGATTTGTTTTGTTTTGTTCTGGCTTTAAGTTTTGTGCGTAAAATTTTTTTTAAATTTAATAATTTAAATATTTTTCAAAAAATCGTACTGAAGATTGGGTTAAGTTCAATTATAAATTATTATTATTAAAAACCTTTTTAGATACTAACAACTTAATATATAATTTAAGATTTCGACTGAAGGTGCTTGGTGGAATTTCAATATTAAATTTGAATTGTTCAAACTACGTACATTCTCACAGATTTTGTCACTAACGACCCGGGTTTTGCCTTTCGGCATCTTCAGGCGTTCAAGTGCACGGATGAACTTGAACTGACGTTTAGTCATAGTTTAGTTTAGTTATCATTGAGTTCAAAGCCATTGCTGGCAAAAAGGATAATAAGCTCATGGGAATCTCATCAAATCTGTGGGCCTTCCCATGAGCTAATTATCCTTTTCACCAGCAATGGCTTTGAATTCAATGATACATTTATTTCATATATAAACACGAAACATTCATTTACTAAACGTCAGCTCAAGTTCATCCGTGTACTTGAACGCCTGAAGATGCCGAAAGGCGAAATCCGGGTCGTTAGTGACAAAATCTGTGAGAATGTACATAGTTTGAACAATTCAAATTTAACTTGATATATGATAAAATTAACAACATTTTTTGAATCATTGACTAAAATGTTAACTATTATACATATTTGCTACTGTAAGTATATTCATAATGTTCATTCTATAAAAAAAAGTATAATATATAAATCAACTTATTTGACCTAAATCTATGATGCTTACATTTAATATCTTGATAATTATTCTGTCTACCAACGCCCTTAATCATTTTTTAAGCCTCTTCAAAATATTTTTTCCACACGAAATATACATTTATACAAATAAATACTTTGTGAAACAAACAAATTTCCGAGTGAACGTTCTAAAAATAAACAAGCTGAAATTTTATCTTGATACAACATTTACAGTGAAATAGCCGCATCGATAAAATTTTCATCGGATTTTAAATGTTGAAATTTCGGCTGAATTCCTACTCCAAAAAAAGCTTTTCCGTTGAAAACGTAACATAAATATTGTTCACTCCCAACAATAATTGGAGTCCCCGAAATTGTTTCATGTAAAATTTAGATTGGATCATGTGGGCAGGGAAGGGAGACTCTACCCATAGTCTTATTATATGACAATCTACATGCGTAGTCACGTAGATGCTGAATGAGATAAATTAAGCAGTGATGCGGTTATTAAAGTCTGATATATCTAAGAACTCTTTATATATTGTTATCTACTTAAATACTGCTTTAGAGACATAGATATAAAATACGTGTTGATATATATTATTACATTTAGCATTATTTTGAATAATATATATATTTTTGTTTGTGTATTTGAGTTATGAACACTTAAAGGTACACAAATAATTTATCAATAAAGTAACAATAACGAAAATACGTTGAAGTTAATACAAAATCTTAGTTGTGTTTTATGGCTGTTATGTGTGTGCCCAAATAACTATATAAATTTTAGTAAATAGTTGTCTACTCTACTAATACGGTTATATCGTTGGTATATTGATCGTCACGTCTGTCAGTCAGGCATCTCCGAAATTTTTAACTGAAGTTAAATGTATAGTTATGTGTAAATTTGATAATAAAAATAACACACCAAAATAGTTATAAATAAATAAACAAATTTTATTGTCTGGGTCAATACACGAATATTTCTTTATGTCTTACTACTCAACCTGATCTTAGTAACACCCAAAATTTGTAGACATCTATTGGTAAAATGTATAAACTCTGATACAGATGTCCAATTCTTTATTTACGGTGACATTTGAGTATTGCTTTTCCCATAATTTAACAGTTTTTTAGAGCTTTCTGACTTATAAACTCGATCAAATATTTCAGTTAAAAACATTTTTTAAAAAACTACACATGGTATTGAAATATTTTGTCTTTCATTTTTTTTTAAATCTATGCTCAAATTTAGTGAATTAAGTCTTTGTTCTTAAACTTTTAATAACGAAGCTCCAATACACTGATCATATTTTTTCAAATTAAATAATACTTCAACAAATTTTAAATACACAAAAAAATATGATTATTTTTATTTCTGGCTTTTTCAGTCAATTTTAATTAATAAAGTGAAAATCTTTCGCAAATCATTAATAAAATCCATTTTATTTGCCTTCAATTTGGGCAAAAGGATGTATATGAACTCTTAATAGAATAATAAAAATAATAAAACATTTTTTCCACATAAAATTTATTGGATCAGGACCGGTTTCGCTCATGGTGAGCATTGTCAAGTGATAAAAAATACAAATAAACAGTGATATCTATACAAATGTTAAGTAAGAAAAACAAGGTATGACAAACAATTGGTATTACAACTAAGCAAATGAATTGAAGCAAAATAATAGGGGGACCGGAAAGAAAACCATTTTTTTAACACGCCTTGTTTGAGATTAGTCTGTACCTGGACATGGGCACGTCAACATCTGTTTAAGTGTTCCATTCGACAGTAGTACTTCTTGGCATTATTTTTTTTGGGTTATGAATTATTTTTATTGTTAAGGGCAAAATAAGCAAGCCGGAAGCAACCGAACATCACATAAGGTATTTTATGCTACTTTTTTACGATCGAGCTTGGAGTGCGACCATGACAACCAAAACTATTTTTGAAGTTTATGGAGCAGTTATAACAGTAAACCGATGCCAGTTTTGGTTATGAAGGTTTAAATCTGATGAAAGAAGCTTAGCAGACGCCCCGAAATCAAGGCACCCATACAAATTGGACGATGACCATTTGAAAGCCACAGTGGAAGCCGATCTTCGTTTGACTACTGAGGAATTATCACAAAAACATGCTAGTCCATAGTCTACAGTGCGAGATCACTTTTAAAAAATCAGCTAATGTAACCGGATAGGTGTTTGGGTTTTTCACGCGCTCTCCAATATGAACAAAAATGTGCGAGTGAATATTTGCAAAGATGACCCGTAAAAAAAATACTAATTTAAATTTTGAAGATTTTAAGCATCTCTCATACTAGCCAGACTTTGGCCCTTCTGATTTGTATGTTTTTTGGTCGATGGATCAATCAATTAGGGATAAAAAAATGTACAGGACGTTGAAAATTACTTGCATATACATTTCAACTCAAAATCTGAAGGTTTTTATAGAAGGGGAATTAAAAAGTTGCCTGAAAGATGGCAAACAGTCCTAGATAACGATGTAAATTATACATTATAACAAATTAAATAATTTGTTTAAAATAAATCAATAAATGTTCATGATGTTAAAATAATGGTTTTCTTTCCGGTCCCCCTAATACAAGAAAAATAAACTATAAATAAAAAGTTGAAGACCGCTTAGCAATGCAAACTATTACAACAAAAATCAGACTAGACGAATTAATTAATTTATTAATTAGTAAAATAGACGGCAAAGATCCGGCTAGGAAAATATTTTGCTAATCGCATGAGAGGGATTGAAATTGATGAAGACATTCATGTCTTTAAACATAAATAAATAAAGCCAATTCAAGAAAAAAAAAGAACGGTTATTTGATCCTTGTTATACCGTCAACCGAAAATGTTTGCTTCGTGGCTTCAGAATTCAGACTCAACAGGATATATTCTTTTACTGTTCGTTGTAATGACATCTTCTGTTTTGAGATAAATGTGTTGAAATTACTTTCAGTATTCTCTGTCATTTTCTGTACACTTCTATCTTTAGTTTTCATTTATAGAGCAATTCAGCCAAATATGCAATGAATTCAGAACCTAAACAATCCGATAGTCAGAAGCCATTTTGCTTCTGCCATGTGTGCAATTTATTTGTTTACTTTGAAAGCTACAGCTTGCTGGTTTGGTCGTAAGTCAGGAACGTATTAAATTTATGTTACATATCGAGGAGTCGGACAGCAGGCGTTACTTATGGCTACGCTAGAAACCAGTACAAGGCAATGCTGCATTTGAAAATTAGTATTTGAAGTTTTTGTATCTAGTTGAATTAATACAAAATATATCGTGTAAGTTTGTCGAAGTTCAGACTATAAATCTCAAGCAAACTTGCTACGTCGCCTACCGTGTTATCTTTGTGAAGCAGTATAATTTGGGAAAGTTATTAGTTTATATACATATTGACGTATGAATATTTACGTTGTTTGTTCATTCAATTTCTTGCTTTGAAGCAGCATTTAAATAAAAAAAAAACATATATAATAACACGTATGCTACTAGCAAAATTACAATTTATAAGACTGAAGCTATCAATTAGTGGCGGCCAATAAAAAAATGTTCAATTGTCAAGCTTTGTCTTCTTTTTCTTACTTATCAGGTTAGAAATTCGTAAAATTTTTAATTTATGCTTCTTTTACATTTCAATCAGTTGGTAACATTTTTTTTTTAAATCCCCCTTATCGAAATATGGTAGGTCGATACGTTTCAGGTACAAAACAAAATATAATTAAAATAGTTTTTAACTGTGCTTATGATAAAATGAGATTTACTTTATTTTTGTTGTGAACATTCAATCACAGCTATTGTATAAATATATATTATCAAAAGTACTGTATTTTAAAATACAGTATTCAGCTTATCCAAATTTTAAATTATCCGTGGATGAATTTTTTTACATTTTACAAAAATATACGCGATTCACTTAAAGCGTTTTTTGATTAGTTATTTTACACTTCAGACGATGTTTTTATACATAAATAATTTTTAATTTACTTACTCGCCATATTGTATAATCAAGTTCAACAGTACACACGATTAAGTAACAATCAAAATATTTAACTACAAATACAGTAGAACCTCGATTATCCGGACTAATTGGGGATGAAGGTAGTCCGGATAAGGAGAAATCCGGATAATCGAAAAAAATCATAATCTACATGGAAATACATGTACAATCAGTGTAAATATTTTTTATTTGTCTGGATTACGAAAAGCTTTAGTATTAAATTATTTTTTATCAAGAAATTCATTTATTGGTCTTTGCTTAAATATGATAGCTGTTCTTTTTGATTCTGTCAAATCCCGAATACTTTTAAGGCATATACATTATCCTGAGATACACTCTTCTTGGCTCTCAAACCACTTCATGTTGACATCTAAGCACTGAAAATCTTTAGAATGAGCAGGACCAATATATCATTCTTTGCATATCTCTTCTTCGTTTTCTTGATCTTGTTGAGACAAATATTTCCTTAATTTTTTTCACATCATTCAAAATTTAAAATCCAAGATCGTTCGCATCAAAATTTAACCACTTGGTAACATTATCTTCGACACATTCAGCACATATTGAAAATTCTGCTATTGCTTCTATTCTCTCTCTCTCTCTTCTCTCGTCTCTTATAACAATTTCTAGTGTGTTACTTGAACTTTCTAATAGTCTTTTCAATAATTTGTTCCATGATTTTCTCACTGTTGACAAATCTAAGAAATTCCAACTCTCAGAAATTGTAATGTAAACATTTCATCAATCTGGTTAAAACATTCTATTGATAGGCGAGATGATTCATTATCTAGTAACAATAATGTTTTTCCTCCTATTTTGCATTTTGATATTTTTTACTTTTGGAATGATATGTTTTTCATAACATCGTTTAAAAATTTCACCATTCATCCTGGTTTTTTTCTGATGGTTATATTCAACCGGAAGATTTCTTCAATTTTAAACAACGCAAAACAACGAACAAAATGGTATGCACTCTATCACATATGTAAATAACGGTGGAATCAATTCGCCACAAGAAAATTAGCAAATTCGTAAAAATTTTGTTCCGGAAAACAATCCGGATAATCGAGATTCTACTGTAATAAAAATATTTATTGACAGTTACATATGTTAAGATGTGGATGACCTGTCATAGCGAATTCAAAACTCAGACTTAATTTAGGGTGCATCGCTTCATAACAATATATATATATAACAATATGTGGCAAAAAGAATTATTATTTTTTTTATCCACTAAATAAATTTATGAAATCGCTACGATTGTTATCAAATTCACAACAGCAGAATATATAAGTAAATAAAAAATGAAAATATACATTAAGGTATGAATATTAGTATGCATCTTAAAGCTAAATAAAAAATAAGAGTTCTGATTATCCGTGCGACTCCTGACTATCGTTATCCCGAATAATCGAGAGTTAACTATATTTTATAAACGGGGTATTCTCTTGCAATCTAATTGAGAATGCTGTTCGTAGACTTACCAAGTGACATGAAAAATACTGCAAAGTTTCAAAAGTTTTTGTTGATTACGTATACCATAAAAAATAAAATAACTGATTTTAACGTGTTGTATTTTAAACATGGTAGAACAATTTTCTGTTACACACGCGCTACCATTTTTTTTTAAACGAACTTTACAAAAGGTGAACGATGTTTTGATTTATTGTAGAGAATGAAAATGAATTAAATGTCAAAATATTTATTTACATATACATTTCGATTTGCATTGTTTGTCTAATTTATGTGTGAAAAGTACAATTAAAAGAAAATAGTAAATTTTATTTTATTTTATTTTACTGAATTAGTTACGTATCAGGGAAAGGACATGGTGGAATCGATATTGAATATTAGTTTTCCCAAAATAAGAATAAATAAAAAGACATGATACTATCAATTATATTTTAACTAATTAATTATGATAGCACAGCAATGGCCAAGATTAAATAAAAGCTAAATGTAAAACTCTGATGGTGATAAATTATGTTTTAGAGTTTTCTGATTCTGAAATCAATGTTTGCCTAAGTTGAAACCCCAGTTTTATTTCCGTTTTAGTGAATATGCCTTTTAACGTTAGCTGTATCTAGTAATCAAACTAATGAGATTATACTGTAAAATATTCATTGTTCAATTTATTGTAGCTGGTACACATTTTTCAAATATGATATTTTTTTTATTCCAACCAATAAAAATCGCCAATAATGAAAATCGTCTGTTCCATTTTGTTTTTTTTAACTAAACTGAAAAAATCTATATATAAGAATTAACCTGTGAATAAAACAGTACAACGTGGTCGAATATTCCTAATGTGATTCAAAAATATCTCAATACTACTTTATTATTCAAATATAATAAAACTGTTGCGTTTTACATATAACTCATTTTTTGTTAATCCACTCACAAAGCCATAATGGCAAGTAATTTAAATGTACGTGTGCAATTACTGGGTCAACTAGTGCACTGCATATGAAACTTTTCTTTATTTTGCAATAAGAAATGTAATAAGGTCTGGCCGCATTAACATGTTATTTCTTCATTAAATTTATATACTAAAGCTTAATCTGACCTGACTTACGTAGGAATTACTTTGAAGTTAAAAACTACCTTGCGTTAATTTTCAAACTGAATACTTGTTGAGGTGGTAGGCAAAAAAATATTTATCGTGTTTTCATACATAGTTATTAGATTTTTTTTCCTATTTTTACAAAAAAAAAAATGATAGATTAAATTTTGACCTGTGATGATTAGTCAACTAAACCAAAATATTCGAAGTGTAATTATTTCTGGCAAAATAGAATATCCAATTTGTTGATTTTCTTTCAATTTAAAATGTTAGTTTGTGATCTCGTCATGGCTATTTGTGATGTTTTTTCCTCTCCGAATTGATCTTTAATGACTTTTTTTTCTCTTGACGTTTCAGAGGTTGATCTTAAGACTGGTTAAATGTTACAAAATATTTTATTTTCAGTTACGTATATGCCATTCAATTTACAGGATAACTTTTTACACATTTTTACTTTACAATATCATACCAAGTATTCCAATATTTATAAATGCTAGACAAGGCTATATCGTTAAAGAGTGTTTATTATTATTTGAATTTAACTTTTTAAAATTTACAATTATCTGTATTATATTATGTATCGTTTACCACAAATCAAACCATTTTCATGTCCAATTAACCTATATAAACGACGATTGGTAGAAAAATATTCATCTTCGTTGGTTTCTAAGAATTCAAATTGTCATATATTTTTCTTTAAAAACACAAAAAACTTTCTAGAATATAATGAAAAATCTGTCAATACTAAATAATTCCATCACTTCCATGGTGTCAATGTATAGTTATTGGTGGAAAGATTTTTTGGTATACATTTTCCTTCCATTATTGGTAAAAAGATAAAAAAAAATATATCTACTTTATACGTATACATGACCTGGTACATATTCAGCATGCGATGACACTCCTCTTTTCAAATGTTATTTTGTAGTTTAAAAGGTGCTCCTCTAAAACTTGCACGCGAGAACTATAATATATTTATATGAAAACTGTTTATTATCATTTCTATTTCAAAGTGATGACCCAATAAAAAAACCAAGATTTTTAACTCGTTTCCGATATAACATTGGAATCTATTGATGATTGGTGCATATTGCCAAACACTTGAGACACTGTAGCTGAATGTAAAATAAAATATTATTAATATTTCAATCTACAGTTAACGAAAATTAAAAAAAAATACAAAAAAAAATGAAAACAGTTCAAATACATATATTTAAAATTTAAATAAAATGTTAATGAACGCGAGCATCACATATGAAAAATTTCGACTTCATAACATTTCTTAAATCAAAATAAAGGAATCAACATCAAAAAAATGTGAGTGCGGAGATTATTTAGCAGGCAGTAAGATTTCGATAACTTTGAAGAAACATCATCAAACAAAAGTTATTAAATTTGCTACCATATCAGTCGCAACCCAATTTTAATACCATTAATAATGTAGGTAAAATGTTATTAAATAGATAAGTTAAAGTTGAATAATTTTCTCATAGCGGTACTCTCACTTCTCTTCTGAAGACTATAGAGTTTGTGATGTAGGACAAAAAAGTAAAAACTTTATCGTAAGAATTAAAGAACACATAAAATGCCTCAATAGTTATATTTTTTCAGAGTTAATCATTTAATAAAAAAATAATTAAAAACTAAATAATAAAGTTTGAAATAGAATTAGAGGTATTTTAAATAAATATAATCATTAAGAAAGGAATCATTAATAAATAATATTTAAATAAGAAAGGCGGCTCAGCGTTGCAAAAAAATATTTATTTTGGAAATATTCCCTTCTCTACACAAGTAATTTATTTGTAATAAGTACTTAACCCTTTACCTGCGTCAAGAAGACAAAAAAAAACGCCAACCTCCAATTTGTAATTTATAAGCTTAAAATAGAATTTGTTTTCAGTTTGTTCGTAAATAACCCAAAGATATTTCGCCTGAATACGCTTTAAAAATAGGCGAAACACGTGTCAAAAGTTGTTTCACATCATGTGGAATAAGTTATAGCTAACATGAACATCAAAAAATTTAACTCCGTATGAATCGAAAATATCAATAACATATTTTGAAAGCTCATGGGAGCTTTAACATAAGATTCAAAAAAAAATACGTTTTTACAAAAAAAAAAAAAACTCTAAATACGTCTGTGGAATAGTCCATATCCAATTGACAACACCAAATTTAATATGATTTTATAGTTGTAAAATGTATACTTTTGGGAATATTTTACTTGAATAACCCCACTTATTCAATCCTGACTAGGGATTCCAACTCGGATATCCGGATATATCCGGCCTTTTTTAACTATTTGATATCCGGATATTTTGGGAAATATCCGGATAGTATTCGTTATAATTTTTAATGAAATATTTTACAAAATCGACAAAAGATTATATGAATACTGGGGTATTTACTACCTGGGAGAAACCATTACTTAGGAGTAGTGTTTTTTATTACCTTCCTCAAACTCGAGTATTATGAATATCTTATCTTGTTATCTTAATACTTAAAAGTTTGACGAATCGGCTCGGACTCTAAGCAAATAAAAAATCTTTAATGTCGAAATTTCATTCATTGAAGAAATGCCGTTGCAGTAATCTAATGCAGCTGCAAATTTTCAATATTTTAAAATGATGGAATAGTATTGAAATGTGTATTGTCTCTATCTAAGGCATTACAGAAGTGGGAAAGGATTTAGTCAGGATCGTGAAACATCGTCATTTGCGTGCGAGTTCTACTATTCATCACTGAAAACCAAGTAATTGAGACCACTGTTTACGTATTAAAATTTTGATAATTTTGTATAAAATTTTAGCCATGTCAAGACGCTCGGAAGTGTGGACTTATTTTATTAGAAAAGATAATAAATGCAACTTGCAACATGAAATGCGTAATTCTATTTTATCTCTCGCGGAAACTGACGACAATACAAATGAGAATACAAATAATCTGAAAAAAGATTTTAAATACTTACATCAATTTAAAAAAGGACGGAAAAGTTGGACGTGTTGTTTAAAACACTTCTAACAATAAAACCAACAGCAACAGCAACGGAACGAGTATTTTCAACCTCAGGAAAAATTAAAACTAAATTAAGATCAAATTTAAAATATTATACAATGAATGCTCTCTTATTTTTATAATATGAATTGTTAAAATCTGAATAAATGACTTATATTACAAATGAACTTGTTTTTAATGTATTATTTTAGTACATAAATGTATATATGTAGAAATGTTTTGTTATTTTATATTTACTGAAACTATCCGGATATCCGGATATATACAGATAGTTTCAGTTTTACTATTCGATATCCGGATAGTTGGAATCTCTAATCCTGACGCACTTCCTTAGAAAAGCCTAGTAATTATGGAACATAAACATCATGCTGATCAAACGTCAAGGGATATTAGATGATCCCTTAGTTATAATTATAGAATATTGAAAGTGTATACAAATGTTCATTTCACCATTATTCCAATGTCTACCTCTGACATTGACTTGGAATATGTCTACTTATTCACAAGCTTTCAAAAGCTAACTATTCTAGTTATTGTTGGATTATATATCAAAAGAAACAAAATTATTTTTTGACTACTTAATTTTTTATATTTAATTAAAAAAAAATCAATTGAATCAGTAATAAAGTAATATGATTAACGAGTTGCTTTACTTTTATATATTCACATCGCTTTTTTCTGATGTTTATATATGTATTTTTACATGTTTACCTTATATTATCAGTTACAAATACTATTTTTAACTTACTATTTTATTAATTAAACCTTCCTTAAATTTAAACTATTGAGTTGAAAAAAAAATCCAGAGTCAATTAAAGAGTCCAATTAACTGTAAAGATACAACATTAAAAATGTTGACTTACGGCAAGAAGTTTTTCATATCAGAATAAATGAACAGAAAAAGTTTCTTAAAAGTCAAAAAAAAATCAGAACTCTCAAAGCATCCTTTATAAAGACATAAATATAGAAATACTTATGAGAAAAATGTTTGCCTAACATTCTTAAAAAAATTCTAATAACAAATTCTTGGTACATTTTTTTATATTTTTCTTTTATGAATCTCTTCTACTTCTCGCACGTATATATATATTTTTTTTACGGAGAGTTTAACATAGGTAAATCATTTAATATAATTTACAGATAATAATTACTAAATCAATTTTATATGATTAGATTGTGTCATAATTACATTTTCAATAAACTACTGTATAAGGTTTTTCCATTTATATACCGCGTCCAACTGCCAACCCTTTTTAATTCTGCTGGGATTTAAGATGTTTTTAAAGCAGAGCTTCTCGTGTAATTATTTTTACAAAAATAAGATTACTTCCATTACCATATTTACAAAAAAACTCTCATTTCCTAATGTTATTCACCAACACTCACTTAGCTAGGTTTATTTGGGATGTTTCTCAAGCCGTCTTATAGTATATATTATTCTGGAAGCACTAAACCAGCATACTAGACTTTGCATTATACCCACATATGTGAACTTACCCAGCGGTAGTAATACATACTAAATATGCCTACATTCAAATGCAAATCGGTGCCGTGTTATAGCTATATAAAACACACCTGCTTGCAATCTACGCCAGTGTTTCTAAAAAGTATTCGTACTTTCCTATTCAAAGAATATACATATATCTAACTGCATACAATGGTTTTTTTCGTGATAATTATTTAGTAAACGATCGCGAGCTTTCATTTTACTTTATTGCAAGTCAATGGCTAAATTCTGAGAATGAATACTTTTAAATACTGATATGTCAAACAAATTATGATCAAATTTAAATTGTCTGAATCCTGGACTCTTCCATAAGTCGCAAAGAACTAACAAGCGACAAGACTTATGGAAGAGTACAGGATTCAAACAATTCAAATTTGATATTGAAATTCCATCTAGCACTTTCTGTCAAAATTCTAAATTTATGATCCATTATAAATTTCGAATATTAGATGATTTTTAAATATTGGATTACATAATGGCTTAAAAAAATTGACCGGGCCAATCTGTCTCTTAAAAAGATTACATGAAACCCATTAAAAATGATTTTACAGAAATCGTAAGAATTTTAATTTCCTTAAAACGTCCAAAAATACTTAATGTACTAACTCGTAATAGTAATAAATTCATATTGGTGCATTTATTATCAAAATTTTTATTCTAAATTTGACGATAAATTATTTTTTTGCGTATTTAGGTCGTCATATTGTTATTCTGAAGTTTCAAATTCCTATTCAGAGAGTTTAATAATAGTTACATTTAACTCACTTTATATTTCTATAACGTTTTATCAATTTTCTCTAATCTTTTATAGAATCAGATTTCTAAATTCCCATTCAATTTCATCGAACTTTCGAAATGTTCGTTTCGCATAGATGCAGGAAAGTTGGCTTTTTATTCAATACATTAACAGTAATAGTCACGTTTTGGGAAACATCGTAAACTATTGATCTATCGTTATGGTGGCCTCTCTATGATAAATTGTATTCAGGTACAGGAGTTGGTTCTCACATTAGGCGGCGACTGATGCCTTTTTCAATTACGCATTCTATTCTTTCTTTCTCGACATTTAATAATGGAAATAAAATACTCGTGCAATTCAAGGCTTTTTTAAATTTGCATTCAACAATTGCTACATACTTTACCTTTAAAACATACTTGATAGAAAAATCATTCATCAATATCTATGAATATGCTTAGTGTAATTAGACATTTAGCATCTAACATTATGAATTAAGTAGATCACAATATTTTTAACTAATCAGCATAGCGATTGCTCACGCTCTAAAAAAATTTGATATGATAAAATATCAACAATGCGGCACACTAATTTGACAGTTTCTAAGATCGATTAACATTCATTTCAACTTTCATTATCTTATGATTCTTTGTATACGACATACGTACAATTATATAGCTTCTTAAGAGTCTTCCAGAAGTTAACTCATTTGAATTAATTCGATAATAAAAAAATATTATGAATGATCTTATAAGAACGCATAGATTATTCTAAGCAAGAATAGAAAAGTTACACAATTTGGCCACAATATACAAAGTTAAATATCATAACATATAGCTTTATATAAAAAGCTTAATATCTCCGTAATTTGAAATAAGTACGGACGCATTTTGAGCATTTGTTTTTTTTTAAATAGTGAAAATCATAAAGTTTGTAACTTTTTTCTAATTAATATTAATTAAATAGCAATAATCACCTGTTTTTTAAATGGTGTCTCTATCTTCATAATTAAAAATCAAATTTTTTTGCTACCTATATAAAATATAATAACTGGCATATGCCTGTTATTATAATTTTAAAGATAACAACACTTTGTTAAAATAAAATTTGTCTACAGCATACAACACTTCCACTGTTCTTGTAATATATTCTTTGCTTAGCATTTTAGTAAGTGGAAGATTACCTCCGATTTTCAACCACATATAACTTGTGTATAACAGACTATAGTTCAATAAATTCCACAATAGTTAGGCGGCTTTGAAAGTACAATAGATTTAACTGACAAAAACTTTCTAAATACAGTATCTACACATAAATAAAAATAAGATTAATAGCCTCCTAAACATTAATGAAATTTAACAGTTTATCAATGTGTCATATATTGTAACATAGAACAAATGAAAATAAATCATAACGTAATACGTTTTGTTAAAATTAACATAAGTACATATTTATATATTAGTGGGCCTAGTGACATTAAGGACGTAGTTTTAATTCGTATACTCATTAGTATGGAGGCTACCCGAAAATAAATCATAAAGTGGTCGTGCAATTGCAGATTCATTCTGACTCCATATAATTCGGTTACTATAGAATAGTGGGTTTTAACATATTGCAACATAAAATTGGGTCGATTGACATATTTAGTGGGTCGTGAAATATTCTCATCGTCACAACGCTCTGATGATAACATACTTTATCTATTTTACTCAACAAGCTTACTGAGAGCTTCAAACGTCGGAATTATATTATGTTCTACGTACAGAAGCAGTTTATACTATAGTTTCTGTTGTAAGTTTTAAAAAATGTGAATAAATGCGGGTTGCTCTCGTTCATATTTTTCAGCAATATTTTATTTTGTGCAATAATTTTATCTCTGTGTTATTTTATTCAAAACTGTCATGTCGTGAAATCAGAACATTTACTATAATTTGGGCATCGATTTAAGAAGGTTAAAAAACGCTTTTATATATTGTAGACCGTATAACTGTATTATTTATGTTTCAAGTATCTACCGGAGACAACAATTTAATGCTATCATTTGTATGCGTCGAAAATCTGTTAAATCAAGTTTTTTTTATGTTTGACAACAAAATAATTTGTAAAATGTTGTTATACTTTCAATGCATTAACTATGTTGACATTACGGGGCTAACCAATTTAATTTTTATTTTGTGGTAAATCGAAAAAAACTTTCTTTCCTCGTATTAAAAAAAAATATTGACACATTTATTTCTATTGAAAAGCCTAGAGATTTTTACTTTAAATGTATTTCACACGTTATTAATATTACTTTAAGAATATTGTTGTTATCTGAATTTGGTACAAACAAAATCGTATTTTTATCTCTAAGCCGGGATATTTTACGTAGTAGTCCATTGCTTGGCAAATTTATATCTTTCGGGAACGCCTATCAGGCAGTATATTTTTTCAAAACAATTGCAAACATTTTGTATGGGCGATAAATTTTAGTTTGTGAGTGGGCGTCCTGATGTACGATCGAATGATGAACTTTAATACACCATTTTATACGAAAACACAAAACCAGAACATAGTAGGGCTTTTGATTCCGGGATCCCGATAAAAATTTAACGATAAAATTTAAATAATTTCCATATAAATCAATATAAACAGAAAATGTTCTGAATAACTTAAATATTATTTTTTTTACGCTCCGCTCTCATCGAGAATTATTTAAACTTCTTATGGTCCATCTCAAAATAATTCCACAATAATACAGAGGTTCAAAGATATTACGATTTTGTTTTTTCAATTTTAAATCAATTTGGGTAGATAGTATCCTTAGGCCTTGACAGTCATTTTTTTCTTCTCGCTATCATATCCAGTTGGTATTCAAAATTTCAACAATCAAGCGTCATAATTAGTGTCTCGTTTCAATATTGTACGCTCTCTAATTATTTAAACTTTTTAATATGCTGTATTTGTGGTATAAATATGTGCATTATTTTTTTGTAGAATGAAAATCAAAAAATGACAATTATTTTTTAAAAAGAAAGCAATGTCTTAATACAAAGTAAAAATAAATAGTTTGTTTGCCAATAACACGATATAGTTTTAATATTTATTAGATAAAAAATATTTGCTAGAAAAGTAATTTATTTTCTAATCATCATAAGCAGTAAGCTTTATTTAGAAATATTCTACTTACATACATGTTTCTTTCTTTCCCTGGTTCCCGGTTTTTTCATTTTTTTTTGCTGGGCTAGCCTTTAGCATATTCTACCTGCAATAAATCCTGTTTCAGGCTAATATGAAATATATGCTTAATCTACGCTACGGTTATTTTTCCACTCTCGTTATAATTTTTTTCATTTTCGTGCGAATATTCAATTTCATAAAGCAACATACGTATTAATGGTAGCTATTATATTGTACATATATTCTAGAGAAGACTATAATCGTTAATAACCGTTCTGTTATAGTTTCAGATTTCTGGTATCCATCCCATTAGGTTTTTACAATTTATCTATTATGTGAAGTATAAAAACCAGCTGGAAGCCATAACGCAATGGCAGACTTACATAGTTTATTATCGGTATAAACACTGATTTAGGGAATGGCAATCATTTCATATCGGAAGGAAGCATTTATTTATTTGTATTCAAATAAGGCTGCATTTTTAAAATTCATTTTCCCTATTGGGATCATTTCTAACCGATAGGATAGGACTCAGTTTAAAATTTTACTGTTCACTAAACGGTTGTGATCACCATGTGAAACTGTAGAATCAGTACAAATAAATTGTCATTTAACCTTATTAAGTAAAAAGAAAACACTGTAAATCAATGAAATTCAAAATTTAGATTCAAACAAAGTTCATACTTGAAGATCAAAATACAGTAGATTCCACACTTCAAATCTAGTGGTTTGAATTAAATCCAGAATATTTTTATGTAGCTTCCTTATAAAAAATAATACACACCTACTCCTTGTTTATTCAATGCATTGACAACACTGTTGCGAGATTTTAGAAAAAATATTACAGGTACATGAATGGATCATCCATTTGGATGAAACTATAATGAATATTCAACATATCGTAGTATAAAAACCAGGGCTGTGGAGTCGGAGTTGGAGTCGGAGTCAGAGTCGTGAAAAATAAACGACCGGATTTTTTTTGAAAAATATATTTAATGATGTGCATTCGAACAAATAGTCCAAAGTGTTGACATTTCATGCATGGCTGATTAAAAATGATCTAATGGTATATTGAAATGAAATTATTGAAAAATTTCCTCGGAGTCGGAGTCGTTAATTATTTTTAAGCTGGAGTTGGAGTCGGCGTCGTCTTTTTTTTACACGACTCCACAGCCCTGATAAAAACATGTTCTTTTTAAAAGAAGCCAACGAAAAATTTGACTGATATATTTATGTTTAATTATTTATTTAATACGATTTTAATAAATTTCAATTAAGGGATTTGTGGACGATAAATTTATTAGAAAATCGTTAAACAGATTAAACTTATTCTAACTTTAATACAAATGTTATTTCAGCTTTATAAATTATTTATCCATGTAATTATAGTTTTCGCTTAACTTTTCTGTCAAAAAACTTTGTTTTAGGTTCATTAGAATAGTTTCAATGGTGTGTTTGTCAACGCGAATACGATGAAAACAATATACCCAGTGCCTTGAAGTGCCAGTGTAATTCTGTAAACTACCACTTCGTTTGAATTGTATTGAATTATAATAGCGAATATATATTCGAAATAGAATAGTAAAGTATTGTTGATAAGGTTAAATTGTATTTTGGGATTACATTCTTTTCTGTGAATTATTTCTTCTCTAGTTTTTAATACTTTACAAATGTAATCAATTGCACATTTTGAAGACAATTTAATTATACGTCGAGAGTGTTAAAAAATTAGAATATTCTCCCTTGTGATGTGATATCCGGGAAGGAGAAGAGGTTAAATAATAAGAATAAACGGCTTAAAGTAGTTATAAAAAGCACTCTCAGTGCAGTAAGGTGCACTTTTATTTTATTCATCATATGCTTAAAATATATTTAAAAAACACACATCATGGCTGCAAGCTGTTAAGTTACACAAAAGAGAGAAAGGATTCACAATAATAAAAACAAACTCTATGGCGCATAACCTAATGAATAAAGCAACACTATGGCGCATAACATAATGAATAAAGCAACACCGAGGACCGAAGACAGCTGAAAGTGACTTTACTAACTGAGAGACGAAACTCGACTAATGAAATTGAAAAAAAATCAAAACAAAGTTTTCTTTAGGACACCTTTAACGGTGGCACGGACCGTGTCCACGTTAAACACATAAACTTCAAAAATGAATGAAGTGAACCTAAATGAATTTACTTCTCTAATAGTGACTGTTATATTATTTCTATCCTCGGCAATTACAATAATGAAAAGGTCAATTCTGAACCTCTACAAAACAGAGGGATGTTACTTATGTAAGTAATTATCGTAGTTCACACCAGAACTACATTATACAGAAAAAATAATAAAATTATAAGTTACTTCAGTAAACCACGCTACCAACATGGTAAATTTGTAAATATTTTTTTTAGGGTTTATAGCTTCATCTACAGTTAGATCATTAAATAAAAAAAGTTTTTTTTCATCTAATTTGCGTTATATGAAAATATTGAAAAACGTTTACTTTATAACTCCACATAATGTTATTTTTTTACTGATTATCTAATTTACATATTTAATTAATTTACGAAAATTCCCAAAATAAATTATTACTCATGAATATTATCTTCTTTCAACTAATTGAGTGTCAATTACTGTAAATCTTTTGTGAACTGACATTAACAGAAACCACTAAAAATATAGATGGTGAGATAGTTGTTTTAAATTCTTATAAAATTGCCTTTCATTTTATTGAATAAAATACTTCCCGAACATGTCAAAAAAAAAACCCCCCAATTTCAGATATACAGGGTGGTTAATTGAGAATTGGTGTTTTATACAGCAGCTCAATCTTTCTCTTAAGAGAGGATAAAATAACAATTATGAGGTTATTAAAGAACTATTAGTGATCTCACCCTTTTTTACCCTCTCACTCTTTTTATACCCTTTTATCGGGATTAACTTAGTGGATTGAATCCATAAATTAGTTGATCAAACTGTTCAATCAGGAATTCGGTATCTGATCATGCAACAAAGTACGATGAAGACCTATAAAACTTAAAAATATTACATAAAGAACTTTATTATTTAATTTAAATATGAAAACAATTATATGGATATTAATCACACGTAAAATTAATTAAGTACATTACACGCATTGCAAGTTACAGTGAATGGAACCACAAACATTACATAGGAAAGGCAGCTGGTACTCATCTTGATTGTCTTCATGAATTTAACGGCCGAAATAAAGTAATTATTTTAATATATTTTTATATGCTAGTCTTAAATTAGGTGTGCCAATGTGGACGTTAGTGCAGTCTGCTTTTAACTATATCATTATAGTCACCGCCTGCATCTCAAAGACGCGCATCTCTGTTTCAAAAGTTTGTCTGCTTACTGTTGACAGGGACGAATTTTCTTATGTAGTTTCTATACTCAAAAATTCGCTGAAATACGGATAAAAAAATTAGTCACTACACCACATTTAGCGTTACGTTATTGGGCTTTACTTAAAATAAGAGTAATTAACAATCAGTCATGATTTAGAAATATTTGATTTATTTTCATTTAAACAGCAGAAAACTACATTTTCTTCGTTCAAAAACATACGTACTTCGGACTGGACACTTCGTAGTCCATTTTTGGATAACCAATGTTTAACCAATGTTTTTAAAAAGATTGACGTGTTTTTGAATAATATTATTATTGTAGTTTTCTCTATTTAGTTTGAAGAAGTTGGATAGCTTTTTAGACTAATTTTGAGTTAACCTACTTATTTAAAAATAAAAAATATTAATCGGCATTTTCCTAAAGAATATATTTTGTGAATATTTTATTTTTTACCGTAATTGAAACCGAAAAGGGTAGTATATTTTAACCACGACTCTATTTCATTGTATTTCTGCGGACGATAATATTATTCTAGATTCGCTTCTGATCTTAAGTAACATGTGCAAGAAATTTTCAAAGTTGTAATTACTTCCTGCTTCGTGCAATCTTAAATGCAATTCCTCTTAAAGTAGTTTTTCTTACTGCAATTTCAATAGCTGAGATGGTGTGGCCATTAGTTTTAAATTAGTGAGTATCAATTTAACTAGCTTTGGTAAGTCGATTATATTAAAAAAGTACAATGATTAACAGTAAAAAAACATTTGGCTTAAATAACTTTATAATCGGAATCATATTTAAAGTAATATACCATTAATTATATTGGAGGCTTTATTAAATCGGGTTTGTGCTTTGCACAGTGAATTTTAATAGAGACAATTAACTCTTTGTGTCATTACCAAATGATAATAAAAAAAAACTTTTCTCCACCCACTTGCGTTTGTCGACTATATATAATTCAATTCCTCTGCACTGAAAAGATTTTTTATATCAACAATTATCGAATAATGATATTTTATCAAAACGTTTTTGTAATTGGACTAGACTAGAGTGCTTAATTTAAAGGAAAATGTTAGTGTTGATCAAATCAAAAACCAACGATACCAATGAAATATTTCCCAAACTTTTCTAAATTTTCCAATCAAACTTATGACATTACTACTTACAATTAAAAATAGTTTTGAGAAAATGAAATAGCTTACTGCCAAATCCAGTCAAAATTTTAAAGGCTATAAACTATTTGGTACGGATTTTTTTTTGTATCGAAAACAGACGCGTTGAGGGATGAAAATAATTAGTACTAAAAATTTAATGAATACATAAATTTAAAAGAATACATTTGATAAATATCCTTTTTTTAAAATAAAGAGTTCTAAATTATTTATATTAAACACAATACCAGCCTTGATCTTTTTGAAAATGTAGAATTAGTAAGAACAATATAATGTCTTTCTTCTAAAAAAAATACAGTTAACTTTTTAAAAGTGAATATATCAAATATGTACTTTATTTTAGTATAAATTTATTTATAATATATACTATTCATTTGAATCGTTCACAAAATTTTTTTCACTTAAGACCCGTCTTTCGTCTCTTGGCAACTTCAGGCGTTCAAATGTGAGAATAAACTTAAGCTGACGCTCGGTAAATAAGTGTATCATGTATATATAATATAATAAATATTTTTTTAATTAAAATTTAAAGCTATTGATGGCGACATGGATTGATTTTACTAATGATTTGATTTTAGTGACGTTCAATTAACTGGGGAAATATTTACTTAAGCAAATACAATATTTTTGTGAGTGTTTAAAATTAAACGTGAGTATCGTTAAAATTGTATAACATGGGAATGCTTACTGATTAAAATTGTGCGTAATTTCAAGAATTATATTTATTTATTTTTTATCGCTGAAAAAATATTTTTTGAAAATCAATTATATTTACTTACATTATAGGGTAAGGTAATAAATAATTTGTAAGCTACTTAACTTAAAACTTGTGTGAATGTACAAAATTTAAACGATTTGAATTTAAAATTACAATTCCAACAAGTACCTTTAGTTGAAATCTTAAATTAACTTTTTATATTAAGTCATTATATCAAACAATATTCTTGTCACTTAAAAATTGGTTATGGATTCATGGTAAAGCATTTTTATTCATTAAGAGCTTCAATAATTTTCTTTTCGTGCAATAAATAAATCAAGTAGACGTTTTGAAACAAAAGATTCTCAAAATAAATAGCCTCTAATTAATTACCTCGTCCAACGGGTGAGGCAATGTTTACGGAGAGCACAATTTATCAATTTTAATATGTACCAACTTGCACCACCGCCTACATCCAAATTAATACACTTCTAGAAGTATTTCAGAAATAATTTCAACAATTCGCCAAGTCTATTCCATCTCGAATTTCTTCGTACAATTTTAATCTTCAAATTTCGATCCTTCGAGACGGCAGCTGGATGTGCGTCATTATAATTGAAGTATTACTAATCTGAATATTAAGTTAAGCTTTCAAAATATAATCACCAAAGATACCAGAGCTTTTTAAATAGCCTGTTTATTTAATTAATATATCATCACCAAAAGATTTATATGGTACTATTGTAAATGTACAATCAGCAAGAGTAGATGTTATTATAAAATAAAATTTGATTACTTTGTTATTCTACTTGTTGAGTTTCAAAATATGGCACGCGGTTTGTCTTTTTGGGAAGCATCATCATACATAACATCGCAAGGTTTTATTTATTTGCATTTTATGTGTACACAACCAGTGGAATAGCAAGGTTATCAAATTTTATTTTATATTAAAAACTAACTTTCACAAAGTTACCGCCGAATCCATTAAAGAGTAGATGTTGCTCATTATATTTTTATGTGCGAAATTATATTAGTAAAAAATACCGTATAATGTATGATTATTTTCTTTTAAATAACAAAATATAGCCATATACAATGATAAGTTTCATAACGGGTAAAATAATTGAACAAAATATTAAATATTTTTTTGTTGATATATTTTCACTCAATACCACTTTACACAATACTTTATAAATGTCAACATGCATTAGCGATATAAAATATTTTAGTATCTATGCATTGTTTTAGCTATGCATTATATTTTTAAGAATTAATAATTGGTATTTTGTGTAAGCTGAATTAAAAAGATTCAGTTGAAATATTGGAACGGCGTCAATTTTATTTAACAATAACTTTGTATTAACCTAATCAATATATTATAAATCATCCCAATGATCAATATGCATATAGTATCTATGCATTGAATTCAGGATCCATGAGGCAGTCATCAACACTACCATTCATTGCATTTTCACTTCCACCAAGATTTCCCATATACCCTTTAAGCTACCCATCATTAAAAGGTTCCATTTATGACATATTCGCACATATATCTAAAATTATATTCTAAGAATTGGCACAAAGTGTTCTTTCAACGCATGGTGTACTAAAAAAAATACAAATATTTTTTTTGTTAAATCGAAATTATTTAAACAATTGTGTTATAACTAACAATCAACATAACAAAATCCTTTTTATTCTTCCTCACAAAAGCATTGCTTTCTTTTATTAATAAACAATTTGAATGTTGACTAAAATCAAGAGTTGTTGTGGCAAACACTAGAATATTTTTTTGTTTTGATAATTAGAATGGTTATTGAACTCAATTACAGTTTTACAACAAAAAATGGTTTGTACGTTGTTATAAGTATGCATTTAATGTGTAACGAAAAAGCCGAAATTAGTTAAAATTTAATGTTTTAGGCATTCGTCTCACACTATTACCTAACTGAAAGTGTCAAAATCTCAAATAATTCATATGGGACAAAATGCAAAAGAAGCGTTGTTCATATTTTAAATGACGGAATGAAAGTTTGAAAATTATCTTAAGTATTAATTTAAGAGTTTTCAATTCAAATTAACTCGTTAGAAAGCAATTAAATAGTTTTTGAACAATTTCGACGATTTTTGGGTATACCACGTGAGTTTTTTGGGTCACTTTATTATTTTTATAACAATAATCACGGAGTTGTATTTATTGTATTTACTTATATCGGAGAAACACTTTTTGGTATAGGTTTTTTTTTATTTTTTCTTCACTCGGCATGTCACAAAAAAAACAAATATAAATTAAACAAATTCTTTATCAATGTATTGAGGATGTGGAAATTATCAAATACTACAGTTTTTTGAAAGATTGCTTTATTTTTAAACTGGTTAAATTATTTGTGTTGATGATTTTGTACTTCTCAAATCAAATGGAACTTGAAATTGAAAATATTCTGTAAAATGATAACTACTAATGGTTTTGTGTCTTATTTTACTTTCAGATATCAGAACAGTTCTCAAGATAATGTACGTGTTGGATACAACGAAAAAAACAGAAAGTGTAATTTGAAAATAGTTTAAATAGTTATATTAATAAACGTGGCAATGGTGTTTTAAATGGAGTATATAAAAAATGTTAGTAAAAAATTCTTGAGGCAAAAATTACTTTTACATTGAAATCCTTATAAATGATTTCATGAAATATGTTTGGGATAATTAGAAACCCAATAAACAAAACCAGTTGTACTCGGTTCAACAGTCAAGGAAAAAGTTCAAAACAAAGGAAAAACAGAAAATTATGTAGGAACAATCGAAATTTATTGGTTGTTTCCGAGCAGGTGCTAAATATATATTTTTAGTGATAGAGCTTAAAAGTTAACAATACCGATGAGCAATAAATCTTATTAAATATTATTTCTCTATACTCCGTAACTATAGTAATTTTAACGCATCGTTGTTTTTAGTGCCAAAGTTAAATTAGTGTACATGTAAAATCGTATTTATTTAAAGTTGTCTGTAAATATTTGTGTCATAAAAGTGTAGTGATTTAGAAACTTAAATAATAATAGTAATGATCAATTAATTTGAGGTGAAAAGTGGTGACGAAAACTAAAATCTATCTAAAATTTGGATATCAAATCATAAGTGAGTATTTTTATAAATGGTTTATTATAAAGTAAGTTTATTGCCATATTAAGAGTTAATAGTGCGTTTATCTTCCAATTTTTTTCTGGATTTGTTTTTGCGCTCACTCAAAATAAACAATCTCTACTTAATCAGTCTCAAAAAGGCGAAATACGAATCGCAATGATCACTATCACTGCTGATTTATTCAAGACAAACGATTCATACCCAAATGCCCCATTGTGTACTTTCCTCAATTTCGACAATGTTACTTACTAATTTCTATCACGACGATAAGATAATTTCTTGAAAAACAATAAAAAATTGACACGACAGTCTTTTTATGATTACATTTTGATGCATCGGTTAATTATCGTGAAGATTTAAAATCTAAAATATCAAACAGAAAATAACATTTATTCTGTTCAATTTATTTATTATTATTAATATTTAATAATTGATATTTTTTTTCAAATCGAAATAATTATTAGGGAGTATTACTGCTCCTAAAAATATTTGATTCATTACTATAAGTCACTTTTAACACAATACAGTAAAAAATGGTTTATATTTGAAAGTGACGAAAATAAATACAGATAGAACAATTTTATACAGAACTGGTTTTCACTATAAAAATATAAATACAAGTAATATCTATATAATACTTACCTCTACTCAATACTTGCATTGCTAAATAGTATTTTTTTAATATAAATATAACGTATTTATTTTAATTATTAATAATCAATATTTATTCGTAGAGTCTTACAATTACTAATATTTCATTTAAAATCTTTCTTTTTTCTTAAAATCAATGCAAATAAAGCTACTTGTAGGTTTCGTTATTTGAAAGTATCTGCCAGTAATTAAATTGTTTTATAATGAATTTCAGGGTATGGCAGACGAGGAAGCAGAATGGCCTGCCACTTTGGCCCTCGTCGCCAAGGGAACCATCATGATAGGCATCATAGTCTCCGCCATCCTCGGAAATCTTCTCGTTATCGTTTCTGTCATGCGCCACCGGAAACTTCGTGTCATAACCAATTACTTCGTAGTGTCCCTCGCCCTGGCTGACATGCTCGTCGCCATGGTCGCAATGACTTTCAACGCAAGTGTGCAACTCACCGGAAAATGGAATTTCGGTTTCGTGATGTGCGACATTTGGAATTCGACAGACGTTTACTTTTCGACGGCATCGATCCTCCATCTTTGCTGTATATCAGTCGACAGGTATTACGCTATAGTGAAACCTTTAAAATACCCCATAAATATGACTGAAAGAGTAGTGGTCGTGATGTTGATAATGACGTGGCTATCGCCAGCCATAATATCGTTTTTCCCAATATTTATGGGCTGGTATACAACAGATGATCATCTCTTGTTTCGCCATTTGCATCCGGACGTGTGCGATTTTAAAGTGAACAAAGCATACGCGATAGTGTCCAGTTCGATCAGTTTCTGGATACCCTGCACTATAATGATATTCACCTACTTGGCAATATTTAGAGAAGCCAATAGACAAGAAAAAGCTATGCATTTAAGACAAGGTAACGCTATGCTAATGCACAGAAGCTCGAGGGAGATCCCACAAAATGGCGCCGCCGGAGGAGCCGGAGATCCCGCTACGCCGGCAAGAGATCGATGCTTGAGTAAAATGAAACGGGAACATAAAGCGGCGAGGACTTTGGGAATCATAATGGGAGTTTTTATCCTATGCTGGTTGCCGTTCTTTCTGTGGTATGTTTCAGTCAGTGTTTGCGGTGAATCCTGTTTTTGTCCTGACATAGTGGTAGCATTACTGTTTTGGATCGGTTATTTCAATTCTACGTTGAATCCGTTGATCTACGCATATTTTAACAGAGACTTCCGAGAGGCTTTCAAAAGCACCCTTCGCAGTGTTTTTTGTGCGACTTGCAGGAGAGGTTCCGGCGATTTGGAGGCTCTGGCCAGGGCCCGAAGAGGATCCGAACCACCGGCGAGCCTCTAACATTTTGATACGAGCACTGTCGATCTTTCCCGACTTCGACCTGAGACGAATTTTTAATTCGTGCCAACGTTTTCATAGCCCCATTAAATATAATTTACTGTTCAATGGCGAAGATAAATCTCCAGTTTTTTTATTTGTAAATATTTTCTAAGTGTTGACATTCTTGACTGATTCTTGCATATTTGGGTCAAATAAATTATTATAAAATTGTCGCATTTGTTCTACTATTCTGTCGGCTGCAATTATTTGTTTAATATAATGTGTAGATAATTGTTATCAGCTTATTAAATAAATAATATTCTATATCGCCTATAAATATTTGATGTTACGCTTAGGTATTCTACTCTTTAATTAACAGCCATTGTTTGAGTCAAAATGACCGGATTATTTTTAGTGAAACAATTTTCCATTTAAGTCTCGTCGATTTAAAAAATGAATGCCTAATTACTTTTATAAAAATAATGCTGTAATTTTCTTTCCCTTTATTTCGTACCTTTAATCATATATATTATTTTATCAAAGTATTCTGAATCCAATATAAATCTTTTATATTTTAACTTTGTACTTACAATACAATGCTGCTTATTTACAAAGAGTTATCAATTTTTGATTATAAATTTACCAACCAAAATTAAACAATTGAATCGTTAAAAAAGTCTTAGTTCTATAAACGTAGAAAAATAAATTATTATTTGACCTAACATTAAATAAATGAATTAAATATTTAAAATGAATACTTCTTTATAAAGAAACATTTACAACAGTTTCATTATTTACATTAGTTTATTATTATCAATGGGTTGAGTAAAAGGTGGTGACAAATTGACATTTCTTCACAAAAAAAGATTAAATATTTTATGAATACATATTTTGCACCAATAATAATTTTGAAAGAAATAATAGTGTGTTATCTAAAAACATAATAAATTTGAATATCATTGATTAATATTAGTTGATGTCGAGACTTTTAACTCGATCGGAGCGTCGCAGTCACACCGGCAGTAGTGCGAGTCTTTTCGTTCCAGTTATCAACTTGCAAAATTGAAAATATGTGTCGTTTATAAATAAACAAAATACACAAATCATTTTTTGCTGAAAATATATGGCAATATGTATAATATATACCTATATTTTTTTGATTAACGATTGTTCCGGTTCGTGAACGTATTCATTTCGAGCCCTGAATAAGACACCATACCTATGTTTAAATTTTAATATACAAACAATATTGTCTTTTATTTGTGACATTGAAATCAACATTGATTGCATCTATTATTAAAGAATATTTAATACATTAATAAACAGACTAATCAATTAACTTCTAAGTTTACATCTAAATAGTGTAAAAATATATTTTATATCAACGGGGATTTTGAGCGCTTGTACCAACTCGTTGTAAAAAAAGTAATAATAATAAAATAACATAATAACCCATAAATTTAGCAAATATACCAAAGCACAAAAATATACATACATAACATAATGGAAAAAATATAAATCAATAATCCTATGATACCTTTACAATAAAAAAAAATAGTTTCAATCCACTTATCAAAATATTTCGATTTCATTTTCTTATTTCATTACTGCTATGCTATAAATAATTTGATGTTTCTTCAAATGAAAGTTGTCACAGAATTGATTTAAAATTAAATATTGTCTATTTCAGCAATACGGAAGGATAATATTTGAAAAAATACATCATAGTTTATCCACATTTTATTATTTCAATGTATTCAAATTTCATCATTAATACAGTAACCACGAAAACCTTAGTATGTTCATATTCATACCTTACTTTTAACAGAATTTTGTATGTCTCATAGTTTATACATTTTTTTAATGAATTCTTAAGCTAGGAATGGCCTACAAAATTTTCATTGAAAAAATTGAGTGTATTTCTTATTGTAAAATTAATAACCAAGCAATATTTTAAATAATGAAAAAATAATTATTATATAATTGTGCCATGCGAATAGAGTTTAATATTCTTATTAACCGCAGTGACAATCACACTATTTTAACACTTCTCCTATGGTGTTAAAAAATACTTCCGATATGTTGCTGGCCTTTGGGAACCAAGTGCATGTTTTTTCACTTGGTTCTTTAAGTGGCAGCAACATATCGGAAGTATTTAACGCTCCGCAGGGGAAGTGATATAAATATGTTAATCCCACTGAAGATTAAATGTAAAGAATATTATGTTTGTTGATTGAAGGATTAAACTCAATTTCAAATGTATCTTAAATAAACTAACACTTATTGTATGCTTAGTAATGATAATTTTAAATGAACAAAAATATATCAAACTAATAAAAAAACTGAACTTAGATTTCGCTCTTTCAATTCACTTTTAATTTGTTCAGAAATCGTTTCACATGTGAAAAATTATTACCATATACATAAAATTGTTACATATAACAACTTTTGAAAATCAAACATTGAAAAATGAGTCTCTTTCATAAAAATATTGACGATTTCATTTAGTTATCTTTGATTTTGTTGTGTGTCATCTCGCTATTCAGCCTCTAGATGGGGGAAAGTGAATAGAAAAAAGAATGTTGTAAAATGTACTTTCAAATGTTACTTAATGTGTAGATTATACGGTTCATACAAAACACTAAGAAATTATTACATGCATTTTGTCAACACAATACTACAACTAGGTAACAAGATATCCAATGTTTTTGAAATAGCTAATGATGATGATTCTACATTTCCTTTTATAAATTTCAGTTGGACACTATATGCTATCAATTAGACCAAAAATTATTTTACATTTTTTTTAAAACAATAATTATAGTTCAGATTTCATCAGATAAAATCTAAATTTTATTTCCCCAACAATTACCAAATCAGGGTTACCTATTTGTAATATTGAGGTGTCAATATTTACTTCTTCTTTATTGTAGTTTGAACTGGCAAAACAGAATATAAAGTTACCATAGTTGATGGCAAATAAAAAAAAAAATAGTCGCCTCTAAGCTCACAGAATTTTTTCGCCACAATCTATTTCTATCGCATGTTCTAGAGCTTATGAAAAAAATGTAGACACTTGATATTTAATTGTGCAGATAGACTAACATTCTTCTTTTCATTCATTGGTTTCAGTATAACAAACAAAACCTTAAATCGAGACTATAAGATAATCACTTTTAGGATGTTCACTGTCAATACTTGGTGGAAAGGCATTATATTAATAAAAACACAATATTCCTTTGTAATTCATTCCACTTTATTAAATAGGTCAGGACCGGTTTCGCTCATTGCGAGCATTGTCAACTGATCAACCATCAGTTGACAATGTTCGCAATGAGCGAAACCGGTCCTGACCTATTTAATAAAGTGGAATGAAGCACAAAGGAATATTGTGTTTTATTAATAAGATAATCTATTGTCAACCCATTAGAAAATATTCACCTCATAAAATGACTGCAGTATTTATTAGCGTTGAGTAAATATTGCAATATACCTAATTTATCCTATGTAAGGCATAACAAGTGGCATAATGTAACCAGTATTATGAGCAAGGTAAACTTAGTGTTTGATTTAGAATAAAAGCACATTTTGATTTATGATATAATTTGAAGTTGACATGACAGTTAAAATGCAATAACATAACTGGTGCGATAGACATTAAGCATTATTAAATTTGTGTACTACTTCAATCATCAATAATAAAGGTGTGGCGTTAGTTACTACTGTGGGATTGTATATATATATATATATATGCAGAACAAATATACGAATTTTAAATATTTCAGTTAAATGATATTATTAGATATATTAAATTAATATCCCTTTAATAAAGTTTTTGGTATCTATAAATTTGAGTTTGTTATTTTTAACTCAATATGGTTTTGAAGAAAATTGGTAATTTAAAAATGATCACCATTAAAGCATTAATAAAAATAGTCTTAATGTTTGAAATGGGGTCTATAGTTTTTTTATATGCCATCACTAGAAAAATAATATGCACAAAGTAGCTATTAGTGAAAGCCAAATAAAATAAGCATTATGATTGCAATCATTGTAGTGTTACTTTTTGTTTGTTTGAAACTCACTATAAATGGTTGTAAAGGATTACTGTAGTTAAAATTATTAATAGAAGTCTTCCAGAAATGGCCTAGATGGCAGCGGTGCTTTCAGGCTATGCGTTTGTTTAAGAATGTGTTTACGCAATTTGGTATAAGTGCCGTAGAAGTTACTAAAAATGTTTTCTTTTTAATTTTTTTTATAAATAAAAGAACAATTATTATAAGTTTTATTAAAATCTGTACATAAATCATAGCTGTAATAATGTGTACATAGATGTCGCTGTACTAGCTTTTAACAAAACCCTTTAATACATATTGTTTTATTGACATTAAAGTATCCTCTTGGAATATTGAACACTGTATATTTTATAACTTTTAAATCTGTATGCGAAAGGAAAAAGTCTTAAATCAGTACTTTTCAGGAGAGCCAAAATAAGATTTGCATTTATATAAACTTATATGTATAATGTGATGTTTCAACGTGAAATTTACTAATTCGACAATGCTGATTCACCTGGTCCTCTTACTCCTATACGCATATATGTATTGTAGTTATTATAGCATATTCAACTATTTTTTTTTTCTAAAACATAGAACTATTTTTCTTTCGCACACAGAAATATTCCTATCAATGCTAAGCCAGTAATGAATGGCAATTTAATACAACAAAAAACAATGACAAATTTTGTTAATCAATGTATCCTAGTATGATTGCTTTTCTACATGATTAACAGTTTAACGACCGCGGATGCCTATTTAAATCTTTGAAAAACAAAGGTTGCTGGCCGGCGGACTCATATATGCGTATAGGCGAAGTATCTGGAAGCTAAAAAAATTAAATTTGGTAAAGATATCTCAATTTGTTTACAAATTATAGTAAATTTAGTAAAATTACCATTTTTGTGAATTTTTCGCAAAATTGCCCGGCCGCCAGGTGAAATTTTATAAAAAAACGTGTGGTCGTTAAGCTGTTAATAAAGCCATTCTTATTATATTATCCGATGATTAGCAGAAAACTTATAGGATTAATCGCTATAATAGCTTAAATGGAACATATGAAAATGCTATCTCCTTGACTAATTTAGTACGATGTTAAAAACATACCAATGTACATAACGTCATTATCTCTTACATTATACCCAATTTGTATTTTAATCGCATCTTAGGAATAATTGATTTTTTGTATCCATGTGTAAATATAAAAATAGTATTGTTTAAGGAAAAATTATATTTTAAAATTTATTTAGAGAATTCATTTAAAGTATTCAATTTATAAAATACAAACAAAATCAGATAATCTGTGTAAATGAAATTTTTTTCAATAATAAACCACTTATGTGCTATTTAATGGGACCCAACATTTTGTAATAATGATACTTTCATCAACCTTTTTGTAACACAACACATTTTATACAGCATTCAAAATTCACATGTCCTGATTGAAGTTATTTAATTACTCAATAGGATATCACTTTTTCAAAAAAAATATACCATCCCATGTACAAAATGTCTGATTCAAAATATTCTTTTCGTACACCTGGTTCTTTTTAATTTTTTAATCATTTTTACCAGCAGAAGTTTTTGTCATCGTGGGCAAGATATACCTGATAAATATTTTTTTTAAAAAAAATGTGTTAGCTTAGGAGTAAATCTACCATATAAAATATTATTGACTTTGGTCAATTTGCTTAGATATTTTAACCATGATTAATATTATCCATGTGAGTGAAGATTAGCAAAAATGTTCACCTATTTGTTCATGGCCAATAAAAATTGTTCATTAAGGTGAAACAGCATACAACATAAAGTAATGCTTGTATAATAATATAAAGTATAATTAAATGTTTTATTCTGTTACAATACTTTTGAGAAGCCTTTATATATTATACAAGGGTAGTATTTCTACTATAATTTATCTAGCTTTTCTTACAATAGGACTAACGTGTTTCGTTCATATCTGTCATTTGAATACAAACTTAACATCTCTCCATATTCATAAATTATTTAATTCATTCATCTGGATTTATGTACATTCATTATTATCAATGGGTTTGTATATAACTGATTTAAAACAATCTATTTTTTCAATCAAGGCTATATTTGTTTTTTATTTATTTTATTTTATATCAACATTTGTTGTCATGGACAGATGTAATGTTTGTATTCGACATTTTATATATATTTAACTGAATATACAAATGGTAATATAAGGGATATTTATGGCTTCATAATGATATATTTGTAATAATAAAATGAAGCTAAATAATTCTACCATTTCGGTGTTTAGATTGTGTTTGATGGTGTAAACATATCCTAGATATTATTCTAAGAGAAACAGTAAATAATCGAAATTTCATCATTAGAAATTTGTTTCCAATTTCCACATTCAGGTTAAATTATTTTAATCCTTACCTCATACTATTATGTGAAGAAATTGTCGAAAGATATTATTTCACTATTTATTGATATTTTTTTGTTAAATTGACTGCATTTTAATTAATACTATCTATATTGATTGAATTCCTTGAAATCCGATCTGTAGTTTGTATAATCTCAATTTACAAATTTATTATTGAAATATTTGATGTTTTACTTTCAAGATAGAATGAATTATAATCATAAATAAGTTTTGAAATTACAGAGCACATTACCCCTACCATTTATATAAGTTATGCTTTATCTATTGAAAAAAAATGCAAGCTTTTATTTTTAATAAAATTTCCAAATATTTTTTGCTTGGGTGATAATTTATGTTAAGTTTTCTATTTTTATTCAAAAAGGTTATTATCGATTTTAATATTTATCACCCAAAACTGTGTTATCAGTATATTTTCTAATAAATTGTTTGCATTTATGAAAATTGTTATGATAACATAGCTGGCACCCCTAGTAGACTATTACAAGTGAAAAAAAATACATTTTGAATTAACCTTAGAGTTCCTAGCGGGGTCAAATGAGATAAATACATTGTAAAAATTCTTGTTATTTCAACCATTCGCAGAATACCAATAATATCTAGCTGATATTTATTGGAATCTTCAATGATACGTAAAAAAATGCAATGCAAATGATATACAAATTTGTCTGGGCTCACCCAGTCGCTACTCAGTTCTATTTTCAACATTTCGGTATTTCAAGTGTTAATATTGCAGAAAGGTTAAAAATATCATTAATTACCTTCCCAAAGACTTTATAAGTCTAAGGTCTTGTACAGCATTACCTTACACTGGTTGCAACTACCGTCGCTGCGCTTCAGGGTTTTTATGGGCATTCTTGGATGTGGCGCATCACTATATGTGACGAGACGGATTGATGGTTGTTTTATTAAATAAAAGTTTTATATGATTGCAATTTGAAGTATGAAGAGTATTTGAGACTCACAGGGATCAGTTTTTGTCTGTACTTAAAGACAAGTCTACTTAAGATCTAATAAAACTGCAATTGTTAAGAAAATATTTTTTAATTCTTTTCGTTTGAATCAAACTTTGTTTAGGTTTCTTTTATTTGTGAAATTTGCCTATTTTTGCCCATGCTGCAGAACTCGAAAATAAATACACGCGTTTAGCATTTAAACGCTACATGTAGCGCTTCCGTGCCGCTTCAGGTGTGATAACGAACCCACAATTCATTTTCATAGTAAACATTTATTGGTCGCATACAGCCATACTGTAATCGGCCTACGGCATTAATTTTAGTCCGGCCCCTAAAGGAATTAGTGGCTGCAAAAAGAGGTTCTTATAAAATCGGCAGTTTTCTATACCATTACATGAAAAAAATATATATAATAAGAATGCACATTGTTCGTCAGATGTGCTAGGCAAAATAAGAATACATGTTTAGTTAAAATGAAGTTATTAATTAAAGTAACGTATGGCAAGCTACCAAAATCATGCATTTCAAAAAACAATCAAATTGAATAAAGACCGTATGAATCTTTAAATCCAACTTTATATCAGAATGCTATTTTTTGGCTTGTCATAGCGTAACACTAGGGATGCGAGCTGATTAATAAAATATACGTTTTGGATTAAAATGCTTAATAAAATATATTAACCACAAGAAATAACATGTGAAAATTTATTTTCACCAGTTATAAATTTAAATTGTAAGTATAAATAATCTAAATTGTAGATTCAAACTCCAATACTATAATATATTGTAAACTAATCTTTATACTATGAATGTGAGTACACAGAAAAATACTTATTTCTTTAATATTTTTTTAGTAATAATTATGATCAAAAAAATGTTTCAGCTTTATTTATTTTAAGTTATGAATAAATGTACCTACTTAAAACAATGACTTATTTTTTAAATGATTTCATTTCAACACATGATTTTAGGGACAACCAATCGGATGGTTAATGGATAAATATAAATTTAGTAATCATGAAGCATATTTCACAAAACATTTTGTTATCTACCTTTTCCCTAGCTAATCTAAAAATAATAAAACAAAGAATTTCAGTTTTTAAAAAAATCAATTATATTTCTCAAATTAACAAAATAATCATTCTATTTTAGCATTCTTTATCCTTTGCAAAATCCAGTATTCGTTTCTAAATTAAGATTGCTGTCCGCATGCAGTAAAATGATAATCTCTTAATTTTATCAACTTTGCAATTCTTTCCGGAAAATACAGGATAAACGTGAGTGGCTTGATATCTGAAATTCTATTGAAATTACCGCTGAATATGTGTCTGTATTAATCTCGGCTCTTTATAAAAATTATGGCCTAACGTATAGTATCAAAATGTTAATTTGTAAAGGATTATTAAATATAGATATTATCACCCAATTCATTGTTTTCAAATTAATTTATAATGTATTATAAATGAGCTTTACTTTTTCATAAATGTAAAGACTAAATTATATTGTTTTTATAAAACTTAATCGTAATAACATCTACTGAATCTCACATATTTTTTTATCTAATTTATATCTCTAGCCATAAAATGGCACTATAGTCATAATTTAATAATTTCCGTTTTATAATACGTTACATAAATATGAAATGTTATGTTTTTATATTCTAAACATATATCATACATGATACCTAACCGCGGGATCATACCTCTGAATGGTCACTGTATAGTCTTTATATTATTTAAAATGCATTGTAAATGCCCAATAGCTTATACTATATTCTGTATATCATCATGAGTTAAGTTAGTGTTAGGATACTCTTAAGTAATACTGCAACTAAGTGTTAATAATTTTGTAAACAGATAAATAGGTAATGATTGTTTATTAAATTATTTATATGTTAACATTAAAGTCTAATTACGAATCTAATAAGATATAAAGTGTATAATATATCGCTGTGAAGATTATTGAGATGTCCAAACTTGGGAAATAAAACCATCGACAAGTATTAACTAACTGTTTTATTCCACCTTAAGCCCCACTTAACACTAACTGATGAGAAATTTGCGTTAAGTAAAGAAGCATTCAATTCAAAAGCGAAGAACCTCTCAAAATCGTCTAATGTAGCGCTTAGAATCAAAACTCAAAACAAGATTTGTTTACAAATGTTATCCTTTTTTTAAAAACATTTTCTTCATTTGCTATACAAAATAAAAATAATGTGGTGGCCAAAAGTCGCTGGTGGGTGTGTTTAGTATCCATATCTGAAGAAATAACAAAAATTCAATAAAAAATATGAGAATGGCAATAGATAATAGATGACAAGCTACTCTAACATACGGGTACGTTGATACTCATCAAAAGGTTAAAATAAGTCTTGCTTTTCTCTCAGCATAAATATTTAGCGTGAATAATTACTTTTTTTAGAATTACAAAAAAATGAACTTCTATGGTTTTTTGCGATGTTCTTATAAATTGTTTTTCGTAGAATGCAAGTTATATTTATAAGCTACTCAAATATTTTGACACCTTCACCATCTGGCAAGAAACATCATATTGAAGCAGGGGGTTGAGTTATTAAAACCCCTATATCACTTTTTTTCGAGCGTTATCTTCTGCTTGACTCTAAAACTCATAAGATCAAATAGGTAAATAGGTCAATAAGTCAAAAATAATGCAAAATAAGCAAAAATAACAAAATTAGATTTACCTATGTTATAATAGGTATATTTTGAATCATTCAAATTGTCATCCATGCAGTCAAATCCCTGAAGATGCTCATAGAAACCCAGGTCAATACAAAATTTGTGGGAAAGTACAAAAATAATTCAAATTTGATATTGAAGTCCGATCAAGCACTACAGTCGAAATCCTAAAATATAATACTAGTAAATCCTGAATAAGAGGTTTAAGTAATGCTGGTTGAAAATAAAATACATTTGAACATTGGTAAACATTTTATTTCAACAATAATTATTTACCATATAAACAATACAATCTCACAACACAAAAAAGTGATGTAGGTTCATTCTATTGAAATCATTTTTTACCAGTCACTAGCAAAAAATGTTAAAGAAGTCATTAAAAGTATAAAATAGCTGGCTCTATATATCCTTGAAATGCCAAATTGAAAAAAAAACATGTAATTGAAATAATCGTAGTTGCTTACAGTGAAAAAGAAATAGATGAAAAAAAATATTGAAGGTCAACAAATAAGTATGTTAAAGTGTTACTTTTAATATTATTAACTATTATGCAAATACAGTCAAGTCTGATCCGTTGATCATAATATGTAAATAAAGAAAAAATAAATTTTCGATCGGAAGAAGCAAATCTTTGACATTTAAATAAATTATTTTTGTTACAGCTACACTAAAATCACTTTTATAGACATGTTAGTGCGGGTCATATCGCCCATCTGTGTATTGATTGACATAAAATTGCAAGAATTTTCAACGATTGATGATTTTATATGTTTTTTTTACGAACATTCACTTAATAGCATATATATATCCATTCTCAAACCAAATTGTAGTATCTACAAAAAAAAATGTAAAATTGAGTTGATGGATTATTGCTATACAACTGTTATCACTTTTCAATACTCTATCCATCAGTGAACTGATATATCTTCAATAGATTCAATTTTACTCCACACACTGTAGCTAGTAAACAAACGGCTATAACTGTAGTAAAATAATTACTTTTTCTAATTTTGACACAAGATTAAAAAAATTATCTTCACAGTCAAATAATGATTCACTGTTTTATCGCATGTTCAATCTTTTTGCTCTGTCTGGCCAGTGAAAAAAACAGTAAATAAAGCAGTTAAATCAAAAATTAAAGTAACAACAAATAAAATGTGTACAATAATCAACAATATTTAGAAAGCCGCAGGGAAATTGCAGGTAACATAAACATTTAGTAAAAAATATCTAAAAACAATAACAGATAAAAATAATAATAAAAGGTCATAAAGCAGGAGGTATCGCTAAAAACTTGGAAGCATTTCTATATGTGTTGGAATACGTAGCATAGAATTGAAAAAAACTAAACTATTCAAAAAACATTCTTAGGACCACTTTGGATTTTATTTTTATTATTGTCCATTTCGTTGTGTGCTTGAAATTATTTTAACAAACTATGCTAATACATTTACAATTCATTCTTATGACATTCATTTTTTATGTATGGCATATTGAAATGTAATAATAATTCATTTGGCCTAGATAATTTATTATTCTATTCATGAAAATACACTCATCGTCTACTCTACTCTACTATCAGAATAAAATATATATATCTTCTATTTGAAGATTTGATTTCCAATTTTACCAATTAAAATCATATCAGGCAATTTTTTCTCTGTAATTGCATGCTATTTATACTTCTTTGTTATTAACTTAAGTGTTTCGTAAAATAATTTAAAATATGTACAATAGTTATTAAAATTACATATATGGCAATGTAAGAGGTGTAAGAAAATATTCTGTCTACAACTTCGGAATTTCAGAAGATTAAAAATAGTCGAGCGTGTCTAGCTATTTTGAATTAACTAAATAATAATTATACCCACTTTTTACAAACAAAAATTTTGCTAGAGTTTTGATGATGGTAAGCGTGTAGCATCGTACTACAAGATTATGAAATCTTGTTTAATCAGCTGGAAAGAATTATTGTACCAAATGATTACAATCCTTTATTGTAGAAGGCTGAGGTTGGTGCATTATCTGGGAAATGTTTCTTAATATTCTCCTGAAAATGTTAATAAAATAATATTATTGCTGTTATAAAATTGATATTCAATACTTCTAAAATAACCACCATAAAATGTAGGACAATAAAATGAAAAACTGAATTAAAAAATTACTTAAAAAAACTACTATACTTAAGCTGCCAAAATAAAACAAAAATATCACAATGTTTACTTTTGTGAAACGTCTCATATATTCTGTGGGTATTTTTTTTCTTTTCATTATTTACGATAAACAGGTAGACGTAAACATTTACATAAAAAGTAACTTAGCTTTAAAATCAATTTGTGATATACCTGAATTTCGGATTCTAGTCGCTGTACTGGAATAGCAGCCCTCTGTGAGAATATTGCGCAGCAAAGTGGTGTGGCAAGAGTCAAACAGACAGCAACAAGACCTACTTGAAGTGGTGCAGCCAGCCACGCTCTACGTGCTAAAACTCCACGCCGTTCCAAAGCTGATATCACCACTGGGGTGACCACTGAAATAAAAAAATATTCAACACAATATTTTATTTTGAAAATCATCGTTTAATAACTGTAATGATTGTCATAACAAAAAAGGGTTTTAAAAATATATTACCTAGTTATATTTTCTGTTTTCTTTGGAAACAAATTTTGCTTATTTAATAATTACCCTACATTGGCCTTCCTCCTCATCCCCCTTTACATTATCCAGGCTTTGTAGATCGTGTAGTGCAGGGGTCCCCAATCTTTTTGGACCCTAGAGTGCATTTTAAAATATTGGTAGGGCGGCGGGCACCACATTTTTTCAAGGTTATTTATACTACCAGACAAAATTTTTGCGATTTTGAAATCATGGGATCTTTAAAAAACCCAGGAATTTAGCGATTTGCATAAGTTATCAGCATGACTCGTTTTTTAGGTCTTTCAAGAATTTTGAAATCCAAAAGTGACTCATTTTTTTCCTAGTGTACGTGTTAACTAATTTGAACATTGATTATAATTTTTTAAATTACCTTTTTCTTCATTTTTTTCCATTCATATCCACCTTTTTTCTTCTTATGAAATATGATTTGATATTTCTCTTAAGAATGATCCAAATTTCAGTTAGTATCTTTACCGGCGTACACATTTTCTACCAGTCTTTCTATTTTTACATTAATGTATTATTGCACTTATAGCTTCCATGTACAGTTATAATATTTCCATTGTTAACGCTTCAAGCTTGTATGCCTGAATTAAATTTTCAGTCCCAGGAACAGATATTTTTGTAATGGAAACAACCCGTAGCAGAACACAAAATCTTAGGATAAAATGTGGTTTTTTTTTTGAAAGACATCTCTAGTGATATTCTTCCAGTGGTTTTCTAGTGTTTTTATTTATTTTTTTTACTCCCAGACAGCTGATAAACAGATTTATCATGTCTTATGGTATAGCCAAAAGGCTTTGACCAATAACTCATCATCGCCTGCGCTAGAAACGAGTATATTAACATGACCCCTTTTCTGATCATATTATATTAAGTTCCATTATTATGATGTGATAATGAATATTTTTAAAACAAGATTTCAAATTTGATATGTATCCAAAAACTAATGATAAATAAACATAATGACAGTTCTCTTAGGTATAAAAAAATATTCAGAACCGAAACTTCAATCTGACGTTTGTGAAACTTAATTTATTTTAATGAAATCGGTTATCTATTGCTATTATAACTTAAAAGGCCCAATCCTGTGATTTTGATGCACATACTGTGCACAGCGGCACACAGTCTTCAAGGGTTAAATCAAGTTGGCATGAAATTCTCAAAATTTCATTTTACTTTTACAAATATTCAAATGAACCACTCATTATTTCCCGCCATACATATGTGAATGTCTATGATTCAGTGATGTAGGAAGGTGTCCTGCCGCCCCCAAGATTTCCTCTAATATTGTTTTTTAATCACTTATACTACTTTTTATTTATGAACTAGAAGTTTTTACTACAGATGGCTTAATTTTTTTTTTTTATAAATTCGAAAAAAAAAATCGAAAAATATTGTATATATTTTTGAAAATGCCGCCCCCAAAAATACGCCCCTATCTCACCCCCCTTGCTACGCCACTACTACGATTTGTCTATTTTCATGTCATATCATTATCAGTATTATATTACATACCAATGCCAAAAAAAATCATTACAAATGATGATATTTTCATCATTGACTTGAATATACTGATAATATAGTATAAAACAAGCAAAATGCGAACCACAGAAATATTTCTAAAATACTAACCCATTCCAGGTAGAGCCATACAAACTCTGGACATAGTCACAAGGGCGATTCCTTCTTTAGCAGCTGTCGTTGACTTGCCTAATCTCTGGCCATCTTCTGTTTCAACTGGAACTCCTTCCTGGATCTCTCTGAAATTAATATAATTTTTCAATACCATATCCTGACAACAACTTTTATTACACTTCATAAAACAAATGAATTTATTCCAATTATATTTCAGTGGAGAAGAAAAATTTGAAATTGGAACGAGTAATGGATTATAAAATATAAGATAAGGCTACATATTATGCTTGCAGCTGCCAGTTAAAAGATCTTTTTGTGAACGTAAACAAAGTGTGATACATCTAAAAAATTGGTTATAAAGCTTACTTCATCCTCATCATAGGAATATTTATACAATTAGAAGCTGCCACTGCTGCAAATGGGACTAAGCGGCCAACAACTTTGGGCATTGTCTGAAATTAAAAGATGTAAATATCATAATATTATTTATTAATAAATCATCGGGAAAGAGGTAAAAACTTTAATATGAACAACATTAAATCATTACCTTTGTAAGTGCGTTAAGTCCTAAAGCAGTAACCAAAGCACCACCGGTCGCACACACGTAAGATGTAAGAAGTTGCCTGAAACATTGAAGACGTATATAGGAATACAAAAAATAACTATTAAAATTACTTGATTACAATGATTAGGTAAAATCAAATATGATTGCCTGCATATATTTTTTTGTTGCCGTGATTGACAGTGGTCCAGTGGGATATGTGAGCGCAATTCAAATATAGCCATTTTCATTGAATATCAACATGAGAAACATGCAAATAAAAATTGGCGATGAACTAAAGGAAATATCAATTATGAAACAATTGATTGTTTCATTACGAATGTGTCCACAAGCCTGGCACTGTTCAATTTTTATTTGCAATCATCTCGTGTTGAAGTTCAATGAAGATTGCTACGAGTAACCTGTGATCATACAATTGTCAATCATTGGCTGTTTAAAAAACTGAATTGTTGAAAAATAGTTTCATTCATTAAATGGTTTTATTAATGATGGCACTGCAATAAACTCTTTGAATATTACATACACTCTGACAAAAATTATAGCAGATATTAGGTTACATACTTTTGTGAAATAGGTGAATCTCCCGATCTGTTTGTATAATTGACGAGAGCATTGAATGACTGATTGGTCCATTGCCAGAAGACTACAGCAGGAGCAGAACGGTAGAATATTAACATACCTAAAAGAGTTGAAAACAAGTATAAGCTTCTAAAACAAGTGATGGCATCCTTGCATTGTTATAATGCGGAATTGAATGCTCAATAGTCAATCAGTAGTCTGAGATGTGATTATTAGAAAAGCAGTATGATTTATGGTCAAGAAAAAAGATGATGTTACCAAGTATTTTAAATAACATGAATAATTTGAATTCAGACTACTGATACTTTTACATGAAGGCATCTCAGTTATGGTGTCACCCTTGATTAGACTTGTGTTGAAGCGGGGTGGATTTTCCTGTTGGTGTACATAACACACCGGTAAGTTTTCATATTTTAAAATCAATGCAATGCTTTTATAATTGACAATAATATAGCTTTTTTACACTATTTTTAAATATAGTGTGTTTTAATTAAAGAATTTGACTCTTCAGTATGACAAAATGATGCTTCATTGTAGAGGTCTGCACTGGCCGAAATTTTACAAAATTACCCGGTCCGAGCACGATAGACTCAGGCCTAACCCGGCCCCGAATCTAATACCACAGTTGTTACCCGAACCCGACCCGAAGCCCGGATTCATACTCCACAGCCCGAAAAAAACCCGTTTTTTAGAAATTTACAACAATTTAGGATTCTCTATAGAACTGGTAATAATTAAAATCATCATAGCTGACTTATGACACGAACATAGTCTGAAATATTTTTCTGAAAAATAAATTCCTTACCCGGGCTCAGCCCAAGCCCGAGTCCCAATCGCGCTTACCCGCCCGAACCCGGGCCGGGCCGGGTGAGAGCCCGAGGACCAGGCCCGGGCCCGTACAGACCTCTACTTCATTGCTTTCAGCATCTCTTTAGCGAATTGTAAACAAATAACTAATTCATTAAAAATTCAACTTTTTTTAAATATAGAATTTTTAAAATAATATTTGTATTAGAATTTTGTATCATCCTGGTTAAAGCAGACAAGGTTACGGGGAAGTCTTATTGTATATATGTATTCAATACAAGCCCGTAAGTGCTAATCAGTGTTTAACATCCGTCTTAGTCAATATTACCTCAGCATAATTTGAACACAATTTTTGTTTTGGTATGTATCGAAATATATTTCTACAAATTTTTATAAATGATAAATTTATAATATGCAAAACAAACTTTTAATATTTATTTTATTTAAACAAAAATTCTTGCCTTCAACAAACATAGAACTGGGACTGAAAAATGCAAATATGCCTTTTAGCTGAATTAGAAAATTTAGAAAAATGTACGTAATTACCTAGCACGCCGACTATAATTTGCAATTATTAATTTAATTAGCTTTTAACGAGTTAACTCGTAACTGGCATGTTGTGGCAGCCATTGAGTTAAAATACTTCACTTGCCTATTGGGCATTATTAGGGACTGATATTCACATCACAGATGAATTGCTTAAAAATAAGCATTCTAATATATGATTCATGAAAATACAAAAATAATTTATAGTACTCACACCCCGTGATAGCTGTGTTGAAAGGAACCTGTGCACTCATTCTACCAGGTAAGAGCATTTTTTCACCGGTGTCAGGATGGAAAGCAGAATCGTAAAGGTTTTTAGCCCTCCACAAACCTTCTTCTCCCATCTGCGGAGGAACCAGTCCATCTTTCCTACGTGAAACCAAACCGATATGTAAATGAATAAAGTCTTATTTAAATCATATACAATTTTGTTTCAATCAATGGTAACTATGTCGCCTGCTGTGGCCCAGTTGGTTAGAGCTTGCTCTACCGATCACGCAGGTCTGGGTTCGATTCTCAGTCAGATCACAGTGAATTTGAGAATTATTCAATTTAAAATGTGATCGAAGACTGGGTGTTTGTGATATCAATACACAATATTTCCTCTCCTCCCATCTTTTTGATCCTTTAACCTATTAAATATGCATGTTTAATAAATATAACACTTGTGTTTGATATTCAAGCATAATAAAAAATATGTGATCCTTTTTGGAAGATTTGTATAAATCAATTGGACCGGTAAGTGGTTAAAAACTGGATGTAGCAATAGCAATTAGTCAACCACTAGTCCTGTTCTAGCCTTATCCTTCTTTCCCTAGTACTCACTTTGAAAAAAGTGAGGTTGAGCAACTGAGTAACCAACAGTTCTCGAAAAAAAAGCCTCTGTTGAGATACCTCCATTAGGAGACCATATGCTCCACATTGGGAGCGGACATGGATAAAAAAAAGTTGAGAGCTACTGTAATATTTATCTCTCTAAAAGAATGATTTGTATTCATTTCTGTTACATAGTTCTACACTTTTTCAAGACTTTTAAATATTTGTTTTCATAGTCTCATTCATAACTCATTCAGTTGCTAAGCATTTCAATACAATATAATAAGGTAATAAATATAAGATACCTGTATTTTTTGACAACTTCTGCAGCTTTGTCTAGGTCTCCTGATGTGGCTAAAAGGTTCAATGGATTCGTGATGGTGAGAAAATGTTTTGCACGGCCAGCATAAGTGCTTTGGTCATATTGTGGCTTCTCTATATTTACACTAAATGCTTGGGCAGCCATTCCTTACAAATTCTTGCTTATCTATAAAATAAAAGAGCATGATTATTAACTTTAAAGAACACACATATCATTTTACATAAAGAAATCAGTTAGTCAATGACTTTCTCAGACATTAATATATATATTTATAAGATCTGGTATGACGATTAACCCCACAATTTTAATAACAATATTATATTTACTTTTCACAAAACCTGCAGACGTTAATTCTTCTTATTATTAATGGTGACTTCCTTTCAGACAGATAATATTTTAACATAGATGCGCATAGATGTGAAAATAGAAGATGGGAGACTGTTTTAACAATCTCTATAGACATGAAAACCGTAATTTTACCAGCACAAGATAAGAATTATCAAGTCAACTTGATAAGCTTCGTGCGAGCATGAACGCATATTAATTATGTGTTTTAAATATATTATTAAAGTAGGGTTGTCCATTGGTAGTAGAATTATTGTACGTAAATTTAATAATCAAATTTATCTTCATGGATTAAAGATTATTATAAAATCAAAACATCATTTTAAAAATAAATATACAAATACACTCAAGTTTATCAATCAACATGATTGAGTGAAAAATATCACAAAGTTGCTACTAGAAATGAATATGCTCATAGAGAATTATAATCATATGATCAGATTCGGTGATGATAACAGCGGATTGGTAAACAAACATGAAATATATGGTCACACTTATTAACACTTCATGTTCTATCAGCAACAAATTTATGACTCTACCAAATGTTGCATTACATTATCATCAGTCAGTCCCATAGCGCTGTGCCAATGCTGCCCAAAATCTCTCACAATACAGAGCTTTTGGCAAAAACATTGATATTTCATATTAAACAATTTAGAAAATAGCAGATTTGTGTGGTGTTATTGCTTTGCATATAAATCATAAAAGTTTGCACTTTTAGATTGGCATGTTGGAGCTAAATTTTCTGTCTTCTTTTTTAAACAACTAATTAAAATATATTCAATTTGAAAAATTATTAGTTGAGATTTTCTTGACCAGACCCATGCAACATGATACAATATGCATTAAGATACTGAAAGTGGGCCTTGTAAGCATATGAAAAATATAGACATAGATAATATTATGAGAACACTGCACATCAATATTATACATGCACATATTTGTGATTAAAAATTTTATGGTACTCAATAATTAAGAGGCATAGGACTATACATGGCCATCTCCTTTGAATTCAATATAGTGATGAATACAAAATCGACAGCGATTTGTACTTAGACACATTCTTAGGAAAATAATGCCGAGTTTGAGTGACCACATAAAATGTTACATCAAATTTTTTAAATACTTTGTAGATCAAATGCGGTAAACTCCATTTACATTAAGATTGAGATAATTTTGTGTAAAAATGAACATCAATTCGCCAGTGAACATATTCTCAATGAAAAATAGTGCTATGATTGTGTTTTAAATACAGACTTCACATGTCTTCTGATTGGTTGCAATGGACTTAACTAACTTTGTTTTGTACTAAAATGCGGATACTGATTTTACAATGCATAGTAAGATTTTAACAATTTTGTCAAAATTATATACACAATGAACATGTTATGGAAATATAAGCAAGCAAAGCATAGGTATTTATTTTGGAGTAGACATGTTTGTTGAGATCAATTATTGTGGCATCCATATAAAAATAATATCTGATAAATTCGAATGAATACCACTAACACTATATTGAGAATATGGAATGGACGCTTATCTATAAAAATGAGGTTAATTTGAATACAGTGACACCAAAATAGACAAAAAAAATATTTAATGAAATTCCTTTCACTTATGTAGGCATTATTAATAATGAAAGTCAATTATATTAATTTATCATGGGAAACGTGAAAGATATAAACAATCGTTTACGTAGTAAACGTACTTTTTTTACCAATAAATTCAAGTTTTTTTTTTACACCTGTTTGGACATCAATCAATCAGGTGAAATTATTTAATTAGCCAGTGGTCAGTTCGTTGAAATACATCACTTGCACTACAATAGCTTTAATGAATAAATGAATTATTCCATGGGAACGTGATCTACAATGAGAGTCATTCATCTATTTTGGCTACGTAAACACACACAATATTTATGTATTTTACATATCGACAAGATATTTTTAAATTCACTTACAGTATTCAAAAACAATATGAACAATCGCTCACTCCGGTCGATATTTCAGACAATGTTGACAACGCGATTGTGATAGCCCGATAAATTTGTATATGAATGTGCTATTCGAATCACGGTTGACTTCTCAGTTTATCGGAACATTTAAATAAAATTGACGGACTTTGATATTAGCAGCGTCAAACAGCTGTCAGCACAAAGACGACCGCGAACGTTCGCGCCCCTCAAAAATTACCAGTTTTCAGCAGTACTGCCAACACAATTCAATAAAAAAAATGATAAGGAAGCAGTACCAACGTGAATTAAAAATTCACGTAATTCTTTGTAGCTACCATTTTTATTACTCCTTTTGTTATGCAATAGACGTATGTTTTAAAATCATCCAAGTTTTTAGATGCTCATTCCAATTAGGAATTACGCTTTGCTATAAAATTGGCAGTGCTACTCACGTGCTACTGCATTTTTTTTATTCGACAGATTCGTTTTCTATATTGAATATAAGTATGATTGTATTACTTACGTATACTACTAAGTAACATTACAAAATTAAAGTAATTTATCAATATCATATGCTTTAAACAGGGCAGTGAAGTCGTGAAAAAACCGTCAGTTCTCTCTCCGACAATTACAAATGGTTTTACATTGACTACGACTTTGAGTTTTTAATCAGATTATTCAGTTTTCAAATTTTATACATGTATTCTCATTGCCTTTTATTAAATATTTAATAAAAATGTATAACTGATTGTATTTTGATTAAATAAAAAAAGGTGTCGGAGTCAATTTGTTTTTTATGCCCCTTGAAACTCGTTACACTAAAAATATTACAAAACGTGATATTAACGATTTTTTGCATTTTTTATTTTATTTAGTGTACTTACTGTCATTTTCACCTTGGGTACATCGTTATTTTTTTCCCTTTTTTCATGAGAAACGTAAAAAATAATGGTTGTGGAGTCGTTAAAACTATGACTTCGACTCCGACCCCAATCTTAGCTTAAAACACGACTTAATTACTTTTGATTATTAGCAATTTGAATAAACATTTTGTTTTTAAAAGACGTGAAATTATTACTTTTTTTGTTGAGTCCGACTCCATGACTGATTGCGGCTTCACAGCCCTGGAAAAAACTAGGTATTATATTTTCTTTAAAAATAAATAAATCTTTTACTACATTATTTTTTTTTGTTATTCCAAATATTATATTCGCCCTATATTGCAATCTCTCTTCAAGACAGCACGGTATTAATAATATATTTTTTAACCTATGGCGCAGCGGTTAGCGTTGTTGGCTTCTGTACCGGATCGGATCTCACGGGTTCGGGTCCCAGCACAAACAGCATTTTTCGTCTGGTTTATCGATTTCTGTTCGAAGGTTTGTGTTGTCTGAAAATTCCCTCCCACCCTTCCGATTCTTTAATAAGTTATTAGTTGACCACTAGTCCTTCGCTAGCTTCATCTTTCTATCCCTGCTACTATCTTTGAAAAAGAAAGGTTGACCGACTGAGTAACTTACAGTTCTCGTAGAAAAACTTCTATTGAGATACCTCCATTAGGAGGCCATATGCTTCACATTGGGAGCGGAAATTGATAAAAAAAATCCCTTATTTGTGCCTTGAATAAAAAACATTTAATTGTTACATGTGTACTTTTTATGAAGGTCTTTATTTTTACTAAAGTGCCAAATATTCAGGGACAAAAAGTTTATCTAATAAATGCTGAATTCGTTGCTCCTTCAGTAACTTTGGGTTAGAATAGCGTCGTGAAGCATTTGACGTTTAATCGATATTGCCGCCAACACAGAAATCGTTCGTAAATTATGTGTTTTAATTAATTATACAAATCTAAGCGTTATGATCTTTGATTACTGTCAGAATAAATGAAAAAAATAAATTTATATTCAATCATACCGATTTCGCCGCGAAATCGTTAATATTGGAAGCTATGTGTAACTACTTATACATCTTAGTTATCCTAACTTTATTAGACATATATGGATGCTTTATTTGAATGTTATCAGAACTTTTTATCATGGCTATTGGCGTGCTTATGAATATAATAATTATAATATGTATTATATCATAGATAATATTATGCATTAAATAAACTGTGGACGGTAAAAACCCGTAAATGGGACTATCTCATCAGGCCCAGTTGTTCATAACATCAACATTAGTGATCATAATATGAGAAAACAAATAAAGATATATGTTATTATGAATTTCAACACCTTCAAGAATCAGCCTTTATCCACATGACATGTGTTCTCTACAGTTTTAAAAACAATAGTTCTCAGCCAAGTTTGACTATAATTAACAATAAAAAATTCGCTGCCGTATGTGGTAGAGAGCTTGCTAACTAGACAATAAGTATTATTATCAATTTTCATTTTTATATTTTCCACGGGTTTTTGTATACAAAATTAATAGAGACATGGCAATAAACCGGAATTATGATCGCTTGTAGGCTTATCGTCATTCTTGTAGAGACGTTGCCAACATCGTATTAAATTTAAATGTCACTTTTATTATTGTGTTTTTATATTCTATTTGGAGTAAGTAGTTGGAAGATAACATTTTTATTAGCTTTGATTCGGGCCAATGACGTAAAAGAAGCCGTAGGATTTTCGGCAATCGCAATGACGTCAAGCTCGTCTACAAGTCGACCGCGTGGATTTTGGTTTTCACGGTCTGTGTCAAAGAAAACGCGTGAATGACGACAAAATTTTAATTTTGAGAAACCTTATTGAACTAAAATTGTATTACATTTAACAATAAAACAAGTTTCATTTCAGCAAGTATAATTATCCCCTGGATAATTTTTAAAAAATAAGAACAACTAGAATAGAAAAAACATCACAAACACCCAAGATTAGATCTGGTTGGAAATTTTCTATTGAAAAATCAACTTTCTGGTTACTACGGAGAGCTCTCATCACTAGACTTCAGAAGCCGACGTCTTCAGTGTCAACGTCTTCAAGCGATAAGGCGTGCGCTTGGGGCCTCCTATACTCCTTGTTCAAATTTTGAAATATTTTTTGAATTTTATATAGAATTTTCTGACGTTTTTATGTTATACGAAAAACAGGGCTACCAAATTTTATTGCGTCTCGTGTGCCTAATCCGTCACTGGGCGTATTGTTTTATATCTTTAAATATTATTAGAGACATTCATCTTTGGTTCCAAGTGTTTTCTCAACAACACAAAAAAATGCACTAAACGTTGCCATGATATTCGTAGTCCTCGTACTTTTTTTTATTTTCGACAAAGATGCCTTAAGAGAATGGCTAACCGTCAGGTGTCGCATTATATATTATAGCTAAGCTTCCCGCTTATTAGCACGAATTATGAAAAACACAACATAATATGACTACATAGAATAAAATTAGTTTTATTATAAGATATTATTATGAATTAACCCATCGAAAACTTTGCCACCTGTTTATCTGTATGTTTATTATGAAAATAATTCTTTTCCGCAGAGTTTAGAGTCGTCCGGGTGAAAAAGCAATTTTTATTTTTACGTTGGTAATTGGATATTGGAATGTAAATCGATTTAAAGCAATTGCGCTACATAATATGTTACGCAACCCACTGCAATTATCAAATCGTGGCTCTTCAGTGAAGAACTAGTAAGTAATTCAAGCCAAAACGTCCGTTATACCATAAATTATGTAACTTAACTTAATCTTTCATTATTTTATTTAACAAGTGTTAACCATAATTGTCTCTACATATTCAATGGGCCTATTATCAGTCCGATGCAGAAGAGAGAGACTGGTCCCATGAGCTTCACAAAAATTTAATTAAATAATAATAATTTGACTATGAACAAACTGTAATTTTTTGTAAATGTTGTAAAACAATAATCGTCTGAAAGAAGCCTGTCCCAGATCTCACATTTTTTCCAAGTGTCACTGGGTATAAAAATGAAGATGCGTTGACACAAATGCACAAATTAAATGTATACACCTCGGTGTGTCTTTGCGCATGTCAAATCATCAGCAAGCACGCGTTAAATCTACTTCATCTGTGTGATCACGCGTCATGCGCAGATTATGTTTACGATTGATAAGATCGACAAATATGTAGCATTGGCAGAATGTTTTTAGCTATGATCGGAGTTGCTGTGAAAAATGCGAGTATGTAAACAAATCTCTCAATTGATGCGATTCTTAGTTTCTATAAACTTACGAGTAAAGTGAAAGATGATCTATAATTCTAATCATCATAAATATGCAAAGTTTTTTTATCGGCTTCTTTAAAATTCTGGAATAAATAAATATTAATTAATTAATTATTAACTAAATAAATATTGGAACTTTTAAATCAAATAATGTTTATTTCTTTTAATCGTACTCGTGTTAACTTTTGGTTCTTATACGTTAGCGATTCCCTTTCCACTTACGACCAAATTACGACTTCACGCTTATGAACAACCAATGGCTTAGGTTGGGTTTACTTAAGTTATGCCAGATACGAATTTTAAGAAAACCTGTCAGACTGATAGATATATTAAATTTATAGTCCGCGACGCTTCTTACAGTCAATGGTAACTTTGATTTTAGTAAAAAAAATATATGATAGTGTGATAATATGTGGTGTCACACAAATACGTTGGATCAATAGTTGGAATAATAGAAAATCAGGATCAGCGTTTGTAGTCCAGTAGTAAAAGCTTTACCTTAGCAAACAGATTCTAGTCTGAAGATTTGGCAGGGATAATAGTAAAATTTGCATGTTTTGATTCAGCATTACTTCATTGAGATCTTGCCATATATTTCCTTTCTCCTCGAGTTAATAACCGACGACATCAACATTTCTAATCTTGTTAATATTATGCGATTTGAATAATTTAAAATATCAGACGTTTTATTACTGCTATTACTGTATTTATTTACATACTTTAAAAAAGGACATAATTGTATTAAAATTTGTATATATCTTGTTCGCGTATTTTTGAACAAAAGTGTTGAATTTTGCTCTGACTTGTTTGATAAAATGTTTTTCCTAGATTCTTGATTTGAGTCGATTATTATTAAATTGGATTTGTTTTGATGATCTGATGGCTAATTATGTCTATTTACAATAACGGACGGACTTTTAGGGAGCATTTATTTAGTAAATTTAATACATAATTCAGTTATCTGTGTTTGGAAAAAATTTATGGCCGAACGTACTATTTTTTTAATTCAATAAATGTATTTTAACACCATTCAGAACAAAAAAGTCAATCCGAGATTTAGCGAAAGTTCACTGCTTCTATTGTAAAAAAAAATTGGAAGGAAAAAATGGCGTAGCAACTAGTAAATCGCGTTAAAAAAGAAACGGTGCCGTCTAAGAATCTCGCGTATAAAAAATCGCGTAGCAAAAAGAGTGACTGTACAATCAATATATACAGTGGCGTATCAAGGGAGGTGCGGCATGGGCGAACCGCCCCGGGCGGTATTTCCAAATGTAAATACAATAATTTTCGAGTAAACTATATTTATACATAAAAATAATTAAGCCATATGGAGTAAAAACTCCTAATTCATAGATAAATAACAGTATAGATGATTTTAAAACAAAATTAGAGGAAATGTTGGGGCGGGGGGACCCCTTCCTAAGCCACTGCAGTGGCATGTGAAAATAAATACCTACAAGAAGATTGATTTGTGAAATACAATAATTGTACTGGGCTCAATTTAAAAATGCAGTTTGTAGTTGCAAACGTTTGTTCATAAATAGTTTGAGTAATGAGCCAAATGAAATATGATGCTTTAAAGATGGCGGACAGGTAGTCATGTCAACATTATACTGCTTCTGACACAATTGCGGTTAAGGCATTTTTTCAGCTTGTTAACCATTAATCAGATATTGTTTCAGTATAAGTATTATATATTATAAACAACTAACTTATGGAAAAACAAAAATATTTAACCAGTTGCGGTTCGTGACTTAAAATTTGAGTGGGCTAAAAAAAGCATTATGTACTATCTATGATTTATTTCGTCAGCCTGTAGGACAGCTGGCTGCGTGATCGAGTCGCTGAATTTGAATCTCGGTATGGACAGTTTTTATAGATTCATTGTTCAATCGATTTATGGACTTCTGTTCAAAGGCATGGATGTTTGTGATGTCTTGAATTTCTTCCCACTCATTCTATCCTAAAAAAACAGACGTAGAGAGAGCGATCCTAGCTTACCTATCTTGTCCCAGCCCTATCCTTTTATCCCTACTCTTTTTGAAATAAGAGGTTGAGCAACTGAGTAAGCGACAGTTGTCGTAGAAAAATCTGTTGATATACCTCCATTAGAAGGCCATATGTTCCATATTGGGAGCGGACATGGATTTATAAAAAAGTGCTACAAAGTTTGTATCGGAAACTTCGTTTTTGATAAGATACACGTTATTGATCCTAATAAAAAAAATCGTTTTCAATACTCTTTTATTTGGTGCAATCGTGACACTTTTCATATGATCGTCAAAAACGGAATCAATTTTTCTTGTGTAGTAAACAAGACCTAAGAAAATCCCAGTATTATTTGATTCCTTACTTTCTTCGTGATCTCGGAAAGCCAAATTATGGTAACCACAACATTTTTAAAGGTCTACAACATAATTGCACTCATAATATTTACTTTACTACCAATTTTAAAATAAAATGTTGTTGGAATATGTTGGGTACTATATTCGTGTGTTTTTAAAGCGTTTGCCAAGTGATTTAAATCAGCTTTTGTCAAATAGAGGCCACAGCCACAGTTTCAATGGGGCCAAAGAGAAAATATCAGTTTTAGGGGAGCCACAGCAGACTTTTGGAGGGTACCCTATATAAAAAACGAATAAATTTATTACAGAAGACAGTAGATGGTGAACTTAATTTCATAATAAGTTTTTCATGCATTTTGTAACGTAACGTAGACGTAACTTTTTGAAGTCATGGAGCTAAAAAAAAAGGGCATCACTGGCAACAGACTTAACTTTTTTAAGAATTCGTCAATTCATCACTTTTTTCGCCAGTAACAATCCCGAAAGCCTAGATCCCGGAAAATTTCTTACATGTAAAATGCAACCAAGTTTTGAGGAATTTCACGTCGGCATATCTCTGGTAAAAGTTTAAACATGAAGAACGTTGTTACGCTGCGGAATACATCATGCAAGAAGAGTGTAAAACCGTAGCGGGTTGTGGTGTGTATGAATACTATAGAGTTTTTCTTTGTTTTTTTTGTCATTCTTCCCGAGTCTTGAAAACCTATTTAGTATGGGTAAAGGGGGTCACTAAAAAATGTGAGACTCAAAAGGGAGCCACGCGCCAGAAAAGGTTGAGAAACCATGATCTAGGGAATAATTTATTTAAAGACAACCTTTTTGATTTGTATTTCTTTTGACTATAAATTATATCACAATGTCTATACTTTATTGTTCATCGAGTATTTTCTTTGACTTAACCCATTAATTTTTATATTGCAACTTACATTCATACGAACTTTGGACATCTGCAACTTTTCACGTAATTTGAATATAATATTTTTTTCAATTTCAATACCTTTTTGGCAAAGTAAATTTTAACGATATATTATCTGGATAAATAAGTTCTAAATTTCATAAAATGAATCACGTAATTATTTAATTTGCAGTATAATCTATTACAATTAAAAATGTATTACCATTTTTAAGAAATAAAAATTAAAGGGATTTTTTAATTTGTTCAAATTTTTTCGTCTTTATCTTTTTATATTCTATTCCACTTTTTGCATGTGTTCATTAATTATTATTTACAATTTGATCAGCTTTTAACATTGTATTTTCGAAGAACAACCGAATAAGCAGATTGTTTGATAAATGAAAACAAATATTTATATTATAGTAAAAATCTTTTTAAACAATAGATCTGAGTCGTTCAATAGAATTTAGATATTTTCCGACAAACAACTGTAAAAAACTGACAGTAATTGATGAATTAATTAAAACCCATTTTTTTCTAAATCTTGCCCTATCTTAAAACGTAGTTATGGAATAGCAAATTTTCAATGATGATTATAATTCGTAAGATAACATCTCGTAAAAAATGTATATCCAAATGGAGAAAATGAAAAAAAAACTGCAAACAAACGACATGTTATCTACATTTTATTATTTATTACCAGTAAAATGTACATAAATGCAAATTGAAGAAAAATCTAAATTTCACTTAGCAGTAATTAATACCCGATAATACGCAAGTTGTCAAACTCCAAGTTATTTGTTGTGGCAACCCTGTTCGTATTAAGTAAATTGTTTTAATGCAGAATGATTGAAACAATAAATCTTAAAGCAATTTATACAGAAATAATTATTTTTGTCTTGGAATTGTATCAGAAAATTTTAATAGCAAACATTTTGTCGGTAAATCATTTGTCGTGGAGCTCTTTGTACTATGTTAATAGTGTGAATTTTTCATGTAGTTATTATATTTTAAAAAAGTATTTGTATTTAAAAGAAACTGAACATGTCAGAAGCTATATTTTCTCATTCCAATAATATATGAAACGATTTGATGATGCAAACCTCTTGTTAGTTCAGTCAGTAGTTTTCATAGAATTTGGGAAAAAAAAAAATTTTTTCGTGAATTATAGCCATTTAAGAAGCAATCATATAAGGAGGTCGACATAAAAAAAAAACTCTTATTTTGTCATTGAATTTTGTCAACAAACAGTCGTTATTACTTTTTTTTACAATAAAAACTCCAACTTCGAATTTAAAATTGATATCATAATTACTTAAATGGTTGTTCGTACAACACTAACGTTATATCATGAAGAGAAATGTGGGCTCGACTTATTTTACCAATCGGATGATTCAGTGTTACTTTTTTTTATTTTTAAATCATATTGTGGTCAGTTTTTCTTGATCACGGTCAGAAACACATTAATTAAACTATATATTTGGATTCAAGACAGTCACAAACAAAATTTGTTATTTAAAAAAAATCATGCGACTTTATTTTCTTATTTATAGTTCAGATTAATAGCGGCCGATCTAGAACGAGCGCTACGAGTGATTTTATTGAACTAAGAAAAATATATTAGAATAAAATTTGCGCTTTATTACTTGTATGGAACGTTAATGTTGCATGATTTCTGTCAACTGATAACTGTCAACTTAAAGTCTCCCTGATATATTATATTAGTAATAGAAAAAATATATAACTAATATTAGTGATAACTATAAGTAAGAAATCAATGCTTATTCTGTTAGTATTTATTGAAATAATGTTGTTAGTCAAATAAATTAATCTTTGTAAATTATATATTAAAAATAAACAGTTGAGAATAAATAATAATGGTTTATCATAAATGCGCTAAAATACGTATTATATAATAAAGATAAAAGTAATGTTTCCGCCATCTATAAAATATGTGAAGATACGAAGTATACAAACTTACAGTATTTTTTACGTTATTTATATTATTTACGTTTTTTATTACGGCTTTTATATTATTTTAATGCAGTTCTTATATTAATACAAATATCGTTTCAAGCAGTTTGTATTATAGTAGTTTAAAAACGTCTTTAACAAAGCGACTTCATGCATGCTACACACAATGAATTTTCCAAATATTTCTAGAATCGTTCTTTCAATATGAACTTTTTTAGTATTTTAGCATTTTTGATTTACCCGATATGAACAAATTTTTAAAATCTTCACTTAATATTGGCTGTGGAAAGGAAAAAGAACGTAACTCACTTAACGAATTTTACATGAGACACAAAAAATGGTCTTGAATGATTTAAGGCTCAATGCAAATTATGAAATATACACAACGTACGGAGACTTATAAACTGGTGTTGTATTGATTTAATCTAATGTTAATTCATTAAATTATTGAAGAAAAACCTTTTCGACCGCCGACGCAATTTTCTCATACCCTTTTTCTAATCATAAAAGTTAAATTAAGATACTAATTTGGCATTTCTAGCTTACATCTTTTTGATATAACGTGTATCAAGTTGTATACATTATGACTATCGAAAAAAAGCTGTTTTGAAAAAACTGTGGGTTACGTTTTTTTCTCTTTCCACAGTCATACAATTTTATTCTTTACGCATATTATTGCAAACGAATTTATAGTGTATCACTTTTGAAAGATATGGCTCCATACTAGTACGAGTAGGTAGTAAAATAAGCATTACCTTTAATACACATGTTTATGAATTAATGTGCGGTGATCTGATGCTATAATAAAAATGCAGGTGAGAAGTTGATATGGATTACTGGCGAATGTGTTCTTGAGTAGGTAAACAAACGGTTTATTCTAACCACATGTCAACAGTAGCGCCGATCAAATAAGAATTGTAATACATGTATTTACATATAACCGTAACAAAGAAAGGTAGTTGAAATTCGCTAAATTTTATCTTATTTCGCTAAGAAAATAATAATCTAAATTTTTAATTTATAATATCGCAGAAATAGTTTTAGCGGAAAATCAGTTTCTTCACACGGCATTCGTGTATAGCGGCGCCATCTGTTCTCGAGTTATTCAAAAGAAAACTTAAAACAGCTAAAACTATACAGCGTAATGATACTCTGCGAGTGTCTCAAAATTATTGGATTGAATCGGAGATGAATTAAATATTTGGAGTAAAAAACGAATAGTAAGTATTGGCGATTTGAATTTTGCGTGCAATAAAATAATATATTTAATATTTAAATTTAACAACCATAATCAACGCTAATATTTTTAACAGCCTCTTTGAACTAGTTTTAGTAGAGCTCTGTTTTATTGTAAAAATACATTTTTTTATATATATAAACAAAATTATTATGTTTTACGTTGATACATAAGCCTACATGACAACAAACCATGACTGTACAGTCTACGCCATTTACATTATTAGGTCTCAGAGAATCTGAGATGACTGAGGAAGTTTTTATACGTACTGGGATTTCAGGAGTTTTCATTTTCAACGGAGTTTTATTGCATCAATTGTTTTGGCAAAACTTTACTATTAAAATTAAAGTTTGGTGTATGAATAACAACACTATAATTGTAGCTTTTAATGAAAAAAAACTACTCTTTGATGGTTCAGTTGAACATAAACTTTTTAGTACTTTACTATAAAACACATTCTCTGAGTTGTAGTGTGAAATACGATCGTCAAAACCTTTGCAGCTAACAGTGACCAGAATCAGTGTGAAAAATAAAATCATTCTGATCGACTAGTATGTACGTTTTTTTTAACTACACAAGGATATTTTCATTAATTTGTATCATATGCGATAAACTCGAGAATCTCTAATATTTTTTAAATTATTTTGTAATTATAGATATACATATTTTTTTTCAAAAAAATACTTGTAACCTCCAATAAGGTTTACACTAAATGATTAACTCCCTAAGCCGAATGAAAGTATCACCTTTTCTTGGTATAATATTATATACGCTTCAAAATGAATTGTCGCAATCAAACCTCGTTTAAAAAACTTTTAAGTCATCATAAGACGTTACTAAATGAATTTTGTGTGCGACGAACATTGCGATATCCTTCACACAACCCTTCCAATTAAGTAAGCCACTGCACTGTCTGAGGTAAGGTAGAAACTATCGTCTGTCCTGAGACCAGACCATAAGGTGACCCAACATCGTTCTGGCTGCAGTCTTTTCGAAGACCCAGGACAAACACCTACTCCATCATCATGGTAAGATTTCTTTTATCTATCAACCGTTTTTTCTTAGTAAAAGGAAATATATATTTTTATTTGGATATTACGCATTTTGTTTCAAGTTTTTAAGTTTTTTAATAAAAAAACCATTTTATATTTTGATTTAATAACTAATTTTTATAACTGTCTTCTCATTTAAATATTTACATATATCACACATATGATATGTAATAAGGCTTTCATATTAATATTCAATTGTTGATGAAAAACTATTACAATAAATACTTAACTATTCGTAAAATCAAAAAACTATGGAATGTTAAATATTATTTCACATCTATAGCAAACGCAATTTGCGTGGGTCTTTTACAATTCAATTTATTTTGGTTCGTAATCTTAACATGCACATTTTCCAAAGCAAAGTTCGCATTTGAAATCACTTATTGAGTACAACCAAAGTCATCAAGAATATAAAAAAAAAATGGCTCATTAAGGGTTGTACAAAACTCCTACACTATGTTTAATACACTATATAGAATTTTGTGTAAAATTACAGAAGGATTTTTTTAAGTCACCTTTGAATATTAACTAGATATTCATATTTATATTTGAATATTGCGTACAAATAAGGTAAGCTTTCGAAGCAACATTTTATTCGGCTCGCAATTCCACAAATCGCGATGAAAGCTTTGCTAGAATAATAAATATAAGGTTTTCCTGTTAGAAAATTTCGGGAGTTTTCCAGTAGACTAATTCAAAATGCTCAAAAATGCAATTCAAAACGAATAAAAATATTTTTATACTGGAAGAATTCCTTATTTATTTGAAAACTATTTGAATGATAAAGCAATAATATATTTACAATAATTGATATCATTACGCAATTCTTTTCGATAAATTTTCATTATATGCAATATTCTTGGCAAATAACAATTCATTAATATATGTTTTTAATAAAATAAAGTAAATCTTTACATAATCCATTAATAAATCAGGCTAATTTCATGTTTTTTAGCGAAAGTTTACAAGGTAGCCGATTACTATTATTTTAATTTTAAGATTCTTAAGCTGTTTAAAATGTCTTGATTTTCTTCAATATATACTGATATATTTGAAAACTATATATAAATATTGATCTTGTAAATTTCATAATAATCATTGTTTTAATTTGTGTAAATCCCACTTTTATTTTTTTAATTACACAAACTTAATATTATTTTTCGTTTGCGTTTAAATATAGAAACAAGATTCTAGAAATACATATTCAGTTAATATAAACCAATACTTAAATTGTTCAAATTATAATATGTGTATTTTTTAACTTGTTTTGCTACTAAATGTGACTCGTGCTTAGAGACGAAACACGTGATTTAATTAGTATTTTTTTTAAATAAAAGTAAATCCCATCAAATAAAATATTGATACATTGATCAACATTCATAAAAAAATTTCATTTTATTTATTCAGAAAAAAAAATGATTTTTTTTTATATATGGTAGAGAAATAATATATGTATTTCTCTATGCGATTCTTTTCTACGTTTCATACGTGTCACTTTTCAAATATTAGCATTATATTAATATTGTTGTTCGTGCTTTTTTTACTAAAAGTCATTGCAATAAAATTTAAATTGAGGTAGTCAAAAAAAGGCATTTTTACCTGCCATTTCTTTATATGTATTTCCAGTCCACCCGTTTACAGTGGAAAACTAAAAAATAATATTTTTTAGAAATTTGTCAGAATCAGGAAAAATGTAAATGTAAGATTTTTTTTAAAGAATTTTATACTCTTGAAATATTGCAGTTTCACGACGCGTCGATGCAAACATATTTTTGAGTAAATACACGAGTCTCGTAGGTATTAATTAATCAGATTCTGCGACCAACGTAACACCTGAAACAACGCAGTCTGGTAAACAACGATTATTAAATTGATTATAATTACTCTTGCACCAAACTCATCATATAATATATTAAGTATCAACTCACACCATTTATAACGATATTTTGGATGAAATGGAAGATTGCAAGTCAAAAGGATGTATAATACAATTCGCAACACTTTAGTTATAGATTTTTCATGATGAAATGGAAGTTTGGACAAATTTTAATCCCTAACCAAGCTCTTCGGGCAGGACGCAAAGTATACTCTGAAATATCTAATGTTGCAAATATCTTATTTCCGTCACATGTCTTTGAAGTTCGTTTGACTTTTCCGAATGCTAGGCCAATTTTTACTCGTTTATCATACGCTCAAATATTCTTTCTAAAATCATCAGGTGAATAATATTTTTTATATCTACACTGTTTTATCGTTTGTACGAACCCGAAATAGAACGTAGTACCCAATATATTTTTAAATATAATCTTTTTTTAGCAATGAAATAGAACCTGATAATATTAATTATTTAATGTGTTTATCTGTAAGTCGATATTTAACAAATTTTCTTTTTAAATTTAAATTCAATTTTTATTGCAATTATCAACTTCTAGTTACAAGATCTCATAAGTTTGCACGGTAGCTACATGAATAGGTGCTTACAATGCAATTAATGACACCTGAACCAACTGTGCAAGAATGTAAGTCTGGTAAAGCATGACCTAATAAATCATCAGTCATGAAAAACACTGATGACATCTCGCTTGCAGTTGAAAAAAATTAACGATGGCGTCATCAACTAGCCACGTTTTAATTTAATTACGACAGGTCATTAGTGTTAAATAATACCAACGTGTAGATACCTACTCCATAGCCTAATAATCGGCTGACTTGGAATATGTATGTCGTGAATAACAAATATTTTCAGTGTTTTTCTAATTTTTTTACTCAAACAACACATATTGAGTGATCTTTTTCCGACATTTTACAAAGAAAAGTTATCATTCAACTTTTCAAACCATACCATTTTCTATCGTGCGGCATATTGACTCTCAATGAAGCATATCGTCGTTGCGCTTTCAAAATATGTCAAATGTTTTTTTCAAAACACTGCTGTGGTCTCAAAGCATGTTGAAATCCATGTCTGTCCTCGACAACATCGACATACACCTAAAGCAATTCTAGAACGCCATATATCATAATCGTTGTTTTATTTGCGGGTGCGGGAATTATTATATATTTTTTTAATGCAACAATCCGATTTCGTGAAAATATACACAGCGGATTTTGGTGATTAAAAAACAATAATTAATTTCTTTAAATGTGATAAAAAGAAGGAATAAATAAAACATACTTAATTGTATCAGTCATATCTTTAACAAATTGTTATTTTTTTTATAATACTTATCAGTTGTGTTTTTTTTTCTATTTCACAGATTACAAAATATAATAGGTGAGAACTTCTAGTCTAAGCATTACAGCTGGAAAATTGAATTTGCTTAAAAGAGTGCACTTTTACGCGCAATGCTTTGTTCAATTCCATTTTGACGCATGCTGCAATAATAAGTTTTTGCTCTTCAACCATTAATATAAAACCAAATTTCTAAGAGTAACATATTTTTTTCCTGAAAAGTGTATGTGACTTAAAAGGGGTAAATCATATTTTTATTGAAACAAGTAAGTATATAATTAATACCATTTTCAGGAACACCTTTCAGAAACTTTATTAACGCAAGAAATCATCGTTTCTAAAAATATTTAAAACCATGTGTGGAAATGTTTTGTGCTTCTAAAAGAGATGATTTTCATTTCTTTTGGTAATCTTCAGTAAATCACAATTCTGCAAATCTGCAAGAGGTTGAAACAGATTCACTGTATTTGTAAATATTGTAGTAAATCTCTTTAAAAGGTTTCGTTTTAATTAATATATTCAGTGAATGTAAAAGTCAAATCAATCTACTGTAATAAACAGTCCAATGTTCATTTAAACGTCTCTTTTTGCACGGTGTACATAATACATTCCAGTGACAACTGTGCAAAATTGTTCAGCGTTTATTGTAGATAGCAATTACCTAGTACCAAACATATAACGAGTCGATTTATGAAACCTGTTAAGCAATATCATTTCGGCCAAGTCGTATTTTCAGTCTACTTCAAGGAATAAAAATTGACCAACAATTAAATTTGTTGCTTCATTTTTGTTAGGCGATGTTGGTTTGTGACCGTCACTAACGGGCAGTGTTGCGTTTGGTCTGCCTGTTTTGGCGTTCGCAAAATGAACTCGCTTTAACTATTCTCAACGAATTTACAGCACAGCCCTACATCAAGAAAGATACGGTGTTATGGAATGCAATATTTGACGTTAAAAAATCAATATGCATGGATAAGAACGTCAACCGCAAGTGTTAAAAATAATTTCCGTTAAAAATCTTTGAAATTATGTTTTCATTTTTAAATTTTTATATATTTACCATTTATGATTTGTTAAATAAATTTGTTTTCCTTTACACAAATGTGCCTTATTATTGTATTTTCTAACGTATCGTCAAATTTCACTCAAGACATTAATAATATAACTGTATACAGCTCATTTAAAAGTTGTATGGGTGATGGAGGATTTTTATAAATATATTTTAGTAATTATTAGTTTTCAATATGTAATTTTGATAATAATATTGATATTAATCGGCCGATATTTCATTGCAGTTTTTAAGAACAGCTAGTATGTAAAACAATGCTTTTTTCAGTTCATGGATATTCAAAGAAGTATGCTTTTATTATTTATTGAAATCTCAGAATGTAAAATATTAATACATTAAGGAAAACTGAGCGATGGAAGGTGATTGTGTTGAATATTCGACATTCGAATATATTCAGCTTTTCTTGATATACAAATGTTAGTATGTTGATAAATTATTTAAATTTTATTTAATAGTATTGATGTACATTAATTAAGATACTGGGTTATCAAAAAATTACTTTTGACGTTGTCTTCTTAGTAAAATCTTTTTTTTATTATTTAAGCACCATAACATTCACTGAAGTTACATAAATTATGTTGCAAGTAACAATAATTAATACCTTCAATGCAGCCAGAAAGATGTTAAAACAATAAAGATGATTTAATCTGTATTATATGAGCTTCAAATATTTAAAAACTATTTCAATATTCGGTGTTCGAATATTTATTATTGAAGAATATTTGGAATACCTAATGTGGTGTTAAAAGACTTTCAAGTGTAGGGGATCAGCGATTGATGCAGGACGACTGAGTGAAGTAGCGGAGCCTGTTCGACGCGACCAATGTTCATCCCGGGCTGTATCCCAGAAAAAACGAAGAACATCGAGGGATAGGCATCGGCTGTCTGAAGTAGTTATTTCGTTTAACCACGAAATTCACTTGCACAACATAATATCGTGCGGGCAGTGGCGAATTACCTCATAAGAGGCTATTTGAGGCCTCAAAATAGTCTATATTGTAAAAGGATCATATATTTTTATTTCTTATTACAAAATAATTTACATGAAATTTTGCAAGATTTCATGTCGTTTGAAAAACAGTACCTCCAAATTTTATTTCACTTGAGACCTCCCAAGTACTTTATCCGCCACTGCGTCCGGGCCTTTATTATCTTCAATTCAATTTTGTTGAATATTGCCCATTGTATATGCTGTATAAAATATTAATGAAAATTTTCTTTTGGTATTTTATTCAATTGATTTTACCGATAGTTTTATATGATTCATAAAAACATGTCATTTAAAAAATATATGTATTGTGTTTCATTGTATTGTTGATTAATTACTTCCATTTGATTCTTTTAAAAAATTTACCAGTCTAATATAAAATTCATTTCAATGTGTATACATATTAAGCAAAAAATAAACAACAAAACATATTTCCATCTATTATAATTAGAAAATGTTAATGGCCACAAAGTCGCTTATCTTTGTAATTAGGTGATAATATTTTGTTAATACAACATTTATTCAATTTTGTTTTAAAATTGTAGCTGTCATACTGGATCACATTTTCTAAATGAACTTTGTAATGTTTATATATCAAATAAATAAACTAGCATTATTATATCTTCATACACAATGACAATTAATAAACACAAAATTTTCTGCAACGATAATTATAGTTATAGAAAGACTTTTCATGTTTTTCAATATTTACAACAAAATGTTATTTTTTTGTTAGCTCTTTCGTCTAGAAAAACATAAATCCATTTTGATTATAATTTTTGCATTAACTTATCATCGATAGTAATAATAAAAAAAACTTTTTATTGAATTTATTATTATCGTGTTATTTCAATAAAAACATTCCGAGTAAAAAATATATGTCACGGCGATGTGCAATATATTGTATTATTGGAATAATATGATCTTCATTAACTAAACACATGTATTATAACTCTTCTTTTGAAAGCATATTAATATTCTCTGGATATTAAAAGTTATCAATAATAAACAATTGATAAAAAAATATTCGCAAATTAAAATTAAACAATATTTTATGAATTCAATGATTTGTTAATTTTACTACCACTGGACAATTGTCAGTTTATTATTAGCTGTTTGTTAAAAATTGTATCAAATGTAAAACCATTTATATTTGAGATGTAGATACATGTTTAGACAAATTTGTAATGATACGTATTAACATATAATTTATCTGAAGCTTTAGAATACAAAACTGAATTTTCGCAAGGTGAACGTGAAATAATTTAATTTTATAGTGTGTATTAAAAAATATTACATACCAAATGATTACTTTTTATTTTATATCACATTAAAAGATTTTTTTATAGTACATACTTATTTTTCTTTCGGTTAAAATGTGAATCTATTTAATAAAAATGGGTATCGCATATTCTGGCATTTACCGCAAAATCATATGAATTATTATGAAATTAAAATATTACCTAAAGATCTTGGTGTTTTATTTCTAAACCTTGTCTTGCAATGTTAACATGTCAAACAGTACAACCATTTTTTTAATGTATTTTTTAGACTATACAGTACCAATGTACCCAATCCAAAATGTACTGGGTCAGAAATGGTGATTTTGTGTCAACAAATTATTATACATTCCAAAAGATTATGTTTTACTGATTTCTTTCCTTTTGAGCACATACATGATAGAAACATTTACTTTTTGGTCGTTTTGGTCTATAACTTTTCAGGTATTCATCACAATAATATTTAAAAAAAGACTTACATAATATTAACAGATGGACAATAATCTAAGCATTACGAAAAAACTTCATCGCGATATTAATTCTTGGATGGTAAACTTTTTTTTTTAATAAACCAATCATGGAAGGAGTACTTTTTCAAATAAATGGACTTCTATTATCTCATGACTGATTTCATTTAACAAGTTTGCATCGTTTGAAGGTGGTCTCTCGGAAAACGAAACTGTTTATGAAAGGTGTCTTAATTAACTAAAGATAAATTTGAATAATAACATTGTTATAATATGACGGAATTTCAGTATAATAAAAATAATCTATGGTGGGCAAAATAAATTGATTTTATTAAAAAAAAAAAAAAAAGGATCGTTGGACAAAAAAAAATATTTTTTGTTAATGGTTTATTCTTTCAGTAAGTTTTTTTTAATTAATAATGTTTCCTTTTTATTTATAATATGGCATAAGAGTTTTCAGAACGATTCCGTTATCTCTAATTTTACCACTGCGGTATAGAATACATGAATTTCTCTATATTGTTATTGACTAATTTAATAATTCAAAATTATCACCGTATTTGATTTTTGATAAGGGTTGTAGACGCCAATATGTACCTTCTCGATAGACTTCGCACTATGACAGCGTAGCCCAAAAATAGTTGCCACAATAAACTTTTTACTTGACCGATACTATTCTTTCTGATTATCAGAAATAAACAGTGGTATTTTTAAGTATTTATTTATCAGAAAATCATTTTTGATATAACATCATAAAAACCTAATTGGAATAATTTTTGTATAACTATGTATAACAACAACTTTCCGCTGTGAAATTTAATATACTGTTTTATTCAAGGTGATGGTACAAACCACGCATCAAGAATTTAAATAAGTTTACTATAAAACATACAATAAAGAAAAACATGCGACTGAAAGTACATATAAAGCAATCTTCAAACAGTTAATTTCGACGGCTGGTGTCGAATTAAATGGACGATATGAGGATAAGTTTTTATTATGATAGAAAAAATTGATGCACTTCTTGAAGTAGCCAACTCTTAGCAACACGATGATAATTACAAATCTTTTGTTTTTTTTTAATTAATATCCAGCAAAACCCAAAGTTTTACATGTTAAGCAAAACCAGTAAATCATTGATGTCAAACTATTATGATATTACTGACTTTAATGGGTTTTATTTTAAATAAATGTTTAATCAAATTTAGTTTGAAAAAAATAAAGTATACCAATTCAAGTCCAGACTCTAACGCATGAGCAGAAATTTCTATATAACCAATATAACAAATTTCGTGGAGAGAGCTTGCGTGACGTTTGCATGTGGGCATCAAATTTCTAAATACGCCACTATGACATTCCTCTAATCTTTCCTTTTTTGATACTAAGAGGTTTTTAACTAAATTACAGACATTTCTCAATTCTCGATTACAGTTACATATTTTTTACTTTAGGAGCGTAGTGGGTTAAAAAATATATTACACATTCATTTTATCAAAATCTATTTTCAGAGATATGAAAATTGAGTGCATTAGAGTTACAATAATTGATTATTGAATTAGGATTCACTTAAAAGAACTCCATTGTATTGTTGTAAAAATAGAAAATCATTTATTTATAATATACAATAAAAGGTTTTGATAATACAATATTTTTATCTCAATTCTGTGGAGTCATTTCTATACTACATTTCACTTTATTAATACATATATGTATAGATTTATAAAAAAATGGGAAAATACAGATAATAAAACATTCAGATTTCTACAAGACATTATAACAGTAATTTCATTTCACTAAATATTCACAATAGTCATTTTTTTGTTTGTGTATACTACATAAATTATCTTCATAATTATGTAATGAAATATTTTCGGAGAAAGTAAAGTGGTCAATATTTTTGGGTATTCATGTTGATCGGCTTGACTGTCCAGTAACTATACAGATTACATTATTGTACATGATTAGATTACGTGGACTATTTGTGTGCATAATGTTACCTTTAAATACTTCGAAACCAAAATATAGATTTAGTTATGGAATGACATTTGTTGTTCATTCATTGCAGAATAACTATTTTCAGTCAAAATCATCGTGTCGTTAACAAGTACTGGATTTCGGAATGGTAAGTGATATGTTTTTTACTATCTCACCAAAAAAATAATTATTCAAGAGTACACACTCAGTAAACACTAAATAATTTTACAGTTTTTAACAGGTATTCAAATATGTACTCTGCTTTTTTCGAAGCACTATTAAGTACAAGAAATAATCCATATTACAGTAACATACAACTTAATATAGTAAGAGAGCTTTGTATTTTCTTCGGCTGAAATTTTTTACTAGAAAAACAAAGCGGGTTGGCTTTTTCAGTGAACGATACTATTAAAATATTTAATATTAAAATTGTATTTCATTGTTAAAAATGATTGTCAATTTTATCTTATAATATCTGTTTTTATTCTAATAGAAAGAAAATTTATTTATATATTATTTATACTTAAGAGGAGGAAATGGATTCTAAAATTATTTTTTTTGTCTTCATTATACTTTCCGTTTATACTCTCGTCTGATTATACGATATTATTCACATCACTCAATTGTAGCTTGATCATTTTACTTTTCTAGGATAAAAAGCACCAACATACAAAAAGGAATATTTTTATATTGCTATTAGAAGTGTGTTAAATTAAGTAGTATGTTTAATGAGATACGTCAATATAAAATCATCTCCTTGGATATACTGCTTGCTCTGACCAAACTTCACTATCTTCCAAAAGCAACTATAAACAGTGATACAATAAAAAATATGCATTCCGGAAAAACAGTACTGTAATTAAATAATGAATACATTCATATCTTGCTTAGGATCACAATTATCCAAAAGAATGAAGGTTCAAAGGCGTTATTTATCATAATAATCATTATCAACATCTTGTATACGAACTGATAATTACTTTAAGGGTCGATTATTAAGTAGAGTGCCGCGGGCGGATTATGTTGAAATTCCGCCTGCGGCTCCTGCTTGGCAATTTGTTCTTAAAAATCATCGAAATGAAGCTGTTTTAACAAATTCACAAATATTTTATATAAATTGAATTTTCCTTACAAATTTTGAAAAAATGGATAGCAAATTTAAAAAATGTATTTTGTGTTTTAAAAAAAAAACGAAATATTGCCATCAGCTTATTTATAGGTAAATACATTTTCTGGAATTGTAAGGTCCCAGACAGAGACCATCACTAAAATTATAATAACGCAATGTCTAAACAGTTTCAAGTGCCATGTGGAATTTGGAGTATTTTAAATGGGAATAAACCAATAAATTGACTACTTTCAAATATGATAGATATTAACAATACAAAAATTATACAAACCCACTTTTTGAATTTATTATACCAACTATGGTTTACGTTTAGCATTAAATTATCATATACGCTCAACAACTACTAGTTAATGTATAAGGGGCATTGTATCATAATCGATTATTGAAAAAGATGCATAAAATTCACAAAAGCACTATTTTTGTAATTATAATAAGTGTTATGAATTATCATGAATATTAATTAACCGCTAGTGAAAAGTAGCACTTTCTTAAGATGAAAAATATACTATTATAACATGAAACATACTAATTGCCGATTGATTCTGTATAACCATATCATATTATTCATTTAAATTTGAGCCTAGACACCTACAGTGATTTTAACAGAGTTTAAAGTAAATTTGAATACCCAACTATTTTTGAAATGTGATGCATTAAAAAAGATTTAGCTTACTTATCTCAATGAATGAAAATAATACGATGACTTAAACGTTACCTTATTGATAAGCAAAAATTGTGTAAATTACCGTAAACATTTTTTTTACATTTAGAAATCGGTCCGTTGCTTATTCAAATTGTACATTTTTTTTAAAAAAATGGAAACATTTATTTATAATATAAGCAACCGCCTGCGAATATCGTTGTACCGTTAAAGATCATCTCGTGTAGAAAAAATAATTATTAAATTTGAGATGTAAGTGCCTACTCATTTTTATGACATAACAAAAGCACAGAAAGCTATCTCTGGTTAATAAAATGTCATCGCATTGAGTGTAGCTTTTAAATCCACCAATGGCAGGCGACTACACCGGAAGTTCAATTGACGTTTCAATTGGTTTTATTCAATTAACATTTTGTCCACTTGTACGTACCTAAATTTGATGCTTGTTGGCTATTTGTAACTGTTCAACACGCTACCTAATAGGTATGAACTATTTTCAATAGCACTTTTGCTAATTTATGTAAGTACCTAATATATTTTAGCTACGACAGCATATATAAAAATTGCTTATATACAAGATTTTGCATAAAATTTGACTGACAAAATATGTTATAATGAATTATTTTTAAGCATATATCAATGTCATTAGTTTATTAACTGGATGACTGCCACACACGAGATATCTCGTAAAATTTTTCGTGCTCAACACGCCAGAGACGAGTTATCTCACAAATTACTAATTAAATTAATAATTGCAAATTATAGCCGGCGTGCTAGGTAAAAACGTATTTTTTTACACGGCAGCCAAATGGTTAAGATAACTTGATTTAAATTGTATACGTTTATTTACTGAAACGATTTGAAATTTTGAATATATTTTTTTAATGTAAGTGGAAATATCTATGCTACTCATAAGCCACAGCTGCTCCAGTCATAGTCCATAATATGGCTAATAGCTGGTTCATAATTGTACGAAAAATTATGATGAATGACACATAACATAATATGTAAATACTACCAATTTCGCTATTCGCTTACTTAAATCACCAAACTGTTATTATTAATTATTTAAATAATTACTGCCACAACACTACAATCACTGTATCAACCAGCTATGGGCTGCCAATATGTTAACAAGGGGCTCGCAAAATCTCAGCCATAATACCTTAAAACCATGACTGTACAGTACAACCTACGACCCGCATGCAGGCCGTTAGATTTTTTTGCGGCACTCGAATGTTTAATCTTAAAATTGAAATACATATAGACCAAAATCTAAGAAATCTAAAAGCAAATAAAATCAAAAAAAAAATTTAAGCATTGTTAGATGAAAATGTGTTATATACAATAACGGCTATGCCTCGTTTAGTATGCACATGAAATAAATGTATTTTACAAGAAATTGAATGGTCAACAAAGTCTAGTTCCAGTATACAATTAAAAAATCTACATAAATTGCAATTTTGTATTGATTTGATTTGAAAAAAATGTTTTTTTTTTAAATTAACAAACCAGTCCAACTAAAATTTAATAAGAAATTCGTGCGAGCCCTTCCGAGCCCCCACCAGATCACCCCTGGTATTAAAATTCTTAGCAAATGAGAGACACTTGCCCTTGACTATCATTTGCATACTAGTCTATATAAAATATTTTCAACGGCTTACATATAAGTTTATATTCAATCGTTTTATAAACTACTCTTCTCGAATCTGTAAAATACTATTGTTAATATCTACTCACTATCAAATTTAGAAAGCTTTTGTTGGATTACAATCAATAAATCCGATTAGAATATCATTTATCTGTTTCTAATAAACAGTTGATTTCCTTTTGTTACAATATAATATCCAATAATGTCATTCTTTATTGATATTGTTACACTGATTAAAAATCCCTATTTATGTTAGCATGAAATAGGAAAGGCATTCCGGAAGAAATATCGATGTTACACAATTAATAACAATTTGAATAGTGCTGGTGGGGGTCATCGTATTGAGAGTTATTGGGTGCCACTGTAAGTATGTTACACTGTAAATTAGTTACATAATATGTACGTCACAGCTATTACAATGATAATCTGTGAAGTTCATTCAAAGTCTGTACTAGGAAATACATTGACGTGCAAACCGAATTAATAAAAAAAATATATTAAAATTAATATTCACGAGTACTTAAAAATAGTTTTTCATGAATATTTTTGACAAGGCTGTTAGCTTTATTATTTGGTTTTTAATATTATATATTTCTAACCTTGGGCAAAAATACATAATATTCATTTTTTAAGTGTTTTTTTTCATACGAGCGTTTGAACATTAAATAATCCTTTATCCATCTTAACAGTAGATTGACCCGCAATAGGCAGAAAATCTTAACCGACAGTTTATTAATTTTACAAGTTTTTTTAAAATTACTCTCCGAATAAGTAAAAGAAATTCCTTAAATGCTGTTAGTAAATAGTAATATATGGTCAATGCCTATCCTCATATTATAATTTCTACTTTTTCTCCATGAGGTCCATGTGGAAAAAAACTTAAATGCAAAGGCCCTAAAAAAAGATCAAGCCAATGTGAAAACCTTCTATTTTTTTTGTTACTGACGCCCTAAGGGAGATTTAAGAATTATTGGCTTAAAACTCAATTTACCTAATTGTGTCGCTCAAGCTCTTTGCCGATTATGGGTCGATTTACTTTTTTTACGAATTGCTGTTAATTGTCATTTTTTTTTGAAAATATATCTTATAGTAGAAAATCACTTTTGAGATGTCCACTGTCAATACTTGGTGGAATGGCATTATATTCTTAAAATAAAGCACTCATTTGTAATTATTCCACATGTATTAAATATGATCAGGACCGGTCGCGCATCACGGGAATTTCACAGAAGAACAGCTAAAGATGCTCAAATATGTTTTAGTAAATGTGGAAAAGAGCGTTCTATTTTTTTAAATCATAAATGATAACGACCGTTGTTAAGTCCTCAGATCGACTAACAAGTATCTGTATAAAATATATTAAGGGATCAAATTTTTAAAAACGATTCCTTTAAATATTCTTCATCTTCTTCATTGTAACATTTTTTCACAGAATCTCTTTTCCCATAAATTAAAAGATATATGTATGTATTTTTCTCATTATTAAATTTATTCTCAAATACGAATAACCCTATAATTTTCATGGTGTTTTTGACTTCACTACGACTCCTTCACTCTCTTCATGGACATGTGGACATCACTTTATAACCAGAGCCGGATTAACCTTTATGATAAAAAGGCTGAACCCTAGGGCCTAAAAATGCTGGGAGCCTCCAGCCGAGATGTATATTTTTTTCCCACACGATTTTATGTACAAATATTTTAGATATAATAAATATTATATTTGTATGCGTCTTTTGTATTGTTTCAATTAACTCTTGCATTCCGTTTTCACCTACTCCTATACCATGTTTATAAAATGTATGAAACTTCTACAAGATTATGTGGATAACATAAAATTTATATTATATAATACTTTTTTTTACCATGTCAGCTCCCAATGTGGAGCATATGGATTCCCAATGGAGTTTATCTCAGTATCAGAATAGTTTCTACGAGAACTGTTTTTTTTTAATCAGTTGCTCTTTTTTTCAAAGAAAGTAGTGATATAAAGATAGGATAGGTGGTAGGAGGGAAATGAGAGATATCGCATGCGTCCATGCCTTCGGAAATAAATCTATACATCGATTGAAAAATCAATCTATAATAAACAAACTTTCCGTACAGGGATTTAAGCTCGTAACCTCAGTGATCTAATCAAGCTACGTTAACCACTCGACCACCTAGCCGGCGCTTTATATAATACTATTGACAATAAGTTTGTAGGTACATTCAATTGATTATCTATTACTCTTAAAAAGAAAGGTTGGCATAAATAAATGCTTGCGCTCAGGACGTTGAGCAGCACGGTAGGGATCTTGTTTATGACTGTCTGCCTCCATTATTATTTAAATTGGATGTGTTCAGCCCTTTTTGCGTGAGTCATAGATGTGATGCTTTCTTAGAAATTTTAAATTAATTAAATAGATAGCATTAATTAAATGAGACTTTTAATCTTTGTTTTTTTAGATATAGCTGTTAACATTTCTACTTTTAAGGTAAGTGTCAAACCATATTAAAGAATCACATGTTCCAATGAAAATAATATATCCCTAAAAGCAATGGAAAATCTGGCAGTTTTAATCGTATCAGCGCTTAAAAAGGGGTTTTATGTTTATAATTTACTCATAGATTTCATCATATGAATTTCTAATAAATTTTGTATACAAGAAAAACATCAAATAAATCAGACAAAAACTGGTTGTAGAAAAAAATCTAAGATCTTAAAAATGAGCTGTACTTTATTCTATGTTTTCTTCTTTTACCAAATTAGCTCTTTTTAGGAATATATCGATGATGTTTTGTGGAGAACACTTCGATCGTCCAGTTCATTATTCAGACAACTCTGGAATCAGGATATCGAAATTTAAGCTAAATAATCAGTTATATGTAAAACTTTGCGCTCTTTAGGGTGCGATAGGTGCTGATAAATATCTAACAATTTTATAAAAAGTTAGTATTCCCTAATTCATTACACGAATATTTCTTAGTTTCCTACTCCTGAACCCAATGAAGTACCTTATTTGTAAATACATGTTGATAAAATGTATAAATCTCGGGCACATGTGAATAATACTTGATTTATGATGATACTGTCAAAACAGGTTTTTGGAGCTGTGTGACTAATAAACTAGACGATCGATATATCCTCCACCCACAACACACCTCCTTGATCTTTATCTCACACAAGTTACCCTCTTCGACGCAAAGTCATGTAATAATTCTAATATCTAGTTAATTATTAGAAACATTCTAAATATTTGTAGAAATAAATTCACGTATTTTTACTTGCAAATGGTCATGTATTGTGAGTTGAACCATAAGCCACAACTAGTACAAATTGACGCAAAATTGCCGAGGTCAATACCCACTGCTTCAAATTAAATCACTTGCGTCAATTCCTAGTCATCTGACGATGGTTTGTTAAACTGGAATAGTTTCCGTTTTTACACATCATTTTATACATAAATATTCAAGAAGTCTTAAAGAAAAAATATTTTTCCAATATCGAATCAAAATAATCATCCACGACCCAACATGCTGTTCGAACTCGATATAGGAAATCCAAATGGTTCATAATAGGAAATATTACTTTCGTTAATATATTTCGAAACAGTTTTCGCGTAATGAAATCTTTGCAATCATTTATTTTTGATATGCAGGAGCAATACAATCAGCATTCGTAAAATCTGCGACTTTTTACCAGTCCAAGAAGAAATAAAGCTCTGCATTAGCTGCCGGAATGATTAATTTATAATGTATATGAAGTCAAAAAAGGTAAGTATTTAATTGTTATAAATTTAGATATATATAATATAATACTGGTATGCAGATCGTCATGTTTTATATTTTTTTTGGCACTTACTAATTTGGCATTGGTAACATATTGTTTTCGGTTTCTAGACTAAATCCCAAAATTATATAAATTAATACAGAACACAAAAACGACCCTAATTATTATAATCTTAGTTTTTTAATTATTATAAAATGCAATACATATTTCAATATGTTTCCCAAATGTATTGTAATTGTTTTGAGAACAGCGGATGCAGGTAGGGGCCAGTCGCTCTATGACCCGCATGGGGGACCACGTATTCAAGTATAGCGCACACGATCTGTATAATATTTGCTTCAATTATTCAATTAAACTTCTGGATCAGGAGTTACCATCTCACGAGTGACAAACGACATATTCATACAATATTAATTCTTAAATAAATGCTTTTAACTTTGGTTGTACGTCACATATTTACTTTCTAATAACCACATGCCAGAATCAAGCAAAATAGTATTAAATATTTAAATTTATGAAACTATTAACAGGTAAAGGATCAGAAAAAGATTGTATACGTTATATTTATGTGCCACAGCTAATTGCCAAAGTTTGTTTTAAAATAATAATTAATTTATGTTTTAATATCATTCAATATCGACCAGTGACGTCTAACAGTTTTAATCCATGTATACATACAATGTGGGACGGCAAATAAGCGACAATATTTGAGTTTTTATTATTGTTGTATATTGTATGATTCAATCAAGTCCGCAAAAAGAATACAGGTTCTCTAAGCACCCAATGCTTTTTCTATTCTAGGTATTTCTCCCTAGACACAGGTGGTCGACTATACTATCGATAATAAAATCAATTGTGCACGCGGCTTTCTGGAAAAAGCTCCATGCGGTCGCTTTTAGTTCAGTCTCAAATATAAGTTAAGGAATGAACTAAAAATAAGCTCTTCAAATATAAATATCAACACTTTAATTATCTCCCATTATTAATATTCGTAAAAGGGTTTTCTGGCTGTTTTCCCTATTTAATGCCTTCGCTTGATAGAATATTTATCAATAAAGTGCTAAGCTACAATACATGCGAGAAAAGAATATAAATACTTATATTCTGTAGTCACTAGGGATTGCAATACCGGTGTGACAGAAACCAGGACCCCGGTATTCATAGCTATTTTTTCAGTTACGAAACACTGGTTTTTAAAATACCAATTGAAATTTGGGCAAAATCGTATTTTGATCGAATAGACAGTATTAAATATTTAATAAAATTGTTCGCGATGAAAATTTTCCAATCTGCTAAGAGTTGTATCAATATTGACAGGTACTGGAATCGGTAAGTCTTTCATAGTAATTATCGGTGTGTTTATGTTTTATTTGGTATACCGCTATTGATATATTCGTCCGGTATAACAATCCCTGGTACCCACCCTGTGAATAATGATAGACAACAATGAGAGTCTGTTTTGCATGCTTTGCACAGTTTCAAAAGGTAAGAAAAAGTTTTAATACTTTTGATTTAATAGGGTTTTTATTTACTATTTGTATGCAACCAATCCAGCAACAACGTAAATAGAACATAAGTGTTGCATAAAGTTAAAAAAAAACCTTCTACCGAAATTCAGTATTTATATCCTTCTCTCGTATAATTTTATGGCTCACAATATTCTCATATCAAATGCAATAATATGGAGCAGACACTAAAACTTGAAGAATATCAAAAAGCATTTTAATAAAAATATTGCTAGCATAGTCCCGGGTCCCGAGTATCACTTCACTTTGCTGCAATATCACATCCCAGAGAGTGCGGGCAATTTTACGTATGCAATATAAACTCTCGTCAATGAAATAAAGAGATAATGGCGGCCAGTGGGGGTATTTAAGGTCAATCAATGACATGAGTTGCCAGTCGTAATAAAACTCCCGTTTGTCGGAAGGACTATTCTGGAATATTGTTGATAATGCAACATTAGTCGTGCAGTGCTTATCGCGATAGGTGGTAGCATTATCCTTGTGAAGGATAAAAATTAAACGCATGATATCATATTTTAACATTTCATAGAGTGGATTTAAGTTTACATAGTGAAAACTCATACTTCTAAGAATAAAGTGATCATTTTTATATTCATTGTTGACAACGTTCATACATACAAGAAGAAGGTAATATATTATTTGTATAATTAGAAATGTCTCTCATTATTATGTGTACAGTTCAAAACTCTCTACAAAGTTTAACAATAAAAGTTTTATAGTTTTGTTTGTAAGAAGTGAAGATTTAGAAATACGTATAGTTTTCTATAAATTATCAAATACATGTTGTCGCGTAATATTAACATATTCTTTTCTCGGGCACTTAAAATCCATATATATAAAAACTCTCAATGTTGTTACCATTATCAGAGCAGTAACTCAAGTTTAGTAAAAGATGTCGCTAATAATGTATTTTATTTATTTATATAAAGATACTTTTTATTTTTATTTGTCAAATATAAAACACGCATACTTGAATAGCAGTAATTGGTAGTACCATCAATTCTCGATGAAAAGAAGTATAAAATAATCAACACATTGTTAGTACCTCGTTACTCCACATTTTTACAATCTAATCAAGATCGATTTCCCATATTAAGTTAAAAAGGTCTTTTTTAATCTGACAAAAAGTGAGTGTAAGTTTCTTGCGGCTTTTTTTAATTCCTCACGACCACACGAATAATGTCAGTTTGGTTTATCTCATTGTGTAGTTTCATAATTCACTAATAATTCACCAAACCACAACAATAATTAATCGAAACTATGTATTAGTGTCAAAATCAACGCGTTTGCTTAATCTTCAGAAAAAAAAACTTAAACTGATTTCTCTCATCGTAGCATTGTAGTAGAGATAATAACTGTGCTTATTGATAAGCTACAAAATCGTAGAAGCGTAGAGATAGTGGGTAGTAGCATTGCTAATAATTTGTGTACGCATCATCATCGTAGACAACACAGACTTTTTTACTTATTATTACAAATGATTTAGTTTGGCACTATTTTGAGTATCGAATCATATTTCAATCTGCCACTAGTGTGTTTTATTGTTATACCATATTATACATCTACTTCATCTAACTGCAAGTATATCTTGTTTCAGACTTTTTGTCTTTTTAGTGAGCTGTTCTCATGTAAACCATTTTTTAAACAATTTTTTGACACGATACATTCGTTGATTGGACGAAAGTATTATTTCTAACATATTAAAAAAAACTTGTTACATAATCCGATTATCAATATCGTATTACATACTATTATTAACAGCTAGTAGGTATGTAACTTGAAATAATTTTACTATTATGTAGCTACCTTCGTATAAATCATCTTGATTAGTGATATGAAACCATAATACAATAATAAAATCAAGTTTAAATTTTTTTCTAGCAGATTTTTTAAAACTAAGCAAAAATATATATTTATTATGTCGGATCTACAATTCTTCAATAAATGATATGGAAAAACAGTCCATGAATAAATTCATTTATATTTGTAATTGTTATGATTCCATGTGTATGATAGCATTCAACTTTTGTATATTTTCTTCCTATATATAGATCGCATTCTTCATATATTCGTAGTGGACACGATACTTGGGGTCACAGTTCAATGACGTTATTCCGATTAACAGGGGTTACCAAACCTAGAGTTGTTGTTGTCGTTTTCTTTTTTAAATAAGAGATGTAACACAATCGTAAACTTAATTGTCAAGTTTTGTCAATCTCGTTTCAGAAATGACTTTTTTTATCTACAAACATTAACAAATAATAGTTTTTTTTTAATCGTATGATATCGTATTCTTCATACTAATGTTTGGCTTAAAAACCAATAGCAACGCATATAACTTTAAAATAAAACAATGTTATTGCGTGTGTCGTATACCTACTGCTTTTTATTTATATTATATGAATTAATTATTAAGAGTTTACCTCAAAGCAGCAGTGACATCAATAAAAGATACTAGATTCAAGATAATTCAACATTACGGCTTTTATCATACTCTTAAAATAGTTTATTTTAGTTTCATTTGTGGTTTATTAAAAAGACACATTTTTCAATTATTATTTTGATATTTTATATATAATATAAGTATCTAGTTATCCCACTAACCTCACTGATGCTGTAAAATTACAATGAGATTTCGCTCTCTCAGTGATTCATAATATAGATTTAGTATTCACTAAATGATTGAAATACTGTCAGAATCGCCATTTTAATTTTATTTCACTGTTGCTTTGATGTAGAGATATTTATGTTAAATTTTGCCTTAAATAAGCTATACACGTTTTTCGTCTAAAAAAACAACAAGCGGAATAACAAACTGAATTTAAAAATATGTTTCCATAATTTACTTAATTCGCATAATTCTAATAACTCGAATATGGCAACATTTCTACATTGTCTAAATGATCTTTACCAAAAATCTATACTCTTGAGAGTCTTACGATACAAGGTTTAAAGTTAACTCTAATAACAGGAATTATTAAATTCTTAGAGTGTTGAGCCATTGTTTTTGAAGGGATTAGATAAACCACATGATAAATGTGGCAAAACAAAAGTTACAGTACATAAAAGAAAAAATAAATCCTACCTTATATTAATAAATTATAACCTGGAGTATAATTTTAAAATTTTCGAAAAACATACTTTCTTTTACGTATTACAAGGTCATGGATCTCGGTTATTCTATTCCGCACAAAAACAATCTAGAATAAATACGGTAAACAAGATAAATTTCAAACGATCAACGTTGTTGACACCGAAAAACAATATATGCGGATCGAAAAACGATAGATCACGAATCCACTGCATACATCTTAATTATTATTTATTTCAAGATGCAACAATATTAATTAGATTGTTTTTATAATGTTAATAAAAAGCACACATTTATATTCTCTGTCGTCTATTGGCGGTTAGTATACCAATAAATTCTGATTGATGAACAATTTATCGTACTGAATTAAATTTTTACTTTGACGAAGTGACATTCTTTTTTTCTTTTTCGCAATAAGTTTATTTAGCTAGTGACTTCTTTTTCTGGCTTGTGACAATTAAAAACTTTTTTTGAAAATTTCATTTATAATTTATTATTGAATGACATCATCATTTTAAATAGTGCTCAATGTGTAGTTGTTTGAAAATGGTATTTTTTTTAGTTAAGTGCTGGACATTTGATTCCCAAAGAGCCGATGGTAGTAGTGTTTAAGTAGTGCAGTCATGCAACTAAAATTTTAAGAATTTTGTGTATTAAAAAAATGTGTTTATTCACCGCCATAACCAATATTGTCACGTAAGTACATTATAAGATACCTCGATATATTAATAGTTAGAGTAGGATTTAAATTATATGTCATAATGAATTTTAAACTTGTATTTAATCGAATATAATGTCATAAGTATATTTACTGTCATGAACAATTTATGTTAACTATACGGAAATCATTTGCAGATTATGCATTTATTACACCAATAAATCGTTTGTAAAATTTGAAATTACACGTTTCGTTAACAAATATTTCCAAGCGTTATTTCTTCACTTTTATAAATATAAAGGATGTTATCAAAATAAAGGAAAGACATGCATGATTTTTTCAATTTAATATTTAAAAAAAATGAAAAATATTTTTTTATGAATCGAAAGTGGAGAGTTTTTATTCAAAATTTCATAAAAAAAAACACATGTAGTTCAGCTAGACACTTAAAATATGTTAGTATTATTTTTTCTTAACAATCTTTGTTGTAGGAACAAAAAACTGTATCATCAAATATTACGGCAGTGGTTTCCAACCTTTATGTTACTGCGCCTCCCTTTGATGAAAAAAATATCTTCTCGCCTCCCCATCCTTTATTTCATATAGTAATAAAGACACGTTTTAAAGGTTAAATAAATATTTTGGACTGTTCGCGCCCCCCTCTGCAATGGCCCACGCCTCCCAGGTTGGACATCGCTGTATTACGGTATTACCAACACAATAGTTTATATATTATTTGTTCGTCAAGGATAAAAATTAAATATAAAAAAACACTTTCTGTTCTCGAGTTAAATACGATAGTAAAAAAGAGTATAAAAAAATATTAAGTTATAAATTAATCCTAAATATAAAATGTTAATTGGCAACACTGGTAAAGATTTTATTTTAAATACAAAAAAATACAAATGATGAACAATAGCCACTTGTGTTATGAATTTCTTGGAATAACAATGTTAAGATAAACATAATTGATGGCTTTAAAGACCTACAACGACATCTGTTTAATGAGCGAAGACTCGTTCATTATTGTTACCTACTTGATTAAAAAAGCATTGATGAAAAACATTTTTCATTAGAGCCTACTCTTTAAATGACAATAAAAATTAGCATCCGATCCCGTGATCCCGACCAATTTTCCGATCACGTTATCCCGGGATTGCTTTAGTACTAATACCGGGAATTCGGGATTCACACTAACACGTGAAAATCTGTTTAATCCGGAAAAAAAATCAGCGCTGGAGTCACTGGCAGTCTTATCTCTTTGAAAGGATGGAGCTAAAAAAAGCTCCCATGCTTCTAAATAATTGTACAATCTCTCAATTCGCAAATTTTTCTGAAGAAGGACCTAAAAAAGGTCTCACATTTTTCAATAATTGTGCAATCTGTAAATTTCTAACTTTTACAAGTCATCGAGCTAAACAAAAAAAAAGTAGATAATTAATTCGGAATCTCCCAATTTCTTACCTTTTTCCCAAGGGAAAAAAGAGTCCAGGATTGAATGCTCTAATACTGCCTTGACATTTTTAGTCGCTTTCTTTCATCGCATTTTAAATATCTATTAATTTGATAATTACTTGGAAGATTTCCATTAGTGTATGGTCCTGTAACCATGTGACCAATACTATTGGGCGTTGTTCTCTGTAGTCAAGGTGTACACGTGTACAAACGAACAATTTCAATAATTGATCTTTCATATCGTTCTATGATGATTGCACTCTTTCCAACCTATCCGATCCTACAAACAAAACAAGCTAAAATTTCGACCACTCCTTTTTCCCAATCCGCAAGAAATATTAAGCTACTGAATAACAACGAGTAAAATAACATATGTTGAAATACTTCGTTAGAAATCTGTATGCTCAATATTGGCAGTGGGCACAGCTTTAATTTTTTTTTTGATAACCACAAATCAAAATTATTTTTAATATCTACATAAGATTTTGGTTCCAATACAATATATGCTTAATAACTTAATAATTCCAGTTTCCGTGCTTACAATCTTCAATTAACTTTATCAAATCTAACATTTTTTTATATTTCCAACCCCCCATAAAATAAACTTTAGAATTAAATTGTTTAATACTACTCAAAAAATATATATTGCTATGGATTCAAAACGTCGGTGAATGCTGATTTATTTAAAAAAAAATAAAAAATAATTACTACCATGCGTTTCTCACAAAGCATCAATATAGTAGCGAAATTTATTAATGAATATCAGTCACTAAGGGAAGTTTAGACCCCCTACACACCCCTCTGTCTGTAATGCGGGCTACACTTTACTGATTTGAACTTATGATAAGGGTAAATGTAGCAGTTTACAGCGGCACCTATAATTATGCAAAATTATTCAGTGACTTATTTAAAAACATTAGTGTAATAAAATTTAGGATTTTACCAAAACATTCCGTAAGATAAAGTCTAATGACATGTCCAATAAAGTCCAAGACAAGTCCATAAAAAAAAAGTCGTTCTCAAACTTACTGACTCCGATTGTATACATTGTAAAAGGTTTTAAAATATTAAACAATGTCAAATGATGTTTATGCGTACTTATATTGCCGTAATCGTATCTATGTAAAAAGGAGTCGACCGATTTCTGATAAGTTGTACTCCACAAACCTATATTCGTCTCCTTTTATAACTTAATCAATATAAATAATAATTAATAAACATTTACCAGTGATAAAAACTAGTATGCATGTATGTAGCGGACGTACGAATTTGTTCATATTATGCTTCGTACATAAGCTGAAGTCATTCATGCTGTTTGAATATGAATTGTCACTATGAAGCGCATAAGTAGAATTTTATTGAATTAAAATTCTTGAGCACTTAATGCGCCGGCACGGAATTATTGGTGTACAATAGGGCGACCGACCATCGTAAATTTAGAGCAACAGATTAACATTTTAAGACATCATTCCTTTATTTTCTCTTTCAGAAATTATTATCTACGTTGCACATTTGTTAAAGTAAAAAATATATATATATATTATTTAATTTAAACAAAAGTATCATATCGATCGTTTTTCGGCTGAAATTATTAACTATTGAAAAAAATATATTTTACATGAGACGCAATATATTAATGTTTTAATATTTACATGAATGTTCAGCCCGTATATTATACGTGGTACGTACACATCTTGAAATAGGTACAATGTGAAAAAATTACTGCAGCGCTGTTACTTCTTATAAACAACACTAGCACATCTCATTGGATCAGTACTACTACGAAATTCTTACAGATAGATAGTTTCCAATGTGTTAGTGTATATCGGTCTATGTTAAAGGAACCATAATATTTTAGAACTTCTTTGGCGTCAATGTTGGCATATTTAATCAGTTGACGTGTTAAGTTAACCAAATTAAATCCAATATAAAGTTTAAGCAAATGAAAATCATTGAAGTGGCTGGATAATGCTTATCAGTCAAAATCACGAACTGAATATCGATAATAGTTCAATATTTTCGACCTTATTCTTTTTAACAAAGAGTTTGTTTATTTGTATAAATTATAATACTTGTAAACTAAAACCACTCTCAAAATTGTCAGGATGAATCTAACATAGTAAATAATATGTGACTTTTTAGAGTTACTTTAATTTGAGTATGTATTTTTAATAGAAAGTAGTATCATAACTGCATAGTCGTCATGTTACCCATCCTTGGCTGGTAAAAATATTGGTCAGCCGACTGTGCATGTCATGGCATGACTAAAAGATTTAAATGACTAAACGACAGTAGGCAACATTATTTCGTGTGAGACATTGCTATCCCTTTAAATGCCGGTAAATTAATCATACTAAACACTGGGTACACTAATTGTTCGTTTATTCAAACAACTTCGGCCACTGCGTGAGTACTGAGTAGGTAGTAGAGGTCTGCACGGGCCGAAATTTTACAAAATTACCCGGTCCGAGTCTGAACGAGCCAGGCCCGACCCAGCCCGGGCCCGAGTCTAATACCACAATTTTTACCCGAACCTGACCCGAAGCAGGGATTTAAACTCCACAGCCCGGAAAAATCCGTTTTTTACAAATTTACAACAATTTACGATTCTCTATAGAACTGAAAATAATAAAAATCATCATGGCTGACTTATGACACGAACATAGTCTGAAATATTTTTCTGAAGAATAAATTCCTTACCCGGGCCCGGCCCGAACCCGAACCTCAATTGCGCTTACCCGCCCGAACCCAGCCCGCGGGCCGGGCCGGGTAAGGGACCGAGAGCCAGGCCCGGGCCCGTGCAGACCTCTAGTAGCTAGTATAAGGCACTAAGGACACCTAAAACAATTGTTAGCACTCTCCTTAGTCCAGCGTTTTTAAGTGGTGCTATGGAATACCATGGGTGGCATAAGATGTTTGATATTGAAACAAGAGAATTTTTTCCCCTCCTTCTGTGTTTCAATAAAAAATATGAAAATATATTCAATTTGTTCTACAAAACACAGAAGGTTTCAGAAACTAAATTGTAATAGAGAACGCTGCTCTCAGTCTGCATTCATTTTAGGCTAGTATTAAAATCTAGTGTCTTAGGCTAATAATAAATAATTGTCTTTTGTTCCGAGATGTAGTGGTAAAAGTTCTAACCTAGTGCTCAGGTGGGTCTGGGCTCAATTCCCGTCAAGGACAATATCTTTTTTTATAATTTAAAAAAAATGCATTACATCTTATGCGATTGCGCCAAATATATTTTGATTGAAAAATCATACGAAAGAAACATCAAATTTATATTCTTTCAATTTTAAATGTAAGATCTTGGAAATAAATAGGTGTGATTTATTTTCTCCTCGAGTTGATTTCGAGTGATTGGAAAATTTAAAAAAAAATATATCTTTACTGTTTTCCTAGTGCTGATCAATTTCAAGTACTTTATTCATTACCTAGAACACGGTTTCCCAAACTGTGTTCCGCGGAACACTGGTGTTCCACGAAACCGAAATAAGTGTTCCACCATGGAAGTGGCAACCAGACATAAGAATTAAAATCACCAATATTGTCCCTGATATCAGAAGATTTGCGATTCAAGGACTCAAAAATATCAGCTCTATTTACTCATATATTGTGATAAATAGTAAGTATTTTAATAGCATGCATATGCATTACACAACCTAAAAAATAAAACAAGTGTTCCGTTAAAGTTTCTGTAATTACGAAGTGTTCTATTGCAGAAAATGTTTGGGAAACCCTAACCTAGAAGGTATATTTGAAAAACGACTTGTCCGTTCTGGCGTAGCAGACTTAGACTGTAGTTCTGCGGTGAATACAAATGCATCTGAAATCTGGACGATAAAAGTCTGGCTTCGGCCCTGAAATTAGTATAGTATTAACTTTGAAAATAGGATTGGTTTTATCTAAATAAGATAATAACGAAATAGCCATTACGTCGTGTTCATTCAGAAGATATCACTTACTTCGATAAATTAGTGATGACCCCGTATGGTTTTGTAGTTATGGTTTAAGTCAGTTATCATATGCTGTGTCTTAAGGGATCCCCCACACCAGGTTTTAATGTAAGTACGGTTTTTTGTTATTTTGTCACGAGGGTAGAAAAAATTACTTACTACAAATTTTATTTTTAAAAAATCTTACTCATTAACCCATTCTTTAGACTGCAAGAGCAAAGAGTTCTAAGATTAACGTCGAATTAAATATCTGCATTTCTTTTCGTTCTAATTCCACATATCAAACGTTATACTTGAAACGTCGTAGATAAGATTATGTATGTCAAAAAAATGTACCCCATATTGCTAATATAGTCTTAGAGTTGAAAATAAATACTTTAAAAATAATACTATTATGAGCATGTGAAAATTAACCCCTCACCCGCTCGTGAAAAAATTACGTTTTGGGTGTAGGTGAACCCACGTGTGTGACATAAATTGTATGTATTTTATTTTCAACAAAATATCATGTGTGACCTGAAGTGACATCTGTATACAAACTTTAATTTATAACAGAAACGTCGAATAAACCGCGGAAATAAAGGAATTTCTTATGAAGCACATTTATGCAGAGTTATTATAATTTAATTATATAATGACTGTGTTGTTTAATTTATTGTAGCCTAGTTTGTTTTTATTGATAATGTGAAAATGGGTGACAAGAGTTTTTTTATTAAATTTTAAAGACAGTTGTATTTTTTTCATATCGACTGTGGAAAGGAAAAAGGACGTAACCCTCAATTTTCCAAAACAGCTTTTTTTCGATAATCACAATGTATAGAACTTGACACACATTCTATCAAAATGATGGAAGCTGAAAGTGCCGAATTAGTATCTAAATTTAGCTTTTAGGTTTGAAAAAGATGACCTTGTAAAAAAATAAAACTAAGAAAAAACATTGAAATAAAAGTTTTTCCGAGACAATTTCTTTAATTAAGATTAGATTATGTCAATTAAACACCAGTTTAGAAGTATCAGTGCGCTTCAAGGTTGTGCATAATTCATAATTTGCATATGTCATAAAATCATCCAAACATGTTTTTAGCGCCTCTTGTAAAATTTGATATGTGTGGGTTACGTCCTTTTTCCTTTCCACAGTCGATATTATGCCTGTCACCCAAAATTTGTGTGAGTTTCACCATTTTCTCAAAATTGATAAGCTAAATATCTTTTACTAGATATGTAATTGCTTGTTATGTTTGATTCGTTTAGTATTTGATTATTGGGCCATGAGCAATATATATCGTATTTAAAATTGAGCTTTTAGGGGGTTAAACACCTCCATAGTGATCAGTATATCATCCAAATCAAGTTATGCTCAAAGTAAATGAATTGAATCAGCGTCTCGACTGCATTCAACAACCAATGACAGAACAAACACCATGTTACTTACTGTATTAAACTATATGAAAAATAACACCACGGCAGATGTTCTCAAGCCATGTTTACTGAAAATTACTAATAAGTTCTCTTCTAAAAGAATCTTCAGTCAAAGTTAGTATTCGATTGTAGAATAATTAATACGCAAACTGTATTGCTGAAACAAAACTGAATATTACCTTCCCGAATTAAACATTATATAATCGATCGCTAAATAAAAGATATCTTCGGACATAACCGGGTAAAGTCAATATGTAACAGTTTTTTCTACATAAAAACGATCGAATAATAATTTTCTTCTCTACTCTATGTCTGTAGTTTGATTTGAGCGCTAAATTAAAATAGTAACAGTGTTAAATTTAGGCATTTTATTCACTTTGTTATAACAAACATGAAGAAAAAATGAGAACTAATCAAAGCATATAAAATCACCCAAAATGATTAATAAAAAATTATCATTTAAATATGAAGTTAATTGAATAAAAAATAATTGTATCACAGAAAATAGGTAAAGATTTTAGTAGAAAATTTGCGATGCTAAATCAATATACCATATATTTAATAAGATCGATAGATGAGCAATAATCAAAATATAAGATTTCATTGACGAAAAGAAGGCTATGATTATCTGATCTCCCTGAGCCTTATTTTGATGACTTTTTGTAAAAGATGATTGAGTGCAGAATACATAAAATCACAATATTGTTTGGAATAGTTTTAGGCCCCGCATATATTGCAGAGATTTTCCAATCACAGTCTTATATTTAACCCCCCTGCCGCTATCTGCCGGCAGCCGTTAACGACATAAACTCACAACCTCTGCCCCCTCGTGCGATAATCAATTTGACCTTTTTACTTTAGCCATTGAAATTGGAATTGGAGCCAATTTAGTTTGATTCCGCCCAACGCAACAGGACGCGGCTCAACGCCTCGTTGTCGTTAACTCAGTCAGACTCCGTCAGCGTCGCGTCTCTCCCCACACATGACCACGACAAAAGGCCATCTCCACTCTGGATAAATCCATGGACTTGCCTTTATCGGGCATCCGCACTTCACCGGGAACACGCTCAAAACCGCCATTGGTTCGTTTGAAGCTAGTTGGTCGCTGCCGGTACCGGCTTCGAAATATTTTATATACCCAACATCACTGATATCATTTTATAATATTGTGTTGTTACTTATTGGTGTAAAAAGTGCTTATGAAGCGAAAAGATACTCGACGTCACAATATACAGATAAGTAAACGGTTGTTTTTTCTTACTACTTACTATCTACATACGTGGATCCAATTTTTTATTTTTTTAAGTGAAATAATTTGAAAAAAATATTATTCATTTTGTTTGATATTAAATCCAATTCCTTAATATACGTAAATATACAGTAAACAAATAAATGCTTTTTGTTAGACACCTAATCATACCACGTGCATAATTTTTTTTTAGTTATCACTGCAGTTTTTAAGCATAAATAAATTACTCCGCGTATTGTTTATATGTAATTGTTACTAACCAGTTGTTAATTAACACTGAACTTTATCGTTTTTAATTATTGGCGGAGAAGCATTTAGATTATTTCACATATTGAAATGAAAATACTCACTAGTTGTGCGAAGCCGGTTTTATATCTTTTTATTTTTGATATTTTTGATTCATTTATATTATAGATAGATATTTTATTTAAAATACGTGCGAAGAGTTCAGTTAAAATGCATATTATACACACGCATATTATGCTAATATTAATAATGTAATACATACACAGTTTTATCCAATACAAGTTGCCCGACTTTCGCCGTGTTTGTGATCTATTTGTTGAACACTCAATGCTATAAAGGTTTTATTTTTAATATGTTATCTTGGGCTTTAAAAATACGGTATTATCAAAGAAGCAATTTTGTACAGAAGTTTACCATTATGATCGTAACAAAATTTACTAAAATCGTTAAATTAAAAAATATCACAAAACACCCATCAAACACACATCTCTTCACGAATTACGTAAATAAGAACAATTAATACCTACGGCTCTACGGCGTAGAGATAAATACATGTATACTTAAAGTAAAAGGACGAAAATATTGCCCATCATGATTGTAACTATCATCGAGCAGTGAATGTATTGTGTGTTTATTCAAACAATTTGTCAATTCTTTAGTAAACAAGTGCTGTAAAGGGATTTAAAAAGAATGCTAACAACATAAGCTATAATACTTGTACTGTAAAATGAAACGGCTCATTAGTTGTATGACTCACGACGAATCAACGATACTTGACCTATCTATTCACTGTAAACAAATGCATTTATTTTTATATATTATGTTTATCACACAAAATGCAGATGCGTGTTTATTGGTTTAATAATAAACGCAAGTAAGTAAATTTATATTTATAGTAAGTAAAACAAAGTTTCTTTAACTGTTATCATGAATATCAAATTCAATGACTTGATTTAAAATAAAATTTCCGTTTATAGACATCATTTATAAAACTTGGCATCGTGGAATGTTTGCTAAATTTTAGTAGTTGATTTTTATAATATATAAACATGGCTATAATAATTATAAATATGGTAATAATAATTATAAATTGCTTTATCCAATAACCATATTATATCGGTTTTGGTTGAAAGGTGGGGCTGTGTCAACTTGTATACATTATTGGACGCCTCGAGTTTTAAGAGTGTGAGGATACCATAACAAAGACTAATAAATAAAGCACCAATTTCTACAAGTTAAACCTGGAAAATGACTTAATCAATGAACAAAAGACTGTAATTCAACTAGTACTAGCATATCTAATCATATTAAAAAATATATATTGAATGTGAATAAACTGTTGGTTGATGTTGATTTTCCGATTCAATTTTTAATTTCACTGGATAATAATTTTCATAAATGAAACTAAAAATGATGAATTTAAACTTTTTCAGCAGTAGCTCAAATTACTCTCAAACTTGTGATTATTTGTGTAAATGAAATCTGATTGAATAGATCAGTAAACAAATTACAATATGTATCTAATTTAAGCTGAAATGGTATTTGTAATTTTAAAAATAGTTTCCAGTAACCAAAAACTTCATTTGGCTTAAAATTTTAAATTAATGTACTTTAATATAAATATATATTCATTGTATCACCAGTAATATAATTCTAATGTCATGTTTAAAAATACCATTCTAGCCTTTCATAGCTCTTATACTATCGTCAACCAGTGACAAATATGCAGTATCTTGAAGACACAATCGAATGTTGGTAAGTGGAAAGAAAAGTGGACTGAAAATCATATGAACGAGTGCTCAATTTGTAAGTCAGCTTAAATGGCAACATTTCATTTTATTTTTACAATTTTAAACCTTAACAGGGAGTTAACTCATATGCACGTTGCTCAGACCAACGCTACAAATTACATTTTTTGTTCATGAAATGTATGGGCACCTTACAAAATTTTACTTTGAAACATCATCTTCGATGATTTTTTATAAGCAGTGAGCCCAGTGACAGATTACCCCATAAGCACACGAGACACGTTCTTGATGCCTTCAATCTTAGGGACACCCAATTGACATACATATATTCTATAAAACTCAGGTAATATTTTAAATTCAGTTTAATTATTCAGAAAGTTGAACAAAACTAAAAAAAATATTACAAATCAGAAACAAACTAAACAACGATAAATGCTGCTAATATTTATTATCGATAAACTGTCAAATCCTAGCGTATTAAAGGGCAAGAAACACATTTTTGTTATTTTCAAATTGATGGTATAATCAGCTATCTCATAAAAATTTAGAACTACACTAATGGACAGTAATTTCATAAAAACTTGTTTGTATTAAGTTTTTCCAATATTAAGTATTCGGATAAATAAAAAATGTAAAAATGATTTTGAGCATAATATTATCTTACCTTATTAACCTAAAATAAATATATATGTTATAAAAGTTGAGGATGATTAACTAGGTATTAAATGAGGTTAATGGACACTATTTTTTATCGATTTACTCACCAAGAGAGTTTTGTTAGTAAATATTAATATTCATATTCGTAATTTACCGCAGAAGAAACACACATATAGCACCTAGCACTTAAATTCATATGAATTATTACTCTGGCTTCAATAGCACAAAAAGAAATTCGGTCCTAATAAATATTATATAATATGTATGTTTCTAGCTTGTTATAGCTTGAGTTCATGTACATGACGACATTGAGAACTTCTAAGGCGATGTAAGAAATACAAATATAATATGGAGGATGCAAAAAATGAAGATCTCTAGTGTTTCTATGCCACGTGAGCCAGTAGCGTAGCAAGAGGAGTGCAGCAGAGGCGGAGCGCCCCGAGAGGCAAATCTTTGGGGGCGGCATTTTCAAAAATAAACACATTTCTTTTCGAGAAAATATACTTATACGTAAAAAAAATTAAGCCACCAGGATTAAAAACTCCTAGTTCATAGATAATAAATAGTAGAAGTGATTTAAAAACAAAATTAGTGGAAATATTGAGAGTGGCAAATTCAAGGACCGCCCTGGGCAGCAGAATCCTTTTCTAAACCACTGACGTAAGCCATTCCTTGTTACTAAGTACTAGTGCCGCAGGAGTTATATTATAATCTCCTGTAGTCCCAGTGCTTATCAATATGAAAATGGCATCAACATAAAATGAGTCTACAAGCAACAATTGAGATTTATCTCTCAGATCACCACTGACAAAAGGTATATCTCATTGACATTCCATAAACATGCACTCTTATCAAACAATATTGTAGCCCTCGAAAGTATACTAATCTATGACCCTCACAATAATACTACTATGGATCAGTTATGATTAAATCTACCACACTGATTTTTGATCTGTCAATGAAATAAATATATATTTTTTTGAAATTAAGGTTAATAATGGCATCTGTGGACAAGCTTTGGTAGCATACAGCATCTTCAACCATAAATTTTAGATTATCATATTATTTTAATTTGTGACCAACATTTCCTTTACTCAAATTGTATCAAAATAATATTTTTAGGCAAAGTACATATTCCAGATGGAAAGTTTTTGTTAGGGTCTGCAAGTTTTAATTATACCATTAAGCTTCGTGCTCTGTATTCTCATTTAGGCATTAAAATTCACAACTAATTAAGAATTTTATTTTTTGAGAAATACTGGATAAGTTGAACAAATACTTACAGATGCTTCAGATATGAATAAAACAAGTCAATACCAATATAATGTTATCTAATACAGTAGAACCTCAATTATCCGAACTAATTGAGGATAAAGGTAATCCGGATAATCGAAAAAAAATCATAACTGACATTGAAAGATGTGTACATTCAATTTTCACACATTTTTATAGATTTATGTATAGTTTTAGTATTAAATTATTTTTTATTAATAAATTCAATTAGCTTACCAATTGAGCTCTTGAGAAGTGAAGTGAGCCAATTAGTAAAATGGTAAAACTTTCTTTCAGTCACCAATCATGTCTTTTTTTGGTAGATTGCATATTTTTATTTTAAGGAAAGAACATTACCATAGTGTGTTTACCGAGTCACTTCACGTTTGATATACTTTAAGACAGTGGTTTCCAACCTTTATGTTACTGCGCCTCCCTAATATCTTCACGCCTCCCCATCCTTTATTTCATATAGTAATAAAGACACGTTTTCAAGAGTAAAAAAAAAATTTGGACTGTTCGCGCCTCTCAGGTTGGAAATCGCTGCTTTAAGACATTTAAAGTATTATAACGCATATTCATTTTTTTCTAAAATATTACTCGGCTCACTTCACCTCTTAAGGGCTCAAATGTAAATCTCTTCGATTTATGTTTCTTGTTATTTTAAAAATGGTTGTCATAACTGACTTGTTTCCACTTCGTATAACGACAAATTGCAGTTAGATACAGGGCACAAAATAGTGTGATTGGTGGTTTATGATAAAGTAAAACAATTTTTTAGGAAATTGTGAACAGTCAAGTAATCTAGAACCTATCACAATGTCGATAAGTTTTTATAACTATAAGTAATACATGAATTAAGCACATCATTCTAATTTTTGTGTTACTCGGGATATTAATGTAATTGGTAATTCTCTATAAAATATAAAATAACTTCCACAAAGTTACCGCCGAATCCATCGAAAGTATTGGTAATTCTCTGCTTAGTAAGAATGAAAATTCAGTAGAGAAGATCACGTCACAAACGTAAAATCAACTTTTCAAATGTGTTAATTCACTAAATATTGTCTGCACTTAACACTTCCTCCCTGTAAAATATTATGCTCAGCACTATTCATTTTTCTCAAAATTGTCTAAGCTAATTGATAAAAAAAATTCAGGCACAACAAATTATCGATCATATAAAACCAATACAAAGCAGAGACTGACTATAAATTAACTCCTAAATAACGCATTCTTTCAATTTTTATTCCTATTACATCATGATTTGTTACTTGTCTCAGTCTTGATACCGGATTTTACTTTTCAAATCGTCACTGTACTGGCAGAAGTAAGCAAGTAACAAAGTGCCAGGACAGGACTAGTGGTTAACTAATCGCTTTCGCTAAGCCCTGCTATTTTAGGATTGGAAGGACATCACAAACACCCATACCTTCAAACAAAAATCGATAATTCGACCGAAGAAATGGATTTCATACCAAGAATCAAACTCGTGATGTCCGTCACGGAAACCATCAACACAAAGCTTTCTAAAAGTTTGGCATAAATTATTTTCGACTTGTTGTTTTGTCTATGTCACATGAATGTATATTAAGTAGACTGTAGAGTATTAAAATGTTTTGAGCGCTTATGATTACTGTTACTGAGTCCTGTCTAAATAAACTAATGGAAAAAAACAGAAATCAGATGTATCATCAGAATTTCTGGATGCAGATTTTCCAGATGTGAATAGTTTAATGAGAATTCGATATAACCCTACTGAAGAACATCATACTGATATCTGTTATATAAAATGTCCCATATAAATAAGACTTACACTGTTAAGACATTTAGTACATAGTTGGCAAAATTTTTTCAAAAGTAAAAAATTCCAAAATGCAAGAAAAAAAATAGATTTGCATATCGAATAATACATAAATTGTAATGTTCATAAAATGAAAATTCATGTATTTTGATCAATGTTCTATGCCAGATGTGGGCAAATGCGGCTCTTCATTGGGTTAAGTGCAGCTTGATAAAAATATTTTTTATACTTTAGATAGCAATTAAGATTTGTGTAGATATGTAATAAAATTTAAATTTGTTCTCTCATACTACGTGAGAACCTGACTATGGTGTGGCTCTTTATATATTATATATTAGGTGGACCCGAAAGTATTCGCGTATTTTTGAGACCATATGTTTACCTCAGTTCGTGTCTGGACACGGTGACGGCAACATCTGTGTAAGTTTTTTTTTTTTGTAGAACTATGGTTTAACATTATTTTCGTGCATAAATTTTTTTTTTATTGTTAAGGGTAAGATGTCCAGACCCGAAACTAGCGAAGTTCACATCCGGCATTGTATGCTGGTTTTTTTTGATTTGGGTTGGAATGCCACAAAAACTACTAAAACGCTCAAAGATCTTTATGGTGAAGTGGTTACAGCTCGCAGATGTCAATATTGGTTTCAAAAATTTAAATCGGGCAACAGAAGTTTAATTGACGAGCCGAGATGCGGAAGGCCTTCAAATTTTGACAATGAGGCGCTGAAATCTCTAATCGAGTCGGATCCACGACAAACAATCGAGGAATTGTCGCTGAGACTCAGATCCCCATGGACCACTGTACAAACACATTTAAAACTCATCGGTAAAACGAATAGGATGGGTGTATGGGTACCGCACGCCTTGACCGAAGCCAACAAGAACGAGCGACGCAACACGTGCCTCTCCTTGCTTACAAGACAAAAAAATAGTCCCTTCTTGAATAGCGTTGTAACTGGTGACGAGAAATGGGTCGTTTACGATAATAAACGACGCAAAAAACAATGGCTTTCTCGGAAAGAAACCCCAGTTCCAACGCCTAAGCCGGGATTGACCATAAAAAAGGTCCTTTTATGCATATGGTGGGATATGAGGGGGATAATTCATTACGAATTACGAAAGGGATCGAAGATCTGCCAAAACGATGGGAAGATGTGTTGAATATTGATGGAGCTTATGTTTTATAATTTACTTGTAAATTTTTTGAAATAAATAAAATTGAAAAAGTTTTTAAAAAAAATACGCGAATACTTTCGGGTCCACCTAATATATGATATCCAAAATGTGGCTCTTGTTACCTCATGTATGCCCTTCCCTTTTCCAGCATTTCCCTATTGACGTCATCGATTATTACGAGATAACATATTCCCGCCAGGGCTGTGGAGTCGGAGTCAGAGTCGTAAAAAATGAGCGGCTCGATTTTTTTTTGAAAAATATATTTAATGATCTGTATTTAAACAAAATAGTCAAAAGTGTTGACATTTCATGCTTGGCTGACTAAAGATGATCTGATGGTATATGGTATATAAGTTAAAATGAGATTATTGAAAAAAAATCCTTGGAGTCGGAGTCGTTAACTATTTTAAAGCCGGAGTCGGAGTCGTCTTTTTTTTACACGACTCCACAGCCCTGATTCCCGTGCTGTACTTTACCATTTCGTGGATTAGAAGAAGGAACATGAAGAGTAGAGATTAAAATTATTTTGACACCAAGCAAATGAAATAATTACTTACTTGTACCAAAAGCAAAAAGAGACATTTACATGTATTCTCAATATTATTTACTTAAGCTTTTTATTTTTGGTGCGATAGAATACTGTCCGAGTGTATCAGCGATATTGGTCTGAAAATAAATACAAATAAGACAAGTTATCAAACCCGTCCTGACTCTGATAGGACCCTGACAAATGCGGGACAGATCATCGAGAGGGTCGACAGCTTCAGATACCTCGGCATACATATCCTGGACGGTAGCACAAAGAAAGAGTTCACTATTCACACAGGAATAGCTGCAGCGGCATTCAACTCAATGCGGACTGTCTGGGGCACACTGCTCCACACAATCAAAACCAAATGTCATTTGTTCAACACTTACATTCTATCAGTGCTGCGAGAATAGATGCTTGCGTCAGATAATGGGGGTGAGACAGATTGATGTCATGAAGAGCTCGGAGAATAAGTAACGTACAAGAAAGCATTTCATTTCAGTGATCATCGAGAGAAGTTGGAACTGGCTGTGTCACATGCTACCGTTTTCTCTGGAAAACCTTAATCATGCCTACCTTTTCTTTAGTCTTGGATGACTGTCTCCATGTATCCATAGGATGTACTCGGTGGATCTGAGGTATGCTAGCATGCCATGGGAGGAAGCAAAACAATTTGCAGGAGATAAGGAAACATGGAGGTGCCGCATGCAGCTGCATGCTCCACATTGGTAGAAAATATGGTCAAATAAGAAGTATATGCCATAGTACAGGGTTTCCCAAACTATGTTCGGCGGAACACTAGTGTTCCACAGAACCCGCATAGGTGTTCTGCAAAAATTTGGAATTGTTATATATGCTGCAACACATTTAAAAAACTTGGCTCATTATAAGCTAGGTGTTCCGTTAAAATTTCTGAATTCGTGAAGTGTTCCATTGCAAAAAATGTTTGGGAAACCCTGCCATAGTATATGGCGTATATCCTCCATTACAGCACTGGTAATCTGGGCTTCGAACCGCTTTTTTTTTCGTTCTGGTTCAAGTAAAAAAATATATATGTTTGGTTCCGGTTTTCGTTCCGACAAAAATAACAGTTTTTCCGGTTTTCGGTTCAGATCCAAGTGATTCATTTTGGTACTTATCTGTTAGCGTGGCGCTACTTTTAGCCCCTCGCGTACAGTTTCAGAAGAAAGTCGCAATACAATACGCAATACAGTGTAAAAAGATGGAGCAGAGAAATTAAATGTTACGAAATATCCGCCATCAAGACACGATCAAACTTTGGGAATCCGATAGCAGGGCCCATTATTTTTTACTCTATGGGGAAGGCCCCCTTGTTATTGCATTTTTAGCCTATACGATTTAAATAATAATATATCTGAACAAGAAGTAATTGATGGTGAGTGAGTTCAAGGACAAGACCCAATATGTGCCACGCCTACGACAATCGAACGACAACTCGGGGAGTAAGAACATGTTAACGCGTGTGCTTGAACACACGCTAAACCGAAAAAAACTGATATTTTTTTTCGGTTCGGTTCTAGTGTTCGTTCCGAAAAAAATTACGGTCTTAAGAGTTTTCGGTTCAGTTCTGGTCCTAAGCCCTGCTGGCAATAATATAATGTGATCTTTAACAGAATTCAAAGTTAAATATTGCATTTCATTTTATTACGTGCACGTAGAGGATTAATCTAGTTATATCATTATCATTTGAAACTATAGATATTGATGGTAATTTTTTTTTTAGAATACAAAACTTTATTTTCACAAGAATTGTGAGATTATTAACAGTTTTTGTAAAATTAAATAGGATAATAATTACTTTTCAGGTGTTAACTGTCAGTTATTAGTAGCAAATACTCCTTTTATTAAAAAAATGCTGTGTATTTAAATAAAAAACAATCTATATAATCTTTAAATTATAGCCCCATGAGTGAGTAAATTTTTACTAAATTAGTTTTCTTTAATAGAAAATTTAAATTTACTTTGATTATTCCACCTCTGATTATTCCTGTGTTACTAACTGTAACACGTGTTTCGCCTCTTTCAGAGGCATCTTCAGACTTACTATCGCAAAGTTTGCTTAACCCTCCAGAGACGAGAGCTTTTTTCCGATAAAAAAAATATTTTCTAAGCCATATTGAATTCACGGATAACTTTTATTCCTATCCAAAATTTAAAAAAAAAAATTGCAAAGTCGTATTGAAACCCCGCATGACTATATGGTCATGCTCATCCTTTTATTACCGTGTAATATTGAGTACGGACAGTAGTAAGGACAAAAGTGACCGTATGGGCTTGCAAACATTCGAGGTTGAAATATAGCTAAACGTGATTTTTTTAAAAATATTTACAATTTGACCTCTTTAGATCAACATAATTTCAAAACAAATATATTAGCAAAATAACTGTAAATAATTTTATGTTTTTATAAAAAAATATCTAACAGTTTCAAAAAGTAAATTAAAAAAAATGGAAATTCAAAAAATCACATGTGCTTTTGGAGACCGTTCCTGTTCCTACGGCTGATGACTTACTGTAGTCCGTACCCTTCTTAACCAAATATGATACAAAGCTACGATATTCAGGTAGAAAAAGTATGAATAGTGGGATCAAAAGACAACGGTGTTTTGTGTGACCATATGGTGACGCTCGTCCTTGGAGAGTTAAGTAAAGAAGCAAGATTGATTCTAACATTTTAAAATTATGAAATTACAAAATGGAGTTTGGGTTTTTTTTCCTTTTAAGGGGAGAAAGGAGGGGGGTGTAGAATCGAAATAAAGCAAACAAATAATGATACTAATGAGTTGCAATCAATCAGATTGGGATTTTTCCTTTTTAAGGGAAGCAAGGAGGGGATTATAAAATCGAAACAAAGCAAATAAATATAATCATACTACTAATGACGTTAAACATTACAAACTATTAAACTAATGAGCTGCAATCAATCAGATAGGTTGGTGATTACTCTATTAATTGGAAACAATGTGAGTAATGTTAGTTTAATTTAATAGTTATCATTTGTTTAATAGTTTGTAATGTTTAATGTCATAGCGTTAGCGTAGCGGCCGCGCACGCGCGCAGCTTATAGGGAACGTTGGACAGGACTATTGGTCAACTAATCGCTCTCGCTACACCCAGTTATTAAAAGATAGGAAGGGTGGGAGGGAAATTGAAACATCACACACGGAAGCCCACTAGGCTAACCGCTGCGCCATAGGACGAGTAAATATTATGCTTTGTATAACGCCCGTATACTATACTACATTGCTCACATAAGTGCAAAATGTGACAGATAGAAACTTGGAGGTATGTTTCCATAATATAAATAAAAAAAGGCTTGTCAACTATAAAAATATATTTATTTTAAATAATTCTTAATACATTATTTAATTATGAAAAATTAATGCTACAAAACAATCAAAATAAATTCAAAACGTATCCAGTTTATGTACAATAAGAATAACTTTAGAATTTATAATGAAGACTTATATATATCGACTGTGGAAAGGAAAAAGGACGTAACCCACACATATCAAATTTTACAGGAGGCGCTAAAAACGTGTTTTGATGATTTTGAGACATATGCAAATTATGAATTATACACAACCTTTAAGTGCACGGAGACTTCTAAACTGGTGTTAAATTGACATAATATAATATTTATTAAAGAATTTGTCTTGGAAAAACTTTTATTTCAGTCTTATTTCTTGATTTTAATTTTTTACAAGGTCATCTTTTTCATACTTAAAAGCTAAATTTAGATACGTATTTGGCAGTTGCAGCTTGCATCCTTTTGATAGAACGTGTATTAAGTCTGATATATCGTGATTATCGAAAAAAACCTGTTTTGAAAAACATGTGGGTTACGTCCTTTTTCCTTTCCACAGTCGATATGTATATTAATAAACTAAAAATTCTTTTGAAATAAAAATGAAAAATCGAAAACAATAAGACATATTAGTGATTTCATTTACTAATTCAGAAAGCAGTATGTAGTACACAAATTGAAAATCTGCCAACATATCATTCAGTTCGCCTTGCATTCATAGTACAGTCAATCCTCTTTTTATGCGGTAGATGCGTTCCACAAAATATCACATACAAAAAAATCACACAAAAAGACTTAACTTCCATACAAAAAGTGAGGAAACACAGTTAAAATATAACCAAAATTGCATGAAAAAACTTAACTTATGGAGAAAAAGTGGGGATACATTCCATAAATTTTGAAACAGCAAATTAAAATATACCCTAAGTCGCAAAAAAAGTATAGGAGAAACACGGCGTAAAAATATTAAAAAATATTTGTTATCAAAAGAATAAAATTTGTTGGATATTGTTTTACTTTAGAAACATTTTAAGTGAAATTATCATCACTGTATGACAACGTTAAGTGCGTTTTGCGTGTGGTTCGAAATCACTCTTTTTCGGAAGACATAGTATGCGCATCAATTTCATAAAACGATGTTTTTTTTCTAACAATGAAGTTAGTGATCAGAGTTTGTTCAGATTTTCTTTTTTCGATAATTAATTGCTCAGAATTTGAATCACTTAGAATGAAATGATCTAATTTACTGAAAAGCTGGAGACCTTCTTGAATTATTTTTACAGTGAAGGGAACTGGAACTCCTTCCACTTCGTCATCGCTTTCTGGTTTTTTATCAATAGTTAAATTTAAATTAATCAAAGCCTTTCTCTGCCAAATGCATGTGCTAAAGTAATCATTTCAGCTGATATCGCCGGTATTTCAATGGTTTCATCAATTGAACTTAATGCGATGGCAAATGCAACATGATTTAAACAGTACAAAATCGTATTTTTTTCCAAATGTCGGTTGTGTTTGATTCATTCATTATGTATTCTTTCCAAAATACAATGATACATACTCTCGATGTAATATTTAACATTTTTATATATCGTGAAATATAGTACATTTCTTAAAAATTTGCATTTCTAAAAAACTGCATAACTTCGAAATCGCGTAAAAAAAATCGCATAAAAACAAGATTGACTGTACTTTGAATGTTAATGATAGGGTTTACATATTATGTATGTATTCAATAATTTTCATGTTTGAAAATCGGTGATACAAACAGTCTAGACCAGGGGTGGGGAACCTTTTCATTTCTAAAGGTCACATTCATTTATCTTATTCAACATAAGGCCGCAGTAAAGAAAACGTTGACACACCTCCCCTTTTTTTCAAGTGTCGAACATATAATGGGAAGATTACGCTCTTTTTCCAAGCGCTTGTGTATATTTTTTTTATCTAAGTGAATATTTTGATAAAGTTAAAAGGCCGCATCAGAGTAGCCAAGAGGCCGCAGGTTTCCCTCCACTGGTCTAGACCTCGTAATTTTGCCTATAGTATTAAAAACAAACCACATGTTAAATGGCTAACATGCTGAAACAGCAAGAGAATTCAAGGCCATTGTGCACATTATTATTAACACTTGAAACTTGTCAGTTTTTTAATCAACAACAAGAATCCATAAGCCTTCTTCATCATCTTCGTAATCTTCATTTTCATCATTATTCATACCAACTGAAAATATCACAGTATCATCATCGTCATCATCATCATCATCATCATCATCATCATCTGGCTCAATTTTTACTTCGTACTTAACATCTTCATCAAAAATCATATTATTAAATATACTATGACCATGAACACTTCTCGAATGTGATATAGAGGGTTTTTTATAGGGTTTTTTTGGAGGGAGTGGCAGTCCTTGGCCAGAGCGCAGTGGTAAAATCTTCAATAAATAGGGATGTCTTTCGATGAAAGCTCGGTACCACTCAAACCCCGCCATGTGATTTTTATGCCAAATATCAGGTACTGCAATTTCATGTTGAACAGCGAATTCATAAGCAACTGTTCTTATCTGAACTGTTGTGATAACATCAACCATTTCAGCAGCATCTATTATTGCTTTTGCCAATAGCATTTCCATTTTGTTTGAAAATATTTGTCGTTTTTTATAATTGGGAATGAAGAAGTCTATGCTTGTGTTGGCGACTTTTTTGGGTGTTAACCTTGGATCTTTTTCCTTTAACCGCATGTAATATCTGTTTAAGGTTAACCTATTGATATTGTATAGCTCCGCAGCACATCTGAGTGAATTTCCTTTAACAACCTCTTGGAGAGCAGCTTTCATGTGAGCGGGATCACAATGCATTCTCGGAACCGCTCCAGGTTTTCGCTGGTATGTTGTAGGGGCCATTTATCCTAAAACAAATAATGTATGTAAAACATAAGAAAATATATTTAATATCGAATTACAGTAGGGATTATGATGTCTTTATGTTCAATTCTTGAAATCAAGGCCGGCTTGAGAATTTCTGCGCCTGTGAGCGAGACACCTTGCAAAACTAGAATTAAATGAGTGAATATTACTCAAATCTTAGCGCGGTGCCTGTGCCCCTTGTGTGTGCCGCACACTTTGCACACGCCACGAGTCGGCCCTGCTTGAGACTTTAATCTTAGAAATGGGAATCAGTAGGAATCATCATAAGGTAATTGAAAAATCTCAGGAATATTAAAATTCATCTGAAATTTGTTTAAATATTGATCATTTTGTTATACGTCTTAAAGTATCGTAAAAGTGAAGTGAGCTCAGTAAATACACACAAGTCTCTCCCTAAAATTTAGGCGCGCAGCGCCGCCATATTGGAAAACAGAGGCGATGTACTGAAAAATATTTCGTATTTCGCATATTTTATCAGTGTTCTTCGTAATAATGTGTGATTTTAACGCGATTATCAAGCTTTCAAAAAATAATTTTAAATCGTGGCGTTGTTTTTAGCTTAGTTTGTGAAGTTTTTCACCGTAATAATCCACGACGAGCTATACTCTACAATTACCCAAGATTGACTATATAATGTGGTAGAGTGGATAAATATTGTTTTAGTGCATATTTATTTCTCACATGATGTACATACAAACAAAACGATGTTTTTCATGACGATATTTAACATGCAGTACATTAATTTCCTGCAAACACATTATTTTACGTCCCGATGTCATGAAATACATTTTAAGCGATGACATAATTATATTGATTTATACATTGATCGAAGAAAACGTTACTCCCGTTTACATTTAATTTATCATATCCTTTGGCTCAAGTATTATTTATGTTTAAGTGTTATATATGTCCAATCATGAAGTGGTCCAGGTATTCCAAGAGTTCACGTATTCAATCCAACATGGCGACGGCAAAATTTTGTAAAAATAGAAGGCCCAGCTGTCAAATTATAAAAATCTAAGCAATACAATAATTAAATTACCTGATGGAACTTTAAGATACACGGGAGAATATGTCCTAATAAGACGCGACTCAAACCGAATTTTGTATCCAATACGTCATGTTAATTTTGTAAATTACACCGTTGCCAATTGGATCATAGACAATATACCAATAATTTATAGACTACAAAAACGGTTAAATAATGTTATCAGTATCAAAAAAGAAACATTTTAAAAAAAAGAAATTAAAATTGTGTTTTAAACTTATAAAGGAATATAAAGTGATATTATAATGTAATATAAAACTAAGATTATCTACGCGTGCTGAAAATAGGTTTGGTGAAAAATTTCAAAATGAAAACCATACTATTCCTTGTCTTATTGCATTAGAAAAAAAATTTTAGACAGTGGCGCAGTCATCTTCGATTAGGTGGCGTGTGTTCCTTATGTCTAATATGCACAAGAAACACACGTCATCTAATCGTGAACGACTGATCCTTAGTGTAAGGCTTGCTTTTTGCCAAGCGATCATTTGTTAGAATGGTTTCATAACGTGGCGTTATGGTCGATAGTGTTTATTATTAATTGCTTTATACATTTTTTCCAATTTTCATTAAAAACTTAAATTAACAAGAACATTTTAATTTCAAATAATCAATCGAATTCAACTTCAATGTTTAGTTAAAAGATTAAAAAATAAAGTATTCATAATTAAGAGAGTTAAAGAGTAAAATAAAGCAGTATTATAAAAAAAATACATCACTACAATAAAACAGAAATCGCCGTGGATATTGAGAATATGTAAACGGCTAATTCTCTTGCGTATCTTAACAAAAAATAAGAATAATCGCGTATTTATGAAGATCCTGAATAAAACAACATAATATTCTTATATATTGTGTAGAAGTTTTTGGTGTGAAAAAATAAAATTAGAACTTTGCAAATATTTTCATTACAAAATAAAGTTTGTAGTACGTGTATATAAGTATATTTCGTTAAAGTAGGTTGTAGGACAACATGTCGCATCTTCGCGTGAAGTTCTAGTTCATCATGTCAAATGTAGAAATGATGAAGTTATCAATAAAGTATCATTTTAAGTGAAAAATATTACTTCCACTTCTCTGACATAGTTTTTTCTGCTAAACTTTACATTTTTAAATAAAACAATAAATTGAAATCAATATACAAGCGTTCACAAGAGCAATAATTTTTGAGGTGCTCAAGAAAATTATTTTGAAACCTTTCAATTTTCACTTTTTCCCCAGTTTTCAATCCCGAGATCCTGAAATAAATGTCTTGAAAAACTAATAACTTTGAGGGCCACGGAAAAATATTAGACTCATAAGCTTCATAATAAATTGTTGTTAAAAATTGAGGATAAAATAGTCATAATTAATACATCCATAAAAAACTCTTATTCTTTAAAAAATGTTATTAATGTTTATAATGACAAATAGTATTGTAATTATAAAAAACACTGATTTTTTAAGAGCCACGTCAGAAAATAGCAATATTCTTAATTTCAACGCATTTTTATGTTGATAAAAAAGTGATCCCAATCAAATGAGAATTTTAATATTAATGTGTTCTAATAAATGAATTAACATTTCAACAAAAAAGCGTACAATGGGCAGAATCTCCATACAGTGATATAAAAAAGAGTCCTGCAACCCGGAGCTGTGCTTGAATTTTTCACCCCCAATATTTCCTCTAATTTTGTTTTTTAATAACTTTTATTATTTTTTTATCTATGAAATAAAAGTTTTATTAAATGTGGCTTAATTTTTTTGTGTAAATATATATTTTTTTTAAATGCCGTCTCCAAAAATGTGTCGCCTGGAGCGGTCCGCCTTTGCCGCACCCTCTTTCTACACCACTGTCTCCATAAATACATACAACTGCAGAAAAATTGTCTACATGCGCGCAAAAATTTTCTATTATTTATTAGGTTTTTGATGTTCACGCTAATTTTAATTGTTGCTTTTTTGAAAAAAAAAATCATTACCCTAAAACCATGTCAAGGTTAGAACTTTTTATGATATGGCAATTACAAAATCAGTATTTTATAGATTGAAATTTAAAATAATAAACTCAAGATTTTTTTCCTATAATGAAGCGTTTGGTTTTTTTTTAAAAGTATATCATCGGTTTTTTTTTCTGGCGAATTCGATTCATTATTTGATTTTTTTTATTTGACAAAGCGACATAGGTATAAGGTGGCTCTTGATAATTTTTAAAAATTATAACGAGATATTTTGATTACTGTTAGGGCATAGACTAAAATATCATAACTATCATTAGACATACATATTGTACTCATAATATTTATGTCTAATTATCGATATGCAATTTAATATTGGCAACGCTGTAAATGCTTTCTGTTTACGTTTATTTATTTTCTCAAAACATAGTCTTTAATTTTATCAATTTATATGAATCGTGATCGCTAATATTTAACACGTTACTCGAATACTGAACATAATTCAAAATATATTTATCATAAGTGTTTCTTTTACACCCAGAAAATTTATTACCATCGAGATTTTGTTGGTTATAATTTACGATTTATGTTGTGCTTTTCAATTGATTGATCACGATGAAGGATCCAAAAATGTGCCAGACTCCAATAGAACCATTAGAAGACCTACAAAATCATTTCAAAAGTCACAATGTCGTTAGAGAATATTTTGCACATAACTCGAAGGTACATTCTGTCGGATGGTCTTGTGATGGTAGGCGACTGGCATCGGGATCATTTGATAAATCTGTGGCAATATTCACACTTGATCGATCCAGACTGGTAAGTTTAATCTGCCTTTTCTTGATTGATACATCATTTATATTTTGTAAACCCTTTGACTGAAAAATTTCATTTGTTATTGCGAAAACGACGAATAATATGACATTTGGTTATCTTAAAGAATAGCGTCGTGAAGCATTTGACGTTTAATCGAAATTGCCGACAACACAGTTATATATTCTTCTTTTTAACGTGTGGTTTTAATGCGATTATCAATCCCTCAAAAAAATATTTTAAATCGTGGTGTTGTTTTCAGCTTAGTTTGTGAAGTTTTTCGCCGCGATAGTCGACGTGCTACTTAGTGCTACTAAATGACATATTTAACTTTTCATTTATTCTGACAGTAATCAAAGATCATAACGCTCCTTAGATTTGTATAATTAATTAAAACAAATAATTCACGAACGATTTCTGTGTTGGCGGCAATTTCGATTAAACGTCAAATGCTTCACGACGCTATTCTTTAAGATAACCTGACATTTTACTCAAGTCAATTTAAGTAAATATGTCGTTGGCTTCTTTTGCGATGCTCACAGGCTCTAATCCCAGTATAAACATTTTTATTAATTGGTTTTTCAATCGATTTTTGTGCGTATTCTTAATATTCTGTGCTGTCTACATTTCCCTCTATCTGTCCAATCTTTAAAGTCGGGAGTCTCGGAGAGTTATAGGCTATCCATTAGTCCTCTCTTAGCATTTAGCATCTGTACTCTGTTCCAAAAAAGAGAAGTTGAGTTATTGAGTAACCAGCCTTCTTTTTATTACCAGATGTGGAATGGTGTAATATCAATTAAAAATAAAATCTAATAGAGTACTCGGGTTATTTTTGCTAGTATTTTTCTATTTCATATAACTACAATGTTGACAAAGCCACAAAGTTTGGGTAATCATTAACACTAGAGTCTGAAACCATCTGACAGTTAATTTAGTATGGCCGCCGTGTCAATGCTGCCAATACAAAAACATAACTCGCTTAATAATTATTATTTGTAAATATTGTATATACCTAAGTACAACACCATATCCGTAATCTGTAAACTTTGTGGATCCAAATGATTGTGAGTTACATACTCAAAACGTTGAAAATATGTGAATGCGAGCGAAACGACAATTAGGTACAAGTAGGGCTTTATTCGGGTCCTATTTGGATGAATTCGTGTTGAGGAATTTGTTTCGCTTCCCAGGCAGCAGTATTTTTGAAGTATTTCTAACGGTTATTAGAGACAACTACGATTCTTAGGTATGTACAATATTTACAAATAATATTTAATAATAATTATTGAGTGAGCTATGTTTTTGTATTGGCAGCACTGACACGGCGACCATACTAAATTAACTGTCAAATGGTTTCAGACTCTAGTGTTAACGATTACCAAAGTTTGTTTGAGTAAACAACTTACTACATTATGTTTCCAACATTCTATCTATATACATGGTTTTTCATTGCAGACTCAAGAGTACATATTTAAAGGTCATACAGGGTCCGTTGATCAACTTTGCTGGCATGCCTCACATTCTGATTTGTTAAGTACTGCTAGTGGCGATAAAACAGTTAGAATATGGGACACAAGGTATAATATTATCTAAATTAAATATTTTTGGTTTCTCAATATCAATAATTCAAATAATAAATTTTATAAAAATATAAAATTCCTCCAAAGTATTGGAAGTAGCTATAGAACCTTGATTTAAAGAACTGATGAGACTCCATTAAAGCCGAAAGTATTTTCATAGTCCATCTCCCTTTCCATAGTCCATAGTCCATCTCCCATAGTCCATCTCCCTTTGAGGAGCAAGTTATTTTTTGTTAAAATATTACTATTCACATATTTATTTCCAATAAATAATAAAAACAATGTGATTGTCATAAATAACTAATAGATGTGTGTAGTATCCATGTCAAAAGAAATAATTAAAATTTTATTAAAAAATATGAGAATAAGCCATATATAATCAATAACAGATTATCATGTTGCGTTTGTTTGTAATTTACAATTTAAATTTATTGAATGGTGTAGTAAATGCATCCATTCACTTCGAGTTAATAAATTACACTGCCGTGGAGCTGGTGTTGCATACTTCAGTGCTACATTTAGTTGGCGAGTAGGATGGCATTATGACTCGAATTTGAGTGCGAGAGGTATGATATGATTATTATGCACAGAATATTAGGCCACAGGGGCCCCCGTTCAGAAACTCTGGTTTATAGAATGCCTGCTGTCAATATTTTCAATAGACAAAAATCCAAGTTTGCTGTACAGAAAAAGAATATTATATAATGAAAAATATCCATTACAATCACATTCTAACATAAGTTCATAAAAAAACAACTGTTATAACATTCTGGGGTCGATTACACGAAGTTTTATCAGACAAAGGGAAAAATCATCAACATTTGATCAGATATTTTTTCTATTACACTCCATTATAGGCCATCATATCAAGGCTTATTCAGTCGAGATTCTACTAAACAAGTTGCTGATAGGTATAATATTACTTTTAACAAAAATAGTTTGTTAAAAATCAACAGTCAAAATGGCCACTCTGAAAAAAAAAGTGAAATTATCTTTTTGTTATTGATAGATTGGGCAGTGACTTTGTCGTGATTCATAATTAATGTTACATTAAAATTGATAACTTTTCCATTCTTTGGCGTGATCTATGCTTGATATGCACCAACAAAATTGTGAGTTTTTCTTTTTTTGTTTTGTTTATGCCTTAGGTCTCAAAAATCTGCTGCTACAATCAATACTAAAGGTGAAAATATAAACATTGCATGGTCACCAGATGGAAATACTATTGCTGTGGGGAATAAAGAAGATCTTGTTTCTTTTATAGACACAAGAACACATAAAATAATTGCCGAAGAACAGTCAAATTTCGAAGTTAATGAAATATCTTGGAACAATACGTCAGATCTATTTTTCTTGACAAATGGACAAGGATGTGTTCACATTTTAAGGTTGGATATCAAATGTTACATTTTAACAAACCTGTATAGGTTGAAAAAATAATCAAGCACCGTAATCACGATCTTATTTAGTTAATAGCAGTGACACAATTCGCAACGAAAGTTACTTAACCCTCTGATTGCCAGGCCTTTAGGGATTTTTGTCTGAAAAATCCCATGATTATAATCGTAAATAATTAATAAAAATAATGTGTTCAATATTTTTTGGTACGTCTGTATTATTTTTTGAATGACATGTACACCTGCAAGTTAAGAACCATGGGCGGCGAAATTTTTTGTTTTATAAATTTAGTAATTTATAAAATATTCATACTTTATTTTGATAGAAAAGACAATTTACAACGAAAACATATTTACTATATACTTTAATAAACGAAAACACAAACCATACATGCAGTAGTGAATGAAAAAATTAACATCAAATATTTGCCTTAAAAAACATTGCTTTGTCATTGGAATCAGTTGCATACAGTGCAACACAATATTATCTTGGTATGTATGTTTGTAAAAACTCAAGGTTGTGGTTGTGTCAGCTAGTTTTGAAATTTTGATGGGTAAAGCTGTGCGATGCAGCATTTTTTCAGTTGATTTCTCTTTGAAGGCATGTGTGTTTGTGATGTTTAAAAATTCCCTCCCACCCTTCAATAACTGGGCGGAGCGAAAGTGATTAGTTAACCACTAATCCTGTCTTAGCCTTATCCTTCTACTCTCTTTGGAAAAGATAGGTTGAGCGATAAGTATCAAACAGTTCTCGTAGAAAATCTTCTGTTGGGATACCTCCATTAGGAGGCCATATGCTCTACATAAGAAGCGGACGTGGATTTAAAAAAAGAAGAACTGTGCTCAGCAGTACTATTTGTAAATTACTCTTGCATAAGTTATTATTATACGATTGTATTTCAATATTTTTGATGAGTTTCAAAAGAGCAAAAATGGCAGAAGACCATAGCGATAGTGAAAATTCTGATTGCAGTGATAATGAAATTTCAAATATTAGTTACAATAGTGACTTTGAATTACTGTGTAATTATGGATTCAATAGTGATACTGACATTGATTCTGATAGCAATATCGATGACACTATGTTGCTTTCAAAAAATATTACCGTCACCGCCAAGTGATCAACCTTTGGCATCCAGAGAGGTCAATGGGTTTGAAAGTCAATTGTCAACTTCGTCAGATTCTAGGGAATGGTTAACCTTTAGAGGAGTGAATAGATTTATACAGACCTTACTTTAATTTACTGCCTTTTCTTAACATGACAATTTTTTGACTTTTTCCTAATGAATATATGTAATTCATACTTACGAGCATATATATGCTTACAGACAGACACTCATGTGGTGAGCTTAAACTACTTTTATACTCATTTATAGAAAAATGGCGCCGACGTACATGTACATCTATACTCCTCTAAAGGTTCAATATACCGAAAATAACAAATATACAAAGCCGATCGGCTTTGACAGTTCTCAATAGAATAATGAAACACTTTTAAGGTGTTCACTGTCAATACTTGGTGGAAAGGCATTATAATAAAAATAATGAAAGTTGATTTATCTGCTATTGGCAACCAGAAGGATAATTACTTCTCACCGTGTTAGTATATAATCTTAATATTTTACTTATTTTTCTAGTTATCCAACTTTAGAGTTGCAAACTGTCCTAAAAGCTCACCCTGGAACGTGCATCTGCATAGAACATGACCCAACCGGGAAATACTTCGCAACTGGGTCTGCTGACGCTTTAGTGTCTCTGTGGGATGTTGATGAGCTCGCTTGTCTTCGAGTATTTTCACGGTACTTTATTTTTAAAATAATATTAAACATTAATTTTTTTCTTGTCTCACTCTGCAAAATCTTGAAATCAATATTATTACACAGTTAAATGCATTTATTCTCTTAATATTTACCTTAGGATAATAGAAATAGCTTTATTGTTTGCGTTAATAACTTTTGAAGAGCTAGAATGACCGGTAATCTTTAGAACATGAATACTAGCCGCAAGTGATATAAAATATTTTTTTTAAAGATTGGAGTGGCCTGTTCGAACGCTATCATTCAGTTTTGATGGAAGACTTCTCGCTTCAGCCAGCGAAGATCTCATTATTGACATAGGCGATACAGAAACTGGTAAGAATATTTTCAACTAGCTATACTTAAAAAGAAAAATTATGGAACATTATATAAATATTTTTTTATGTCTATTACAATTGGATTCATTGCATCCATAAGCTTCTTACAAAACTAAGTGAAATAAATTATTCTTTAATGATTACTTTTCAATGTTTTTTTTGCTTTTTCACTTCTGATCATCTCATCTCGCAGAGAAAACTGAATTAAATGTTTTTAATAGATCACCGATAGAGTATTTACCCTCGCAATTTCTTACTAATTGAGTTTGACTTGAGTGTCATTTCTGCAGTCCTATTTTTACATTATCCTCACAATTCGCATGTGAACTATTTAAAATGTAGTTCATATTAAGTATGTACATTCTTAGTAGCTAAATTGTGGCCCTTTAAAGATGTTTATTACATTTACATGACCATAACTTTAAATCAATTTATTAGATCAAAATAGTTTTACAAAGGTAACCCAGATATATGAACCAAACTGATTTGCGAGTTAAAATAAAATTCTTCGCACTCAATCTAAGTATTCCCTCTATATATATTTTTTTCGTCGATAAAACATTGCTTTGCTATTATTCTAATTTGATAATACTATATTTTTTTAGGTGAAAAGGTAGCCGATATTCCAGTTCAAGCAGCAACATTCACTGTAGCATGGCATCCATCTCTTTACCTCTTAGCATATGCCTGTGACGATAAAGAAGCTGAAAGAAAGAGGGATGCAGGTAGCCTTAAAGTTTGGGGTTTCAGTGCCAACTAAAGAAATAAAACAAAAGTGTGTTCAGTGCTTTTTTTTTGGACAATTATGATGTATGATGACTTTGCGTTGTACAACTTCAATATGTATATTGTTCAATCATCAATAAATGTGTTATCAGGAGTTTACTTATTTAATATAAATCATTTTTATTGTGTTGAAAATATTCCCAGGCACTATAACGTCTAATAATGAACCTTTAACAATATCAGTTTCTCCAGACCTTGTGTCTTCTATGAAAGATGCTGCAGTTGAAACTGCTTAAGAGAAAAGACTTAATTATATTTTAATATTTAACAATTGAGTACCAGAATGTCGAAAATGGGAACGAGGAGCGAGAGGGTACAAAGTGACCCTAGGCAAATTTCCATAATATTTGCATTTTGTTTAGAAAATGACAATAAATATCAGCTAGGATTATATTGGAATTTAGGGAATGGTTGAAATAAGAAGAATTTTGCAATGTGAATGGAACTCGAAAGGTTAAAGAAATAAACAAAATATACATAAACAATTTGATATTAATTTATAAATAGGTGTAAAAATGAACAATATTGACAGTGCAAAGTTAATTGAAATGTTATTGATGATATTTCAAAATCACAAAATATTGGGTACATGGTTTTTATTTTAGCACTACCAAGTTTCCAACTGTAATTTCCCAAAACTTTCCAGGTTTTTCATGAACAGAACTGCTTCCTCTTTCGACAATTTCCCATCATCCATCAAAACATTTTCAACAAAGCTTTCTTTTACATTATCAGGCATATTCTTAGAATTTCCAGCAATGTAAATATTGCATTTCTTTGATAATACATCCCAAATAAGAGAATGGTGTTCCGCTATTTTATGCTGCACATATCTGAAATAAAATATATAGGATACTTTTTTTTTTCGTTTAGTGTATGAATTTTCATACCCCACATTTATTTTTTTATTTCCAATCAAAATATAATAATATATACAATAATTAATTATTTCCATTTACACATTTAGATAATTCGCAAATCTGACATGATTGTAGCAAATAATAACACTTACACTTTATTTTCTTGATCTCTTGAAAAGGCACAAATTAATTCCAATTTGCCATTGCTATGTAAATTTTTCAAATATTCTCCACAGTGAAAGTCGCCTTTTTTATTTCGACAGCCAATGAATAAAACCAGCAACTCCTTAGAAGCGAGATTGAGTTTCTCCTTCTCCATGATAAGATTGCGGAAAGGAGCGAATCCTGTTCCAGGTCCAATCATGATGATTGGTGTCGTCTGCAAAGATTTCTTTGATCATTAATTTATAATTAATAAGAGACATGTATGAATTAAATAGATATCATATTTTAATAAAGTTAATGAAACTACCAACATATTATTTGGTTTGGCGTAATGAATTTATTTACTTCAATATATTAGAATCATTTTCAAGTTCAATTTGAAAGACTTATTTAACCAATATCAATAATTAATTTAATATCCATAATAATTGAAACAAAATAAATGCTAAATGAAATTCAAAACACATATTTGAAATAAAAATGTCTTGTTTATTTTTCTGCAATAGATTGAAAGCATACAGTAACTTTGATATTACCAAATCTGTGGGAAAGATGAACGTTCCTTTCTTAATCCATCCAAAAACTTTTGCCCCTGAAGAAAGATCTTGCAACCAATTGGAACATAATCCAAGCCTCTCACTCTTGAGCTTAGTGTAATATTTCACCACAGCAACAAGTATGTCTAATTGTTTTCCATCAGATGCTAAACAACTGCTAGCAATGGAGAAAGCTCTAGGTTTAATGGAAGTAAAAAGTTCAAATAAGACATCCAAGGTAAGTTTTGAAGCAGAATGTCTGAAGTCTTCTAAAACCTGTAATGATCATATTGTAAAAGATATTAAAAAATTTAGAATTATTTTCATTTTGCACACTTCCATAAAATTCTTGGTCGAACACGACCCGGGTTTCGCCTCTCGGCATCTTCCGGCACTTATCAGTGCGCGAATGCACTCAGTTCGAGCCTTCAGTGTAAAATACACAGCCGAGTGGCTGTTTGTGTCGTCCATACAGTCAAAAGTTGACGGGGGACTTTGCATTTTACAGCCTAGTAACTTAGTATTTCATCCATATTTTTTTTATTTATTCTTAGTTTTGGCAGTTTTGCATTTTTCGCGAAAAAAACGTAACCCTAATTTTTATACAAGCTTCAGTATCCCAATTACGCGAATCCCAATAACAGGGTCCCAACTTTTGAGTAATTGGGGGGATCACTGTAACTAGGAACGTTTTGTTGTAAAATGACTACATATGTTTGAAATTTTGCACAAGATATTTCCAAAACATGTTCAACCTACCTCTAAAATATTTCTCCGAGGTCGATTGCAATAATTGAATAGCTCTTCTTGTCCCTCGGGCATGCAGAATTCTCTACACTTGGCCTTTTCCAGTTTATCTTCGGATACATGAGATAATACCGAAAAAGAGTATTTCTTAGGAATGGCAGATAAATCCCAAAATTCTTCAACTATTTGATGAAGTCTTATAGGTTTCTTTAAATAATCAGGCACTGGCATATCTGAAAGCATAATAATGTTTTTTTAAGTATAAATAATAAAAATGAATCACAGATACAAGGCAAGTGAAAAGCTTGCATTTATCTTTAATGTAATGATATGACATACATTGTATTTAAGAAACTTTCGATATACATAAAAATATATATGTACACTTTTTTGTAAATGAATGAAAAAAATGATTTAGGGTGACCTCAGGAACTCTAAATGTCCTGGTTTTACCACCTCTGATTCATACGGTGTTGCAGAATATTTATAAAAATTGACATACCTTCATAAATTTGCACAACTTCAATAAGCTGATCAGGATCTAAGCCTAATGAATGTTCATTGAAAATTGAGAACAGCTTATCTATTTTATCTTTTGAATTTTTTGGTCGCAAATACACCACATCGCCAGGTTTGTATGTCGGAAAATGTCCTTTTTCTGCACTAAACTCTAGTAACCGGACATCCTGAAAATCATCAACATAAAAATATTTGACTGATGTTATGTTGCTTTGGGAGAAACCATATCAGGTGCAGTGTTCCCTCTAAGCTGTGCACGTGTGCACACGCACACAACTTGCCGAGCGCGCGCACATGCATTACAACAGAGCGCACAAAAGTTACATCAGCCATATCACTACCAGAATAAATTAATTGACATTAAATAGTGTTGTTAATTATTGTCATTATTAAAAACAACCTTTTCGTTTAGTAGGTCAAAATATACCGTTATGTGGCGCACAAATCTTTTTATTTCTTGTCAAAGTTGCACAGGCAATGTCTTTGGTGCACATAGCGTTCCAAAAATTAGAGAGAACATTGATCAGGTGTCCAATTAATTTTTTGTTGCTTATTTTATGATTAGATATTTATGATCATTAAGTCGAACTATGCGACTATAAAGATATTTTCATTTTTTTATGTATAATATTATAATATATTTAGTAGAAACTCAAATGTGTTGATTTATAAAATTTCAGAGTGTATCTATGTAGAAGATCAGTGATCCTAATCCATCTGTGGACCAGTGAGAAGGAAATGAAATATTTCACAAACAAGTTGCTAAGAAATATAACTAATATTAAAATACTAATACTAAATAGATATCTATTGGTTTTAAAAATCATAAATTATAAAATATAGACATATCAGACATAATACAAGAGCTCTGGAAACAAAGACAGCAGTCTCCATGTTTTGTTGAAAATTGGTTAGATATATGTCACAGTATAGAGATGACAATTCCACATTTAGTAGTTGGTTTAATTTATTTTTTAATTTTAAATTTAACAGTAATCTTGCATTTGCACATACTTAGAAAAAAAAGCATATTTATTCATTCACTTTTAGGGGGTGTTCACAGTCAATACTTGGTGGAAAGGCATTATATTAAAAAAAAAAAAATATATATATACAATTGTACTAATTCCCACTTTTATTTATGAAGATCAGGACTGGTTTCGCTCATGAGGAGTATTATCAACTGAATATAAATTTATTACTCTTGAAGAATTTTGATTTAAATTTTCAGCATGGTATTTTAAAATGGACGGCTACTTTGCAGACTGTCATGAAAATTCTGTAGTCTGGAGGTTTAGACTTTATTAAATGACATAATTCTAACATGATGCAGCACATTGGCAAAGGAAAGGATGAGATATGCAGCATCTATGACGTGAGGAACTGCCTTTAGAATTATTTGATTCGACTATATGTCAATTGATATGATATAAATTCTTTTAAGGAAATGGTTTTATAAAACCTATTTATAAGAATGTTCGTGATTCAAAACATTACCTGAAAATGATCTTGAGACGTAGTTCTGATATTGTTTTTCAGGCTCATTAGAAATGGTTTTTCTGTATGGCAGTTCAAATCTACACTTTGCGAAAAGTATAAATTTTGGGAAACAGCTATACTTTTGGATTGAGGTGCCTTCTTACTTTGTATCTTCCATCTAGGAATAAAACTGAACGAAAACGAATCAATATCATCAGAATTAATATCTACTTTAGGAAAGTGTTCTCCGAGTTTATTCCAAAGAGACACAAGCCATGGGTCAGCAACGGCATCATGTCCTAAGTCATGTTGATAGTCGCAGATACCTGTAATAAATGGAAAAATAGTAGTCATGATCAATTATTTTAGAGTTAGTTAAGACAGTGTTTTTAGCTGAAAAATAAAGTTTTCATCAGATAGACCATGGGTTGCCAACTTTTTTCGGAAAATTCCTGGAATTTTAGATTTGAAAACACTCAGAAGAGCCAAAAAAAAACGAGTTGCGCCGATCTTTTGGCTAAATCGGTAAGTTCCTGGGATTTTTAATTTTAAAATTCTTGGAAGACCTAAAAGGAATACCTTATTAAAAAAAACCCTTTTTCAATTGAATCGGGGTTGCGGGTCACATGGCTTTTATAAAAAGGGGTTGCCACCCGAAAAAGGTTGGGAGCCTATGGGATAGACTGTATACTCTAAAAATACAAAATAGTATAAGAACTTTGTTAGAATATTTAGGCCTTTATAAATACCTACTACAATATTTGTATATTTTCAAGGGTAAATTATTAAAGTAATGGAAAAAATCCAAGACTTGCAAGAAATGCAATACTTAACAATTTATTCAACATAGTTATTCAAATGTTAGTATTTTAAGCAATTAAACCGTCTGGTAACTACAAAAATAATGGTGAGTTCAATTAAATTAAATTTATACTGTTTTCAGATGAGTAAAATGCTTTCAAATAAATTTAAAAAATTACCAATGTCAACCAAAGGCGTAGCATCCAATTGAATCAATCGCTTGTGTAGCTTTTTACCAGGATAATTGAATTTTGAGTAGCTGGAATCTCCAAGTCCTAGGACTCCAAAATTTAGTTTAAACAATGAGTTTGTTGGTAGATTTTTTCGAAGTAAAAACTTCCAAAATGTCTTCATATTGTCTGGTTCTTCGCCCAAACCTGTGGTAGAACAAACAAATACCACGTATTTTTCTCGAACAAGATTTTCAATTGCATATTCATCCATTGCTTTTATCTGGCCAGAAAATCCACGGCGTCGTGACTGGCGCCAGATATTTTCGGCTAATTCTTGGGCGGTTCCTGTCTGACTTCCATATAAAATAACAATTTTTTTCTTCGCCGTCATTTTAATTTAATTATTTACAGAAAAATTAAAACGATATCGAGCAGCTGTCAAAAATGTTCTGACAGTTGGTTACAATGTTGCCAAGCATAATAAAGTAAGATTTTTTTTTTGTTACGAAAGTATAATGACATAATTTTACCCAGTCGATGGACATAAGTTGACAACATGTAACCGACATTTTTTCAATTTGGTAATTGTGTGTTAAAGTTAGTCATGGATTATTTTGGCGAAAAACTTCACGAACTAAGCTAAAAACAACGCCACGATTTAAAATCTTAATAATGCTTTGATAATCGCGTTAAAATCACACATTATTACAAAGATCACTGATAATTATGCGAAATATGAAATATTTTTCACGACTACGCCTCAATACTTCGATAATGGTCGATTGTATTCTGTGAATACCTTTATCCATAGACAATCATTTACCTGAATGTTCAGTCACATTATGTATAATTTATCAGTGATCTTCGTATTAATGTGTGATTTTAACGCGATTATCAAAGCTTTAATAAAGATTTTAAATCGTGGCGTTGTTTTTAACTTAGTTTGTGAAGTTTTTCACCGAAATAATCCATGACTAGCTATAACACACAATTACTAATTATTATGTATATTTAAAATAATCTGTTGACACAACAATAATTAAATAAACTTTTTACTAACAAGAATGTTTTGATAAATTGAATTGAATTTGATAAATTCAATGCACCTGTTTTAACTTCATTCATAAGTACCTATAATAATAGAAAAATTATACATAACTAGCGAGTACCCGGCATGCGTTGTAATGCCACTCAAAGAAAGAACGTGTTTGTGTTTTAATTCTGTTTATTGAAGTGGTTTTTGATATCTTTTGTTTTTCCGTCTGGTGCGTATACGAATAGATCTGAAGGTTTTCCAACGGTTGAGCAGGCCACATACAGCTGTCCATGTGGGAAATATAGATTTTATAAATTTAGTCCACACCCTTGTAGCGATTGTCCCTGTGCTTTGTTGATGGTCATTGGAATTGCGAGTCGCACCGGAAACTGCAAACATTTAAATTCGAATGGCATATCTGTTGGAATCATTGAGATGCGTGGCAATAGTACATTGTCCCCTTTAAGTTTTCCTGTTAATTTGTTTAGCTTCAATGATATTGTGCATTATCTTTTTCAATGAATGTCTGGTACCGTTGCAAAGTGGTGGATTTATATTTCGGAGAAGAATGATAGGTACGCCAATTTTCAATGTTAAAACGTGTGACGGCATGGCTGGCAAATCAAGTGAATTTAAGAATTCAGAAGAATTTATTGCGATATTTTTGGGAAAACTTTGTGAATCAATTCTCTTACTGTTTTTGTAATTTTACAGAAATTTGTTGGCAATGTAATACGTTGTGTTGATTTATCTATTTCCAATTTTCTATTCCCAATATCCAACAATTATTTTGCGAAACGTTCAGCAAATGTGTCATATTGTACTTTTACACGCATGCTGGCCTTGAAAGCCAACTTCTGCACGTGTCGCCATAAAACTGATGATTTGAGACATGCATTTAATTTACCAACAGCTGTTGAACGTGGTATAACTGATAGGGTTTGTCAAAAATCACCAGACAATAAAATAAGTGCGCTACCAAAGACCACTATTCATTTCCTCTCAAATCTTTTAGTGCATAGTGTAGTGCTTACAATGCCTTTTTGTGCGCCATAGTACATTCGTCTCATATTATGAGTTGGCATGATTGAAGTACTTCAATCATTCCGATTTTTTTTTGATATTGCATGTTAGTGTCTCAGTGATTTGCATTAAAATGCAATTTCAGTGCTGAATGCGCTGTTCGATAACCATCCAAAAATTTTCACACTAAAGACACGCGAACTGACGCTAAACTATATCAAATACACACATTTGCTAAATTGAGAAAAGTCACCAGAAAAGGCGATAATTCTTAGAAAATGCGCCACAGAGAATCCTAAAAATAGCCAATCAACGGGTGCAAATTTCACTTTTCGCGACCGATGATTTGCCATGAAACTGACAGCCGTGGCATACAGATCGCTTTTTTCGGCGAAATTCTTTTCATTGTAAAATGGCTGCACTCTGGGGTGGGCTGGAGAAAGCTCAGAGAGGTTCGCGCAGGACCTTCGTGAAATTTTGCTAAGGTCAGCCAGCCTCTTGTTAATTTAAGAGAAAACAATATTCTCAAATCAAATGAGTAAATAACTGCAATTTCTGACTTACATACATTATCTATGACAGCATCAGTATACACAGTATTACATTTTCGGCCATTCACATTGATGAGTTTACAGTAAATTGCATATTGGTACATATTGTAAATGTATTAAGTAAAAATCGATTGCTTATTTAAGTAGTCCACCAGAGTGATAAAAAACTCACTGCTTCCTAGAATACCGAGAATTGCTTTGATATAAAGCGAGCTCTATGTAAACGCATTGGCAGCCTACCACTGACTGTACTAATTTAGAAAACTTTGAGGGCGTCCGCACAACAAATCATCAAAGTTTTATTGCAATCGGATGAACGGTATAGAAACAGGAACACATAAAGGAAAAACTACCAAATTACCGTATTGGCAGCCCATCGTTGTATGTTTTGATTCAAAAACCTTTGCTGGTGTCCGCAAAACAACTCACCAAAGCTTTATCGCAATCAGATGAACGGTATAGGAACGAATACGGAACAAACAAACAAATTAACGTATTGAAAGCCCACCGCTAGCTGTACTTATTCAGATACCGTTGCGGGTGTTTGCACAACAACTCACCAAAGTTTTATCGCAATCGGATGAACGGTATAGGAATGAATACGTTAAAAAACAAACAAATAACGTATTGGCAGCCCACCACTGAATTATATACATTCACGGGCGTCCGTAGAACGACTCACCGAAATTTTATTGCAATTGAATAAACGGTATAGGAACGCATACCAGACAAACAAACAAATTAACGCATTGGCAGCCTACCGCTGATTCATAAACCTATTCTGGCGTCCGCATAACAACTCCCCAAAAAATTATCGCAATCGGATGAGCGGTATAGGAGCGCATAGGTAACAAACATACAAACAAACATTCATTTTTATATATATAGATTGTTATAATTTTTTTTAATCCAGTTACTAATTGTCCACTCTCCAATACAAAATGTTACAGTAAACATGTTGGAATTTTTTCTCACCTATTTTCAAATAGTAGGAAAACGATGTAGCTCTTTTACTATCTTTTGGCAGTTTGGTGGGCCTTTTTTTCTCTTACGTGTTTCCAACTTTAGAACAATTTCAATGAGAAATATTTTTTGTAAATTACAAGATGTCAATATTATAATAAAGCTTGAAAAAACAAAGAGAATTATATGCATAACTCATTTTATATTCATAAAAAACTAATTTTTCGTTGAACTCACCTCTTTTTATTTTGTAATATCGTGTCGTAAAATTTTAGTTTTGAAAATAAGTCGTTGAGTAAGTATATGTTTTTTTATAATAATAAAAAATATTTGTCATTACAGCTAGTAACAATGGGTCAAATATTTAAAAGTTGAAAGATCATAAGAAAAAAGCTTGATGAGAATTTATTGTAAGTCACTCGAGATTAACCCGAAGTAAATTGACATAACAGACACCCATGTCTTAATGGCGAAGATATTATATAATAATATAGCTTATCTTTTCAGAAAAAAGGTTAATTAACTTTTTCATCCCTTACGCTATGTTGTTGAGTCAAATATCAAAACAACCCGTGCATTACCCCTTTACTAAATCTGCTTACAGATCAACAATCAATTGCGGTTTGGCGACGTTAGATTGAAATGAAGGTTTTTTTTTCTTCCTTAATTTTAAGTATGATTAAGAAAATCAATGCCTTTTAGTTTAAATGAATTTATAGCACTTGCACATCCGTATGTAAGCTAAATCACATTAATCGATCGTTTAATGGCGAAGATATTATAGTTTAATTAAAAATCTTTTAAGGTGGTGACAAAAATGGAAAAAAGGTAAATGGTTAGATTTAGACTAATTAGAGTATTATTAAGATTTTTTTATAGAGCGGCAGTATTTAAAAAAAGTAGGAATCATTCTTGAATTCAGTGACGAATTAGCCTGTAAGCAAATAAGGCGCGCGCTTGGGGTCACCGAATCTTAGAGGTCTCAAAAATGGCTTCTATAATATATCCTATCTACTTTTTGTTCAGATTTTATATGATTTTTTTTACGTTTTTAAGAATGTTATCCGAAAAACAGGGCCTCCAAATTTTATTGCGCCTGGGGCCTCTCATGTGCTTAATCCACCTCTGATTTACTTAAAATTGATGTACAATTTATTATGAACAAGCTTTATAGTATATGCGATAAAATAAATTCCATTACACTTTAATTCTACCCCCACTATTATAATATATTGTTAAGTCAGTTTATAAACATATCGACTGTGGAAAGGAAAAAGGACGTAACCCACACATATCAAATTTTACAGGAGGCGCAAAAAACGTGTTTTGATGATTTTAGGCCATATGCAAATTATGAATTATACACAACCTTGAAGTGCAAGGAGACTTCTAAACTGGTGTTTAATTGACATAATCTAATATTAATTAATGAAATTGTCGAGGAAAAACCTTTATTTCGGTCTTTTTTCATGGTTTAATTTTTTTACAAGGTCATCTTTTTCAAACCTAAAAGCTAAATTTAAATACTAATTCGGCACTTTCAGCTTCCATCATTTTGATAGAATGTGTGTCAAGTTGTATACATTGTGTTATTTGAAAAAACCTGTTTTGAAAAACTGTGGGTTACGTCCTTTTTCTTTTCTACAGTCGATATACACTTCATTAATTTTTTAAAAACAGCATTTAACTTTGTGTATTTATTTTATCTACAATCAAAGATATTTACTTTCCGATGACAAATTGTTTAATTTAAATTAAAAACTTTTTATGTAGAGAATTAGACTGAGAAAAGTTTTAAAATGAGTACCGAAATGTTTACGAGCAATGCCTAAAAGATTAAATAGTTTATTGTATCGAGTTTCATTAGAGTTAATGTAAAAAATAATATTGCCAAATATATGAAACGTAATAAATATGAAAAAGAATTTAATTTTTTGTTTTCGACACATCGTTGAGACATTTTGTTAGCTGCTTAGTAAATTCATATTTTTGAAAAACGTGCCCTTTCTGGGAGTCGCGTTAAGCCGATGAGTCGTGATCGCCCTGCATGAGATCATACATCATCGCGCTGGATTACCCAGATGAACTGTATGTAGAAAAATAACCTTCAGTGTGCAAGTGGCAGAGAAGAGCATTATATTATACAGATAGAGCACGCGTCAATTATTATTAACGAATGTTAGTTATCGTAAACTAAAGATATAACCAATTTCACAAGTTAATCTGTAAAAATAGAGTACGAAAGTATATTTTTTCCTAAGATTGAAAATTTAATCAGAAAACAGAGAAAGAGATTTAGACACTCTGGAGTGTCGGAAAACTTCTTCTTTGGGGAACAGTAAGAGCAACTAAACTTTATTGTTTGCGAGTCGATAAATCTTCGTCAAGCTGAGGTCAGTGTGAAAACAAAATACACAACTTGCCACTAGAGAGCTAAAGCATAGTGCTATTCATTAATACGATGGACAGATAAAACTTCTCATAATTAAATAAACAAGAAAGATACTAAATTACTTGAGTAGGTAATAAAAAATTTAAACTGATGTGTGTTAGAACGATACTTCTCAGTGCCTAATATTTTGAAGTGAATACAATCGATTTTTTGAAACGTCGAGTACCTTATCGAATTCAATGGAACTTACTTGAGCAAAAATTGGTTATAAATAAGTTGCTTAATCTCTGTTCAAAGAGAGCAGTACTAAGAAATGGGCTGTATGAAGAGATATGAAAACATCACAGAAATCGATGCTTCTTTATATAATTTCCTAATTTTTTATTTGTATTCCTTTTTTATTCTATTATATCTACCACTATAATTATAAAACACTACGAAATATAAACTAACTTGCATTGTCAAATTGCATCATTTAAAAAAAAATAATGACAGAAGAAAAATAAATTAGTTGAAGCTGAGATGCAGACGACGCAGCGTAGTGAAACTCAGGGCAACACGGAGCCGTGTATGCTAATATGTATTAAGGTGCGTGCGACGCATACACGCGTCTGCCCTATGCTGAGGTTCGTTGTGATCGTTCATTCATACAAGCTTGGACGTGTTATTTTAATTGCGCCGCCGAAATGACAGTTAAACCAATTGAATTTGTGCGAACAAAACATTGTTTATAGGATATATGACCTTATAACAGTGTCGTAGGAAGGGGTCCTGTCGCCCAGGACGGTCCTTGAATTTGCCGCCCCCAATTTTGTTTTTAGTCACTTTTTCTATGAACTAGGAGTTTTTACTACAGGTGGCTTAATTTTTTTTTCATGTATATTCATATTATTTCTTGAAAAATATTGTATTTATTTTTAAATATGCCGCCCCTAAAAATGTGCCAATGGTCCACCCCTACCGCACCCCTTTTGCTACGCCACTGCCTTATCATATACTCATTCATATACGACCCTTGCGTGATGTAGCTGTCTCAAGCACAAGCTGATTGGACATTTCTGCTTCGCCTGCCTGCACTTACCAATTCTGTGTTGCCCTGTGCTGCGTCGCCCGCATCTCAGCATACGCTTAGCATCAGGCCTGCTAAAAAGAATATTACATAGAACTAGTCACGAACAGCTTCGCATTATAAAATATACATTATGCGTAGCTTGAATTTCAAGTAATAAATATCCGATCAACAATTTAGTTTTCACTATCATTATTATAAATGAAACTTGTTTCTCGCCGAAAAGCATTTGATGGATTATTATACAATGAAGACGTCCATTAATAATGTCAATAAAGTTTTGGTTTGAAGATGTTTGACGACTGTTGACACGAGGCAGGGCGGGATGTTCAAGATAATTTGACTTCTTTTTAAATTCCATAATTGAAGCATACAAAGTTGTTTTTGGCATAAAAAATATTGTTGTATTTTTTGTAAATTTGTATAACTTTATTAGGGGATAAATTAAATTTTAGTACTTTGTTGAAAAAGGTGGAGGAAAGCTAAAAATAGCTTAAAAAGTGTTGACATAAATAATGAAATCCCCTATGTAGAAAAAACGATTTAAAATAGTGAAATACGCACGGCACAACAAAGTGTTATTCATAAATAACGCCTGAAAATGTATTACAATGATATATCCGTTGAATGGTGGTATAGTAAAAAAAATGCTAGGTATTTTTGGTATGAAAAAATTCAGTTTCAAAGTCAAGTGTACTATTTTCCCAGATATTAACATCCCCTGCGGAATTGCTATTAATCCAGTGTCAAAGTAGAAAAGACACTGTCAGTACTAATTTACATTATAAAAACGTCTTTTCAAAACCACCAAGAGAGTGCTAAAAGCTAAAACTCAGTTTATTACGCGTCGCACATAAGGTAAAAGAAGCATTGGCGCACATAACAATGCCAAAAAAATCATATATGGCTTTAAATTAAATTTATTACACAATGCTTTGATTTATACGATACTAAATTACGTCCATATCACCTTATTTTACAATGAGTATTACAATGATGCTTGACACAACATATTGCAAGAGTGCTAAAAACATTTATTTGTCTTTTTCATTTTGTAAAGATATTTTAATTCATGGACAGAACCAAAAAAATGGTATACTTGCTAAATAATGTTGCTCAAATTAGTTGACTATATTTCAAAACCTTAAAAGATGTTTTTAGGATTCTTACTATTCGACAGAGATTGAATAAGTAAATTATATTATTTAATAATAAAAAAATCTGACATTAAGGCCTTATATTTAGCAATTTTGGAACCACACGAGATCAACGCACGTGGATTCTTTTGTTAAGTCATTTCAGATCAAGACGAGGTGAAAATACATCCTAAAAACCCATGCCCAATATTTAAAAATGAAATTTAAATAAACGATAAAAACCTTCCCGGCACTAAATCCCAGACTGAACTAATTAACAGGGTACAGTTTTAATACTAAGCCACAAAGGTAAATATTTGTATGTATTTACTTCTGTGGCTTAGTATTTTGTTATGTTTATACTGATTATTACACTAATGACTTAAGATATAAATAAATAAGAACATTTAAGTGAGAATTATTTTAATAAAAACATATTCATGTGATAATATTTAATTCTAGATAGAAATGTATATTTAAGAGTATTTTACAGTGTATTTGTTGAACGAGAACTTCAGGCAGGCAAACCATGAATATACGAGGTTAGGTAAGACATATTAATTTGTAATAGAAGCCAATCGCTTTTTTCGCGACCAGTTTTTATAAGTTCTGAGCACAGTAGCAAACAAACTGAAAATTATAGATGCTTAAAACGATTTGAGCCCTTGGTTGCTTAATTGAGTTTAAGTAAGTCACATGACTCGTCAGTAAGTTAATGATGAATAAAGTAAAAAAAAAACCATAATATTTTGTTAATATGGTAAATACGCGCTCGGCATTACAGATCAGTTTTCAAATACGTATGTTCGGTCTTCCAAGTAAAGTACTTAATAATTTCAGAATTATAATTTGTATAAGGGTTAGTAAAAAAGCATGCGTTTAATAATTATATGTCAACTTTAAGCTACTTATTTACACCGTAACGTACTGTGAGCACATATCTAATGCGTATAAAACGTTTATAAAATTAAAGGATGCATTCATATCAATTATGCACGGTGGTTGCAAATCACGTGTAAGGGAGTTTGGAAAGGCCCACGTCAATAACCTATAAATATATAATATAGTTGATTCCCCGTTGTCACAAAGTCGTGGACACGCCAGAGGAGTAGAAGCAAACTCTCAAAGAAGTTCCTCGGCTAGTGGCTAGCCAATTCGAATACAAACGACTGCTTAATATTAAACTTTGACTATTAACACGTTCCAACGCTAACAGATGAATTTTGAAGTGAAGTAATATACTCAATCAATAATACCGCTTTATCACGCCATCTTCAATAACAACATTATATATAATATTTGTCGTACATACATACCTAAAATATTTTGTAATTCATATATATTATATTTTTATCCTATAGCCCGAAGTAAAGAATATTTAAGCATTGTTCATGCGAAACATGGACGCTCAATTAATTTTTGTTCTTACCTATATCGCCCTAACGGAACGTGGAACCTACTTAGCAGGCTCTCAATTTACTGCCTATTTCTTTGCTAGGGTGGGTACACACTTTGTCTTTATATCTCGTTCCGCTTGCGAAATCGCTAAGTACATACTACCTAAGTTTACAACTGTATGCTTTGCGGAAAAAAAACAATTAAAAAAAAATACTTTTTAGAAATATAACCAATGTAATTAATTGTTATAAAAAAATGAATATCAGGGATTGCATTATTTTACATTATGATATTAACATTTTTTTATGACTTATTTAACAGTCTTTACTCCAAGTTATTTTGATTACAAAACAGTACATACTAACCTTGGCTAAATCGAAAATCTTCTAGACTTTTTATATGGATTCTTTCATCGACTTGCTCTTCACGAGCGATGTTTCACCGTCTTCAGGTATTATTTTAAGAACTAACATATACGACGACTTAAGACAATTGTATCAAACAAATAGTCGATAATGAATGAAGGGAAAACCCAAGCAATCCAGTACTGTTGCACTATGGAATATTTATATCGGATAAGATATTTCGATGAATATCAGGAAATTGTTGGAAATGATATTTTGATATCATATGTGAGTATAACTACCCTTCTAAGATATAAGACAATACATTTTTGAAATGAAATTACGAATCTGATACATAATTTTGAAAGCGTTATACGCTGTTCTCAAAATAAAGTTAAAAATGGTCACCTATTAAAAATAAAGATATTTTTTAGAAAAAAAACAGCAACAAAAAACAGTTGACTCAACAAAAAATACATTTAAAAAAGTTCTTGCATGCAGTACTTAACTTTGAAAACAACACATTATGTAATTTTCACGAAAATTTGTCAGAGTCAGTTACTGTGTTTTGTCATTATTAATAACTGGAATTTTCTTTCATTGTAAAATAATATCAACCTCATATTGTATGCACGATGAATTCTCAGCATGGATATAATATTTTATGATATCAATCTTCGTGGTGATTACGTGACAATGGCTGGAAAATGTAACATATTGTCAAGTAAAGCTCGTTACCCAACGACTCTTTGATCCTATCTACCCAATTTCTAAACGTATTTTTATTATTTACATATATATAGTTAGTAGCAAACTATTGAATAATAATTTATCAATAACACACTATTTCAAGCAGTATTAGTGTTATATAATAAGCCTGTTCTTAAGCGTATTGTCTTTAATCTGTGATATATACAGTATATTCCAACCGGCAGACATAACAACTGTAAAATGTCGAGTTTTTATAATCATTTATTTTTCATTGACGTTATGTAAACCCACAGGCGTTATAAATTAATGTACCTATTAAATGACACTTTGTAAACTTAGAAAACAATGTTTATTACCACCACATAATCATAAAGTCATATTTTTGAGCGGAGTAATTCCAATCTCTTCCATCAAAGGATTGTTGGATAAACTATGGAGATGCGTACGTGTCAAATTTATTTTTATTTATATATACTTCTTTATATTCAATGATTTTTCAGCTGGTTTTTAATATTGATCATTCTGAAAATCAAAGTTGCTTAGGAAGAAAGATGATGTCGGTTATTCACATTTATTGCTAGCCTATTGAAATCATAAATATTATTTGGAATTTATGAAATGAACATTAACCAATAAAAAAATTAAACAAATAAAAAGCAAAATAATTATTTTAACAAATATGCTATCATTTGTTTTTTTTAGTAAGCGTTTTGTTTATTTCATAAATTAATTATCAATTAATAGCGATTGAAGCAGTTTTTGTGAAAACCAGATGATTTCAATTTTGCAATAATATCACATTGAATATAAAAACGACTACGTTTATTTAATTTCTCTGAATTGATTTTATTACACATACAGTGGAACCCCCAATTACACTACCCCGATTTACGCGCCGGCTTGAAATATTCGCATTCCATTGCCGTTACTAAGAGACGGTCGTCTGTGCTTCGCATACAGTTTTTTTTGTAAAACTAAGGGACATCTTAGTTTTGCGTTTTCCGCGGAAAAAAATCAAATCCCTTATTTTGTATGACATTCACACCCCCAATTACACGGTCCCGAATATAGTGTAAATGGGGGTTTTACTGTAATTATAATATCAGTCAGTTTAATACGATTAAATTTATTGTATCTGTTCTTTGACACCATTATCACTGTCAAATAAATCGAAATGCACAAGATACTTAGTTTCATGTTCAGATATTTATTTTGTGTGAAAACAAAAGAAGCCATCCAATCACGTACACGTAAAGAAAGATCTCCTTTTGATTGGTTCTAACAATACCCGGAAATATTCCGCAGTTTTTCTCCCTTTTAGTCATTTTTTGGAAAAAATGCCAGTATTCGGATTGAAAGAATACAGCTGAGAAATAGCAACATATTTGGACAAAGAGTCGAATAACTGAAGCATCGAGCATTCTTATGTATTCTTAACATGGAAATATACCAAAATTATTTGAATTAATATATTCTTTTTAAATTTAAAATATATTTTAGCTTCTTTATTTTACGTGACATATAATATTAAAGTGTCGAAGAGCTCACGAAAATCCACAGAGATTTTTGTAGAATGTATTTTTAGTGTACGTTTATTACCAAATATTTGGTAAAAATTAAAGAGTTTATGTGCTACGAATACCACAGATGGGCCTGTATCACACCTGTCTCTTCTTCAATTTGGATGAATTCCATTGCTCTAGAAGGCTGCTGATATCGATTCAATTGGTGTATTTAGTAGAACTAAGACACGCTGCAATGGTTTTGGAAAAAATAAAAAAATCACCGTGGAAAAGATAATCATAGACGCAGCACGTGGAGACCATATGTATGCTATGGCTTGGAAATTAACTTGGAAAGCTCCAAGAGAAGAGAGAGACAATTTGCATCTTACTGGTTACGTTTTGTTTTGGTAAGAAACTGTAGAATGCAGATCGTTAAACTTGATAGAAAGCTATCACCGATGTACTCGTGAACATTATACTATCAATTTCATTTTCATCGTAGAAAATGGATTTTTTTTTGTAAATAATGTAGCCAAAAAAAGATATGACTTTTTAGCCCTTAGTAATTAGTACAAAAGATGTAATTTATAAAAATTGTTTTTATTCCACCAAAAACGAAAAAACGAAATAGATATTAACTATTTGTACTGGTTGCACATACATATTATCCGCTACTAATATATAGAGTTTATTAAAACCAATACCGATTTTGCTCATTAGTGACTGATAAAAGATAAATCCAACGTTATATGTTTTAATATAATGCTATTTCAACAAGAATTGACAGTTAACACATTAAAAGCAAAATGGACCGCTATAAATGAAACATATAAAAAGTTTAATTTTTTGTTATGAAATGAAATAAAATGAGTGCTCAAATTTCGGTAAGGATGAAAAATTTAATATGCAAAAAGTTTGGATGGGTACTCATTAAAACATTGATAGGAATCTGCTCTTTTTACAAATTAAAACATAATCAAGTCGGTCGAGAAAAGCATTTCCTAAAACATTATTAATTTTGTAGATCTTATCCGGGCGAAAACTTCGTAACTTTTAAGGTAATAATAATAATTTAAAAGAAAGTTTGCCAAAAGCCTTACCGTTTTTGCAAAGACACCCTTGAAAAAGTTGTTTTCGTGTAATTTAAACGTTAAATTTAGCTGGAAATGATCGCCGGAATATACCGGTTGGACTTTCTTTGATATGTCTTTGGGGTTCTTTTGAAGAGTTGTCAGGAAACATTTTTGGCTAAATACTTTTCTTTATGTCGGCCCACCGACCGGAGAAATTTTTTGATATTTTTTATTCCGTGAATAACATTTGAAACTAATTTCATTGGCTGTCAAATTTTTCACAGTGAAAAATCCTTTACAATATAAAATCAAACAAAACACATTCATAACAAATAAAGAGATCTAGCTGACTTCAAATTCCATACAGGTCATTCAGAAGTTTCCGTATACTCATAAGAGCTAAGTAAGCATTAGATTAAAAGTAAAAAAATACTACACAGACTTTTCTGCAAATTGCATGCAAAGTTAAAAAATATTAATTTTGAAATATAAAAACTACGTTGGTTAATCGACTTTTGTGTTTCACGTGAGTTTATTTGCGTGAATTATTTTAAGACTTAACGTTTCATAAAAATGTACCTTCAAATGATTGAATTTCATATAAATTAAACATGTTTTGTCGATGAGAAGTGCTCGTCGTCTTATGAAAAAATATTTACTTGTCACTTTGGGAGACTTATAAAAAAATAAAAGTAAGCCAGTCGTCTTATCTGTGCGATGGTATCAAATTATGCACCTGCGGGAAATCTAAGATTCGTCGTGTTACGAACAAAAAATAATCACGATCATCAATTTATCTTTCACTTTTTTAGATGGAACAAGAAAAGGTAAATACGCAAAAAAGGAATATACTTAATGCACCCAACGTTCCATATCTTTAATAGATAAATCCTTGGCAATGTGGGACACTAAAATAAATCATAAAGATTTAATTAACAATACTTGCCCTTATAATAAAAATGTATTATAGAATAACCGTTATCGAATACGTGAAATACAATTCGGAATCCCTGCCTTGGCAAGATGTCAGACGATGTTGTATTAGAAATCAATACATTGGCACGTTTCCAAATTCTTTACATTTGGAGACAAAGAAGGTATGATATGAAATACGTATTAACATAATAGTAAATTTCACTATGATACCTTGTTGATTCATTTTTCAAGTTATATAACCATATTCGTATCCTTTGCCATTTCCAATATTTTACTATGGATTATGATTACATACATTATAGACCAGGCACGTGTTTGCATTAGGTCATTTAAAGGCCCTGAGTACCTTAAACTTGGTGGTGCTTCTAGAGTAAACATAGTTTTGTAGGGCGAAGTTGAATTATTTGTAATAATTACTTTATACTGTAATAGTTTACCTGAAATTGTAAGTGTTAATTGATTTATTTATCTGTTTGTATACAAATCACACTTTATGTCTGCGCATGCACATTTAGTGTGAATGTTTATGCTGTATTGACAATTTCGACAGATGACATTGGCACATGGTACATACTTTATGATCAGTTCTATACCATTACAATTCAACTGAGACCAGAAGTAATGTCACTATCTAGTACCATACCACTCCACTGTGCTATTGTGATTTTGCAATCACGATATGATTAAAATTAAGTAAAAAAACGAATATAATAATAATTTAAGAAAACTCATTCAACACTTAATTTATATTTTATTTAATGCATTTATAGGAAATATAAATATATTACTAAAATTATTATTGATAATAAATTATTATATAATATTTTATTGTGCAAATGACAATGTGGATCAGTTATAATATTATAGTACGTATTAGACATAAATATATACATTATTATTTATATTATATTACAACGCAATAATAAATTATAAATATATTATGATTCTGTGAACGTACTTTTTACATTCTATTTTTTTTATTTACAGTACCTAATCATATGTTTACGATACAATTGTATTTTTCCACACAGGAAAATAAATATTCAATGCATTCAAATCGATATAATTAAACACCTAGTTCTTTTTGGCATTATTCAAAAATAAATAATGACACTTAATTAAATGACATTTTAAACGCATGGTCTGGGAATTATATGTTGAATTCGGGTTTAAAGTTGAACGCCACAATTTTATTATAAATGTTGTTATGGAGATGTTTTTTCACCATTTATGGTCTCTAATTAAACGAATTTTTATTTTGTATTTGGAATAGGTCATGTTCAAACCATCAATGATAATGCAACTTCAACGTTCGATTGTAAGTTTTAAAATATAACAAATTATTATTTATCAAATGTTCTAACAAAATAATTTCTTATGCGTATATATTCCATAGACAAATTGTAAAATGATGTTTTACTATTTGATGATTATTTTTTATCGTGAATTTATAGTTGAAATGACTTTAAGTATCTAGCCATTCTCATTTCGTCGAAATTTTACGAGCGTCGCTCGATATTTTACAATATTATCCAACAGTGTACAAGTCTGATTGTATCAATTAAGCGATTCCGGGCATTGTTGGGTTGATAAATTGCTTTAGTAAGCGGGTACTTCGTTCGATTGTCTATTGGTCCAATCCAATTGAGATCTGTGACATTGCTGAAAAAAAAGAATAGTATATATTTTTCAAATTTGGTACGATGAAATTTCTACTGTAATATTTTTTAGATTTTCGAAATTCAATTTATGATTCATGCAAATAAATTAATTACAAAATAAATTAATGACTAAAACAAAAATCCTGTTAACAGGTTAACAAAGCAATGTTAAATATCTGTAAAAAGGGCGATTGTTAACAAAAGCTTGTCGAATGACATAATTCAGTATAGATTAATCGTAGATTATTGTTTCTACAGGCTTAAGGTAACGGATTTATTTCAAATTTATTTTTTCCATAAATTTGTCACTACACACGTTGGTATTTGCACCGATTCACATCAAGAAAGGTTTTCTTACCACGATCAGATCAAGACCAAAAGAAGCAGACAAATAGTTAAAGTTGAGACTAAAGTTTTACATCAGTACAATATCCACCGGAAATGTTTCAGCTATAAATATGCATGAAAACTCAATGCGACCTGGACACCATTTTTTGACAGACGCAAGACTAAAACAGTGTTAAAAGTAAAATACCTGTTTCCTTTTCGTCAACCAAACTTTCATAGCTAGTTTGTGTTTGAGAAATTCTCTGCACCAGTCCAAGTAAACTTTTTGATATGATCCATTCTGAGCTGGTGGGCTGCACCTTCAAGTATTAAAACAATTGAAATGAATTGCTGTTAACTAAACATAAGGCTATATTATATCGTAATTTATGAATCACGACTTCGACTGAGTGTAGGGCAATGGGAAAATAAATGTTACACTATTTAATACCAGTAAGTTTAACTGTAAATACATACGAGGGTGTGGGGTGTTATAGGCTTGCACGAGTTGCAAATTTTAATTAAGTATACTTGAGACGTGAAGCTTAAAATCGTATGTATTTCATTTATTGTACGTCTCTCACCTTTCTAAATCTACAGACTTGGCGCAAAAGGTGGTACAAAAATGAATGGCCAATTTTTCCTTATGGAGAATTAACTAAATAAATTAAAAATGGCTTATGAAAATGATCTAACATATTATATGGTGATATAAAGACTGCATTTATACAATATTTTTGAAATAATTGAATCATTTAATCCCGGAGAGAATTTGAACAGACATCACAATATCTAAAATGCCAAATAGAAAAAAAATGAGAGAGTTCAATTAATGATTCTAGAACCTTCTAGGCCAGGGATAGTGAACCTATAGCATGCGTGCCCGAGGTGGCACGTTTGAGAATTTAGATGGCACGCGATCGATTTCCAAGTTCAAAAAAAAATATTATTATATTATTTTTTTCCATTTTATTAATTTTCAAATGTTGTTGTTGTAGTAACTGTGTTTAAGCTTGTAAATATTTATAAAACAGGATTTTTTCCATTTTTTACTGCTTGGGCACGTCACACAATCAATAAATAATATTTGAGAATTTTTAGCACGCGAACCCAAAAAGGTTCGCCATCCCTGTTCTAGGCTATAAGAGAGCATAATGTAAATATACCATTATGCTGTAAATAAATTGTTAAAATTATTCAACAAATGTGTTACTTTTTGTCTGGTCATTTCAAGTGTTTTATAAATTTAGTTTAGTCTAAAATAAATTTTAAAACTAATTAGATTGTTATATATAAAAACCAATTTAAACGAATTCTAATGCCATGTGATATTCGAGTTGTGGAAAAGCTTCGGTGTAATTTCATAAAATAGAAAATTTCTCTAGAAAGAAGCTTCAACTTAAATCGAGCAGATAAACCTGACCGCCACAATTTAAGTAGGTAACTAATGATTATAGCGAAGTTTGAGATATTTGTTTTAGACTTCCGCTTCGGACGGGTGGAAAGTTTTTATCGGTTAACTTCTTGAAGCCTCGACATTAAGTTGAAGTATAAATGAAATATTTGTTTTTCAAAATAAAAAAAAGGATTTGTAAAATATATATATATATTAACATATTGTTTACATTATTTAATAAAAAAAATATTTTAACTGTGTGCGAAAACAAGATTTGCGTTTATTAGAACTTTGATGTAAAATGTGATTTAATTGAATATATTTGCAACGCTAATTCAACTGGTAATTATGACACATTCCATTTATTTATTAATTTTCATGCAGTTTTTCTGTTTCCAGTTAGATATTACAGAGGCTGTATTAGAAAATCATTTAGTTATCCATTTTTTAGATTGAATATTAAAAAAAAACTTATCGAGCGGCTTCTGTTTTCTTCATATTTACGTAACATTATATCTTGAATTTCTAGTTTCAGTTTCATTTATATATTGTCTATATATTCGGAGCATTAAAATAAGTTAATTAACGAAGACTGAGTGTAGATTTAGTCAGTTCTTTATTAAACTGTGTACGGGAAGAACAATGGGATACGAAAGGATAAATAATTTAAACATAACCCGCGCTGCTTACGCCCCATTTTCTAGATCTAATTAGGGCTTTATAGAAAGAAGTGAAAACGCAACATAAATTCACAAAATAAAAAAAACAAATTGAAACATTGAGACCTCGATTTAAAAATCAATGTGTGTAATTTACCGCATAGTAATAAAGTAAAAACTATTACCATTCAGTTATAGGTGGAAAAAAATTAACTAGTATGAGATAATGTCAATTAAAAAAAATTCACAACATCGAAATAGGAATTCATGAAACTTTAAGATAGATGATAATTAGGAACGTTATGTTTAATTATTTATTTGTTTTGATTTGGATATATTTTTTATGATCATGATATTATTTCATACATATTTCATTACTTTCCATATCTTAATTTTAATTATCATTGACAAAATTCAAACCTTTCATGTTTATAAAATAGAAAATACACAAAAATATAAGCAATTTTGAGGAAACAATATTCAGAGCCAACTTATAATGTAGCCATATAAGTTGAGTCATCAAAGTTTATCCACGATAATAGAGAAACCAATATTGTTTTTTGACCAACACAAACGTCCGAAGGTTTATTGTATTATTAGTATACCACTCGATCTTCACGAAAGTTAAAAGGCTATCCGACCATTTAGGAGAAATACTTTGTTGGGAGCTTTCATCTACACAATTCGTCCACAAAAAAACAGTTGACCTGTTATAAATATGATATAACTTGAACATTTAATAAAATATTCCGAAATTGATAATCCAATATATCAAGTATTAAAAATATTAATTTCTGTAAATAGTCAATAGTAGTTAAATTAATGTAATGATCTGCATTGTAAGGATACGTAAATGTACTTATTTAAACACATACGTTCTATCTATTCAGTAAAAAATGATTCTTAGCTGCAAAACAAAGTTTACTAATATTATTAAAAACAATTTTGTACTAAATCCACATAATTAATTATGATTGTATTTGTTGTTTTATTCTTTAATATAATGCAAACCTTAGAAAAATACTTAATGTTTTATTATATTTTGCAAGTAAACATAAATCGTTGGCTTTTGTTACTATCGCAAATGTTTTAACAGTAATTTCCGATCCTAAAGTCTATAGTCAAAAGTAAATAGAAATAAGTTAAAAATATAATTTTATTTTAAAATGAGTTTCCACAAAGCTACCGCCGGATCCATCAAATATATAAATATTATGTTTGCTCAAATACAAGTTTGATTTTGATTTTGTTATATGAATGTGTTACAAAGTTATTTAGACTAAATACAGTAGGTATGTGTTATATTATATATGTATGTTCGAATAAAGCGTTAAAAAGTTAACAATAAGCAGGTAAATATTTTTTAATATTTTGTAGAAATCAGTCATTAGTACATATTGTATAAATATAATATTTAAATTACAAGTGAGTTGCGAAGTCCATTATTTGAGTGGGCCAAAATGCTTCGCATGCTCTTTTGAATATTATAATATATAGCTCCAACACTGGCCATATAGTACATACATTTGAAACAAACATTTCTCTTTGTTTATAGACATGATAAAAATAATCCAAAATTTCAGCCTTTGAATGGAGTGCGTTATTCCTCGAATTTCATTAATTTGTTGGGAAACAAAATAATTAATTTAGAAACTTTTTTATGACGTACTCGGAAAACTCATAAGCTACGAACAATGTGTAATTCACAAGAGTTTTAAACCTTCTTTATTGATATTATACATGGAATTGTTTATGTTGAGATTAAACCATTATTTAAATTTTGCAAAGGTATATAAATTGGAAAACAATTAACATTTATTACTAAAAAATGATTAATTTGTATGCTGTATGTAAGCAACCAAATGAGTTAAAGTATTAATGAAAAATTTGATGAAAAGATAGTGTATACTATTAATAATACGCTTTATCGAAGTATATGTTATATTATATGAACATACGTACATGAAGAAGAAAATTTATTTAAATCTTTTATATTAATTAATGAATAAGATTTTTTGCCAAACCATGTTCAAGTTTATGTACTGAATGATAGTTTAATCGTTTAATGAATGAGAGGAATCGTTGTTCAAGTGATGTCCTTCGGACTTCTGAGTACAATTTTTCTTCTGTAGAATTGTATGTACATCTTACTATAAATGCAAATTTTATACTATGAATGCATAAATGATTACTTTTAAAATTTAGTTCTCTTGCATGTCTCGACTTACGGTCATTCCAACTAGTAACCAATAAGGCAAAACGAAACCACGTCGTAAGTTGAAGTGCTCGTATTTCATTCAAAAACGATATTTTAGCGTGGAAAATATTAAAAACTCATCTGTCAAATGTACTTGCCGAATTGTTTCGATGACTATACTTGAGAACCCGAATTGAGGAGCTGTTGAATTATTCATGGGGACCTTTTTAGTAATATTAAGTGAAAACAAGAAAGGTCCGACACCCTTGGACGTTTCGTCTTTAAATGCTAAAAATTAGGCTATTCGTGATCCCTCTACGGCAAGTCTACGATGTGGAACAGTGGTATATCACTTTTATTTACAAAAATAGCGCATGCGATGTAAATGAACACTTAAATGACCTTAAATTAAAACTAATTGTAGATTCAAATGAAGTCAATTTGTATACAAAAAGTTATATGAATGTTTTCAAACAATTTTATTGAATTAATTGAAAACAATATTTTCATTTATTATTTTCTAATAGAAGAAAGTAAACATTTGGCATCACAGATAATAACAGCCGATGCGCCAGATATTTAAAGTTTTGGAATCAAGTAAGGTAAATTCGGTGAGATTTTTTAAGTCATTAAATTTATAATGAATATTAATTTTTATGTTACCTTTCCAGGAATTGAGCTTGGAACCATTCGATCAATGGGGTAGAGTTATTACCAAATCTTAATAATCTTAACATATTTAATAAAATAATTATATTGTGAAGACAATGTTGGGAAGAAATATATATTTAAAAAAATGTAATGATTTGTGATTGTAGTTGTATTATAATATATATTTTTTAATCAAGTGTACTATCATTGTGTAGTATAGAGAAGAAACTGTTTTTACGAAAACTATTTGTAAGGCAGTCGCTCGAAATATTTTCTGAGAGGGTGAAAGATGAACGACGAATATAAAAAACAGCAGGCTGTTAGCTAGAATGTTAGGAATTTTGAAAACATCACGTATATCTATGCTTTTGAATAAATTTTGATTGAAAAATAATTTTATAAAATTTGCCGTTGATAGGTTTGTTCTTGTGACTTCATAACCAAGTGGATGATAACCTAACAACGTTTACTACTCGGCTACAGGATCGAAAATATATGATATTCATTAAGATGGGCTTTTCCCTTGCGGTAAGCTTCTTACTAATCCTGTTCGAATTCCCTCTTATACAAATTCACTATATTGGGAGGGGGCCAGGATTAAAAAAACGACGCACGTATTTAACTTCTATGTGAAAAAAAAACAGTGTATATTTCGTTGAAAAAATCACTTGAAGTGTAAAAAATATAATCCAACTAAATTGACAGTAACAATTTTTTCGGCTTTAAAGTAGAAGGATTAAGCGATGTACCTTATTAATACTAGATATAAATAAATCTTTCGGATAAAAGATTGTGTTGTACGTAAAAATAAAAGTAGCTAGACCTAGATAAAGTATTTATTGTTTAAGTGTTCACGACGTTGTTTTATTATTTAGTTCTTTAGTAATAGACATCGTAATCTTTCAATTTTCAATCCATTAAGCCCGGTCACTAGCTAATAATACTAGATATATTTAATCTCTGTAACGCGTACTTCATTTTTCTTTGACCAAATGTATCAAATATTTTATACAATAGATTTTACATTTATAATATTTAAAAAAAAATTTTTCGTAACATAAACGTATTAAGATAAGGTCAATCTTATGCAGGTATAGTAAAGTAATGAAATTTGAAATGATTGAAAATTCTAATTTATACAAAATAAAATATAAAACATAGTTTTAGTCACTTTTAGGGTGTTCACTGTCAATACTTGGTGGAGAGGAAATTTATTAAAGAAATATACAATACACAATATTCCTTAGTACTTTATTTATAAAGGTCATGACCGGTTTCGCTCATGGCGAGCATTGTCAACTGATGAACGGTTGAAAATCTTCTCTGAAAGTCTTTTCTTAACATAATTTTAGTTCAAAAATAGATGCATGTTTTTTTTTGTTTTTTAACAATCTACCGCCTAACAAAAAGGAAAAATTTATTCAAGAGTGAATTAAACAACACTTAAATCATATTAGTATTGTAGATTCAAATCGCAAATGCATTCATTGCTCGAAAGTTATTAATTTTACAATCATTTATTCTGTATTGTTAATTGTACGTCATACAAATATACAAAATCTTTTTTTTTGTTTTTTAACAATCTACCGCCTAACAAAAAGGAAAACTTTATTCAAGAGTGAATTAAACAACACTTAAATCATATTAGTATTATAGATTCAAATCGCAAATGCATTCATTGCTCGAAAGTTATTAATTTTACAATCATTTATTCTGTATTGTTAATTGTACGTCATACAAATATACAAAATCAATTATTAAAAAACTGATATTTCCAATTTGATTTTTTGCCAGTGAAAGGGAAATTATTTTAATCATTTTACAACCCCTGGTGAATTAAATACTAAGTTGCAAACATTATCTGCTCATTATTAAACCATTTTTGTTTTCTTGATACAATAAAATGTAATTTACATTTATTTTTTTAATATTATAACAAATACATCAAAAAGAATTGATTGAGATATGTTAAAGACATTGTCCTGTCGTTTGCACTAGTCAATCAATTCGTATTAGTCACAAACAAATACAGAGTGAGAGTGTGAATCAAGTCAAATTATCGAATTAAAATGTTTTACACGTCTGACGAAGACGTCTTAGCATGATATTCGTCCTTATATTTTTATTGAAAAAAATAATAATGGAAGCGAACGTGATATAGACGAGGAATAAAAGCTATCTCTTTTGGCCGGAGGTCTGTGTGTCATTCGTGGGGTCACAACGCTAATACTAAAATCCTTCCAAAGACCTTTTATACGAGAAAACTTTGAGCAGTTTCTATTGAGAAAAATTGGAAATGGAACTTATTAGCTACAATGGCAAGCCAGGTTGTTGAGTGTTTTGCTCTATGATTATAGACATTTATATATTTCATCGAAAAAATACACGGAAATAAAAGTAATCGATGTTCTATACATTTCTAAAATTATTAAATAAAAAATTGGAAACATATGGTAGACGATTTTATTGTAAAATTATAGTATACAATTTTATTTTGATTCAAATGTTATTTTAACATTGAGATGACGGTTCAGTAATGGACACAATTATGACTATTGACCTGATTATATAAATATACTTAAATGTTTTATTCATTGAACAAGTGATACAAAATACCTTTTTATTTATTCTGGCAATAATTTATTGGTGATTGATTTTATTAATACGACGTTTTTAAAGCATAAGTGGTTTAAAGCTTGTAATCAAAAATTCTGAAAAATATATTTTAAACATTGATCATATTCATTTTTTATAATTCAATTGTTGCCTTAGAATAAAAAAAACAATACAAAACGTCAGATAACAATACTGAATTTTAATCTAGAACGGATTTTTACAAAATTAGCAAACGATACATTTTTACTAGGTATTGGAAATAGCTACAAGTTTTTTTTCTGGAAAATAAAAGGTTTTACTTAACGAAGACAATATTGTTCTTACTTAGGTATTTATTATTGGGTAATAATAGTATCATTGTATTATAATATTATAAAGATCCGTCAAAATAAAACACGAAAATAATAACGAAATTGTTTTAGTAACATAACTAAAAACTGATTGTAAGTGGGATAAATTAAAAATATAAGATTAATTATTAATTGAATACGATAGTACGACCAAGTTTATGAGACCATCTGGTGAAATCGAGAAAAAAAATACTGCCTTGAAGCTGCTGTAAAACACAAACAAAAGAGAGAACAAATAATGAAAAGAAGTTGAGTTATATATATGTATAATATATATACCTGTTAGAATCGATCACTAGATTGTACACGGCCATAACTCTCTTCCCCTGCCGGCATTCAAATACAGCGTTGTCCCTTTGTGTAAGTCCGACGACCACTAAGCCCTGATTTGATGTTAGAATGAATTTGTCGGTCCTGCGAAAGGAAAAATGAGAAAAAGCTTAACTGTGAAAGTTTCATTATAAAAGACAAAATAGTTTTTCCATTACATTGAATAATAAATGAAAATAATCCTCATTGTTACAATTGTATTATTGTAAAAAACTTTTTGTACTAATTCCAAGTTTATTTAATATGGTCAAGAGTGGTTTCTGATCTTCTTGAATTTTAAAATTATTACATCCGCATAAGCCGGCAAAATAAGTAATATTTCAAATAATTAATATGTTCAAAAGAAAAAAATCGATATGCACATTTAGAAGTTCTCATATAAAGCTCAATGTATATAAATAATGTTTTTACACTCTTTTGATAACTTATTGTCCATGAAGTAACGAGGTCAGCTCTTTTTTGGTACTTATTTTTTTTGAATAGATAATCCATGTCCGCTGCAAATGGGGGCAATATATATACTCGTAATGAATTTTTTTAAAAAATATATCTGTTTGTAAGTCAGTTTCTCAACCTCTTTCTTCTGAGAGAGTAAAGATGGAAAGTTGGTGTTAGAAAGACAGTTCTATGAGTAGTTTATTAATTACGCTATATACGCCACTGTGTTGGCTTGAGCAATTGAATTTAAAAATCAGAAAATGAATGTGTAAGCTACACTACAGTGTGGATGAAATACTTACGCGGTTCCTTTCAACAACGAAAGCAGATTTTTTCAATAGCAATGTAAATCACTTTTAAGGTATTCACTGCGAATTTTTGGTGGAAAGGCACTATTTTAAGAAAATAAAACACTTTTTTGTACTGATTTCACACCAGCTGATAATACTACTATTAAGTGAAACCAGTTTTGAATGTATTAATTTTTTTATTAAAATAATGTAAAATTGTTAAAATTAAGCATTACGTCAAAAAGTAATAATGTATCATATTAATAAATAAAAGCTACAACAATATTTTATATCATAATTCTTTATATTGAAATAGCACACCAGCAATGATTTTGAAAAAAACCTTTCAAAAACGTCTAAAATATTGTTAATTTATGGTAAATAATTCTACATATTTCTTCGAAACTCGTTAACGAAGTCATTCATCAAATTTTAATTCTATTTTTTTATGTTAAAAATAGTCTCATAATTAAATAAAACACCTTTCAATAGAATGTCAAATACATATCACTAAAGCTTCACAAATAGACCGCAAACAATTTCATGGGGAAAATTGAAAATGATTCCTCGGAAAGGGTGTAATGGAAATTAGTTATGGGCATGTGTAGGTATACGTAGGTTCTTTTACAGATAGGGTAGGGTACATATCAACCCCCATATCCATTTTCCTTCCGCATTCACTATCATTCAATTACCTTTCCGACGATTTCTCATTTCCTCGGGATATTTACGAAAAAAACTGAAAAAATCTCGAATGGATTTCCTAGACTGACCGTATTCATATATACACTGAAATACATTTATACTTCGTTTTGAAACGTATTTCTGTAAATATATAATAAAAAATAAATAAATCAACGTCTATATAGTTTATTTGAAAATTATGAGATATGTTATAGCATTTTTTTTAGTATTTCAATTGTTATATAAAGCAACAAAGCTAGAATTCTTACAATGATGTTTTTACGCAGAAGTGGATTTTTAGTTTTTTTCCGTTCGTTTTTTCTCTAGTCTATAATGATAACTGAAAGTTAACACATAAGTTCTGCTATTTTTAAATACTGATATCGAATTTTAGTAATTAAGATATAACAATAAACTGTATTGGCTATTTTTTAATTATTATACTTATAATTTAGTAATTAATAATTTATAATTTAGATTTAAGTTAAATATGTTTTTTTCACATAATTTACGTATGTATGGCTTTAAATGTGAAATTTTCACCTGTAAAAAGTTTTAAAACAAGATGACGAGAAACTTAAGAGACACGTTTTCTCACCCCAAAGTCATTCTGATTGTTAATTACTTAACTAGATTTTACGCTTTCTGTTGGAAATGCAAATTTATTAACAGTAAAAACCTTGATAAATAACAAAGATCGATTACATCCTGGTATATAAGGAAAACTATTTTTCTTACTAATAAAGATTATTTAAACCTAAAGAACTAATTAACCCTTAGACTAAAATTAAAAGAAATTATTTTGGCTTCCTGTGAAGTTGTAAGTGAGTGCACGTGATTTTGAAGGCTTAAAAGGATGCTTTGAGTATTTTGAAACCTTTATAAATGTTTTCCAAACAATAAAAAAAACCATTTTACTAGTTTACGGTTGTCTGTAAAAGTAATTATCCATTTTAACACTGAAAAGAAATATTGTGTGACAACCGTTTTGAATAATAAAGTATGGAGAGAAGAAAAGAGAGTCAAATTTAGTGCTATTTGTCAATGTCTCATATTTATAAATTTATGCATCTTTTGATTATTTAATAGTAAAAAAGATATAATGACATAAATCTTGTGAAACAAAATACTTTCATATTATATGTTTTTGCTCATACAATAATTATTTCGCAGAAGTTGTCGTTAATCATATTTTTGAAATTATGTTTTCCCATACCTGTGTATTAAGTCTACTGCACCATCCCTGGTCTTCCTGTACCAAGAAAGTGGTTCGTCTTTAAATGTTAGGGGGGCGTTTGAATAAACTCCTAAGTGGATACTCTGCCCAAATGTTGCGAGCACCTTCTTGGGCCGGATGAGCTTGTTACAACCTTCTAAAGAAGCGTCACGTACGTCTTGGAAAAGTCTTAAAAATAAATGAAGTTATATTAGTGAAGAAAAAAAAATCGTTCTAAATAAAGAGATTATAAAAATTGTTCGTTACTGATAAAGAAAAACCACATTTAAAGCAATATTATCATCAACTGTTTAAAATCATTATAATAAATGTAAAATTACACCATATTATTCAAAAATTACATAAGGTCAAATTAAGACTTTTCTCGAAAAATTATTGAAGCCAATTTACTTATAATACAATCCATATTGACTGTGGAAAAGAAAAAGGACGTGACTTACCCATAACACATTTTACAGGAGATATAAAAACGTTTTTATGATGATTTTGGGCTAAAGAAAAATTATGAAATATACACAACCTTGAAGTGCATGGAGACTGATAAACTGATTTTTAATTGACTCTATCTAATAATATTTAATATTAAAAAAAAACCTTTTTAAATACTTTTTTCCAGATCGCAATTTTCACAGGCTCTTCTTTTTTTATAGCTTAAAAGCTAAATTTAGACACTTATTCAGCATTTTCAGCTAACATCCTTTTGATAAAACGGGTACGAAGTTGTATAAATTGTGATTATCGAAAAAAGCTGTTTTAAAAAAACTGTGGGTTACGTCCTTCTTCCTTTCCATAGTCCATATAATTGAATAATTAAGACATTAAGTAAAAGCGAGGACTTGATGTGCCAATATTTAGCAACATTTTGTTTTCTTTGTACTTCTTTTTAATGTGAAAATTTGAGCTTTATCCCAGTGTAATTTAAAACTTTACTTCTACATTGGTCTAAATTGTAATTACTTCTGTGTTCGTATGGCTTCAAATAAGCATCAGCAGGGAAAAGATAGTTTTTTCTTTTCATGTCGATAATCCATTTACTTAGTGAGAGATTGAGAAATGTGATAATTTTAGTAGAGTATTATAGTAAACAAGTAAAAAATCGGTATTTTTTTCGTTGATGATTAACCGCTTATGTGCCACGCGTGAATTAACACGATTTCTATGATTATGAAGCACATTCCACCGGTCGCACTAATTGATCGTGTAAACGTGTCCTTCGACCCTATTGCTATTTTACTAGTCACAGTGGATTGTTATTGAATGATACCAAATATTGAACGCACTTTTTAAAAAAAAATACTACAAATTAAAAAAATATATGAACTTTACAGTGATTTAAATAAGGGAGCGACGACATTAGCGCGCAACACTAGTAATTTATACATTTTAATATATACAATTTCAAAAAATAATAAAAAAAACCACATTCAAATAACATTTAAAACACATAACAGAAATTTAATACAACATCTTAATATAATAAGCCACACATACATTCGTATAAACAATATAAAATACACACAAACATATTATTTTCTAAATATAAAGACAGATTTAAATTTTAAAATTACAAGAGATTCTTTTTGAAAGAGGTTGCTCTATCGATCAAACGAGTCTGGGTTCAATTCCTGTTAAAGTCAATGTCAAATTAAGTTTTTTTAAATTTAAATTTGAGATCTAAGTCTGAGCTCAATTATCCTCAAATTGATCTCTAGTGACTTTACTTCTTAAAGAGTTTATTTCGTATGATCTTAAAACTTTAAAAATAAAAATATTTTTTTGAAGCGCTAGTGTCCCGTGCGCTAACTTCAGGGTGCTTTAGATAAGAGATTCATTTGATGTTTACAGATATCATAAAAAAAATGGTTAACATTATATGTCAGTGTTGCTTGGACATAAATTGATAACTGCAAAATATAAAATTTACAGGAGGGAAATTCAAACAAAAAATAATGTATGAAATAAGTAAACGAAAACAAAAATATATCACATTTGCAAATGTTCTTAGTCTTATGGTATTTATATCAGTTTAAAGGAATTGCGCCAACATTTATTTTACAATCTATATTTGAAAGAATGAATGCAACAGCGTTTATCCTTTTTCCCTAATCACACCGATTTTATTGCCATTATCATTGTATTTTGATTTGTTAACAAATATTCTAAGCCTAAGTTACATGTAATAAATCGGTTAATATTTTTTGATAACTCATGCTAGATTATAACAAAATAGTAACTTACCCTTCAGAGTAGGCTTGACAAACATCCGAAATAATGTTCCACCCACAGTATGGATCTCGCGAGCACCTTACGCAAGAGTCGTATCGTTTTTCACAAAGTGTATCAAACTTAACTTGGACTATTTTTCTATCAGAACCAATATAAAGACTTGAAAATTTCTTAGAGTGAACCATTGATACTACAGCATCATCGTTAGGGAATATTCTCCAAATATCTTGAAGAAAACTTGAACTGCCTTGTTCTGATACATGGTCGGTATCATTGTAACTTTTCCATTGAACTATTTTATAAATGTACCCTTTGCCTGAAAATGAAAATTTTAGTTAACATACGTAACTTAGTTTGTCGATAACTTAATAATGGCCACGCTATCAATTTAATTTAAAGCAATTTAACAGAAGAAACTTGTAGCAGAGACTTATTGAACAGACAGTTTTCTTGAATAGTTAACAATAAATTATTGTTTTGAAACAGATAATATTAAATAAGATTCCGATAAACATTCTGTGACATCTTAAGACTTACTTGTGCCGGCATAATAAATTGTGTAGCTTTCATAGTTGGTATAATTCAATTTATCAACTACAAGAACGGTAAAAAACACATCCCTTTGCAAGAAAACTGGCCCATCGAACTTTGGCTTAATAGACTCATACATCATTGGGTGTGATCTGAAATAAACAAAACGATTAAAACATTTAAATATTAATACACAGAACAAATGCTGAAATGGCATTATAATATTTTATAAGAATATTGGGTTAAGTGTGTAAAAAATCATTTTTTATATAAAATTAGAATTGATATCTTTCTTTTTCCACTGGCTGTGTTGAAAGTTAACTCTCGCGGCTCGGAGACTAGAAAAATACTTCTCTGCCGATGGGGGTCGTTTAGGGACCCCGGTGGTTTCCTCATTATTGGCCTTATTCTTATGAATTTAAAAAATATGATCTAAAGGCTTTAAAATATCTCTCTGCATCATTCTTCATACATTTTTTTTTATAAAAATCCGTGGTTTTTTAATAAATAATCATATTATAAGTTGCGCATAAAAAAGACGTCATCCCAGCACACATATGAAATAACAACTGACGAATTTAGCCCAGCTATCTTACGAACGATCGTTATCGCGGGTGCTTATTTTCTTATCGCGTATTTATATAAATTACAAAAGGTCCAAAAACTATGATATAAGAATACCTTAATTATAAACAGTGTATCACCCATATTAAAATAGAAATTGAAGAAAATGTGGGTATTGGGGTCGCATTTCTTGAGCTTAGAACCGGAAAAGTTAAGATGAAACATTATCAATAATGGCAAAAATTGCGAAATACAGAAGTAAACAGTTACAACTACATATGTTTCATATTATTGTTAACCCGTGTATCTATATTAAATTACAGTGAATTCATAAGCATTCTTCAAAATGTATACACATAAATTGCAATTAATTCCAACCACGAATCCAAGTTATTTGATTTATCAATATATTCATTTGTTAAAATAATAATTTAAGCTCATATAAAAGAAAATATTGTTAAAATAAAAGTTTTATTACCACGCTTAGACGTAATATACTTAATCCTTTTTTACGCGATATATTGGTTCCAGAAAGTGGCGCGTAAACCTCATTGTCATATAATTTAATAAATCAGTTTCAAATTCGCGTAAAAATAAATCGCGTAAAAAAGGATTGGGTGTATATATAAGTCACAGTTATAATGATTATCAATTAAAGTACATTTTAATTTAACATTAAAACAGAAAAAAAACATTCGTACCATTTTTTTTATATTACATTATATAACCTCGATGAGAATTTTTAATCTTACTGGTTACTTACTTGGGGAGAAATGATTCAAACACACATTCTTAGATCTAAAACGTGAAATTGAAAAAGTACAAAATAATATTGACCTTTGCAAGGACATTTGGATTTAAGCCAGACAAATTTATTTAATAGAATAAACGTTTGACCACTTGATCACATAAGCCAAAAATCTTCCATTTGTTTCTGAAATTCTTTCTTGTCACACACACTTCTTGCCACTGTTATCAGGTTTCTAATAATATGTACATATGTTAAATGCGCTAGTTTATATACAGTTGAAAGATTTCTCAGGATTTACAAATTGTAAAGTTTAATTTCTTTCTTTACTAATTGGTTACGAATAGTAGAAAAATGTAGATTTTTCCAGAAGAACTAAGTATTATTTTTTAAACTTCAGATACATAGCAAAAAGAGTATACCTCATAAAGTTGACTGAAGCGTCAGTGAGTTGCTCCACGCCTTCTTGAACACACATTCCTGGCCTCGGCTTGGGTACCCTATCCTCAGGAAGCGGACCAACAGCCCTACCGGAGGCTGATGAAGTGTCTCTGAATGCAGCGGTAAACGGAAATGCCACGTCTGAGGAAGTGTAGGCGCAGAGAAGGGAGGCTGCCATAATCGAACCTGTCACACTCGTGAATGCGACGTACAAGTGAGTGTCGTCACCAGGGATTTTGTAGACGCTTTCTGTATGAAAAATCAAATAAAACCAATCATAACTATACAAAATAATAAGCTAAAATATCTGTTGGTCGATCTATTCCTACAGCAATATTGTTTTTTCTTAAATAGCCACACGATATTCATAATCAAGAAAAACCTCGCTATATTGAAATAGTCGGAATATATGGAATTATCTGAAAGAATTGAAGTTGAACGATAATTCTCCGTAAAATGAGGGAAAATAATTTGTTGAATTTATAGCCTAGTTGTGAAAATTCGTAATATGTGTTAGTATTTCTTTATTAGAAATTTTAATTGTTAAAAATGGTTGTGTATACATATAATTAGCTGTAAACATACGGCATACATTTATTATTTAAAGGATAAATTAAAGATGCTTATAAGATGATTTTGACATCAAATGTTTAATATAAGTTTTTCTTAAGCATAATTTTGGAAAACGCAAACAAAAGACGAAAAATGTATAATAATAATATTGTTAAGATACATATGAAATTAAATATTTATATAAGCTGAAACACGAGTACAAAAAAAATATTTTTTTGAGCGTTTATTTCAATATTCATTCTTTTAAGGTGTTCTTTGTCAATATTTGGTGGAAAGGCATTATTTTTTAATTAAATCGACGCTATTAATTATATATTAGAACCAATTTTGCTAATACATAATTAGATAATACTATAATTAAGTTAGTGGTTTTTAGTTTAACTTATTTTGTATAAATAGTTCGGTATCGTTTTACATTTCATCAATTGATAATTCTCGCAACGAGCAAAACTGTTCCTCATATATAATAAATAATGTGGAAATAGTACAGAATGTTTTTATTTTTAATATCGTTCATACTACTATACTCTTAAGAAATTTTCAATGATATAAAATATTGAGAGTAAGATAATCCAAAATATTTAATAGGTAAAATAATTGAAGTTTACTAATTTATTTACTTTCGTCAGCATTTGTAAGTCTTTCAAATACGTCGACAAAAAGTGTTTCGTTTGAAAGCGATAATTATTGAACATTGAAGACTTCAACCCTTCTTAAAGATCGCCGTACAAAGTGATTAATGAATTTCAAGATAGCTTTTTCCTTTATAATTTCCTAGAAAAGTAATTAAATAATTGTCATTGAAGACAATATCTCGTGGCTTGCTTTCAAAATTATTTAATTTGTTTTCTGTATCGTATGTAATTACGTTGAAAACACCCAGGGTTTAAAATATACTTAATAGCAAAAGAAACGTAAAAACACGCTTGAAATCACATTCAAATACACTATACAAAACTAATTTCTGTGAATAAAATGTTATAATCGTTTCTGAAAAATAAGTTCATTGTGATACACAGCTGATGTGCTTAAATTCATATTGTTATTTGATAGTTTGATGCATGAAAAAATATTTTTCCCGCTGTTTTCGGCTAGTGAAAATATGTTTTCGACAATCTTTAATTTCCGTTTAAAAATGATTTTGACATTTGGGTTAGGAATATTTTTTTGTTTAACGAGCGAAAGACTAGTTGAAATAATAACGTCTATGAATATTCAACAAAGGTTCGTTATTGTGAGGAAAAAAAACAACCCGAACATATATTTTTTGTCAAACTCTTTGTAAAAAGCGATGTCTAATAGTAAACAGATAAATTTTGAGCTATATATATTACATATTTAGAGTGTTTTTATTTAAAACATTATTTCCACAACTATTTGCATATTATTTGCGTTACTTGTTGATTGTGTTATTGCATATTGATGTTAAACCTTTTGATTGATTTTTATTAAAATTTATTATACAATTGGCATTTAGCAATTTTTCGACTAGAATCAAATGTTAAATCTTAAATTACAAGTAAAATGAAAATAGTCATCTAACAAACCAACAACTCAGTAAAATCTCTTAATTAATCAACATTGAAGGGGTGGAAATTTATAATTATGTATATTATACTTAGCAAATGATTTCATATATTCTGTTTTGCATTTGAAGGTAATTCGGGTGAGATTTAGATTATACATTTTAGATTTTAAGACCATTGTCTGGCCATGGTCTACCCTAAACTCTAACTCGACCGTGGTCGATGTTATGGCCACCTCTGATTAGCAATTTAGTTTTTTGAGTATTAAAAAATGATACTCATATTTTTTCCTAAACAACAAAAATGAAACGTTATATACAACAATTCTTATAATTTTTTGTTAATAGTATAATGATGGTAAATTATAAAAATCTTACCAAGTTGATCATAGTGGGGAGTCGAACACGTAATTTCCGCTTTGGCAAACGTCGTCCAGTGGCGACGATCTCTAGGAGCCCCCTTATCTTCTCCACATACCCGAGCCACTCTTGAAGAACGCCACTGAGGCGAAACAGATAAACCTTCATTAAAATGGCCTATATGACCTTGATTTCTACTTTGATGCCCTTGATCGTGGTGTATCTGCTCTTTGTGGCTTTCGCGACCTCTAATCGTTGAACCTTTGTTCGTATGACTTAAGACCGTATACTCTCTGTGGGTATGAGGAGCTTCGGAAGTTGATCTTAGGTCTCTGTATTCGTGTGACGTATCACATGATACTCGCTCTCGCATGAAAGCATATATGTTTGGCCCCAGCGACTGGATGGAGACGAAAATCGGATCTGAAATAAAATTTATATTTATTTCAATGCGCCAAATATTTTTAAGTTGAATACGAGAAAAAACTCGATATGAATTTTATGTAAGTTATACTCGAGGAAAATTGACATCACAAATACAAATGTCTCAAATTTAAATTGACCTTACCGGGATCGAATACCAGACCCGCCTGATCGGTAGAGTCTAACCAACTAGAATACAGCAGGGAACAATGTCTGATTAATCATCTTCACTCGCTTAACGTAAGTAATTGTAATGAGATAATTAATATGATATACGATGTGCTACTTGTTAAGCTTGCGTTAATTTTGACAGTTTGTTTCAAAATAACTTCATTCTAACGCAGTCTATTGGTCGAATAAATTGAAATAGATCGATTATAACAACAATGCGCTAATTATTACATTAACGTCAAACTAACCATAAAAAACAAACCCAAATATCCTGTTAACAATTAGAGACGAGAAGTCTCTTATACTAATATTCAGGCATGAAATTGCACGAAATAACTCGACCTGTCAGTTCAAGAATCCTTTCAAAAAGCTATATTACTAGAATTTTTGTTTACATGGAGAGTTTATTTTTTCATTAAACATAATGTTGAAATATGTAGTTAGAATGGTTATATTTTTTGTGTAATGAATATTATTTTCATTTTTATAAGCTTTTTCTTAACTTGCTCTGTTAGTCGCCAAGGCGTGACCCTGCTGTCGGGATTTTTGAAATGTCAAAATTTAACGCAAACGTCAGTAGTTTTGAAATGATCTCACGCCTTTACGAAAGCATTAATCGGTCTCAATACAATTTAATATTATAGCGCTATATTTCTATTATACGATTATGCTTTAAAGCGATAAGTTGCTTTGGAATATAAGTGCAGGATATCGAATCTGTAACTGTCGATTGAACATCAAAAATGAGGTGACATGTGTCTATAAAACAGTTATCTGTTTTGCCAATGGAACATTACAAAATTCAAAAAATTCTAATCACTGAAATAGTTTGACCGAATTTTAGACGAGGGCAAATTCGACTTTAGGATAAACGGTATACATGTAATATCGATGCAGATTGGTAAGTATTTAAGAACAGAAACCAATAATGGAAAACTGTTTAGTTTTTGTTCATCGATGAGATTTCCATGGTTGGTTCCTTATGAAATGCTGTGCACAATCGACTCCCGATTTAGACAATTGAAGAACAGCGATGATTTTTTTGGTGGTATCAACATATTACTATTTGGCGATTAAATGCAATTACCACCGGTAAGGGGTAATCAAGTATTCCAGCAAACAGATAGATTAGTGTCCACAATTCATATATGGTGGAAGCTCACGTTAGTTGAATGAACGAAAAACATGAGACAACAAGGTTGCACCATCTTTACTAACATTTAAACCAGTGATGCACAAAACGCGGCTCGCGGGCCGCATACGGCCCTTTTTAATTTTTGTGGCGGCCCTTAAATATTTTACTGAAACATATTTTTTTCACGTAAAACATTTATTTAATCAATGTAAGCAAGCTTTTTCTTCAATGAAGAAGAATAAATCCGTTCATAAAAACTTTATCGCTTTAAATTTACTTGATATTATATTGTACATTAAGCTTTAGATAAATATTTTCCTCCGCTTTTAATTTATTTGATATTATATTGTACATTAAGTTTTAGATAAATATTTTCGCCGCGCGCTTTTACTTTTAGTCATATAATATGAGACAATTATTCCGAAATTAATAACTCTAATTTATCGTCGACTACTAGCGTTAGTAGAATGTGAGAGATGGTTTGTTTCCCAATTCTCTGGAGAGTCAACGATCCGACTTACTGTGCTGAAGAGTGTCATGTGGTCAGGATGTTGCTCAGACGAGGGAATAATTTTGAGGGAATAGATATCGGAATTATTTTTACCTTTTTAGTACACTTAAATAAAAGCTTATTTTTAAAAATATTTTTATTATAATTTATTTTATTTAAAGTGAATGACGAAATGTACCATAAGAAATACTGTGAAAGTAATTTGTCTATATTCAATCAATATGTTTGAAACGGCTTAAGCCATATTTTATGATTGCATTTGACAATTTCAGTAAAACTCTTTGAACATTTATGAAAATCCTTTTCAAACAGACAACGCAATACTAAATGTCGTATACTCATTGAAATACTCTGAATAGGAAGAACTAAAGGTTTTTTTTTTTCATTTTGAAATATTACTGTTTTGAATATAATAATTCTTGGCAGAAGGAATTATATTATGAGTTTAAAATTATTTAAAATGGTTGCTGCTTAGAGAGATAAATTGTAAGGATAAATTTTTAATTACAATGTATTATATTATTTTTTCCAACCTGAGTTAAGAGTAGGGAATCCAATCCCGGGATCCGAGATCCTAGGATCCCGTACAGTTTTCGATACATTTCAATCCCGGGATTAGAAGACATGATCCCGATACTTTCGGGATTGATTTTAATACAGAAACGTGTTGGCTTTCAAGTCAGCAGTTCACACATATGCAATAAATGATGCCCAATTTAATTCTTTGCGATTAGATTTACTGCAAGAGTTATCGCAGAAGATAAGGTAATTTGATGCCAAGCATATTAACTTGTATTGACGCATTTTCGTGAACTATATTTTAATGCATTTGACGATAATAATATTTTTTCGTTACCTTTGTTTTCTACATCTTAATGAATGTTATCAGATATCAATGGCAGTGTTTGTTTAGCGTGATTTAATGTTTTATCAATTATTAAATAAAACACGTGTCAACTAAAACATATTTCGGTCAGCTTTCTATACGAACAGTATGACAAATATCAGTAGCACACGTTTGTTCGACTAATATAATTGCAAGAGTTAAAAATCTATTCTCACTTTGACTATTTCTATTGAATGTTCTTATTATTTTCACTGTAAAAAATAATCTTTCTACAAAAGCACTTGTCGCCGGATATGGTAAATATAAAAATATATTTTACGTGTTCTTTGCACAATGAAACCGTACTGTTCCATACATCGTGTATGAAAATGTACTGATCCCGGGATCGAAAAATTCTAATCCCGAAATCACGGGATCAACATTTTTGCTCGGGATTGGATTCCCTAGTTAATAGTGCTTACAAGACATATTGGAGAAAAAAATGTTGCGTGATATATGGATTGAAACGTAAAGATGACAAATGGTTCAAAAGTATTAATCTATAAGTGTACATCACTACATTTATCAATGACGGAAGCTCTGATGAGCTGGTCGAGTGAGGCTAGACTGAGATTGCCGGAGGCGATATGAAGACGGTTAATGAGTTACCAGTGGTGATCATGATGAATTTTGATTGGTTAAACATCCTTATAAGTAAAATTTATGTACACATTAAAAATAAATAAATATAGGAATTATAATGTTAAGATACAACACAAATAAGTAATCTTTTTTAGTTGGATTATCTATTGCAGCCGTTCGTGCTGCCTAATTTACTCCCTACGTGTATAAAGGCCCTGTTAAATTCTAATCCACCCCGAAACGCTTACAAAATCCCTTTGCTATATATTGTTATCTACTAGATCTTTCCCCCTGTCATTAGGGATCGTTTTTTATGTCTCGTTTGAATAACAAGACGATTTCGAAGTTGATGTTAACTATCTAAATACATTGTGAACAACGAACTATTCTAAGAAATGAAGATTAAACAAATTAAGAAAATACTAAAAAACAAATGTTACCGATTTATTGAAACAATTTTGTATTAAGTTAATGGTATAAAAATACTTGATGAATTCGTTTTGTAATTCAGTTATAAAATAATCTGTTAAAAGAATAACACGGATACGTAATTGTCGAAATAATTTAATTTCGTTATAAAGTCTGTGACTAGATGGTCTTAAAAGAAGACAAGTATGGGAAGGTTTGTGATATACAAATACGTAAAACCACTGCTTCTCTGAAATTTAGTAATAATTCATTACCCAAAGCATTGGTTTTCGGTTAATGGAAAATTGGTCGTAAAAATGAATCACGGAGACAATTAATCTGTATTGAAAATAATCGTCGTTGACCATAATTTATTAAAAAAATACACATATGAGATTGTATTCTTTAATTTAAATGATGGCCAACGTTTGAATGTTTCTGAAAATTCAATTATAAGTTACTGATTTTTTTTATAAAGCTGTGTTTATTTAGCGTCGCAATGAATTTTCTTATAATTTGTAACCCCAGCAATCAATTTAATGTATAATCCATTTCAATGGTAAAATTGCGCCATTTTTAAGAAAAAAGTCACGTGCCACATACATTTATATACAAAATTAATTACGTTTACAAAAAAATATTGATAGAATTTGAATTTGCTTGCTTAAATTATATAACCAAATAAAAATGAACAGTGCACAAAATTCAACAAGGGTTGCATGAAATCATTTTGACATAACGCCGAATTATTTTTCGCTTTATATTATTAAGCTTTCAAAAACGATTTTTATGAAATAAATTCGATGTTTAAAAGGCTTTTCATAAAAAAGTAATTACAATGTGTATTCAATACCACAAAAATGTCACGTACCATAAAACAGTTGGTGACTGTTTCATTATACAGACAGTATATTTTATTAACTTTACTTTAGCAATTATTTCATATACAATATTTCCGTCTGACCACTATGACAAGAGTATAAGAAAAGTTTTCATTGAGTACATACAGTTTGTTGTATTTTTTTGTAACATTTTTTTATCAAAGAAAATATATGCCACTAATGTACATTTAATGGTAATTGTTGGTACGAAATGAGGAAACGTTGTCAGACTAAGGGAAAAAGTTTTGTCTTTCATGGGCAGCAATTGGTATGTTATTAATCAAGAAAAGAGAACTATTCTTTGGTAAGTAATATATTAAAAATAAATAAATTTGAAGGTATGCATGATCCTAACAATTCAAAAATCTTTGCAATATTTGGGGAAGTATTTACACTTGTGTGTGTATCATTAGCAAATTATGCTTGTCTTTTTATTGCACTGCTTGTGTTAATTTTCCTCAGAAACTTTGCCTTACACTGAAAACGCTTATCAAAGAAGCAAGCTTGATTGTATATACTGTACATGCTATTCTTTCAAAATTGATTGGAACGTTTACGCCCAAAGCTGATTTAATCGCTTACTCACCGCTTAGAATATTTATTTAAATTATTAATATTAATAAAAAAGTCATTTTAATGAAATATTGCAAGCATTGTCTTTTTACTGTGCCCTAACTTTTTAGACAAAATTGTGTTTAGTTTTCATATACGTAAGCCTAAATTGTCTATTGTTACATAGAATTTTTGTCATCGCTCGCTGTTTGCGAACATCCCCAGTAAGATTGCCCACTGGCCAAAGACCAGCCTGCTTGCATTAACTTCAACATAAACCATGAAACTTTTTTTAATAAGCTCCATATCATATCGAGTTAGGAATTTCTACAGGAATAAAACGCTTGCCCAGAGTGTCCCGAAATGCGAGAAAAAGTTTGTCGGCTTTTTCAGACGCTTTCGTAGTTGAATAATGCAATGAAATTAAAATACATTTCGACTCTTAATATGTGCCTATAATGGTAAAGAATATTGTGAAATTTTAACAGAAAACAATAAGTGAGAATGCGTCCCACAGCTTTACTTTTTATAGAAGACAGAATAAAAATCGATTTAATTATCAATAAACAAATACACAGTTGTCATTCGACTACGGTGACAAGAATTTCTCTTCACAAAAAAATTGTTTTAAATAACAACATTATAATATTTTACAAATAACCCACGGTATTTAGATATAAAATTAAATGTGATTCCACTTCAATTATTATCCATCTTCACACTGAAGATGTTTCTCAAAGAGAAAAAACACGTGTTACAATTTTTAACATAATCAGCGGAAGGAATTACAAAACGAATTACGCAAGGTAAACACCGAATCTATCGAAAATAAACAATGTTTAGTTTTATTGTGTATTAAAAAATAGCTGTAAACTTGCAATTCAATTTTTATTTGGTTTACATAATTTATTTGATATTAAAAAGTGACAGTAGAATAACTTTATAATTATTTAAATTTGTCATGTTATTGAAAATAAACAAAAGAAACATGTGATAAAATAAAAATAGCACTACCGACTATCACATACATTGAATATTATTTCATAATTTTTGTTCATAATATTTATTCAGTATTAAGAAGAGTTCCATAAAATGTCTAAAGCTCAAATCACACTGTACAGTAAGGTTTCTTTATTCGTAAATCTTGAAAAAACCCTTCTTAACATGTGAACGCCAAGATAATAAACAAGGAATATTACTCAATATGAAAATTCCTCTTGAAGGGTCGGAAAATTTATTTCATACTATCTTTCCGATATCTTACTTATGACTCAAGAATTATGAGAGTAGAAGAGCAAATAAAAATTGATTATTTTTGGCTGTTTGATGTAATATTTTACTACTTCATTTAGCGAAATGGACAATATGTCATTCGTTTTTATTTCTCAATCTATATATTTGGTCTCTCATGTTATCATTCGATTCAGATTTATACAAAATTATCTCAAACAAAACTATTCAGACCAATTTTGAGTAGCAAAAAATAAACCAAATTTCATGCATTTAGAACGAACGTTTCATGAAGTTTTATAAATTATATTTTTTGCAAAAATATCTACGCCAAGACATTTCTGTTGTTTTTTTTATTAATTTAATATTTTTGGGATTGTAATTACTGCCTGGAGTGTGAAAAGGTTTGTTCAAGAAAACCACGTAAAAATCTTCCGATTCCCGTTTAAATTTGTGGTGTCCTCTGTAGAAAATCGTCTTTCATTTTTATAAGAGCAGACACAATATCTATAGAAAACAAACTTAATAAATATAAAAATACTGTTGATTTTCTAGAAAATTAAATCAGTCTTTAAAGCCTAGTGGTAAGGGCCCATATATCTCAGATTCATTCAGATTCCTGGAAAATTTATATAATTTGACATTAGTAAGACAAATGGTTGTAACCGACAGTTTTTTCGAGAATCACAATGTATACAACTCTATAAAACTTTACACAGATGCCATCAAATGAATGTAAGCTGCTAAATACCGAATTATTTCTGACGGATTCAAGAACCTATTTGTATTTTGATTTTTGTACAGCATTATTATTCATAATAACAAAACTCTAAAAAATTTAATCCAGCTTACTATCCAACCACGCAGTGTTATGCCTGATGGTCCTCGTGTACGCGGGGATCCCTTGCTCAGTGCCATTGCTGAGATCCCACCTGACGATGATGGGGTCTGTTGTCACTGGATCTGCTCTTACTGCTGAGTAAAGACCCTTGGACCATAGTGAGGCACTGCGGATGTTAGGAGATCCATCGCATCTACCAAGTCCAACGCCCACCCCAGCGTAGTGGACATGTCGCGGTAGGTGTTTTAGATTTTTCTGATTGAACGTCGTAAGGAAATTAATAATGATAAAAGACATGATAAATGTGATAGCTAGTTTAATATAAACTTTATTTAAGGTTTATAAAAGTTTTATTTAAGCGCTTAGTTGGTTCAGTGTCAACTAAACCAGTTCTATTACATAAATAATAAGTCGAATATGTAATATACTGTCATTACAAGTATCATAAAAAACACTAGACGGTAAAAAGCATTTTCTGAGCAATAAAACCCTTTAACGTTTTTTTTTAGTAAAAATGTTGATTTATAGGGTAAAAAATAAAACGAAGAGAATGATAACTAAAAAGAATGTTTACCTTATAAAACGATATATTTACTAAGAAATTATACTTATGCGGCGTTAATTGTCTATTCGTGGTGAAAAGGCATTATATAAAAAAAATGAAACACTTTTGTACTAATTTCACATTATTTATGACCAGGACCAGCTTGACTCAACCAATCATTATCAATTGATCCTGATCCAACCGGTCCTGATCTAGAATACATAATGTGGAATTAGTACAAAAAGTGTTTTATTTTATAAAAATCAATGTTAAAATAACAGTTAATGTTTCAGTTGTCAGAATATTTTGGTGGCCATAAGTTGTCTTTTTACAAATGATTTTAGTATAGTCGAGTGCTTATTATTTATTTTTATGTTTTGCTAAGAAAAATTTAAGATTATTATTATAATTTAACGTATATAACATACATGAAACAATTAAAGAAACCTTCATGATAGTTATATAAAAAATGAAACATTGTATGTAAACTATGACATGAATGTTACTTTATTTAAAAATAGTTTTATTCAAGTAAATGGAAACTGATAGTTGATCGAATTATATGACTGAATAATTGCTTTGAAATCTAATAAAATACATTGTATGGAAATTTTGGCTATATCGTTTATTTTGCTTGAAATAGAACAATAACAGCAGGGCAATATATTTCTTGCTAAAAGGCCAACATATAATTTAGTCTAATCTCTGATTGAAAAACATTAAGGAAATCCACCAAATGGTGTTGTTATTTAAATGGGGTTGTCTCCCAACGAAGATATATGTATGTCCCACTTACATATATTACTAAATCTTTCGGGTTATAGGCGTTAGTTCCACAAATATACAAAAGATTTTCTCCGATGCTTTCAATGATCCGGATGTGGTTTCTGCATTCGAATTCCTGCAACAAATAAAAGAAATTGAGTTACTATACGAAACATTTATTACAATTATTTTATAGACCAGATAATAGGTTTTTTGTGCTCGTAGGTCGCAGTATGTAAAAATACAAAATAGTTTCAAACTGTTTGATAAAGCGCAAATGATATTATAGAAAAATTGTTTATAAAAATAAACACTACGGTCAATATATGATATAAAATAATTTCACTATTGTATCAATACAATAGTGAAACTGATCAAATAACCTATTTTAATATTCGAGATGTTTTTAATTATCATTTCAAAAAACCACGTGATATTATGGCAGAAGTCAATTGTATGTAGTCGTGCTTACTTCAATACAAATGTAAAAAAACAAACCATTTTTGACATTATAATAATTGAAAATCTTTTTTGTTAATTTTTTTATCTATCTAAGTAATATTTTTTTACCATGTCCGCTCCCAATATAGAGCATATGAACTCCTAATGGAGTTTACCTTAACAGAAGTGTTTCTAGGAGAACTACTTGTTACTCAGTTGCTCAACCTCTCTTTTTCCAAAGAGAGTAGGAATAGAAGGACTAGGACATGACTAGTGGTTGGCTAATCGCTCTCGATACGCCCCGTTCATAGGATAGAATGGATGAGAGTGGGGAATTCAAGACAGCACATACATCCATGCCTTTGAGCAGAAATTAATAAATTGATTGAAAAATCAATTTATAAAACTGCCCGTACTGAGATTCGAACCCGTGCCCTTCGTAGCGGTAGCCAACGACGTTGACCACTCGACCACACAGGCGGCAATAATGTATAGGATGACTGAAATATTTTATAGGGTACGGCATGTGTTGAAGCTGTATTTTTTTCGTTATTTAAGAATACCATGATTATGGTGACTGCATAATATATATAAATGGTGTTGTTAGAAGTGTGCGAATTTTTTACGCTACCCCAATGAAAAGCATGACTAAGGAGTTACTGAAGTAAAAATAAACATTCCCAATGCAACAGTTAGTATTATATTCAGTTACGTAGTCAATGGAAAACAAGAAACCACTTAAAGTAAAAATAATACCAAATCCAGCAATATTTATATATTTTATTATTATTTTATTCCTGATTTTTTGGTGTTCGGAATTTATCAAGGCTAGTAAGAATAATCAATAAATTCAGGCAACGGATTTATAAAATATTATCACTATCTCCCCTCTGAGTAAGTGTCCCTTTGGGGCTTTATCCCATGGCGGGTACCTACTATCAGTGTGACGTTCTGGGCCTGTGATGCGGGGTGAGCAGAGTTCGCGTGATGATAAATGGTCATCGAAGACAGCGTCTTCCTGTCCCGGGTCGGGTTTTTTTGGATGTCACCCCAGAGGAGAAGATTCCTCGAATGACAAATGATCGCGGACGGTACTAGACTAACAGGACGTTCTGATAACTTTCAAGTACGTTTTTTCTTTGTTTCGTTTTTTCCTCTCTTTGTTTTTCTTTTGGCATTTATTTTAAGATTTAATGTTCGTTGCAAAAAAATACACAGCAAGTTATTATCACAAAAGTTTGTGTCTAACAATGATAAAATTTACCAGGTAAAAAACAATCAGATATCGTACGTTTTTTGAAAAGGAAAATAATGGTACGATTTATTATAAGAAATTTCTAGTAGAATCAGAGTTCTCTTAAGATTTTAGAAAACTTTTGAAATTTAACCAATATAACATATGATCAAAATAATTAGTTATTTATAATAAATGTGCCACTCTTCATAATGTAAATCAGCTTTGGTGTTTTTATAAAAACAAAATATATTAATTATACGTCTACCTATGATGTATTCCTTAGTTACAGTATCATTTTAAGGCTAGTACAATGAATAATTTTCAATCTGGTTCAAATATGATACATCGATTTTTAATAAAATGGTGTTAAATATATGAATGTCATATACATATAAAAAGCGTACTCTACCAAATTGCAAAAGAATACTTTTACAAGAACTAAGTACCGAATACATTTGACGTTGAAAAACAACTGCACAGCTATCCACTAATGTTTTTATTTGACATGACTTTTTATTTAATTAAATTGTTTTATTGTTAGTATTTTGCACACAGGTATTTTTAATGAATTATTTTAAATTTTAATGTAGAAGTATGAATTCTGTCAGAATAAAGGTTTTAAAACAGTAAAGAAAATATCTAAACAACAAAAAAAAACCTTTTATCACCACATTTAACAAACCATAATACGTATAGGAAAGCGATTAAACTTACTGAATATTATATGAAGCCTCTGGAAACAATGACGGCAGTCTCCATGTTTTGTCGAAAATCAGTAGATATGTCATTGTGTACAGTTAACAATTTTGCTTATGGTGTACAGCTAAGTTCAAAAAGAAACAAAACATGCATAATGCATGTTTGATTTTAAAGTTTGTAATAAAAACGGCAGTTATATAGCGAAATTCATTACAAAATGTAAATAATATATATTTAATCTATGGCCGCTGCCAATATGGATCATAAGGCCTCCTAATAGAGGTATGTCAACAGAACTTTTCTACAAAAACTGTTTGTTACTCAGTCACCTTACGTCCCATTTTCAAAAAGAGTGGTAGCAGTGGCGGTTCCTGACCTGAAATCTTGGGTGGGCTAGAGAAAAGCATAGCATTGTATACTATTTACGAAATTTTGCATGCTTCCACTTCATCTTATACATTAATCTACAAGCAAATTAACAAATACTACGACACTACTGCAAAGCATAAATTACTATATAATACAATCAATGCTAATGTAAGTAAGAAATAATAATACGTGACCTTAAATTTGTCTCTTTCAAAGTGAAATAACAAGTAAAAAAAGCAATACAGAACTGTCACTGAGATTCGATACCTGTCACTTTCATAAAATACAAAGATACTGGTATGTTTGTATGGGCCATAGACTAATTCCGATTTAGCCCCCGATGAATGACAGAAGCCAGTAAATTTGAAATACAGTCCTGTGTGTTTGATGACGTTTCCGTACATACAAATACAAACAAAATCGAATCGTGCTAGATTGCGTTCCAGTGTAAGGAAATATTGTCTATGGTTTTGGGCTGGAAAGCGGCAGCCCCTGACCAATAGCATGTACATAGGTGTTGCCAGACTGACGTCACGTTAAAGGTTCTCTATGAATTATTTATAGGGTTATTGTTTTTTTTATGTCGGCTCAGCTTAAAATTGTAATAAAAAACAATCGAGAATATTATTGTAGGTAGACATGCCATTGTCTTATATTGATAGAGGAAAATTTAAATAAAGATATTATATTCATTTGGGGAAGGTTAGTGACGCTTATAAATGTATTTATTTTGTTCAGCGGCCGAATTGCTGTTCATTTTTATTCAGCCATCTAATGTTTTGGGTGAAAAATGCAGGTCGGGCTTAGCCCACCTAGCCCAGTACCTAGAACCGCCACTGAGTGGTAGAGATATAATGATTGGGATAGGAAAGGACTAGTGGTTGAATAATTGCTCTCGCTACGCTCAATTATTGAATAATTGAAAAAGTGGGAGGTAGTTTTTAGACATCAAAAACACCCATGTCTTCGAAAAGAAATCGAAAAAATGTTTGCCGTACTGTGATCCGGCACGGAAGCGAACAACGGCTAACCACTCCACCATATTTATTAAGCAAAGTTTTTCTTGATTTTCCAAAATTTAAGGATTATAAAAACTGCCGCCTTTGCTTTTTAAACCCTTATTTATATACAATATTGAAAATTTCTTGTTAATATAAAATGGAGTTATCCAAATTTGACATGTATTTTTGAATATGTCTGACCTTTTTAAAAAATATGACTAATATGTGTCCAAAGATCGTTTTGAATAATTAAATTTTAATCCCAACGTTATTTAGGGTATAATACAAGGTATTCGATATCAGGACGAAGATATTTCTCGTTCCAATAATAATAATTGACGGAAGAAGGTACGGCGCGAAGAATTCCTGTTGCGGAACATTCAAGCGGCATCTTGTACTATTCATTCCAAAGATTTTGGCACATTCCGGCGGTATTTCCTATCGTCGTAGAGTCGTATTGTCGTAGCCGAAGCATCGCGTAGCAGTAGAACCGTAGCCGCTATTGTTCGCTCGGGAAATAAATATGACGGATATGAATCAAATCGAGAACATTCAATAGAAAGGTATTCGACATTGTTTGTTTGAGGCATCTTACTGTGGCATTGCTTTTAATTTGACTGTTTCGATATTATTTAAATAAAATTATTTATTTGATAAAAGCATGAATCATCGTTCATTTCTGAATTAGTTTTGAATACTTGCTTACAGAATTATTCACAAGTATAAAAGATAAATCTCTTGAATATTTAACTTACACCAATTTAATTTAGCTTAATATAATAACTACATGACCTGGATATAACTGATTTCATTAAACAATTTCAGGTTTGAGAAATAAAACAGGACAAAGGCTATGTAAAAAAACAAAGTAAAAATATTAGCACTGAAAAAAATGATAATTTATCATTAAAAATTCAATCGTAAAATAATGTATTCTTCGTAAGACACTCAAGCATATTTTTTGTCACGTATGAACTGATTTGTTTGAATAAATTGATCGTGAAAAACTCTGTTAATATCGTATCATCATAAAAAAATAAGTGTATTTTATGTTTGATATAGCTTAAGGTGTCATTTCTATGTTTGGTGATACTCATCAAGTTTTTATTACCTTTCTTTACGCCTCAGCACATGGTAGCTTAATTCATTTGTGATAGATAAAAATATTGCATTAGACTCCTTAAAATATTGATTGTTATACCTATCCATTCAATAATATCCCGAGCAGTTGATAGTTTATCAAATAATATTTTTTTCTATTTCTATCTTACCGCCTTTGGTACCTATCATTAAAGTTCACAGATGACCGTGCTACAGCGAAATAATGTACGCCATTAATATATGTATTGTATCGTTGCCATTGTATTTGGGAGATTCTTTTCTAAGTGCTTCGCCAAAGGAAAATTCAAGAATAGGCCGTGCACAATGGAAGTAATCACAGGCCTATAATAATCATAATAGCACCGGTACATACGAAACGAAAAATAAAATCTGAGAAAAAGTTGTTATTGCGAGTCAGTTATTAAAATTGTAAAAGTAAAAATTTACTGCTGTAGTGAAAATATTCACAAGTTTTAGCAATAAAATTCGGATTAAAGTTTTTATGAATGTGACGCTTGAGCAATAACATCGTTTTTCACTATCGCAATTGGCCATACAAATTTTTCTCATAAAATGGGAAATATTTTAAATTAAAAAATATTACACGAGAGCTTAGGATCACGAAGGACTAACTATAAAAATGCATGATTTGTATTAAGCTCGGTTTTGAAAATGATATAAGTATATTCATTGGTGAAACTAACCTTTATCTCGAAAATAAAACAGCAAAAAAATATGGTTTGGTAAGAAATGAAATTATAATGCTGGAAACACACAGGTAAAACACCTATTAAACTTAAGTGAACTCAAAAATATGTTTTTGTAGATATGCCCCAGTGATCCTAAGGCCTAAGAATGACAGAAATATTATAATCTTTTTTAGTCTTAATAAAATTAAAATTTTGCATAAAAACTATGAAAATTATTTTACACAATACCAAGCTTGGGCAACCGTTTTGACTTAAGGGCTAAATTAAAATGAGTGGTAGGTCGAAATCAATGTGCTATTTTTATACGTAAAATATGACTGATTCTTCAAATAACGAAAAAAGTATTGAGCGCATATCGGGCCGCATAATAATACACAACAAGCCTCAGTGAACTACTGAAAGTAAAACAAAATATTTAAATGTGGGATTTGAAGTTCGTAGACTCGAGTGTTTTCATTTATTTTTATTTTTATCACAGTGAATTTTTTCATTACATACTTAAGACATACAGTGTATTTAATGATATAAAAACAGAAATATTTGTTAATCGATTTTTTGTTTAATGAGTTATTAATATTTTTTCAATGTAGGACCTTTATTACGTTCGCATATTTTATTTTGATCCGTAGCATTTTTAAAGCCTTCAGTATCGATGTGGCTGAAAATATTCATCGATTAATGATGCATCCATGAAATAAACGTGCCGTTAATATTCATTGAAGGAATATTTGAGCAGTAGAACAAAGTTTATTTTAAAATCGTCTCTGAGTTCTAAAATAATATATAACTAATTTCTTATTAAAAATCTTTTGAAGAAATTCAATAAACTTCTTACGACTATTGCCGTTGATGCAAACATTTGCAACATTTCACAAACTGATTAAAAACCATTTAGTTGACAAAAAGGAGAGCTCTCTTAAACTTTGAAAAGGAAGCAATTTCGTTCGCCTTCATTCGACACTGGAATTATTTCCGATGAGTAGAAAACTTAAGTCGAAATTGAATTTTTCATTTGACACTTCAAAACAGTGTAGCACTCAGGAAATTTCAGTTCAGTCTAAATTCAGGCACATGGAAGTATGTTTCATAAATAATTAAGTATTATTTCGTACAGTATAAAAAAGTACACTTTTATATTGATTACGTACTACATATAAGACATTTTATAGATTTAAATTAAGTTTATATTGTATGTATGTGTGTACACATTTCTTGCTTCATAATTGTAGGGCTCTTTCCAAAAAACTAACTTTTTACATTTTTGTACTTTTTCAGACAACAGATTTTCTATTACATAAACTAACCATGAATTATACATAATGAATCCAAGTGTTTGTGTCCTAAAACAAATCGGACTAATTTTTATTTATTTAAGATAATCGATTTTTTCCTTTTATTTCAAGGAAATGGTTCTTGTAATAGAAAACAATCGCAATTTCAAACAGAAAAAAAACATGCGATTTAATCGATTTGGCGAACAATTTATAAGCCAATCGATGCCTGACACAAATAGTCAGTAGGAAAAAGCCACACAATTATTTTAAACATATAATTGATTTTAATTTAATTGTTGAATTTATCAAACAAAAATTCATAAATTTTATGAAAAAAAATCGGCTGAAACTCTACCCAAGATATCAAGTATATAAAAAAAAGATATTCTACTACTATTCTATACTCAAATACGAAGTTTCAATTGAAAAAAAAATATTCATTACTGTTCCTCGATTAAATTAAAGCATTTCGTAAAAATAAGCCGTTTCCGTGTCATTAAATAATGAGAAACGTTTAGTAAAACAGTAATTAATATTTTAGGCAACATATTTTCCCAAGTATGGTTCTTCCCTACAGTTGTCATAATACTAACGCTGCAGGAAAACTGCGCGGGAGATCTAATATCTATAGAAGCAATAGTAATAACAGAGGCTCATAAACATTCACTCTACAAGAAGCAGTATCTCTGCAATATTTATACAAAAATCACAATCATTGGATCAAAACATACCTTTTAGAATCTACATACATATTTGCTTAAATTACTTTTATTCTGGGTATTTGTTAACACCGCCACTACCTATTTCATTATTTTCATCACTGTCCTCCAACAAGTAAATTTTTTTTTTTTTTGAAAATTGCACCTATAAATCTATCGACTTACGTCTCTCTTAGATGAAAAATAACTATTTAAGATCGATTTAAAATGGCAACGTTTTTAAAATTTGTCACTCATCTTTCAGAAAAAAATTGTTTTATCAATAAAATATTAGTTGAAAGTGAGGTAGTTATTAAAGAACCCAAAAAGACGCGTTAAAAGAAGAAAATGTATATATATAGAAACGTTTATGCTTCTCAATATTATAAATATTTTTTTTTATTTTAAAGTCATGAATTTCATATGTTCTTTATTGTGCTTTTCATTTTACTTACCAACACTCATTACAGCCCACATTCACTAGGAGACAAATTATTCCAGATCATGTTGTGGAACACAAAATTTACGTTTTCACGTCATATCATGGAACATTCCATGTAACCAGAGATAAGTTCCCATGTTCACGGTCTGGGAGCGAGCGCATACTGAACATACGATGCGCGCGCAGCTGTAGACGAACTGTCTAAGTCATGTTATTCTATTTCATCATAAGAATTCATATTTCATCAATATATATTGCGAATACGTAGAGAGCAATGATCATCATAAACCCATCGGGCATTATTTTTGAGATTTATTTTCGACTTTGAAATGTCTCCTTTTGAACAGCTGTCAAAATAAACGCCTTTGCATTAGTTATATTATTATATGGCTTATTGTATATTGTTTATCAATGTTTCTTAACATTTTTACATCCATGGTCTACAAAAAATGTTTTGCAGACCATTAATATAAGCTTTTAAAAATGGATACTAACTATTTTTGAACTGAAAAAAGTTTTTGCGGTCCACTCAAAAATCTTCGTGGACCACCGGTTAAGAAACATCATGGTGTATAAGCTCTCATTTTGGATGATTAAATGATTGTATTTTCATTGATGTTTTTGTGACTCGTCGTGTGTTCAAGAAAATGTTCTGGGGCATTGTTCCCGAGGCATAACGTAGATATTCAGCATCATTTGTTACCAGGTGAATGGCCACCTAAGGTATCACACTCTTCTGACAAGGCGTGTTTTGTAGCGTTACAATGATAATCGTCCATCAAATATTTGCCAAATATGTAGGAACAAAATTTCTTAAAACACATTCTTTCTTAAAAAAAGAATACGGACTTGAGTCAGATATTGATTTTATAAATAATTTAATTCACTGAGGATTTGTCAAATGACGTTACTTTTACGTTTCATATTTAAAAAAATACAATATTGATACGGTGAGGAATATATGATATTACAATAATTAATGAGGATTAACGGGCTTATAATAGTTGTCAAAACTTTGTTTTATTTTGTTAATATGTTCGTTCCTATAAACAACATTCTTATATTAATAAATATATTTTATTATGAATACAAATTTACTTTTAAAAATTATCATTAAGAATGTCATGTAAAACAACAAAACCTTTGTAACTGCTAGAAACCCGTGAAAGATAAACGGTCTCTTTGTATCCGGGACAATTTTCAAGAATAATGAAAATATTATGCACAACCTTAAGTAAAAACAACATAGTAACGAATTATAATTTTATGTAATATGAAAATATTTCAAAATTTAAGTATTACGTTCTCGACTCGGCTATTTATATTTTAAAGAAAATAACACCAAACATAAGCCGTAATGGATAAATGTAATTTGAATACAATTTATCATATTTAAATATTAAAATACGTGGAACGTAGACATAATATTTTAGCATCTGTTTCCTGGGTTGTTTGGCTAAAATGTAACCAAGAGTTACAGAACCCGTTTCTTTTTCGTGATGTACGGATTAACCCGTCACCAGATGTTTTGTCTTTCTTTGAAAAATCTTATTATTTCGGAATAGTATAATTTGTATATAATAAAAATCTTTTATCGGTTCTGGAATGATATGAAAAATATATTTTAGAATTTATAATTCTAATACTAGTTCTTCCTCAACTCAACAAAAATCTTATTACTAAAACAAAAATTGGTTTTTCGTGTTTTTTAAATCATAATTGGATCGATATAGTGTGTTTCTCGACAAAAAAAGTAATTTTTACTATTTAAAAATCAAAATAAACCATCTTTTTAGTTAGTTACATGTGATACATGATAATAAGTTAAGAATATAAATATTACGTTTGAATTATATTACTTCTTAAAAAATACTTTTCAAGTTAATGTGACTAAATTAATTTCCTTTGGAAAAATCAATAACTTATTTGGAGTGATAACTATTGTTATGGTAGATAAGATAACAAAAAAACACATTAGTAAGAAGCATTAATAATTTGTCTGTAACATAAGCAACACATGAGCTAGTGAGAAATGCATAACGGTTTTCAAGACAGTTGCTCATGCCCCACGGACTGACCGAGAACGTAAATTTTGATGTAAATGCATCTTTAAATTTGACTAAATTGGCCAACGTTTGCTAGTAATTTGTTTTGAAACGGCAAAAGCAAAGAATTATTTTACAAACATGAAAGCTATGGTATATATTATATGTTGGTAGCACGCCAATGACATACATATATAACTATTAATTATTTCAAAATAAACTTACTGTAAATTTTAATAATATACTTTCCTATTTTCTATTACATATTTAAATTACTTTAATTTTTAGCTAATTTTTGTATAAATGAATATAATGATTGGTGACAGCATTGGCGAAACATAGTTTATGAATCACTTTTCATGTATTAATTGTCGATTCATGTTGAATTTAGTAGACAAAAATAGTACACGAATGAAGTTATTAAGAATTTCACAGACAAGATCTAACCCTACTAATATCATAAGATGGTTTTCTGTTATATGACTAAAAAAATGTGTTCCATATGATAAAAGCTTGTTAAAAATTCGTTGCATGTTTTTATCATAAAATTTTTTGGTAGATTTTCTTTGCAGACGATTCCAGATTTGTATTGAAAAGAGGTTTGATATGAAAATCTCGCTTACAGGCTTTTCTCGGTTATATTTTCACAAAATTTGATCCCATTAACTATATTATAAAGAGCGTATCATAAAGAGTGAAAAGGATATATCATATTTATTTATTCCAGACAGGATGTCGTTCAGTTTGTCACTACGAGACGGTGACGTGTCACAGATTAGGGGGTCTTGTCAAAAACACTCGATTTCCCTTAGTCCTTACACCCTTAACAGTAAAGGTATGTAGAAACTTTGGTGCCCTACGCTCAATTTATTCAAAACTAAAAGGAAGGGTAAACGGTTATCATCCGAGGGTTTGGTGAAAAAAAAATCATATAAATTATACCTAATGTAAAACTAAATTTTTAATAATATATTCAAACAATCTTCGTCATTTAGTATAAAGTTGTTTTTCTGTGAAAATTGTATGTAGTTTTACACTAGTATATAAAGTCGTCTATTTATTTATAAGAGGAAACACTAATGTATTTGTCAGTTTTATATATCTTCATTTTGGTTTAAAATTGACAATACTCACGCACTGAGAGAAACTGCTCCTGAACATTTACAATTGTTATAATTGAATCATCGAGTTGCAAAGACCATCCTGTAAGTTTTTTTTATGAAAATTACCTGTAAACACTATCTTTTCCTTGAGCTTAAATTCTATATCTATTAAGCCGAAGAAGAGCTTCAAATTCCATCTTATATAGCGAGGAAATCATTTCGAAAATTTTGATCATTTGCAAAAACCACTCCTTTTAAAAAAAATGAGTGTTAAAAAAAACAAAAAAAATCGATACACATTGTCTGTATACAAATGAAATAATTATATTACATTTGCTAGCACATATAAAGACAATATCAAAAAAATACATTCAATGTTATGCACGGCTTTTTTCATAATTTACTCAAAACTTGAAAAAGCTTCCAGATTCCTTTATGCAACTCAATGATTCAATTATTGTCTATTATCAAGGTTCGTCAGATAAAACATTGATGTTTTAATTGCAACAGTGTAGCGTTTCGTGCAAATATTTTTTAAATTTATCACCAAACAACTGAACATTATTATAAGGTAATCAATGGTATCGCATCGGTTCGAATGTTGAACCCTTAAGAAATTTAAGTTTATCATAATTTATATGTTTAGAATAAAAGCCTTAGGTGAGAAGGTAATCTTGTGCGATGTGAGGAATCTAAAGCTATCGTGAAGGTGTAAGAAACCCAAGTAAGCGCTGGACTCTTGGCCTGACCCACAAAAGGTAGGCTGACAACACCAAGAAGAATGTAGAAAACCTGGATGTGGACGATCAATACAAAGAACAGCTGTATCAAGGACATTAATGGGCATGTATGATAATGAAATAAAATAAGCCATTGCATGAAAGCCAAAAAAACAAATTTAAAATAAAAAACTGTTTTTCTTTTGTTTACTTTATAAAATTTCTCGAATTATTTCAGCAAATTTATTCGGATTGTATATTTTGCTTTTTTAACAAAAAACTTTTTAAAAATTAAAAAACAATACTTGAAATAAAAACTTCTATATTTATATAAATAATTATATATTTTTTTAATCCATGTCCGCTCCCAATTTGAAGCATAAAGCCTTCTAATAGAGGTATCTCAACATACGTTTTTCTACGAGAACTATTTGTTACCCAGTCGCTCAACCTCTCTTATCCAAAGAGAGTAGTAGAGATATAAAGATAAAGATAGGACAGGACTAGTGGCTTAGTAATCGCTCTCACTACACCCAGTTATTAAAGGATCGGAAAGGATTTTTTTTAGACATCACAAACACCCATGCCTTCGAACAGAAATTGATAAATCGATCGAAAAAATGCTGCTCATACTAGAACCTGTGAAGTCCGGCACGGTGGTAGCCCATAACGCTAACCGCTGCGCCATAGGACCCGAAATATGTCACATAATGTTAAATTATATCTGATTTTAATATATAATATACGCGGCCGACAATAAAATTACCTAAGAAAAGAAATAGAATATGTGTCACATACCGACGCTTCACCACTTAGGATTGAAAATATTGCTTTATGAGAAGAAAATATACGTTGTGTAAAGTTTATTGAAATACTCGAGCAACTTATACAACCCTGGCATAAGGGCACTTGTAACTGTCCGAGGATCATAAATAAATACGCTCCTCACGATGTTGAAGTTTCCGGACACTTGAAAACTTCGATGAAAATTCTGTCAACGGGGGAGAACCGTTTTGACAAATTGCACTCGTCATTCATATAGAAAAGCGACGATGTTTTGTTTATAAATTATTTTTGTTTTGCAATATCATGAATGTTATGATTTTCATAAAAAAATATTACAGAGAAAACGTATAGGCTCCCAACAGGATGTTGTGACAAAGCAACCTAAAACATATAAAAACAATAAATTATTTAATTCACGAAAAATATTGTCAATATTGATTAAAACGTTATGCATGCATGAACTACGATATATGTACAGTTAATAATAAAAAAAATGGAAGGAGACAAAACCATTTCTTTAAAAATGTTTAATTTAATTTGAATGTTACACATTCTCATTGATAACTTTAATTAAATAAAAACATTCATCATCTCTAAGTAAGTAGATAAATCTACAAAATAATAAGAAAAACTCACGTTGCTGACGGTGACGTGAATATATATTTTTATATCCCTGTCCGTTTTTAATATGTAGTATATGCATTTATGACGGCTTTTACCTCAACAGAATGATGTCTAAAAGAACTGATTCGTATTAAATTGTTCAATCATCATTTTTTCAAAGAGAGTATAATAAGATATTAGGATAAGGGCAAAGCAGCTGAACTGGTGATTAGCTTACCGTTCCCGCTCCGTCCCGTTTTTGTAAGATAAGATGGGTGTGAGGTAGGTATTCTAATTCGGATATCCGGATATCCGATATCTGGATAGTATTCGTTATAATTTTTAATGACATATTTTACAAAATCGACGAAAGATAATATGCATACTGGGGTATTTACTACCTGGGAGAAACCATTACTTAAGAGTAGTGTTTTGTATTACCTTCCCCAAACTCGGGTATTATGAAAATCTTATCTTGTTATCTAAATACTTAAAATTTCGATAAATCCGCTCGGACTCGAGGCAAAAAAAACCTTAAATGCCGAAATTTCATTCATTGAAGAAATGCCGTTGCAGTAATCTAATGCAGCTGCAAATTTTCAATATTTGAATATGATGGAATAGTATTGAAATGTGTTTTGTCTCTATCTAAGGCATTACAGAAGTGGGAAAGGATTTAGTCAGGATCAGTTGATCGTGAAACATCGTCATTTGCGTGCGAGTTCTACATTCATCACTGAAAACCAAGCAATCGAGACCACTGTCTACATATTAATATTTTAATAATTTTGTATAAAATTTTAACCATGTCAAAACGCTCGGAAGTATAGACTCATTTTATGAGAAAAGATAATAAATGCAACTTGCAACATGAAATGTGTGATTCTATTTTATCTCTCGCAGAAACTGACGACAATACAAATAATCTGAAAAAAGATTTTCAATACTTGGATCAATTTAAAAAAAAAGGACGGAAAAGTTGGACGTGATGTTTAAAACACTTCTAACAATAAAACCAACATCAGCAACGGAACGAGTATTTTCAACAGCAGGAAACATTAAAACTAAATTAAGATCAAATTTAAAATATGAAACATTTAATGCTCTCTTATTTTTAAAATATGAATTTTTAAAATCTGAATAAATGACTTATATTACAAATGAACTCGTTTTTAATGTATTATTTTAGTACATAAATTTATATATGTAGTAATTTTTTGTTATTTTCATACTTACTGAAACTATCCGGATATATCCAGATAGTTTCAGTTTTACTATTCGATATCCGGATAGTTGAAAATGACGAATAGTTGGAATCTCTAGTGTGAGGATGTTTTATACATCAATGATATCCATGATTTTGATCACAGATCAATTAAAAATTAAATGAATATACTTTCCGTACCGTTGAATGCAAAAAAATGACTCCTGTACAAAAATCTTATATGTAAAACATTACATCGATTACATTATATTTTTCATTGGAGTAGTACAAATTACCCATTCATGATTTTGGCAAAGCGAATCACGCCAATACAAGAAATTGGTATTAAAACATCGAACGTGGTTAGATAAACTTATATTGAAAAAAAAAAATTTGGATATTGCGAACAATCCTTTTATTAATAGTATATATTTGTTTTAATTTTGTTTCTCTTGGGTTAAGTATTTTCAAACTTCGTTTGATCGACTTACAGTCAAAAAAGATAAAAATGTATTTTAATTTTATACCAGGTAAACAATATCAAACTAACGTAATAGAAAGGAAGATAAATAAATAAAAGTGGTTCGAAAGTTTATCTAAGTTCTGTGATGATATAAAATAATATACATGTTTTTATTGCGTGTATTTATTTCTTTTACGCGAAGTATTTCTTCAAAACGACTGTTTTATTTATCGGTCAAAATAAATATTAAATAAAGACGTATATATAAACATAAATATTTCGGCTGAAATAATGTTTTCTCATCAGTTATTCGTATTTATATTTTATATTTTTATTTAATCTTATTTATTTTTTGAGTCATACGGCTTACAACATAAACCATCATGAGTAATTTTATCGCTGTCTACATTTATTGTCAATTTTAGACTAAAAATATTACTATTATCAATATTTTATGTAAAATTAATCTTATAAGCAAAAGTCTTTAATCTCATATCGAATTGTGTGATCTATTTTTTACTAGTGGAAATTTATTTCTAAAAAAAGAAGTATTACTTAAACAAAAGTTCATTTCATCAACTCTCTTTGAAGTATCACTTTTTCTGAACCAATTTTGGCTGAATTTCTTTAAGCTACAAATATTTATTATAAATTATGAGTAATTTGTGATATATCTGACTGTAATTCCAACTTTTCTAATTTTAAATTTTAGTAAATTGTATGGTCATGCGCTTTGTTAAGTATGAATGAGAAATGGCACGAATGGAAACGTCTTTGCTTCCTTCCTTATTAACTTCCTCAAAGATATCGACGACAAAACCATTCCAGTGGTGTTTAATATTAATAGAAATCGATAGCGGTAGAATGAAGTACATGAATGTGTCTCCTGAAAACTTATACTTTTTGAGATACGAGGTTGTAGAAAATTACCGACGAATTTTATTTAGTACTTAACTGTAAACGTATTTTTCATCCTGTATTTGACATAATTTTTAGAAATATAATTGAAACAGAAAATAATCGTGAAGTATTAATTGCCAATAAATCATAGGCATCCACTTTTATTCATCAAAAATAGAATTATTAGTCGGCTTAGAAAAACGCCTTTTAAAAAAGTCTACATAATATAAAAAAATAAAATTTATATCTTTGGTATTTCACGTGTTGTGGTACTAGGTGTGGCAACTGTTCTTCAGGTCCTTAACCTGACTTTATAGACTTTATTTAAGTTATTGTCAGATGTTAATTTATAACGTAAACGGTTTTTCTTTTCTCAACATATAAAATTGGGTCCATTAGAGGTGAAGTGTGTATTTAAAAAAAAAAAAATTACATGCATTGTATATAGTCTAATCGTCTTAAAGTATCGTAAAAGTGAAGTGAACTCAGTTAATAAACATTCCAATACGTAGCGTCATCTTCTTAAAATAAAAATATACAATCCACTAAAACACCAAGTAAAAACGTGATTGTACTTAAAAGTTCAAGAAAAACGTTTTACCATTTTACTAGTTGGCTCATTTCACCTCTCGAGGGCTCAGAAAATGAAACATGGACTTATTTGTTTCTACTAAGCGTGAGGAAAAGGATAAAAGTAAAAAAATAGCCCACCATACGTTACCAGTTACCATATGATATTTTATATTTCTATATATTTTGGGGAATAAAATCCAACAAGAAATAAATTTAATAGCAGGTAGTCAAATGTTACATTTAAAAATAATTGACTGTATAATTGAAATGTGTTTTTCGAAAAGTCAAACTGTGTACACATAGTAACAAAATCAGTAGAAAAAAGCTACCAACTTTATTTTTATATAAAAAATGAGTTTCTTTAACATTACCGTCGAGTCTGCCAAAAATATGAAGGAGTAGATCGGTTTTTAGACCAGCAGTTAGCGAAATTATTGTTTGTTTGTAAAAATGCTTTATCGGTTTTAGGCCACGAATGATAAAATTCTTCGGGTTTACAACGCCGTTCTGGAAATTATGCCGTTTCAACTGATGGCAGATATTTATTGCGTACTTTTACAATTTAAATACAACACGATTCGGGTGAGGTTTGAGTGAAAATTACACTATACGGCTCGTTCAAGAGTGACGTTGATGTATTTCATCAAATTAGGGAAATGTCAGCAGTGGTTAACTTTTAAGTAATGACATGAAAACTTTACGATTTAATAGAAAACATTTTTTACTGTCATTTCTGTGGATATTAACGTTCACTTTTCAAGTTAAATTTATGAACTAAATCCGTTATAGTGACATAGAAATTTATACTTATGATACAATTATATTTAAATCTAACAACAAAAAAAGCATTTAATGCAGGGGTTACCAACCCTGTGCCCGCGGCGCCATGGCGCCCGCTGACTGAAACTGATACGCCCGCCAACTTGATTATCAAATTCCTCGGTGAGCTAAAAAAAAACACGAGTCACGGTGATATTTTGGGCAAATCGGTAAATTCCTGGGTTTTGAGATTTTAAAAAAATATGGTGCCCGCCGCCCTACCAATATTTTATATTGTGCTCTAGGGTCCGAAAAGGTTGGTGACCCCAGATTTAATGTATAACTAATTTATTATCTAGTAACAAACTTTTAAATCTATAATATCGTTGTTAGTTCTAGAGATTAAGCACGTTTCACAGAAGTAAAAATAGTATTTTTGATCGTATATTTACGAAAATAAAAGATCTAAGAGACTTCAACTATAATTTTCTAAATTAGAAGTTCAAATTGATTTCAAAGGAAGAGTGTAAACGTAAACAGATGCATCTGGTTTATTGAAAATATCTAAGACATCTTATATACGAAATTAACATATTTTACTTGTAAAACGTATACCTATTTTTTATTTAAATAATCTTTAGACATTTCGCAAGTTATTATACGTGCTTTTCTCGTTTTTCATTGTTATCAAATGGTTTAATCGGATAGTTAATATATTGTAGAATAAATATTTTACGATAAACTATAAAAAATATCAAGTTGATTTTTACTTTTTTGTGGGAAGCTTCTCGAAGATTTATTTTATTTTATAGTATAATTTAAGTCTAAGATTTCCACTTTCTATTAAATTTGTCACGCGTTCCAGAATAATAAAGCATTTATATTCAGCCGCAGACGTTTTTCTACTCAAAACATAAAAATGACACGTAGGGATTGTTTACATAAGATATTGACTCAAGGAGCCAAAGCAAGAGCAAAGATTTACATCTGTCACGTACATACTACATACTTACCTAACTTTATTTGTTTATTTTTGGGATGAAATAAGTTTTTTGTAACTATAGATCTAATAATAAGGTATATATATATATATATCATAAACGTACACGGAGAACCTTTATTATTGTAAAGACATAGAATAATCATCTCATTTCAAAACAATACTAATTATTTAAAATTAATCCATATTTACAGAGCAATGCTTTAATGTAGAAGTTTTAAAAAATAAGTAAAAACACTATTTTTACTTCTTTAAGTGACACGAGTTTCGCTTTATGGAAAAATAGTGTGTAAGACAGTCGTGGGGACCTTTTTTTTCTAAAGGGCCGCTTTTTTTCTAACGACACTAGAAAATCTTTGGCTGGCGATTTTGAAACAATTTCATGTCAATTTCTAAAGCCAAGAAATTTGCGGATTTCCCAAAATTACCAGCGTGGGAGCTTTTATTGGCTCTTCCAAAAATTTTCGAATCCAAAATTATAGAATTGGCCGATCAAGTCAAAGGCCGCATCAGAGTAGTCAAAAGGCCGCGAGTTCCCCACCACTTTACTTAGGTAATAAAACATATCAGTTTTAAAAAAGAAAATGTTTTTAGAGATGCTATCATTTGTTTTACTAATTCTTTATACGCACTTTAATAATAATTACAATAATAAACACAATCCACAATCTTGAGAATAAAAATAAAGCTAAATCTGAGCGAATGAAATGTCTTACAAATTCACCTCATATCAAAGATTCAAAAGCATCTTTCATATTAAAAAAATAAATGTCATAAATCTATTTAGTCTAACTCTTCTCTAGTGTGCTGTCAAAATAACAAATAAACTCTTCAAAGCTTGTCAGATAATTAATGTTAGCATGAATTTAAAATTAAAATGAAACATTTTAATGAATGAATATTTATACCTAAAGCCCCGTCAAGATTTGATCCCACGCTTTTGTCACTTTTCATATTTTTTTCATCAACCAAAAAGCGCTGGCAAAATGTAAATAGAGATATCTTTCAAAAAATCTTTTCAAAAATGGTTAATTCAAAGTGATGAAAACGTGAATTTTAGTTAAGAAAAAATAAATTAAGTAGGGGCCTTCAAACTGTTTGCTTCATATTTGTTTTTACCGAGAAATAGAAAACTAGTTTTTCAGAAAATAAATTATTATAAGACAACACTGAAATAACTTTTTTCAGAGAATCGCTTATACGTCATTGTGGTTAGGAGTGTTTTTGATTAATTCGGGACATGTATTTGATTTAAAAAAATTGTAGCTGCTAAAATATTTTTTATTTTAAATAACCTATATTAGAGATCTAGCACATAGTATACTTTTAATAAAACTATTGAATTAGTTTTATTTTATCGGCATGGCAACTAACTTCACCGTTCTCCAAAATACTTTGATTGTATATTAAAACTTACCTAACTAGTTTTTCTTCTTATTATTTTAATAACCTAAAAAAATGATGTATGAAGAATAATTTAATAAATACTTTTAGAAGGTATTAACGGAGACTATTATAAAACAACGATAAATTTAAGAAACCGATGAATTCAAGGACGAATTTTCGGTGTATCGCAATATTATGATATACTGTCTTAGAATTTTTTTTTTTTTTTTATCGAATAATAAAAGCAGTTCGGTTCGCCATTCTTTAAAGCGTGACTATTTCGATTGTTTGTGATTTACAACGTATGGTATAATTTTACTTTTCTGTTCTATTATAATTTCAATCATACTTATTATACATGCCGAAAAAAATTCCTGTGACATTGTCAATCAATCAAATTTCTTAGCATGCCTTCAATATGTTATTTCCTTTAGAACCATTATTCTTTTTCATATTTTCTTACATATTTTCTTACAACATATCTCATGCTTCCGCTGCTGATCATAAGAAAATGTCTTCCCGCAGATAAAGCATTCTTGGAGCGAGTCAAAATTTCTTCGCTCACCGCAACGCCGTCTCCTCAAAAGCGTATCTAAGCAACGTCGCGTCTTCTTGTCACTTTCCTGAAAGGATTTTCAAAATTAAACGGTTTCACGGACGCATTGTATACAGCGCAAATGTTGTCTTTATTATACTCACCAACCAAATATTAGGATTTTACTCCGCAAATATGCTGCATGGAAAATGTATTGTTACGTGATGTGCTTAAAGCCAGGCGTGCAGTAATGAATGATTGGAAGGTATCACTGTAATAATATATAACTCACTATAATATACGTGAAATAACTTCTCGCACGCAATAATCAGCCTTAAAAATGAATGTACATATTATGCGTTCTTTCTTTCTACGGATTGTTCTCTTGCCAGATGAACTTTGATCTAGTTCCAGACAAAAACGCTTTAGTCTTAGCTCGAAACTATACATCCAAGTAATATTTTGCTTACGACTTCACACTTTTTTCACTAACGACCCGGGTTTTGCCTTTCGACATCTTCAAGCGTTCAACTGCACGGATGAACTTGAACTGATAATTTGACTGAACTGTGAATGTACATAATTTGATCGATTCAAATTTAATATTGAAATTCCACCAAGCACCTTCAGTCGAAATCTTAAAATAGGAAATCTTTGTCGGTTCCTATGGCGCAGTGGTTAGCGTTTTATTGGCTTACGTGCCGGATCTCACGGGTTCAAGTCCCAGTACGAACAGCATTTTTTCGATGGCATGGGTGTTTTTGATGTCTAAAAATTTCCTCCCACCCTTCCGATTTTTCAATAACTGTGCGGTAGCGAGAGCGAATGGTTAGCCACTAGGCCTGCTAGCCATATCCTTTTATCCCTAGTACTCTCTCTGAAAAAAAGAGGTTAAGTGACTGATTATCAAACAGTTCTCGTAGGAATTCTTCTGTTGAGATAGCTCTATTGGGAGAATATATACTCCACATTGGGATCGGACATAGATAAAAAAAACTTGTTCGAGTGAGCTCAACACTTGATGATTTCTGCCATACACTATGTTGTTGGACGCATTTCAAACCCCAGCTTAGTGTTTGACACGTTTAGGTTTTGTATTGCTGCGTAAAAAGATTGTTATTTTTATTTTGTGATCAATATTTCTGTCTCTGTCAATCTTGGAGTCCAGATAGATGATATCTTCAAAACTCTCAAATTATATGAGTAGGTAAACCTTTTGGTAAGTTTTCTTATTTAAAACTATATGTATAAGTGATTTTGAGTCAGTTATTCGAGGACACTGTGTAATAAGCGATATTGCGAGAAAGTCCTGTCCGTGTTCTTTTTTAAAATGTAAACTTATAAATTAAACATCAGGTCCATGGTGCAGTGACCAAAGTCGTTGGCTTCCGTGACGGGAATCATTGTACCACGTCCCAGTGCCAACAGCATTTTTTCAACAGATTTATCGATTTCTGTGTTTGAGGTGACTAAAATGTATGGGTGATGGAAGTGTCAAAAAAATCCATTCCACCCTCCCAATCCGTAAATACCAAACAGTTTGCTAACCACACCCTGTCCCACCTCTATCCTTTACATCCCTACTCTCTTAGGCGAAAAGATACACTGAGCAACTGAGTAAAAAACAGTTCTCGTAGAAAATATTCTGTTGAGATACCTTCAATAGGAGGTCACATGCTCCTCATTGGAAGCAGATATGGATAAAAAATTAGAATCAAAATGTTCATAGTCTATAATTTTCTATACTTCACGACTAATTCGTATGAATTAAATTACTTAAAACTATTAAAATCAGATTGTTTGCGACGATGAACGACTTTTAATTTTTCTAAAGAAATGTTTATTTAATTCAAAATGCAGTTTAGAGAACAAAACTTCTATATTTGATGGAGTTCAACATCAATTCACGCATTTACGTCCATAAACCTGCGAACTTTACGGAACTGGATAAAACCAAACCGATACTTAAAATAATATAAATTTCAACAAACACATTTGAATCAAGAGTAGAATAAAAATGGTTTCCTTAGTCGTATTTAATAAATAATTACAAAGTATTTTTTGTGTGGAATGCCTAAATCTGATACAGTTTTGATGACAACGATACTATACAAACAAAATAACCTAGATATTAAACTTTATCTTTATTTTATAATATTTATTCTAAATAAAGTTCGAGTACACTTATTTTATATGAAAATTACTGTAAAACTCAGAAACAAAAAAATCTTGTCTCAAATCTCAATAACAGGAAACACTCGTATACCTTTAAAAATTAAACTTTTAAAAGATACAGGTCTTGCAATATGCAATAACACTTCCAGAAATGGTTACTTTAAACGTAAATTATGCAAAAGTATAACATTTGGGTCCAGCATTAAAAACATTGCCGTGGCTTTCGCGGGGGAAACGTACTTAGCATAACCAATATTTGTTATTCATAAAATTTCTGTATATACACCGATGCAAATATTATTAAAAATTTACTGGCACCCTTCTGCGGAAAAAAAGATTTCCAAAGAAGAACAGTAGCGTGTAGTGTTAGTATTTTTTCAAAACATTTTGCTCTTAAATGGTGGATTCATACATATAGTATAAACCTATCATATTTAATATAATTATACCAAAATTGTTGCTGTAGATATTTTATGGCAGGTTATATTTATTAAGAAACCTCATAGCCAGTAGTGTATCAATATTTATTTTCACGTTTAACATATAATTATTAAAAACAAAAGCTCTGGATTACATAGTATTATTATGCTTTGAAAAGATTTTCGAGTTTTCGATTATGAATATTATTATTTTATGAAATATTTTTTATTAAAAATGTCTTTAATTTTACAAAAAAAAAATAATTGAAACAACTTTCATTTAACTGTTTTGATCTTTATTTACCGAGACTGCTAAAAGCTTCAACACAAAACTTTACGTCATTTTTTTAAATATACACTTGATATAACATAGCTTCAAGTCATACGATGCTTTAGTGTTCTTTTAGTCTTTTTCATCTCTAATTTGTGAATTTTATTATATTACTCTTTTGTTTTTGTTGAAAAAAAAATGGTCGCTATAACAAGTTAGCAATCCACGGCGAAAATAGTTTAACAAATTCAACATAGTTATATTTTTAGAGATCGGATCTGTACAGCTTTTACGTACAGTTTTGATTTGCTTTAGCCCAAAGATCAGTGTCTAAAAGAGTCTCATTTTGTCTCAAAAAGTCTCATTTTGATGAGGATTAACTGTGAGAAGAAACTAACTTTATGAAAAACGCGTTTAACCAGAGTTGATGTTTTTGTGAACTAAATATACACAAGTTTATATACACTAATATCACGAAGTACTATTAGATCATCTCCATAGAATTGTTTAAACGAGAACTCATTTTGAGATCAGTCGTTCAACTATAATTTAATTAAAAGATGGTATTGATTGAAACGTAATGTAAGAATCTTGCTATTTTGTAAACTGTTAACATAAATAAAAAAATCTCTTAATACGCTGTTTTCAGGTTAAAGAGAAGGGGCATACTGAAAAGAAATTAAATTAAAAAAGAAATCTTTAAATCGAATAAGCAATGAACGAATATTTCTATTAGAGATTCAAAGCCTTGGCTGGGCAAACGAGTAGTTCGTAGTAGAAAGCCCAAGAAAATTGACCACTTATCTACGGACTAATATTGTCAAGTTGTGGTGAACAAAATAATTTTCATAAATAAAGTCATAAGTACACGGAGGCGGATGTAATGTTATAAGCTTTTGTTGATTTTTTTGATTAAACTCTTAGATGAATTAAAACGCATAATTAAAATATTTAGAGTGTTACTAGTTGTATTAAATTATGCTTTTGTGCAAACTTTCTCATGTCGCTTGACGCGAATTTGATCGATAAACCTTTTGTATTCATTGCTTTGTGCGTATTTAATATATAATGGTTAAGAAAACTTTTTAGAAATTAATTATAAACACACGGTTTTGACATAGCAGGTAAAACACTATATAATTGTATACAGGAAATAAAAAATACACTAAGAACAAAAAAACCCAATATGTGAGTATACAGAAATGTTATATGTTGCACATTTAACATTTCTGCATACTCATTTTTTTTGTATTTTGTGTTTTTAATTGAAATTAATTCCTATATTCAATTATGAAAAAATGCTAGATTAAAATCTTGACATATAATTTAGAATAATATACAGAGACATTTATTTGAACACTAGAGTTCTTTTCAGTATCTGGTAACCAAACGAGTATATTTAATTAAAAGTTTCATGGATTAAGCGTCGAAGAATTATTTTATCTATACCGCGAGGATTTTCCTTATGTATTATAATTTTTATTAATATTATGATTTAGTTTTTCAGCAGTAGATTTAATGTTATCAAAGTATATTAACATTAGATTTACTTCATGATTATTTGTGATGATTTTATTATCCATTTATACTACATATTGAAATATTTGTTTAAAATCATTTTCGTAATAATATTCACTGCGTGAATTTTCATGTTCACTTGGTGTAGGGTTACAAATACAATTTTTAAAAATGCAAAAAAATGATTTTACTTGTTACGTGAAGTATACAGAAAAAAAACTTTTTGGACGTATGCACAATTTAATTTTTCGTACAAACTTATTTCAGAAATAAACATTGTAATATGAAACATTTTAACAATAGATAGTTGTAAACTTTTTGATAATTTCACTTTTGGTACCATTATTGAAAATACTTACACACAAATATGATATTTATGTACATTGGAATGGTTTAGATTGACTCTAACGGTGTCTTTAAATTCAATCGGGTGGTCAATGGGGCGAATAAATGCTTAGCTCTTCTAATATTAAATACTAGATTTTTCTAACACCATCTTTATATCTTTATATAATCTGCAACAAGAGTGAGTCACTGCTTGCTTCCTTTAAATACCGTCAATTTAAATGCGCTATTACAAATCAATTTCAATTATAGAAGATATGACTAAAGATTACTTACATAAACATAGATAGCACTATCATTATGTTAAAACATATTTAGTAACTGACAATAAAATTGATAGATTAATGTCACCCGTAATTATCGCTTATACGACAAAAGAAATTTAAAACTTTTTGCATTGTATAGAAAACTTTTTGCCGCATGATTTTTAATTAATTCACATTACAATAGCGTTTTTGTAAAGTCACAGTATTTTCAATTTATTTGTTAGAAAACTTTTCCATCGTAAAAATCACAATAAAGCTTTTGTTTTAAATGTATTGAAGTAATCTATTGAAATCTACTGAAAGGATACGTCATTTGTTTTGGAATCTAACTCAAAGAAATAGTTCATATTCTATATGTTTCAGAATTAAATTGCCTTTGCAATTTCAGCAAAGCACTAATTTTCTAGTTACCGAAATGAGAATTAATTTTCACTTACCTCAGATTTTCCGCTAATAATACACTTGGCTACGTCAGTTGCCTCCAGGTAGAGAGAATCTTTCTGTAATGAAATTAATACATACACAGTATCAGTGTGAGATAAAATTTACATAATAGGGGCTTATAACCTAACGCAATGAAAAATAATAACGATAACTTGTTTTGCTGAAATAAATACTTTTCGAAATATTTTTTGTTCCAGATGTTTATTCTAAAATGATAACCAAATATTGAATATATGGGTGAGTGAAGAGGTCTACAGCAACAGCTATAATTAAAACAAATTATTAAGTGACTTATTAACAATCATTCGCCTAAATGATAAAATATTGTTTAATAAGATTTTAAAAACATCCCAGTAGAGTTAAGCATACTTTTTTTATTATTTTGTAATAGAATTTCTCCATAAAAAAATTAACCGGGAGCCAGTAGCGTGATTTAACAGTGACCTCCTATTTTTTTCAATAAAAAGTCGTATCTCAAGCAAAACGCACTATTTATTTTTGGAAATTTCATTAAATAATAATACAGTTAATTACAGTAATATTAGCATAACTTTTTTTTTAACAATTCTCCAATTGAAAGATACAATTTAAACATTCAGTTAACTATGAATGTCCAATAAAAGCTGACAATATAATGTAACATATCAATGTTTTTTTATAATATTACTATTTCAATATACTTATACTATATCTAACTAATGTGACTGTATGTTTTTTAATAGAATATATTACATATGTCCCTTCGAGAAGTGAAGTGAGTCAAGTAATAGAATGGTAGAACTTTATTATTGAACTTTTAAGTCATCACATCTTTACTTGATGTTTTGTTAGATTGGATATTTTTATTTAAAGAAGATCGATCACACTTGTAGTGTGTATTTACTTAGCTCACTCTTCACTTCACCTCTCAATGTTCATATTTTCCAAATATATAATGTTGTTTTTTAATAGAAAACGTAATATATTCGACCTTAAGCTTAAATCTCGACATTGTGATTAAAACATCACAAAACTTTCTGTAAAACATCAAAATGCTGAGGCAATAATAAAATGGTTATCATTACTCACAAATAACTTCATGAAAAATGATAAAAATGAATTATTTATTAATATATTAAGGAGTTATTTGTATTTTCAGTTCGATGCTTAAATGATTGAAAACTTTAGATTCTGGACTGACGGTGCTCTATTTGACAATATTTGTATCTAAAAATATGAGTACATATGAGTTTAAATGAAAATAATACAAGAATTATTATATAAAGTAACATTGTGTGTATGTGTGCAGATATTATTTCAGCGCTATATTGAAACGGTGTACTTACTATACATAATTTGAATTTGATAGTTAACCACATAGCACCAAAATAAATTTGTGAAAAAAAAGTTTGCGTCATATTTTTTTCAGTTTCTAGTTTCTGCAGTTGCAAATAACTCGTTATGGAAAACTTTTAACAAAAATAGATTTTCTCGCCTTAGTAATAAAATTTTGTATTTTCTGGAACAATTTTCTACACAGCTTCCGGTAGATGTCAGACCGTCTGTCAATTATTTATTTGCATATTTTATAAACTCAATTCGTTCACAAATCTCTCTCTAGATGCTCGTTTATTGAAGGAAAATTGTGACCTCTTGGCGCCAGGACTGTTTTTAATAATAAATAATTTAAATGAACAGATATTACATTCACGTTTCTGTTAAAAATTACTTTATTTTGCAATGAAACAAAATAATTTAAATATTAGAATATATTGAAAATGTCTCGACAAAACACCGCGACCCATCATAAAAATAGCTCAATGAGACAATATTCAGCTTATCACTTGTATTGTCCTAATATTATTTTTTTTAACTTTTCATATCTGAAGAAAAAGGTTGACTGACTGATATCTATAGCATGTTATTGTTAAACAAATTCTGTTAAGGGGTTCCATTTTGAAAGGGAATAAGTCTCATTGACATACCTTTTAACAATTAATTAAAAGAACAAAAATATTATTATTTATTTTAGCATATAAATATAGCCATAAAAGCAAATTTTTAGTTGAGCAAATCATATTTATTTTGGCACTGTATTTTAGCTGCGTTTTTAATGTGTAGCAATGAGTCAATTTTGTATAACTTAATCTACCATGGTTTGGATAGAATTATATCCAGCGCGAGACAGATCATCGGTGGTTATATGCTCTTTATAAGGAGTTAATATGACATAAGAATAATTAAATAGAAACTTTTGGATACAATGGTTTTTAGTCAATTAATTTATTAAACTATCAATGAATAAATAAAAATCGTTCAGTGACCAAAACAAAAACATAAATATAATTGAAAAAATATTAAAAATAATACAAAATATCAAATCCTGCATTTGAGGTGTTGGGGAGATGGAATCGGTAATTTTATTCAGTGTAATTTATCGCCTTCCTTAACAGACATGGGAAATGTTAATGTTACAAGAAAAACTCAATTATTCAACGAAAATTTTCTTCACAAGCTTTATGTTGTTTTTTGCTGGAGTCGACTGTTGAGTGAAATTGAATGGAAATAAATTAGACCAATCAGTTACTTGATATTTTAGGAAGCTACTTTATATTTATTTGGGGCTCAAATGTATTTCTTGTTGAATCTCGAGAAATTTTGTGATGATTTCTTTGACCCATTATATATATAGATATTGTTAGATTTCTTTCTACTTAATAATACAAATAAACACATTCAACCTCTATATCGCTCGTCCAGTTAATTACAGATACAGCTATAAATAACGCGTTTTGACATTAGGGGAAAAACTTTACTCAAACGATCATCACTCATCTTAATTCATGTATTTATACATATGTGCCCGATAGTTATACATTTTATCAACAAGGTGTATGAACAAAGATTTGGTTTTTTAGTTGGATATTAAGAAATATTCGTGCAATGACCCGGATAATACCAACATTTTGTTTAATTCTTTATAGCGCAAAAATGTACAAATTACTGCTAAATACGTTAAGTTCCAATAAACCTCTAGTTAAGATTTTTCAGAGTTATCTGACTTACTAACTCGACGATCGATACTTAGTTATTATGAGTGAAAGTTTATTAGTCGATTCAACTATGGTAAAAGAAAACTATTTCTTTGAAACACAGTTGTTTGTTTATCTTTGCATTGTATTTTATATTTTAGTTTCATTACAAAAGTTTTCAGTTGTTTGTTTCTCAATATTGTACATAAGTTGCGCAAATAAAGCTTCGTTTGGTATTCAAAACTAAAACCGTGGCAATCTAATTTGGTATTTTGGCTTTGGTTTTGATGAAAAATCAGCGGTTATCGGTTTTGTTCAATTAAACCAAATCCCAAATGAATATTATATATTTTTTATAATCGAGATCCGCATTCGTTGATTGTTATTTTGTGAATTGTCAATGATAAAATATTTAATAAGTGAATTTTAGGGCGATAGATATTAATTGTCTTAACTATTGATAGATGATTGACTTCATTTGTTTAATTTAATGAAAATGAAATGAAAAATAATCATTAGGGTTAATTATATCGACAATATTTTATATACCTATTTAAAATACTTACATAAATATTTTTTAATTAAGTTCTTTTTATTATGTTTACTATGAAGATTCTCGTTCATTTCGTTAAGTATCCAGACGAACGTACGTGTAAAATGTTTAAGGGAAAAGTCTGCGTTGCCGTCTGCCAAGTTTCCCGCGTATCCGGTTTGGGATGAAGGGAAACTAGCGCTGTAGGCGCCGGATGGCGCTTGCGACGCCATTGTTGGTCAAAACAAAACAATAATAATTGAACTGATAAAAACCTGCACACAATACAAAAATTGAAACAATCATTATATTCAAGAGTGCTTGTAACATGATATATATTTTATTCATGAAGTAAAGATGAATATTTAATCATGTATGAGTTAAAGTCGTTCAAATTGATTGTAAATATACTAAAGTAAAAATAATTAAATTTTAGCTAACCGTCACGATTGATATAATTCAAAAAGATTACTTTTATACATGACAATAGTGCACATCATTTTTTTCATCAAAGTCAAATGTCAAAGATTTTTAGTGACGTCAAATAAGAAACTATATCGTAAATATAAAACGTTTGATCAATTTTTGTTAAATGCACGGTTAAGACAATTCCAGTCGAGCTTAATTTTAAAATTGAATTGTTTTTACAAAAAAAAGAATATGAAGAAAGCGTTCGTTGATATGTATTACTGAATATCTACCTATTATGTTCTTATCGTTGTTACAACCGTCATGGATTCGTGGCTGTTACAACTTTCAAATGTTACCAGGAATTCAATACTATTGGGAAATTATCTTTACTATTATTTAAATACCATGATACATTTGAACATTACTTGTGTGTAACCACTTGTCTATATGGATTCAATTATAAATGTTAAGTGTCGTTGAAGAATGGTCAAAGGTCTACAAGGGGACATCAGTAAATGGTATATGAACAAATGTGTGAAATTACATTTGTAAAACCGGTTGGATCAAGTGAGTAAATGTTTTCAATTGATTCGTTGTAAAATAAAATTTTGCAATAAAGGTGATTGATCTACGATATATTTTCGTAAGCACAATACCGTTTGTCAACATTGTTCATTATCAATAATGTTAATTGATTATTACGGTTAAATCATTAAGATTTGACCAAACTGAAAGTATAAAAACTAAACAACAAGGAACTGTACATTTCCGGTGATGTAGTCGAGTAAAACGCTTGTGTTTTTTTTAATGGGCGATTAAATGCTCGAATTATTGAATAAAACATTTGTGTACGAATTGTCAATCGATTAATATATATATATATATATAAAGAAAAAATATATAAATTGTATCTCAGAAACAGTAAAAATAGAATGCGCTTTGAAAATTTATTAATAACGTTCGTTACCTTGCTGAAAATAGTGGGAATACAAACAAATTATATGTAAATGTTTTATTGAGTGTCAACTAGCTTACCAATTTATAGCAATGTCACTGGAAACTGATTACATGTTCCGCGGTATAACTTCGGACGTCGAAATATTCTGCGTGGACGAATTGAGACTATATATTATGTTATAAAATATATTTGGTCAGGATTTACTAGATAAACATCAAATAGTAATAATAGCAAGCAACGCTTCATTCAATTTTTTTGTAATGTGTTTAAATACGTATGTATTCATTTGATAGTGATACACGTCAATTCGCCATACAGTTTAAAAATGTGTATATGTAATGACAGTAACGCCGTTAGCACACTGATGCAAAAGCGGCACGGAAGCGGACTGGTACGAAGCACAGCCGTATGTTACGGTCCGCTTTCGTTCCGTTTCAGCGACTATGTGCTAACGGTGTAAATTGCGAAAAATAGCATACCCAAAATAACGATTCGTTTCATATATAAAAACATTCAAAAGATATATTAATAAAAAAATACACTAAGCTAGGTGCTCAATATGTACTGTTTGGGCAATGCAGTGGTCAGACAAACCACTCTTACAAATAGCGTTTCATACGATAATTATATACTTGATTGAAAAATCACCGGCAAAAGCCGGTGATTACTAAACTATAAATGGTAGATATTTCAATTTCTTTATATCTTTAAAAGCCTAGCGATAGAAAATGGATAAGAATTTTTGAATTGACCTTTAAAAAAAGAATTTTTCCAATTTTAGATATGTGTATAAATATCAAATTGTTCATCCACAAAATACCTGCATGAACTATTCACGAGAAATAGTGCTCTTTTGTCGTAATTATGAAAGGTACGGGAGAGAATAATGTGACCCTGATTTCCAGATAACCGAGCAAAGGGTTCGTAATTAGGTTTTCGGCAAGCGAGATGTTTTTTTTGTAATTAGAAAGGAGATAATTTTCTGCAAACAATGCTAACTACCCCCTCCCAGACTTGTAATATGATTAAAGTTATTGTATTTTTCCACCGCCGTCGTTGTGTCAAATTAACTGAGCATAATTTTAAAAAGTTAATTTGGACAAACAAAAGATTAAAAACGTTAAAATGAAAAATGGCGGTGAATTTTATGTTTAATGGCACGAAACGTCCATTAATATTAACAAAATTAATATTTTTAGACAGGTAAACAACAATGCGTATTTATAATACTCCAAATGAATTGAATTATTAAAATTCTTGTTCAAGAAATTGAAAATCAATTATTTTAATTACCGTGTCTATGAAGGAATTCTCATGTGCTTTTGTCGTTCTCAAATACGTGGTGAAATTTCGATTTTTTATTTTTCAATCGGTTTATGAATTTTCATCTGCCAATTGAATATGAAAATTGATTTAGTAATGTTTAAATACTAAACTTTTCTTTTTTACCTTTTTCGCTGCCGATGTTGAGTATATATACCAGGGGATGGGGAACCTTTTCATTTCTGAAGGCCACATTCATTTATCTGACTCAACATAAGGCAGCAGTAAAGAAAAATTTGACACCCCCCCCCCTTTTTTTTCGACTGTCGAACATATAATGTGTTGATTACTATTTTCCTAGAACGTCATCAGGAATGTTGTATAAAACGAAAAATCAGTTTTTAAATATATTAATTTGTTCATCTGCACCTCATTCTGCTATTTATGGGATATGAACCAGCCGCTATTCAAAACTTATTTTAGATATCCGTACCTGAGGGTTAAAAAAATCCACTTATTGATTGCAAAATAAAACTGCCCGTACTGGGATTCAAACCCGTGAGCACTGCAAGTTGCGAATGAAGCCAACGGCGTTGACTACTCGATCACGGACCCAATATGAACTTCTATTACCTTATAAAGTCACGAAACACCAATTAGACATCAGCAAGTAATTATCATTTCTCATCCTTTTATAAGTATCGTTACAGAAATTTCGGTTATAAAAATATAACAACTCACGACTAGCCGTTGTTTAATATACAATTTTTCCGTATTCCATTCAGATTGATTGTCTTTGCTCCATGTTGGGTGGTAATGGTTATGAGATTGTCAAGTTTGTCACCTTAGCTATTTTTAAGTATTTTTTAAGCTGAGAACTTGAGTAATTGAAAAAATTTGCCAATCATGCTATTGTGACACATAATTAAACAAATATGCTGGATTGTGAAATTACAACTGAAAACATTCTGCTGGTTTATGACACGTGTTTTTATTATATTAATGACATCCTAACACTAAATATATTTTTAACTATAATATATCTTAATTGTATGATAAATCAATGTGTTGCCTGCGATTTTACGGAAACAAGACGTGGAGAATGAAAAGACCAACCATTAGAAATAATACTTAAATTTAAAAGTAAAGTCGACCCTATAGCCAAGGGAGTAACGCTCTTGATCCCTTAGCATATTTTGTCGTGTGTTGAAGGGTTAAAATTTCGATTGTAGACGTATTTCTACGCATTGATTTCTTCATTCCTTTCCACCTACTTTTCATTCCATCTTAAAAACTTCTGTTAGTTTACGTCAAGCCTTATCATGAAGGTTTTCCCATAGCCTCTTTGGAAAGAATGGTTAAGAACCGTAAGAAGTTCTCGTAATACAATTTGGTAGATATGTTTCACTCAGAGTTTATATGATTAAAATTGGTCCACTTTTAATGCAAAATGTAAGTGTTTCATTAGTCTCTACCCCAGGAAAAATAAAGCACGATGGAATTGATTGTTATTGAGAAGTTAATATTTAATTTCCGTCAAATTTCATCGTATTCAAGATTTATAGATTAAGAAGACTCAAAACCTTATCACATAAGATAAGATGCGCTATACATTTAGTATTATTCTATGCCTCATATTTTCTCAATATGAAGTGTGTGACTAAAACTTATACGACCGGAAAACAATTTCTCTTGAAAATCCGCGCGTTCGCATATTAAATGTGCAAAAACCAAACTTTTGCAAAGTTGTTAGCAAACAAAGCGAAGGAGTTGTACGGCAAAGCTCGTTTCCAAGAATATAATCACTAGCTATTAAGATAAATTGAAAAACAACGATCTGTATCGTTTGCATTTCAACCTCATAGCTGTGAAACCAACTCTTGATTTTGCGTATTATTTTAAAGAGGGTGACAGATTGTTTCAATTATAACAAAAACCAGATATTAAAACACAGAGAACAAATGTATACATCTGTTTTCTTTATGCGTGAAAATTGTGAATAATTGGGCAAATTAAATCTTGGTCATTCATATTTACTAAGAGTACGAAATTTATTTATCTATGAAAATAACTTAAGATTTCAAATAATAAATATAGATAAATGTGTCTATCTATAAAATATAATAAATATATCTGATAAATGTATCTATGAAAATAACTTGAGATTTCAAATAATAAATATAGATAAATGTGTCATGTTTTCATAAAAAAGCTTCAAGTATGAAATAAGGAACTTTATTGTTACTCAAAAACTGTGCGGTATCTTATACAGGTAATATTTTAATTATAACATCGATTGATAATATCAAAATAATATGCCACTTCAAAATTTGGCCACCTCTATCATAAAAAAATTCAGGAAAACTACAATATTCAAAGTTTTAATTGATAATTTTTTATTCAAACAAGGTTTCTTTGTATTCATAAATCTCATTAAAATAACGTTTTAGATAAATGAACTTCTAATTTTTTACACTCATTTGTCTGAATTGTTAAAAGGGTTTGACCATGAATGTCACTCATATCAAATGCCCTTCCTTATATTATAATAACACTTCATCACAAAATATTAAAATATAAACGCCAAAAAAATGTTATATTTTTTAACTTTTCCTCACATTGAAAAAGGATTTTGTTTGGTGTTCATTTTAAAAATTCAGAAACGATAGTCGATAGAATTGCCAATATTTTTCTCATATATTTCCTTCGTTAAACATCATCTCGTTATGTAATATTACACCCCTTCCCTCCTTTTAGGGTGTGACAAAATAAACATGGAAGGCCCTTATTGACCTAGTTTTATATGTGGAAAAACTGTTTTTTAAGTAATTGCCACACAGCTTATTTATTGCATAATAAGAATACAATAGTTTTATTTCAAAACAAAAACATTTAAGAAGTTTGAACAAATACAGTGCTTTAATGGTGCAATGTAATTCATAACGTTGCATTATGTCGTAGAACATTCTACTGGTCGTATTTTAAAGGGGATTTTAACTCGAAAATTGCTTTAGAGTATGAAATATAAATCATGTTAAAATGCGGTAGTAAGTACACTATCATTTTCTACACGGTTGGCCAAACGTTGCAAGCTAAAACCAAAATTGATAGTGTTACCATTCTACTGAAATAAAAAATAAAATTACGTTGTTTTAGCCCAGCGCGTAATTAAAATTAAGCAACTAAAATATATCGATCAGTAAATTAAGCACATCAGGTCACTTTTTTGAATTGCATTAATGTTTAAAATGTAAACAAAAATATGTGCCTTCCTTTTTTTAGATAAGCGCTGGCAGTCATTTCAGGATAACAAGTGGCAAATCTCACCAATGCTTAGTTCCTAATTTTCACATTAAACAATTAATAGCTGATTTTGGCTAAGCTCTTTCAACTTGACCGGGTGAGTGATACTATAGAATTTAAGTTGCACCCTAATCAAATTTTCCAATAATAAAAATGAATAAGAAGAATAACTTAAGTCATTTTAACTGAATTTGCACTATGCGCACTTGCGCATTAATAAATGCGGCGACATACAAAAAGCGAATATATTTTATTTAATGTTTTCTTAATACAAATTGTCTCAATTAAAGAAAAAACTTGTATAATACATAGATAGCAATCGAGTTAACTTTGTTAGTGTTAACTAGTGGATTCGTCGGTAGCTTTATGAAAATTCATTTAAAGTATAAAATAAAATTTGATGACTTCTTTACTTTACTGAATGTGATTCAAATTGTAACATGAAATGTATGCTTTTAAATGTAATTTTACAATGAGTAAACTTTAACGAACAGCTCTTTAGACCAGTGGTTTCCAACCTTCATGTTACTGCGCCTCCCTTTGAAGAAAAAAATATTTTTGCGCCTACCCATCCGTTATTTAATATAGTAATAAAGACACATTTTAAAGGGTAAATAAATATTTTGGACTGTTCACGCCTCCTTTTCGAAGTTCACGCCTCCCAGGTTGGAAATCGCTGCTTTAGACACTTCCAGTAATCATTTGAAAAAAAATCTTTTCTGTGTGATGGGAATGGGTCCGTAGTGGGCGATCGGTAGTCGCTAAAACTTTTTGTTATGTGCCTACAATTTTGACAGAATTGCAATTCAATCTTTGGCTGAAGGAAATATGTCATAAAAATATGATCACTGTTCTTATAATATTGTTTAATTAAAGCAGAATAAGTAAACATAAATGTTGTATGCATATAAACTGCAGTGTATGTATGGACTATACATTTCTAGTGAATGAACGAATGAATATTTACCTCACAGTCGGTCGAGTTGATATTGAAAAGATTCAGCCGATAAATGGTGTCCCTGTAAATGAAAACAAATACATGGTAAGTGAAACACAAAATAAATAAAGTTTCATCGTTTTTTGAAAATTAAAAAAACGCTTTATAATGAATGACGCATCGTAATTCGTAACTATGTAACTTTGGCTATATTTAGCAAATTTCACATACGAATATATGATTAAAAAAAAAAATATAAATACAAGAGGCAAAATAATTAACAATCTTAAAAAAATATAGTGGGTACAAAGAATTCTACCCAAACTTACAAGTGTAATCTTGTAAGTTTGGACAACTACAAAATAAGCACAAGTATTCAGTGTGAATGTGGGTCTCCCCTCTTGCTTTCATGTGTAATATAAAGCTGTTACCAGGTTATAACTATTTTGACTCCACGATAGTCACAAGCACAGGTAGTTGATAATTGTCATCTCCATCCAATTTCTGATGATATTTATGTGATTGTTGATGTTGATGTTAATGCCATTTAATATGTTTTGTTTTTTTTTAATGTTCTGTTCTAATTACACGAGTAAAAGAACTGATAATTTCTTAGTTTTGCTTCCCTTTTAGTAAGAATTCGCTGAAATATGCGACAGGTCCAATTTACCGGCGGAGCAGTTAAGCAGAATCTTAAATATTATTATTCTCGGAGGACAATTTTTTTGAATATACCGTCACTGTTTTGGGAGAAGTTGGTAAGTAATAGATTGATAGTTTTGAGTAAATTTTATCTTTTAGGATAATTCTTCTAGCATCGATATTTTTTGTTGTATAATTATACTATAAAAAATATAGATTCATTATTGCTAACCTCACTCACATACGAGTTTGAAATTAATAGACAAGGATAATTGCATACCACTTAACCATTATTAATAATAATTACATCCACAAATAAATGCAGCAACTGAATACTTAACTCATTTTTGCCAGGTTTCTTAATTAAAAACTTCTACCAGAAAGGTGACGATATATTAGAGGTTACATATTAGATAAATAGCATACTTAACCTTCAAATGATAAAACATACATGTAAACGCTCTGTTCACTTTTATATACCAACGATATTAGTAGCAACATTATTATGTCTTTTTTAAAGTGTTTCTCTAATGAAACTAATCGTTCAATAAATAATTACATTATTATTTAAAAACCCATAAAATAAATTCTCAATAGCTATTTATTAAACAAGGTCATTAAATATTATTTATTGTCAGTATCTTTGTTAGGTCATTTATATTTATATTACTAACCACTGAATTAACTAACACATACATAATTACCTGGTTACTATGACTGAAAAAAATAGATACTGACCAAATAATAACAGACAAAACAATCAACAAAAAGGTTTTAAAAGAGTATTTTAAACATTGCTTTTATTATATTAGTTGCAATCATATTAATAGTATACGAGTTAATAACATAGTTTACTATGGCATCACGGTTATATTGATATCTATAAATTATGGGAGTGCATAAATTCCAGGTCACGGGAACGGTGAGGAATCCATAAATCAGAGACCACGCTTGAAATACGCTTACCAGTATGTACATAAAACTCTGAAAGGAGATAGTTCGCGTATGAAATAATACACAAATTCCCAAAAGGATTTTTTACTGTGAAGATAGTTAAATTTCATATAGCACATTACTTAAGTTAAGCGGCTTATGTTTTTAGTTATTATTATATTTTAGAGAATGGATGAATACCTTTTAACATATGACTGTTATTAAAGTAGGGGTGTCAATAATAATTAAGTTCAAAATACTATATAAAAAATAATCAATTTAAAATTGCTGTTATAAGTGAACGACATATAAAATCTTTCAGTCACATTATGGCGTCGTTAAAACTCTGCGTTGCAATCAGAAGGTTTCAGAATCAATTTTCGAATACGTAGTTAACATAGAAAACAATTTGAGGATTATATAAGATTTACTGACGTTTCATTGTGTGATTTTTTCTACAGGAATAACTCCAATAATACTTCTCGAGATTATCTAAAGTGAATTTAAATTAAAACGTATTTGGTACTGCACGTACGCACGTAAAACGTATTTGCACTTTTATTATTTTAAATATAAACATCTCTTTCTTTAAGGAAGTGTATTAAAATTAATCTACCGAGGAAATTATTTAAGTTTCTATTTAGTTCAGGGCGTCAAATTTCACATATATATATATTGAAAAAAAAATGATCATCTTATAATTAGGGTGATCATATAGTCCCTCCAATATGGAAAATTGTGTATTGTGTGTAAATCAGTTTGCATAACAACAATCAAACAGTGTTTTATAAATGAATATTGTAACTTAAAACAAAAATAACCAAACCATAATTAGATAAATGTAACTGTTTGACATTCGATATGTTTGTGAAAGAATTTTAAAAACGCTGGTACGCTCAAGAATTTTCCAAACGAATGCGTCGAAGGTTTGCATTGAATATAGATGCATAACGCAAATCTCGAAAATGTTAGCGTCAGAGATATTTTTATTTAAAATTTCGTAGTAATCATAGTTTTATTAACTCCGAAACTCCTTAAAGTTTCGAAAATCCATTAACTGAGACTTCTCTTCGTAAAATTTGGATGTTAACGCTACATGAATTTAGATGTAAATATTTTTACCATATCATTAATCTAAGGTCAACATTTTTTCTTTTTACGAGACGATTGTCAAGAATAATTTATTGAAGACCGACACTAAATATATATTGACTTTTGAAAACTATTTGAATTCACAAAAGTGTGATAATGTATGAAGCACAATTTCAGACGTTTTAATTTCGTCAAATATCAATGTGGCGCTTACAGTTTCTTAATGAAACATATGGATAAGAGTTTTTTTATAGAACTGGTAGTAGGTAAGTGATCACTCATTTGCTAAACTTCTTTCTGGAGACTAAAAAAAATGATAGATATTGGTTTTTATATCATTACAAAAATGACATGTAACACTATGTGTTTTGTTACCATATTTTATAAACCGATTTAAAAATTAGTTTTTGAATGTTATGATTTAACCCCAAATCTTATGGCAGTGTACGATGAAAGCCAAAGAGTATTGAAACTCGGCTATCAGTGTTTGACGGCCCTTCTGATATGTCACTTGTAAATTACAATTTGACTAAGAGTGGCAAACTATTTTTTTTATCAAACTGTTTTAACATACACATATTAAGTCAATCATTCAACATTCAACAGTCAACATTCAATGTTTTACAAACATGAAACATTAGGAACAATATATGATATCGATGACATGAATACTCTCCTCAACAAGAAGCTGTTCATATGCTTTTGTTTTTTTCATGTCGATCGGAATAAAATTCCATAGAAATATTTGGTTTTATTTTATGTATTGTGACATTCATGATATCGTTAACAATATTTTTTCCATGTCTTCTTTTCTTACAATCAATAAAAAAATGTAATGTACTCTTTCAGAGGAATGAATAAATCATGTTGTGTTGTTTTGTAATAAATAAAATCATGACTCAGAGTAAGGATGTACAATAAAACATACGAAAAGACCCCAACCTAATACATTCTTCCCTATGAAGCCAGTCGATGTCTGATTTGGGAAGTACTTTTGTTAATATTATTAATTTTGAAAACAATTTATTTGATATTATGTAAGCGTATCTCAGGTATTTTGAATACACTGAATACATTTAAATCTTATTGTTGATTATTATCATAATTTTAGATATTAAAGAAGCTTATATTTGAAAGTTTATTCAAATGAATAATTTTGTAAAAACTAAGTTAATTAGTGCTGTTTAACTTCATGTACAAGAGCAAACTGAGATGAAACTAATTTGCTGTGGATGTAAACTAGAAAATACAAATCTACTGCGTATTTACCTATATTACTGATTAGCAGAAAATGCTTTATTCGAAAACTATAAATACACGAAATGACGCTTATGACGATAGCCTAGTTATATAAGTTTAGTGTCATATTTTTGTAGGATGAGCGTATTAAAAAGCATCATGCTGTTATGTAATATAATAAAATAAAAATTGCCGATTCGATCACGAGGTTATTGTTTCATTGGAATTAAATTATTCAATACACCGGTTTGAATGTTACATCAAGAAAATATAAATAAACATTTTCATGATTATTCGTCAAATTTCTTCCGTCTCTGATATGTTAAATTTAAAATATTTGTATGGTACTATTGCATGTATAATTCACATTAAAAAACACATTATCGAACCTTTATTTTCTATTTAATGAAAACTGTTCTTGGTAAAATGTTATTGATAATGACGTATTTTATATAAAATTAATTTACGTTTTATATTTTATTAAATTTAATCAGAGAAATGTTTGGATATTTTTTTATTTTTTAATTGTTAATTGTATCATATTTTATAAAATTTATCAGGTTTCTACGATAAATTGTTGGCTGCCTCAATTTTATTTTGGAATTTAAAATTTTCCCTCGTGTATCATATTACATCAAATACCAAAAATAACTCTTATATTTAAAATTATTGTTGTTATTTAAAAGAAGACAAATTTAACATTTATAACCTGGTTAGTCATTTTCATATAAAATTATATCTCGATAGATCTTGAATTCGAAAATTTTTGTAAGAGCTTAAAAAAAGGTCAAATGCTAGTAATTTTGGGAAATATGCGAATTTATGGGCTTTAGAAATTGGCATGAAATTTTTTCCGGCCAAAGATTTCTTAGTCAATGTTTACTGCGGCCTTGTGTTGGATCAGAAAAATGAATGAGAAAAAAGGTTCCCCATCCCTATTCTAGACATTATAATGAATAAGAAAAATAGCTGCCAGTCACGTAGCCGAGTGGTCAACACTATTAGGCATTCGTTTCATTGCGTCACTGTCCGCGTGTTCAAAACCTTGTGAGGACTATTTCTTAAATTGATTTTTGAATTTGTATTCGAGGGCTTGAATATATTATTTGATGTTAACGATTATAAAAAAAACACTGAGTAACTAGCTTTTAGATCTATTCTAATCCCATCGTTGTATCTTATGGTTGAGCGACAGGATGATCAATTATCGTAAAAGAATTTATTGATATGCTTCAATAGGAGAACCTATCAAAATTATGAGTTGACATAATGAATGTTTTGATAAAATATGTATCAATGAGAGACTTATATTTTTATATTTTATGAAGCTTTAAAGTTTTTATAATGATTTTAAACATAAATTTACTAACTATAGATGTGTTTCAAAACAATAAAGCTCACTTACGCTATCTAATAATAAAATTATACACATGTAATAAAATTGCTTCTATAACTCACAATTTGGCATCAGAAGCAGTCAAAATCGAGGCTACGTTTTACGATCGAAAATTTTCTCCATAGACCCGAAATTATACTGCCATATAATAACAACAATTATTATTCTTGATGTGGATAGCACTTGGTGCTTAGTAGTAAAACAAATAAAGGTCAATACTCACATTCCGCCGGCGTACAAAATTCCGTTCTCCTCATCTAAGTGTAAAGTCCTGTAGTAATTTTGGCCACAGGTGAAATCCGAAATGAAATCTGTCAAAGAACAAAAAGTTTGCCTTATTATCTGATGAAATGTGGATACTCAATAAAAGGTCTTAGTATTGGAACACCATATATTTATGGCCAATTTGTGTATAAACTATAATTTAATACAAATTCATGATGTCTTAAATTTTTAATTTTGGTGTATTGTGAATGATCAGGAAAAAATATTTTAAAAATGCACTAAGGATTAATAAGAGTTTCAATAAGAGTTTCATTGTAAAACAGCAATCATGAAAAAAGTAATCATTTAATATCAAGTTTCTCATATTAAGTTTTCTACAAAAAAAATATTGATATTCTTGTACTTAGCACAATTTATTTTGCAGAGAAAAAACTCTTTAAATAGTAAATAAATACAAAATGAAATTCTATTGTTCAATTCAATCAATAATAAGTACCATTCGATAGGAATTTGGGCAGCTTAGCAGGTATTAACTAAAACATATTGATTTTTTTTAAATGATGTCAATGTATATTCGATTGTATTGTAATATGTAACATATTGTAACAAAATGCTTTTAAAGAAGAAAAAAAACTTTCACGGTATAAGTTTAACATCGACTTTAGAAAGGCAAAAGAACGTAACCCACAGTTTTTTCATAACAGCTTTTTTTCATTATCACACACAATTGTAATCATGAAAAAAGACTAAAAAGTTTTTTTTTTTTTAAATAGTGAATGAATATTAGATAAAGTCAACCAGTTTTTCAGTCTCCATGTTTTCCAAGGTTGTGTATATTTCATAATTTTTCTTTGGCCCAAAATTATCAAAAAAAAGTTTTTTGTGTCTCCTGTAAAATTTGTGCTACTTCCTTTTTTATTTCCAAAGTCGATTGCGCCAGGTATATTGTGTAATCAATATTTGGTTTCATTGTAAACTTTATAGAATCTATTCACCAATATGTACAAGTTAGCAATATAGTGTGAGTAATTATTTATTTCTTCAAAACTTTTTTACTTAAGATTAATTTTCGGTTATTCAACTAAGTAAATCTTTTAATAATAAATCAATATAATAATACACATGCTATGTTTTTTTCTTTTTTCACATACGTAATTGTTAGTGTTATAAAATGTGTATTTAAATTTTGCTGACTAATGATAATTTCAATGTCAGCATCCAGTGGATTTCAAATATTCATAACGTAAATGATATTATATGAAACATAAAATGCAATCTCGTTTATGAGCGTGGCAATTTAACATTTACATTAATTTAGCTTCGTAGCCTAAACAAGTATTGAAAACACACGGTGTAGATAGCACTGTTCTAACATATGCATATTTATGCAATTTAATATACTATTAAATTTTACTAAAACTGTTTTCATGTATTGTAAGCGAAATAAATAAGTGCCACATTAAGACCCTACTTATATTACAGGTATAGTTTTTTTTTATTTCGATGTTTTCGATATAATTTATCACTAAAATCAAAATGAAATCATTCGTTTTGTAATGAAATTGACTTGTGTATTGTTACTGATCTTTTCGAACGAATACAACTGTTCTACGCGTGAATACTACGTCTTTTACTTCCCAAACTATGAGTCGTAGAAAACAATGTCAGATTTTAAATTCCACGAAAAATTAAATTGAGATCAAATAGAAAAGAAAACAAATCAAAAGCATCCTTTGAGAAGTCTAGACGCAAATCGTAACGCTTACCGCCAGTTTACAGACGCTGACTTAACCCTTAAATACATAGATGACTACGAAAAGTACAAACTTTTGTTTTGGCTTTTTCGCAAAACAGAAATCGATTTTACCTTTTATTCTTATACCCAGAGGTAAAATACATATTTACTCTTCATATTGCTTCAAAAGATGTCTTGTCTACACGTGCTAAACTGGAGCATGCTGGAGTTTTGGCGGCCATTGATTTTCGACCGTTTTTTTAATACAATTTTCTCAATAATAAAAATATGGTTCATCATAATAACATTTAATTGATAAAGAGTATATTCAATAGTTGATTGTGTATAATAATTGTTGCCTTTTACATACTGTATGAAAATCATGTTTTATAACTCTAATGCCTAGATCAGTGGTTTCCAACCTTTAAGTTACTGCAACTCCCTTTAAAGAAAAAAATATCTTCGCGCCTCCCTATCAGTGTTCTCTCTAAGCTGTGCGCGTGTGCGCGCGCACACAACTCGCCAAGTGCGCGCACATACATTACAACAGAACGTACAACAATTACATCAGATATACCAACACCAGAATAATTAATTGACATTTAAAAGTGTTGTTAATTATTGTCATTATTAATAATCAATCTTTTCGTTTCTTTCAGTAGGTCTACATACCGGTATGTAGCGCACAAATCTTTTTATTGTCTAAGTTGCACAGCCAATGTCTTTTGCGCACATAATCTTCCAAAAATTAGAGGGAATATTGCTCCCCATACTTTATTTCATATAGTAATAAAGAACCGTTTTAAAAGGGAAATAAATATTTTGGACTGTTCGCGCCTCCCTTTTGAATAGTCCACGCCTCCCAGGTTGGAAATCGCTGGCCTAGATGATTTTCAAGAATGCTGGAAAGAAATGATTTTGGATAAAAATGTACGAAAAAAACTATCTAACGTTTTTTAAACTATTTTTTCTGCAATAAACACCCACCCATTAAATTGTATTATGAAAATATTTTTTTTATTTAAAAGTAGAAAATCATGAGTTTAAGTAAAATTATTGCTTAACTATCAATACTCTTAGTATTTTTCAATCTCAACTTTTCAATGTATCTTTAGAAATATTTTGCTTGATTCTTAATTAATATACGCACAATCTTATGATTAATTATTATACACGTGAAAATTATATTTTTGAATCATATTTCCATAGATTTTTCAATGATTCATTTTTCGATTTAGGAAATTTTATATAGCTTACATGTTATCTACCCTCGAATCCTTCCTTTTATCTATGTCTTTTCAAAAGATTGAGCGTTAAAAAGCAAGAAGCGCTTGGCTACTGTAGAAATATCTGAGTAATATAAGATATTACATTATTATACACCCAAAAGCTTTCATAAAATATTTGTGAAGCTTACATTCAGTAGTCTATTAAAAGTAGTAACCATTATAAGCTGTGAATTTCTATCGGTTATTAATTACACCCTATCATGTACGTACGGTGTCATTTACAATCGACTCATTTTAAAATGTAATAAAACCTTGATATAACGAACCTCGTTTATACGAAATTTTAACAGACTTATTATCTCACTATTGATATTTTTCGTAAAAGTTAAAAAATCATAGCCGTAAAAAAACTTTGAGCTGTGACCGATTTAGCGTGTGCCGGCAGATGATTTGCCATACATTCCAGCCAGACATTTTTTAAATCATGAAACGCGTTGGTGTTATTCATTTACGAAAGATTTACTGTCACAATTAAGTCATCTATCGTTTATTTTCTTTATAAATAAATAAGTTTTTCTTGAACGTATTAGTCCGTTATATCAAGGTTATACTATAATATTACAATATATATATTTTATAGACATATAAGATGACGAAACATTATATAAAAAAACACATAAATGCATAATATTTTAATAACCAAGCACCCTATTAATTAATATTTATGATATTACTAAAAAAATATTGATTTTAAAATGTGAATGGTTATGTCTATAATGGGTATGAGCGCGGATAACGTCTTAAATCCAAGACATGAAATATGTGTAGACTTTAGTAGACGATAGTAGACTCAGACACTATCTCAATGAGTATGAATTAATTTTTAAATATTATTTTCAGTTTGTTTTCACTTAGTAACGTAACATTTAGTTTACGTAAATATTGAGCTATTCTTCTTTTCTTTTCTAGCGTTACAGTTTTTGACTGTCTCAATTAATCTCCTCCACTCCACTTGGTCCACCGCATTCCTACGCCAGTCGGTGACCTCCAGCACTTGCAAGTCTTGTATCACCCCATCTATCCAGTGCGGTGTTCCAGCGTTCCGTTTCATGTTCATTCAGGGTAGAAAATGTTAGATGTTTTGAAGATTTCCAGCAATCCTTGGGTGATATATGTATGTCCAGCCCAACGAATTTGAACAAACATGAGGAAGTCTGGCTCACCGTAGAGAATATAAAGCCTATAGTTTTGCCGACGTCGCTCAGACAGGGCCGAAAATATTGTGCAGGGTATTGAGGTATTTAATTAAAATTAATGTTAAGCTAATTAAAATAAGCGATATTTTAAAATAAAGCAAGAGTAAGTACTCAAGTGATCACCGAAATGCATCCGAAAACTTTGATGGTACAACTGGACAAAATCGATATAAGAAAGTATAACAATATATAGCAATCCGATATGGTATGTGAAGAATGTTGTCTGTAATTCCCTCTAGTAAAGACTTATCTTCAAAATACATTTTGTTTAATTGTGAATTTCATTCAAAAGATTTCTTGATATAAGGGTTAATTTATATTAAAGTGATTTGAAAGTTAAACAAATGAGTGAATGTGCTCACAAAGATTGATACCAACGTGCAGTGATGCAATCGTTTAGTAAGTTTTTATCAAAAAAACATCTTTCAAATAATAAAAAAAAACACCTGTTTATTCGTCGGCTGAGAAACACTGCCATACTATGTCAAACTACGTTTTTTTGTTGTTATGCTTATCGTGATCAATAGAAGGGTTCAATGAGCTATACAGCTATATATTTTTTTGAAAATGACAATTTTTTACATAATCGAATGACATATCGAAGCTTTTAAAAATAATAATTTAACAATAACTTTTTACACAAAACGAAACGTAGTGAGAACAATACGCTTACCACTAGTCCCAACCTTTTATTCCGATTCAAAAGAAAGTGATTGTGCGACTGAATTAAAAGCAGTTCTCGTAAAAAAACATTTTTTAAGACAAACTCTATTAGTAGTCCTTTATGCTTAGAGTGAACATCGTAAAAAAAATACATACAAATATATCCGTACAAAATTAATGATAAAAGTTAATTAAGAACGAAATAGTTACCTCTGCTTGGTTTTTCGCTTTGAAGACAGCAATCCTCTTCGTTATAAAAATGCCACGATGTTTCATAGTGTCCAGAAACATGTTTGAAAAAATAAACACAGGAAATACTAAAAAACACAAGTAATATTTGACCAATATTTGCTTTGACACCTGGCTTGGTACACTTTACAAAGCTACTTAAATATTTAATCAAAGATTTCATTTTATTTGATCGAAGCACTTTGAATGTTTTGAAAAGTTTTTCCATAGACAATACGAAAATATTTTTTGTTTCATTATAATGTTTTGGTAATATGTGCGCACTTTTGAACTTTGATTTATATATTTTCATATTTTTTTTTGCTTTAATTTACAATAATAAACATTTTTGAATAGATGTATTGCTGTAATGAAATAATGAATTTTTTAAGTGTTATCAGATGATCATTAAAAAAAGAGTTTTGGGGAGATTAAAAACAAGTTTTAAAAAACGTCAAGTTTTTAAACAATATATTGATTTATTTATATTAGTTAAGGTATATCAATTGTATTGACTTATTAAGTATTTTTGCGTAAGCAAATTTTAGCTATAGATAATTTGTTGAATATTTCGTGCCACTTATTTATTCATACAATGCATTGGCATTAAAAAAATTGTTGCTTAGTTGTCATGAGTACAGCATAGTTTTTGAATGTGGGTTGAGTTGACAACTGTTAAATGAGAAACAGTCCAGGAAAAATAAAGTTATTTTGATATGGAAAATTGTGCATTTTTTATCTATTATAACTTACTTTTTATAATCCTTTTCTTTCACACAAGCCACATCTGCCTGTTTAGCTGACAAATTAAATTAATACATTTAAAATGTATATATGTTATTTTGATAAGCAAAACACTCTGTTAAAATTAATAAGGGTTTCTACATATAGTGTATTTTAATGACGCTAAGAAGAAGAAGTATAATATATCAAAAGGTTTTTAAATGTGTTAATGAGTCAGCGATGTATAATAATTATAGTTAAAATTTCATTTTTTTTGAGAACTTAACTATAGTTTAAAAAAAAGTCTTAGCAAACAAAAGGTGTGAACACTGTAATTGTTTTAATAGGGGGTAAAAGATAATATGAGTTAAGCATTTACAAGCTTTTTGTGAGTATTTAAGAAAAACAGATTATTAAAACGAATGGATTCAAATATATGGGTTTCTGACCCATATATTTTGAGTCAAATATATGAGTCAGAATAGAAGCGTAAAATTTTTCAATGTTTACATTATTTACTTGAATAGTTTTAATTGTTTAGTATATAAACTTACTAATGAGCGTAAGATAAAGAAGAAAGGCTTTACGGCTTAGGTTAAATTAAGTATGTTCAATAGAAAGAAAGTGAAAACAACAAAAAGACACTGACATTTTTGAGTATATGTGAAGTGACAGTTGACAGTAGAACACAAATGCTCACAGCACTGAAGAATGGTTGGCAACAGTATGACTACGCGTATGATTGTTTTAAAGTTTTTTAAAAAATTACTACGGCTGTGTAGTTAATGTACACATTGATAAGTTAAAGTCTTGGTTTGTTAACTCGTGAATACAATAACTGGCTAAAATGTACAATGTTTACTTTAGCTAAGTAAATTTTAACTGTAACGTATACACAAAAATATTGTAAAGAAGAGACTTAATCTTTATTGACTGCTTTTAATTGAAATGATGTCACTCTCCAAGTCGTCACATTTCCAATATCAATAATAAAATCGATCATTGTATAGCAGAGCTAATTATATTTCTATAAGCTTTCATTCAGCAGTAAGTAAATATGTGTCGGTTATTGAAAATGTCATTTATCACAATTTATTGACTTTATATACAACCAAAAGATACAACGTCACCACCATGAAGACAGCAGTGATGGATTGTGGTAAGTAGGTGCCCAAAAATATCTTTCAATAAATATGGCAGCGTTAGCATCGTGGTTTATTATTAATATATTTAGTATTATTCCTTCGAGTCAAATTAAGAAAAAAAAACGCAAAAATCAATAGCGCTGAAAGCTTTAATATTCCTAACACTTTTAAAATTAAAGAGCTTAATGTTTTCTTCAAACTAAGAACTAAAAAAAGCACGTACGCAATTTATTTTTTATCTTAAGATTTCGAAAAATCACTAAAATGGCTTTTATTAAAATAACATATTTTCCTAAATGTGTTTTTTTATGTAAAAATTGAATATATTTAAAATAAAATACGCCTATAACTCGATGCCGTTTTTCACTTCGGCCATAAAATGAAATTGTAAATATGATAGTTAGTAAGCATCGTTATTCTTTGGAAACAGCCGATTTTATGTTTATTCATATTTTACATGCTACGTTCTCACATATACGGAAAACAAAGGTATGCATGAATCTAGTTGTACATTTGTGTATTTTTGAATATTTAATTTTGCAGTATAAACTTATAAAACTCGTGAAACTTCGCCGTCATTTTTTTATATGAGACATTTGAAGCTGTTTTATTTTCATTTGAAATGGAATGCAAAGAGGGATTTGCGTGCGTTTCGCCCTCGCTATTTCGGTTTTATTGTCAAAGCTGTGGATATTCATATTTAAACATAAATATAAGCACATCAACGTTTATCGCTTATTACCCTTTTTGACAATATTTTTTCCGGATGAATCGACGAGCTTTAAAATGGCAACGTATTATTCGGTCAGTAAATAAATACATTAACGATCAAGTATTAACTGAATAAAAAGTAATGTTCAATAAATCATTCACGGTTAGTAAATAATTATTTTTTTATTTAAATTATTAGCCTTTTGAGATTATAATTTCAGTTTGAAACTGATTATAATAATTTTTTGATTCTTTAATACATTGTAGTTACCAACCACACGTATAATGATCAAATATATACCAACAATTTATTATAATGTCTCACCATTTGACAATGTATTTAATTTACATGCCAATATATTAAAACAAAATACAGTGTTTTCAAAAGCATTGAAGTCTGTGATGCTTACATTTCCTTCCATCTATCTAATGTGTAAGTTGAGATATGTGTGGAGATTGATTAGTTCCATCCCTTTATCTCCACACAAAAGCAAGGTTGATCAGATGTATTACAACTCGTTCTCGTAAATCAACTACTACTGAGATTTTCTACTAGAACACCATGTGCTCCAAATTGTGAACGGACATGCTGAACACATAAATATTTTCTGATAATATTAATGGACGATAAATTATTTCTTTATTTTTTATTACGGTAATCACATTTTTGAACATTGTTTATTTTTTATTTGAAAACATATTGTCTTTCGGAATATTTAATTTATTACTATTATTATTATAATTATTCCTCGGTGTAATCAATGAAATATGGGATCTATCAGTCTAGACAGAGACACTTAGTAAAGACGTAACTACTGCTTGGGGACCATCAAGACAAAATGTCCGTTAGATCCTCGCCATAAATATTTTTGAACCTGCCATTTTTCGTTACGCTCATTTCAATAAATTTAGCAAAATGGCATTTCCATAAACCGAGGATAAAAAACTCTTACAATAATTAACTTGCAAAATCTTTGGCACTTGCCAGAATATCAGAAAAAACATATTGATTCATTTTTATTAGAAAAAGTGCTTAAAATTAGAGTTTACGAATTCAGTAGCAATAAAAAAACGGTGTAGCTTACATAAAAAATAATTGGCTTTAATAACATCCTGAAATAATGCAAAGAAATACAGCATTAGTTAGGCATGTCCACTCCAAAAATATGGACATCTCACGGAAAAGTTCATTAAATAAATGGGTTGTGGAAAGATTATTATTTTACTTGTCTTTCTTCGTCGAGTTAATAGTATATATGTTTTATAATATGAGATGATAACATTATAATTGGAGCGATGAGTGGTCAGCGTTGTCACATTCGGGTTAAGAGGTCACGGGTTCGAATAAAAATACGAAAGTTTTATACATTGATTTTTCAATTAATATATGGATTTTTGTTAAAGCTAGTTCAAAAAACAACTTTAGAAAAAACCGGATTTCAAATTCCAATATTTCCTAAAACTCAGTTTAACCAGGTTTTTCAAGTTAAAAAAAGCTTAAATCAAATAAAGCAACAAAAAAAGTTTTTTTAACTTCATTTATTAGTATACCCAAACACTATTTGTTATTTTATGCGAGGAAATATATTTATGGAAAACAAAAAAAAATGTATAGCAAAAATATTTTTAAATAAACCTTAATATAATCTGTACTATTCAACTACATACCTGTATTATCTCGTTTTGTTTGTAACCATGGTAGCTTTAGAATATTAAGGTATTTAATTAAAATAAAAAAATACATCAATATTAATAAATTCTAATATTTGAAACCAGGTAGCCAAATTCAATTTAAGTTTTTGAAAACCGACAATCTATAATGTTTGTTATGTCTAAAATTATCCATCTGATCCTAAAAACCAGAGCGCAGTGACTTAAACTTACAGCTATTACTGATATAGTTCAATAAGCTTCTGTTGAGATCAACTCATTTAAAAGTCTTATAAAAAAACATAAATCAATTAAAAAAAAACAATTTATGAACGCTTCTTCTCTGAGAATAACTCTTTCGTTCTACTTGATTAAGTAATTGAGTGAAACGAATGTCCACTAGGCTTCAGCAAATGGGTTGAGATATATCATCTTCATTCCCAATGCTTTTATGTAAAAGCTGTCTTATTTCTTTGAAACTACGATCTTTTGGATTTGAAACGTATGGTGAGCGATGTATGTGTATTATATTTTGATTGGCGAAATGGTGAGCACGTATTTTCAATTTGTGTGGAATGTATTAGTGCTTGTGTCTCTCAAAGTATACGTAATTTCCTTTGCTGTAGGTGTATGTATAGAATGGAGGGTGATTAATCAGCTCAGCTCCAGAAGCTTCCAGAGAAGAGATTATCACTAGCACCTATTTATGTTTTAATGCAATTCTATAGAACTTGGTCCCCGAATCGAATAAAAGTATCAAATCCTTAAAATCTTTGTTTTATGAAAATTGTGTTTAAAAGAAACAATAACAAAATTATTATTGATTTAAATCAGTTTTGTTATCGAAAAGAACGGTGTGGAAAGTCAATTCCTGATTGGAAAACATATTTAGAAAAACATTTATTTTGTTATATGACCAGGACTTTAGCCCGTGGACACTTCATCTAATTGAACACACGGAAAGGAACAGAAAACTTTTGTATTCAAAACTAAACTTTGTGTAATTTAATTAAAGTAGTAAATTGAAAAAATCAGATTTGATAAATCGCGAAAGCTAAATTTAATTATGTATAATCTCTTCTTATTTTTAATGAATAATGTGAAATAATATCGTGTTTCTAAAGAAAATATTTTTTCAAAAGTGCCACGTAATCCATACAAAAAATACACCATTTCATACAGTCCAGTCTCTACTTGATATATTAACATACATAGAACTATGATATACGAATGTTGGTCGCAAAAAAGCTGCGAAAGCTCAAGAGGATTCGGGTCGATGCTTTAAAACAGAAATATCGCATGCATGAACTTATGGAAAATACACGAAGAAGCTTTTAAGATAAGTTATAGTCTCGTATCGCGTTGAGCCTTGAATTCATACAAGGGTTAGACAAAAACAATGAATGTATTCAACAGATATTTGGAACTAAATCTATGTATGAAATCATAACCATTTATTCATAGAAGTTGCAAACGTTAAGAAAATTTCAGATAGAATATATATCGGTTATAACTTTTTGTGCATGAAACTTTTTATCCTCATAAAAGTCGCTGATAAATTTTATAAAACTTTATTGTGATTTATGGTTTTTGAAAAATATTAAGTTGATATGAATTATTTTGTTGTATTTATAAATAAAGTGCGGAAAAAGTTTATAAATGTGAAAAAATACTTTGGTTGTATGATCGTTTTTTAAAAAAAAAACATTTTTTTCTAGGTTGAAATGAAATCAAATGAAATCAGACACAAAGTAATAGGAACAAACTCTTTTGTGGCTGAAACTTCATTATTGTGTTCTGATGCCGTGAAATAATCGGTTAAAAACAATAAGGTGGTAAGTCAATCATTTTTTTTAATGTTATACTTTGATATTGACCTGATCAAATATGTAATATCTCTTACACATATATTGAATACTCTTAAAGAAAACTTTGCGTACATGCATTATACATTAAGCAGGGATTGGTTGTCAGTCAATTAATCAACAATCAATTGAGGTGGTAGGAAGGAATGTTTGGTGGAAAATGGTAGCTATCGCGTCGTTTTTGATGGAGTAGGGTAAAAAGTTTTAAACGTCACATGAACATGGTTTAGCATAAAATATCTTTTACCAAAATGAATTTCGGAGTTTGAATCTACAGTTGAAAGTTAGTGATTGAAATTCAGTTGACGGTAGAAAAAAGCGTTAAATCTCGGCCACGGCAATTAGTATAGATAAATAAAAACATCACAACGCGTTGAATTTCTTTTAAATGTCATCACTGATATAAGCCTTATTAGAGGTAATAATATTTGATCCAATGTGGTGACGTCACAATCAGGGCCTAGCGATGGACGATGCCTTGCGGTTCTGGCAGGGATGGTGAGACACTTTTCTCGGCGGCCACCAGACATCATTATTTTCCGAACATAAAATATCGAACGAAGATAGCTAAAGTATTGACTTCAAACCACTAGAAAAGCCAATAAATTACTAAACACGGTGGTTTCACTGCCAAACTTTTTAGACTTGGATTTTTCATGCCTAGGACGGTTCTAAATGTTAGAGTATTGAATACATCCCATATGAGTGTCAGCGAATAGCTGTTGAAGCTAATTTAACAATCAATTAAATATATATATCCCGTGCAGCTCTGTATCGGGCCAGTAATATGATGAGTAAATTCGTTTCTTTTCTTGATCGTATTGAGTTTTGGAAGGTGGTCGTGCACTTAACAGATGGTGGTAGGATAATAAGCAACCAATCGATTAAACTAGCCGGCCACGCTGAATTGCTGATTATTAAACAAATTACCGAGTTTCTTTATTAAAAACTTTTTCAACGTCATGTGGAGAGCGAGTAGTCCTCAATTCATTAAAATTTACTTAAGGATTGTTTTTATTTTATGGACACGTAAAGCGGACTCCACTGAAAGTTGCTTCTTAGACACTCTCAATCAATAAAAGCTGTACACATAACGTCTGATACACCACTAGGTACTGCCCTATAAAATTAACGGTTGGAAAAGCAGTGGTGGGTAGAGGAGGGCAAGTAAGGAACGAAGTAGTAGGAGACGGTCTTAAAGCCTTGGAGAATAGTGTACTGGGGTTAATCTAATAGGCCTCCCTCTTCCATGCTTCTGTCCAGAATAACAAATTTATATTCTCTTCGCATATTTTAAGGTATCATCTTGGGGGCACCTAATTTTTTAACAATGTTAAAAATATCTCTCAAAAGATTTAAGAAAAGATTCAATTAATTAGTTGATATATATTTCATAATAATTCCCTCTCAAAAATCTGACAAATATAGAAATAAATTTAAAAACTTTATTACAAATACGCTTCCAATATTTCACATACAGAGTTGAAACACAGCACAAAAATATTTATTCACGAGTTTCAGCCTCTTAAATATTCTAATATATTTTTATTAAAAAGGTTTTTGGTGTTCGATTATTTTTCATTACATTATTATTATTGTTTGAAAAATATGCCAACAGTAAAAAAGATATATCGTCTTATAAGCCTTCCGATTAATTATGAATAATTTTTATAATGTGCCCTGTTCAAATATATTTTTTCTTTATGCAGAAATGCTCCCTCGTATAGAAAAACAGGCTCTTACAATTATGGAAATATTGTAACAAATTATGACTATTTGTTTTTGCAAAGAATCGACAATAAATAAAAGCGATGAAGAAAATAGTGTACATAACGAAAGTTTTTGAATTAATAAAAAAAAAGTTTTTAATAAAACCATAGATTTAAACTTTAAGATATTCAAAATTTGATTACATCGAGGACATACAAATTCAAAAGTCTTTTTTAAATTCCATCACTTTTCAATTGTTTTATTGTAGCGGTATTTTATTATTGCGCGTATATTCACTTTGAAAACATTTCGAAATATCGCGCTTTTGAAAACATTCATTAAATTTCGATATGTTGTATAAACGTGATTCTCCGTCAGCCGACTGACGTAAACTAATACAAGGGATGTTTCAACCCTTATCATTCCCGTGAGAAGAGGGTTAAGCGTTTCACTGCGCGCGCAGCCGCTTGGAAAATATTTTTACAAAGGCTTTTGGTCCAGTGAATATGTTTTTTAAGCTCTGCTTAAAGTCTTTATAATCTATTGAGCTTAAACTATTTAAATCTTTAAAGATAAAACAGTTACAAATAACACCGTTTTGAAAAGTTTTTGTTTTGTTAAATGAAGGTAATTTTTAATTATTGATGGGATTTAAATACCATCTGACAGGATTCATTTTAATATTTTATTTTGTTTTATTTAGCCCTTTACTTGAAAATTTCATGAAGAGTGATAAGCTTAAAATTAAACCTTTATAGCTATATATTTGTACAAAAATAAAATGGAAAATTTAATTTAAGAAGATTATTAACTTTTAAATAATACATTTTGAAATTATCATAATGTGTGGAACCTTTGAATTATGCCACAGAAGCATAATCATTATTATTATTCAGTTGGAAACGAAAAAATATTAAACAATGCAATAAATAGCATAGTCGAGAAGGCAGATCAAAGTATGGGTAGCTAAACAAAGTAGCGCACTGACAAATTAACTCAGATGAAAAACTCAGTTTTTATGAGTCTGATAGGATTCAAAACACATCTGTTTTTTTAATACTCATGAACATAATTAGTAAAAGTAATTCTTGATTTGGGTTTCCCACTATCCTCATCAGACTGATTAAAAAAAAGATTTTGTTATACGCGCCTTTGGCGTGTGCCCCTTTACCCTGCGCTCTTTCAATATGCCGTTTGTCGATGGGATGTAAGCGTGGTTTTATTCATGGGACTTTGTCGTTCACGATTGTTTAACGATAAGTAGCACGATCGGTAAAATAAAAAAGTTATTAAATCTTTTTTTATATGAAAAATATTTTTCACAAAGCTATCGCCAAATCCACCAAAATATATTGGTCTGGTCTATACATGCTAATTAATACCAATATCTCGCATTCCTAAATATATGGTTACAAAATATATTAATAATTTAGATTGTATTTTCTGAAGATGCTTCCAAGTATTCATATTAAATACGATTTTATAATGATTGATAATTTTCTTTATTTAATTCATATTTTTTAATACTTAAAGCCGTAATTATTTTCGTGGTTATGTTGAATTTTAACTTTAAAATATCTCCCAAAATACTTCTACTTAATTTCCTAATCCCGTTTGATGTGTAGTTTATTTTGTAACGAGGCTCGTATTTCGGCACGCTTGAAGAAATATGTCACAGGAAATTTATACTATAAGGGATAATATTTTATAGATGTTTGTATTAAACTGCAAAGTGGAATTCCCTAAAAAAACATTGTTTGTTACCATATTTCCTAATGTGTATATAAAATCTACACGAATAATTTCACACTCTTATTTTTTCATATTTTTCACGTGTTTTACAAAATACATTATTATGAAAAAATATATAAATACTTTTTTGCCATCTAGCTTGTAAGCATTGACTTATTAAGTAAAAAACAAAAAAAAAGTGTACTAATAAAAAATGAATGAATTATATAATTATAATTTGTCTAGTAAAACCAATATACGATAATTATAGCCCGGTTGCTCTTTTTTTTAAATCCATATCCAATACCCATATGGAGCATATTTCCTTTTATTTGAGATCTGCTACGGAAGCCAACGACGTTGACCGCTGCGCGAGAGACCCACAGAAATTTTCAATAAATAAGATTTTATTAATGTATGTTAGATTTTTGATAATTTTATAAAATTTCAATTGCGTAAGATATATGATTAACAGGATTGTAAAAATATTTTTTTTTGTAAACAAAAATATATCTACAACTAAAAATAAATATTTACTTTTTTGAAGTCACGAATTTGTTTTAGTACTAAGAAATTTTCATAGTTTTAATATTTCAAGCCGTTTTTATTTAAGTAAGCTATCTTTTGAAATGTGGAAATTATTAACTATTGTTTCGTACTTACCTATTGTTGAAATTTCAGAATAGTATCAAGAAGTTTCTTAAGTTCTTAAGTTAAGTCAAATGTCATAGCAACACTTAATACACCATCGTACTTTGGAAGAAGTATCATTCGAGGTTATTGCTCAAAAATATTACACAAACAATCAATGTTGACTTATATTCGCACATTTTAATACAGGATTTTGTTACATTAAACGAGATAGATTCAATCATTTATGTATATATAAGAATGTATTTGTTAAACTATTACGTTTACATGTATAAGTAATGTTACTTTGAATGTTGAGCATTTTAACTATCAATCATAAAGAGAAGTCTTTCAGCAAAACCATTTTGTTTGAAAAGGGTTTATGCTATGGCAGTTGAGGTAATGCTCTTTCAAGCAAAAGCCGCTTGATCAATTCTTGAAAGTTTTTTTAAGCAATGTCGTATATTCACAGCACTAGCAAGCATTGTACTTTTTGTCGTTAAGTACTAGTTTTTTAACGTGCAGTATAAAAAGTAAAGATACTGTGTTAATTTGTGATATTTAACTGAAAACATCTTTGAGTATTCTCATCTAAACATTTCAATTGCTATTTACAATAATTTAAAATAATTATTATAAAAATAATCGTCCGCAGTCAAGAAGTTGTTGTATACGATCTTTCGGCAATTTCCTTTGTATAGGCTAGGCATAATCAGTCATATAAAATTGATAAATAAGTGCAAAGAATGCGTTTTATTGTATTTTTATAAATATTTTAAAGCTAATTCGACTTCAGAATTTATTTTATTACTAATCATTTGAAACTATTGTGATGCCCATGTCAATTTTTGTGTAAGCTTCTACTATAATAATTCAATTAATGAATTAATATATTTATTTTTAAAAAGTGTATCAAACCTACTTTGAAAAACAAATAACTCTTCATTTTAAATCTACGACTTGTAACTTGTTGATTTGTACTGTGTTAATTTGTGATATTTAACTGAAAACATCTTTGAGTATTCTCATCTAAACATTTCAATTGCTATTTACAATAATTTAAAATAATTATTATAAAAATAATCGTCCGCAGTCAAGAAGTTGTTGTATACGATCTTTCGGCAATTTCCTTTGTAAAAGGCTAGGCATAATCAGTCATATAAAATTGATAAATAAGTGCAAAGAATGCGTTTTATTGTATTTTTATAAATATTTTAAAGCTAATTCGACTTCAGAATTTATTTTATTACTAATCATTTGAAACTATTGTGATGCCCATGTCAATTTTTGTGTAAGCTTCTACTATAATAATTCAATTAATGAATTAATATATTTATTTTTAAAAAGTGTATCAAACCTACTTTGAAAAACAAATAACTCTTCATTTTAAATCTACGACTTGTAACTTGTTGATTTGTACTGTGTTAATTTGTGATATTTAACTGAAAACATCTTTGAGTATTCTCATCTAAACATTTCAATTGCTATTTACAATAATTTAAAATAATTATTATAAAAATAATCGTCCGCAGTCAAGAAGTTGTTGTATACGATCTTTCGGCAATTTCCTTTGTAAAAGGCTAGGCATAATCAGTCATATAAAATTGATAAATAAGTGCAAAGAATGCGTTTTATTGTATTTTTATAAATATTTTAAAGCTAATTCGACTTCAGAATTTATTTTATTACTAATCATTTGAAACTATTGTGATGCCCATGTCAATTTTTGTGTAAGCTTCTACTATAATAATTCAATTAATGAATTAATATATTTATTTTTAAAAAGTGTATCAAACCTACTTTGAAAAACAAATAACTCTTCATTTTAAATCTACGACTTGTAACTTGTTGATTTGTATTGAGAATATTTTTTAATCATACCTACCTTTATTTGAAGTAAAAAACAAGTTTTATTGGCCCGTATAGCTAGCTCTCAGTGGTAGACAAAGATAATTCTAAGTTGAAATGGCTCATAGACTTAACAGTTAGATTGTTTTCTTTAAGCAGAGAAGTAAAGAACTTTCCAACTTTTTGTGGGGGATGTTTTCCTAATTGATTTACATTAACACATTAATTGCCAACATGATATCGTTATCTACAGAAAATATTTAGAGTAAGGTAAAATTAATTAATGACGGTAATCGTTTGTTTGTATATTATAACACATATTTATCACTTTGGTGAATCATTTACCTCATTCACTTCAGTCAACGTCGATCACTTCTTTTGCAGTCTTCAATGGTTTGCATTTCTATAAAGACAGTTTCATAATTGAGGAGCTAAAATACAAAGGAGATTTGTCACACAAATACAGAGCTTGAGAAATGATGATGTGAATGTGTCAACTTTATGATTTTATTTTTATAGGAAAAAAACTTTTTTTTTTCACTTATTGTGATTACCGTTCATAGATTTTATTATGAACTATCAGAACTTATATTAAACAGCATTTTTCAAAATTTGTGAAGAATCCATTTTTGAATTTTTGCTCTTCAATTCTGTTTATGGATTTGTGTTCGTAAGCATGGATGTCTGTGATGTAATTAATTCTCTCCCTCTTATCCAATCCTAAAAAACGTAGTGGGTGAGAGTAATTAGCTAACCATTGCCCTGACGCTATTCTACTATCCTTACTTTCTCAAAAAAGAGAGGTTAAACGACTAAGTAACAATCAGTTTTCGTAGAATAAGTTCTGTTGAGGTAAACTCCACAATGAGTCTATATTCTCCATATGGATAAGGAATAAGTTACTCAAATGAAAACAACAGTCAATATGAATTCCACCTCCGATGTTAGAGTCTGGCATCACTATAATTTGAATGCAGAATAGTTAATTTAATTGATAAAAATCAACCAAATATCACGATTGTTAAATTATTCGCCGTCATAACAAGTAAAAATATACGTAAAAATATAAAAAAGCTTAAAAAACGTGTTTTTTTATTCATTGGATAAAACAGTAATTAGATATTCAAATTCTAGTGGGAAACCAATTTATCTTATTTTTAAACTTGTTTAATTCCTGCGTTAATTGTAGCTTAGCGATAATATTAAATGAATGCAAATTTTTATTCAAACATTATTAAATCTTTAGTAGAAGTTGAATTTTTAAAATATAAATTTTCAGATAATTTATTAGGTACTTAATCTTTCGAAATGTCTCTTTTACATGGGATACCAAATGATAAAAACTGACTTTCTTTGTATAGAAAATCAACGAAATTATAAAAGTAAAACAAGTAAAATTAACCCAGCTTTAGAACTGGTATAAAAAGAAAATATGTTACTTAACATTTGGACTTTATTTTCTTCTATGATACTTTTTTCTTAAATTTGAAAACGGTATTATATAGTATCACGGTATCATATGGTATTACTGTTTAAAAAAATGTTTCATTTCAATAGCAGCCATATCGCCGCATTCAATACTTAATAAAATAATAATATTCAATGTTGATTATATTTTGATCAGTTGGGTTTCATATGACAAATGAAAAAAATGAACATAACAATACTTTAATGTTTTTTTTGTGTACAAAATAGTTTGGTAATATTGTTAATTCTTAAATTACACTATCAAAAACTGTGCTTAATATTTGAATAATAAATATTCAGTACAGAGTTTTTGTAATATAATTTTCAATATACATGCTTTGTTAATTATAGTTAAAATAAATAAGTGTGTGTCTAGTTGCAACTTCATTAAAATCATGTGAGTTTATTTTATATCATTTTTTTAAAAAAAGAGTGATACATTCAAACTTTTTTTGTATAAATGAATAGCAAAATAAACGTAAACTATTAGATGTTTTCATTTCACTTTGTTGTAACATTATAAACCAGTTTACCACTTAATTTGATTTCCTTGACTAAACCGATTTAATGTTTTATGTTATATAACTTAATTAGTTTTTGCTATTTTTTGCCACCAATAAAACAACTCATCATTAACGACTTTATTTATTTTTCTTTGCATTATTAAATGTTGCATTTAATCATAGACAAATATAAAGACCAACGGGTTCATTCAGTAAAAAATGTAAACTTTACTCATTAATTAAATTAAATTCAATTACACACTTAAAACTTTAATTAACACTATCAATAAAAGTGAAAAATAAAATTGTCAGTTTGTTCTAAATGTGTCCAAAATATTCTGTGTATTATTTTCAAAACGTCCCGAGTGGTCGGTGGCTTAAATTTCACTTGAATAACAAAAGTTTTGATCGTAAATTAAAACAAATTGGGAAAATGTGAAAGAGAAATTTGGGTAATTACCATAAATTCTACCTACCGAATCAAAGGACAATAAATTGTGAAACTTTCACAGCTGGATAAACCTCATCCAAATTCAAAACGGAAATGACAAATTTTAATTTGCAGGCGATTTGAATTGATTGTTGTCAAAAGTAACTCTTGAATTAATGTATACAAAAAATAATAATTTACAAAACAACTTTTTTTAATTCATCTCAAAAACTTATTATATTATATTTCGTTATGATACAATATAAGAAAAACTATACGCTACAGCAGTGTCTGCCAAACTGTGTGCCGCGGCACACTACTGTGCCGCAAGAAGTCTTTGGTGTGCCGCGGAGGAAGACGGCTCAAAAATTTTCATTTTAAATAATGCCTATTCATTTAAATTTTCTTAAATTTAAATTAATTCAACATCTACGTATTCAAATAAATATTTGTCTCGTTCGCATATACATACATATATAGTGGTCGACTCGACACATTTTTCACATTTCCGTTTTTTAAAGCATTTTTATTTGGTGTGCCGCGGAACAAATCCCATTCACCAGTGTGCCGCGAAGTAAAAAAGTTTAGCAGACACTGCGCTACAGAATAAATTAGTTACTGAATTAAAATGTCACTTTATTTAAAAATATTCGTTCCCAATGTGGGAAATATATTCCCCAATGTGAACATCTAAAGTTATGTTGTTTAAAGAGAAAATCTCGTATCTCAATCGTTCAACCTCTTTTTTAAAAGTGAGCATGTCTTTACTTACGGTTGGGGCTAGGAGAGAACTAGTAGTTAACTAATCGCTCTTTCAGCGCCCATTTTTAAGATAGGACGAGTAGTAATAAAATGAATATAATGCGGACGATCCTTTAGAACGCGAGTCAATCCATAAATCAAATAGAAAATGAAGCTTATTTAGGACAATTAATATATTTGGATAAATTTGACAGTGATTTATCATATGATAATCACTTTGTAAATATTATTGTTTTTTTTATAACGTACGGGGATTTGTGCTTTTGTCAGAATGATTTCCAGACATAAGGCTTAAGAATGTTTCGATTTTGTTCCTATAAAAGCTTTTCATATGTTAAAGCAGCATAGTTTATATCACTTTTATGGTGTTTACTGTCAATACTTGGTGGAAAGGCATTATAATAAAAATAATAAAAGATTTTTAGTACTTTTTCCACATAAAATTTATTAGATCAGTTGATAATGCTCGCGATGAGCGAAACCGGTCCTGATCTAATAAATTTTATGTGGAAAAAGTACTAAAAATCTTTTATTATTTTTATTTTATTATAGTTTATATGGTTAAATGTACTAAATAATAATAGTTTGTAAGTTTCTGCAATTGAAGTAATATATTAAGATGAATGTTTCGGATTTATAATAATTTAATCCACAAAATAAACCATGCAGATTCTATGGGTAAAGTAGTTTTTTAGATTCAAAACAACAAGAGTGATATATTAAATATCTTGATCTAAGTATTTAAAAGCTTTAACCTGAGGAGATCGCAAAAAGATTTTAATTTCAACAGCAAGTGATATATAAAATAAAAACTTCACTGCTTTGGGGCCAGAGGAATATTACCGCATAAGCGCAGGAGGCGCGAGCTTGAAGTCTCTGAATAATAGGGGTCTCGAAAAATCATATCATATTACATTCATCCATTTAGTTTCCAATATTTATTATTATGTTACGTAGTCGTTTGAAAAACTTTTATGTTATTCGAACACCAGAGCCTCGACATTTTATTGTACCTGGGGCATCCCAATTGTGAAATCCGTCACTGATTAAGGTAAATATATAATTATTTTCAACATTAAAAATATATAAAAGTAAAATAATCAAGGAATGTTTTTCACAAGACAGAATTCGTGTCAAATCCGGTAAGTGTAATAATAACATTTTCATATAAAGAATATAATATATTAATTTTGATAAAATAGTCATGCTAAGACATATAACATAATTCAAAACAGACATAAATATTGTAATAAATGTTTTCTTTTATTTAATCACATCTTCAATTATCAGATATGTCAATTGTATACAATTTTCCACTTTAGTGCACGCTACTCCAAATTGAACGTAAATTATTTTTTAATATTTTCTTGTCTTAACAACTATATCATTATATATAGGAGTAGATCGTATGGAAAAATATATTTTTAAGCATAAAACACGTTTCAAGTACTGTTGATATATAAAGTTTATTGCATGATAAATCCTCGAGTCTCCTTCACAAACTTTTGTTTATTTCGATGATTCGAATACATTTTATAAAATATAAAAATGTTCTCTGTGATCGAAAATATTTTTTTTATTTTACATATCAATAATGAACCCACGAATAGTCTTTGAAATAGTAATTGTTTTTATGCTCAAATATTTAAGATACTTGAGAAGACCTTGGTTGATTTTATTGGATTTTAACTAGTATTGCTGGATAAAACATATTATATTTTTATACTTTTATAAATGAGAGTATCTCTGTATAAAATTTCCATAAATGAATATTGATGCCATAGCGTATAATAATTACTTAATTAATATGTGATTAGTGTAAGTTTAATTTACTATAATACCTGTGAGGTGCTTTATTTATACGGTGAATAACTTTTTCTCAATTTATAAACAATAATAAATGGTCTCTTTTGAAAACTATTTGAGAAAATACCTTCATCTACATACATATTTCTGATAATGATGTGATACTAAAATTATTATCTTTTGAAACTTAACACGGACTTAATTGTAACAGTGTTCAACCAAGTAAATATAAATACTTACATTCTTCTTTCTTTTATGTGTTCTTCTCTCATAGATTGGCAACCAAATTGCAGTCAGTTTTGTTCATCATTGTGTAGCATTATTGCTAGATGTTTTATATAATGTATATTATCACATTACGTTTAGTGAGTGAGAATTTTCAACTGATTAATTTGACTTTGACAAAAATGTTTAATATTTAGTACGTAATTTAAATTAGGTTTCTTGTTAACAGAGAGAGAAAGAGTGTGTGTAAAAAACCAATGAAAGAAAAAAATTGTACCTATTACAAATTGTATTAATGACAGAAGCATTTGTAGCCAATTGATCGTCTTTAATGTAAGATTTTTATGATCTGCTCGGTGGCTGAATGAAATAAACTTTTAACTGTTGGGTATCGAAGTCAGTATTATCGGAAATAAAATACACTTTTACGATTCGGAAATATAGATAAGAGTACAAAATCTTTGTACGAATGTAGAGGTAAAACCAAAAGTTCGTCATATTTATTTGAATATTTCACATTTTTTTACGACGTAAAGCGCTGCAGACTTTAAGGGTGATACATTTAAAAAGTAATCAAAGGTATTTGTATGCAAAAGCAGAAAAAGCACAGCTTGTGAGAATGTACAGATTTTTTAAAAGCACAGCTTATTATAATAATTTTATGCATGCAATTTGAAAGAATTTCTCAAGGTGTCAAGGATTTTACGACTAGCGATATGATTTTTTCACTTTTAATGATCGATGAATATGAGAATCCCTTTTTCTATTTCAAAATACCGAGTCTTAGCACTTTGAGTTGTTTTTTTAGTTTCTCGAGAGTTTTATAATTTACTATAAAAAAGCAACTCATTAAAATAAAATATAATGAAACAGAATCGACGTTCATAATGATGATTTTTTTTTATATTAACTTTGTGCTTTTGAAAAAGATTTTTTCTCTCGTTAGAAATTTATATTTCTTATAATTTATTAGATGTATGTTCTCGTGCGTATAGATTGACCGACCATATTTTTATATTTCATGTTTTTTTTCTTTTCTTTCTTATATTTCATGTTTTCTTTTTAAAAGTCATTTTTTACATATTGGAAAAATTTCAACATTTCTATATAAATCAAAAAAACACTATTTTTTAGTACAATATTTGTGGATGTTTATATATTAAATTTGAAATTTTAGCACCCAAAAATATTATAATGAATTAATTAATTGTTAAGTTTAAGCATCGGTCTATAGAAACAAAGTCAACCATGGGAATGATTGAAATACATGATTAAAGGTCGCATTGTTTTTTTTTCCCCCTTCATTGTTAGAATTTAATGTCCTATATTTACGTCAGGTAAGGCATAAGAATACATTATAGATAAAAGTATTTCAGGCAGTATAACAATGTATGTTTTGGAAAGAGAAACATTAACATTTATAAAAAAATATATAAATTTATAACGACAACACTAAAAAGATTTTTTTTCATACTTGGCATTCAAATGAGACCTTTTTTTAAAACCACGCCGGCTTTCTATGCTAAGTATATAAATTCAATATGGAGCATATGATCTCCTAATGTAGGTCACGAGAACTGTTTGTCATTCAGTTACTCAAATCTCTCTTATAAAGAGAGTATAGTAGGGATACAAAGATAAACCAGGAAAGGACTAGTGGTTAACTAATCGCTATCGCAACGTCCCGTTATTTGTGGATCGGAAGAGGGGGAGCGAGTTTTTGACATCACAAACATACATACATGTCTTCAAATATAAATCAGATACAAATAGATTGAGAAAATGCTGTTCAAACTGGTATTCGAACCGAAGCCAACAACTTTGCGATTATTTTATTGAAAACATTACAGACATTCATGCCACAGAAGCCCGTGTACCAATATAAATATCATTTTATACAAACTATCCTTACTGGGATTCGGACCCGTCAGCAAGTTAACCCAAACCAATGACGATGACCACTCGACCACTGACCCGGTTTTTAGTATAATTGTTTTAAGTAAAGATAATATATTATAAAAAGGAAGTAGCATTCTCAATTATTATTCAAGTGGAAAAAATCTCTGCTAACGTCTTTCTTCTGAAAAATAATACAACAAATTGGAACACAATATGTCAGTGAGTAAAAATAATATTTTTTCATAAAATTTATTCGGAAATCTTTTAGAACAACTTTCAAAAGCCTTCAACTTTTTCGGTAAATGTTGCATATTGTTTTAAATTTTCCGGCAGGTTTCACATTCATAATAAAAGTGGGGTGCTGTTTTTGATGTATCAATGGTATTTAAGTTATAAAAAAGTTAAGTGCTTCTGAGAAATTTTTGATACTCAGTATTAAAACTAAAATTAATAAATTGACTATGATTTTTTTTATTGTATCTCACTTTAAGTATAATGTTTGATTTAGGTTTTAATGACGTTAAATATAATATATTATGGCTTATATAGAATCGAATGTCTTCTTTTTTTGAATATTTGCTCTTTAAAAAAATATCAGGGGCAAGTGGTCTTTTTTTTTAGTAAATAAAAATAAATAAATTGCGTGTCTACGTAAATCGTTTGACGTACATTTTACTGTTGTTTATTTGACTGACGTACTTAAAATTCAATTTTCATTTAAGATATATTGTTGAAATATGTTTTCACGAGTCCATGTACTCTAAATTGACAGTCGACGTTTTTTTGTGTTTCTATTTCGACATATGTGACTTATATCTATGTAGTGAATACATATGTTTAGAACGATTTACGTTATGGTAAAAACCATTATTTTAGTTAACTATTTCATGATAAATTATACTTTCCCTAAGTAATGGAACGTCAAGCTTGTTGAGTTTTGAAAATTAAACATTACGTCGCTACGAAAAATTGAGTTAAGTCTAGACACCATTATAAAAACCTAGAGACAGCGTCATGCCATCGCCATTATAAAGATGGCTGAGAAACTCTTGCATCAAATCTCATTTTAGGGAATTACTATGAGGGAGACATTTATGATGTTTCTGGGAACACATCATGTCCTATAATACCAATCAAAAATATTTTCTAAATATTTTTGCGTTCTGAATTGAAAGTATTAAAGATGCAGATGTCAATTATTGAGATGGTTAATATAAAATTAAATAAACAACTTCACAACAATTTCACATAGTTTTGTATCGAATAAAAAAATAAAACAATCTTCAAACTTATTCTACATTATTTATTTTACATGATAAATTGAATTGTTTATATCAAATTTTCTGACTTTTAATAAAGTATATTAAGCAAATGGTTACAAACATACAAGCGAAAGCGATTACTTGACAACTTGTCCTGTTCTAGTTTTATCTATAACTACACCATTCGAAAAAAATGTTGATATACTAAGTAACAGAAACAGTTTTCGTATGAACATGTATGTTGTGATTAACGCGGTTAGGAATACATATGTTTCACACTGAGATCGATTATGATCTAATAGTCGCTGAAGAATACATGTTTTTTTAATATTCAGCAATGTTGGATTGATATTGTCGCATTTTAAGGCTGTAGAGTTGTATAAAAAAAGACGATTCCGACTCCAGTTTTAAAATAAAAAAGACTCCAAAGAAATTCCATCAGAGCATCTTTAGTTAGCCACGCATGCAATGTAAACACTATGGACTATTGTGGTTTGAATACACATAATAAAATATTGGGGTTTAAATGCTTCGAGCCGCTCTTTTTTCACGACTCCGACTCTACATCCCTGCTTTATTGTAAGGCTTAATAATTGGCATAAAAAGTAACTTTTTTCCAAGCAATATTAATGATAAAAAGAACAATTTATAATATTATATACGTATTAAGAGGAGAGTAGAAACAGTCAGATAATATCAAAAATTATGTAGTTAGTGAACCTAAAACAGTTTGATTATTTACAAGCTGGTGATTTAATTTTAAGTAAAGACTTTAAATACAATACTTCATCAAACCATGCTACTTTCTCGTTAAACATTTTTTTTGAATTTTGTTAATACATTCTCAATAACATTGATCTTTCAATCGATTTATAGAATCGTGTTTTAGTGGCACGAATATATGCTATTTTTACATATCTTCCAATTCATCAATCACACAAAACAGAGAGTTACGATAACTCTTTTCGGAATATATAAGATATCGTCAACAATATTATAAGAGCACTACTTTACTAATTTTCTTAAAAAAAGTACTATTTTATTTTTTGTGATCTCTTATATTATCATTGGCATACTTTTATATCTACGCATATTTTTATTCGCGAAACACATCAATTTATTATCAAAATACAAGCGTAAGTAAAATGTTTTTTTTTTTTATTTTTACAGTAATATCGTTATATGTATCTCCTGTCAAATTTATACGAATTAAAGATACGTGTTCTTGCTGTATTGGCGATGAAATGCTGCTCAGTTGTAGAGGGCATGCTTAAAAAAACTTCAAATAATATAATGTTAATGCAACTAAAAACTTATAAAAATAAATCATCCCTTTTTTACAAATGCTGAAGAAGATTTCTTATTTTAAAATGTGTAAACAAACTATTTTCAGAGCTTTTTTTATGAATATCACAAAGTGCCCCGCCGTTTTATATTTGCAAAACCTGAACGTCAAGCTTTCTTTTTTTTCAACTGATATCCGTTCTTCACCTCTCAATATTTTACCAAAAACAACAGCAACTTAAAAGGTGGAGATTTTTATAGAACCAGTACCTTTGAAACGACACAAATGGAAAGGTGGGGCAAAGAGAAAAAAAAGTGATCTTCCAATCCTGCTGTCAGGATTAAATTGCTTGGAAATGAACAAAAATATCACAGCCTGCGTTATTCTATTTATTTTTTTAATCCATGTCTTCTCCTAATGTAGACTATATGGGCACCTAATGGAGGTATCTCGCCAAAAGTTTTTTTCTACGAAAACTTCTTGTTACTCAAGCTCTCTGTTTCGAGTAGGGAATGAAGAATAGAGACAAGGCTAGTGGTCTGCATATCGTTCTCGTAACGCTTCGTTGTCTTTTTAATTGAAAAGAAAAGATTACAAAGACCTATGCCTTTGAACGGAAATCGTGAAGCCATGAGATATGTCACGGAAGACAACGACGATGACCACTGCGCAACGGACCAGATTTATTAGTTTGTAAAAACATTCATAAATCGATTGTTGGTTCTATATCCAACCGATGTAGGTTAATGCTGCAGATCTCTAGATGGAGAGTTTGATACGTTCATATTTCATCGATTTAATTGTTTGTTTCGGAAAATATTGACGTGTGTGATGTTTAAAATCTTCCTACACTCCCCTTATGTGATCCTGATAATGAAAAGTAAAGAGAGCGACTACTGAATTACTGTTTCTTTCCGCCATCCTTCTTTCTTCACCCTCTCTGAAAAGAGAGGTTAAGAGACTCACATTCAACTATTTTTCGTAAAAACAAATAGTGCTTAGACTGCCTAATTTTGAAAGTTGATTAAAAAAACACTCAAACGTAAAAGAATGCAAGTGTTCATATGAGTATTCGACTTTGTTTAATTATCTACCACATATTTTTTAGGATTTTCGTAACATAAAAAATAAAATTTACGTAACTAAAATATCAAAACATCTACTAAGTACATACTACCAAATATTTCCGAGAAAGATTTTTAAGCACGTGATGTATTTATTCTCTCAAAACATGCTAAATAGTCACCATTAAAAATAAAAAAAAAATCTTTTATCACTGCTGTATTATTTTAATGCTATAAAACCAGCATTTGAAAAAAAACCTGATTTTTATATTGTGCTCGGTACCTGTTTGTATTATACTTGAATTTATTAAAGCATTGACCTTGAAAATGTTCAATGAACTTTGTATTCTCATTTTTGGCAAATCTTATGAAAACTGAAAAGTTAAGCCAGTACGTTGAACTTAAATGTCAAGTTTAAGACTTCTCAAGAAATAAAAACAAACATTAAATCCAATGGTCGTTTATATTTATTAGAGAAATTCGACACCCCGTCCCGTGGTGATATGATTTAATATTTCAATTATTTATGTTTCATTTTAAAAAATCACGGAAACTTTTTTTTATCCATGTCCGCTCCTAATGTAGAGCATATGGCCTCCTTATGTAGGTATCTCAACAAAGGTTTTTCTACGAGAACTGTTCGTTACGTATTCGCTCAACCTCTCTTGTTTTCAAAGTGAGTATAGTAGAAATAAAATTATATGGCTAGGACAGGACTAGTGGTAAACTAATCGCTCTCGTTATGCCTAGTTGTTAAGGGATCGGAATTAGTAGGAGGGATATCACAAACACCCATGCCTTCGAACAGAAATCGATAAATCGATTGAAAAAAATTCTGTTCGTATCGGGACTCGAACCCGTGAGGTCTGGCACGGAAGCCCACAACGCTAACCGCTGTGCCATAGGACCCGGAAATTTTTGAAAATCATTTGTACAGTGTTCAAATATTATTTGATTCTATTTATCTGTCGATTTATAACGCAGTGCACGTTATCTCTCTACATATATCTATCAGATATCGTGACCATACAAGTTAAGTGAATTTTTAGCGTACAGCACACTCTTTCTCTTTGTCTTCAAATCGCTTGTATCGAGTATTATATCAATTATCAGGAAAATATGACGATGATAAAAATGTATGTTACTATATCCGATGGCTTGATTTTATAGTGCTACTACTAGAAATTGGTAATTTTGAGAGGTGGCTTACCAAAGTTTTGACGCATCTAAACTGAGTTGTAAAAAAGTGATAATTATTATTTGTCTCATCTTTTCTGACAACAATTTTGTCACTTATCTCTAAATTTATATATATATTAAATTTAAATTTATTGCAACGTTGACCGAACTATAAAACGAAATTTCGAGTTTGTCTGAGAGATTGTTTATGTCTGTATTTCCACTGTGCAAATATCTGAGGGAAAACTAGTATTTTTCTGGTTGTACTTTAATGGAGGTATAGAAGATAGGTATTCAAATATAATGGATAATAGGTATAACTCAACATATTTTTTTTGACTTATCGTTCCATCGAACTAGGTCATCGAAAATGATGATAGTTTGAAAATACATTTTGTAATAAGTTTGGTGACAAAGTCGAGATGTAAGCTTTTTTCTTTTTTTTCTATATTATGCGATCAAGTATTGAAGCTCCCAAACGGAAAATTCAAGTATTGTTTTTTCAATCGACTAATAAATTTATATCTAAAGTTATGGATGTCTGTGCTGCACGAAACAGGTCGTTGAGAAAGCAGTTAACATACTTTGATATAAGTCTTCTTCTAACAACATATATCGTTCTTTATCCTAACTGAAACTGACTTAATCATATTGTTTTAATAATTGCTAACTACTTTTGAGATACAGATTAATTCACAGTGAGATCGGATATGGCTTAGAAATGAGTATCTCCAAATGAATTTCCTTATGCTTCCATGTTTTAAACGATCTTAACCTGTGTTTTTATAGATTTAAACAAATCTCTGAACAAACCGATTTATTTCATTATTCAAAATTATATTACCTACACTATTTCAATAGTAATATTAATATGAAAATATGATTAAGAAGGTAAGTTAAGATAATTTAATATCAACAGACACGAATTATGGTTTATCATATATTTTTGAATAGTTTACTGTCTAAATTGGTTGTAAATTTTGAATTATCTTCCGATTGTCGGGAAAGATTTATTATATTGAATGTATTCAACAAACTCTGTTTTGAGAAACAACACATTATACGCAAAGGTATTGATTACTGATTTTAGATTTTACTATGCCACGAAAACAAATGATATGCAAAGCCGACACTGAAATTACCATAACAGGGATCACGACTTTAATATTGAAGTATTAATTTGAATTTCAAAGCAAACACTTCTACATGATCTAACATGGTTAATGTAAATAAATCGCCGAAAACACATTATCTATTTTTTTCATTCTAACGAAGAACAATATATACTACTGAAAAAATGCTAACATAATTGTTTATTTGAAAGTGGGCTGGAACTGATAATATTTTTTTTACAAGTGTGATAATGACAAAAAAGAGGTAAAATTGTTGTACATACTCAATATAAAAAAATAGCTCGTCATATGTACATTTAAATTAATAAACCGCTACTCTAAAGCAACAGTGAGATAAATTGAAAATACTAGTTTTGTGATAATTGAACTTTAAAGTTTGTGTTGTACTTTTTAAATATTTGATTATGGATTTATTTATTTTATTCTACGGTTTATAATAAAAGATATTTTTTTGTATACTATTATTTGCATCTAGTTATTTTTCTGATCTCACTGATGCTTTGAAGTTACAATATCAATAATTGCAAAAGTAAGATTTTTCTTCTAACTGAGCTTAGATTGCTTGGACTTTCTTGAAGCAATGTTATAATCAATATTTAAAAAAAAAATAAAGGAAAATACCGTCACATATCTTTAACTAGGTTGTATTTTTTTTATAATTATCTTTCTATTGAATTAATGTAGTAGTTAAATATGACAAAAATTTATATTAGCAGTTCTATTATTGAAGCTATGTTTGTTATATGTGAAATCTTTTCGACGTATCCAATCACAGATTTTATAAAGCATTCAAAATTTTCATATACGTTCACTTATATTGATTACATTTTAAAATTTTCAATAAACAAACGTTATTTTTTATAAAAAGCTGTAGTTGTTTTAATTGTCTTTTTTCTTCAATAGGCAGATTTTACCATTGATTTAAATGGTTGTTTATTTTGAATGTACGGCATAGAGTTTCATAATGCGCATTATAACGATCGCTTAAAATTTTGCAGTGATACAATTGATTAAGTATAAATAAAGTCATCGTGACGTCATTACGAGCGTCGTATCATTGATATGTATTAAATAATACTAGCAGATAAAAAATGTGCTTAAAAACTATCAATTATACTTACAATATATCATAAAGAATATTCATCTTGAAATGTCATTGTATATTTAGTATTTTAATTTATTAGGCTTTAATCTCTTGTTTGCCTTCAACATAACAAAAAAACCAGATTAAAAATAATGAAAACAAACAAAATCAATTCCGTATTAAGTAATTTGTAATTTACAAATAAGACTTATTTTATAAATTCCGTCATAATTGTTGCCCCAGCAATTATATGTTCTTCCGTATCCTATATCCATTCCTGTTCGTGGTCAATGTTCTTCTGTTGGTTATCCCTGCTGCACTAGAACCCCTGTTGTCAGAGTCCAGTCTCCAAGTACTGTGGGCAACTAATTGACTTATGACGATCTGATTTGCTATGTCAAATGTGCTTCGTGAGGTGAATTCTTTCCATTCAATCAGACCTCGATAAATATCGTGAATCTTGATGCATTCGTATTAGAAAAAGGCTTTATATAGGTAGCAGTTCATGTAGGATTTGTGATGTTCTCTTCCGTTACATAAATTATTTATTTGTTGTATTTAGCTATTAATATATCTTTATTATTTACAATGTACAAGCAATTCTATAAAAAAAATGATTAAAGTTGGTTAAAAATTATAATACAACAACAGGTTATTAAAATATATTAATTAACTGCAAATATCAATATTTCTACAAAATTATCAATGCCATATTATTTAATGGTAAAGTTAAATAATTTAAATATCAATAGGATTTACGATAGCAGTTATAATTGGTTGCATTGCAAGAAATAATTTTCCTGATGTGTTATCTAATTAACTATTCACATGCCAAAGAGAATTATTAATTTTCATGATCAAACCTAGTGGCGTAGTCTAAAAAGATTCAAAGAAAACCCCTCAACTTATTTTAACTTTCTGAACTAATTATCTATTGAATTTTAAAATGAAAATATAAATTATCTGTAAAAATAAACGATGCAGAAAAATAATCGTAAATTACTTTTAAAGTGTCCAGTGTCGATTCTCATTGGAAATGTATTGTAATATATTAAACAATACATCATTTTTGTACTAATTCCAAATTATCTTTATAGATGAGGACTAGCTCCGCACATCGCGAACATTGTCAGTTGGTAATTATCGCTGGAATTAGTTTAAAAAGAGTTTTAATAATGTGAACGACTTCTTTTTTGAAATATCGCAGTTCTCTTAAAATAGTTATTTTCTTTTATGACTATTACATTTATACCTGTTTTGAATAATGAATTTTTACAATTTTAGAAAAAAAAACAGTGAATTTTTATTGGTTTTTGATTTATATATTTTATTGTTTATGACTGGAAGAACATTTCAAACATTTTAACAAACAAGTTAAATATCATAAATTATGAGAATCATTCAAATAATACACTTATGTTTTATTTTCATTTTAGTTATTACGGAAATTATTTGGACACTTACTTAACAGCATTGTTCAGTTTTATTTGATAATAATTTAACAATAGAATACCAGAAGAAAATTTAACACTCATATATTATAAAATAATACTTTCCTTCTAGTAAGTATGTACTTATCTAATTTACCCGGTTTCCGAAAAAAGTAAAATATACTCTCGACTGCTAATTAAAATTATATAACATATGCACAAAAGATACAGTGAAGTAACAGGGCATGTTCTTTTATTCTTGTAATGAATGGATATTGTTAAATTATTACTTAATTCCAATGATGTTATTCTAGAGTCTAGACAATTATGAGACGTTTAAAACGTTGTATGAAATTATAAATTATAAAAATAGTTGATAAAAGTCTTGTATATCTGATTTAATTAGTTTCACACGTAATGTCCATTATCTATTAATCCGGCCATTAAGGATGGTCAGTTTTTAGCTTGATTTTTATCGACACTTTATCCTTGACTGACCTTAAATTATTTGAAACTCCCGACTGTGTACATATTGAGAATTGAAACAAATGAATAATTAATTATAATTGCTGAAATGATAGTAAGCTATTATTACTGGACTATAGTGCGTGAAGAATCAATATGTCTGCTGGATGCAAACAGACCTATCATGGTGTCTGGAATGAATACAGTGATCAGGAAGATAAAGATAAGGGGTTGGCAAACTATGGCTCGCTGGCTGAATTAAGCCCAAATACAACCAATTTATTGAGTAAAATTTTGAGGTATTAAGTTGACGGTATTTAATATGAAATATGAAAATAGATTTCGATTGATTCGGATGATATTGCGATCCCAATTGGCTTTTATTAGTTGAGACATTTTTGTAATGCTTTGTGAAAATAGTAATATATCTTAATGATATTAATCCATATATTTCTGACACAACTACACGAAAAAAATATTTTATTTTTTTGACCAAAGTACCTAAGCGTCGTTCGCGATGGCAAATTATAGTTACAGCAACAAACTAAGACCATTAGTTGTAGAGAACGCTTACTTGGCGTATCTTTGTATATCGAGATTGTCTGGCAAAAACCGAGATTTTTTTTTATGGGAATAGCAAGATACGAAGCTAGCGTATTCTAGAGCAAAAAATATAGTTTTCAAGAGAACTCAGGTTCTCTCACTAAGGTTTACAGGATAACTTCAACGGATGCTCTACCAGTTCTGGCTGGCGTGCTACCGTTGGACTTACACATACAAGTACTTGGTGCAAAAACTCTCTTGCTAAAGGACATTTTAACACGGATATTGAAGGCGTCATTAATTCTAGAACCTAGCAATATTTAAATAAATAATATGAGAACCCAACTTCAACAGTAATTAATACATAGTAAAAACTTTGTATTCTTTTAAATCTTCAAAACATCCTTTGTATGTGTTGATTTTTACTCAGAATAGATACTTCTCTAATATAGCAATCATTTCTTATTTTCATATAAACAATGAAAATGAATTTTGAAGTTTTGGAATGAAGGAAAATGATGGCCGCTAATCAATAAAAAATAAATTTCATATTTGAAGGGTAGATTCAAATGACTGAACATAATTCTTCACAGAAGAGTACGTTTATAGATTTGACATTTCATTTCAATGATAAGTTGCTGGACATCATACACAAAGTGTATGTACGATTTTACCCACGGGACAAAGTGTCTTTCTTGGCCGGGGTTTTTTTTAAACAAAACACAATCTATATCATAAACACGTGTAATCAATCTATCAAGAGAATATTTATGAAAAAAATGTTGTCTTTTTAAACATTGCAGTTGGCAACGAGTATTATGGAGAACTTAAATTATTTTTTTTATCACCAATTTTTCGATGAAAATTACGTAGAATATTAATACCAATAAAAAATAAATTGTTGCTGTGTAACGCTACCACTGTGTTCTTGAAATTGACGTCGAAGTCAAGAGCAAATAAACCTATTTGTTTACCGTTTTCGTATAAAACAAAAAACAAGTTTATATAAATATTGAAAATTTTATTCGAAGCTTTAGTCGCACACAAGTGACCGTCGTTTGATTATTTATCTTTATATTAAAGGTAAGCACATTTTTCCATTTTGTATTTATATGTCATACATAGACTTTATTATTTAATATATTTTAATTATTTCAGTACTTTATTATTTACTAAACTCTCGCGGGAAATGATAATAATATAAAATGGAGTAAATCTAGTGATTCCATATGACGAAATATTTTTTCTTCAATATGTTATTTTGATTATTTATCAGTTTCAATGACGGATATTGCTTAATATCGATTAGCATTTAAAGTGAAATATACTTTAAAATAATATTATTCTTAAGATTCATTAATTTAATGAATTATAGAAGCTTGAAAAAATGACAAACTCATATTTAAACAGTTCAATAATTGCAGTTTCAGGTATTTTAAGAGCTTTTTTAAAAACAATGGTCGAAAAGCTTTATATAATATTTTATATCTTATTTATAAAGAGTAAAATAAACATTTATTAATTTTTTTTATTTTAATAAAAGTAAAATTGATGAGGTAAATTGTTTTAAGTTTAAGTCAAAAAAGATTTAATACATAACAGTATAATAATGCTTTTACGAAGAGGTTTTTCCATTGATTCGTTGACACCAAAGAGTGTTTATTAAATGCATTCGTTCAATATTGTACACATGTGTTTATTTGGAAAAAAAATATGTCTATAAAAGCACTATTAATTTGAATGCTTCTGTGCTATGTTAAATGAAAATTTATTTTACGTAAACCAGCGGTTTCCAACTTTTGTGCTATTGCACCTCCCTAAAATAAAAATAAAATCGCCGCATCTCCCCTGCTTTTAATTTTTTTAGTAAATTTAGTAATATAGATACGTTTTAATAATAATTTTATTACGAAAAAAATACTTAAAACCATATTTAACAGAACAATAAAAATAGTATAACATATTATATAAGAACATGCAGTGTTTTTATTTTAAAAAAAAGACGCCGGAACTCACTTTTTTTTCTCATCTATTTCCGTTCCTAATGTGGAGCATATAGCTAAATAATGAAGGTTTCTCAACGGAAGTTGTTCTACGAGAATTGCTTGTTACCCAACCTTTCTTTTTTTGAAGAGTAAAAATATGAGAATAGGACTGGTGATTAACAAATCTCTCTCAATTTGTCTAGTTTATTTTAGATTTGAAAGGGTGGGAGGAAATGCTTAAATATCAAAAATACTCATGTCTTTGAACAGAAATTTAATAAAAGTTTAAACAGAAAAGATTGAATAAAATATTGTTGGTACTGGGACTCGAATCTGTGAGATCCGACGCGAAAGCATTGTCTTTCTTTAAATGACCACCATTCAACGTATTTTAAAGAATAAAAAAGTGTCAAAGTTGCCTCGATGAGTTTGATGAACAAAAGTGACAAAGCTGTGTTGCACATGGAATACGTGTGACACAAAAGGCGTATTAAATCAAGCACTAAATCTCTGTTTCTGGTCACAGAGTAAGTCTATGGACCTGATATTACTTTGTATTATTACATCAATTTACATTTGAGTGTTACGATACCCAGTAAATTATGCTACATTCAAAAAGGAAAAACAGCTAGTGGTTTTCAAGGTTCTTTTTTTACTAAAATTGATTTTAAACATTTAAAATGTCCAGAAAAAGGTGCCCAAGAAGTGCAAAAAATAGCACTGCAAATATGTACATTTATTTTTATATTAAATTACCAATTTAACTACTTTAACGCATCCAAATTGCTGTTGATTGTTGGCACAAAGTGCATCAAATCTTGAGGGCAATGTGGAGAGTGCAACTTACAACTCTTTTTTTACTTTTAACCTAGCTCAATACTTGGTTTTCATTGCAACCAGTGCCGAAAAACACGTTTCGCATAAATAAGACGTTTTGAAGGGTAGAAACACGAAGATTTACACTCTTGAATAAGATTCATCCAAAATTGAATTATAGTTTCATTTTGAATATTTTGTTTTAGTGAGCTATTATCGCAATGATAATTATATCAATTTTTCTTTTTCGATGTTTGTCAGCTCAAATTCTACTTCTTTACAGTCGATAAATGGATTCTGTATTCACTCAAATGCTTAAAAATTAAGTACCAATTAAAAAATACATATTGTTATATAATATTTTGCATAGCTAAGATTTCTTAAAAAATAATAAAAGCCTTATTATTGACCTATTATTAAAAAGCATAATATATGTAGTTTTGCTCTCCTGAAAAATTAGGAACAGTAAGAAACTGCTGTATTACTTGTTGGTGTAGATGATTTTCTAAGCGTATTAAAACTTATCAAATAAATTAAATATACTAAAATATTAACAGTTCTCATAAAATATATTTCCTTATGTGTCAAATAATATGTGTCAAATATTTTTTTCTTAAAAGCAACCCAATTATGTTTATGTAAAGAAATGAAAATACTCATGCTGAATGAAGCCTTCCTATTTTTAATGACTTACGATTGAGTGTTCATTTTTTAAGAGAAAGAATTTGTAACGTCTTATTTTGACATTTTTCGGTTTTCGTCACGCATTATATTATATAATAAGGCATATAGAATTAAAGTATCACTTATTATGAAAACTGTTTTCCTTAATCCACAGGTAACGTGAAAATTAACCATCACAAACATGTCGATTCCAGCAGTACGAACGGCTTTCTTTTTCCTATTCTTGGCTATTTGCTGGGAGAAAAGTCACTCTGCTGAATGGCGCTGGCAAGGAAAAGTAGCGGTTGTTACCGGAGCGAGTTCTGGCATTGGAGCTCAGATCGCCCTCGAACTAGCCGATAGGGGGATGATAGTGGTGGGGCTAGCACGCAGAGATGACAAAATTGTGGTATGAATACATTACATGTATTTAAAATATAATACATAAAAATTGTTTAAAACAACAAATAAACTTCCACGATGTCCCAACACTTATACTAACATATTAACCAAAATACACAGAGACATAATAATGCCAAAGAAAATTATTTTCAACAGCATGTTTAGCATGTTTACCAATGTAACTAGTCATAAATAGTATGTTACGTAATATTTTTCCGTCTAATCTTAGGTCATATTTTCCTTTTGACCTCAGAAAGTGTGCACACTCGTGAAATACTTTGTTGCTTGCTTAAGCTGCAGTTTTTATTACAATTATATAATTCTACTTATATACATAAAAATATGTAGGATTATAGTATTTATTGAAAATACACATTTAAAAGTTGGTATAATGTCACAGCTTCGACGATTATGACATCTAGCGAGAGTTATAAGAAGCTGTTGAAATTGACAATATAAATAATGTGCATAATCGATAAAATAAAACCATCAAGAATCTTGAAAATGTATATTTTTTTAATTATTTTATTTCTCTCTGATTAAGGTAAAACAATAACAGTGTTCAGTTGTGCAAGAAAAAATAATGATTATTCTTGATTCAGTACCACACTATCGTGATGTATATATATATATATATATATTATATATATCAAAAATTTCGACCATTCTTGTAGAACTACCACGTTCTTATTGAGTTTTATGAAGTAAATTAAAAATAAAGCAACACCCCCAGTTGAATAGTAAAGTGGTGCACTAAGACTTAGGCTTATTTTCTTTCTTGAAAATGATTCCACTCGACAAAAAAGTCTTACTCTATTGATAAAGTTTTAATAGTACCCATATATCATTCAAAATTATATGAATTTATCATTTTTGTTACGATAGGAATTAGCAAAGAAGACACAGGGAACACTCCATGCAATTAAATGTGATTTGACAAACGAAGAGGACGTTGTCAAAGCATTCAGATACATTGAAGCTACTTTCGGAGGAGTGGATGTTCTAATAAATAATGCAGGCGTATATAAAGTATCATCCCTTATAGGTGAGTAAATTTTTAAAAATCATTTAACACACGCCACTGTTAAAAAAGAAAAATCGAAGAATTTCTTAATTTAAAACAAAATATGTTTCCAGAAGTATTGTATAAGTATATCACAAAAGGGAAAAACTATTGTGTAAACACAAGTTTTCTCGTAATTCCTCAAATCCACAAATGAATGAAAATATTCAATAAAAACCTTCATTATTTAAAAAACATAACTTGTTAACCAATTTAATTTTTCATTTAAGAATAAAATAATTACTCAATACACTGTGCCACAAAAAGCAATCTAGTAAAAGCCGTAAACTAGAAAATTAATTTAACGATTCAGGGTAACTATGCTATCTTATTTACTCCCCTCCTGCCCTTGATGCCTTCATACTATTTAGGGGGAAAGTGCCATTAGTTTTGTCATTGCAAATTAACAGCCCATTAGCGACGTATGCCACAATAAACGATACTCCAATATTGGACTCTAAATATCTTACTTAAGAAAATTGGTATATCAATTAGTTCTATTGAGCTCAGGTGGGGTATTTGTATTGCAGACAAATTCGTAAATATAGAGCGTGAAATTACTGGTCTTAATATCAAATTTCAGACAATGTTTGCGATTTATAATATTAGTTGATATATTATTTTTATACTAGGGCATAATGAGGTCTAAGATTACTGAATAATTTAATTTGTGTAACAAAAGTTTGAAATTATTGTTTAATTTCAAGATGGAAAATTTGATGATTGGAAGTCAGTAATTGACTTGAACGTCTTGGGAGTTGCTGTCTCCTCAAGAGAAGCACTCAGAACGATGAGGAAACGAGGAGACGACGGAAACATCATCAATATTAATAGGTAACATAAAACTCTACATTTATTAAGATCTCTAGTCTTTTTAATTATTAACGTATACAATAAAAGCTGATTCTGAAAAGCTCTCACCCACCACCACCCAATTTGACGCTATTCACGCGTGATATGTACATATATTTTTTTACATATTTTTAGCGTGTCAGGTCACAACGTCCCAACTACGAAATACCCGTCTGGATTATACGCAGCCAGCAAACATGCTCTGACCGCCTATACCGAGTCGCTCAGGGTTGAACTGAACAGCTTGAATAGCAACATCAGAATGACGGTAAAATTAAAAACCATTTGTTTTTATATAATTTTCTTAAAATGAGGATTTTCACTGTAGGTTATAGCATTGGCTACTATTATCAGTATGGCAACATTCTGGAAGTTCTGTATTTGAATGTTAACTTGGGCAGTTGAGAAAACTGTCACAAACAAACATATTCATTTTTTATACATTATTTTAATTATTTACTTCGCTCGAAAAAATAGATAATGGTATATAAAAAATGATTAAACTGAATTTAAGTTAAACATATGCTCTGCGCCTCTGTTAAAATAGAAAAGAGGCAGAATTGATCATACTACAGTTTCAAAAAAAAGACAGATACATAAATATACCTAACGTATTCACTTATTTAATTCTACAGCTGGGTCTGTATTTCAACCTTTAATATAATATATAATAGCACGACCAAAATACTACAACTAGATTACTCTAATTTGACCATTGTTAGTTAAATGAAATTTAAATTTTATTTGACTAACAAACTTTAAAACTTAAATCATGGTGTATTGAATAATTGAGAACAATTAAATGTTTTTTAATTGAATTTTGTATTAGAAAATGTGAGGCCATACTTAATATCAACTTCAAACACATTTAAAACCAAGATAACTAGTTGTAGTATTGAAGTGGAGATTTATGATATTGCTTACCACTTACCAGTTGTATCAAATTAGGCTAGATGAATAAAATTTTAAGGGAATGAGAATTTAATAAATTATATTTTCATTTATTTTTTATTCACAAATTCATTGCGCGTTGAAAAGAAATCTGTTAGCATCTCTTGAAAGTTATGACGTTTTTCTTGACATTCGTAAATTTTGTCACGTAGTATTCAATTTCCGTTTATATTAAATATATGCTTAAATTGTATTTTAGAAAAGTTTTAATATTTTTTCTTAAATTAAAATTGCGTTAGCTTAGAATATTAATTGGGTTTCGTTACACTTTGTTCGGTAATACTTAGCCAAAAAGAATTATTAAATTCTGAAACCTCTTCGAAAACAAAAAACGGTTCAATTTTATATATATTTAATTTATTTATACAATGCAATATATGTTTCAATAAATAACATAACTATTGAAAGCTTTATCGCTGAATTCAATTGAGAATATTCCATCGATTTTTGGATATCTAACCAACGGCATTGATTTTTTTTCATAATTACATAAAAAATCAGTTCTTGTACGATTTAATCACCTTCAACTAATTAAAATATTCTTATTCATAGTTAAAAGTGATTTTGGCCGACTGGTATACAATTAAGATACAAAAAATATGCACCACTTTGGGAGTATAAATAGCCTGATAATTATTTCCCGGGATATTTAATAAAATATAATTGCAAACAATTAGAGACTTGAAATATTCTGAATTTTAGATTTTATTTAGAGTATTTATTTTTATGCAATCAAAAAACTGGTTACAGGACGACAGATATCTGGACACACATAATTTTAATGTTTCTATTTGAAAGTTTGTCATAGTCGCATAGTTTTTTTTTTGTTCAAAGTTTTCTTCGTGTATCTAACATTGTATTATATTTTATAAATTAGCTTTTAAAGCACATAATGTAATATGAGATAAAAATCAACCCATTAAAAAAACCATGAAATGAGCGAAACACAAATTCACCAAATATTTTTTGATAAAAAACGTTTATGTTGAATAGTCAAATAGAGGGAAAAAAAAGCTCTGAAATGTATAGAAAAACATAATAAAAAAAAATTCCGTTATTCAACATTCTGCGTTTGTTTCAATTAAATAAAATTTGTTTTTTGAAGCACACATATTTGTTTTTGTTAAGTTGAAAAAAACATGATTGACATTATGGTCTCGATTCTCGGGAATACCCGGGAGTGTAAAATTGCGTGTCTGGTGTCCCGACAGTTAAGGATTTCTATCGGAAGTAAACACAATTATGAAAATTTTATCTTTGACTTTTCTTGTCCATTTTTAGAGCATCAGCCCAGGGTTAGTCAGGACTGACACAATATTAGAAAGTGTATCTTCAAATCCGGAATTCACGGCTGAGAGGGTTAAAGATTTTAACGCACTGCCCGCCGTATCACCGACGGATATAGCTGAAGGTGTAATCTACGTTCTCAGCACTAGACCTCGTGTACAGGTAAACAAGTTGTATATTTTTTAATAAATAAGTATTTTCTAAGAAGCTTACAAACATAGATTTTAAATATCAACGTCATCAACATTTTATGACGATTCAATGAAACGGGTTATGTAACAGTTCTAATAAAACAACTGTTTTCAATAAAAGAGGTGACGCATGTTTAATCTATCAAGATTAAAAAAATATATTTTTAAAGAATATTTAATATAATATATATTTTAGTCGATTAAAAAACATATATCTTAATAAGAGTTATAAATAGTTATGTGTACACACAAAGCTAAGCGATACAGGTATTTTATCGATTAAATGTACTGATAAAAACAAAAGCACATTAATTAAACTTATTTCAATTGATTATTATTGGTTGAAACGCTAAGTTGAGTACCGATAGTTTTAAATCAAGTAAAAAAGTGAGGCTGAGCAACTGAATAGAAACCAGTCCACGTAAGACGACAATTGCTTAGAAGTTTATAATAATAATCGGGAGCGGAAACAGTTAAAAAAATGTGTTAAACTCGATCGCAAAAAAATATTCTAAACTTCATCGATTTCTAATGGCTTTAATAAATTAATTGCGACTGTGATATTGGAACCGAAATTACGGAAAACAATTTTACCGACTTAGGTGATCGAATTGATAATATTAAGTGGTTGTATTTATCTGCAATACTTAGAAAATACCGCAGACCAATTTATTCCGAGAGAAGAAGGTAATTCCAAGTAATTTACGTTTTCTTTAACTGTCGTACTTGGTAATGTTTTTCGTTTTGGTATTTTTTGTAGAAAGACTGGATGGCTGCACAGTTTTCAGCAAAGCTTAAGGATACATTCGAATAAATTGGATAAATCTTTACAAACTTTTTATTCGGATGACTTTAAAATAAAATAATCCTTTTTTATCAGCACTATTGTCACGATCTATTCTTTTATTCATACCTCTTTCATTCGACGCATAGTTGTTTATTTTTAATGATTTTAACGCAATCTGCCAGATGTCACTGACGTGTAAGCACGCAAATAATTTCAACACACAAGTAAGCTGTCGAGAGGATATCTTTGTGCCATACTATCAGTGTATGCGTCTCTTGATTGTATTTATTAGAGACATAGATACGATACAGAATTCCGAATTAGTTCTTTTAGGAATATAAAAACAAATGAACAATAAATTATTGATATGCCTAACACAACGTTATTGAAAATTTTGCTTGATTGACACAGTTTTTAAAAGGGAAAAAAAATGCTGAGTAATAAATAACCAGTACAGTACTTTGAAGAAAAGCTTGTGTAATTCGTGTTTAAAACTTTATTGGTTGTACTAGAATTGACTATTATTTTTGAGAGGCAGACCTAAAAGCATTCTGTCTAAAATCATAACTTTTGATTTTAAATTTCGATAAAAACCTATCAAAAAAATGTTCCGTTTAAATACTGAAAATGTTTGTATTTACCAAAAACTCATATAAACTGATAGTTAAAGGATTAATTCAAGAAGCTTTTACATCGGTTTTATAGTATATTGCAAGTAATAAAAATTTCATAAATCTAGTTCATCAAAATCGGCATGTCTATTTCGTAATAGATTAAATTAAAAAAAATATCTTGTAATGTATTGACTGATTACCAAATATTTTATTTATCTGACAGTATTTATTGAAATTTATGCTAATAACACTTTTTATGACATTTCAAAAATTAAATGATGCTAATTGGATCGCATAAATTTGCTTAGACTCAAACTTATTCTGATCAAATGATTGATAATAATTGGCCAATTATTATTTATGATTGCCCAAGGATAGAATAATTTAGTTATTAATATTTTTTTCCTTCTAATACTTCTCAGAATGAATGAAATAAATATTTCCTAAAAAATCTGTTATCCGTAAAAACATAGACCAATGAGTTTTCAATTGTTTTAATTCGTTATTAATTAAATATTCTCACTATTTTTCCTTTATTTCAGATTCAAGAGTTGACCATCCAGGCCATCGGACACAGCTTGTGCTTTGCATAAATAATTTCTTAGACCCTGTTCCTTTCTGAATTAAACGTTAATATACACATGTTTGTTTAATTATTTGTTAGTGTTTACAGTTTATAAAATTTAATACTATTTATTGACATTCCTTCGTGGAAAGACATTATTAAATATAATGAAGACATTTTTTGTGCTACATATAAAAAAACATGTGCTATTTCTTTCAGCTACCGTATTTTTTTGTAAACAAGATCGGGTCTTATTTTAATTTTTGTTTTAAGTTAAATCGTGGACTATTTTCGGTGATGCCTTTTTTTCATATACTCATGTATACAAATCTTCATTTAGTCGTTTACAAGAATCTTCATCTATCATATTTAAGCAGAGTCATGTCATTGTTTTTTGGACCTGGAGTTGGGATATATGATACGATTCTTCTCTACATACTTTATCTTTCACGTGATTTTTACTCGACCATTTGTTGTGGTTATGCTTATATTATTTATTAAACAAGCATTGTGAAAACCATGGGAATATTTTTATGCAGTTAAGGACCTGTTTTTGCTACGCTTTTGATGAAAAAGAAAAGTATTCAATTTACTTTATTTTTCAGTATATAATAAAAATATTTATTAACTGAAATAATTGATAGAAAAATCAGCAGTTAAGTTTGCGAAGTACAAATACTATAGTCATCTATGTTTAATTAAATAAAATGATTACAATTATCACAAAAGAAAATGAATTGCTAAAGAAACTTTTGTTATTGAATAAATATACGTATCAGGTAGCAGCACTCGGTAGACAAATTTTTCGACCCAGTGAGTATATTTTTTCTTAAGATTCATAAATTAACATTTTTTTGCGAACATTGGTGAATAAATATATTTAAGGTTTGTACATAAAATTACACTTAAAAAACACAATAAATGTAAGTCTTTCTTTAAAAAATGGTATTTCGGTTTTACAAAAAATATATTTATTCTTACTACATAACACGAATACACCACTGCTTCAAGCCGAAGTTCAACTACCTATCAATATTATAAATAATAACATGATGAAAATATTCTATGCATGAATATATCAATCTTCTCTCGTTGATAGCCACTGGTATTATATAAAATAATTAATACTAAATCACGTCTTGTTAACAACGAGCAACAAGTTTTTTTACAACCAGTTATTACAAAACAGCATAATGGCATTAAAACCAGAGGTATTCATTTACTGGATCGCAAAAAGTAATTTAAATTAAAACCAAAATAAATAACGTTGACTGAAAATTGACATTAAAAACAAATTATAATACTAAAGAATAAGTATTTTGTTGATGTAATGGTTGACATCGGTATTGATCAGTAAGGAAGGACATTGCTTTTAGAAGTCTGAAAAAATCCGATTTCATATATTTATGGAATACGATTATTTGTAAAAATGTATTATTACACATTACATATGTATTTTATTTAAACCCAATTCCGCTCCTTGTGTAGAGCATATGCTCTGTAATAATTTACTCTAAGAGAAATGCTTATAGGCAACTGAGTAACTATTCAATTTCTCAACCTTTATTTTTCGAAGAGAGTAGGAATATAAATAATAGAATAAAGATAAGACTTGTAGTTTAGCAATAGTTTGCGCAACTTCCCGTAATTTAAGAATTCGAAGAGCGGGGGGGGGGGGGGTTATACATTATAAAACACTCGTAACTTTGAAGAATGCTGTAGGAACTTGAACCCGCAAGATCCATCACGGAATCCAACTATGTTGATGTCTGTACCACTGAGTCAACATTTATATGTGTACTAAAAAGAATTAAACACACTTTTATACTCATTCCACATTTTTCAAATATCACAACGGTTATTACTCATCAAAAGATACTGCTTATGCTGACAATGAACAAAAATTGGCAGATAAAAGCTTAAAATTTACATTTTGTACCATCAGAAACACAATTAAAATTTTTTTATATACTTAATTGATACATCAATATATTTTATACACACCGAAAAAGATTGTGGATTGTAGGCATTTTACGAAACCATTAAGTTATTTTAAAGAAATTTTAAGGTTTTCGATAATAGCCTGAATGCTATTGCAAATTTAAATTATTTTATTAGAGAAGAACCCATGTTATCAAATACGGCCCTGTTGGTTTTGTGTTGTGTATAGGTATGTGATTACTGGATATATGTACACGCTAAATAATAACGTGAGACAAGAAGTAGTGTCAGTTTTAAAAATCATTTTCCATGTGCGGACAGTTCTCCAGAAAATATTTTATTACAGCAATAGTTTTTTTTACCCAAATATTGGATTCAAAAATATTTTCCTAGCAATCATATCAATTTAGTATTTAATTCTGTATAGGTTTCCTGCAGTGTATATTATTATGTATTTTCTTTTAAATGAATACAAATGTTTAACAGCACTGCATTTGTAAAGGTGAACAAAATATTTTATGTTCACCATCAATTTCTCTGTCAGACTCACTTTTTTCTAGTAAAATTTGTATGACATGATTTACCATGTTCTTTTAATTTTTAATTCAAAGGAATCTCTGCTCCATTTATGCAAAAGAAGCAGTGAAGTACATTTAATTAGATAATATATTGATGATGTTCGTGGTTTTCATATGAATATCTGTAGTATGTTATAACAGCTCTATTCAGATAGTTCAATACTTTATGAAAACAGTCACGTGACTTAAAAGTAAAACAATACACACAGTATTTAATTTAAAAAAGTAATTTACACGACTAACATACGATAAAAAGCCTCAAAAAAATAAATATTATATTTGTAATAATATTTATATAATAATTTGAATCACGTAAATAACGAAAATTAATTTATTCAATGAAGGACGTTTTAAATAAAAATACAATGCACAATCTTGAAAAATCAATCCTTACTCCTCCTCAATTAATCAAAGAGTCTACACCGTTTTTGTAATCTACCTAGAGTTATAAGATTATTATTTTTATTGTTTATTTATTTTTTAAGGAAACAATGATTCACAACACTTATAGGCAACGTTATGTAACTAAATATTATGAATACAATATAACTGTTTAATTAGTATTCAAATTAAATACAATGCGTTCGTGAAGTGCTTTTTCTATAGTCATTGCGTGACACCACTGGAACTATACAACAAAATACAACACAGTCCAATCATTAAGACCCGACATGAACTTACTCAAAGCAGGTCATATAAAAGCAAGTGAAATCATTTTGAGATGCAGTACTTTTTATACCATCATCACTGAACGTTTTTATAATATTATAAAATTAGCAGGTTAGTTACCATCACCTGATGAAAAACCTCGATAGTATTTTATGTTTTTAATAATTCTACTTTAATTGTTTTAAAAACACTAATAATACTATGAAGATTTTTTTCTGATTTCAGATTAATTTCACGTTCAAATCTAAGATATAAAAAAACAAACTTTATTGCTTTTAGTACGAGCGCATATTTTTTAAAAATCATAATAGTCTAACAAAGTGTTGCAATAAGTACAGATTTTTTTTGCTCACAAAATATATCACAAAAAATAACATTTAGATACTGAAAAGAAAAACGGTCCATCGAAAAATAAATATGTTTATTTTACTCAAAATTAAATTTCATTACATTTCTTATTAAATTTACTAATGTTGAGTTACAATTTAAACGGGTAATCTCTTCTGAGATGCTTCGGATGTACAGTAGATAAAATGATAAATGAGCCTTCTGCAGTCTGTTAAGGAATTACTGTCCTTGTCAGGAATACTTGATACTATGTAATATATATGTTTTAATTTAGTGGCGTTAAATTTTAAAAGCAATGTTATTTAAATTTGAGGAGGTTATAGTTGAATAAAAAGAAATACTAAATACTATTTTCAGAATATAAAACATGGCGATAGTCTTTCCACGGACAATGTTCCTTTTGGCAATTGCGTTTTTTGCTGTGCCTTGCCAATCAGCTGAGTGGCGTTGGGCTGGAAAAGTGGCCGTGATAACTGGAGCTAGTTCAGGAATTGGAGCTGAGACAGCTGTTGAATTAGCTGACAGAGGAATGATCGTCGTTGGCATGGCCAGACGAGACAACAATATTAAGGTATGCTACAAAATACAATGACAGAAAAATATTTTGATTTTTCTTAAAGTCATTTAACAATTTTTAAAAATGTCCTAAATATTTTTTTAAATATTTTCTATATGTGAGGGTTTATCTTTTTCTATAGTGTTCTTATCCGTATTGCAGCGTTCTTATTGTTTAAATACTATGCTATTATTTTGTTATTCTTCACTAGAGATTGTAGACATGTTCAGTGAACATTAGTTATAGCAGCTTTTGATAGACTTTACAATTAAATATCGTCGTTACTACCGTACATTTATTTTCATCATATCAAACATCCCTGTTGTCGTGTATGCGAACACACTTGAAAACGTAGTAAAGAAAAATGATGCTCCAGAGAACAGAGATTAATTCAGACAACTTTTGTACACTGATAACTACACTACATGTAGTAAAGTTAGAGCACAGATTATTTACTTCCAAAATAACTAAAATTACATTAAAATCACATTTTTTTATGAAATCTCATTTTTAGTATTCCCTTTTGACTTTACGTGCGTTTTACTCTATTCCAAAAACAATTATTTAATTATGACAAAAAACGTTTAATTATTCACAGGCTCTTTCAAAAAGGACCAACGGAACAATCCACGCAATAAAATGTGAACTGACCGATGAAGAAGATGTCATTAAAGCTTTCAAATACATCGAGACAACGTTTGGAGGAGTAGATGTACTTATCAATAATGCTGGAAGCTTTTTGTATTCCTCTCTAATCAGTTAGTATTTGAATCATTCATTCACCGCAAATTAACTTTTACTTTAAATTCATTATATTTTTGCGCTACCTTATTTTATGATCCAAGATCTCGGAGAATCAGACTTAAGAATTTAACATTTGAAAATTCATCACAAGAGCTGAATAAGCAAGTGTTGAATATGTATATAATATTTTATTCAGTGTAAGTGCTGTCCATTTATCAAAGTGAAATGTATATATATAATCATTTTCTCTTTAAGAATTAAAATATTCCATAGATATACCTTATTCTTCGATAATATATCACAACTTTTTAATTTGATTACGATGAAATTACATAGATTATTTTCATACCATAAGCGGAATTTAGAAAAACCTTGCTATCTATAGCGAGCGACTAATTTTCTTCTATCTGTTTTATTTGGTCATAATGAAACTATTTTTTTTATTTCGCTGCTTAAAAAGAACTTTTCATATATATTTTTTTAATTCAATGCAAGTTGTAGTTCGAATCCAACTTATTTTCCAATATTTTTTTAGCCGGAAAGACATCTGACTGGAAAGTGAACTTGGATGTCAATGTATTGGCTCTAACTGTTTGCACAAGGGAAGCTCTCAAGACAATGAGAAAGAGAGGAGATGATGGTCATATTATCAATTTGAACAGGTAAAACAGCCTACCACACTACCTACACATAAAACTACCACATGGTATTAGAAATTGACATTGCCTAGACTTTTCAATTGCTGCTTTTTTAATACATTATTCTTAGCAAACATGTACAGTTGTATAGTCAATTCAAGACGTACAACAGGTTCCGTTACGCCACATTGGACGTAAGTAAAAACGGTCATAAGTAGAATCTCATACAAATAAAAAATTAAGAAATAAAATGCAATAGACAGAATTAAATATATACATAAAGCCATAAATACGCCCATGTATGTCATTTATATAGTTTATCCGCGGCCAAATATTATTTTATAGACACAGAGAGTTTTTTTTTTTTATTACTTTATACTCCGTTGTTAGTCCAAATAGTCGTGTGACGAGAACTGGCTGTATGTAAAAAATCGTATCTGGTTGATGCCGATCCGCCAAATATTTTTCCATTTTTTACCGGCCCGCGGATGTAAAAAGGTTAAAAAACACTGGTCTAAAAGGCTTTAATAAAACTTATCCCCCAAATTCTTTGTAAGTACAGCGGATTGATAAATTGCATCAATCAACAAAGGCTAGTAGCATTTTACAGAAAGCTTTCATCTTGCTAATAGTTATCTCTAATAGGATGAAATCTGTACACAAAGAAACGTACAATAGGTATAACGTGAGTTGCAGAATTGAAATAAATTGTATGTTCATGATTTTTTATTGTGTATGAAATGGTTTTTTTCTAGTGCTGCTGGTCATCAAGTTATTGCAGATGGACAGTCTCCAACCGGCCTTTATTCCGCTAGTAAATTTGCTGTCACAGCCATTACTGAATCCGTCAGACTGGAACTCGCTTATCTGAACAGTAAAATCAGAACAACGGTAAGATATTAATTTTATTGACATTTTTATGAAAGATTGTAATATTACATGTTAATCTATAACGGTTAGACAAGAAAATAATGTGTAACTAGTAGGGCTTATACAAAAACCTACTTTTGAAAAAACCGGTTTTCGAAGTTTTACAAAAAATGGATAACTCAATTAAAATAGCGAGAAAAAGTTCATTTTTTTATGTTGTTTATTTATATGCATAATAATACTCAACAAGAAATTATTTGGTGTTACCCTTCAGAAAATATGATTTAAGAAAACACAAAGCGTCCACTGATCGTTTTGTAACAAAATTTTCTGATATCGAAAATACCCTTTCGCTGGGTAATGATGTGGGGCATACGGTTTTTAAGCCATCAAATAAAAGATCCACATTTTCTGTCCTTTTGTTTATAGACTCGTTTTTGGAAAATTCGGCACAACCGGTTACGATGTTGAAAACCCGGTTTTCGAATGTCACAAATTTATCAAAAAAACTGGTTTTAAAACCGGTTTTTGAAAACCGACAAGCCCTAGCTAGTAACTACTGCAGAAAACATGATACGTCGTAAAACAATCAGACAAAAATAACATTCTAAGGCAATTGTAATAATATGTCCATGATTTAATCGATAAGTATTATGTTTCTCACGCTGATAATATTTTAGAAAATAATAAATGAAAATTCTTCGTTTTGTTTAGATAATTGACAAATAATCAATAAGTACCTAATAAAGTTTTATTATATTTTCGAATGTCCGAAAATTATTTTAAATATAATATGTTTTAAAATTATTTTAAATATAAAAAGTACGATATTTATAAAATATGAAGTATATAACATGATTCTTGATGTTCTATTTTTATTTAAAACTTATTTTTCAGTTTTTAAAAACATGTTATTTAAAGTTACTATGAACATTAACATGTTTAGACATCAAAGTACATTGGGCCCATTAGAGGTAAAGTGAGGCAAGTGGTATTTTAGAAAAAAAACGTTGATACACATTGCAATAGTGCTATTTCCGTAAAATAAAAATATTCAATCCACCAAAACACCCAGCAAAGGCGTGATTGTACTTAAAAGTCTAAGAAAAAGTTTTGCCATTTTACTAGTTGGCTCACTTCACCTCTAATTGTATTATAACATTGAGTATATAATACATTTATTTAAATAAACAAATTCCATATAATATATGTAATTAAGAAATAATGCGAGTTAAGCTTTTCTTCAAGTGTAAAATGATAACAATCTGTAACTACATTTTTTAATATTTAATATTGTATACAATTTTTTTATACATTTTTTAAATTCGTTACTTTTTATCATTTTAACTATTTTAATTTCAATTATGTGATCATTATAAGTGAGCCACGTCACCTCTCGAAGGCTCATATAATACAAATATTACTTTGTATAGAAGTTTAAAATAATTTATTAAAAATAATAACCTATATAAAAAGTAAAATAACCTATTCGTCGCAAGAAGTTTTTTCCAGAAATAACTTAATAAAATAATATTAAATGATCCGTAGAGCGTCAGCCCCGGCCTGGTGAACACTCAACCGATGGCTAATTATACAACCCCCAATAATGAAACACCCACATACTATCCTTCAATCCAGCCAGAAGATGTCACAGACGCAATAATCTATGCTTTAAGTACAAGACCTCTTGTTGAAGTACGTATATTTTATTCTAACGACAGCAAAGCTACACAAAATGAGTTTCATTTGATTGAGCATCTTGTTTTTGTTAAATAATAATCATTTTCTATATTATCTATTTTACATTTCAATTTTAAACATTACAAAAGTAATTTATCACAGTAGTAAATAATCTCACCAGAATATACAGTTGTAGCCTAAAACTAATATGTTACCTAATTAATCTTTTTATTTTTTCAGGTTCATGAAATCGGAATCCAAGCTATCGGACATTCTTTCTGCCCAAAATAATTAATTGATGAATTTTCTATCTATTTATGTACTTTTTTGTTCTTGAATAAACAATATATTTTTTTACCCTGACCGAATATGTACATATTTTTTTATTTATTAAAACTATTTGCTTTTCGTGATCTGTAAATGTAAAAAATCGTATTCTATAATATTATTCTAAAGACAACAAAAAAATATTAGTACAATTTATAATTTAGTCGGAAAAGTTCTGGAAAAAACACCACATGCAAATTTTTTCGATTCTGCGAGTTTTCTTGTTAAAAATGCTATTTTTCTGTTATAATTGATGCGATGGAACATAAGTCTGATTTTGATATTTTTAAAATTAAAATTCATGGTTTTTTTTAAACAAATACATACATACAAAATATTTACCTTGAAAACATATATTTTTGTTACGTATACTTTCGTTCTTAACGTAAAAAGCAGAGCCAATCCATGTTGCTCAAGTACAATTAAAGAAGATGGGCATAATATTTAATGGTATGATTTCATTCACCACAACTTTCATTTTTGTAGCTATTAATATGATTTCAATATTTGTCTCAAAAGCATATTGTCTATAAATTACACCGCGTTAACATAAAATTGAGATATATGTGCACTTTGAATTCTACAACGAAAAAATATTACTAAATTATTACTGAATTAAATATCACAATTTAAAACTTCATTATACCACGAGAATTTAAATTATATTACATTATGATTATGACACAAAGATGTTTCCTAGACAAAAAAATACAAATACTGGGTAATTACAATTAAATAATTTAACATAAAAGTTTTTTATTTAATATTTTAAATGGCCTGTATTTAAAATAAAAACAACAAAATTATATTTTGAATAAAGGTATGAAAAAAGAAAATCATATTCAATGACCGTAAAATGACCAAGTAAAAAAAGTTATGTTTCACAAGAGATGAGTGTTGATTATGACTATATGTTTATTTATTCAGTTATGTAAATTAAATCAAAGCTTTATTATAATATACGTAATATTTGCCGCCTGTGTGGTCGAGTGGTCAACGTTGTTGGCTTCAAATCCCGGTACGGACAGTTTTATAAATTGATTTTTCAATCGATTTATAAATTTCTGTTCAAAGGCATGGATGTATGTGATGTCTTGAATCCCCCCCCCTCTCACCCATCCTATCCTATGAACGGGGCGTATCGAGAGCGATTAGCTTACTTTTATACCGACGGAAGAATGAGTAATTAATGTTGAAACTTTCATCAAAATTTTCTAGCAATTTGTAATTCGAGCATTTGACGTTCGAGGAATTGGTTATTCGAGGATCTTGTAATTCGAGCAATTTCCATTCGAGCAATTGCATTCGAGCAATTTACCGGGAATCATGGATGAGAGACCTGTACATACAATGAAACAATATTAATTATTATCTGTATATGAGTTATGAAAACTATCTTCATCAGCGGCAGAATTTCTTTCTACGAATAAAAATTATCCGCTATTAATATAATGATATTTTTAAAAATATGCTTTGGCTTTAATTTATTTATTTTTCATACAAAACTAGCTTTAACAAAAAATCATTATGTTGCTTAATTGAGAAAAGCATATTAAATAATCATTATGAGATTTTATTGTGTTCAAACATGCTACAACAAAAGGCATCAATATTTTTTTTTAATTTCGTTTCCTCCCAAAATATTATACACAGCGACTAAACAAATAATTGATGTTTAATTGAAATCGAAAAAGACATAGACGGACTTCAATAAAAAATCTATACACATGTTGAAGCTTAAATTAATCTGATTTTAGTGGGATATTTTTTGTAAATTCTACATAGACGAGAGCCTACATCGTGAAAATAAGAGAAAATCTCACAAAAACTATAAGTATAGTTTTCTCTCAGTTAGCGCATCGAGGGCATTAAGCAAATGTTCACAAGTGACACTGCCACCAGTGGCGTGGCTAGAAATTCGGTCGGTTAAAAAAAATGCGGTCCTCATTCAAACGTTACGCAAAGCCTTCTTATGTAATTTATTACATTGATTATGTAGAAATTTTGCCCCCCCTTTTTGCTGGGCACTCATGTATTGCATGAGTCTGCTATAAGGTCGCTACGCCACTGATTGCCACTTAGTATTTATGTTATGGATATATTTTTACTAAACACTTATTCAATGTTGGTTCAACTTTATTTCATATATAATTTACACTTTAAATAAATCACTTAATCTTATTAATCTAATGATACGATATGAGTATCGAGGCGTCTCTACTTCGTTGTAAAACGTTTCGATTTGAACTGGCTAGATTTGGAGAAGGAATTGGATATCGATATAGGTTTATTGTTACAATAAGTTGTCATAGATAATTTAACATAACACTCTATGCTATAATGTTGTGTATACATAAAATTTATAATACTAGTCGATAACTATATTATATACGGTATGAACGTGTAATTTGTGGCTATTTTATTAAATTGTCATGTTCAGCCACTGCTTTACACAAGCATTAAAACTTTGTACTTTATGTCATCATCATTATGATGGTATGAAAACGATTAATAGATAAAAAGTATAATAAATGGTCCATCTGAACAGTGTCAACCACTAGTTCACTACAATCTGGAAACAAACTAGCATTAGTCATAACGTTCCAGATTAGCATTAGTTTAACTATATAAGAATTCACATAGAAGTGTTTTTTTTAATTAAAAGATATTTTTATGTAACAAAAAAATTATATTTATTTTTTCAAATATCTTTTCACTGCACAAAGAAAACTAATAAGTCGTTTTTTTATAGTATTTAAAATCTAAAACATAACAATTAATTTTCAGATATAAAGACAAGTTAATATAAGAGAAATGTTTTTTCCCAATACGCAAAAAGTTTTCCTGTTATTATCTGCGTGTGTATTGCAAAGTCAATCGGCCGAATGGCTATGGGAAGGAAAAGTGGCAGTGGTGACTGGAGCGAGTTCAGGAATTGGCGCCGAGACAGCAGTTGCTTTGGCTGATAAGGGAATGATTGTCGTTGGATTAGCAAGAAGAGAAGAAAGGATTAAAGTAAGTGAATATTCAAAAAAAGTTTAACCTTATTTTTAGTCAACAATCACAACATTTATTCTACTTCTTTTTCTTGCAATGCTTCTTAAAAGGTAGCAACTTGATTTTATTTTTTGAATAATCTTATCACAAAAACAATATTTAAGTTGGCTCTGCTCTTAATATTTACATCGTACTATTTATTATTTTTACTTATAAAAATACCGAAGTAAGGTTGATAATTGATGAAAACAAAAACTTTAATCAAAATTTATCCTTTAAATTCTTATTTATGTTTAAACTTAAATGAACTTGTCTTCATCAAACTCATTGTCAGAAAAATACATGCACCTTATCAGTGGCCTAATCTCAGGTGCTCTTGGTTTCTAAAAGAATAACAAAAACGTACGTGATTCTTGATTTAGCTAAGCGTAGCAAGGCAATCCTAAAACAATAATACAGTGAAACCTCTCATAACGAGTAATTCTCATAACAAGCAAAAAACAAATTGTGTCACTGTACCTTAATAATGACAGTCAAGACAAAATTAATATTTTGATTTTTTTTGAATTCTGATAGATACATATTGTTTTATAACGATTTTTGTTATCTTATGGAGTTTAATTCTTCAAAATCAGGCGGCTACTACAGCGTAGTTTTTATTGTTATAAATACAATAAAAAGATATATGAGCTAACGTACAGTAACGATTTAAAAACTATCATTTATATAGTAGTAAATAATGACATTTCGACTATATAGTGCGTACGTACCAACAAAATAGAAAACGATAGATTAGAATCGGAGTAGGAAGTCATCGTCGGAATGGGTAGATTTTTCAAAAACTCTATTAGCCTAATTGCTATGGTTTCAATCATTAGAGTAAAAGCACTTGCGCAAACAATGAAAAGTATTTTTTTTACTAAGTCATGGTTGATACAAATGTTTTTTAAGCTCTTTGGGTGAATTTTTGATGTCTCTTCGGTTAGAAAGTAATTGAGTGGATTACATGTTTAGCGATTGTTAATATTTTTGTGGTACAGTTATCGACTAGATAGAGCACCGGTAAATACTTGTATGTATTTAAAATTAAGGAATGATTTTTGTATTGGTTAAAACAAATTGAGATTTCGACTGAACGTGCTTTGTCAGATTTCAAAATTAAATTTAAATCGTTTAAATTTTATAAAAGTGTGTATGTATTGTTAAATTATGTGTATTTTCCGATTTCTTTTGTTTAATATTTGTTTTAAAGGATAATATTCTTATCCACTTTTTCATGAAAACTTTTATGTATAATCCCAAAACCCTAAGATCCATTTAGATGGGGAAATGTAATAACGGCCGTTATTCTTTTACAATAACGTATAACTTTAGCCGTTTTCATTCCTCACCTTGGGATAGTTATTTGTTATTACTTTTTTGTTTTGCAAACTATTATTATGACTATGACTACAAAAAATCGTCTTCAGTAAATATCAGTCTAATAAAGGAAAAACGAAATGGTATTTTTTTATGCATAAAATATACCCACTTACTTCTTCACAAACAATATTTTTCTGAATGTTAATACATAATATATTTGCATTGCAGTGAGCAAAGTATAACATTGTTGACTTCAACTTACTTACTTTAAAAAAATGATAAATTGAATGTTTGATCGATTCTGGTAATAAAAATATCGAAATGGTAAATTAAATTTTTATCTCTTTAGCCGGTTTAGAATTTTCTAACAAAGGGATCAACTAATAAAAATTGGAACAAAATTTTAATTTAAAATACCATTTACAAATTGATTGAACTCTATTTCAATATGGATAAAATGTTTACTTCCACAAAAATTGTTGAGGTAAAGTAGACAACTATTTGAGTCTCACATCATTGTCATAACTGCTAGTAATAATTGTAACTAATACCTGTGATGAATATTTTCTTCATTAATTCAATTGGATACTAAATATGAATATACCATTAAACTACAAAGGCTAGACACGGTATCATTTTTTCCCGGATATTTCTCATAACTTTACTGCCAAAAATTAACACAGTAATTGTGTGCATAACCTTTAATCTAATTGGACAAAAAAGTGTCGGCTTCTTCTACTGACACGTTTCTTATTCTATACATACAGTTATTTGTACTAAACAGTGTTTATGAATGTTTTCCTTTTAACATTTAAGTTTATCTTTTCGCATGATTTCAAATTGTATGCTTGGCATTGACCATATTTTACTATTTACCAATCGCACTTAAGGATTCCTTTTCGATCATAATTTAAAAAAAACCTTCTGTAAAATTTATAAATTGTCGGTTACGATTTTATGCTTATTACGGGTCGATATATTCAGGATTAATATATAATACATACCAACAGGCATTATCTACAAGAACTAAGGGGAAAATCTATGCAATAAAATGTGACTTAACCAAAGAAGATGAAGTCATAAAAGCCTTCAGCCACATTGAGAGTACATATGGAGGTGTAGATGTTCTGATCAATAATGCTGGCATCTTCAAAATGACATCCCTTGTCAGTAAGTAATATAATTAAACAGACAATACTCGTGTGATTTTATTCGTATATGTAGATTTATTGATTTATATACTAAAGTATCTGTAGTTGCACGATTCGGAAGAAATATCCCGGAAATTTTCTAATTGTCATTTTTATACAGCTGGAGATTCATCCGATTGGAAAGCTACTTTAGATTTGAATGTAATGTCCCTAAGCATTTGTACCAAAGAAGCTATCAAGTCAATGAGAAAACGAGGTGATGACGGACATATTGTTAATATCAACAGGTAAATAACTACTTTCATAAAAACACACATTATATTAAGTTTTATTGTAAATTTATTGCTCAGTGGCGGATAACCCTATAAACAAATGAGGCGTGTGCTTGAAGCCTCGAAATCTAAGGGGTTTCAAAAATAGCTCATATTATGGTCCATAAACTTTTTTTTTATTATTATTATTTTAAATATTTTTTTTGACGTTTTTATGTAATCCTAAAATCAAGGCCTTTACATTTTATTACGCTTGAGGCTCATGTGCTTAATCCGCTACTGATATTGCTACATTCTTTTGATATCTTCTTTAAATAAAATCAAATATGCGCCCAGAAAAGAAAAATCATAATTTTATAGAATTTAAGCAAGTATGTATATTACATATTTTACAAATTGTATTTAAGTATGACAGTTTTAACTTTGCCAGTAGACTTTTCGCCTAGTGACAACTCTTAATATGTACTAAATAAATAGCGTTTCATAAAAAATAATTGTGCTTTTATGAAATCATCAGACTAATTGACAATATTTGTGAAACAAAAAGATAAAGAGGCGATATTCATTTTTATTCATTTGGCATCAATTTGTAAAATACTGGTGTTCTGGTACTCTTAATTTTATATTTCATTCCATATAATATATTATTTCAATAAGGAGTATCAAATAGTATAATATAAAATAAAATTTGAAAACTTTGTTATTACACTTGGTGTGTTGCAAATTTTGACACGTGCTTCGCCTCTTTGAGAAGCATAATCAGACTTAACATAGCAAGGTTTACGAATAAAGCAAAAAATAATGTTTAAACTTACTAAATAAATAAATCCCAATGGAAATAATTTATTCAACAGTGAACCACATATGATAATTAAAATGCTATTTACAAATATTTCCTTTCGACAATTAATGGCTTTATTCATTTACAAAAACTCCCATCTTTAAAACTTTTTCTACTTATAAAGTATTTCAACATTTTTATTTTTATCAAAATTGTGATCATTTTCATCAAATGATCCGGAAACTGTGAAAATTATTTCTTTTTAGACATCTTACGTGTTCTTTAATTCATTAATGCAATTTACAGTCTTGACGGGTAAGGCGATAGATGCCGCTCTGTGAAAATGATTCTTATTCATCTTTATTATTTAATAAAAGTTTCCCTAATTTGTTAAATGTATAACAAGCGGATGTTATATGGTCTGGCAACGACTTAGATATATTTAAAAATATGCCTTCAAAATAAAAGATTTTACGCCAGTTAATAATTTTATCATTTGTTTGTACCTTATCCGAGAAAATAGTATCAGTACTTTCAGTAAACTAATAGTTAAATCAGTTTTATACCCGTTATAAAATGTTATTTGTTCAATTGTAGTGTAACTCTATATTAAAAATATGTTTTAAATTTTAAAAATTAATGATGCTTCTAAAATAGGCAAAGCACGTGTCACATTTTGTAACACACCAAGTGGAATAACAAAGTTATCAGATTTATTTTTATATTAAAAATGGACTTCCACAAAGTACCGCCGAATCCATCGAAGATATCAAATTGACTCTTCATAATTTTATTAAAATAACGCAATACGGTGTGCATAGGACTTGTACAATTTTATTATTAATTATTTGCAGTGTTGTTGGACATCACGTTCCAGATTTTAACGGAATCCCTACCGGCATTTATCCGGCTAGCAAATACGCAGTTACCGCCATAACCGAGACTGTACGACTCGAACTTCGAGAGCTTGGAAGCAAAATTAGAATTACGGTAAATTATATAATATCACCCGATGGGTAAAACAGCGGTTTCCAACATTTTACGCTACTGCGCCTCCCTAAAATAAAAACAAAATTGCGTCGCCTCCCCTACTTTTTATTTTTTGAATAAATATAGTAATACAGACACGTTTTCAATAATAATAATTTTATTACAAAAAGATACTAAAACCATAATTAACAGAACAATAACATAACATACAGTATAAGAACATGCAGTGCTTTTTTTTTTTTTAAAAAAAGCCGAAACTCACTTGTCAATATACATATAAACAAAGTTTTTTTCTTATCTATGTCCGTTCCTAATGTGGAACATACAGCTTAACACGGGAGGTTGCTAAACGGAAGTTGTTTTACGAGAATTGCTTGTTATCAAACCTCTCTTTTTTTCTAAGAATAAAAACATTGGGATATGACAGGACTAGTGATTAACCAATGTCTCTCGCTTTGTCTAGTTTATTTTAGATTTGAAAGAGTGGGAGAACATGCTTAGATATCACAAACACTCATGCATTTAAACAAAAATCGATAAATCACAAACGTTCATACACTGAATTGTTACCATACGATACGATACAAAGTTTTATTTATGTGAAGAAATTATTGTAAGAAAATTATTTTAATTTTAAAAAGATTTGGCGCCTCCCCTGGGAGGCGCGCCTCACAGGTTGGAAACCGCTGGTTTAAAGGATAACATTTTAATTCGTATTACATCAATGCTTTTGTATAGTTCTAATGACATGGATTTTGTTCAATTACAAACTATATACAAAAATATAAGTGTTATAAGAATCGAAACATGTGCCAATTGTATCAATAGCCAATTGCGAAAAAGGGTTATTTACTAATTGTTTTATGTATATTTCGACTAGTATGTCGCACTTTTCAAATATTCACTGTCAATCTTCGATGGAAAAGCATTATATTAAAAAATAAAACACTCTTTTGTGCTAATTGTAATTTATTCCGATTATGGACCGATTTCTCTCATGACGATTTCCGAAATCGATCCTGATATTTAAATAATTAATGTTAAATTAGTACAAATGGTGTTTCATTTTTTAATTTTATGTCGCAATTCATATATTTTAGTTTAGTAAAAAAAATAGCTATGTATGTAGAGCTTGTGACTCGGCCACTCAGTTTCTAAGCTATTTAATATCTAGGATGGGTACAGAATGATACACACTTTAAGTTATTCTATGCTATTTTTGGTAGCCGGTAAATTGCTCGAATGGAAATTGCTCGAATTACAAATTATTCGAATTGCTTGGACGATTTTTCACGACTTTTTCTACGAATTAAATTTTTATCTTGTGCTATACTTTTTTAGAGAGTGAAATATAAAAATAATTTTCGTAAGTATTTATTTTAACCGTGTTCGCTCCAAATGCGGAACATATGATCTTTTAATGGAGTTTATCTCAACAGAAGTGTTTCTACGAGAACTGTTTATTAATTAGTTACTCAAACTGTTTCTATATATTTACAGAAAACGTAGAAGACTAGGGCTAAGACAGAACAAACGGAAACAAATTGATTATCTTGTTATTCGAGCAATTTCCATTCGAGCAATTTACCGGGAACCCCTATTTTCACATTAATTATATCTAAGTATTGCCTTAATAAAGATTCTGTCAGCTTAAATTGAATAAGTATACAACTATTAAAAAATCCCAAGGAATATTTATTGTGGGTGTTCAGTAAGTAAGTGTTCGATTCTTAGTAGACATGATTAGTTATTAAAATAATGTATAAAGTTTATTTTAATTTTCCCAATGCCCATCTGAGTTTCGATGGTAAATCAAAAGCAAACGTCTATTCCATCTTCCAGAAGGTCATAAAATATATTTTTGAGCGGAACTAGTATTGATGATGTGATTGATTTTTCAGAGCATCAGTCCATCAGCCGTGGCAACGGAACTCATCGCCAACCTGACAAGTCCGGCTTTAGCACTAGCCACAGAAAAAAATATTGTCTTGCCCGTCCCTAGTTTTCTAAATCCTGAAGATGTTGCAGACGCTATTGTGTATGCGTTGGGAACAAGACCTGCCGTGCAGGTGAGAAGTTATTATATACACGTATTTTGTGCATCTTACCATAAAAGCAAAATAGATGTTAATAGATACTAAATTCGTAAAATATGCGAATAGATGCTAAATAACAAACACATAAAAAAATAATTAATTTTAATATAAAATTGTCAATCTTTGACACACGCGACGTTAGGATAATTATTTAGTATGGGGCACATCTATTCTAGGCCCTTTAGTGAAAAGTGAATAGGTAGATGGCTACTTCTTCAAAAGAAAATTGACCGTTTATCTAAAAAATGGCTGTCAAAAAAATCAAACTGCATGGCTGACTTATGACACGAACATAGTCTGAAACGTTTTGCTGGGTCCGTGCAGACTAGGGCCGTTCAATAATCGTTCGTTAATCCCGTTCAATTTTCTGATTGGCACGGCCGCGATCCCGGGATTTCGGGATTGAGAAATTTTGAGCAAATCCCGAAAATTGACACGAAATTGGCAAATTCAAGATTTCAAATTCTACGATGAGCTAAAAAAAATGAGGTTTTGTGAGAATCGGGGAAAAAGTATACCAAATCGAGGATTTCAAATTCCTCGGTGAGAAAATCTCCGGGATTAAAAATTAATCAATCACGAAACCCCGGGATTGGAAAAAGGCTCCGGGGTTGGATACCCTAGTGCAGACCTCTACTTGACAGTAATTAATTAAAATCGGTATTTCGATATTTCATATAATGTAAATATATCATAATAACAGCTGATTTTCTTAAATAACTTAGGGCTTCTTATAATAATAAGTCATCATTAAAAGGCTCAACAATTTTGAAACCTATCAATATTGTTACAACTCTAAGCAGATTTAAGATAACAAACAATTTTATAAAAATACCCGATGGTTTATGTATATTAAAAATTCTTTTTTTTATAGTCATTGTTTTTATGCTAGTCATTGATTAGTTATTAGTGAATTTTCGGTTTTCCAAAAAAACTAATGCACACATCTTCATTCCACTCAAGCCTTAATTTTTTTCTACAATCGTGAAAACGTTAGTAATCTTCGCAATGTGCATATCTACTGTGGAAAGGAAAAAGGACGTAACCCACAGTTTTTCAAAACAGGTTTTTTTCGATAATCACAATGTATCAAACTTAATACACGTTCTATCAAAAGGATCCAAGCTGCAAATGCCGAATTAGTATCTAAATTTAGCTTTTAAATTTGAAAAAGATGACCTTGTAAAAAATTAAAAGCAAGAAAAAAGACTGAAATAAAGGTTTTCCCTAGACAATTCTTTAATTAATATTAGATTATGTCAATTAAACACCAATTTAGAAGTCTCCGTGCACTTCAAGGTTGTGCATAATTCATAATTTGTATATAGCCCAAAATCATTAAAACACGTTTTTTGAGCCCCCTGTAAAATTTGATATGTATGGGTTACGTCATTTTTCCTTTCCATAGTCGATATGTATCAAAAATGAAGAGGAATTAAATTTACTAAAAAAAAATCAATATTTGTTTCCAAAAAGTTTCGAGTTGTGTATGTATGTGTGATTTGATAAAGAAGCTCGCATACTTTTGATAGAGCCCGCGATCCCTAAAGAATTCCCATTTGCACTATTTATTATATTTTGCTATGTTTAAATACAGTGTATCTAAATATATTTCATCGCTTATTTTAGGTGCAAGAAATATCAATTCAAGCTCTTGGATATTCAAGTTGTGGAAAATAATTGAGAAAATATTAATAATGGAATATCAAAAACTGTAATTAACCAAATAAAAACAGAATAAAATTATTTGATACTATTTTGTTTATTTTTTAATAATGAAAATCAATAATACTATTTTGTCTCTAATATCCTAAGAAATAATTGATCGAGTCGATTGATCGACAATCATTCGTAGTCAAAATATCAACTGTTCGACTTTTCTTGATTATATCGGCTTAATTCTCACTCTGGCATTTATTTGGTAAGTATTTCGAAATTGTTTAAGTATTTTCCTATCCTAGTCCGTTTGTCAAATCATTGAGAGCGGCCCAAAATTACAAGGACGACAGTAGTGGTGGCGGTTTTTTTTAATCTCAACAAACGACCGAGTTACGACGATTTTTGTAAGAATATTTGCCGCTTTTCCTCATAAAATACTGACTGATTAAATATGTGCTTTTAAAAGCTTTTATATGTGGGTACAATTCTTCGCTTTTTTTAAAATAAAAATAAGTATTTTTCAAGCATAACATAACTTGAAGTGTATCAAAGTTATGATTTAATTATATATATCAATACATGACACTAAAAAGAAGAAAAATCAATCGATTGATTAATATAGGGCCGGAAATGGGCTTACTTATTTTACATTGAACTAAGTTTATAGCGTGGATGGAATTATGATTTTTACTAGCCCTGGGAGCCGCCTAGAAGAGCAGACCAAGGATAAGCATCGCTGCCTTTTTTGAGCTTTCTTTTTATTATAACGATTCCGAAAATCCAGTTTGATATTATAATGTCATCAAAATAAAATTATATGGACACCTCCTACCGACACTCACATATTGATTCTATTTATAAAAAAAACGTATCCAATATTTATTATAAAATTAATTAATCCGCGATTTAAATATTACCCATATTTCCCTATTTTCCGTTTACGAATTGTCAGATGAAAGTGGTTACTTTCTTGTGATGCCCTGATGACAGCTTCGATTTATCTTGTTATAATAAATTATTTATTTCATTCAAAAATAAAATTGATGAATTGTGATAGATTGCTATATAACCTTCACAGGTTTTCTCAATCAATCTTCATGAAAATATAATTGAAAAATTTGAGTGGTAAAAAAAGTCGACAATAAAAATGAAAAGCACCGTCGGAAGGGTGGCTAGAGATTTTCCATTAATGTATCAATTATGTATTGCCTAAACCTCAATAGCTCAAAATAAAAAGGTGAATAGTATATCAATTTCATGCCTCGATACATTAAATAAAACTCAAGTATAATCATCATGATTGAAGGGCTAAATATCATAACGCATAATATTCAAAAATCTAGTTGAGTTAGAGAAAATCGTAAAAAAACCACAAGAGAACAACTTTTCGTTATCAAATTATAAATTATCATGACTATAAATTATATAACATTTTTGCCCGAATTTTTTTTTCTCAAAATTTATAGTAATTTAAATAAATCTTAATGATATATAACACAAATCATTTTTTTATTTTGCATTCGTATTGTTTTTATACGAGTTTTTCGAGATTTTCCAAATATAGAACACTGGGAATACAATGCGGTTTATAGACGTTATAAAACTAGAATAAGAAATAAAGTTTATTTCAACACAAGCAACCTTATAAAATAGTGTAAATAGATAAGTAAAGTTATGTTAATATAATATATAAACATGAATTAACGAAAATGGAAGGTTTTGAAAAATCCTTCATGAAAATTGAGAGGACATTTTTCACAACATTTTGTGGATTTTTTTTATCAGCTGGAATCATCTAATGATCTACCCGATCATATTGAGTATTGACAGGCACCCAGATAGATAAATCTTTTGAAGGTTTTGGCCTTCCTCCCCTCTTCATGGAATTTCCATTAATTATTAAGTACTATATTTCTTCTAAATTTCAAGTAACCTAACTTTTTACTTTCGGGATTTTTTCTATAAAGTTGCCAAGCATTATGAATTTCAGTATCCAAAAAAAAGCTAAAAGGTACCCACTACAATTTTTTATATTTGATGGATACTCGATAGTTATCTATATTTTCATCCATTCGATCTATTCCACCCATGTACTTGTTTTATTTTGACATGACATTTGGTCGGGTGATTGGTAGCTTTTTTTTTGAGTATATTCATCTTTGAGCATGTCCTATTGGTTCTACTGGAGCGCAGGAGCTAACAGTGAGAACATCTCGGTTGTCATTCCAAGCTGTAATAGTAATGCTATTTTTGGTGTCAGTACAAAATTAATATGTTAAATTTCCATTTTCATCACCGCTGTCCTCTTCATCCTCAACGTCGTCTTCGGAAGGTGTTATAACCACATCTACGCATTTAACATCCTTCCAAAAATTTTCGTCATCAATTTCTTCCATCTCTGATGTTGTTAAAATTCTGGGGGGAATCCCAGTGTTCCAATTTAGGAACATGCATAATATTGTGAATACAAAAGTTACATATGGGAAAAATTTATAAAGTACTTCGCATAATGACTCTAGAGCAATAAGAAATTATAATAAACTAGCTGACCCAACGAACTTCGTACCGCCTCAGAATCAATAAGTGTTGTGTTAACTTGATAACTTGAAACATGATGACTACCGAGCCAACCTTTAGTTGTAAATTGTGCGGTGGCAAGCCAGGCAGATCCAATGAGTTTACAAATTCAATTGGATAGTTGGTTGCTTCGTCTTCGTTTGTTACACGGTCGATAGATCTGAAAGAATGTAGTGGACCAACGATTTGATTTTGAATTGTGAAGTTTAAATGATGCAATTCGCAATGCAACTTGCATGTTTGTCGTCATCTGAATTTTCTTCACATATCGCCACAGAGTCGATGGTTTCAAGCAAGCGTTTATTTCATAGGCAGCGGTCGATCTTGGAATAACTGGTAGTGGTTGGCGGAAATCGCTAGATAGTAGAATCATTGCGCCTCCAAAATATCTTGAATCATTGCGCAGATCTTTCATAGTTCGATTGAGTGCTTCCAATGCACGTCATTGTGCATTCATCCCAGGTGATGATTTTACTTTATACCAAAACTTTGGCCATTACTGACTGTTTGCATGTCGGTTTGTCAGTGATTTGAAGGTTAAACGGCAATTTCAACGCTGAATAAGCCGTTCGCTATTCCAGAAGAAGAAACTGCTACAGTAATTTTATATCTCGCACGAACAGTGGCCATAATCAATGACATGAGGAATGTCTTCCCAGCTCCACCGGACGCATCGAGGAAAAATAAGCCACCATTTCCATCATCAATTGCCTTCACTAACGTATCGTACACTTCCTTCTGTTGGGAGTTCAATAGTGGTACATTCGTTCGAGCTGATTAGTTCAATGCATCTCTATCATATTCACGTTTACGTTCCAATTCTCGATTGAAAGCTTCGTTCATTCTACGATCTGGCGTTGGCTAACAAACTTAACTAACAAACTTGACTAACAAACTGCCAGGCATAGTAAGTGTTATAAAAAAAAAATAGTCGAAACAATTATTGCCAATGACTCCACTCAATATGAATATGCTTTATTTTTATAGCACGAATGATATATTTTACGTTTTGTTTACAATCTTAACGAACTTAAAAAAACATTTTTGTTTATGGAAGAATTGATTTATTTAATATAACAATCTTAATTTTATCAGCACTTTCTTTTACTATTTAATAAAGTATTTATATTAATAAAGATCGATTATCTACAATTTGAACATACAAAAAAAAATCACTACAGCATCTGAAGCGACCATGGTTAAAAAAATAAAAAATCGATATGCTCGCCCTTTTCAGTAGAACACCTTTACACTGAACACCCCATTTACACGGTAGATACGTTCAACGCGATACCGAGCAAAGAAAACGTGTAAACAAATATTCTAAAATAAAAAAAAAATGTGGTAAATAGATTTACTTGCATAAAAATCAATTCAGGATATCAAAAAATAAAATTCATTATTACTTTGGATGGTTTCGGCGGTAACTTTGTGGAAGTTCATTTTAGTATAAAATTTAATTAATCAAAGTTATTTTAAATTTTATATTTAATTCATTATTGCTTATTGTATCTTAATTTTATTTAAAAAATAGTTTAAAAAAATCAAAGGTAACAAAAATCATTCACCATCACTATGAGACAGTAGACGAAACCGTTTACGCACATTTTGTACGACATTGCTTTGATCTCTTGAGATATCCAGAACCTGTGTAATATTTCTGTCCAAATTTTTAAATGAATCGATTTTTTTCTCTCTTTTTGCTCCGTGTTATTTCGAAATCGTATAAAAGGGGAGTTCAGTGAATTTTAATCGCGAGCTATGTTGGTGTATTCTATTCAAATCAATGAAACAATAATATTAAAAACTTTATGCGTCATAATTCATCGAGCTAACCTTCTTGCTGAGTGAAATTATTGTCATGCTGAAATGAAATTTATGATTTCGATACCCACCGATCAATGGATTTATCATCTTGATATTGAAATGATATCCATCATCTTCTTTCCAAAACATCAGCGGGTATTGCAATGCATCATAGGAGCAGTGTGTTTCGTATATTCGTTGCAGTTGTACAGTGTCGCGAAGTCTAAGCACAATATCGATTAAATATTATTTCACAGAAATCGCTCCACACCATAAACCAATCAAAATACACTGTTCCTGCCATTATACATGAATATTGGGATAGACCATAAGGAGATATATAGCATTCCACACCAGAATGATTAATCGGAACGAAAACTGAGTGAAAATTGTTAAAAACTTAAAAAAAGTAATGATAAATTGCGGGGCACGTCAGCTAGCTGACAAATGTCAAATGCTAACTAATGCCACCTAGTGAATTTACTGTAAATAGCATACAACGGCATGTTCGTGACCGCGTTCGATTTTCGACGTTCAAAGAAACGAAATGTATGGAGACATTTATTTTATTTATAACTTCTTTCCCGTGATATTTTTCCGATGTTTTAATGTTTATTCTGCTATTCTAGGCGGAGACAAATTTAATAAATCAAAGATTATTAAAATCCGTGCTGCCATTCTCGAGATATACGTGGTGTGAGTAACCCCACTTTGTTTTATATATATAGATATGGTCAACATGTAATAAATGTGTTATAAAGATGTGTAAACTTACTTGTCAGATGAAATTTTCTGTTGAACGTAATTGGTGCTAATAAAAAAACACTGCTCACTCCGACTGGTTCAAATTTGAAAAAATACTGCACGAAACGATCCTCACGCTTGTTAGCTGTAAACTGGTGTAATTTCAACTTTATTTCATCATGCATAATGGAGTGGGGGTACAAATGCTACATGTCCCAATATTGGAACACTGCCCAAAATGGGTTAAACAACACGTCCAACTTTCGGGAAAATCGGGAAACCGATAATGCGGGAAATCTTCAAATAATACAAAAAAATGTTTAATTTTCAAATAACTCATTTATTTATTTTCACTTTTTTTATTGAAGAATAATTAGTAGTTCGGTATTTAAATTTTGACGGACACCCTTCAAACTCGTGTACTTTTCTAAGATAACTTTTCTTGCTATATACATACATATGTCGACTCGTTTTTCTCCTAGATTTTTTCAAGGCCCTAAATTGTTTTCAGTTTTTCAATAAGAGTTCTAGTTTACTTCATTTAGGCATTTTAGTTTTGACTAATGAGTTTCTTCGTTTTGACTAATGAGAAAATTCGCGCAACCAGATGCGATGTAAGACAAATTATGAGCGAAAAAATAAATATTCAACAAAAACGGTCATTTGGGATAGTAATTGGGACATGAAGATAATATTAAGATGATACATCGAGGAAATCGGTAAATCAGGGAACGGTTAAGAGGATATAGGTCCTTCACGCCTGAAAACAGAGTAAATCGATCTTTGCCATCGACGAAATCTCGTGAACCGTTCACTTAAAAATTTTTTTTTTTCAATAATTACATTTTACAAACGCTTTTTTACACTATTGCATTTTTTTTTTATGAAAATAGTAATAATGTCAAGCTAACACGGTAAAACATTGACTCGGATTTTTTTCAACTGCTTTACGCGGAGATCGTTTTGAAGTTTATTATAAGATACCGAAGTTTGAAGTCTTAGAAAGAAATACAGATAAAGATTTGTTTAAGAAAGTGATTTGAGCAGAATTTCTAATTTATCAAATATAATGATTATACAGCCATTTGAAATGTACCATTTTTCCGACTTTTTCTGACTGATTTTTAAAGCATAATTGTATCATATATACTTCTAAAAAAATTGAAATAAAAAACCATTTTATTGTTTACATTTAAAAGCAAAAAAATAAATAATAATGATAATACCAATAAATGGTAACCATTTTTCGGAGATGTCTTTTCTTACCTACTATGCTTCAGTTTGAGCTTCAGTCTGAGATGGTGCTTGGTGCGGAGTGGACATGTCGAATGTTTTATTAAAAAATATTAAATCACTGGTCAACGAATATTAGAGGTAATCAAAGCAATGTATTTTTTATTCTGCCAAAAAAAACGTGCTAAATCGGTTGGTGTTAGGGTTGCCCAAAGCGCTGACAAATAATATTATTATTTATAATACAATAATGTATTTTTCAATAGCGATGCTTGTAAAGACAAGTATTACTTTAGCTCATGGATATCCAACCGGTAGATCGCGATCGACCGGTCGACTCCAAAGCATGATTTGTTTGATCCCGAAAGCTTCCGTGAATTTGGAAAAATATACAATTTTAATATAAATATACAAAAATTGAATTACTTTGTAAGCATATACCTATCTAATTGTATGTATGTCGCATTTAAAATAAACATTTCTAAGATTGATGAAGGGAAAAACCCTACTAAATAAAAATTGTTACAAGAATCATGGTAAAAGTCGATCGCGAGAAAACTTAAGATTGAAAAGTCGATCTTAAGGCAAAAAAAAGGTTGGACACCCTTGATTTAGTTTAATGCAGCGATTTCCAACCATGAAAGCGTGGAATATTGTAAAAAGAAGCACGAACAGTCCAAAATATTTATTTACCCTTTAAAACGTGTCTTTGTTACTATATGAAATAAAGGATGAGGAGCCGCGAAGATATTTTTTTTTTCAAAGGAAAGCGCATTAATACAAAGGTTGGAAACTATTGACTTAATGGATAAGTATTTTAAAATAATTATTTGGCAATGCTTTTAAACAGAGATTCTATCTATAGATATTTGTATCTAATAGTAATAATAGATGAATAAAAGCATTTTTTACATTAGTATTTATGAATCATTTCTATGTTTCAAAAGTTTTGTGCCGCTTACAGATGGGGAAGATTTTCGCTAAAAAAACAAAGTTCATCGTTTAAACTTAAAAAAAAACATTATTATTAGAAACAAAAAAATATTGGAAAAGATGTTAATATGTCACAACCCTGCATGTCGTCGAACATGCAAATTGCCAGTAAAGAAAGTTCTCAAACATTATATAAAGAAATATGAATATATCTATGCATTCGATATAAATTATTTGAATGACTACTTTTGATCTGGTCTAATATTCATTTAGTTTCTTCCTTATTGAGTTAGACTATAGAATATTGAAGTAAAAATATTTGCATTGAGTAAAATATACACCCAATACTTTTTTTACTCGATTATTTTGGATGGCACCGTTACGTTTTGTCATACATTTTTGGTACTTTTTTACACGGATTTGAAACCGATTTATCAAATGATATGAAATGAGCTTTTTTTACGCGCCACTTTCTGGAACCAATGTATCATCCTGAGATTTTGGATCTTAGATTCAAAAGGTCAATAGAAATATAGAATAGAATCCGCAATACATTTTAGATGCTATTAATAAAAAACGTAAAGAAGTCACTGTGCGAAATGATCAATCGATTTGTTAAGAACAATTACTTAACATACAATAATTTAAAAATATCGAAGTTTTTTTGTCTCACACGATAAGACATAGTTAAGATAATTTTCGGATTAAATTCATGGTCAAAACTATAGCGCGAACCAGAAATAACTATCAATTGCAACTTATAATTCTTTTAGAACTCAATACTTTTCTATTTTAATCTTATTATGTCAATATTTTTTATGTTTTAAACTTTTTTATGCAACAAAATTATTTTTCAAAACTGTATTCATCAATATCATAACAAATCATATCAAATCAATATCATAAAAAATAGGTTATGCAAAATTAAAAATAAAAACTAATTCAATATATTAGAGAAAGTTTCAGAAATTTGTATTGTATGGTTTGTTTAGCGTCTCTTGTTACCTTTGGCAAAAGCCGTCTCATGATTTAATTTATTAGTACGATAGCTTACACATGTACCAAAACCTCATATGAAGCATTTTCAAGGAATATATAATTAACGTATAGTTTCAGTTACATATAATTGTTGCAACAGATATTTGGGGAAGTAAATTTGATTGTCAGTCTTTGCTATGAAGATAAATAAATACTTATTGATTTTCGTCGATATCTAATATTAATACAAATTGTTTTATATGAAAAATCTTTATAACTGTCTAAATACCCGTTCGTGTGTTAGGTGGTATTGTTATTTTTGTAATGAAATAGAAAAATGTTTTGCTTGTTTTGATACTGTAAAAATACGTATTGTGGTGGTTACTTATTTAAGTCAGTGCAATATATATTCTGTAGGTCAAATTAAAGTTTTGCATTCCTACTGAGTCGCCTTAACGTGGAATTACTAAATATTGTTATTACGGGGTGGTCTTGGTTGAGTAAAAAATAAGAGATTCATGCAAAAAAAAAGATAGCGAGAACAATTGATCGGGGTTCCACTGAAAAAAAACGCAAAACGAGATGCGAAGCAAAACTATTTATGAGAAATCTTCAACGAAAACGATCAATCGAGAAAATACTTGTGGCGGGACCAAAATATAATATTTAAACGATAGATCGAGGAAAACGGTAAATCGGGGAACGATTAATGCGGGATTATTTTACATTTTTCTTATGGGTGTTTGGCCGGGACTATGAAAAATAAAAGATCCATGCGGAAAAACGAACAATGCGAGAATGGTAGAGCGGGGTTTCACTGTACTTTGTGGAAATTCATTTTTAATATAAATGTAAAACTTATAACTGTGTTATTGCAAGGGGTGGCACAATGTTATGTTTCGCTTGTTTGAGAAGCATCTTCAAACAGAATAATAAAACCAACTTTGTGTCAGTAGGTACAAACAGGGGAGTTGCTCAATGGATGTATTAAAAGCTGTTTTTTTTTAATCCTAGTCCGCTCCTAATGTGGACCAAATGGCCTCGAATGAAGGTATCTCAACAGAAGTTTATCTACGAGAATTGTTTGTTACTCAGTCGCCCGATCTCTCTTTTTTCAAAAAGAGTAGTGGGGATAAAAGAATAAGCTTAGGGCAGGACTAGTGGTTCACTAATCTCTTTCGTTATGCTCAGCAATTAAAGGATCAGAAGGGTAGGAGGGAATTTTTCGATAACACAAACACTCATGCTTTTGAACAAAATTCGATAAATCGATCGCAAAAATGCTGTTTGTACTGGGACTCGAGCCTGTGAGATCCATCAAAGAAGCCAACAACGCTAACCACTGTGGCATTTTTTTCTGCAGCTATATGCTAAATATATTGAGCTCTGATGTTATCCTTTTATTCCTACTCTCTTCAAAAAAGAGAGCTTGAGCAACTGAGTAACTTCTGCTCTGGTAGAAAATCTTCTGATGAGATACCCCCATTAGAAGGCCATATACTAGAAGAGAGCGGACATTGATAAAAAAAAATATGCATCAGACATACAAGCTTTAAAATAAAACCAGATATGTAATGAAAAATAAATTTATGAAACTATCCATACCAGGATTTGAGCTTCTGAACACCTAAGCCGAAGTGAACAATGTTGACCACTCGGCTAATCTCGGAAATATGAAATATATTTTTCACTGTAACTGATACTGTGTCCACAGTAACTTACAAATAGACTTGACTCCAGTGTAACAAATATTGCCATTGAAAACAGGCAGTAACTGTGAACATAACCAAATTGGTTGAGAACTTTGACAAATATTCTGCAGCAGATCTACAGGTCATTGAATTGGGGTCGGAAGAATCTGGTACTATGATCACTGTTCATAGCTCTTCACATTTATTAAAATATTAGGGCTTCGCTGGACCAGCTATGCGGGCAACACAGGTACCAAAGAAGGTCCTCATCAATTGTGCAGGTGGGGAAAAGCCAGAATGATGAAATCTTATCATTATTGATATGGTTGATTACAGTGTAGACATACTCACTGTGACAATGTTGCAATCTTTATTACACAAACACTATCTTAGTCTCAAAACTATTTTTCTTTATGAATTCCAAGATAATGAATGACCTAGAAAAGGTTGATGTAGGCAAGTCTTTTATCGTATTTTTTCTGTGAATTATTAAAATATTAAATACAATAAAATACAACGTTTTCGGAAATGATTTTTATTCAAAATGAATCACTAATAATAAACAATTTAGTTTTGTAAAAAGTAAAAAATGTGAAATAAATGTGATAAAATATGCTGGTGAGGAATGATTTTTACTTAAAAATGTGTGTTCAAAACGACGTAAAAAAATTGAGCAAATAATTGTTTCAACGTATGTAATGTACAGATGGTAGACTGAGAAATGATCATATCACAATCAGACCAGAAGAAACAAATAAATGTACATATGATTTTTTATTATATTTGTTCTCGGTCTTATGATTTTGTTACAGATTAGATATTTCTACCCCTGGTAAGTATCCCTTACAGTGCTTACCAACCTATTTTAGATGCTGATATCGGTAACTACATGTTAAGTTCTTTTGTATTGTGATGTCAACTTATTACCGGTGTATATGAAGGTTGATAAGCACTGGAAAAGTAAACAAATCGAAGTAACTATCAATTTTTAACTCATAGAGTTTGGCAGTACAAGTCACCCTTGTTAAATATTAACATGTAAATAAAGAAAATTTAAAACTATAATAAAAAATTACTATAATGGCGATCGTAATTGTTATACACCAAAGCAAACTAAATATATTTGATACAATAAATTAGTACGATTTTTCTACACTAACAAATACATTTTAAAACAAGATTTAATATTGATTCCGGATTGCTAGAAAGAAGCCTAAATACTTTTTAAATATTGATAAGCAACTTGCTACACATAATGAGTACAACACAAAAAAAAATGCAATCTAGGTTTTCCTCGATTGATCACAAATCTTTGACTGTTATTCATTTCAATATTCTCATAACTATAGGTCCGTTCTGCAGTAAATATCAAACCCAAATGTCAGTCGTTAGCAGTCAAAAGATGGCACCCAACAGTTTGGAAAAATGTAGACTGCATCACTGTATTTCGGATTGACTAGTCAGTAAATAATATTCTTTTAACTACTTGCAAGCCAACGATTCGCAGGTGCTTCAAACGCTTACTGACTCCAAAAACCAACGACGTGCCGGTGTGTCAAGATGTTTTCTCATAGATTTTTTGTTTTCAATATCTAAAAATTATTGCACTAGTGACATCAATTAATGAACCCAACTACAGCTAAAAAATTAAAATTATCTTAGCTCATCCATATTACTTTTTAATAAATTCAACAGATGTTACAAAGGCTAACTACCGATCTTTGTATACGGCACACGCAAATCAAATATGGAAAAAATTTTCACAATACCTCGTAAAAAAAACTGAAACTATAATTTATAAATGAATTTTATAAACCACTTCAGGGTTATCAAATGGATCAATATATTATAATTTTCAAAATCTAATAATAATAAATATAAACATTGCGATACCCCTGAAAAACAATTGATAGTTAATGAAAAGTTTTCATTTGGTGAACATAATATTGACTAAAAATAAATGTTTATTATGTGTTGAGACAATACATTTTGAAGCCAAATCATTTTTTATACTATTTCAAATGGTTCTAAAACTGCAGGCTTGGAGGACTAGATCAGATATTTTGCGCTGGCAGGCAAGTGGTTAAAAAACAGTAAAACTTTTAACATATAATTACATATTACATTTGTATTTTTATGTATGTTAAGTTCACTATGTAGAAATGCTCGCTATTGAAGGATTTTATTATCAAAAGAAAAAAAGAGTATCATGTAAAGTTTGGAAAAAATAAAATAATTAAATATCGTAAAATTTCCAAATAATATTGATATTCTTCCTGTCACATGTCACAGCGACATAAGATTTGACATGAAATGGTTTGACGTTAAAAGTCAAATAAGTTTAAACAAGTTTCAAGTAGTTTGGGACTCATTTGTAGCAGAAGAGCATTCGATACGAACACAGTGAAACAGCTTACGATTCTTCCATAAACCGCCAAAGTGTGCACAAGAACATATATGTAATGAAAACAACAAAATGTTGTAAAATGTAAAAAATGCAATACAGATATTCCTCGATAGAACACGGATATGGTAGACATTTATTATTTTATGAGCATTGACATATTTTCATTATGAATTATAAATATTACATGAATAATCTTGGAATAGAGCTTTATTAAAAAATGAGGAACGGTATTTGTTATATATTTTGAAAGAATCAGGTTTTAGTATATACAATAATATAAATGTTAATGCATGCATTAGAACCCAATATAATTATTCATTATCGCAAATGATAAAACCTCAAATATGCAATTCCATCTCACATTGATTGGTATTTTAAAGTACTATTGATAGAAATGTCTCATAAAACTTTACAATGCAAATCAACTTAGTTAAAATTAGAAACAATTGCTAAATTTTTCCAAGATATAACAGAAATTTATTAGTATGACATATAGAGCTTTGGCTTAAAATTTAAACAATGTTTGAACTAACTGTTTAGTGTTTTTTTATATTACAATATTAATTATAGAACACTAATAAACTAAAGCAGTAAGCACCGTTGATTTACAAATATCAATGTTATTTGTTATTTATAATATGCAATTAAAACTATTTATCCCAACCCTCTATTTGGCAAGGCTGTTAGGATCAATACATTCTTTTTTATGTAAGTGTTTTATAAGAAAAAAAGAATTATGTGAGCCCAAAATAAAGTATATTACAATTCAAAAAGGTAATATTTATGTCAAATAGATCATAGAGTTGGTAAATTCATTTTTTCAATTTTCAAACTGATTTTAAAATCATCAACTGATTCCAGAACACATTGCCAAGTAAAGGGTAAGGTTGTTAATCAAACACGAGAATATATGGCGAAAGCTAGAAAAAACTAGAATTTGATAATTAAAATGAGGAAATTTTTAACAACACCAATCATGGTATTAGTGATTAATATCAAAAGAAATTACATCGATTTTTTTATTTCACAGTTTAAATAATCAAGTATAAAGAACAATTCCATTAACCAATTTTATCAGAAGTGAAATAATTAGTACATTGATTTGTTTTTCAACACTTAAACGTTTCCTTTTTAGAGAGACAAATATCTTTGTTGGCCGATTCTTATGTATGTATAAAATTCAGGTTCAACGTTAATTAAGACAGTACATCTAAAATCTACAAAATCGTTTGCTACGTGTTAAAATTAATAAAGGCACAAGCTTACAAATAGTTGTTTGAAAAAATATATTACAAACAAAAAGAAGTCAAGATGATATTTTTGTGTACGATTATATTACTAAAAGAAATACTTTTTTTAACATCTTTGCTGACGAAGATAAAAAAAATTATTAAAGAAAAATTTTAAATAACTACTCTAATGGGTAGCTTTTTCATCCCGTATCTATCAAATAATATAATAAAAAACAGAAGGGATCAGTTTTTTGAAATTTATTGAATTACGAATCATAAATTCCGCGTTAGTTTCAAGAATGAATTGATATAAAGTACATTGCAGTTCACTATTGAATATTATTTCTTCCTTTCACAGCTTATTATTAACATTCATCTCTATTATTGCATAAGTATGTTAGTCAAAAAAAAATCTTTTTTCAGCATCCTGCATTTGAATTTTCGACACTAAGAAAATAAATAAATAAATGATGATGCTTAATGAATACATAAGAGTATTATTTTATGGCATTAATCGCACAGCATAGATATTTAAGCACAAAAATATATATTTTAGTAAATTTTTTCACTGTAAGATATTTTTGTGATGCAGACATGCATTTGATTATTCATGATGAGTCGAGTAGCAAAACATACAAAATCGCCACACAGTGATGGGTGAATTAATTTATTTGACTTCATAATAAAGTTATTGAATTATTATATACTACTATTAGGTACTAGTACTTACAGTAATAGATCTATAGTAAATTAGCAATCTTTTGAACAAAACAATGAATAATATTTTTTCAAAATATGTAATATTAACACAATAATGTCATTTATTTTTGGAAATTGATTACTCACTACAGATATAACTGATTTTTTGTACTTAAATTTGTATCTTGATAAGCAACGATAGATTGTAGGTTGACATGTACATACATGCCGATAGCATAAAAATATGAATTAAAAAATTCTGTTATATTCTGCAGTAAAATAATCAGCCGCAAGTATTCTATCTATATATTGACTAATAAATGGTAAAATAGCATGCAAATAATATATTTGAAAGTTTCACTAACAAAGAGAACAAATATTTACTGAACGACTATTGAAAAATGGCAAGATATAAAAAAAATTGAATTAATTTTAAATAATTTAGAGAGTACTTACGATAATTTACTTTGTTTTGAAATTTTCCAAAATAAAAAATGTAGCGAATTGCAATAAAAAATCTTTCGACAGTAAATCCCCCAATAACGTGTGCGGCAAATACCGAAGAGAGCGAAACAAAACATTTTCTTTCAGGCATACCGAGACTCACATATTAAAGACCTGTGCTGTCATGGATCTTGACCGCATAGAGACGACTGTAGTGCGTCGTTCGTTGAATACTATTTCACATTATTTTAATAACACCGATTTATATATTTTTATAAATTACAAAAGGTAAACCCAAATTTCATGGATTTTGAGTCCTGAAAAGTGCGTGTTTGCATTAACTATCTACTATGCTATGAGGGGTTTACTGTAAATAAAACAACAACAAAAAAATGAAAATAGAATGTACAAATACTATTTACTATATATTTTTCCCAGTTATGGAAAAAAAACTGGTAATGCTTTCTATACATACATTATTCAACAGGCATATTAGGTACTTAATAATACAATGTCTTTCCAATACGTAACTTCCTATATAATTAATACACTTGACTTATAAAAAGAAAAATTTATATTTTGAAAATATATACTTTATAAATCGAGTATCTTAAATTAATTGCAAAAATTGTCCATTACTCGTAGACACAATTGACAATCAAAACTAATGCGTACATACAGAGGATTATTGTTTTATCACTGTGGGTAAAATGTGAAACTGCTATTCGGTGCACAGAATGCTTCATCATATAATTGATTTCCAATCATACTTTGGATTTTAGATGTGTGTTAGAAATTTATTTATCTCAACTACAAAACATCTACCAGGAAACTTCTAATACAAGAATTCATTATAATTTTTCCCAATTCGCTATAGCTAAAGGTATATTGAGTTAGACTTAGAAGATAAATAAAAACTGAACACATTTATCATATTTTAGCTTCATATGAAAACTTTATATTTTAATGCGTGTGAAATTAAATAAATATGAAAAATGTCAGATACAAATTTAAAAAAAATGTTTTAACAATAGTGAACAGATTTGTATCAACTAATTAATGAATGAAAAACTAAATCTCCATGACAATAACAATGATTTTTAAATGCATGTGAATGGCAATATTTGAAGAAAATTTTGTGGTTTTGTCAAAAACTTCCCATAGAATAAGTAAGTTTAACACTTATTCAATGTTTTCAAATTTTATTTTGAAATATAATTTCGATCTCGAATACATATACTAAAAAAACAAATTTAAAATTTAACATACGGATTAAAATATGACTCGAATATTCAAATAAATTCGTTTTTTTAAACATAGAATCTATACAAAAATAAATGCAAAACAATCATTGCATTAGTTTTAATACTCGAACAAGAAATTATAAATTATATCTATGAAAATTTAGAATTTTAATTTGGTCCATTTGTTGATGGAGCCTAATAGTACGTTCAATAAAATAAAAATAGAAGCTTTTTAAAATATGACACAATAATCTTAAAAAGTAATTCACAATAAACACCAATCTGACAAGAAAGCGGGTGATAAAAATTTACCTAAAGAAGATATGTTGTACAAGAATATTGCTTATTTTAATTTGGGTTTTTAAGAGAAATATAAAAATTAAAAATAATGGTATAAAATTAATTTAAATGCAGTAAGCACCTATCGACTCTTATTTACTTAAAAAAAATACAAATTACTTCACGACCAGTATTTCAAACTATTTCACACAACACCTGTTCTTTTCTGTTTTAGATTTCACTAAACAGTTCTATGAAAGTATTTTTCTGTGAGAAAATAATTTAAAATAACATGCCACAATTATTGTTTGCACTTCTTGGAATGAAGTGATGATAATTAATGTGTTAAACATGAACAATCAGAATACATCTGTGTAGTATAAAGATGTTCATTAAAATGATTTTCAATACAATAAAATATATTATTTTGATACTTTTAAATTTACTGCAAATCCAAAATAGGCAAAAATTGTGAAGTATACCAAGAGGTGAAATGAGACCGTGTTGTACTATAATTTTGAAGTACATAATCAAAAAAAGAGTTATGAATTATTAATTGTAAAATGATGAAAATTCTACTATAATTCCTTTGAAAAGTTGCAGTGGGTAAAGTTACATTTTTTTCCAAATTTATTTAATACAAAAGTGTTAAATTCGTGTTGTGTTTAAATTTAGGGTTAAAATTGGTTAGAAGCTTCACGCTACATGACTAAATTCATTCTGAATAGGTTCAGTCGATTATTTGGTTGATTTGTTCCTCTAGGAATGTCATTGTGCTGATCCTGGCATTTCAGGTGGACTTCCTTCTCCATCGGCAAATTCAAAAACAGCAATAGCCACTTCTGCTGCCAATTTATCAGTATCCTGAAATGAGAGACAAAAACAGGGTCAAAAATTTATAGCAGAAGGAATGCAAGAATAAGCTAAAATTCAAAAGATATTAATTCAAACCTCTTTAGTAGTAGTCTCAGCATAGACTCGGACAATATCTTCAGTTCCAGAAGCTCTGACGAAAGCCCTGCCTTTGGTGTACTTGGAAACCAGTTCATCTATTCTTTCCTGAAGTCCTTCCGGTGTCACACACTTTCTTTCTGCGTCAGTTGTTGTTACCACATTTCGGTCCTTAAACAAAGATTTTCAAGACACGATCAGTCAAAAAATCAATTATAAACATTATTAAACCAGAAAGGATGATTTTGTCATATATACCTTGACGGAAACCTTAAGCTGTCTACAAGGCAAATCCTCGTATGCTTGCAGCCATTGGTGAACATCCCATCCATTGCTATGCAGAACAGTCTCCACTAAAAGCATATCGGAGATTGCATCACCAACGGTTTCATTTGTCAAATCGATCACGGCCAACATTCGACCAGCGGCATCTCTTTGCTCCGGATTCAAGCTGAAACACAGAATTAAAAATATATTATAATGAAAAGATATAATTTTGGGACTGACTAGCATTATTTTTATTAGATTTTAAGCATGCTAAAGTGAATATGTTATTGCTGACCACATATTCTACATTTTATTTAAATGACAAAAACAACCAGCTTTGATTTTCTAGTAAGTTGCATCAAGCAAGTATTAGCTGGATGGCTGCCACAGACGAGATATCTATAAATTAAATTAATAATTGAAAATTATAGCCGGCGTGCTAGGTACAAGGTACAGAAGGTGCTTACTGGAATTTCAATATTCAATTTGAACCATTAAAATTTTGTACATTCACACAGGTTGTCACCAACGACCCGGGTTTCACCTTTCGGCATCTTAAGGCGTTCAAGTGCACGGATGAACAGTTCAAGTTCAAACTTGGGTCATTAGTGACAAAGCTTTTGTTAGTTGTACAAAATTTGAATGACTCAAATTTGATTTAACTTGTGTTGAGAAACAAACTACGAGTGGATTCATGCATCGTTTTTCCTACACTATTGCTGATAATGCTTTCTGGCAGTAATGGATTTTGCCAAAAAACCAAAGGGATAAGCTGTGTTTTTGTCAAACCTTCTCCAATAGTGACTTATCTTTTAAACTAATACAATAAAAATAGAATCATCACCCAGTATCCATAGTTGCATAACGTATCAGATTCTTGGCTTTATCGCTGTAGATGACAGTTCCATGGCCATTTGCCTCAAAATAGACACCAATGTCATAGTCCAATGCAGCATGATGGAGATGTTTCACACCAGTTTTGACACAAGTCACAGGAACACACTGTAAGAATAACAGTTATTAAATAAGGTAATACAGTCAACCAATGTGATTTGAACGAATCGGCAAATCAAACATTTTTCCTGTTTCGTTCACCTTTTTGTTTCGCCTGTCACAAAATATGTCTAGCAAAGTCAAGGATCAAAAAAATACTATGCTATACGAAGGACCGCTATATGGGAAACTGCTGCATATGCTATAGGAAACTTTTCTTGAAGGGGTTTACTGTATTTTATCATCAAAAGTTTTCCTCACTACTTGAAAATCCATTGAAGTAATAACTGAGGATGTTGACCTCATTCCAGTTTCAAAGCACACTAAGCTTTCATTACTCTGTTTTTCCGTGTCCGCTACAAGTTTTCCATCATCCTTCATTGGAATAATACATGTACAGAACAATGCTCCTTCTAAGACAAGATGTTAGCCGCGCGGAAAATAAAAGGCTGCGCGGGCCAATCCAACAAATGTGTGGCATATTTTTTTTTTGTATTTGATATAAAAAATGTGTTTTTTTTTGTATTTTAATAAGAAATAACGGAACTCATTCTATTTTTTACATACAATTAAGCAAAAACTGCAGAAAATAAGCAGAATGAAGCAAATAATCGGTCACTAATAAATTTAATAGGATATTCAATCAATTTATTTACAAAAATCAACTTCATAAAGATCAATTTCTTGTTCTTATAAAATGTAAGAGTTTAATTCTATTTAATCCTCTTAATGCCGGACAATTTTGCTATGGATATGCTAAAATTGCCAAGCATTTTTTATAGAAAAAATTGTCTTTTACAATATTTCAAAAAAAGTATTGAAAAGCATTTTTTAGGAACTTAAAAAAAATACTTGTATTCTCTATGATCTATGGACATAATATTCGAAGATATTATCTGCATTTTACAAACATGATACGACAATAAAAAATATTAACGTTGATTAGAGAAAATTTAAAACAAACAAAACTAAGTTCCCCTCAAAAAAACAGTTTGAAACATATTAATTTTGAAACACATTATGCCATCGTGTAGTAAAATCTATTAGTAATCATTGAATGAAACAAAAATGGATATATTTTATTGTTTTACAAAGCATCAAATTTTTTCGCATATTTGCACGCAAGTGAAAAAAATGAGTTTATCTATAATGTCAAGTAACATTGCGAAAACATTGATATGGGCCGATGGGATAGATTGATATGCCAGGCTGAAAAATCGGTCCGGCACATTTTACGCATCTGTTGAATAACTCACATAATACAAATAAAAAAGGTATAAATTTGGTATCTGAAGAGCCGGGCCGATTTTTCAGCCCTCCTGCATTAAAAGGGTTTATTTTTTTTAAATTATCTTAATGACCAATTTCTAGATCTCTCTCATCGTATGACTCATGTACACTGAAGTCATGAAGTAAGAGCTGATTGACTACGAAATATCAGTTCTTTAGATCTTGTGGTATTTGAGATATTTTGACTTGACAGGTGTCAGATGTTGCTATTTGAGTGGACCTGTTAGGGTCAATGAATCCAATTCCCAAACGAAGATTCCAATTTAACGAAACTTGTTAATGTAGAAACTAAATATAAAATTGATTTTTATAACTCCAACAACTGTGATATTTTATATTTGTATTAAGTTATTTGAACATAAGTGAAGAGATTATAATAACTATGATTTCGGTAATTTGTTTTTGTTTTCTTAATGTTATATTCGAAATAATATACACTAGCTGTAAGCCCGTTGCCCAGCAACGTGAGATTTTTGTTGCATAGTATTTAATTTAATTTAATTTTATGTTATTTTATTTTATGGTATTTAATTTAATTTAATTTTATTTTATGTTATTTTATTTTATTTTATTATATTTTATTTTATTTTATTTTATTTTATTCCATGTTATTTTATTTTATTTTATTTTATTTTATTTTGTTTTGTTTTATTTTATTTTATTTTATTTTATTTTATTTTATTTTATTTTATTTTATTTTATTTTATTTTATTTTATTTTATTTTATTTTATTTTATTTTATTTTATTTATTTTAATTTATTTTATTTTTATAGTTAGCAGAAATTTCGTAAATTATTGATTTTTTGGAATAAAGTTTAAGTTTGCTAACAACCATTTTTCGTAGTAGCAGAAATTTCGTAAATTATTGAATTTTTGGAATAATGTTCAAGTTTGCTGACAACCATTTTTCGTAGGAGCAGAAATTTCGTAAATTATGTAATATTTGGAATAATGTTCAAGTTTGCTAACAACCATTTTTCGTAGTAGCATAAATTTCGTAAAATATTTAATTTTTGGAATAATTTTCAAGTTTGCTAACAACCATTTTTCGTAGGAGCAGAAATTTCGTGAATTATTGAATTTTTGGAATAAAAAAAAAGTTTGCTAACAACCATTTTTCGTAGTAGCATAAATTTCGTAAAATATTTAATTTTTGGAATAATTTTCAAGTTTGCTAACAACCATTTTTCGTAGGAGCAGAAATTTCGTGAATTATTGAATTTTTGGAATAAAAAAAAAGTTTGCTAACAACCATTTTTCGTAGTAGCATAAATTTCGTAAAATATTCAATTTTTGGAATAAAGTTTAAGTTTGCTAACAACCATTTTTCGTAGTAGCCGAAATTTCGTAAATTATTGAATTTTTGGAATAAAGTTTAAGTTTGCTAACAACCATTTTTCGTAGTAGCAGAAATTTCGTAAATTATTGAATTTTTGGAATAATGTTCAAGTTTGCTAACAACCATTTTTCGTAGGAGCAGAAATTTCGTAAATTATTGAATTTTTGGAATAATGTTCAAGTTTGCTAACAACCATTTTTCGTAGTAGCAAAAATTTCGTAAAATATTTAATTTTTAGAATAATGTTTAAGTTTGCTAACAACCATTTTTCGTAGTAGCATAAATTTCGTAAATTATTTAATATTTGGAATAATGTTCAAGTTTGCTAACAACCATTTTTCGTAGTAGCATAAATTTCGTAAAATATTCAATTTTTGGAATAAAGTTTAAGTTTGCTAACAACCATTTTTCGTAGTAGCAGAAATTTCGTAAATTATTGAATTTTTGGAATAATGTTCAAGTTTGCTAACAACCATTTTTCGTAGGAGCAGAAATTTCGTAAATTATTGAATTTTTGGAATAATGTCCAAGTTTGCTAACAACCATTTTTCGTAGTAGCAGAAATTTCGTAAATTATTTAATTTTTGGAATAATGTTGAAGTTTGCTAACAACCATTTTTCGTAGTAGCAGAAATTTTGTAAATTATTGAATTTTTGGAATAATGTTCAAGTTTGCTAACAACCATTTTTCGTTGGAGCAGAAATTTCGTAAATTATTTAATATTTGGAATAATGTCCAAGTTTGCTAACAACCATTTTTCGTAGGAGCAGAAATTTCGTAAATTATTTAATATTTGGAATAATGTTCAAGTTTGCTAACAACCATTTTTCGTAGTAGCAGAAATTTCGTAAAATATTTAATTTTTAGAATAATGTTTAAGTTTGCTAACAACCATTTTTCGTAATAGCATAAATTTCGTAAAATATTCAATTTTTGGAATAAAGTTTAACAACCATTTTTCGTAGTAGCAGAAATTTCGTAAATTATTGAATTTTTGGAATAATGTTGAAGTTTGCTAACAACCATTTTTCGTAGTAGCAGAAATTTCGTAAATTATTGAATTTTTGGAATAATGTTCAAGTTTGCTAACAACCATTTTTCGTTGGAGCAGAAATTTCGTAAATTATTTAATATTTGGAATAATGTCCAAGTTTGCTAACAACCATTTTTCGTAGGAGCAGAAATTTCGTAAATTATTTAATTTTGCGCATATATCGACAGCCCTGCAGTTTTTTAATTGTAAATTATTTAATATTTGGAATAATGTTCAAGTTTGCTAACAACCATTTTTCGTAGTAGCAGAAATTTCGTATATTATTGAATTTTTGGAATAATGTTCAAGTTTGCTAACAACCATTTTTCGTTGGAGCAGAAATTTCGTAAATTATTTAATATTTGGAATAATGTCCAAGTTTGCTAACAACCATTTTTCGTAGGAGCAGAAATTTCGTAAATTATTTAATATTTGGAATAATGTTCAAGTTTGCTAACAACCATTTTTCGTAGTAGCAGAAATTTCGTAAAATATTTAATTTTTAGAATAATGTTTAAGTTTGCTAACAACCATTTTTCGTAGTAGCATAAATTTCGTAAATTATTTAATATTTGGAATAATGTTTAAGTTTGCTAACAACCATTTTTCGTAATAGCATAAATTTCGTAAAATATTCAATTTTTGGAATAAAGTTTAACAACCATTTTTCGTAGTAGCAGAAATTTCGTAAATTATTTAATATTTGGAATAATGTTCAAGTTTGCTAACAACCATTTTTCGTAGGAGCAGAAATTTCGTAAATTATTTAATATTTGGAATAATGTTCAAGTTTGCTAACAACCATTTTTCGTAGGAGCAGAAATTTCGTAAATGATTTAATATTTGGAATAATGTTCAAGTTTGCTAACAACCATTTTTCGTAGGAGCAGAAATTTCGTGAATTATTGAATTTTTGGAATAAAAAAAAAGTTTGCTAACAACCATTTTTCGTAGTAGCATAAATTTCGTAAAATATTCAATTTTTGGAATAAAGTTTAAGTTTGCTAACAACCATTTTTCGTAGTAGCCGAAATTTCGTAAATTATTGAATTTTTGGAATAAAGTTTAAGTTTGCTAACAACCATTTTTCGTAGTAGCAGAAATTTCGTAAATTATTGAATTTTTGGAATAATGTTCAAGTTTGCTAACAACCATTTTTCGTAGGAGCAGAAATTTCGTAAATTATTGAATTTTTGGAATAATGTTCAAGTTTGCTAACAACCATTTTTCGTAGTAGCAAAAATTTCGTAAAATATTTAATTTTTAGAATAATGTTTAAGTTTGCTAACAACCATTTTTCGTAGTAGCATAAATTTCGTAAATTATTTAATATTTGGAATAATGTTCAAGTTTGCTAACAACCATTTTTCGTAGTAGCATAAATTTCGTAAAATATTCAATTTTTGGAATAAAGTTTAAGTTTGCTAACAACCATTTTTCGTAGTAGCAGAAATTTCGTAAATTATTGAATTTTTGGAATAATGTTCAAGTTTGCTAACAACCATTTTTCGTAGGAGCAGAAATTTCGTAAATTATTGAATTTTTGGAATAATGTCCAAGTTTGCTAACAACCATTTTTCGTAGTAGCAGAAATTTCGTAAATTATTTAATTTTTGGAATAATGTTGAAGTTTGCTAACAACCATTTTTCGTAGTAGCAGAAATTTTGTAAATTATTGAATTTTTGGAATAATGTTCAAGTTTGCTAACAACCATTTTTCGTTGGAGCAGAAATTTCGTAAATTATTTAATATTTGGAATAATGTCCAAGTTTGCTAACAACCATTTTTCGTAGGAGCAGAAATTTCGTAAATTATTTAATATTTGGAATAATGTTCAAGTTTGCTAACAACCATTTTTCGTAGTAGCAGAAATTTCGTAAAATATTTAATTTTTAGAATAATGTTTAAGTTTGCTAACAACCATTTTTCGTAATAGCATAAATTTCGTAAAATATTCAATTTTTGGAATAAAGTTTAACAACCATTTTTCGTAGTAGCAGAAATTTCGTAAATTATTGAATTTTTGGAATAATGTTGAAGTTTGCTAACAACCATTTTTCGTAGTAGCAGAAATTTCGTAAATTATTGAATTTTTGGAATAATGTTCAAGTTTGCTAACAACCATTTTTCGTTGGAGCAGAAATTTCGTAAATTATTTAATATTTGGAATAATGTCCAAGTTTGCTAACAACCATTTTTCGTAGGAGCAGAAATTTCGTAAATTATTTAATTTTGCGCATATATCGACAGCCCTGCAGTTTTTTAATTGTAAATTATTTAATATTTGGAATAATGTTCAAGTTTGCTAACAACCATTTTTCGTAGTAGCAGAAATTTCGTATATTATTGAATTTTTGGAATAATGTTCAAGTTTGCTAACAACCATTTTTCGTTGGAGCAGAAATTTCGTAAATTATTTAATATTTGGAATAATGTCCAAGTTTGCTAACAACCATTTTTCGTAGGAGCAGAAATTTCGTAAATTATTTAATATTTGGAATAATGTTCAAGTTTGCTAACAACCATTTTTCGTAGTAGCAGAAATTTCGTAAAATATTTAATTTTTAGAATAATGTTTAAGTTTGCTAACAACCATTTTTCGTAGTAGCATAAATTTCGTAAATTATTTAATATTTGGAATAATGTTTAAGTTTGCTAACAACCATTTTTCGTAATAGCATAAATTTCGTAAAATATTCAATTTTTGGAATAAAGTTTAACAACCATTTTTCGTAGTAGCAGAAATTTCGTAAATTATTTAATATTTGGAATAATGTTCAAGTTTGCTAACAACCATTTTTCGTAGGAGCAGAAATTTCGTAAATTATTTAATATTTGGAATAATGTTCAAGTTTGCTAACAACCATTTTTCGTAGGAGCAGAAATTTCGTAAATGATTTAATATTTGGAATAATGTTCAAGTTTGCTAACAACCATTTTTCGTAGGAGCAGAAATTTCGTAAATTATTTAATTTTTGAAATAATGTTCAAGTTTGCTAACAACCATTTTTCGTAGGAGCAGAAATTTCGTAAATTATTTAATATTTGGAATAATGTCCAAGTTTGCTAACAATCATTTTTCGTAGTAGCAGAAATTTCGTAAATTATTTAATATTTGGAATAATGTTCAAGTTTGCTAACAATCATTTTTCGTAGTAGCAGAAATATCGTAAATTATTATATTTTGGAATAATGTTTAAGTTTGCTAACAACCATTTTTCGTAGTAGCAGAAATTTCGTAAATTATTAAATCTTTGGAATAATGTTGAAGTTTGCTAACAACCATTTTTCGTGGTAGCAGAAATTTCGTAAATTATTATATCTTGGAATAATGTTTAAGTTTGCTAACAACCATTTTTCGTAAATTATTAAATCTTTGGAATAATGTTCAAGTTTGCTAACAATCATTTTTCGTAGTACCATAAATCGAACTCGGCGCATATATCGACAGCCCTGCAAAGGTTTCAAGTGTGCAAACAAATATATTTCGTAGAAAAAGAAAAATATCTTGGAATCATTTTTTTTGAATTGGCCACACTAAGTATTTGACATATTCTATTTTTGAATTTTCAATACAAACAAACAATCAAAGTCAAGTTTGAAATAGTTCTTTTTTCGAATGCTTAATATATATAATCTAATTTTGTCGCACCTGAAAGTTTGCCCTTTACCTCAGCGGTAAGACGTTCCGTTCATATTGCAAAGTTCCACGTTTCGAATCCGACCCGCGGCAGAAATAAAATGTGAAATAAAGTTTAGCGTTTTTTCACATTTAAAACTATGTGCTTCTTCAGCGTAATGAAAAAATACTTCTAGTATGAATAAAAAAAATGTCGACAGTCGGGCTGGGGATGAGGAGGGGGAGGGGAAATCGGTGACAATCATATAGAAGATGGATGACACTGAACAAAATCTGTCAAATCAGCTCTCCTACCTAGCCCTATAATTATAGCTTCAAAAAATCGAATCAGTTCATTTGATTATTTAAAAAACTTCGTAGCCATGCAAATTTTGAAATAAAGTTCTCTCAATATTAATTACGATGCTTTAGTTCTAAGCCAGGAAATTTGAATTTTGAATATAAAAAGACGTCCATTCCAATTGGACGAAAAATGTGATGTTCAAAATATGTTCAAAATAAATCGCTATCATTGGGCGAAGTGGACATCAGTACGCACACATTTGTGAAAAGTAAAAAGTGAAAAGTAAAAAGTGAAAAGTGAAAAGTGAAAAGTAAAAAGTGAAAAGTGAAAACTTATTTTATCGGCTATTAATATATAGATAATAACTCTTTTTTAATATTTAGGTGTTTATGTACATAATATTACAGCATTATTCAGACGTCTTTTTATAATCTAATAACTGAAATTACTGAAGCATATTTCGATGAACAAAAACTTCAGTAGAGTTAGATGGTATTCAAAAACTTCATCGATGTGGAAGTGAAATGATTTTATGAAAAATATTTGTTGAACATATTGTTGTGTTTGAAGTAATACTTTTAAAGAACTTTACAAAAAAAACATAATCTACAGCAGAAGTGGGGAACCCGCAGCCTTCTGACCAATTCTGGACAAACGAGGTTTGGAGATATCTGGGAAAAAAGTATAGCCAATTCAGGATTTCAAATTCCTCGGTGAGCTAAAAAAAAACGAGGTTTGGATATATCTGGGGAAAAAGTATAGCAAATTCAGGATTTCAAATTCCTTGGTGAGCTAAAAAAAAAAAAGGGGTTTGGAGATATCTGGGGAAAAAGTATAGCGAGGAAAAGTAGGGTAAGGGATTGAATATTAATCAATCCCGTCCTATGTTTACTGCGGCTTTATGTCGAATCAGAAAAATAAATGCGGCCTTTAGAGAAGAAAAGTTTCCCCACCTCTGATTTAGAGATTCCCCCTATATATTCTAGTGTATAAGAATTTGTATGATAATTTTTGCTTGTTTTTATAGAATATATCATATATCTGGAATAGTTTGTCTGATAATGCTTCTCAAAGAAGCAAAACACGTGTCACAAGTTGTAGCCCAAAAAGTGGAATAAGTTATAAATTTATATCATATATCATTAAAGTTAATTGTTTACCAAAGTGTCGGTGATGTATTCAGTTGAAGCTCCGTTAGCGTAGGCCGTCTGCACCAAGCCAAATTTCAAATCTGACAGCTGACATTTCTTGATTAGACTCATTAAGTATCCTGCTAGAAGTGTGGCAATCCTGTCTCCATCCAAAAGATGGAATGTCTCACTGAAATAATATAAGGCAAATTATGTATTAGAATGAGCCATTGTCAATACTGATTTTATGTGAAGAAAAATATGAATATCCAACAATAATTGCTATTTTTTAGAAAGATTTATCTCTTTCCACCAAGTATTGACAGTGAGCACCCTAAAAGATTTATCTCTGTTAGACAGTTTATCTCTGATAATGATAAACGACAAACCTCATTACAATTAATATTATTGTTATTAATCAATGACCACTCCATCCTTAACACTTCTTTTCGAATTTAAATACAAATGAAATTAACCACATATGCTGCTGAATATGAATGGTTGTGTATAACCCAACAACACACAGCACTATTATCGTCTCAAAAGGCAGACTGGCCTAGCACTAATACCGTATGCTGCCTCATGTTGCCCTATATTCCTCAAACAAGCCGGCAGCATGATTTGACGATATTTTGAATGTCGATCACCATCCAAAACATGCTGGTATATATCTCCTCCTTTCTTGTTTTATTTGATATATGCGTCGCTCTTTACAATCTGTCAAGTTGCAGATGGCAGATATATTTATTACTTTAAATTGTGTCGATATTACAATATTTTAGCTGGACTTCGATTCAATATATTGATTAGAAGGTTTGGTCCTGTAGGTCAATTAGGCTTGCAAATTAGCTTTATGGGCCCTCACTTCATTCACCCTAAAATGGACATAATTGAATTTTGAATGTTTCAGACAGTAATATTGGGAAATAAGATATGTAAAAGTCGCCATTATACGTACTTAAATGTAATACGACTGTAGAAATTCAACTCCATTAGTCATTCTGTTTTAGCAGACTTGATGAATACCCATCAAATCATCGACCATACTAGTCAGCATATGGTCACAACAATTTGCCATAGTTTCGACAATGTTATCGGTAATAGTGCCGGCCATGTGCAATTTTTAATGTTTACAAGCGGTATTACAAAGAATGAAGTGTGGTGTACAATTTGGTATGGAGATGTAGATATACATTATTTCTGTTATGATACTATGAGTAACACTAGACTAAATATTGATGATAATTTTTCTGTAGCATCAATAATGTATTTAACAAGATGGAAATACACAGGAAAAACAAGGATTACTTTCAGAAGAATTGACCTCAAATTCGGTGAAATCAATCAACCACTAAAAACTCTAGATTTGATTACTCCAGGCTTTTATCTATAGCAACATTAAAGCCTTTTCTTTGACAACAAGTCAACATAGATTTCACCTTACGAGGAGTGAATAGATCTGTAACCTTACTTTACATTCTTTAAGATGACAATTGTGTGACTTTTTTCTAATGAATTCAAGTAATCCATACTTCAAGAATATATATATAATCACAGACACTACTGTGTTGAGTTAAAAGTAGGTCTGTACTCCTTTTACAGAAAAATAGCTATGATGTACATGTACGTACATACTCCTCTAAAGTTTAAGAGCTAATATTAAAAAAACAATAGTTAAAATATCTGTTATCGGGGAATTATTAAAATTGAGAGTTTTAAGCAAAAGTCCAGCTGGAGTATAAGAAGTATGATGGATTGACAATACTAACCTATTGTCCAAGTAGTAATAAACAATCCTATCTGCGTCACCATCAACTGAAGCCACTCTTTGGTTCAACTCCTTTGGAACATCGACGGGAGGTTTCTGTTGGACTTTTACAAAATCTGCCCCACACTAGAAAAAAAAAGATCACTTCAATTAAGCAAAACAATTATTTCTAATTTCAAGATGACGAATTGCAACGTTTTTGATGATGTGAATGAATTTCAATAGAGTAAATTTTTTTGCCGAAAAAATAAAATGTGCAGGAAACAGTAATTGATGATATTTGAAGACAATAAAAGTCCTGAAATCAAATGTTTGCTATGAAGGATCTAACAGAAGATAACATTTAAACTTACATTAAGATTCAATTTTCCCCCGGTCCCACCGGCATTAAATATTTCAACGTCGAGTAATCCTTCCAATCGTTTCTTCATGAGTTTCATCTTCTTTCCGCCCACACCGTTGGCTCCGTCAAAGTACAGATGCGGTTTGTAAGAGGCATTGGAAGATTCGTTGCCTCGGAGTTTTTTGAATGCATTAAAAAGCTTTGTATAGTAGCCTGAAATATAGAAGATAAGAATCTACCAAGATGCCTTTCCAGTAACCTAACAAATTAAATCGATGCAGAATGTGTGTGTGAAATATTATCTATAGTAATAAATTTGCAAGTAGATTGTGTAGAGATTCATATGAGAAAGAAACTCAGTATAACAAAAATAAAAAATAAAAGAAATGGATGATTCACTGTAATTTAGTAGAATAGGTACATACCCTCTTCAGTAGGCATTCCATATGCTCCATTACTATTCCTGCACAAGACAAAGTAGTGGAGCATTGGAGTGGTCACTATCCCAAAATCTTTAGGTGTCCCTTGGATGGCGAGTACACCATCAAATGCAGCTTTGGACAATCCAGGACTAGTGTATCTATAAAAAAGGATATTTATTAATATTTTTTAATAGACAAAGAATTCTAGGAGATCACACAATTGATCGTAAGTTTATGATGTTAGTAAATTATAAATAATTAAGATAATATAATTGGGTGGTTTCAACCGTGTAAAAAAAAATGGGAAACATTAAACACATGATAACTGTTGAAGTAAAATGAAATTGTGGAAAAAAAAATATCAAACCTTGAATCCATTCCAATGTAAACGTTGGCTTTCAGTCTCATATCAATTTTGTATGTATCAACTATTTCTTCAAAAGTTGCCTCAAGTTCGCTATCACTGTAAACATTTACATACCGAGTTCAATTATAATGTTTAAACAAATAGTTTTAACTTATATCAAGTCCCTACCCAAATTATGATTGAAAGTAAAAAAAAATATTATTTCGTAGATCAACATTTTTAAGATGAGAGTCCTCTAACAGGTTGGTTAACACTCTCGGGTGTTCAATCACGAAATGGACACATTCAAAAATTGGTTTGTCTCCAAAGGCATAGATGTCTGGGATGGCAACATTCCTTTCCATATACCTATTATCCAATCCTAAAAATGCAGCGCACATAGAACGATAAGATATGTTTTTTCTTTTCGAGCCCCATCCTTTCATCATTGCCCTCTCTGTTGAGTAACTGAATAAAAACCTGTTCTCGAAAAAGGAGCATTTATAATGCTCTATAAAGAGTCTACGCTTTCTATTAGGAGGCGGTATCTCAGGATTTGTTCTAAAGAATTCTATCATTAGAAAATTAAGAGAGTGTAATACCCATTTTTTACAATATCTCTCTAATTGACATATTCCATTGATAATAAAATAAATTTGTTTATTTTTTAAGAATCAACCGAAAACACTTTTTTTACATTCATTCGGAGCACAGTGGGTTAAAATACAATAAAACTGAATGAGTAAAACGTTGATGAAATTAGCTTAAGATGAATGTATCTCACCTAACATTGGCCAATTTAGTGGCAAGCGATTCCCAGCTCATCTCGAGCATTTCTCCATGCGGATCAATCAACTTCACTCCGTTATCAGGTTCCAGGTTGTGTGACGCTGTGATCATTACGCCAATTGTTGCTCCTAGAGTACACAACAGATCATTTTATATTCTCTGTACATAGACAAACACCGTTAATTTCATACAGTATATGGGAACAACTGCATTAAGTAACTGTAGACAGATTAAAGCAGGATATTACCAATAACCGAATGCCAAATAGATTGAGTAAAAATCAACACTACAATATTGACTTTTGAATAAGTAATGATGAATATACTCCAGGTACGGGATAAATTGTTGAATACATTACTTGCTCGGTTGCCAAACAAGATGTACCCTCTCGTGGCCAAAAATTCAAGAATCATTTAGCTGTGATAATTTCAAAATAAAATTTCAGTGACAACATCAAAATAGAATACAATATAATTCAAATATTTTTCTATATGTCAAATATCGGGTGATGTTATATAGGAGGTAGATGTATGCGGTCCAACTCTTTATCCCGTAAATATACGGGATGGGCAGTGAAGAGATTGATTACCGTGGTAAACTTTGAAAGATATTTTTTCAGGAGCAATGATTTTTGCTATATATAATTATTATTAAATGAAATTTGTGAATTAGAGGTAGAACTGTAGAATATTGCATTGAAAAATCTTTCGTAAGTGAAGGATGTCAGGAAATAGTCAACTAATTCAACTTTCAAAATTGCCTCAGGCATTGTTGTTCTAAAAATCTATGGGATAGCAATATATAATTGTGGCCTTGATTAATGTTTATTGATACAGTTATTTTGTGACTATATTTATTTTGTCGAAAAAAATATTTCCAGTGTAAAATTGATAGATTTAAAAATAAAAAAATTGTATGCAGAGCTACTCTCAGCAAAATAAAAAAAAGTCAGATGCAACTTATAAATTATGCAAAGCTCATAGTGTGGCATCAGCTACTAAGCCGCCTTGTATAATGTAAATAGTGATGTAGCCTACAATATTTTTTGAGGGTGAAAATATTCTTTTTAACTGATATTTAAAACATAGTAAAAAAATATTTTTTAGTAGTTTGTGTAAGCATTCAGAATGTTTGAAAGCCACATCAATAATTATATTATACAAAATAAAATAATCTGGAAATTCAGAGAATTTTGTCAATCAACTAACATATTATTAATATTTAATATGTAGTTCATCGATTGAATTTAATCAATAACACTTTTCCTTATTATGCCACAGCGTTCAGGCTAATTAAAATTATGTTATCAACGTTGCAATTTAAAAAAATATTATTAGATTGTATACTTCAAAAGACAATGATAAAATTTCATGAGATTAACAGTTATCCTTTTAATCTCGGTAATTATAATTATTCATTGATAAATAATACAGAATAAACACCTGTAATCAAAATTAATTTTGATCATTCTAGAAAAATCTATGACTGTATGTAAATTATTGATATTATTGATAACGATGACAATAAATTATACCAGGATGACAACATTTACAATAATTATTATTGATAATAAGTAATATGTGTTTCTAACTAAACTACTTAAACAGTTAACATCTACAACAGTACCCGTAATGAAATGCAATGCTCCATGGGATAAGCTGGAGATTTAAATATAGCTACCCAAAATGTTTCAGAAAGACAAAAATAGCCACAATAAATTACTGTAATATGAATCATTGAAATATTTACGGTTTGAAGTAACATTTTACATTTCAATTTGAAAGTTTTATTTTGGGAATGCCAGGATTGTTTATTTGGATTCTGTTATTTTTTTCTTCAGTATATGAATATGATCACTGTGTTTTATTTTTGTAAGTGATGATTATTTTAAAATTGATACTTGAACAATAATGTTAAGCTGAATAAATTTATTTTCAAAGACTAACATTTAAAGTTTCTTGGTGTTTGGAATTTTTTTCAGTTAGTGACTTCTCGCACTAAAACGATGATATATTATTTTTAGTGCGAACATAATATCGTGCATTTTTTTGATGCCGCAACAATTTATAGTTATAAAAGAATGAGAAATTGTGCGAAAACTACAGCATTTTAGTGATATGAAAAGTAACAAATCTGGTTTTTATATTACCAAATTAACATTCAGTGATGGAAAGGCATTACCAGTTTTGGCAGTTCAAAAACTGGAATTTCAAATCTGAAAGATTACCATCTTGCCGTATATTTATAACATATGAGCTATTATGGTTGAATTGCAGTTAAAAGTGATTAGTGAACACTGAAAATTGGGATTTTAATGACCGAGCTGTATTAATATTCCATTAACAGTAATAAAAAAGCAATGAATTCAATATGGTTAAATTAATATTTCGCCTAGATGAAATTTATAAAATATAATATTTATTAAATATAATATTTATTAAATATAATATTTATTAAATATAATATTTATTAAATATAATATTTATTTACTGACCATTTTTCACTCTGGATCTAAGTGCTGCCAGCAGCCCCATTCGGTAGAGGACATGGTCCAAGTAGAGGGCCCTGTAAATAAAGCATTTAATTGAATTAAAATAATTTTATTTTCTGTGATCCATCATAACTATCCCTGTTTAATAACATTTATTCCAACACTTAAAATTCTGATATGTGCAGAACATTTTGGAGTGCAAATTCTCTTCAAGTATATATCGTCACTTAGCGGGCAGAAATTGGTGAGTAACAGATTGATAGTTTTTAGTTAACAGTAAAAGAAAAATTTCAGCTATTACAATACTCTATCATCGATATTCAATGTTACATATAAGATTGTAATATTAAAATATAGATTCATGTTTGCCAATCTAACACAAATAAGAGTTTAAAATTAATAGACAGAGACTGCCTTTAAACAGCAGTAATAATTATTTCCTATACAAATAAATGCTTTTTTTGTCTGTGCAAACTGGTATAATATATGCACTAACAGAGTTATTCCAGACAAAGAATTGATATCAAAGAATCTCTTTGCATACTTAACTCATTTTTGTCAGTTTTATCACATACCAACTTCTGCCAGAATAAGGTGACCATATGAGATCGGACATAGATTATTCAACTTGCGCCAAGATAGACATTGGTTGCTTAATATTGATGTACTACATTCTACACTATTCACCTAATTTATTAACCCATCGTCTTTATTATATTGAACTATTGGTTTGGAGACTGGAATAGTATGTGTTCAAATACACAAAATAACATATTTTTTGTGACAATTTGTAGTATACTTTTCTTGCTATCGAAGGCAGTCGTGAAACATCGGCCACATATACAAAATGGATAGTATATACACAATGGAATGGGTAATTAATTATTAGAGGTCTGCACGGGCCGAAATTTTATAATATTACCCGGTACGAGCCCGAAAAACTCAGGTCAGACCCGGCCCGGGGCCCGAGTCTAATACCGCACTTGTTACCCCAACCCGGCCCGAATCCCAGATTTATACTCCTCAGGCTGACTTAAGACACGAAAGTAGTCTGAAATATTTTTATGAATAAATAAATTCTTTACCCGGGGCCGGGCCCGGCCCGAGCCCGAATCTCAATTGCGCTTACCCGCCCGAACTCGGCCCACAGGCCGGCCCGGGCCCATGCAGACCTCTACCAACTATATACTCTCGAGCACACATAGGCGGAGTGGTGGTGGTCAATGAATATAAATATAATATTTATTCAAGGAGGAATTAAATATTTCGCCTGGCATTTTTTTTGACCTATATTTAAGCTTTTACATGTTTATATATGGTGGATGTTTTTCATGCAATTCAAGATTGACACGCCATTAATAAGTAAAGAGAAATATTTCAGACTCCTAAAATATATCTTGAAACAAGTGAGAAGAACATTTTTCTTTTCCAAAACATTTTTCAAAAAAAGGTGAAAGTGGAACAGGGTCTTTCCGAATGCATGTTATGAATATTTTTAAGCCAACAATGTTGGTAGGTGCATTTCATAATATGTACATACCAAAAATAAAATGCCCTAACCATATTAAGTAGTCATTGTACATGAGTAAAATGTCACAGGAAAGCATCAAAAGGTCACACTTGAAAGAGATTTAAAAAGGTCTCATAAAAAAGCACAAGCTTTTCCTGCATGTAAAGGTCAAAGGTGATGTGGTATTACGAGTTTCAGGTCTTCTAATCATATCAACTTGACAATAACGACTTATACTGTTAATAAGTAGACAGTTAAAGTGATAATTGATATCTTATTTTTTAACAACTATGTTAATGTGAGTAATAAAAAAAAAAAAAGATGTATTGTATGTTAAATTAATAAACAGATTTGCTTCTCTGTAACATAAGTCGTAAGTCGATTTATTTGATGGTAGTGAGTCTCAATTCTTTGAGCGAGTTCGCTTTACACTGCAAACATCCACTACAAATCTACAACCTCCTCTCAATGGCATCCTTGATCTGAATCCAAAGGGCTTCCGTCCACTCATTCAGGGGTTTATGAGTTTGAATCCCGGAATGTTATCTTTCGTATGATGATTTTTCAATCTATATTGTTCAAGGATATAGCTATGTAATTTGTTTATACGTCATAAGCAAACACATCCCCTATCTGATGTTAAAATTAAAATCTAGGGGGAGCAACTAACTACTAACTAGTCTTTCTAACCTCATCCTTACCCTCTCTCCAAAGAAAGGTAGAGTGGCTGACTAACAGGTTCTCGTAAAAAAACAAGTTCTATTTGGCTGGTCTATATGTATGTAGGTACAATGGGAGTAAATGTTATTGAATAAAATTAGTACCTAATATTATAATTCATTGTATAATCATCCCTAGGGGTAGAAAAAAGAACAAAAATAGTTTTTAAGCGTAAATTCATTATTTCCAACTAATTCTGGGATTGTAATTAGATATCACAATGTCTTGTTAAGAAATAAATGATTTCAGATATTTTTTTATTGTAAGAACTATTAGTTGTCTAGGGGTACCTATAAAATGAAGTAGACAAAGAGAAGCCAAATAATATGTTCTTCGTGTCGGAAGCATGAAAATAATATGATTATATTTATGTTTGTGTTTTATTCCAATAGAAACGCGCATCCTCTTTGATACATAGTTTTGAATAATTTGTTGTGACATAATACACAGTAAGAATTGAATGATTAACATTAGCTGACAAAATCTGTTTGTACAATCGGGCATCGTTTGGTGTTCGTGCGTTCAAATATGGTGGGATCGTGTTTTGACACTGAGAAAGATAATAAATTAAGTCTTATTAATATGAGTCACGCTGAACGAACACTGCGGGAGAAGACAAAATCCATTTTATAACCTTATACACATGATATGTGATTTTTGTACTTACTTGGTTCGGAAGCCGGCCGTCCCGTATTGGATGAACAGGTCTGACGTTCTAGGATGCATTTCTCTAGCAAAAGCGTACACGGTTCTGTACTTGCCTGTCATTTTTCCAGTTATTTATTGAAAACGGCGCGTCGTTTTATCATTCACTGACCACCACTAAACGTCAGACTACGTCATATTATAGTGAAAGTAAACGACTTTTTTCCACGGTTTAACATCCCCCTAGTGACAGGTTTATGTAAACAAATATAGATAACTATGCTATCGATGTTTATAATATAATTAATGTTTATAAAAAATACAGTAATGGTTAACAGATGGCAGTAAACTCATTCAAACAATTACTTTTTATTGTATTCACAGATGTCCGCAGTAATCGTAAAAAATAATCAGTTGATAGTTAATTGATTAAACAAGAGATGACTATATTTCATATAATAATGATTGAAAATAAAATTATCACTGCTACCCATGTTGTTAAAATAAGTACATATTATATTATCAGTAAAATTGATGACTGAGACAAGGGATGTTTCCAAAAATGTTTTATTACAGACCATTTTTTTCAAAAAATCTTCAAATATATAGAATTTAAAAAAATACTTGCATCCATCCTAAAAATCTTCTATAAAAATCATTGTTAATGAAAAAGATTTTGTATTACTAAATAAACATCGGTCATTAAATAATTGTTCTTAATTATAAATGTCGCCGTAGACCGTTGCACTCACCCGAGCTGTAAATTAAAGCTCTCTTATATACTTTCGATGGATTCGGCGGTATCGTTGTGGAAGTTCATTTTAATATAAAATATTTTTAAAAAACTTAGATTATTCCACGTATTGTGCTACAAACTGTGACAAACAATCCTCAGAGGATGCCTCTGAAAGAGGCGAAAAACGTGTCACAGTTTGCAACACACTCCGTGTAATAATCTAAGTTATTTTATATTTAAGGTTTCCTTTTTTTTTGAGTTACCAATTCCGGCGCGAGGCTATTTGGCACCCTAGGCAACGGTTATTGGCGCGCCTCCTTTTTAACAAATCGTCCCATTTTTTAGAAATAATGAAAAAAAAACAATCCGGCATCATTAAAAACATTTTTTATAAATCCATGTCCACTCTCAATGTGAAGCATATAGCCTCCTAGTGGAGGTATCTCAACAGAAGCTTTTATATGTGAACTGTATGATACTTAGTCGCTCAAACTCTCTTTTTCGATTTATATAGAATACGATACATAATTACAATGAACAAAAACAAACATTAAAATAAAATATAACATACTATTATTTATTATTATTAGAGTAGATAAAAACAATTTTAGTACTCTATTTATGCGCCCCCTAATGGTTTGCGCACTGGGCGGTTGCCTATTTCGCCTGTATGGTGCCGCCGGCCCTGGGAGATACAGAAGGTGAACAGGTGTCGTTTCTATGGCTTGATATTTTTGTTTCTTTCGTGAAAAGTGAAAAAAAATACACAAATTTTATCTGTATCTGGCGAAAGATTTATGAATCTTTCGTATAATGTGGTAAAGGAAAACCTATAAAACAAAACAAAAAAGCTCACATTAAAAAATAAACGAGATTGCAATTCTTGGTGGAAAGACATTATACAATAAATTGTAAAATAAAACACTCCTTTGTACTAATTCGAGAGTGGTTTAGTTTTAATTTTTACCATATTTAACCCTGAAGGCGCGAAGGAAAAGTAAAACCGGTGAAAAAAGAATTTTTATTTTGGATAAGGAGCCAATACTAAAAAAATTCTTTAAAAACCAAAATGTTGTTTGAATATTGAAGGTTTTATGGACAATGGTTTTTCGAAATTAAGGAGAAAGAAACGCTTAAAATTTATGTAAAAGAAATTGTGATAGTTTTTATTGCGAATCATTTATTCAAATAAGTGCGAGGTCGAATCATTTGCATATCGACTGTGGAAAGGAAAAAAGACGTAACCCACAGTTTTTTCAAATCAGGTTTTTTTCGATAATCACAATGCATCCAACATGATACACGTTTTGTCAAAAGGATGCAATCTGCAAATGCCGAATTAGTACATAATTTTAGCTTTTAAGTTTGAAAAAGATTACCTTGTAAATAATTAAAACCTAGAAAAAAGACTGAAATAAAGGTTTTTCCTAGACAATTTCTTCAATTAATATTAGATTATGTCAATTAAACACCAGTTTAGAAGTCTCCGTGCACATCAAGGTTGTGTACAATTCATAATTTGGATATGGCCGAAAATCATCAAAACACGTTTTTTGCGCCTCCTGTACAATTTGATATGTATGGGTTACGTCCTTTTTCCTTTCCACAGTCGATATGTACTTTTCAATGTGTTGTTTTGTATGTTATCATATGGATCAAACGAATTAAAAACGAGCTTACGATTATCACTTATTTTATAAAGCTCAAGTATTTTTTTTAAATTTAAGATTTCGACTGAAGGTGCTTGGTGGAATTTCAATATTTAATTTGAATCGTTCAAACTATGTACATTCTCACAGATTTTGTCACTAACGACCCGGGTTTCGCCTTTCGGCATCTTCAGGCGTTCAAGTGCACGGATGAACTTGAACTGACCAAGTTCATCTGCTTTTGCGAATATATGAATATTTCGTAATGCTTAAAATACGTATCTGAAAATTTTTATGAATGATAATAAATTAAAAAGTTATTAAAGGTGGAAAAAAAATGTTATCCACAATAACAGATTTGACGCTTGTTAACATAAAAACTGAATTCGTACTGAGGTTATCAAGCAGAAAAAATAATAATAACTGGCTATTCCGTTATTAATACCTATGTCTGTGAAATAAAAATAAAAAGCTGCCAGTTAATTAAGTCACACCAGAAGAATGACGTTAATTAGAGAAAATTATAATTAAATTTAATTAATCTGTTTCTCCTTCAAATTGGCAACACTGTCGCAGAAATAAAAATAGCGTCAACGAAAGGGTGGTTGGCGGGAAATGTGACATTTAAAAATAGATTTATCAAGATTGAAGAGACGCTAGTGACGAGTGATGAGGTATATGCAAAGAACACTAAGATACGATTAATTTATAATGTCAAGAGTAGTAGTTTAGTGTAACAAAATGTGTAAATACTGATAATCCCTTCTTTTCATTAGTGATTTCATTGTGGAGAGTCGTGATTTTTGACATTTAAAACGGGAGCTCAAGTCTTCAAAAATCGGACAACTTTAAATATTTTTCAAATTGTTTTTGTACTTTCTACTTTTATTGACATTTAAATAAGGCCGCCAAGCCCGTCGTTACAGGGGTGGGCTGGAGAGGTCTCGGAGGGGATTGCGCGAGCCCTTCGTTAAATTTTACTAAGGCCGGCAAGCCTCTTGTTAGTTTAAGAAAAAACAATATTCTCAGATCAAATTAGTATTTTACTACAATTTCTTACTTATATATTATTTACAATAGCTTCAGTATACACAGTAGTACATTTTTACCCATCTATGTACATTGATTAGTTTACGGTAAATTGCATATTGTTACATATTATAAATATATTAAGTAACAAAGTATTGCATATAATTGCATAGGAGTAATAAAAAAAATCACTCCTTCCCCAAAACACCGAGAACTGCTTAGAGATTGAGCGATAACCTTGTTAACGTATTGACAGCCCACCGTCTTGATCCACCTATATATATATAATAAATCTGGGGATATTAAAAAAAATGATTCATCGTTGTAGTTTGCGAAATTAATACTTTATATAGACTAACCGAGTACGCGGCCTAGTGATCCGACGAGTGATTCAAGTCATCGAGTGAATAGAAGCCGTTTTTATTTCCTCGCCCAAAAGGATACCTCCACCACCTGTATGTAGCACACCCTCGCTCACATTTTCGGCGAGTGTTGTTAAATCGAACGAAATAGCGGTCTTTAGACTGTAAGTAGGTACCATTCAATGTGGCTAAGAAAAGGAAAAAATGTGGCCGGAGTTTAAATGATTAGTTATTTTAAATGCTGCTTGATCCAACTGCACTACTTTGATTTTTCCGGAAGTCATGCATTTTTAAAATATGTTTGTGACTAATATTCAAACTATACAAAAGATTAACTCGTAATACGTATTTATTTCAATATACATTGGATTATTGAAAAAAGCGTTAAATATGTGTCGACAAGCACTATCTTCGGAAATACTTGAGGTGTGAACTAATCATGGAAGCATGCAACATTTATATTTTAATGTTTTATCTATGTACTTTGCAAGAATGCCTCATTATATTATATCTAAATAACTACGTACAGAGGTTGCGTGTTAGAATTAAAATACCTCGAGTTAGGTTAGGCTAATTAAACAGAGCTCGTTTGTTAGTCTCGCCACTAGCCGCATCTAGTAGCCAACGGTTAGTAAACACCAGTGGAGTCATATTGTATCATTTAAAAAGGGGTCTACACAGTTCAAATAAAAAAAATATAAAAAAATACTTCCTACTGAAGTCAGTTCAACTATCGAAAAATAGGGAAATAAGAACAGATAACATAATTGCTAAAATAGCATTTAATGCATATGTATACATTAAAATTATGATTTGGTTTTGCAGAGGCGCGCGCTTGAGGCCTTCGAATCTTGGGGGCCTCAAAATAGCTCATATGATAAGTAGCCCATATATTTTTAATTCATATTAATTTTTACTTTACATGGAATTTCGCAACGCTTTTAAGTTATTCGAAAACAGGGCCGCCAAATTTTATTACGCCTGCCCTCCCCCCCAAGGTTTTAATCCACCACTGCCCCCAACGGGAAAACGCGCTAACATGGCAGAACAGTAATATTGTATATGAAAAAAGTGACTAAGAATTAATGATAACCAAACATAACAAATCCAATATTATTAATTTAATTTTAAATGTTACACCTTGTTATAATCCTTAATTAATTTTGTATAAATAACCCTTTATAGATTTATCTTTCTTTCAGCTAATGATTCTAAAAATGCGCGAAACCGTTCTTGTTCTTTAATAAATAATGTGAAATAAGTGTGTTTTTTTTAGACATAAATCTTTTCCTCCAAGAATTTACACAGGTTACCTTAAAAGTGATAAGGTAGTAAATCAGCTGGAAAACACTCCATGTTATTTAATATGGGAGCGGCACTGGTGTAAAGTAATCTGAATATCTAGTGGCGAATAGCCAAAAGCGACGGCCGTCATTAATTATTCACACGAAAGAAAATAGAGGGAAGATATCTCGGAGGAGGAATCTCAATTCTAAATTCAAAAACGCAGAGGAAGTAATTTAGAGATAGTCTTCTTGGCCAGGGATATCATATAAGTTTTATTCCATTTAAATTTGTTGTTTAAACTTCTTTATTACAATTCCTACAAACATACATACACCAGTGACATATTAACAAAATAAAATATGATACATGACTATTTACAAACATGAGTGTACTTCAGGGGCCGCCAACCTGGTTGGTCCTTACCGTTGAGGTTGAAGCTTCCATGGTGGCCGTTGGGTGATTTTAGTTTTATTTTTTGATTTTTATCAAAACATGAGAAAACCAAGCAAAGAATCCGTTTTAAAGTCACCCAATTAGGAGACATTCGTTTATTCCTAATGGATTTGGATTTTTCTGACAGTGTTTTGAAGAATTTTCCAACAATTTTACGGGATTTTATGACCTTTTTTTAACTAAATTAAGTATCTAAGATTTTCCCGAAAATTTTCTAAGCCACATATTCAAATTTATTTGATATTTTGTTTTAACACTGGATTGTTAGCGGTAAAGAAATTTTACAATAAAACATATACAAAATAAGATGATAGATATTAAAAAAGTCAACGACTCGTGTAATTGGTAAAATCTCTGGGTAAATTATTTATAGAATAATAAAGCATTCCTAGCTTATTTCGAATAGCAATTGTCAAAAGAATTGCAAAACCTTAGAAAATATAAATGATTGTTTGAAGGTTTCATTATTTTTTAAATTTTTTTCGAAACCATTCATTGAAATATATCATATTTCATTTTCATATTTTTAAAATGTCCACAATAATTAGTTCACGTATCGTTGTTTAGTAATATCTTATTTTATTTTGTAGATTTAAAGTATACCGCTAAGTATTCTAAGCATCACCAGTTTCTGGTAAATGGTAAATGCAATGTTAAAAGTTCAGTCATTTGTGTCAATTTTAATCAAAAATTAACAGTAAGCAATAATGAATGATTATTTTATTTCGAATCATTGTAACTTTGTTATCTTTAAAATTTAACGAAAAATAATGGTAGAATGTTGCAGGGTGTATTAAATTTGTTAAAATAGTAGGCAGCCCTGTGTGATAAAATATGCTACCGTATTTTCGATGGAAGCACCAGTGTTCCGAAACGCGGGTAAAGGGTAAATTTCAACAATGGCGTCGATTGTTGGCGGGAGAATCATAATTTATGAGAGCCGCCAGGTTCATTTGTAGGTTATGTTATGTCCGCCATTTTATTATGCATGCCTGCTTACTTAACACATTACAATTTGTAAAGATCCTTCCAGATGACTGGCAGCTGTTTCAAACTAAGAAACTTGGCTGATTATTTAACGCAATAAAACAATCAAATCTATCAAAAGATATAACACATTGCCAACTACCAGGCAAATACGAGTATTGTAGTGGTTATTATGAAAATATACTTTTTTCATTTTTTAGCATTTTATTATGTGTAACTGTAATGTTTATGGGAACAAATTAAATGGTCGGAATTTAAATAAATTTTTGTTCAGAATAAAAATATTGTACGGTCAGAATATTTAACACTTTGCACTCTCACTAGATTTACTCAATACCAATAGTCTACTCTGGGTCCAGATTTTACTCGTATTACCAGCAAATTGAGTACGGTTTTAAACAAAAAGTCAAACGTATTTTTGAGACAATCTGTGTAGCTCCAATGGTGACCATAATAACGCGTATCATATTTGGTATAATTTTCTTCGAAAACGTAATTAAATTCCACTAATTTGAGCTAAAATATTCACTAAGCTATCACGGATTGTAAAATAAACCATTCTTGTATTATTTAAGGCGATATTTTGAAAAAAATGGGGTTTTATTATCGATTTACTTTAGAAATATTTTAGCATGAACGTTTTTACGACCACCGTATTGTGTGAGGGTCCAAGAACAGACATCGCCCGTCTTTGGGGTAATTAATTTTACAACGTACCGACATTCCTACCCAATCGCATTATGCTAGCAGTCCTTCTTAAAAAATATAGTACCTACAGTTTGCTATTATTGGTTAAAATTTTGTTTTATATTGATTACTTCCTCGAAGTCAATGTTGGAAACAATGTAAGATCATCCCAAAAGGCTGGAATAGATAACAATATTGATGTTTAGAAATACTCGGTGTTTCTGAAAATTTTTCATATAAATAACGTTGCCATAAGTTTTACAAAAATACAATGTCCCTTTTCATTGTATTTTATTCGAACACACTCACGCTAATCGCTCTCACTCCGTTTTGTATGATGTGATAGGTGATAGGTAAGAATTCAAAACATCATATACGTTTATGTCTCCAAACAGAAATCCATAAATCGATTGTATAAAATTAATTATTGTCCCAGTGCTGACAGCTTATAAATTTTATTAGCTGTCAGTACTGGGATTCGAACCAGTGACCTCCGTAACCAAACCCGAACATTGACCACTTACCACGCAGCCGGCTCTTTTTACAATATTATCGTTATTTGTTTACATGGTAACAATTCGTTTTTCATTTCAAGCAAGAAGCATTTGATTATTTTTAGACATGAAATAGTTTCTCCCGTCTTCAATTAAAGCTTTTTTCTCAAAGTGGAATTCAGCTCCCGGAGTTGGATTAGATAAATTATTAAATAAATTGAAAACAATTCATGATGTAATCATGAATCAGGTCAGAACGTATACAAATATGTATCGTTAAGGGTAAGAGTCACGCTAAAGCTGTTCGCAAATTACACTGTAAAAAGTATTTATATTCGTGTAAAAGCGAATTAATATACCCATAGTCTGACTTTGCTCAAATATGTATTTTTATTATTAAAATATATATGATGTCAAAATTATCAAATAAAAAATAAATCATCATTATAACTGTGATTTTGGAAGCTTTCTAAAGTATCATAACAGAAATTTAAAAATGACCAACATTTTTATTTACTATGTCACCATATAGTGCACTTATATCAACTGAACGCATCGTTATCACTATATTCTGTAAAAATTTGTTCAAGTGATTCATGGTAGTCAAAAATATATTTCGTTGAAATTGCTTTTTCCTTCACTTAATAAAATGATGGTCACAACACTTCATACAACTCTAACGCCCACAAGATGTGGATACAGCCTTTCCAGATAAAACAACTAACTTATTTATACAAAGCAGGTAAAGACTTCAAATATTATTAAAATCAACATATAAGGCAGCTCTCTACTGTAATTTTCATATTTAAAAAAATTATTGCATTTTTTAATCCCTTAAGTGCACTATTGTAAAATTATGCCCCGGAAATATTTCGGGAAATACCAAAAATAAAGCTTCAAAGAGACCGACTACAAAAGACATTATCCTGGAGATTGGACCGTGCTATTAGTTGTCCAGATGGTATTATCCTGGCTAATGGAGCGCAAGACGTTAATAACAATTTTGATTTGGTTAGGTTAGGTTAGGTTTTTTTTTTAAATGTCATTTAAATGATTTATGACTATTTATTCTGACTGATATATTATGAACATTTAATATAAATTCTTACCAATGTAATATAAATTCTGATCGGAAAAATACGAGCCAATGTTTATTTTTGTGTAACTTATTACACTATTGTCAAGGAGTAATTTCAACAAAATTATATCAAAACAACAACGTTATCCATCACCATAATTAATCAAAATAAGCTATGAGAATTAACGTTCTAGCATGGGTTCCAAGCAACGTTCCCTCTAAGCTGCGCGCGTGCGCGGGCACGCAGCAGTTGAGAAGTCCCCGCGCACTCATTCCGGGTTGGCGCGCACTACAAGACAGTTGCTCAATTGATATTTGATCGGTCCGCGCAGCCTCCACGCAGCCTTTGACATTTCCGCGCATCTAAACCTTCGGCTTAGAGGGAACGTTGGTTCCAAGTGTTGTTTAAATGGGACAAAATGGTCAAATATGAAACGGGAAATCATTATACAAGAGATACAAATATTACAAAATTGTCCCTGCGGCGCGAGTCATTTTGATTCGATTTTGCTTTTAAATGATTGATTTATATGTTGTTTTTCCCCTGTGACGTCGATAACTAATTTGAAATGTCTTTTAATCGAACCATTACTATATTAAAATAGATATATTTCAGATAATTTGATAAACATAACCCATAATTTTTATTCTTCGCGTGAAAATTTTTTCATAATTTAATTTAACACATTTTTCAATAATAATATGAATCCCGTAAATATTCTTAATACGAATATTTTTTTTAAAATGAACTTCCACAAAGTTACCGCCGAATCCATCGAAAATTCTTAATAAGACTCGCTTCAGCGATTCAGTAATTCAGCATTTTCCACTGCCACTGCTCGCCGCATTCAAATAAATGTACTACTTTTTCGATGATACCAGAATAAAAACAACTTTTCTCAACACAGTAATTATCAAAAAACACCTTCGATTAAAAGATGTTTAGTTAATTTAAGATGAGTCAAGTATTTGCGTTTATGGATTTTAATGTGTTATCTTAGAAAGATATGAGAAAAACAAATAAAAATTACAAAATAGATGACAGTTTGAGAGATGATTTCGTTTTGTTTTCTTTCAAACGGATTTCCAACTAATTCAGATAATTACCGTGAATTCCAAATTGTATAATTCAAGTTCCAAAATGTGATATAGTACTCAGTTATTACCTAAACTTGAATGCCTATAGTTGTTTCATTACATATTCATTTTGCTTCGTAAAGACAAAAAAATGTTGGTTATTGAAATGTTATCAAGCGTGATTCATTAAATATTCATTTTTTCACAATTTTAAAATCATTTTTCAGTGAAATAAGAAGCTATTTTGGGTTTCTATACTATATACTTAAAAGTTTATAGTTATAATGTAATACGTAATTATATTTACTAATTTAATTAGGTAGATTTTTAGTTTGGACGAAAATAATGTATGTTCATTTTAATATTTTTTTTATAACGACCAATATCAGCTTGTGAGAATTTTAAGCCATAAACAATAAAAAAATATTTTCTATATACTTTTCCATTATTTTATGTGGGTATAAATATTAATATATTATTCGTAATAGTCATCTTTGTTTGTCCAAGCAAAATTTTTAAGTACACTGTTTTTTGATAATCTCATTCAGGGCCGGCGCTACTCATTTGGCCGCCCCAGCCAAGATTGTATTTTTCTACCAAAGTTTATAGCAAGCCTTTTGCGTGGTGGTGTGGTGAACGTCATTGGCTTTGGCTATGGAGGCCACTGGTTAGAATCCCACTACGGATAGTTTTATTTAAATTTAAATTAGTTAAATAATTTCCTCTAACCCAATCTATCCTAAAATTAGGCGTTGCGAGAGCGATTAGGTTACTAACTAACTACTACTCTTGTCTTTTGTTCTATCCTTTCAACTCTACTCTCTTTGAAAACAAGAGAAGTTGAGCATCTGATTAACACGCAGTTATCGTATAAACACTTATGTTGAGATAAACTCTATCAGGAGTTCATATGCTCCACATTGGGAGCGGACATGGTAAAAATAAAATTCAACAACGTTTTAAAAAGCAAAAACGGACTGCAAACTTTGATTTATTCTAATGAATATTATACAATATATCATATTTAGTTGTAAAGTTTTAACTGTCAATTCTGGTGGAAAAGCTTAGAGGATAAAAGTAAAGCACATTTTTGCTCTTTACATTATGGTAGGTACTTTTGAAACCAGTTCTGGATTTTATTTAAAAATGTAAAATTGTAATAAAAAACGAATACAATTTTTAATACCATTATATCACTTTCGACAAAGCAAATTGAAAGTTACGATGTTATGTTATGTTAATTATGAATTTAAATCAACATCACCCAACTTTGAAGAATTCTACAAAGTTATATTTAGGTCCTACTGAATAAGTTGCGTTGTATTTTAAAGCTCATTAGTATAACTCAAACATATTAACTGTGCTTTATTACTTAGTTTATATTATTAATAGCGTTATTTCACCTAATAAAGTTACAATAATTATTTAACCAATGAAATGGTATTGATAATTAAATAATTCCAAACACTGTTCTGAGCAGAAGTTTCGCTCAAGACAAGAATTTTCAACAGAAAATCTCATTTTTCAAATTTAAAATTTTCATAAGTTGAAAATGCTCGTCAAGAGCGAAACCGGTCTTGACGAGGAATTCGTACAGAACATTGTTTTTTTAGTAGAATGCCTTTTACTAAGTGAAATAAACATAATTTTATCGCTTTTTAAAAATCAAAAATGACAAGATTATATTTTAGTATTATACACTTTTTCGTAGACGGCAAAAGAATTGTATAATTCACACAATGATGTTTAATATATTGAAGAAAAATGTCATACTTCACAAATAGTATTTGAGGAACAAACAATGGAAAGCTAAGCAATGTAAGCTTTCTCAATTCGTACAAATAATAAATGAAAAACGGGTAATTATACTTATTTTTCATTTAGATTCAAAATTTAACGTGAAATAAGTACTTTAAAATACTCTAACGTTCTTAATATACAACTCTTTTGAAACCTGATTAAGGATGGTAAAAATGATTTGATTTTTAGTCTGTCATTGAAAAACCAATGTTGTTTGTATACAACGTTTAAACCGGAGTTTATATGCTATCTCGTTGGAAAGTTTTCCAGTCGATAAATTAATTTAATCAAATGAATCCAGTACATATGCAAAGCATCAAATAGTTGAATTGATAACTACAGGGATAGGGAATCAGAGTGGGAAAGGCTATACAAATATACAATTGATTAATTATTCAACAAGTTTATTTAATTAAAATTTACATATTCATAATATCAATTTATGTATATAAAGGATAGAATTAAATCTTAAATATTAACGTATTTATTGCACAAGTTGGTAGAATGATGAGTGTCAAAAGAATACATTACCCTTTTTAAAGGAAATAATTATTGAATTTGATTCAAATTTTGTAGATTTTCATTCCAATTCAAACCAATGTGTAACTAAGTGCTTAAAAAGGCAAGTTAAAATAACTCTGGAACATCATATAAAAAGAAAACCAAAAGAATCAAAAAACATTATATTGTTAATATCAAAATTTTAGTTAAAATCTTAAATTTTAAATAAACGTTGGTAAGTTGTAATAATTAAGCATTAATTAGTTTTGACGACCGACAAACAAATATATCATAAAAATCGTCTAAAGAAAAGCATTAGTTTTAATATTGACATCATGAGATATGATCGATGAGTTCCGTTAAGCTTTTTATCTTCCTACAAAATGAACGCATATGCGTAAGAATGTTGTATCTTTAATATGAAGCTAAAAAACCATTACGACATAGCTAACACAATCAATAGAGGCCTATAATTCATTTAAACGATTGTTTTAGAAAGTTGTCATTAAGTTATTAACAAAACAAAAAAAACGTATGCTTGAGCAAATACTAATGGAGAAATTTATTTCGTGAAAGAATACTCCATAATTACAACTTGTGGGTACAGCTGGGATGAAAAATACATCACTGTTCTTTTATAAATGTATATTTAAATGTTAATTTTATGGAGCATTTAGATCAGCGGAAAGGAACCTGCGGCCTTTTGGCTACTCTGATACGGCCTTTTGACTTGATCAAAATGTTCACTTTGATCAATATTCTATACGCAAGCGTTTCGAAAAAGAGCGTAATCAATGTTTAATAGTAAAAAAAAGAGAGGGGGTGGGGTCAACGTTTTCTTTACTGCGGACTTATGTTGAATCAGATGAATGAATGTGGCTTTTAAAAATGAAAAGGTTCCCCACCCCGATTTAGATAGATCTTCCGGTATCTTGACAATTACTTTGAATTAATTGATTTGGCATTTACTTGGTAGAACTCCATTTATAACAGATTAAAAATAACAAAGTATTTTAGTTCTACAGTTTTTAATAATTTTATTCGTTGAGAGCTATTTCGGCTTGCGCCATCGTCAGAACTATGTTTAAACAAATAACTTTGAAAACCGGAGCGTTGGAGCTGAGCAGTAAGCAAGGAGCGAAAGCATGGAGCAGTGGAGCAATGGGTGTTACTCGGAGCACTGACAATTTGTAGTGTTTTACTGCTCTGCAGGTTTGTTTATAATTTTTTTTTTCGTGAAAACCGATTTATATAGAGTATTTAATACTTTGCTACGCTCAATTTTTTTTAATACAGCAACACTACCGAGTGATAAATAGCTTATTTTTTAACTCATTAGGTAGTCGAGTTGCTGACAACTTGCCCACTAATTAATATAAGCGAGTATCGAGAAATTTTTTTAGTACTTAAATAATTTCAAGTGAGAAAAGGCTGATACAGAAAGACGATTTGCTTTCGGCAGTTTTATCAATAAATGAAAATGATCATAAACTATTTTAAAATTTAACATTTGCAAATATATGTCATTTATTTTCATCGGCGCGTAACTGGAGTAGAGAAAATCAAAAACAAGTACACTTCAATTCTTTGTTTGTAACTCAAATATTGCAATTTTGATACATTACTTAAAGACGGCAATTTCAATATTTTACTAGGTTCTCACAATACCCGAAAATACGCAAAATTTACTCGTGAGGACGCTGTAATGAAGATACGCGTATGACTTGGGCACGTCATGATAATGCCACCTGAGACTGCCACACACGATTTACATGTCGTTGCAAAATACTAAAGGAAATTAAACCACTCTAAGTTTTGTTTTCATTTCGATTGCATGTGGTTGGTCGCCATATAAATACGGACGGAAGAATTGATGAGAACAGCAAAAAATCACTCAGAGATTTTATTATGTATGATGTGTGTGTATTTTTATTTTTATGCGAAAATGCAATGCTTTTAATATTTGACTTTTGTATGAACAATCATAAAAACTCATACCAACTTAAAATATTAAATATTATCAACTACGATAACTCTAAAATAAAGAGACAAACAAAAAAAAATATCTAGATAATTGAGAATTATATTACTAATTCATTTTAGATTACTTCATTTGTTTGATTAAACACATATAAATTATCAATTTGTAATTTTATAATTTTACGAGTTACAATTTTTTTTTACACTGATAAAAAAATATCCAAAATAAGCCCAAATAGTTTATTGTAAACCGTATAACAAACTATTTGTGAATACATTTATATCATGCACCCTGTACTTGTGTTGCTATATAATTAATGGGCATTACTTTATACACTCAATACAAAGTCACGATTCAATGCATTAAATTAAATAAATACGAAATGGAAACACCTTTTGTCATTATTTTAGCCATAAACTGGCAGGAAATGAAATGATGGTCTCTTTCACTATTTAATTATACTGCGAGATGTGGTTTCCAATGAAGTTTTGTATATAGCTGCATGAGGACAATGCGTTCGACTTGTTGTATGTACAGTAAAGGCTGCCACGCCAATATGCATATGCAATGACAATTTCATACTTGAAAATAAATAGACTAAACATTCTTTTGCTTCTTATGTAAAGAAATCATTTAGACTTCTAATCAAGCAAATTCATAGAGGTTTTTTTTAAAATTTTTTTACCATGTCCGCTCCCAATGTAGAGCATATGGACTCCTAATGGAGTTTATCTCAACAGAAGTGTTTCTACGAGAACTGTTTGTTACTCAGTTGCTCAACCTCTCTTTTTCCAAAGAGAGTAAGAATAGAAGAAAAGGGCTAGGACAGGACTAGTGGTTAGCTGGTCGCTCTCAATACGCCCCGTTCATAGGATAGGGTGGGTGGGAGGGGGGAATTCAAGACATCACATACATCCATGCCTTTGAACAGAAATTCATAAATCGATTGAAAAATCAATTTATAAAACTGCCCGTACTGGGATTCGAACCCGTGACGTCTGTAGCGGTAGCCAACGACGTTGACCACTCGACCACACAGGCGACATAGAAGTTTTTACTCAATGGATACATTTTTTTTGATCGCTAAACTCTTCACTTTGCAGACCTTTATACTGGTGTGTGGAGAAGAGAGTTAATAAAATTGTCTGATGAAAAAAGAAACAAATTTCAATTCGTCACTTGTTAAATATTAAATATATCTTCCTTGAATATTATTTTATTTATCAGAGATTGCCAATGCGTCGCAAAAGCATTTTTGGTCGATCTCGGACCTATAAAATGGGTTTTTATTGTTCTCTCATGATATAATAACAAGCAATATCAGTCGATTTCCGTAAATAATTTTATCAATTAGTCGCTCCTAAAAGTTTAAACTAAAAATTGAAATTAATATTGCTTGTAAACAAACCTTATAACTGATATATTAAAATTAAACTCCGTCGAATAAAGGTAATTTTCTGAATATTTTTCTCGCAATCGCCGCTTCAACAATGTAGCCAAACTGTAACAAAAAAAAAGATTTTTTTTTTATCAGCAATATTTTTTTTATAACCTCATTTGTAAGAAATTAAATCATAAAATTCTAACAACCAATGAGAATTATTCATTAGGCAAGTATAATATAACCTCACGTTAAAATTTATAATATTCCTTATTAATCAACGATACGTATCTCAAGCCTATATTAATTTAAGCTATTATTTTGAACTCGTGTAGCGTGAGATTTTAATAAAATGTTAAGGTGGTGGTCTTGAATTAAGCTATGGCAACTTTTTTCGATTAAAGATTAATGATAACACTGTAGTAATTATATTAACGTGACAATTTAATATTATTTATAGGAATATTGGTATTTTTTTCAGAGGGCTCATTCATTGTGTTATATCATTTTACTTATATTTTTACCATATATTTACAATATGCATATAAATATAGTATTTTACCGTACCATAGATTCATAGATCGTTAAAAGAAAAACATTTCTTGAGACCTACTGTTAATAACCGATATATAATTATTTTTTTCCGAAGGTTATACAATATTTCTACAAATAAAACAGAGGGTATACGGTACATATCTTTCTCAACTCAAGCACTTACACATATTTAGATAAACGAAATAATGTCAAAAAATATTTGATACCTACTTCAAACAATTTTCATCTGTTTAAAATTTATTTAAGGTAATCCCTGTAGTGTAAAAATCATTGATGCAACTGCAGTCTATGTCGTGAATTACAAAGTTAAACGGAGTTTGCACTTTCAGGCGGAGTTATTCAGACGTGCTCACGCTTTGGAATGTACAGCAGAGTCTGTAAGCATGTAATTCAAGAATATATTGTTTTTTTTAAATGTCTACATACAATATCAATTTGATTTAATATTCATAAAGATTGTACATAATATTAATTTGTTTGCATCCTAATAGAGGTATCTTAACAAAAAAATTTCGACGAGAACTGTTTGTTTCTCAATCGCTCAACTTACCTTTTCCAGTGAGAGTAGAAGGGTAAGGCTAGGACAGGACTAGTGGTTAACTAATCGCTCTCGCTACGAATTTTCAGATATCATCAACCATGTCATCGAACACTTATCGATAAATCGAAAAAATGCTGTTCGTAATGGGACTCGAACCCGTGAGGTCCGACACGGAAGCTCACAACGCTAACCGCTGCGCCATAGGACCCAACAAAAATGATAATTTGACATTATATTATAACATTACTAATTAGAAAATGTTCAATATTGGAAAGCGTTTTATATTTTCACTTTAATGCGATGCATTTAAATTTGAAGGTGTTATTACAGAACTTAAAATATAAAACAAAAGTCAGTTGGAGAAATATCCAGTTTTTCAATCTAACTGTGACATGGTTATCTTTGTACATAACAAGAGATGGGTAACACAATAAATAAAATAATAAATACATAAACAGCACATAATTGTGTTCATAAATATTAATGCAATAATTAAATACTTGGTCAGTGTTTAAAATTATCATAAATTACTTTAAACGCAATCAAATTATCATTTTTCTTATGCTTTATACGCTTGCCTACCATTATACCCGCAGTAAACTATGTGAAAATTAATTGCATCCGAAAATTTCGGCTCATTATACGCATATAGATTCTATAAAATTGTTTATATACTACTTATATACGGAATTTTGTTCATTATAGTATAAGCCCTTAAGAAATAAGTTGTCAATTTTGAAAAAACTTTTATTTATACAAAAAAATTAAAATGTCAACAATATTAGTATACACTAACTAGATTCTCCTTTTATACGATTTTTTTTTACTTACTTTTTCGCTTACACCCCTTGCACATATTTGTACTCAATATTCAGTACTATGCCCAGATAAGTTTATTCCAATAAAACCGAAAATTTTGAAAGAAGTTTATTATACAGGCTCTGAATACCTCAAGTGATGAAAATGTCTATAAGCGGGTTCGTCTATTGTCTGATAGTGATAGTAACTTTTTTTATATAATATATAAAATAAAATACAATAAACGATAATACTTTTTATTTTTTTGATATCCCGAATTGATTTTTATTCATAAAAACTTATCCGCAGCTATTTTTCATTTTAGGATAGGTACTCACTATTAACACATTTTTTCAACAAGGTATGGCGTGGAACGTATCCACTATCCACTATCCACCATGTAAAAAGAGATTTGATTGTACATTTTAAAATGATGCAAAATAACTACAAGGCGTTTTATTTACAACGTTGTACCTGCTACCACTCGCGACGGGTAGATATGTGTAATTGAAAGTTGAGATCGCTCTTCATTTGGATACAGCAAAAAAAAAACAGGGATTATTATTAACAATGGTCAAACCTCCAAATTTCTCATTTAATTTTTTGTTTTAAATTTTATTCAAACTCAGAGAGGTGATGATTGAAATGAAACAATAAAGTGGAACGCTATTTCTACCGACTACGTGTTTTTTAAATACAATTTATTACAAAATTATTGAACACGTACTTAGTGCAAATTATATTATTGGCATTACTTGAGATTCAATTGGGGAACCTGTGGCTTTCGCGGTCTTCAAGTGCGGCCAATTGAATGATTCCTAAAATTTTCACACCACTGTTTTTAAGATTTCGACTGAATGTGCTTGGTGAAATTTCAATATTAAATTTAAATCCGGGTCGTAAGTGACAAAATTTGTGTCAATATAAATAATTTGAACGATTCAAATCACTGTTTTTATATATTTAATGAATAAATAATGTTCACCTTCACACACATAATTTAAGAGAGGGGCTATGTTATTAAACAAAATGCGGCCCTTTGACAAAATTATTGAAAATATTTGTTTTATATTGTTTTTCTAATCTAAATTCTGCTCCTCCAGTTTCAGTCTGTTTACATGATACAACAAATACAAAGTATATTCTGTAATATTCACTTACTCATACTGAGCATTTGATACCGTAGTATCTACGGCGTAGATAGTAAGTAGTAAGGCTTGCAAATACTATTGATTTTAAATGTATAATAATTATATTATGACAGGATATTTATTTAATGGAACACAACCCATGAAAATTTCCTAAATGGTTATTTACGAGTATTTTAGAATATTTTAACATATTAAACTTCAACGCTTAAGTGCAAAATCAAAATTTGTTATTATAAAATCAATATTCTTTATTGGAATAGATTAGGGATAGGATTAGAATCCCGGTATTCAATTTTTTAAAAATAGGAATGTATGCCTTCGCATACTACAGTAAAGTTGATCTCGAATTGTACTCTTTAAATTGAATGCCTTTCCGCCATATAGTGACAGTGAGAACCTTGAAAATGATAAATAAAACTTTTTTCTCTACTTAAAGTTGTATCAATATTGACAGGTTACATAATTAACGAGCCTTTCAGTTATGTATTATTATTTTAGGAAACCGTTCATTATTTATGTAAACTTGCAACTATACAGGATTTTCAATTTCATTATGACTATGAAAAACATCGGTATGATAGCATTTCAACTGTACATTATTTTGATGACCTACAGCTACTTCAATATAAATATGTAAATATGTTGCAATCTTCTTCATCTCAATCTTAGTGATGACTTTTTCATATTATAAATTCTAATATTTTGTTGTAATTCGTTTCCTTATTCTGGGCGAGTCACTTCTGATCGCTTATGTTTTGGAAATTGAGCTAATAGTGCCTAGACAAAAAAATCTTTTTCGATTTATCAACTCCTATGTTCTCAGCTACTCTCTAGTTTTCCTTGAACTATAAGTTACTTGAAAAGCATCCAATGATTGGTAACGCGAAGAGTACAAAAGTCATCACTCATTTTTTATGAATATAACACTTGTTTTAAGGAAAGATATTCACAACTGTTTTTTTTTACCAAAGGGTCGTTGTGACTTTCAGTTTTGTATAATATTGGCTACAAGCCATAATCCACAATGTTGCCATATTGACAGTATTTGGTAATTTGTCAAAAGCTTATAAATATACAAGCAAGATTAAAAGAAAATCTGTTTTGAAATAAAGTTTATATGATGGGCAAGCACAAAAATCGGTGTTTTTAGTAGGTGCAAATATGTAAATTCTCATAAATAAAAATCTGATGAAAAAATAAACACAACTTTATTTTTGTTATGCCACATTCACAGATTTTTTTTACTATCTACGAAACAAAAAAGTGCCAAAAGAAAATTGTGCAACAAACATTGCATGGTAGTACCAATGAGTTATCTTTGGTTATATCAAGTAATACCTAGTTAGATATGTAGTCGAGTGGTAACCGTTGATGGCTTCGGTCACGGTGCTCACGGATTCGAATCATATTATAATCAGTTTCATTTTCCATTCGATCAATGGATTTCTGTTTAAAGATATGGATTTTTGTAATGTCTGTAATTTTTTCCCATCCAATAAATCTCTAAAACAAGTCGTAACGAGAGTGATTAGCTAGCAACTTACCTTGTTCTAGCACATTTTTCTATACCCAGTATTAAAACAAAATGTTGAGCAAATAATTAGTAAGAAGCTGTTCTTGTAGAAATCTTTCTCGTAAAAAAAACTCTGTCAGAAGTTCATATCGGGAGCGGACATGGCATATTAAAAAAAAATACTGGTATTAATAATTGACCGGTATGTACGCTTCACAATAGTGTTATTGAGATGAAAATAAATGTGATATAATTATTTTTAATGAAATTTTCTACAATTTTCTGGAAGATTTTACTCATCTGGTAACACGGTGAGCCAGGATGAGTTGCAGTCCGAGCGGAACTGTCCACAGCGCGTGACTAACTGCTAAATAACTAACAACATTTCATTAGATAGGTACTCTTACTGAGACGTAGCTCGTAAAATGTATCGGGCAAATGATACCTAATTAAAATTAAATACGAACGGATACTGGCTACACTTAATTATGCTCTCAACAAATGTATTACTTACGGGAGCCAATTCCTGTTCGAGAAAATTAATGCCAGTCTTAAGTAGCAAAAAACATTGTATAATAACGACTCTCTAATTTGCAATCTTATTTTTAAAATAGTAATACTAGTATCCGTCGGTTGTACAAAAACTCTCTGTGATTATCACTATTTTCAACTTACTCAATCCTTCCTTTCACAATACATGAGCCGAATAAGATAAAGTAAAGTCTTAGATTTGGCCGGAATTGGACAGTAAAGGTAGTAAAATATACAACCTAAATTTGATGATTATCGTTGGAAAACGTTTTTGAAAGAATAAGATTTAATACGAAAGTAAAAATATACGATATAAAAGAATACAGATTTTTGTTTCTATGTGAAAAATTCGAAGCCACTTTGCCAAGAATGCTTAAACCAAATCACTAAAAAAATGAAATATGAAATAATAATGTAAGGAAAAAGTTGTCGTTAACAACTGACTAGATAAATAAGGCTAGAATTTCAAAATAAGTTCCAGTGAAAGAATAAGTTTATTTATTGCAATAAATTTAAAAAAAAAAATACGTGGGTAGTATTAATTTAAAAGGATGAAAATATGATTATAAAACATTGATAAGCTTATATTATTGACTATTATAGTTACCAAAAAAGGTTTCTGAAATTTAAATATAATTTATTGGAAATTATTAATAGAAATATCTCTCAAGAATACAAATTTCATAAAGAATTTATTGTTGTCTCCTCCACCGAATATTTTTTTCATGATTCCTTCCTCTTTCTACGTTTATTCATGTATCTGCTTTTGTATTTGTAATTTCATTGTATTTACTAACATAAATAAAATGAAAATATAATTCATTCTATTGTGTTCAAATTTTAGCAGCTAATACCAAAATATTACTTATGAGTTATGAATATTATATTGCAATGCAAAATTTGTATTGATAAATTTTTACGTTCACCGAAATTAATTTATAGTATACTTTATTTTCGAATAAATTATTTGGTTTTAAGTTTCAAAAATATTTGTTATTAAACTCAAGAAGATAGCAAGTTGCTGTAATTTTCTAAGATTTTCTCAGCATTGGTTTATAAATAAATCCTAATTGTCCGAGAAAAGTCGTTAACTTATTTGCATTAATTAATGATGTTATTACAGTTGCCAAAATTTATTTTATCATCCTTCTTAATGAGTGTCAAAAATAACTAACTGCCAGACATCTCACATGTAAGATTTATAGATGCTTATCTCAAACGTTTTATAATATGAACGTACAAAAGTAAACGAAAGATGTAAAATTAATGGTCTGCTAACATTCTATTTAATTCGCAGAGCGAAAGAAGTGTTTGAAGAATTATTTTTTCTTAACTGTATCGACCGACAAAAAGCAATTAATTGTATTTATAATGATGAATTCATGTCTCAAGGTAAGGTTGTGAATGTTTATTGTTACCGGGATATCAGGAAAACATGCACACGTGGACATGAAGGTACTTGAATATTAAGTTGATAATTATAAATTTAATAAACCATTTCTTCACCCCTTAAAAGCATAACATTAAAAAAAAACTGAGGTTTTCACATCATCATTATTTTTATTTGTGAGTATTTTGATTACTGATGAATAAGAGTTATAACAATATTTTAAATAGTTGTACATACATATACGACGTGAATAATTACAGTCCTCTTCTTATAAAAGATGTGTATAAAAAAGTAGATCAGTTGATTATGCTAGTCATGAGCAAAACCAGTCCTGATATTTTTAAAACGTGGAATTAATACATTTTTAAAAATTAAAAAATAAACACCAAATATTTATAACAAAAAAATAATATATATATATTATATATAATATGTCACAATTTTACGTAGCGAACGGGACAGGTTTACCCCATCGCAGTTATTTTTAATTAATTTCCACGATGAGCGTAACCGATCTTTATCATTATTTAAATAATGTTTTAAATTAGTACGAAAAATTGTGATCTCTTTTTTAATAAAAAATCACTGCTAATATAATAAAAACGAGTATTAAAGTATTGTCACTTAAATTTTTATTAATTAGATTAAAATAAATCATTTTTTTCACTCTTAATTACTTAAAAACTGCCATACTCTGTACATATTTGTATATGAATACAGGAAAATTCTCAAGATTATTCCCACACCAAACACCAGCAGAGTGCTGTGAGGAGTTAATGTACGTTTTCTTTGTAAAATTAAGTATGTGTTTGTCAAAACAAATACTAATAAGAAGATGAAGAATTAAAATAATCATTTCAGTCACGGGTGTGAGTAGAAATGTCTTAATTCAGAGGGTTGGAAAAATAAGGGCGAAGTGTGTTTAGTCACATGATGATAACTTCTAGAGTGCGTCAATATACAAATTTAATTTACTGACACACTCATTAAAAATGCCAATCTCGTGTTAAACAATTATCAGTCAAGTGTATTGTAAATTTAAATTGAAATGAGTACTACGACATAAAAAATACTGTTTGCATTCAATTTCCTAAATAACACATCGACTGCTGAAAGGAAAAAGGACGCAACCCGCACATAAAAAAATTAACACGAGATACAAATAACGTTTATTGATGATTTTAGGCCAAAGGATAATTTAAAAAAGAATTATACACAACCTTGAAGTGCATGGATACTGATATACTGGTTTGTAATTGACTTTATTTAATATTATCTAAATATTTCAATAAAAACTTTTTAAAAGTCTTTTTTTCATGATCGTAATTTTTGCAGGCCCTTTTTTCAAACTTAAAAGCTTAATTTAGATACTAATTCGGCATTTACAGCTTACATCCTTTTGATATAACGTGGATCAAGTTATACATTGTGACTATCGAAAAAAACTGTGGGTTACGTCCTTCTTCCTTTCCACAGTTGGCTTAAAACGGTTCAGTTTATGGTGGGTAAGACATGGTTGTATTAATTAGAGTACATATTACGATTTTACACGAGACAAACGTTGTCCACAGCAGATGATGATGACAATTTGCGGTCATCGTAGATAGACGAAACCTCAATCACTTAATTCCGAAACCTGTATCTTCACTTATAATAATAAATTTTCCCACAGCTCTGAGAAGTGTATTATGACTTTGTTGGCACCTTCAACAGCAACTGTTATACATAATTGACAATAATATTGATTAGGTATTTTAATATAGTTTTATAGACGATTTCGGTTGGCTGAAATTGAAAATGCGGTTTCACGCGACGCACCGTTCAATAAAAACGTATTTGTGGTTTTGATTTCATTATTTTATTACTCTCTACAATAGTCACAAATGAAATAGGACAATAATTTCAATTTATTATAATCATTAAATATAACGCGAGAACTTTTATGGATACCCTAATATATATATTCCTACCATGGTATCGTAATTATTATAAGTAATAACATATTGTAAGCTAACTGATATAATACAAAAAAATCTAAGTATCGCCACGTCCAGTGAAATTTTTTGTAACAGGATGTAAAATAATTATAAGTATATCAGACATGATTTTTATTGCGAATTTTTCGGTTTGTTATTATTTTTGTGATTAAATAAAATTGAATTGAATGTAGATTATTGATGAAACGTGTTCAGTATATAGTGAAACAATAATCATGTTAGATATTAATGCATACATATCGACTTACGTTGTCAGGCAAAGATAAGTATCTTTCAGATTTTCAAAGTATGTTTTGTCAATAATCACAATTCACAATGATCTATCAAACAGATTTATCCTGTAAATGCTGAATTAGTAGTTAAATGAAATTCTTACGTTTTGAAAAAGAAGGGAATGCGAAAATTGCGACAAGTTTTCTTAATAAATTTATGATATTAATATTAGATTAAATAGATTAGATGGATCGATAGATTAGATTAATTAGATATAAGTAAATAAAACATCAGTTTTAAAGTATATGTGCACTTCAAGGTTTGTATTTATTTATTTAATAGTTTGACTTTAGCCTAAAATCATCAAAAAAAGTTATTTGTCCACATGTAAAATTTGTTTATGTATGTAGGTTACGTTATTTTGCCTTAGAACATTTATATAATATGTTTTATATGAATATTAATTAAATTATAGCTATCCGTACAAAAATAAGAGTTGTGTTATCAGCCACAAAGAAAATTGATAATCATACAATAAAATTATTTTTTATAATTTACGATTTATTTGATGTTAGAAATATAAACATATTGATGTTTTTATTGCATATAATATAACTCCACCTAGAAGGGGTGTTTCGCGAAGGCATGTCACAAACTTCGGTTCTTTGATTCCTTAAAAAACAATGCAAATACAATTTTTGTACAGAGCAGGGTAAAAGAGTTTCACAATAGACCTTGGGCATAATACAAATGCCATTAAAATATATTTATAAGTTTATATAGCCTAATCAAATAAATAATAGAAACTTTTTTTAGTATTTCATTGTTGCTTCGATTTCATATGATGTTGCAGTAATTTACAATCAATTTTACTGTTCATATTCTGCATTATAATTTAGTATAATCTTAATGTTTTATTATCTAAATCAAATTAATATTGATTATAATTTGATTTTTACTCAGAAATATTAATAGAGCAGTAAGTACGTTCATAGTTTGCGAGCCAAACTTTAGTACAATGAATCTTTCGCACGAATTTATACGTATTGTTATACAACAATAATGAGAAAAACCGATGCTGTTCATTTAATAAAAGAGTGGAAATAGTACATTAATTTATAATGCTGATATATAAGTCCACTAAACTCTTTTTTCACGGTCTTAAAATAGCACGGTCCACTAAAATAACGAATACTATATTTTTCACGAATTATTTGTTCTAACGTTATTCCCAGAAACAATAAACATAGAAGCGGATAACGGATTTCCGTAAAACATTCAACAACACAAGACAGTAATAAATAAAAAACTTCAATAAATTCTACACATTATACGTGTTAGACATTTCAAGCGATAAAAGCGATTAATGACTTAACCCTCAGAAAGGTCCTCGTATATAATCAAGTAAATATGAATGTTATTATTTTTCTTAATTCAAAAAACATGATTTTTATTTTGTGTAATAAATATTTTTTACACGGTTTTTTCTACCTTGTAAAAAAAGTTGAGTGTATATTATTTTATATATAAAAAAATATGCAAACGTCAGAGAGGTGATGGGATATGATTGTAATATCTAAGATCGTCAACGTCAATTTCACTGTTTTGGGTAATTTTGCAGTATTTTACATTCGAAATAAAAAATGTCAATTAATAGTAATTTTATAAACCTAGCGTTTAACTACGCACTTGGATTAATATTGCATGCTTTATAGGTATGTTGCTCTAATGATTTAATTAAACGCTTTGACAGTTTGAGCATCGTGACTTGACAAACAGGCATCCTGTAACGGTGGGGCGGCAATACGTCAAATGAAATGACCCGATCCGTAGCCATTGCCTTTAAAAAGTTTTCGGAGTTTTCTTTTAAGCGGTGCCGTTTACTGAGAGCTAATGACCGAAACGCCGGTACAATGACGCATAGAAGACTCGTGTTTCAATAAATGTTTTATTCTAGAATATTAGCTATCGGAGTGCAATACGCTAATACATTCACAAGCAAATATAATGATATAATTTATCCTCTTGGTGTAATATATTACTGAATTCGGAAGAATGTTTTTTTTAACTCTTTATGACATAAAATAGTAATAATATTATAAAATTATGTAGAAAATAATCTTATGAACACTATTTCTAATCAGAGGCGTTTGTGACTATCGTATTTTGATACAACGTTCATATTTGAAGGGTTGATAACTGGTCCTCTTCTGGCATGTATAGCTTTATCATTAATACACCTTTAAATAAAGGTTGAGTACAAAACTGATTTACATACACCTTTAGTTTATTATCTATCAATCGAAATACACCATTGAAGACTTAACTTATGAGCCACTTTAGTAGCAAGATCATAAATGGATTTATAAAATTATCGCTCTGCCGGATTGCATGTATACTCATATGAGTTTTAAAAGGTAGTATGTAAAATAAAAATATAATAAATGGTATATATTTCAATTGAAATGTCTATAGATATAGATTTCTTTTAACACTTTTCTCCTCTACGCCTATGTAGAAAGACCACAAATATGCACGGCCATGAAATGTATGGCGACACAGACATCGCGATTTGAAAGAGCGACATTTGTCTAAAATAAATGTCTACACAAGTTTATAAATCGTGCCACTGTAATAATATCCACTAATAGTATCATCTTCTTTTAAAATTTAAATTATTCTTACTTGCTGATATCTCGTTTAGCGACGACTTCAACCGGAGCTTTATCACCGTTTTATAATAAAGATACTTTGCTTAAATTAATGAACAGTATTGCTTTTGATACATACTACAGAGTTATTAGACATGTGACAACTAATGATATAAGGTATTTTAAGTAATATTTTGGGCGATACATATAACATTTAAAACTATGTGCAATCTCCATTTCACAAGATATATTTTTTAAGTGTGTAAAATGGTATGCATTGACATTTATTATAACTGCTAAATAAAAAAAACAGTTGTCAATTTTCACGATTGCAAATGAAAATTTTCGCCTCCTAACATTGTTTCTCTCTCGAATAATGAGGTGGTAAAAAAAATCAGAACCTACATTCGGGATGAAGTTGAGAAATACAAATAGTATTATTTGAATGGTGAAATTATAGCTAAAATATAAATGACCCGTTAAATAAAATAAAAGCTTTGAGGAATTATATGATTCAAAATTTCTACAACAACTGTGTTAAGCACGAAAGTATTTGCATTTAGATAAAAGTAAGAGAATTTATACTGACATAAATAAATACTTAAATATTGATAGTGTTATTCTTTCCCCAAAAATATTCAATTTCAAATATATATTTAAACAAATTATTACAAAAGTTAACAATTTTATGAATCGCAAGCGCGTTCTCTGTCAGGATAACTAATGCAATCAAATTACTCCGCTATCGATGCAATCGAATCGGAAGACTGTTTTCCGATATCACACGGAAATTCATCCCTTCACCTTTAACTTGAAATCTGATATACTTCATAAACAAACCGATATTCAATAAAAAAAGAAAATCGCCACAACTTTTATTAAAATGAAATTCGAATGTAAATTACGACATTTTCGTACATCAATAAATTTATATTTTGAATGTGACAAACCATTATTGATAAACAATGTTCAAAACCGATACGGTATGTAACCAATCAAAATTGTTGGAAAATGTATTAAATTATTTCCAAATTGAAATATCTGTAGTGCCACGAGCTGGAAACATACTGAAAAGAAAAGTTGAAAAAATCTTGATCTTTAATTGATGTAATGAATCTTATTGGACACTATGGTGACCATGTGGCAAAAATCATATAATTTTATTTATTTCAGAGAAAACAATATTTTATATTCTCTTTTCAAGGTAATGTTAAACAATGTTCTTAAAAAAGAATTTTTTAAATCGATTTATAGGTTTCTGTTCGAAGCCATAGATGTCTGTGATCTATAAAAAATCTCTTTCGCCTTTCTCTCTAAACAACTCTTAACAACGAGGGGTAGCGAGACTAATTAGCTTACCACTAATCATGTAGTAGTAGAAGATATGTTGAGCAACCAAATGACAAGCAGTTCTCGTCGGAAAACGTCTGCTGAGATACCTATTTTAAGCAGAGACAGATTCTCAGCACACAGAGCAGAGACAGATTAAAAAGGTATGTATTCAAAACTTTCAGACTTTCAATTCAATCTACCCATCTTTAAGTTACAGATAAACGACATTTTATTTGAATTTTTTTATTTTTTTATTTACACATTGCTTAATCCTTCCGATTGGAATAATCGAAACAAATCTCACCTTTCTTTTCAGCTCATGCTCTGCAAAAGATTTATTATTGTTTATGTGTGGGAATGATGGAAATATAGAACAGAATACAACTTACATTTGGACGGCAAAAGAAAGACGGTTACGGTAGTCAATTCCAAATACATTTACTTTGACAAATGGATTGAAGAATCATTTAAGGCAAAGATATTCACTCGCGTATCCACCACAACATATCAAACTATTTCTCAGCCATACACCATTGGAGATTAATCTCGTATATTTTCATCCGATAAATAGTCTATCAAATAAACAAAAGTTTTAACAATAGTGCATATTGCTTTTGGATATAATATTGGATAAAGCAACAAAAAAATATTTCTCTTTGAAAATAAAAAAAAATCCATTACAGCTAATAATTACTAATGTCATTTAAAATTTCGACTGAAGGTACTTAGTGGAAATTATCATTAGATTTGAAACTAACAAAATTTAATTGCTAATGTGTTAGATATTTGGACATATAAAATTATGTAAAAGTATCACTAACGCTTAACTACATAATAAATCACTCAAATCCAATTCGAGGAGAAGCCACATTACAATCATTCATTAACAAGATCTCAAAGAAAATGAAATTATTATATTATATTGACTTACTCAAAACATAAACCTGGAACCATCTGATCGCTAAGGCAGAGCTTTAACCTCTAGAGGGCAGAGGCCAACTATCTTCATATATATTTGATCAAAATTCATCAATACTGTAAAAGTGATTTTGAAATTTATTTTTTAGGAAAGTATGTATGTCTCTGATGTCTAAATTTCTCTCCAGTCCATTCTTACCCAAAAACTTTACCCTTAACTTCTCATATATGTTTTGAATTATTTTGTTTGAGGTCACGACTCTTTGTTTGAGAAACACTTCGGGCAGTGACAAAAAAATAAAGACACTTATAATAGCTCATTTAGAGTAATTCGAAGCATGTGTTTTCATTTTGCGCCACCGTTAAACTATGCAAGGGTTCACGGTTCGTTTCCGCGGCGGCAAAAATAATGATGCAGCATCACTGTGCTATGTGGCGCCACCGTATTCGGATGCCTGCGTTTGCGCACCACTGACATTCATGTGAGGGAAAATTGGGAATGCTTTATTATTTATGAGGAATTTTGAATGCGGCAAATACATAAAGCAATGATTTACAATTATACAAAAAAACAGGCCAATAATTTTTTTAGGCTTCGTTTCATGATGAATATCCAGATTGTTTGCATATACATGTGTAATTGATTTATTTTCTTACTTACAAATGAATAAAAAAAACAAATAATTATTTTGTTTGTACATGCTCCTTACTACTTTTAGTTTTTGTGCTTTATGGACATGGAAAATATTATTAAGCATTTTGTTTTTAAACGTGTAATTTTACAAAAGTTAATTTAGAATAACAGTTATTAAAATATATAAAATATTTAAAAATAATGCAACTTTTCTCTATCATACACGTATTTCTTATTAATATATATATATATAGTACTTAATTATTGGAAATGAAAAAAATATGTACATATACACAAATAGTAACTGTTCATCAGTTATGAGTAATAAAGCCCTATAAACGTATAATTATGTACTTTGAATGTTAATACAAGTACAGAGTTTAAGTAAAAAAATGTTTTTGTACTAATTACACAATTTTATAATATTTGGATAGGTAATTTTTCGAAGGATTTGACTGGCCAGATATGACATCCATGTAATATTATTTATTTATTCTTCCGTATCAAATAAATACTAAATTGATCAATTAATGTATTAAATAAACACTACGGAATTAGTGGGTTGTCATAAACTATCATTCGCTATAACGTTAAAATGGCTGTCAATAATGATTTTAGTAGTTAAAAGATAATAAATTTATGATTTACACCGTAAGCACGTAATAATTATATAGGGAAAATCATAAAGAAGTTTTTTTTTTAAATTGTAACGGTGAATAATTGTCACCTAATTTAATTTAATTTCAATTGTACTCAAATATTCTATAGAATTTCACACAACGAATTAAATGCCATACATTGGCATATTTGGATTATTTATAGCGGTGGGCTGTCAATACGTTAACGTGGGGCTCGCTAAATATCAGAACTACGACTGTGTTCTAGGAAGACGTGATGTTTTTATCACTTGTATACAATTACGATTAAATTATCAAAGCAATCGAATGTTACTAAATATGTTTATATAATGTAACAACAGGTAATAATATACCGTGAAATAATTAATACCAATAGCTAAAAATGTACTACTGTATACTTTAGCAGTCGTAGATTATATTATATATGTCAGAATCTGTAGTTAATTAATGATTTGGTCTAAAAATATTGATTTTATTATTTTAATAAAGGGCTCGCTGGTCTATTTTAAATTTAATAAGAGGCTAGCCCCTTCAAGCCCCCTCTGTCCTATACCTGGATATTTATTATGAAAATCTTAAGATTGAATAAACTTTTTAGATTCACAACTGACGAAAGGTACACCACTAAAACTGGTTTGATACATAAATTACATTTTTCACAAATATTATTTTTAATAAAGCGTATTTCGGAATTGAGAAAATATTGATTGTCAATAAAATCATTTTAAATTTTAAATTTGAAAGGATACACATTTTGTCAATAAATATCACTTAATATATTATATTATATTTCGTCAAAAATGTTAGTTAGTAGCTTGACAGTCTTGACACTAAATGATAATAGTATGCTTTTAAACTCTGCAAATTTGTATGAATGGCAGTTGTTTGTACAGATCTTTGAACTTTTTTAAGCCCGGAAAAATCAATGTACGTAGCATTAGTGTCCATAAGTATATATATATATTTTTTAATAATTTACATTATTCTACATGTCTCATGCATCCTTCAGTTAATTATTACCGTGCTGTATCGTTTAAGTCTTAATGAAAACAGCAAATTTGTTTCAGATAAATTCATAAAATAAGAGTTAGTTTTCGAAGATTAAGTAACAGTCAAAACCGTTTGGTGTGTGGCCTAGAATAATTGAGTTCATTTTGGAGTGACGATGACGATCCGGACATGTGTTTACCTTGGAACCGATTGTCTCGCAGCGTTTTTGACACAGAGGCAATCAATTACCGCCAAGAAAGATGAACAAAAAGGAAACAAAACGGACAAAAAGGCATCGAAACGAACACACTCGTCTACCAAAAGGCAATTAGTCTCGAGGCGGCATACTTCAGAGGGAAGCGGACCAACGGGACGCGGGACCGATCCTCAAAATGTCACATTACAAATCTTTTAATTAGATGTGACTTATATTAAACACAGATGTAATCGTATATTGCGTCTAGTTAGTTTGCAAATTAGTGAATCGGTTTCCGTCGCTATTTGAGATATGAAGCCATACAAAAAAATGGACAGATGGTTTTGAAATAAATTGTACACATACTACAAATAACATGTAGTTTTTTGCATCATTCTATAAATACTACAATAAATATATAGAAATGAAACTTAACTTTAGTATCGAATTATGACAAAATTTTATAATTATTATTTTAATTACCTATGAATAATATGTTCAATCCACGTGTTGTATTCCCCAAAGAATGAGTTCTTAGCATTAAATTTGGTAGATAAAATAGCAAGTATTAAAATATCTGAATAAGTATATTTTTGTCGGTATTATGTATGTTATATTTTCAGTTGGACAGCAGTTTTGCCAAGAGTAGAGTTTAGCTTGTTACTCAGTTGCTGAACCTCTCTTTCCATAGAGAGTAAGAATATAAGGACAAAACTAGTGGCTAGCTAATCACTCTCGCTACGCCTCATTTTAAGGATAAAATGAAAGGATGGGGGATATTTCAAGACATTACTTTTATTCATGCATTTGATCAGAAATGCACAAATCGATTGAAAAATCAATTTATAAAACTGTCCGTACTGGGATTCGACCTCGCAGGTGGCATAAATTAATACACAATATTAAATATTAATTATTACAATTCAAAATCAACATTCTTTTATTCTATTTTTGAAGTTGTAATATTGTATGTAAAAAACTAAATTGAGACATATTTGCTGTGTTCATAAAAAAAATAATTAATCTAAGTATGAGAATCGTTGTGTAACAGAGAGAATTGAAAAGCCTTCAAGGAAGCAAGATGTCTTATTTAAACATTGGCGGTCCTATAGACTCCTCTCTTCCGATTTTGGTTCGGTGTTTTAGCTTCAAATAGACTGGCAGAGAAAATCGACACAAGTCGTGCGGTTGTCCCACCAATCTAAGCCGAAAAATTGAAAAATAAAAACGTATGCGCATCGCTTAATCGAACGAGGAATGTAATTCTATAAGATCAGGTAAAATAATACTACGCCATTAACAACGCCGTGATTTATTTAAAAAAAGGAAATTAGAAATAAAAGATTATCGATAGATTCACATTAAGGAACAAGTCATCAATGCTGAGAGAAAAGTGAAAAACAAACTCAGAATGCTAACTTCGTCACTCTTTCAAATGCTTTAATGCGAAATGTACTATAAGTAGTGCGTCGTGACTAGGGCATCAAATTAACCGTACAAACTAACTGGCTTTCGTTTTTTTTTTTAATTTAAAAAACCGGTTTCAACCGATTTTTTTTTCAAAAAACCAATTTTAGAACAGCACAAAACAGTTTCCCAAAACATGCAAAAAATATGTCATTTTGCTTACTTAAATATGATCAAATATATATAATACTATAATAAGGTAGATTAGTTTTTATTTTTTTAAATCATGTCCACTCTTAATGTGGAGCAGATGAACTTCTTATGAAGTATATCTTAGCAAATATTTTTTCTGAGAGAACTGCTTGGTAATTAGTTGCTCAAAATTTTTTTTTCTACGAGAGTTGGGATTGAAGTATAGAGCTAGGGTAGGATTAGTGGTTTACTGATAGATACTTTTATATTGTTTAGTAGATAGGAATTTTTAGACATTAAACGCAATCGTGTCTTCGTTTGAAAATGGTGTTCGTACTGTGACTTAAGTCCGTAAGATCTGTAAGCCAATGACGTTGACATTTGTGCCACGGACCCGACATGTATATTCGTATAAAAGCTCATTTTATTCGAGGCGGAAAGAGGCTTTTCAATACACTAAAATAAGCCGGGATTTGCTTCTTTTAAAACGGAAAGTAAACCGTTTCGGAAGCCCTAATTGTGACGTATGGTATATTCTTTTTTAAAAAACTGTATTTATGATACCATTCTCACTATATATACATGTTTATACCTCTTGGAAAACCATGAAAAATGTATAAATGCTTTTATGTATACTTCTTTTGATAAAATTATAGTTCCTTGCAAACTGATGCTAAAATATACATATATTTTGGATATAAATTAACAATTTGATAGTGAATTTGATGGCAAGTTTTTTCACCCAGTGTTGTGTCACATTATATTAATTTATCGTTCTTTAATGTTTCCGCTTATTATGTTTAAATATGTTGGGTGCTTTAAAATTTACACTCATTGTTTATCAATTCCTATCACCAATTGCATATTGACATTTTATATTTCAAACATATATCGAAGTAAAGTGTAAGAGCGTGGCAAATCACTTTTTGAAATTCTGTTTTAGTGGCTTTTGCGAAAAAGTGTTGGTGATCTTGTGTACGTGAGAATTGTCATTATTAGATCGCTGGAAGACTAACAGAACTAACAAGACTAACTATCACATTAACCCTAAAAACTCTACATACTATCTATGTAAAATTTTAATTAATTAATTTGAAGTCTAAAAAATGTTCGTTTGTTTTTAACAAATCGTACAAGATTGAATAAAGTAATAGGTAGAGAGATTTTACTCGAAAATTTCTGAAACAATTTAAAGATGTAAATAGTGCATTTCAAAGAAAATACAATTAATTTATTGAATATTAGGAAAAAAATAATTCGTCCACATCAGACATATATATATATATAAATGCTTATAAATACAGTAAAATTTTTAGCCTTTTCAAAATTAATTTTTAATTTTATATGAAAGCAGTTTTTTTCAGTGAAAAGATACCATCCAAAAAATCAACTATTTTTTTGACCACTAAAAAAACCCTAATAAAACAATTTTCAATGGATCAAAATATCGTGCAACCATGAAATAAAACATATAACGGATTATACAAGGATGTAACCCACACATATATTTCTATCAGCTACTTGCATTCTTTCTTCTTTCACAACTCCAACAGACAACCAAAGTAAATTTGTGTTTATAATTGATTTACACAAAAAAAAGGTATCGTAATTCAACCCTAGAAACAAATTTTGATTGAAAGCCTTGCATTCATTTTGTTGTGTAAGAAACTATAGTATTACTATGATTTTATTGAATAAATTATACGTGATAAACAATTTAAAAGATTGAGATTATTGTTTATTTATTTGGCAATTAGCAAGAATTTATACTTCATTCTTCGTTAAATTTGTGGAAGGTGTTTTCTAAACATACAATTGCACCGTACGTTTGACTATTTTTTGCATGGGGACTACTAAAGATTCTGTATCAAGACAGCTCAAGAATAAATTCCTGGGAAAACAACACATTTTGAATTCGTTTGATTTTTAAATTAAAAAATACTAAAGGTGTTCGGTTGTGGGGCGGTAGAATTTCTTGAGACATAAAAATTGTGTCTCGCGTCCAGGGATATGAAAAAAGTTGAGACTTCAGTAAATTGTTCGGTAAATTTCGTATTTTCACCATTCTACATGGTGTATTATTTATCGTTTTTTGCTTCTTATTGTATAAGGGTGATAAAAAAAATCCTCCTATTCATCAGAAAACCGCGATTGACTCTGATAATAAGCGAGCCACTTGTCATCTTATTGGCAGCCCACCGCTGGCTAGAGTCCATTATAACAGTCATTCCCCAAGAACATGTGGATAGAAAACTTGGTATGGAATATATGATTAGCCTATTCTTGTGATACCGCTTAAATGTTGTATACTATTTTAGCTTTACCTCTAAGTTTTTCTTATAAGTGTGTACTAGCATATGCAGATACAGTTGTTGCTACAATCGAGAATCTCAAAATATACCCATGTCTCTACGATCAAGTTTTTTTACCGCCTCTTTGTTTTGATAGGGCCTTCGACCACCATGATCTACATTTTCTAGTAGATCAAATCGCTTTTCATTGGGTCCGTAACGTGATATGCAGAACAAACGATCGAAGAAAAGTAAATTTGATAAGGCGGTATTTTGTTTTATGGCTCAATCAGAAAGGTAATTGTATGTTATTTGATTGAATCGTGGCGATCTTAAGTGTAAAATAAAACTGCTACTTACATTTTATATGAGATGTTCAATTTCTACCATACATTTTTACATCAAATATTGTTCAATCGTATTCTTCTTTTATAAAATATGCTTAAATTTTGTAGATAATAAACACTTTCTTTAGGTATAAGATCAGTAAAAAGCAAAATAAGTTAGATACTCATACGAATTTATGTTTTATATGTAACCTTTCATATGTTTTCATCGTGAGAGAGTAAAAATCAGTAATGAACTATATACATAAGTCAAAAAAAAACCTCCTGAAATATTCATTATTTTATTCCTGTTTTACGATCTTCATTACGCATGTAGTGGATTGCATTTCACAAAAAATAGTTAAAGAGTTAAATACGTTGATTTATTTAAAAATAGTATAAACATCAACTTTTATCATTTATTACCAAGCAAACTTATCACAATCAATATAACTGGTAATAATTTAAACAAAACCCAATGATATCAATTATTAAACTATACCAAAATACAGAGCGCGATTTAAATTAGCTATGCTTAGTACGGAAGTACATTATTATTTGTACTATATTATGATGATTGGTTTCATCCAAATGTTCATTCTCAAACAATCGCTTTAGCTATTTATGAATGATATAGCGTTTATTGGAAAGCATTATTAGTTTATCTTTGTAAAAAGAAAAATAATCAGTGTGCTGTGAACTAACTGTCATTATTGGTTTTGTTCTGGTCAACAAAAGATAATGTGAAATGAATGGTAATAGCACGGTAGTAGTTTACAAATATCTTTTAAAAATTTCAATAAAGCAAGTAACAGTCGTTTTCAGTGGCATTTTCATAATAATTTTATAATGGCAGCAATTTTGCAGTAGCTCTTTCTGTGACGAACGTAATTATCTCTTTGTATTGAATTCTTGGCAAGCAAAGTATTCCAAAATGTTGAATATTTCAGTTGACGTCGCGTCAAATGGATGTCAAACAAAAAAAAAACTCTTTGTTGATTGAAAATTACACAATCATCACGTTCGCATGTTAAAAGCATTGCGCTAATGCACTTTTAAAAAATATTGGCATTATCTTCTAACGATTCTTTTATTCAAATTCTTGAAAGTACTGTAATTAATGTGTTGATATTAATTTTAGATATATAGTGGTTCGAAATGTAAACTTTTTTTCACAAAGATTTTTTTCTTTAACAATCACATAATGAAGCATTCTTAAAAAAATATTAAACAGCTTAATTTACTGAACACCCATAATCGGTTTTCGTTAGGGCCTTTTTCTTAATTATTTTTATTATGTATATTTTTCAGCTGACAGAATTATTTGTTAGACATTACTTTGCTTAAGTGAATTAGGCATGAAAGAGATATAAATACTGACTCTAAAAATAAAATAGACAGAAAGCCGTGCGTCCACTTTGCGAGCCTTTCATAGTTTCAGTAGGAAAATAAAGGTGAAAGAAAAGTGTGAATATAGCTTTCCACCTTCAAACCGGCTGTTGAGTAACAACTTTTCTTCAAAAAACTTCTATCGTTGCTCTTTCATTAGTTTTTATACATGAAATACATATTTTTCAAATGTCATACGATGTATTATTTTTGTCACATGCATATTAACTTCTTAACCACTAGCACGCCGACAAATCACCGATGCGTATTGATTCCATACACCAGCGAGGGGCATAGAAAATGGCATACGCGAATCATATATGGAGGTATTTTTCACAATCCCTTGCATTTAAATTAATATGTGAATTTTATAAGCAGCTTCAGGCCTGTCAAATACAATAATAAATTATTATTTTCAAAATCTATTAATATATATTCAAGGTGAAGTGTAACCACTTAGCAGTAGATTTGAATTCAGCATCCTAGAATCGTTGGTCGAAAAAAAAATATAATTTTTTAATGTACGTAAATCGTTGATTAAAGTTTATACCTAAATCCTTTTTGTCAACGTAACTCTTTTATTAATTTATTTATTCGTTGTATGATTTGAAAGGGTACATCGTTTACCCTTTCTCACACAGAAGGGTTAGTGTAAATATCAATCTTTAAATTCATGTACTTACCGTATTTTACTCAGGTTTAAATAAACATGAAAAAAAAGAACATACGAAGTCTGCAAAGAAAATAAATACATTGATTTTAGTTCTAAACATATTAGTAATAGTTTCGCCAAATTTGTTTAAAATACCTTTTTATTAATATGTTAATATGAGACCATGAATTTTCATGAATTTTCATATATTTTAGCGGCAATAAATACAAATATTTAGCGCTCGCTTTATCAAAAATTGTAACCATTCTTAATCTTTTTCCACTTTTTGGTCCTCGAAACAGATTTCGCCATGATGTAGAATATAAATGATTTTCGTTTGATTAATTAGGCCTTATACAAAAAAATATATAATTGCCTAGATACCGAGTTAGCTTTACCTTTGGATTCGACTTATCTCTTCACTCTTTCGTTGTTAACATCACTCGACATTTTTGTGTTATTTTGCATGCAGTGGCATATCAATAATTGTTTCAATTATTAAAATATTTAAGTTTATCATATTATGTACGCCTTAAATGAATTAACATATTCATATATTTTTTATTTAAATTAAATATTTACCTTATTTTTAAAAGTTTTTGAGGTAGAAATATTATTGACTCTCATAAAAATTTCGCGATTTCAAAACAATGCAAAAATGTGCAATAAAAGATAACTCATTCAAAATAATTTTTATCTCGTTTTTCAGAACACCTCATAATATAATAATATTCTGTAATAATTTTATATCACACTTGCATCCCCTCTTAATTCATTACATAAAATTCAAATGCCTCAAATATTTTGAATTGTGTATATGCCATGTTTAAGGTTTGTTATCACTGTATATTATATAAGAATTTAAAAAATATATTTTTACAGTCTTCCAAGCATTTATATTTTTTCAGACGAAATAAATAAATGGATTTTTCGCAAAACTATATTTGAGAAATATTAGTTTTTTAGCAAACACAAACAAAGAAATTTTTGATATAAAAACTCAAAGAAATGTCAGATTTTTTTTACCGAAATCTTCTTAATAACTGTAGAATGTATTAATTGCTCTTTTTAAAATCTGTCACTGCCCTCGTCTCTTTGTTCGCACTAAATAGCCAAAGATATCCTATTGGCTAAGAGATATTCCACTGGCTAACGGACGCATAATAACATAATCAAACGGTTCGAGATAATTTACCGGCCACCCAATATGATGGGAGGTGTTTTAATTCACTCTTTGGTTGCTAAGAGATAATAGGCTTATATGTATTATTCGTTTATTTTTTTTAAATACATTTTATGAAAAACAGCCGCGTATTTATTTGATACCGACACTTTGATAACACGAAAATACAATCAAAGACTTCTGGGTTTCTTTTTGGCGATGAAAAAGGCTACTATGGCGCAAAATATTTCAACACTATTTGTTAGATTGTAGATTAATACATAAAAATGATCTTGTCTCTTCGAAAACAAGAATTTTTTCATCATCCATATAATATTAACATGGACTAATGATCCAACCTTATCTTCGATAAAATTCATAATCTATTTTGTGTTACAGAAGTGGTTAAATTATAATATCAATACGAAAATATAGTATAGGAATGGATCATTTTTCCAATGTGAAAAGTGCTTTACTATATAAAGTTAAATAAAGAATTTATAATTTAAATCAGGAAGCACATAAAGTTTATGTTTTGAACTGGCAGTAAAAAATACGTAAATAAAAAATATATTTTAAATTCAAATGACAAACATACCATTGTACATTAAAAGTTTCCTCGTTGAAAACGATATCATATTCTTTATAAAGCCGTACAATGAAAATTTTATAAGCATTTTTTATATGCATCCATTCGACTTACGAATCATTTTTGTTTTGTGTAAAAGCTCTCCGAGCGATCTGAGAGTAATATCAGGACCGAACCAGATAAAAATGATTTTTACATAATACATTGTAATTTTAATTAACTATCATAACTGCATTGCAGCTATTAAGTCAATTATTTTGTTTCTGTTTTATTTCTCTCTGGACATAAAACAGAGATAAAATGAAGGTGAAGTGAAATTAGTAAAATTACTATAGTAAAATGGTAAAACTTTTTTCTTGGACTTTTAAATACAATCACGTCTTTGCATTGTGTTTTGGTTGATTGCATATTTTTATTTTAAGGAGGTAACATTATTGTAATGTGTATTATCTGAGATTACTTCATTTTTACGATACTTCAAGTCGTGTAGAATTTTAATAAAAAACACAATATTCCTTTGTACTTTATTCCAATTTATTTAAAAAACGCATCTTACTTATTTTTTTCTTAAATACTACTTTGCTCACTTCATCTCTCTAATAGGCCCAAATTATGTATTTGATAAGAAACAAAAAAAAACTACGATTGTTTTTAATTTTGAAGCAAATTTTTATGTGAACAATGAATTGGCTGCATGGACAACAGATTGCTTAAAGTAAAACTCCAAGGACTTGACAATCAATAATGCGATTGAATCTTAATAGGTTTTTAAAATTAACTCCATCTAGGAAAAATAAAGGTTGAAAATTAAAAATTTATAATATAAGTAGATCATACTCTGTACTTAAGAGACACTTCATTAGTCATTAAACAACCTTCGTAAATGATTTTATAATATAATGAGACATATACGTAAATGGAATACTTTTGATATAAACAAAAATTATAATTGTTTATTTCGATCCAATCCGTCCTCCATATAAAGGTGTGAGTGTAAGATGGTATACCTGCAAGCCACCCATGTCGGCGGTGCCTTTGATATTGTTAAGACATCAACATAACCATCGCAGCTCGCGCCAACACCTCGGTTTGAGTGCCAGCGGTGGCCTGATGGTATCGACAATCTATGATCCGGGTGCGAAAGGCTATAAAAAGAAGTAGCCGCAACAACAAACACGTGAGAGAAACGAAAAATAAAACTTACACTTTATTTTTAGAAGTGTAAAATAGTCAATTTTTAGATTTAACTTTTAAAGTATGTGAGTTTGTTCGTTTAACAATAACAAATACCCAGTGCTTTTTTCCCCCATGTAACGTGGTGGAACGGCGTTCCGGCACCTTTTTTCTTTCGACATTTATAATCTTTCAAATCAATATTCGCAAAATTTTTATTTTTATTTTCCTTTGAAAACTTTTTATTTTTATGCCGAAGGACTTTTTTATTCTTTTAAACCACGATCTCGCAAAACAATAATTACCTACAAAATCGATTTCTGATCGAAAGCGTTGTAAAGTGTAAGCAATTAGTTAAACACTAGTCCTCTACCAGCCTATCCTTACTCTCTTTGAAAAAGGTAGGATGAGCAACTGACTAACAATAGGTTCCCGTAAAAAAACTCTGATGAGATAGCTCCAGCAGGAAGCCATATCCTCCGCATTAAGACCAGACAAAGGGAAAAAAGGCTTGACAAGAATCGAGTTCTAGCACTTTTTTTAAAATAAAAAACACTGCCAATACCTATATTAAAAATATCACCTCAAAGTTTACATATAACTTATTCGGTAAACAATAATAATTAATCTTAAATTCTTAAATTATCTTATAGCAGAGGAAGTAGAAGAGAAATAAGACTATACATCATCAGTTTAATTTCTATCATTTCTTCAATTTTTTTTGCCTATATGCAAATTGTATTTGTATAAAAGACAACGATGTGTTGATTGATGATTATATGAACAGGTTTTGGATATCTAAAAAGCTAAAGGTGCTTTTTGCTGAGCTAAATTTTAAAATAAAATATCACATAACTACTCGAATAAAAGATTTTTAACAATATCATTTACCGATGAAATATATCTTATGATATAAAAAAAATATTCCAATAATAATAACCTTAATTATTCTGTTTTGTGATCATTTCTAGAATGGTAGCTTGGTTTAATTAAAAAAAATCAAGATCTAGGGCATAGGTGTTTGCAGTAAATATTTAATGTTTATCATGCTTAGTATTCAAGAGTTTCCGATGCCTGAAGTTGAGCATGGAACGAATGATCTTAGATAGAAAAGAGCGAGATACAATGCAATATGAAAATTCATATTAGCTGTATCAAGAGGCAGTATACGTGCGATAGAGATAGGAACATATAAAGAGCCTTCACTTAAACCTGAACATTATAAGCATCAATTACTTTCGTGTCTGAAAATGATGTAATGAATGAAATTTATACAAAACTTAAAATAATCCAATACATATTAAGAATTTTGATTGATTATATCCACTATCGGGCGTGATCATGAATTTATCTTATGGATCATACGTATTAATAACTATATCCGGACTAATAAAGCTATAAAAATTGTATACATTTTATTTTTTATTACGTAGAAATGATTACCATTCCTTATGCTAAATTAGATGGTCAAATTGTTTTATATAAATATAACTATTTATATAATGATTTTTTTGCATGCAAACAAATTGGAAAATGAATTTATTGACTTTTTAAGAGATTGACTTTAATCTAGGTATTTAGAATTTTATAGATGTTGCGAAACATGTCAAAATTAAACTTATAATAGATTTCGTCGGAAATAATTCGGTCGATTTCAAAGAATATCTTAATTATCATTGTACATTTGACTAGAATTAAATTATTACATCTAGATTGCTATTTTTCCTGAAATTTATTTATTATTGCGAAAGTGCAATTATATCAAATTCCAATTCATCAATCTACTAACAATTAACAGTGTTGCCTCGAGCTTTTCTGTAAATTAGTTTCAAAATCGTATTTGCCTATATCGGAAAATCTTTTAGTATATAAACTTTCAACTAAAAAAAACTATGTGGAAATTAAATGTATTTATAGTATAAATGCTAGCTTAAAAAAACTTCTGAGCTACGAAAATATATTATTAAATGGATAAACTGACTAATAACATAGTTTATTCAAGATATTATTGTTATATGTCAATAAAATTTTATATATTTTGTATCATAATCTGCACTGGTCTGAAAAGTGTCATCCATTTTTTTTAATTGTGTAATACCTTTATTTTAAATTTGTGGCATAAAACCTTTTTAAAGCATGATATAGCGCGGAACTTTCTTTAGTGTTTTTTAACCGTCGATAAGTTTTCATCGCTAATTTGCACCCTCATATTAATTAAAATTATTTTTTTGTAGATGAATAAGCAAAAACAGAAAGCGATGAGTTGTAAGCTTTTCAAAAAATAAATAACTGACTCGTTTCAGAAAAACCGCTGTTGAAGTGCTTATGCTACTCAAGTTAAGAAACTTGAGCTATGTCAAAAATTATTTATTTACCAAATACAGTGGCATATTTATTGTGATACTTTAATATGGGTACATAAAGGAATTTTGATTTTTATAAGCCAAATATTAAAGACATATAAGAACAATGAAGATATTATAATATATTATATTATTCTCATCGAATGACACCGCATGCACAATAGATAGATAAATGCCAACCGTTTCTTACCAATAGTGGAAGTCGAATCGGCGTTAAATATAAATATCACGTTTTTTCGAACTCAAAAAAATATTTTAGTATGAAGTTATGTTATTAAATTTTAATATTCATCATTAGTTATAATAGCGTGTTAAACTTCATGCCAATCGCTTAGTATTTTATTTGAGCTTTTCTGATTGCCCGTGATTATGACAATATTATACATTTATTTTGATGCACCTACCTACCTGTAACGTAGCACACACAGTAACAAAAATACACTCACTCCAGTAGCGGATTATCCTATAAGCAAATGTGTCCCTCGCTTGGGGCTTGGGGCCTCCAAGTCGCAAGGGGCCTCAAAATAGCTCATAAGATAAATAATCCTTATATTTTAAATACAATGTTTATGTTAATATTTACCCAACATGTAATTTTGCAATACCTTTAAGTTATCTGAAAAAGAGGGCCTCCAAATTTTATTTCACCTGAGACCTCCCAAGGTCTTAATACAGCAATGACACTCTTTTGTTGCATTGTAAGCCTTGAGGAAAAGTTGACAGTTAGTATTTATAAAAATAGTTGTACAATATTTGATTTATAATAATTATTAAATAATATAATGAAAAAATGTTAAAAAAACCTTTAAAGTATATTTACTCATCTGAAAATAGCTATACTTATGTCTATATTTCTTGTTCAATGGCAGATGTGATAGCTCACAAGACGGCTGAACTCGTTTCGATTCCCGACAGGTGCACTTTTCCAACATCTTTTAAATCGTGACCACTATTTTTTTAAGAAATTTTCGAAAGACCAATGAAAAGCATTTTAATGCTTTCATTGCGTGCATGATATTGTATAGTATTTTTTAATATGAGTATTGACGTGTAAAGTATAAATTCCGATTGAAGTTTCCAAATTAATACCGACAATTTCCAAATTTATATCTTGCAATAAGGCCAAGAATTTCTTTTTGCAATCTTAATTTTTTTATTACATTAACCTGTGATGGTGTTAATGTGTAATAATTATTGTCAAAAACACGAACAACATCGGAATATTGTTCCATGGGAATTCTTATAAAAATTAAATATGATCTTAGAATTAACATTTTCACTAAAAATAAACATGAAAAAGCTAGTGCGGTAGATAATGTATATGTTTTTCTCAAGTTATTTAAAATCTTATACATCCATATTGGCCATCGAAAACTAATAGATATTAAGAAATAAATAAAAAAATGATTTAGCCCATCTAAACTTTTAGCGTAGATAGACAGAGTTTCAAGTTTCAAGTAAAAAAGTAGTTGAATTCGTTTTCTCTATGGTGCTGATAATTTGAGCAGACTATATCTACAGCTTAAAGAAGTCAACGATAATTTGTCGACATTGGTTTTGCAGACCAATATGGAGCATATGAACTCCCAATAGAACCCATCGTAGAGAAAGTTTTCTACGAAAACTAGTTGTTACTTAGTTGTTCAACGTATATTTTCTGAAGCGAGTGGGGATAAAAGAATAGGGCTAGGACAGGACTAGTGGTAAGTTTACCGCTTTTGTTGCGCCTTGTTTTTTTAGGATAAGATCGGTTAAATTTTCCGGTTAAATCCATACCTTTGAACAGAAATCTATAAATCAATTGAAACATTAATTTATAAAAACTATCTATAAACTATATACTAGGGTTTGAGACATCGAGCATCGTAACTGCAGCCAACGAATATAAACACTTAAGCACGGAACATATTTATGTGTGATTCGATTAGAATTTAAAGTATTTTTTTAATGATTATATTTCATAGATAGTAATCCGCCATATTGGGTCTTATTGCGCAGCAGTTGGCTTTGTGTTCTTCCGTGTCGGATCTCACAGATTCGAGTCCCAGTGCAAACAGATTTTTTTCGTTCGATTTTTCATCTTCGAAGGCATGGGTGTTTGTGATGTTTAAAAATGTTCTCCCACCCTTTCCTATCCTTTAATAGCGATTGCATAACCACTAGTCCTGTCGTAGCCTTACCCTTATATCTCCACTACTCTCTTTGAAAAAGAGAAATTGAGTAACAAACAGTTCTCGTAGAAAAAATCTTGGATAAAAAAACTCTGCCATTGTTTCAACAGCAAATCGCCACACGAGTCTTGAAAAAAGAAATAATAAGAACAGCTTGTCGAAATTTGAGCAGAACCGCCTTCTTAACATTGTCTATCATTAATCAATAAATTATTATTCTTCGATAATTTAAAAAAATAACTACGCTATCTTAAATGTCAAGAATCACAAAAGCGATGATTTTCATCATGTTGGTTTGTAATAGGTTATTGTTTTCAATTTTTTTATTCGTCCAATGTGCAATTAAGTGATACTCATTTGAGTAGGTGTAAGTAATTGATCGCATAAAAACTCTAATTTGATTGGATTATTGAAGAAACAATGGGTGGTTTGGATTGATTTCAGTGGGCGATGGACTAAACAACACTATTTCATTTTTCGTTTTACGAAACGTAGACACAATAGTATATTTTAATGTTTTCTCATGTTCGATAGGAACATTGTAAATTAACCGATAAAAAAATAATGCCAAACTAGTATGTGGGTGTAATATGTAATATTAAATATCAGACATTGTGATAAACAATTATTCATACATCGATACGGTGTATGAATCGCCAATAAATATTATGCTTGTTTGAAGAATTCAATTACATATTTAACAATACTTTTTTGTGGATTGAGAAACTTTATTGTCAATGTAAACGTCAAATGTTGATGCGAAAAAAATCTTTTTTTACAGGTGAGATTTATACAGAATTTAATACAGGAAAAAACCTATGAATTTGAAAAACTTAATCATAATAAAATTATCGCGCGTTCATATAATATACTAATATAGCCATTAGCTCTTCTGTGTCAGTACGACTACAGAAATTTAATAAAATACCTAAGTCACAATTTAGGTATGCAATTTATCAATTTATAAATTGAACAGTCAATGTATAAATTGTCTATTTTAGCCAATTACAATACACACGATAGAACAAATGAAAGCTTTAACTATTTAATGTGAAAATTGACTATACAGACGTCGTCAATATACACATTGTCTCGTTTTTGTATATACACCAATTTCCGCTCCCTATGTAGAGTATATAGCCTCCTAATGGAGGTTTCTCAACGGACGGTTTTTTTTCTACGAGAACCGCTTGTTACTAAGTTGCTCAACTTTTCAACCTTTTTATTTTTCGAAGAGAGTAAGGATGGAAAGGGTAGGGCAATAACAGGACTAGTGTTTTTATTTTACAATTTGAATGGTGGGGGGAGAGGGAATTTTTATACATTACAAATATCCATGCCTTTGACCGGAAAATTGATAAATCGATTAAAAAATGCTGTTCGTTATGGGATTCGAGCTCGTGAGGTCCAAGATGGGAGATAACGAGGTTGACCACTGTCGTAGCAGTCTTAAGTTCCAAGCAGTGTTGTACAAAAAACAGCAAAAAAGACCGGGCCGTTGAATCCCAGTCTCTCCTAACAAATTGTATGGCGGTTATACGTAGATCAACTCTAAATTTCAATTTATTAGCTTATTTTTCGTTGAATATAACTTGTATGTTTGAAAGATTTCTTGTATGGATATTCTGTGATTCTTTGGTGTTATTAATTTACAATTTACGATACATCGGAAAGGTCATATATGCAAATTAAGTAATGATTGTAAGACATATAGCGAATTGCAAGAAATGCGATATGTGGTAAAACAAATAAAATTTAACTTCCCACTATTAAATATCACAGATATATAAAATATTAATTATAAATTACATAAAACAACAGTAACAAGCGGAATTCATATTATATTATATACGATTTTTACGCCTATTGTAATATTATGAAATAAATGCTGCGTATAATAATGGCAATATACCAAGTAAATGATGATTTAATCAATAATAATATTTTAAAAATAATGAAGTGAAATGTGCTACCCTAGTTTGACTTACTGATTTTTAATTACTGATATGACTTGAGAAATCCTATGGAAAGATTGAGTAACGAACCAGTGTGCACAAATAAATTGTGAGATTAATTATTAATTGATTAAAATCCCAATAATGACGTTGATATTTTTAATGAACTATCCAACCTCATATTCTGTATTGAAATATTGTAAAAAAAATAATTTTAATAAAATGATTTGCCTTCTTTGTTTGCTTTTGTTCTCCGAGATTTTTATTTAAAAACCTTAGAAAATGCGATTTTTTCTTATTTTGAAAAATATGTAATTGAAAAGATATATAATTACAATATAAATATGTATTTCCTACAATATAACAGAAACAAATGGTTTCATAATGATGTGATATTACTTTGAACATTATGAACCCGGACCGCTCATCTGAAAAAAGTACCTTTTTTTAACTCCATAGCATGGCTTTTACTATAGGGCTTTTACTATTTTACTACTGTGCAATGGACCCGACAAATTTACTAGTTGACGAGTATAACATAACAAAATTGATTAAACATTAAAAATTGTCACGCATGCACACATAGTGTCTCCAGCCACTCTTTACTGCTGTGCGCGGGGCAATCACACAGGTGTTGTGTTTTACCGTCATCTGTCATTTTACACAACATATTAAATCAACATTTTACACAAAATCTTGTTTTCATTCTTACCCTATTTTTTTTCAACATATCTAAGTCATAATGTCATTTCAATGAATCTCGAAATGGATTTCTGTTATTTTTTGTAGAAAAATCATCCAGAAAACATGAATTTATTCAAATAAACATATTAATGTTTACATTATTCGTAAAAAAAATCTCAGAGCTAACATTTAATTTTGTATTATTTTATAAGTAATGTTAATTTATTTTAATACTTTAGACTTTTGTTAAGCCATGGAACGTCTTATTTCAGTAATATTTTTTAAATATGTATTCTAGTAATTTATGATCACATTAAACACAAATATTTTTGTTATAAAAATATAAATTTATCTATATTTTAAATGCATTGTTGATACAATTCGTCAAAAATATATGTTTTAAACATATATACTTTATCACTTTTAAGGTGTTCACTGTCAATACTTGGTGGAATGGCATTATAATAAAAATAATAAAACATTTTTAGTACTTTTTCCACATAAAATTTATTAGATCAGAACCGGTTTCGCTCATTAGTTGATAATGCTCGCGATGAGCGAAACCGGTCCTGATCTAATAAATTTTATGTGGAAAAAGTACTAAAAATGTTTTATTATTTTTATATATACTTTATTTTAAAAATATCATTTTTTTACCTAAGATCCTAAAGTATAAACAGTGTGCACTGAAAACATAATTACAAGATTTTAAATGTAAAAGAATAATAATCAGAAATAGCTACTGTCCAATTTCAAATACATTATTTAAACCTAAGGATGAGCAAATGTAAGACGAAGAAGACACTTTACGTGAATCAATTAGTGTTATTTTTTAATAATTCAATTAGTGTGAGTCAGTCACTTTCAGTAATGCCAAGTGCGGCTCTCAGCCCGTCAGTTGAACAGCGCTGATACGTGGACTAAATTGTCCGGCTACGGTGTACAGATATCCTAATAAGTTTTCCTTTTTAATATTATCTATTTTTTCTAGCAACATCAGCCATCTAGTACTGAATATTGTTTTAATGTTCTTAGGTTTTATTAAATAAACCATTCTGCGATAATAATTATTGAGTTTAACATCACGAAATTCGGGACTTAAACCTGACTACAAATTAGCAGAAAATGGGCCACTCAACGTCGTATGTTATCAGTGATATGAGTTGAAATAAAAACCGATAAATCACATTTAATTAGATAAAATAATATTTTTTCTTTAACTATAACGTATTTTCTAATAATTTGATATTCAAAGCATACGGTTTCAAATTTAAAAGGTGTACAAATACTTGTAAAAATAATATTTCCTTTTTTTTTTTTTTAAACCATATCCGCTCCCAATGTGGAGCATATGGACTCCTAATGGAGTTTATCTCAACAGAAGTGTTTTCTACGAGAACTGTTTGTTACTCAGTTGCTCAACCTCTCTTTTTACAAAGAGAGTAGGGATAGAAGGATAGGGCTAGGACAGGATTAGTGGTAAGCTAATCGCTCTCGATACGCCCCGTTCATAGGATAGGATGGGTGAGAGGGGGGAATTCAAGACATCACATATATCCATGCCTTTGAACAGAAATTCATAAATTGATTGAAAAATCAATTTATAAAACTGTCCGTACCGGGATTTGAACCCGGGCCCTCTGTAGCCGAAGCCAACACCGTTGACCACTCGACCACACAGGTTATTTATTAATGTAATATAAATAATAAATTTTAGAAAATAACAAGGCATAGCGAGAGAGATAAGCTTACCACTAGTTCTGTTTTACCCCTTCAGTCACTTCTGTTTTCTAAAAGAGAGGTTGAATAACTGAGTATCAAATAGTTCTCGTAGAAAAAGTCTGTTGAGATACCTTCATTAAGAGGCCTAATGCTTCAAATTGGAAGCAGATATGGATTAAAAACAAAAAAAATGGTATAAATATTTGAATTGTCCGAATTTTACTTTTTGAAATTAAAATTTGAAGCTATTATTTTGACATTATTACTGAGTATTTATTAAGATAAAAAAAGTAAATGAGGATTAATTAGAGCACGGATGCTTGTAATATCAATAATGTGTAAAGATAGGAATCGGAAGATAAGAAATTTATTCGATTGGGGCTACTGGTTATTTTGTGAGGCCTCACACAGCGTCCGCGCATTAGTCGAGCGGCACTCTTTGAAGTCTTCAAACACCCCCCCCCCCCCCTCCCGCTCAAGAGCTTCCATGAGAAAATGATTCTAAAACTATGCAAATATTGCAGTAATCAATTTCACAAACCACAGGATTGCGCAGGGCTAAAATAAATATTTCCATCAGACCGGAGCCAGTAGATTTATTTAAGACTTATGTAAGAGATATTAAATAATTGCTTATTTCACAGAAAAAGAAAAAAGAAACAGAAATCATATTATGAATACTTTTGCGAGTTCCAATTGTAAGCAAATCTGTACAATTCACCGCTCAGGAGTGGGTTATAGACCCATATATTATTATAAAGTGGATGAAGGAAACTGATTAACATGGTTGATTTTTTTTTTAAAACATTGAAAACATATGTTTATCAGCTTTTACGGTAAGTGTGAAAAAAAACCGATTGTATGTTTAATTCGCTACTATAAAGCAACAGTGAGATAAAATTTTAAAAAGTCGATTTTAAAATGTGTAATCGATTACTGAAAAGCAAACCTTTATAATGAATTAGTGGAATAGTTTAATTTTAACAAAAATATACCATTTAAAAGGAAAATCTTAATTTCACAATTATCAATAACTTCAAAGCATCAGCGAGATTAGTAGAATAACTAGATACAAATAATAGTATACAACAAACATTTTATTATCTTTAATTATAAACCGAAGAACAAACTAAATAAAACCATACCACACTTTTTAAAAAGTACAACACAAACCTTTAAGTTCAATTATTTTGAAATTACTATTTACGATTTATCCCACTGATACCGATGTATGAATGAAAATAATATTTTTGAGAAAAGTTAAATATACCACAACTAGTTTTCTTTAGTGATTTCATTATTGGTTTTATTACAAATTAACTAACGGCAACATAAAAATTGTTAACATAATCCATATTAAACAGGTTTTTTGGAAAAAAAAACATACGATTTCTTCGTTAACTGAAATCAAATTTGCGATTTTTAATAATAACAGTAATATAATTAATATTAAAAGTGAATATTAAAAAACGAAAAAATCTCGTGTAGAATTACATGAAGGTCCAATAAGACCATGCTTTCTGGAATTTAAAACAATCTACTGGAGGCAGGTAAGTTGGCAGGTGCCACAGGTTGAAATTCTCTCATCTAAGTGGATTAACCCCTCCTCCCGACCAAAGCAAAAACTTCCTCTTTGCTGTCCGTCCCAAACGTTTTAAAGCTTTGAAACAGGTTTTGTTTCCACATCATGCCAAACTGAAAATATGAAATCGTCAGAAACCGTCAAGTTACAAGATAATTTATACACCAATTAATTTTAACTCATTATTATAACTAATGACTTAATAGAAATATCAATGAATAAATATTATAATTACTAGTTTTATTTAAAAAAAATGATTTATGAAAATTAAAACAATTATTTTTCATAAAAATATGATAATCGTATTTTTTTTAGTGAGAAAAAAATAATATTATAGAATTTTGAGAAATGATAACAATAAATCTTTAATATTTAATGGATGTAATTTAAGTGTACTGATAAATCAAAGGATTTTATTATATTTTATACGATTTATGTTAGCTATAAGTATTATAATAAACCTATCGCATTTAAATGTTTTATAGCATTATTACTTTAAGCCTATTATTTTTGTTAAGTTATCAAGATTTTTATCTACCTTGATAGAATCTCTGTCTTAGGTTAATTTTATCGTTTTTTTCTAGTCGATTATCTGTTTTTCCGTTGTTGGCTTCCGTGTCGGATCTCATAGGTTCGAGTCTGAACAGCATTTTTTCGGTTGATTTCTAAAATGGCCTCCCCTCCCACCCTTTCGATACTTTAATAACTGGGCGTAACGAGAGCAATAAGTTAACCACTATTCTTGTCCTAGCCGTATATTTCTTTCCCCACTACTGTCTTTGAAAAAAAGAGAGGTTAAGCGACTAAGTGACAAACAGTTCTCGTAGAAAAATTTCTGTTGTGACATCTCCATAAGTAGGCCATATTCTCCACATTGGGAGCGGACGTGGATGAAAAAAACAGTATTATAACTGATTATCAAAAAAAAAATACTGACATACTAAAATAAAAAATGAAACTATGTACATAATGAGGAAGAAATCTAATAGGAAAGGGCAAATAATACTATTTGGTTGGCGATATTATTACAATTATAAAAAATAGTTGTCAAGAGTATTTTTATTAAAAAAATCCATTTTACTTTTTTTCGATTGCACGACATAAAATATTTTATTTTTCTCACATTAACATGTACAGTTTCAATTATGTAGTTAATACGTGATGAATGTTTTCTTCGAAATAAATCCTCTTCAATTATTGAAACTGCAGATTAAAAACAAACATTTACATCAGATATATATAATATAGGGCATAGGTTCCCAACCTTTTTCGGGTGGCGACCCCTTTTTATAAAAGCCATGTGACTAACGACCCCCCCCCCCCAGGAATTTGAAATCCTCGATTCACTTTTTGCCCGGATTGTCTCCGAAGCTCTTTTTTTTTTTAGCTTACCGAGGAATTTGAAATCTTCGATTTGCTATACTTTTTCCCGGGATTTTCCGAAGCTTCTTTTTTTTTTAGCTCACCGAGGAATTTGATATCCTCGATTTGCTATACTTTTTAAAATCTAAAAAAAAGTTGGCGACCCCCCAGGAAACCCTTGGCGACCCCCAGGTTGGGAACCCGTGATATATGGTCTAGAAAATATATCGACCGTCAGCTATTTGCTAAAAGTTTACTGTCGTGTCAATTGATCTCATAAACAAGTTATAGCCTAAAAATTGTCGCTAGTATTTATTATTAGAATACTTTTCGAATACTATGAACTATAAAAGAACAGTTCAGAAATAAAATATAGGTGTATGTTAATATGTTATTTAATATTTTGCTTTTGTATTTTAATATTTATACGTATTTCAATATTAGTACAAAGCCTTTTATTTAAACAATACGTAAGTATTAAATAATATAACATTCTAGCGATTATTTGTAGGATATAAATTGTTTTTTGCGATCATTTGACACGTCGGTATACTCGTTGTGTATTGCAAGCTATAGTTCCTAGTCTCATAATATATATATATTAAATTGTCTTCCAATAAAAAAAATGTAGAATTCGAATTCCTAAACAGTTCAATTTTTTCAATTTTGAAAAAAATATGTGAGCCTTGAATTGAAGAAGAGGATTGTATTATTACAGTGATGTTAACGCAAGTATTATATCATCATAAGTCAATTAATGTTAGATATTTTTATACAACGATTAAACTTCAACCATAATTTGCCAGCTTAAAAAGTGCAATTAATAATTAAGTAACAGTATTTAATGTGTAACGCTAATTTGTTATTTTTTTATTGAAATGAGTTTGAAAATATACAACCAGGTTAATCACTAGCGTGTTAACAAACGTTTTGTCTTATTAAAGAGAAAAATCGCCCAGAGACAAGGCCTCGTACTTGAGCGACTTGATGTATTGGAATTGTAGCAATGTTCGTCCATGCTTTGCAAACATTCATAGGTACATTGTTAATGTTTGCATACACATCATACAATATTTATGATTCAATTCAAAGCTTCAAACATTAAAGATAAGTGTTACACAATAATGGTATATTTAAGAAAGAAAATTGTTGGCATGGTTTTTCTACTGGTTGTGACTAGATGCCAGACTAATCTAAATTCTAAATGAAAAAAAAAAAATGACATTATATATACATTATATATTTCTAATTTATTTGAAAAAAATAATATACATACATTTCTACGTCATAAACAAAAATCTTACAATAGGGTAAGATTACTGACGAAGTGTTAAATAAGTGAAATTCGTGGTACACCTATAAAGATACCGCCAAAGTCATCGAAAATAAAAACTCGATTTTTGTTCGGATTAAGAAGTTCGGCATTTTATTTATTTTTAACTAGGCCCTGTTTCTTAAACAGTAAATATATATGTGCTGAACCATTTAAAAATAAAAGCCGTTTTTGTTGTTGTTGTAGTAAATTCTATTATGATCAGGCTCGTCTTTATTTAACTACGGAGCATTTTAATTAAGCTGATAGCAATGCGATGTTACGGGAAAATTCTGTTTAAAATGCTCCCCGTCACATTGTGAATTGTAGAATTAGTTGTCAATAATATACGTTAAGATTTCTTAATACACTCGAAGGTTTTTGATTTAAATATCGATATTTTTTTTCGATAGCCTTTGTCATATTCACAATTTTCGTAAATCAACTTACTGAAAATATTGATGATAGATGCTTGTGCACGAAAAAAGATCTTGCACAAAAGTCCATGGCGAATTCCAATCTGACATTTTAGTATGTATTTGTTGATTTGAAGTGGTATTTTGCGAACGGTTCAAGAAGTTTTCCCAACACTTTCGCAACGAGTAATCGCTAGCAATGTGTACACCTCATAATGTTTAATACACGATGTATAATTACCTCATTTTCCCTTTAGGGTCGCGTGATTTAAGCTGACACAAAGGTGGAAGATCAGAGTTTTGATTATTAGATCAGTTAGAACAAAAGGCAGACATGTAAAAATTTCCGTACCCAATAAAAGTATGATAGTTTAGGTATTTGCTTTAGAACATAACTGCTATTCTTTTGATAAATTGGTTATTTTTCAATGAATAATTTCACAAATTTATACTTATCTAATCATAACAACCTGAAGAGTGTAAAAACCATTTTTCTGTCAATGTGAGAAATATGGATTTATAACTAAGTGCTTAAAAAATAGTTATTTAATTTTAGTGGTTAATATTCAGATACAATACCTCTCAACATTATTTTTTTTACCAGATACTAAACAGTAAGCAACTGAAAAGTTCATGAAGTTCAAAAAAAAACTAATAAAACTAAGTCGCTGAAAATTAAATATCAAAGCGCTCGAAGAAAATTGACTAATATGTTGCATCTTCATAGCTCGTAAATCTTTGCCTAAACTATTAAGTGGGCTTAGATTCATGCCTCAGTAATGTCAATATCAATTTATAAAATAAGTACCATGCACTTACTGCTGATGACAAAAACAAATATAAATTTTCTAATTATAATGAGATTAAAAAAATATTTTAAAGTATCTTTAACAGCTTATTAGTTCTTTTTTTTAATGAATGAGTTATCTTTTCTGCTGTACTCAATACTACAAAGACGAATGATGAAATACTTTGATCATATAATAAGAAATTTTTAACGACCAAGACTCCATCAGAATTGATTTGAGGATGCTACGCCAGAGAAATTAGAAAAACGGTAGTATTATACCAAGTGTTCAAGTGGTGTAATGCTTGCAATGAAAATTAAGTTATTTATTATCAAAAAATAGTGCAAATCTCGTCACTTCAACTTATATTCTAAAGCTTAGAGTATAAGTATAAAAAAAATATTTTGAGATAAACTTAGAAGTGTGAACATCATTTCCAACCCTGTATCGTTATCGTATTTGTGGGGAAAACTTCTTTGTAAAGTTTTGAAAGATTCAATAAATTATAGAAAATTCAAAAACAATTTCAGTAATTAAATGTGTGATTTCAAATGGTTTGAGATTTTTTAAAATATATGTGAAAATGTTTGAAGAATGAATGATGTCAATTTGTAAAACAATCAACAGATTATAAAATGTTTTAAAATATTGAATACTGACATAATTATCAATGATTTTCAAACAATCTCATGATCACGTTGTATAATACATACACGAATGACATTTAAAATATAAATGTATGTTAGGGAAGAATTAAAAAATCTACAAAGCTATGAATCGATAAACTATGACAAAAATGTACCATTTTGTCATGCTATTTACTTTTTACGTAAAAACAGAAAAAATCGATGGTTGGATGAAATACTTGCTAACATTTTTGTTTATTTTTTCTAAGTACATTTAAGTACTGAACTAGTTAAAACACTCGTTTGTTATAATTTCACATTTATTTTTATGATCAGGATAAGTTTTGCTCATGACAGTCATTTTAAACTGACAATAATATACATCAATACAGTGCTATTTCTTTTAAATGCCTTTCATATTTCTATTACCAATTATTGGTTAAATCCTTAATGGTTTTATTTTTTCATTATAAATAGCACTGTGCTAATATTTATTATGATCCGTTGAAAATGATTATTACGAGCGAAACTGGTCCTCATCATATAAATTAATGTTGAATAAGTACAAAAGAGTGTGTTATTTTTATAAATAATGCCATTCCAACAAGTATTTAAGTGAACACCTTAATAATTTTAGTACGTTAAAGGCTAACAAGATATAATGAAATAGAAAATTGCAATGATTAAGATAATAAATTCACCACACACCCCTGAAAAATACTTTACATAATATTGCTTTTATCTGCTTGGTGCCTAAGTAACTATCGACTTATAATGTGAGAGACGCGACTCCAGGCTGGCTTTACGTCGACTTAAACGCTCCAATTACGCTATTAATATGCAACTCTTTAATGTTTTAACTTCACATATAGTCATTTATTTATGGGACAGTCATACAAAATATTTTCATAAGAAACGCTGTAATTCAAAGTAAAAATATTTAAATAAACTGATTTAATAAATTTAATAGATGTCGACTATAAACTACCACACCTTGATTATTATTTGCATATTTTTGAAGTTACGTTATATAAACTACAAAAATATCTACGTTATCTCCAAACAGCTAGACTAAAATAATAGTGTTCTAATATAAACAAAATTATGAAAAAATATATGATAAGTAATTGTTTTTTGCATTTTATCAAGTTTAGCAAACATCAAACATACACTATTAATTCATTATATTCTTTTTTAGTTTATTGTATAAAAGCATTCACTCATTTTTCTTTCAATGGCAGTTTCTCATGTTTCCGGAGACCAAATTGCAAATAAATATACCCAAAGCTATTTAACTGGACATGAATGCTTCGTTATCGATCTCTTTTATTTTGATTGTTCAACTATCGAGCCATTTTGTAAATGTGGTAATAAAATACAGAATGCCGTTCAATCACAGAACGTACTTTCTAAGCAAACGTAAGTGCACATACACTTAGTCGGGGCTAATTTCTATTTCAATATCTATTCATTATATAATATCTGAACCTTGAAAAGAGAGATATTAGAGCTAGATTTTAATCTGTATTAATCTTTTTTCAAAGCAAAGGATTGAGTCGCTGCACTCCGGTATCAAAGTAGTTGCTCCAGCTCCGTTCCATGATCCGAATAAAAAAGTTTAACTAAGACGTATCTATATTGACATTTATATAAGATGTATTTAAATGTTTTTAAAATAGCTTTATCTTTATTTATTAATCGCTATTATGATTCATTCTTTATTTAATAATAAAAATGCTGACAGCTTATTATTCCCCATTGTTCGTCTTTTCTCGGTTAATAATAATTTTAGCACAGAAAATAGTCAGTTGACACTAGTTGAGTAATGGTCATACATACTTAAAACTATGTTGTCGTATGTCAAAAAATTCCAATGGTTAGAAGTGCCAAATATAATATTATAAGAATATGAATTTAAATTTTCTTATTCAAATTTGATATTGAAATTCCATCAAGCACCCTCAGTCGAAATACTTAATTATTAAATTTTCTTAATTCAATTTTCATGATAATAATATTTTTTCAGAGCAGTAAAGCAATACGAATGGTAGTTGTTTTAATGTTCAAAAACTCCTGCTCCAACGCGTTATCTATGAATTTTAAAAATACTGAATATATAGAATTTATCAATTAAAAATGATTAATTAAATGAAAGATAATTATGAATTCATTCTAAATTTCTCAATGTTTCACCTAAAAATAGTACATGATCTAAAGGAATCTCACCAGCACTACACATACACCCCTCATTCATAAATACCATTGAAACTATTTCTTATTGTATCACCTGTTTAATATATGTAGTGAAGGCTAAAAGTCAAAAGATGAATACGAAGATATTTCAATTGCGTGTAAAACCTTTAATAACATGTTAATGAAGTGTTATTACAGCAAAGAACCCGCAAATTATATCACTAAAGGTGTTTGGAACATACGGCTCTCGTATCGATATCTTTTACATACGTGTCATAAATACTTAAAATGAATATTTGTGCGGTAATGGGAGTGTTTAATATCACATTAAAATTATATTTGATTTACATTATACAACCTATTTACTATCCTTATACAAATAAATTATATTGTTTGTATTATTAATACTTAGTGGAAAGATACAATATTTTTTTACTGAGCTTTTTTATAGGTAATCTATGTTTTTTTTTATCTTTATTAACACTTCCTTTGCGTTGCTAAAAAATACTTCCAATACGTTCCAGACCCTTAACGAACAAAGTGAAAAACATGTTTTTTTTTTAAATATATGTACTTCTTAAATTTTTACCGTCCATCAAAGGGTGGTAAATGTTAAAAAATGTTTCTTCACTTGGTTTTTTAAATGCCAGCAACATATTGGAAGTATTTTTTAGCACCGTACGAGAAGTTTTGGGTTTTGTTTTAAGTAAAACATTTTTGAAAATCTTCATAAGATTATCAAAATCAATTATAATTTAAAATTAAATTTGATATCTTTGTAATTTTACTTGTTCTTACAATTTGTAGCACGTGTTTCTGTTTGTCAATAAAAAAAAAATTACGTCTTGCTATATGATATTTCGTATTTGGCTTTTTTTGTAATCAACTATTTCAATATTCGATGCTCGGTAATATACTATATTTTTTGCATTTACTATAAACTACAAGCACAAAAACTTTAAATCGACGTTATATAATGTATTAGTAGAAATTGTTTTTTTACTTAAATATTGATTTAAATACAATAGCATTATCACAGGCTAACTAAAATAAATTGTACGTAAAAATCTAAGCTTAGACTAAAACCATAGCTGAAAATCATTGCTTGGATTTGATTAGAAAACGTATGAATTTTTAAAAATAGAGAAAACCTTTTGTATTTCTAATAATCACGTTTTGAAAAGTATAATTTGATAGAATATATTCGAATATTAAAATTTCTTATGTTTTTAATAATCCGAAATAACATTTGGAATCTTAAGCTTTTATAAAACCCATGCCCTGCAATAAATACTTTAGAAAAAAGGTGCATTGTAAAACTTTTAATTCATTTAAAAAAAAACCTATGTGAACGCTTTTAACGAAGAAAATTTTTCTTGCTTTTATAAAGGAAAAAAAAACGAGGAAGACACAAAAATTGACTTACGCACGTTTTATTTGTAAAAACATGCATTAGCACTTAAATTACTGTATTCACCGCATAATTACTGTATAATTTTAATGAAATACAAATATTACAAAGCCTCAGCTAAAATAAAAATATTCGTTATTAACTATTCAAAAGAAAACCTTTTGAAATGTATCCAGATTACGTTATTATTGTTAGTTATAATTATTTTGTTTTCATAATTTTAAAACAACACAAACCACAATAGCAACCAAAGACGTTGAAGTGATAGGTTCTTCGTTATTTAAAAAAAAACCGCGATGACATGAATACGTTTGTAGTAATAACTTACTTGGAATATATCATTACCAAAATGTATTTAGTTAAATTTTTTACCATTAACATGTTTTATTTTCGTATTATAAACAAAAGTTTTTTTCTTATTATTAATTCTCTTATAGCGTATATTGATAATCTTTGATTTAAAAACACCATTATAAAGTTAGTTAGAATTTTTAGTAAACGAAAATGTTATTGAAGCACAGATATTCAAAAAAATGACACTATTTAATAAACTATCTGTAACACAAAATCCATATCCTATTTTTCCATATGACTGTCTCATTGTGTTATATAAACAATTGCTCTTCTACACGATTTCCTATGGACTTTAAGCTCTGACATTATCTTCTTTGCGTTAGAATTAGAAAGAAAAGGATGTAGCAATAGCGTGAACATATGAAAAACTAATACTGGTAATATTATTTTGAATTTTATAGTTGCTGCGTGTATTTTCTAATATAGATGACCGGTTATTGATTGAATTGGCTAGTCGGTTATTAATTGAAAATTAATTTATGGAATTCCATTATTATAACGTCACAAAATCAATATTTTTTAAATACATATTTATAGTCGATAGCTATTACAACAACTAAACTATATACATTTATACTGGCTCAGAAGAGAAACGCAATACATTTCATCTATTACAGTAAATACATTAAAAAATACAGTATTAAATGTTATATATTGACTAATGTTTTTCATAAAACTTCAATCTATTCGTGATACTTAAGTAGCCTTCAAAGAAAATATGTTTTAAATTAAAAAAATTGTACAATGACATTAGTTTTTTGTAACGGTTTACGATGGTGATGGGTTAATATTTGTCAGGTTACTGAGAAAGATATAAGCTTGATTATATCTATTAATTTCTAGCTGTTTATAATTTAAAAAACCTAAAACTAAAATACAATGCTATTGTTTGACCTTATAACATAAGTCACTTTAAAGGTGTTCACTGTCAATACTTGGTGGAATGGCATTATAATAAAAATAATAAAACATTTTTAGTACTTTTTCCACATAAAATTTATTAGATCAGGACCGGTTTCGCTTATGATGAGCATTCAGTTGACAATGCTCATCATGAGCGAAACCGGTCCTGGTCTAATAAATTGCATGTGGAAAAAGTACTAAAAATGTTTTATTATTTTTATTATAACATAAGATTCTGCATGGTTATTGATTGCTGAAGAACCCAAAATTATAATTAATATAAACGATGTATAATTTTGTCATTAATTATTCTCTTATCATACAAAATTTACAAATTATATTTTTGGATTAATATATTAAATAATTTAAAATGAAAAATGTAATAATATTAATCTGAAATATACAGTGGAGAATTATAGATTTAATACCAGAAATAAATAATTTAACAGTTTCAAAACACACCTGTCAAAAATAAAGCACACTCTTTTTTATTTACAATGTAGAGAATCTTACAATTAAGAAACAATAATTTCAAAACATACACAAAAGCAATAAATGTACACAAAAATATGATTCCGCGCACAGCTGTGGTTGAATGCATGGTATTGAAACAATGGGCAATTCAAGTAAAGAGTCAAAAATAAAAATAAAGTGAAATTAGTAATTACTATTGATATCAGTAAGGTTTTTGATGATTGATGCAATTGTTACAAATGCTGGAGGTCAGCGATTTGCGTAGAATGGTGTAGGACTAAACGATGTGGAGGAAATTGATTAAGGCGATCAAGATTCACCACAGACTGTAGCGTCATATAAGATGATGATAAAAAAAGAAGACGAACGATATGTTCGATGACTTTGGTGGTAACTCTGAGAAACAATATATTTAATATAAAGTTAAAATTGATAAAATCATAATTCCACTTCGTGTAGATGTCTGCTTTGAATTATTAAAAAACCATACTCAGAATGACTATGATTATATTGTACGTTTTAACGTATAACGCTGCCATTAATTATAAGCTTTTACTTATTTCATTTTTTTTTCATCAACCTTGATTTTTTAACCGTTTAAATGCCGCGCAAATAAATCATTAATATGTCCCAGAGATACTGCATGTTTTTGAGAAAAATATTTTTGCCTAATAGACACTCGAATTCTATATTTTAAAAACCTATATTGGAGCAGTATAGATGGTACTATACATATTTATCAAAATATTGTATATATTCTATTACAATAACAAGTATTTGATTTTTTAAATGTCTTGGACATCCGTGTTCGCTTGCATATGTTCCGGACACCTGTGTCCGCTTAGAATCCAAGTGGTTATGTTCCATATAAAATAATTTAATATGGCCCCCTTTTTGAAGTTAAATTAAAAATTTTAAAATTCAAAAGTGTTCATTTTCAATCTGTTATTTTTAATATTAGAGAGTATTTTAAATCTTATTAAATCCATAGATATTTAAAAATCTAAATTTGATATTAACTTTACTAGGACTTGAACCCAATCCAGCCTGATTGCGTAGGCAAAGGTCTTACCAAGTAGATTACAGCAGCCGAAACGTTATGAGTCTCACGGTGTCTAAAAGTAATAATATGTTTTAAAGTAATAAAATGTAAAATCAAATAATATTGAAGATTTTTCGGAATTTCAAAATTTGTGTTTATTCCGCTTTTTATGTTAAAATCGATGCATGGCAGCTTGAATGGCAGGTTGAACTTCCTTTTTTACGAACAAAGAATAATAAATATACGTATTCAGGAACACCGCACAAAAGAAGACATCTCATGGGTGGACTACAGCACCCTTCTTGAGGGTTAGATCACTTCGGCAGAACCAAGTGCAAACGAATGGTGTCGATTCATGTTTTCTGCTTGCAACCTGTACGAATAAATTATTTTCAACGCTTTGGGAAACATTATTTAATAAAAGTTACTCATTAAAAAATACTTCATAGTCTGTTTTTCAACATTATTGTTAGAAATATATATATAATTGTATTTTTTTATTAACATTAAAAATGATTGATATAAAATATTTATTTCTTAAATTTCACTATTTTTTATTGCTTCACTGAGAAACATCTTCAGACTGAAAATATATGAAAAACATGTCGCACGTTGTGGCACAACTACAATACAGTTTATGTTTTAATTCCATATCATCAATGATTATTAATCACATTTGATAACTGGATGTCTTGATGCTGTAAGGCAATTCACGACCTTGAGAGTATTCAATAAATAACTACAACGGAAGTTAAAAATTAGACATCGCCATTTTAAATTCAACCACTTTAATAAACTGATCATATATTATATTTATACGGACTATTGAACTTCTTAAATACTGACCAATGGAAAACAACTACCTTAATAATACTTAACATTAAAGATGTCATTACTAACTATATATTTATGTTTGTACGTAAATTAGCTATAAAGCGATTTGCAAATATTTTTATACACGGTAATACCTAAACATAACAGACTAGTGAAAGCGAGGGGTTGTCTGCTTTTTTGAAAAAAGTAGATATTCTCAATGCGTTATGTGAGGAAAACAATGACACCACGCATTTATATACTACATTATATGTTTCATTTTAAAACTATGAAAGATGTATGAAAGATTTGTCAAATCTTTAGCTGACACGCGTTAAAACTTTACAGCTTTATTCAGTGGTTACACTTGAATTAAAACAATGTACGCAACTGACTGGAAATTATTTCGGTTAAATCCGTTGTATGGAGGTCTATAACATACACTGTACAGTGACAACCAGTCTTAACACGTACAAAGTTTTATTAGTTGGTAAAGGTGAACATGAGTTTGTGCTTAAAATATACGTCACTTTATTTGTTTTGCCATTACCAGTGGTGGTGGCTCGCAGGGGCTACAAGGGTCAATATGCATTATAATTCAATTTAAAAACTCAGTGATGCACATTTGGTGCTCCTGACAGAAATTAAGTATATATTTTAATATCATTTGATACTTTAAAAAATATTGTGTATTAGAGTGATAGAAAAACCCATACTTCCCCTAGAACACCACGAATAGATTTGAGATTAAGCGAACCTCTTGTTAACATATTGGTAGCCCACCGCTTATCATTATAATTACTTTTCACTAAATATTAGAAAGGTAGTCTTTTTTGTCATACTTGTCTCGGTTAGCCTACCTTATTTCGTTGTAAATTTTTTTGACTCTTTTGATTCAATAATTTCTAAGCACTCAGATATTTATTATAAAATGGATACATGTGTAAATTCATATGAAATCAACATGATTCGAATATTTCGCCAAGATCTCAAATGTAAGATTAAAGTTCTTGTTATCATCCTAAATTGATATTGACTTTTCTCGGACTTGAATTCAGACACATCTGTTCATTATACCACAGACGACGATTAATAAGAACGTCGATCATAGAATTAAACAAATAACCGGGAATTAATAATTATAAGATGGCATTTAAATATGTATAAGCATTAATTATAAATGAAAGACTGTGTGGTGTTTTCTATATTGCAGCGACAAATAATATTCAATAGACACAGATATTTACAATATGTTTCTATAACGCTGCACGATATTGCACATATTTTCTCTATAAATTCTACCACGAAGAAGACCTCTTCATACATCATTGCTTCAAACAACGATAAACCAATAATTTTTAACCGCATTTTATAGGTTAATTTTCTTCCTTTGTACTTTGAATATAATACCAATTTCAAAATGTGATAAGTTACATTATTTTTGTGTCTTCTATTCGAACTAATATCTTATTTAGTAAAGAGTGATATTGGATTGAAATACAAGATCTTTAATGTTTTTATGCAAATCTTCATCGGTTTTACTCGATCAAATGTGTGTTTAATTTCAAAACGTAGCAAGTCACCGAAAATAACAAACTATTATACGTTTTAAGGTAATAATTTAGAAGTGTCCATATAGTTCGCAATTTTATTGTCAGTTACCGCTTTCTTTGAGCACTTATCGATCATACTTAAGTAATAGTTAAGCAAATCAAAATGCAAAATGTAACTCAAAACTGCAAACGATTTTCAACTTTAAAATCTTATGAATAAGATTTGTGTTTCAATATGAGTTTTGGTTCGTGTTATCTTTGTTTTTCAAAGTATATTCCGGGGCGTTGGAACTCAAAGGTGGTCTGTGAAGTTTTAGCCACCTAACGTTGAGGTGAGGTCCCTCTATACATCGCGGTAGGTGAGTTAAGCGGTTGACCCATTAGAAAACATGTCATTTCTTAGATTCAGTATTTCTTTTTTATTATTTTAAAGACTTTTTACTATAAATTTATCTATGTTTACCCATACATATAAAAAAACTTTTTGCTATAGATACAAATTAAAAATTTTATCTTGCAAAAATGAGAACGTTTATCACAACTGTGAATAAGTTTTAACGCCACATTTTCGTAACAAAAATGTTTGAACTAATCTAAAGTATTGCCAACTTCTTTTGATTAAAACAGTTAATATTTTTTACCGAAAAGGGACTTAAAATGTAACAAAATATAACGAGAGGTTAAATGATAGGTGTCAGATATTTTGAATTTTTCAGACTAAATCAGATAAACTCACATTTTTTTTAAATAAATAACTTATTCGTTATCATAAGTAGTTGCTTGAATTTTCATCCTATTCAAATAATATGTACATAGACAACAATGTTTCCTACTTTTCCCACTGTGTGAACACTTTATTTTAACAAATGGTGAACATATTTATCAATATTAAATCAATTGGTTATTCGAATCTCACCCTGAACATCATCACTATGAAAACTCTAAAAACTCAATTATTCTAATGGTGTTAGAGAAAAGCTGGAATCTTGTTCCCTAGCGTGTTATAATTCATCTTAATTCTCGATCAGCAAAAGAGTGGGCACGTTAAACATGTTTCCAAGATTCATTTTGTACGTGGCTTTTTTTCATTTCATACCTACTCACTCTATTTGGGAACGTAACGTGTAATAATAATGTTATATACGTAGAACATTTGCCTCTTGTATGTTTGATTGTCCTAAAATAGGAAACGTGAGTGACTTAGCAAATCCACAAAAATCCTCAAACTATGACATTTCATTTTTAAACACCATCATAGTTTTCATCATATTTCATAGCTGCCACTTAATGCTTTGCTTTCTCCCATATCAAGCCAATAACCTTCAGTTCAGCTGAACTTATTATATATGTGTGTCCCTATCCCATTTTAACAATATTTCTTAAATCTATGTTTTAAAAAAAACAAATCAGTAACTGGATAATGCTAGTGAACAACCTAAAAATATTTAAACACTAAACACTCACCAGTGTTCAAAAGCTTACTCATTGGGAACTATCAAGGCAATATATAATAGTTAGAGAAGAAAAAAATATCATCAGACACAAATTAAACAATCATATTACCACTTAAAGTGCTTTTTCTCGTGGGAAATAATTATGACTTATTCTAAGCGTATTGATTATTATGGCTTCAAAAACGAGAGGCTTGAAAATATTTGTTTCCATTATGTGGTGTAATTTTTAAAACAGTAAACTGTTGTTGAATTTAAAAACACCCACTGAGTACACAAAAAGTCGCCATAAACAGTTGGTTAGTTACAAATGCATAATTATTATCGTATCGCTTTAGTGCTGACATTGAATTTAGGGCCTGCAACTCCGGGATTGTGACAGTACTAATCCGACTAATACTACTCAGATACGAAGTCTTCAGGATTGAGAACATTTGAGAAAGTTATGCGAGGGTTAAAAAAAGGTCCCAACTTTTTTCATTTTGGCAATTCTATAAATTCCGGGATTTTTGAAATCGATTAAAATTTTGTTGAAAAATCTCAGGATTTCAAAATCGTCGAGCAATTTTTTTAAAATCTAGAGCCCCGAATTTATATACGATTTTATGGTGAATGTTTAATTCCGGGATTGGAAAAATTATTAATTCCGAAATACCGGGATCACAAAAAGGGTCCGAGACTGGATTCCCTAATCAAAGATTTTTCAATCAATCGATGGTGATCCAAGTGTATACATAGTTTTTTTTTCCTCGTCGCCCCCCCCCCAGCCACAACCTGTCCAATCTGGAAACTAGATAAACATACCTAAACGTTCTTATATGCTCATTCTTCTTTGATGAGCGGTTGTTGAACTTTCCAGGTGTTTATTTTGAATTCTTGATAGAAAAGTATGAAATATATTTTTAAAAATTATGATTTCATAAAACTGTAGAAGTAGTTATTATTAGTTACAATTATTTTTCATATAATTTGACAAACGATGACTTCATGATAACTATTTTGTTTTTCTAAAAACAAAAAAAACAATTGGCGTGTCACTCATCTGTTATAATTCAGATCAGAATAATGCACAAAGATAATTTGCCTCTTGTATAAAGAAAATTACTCTCCTATTTTTATAAATAACAACTTCATTTGTATCGAGCGTGATTAAATGCTAACACATGCTGTTAACCAAACTGAAACTTATATTATTATTAACCGTAAATGAAAATATGTGATTAGATATTGCCACACCTGATGTTTTGAATATATTACTATAATCGACGAGAGCGAATCGATGCTTTTTCAGAAGATGAAATCATGTAATCGCTGACACTAAAAATATCTATCCATCCTTATTTAATTGACTTCAATGAAATGCATGAATATTTTTTATTTATCAATTATTTTAAATATGTACATGCAAATAAATAAATTCAATGGACGTATTAATTCAAAACAGAAAAAATCTTACACAAATTCCAAATACTTTTTTTTTTGTTTTAATGGTTGAGAAAATAAGTTAAATTCACTATCAGTAGATTTCATAATTGAGTAGGTTATTTCTCTGTTCCATACATGAAACCATGGCTGAGTGAGTAGATTGCATGGTCAATGATTTGAATTATATGTTTGTAGTACGTGGACGGCGAAACGAAACCACATTGAAAAATTAGAATCGCTTAACTCGCATTCCCAAAACCTTTAAATAAAAAAGACTACATTTCATGACCAGATAATTTTGTATTTAGCTCAAATCATAGAGAGGTGGTTGATCAATTCCAGGAGTTCAATCAATAACATTAACAATCAGAAACTATCTTCATAAACTAATTATTTTGTCATAACGTTGAGTTGAAAGAGGTGAAAAAAGATTAAGCAACTGACTTTAGAGTGTTTCACAAATACTACATATTCTCTGTGTAAAAGCACTCCAGTCTGATCCCAGTACAGGAAAACTTCAATATAAATATATGACCAGAATGAAAATCATTCTGATCAAATGAGTGAAACATCCTTTCATTCAAAAATTAAATGTTCAACGTGTTTAAATCAAATGTCACCGCTTGTAAACAATATTCGGTGCATTAAAATTAAGTCATAATTTTAGGAATCGAATTTGAGTCATAATGCCGTCGTGCTCGTAGACAAAATATTGCACTGTCATTTACAACGCATGCCGCTGATTCACACAACGTCACTGTAGTTTAATATATTAACGAAGTACATATAAAAAACAAGATTTTTTTTGTGTTTTTATACGTTTTTTACCAAAAAATAACATATTTTTAGAAAAAAGTGTTTTTTATCTTTATTTGTATTTGATTGTCGGCCTGAGTGGCCATCTCATCACCTAAATATGTCCGTCATATTGAGTTTCTATTGCGTACAAATAAAAGTTTTGTAATGAAAAAAAGATAAAGGGAAAATATATTGAATCAAGCCATTGATTTATAAAATATTAAATTGTCTTTCATAGTTACATACATATATGTCCAAAGTCATACCAAAAATACCGACACCATACTAAATTACTTCTGTGTACGTTTTCGCGTGTGTTTGTCGATTAAAGATGGAATGTCTTATTTTTGAGACATTCAAACATGAATTTTGAAAACACCGCAGGCTGTAATAAATTATTGCATACACAAATATAAATATCGTATGGGCAAAATATTCGCGGCTTACAGTGCGGCCGCTGAAAAGACAGAAGCTCTAAAAAGTACAGTACTTGTGTAACTTACTCTCCTTTTGCACGGATTTTTACGCGGTTTTTATAAACACAGTATTTGCAAAAAATTAGTTGGCGTGAAGTTCAAATATTTTATAACGTGAAAAACTTAATACTTTACTATATTTCCATAGTATAATTGAGTTTTACCAAGAAAATACGGTGTATGGTGTGTGCAGCCGTTTTTTGTTCATAAATGTTTTCGATTTTGTTTTATACTTAAATTTGTCATTAATTATTAAAATCACTTGGTATTCTTTTTAATGAGCGAAAATAGTCTTAATATTTATGAAAATATCTTATGTACCATATAAGAGTGTTTCATTAAAAAAACCTTTCATTTTGAAGTTTTACTATATTGTAGTGGTGTTTGAATTTTTTTATAAAGTCACATTTACAAAAGCTGTCAAAATATTTTGTTAAATAGCGGTAATTAATATACAAAATAAATATTTTTTCTGATTTATGTGTTTTAAAATTGTTTGACAAAAGGAAACAATAATTATATTTTACCGGGTCCTATGGCGCAGCGGTTAGTGTTGTAGGTTGTAGGCTTCCGTGCCAGACCTCACGGCAGTAGCGGCCGGTCAATATGACATTGATCAATGCACCCCTTGTATATGCAAGGGAGGGTATATTTCATGAAATAATATTCAAAAATTACATTTATACTTTTCCCTCATTTTAAATTCAATAAAATAAAATATTTTTTCTAAATTATTTATTATAGACGAGTAATGAGAGTTAAAAATAAGTTGATGGTATGAATTTTGTTTTTGAATATTATTTCATGAAATATAACCGCCCCTGCACAACAAGGGGTGCATTGATCGGCTGCCACTGCCTCACGGGTTCGAGTTCCAGTACGAAAAGCATTTTTTCGATCGATTTCTGTTCGAAGGCATGGGTGTTTGTAACGTCCTTTCCATCATTTTTGATCCTTCAACAACTGGGCATAGCAAAAGCGATTAGTTAACCACTAGTTCTGTTCTAACCTTATCCTTCTATCCCAACTACTCTCTTTGAAAAAGAAAGGTTGAGCGACTGAGTAACAAACAGTTCTCGTAGAAAAACTTCTGTTAAGATACCTCCATGAGGAGGCTATATGCTTCACGCTGGGAGTGGACATGTTTAAAAAATTATATCCCGCTATGTATATATAGTCAGACAGTGACTAGAAAATTAAATTTTAAGTAATTTACAAAAAAAAAATACAAATAAGTTTTTTGAGAAATGGACGATGAATATGATAGTAAGTAGCTTAAGTTATATTTTATATCATTGATATAGAGATAGGGCTAAGCGCTAGTCGATGCATTAAGCACTTACTGTTAAACGAGATTATTCTCTTAGCGTACAAAATTACAAAAAAAAATAAAGGCACTAATAGTAATACAAAAAAATTCATCAGTGAAAATACGTAAATACTATAGAATATTATTCGAATGGTCATTTATATGCTGAGTACCCGGTTATGCGTTTATGTAAGGGGTGGGTATGTGAGGTCGAACACTTGATCCCGTAAATATGTGGAATGGGCAGGAAACGGATTGAGCTAGTTGCTTTACATTGCTTCGGACACTTTTTCACTGGGTAACGGGTATAGACAAAAAAGCTATACGCTTAAGTTTTTAAAAAAATGACGTATGCCTAATGTCAGTTACTGACGAAAATCAATGTATCGCAATATAATACAATCTTTGATATAATATAAGCAAGTCTTGGATGTTGCATATCCACAATATAATCGAGAAAGAAACGTAAAACGAAAAACGGCCGGATGACGATTTCTTGGTATTAGAATTTTTAATGTTGCTAATGTACAAAAAATTCAATCAATCATAATAACATGTCAAAATTAATTTGATAACTATCTTAAGAGAAATTCGCTGCGGTTCTTTACGGTAAGTAATAGATAATTGTTAATTCCGTTTCTTCAAATAATGATTGGATGAAATATATATTTACATAGAGAATTATTTATTGAAAGTATTGAACAACAGCTCTCTCACGCATTCATTGCTATGAGTACTTTTAAAATCATCAATAATAATAAAAATAACTTCAATTTAATTGGTATATTATTTCGTATAAATTATTGAACAAATCTGTCACTCAACAACTTAATATTATTTTATAATTGGTTTAAAGTATGAGTATTTTTTAACGTCAATTCTTCATAAATAATGTGTTTATTTTTTAGTTAAACAAGTTTTTTTCAACTTATAACGTAGTGTAAATAAAGTTTCCATTGCTATCAAGAAACTGAAAATACGGGAATTACAAACAGCTTGACTATATTTCTTGTAATATACAATTTGTGTTGGTCAGTAACATGGGAATGTAATTTTATGTATTGCATCCACTTATTTGCATTATTTTCTTCAAATAAAATAGAATTTTTAGAGCCAGTCTAGTATACCAATTAGCAATTAAAACAATATAGAATTTAATACACGAATCCGAAAATAGTTAATCCGACGGATAGTTAGTTAGATGTAGGTAGTAGATACGAAGTTTCTTTGGTATAAATCATAATATTTTTCAAATATCGATTGACAGCAAGCGATAATAAAACTACCATGATAATATTCTTATTCATGATAATATGAACAAGACATTATATTGTACATCAATGACTTACTGATACCGCTTGACTTTGATTGGATTGTAGTGTCAATTAAGAAGTAACATGGCTATTTATCACCTCCACCTCAAATGACAATGAAGTTTTAAAATTCAGTAGACTCGATTCTGTATTTTTTTTACTATATTTATGACAAAGGTAATATGACAATACAATAATAACCCTCGTGTGTATTCACTTCAGCGAGCGATTGTTAAAACTCTTCGATTGAGTTAACACGTTTTGTGTGCAAATAGAAAAAAATATTTTATACTTATATTGGTTAGAAAATTAAAAGTTTGTTTTCGATTTTTCAATTAGGTACTTGTATATTAAATTACGTGCAACCCAAAACAATCATAGTCACCAGATGCTTTCATAGACAAATGATATTTTTTTTAAATGCTACGCAAACGAACGAATATGTTGGATAAATTTGTAGTTTTCTGTACTTTTTTTTTTTTGTTTAGTGAATTTGATTGTCAACATTTCCATGTTCATACCTTCATTTTGGTGCCAGATTTTATCGTAGGCTTGTCAAGATATTACTGGACGTGTCATGATTTTACCAAATTGAAATAAGGTACGGTTTCCTGTTATCTAATTTTATTGCAATTCTAGAATCGTATAGTAGATTTCGCTCCACCTGCGTGTACATGGAATATCTAGTCCTAAGGCCGCGGCAATGCAATTTATCAAAGTTAGTTTTATCTCGGTGATTTGCGAATATGGTTTTACATGGTTTTGGAACTACTGGCTATGAATATTTTTATTTTAATAACGTTGGAAAATTGGTACTCCACTTGGTGTGCAATAAATTGTGACACGTGTTTTGCCTCTTTGAGAAGCATCTTCAGACAGAACATCGTCAAGCTTACGAAAAAAACTGTGGAACAGAAGCACGTGTCATTATTAGTCCACAGCCTGTAGAATAAAAAAGTTAATAAATTTAATTATATATTAATAAATAAATTCCTCAAAGTAACCGCAAAATTTGTCTAAAATATTAAGTAAACATCTTTCAAATTTTTCAAAATAAAACTACCATATTAATTATTTTGCCTTTATAGAATGAAAAATGCTGTGGTTCTGTAAAAAATATTCGATTTGACAATATTTAATATTATTTCGTTTAATGCTAAGCAGCTGGAAAAGAATGTGTTATCACACAATATTATCTAAAATTCAGCTGCCAGACTGTCGGCAAAGTCAAGCCCTGTATTGTGTTGTGTTGAATCTCTTTGTGGTGATCCAGGTTCGAGTTTGGGTGTTTTGTTAGGAACATGAATAAATGTGTTCACGCCTTCGCCCCCCAAATTAGTGTGACGCCTAACAAACATCGCTCTCAAATCACTATTTTATGAGATTTGTGGGACACCTTGTAAGGGTAAACTGACAATTTCCAGTGATTCCTAATTGTATTTAAATATATACAAATTCGATGTCCCACCATCATACTGTTTATTACACGGTCATCTTCCACAACGCAATAACGATCGAGATATAATAATATACTCTTCACAATTATTGTCCGATGCATGGCTGCACGGGGCTGATCTTTAAGCCGACCACGACGGTGCTTAAAAAAGTGATGTTTCAATATTAAAAGTACTGTGACCTTTTAAGCAATTTAATTCTAACCCTTTTTCCAGAAAAAATGATCTAAAAAATGATCAATCTATGAAAATGATGATGACACGCCTAAGCTGTGATAAAAAACCTTGCAAAGCCGATCTACTGTCAATAAATCAATAATTAAGTCTAAATCGTTCAAAATCTGTGTGAATGTACATAATTTGAACGATTCAAATTTAATATTGAAATTCTACCAAGCACCTTCAGTCGAAATCTTAAATTATAATAATTAAGTAATTTCTTCACCTCGTCTAATAGTTCTATAATGGAAGTTTAAACAGTTAATTAATTATTTTAACGTCATGTCCTAGGTGAATATTTTTTTTTATTAAAAAATACCGTTATTGGTATATGTGAAGAAAATAAATATGATGAATTACTGTCAAAAAACCTAAGATCCGATTTTTACATAAAAAGTTTTAGAAAGATTGGTTTTAACGAGTCTATTAAAGTCTATTTATGTCAGTAACGTTACAGTTTTTTTTACATGATGCAGTCAGTTTAATATCCCAACGGAAGCAATTTTTTTGATATTTTATTAGGACAGTAGCTTTTCATGGAGTTTTCATATACCCCATGGAATATATATAAACTTCTGGTGGTGTAAGTGTTTTGAATTTTTATTTAGTCAATACATTGATTTTAGTAATCTTTAATGATAACAATCGATGCTTAAGCCAGAATAATATAATGTTATAAAGCGATTCAATTTATTTATATATCAACTATTATTCCTTCATGTATTTAGCTCACTCAATTCAAACAGAAAATAGTATGATACAATAGTAGACACTTCTTTGTAGGAAAATACTTATTCGAGAGCATTATTAACTAACAGGTGATGAGCAAAATGTGTCTTTATATTCATATAAAATATGTCATATTTTTGGCAAAAAAACTGTTTTAATTTTTAGTAGACCAGATGATATTACTATATTTACATAATTTATCTCAAACCACATTTTATTTCTATAGACCGGACTACACGCACACCATTCAGCCCTATTTAGCGTTTTTAAAACTAGACTCATGTATAGAAATCACAGTAGAAAATTAAACACGGAAACTTGCCAACGCGTACAACTGGTCGCAAGATTATTTGTCGCTTCGTCAATTGAACGCACGAACGACTTGTTGCCAGATAAATGCTACGATTTGCCCAGAAATCAAAGTGGCAATGTCAATCACGTGGCGATGCAATTGAAATAGGGAGTGAACATGAACCAAGGTGTAAGAAGTATTACACCATGAAAATTGCTGATGAAAAGAAGACAAGTGTCCAAAAGTTATTTACCAATGGCACTTTTGTTCGCTCAATTCTTCATAATATTTTAAGCCAGCCTTTTCATGTTACAGCTACAAAAATGACTGTTCTGAAACATTGCTACATCGTTAAATTATTAGAACTGTGAAATGTATACAATCCTGATAGTTGAAAACTATTTTCAAAATATATGCAAGCTTTCCGTATTGATTGCTTTTGATTAATATTGTTAAAGAACATAACTTAAATTTTATCGATATAAGAGTCGTTAAAGTAAAATGAATTTTTGCCCATATAGATATTACAAATAATTCTACTGATGATAAAACATAACTACTGTATAAATCAAAATTATGCTAAACATGTTTATGACAAACAATCAATCGACTGTATTTTATAATTTAAATTTTTGAATAGGTAATTATTTCTACGTCAATTGTGATTATGAAATAGCCAAAAATGCATCACTTTATTTATTTGAAGGCTATCGGTTCCTTTTCGTAAGTCGTAACCTAATAGACATGTTCTTTGTAAAATGACAAAAGAAAGGAGGATGTGAGAGAAAAAATATACTGTGGTAAGCACTCTTGGAATGGCTTTTAAATATGTGACTAAATTACCCGTGTTTACGCATGTCACTTATGGTATTTATAAGGACATAGCAGTAAGTATAACATATGAAAAAAAAACATCTGTTGATTGAATTGGCATTTATTTGGTAGAACTCCATTACGATAAGGTGATAAAATATGATAGTATTTTATTAAGTTGGAAAATATCAAAGTATTTTATTTTTAAAAATATAATTTTATATATCATGGTTGATAGCTGTTTCGGCTAATGCCTTCATCAAAAATAATTCTGATGATTATTCTTGTTATGATATTACTAGCATTATAATAATTTTATTGGTCATGTTGTATTTGGGCTTTCAGCGGTTTGGGTGAAATTTTTAAAATATCACAAAAAAAAATATTATGATTGACGTTCTGGAAATATTTTTTCGTGTATTCGCAATTTTTAGTGGTTCTTAAGAATGCAACGTTATGAAATAGTTAGCGAGCACTTTTAAGTAACGATTTATTTAATATTGCTCGACATGGTTAGAGTTAATACACCAAAATTGGCTTATATAATATATTATATATTAAACATATACAAATTGTTACGTTCAACAATGCTAGTTGAAATAATTAACCATAAAAAAATATTATTATATTAAACAATACTAGAAAATCTATTTTTGCTTATTCTAAAATTATTTATTAGGTCATTTTCAAATGATAAAAATATATTGTTCCATCGAAGTTCTCACTGGTTCAGCGAAACCAATTTTATATTTTGTTTTCGAAAAGGAAGCAGTGATAAATATGTTTAAGTGTTTTAATTTAAGATTCGGACTGTAGTGCTTGGTGGAATTTCAATAATAAATTTGAATTATACAAATTTTATACATTCTCACAAGTTTTGTCACTAACGACTTAATTTTCAACCGTACACTTATACGCCCGAAGATGCTAAAAGTCGAAATCCAGGACGTTGTGAAAAAACTTGTATGAATGTACAAAATTTGAACAATTCAAATTTTAGTGTTTTAGTAAAGTATTTAATTGTTACAGTATTATCTATATCTATATATATAAAAGAAAGTGGGGTTTGTTACACCACGTATATCTCGAGAATTACAGCTCGGATTTTAATGATCTTTGTTTCATTAAATTCTTATCCGCCTAGAATAGCAGAATAAGCATTAAAACATCGGAAAAATATCACGGGAAAGAAATTATTAGGAAAATAAATGTCCTCATACAATTTGTTTTTTTGAAAAATACAAATGGAACGTGGACATTGTATGACACGTTGTATGCTGTTTTCCAGTAAATCCACCAGATGGCATTGATTACATTATACTTTGACAGTTGACTGCTCGCTATGTAGGTATACATTATTATCTCTGGTATACATGCGCCGTTATTTTGAGTTTTCATCGATTTTTATTAGGTTTTAATTCCGATAAATCATTCTGATGTAAAAATCTATTTATCCAATTATGGTCAAACACGGGATTCATGGCTCATAGCGGGAACAGTGTATTTTAATTAGTTTATAATGTGGCGCAACTTCTGTGAAATAGTATTTAAACGATATTGGATACGAAGCACACCGTTCATACAATGCATTGCAATACTCGCTAATGTTTTGGCAAAGAGACGATGAATATCAATTCAATATCAAGATGATAAACCTATTGAGCGGTGGGTATCGAAATCATTATTTTCATTTCAACGTGATAATAATTTTACTCAGCAAGAAGGTTAGCTCGATGAATTATTACGCATAACGTTTTTAATGAATTATTACGCATAACGCATAACATTGATTTGAATAGAATACACCAACTTAACGATTAAAAAACACTGAACTCTGTTTTAAGACGATTTAGAAATAACACGGTGCAAAAAAAGAGAAATAAATCGACTATTCATTTAAAAATTTGGACAGAAATATTACACAGTTTCTGGATATCTCAAGAGATGAGAGATATGTCATTCAAAATTTTCGTAAAAGGCTTCGTCTATTGTCTCATAGTGATAGTAAATAATTTTTGTTACGTTTGATTTTTTTAAAGTATTTTTTATATAACATTAAGATACAATAAGCGATAATGAATTTAATTTTTTGATATCCTTAATTTATTTTTATGCAAGGAAACCTATCTACCACAAATTTTAATATAATTGTTTACACTTTTTCTTTACTCGGTATCGCGTTGAGCGTATCTACCGTGTAAATGGGGAGTTCAGTGTAAAGGTGTTCTACTGAAAAGGGAGAACATATCGATTTTTTTTAACCATGCTCGCTTCAGATGCTGCAGTGTATTTTTTTTATATATACAAGCTGTAGATAATCGATCTTTATTAATATAAATACTTTCTTGAATAGTAAAGGGAAGTGTTGATAAAATTAAGATTGTTTAAATAAATAAACCATTTATTCTAAAGATAGAGTTGTTATTTTAAATTCGTTTAAATCTATATATATAAAACAAAGTGGGGTTTGTTACACCACGTATATCTCGAGAATAACAGCTCGGATTTTAATGATCTTTGATTTATTAAATTCGTAACCGCCTAGAATAGCAGAATAAGCATTAAAACATCGGAAAAATATCACGGCAAAGAAATTGTGAAGAAAATTAATATTCTCATACAGTTTTCAAATGGCGAACACCTTGAAATAATGAAAATGTCGTTTGTATGCAGATTTCATCCGCTAGGTGGCAATTTTTCCAAAATTCATTTGTTTTTGCTTCTTTTGCATACGATTGACTTCTAAATAATTTTAAATTTAGAGTATGGATTAGAATAAAACAAATCGATGATATAAAATGAAAACGAAATAAAATCGGATAATGTTGAAATAAGGTTATGTTTTTAATTAGGTATGATAATTTTTTTGACAAAAATATTACGCTGTTTGCACGAACGTTGCTCTACTTTGGGATGCCACGTTATTACACTTGGAAAGCTACATCGAAGAAATTTTAACGTCGAAAGCAAGGCGATGCGGTTCCTGCTCATCCGAATGACTACTGATGCTCTTGGTCGCATGTACACAGTTCATCCGAAAAATGACGAATGCTTCTACTTGCATGTCAACAGCTCAATTTGCTTGAAAATGATACTCATTACAATCGCTGAAGAAATTGTTTCTGAATCTCCAAGTCAGATACGCACATTATTTTCTATCATTATTTTGACATGCTTCCCATCGAATCCCCGTGAACTGTGGAACAAGTACAAAGATGACATGTCCGAATACATTTTGCATCGAATTCGTGTCAGTTTGGGGAATCCCGATCTCGAGGTGAATGAAGAGATACATAACCAGGCTTTGCTTTAGATCGAAGACATGTGTTACCTCATGTGCGTCAGTTTGGTAGTCAAGTTAGGAATGCCAACGCCAGATCGTGGAATGAACGACGCTTTCAATCGAGAATTGGAACGTGAACGTGAATATGATCGAGATGTATTGAACCAATCAGTTTGAACGAATGTACCACTGTTGAACCCTCAACAGAAGGAAATTAGCGATACGTTAATGAAGGTAATTGATGATGGAAATGGTGGCTTATTTTTCCTCGATGCGCCCGGTGGAGCTGGGAAGACATTCTTCATGTCATTGATTATGGCCACTGTTCATGCGAGATAAAAAAATTGCTGTAGCAGTTTCTTCTTCTGGAATAGCAGCCACGTAGATAGATCAACCGCTGCCGATGAAATAAACGCTTGCCTTAAATAATTGACAAACATGCGAGTTGCATTGCTAAACGATCCATCTGCCGAAGATTTCTCCAAGCAATTTCTGACTATCTATTTATTCATTGTTCAAAATTAAAATTACAGTACATGACATAACAGCTGACGCCAATTCGCCATGTACTTGAAAAATATAATAAGACAAAATATAAAATAAAACTACATAATATATCAGAATCAAAATCAACATAAAAAATCAAGAAATAAAATAGTGAAATTTTACAAACAGTTCACAAATACTATCACTAAAAATGTCCACTTCTCTAGGCAATGCGTTGATCAATCTAAGGGCCCTTGGAACTGGTGATTTAAACCTCTTAAGCGAGGTATAAGTTTTTAGAAATAAAAGTTTTTGCTCATAGTTACGCCCACGCAAGAATAAATTGGGAGCATGTAAATTAATAGTCATGAGAATTTGAGGATTATTAACTCGGCCCCGAAGGAGAAGAGAAAAATGATTTAAGCTTGAAAACGATCTTCGACTATTGTCGGTAACGACCGTGTTCCTGTTGACAAATCGAACAGATTGATTTCGTTTCCGCCGAATTTTAACAATTTCGTCTCAACGAAGGACGGCTTCATCAAAAAAATGTTCCCAAACGTCTAATCACAAAAATCACAATTGGTTGATTGAATGAGTAATTCTTGCGGCGAAGAACAAAGATGTGGATCATTTAAACTTCACAATTCAAAATCAAATCGTTGGTCCACTACATTCCTTCAAATCTAGCGAACTTTCGCAAGGTGCGCGAAACATTCTTGCGCAGACTGTACATATAACATATAACCAAAAAATAATTATTTCTGCTTCTCTATGATAGTGTCATCAGAAATAGTTTGTAGTATCGACCAAACTATTTTTTTTTCGTTTATTAGAGATTCGCGCCGCAGCACACCCAGCATCGCCTCGCGGCACACCGCTTGCGGAGCACTGCTTTAAACGACTGAAAAACTGACATGCAATATTGCGAAACACTCACTAATGACCAAAGTTTTGGTAGCAAGTAAAATCATCACCTGGGATGAATGGACAATGGCGCACAAATGCGCATTGGAAGCACTCAATCAAAGTATGAAATATCTGTGCAATGACTCAAGATGTTTTATAGGCGCAATGATTCTACTATCTGGCGATTTCCACCAAACACTACCAGTCATTACAAGATTTACCGCTTCCGATGAAATAAACGCTTACCTCAAATCACGACTCTGGCGCTATGTAAAGAATCTTCAGCTGACGACAAACATGCGAGTTGCATTGCTAAACGATCTATCTGCCGAAGCAATTGCTGACTATCGGTAACGGGGGTGTTCCTGTCGACGAATCGAACGGATTGATTTTGTTTCCGCCGAATTTTCGCAATTTCACTTCATTCAACAAAATGTTCCCGAAAATCTAATCACAAAAATCACAATTGGTTGAATGAACGAGCAATTCTTGCGGCAAAGAACAAAAATGTGGATCATTTAAACTTCACAATTCAAAATCAAATCGTTGGTCCACTGCATTCCTTTAAATCTATCGACCGTGTAACAAACGAAGACGAAGCAACCAACTATCCAACTTAATTTTTAAACTTATTGGATCTGCCTGGCTTGCCACCGCGCAATTTACAACTGAAGGTTGACTCGGTAGTCATCATGCTTCAAGTTATCAAGTTAACAGAACATTTATTCACTTTTAAGGTGTTCACTGTCAATACTTGGTGGAATGGCAATATAATAAAAATAATAAAACATTTTTAGTACTTTTTCCACATAAAATTTATTTGATCAGGACCGGTTTCGCTCATCGCGAGCATTATTAACTGATGATAATGCTCAGATGATAATAACTCAGTTGATAATGCTCGCGATGAGCGAAACCGGTCCTGATCAAATAAATTTTATTTAGTGGGAAAAGTACTAAAAATGTTTTATTATTTTTATTACAACATTTATTGATTCTGAGGCGGTACGAAGTTCGTCGGGTCAGCTAGTATTATATATAAAAGAAAGTGGGGTTTGTTACACCACGTATATCTTGGCTATAACTTGGCTGATTTTAATTATCTTTGATTTATTAAATTCGTATCCGCCTAGAATAGCAGAATAAGCATTAAAACATCGGAAAAATATCACGGCAAAGAAATTATGAAGAAAATTAATATTCTCATACAGTTTTCAAATGGCGAACACCTTGAAATAATGAAAATGTCGTTTGTATGCAGATTTCATCCGCTAGGTGGCAATTTTTCCAAAATTCATTTGTTTTTGCTTCTTTTGCATACGATTGACTTCTAAATAATTTTAAATTTAGAGTATGGATTAGAATAAAATGAAAACGAAATAAAATCGGATAATGTTGAAATAAGGTTATGTTTTTAATTAGGTATGATAATTTTTTTGAAAAAAATATTACGTTGTTTGCACGAACGTTGCTCTACTTTGAGATGCCACGTTATTACACTTGGAAAGCTACATCGAAGAAATTTTAACGTCGAAAGCAAGGCGATGCGGTTCATGCTCATCTGAATGACTACTGATGCTCTTGGTCGCATGTACACAGTTCATCCGAAAAATGACGAATGCTTCTACTTGCATGTCAACAGCTCAATTTGCTTGAAAATGATACTCATTACAATCGCTGAAGAAATTGTTTCTGAATCTCCAAGTCAGATACGCACATTATTTTCTATCATTATTTTGACATGCTTCCCATCGAATCCCCGTGAACTGTGGAACAAGGACAAGGATGACATGTCCGAATACATTTTGCATCGAATTCGTGTCAGTTTGGAGAATCCCGATCTCGAGGTGAATGAAGAGATACATAACCAGGCTTTGCTTTAGATCGAAGACATGTGTTACCTCATGTGCGTCAGTTTGGTAGTCAAGTTAGGAATGCCAACGCCAGATCGTGGAATGAACGACGCTTTCAATCGAGAATTGGAACGTGAACGTGAATATGATCGAGATGCATTGAACCAATCAGTTTGAACAAATGTACCACTGTTGAACCCTCAACAGAAGGAAATTAGCGATACGTTAATGAAGGTAATTGATGATGGAAATGGTGGCTTATTTTTCCTTGATGCGCCCAGTGGAGCTGGGAAGACATTCTTCATGTCATTGATTATGGCCACTGTTCATGCGAGATAAAAAAAATTGCTGTAGCAGTTTCTTCTTCTGGAATAGCAGCCACATAGATAGATCAACCGCTGCCGATGAAATAAACGCTTGCCTCAAATAATTGACAAACATGCGAGTTGCATTGCTAAACGATCCATCTGCCGAAGATTTCTCCAAGCAATTGCTGACTATCTATTTATTCATTGTTCAAAATTAAAATTACAGTACATGACATAACAGCTGACGCCAATTCGCCATGTACTTGAAAAATATAATAAGACAAAATATAAAATAAAACTACATAATATATCAGAATCAAAATCAACATAAAAAATCAAGAAATAAAATAGTGAAATTTTACAAACAGTTCACAAATACTATCACTAAAAATGTCCACTTCTCTAGGCAATGCGTTGATCAATCTAACGGCCCTTGGAACTGGTGATTTAAACCTCTTAAGCGAGGTATAAGTTTTTAGAAATAAAAGTTTTTGCTCATAGTTACGCCCACGTAAGAATAAATTGGGAGCATGTAAATTAATAGTCATGAGAATTTGAGGATTATTAACTCGGCCCCGAAGGAGAAGAGAAAAATGATTTAAGCTTGAAAACGATCTTCGACTATCGTCGGTAACGACCGTGTTCCTGTTGACAAATCGAACAGATTGATTTCGTTTCCGCCGAATTTTAACAATTTCGTCTCAACGAAGGACGGCTTCATCAAAAAAATGTTCCCAAACGTCTAATCACAAAAATCACAATTGGTTGATTGAATGAGTAATTCTTGCGGCGAAGAACAAAGATGTGGATCATTTAAACTTCACAATTCAAAATCAAATCGTTGGTCCACTACATTCCTTCAAATCTAGCGAACTTTCGCAAGGTGCGCGAAACATTCTTGCGCAGACTGTACATATAACATATTCTTTCAACCAAAAAATAATTATTTCTGCTTCTCTATGATATTGTCATCAGAAATAGTTTGTAGTATCGACCAAACTATTTTTTTTTCGTTTATTAGAGATTCGCGCCGCAGCACACCCAGCATCGCCTCGCGGCACACCGCTTGCGGAGCACTGCTTTAAACGACTGAAAAACTGACATGCAATATTGCGAAACACTCACCAATGACAAAAGTTTTGGTAGCAAGTAAAATCATCACCTGGGATGAATGGACAATGGCGCACAAATGCGCATTGGAAGCACTCAATCAAAGTATGAAATATCTGTGCAATGACTCAAGATGTTTTATAGGCGCAATGATTCTACTATCTGGCGATTTCCACCAAACACTACCAGTCATTCCAAGATTTACCGCTTCCGATGAAATAAACGCTTACCTCAAATCACGACTCTGGCGCTATGTAAAGAATCTTCAGCTGACGACAAACATGCGAGTTGCATTGCTAAACGATCTATCTGCCGAAGCAATTGCTGACTATCGGTAACGGGGGTGTTCCTGTCGACGAATCGAACGGATTGATTTTGTTTCCGCCGAATTTTTGCAATTTCACTTCATTCAACAAAATGTTCCCGAACATCTAATCACAAAAATCACAATTGGTTGAATGAACGAGCAATTCTTGCGGCAAAGAACAAAGATGTGGATCATTTAAACTTCACAATTCATAATCAAATCATTGGTCCACTGCATTCCTTTAAATCTATCGACCGTGTAACAAACGAAGACAAAGCAACCAACTATCCAACTTAATTTTTAAACTTATTGGATCTGCCTGGCTTGCCGCCGCGCAATTTACAACTGAAGGTTGACTCGGTAGTCATCATGCTTCAAGTTATCAAGTTAACAGAACATTTATTCACTTTTAAGGTGTTCACTGTCAATGCTTGGTAGAATGGCAATATAATAAAAATAATAAAACATTTTTAGTACTTTTTCCACATAAAATTTATTTGATCAGGACCGGTTTCGCTCATCGCGAGCATTATTAACTGATGATAATACTCAGATTATAATAACTCAGTTGATAATGCTCGCGATGAGCGAAACCGGTCCTGATCAAATAAATTTTATTCAGTGGGAAAAGTACTAAAAATGTTTTATTATTTTTATTACAACATTTATTGATTCTGAGGCGGTACGAAGTTCGTCGGGTCAGCTAGTATTTGCCATAAAACGCAATTCATCGTCATAGTAAAAAGATTCGCCATCGTGTGTATAAAGTAAAATGAAGTGTGGTAATAAATAAATAACGAAGTAACTTTTGAGAGACTGTATAGCATGTAGCGATTCATATACGGTACACCCCTCTCAAAGGCGATCTTTCCAATATAATTAGAAGCAATTGTCGTGAATGAGCTCCGTGATTACCCGTGACTAAAGCGCTCCCAATTCACTAGACTACATAACTCGGCGTGAGTGTGTTTGCTGACTTACTCACTACACACACTACAATACCAGCATAGATTTTCACGCACAACAAGCATATCGGTGTTTTGTGAGTTTACGACATTTTGGGGGTAAACTTATTATTAACATGTTAATATACCAGCAGAATGATGTATACATTTTATTTTTGATTGAGTGATTTAGAATCTCGGTAACCTTTGTAACTGAGTCCCTTTATGTAATTCTTACGTCGATAGTCACCGTTTAGTTTCTTATCCTATTATGATGTCGATTTTTTTTATTATGATCACAACTAGGGCATCCAATCCCGGGATCCTGGAAATTTTGAGCAAATCCCGAAAATTTACACAAAATTGGCAAATTCAAGATTTCAAATTCCTCGGCGAGTTAAAAAAAGAAAAAACGAGTTTCCGTGAGATTCCGGGAAAAAGGATACCAAATCGGAGATTTCAAATTCTTCGGAGAGCTTAAAAAAAAAACGAGGTTCTGTGAGATTCTGGGAAAAAGTATACCAAACTGGAGATTTCAAATTCCTCGGTGAGCTAAAAAAAAAAACGAGTTTCCGTGAGATTCCGGGAAAAGTATACCAAATAGGAGATCTCAAATTCCTCGGTGAGCTAAAAAAAAAAAAAAAACGAGGTTCTGTGAGAATCCAAGGAAAAAGTATAGCGAATTGAGGATTTCAAATTCCTCGGTGAAAAAATCTCAATCCCGAAATCCCGGGATTGGAAAAAGGCTCCGGGATTGGATACCCTAATCACAACCTATGAGTAATACTTAAATATATTTATTAATTCAAATTTTTAATTGCTTTTTGTAATGTGGAGATTCTTTTACAATTACGTACTATGTGTCACAACAAAATCATTTTTCAATTGAATTGCTGTATTAAGCTTCTTAATATGGAAAAATTATATACAAGGAATAAATAGTGAACTTTTAAAAACTAAACATGCTCAAAATTACAGGAAAAATAATAATTACAAGACTTCAAAAACACTTTTACAAATTTAATTTTTTCAATATTTCATCAAAAAAAGGTTTCGCACATATTATACCAAAATATGGTCTTAACAAGAATAAATGTTTAGATCTAGATGTATGGGTGTATTTCTTTAACCGTTTTACAACTTAAACACGAATCAACAGATTGAAAACCAAGAATTGGTTGGGATAAGGAAATGTTTGATTGATGTGCTCAATTATACCCGAATAAAAAAATACATTCATTAGTTATAATAAAATAAAAATCCACACTTTTCAACGGTTTAATTTATTAATTCATTGTTTACCAGAACAAAATGCCGATTATTAAATGATAAAAAATCGGAGATTAAAAATTGTCATAATATTGAAGTGCTTCGAACTAAAAAAGTCTGCACACACCCAACATTAAACTACACCACTGCATAGAAAACTACAATTAAACTTCTTGCAGATACAGCGTTACCTAATTAATATCGCTAATTGCCGATATTAATAAGATACCGCTATATCTGGTGTGTGCAATTAAAAAACTTTACAGTCGAAGTGATTAAAATACCTTAATATGGAAGGGTGGTAATAGTAACTACAACTCGCTTTGAACTCAATCAATACTACGCCAAGTTGTCTACTTTGTAATATGGTGTAGAAAAGTGATGGAAAACCATTGTTTATTAAAAGATTATTTTTCAATATATTGATATTTTTACGATTCATTATTCAAATAACTATGCTTATAAACACACGTTTACGTTCCGTAATATTTTCAGAATCCAGAGTCAATGTCCCGAAAAGAGAAAGTGAGAAAGTCAAAAGAATAATTATAATTGCAAGCCGTAATATATGTTTTTATAGACTGCATAAACAATTAAATCCTCATCAGGTATCACAGAACCTGCAAGAGCTGGAGGTCAGCGTCCAGGATAGGAGGGTGGAGGATTGAATGAAGCCAAGAAGATTGATTGAGACAGTTGGAAAGTTCTTTCCCGACTTCCCGCCAAAAAGAGAGAATAAATGCTAACGTAATGTTTAAATTCTTCAAATACTATACTCACAATTGCGTATATAATATGACACTTTTCAAAGTCTGATTAAAGTAAGTAAATATTTAAGGGAAAAATATCAATGAGTATAATTTCTAGAAGAGTTATGGGATATAATTGAAAGCTATTTCGGCTTTAAGTCATCCTTTGAATTTTTTCTTAATTTATATATCTGATGATGGCGTTAATTCATAAATCAGTAAATCTCTTGTAGAACTTTGAAATGTAACGTTCTTTATAAAATTCAATGCACATAGAAATATATGTAAATTTATTCGATCATTTTCATGTATCTTGAGAATTTTTAACACTTTCTCAGTCTCAATTTTGTTTATGTTCACTGTAAGGTTTTTGTTTTAAAACAGTTGTACATGAAACATCATTTAGTAGAATGAGAGTTTTTTTTATCTTCAAACACACCTTTCTACTCGTTTTTTAATAATAATAAAAAAAATTGCTATCCCAAAAAAAATAAAGTGTAAGTTTTTATTTAAAATTTTGTTGTTAATACAAATCATAAAATCATTTCAAGACCTTAATCAACTTTGATTTCCATCTAAGTATATTTTCAATGAAACTTTAGTTAATACGAAAGAAACGTACTATTTCTAAAAACGTTCAATTATATTTATGCTGTCCATGAAAACTCTATACAGTTTATTACTTTTCGAAAGCTGTAATACGACATTCAGATAATGCTTTATAAGTCTATAATAGTAAGAAATTGAAAGAAACACAAATAGATAGGTGTTGTGAAATTGAATTGTGTTCTATCTCTGAAAAGGAGTGCAAGCTGCAGGGCCGGTGATTTATGTTAGCACTAAGCGATAACTAATTGTTAAGCTTGCCTCTCTCCACCGATTTACCTTTGGTAGATTTTGTACGCATTCAAACAACATTTGGCAAACGATAAAGCGAAACTAATTTGTTCTGCGCCGATTAAAAATATATCTACTTGTATTTTTCAATGTATAGCTTCTGATACTAGACCCTTATGTTAAAGATCAAATGCTAGACATCGTCTCACAGAAATATAAAGTAATATTTAAATGTATATTTTTTTTGCAATATAAATCCCACTTTAGGTGTTTCTTAATGCGGCAGTTCTTTTATAATAAATATTAAATAAATAAACATAACAATAATTCACGCTTACTTGTAGGCATACTTTTTAATAACTAGTAATGTTACAAAACAAACGAGGCCATCTACATCAAATATGAAACTGAGTAAATCACCCTTTTTAATTATAACGACAATTTAACTGGGTCCATATTGTGCTATTTTATATTCATGGTTTCCATTTATCAACCCAGCTTACGCAACGGTTGTGAATCAAAATTCCTTAATAAACAAGAAAATTACATTTTTATTTTGAAGATTACCACATTTGATTTATACCATCTGGATTTGACTTGTTCTGAAAATAGTTTAAAAGCGTTATACGGAGGGTTGATAATAATATTAATTTAGACAATAAATTCAAAACACAGCTTATTATGCTTGAGTTTTTTTATTAGTAATTAAAAAAGAATTTTAAATTTTTATAATCATAATATTTGATTAGCAACCGAACAAGCGCAGACATGGTTTCACGTTTATGTTAATGTTAGTTTTATTCAGGCAAGTCAATATATAAATGTTACGAAATCATGTGTATGATACCCATTCCACGTTTTACTAACATATCAGGACCGGTTTAAACAATTCAAAATAATTGTATACGAAATAAAATGAATTGTACGTGCGAGTATTCTTTTGTTTGCATTGTTTTTATAAATTAATGATGAATATAAAAACATAAATATTTTACGCCATCATAGATTGGTAACTTATTTAATTCACGTACAACTTATTTTTTATAATACTTTCGATATTATTATTAATTAACATTTGATATACTCTTAGTATTCCTAAGCTGTTTTCTTTTTTCACCGTAGTTCATAAAATACATATATGCATGAAAAAATAGAATCAAATTATTCTAATATTAATGTTTTTAGGTTCTGTATTATAAAAATAGAAAAAAATCCTTTGGCGCAGCGGTTAGCGTTGTGGATTCCGTGTCGGACGTCACGGGTTCAAATTCCAGAACTAATAGCATTTTTACGATCGATTTATTGAATTACGTTCGTAGGGATGGGAGTTTGTGATGTCTAAAAATTCTCTCCCACCCTTCTGATCCTTCAATAACTACGCGTAGCGAGAGCGATTAGTTAATCACTAGTCCTGTTCTAGACTTGTCCTTCTATCCCTACTACTCTCTTTATAAAAGAGAGGTTTGATGACTGAGTAACAGACAGTTCTCGTAGAAAAAACTTATGTTACGATACCTCCATTAGAAGGACATATGTTCCACATTGGAAGTGGACATGGATTAAAAAATATAAAAAATAAGCGACTAGTTTTAGTATTATAATAATTTATACAAATATACGAGTAAATATTATAAGTTGTAAAATGCAACGGTATTTACTTATATTATAATTATAACCAGTTTCATGATTTTTCTTCTTTTGTGTCTCTTGTTATTTGAAAGTACAAAATACGATACTGCGTTATGTTAAAATTATTTTCCGTTAGTAAAATGCAAATTTTTTTTATGTAATTATCATGTAAATATTTCATTTAAATCAGAGCTGTTTAACCTGTTGATTGAGATCCACTAGTCAATTGTATCTTGTTTTTTTTCTGTATGTGCATCATTTTTTCTAAAATTTCTGCTATCTATTGAAAAGATGCATATCGATTTTAAAGTGTTCACTGTCGATACTTTGTGGAATTGCATTATATTAAAAATTACACATTTATGATAATTAGTACACAGTGTAACCGTGATGTAACGTTCTTGCATTATTCGTTTTCTCGCATGGATCGTTTATTTTTCATATTCTCGGCCACACTCATAACACCCATAAAAACAATGTTAAATAATCCCGCATTAATTGTTCCCCGATTTACCGAATTCGTTTCTCCGAATTCTTCGAGAATTCTTCGATTGACCGTTTTTGCTGAATATTTCTCATTTCGCTCATAAATGTGTTGTCGTTTCGCCATTTTTCTTACTCACAACTAAAATTCTACTCCATTAACTATGACTATGACTCAAGCTGAGAAACTGAAAAAAATTCAAGAGGTTGTAAAAATCCAGGAGACAAACGAATTGAAATTGCAAAAAGAGTTAATTTTTAAAAGTACGCGAATTTTAACGCTGGTAAAATTTAAATACCAAACTGCAAATAAGCATATATACTTACATTTATTTTGGTATTATTTGAAAATTTCCCGCATTTTTCGTTTGCTTATTACGGTCTCATAAAAGGAGTAGAATCGGGGTTCCACTGTAAAAAGAACATGTTTCATTTTCAACTGATGCTCGTGATGGATCAAACTAGTCCTGATTATATTAAATAAATGTGGAATTAGTATTAAATCGTGTTTTATTTTTAAAAGATCCTCAAAAAAAAATATATCTGTAAGTTAAATTATGTAATACCACTGAATCTTCATACATATTTAAAAGTGTTTTTTTGGTTTTCGTCTTTTTCAATGTTTACGTTTATCATGACCAAAAGTATAACTTATTAAAAAAGTCTTAATTAATTCATTTAATAAATCATACCATGGCATTTATTCTACAGTATTAAACTGGCTACCAAAACAAAACAAAAAACTTTCATACACTTTCAAAAATGTTAGGCATGGCTGGCTTGTGTAATATTATTTGAAATATTTCAATAACATCTGACTAAATACACTTTTGATAAAAAATTACTGTTGTCGAGTTTATGTGAATGTTTAAACAGTTGGATTTTTAAACTTCCTGTACTTTCTTACTTCCCTTTAAATAATTAAAATATTCCAAATGTGTGCAGCTATTGCATTTGTATACCTTATATGTAGGCTTTATATATATATATATGTCTTTTATCACGTCGTATTTTTACTTTTTTTATTTATGAATTGTAAATAAGGTAAATTTTTAAGGCATTTACTTTTAAAAATTAGGCGAATCGGAAAATATATATATTTTATCCTCTATGTATCCCTAGAAATAAGAGATATGGTAAAAAACTGTGTATAATGCAAATGGATGATTCAAATAGATTTTTTCTAAGCCCGTTATTTACTTAAAATAATTGTTGATTATTGACTTTGTATAAAAGAATAACTATTTTATAATTTATAAAGTTATATAATATTTAAATAAGATTTACTACAGTAATCTTAAAACGATTTGTGTTCTATACTAAAAAGAATTAAATTTGCTCAAAACTTACATTTTATTCAAACTAGTGACTTTTCTTTGAAAAAAAAACCCTCGCCATTGAACGTTTTAAAGAAAATAATATGCATTTATGAGTAAAAAATTACAAAAAGAAAAAAACTGCGTTTTACTAGGCTGGTTGAACATTTATGAAAACATTGTATCCTTCAGTACTTTGTATGGAAAAGAGAAAGTTTTAAAATACTGAATACATGTATCGCTATTGGCTACCCTACAGCAGGGTTCCCCAAACTTATTGTGCGATGGAACACTTCGATAATCTAGAAATGTTATTGGAACACAGCTTATTTTATAGGTCGGGTAATTTATATTAATGAAAACATGTTATGAGTAAACAAAACTCTAAGTGATTTAAAATCTCCGCCTTTACCAAGATATTTGACGTTTGGCAGCAAATTTTCACGGAACACCTATTTAGGTTCCACGGAACTCCAGTGTTCCGCGGAAAATAGTTTGAGAAGCCCTGCCCTACAGCAACAGTGGGATAAGTTGAAAATACTAGTTTTAAGATAATTGAACATTTAGGTTTTGTGTACTTTTTAAAAAGCAAATCATGGTATTATTTAGTTTCTTTTACGGTTTATGATATAAAATATTAGTTTTTCTTGTACACTATTATCTGTATCTAGTCGTTTTCCTAATCTCGCTGATGCTTTGAAGATGTAAGGTAATATAAATAATTTTAAATGTAAGATTTTTCTTTTTAATGTGGCATTTTCTTTTTAAATTGAAATATTTCAGTGTTTCATTATAAAGGGTAACCTTTCAGTAATCGATTGGCATACCATTCTTAAAATTGACTTTTTTAACATTATGAACTCTTGCTATATGGTAGCGGTATGCAAAACATTTCCAAATGAATTTCCCACCTGTCAAAATTTTTCTTTAATTCTATAATTTTTACATACTGAATCATAGTTCTATTAAACATGTATTTCGTATATCATTTTAATTGCATACTGTGAAATAAATGTTTTGTTAGTATTGGTTATATTTGCAATCATGTATTCTACTGTAACCTGTAACTGATGAAACTAAGTCGCTTGATCTTGACTTAAAGACGATAATACTGCTATTTAAAGCTACCAGTAAAACAACTAAAATGTCTTAACTGATAAATATGTTTTGTCAATTATGCCATAAAATGTTCTTAGCTTCCATAGCTTTTAGATCTTATCAACATATTTTAACAGTTTCATTCAACTGCAGAAAAGCAAAAGGATGTAACCCACTCATAACAAACTTTACAGGAGGCACAAAAACATTCTTTTGAATTATGGGCCAAAGGAAAATTATGAAATATACACATTCTTGAAGTGCACGGAGATTTAAAAACTGTGATTTATTGGTTTAATCTCATATTATTTTTTTAAAAAATGTAAAAAACCAATATTTTTAAGTTCCTTTTCTTGTTGCAGTTTTCACATGCCCTTCTTTTTGGATTCGAAAACGATAAATTTTAATACAAATTCAGCATTTTCGGCGCATCCTTTTGATAGAATCTGTTTTAAGTTGTAAACAGTAAGATTATCGAAAAAGGGCTACTTTTAAAAAAAAAACTGTGGACTACGTTCGTTTCCCTTTCCACCGTCAAATATATAAAAATTGAATACAATTGATTCCCCTTAATTAAGACATTTTGGACCCAACAAGGCTAATAATATATTTATAATTTATGCACCTAAAAATATATATTATAGAAAATTATGAGTGTTAATAAGATAATGAAAAATAAAATACTCAAAAATAGTGATTCTTGTTATTAAAAATGTTGGAAAAGTTGTCCGGGAATTAAAAATCCAAAAAACAACTGCTTAAATAATATTTGCATGTCCATGACCGTGAATTTTCCACCGGAATGTATTATGTTACACAAATAATATGTTGTTGTATCGACCACTATAAATACTGGAAGAGATGAGCGAAACCGTATAATTATTTTCCATACCGTGTCGTAAGGTAAGCCCAAACGATATGATTTGTAATAATATAGTTTATTTATTTTGTACTTTTCTTACTTTTTATTATTGCATTTATTTGTTAACTAAGCAATATGAAAATCAATCAATTGAAAATATATTGAATTCAATAGAACGCACCATTTTGTATCAATTTAGTATTCGCAACATTAAAGAATTTTTTAATTCTATTTATTATAGAAATAAATACTACTTTTCAAATGACAATTTTCGAAATATGATAAAATTAATCTGTAAAATAGTCTCAATTTTCAATATTGCTTTAATTTATTACAAATTGTACAATAATTACGTATTTCAAAAATTATTACATGAATAAAATTTTACTAGAAGCTGCATTTCAAAATATTTGGGATAGACTGTTGGTACATTATATATTTGAAAATCTCTGGCACTGGCATTTAGTTTGTGATATGGCTGAAGATAGATCAGTTTCTTTTATTCCACGAAACACAAATTTTACAGAAACGGGAAAAAAATACCGTCACTATTTTTATATTGATTTCTTATTTTTTCGTATTGCATCATTTAAATTTTTTTATATAATGATAGTGGTTATAATATAGTTAACGAACCAAATACAATATTACTATTTTAGAGCTGACCTACATATATCAAAACGTAATTTTGTTTAATGGTGTAGGATGCGAAGTGTTGTTTTATCGTGTGTGATATGGTTTTATAAAAAAATGATTTCCACATGACCCTTTTTTTAAGTATCATAGTATTTCAAATGGGTGTTTCCATCGGTAAATATTTTTTTCACTCATGCTTACAGAAAAATAAAAAAAAACATTTCAATACATTAAATCATATTTTACGGTTTTGTGCTAAAAATATAAATGCATTACTGATAAGACGGACATACTAATATATTTCTTTTAATTATTTCTCCAGATTACCTATTCCAACTATGAAGTTAATATTTTTTGTACTATTCTCGTTATTTTTGGGGAGCAATGCAGATGGTGATATTCTGTCAACAGTTTCTTATAATACACAGAAATATATAACTGATACAATTTTTTACAATTGTAAGTATGATATATTGTATTATGCTCTTGCTAATAAATATGTTTGACCTTACTTTTAACAAATAAGTAGTATTTATAGAAATTTATATTTTGGCATTTTATAGCATAAACAATGTTTATCTTCAGTATTTCTTTGGCGTTTATTTTTATTAAGAATTATTGAAAATAATTATCAATTTCAATTATTTTAGCACCATTCATTATATTATAAAATAACATTTCATTCTGATTATAGTATTAACTGGTTTATTTTACAATTTAAGCAATCTTTACAAATTGCTAAAAATACACGTCTCTAGTCATTAGTAATCTATTCAAACTTCAAGACTATACTTTTTTATAACTGTTATCAGATGATTCCATGTACATATTATTATGTCTTAAATCTTAGCTTTTTTTAAGGTACCGTTTTAAAAATTGGTGTTACATGGTTCAAAAATCTGTTTGGCATGACAGACGACCTATCCAAAGTGACATTGAACCTTTATTCTATTGATGGATCAAAGGTATTATAACATTTATAACTATACTACGTCATATAACAGATAGGAAGTGTGACGTAATAGTTATTGATTCATATTAGTATTTTTTAGATTAGTAAATAAAATTGTAAGTATTTTTTTGAAGGGTCAACTCAGTATGTGTGTGATTTGTTAACTTTAATGTATTTAACGGTCGTAAGGTATTCAAATTTAATAATTTTAATTACAAATAAACTTTACATTTTTTTAAAATAATCTTTGGTCCCAATGTGGAAAATATTGAGTTGAAATAGATTCTATCTCCACAGAAAGTTTTATACGAAACTTGCGTAATTTACAAGGCTATTTAAAAAAAAATTAAATACTAACCAAATTTGGTTTATTTCAACTTTAAATTTGGTGTTGAATTTTTAAATATAAAAATCAAATTATTAACATTATTATTTCACTAGCTGTGCTAGTATTTGTGACACCTATATTCTATTGTACTGAATGCAAAGAAGCGGAGGGTATAATCAATTTTATTTTGAAAAAAAAACAACTAAAAGCATTCCTTGTTTTAAATAGCGAACAATATGTTTTTTTGCTAACTTTCAAGGATTATTATATAAGAAGACGAAAATTATATTCTACTCGATGGAGTATTTCAACATATTTGTTTTTATTTAAATGGTAGATTTGATTATATAATAGCCAATTTCGAAAAGCTATACAAATTAGACGTTTAGTGAATTTATTGATTATAAAATTAAAGCTTCCGTCTATCTGCCTATCCTACGTAACTAGCATGACAGTTTTCACAAAAAATTTACATACGTTTAGTTTTGTCTAATCATTTATTTAAACATGCTATTTAAACAACTATAAAAACAATATATTGTCATCTAAAGGAATCATTCAAAGAATTTTTTAAAACATTTTTTCTCTCTGTAGACATCGTACTCTTTACCAACTGCTGGAAATTTAATTTTAAAAGACAAGAGTCTTCCAAAGAAATTCGACATCAATCTTCCTGTTGTTATATACATACCTGGATTTATGGAAGATGGACGTTTTGAAAGCACAGTTATTAATACAAGAGCTCTCCTCAAAAAAGGAGGAATAAATGTGTTAGCCGTAGACTCTTCTGCAATAACTCGCATGATATACGTTAATGCAGCCGATTCTGTGGAGTTTATCGGCAAAGCCATCGGAAAAGTATTGATTGATTTTTATAATGGTGAGTATGTTTTTGGATTACTTAAAATTTAGCCATATGTACAAAGAAACGTTCGGTAAGTCTATACGTATAAGTAACAACCAAAAATATTTTTAGTACCTGATCATATAAGTCTGACTTATTTATTTAATATTTTCTGTATATATTTCTTAAACATATTGTGTGAGTTTATAAACGACAAAACTTACTAGTGAAACGTTATTAATGCGTTAAGTACAATCAATAATCATTGTTAAATGTGAACAAATTAGCCTTTTTTTTAAATTCCACTAATGACATTTATCAACTTGAATTATTATCATAAAAATTTAAATCTCTACATATTTGTTACATCACAGGAGGCATACCGCCAAGAAACATACATATCGTAGGGTTCAGCCTTGGTGGGCATATGGCAGGATTTGCGGGAAAATATTTCCAAGCTGCTTTAGGAAAAAACGTCTCACGCATCACTGGATTGGATCCTGCTGGCCCATGTTTCTTTGACAGAATTGAGAATCTCAGACTTAAAAATACTGATGCTGATTTTGTTGACGTCATTCACACTGATGCTGGATCGCTTGGGATTATCGCACCAATAGGTAAGAATTTACTTTTTTTAATCATGTCCGCTTTCCCTCAAGGAAAATTGTGACTCCCTATGGACAATCTCCGCGAAAGTGGTTTAATGGGAACTGGTTTTATTCTGTGTTTTTTGAAAGATCATATCTCCTGTTTAATGTTCAGATAGGGGAGAAGAAATGTTTTAATCTTAAAAAAATTACCCGATTCAATGGTAAAAACTTTTGTATTTTAACTAGTGTTGCTAACTTTTCCTGTGACGATTCCGGGACAAAGAGTTCATAACTGAACATCATTTTCATTATCAGTCAGTCATTATCTAGTTTTCTGAGAAAAAAATTTATGTAAACAAATGAATTGTCATTTTTTTTAAATTGTATCTACCACTCAAATAATATACTCAGACAAGAAATGTTAATTACTGCAAGGGGTTAATTAATATAACTTATGTATTGCTATAAACGATAGTTCTCCATACTTTATTTTATCATTTTAAAAAATCCAATCATTTCAATAGGTAAATGAAAAGCAATTGGTAGTTGGAAGATAATTTTTATTTTTAAGAGAAAGTAAGTATAACAATATGAAGTTAGAGATGTATTGTCAATTACAATCACTGCGACCCATTTTTAGAGCCAGATTGAACGGATGCAATTAGTCTAAAACATTAAAAAATTGCTTCATACACTTTGGGCACTCTTGGCTATACAACTGAGCTAGACAAAGCGCAAAAGCATTAGAAAGAAGTTTCAAGGGTGGGGTACTAGGGGGGGCTAAAACTCCTCCTTAGTAGCGGCAAGAAAAATATTAACTGTTTTTTTTAAATTGGTTAATTATTATTCATTACGCGTGATTGGTTGTTTTGATGATTTTTACTGGACGAATTTTATAAAGAATTATTTGTTTATTTCAAGTTAGCTACATCAACACATATACAATTGTAAATAAACATTGTATTTCTTTAACATATTCAGATTAGAAAAAGCTACGTGATTATCAAAATAAAATAATATTTATAAACTACAACGCATAATAAATCTTTTTTTAAGGACACGCTGACTTTTATCCAAACAATGGATCTGGTCAGCCCGGTGGATTCGTTATCGGCTTAAACCATTTGCGAGCCTATGCTCTATATGCCGAAAGTATTTATAACGAAAAAGCTTTTCTGGCAGTCAAATGTAAAGATTGGTCTACTTTCAACAATGGTGGTTGTTCTTCATCGCTGGAAAAAGTTTACATGGGGTATGGAGTCACTACCGCTGCAAGAGGAGTTTATTACTTGGTAACAAAGGGAACATCACCTTACAGCCTTTGCGCCAAGAGTATTAAGCCTCAAGAGGTTTCTTGGTTGGATTATTTACCTTTTACAAGTTGCCGCTAGTAGTTTGATATTATTAAATTTTCTATCATCTCGGCACGAATAATCGGAAAACACGCAATTGTTATATTTTATGTCTTTTTCAAAATTGATAAAATGTTTCTAATGCAGATTTATTCACTCGTACCTACTGTATCATTTACTTTTTAAATCTGTGATTCTTGTTAGACTAAAGAACAATTATCATTACTTTATGTCAGTAGGGTTCTTCTTTACAACTATTATGTCTTTTAAGTATCCATTACAAGTGTCAAATTAAGCTAGATCCAAGTCGTGACTTATGAGTTTAATAAGTTTTTTAACACTATCATTCGTATTAACTTCCTTGTACGGTTGAATAATAACTAACCGCCCATCAATTTAGATCCAAAAATTCGGATCAAAACTTTGCTATTTTACAACGTAACTTATTGTAAATATACCTCAGTTATTTAATTTGCCTCTGATTTGTAATATTTAAAAATATATACGGGAAGTTGTAAAATATGAAAGTCAACACTGGGATAACTAAGCACATATACATTTAAATATCTTCAAAAATATTTTTGTAACTTACGAGTCGCTAATATTGTATGCAACAAAAAAATATTGGTTCTGCTATAAGTAAATATTTCGATAACATTTAATAAAAGAATTATGATTTTTTTTATTGTTTCCTTACTGAAGCTGGTTGAATTCAATTATAACACATAACACGTTTATGCCTGTTATGTTCCGATAAAAAAACAAGATTTTTAGAAACAATTTCAATAGTTTCGTTTTACAATTTATGAGCTACGCTGTAGAGTAGAATCACTAATCGGCGTAGCGCTAACGTCTCAAAATACTATGTTTAACAATGTCTACTTCGTAGACCCAATATGAGATAAAGGCTAAATATTAAGTCTTCAATCAGTTATGAAAGCAGTTTTTTTTTAATTACTCCTCAAATTGTTTTCATAACCTAAAAGATTATTTCTAAACAATCCTTCCAATCGCCATTGCTTAATTTTATACGCCATTAAATTGGCGTAACAAACCTTAAGCGTATCTACACTTTTTTCGTTAACTGAAAGTGTCTAAGAAGCAACTGTCCAATAAATAGTGACGTGCACTTATGTGTATTTCACTCACTATTAATTATTCTTGGTGGAAAGGCATTATCTTAAGAAAAAAAGGATATTTTGTAATAATTTCAAATTTTCTCCTGTCTTTGTCTTTCACGCTTTATAAACAAAAAATAGATCACTCCATGTTTTGTTAGCAGTAATCGTGCAAGATGAGGTTTTTGACAAAAAAATGAATTTTTTAAAATCTGAGAAGCCTTGTGGCAAATCGACGTTTTAATTAAAATTAATTTGACAGTAATTCTTTTTTATATACAATAAAGTCTTTTGTTCAATATATTGACAATCTTTTAACCATTAATATGTAATAATACAACGTTTCTGAACCAGAAAGGAATAAAAAATGGTAAAAAACTTATGTTTATTTAAAACAAAACATATGACCATTGTACAGTCGTGTGACAGATGCCAGTTTGCGATCATATAATTACCATAAAATCACTGACCCAATGTACCTATTATTTTTTGTAGGAAACAGTTTCATCGGAAAAATCAAGCAAAGTGTGACAAAAAAAAGAAATATATGTACAATTACAATACAGTATTGTGGTCTTTTTAAATAGGATATATTGTTTACACTGTATTAATTCTACATTAGTTATTACAGGATCGGTTTCTGACATATCGAGAATTTTCAACTGACAAACATATATAATAATAAAATACACGACTATTGATGAGTGAGAATAATCAGGGTGTAGAAAACGTTTGGAAATAGAAATATAAAAATAATTGATTGATGAAGGCCCCAAATAATAATCATATGAATAAACGACACGAAGCTATAATTAAACTGTAAATAATATTATTATGTAATCGCATTGAAAAACAATCATGCAGTAAAAGCTATTTTAAATAAATTCAAAAGTACATCTAAACAGAGTATTTTTTACCACCTTTATCAGTTGTGCTACAAACCAGTTTGAGATATACGTTTTAATTGATTGTTAGTGACATTTCTAACATAATTGTTATTTAATGCGACTGCGAAATAGTAGCATTTATTTTTTAAGGGGTCCTAAGCAGTTTAATTATAGTCATTTAAGTGTCATTTATTCATATTTTGTATCATCACGTTTAAACTGTTTTCATATTTCTATCACCAATTGTTTGTTACGCCCTTATTAGTCTTTCTGAGCTAAGTATAAATAGCCATGTAATAATTTATTATCTTATTATTACTATACGAGCTTTATTCGAGTAATTTTGCATCGTAAAATTTTAGATATATTGTGTTCGCTTAAAGAAGCTAGGTTATTTTTGGGATCCGTTCTAGTGTTTGATATTACTTGGCTTACCTAACCGGCAACCATCTTGGCATTTGGTCGTCTATAAAGTATGCCTCAAGGTGAGCTTGACAATACCAACAAGGTATATTTGGTGAGCCTACTGTTTTTTTTTTAATCCCGCCCAACAGCTCTGGAGATAACCTCCCAGAAAACATGCCGGCCTTTTCCTACGAGTCTTCGCGACTCCGTTTGCGTATACTCTCAGTGACTTACATTCCGGCAGCCTCTAACCAAGCTATATTATGCCTCCATTGCACCACTTCCTCACAGCGCTGCCAAGATGAGTGCGGATCCTTACTGATCCTCGTTTTTGCAAGCGTCCGCCTCCGCACATGGACACCACTCCCGTACCCTGCCTCAACATTTGGCTCATGCCTAAAGTGTCGGTCTCCTAGTAGCGTCTTCTATAACAAAGATGTAAAACAAATTTTTCGCTCTTAATTCTGAGGCAATCCTCTCTTACGTGCCTTCAGCACCAACAACAATCGTCTCAGCGAAGCCAAAAAAGACCAGCGTCCCACCAGATCTCTATATAGATAGGAGCAACACACAATCGTCGTGATGCGGTTAATTTTTTTTGCGTGAATATATCTGTACCTAGGAAGCTTTACCTGACATTATATCTCATTTTATATGCAACAATATGCAGTATTATGATGCCAAACACCGTTTTCAATTTTCTTAAATCCCACAAGTTACCTGAATTTCTCATAGAGAATTGGCATTGACATCGTCTTAGTCAAAAGACTAACCCTTAGCCTAAACCTCAATTCTCCGTTCTCTAATACAACTTAACATTACTAGTAATTTATTTTTAGAGCGAGTTTCATTCATTGTTAGAAATATCTACTATTGTTTACGATGTTAAGCCCCAAGAATAAATCCCCACTAATAAAATTCATTACGGCAAATACCGCTGGCTTAAGCTCGGAGTTCACAGGTAGGTAGTTATTAAATCAAACATCGCCCTACTGTCACGAAAACGTTTATTTAAGAAAATTTGCAATCACGAACTTATTACATAGAATATTTAACAAACAAAATTTTGAATTATTACAATACACAATAATTATTACAAACCTAGCTTGCTCACACGATTTTATAAATGTAAAATAAAAAAATGACGTTAAACTCTGCGCAGAGAATAAAATGGAATTTAATTTTCGTCGAAATGGAAAAATATTATATCTTTCATCTCGCGAAAAACCGAAACCACAAAAGAAAAAGAAATGCAAGTGAATTTACAACTAAAGGTCTCTGGAACTACGTCCAGAGACCGAGACACACGATGCGTTCGCTTCGTCTCTCAAAGAGCAAGAAAGAAAAAAACAAAAATCACATCGGTATCGAAAAACAATGTTGCCATTTAAGGCCATTAACAATAAACAATTGATATTACGGGTTACCTGATAACAAAATTAAAACACAATTAATTTAGCTACACCTTTTTTTTAATCCTGCCAGTTTTCCTCACAAAAGTGCTAGTGGAAGCGGGTGCCAATAACTCAACCGTGACAAACTGTTATCGATAAAACCACCCCCTTCCAAAAGTGGCATAGCTAAAAAGTTGGGAGCCTCATGCAAACATCATACAAGGCCTCCCCACGCAATTTGTTATATTTTTACACTGTAGATACGTTCCACAAAAACCGTGTAAAAAAGTGTTATATTATACAATATTCTATACAAAATCGTATAAAAAAGTAACATTGTTTCTAAAAATGAATACATTTTAAAAATATTTAGTCGAGGATTGAATACAATTTTGACTTTTCATATCTTAACATTAATAGTCGATAACGTCCGTCCAGCTGAATGTGAGTCTTCGTTTGTATTTCGCCCAATGATAACGGTTTATCTTGACCCGCACATTTTTCGACCAATGCTAACGGTTTATTTTGAACCGCATAATTTGGGAGTTGTCGTTCATCCAATTGGAATGGCTTATCTTTTTATCTTCAAAATTCAAATTTCCTAGCTTAGAACAAAACGATTGTAGTATATGTTATAATAATATTGAGAAAACTAATTTGAAAGTTTGTATCGTTTACGAATTTTTTCAAATGATCAAAGACACGGTTCAATTATTGAAGATATGATTATATTTCGCGTCCAGCCTTGAAAACTTTTTGCATGAAAACATGCATTAAAAATATTCTAATTACGGTATGGACTTTTATACTTTTTTTCGACTGCAGGGCTGTCGATATTGGATATAGCAGCTCAGCAGGGCATCTCAATTATGATTTGTATATATATATGATTTTTTATATATGTAAAGCAAATATAAAATACGATATTTTTCATACATTTTAGACAAAATATTGAATATTTTTTTGGAATTTTTCATACTTTGGCAAAGTCTTGGGTCGAATATTTTTGGACATTTTACATAAGTTTTCATTAATTTTAAATATATTACGAATATTCTAATTATGATATGGATATTTTATAGAATCACATTTTGACTTTTTTTCATACATTTTGATAAAATATGCAATTAATTTCGATTATTTTGCATTTGTAAATTGCATTGGGTTTTCGACTTTTTGCGTAAATTTTCCTTCTTATATCAAATATGATTTTTTTACAGAAAAAAATATTTGGGACGTCACCTCCCCCAATTGTCTTTTTTTCATCTTACATGTGACCTGGTTTCTCAACATTTTAAGAGTCGACACACTGCCTTGATGATTTTTGTCATTCCATATGCGACACGGATTTAAGAGTCATTTATTTTTATTTATAAATCACAAATTTTCGACACCTCTTAATAACTTGATGATTTTTGCCATCCTATGTTACACGGTTTTTCAGCATTTTAAGAGTTAACACCTCTTCTGTCTATATCGGTGATTTCCAACGTGGTGCAATTTATTTGCGGGCAATTTCAATATGTTAGAGGGCAATACGCAAATCTTTAATATTTGTTATATGTGTTTTTATTTTAATGATTTTTCGAAAATATCTTGTTATATTGCATCCCTCAATTGAGGAAACGATGGCATTGTTATACATATACATTCCGTATTATTTTTAGTGAAAGATGGCAACACTTACGCAAATTTCATCGCCACATTAACCATCAAATTCTTTATAGGAATTATTCGCTGCTGTTACTGTAGGTTGCAAAATATAATTACTTTTAGGGTGCTTACTGTCAATACTTGGTAAAAAGAAAAACAAGTTTATTAATTATGTGTTATTAGATTATATACATATATAATAATAAAAATGCATTCAATTGTTCATGCCAATAAAATTCTGACTTTTCTATAATGCAACAAAAATCTCACGTTGCTGGCAACGGGCTTACAGCTAGTTTTTATTATTTCATTTTTATGTCACTTTAATATTATTGGAAAAACTATTATAGTATTTAAAATCGGTGGTTCTATTGGCGCACTATTTTGCACTCATGCTTACAGAAAAATAAAACTGCATACAAAACTAGGTATTTTTTTTTACAATGTTAAAATAAAAAAGATAATCATATATTACAGTTTCATACTGAAAATATAAATGCGTTACAAATAGATGAAAAATACATAATTTGATTATTTTTAGTGATTTCTTCAGACAACCCATTGCAGCTATGCAGTTGATATTGTTGGTGCTAACCTCATTATTTTGGGGAAGCAAGGCAGATGGCGATATACTGTCAACATTTTCTTATAATACTCAGAAATTGATATTTGATACAGCTTTTTATAATTGTAAGTATTATTATATCTCTGCTTATTAATACATCAAATCTTATTATCATTGACTACGCCATAATAAGAGACAAATTATTTAGTTCAAATAATTACCAATGATAGTACAATAAACATCATTTATTATATTAAATAATAATATCACTTTTAAGGTGTTCACTGACAATATTTGGAGAAATGCTTTATATTTTAAAAAAAAAACACTCATTTGTACTGTAATTCCAATATTATTTTTAATGATCTAGACCGGCTTTACTTGTTTACATAATTTTTGACAAAATAAAGTTCACAAAAAAATACTTAAAATCAAAATTTATTAAAACCAAGCAAATAGTGTGTTTAACAGATGGTACTTTCAAATTAGTGAAACGATCTCTTGCAACTAAATAACATTTGGTGAAAAATCTTTCAGAATCCACACCATTAACCGGAAACTAAATTCACTAGCAAGCGGGAGACACAAGCTCTTCAAATAAAATTTTCATACATTAGTTACATCATTAATATACATTGTTACATATAAATAAATGTTTCTGAGACCCAACTTTTTTTTTAGGTACCGTTTTAGAAATTGGTGTAAAATTTTTCAAAAATGTATTTGGCATGGCCGACGACCCATCTAGAGTGACATTAAATCTTTATTCAATTGATGATGTTAAGGTATTATAAGTTTCAACTATTCTTTTTCATATGATAGATAACATGAAATATAAATTATGTATTGGTTACTGATTCATAAGAGTATTCTTTCGATTAGTAAATTGAATAACTAATATTTTTTTTCTGAAAAGCGTTGTGTTATAAGTTACTTTACTATATTTAATAGAACGTTAACCCTAATCACAAAACATCCATTTTTTATGACCATCTGTGAGCTCGAAGTGGAAAATATTGACTTCAAATAGAATTTATCTCTACAAATGTTTTTTTTACGAAGTTAGTATCTCTTTTTTTGTAGAATTTTTAAATATAAGGATAGGGCTAGAACAAGACTCGTGGTTAGCTAATCGCTATTACTACTAATCTTTTTTAGGGTGATCGAAGGGATGAATGGAAAGCCTTTGAACACAAATCCATCATCAGATTAACTACTCGGATATCTTTAAAAGCAGGAGCTGTGTTTTTGATGTTTTATATTGTTAAAATAAATGCTTGGTCATGATTTTGTGTTGACTGCATTAATACTTGTTTCATTCACTTACTGGCCATATTTTTCAATTAAATACTGTCCATATTCGACGTTAAATTTAGATTTGAAAATCATTTTTTATTTATTATTCAAATTGATAACTATTTGTGACTCGTGAATTTTCTTTTACTAGACGTGGAGAGGTGGAAGATACAAACTATAACAATATTAATTAATACTATATTCTTTGGAAGGAAAATCTTATATTGAATAAGTTTAAAAACTGTGTTGTATGTACCTACCTGTATTGTTTTAAATGTAAATTTATAGTAATTTAAAAAAAAATAAAGCTATACATTTTCAACATCAATTGTCAGTTTCGAAAAATTATTACATAGAAGAAAGTTACGTTTGGATATTCATTGATTTTAAAATCAAAACATCATCGGTCTATCAAACATAATTAGTATTATGACAGTTTTCTCAAGAACTTGTATGTACATATACTACTCCCAAGCAATGCTTTACTTTGTGTTTACCATTTTTCTTGAAAACTGATGGTATTTTCATATATCATGTAAAAGAGTTTAAAAGTGATTTTTCCCCTTTAGACGTCGTACTTCTTACCAACTGCTGGAAAGCTGGTTTTAAAAGACATGAGTCTTCCAAAGAAATTCGACATCAATCTTCCTGTTGTTATATACATACCTGGATTTATGGAAGATGGACGTTTTGAAAGCACAGTTATTAATACAAGAGCTCTCCTCAAAAAAGGAGGAATAAATGTGTTAGCCGTAGACTCTTCTGCAATAACTCGCATGGTATACGTTAATGCAGCCGATTCTGTGGAGTTTATTGGCAAAGCTCTCGGGAAAGTATTGGTTACTTTTTATAATGGTGAATACTAAATAGTTATGTTTTTATCTTAACACTTAATTAAAACATTTTTGTATGTGTTTATGAACGATAAAATTGAATACCCATATTGAGGAGTTGTAAATGTTTATGGGCACAAATGTGTTTATTAAGCCCCTAAACACCAAGCGAAATAAGCCATCAATAATCATTGTCATATCGACTGTGGAATTTACAAAGGACGTAACCCGCAGTTTTTTCAAAACAGCTTTTTTAATAATCACAATGTATACAACTTGGTACACGTTCTGTCAAAAGAATGTAAGCTAAAAATGCTGAATTAGTATCTTAATTTTGCTTTTATGTTTGAAAAAAGAAAGGCCTGTGGAATTTGCGGTCAGGAAAGAAAACATAAAAAAAAGTTTTTAACATCAAATAAAGTAAATTTAAAACCAGTTAATCAGTCTCCATGCACTTCAAAGTTGTGTATATTTCATTTGCCTTTGACCCAAAATCATCAAAAAGTTTTTTGTGTATCCTGTAAAATTTATTATGTGCGGTTTACGTCTTTTTTTCCTTTTCACAGTCGATATGTGATCAAGTTTGCATTTTTTAGTCTACCATTGAAACTTGAATTTTTTAACAATTATAAGTCTTAAACACTTCTACGTAAAATGTGTTACATCACAGGAGGCATATCACCAAGAAACATACATATTGTGGGCTTCAGCATTGGCGCGCATATGGCAGGATTTGCAGGAAAATATTTCGAAGCTGCTATAGGAGAGAAAATCTCACGCATCACTGGGTTGGATCCTGCGGGCCCGTGTTTCTTTGACAAGATTGTGACTCTCAGACTTAGTTATACTGATGCTGATTTCGTTGACGTCATTCACACTGATGCTGGATCGCTTGGGATCATCGCACCAATAGGTGAGAATTTTTATATCTGACCATATCCGCTTCCCAACATGGAACATTCTGGATTTCTTATGGACAATATTAACATAAGTAGTTTGGAGGGAACAGGTTTTAATTCTGTCGTTTTACAGAGATTTAGGATTAAAAAATGAATTAAAAACAGGCCTCATAGTTTACTTTACTTTTTATGTTCGAAAAGGAAATAAGGGAAAAAAAATCGTCATATTGTGTAAAGTGAAACATGTTTATTTTAAGATGACAAACTTGTTCTCAATTTGTGTCTTTTCAACACGAATAAAGAATTTTTAATTGAATTTACCAAACAAACAATAATACACTAAGACAAGAAATGTAACTGACTGAACAGAGTTTATCAATATTTATAATGTCTCTCTATAAATGGTAGCTTTAAATGCTTCATTTTGATTATTTCCGACCACATGTTTAATCATATGAATAAATAAATAATGAAAAATTGCAACATGTACGTTTTGTAACTATTATATTAGAACTATTATTTTTTAAGGACACGCTGACTTTTACCCAAACAATGGCTCTGCTCAGCCTGGTGGATTCATTATCGCTTTAAGCCACTTTCGATCGTATGCTTTGTATGCCGAAAGTGTTTATAACGAAAAGGCTTTTCTGGCAGTCAAATGTAAGGATTGGTCCACTTTCAAGAATGGTGACTGTTCTTCATCGCTGGAAAGAGTTTACATGGGGCACGGAGTCACCACCGCTGCAAGAGGAATTTATTTCTTGGTAACAAAGGGAACATCACCTTACAGCCTCTGCGCAAAGAGTATTCAGCCTCAAGAGATTTCTTGGTCGGAAAATGTATCTATTTCAAATTGCAGCTAGTAGTTAAATAGTATTGAATTTTCTATCAATAATATTGGTTGGAAAACATGCGAATGTTAGTCTTTATATTTTTTTATATCTGGCAATATACAATTGATTTTTTTTCAACTGTACCTTTTTTTACCTTGTCCCCTCTCAATGTGCAGCATATAGACTCCTAATGGAGTTTATCTCAACAGAAGTGGTTCTACGGGAACTGATTGTTAATCAGTTGCTCAACTTCTATTTTTCCAAAGAGAGTAGGAATATAAGGATAAGGCTAGGACAGGACTAGTGAATAGATAATCGTTCTCAATACGTTCATATGATAAGATGGGTGGGAGTGGGAATTCAAGACATCACATATATCCATGCATTCGAAACGAAATTCATAAATCGGTTGAAAAATCAATTTTGAAAGCTGTCCGTTCTGGGATTCAAACCTGTGACCTCCGTAACTAAAGCCAACAAAGTTGACCACTCGATTTTCGTAAATTAAAAAAAAAGTATTAACATTACTTTACGTCAGTACAGATTTTCTTTATTGCTATTGTGTCGTTTTTGTATCAATTACAAGTGTCAAATTAAACTAGACAGTATTGTAGTGCTAACTAAAAATAATGGTAGCGTTGATTAATTATAATTTATTTATTGTTTAAAAATATAGTAAATAGTAAAATATGTAAATTACAGTACATGATATTACAGCTGATGTCAATTCGCCATACACTTAGTTAATAATAGTAAATAATACATCAACATACAAAATCAAGAAATAAAACAGTTTAATAATAATGTATCCTTACCCGAAGTATTCCAACTTCTGAACCAATAAGTTTGCATCAATACGTTCTTCCAATACATAGTAAAAAAATCATTTTCTTACATTTATAATCATTTATCGTAAAATTTCCAAAAGTTAGAAAAAAAAGTGTGGTAGTCCCGAGCCCATGCGCCCCCGCCCTTTACACCACTGATTAACTAGAGCCAAGTAGGGTTTTATAAGTTTTTCTCCACTACCTTTATGCATAATATTGCCTTTTTGTGATGAACGAGTTGTTAATATTGTATACGATAAAAATGTTTATTTCTGTTGTCCGTCATACTATAGTATTTTATTAAAAAAAAATCAAAGCTTATCGAATTTAATTACAATGCACAACACGTTTATACTTTCTATGTTTCAATGATAAATTATTTTAAAACTTTTTTGAACCAAAAAAAAAAAGTCAACAATATCGTTTCACGACTTATGTGTAGTAAAACCACTGGTCGGCGTAGCGTTGACGCCAAGCGATAATATAAACAATATCTACCAAGTAAACCCAATTTAAGATAAAAATTCATTCTTTCCGATGTCTTATTTCAATTATCATAGCAGTTTTATCTAGTTTATCGAGTTTTTATTTTAACAGTTTAACTATAACACCAAATAAACATGATCTTGGTGATCACAATTGTTTTTTTAATGGCAAAGATCCTCCTACCCAAATTATATATTATACAAACAGTAGTCGTGCTTTTAAGGCCTGCAATAGGGACCTCAAAATGGCAAATATTTCATAAAACCCATATAATACTTTAATGCAGTTTCAGTAATTCGAGAAATATGTCCTCCAAATTTGGTTGCTCCTGGGGTCTTCTAAGTGCTTAACACTTTGCACTCTCACTAGATTTACTCAATACCAATAGTCTACTCTGGGTCCAGATTTTACTCGTATTACCAGCAAATTGAGTACGGTTTTAAACAAAAAGTCAAACGTATTTTTGAGACAATCTGTGTAGCTCCAATGGTGACCATAATAACGCGTATCATATTTGGTATAATTTTCTTCGAAAACGTAATTAAATTCCACTAATTTGAGCTAAAATATTCACTAAGCTATCACGGATTGTAAAATAAACCATTCTTGTATTATTTAAGGCGATATTTTGAAAAAAATGGGGTTTTATTATCGATTTACTTTAGAAATATTTTAGCATGAACGTTTTTACGACCACCGTATTGTGTGAGGGTCCAAGAACAGACATCGCCCGTCTTTGGGGTAATTAATTTTACAACGTACCGACATTCCTACCCAATCGCATTATGCTAGCAGTCCTTCTTAAAAAATATAGTACCTACAGTTTGCTATTATTGGTTAAAATTTTGTTTTATATTGATTACTTCCTCGAAGTCAATGTTGGAAACAATGTAAGATCATCCCAAAAGGCTGGAATAGATAACAATATTGATGTTTAGAAATACTCGGTGTTTCTGAAAGTTTTTCATATAAATAACGTTGCCATAAGTTTTACAAAAATACAATGTCCCTTTTCATTGTATTTTATTCGAACACACTCACGCTAATCGCTCTCACTCCGTTTTGTATGATGTGATAGGTGATAGGTAAGAATTCAAAACATCATATACGTTTATGTCTCCAAACAGAAATCCATAAATCGATTGTATAAAATTAATTATTGTCCCAGTGCTGACAGCTTATAAATTTTATTAGCTGTCAGTACTGGGATTCGAACAGTGACCTCCGTAACCAAACCCGAACATTGACCACTTACCACGCAGCCGGCTCTTTTTACAATATTATCGTTATTTGTTTACATGGTAACAATTCGTTTTTCATTTCAAGCAAGAAGCATTTGATTATTTTTTAGACATGAAATAGTTTCTCCCGTCTTCAATTAAAGCTTTTTTCTCAAAGTGGAATTCAGCTCCCGGAGTTGGATTAGATAAATTATTAAATAAATTGAAAACAATTCATGATGTAATCATGAATCAGGTCAGAACGTATACAAATATGTATCGTTAAGGAAGCGAAATGTGAAAAAAGCGAATTAATATACCCATAGTCTGACTTTGCTCAAATATGTATTTTTATTATTAAAATATATATGATGTCAAAATTATCAAATAAAAAATAAATCATCATTATAACTGTGATTTTGGAAGCTTTCTAAAGTATCATAACAGAAATTTAAAAATGACCAACATTTTTATTTACTATGTCACCATATAGTGCACTTATATCAACTGAACGCATCATTATCACTATATTCTGTAAAAATTTGTTCAAGTGATTCATGGTAGTCAAAAATATATTTCGTTGAAATTGCTTTTTTCTTCACATAATAAAATGATGGTCACAACACTTCATACAACTCTAACGCCCACAAGATGTGGATACAGCCTTTCCAGATAAAACAACTAACTTATTTATACAAAGCAGGTAAAGACTTCAAATATTATTAAAATCAACATATAAGGCAGCTCTCTACTGTAATTTTCATATTTAAAAAAAATATTGCATTTTTTAATCCCTTAAGTGCACTATTGTAAAATTATGCCCCGGAAATATTTCGGGAAATACCAAAAATAAAGCTTCAAAGAGACCGACTACAAAAGACATTATCCTGGAGATTGGACCGTGCTATTAGTTGTCCAGATGGTATTATCCTGGCTAATGGAGCGCAAGACGTTAATCCGTCACTGCTTACAACCGATGTCTTCGGGGTCAAAGTCACATATACGAAACATACTTATGTGTTTAGGACAACAGAATCATTATTGTGTGTACGAAAAGTCCACACACACAAGTTTCCAATTGGTTTTATGCAACAAAGCGTTAACAATTGAATAGAAATATCAAACCTCCTCTCGACTCTCGAGTATTCATCTAACAATGGACAAAAAAAGATCTGAGCGGCTTTATATAGAGTAAATAAATGTCCTGAAATTTTATTTTTCACTTGTTTCACTTCTTGTTGAATTTCATATGATAAATATATTCACTATCTAATAAATTAAACTAATCTCGATTTGTATTTATCGGATAGATAACAATATAAAAATATACATTACAACAAAGCGGTAAAAGAAATACTACATCGATTTCAACGATCGTCGACACGATGTGAAACATATTTACGCGTTGAATAATAATGAATCGCAGTTGTATCTACATTAAGAAATTTGTGTGGAAACATTTGACCAATCATTAATGTATTAAAAATTGAATACGCACAAATGTATATGACCTAAAACCATTTTATTAATTCCATAAAAAATAAGAAAAAACTAATCTCTAAGATAAACGGTCATGAACTTACATATATAAAGTAATGGAAAACACTAATGTTAGTAAAAATAAAACATATTTTTTACGATCTCTAGAACCAACTTCATTCTTTAATTCCCACCTGCTGTGTATAGCTGAGATCTTTTTGCCTAACTATTTTTTTGGCAGCAATTATATGTAACTTCTTTGATTTATACTTATTGTTATACATATTTTATATAATATTTAAATATTTTATTCTGCTTCTTAACAAGTTTGTTCGTGATAAATAATTGTTATAAAAGGATTCTTCTACACCAACTATTCGTGTTTATATACAATAAAGTAGTATAAAAAGTATAGCTGAATTAATTAAGAAAGCACGACAGTTAATATTAAATTTGCATATTTTTTTAAAAAATAAACAAGAATAATCTGTGTGTGGAATTTGTATAGATGTAAGAATCATGTACAGAAGAATTGCCGTACTAACAATTAGTCGCCCACAAGCTATTTTCTTTATACAATCATCTACATATGTATACTGTCGAGCATTTAATAAATGAACTAGGTTTCTTGACATAATGAACGTGGTTCTGAAGTCAATCATTTAACATACGTAGTTTTTATGTCTTAACATATTATGAATTATCTACAAAAAAGCAATGTTAGATAAGAAAATTTCAACTAAAAATCTTTTCTGTGCTGAGAAAAACTTTTCATGGTCAGAACTGAATATCTCTTTTTCTAGAATAGAAAATTTAAATTAACTTTGATTATTCCACGTATTGTGTTACTAACTGTGACACGTGTTTCGCCTCTTTCAGAGGCATCTTCAGACTTACTATCGCAAAGTTTGCTTAAGTAATGAAGCAAGATCTTGCTTCATTACTTAAGCAAACTTTGCGATAGTAAGTCTGAAAGAGGCGAAACACGTGTCACAGTTAGTAACACAATACGTGGAATAATCAAAGTTAATTTAAATTTTCTATTAAAATGAACTTCCACAAAGTTACCGCCGAAACCATCGAAAGTATCTCTTTTTCTATTTTTATGATCATTAAATATTGGAATTAAAATGAAAGAAAGAAAAATTGTCTAAAAGAAGTCTAAAAAAGATGAAGCGAAGCTTAGAATGTTTTTTAATTGTTTTATTTAATAAGTTATATAAAAAACTGATATTAGGATTTTATTTTCGAAATTTGAATACGAGTCACGCAGGAGAAGCAATTTTGAATTTATTGCTTTTATTACAATGTATTTAGAGGCCATGCTGTGAAAAAGATGTTCGTGCAATGTCTTATATATTTTTATATAAAATTATACATGTTGACTTAGATGTGTAATATATAAAAGAATTGTCAAGAAAGCAAAATATCAGTATAAAAGAAGGCACGGCCACTTGTATCTGTTTCACAACTAGTGCAGCACACAAACCTAACAGGTAAGTCCTGAATAAAAAACATTCTTAAGAATCACTTATTTGGTTCTAGTTGTTTATTACGCCTTTTTATTTCAATTTGTTTTTGTATAAATAACACTGTTAAAATATATTTATTATCAGTTGATAATGTTCGCCATGAGCGAAACCAGTCCTGACCTTGGTAAGTAAAAGTGGAAATAAGTACAAAAGAATATTGTGTTTTATTTTAGACATGAAGCTTTTCCAATAAGACTTATTTTGAGTTCAATATGTGTTTTTTTTGGTTGTATAAAAATGACGGTGTATTGCAACCTGTAAAGCACACTGTATAACTATTACTATACATTTTTATAGCATCCAAAATTCGTCTATTCGACTATCACGTCATATAGTTGGCTCTGACACGATTTTTAAAAAAATCTTATTTTCCCGTAGTTTTTCAACGATGAGTCGCAAAGATTTTCTTTTACTAGTTGGAATGATTTTAATGATTTTAATTACTATGGCTTCTTCGGCTGATGTGGTGACGGAAGTAGAGAAATCTTTGGGAACTCCACCATTATATAATTGCAAGTATTAAAAATATATTTTTGCCTGATATTTTTAAAGGTAAATCAATTTAATTGGGACGATTAGAGGTGAAGTGAGCAAAGTAGTATTTTAGAAAAAAAAATTTGGATGCGTTGTAATATTCTACACGTCTTAAAGTATCGTAAAAGTGAAGAAACCTCATTAAATACACGTTGCAAAAGTGTTATCTTCGTAAAATAAAAATATTCAATCTACCAAAACACCAACTTAAACACTAATAAAAATGTTTTACCTTTTAAGTAGTTGGCTCACTTCACCTCTTAATGGTCATATGTTTATTTATGTATAATATATTATATTTGTAGCTAATTCATACTTTGTATATTGAATATTAACAAGGATAGCAATGTACTATTTTTTGTAGACAAAACATAGTACATTGCTATCCTTAGGTATTATGAGTTAATTAAATGTTACTATGTGGATAATTCATTTAGTATATTCGTTTTACAATATGGGGCTAAATTTGTATTATTTACATTATTTTAAAGATCAAGTATTCAAAACAAAACAATGCAAATCAATATATTACTTTATGTAAAATAGCTTATCGATTTTAAAAGAAGTGGTCGCTTCTTACATTTACAGATAATATTTTATCAATTTAATATATTGTTTTCTTTGGTAGGGTTTCAATATATTTTATGAATAATGATAAAAACTAATAGTATATTATGAATTTTAAAGGTACATTGGCTAAAAGAGGGTCAAAATTGCTATATTCTCAGATGCTAGAAAAAAATCCACCGAACCTTTCTAATGTATCATACATTCTACATACTGCAGGAAGTGGAACTACAACGGTTAAGGTATGATTGAATTTACAAAGAAATGGGTATACATATACCTACCTTAAAATTGTTTCTTTTCTGATATATTTTTTTGACTGCCGATATTGATTCTGCGGGGCCATACTCAAATTTATTTAGATCTCGAACCTTTAATACTTACTATAATTTTTGATTTTAGTTTTCACGGTTAATAAAACATAATTTTTATAATTGCAACAATGTTTTCTTTTTAATAACTACTACTCAAAAGTTAAAAAGAGCATAATGAGTATTATAGACCCTCCTCGATAAGTGACAAAATCATAAAAAAAATGAGAATAACCACGCAGGTCACTACACCCGATCCTTTTTTTACGCGATACGTTGGTTCCAAAAAGTGACACGTAAAAAAACCTCACTTCTATAGAATTTGATAAATTGGTTCCAAAAATCAAAATATCGCGTAAAAAGAAAACAAAAATGTATGAGAAAAACAAAATTTGTTCTTCAAATTCGCGATTTTTTTTACAATTACAATGAGAAACAAATTCATAATATGCATTCATGCAAATCACCAAATGAATGTTTTTAAATTAAAAAGTAATATTTCCTTCTTCGGTTCGTATTTATTATTTTGTATTAAAATATTTGGACGTCTGGAGTGCATTTATTTGGCATAGTAACTATCAGTGGTAAAATTTATGAACGGGAAACGTGCTATTCAACGAATATAATAAATGCATTGTATTTAAACAAGTTTTAGAGCAAAATTACATTATAAGATTTTGCACAGGTTCATCACTTCTTTAATCGCAGTGTCACCATTTCTCATGTAAAAAAAAATCGCAGAACAAGGAAAAAGTTCGCGTAAAATAAAAATCTCGTAATAAAGGATTGGGTGTATTTTAAAATATTGAATTTTACATGTTTGTGTAAATATTAATAGGATTTTTTATATTTAGTAATAAGTGTGTATCAATCATGAAAAATATTTGCTGACATGTCTATTAAAATAAAAGGTGATATCCCGATCCCAGAGGCGAATGAAAAAATAGTTTAGGGCTGTCTTTCTACATGATGACGGGACCACGAGCTAGAGCCCTGGAATGAAAATATTGAAGCATTCATTTTTAAGCGGTGTATAAATTTATGTTGATCGACAAACATAGATATATCTGTGAGGTCTTCAAGCCAACTTTCACACCCTCTACTTGATACAGAAAACGCGACCAACTGACAGCGATTGGCGAATCACTACTCGTTCCTTATTGCATCCTTCTTTCATCAATTATGAAGATGGATGTTCATGATCCACAGATGAAACATAAAATTACAATCTAATACTTATTGTGCTATGACCAGTGAGCGGATTACACTATAAGCGAATGAGGCGCGCGCTTGGGGCCTACAAAACTTAGGGGCCTCAAAAATAGTGTATTTTATATGACCCGTATATTTTTTGTTCAGATTGTAATTTATTTTATTATTTTACTTGGAGTTTTATGATGTGTTAATGTTATCCGAAAAACAGGGCGTTCAAATTTTATTGCGCCTAGGGCATCTTAATCCGCCACTGGCTATGTATGACATGAAACATCTTATTTTAGAACGTCTTCAAATTATCATCACCAATCTCGGAACTACTATTACATCCGCTGTTTATAAAGGAAAATGGATTTTCTGTTATAATACACGGTTATACAGGATCCCAAGAGAGTTTGGTCATAACCCAAGGTACTGTGGCTCTGTTAAAACGTGGTGGTGTCAATGTTTTCTCTTTGGATACCCAAGCTCTACTAAACGATTCTTCTTACTACAGAGCTAGTACGATTGCTCAATTCATTGGGGTAGAGCTAGGACGCAGTCTGGTTAAATATATCGAAGGTAATACATAATAATATTAATGTGTTTTATTCAGCGTTGTGACTATTAATGTATATAATTACAATTTTGCTATTATCTTTTGTATATTTTAGTTAGGAGAATTTTTTTTGAGCGTTTGATTAACCAACGTAAAAAATGTTCTCATATAGTATACATATCGTAAGGAAAGGAAAAGGACGTAACCCACAGTTTTTTTCAAAACAGCTTTTTTTCGATAATCGCAATGTATACAAACTGATACACGTTCTATCAAAAGGATGTATAATAAAACATTTTTAGTACTTTTTCCACATTCAATTTATTAGATCAGGACCGGTTTCGCTCATGATGAGCATTGTCAACTGATAAGAAAAACAATAAAACAGTGATATTTATACAAAAGTTAAGTGATAAAAACAAGGTATCAACCAAATCAATTTGGTCGACAGACATTAAGATTTATTTATTATATACACTAATTGTTGGTTTTTACTTTGTTAATGATAATTCATACCTAATTGGTTTTTGTTGTAATCGTTTTCATTCCTAAGTGGTCTTCAACTTTTTATTTATAGTTTATTTTCCTTGTATTTTGCTTCAATTCTTTTGCTAGGTTGTAATACCAATTGTTTGTCATACCTTGTTTTTATCACTTAACTTTTGTATAAATATCACTGTTTTATTGTTTTTCTTATCAGTTGACAATGCTCATCATGAGCGAAACCGGTCCTGATCTAATAAATTTTATGTGGAAAAAGTACTAAAAATGTTTTATTATTTTTATTATAATGCCATTCCACCAAGTATTGACAGTGAACACCTTAAAAGTGAAAAAGGATGTATGTTAGCTGAAAATGTCAAATTAGTATCTTAATTTAGTTTTTAAGTTTGAAAAAAGAAGAGCCTGTAGATGTTGCGATCAGGAAAATTTAATATAATAAGTTAATCAGATTATAAGTCTCCTTGCACTTTAAGGTTATGTATATTTCGTAATTTTCCTTTTTCCCAAAATCGTCAAAACACTTGAACACACAAAAAATGCCGAAAAATACATTTTCAATAACAATATTAAGCAATTAATGTTAAGAACGATAGGTTTATGTATTAGCTCTATTACAAAAATCTTCTTTAAATGTGACATTTACCAATTGCGGCACTATAAGCAGCAGCTTTCCGTTAAGCTTTTGATTATGTAGATGATCATATATTTGTGTATGTATCCCTAGAATATTGGAAAATAATTTAAAAAAATATATTGTGGATTTAAGTGATGCATATGTAATGTTATTTCAAAAAAAAAAATTAGCAAACTAGTGAGGGCGCTATTTTAAACTCTAATAAGGGACGGTAGATAGCCTAGGAACGTCACTGTGTACATATGTCATATTGACTGTGGAAAGGAAAAAGGACGTAACCCACACATATCAAATTTTACATATGCAATAAACGTGTTTTGATGATTTTGGACCATATGCAAATTGTGAATTATACACAACCTTTAAGTGCACGTAGACTTCTAAACTGGTGTTTAATTGAATGTATCTAATATTAATTCAAGAAATTGTCTAGGAAAAACCTTTATTTCAGTCTTTTTTTTTGGTTTTAATTTTTTACTAGGTCATCTTTTTCAAACTTAAAAGCTAAATTTAGATACTAATTCGGTATTTGCAGCTTGCATCTTTTTGATAGAACGTGAATCAAGTTTGATACATTGTGATTATCGAAAAAAACCTGTTTTGAAAAAACTGTGGGTTACGTCCTTTTTCCTTTCCATAGTCGATATAAAACAACGGTATGAAAGAAGAATTATAATTTCAAACGTCCTTGTAATAATTGATAGCATTTGAATTGTTTATTGTTTCAAATGAAAAGGACATTAAATAGCTCAAAAATCTACTTGAAGAATAAAAATAAAATAATAGATCACTATTAAAATAGTCTGGCCAATAGCTTTAGTTATAAAAATATGACAACGTAAGGTTAGGTTAAGATTAGTAATTAACATAAAAAGCTGGGCTTAAGGTTTAAAAACAGATTATTAATATAAATACTGGCCATTCTTTATAAAAATTGACCATTTAATATAAACACTGAATATCTAACACAAAACACTTCGCATGATCAAAAAGACCAACCAAATAAATACTAGATACAATTATTTTGCTAATACGATACATGTACAGATTTTTTCAAATGAAGGCAAATTATATAAATTGATTTGATATTGAGTATTATTTTAGCTGGAAATAATGCCAGCAATGTCCATTTAATGGGACATAGCCTTGGAGCTCACATGGGTGGGTTTGCTGGAAAAGAAGTCACCTCCTTGACAGGATTCAAGATCGGGCGTGTCAGTGGTCTAGATCCTGCTGGGCCATGTTTTGGAGTAGATGCCACCGGAAGACTGACTGATACTGATGCTGATTTTGTAGACGTTATACATTCTGATGCTGCAAATAGGGGGATCGCGAAACCGATAGGTTTGTTTTCTATTTTTTTCATTTTAAAATTTATCTGTTTGTTTAAATCTACGCTTTGAAATCACGTAAGAACTTCTTTTCCTTGGTATTCTCAATAAACGTTTTAAAATTGTTTATTATAACCACATATTTTTAGGGCATGTTGATTTCTACCCCAACAGTGGAAAAAATCAACCCAACAGCGCAGCAGTAGACTCAATGGAAAATCATCGGAGAGCTTGGAGATATTTTATGGAGAGCATTCTTTATCCTGAAAATTTTCTGTCAGCAATTTGTTCTACGTGGAAAAATTTCAACGCAAAATTATGTTTGGACACACCAAAAGATTACATGGGATATGACACTCCCTTTACAACGAGAGGCATTTATTTCTTGAGAACTGCGGGAACTACGCTTTATGGATTGGGATACAAAGGAGCTGAACCATCCCCAACCACCGGATAAATATTAAAAATATTTAAGAAAACTAAAAGATGCATTTTTTTGTAACTTACCATCAATTATCTTTACAATGGTTTCTTTTTTTGATAATATACCTATTAGTTCTAAAATATTTAATATTACTATTTTGATGATGATTTTAACTCTCCAAGGACGAGCGTCACCATATGGTCACACAAAACACCGTTGTCTATTGATCCCACTATTCATACTTTTTCTACCTGAATATCGTTGCTTTTGCTCATATTTGGTTAAGAAGGGTACGGACTACAGTAAGTCATCAGCCGTAGGAACAGGAACGGTCTCCAATAGCACATGTGATTTTTGAATTTCCGTTTTTTTTAATTTACCTTTTGAAACTGTTAGATATTTTTTTATAAAAACATAAAATTATTTACAATTATTTTGCTAATATATTTGTTTTGAAATTATGTTGATCTAAAGAGGTCAAATTGTAAATATTTTAAAAAAAATCACGTTTAGCTATATTTCAACCCCGAATGTTTGCAAGCCCATACGGTCACTTTTGTTCTTACTACTGTCCGTACTCAATATTACACGGTAATAAAAGGATGAGCATGACCATATAGTCATGCGGGGTTTCTATACAACGAATTTGCGTTTTTTTTTTTTAATTTTGGATAGGAATAAAAGTTATCCGTGACTTCAATATGGCTTAGAAAATATTTTTTTTATCGGAAAAAAGCTCTCGTCTCTGGAGGGTTAATAATCCACCTTTCAAAATTTACGCTAGTACCACCAATTCTAGGGTGGAAGAGATTGTTATCTGTAAAAATGAAGTAAGGTTAGGTGAGGTAACTGTATATCTAAAAACCCAATTCAAGGTATTTGCGCCGCTAATTTTTTTTATTATATGTACTACACAAAAAAAATATTTGTTTTGTTATCGTTTTTTTATAAGTGGTCATAATGTCAAAAATATATATTCATAGAAATAAACAGAAATAATATTGGCGTTCAACCAGTCATTCATTGTCACACCATACCTACTTTGTTCCAAGATATTCAGTATGACTTGGTGCCATCCATTGAGCCCAGATACTTTTTCTTCAAAACAAATAAATTGTGAAATCTTTAGACCACAAGCACTGCACGCCAAAGGTACACTTATGTTTTCCCTACCAGCAGGGCCGACGGCAGCATACAGGTGAAATAGGCAACCGCCTAGAGCGCAAATTATAAGAGGGCGCATAAATGGAAAAGTAAAATATTTTTTTAACTAAATTTTTGAGCTTGAAAACTTAAAAAAATCTTAGCTAGCGTTGTTGGCTTCTATGCCGGATCTCACGGATTCGAGTCCCAGTACAAACAGGGTTTTTCGATTGATTTTTTCCATTTCCGTTCGAAGGCGGATGTTTGTGATATTTAAAAATTCTCTCCCACCCTTCCGATTCTTCAATAACTGGGCACAGCGAGAGCGATTAGTTAACCATTAGTATTGTCTTAGTCTTATCATTCTATTCCAACTATTCTCTTTGGAAAAGAAAGGTTGAGCGACTGAGTAACAAATAGTTCTCGTAAACAAACTTCTGTTGAGATACCTCCATTAGGAGTCCATATGCTCAACATTGGTAGCGGACATGGATATAAAATACTAATAAGGATGTAGTGAAAAAATCGTATGATAAGTATTAAAATAGTTTATATCTCATAATCCAAAACATGAAACAAATGACTACAGTTATATACAAATAAATGTTACTAATTTTCAATCGCATTAAAAAACAATTAAATAAGAAAGGTCACTAACAATAAAGTTTAGTGTACATATAGGAATCTAAAAATGGGAATTTTTTAACTTGTTTTTCTAGTTTTGCCGGAAACCAATTTAGATAAACCTATGAATTTATTTAACTTTATGGTTTTTTAATCTGATTGTTAATGAAAAGCAAATTTTGGTCAGAGGTCTTAAACAGTTTAAATAAAGTCTGGTAACACTTACATGTCATATATTCATACTTATATTAACAGTAGTTTTTAAATTATTATTAGTCTTAACAAGCTTAGTCTTAGTCTAGCTTAGTATAAATAGCTGTTGATTGATATTTATTCTTATCAGCTGAAAATGCTCGCAATAAGCGAAACCGATAATGATCCTAAAACATAAATGTAGAACTAGTAAAAAAGACGGCCTATTTTTAAAATAATGTCTCTAATAGGTATTGACACGTTAAAAGCGATTAACTTTATTTAATGTGATGCGAAATTTATCGAAAAACAGATCAAAATTAAGGAAACAGTTTAAAAGTTAGACTACTTGACTTTATTATAGTATCTACAGCTAATGTAAGTTCAAAGATAGTTTTGATGAAGACCTGCGTCGAAATAGCAATCAATTTATTATATATTACATATTTGTAGAACTAAAATACTTTATTAATAAAAACACAATAATCCTTTGTACTTCATTTCCACTTTATTGAAAAAGGTCAGGACCGGTTTCGCTCGTGGCGAGCATTGTCAACTGATTGTCAGCTAGTATTGACAGTGAACACTCTAAAAGTGACTAAAATACTTTGTCATTTTTCCACCATGTAAATGCCAATTGATTAAATTAAAAAGATTATTAGATTTACCAAATTCTGTTATATGCTCATGTCTGTAGAAGCTAAATTGGCTGCATAGAAACCAACAAACATATTATGAAAAGTGTCAGCGTTCTAGTTTAATAGTTCGCGTATCACTGATAATTGTATAGTTTATCTTTAAAGTGTTGAACTATGTGTTTATAACTTGGAGTAGGAAGTGACAAATTGAAGTATAAAAATAGATTGGTCGCAATATTTGTTTCACTTGTTATAAATAGATTTACATGGTAAGTACTTATCCATTTTTAAATTTCAATATTTTCTAAACGCTTTTAGATTTTATGCTATCATGTACTTTGTAAAAATACGTTTTTGAAATATTTTTTAAATTACATACTTTGTACAAATTTTCATTCAATTATGTGAGAATATTTCACAATTGCTGTGAAAAATAAACATTTGCCTTAGCTAAGTTTTTAAGTTTTCCACACGTTATTTTAAATTTTAAAAATATTTGTTACATTGACAATATTGGATGTATAGACAACAATTTTACTACAAAAATTTGTTTCACATTCAAAATTAAAATAAGGGTTGGTAAACCACAGCTCGCGAGCCGCTTGCAACTTAACTCTTTGCATAGCCGTTTGCGGCTCTTCAGCCTTCAAAATCAATATAACTCTTTTTTAGACGGTATATACATATGTTCTACTAAACACTGTTAATAAAAAATGATATCATATTTTATTTCTTATAAATAGTTATTTTAAAACTATTTTAAAAAGTGTTAGGTGTATATATTGCATTCGAGCATGGAAAGGAAACAGGACGTACTTAACACACAAATACCAAATTTTACAGGAGAAACAAAAAAAGTTTTTTGGATGATTTTGTGCCAAAGGCAAATTATGAAATATCACAACCTTGAAGTGCATGGAGACTAATGAACTGGTTTTTACTTGACATTGTCTAATATTGACAAAATTAATACCATATAAAGTTGGCACTTTCAGTATAAAGTCTTTTAAAAAACTTTGGGTTCCTTCGTCAACGTATGGCTCTCTGATACATTTGCTATGATTTTTTCTTGATAACATGGTTTTTCTTACATGAAAGTTTGCCGACTTCTGGGATACTCTATTTTTAAAATATTACTGAAAATATTCGTCAAACAGAAAACATCTATTATTTTCGATAAATTTTAATTTTCTCGCAGTTCTTGAACGATGGACCTTCAAAAAATGTATCTGCTTGCTGGAATGATATTGGCAGTGTCGGTGGTTCTATCCATGTCACTTGAACCAATTACGCAAGTGGAATCATCTATTGGCTTACCACTTTTATCCAATTGTACGTATAAACAATATTACATATTTTGGTTTTAATTTATTCAAACTTCGCTAGGTGCATATTTTAACGAAGCCAGATTGTAGCATTAAAAATTTCATTATAACTTACCGCACTCTTAAAGAAAAATAAAACGATAATGATATAAAGCGTTCTAGAATTACTTAACAGGTATGTATATTTTGTCGAAGACAGACATTGTATTTCGTACTGTATTTAATTATGGAGTAACAATCATTCAAAAAGTGTCTCAGATTTTCAAAAATGATGTTTCATATCAGTTAATAAAATCTATGGATGAAAATCACAACAAGTGTTCAAAAAAGGTTTTTTCCTACAAAAATGAAATCATAAAGTTGAAAAGTAAACCGTGACTTATCAAAACTCAAATAATCATTTCTTAGGCTTTGTATTTGTGTGAGAAATCACTTTTTGAACGTTTTCTCCTCGTTTTGGAAATACTACATGTTTTGAGAAAAAATACAGCGAATTTCGAAAGAGCAACGACGATGTGTTGATAAAGCTTATAAGTGTGAATAAGTATGTTATGACTGCAAAAAGTTTATTTTTTAACTGGCTTAAATTTTGAATTTTTTAGGCACTTTTATTAAGTCGGTCACAAATTTGTTATACAGTCAGATGATCATTAAAAATCCACCTGATATTTCAAAAATATCATACGTTCTTCACACTGCTGGGACTGGTACTTCAACTGTGAAGGTTTGTATGCATATACTATTTATAAAGAACTGTAATATGATTGATGTGGCTTAATCAGTGATAATATTTCAAAACATTAAATGAGTTACATAAATTATTCTTATATTTTAACTGTTATCATTATAAATAAAATTTGAACAGATACTTGACACAAGCTTTTTGTGCTGCTTATAAGCAGATAAAAAAATAACCGTAACTTATTGTGAAATAAAATGCTATTCTTCTTTTGTTTCCTAGAAAAATTTCAAATTATCATCACCAATCACAGAATTAATATCACATCCTTCATTTATGAAAGACAAAGAATTGGCTGTCATAATTCACGGTTACCTCGGATCTCAAGATAGTTTGATCGTACTCCAAGGAACTGCTGCTTTATTAAAACGCGGCGGCGTCAACGTCTTTTCTCTGGATACCCAAGCTCTTCTTAACGAAACTTACTTCAAGTCTAGTACTATTGCCCAATTTATTGGAGTTAAACTAGGTCAAAGTCTGAGTGAATATATCAAAGGTATTTTTTTTAATAACCGTATCAAGTTTAAAACAGCTATTCTAATTATTAATTATCGAGCTTCATTTCAGCTGGAAATAGTCCTAGCAAACTTCATTTGATTGGCCATAGCCTTGGAGCACACATAGGAGGCTTTGCTGGAAAAACAGTCACCTCTTTAACTGGCTTACAGCTTGGTCGTATTAGCGGCTTAGATCCCGCCGGACCTTGTTTTGAAATAGACTCTCCTGGAAGATTGGATGCTACCGATGCTAACTTTGTAGATATTATACACACAGATGCAGGATTTAAAGGAATTGTAAAGCCAATAGGTTTGCTTAGATTTTTGTTTTATTCATTTTATAATTATTTCATCTACTAATGCTTAATATATAGAAATACATTTGCTCATTGAATAGGCATTCTTACAATTGCTTATTTTAGGTCTTTTGAAACTTCTTTTACTACATTGCGATAAATATTTAGTAATTGTTAATACAATGAATTAATACGAACATATATTTTAGGAGACGTTGATTTCTACCCTAATGGAGGAAAATCCCAACCTGATGCAGGGCTAAATCTACAGGAAAATCATCGAAGAGCATGGAGATATTTTGTTGAGAGCATCTTTTATCCTAAAAATTTTCTATCATCAAAATGTTCTATTTGGAAATTTTTCAACTTAAATTTGTGCTCGAACACAGCTAAAACTTATATGGGATATGACACACCTTCTGCAACCAGAGGTATCTATTTTCTGAGGACTGCTGGATACTCGCTTTATGGATTGGGAGATAAGGGGGCTGAACCAGCTTCAACTATTGTATAATTTTACAAATATTCAAATTTCATATAAATATAACTGAAATTTCAATTTGTAAAAATATTTTATTTTAAAATTTAATTAGTAGATTAATATTTTTATTCACTAAATGCATACCAGTAGCTGAAAAATATTTTTCATATCTAGTGAATTTTAGTTATTGTTAAAATATTATGCTTTAAAACATTTTTTTATTTTAAAAATACATCTGAACCTTGGATTGTGTGAAAATTGGCCAGCTAATTTTCTGAAAAGCGACTTAAATTCAGTATAATAATAAACTTGATTTTCAAGTGAGTTTGACTACATATTTATACACTGTCTAATAACTGTAATATTTATGTCACCCAGTTTTTTTTAAAACTATAACTTCTGCATTTTCTGCTATATATTATATATATAAAACTGTATTTCAGTTATGGATACAACTGACCACTATAATCTCGCTACGGATGATAAATTATATATTAAATGTTGCTTAAAAAATACATGTTGAATACTTAATATTTTCCAGTGGAACCTAGATCTAGCGTTCTCGTATTTATTGCGAAATTAATTCAAATTATTATTTTAAACCCATATGTATATCTTTATAATTTCGATAAACAGATCTACTATAATAAACTACTTCAATTGAAATATTTTTAAGAAAAATTCAATGAGAAGCTAGATCAGTGTCTGCCAAACTTTTTTTCTTTATGGCACAGCGATGAATGGAACTAGTACCGTGACACACCAAGATGCCGCAGATTATCTCCAAAACTCTTTTTTTTTAGCTCACCGAGGAATTTGAAGTCCTCGATTTTGTACCGAATAGGCATTATTTAAAATTGTCATTTTTAAGGTTTCTTCCACCGCGGCACACATGGGACTTCTTGCGGCACAATACTGTGCCGCGGCACACAGTTTGGCAGACACTGAGCTAGATGAATATTCTGTTATTTTTTTTATTTTGCTTAACACGCTTTTAATACTTGAACAAACTATCTTGAAAGTAAGTCAACATCTTAAAATGAAATACATATATTATAAGAGATTGAAAAACAACTTACTGCAGGTGTTTTGAAAAAATATACTGAATAATAACGAGACTGTTAATATTTTTTTTACTAAATCAATAATGTAGTGTTCATTCAAATAATTGGGTATTAAGACTGGAGGTAAGGATTGCTATACCGGTATTACTTAAACTGAGATCCCGGTATTCATAATGATTTTTCAATACTAAAATTCTAATTTTTTTAAAACTCAAAATTTAAAAAATATTGGTATCGCGATGTTGAAAATCGTATAGAAGCCTTTACACATATTAAAAGTTATTCGTGATGAATTAATTAATTTAAACGTACTCATCGTTGGATCAGTATTATCAGGTTCCATAATTGATAAGCCTTCTTAATTGCAAGCAAAATTGAAAAAGCACTGAACTCCAGTCATATATTCAAATACTAAGCGATTTTCTAACATATCAAGTCACTCATTTAAAACTCTCCGTGTTTTTCTTAAAATTTTCTTAAATTCACAAACATGCTGAGCAAACGATCACTCACCAAAAAATGATTATAATGCATTTGAACGCCAGATCAATTGGTGGAGGGTGCATTTTGCTATCTGCGCTCCTTTCGCAAAAAAAGATACAACTGTGGCTTTTTCAATTACTTCACGACATTATTAACCACGTGACGTGTTAGTGTTGTATGCCAAATTTTGAGTAGTAGAGGAGCTGTAATACTTGACTACACATAAGCATTATGACACGCATTTCCGAGATATCTAAATAAACGCTCATAAGCTTGTTGTATATTTTTGTTTAGTAAACTAGTATAATATTATGTATCATAAATATCTGTAATCTGTCAGCATATACGCAATCCAAAAACATTAATTATATGTTCTTATCTTTCCTCTTATATTTACATTGTTTAATGAATATGTCATATTTTGCTAAGGATTAATGTTAAAGCAGTAAGAAGTTTTAGGCCAAGTTTAAATCTATTTCAGAAGTGTACGGTTAATAGTAAAATGATGAAAGTAAATTACTAGACAAGTTAATTGTGAGAAATACCTTTTGCGAAAATTACTCTTTCAATGTTGAGTGTAGTTACTATCGTCAATATCGAATATGCAAACTTGTTTTCGAAATTCAAGGAACTAAAAATGATTTTTCTTTCGTAAATAGGTCATCTTTGCACTTATAAATATTCGATCACGATCCGCTACTGCTTTCAGGGATTTTTTTTCATTCTAGGTTAATTATTAAAATTACCCATTTATGATTATGATACATAATTAAATTACTGTATATAATATAAAATATCTAAATCCTCATTTCTATTTACTAGCCCGGTGTTATGAAAAAATAAAATTGTATTAGCTGTACTTTTTGCCTTATTTAAACTATTTAGTTATGCTGGTATTGATATTTTTATATGAAATACCGATATACCGCTATTGACATATTTGTCCAGTATTGCAGTCCCTAACTGATGGTGAGCAGTCCTATAATATAATATTATTACTGAAACGACCTCGCGCAGTAAGAGAATTTTATTACAAAATTCTATTGATTCTACAAAACATTGCCTGAAACTTAAATAACTAATTAATAATGGATGACAGCTTATATATCTCGTAGTGAATGAAAAGAGGCACCTAAACTTGGGTTACATGATTAGGTGAGTATTATTACAAAGTTTTTGATTTGATATATCAAACATCTCCCATTCGTCTCTCATACCGCTTCTTCTTATTCAATCCTGGGATTTCGGGACTGAACACTCAACATAAAATCGTATATAAATTGGGATTCGGGATTAAAAAAACTTTTGGTTGGCGATTTTGAAATCATGGGATTTTCAAACAATTTCATGTCAATTTAAAAAACCCAGAAGTTTAGGGATTTCCCAAAATTACCAGCGTGGCAGCATTTTTTTTAGCTCTTCCGAAAATTTTCGAATCCAAAATCCCAAGAATTTACTTATTTGCCAAAAAAAACTGCGTGGCATCTTTTTTTAGCTCTCCTGTGCTTCATTTTCTCAATACCAAATTCCCGGGATCAGTACTGTCGCAATCTCGGGATTTCGGGATCACATAATTGGACGGGATACCCTACTAACTAAGGTTTGCAAACCGGTTTTTCGGGTGTTTTAAAATAAATCGAAACCGTGGTTAACCGGGTTAATTAAAAGATTCTTTTTCTGGTTTGAAAACCACGAGCTTTTATTTAACTATTCACATGTAGGGTATAAATATTTAAAAATGTTGTATATAATAATAACATTATAAGTAGTACAATATAATTAAGTATTGTAGAGTTCAATTGTCTAATTTCTGCGCAATATTAATAACAACTAAGTAGTCAAAATCATGAACGAAATCATACGGCTTTCAATCAAATATCTGTAATACGAAAGGATTCTCATAGTATCAATGATAAAAAAACAGGTGAACTTTATTGAACCAAAAATACATGTAAATACGTTCATCATTATATCTTTTAAAAGAAAAAAATATACGAACCGAAAACTTGCACTGTTACAAAGCAATTTAAATATTAGTAAACAAAAATTTACAATCTATATTTTTTTCACGTATTCATTTGATTTTTATGAGTGGGATTATTTATAATTATTAACAATATAATATTGGATATTGAACTTAAATATTGTATAATATATACGATTGCTATTATTCGAGAAAGTAGTATGTACCTGAACTTAAAGAGATGACAATTTGTATCCAATTTTTTTGCAGCATACATACATAAAAAGGTTTAAGTGACCAAGCCCATGTTTTATTATATCCTTCAAGTTATAAAACAATTCAATTTTAAAACGTTTTTATTTTTATTTTCAAACAATCGGTGCCATAAATCATTGGCTACTTTTAAGGGTGCGAACCTTTTCCAATACGCACATGTGGCAATCAAAAAAAATAATAAAGACAAGCAAGTAGGTATTCAAAGTGTTATACAATTGAACAACAGATGTAATATGCATTACATTTCATTTAAACAATTATTTAAAAATGTGACAATGTTAGGCATGCAATCTTTAGGACACGAATGCATGTTTGCACATAGTGAAAATTGGTAGTTACTGACAAAAATTCAAAATTTTTATAATAGGATATATATATTATAAGGTTAAAAATAGTTGCGCTTGTGGATTGGATGGTTTTCATAGATACAAAGTGAACTTGATTTTTGATTTTGTTGAAAATATCACAAAATACATATTTAATTATGCTATCACAACCATCTATGCATATTATATTTTATTTTAGTTCAAAAATAAAATATTGTAGCCAAATTAAGTTCTATGGGAAGCTACACTACATATAAGTAAAAATGATCTAGCCGAAACTTCATTTGATTCTAAGCCTGTATAATAAGGTATTTTAATATACAATATGTACTACATAGTTATTCAATAAAAAATGTTTTTTTATTTAATTTATATTTCACTCAATCGTTCATGACGAGTACTCTCAACTGATTTCTAAAATGATACATGTGAAATTAGTAGAAAAGAGTGTTTTATTTTTAAAAAATACCATTTAAAATCATAAGAATTAAATAGCTAAATACCAGAAAAATCATTATTTGATGACACTTCAGTGACAAGATTTTTTAAAAATAAATATGTTCTTTAAATAAGAATATATTTTTTAATCATGCCCACTCCCAATGTGGAGCATCTGGACTCCTGGTGAAGTTTATCTCAAGTGTTTTCTCGATAACCGAGTTGAGTTATTTGTTACTCAGCTGCTCAACATCTCTTTTTTCCAAAGATAGTAAAAGTCGAAGGGTAGGGCAAGAACAGGACAAGTGACTAGCTAATTGCTCTCGTTACACTCCGTGCTCAGGATAGAACGGGCTGGAGGGGGGAATTCGAGACATCACAAACATCCATGCCTTCAAACAGAAATTCATAAATCGATTTATAAATTTTAAAAATATACATAAAACTGTCTGTGCCGGGATTCCAACCCGTGACCTTCTCAAACGAAAACAGCGATATTTTTATCTACTTTCTAATTGTATGCACTTATTGACTGTTTTTAAGCAATCGAAATACTTTTTTTGAAACATTGGTTAGTGTGGTACTAAAACTGGTTTTTTGAAAAAAAATCCGGTTTAAACCGGTTACCCGGTTTATTTATTTGAAAAAACCGAAAACTGCCTAATTAATAATTACCAAAAAAATGACTTAGTTCGAATCATATACATATTTTAAAAATTAAATAAAAAATTGATTACCATAAAAATAAGATTATCCACCTGTATCATTAGCTTTGTGACATATCATATTTTGTTCTTTTAATGTGTCAACAACTTTAATTTTATCCAATGTCACTTGCCGCTTAATGGCAGAGTCATAAAATCTTCGACAACAACAGTATTTGAACAGTCGATTGTTTCAATGCCATCTCCATTTACCAGAATCTGCACTGACTGAGAAAAAGCAGAGGTGGCATACACGGCATATGGGTTGGGAGTGGCACGACTAAAAACGAACTTGTAAAACTTTTTCAACGGTGATTTTAAATAATAAGCAGGCTAGTGCATCATCTTTTAGACTAACATTTCAATTAATATGTTTTATTGTAAGGCTTATGAGTCTATTTTGATCACCATATTCTGCCATAGCGTCTTACAGTTGTTTTTTGTATTCGATATCATAGACTGCCTGAAACAAAAGTGGGCTGGAGAGGGCTCGGAGGGTATCACGCGAGCTCCTTGTTAAATTCTACTTAAGCCGACGACCTCCTTGTTAGTTTAAGAGAAAAAAATATTCTTAGATCAAATTAGTATACATATAACTACAATTTTAGACTTATATACAAACAATCTTTTTAGTCAGACGGATTATACGTTGCAATGATTCTTTATGGTCAGTTAAATGTAGGAAAGGATAAGCTACGGCTGCGGAACTAACGGAAATTATTGAGTCCATGGGTATTGATGTAGTACTCGTCCAGGAACCGTACTCCTGTGGAGCCAAACGAGGATTCACTGGAGGAGGTCTGGTGCAAAAATACCCGAAATCTAAATCATGTATCTTTGTGGCGAATGCTGATTTGGGGGTACTGCACCTTTGACATCTTTCGAGTGAGAGAACGACGGTGGCCGAGATCACGGACGCAGTAGGTAACTCCATCATCGTTATCTCGTCTTATTTTCAATATGGTCTTCCCATCGATATATGCGAGACGGAAATCGACTCGATTTAAATTGATTAGTTTACGGTAAATTGCATATTGTTACTCATTATCATAAGTGTATTAAGTAAAAATCGAATTGCATAGGAGTGATAAAAAAATCATTTGTTCCCTAGAACACCGAGAATTGCTTTGAAATTATCTAATTATAGCCCACCACTGCCTTAAAATCAACAAATGTAATATGAAAGGCGTCAGCGCTCCAGTGTTTTAGTTTGCGTATCACTGATAATGTCGTTTATCTGTATAATGTTAGTTTATCTGTATAGTGTTGACTTAGGTGTTATAAAAACTTTTTCCTGTCTGAGACATATAGACATATAAAAGGAGATCGGTCCCAATTTATTTTTACTTGTTATACATATAGTCAAATGGTAAGTACATTTTTTTAAATTTACACATTTTTCAGACAATTTTAGATTTTATAACTAATCATGTACATTATAAAATACGAAAAGCGTTATTGCTTTTCTTATAATTGATTGAATGCAGATTTTAATTGTGAAAAGTAAATGCTTACATTTGTTCTTTTGTTTGTGGTAGGTATATATTTTTATATTTAAAAAAATATTACTTTTATCAAAATTATCAGAACAATACAATTGATGTCTCAGACATGTGTGTTTGGGTAAACCTAATTTAACTACGAAAATTCTCACAGAGCTTATCACATTGACTGTGGAAAGGAAAAAGGACGTAACCCACTGTTTTTTTTTCGATAATCACTATGTTAACAACTTGATACACGTTATATCAAAAATTTGTAAGCTGAAAATGCCGAATTGGTATCTAAATTTAGCTTTTAAGTTTTAAAAAAGAAGCGCATGTGGAAAATGCGATCAGGGAAAAAGGTTAAACAGGGGGTTTTTTTAATACTTAATTAATGTCAAATAAAGTCAATTAAAAACCAAATTATCAGTATCCATGCACTTTAAAGTAATGTATATTTCATAATATACCTTTTGCCGTTTTTTGTGTCCCTTTATTCTGTGTGTATTTTTTCCTTTCCACAGTCGACATTTAATTTAAAATTTTCAAAATATTTTATGCATAGACAATACTATTTATTTTACTGAAAAGTAAATTTTTAACATGTATTTTCATATAATTTTTTTTTGTCTTACTCAATCCTGTCTAATTGTTGAAAAAATCATCAAATAGAAAGCTTACTATTTTATCATTATTTTTTTTAGTTATTGAATGATGGAGCTTCAAAAAATGTATCTGCTTACTGGAATGATATTGGCAGTGTCGGTGGTTCCATCTATGTCACTTGAACCAATTACGCAAGTGGAATTATCTATTGGCATACCACTTTTATCTGATTGTAAGTATAAACAATAAATTTAACCCTGATTATATATTTGATAATGAAACGTATTACTATGTTTAAATATGGGCACATCAATGCAACTGTAATAAAATCGATAAAAAACGTTTTGAGCTATGGATGTCATTATAACAAACTAATATTGTACGATAAATCAAATACACCGTAATTTCAAAATACGCCCAACACGGATATCACATTAACTCAAAAAATATTAATATACTATCAATGCAAGTGTAACACAAAACACTACAAATTTTATTTTGTTTTTAGTTTGATTGAAATTTACGGTAATTTCGTAAACTGTATGTAATAAAATATATATTAGACCTTAGAATACACTGAACATTTATTATCTCAAAACAAAGATTTTCCTTCTGTTGCATTAATGTAGCGATATGTTAATAACTGATCAGTTGATAGTGCTCATCATGAGCAAAACCGGTTCTGATCATATAATAAACAAATGTATTACTACAACTGAGTGTTTTATTCTTGAATATATTGCCTTTTCAGCAAGTATTAATAGTTACCGAATAATATGTTGTTAAGACGACAAAATGTTTGTTCTTTTAACTGGTTTTGATTTGACTATGAGTTATCGTAATGGTGTACATTTCCGTCAAATAATAAATATAAATAAGAATTGATCGTAAAATACATCATGTATTTATGACATAATTCGGGATTGAGTTATTTTTGCTCGGCGATTTTTACATAATGAGAATTTACGGATTTTCTACATGAAAAGACGCGATATCTTGTTCTAGCTCTTTCAGGATTTCCAATTTCAAAAACCCAGGAATTCGGGGAATTGTCAAAATGAAAAAAAATTGAGACCCTTTTTTTAGCTCTCGCGATTTTTTTTTTCAATTTCGAAATCGGACGGGATCTGGGGATTGGAGGCCATAGCCACCACGTCATGTAGGCAAAGAAATAATATAAAAATGTGCAAGGAATAAAATGCGATAATTATAATCACAGATTTATTGATGTAAATGCTTTAAAAAAATACACAGCCATTTTTTTTTTGATATGTACATAATACTTATAATGTTGATTTTCAAGGTACCCTGATTAAGTTGGTGACAGGTTCGTTATACAGTCAGATGCTTAAAAATCCACCAGATGTTTCTCAAGTATCATATATTCTTCACACTGCTGGGACTGGTACTACAACTATAAAGGTATGACTGCATTTATTAAAAACTATACCATTAACAAACTATTGCAATCATAGATAAAAGTATTTAAACTTATTATGAGTTTAATACTTTTTTATTATAACTTTCATTTATCAAAAAAATAAGAAATCACATAAATGTTAGTTGACAACAACCTATTTTTTTCCTTTTCAATCAAAATATGCATTAAAATGAAAACACACAAGTCAACAATTGGACGTTTAAAAATAACTTTCTCATCGCAGTGGTTAGTGAAATGAATTTGCTTAAGTGATAACGCATAGAAAATAGTACGGCTAAAATTTTTAAAATTGTTAAGTGAAATACTTTTAAGCTGCTGTTATCTACATATATTGCCTTGCAAATAAGTCGTAAAATATAATAGTTGTTGGAAACAATGTTACGTTTGTATAAAACAGACAAACGAGGAACAACCAACACTTAATGTGACATAAAATACGATCATTCTTTTCCAGAACTCCTTCAAATTATCATCACCAATCTCAGAATTATTATCTCACCCTTCATTTATGAAAGACAAAGGATTGGCTATCATAATTCACGGTTATACTGGATCCCAAGAAAGTTTGGTCATAACCCAAGGGACTGCTGCTTTGTTAAAACGCGGTGACGTCAACGTCTTCTCTCTGGATACACAAGCTCTTCTTAACGAAACTTACTTCAAGTCGAGTACTATTGCCCAATTTATTGGAGTTCAACTAGGTCAAAGCCTAAACGAATATATCAAAGGTAAAATTTTTAATAACTGTATCAAGATGAAAATAGCTATTCCAGAAAATATATATCGAGTATCATTTCAGCCGGAAACAGTGCTAGCCAAGTTCATTTAATTGGTCATAGTCTTGGAGCTCATATAGGAGGATTTGCTGGAAAAACAGTCACCTCTTTAACAGGATTCAAGATCAGACGTATCAGTGGTCTAGACCCTGCCGGACCTTGCTTCGAAATTGACTCTCCTGGAAGATTGGATGACACTGATGCTGATTTTGTAGACGTCATACACTCAAATGCAGGATTTAAAGGAATTGTAAAGCCACTGGGTAAGTTTACTTTTATATTGATAATATTATAATAATTGTATCCGTTGAAGTTTGAAGACATGAAAATACTTTTGCTCACCTTGTGTGTACTCAATTTTCAAATGCTGTTTTTTTAATTTCTATTTTACGTGACTTGAAATATCTTTTGCGATTTGCCAAATCGCAATAAATGTTTAACTATTGTGAATAATTAGAATTTCGAATTAATATAAACATATCTTTTAGGGCACGTTGATTTTTATCCAAATGGTGGACAATTCCAACCAAACAGCATATTTGTAGATGACATGGAAGATCATCGAAGAGCTTGGAGATATTTCGTTGAGAGCATCCTTTATCCTAAAAATTTCTTATCATCAATGTGTTCTACATGGAAATTTTTTAACTTATATTTGTGCTTAAACACACCTAAAATATATATGGGATATGACACACCTTCGGCAGCCAGAGGTATTTATTTTTTGAGGACTGCTGGATACACGCTTTATGGATTGGGAGATGAAGGTGCTAAACCAATCTCAATTTTTGGGTAATTTTACAAATATTCTAATTCAGTAGAATCTCGATTACCCAGACCAATTAGGGATGAAGGTAGTCCGAATAATCTCAAATAAACTTAATTGGCAGGCATGTAAATATTTTATGTATGAACAATTTTTATTTGTCTAGATTTACACATAGCTAAAATATAATATGTTTTTATTAAACAATTATTGATTTTTGCTTAAACAGCTATCTGTTCTTTTTGAAGCTGCCAAATTGCGAATATTTTTAAGACATATAAGTTGTTCTGAGTTAAACTATTCTTGACAGTCAAACTATTTCATCTAAGCACTGAAAAGCATCAGAATGTGTAGAACTAACATCTCTTCTGCCGCAAATCTCTTTTTTGTCTTCTCGATCTTGTTCTTCTGAGGCAGACATTTCTTAAATTATATAGGGTAAAACCTACTATTCTTGGCCATCTTCAATTATTGGCCACTTGCAGATAAAATCTAGTTTTATAAGATATGAAACTAACATTACTAAATAAGTTGAGTAAATAAGGAAGTTCATTAAGTATTCCTCCTTTGATATAGCAGATAGATGTCATTTAAAGTATCGTAAAATAACCTAAAATCTGATTTTAAACATACTGTTGGAGCGTTGCCGTGAAACAAGTGAGATTTGTTGTAAAAATCACAAGGATTTGCCTTCTGTGTTTATATGTTCATTAAATGAATTGAAAATTGATTTGAGTAGTTTGTCTTTAGTGTATTTATAAACAATTCACTGATTGAATTGGATATATTTTTATAAAAAGTTGAAATGGTGGTGGCCAATAATTAGTTCCAATTTTTTGCAGATATTCTATTATTGGCCTGGCTGGCTAATAGTACAATATGTGACTTATAAGTAAAATATTAAATTTTATTTCGAAAATACTATTTTGAGAATATTATTAACCACTTATGTATTTATCAGATTTTTCCGACAATCCTATATTGGCCCTATACTGGCCCATATTGGCTATACTGGCTATAATCCTATACTGGCCAATAATTGTGGTTTTGGTGGCCAATAATCAAAACTTTTTTCACGCAATATAGTAAACATCATTACAAGAAAACACCAAAAGTCTGGTGACAAATTCCCAGTCATTTTATTTTTAGATGGCCACATGTCTCAAGTTACATATAAATAAGCAAGTTATGTTCTGATCTAAAAAAATCATATATTTGTTCTATACTCAGTTCCATACATTCAGGCTCATCATAAGATGAACTGATTGAACACTTCAAAGATAATGACGAACTTGGATTGTTCAATTTTGATAACATAGATATTTCAAACTCTATAGGTATTTCCAATTTTGAAAGTTATGTCCATTCAGCTCGATTGAATGAAAAAATATGATTCTTACATTAAAATGACATTAAATTTGCGTTAATCACTTAACTTTACACTTTATATTGATGTGGGAACATAATATTACATCATTAGTTATTATTTTATTTTTTAATATTTTTTACTGCAATTTTTGGTATGGCCAATAGTTGTATCTTTTGGTGGCCAATAATTGTAGATTTCTGCCTTTTTTTGTTCATTTTGTTTCAAGTGCAACATATATTTTTTAACATTTTTCGGTAATCGATTATCATAAATAAATAAGCAATTTAACACATGATATTTTTTTATTTCACCTCTTTCAATCTCTACAAATCAAGAAAAAAGTTGAAAAAATCCTTAAGTGGCCAATAATTGTATGTTTTGCTTTACCTACTCAGCATTCAAAACTTGGAATTCAGGATCGTTTGCATCGCAATTCAACAACTTTCTTCGTCACATTCAATGTAGTATGCATTTAATCACGTACGTAACCAATAGTGGACGCAATTCGCCACGGGAAAATTCGTATTTCTTTTTGTTTTTTTTTAACAATCCGGATAATCAAAAATCCAGATAATCGATGTCTGGATAATCATGGTTTTACTATATTATATCAAAATAACAGAAATTTGATTCCATAAAATATTTTTTTTGTTTTGTATCCACTTGACACTTATCAGTAGTTGGAAAATATTTTTCGTATGATGTTTATTAATAGTAAAATTTGATGATTTAAAATAAATGTATTTTTTGTAAGAAAAGAATGTATTTAAAAATACAACTGAACCCTGGATTACATAAAAAAATAAAAGCTGATGTTTTTCAAGACGAGAAAAAAAGTGTATGATATTTTACTTGATACATTTACGTGAGTTCAATTAGAAGTGGGCTCTCAATACGTCAGCAAGGTGCTCGCTAAATCTGGTGGTTATTCGTTGTGTTCCAGGGAATGGATGGATTTTTTTTCACTTATTCAATTATATGCACATGAAAAAATGTATTTTTTGACGAATTTCCAGAGGCAACCATTTTTGTTTTATAATAAATTTAAGCCATCTATAGAAATTTTGCCGCCTGTGTGGTCGAGTGGTCAACGTTGTTGGCTTCGGCTACAGAGGGTCCGGGTTCAAATTCCGGTACGGACAGTTTTATAAATTGATTTTTCAATCGATTTATGAATTTCTGTTCAAAGGCATGGATGTATGTGATGTCTTGAATTCCCCCTCTCACCCATCCTATCCTATGAACAGGGCTTATCAAGAGCGATTAGCTTACCACTAATCCTGTCCTAGCTCTATCCTTCTATCCCTACTCTCTTTGGAAAAAGAGAGGTTGAGCAACTGAGTAACAAGCAGTTCTCGTAGAAACACTTCTGTTGAGATAAACTCCATTAGGAGTCCATATGCTCCACGTTGGGAGCGGAAATGGTTAAAAAAATAGAAATTTTAATTGGGCGTTTTCTTTATTTAACAAAGGGCTCGCCAGTCTAATTCAAATTAAGCAAGAGGCTCCTGACTCCCCTCCAATACTTTCTTGATTTCGAGTTCATAATTACATACTGTATCAATACGTGTATGAAGGTCAGTCTTATCAATTCAACGGCATGTCATCACAACTGAGTTGATTTTAAAGAACCTCATCTGATGACGAAAATAAAAAAAATATAGAACTGCTTACTTTATAACAAGATTAGGAAGGTAGAAAACAATAGTTTGTAAAAACACCACTGAAATAAGGCTGTACTGCGATGAGGTTTTTTGATGACAATACGTTTTCAAATTTTACAGCATCATCCAAAGTTGAAAAGATTACTCATTGTTGTTCATAAAGTTGCCTTGAAAAGTAAAACGATTATAAAAAGAAAGCTAGCAAAAAGAAGAGATTCCGTTAGTGGTAATGAAAGACTTAGTGATTGACTTTTGTTTCATGTCTTACTAATTTTCTCGACTACTTCAAGCGAGGGTCGATTTAATTTGATGGCTGATCGCTGTGACCACTAGGGTCTCCATTCCTGAAAACCTGCGGTCCCGTCTGATTGTGTGACCTCAAAATCCCAGGATTGTGATTGTACCAATCTCGGGATTGTGAGATTGAGAAAATTTGAGAAAGTTGCGCGAGGGCTGAAAAAGACCCATTTTTTCATTTTGACAAATTTTTCTTGTCCTGGGTTTTTGATATCGACATTTTTTTTTTGGAAAAATCTCAGGATTTCAAAATCGCCGACAAAAAAAATCTCAATTCCGAATCCCAAATTTATGTTGAATATTCAATCCCGGGATTGGAATAATTGTCAATGCCGAGATTGCCGAGATCACAAGGAGGGTCCGGGATTGGATACCCTAGTGCAGTGTTCCGCAAAGCGTGTGCCGCGGCACACTGGTGTACCGTGGTCATCAGTTGGTGTGCCGCGGAAAAAAGTCAAGGTTTTGTTAAGATAATACACCTAAAAATAGCTGAGAGCTATAAAAGTCAGGCGCTTTGATAATGAAACACTTGGAGCTATTGGCAGAAAAAATAACTGTTATTTTCCTAAGTGTGACCTGAAACCTATGGACTGGGTACGGAATCCATTCTCGAATAACATTTCCCTTGGAAACTTACCGATAAACGAGCAGGAAGAATTCATGGAGTTAAAAACTGATCGGACATTAAAACTAAAATTTTCCGAAGTAGAGGTAGCACATTTTTGGTTGCATATGAGTATCCACTGCTTTCAAAGCGTGCTGTTGCAGTTCTATTACCATTTGCCACAACCTACTTATGCGAATTGAGATTTTCAACTCTCACTACTATTAAATCGAAAAAAAGAGAACGCCTGAGGACGATCAAGGAAGAGATGAGAGCAGCCTTATCAACGATTGCTCCAAATTTTGATCGCCTGTGCTCAGTTAAACAGGCTCACATTTCTCACTTAACATATTTTCATATTAGGTATATTGATTTAAGTAATAAACAAATATTAAATAAACATTGCTTTTTCTTTGGTGTACCTCTAAAATTTTTTGATTTGATAGGTGTACCTTGAACACAAAAAGTTTGCGGAACACTACCCAAGTAGGAACGTTATGCTTTTAATGTGAGTCTTAACTCAGAACATAGATTCCGTGGTTCTAAATTCCTTAAAACTGACCTCTCATTTCAAAACGGAGATATTTTATTTTATACAAATTTGTGTGGTGGAATCAAAAATAATACAGAATAACTTGTCCCTTCGTGAAAATTTACACATTTTTGAATGTAAAATAATGCTAGAGATTGGGGCTTGAATATTTTCACGAATTGTCTAGTATTCGTCAACATTAATATTTAGAAGGCTTAGAGTTGCACATCAATTGAATCATTTTTATTCCAATTTTGGAGTACACACTGTGTACGACACGTTTTTTGTTAATTAGAGTGTAACTTCATTTCCATTGCCGACCTTGAGTAAAGAATCACAACATTGGTCGGATTGACATTTATCGGAACATTGAACTGTTATGTTAGTTGTGATCTTGTGAATCATCAAGTTTCATAGAATCGCTAGCAATTTTTGGCATAACTCACCAGCAAGAACGAAAATCTTTATTATCGCGTTTATTATGTAGTTTTCTAATACCGACTGTCCCAAATTCACGCTTATGCATCATGAAAATTTCATCCAACAAAATTTTAGTTAATTTGTCATTAACACGTCTTAGGTCAATTCTAATCCCTTAGAATATTAAATCTTTGTAACTCTCTTAAAGGAATATCGGTCATGAAGGTTCGCTGATCTAATATTCAATATTCGTCTGTTTTCTTAATAAATTTATTTGAATCAAAAAATATGAATATTTATTAAATCAGGGCTGTAGAGTCGTGTAAAAAAATGACGAATCCGACTCCCACTCCAGCTTTAAAATAATTATCAACTTCAACTCCGACTCCGAGAAAATTTTTCAATAATTTCATTATAACTTATATAAATGTATTCCATCACATTATCTTTAGTCAGCTAAGCATGAAATGTCAACACTTTGGCTTATTTTGTTTAAATACACATCATTAAATATATTTTTCAAAAAAAAAATCGAGCCGTTCATTTTTCACGACTCCGACTCCGGCCGAAATACCGCGACTCTGTGACTCTGACTCCAACTCCGACTCCACAGCCCTGTATTAAATACGTACTGGCAAATTATCAGAACACTTTTAAGGTGTTCACTGTCAATACTTGGTGGAATGGCATTATAATAAAAATAATAAAACATTTTTAGTACTTTTTCCACATAAAATTTATTAGATCAGGACCGGTTTCGCTCATGATGAGCATTGTCAACTGATAAGAAAAACAATAAAACAGTGATATTTATACAAATTTTAAGTGATAAAAACAAGGTATGACAAACAATTGGTATTACAACCTAGCAAAAGAATTGAAGTAAAATACAAGGAAAATAAACTATAAATAAAAAGTTGAAGACCACTTAGAAATGAAACTATTATGACAAAAACCAATTAGGTATGAATTATCATTACCAAAGTAAAAACCAACAATTAGTGTATATAATAAATAAATCTTAATGTCTGTCATCTAAATTGAGTTTGGAAAATCCAGTAGAGTTTAATCCAGCAAAGTTGATTCCTGCGAAAAGAATAAAGGCAATATCAATTCTTACAAAATAAAATCAAATCCTAAATAAGCATACATTTGATATCTCTAAAAACTTTAAAATCCTGCATGTTAACAATAAATCTTTAAAACTTGATAAACAAGAGATTTTAGAAATAAATAGACATAAATTCTTGCCGGATTCTAATTTATTAAATGAACAGCTTGTATTTGCATCATCACCCTTGTTATATCCGTTTCATTAACATAATTCTAGCCTATTATATTTCCTTTTTTTACTGTTTTATTTCTTTAGAATTTTAATTTTCTCAGTTTGATTTTATTTTGTAAGAATTGATATTGCCTTTATTCTTTTCGCAGGAATCAACTTTGCTGGATTAAACTCTACTGGATTTTCCAAACTCAATTTAGATGACAGACATTAAGATTTATTTATTATATACACTAATTGTTGGTTTTTACTTTGGTAATGATAATTCATACCTAATTGGTTTTTGTCATAATAGTTTCATTTCTAAGTGGTCTTCAACTTTTTATTTATAGTTTATTTTCCTTGTATTTTACTTCAATTCTTTTGCTAGGTTGTAATACCAATTGTTTGTCATACCTTGTTTTTATCACTTAAAATTTGTATAAATATCACTGTTTTATTGTTTTTCTTATCAGTTGACAATGCTCATCATGAGCGAAACCGGTCCTGATCTAATAAATTTTATGTGGAAAAAGTACTAAAAATGTTTTATTATTTTTATTAAATTATCAGAAGTTACAAGTATTTGAGTAAAAGATTTTGAAAAAGATTTTCAGTGTTGTTTAAAGGTTGGCATCTGGCGACGTCAGCACAAACATGAGCTTAATAAGCTCATCGTTAAGCCAGACATTGTCATATTTGATAAAACTCAACACCCACGCTAGACCGGACATACATATATCACGGATAAGTAAACCCCTGAGGAAATACAAAGTGTTGAAAAACCACGACTTTGCTGAATGGATGGGGTGTCACAGAACCTGCAAGTACTGTAGGTCAATAACTAGTGTAAGAGGGTGGAGGATCGAGTCAAGTGGAGGAGAAAATGCTTATTTTTCAATCGTAAGTGCGACTTGTCGTAAGTCGAGGGCTACCTGTAAATATTTCTGTACAGCTCTCAGGTAATAGGATGAAGATTTTTTCTCCAACAGCCACGAAAGCATATCTAAATTAAATAAGATTAAAAAATATTAACGTTTATTGTGTTTATGGTTATTTAGAAAGACAATTCGTCAACTTTTTTGCAGAGAATGTTGTTTAAATAGAATTTTAAACGATCTTCCTGTTTGATGGATGAACCTAGCTTCACATTAATCATAATTCAATAAATAATTTCTTAGTGAAATTTAGTGTATTATATAATAAAAGGTGACATTTAAATATTTAAGTACTTAAACCAAAAGATGAAGTCTTAAAAAATATCTAAATCACAAAATTGAGATTATAAAAAAATCATAAAAAAGTCCGATAAAATTGGAGGCAAAATACTACATATTGTCAGCATATTTAAATATCTGTATATTTTTTTTTTCATAACAATTTTTAACAAAAAGATATTAATTCTCTTGTTAAAACTTTAAGGGTTAAGATTTTTACTATCTGGTCTATCTAAATTAGCAAAATCGGTCCTAAAGTCATTTTAAAAAAATATATAGTGCCTTATCACCAGGAATTGATAGTGATCACATTTAAAGTGTTACGTATCTATACTTGTGCTATATTATTTCCTTCATTTACTTCTCGGAAAATGATTGTCAGCTTTTATAGCTAGATTTTTTAGGCATCAGGAGACATAAGTGTTAATAATTAATATTCAAGTAAACAAAACTGCATTATATAAGTAATTGTGTCTTTGAGTACTTCACAGTTGGCTGAACACCTGTACCAGGGTAAGTATTATATATAATATAACAGTAGCTATTTAAAAATATTTTTGTGTCCATGTGCCATGTGTACATATTTTTGTGTCCATCCATGTGCGCTCCCAATGTGGAGCATATGGCCTCCTAATGGAGATATCCCAACAGAAGTTTTTTCTACGAGAACTGTTTGTTACTCAGTCGCTCAACCTTACTTTTTTTTTAAAATATATATTTATATATAATTTAATAATTGAAAGTTGGCGATAAGCTTCTTCTCATATATTTTCCTTCAAAAATAATGTGATTCATGCTGATTGCAGATATAAACGTAATGTTAGCGTGCTTTCTAAATAAAACTTAATTAATTATTTTATTTAATTTGATTCTTCGTGAACTACATTTAATTACGTTAAAACTGTAATCAATCTAAATTATAAATCTTTTCGGTACTGATATGTTTTGTTTATTGTTCGAAGCAAAAAATATATAATCATGTACCGAATGCAAGACAAATAAATTAATGAGCATTTAGGAGCTGGAAGTTTTTATTTTGTTTTTGATTAGGTATTTAAGTTTTACTCTCATTGTATTTGTCTACTATAATTAATTACCAATGTAGCTTTTTTCTGAATATTCAATTTTTTACAAATCTTCAAGGATCTTTGGGCCGTTAGAATTGTGTTTTTTTTAATACAATGTTCTTACTCTTAAATCTATGTTTTTTCTTAATATATTGTTATATAATAAACATATTTTTTAATTATATCGCTTATCCTACAACCCTTTTTCAAAATCCAATTATAATTTTAATGACTACTTTCGTTTTCAGTTCCTGAAAAATGGCTTTACAATGGATAATTTTGTCTGGGCTTATGATTATGATGATGTTTGCCCCGACCAACACATTTTTAATAGACACTTTGATCACAGAAATTGAACAAGCTATTTTCAAAACAACCTTTGACTGTATGTATTCTTTAAAATACTTATTTTATATAATACATACATAAGGATTCTAAATTGGAAATTATTTTTTTTTTGTAAGAGAGGCATAAGACAAAATATAGCAGTCTGAATAGAATAGTCAGAATATAGCACCAGTTGTAAAAAACACTATTTTAAGTATGAACAGATTGTAGGCAGTCGATACATTAATATGAAGCTCGCTTAATTTAAGATCTATTCGCGATTTATTTATCACGCTTACACACATTTTTTAACTATTTCTGCTTTCAATGTGGATCGTATGGATTTTTTAACGGAGATTACCTTAACTAAAGTTGTCTACGAAAAATGTTTGTTACTCAATTGCTTAGCTTTTCTTTTTTGAAGAGAGAAAATAGTACAAGAATATGGCATGACTAGTGGTCAACTAATCGTTCTAGCTATGGTTCGTTTTTTTGGACAGAATGAGTCCTTCGGGCAAAGTATCGATTGAAAAATATTTTTTTTAAATTTGTACGTAATATTTATTATAGCAACGGAATGTTACTTATGTGATATTATGTAAAAATACGCAATATATACACTGAGAAATAATTAAAACCAATAGTTGAACAATTCGTCGTCTTGTGTAAACAAGGTTCTATCCAAAAAAAACTAAAACTGTGCAGAAGAAGCAATTTAACATTTCAGAAGATGTAACTTTTTGTAAAAACGATGTTTTAGGCTAAAAATAAATTATTAAGAAGTTTAAATATAATCAGAACTTAATGCATATCAAACATATTAATTTTATTTCAATGTCGGAATTATAATGGTACATTATTAGAATATACGAAACTGCACATAGAACTTCGGTGCTCTCAAATATTCTTAAATGGTTGAAAGAAATCTGCAGATATAACCTTGGTGCAATATTGATGATTATTATTTTATTCCATACTTCAAATTCCATGTTTTAAACGACTTACGTTAGCTGTCGTAAATAGTTTGTGCACATAAATTTCAGTTAGATACCGATTTGACCTAAAAAAATTGTTTATTAATTTGACAAAAGGCCTCTTGATTAAGTCAAATTGAATACGGATCTCGTGCGAGGTCATTCGAGCCCCTCTCAGACAAGTCTGATTATACAACTATCAATTTATTTTATATTACTTAGGTAACGGTCCAAAAATAAGTTTATTGCAATATTCATATCTTGTTATTTTGATTTAGTTTAAGCGTTGAGATTTTTTTAAATCTAAGCCACGACAGATGACTGTTAAGGCCTCAGATTTCGAGATCCCGAGATCCCGGGATTACAAATAGGGTCAAGGATTGGATGCCCTAGTGACCATCTCTGTGTCACTTATTTAATGAATTAAGTACACAAGATCTCTCAAAACCAATGTCTTTACAGTTTAATTATAATGTCAATTCTATAAATACATATATCATAAAAACACATGTGACATTGAGACTCAAACTGTGTCAATAATCTTAAAACGAATAATAAAAGTAATGACATACATATTATCGTACAAATTTACTTTTAATTTTGACTTCCGGAAAAAACTACACGTAAATACACAAGCATGTGTTCATGATATAAACATACTTCCTTTTTGTTTTTTGGATGTTCTAAATATTTTTAAATTTGCAAAGTTAAACATTTAAAAAAAAAGAAAAATATCCGCTCCTAACGTAAAGTATATCGTCCCGTACTAAGCATACAATCATAACCGATAATTTATAAATTTTACAGTATCTTTTTAATTAAGTTCAGTGTGGTTAGTACATAGTAATATATGGCAAATTTCTATCCTGTTAGTATAATAAAATTTTCTGACAGTTTTCAGTTCTCTAAATCAGCATTTCTCAACCGATGTCTACGTGGATCAAACGATAACAAGCCAAAACACTAAAATGCACAGCTCCTAAAAAGATCAAGCGAATGAGATAACAGTCCAAAAATGTTGTCACTGACTCTTCATTGGCGCGATATTGAAAAATTATAATTAGCTCTAAGCCCAATTTACCAAATTTTCTCTTAAGTTCTTTTGCCGATTATGGATCGATATCGACTCCTAGTGGAGTTTATCTCAACAGAAGCTTTTATACAAAAGCTTCTTGTTTTTCAATTGCTCAACCTCTTAATTGCAAAGAGAGTACAAATATAATAATTGGGCTAGAACAGCGATTTGATAATAGCTCTCGCAACGTCCTGTTTTAATATAGGAAAGTTAGGTGGGAAATTTTAAGAATTACATACATCCGTGTCTTCAAACAGAAATGGAAAAACCAATTGAAAAATCAATTTATAAAACTGTCTGTACTGGAATTTGAACTTGAGAGCACGTAACCGAAGCCAACAATGTCGTGGAGTGTAGACTATTTCGTCGTCGAAGACAAAACCTTGCAGCAGTTTGAAAACCCCCGCATTCCGAGTTTGCGTGCACTCTACTATTCTTTTCTATTCAATTTTTTTTTGAATTGTAATACAAATAATTGACCGAAATAAATTAGAAAAAGAACATTCGATGGTTTCGGCGGTAACTTTGTGGAAGTTCATTTTAATAGAAAATTTAAATTTACTTTGATTATTCCACGTATTGTGTTACTAACTGTGACACGTGTTTCGCCTCTTTCAGAGGCATCTTCAGACTTACTATCGCAAAGTTTGCTTAAGTAATACGAAACACGTGTCAAGTTTAGTAACACAATACGTGGAATAATCAAAGTTAATTTAAATTTTCTATTAGAAAAAGAACATTTAGATAATTTAACTAGAATTAAACACTTAACTTTTTTTAGAGAAGAAATTGATCTACATATTCTAAATAGAGTAATTTCAAATTTGTCATCATATTTATTATGAATTGAATTTTTGTTTCATTCTGCTCCTTATTTTGTACTACATTTTATTTTATGTAAAAAAAATAGTTTAGTTATATTATATGTTTTATTTACAACATTATCAGTAAAAACTTATTCATAAATTATCAAATGATAATATTTTTTTTATACAAATCGAAACAAAAAGTTCTAATTTTATATCAAATATGAGAAATTATGGCGTTGGGTTGGGTCTTAGGATCATTGGTCATTATGACGATAAAAACGCCAGACTACAAATCTCAAAGTTTCAAATCAGCTATATTTGATTTTCTTATAATTATTGATAGTTTTTAAGTACGGACTTCAAACAGTGCGGTATATGTATAAATTAATGCATAACCAGTATACCTATCGATCATGTTTGTATATTTACACAAATTCACTCGTTTTGTTAGGAAATAGATTGGTATTTATAGTAAAAAATGTTATTCTTTTTTTAAGGTAATGCCGTTAAGACATTATTAGGACTCCAATACTTTCAATTGAATAATACATCACAACCAGACATTCCAAAAATATCTTTAGTTTTTCATACTGGAACTGAAACGGTATGTATGGATTTTTCTTCTATGATTGATTATTTTTCTTAGTGAGTTTCATGTCATTAAATATTACATTGTAAAACTGTCGGAGATAAAATATATTGATTGTAAAACATATTAATTCTATTATTGCCATGTGTAAAGTGTTATCAAGCGAAAACTTCTCGTATTCAAAACAAAAATCTGACATGATGCTTATAAACAAAATATAAAATGGATGGTAAATATGTTTTATCATCATTTTAGTAGATATGTATTACTTTGAAACATTCATATTTATATAAACAAATAGCAGCTACTAGGCTAACAATAATAACGAATTCAATTCTTCCAGAAAAACTTAAAACTGACCGACCCATTTACACAATTATTTGAAACGCCAAAATACAACAAGAATCTACCGATGACGATCTATATACACGGCTACCTTGATTCCCAAGACAGTGAGTCTGTTAAACAAACGGTTGCAGCACTGATAAAAAGAGGTGGTACTAATGTGTTTACTCTTGATGTTGGATCGCTGATAAAATTTATGTATCTCAGAGCAACGACCAATGCTATAATTATTGGGAAATTGTTGGGGCAAAGAATAGCGGAATATGTAAAGGGTAAGAGTATTATATACTTAAAACGTTTTTAAACATCTTCCACTGCTAAGTTTTATCTGAAAATACTTCAACTTTCATTTCAGCGGGAGTCGATCCTAAAAAAATTCACATTATTGGCTACAGTCTAGGAGCGCACATAGGAGGATTTGCAGGAAAAACATTTAAATCTTTAACAGGATCCAAGATTGGAAGAATCAGTGGGTTGGATCCAGCTGGCCCTTGCTTTGTATCAGTATCTTCCGACTTTAAATTATACAAGACGGATGCTGAATTTGTAGACGTCATTCATACTGACGGCGGAGTTGCAGGAATTGTTCAACCATTAGGTATGATTGTATTTATACTGCATTACTTATTTTCAGCTTCATTGCGCTTTGTAATAACTGTCAGAAAGAAAATCTAAAAAACGCAATAACTTAGAAATAGTGCAAAAAATTATCTATTTTTACTACGACAAAGTATACGACTACTTGCTCGCTATAATAATTTTACTTTTTTACACACAAACGATTTTGCTTACTGTATGTCTTGTGTGAACGAAATCAAAGCGAATGCAAAGCGACTCAGTTCTTCACGAAAATATCAAATGACCTCCACCGCTATAAAACGTCCTACTTGCAGTGGCGTAGGAAGGGGTCCCGCCACCCGGAGCGGTTTATGAATTTGCCACCCCCCCCCCCTAATTTTTTTTTTTTTTAATAAATTCTACTATTTTTATAACTATGAGATTATATTACTGGTGGTTTAATTTTTTTATGCATTAATATAATTTCTCAAAAAATATTGAACGTTGTTCATTAATTTTCTTTTGTTTTTTTTTCTCTTATATCGTAAAATAAGATTGCAGGGCAGGAACTTTGTGTGTCAAAAAAATATTAGGCAATGGTCTTTTTTATTATGTTTGGAGGAAAATGGTAAAATATTGCTGTTATTATTAGTATTCATTTTACAAATAATTAAATGAATTTAAAGTTGTAAGTTAATTCAAAAGAAGAGATACTATATTTTATTCTATAAACATAACATTAGACAAAATATTGGAAATATAATTTCTGGATTTTGTCTTCGCGAAAGTCATAAGTAACATTATCAAAATCTATTTTATCTGACAGTTCAAATTTTATTAAAAGCATTGCTGTGGAGCTGAAATCCTTATCGTAGTCGGAAAAAACTTACGACTCCCGACTTACGATTGCCGCCTCCAAAATAGTATATTTTGTCAGTGAGTGTCACAGAGCACAAATTAGAGGAAGAACAAAAGTGAAACGGGTATAGCTGACATTGGTTCTGTATACATATCAATCACTTTCAAAATTTTCTGCTAATTTTCGAAAATGCCGCCTACATAAATGTGCCGCCCGGGGCGGTCTGCCCCCTCCGCACCGCCCTTGCTACGCAGAGGCCTACGTGACAAAAAGCACGCCGCGATCAGTTTATTTGATATTTTGATACGCTTTAAGCCGCGTTCCAATCGTGTTCCCAGAGACTTTGCCTACGTAAGACGTAACGTTAGCACATGCAAAAAGTATAAATATTTTTCATAGAAAACTCATTAAAAAACTTATAATGTTACTTTTAAAGAGGGAAGGGTCGTTAATGTGGTCGTTTTTTTTTAAATTTTGATATCGAAAAAGTAAACATGTTGGCTTTATTGATATAATATTTTTTCAGGTCATGTTGATTTTTATCCCAACAATGGAGAAAATCAGCCAAACGCCCTCATCCTTCCAGAGAGCCATAGAAGAGCTTGGTATTATTATATTGAGAGCTTAACTAAGCCTAACAACTTCCCAGCAGTTCTCTGTTCAAATTGGTCTTCATTTCTTTTGGGTTTCTGTTCATTAAATGCGAGAGTTTTTATGGGATACGACGTTCCTAGCACAACTCAAGGTATTTATTACTTGAGGACGGCTGGTTCCTCTCCCTTTGGATTGGGATATGAGGGAAGTGTTCCAGAATCTAACATTGTTAAGAATTGGTATGAAGCATTCTTCACAAGCATTGGATAAACTATAAATGTAATATACAATGGCTCCTTCACTTACGGGGTCAATGCGCTTAGCGTAAGTCGAAAACCACGTAAGTCGAAGAATATTTAAATTTCGACATATATTTGATGTGTGAATCATATCAAGGAATACAAAAACCGCTTTTCACCAAGCCTAACGACTTGAAAAATAAGTTTAAAAAATGTCACTACAAACTCCAACAATGAAAAAACACTGCAGAAATTCAAGAAAGAATAAAAGTCATTCTACAATGCTTAAGCATATGCAAAAACGTTATCAAACCTTTAACAGAGGTATTTTTAATGACCTGTTAAAGGTTTGATAACGTTTTTTTTGATTTTGTCCAGTTATTTTCACTATTTTTTTTATGTTATCTAGATACTGTATACCTACTTTATCAAAAATAAAACATCTCTCATCAAACAAAACAAAACTATTTTTTTATAACGAAATTATTTTATTGATAGATCATCATGTTGTGACACGGAACAACCAATTTCGGAAATATGGATAAGCGTTTAAGTCATGTTAAAAATGGAGATTTCCTCAGAAGGTTGGGTTGTGTAATACAAAATAAAAAAAAAAACTGTAACCATATGAATTGAATACAGATATTCCAAACATATACCGTAAAATATATGTACACGCTCAGTAAATATTCAAAATTTAAACTTGGTTCAAACCAATTCTACTGCGACAAATTGCACACACAAATCCGCATAAATCTATATATGTAACAAACGGATGTACAAATAAGCATGATTTTGAAAAAAAAACTATTTTTAGATTATAATGGGTAATACAGAAAAGTTCAGGAAAAGCAACTTTTTGGAAAAAAATTCGACCATATATTTTTTTTTAATATTCTGTAGATTTATTAATGATTGTTATAATGTATTAATGACAGTTGGCCCTGTAAAATAAAAGTATTGAATTATCTATTGGGTTCCGTTTCCACACAAAACCGAATTAAGTAGGTAGCCGTATTATGGTATCATGCTCGCCAATTTTACTAAATACGATGCATTAAATCAAAGCTCACGAATCCTATTTGCTAGAAATCAGTGTATCTCAACAGTACTAAATTACTTTAAATAAATACGTTACCAAAACTAACGAAGCCTCAATAATTATTTCACGACTATTGTATATTGTTGGCAAGATCTTCTTTCAGGGCTTTGAATAAAATTTAATAAAAATAAATATAATTTATATCCAAAGTGCATTTGTACATTATAATAGGATGAACTATTAAAAAACATATACAGAAAACATGAAAAATGGATATTATATCAGTTACTAATAAACGTGATAAAAAATTTTGTTTGTAAGGTTTTAAAATTTACAACAACGAAAACACTTATTTTAAATTGAAATATTTTATGAGAAATTAAAGTTTTAATATGAATCCAATACTATCAAAATATTATTAATAGTTATAACTATAACTTTTAAATTGGTTCGCGTCTAGTGTAATATTTATAATAGAATATTAAATTTTAGCCAATGATACTTAATAGTCATTTAATCTACCTTTTGTTGGCTCTGTGGTAGAGTTGTCAACACTGTTGGTTGTGGCTGCAATTTCCACGCGCTTAAATCCAAATACGGAAAGATTTACAAATACTCAGCCGATTTATGAATTTCTGTTTAATGGTATGGATATTTGCATTGTATGAAATTTACTATCCGATCTTAAAAACTGTGGTGTAGTGAGAGCTATTAACTAATCACTAGTCCTATTTGTTTATCCCCTACGACCTATTATATGTGAAAAAAATGTGTTGAGCAACTGAGTAATGAAAGAAAACTTCTGTTGAGAAAAGCTTCATTAAAAGTCCATAAGTTGCAAATTGGGAGTGGATATGGTTAAAAAATCTTTTTTATGTATGAATATGGATATAAAGCCGAAGCTTCGACGAAAAATTTGAAAAAAGGATAAGACAATTTGAAAGCATGCTAGACATGGTGTCTATAGACAAGGATATAAATTCGGTATGCATGGGAAAAGATGTTGTATCTGGAAATAATTAAAAATATTTATTTTTGTTCATACCAGCTTTTTGCGTACAACCTTTACCTCATAACATATAATAAAAATAATAAAACATTTTTAGTACTTTTTCCACATAAAATTTATTAGATCAGGACCGGTTTCGCTCATCGCGAGCATTATCAGTTGATAATGCTCGCGATGAGCGAAACCGGTCCTGATCTAATAAATTTTATATGGAAAAAGTACTAAAAATGTTTTATTATTTTTATTATAATTCAATTCCACCAAGTATTGACAGTGAACACCTTAAAAGTGAATAACATATAATCTTTACAGTTTTACTCTCACGCTTATTTGCTCTTAAAAGTACAAGTTCATTCACTAGTTGAAAAATAAAATGTCTTACCCGGTGTTTACCTCCATATAAAAAAATATATAAATCACTGAAAAGATTGGTTAACTAAGGTTGAGAAGTTTGGCTTTAATCAAATGTGTTGAAGCGGAAAAGCGCGGTTTTGTTTATTCATGCGGAAACTCAAATTCCATTTTCTTCTTCTTTAATTTGTTCGGAGCACGAAATGATTTAACATTTAAACATGTTAAATTGTCTGGCTACTGACTTCACTTCACTTTAGATCGTTGGCATACAATTATGCAGTTCCTATTAAACAGACCTCACACTGCTCGAAACCGTTTCGCGTATAAATGAAAGCTTGCATAAAATAAGAACAATATACAATCAACTAACTATCTGCAACTGTTTTTCACTGCAATGTAATAGACAAACGCCAAAATCATAAAATGTGATAGTAAAACTTTAGTTATATTATATGTACAAGCATAAATGATAAAATGAGTAGATGTAAAAGCCAAGTAACAGAGCCAAAATGAATATCATCAACTTTTTACAAAATATAATGCCTTATCATTCTTCAGATTAGTTTTAACATTTGATTACCGAAACGTCAAAAATAGGATCGAGGAGTGACGGGTACAAAATGATCCTAGACAAATTTGCGTAAAATTTGGATTGCATTTATTGAGGTATCATTGAAGATTACAATAAATATCAATAATATATATAATTGGTATTTAATGAATGGTTTAAATAAGAAGAATTCTGCAATGTGAATGCCCCCGCTCGAAGTTTTGTAGATGTCGTTTGTAATATATAAACCATAAACAGTCGATTACCTGGGCTAATTAGGAAAAGGTTGTGCGAATTATTGGAAAACACACATACTAACTTACATATCTACTTCATTCGGGTGTTTGATAAATCTAAGTAAAAGTTTGAAAACCCGTGCTTAATATATCGATTAATATATGACAATTTAATTAAACACAAAATCCAATTATTGTGTTTACTTGACAACACTGAATAGACTATGGGTTAGTTCGGCATGAATACTATTGAAACATATTTTTTCTGCAATTGAACTAACAAAAAAAATGTTACAAACGTTCACTGAAAGATTTCTTTGAAACTCAATATTTCATAAAACTGTGTATTTTGGTATATTTATAATTATCACAAATTAATTATTTTTATAAAGAAAATGGTCATCATTTTTTCAACATTTATGATTTATGCATGTAATCTGCTGAAAATTTCACGCAATCTACAGGTAGTTCGTAAGCTTGATGATCACTGCTCTGTGATATCTTTACTAAATTAAGTGTATTTACTTAGCGTTAAAATGATTCATTTTTAGCAAAATTTGATATTTTTCTTGTAGCATGGGTGTTTGTGGTGTCTAAAAATTATCTTCCACTCTACCAATCATAAAATAACGGGGCGTAGCAAGAACCGCTAGTCTTGTGATAGCCGCATTCTTAATATCCTTCAGACGTTTGAAATGTCTTGACACGTCAAATGTGTATGAATCTAATACTTTGACGTTGGTTTGTTATTATCGACCTGTATTGCTTCATTTCTCGTTATTAGAAAATATGTTGGGTTTCTATTTGGTTTCTGGTAATTATGTAAGAACAAATATAGCGTTTTTTTATTTAGTTGACCGTGCTACTTCACAACTAGGGAATCCAATCCCGGGATCCCATACAGTTTTCGATACATTTCAATCCCGGGATTAGAAGGCATGATCCCAATTTTTTCGGGATTGAGCTTAATACAGAAACGTGCTGGTTTTCAAGTTGGCAGTTCACGCATATGCAATAAACGATGCCCAATTTAAATTCTTTGCGATTAGATTTACTACAAGAGTTATCGCAAAAGATAAGGTAATTTGATGCCTATTGAATTTCTCCAACGTATTTTAATAAACTGTATTTTGATGCATTTGACAATAGTGATTACTTTTTTTATTGTTCGTTATTTTAAAGCTTCATATTTCAATATTTAAGTGTTTTGACTTTCATGAATGTTATCAGATAAATATCAATTGCACGTGTTTGTTTTGCGAGATTTATGTTTCTATTGTTCATAAATATCTATTTTCAACTGTAAACCGAAACTTTAGATTAAATTTCAAACAATTGATGCTTTAATACTTCGAGTATATTTAAAAATTATTTTTAAATTACATCTATTTACTCCAATAAAATTATTAAGAATTTACGTACACGACAATTTTAGAACTTTTCACTCTTGCATTCTGAAGTAGGTAGATACTTTTTTCATCTATCGAAATTAATTATTTTAAGTTATATTGCGTATTTTAACATAAGATATGCATATTAAGTTCGTTTAATAATTATGGCGCATATTTTTTAACGAGTAATTAAAAAGTCCACACTTTCACTTGTTCATCGCGAATAGCTGAGATTAAGAGAGCCTCATGGTAACGCATTGGCAGCCCACAGCTGGTTATAAAATATAATCAATAATAAATTTATTTATTTTTGGTCAGTATCATCAATTTTTATTTCTGAAAAAAACGTATTTTAATGAAAATTATTTCGGGACCAGTACCGAATTTTTAAATAAAGATCAAGCTAATAAAACCGGACCCTTCGTCTTGAAAATATTATGTTAATCAAAATTCGTCATGACGATTCAAATTTGGTAGTAACATTTTCTGTGTATTTGAGGGCACGCGGGGGCTACATTAAATGCTATAATTGATTCAGAAGGGCGAGCATGCTATCAAATTATTTTTTAACTTAATAACGGGTTCTGTTTCTATAAATTTTTGATCGTAATTGATAGTGATGCTAATGTATAAATTAGGAATGAGCGCTCAACGCTAGAGCCGCAAAATACATAATATGGTCATAAATAAATTACAACTTCGTAGTATTTTCCTTTTACCAGACAAATCATGACGCAAGTCACTATTTTATGGATATTTCTGTTTTCGTCTGTTCGATCTGTTAGGAAGTATTATCGCTTTCGCCACACCGTACTGTGCGTTTAAGGGCTCGAATCCCAGAATAAACACATTAAATATAGATTTTCCGACACATTTATATGTTATTTTTCATTTTACTTTCACAATCTGATTCACACACAAATACGGCATACATACAGCAATTATATGAATGTCAGTACTAACCTCACATTATTTATTTAGCATTCATAACCCTTTCTAAAAAAAATGAGTATGCTACCTGACTCCATGGGCAAATAAGCAGTAAAGTAGAATTTTTTTAAATCCTACAAATAATACCTAAGCTTAATTTATCGATTCAATCACGAATTTTCTTAAATTGTTCGAGGGTTGTAAAGTAAATAAAAAAAACAATGTGACATTTATAAATCTATATGCTTAACAGACACTGCAAATAAACTTTAATGAACTACCTATAGTATAGGTCATATACGGTACGGTCATAAGATAAAATGAGCCCTCAAAATGTTCAATGAGCCAAGTAGTGAAATGGTTAAACTTTTCTATTTCTATAGTACAATCGCGTATTTATTTAGTGTTTTGTTGAATTTGTTATGCTTATTTTAGAGATTTAACACTATTTTAGATTATATTGACTGAGCTTACTTCACTTTCAAGATTTAGAACATTATAACACAACTAACTTATGTTATTCTAAAATACCACATGGCTCACTTCACCTCTTAGGGGCTCATATTATTTAACTTATTAAAAAAAATAGATAACTTGTTGTCGTTTGATAAACCTTATCAAATATATAATTTTTTCATTGATAAATATCTTCGAAACAATTGTAACGTTTTCAAAAAAAGAGTTCCATTGTTTGTATAAACATTTTTAGATTTATCTACTTTTGTCTGAAAATTATGTCGAAATCTATCTAATAAAGTTCACAGGTTTGTAAATCACTGTCCGAATTACGAGCGTATGAACTTCAGAGTTTTGCCACTTGTCAAGGGCTAACAAAGGTCTCAAGTAGCCATATTCAAAACATTAATATTAAAATTATTTATTATATAGATTCCGTAATGTTTCGATAGTTTCAAAATTCTGACCCCGAAAATGGCTTTACAAAGCATGATAAAACCAACATAATATGAAAATTATCGTAAACCAAATTAGATTTCTAATTGAGATAACGTAATATAAAGTTTCCGTTGAACAAATTACATCATGCTTTCAATATCAAACCTTACAAATGACACACGGATCCTCATACATCATATCCAATATTATTTTTGTGGGCATTGAACTTTGTTGATTTAATATTAGTATTTTTTCTCAAAGAGACCGTTTTAAAATAACAGCATGGCAAATTTGTTTTTATACTGTAAGTGGCGCCTGTGTGGTCAAGTGGTCAACGGTGTTGGCTTCGGCTAAGGAAGGCCCGGGTTCAAATCCCGGTACGGACAGTTTTATAAATTGATTTTTCAATCGATATATGATTTTTTTTTCGAAGGCATGGATGTATGTGATGTCTTTAATTCCTCCCTCTCACCTATCCTATCCTATGAACGGAGCGTATCGAGAGCGATTAGCTTACCATTGATCCTGTCCTAGCCCTATCCTCCTATCCCTACTCTCTTTGGAAAAAAGAGAGGTTGAGCAACTGAGTAACAAGCAGTTCGCGTAGAAACACTTCTGTTGAGATAAACTCCATTAAGAATCCATATACTCCACATTGGGAGCGGACATGGTTTAAAAAAAAAACAACAAGTACAAAATATTATATGTCTATAGCATGAATTTATTGACTGTTAATTCACGATCATTGGTAACACATAGAATTGTTTCATTAAAATTAATTGACATCATAACCATTAAATGTATGTGTAGGTACTTACACACGAAATCGTTTTGGTTAATATTTATATAAAAAAATATATAGTTATAAACCCGAAATAATTGTATATTTAAAATTTCTAATTACACAATAGAAGAAGATGCAAGGTTTCTCAACTACATACACCATAACACCTATTTTACCTGTTTGGCTTAGTATATATGTTACAGTTAATGTTACCACTTTGCATGTCTAAAAAAAGTATGTCAATATGTAAATTAACTAGTCAATATATTTGTACATTTTCCACTGTAGATAGTTCAGTATAGTACGAGAGAACAAATGAACACATTAACTAGGAAAGGTGTAGGTGCGTTAACTACAAAGACGTAGCTATTTCTTTTACTACATAAACACTTTACAGCCTTTTGCCGAATTTTTAATATACTCAATTATGTTAATCAAACAAATTGTTTTTCAATTCTGTTGTCTAATATGATATTTTTCGTACATGCCAGACCTTATCTTTTTTTTTGCAAAGGTAAGACACATAAAGGTAAAATTGGATAGAGTTATTTTATTGCCGTCTCACTACTTACCATTTACAGCAAGATGATGGCGACTCGACGGTTTGGTGTCTCAAACAAAGAAGAAATCAACGGAAAAAATGGATATAAATTATCTTATTATTTTTACCTGGCAGTCCCAGCCGGAAACGCTGGTGTGGGGATACACACCTCCCAGTGTCTGTCCGCCACCTATGGAGGTAACTAATTATGATGTTTTGGGGCAATTTATGTCCGCTTAATACCAATACAGCAGGAGTAAGTTACCTTTTGAATAAATGTAATAGCAAAGTGACGTATTAGTAATACCATACATATTTTAAAACTACCATATATCCAATTCTGGAAATTTTAATGTCGAAGAAGTGGAACCGTCACCTACAATGAGTCTGGTCTAATTCTCATTCATTAATTTGATTTTTTAACTTCCACTAGCATAGCTAATTAAATATTAAAATAGTAACTATCAAATTAAAACAAAGTTAATGGTATTTTTGATGTTTTGATTTTGTTAACGTTTAATATTTTTTTCAAAAATAAATAATGCGTTTTGGTTGAGATTGTTTTTTTATGGACAAAAAAATAAGAGGTCACTGCTTAGCCATACATTTATTTGCTCTTTGCTTATTATTTTACAGATGAATGTTATTAGAAAGCTTTACTCAATCAATTACACGAATGTTTGTAAAAAAGTCATTTAGTAATTTGTCTTCGTTATAGATGTCGCTGTACGTTATAAAAATATTTTAAGCTGGATTATATCAATAATTTCATTCATTATATTATTAAGACAATCAATTTTATTATTTTTTTAATAATATCTATAATATATTATGTGCCACTGTCACAAAAGCTTTACCATATGTATTTTTTAATCCATGTCCACTCCCAATGTGGAGCATATGCCCTCCTAATGGAAGTATCTTAACAAAAGCTTTTTCTACGAGAACTGTTTGTAACACGGTTGCTCAACCTCTCCTTTTCCAAAGAAAGTAGTAGGGATAGAAGGGTAAGGCCAGGACAGGACTAGTGGTTAGCTAATCGCTCTTGCTACGCCCAGTTATTGAAGGATCGGAAGGGTGGGAGGGAATTTTTGGACATCACAAACAACCATGCCTTCAAACAGAAATCGATCGAAAAAAATGCTGTTTTTCAAAACCATTTCTTTATAACCTTCTTATTTTAAAAAAAACAGTAATTTAAGTATTTGAATACTAAGAAATTAATAAAATGAGAATTTTCTGGCATTTTTGTGTTGAATAGTACACACCATATTTAATATCCAAAAAGTCAATTTTCACTCACAATGTAGAACAGACAGAAGACTTTATTATGTTGGTATCTCAGTAGAAAATTTTCTACGAGAACTGCTCGTTGGTCAGTTGGACAGCCTATGATACTGCCGTCATTAAAAAAAAAGATTTGTGAATTCAACTTCGATTTTAAATAATCCCCTTTTTTATATTATATTGTAACACTTCCAATAAGTGATTTCAGTTAAATCAATCGATTACATTCATAATAATAAAATTGATCAACTTAAAAAAAACGAAATTCATATGCAACCTTCACATCGGAGTATTATTTGTATCTATTTAATTTGATTGAATCGTGGAAGACTCAACATATTTATGCAAAGGTTATCGACCGCTCGCAAGGATATACATATATGTAATTACACGAACTGGTTTTGGGTACAGCCCATTCGCTATGGTGAGGCTATAAAATTAATTTATCATCCGTGAAAACACATCTATCATTGACGTTAAAATATAATCCGATTGTCAATAAAAATCAACTATGTATTGTTTGGCACTGTCGTTTCAGGCTTGCGAAATTTCGCCTACGTTCTCTGTTGTTACTAGTTACCTACTGATCCGCTTCATTTTTTTATATGTAACATAACTAGTTTTAATCACAGTAATCGTGTGGCGATTTAAAAATTAAGAAATTCTTTATCTCGAATGCTGAATTATATATATCTGCATTACCTATATTTTGAAAATGATGTTGTCTACAAAAACGAAGACAAACCTTACCACTTCTCAAAAGCCATTCTATGTAGCTTAGAAAGTGAAAATAATAAGGGTTGAACTGGAAAGGACTAAGAAGGAATTGCGAGAGTCGCTTGTTGAATTTAAAAAAATCAATATTCTCAGATAAAATCAGTCTACCTGCTATTTTTGACATACATATTATCTACGACGGCTTAAGTATTACATTTTCAGTTATTGATGATTTTTCGATACATTGCGTATTGTTACATAGTATAAATACATTCGATTGCTTAAATAATTATATCATACAATTTTATGAATCTGACCATGCCTCAGAGTCGCTATGAGACTTAGTGAACTCTTGGTTAACGTCTTGGGAGTCCAACGCTTGCAGAAGATTGGACGATTCGATATTCAAATATAAGTTATAGCGGCATAAAATTCTTGAAACTCTCAACATTTGAACATATTATTTGCACTTTATAGCTGACTTTTTAAGATCATATATTTTTTTCAAAACTTAAGAATATACCAAAAAATGGTCAAATCAGGCTAAATTGGAGCATCTTAATCTCGCTGAAGAAAAGTTATGTTGTAGATTAGGCATAATTACCCAAGTGTCTTTTCGAAATAGGAAGTTTGGTATCTCCCTTTTCCGAGAGCATAAACGCTTTACACGTGGCAATATAAACAACTAACTTTAATTTGATGGTTAGAAACAGAGACGAATCAGGAATGTTTTAATATACGTAAAACATTTAGGTTGATAGATAAAGTGTTTTTTTTTAATATAAAACACAATATTACACATGGACTCCTAATATGGCATCAAAACATAAGTGGTTCTAAGAAATTGGAAAATATTTAATCGCTCAAGTTCTTTTTCGTAAAAGGGAAAGGATCGAAGACTAGAGTTTCGAGTTTATTGTTCTTCATCTTGATTTTGTCTTAAGGATTGAGTAAGAGGTTAACGGAAAGTCATGTTACCATCTCAGATGTTTATAAAATACACAAACCATTTGATAATCTATTAATCAATGTGGTTTGCCAGGTAAAGTTCGAAATCGAAATGAGCGAATTCCATGAACGATGAACATTTGGCTGCGGAGTCGGCAATTTTAAATATCATAGATTTATATGCATATCGATAGGTTTGTAATATTTATTGACTGTTTTATTTAAGTATAAAAATAAAAACAATTATTCAAAAGTAAATTTAGCACAAAGCAAGTGTTCTCAACCGGTGGGCTGCAAACCATCTACGCCGTCAATTCTACGGGGTTGCAAACTGCTGAATTGTTAGCCGAAAATAAATTCATATTTTTTAGTAGTTATTATTCACCTCAAAATAAATTTATTAATATTGAGAAAATAAAAAAAAGGATTGGACAAAATTATGGAACAAATAATTCCATTCCATTGTGGAGTATTTGGCCACCTAATGGAGATATCTCGACAGAAGATTTTTCTACGAAAACTGCTTGTTACTCCTTTCTGAACCTGCAAGAGTTGAGTAGAAATGTAAAGATAGAGCTTAAAGAGAACTAATGATTTACTAACCACTCTCGCTACGCTACGTTTTTATAGGATTGAAGGCTTGGGAAGTATTTTTTAGACATTTAAAACACTCATGTTTTCGAACAGAAATCGATAAATCGATTAAAAATGTGTCATTCTTACTGGGCCTCGAACCTGTGAGATTCGTCAAGAATGTTAACAACGTTGACCACTGCGTCACTGACCCGACTTAATAAAAATAATATAGAGGGGTTATTAAAACTTAGTCAAATTATTTTTTGATTAAATTTATGTGATAGTTCATATTTTTTTCCATGCCATCCCTGGAAAATATTAGGGTACCGACAAAAGCTAAAGCCAACCCCATTTCCTCAAAAACTCACCCTAATCGTTCCATCGGCAATCATTATAATAGATTATAATAGAATTTAATAGATTATTTTTGAAACAGCCTACGAATGCGCGTCGATTGATACAATAAACTTTTATGATTGCGTTTTTAGGGGTGAATTTAATTTATGAGTTGCTCTAGATACCTAGCCTGTCAGCCAATAAAGGAAACGCCTTGTAAATCATTACCTGCAGTTACAATATTTGATAAATAATATGAAACATAAACCCACAGAAAGATATAAAAAACTTTCAATCTTTAAGCCAATACAGTAAATGTTTTAGAAAATTTTGGTTATTAAATATTTCTTAAGAAGTTATTGAAATTATCTTCTTTTTGGAGTGATAGGGAATAATATTTTATTGCAAATACACAAAACTTTTAATGAAACCCGCCCTAACACATATGTTGAGAGATTTGTTTGTCATATTGGGATTACCTGATTGAAATTATTGTTTCACGCTTTTCCCGGAAGCGGAGCATTTTCAGGACGAATACGGTTTTTAACCATATACATTCTTACTGTATAAAATATTTATTTTTTTACGAGCACTGCTCGTTATTTAACATTTTTCTTTAGAGGATAAATAAATGAGAATGAGGCTGGGATAGGACTAAAAATAAATTAATAAATAGGTCATTGTTCTAACGAATTTTATTTTTAAGATCGGATGGGTGGATGGCAATCAATACATCGTCAACAGTCATGCCTTCAACCAAAAATCAAATGTGCACACATATTAGAATAGAACGACGTTAACCACTCAGCTACAGACTCGGAAAATGAAAAATTAATAAAATTGAACAAATAAGCTGCATATTTTGAAATAGGTATTGGTATGCTTTTGTAAGAATTGATTAACTGTATTTTGATGATGAAACGTGAAAATAAGTGGGGGAGGTCCAAGTGATGTTTTCTCATCTCCCGTTGATGACACATGATGACACAGTCATGTAAGTGGAGATAATATTGGAATTAGAATTTTTATAATAGAATGTTATTTATGATAATGCACTTTTTAGTGAATATGCGAAATTCTGGATAAGATAAAAAAATTGACAGACAACAACTCATTCGGCGATCTTATTGAAACTTTTTGCTCTTTCCAAATCCGACTATATATTTTGTGTTCACTATCGTTCTTTGTATCATTACATATATATTTACAAATTAACTAACCTTAAAATGCAAATCTTATTCGAAACGAAGCCAAATGGTTGACTGTTTATTTCTAATATGATAACTATTCCACAACCTGGAATCGATATATTTACATAATTAATAAAACTTTATGTTGTTATGTTTTTAAATTACAAAAATCCATTAGGAATAATAAAGTCATTAGAACTGCTAATATCATATTGACTTTAAAATATAGGCGATAGCCTAAATCATATATGTGTTTCATCGATCAGGTATCAGTAGATAAGCTGTGCATTATATCATACAACAAAAGTTATAATAATTGTGGGAATCTATTGTAATAAAACAACCCCGTCGTAAAAACAATTTGTTTCCGACGAATTAAGTTATTTTTCAAATTTCAATTTCAGGCTTCACATGACGTCTATCCTAGTTATTGTTTAAAACAAATTAAACTTTGACGAAAATTATATAGCAGGAAGGAAAAGCGATCCGGCTGACACTTACTGCCTGGGTAATTGTTTCCAAGAGCTTTTCAGTGATAGATAACTAGAAACTTTTGCATAATTGGAGAGAACATATTTTTTTATTATCTAATATATGTACATATATCTAGTAACTTCTAAAATTCATAAAATAGTCTTTGTCTCATTTGAGTATTTTTAAGGATTTTTTTTCGAATAAAAAATTAATCCCATATAAAACACAAAAATCGAAAAGCTATTTTTAGGCTTCTAAGTTAATTATTTTATTTTTAAATATAAATATATCCAGTATTTTCGCTACTGCAGTTATAATCATATAGCACAACAATCATCTATATTATTATAATACATAATGAGCGTGTTATAAATATGTCAACTCTGGTTCATATTATACTTCTTGTTTCCAACTGCGTTTACTCGAGACTTTTTCTTTTTCTGGCTACCTATATTTGAAACGTAAATTATTAAAAAACATTATATTTGACATACAACTCTCTGTTGATTGAATGGCTATTAAATAGATTACGAATAATCGAGAGGCGTAGCGAGACCGATAAGTTAATATCTGCTCTGTCCTGACCAATGGCATAACCGCCATATAACGGGGCCTATGCGACGCATCAGGCCCTTTGGCTTAGGGGGTCCAATTTATATCTATATTTAAATTTTCAAAAAAAAAAAACTTAAAGTCCCAGCCGGACCAGTTAATTGGTGAAGGCCTTTTCGCATGATCTTGCGAACTAAAAGTAACTGTTTTTTTGTTATTATCAGTTGGGAATTTACTTATCCTTTTCTTTGCGTACATTTTATAAATTTTTCATATGATCATAGATTTTCTTGTTACACCACTGGTCCTAGCCTTATCCTACTATCTCGATTCTCTTCAAAAAAGTGAGGTTGAGCAACTGAGTAATAAACAGTTCTCGTAGAAAAATTTACGTTAAGATACTTTCTTTAGAATGCTATATGCTCTACATAAGATGAATGGATATGGATAAAAAAGGGTACAAAAACTTTGGTATCGAGGATTTGTGAAGAATTAAATACATTACATTAAAATAAAAATAATAAAACATTTTTAGTACTTTTTCCACATAAAATTTATTAGATCGGGACAGGTTTTGCTCATGATGAGCATTGTCAACTGATAAGAAAAACAATAAAACAGTGATATTTATACAAAAGTTAAGTGATAAAAACAAGGTATGACAAACAATTGGTATTACAACCTAGAAAAAGAATTGAAGCAAAATTCAAGGAAAAAAAACTATGAATAAAAAGTTGAAGACCACTCAGCAATGAAAACGATTACAACAAAAACATAACATTAAAGTCATTCACTGTCAATTTTAGGTGGAAAGACATTAAATAAAAAAATCTACTTCTTCCGAGTTATTAAATAAAAGATCAGGACCGGTTTTGCTAATCTTAAGCATTGTCACGCAAACCGATATCCATATCAGTTGATACTGTTTAAATTAAGCGCAACCGGTCTTATTCTTCAAATAAAAATGTGGAATTAGTACAAAAGTTTTTTTTTATTATTAAATACATTGTATTAAAACGTTGAAAAAACTCCGCTATTACTAAAAATATATATATGCACGAGAAATGTTTACAATCGCTGAAGTAAACTAATAGACCGGGTTGGTTATTAATGCGGAGTTCTAATAGCCAGCACCAATTTAAACGGAGCTGTAATTAATTTAATTTGTGGCATCTATTGACCGAATAATTTATTACAGCCTAACAAACCGTTGGCATCGCACGGACTGTTTTCTTTGCGCATAAGGATCTAGGACTTTGCAGTAACCTTTGACACAAACCTTAGTTTACCACTACGCTCCACTAAAGGATTTACTGTCACTCAGTAATAGAAAATATCACTTCATCGGCATATCTTCAAACAACTCTTGAATACTAAACACGAGATTTAAATGATATTTCAAAACATGTTCTCATTATATATTTAATTATAAAAATAACATAAACAAATATCTTTGCCGCCTGTGTGGTCGAGTGGTCAACGTTGTTGGCTTCGGCTACGGAGGGCCCGGGTTCAAATTCCGGTACGGACAGTTTTTATAAATTGATTTTTCAATCGATATATGAATTTCTGTTCAAAGGCATGGGTGTATGTGATGTCTTGAATTCCCCCCTTTCACTCATCCTATCCTAAGAACGGGGCGTATCGAGAGCGACTAGCTTACCACTAATCCTGTCCTAGCCCTATCCTTCTATCCCTACTCTCTTTGGAAAAAGAGAGGTTGAGCAACTGAGTAACAAACAGTTCTCGTAGAAACACTTCTGTTGAGATAAACTCCATTAGGAGTCCATATGCTCCACATTGGGAGCGGACGTGGTTTAAAAAAAATCTTAGCAAAGCTTACTTTATGTAATAAACAGAGCAGGGCCGTAGAGTTGAATCAATGTTCGTAAAAATCCAATGACTTTGACTTCTTTTAGTACATACCATTACTTGTGGTAAATTTATATGGGTTTTGTCTATTGTATTTATTATATGTATAACAATATTATAATTACAAATGCATATGATTATCGTGGCGGCGACGAAAATAAAAGTTTTAAATGCTAACCCGCCCACGGGTGGCGATTTTAAACTGAGAAATATAAGTAATTACCAATGCCACTTAACAAACAAGTTAATTTTCTTCCTCTAGTAAAATTTGCTGTATGTGAGAAAAATTTAAAAAATGCACTGTGTACTGTTGCATACTATTTACGAAATCCATTTATCAAATTGGTTGGATATTATTAATAAAACTAGCATTCAGTAATTATTCTTTTTAACATCTTATTTTATAAGCAACAGTTTTCAATAAAGCCCAACAATAGTATTTTTAATGACTCGACTTCTCTCTATTACACCGGTAATTAAAATTTAATTAATTTATCCAAAAGCGTTAATTAATTTCCATCCACCCGAAGTGTCGGAGTCTTTTTACCAATTCACCGTTAAACAGTTTAGAATAAATAACAATGAATGTATGAATGAGTATTTGATTCAGCAGAGAACCACTTGGTCAGCTATGACCGCGGTCACTTGAAATCAAATCGAATTCTCTTTAAAGCGGGGAATCTTGTTAACACTTTGAATGGACCCGCGACGTGCATCTATAATTGAGTGACGCCGATGCGAGCATTCAAGTCGTTGAAGTTACCGACATCCTGTCCGTATTTTGAAATTTGCTGACTGGTCGTTTAGGTACGGAATCAATCAAAAGACAGATTGTCACAAAACATATCTGTTAAATCAATACATAAACAGACGCATATTTTTTAGGTGTCATCCAACATCGAGTGTCAATCACCATCTGTATTTTTTTCACCCATAACAGTGATAGGATCTGATATTATTTTCAGGTGATTTATTGAATGTGATTCTCCTTTCAAAGATCATCTGAAATGAGTTGAAATTTATATTGTATTTTGTTTATTTTTTTAAAATTATTGTGAAAAGTTTTAACGTCGTTATATTGTAAAATCAAAACGTGATAAGCCATGGCTCGATAGAACTAAACCAAATCACGTCGTTTCGTAAAATCTGCGAAGAGTAATGCACCGTTTTGTAAAACAATCAAAACTTCCGTTCCGGTTCGTAATTTACAAAAAAAAAAAACTTTGTCGCCCTAATTCCGAGAATCGAATAAAAAGAAAAATTATCGATATTTTTTTTTAATATGATGGATGGAATTTTTTATTTTAAGCCTTGCATGAGCCCCTATTTAAAATATTCATTATACCAATCTTAGCATTTCAAAACGTGTGCCAATCCCGTCCTCTCCTAAAAGCAATTATTGGCGCTATATAACACTACTTTATATCATAAGCACATTCAATTTCAACACTTTGTATTCTTCATTAACTATTTAAAATATACATTTATCGTTCAAAATTTTTGTACACATCTCTAGGAAAGTATGTAACGATCTAAATTTCGACGTTGAGTATCTTTAAGCCTTTGAAAACACGACATACAATAACCATTTTTAAGTTTATATTTAATTATTTCTATAGTTGGAATCGGGTGGAGCTTTATTGCTATTGGGAGTAAAGTACAATAGTTATCTAATACATAGTTTCCTGACCTTTTTGGGCCAGTGGCCTCTTTTGAGTCTCATGTTTTTACGTTCCTGTTTTTTAATATTGAAGTATAAGTTTTATAAGGAATTTTGGATTTCCCAAAACGAAAAGACGCAAGATTTTTTAATAGGTCTTCCCATAATTTACATTTCTAAAACCCAGTAATGTACTGATTTTAAAAACTTGCGATTTTATGCATATTCGCGCATGGACCCCCAAAACTATCCTCTGTGGCCTTCTTGAAACATGGTATGGCCACTTCGTTGAGGAACACTGATCTAATAAACCAGCCACAAAATAAAAATAAATTTATTTTGAGCACACTATATTGTTTTCGCATTTGTTATTGGCGCGTATATCCGGACACACTACAAAATATATGTTCTAGATAAGTTCGGTGGGACTAAATACTTTATTTTTTTGATCCCATCTGTATATTGTTTAATTGTCACGATTTGAGAACGAACCAAAGTGAAACACTCAATAGGGAAAGATCAATAGACCGAGACTCGATCGACTCTTTTTTGCCCGGCATCTTTTTTCACAGCAATCGTGTAAAGTAGAAGTGTTAAATATCCGCCCGGATATCAATCCCTATTCATTCTGGCTGATTGCAGTGCCGGCAGTGCGTCAAAGAACAAGGCGTCGAAATTGATTGGCGTACCTTCCACATTACGTTATATTTTCGGTGACCTTGTTTCTGTATCTTTTGAAATCTTGTTCGTCTCCCTGCTCATGCGCACTCGCAGAAAACCGGTTATGAATAAAATCATATACCAACACGCTTTTTGTATGTAACAAGCCATTTTTTTACTATCATGTATGGCTTCAAAATCAATTAACCATTTGAACCCTAAGCTACTGAACTTTGAGCGCTGAAAACCTGGGCTCATGGGAACTTTTCAACCAGCCCAAAAACGTTAATTTATAACAGACACATCTATCTTCTGTTCAGATTAAGAAAATTATATGATTTTTATTACTTATTAATGTTTTGAATTAGAAGTAATAAAAATATGTAACCAGGTGAATTGAATAAAAAAAATAAAACTAGAATTTAATAATAAATTGGTTAGTATACTTCAAATCAGTTTTTATCTATAAAAGCAATAATCCTAAGCATCTCACATAATTTTTAAATTTTGCTACACAGACTAAAAATTTATTGCATTTTTAAAAGCTGCATTTTTTAGTCCCTCGCGCATCGGTGGGCTGCCAATACTATTGCCAAATAAAAACACTGATGTTAAAAATATAATAAGCGTTGTGTTTGGTACTACGGGATTTACTGGGAGGAAAATCCACCTTGAAAGAAAATCTGATCAAGAATATCAGTTTTCACTATAGATGGATAAATTCACTTTTTCATATTGTATTTTATTTCAACGATACAGTAAATTAATGGTGTTTATACAAATCTAACATTTATGTATGTATATAAAATAAAATCTCAATAGTAAAAACATACCTACTAAAATAAATATTTCATTTAAAATATATATATTTCGTGTTTTAAAGCACGGTCCCAACTATAGAGTTTGGAGGTGTAACGATTTATTAAAAAATTGTTTATGTAATCAACTTTATTTCAAGATTATTTGATTTTTTAAAAATCCATATCCACCCCCAATGTGGAACATATGGCTTCGTTGGAAGGAATTTCAAAAGACGTTTTTTTATTAGGACTATTTGTTTCTCAGCATATGGCAGTATAGAACAAGTGGTAAGCTAATCGATTTCGCTACGCTTCGGTATTTAAGGGTTAGAAGGGTGGTAGGGAAATTTTAGACTTCAGAAAACACTCATGCCTTTGAACAAAAGTTTTTGATAAATCTGAAATTTAAAAAATATTGGAACTCGGGATTGTAAGATCCGTCACGGAAAACAATGAGGTTGACGCTGCTCCACGTACCCGATATTAAATATTAGATATTTATAAAAAATATACAATTTCTGGAAAATTTCACACATTTGGAGCCTTTTAAAAAAATTATGAGAGTGACTATCTTCAAAATCTATCTGATAAAGTTACATAAAGGAATTCTAACTGAAATCATTGAAATGATCACAATTGTCATAGAATGAAGGCACGGCTTTGGAAAGGTGTACTAATTGATTCGAATTACCTGTCGGCGTTTGAGTCCTCTGTGACGTCACGTACGAACACAAAAAACCGCTTTCAAAGATCACTGATTAATTTAGTTTTTTAGTGAATTAGTTTAGTCGGAAGGTAATTCTTTGAGCGAGGCAGGTGCAGCCATGTTAATCAAGAACAGTCCTGTATTGATTGAAAATGTAGCAGGCGGCTAGTAGGATATTTTACGTGGATATTTATTAACTTTCAATGTATGGATGTGCTGAAGGGATGTTGGTGTAGATTTTTTTAAACTCTTAATCTCGTCCAGCTTTGTCAGAAAGCATTTATTGTAGCCAGGTGAATCAACGCTATTAATAATTTATCGATTTTTATATTACAAATAAATGTATAGCTAACCAAAACTATTGATGTAGTTTATTTAATACTTAGACATTTTATTTTCCAGATCTGAAAAACGGGATATAGAAGGAGAGGCTAGCGGACAACTATTTCTGAGATGTGCCGTTGAAAATTTGTGTTTATTTTATATATTTTTTTTAACATTACATCTAATGACAGTGCGCCAAATATTTAAAAGTTGAAAGATCATACAAGATGATTTCGATGAGAATAATTATAAACATAATAAAACTAAACTAAATATGGTGGCAAATTAATTCAAAATATTTTTTTGTATTCATTAATATCTCAACGTTTTTCAAGCTTTTTCATCTGATCTGTCATTGAGAGGCATATTATACATATAGCCAAATAAGCGCGGGAGTATATTATAATATAAATATAGTTTTTTTTTTTTAAATTTTTATTTATATTTAATTTTATAAGTTGGGTTGAATATAATTTTCAAAGGTGATAATTTATAATTTATAACTTTGGATTTTATCACAAATCGATCCCGGACAAAATCAAAATTATTTTTATAAAAATAAACTCAGCAACTTCAAACGAAAGATAATAGATACTTACAACAAAAAAAGTTTGTAAGTACCTTTGAAATATTTAAAAAAATAGCAAATTTTAAAAAAAATCATATATGGAGTAGAAAACATATAATTTCAGTTTTTAAATAAATGGTAGAAATATTAAATATAATAAAATCTTAAATAACGTATTTAGCCCCATTTGTCGTAATTCAAATGTTTGTTCCGTAAATAAATTGAAAATTGCGAAATCAATAAATTATTAAATTAATTCACAAGTAAGTAAATATATTTCAATTATTGTATAATAATATAAATAGACTTCGTAGTTTGATTTCGACTTGTACATAAGTATGAGAAAAAAAATGTTTACTAAAGAAAAATGTCTACTGAAAAAATTTATCAAATTGTAGATACCATTTTATTATTACACTTAAGGAAAATATATTATTTAAATAATATTTATCTCTTGTGAAAGTACTCGATGGTAAAAACACCCGAGAAACAATAATATTTACTACATTCATATATATATTTTAATCCAGCAAAAGATTTAGGCCCAATGTGAACTAAGATTTCAAAACTATAAATTTGCATTACAAATTAATTTTTCGCTAAAAATATTTTTTTTATAAATTTATAAATACACCTGTGTTTATTTTACTGCATAATTTTTAATTAAAATTTGATATTTTTATACAACTTAATAGAAGATACTATATTGAAACAAATTCGGTATCTTTACGAAGGAAACAAAAAAGCAAAAAGCTCGCCAAAGCTCTCAACCTCTTATCACACACACTAAAAAGCCCCACTTAAACTTTCAAAGGATGCCGCTTAACAAGCCTACCTAAAAACACTTATTATCTTCCCGTTCCGATTGGCTGCTTTTAAGTCCCACCTATTTGAAACATTTCCACCAACCGCAAACCGCGTCAAAAATCTTTCATCTCTGCCGACTCGGCGCTATTGGCGCAAACCGCTTTAAGCTCCGCCTGTTTGAAGGTGCCATCCAAGTAATTTAGCCGTCACTCTATTGGCAGACGTCTGCTTTGATAGGCCCCGTTCAGCAGATTGAGAATACGCTATACGCTAAGAACACGCGTTCGATGCTCGCCCGCGGAGCAATTATTACATTTTGAACGGGTTTCAGTGAATAAAACGAGTTTAATCAGCCTTTGTGACGTTTTAATTAACTCGATATGAGTGTGTTTTGTAACTGGAAGTGTTTTTGATACATGGAAACATTTTACTGGGCGCTTTTGGGACTTTTAGACGGATAAAACCAGTGTTTTGTGAATTTTTGACGTTTTAAATTAATTTTATTTCTGTAGAACATTCATATTGACATATTGTAGTTTTATAACTGTGAGTTTTAATTCAGAAGTTGAATAAATGAAAACTGATACTTTGCTGTGAAAAATAAAAAAAAAAACAAAACAAACAGTGATTTATTATTCAACGATCAAGTGACAAGAAGCGAAATATACAATAAGTAACGTTGCATTCTAGTTTAAACACTAATGACTTAGTGACAGTTTTTGCGGTAAATACTTTGCGACAATAACGTTTTTTTTATTTCAGTATTTTTTAAAAATATAAATTAACTACCAATTTGCTGTCAGATTAAAATTGTATGAAGTATACAATTCAAGCGAGGGCATTAAACTGTTTATATTCGAAAATTAAAACAATTGTAATTGAGGCATAACTCAAAGCATTCTGATAATCAAAAAAGTGACTTGTTTTGAATATGAGCTTTACATAAATATCGTTAAGTCCAAACAGTTAAGTCAAGCGTTATATGTAATTGTTTCCTATATTATATTTGACCAATGGACGTTCATACAATTATCATAAATATATTTACATAACCAATAAAATAGGTGAACAATAACATGATAAATTGGCAATGATTTTGTACTAACAATATTGATAACAATATTGAGATTGTACTTTATGTGTGAGTGATATTTCAAGAGTGAAGAAAAGCAGGATACATGGCGTGAAATTGCGCCTCGCGTGCTCGTTAATTTGCGGTCGTATTTATTATTCAAAGCGAATGTTTCTCGCATAGCTTCAACCTGTCACTCAGGGTCATTCCTATGTGGTGGCGACTGGATCCATCAGCAACGATGCACGATGACATGGAAGACAGTCGATGTTCCACCGAAGACGAGATCAGCGTCGGGTGCCCTAGTCCGCCAGCGTCAAGCCCTCACTCCCAACACGCCGACGATTACTTTAGACCTTTGAAAAAACTAAAAATGGCCCCTCCGGAAAGAGAAGAGCCCCGAAGGACGGCGTCGCCGGAAGCCAGACTTCAACCGCCTACCGCACATAGACATTTCGATGGTGTTAAATCGTTTTCAATACTTGATATTTTATCACATAGACCTGCGCGAGAAGCACAAAAAATAGTCAGACCTTGGGATCTACACGCCAGAGAATCAGCGCACGCTTTACAGAGGCTGCAACATCAACTAAGACTAGAACAACAACTTCAAATTCAGCAACATATGGAACTCGGTGAATCGTGGAGAAGTAGAGCTGAACTGCAATTGGAGTTAGGTGAACCTTGGCGAGCGAGAGCTGAGTTACAGTTGGAGCTACAGCAGTTGCGGGCCCAGCGGCTGTTAAGCAGATCTGGTGATAGTGAAACTGGTAGTTCTCGGTCCAGTTCGGGATCAGAATGCTGTTCGCCGGGAGGAGTGAGAACCCCTCAAAGACCTCGGGCGCCTCCTCTGGGAACGCCGTTGGATGCACTGTTTCAAATGACCAGCAAAACCTTCGAAGCAAATAGCAGCGAAGCATCAGCAGGTACGTTTTAAACCGTTACTATTAAACATTATCAAATATTTTTTTATCCATGTCTACTCCCAAATATTGAACATAACTACTTTTAATGGAGCTTATTTGTAAATGAGCTTTTCTTCGATGACTTGTTGACACTCAGTCACTTGACCTCTGTTCTCAAAAAGAGTAGAGATATACGAATAGGAGGCTTGAATAGGAATCGTGGTTAGTAACCTTAAGTAAAACTTATTTTAAGTTGGATAGTTGGAAAGGAATTTAAGATTTCACGGGCATCTATTTATTTGAGCAGAAATTTACTAAGCATTAATGTTAAAAGCTGTGCTAACCGGGATTTGAATCCGTTTACACCACAACCACAGCCATACGTTGACCACTATATCACGGAATCGCCCAATATTTATATTATAGGAAAATTAGATGAACTACTTTAAAAAAAATAATTACGATAATCAACTGTGCTAAAATTTTATTAACGAATCAAAAATTATATAATCAAACGTGTATCAAGAAATAATTTGATAAATTTATTGATATATGCTTAACTTCAAAAAAAATATGGTGTGGTCAAATCTGCTTCGAGGGGGTCAGCCCACACGCGTGGAAAATCTTAAAATGCCTCATTATTATGTATTTAGAATTTGACGATTTTTTAACTAACAAAACGAAATGTGATTATAATAAGGTTTTTATGTATAAAATATCTTCAATTGCACCGTCAGATTTATTAAATTTTGTAAACAATCAAAACATACCAACTGAAAATGTGATTTCAATTTTTCGTACTATCTAATCTAATGGTTAATATAATAAGATGCTCTTCCCACCCGGCACTGCCGTCTGACTTAATCCGTTCATTTTTAAGCACACCTATTATACGTTTGTAAGAAGCTGGCTTGGTAGTGCTTAAATGGAAATTATTTCTGACTGTATCAGTTAGGTTAGGTTAGGTATACAATAAGAAGAAACGTCGAATAAAATGCCACTAAATTATGCGGTAATTATCTGTTATTACGTATTATTATTGAGTCAAGTCCCTGGTTGCGGTGCGCAGAAGTTCGAATCCCAGTTCGTCTTTGTCCGATCCCAATGTGGACCAAGGGAAGTCGTAATGAAGTTTATCTCAACAGAAAAGTTTTAACGAGAACCGCTTACTTCTCAGTTGCTCAATGCCTCGAAGAATGATTGCAAAGATAAGGCTAAGACAGGGCTAGTGATTACCTGATCGCTCACGTTACACTCCGTTTGTCTTAGAAAATAATGCGTTTTTTTTTAATTTTATTTTTTATCCATGTCCGCTCTCAATCTGGAGCATATGGACCTTAAATGGAGGTATCTCAACAGATATTTTTTACGAGAACTGTTTTTTAGTTAATTGCTGAACCTCTCTTTTCCAAAGTGAGTAGAAGGGGTAGAAGGATAGGGTTAGTACAGTACTAGTGGTTAACAAATCGCTCTCGCTGCGCCCAGTTATTAAAGGATGGGAAGGGTGGAGGGAAATTAAGACATCACAAACACCCACGTCTTCGAACAGAAATCGATAAATTGATTGAAAAAATGCTGTTCGTACCCGTGAAATCTGGCACGAAAGCCAGCAACGTTAACCGCTGCCCCTCAGGACTGATGGGTAGGAGGAGAGAATCAAGGCGCTACATACATCCATGCCTTCAAACAGAAATCCATACACTGATAAAAATAAATCTATAAAACTGACTGTACCGGTATTTGAACCCGTGCCAACGACGTTGACACTAGATCACGCAGTTGGAAAATATTTAAATGTTATTCCCTCCTATCCATACGATCCTAAAAAAAATAGTACGTCACAAAAATTATTAACTTACTATTAATCATGTCCTAGCCCTATCCTTCCATCCAATACTCTTTTTAAATCGAGGTTAAGAAACTTAATAACAAGCAGTTCGTGTAGAAAACATCAGTTGAGATTAGCCCCATTAGAAGTCCATATGCCTCACATTAGGAGCGGATATAATGAAAAAGCCTAAAAATATATCATTATATTATTAATGACTGATATTTTCGCCAATTAAATTTTTTAAAAAATACGAACACCATAAGAAATAATTTAATCGCTGAATTCAGGTAGGTAATAAGCTCCCTTCGAATTTTTATTTCTTGAGTAAATTGGCCGGATACTGATTGATTGTAATGCAATAGCTAGAACGGAATTGTAATTGAGATAAAAATAAAACAACGAATTATTCCAAGAGGCACTTTCATTAAACATGTCTGGTCTGCAGGTGGTATTATTTAAATTGAAAACAGTTCATTCTCTGTTTACTGCTTCACTTGCGTAAGCTAGGCTAAAACCTACGACAGCGTAGGTCGTAGACCGTAGACCGTTATAGAAACCTTTGCTTTTAAGTATGTTGGCAAGTTACTATTCACAATTTAATGCTCTAATTTCTATATTGAATAATATACCTCACTTCTTTCTACACATTACATAAAACATTCATAACCACTTAACAGGGGGGTGCATATTATATCTATACACATAACAACTTCTTGTATAATCGGAACGGTCAACCTCAAACAATATATAAATAAATAAATATCGATTCTTAGTTACGCGGACTCCAAATCGATTGTTGTGTTTATACTATGAATCACCTTACTGATTGTCTTTAAAAAATGAACTTATTTCATATGCATTTGCCTATCGCAAATTATTGCTGCAAATGTAGATCTTTGCAATTTTCAACTAAAAATTTACCTCGGCATGTATGTAGTAGATTCATACAAAAATAACTTATTTGAATATCAAAATATGTTTTACTTATAAATATTATTTGAGCTCATGAGAAGTGGTGTTTTAGAAAATATTGAGTTTTATGAGTTTTAATATTCTACACGTCGTAAAGTATTGTAAAATTGAGGTAACCTGAGTTAAAACTAAATAATCAATGCAATAGTGTTTTCTTAATAAAATAAAACTATGCAATCCACAATAATACTATATAAAAACGTGGTTGTACATACAAGTCCAATAATAGAAACGATCATTTCGTTACTTAGCTCACTTCACTTTCAAGGGCTCATTTTATAAAAATGAAAAACATATCTTTCATTACTAGGATTTTTCAACTAATAATGCTAAAAATTCAACAGTTACTTTGAAATCGTCGTGCAAAGGTCATCAACAAAGAGTTATAACAATGAATACAGGTAGTATGCAAATGTTTATTTTCGCCTTATTAAATGTACATATTTTCTAAAATTACATAATTTGGTGAGATTGATGTAGTAGTCGTAGGAAGAATACCTCTGTCCCCATTAAAAAAATATATGTTAGGTTTGATTACGTAGCTGATTTTCTGAGCCACACTTTATTCGATAAATTTTATTGTTTAACTGCTCCGTTATCTTTAAGGCCACACTAAACCTAGTAGAAAACTTACACGAATTTAAATTAGGTTTTCTTGTTTTTCTTATCGTTTTGATAATAATTATTTTAATTAAGTGCTACGTATCAAGTGCGAGGTATTTTTTTATAATGAGGACTATTAATTTGTATATCATTATCGCATGAATTATATTTTAGGTGAATAATATGGAGATCTTAATCGAGCTGCTATTTCTCACTCGCTTTGATTTAAAAAGAAATAAAATTGTCGGACTAAATGCGTTTTATTATTGCGTATATAAAAATCGCCTTAGGTGGGTAACGAAATTACGATAAACACATTTTCACAATGATTTTTCATAATTAAAAATCACACAATTAAGAAAATTCAGTGTGTAATAGTTTGATAAATAATTATTCTCAGATATGTAGGTTTACACGTCAATTTTATAATGAATCTGATGAAACAGTAACAAAACAATCAGTAATTCTTATTTCTTATATGATAACATTATTGTGATGGTTCTCTCGTATTTGGTGATTGTGAGCTTTGCATGGTAGCCGATGTTAAACAAGACTGGATATAAATTGTGCATCTTTTTAAAATCGAAGTCGCGGTTGACATGTTAATGACTCGATGTTAATAAATATTAGCAAAAGGATCATTTATATTAAATATAAAAATCAATTGGTATCATATGTTCCTAATACTTTTCTTTTAATTGCCCATGATATTTTGTTTTATTTCTAACATTGTAATTATATTACTAGGAAAAATTGATAACACCTAAACAAAACATAAAAAATAAATCATTTAATTCAATTGTATGAAACAGTGATTTTTGTGATTGTTGATTGAAACACAGACACATGATGTGTGAAAATATATGTGATAGATTTGTAAAAGTATTAAGGTTTCTGTTAAGGTAATTGGATAACATTTTAAGATACAGTAGTTCTCATTCGCTGTATAATTGCACATTATAAAAAAATAGCAGCAGGTATACATGGGCAAGTCCTTCGGTTTGTAGTTATTTTATAATTACGTTAAATTGAAATAGAGGAAGGATAATGATTAGATATAATGATGGGTCGGTGGATTTGAACACAGGGCTAGTAGAAAATTGATATGGCCGGGACACCGATCCGTTATTTTGGAGAAGTTTATTTTAAATATTTGGTCAGTTTTTATGATTTAATGCACAAATTATATTTGCGGAACGAGGCTGGAAAATTGAAAAAAAATGAGACAATGTACGTAAAGTCAGGTAGTTAGAATTTGCTTAGATGAGTATTTATTATTTAGAACTAAAAAAATAATTAGATCTTATTTGTATAGTTTATGCATTGCTCTACGTTCTATGAGAGTATATTAAAACCAATTGTGCTCCAAGATCAGCGTCAAATGAACAAGCATAAGAAAAGTTGTTGTAATCTAAAATTAAAATTGATGACTTTTATTCCACTAATTGGTAATAATCGTCATTTCAGTTTTTAGTAAACTAAAATAATTATCAAATACCTCTATGTAATGCATTTTATTTATTATAAATGATTATTCTGATTAACAAAAAAAAAATACTGGCTTATGGATTGTTCGTTAGTGATGTTAAGGTTTAGGGTTCCCGGTAAATTGCTCGTATAACAAGATAATCAATTTGTTTCCGTGTGTTCTGTCTTAGCCCTAGTCTTCTATGTTTTCTGGAAATATATAGAAACAGTTTGAGTAACTAATTAATATGCAGTTGTCGTAGAAACACTTCTGTTGAGATAAACTCCATTAAAAGATCATATGTTCCGCATTTGGAGCGAACACAGTTAAAATAAATACTAACGAAAATTATTTTTATATTTCACTCTCTAAACAAGTGTCGCACAAGATAAAAATGAAATTCGTAGAAAAAGTCGTGAAAAATCGTTTAAATAACCAAGCAATTCGAATAATTTGTAATTCGAGCAATTTACCGGCTCCCGTTAGTGATATACTGCTAAATAATTTATTAACAGATTCTAAGCACTTATATAAACACCTAGAATTTTTCAAATAAAAAAAATATTTCATGAACACAAGGGTGAAATTTAAATGCATATTTACTACTACTGTAGAAAATTTTATTAGTAGATATTTTATTTATTATGATTCTTGTAAATAATAAAGATAAAACTTGTTTTGTTGCACAGGAGTTCATATTTATTATTTATCTACCTCAGTAGAAAGGAAATAAACGAAGTTTTCTTCTTTTATCAATAAAATATTTCTCGCACGCGATTGCTTGGACGATAGTTATACTCGAATGTGTATTCGCACGCAAAACTTTTAGGGTTGTACTTATTTTTTAACAAAGGTAAATATCACATTTAAATGTATTTTCACTATGCTTACATATTTTCAAATTGCCTAAGATATTATATTTAGACTTGATACAGTAAACGGTAAAACCAAAAGTATAAAACAAATTAATAATTGGTAAAGTTTAGCTGGAAGCAAACTACTTAAAATTATTCAAAATTAAATGTCAAACAATTGATAAAAAAAACTTAAAAATAGTTTATAAATTATGATAGAAATTATAAGCGAATGACATTTTTTAGGGTTTGTTGCGCTATGTAATGCACTCAATGTGCAAAACCGATCTAAATCTTAAATACATAATTTTTAATTAGTACAAAAAGTGTTTTATTTTTTATTATCATGTCTTTCCACCAATAATTGACAGTGAATACCTCAAGAGTGAAGACTTAATGGCAAAAACATGTCAACGATATTTTTATCAATTCTTTTTATGCTATTTTTCAAATTAAAATTTAATTTATTTTCGATGGATTCGGTTTTTACTTTATTGATGTTAATTTTAAATGTAAAATCAAACAAGCGGAAAAACAAGTTATCAACTTTAAATAATAAAGGAATACGAAAAGTTTTTTGGGTCTTGGTAGGTACATTCATTAATAGTTGTGTGATTCTTTTATTTAAAAAAAACACCTCGACATTTGGTAGGCAGTAAAAACTCCTAATTGAGATATAAGCCACCCTGAAGTGATATTATTAAAAAATTGGGCTATTACAGAATAATCTACTAACTTTACAGTCTGTAGGTACCTACAGCAGCGAATAGGTTTACACAGTGCTTCAAATGGAAATTATAAACCAATATCAACTAGCGAAATAAATAAGCATGTAAAAGAATTCCTGTGCGTAATTATTATAAGCAATGTTTATTCAAATGACATTTTATATTACTCATCATATCTATTTCAATAAAACTTGTTTTTGAGTAATTCTCTTTTTATTGATTTCTTGGTTGGTAGAAATTGAAAGCAAATATTTTGTTACTATTATAAAGGGCTTATAAATCATTTTAAATGTCACTCAGAGAGTAAATAGATTTCCATTTAATATTGTTTGTCAATTTCATTTTATAAAAATAAAACACGTTTTCTACATTTTTTTTTATTAATTAAGTATTTTTGTAAATATCAAGATACCATTATATTGACATTTATTAGCAGAAAATAATGAGTAATACTGGCAACAGCAAACCAATGATCTTAAAAAAATACATCTACACATCATTAGTACGAAAACATACTACTGGCGGCAGTTGCCATTGTATTGCCACAGATACGTGAATTCGGAAATATTCTTTCTGAGGCACTGTGTGAATGACGGCAATCAAAATTGAAATAAATAAAGTAAAAAAGGACTGAAATTATTAACAGAAAAAAATGACCGCACCGGGCGCGAGCGCCCGGGGAATTCGTTGTTACTGCCATGAGTGTTAAAAAGGACTAGAAGAAAATTAAAAAAGGTTACACCTCAAAATACTACCGGTGTGTCATTAGGAAAGGATACTATGCAAGGTGGGTTTATAGACCAACTCCGGAACGAGTGAGCGATGACCAATAAATATACATATTATATTATTTATATTTATAAAAAAATATTGTAACATTTAATAATAAATAACGAAACTAATTTGGTAGCTTTTAAGACAAAAACTAAATGCACTTACAAAATTTAAGCTAATATGTGATGAACCTCAAATCCGATGACGTATTCTATATTGACGAAATTTTTAATAAGACAATCGTTTATGTATTTGTTAGTAACCTAACGTTGTGTGAAAAATTATTATGATTTAAAGTATTTTTGAGGATATTTTTACCGTAGCAAATACACAAAACCTTACCATCACCAACCGAAATGCATTATTTTTCAGTCCCTGCCTTCTCCGCGTTTTATAAAATACTTAAATATGGTAAAGTCTACTGCAACCACATTTCGTAAGCCACCGAAGATGTATCTAATACCCAGACCAGCGTTATGCTGTTAATTTTTACTAGAAATTGTACATGTGTATAATGAGCACGATTAATTAGTATTTACAATCAGTGGTGTAGTGGGGCCAGGTCGGCGACCTGGCACCTGAAAATTTGGAAGGCGCCCTGCCACCTTTTTGACATGTAACTTAATTTTCAAGTACATACGTATATTCAAAATAGTTTTTTTTATATTGATTTAATTGTTAAAACTTTTGTTTACTTCGGACAGATATTAAAAAAAAAGAAAAAAAAATAGAGAAGAAACCAATGACCGACCTGGTACCTATTTGTTTACCACTTCGCCGCTGTTTACAATAAACCTTTCTTTATATTTTATAGAAGTAATCTGCGTTTAAGAGTTATTCATTAAAATCTAAATAAATATAGCTAGTAATGCAACTAAAATATTGTTTTTAATTCATAAACTTTTTCATATGAAAGACAAAGTACCCCATACAATATTAAATACAAATTAATGTGCTAATTGAAATTTGTTTTAGCCGATTTTTTATGAATGCAGTAACAGTAGAGAGCTCGGCAGAATTGATCTTTACGCCATGTTTATAGCACGTAGTTACTGTATATATATAAGGTGCCAATGGATGAAACTATCTGTACATTATTACCATTCATGATAGTTCATTGATTATTTCTTCACATGCTCACGCAGTCGTGGAGCAATGCGTCACATAGCGTGTGAGAAGAAGTTAAATACCTACCTGGATCTTGAATAAGCTAAGCACTGGTTCGAGGCCTCGCTGGGCCACCCGCGTTATGATTGCAGGTTTCGGACTCGGCCCAGTTAGTCTGTTCTCGTAATCATACAAGCATAAACCGGGTACTTGTTCAAGTACTTATCTACTTACTTTGTCAGGTGTGAATATACTTTGGAAATCGATCGAAATAGTAAAAAAAACTTTGTTATTGTTAGACGTATTCGGAAAAAAAACCTCGGTAACTTGTTTCACTTCATAAATTATTTACACAGAAAGAACTTTTAACTGCGGTATGGTTGAATATTAAAGTACTTTACGTTATAGATAAAATGTGTACTCATTCTAGTTGATTTTTTTTTTTATTAAAATACATTTTTTTAAATCAACTTATTTAGTTTAAATAACTTACATAAACTTTCGACATTTATACTTTTTTTAACATGTATTTCATGATGTGTGAAAAATATTTTTTTTATTCTTGTTTCAATTTTTTTTAAATTGAAGCAATAAATAAAAGTTTTATTAGGTTTGCTCTGCCTATTTCTATTATACAAACTTTTATTTTTTTCATTATTAAATTTATTTAGTTGTATTGTTAAAATATTTTTTTTCTTTGCTCAATTCATTAGATTCCAAATTATCTAATAATATTTAAAAAAACTTATTGCATTATATATATACAATTAGTATCAAGCGTGGTTAAACTAGACACTGTTTTGTTGAAAATAAAAACTTTTGTAGAAACCGAATAATAATTATTGTACTGGTAACTTTACTCAATTAAAATCACTGTTAACCTGTCTAGCCCGATCAATGATACTCAAATAAAACTACCATTTACTACTGACACTCAATTTGAATCTTTTAAAAGTGAGTACCTAGGAACAGACGTCATTCGGTATAAACTCTGTGTAGTATCGCTGTCATACACACGTCATACCTTGCGCTAATTGAGACGCGGTGTGCTTTTTTGTAGTCGCACCTTCAAAGAATCACCGCCAACCATTATTATGAATACCTATTACATTTTTTATTATTTATAAAAGTGTGGATTAGGAGGTAAAGAGGTGTCAGTGTGGGATCTCTGTGGTCGTCTGCCTTACAGGAAGGAATATCTCCCTGGTGATGTTTTTTTTGTGTAGGTACCTTATCTTTGTGGTTTTGATTATTGAAATAAATTTTTTGAAGACTATTTGTGTATTCACTGGCTGTGACATTTTGTCCTTGGAAATATTATTTCTGAAAAGTTGTAACGATACGGCGATGTAAATATATAATATAGTTTTAATCAACACATCTTTTTTTTCAAATAACTTCATAATTTAGAGTTTAATCAAAATTAGTATTAACCTACCGGATACATTTATATTAAAGTAAACGTCGAGTGAATACTACAGAAAATACCAATTTTTATCAGATTCTTTTACTTCAACAAACCAGGATTTTCTTTAAGCAAATTGTAATAAATATATTTCAAATAACATTCTTTTTTTTTCTACGAACAAAACGATCATAGAATACCACAGTGACGGATTAAGCACACGAAAAACCTCAGGCGCAATACAATTTGGAGGCCCTATTTTTCGGATAGTATAAAAAAGGTCAAAAAATTCATGTACAATAATAAAAATATATTTAAAAAAAAATGAACAAAAAGTGAATGCGTTGTATAATATAATAGCTATTTTTGAGACCCCTAAGATTCGGAGGCCCCAAGCGCGTTTCTCATTCGCTTATAGAATAATTCGCCACTGGATTACCGGCTTCTTATTAACGTAAAATATGTATTTTTTTCCATCATGGCTTATATTTTAAATTGAAAGAATAATAGTAGAATTTTTTTTATATTATCAAAAATTCATTATATTTGTTGATATGTTAAAATAAGTTTTAAAAAATGTCAACAAATTTTACTTTTTCGTGCTTTATTTATATATTGTAAATCCCGACCACCTTAGCACACTATAGGTTAAGAATATTAAAATTTACAGTTAAGCTAGTTGATATACCAGATGCATTTTTGTATGACACGGTTACTGAATTGAAAATTGCCAATTCTTATTAAACATGATGAACAAGTTCTCTGATGGATTCCGCAAAGCGCCCCAAGTGCCAATTTATTAAAACTTGTTTCAATGAATCGTGCCACAATATCTACTTATCTTAGCGTAGATATACTTAACTAAACCTTTGAGAACCTGCTGGTCTGTCGATTTTTATACAGCCAATCAGTGGTTTAAGTCAACGCGGAAGATATCCAACGCGTTTATTTAAAGTTTAAGCTAATTGAATTTGATATCTTTTGATATGCAATTTGTATTTCATTCCAATTGTTTAGCTTTACTATTTATTTAATGAAGTGAAGTGTGAAGAAAGAATACAGAAACTCTTTAGCTGACGTAAACTATTATTTTATGTACATAGGTATCATTGATTAAGAAAAACACAATATTCCCCTGTACTTATTTCCACTTTCCACGAGATCATTACCGGTTTCGCTCATGGCGAACATTGTCAACTGAAAATGCTCATCAGTTGACAATACTTGCCATGAGCGAAATTGGTCCTGATCTTGATAAATAAAAGTGGAACTAAATACAGAGAAATATTATGTTTATCTTAATATAATGCCTTTCCACCAAGTATTGACAGTGACCCAAAAAGGTATCATTGATAATGATATACATATAATTCTTTTTGTTACTGCTGACTATTGTTTGACAAATCCGTATTGTAGTGAAATTAAAATTATAATGTAGGACGATAAATTAAATATAAAATAGTTACCTTTAATATAAAATCTAGTTAAAGGAAAAAAATTCTGACTTGTTCCACGTGAACTCCGATTGAGAAACGCTGATCTAGAAAATTGAAAATAGTCAAAAAAAATATAACATCAGGATAGGCATTGACCATATATCACTATTTACTAACTGCACTGAAGGAATTCCTTTTTCGAATTTAATTGAAAAAAACCTCATGTAAAATTTAAAAATTGTCGGTTACGACTTTTTGCCTATTACGGGTCGATATATAGAATAAAGCTTTGAATGAATTCGAAGAGTAATTAATAAGTTTAAAATGCCGTAGCTGTGTTTTTGCGGTCAAAACATTTACTTCACTGCTGCGCTTAATTGATATAAATGAATTAAACTAATTGCGTAAATCGAACCTCTTTTTCCAAAGTATGGGTTTATCTCTATTTGAATAGAAAATATATATGTATATACGTATGCCAAGTAGGTAGGTAGTTAGGTAGGTAGTTACCTCCTTAAGAGGTTAACCGTTACGAATGAGGTGCCTTGAGAAATTTTCGAAATAATGTTATTAAGAATTATTATGATTTAAGAAAGATGAGCGTTAAGTTGTTAAAAAATATTTTTCGTTGAAAAGGTTTTATGTAAATATTTGATGATAAACGTATAAAGTTTAGCTTCCTTGTTATTTTAATTGATTATAAGATGGAAATGTTACAGTTTTACACGTTCTTGGATATGATTAAAAAAAATTGAAAAAACGAAATTGGCCTAGTTTTGCCTTTTTTGATTACGCTAATGGTAAAAGTTACGTAATACATGTCCTTTGTCAAATTTCTAAATGTACCAAAATGTATTTTATAAAATATTTTAATTTACTGTCGTTTTAAGATCATCATGTTTAGAAGTTCATTTTTTTTGATTTCTTGATAAAAATAAGTCTGGCAATATCGGATTCATAAGTAATTCATAAGTAATTTTCATACATCCCCAGGATTCAAGAAAAAGATATTTTGTAATTTAATTACATCAAGAGTATTAGTCTTGATTTACGTATGCATATTAATTAGGTAATAGTTGTATTTTTATATTTTGTATAATAAATTAAGTAATTTACATATATTTTATGCGCCCAGTCATCGCTCACTCTAGAACAGTTTTTTTTTAACAAAAGTGATTAAGGTTGACGACTCTATAAAACAAAGTCGTGTACCGAATTAATCGGAAATAATTTATGATTGCCGAAATTTCTTAACGTCTTGTTCTTGCCTAAGCAATTCACAGACAACGCAATGTTCAAAATTACATAGAACAAAATACAATCATCAACTGTGCATTGTTTTTTTATAATTCAAAAGTGTTTAAATGAAGGTCAGTCTACTAATTAAAACGACTAAAGTTTTAAATTGAATAGGTTTTTTGTGAGATGTTACTTTTCCTTTTATCATCTTAAAATACATTTAATTTCCGTATAACCACCGCCATTTCATACAAATAAGTAACTATTTTCAAAAATTAAAACATCTACTTTTACTTATTCCACTTTATTTTTAAAAGATCAGAACCAGTTTCGCTTACGACAAGAATTATCAACTGATAAAAAAATACATAGGTTGTATTTATATAGAAAAGAGTATTTTTTAGGGTGTAGATCAGGGGTGGGGAACCATTTATTCTCTAAAAGCCGCATTCATTTTTCTGTTTTTGACATAAGGCCGCAGTAAACATTGGCCGGTCCTTTAACGGTCAGAATATGTCAGGAATTTAAGAATTAACATAAATTTACAGAATTACAGAATTGGCCAAAAGGCCGCACCAAAGTAGCCAAAAGGCCGCAGGTTCTTGGTGTAGACTGTAGGTTTTGACAGTGAAAACCTTAAAAGTCCGTTTATCCGAATGAAGTACGAAATAAATACTAAACATTTCTCGCAGGCTTAAAAATGAAGCAATTTTTTGTTAAAGCTATAGTAAAATATCAATATTTTACGTAAGTTAGCTTACAATGTTTTTTATAAAAATTCATAGTTTTCCATATGCTTAGACTAACAGAATAAAGTAGGGTGTAAGAGAAAACTGTAAAACCACCGGTATTCAAGGTTGTAAGGGTGCCATTATTTTTTTTATTTGACAGCTTATCGAATTGAAAGTAATATAGCATCTATAAACTTTGCCTTTTCTTATGTCGATTACTAAGAAGGAATCATTGCAATTTAAGTTCTAAGAAATACAGTGCATAAAAATGTTAAGAAATTGAAAACACTCTCTAAGTAATTGTGTTTATGAGTAATCTAATTTTACCATATTTATTATAATATAAAAGCTTTATAATTAATTAGTGTTAGCCTATTATTTATTACCAAAAAAGCAGGAAAAAACTCAGAACCATACCATTTTGAATCTTTGAAAACTCGATTAAATTGGTGAATGCAAAAACTAGCACGACTATTTTACGGTTAAATTAATGTCATTATAAAAAATATTATTTGCCTGACTTCACAAGCAATTTCCGGAAAACGTGTTTTTTACAATCTTTATTGCTCTAAATTTTTAAATAATTATGTACCTAGTATCTTTTATTTGAACCGAAATAATTGATATTGGAATACATTTATTATATTTTTGGGTGCTGGATTTTTTTTGGTCATGCAAGTCTTGCAATAATTCGCAAAAAAAAACCCAACGAATTTTAATCCAAATCTGTAATCCGCAACCTATAAGACTGGAGTCTAGAAAGCGCACGGGTTAGAATGATAAAGAGAAAGACGAATGATCGAAGAAGCGAGACCGAGAAGGATTTGAGGATATAAATTAGTGCTGAGGCGCTAGTTGTGGGCGGTCTCTGAAAGTGTCGGCGGTGGACTTCAAAGGGCGGCGCGCTCTAATTGGAGGGGCAGCGCACTTCAAAAGGCACCGCCGGTTCTCACCTGCCGGTACCTGAGTAAGGTGCGCATGACTTCTTTGCTAATTGGTATTGTCTAATAATAATATTAGTTCTTGGATTGCAATTTTGAATATGATCATATGTACCACATATATAATTAATTATATTGTAATTTTTTTGAATGATATTGTCCGTTTTCTGTATATGAATATTTGAGTTGATTGCTTCAACTGTTTTTTTCTAAAATTAGCTATACAAACAAACATATCCACCTACAAAATAAATAACCTTATTCTTGAAATACTTAATGAAATTAATAATTCAAAAGCGCGTAGTAAAAGATCGAGATTAATTAATTAAAATTATACATATTTTTCAAATCAATGTTAGTATGGATGATTTCAATTAGTGTTTCAATTTGACCATTCGCATTGTCACCCTAAAGCTCATGCGGAAGAAGAAAAGAGAATCAATGAACGAATGAGATAGCTATCTTTAAGCCGACGGCATGAGGGAGAAGGGAAGTAAGAGGCAACATGCCTAATGAGAGAGAGGTTGTATTATTAAATGAAACGGCAAACTAACGAAGAGCTATCGACATTTTCATAAAGTATCATGCACTGGGACATTTGACTTATATATTTTCGTTTAAGAGCTACGTTCAAAAACATCAATTTGTTACTAACAGTAAATTTTTATATGGACATATATATATAAACATCTATAAATAAGTCTTATAATATGATAAAAAAATATATTTATCGAAATATGCTTTACAATCGTTGACCATCTGTAGATCGATAGCCAAAATCAAATTTGTAATATTGTAATTGTCGCCTGCTGTGGCCCAGTTGGTTAGAGCTTGCTCTATCAATCACAAAGGTCTGGGTTCGATTGCCGTTAATATCACAATGGATTTGAAAATTGTTCAATTCAAAGTTGTGAAGACTTGGTGTCTGTGTCGTCAATTCACATCATTTCCTCTCCTCCCATCCTTATGATCTTTTAGTAACTGGATGTAGCAATGGCGATTAGTTAAACACTAGTACTGTTTTAGCCTTATCCTTCCTTCCCTTATTACTCACTTTGAAAAAAAGGGAGGTTGAGCGATTGAGTAACAAACAGTTATCGTAGAAAAACTTCTGTTGAGATACACCTCCATTAGGAGGCCATATGCTCTACATTGAGAGTGGACATGGATTAAAAAAAAAGAATATATATATCTTTATTTAGTAGGTATGCTTGGTAATTTCTAAGCAAAAAAATCCGATTATGATGAAATATTTATATTGAATGTATGTATGGTAAACTATGTTCATGTCCGTATTAAATCTTTTTTGTCTAATTAATTGACCTTTACTTTGGATAGGGAAGGTTAGGTGGGTAAAGATAAAAACATTACAGTAAAGCAATTTTATAAAAAAAATACATAAAACGATAAGAAAAATAATTGAATGAAAATGTTATTTTACAAATTGAATCTCTTCACCACATATCTGAGAAAAGAGAAACGTGCTACCTAAAACAGTAAAATAAAACCATATAATTTATATTTATTTTTAAATTATGATCATGCTTTTAAACCAGTGATGCACAACCTTTACCTTTAGCGGGCCGCATAAAACAAATTATCGTGGGTTCGGGCCGCAACGAAAAAAAATATTTTAAGTTCGCTGAATCCTTTTTATACAGAATATGTATATGTACGTTTCATGTAAAAAAGATCAAGTGAATTTAGATATTATATTATTTTGACCCTGCTATTTCTAAAATAAATAAGCCATGCAAAAAAATGATTAAGAGTACTTGCTTTTTAAAAAATCGTTTCATTGTGAAATACGTATGTTTCATTTATATGCAAGTTAATGCAATATTGGTCCTTGTTATTTTTTTTTTAAATTTGACATAATATTTGTAACCTGTTTCTATGAACCGATTTATTCTCCTTCATTGAAGGAAAACCTTGCTTATATTTATTAAATAAATCTTTTACGTGAAAAAAATATGTTTGAGAAAACGATTTAAGGGCCGCCACAAAATTCAAAAACGGCTGCATGCGGCTTGTGCATCGCTGGTTTAAACATAATGAAGAAGAGATGATTGACGAAATTTAATTGAGTAATGATGTATAGAAAAATTGACGGAAACATTAAAATATTAATATTTTAAGGTTTTGGAATATAGTAGTTATGCTGCTGTTAAGTTTTACTAATAAGTTGATTTTGATTATTATTGTAGCCTAAAGCTTTTTTTTCATATGACGTAAGAGGTGTTATATGACACTTTAAATTTGCAATTAATATAAGATTATAATGCTTTTTTGTATTAAATACTTATTTGGTGCTTAATTTAGAAGTATTTTAAGAATTAGTTAATATCAAATATAAATTATATTTACAATGTTTTTAAAACGTCTAGTATTTTTTAGAAGAAAAACAAATGTACGCAACGTCTAATATTTTATTGAAAATTAAGAGATTTTTTTTATAAATCGATGAAAATTACCAACTCCTTACTAAGTTACCATTTGCTGTCGTTACATCATGTACGCTATGTAAAAAAGCAACATTTAAATAATAACAATTATGGAATTTATGACTGTTAAAACCACAAAATCTCACAAAATGTACCACCACTAAACCAAAATATGTAAAATATTCGACCGCCCAACGAACAAGGCTTATAAATGGTAATTTTAATGGGGTATTAATATATCTCATTTGTGTGGTGAAGGGTTGTGTACAGGGTGACTACCAACATTGATTATTAGTTTAAATTAATGTGCACTCTTACATGCGTACATGAACATATAACTAAAAGGAATTTTACTTACTGTACAAAATAAATATGAAGCAACGTTTATAATATTATATTATCAAGGCTAAATAATATTCTATTATATGTTAACTAAAAAAAATTAATAAAATTATTCTTGTTAACAGCTTTCGATTCAATACTTTATTATAAAAATAATGACATCAAATATAATGATTATTTAATGTAAAACTTAAAAGGGTTTATAAGTGTGTATATGTGTCACTTTTGTGATAATAGTTTTTTGAATAGTGTCATACTTCAATTTCATCATTTTGAAAAGTTAATGTGGACGCTTGGCCAGCAAAAACTGTCAGTAAAAAACGCAATAACGATATGCTAAATACCTGCTATGAACAGACATGTGCAAATATGCAAGTATAATTAAATGTTATTAAGCTCCTATTAATGTGTTAATTTGTTCTTTGTCAGAGATATAACAATGTTAACTTTTTAAAACGATATTATAATTTATCCTTTATTTGCTTACTTACACTATCAACAATTTATTTTTAAAGAATCTGAATGTCAATAATAATTGATTTAAAATCAATTTACAGCCACCCTATCGATGTTTTAGGGTTGTTTGCGAGTCCCGTTTAATTGCGGGCAAAAAGGTCACCCCCGGGCGGCTTCTTTTGAAGAATATTGCTTCCTTCAAATTTTTATGAAGGCATTATACAACGAGGTGCTAAAATATCCTTATAAAAGTATTGGGACTTCATATTTTGGTATGAAAAATATTTTACAAAGAATACACAACTTTCTCGATATAAAAACCTATTCAATAAAGATTTTTTTACCATGACACCGTATTTTCGACCATTTTTATTATTAGCTGCGTACTATCAATACAAATACATAATGAATGAATTAGAAATTAAAACACGTGTATTTCGAACACTCAACTCAAGGTAGATACGTTCCACTAAAAATCGTGTAAAAAATAAATTTATAAACGGTGTTATTTGAAAAAAAGACAACATTGTATTATAAAAAATCGTGCAAGAATGTAGATGATAATAATGAAAACCCAAAGAAATTATTATTCATATTATGTATTTTATTTAAATACATTTCATCGCTAGTTGATAACATACGCACACGTTTGTGAGGGACTGGACGTTAATCGCTTTCATAGAAATGTCTTGACACGTCTTATGTGTTAAAATCTAATGAATACTTTTTTATTATCTGTGCTGTTGAATTTATTGTCATTAGAAAATCTGTTATTTGTTCATTTTTGTTTCCGGGAATCATGCTAGAACAAATAATTAAATATTAAAAGTTGAGTATTTTTTTTTTTAGTGGACCGTGTTATTTCAAAAGAGTGTACAAAATGTTGGGTGTATTTAAAATTTCCATTGTGTAATTACTTCATACAACAGATTTTTCACTCAGTTATATAATCAAAAAAACATTGAAATGACGTAAGGTACGGAAGAATCAGTTGAAGAGCAATATCATATTTTTCAAATTTGAAATAATTTAACTCTGAATTTGAGCTGAAAAGTTTGAGAACCCTTTTAAGACCGCACGCATTTCAAAACCTTTTTGTCCGCGAGGCATTTCAAAAGGACTACCTCCAGCGCATTTTTATTGCTACATTGTATTAAGTTCATGTTTTGCTAATATAATTTTTTAAACTCACTCCCATACAAAACATCACTTTTTTACACAATATTCCTTTCAACCAATAAATGCTGTGAAAAAAATAAACATTTCAATTTTGAAAGTCATTCTTTTGGCTATTATGTTTTAAAACGAAAATTACACATGCGGTTTTTAAAGTAATCGTTAATATATGGGAAGCTAATAGTGTTTATTATGATCATAAATTAATTTTCCCTTTAAGAACAGCCTTTATAATGAAATAGAGTCTTGAAGTCTTCTCATCAGTTCTGTCACTATCTATCCATGAAACTTATGAGAAATTCTATCCAAAGGTATGGATCTCTGCAATGTGTGAATGTATTATGGACCTGACAACGTTATCATAAAAAAAAAGATAATCATCGGTTGAATGAAGTTTTTTGATAAACACTTTTAGTAGAAATTTACCATCAGGAGATCATATTTATGCTTCCCATCGGTAGCGGAAATGTGTAAAAAAAACATTTTCTCTGAACATCAAACAATTTTATACATTCGAGAACTATTCTATCCGATCTTGTAGCGGAATGCTCGACGTTCTTGTCCAATTCGGCTTTGATGTCCTCAGGTTTGAACCATATTGTACAGACTATCATTCATTGTGTTTTTTAATCGTTTTTTTTTAAATAGCGAATGTATTCATATTTTGTGTCCAAAGATATGGCTTTCTGTGATATTTACAGTCCTTCCGTCTATCCACCCCTCTCTTATCCGATCCCAAAAAACGGACTAACAACCAGTTATCGTATTATATATTTTTGTGGATATGTTCGATTAGTCGTCAATATGCTTTGCATTCGAAGGATCATTGATCAAAAAATATAAATAAACGTTCCTTTTTTATTGACGTATTCAATTAAGAGAAAAAAAATCGATGCCCACCCAATTAATCAGAAATAACAACGAATACTAAAATTTTAAAAGTTAAATTCAAAATCTTACGATGTGGAGGAATTGTTGGAGATTTATTACAGGACTAATACAAAATCGAGTTCGTACGAAAATCGTACGAGTTATATTATAATTTATAATAACTCAACTGATAAGTTGGTTTTTTATTTATTATTTTTTTAAAGCAGCGCCATCTCTTTGATCTCCTTTTAAAGTGGCCGCCGGTAGCCATAAGCAATAAGAACGAGTAGCTCTTTCGGGTTTATTACCGAAAGAACAAGAGATGCTAATGGTTCTCAAAAGCCACGAGAACATCACCAATATTAAATTCAAATCGTTTTTATAAAAAAATCATACTACTATGAAAAGAATATTTGTGTTGTTAACAAAGTAACAGAAAATTGTTATTTATAATTTATAAATACAAAGCGATCAACCATTAGTTTCATTTTTTTAATCAATGTTTATAGATGTACCACATATGGAATGGTTGAAAAACATCTACTTTAAAGTAATCATTATTTGTTATTTTATTTATAGAGTTATGCTGGTGACTTTTAGTTAGAATCAAGTTTGTAGTCACCAGATTTTAAAACACTTAATTTTTAATATTTTATACACAAATATTTGACTCGATAAATATCATACGCACCCATGTCCACTATAAACCTTTTTTGAGATTTACATGCCAATTACTTATTTATACGCACATGAATATTTTGAGTTCATAATAATCAAACTAAAGTTATTTTTTTGGTTGAGAAATATGTTTAAATTTTGAAGCTTTTTTCATAAATGCTTAAGTCCAAGCCATAGTGTAAATTGTAAATCATACATGCTTAAGTCCGTTTAAGTCAATTACAATGCAGCAACATCCTGGTAACTCTGCAATTGTTTGTTTAACTGCGGGCTTTTAATAACTTTATGTTTCAATAGAATAATATTTTTTATGTTTAAATCAAAGGAGAGAGGGAACAAAGAAATAGTTTATATGTATTGTATCAACACTGAAAATAAATATTAAAAACATGTTTTATTTTATAACTATTAAAACAGTTATTTACAACTATATTAAACCTTTTATGAGCTCAGAAAATCGTCATCAACTAATAATGCTTGTTATCCAAAATTGTATGTGTAACTTTGATTCATTTTTTCAACGATAAATATACGTAAATTAGAGTTTTAAAAAAATGCATTTTATTAAGACTTTAAATACCTTAAATCAGTAAAAGCTAATGTGCATATTTGGAATCACTGCTTTTTGAAATTTTAACCCGATCTTTCTACTCGGCGTACCAATAAAGCGACTGAAAAAAAGGTTACCAATCATATTTCATTTTTAATTCTTTAGTCGCAAAACCGGCTTATAATATTATTAGTATTCAATATGAATTTGTTATTAATGAAAAATGTGTTTAAAATGAAGTTTCGTTGTTCAGTAATCTCTGATTTAACTGATTAAATAATACAAACCTGCATCGGTGTAAATCGCCCAGAGAAATTCTTATATATTTTTTATTATTATCCTTTAGCTACTCTCCTCAACGCCAGTTTATTAATAATTAAAAAATATCGCGTCACTTCGTTTGCTGCCTGAATTTGTTTCGTTAAATTTACTTAAGTATTAATTATGTGAAAATAAATTGATATTTATTTGTAAGATATCAAGCATGTGCTATAAAAAGTGTTTAGTTATTCAATCTTTATTGAATAATGTATAATAAACAATAGTGATATTGCCAATTTTAATAAATGAAAATACTTTTAATATCATTTCTTCAAAATACATTCTAATTATTGTCCTTAAATACATATTAGTTATATTACATCGACCCGTAATAGGCAGAAAATCGTAACCAACAATTTATAAATTTTACAGAAGGTTTTTTAAAATTATGTTGGAAAAAGGAATTTCTTAAGTGCGGTTAGTAAATATTAATAAAATATATTGTCAATTCCTATCCTGATATTATAATAAAATAGTCTGACTACTTGCAGTTCTTTAAATTAGCGTTTCTTAACCGGTGTCAACGTGGAACAAACGATAACAAGCCAAAAAAAACAATAAAATGCACAGGGCCTAATAAAAGTCAGGCGAATGAGATAACGCTGTTAAATTGTTGTCACTGGCGAATTAGGCGATATTGGACAATTAATGACTAAAAACGCAATTTACCGAATTGTGTCGCTGAAGTTCTTTTTCCGATAATGGGTCGATATATAAGTAGCTACCTTTATTTTATACTAGTATATTAGATGTAAATTATATTATTTAACTATATTTTGAATACATTTACATAAACTTCAAATAAAAAAAAGCTTTCGCCCTCTACATTATCTAAAATTATTGAGTCAGTATTCGTGGTAAAACTTAAAAGCTGCGGGCCTGTGCCTAGGCAGAACTAAAAATAAAGTTTAATGGGAAAACATCGATTATATGCGTATCTATCTATCTACACGTATATACGTATTTACATATTGGAACCGATAGCTCAAAATATTTTAGTTGCTATCATCAACTTCTCATAAGACGTTCAATGAATATCTAGGAAATCATATTGAGATAGATACATATATTTTTGAAAGTATACATAACGATTCATTAAAATACTAAAATTCATACTAGTTAATATGAGAAAACTGTAAAAAAATTAAAACGTTTACCATAGCAATATTACAAGAAAAAATTCACGTTGTCATTTATTTGGGTTTGATGGCTACTATGAAAAAAAAAATTCAATACAAATTTAAAAAATCGGATTTTTACTCTTCATTTTTATTAAGTTCTCATACCTGTGAGTATACTACATATTTTCAAAAATAGTTCTTTCTTCATATTTAAATATTGCGTTTATTAAATTTATCTTGAATATAGTTTAAGTAAAAATAATAAGATCCAATTAACGCATGTGGTATGATATCTTTTCTTTCCAATTAAGAAGAAATACTTGTCTTACTGCTATACTAAAATACTTTAAAAAACAGCTTAACAATCATGTGCCTTAACTTTTAATAAATATATTTTTTATAATATAATCGAATATATCCGAATTTTATAACAATCCACGCATCATTCTGACAAGCAGCTTTGACCCATCACGAAAGAATCTACTTAGGATGCCGTCACTATTCTATTCTTTTTTCTCGTATACGTAATAAAAAAATGTTTAGAGTCACTCTTAATCATTGATTTGTGGTAAAGAAGGCCGACTTGATTGGTCGTATAGTTTTATTGCACTTTGATTGTGATCATTAATTTTATACCTCAATATTGTTTTCCTATTGCATAATATTATAAACCAGTGGCGCGCAAGGATCTACACTGGAATCAGGGATTGAGAACATTCAAATTAGTTAACTCAAATAAAAACTAATTGACATTTTTATTCTTAACGTACAATGACTATGTATAGTTTAATTGTTAATAATCTCGGGTGTCGGGCTATTTTTACATGCTGTATTTTGTATTTGACTTATTATCAAGCTTTTTGGTAGATTTGGCAGTAACTGTGTTCCTTCTTTCAGATTTAAGATGACTCTTAAAGAGGGAAAACACGTATTATAAATAATAGCACAATCGGTGAAATATTTTTTCTATGAATATTTATTTCATATTTTATGCTAAGTTGACAATAAGTTTTAGTAAAATGTATACCTTTGTACACCATGAGTATAGAAGACAGAAATGAATTAACTTACTTAAAAAATTGGTAATATTCTTAAGAACTTATATAATTTGTTGGGAATTGCTTGCTAAAAACCGACATCAAAATGAAATTGTCAGAAACATTGCGCGCTTAGAATCGAAATTAAAAATATTCTATTCCTTAAGTAATTGACAAATATTGTTTAAAAATTTTATTATCTATACCTACATGAAGACTCAAAAAATTTGAAAGCTAGTGCACTATTTTGAAAATCTAGTTGCAATGGTTTTCGTCTTCTGGTTTATTGCGAGCGCATCAGTCGAACATGCCGCGGGACTACGATTCCAGTCCCAGGAGTGACCAGGGGTTATAAATACCAGACTAATAACATCATTGCCGCGCTGTTTAGTGATTTAATTAGTAAAAGATCCAAAAGCCGTCATAGCGATTTACAACATCTTCATATTCCCAAATGTGTTATATTTTAGATTATTTGACCGCATTGAAAACCCTAATTTACTACTTTAGACGCAATAAGCCAGTGTTTGAAAACATTTCCTTATTAGTGCATGTACATTTTAAAAGTAATTTTGTTATAATATATAATTTTTGTACTTTTGTAAGAAAATATTATAGATTCTTTTAAAATAATTTCTTAGTAAAAGTATAAGTTACAGTGAAAGTATGCACTTAGTCAAGTATACATTACTAGCCATTAGCCAATTTATTTACTGTCACATTTTAGACAATTACAGTATGTATACATAAGTGAAAAAATGAAAACTTTTACTAGTCAATGTGTACCGTAACTAAAAAGATGTTGTGAAACTATTCACAAATTTTTAATAGTTCTGCGTGCACTTTATAATGCTGCCTTCTACTCGCCACTGCTGGATCCGCGCAAATTTCAACGTCAGTTGTTATTCTCCGCCTCTTTCGTTTCAACGTATTTTACAATATAACCTAACATAACCTTAACCGTATTGCAAATTTTAGTTTGAGTAGCGATTGTCAGTTAAAATAATCTTAACCGAAATTTCATTTCTATTTTATATAACACTCTTCAGTGAATTTATACAATTACTACATAATTAATAATTAATTAATAATTAAAGCGAATTTGAATTATAATGATGTAAGCTTCAACTAAAACTGCTACTTAATATTAACATTGCCCACTGAATTTATATACTGACGAGATTTCACAAATAAAATGTGACATGGACATACACTAAAGAATTAAAAAGATTCAAATATTACTCGATTTTGAGGTTAAATAAATGAATTTATTTAATTATTACATTTTCTGTTGAATTTATAACATACAAAGTACGCTGAATCGCAAGAATGTATTACTGTTTTTTCGAGTTCATAAAAAGACTAAAATAGTAACAAAAATGTTTTGCTAATACAAAACAATCCACGATCTTTATTATGACTTAAGTATATACTTATCCATTTGGAAAAATTAGGTCCATAATATTTAAATCGGTCTTGTCGTAACAATGTAGATACGTAAATTACACCTTGTTTGACGTAAATGAAGCGTAATATAAAGCAAAAACATATTTTTTTACCTTCTCGATTTCGTGAGAGAAAAAAATTACAAAATTACCAAATCCCACCGACTCATTTCGTGGCACATTTCGCCCTCTTCTCCCCATAGATTAATCTACATAATATGCATGCATGTATATTGTACCTATTTGTGACTATTCACGTCATAGCTGGCTACTTTTGAAATGTATATTACGTTATGTACCCATACTTATATAAATTAAATGCGTATTCGTGGTTTGCCTCTGTAACTAGCTCTATTTACGCTCACATAAGGTGCTGTCAAATTATACAAAAACAAAAACAAAACATAATCATTTGGTTGTTGTAAGTATTGATCTACCTTGAAACTTTAAAGTTACATTAACACATTATTTCCTATTCAACATTTTTAATGCTTTAAGAAATAAATAATATTAAATATGTTTCATAAGATAATGTACCAAATATAATGCAAAAAATCTTTCAATATTAAATCAACTTTTAAAAGATTTCATACTATCTTTACAATTCAAAAGTATCTGTAAAGTCTTAAGCTTGTTAATTAATATCGCAAATATACTTTTGGCAAAAAAAGGAAAATCCTTTTTCATATATGATTTAAAATCTTAAATACAAATTAATCGGACCTAATTTAAAATAAAAAGCAAAAAAATATAATGAGTGAGATTTTTTTTTCCTAAAAAAAAAGATTTCTTATTTGGGGGTAATAATTTTGATGGCTTAGGGCTCAGCGCGTGATTATAGCATCATACCAGTACTGTGAGTCAAATAAAATATAATACATGTAAGAACGTTTTATTTATACCATGTCACTCATGGGATAAAGGAAACTAAATATTCGTATTTTTTAAAATATCATCAGTACCAGAGACATCTAGTTTAAATCTACGTGAATAACCAAATGCTTGCACCTCGCGTAGTCACGTTATGCTTTTCGCAACGTGTTTCTAACTAATATACATTTTCTTTAATGAGCCATGTAGCTGCCGTCAGTCATTAATGTGTTAACCGTTGTACTGGCCGTAAGTGTATATACAAGAAGGATAAAAAATGCTACACTTTGTTAAACATAACTCATTTGTTCGAAAAAAAAGTAAATCGGTTATTATTGTCTACAATTATTTCAGATATTATGATATAGGGATAAGACGAGGTTCAATAATTTTCAAGGTACTCTGGTAGACTGGTGGAGGGGAAACTGTGGCCTCTTGGCTTCTCTGGTGCGGCCTTTTGACTTGATCATAATATTCACTTTGATCAAAAAATTATAAGCAAGAGTTTGGAAAAAGAGCGTAATCAACCCATTGTATGTTCGACAGTCGAAAAAAAAAGGGGGGGGGGTGTTAAGTCAACGTTTTCTTTACTGCGGACTTATATTGTATCAGATGAATGAATGTGGCCTTTAGAAATTACAAAGTTCCCCACTCCTGCTCTAGTTATATAGAAAACTATAATTATTTATACGATAAATGTTGCTAACAAAAATCGATAATATGTTCATGACTCTAATAATTGTACGTGGAAATCACTTTTAAAATAAGACTTCTCTTTATAGGGGGCCTCCCCTTTCTTGCGTCTAGTTGAAAAAGACAAACCCCGACTATTATTTTGTGACCTAATATTTCAATAAATTTTAATCGTATCGTAATTTTAAACGTTGTAATAGTCTTCTGATGATGCTTCTCAATGAGGCAAAACACGTTGCACAAGTTATAGCACAAAAGGTAAAATAAAAATGTTATCAAATTGAAATTTTATATCAAAAATTAACTTCCACAAAGTTACCGCCGAATGTATCGATACCAGTTTGGCAATGACATTTACCGGTAATTATTATCGATGCAGATGTAAAGGTGGGCAATTGTCCCTGCCTATTATTTTCTAACTTTATTTGTGTCAGATCAGCCTAAATTTATTAAATTTATTATAATTATCTATGTATCATAAAATATCGAGGCTAGAGTCTATATTCAAAAACTTAAATTTTTCATTTGCTGTTTATTTAGAACTATCAATTATTATTTGCTACTAAACAAAATATGTCAGTACGGTGGCGAAATCATATTCAATAAGTATTACGTGTATGCTTTAACCATGCATTGGAATATTGGACAATTAAGAGGGAGATGGGGTTTTGGCAAGCTCTATCGAAGGCTATCACTCATGCATCGGATAGATATTAAATTACTCTATGATTATTAAGATGACAATTACCTACTTTTTTATATTTGCAGTATAACGTTGTGCTGTAGACATTTTTAATCTGGGTTTATTTTTTTGTTGTTGATAAAATTCCAATCACACTGTCTTACACAAAATTCGACCACATTAACAAACTAATATATTATATTACCTTATAGACGAACTACCCCCAGCCCCCACCCACCACCCTACTCTTTTGTCCAGTAGCGGCCATAAAGTCTAATTACGGCCAATAATTTAGTTGAGAATCGCGTGACAAGTCGCCGCAGCGCGCCCCCTCGCGAGCCGCCGACCATTTTGGAAATAATACCGCCCAAAAGTGGAGCATTGTTGGATAATTATACGCAGTTTGGGGTGTGGGCAATTGTTGAATATGAAACACGTAATATACATCGAATTATAAGGTCCCAATTCAACGTTATTTAGCCGGTATTGATCGATTTATATACCCACACACTAAAGTAAAGTCATATAATGACCTTTTTTATTTTACGAAGATAACAGTAATAAACAAATTAAAAGTATTATTGAGTATTCAGTCATTTTTCGGAGTCATCTTTTACCATAAAAAACAAAAATATTTGTTTTAATGATACTACAATATTACGATTTTCTTATAGACCAACAAAACGCTGTTTATTCAAAAATTATAACATTACTAAATTTAATACAAAACATCATCCGTCATATTACGTCCATATCGAACTCACACGTAAATAATAAATGTACATATTTAATATTTGTATATGTAGAAGCATCTTCCACCCCAATTTTATTGATTGTATGACAAATTGAGTTGATTAAATCAGGGTTTCCTAAACTATGTTCCGTGGGATCTAAATAGGTGTTCCGCGAAAATTTGGAATGGTATTATACGCTGCAACACATTAATCTTATATTTCATATTAAAAATCGAGTGATGGTAAATCTCCACTGATGTTTAAAACGTCAAATATCTAGGCACAGGCGGAGATTTTTAATCACTAAGAGCTTTGCTAGAAAAATATTAATCAATGAATAATACATGATTTAATAACATATATTTTTTCAATATATTTACTATTATGATTTTTTTTTTTATTATTTTAACCATGTCCGCTCCCAATGTGGAGCATATGGACTCCTAATGGAGTTTATCTCAACAGGAGTGTTTCTACGAGAACTGCTTGTTACTCAGTTGCTCAACCTCTCTTTTTCCAAAGAGAGTAGGGATAGAAGGATAGGGGCTAGGACAGGATTAGTGGTAAGCTAATCGCTCTCGATACGCCCCGTTCGTAGGATAGGATGGGTGAGAGGGGGGATTTCAAGACATCACACACACCCATGCCTTTGAACAGAAATTCATAAATCGATTGAAAAATCAATTTATAAAAACTGTCCGTACCGGGATTTGAACCCGGGCCCTCCGTAGCCGAAGCCAACAACGTTGACCACTCGACCACACAGGCGGCTTATGATTTACCCGACTTGAAAAATAAGCTGTGTTCCAGTATCATTTCTAGATTCGCGAAGTGTTCCATTGCACAGTAAGTTTGGAAAACCCTGGATTAAACATTGAATCGCTTAAAAATGTTACAATGTAACATAATGCTTTGTATAAAGAAGTCATCATTTAGAGCTGTCGATTAATATCGATTTCATGTAATCCCTAGCCCCTCTATAGTGAAACTATGTAAAAGTAAATAAATAGTAATGCTAATACATACACAATTAATTTATTTTTCTGACAGTAGCGTAGGCAGTGTGATTGAAAGACATTGCGTCATATTTTGGAAATAATATAATGATTTTTTTATTTGAATGAATACAAATCCATCTGGGCTTTTGTGATAAACTCTTCGCCTTGTTTTATCGTATGCTACAAAACCAGCGGAAAATTGAGGCAATAAACATCGTTTCAGCTCTGGTACATTTTACATCAACCTTCAAAACACCAACTTTATTAGTCTATGCTAAAGCTTTGATGCATTTAAAAAGTTGTATGTATTTTCGTTTAGAGTGTTTTACGACATAATTAACACAATTTTATTCGATTTCAGTGGTAATTCAAAAATTATTGTGCATTACTTGACCAAAAAAACATATACAAACAAGTATTAAAAAGAGTTTTTATGAAGTAATTAATAACTAGTTTTTTATCCATGTCCACTACCAATTTAGAGCATATTGCCTCTTAATGGAGGTAACTTAACATACGTTTTTCTATGAAAACTGAATTATAAGGCCAGGAGAGGACTAGTGGTTGACTATTTGCTCTCGCTACGCCTAGTTATTGAAGGATCGGAAAGGGCGAAATGGAAAAAATACTGTTTGTACTGGGACTTGAACCCGTGAGATCCGGCACGAAAGCCTACAACGCTAAACTCTGCGTCGTATTACTAGTATATAGTTTAATGTTGTATACTTCATAGCTATTAATTATCGATGGGAAAGCAATAGTATAATATATATTTTGTTAAAAATTCAGTTTTTAGTTATTATTACATTGTACAAAAAACCCATCGTATAGCGGTCCCCCATATAGTGTAGATTTTTTACAAAATGCTAAATTTTCAAGATAAAATTAGAATTTTTATTAAAAAATATTAAATTATAAATACATATATTATACACGTGCATTAAAAAAATATTTGTCAGTAGCTGTTTGTCTGTTGACTTCGCTAGACGTATTCTGTGACAGGCGAAACGAAAAGCGAACGTGAAAATATTTAATTTGCTGATTTTGTTAAATTCACAAAAAACATCTATAATCACCCATCCCAAAATTGTATATGCGTGCCAAGCTCCTTTTAACGTAGTATTTCTGTAGCGTAGTCCTAATCTATACAATATTGGCCATAGGGGTTCGACTACATTTCAATATCGCTTTCTTAGTAAATAACTGCCCATCAGTTATCTCGAGAGTTCTTCACAATTACCTCATTTTTAACAAACTTGTAACTAATTCCACAGGCTTTATCAAATTAATAAAATAAACTGTCACAGTATCAATTTATAATAGAGAAAATTATTTATCTTGCTACTCGTCTGTTTTTTTTAAATTTTATTCTGAGATGTACCACTGATTTATGTTAGTCTGCTCCACCACTGGATGTACGTGTAACATTGGATTTCAATAAAAGAGGATTCAATTGAACAGGCAGTCGTTTGAGGGAGGATAACCGTAATGTGTATTTATTGGCCATCGATTATTGGTGGAAGGCCATAGGGATAGTCAACTTTATTTTATAGGCACATGTGCCGTGCCACATGTTAATACCAAAGACTGGTTTATATTTACATACAGTCAACATATTCAGATGTTTGCTATATGTTATATAGTAAAATGTTTCTAATCTTAACCTCTTGCAGACATAATACATTGTATTTTTTTTTTAAACCATGTCCGCTCCCAATGTGGAGCATATGGACTCCTAATGGAGTTTATCTCAACAGGAGTGTTTTCTACGAGAACTTTTTGTTACTCAGTTGCTCAACCTCTCTTTTTACAAAGAGAGTAGGGATAGAAGGACAGGGCTAGGACAGGATTAGTGGTAAGCTAATCGCTCTCGATACGCCCCGTTCATAGGATAGGATGGGTGAGAGGGGGGAATTCAAGACATCACATATATCCATGCCTTTGAACAGAAATTCATAAATTGATTGAAAAATCAATTTATAAAACTGTCCGTACCGGGATTTGAACCCGGGCCCTCTGTAGCCGAAGCCAACACCGTTGACCACTCGACCACACAGGTGGCTAAATATTATATATAAATTAAAATATGTATTATAATCAGACTGCGATTATTATTATTTGAACAAGTTACCGAAAAAAATATGGGCATTAATTGACACTCAAATACTAAGCATCAATTGACTCAAAAAAACTATTTACTATTGAAGAACACACAAAATTTTTCGGGTCCGTGGCGCATCGCTCAACGTAGTCTACGGATCTCACGGGTTCGAGTGCCGGTAGTAACAGCGTTTTTTCAATTTTTGTTCGAAGGGTGTTTGTGATGTTAACAAATTCCCTCCCACTCTTCCAACCCTAAGATGACGGAACGTAAAAAGTGCGATTAATTAACCACTAGTCCTATAATAAATATATTCTTCTATATATGTATACTAGTCTATTTGAAAGAGAAAGGTTGAGCAACTGAATAACAAAAATTTCTTATAAAAACACTTCTGTCGAGATACCTTCATTAGAAAGCAATATACTCCACATTTGAAAAAGGAAATGGATTGTAAAAAAATAAATATTGATATAAACCTTATTGAAAATACTTGAGTTCTTCTTTGAACTTTTGTACTAATCTCATTATTTAGATTAAGTAAAGTTAGAAAATAATTCAATTTACATTTAAATAATAGAACTGCACACTACATAAATTCTGTAACAAAATTGAAAAAAAAATAGTTTCAGATATTTTCGGCCCGATTCGAATTTTTGCCACAGTGCCGCTGAGACTAGGAATAATTTCATATTACTGATGTTAGCTCCCATTGTATTATGGCGGTCCGTTAAACAAAATATGAACAACTTCAAGGATTCCAATTTTACATATAACATCCTCAAACCTTCTACTTTCTAGTATTCATATCAATTAATTTTGACGATTTATTATGAAAAAATTATCCGAAAATATTTAAGAAAGCGAATAATATCCGCATATTATTTTAAACTGTAATCAATATAACATGTAAATTTGATTTCCTAATGAGTCTGTATGAAATCAAGACCACGCATATCTTTCGTGTAACACAATCGTTAATCGTTACCCACATGAAGAATGGTTTGAAGCAAAAATTGGGTTAGTTAGGGGTTGTATTATGTTTCTTACGTGTAATAGGTGCCCATTATTGAACGAATATGTTAGTAATATTTTATACGAAAGTAGTTAAATTAAGAAGTATTTCTGTACGTATTATTTTCTACCGCGGAACTGTTTAAAAATAATATATGTATTAGGATTATTATAATAAGGGTAGTTTGACTTTTAGAAGAGAGGAAAAATATTTCAATATACTCTTGTTATTGTATTGTTGAAAATAATAAGATGAAAGTAAACTCCTTATACTTTATATTTTGTGTCGAATTTAGGTACATTTTGTGCTCAGTCTCCTTAATTAAAAATACTTTTTTTTTTGTATAGCGTTAATTTAATATCCATGTTATACATATATTTTTTAATGAAACTATATAATTATAATTGAATATAAAAAAGCATTTGGTTATTATTTTGGTGCACGTGTTTTAGCCGTCTGCGTGGTCGAGTGTTCAACGTTAGATTCGGTTACGTTAACAGTTTTATAAATTGATTTTTCAATCAATTTGTGAATTTCTGTTTGAAGGCATGGTTGTTTATGATGTGTTGAATTTCTCTTCTCACCCATTCAATCCTGAAAACAGGGCGTAGAGAAAGCGATTAGCTAACCGCTTGTCTCGTCCTAGTAGTATATTTATATTTTTACTCTCTTAGAAGAAAAGTGAGGCTGCGAGAGTAACAAGAAACACTTATGTCGATATAAACTCTATTAGGAGTCCATATGCTCCACATTGGGAGAGGACATGAAAAAACATAATTATATGTATATTTCAAAAGTGTTTACTTTAAACTGTTTTTAGTGCTATAACATTTATATATTTTTTGTACCTAGTACTTAGTGAGATGTTTAACCTAGGTATAACGCCAAACATTCGCCCACTTTTTCACAACATTACACCTATATTATGTACTGATCAGTAACAAATTGAATATTTTAAATCGTGATACGATTAAAGGCACCCACTTGGTGTGACACTATATCTACTTGGAAATGTGATTTGGATAATTGACAGTAGAAATAATTACAGACTCACTTTACAGACAAGATTAGCGTGGGTTTTAATGCGCCAAGTGTCACTTTTCTGACACACTTTGGAGAGAAAAGTTGAGCCACTAATTCATATGTTAATAATTATTGTTTCTTCATAAACAAACATAATACGTTTCTGCTAATTTGAATACAACTTTGGTTGTTGGCTTCATCTAAATATTCATGTATTAGACACGCATTAATTCAACAAATGACCTACTGTCAATAAATCCACTATAACTCTTCGATATAATGAGAAAGAATAGATAAGACTATTCTTTTAAAAACAGAAAGAGTATATTTCTTTAATTAATAGATAAATCAATTAATAGATTTTTTGCGTGAAAAATTGGTGACATTTCAATCTTACATAATATAAGATTATTCATAATAAAATTTCGGCTGATTTAAAAATCGACTGTAGTTAAGTTGGACACAGTAAGTGCAATATAAAATATACAGCTTTAAATGAAACCATGTGTTTTAATCGATATTGTGGCGATTTCATATGTTGCAGAAGATTGTTTTTGTTATAAACGAATATAAAAACAAACTTAAATTAATAATTATCATTAAAATAGAATATTCTAGAATAGGCTAAGATATTGAACAAATTTACAAAGATTTTTTACGCTCAACAAATATATAAAAAAACGATACTATTTTCATATCAAAGTAAACACCATTTCTGATTATCAATTAAAAATAATATATTATGTATCTACGTAAGTGTTCTTTTCCGCGTTATTTAGCTATAAAATAAATTTATAATTACGTACCAATAAACGAACGCATTTGAAATACTATCGTGAACCAGGTGTTTATTTTACACAACCTAATTCAGTGAAACTGTTATTTACATATTGACTTTGCTGTAAACAGGAAATTAATATGTAATGGCATTGCTTCGTGGGCCGTAATTAACAAAATATTTTCCAGAATAAAAGATTTTGTAAGTTTTTCAACCCTACTTTGCATAACTAATGCGTACATCTTATTTAAAATATATCTTCAATAATTGGAAACATGATATCTAGAGTTTCAAGGTAAATTTTGGTATAGATGAAGTCTTGATTTCTTGAAATTAAAGCTTTGCTAAGGGGGAGATAACGTACAACTAGCTGCAAACCATCTAAATAAAATATCTAATTGGTCAAAATGTTAGCTGTTTAATTGATATTTTTTATTTGATTTTTCATTAAGTAGCATATTTTTGGAATCCTATGAGTAAACGAATTCAAATAGTAAAATAATTACGAAGTTGTTGTAATATTTTTGCAATTTATAAGTTATTAATATTTTACTGCCCAAAACATTAATTCAACTTTACTGATAATGCATTTTTTTTTTGCTATGGTTACATGAGAAATAAATCAGACGAGTGGACAAGGTATTCGTATATCGTTTTTAGGGATGAAATCTCAGTACGAACTCTTCGTGATTCTTTTTTACAGCCCTCTGCTGTAGCTAACTACTAGTCCTAATTTATCCTCATCTTTATATCCTTAACTAATCCATAAACGAGAGGTTAAGTAATAATCAGTTTTCATAGAACAGCTTTCGCTGTGATTATAAGTACATATATTTCACACTGCAAGAGGACATAGTTCAAAAAAATATTTTCACTGGGTATTTTCACAAATTAAGAGAAAAAACTGTATTTTTTCTTTAAATAATATTTTATCAGATACGTCATTCAGAAATGCGCCTGCTTGGTAATTATATTAAAAAAATCATTATTACCAATTTACTACAATAGTTTCATATAATAATGCGTACGTCATAATCTAAGACACGTGTAAATCGTTTAATAAGAACATAATAAAAACAGAGATAGGTATGTCGTTTTGTAATAATTGTTCAAATATTCACTCAACTTTGTACATGCAGTAATTTTTTTGTCCGGTAACATCAAGTGCGTGCTATTAGTTTAGAATTGATTCGACTTTAAACAAACAGGGATATAATTTTAAATGAAGATATGCTAATTCAATACAGCCGTGGGCAACTCATGGTAATGGTAAAGCAAGATTGAAATACTAAATAAGTGGTAAGAGTAAGTGCACATTGCATTTAACTGAATCCATAATAGCTTCTACGTTACTGACATAACATAATAAAAGCAATGACGAAATAATTGACATCGAAATCTTAGTTTAACGTTTTGAAAGGCTTACAATATCTCTTTTGTAACAAGAAATTATCCCGATAGATAATGATTGATTTGAAATAAAAAATATTTCATGTTAATGGAGTATCCAGTATTCAATTGACTTAATAATTAAACCTTTAAAAACCTTCGCTTATAATAATAAAAGACGTTATAAATACTATCGTTTAAACCAATTTTACACGCTACAATCAAATTGTATTGTTAGACAACTTTTTTTTTTTTGTAAAATGTGTAGGTATTTAAGTTAAGTGTTAATTTCGATCGATTTATAAATAATTTATAAATCGATCGAAATTAACACGTATTTTTACTGTCTGGGTCATTACAAAAATATTGCTTTTTCCACTTTCTCAAAATAGGTTATTTGAAACCGTTTAATTGATAAACTGGGCGAACGATATATACAGTAGCGGTTTATTCCATAAGCGCAAGAGGCGCGCGCTTGGGGCCTCCAAATCTTGGGGGCCTCAAAGATAGCATATATTATATAAAACCTTACATTTTAATTTCAGTTTTCAATATTCATTATTATTCCACGAAGAGGTTTGCAGCAATTTTATATTATTCGAAAAGCATGGCCTCCAAAATTTATTGCGCCTGAGGCTTCGAAAGTGTTAAATCCGCCACTGGATATATATATGTGTGTGTATGTTTAAAAATATTAATTGTTTAAATATTAAATCTGCCATGGTACCCATTAGAATTTCTAGATAGTTGACTAGTGACTACTTTTAACAAATCCCACTAATTTAATTTAATTTTGTTTCGTTATAATTTAATAATTACATGTATATTTTGCACTCTTGCCAATGATTATGCATCACTCAAGCATTTTTATTTTCAACGAATAATTTTAAACAATATGAGACCTAAGTTTCTTTTTATGGTAATAGGAAACGGATTTAAAAAAAGTTATTGTACCTAATTATTACTCAGGTGTTTTCCTTGGGTTAAAATAATTATTGGGCAAAATTACAGGTAAACAAAGACGTTAGCATAAATTTAATACATACCTATTAAATATTTCGTAAAATACGTCGCGTCATTCGTGAACGAAAAAATGCTTTGTGGGTGAGCTCAGACCTAAGCTTAAAAATATTATTAAATGAGCTTTTCTTGCACCGTGTTTTTTTACTGGTCTAACCAGATTCGTTTCTTTCGATGATGATAATATACCTAGATAATATACGAATTAATCTTTTATGAAATGTCTACTATTCTTTTCCTCAATAAATTAATACATTCAACAATGAAATTATATGTATTTATACCGTTTGATTATGTATGCACGTGTATTTTTAAGCAGTACATGAACAATAGTAAAAGTTTTTTAATCATGGAAGATTAGACCGACTCATAAATTTCGGTCGAATCATTACATTGGCATATAATATTACTGTCTCTGCTGAAAATAATAAATATATACCTAAAACAAACCGGCTTTTTTATATTAAAACTAGATTTTTTGATTGATGATGTAAGCTGGTTTGGTTTTACGAAAAACTCAAAGATTAGGGAACGTACCAGACAGCGCATTATAACGTCAGTCGTTTTGGACTGATTTTATTACTGGTGAGGTCACGCGCTACAGATGCTCCCCGACAACTTCAATCCTGCGTTCCTCTTCTTCCGACTGGTGGGGATCCGGCTAGTTGTAGGCTGCCAATACATGGGGAAGGAATATGTTTTATCACTCCTATGCAATACTTAAATAAGCAATCGATTGTTAGTTAATACACTTATAATATGTAAAAATATGCAATTTACCATGAACTAATCAATCTAAATGGTCAAAAATATTCAACTGTGTATACTAAAGCTGTCGTAGATAATATACAAGTCATAAATTTCGGTTATATATCAATTTGATCTGATAATATTGTTTTTTCTTTAATTAACAAGGGGCTCGTCGGCCTTAGTAAAATTTAACAAAGTGCTCGCGCGAGACCCTCCGAGCCCCCTCCAGCCCACCCTTGGGTCCGGCGTCCTGTCCGACTGTCGGGTACTATCCGTAGGGTGTAATCGTCTAAGCTTAATGATCATAACATGCCATGCGAGGAAGCAAAAAAAAAAATCGAAGACAAGAAACATGGAGAATGAATGTGGTCCACGAAAAAGAATATTTTTACATTAAGTAAAATTTTGAACACACAAAACTTTTTAGATGTAAAGAAATTTGAATATAATAAAGCATTGTTTTTTTTTTTTTTAATAATTTACTTCGATTGGTTAGGTGCCCTATGTCTAAAAATCAGATTCCCACAATTTTATTGTTTGGTTAAAAAATAGGCAAGCTGTTTTGATACGGTTTATTACTTTATTGCATCAATAATTTATGATTTTTGGTTTGCTTAGAGGTTATCGGTTGTTTAATATTTTGACCATCTTAAATTTCTCCATAGAATTTTTTAGTAAAATGATTGGAACTAATACACACCGTACAAATAGTTATTGTGTGTGATATAATTACTATATCTGAAAATGCGACTGAAACAAGTAGACCACGTGTCAAGCATAATAATCTTAAAATATGGAAACCACAAAGTTCCAACACGCTTTATTTAATATTCCGAAACACGTAATTGTAACATTTTATTTTATTACAATTAGGCTGCCAATTAATCCTGAATAAAAAAAATTCAGCCACCTTCAATTTACTCGAGTAAAAGAAAATATGATATCTTTGTACATTATTCTGTGAAGGATGAAACTAAATATTAAATTGATTTTTAAATTAGGTCTGAGTAGGCGTATCTATGTTACCATCATCTACCCTTAAACTTCTGTGCATAGCATATTATGAGGAAGGGTTGCGATTCTACTACATTCTACATGTACTTTTTTTATTTCAAATTCAAAAACAAAATTCAATAAACTTTAGCCTAGTCGTTAAAACTTTGATAGTGATCAGAACGTCGTGGATGAAATTCATACATGGTCGATATCATATAATTAAATTAAATTGCAACAATGGATAGAATAAACCAAATTTAAAGATACTTGTATTACTAAATTATCGACGCCTTTGCGTTTTACTTTATTTCGTTTGTAATACGTTATTTTTCTAATATAATTTGAATGCTTTAACTTATTTATGAAATACATTTAATCCTCTTTTCGCAAGGCTAAGCTATTGCACGGCTCAACATACACTTCATCGTTTTTACGGCTTTTTTGCATAGAACTTATCCCCCTTTTCAATAAGAAGATTGCGTGTATAAGGTTTCATTCAAAAACCTCAAATTCCATCAGTAAAAATTGTTATATTTATTTACAAACCTATGTTATACTAAGCTAATCTTACACATCTGCTTCTAAACCTGTGATTTTTTGACAGAATTTGCTGCAAACCAATTTATTTGTCTAAGTTGTTAAAGCAGACTCGAGTTTAGCCTTTATGCTTCCGTACATGCTTGTTTTCTTTGTCTTTCTATTGCAATATAAATGTATTTAAATATTTGAAATACACTATTGAAAATACACTTTACTCCAGTGGTGTGCAGTATTTTTTCATTAAAAACTCACAATTTTTTCTTATATAAAAATAGCTACTATGTTATACTCAAGTAGCATATTTATTTAATTCGAGTTAATATACATATAAGTAGAAAAAATGTTTTACTTCAATGAATTTAATTAGGAATACTTTAAAATAATAAAATATGTATCCATTCAATAAATTCATGTTACACATATTTAAATACTGTGGTTGACTGATTCCAGTATGTTAATATATGCATCGACTTATCATTTAAAAAATCCTTTGAAATGACTCAAACTATTAACATAATCTTACATTAGTTTATTTAGTACAGGTCAGTTTTTTTACTGACCAATTGAAGAACAATAAAAAAGCTCGTGCGCATTAACTATTTAGCATATAATTTAGTGACGCCACTGGGTGACGCTGCATAAACAAATAATACACCAATATCTACTTTGCATTTTAGACCACACCTTAAAAAGAGCACTTGAAAGAAGCCGGCCGGGATCGGTCTTATTTAGTACCTACCCGATAATTGATAATAGCCTTTACGATAATGGGCAATTAGGCCTAAGAGAACGTGCCAAGCTCAGCCCACGTCGGCTTCTTTGCATTGCCAACGCGTGGATAAAAACTGTGTGTACGAAAAATGTTGAAGCTTTTTTTGTGATTTGGGAATTTATTAGGGTTTAATGATTTTGTCGTGTTTCCGTCTGGACATCATTGGAGTCTGCCAACCGTGTTGTAAGGATCTTGTTAAAAGATAGTGGCTACTTATTGGTGTCTGTCTATTTTTAAATAAAATGGGTCGAAATACACAGTAGGGACTTTTTTGCTATTTTTTTTATTCTATTCTACCATTAACTCTGTCAGATAAATAAATATATATCAATTAAGGTTGTCCCCTTAACGCATATAAAAAGGACTAATTATGGTTAGTGGAAAGTAGATTCTAGTCAGTGAAAAAGAGCATTCTAGATAGTGGTTGAAAGTTGCCCATAGTAAATTCATTCACATATATTTAGTAGATTTTGCGGTAATTTTGTGGAAGTTTATTTTTAATATAAACTGACAATGTTTATTCGTTAACGTTGCAACAGTCTAACGATGCTTCTCAAAGAGGCGAAACACGTGACAAAAGGTGTAACACAGCTAGCGGAATAGCAAAGTTATCAAATTTAATTTTGCATTAAATCATTCTCGTTTAAGCCTACTCCGAAAACTTCAATGCAATTAATTTATTAATAAAAAAAACGATAGTGCTCGACGGATATTGAAAAAAGTATCTTTAATTTAACTTTAAAGTTTTAATATCGTATTTCGTGCGTAAAAACAAATGTGATAAATCAAAAAAAGTTTATTTAAAACATTAGAACTGTTTAAACTTCGTATAACAACCGTGCACAGAAAATTTGACGCAAAAAAAATCACGGACTCATTTTATTACGTATTTTTTTAAAAGTGTAGTTAATTCTAATGAAATATAAAAGCTTGGTTTAAAGTCTTTTGAATGTTTAATAGTAACTCAAATATTCATTTTGTTTAAGACCTATTCTTTTACAAGGATAGTAGGAAAATGCATGATATTATTGTTGTGTAAAAGTACCAAAGCTTCCTGTTATTCCACTACGGCCCATTAACAAGTCTGCCGGTCGCCTGGGCACTTCAAAGAAATCTTGTTTGGCCGCATGTTAAATACACCGCTCTACTTAGTGTCTGCTACAACTTTGTGATTGTGTGCATCTTCATTTAGTTTAGGACGACGCGATGTGGTTTCTGTCAAAATATTTGTACACAAAACGAGACTCGGTAGATAGACGGAAAAGGGCAAAAAAAAACTGGAGCCCGAGCCACCTAAGAGCTGCTTACAGAAGCCAAGGTAAAAAAACCAAGGTTTTATTGGTTATTTTTTCTTGATATGTTGACGGAAAGGTTGACTCCACCAGTCTTGTTTGTTGAGATGTTGATCACCGTTGCATTGATGCTTTCAAATTATTCTATAAACTTTCCAGTCACGATGCAGATGACTTGACAGGAATTGTATTTAAATATTATCTACCACTATAGTATTTGGAATATCCTGTAGTAATAAAACTACATAATAACAAACATTTTAGTAATTAAAGATATAAAGTAAAGGCATCTTTGAATAATTGACATTTATTCGGTAAGTATTTTGACAATATTTTTAGTAAGTGTTTTCAATTCATCGCGAGCGTCTCAAAATTACAAAAACAACGGTGGCGATTTTTTATCTCCACAAACGGCTGAGATACAAAGAATACTTGCCGCTTTTCTTTATAAAATACTGGCCCAAAACATGCCTAAGCACAAGTAACAATCGATAATAATTTTATATATAAATACAAAAAATTATAATTTCTCACACGAAAAATTCGCTATTTGCTTTATTTTAGCCAGCAAAATTGTTTTTGCTACCGTTAAAATTGTCAAATTACAAATAATATTTTATCCTTATCGTATTATATTATTCCTGATGGTTAAAACATAAATTTCAATAAATAAATTAATTTTTCTTTATGTCTTTTATTTTCATTCATAAAGAACCCATTTATTTGAGTGCTGGGTGTTTAAATCACTTAAACAACTTAAACGTTTTAAGGACACGTGTAAAAATCATAAAATGGGAGGCATATGCAACTACTCAATTAGTCTGGTTTTGTCAACTGTCAAAACAAACCGATAACGATCATAAATAATTACCATAACTCAAGTGAGGACCCTGAAAAAAACGAACCGCATTTATTTACTAAAATTTAACGATTGCAATAAAATATGTGATAAGAAATAGTCGGCCACTTTTAAAGATTCAACTAGGTATTTTTTTTATTAAAAACATATTATACTAACAGTCTACATTGTAGAGTCTACACTATTGTAATAACGTCAGAATTGCGAAAAAAATATATCTATCGTCAAAATATTACCTGTCTGTAAATGAAGTAATATAATTAAAATGTTAGTGTACTTGTTTTATGATAAAGATTTTTTAAATAAAATTTAAGCTTCAATAATTATGTGTTTTCATCAGTCGGTCAAAACAAACAAAAACAATTTCGGTTAAATTATCTTTAAAACACATTTTTTACGACAATAGCCTTAATTCCGTAATGAATATACACAATCATCAATATTTAGTAATTTTTGTTCAACCTGGCAATAAAAATAGAATTGACATTGGCATGAAGAATAAAATAGAACATTTTTAGACACCCTTCTTATAATAGTGAAATTATAATTGAAGAAAAAATTGATAACCTAAGGCGGTTTGTTGGCGGTAATAAAAGAAACCCCTTAAACACCTCAAGTTGTTTTAAAAAATCTACGCACCCTTTTGTGAATTAAAATTTATAACGTTTTTTATTTTTGTTTTTATTCATTGTTTTATATTAGAAATAAACAATCTTTTAGTAGTTAGCCCTTTATAAAAATTGATTTCTATTACACATATTTCTAATATTAATTATAATTCATACACAAGTACACATTTATCAAAGTTCATCTTTGGGCCAAGAAAATGATCAGTCAATTTACATTTTAAAAATATGGTATAAAGACTCAACAAAATTGCTGTAAAAAGTAAGTTGATAGAATAAAAAAGTTGATATCTATTTGACTATTTCCAAATGATATTGATATTTACGAGAAGAACCGTAATTGATAATATTTTATTCCACAATTTTATAATTTAAGCAGAACCAAATTTTCTCGGTGAATTAAAATTATCAGTAGATAAACCAACACTCCTAATTTAACAGTTTTGTAATATTTTATTTTATTTTAACATAAGTATTTCTTTGTTGGAAATTATAACTAGGTAATACTACCAATTGCCACCTGTCTGCGTTCGTTCAATACGCTTGATTGAGTGAATGTGTGTTGGTTACTGGATTACAGATATCAAGCTAAATAAAAACAAACATATTAATATGTTATTTTTATGGTCATTTATATACAAGCCGCTCCCAAAGTGGAGCATCTGGCCTTCAAATGGAGGTATCATGACATAAGTTTTTCTACGAAAACTGCTTTTTACTCAGTTGCTTAACCTCTCTTCTTTTCGAAGAGAGTGGGGATAGAAAAGATAGAGCTAGATTATGACTAGTGGTCTAGTCATACTCTAGCCCTAGTTAGTTAATTGCTTTATATTTGTCTCGTTATTTTATGATTGGAAGGATGGAAAGAATGTTTAAGACATTACAAATAGTCATGCCTTCGAACAGAAATTGTTGATCAATTGAAAAAATGATTTTCGTACTGGGAGTTGAGCCCGTGAGATCTGTCAAAATAAGTAATTCTTTACCTGCTTTCACAATATTATATTAACCCCTAGCAAAACGCTAGTAGGTCATCAAATTTAAGAGTCTAAATTTATTGAATTAATTTTCGTAGACTTTGTATAAAAATAATGAAAACAGGGTCGGTCGACTGCGTGCTGCAGTAGGCGTGTGCGTCGATTTATTCTTTACAAAAAAATAATACTTTATTTTTAGGTCGCTGCTGTAGATAAGTAATTAAAATAGGGTCCTGCCTCGCAAAGGATGACTTAGCAGTACTTAGATTCAACTAAAATTGTTGCGTTGTCTTTCTCTGTGATGCGCTGTTTGTTCAATCGACCCTCCATTGTGAGAATGTGCACACCTTTCTACTGAAATCGATTATACCTATCTTCGATCAAGTATTTACGGAACTGAATGCATCTTAAGCATGAATTAGGACTTTTTTTAAAATTACATATAGAGAATGTACGTTCGTCGAAACAACTGTTATGTGTATTTGGGTAAAATATATTATTATTATATAGTATAATATAATATCTGTTAATCTGTCACGCTTTTATCAACATCAAATAACCTCATAATAACCGAAAGTAGATTCATTAACTTATATTTGAATGTTTTTTTTCCTATCATAACATCATTCAATAATTATCATTTGCCGACGCTCAAAAAATGGCGGCAGTCGTTTAATCTCTATAGTCTATAACAAAGATTTTTAATGGAAAAGTAGTAAAGCATACATATATATTTTAACTATCATCTATACCTTTTATTCGGAATATTCTCGAATAGCATGAGCTAATGATACCCTGATTTGTGGACGGCAAGTGAATATTAATCTTGTTGCTGTCTTTTACAAGGTGACAGTATTTCTACGCGTTAGATGCGAACGATGCGCAATCGAAGAAAGAGAGTGAGTGTGTGTTTTTTCTGTGTGTTAAAAATTTACTCTTCCATACGCATTAAGCACACCCACTCTCTGCGTATGCACTGACAGAACGAGAGAGCGAGTGAGTGCGTATATCCTGCATTATAGATAGACATAAAAATGTTCTTAGTTTTTTCGTCGACTTTTTATTGTTGTAATGTCAATTAAAAAAATATTCGAAAACTCCTTATTTATTTTTAGCATTGTTTTTCACAGAACCAAAATAACTATCCCTATGTTGAATAAGGCATAACGTAAAAAATAATTAAAGATCTTGCATTCAACACCACTGCCATAAATTTGTTAATTATCGTAAATAGAGTCTAATTTACTTTTCTAAAAAGGGTTCAGTCCCTCCCTGTAACTGTAACAGAGCCGCAAGCCTTTTCACGAATATGATTAATTAACACCACTGAATTAATGAACAAAAAAACTTGTTTAAAAATTAGCTAATTATGTAAAATATTTTTTCATCCAAACCCTAAATTAAAAACAATGATAATTAACATTAAAAACATGAATTGAGATCATAGTGAAAGATTATTTTGTTTTTTTAGCTAGAGGCGAATTGGAATTAATTAGAGGGAATCTTTTATTCACATGATGAAGTGTTGTAATATTTATTAATAAAATGTTCTTAGTGCGCTTCGCCATATAAGAGGCAAGCTAATTAAAGTAAGAAATAAAGATGACACTTTAATTATAAGTAAAATATATGCATCATTACAAAAAAAAGTGTTCTCTATAATATAACTGTTTGTAAGCTCCATACTTGTTAAAATGTTTTGCCCTATATTCATCGCAAATTATTTTTTAAACCAATACGATATATTAAATTGTTCACAAGAAAACGCATATCCCGCCATAGAATATATTATATATTTAGGAAATTAAAGATTTTTTGGGTGAATCATTTCAATATTGAATTATGATTGAGGCTTCTTAGCTAGCGACCAGTGTCTTTTGAACTAATACCTTATTCTAACATAAAATGCAATTTTAGCGACAGATTTTCATCTGGTATTTAAAAATATTTTTTCAGATATGTACTTTGTAAAATTCACGTTAGGAGAGTTACGGTTTCAATAAACATAAGTAAATCATTCAGGATAATTGACGATTTATCAAAGACATTTTTATTTGTTATGATCTAAGGGTTTTTAGTTTAACTATATAAAATGAAGCCACGAAGAAAAGACATGAGAGAAAAGCAAAACCGAATCTGATAAAAATGTAAAATGTATTTTAACATATTATCCCTTTCACATTCAAAATTGACAATTACCACTTTAGTTAGTAATAAATGTTGTAACCAGTATTTATGTATTTACTACTTAAAATAATATGATAAGAAAGCACCACCTAAAAGAAAATTTTATGAGTAGGTATATGGTCTTATTATACAATAGTTTAAACTTTAAGCGTTACGTTTAAGACGGCCTGGCCTACCTTGCAGTATAAAATACATATTCATGATAATGTTTATTTAAGCAGTTTAATGAAATCATCACAAATTAAAAATCAAATTTTAATTGTATTATGCTTGACTGTATATTTGCATCGGCTTGGCAAACACAGCTTTGAGTTTCTTTTTATTATGTTCAACCCTGTTTTTTTTTCAAATTGAATACAACTGATTTGTACAGTAAGCTGCCAGTGTTAAATAAACACCAAAATAAATTATAAAATAACAGATTTGACGCGAACAAATTATCATTTGCTGCGAAACACGAGGGGTGAATTTGGCATTAAGACGGTAAATTAAACAACCTAAACGACAAAGGCAAATTGAAATAACCAACAAATAAATCTCGATATAAAAAGATTTAACAGAGGGGGACGATCACAAAACGATTTAGATTTTAAATATATCAATGTATCAACATACAGACAAGAAAATTGTGTTTTTAATTAAATAATCAAATAGTTTTATAAGAGCTTCAAATCCACTTTTATATCATTCTTAACGTTGAGTTCATTATTTGGTGATACACTATACGGAATACAGTTCTTGAATACTTCATAAATAAGGATAATGCGGGCAATAAATAAATACTTTATTTTGAAAAAATATTTTTTTTCTTACTTAGAATTTCAAGAAGTAATGTACCCGAGATCAAAAGTCAGCACTTCAGAAAAACAGTTACCATAGTTCATTTCAATAATCGAATCAACTTCCAAAAAATGCGCAGTATTAAGCCATGTCAACATATCTTAAGAGTGTACTAAAGAGTAAATATCACTTGAGAGGGAGACGAAAACGGTGTCAATTATTTACTAACGCCGACAGATACGAGTTGTTGAATCCGCCGAAGTATATTATTGTATCTTTCTCCCGCCCTTTTTCCGGCCGGATGCTCCTTTTGACGCGTCCAATCGAATAAAATGGCCGGCTGATTTAATTAAATGTAACAATGATTTATTTTCTTTGGCAGCGTATTGTAATCTTACGGATGAGTGCCTTGCAGACACTCGGCAATTGTTATATTATTATATATTGGATGGGCACAATATGGTGACGATTTAAAGAGATTGTCGCACTATTATTGGTTTGAATGATTTTAGAAAAAAAACTAATAACAACAAAGTTTGTGTAATTATAAACAACACAGATATAGAAACTTTTATCAACAAAAGTGTATTTTAATATCATGAGATACTGATAATTGTTTCCACAGAATATGAACTGATAATTATGTATAGAAAATGTATGTTCATTTTTATCTCATATTGACAACAGTTAACACTTTGAAAATGACAATTTGAAAATATGATAATCTCTATCATCACAATATTAAACATTGTTGTATTTTGTATCCATCACCACATAAAAATTAAAATCCATTAATCGCACTCGAAAATATGGTAAATTTAAAAAAAAGCATTTTACGAATAGCCAAATTATGACGATATTATGACAAAAGACACGCGTGGATTTAACTCTGAATCACGAAACCAAAGATCAGCGTTACCACACGCCTACTACGATTGGTAATGTATTTAGATAAAAAAAAATGATTTTTTAGACATATGGATACACTATAATAAATAGGAATAGGATATGAGTTAATGATATATTTCAACAGCGTATGAAATAATATACTTTTCTTATAAAATATTTTTCATGTGTAAATCAATCATATATTGCTTAGTTACCAAAAAAATGCAAGCGATTCTCTTGCGTGGAACTCTTTTGTGATGCATTTTATGTGTTAATTTCACAGATATTTTACAAATTTATTAAAAGAATCAATAAAAAATAAACTTGTGTAGATTGTTTACGATGCGTAAAAAGATAAAGTTGATATGATGTTTAACTGTTTGTATATCTAATGTATTAAAGTTTTATGGGTCTACACTAGAATGGTTTCAATCAATAAAAACATCAAAGCAATCAATTGTAAATAAAGTGCTGAAAAAATCGTTTAAAAAAATCATAAAACCAGTGGCGTGGTATTCGTTCAATCAAAATTCCATAAAGCGTCTTTTGACACTCGAATTCATCTGTTTATTGGAAACAATTTATTTTAAAACAGGGATGGCTAAAGCGTGACCGATTCATAGGTGTACATACGTTAGTAAAAAAAAACACTTTGTATTTTAGATATAAACATGCGCTAACAACATGAGAATTGTTTTAATAACATTCATCCTCTTTAATTAACAGTAATTAGAGTCGGTGCAACTAAATACATACATATTTATTTGCCTTTGAGATATATTCCACAAACCACCACGCCAAAAGAGAAACTGAGCAAGAAAAAAAATTGATACAGATAAATTCCAAATAGATAAAATTAAGTGGATATTTTGACTATTTACTTTTATTGCTTAAGAAAAGCAAACAATATAAAAAGTATACATCTATATATTTTTGGTCTGATTTCTTACGCCGCCGCACTTTGTTCACCAAAAAAACATAAATGCAAACTTTAAAAACACACTTAGTCTATAGGTAATTGACAAATATTGTATATTAATACTTCAATAAGAAATCAAAACTTACTACAAAATAGCCTGATTAAACATCGTCATTCTTAAATCTGGGTTATCGGAAAAAATATATAGTGTGTGATACTACGATGATTTTTCTATAAAAGAAATATATTTATTCAATTTTGCAGTATTTTGTGCGGACTTAGTAAAATATTTTCTATTCTGTCATGGAAAATTATGTTTTTGCTGCTATAATGTTTACGATATTATTAATATATATCTTTGTTATATTGTACATGTTTCTGACAGCCCTATTTTTCTCGGAGTCCCTACTGTCGTGCTGCCATCATGACATTCCTGTTTGTCGTCCGTAAAATTGGACATTCGGATAGGAGAGGATCGTTTCATTGTCCTCTGGCCTTTATAAAGCTCAAAACGGCAGCTTTTGACAATTTACACTAGACAGTGGGTGTTTAGAGCTTAACAGCACTTTACACTGGCTCTATAAACCAACTTTTGATAGTAAGCCATTGTGTGTTGCTTAGTATTTACACGCAAATAAAACTAGTGGGACAAAAGCCATATCGCGGATAGAAAAATAACTACCGACAGTTTACGACACGAGATAATATCATTTATTCGTACATAATTCTTTCATTATTAATTGTTACTTAATCAAAGCATGGCTAGGAGTGAAAAAACATATAAACGATTACAAATACAGTCATAACTTTAACACTAAAAGTCAATTAATAAAGCGAAATGAGGGTTGGATAATTTCCACTTGAAATCAAAATAATTTCTATAGTAGTCGCTAAATGTAGTCATTCACACACTAGCTTAGAAAAAAGTTCAACATTTAAATCCTTTGCCATCTGTATTTTATAACTGTATTGTCGTTAATTCGTATTAATCATCATTTTTTAGAAGATACAGTGAATTCAAATTTACCTATCTACATTCATAATTCTAAGCAATCGGTTTTTGACTTAACATAAAATCTAAGCCCAAATATTTAACCAAGTAAAAAATGAGTTTAATATATTTTTTTTTTACCATGTCCGCTCCCAATATGGAGCATATGCACTAATAATGGAGTTTATCTCAACAGAAGTATTTCTACGAGAACTGCTTGTTACTCAGTTGCTCAACCTCTCTTTTTCCAAAGTAAGTAGGAATATAAGGAAAGGGCTAAGACAGGACTAGTGGTTAGCTAATCGCTCTCGATACGCCTCGTTCATGGGATAGGATGGGTGGGAGGGGTGAATTCAAGACATCACATACATCCATGCCTTTGAACAGAAATTCATAAATCGATTGAAAAATCAATTTATAAAACTGCCCGTACTGAGATTCGAACCCGTGCCCTCTGTAGCGGTAGCCAACGACGTTGATCACCCAACCACACAAGCGGCATGTAATGCCGGCTGCGTAGCAAACAACTTTGACTTAGAACACGGATGTCATGACTTCGAATACCAGTAAGGACAGATTATAGATTGATTTTTCAGTGGATTTATAGATTTCTGTTCGAAGGCATGGATCTATGTGATTGAATTGTGTGTCTTGAATTTTCTTCTCTCACCTATCATATCCTAAAAATATAGGCGTAGCAAAAGCTATTAGCTGACCACTAGTAATGTCCTATCCATATCTTCCTATCCCTACTTTCCAAGAGAGGCTGAGCAACTAAGTGAGAATCATTTCTTGTAGAAACTCTTTTGTTGAGATTAGTCTCATAGGCAACCGTTCATTACTATAGAATCTGCACTATTTTATCATGCAATTTTCGAAACATTTTCAAAGAATTAAGAATAATCTTTAAGAATAAGCTTAAAGATATTGATGGCGACCTGGCGTTATTTTACTGGTGGTTTGATTTGAATGACGTTCAATTAATGTGTAAAATTAATGAAATAAAGAATAAAAATTTCAGTAGGTCTCCAATAAGTCATTTAAAACTTTTGAAAATGTGCAAAATTTTATCAATTTAAAGTTTATATTGAATTTGAATCGTTCAAACTATGTACATTCTCACAGACTTTGTCACTAACGACCCGGGATTCGCCTTTCGGCATCTTCAGGCGTTCAAGTGCACGGATGAACTTGAACTGACGCTTAGTTAATGAATGTTTCGTGTTTATATAAGAAATAAATGTATCATCGAGTTTAAAGCCATTGCTGGCGAAAAGAAGAAGCTCATGGAAATTCCCACAGATTTAAGTAGTAAGTAGTTTCAAGTATTATATTTATTTGTTTGTCGACAAAGGTTTTATGATTATATTTATATAGGGTATAGAAGTGAAGATCCCGGTAGGTTTAATATTTCATTTAACGATCGTCCATCATTAACATTTCCGATTAATCGAAACCCGGGTCGTTAGTGACAAAATCTGTGAGAATGTAAATAGTTTGAACGATTCAAATTTAATTTGAAATTTCACCAAGCACCTTCAGTCGAAATCTTAAAAGTTTATATTGAAGTTTTATGAAGTATCTTAAGTCCAAATCTTACATTAAAGCTTATCATTTTTGTTTAAAATGTGAGTAGACCTTATGTATAAGTTGTAGGATTTGTTAAGCGCGCTTAAAGAGCTAAATTCTTGCTAGCTTTCGGCAAGTGCTAGCCATTAAAAATTCGTTGACATGCGGATTTACGACCCGTTAAAATAACGTTGTGGAAATTTTGATACTGCTATGAAAGAAATAATTTACTTCTTCGCTAATTGCATTATATCTTAGCAATCTATTTAAGCTTTCGTCGCCTCTTTGAAGCGACAAAACAATAATTTGCTCGCGTTGCAAAATTATACAAAAAAGAAATAAGGAAGAATGAACTTTGATATAGCGCAGTAGCGTAGATAAAAAAATACAACGACAATTTGATGTAAAACTCACACGCGAAAAACTTGGATAAGCTGAATAACATTGATCATGATTCTTTTAACTGTAGAAAATTTTTCTTATTAACCATGTTTTAAAAAAATAATCATTCATTCAGTAAGTTGTCGTTTTATTTGTAATATAAACTTCCAGATACCATTTTCTGCGTCGATGTTTATAACTTCGTTGGTAGTTGCAATTATTTATACATTCATTAAACAATTTATTGATTTCCCGATGATAATTCTTATTTTAATGTTTTTAATGGTGATGTTGATAAAAACAGTCTATATGTTTATATCGTAAATGTTTATAGTGTACTAAAACAAATAACCGAGCATTGATTATTTTACCACAACATAGTCAATCAGATATTATTATATATAATAATTCATGCGCATTCATAAAATGTAATTAAAAAATGCTCATATAAAAAAATACTTTCATCATCGATAGTTTATTCCTATATCACCGAATATGCTTTTTTTTTTATTCGCTGATCTCCATGTTACTTTTACTATCATTATGATAAGTTTCTTCACTTTTCTGCGAAAGTTCTATTTATCGAACACCACTGGAATTAGGTTAATAAATCTAAGATGAAATTTTGAGTATAACATGTTAAATATTTCAACGGTATTTAGCCAAAATTAAGTTGGATAAATGCTGTTTTTCAGTCATCAAAAACAATAAAACCGATATACCAATTAATTCAACAAAGAATTTAAGCTTTTTTGTTTTAAGCTATTTGATTTTAATTTACATCTTTATAAATAGGTACACGTAATTAATATTTTTAATATTGTTGTTTTAAAAAAATATTGTATTTTAAATCAATTGAAAAATGAACATTTTTATTTTAAATTTAAATGCCCTAACAAATAAACAAAATTCATAATTTTGTATAAACAACACAATTATCATCCAGTAAATTATCATACGGAAGTTCTTTTTTTTCACTAGTTGATACATATTTTTTTATTTTCTGGTACGCTTTGAAGTGAATATTTCTTCTTCGATTCATAAAAGTGGTAGGTTCATTAATATTTATGTTTTAATTAAAATTCTTATATCTTATGTCTATATTGAAATAAAATAAAATTGATAAAATTTGCGATTACTTCTCTTATTTTTTAATTTACTCTTTATTATATAACTGGCTGTAAACTTTAATTAATCTTTTCATTGAATCATATTGGCGATTCAGATTTGTTGAATATTTTCATTGAAAGTTTTTGAAATTGTTTCTATTTCTGTGATAAAGAAAGGGAATATAAATCCAAAAAAGCATCTTGACGTCGATTGTTTAAAGCAGCAGTTTTTCGTCGCGTAAGTAGTAGGTTGAATGATATTCAGCGGCGATTTACCAAATTATATCATTATCTTAACTCCATCGTTATTTTCTTAGTCACTATAAATAAGTAATATAAATTTGAGTACCTAAATTATTTGATATCAGCTACAACAAAATATTTTTGTAAAGATAATTTATTACGAGTTCTTTATACACGTTACACGAAGGAACATGACTAAAAAAAGTTGTAAGCCACGAGATATCTTGCTGATTGAAAAATGTTTTATATAACGGATATTGCTTGATAAAATATTGAAAAACAAACAAAGAAACGATACAAATTGCGTTGCAGTCATGAAATAGCGGATATTATATTATATTAAAAAAATCTTACGAGTATATGCGAATATGTTACATTTTACACCGCACCATTTTTCAACTTTTTAAAAGTGAAATTAAGCTATTCTTTATTTGCTTAAAACCTGACGAGTGACGACCAAAGTAAAAATTGTCATCGTTTGAGTCATGACAAATTTGTATAGAAAAGAAAATTAATTAAATCTTAAAATATAAACTAAATAATATCAAATGATATTCCTTCAAGTATTGTTTAACTTCAGATTTACAAATAAGTGGCATATTATTTACAAAAACATACAACTCTTAAAATAATAAAGTCATATAAACATCTTCAATAAGGATAAAAACTGGGTAGCTTGTCAATATATTATTTACCTAGCTAAGGGCCGTTTTTATAATTATAATACTACCAATCCCTTTCGGGCGCTAGATAAATTTAAAACAAGGGTGCATGGATGCGTGTCACAGACAAAGGATGGGTGGAGACTAAACTTCTATCTCCCCACAGTAATTTTGTATCTAGCCACTGCTACTCGTATCAAATATTTAACTGTTAACTGTTAAGTGAATATTTACCAATAAAAAGTGGCCGCTTACACGCGCTATCTTGAGCTTCAAAATGATTCTTCAATTTATTTATTGATTAAAATATATCGCCTGTTACTCTGGCTAAAACGTATTGCCGGATATATAATAGTGGTCTCTAGTATGTACATAAAGATTGAATATTTATTTGTCGAATATATACAATTGAGAAATATGTATATTGTTAACATATTGTTAATATGATAACTGTTGGGCGAATACATGCAAATCTAGTTGTCGACGTCATTTATCATGCGCATTATTGAAAATATTTTGAATTAAACTTTAATTTTAGTTTCAATCAGGAGAGATTTTGTATGCTTGAACGGGGACAAATAAAATATATGATAAAGGAACGTAGTTTTTTAAAGGCAATTTAATGTTCTTAGTTCTAAAGGAAGTTTGATTCCTTATGACGTTTATTTTTCTTCGCGTAATTTGCTTATCAAATAAATACGAAAAAATTTCATCATTTGTACTAATTACACTTTTATTTAATAATATCAACACCAGTTTTACTCATGACGATCATTATCAACTGATAAGAGTTTACAATGTTACAGTGTTATTTATATATACCATTGTATTTTTTTATCAGTTGTCAATGCTCATCATTAGTGAAACCGGGCCTGATTTTATTAATATTAGTGGAATTGGTATAAACGAGTATTTTATTTTTTGAATAAAATGCTTTTTCACGAAGAATTGACAGTGAACACCCTAAAAATGATAATCAAGTAAACCCTGTTTGGTTTTTCTATCGTCAAGATGTAAAAAGTGACTGGTGATGTTTATGTAAAAAAAAAAACACTATTAACCTGTTTGTATTTAAACAAAAAAAAGGCCTTTTTATAAACAATATAATATAACTTTAGTCAGGGGTGGGCTAGAGGAGGCTTGGAGAGGCTTGCGCGAGCCCCTTGTTAGTTGAAGAGAAAACAATATTATTTGATTAAATTAGTATATAACTGCAATTTTTGACTCGTATATAATCTACGACAGCTTCAGTATACACAGTAGTACATGTTTAGCCATTTGAATTGATAAATTTAATGTGAACTGCATATAGTTACATATTATAAGTGTATTAATCGATTCCTTATTTAAGTATTGCATAGGAGTGATATAAAAATTCACTCTTTCCTCAGAACACCTAGAATTGCTTTTAGATTGAAAGAGCCCCATTTTAACGTATTGGCAGCCCACCGCTGAAAGGTCCACCGTTCAATCCCGCGCGGTAAGTACCATACCTATGTGAGCTACAATTTATCATACATTTGAACTGAATTTGTAACCAGACAATCTATCTACATCTATATGGTTTGTGTGAAAACTTTTACACTGTAATTCATTCAATAGTTTATTGTTTTATTCATAGAAAATGGTTTTATATACAAATAAACTGTGTATAGCTTAAAAACGTTTGTTAAAACATGTCTTCGAAAGATATAGAAAGCTAAATATAGTGCATGACTGAATGTATTTAACAGGCGCATATTTGTTCTAAAACACTTCCTCTCATTTTATTTATATCTCCCCTATGTATTCATAATACGATAATGATTTCGACTAAAGACGGGCATAAAACTACTATGTCACCCTCCAAAAACTTCACTCTTCACTACCGATAAAATTAAGTAGAATATACCACATTAAAACGCGCCTATCTCTTTTGCTCTCGTTTATAACGTACAAAAAAGAATAAGAACAACGATGTTTGAATATTGCTTTTGTTTATATTGGGATAGCGAAGAGAGTGCTTGTAGATTTGCCGGTGTCTTTTTAAGCTAGAGGTCCAATCTGATAAGTTCTGGCCCTCTTTAAAAGTCCTTTAGAGTTGGAGTGACAAATAAGATGGGCGCATTTTTGATAAATACTCACGACTACTATGACAGGAGATATTTGCTTGGAAATTTAGTTGTTAGTATTTATTTAAAGTGTATGTAAGCTATCATTTTCACTTTCAATTAAACACATACTAAATCAATTGAAATATTTTTTTTTTACGAAGACAATCTTTATCATCAAACGTCGGGTTTTCATTTATAGAAAACGTTCAAGTAAGTTTGTTATGTCATCAGTTAACGTTATGTTTACTTTAGCAGTAATTATACAATTTTAATATTAATATTATGTATTTACAGTAACATGAATTATAAATGAGATTATCAGATATTTGTTGGAAATACGTAAGAAGTAAGTTGAACGAAAAAAATCATTAATATAGACGTCATTGTGTAGTAATTAACGATCGGGTAAGATGTTCGAGTAGGTACTATCTGTAAGTATGATCAGTTATCTGTGTGTTTTTTTGTTGATAAATCGTACATTAAGCTATCAAAATTTTCAGAAAATTCTAGGTCAGCCTGTTACGATTGTTTTTTATTATAGTTATATACAGTGCTTTTCTTTGAAAAAAAAGTGCCGGAACTCAATTCTTGTCAAGCTTTTTTTTCTAATTCATGTCCGTTCTCAATTTGGACTATATAGCTTCCTAGTTAAAGTATCGCAACAAAGTTTTTTTACGAGAACTGCCTGTTAGTCAGTTGCTCAACCTTCCTTTTAAAGAAAGAAGAGATAGAAAAATAAGGCTTGTACAGGACTAGTGGTTAGCTAATCGCTCTCGCTTTGCCTTGTTAATTTTAGGTTTGAAAGAATGTAAGGGATATATATCACAAATACCAACGCCTTCGAAAACAAATCGATCTTGTAGGTCTAATCTTACTTCTGATAATTCTTTTTTTACCATAATTACTTTTTTAGGAGATCATCGTTAAAAAAATATTTACAAACGTCTTTCGGCATAAAAAATAAAAAGTAAAATTGCTAATATTGACTTGAAGCATTGAAAATGTCGAGAAAAAAGGTGCCGGAACGCCGTTACACCGTGTTACATGGAAAAAAGCCATGGTTATTTGTAATTAGGTACGTGCAATAAAGTGAACAAATTTCATACATGATAAATAAGATACATAATTTCCTATCCGTGCTGTTTGCCTTTTTACAGCCCCTATATTCCCACCCATTTATCTGGTTGGCGATAAAAGGAATCGATTTCTTTTCATGTTTTGTAATCATTTACCGCTTTAAGAAAGCCAATATAAACCCGCCACCATTTGCTTTCGGAAGTAAGTACAACGTCGCTTTTCACTTCACTTTTACGACCTCTCAAAATAATGCGACACCGTAATAAAAGGTTGTGAATCGCTGGCGTTGTACTGTTTCAATACACAGGTCCACACTAAGAAACTATTAGTAAATTTATGTTTCTTTATTTTTCTTTCAAACAGTTCATTTAAAATGGTTTGGTCAAAATGCGTCATAATTATTCTCTATTTAGTATTGGATAAATATGAACAGTGAAAGAAAGATTCTCAAAAGGATACAATTAATTAGGAGTCAGATCTGTGGACTCCGTTAGAAGTGTTGAATTAGTTGTATGTAGAAAAAGCGCTTCACGGCAAGACAAACGTAACCATATAAAAATCATTCAAAACTAATTTACTTTCCGTGTACAGCGCGTACATTCAAGTTTTGGGGATTTTTTTAAGAATATTCCACGAAAACATTAAACAATAATAAATTGGCCCATTAGAAGTGAAGTGAGCCAATTGGTATTTTATAAAACAAAATAAGTTAGATGCGTTGTAATATTCTATACGTCTTAAAATATTGTAAAAGTAAAGTAACCTCAGTTAATACACATCGCGATAGTGTTATCTTCGTAAAATGAAAATATGAAATCTATCAAAACACCAAGTAAAGACGTGACTGTACTAGTTGGCGCATTTCACCTCTTGAGGGCTTATATAATATGTATCAACGTGTATGTCATGAATATATCGACAACTCGAAATAACGCATTCTCGCAAATAGTGTAATCGTAGGTCATATTTATTATTCATCTTTCAAATAATTGAATAGGAATATTATATTAAAAAATAAACATTTTTCTCCCATTTCCTTGGAGAATAATTGATCAACTCTGGATTTTGTATAAAACGATGATACATTATGTATCTTGACTTATCGACACATTCACGCCATTCACGGACATTTTTTTATATGTTTATCTACTTATTTATGGCGTTAAATTTAAGGATCGAACTTGTTTTTATTTAAAATGTTTCATATAGAGAATATCTTTAATCAAAAATTCAAAGCAAATATTCAATGCTACATCACACTTTAAAAACCATTATCGAATGATGGATTAAACTTTAATTTGTTTTTTATTTTGAAATTTAAAAATAATATTTTGTCATACATTCTTTAAAACAATTATTTCTTTGATTTTTTTATAGATATCGAATTTCTGGCACACACCCTCTTTAATAATTACAATAATAATTTATAAGTTTGAAAAAGCGGTCATTTTTATTCCTTCATTCGGACCTGCCCGCTGCCATGGCGACATGTCTCATTATTCGCTTCGCAGCGCTTCGTTGATGGGCCGACGTTCCTCGGAGCAAATGGCGCGACAAATAAAACCAGCCCCATACCCTTGATAACAATTAACACCGCTAAAAAAGAAAGCGAGGGGCTGCACACCATTTAATATCTTCTAGTCCAAGTAGACAACGGTATAATTGCGAATATTTAAATATGCATAAATTAGAAAGGGCCACGGGTAGCATTTTCTTAGGGGTACCTAATTCAAACTTTTTCGCTGTGAATAATTACTAATGTAAAGAGTGAAGACCATACTAAACATAATGTTATTGAGCTATTCCCGCTTTTGGTCAGAAGCATATGAAAATTTAAAAAAAAAAACATCAATACAAATAAATTTAATTCAATGTAACATACTAATTATCGATTCAAAAATTAAAAAGGTGAATTTAAATTGTTATTGGGGGGGAAGAGGTGGCTTTTCTAAATTATATCAATATATCTTTCCTAGCTTGCAAATAAGTAATCACTGAAAGTATAGGTATGAATTCATTATTGTTTTCAGGTTTGTGATAAAATCATAACAATTATAATAGATATTATGTATTGAAGCAAAAAAAACTATAATACACTCACTTCATAGTTTTGTTATATGATCGAGACCAGTTTTTTATTTCTTCATTAAATATCTATGACGTGAAAATCTATTTTTCTCGTATCTCTTTGGTTGCAATTGGGCATTTTGAATACTTACTGTACGATTTTGGAAATTAAATTGAGACTTTTTGAATAGTATTTGATAGTTGAAAAAAATACGCGCTTAACACCTAACACCTAAATTGATTATCAGATCATTGGATCTCTTGGCGAAATTGACAGACAGATTCTCCGGCATACAAATCGTTAAGTAAGCCCCCTCATTTTAAAGTCTTCTTGGCATTCTATATACTTCTCACACCAATGGCTGAGCAATTTAAAAGATTAAGGGCGAAATTCGGATTTATTGCAGCGATGATTCTTTTCACGACGCCCTCGTGACTGCAGATAAACGGCAGGGGATAATGTGTCTTGCGGACAATTTACAATAAAATATACCGACATTCATGGCATGCTTTACGACCTGTTACTTCAAATGTTGAAACAAAAAAATGTCTGTAGTAGAAAATAAAATTCATTACTCAAAGATAACTAAGCGGAGAGAAATTTAAAAAAAATGTGCTAATTATATAAAAACTTACTGAACGAATATAAACACCAAAACAAACATATTTTTGAAACGATTTTAGTATTTAATAAGTCATAACATAAAAAAATTGTATTCATAAAAAATAATGTGTTGGTGGTCAATTGAAATATTTAATTAAATTAATGTTTGTAAAATAAATCTATTGTCCAAATGCAAGAGAATCTAAAAATTACAAAGGCTGAGAAGTGCTGAATATTGAATATTTTTTTAATACTATAACTGAATGGGAAAAATATCAGTCCTGTAAAACCTCTTTGTCGGCTCTATCAGGAAAACAACGTGTTTGTGCCTATCGACTGTTTTTTTGTTACGAATTCCGTCTTTTTTATAATTTCAAAAATTTACCAATATACCACCTAATGTAATAGTGAAAATTGTTTGTCTTGTTAATGTAAGAATTATATGATTTACTTTTTTCGTGGCTAAGCTAATGGAATACACGTTTCAAGAATCACACCAATTTATTTGGATACATATGTTATTGCAAATATTATGAATACATACGTATTCGTTTTTAATGTTTATGACGTATTTAAACTAATATTCAATATTTTTTTACGACTGGTGACATCAATCATATCACTCATCCTGAAACGGTTCCGATGCCACCTAGTGTGAGAAAAATAAAATGACCACCCCTAAGAAAAACGTTGTATAAAATATTTCACACAAAACGACCAATAAAACTGTTCTCATTCATCCCTTCTAAATTGAATCCTAGGATCCTCCTTACATATCAGCAAAGAACAACAATTAATACGCGGACATTCAAAAATTAAAAATATTCGTCCAAACAAAAACCAAAGACACTTTCGATTAAAATGACACTGAATTAGTTACAATAATTTATTTTATGAAAACATTAGCTTAACGTCTATAGATTAATATGAAATCGAATTATTTATTTCTTTATAAATGGGAAGGCATGAATATTTTTATTTAAAAAAAATGGTGTAAACTGTTGATTATCGGAGATTTTAAATCATATTTAGACAAATACAATTTATGAATACATTGTTCTGATTTGAGACACAATACAATCTAATTATTTTATAATCTGTAAAATTATAACTCTTTCTATTAACGTTATTCTACGATTAATTTGTCTTATTTTTCTTCTTAAAATGGTTTACAATTTGTGTAGAAAATATAATATGTATGACAGTATGCGTTTCTAAAAAAAGGTTCATTTACACTGACTGTGAATCAACGTTACTTTACACCTCATAAATATTGGGTCTACGTTGTAAAATATTTCATTTAATTCAAAGAGGGTTGGTTTTAGGGTCGCCGATTTATTTGTTGTTTTTGTTGATGTTTAGCGTATTTTCTCTGACTCTCTGGTGTTTTTGAGTGTGGTTTGAAAATATTATTATAGGAAACGTAAACACTAGACGTGTTAAACGAAAAAGGTAGGCACTTCCGTTTCATAATTAGTTTTTTTTTTCAATTCAACTAATCAATAAATATATTTTCTAAAATCATCAATAAACACTTTATAATAATTTTTAAAATAATTTGAGAACAGTGCAATTGTTTTTAATTAAATATTTTCTACTGAATATTGAAAATAATTTATTATATTATCCAAATATATAACAAAGAATATTTAAATTCAACAGAGAAAAATTAAATTAACAACATTTCATAAAACTCTTTCGACTTTTTCGTGGACGATTCTGATTTTAATAACATCAAAAAAATAATACTAACTTGGATAAAATCATGCTTATACACTAAATATTCATTCAAATTCTGTTATATTGAAATATTTTACAAGAAAAGTTGCAAGTATTATATTTTTAATTTACTCAATAAAACTTTATCCTTAAACTACATGTATTTATTAAAATATTATTTTGATTTTTTAAAGCAATCTTAAATTTATTCATTTATTCATTTATTTGTTGAATTAGATTTGTAGTTTATATTCATATTCCTATTATGATATTTTTTTTCATTCATCATTGCAATTCTGACTTCTGGTCTTGAGGGAGAAACATAAGTGTCAACACAAGTTCAATGGAATATATTATACTAGATAAAGTTAAACACCAACCCCTCTCCTTTCACACTCAATATTAGTCTATTAGAGTCTATTAGGAATCAGTGCCCCTGGGATTTATTTGCTTTTTGCATCCCTCCTGCTTCCCCCAAAGTAAGATTTATTTGTATTTCGGTTGAGAATGTTGAATCAGCCCCAAATAAACACGCGTTGTAAATAAGGGGTGCGATACAAGATTGTTAAGTGTAATATGATAAATCCAAAGTTATCTTTAACTTGTCTATTTTTTGGTGACCACAGTATATGTTTACTTCTGTTTTTATTTGTGTTAATTATTTCAAATATATAAATAATAATGTGTGTGCCAAAAATAATTATAACCGTGGCACCTTTTCCGTGAATCAATCACAGTGACCAAATCCTAGTTGGCAAAGAAACAAAGTTAAATTGATACTGAGTAATTTAAATAAAAATCCATTATAGACAGCAACAAAAAACACTTCGCCGATCGGTTGCATATAGGTGTTCTATCAAATATTTGCAAGTATTAGCGTATTGCAAAATATCTCTTTATGTATGTGTATTGATAGTTGGGATATATTTGAAGCCTAGCTTAGATGATTCTACATTTTTTGAAATTTAAAATAGATTTGAAATATGTTTATAAGTACTGAATGATCAATCCATAGTTAAAGTAGGATACACATAATAAATAACTATTATTAATTCTAGAGCAAGGAAAGCAAAATAAATGATTCCAAAAAAAAAAGGTTATATTGCATTATATTATCGTTTTATTTAGTTTCTGCTTGAAGGTGAGGCTGATGTTTTGTGTACAACCCTGCTTCCTGCGGAGATTTTGTAGGTCCCACTAATAAACATTAGTAGGGTCATGTATTATCGCTCCCTACCACTGCCACCCCCTTACCACCCGACAATTTGTAGCGGCAATATATTTCGTGGAAGACAGATGACCGGGAGAAACAGTGATTGACTATTTTTCATCCTTGAGTCAATTTACGATGGAAATTAGATACTACGTTATGCATTAAATAATATTGCTATTAACCGCTTACTTATAAACTTACGTACTCTACTAACAAGCATTGTATTGAATTAGATACAAGCTCATGTCTATTGACAAAACGGAATATTTTTTTATAATTTGGAAGCATCAGTGAAATTAGTATAAAATAAAATATATCACAAATTCGACAACTATATCGTGGAAATTTATTTTCTAGTATGTTTTATTTTGTTTGCTGCTATGAAATTTTACAGAACACGATGACTACTATCATAAAAGAAAATTCAATGAATTAATTTAATGAATGTCGAGAGATAATTATCGCAAAATCTTCGATTTTACAAGCAAAAAACCCATCATCAAAAAAATCCAGAAATAATTTATCTCTTAGAAAAAAATAAAAACTATATTCTTTGATTTACTTGCAGTCATTGTTTACTAGTTATTTGGTGAACGTTATTTGTCATATACAAATTATACTAATAATTGTAACACGAATATACATTATCAAGTTACAGATTAGTATTCCCAACTTAACGTGTCTGCCAAACTTTTTTGCTTCACAGCACACTGGTGAATGGGACTTGTTCCGCGGTAAACCAAATAAAAATACTTAAAAAAAGAAAATTGGAAAATGTGTCGCGTTGACCACTATGTACGAACGTGACAAATGTTTAATTGAATATGTAGATCTTGAATTTATTTAAAATCAAAGAAAATTTAAATGAATAAGCATTATTTAAAATGAACATTTCTTTAGCCTCTTCCTTCGCGGCACACCTGAGACTTCTTGCGGCACACAGTTTAGCAGACACTGGCCTAGACGGTGACAAAATACGAGTCGCAAACAATAGGAGACATTTAATGTAACCATAAATATAGTACTGACTATTCTATATGAACTTCAGATTCAATTCTGTCCTAAACAAAAAATAATCAAACATTTATGTTGATAAAATACTAATAGCACAGTTAGCTACTACATAATATTTTTTTGGATTTTTTTGATTGAAGTATTTACTGTCCAATTAGGTTGTGATCAATTAATAAACGTTATGTGATTGGGTAATATAATCTGATTGTGTATTCGCTAATGTGTCGAAATGAATTCTCTAAATACTAGAGTTATCGCGTTATATCTTTGCATAATTTATTACATTTTTTTGGTGTTTGGTTTCGAAACATTATTGTCTCGACAGAACTTTCCCAACACGCCGCAAGCAAGTGCCAGCAAAAGTAATTTGTTTTGCCGGCTGGTGTTTTGTGACAAAATCTTCACTTTCAACTGAAGAAATTATTCGCAAAGTGAAATTAACAAACCGAGGAAGTGACAAATATTTAATTGTGACTCCAAACACCGCAAGACTACTACGCGATACAAAACGGTTAAGCAAATCATTCACTTACCTGTGTTTTTACGTCTTAATCTTAATATATAATATTATTGTTTGTTTTGCCTTTTACTAGGACTATTTTTGTATGGCGATATTTTTATTTACAATATATAAGCTGTCAGTAACACAATAAATAAATGTTCATCAACTATTTATTATAAAAGAAGTCTGTATTTTTATCATTATCCTAGTCGGGTAAAATCTTTTACCAACTAAAATTGGTGCTTTTTAAAAAAAAATGAAGGGGTCGGAACTCAATTCTTGTCAAACTTTTTTTTTTATTCATGTTCGTTCTCAATAAGGAGGATGTGGCATTCTAATAGAAGTATCTCAATAGAGTTTTTTTTTATGAAAACTGGTTGTTAGTCAATAGCTCAACCAATCTTTTTAAAAAGACTAAAGATAGAAAAATAGGGCTGATAGAATAGTGGTTAACTAATCGCTCTCGCTTTGCCCTGCTAATTTTAGGATTGGAGAATAAGATAATAATAAAGGTATAAAGAAGAATTACAAATAACAACGCTTAAACGGCATAAAAAATCAAAAGTTTTCAATGGAAAATTAAAATATTTTTTACGAATATTGATATGAATATTGAAAAATATGCCGGAACGCCGTTCCACCGCGTTACATAGGAAAAAAAAGTACTGACAAAAATAATTACCGTTTTGTAAAATAGTTAACACACTGTCGATTTATGATACTTTTAAAAATTGTAAATCTCACTACGGGTACTACGACCCTTTTAGGTATCATATTATAATTAATTAAACGCAAAAATATGTCATGTTTGCTGAATCTAATCATAATTTTTCGGTGAATAAAGTTGTGTTAGCTGTGTACCAAAAACTGAACAACGTTTTTTTATTTCAAATTACTGTAATATTAAATCTATAGCTTACCTTTTATGAATCACATCAAATGACTTCCTAGTATTGTGCAAATAGTAAGTGAGAATGTGATTGCATATTCATAACTTAAATTAAATTAAACCAATAAGAAAAAGCATTGTTATACTTGTAATGCAATCTGTCATTTCTAAAATTGACATAAAAAGAGTAATTTATTTGAAACGTAAACCTATTTTCAGTTTGTGTGAGAGCTTTGTGTTATTAGCCATTTACAGTACATATTATATAATATAACGAATAACGATATAAGCTATTTGAAACTTCAATGAATGCTAAAAATCTAATCATTTGTAATTTGTATGTAAGTTAATTTTTATAGAAATTTAGTTTATTGAATAATTGTTTTTATTGTCTATTGGTTTTTCAATAATAATTAATAAAAATAATTTTATGTTGTACATTTTTAGCTATAGTTTTTGTGTGTATAAAATTGTAGAAAGATTAAAAAAACAAAAATGCTTTTTTTTATCTAAGCTGTTTGATGGTTAGCCAAATACTTTGGTTTTTATAGAAATTTATCCGACAATAAAACCGCTAATCATTATTGAAAACAGTGGCGTAAGATTATGTGTACATATTCTAAAGATTACATATTTCAGCGGTTACTTATCACTTAATAATGTACACTTACACATCTATGAATATATTCATATAAATTTAATTAAATGTTTTTTTTTGTATAAAAGAGCTTACAAATATAGTAAATATACGAAAAAATCAAATAATTTTAAATGTGCAATAAGAATTTTGACAAGCCAGCTTTTTGGTGTGAATTAGATTGTTATTTTACGATTTTTACTTTATTCGGGATTTAACAAAAACTTTTTTGATAAAAAAACAAATTTAAAAATTAAAACGTCAGATTCGAAAGTGAAGTATCTTGTGTCGTCCCTTGATTTTTTTTACCCTTCTTTGAAAAACTACGTGACCTTCACTGTTCGTTTGAAATTGCACCTTGTTATTGGTGTTTCATTTTATTTTGTGGTTTTACGGTTGAATTGTTTTTTGATATAAAATGAACAAAAACAGTGCATCAATATCTGGGAACTATTTCAATGGAAGTGCATTGTTGTATTGTTACAAGATATTTTGATGATGATTGCAAATATTCGAATCTTTTTACTGAAAAAACATACGGACGTGTGTAATTTTAATCATCTTTTAATGTCAGAAAATTATACGTAGAACATTCTCAAAGCAATAAAATATAGATGATTTTTTGCATAGATTTTTTTAAGATATTAAGAAGTTGGTATCAGAGGCTAAATAGTCTCAGCCAAAAATATAATTTTTTCGTTTAATTTTTATATCAAATCAGTGCTTTTCTTTTCATGTAACGTGATGAAACGGCGTTCTGGCACCTTTTTTCTCGACATTTTTGATGTTTCAAACAAACATTCCATTTTTTTTTTGATTTTTTTCCCGAAAGACGATTAAAAACATTTTTTTAAATTTTGATTTCCCGAAAAAGTAACAACAGTAAAATATATATATATATTTATCAGAACTAAGATTAGACCTAGAAAATCGATTTATTTTCGAAGGCGTTGGTATTTGTGATATATATCCCTCCCACTCTTCCAATCCTAAAATAAACAAGGCAAAGCGAGAGCGATTAGTTAACGACTAGTCGTGTACCAGCCTTATATTTATATCTCTTTTAAATAATAAGGGAGGTTGAGACACTGACTAACAAGCAATTCTCGTAAAAAAATCTCTGTTGAGAATGTTGAGATACCCCCATTAGGCAGCCATAACCTTTACATTGAGAACGGACATGAATTAGAAAATAAAAATAGTTGAGTTCTGACACTTTTAAAGAAAAAGCACTGCATTAAACTAAATGAAGATGTTTTCATCTTATTCGTGCGATTTGTGTTTTTCGTTTCATCTTTATCAAAAAGGAGAATTTAATAATTTCTGTTTTTCCCACAGTAAAAAATGATTTACTTTTTCTCTTTTCTATGAACTACTTTGATTTAGACTTTACACAAATTGACCACAATCCTATTCGATTAAATCAATAGTCAATCAGCATGATGATGACGCATTCTAGTGAATATAGAAATACCACCTTATTTATTTCACGTTAGTATTATTTATCTCACGGGAATATCTCTCCTCGTTGTGCAGCATCACGTATTCACAGTTCTGACCGCACTTATTTGGAGCTTACTCTATCACTGATGGGAATGCCGAGCTTTAAAAATCCATCGTAATTTACAATAGACTAACCTTATAGCTTCTACGATGTTAGCGCCTTTTGTTTCAGCTGTTATTAATTTTACAAAATATCAATATTTTTAATTCTTTTCCATGCACGTGAGTTATATACGTATACAAATAAAAATTTCTTCTTTCTACTAAGCCACAATTGTCTTAAAATACCAGAACCAATTTTGCTCGCTGCAAAAAGGAAAACTGATATAGTGTGCTGATTGAATTGGCTTAAGCTTGGTAGAACTCCATTGTAAGTGTTTAGTTATATATATATATATATATATTTTAAATCGGTTGAAATCTAATTCGGCTATGCCTTCATCAGTACTATTAAACTGGTATTTATTATTACTTACATTTGAGGTTTTAGTATTGGTGATGAATTTACAATTGTTTGTAATTTTTAATTTAAAGTAATTTACCTTCAACAATCCCATATTTGTTATCGTTCTTCAAAACACTAATGTCATGTTTAATAAATGTTATACTATAATTTGTAATTAAAATTAGGATGTTAGAGTAAATCACAGGATGCATTGTGTATCTCTTCTAAGCTAGTACATATAGCTGAGTAAATGTAGGCTTAAACATGGTTCTAATTAAGTCATACGCTGAAATAACTATCAACTGATTTTAAAAAAATGTAGAACTAAATACTTTTTTTATTTTTGTTATTTCTTACCATATTATTAATGTCTAGCGTAGCTCGAATTGTATAGGGTAGAGTAGAATATTGACAACGATAATAACGCTAAATATTTTCATTGGATAAGCCTTATCCCTTATCCGATAAGGGACACGAAGCTAGGGAGATACAAATATTTCACATTAAAAAAAAATATTCCACTCGTAAATATTTTAATAGATTAAGTCAGTTTATTCTTCCCATTAAGAGAAAAACAGATGCAACACGTATTAACGCAACCCATCGTGTAACAGTTAAATTAATATTAAAATAAGTACAATCTTAATTAAATTATGTATACATATTACTATGTCGTTAACACCAGAATATATTTAAATAAGTATTCACGAAGTTTTTAAAATAAATCTAAGAAAATTAGCTTTTATCGAGATGTATAAATGAAAATCTTTTTCGATGAGATAAAACAATAAAATAATAATAAAAATATTCCAAAATAAGACTTACACATACCAAATAACTAGCACAGGCTATAAAATATTACTATCGTATGAAAATATGAAATTATATTCTGCATAGCTTACCAATAACCCGACGGATTAAAATTGCGACGCTATCTGACAAAACCGAGCAAGAGTTAAAAAATATTTAGAGCGTTATTCCTTTCTTCATACTCTATTGAATATGACATTTTATTTAGCTCCCTCGTTCACTGTGTCTTTTTTGTGATTATTAAGTAAGCCCAAATTGCCGTGAAATTTGTCTTCAGCCTAATTTTATTTCAACTGTCGTAAATTTTTATAATGACCGAAAATTGATTTAAAATTAAACGCTCCGACGGTTTGAAGATATGAGTTAAACAACGAAACAAATAAAAACTTTCATTACCACTTTTTGTAAAAAAAAATTTGGTCTTCAAAAATCAAATATTTAAAAAAACTTACGATTCATCATATTATGAATAAAACAATTCCTTAAAACACATGATAGAAAGGTAAAAAATATATTTCAATTAACCTACGTCTGTTATCGACACGAAATGATAATAAAAATTTTGCCTTTAATGTTTTTGGATAAAAATTAAGTTTAAAAACTGCTGGTTTTATATAAAAATACGAACAAATGAGACATACAACAACTGACAAAAAATATTTTATGCTAAGCGATCAGAACATACCAGATTCAATTCATAAAAAAGTCTTTAAAAAATTCAATATTTTTTTTGTATATTTTCCATCTGTCGATACTAGGGCATCCAATCCCGGGATCCCGTTCAATTTTCTGATCCCGAAATTCCGGGATTGAGATGACCGCGATACCAAATTCTTCGGTGAGCTAAAAAAAAAAACGAGTTTCCGTGAGATTCCGGAAAAAAATATAGCAAATTGAGGATTTAAAATTCCTCGGTGAGAAAATCTCAATCCCGGGATCCTGGGATTCAAAATAAATCAATCCCGGGATTGGAAAAAGGCTCCGAGATTGGATACCCTAGTCGATACCAAATGCCTTTATGAAAGTTCGACGAATTATACATTACTGCATTTCTAAATATTTTATTATTGTTTAATTGTACATGTATTAATTAATAAATACATTTTTACAAGACTATGAACTACTTGTTTTAATTTTCAATTCAAATAAATTTACAAATATGTATTGTAAAAACAATTTCGTTTTTTAGGATATTTTGTCGAAATGCGGTGTTTTAAAATTAAAACATAAATTGTTTACGTTCGATTACCGTTTAAACTATTAGAGTTTCCCACCAAAATATGCGGTCTCCGTGACGGTTGAAAGCTTATTGCTATTAAATCAAAACCACTGCACCTAACCAAAATAATATTGTTCCTCAAGCATATAAAAGTATATATATTAGGTGTGAAAACACTGGAAACCAATCTTAACCGAAACAAGCATTTTTTGAAAATTAAAACCAGGGATGTGGAGTCGGAGTCGTGAAAAATGAGCAGTTCGATTTTTTTTTGAAAAATATATTTAATGATGTGTATTTAAACAAAATACTCATAAGTGTTAACATTTCATGCTTGGCTGACTAAGATGATCTGATTTTAACTTATGTATACATATATATAAGTTAAAATGAAATTATTGAAAAATTTCCTCGGAGTCGGAGCCGTTTTTTTTTCACGCGACTACACAGCCCTGATAGAAATATTCACTGAACTGCTAAAAACATCTTATTAAAGTATATTATATTTTAAAAATTACCTTAAAGCTTCGTAAAAAGATGTAATTTAAAAATAAAATACGTTTTATATCAAGTTTACTACCAATTTAGAGTACATATATGAATTCTTTATAAAGTTTTTTTAACAAAAGGTGATTCGGTCTTTCAACGTAACTCTTCGAAGAGGAGGAAGAAATAAAATTGCGATAAGAAATGAATTTACTAGTAAGCTGATTGCTTATTTCGCCCGGCGTAAGAAACCAAATAAAGGATATAGAACAGCGTTTTTTTTCATGTTCCGCAGTGGAACGGCGTTCCGGCACCTTTTTTCAATGCATTTTTTAAATAAATATTCAAAATTTCTTATTTTTATTTTCTTTTAACTTGTCGTAGTAAAATACGTTGATCGGTAGTCACTCAAAAGAAGACGGGGCGGGTTTTCTGTGACTGATCTCACAGATTTGAGTCCCAGTACGAACAGCATTTTCTTCGAAGGTACAGAGAAGCAGGTTTCTGTTCGAAGGCATAGAATTCTGTGATATCTAAAATATTTTCTCCCAGCCTTCCAATCCTAAAATAAGTAGGGCAAGGCGAGAGTGGACCTAGCCCTGTTCTTCTATCCTTACTCTATATGAAAAAATTGAGAGGTTGACCAACTGAGTAACAAAAAGTTCTCATTAAAAAACTTCTGTTGAAGTCTCTTTTAGGGTGTTCACTGTCAATACTTGGTGGAAAGGCATTATAATAAGAAAAAACACAATATTCCTTTGTACTTAATTTCCACTTTTATTTATCAAGATTAAGACCGGTTTCCATCATGGTGAGCATTGTCAACTGATTCTGTTTAAATACTTCCATTTGGAAGCAATTTTTTTCACATTGGGAACGGAAATGGATTAAAAAAAACTTTTTTAGAAATGAATTCCACCACCTTTTTTTTTCAAAAAAACACTGATTTAGTGTATTTAAATATTACAAAAATTCATGCGTTTCATCGTTCATGCGTTTCATCATTCATCGTTTGTATCCAAAAATTGGTTTTTAAATAATCACTTCGCAATCATTGAAATTCGCAATCACTTCGCAATGAGCGCAATCATTGAAAGAGAAAGCTCAAGTGTATTTTTTGGCTACTCAGCTATGGGACAGATAAATATATCAAATAAAATTAACACAACCACATGAAGCAAGTTAATAAAATATAAATTTATTCACATATCGTCATGTTCGATTGACTGCCGAATTGTATAATATCTACATAACGAGTTTTTAAAGTATGTTTGATAGTTTTGAAAGTATTCTCTTGATGTGCTCATTTACTTTGACTTAATAATGACAGTTTAAGTCTTCATTACTTCATGGCCGACAAAAACTACACATAGCTGTTGTTAAATAATATTATTATGTTGAGAATGTTGAGATAGTTAGTTACTGGACTGACATCTGTTTTGAAAAAATAGCCGACCGCTGAGTGACTTGTTCAGTATGCGATGACAGAAATATTAACTGAAACTGCGGTAGACATGGCAAACTAGAGGCAGAATAATATAATCAGTACACTCTTAATTAACTTAATTATTGTTGTTTGTATCGTTAAAGATGTATTTTTAAATATTTTACTGTGAATGATTCAAAATCTTCAAAAAGTTTTTAAAAAACTCAGATAAAAGTCGAGCTTAACATAGGTATATATACCAATAAAATAAACCATTTCTATTGATTTTTATTTGTGTTTGTAAAAAAAAAAAAAGATTTTTTTATACAAATTATTAAAAAAAAAAGTTTATAACTATACGAATTTACTACTATTCTAAATAAAGTATTGAATTAAGTAATTAGTACATAGTATATATTATGTGTATGTATATAATAAATGAATATGAGTAGTTATAATTGTTAAAAATATTAACACAGACTATTTACACAGTTTATTAACTTGTTATTTACTAGAATATTTTTTAATTAGTTATATTAGTTATATTTTCATACGTTTTCAAATGTCAGCCTAAGCTTACTAATTAGAGTTTTAAAAGGTGCATTTTAACTTTATTACAAATATCAAAACTAAGCTTTTCTGAAGATCATCAAAGGTGGCTATATATATATATTTGAAATTATCAGTTGAATCCTCTTGAGAAATCAAGTTATCGGGTGTTGCTGTAAAGGACTGTAAGCTTGAAATTTTCATCACGGTTCCATGCAGGAGGTCGTTTGTCACTTTCCGGATGACATCCGATGACACATGTTTTGTTATTATTCTAAACAATTATAGTACACACAACTCGTTGACAGAGGATAAACCTCAGCTATACTTTATTCAAACTGAAATGAAAGTGTTCACAGTAATTTCATTATTTCTTTACTGAAAGAAGATATAATAAACAGCTTTCAATAATAAAAAAATATTCTTTGTAAATGTAAGAAGGCCTTTCCTTAGTAAGCTGATTTTTAATCAAAAACATTTTTTCAGTATACTTTGAAGTCACTGGCGTAGAAGCGTAGAAGCTTTACAAACATAAAAATAATAGTACTTATCTAATGAAAATTGAATCCATCTGTATAACATACTCGTACCTTAGTAGAAAAATGCAAGAAATCGAAAAAGGGAAAAAAATATTTATCACAACATATAGAAATAGAGCATAATCAATTACTTGATTCCAAGCTTTTTTTAAATTTCATACAGATCTCTTTAATAAAATATATCTAAATTTGAATCGTTCAAACTATGTACATTCTCACAAATTTTGTCATTAACTATGTACATTATCAATTTGTGAGAATGTACATAGTTTGAACGATTCAAATTTAATATTGAAATTCCACCAAGCACCTTCAGTCGAAATCTTAAATTATAAAATATATCTAAGTGTAATTATATAAAAATAAGAATATCATCATTTTCATTTATTATTTTACTTATACATTTCGAAAATATGGTTTTAAAAATTCTTTTGCTATTCGATGTCACACTATATAAGGCGGAGAAGGACTAAAAATAGTGTGATAATGTATAATAATTAAGCGGATGGAAAAAAAACTTTTAAGCAAGGCGAAATTGTGACCAAATTGAAACAGGACTGAAATTTTTGACGATCTGAAATTCTCTAGATGTGTGAATAAAAATAATATAAAAGAAAGTAATATAAAAATAATATGCACACTGAATGTTTTTGACTTTCCTTGCCAGTTATAATAGTTTCGATTATTCGAATTTTGTGTTATTCAAACTACATTAATCCTCAATTAGTCAAGAATCGAAGTTCTACTGTAATGGTAAGATAATAAAAGTAATGAAAACGTCAAGAAATAATTGTAACATTGATACAATATAAGCCTGATTAAAAATGGTATTGCTTTAATTTTTTAAACATTTGGTATTTATTCAGCATTCTGTTTTAGGTCTCTTAAGACATCATCACAAAATGACCAAGCTATGTTAATTATAATAAATACAAGCCATTTTATTTATTTGTATTATAATAATAATTCGCTTAGTCGATTAAGCAGGCTTTGGCAGTTGCAATAATAAACTTTTATTCTAACTTTTTGTGTCATCAATTGGGTTTATTCACTGCCAAATTAATTAATATATTGTTAACCCATCAAATAAGTTCTTTGCAGTTCACAGTTTATTAAAGGTTGATGATTACTTATTTTTTTCAATCCCTTTATTTGTTTACGGTAAGCCTTAGTGATATATAGTTTACTGTATATTCCAAAAAAGCATTTTAGATTCCGTAGATAAAACCCACTTCCTACTCTCTATGTTTGCATAACTACACCTTTTCAATTCTAAAGTTGTGAAAAGATAACACAAAATATTTGGTACATTGAAAATGTAATAGGTAGCAGAGGCGAAACGATGTTATTATTGCCTCAATTTTCCGCCACTTTTATTGCATCCAATAAAACGAGGCGTCGAGTTTATTATCGAAATAAAATTTACAAAATCAAAGTCTTTTCTAGCTTACTTAATCACGCCTAATGTTGCAAATAGTATAATGAAACAAAAGATAGCCACGCCATACCCTCGCTGGGAATTTAAATATTTAGCTTTTTTTCAAAGCTGATTTGATTTTAAAATTTGTTACAATACAAAAATTCTAAGTTCTTAATAATTCTTAATGATTTCTCATTTCATCTTTGTTGTCCATTAATAATTAGACCCCGAGAGCTATTACTAAATGTTTCAATGATCTTTCTAATAAATGGTTGAGTAGCAATTAAATTTTATAAACATATTATATGTTTACGTTTTACATTTAGTATAAAGCTGCTATATTGTGCGGCTACGTGTGTAAATAAATGATTTGTTAACTTCATATCACAAAATAAACTACAAACATTCAGTTTTCATTTGTTTTACTAGACAACAGAATTATACTTAGTGGTATTGTCATTTGTAGTTATGGTTGATGATATTTATAGAGGTATAATCAGAACTTGATATTATTGCCTATTGGACTTTGTGTCAGCCGTATCTTAAAATAATATATTTTGTTATTTAATCTATAGCATTTTTTGGTCTTCTCTACTTGGTCTTCCAATGACGTCGATCATATTCGACAATGCGTCCGCCAAGTGTTTGTTGTAGTGGTTGTTGAAATTACGAATGGATGCAAACAAATACAAAAAATGACCCGCAGCCGTGATTATTGAATAAATAATAAAATAACAATACCTATTATATGTATATCTTCCAACTTTACTTAACGTTTTTCACACAATAAATCACTTCGAATTAATTAACAGCCCTTACTTAGACAAGATCTACAACCAACGATCTCTCTAAGCGAAATCTAAGCAGAATCCCTCCGGGAAGCCTCCGCGAAATCATTCCGGGTTGGCGCGCACTACAAAACAGTTATTCAATTAATATTTGATCGGTCCGCGCAGCCTTTGAAATTACCGCGCAGCTAATCTATTGTCTTAGAGCATAGGTTCCCAACCTTTTTCAGGTGGCGACCACTTTTTATAAAAGCCGTGACTAGGCGACCCCTCGAGGAATTTGAAATCTTCGATTTGCTATACTTTTTCCCCGGATTTTCCCCGAAACTCCTTTTTTTTTAGCTCACCGGGGAAAGTTGGTGACCCCCCAGAAAACCTTTGACGACCCCCTTGGGGGTCGTGACTCCCAAGTAGGGAACCCGTGTCTTAGATGGAGTATTGTCTGCATCATAGCAGTATTAAGCACTTTTGAATGGTTTTTAGAAGCTTTTTGTTTAACCATTTTTTATCTCAATGTGGTGCATATAGAACATTTTTCTTCGAGAGCAGATTGTTACTCAGTTGCTCAACTTCTCTTTTTGCGAAAACAGTAGGGATAGATAAATACGACTTGTACAGGATTAGTAATTAGCTAATTGCTCTTGTTACGCCTCATGCTTCTAAGGTATCGTATGGATGGGAGGAAAATTCAGACGTGTATGTCTTAGAACAGATATCATTTTTTAGATTTGAAGGACTTAGGATTAGGACTAGGACTAGGACTAAGATTAGGAATCGAGATCATGAGCACCGTGACCAAAGTCAACGACGTTGATCACTCTTTCACGGAGATAACGAGAAGCAGTATCGCAAGACTCGATAAAATAACGATTAAAATAATTTAAATTTATCAAACTTTAGTATTCTCATAAAATACAGTGGTCGCGTACTTAACAGCGTTGAATATACAAGGCATAAACTTGACTTTATATCCTACGGTTACAGATATTTCAAAATGTTCATTGAAGCAAAAGTTGAACTAATTTTATCATTAATGTCATGGCACCCCGTTTTTGTAATTCGCCATGCACACTTGTAAAATCTATCCCAATATTTAACCATGCACTAAGTCATTACATACAGACCAAACCTTATGAGAAGTATTCAAAGAGGGGAATACATATAATAATTTAATTAAATTTTCTCTTGCATTCCTAAATAACAATCAGCTCGTGATAATAAAAAAATATTGCTTCATATTTTTAGTTGGTTGAGAATTTTCCTTTATCTTATTATAATTAATACAATATTAAGATCAGCAGATTTATTTAAATTAAAAAAATGATTGGATTTTTTTCTTAAGCATAGACAATATATCTTTGTACTTTATTCCACTTTATTTAATAGGTCAGGACCGGTTTCGCTCATTGCGAGCATTGTCAAATGAGCGAAACTGGTCCTGAACTATTAAATAAAGTGGAATAAAGTACAAAGGAATATTGTGTTTTTATTAATATAATGCCATTCCACCAAATATTGAAAGTGAACACCCTAAAAATATTTATGTGGTAAAGAAACTAGATTTTTTAAGAATCTCATAAGATCTAAAATCATTGTGGAATTTAAATGGTGAACGTTAACAGTTGGTAATGTCTATTGCTCTAACTCTTTTTCAGAGAAAGACAATATAGAAAAATGAGATAAGGTGAACAGTGGTAAGCAATAGTAAAATTAAGCAAAAATCATTTACAGTGGAAATACTTACCTGTCGTCCGAGCAATAGTATCATATATTATACTGCCGTAGTTTTCAAACAATATGATGAAAAAGTTAAGGAAAACATAACTAATATATAATATTTCTTCGTTTAATAACTTTTCCATGCATACAAAAGAAATACCATTATCTTATTCATTAATATTATATCTAAGTCATCAATATTATATACAGTTTAGCCAATATTTTTTACCTATTCATATAGTTAAAATATGCGGCCACATGTTTAAAATAAATTTGGAATATTGCTAATTGTTCATAATTATTTTATAATATTTCATCGTTTGAACGATTAAACAAACACAATATGTTCTAGTGTGTTTTATAAACTCATAAAACACTTTGATAAGGTATCTACAATTTTATATTTTTGTTCTTAAGTTGAATTTGGTAGCTGCAAAAAAAAGGTTTCCTTCTTCTGACTTGCTAATAGAGGCTGGTATAATAAATATGTCCCAATTTGTGATAGCTATTAAGTCAACGGGCCAAATTATCAAGTGACATTTTTTATTTCATTAATAAGCCTGTCGTATATTTTACTTTACGGCTTCCTGCTTTGGCGGAAAAATATGAATAAGATCTCATTATCATATTTAATTAATTTTTCAATAATCTTATTTTTATTTTTATTTTACGAGTCTTAATGGGAGGTCAACATTAAGAGAAAATAGTAACATCATAGCGAGCTAAAAAATCTCCGAACTGCTTATAATTATTATGTATTTATTCTATTACGTAATATTATATATTCTCTTCATTACAGCGTCAATTTGAACCTAAATGTATATGTAACTATAATAATTGATAAATAAAATAATGTATTGACTTCCAATAACTATTTTTTTAATACTTTACGGAATAATAATTAAAATAAATAAACAATATTTTTAGTATTTATCTGAAAATTTTATATAACGATCAGTTCCGGTTTATCGCTTAACTAGCAAACATTTGAAAATAAAGCTGTTTTTGACCGCCTATGCAGATTGTCGACACTTGGTAATTAAAATAATCAAAAATATTTTATGTGTTACTTTTTCGAATGAAAACTAATAAAAAAATAACCGCTGTGTAAAAATCTTCTTACTAAATAAATTACTAATACTATTATAATAAACTAGGTATATTTAATATTGGACAATTAAATTTATTATTCGTTTTTTTCGTAATAATATTTTATATTATAATATATTAATAATATTACTTTGATATTGATACACTACTTATTTTCGTAATAGTATGTCCGCTCCCAATGTGGAGCATATGGACTCCTAATAGAGTTTATCTCAACAGAAGTTTTTCTACGAGAACTGCATTTTACTCAACCTCTCTTTTTCCAAAGAGAGTAGGAATATAAGGATAGAGAAGATAGGACAGGACTAGTGGTAAGCTTATCGCTCTCGATACGCCCCGTTCATAGGATAGGATGGGTGGGAGAGGGAAATCCAAGACATCACGTACATCCATGCCTTCGAACAGAAATTCATAAATCGATTGAAAAATCAATTTATAAAACTGTCCGTACCGGGATTTGAACCCATACCCTCCGTAACCGAAGCCAACAACGTTGACCACTTGGCCACACAGGCGGCTGAATAGTATAAATGAGTATAAAAAAAACTTTTCCTATCCCATTACAAATACAATATAATTGAGAAATTAATATTATTACAAAAAATATATGCAGCAAAATAGCAGAATAAGTCGTTGTTTGATAAAACCGAACTATACATTCACCTACATTTTGACTTGAAAAATTACCACCTACCAAGAATGAATAAAATATTTCTGCTTTTAATTTGACGACTTCCACGTATAAGTTTTTGGGTTTATTATTGTTTTAAATGACGTCTAATTTATCCGGAATTTTTAAATGTTTACTGAACTTTTCCAGCTATTTTGTTTACTACCTAATAAGTTATTAGTTATTTAAACAATAATTATGGGCTTTAAATTGAGAAACCGATTTTCAACATTGTCATTTAACACACAAATATTTTAATGTTGTGTTTTTGTGGTTCCATATATTTTGATAGTTTTATGAGGAAGAGTTTTCAGAAAAACAATCAGAATTTTTTTCAAATAAACGTTAAAAAACACAATTTTATTGTATTTCTTAGATTTGCAACTATTCACAAGAAAAATACAACATTTAATAGTCATGTTAATTAGTGATAACTTAATCATCCAATAAATATTTTAGTAGGCACATTGATCGATAACCACCGTTGGTGGTCATGGATTTTTTTTATGTGATCAAATTTTTGAATATAAATGACTATGATAACATTGTATCAGTATCAGTATTTATATTTAGACCGATTAGTGAATTTTCTTATTAAAAAATATTGGCGATAAACAAGTATTATTCTATTTTCTATATATGAATAAAATAGCAGATAAAAGTCTTTATGTTTCATTAATAGTTACTACTAAAATATAAACTATTTTATGGGAACTTCATACTCGATTGTGGTTTAGTCGAATTAAGTAACGCAGTAAAGAACTCGTATTCCTGAATAGTCAAGTTTATATATATTTTTTTAATTTATGGATTGGTATATAAAAACGAAATATTGAGGAATTGATTGAGCTTTTATCACTTTACTAATCTAATTTATATTTCTATACTAACCCTACCCTAAAAAAAGGCAAGTCAACAGACTGATAAAAAATGTCGTTAAACACATTCCGCTGAAAATTTTTGCTTTGATAATCTTCACTTACGTAACTCATTATAGATATTTTTTCAATGATTCAATTTAGCCGTTAGTGTTTTATTATTTTTCAATACAGCAATATTAATAAGCAGTATATTATTATTACAACACAGTCATACATCATTGAGTATGCATAAAGCAACATCATTGTTACACCTTCATACATATAAGAGCAAAAGAAACGAGTTTCTCCAAATTTTCAATGCATCACCGCTCAATTAGCAAACCTCAAGTCAAATTAGAGAATAAAAAATTGCGAAACCAAACCAAAAGACACATTATTAATTATGACTATTGAAAAACCGCAATATGACTCAAAAACAAAGGAAGTTATAAAACGTAAACATTTTTTCGTATAGTGGGTTGGTAGGACAAATTATAATATCTTGCTGAGATTTTTCTGGTGACGTCAACCCTTTTAACACATTCAGTATCTCACGCAATATACAATAAATATCAAAGATCATTTCTTACTGAATAGCAGTAATAAATAAATAATAAAGTTTACTAACCGTTATAATAGGCACTCTTTGTGTTGATTTGATCTCACATATGTGATATCCGTAATGAAATATATACTTTATTTAAATTGTCAATGGACGTTTTATTTTATTATTATTTAAAGAATTATTTCGAACATACATTAATGTACGCGTTATTAATGAAACTTTAGATTACCTACATAATTTTATATTTGTTTTCGTAAATAAATGATCATACTAAAACTATTGATATGTGAAATAGATTTACGTTCTTCGACACATATTGTTATATTGCTTTATATAAATTAAATTATTTTCACTGTTAATTTATTTTATAGACGAGAGTGAGTCACAAAAAAATAGTACTTTATATAAAACACTGAATATGTTTTAGAATTAAGAGCGTATAAATTCTAATGGAGCGTCTTATCAGTAGCTATTTTAGTATAACTAGTTTAATTTTAATCACTGAATCTCACTATTAGAAAATGGTAAAGATTTAATTATGAAGCTGTAAAGAAATTCTTACAACAGTTATCGTATGAAAGTCTTGAGAATTTGTTGGGAAAGGTTGTAGACATCAGTGACAAATATGCATTCGTAAAAAAAATATAAATCAATTACGCACGGGGATTTTAAATAGCTAAATCAGATGAAAATTCAGAAGCTTTAACCACTTACCTAGCCACAAGATTGGCAATCGGATATACTTTTGACGATATCGATGCTCTTGTTATATATTTTTTAGTAAATAATCAAAATTGAATGCGTCTTAATTGTTATAAAACCGAAAGAATTAGTCAACGTGGTATTAAACTTCATTGATGACAACGACGTGTTAACAAATAACTCGATTTTGGACATATCATTAGACGTAAAAGAAAGAAAAAACTTCTTAAATTACAGGTGTGTTTTCGTTTATGAATGTACAACTAGTGAATGTTCCTTTCAGATACGATATTGTTTAAAAGCAGATAATTCTTTTGTTCGAAAAGATGTGTCATTGATAGTTTCGTGCGAGATATCTAATCGGACTGGGGAGGTATAAATCATTCATATATTTGTGAGTCCATAATAAGTTGAAACGAATACCTGTTCGAATGTATTCTTCAATGAAATAAAAAATATTTCTAACAACAAATGCATTAATGAATAAAGACAAGTGTAAAATTGTGAACTATGATATGACCAGGATATTACAATTAAGTATTTTTTAAATCAGTATTTATATATTATATGTACATATATAGTTTTATTTTCATAAAATGAAAATATAATTGTCTACAGCTACTACGGCTCACAGTGGCGGCCGGTCAATGTGGTGTTGGATCAATGCATCCCTCGTATATACAGGGGCGGTTATATTTAATGAAATAATATTCAAACATAACATTTATACCATTCACTCATTTTAAATTCTTCATGGTTCACAAAATATAATCAAGTTCAGCTTTCAATTTTGCGTACAAATGAAGTTGCATAGAGTTAATAATATATTCAAAAGGTATCCATTTTGTGATGATTCAATAATACCCAAAACCGAATAGTAACGCTTAAAACATATAACTTTTTGATTTGGGAATTGAGATCTTTTTTTTTAGATCTTTTCCCGAAATTAAAATTAATAAATTAATGAATTTATCAATATTAACAGTAAATAAACGAATATTTGTACAATTTTAACTACTTTCTTTAGCGACTGATCGTCAATACTACAATAGTCTGATAGTTGTCGTGTCTGTTACATGCAGTCCTTAACGAAATATTATATTCCTAAGAAATAATTCTAACATTGATATAGTTGATGGAACTTCCGATGGGCGAAACCAGTTAGAACACAGATAGAGTTTTATTTTTTAATTTTCTTTCTACCAAGAATTTACAGTGAACAAACACCCTAGTATTTATGAAAATATGTTAGCACATTTTGAACGGACCGTTGTTATTTCACTCCAAATAAATTGATACTATTTTTTTATAACGAATTAAGAGTGTACTAAAATTGCACACATATTTGGACTTCTCAATAGTTGTAATAAATATGCAGCTATGAACAGTTTTAACATTAAATTTACCATAAATTTCATACATATATAGATATCAATATATGATGAAAATAACCATTTAATTAGTAACATTTAAAAAATATGTTTTTATTTTTAATAGTTCGCCACTCTACTACTATTGGTTGAAGCTTTTGAAATTGTGAAAATATAATTTTTCATACTTAAGATAAAGTTTCGTACTGAACTATCACAAGTCAACTTGAAAAGATTCAAACTGACTATTACTAAGCCTAAAGACATTTAAATTGACTTAAAATTTCAATGTGACTTAGCGCATCTAATCAGGGGTGGTCAATGACAAGCAGTGTGGGTGGTTTTTAAAAATTCCTTTCGCGGTCCAGAGGCGGCCAAATCGATTCGATACACGCACTTAGGAATATTTTTACCTGTGCTGTTTTTGCCAGGTAATTCAAGCTCGTCTCACACTGCACGATATTTTAAATTAATAAGAATATATTGGATGGAAAAATTTACATATTATAATTGATCATGTTATGTAACCAAGCTTCTTTATTGGCGTATGTGGTCTAGTGTTAGTAACTGCAGCATGGCAATCAGACAATTTTTGGATTGGGATCTCAGCAAAGTCAATATAATATTTAAATGTTCTAAAAATTTATATTTGTGTTCTTGGACTTAAAATTAGAAAGATTCTCATTATTTTCATTTTATGTGTATTTTTTCCGTTTTTTAGTTGATAACTACCGGTCTGTAAAAAAATACGAAGGGGTCAACAAAAAAACATATGTTTCATTCAATTTGACAACAAATGTTATTTTTCCTTCTGTTAGTTTACTATGTAATAATAGAGACATAAATAAACTTGTTTTTGTCTTTAGTGATAATTGAGTAAGATAATTTGATTTATAATTGTTACAAAAGATATCTTTTCAAAACGTTAAAGTATAACACATGCTTTAGATCAGCTGTGACGGGCTTAGAATACCTTTGTTAAGCGCTGAATTGGAGACATTCAAAACTTTTGTACGTATTTCCACGTGTGAGAATTGCTTGAGCGGTGTCAGCCTACACAACGACTCGTCAAGTGACTGACACTTACTTCAGTAATTGACTGATGGATTCGTTAAGCAGATATCTATTATGTTTTTGAAAATAACTATCATATAACCATTATAATGCCGCAAGGCATTATACTACAAAAGTAAACTTAACTAACACCAATGAATTAATTTACTATTGAAAATGCTTAAGCGTATGTTTAGAGACATAATAAATGAAAGTGTGAAATTATTAAATGGTTTATACTTATATGGAGAAAATGTTAAAAACGAAATAACTATTCACAAAATAAAACACTTTTTTACAAATTCTACATTAATTCAATATAATCAGGACCGGTATTGTTCATCACAAGCATTTTTAAATATATCTTTCCACTAAGTATTGACAATGAACACCTTAAAAGTAAATACCGATTCAATTAATTGATATAATGAAATAATTCTATACACTTCCTATAGTATTTAAACACTTTCCAACAAGCTCGAAATTGCAAATTATTTTATTCCATAAGAATAAAAAGTTATGGTTAATACATATTATATTTTGGCTTCATACTATCTTTAGAAGTATCTTAATAGTTTTGACAATAACGTGATTTCTTGTGGAACTAAATACTCTGATATTTTTAATCAAATATATTATTATTCACTTATTTTCACGATTATTACTAAACATGTAATCACTTAACTTTACTTTACTTAATATTTATCGGAATGTAATTAAAATAATTAATGAATATTTTATGTTATTTCAATTATTCAATATATATTTAATAACCTAACTCTAATATACTACATAATGTCGTTACTTAGGCATACTTTTATTCACGTTTAGTAATTATCGTCCCACTGCATCTAGATGAAAAATATTATCTTTTATAATTTCTCACATACCAGTTACAGATCAAACTAACAAGATAAATAGTTAAGTATGTACTTATTTAAGTGTCTGGTTATCATTCATGATCTATTTAATTTATAACAATGCCTCATTTATAATTCATAGTATCACGGATATGAATGTAACTCTTTGTTTTAAGCAACGGGCAATTTATACCATACAGTAAGAAAACAAGGTTTTCATATCAAATCTTCCTTAAGCCCGTCGATTGGACATTAAAAAAAACATTATCGAAATAATATTCAGTGAAATATTTATTATTATGTGTTCAATTGAGATTTAAAATTATCGAATTATGTGGAATCTTCGTGATTGAAACGTTGTTTAATTATATATATTTTTAACAGCATTTTTACATTATTAAATATTATTTATACATTTTAAGAATATGTAAGTCTTAAAACTGACTTATTTATTGTTGACTAAGTTATTATAACCAGTCATCGCAAAAATACGTAATTGATATTCCACGTCTTCCGCATTGTAAGCAATCATTATTTAAAATTGCTACTAATAGAATTCAACATTCAAATTATTTTGCAAAATGCATTATATATTTTATAATTTTTCACGGTTCATTTTTTCATTGTTTCAATTATTAATTCTATGTAAGGAAGAGTCGAGAGAGCGAGAAACATGAATGTTTTGATAAATAGAAAAAAATTCACGACCTTTTTGCGAACGTGTCTGAAATTCAAAACAAGAAAAAATTACAAGTTTATGCAGGAATAAAAAAGCTCGCCAATGAAGAAAAAAATGCATTGTAGAACTAATTTAAATGTTGGCAAATGACCAAAAATGTACACCTCCGAGAACAGTCACACTAAACCTTTTTTAAAAGTATAAATGAAATATATAATTTAATATAAAGCGATGACTGTATATACACATGTAGGTGTTATAAAAAACCTTCATGCTTAATTTATTTATAATGACTTAAACCAGATTGAATTTTACTTAGATGATCATCATCAGCTTATAAAAAAAAGTCCGATAGATGAAATTATACATCAATAATTATTACGTTAGATCACGGGTTCCCAACCTAGGGGTCGCCAAGGGTTTCCTGGAAGGATCGCCAACTTCTTTTAGATTTTAACAATATAGCAAATCGAGGATTCGAAATTCCTTGGTGAGCTAAAAAAAAAAAAGCTTCGGAGACAATCCGGGCAAAAAGTAAATCGAGGATTTCAAATTCCTGGGGGGGGTCGCTAGCCACATGGCTTTTATAAAAAGGGGTCGCCACCCGAAAAAGGTTGGGAGCCTATGCGTTAGATGTTAAATTAAAATTAAAATTTTATTGAAAAGTGGCTGTAAGTTTTGCTAAAAAATAATGTTATATTCGTAAAATAATTACAGTAGTACTTTGTAGATGAAACATTATTTAATTTTGTAATAAATGTGAATTAAAAATTATTTTACGTGATACTATATAAGCATGCGAATTTCATTTACCAATGGTTGGTTCTCTCTAAAGCTTGCATTAAAATCTTGAAGTGGCCAGATTCATTCATTATTTTTGTTTTTAAAGGTCGACGTTAAAGATGCAGGGGTGCATATCACACGTTGTAACGAATCGAGCGAACTGTCCAACTTGTTTTTTAAGTTCGTGAAAAGCATAAAAATCACACCCACACAATATATTTAACGTATTTTTTCCTTTCGGATAAGCCACACACCCACTCAAATTTTATGGACTGATAAGAAAAAAATAAATAAAAAAGCATTAAATAAATTAAAATTAGCAAATTCTGTGAATATTTAAATTTTAAAATCTGTAAAATCAGTTACATATTTAATTTTTATTTTGAAATTTCCTACCCAATGAAGCCCAAAAAAGAAACTCGTAAAAAACAACTTTATTTAATTCTTAGTTAGATAGTGTTAGTGAGTTGTTTTTTTACTCTCTAATTTTTAATAGATTTGCTATTTTTTTTTGAGTGACTAAATGTTATTTTTCAAAATATGTAATAATAAACAGTTTTATACATTCACTAAGCCACATACTTTACCAACTGGAATTTTATTTATCAATCATTTTTTTATTTTTCTGAATAGATTTCAGTATGACTTCAGCATTGCTTTTAACATAAAAGTCTCATAACATTGTATCTTCTTCCATAAATGAGTGAGTTTAAACTGATATAGTTGAGTAAAAGTAAATTGATTTCATTAAACGTAAATTACTCTTTAATATTAATGTACATATTTTCATTTAATCAATAAAGCCAGGTTATGCATACCAAAACATTTCTGGAAAAAAATGGTATATGTATGATGCAGTTATTTTTAATATGCTGATTGCTTGGCATATTCAAGTCGCACCCACGCACCTACTCGTTCTAATCGCCACACGACGGGCCGTCTCTCGTGCAAGCTCCAAATAATATTAATCATCGCCTAATTCGCAGCGTTCAAGTTTCGCGAGCTGGGTGTGTGGTCGCCACCCCGTGTCGGCTTTTCGGCAAACTACAAAGGCTTCAAAGGCACCGCTTATTAGTCACACCTGAGACCCGAACCCGCGCCACCTTAAGGCGCACATACACTCGCAGGATCACTCACGGGATGATAGCATAGGTATAGGATATACCGGTTATAAATATACATACTATTATCTAAGTGCTTCTTTTTGTGGATCATAACGAACTACAAATTTCATACGTTTGATATTAACAAAAATGACTTTGAAATATTGAAACGGATTGAGATAATTATTTTGTCATATTTGTCAGATTTCTATCCACGAATCACATTGTTCACTTATCACGTTGCTTACATTTTATTTGAATTACCGACTTCTGTCGATGATTGTATGTAAACATTTTTCAATAGATTTATGAATACGTATCTAAATGGAATTTATTTGATAGTTTCTTTTTTCCTCATCCGGCCCTTATGCAACCCTAAGAACAGGGCGCACAGAAAGTGATTAGCTAACTATTACACACGTCATTCCTTAGCCTCATAATTTTTTTTACCCTCTCCAAAGCTATCGTTGTACAAAATGTGTTTAGATTTTCTCACAGCATTGAATTACTTATAACAAAAAGCTGACATGGTTTTAAAAAATATGTAAAGTTTCTTAAGTCTATTATATGTCAATCGAATATATTTCATTGACACACCCACCTTTTTTTGTATGTTTTGATTATATATTTTTTAAAAATATAATGATTTATGGAAGAATATTTAATTTTAAATTATCCTTTTTATATTGACCACCCTAGATGCCAACTAACTAATCTACCGATTAAGATAAAAAAAAAATGATAATCATACTTATCAATTGTCATAGAAAAGTATTAATTATAATACGATGCGTAGATTTTCAATGCCTCATTTAATAAGCAGGTTTTAAACGTCCAATACATTCATAAATAACAATATTTCTTTTCAATATCAACTTCAAAGAAATTTACCGAAGATAACATGACTGTGTTTCCTAGCACTGCAATATTAATAAATAAGTATACATATTTTATTAACTATTAACGGATATTTTTTGCATTTTCGAAACATACATTTTTTTCGCATCATCCAGTTTTACACGAAATTAAAAATACGGTTGAAATAGATACTAAAAAAAGAAGCATTGGCATTTATATTTATAAAATGAAGATAAGTTTTAAGATTATAGAAAGAAAACTTTTCAAATACGGAGCTAAATTAAGGTCATTTTAATAGCTAAAATAAATGAAAACTAATTGTATATCATATTTACTCAGCTACAGGAATTAATTGTATTAGAAATATACTGTTTTTACTTTTCTACTCATAGTATTGTTTTTATATAAGTGTAACAAGAAAGGATCTTACACCAAAACCTAGATGCACAAATAATGTTGGTTCTTGCATTAAAAATATAATTTTATTTATATGAAATTGAATGCTAACCAATTTGTGTGTTTATGAGAACTATGTGCTTTGTAAGCTTCACGCTTAAATTTAAAATGGTGATGTTGATTCATATTTTTAAATTGATGAATGAAAATTGATTAGATATTGATTAATTTTAAAAAACTAACTATCTACAAACAATATCAAATAGAATGATGAGATCCACATAAGTTTTTTTCGATGTCTATAATAATGATCATAAATACAAAGTAAAATTGTGAACTTTTGGCACGTAATACACAATTATAAATGAATTAATTAAAATATATTCATTTTAAATCTAAACTTTATTTCACTTACAATTGATAATGATGTGAATTTTCTTTTAAAAGTTTTTTAATTTGAACGAAAATACAACAATTCCAAGTATACAATACCGAACACTTGACTAAAATCAAAAACTGTCGGTTACGCCCAACTATTCGTTCAAATTAAAAGAACAGCTCCATTAAAGAACTTTATTATTTTTTAATGCTTTTTTTTCTTGAAATACAATTATTACTACTGTCGGTAAAAATTACGTTTGATTACCTGGCAGGGAAGGTAAATTGTTTACTCAGTTAAGACTATTAAAAGATACACACATCTATTGATTATTATTAGCTCATTTCAAATTTATATTTCACACTCGTTAATTCTTTACGTTCGGTATCTTTCCATAAATATACTTTTAACATATTATTTACAAATAAACATTACACTATTTTATAGAATGAAAAAAAATACTATTTTTTATACCAACGAATTTATTTGATATTTTTTTGTGGCAAAAATTGCCATTTTTTTAATGACGTCCAAAACAAAATATTTAAATGATAATAAAAACATACTGTGAAATCTTTAATGAAAGAGACGTAGATTATTTTCAAAGAAAGATATATCATCAAAAATAACTATAAAATATGGTAAAATACTTTTTTCTGGCAGCTTAAATCAAACCTTGCAACCACAAAAAGAAAAATAAACATAAAGAATCAATTAATACTTTTTCCCAATGACACGTATGCCTAACTTTCACACATGATTCGGTGATATCGACCCATAATAGGCAGAAGATCGTAACCGACAATTCATAAATTTTACAGAAGAAAGTTTCTTTTTAAATTTCTCTCGTACTAAGTTCGATAAAGGAATTCCTTAAATGCGGTTATTAAATAGTAATATATATGGTCAATGCGTATTCTTATATTATACTGACTACTTTAAGTTCTGTGGAAAAAACGATAACAAGTCAAAACGCTAAAATGCACAAGCCCTAAAAAATATCAGACGAATGAGATACACGTTCTTAAATTGTTGTCACTGAGGTAGGGCGTCATTGAACAATTATTTGTTTAAAACGATCTTTCTTGTAATTTAAGATTTAGACTGAAGGTGCTTGGTGGAATTTCAATATTAAATTTGAATCGTTCAAACTATGTACATTCTCACAGATTTTGTCACTAATTAGTGACAAAATCTGTTAGAATGTACATAGTTTGAACGATTCAGATCTTTCTTGTATTATAAATAATATGTTGTTATCTGTATTTAGTATTTACAGTTACTTTACGTAAACGATGACTGAAATAAAATAAATCTTCCAGTCTTTGCATATTTTTGAACAGGCCTGCAGCTGGTCTTCGTATATTTAATAGTTGTTAGGTAATTACTCAGTTGAGATGTTTTAATTTATAGAACTACCTATTAAGGCATTGCGTCGGAAGCAATAAAATATGCCTTATTCAAATCATTGTCTACGACCATAGTATGCTAATTGAGCCACTGAATATTAAAAAAACGTAAAACGATATCGATCTCGATGTTTATTATCATTTGACACTATAATTTTGGATCAATTATGACCGCCGGTGCTTTGCTAGTGCTAATTTAATGAGTTTTTTTTTTATTTTTTTCATGTATCAAATCAAATAAACAGGCAGTTTTATCTTTGAAACGTATCCATCACAACATGACAACTAAGGTTTATTAATCGAAATACAAACAAGAATTTTAGCCACCCGGAAAGAATTTATTTAGATGCTATTGTAATGCGTTAAATATCTATTAACAGATACCGAAAACTGTCAAGAATAAGCGACTAGAAGATTATCACTATTATCTGTTTTGAAAAAAGAAAATATAAGTTGAAAAGACTTTTATTACACTTATTTGCAAAAAAAAAACGTTTCAATTTAAATAATTTATGTATAACAGTTTTCCATCGTTAGATCATTTATTTAAAATAAACTATAAACTATTTTATGTGATCATGGACGTGATTCATTATGTTATAGTAACGATTTAAATTTACCAAAGAAGTTAATTGATTCATAGATGAGTATTTTCAACCGATAAAAAATTAAAATGAAGCCAGTCGTACACCATAATAAAATTGTTTGAAATATATGTAACTAAAACAAGGCTAACTCCCGAACCTCGATCTTCTTATGAATCATTTTTGTATATAAATAGTAAATACCAGTGCTTTTTTCCATGTAAGGTGGTCTAACGGCGTTCCGGCACCTTTTTTCTCGGCATTTTTCTAATTACTATTCAAAAACAAAATATTTTGCTTCAAACACGTTTGATTTTTTAGGGAGAAAAAAGTAAATTGAAAATATTTCTTTCATTATTTCGCGAAAAATTAATAATAGCAATAATATTGAGCTGCATAATATATAAATTGGCAAAGGAAAATCAATCTTTCAATGTGAAGAAAAGTGAAATAAATCATCAAAAACTGAATGGAAACGAAACGGGTCATATTTTTTTTTCCAAGAACGCAGAAATTCAGGTTTCAGATTCAGTTCGAAGGCGTGGGTGTTTGTGATATCTGAATTCTCTCCCATCTTTCAATACAAAAATTAACGGGGCGAGCGAAAGCGACTACTTAACCACTAGTCCGGTCCTAACCCTATATTTTTATCTTTACTCTCTTTAAAAAGGAAGGTTGAGCAATTGATGTAAAAGCAGTTCTCGTAAAAAAAGTTGGGAACGGACATGGATCGGAAATAAAAACAATTATATTTTTTTTTATATAAAAATTTCTTTTAAAAGTCTGTTAATGCTAATTGAAAATAATGATCGCAGCAATTGAGACGTTACTATATGCCATTAAATTTAAAAGAAAGCTCATTATTATATAAATTCGATAATGACATAATTTCAGTAGTCTTGACCTCTGTAACCCAATGGTAAGTGCTTTGCTTAGCGATTCAATAGCAGCAGTTCGTGTATCAAGTCGTGGCAAGGTCAATTTTATTATATGTAAACTTTTTTTCAATTTAAAGACACTTTGTGATATTTTTTCTTCTTGAGTTGATCTCAAAAAGATTTTATATTGCTCTGACAATCTAAAATATTGATATAAGTGGTTAAAATATTTTAGTTTCGAATATTAACATCCAAACGCTATTGATAGACATTATTTCATCCACTAACATTCAAAAAGCGAATTTAAATCCAAACTCAATTACAAAATAATTAATTGCAAATTAACGTATTACGTTTTTTTATTATCCACTAAGAATTTTATAATCTATCATCGAAAATCATAAAAGTAAATGATGACTTTATTACAACGTTAAGATTGATTTGACCCCTTGACCTTATTAGCATACCGGCTTGTATTTCATAATAATTATGTAAGAATGCCTACTTAAATGTTATTTTTATTATTTAAAAAAAATCTTCAGTGGTGCTTGGTACAAAATATTATATATTAATTTATTTTTAATATTTCTGTTGGCCTAAAACGATTTGTTCTACACAATTCACTGCATTTATATGGATTCAGCAATATTATATTTATTAATAGCATAGACCTTCAACTTTAAGTTCAATTTGAAACACTATATAGAAGTAATAATTATCGTAATTCGCAAACTCTTCAACGACTAACAAAATCAAGTGATACAATTAAATTATGGTTTTTTTAAATATAATATTTGAGTATTGTTTATTCAGAAAAAAATATAATAAAACGTTGTATCACATTACGGTTGACCCTAAATGTGTCATAAATTGAAAAAATCTGAAAAAAAACCAATTAAAGATAATAAAAAGGAACGTATTCGGATTAAACTCCAAAAAAATAAAATTAAATAATATCTAACATTCAATACTTTTAGTGTAACTCCATAAGCAATGCAAGACAGCAATAAAAGTAACAGTTTTAATTCGAGATTCACTTAGTAAATTAAAAAAATGCTATTGTTTGTTATTGAATGCTATAGTATCTTTGATAGTAAAACTTATGAGTAAATGTCAAAAAACGTCATAACAGTGTAATAAAATTAAAGATTACTATTTGAAACACAGAATTTGAGTTAATATTTGCTATTTAATTTATGAATACTTTACTTAAACTAATAAGAAGTTTTTAAATTTAAGATTTCGACTGAAGGTGCTTGGTGGAATTTCAATATTAAATTTGAATCGTTCAAACTGTGTACATTCTCACAGATTTTGTCACTAACGACCCGGGTTTCGCCTTTCGGCATCTTTAGGCGTTCAAGTGTACGGATGAACTTGAACTGACGCTTAATAAATGAAATTTCATTTACTCTACTAAATCTGTGAGAATCTACGTAGTTTGAACGATTCAAATTTAATAAGAAGTTTGTGATGTTTTCAGAAAAAAACGAGCTAAAAATTTACATTATTTATAAGGAGTTGTGTACCCAATTTTAGGCTTTAATAATTATACCACTGGATTCTCTAATATTCAAAACCCTTTTTCGAATTTACAGTAAAAATACCAAATAACGTACATATATAATATGTTCATAAATCATCTCATCATTGATATAATGTCTAAAAATGTGACTCAAATTTCTCTCGTAAATGGGTTTAAGGCAGCGGTGGGCTGCCAAAAAGTTAACAAACAGCTCGATTAATCTTAAATCAATTCTCGGTGTTCTGGGAAAGAGTGATTTTTTAAAAATAATCCTATGCAATTATATGCAATTCTTAAATAAGTAATCGATGGTATGATATACACCTATAATATGTAACAATATGCAATTTACCGTAAACAATCTAAATGGCTAAAAATGTACTACTGTGTATACTGAAACTGTCGTAGATAAAATATAAAAGTCAGAAATTGCAGTTACATACTAATTTGATATGAGAATATTGTTTTATTTAAAATTAACAAGGGGCACGTCCGACCCCCCTCCATGCCCTCTACAGCCCATTCCTGTCTTAGGGTAAGACTTGTCAACATGTTAAAGTCGGCTAGTAATGAGCTCAATCTCTTCTACTATTAAATGACGTCTAATTCTTGCGTGTGTTTACAACAGTCCTCCTAATCTGGAAGCAATAAAAAAGAAAAAAATGTATCATATTATCATTGAAAAACAGTAGTGAGAAACCAATCTGATTTGAATTGGACCTTCATTCCCATCTGGTCGCTTGAGTGTCAAAATGCATAACCGCAATAACTTTGTCCGTACGTAAAGTACCATAGTACGTACGCAGTTAATGTTGCAGTCAATTATGTGATTATGTCCGTCGGGCATCGCTTGTTAATTTGCCTCTTCACCTGTTTCCTACATGCACAGGAACATGGTTTTGGTTGTAATATTAAACGGATAATGATCAGCGATTAATATCATCCAACGCCTTTGCATTTGAGATTATTTCAGTGTGCAAAATTGCAAGAAAGTTTTAAACATTATTTTTTTAAGCGCGTGACTTTCGACATTCAAGTCAAGAATTTAATTTCCTAATGAAAAATTATTGATTATCAAAAATTAAATACAATTTTTTTAGGAGTACACAACGAAACAACAAGTTATACAAAAATCATAATGTTCATTAAAAATGATGAGCACTTATTGTTTATTTTATACAGTAGCAGAAAAAGGTGTGCGATGCGTCTTACTTTGGGTACCGACATTGCTAAGGGTAACCACTACAAAATACTAAACTAATACTAATCACAATTTAAAATGTGTGATGTTTCTCATTTTCAGATACCTAACTCTTTTTATTTTGACTTCGTTTGACAATACATTTTAGTAAGTGTTTTTATTTTGGTTTATAAGTGTTGGAAGTACATTTTTTCAAATCAAACCTTGCGTACTTTGTTGAAAATAATTTTAACCGATGATGACAAAAAAAATATCGAGACAGTCATACGACATCGGCGGCAGCTGATTATGGTGATAAAATGAATTGATATGTACTGACAATATCTCAAACGGGTGATTGATTTACTTCGCTTCGGCGACTTCAACTACCCGTAAAACAGAACTGTTTAATGAACAGTTGATTATTGCAAAAACCGGCATCATCTTGTTATGCGCAGTAGCGTATTGCATACTAAAAAGGAACCAGTCGGAAATTTCCTCATCACGCGTCATTTCCACTTCCCGCCAAAGTGGTTTTTAATTTAGTCTCATTGAGTAGATATTATTCATATCATAATAGGTAACATAATATAATAAAATTTATACCAGTGAAACACACTCCATCAGTAGATGTTAACATAATAAATTTCCTTGCTAAACAAAAAGTCTTGTTCTCCGATAAAACACTCACAAACAACTAACAAACATTTTTAAGGGTATTCATTGCCAATGCTTTGTGAAAAGGCGTTATATTTAAAAAATAAAATATACATTTGTACCAATTATCACTTTTGTTTTATACGATCAGGACCGCTTTCGCTCATGACGAGCATTCTAGTAATCAGTTGCTTAATGCTTGACATGGGTAAAACAGGTCCTGATATTATTAAATAAAAGTGGGGATTAGTACAAATGTAATTTTTATTTTTTGAATAACAAACTTCGGATAATGAAAATTGAATTAAGAACGTTGCAAGAGTGCAAAATTATTAATTATTTATTCACGTGTATATTCAAATATAAATTCCTTTCAACTAAATAGCGTATATGTTATTTGAAATCAATTATTTACCAAATATATACAAACATCTACATAATTATTTCAAATAACCATTTATTTTTAAGGCATGCGAAGGAAATGTTCTAAAACGTTAAGGCTATTTTGGCAAAACCTTCGACTACAGGTTGTTTCAAGTAGAACATCCAATCTCGGACTCTTTTTGTAATCCTGGGATTTTGGGATTGAGGATAAGTAGTGAAAAAATCTCGAAAAGTTTTTAAAATCAGTCAACCAATCAAAGTTTTTTGAACGAGCTAGCGAGCTACTATCATTATCCCGGAATTTGGGGATCACAAAATTGTAAGGAATCACTGGATTGGAAACCCTAATTTTCAAGTTCCATATTACCTTTTCCCGACTACAGAAAAAAAAATATTGTTTCTTTATAATATTGAAGAAAATTTGAGATATTTGAGCACACATACAAAAACTGCCTTTCAATTCTAAAGAAGTATTTTACGACACCGTTTTCAGAGATTATCCGAAAAATCACCAAACTTCCGATGGTTACATATTTTGGCTTCCGTTTACTATTAACTAAATAAAATATGAACGAAGTAGTCATTAGTTTCGAACATTCCTGTACCCGGGGCCTCATTAACTACCACGACTTTTTGCAACAAGAAACAATAAAACGTGGACAATTTTGCACGCTCCGCGAATAAAATCGGATAATTTGCAATAACTGCCCTAATTTATGTGAGGCTCTGTAGATATGTTAATAATGATACACACTGCATTAGTGTAAGTTAATGATTTTATGCGTACAAAAAGAAAGCTTATCATAAAAATATAAGTTTTCTGTCTATGAAACTTATTTGGTCAGTATCTAATAAAATTCATTGAAATTACCTGACTTGTAGAAAAGTGGTCAGTTTTTTATACTCATCTTATTAAAGAAATAGTTTTTAATTTACCCTATCCATTATCTAACCATGATACTAATTTACTAATTTACATAACACTTTCACATGGTTTGAATACAAATTATAACCATTGAGAATAAAAACTATTTCTACATATCTTATACATACAGCGAAATCCTTAAATCTAATATTTCACAAATATTACGATGTTTTACTGACGTTTAAAAAGTATTCGACGGCTTACGCACGTTATATACTAAAAAATATTTTTCTTTAGCTTAACATATTCAATCCTACATTTATAAAATATATCATTAAACTTTTCAGACGGAGGGCCAAATTCAGGAATCCAAAATTTGCGGCGGGTCACTAGTAAAATACCATTGATTTATATGTCCACTATTTATAAAAATCAATCTAATAAGAGGAATGGAACTGTTTTACGTCTATTAACATTTTTTTTTAAATTCAGATGTTAATTTTGTAGTTGAGATTCTTAAAACTTGTTGTATCAGTGATGTTTGATCGTAAAGAGTTTTTATTGAGGTTCATGATTGAAAATGTTTGTTCACATGTATAGGTTGATCCAAAATAACGATTATTATATTTATTTTCAATCTTTTTTTTGTAAAAAGGCGTTTAAAGATAAAAACATGAATCTTTTTCAAAAATATAATATTGCTCGCGGGCCGCGAAAAAATACACGGCGCGCCTTAGTTGCCCGTACCTGCAGTAAGGAAAACTTGTTCGTTTGTATATTAATTAAACCGTATGCTCGTTTCGTTATTGCGGATAAGCAAACATGGTCTTATAAAATGATCACGGATAACGAGGGACCACTTTTTTAATCCATTTCCGCTCCCAATATGTTGCACATGGTCTCCCGACGGAGGTATTTTCATAGAAGTTTTTCTACGAGAATTGTTTGTTAATCAGTCACTCAATCTCTCTTTTCCAAAGAGAGTAGTAATGATATAAAGATAAAGCTTTGACACAACTAATGGTTAATTAATCGCTCTCGCTACGTCCAGTTATTGAAGGACGCGAATGGTGGGAGGAAAATTTAGACATCCCTTCGAATAGAAATTGACAAATCGATCTAAAAAAATGCTGTTCGAACTGTAATTCGAACTACACGTACACGGAAGCCAGCAACGCTAACCGCTGCGCCATAGGACCCGATACAAAATATAAATTTGAATCGTTCAGATTATGTACATTCACACAGATTTTTTCACTAACGACCCGGGTTTTGTCTTTCAGCATCTTCAGGCGTTCGGCATCTACAGGCAGATTTATATATATATATAAATATACTAAAATGGACCATTTACAACTTAATTGTGATAGAAAATATTATCTGTTTAATGTTTTCGTTATTCGAAATCGTAGACTTTATTTAAATATAGAAATGAAAAAAAAATGATATGCCTACCGTCTTGAATGTTGTATGGAATATATTTGATATCTATTTGGTGCGAAATCCAGAGCCGCGATAACAATGTGGCACCGTGAAAAAATCCGCTTTCTGCGATTTGTCATAATCTAAATTGGTTTCTGCGGTTTCGCTTGCCTCTTTGTCGGCCTCTTCGGATGGACAGACATTCACACAAACATCGTGCATTAAAACACATTCGGACATTGTCGAATTGCTCACAATAGATCTTTCTGTCCATTGTGCTACGGCGTCATTAAACTCAATAGACTGTTGTGTAGTAATTTAATTAGTCTACTCACCATTATATAAGTTCATATATTTGTCAGTTGCTCGTAAATATCTTTTCGGACTGTTTTTCAGGTGAGATCAGTTGATGAAAACTATTTTAATCAGCGCACTTTTGACCTTTTTGCTATACTTATTACCTACATCACATGCTTTATTGAGGATTCGTCTGGTATCTGTTTTTTTCTACGACGCCTGGGAAACAAAACATTTGATTCACGTTTTATTTATGCCTTTAACTTTAAACTTGTTTACACGTCATCAGTTCGCTATTAAATATACGGGTACAGTAGAAAAAAATATATTTTAAAATAAAAAATATTTCTAAATTCGTAAATAGAGCAATGTATATGTTACGCCGAATCGGTGAAACTGCCTATTTCACGTATTCGGCAGAGATTTTGCCGAATGCGTGAAACAGACAACGGGCTTGCTTATTTCACGCATTCGACGAAATCTCTGCCAACTGCGTGAATTCGCCAAGGAGTAATAACTATTGTCTATGGTCAGTGTATAAATTCTTTAACTGTCAACATGACAGTTGAACAAATAATTTTGACACAGAAGTCAAATTTAGTTCAGAATGATTGATTTAAACACGTTCACACTTGATAAAATGAATCAATGCTTATTTGATGACAGAATTATTGATGTTGTTCAATCTGCAACTCCGTAAAATATTTTTTTGCTTTTCTTGTAAACTTAAATGCTACGAAAATTACACAACACTGAAAAAATTAGAGTGAAATTTACTGAAGACGAGGAAGCTTGGCGTGGAAACGGGATTTAATTTTAATAAATATGGAAAGTAACACTTTAAAAGCCTGCACGGTTTATATTGCTAAAGAAATACCAGATAAAAATGCCAAATCATATCATTTTTATCATAATGCTTTTTGATAAAAAGGGTTTTATCACAACCATTTGTATTTCTAAAATAGTAAATGATTTTAAAGTATGGGATCAGATAAGCAATCAGAAACCTATCTAACAAGACAATGTGAAGTTTAATATTAAATTAAATTTGACGACTGTTTCACAATTTTTTTTACTGTTAATTATTTTTTCTTGATACTATTTTTAATTTCCAAGATTTATAAACTGTTCATTTGTATCCCTTTATCATTTTTTATTATTATCGTCAAAAGGTGTCAAGTTAAATGTAGGAATTTAAATTTGTATATTTCCAGAATTTTCTGTTTGTCTAGTTTTACCGACTTGTTATTAAAATGTAGAACTTTAAAATTTCTACCAATATCGAAGGTGTAGTTGTTTTGAAACAGATGGTTTCCAAATGAAGAAAGTTCATCCCCTTTCTTAGCAGAACTCAAGTGTTCTTTGATTCTAATATCAAACAATCTACCTGTTTGACCAATATATTTGGCGTTACAAGAATTTTAGTGAGTTGAGTTGAGTAAATAAATCCCGCTTTGGTTCAAAAAGTTTAACTTATCTTTGGACTTAACTAATGCCAATGCTCGCAATGAGCGAAACCGGTCCTGATATATTAAATGAAGTACAAAGGAATATTGTGTTTTCATTAATATAATGCCTTTCCACCAAGTATTGACAGTGAACATCCTAAAAGTGATCACCCGTTGAGGTTATGTTGTACATGCTGCGTCCGAACGAACGTTATTTGATGCAATTAAAATACAATTATTTTATCATCCACTATGACAGCTTATTCGTATACCATAGATAGTTGAAATTTAACTTATTATGGTCTATGGTTTATTTTGACATCTGTCACATATGGAGACATTTAAAAGTCGAAAATAGATCTCTAAATGACGCCCGATGGGTTGATGTCGACGAGTGCTGGCTATCATATTACAGTTTTAACTTATTTGCAAGTTGTATGGAGATCAACGTCATTGTAGTTAATTAACAATATGCTTTATATACTATGAAATGAAATTTGGCTTAGTTGCAAAAAACACCGCCAGAGCGCTGTGATCATAGACAACCTACATAGTTTCTATCCATCTGCCTTGCTGAATGCATGAAATAAGCAAAAGATTTTATGCCGAATTCACGCAGTCGGCAGAAAATTTACCGAATGCGTGAAATAGACAACGGGCTTGCCGAATTCACGCATTCAGCAAAATTTCTGCCGACTGCGTAAAATAGGCAATTTCACCGATTCGGTGTAACATATACATAAATATACATACATAAAGGCAGTATTTTTTTGAAAAAAAAATAACAGAACTCACTTCTTGTCAAGTTTTTTTTTAATCCATGTCCGTTCCCAATGGGAAGAATATGGCTTCCTGATGGAAGTATTTTAACAGAAGTTATTTTACGAGAACTGCCTGTTAGTCAGTTACTAGACCTCTTTTTTTTCTAGGAGAGTAATGATAGAAGGACAGGGCTAGAGGTCAATTAATGTCTCTCACTTTGCTCCATTTATTTTATGATTGAAAGGATGGGAAGGATTTTTTTTAGATATCACAGACACCTATACTTTCGAACAGAAATCGATCGAAGAAAATGCTTCGTATTAGAACTCGATTATGCGAGATCCGTCACGGAAGCTTCATCTTTCCTTATCATTTATCATCATAGTTTAAATGATTAAAAAGTGTCAAAGGTGCTACGACGGGTTAAAGCAAAATAAAAATGAAAAAAAATAATGCCAAAAAAAGGTGCCAGAACGCCGTTCACCGTGTTACGTGGGAAAAAATCAGTGCATATATGCAATTTTTATTGGACAGATGCGGTATATTTTATTTTCTCTTAAAATAGTAGTAGAATAGTGAGCAAAAATTTTGAATTATTGAATACGCAGTTTGAAGTCATCGTTTGGTTGCAAACAGTTGTTATGTGAATTTGGCGTCTGCCGCAGAAGACCATACTTACTTAAATACCGACTGAAAATATGTTGTTCGCCTACACGACTGACGTATTACAGTTTAATTCAAAAGATGTACGTAATCGCATGCTATTTTTCAGTGCATGTTTTTGCTAACTGTTATTTCATATGAAATAGGCAGACCGAGATACCTTTGTTAAGTGCATACAAGTAACACCTGCCAGTATATTATTGCCCGTACTTCTTAGCCGATAGGATGATAAATTAGCAATAAAAATACATACAAAGAATAGCGATTTAGTCAATGCAACCTTTTTTATCGTCACATATATATGTGACTGAAAATTCTGTGCTTCCAAACATTGCAGAAAAGTTAACGTTTTCTAAATTTCAATGTGTTAATTTTGCAATACTTCTACATGTCGCTTAGTTACTGTTTAGATCTTATTGTATTTAGTATAGTAGCTACACATTTCTAAAGAACATCAAGTTGTCACTATTTTGACAACTGTCCACTGTCTACAACAAATGGCTAGTTAGAGGTAATAGCCATTCTTTTAAATCTTTTTTACTCGCGCCTCAAAGTTGCAAGATGTGTTGTCAACAGAGGCGGGTAATAATAATTGTTAGTTTTAATTGCCCACTTCTAAACGGTTAGTGTGAGGCTATCGGGGGTGCAGCGGTGTGCTCGCTGCGCCCGCGTGCAAGTTTTACGATCTTTTCAATCGCGGTTACAGCCGGGCCCATTAAAATTGCACTTATAGGTGCGAAAAAAACACTACTTTGAACAATTTTTGCGCATTTACACTTGATAGCTTTTTAAAAGAAAACAACGCCAAAGTAATCAGGGGCATACAATATTTGTTTCACTTTAATAAACGGAAACAACTAAACTTATTTCCTTTGGTATTTCCCGGCCCTAATAGAATTATTCAAAATGTAAAAATCACTAGCAATTTTTGTATATTTCCCCAACCTGCATCAAGAATAAAGGGGAAAAATCCCAACATATAATAATTAGAATAAAACACAATAATTAGAATGAATGTTTAGTCTATTGGTGAATCTTGCAATATTCGGTCTGTTGATGTTTCTTGAAGATGCCAAGTACATGTCACGATTTTTAACACAATACGGGAAGTAACAAAGTTATCAAATTTTATTATATATTAGAAGCAATTGTATTTATTTCGAAATATATATTTTTCTAAAAGTGAAAATTGACAAAATATTTGCAGGTATTGTGGACTGACAAGATTTTTAATAGAGGGAATTTAAGTTCTACTCAGAGTCTAGTTTTGTCCAGTTTTTTCAAAACACGTGATCTGTTATTTTGATTGTAGAATGAATTTAAAAATCAGTGCTATGTCATTTTTATATGATAGGCAGCAAAATATATTTTTTTATTTGGTCATTGACTTCATACATAAACATTTAGAGTAACTATTAAAACAGTAATAAACGGCCAATATCTTTGTTTAAGGCTATGGAAATAATGAAATATGATAATTATTATCGCTAAGTGGTTAATTTTTTTGAAATCTCAAATTATGCTTGTATATATAATTGTTGGTAATACTTTGGTTATAAAATATCTTTGTAAATTAATGTTACAGAGCCTCGTTAAAATCACAAGTCACTGTGCGTCCCTGTTTCAAGAAAACCATAATAAACTTTAGGACTCAATTAAATTTAGCTCTTTTCGATGTTAATATTGTCACAGTCATAAAGTACACACCGCAGCAGTTATATTTTAAAATAAAGGCAATTTTAAACATCTCATTATCGCTGAGCATTATTTGCCAGAACGAATTTCCAAGTTGGTGCAGAGACGTGTTTAGTTTCCGATCAAATAATTTTAAGAGTTCCAAGTAACTGCATATCACATTTTTTAGTAAAGTTGAATCCAACCTTTCTTTCAACTGAATTTGAGAAAACCGTTGATTTCTTAGCTATTTTTTGTTATAATAAATTAAAGTGAACATTTCCGTTTTACTATCCTTTCTTCAGCTGAATTTTAAAATATGATGATACGTTGTGAGCTTGCACGATTTACATACATACAAATATCTTTTTTTGAATTTCCATCCTCTTTTCTAACAACAGTAGTAAATGCGGTACCTATTTATAACAACATTTTGGTTAAGAGATAAATGACATTCAATTGTTTTGCAAGTAACTATAATATAACAATATTACACGTAGTTGCAAGTTATAGTTGCAAGGAATTAGATGTTTTACACACTGAATCTTACATAAATATATTTTATTTATATTCACTTGTATTTTGGTTTTAACATATTTTCTATTGACGCCACTGTCAAATAGCAGCCTAACTGAACTGCGCAAATAGGGCCAACAGATTTTTTCATGAAACCAAACATTAAAATTCATATCAACAGCTGGTAATTATAGAAAAGCCTGAGCAAGCTCATTAAAATATTATTATTCCATATACTAGTAACGCAGTGATAATTTTTGAATTTGATACAGCTTTGCATGTGTAATGCTAAATTATACTAAGCATAAGGAAAGGTTCTGTTTTATTGAGAGTAAAAATCAAAATTCTTATTAAATATTAATAAAAACAAATAATATAAATGATTTAAATATTCATTTATTTTAATATAATGTCGACATTCATTAATAAAAAAATCCATAAAATCATTTGACGGTCAATATTCATTTATTGTGTAATGTTTCGAGTAGGTACTAATATTTTAATATTTTATTGTTTTCAGATGGCCAAGCAAACCACCTTAATCTCTTCAATAACCGCCCGCAGCCAAAGAAGAAACGAAAATCGAGAACCGCGTTCACGAACCACCAGATCTTTGAATTGGAGAAGAGATTCCTCTACCAGAAGTACCTTTCACCTGCTGACAGAGACGAAATTGCAGCATCGCTTGGACTCAGCAACGCGCAAGTCATTACCTGGTTTCAAAACAGACGAGCAAAACTCAAACGCGATATGGAAGAGCTTAAGAAAGACGTAGAAAGCGCAAAAGTCCTGTCTGCTCACAAGAGTTTCTTGGAAAATGTGACTGATCTCGGAATACTTAAAAAGAAGGCCGTCAGTTTGGGGGCCAGTGAAGAAGCAGCGACTAATTTGATAGTCTCTGCACAAAAATGAGGGTACGGAGGACTGTTTTATTAGGTTTAATAAGTGAACTACGTTAACATTTTCTCAAGTAAATTCAAATCATTGAATAAATGTTTAAAAAAATAAGCTATTTTTGAAATAATCCACATTGTTTTGCCTGAAGTAGTTAAAGATAATGTAATAGTATAATAACAAATTCTAAATATTCCTCAAGTTGTTCGAATATCTGATTTAAAACATATTTTTTTTCTTATTCATTTAAAAACAAAAGCCCAGTTAACTAATTATAAATTATGAGTTGACATTTTTATCTTTGTTGGTCCTGCTGTCATAAAAAAAATTGATACTATCGGTTTTACGTTAGCATTATGGTAAGAACCAAATTCTATAACATATTATATTATATTTGGTTTTAAAAAAATTAAACGCATTTTTATATGTAAATAGTGCAACGTCAAATGATAATTTGGGGAATGCTATGGCTTAAAGTAGAAACATTAATGTATAATTTATCATATTTTCGAATATCCTAATGTTAAAGAAAACAAATATATTCAAATATTCGATTGTAATCTCTGGTCAAAATTCAAAACACAAATAAATCATTTTTGTTAGCACAGTTCTTTCGTAACGGAATATTTTTTTTTAATTAAGGGTGGGGGTGTTAATAAATATAATCTTGAAATGTGACATTGTAACAAAGCTAGTAATGTAAATAATTTACTTGAGAAAATGTAAACGTGTAGTGAGAAAATTCAAATATATTTATTTGAGTTATTAAACAGTCCTCGTGTATCGAAAACTTTTTCTTTCAATTTATATGTACAAAGTTTTTCTATAATTTTTGCTATTGTAAATACTTCCAAACTTATACATTTTATAAAATGAGCAATGACATTGAATGAATATTTATTTATTTCGTGTATGTATGTAGAAACATAAATCCTAATTTTAGAATTCAAAAAAATCCTTACGGTGATAATGTAGCATTAAGTTTATTTGACTGTGGTAATTATAATCGTTCTTCATGCATAGTAATTAGATATCATATGTTAATTTAGAAAATTGTAGATGTTGAATATTTTAAGACTGTAATATAATAAATAAAGAAACCTTTATTATAAGTAGAAAATAAATATTTATTACGATATTTAAATGTTTCTGTATAAAGTATGTATGTTAAAAACATATTTTTTTGAAACACCAAAACATCATTACTTTTGATCCAATGAAAGATTAGTTGAACGAAATATATATTATACGAACAAAAAATTTGGCTCTTTACTTCAACTTTGTTTAATTATTATTTTTTTATTGAAATATTAAAGTCCTTGTTGTATTTTTCAGAAAAATGTTCAGAAATTTATTTCCGGCATTACTTGAAATGAGGGGCTCAAAAGCAAAGATCATGAAAGCCATTTTGAGAAAAAAGTAAAAAAACTGACAAAAGGAATTACTTATTAATTTAGTTTGTATTTGTTATACCTACAGTAGAATATTCTTATTTACAATGAATTCGTCAAGTGTGCTGAGAAAACATTTTGTCCCGTGACTTTTCGTATTTGACGAAGCTGAATTTGCTTCTAAAACGAATTTCAAAATAACGATTTTCTATGGAATGAAAACAGATTTTCTACTGAAATATCAGCCCACAAGCTGATAATTTTTTAGGCCTTTGATTCTGCATCCATAGATTGAATTATTTTTTTCAAGATTCCTGTTTTTGCTTTTAACCTCCTCATATATTCCCATTCAACTTTATTTTTGAATTATTGCACAAACCAACTTTTACAATAAACTTTGACTATAAACTAATGAAAGATTATTTATGTAACCAATTTAATATGTCCTAACAACCAGTGGCGGCCGGTCAATGTGGCATTGGATTAATGCACCCCTTACATATGCAGGGGGCGATTATATTTCATGAAATAATATTCAAACATAACATTTATACCATTCACTCATTTTAAAATATGTATTTATTGTCTAAAATAAATTGTTCTAAAATATTGAATGATATAAATGTAATGTTTGAATATTATTTCATGAGATATATCCGCCCCTGCACACACAAGGGGTACATTGATCCAATGCCACATTGAACAGCCGCCACTACTAACAACCAATATATATTTTTAAAAATCGTAGAAAAAATAGAATTTGAGTCAATCGATTTAGTATATTTTTGTTGCTGTCATAGAGTAGTGGATAGGAAAGTTTTTAATTATTAAAAAAATATAAAACGACATAAAAACTTTTCTAATGTATACATTAAAAAGCCACAACGATCGTAAGTGTATAAAAAATAGCAGACATATAATAAAACAGAGGCACTCTTGTAAGATTTACTTAAATAATATCAGTATTATTAATCGAAATAAGTTAATTTTAGCTGATAAAAAACTATACATTTCGAAATTATTGTATTGATCGCAACACATAGCTAATATAAATAATCCATAAACCCTAAAAAATATGTTGTATGTGATCGTGTTAATCAGCACAGTTAATGTATCTATAATATAATATTGACGAGATAATGTGAATAATAAATAAGTCGAGACTCATTTGGCTCACCAAACTTGATAAAACTCCCATAGATATTTATTTTATTCCAGTAGTCTGTACTGATCTGTACTGAAAAACATAATTAATTGTTCAGTTATTTTAGTAATACATACAACTAATTTTATTGCTGATTTTAATAATTTATGGTGACATATAAAACGTACTATATTATTTTTCGTTTTTATTATTTAAAAATCTCAAAACCAACTAGATTAAAGACACGTCATTTTAAGTATTTAACTTTGAATATGTTAAAAAATCTTGAAAAGTCAAATATTATAATCGTTCTTAACAGAAAACAATAATAATACATAACGTACTTTTCCATGGTACTTTATTTGTTATTAAATGACTGCGTAACATTCAAAATTTATCACCAAATCTTGATATTTAAAATTGTCAAATATCGCAGAAATTTTGTTGAATTTTTCAAATGTATATTTGTAGAAAATCAAGTTTAATGAAAAAAATAAAATTTGAATACTAAATAATAGTTATATTTGATTGAATGTATTTATTATTAGCAAGTAGAAAATCGTTTTTTCCATACTGTGTCATTAATTGCTGTAAGATATATACCTATCCTAGTAGTTAATTTATTCATGTACAAATTAAGTTTAGTAGATTTTTGTTAATTATTTCATGTAGATATTATAAATAAATACTTGCTTTTAGAGAAACTTTTCGATATTAGTGTTAAATCTACGATAAATCGAATTAATTTGTAAAATACTACAAGTTGTAATGAAAAATAAAATGTGCAATTTAAAAAAAAACAGTTTTTTTAATTACATCCATATCCTTGCCCCAGTAAGAAAGACAACGCAGCATATTGCGTTCTTATGTTATATCTGCCATATGTTTATCCATTAGTCAAATAGACTAATAAATTTTGTAATAAAATACTAAGCGATATTCAATCATTATTAATGGCATATGAGATACAGCTAATAATTAAATACCAAAAATATTAATAATATATTTTATTGCATCATTTTTGGAGTCTCTCAAAAATTTAAAAAATCTTCCCGAATTATTAACATTATAAGTATTTATGAACACAAATTTAGTCATGCCAATAAGTGTATAAAATAAATGCCTACATCTATTGTATTTTTTTATCTCCTGAAAAATCAACCGTATACATAGTTTGTATTGCTTAGCATTCATCAAATTACTACTGTACCTACATACGTTGGTTTATTAATATTATAGAGTTTCGGTTGTTGATGCCAGTCTCGTGAGGTTTTTGTATTTGATCCCTGATCCGAGATTTGTGCTATTTTAATAGCATGTGCATGACCTCACTTTTGAAGAAAACTTCCACATTAATAACTTAAATAAAATTCAAAGAAATAACACAAATTAATAATAAAAAGCCAATTGATTCATCATTATTATTTTGTGTGAGGGATCATTTCAAATCATTGATTCCCATATATGAAATAACCAAAAATGAATGAAGTTTCGCATATTTTATCTACGTTTTTTTCCTTTCTTTTTTACGAAATATACAAAATGCGAGTAGCGCTATGTTATTAAATATGTATCAAAATGTCTGAAAAAACTGATGTAAAATTAACCATAACTGTTTGTTGCTTCAATTTAACTTGAAGTATTAACCGTGTCGATTAGAAACGCATTTATTTAACAGAACTCCATTCTAACAACGTATAAATATTGCAATGTATTCAGAGCGACAAGCATAACTACTAACTATATTACCCTTGGTGGAAAGGCATTATATTCGAATAATAAAACACTCATTTATATGTACTTATTTCACTTTTTATTTTAAATGGCCAGGAAATAATTGTATTCTCTTATCAGTTGATAAAGCTCGTCATGAGCGAAACCGATTCTGACTATTTAAATTAGTGAGAATGACTATTTTTTAAATACGACTATGTATAATAACATTTCTTGAGCCACATCCATTAGTAAGCCATATGCTCCACATTGAAAGCGGGAGCCGGTAAATTGCTCGAATGCAATTCCTCGAATGGAAATTGCTCGAATAACAAGTTCCTCGAATAACCAATTCCTCGAACGTCAAATGCTCGAATTACAAATTGATCGAACTTCTTTATAAAAGTTTTATAAAAGCTTAAACATTAACTACTCATTCTTTAAAAAAATATTTATGCAAGACGGGAAAGAAAAACCATAAATCAAAAAAAAGTCATAATAAAAAAATATTTTTTATTTTATTATTCAGTTGCCAGTGGTCGAGGGGAAAAGGTCGTTGGTTTTGTTTTCAGAGGTCACGGGCTTGAATCTTATTACGTACACTTTTTAATCAATTATTTTTCAAACGTTCGAGGAATTGGTTATCCGAGGAACTTGTTATTCGAGCAATTTCCATTCGAGGAATTGCATTCGAGCAATTAACCGGAAACCATTGAAAGCAGACATACATATATTAAAAGAAAAACAGTAAATTTATAATTTTCGCTGAACATAAACTATATTGCATGTTCTTTTTATCTTTACATTGCAGTAACACTTGTCTAAGCTAAGAAGTACTGTTATAAAATGTGAATCAATCGAAGCTCATAAAGTATAGTACAGCACCTTCTCTGATTTCATATAACATTTTTTAAAAAAAGTAACATTTATTAATACTTTTCAAACATGTAAAAATGTGGGGATTAATCAGTTCAAATAGTAATTAATGATCGTGAAATCCATCTATTTGTAAGCCGTGTGCCAGCACATTAATACTTAACACATTAGTGTGAGTTTTGGCACAAAGCGATCCGTCACGGCCAAAAACCCAACGTCTGTGGTCTGCCTGCTCAATTTAACACATTGAGATTTTACAGTAAATTTTAATGTCTAGGTGTGATTTGTGCTGAATCAGTATGTGATTGATTTTTTAATGTTACTGTCATTCGTTAGTTTTTTTTAATAGAAACGTGACTACATTTTTAAGTATCATAGGTTTATCTAGTTTTATTTTTTTCCTATCCTAGTATTCAATTTGATCTTAAAAAAATACGCAATTCTATCATCAATCATGTCTAAATAGCTAAAATTTCAGTCAATAGTTTCTTTACCATCGAATGTCTCAAATGGTTTTCTTAAAAATTACACCCATGTAATATGAATTTGAATTTATTTAATTCTACAAGAACATATTTTTTTAAAAGTTGAGTGTTTTTCGGCACCATGCTTTTGTAAAGACGTTTATAAAAATGTTGAAATATTTTTTTAAAAATCAGAATACAATTTTTAAATTAGTCAAAATGTTACTAAATAACATTTAAATTATTGATGTATCACAGTGATATCTTTCTGGACACCATATGAAGATAACGCTGACCAATTTAATCACTTTGAAGATTATGAAACGTTACGGACAAGATCCAGCGAGTTAATGTAGTTTCCAGAAATTCAACAAAATAATAATAGAAGTTAATAATCCCAATATTTTGCTGATTCTGATCGATGATAAATGTTCCCTCTAAGCTGCGCGCTCGTGCGTGAATTTTGAAAACCCCCGCGCACTCATTCCGGGTTGGCGCGCACTCCAATACAACTATTCAAATAATATTTTTATAAATTGGCATAAAGCTTATTGATCGAAATATGTAAAGTATAAGAAAGTTATCTTTTATTTTAAAGGAAGTCGTTTTGGAGTTTTTTATGTGTTATTTTAATATTATATCATGGTGTTTCCTAAATAATCACACCCAATTCCATAAATCTATTTAAATAACAGTATCTACGTTTGTATGTTTTGTATACAAGCTACTTGATACGAAGCGTTTAGTAACAAAAAAACATATATGTAAAAATTTCAATATTTGCGCAAACAAGGTTTTCTATATCTTCGATAGATTTGGCAACAACTTGTGCACTTGTGCAAAACACTTGTGACATATGCTTCGTCTCTTCGGGAAGCATCATCAGGTTATGGCAACGTTTATGAATAAACTAATAAATGATTAAATCCCACGTTATAAATTTTTAAAATAATAGTCGGTGTTTGTCCTTTTCTACTGGACGCAGGAAAGGAGTTAGATACAAACACGGATAGTTTTAAATAAAAACGAATTACATTCAAAGTGTGGCAAAGCCCAGTCGAAATAAATTCAACAATAGTGATCAACATATCATATTTAATTAGACTTAACGTTTTATGGCAATTCTGCCATTATTCACCGACGAAATAGTGTTTCCTTCACCTTTTATATTCAACAAAAGATAAAGCATTTATCAAATGAATTGTTGCTTTTGAGAAAAGCAATTTCTCTTTTATTTTTATGTTTAACAATGACATCGCGTTTGTAAGGTGTTAATGCATTTTGGAAAACAAAAGGCCTAGTCAGAGAGAGCAACGCACCTTTTTGGCAAAATCTCACGTATCTGCTAATTAACCGAATCGGGTCGGTAATTTTTAAGTGGAGCTGGCTAGAAACAATATAATATTTCTACACGGTGCACAAAATAAAATAATTTAGAACACTTTTCATCTTTTCGTGACATGTGCAACACCAAGTATAGATGATATATCATTTATTTATGCCTGCCACTAGCACAAGTTATATCATAGCAGTTTTAAGTTCCAAGCAGTGATGTAGAAAAAACAGCAAAAAAGACCGGGCCGTTGAATCCCAGCCTCTCCTAACAAATTGTATGGCGGTTATACGTAGATCAACTCTAAATTCCAATTTATGAGCTTATTTTTCGTTGAATACAACATGTATGTTTGAAAGATTTCTTGTATGGATATTTTGTGATTCTTTGGTATTATTAATTTAAAATTTACGATACATCGGAAGGGTCATATATGCAAATTAAGTAATGATTGTAAGAAATAGAGCGAATAGCAAGAAATGCGATGTGTGGTAAAACAAATAAAATTTAACTTCCCTCTATTAAATATCACAGTTATATAAAACATTAATTATAAATTACATAAAACAACAGTAACAAGCGGAATTCATATTATATTTTATACGATGTTGACGCCTATTGTGATATTATGAAATAAATGCTGCGTCTTATCATATAATAATGGCAATATACCAAGTAAATGATGATTTAATCAATATAATATTTTAAAAATAATGAAGTGCAATGTGCTACCCTAGTTTGACTTACTGATTTTTGATTACTGATATGACTTGAGAAATCCTATGGAAAGATTAAGTAACGAACCAGTGTGCACAAATAAATTTTGAGATTAATTATTAATTGATTAAAATCCCAATAATGACGTTGATTTTTTTAATGAACTATCCAACCTCATATTATGTATTGAAATATTGTAAAAAATATATTTTAATAAAATGATTTGCCTTCTTTGTTTGCTTTTGTTCTACGAGATTTTTATTTAAAAACCTTAGAAAAATGTTTTTTTAAATATTTATTTATTTTAATATGAACTAAAATGAAAAAATGCATTGTTGGGTTCACGGTTAATAACGATACCTCCAGTAGGAGGCCATATACTCAACATTAGGAACGGATAGGGGTTTTAAAAATGCATAAATTTTCACTGACTCTGACTTCAATTACACCCAAATTTCATTTCTTAATTCTTTATATTTATTCTGTTCATTATTCATAGAATTATATTGGCATATTTTTTGATATTCTATCTATAATTACTATAAAAAACAACTACCCTATCTAGGCTATAAAAAATATCGTGAAGTAATTATACTTCACTTCGTCTTTGCATTTTTCTTTTATTTTTATTTAATATACCAAAACATAAATGTGATAATAAATAAGAGGCTTAAGTTTTAATGTGTGTATTTAATATCAATATATTCATTACCAAAAGGCTAATTCATCTAAACATTTCGGCAGAGTTTCATGTGAAATGCAGTTGTTACTTGTAAGGTACATCAAAGAAAATCAAACCTTTTCGAAGTAGTAATATATGCGATTATTTTTAATACGAATCTGACAGAAACCAGTCACCTGTGATTTCTAAAAGAATTTAATTGATTCTCTGAATCAAACGTATTCGCGTTATGATATCCGGATATGAAATGTAATCAATCGGAAAGATTTATTCTTGTTTATCAAATATTCTTTAAGCCGCATTATTAACCCTGAATTAACTAGTGTATTTTGAATATATTTTTTTTTGTAACGTTGCGTGGACAGATACCAAGTATAGACATTTTGCAAATAAATATGGGTTCTATCAACGTTCCGGATTAATGCGCGCGCGGCCGCGCAGCAGTTTGACAGACCCCATGCACTCCAATACATATATTTAAATAATAATTTTTAAAATTGTAATAACCCTAATTGACCGAAATACATATGGAATTGAACATTTTGATGATTCAATTACAGGTAAATTTTAATCTTTTATAAGAACAAGAAATTGATGGAGTATATAGTAAAATGATTAGTTAAAAGCAAGAATTTTTGTATATAATTTGATAAAATATATTAATAAATTAAATAGCGACTGATTATTTGTTTCATTATACTTATTTTCTTAATTTTATTTTATGTAAAAATATAATAATTTCTGTGACTTATTATTTTTTGTTGAATACACCCCTTATAAGTAAAAATATTTTTATATTTTTTTATCCATGTCCACTGCATGTGGCCTCTTAATAGAGGTATCTCAACAAAACTTTTTTCTACGAGAACCGTTCGTCACTCATATTAGAAGGGATAGAAGGATAAGGCTAGACAGGATTAGTGATAAGCTAATCGGAGCTACTTGGATTCGAGCCCGTGAGATCCGGCACGAAAGCCAACAAACGCCAACCGCTTCGCTATAGGACCCGATGCTTTTATGGTATGCACAGACTTTTTTTTTCGTCGGATGTACGAATCGTCGAAAGTAGAAGACTATCTGTAAATGCATTTTTAATGTTACGCAAAACAATTCTTAACAATAAACTTTAACAAAAAATACATACTAAACATGATCAACGTGACGAAACACATTTCGTGTAAATATGTAATACAAATTATACAAGATGAAAACAGAAAGAAAAATATGTTACATTTCGCGGGTTAATTTAAATTTTGAAATTGGTGTTGTATGATTAATGAGATTTCATCAAAAACAGTGTTTACTTTGATACTTAATTATCGGGTCAGATCTGGATGAGCATTAAAAAAAATTGCAATGCGGTATTAAAGACATCTAAATTTAATAAATTATCAATGTAAGAAATCAAAGACATTGTTTATGCTTTCCAGCAATAATTATTAATCAAATAAATTTACGACTTCCAGAAGTTTTTTTAACAAAATAATATAAAGGTGCCAGTGGCGTATAGTGACTTAATAAAAATCCTATGATTTTAATAGTTTATTAGACACACAGCAAAATAATAATAGTTTACATAAGATTTATCAAATTAATAACAGAGCGTATATATGAATGGGCTTAGATTTAGGTTTTCAAACGAGAATCTCACCAAGTCAATTGACAGAGAAAGCATTGAAATTATTTACATCCTACACCATTTTTTTTAAATCATGCGCCGAATAAAAAAATATGTAAATAAAAAAGCGCAAAACTGTAAGTCTCATTAGAATACCTAATTAAAAACGATGCAAAGCTAGAGCGATTAGTTTACCCCTAGTACTAGTAGTCATATCCTTATCCTTCTATCTCAATTTGAAAAACAATGCTTGAGCAACTGGGCAACAAGCAGTTATCATAAAAAAAAATCTGTAGAGGAAGACTCTATTTAAAGTTCATATTGACCAGCGGTGGGCTGCCAATACGATAACACAGGGCTCGGTTAATCTCAAAGCAATTCTCGGTGTTCTGGGAAGGGAGTGAATTTTTTAAATACTTTAATAAGCAATCAATTGTATATCTTGATAAACTTGTAATATGTAAAAATATGAATTTTACCGTTAACTAGTCAATATAAATGGCAAAAATATACTTATGTGTATACTGAAGCTGTTGTAGATAATATATAATTCAGAAACTGCAGTTATGTAAGAATTAGATCTGAGGATACGGTTTTCTCTTAAATTAACAAGGGGCTCGCTGGTCTAGGTAAAATTTAACAAGGAGCTCGCGCGACCCTTTTCGAGCCCCCTCCAGCCCACCCCTGCATATAAAATGTTCATTATTTAATTTATACTGCATCCAAATGCATATCTTCTTGAATGATAATTATTGGTTGGAAAACGCAAAAACATTTGTATTACCTATTATGAACACGGCTGGTTTCACCCAGCAAGTCAGCTTTTTCAATAGTGTCTCATTTATCCGAAAATTAAAAACATCTATACTACATAGGTCATCATAAACGATATATTATTATAAGATACGTTTTAACATCGTGCCAGTGTTAAAGTGTCGTAATTGCAATATGTATGCGCATAGTATTATGACCCCCCTTGTGGGCTTGAAATGTCGGCTTCGATCAAAGCTCAGCAATCGGGCCGTGATTCGTTCTAGCCTTGTAGGTCAATCAGAAGGCAACAAATGCGAAATAATTACGACTTGAAATTAGTTAATTAGCAATCTGCGATAGTTATGTGGTTGTAAAAGCTTTCTTACCGTATGATATTTTTAAGAGGTGGGTGAGATTCATCAATTAACGTTTTGTGTAGATACTAAAATTTAGTTTCTACACAAAACTTTTATTGATAAATCTCATCCAGATCTAATTTCTTCATGATAATGAATTTTCAGTCAATAACAATAAATAAAACAGTTTCACAAACCAGGAAAATCTTATAAATTATTTATTAACTGAATTAACAAAAAAAAAATAGTTTGACAAATTTATGGTTACGTGAAAAAATCGGCTAGTGTAAAAACACATCATGAGCAACAATTTAAATGAAGAATTAATACAAATATTAAATCGAAAAAACAAAATTAAGTTACTTAAAACTTGGAATCATTTAAAGGTCATCTATAGGAGATAAAAAGATTTATCCTGTTCTGCCATCCATACGCAAGTAACAATTTTTGTTTCTATGAATGTCGGTTACAATATAAATTATAATATGAACCCTCGAGAGGTGACATGAGCCAACTAGCAAAATGGTAAAAAAAATCTTGGACTTTTCAGTACAATCACGTCTTTACTTGTTGTTTTGGTGGATTGCATATTTTTATTTTACGGAAATAGCAAAATTGCAATGAGTATTAGGTGAGATTACTACACTTTTATGATACATTCTTTAAGATCTGTAGAACATTACAACGTATCAAACATATTATTTTACAAAAAAAAACACTTGGCTCACTTCACCTCTATTGGGCCCAATGTATTCATCGATGCACTTAATAAAATATCTAAATTCTTTAATAGTCTATTAAAGTTTGTTATACACTATACATACAGTGACGATCCTAGGCTATGTGCCGCCCCTAGGCAGAGCATAAAATAGCGCCCTCACTATTTTTCGAATTCAATTTTTTAATTCATATGAATCCCTCAAATCCACAAAAGTTTAAGTGACATTTTTTCATTACTTCCCATTATTCTATAAATTCAAATACAGAAATTCGAATCCTCTACTCATTTACGTACTCAAAAGCTTCGCGGAAAATTTGCTTACTGCCTATAGTGCCGCTATCGTTAAATGTCATATTTAAAGAAGATTTTTGTTATAAATTACTGTACACCCATCGGTCATAATTTTATTGCCATCGATAATGTATTTTTTGGAATATTTTTATCAAAGACATTGGAGACATCATATGTATGTAAGCCAAATTCGTGTGAAAAAATCTGTGATCATTTGCCGCTCCCTAAGACTTGCCGCCCGTAGGCAACTGCCTACTCGCCTATGCCCACAGGACGTCTCTGTATACAGATTACATGCTACAGATACTACAGTAAAAGCTTATTTTCTATCTCTATAACATAAAGGAGATACATGCTTTAAAATTCTAGTTTGTTTTAGTATCCCGTATCTTTATCATTGATAACACTTTTTTTTTCAATTTTTAATTGCTGATTTTTTTTTTCGATTATGATCAATATAATTTACTTAAAACATTTTTAAACTGAAACTTTCCCATGTAATTATTTGATCGCGTAAAAATTAACCATGTGAATTTAGAAAATCGTACATGATTACAGTAAACGAGGAATAAAATATATGACTTCAATGTACAGAATGCTAATAACATAATTACAAAAGTTCCTTCTCGTTTATTTTTTTGAAAAATTTCAAGGGTAGCTAACCACTTTTATTTTTATAAATATCTCACCATAATATTATTTTCACTCTTTAAAAGCAGCATTTAAAAAATGCCAGAAGTCAAATTTAAAAACCCTAAATGACCATTTCCACGATTCTAAATGTTTTTTTAATTAGACACTCAATCGCTTGACCACCTCAAGTGTTTTTCTTCAACTGGATGCCGGCTTAATTTTTTTGTATTGAGCATACGCAGAACAACATGCTAAAGTTGAGTGAATGTTATAAAAATATTTATATTAATTTATTATTTGTCTGATATCACGGGATCACTTTTCCAACTCAGTCAACATATTAACTGCAGCTTTTTAAAAACTATTATATTATATTATGTAAACAAAAAAATATTTGTCACTTTACAGTTTTTGGTCCATTGTATGCTCTACTAGTAAATGTTACTTTAGAATAGGACCTAAGCCGGCGATACTCAACCTATTTCCCCCGGCTGGGCCGCATGATGATTTTTGCAACATTACCTGGGCCGCACCGTATTAATGCGAATACGTTAATATTTCACATTATATCCATAATCTAGTGTCATAACATAAATTTAAGTACCTACAAAAAATACTTCTTCACATACGTATGTTTTTGCAAACAATACCAAATATTTGAAAAAGCTACTGGCGACTATATTTTTTGGGGCCTCACATAAAATCTGATTGGGCTGCAGTTTGGGTATCGCTGAACTAAACTTTTATATATGAGTGAGTGGAATATGATTTATTAATTTACAATGCACTAATGATTTTTTGAATCTCCGGAATTCCAGGTTTTCTATTTTTTCCAGGTGTGTCTCAGGAGCAGTTACTTAATTTATTCTTTGTTCCAATGCCTTACATTTAACAGGAATATGTCATTTTGTAAATATTTTCAATAATAACAACTACTCGCCAAAATGAGATGGAAACAATTATAAATACGAACAAAAGAAGTATAGGAGAGAACTTATTGTTAAAAAAATAGTCAAACCTTTATCATGAAAGAACAAAGAAAAAACATTCCAAATCGTAGTCTACAGAGTACAGACGACATCATTGGATCCTAATTTACATGCAGCTTCATGTATACAGATGTAAATCGGTATTGCGAAAATTAGCAGCACTCATCTTTTAAAAAATGTATTAAATATGTATACATGTGAATGGCTATATTTATATACATGTGCACTTACAAGTATGTGTATGCCTCCGATCGCTTTACTTAAAATATGACAGCCGACACTGAATTAAAGTTTATTAGCAAACAATTCATCAATATATCGAAAAAAATATATGAAACTTCCCACGTTTAGCGTCTTCTCGAAGCATATTGTATGAAACTAATTGTTTGACTATATTTAAAAAAAAAAATCGAATCACCGTGTGATGTTTTGTATGTATAATATTTTTTATTCTTATTTTCTATCGTTCCACCACGAATCAACAGGTATTTTAGCGGTACATCATAAAAAGAGCATGAAAAAAAAATATAGAAATTTAATTCATATTTTCTTAGCCAAACTATATTCATAATATAAAAAAAAATAATATGATTAAGAACTATCGCATCTTTTGTCTATGGAATTGTGTTTTCTTTTTGTCAGTTAATATAATGCAATTTTAATGGCTTACAAAATTAAAAAATATTTTTGAAAAATGTTTTGTCTATTCAATTTGCTATCCTGATTTTTTTATTAATAATCTTTTATATTCTTATGTATTGATGTTCAATTTCAATCTAATTGATTAATTTTTGAAAACTAAATATTTACCGTAACCATTAATACTAAACTGGCGGAGTAATGTTATACATTTGTTCACAAATATACAATATTTTCACGAACTGTCGTAGAATCAAGTGCACCCATGTCAGTGTAAAATATCTAATTGGTTAATATGTTCAGGTATCAATAGCAAACCTCACACATACCTGTATCACTACTCTATTTTTAAATTAGTAAATGTTTTTCAAAATTGAATTCCTTGTTAAGCCGTAGCCTTATGTCAAGTCTACGACGAGACATGAGAACATATTTCTCACACATATAGATACATTAAAACAAATCACATTTTTGCAAGGCTTTACGTAAAAAAAAATGATGCAAGTCTTGAGTTATCCTGAAAGTCTCACTTTTATTTCTAGCTAACCTGCGAATTATGATTCAATATTTTTTTTATAAATATGTTTAATATAACATAATTAGCCACTAATATTACACTGATGAAATTTAAAATGTTTCTCATATGGGCCTATAAGAGGTGAAGTGAGCCAACAAGTAAAATAGTTCAACTTATTTCTTGGACTTCTAAGTACTATCACATCTTTACTTGGTGCCTTGGTGGATTACATATTTTTTTTATTTTACGGATATAACACTTTTGCAATGTGTATTTACCAAGGTTATTTTAATTTTACGATACTTTAAGACGTGTAGAATATTACAACATATCTAATTTATTTTTTTATAAAATACCACTTGGCTCACTTCACCTTTAATATGCCCATATAATATGAAGAATAAATGAAACTAATTTGAATACAGCTAAAAAAATACAAAACCAGGCCCAAATATCTTGTTGCTTTATTTATGACGATTTTTTTATAAATTTACTACATAATGCGATGTTTTCATTATTCAGAATTATCTCTAAGACAGCCGAGTTAGTATGAACTCATATTCACGAATGGCGACCCAATCAATGGCGCTTATACCACTGCGCCAACGCAGCTTCACGCCCGAGCTAAGTACGGTGTGAAAATGAAGATCAAAAGAGACGAACAGACCGCCAGTCGACAGCCGACAGCCAAACATTTCTACCTGCTTCCACATGATGATGACGACGATAAGTCGGCTCTGACTCCTTTGGAATGTATAGAAGTGTTGGGTCTCACATTCTGACATTGCATCGATTTCAGATGATATTATATTATTAATGTAATGATAGTCAACCCCTTAGAGTAAGTCTATGATAGCCTATTTTTCTTAAAAAAAAATCGGTAATTAACAAGCATACGGAAAAATGGACATATTTCAATACATTTATAGTTTACCTGCGTTATCAGATGTAAAAAACATTAACTATTTGATATTTTAATATTGCAATGGTTCAGTGATAATTGTAAAAACGGAAAATACTCTTATTTTAATTAATTTCCACTATTCCTCAGCTCTCGCCAATAAAAATATTGACAATTTGATTAATGAAGTTTTGTAATGGTTTAATTATAAATAACTATTAAAGACTTAATAGGATGATTATTCTGTTACTTTTATGGTGTTTACTGTCAATACTTGGTGGAAACTGGAAAGGTATTATAATAAGAAAAACACAATATTCCTTTGTACTTATTTCCACTTATATTTACCAAGATATGGACCGGTTTCGCTCATGGCGAGCATTGTCAACTGATAATGGTCCTGATCTAGGTAAATAAAAGTGGAAACAGGTACAAAGGGATATTGTGTCTTTCTGTTTAACTATACATATTATGTTATTTTGTCTCAGTGAAGTAATGAAACGTTATTAACAATAAAAATAAAATTCTGCTGTCTTTTCATGAGATACATTTCATAAATAATTTTGGTACATATATCAAAACCTTATCGACTTATTTCCATTGTTTTAACAACAAAAAAGTCAGTTTTGGGAAACCTTATCATATCACTTTCTATATATTATATATAGATGTGTTTTGACAGTGAAAGCGTTTTTATAATATTTTAAAATGTAAAGAAATATCAATTATTACTACGAATTATCACATTGCTTATAAAAAATGTAATGAAATAAATCTCTGCGATTTTGTTATATAAACCGGTTAGTAAAATAATCGTCAACAACTTAAATATATAACAACGTAACTCGCGAGAAAAAATGTTTCAAAGTGTGTTTCACGTTAACTAAACGATGATTACTGTGAATAAACTCGTGATAAAGTCAAAGAACGAAAAAAAATTATGCTATAAATCACATTGATTTAGAAGTCATAGCTCACTATATGTGAAAAGGTGCACAAGCCTAATCTTTGACAACGGGGGCGTGTGTGGGAATATCCATCAAGACACCGAGACTAATTAATTGACACATCGATGTTTTGTTCAATTTTTTATGTAGACCACTATTAATAGATTAATTACAGGCTTTTTACTTTTTACATTACACATTTAGTAGGTTTACATTGTTAGATGTAAAAGTTCTTCTGTTGTTTTTGGGAATTCATTATCTGTTCCTGATATTTTTTGTAAAATTGTATAAAAAAATATCTAGGAAATCATTATTAAAAATATCGTTGCATTTAAAGCATGTTAGTGAGAAACGCATACAATAAAAAAATAGAATCAGGTTGTATATAAATTTCTCTTTAATATTTCATCTGCAAATGATAACATTTAACAGTTATAATGTAATATAAGTATACTTAGCAAAAAAAGTTTTCGCAGATTTTTAAACTTTTCCTTCCATATAAACTTTTGAATGCAAGAGCTTTTTTATACGAATTATCAGCTGTTATAGCCTCACCATAATATTATTATACATAAAAAGCGGTGAGAACGAATATTTTATGAATCTTTCACTTCTTAAAGTACTTTATCATCATTTTTAAGTAGTTCTTATATCTATTACGCTCATAGTGAAAAGAATCTTTAATTTTGCTTAAATCAACAACGTGCCTATTCACAATTTTGATGTAAAGAACTTCCTTCGAAATTGTTTTTTTAGCCATGATGTTTTTTAATTGATAAAATATGCTAAAAATCAGTGGTTAATATATTCTAATAATAAAAATAAAAAAATAACTTTTCACAAATTATTTCAAATATAAAGGATGGCTTTTGTCAAACGAATATTGACATCAAATATTTATGCTAAGTAAAATATATTTTATTTAATAAAAAAAAAAGCGTTGGAATGTGCCCAATGCGGACCTGTGTGATAAGTGGTTTAGCATTTAATACTAATATAGCAGGCGGCGGCCTTTGAGAAGACGAGGCAAAGGAATGCCGACAGTAACACTCAGATGCTGTCGGGATGGGCGAACATTGATTCGCGAGCAAAAACGATTCGATTTTAGTTCAAGACGATAGTTTACGATCAAGTAAATTCTCATCTTCAAAAACAGCTAGTTTGTTCGGTTGCTGCACATGATAGTTGTGTTTGGTTACGTGCAGGTAAGGCAAGCTTTAAATACACGTCAAGAAGTATGCTGGATCTCTTGCTAACGGCTGGCTGAAGAGAGATTGGTGTTTTGGCAGCAACGGCTGCAATTGAAAGGTGTATTTGGTTCTGAATTCCCATAATTCAAATATAACACAACGTGTCAAAATCAAGAAACAGATATAGATAAGTGGTCATGGATATTCAGATCATACAAGAAACAATGTCTTGCAACCAGACACTATTATTTCGTGTAAAACTTTGAAAAAGATGCTGAAGCTTTAACGAACATGAATTAGAATAATAAAACTAAGTTTTAGCTGAAAATGTAATGGTAACAAATAATAATTTTATATAATACCATATAAATCCTAAAAATAATAAAGATATTGCTTTCAGTCATAATTTTCATTTCAATTCTATGTGTATTTTTCAACGGTAAAACTGTTCGATAAATTCGGTAGAAACATGATTTCAAATAATCTTAAAATAACTTTATTTGACTAGTTGGATTACTAAATGTGACACAAGTTTCACCTCTAAGAATTTTTTTGAATCAATCTATAGAAGGTTTTTTATTAATTTTATTTTAGTCATTAACAAATAAGAAACTGTAAACTATGAGTGGACTTCTCCTTGTACTGTGTACGGGTAAGGGGAAGATACAAGCAATAGTCATATGCATTACCTGTGCTTAGAAGGGAAAATCGCAATGGAAATAAACTTTATAGCTGAAAGCCACCTATCTTCTTTTAGGGTGCTCACTGTCAATACTTTATGGAAAGGCATTACATAAATATATATATATATATACATTTATTCCCACTTTTATTTATTATCAGGACTGGTTACGCTCATGATCAGATAAATACTCACAATAACAGTTCAGTTGATAATGCTCGTCATGAGCGAAACCGGTCCTGATCTTGATAAATAAAAGGGAGGATTAGTAAAAATGTATATTTTATTTTTTGAAAATGTCTTCTATACTGAAACAAGAATTTAATAATTTTTCTATGAATTGGACTTCAAATATATCCTTAGTAATTTGGCAAATTTACTGACTTAATACTAATTTTATTAAAATTTAAGCTCGTATTAATTAAGACGGCTACAAATAAGGTAGTTGAACCGTCGATTGCCCATGTCTGAATCAATTCTCCACGCATTACAACAAGAAAGCGCGTCTCACATTCGAATCGCGCAAACGATTCCAAGTGGTTTGCCGCAGTCAGTGCGAATGTGAAATTCAAATCATGACTGCATGCTATTCATATTTTTGAATAACTCATCAATGATTTAACGCCAGGTCCATGGTGCAGTGACTAAAGTTGTATATAGACAATCAAGGATATTAGCAAAAAATATATTCATTTATTTTAGATAATTGCAAATCTTACCACATATTTTTTCTGTCAACTTTTTTAGAACAGTAGCTGTATCTGATAGATATATTTAGATATATTTAAAAAAAATCAAAATTAATTTAAATAAAATAACTGTGACAAGTCACAGGTAATCTAATATTTATTTTATTTATATGTATATTATCCATCGAATCTTTTATCCACTAATTAACAAAGACGTTTTCCGTAAGAACCAACTCAAATATTTCTTAGTTTCACGTTCAAAAAAAATCTTTAAGCTCTAAGAATCGTTCGTAACTTAATTAACGTAACGTTCGTGGATTAAGTAAATTATTGTTCATTTTATATGCTGCTTTTAGTTCACCTCATATCAAATCCTAATACTAATAGTACATTTAAAAAAAAAACATTTCATTATTTTTATTGAAGATTAAGACTGCTTAGAATATATTGCTTTCTTTCTAAAAAAAATAATAATTTGAAAACACGTAGTATTTTATTAACTATATTGAATAAAGAAAGATACCAATATTTCTGTCAATAATACGCAAAAGCAACCGAATAAAAAGATTTCTATACCCAATGTGATCAGAATAATAATCCATTAATCGATTATAAAATAAAGCTATGAATATATCTTTTCGGGATTCTAGCCCGTTATTACTGCAGCCGGATAGATCGAACGCCCAAAAACCTCTTCCGCATGGTTACAGGGCCCGTTCGACATAATACCCACACCCTAAATCTGATAGTGTAAGACTGTAAGGAAAGGTATTGTAAAAACCAAGAAATATATGCTATTAATTGATGAATCAAAGTATTTTACATACTGTTCGATTTTTCAACACAACATCAAGTTGTAAAAAAGCATATTCGGTAAAGACATTGCAATATTAAACATTACCTGCTGTTGTTTCCTTAAGCATAAAATATGAATTGATTTAATGATAAAAAAAATATGAAACAAATGAAGCAATGATGGCCACAGAAATCAGAGTAACGATTTACCTATTAAGGTCTAGAATGAAAGCTTTAACACGCTGGGTACCGTCCAGACAAAGAGGGCTTTATCATTCATCTCAATAGAAGTGAAAACAATCCAACTCAGGTTAATTGATATAATGGCACTGGCATTATGATGTTAATTATAATATACTGTCGGTCGTGTTCCTTTTACACAATAATCCAATAGGTAGCTTTCTTTTTGGATGAAAAGAATTCATAGTTGTTTTAATCTATAAGTATTCTAAATAGACAGGTTTAATGAAAATGGTGGCGCTTGGGTTTTGTAGAATAGTTAACAAACGTCATATCATTATTTTAAGTCGGAATAAGAAAATCATAAAGTTGATACCAATTGCAAGTCATATTAAATTTATTTCAGACACTTCAAATAGGGGTAAAATAAAATCTTAGAATAACATCAAGTTTATTTCTTTTATTGTAAGAGGCATTATTTTCTTGATTTGGCATCTCTGAAAGCTGGCGGTCCTATAATAGAGGAAATAACATACTAGAAAAAAATATCTAATATTGCATTTTATCAATGTCTTGGGAAAAACGTAAGACTTGTATAATATGATCATAAAACTACATAAAAAAAATACAGACAAAAGTGTATATAAATTTAAAAATACATACATATAAATGGACTAGTGTGAGTTAAATATTAGAAGCAGAATAATCATCGAACAAACCATATGTTTTTATTAATATTATATAAAAAAAAAAAATTCAAAAAATAAAATATCATCTATACTTATTTCACTTTTATTTTAAATGATCAGATTATTTAAAATAAAAGTGGAATTAGTACACATGAGTATATTATTTTTTAAATACAATTCCTTCTTACCAAGTATTGACAGTGAATACCCTAAAAGTGATAAGTATAATACTAATGGATTGAAAAGGAGATTTTAATAGAGAGTTTTTATACCTCGTTGTTAATTTGTACGAAGCTGAGTAAAAGCGACGCTGAAATAGTGACTTCATATTTTTTTTCATTCATATCCGCTCCCAATTTGAAGCATATGGCCTCCTAATTGAGGCACCTCAACAGAAGTTTTTCTACGAGAACTGTTTGTTACTCAGTCGCTAAACCTCCCTTTTTCAGAGACAGTAGTAGAGATAGAAGCATAAGGTTGGGACAGGACTAGCGTTTAACTTATCACTATTGCTATTTTCGGTTATTAAAGAATTTGAAGGGTGGGAGGGAATTTTTAGACATCACAAACACTCATGCCTTTGAACAAAAATCGATAAACCAATCGAAAAAATGCTGATTCGTACTGGGGCTAGAACCCGTGAGGTCCGGCACGTAAGCCCACAACGCTAACCGATGCGCCATAAAACCCGACATCATAATACTAAAATGAAAACATCCTAAAGTAAAATTTTATATTATGCATTTTTTGTAATATTAAATATTCGTAAAATACAGATAAAAATTGAATAAAAACCTTTTAAATAAAGATGTTACAGTAAGTAAGCCAAGTCACGTCATTTATTCCAATTATCAAAAAAACTTAAGTGCCATAGTTGCTTTTTTAAAAGATTATTGACCTATCAAGATGTTACTAGTTTTAAGGACGACAGATAAGTGTGTTTTGTATTAAAGATGCATGCTTATTAATAATTATGTCATTATAGTTCGTATGATAAAATAATAAAAAATACTATCACGTTAAACAATATTTAATAAATTAATAGTAGCTTCTGTATCTTTATGATAATAAATTTATGTTAGCATTTAAGGTTTTTGCTCGAGTTTCAGCTGGATCAAGAGAAATTTATTCTTATACTAACTTGATTTTGCATTGTAATATTTGTATCTATTATACAAATGTGTATCTATTTTATTATTATTATAAATTGTGTAAATGAGGTATCATATTTTATTCAAGATAACTGAATGATAAGCAGTGCTTTTTTCCCATGTAACGCGATGAAACGGCGTTCCGGCACTTTTTTTCCTCAAAGTTTTTAATGTTTCAAATCAATATTCGCATTTTTTTTCCATTGAAAACTTTTAATTATTTTATGTCGTAAGACGTTTAAAAATATTTTTTTAAATCATAATGTCCCGGAAAAGTAATAACAGTAAAGATTAGACCTATAAGATCGATTTCTGTTCAAAGCGTTGGTATTTGAGATACCTATCCCTACCATTCTTTCAATCCTGGAATAAACATGGCAAAGCGAGACCGATTAGTTAAACACTAGTCCTGTACCAGCCATATCTTTGTATCTATACTCTCTTTAAAAAAGAGCTTAACAAAGAGTTCTCGTAAAAAACTCGTAATATCCTCCACAGTCCACACTGAGAACGGACATGAATAAGAAAAAAAAAGAATTGAGTTCTGGCACCTTTTTTTTTAAATGATTAAGTGTGTAATAAAGAGATATATATACTTTTAAAAAATAGTTCTATTGCAAAGATGTTCCTTTAGTATTTGAAACTCGTAAAGTAGTTAATTAGAATTAACTTATTGTTAATAAAATACTTATATTATTACATATGTTGTGTCATCAAAAGTTATTATCGTTCTATGAAACAATAAATACAGTGAATATAGAAGCTGTACACTTAGAATTTCAAAGCGTCTACAGGCAATAAACGTCGCAATAATGGTAGTATTTTATTGATTTTTAATTAGGATTTATCCACGTGCTCCGATATACGATCAGCCCAATTCGGACCTGACGTGTTTAGTGTTATAATAAACCCTTTTTGACGCGACTGGACAAATCCCGACACGTAGAATTACAGCCTTAAAACCAGTAAGTCTATGCAGAGCTTCCATCGAAATCATGCTTAAAGCGAACACACTGAAAAGCTCTATCCGCGATCAGCGATACAGCACTTGAGCTTTTTTAAAGTCGAGTATACAACCGGGCGGCTCTTTCTTTGTGATTCCTTATAAGGAAAGTAATTACTGCATAATACTTCATATAGAGGCTTATGGAAGGCTGTAGCGCGATCATATCAATGCTGGTATGGTTATAAATTTAATTAACACAGATTGATTTATTTAATTTTATTTTAAGGACATGGTTTGGTTTTTAAATACTGGATTATAAAATTGATTTCAATAGACGTTTAGTCGCCAAATATGACAAGTTAGTGACACATTTTCTTATTTGACATTTTAATACTAAGTTGCTAGTTTTTTTTAAATCAAAGCATAATAATACTATCAATCAATAAAAAATAATTATGTTGATCATCTAACATGGACAACAAATGCATATGCTACTTAAACCATATAAATAAAAAAAAACATTAATTTAGGTTATTTATTTACTTCACGCAATTTTTTTTTTACATTGAACTAACTTAGTGTGTTAAATTGCAAAAAAAATGACATTTAAATTATTTTGAAGAATATAATTTTCACATTGAGGCAATTAAGTTCTACATCGGTTTTAGTTTCATCACAAAATAACTAGCCTAACTTTATTTTGTCACTTACAAATTTGAAATCTAATTTATTGAATCGAATGAATCAAAACACACCTACACAACTGCCAAAATGGATTTTTGAAATTATTTTTTTTCATCTAGTGTCGCCTGGTGTGTCTCAGTTGGTCAGAGCTTGCTCTACTGATCACGCAGGTCTAGTTTCGATTCCCATTAAGATCACAATGAATTTGAGAATTATTCAATTCATAGTTGTTGTGATATCAACTCACATTATTTCCTCTCCTCCCATCCTTCTGATCCTTTAATAACTGAGGGTAGCAATAGCGATTAGTCAACCACTAGTCCTGCTCTAGCTTTATCCTTTTTTCCCTACTAATCACTTTAAAAAAAGGATGTTGAGCGACTGAGTAACAAGCAGTTTTCGTAGAAAAAATATCTGTTGAGATACCTCCATTAGGAGGTCATACGCTCCACATTGGGATCGGACATGGATAAATTTAAAAAAAGCATTATGGGTATATGAGTGAAAAAACAAAAAATCATTCAAGTATTTACTTAAATACAACCAAGTCACGATTTCTTCTCGGGACATCACTTACATGCCTTGATCGAAATTGCTGTTCGTACTGGGACTCGAGCCCGTGAGGTCAGGCACGGAAGCCCACTACGCTAACCACTGCGCCATAGACAACACCTCGCAAAACGTGGCCGCACAATTTTTTTTTTACTGAAAATTTACCGCACACAAAAGTTGATGGTCCGCACACACAGTAGAAAAATTAGAGGGAACGTTGCATAGGACCCGACATGCTTGTTATTATGCGATAATGCCTTATCACAAAAAAAACTCAGTTAAGACGTTAAAAAATTTAAAAAATATAAATTCCACTTGATCAATATGAAATAATTAATTTTGAATAAAAATATATTTTTGCTTTATTTGCTATAATTTTTGGCAAAAAAATATTCTTATTTCGCAGAAAGTTAATTGAAAATTGGAAAATTTTTCTTTCCCCCCACTCACCTTCATCTTCGAATTTCTAAGAGCGATGGAGATTTTTTCTAGTCATGATGTCCTGACCTACTCTTTACGTTTTTTTCGTCTTCATAAGCGTGTTATTGAACCAGAAAAACAATTATTTCAATCCACATGTTTTGCACACTTGCACGCAAATTCGTGACTAATGAGATGGAATGTATGTGCTAAAAGTAACTAACTGTAAAGCACTAAATTTTGTAGATGTTTTAGCACCATGCATCCAGATAGCAATACAGAAAGTCACACAAACATTTTTTGCCACACCGTAGACCAGGGGCTCCCAACCTCCTTCGCTCCATTCCCCCCATTCACTATTGTTCACAAAATAATTCTCCCCTACCCATGACAGTCTAACTCAAATGGTATTTTTGAAATAATATACATGTAGTGTTGATACTTGTTTTTACATGAAGGTATTTATGCACAAAATATTATAAAATCATTGAAATATAACTATAATTACTGAAGCCTATTTTAATGACCAAAACTTAATTAGAATTATAGAATACTTAAAAATGTAGTCTATGTGCATGTTTAAGTGATTTTAGGAATATTTTTTGATGAAAATGTCATGTTATATTTAAAATTATACTTTTAAAGAACTTTATAAAAAAGCGAGAATATAGTAATTCGGAGATTCACCTTCTGGAACTCTGAAATTCGTCACCGGTTGGGAACCTCTGCATTAAAAATTAAAACAAGATTTAAACATACACTATGAAAGTTATTGTAGCTAAAGCAAAATGTAGTCAATTACAAAAAAAACTCTCTTAAGTTTTTTTATTATTTTAACATTTAACAAAAATCTCATGCTTTTTTACAATTATTATGTTGAATAATTAAAAAATTTTAATTTTTAATCCACTATTGAATTTGTCTGGAGTTATCAGATCACTGGGGTACAACTTTAACTACAAATGTGACTTAATTTTTGTGATAAGTATATTTGTATATTTTAAATTTTATCATTAAATATATATTTATTCTGAATCATGATTTTTTTTAAAAATTGGATCTAACACCTGTGTGCAATCTTTAACGAGAAATTATCACTGATAAACAGTGGTGGATTAAGTACACGAGAAGCCCCAGGAGCAATAAAATTTGGAGGCCTTGTTTTTAGGATAACATAAAATCGTCAGAATATTGCATGCAAAATAGTAAAAATATTTTAAAATTTTAACAAAAATTATATGGGTTATATGAGATAAGCTATTTTTGAGGGGCCCTAAATTCGTAGGCCCCAAACGCACACCTCATTCGCTTATAGCGTAATCCGCCAATGATGAGAAATCAATGATATTAAGTTCATAAGTATGTTTATAATCATATACAAATATACAGAAACGTATTATGTTTAAACCATAATAATATGATTTACTATTTCCACTTCTTCTAGGTATTTAGTTTAAGAGCAGTCCACACGCGAGCATTCGGTTGTGAAAAAAACTGAAGATCGTCACGCGACTCGTTGAGATTGATTGATGATGAATGACGATCGTTGTATTACTTGTAACATGTAATACTTACTTATACTGCCTATTAGAAATATATTATATAACACGCAAACGTAGATTACCAAACACATGCGACAAGTTTGAAACCTATTTTTTTTTATTTTTAATATTGTTATTCAAAAAATTTTGCATCGGTCTTAGTAAATAAAAATTTATTGCGTTTCTACTGCTAAAATATTCTTATAAATAACAAATTTTATGCAGATAACTGCAATAAATGGTCTCAAACTTAACATATGACCCCTTGAGAGGTGAAGTGAGTCAATTAGTAGAAAGGTAAAACATTTTTCTTGGAGTTTTAAGTACAATCACGTCTTTGGTGTTTTGGTAGATTGCATATTTTTATTTTACAGAAATAACACTATTGAAATGTGTATTAACTGAGGTTACTTAACTATTACGATACTTTAAGACGTGTAGAATATTACAACGCATCCAACATAAAAAAATACCACTTGGCTCACTTCACCTCAAATGGACCCATATGTTTATTTATTTTTCACACTTATCGAAAAAAGAAAACAATTTCTATAAGTAGGGGTTTCATGTCAATAATTTTGATGTTGTATTTGAAAATATTTTTCTGTAGCACATAATCAGTAAAGGAAATAGCCATCGATAGTTGAATTTTATTGTCAATTCTCAACTTTAGTAAATGAGCTTCGAATTTGTAGAGTTTAAGCTGCGACAAACGACTTTGATAATAAGCTTTCGAAAACACCCCACGATAATCAACTACCTCGAAAGCTTGCGTGGGAAAGAGAAACAGAAATATAAATTCTTCGGTGTACGGTAGAGACAGATGATATTGACTTGGGTGGGCCTGTAAAAACAATGGTGATGTAAACCGAAGACATCTTGTATTGGTTGCTGAAAGGTTTCACAATCGCAGTCCAGTTTTCCGACCAAATGCGCGATTTACAAGAATAAAATTGTTAATGATTCAAATCGGTAACATAATAAATATTTCAATAAACAGCATTGCACAATATTAAAGATTATCAACATACAACAATATATTAAGCCTTTAACACAAATCAATAATGCAGACAATTAATTCTTTTGGTGATATATATTTTTATTCTAAAAAAATATTAATTTCACTTGTTTTAAAAGAATCAGGACCGGTTTCACTCATCGCGAACATTTCCTTAATTTGAAAATGTACCGACGAGCGGAAACGATTTTGATTATTGTATACAAAGCTGTCTTTTTTTACAGAAAAACTTATGCTAAAACCAAAAATACATTATTTCACAACAACGAAAGCATGCGCCTGCTGCACTGTCTTGTAAAAACCTCTCTCAGATAAATGTTTGTGTTGTATTTAGGATTTTTAAAGGATTTAGTATTTAGAAAGTAAAAACCGGTTTTCGAAATTTAACCAAAAAGGATAATTCAAATAAAATAACAAAAAAGGGGCTTCATTTTAATAAACATTGTCTATTTAGTAAAATTATCTAATATATTTTTAAATAATCCTTCATATAGTATAATGTTTCCAGCGCATCAATTGATGTATACTCACTTTTAAACTGCATATTATATTTAGTTATATTATTTATAACCGTTGCGGTTTCAAGTTAAAATCTTTTGGTTTGTAATCAAATAAAAATAACAAAATTATTTTAATATTCGATACCGGGCTACAAAAATAAACGCCATTTGAATGTCGTCGATTTTACAACAAAACCGCTTTTTCAAAACTGACAAGCTTTAACTATAATAAAAATAATAAAACATTTTTAGTACTTTTTCCACATAAAATTTATTAGATCAGGACCGGTTTCGCTCATGATGAGCATTGTCAACTGATAAGAAAAAACAATAAAACAGTGATATTTATACAAAAGTTAAGTGATAAAAACAAGGTATGACAAACAATTGGTATTACAACCTAGCAAAAGAATTGAAGTAAAATACAAGGAAAATAAACTATAAATTAAAAGTTGAAGACCACTTAGCAATGAAACTATTATGACAAAAACCAATTAGGTATGAATTATCATTACCAAAGTAAAAACCAACAATTAGTGTATATAATAAATAATCTTAATGTCTGTCAACCAACCGGTCCTGATCTAATAAATTTTATGTGGAAAAAGTACTAAAAATGTTTTATTATTTTTATTATAATGCCATTCCACCAAGTATTGACAGTGAAAACCTTAAAAGTGAGCTTTAACTATATTATATGATTCAAATAACCCATTATTTGTCAAAAGAAAAATATGAATTAATATTTGGAAGTTCATTATTCCTGTTAGATCTGTAAAATAGATGTTTCTTGATACGAACCGATTCAAACGTTTAGTAAAATCAATTAACGAAAACAAATTAACAATTCAACGTTGTCTCGTTCTAATATATGTATAAAACGAAACGATAACATTTTCATTGTCGCTTTTCAAATGGGCTGAGCTTTACCAATACAAGGCGGAGTCAAGACAATATATTAATTTTTAATACATCTTTACCACAATGGTTTCCAGGAAAAACAACTAAATTATATCAAATAAATCTGTGTTTTAAAATCAAAGGCATTTCGATATGCTCACTTCAAAACATAATATTAATATTTTTCTACATAATAATGGATCACACTCCTAGAATTCGTAAAACTTATTATTATTTTATCGATACGTGGAAAAAATAATATTGCACAAAACAAGGGGGGCTGTAGGGGCCTCGTGCGAGTCCCTTATTAAATTAAGAAAAACAAGGTTCTCAGGTCGATGCGTTGTATAATGTTTAAATATGTTTTATAATTAATTTTAAAAACGAATCGATGCACACTTAGTGTTTCTAACATATTCAAAACATGCAATTGGACCGAAAATAATCGAAACTATATCTGCGTCAATCTCGGAATTCTTACCTCTTGTAATTTAGTGTAGTTTAACAGATTTTTCAGCTTTTCATATTAATTAAATATGATTGTTAAATAATATTAATATATGTTGTAACATTCGATAGATTTAATAATTATTGCGTATAATTGTATGAGAGTAATAAAAAAATTGTCACATCTCCGGAACACCACTAATAACTTTAAGATTCAGCGAGCCGTTTGTTAAAGTATTGGTACCCCACCGCTGTGCAAAACCTGCTAAGAATGCTGTAGACGTTACACCACAAGCAGAATAATAATATTATACCAAATGGCATTTGCGAGCTATTTACAATTACTTGCTAAATTTAAGAATATTTTTTTTTAATAAATTATTATATATAGCAAGGTGTAGACATTTCTCTCATGCGTTTGTTTTACATTAAATTTCCCTACAAATATTTTTTTATTAGGTAACCCACTTAATATTAAAGCTGTTTCAGACGCAGTTAAAAAAAATAATAAGGATTTGAGCCCCAAGACACCACAACTTTAATCACTTGGCTACAGACCCAGTTTTTAGTTTGGGAATGCAAGCCCATGATCACCGCATCCAAATAGTTCGGACGCCCAAACGCGTTAACCACTTGATCTCGAAACATTTGTGTTTGTATTTAGTAATCAAATACGGTGATCTTTATTATACACATTTTTTCAATGATATCTGAATGGATAGTAAAAAAAACAAATCTAGTGGTTTTCCTCTGCTCCAAGCCATTTATTCATTTAATGGGATCATGTCCGCTGCTCTTGTGGGGTCCGGAAGAATTTGAATTTAAATTCGTATAAATTATTTGAATATGAAGTTATTACGGACAGAACCAGTAATTTGTTGGCCACAAATCGACTTGAACAGCGGTACACTTTGCCGGTACACGAATCAAAAGGCGTAGGCAAAGTACCTACCAACCTATTTACCTATAATAAGTTGATTTGATACCAACTTACGACGTGAAGTCTTAATGCTGTGATAATGGCGGGTGTTATCAATCGCAGTTCCCATCACGATGATCTCAAAATATTAAAATAAAAACACAATTCATTGCACTAATAACCAAATAATTTAAGATTTCGACTGAAGGTGCTTGGTGGAATTTCAATATTAAATTTGAATCGTTCAAACTATGTACATTCTCACAAATTTTGTCACTAACGACCCGGGTTTCGCCTTTCGGCATCTTCAGGCATTCAAGTGCACGGATGAACTTGAACTGACACTTGAGTGTCAGAATGCCTGAAGATGCCGAAAGGCGAAACCCGGGTCGTTAGTGACAAAATTTGTGAGAATGTACATAGTTTGAACGATTCAAATTTAACCAAATAATTTATAATAAACTGGTTTCGACATTAAGGGAGTGTTATGAAATAAACTTCAGCAGTTGAAAAAGCGCCTTCGGCGAGGAAAACTAACGTCTCTAATTTTTTTTTATTCTGTAATAATCTTTGCATTAGTTGTGTTTGTATTTTAAGGTTATAGTGTCTTTCCATTAATAATTGACAGTTAAAACAGTTACAATTAAACAGTGACAATTAAAACAGTTCAAATTAACAATAGACTTTTATTTGTATTTTTTTAATGTGATTAATTATATATATTTTTTTTAATCAATATTAATTATATAATTTTGTTTTACATGATATATGTGGGGCCCAACATATATCATGTAACATATATCAGCACGGCCATGTCAGTTTTACTTTGTTTTTCAAGAGAGCCAAAAGTTTACTTGACTACTTTTTAACGAAATTTTAATCCTTTTCGAACTTAGGTACACTAATCATCAACTTATCAAAGGTTAATTAACGTTTATATTCTACAAAAAACATTGAACGACAAGTTCAGTTAGCTGATTCAAATCTTCCGATCTGATCTGCTTTCAGCATCTCTAGTATGATACCAGGATGACTTTGACTTCACCATTTTTGATAGTAAACTCATTATTTAAAGTTGATATTCACACACATGTCTGATTTTAAAACTTAAATATATATTAAATTGTATGTTTTAAAACTCTCTAGGTATAAATAAGTAAAAAAGTGTTTATTGGCAAACAGATGACTTGACCGTCTTTGATACTGGACTGGATACGTAACAATAATATATTGAGAGAAAAACCATTATCAGGCAACTGTCGTTCTATTGATATTATGTAGGTATGAAAATAAGATAAAGTTAGGGAGTAGTGCAATTTTGTAAATAATAACGATGCTCGATAGACTGGTGTACTATTTGAAAATGCCTACCTTGAATGGACCACAAATGAAATGCAAACGCCATGTTTAATTTCACTGACACTCAAGATTCATCATCATTTCCCAGCCACATTGATCAAATCATAAATACACATTAAAAAGTTTATATCAAAAATAATAAGTAATAATAAAATATTGTAATTTAAAGATTATTACGTGCGCTGTGGGCGATCGAACGGAGACCACTATAAGCACTAATCAATTGATTCTGAGATCTTATCAATAGAATTATTTCTCAACTAGTTTAATTAGGTTTTATTATTTGACACTTCACCAGTGCGTAATAAAAGTATTTTATAGATTTTTGAGGCACGCTTTGAATGGATTATTGGTATATTTTAATAAATAAAAGAAATTTTTGTTTTTATTAATATTATTTGTCATTATTATTTCATTAATGTAACCGAATATTTGCATTGGATTAAGGAAAAGGAAAATCCATAGTCACTGGCGTAAAATTCATTTACATTTTTGTCACGTAAATATAATATGTCACTGTCATAAATTTTTAAATCTTTTCTGTAATCTCATAAAACTTTAATATAGTTTATGTTATCATAACAGATCTTTTTAAAATTTTATAATCGATATTTTTTGTTTCCGATTCTAGACTAATTGTTTTAAATCACGAAAGATATACATAATACAGTGGAACGCCCAATTACACTACCCCGAATTACGCGCTGGCTTGAAATATTCGCCGCAAATCCCCCAATTACACGGTCGTATTCCATTGTCGTTACTAAGAGACGGTCGTCTATACCGCGCATAAAGTTAAATATTGGCTAGCGTCTGTGCATTCAACACGTGCCAGGCTATACAGGCATAGCTGGGCGTTTGTCTGTGTGTGGGATATCTACTACTACAAAAACTAAATATTCTGTCCATATTTTTTTGTTTTGCAAAACTTAGAGATATCTTAGTTATAATAAGATAATTCTTGTTTTTGTTTATGATGCAGTCAACAAATTGTCACCAACCACAAATTTTACTACTTCGTACTATAATTCTTCAAAGTTTCGATGCTTTAGTACAATAATTTAGAGTTATAACGATTTAGTACCCAATATTATTTTGCGGTCGACAACAAACCTTAAACATTTTATTTAAATCATTTGACGCGGTACTTAGAAATGTGACTTGGTTTATAGTGTTTCAAAATGCTTTCTTAAAAACGAAGTGAAAATAATAATAATAAAAGGTGGTTTTAAAATGTCACACAAAGTCACAATATTTGAATCATCTGTATTTCATTTTGTATTTGAAGCTCTTTTCCATCAATAAGAAAACTTGCGATGTTGTGTGTTTCTAAACAAATATAATGTATTTTATTTGTTACAAATCATCACTCAATACTTTATAGCAGTGTCTGCCAAACTGTGTGCCGTGGCACACTACTGTGCCACAAGAAGTCTCAGGTGTGCCGCGGTGGAAGAAGTCTTAAGAATGTTCATTTTAAATAATATGTATTCATTTAAATTGTCTTCAATTTTAAATAAATTCAACACCTACTCATTCAAAAAAATATTTGTCCCTTTCGATGGTTTCGGCGGTAACTTTGTGGAAGTTCATTTTAATAGAAAATTTAAATTAACTTTGATTATTCCACGTATTGTGTAACTAACTATGACACGTGTTTCGCCTCTTTCAGAGGCATCTTCAGACTTACTATCGCAAAGTTTGCTTAAGTAATGAAGCAAGATTGATTCTAACATTTTAAAATTATAAAATTACAAAATGGATTGGGTTTTTTTTCCTTTATTTCGATTCTACACCCCCCTCCTTGCTCCTCTTAAAAGGAAAAAAAACCCAATCCATTTTGTAATTTTATAATTTTAAAATGTTAGAATCAATCTTGCTTCATTACTTAAGCAAACTTTGCGATAGTAAGTCTGAAGATGCCTCTGAAAGAGGCGAAACACGTGTCACAGTTAGTTACACAATACGTGGAATAATCAAAGTTAATTTAAATTTTCTATTAATATTTGTCCCGTTCATAAATAGTGGTCAATGCGACACATTTTATTTTTTTAATGTACATTTCCCTTTTTAAAGTATTTTTATTTTGTGTGCCTCAGTACTAGTCCCATTCACCAGTAAAAAAGTTTGGCAGACACTGCTTTTTAGTCTATATTATATGACGAGTGATCTTACAATTCAAGGTCAAGGAAATAACTAAATATAGCATTGAATTTATCAGTGTCATCGGCACAAAGGTAGACGCATTTGAACAAAACATATGATATGATTTCAAAATATTTTAGTCAGTCAAAACTATTTGACACGAAAATCGATTACTTATTTTGTGTATCACTCTATTAAAGAACTCTATTGTATATAAATATATACATATATGTATTTTATTTCAAATATACCTATTGAGTTAGATTATTTTGGATTATATTCTGTTATATTCTGAAAAATGTTGTAAGGAAGGAATGGAGTGGAAGAGGTTGGAAATCTCTGATCTATGAGTTACGCTTGAACATGCCCAGGAAGTCCTGTTGGCAGACAAAATTTCATAATATGAACAGTGGTGTAGCTAAAAATTTGGGGCCTTCATACAAACGTTACGAAAGAGGGACCCATTTTTCGCTGGACACTTTTGCATTCCATGACTCTGATATGAGATGACTACGCCGCTAGTTCAATCGTGTATGGTAGTGAGCTAAAGAAAATTCATATTTCAAGTATATAACATAATAATATGTTTGTGAAGTGCAAAATAATTTACAAATAAATGCACATAACGACTTATTTTTTTGGTAAATTATTGTTTTATTTAAGATCATTAAAAAAAGAAGTTTACACCTCTGACATTTTGAAATATAATTGAAAAAAAGACAGTTTTGAAAAGTATTCGAAGAGGCAACATTTTTTTTAATAAACGTCAAAAGTATGTTTTTATAAGCAGAACAAAAACGAAATACTAAAGTTTTGTAAGAAGATGCGCTGTTTTTTTATATAATACTTATTTATCTATGATAAAAAAGTATTGACTTTCAAATCTGAGGACGACTCATTGTAATTTCAAAACATTGTTTAATTCTGTAAATTATTTCATTTCATATATAATTATTATTTATAACGTCCGCTCGTCTCTTCCTAAATAAAATTTTACTCTACAATACATAATTAAACATCATATATGTAATGTAGTGTTCCACGAATGTCAAATATATCGTTAACAAAATGATTTCATAATAATTTTCAATACTAGCCATTACTGTACCGCTGATGATAATTTAATTTCAAATTCTAAGAAAAACCATTGTAATAGAATGAATTTATTTGAAGGCCCGTACTGGATATAGCTATTTCATCTTCACTCGTCACGGTATCTGCATAATATTGATATTTTCATCGATCATTTTTATCGATTAAAAACGATTTCTTCCAATATGTTGCGAATAAATTATTATATTTGTTTCAATTAAGAGCTTTCGTTAATTTCAACGTGGTACAAAGAAGCTGACTTATTCTGGCATTACACACATGTTCACATAGTATAATATGTATTTTCATTAATTAAATTTAAGTGGTTTTTTTATTATGAGGTGGTGGAATGTTTAATTCGCATATTTTGTAAATTCCATTATTAGATTTCTCAAGCATAAGTAATTTCAGTTTATTCTCAAATACAATAAAAATCAGGGCTTCGCTATTTTTTTCGTCCCAGTTCAAGTAAAATATATATATCGGTACAGTTCCGGTTTTCGTTCCGGCAAAAATAGCGGTTTTTAACGGTTTTCGGTTCAGCTCGAATCCAAAAGCCCAGGAATTTTACAGATTTGCCCAAAATATCTCCGTGACTCGTTTTTTTTCTTTTTTTTAGCTCACCGAGGAATTTGAAAATCTCAAAACCTCTATACTAGCGTGAACTGAAAAAAACAGATATTTTTTTCGGTTCGGTTCCGGTTCGAAGCCCTGATAAAAATTATCTTCCTATAATGTATTTTCCTATTAAATTTGTTTTTATCGTAATAAAATTAAGTCCAATATTTTCAGCCCAGTTGTGTCATCTAGGGAATAACGTGTATACAAATAATAAGCATCGGTCATGGTATTTGGTTTGAGTCTGTAATAATCTTCTTTTATTTCAGAGCTCACATGGTTTTCTTCTTAGCTTAAATAAATTTTAGCAGATGTCACTAACACCCATATAAAGAAAATAAGCATATTAGAAACGAAAATATTTTTCAACAGTTAATTAACTGAATATGTAATAATATACTGGGAGCCTGTGGCGTAATTAAACAGCGATCTCTTTTTTACTATAAATTGATTCATCTCAATCAAAAGACCATATTTGTATTTTAAAATTTTAATTATGACTTAAAAAAAATATTACCACTAAGTATTAACCTTTTTATTGTTTTTAAGCTTTTATTTGAAATTCATAGCTAATTAAGGGTGAGTGTAACGGTCTACAGCGACACCTATAATAAAGACATTTTATTAAGTGACTTATTTACAAACAATCGTGTAATTGAGAATATCTATCTTTATAGAATTTTCAAAACATTCCAGTTGAGTAAAGCATTCATACTATATACAAATTCCATTTAAAAAATGATAATTAACAGAGAGCCAGTGACGTGCTTAAGCAGTCACCTCTTATTTGCTTTTTTAATAAATAATCGATCTCAACTATAACGCACTATTAATTTATAGAACAATTTATAAATTAAACGTTAAGAAAATCAAATACAATAATATGAATAATACTATTATTATTTTTCAGCTTTTATTGGAATTCATAGATAATTCATTGTTGAAATAGTAACTGTCAAGTGGAGAATTGTTAAAATAATAATATAAAATAAAACTACACAAATTTTTGTACATAAGTTTCTCAATAAGTTGTCTTATAGCAGTCGCTGTAGAACGCTTCACTCTTCTTAAGTGTTGAAATAGTATCTGTTAAATGAAGAATGTCAAAAAAATCGAAAAAAAAATATTATTTTATTACTTGCCTTATTTGAAAAAAAAACATAGTGCATTTTGGTTGAGATAAATAAATATATTGAAAGAAATAAGAAACCACTGCTTAAGCACGCCACTGGCTCACTGTTTATTTTATACTGTAAACTGTTAGTGGAATACAATTATAAGAAAGGTTTTAATCAACTGGAATGTTCTTAAATCGTATTTAGGTTATATAAGCTTATTTATAATTAATTACACGAATATTTTTGAAAAATTCAATTAACTTTTTTTTTAAAATTATAGATGCCGCTGTCAACCATTTTACTTACCCATAATACTTCTTCATAACACGTCTTTGGCATAGAAAAAAACTTGGAAATAGACACTTGTTTTTAAAAAAATTTGACTCACTCTTGATGGCACATTGGTGGAATAAACATAATTATAACTGTTTTATGTTTAATTTATCTTTCTTTCCTGCATTAAATTATTATTTGTCGTAGCATAGACATTGAAGAAATATTTTCATTTTAATTTTAAAAGGAAGTCGATAAAAATGGAAAAAGGTTTTAACTAAGCTTAGATAATACAAAAATAATAAAGTAATCATTTTTTATCAATTCAAAGTATCTAATCGATAGATAGCGGCTTTGCAATGAGTTTTCACCACTGCTGTAGTTGTGCGTAAAGCAGTGGCTTCCAACCTATATGTTACTGCGCCTCCCTTTGAAGAAAAAAAGATTATCGCGCCTCCCCATCCTATATTTCATATAGTAATAAAGACACGTTTTAAAGGGGAAATAAATATTTTGAACTTTTCGCGCCTCCCTTTGCAATAGCTCACGCCTCCCCAGGGAGGCGCGCCTCCCAGTTTGGAAATCGCTGGCGTAAAGTGAAAAAACACATGTAAAGTTATTAGGTTAAACGATAGTATTCCTCTCTGATTTATTTCGTAAACGAGAAACGGTGTTTACACAAAGTGATTTGATCGGTAGAAGTCGATGACGGACTCACTGCGCTATTACCAAAAATGTTTACATCTTCCTTCAAGTTGGACTATCAAATCAACAATGTACTGTAAACTAATATACTCCTCTCGTGTGCGTTGTATACAAGAGTTTTGATTTTCACACCACTGTAATTAACAGCATTACATATTATGCTTGAGAGCACTGCTTTTGTTGAAAAATCAAGGGTCGTCAGGGCTTTAGCGTGTATTTTATAAAATATAAAAGTTGCATAATATAAGAAATGATTAGAGTAGTAGGAGGTGCCGCGTGGCAGCCATATGCTCTACATAGGGAGCGAATATGGTAAAAGAAGAATAAGAAGAGTACATAGTAGAGAATATTTTAATCTGTTAACAAAAAACGCATCGAATAAAATATTATTATAATTACACCGCATTTTCGTCTCGAAATTTTGTTTTTCTCAAATATGTGATCTTTTCATCAGTCATGAAGGGGTGAGAAAAGTTAAGACTTAGAATTCATGTTAACTTTTCCGGTTCTAAGCTCAAGAAATGCGACCCCAATACCAACATTTTCTTAAATATCTATTTTAATATGGTAATAATATATTAAGGTATTCTTATATCATAGTTTTTTGGACCTTTTTTAGTTTATATAAGTATGCGATAACGCGATTACGCTATCAGGCGATAAGCACCCGCGATAACGATCGTTCCTAAGATAGCTGAGAAAACTCGTCAGTTGTCTGTTGCTGGTTAAATAAAAATGGAGCTTGCATTGTCCAATCGTCATCAGTGGCATAGGAAAAGTTTAGGGTATTTACAAGTTTCCTTTGCAACCGCGTTTCAGTGTTTCAGGGCTAGTCAAAGACTTGAAAGACATATATGAATAATGGAGGTCTGATAATGTCATTTTATACCCCTTCATTTAGGTGTTTTAAAATGATCAACACAACATGTCTACGAACGATCATTCGAAAAAAATAATTCTTCATACGTTACATGTGCACATTTTTCCTTTTGCCGCAATTGTGCACTATTTTCTATAGTCATTACTTTGTACCATCATTTACTTAAAAGATCTTTTGTTTGAACTCAGTGCTCTATGTTGTTTCGTTTATTATGTTAGCTCAGTTTTCTGTGAACGGTGTGTGTTTTATACTAATTACCATTAAGTTATTTGTCAAAACACCTGCGGATATTTTCAAGTTTATTTAAATTATTAATTATTAATAGTAATTTTAAACTGTACCACAAAATTAAAAGTATATTTTATAAAATAAAACACCCTTAAAGTTGAAGATTGTGTACAAATCGAGTCACATAAATATATACATAGCTGTGTTTGTTTATAATAAATATTTTTCAATTAATTTAGTTCATTTAAGTTTTGATTTTGTAATAATATAATATTTCAATCATATCATTATAATCATCATAATTGATAGCAGGCGTCATGGATGGCATCAAGCACCACTTTCAAGTAAAATAAATATTATTCTTTAGTTTTTTAACTCTTATTTTTTGGTTGTCTTTCGATGAAATTGACATGAAGTGTTTATTTTAACAGTTGAAAGCTGTTTTAATCTTCATTCTTGGTTTTCATAAATATTATAAATATTTAATAACGGTATTTTTCTTTGAACAGATTTAAGTTAATTGTTTTATCTAAGGATAAGGAGGAAGAAATACCGTAGTTAATAAATCGTTTATAGGATAAACCAGGCCTCGGCAAATCAAAATATTCATTGGAATCATTTATTCAGCTTAAAAAATATTTTTTTTATTAAATTAAAATTTCAGATTATTTTATGTCGTTCAAAATAAGCATGTTTTCATTTAATATCTGTTAACACATTAAATGATCGCTGTCCTCAAGAAATGAAACGTAATGACTTTTTAATTTCTGGTAACCGATGTGTTTACACTGTCAGTTGCTCAATAATGTTATTATCTCTTATGTATTTACTGTAAGTCGTTTAAAATGTGTTTTCCGCTTCCACTAATTAACGAAGAAATCGAAGACGTATTTAATTTAGAGCTGCCAATCGAAAAGCTTTGTGAAAACAAATCTTAGTTGGTTGCATCACTACTAAAACGTTTTGAAACCTTTTTAAAGTAATCATTGCCTGTCTGTCGCATGAACTGGCACTGCTTGGAACCAGCGCTTCTACAACTTTTCAATTACGTCATTCATTTTTGGAACCAAAATCAATAATTGTATCCAGTCAACCATTCCAAAATGCAACACAAAATTTAAAAATATGTACTTGGCGAATACGTCATTTTTTTAAATGATTCGAGATGAACTCGTCAAGAATTTTTAAAAATTCACATAATAACAACTCGAGGAAAATCCTATGAGTTAGTAATCAAACCTTAAAATCATTTTGTCGACTAAAGAAACAATATTCTCTTTAGAAAATTTACATTATTATGTAAACGATGTATCAAATAAAAATTTAGTTTTATTATGTAAATAAATTAATCATTCTAAAACGTTTTTTTTAAGGAAAAAAAGTGCTTTAAAACGAACTTAAAATTCCGGAACTCACTTCTTGTCAAAAAAAATTCTAATGCATGTCCGTTCCCAATGAGAAGAATATGGCTTCTTTGTGGAGGTATATGAACAGAAGTTATTTTACGATAATTACTTATTATATAGTTTCTTAGCATCTTTTCCCCCCGAAGAGAGAGAGAATAGAAGGATAGGCTTAGGACAGAACTATTGGTTAACTAACCGCTCTCGCTTTGCTTCGTACTATGATCCTAACTCGTGAGATCCGTCACGAAAGTCAACCATGTTTACCACTACGCCATAGACCCTACTGTTGGGAAAAGATGTTGTAAATAAGAGAATTTTGCAAATCAAAACAATATATTATGGAGCATTACACCCCTGGTTCTGGACACAGAGTAAGTATACGGAGCTTGTATATTTTTACACGTTACACTCGGAGGGGACATTATCTAAGATATGAACAAACAGACAATGGTTTTCATGAAAAAAAAACAGTTTTTAAAGCAAAATAAATAAAAAAAATACAAATATTGATTTGAAACAATAACAACTGCGAGGAAAAGGTGCCGGAACCCCGTTCCACCTCGCTACATAGAAATGCAAGCACTGAGTACACATAAACCAAAAAGTAGAGATTCAACGATTGAGATTTCAAATAATATAGCCCAATAAACAGCAAAATATTATTAAATGTTGTTCCATACTTTCAATTACTAATCATTCTAAGCGTGACCGATTATGATATTTTTGCACAAAATCTCTCCGCCCCTCTCTTTTATGTGTGATCTTATCGACGGACTCTTATACCATTTATGGAAATTAATAAAACTAGTACTGCTAATGACACTTCTTAAGCAAGGAAATTTAAATGTATTTTTGCAGTTTTTATACGAGAATTATTTAACAGGATGTAACAATCAGTCAAAAACGATTTGCTTACAAAAAAATGAAATGATAAATATTGTACTTAATGCGGTAAGTGAACTAGCTTAGTATACAAATGATGAGTGATGCTGATTTATTTTAGTCAAGATTTCTTTCTTTTAATAAGTCGAATATTTTATGTGGTATTTTACGTGACGCATTTTGACATCTTAATAAAATTCTGACATGATTAATATCAAATTTCATTGGGTATATTAAAAATAAATTTTATGAATGAATAATGTTATAAAGATGTTTAATAATAATTATTTGTAATTCTAATTTTGAATTTCGGGATGTCAATTTGCAAAACGTTTAAGTTTCATTCGTTTTTTTTTCACTCTGCGTAGGTGGCTTGACGGTAATGTCGGTTGTATACAGATCAACTTAATAACTTTGTGTGTAAACAGTTTCAAAGACACGTGCTCCTTCTGTCGGCCCACCTCGCACAAGTATGTGGCTGGCTTTTTCTAAAACCATTTTAATTGGAATTGGGAAACATTCTAAATTAATCTACAAAGACAGATTAACAATGGGTAACAAATGATACAGTATGGAAATGCTTAAAGGTATTAACGTGTTGTTAATAGTGAATTAAACTGCTATCGAGTTAACGCTGAACATATCGAAATACTATTTAAAAAAAAATGTTTTAGACCTGACATAAATTATTTACAATTCATTTAAAAATGTATAATAATTATCGTTAAGTAGATTTTTTAAAAATATAATTGATTGAATTTTAAGTTAATTGCTTAGTGTAATAAATAATAATATTAAAAGTGATGAACACATATTTTATTCAAAGTAATTCATTGGTATTAATAAAGAAGTTTGATGACATTTTTTAAATGATTAATATCTGAAACATGACATTTTTCAAAAATTAAAAATAATGACTAAGCTGTACACAAGGGTGGCACTTAACAATCTTTACCAATAAATATTAATTAATAAGTAATATAAAATTAAATTGTATAACTTTGTTATTCCACTCGTTGAATCCTGTCGGATTTAAATATTTAATAAAAACTTCCACAAAGTCATCACCGAATCCATCTAAAATATTATAATTAATAAGTGATTGTTGAAATTTAAATACAAATATTTTAATTATATGAACACTTAAAAGACGAAAATTTTCTAAATGTAATGGGATTCAAGATAACTAAGTAACAATTTTTAAAAAAGTCAATAACAAATAATTTCACTGATTTTCTCGTTCTATCCAGTGTAACCCACTCTTACTAGGAATACAAACGCTCTTTTCGTTATTTATTCCTACGTTCATGAAGGTTTTTCATACCCAGTGAGGCTCAACCTAAATAATATTTTACTCCTTTAATTTTGAGTGAATTAAGAGGAATATTTTAACTAGAGAGCATTGGCCATTTTCAAATTAAAATTAGATTCATAATTTAAATCAGTTTAATCAACAACGTGATTAAATAAAATGTCTTAATTGTTTTTTAATATTAATGTTCTTAATTTATATCAGCTTTCCTTTGACTATAGAGTAGCATACTTAATTAATCAGTTTAATAAAGATAATCATAAATTGAAAGTATACGTTTTACTTAAACAATTTTAACTACATTTATTCTATTAAATAAATAACAATCATGTATCTGAAAATAGCATGATGCCAAAATGACTGTCAACTACGCTTTATAAAAAAATATTTTTCTCTTTGCTTTCCTTATAAAAGAACACTTGTATGACCTTAAAAATTGTGCGTACAAATAATGTGCTTTTGGAAAAAAATATTGCCTTTTTCGATACGCGATAAAATTATATGTTTTGAAGTTTAAGTTTACTGTACAATATTTCTGGCTTAATTTTGTTAATTAGCTTATTTAAATTTAACAAATGCTATCAACATGCAATATAAACGAAAACTGATTCTGGTTAGGCGCCACTGACAGAGAGCTTTTACAGTTTTGAAAGCTCGTTGTTTTTTTAAGCTTAACGATTTTGGTGTTAGTTTACAAAATGTTCGACCAGATCACTAGAAGGCGGGTTAGTGCATAAACATGCTTCCTCAATGAACTTCGTCGACCCGTACTGAAGGAAAATCATTTATTTAATTAATTAAAAGAATCTCTTAAAAAAACACAAGTCACAAGAGTCATTCATGTACTGTGACTTGAGATGGTGTCCAATATAATGTGATAATTTGTGACGAAGTCGTCATGGTTGTTTAAATTGAGACACCAAAATTACTTTTTTTTAAAGTGTAATTTGCACATATTGGCCATAGTTTTTTTATGGAAGAAGAAGTAAAAAATAACCATAAGCACCTTACGTCATAAAATATCAAGAGAATTATTTTTTTAAGTTTATTGTTTTCTATAAAAATATTGTTTTACATTGATGACAATCGATGATGTAGCGAAACTTAATTGTTTTTATCATGAAAAACAAACGTAGTAAAAAACATTAAAAGTTAATACATTTAATTTTCAATGAACACAGACAATGTGAGTGATTAATAGCATTTTATAAATCTTAGTCTGTTCAGTGGTAATAATCATTTTAATTCTTGTAGCTTATAACATAATATTTAAAAATATATTCTGTTAAAAAGTTAAAAAGTGTTTTGAATTATTCAAAACACTTTTTAACTTTCATCACTATGTTTTTTTCAGGGCTGTAGACAGTGGTGTAGGAAAGGGTTCTGCCGCCCGGGGCGGTCCTTGAATTTGCCGCCCCCCATATTTCCTCTTTTACAAAATATTGTTTTTAAATCACTTCTACTATTTTTTATCTATGACCTATGAGTTTTTAATACAGGTGGCTTAATTTTTTTTATGCATAAATATAATTTCTCGAAAAATAATGTATTTATTTTTGGAAATGCCGCCTCCAAAAGTGTGTCGCTCGGGACGGTCCGCCCCTACCGCAACCCCCTTCCTACGCCACTGGCTGTAGATTTTTAATTGTGGTATTTTAGGCGAAATTAGAGTCTTAAAAGATGGTGAAATTCGACTACTTTTTTAAATTAAATTAAAATACAAACATTTCAGTATTTTAGTAGATATTAAAAAATACGGACACACGGAAACGACTGATTTTGAATAATTTTTAAATCGGAATCGGTTCATTTAAAAATTCTAAAGCTGGAGTAGCTTTGTTAGTCTTTCCAGGGCTATAACGTACTGGTTATTACTTTATGTGAATAAATATTGATATAACATCACACATAGTCATAGATTCATTTTATAGGGATTCAGTATGAAAAATAATTCATTTTGGCCTGCATCGATAACTCTGTCTCTGCTATCTCTGAAATGTTCTGTTTGTTGTGAAATTAATTTGTTTGATTCGTACAATCGCGTAACAAAAATAAATTGATGATTTGCAGTTAAATTTTAACTTTATCTTCTTGAGTACTTTTGATTGCTTCTGATAGATCACTTAGAATAAGGGATTTTTTGCTCATTTTTTTTTCAATCTGTTATTTTATACTATTTTTCGTTCAATTGTAATTAGATTTTTAACGTTTCTCCAGTCATTCACTTCAATTTCAAAGTTCAATTTAAACGACCGCGAACGATATATCTGTTATTAAAAAAATAATAAAATTTACCTTAGAAAAATGTAATGGCTTACTGACACATAATAAAAATAAAATCCGGCGCACGAATTGTTAGAACTGAGTACCATCTACTTCCTTCCCGACAAGAATCCGATATGACGCTAAAAGATCTCAACTCCTGTTGGTAGGAGGTGTAAACAAACTTCTTTTATTAGCTCATCAAGATCACAGATGACAGTGCTACTTGCATTATACATACACATTCGCACACACACACACTCGAAACAAAACGAGTATACACCGAAATGGGTTTTCAATGATTATTATTTTCAGCTGTGTCATCATTTAATTTATCTATCAAGGAAAATATATTTTTTGACATGGCCGAACCTCACGACAAGAAAAATTATAAATGTAATGGTTATTTTGTAATATGTAATTATTGTGATTTTAATATTTGTAAATGAGAATATATTATTGTTGAGTCTGTTAATACCTACTTTAAAAAGATTAGTGTACATAATTTAAGATTTCGACTGAAGGTGCTTGGTGGAATTTCAATATTAAATTTGAATCGTTCAAACTATGTACATTCTCACAAATTTTGTCATTAACGACCCGGGTTTCGCCTTTCGGCATCTTCAGGCATTCAAGTGCACGGATGAACTTGAACTGACGCTTAGCAAATAAAAGTTTCGTGCTTATATAAGATACAAATGCATCACTGAGTCCAAAGCCATTGCTGGCGAAAAGGATGAGCTCATGGGAATGCCAACAGATTTGTGTAGTGAGCAGTTTCAAGAATTATATAATCTGTTTGTCGGCAAAGGTTTTATGATTATATGATTTTATGGTTATATAGGGTATAGAAGAGGTCATCACTGAGAAGATGCATCACTGAGTCCAACTCAGTGATGCATTTGTATCTTATATAAGCACGAAACTTTTATTTGCTAAGCGTCAGTTCAAGTTCATCCGTGCACTTGAATGCCTGAAGATGCCGAAAGGCGAAACCCGGGTCGTTAATGACAAAATTTGTGAGAATGTACATAGTTTGAACGATTCAAATTTAATATTGAAATTCCACCAAGCACCTTCAGTCGAAATCTTAAATTATATCAATATTGCTAGTACAGCAAGATTGACTGAACTCTATAGTAAATTAGTGTTAAAGTTTCGTGTTGTTAATCAAAATTTGTGGTTTAATAACAGCTGTTTTATACCCTATATAACCATAAAATCATATAATCATAAAACCTTTGCCGACAAACAAATTATATAATTCTTGAAACTGCTCACTAGTCAAATCTGTTGGCATTCCCATGGGCTTATCCTTTTTGCCAGCAGTGGCTTTGGACTCAGTGATGCATTTATATCTTATATAAACACGAAACTTTCATTTACTAAGCGTTAGTTCAAGTTCATCCGTGCACTTGAATGCCTGAAGATGCCGAAAGGCGAAACCCGGGTCGTTAATGACAAAATTTGTGAGAATGTACATAGTTATTAGTGTACATATTCAAAATTCAATAAAAATATCTATTCATGTGACGTAATATGAAAATATATTTAATTTAATACATCGTTCCAATTCTGGCAAAAGGAATCATTTTATCGAATATATTGTGGTTTAAATAACTTATACTAAACATGCAAAGCAAAAATTTTATGAAAGCTATATCATCTAAAACAGAGCTGGCGTAGGACCTAGGGCAGGCGTGCCTAGAACAGCGATTCACAAATGTAATGTTTTGCAAAATAAAATTTCTTTTTTAAAAAAGGATTTTCTGCAATTATTCGATTAATAAAACAACTCTCGACTATTGATGACTGATGAAACATATAAATTATTAAACTACAGTGTATATTATTATGGTATTTATTGTGTATTTATTTTTGGTATTAGGACAATGGTGAGAAAGCTGCGTCTTCGTATGCGACCTTTATTGATTTTTTATTATTCATTTCATTGTTTTTTACCAAGAAAAATATAAATTTCATTTGCATGTAAGTCAAACAAAAGTTTCATTTGAATGTTATCAAACAATTAAGAAACAATTGTTTCATATTTTTTAAAATATTTAATAATAAAAAAATATGTTTGTGATTAGTATAATAATGTATAATATATCTTTTAAATGATACAGTAAAAATACATAAGCGAATCGGAAACGTACAAACTTCTTTGCTATGTTAATAATTAAACGAACATTAATAATTTGATTGTGCGGTTAACGAATTTGTTTACATAATGCTTCCGTTTGAAAATTCTGTTGTTTTTTGAGGTTAGGAATTTTTGGCGGGAGAATGCAATTAACTTGCCATAGTTATAAAAGTTTGAGCTGGCATCTGTTTACAAAGTGTGGCAAACAGTAAAACTACCGCGAATTCGAGAAATCACATGTGCCGACACTTACGCGCACTGTTCTCACAATTGTCGTGGTTTTTAAATTTACTATGCACAGAATATGTTTTTCTCAACATTTTTCATCGGTTTTTGTACCTCTGTAAAACACGTTTTCAAAAATAAAATTGTATGAAACTTCTTACGTACATTTTATTATAGTATCAGTTTTTATGATCTTATTGAACTAAGCGAAGCGTGAAAAGGACTTATAATATATAGTCAAGAGTTGATTTTTTGTTTTTGTAAATAACATTATCAGACACCTACATAAGGAAGTGTTTAGATAGAATTATAAATGGTTAGTATCCGCTGTATTTGTTTGGATGTAGTCAGCCAGTTTATACAAAACAGTATTAATAATTCAGAGAAATCTTTATAAAAATACTGACAGAGAACAATAACTTAGTGACCGCTTTATGAATAAAATTACTAATAAAAGAATGCTTGAGGGAAAATTTACTGATAAAGGGGTGTTTTTTTAACAAGTCTGGGTAATCGATCAGTTGGTCACTCTGGACCTTAAAATTCAATTAACATAGCAATCCGTTCATCTCAATTGAAAATTGTAGAAATAAATTGACAAAAATATCCGAAAATTTAAAATTACAAAAAAGAAGCATTTAACTTTTTCCTCGTTAGCTATAATATGTTTTTTATTCTCATTATATTCAAATCAATTTAAATTTAATTATTATATTTGTTTTAAATGTTTTTGTGTACATATATATTCCAAAATAATGTTTATTTTCCGATGTTTTTAATTTCCATGGTCAACTCGACTCTCAAGAAAATAATTGCATCACAGTTTCTTTAGTCATCTGTAAAATCGATTTCCAGACGCACATTTTATTTTCTTGCAATCTAAACATATTAAAAATCTTTATTGATACTTACTTCGAAAAGTTATATACTCAGTAGGTTATTAAAATTATCCTAAGACGAAGACGTGGAGGAACATTAAAAAAATAAAAATAACAAGATTTGTTTATTGGATTTATTTGGTGTGGGCTCCCTGCGGCCTAGTGGCTAGAAATCTAAACATTTCGAACTGTGAGCACTGCCATCGATTCCGCTCCTTTAAAATGGTTTGTTAGCTTCGAATGTCTATAAAATACCAACGGACAACAGAAAATAGAGTGAGTGGTATATAACATGACTTTCGCCACAAACTTTATGACGGTGGGTTGAAAATATTGCTCTTGCATGAAAGGTTCCATTAGTATTATAAGAAAAATCGAATGGATCTCGCGTAGGACTCATTTAATTGATAAACAGGGAGACCTTCATTCGGCGGAGGTTATACATAGCATCAATAACGACTACTATTAATCATTACATACTTCTCAATAACAAATAACTTATTCAGGGTTATTTTAATTAATTACCGATACGATAGGATAATTATATAACGAGTAACATTCAGTGCTGGCTTGAAGTAATTTCGCGCCCTAGGCCACGGTTACTGACGCGCTCCATTTTTACCAAATCGTTTCATTATTAGTAATGGTAATTAGTAGGAATCATTAGTAATATATGTTGTTGTATATATCTATCTCCACTCCCAATGTGGAGCATATGGTCTCTTAATGAAAGTATTTCATCAAAAGTTTTTTTACGTGAACTGTTTGTTACTCAGTCGCTCAACCTATCTTTTTCGAATCATGTAGAATACGATACATAATTACAAAGAACAAATACAAACTTCAAAATATGTAACGTATTATTTATTATTATCAGAGTATATAAAAATAATAAATAATAGTCCATTTATGCAACCCCAATGGTTTCCGCCCTAAGCGGTTGCCTATTTCACCTGCATGTTAGCGCCGGCAATGATTAAATACGAGTTACTTTTTAAGAAGTGATATTACAATTTCATAGTCTGGATGACATAATTTTATTAGATTTAAACAAATTAAACCAAGGTTGTAATGAATTATTGTAATAACAGATTAAAATAACAAAGTATTTTAGCTCTACAGTTTTTAATAATTTTATTCGTTGATAGCTATTTCGGCTTGCGCCATCGTCAGAACTATGTTTAAACTAATATTTTGCTCAGCTATATATACTGGCTCTGAAGAGATACACAATGCATCAAGTTATTCGCTCTAACATCCTAATTATAATTACAATATTACACTTATCAAAGAACGATTTGATAAGTGTAATATTGTAATTATAATTAGGATGTTAGAGCGAATAACTTGATGCATTGTGTATCTCTTCAGAGCCAGTATATATAGCTGAGCAAAATATTAGTTTAAACATAGTTCTGACGATGGCGCAAGCCGAAATAGCTATCAACGAATAAAATTATTAAAAACTGTAGAGCTAAAATACTTTGTTATTTTAATCTGTTATAAATGGAGTTCTACCAAGTAAATGCCAAATCAATTAATAAATTATTGTAATTTTATCAAATAATATATGACCGCAAAAAATGATATGGGGATGAAAACTGTGAAGTTGAGGAAGTCAAAAATGAAATGAAGCATTGTAAATATATTCATCCAATATCAGGTGACCCCTTTAATACACTTTTGTTCAAGTACATTAATTTATACCTACATATTTTGTTCCATCGATATAACTGATGATGAAATTAAGACAGGTGTTTTTAATAACAAGCATATTAGAGGTTGTTTTTGATGAAATTTTGATTAAGAAGTTAAATGAGTATGCCTGGCAATATGCATAACATCGGAGACGGAAGCTTTTTAAACGAGTCTAAAGCATTGCTTACGCTTCTTACAACTATATGTAATGTAGAAATATAAACGTGGTAGAAAAGCGCGAAGAAATGAAAACGATTTAAATTATGTGTACGTATGTATTTATGTATTCTTTCCTGTTCATAAAGTCAAGAATGACTTTAAATGTAACATTAGATGCTGCTATGTTATTGGAAACATAAGACGCGATCACGACTTGGGCAAATTGCTTCTACGAAAATATCTACATATACCCGGATGATGTATTCGTTGGATATGTTTTTAGTTTACACAACTTATTTATCATCAAAAGTATCATGAGATTTGCTAAGGTAAAATGGTTAAGATAGCAATAATAAAAAAGTATATCATTTTAATCATTATAATATACTGATTTTGAAAATACTAAGCGACACTGTCCTTACCAATGAACGTCTCTACATTGTATTATGTATACGCGTACACAATTTGGAAATCAGACCTTAAATTAAAATTTTACCTTCTGATTGGTGTTTTAATAAAATTTATTTTCAATTAGAAGGTTATTGCTTAATAACAATACTAATAGTATATGTGTATTTTGCATTTACACATATATATCATGCAAATATATTTTGAATTATATATAAATATATGTTTTATTTTCTAAAAATGATTTTTTAAAAGAACAAATGGTAGAAAAATATTTTTGACTTTTACCCAATAACTATTTTTTTTTTACCCAGTCTCAAAAAAGGTTGTCGACCACTGGCTCAGATGCTTATTTATTGGATTGAAAGAGAACCCAAAAACATTATTTTCGTTAACTTTTCTATTAATGTAATAATGATAAAATTGTGCGAGTAGAATATTTAAACGAAAATAACATAGAAAAGGAGTGTTGTGGTCTGAAAAAAAATCTAAGGGAATTGTTGATCATTGAATTTAACTCCACCTGTCGATAAAAAAATGAGATACTGAATTGTAATAATTCCGCATGTATTTAATATGATCAATACCTGGTTTAGTTCATGACGAGCATTATTAACTGACGATGCACGTCATGAGCGAAACCGGTTCTGAGTATATTAAATAAAAGTTTAATTAGTGCTAATGAGTATTTTATTTTTTGAATATACATACATACATAATGCCTTTCCTTCAAGTAATGACAGTAAACACCATAAAAGTAATAGAAAATTTAAATTAACTTTGATTATTCTACGTATTGTGTTACTAACTGTAATAATTAATAATTAATTATAACTAAATTAAATTTGTTTGCTCTGTTTTGATTTTATAATCCCCTCTTTGCTTCCCTTAAAAAGGAAAAATCCCAATCTGATTGATTGCAACTCATTAGTATCATTATTTGTTTGCTTTATTTCAATTCTACACCCCCCTCCTTGCTCTTCTTAAAAGGAAAAAAACCCAAAACTCCATTTTGTAATTTCATAATTTTATAATGTTAGAATCAATCATGCTTCATTACTTAAGCAAACTTTGCGATAGTAAGTCTGAAGATGCCTCTGAAAGAGGCGAAACACGTGTCACAGTTAGTGACACAATACGTGGAATAATCAAAGTTAATTTAAATTTTCTATTAAAATGAACTTCCACAAAGTTACCGCCGAAACCATCGAAAGTACCATAAAAGTAACTCCATCTTATTTTGGTATTGTGACTGACAATCTCCTGAAGTCAAGATTTATCAACGATGATTTTGAAAAATATCCATCTTTCGTGTAAGCTGCGCTGCGCTCTTTTAAATTTGGAAAAAAATAGCTAACGTGAAAACGTTTTGTGTTCAAACAAACAAATATAATAGAGTAAATTGGTCATAGATAATTGATTCTTTTGAACTATCAAATACAGTAAGAAAAGTTTAACAACCCTACCTTTGGTCAATTTGTCGTAAGCTTTCGTTTTCCCGTACTTGCAAAAAGCTTAGAAAGTCCATAGGTACTGCCGATGAAAAGGCAATCTCTCTCAAACTCCTTTCATGTCCTTTCAACTGAACGACAAAAACTGCCTCATCTGATGAACTAAGCATTTCGTACGTGATATTGGCTTGTCGGCTTTAAGCTTGGACTTCACTGAGATTTTCTTTCCAGATGTTTATATATCTTTATTATTTTATTATGTTTTGTTCCCAATTATGAATGAGCAATAGGATTTTACTGCACATCCTTAAATTGCAAAAACATTTCAAGTAGTACTGTTACTAAAAGTAAAATTAACTAAATTTATATATAAAGGTTTTTCATATTTTTATATACATCGTATATAAACTTAGTATAAGAAATAGGCATTTTAAAAAAATCAGAAACGACATAAATATAACAAATTGAGGTAAAATACAATTCTAATACTTTAACATAGGACTTATGCCCTAGCTAGTAGATTTTTTCATTTAATATTCAGTCAACGGATCAGCACATTATAATTAGACGAGCTACAAAAATATGATATTTACATATCTCAAAAAAATGTTAGGTCTATGATAAAAAATCTTCAACCAAGAGCTCTAAGAAAAAACTGAAATATTTTTCACACAAGTGCCATTATGAAATTTCAGTCGCATACTTACTTGTAATAGAGAATAAATGGTTTTTGTAACTAATGCTTGCAAATGGACTATTCCAATATGCTTTAGTTAATTTCAAATAACCACAGTACGCAAAAGACAACAATCTATTTAAATCTCATTAAATAATCAAATTATTTTCACATATTTCTAAGGCGCCTGGGCGCCATGGCGATAAAATTTCCACTAATATTTTTACATTGAACATTTTTCAATAAATTCAATTATTTCATGCCGTCTTAATAAAGGAGTTGTTCTTCTTTAAAGATTTCTCGCAGTCAAAAATACGATTTTCCATGAGAATTTTCTTTTTCAGAATGTTAATAAAACAGCACGTAGAGTAGGTAATACGGGGCAATTAGGGCTTGTTAGAGTGTCACCGCTAGAATAACCCCCCGGCCAAATCTCCCCCATTCAAAGAAAAAGAGAGAACGTGACTTTTTACATCACTTTTATAATTTATTATTTTCTTGCCTACTTCGAAGATTTGATTCTTTATCGGAAAGAATTAAATTCTTGTTCATACATAGATCGATGAAATTCTTAAATACTAAGCAAGACAATAATACCTTACACTAACCGATACTTTCGTATTATATAACATTAACAAAGATAAGTTAATTTTTAAAATATTATTTCAGGCTGAACAAGTCCTGGTTTATAATGGTTTGGTCACAGACTGGCAGATAAACAAAATATTATACATATCTTCAGAGAGCCAGTATCTCACTTACTTAACAAATGAATTCAAGGTATATTGACAACTATTATGATCGATTGCTAAAAGTTGACGATATTAAGCTCTGTGAATTTTCAAGTGGCTTCCTATTTATTTTTGAGTGCTTTACTACAGTATACTAAAATTATTTGAGATGACAAAATGCTCCCCGAATTATGTTTGGACTAGTAATGTTGTAGAGTGTTTTTAGTATATCCTCATATCAGGTTGCGAGGTGACCACAGTTTATACAATATTCATAAATTTATCTTTTTATTTCAGTTATTTGTGAAATGACAAAGTTTTTATTTTATTTTAAAATTCATCTTCCAAAAACTAAATGCCGTACCAGAACGGTTTAAATATATGTATTTAAACTAGCCAATAAGAATCTGATCCATTATGCTGCTCATAGTTTAAGCAAAATCTACCATGTTGCTTAAAAAAATGGTAGATATAATCTTATTTTCATACATTATTATTGGTCTTGGATAAAGATTATTACAGATAAATTTAATTGAAGGAGTTCAAATCTCATATTCCGTTACGAAATATGTAAACTTATTATGTAAATTATTTTATGAATAGAATGTTTAAATTTTTCTTGTAGCACATGCTTTTAGATTAGTATTAATTATTTACATACTCATCCAACCTAACACCATTTTTTTGGGTAACCTATATAAATCCTTTCAAGATATCACAAACTTTATAGATCAACAAAAGGATTACGATTAAAAATCATTTCCAAATTAGGTATGTGCACTTATATATGTTAATATGAATCGAAATTGTTTCAATATCTACTCGAGTACAAGCCGAATTAAATATTTTCGAAGACGCGATATTGGTCACCATATTTAAACGCTCTACTTGGCCACGATAATCAATCATTTATTTACCTTTAAAGATGGCGACAGAGAAGAAACTTGCAATTGCAAGGGGCGCTCAATATTTCAAAAACACAGGAGTGGTTGTTCAGCGTGATTTCGGTAATTTTTAATAATCCTCCAAATTACCCAGATTTAGATAAGTACGAAAACGGTAGTTTTTACCAAGGCTTGTCTGTTGTCAAAAACCATATTTTCGTATATATATATAAGTCCTGATATATTTTAATAAATGTAGAACTAGTACAAATGAATATTGTTTTTTTTATATAATGCCTTTCCACCAAGTATTGTCAGTGAACAGCCTAAAAGCGATAAAAAAATAGATATAAAAATAGTATTTTTAATTAGCACCGAAGGTGTTTGTAACGTTGTATTCGTTGAAATTAGTTACATACTTTATAAAAAAACAGTTTTCGAATAAGTATTATAAAAATATCTCCATATTTATTTTCATATGTACTTCCTACAATTTTACTGAAACTTCAATCATCAAACATTTCGAAAAAAATAGGGTGACTACTGACTAGTTATTGTTGAATTTATGTGGTAAAAAGTATGGTAACATTATTCGAATTTCGAAATTGATTCGAACCGAAGCGTAACTAATAATGACTCTTTGTTCATTTAACCTGGTGTACCAATAACGTTCGACCTGTAAGGAGACAATCGCGTTAATGAATCGCTAAGTCGCGCAATTATCTCCGACCTTTCAATTGTCTGCGAATGAGGCAAAAGAAAGCGAAAATTTGAAAATTTAATCCAATCGTTTTGTAGGATTATTTTTCACTCTCATAAAAATACAACTGTACAGATTATTAAATACTACAATACATATAAAAAAATAATTTGATAGTTAATTTGACAACATGTTATCGTCAGAATTATTTCATGATAATTATAAATGAATACATTACAGTTAATATTAACCAAAGCGAAATCCTTTTTTTAAATCACATTAGGTCAACTCGAGTAGAAAATACATCGCAAATACCAATGCCAAAGATTTCAAAATAGTAGATTGAAAGACAACTAAATTTAGTATTGAGTCTACAGAGACATTAAACCAAGCTTATGTGATCTCTAAGTTACGACTTTTGGTACTAGGCCACAGATGTCGACTTTGTTTTGTTATAATTCTTGTCAAACTAAATACATTGCTTAATTATAATATTTTTTCTACTAAGTGAATGTCAATTCAATCAATGAAACATTCCCAAAAGATTATAAAATGCATATAAACCCCTGTCTAAACATGTTCTCGGCATGATTTTTTTTTGCTTTTCTAAAAGAGTTATTTTAATTCTATTTTATATTGATTCTTTAATCCAATGTGGAGCCTCCTACTAAAAGGTATCTCAACAAAAAAAGACTTTGAGAATTGTCTGTTACTCAGTTGCTCAACTCCTCTTTTTTAAAGAGAGTAGGGATGTATGGCTAGCTAGAACAAAACTAATTGGTAACTAATCACTCTCGTTACGCCTTATAATTTTTAGACTTCAAAGAGGAGACGGAAATTTTATAAAACAGAAATCGATTGAAAGTTTCTGTTCGTACTGGTATCTGAACCCGTGACTCCTGTCACAGAAGCCAATGGCGTTGACCACTTCCCCGCGTACCCGAAGATGACCACGATTTAATTTCTTTATTTATTCGTAGTTCGTTGATAAATGTTATATTTTTACAAAAGCAACATGAATGTTTTAACTTCAATAAATAATACATAGTGTCATGAATGACGAATACATTAAAAATTGAAAACTCTTTTAACTGTTTTAAATAATGTGAAAATTTTACTGTATCCTTATATTATTTAAGCGAAATACTTTATTTTTAAATATTTAATAAAAATACATTCACTTGCTTAATTGAATTTGTGATGGAGAGATATTTATTTTTCATTTATTTGTTATGTATATACACATAATTCAAAACAATTCCATATTAATGCTTAATATCACATCAATCGTATGGTTATAAATAGAGTATTGTTTTTGCGCTTACGGTGTATTAAATGTCTACCAAAACTAATAATAAAATCAATGAATGATACGACAAGTTGCTTTTCCCACCATCACCCCTTATGTGTATGCAGCAGATCAATGTATGATAATTTTCATTTGAGAAATCAAACTGTTAATCAAATATCCAGAAGTTCGAAGAACGCCTTCCACTCGAATATGAACCCGGCTTATGTAAGTGAGGAATATTTTTTGATTGAATTAACGTTATGTTGATAGAGTTCAATTATAGAAACATAAAATTACTTTGGATTCAAAAAAAATTGCAACATGAAATTGTCCAGTATGGTGGCGTATTTGAATATATTACGATTTTTTTCTATACGAATTTATTACCCCAAATCAAAACAATCGAACCATGAATTTCATCTAATTTTTCCTCTTTCTCTTAAACCAACCGCCAGCAATCAAATATACCTCTATTATATCTGTATGAGCGAGTTAAAAAGAATAAAGTAAAGTTTTCCGGTTCAATAGAGTCTCCATCTCTCTTCCTTTTCCTGTTTCATATTATATTGCTTCTACCCTTATTCTTCTCAAAGCCACCGATTAGCGGTATGGTTCGACCTCATCCCCTTGACTATATTTGACTTAGTTCAGAATTTTCAGATTAAGCGGATTTTTTTATATATACCACAAGTACTATGTTAAATGAACGTTTAGTTAATAATTTTATTAATTTATTATTATAAATTAATTTTATAAAAATTTCTGAGATGAGAATTATGTTTGAATTTACCATTTTAGTCTCCACTTTAGTTTAACTTCTCCTTGACGAGTTTTGTAATTACATTTTAGAGGTATTAAACATTTTAATTTTAGTCAATTTTGTCACTTATTCATAAACTGTACATACTATTATTTAAAAATTCTCTTCAATACCAATTGTTTATTACACCTTTTTTATTTAACTTTGATTTGTATTAATAGCAATGTAGCATTTTATTCTCTCATCAGTTGATATTGCTCGTCATGAGTTAAACTGGTACTGACCTAAATAAATAAAAGTGGAAATTAGTACAAATGCATATTTTTTTTTTTGATTTACTACCCAATTTTATATGCCTGATTATGGTATGTAAATATTTAGATTATTTTAATTTTTTTTTTTAAATTCAATAAAATATATTTTACATTACACTAAAGATGAAATTAAAAGCTGCTTCTTGAATTCTCTTTTTTTGCTCTCTGTAATTTTTTGGTGGATGATTAAAAAAATAAATCAACGGCAATCAGATTTTTTTCGCCCATCACTAACATCATGAAATGATAAAGATACAACTAAATGGGACTATAAGCAACAAAAACGTAAAACTCAAAAAATATTGTTTATATCATATTTCTTATTAAACTTATCATTCTTGAAATTATATAAACAGCTCTTAATATTGTGTTGTTAAATTTTCTTATTAAGCTATTTTTCATGAATATTTTTGAATAGTTTTAAAACTTGTATTTGTCTACTCTAATATTCTCTTGATGTCGTTTTATTTTGATTAAAGATCAGTATATATTTTTTTGTAAGACATCCTTAAGATCAAATCTCTTTCTGAAATTGGAATAATGCCGGAATAGCTTTCCTATGTATTTTATATTTGTGTAATTTAAATAAGTTATATTTAGAATAAATATTTAATAATTTTGTCAAGGGATGTAATCGATCTGGTGAACTTACTTAACATGAATGATAATACGATGAATATTTCAATTAAAAACTAAAAATAATTCGCTGCCCATTCTCTTCGTGATTAAAAATTATCGATAGTTAAATTATACACCTATGCCAAGCATTAAATAACTCCACTTGTATTAAAATTGTTTGGAAGCAAAAATAATTCATAAATGCAAATGTTCTTAAAAGTTCTTGCGATATTTTTAATAGATTAACTTCAAATCAATTCAGCCAGTACTTATCTATTACGTAGTTCTAGAACCACTTGAATTCTAGAGGCGCGTCTCCGGTTTGCAATAATATTTGAAAGAACAAGATAAATTTAGTTGCTTAACCAGTGATAGGGTTTTTGGAAATTATTATATTTGTACGTAGTAATATTTTTTGGCCGAATAACTTTATAAAGAAATATATTTACAAGAGTAGGTAATACTCCTGTCGAGTGATACCCGTCCTCATTTTAATATATACTATGAAATTAGTACAAAAAGTGGATTTTTACCAAGAATTGACAGTAAACACCTTAAACGTTATAAAGATATACGTTATTGTCCACTAATGACTCTAGTTAAGCAATTCTTGAACGGATGCTAATGATAAGAGACTTTTGAAACAAAGGTGGCAATTTTGATAATCTTAAAATTTTGGCAAATTGACACAAACGTTCTATTATTTTTTTTTATTTTTTTGAAAAATTATGTCAAATGTTATCTTAATAATATGAATAATTTTACCATTTAAATAAAACTGATATTGTTTTTGACGTAGAGTATTATTAAAATAAATTCTCTGTTACTCATTGCATGCCAAGTACTTTTATCGCTTGGTAAATACTGCAAATTTTCAGATTTGTTTTGCATTCATATTTTTTCTATAATCCACATATGTATGAAACATCACATTAAAAAGGGCAAATTAGATAGATTGATCTACTTATTAACTGTCGCGTTTTTATACAGGACTATTAAAACTACCACTTTTGTTACAACCTAAATTTTTGAATTCTATAAAAATGTACATGTCTGCTAAAATGTGTGCTTTAGTTTTCTATAAATTTGACAAATTACCTAATGCGGGATTGCCAGACCTACTCGATGATATAGCTATGTCGTTTTTGAAAAAACGTGGATATTGCCTTCATTGTTTCCAGACCCCCAGATTATCTTTAGAAGTCCATAAAAAAATTAAAAGATATTATTGACTCAATGGCTGAATTAAAAATACAAACTTTTATTTTATAAAGAAGTAAACTTTATACTCAGATTCAACATCCCACAAGAAATATTTACAAAAGCTCAAATAAGTAGCCGTTTCATAAAAACATACGTGGATATCTTTTCTATTGTAGATGAGCCTCTAGGAAATTAATCGGCCTTGATTTGACCCCATTAATGTCTTAATTGAGTTAGTACTTAAAAATATGCAAGCCAATTGAGCTTTATATAAGACACTCAAAAGCTCTATTGGCAAATGGAATAAGCTTTCACACTCAAAGATTTCGTAATGCTATTTCCAACATTCTAGCATATTATTTTCAGGTAAGTGGTGTTACAGAAAATTGGTTTGAATATTAAGACTTCTAAAAGACAAATACTCGACATCAGGATTAAATGATTATCTCTTCTTGGATAGATAATTTTGCTTGGGAGTTATTCAAAAAAACTTTAAATTCTCTCACATATTATAATACATTAAAACGTTTATTGGAATCTAATGAAGCTTTTTGTTTCTAGTTAATAGTTAAGCCGTTATCCACTTATGTGTTTTTTTGTGTGTGGGAATCGTGTTAGAACAAATAATTTGTGTAAAAATATAGTAATTTTATTTTAAATGGACCGTGATATTCAGTCACTACTACTCAGTCACTCAAAACAAACAGTGTTAAAAAAGGGTTAAATGTATTTATAATAAGACATTGATTTATCTGTTTAAGTTTTATTTTTTTATTTTGAATCTAAGTTTCCTTTTTGTTTATCTGTATTATTAACAGTATTTTATTTTAAAGTGCATCATTTCAAAATGTATTAGATATAATATTTTTGAAGACGTGCCATTTAAACATAAGAAGATTTGCTAAAGCATATTTAAATGTACACAAAATTTTAAGATTTTTTAATAATAATTAACGAAATTAGCATATACCTAAAAATGCTGCATTATGAAGTAATACTTTAAAATTTACTTGCACACCACTATGAAATTCATCTTAGCAAAATAATTTGAAGTAGATATGAAGCTCTTGTGTTTCGTAAGTAGTCTGAACGAAACATTTAATAACTAGGTCAACACAGTTTTGCTCAGAATGAAGAATATAACAATTAAGGCATTAATCCGTTTATTTTATCTTAAATGAAAGCCTTTATGGCGCTTATAGATAGCATGAGCCACAATATGCAGAATAGTTCGTTTTAAAAATCAAATAACTTCGGACTGCAATATGTTAAGCAAGTGCAAAAATGCAAAGAAAGAAAATTTCTCAAATCAATATGTATGTAAGTCGGTTTTGTTGTGCAGTGGTCAAGGTCTACGTCACAATTTTTTTTTAATTTTTAAAATCAATTTCTACCTGTTTTGATGTCCAAAAATTTTCTCTTTAACCATCCGATTCTACAACACATGTTGTTGCGAGAAAGATAAGTTTACCACTAGTTCTAGCCATTACATCTATCTGCTACTCTTTTAAAAAAAGTAAGATTAAGCAACTGAGAAACAAACAGTTTTTGTATAAAAACTTATAATAACACACCTCTATTAAAAGGCCATATTTTGCTATACAGAAGCAACCGAAATTTATTTAATATATATGTATAAGTACAATAATAATATATTCATGCATGAAAAAATAGCACTTTGTTTTACTATATCATAGCCATTAATATTTTAATGTTACCATACAATATTAACTTTTTAATTCTCACTAGTCCTATCAATACTTTGTTTCTTAAAACTTTGTGACATTGTTTTTAAATAATATAAAATGTGAATATTCTTAAGAAAATAAATAAATAAATATACTTTTTAAAATCAAATCAAAATTTAAAATTGTTACCGGTGGCAACCACCCCAGACACGGACCTGACAATAACTTGTTACCCTAGTTATGTTATATAACAGGTAGCAGACGTTACAGCTTACGGAATACTTTTCGTTGAGTAGTTAAGGCATCTGTTTTTTATCAAATATGCTTCTGGATCGACCACCGCACTATACACTTCAGAATAGTTAGTAGACACTAGATAGATAATAGAATGTTTTGACAATTTGTTTAGTGTTTAGTAAGCTTGTAAGGTTTTCTTATTCAGATACTGTATGATTATTTTTAAAGTCACTTACAACGATTATACAAAAAAAAAATACATCTAAATCAGTTTTAAAGAAGCTTATTTTGAAGTTGCGTGGGAATTGTTATAACTTGTTTAAGAAACAGGTCAATTTAAAACTAAAATTTCATTACATGAAACAAAACAGTATTTTTTTGCTAACGATTCAATATTATTGGGATTGTATTACCACAGTTAGTGAGTAACAATCTAAGCTAAAGTTACTTTTTTTTACCTAAATTGATTAATATATACTTTTTTCTTTTCTTGCGCGCTTAATTCAGACCTGTGGAGTCGTGTAAAAAAAAGACGACTTTGACTCTAAAGAATTTTTTCAATCATTTCATTTTAACTTAAATATAATATAAGTATGAATACCATCAGATTTTTTTTAGTCAGCCTAGTATGCAGTGGCAACACTATGGACTATTGTGGTTTGAATACACATCATCAAACATATATTTTTAAATGGGTGAGTTGTAATATTTTTCCGACTCCAAAACTCCCGACTCCGACTCTACAGCCCTGCTTTAAATATCTAAATAAGTCTATATATTTTTTTATTTAGATATATGCGGTGAAGCTTTTTAATTCTTTTCTTAGTTCCCACATACAAAATTGTATTTTCTTAATATATTAAACATTTAAGCGAACGTGCTTGAAAAAACACACAACACAGATAAATTCTGTATCATCATCAAAAAAATGTACGAAGCATTCAATTTCATAAATATATTTTATTAAACATTAATTAATAACATGCAATAATAATAGAAGTGAATTTAAGCGTAGCTTTTAGCTATAAAAATAAAAATTTAAGAAGGAAGGAATTGTATACACAAATCAAGCAAAAATCAGTAGACAAATTTGTAACATGCACTTAACCGGGTTGTTGTTTACATTTTTTTTTGCTGAAGGGCTTCTGTTTTTGACCTATGAGATTTTGAAATTATCTCAAGATAAACATTGGGTGGTCCCTCCCTTACAACAGAGGTGGTCAACTTTTCACCTCTTATCGTGTGTGTCTTATCATACCAAAAATATAATGTTTATTATTATTTATAAATTCACTTTTTTCGTTGTACACGAATTGACTATTTTACAAGTATCCAAACAAATAGAATTATATATTGAACTGACATTTAATTGGTAGAGCTTCATTGTAAAAAGGTGAAAAGACATCAAACAATTTTAATTCTACAATTATATAATTTTATATATGATTGGTAGCTACTTCGGCTTATATCTTCATCAGAGCTACTATAATTACTCTACAAAGTTATACTATTACATATATATACACGAGTGACAGAATTTCAACGCACCTAATTAATATATGAACCACTCATTTGCTAATTTGCTTCGTTTGCTTAAGGCAGTACTCTAGTGTAGAAATTTGAAAAAGTAGATTCTTTTTTTTTAATATTTTTCTTAAGTTTACTTTTTCGAGGTAAGGGCTCTAGCGACATTTTTAATAATTAAGAATCTGTTAATTTTTTTTTCAAATGACCAGAAAGGTCGGAATCGTGTACGTGAGGACACCATCTTTTTTTTGGACTTTACTAGCCGATAACTTTTCGAGTTTTGAATTTATTTATTTTTTTAATTTTTTTATATATTTTTAAAATACAAATAAAGGAATGGTAAAAAAAATATTTGTTTATTTTTTACAGAGCTCGAAAAAACACTAAAAATTCGTGCCTCTACACTAGAATACCCCCTTAATATAATATTATTTTTTTTATGTCAATTTTTTAAAACAATGAATTTCATTGAATGAACTTATTTCAATTGCAGATGATCTTCGATGTATCGGAATTCCTATTTAGCGAAGTAAAAATCCAATCGAAAAATTTTGAAAACGTTTATGTTTATGTTGTAATATACGATTTTTTAAAATATAATACCACACCTAAGCAATAATAAACACGATACCAAGAAATGCGGCAGTTTGGACTATGATTTTACGTGTGCTTAGTCTAATAAACGGGACCAATTTCTCTTAACCAATTAATGTTTTAAATTGATCTTAGCTTATTAAAATTGATCACATTTAAAAAATATTGTGAAATAAAATCTTAGTTGACGATAACTGATGTTAAACCAGTGAACCTTATATGAACTCTCAGTTACATAGTTTATGCGAAGTGGTACGTTTGGTTAAGGCGTTTTTTTTTTTAAATATAATGTAAATATTGAATCAGTTTCACTTAAATATTTGGCGCCATAAAAGAAGCACTTATAGAGAATATTATCAGTACCCAATAAATTAGGATGCAAATTTGTCCCTAAAGTATATTTTGTCTTTGGTTTTATCTTCTCAGATAAATATGGCAGAAACTAATGACTTAAGTGTTGTAATTTATTTTGTTGTGCCTAATGAAACCTGATAACAATCGATACTTGTAAAATCATTGACCACGTTGAAGCTTTCGATATGTGACAGAAAGTATACAAGATTTTTTCATCCTCGATCACCAACTAATTATAGACAAATCTCAGTTGCGACGCATTTGAAGTAGAAATTTGATGAAAATATTACAAGTAGAACATAACCTTAGACTTATACCTTACTAGTGCCGATCCTGATCTGCCCAGTACAAATCTTTTAGCGTTCACACTCAAGTTTAAATTTAATAAATAAATAATGAACAATACACTAACAGTTTTTTATAGTCAGTTATAAATTTATTACTATAATAACACAAATTATATACATCAAACACCCATACTCAGGCTTTCGAACAGAAACCGATCGAAAAAATGCTGTTCGTACTATGATTCGATCCCGTGAGATTCGCCGTAGGGCCCGATGCCTGAAATTCCCTCCCACCCTTTACGATTCTTTAATTACTGGGCATAGCGAGAGCGATTAGTTAACCATTAGTTCTGTCCTAGCCTTATCCTTCTATCCCTACTACTACTTTAAAAAAATAGAGGTTGAGCGACTGAGTAACAAACAGTCCTCGTCGAAAAACTTACCTCCATTGAAGGTCATTGGGAACGGATATGAATTAAAATATATATATATCTGTATTCTTTTATATACTGACAATTGCAGATAGGATTTTCGTTACCATCATAAATGAATATCTGATGTTTTCATAATTCAATTATTTTATATTTATACAACATATTACAAAGAACACAAATAATTAATTGGTTTCCTTCACAATGAGACTATGTATACACATAAAAATGGAAAGGAATACTGAACTCCATACTAATACGTCAATATATTTTTTTTAAAAAGTAGAACAATATAAAAGCTAAGGCAAAACTTATCGTTTATGTTTTTTGGCTATTTCCGGTATGAAATCGATAAAAATAGTTACTCGTTAAGCCTGAAAAAAATTGAAAAGTCAACGTACTTCATGAAGAAATATCATATTTTTCAAATTGCACCATTATAAGTTTATATCCTACATATATGAAGACATTTAAAAACCATTTTTTTGTTTTTTTTCTATATCTTGGCAATAAAGTTAGACTAAATTCTTTAAAAATAGCTCAAGCGTTAAACGGTTTACTTAGTTGAATGATAGGTTTGATTTGTTTATGCAGCATAAACATTAGCCGACAACTGGCTTCATGTTACTAAACAAATGTTTAGAAACTTTAGATTTTAGAGGGTGGCGTTTAATGCAGTATAAAATTACAAATATGTTTTATAAGCCGTAAACAACATATTGGCATCGCTTACTTAGAGATAAAATTTGCTTACTCCGTTATATATTAAAAAAAAACATTATCATTAAAATATAAAATATTTCTATTATTTTTTACACTTTTTGTGTACACGAAATGTCTAATTAAAGTTGTTGAAATATTTTTTAACGCAGTGATGTAACGTCATTCTGCCAACAAGCGTTAAGAAGATATAAATTTGTTAGTCGTGTACAATTTTCTTTCCCGCTGTTGGCTGCTTTAAAATTTAACCCTGCTTTATCCCGTTCTTTGATTACTTTATAATCATACTTCATTAAGTTTCAAGAAAACTCAAACATAATTGTAATTTTGAATTGTTAAAATTGAGTAAACTTCCACACCTTTTGTCACAATAGGTGCACTTGAATGAATGAAGATTCCGAAAGATGACACCAATGTTGTTTGTCACAAAACATGTGAAAGTGTACAAAATTAGAAAGATTAAAATTAAATGGTGAAATTCTACTATGCACTTTAGTCGAAATTTTAAATTCTTTATTTTTTTAATGATTGATTTATAAAAAAAGTCTGAAACCAATTTTCAGACTTTAACTTGGCTGGTTTAATGTAATTTAAGGATGTTGCCATTAACGGAGCAAGTTTAATGTTTGTTTACTCAAGTGAAATAAGTTAACATACATAAATGCTTTGGCAGTATTTCTCAAAACCAGGATGTCTTTTAAACATCTTCTTTATTCCTTTTTTATTATTAATATATTATATTTATTAAAAACATATTTGAATTAAATTATCAGAGTCGAAATATTATGAATGAAAAAATACCACTTTTTGATAATTATAAATTATTATCACGAGATTTTTTTATCAAAATAAATGATCCTTCCTCATAATAATGTAACAAAATGAAAGTATATTACTTCGCATTCGTTATAATTATTTTATAAAATCTACCGACGTTTCGTTACGATGGACAATATTGGCACATAAAATGTAGTAAAAATTACATCAGTTCGACAAAAGTTCATTTTGAAAATCAATTGCTGTGATTTTTTTTCATTACGGCCCAAGAAATTATGTCTGGTGCAATGAAATTCACGGAAAACTAAAATAAATTTCACATTTGTTCGTATTACAATATTCTACCTTCACACATTGATGTTTGCTGGGATAACAAATTATCGTATACGTAGGCTTGACATCGTTGGATATTTTAAACAAATCATTATACTAATTACATGCATTTTCTACAGTCAAAAGTGCGTTGAGTAAGGTTTTAATGTTACAAGCGATGCAATTGTAAGCTTTAAGCTTCTGAAGTAGGGTCAGTAACACTTTTTTTTTCAGTGGTGTACTTCTACACAAAATTACACTATGACATGAATTATGATTTTTATGGGTTTTTTCTTATTTTTATTTATATATATATGAATTGGTATTTAAAATTATTAATTGTCTTTTATAAAACTCTTGAAAATTGTGCAAACAGTAAATATTTTTATACTTGAGCAATATCTTAAATTTTATTTTTAACTAATTTTCAATAGTTAAAAATGCTTGTGTTTATGAAAATTTTGAATTATTAAAAATAAGTATTTTTTTTAGAATATAATGGATTTCCACCAAGTATTGATAGTGAACACCAATCAGGGTATATTTTTAACTGTGCGATTTTTTTATCTTTAGTGTAATAAAAACATTTACACACTAAAAAAATAACTTACAAAAAAATGATATGCATAAAATAATAATATTAATTAGCAACTACATTTAATTGTGTTTTATTGCCATGCATTAAAGTTTTTATTTATCCAATAAAATATCACATACGACAAAATTATATTTGAATAAGTCAAACTTGTCACATGATAAATGTTTTTCTTTTACAAACCACAATTGTCTACTTATTTAACAGGCAGAAAATGTAATATATTAGCATGTATAATGACTTATGGAAGAAAACGGAAAAAATAACAGATTAGAAATCATTAAGATTTGTATATACCTCATTTAATTAGTAGGTGTATCGTAATTAACATAATTATTTTTTGATACATTTTAATAGTTTAGATGTTTTAGGTTACATGTAATATAAAGAAAACAAAAAATTCTATATTGTTCTACGCCACTACTTTAAATTTTAAAGTGTTACTTTTCACTTACAAGTAAAATCATAGTGATAACTTGGCACTTGAACGTAATGTTGGTAAAGGTTTACTTGATTTTCATTAATGTGACTTGAACACAAGTGGGCATAATTAGATCAAATTACGTTCTCTCGTACTAATTTGTATAATGAAAACATAAACCAATTGAGAATATTGTTTTTTTTCGTTCCTTAAAAAACGTAAGATATTCATTCTAAAGTTCAATAGCATTTTTGATTTGTAGAACGTTTTGAACTAAATATTTTTCCCATGGTGATTTTTAGTGATAGTTTTTTTTTCTTGATACATGTAATTATAAATTTTAAGTGTATACTTTGACTTGCTCAATTATTAATTGGCTTTCAAATTTTGCGAACGCCAGACTTCGAATTTATGCATACAATTTTCTTGTTGTCCATACGTTTCGAGAAACTTCGAATATTTTGACAATGCTGTAGTTGTCTCTCCACTGTTGAAGATATTCCTGAAATTGAAAGGCACGATCTTAACTCCATTTTATTCTACCAATATTCAAAGGCATGTATACTGAACAAAATTTAGCCTACGAGCTAAGAAAAATACATTTCGTAATATTATTTAAGAATGTAAAATTTCTGATATTTCGTAATAAATACAGCTCACGTAAATTTACTATTTTTTTTCTCTCGTCTTTAGCTGTAAAGGGACCTATCCGTCACATTATCTAACATTTAAAAAAAGTTATAATAATAACTAAATTATAAGTAGATGTTTGAACAGCAACAAAAATATATACATTCTAATTAAACGTTTTACCAAAATGTATTTATCACACCTCATACGGTTGATACCAGTGTAAGGCTGCCAATACGTTTACAAGGGGCTCGCTCAGTCTCAGAGATATTTACGGTGCTTTAGAGAAGCTGAAGAGGTGAATGTTTCTATCGTTTTAATATAATTATACGCAATACTGATTGTCACTTTTATTATGTGTTCAAGCGCAAAACACCGTATAATAATTAATATCAAACGCAGATTATTTTTTTACTAGTAAATACAAAATTATGTGTATTAAACGTTACACACAAACTGACGTAGATACTAAAAATATGTTTATGTCAGAAGTTACAGTTGAGTACTGATTTAATCCAAGAATACAACATTTTCTTACTTTACAAGGGGCTCGCCGGCTCAAATCAAATTTAACAAGGAGATCGTGCGATCCCCCGAGCCTTCTTCTGCCCACCACTGGTTGGTTACTCAAATAATCGGCGATAATAAAAACGATCATAAAATAAATATCAAGACTAATCTACGTGATATGAATTCAATCTCATCATCATTAATATATTATGAATATTTACAATTCGTATTCTCGGTTATAATTCTGCATAAACATTGTCAAGTCATCAAACCATGCAAATCATTGTACACCTCATACTTTATATGATACTTCAATAGACCGTTGTACATTATCAAATAATGATATACCTAGATGTTATATCGTTAAGTTATATTGACATGTGTTTGAAATCAAGAACCATTTCTTGATACCATATTTTTATAGTGTGATTAACATCATAATACTTTCTTCGACATTGTAGATTTATTTTATCTCTTCTCCAGGAGCTTTTTATTTCGTATTTTCATTGTGTAATAGATATTTAATTGCAAAATATTTTATTCGTCGTTGATAACAAAAAAATAAGCCGTATATATAAAAATATCTTCTAAAACCGAAACCTAGTACCACGCTTTTTGAGGAAGAGATATTACTTTGGAGAGTTGTGAACGACTTATAAATTTGGTACCAAATTTAGTTGAAAATTTGACTTTCATTCGCCGTTAATTTGCTCAAATTACCGCTGAATACAGGAGTTAAATAACAATTTCTAAGAGAACTGAAGTAAATAAATTCTCAACACCTCTCGCAGGATTATTCTAATTCATTTTCTTTTGCCATTTGGAGGCAAAGTGTTCAGAAAAGCAAAATCTTATTCTAGTAATCGGAGCATCTCAGAAATAAAATTTACATTTGAATAAGCGCGGAAAGCGGCCAATTGGCCAATTCAGCGCTTCTAAGAAGTTGTATTATAATTCAAATTTTACTCTTTGCTGAAGGGAATACCAACTTTTTAACTCAAATTCCAAAATCGGAATTACATCGAAAGGCCTTTCTATGTCAACAGAATTATTACTACATAACTATAAATTTATTTTATGTATTTGGTTATAAATCGGCCAATTTTAAATTGTATTTACAATTAAATGCTTTTTTTCGAAAATAATTGTGAACGATCTTTACATTGATAAAAAGAAAAACATGAAATGACTAATTGATTAATTATAGTGAACTTGATTATTTTTAAAAAAATACCTCTTGTCTGAGAATTTCGGTAGAAAATTATTGAACGAGCACCGGTTTTAAGTCAGTCACTAAACTTTTATTTTGTATGAAAAAATAATAAATCTCATTTTTTGTATTGGTTTCGCTTATAACGATGATTTTCAACTAATAAATGCCATTCCACCAATTATTGTCTGTGAACACCCTAAAAATGATTTATTTTATTCATGTTAATGTAGTTATAAAAATACTAGACAGTTAGTTTTCACTGGTTTCTATATCGGACACGATATGTTTGTGATAAGTGAGAAAGTTAAGGATATGCCAGCATTTGGACAGAAATTCATTAATCTATAGAAAATGTCAATCCGTTGATTCGAACTATTCACTGCGTAACCGGATCAAACATAAGTCCACTCAGCTAAGATTTTTCCCATTAGATGAGGGAGAAAATATTAAATATTTACACATTAAATTTATACTAAACCAACCAACAGACAGTGGACAAAAGACCCATTGGGCCCTGTGTTTTCATCGTTTGGTGCATCACAGTTAGTACATGGAATTCAAATTTTACCATTTTTTATGTTTACAGATTCAGCGTCAGTCCAGATTCTAGAAATTTCTTGCTTGATTTTCACAAATTCTAAATTTTTACAATATCTCTAATACAAGATCTCTTTGGTGTGGAAAAAATAATTTTATTTTTCTCCATAAATTAAATACATTAGTACTTAGCGTTCGCAGTATTTTATACTTGCTCATACGTTTTCTTATTAATTATTCTAAAATAATATCGATTAATGATTTAATTTCCCTGGATAAGGAGCTCAAATTGCTCGGCTGAGTTTTGTCCTCTAAACTTTACTGTACTCAACTCAACTCGAAACTGATTTTATGGAAACATTTCCTTTACCTAGAGTCGGTGCTTTAAAAGTTGTTCGTAGGTGCTTTTATCATAAAATCTTACTTTCTTTCACAACTTATTTGAAAAGATGTTATATTTTTCCATTTAAATTATATTTTTTATATCTTAGTATCAGCAGAAATGAAATATAAAATTAACTATACTTGAAGTAACGTAAAGCATTTTAGTTATATTCATTCATTTTTGATCAGTTAATTCTGTATTGTTGATTATTGAAAGATATTTTCTCGTTCGATGAAATTAACAGATCATTATTTGAAGTAAGGAATCATTAGAAAATAAAAGTACACTTGGTAGTTGGTAGATGATATTATAATAAAAATGAGCTTTTCAATAATAATTAATTGTTTGTAACCCAAGCGTACGGTGCTGAGTTTTTGTCATCATTATTTTTAAAAATGTTTTCCTCATTCTATAAGAATTAAAATTTCATGTATATTTTAACAATCTTAAACTTTTTTTAGTGAAATTGTTATCAAATAAATGCTTTATTAATATAGTATAAATACGATTGGTAGAAATAAGCAATCTGTAATGAGTACCTAATATTATATTTCTGGTTGATTATAAACTTTTTTATGCCATCGAAATTAACGTCGCTTTAATTAACATAAGAAAAAAAACCTATACGCCAGATATTTTTGAAATTATTTTCTCAGTAAGAATTTATCAAATTCAATCACATCAACTTGATGTGAAAAGACATCACAAACAACCATGTTATAAATTTAAAAATTAACATGATATATTTGATGTAAAGATAAAAGTTATGAATTGAATTGGTTATTTTAATGTCTAGGCTAAAAAGGCTAGTTTTCTAATCTAGTATGGAATACTACAATTTCTAATGGAAAGTTTCTCCACCATTTAGAAGCATAGTTTTTCCACCATTTTTAAACCATGGCCCGTTTTGAGTCTAATTTTTTTTCCGTGGCCTCCATACCAGTTTTGTATATAAACATATAAGTTTTTCGAGACAATTATTTCGGGATTGATAACTGGAAAAAAAGTAAAAAACTGAAAGATTCTTCCAAGAATTTCATTTTCAAAAACCAAAAAATGTGGGACTTTTTTTACCTCTATCGCGGATTTAAGACATTATTTTGTCGTTTCCCGATTTCTTAAACCTGCGAGTTTATGGATAGCTCCCCCAAAATTATTTTTTCTCTGTGGCCCCCGGTTGAGAAACCGTGGTATGGAGTATTATAATTGAAATGTATCAATATTTTTTTTTTCTCCAATTAAAAATGATATACTTAAAAATTTATAATGTATGTACATTTGAAAAAATAATCGTCAATACACACACACATCTTGTCTTATTTTTAAATGAAAAGGTGATTAAATAATTTTAAAACACGAGCAGTGATCACAAACATTTATTTCAAGTTGTGCGTGAACAGTTAATATAAATTTATCTAAATATTTACAAGAAATCTCATCTACGTTAATTTTCCTAATGATAAACATACATGTATGTGTACACATTTAGACTTTTTACAATTATCAGAATTCAGATAAAGGTAAACAAACTTTAATTGCGTTTTATTTTGATCCACGATCCTTCAATGTGCTTTGAAATCTTGCCAAAGTCAATTAAACAATTGTGTTTTATGAGATAATTTATATTTTTGATTCAAACAGTAAGGTGATCAACACATATTTGTGTATACATTTCGATCTTTATAAGACTACATATAATACAGCATCCCAATTTATTTTTGGGTAGTGAGTTTTTATTTTATTTTCTACATATTTTAAATTATATCAGGTGCGTCAAAAAAACATACTCAGATAATTTATAATAAATAGCTTTTAAATTAAATAAACGAAATATTCTTAATTATAACTTTGGTCGTGTATGACTTCAAATTAATTAAAATTATAAAATACATATTTCGTATTGTAATGATTATAAAATATATTTTTGATTTCATTACATATTAAAACATAAATCCTTAAAAAAACATAGGTTAAATTCAAGGTACATTTTTTTAAATAGTGTTATTTATGTCTACAAATCTACTTATTAATTGTATGTATTGCATTTTTTAAATCTAATTAACTATCCACCACGAACAATCTTTTTGGTGAAGGAATTATTTATTTATTTAACTTAAACTTATGTTCAGTAATAAGTGTGTCCCTATTATTTATTTTTATCGAGGTATACGCGTATCCCAACCTAACATATACATAAATAGTGTGCCAAATATTCTCAATTTTTAATCGATATATAATATATCTAAGATCATAAATTAATATTACATATGTTGTATTATTAATACTTATTACAAAAGCAATTTCCAGTCTAAAATATTGTAGCCTATTAACAAGCCTAAAAATATAATTACAAAACAATTTCGCTATCATTTAATATTGATCAAAATTTTCCACATATGAAGCTTCCAGTTTCAAACACGACGGAGTCATGTTTTTGCTAATGTAATCGTTTTTTATTAATTTCGGTAGGGAACTTTAATACCTACAATTCAGTATTTGATTCAGCTTCAAAATCTTACTACATTTACATATGTTAAAATCTACTTTGAAAAATGATTTAACTATCAAAAATGAGGCATCTTGTTGTCATACATACCACATCTATGGATACCAATCGGATGGCAAGATTCGACAAAATGTCATTTACTTAAAAAGTTGACGTGAGTGTTTGGGTTTTTCATAGCTATTAAAGATAACCCGAATTAAAAATTTGTTGAAAAGTAGTCAAACAGGCTTTCAACTCTACCGAAAAATAAAATAAAATTTACTTGGCCGCCTTTCATACTGAATATTAATGAATAATGTAAACTATTTCAATGTGAAAAACTATCATGGAGACATTTACAAAATTTCCCTTTTTGCCAGATGTGAACATTTAAAATATCAATAGACAATATATATATATGCATCATTATATATGACACATCTTCTAAAAACATTATTCATTTATTAATGTTTGAATATACTCTATGTACTATACAAATAAATTCTTTTCATGATATATTTTGAAATATAGTAAATAAACACAGTCAATGGATACTTATAATAAACAAACTGTGGAGAACATATAGTTTATATATTTGTATTCTACACTAAACGTAAAATTAAAATAACCGCACTATTAATTTAAATAAAATAATAACTAAGTACGCCGTAGAAATAAAATAACTACTTTAAATAATAACATTACTAAATTAAACAACACAAATAATCCAATGTTGATTGGAGTTGGATAATTTATCAGTCTATTTGTAAGCGAAAAATCAATTTTCTATCTCGATTTCGTTACAACTACTTGCTCTGCTTGAGCTACTTTTACATTCAAATGGAATCCTTTCAATGGTCAAACTATCACATAGTTTATCGTTTATTTCTTCGTCTTCTTCACCGAATACATCACGCCTCTTTTTCTTCACAAACTCAATATTGTCCTTGATTTTATAATCTGAGCATTCTCCTTTTCCAAGGCTTTCGACTATTTTTTTTCTTGTAATATCTGACAATTCTTTCTGGGCATCGGAACCGTCGTTGTCTCTGGACATTTCGTTGATTGTTGCAAGACCGTTTGAACCCAATAATGGATGCGACGGATAATAAAAGTAAGATAATGGTAGAGCTGGATAGTTTCCATTTATTTGCTGTCCATAAATTGACTGCAGCATTGCGTGATGGTGACTCATTTGGTTATAAGACTCTTGAATCAAATGCTTGTATTGCGTTTTGGAAAATTCATTGTTATTATTGTAAAGCCCCGCAAAATGTTTTAAAATTGGAGTTTGAGCCATCTGTAAATGACTTGCATTACCAAAAAGAGCCGAATTCAATGGTAAGTTTGAAGATTTTGATAACTGTTGGGAATTTTGCTGATATTGACTGCTATTCGCAAAATGTTCTAAGCCTAATTGTTGATTGTCTCTGACCAATACTTTAACAGCAACTTTTCTTGCGTGATGATTTGCTGCGACCGCTGCTGCAGCAGCGAGGAGTCCGTTTTCTTGCATTTGAATTTGTTTTCTTTTTGTTTTGTAGCGTCTGTTTTGAAACCAAATTTTGACTTGTGTTTCGGTAAGCTTTAAACTTACTGCCAAATCTGCTCGCTCAGGGCCGGAGAGATATCTTTGTTGATTAAATCTTCGTTCGAGTTCGTAAACCTGCGCATGGGAGAAGGCGGCCCTAGATCTCTTTTTACGACTTTGGTTTTGATTTGGAGAATACTGATCCATCAGTGACGTTCCGTTTGACGATAATTGTGATCCAAGTGTCGGAGAATGGCTTAGTGATCTTAAGCTTGACATTTTCTGTTGTGATGCGTATTGCTGTAAGTTCTGTGAATTTGAAGAGTGGAGAACTTTTGATGAGCTAAACGGATGAGGTGTTGAATAACTTTCCGGGTCGTTTTGAAGATAAATAGGCGGGGAAACAGCATTTGAAGATTGTGAGTCATAGTCGTCTGCAAAGAAGATGAGAAAAATAAATCAATATTAGAATATAAATAATCAGATGATTTATAAAGCAGGAGTATAGTGTACAAATCAAACTTATTCAAATTCGAACTGTCTATTCACTGTAACATTCTTTACAGTCTCATTAAATATAAATAATTAAATAAAATGAAATAACATTATCAATGTTAGTTTAATTATTATATGGGCACATTAGATGTGAAGTGAACCATGAGGGGTATTAGAAAAAAAATATTTAGAAGCGTTGTAATATTTAACAATTCTTAAAGTATCGTAAAAGTGAAGTTACTTAATACACATTGCAATAATGTTTCTTCCGTAAAGTAAAAGTATGCAACCCACCAAACACAAATAGAGACGTGATTGTACTCAGAAGTTCAAGAAAAAACGTTTGACCATTTTACTAGTTGGCTAACTTCACCTATAGAGTACTCGATTTATTAAGATGCCAATTGGTATTTTGTCAACAATACTGTTAACGCCTAACAACATCAACGATATTATTAGAAAATAAAAAAATAATTTGCCATATATTAAACAATGATCATAAATTATGGGAGACTGCTTAGTAGATGATTCAATATTGATGTAATATATTCTCTACCTTTTTCTTTTTAAATCAAGGTCAAAGTTTTTAACGTTAGTAATTTTTTCAACATTTTCATATCCTCCATAAATAAAGTTTTCTTTTAACTTGAATTATTATTTGTTACTTTGCGGTTTGAAGGCTTTTAACATGTCATTATGGCTTTTGTAGTCACAAAAGAACTGATTTTAGTTTATGCTTTTCATGCCGTTATACTTTCAACTTCTATTATTAGCATCGCTAAATAAACACGGTGACCTAAAATTGTCGAACAGTGTGTTTGATCATCAAGCAGCCACAAGAAACTACTACAGTAAATTAAAAAAAATAATACTAGAAACAGCATTGTATTTTTTTCGCTCAATAAAATCTTTACTGAATCTATGCTTCTTGATCATAAAATTTGAATTTAGCGTAGAAGTTATTGAAAAAAATGTCACTTTTATATTTTAATCGTGTTTCATTTTTTTATTATTTATTATTGAACACAAAATCTGAGCAATTAATATGGTTTACAATGCGCGTATAGGTTTTAATGAGCACAATCATTGTTCTCAAAAAAAAATATCGCGAAAATTTTTAAGCAGCAATATTTCTGATACGGCCTGCCCCAAAATCCACGGCATGTATGACGTAGGGTGGCACTTTACCCTTTCGATAATGGTTCCCATACTAGCCCCCCGTTCCTAATCACGCGGCTCGTTGATTGAGGACCGTTGTACAATAGGTGCCAGGTTACGGACAGTCTCAACTTTGGCACTTAGCGTTATTACGCTTAATGTGATGGGCATAGGCTTTCCAAACTGCTTATTCACATGACGAGATATAAAATTTTACATTATGGTAACTTTATGAAAATCGGCTTGGCTTAATCAAGTTATATTTTTCATTTGCTGAATGAATGTCATTCGTCATTTTTGTAGAAAAGTATAAATAAATTCAATTAATTCATTTTTGTCATTTAAAATCAACTGAAGGTAATGCTTACTTGTAGCACATCATAAGACAATAATTTATGATTAATAGATTATTTTTATCATATTTCATTAACGCTTCCCCAACGGTGATAAAAAATACTCCCGATGTACTGCTGACCCTGAAAGAATCAAGTGAAAAAACATGTTTTAACACTTACCCGCCCTTTGATAGACGGCAAAAATCCAGGACGTACATTTTTTTTAAAACATGGACTTCATTTGGTTCCTAAAGGGCCAGCAACATATCGAAAGTATTTTTTAGCACCGTAGGGGAATTAAAGGATCATTAATTATTAAAATTGAGTTGTTTTGTCAAAAAAAAAAATTATGATGAAATATCTTGTATGTCTTAGTAGATAGGCTGGAAACTAGCAATACTGGTCCTTAAAATTTATTTATTATTATTTAATAATAAATATTGTCTGTAAAATAAATTGGTAAATTAAAAAAATGGTGGTTCTTCTCAACTGATTATTATTAATGATGCATAATTTATTTTTTTCCCCCTTTTTTTGATAAAAATACTGCATAAAATGAGCAACATCTAATGTTTTGAGAAACGATGGCTTCATAAAAGAATTTAGCGGGAATATATTTTCGGAACTTACCTTTATAAGTTTTAAAGAGCTAAGTTAGTAGACACCCAGCATACAATGAAGTCACCTTAAACGTTTAAGTTTATCGATATAAGCCCGCTTAAGTGCATTTTTTACTGCATATGCGTATAAAGTAGTATAATATAATACGATGTGCATGGAATCAATAAAAAAACCGTGTCACACATTTTAATTGAATACTAATGAACAATTCTCTAATATTTACAATGAAGAGTACATGCTGCATATGTGAATAAATAAACGAAAATAATGAAATATCCAATTTTCCAAACGGAAATTACAAATAAAAGCATCGATTGATTGTCGTCGATAATAATGTTTGCAAATTTTGTTTGAAGCATATAAACTCATCAGAAATGTGGAAGTAAGAACTGATTTTTATTGAGTCATTTATCCGACCTCTCTATTACGAGAGCGTCAGCATGTTGCCAAGAAAGGAATAGTTGCTCATTTATAACTCTCTCTTTAATCTGTCAACAGGATAATATGGGTGGAAAGTGTTGACGACACCACAATCATTCGGATTCAAAACCATGAAATGATTGAAATTATAAAAACATTTTTTTTTTATGGGTTTACTACCAAAAGTCATTAAATGGCATGTCGGTCAAACCTGAGTTAGTTGTCATAATCTGCGTATTCTGCCATTATTTCCCCAGTAAAACGTTTTTTAAAGCTAAATTGAATACCTTAATAGTCACTCAGTGCATTCGTTAATATACGATTTTTGCAAGAAGTCACTAAGACCTAACTTACTATTAAACACTTCTCTGGAATCAAGGTAATAAGTATTTCTGGAAACTTTTAAATTACGCAAGCCAAAATACTTGCTTTTTATTAAGATTTGGATGCAACTTATAAAATGTAGCTAAAACTTTGAAGTTGGTTATTTCAGAATCAATATTTTGTCACTTTATGACTTCTGGCAGTAAACTGAAGATTTTTTTTATTTAATTATCTAATATACATATTTTAAGCCATTATTAAACGCCTGCTACATCTATGGCACGGCTTACATTTTTTATGTGCAAAAGAACAGTAAGCGGCAGTTAATGCCTCTTTTATAAGCATAATCATGTATTTTAACATTATGTTCTTACGCGGGGTTGCACCGAAAGTTAAATAATAGCGTCGCGCCATTACTTAATTTACTTAATGTATCTTTTGTTAAGTTTATTACTTATTTACGTGCAAAGCCTTGGTAAATAGGTGGCGTCACGTGATAGTAAAAAGTTTGATCCAAAATGGCGATTGATTGAAGCATTGAAAAATACACATTTTCACTAAACTGTAAGAGAAGGTTAACTTGAAAGTATCGTTATTTCACAAACAGTGTACATAATATGATTGCAAAAAAATATGCCTGCTCCGTCAGTATAAACTTTTTATAAAATGTGTTAAAAGTCAACGGGTATTTTTCATAATTTTCATTCTATGTATACATATATTACCATTCAATTTAAGTCAGTAGATTTATCGTATATTGAATAAACGAAATTGCGTACTTAAGGAGATTGTAGATAAATTTTAAATTTCATTTTTTATATATATTATTAATTTCCTCCCACCATTCCGATCCTTCAATAACTGGGCGTATTGAGAGCGATTAGCCAATCACTAGTCCAGTCCTGACCTATCCTTCTATCCCTACTACTCTCTTTGGTAAAGAGAAGTTGAGCGACTGAGTAACAAACAGTTCTCTTATAAAAAGTTCTGTTGAGATACCTCCATTTCGAGGATATATGCTCCACATTGGGAGCGAACATATATAAAAATATATATCATATTGTCGGTATAATGGCAGAAGGTTATTACACTATATCTATTACTAATCGTTCCAAGCACTTCATGAAATTTGATGATTAATAAAATCAATCCAGGTATTACAAAGCATTAAGTTATTTAAAGTGTTTTTCCCAAACATAACTTTGAACGGAATTGACTTGATGTATTTATTCTGTGTTCAAATTAAATAATATTACTGAACTTGCTTTTTAGAAAATACAGCGCGTTAAAATCTATCTATATGCATTTACATATAACTAAAAATAGTCAGCTATTGACTTAACGCCTTCTGCCAGTATATTGAAGATATTATATATTCGAACAGAATGACCTCCTAAAGGATTCTTATCTTTTTTAATTATATACTTATTGAGGGGCTCAAAGGACAATGAGCCCAATCCAAACGCTTCAGAAAAGGAAAAATAATCTAAGTCAACTTTCCACTCACAGCTCGAGTTATACTCTCCCATGGGTCGTTGGAGCTTCTGTTATTTAATAAATGACCTTCGTGGCTTTGGTCATCTGTGTATAACTAAAAAGCTTGACATACCTCTCAAAACCGTCAGTGAAAACTAAAAATCTTCAATATATACAGCTTTTTGTTTGTAGAGAAATTATTTTGTTTTATTACAGTTTGTGTACCATGCTTACTTAAAATTGAAAATACTCAAGACTGGACATTTGTCTTTTGAGCACTTCAATTTTAAATCTGAATTATCTTTCAACATAATATTTTACAAATAAGTATCTGAATACGTAAATTTATTATTTGTCAATTATAATATATTCTTTGAATTATGTATTAAAATTTTTTTGATTTTTGATTATGAAATTTGATTCAGAATACATATGTACGACAAATATATTAAACGTATTTGAATCACACAGAGTTGACAGAAATATTTATTCAAGATTTTCGTTTATCTCTTTAATAAAGCTTAAAATTTATATTTAAAAAAACTACGGAAACTTCAGAAATAAATATGTATGTACTAGATAGAGGTGTTAATATTTTTACCAATTATCATCATTATAAATAAAATTACTATATTTTTATACTCATATAAGATGTACATAATTTCTCGAATCAGGATAACAATATAGACACTTTAAAAAAAACAAGTTTATTTTTCCTTAAATTACTTTTAGTTATTTGAGTTATTACTAATTTATATAAATAGTCGTTTGAAAATTAAACTTATCTGGTTCATGAGTGTACAAAAAATGTGAAATATTTACTTTACGCATACTTTGACACTTTCTCGTTAAAAAAATATTCTTAAAATCCGGGTATATCCAACATAACTTCGGTCACTTATGCCTTATCTTAAAATTACGTTTTAATGAGCAATAAGTTACAAATTCGAAATTTACTTTTACAGGTTTTAATGAGAATAAAAAAATAAATTAAAGTGGAAAAAAGTAATGCTTTCTAAATACATGTATGTAAATAAAAATTACCAGAGTCACTATCCATTCCATTCTTCCGTGACATATCCAGTGCCTGGTCATCAAAAACTCCCCTATATGATCCTTTGTGAGAGTCTTTTATTTTTGAATCACAATCCGCATGATAATCATCACACATTCCATCACGACATCGTTCATTATCATCTTCAAACTTTGACGACTTCACATCTTTACTATGTTTATAATTTCGTTTATTCACATTGGCATCGGTGAATTCTTTGTTGAAAAGCTTTGGACTACTTTTACTGCAATGTATAGCACTTTCAAAAGCTTCACTGGATTTACTTGTGTATTCTTTAATACTTTGATAATTTTTATCAGCAAATAATCCTTCTGCCATTTCTATATCCGTATTTTCAGATAAATTGTTCTTTGTCAAGATATCGTTAATTGAAAACGGAGTATTGTTTGGCAGGAAACTTCCGATTTTATTTTGTGATGACAAATCATATTCAGCATGTATCTTACTATCCATTTTCCAAATCATTTAATTCATTTACTGATTATTGAAATGAAGTATGCTTCAAAATTGAAAGAGCTTTTAGTGTATAATTTTCCAGAAGCTTTCTTATTAGACTGAAAAGGCACTCGTAAATTATTTTTATTGGTGTTTCAAGATCAAAGAAGTGCCATCGTGAAAAGTTCAATAAATCACCATGTTATTAAAATCGATTAGTATTAGCTATTTATAATTTTTACTCCACGATATGTTTTGGGGTTTTTATTGTTTACCACTATATTCTTCACTTTTAATTATAACTCAAACTATCAATTGTGATTTTTGTCAGGAAATTATTAATTTTTCACTTATTTTTAAGTAATTTAATTTAATATATACTATTTTGTAGATTAAGTACACAAAACACTCTAAATAACATTTTAAGTATAACTATATTTTATACAATTTTCTTTGTAGAGGAAACTTAATATTAGCAAAAATATACACGCGTCAATTAATTGAATATGTTTACTGATAGTTCTTCTGAATTCTTGAATGCAATGAGCAGTCGGCTTGGCTGTCAGAACGTAATTGATTTGGCTATTTCAACATTGTTAAAGAATAGCTTTGACGTGCGTTCAAATTTATACACACTCTTGTAAGTGGGGTGACCATAATACATTGCAGTGTATTTGATTTATCATACGAAATATAATATTAGTTATCTTTCAAAATACTAAAATGCTAACGATTACTATGTTTATTGTGTGACACTGTATTGAGAGCATATTTGGCAAAAGTTTGTTTTTTCTTTGATTTACATGTTGTGTTATTTACATAAAATTAATTTTTCTTCTAAGCTTTACTATCGGAAAAACGCAAAAGAATAATTAAATTTTTCCATCGAAATATTGTATCTATCTTCATAAAAATTAGATGAAAAGTGAAATGTTTCTTTTTCTTGTAAATTGATTCGGCGGTTAACTTATTAAAGTTCATATTTAATATAAAATTAGATTTAAAAAGCTCAGTTTCTCTGAGAAGCATCATCAGCTGTTACATCGCAAAGTTTACGAATGAAGCGAAATACGTGTCACATTTTTTAAAGCAACAATTAATGGAATAACAAAGTTATTAAATTTTAATTTTATATCATAAATACAAGTTTATTCACTTTTAGGGTGTTCACTATCAATACTTGGTGAGAAGGCATTATATAAGGAAAAACACAATATTCCTTTGTACTTATGTGTGATTTTTGACAAATTTATATCACTTTTATGTGATATAAATTTGAAATAAGTACAAAGGAATATTGTGTTTTTCTTAATACAAGTTTATTCATCAACTGTAAGTAGGGTATCCAATCTCGAAGCCTTTTTCCAATCCCGGGATCCCGGATTGAGATTTTCTCACCGAGGAGTTTGAAATCCTCAATTTGCTATACTTTTTCCCAGAATCTCACAGAAACTCGTTTTTTTTTTTTTTAGCTCACCGAGGAATTTGAAATCCCCGATTTGGTATACTTTTTCCCAGAATCTCACAAAAACTCGTTTTTTTTTTTTAGCTCACCGAGGAATTTGAAATCCCCGATTTGGTATACTTTTTCCCAGAATCTCACAAAAACTCGCTTTTTTTTTTTAGCTCACCGAGGAATTTGAAATCCCCGATTTGGTATACTTTTCCCCAGAATCTCACGAAAACTCGTTTTTTTTTTTTTTTAGCTCACCGAGGAATTTGAAATCTCCGATTTGCCAATTTCGTGTAAATTTCGAGAATTTGCTCAAAATTTCTCAATCCCGAAATCCCGGGATCGCGGCCATCTCAATCCCGGGATTTCGGGATCAGAAAATTGAACGGGATCCGGGATTGGATGCCCTAACTGTAAGGTCTTAATTTGACTATGGCAAAAACGCGAAATATTTTGTTTTATACAAAGTATACAATATTGTTCATAATTATTTCGACATCACTGATGTCGAAATAAATACAAATACTTGTCAATTTTACCTTAGTGTAATAGAATTTAGTTTTAGCAAATAAGTGCCAATTCAGACCGTTATTTTAACTACAGGCATAACAGTGACGTAATATGTATAACCACACGAATTCAAATTGTAAAATATTAATATAAATAATAAACATGAATTAATTTATAAAATTAGTTGTTCAGTATAATTCATTTTTTTAAACATAAATGTTAACACAACAATACGAGAATTTCGACACAGATTAATTAATTCCTTAAAATAAAATTGGAAACATCGTCACCCTAAAACCATTCAACCTGACATATATTTTTAAAGCTTCTTTCAACGTTGTCGGAGAGAGAAGACGAATATAGATAGATATTGATCTTGTCTCGTATAAGAGAGAGACAAATATAATTTTGAAAGCTTTGAAAGTTAATTCTTTGCACGGATTGTTTGGTTACGGAAAGCTTTTAAATCTCATTAGGCGATATGTTTTAAATTCATAAGGAATAAATGTTTTAGTAAGTGTTTCGGTTAAAGTCACAAAACAAATTCACCTGCAGCGCATATTTCCAATTTCTGCTTTAAAGGTAAATGAAGCAGTGACCTTCTATTTTATTTTTTTTAATAAAATTCGTATTTATTTTTTATTTTGTTTTCAAAAATTCAAGTACATTAATATTACCAAAAACTTCATAGCTAATTAAATGCTGAAATAATGTCGAATGGAGAACTGTGAAAAAAAAGTTGATGTCATATTTTAACGATATTGTTAACTACTTACGCACGTCACTGGCTCCCTGTTCATTTTTTACAGATAAATAGTATTGTAATAATGTATGCTTAACTCAACTGGTATGCTTGGAAAATTCAATGAAGCTAGATTTTAATAATGTTTGTTAATAAGTCACTAAATATAATATATTAATTATAGGTGTTGCTGTAGACCGTTACACTCACCCTTAAAATAAGAAAAGTTTTTGCTCAGTTGATTTAGATTGATTTAGTTGAATAGTTGAGTATTTTTTTTTTTTTTTTAGGAAGGAATCTGACTGTAATATTATATCATACTATTATGCTAGTATTATTAAGGATGAAACTTTGTATAGTATAATAAAAAAAAACTAATAACATTACAATTTACCCTTACTGACTTGTAAGAAGAGCACTTTCAGAGCGATTTTTCAATCTATCACTAACGAACTTAACTACGAGTATCATCAAAAATATTCCAAAGCAGAAAGGCGTATGAGTGGTTTACCATTTATCGAAAATGTATCTTTTATTTAATGCGTTTTGAAAATCTTTTCCGTCAAAGGAAAATTGTCTTTTAAGCTCTTTTTATAACCAGACTCAAGAACCTTACTTTCTTAGTAAAAACAGCTCACAACACTTGTCATCTCATTCTTTTACCTGGCTAAGTCTATGTTTATATCCTTTTCTATCTCCTTCTCTAATGGGTAAATTAGAAAATAAAAGTTTTCGTTTAATTCTGAAAAGTCATACGTGCTCCCCTATTATGTGTGGCAATATGCTTCTTATCAGAAGTATTCGACGTCTGAGTAAAGCTTGAATGTTGTTTTTGACTTAAACATTTTTTTGAATGAAGTCAATTTTGTGTAAAAGACGTAAGTATTTTTTTCTTGATACTCTAAACAAATTCTTATTTGAATCGCTACGAAGTGTTTGATTTTCGTATCACTTTTATTTTTTTTGACTTTTTTGTAGACAATATATTTCTTTAAGCTTTTAAAGCTAAACTTTCCAACCAAATTGTATAGCGTATTTGAGAGCTACTTATAATCTTGTGTTCTCTCTTTCTATATCGAAGTTTTTGGTGATATCAAGATAATGTTGTCTCTTTTTAACGCTAATATTTCAAAGTGGTTTCAACCAATAAGGTTCGATAAAATAAAGTGGTTGAACCAATCGCATAACATTTCGTTATCTTAATTAATAATTATTTTGTGATTTATTTATTACTTTTTTCAATTTATAATCGATCATTCAGTGCAAATTGTTTAAAATAAGTTCAATTAGACTTTTGTGATAATGCATCCATCTATTGGTTTACACGGCCGATTGGTTCATAAAAATATCATTTTACTCAACAACGTTTTCTGCAAGACAATTATTTGATTTCACATGTATGATTATTAACAAAAAAACTATAATCTGCAATTATAACGAAGAGTATAAAGAAAAAAACATGTTTTAATAAAAACATAATATAGGACTTTTATAGCTTAAAAATTGTAATTCAAATAAAACGCGATTCGTTATGCTAGATTGACAATAATATAGCAGGTGAGATAAGACGGTGAGATGTTAATACTTTGTTTTGAAGAAAATAAGTTTTTTGCTATACATACTTGTAACGAAAAAAACAACCATAAAAACGTAAAGAAAGTGTTCTGGAAGCAAGAGCAACAATATGGGGTGAATTAGGCCCCTAACGAAGTGGAAAAGTCTACAAGTGATCATTTTACAGTTGGTCGGTTAATGGTAATGCTTTAATAGCAGAGGGTGCCGTTCAGCCCCAAAATTTATCCATACGAGGGTTTGACAGTATTATGCATTGTTCCTCTCAAAAATTGAATCCTCACGCATAAGTTTATAAATATCCGTCAATCCGTATTTAATATTTGCTTAGATTATTTTGTGTTATGGTTTTTTGTTTTAAAAATTTCTGCACACTTCAATGTACATATATCAAAAAAATGTTTTCTCTTCAAGATATGGCATTTTATCACATTTTATTTGACATATACAGTTATTATAATTCAGATACAGTTATTTTTACAGTTTTTGTGTTTAAATCAATGAAAAAAATATACTGCTGGAAATTGTATGAACTTAAAAATACATATTTAACGAAATCATATCACAACGAATATATCTATCCTTATAGGTACGGCTGCAATGATCCACTTAGTATCCCTCGATTAGCCATTAAGAGAGTCAAGTGGGCTGGAGTGGTCGTTAATGATTTAATACGATTAAGAGTGTAAGCACCCACCTACCATGTTTTCCCATTATTGCTTAAACCAGATTGAAAATTAAATTGGAAAACTATTAATAATATTGTTTTTCTAATTGAAAAGACCGAAGAGATATTTTTCGTTAACGGACTGTCTATTCAATTCTGAATAAATCTTATAAGTGTTTTGTCGAAATGTTTTCTATTAAATATACACTCAGTAAGATTTGACGTTTTATTATAATGAAAACAGGACGATAAATTTAACATTAACATGCAAAAACAATAAACTTGTCATCAACAATACATATTGTAAGAAGAAGTCCTTTTATTTGTTGCGGTCCCGTATATCATTGACACATTTTTATATTTACATATATTATTTTTATTCTCAGCGCGGAACGATATTGAATAATTATTGTTATACCAAGCGTGAAAAAAAGTCTTTTTTTATAATTGCAGAAATATCGTTTGCCCTGTCAAATTTACCCATATTTGAGATGAGTGTTCTTGGAGTATTGGCGACTCTTTGTATCATATTTTGTTTAAATTTATAAATAACTGTTTTTGTTGTATTTGAAATGAAACATCATAAATCCAAATATATTCTTCCATCTTTTTTTTGCTATGATTTTTTTTCAATATGTTATTATTGCAAATATTCCTATGAAAAAACAAACGTATCTACTGACGATATATATTTTAGACTAAACCAGGGGTGGGGAACTTTCTCTTCTCTAAAGGCCGCATTCATTTTTTCTGATTCGACATAAGGCCGCAGTAAACATTGACTAGGGAATCTTTGGCCGGAAACAGGAATTTACGGTCAGAATATATCAGGAATTTACGAATTTAAATCTATTTACAGAATTACAGAGTTGGACAGAAGGCCGCACCAGAGTAGCCAAAAGGCCGCAGGTTCCCCACGCCTGGACTAAGCCTTACTTAATGATTTTCTGTATATTAAGCACATTGTTATGTTATATTACCCAGGTTGCATTATTTGCAGGCTGTCAACATTCGCTTAAAGCTCACTACAGAGAGTGTATGTTTGCGCTACGGCATAAACAGACCAAAGGTCAGACCAAGATATATTTATCGTCAATTTCATTAGTCAGACACCTACAAATAACCTGTTTTTAAATAGTGGTACAAGCAATATTCAAACCGTCAACATAAAGTTTAAGCATTATTTATCTGTGCCTGAGATTATACGTTTGATTGACGGGTGCTTACTTACATATAAGGTAATAAGGTCTGGTTCAATAATAGAATATTAAGAAATATTTGGGTAAAATTCCAGACAATACCAACATTTTTTTGATTTCTATAGAAGTTTAATGGCATTGACATTTTTGGAGCCATTTGGTGCTAGGTAACATGATAAAAAAGGTAACATGATTGGCATCAAGTTACCTTTTTTGACTCTCTCTTGTCGCAAAGATAAAGTCTTAATAATAAAATTGAGAATCGTTTATTGCATATGCTTGAACTGCCGACTTGAAAACCAACATGTTTCTGCTTTAAAACACAATCCCGAAGATTCGGGATCATGTCTTCTAATCCCGGGATTGGATTCCCTACTTGTGATGTCTCTTCTCCTCAAACTGAATACAAAATCTTACACATTTTATCTCGCATGATTTTCATATATAAAAATATTTGGCACTTGATATAAGCTGCAATTTCAAAATTTAAAAAGAAATACGACATTTTAATGATTTAAAGTTTAAATTTTAAACGTTTTAGATATCCACACAGCCACGATTGCGAAAGTTATTTTTTTTGATTATAGTGTATTACGTTAGTAAATAGTGTATTAATTTATTTTATATAATATATTTTCGCCACCCATCAAACGAATTTGAGCTGTTCAAAAACAAAGACCAGACAGTGGCTCTAGCCAAAATTTTCCAAACGAATAAACCTTTTCAGATCAGACAGAAGTGCGGTCTATTAGGAGGCATTGTTATGCAAACAAGGACACTCGACTTTGAAGGGTCAGCCGAATCAAAGATTATTGTCATACAATAAAATTCAATTCATTTTGATTGTACAAGGGGTTCTTTGGGTAAACTTTTTATAGTGATCTTCTTACAGAGGGGTGAGATAATCGTCGAGATCAGGTTCTCGTTCATCAGGATAGGGTTGCTGGCATTACTTCGTATAAATGACATTACTATAAGAAACTGAATGAGTTGAAGTGAAAATGAATTGTTTTTTTTACTTACCAGAAAAATTTTAAAATATGCAAAATAATAAAAACTAATACCCTTAAAATAACTGTTTTAACACTTACCATTAGACACAATTATTTTAAAGCCGAAGTAAAAGTTTAAGAAAAACAATACAAATCAAATGAAATAACATAATATACAAATCAAATGAAGTACATTGTAAGCCAATGACCATAAAGATTTAAAATTTGCAAATAGGTTATACGGTGTTTTTTAAAATTGGCCATGCCCAGATTCACGCCTGAATGAAAATAATATTGCAATTTTAAAATTAAATTCTGGAATAAGTTCTACAAATTATGGTTTACTTTTTGTAAAATAAATAAAAACAAAAACTCATGCATAAACATAATCATCTTGGAAAGTAATTGAATAATCACCCAAAGTGTCTTAAGCAATAAAGTTTAATATTCATTAAAGCTTTCAAATAGTTAAACTTTAAATTAATAAAGTTTTTTTCTGTAATTGAAATATAAATAATAATCACTTAAAATATTTACCCACCATTCGTATATATACATGAAATATTCATATTAGTTAACACTTTCTTCCTGAGAAGCCTTATGTTGATATTATAATTTAAATGCATATATAGTCTAATACAGGGAGAACTTAAAATGAAACCACAGCACTTCCTGTTATTCTTAGGCAGAGGTTTCCAACACATAATTAATATCTTCCTCATTCTTTACTCATAGGAAAAATGTTTACCTATAATTTGTTAAATTTGAATCGTTCAAATTAAGTATGTACATTCACACAAATTTTGCCACTAACGACTCGGGTTTTGCCTTTCAGCATCTTCAGGCGTTCAAGTGCACGGATGAACTTGAACTGACTTCTCAATCTTCTCGAAATTTTAAACTATAATTTGTTATTTTTTCAAAAACTGACGTGTTTATCAAAAATATTCTAATAAACATAGCAAATTGGGGTAGAAAATTTAGTATTCAATCTAAAAATAAAAATGTTAAATATCTATTAAGATCCTATAATATTTGGAATTTAAAAGGTCACATTGTGACTAAACGTCATAAATATATTTTTATTGCTGTAATGTACCTTCGTATTATTGTCAGTTTTGCCTTCTTTTTTAAAACCATGTCCGCTCTCAGCGTAGACCATATGAACTCTTTATGTAGTTTATCTTTGCAGAAGTGTCTCTACAAGAACTTCTCGTTATTTATTCGCTCAACCTTTCTTTTGTTGAAGAGAGTATTTATAGATGGATAGAGTTATCTAATCGCTCTAAAAGATGGTTGGGAGAGATTTTTTAGTCATTACAGATATCCATGCCTTTGAAAAATCCATATATCAATTAAAAAATCAATTTATGAAATTGTCTGTTTACAGATTCGAATCAATGAACTCCGTAATCTAAGCCAACGACATTAAACACTTTACCGCGGACCCAGTCTACCTAGTTGGATGTAAGTAATTAAAAAAAAACATCGGTAGGCATCTAATAAAATGTGTTAATTTCAATAAGATTTCATCAAAATGTACTGTATTTCCATAATGTGTCACAGCGTAAGTGTATTTTAAGTGAAACTGCATTTTCACGGGGGTTTGAGTTAAATCGTATCCAAACATATTTTTACCAATATATATATATATCTAGTATTCAAAATATATTGTGATTGACAGTCACTAGTGAAATCATAATCTTCATTTATTCTAACGAAATATTCAATCCTTGTTTTTAGCCATATGTTTCTACTGTTGGGTTAGGCTCGATTGGATATACTGTCTACATATAAAACATAGTTTCATTGATACTGTAAAAAATCAAAATTGTTAATCTATTGTATGATACATTTCTACTGTCTGAGCTAGCGAAAATGTATTTACATTTTTTATGTATTAAAGTAGAGTTCGTCGGATCTTACTCAGTTGACTTCCTTGCCACTTTTTTTTTGCTGCTTTTAATATTGAATTATACTATTTTTTTTTCTCCATTGTAAAAGTTTTAAATTTATAATTTGTCAACCTTGTACAGTGTTAATTAAATAAATAAATAAATATTTAAATATTTAAAAATATTAACTAGTGAAAATGTAGTTGGACTTGCAGCATAAAGACGCTTTAATATTATTTAACAAATATTATATATATCCTTTTTGGTAAACGTTATTGCTAATATATTAAAATAAAATTTCTGATTGAATAGGCCTCTCTTAAGAGATCAGGTTAAAATGTTTGTATACATCAGTGTTAATCTATTTAAACGCATTTCAATGTTTCTTTATCAGGGGAGGAAAAATTAGAACCAAATCACGGATTTGTATTGCCCAAATGAATTAACTAATAACTTATAGTCAACAGCATTATAAGAGAAATTTTAATCTTTTTTATAATCCCAATTATAATTTTGAATTCAATCGTTGATATTTCATTTATTCAATAGTGTTATAAAAGTGGTGTTTTATACATATTTTGGTCTTTTCATTTTATAAATTTTCTTATAAATTCTTATTTGAATACAATTATTTCTAGTGTAAGGGTCATGTACATTTATTAATATTATCCAATTGTATACAAATTAACATATTAAATTTGGCGATAAGTTAAATACATCATTGTAAGTTGTGATGGTTTTATATTTTAATATCAAACATTATTAAAAAAGCTACACGAAAGCTAAACAAAACAAACGTTATAATAACTAAAGCTCTTATAAGTAAAAATAAAGTGTTTCAGGTGTTAATGCAATAGCTGTAGGATAATTTACATTTTAAACTGCTCTTTTATGGTATGTAGAATTGTTCAATTATTTATATTTCACCTAAAACAGTGCTTACCAAACTTTTTCATACCACGGCCCTTTAAATCTGAAAAGAAAAATCTGCGGCTCCCTTCAAAACAAAACATGTTCTGCGGCGAAGGAATCAAAAAACTGTATTTTTCTTTAATAAAATATATATAAATTTAATAAGAAATATTATCCTAATTTAGAATTTTTTTTTCAAAGTACTGTGTTTTCTCTTAGCAAGGCATTATTACTGTTTTAGATAGAATAATAAATCAACGGTTATTTCGCCATTCGGCTACACCAGCCATACTCAACTTGCGGCCCAGTAAGCTCTTACCAAATCGAGGATTTCAAATTCCTTGGTGAGATAAAAAAAAAAGGGAGTATTACCATAAATATGTTAAGGCCCACGTAGAGAAGCAAATATCGGAATGCGGCCCGGAGGGAAAAAAGGTTGAATATGACTGGGTTAGACTGATGACGGCAAGAGAACAGTATAAGAAATTGTACTTAGGCTACATCAATTGATGACAGAATCACTAAATATTATAAAATTATGACCCGAAATATAATCCGATCCAACCCTGTTCCAAGAGCAATTTACGTCTCGAGTTATAGGTATCGACATAAACTGAGGATGGGGAAAAATTAAATATTTACTTTATAAAGTAGACATGAGAATTTGAGGGGTAGTTTTAATAGGATAAAGGAAATGGGATGAAAAATGTTTTGAAATTATTTTTTTATGTTTATTGTGAGCTCTTCATTCATAGCTTTTTTTATTTATTGGTGTTATAGTTTCCGGGTATATGGTGTAAGTTATTTTACTAAATTATTTTTAATTAATTAGGTATTATATATTCAAAAATACTATTTCGTAAACGTAAACGAAATTTAGATTGAACTTTAAAATTTAAATGAGGTTAGACACATTTAAAAATATTCTTCAGGCGTATTTCTTTCTCGCCGCCATTGAGTTTTTTTTATCTTGTCCGCTGGCAAATTACTGCATATGGAATCTTATGTAGTAGAGATAAAAGGATTGAGCCAGGATAGTACAAATGGTTGGTTGATCGTTGTCTTTACATCTCAGTTATAGGACTGAATAAGTGTTAAAAGGAAATTTTTAACATTACAAACATCCATGCCTTGAAACAGAAATCCATAAATCCCTAGAAAAATCTCTCTATACTGAGATTTAAAAGAGGAGTTCCGCAACCAACGTTAACCAACCGACCACGGATCTCTTTCATAAATACCCAAACGTTTTTTTCATCAATTCATGATTTTTTACTAGCTTTATCAAAATAAATATATTCGATTAATTTATGTATTAAATTTTCTATACAAACATATAACTACTAATAATAAGAATAATATAGTTTTTATTGGTGAAATGAACATACATTATGGTATTAAAATTAAGAGTGAGGTGTAGAATTTAATGTTCTTCTGCACGTGTGGTCGTCTATGCCGCCTTGTACCACACGTGTGTAGACACGTGGCATTTGGTACTCGGAAGTCGACTCCGTGGTAGAAATAATTATGATCCTCAATATACATAAATGTAATATATTCTATTTATTTCCCTAAATTGAACTGATTCTTCGTACAACACCAATTTTCCAAAATTTTATCCAATTTTGAAAAGATAGATAATATATTGCTCATGGATATAAATAATACTAAAATTATATATTATTATGAGAAGCAGCTTGTTCGGCGATCAAGCATTTTCAACTGATGCTATTTTTTTTTCTCTTGGTTTGATTTTAATTGTATGAATTATAAATAATTGACTGTGCCATTAATAATCGTGAAATGATTTTTTTCTTAAAATTAATTGAGGTTGAAAAAGAGCGATTTTGTACGTCTATTAGTTATTACGACATTAGAGTGGAGAATTTTGTGTACTGCTACCTCCTCCCCCCCCCCCCCCTCACACTTCAAAGCGACTATAAACAAAGCTTTCACGTCTTCGAAAAAAAACTTCAAGCTGGAAAATGTATTGAATTTATATTTGTTTTGTGGAAGCATAAATAATAATGCTTGTGTTATGGAGGTTAATTATTAAGCAAAGTAGTTGGATTGTTACTCCCTTAAGTAAAAGACGCTAAACAGCCTTGAATATCATTTAGAAAATGATTTTTTTTATGGAACCAAAGACGACAATAAAATAATTATTCAAGGAAAATACTGCTTAATAGGTAGCACTCATCGTCAAATACCGTATCTTGGTTAGAAAGTATCTCTCTATTCGGCGTTTTTTTATAATAATTCTCATTATTTTCCTGTTTTACCACAAAAATATAATATTTTATTATATTATGATATTCAGATAAAGGTAAGCTTTCAAAACACATTTTTATACTGACATCTGTGCTAGTAATATAAAAACCTAATGAAAAAGAGCCAAATCATATGATGAGAAAATAAATATTTTACTAAATAGCTATCGGTTGTTGAGAAATAGAAAAAAAACTTTTTTTTCATGTTATAGCAAAAACAATATTAATATTTTTATTCAAAATAGTACAACGACACCTCTAAGTGAGTAGAAAACAAAAAAAAATAAAGCTTTTGTATACTTATGTAGATGTCAGTAAAAAGAGGTGACGAATTTAGTTGAAGTTAAATAAACTTCAAAATCTCCTATTTTTTGACCAAGCCAATGCCAATTCTGAGTAAGTATGATAGATGCATAATGTCCTCAGTTGTTTGATATTTTTCGATAAATGGAATATTTTTCTGAACTTTTATTCGGGTTTAATTAGGTAGTTACAACAAAACATGGAGAGTCTTTTGTATTATTCAAAATTTCTGTCTAATACTGCCTTATTCTCATCTAATTCATTATGTTTTTTTTTCCGATTTTCTATTATTTAGATTCGATATTAGTTGTTTTATTGATTGAATTTGAATGATATAAGATTATATGTCCTATATAAATATTTGTCACTTTCTCAAATGAACTTACTCGGGGGTTTTATATATTTGTAAAAAAAAGAAACCACCGTCATGTCGAAAATGTAGAACGACCATTATTATTAACTTTACAACCCGGAACTATGCCCACTGTTGTAAATTTGATTAGCTGACAACGCTTAGAATAATCCAATAAAACCATAATTTATAAAACATGTTTTCAAACGAACAATTTAAAAGTACTTTTTAAATCAAAAATAAAAAAAAACATTTACGTTGTGTGTTGTATGGTAGGGCTAGAATGTTTTGATGACCACTTAAAAAAATAGTTATCAAAAAAACATCACAAATAGGTACATACACAAAAAAATAATTATGTTATAGATAATATTTTTTTTGGTTTAGTGTGAAATAACTAATGCATTGGTATTCTAAAAATGTATTATATTCCTTCTAATCCCACAGTATTTCAATCGTGAAGTAAATAATATTAATAAGTTCAACCCTTGTTCTATAAAGATGCCCCTTGTTGTCTTAATGTTAACAGATCATATTTCCTTGGCACATCATATCGATTTTGATGATAAACATGTCTGAAATTTTAATGGTTCCCAAACATTTTGGTTTTAAGAAATGTATTATCATTATGTATCTTTCATATTTATAAAATGTTGTTATAAACATGCTTACAGTTATAACAATTTGGTAAAGTGGTTGTAGTGTGATTATAGGCTGCATTAATCTGTAATTAAATCACCATCTGACTGTTTTAGGAATCATTGAAAGTAAACATGAATATATTAAAATTATAACTGTATTTTTCAAAAGTGGTTCAACTAGGAAATTGAATCATCCGTTATTATTGTTTTGGTGGGGATTCAGTAGCATTACAACAGTTTTTAAGTAAATCATGCTCACTTGCTATACGTAATAGAGTGTTTGTTAGTATCATAACTCATAATCTCCAAAAATCTTATTATGATAAAATTAAAAAAAGAAACAGGAGCACAATTCTTTGTTATCATAAAATATGTTATAAATTTCCATGAATATCCTAAGTGAAAAGTAGCACTTTCCAAAGATGCAAAATATACTATTATTCTATTCAAAATACTGATCTTCGATTGGCGCATTCTAACCATATCATATTAACAATGTTCAAAGTAAATTTTAACACCCAACCATTTTTCGATATATGTATGTAGTGATTCATTAAGAAATGTTTGGCATACTTATCTCAAAAAAATCAAACTTGGATATTATGAATTATGATACTAAGGTACTCAAATATGCATTACAACATACCACTTGACGGGCATGCGTTTATTTTGATAGTTTTGTTTCAAAATAACACTTTTTTCATTAACGCATTTTTTTGATTGGTCTTTAACAGCAGCAACCGTAATTATTACATTAAAAGCAAACAATAGAATCATGCTGAGTATTAAGAACTCCCATTAATTTTAATAAAGATCTTAATAAATTTTATTTATTTTTTAAATTTTACAGAAACACCACGTGTGAATGCTGTCAATATAAAATAAAGAACAATCTCTCCCCAAGATCCCATTTTCCGCATTGAACAAAAAGCATGAATTAAAAACCGATCAACAACAGATTGCCATAAATGAAAACAGCTCCAGACATATAAATAACTGTTAATTATTTGTTGTCTACTTTGTTCAATAATTCAGAATATCTTTTGATAAAACGTCAAAACGTTGAAGAACCAGTGAACAGACTCGTGTCTCACTGAATGACGCTATTGTTTACGAAGATTCATTTGAGGTAACATAGTACATACCATAATTGTATATTATTTAAACATTACTTGTTTATATAATAATTATTTTTAAAAAGTTTAACCACATATCATCCCACATTATCAAAGATAAACAATATTGTATAAAATATTGTACACACACGTGATGTGCTTCAATACAACTTCGAAAAAATTATGGGATATTATGTTTTTTTCAGCTGTAAAATATATGTCTATGAGATGAATAAAATAAATCAATTATTTAAAATGGAAAAAAATATTGAAATGCATATATATACACTAATACATACACTAATAATTATAATTTATATAGTATATTATTTGAGTGGTTCTGTCAGAATAATTATTATACGTGCTACCGCAATAGCTATCAACTATTTTTTATAACTGTCGGAGAACCAAATGATTTGCTTTTTTTATCATTTTTATAAAGTTTGTCAAGAAAATTTCATTTCAAGAAATAGAAAGGATATATTTGTAAAGCAAGATGTTACATTTGGTTTAACGGTGAGACTGTGGAGTCTAGTAGACTGTGTCGTCTGAAATGTGACAACAAACGTAATGAAGATAATACTAAGAAAGTTTATACTTTAAACGTTTTTTTATCAGGATTATGAGTAATGTACTGAATAGATACAAAATTTGCCAGTTTATAATTTACTAGCAACAACTTGGTTTTTGAAGTATTAATATCAACCAATTCTTTTGTAATAACAAACTGAATATTTGCTTTGAATGGCTCACAGGAAGGGCGGATTAATTTTTGAAATGAATATTACCGTTCTTTATCAAACAATGAAATCTTTATTCTTAAAATAACGGTTTTCATTTGGGTTTTTTAATATCACTCTCTCATCAGTCTTTATTAAAGTTCTTTTACAATTTAATAAATTGAATACATGCCATTAATTGATATAAAGATACTATTTATGTAAATTTATATTATTTGCAGGGCAGACTTACATAAGAAAGTTCCTTTACAATTATTGATGGTCAGCTTTGTAAATACAGTTTTTATCTCATATCATATGTTATATTGTTTGTCACACTTGTATTCATTGCAATGATTTATTTACTCATATTGAACTAATGTGCAATGAGGTTCCATATACCTAAATGATTTTTACGTGATATCAATTTCACGTTTCCCCACTAATGGTTGTTTGATTTCTCCTGACATTTATTACTGTGTACTTATTAAGTGAACATAAACGATAAACGTATTAATATTATTTTTGAGGATAAACAGAAGAAAAAAACACTTTTTCAAGATTTTAAAATACTATGTTATGACAGAAAAAAGATTAATTAATATTTGGTAAAAAATAACACTTAAAAACGCTGTAATATTATTTTACAATAATTAGCAACGAAGTAAATAAATCGATTGTTGTCACATTCATTTTTATGTCGAGTCATTTATGTTTGGAATTCAAAGCTTATTAAATATACACATAAGATAATACTATTTAAAAACCACTTGATTTTTTTGCTATCCTATTCGAGGAAAAGTGGTAATGTTTTAACTTGTGACCCTTTTAGGGTGTGGCTTAAAAAGCCACTGTTTTGTGAGATGATATGAAAAAATCGAGGGAAAGTCATCAGCGAAGAAGCGTAGATGGTTATAATGTAATATAACTTCGCACATAAAAATAAATTTCTATGTTTAAAATTTAAAATGTGGTGAACCTGCATTTCTCTTAATTGATAGTAGCATATTTTTTTTACAATAATATGGCTTTTATATTTCTCTGTATGGAAATGACGTAAATAAGTCGAATCTTTAATGGAGTTTTTTAACAAAGAATAAATGAGTAGCTTAGAATCATAACTCACATTTTACCAAAATCGCAAATAAACATAGGAGCACTATTTCTTTTAGTTTTTAAAAAAGTAATAATTATACATATGTATGCCAAGTGAAAATTAATACTTTTGAATTGCCAAATATACTATTAAACTATGAAAAATAAAGATCGCCGATTGGTTCATTTTAAAATCTCATTTTATTAGTTTTAAAATGTGAGCTCGACACCAATGGTGATCTTTGCAGAGATTTTAAGATTATTTATCGTATTTTTTAGAACACAACTATTTTTGTATAAATGTATTGATTGATGCAATTAGATTCATTTGGCATACTTAACTCAAAAATGCTAAATGTGAGTTTTGATTCTAAGCGCTAAAAATACACACACGAGATTTTCCTTTTACGCGACTTTTTTGGACGGTACTGTTTTAGTTTTTTACGCAATTTACTCATTCGCGATTTTTTCTTCGAAAATATAGACAAGATTCTATTCGACCAAATGCTAACCGGCGAAAACTTAGTAGAAATTGGTACGGCTAATAACCAGTCAGTATCGAGGCTGAGAAGCTATCACTCATAGCTGAAATGATTAAAAAAGAATTAAAAATATCAACACAGATGGTTTTTTTTTGACCAACAATCTTGATGTAAGGCCTGCTAAAAAAAAGTCAAAATAAATTGAGACTCTGCATGATGAACAATACGAAACTTCATAAAGAATTATATACAGCACGAAAAATGCAGAAATACTATACAAAACTTATAAAGGAAATTATTGTAAAGAGAAACAATTTACCGTCGGCTTGACAAAACAAACTCAATGCAATAATAATCGATTCAGATTAAGAATCTATGAAAAACGGCATTTCATCAAACGGGTCAGAGCAAAATTCAATACGTTAGTTCAAAAATTGCGAACGACTACATTTCAGTGCTCTACTACTCAACAGACAGTGACAGCAGTTTATACAATTGTGCATGTACATATACACATGTTTCTGTTAGATAATTATATAATAAATCATACCGTATTCATACAGAATTTTATGCGGTGACGTACGCAATGAATGAATTTTATTGTGAATTTACAACTGCAAATAAACATGTATGATGCACATATTGCGAAATATTCCAATATTTTCTACTACTATAAAATTGTAATATTCGAATATTAGATTTCAGCGAATATTTATAGCGATTATATAGCTTGGTCATGGATCACAGGAAAAATCATGTATGAGAAGTAATTTAATTTAGAAAAAAATTTTAACCACCGCTAAGATTGTACAATAAAACATTTTCATATTATTTTTGATAAAAAATACATCATGCAAATTTATTTTGGGAAAGTTGTGCACTTCTGAAATATTTTTTATTTAAAAATCTAACAGGTACAACTACCTAAAGATAAAATGGAATTATCGTGTTCGGCAATATGTTTGTCAAATCAACTTTATGTAAAGAAAAAGATTCAGGACTGTTCAAATCTTTTTACTGACACTTATTAATAAACATTTACAAATGCTTGTGTGAAGTCGGTAGTCACCGATGGTTGTTACTGGGTATTGCAATATCAATATCACTATTAAATAAACGTTTAATTAAAGGTACCGGTATAGAAACTGAAAATCGATATTCAACGCTTCATTTTAAATATTGCCGTTAAAAATTATTACCATCCTAAGGGGGTGCTTTTCGTCCACTTAAATAATAACACATTGGAGTCTCATCAATTCTGCAACCTGTCAATATTGTAGAAATCTAAGCAAATGTAAAATATTTGAATTAATAATTTTAAATTTAAATTCGGCTTTGTATAATTTTTAATACTGAAACACGCATACTTTTGCATTTTCAAATTCGAAATTTAGATAATAAAATAAGCACGATGAATACCGGGATCCGGTTTCGGTAATACCGATATTTCAATCTCTCGCTAGGCATTCACCAATAGGACCCGAGAAATGCATCTTTAATTTCGGATATTAATATGTATACCAAAATGTATATAGATTCTACATCCTAAGACGAATGATCAACATACATATATATGTTAACTGAGTGGTTTACTTTTGGCCTTTTGGGGCTGAAGTTTCTAAGCAATGTTCAATTTTGAAAAAGATCGATCGCCCATATTTTCTGAACACATTGTATTTATAACAGAGAGACCAGTAATCGTATTATAACATTTACGAGAAAATAATAATATTTTTGATGGATCTCACACAAAAAAAAACTGTACCATTATAGATGACTTTGTTCAAATTTCCGAAATTTTTAATTGTGTTTAAATTACCATTAGTCACCACTTTAGCTTAATTAGTTATTCATAATTTTTGTTTATAAATTTTAGAGGTATTGAACATTTTATTTTTAATCAATTTAATATAAAATATTCATATTTTGTGCTGTAATTTGTCAATTCTTTAAATATCAACGGTTAATTACACCGTTGTTTTATTACATTTTGTTTTTTATAAATGACACTGTAAAACTGTATTTTATTATTAGTTGATAATGCTTGTCATGAGTGAAACCAGTCCTGATCTTTTTAAATAAAAGTGGAAGTAGCACAAATGATTTTTTTTTTTTGAAAAAAACTGTGCAATATCTCAATGAAAAACAAAAATATTGGGTACACTTATTATGTTGACACAACTGTATAGTTAGTTTGAGTATTGAAACAAAAATAAAAAAAAGAAAACTTTTTATTATAGTGGTTATTATATAAAATTTTCATACAAATACTGTCCTATATAAATTAATTGCTTACAATGACCATTTACTAAAATAATTTGTCTGTTATGAAAATAGTTAATATGATAGTGTGAATATTTATTTATAACAATTTATATTTCCGAAGCGGCCCTTGCGTTGATATTACCTTATATGGAGACTGTATGGTGGTAGTTACCTCATAATTTTTTGCACTCCTAATTCCATCTGTGGTCGCGCGGCGGTGGTGTGGTAAATTTTAGGGCGGCATATGAATTTATTGTTTACAGGTTTATCGATGTCACGCCAGGCGCCAGTCTCACAAAACATAGGTTGGAGGTCGAACAATGTCAGGGGTTTTCAATTAATTTAACTTATTCAAAAACCACTTTCAATAATTATTTTTGAACTATTTTCAAGTTGGCGTGTAATCAATAATTTTATCTTATAACATGGATCAAACGTTATAAACTCAGTTAGAACTTTCATAGCAATAATAGTAAGAAACATAATCTACTCATATTATGAAACGGATAGATTTCTAATGAAGAATCTTGACAGTAACTTTTTTAGAAGAACTAGTTTTTATTCAGATGTTTCACTTTGGTATTTTGTATAACATAAGAATATAATTCGTTTTAATCAAAAAATTATACGCAAGCGTTTGGAAAAAAAGCGTAATCAACCCATTATACGTTTGTCAACGTTTCAATTACTGCGGCCTTGTGTTGAATTAGAAAAATGAATGTAGCTTTATATCGAACATTTATTTTTCATTTATCCGAATAATATAAGGATATTATCAAAATAATAACAAATTTCCACGTAAATTTACTATTTAATTGTTTATTTTACGATGTTATAATATCTACACTTCTGAAAGAAACTAACTGCTAAAATATTGAATACATCTGTTAAAATATTCCAATATATACGACATCGGTGATCTTTAGGATACGTGAGCGTCTTCAGTATTGCTTAGCATTTTTTTCCCATCCCGTAATTTAGTCGGGGGTCGGAAAAAGTATACGGGGTAGTAAATTTATTGATACCTCAATTAAGATTAAATAAAAAGTATTTATGAGACGCACTCAAGCATGAAACCCTTGAATAAAATTATGTGAAAATTATTTGTTTATATTGGGAATAAGGGTTATTATTTATTGTAATTTAGGTGACGATTGCTATCAAACTTTGTCGTAGCACCGGCAAAAAGCTTTTTACGTAAATATTCAACGCGTTAACGATGTATTTTTTTTTATAACGGCTGAGAAATGAATTGCACATGAATATAAAAGTGTTATAGAAATATAACTAACAAAAATATTCTATTTTAACTCATATGCACATATTATGTTTGCATTTATGCAATATTTTACCATTTTGAGAGAAATACAATTTCAATACACTTTTTGTTACAAATTATATCAATAACAAGCATTTTTTTTTAGATAGGGGTTTTTGAGGACGGTAATGTACATTTTAAATGAATATCTCTGATAATCTAAAACATATGGCTTTAAAGACATAAACGTTTTCAATTTAAATCTATCAAAGTTTGAAAATATTTCAATGTAAGCGAGTAACTTTTGAAATAACTTACTTATCACAAATTACTCTTTGTCTTAAGTCAATCTAGCATTTATATTTTTTATATTATGATTCATTATTTTAAACCGAAAAATGTATTTTATATTACGAAGACTTTTTCATTTGCACGAGCTGTCACTATGATTTTATTTTTCTCGATAGATTGAGTAATTAACATTTATTGGAAGATACTCAATCTATTTGATGACTTCATTTAAATCTTGTTTTATATACTTTATTTGAATGAATTTTGCGAAAAACAGATTTGATTAAAAGTTAATTTAGCTATACCATCTCCCTTGTTATTATTTTCCTACAAAGAGTTGCGCTTGGATAATCTGTTAAGCTCACAATATTAAGTGTTAATATAGTAACATATTGACAAATAACTTTAAAATATTTGGCGCATTAGCATCAGCTGTCATGCCAAATATTTTGTTTAATACAAAAAATAATTAATCATTCTTTAGCAGTGAATATTCGTATTGACTGGCATCCTGAAAAATGAATTGGCACATAAATATTGACCGCATAATTATTGATGATTTTTAAATTTTAATTATGACAGCCTTTTTACGGATGAGCTTTTTCTTTGTAAAACACGTCATGCGTCATGAAATCGGCGTCACAGGCGTCGCGATAAAGCTGCGTCTCGTGACGACGCGCAGGCGCCAATCCGTATGCTTTAGTAAAATATTGTATGCATCCATGATATATATTGGAATAGTTTCACTGTAATTTAATTCATTAAATCAAATAATTGATTTTTCGTAAAAAAACTTAAATATATGATCTGATAAAAAAAATCACGTAATTTGTATCAAATACAATACATCGGTACTATAATGTCGAAAAACCATTATCTATCAATCTTAATTCAATTTCAGCGAGGGTTTTTTGTATTTATTAAAATTATTTTCAGTAAACTTACCGCAGTCAATTCATCGCATAATTTTTTTAAAAACTAGCTTTCAATTAAATTCGACGGGATTTTTGGTGATTATATCTAAATTTCACGTTGTTTAATATTGCAAAGTTTATATTTCTAAAGTATATTAACGTTTTATTTAAAATAGAGTTTGAGGTAAATTTCCCGCTTAATTTAATTTATGGTTCTCAAGTGAAGTTTTAGTTGCTAGTTTGATCAATGTTTTAGCTTTATGAGATATTAGATTATAAATCTACGTCTTAACGTATCTTTCATTTGCATTTGTATTATCAAAATACAATCATTAACATCATGTTTTAATCATATTTGATATGCTTATCTCAGTTTAATTTATTATTTAAAACCTAAATGCTTAGTTCTTTGGGTAAACAATGTTACCTCCATAAGATGTATAAAAGGAAAAGGTGCTGAATTACTAAAGATGAGTAATATATCGATGGCTTAGTTTAATAGAACGATAAGTAACATGAAATGATATTTTGAGTTATATTACCCATTAAATTAGAATATCTTATTCTACAGCTAGCTACACAGGGAAAAAATACTTGTTTTTACTCTTGGTAGGTAGATTTTTGCATAATATGGAAATAGTTTATAACTCAAAAATTTCATGTTATGGTTCTGTCAGCGTTGCACTAAATTTAAATTGAATTGAGATAAATGATGAAACGATTTACTAAAAAGATTAGATAAATAATAATTTTCGTCTTTTTACAACTCACTTTAGATGTGTCAAAATATTAGTCAACCATATCTCAAAACTACACATTTTTATTTGTAGCACTATGGAACTAAGACATCCATATATTTTTAAGTGATTCGTAAAGTAAGTACTGCATTGCCAAAATTATTTTTTCGATACAATTGTTCCTTCTTTATACATGTTATTAATAACTTAACGCGCAGATGAGCTTGAAAATAAAATTGTATAGCTTTTCTTTCAAGTTAGAGCATTATCAAAGTAGCTTTTAAAATTTCCACAATAAGCCACATGCCTTACCAGACCACCTTCCGGAGCTGATAACCTAAAAGCTTCGCGGACCGACCTATGGTTTTGGGTTCACAGAAAAGTCATAATTAGTTTTTTTACAGCGTATTTAAATTTATTCGCGTAAGATCTATGATAATTAATTAGTGTCTTCCGTTGTCAATATTTGAGTAACTTATTTATTTAGCGTTAAGAAAAAATAGCTCTAAAGCTTTTAAGTAGAAGAAAGAATAAAATATCGATACATTTTGATAGTTTTTACAGCACCAATTGGAAATTCTAAAAAGATAAAAAATAAATGGTATTTTAGCTATTTTTTTTTAAGAATGCCTTGCTACGAATGTATCGTATAAATTACTACCAATGCTATGGTTTATGTTTTTTTTTAATGAGAAGCTATAGATAAAAGTATGAGGTAAGAAAGGAATAATTACTAGTGAATCTCTGTTCCATCATTTTCAATTATTTTTCCGATTAAAAATGTATGTATTTTTCTAGAAATTTATAAATCGTTATATACAAATAACATTTAGGGATTTAAAATTTTTATAACGAAACCGAATAGACATAAATCTTATAGCGTTATCAGTTTTACCACACGACTATTGGTAATTGATTGCCATATATATTTAATTATATAAATTACTGAAAAACGATTAAAAAATGATTCATTTATTTAGTAAGTTTGTCGTTTATTTTTTACGTCTCATAATTTTAATTTTATTTAAAGCATATATGGTTAACCACCGGCTCGGCTCGCCAAGCTATTTTGTCCGGCCCTGATTATCCTTAAGCAACACCAACGCCAATATTGATAGTCTCGTAATTCAAGTACAAGTACAAGTTCACACTAAGTTTTGTCATCAGTATATAATATTAATATTATGTCGTTTATTATATAAACAAAAAATATATATAAGAAGTAGCAACGTGTTTTATTTAATTAAATATTATTTTATTATGTTTAATAATTTGGTCCGCCCCTTGGCTCGGAGACAGAATGATAATTTGGCCCCAGATCTATGAAAGGTTGCCTATGCCTGATTTAAAGTATGAACATATTGAATTATACGAATATAATTGTCCCATTTGCTTTACATTCATGAAATCAAAAACGAAAAAAAATATTATTGATCACAACAACTTAATGTGCATTTAAATTAAAAGAAAAGGATAATTTTATTTCAGAATAAAGATGTGTGAGTCGCTTTGCTGTACAGCTGTATCCAAATGTCGGTAGGGCCATCTGGCCTTACATTAATAGCCAGTCAGTAATGCCGATTTCTCATAATGAAATTATTAAAAATTTCTTATCTTAATCGACCGCCATGTTACTCCCGATGCCCTGCATGTTAAATGTTACAAATTAATGTTCAAAGTTCATTACCTATGTTATTTATTATCCATCATTGATCGTAGAAGATTCGTGCAAATAATGATATGAACGATTTCTTTATTGCAAAATTTTGTCGATTAAAATATAAAAATAATTTATTGTAAAAAAAAAAGTTTGTAGTCGAAAATTAGCTTACAAAATTACTCTTAATTACATCAAATTTGTGTGAATAGCATATTAATTATACATTGTTTTTAAAGAAAAGGGCAAAGGGATAGTGGAATCATATATCTACGTGTCATTTAGGCCTATTAAAGGTGAAGTGAACCAAGTGCTATTTTAGAGAAAACAAGGAAGACGCCTTCTCATATTCTACACTCAGTCTGAAAGTATCGTAAAAGTAAAGTAAACTCAGTAAATACACATTGCAATAGTGTAATTTCCGTAAAATAAAAATATGCAAAACACCAAATAAAGACGTGATTGTACGAGACTAATATTTTTTTTTTACCATTTTGCTAGTTGGTTCACTTTACCTCTCGAGAGCCAGGTCATGTGCATTGTGCGATTTCCTTGATTTTTTTAAATATTATTTCAATGCTTCTTTTTGTATACTATGTTACTTTATCGAAATTTAGTAGCTGCTGCAATATTCTTAAAACAACGAGTCGAAGACAAAATATCTTGTTTTTATTGAATTTTCCAATTCATCGAATAAAATTATAAAACTCCTTCGTTCTACGGTTTTGAAAACCGATATCGTGATCGATCGGTAAAATAGTATTTGTAATGCATTTCAACCTTCTTCTTTGAAGAAATTCAAGTGATATATTTTTTTATGAATTTCTTATTATCTTAAAATATTTTATTTAGTATAGAGTTATTATTTACATATCTTTATTTTAAATATATTTAACCTCAATCAAATTCATTTGCTTAGATCAGTCATGCACACACCGTGGGTCGCATGCGACTGTAGTACTTCATCACCAAATTTTTCATTGAATATGATAAAAATCTGTGTTTGATATGTGAAAAAATTGTGCAATAGCAAAGGTTTTTTATCTAAATCGTCACTTATAAAAAACTCAATGCTATATTATTTAATATTTTAATATTTTCACGGGTATAGATTTGTGACCGATATTCATCTCTATATAATGAGTCACACCCCTTAACTGGTGCAGGTGCAGTTTATTTTTTATTATTGTTTTCAAAACACGTATTTTAGTGTTACTTCTCAAGGAATTTTGTAGGTTGAAATTAAAAAATCTTACCAGAAAAAAATACATTTCATACAAATATGCACGTAATGCGGAGTGGATTGTGATTGAATTAGTTAATAAAATTATGTAACTATTCATTTAAAAATATTTTTTTTATCTCGTAGTAGTTTTTTTATCTCGTAGTATAAAATACTATTATTTTTCAACACTTTTTTTTACCCACTGCGGCCCGTGAAAAATTATAAAATGGATAAATTGACCTTATTCAAAAAGCTTGTACACCACTTATTAGATTAACCATTGCTTCTGTTCAATATGAAAATAAAACAATTTAAGTTCATTATAAACATAATTTAATTGTATAGAAAAACATAATATAAATCAGTATTTGTATATATGGCAGCGCTTTATAATATTTGGTAACATGTTGTGTCTTGAATGATGCAAGGGTAATATTAAAATTATATAAAATTTAAATAGCCTACAAAACAGTATTCACTGGAAAATGATAATCACACCAAAAAATAAATTCATACTAGGTGTGTAAAACAATAAACGAAACATATATATTGGAATATTAAACTATTTATAACATTAATATATACATATTTAAATAAAATTCTGTACAATATGATTTGATGAAATTTGATTCCTTGTATTTTTAGTAAATCAGAATAATGTTCCTCCTAAATGAATAGCAATGAGTAGAAAAATGAATTAGTATATAAATATATATCATACAATTATCTAGGTAATATCAATTATCACTACTTAATTTTTAGTTCTTTTACCTCAATGTCACCTTTTGTTCAAATGCTTTAATCCTCCTTTTTAAAATAAGTATTGTGATAACTATAAAAATATTTTCTTATTTTTGTATTTTGGTAATTAATAATCTATAGCTTGTATTGAGAAATTCCCATTTCATTTTAAATCCGTTTCCCCATAAAGCATAATGACATACATATCCAGAACTTAATTTATATTGATAGTGAATCAATTATTTTTGCAGTTATTAAAGTAATTTTTGGTGAAAATAATTTTTATATGTACAATTATTATCGTATATTTTCATTGGTTTTCACTTTTTATTTTTCCATGTCTAAAATAATTTGAATTGAATCCCTGCCGTTCTAAATTTAAATATTCAGATTTTACAGGAATCATTACTGACGAATACGACGGAGGTGGTGCTACGCCGTACTGCGCCGTAGCACCGTTCAGACCATCAAAAGCTAACGTAGACGAATTTGAAAATGATTTAGGATCATCGTTTGCAAATCGTTCATGATTATTTTTTGCCTGATCGTCACTCAAAACAAGATGACAGACATTTGACGTAACATGATTGTGCGAACTCGATTCGTGCTCGGCGTTTAAATTTCCCACCATATTATGATTCTTAAAATTGTACGATATTTTCTTTGGACTGTTTGATTCATCAATAGAATTCGAGCTCACAAAATTTGATGAAGAGGCCTCATGGAAAATGATTGTCGATTTTTTACTGTGTACGCCATTTTGTGATTTAGAAATCACCAAATGGCCGCCACCGGAATTTGACACAAAGTTAGTTTTATCAGTTTTAGACGTCTGCGCTTTGTTGTTTTCGATAGCGTTTGGCAACACTGGATTTTTGATTCGTTTATTTTTATATCTACGGTTTTGAAACCATATTTTGACCTGGGTTGACGATAGTTTTAGGCCTTGAGCCATTTGCTCTCGCTCGGGTGCAGACAGGTAACGTTGTTGTTTGAATCGTCTTTCCAACTCATACACTTGAACCTGAGTGAAAAGAACTCGAGGCTTCCGTTTCGATCGAAGTTTCCCATTTTTTCTCAGTTCTGTTTTCGAGCTGGTTACGTGGTCTTCTGAAACACAAAGTTAAAGCTCATAAGTATGTGTTTTTTAATGTTTGTATACATAATTTTTTTGATGAAAAATCCATCTGTAAATATTTCAAATAGTCATCATTTTCAATTTTAAGGTACAGACAAAGCTTCGTATAATTTTTAATATTGAATTCTACTGCAAACTGATGAAATTGATAAATTAAGGAACGTTAAGAAACTTTAAGAGCCATATTTGAGAAGTGCGAAATATAAAAAAAACTAATTATCGTATTTTATGAGATGTCTTAAATATTATTCTACACCAAAGGGTAGATTTCAAACATTAAATATAGTATCTTCAATTTATTCGGCGGTAACTCTGTGAAAGTTCATTTTTAACATAAAATAATGTTTAATATCTTTGGTATTCCATTTGATGTGTTATAGAATGTGACCGTGTTTCGGTCATTGAAGCAAAACACGTGTCACGTTCTGTAACACACCAAGTGGAATAACAAAGTTATCAAACTTAATTTTATATTATAGATTTAGTGTTTTACCGAGTAAACGGTTGGGAAAAAACTCAATTTAATATCATTTGTACATCCGCGATGGATTTCGATACTTTTTCAAGGAAAATAAATAAGCTAGGAAAATGCTTCATACTACAAAAAAAAAACTACCGAGCTACGATAGAAATGAATTATATCTCTATATAATAGGTTATTTATCATTATTATAAGTTTTTCGTGAACATTGTTTGGTAATATATCCAGTGTATGAAAAAATGAATACCAAATAATATATGTCAGTAAGACAATAACATACACGGCTTAATTTTTAAAAATTATGAATTGAAATATTAATTAGATCATTTTTTTTATTTAGTAAGTAAGCATCAAAATATATTTGTATTTATTGTGTATTAAAAATCTATGGTTTTATCATGGTTAAAAATGAAAATTTTAATATAAAACTACTTGTGGCTCTATCCGCTCTCAGTGTAGAACATATGGACTTCTTATATACATAAGTTGTTTTACGAGAACTTCTTTTTATTCAGTCAACCAAGCCTTTTTTCGAATAGATTATAGAAAGACAATAAAAGTGGTAAGTCATTCGCTCTCTAAAAGTGTCGTTTTTAAGTCAGATAAGTGGGAGGGAATTTAGATATTAAAGACCGCAACTGAAACTTATGACGTTAACCACTCGATATCATAACATCCCCGATAGAATTGTAACTTTAAACTGTTTTGTTCTTACTCTGCATTAAATCGCCACCTTCAGACTCCTTAGATTTAACATCCTTCATCTTCTTAACGTCGTAAGGCTCACATAGTGAATTCAGCTGCCTTACATGCTGAGAAGTCATACCAGCGCCTCCACTTGTAGATGTTGTCTCAAGACCTTGGTTATATAGAGGAGGAGACTCATATTTCATGGATTCTTCTTCAACGTCATCCTGAAGAAAGCTCAAGTCAACAGACACTGTAGAAGAGACTGCTGAAGGCTGCTTTGTAGCAACTTCATTCATTGGAGAACAACTTGCGTTATATGAATCGTTTTGATAAGTGTTGTAAGCTGAATTGTTGTAGTAAAAGCTAGGACCGTAATGACACGACGCTGGTATAACTGACGGCGCAGGATTATAATAATCAGCCACGCCTGGCGAAGAATGATATGCTCCCGGTTCGTACTGGTGATGATTCGAATTACTAAAATATACTCCAGGTGTTTCAGTTGTTGCATTGTAGAAAGGGTAACTTCCGTGGTATCCATTATAATATTCGGGATGTTCATACGATGAGGCATGATGGTACGCTTGGCTTGGTAATCCATACGGCTGTGGATGAGGTTCAGGATAACACCTGGATGTGCAGCTATCAACCAAAGAGTCTCTTACGACGTTTCCGTCAGGCTCATAGCCTGGTTGGAAATTGTGTGCTGTCATTTTGGTGAATGTTTCCGGATTTTGATCGACGAGGTTTAGAATATCTTTGACAGAGAATGGTGTAGTTAAATTGTTGACGTTTGATGAACTGATGATATCTGCATTATTGTTTTCTAGTATGTATTCTGCGTTTGATAGTTCATCGTTGCTAGAACTTAATATCGGAATATTATCATTCTTTGTTGAATTGTAAGTCGTTTTTATATGCCTTTCTTCGTGTAACTCGGTATTTTTATTTTCACTTGACTGTACTACTCTTTCAATCGAATTATTATCAAACGTAAATCTCTTGTTCAAATCAAATCCACTTCGCTCTGGAATATATTTTTTAGCACAATAGTTGGTTGTTATAGTTTCTTCTAAATCAAAAGATAAATCTGAATGAAAACTTGCAATTTCTGGTTTTTCTTTAGATGTACATATTATATGCTGATTTCCATAATAAGTTGGCGGCTGTATCATTGTTAATTGTATATTGATTTGATTTTAAATAAATTTCTTAGTATAACATCAGTAACTCATAATTTCGATAAATAAATCATCATCGTAATCCATTACAAACTATTGTCACCAAAAATCATTAATAAGATTTTTCATATCCTTTTTTTGATCAATAATACTTCTAATTATGTATGTCGGTGTTTAAATGATTATTTTATTAAGTATCATATTATTTTCACATTACTATTATCTATATAAACATCGTTTGTCTGTTGTTTTTTGTTCACTTTAATTCTCTCGCTTTTAAAACAATTAATGTCACAAATTATACCAATTCATTGTGTTACATTCAATATTGAAGTAATGATTATTAAATTTACTATAGATTCACTTGTTTAATTCTTATATCACAGTATCTATCATTCTGATACAACACTTGAACGAAATAATAATATATTCAAGTAAATAAGTCGATTTATAAAATAAATATTATAACTATCGATTGTTTATTATTCACGGATCGATGGTATAAGCACTAAGAGTAGGTTCTTACTAATTGAGTATTAAAGGTTCAAAAGCTATGATACCCCGTGTAGATCGCTATTATTCAGAATCAAAAGAAGGAATCTTTTAAGCGCGTCGCACGAAGAAAAGCACTTTTTGGTTCAAAGTTATTGAATCGTAGTGTGCATAATTTCATGCTGTCTTGCTCACTGGATGGTTTATTGCATGTTCCTCTCTTGCTTGCACTATTGCAAACACAAAAGGAGCAAGTGATTAGTAAGTTATTTAAACTTCTTATTTATTTTGACATAAGGAGTGCTTGACATTGATTACAATAGTGTACAGATTTCGACCATCACTGTGATTTATAACAGCTGTATTTAAAATTAATTACACCAACCAAAACATTAAAATATATTGATTGAAATTACCACTACTATCTGAGAAGAGTTTCTGTATAATTTCTGAGAAGCAAATATTTTCACATGAGTTTATTGCTTTGATACGTTAAATAACGAAGCCGTGTTTTTACGTGATACGCTATCCTTTCAAAGATAACCATACTTGTAGTATTTAACAACAAATTAAAAAATCATTATTACCATTATAGCAGATACTTAAATCATTTTGAAACAGTCATTCAATTATTACTTTCATAAAAAATAGTGATCGATTTTATCATTATAAAGTTTGATTATATCATGACGCATTTGATGAAAGTGCAGTCACTGAGTCTACTTTCAACTCTAAATTTCAATAATTCACAAATCAGAATGCTTAGCTATTGTTTTATTAAAATGACTACGATGTTTTGTTTTTAGTAAACCATTATCACTAATATAGGGTGTAAAGCCTAACAAAAGTAGTCAAGTAAAAAGTTTTTTTGTTGATAACGTTATTTTACATTCTCGACTTTAAGCAACGTTATATCAATTGTTTCAAGTTTATCGTAAAATTTTCAGCTAATTTTGTCAGTAAAATTTTCAGCTAAGTGTAACGTTAATAACATAATATTGGCCTTGTGAAAAATAAAATTAAAACCGCGCTTTAAAAAATGAGCATCACCACAAGCAAGATAAACGTACAATTCATTATTAATAATTGTCGAGTACTTTTCATTATGTACATGCTATTGGATAAACATAATATTGAATGAAAAAAAAAAAAATTTACCGGTAAAATTGCCAAAATAATTAATATTACTCATAAACATATAATATCAAAAAAATGATCGTAAAATTAATACAAAGAAATGTATCAATCAGTTAATGAAAATTGTAAATAACATGATTAGATTACTTTTAATTAAGTTAGTCGAATAAAAAAACATTATTGTTGATAAAAGAAAAAAGACTTTCATAATGTTCCTCTCAATCGGATTGACCTTTTGCTGTCTCTTTTTATCGTAAGGAAAGTTCTATCCGATTTCTTCACATGTGATAACCGTTTATGTGCTGTAGAATATTTTGATGGAAAATTAATATGTTATGCCTCAAACTGAAAATAGTTTGCTTAATCAAGACTAAATATTTTTACTATAAAGTTTCGTCTTACTATGCTTTTTCTATCATTTATTTATTACTAATTCATGAAATTACAACTGATTGACAATCTTGACACTGTTTTTAATCAATTGAAATTAACATTGTGTTTTGATTTTACGTCGAGAAATTAATAAAAATGAATTTAAAAAATATATATTATATAATTAACATGATGGCAAATTTTGAATCTGAAACGTCTCGATTGATCGATTGAAAGCTCTAACCGCTAGAAACCAGCAATGAAATTATATTAAGGTAATTTTCAAAACTACAGTAATACCCCGCTTAGCGCGACCCCGTTAAGCGCGGTTTCACTATAACGCGAATTTCAAATTTCGCGCTCAAATGCCTCGCATTACGCGAAAGAGTGCGTATAAACATATTTTGTCATTAACTTCTCTATGGTCGTGGGATCCCCGCTTTCTCTGAATATTCTCTTTGAAGAATTGGGAATTCCCCGTCCTTCGACTTTGTTCTATGGGGATTTCCTCGTTCGTTTCGTGTGTTCATTTGTTCCGTAATGTTAGTTCGGTCGGCTGGCAGTTTTGTTTTAACATTTATTGGAGATACATACATAATTTAACCCTACGTTAAAATGCCACCTGTAAAGAAAAAAGAGCGTAAAAGCGTCACTTTGGAATTGAAGATGAAAGTGTTAAGAAGAATGGAAAAAGACAATAGATGTATTTTTCCGTAAAAAATAAGAGTATGTATTGCATTAAGTGTTCTTAGAATTAAAGTGATTGATTAAAATGATTTGTATTTTTTGTATTAAATTTTGACTATGTTTAATCATAAACCTCGATATACGCGAATTTCAGTTAACGCGATTTTTTTCGGAACGTATCCCTCGCGTAAAGCGGGGTATTACTGTATTTCTGGACGGTAGGTTGAATAAACTAAAATAATTAGAACTCAAGTCCACCCTTTGGGCCGTATTATTAAAAGGCACTTATGACTCAACAATTTTCTGAACCTGTAGCCAAGTAGTGAACGACACTAGTTTCGTTTCCCCAGCGGTTGATGAGTTAGAATCCAAATACGGACAGTATCAAAAATTGATTTATTAATCGATTTATGGTTTCCAACGCGAGGCCGACATGGCTCCAAAAATATTCGACATAAAAAATAATGTTTATTTCCAATTAAGTAAAAATATTTTTTGTTAAGAAACCTTTCCCCGAAACCTTGTTTCAGATGGTTTCATAAATGTTAATAATTTCTAATATGTACTAAGAAATCAATTTTGCAAACCGAAAATCATATGTAAATTTAAAATTCTTATACCACGCCATTCAACGTGTTAAAGGTTGAAATGTTCTCATCTGATAGAGGCAATGTAAATAAAATAATTGTTTATCACAGAGAACCCTCCTATTGGCTGGCCTGTATCCAATGGAAAGAGATGTACGGTTTTATAATTAAATAACATACTAACAAAATAGATTATTGTAGGTCGTTTCGGATGCTACTTTTATATTTGATTAACATCTTAGTATACTAAAGAATATGCATTTAAAGTCAGGTTTAAAATAAATAGATCTGTAAAACGGGAACACCTACATTTAATCATACAAATGTTTTGTATTATAAAAATGTATAAAAATACAGAAAAGCAAGCAGTCGATTTCACCATTTTTAACACTTTTTTATGATATTAATAAAACGTAAAGTTAGCGTTCTTAATAAATTATTTTACATCAACCATTGCTATAAAACCATAATTTGATTAGTTGTAACTTTTTTTTATTTAAAATATTATATAATATCAATAACCTCTTCCAGCGGTCGGCAAACTTTTTGGGCTCGCGGACACAACTAAATTCACAATTTTAATCCAGCGGACCACTAACTTGTGTTAAGTATTGCATATTGAAAAAAAATGCGTCTAAAAATGCACTAAGTTCATAAAATAATGTCAGATTTCTCTGCGGACCACCAAAATTTTCTCGCGGACCAATGGTGGTCCACAGACCACACTTTGCCAACCGCTGACCTATTCTACCATAGTGTAATCAGACTACGTGAATCTGGTTTCGCGCAGCAAGGGAACACTTTTAACTGATAAAGCTGATTTAAACTATCGTTAGAAAATGTATATGCGGTGAAACCATTTCTGATTCAAATATACGTTTTTGAAGAAATACTAAAAATGGTATTATATTTTTTAAAATGATAAATAATTCGCCTTAAAATTAAAAATTATCAATCCCAGACTAGATTTTAAAACAGTGGCGCTGTACGAACCAGATACTCGCTACAACGCTTGTTATGACAATAACTATCTCTTCAGAAATATATTTTCAAAATTTTATATTTGATACTCAAAATTTGTTCTAATAAAATTAACATCTACAAATCAGGGGTGTGCTAAAAGTAATAAATAAATCACAGCTAATTTATAGCTGAGAATCTAACCGGTAAAACTAATGTTCCAAATGGCTAAGTTCGATTCCGTGTAAGCATTTCGTGGGAAACGGTAGTCAGAGGGACGAAAAAATTATTCGAATGAACGGTACTATTGTAGAAAGCTTTTTGGGCGACCGAAAAACGAAACTTGCAGGCGCCGTCTATATGCAAACCCGGCAGCTCGATAATAACCAGATGCCCCTCTCTGGAATAATAGATAGTCGCAGAAAGGACGAAATACATAATACCTCAATCAAAGATAAAGACATAGTGTTATCATTGTGAAAAACCAAATTTCGTAAATTACTAAGATCTTTGGCAATAAAAAAAATATTTTTTTCAATATTATTGAATATAACGCAGAAATCAATTACACATTATTTAACTAGGGTAAATCCATAAAAATCTGCTGCTTTATATGATTCTGATAATTATGTATAAAGAAACCACTGGTAAGATTTAAATACATCAGCTACCAAGAGGAATATTAAAATTGTTATCATTTTTCCTTTCCTCAGTCGATATATAAAAAAATGTTATTGTTTAGATATAAAAAAAAAATATACCCCACACTACTATTTTTACTCACATATAGATTGATAACATATAAGAAAATGTAAATTATTTGCACGTGTGAAAGTGTTTCACAACATATTATGAAAGTCGTTTTATTTGACCAAATTCCTTTCCACAACCATCAGCAGTAAATATTCATTTTCTAGTTCAGTATAATTATCATCTTAGAATCAAAGATTAATCTAAATCGCAAGTTTAATTTAAATGTTGGAATTATTCTGTAGCAAATTTCAAAAATAATTTTAGAAATATTTAATTTTAAAATTAAAGTTACCGAAGCAACTTTGTTAGCGACATAAATTGTATTTCAAATTATCAGGAAACGTTTTTAATAATATTTAGATCGCTGTCACACAAAAAAAATGCTGGAAACACCCTTCTTTTGGTCGAGACATTTAATAGTGACAGAAATATATTAGCTACACGATTTCTGCTAATATAAAGGATCCATATTCAATCCAATGACCAAATAAATCTTAGAGTAAATTTGACACGTGTCACCGAAGCACTGTGTCCTTAAATTTTGGACCTAAATCAACAACAAAAAAATCCTAAACGTATTAAGTGACGTATCCATTACACAAAATGTATATGGATATAATATGGGTTCTTTTATTCAAGTTAATAATTGGACACCGTTATGGTATTTGCCAATTTTATGAATGTCAACTTTCTTTCACTTTAATCGATCAAGTCTTTAATCAAGTTTTATTGGAAGAAAAATAAAATTAATGTATGGCATTAAATATTGATGAAGTTTAGCTTTATACATTTTTTGTATTGTCAGAAACGAGGAAAACCATTTGTAATGAATATAATACTGTAAGTAATCGAGAAGGCCAAGGTTCACATTGGACTGTAGCGCCAATAAGAAGAATATTGTGTAAAACTTTGTAGAGTTAATGTTTATTAAGAGCCCCTGAAAATATTTTAAATATAAAATAAAAAATATATTCATTTTTTTAAACAGATAGTAATTCTAATAATACTTCGAGTAAAAAGGGATAATTTCATCATCAGCGGTGGGCGGTCATATACTGTTCCTATATTTCTCTTTTTTTCGTTTTAAGTACTTGAGGACTCGAGAAGTAAAACCATTACCACATCATCGCACTGCATGGCTTCAATACTAAATTTCATTAGCTTTTATGAGGTAAACAAAGATGAACCCTTTTCCATTATTCGTAGGTACGTGTTAAATGATTTTATAGTTTAACCATAAATTGAAACAATTGGGCTTTGGAATTATTGAGCAACTATTGATTTTTTAATAAATTCAATGATGTACATATTTAATATTGAAATGGTAGTTATCGTCTTAACTTCAAACATTTTTTTATTTCACGATGGAATTCAATTATCGTGCCTATTAAATATATTATAAAACTGTATGTTCATTGGCATGATATAAACGTGGTCAATTTTTCTTTTTCTTTTTGTACCTACTGATTCTGATACTTAACGACGATGGTTTTGTGGATTATTCTATCAACCACAATCACTTTCATGGAAATAATACATCGATCGATGTATTGGCCGTGACTCTCGGAAAGAATATATTTTTAAATACAAAAACAATAAACAATCGAGAAGTCGTATGGAAGACAAGTAAATATCAGCTTCTTAATAGTACACGGTACATTATAATCTTCTTTCTAAGCAACGTTTTTTATAAAAATATTGCAAATAATAAATGTATAGTTTCATAAAAACAATCATTAAAATAAAAGCTTAAGAGTTTACCGACATCTATGTTTGAGTAGCTATACTATTTTATACCGTTACGAAAAAAAATTCTTCCAAAGATTAGCTAAATGGCTTTGTGCTGTTAAGAACAGATGTCACTCTAAAATTAAAAATAATTGTTGAAAATTAAATTTTTGGAATGTACCTACACTTTAATTATCACAAATAGTCTAAATAAAACTATGTTTTCCAATGTCAAACTCTTTTTCTTTATTAATAATAACCAGATACTAGGTAAAATATATACATTTAAAAGATTTCGGTAAATAGTTAGTTATATCTATTATAATAAATCGGTTTCGGTTATATCTATTATAATAAAAAAAATATCAGGGCTTCGAGCCGCTACTTTTTTCGTTTCGGTAAAAGTAAAAAAATATATATCGGTTCGGTTCCGGTTTTCGTTCCGGCAAAAATAACGGTTTTTAACGGTTTTCGGTTCCGTTCCGGTTCGAAGCCCTGAAAAATATTCAAGAATTTATATGCTACATACAATTAGGGCTGAGGAGTCGACAATAATACGACTCCGACTACAACTTTGACGTTTAACCCTAGAAATTTGAATAAACATTTTTTTAAAAGCACTCAAAGTTATTGGTTTTTTTCGAGTCTGACTCAAGCTCGGTTTGCCCAAAATATCTCCGTGACTCGTTTTTTTAGCTCACCGAGGAATTTGAAAATCTCAAAACCTTATACTAGCGTAAACCGAAAAAAAACCGATATTTTTTTCGGTTCGGTTCCGGTTTTCGTTTCGGCAAACATAACGGTTTTAACGGTTTTCAGTTCCGTTCTGGTTCGAAGCCCTGAAAAATATTCAAGAATTTATATGCTACATACAATCAGGGCTGAGGAGTCGACAATAATACGACTCCGACTACAACTTTGACGTTTAACCCTAGTAATTTGAATAAACATTTTTTTAAATGCACTCAAAGTTATTGGTTTTTTTCGAGTCTGACTCAAGCTAAATCAGTTCGACTCCGACTAAGAAGTCCTGGTTACAATAAACTATGTATTGTTATTATGCCACAATATTATTTCAGCTATTATCGGTTATAAACGTTTAATGGCTAAGCGAAACAGGTCCAAATAACATACCTGTGAAATAACATAAGTATGATTGCTACACAGACTTTTCTTTGATAAGTTTGTCTTTTCAACTTGGAGTTATATTCGACAATATAATTTATAATTGATATTCTTTGTAAATTATTGAAAATATTGAATGTTAAAATAAGTGGACACAGAACACAGTGGCGTTACTTTAAAGTTCAAGCTGCAACTTTACAGGTAGACGTATTTGGACGTACAAGAGTACACACGGATGTTTCAAACATTTTTTTTATCCATGTCAGCTCCCAATGTGGAGCATATGGCCTCCTAATGGAGGTATCTCAACAGAAGTTTTCTATGAGAACTGTCTGTTAATCAACCTCTCCTTTTCAATGAGAATAGTAGGGATAGACGGATAAGGCTGGAACAGGGCTAGTAGTTAACTAGTCGCTCTCGTTATGCCCAGTAAATAAAGGATCGGAAAGGGTGGCAGGGAATTTTTAAACATCACAAACACCCATGTCTTCGAACAGAAATCGAAAAAATGCTGTTCTTACTGGGAGGGACTCGAACATGTGAGATCCGGCACGGAAGCTCACAACGTTAACCGCTTTGCTTTAGAATCCGACAATCAATTATTTCAGTGTTCATGCTTCATTTCATTACATTTTTTTTTTAACCATGTCCGCTCCCAATGTGGAGCATATGGACTCCTAATGGAGTTTATCTCAACATAAGTGTTTCTACGAGAACTGCTTGTTACATTTGTTTAGTTGCTTATAATGTTTATATATTCTGGAAAAAATGCGAAAACGTGGATTTAGCCGGTTTCCGGATTTGGCATTGATATTAAAAATATTAAACTTTATTGTTACCGTTTTTATGTACGTTGGTAAATAGTAAGAACACTCTCGCATTTTCTGTCCGTCCATAAACATATTCTAAAAAAACACGAATTTCAATCAATTCATAAAAATATTTCTTAAGCGTTCCGTATTAAACGTCTTGAAAGTACACGCCCAGTTGATTGCGCGAGTCACTGGCTCAAGTTTCGGTGTATAACATTCCAGCGAGTCACGCTGTCGGTGTGTTGGACCATCGCGGACAAATTTGGTCGTTATCGTCGGCGGCTTTGATCGCATCTCAAATTAAAATCGCTTGTTTGATTAGGTAAGAGAGAGGTTATGGTAAGAGTGCCTTACTTGGAGGACGGGTCACCTGGGTGGGAGTGCCCCTCAAACTCAGATGCTTGCGATTGTTCAAGAAATCTCAGTGACGTAGTCAGTGTCACGGAGAAAGATAATTGAATATACATGAAAACCGATAAATGTGTTATTCCACTTGTTGCGTAACTAGGTGTAATAATAAGTATCGAAATAAATAGGTTACCAGAAAACTATAGGGAATATACGCAGTGCTGTAGTAGTAAATAAGTAGGTACCAGGTCGGTCATTGATTTCTTCCATATTTTTTTTTATGTCAGTACGAAGTTAAAAATCCTCAAGTTTTAACAATTAAATACCTGTTTTGGAAATAATTTTGAATTATGATATAATGCTATTAAGTTGTATGGACCGTATTTTGAATATATATATATATGTGTTTGAAAATTGAGTTACAAGTAAAAAAGGTGGCAGGGCGGCGCCCTGGCTCATTTTCAGGTGCCAGGTCGCCGACCTGGCCCCATTACAACATTACAACACTGTATATATTGTTTCGCATTGCAAATCACGCCGACTACAAAATATCATTACTGTTTATTTAAAAAATACCACCCCATTACAAAAACGAGTAGATTTAAAGTACTTTTTTTTATTGCTTTCTTTAGTTCTATCATGAGAAGTATAATCATGTGTAATACACTCCTAAGACACACTTGATATTTATTTCAATGTATTAACGCTGGCGTGGCACATTAAGCTTACGAGAAGCCCCAGGCGCAATAAAATTTGGAGGCCCTGTAATTTCGGGTAACACAGAAAATTCCATGTAAAATTATAAAAATATAATAAAATTTGAACAAAAATTATATGGGTTTTATAAAATAAGCTATTTTTGAGGCCCCTAAAATTCGGAGGCCGCAAGCGTGCCCCTCTTTCGCGTATAAAGTAATCCGCCACTGATCGCTGGGCTGTTTCGTGATATATAGTTGTGTTCCCTGATATAATAGCAATTCCAGTAGGTACTTTATTATAAAAAAAATACAATTTGATAATATAAATTTTACTTTTACTCGTTCTAGTAACAAATAAATAGTAATAAATAAATAATAACGTTGGAGGTATTTTTCACAATAATCTTTTAATATTGTGTATGACGACACCCCTCCACGAGATGGCACTGCTCAATCATCGGCGTACAATAAAGGATTATGATTCGATAATTAAATAATAGTGACGTCTGACTTATTCATACAAAAACAACAATAAAATTTTCCTTAGTGATTTATGACTTTTATTAGTTCCAAGCCTGCTAAATAAGTTCGTTCAATAGTATTTAAATGCGTCTATTCCAGTACACATTACTTATACCAGTAGAGAAAGAGCAACGTAACTGAAATGTTCTCCGTTTTTTTATTTAATAACATTTACGTTTAAATAATAAGTTAATAGGGAAGTAATTTAAATAAAGTTACAAGCATACTGAACGCAACATTAAATTTGCGATAAAGCTAATCCTCATATACATATATATACATACCTCCTGTCAAGGACAATCTACTTTATAATTATGGAGGGGGTAATAAATAATAATTACATTTTTCGAGAAATTTCCTTCGAAAAATAATACATGAGGTCAGTTATTTTATGGTTTTTATTACAAACTAGCATCTGTAAATACTCACGTATGTACGATGGTTACATTATATTTTATAATATTATATTGAATAAAAGAAAATTTTTGTTAGTTTCTAAATTTTTTATTACGTTCCACTTTGGAATTTTACAAAAGTTCTCAGAGTATAAAGATTATCATACTTTATTTGTTTTTAATAAACAGAATCTTCTTCATAAAAAATAGCCCTCGATTCTCGGGTAGTTTTATTGAAAAATCACGGGAATCGAGTCTAAAAAAAATCGTTTTTTCCGGGATTTTTTCTAGGGTTTTCTGAAAAGTAAATTGACGTTACGATAATGGTTTAACATTTATTTAATCCTGAAAGGAAAAAAAATATATGTTTCACCCTATGAAGAAGCTATAGTCTATTTATTGCTTGATTGCAACTTGCGACTTAATTCATTCTTCCTTTCTAACAATAAAAATTATAAATGTTAGTCGCTAGTATCAAATTCAAGAATATTTTTCAAAATAAAATCAACATCAAACATATTTTTTTCTTAATTGAAATCTGTAAATAAGCGAAGTCTTGTAATATTTATTTGGAAACCGATACAATACAATCATTTATAATGAATATGTAATGATAAATATATATATGCCTTTGTTAAGCAAACGATTAGGAAAATATTTTTTATTGTGTAAGTACTCAATATCCAATCAAATCATTAATATCGGTTAATCACGAGACATCAAGTTTTTATATGATTTTAACGTGTTACTCTCGTCCAGTGACCTGTTTCCATTTGTATCATAAATGTAAAATAGGAATTTATTACATATTTGTAATGGATTTAAAGGAGCCCACAATTTTAGTTTTTTTTAGCACGGTATGAGCGTAATTATAAATACAATTATTTATTTAAGGCTATCATTTTTATTATTTTGTATAGGTTATATATTTTGATTTTGGAAGTTGTTAAAAAATATTTTTGAGAGAGTAAGCAACGTTTAACAAATATTGAATAAATACCTGACGCTTTCGGATTATTTTAGCGATAATATCGATCATAAAATAGCTTAAATACAAAATTACTAGATAAATAAAAGTATTTAACTTTTGCGTATATATTTACCTCAGTGGCGGTTCGTGAACTAAAATCTTGGGTGGGCTAGAGAAAAGTTTAGCATTGTATACTATTTACAAAATTGTGTATTTTTCCACTTCACCTTATACATTAATCTACAAGCAAAATAACAAATATTACGACACTACTGTAAAGCATAAATTATTGTATAATAAAATTAAAGCTTAATATAAGTAAGAAATAATAAAATAGTAAAACCTGGACCTCAAATTCGTTTCATTCAAAGTGAACTAACATGTACAAAAAGCCGTACGGAGGAACTTTCTTACAATACAACGAGATTGGTATTTGTGTTTGTATATATGGGCTAATCTAATGTAGCCCCTGATGTCTGACAGCAGCCTGAAACTTTGAAGCACAGTCGTGTACGTTTAGATGACGTTTCCGTATGGCCAATGTGAATATAATACAAACAATCTAATCGTGCTTGATTGCGCCCCAGTGTAAACAAAGAAATCGGGCTTTTTTTACCATGTCCGCTCCCAATGTGGAGCATATAGAGGAACAGAAGCATTTCTACGAGAACTGCTTGTTACTCAGTTTCTCAACCTCTCTTTTTCCAAAGAGAGTAGGAATAGAAGGATAGGACTAGGACCTAGTGGTTAGCTTATTGCTCTCAATACGCCCCATTCATAGGATAGGATGAGTGGGAGGGGGGAGTTCAAGACATCACACACATCCATGCTTTCGGACAGAAATTCATAAATCGATTGAAAAATCAATTTTTAAAACTGTCCGTACTGGGATTCGAACCCGTGACCTCCTTAGCCGAAGCCAACGACGCTGACCACTCGACCACACAGGCGGCTACTTTGTTATAATTATTAATACGTAGGTGTTGCCAGACTGACGTCACGTTGCCTGTTCTGTATGAAGTATGTATAGGGTTATTGCTTTTTTTATGCCGGTTCGGTTTAAAATTGTAATACAAAACACAATCGAGAGTATTATTTTAGGTATGCATAGCATTATCTTATATTGACAGAGGAAAATCAAAACAAAGATATTGTATTCATTTGGGAAAGGTTAGTTATGTTAAGAAATGTATTTATTTTGTTCAGCGGCCGAATTGCTGTTCATTTTTATTCAGCCATCTAAAGTTTTGGGTGAAAAATGCAGGTCGGGCTTAGCCCACCTAACCCAGTACCTTGAACCGCCACTGGTGATTAGCTTATGGATGTGTCAGTATAGCCTAGTTAGACCTTCTCGTCAATCAACCGCAAGTACTGTTAAGCTAATCGTAATCGACTTAACATGGGGATCAAAAAAATATTAAAAAATATTTTATGCTTTGTACGTTGGTAGTCTTTTATCGACATACCTTATAACTCTTATAAGCATTTAGCAACGTTGGTATATACTAAGTCAGGTCACTAAATTGATGTTTATTTATGACAATACAAATAACCAATTAATAATTAAGTACTACTCAAAAATATTTACCTGTAATGGAAACTACATATTGATTTTATCAATTCACGATCTTTTGATTCAATCATCATTTGAATTCGAATTCTTTCATTCGGGTGGTATCGTGGCTTGTTGTATCTGCCAACAGTGACGTGCTCAAGTATAAATATATCTAAATATTTTAATGTTATATTTATGTAGTGTCACAGCAAAGAATTAGTCCAACCTGTAGCGATATAAAACAATTATTCCTGATATGGCAGAGTTCTTCAATCTTTAAACATCCACGGACCGATATAAAATGTTGACATATTTCACGGACCTGCGTCACCCAGATACACATATTAACTGATTGAAAGAGACGAGCCTCTTTCTAAGGGCTTAGGATGTTTTTTAAGGCAACGAAGTGAGGGACTTCTTATACAAAGCTTCGATTGGCTTAAAATTTTGCAGACCCAGCCTCGAGTCTGCCAGTTTATTTGTTTTAGAAATATGTAGTACAAGTTATACACAAATAATGAATTATACATATTACATATTACTTTAAAGGTGTTCACTGTCAATACTTGGTGGAATGGCATTATAATAAAAATAATAAAACATTTTTAGTACTTTTTCCACATAAAATTTATTAGATCAGGACCGGTTTCGCTCATCGCGAGCATTATCAACTGATAAGAAAAATATATAAACAGTGATATTTATACAAATTTAAATTGAAATAAAAAGGTGTAAGCAACTATTAACAATTTAAAGGATTAGCAAATTACATTATAATTACACAAAATTAAAATTTACAAATTACATTATAATTACACAAAATCAAAATTTGTGTAATTATAATGTAATTTGCTAATCCTTTAAATTGTTAATAGTTGCTTACACCTTTTTATTTCAATTTAAATTTGTATAAATATCACTGTTTATATATTTTTCTTATTAGTTGATAATGCTCGCGATGAGCGAAACCGGTCCTGATCTAATAAATTTTATGTGGAAAAAGTACTAAAAATGTTTTATTATTTTTATTATATTACATATTAGTTACAGAATCGAAGCCAGTTCAATTCCGTTATCCCGAAATCTCAGAATTTCGGGATTGTGAAAATTAGAGAAAGTTGAGTGAGGTGTAAAAAAAAATAAAAATAAGAAGGAAAAATTTTGATCATTTTTTGTAAATTGTTTGAAAAATCTAAGGATTTCAAAATTGCCAAGCAAAAATTTCTAGGTCCCGAATCCCAATTTGTACACGATTTTATGTTGAATGTTCAACACGGGGAAAAATTTTCAATCCCGAAATCCTGAGATCACAAGATTGACACAACTATCAGTATATTACCAAAAAATGATATCCTAAGCACTGAATACGCCACTGTTTATTAATGATAAAGCGACCGCGACGCACTAAGAGTTCGGCATCTCGTCTGGCATACCACGCGGCTCTTTATTAATTTATTACATTACAAAATGATATCCTTCTTCAAGTGGGGTCTGATTTTATTTAATATTATTTCCACCGCAGAAGGAATACACAATCTTTTTCTTTGTACGGCCAAATAATTTATTGTATCGAACATTATAAATACAATCGTGTTTTTTTTTGCTGAATACCAGTGCCAAACACTGTTCAAAGGCACGGATGCCTTTCCATGTTAACGTAACATAGCGTAGCAGAATTAGTTTGCTAACTACTATTCCTGCTCTAACCTTATTCTTTATCACTTTCTTAAAAAAAGAAAGGGTGAGCAACTGATTAACAAACAGTTTTCGCAGAGAACCATCGGTTGAGATCCCTCCATATATGCTCCATATTAGGAGCAGATATGGATTTAAAAACCGGTACAATTAAGGCCTCCGTATAAGCCAATGGAAGGGAAAAATGTTATTCATTACGTAATCGATTCGAGCAGAATATGTTTTTCTTAATCTTTCTTAAAATTTGATCCTAGTATCAACATATTTGTATGATAACCCATTTAAACACAGATATTATTCAATTTTATTAAATTTTAAATATATAATCATGAAAGCCATAAGCCGACCCACCAAATCCCTCACTCATTGCACTGTTCATTTTAGTAACGTAGAAAAAAAATGCTAATGGGTATATTTGCCCCTCTTCAAATATGAACATTATCAATAATAATTGGACTGCCTAATAACATATTAATTTTAGCCTTTAAGTCCCAGCTAAGTATCAGGAGATTACGGATTTAAGGTTATATCGATTTATTTTTAATTTCATTTCATTTCATCAAGTCAGTTGATATGTTTTCGGATATTGGTTCAATTTTCATTTATATAACTGTGTTAAAAAATAACCGCTGATCTTTTAATTATAAATATTGCAATATATACATATTTGAAATAAAATATATCATAGTGTCATAACCATTTGGAATTTCGATGCGTTCGCATACAGTTAAATATTCACATACTAAAAGTATTCATAAATATGATATCCAATTAATTTGTTGAGTTTAAAAGTTGTTACAAAATGGTTTACGTTTTCTTGCATGCTTATTATCATTTTGAATGAGGATTAGATTGGACAAAAAATGTGTATTTATCAAATACCTTGCGTGAATATTTCAATTGGAAAGAAATAAATAGTTTCAAATTACAATAATTAAATACAACTAATGGGTATGGTCACGAATGACTTGCAAATACCTTTATCTATACGCCATCATCAGCATTCGTTGTTTTAATTAATATTAAAAATTGTATTATTTAAAAGAATGAAATGTTTATATGGATTATAATATTAATCAACAAGTTTTCTTTACTAATTTTTCATTATTAATGTTAATTTATTTGAATAATGTGAAGTACAAAAATACGTTTTCTTTCTTAATTAATATAATACTTATATTAATCAAACAATAATTGTCAGTGAACAAAATATACGCGTTTAAATGGGTTTTCTAAACGAAATTTCTTTTTCTTGTTTTTTTTATATTATTGAATATTAAATAAAAGTCCATATTTGCTCATTAAGTAGAGTAATATAAGATCTTAAGCGAGCAATTCAATAAATTATGTTTTTGTGAAGGCTTATTCAGTGACTATTATATTTCTCAATCTCATCTTTGAGAGGCATGACATATTTGATGACTGGAGTAGTTTGTCAGACTTCAGGCCTAAGCCCTTAATCCACAAAGTCTTGGAATCGTCTGGCACTAAGTGTGATCATAATTTGAACGAGGTGAATCCAGTTAAATAAATCGCGATGATAGCACTACGTAACCCATATGATGAATATTCAATATATTTTGTATGTATATTTTCTAGTGACAAATGATTGTCTCTAAAGGTTAACAGCCAGAGGCGTTCTTATACATTCAAGATAGGTTCATAATCAATTCCTGAAAGTGTCGGTATAAACGTTGATTTCGATCAATAATTTGACACATCTTCGACTTAATTCTAACATCAGTTTACCTTAAATGTTCAGGAGACAGTTAAAAACTGAATATTTTAACTTACAGAAACAAATTCTTATACTTTTGTTTTTGTAGTAGAATATTATACTATTACTAATTATACTTTGTTTTAAATATTCATTCATTTTCATATATACCTATTGTAGAGAACTTCTGTGCTATTAGAATAAATAAATATAAGAAGAGATACGTTATATTGTGTTTTTTTGCTTTTTGACGCTTTCCTTTTGAAAATTTGGATATTAAACGAATGAAATAAATGCGTTGATATGCTTTTAAACCCAAATCATCAAAATATGAAATTCTTAAAAAAATGACATACGTGATGTTAGAATAAAGCCAACGATTTAATATTATATTTAAAGCGTTTGTATTTTAGATAAAAAATTGATATCTAAAAATTAATAATAAAATCAATTCAATTGTTAGCTTAGCTAAAATACATGGTTTAACTTTGCATGTTTAATGTGTGCAAACTACACATATATTTGTACAAGCACCATTATTTCATTGAACTACTACTACTCCTGAGACACTCACAAAAAAAATTGCGCTTGTATATATATAACGGGCACCTGTTGAATTAATAAACAATAGCAAAAAATTAGCTAAATGTGTAAAATCTTCTGCAAGATATTTCCCCATAAAATAATCCGCCCAAAAGAATGGGGCTGTATATAATTTTAATATTAAACATTGCCCATCCTACATACCAAAATAATTCAGTTGTGTTGATAACGGGTTTTCGGTACACCAGGTATTCGATAAATTATCTAGACAACTAATTGATCGGGCATTTATTAAATTATTGATGCAATAAATCAAGTATTTGTTTCTATTCAAAACTCTTTTAGTATGCCGTTGATGTCATTATTAATGAATTGAGAAATTGAAGACATATCTTTAAAAAATTTCCAAACTAAGATTAATAGTGTTTTATATATTTTCTTAAGGCGCATGTTCGAATTTGATTTATTCACAAATATACACAACTTAACAATCAATAATGTTATAATATTAAAAGATGTTTGTTGCGAACAAATCATTTTTTTCAATGTGATTAAAAATAAAGGAACCATAAACAAATGTTTTAATACTTAATAAAATATTGAAATAATATACAGTTAAATATAAATTACAATCGTATGAACGATTAAAATGTCTTTCTCATATTTCACTTATATTCCATTACTAATTTATAATAAAGAATTAATTTACTGAAAAACAAATGGCAAATATAATATAATATTACAGAGTAGTGATAAACCAAAGAAGGATTAGGTAAGAAGATGACTAGTAACTAGCTTATCTTTATATTATATTGGAAAAGTTCGCCAAGAAGGGATGAAAACATTACAGAAATCAATGTTCCAGAATACAAATCCATCCAACTTCTTCAAATCAAGGTATTTTTCTGTACATTGAATGGTGTAAAGTCTGAATACAGTTTAAGTCTCAACAGTTAGTTTAACTCTTCTTTGGAGAAATTCTATAAAACATTGCATAATATATATATATTGTTACCTCCCACCATTTCCGATATTTTAACAACTGGGCGTAGCGAGAGCGATGAGTTAACCACTAGTCCTGCCCTAGTTTTATCCTTCTATTTTTTTATACGTGTGATCTATTAACCGACTAAATTTAGTATTGAATTTCATACATGTTGTACTACCTAAGTATATATTTGACCATTTTAGTGTATTTGTATTATACTAACATTTAAAAAAGGCAAAAAAACATATTATCAATATTTGTATTCAAAAATGTCTTCTTTTGAATCATTTAATTTTACTTAACTTTAAAATGATTACAACCAAAATATGTATTATTTAAGAACGTAGCAAATGTATAATTTGATATTTTCATTTCAATTTCATATTTCAATGTTTTTACATTTTACAATAATATTATAATCAGCTATCATATCGAATACACGTAAAAGTCTGTCGATCATGCGCATTAAATTAATACAATAATATATCTGATATAGGTGCCCAATAAACAAACCGTTTAAAGTTGTTTTTTTCGTTGTTATTTATATGGCTTCATAATATGGATGTCCAATTTGGGATTATTTGATGTGTTACTTAGGCATACATCGAACATAATACTCTTAAAACCTTTCAACACTGACTCACCAAAAACATTGTGTAGTATTATTATATATATATAATTATTTTTACTAGATAATTTTCATATTTATTTTTTTGTGGCAGATACTTGTTTTCAGTCAATTTTATTGGTATTTTTTAATTCTTTTAAAATTCCAATTTTAATACGAAATGTTAATTTTTTCCAATCCGAAAGTCCGCTTCTATATAGCAGTAGTGAGATAAAGTGAAAAAAGTCGTTTTTAAGATAAGTTTGCCAATCGATTGCTTAGAGGTAAAACCTTTATAATAAAACACTTTTTTTAAAATGCCCTTTTTTAAAAGAAAAATCATTGATATTTACAATTATTGATATTGTCCTGTACCTTCAAAGCATTCGCAAAGAGTAGTAAAATAGTTAGATAGAGATAATAGTAAGTGCAACATAAACCTTATTTTTTATTCTCTGAATTTATAAACGGTATTCCACTTTAAATGAGTCATGTTATTATTAATATTACATATTTTATTTTTTTAAATATATCGCTATCAATCAATATACCCATTTATTTCTTTAAAAATAAAATAATGACTTCTCAATATAATAATATAAACTGAGTATCAAAATAAAAAAAATACGACATAAAACCACCAGCATGAATGTTTTTCATCGCGCTAAATAAATGTGCTGGTGATATTATGTATATTCTATCTTAAAAGAGAACTTGATTTTTATTGTCATCGGTGAATTAATTGTATTGATAAAATGTTTGATGAAAGAGATCCTTTTCTTACCACCTGTGCATTAAAATTTTCATGCCAGCGTGTCGAAAGGATTAAAAAGTCAGGACCCACACCGTGTTGTACCGTAATATTTTTAACACCTTCGTGCCATTTTAAGATGAAATCATATGTATTTAAAGCCATGATCAGTACCAGTATTTGAACTCAGAACATAATTTATTATGACATCAATGTCTTGTTTTATAGTTTACTTAACGTCTAAGAGAGTTTTAATATAATGATATAGGAAGGATGTGTATAAAAAGAAATTAAAATATTGCAAAATTTTGATCAAACATGTAGACATAATGATCTCTTATATTAAATTAAACTCAAAAAATGAACTTAAAATTAAAACTAAACTTAAATTAAAAAACAATTATTGATTAAAACAATGCGAGTACTCAAGTACGAAGTAATACAAGTCGGGTTCATGACGCAGTGGTCAACGTTGTTGGCTTCTATGCAGGATCTTACGGGCTCGAATCCCTGTACAAACAGTATTTTTTCAATCGATTTATTTTCGAAGTCATGCATGTTTGTGATGTCTGAAAATTCCTCCCTCTTTTACAATCCTTAAATAACGGGATGTACCAAAAGTGATTAACCAAACACTAGTCCTGTTTCTTTCTATACTTACTCTCTTCGAAAAAAAAGAAAAGTTGAGCAACTGAGTAACAATTAGTTCTCATAGAAAATTGTCTGTTAAGATACTTCTATTAGGTGGCCATATGGTCCACAATGATAACGGACATGGATATAAAAAATAAAAATCGTTCAAGAAATCAGATTCTTCTGTATAATCTATATATTATATAATATTACGTTAATAAATTTTGTGATTATCCGTTTTAAAATAGTTAATGTGTTGTGCCATGAACGAGTTAATATCTTTGTACAAAGACATAATCGATTTGAGAGGTGAACTGCCCGTGGAATGTTCATCAGACAGATGCGATGCCTACAACAAGGCTCCAACTCAAAAGACCACATTCGATTTTCGACTTTGATTTTTGAATTTCGAATTTCTGTGCCGAGACGCCAGTGTGGTGCGAATTACATAAAATAATTGCAAAACGTTTTTATATTTTAGCAAGGAAGTAATTTTTTTTATTGGGAAACATGTTTTATATTTATTTGTTAATCCACTGTGGCTAATTAAAAAATAGCTCCAAAAAGTTTTAAAAAAATGGGTAATAAAGCAATCTACTCGGTGATATATGGTTGGACCGTATGGTATCCATTAGGGTATCCAATCCCGAAGCCTAATCCCGGGATTGAGATTTTCTCACCGAGGAATTTGAAATCCTCAATTTGCTATACTTTTTTCCAGAATCTCACAGAAACTCGTTTTTTTTTTTTTTTTAGCTCACCGAGGAATTTGAAATCCCCGATTTGGTATACTTTTTCCCAGAATCTCACAGAAACTCGTTTTTTTTTTTTTAGCTCACCGAGGAATTTGAAATCTCCGATTTGGTATACTTTTTCCCAGAATCTCACAGAAACTCGTTTTTTTTTTTTAGCTCACCGAGGAATTTGAAATCCCCGATTTGCCAATTTCGTATAAATTTCGAGAATTTGCTAGAAATGTCTCAATCCCGAAATCCCGGGATCGCGGCCATCTCAATCCCGGAATTTCGGGATCAGAAAATTGAACGGGATCCCGGGATTACGGGATCCCGGATCCCGGGATTGGATGCCCTAGTATCCATATATGCACTATTTCAAAAAATTTCAAATACAAACAAAAGATAATTTATTAAAAAAAATCGGGAATAATGCAAATGTTTATATTACTAATAGAAAATTTAAATTAACTTTGATTATTCCACGTATTCAATACGTGGAATAATCAAAGTTAATTTAAATTTTCCATTAAAATGAACTTTTACAAAGTTACCGCCGAAACCATCGAAAGTATATTTATATTACTAATTATAATGTTATAATAACAGATTTGTCTCTGAAAACTAAGTTGAAACTTCTCGTGAACTAAGTTAAGATATTGGCAGCCCACCGCTGCCTGTAAACGGTATGGAAAGAAGGATTCAGTCATGAAACAACTTACAATAATTTATTCGCTCCAATTTCAGAATCGGATAAGAGATGACTATCTGTAAATAAAATATTTGTTTGGCCATTTCTTTTTATTTGCCTACTTCTGAAACACAATATTAAAAGTTTATATTGCGTTCCATTATTGGATATGAATTTATTATTTTTAGGCATGTAACATATGAATACAAAAACGTTTTTTAGTACACCACTGGTGTATTCAATAGAGATATCGTTTTTCGTTTTGTATGTTTGTATGATACAATACAAACGACTGTATTTAACAGCAGGGTTGCAATATATTTAAACCTCATAGCTGGAAATTTGAGTTTTAAGCAATGCAAAACATATGAGACAAAACTACATTTCAAACTTTAGAGTATGTTAGAGTATGTTCAATATTAAAAATAATAAATATAAATTACATTGTTTGTCTATTCAATCAAAAAGCATTTTAATTTATTAAAACCGTCACTTTAATTTTGTCATATTTTTTATGAAGAAAAAACTTCTTACTTTAACATTAATTAATTATATTGATTAAAGCTGTGCCAACCCTGACTACAGATGATCTTTTCTTAGCAATATGATAAATGATTGCAATGAAATATTTGAATATTTTATATTTTATGTATTTATTTACAAGGGAATGTTTTTTTTTTTCATCCACAATCTTTAAAGAAGACATTCATCGCGTTCTACAAACAAAAAAATCTATGTATGATATCTGTTAAAAGCATCGCTTAAAACTATTATGTAAATTAATATGAACATTAAAGTGAGATAAATAAAAGAAACACAGCGCTTAGACATATTGTATTGAATACATGTTTTATAAAATCATAAACGATCCAATAAGGCATTGTTTGATAAAGTTTTAAATGAATGTGTTTTTGACAAAAGAGGATAAATCAAATTATGTGACATTTTTTGTCATGAAATATTAAATTTTATAGTGACTTCCTTGATAAAACGTCAATTTTCGAATTACACCCATAATATCTTAATATCTTATAATATCTATTTTCCCTTCTTGCACTTTTTGGAAAGAGAATTTCGCACGAAAGATTTACAGCTAAGTTTCGTAAAAATATTTTTTATTGATTTGCTACATAAAAGGGTCCACATTTTTTTTATAAACTACGATATATGTACAATATATGATATTAAATATTAATAATATAACAATAAATCTATTTAAATATATCGTATGTATTTAGACAAATGTATTTTTTTTAAATCCATGTCCGCTTTCAATATGGATGAAATGGCCTTCTCATGAAAGTATTTCAACAGAATATTTCTACAATAACTGCTTGTTCCTCATCTGTTCAACCTCTTGTTTTTTGAAGATTTTTTTCACAAGGACTTGTGGTTAGCTAATCGGTCTCGCTTTGCCTTTCATTTTCGGGTTGAAAGAGTGGGAAAAAGTTGTCAGACAACATAAATGTCTTCGAAAGAAAATCGATTGAAAAATACTGTTCGTACGTCTGCTTCAAAACCCGTGAGATCTATCACAAAAGCCAATGATGTTTAACACTGCACCACGGACTGGACAAATACAATCTTATTTTAACAGATTTAATAATTAATTACTTGACCACTTTTTGCCATTAGTAAAATGGAAATCGTTAAGTTAGCTCCAATATTTTGCATATTTAATGCAGTTAGAAGTGGGTGCTTTTAAATTTTGATATATTGGTACATTTATAAATATATTTTGGTACAAATAACCAGATTCTTTTTGTGTATGATTTTAAACGGCTTCAAAGTATACCTCGAAAAATGGACCAACTATTGTTTCAACGCTACTTTTTTTGCTTTAAATTATGAAAAACAATTTACTGTCTAATTCGAACGTGGGATATCTGTGACCTTTTGGGTACTCTGGTGCGGCCTTTTGACCTGATCGGCCAAATCTGCAATTTTTTTTAGGTAGATTTGTAAATTCCTGAGATTTTGGATTCGAAAATTTTTGTAAGAGCTTTTTTCGGCAAATCTATAAATTCTTGGGGTTCTAGATGTCTAAGTCATTTTATAAATTTGGGAAATCCGCAAATTTCTGGGCCTTACAAATTGGTATGAATTTTTTTCCGGCCAAAGATTCCCTAGTCAATGTTTACTGCGGCCTTATGTTGAATCAAAAAAATGAATGCGGCCTTAAGAAAAAAAGGTTCCGCAACCCTATTATAATCCAATTTTTTTTCAGAGAATTATTTCAAAGTATTATAAAAACAATTTCATTTTTACTTAAATTGAAATAAAAATAATAATTATTTTATTATATCTTTTCTTTTTGCTTGACAGTCCCTGGAACGTATCATTCGCGCAAAAATAAAATCAGACGTATGTAAGCATTGTATTGTAGTAATATTATTATTCTGTGTAAGTAAATTCATTTCGATTATGACTTAGACCATGTTTCCCATGCGTTGAAATGTTTGTTCTGAAGTGATGTATAGAGATCATTGGAATGCAAATTGAATTTTCATATTGGTGTTTAACTCATTATAATAGGCGTTTAGTTATTACACAATCGACTATTTATTAAAACGGTTCAATAAATATTGCGGTATTATTCTTTGATAGCCTACAAAGATATTCAATAATACTAGATAACGATACATAAAAATTTATAAGTGCTTAACTTGCTTTATACTATTCTACGAAAGAAAAATATCATTACAATAAAATTGTCGTTAAAAACCCACAGAAAATTTATATAGTTTCAGTGTCTTAATTGCTAGTACCTTAGAGGGATATACTATTTTTATAATATCATGTTTCTGTTCTAGCTTAATGATACGTAGGAAATTTTATATTAAAAAATAATTACTATTCGCCGAATCAAAAAAAAACCTGGCCTGAACCGAATATATCCTAACAACGTAATTCATGAAGTGAACGAATCAATCGCTTACTGTTATAGGAATATTTGAACCTTCGCTAATTATTTGTTTTTTTATTCTAACATTTCTTTTTTTAATGGTATGCAGATAGAGATAACAAATGATTTCCTAATAGAATCTAATAAAAGTTAATCAAGGAATCATCATATGTCACGCAGAGAGACAAACAAAGTGGATCATTCAATTGTATCTGGAAAGGAATATCAAAATATCGGCTTTTTGGTATTGAAAATCGACTTAAATAAAAAAATTGACGTATAGAATTTGCGATGAATTTAAATATTTTAAATCTTCTAAGAGTTTTATCAGTATTGAAAGGTTCCAGAATTGATAAGCCTTTCAATAATGTATTATTATTTTAAGAAACCGTAAGTTATTTATGAAAATCACCCATTCATGTTTATAATGATTTTTGATTTTATATAAACATCGAGTTACTGATTTTGATTTTCTCGCACGGTATTCTGTATTTTAAATTTTAAATTCTGGTATTGAAATTTGCAAATACTGAGATACCCGTACTGATATATTTTTTTCAATATTGCAATCCTTACATATAAAATATTTTAAATAATAGCTACAAGCCTTTGTGTCAATGTCTATATTTTTCAAGATTGACTATTTAAGAATTTGCATTTTATGATATACAATATTACAAAGTAATATTTTTGAAAATATGTTTTTAGTTTACAAGGTATTGTTTCGGCTGATCGTGTCTTTTTAATAAATATAACAATCTTTTTCTTGACAAATAATTAAATTTTATCTGAGTAAAGTTTCAACTAATGTTAAACAAATATTTCCTTATTAGCAAGTGATGAAAATATAAAATAAACAATAGCCAGGTTAGACTTTTTAGGCTTTGTATACCTATCTTATTACATAAGATTATGCACATTTGGTTTTGTTTATTTGCGTGGGCTTTCCCCATGTAATATACTCAGTTATAAACACAAAACATATTTTTTTAAAAAATCAAGAATTCTTTTGTGTTTGACGGACTGTGCAAATTTCAAATACCGAAATTGCCACATTGTAGTTTTAATTTAATGATATATTTTGGAGAAATATCTTTGGTATTTAAAACATATTTTGTCCCAAAACAACCAATATTTAAATAATTTTAAATTGCACGATGCAAAATACATTCTCTATTTATTGATTGCATTGACTTATTTGGAAGAACTCCAATTTAGTAAGGTGACAAAATATCACAGTATTTTAGTTTTACAAATATTATTTTAAATAAGATCGATAGCTATTTCGACTCATCCCCTCATCAGAACTGCGCTGAAAATATAAAACCTGTTTTCCATTCAAAAATCTTATTTTATATTGCAAAATATATATATTTTTTAATAAATTTACTTAAATGTTTTAAAAACGATAACAAATATGGTATTATTTAAAAAAAATGTTTTAAATATAAGTGATTATATAAAATAAGTCACATTGGCCGGAATAGCTATAAACTATTTTTAAAATAATATTAATTGTAGAATTAAAATTCTTTTTTTACTCATTGATCACACGAAAAAAACTTACAACAATTTATAGTCATACAATATAAAAACAACTTTTTGAAGGTTTTTAGGGATGTACTTAACTTAAAAGAATGTGTTTCATAATGTGTCATAATATTTTTACGGTATCCTGAAAATTAATTGTTTATAGAATTTCGAGCCTTGCACTCTAGGCTCACCATATATAATATTAAACATAAAATATAGCATATTTTCCTCTTCATTGTTGTGTTTTTGTCTGGAATAAAAAAGCTTAGTTTTAATATTGGAACATCTTTATAAAGTTGTCGCTGTAATTTAGTGTCGGCTAGTTTGGCGACAATGCTCGCGCGCGATCCTTTTGTTTCGCCAAATAATATTTCGCCATTCTTCTGTCACAACATGGCAACTCCTTCCTAAATCAAAAGACAAACAGAATATAAATAATAAAATGAATAAAAAATAAAAATCACAATATAGAAAGTGACTACATTGTTTGTAGAGCTTGAGCATATTTTTAAAAAGGGGGCTTTCTGCCATCGTGTTTCTGTGCATTGGCGTCTGCAGACAATAGTATTTTTGCTTAATAATAATTATATAAATGTATTTTTCCTTTTTTTATTTTTGCTTTTAATTTATTTTTATTACACTGTAAGCTACAAGATCCCATGTAAATCTCATGATTTTATTATCCTAATAATATCCAACAGAATGATAATAAAACTGCAAAAAATATCCCCAAATAATAATATCAAACCCAAATATTAACAGTACATAGTTTCTGGTAAGAACTAATACTCCCTACAACAATAAAATTACTAAAAAATATATTGGGAAGCTTTCATTAGCAAAAAGCATTGAGTGGACGTAGAGATTTATATATCATTTATTTATATATAAAACCGACGACATACGGATTAATTTAAATATTTTTTAATATCTTCAGTATATATTAGTAAATTTTATACACATTTACTCTTGATTCTCAGTGAAAATAAATTACTTTCACTGACGAAACTTGTTATGGGCTCATTAGAGGTAAAGTGAGCCAAGTGGTATTTTAGAAAAAAGTTAGCTGCGTTGCAGTATTCTACACGTCTTTAAGTATCGTAATAATAAAGAAACCACAGTTAATACTAGGGCTTATACAAAAACCTACTTTTGAAAAAACCGGTTTTCGAATATCAATATTGTTTAAAAACCGGTTTTATCCGGTTATATAAAAAATGGATAATCAATTAAAGAAGAGAGAAAAAGTTTATTTTTTATAAGTTGTTTATTTATTTACATAATAATACACAGCAGAAAATATGATTTAAGAAAACACAAAGCGTCCACAAAATTTCTTGATATCGAAAATACCTTTTCGCTGGGTAATGATGTCGGGCATATGGTCTTTAAACCATCAAATAAAGGATCCAAATTTTCTATCCTTTTGTTTATAGACTCATTTATGAAAAATTCGACACAACTGGTTACGATGATGAAAAACCGGTTTTCGAGTGTCACAAATTTTGCAAAAAAACGGTTTTTGAAAACTGACAAGCCCTAGTTAATACATATTGCAATCGTGTGATCGTACATAATATGTGCTAGTTGTAAGATTAAGTAATACATTTAATTGACTTCGAAAAGGTTGTATGATAAGAAACGTAGGGTGTGTGTTTAAACAAAATCGTTTGCCTAACTCTTGAATGAATTCATGTAAGTGTCCCAACTTCTTTGTCGTACCGTGAGAATGAAAGTAAATTTTTAATATATAAAGCTGTTCACTTGACCACGATAAGCTTTTTGTAAGATCGCTTAAAGCTTGGAACGACTTTTGGGTGCTCATCTTGCCGTCAGTAAAAGCTTCATATTAAATTTATTCTATTCCTTTTGTTATCAAATGGTGTTGAAAAAATTATACACTTGCTTAAAAGTTTGATGGCTCCCAAATGGTTTTGTTCACTATCAATTTAATAACAGATTTTTAAGCATAATAACTTTTTTTCATCATTTAACGAATATCACGGATTATTGATATATTGTTGTTTTAATTTATAAAAAATATTTATGTTTGAGATATATAAATAAACAAAAAATATGATAATTATTCATTTCAGATAATATAAAACAAAAAAATATTAAAAGAAAAATTTATTAACGCTCATTGTGTAAATATATTATAACAGGTACGCAAATAATTTAAATTTAATTTTTATTTTTAGTTTCAATAATTAAAACCCATTCACATATTAAATTCATAAAACGATCTATCATCGATATATCAGTCCGAGAAGCCAAAAGAATTAATTGTTGAAATAAATTCGAATTTTTCTTTTGTAAAAATGTATAATAATTGTTAGTATGATTTTTTTATGTACAAACATTGTTCTACCTTTATGTAGTGTATGGACTCCTTATTAAATATATCAACAGATTGAATTTCAACGAAAACTAGTTTTAAGTCACTCAACCTATATTTTTAACTAATGTAAGATAGAAGGATAGGGCTAGGAAAAAAAAGTGGTTATCTATCTGATAAAATGTGGATGAAAAGCAATGTAAAAAATGACATTTGTCTCTGTTTTACAAAACTAATCTAATAATTTGAATATATGAATGTGTGAAAGATAGATTATTATTTTATTGTAAAGTCTTTGGTAAACCTTTGCTATATTAAGATTATTTATTTCCCCAATAAAAAAATATAAAGCTAATTAATAGAATAATCAAGACTCTACTGTGATTAATTTTCAGTTATAAAATGTAAATGTTGGCTGTTAATCATCTGCTTATAAGTTATTTTCATAATTATTTCTGTATTAATTTTTAACAAAAATATTTGAGCAATACTGTTCAAAACATCTTTCGTGGGTAAGACGCTACCTGTTGGGTTCGATTCCCACGGCGGTCATTTGTCATTCTTTATTACAGGGATGAAATTTACAAAAATATCCCTGAAATATATTTCGGATGATTTATTGACATAAAACCACTGTTTTGTAATAGAATTATTATTTTATTGAATAATATTTTAGATTCGGTCGGATTCCTTTGGGATATTTTTATTATTTGTTATAAGTTGACTATATGTATCCATTTCGTACATTTTTTTCTTTTTATCATGCAGAGTGCTTATATATTTATACATTGGTATTTTATATAATATTACTGGAAGATTTGCTTCTTTACTTGGATTTGAAAAACGTATCATTTTGATATTTAGTGTACGAGATTTTTTCTTGTCCTCGAGCAGTCTCAAATGTACTTACTCAAATCGCTGATTTGAACATTTTCCATTTTTTTCTAATCGATAAAATCATGAGTATCCAATGGCATGTGTGCCATGGATGCCTGTCGTGTTTTAAACCATAAATCCGATCCTGAAAACGGTGCAAGGAGAAAGCGATTAGTAATTTACCCTTTTTTGTAACCATATTCACTTCCACTGGGGAGCATATGGACTCCTAATGAAGCTGTTCTAGGTAGACTTTTTTTTCTTCCGAAGACAATAACGATTGAAGGATACAACATTGCTCGCAGTGGTCTAATTGGTAAATGTTTGGCTTAATCAATCAGGCAGGTCTGGATTCGACTCCCGGTAAGTTCAATGTCAAATATAGATCTTTTTAATTTAAATTCAGATCTATAGACGGGGAAGTGGAGTGATGCTATTTTTTCCTGTGTTCCCAACACAAAATATGTAGCGCATTGTATTGACAATATTAATGATCTGTAATGCCAAATAGTGGAGCCAAGCTCTTACCAACTAGACCAGCATTTCCCAAATGATAAGCAAAATGCCGGGTCGCTATTTTCGGTCACAAAGAAGAAATATTAAAATAACTGAGTTGTGGGAAAAAAGTTTGGGAAACGTTGAACTAGACCATAGTGAACGGTATTTATGAAACTGACCGTACACCGAACACTGAAACTAAAGTTAAAGATATTATCCACTTGGCTACAGGCGCGTTGTTGATAGTTCATCCCTCCTAACCCTCTTTGAAAAATGTATTTGACCAACGGCCTAATGGTTTTGTTGAAATGCTCCACATTGTTAGCGGACATAACTGAGAGACGTTCTAAAGCCATTCGCTCACACGCTCAGTTGAGCGATTCACTAACAATCATTCCTCATCCTTCAAAAGCAGCAGAACATGAAATGGGTGTATTTGAATAAAAAAAAACAACAAGACAAAGTTTTATGAAGGAGATAATTATTAAGAGACGAAATGCTTGACACAATCATATGTATACATAGTATATCCGATACCGATTTGGAGCATGTGCTCTCCAAATAGAGCATTTTGACAGAACATGCTTATAAGGTTATAATATTATTTGAGCCACATACCTTTAATCGAAGAATTCCGTTGACCACACCCATTTTCCGAAAGAAAACTTGAATTGGTTGAGAGATCTTAATTTTATTAAAAATACCTGAACAACATATAATAATATAATATATTATATTATCTACAAAATATTGCCGATAATATTATACTATATATGTATGTATGTGTAGATTTTGGTGATAAAATTTTAAATTGTATAATAAAATATGAAATCGTTATGTTTAGTCCATCAAATCGATTAGTCTATGAGCATTAAGATTTTGTCATATTTTGTCGGCGATTTTGTCAAAAGAATCACCTGTTCTTTTCAAGAATTATCGTTTTGGGATTCCTTTTTTTCTCACCGCTTTTTGTCGCAAAAGATCACGTTGTCGCTCTTGTACTAAAAAAAAGAATTACCAAAAATGCTTGTATAGATGTCTTAAAAATAGATATCTGTAATAATAATTAATAAAATAAAGATTTAAACAGAAACTACAAAATTTTAAAGAATTATTTAAAATTGAGTTTTTGGAGCTAAACTTGTTTTAATAGCATGAATATATGTATAGCATAAGTTGAAAGTCTCGATCAAAATAATAACATTGGGTATGTAAACGTGGGTATATAAAATATATGTTATTTTCACGTACACTTCCTATTGAAAGAATCTAGATTTTTAATTAAACATTTAACGAAATCGTTTAAGATAATTTATTTGTACATATATTCTACACCGGGTGAAGAAAAAAAACATTTATTTTATATTTTCTTTTTATATATATTCTGTATTTGAGATAAAATAAAATAAGTGGGATGGAAAGGGATAGCAAAAAATGGTATCTTTTGATAGCAATCTATTAAAAACATAGATAATAGTTTCCATTCGAGATATTGATACCTTTCCTGCCAATCTTTATAGAATAAATCCTCAAGACGTTACCACTAGGCAACGACGAACAGGATAACTTTATATAAATTAAGCACAAGTTATACAACTTGGATTGGTAAAAATATTATCTATTGATTGCATCTTACGTATTTACATCTACACTATTAAAAAGTATACATATATCTTATATTAAAAAGATGAAATATTAAAATTTATAAAACATTTTTTTGAAGTACCATAATATTAAATAATTTTAAGCTAAGCTGTCACACTACGTAGTCATTATTTTTCTGCATATCGAAAAGGTTACAAAGCATCCATAAAATGTTAAATATTAATTTTATAAAAGAAGCAATTTGTTGGACCATGTTAATTTTTTTGGTCGGTCATCTTTTTTTGGCTAGACTTCGAAAAAAACATTCGGATGTCTTCGGCTTTTTTGTTGGCATTTTTTACAAAACTGTGTTCTTACGGATTTCATGTTATTTATTGATATTTTTGGGCCCAACAATGCCGGGATAAATTCTTTGTATGGACACCGAAATATTTCAGACAGACTATCATCGAAGATATTGAATTTAATTTTTATTGCTGCATAAAAAATAATCGATTTATTAGTGTCTATATTTTGTATTCACTACCTCATTTATTCTATGACTCTATTTTGACTTATATTTTCTATAAAATAGTATAAACATAAACTAGAACTATGTTAAAACTGAAATATTAACAATTTGTTTTTAACAATATTTTTACATCGTGAAGCAAAAAAAAACATGCAGTGCAAGAGAGTTAGTGTGCCATCTAATAATAGTTAATTCACCTTAAACTTAAAAATAATCCAACCGTTTATTGAACAAAAAAATATGGTTGTTCGATGTACATAGGTACTTTATTCAACTCATAATATTATCTATTTTACCCGTATCTTCATTTTATTAGAAGTATGATGAATAGAATGATGAATGAACTCTTAGATTAATGTTAAAAATTATGTTAGCTTCTGTGAATGAGATGAGATAATAAAAAAGTATTTTAATTCTAGAAATATTATTTTATACATAGTTTATAGCTTTTTCGATGTGTCTTCATCAAAACTTAGCTATCAAGTATTAATTTTATATAATATTTGAAAAACTAAAATTCTCTGTTATTTTTTCATCTTATTACAATGAAGTTCGACCAAGTAAATGCCAATCCAATCAATCTGTGAATTTGCTTCAGCTTTCTTTTTACCAAATAATTTCGTTGGAGAGTATATTAATTTGTCCAAAAACGATAATTTTAAATAGCAATCTTTTACCATAATTTTATATAAGCTTGAAAGTTTAGTTACGTTAAAATATTTCTAGTTATAATAATTTATGTAACTCTCTTATTAAATACGGAAACAAACACCTTTCTTTATGTTTAACATTAAAAAAACGAAAATATATATATATTTGGGAATGTAATTTTAGCAGTATCCTGAAAATTAGAATTGTGTAAATTTTTTATATTAAATATATACAATTTTACAGATAATTATACCACATTAGCAAATTTTTAATACTAATAATAAAATATAAATGAAACATGTATATAAAATATTCATTCAATATTAAAATTTGTTTGAGTTTTTCGATATTTTATTTATTCATTGGCTTATTTTTTAAATAAAATAATTTAAAAAACATGATTTATAAATCTAGTATAGAAGTATAACAATTTTATAATTGGATTATAAATGAGCACTGCTGAAAAATGAACCGAATAATATTTATATTGGTAATTTAATAAAGACATCTTAATTTTATCCAACAACAAAACGAGAGATTCTTAATCGAAGCCGAAATATCTCAATAAAAAAATCATTAGCAATAAATAACAAATAAAAGTCATTAAATTCTAAAATATGCTTCAAAGACATTCGTTTGTGAAAAGAAACTTTGCCGATGTCATTTTGCTCAATCGTAAAGACTTGTAACATTAAAAAATATAAACACGACACATAGGTAGATTTTTTATATGTCAGTCAATTCGTGCAATTCGAATCTTTTTTTTAAATAACGTAATAATTTATTAAAACAAAGATAAAATCGCATAAGAAACCGAGTCTTTTGTTTGTTTTAAATTTTTGTGATATTTGAATGAGCTAAAATTAATCGCAAATTACAAAAAATACACAAAAATTTCGGGATATGACAATTCTGGGGAAGCTATTTCACTTTTCGATAGTTACTTTATACTATATATGTAGCAGTATATTACGAATAAAAAATGATTATTTTATTTTTATCTTGTCCCAAAACAAAGTGTAACACGTGATATTGATTTTTGACTAACATTTTTAGTCTGAACTAGGTATCCAATCCCGGGATCCCATTCAATTCTTTAATCCCGAAATCCAGGGATTTTGACAGTACTTATCCCAAAATTTCTGGATTGAAAAAAATACAGAAAGTTCAGAGCTAAAAAAAAAAGATGGTGTCGTGCTGTTTATTTTGAGAAATCCGCAAATTTCTGGATTTTTGAAATCGACATGAAATTCTTTGAAAAATCCCAGGATTTCAAAATCGCAGACCAAAAATTTTCTTAATCTCGAATCCCAATTTATACACAATTTTATGTTGAGTGTTCAATCCCTCGATTGAAAAATTGTCAATGCTGAAATCCCGGGATCACAAAAAAGGTCCGGGATTGGATACTCTAGTCTGAACGTATCGTTAAATTATATTTAGTTCAAATCCCTGAACAATAAATATTAAAATTAAAAATATGTACTCTTTTAGGTATATGAAATCAATAAGAGCTTAGATATAATTATTTTTTTTGGCAAATAATCTTACCAATGTGACACACAACTCATAAAATATTTTAACCTTTATCCTCTCTTCCTTGTAATAATTATTACGAAATTGTGAATTCCCTATCTTAAGACAGACCAACGGTATAATCTTGCTTGTCTTAATTTTTAGTGATATTAATTGAGAATATAGGAATCCATAAATGAACCATAAGAAATGTTTATCAAAAAAACCTTACACGTGTCACACATAAGAAGGTAACGAAGCATAAATATTCTTTTTATTATTATCATGATTGGTAAAAATAATCGTATTAAAATTATTGCAATTCTTTAATACGACTTTTTCTACCTGTCCAGTTAAAGCTTACTACCTGTAAAGTAATATGCACCTTTGGGGTGTTTATTTTTTGGTTCTTTTAAGTTTAAGCCTTCGAAGTCAGCGGTGGTCATTATGGTTTGACAAATGAGGTCTGTTTCGTTTAAGTAATAGCTTTTTGTACAGAACAGGTACATGATCAACACAGTGTTCATTATTTTTTTTATATTATTGGTCGCTACAAGTTCACGGGCGTAGAGAAGCTGTAACTAAGTTTTCAAATAATATTTATCTTCTGCGCTGAAAAGGTTTACACTAATTTATCCTTTCTGCATGTATTATGTATTTGTAGAGAATTTTATAACTGGGCTAGAATCGTTTTTTTTTACTATCTCTTCAAACACGTATAAATGAAATATCATTCATTCACAATAAATACCAGCAAGAGCCGTTAATCAAAAAATAAATTAAAACTGATTTTTTTGTTTTTAAAAATATTTCTTAATCATTTTTTTCGACACCATTATTTTCATTTTTCTTATTTGAAGTTAGTACTCTCAAACCAAAGCTTTATGTACGCTTCATGGCAACGCTAAAAATGCAACTAAAATAATGAAACGCTTGCAATCATTTGTAATTTTCATATTGCAGTTTTCATAATCTGTATTCAAGAGTGGTGCGCACCATTTTTAAACCAACTGCCGATCTTCCAAAGTTGAATTTATAAACTGTCACGCAATAAAAAATAAATATTAAAATATTGTTATTTTTATATTTTGAAAATACATTTTTTTTAAATTCTTAAAATGCTCAGAATGGCGCAAAGTTTTCAAGTACAACTTTTTGCTTGGAACTGTTTCTTATTCAACAGTTTTTATTCATTTACAAAAAAGTGTAGTCGAAGTTGCTTAGTTGCGGTAACGGAGACTCGAAAATTTTCACTACTCCTACTCAAGATCAATAACATCTAAATATAAAGTAAGAGAGATAACCTTTAAAAGGTTTTGTAGAGTTATCAAAAAAGAATCGCTTAATTATGTTTAAATTAATAGTAATAAATTTTCATTTGGTTATGATAACTGCAAAATTAGAAATGAACTGTCAACACGTTGTCCATATCTCTGTATCAGGTACATATTTTAAAGGTAATAATGAAACATACTTTCAGTTTTTGGATTGGACCATGATTTTTTTCTCACGCTTTTTAATTAAGTCAAATCATCCCAATTCGTCAGTATTATGAAGGTTCAGTTGAAAAAGGATTGAGTATGTGCCTGATTAATAGTTTAATCAATACGCAAATTGCGAAGGAGAAAATATTAAAAATATATTTATTATCATTCCCTCCGTCACTGGTTAAAAAATAACTTTGGGCACGCCCATTCTAAATGAAGATGCACATACCCTGCATCATCAGGAGACGCTCGAGGCCTTCAAATCTCTCAAACGCCAGCAGACCTACATTGGTAACATATTGCGTTCGACTACTGAGTCATGACATATTAGTCAAAATCCACCCGAGGCCGAACACTTTTGTTTTTACTCAATGATACCTGGTAAATTATACATTTGATTATGGATTTAAATTAATTTGATAATATATGTCTTATATATTATATGCTAAGAAGGCTCCTTATGTCACTTTTTTGACAAGTTTAGTTATATGTACATATATACCACCGATCTCGTCTAAGTGAAATCTATAAGATGTTAAAATATGACGCACACTTGTATGTATGTCATATACATATGTTTCGAGAAATAAGCCGCATCGAATTTGATATTGCTGATAATTATCTACAACCTCATATCTCAAAAAGTACAAGTTTTCAGGAGACACATAATTGTACTTTATTCTACCGCTATCGCTTTGTGTCGCTATAAAACACCACTGGAATGGTTTTATTTTCAATATCTGTGAGGAAGCTAATAAGGAAAGAAGCAAAGATATTTCGACCCATGCCACCCTCTCCTTTTTACTAAATATAACGTGACCATTTTTTTGGGATACGGGCTTAAAAAATATGACGTGTGTATTGAAATTCTGAATTCATCATATCAAAAAAACTCAAAACTGACAAAAGTTGAGATACGTGATAATAAAAAGCGACGAAATTTTCAATATCGATATTTTATTAAGACGGTTATTATGTAACAGGAGACTTATTTTGGCAACAAACATTTTAATATTTAGACCCTAATTTTATGTTGTCAAATTATGACATGTAAGATGTATCACACTTGGCCACTATATTAGTAATTCTCAAAGTGGCAGTATACGGTATGTCCCATCTACACATTTTGTAAAATACGTTCCTATTGTGCTATTTAATATCATATTTATTTAAATGATTTTTTTATTTCAATAATATTATATGATTACTAAATCATAGATTTTTCAAGAATTGACAAAAGCTCAAAATTACAAGACGACAGTTCTCAACAACGAAGTAATTCGATTGTTTTCTATAACATATCATATTTAACCATCTGGGTATGGCAAAACGTGATATGTCATAAAAATTTCTGATTACAAATATTTTATACGCCTACATAAAACAATTAAAACAAGAATCAGAGTCCTCCAAAGCAATTGTAAATTGCTTTCTTATATATAAAAAAATTAAGTGACATATCATAAAGAGTCATCTTACACCAGATTTTTACTGTAAAGAAGTTTTAAAGAAATTTCGTGTTTTAAAATTAAATGTTATTTCTCAAATTTTATTTTGCAATCATATAGCCAACACATATGCAAAGTACTGGACTTTAAAAAAGATAATAAAAAACATATTAGGTTCTTATTATTGATTAAAACATATTTATTAATACGATTTTAATAAAGCATAGTAGAAATCAAGATATATTATAGATATGTACTATACTTAATACTATGGGTTTCAGTATATTCTTTTCTGTTGTTAAATGACAATATTTGATGGCATTATTGTCATAATAATTATGTATGTTTATTTATTTACTTAAAGCAATTTTTATTTATTCAAAATGAAAAAAATGGGTAAATGATTTTTTTTTCGTATTTCAAAAATTTCAATGGAGTAAAATTTTCATATGCTCTTTTCGCTAAAAAGTGTTTAAAATAAATAACAATTGTTTTTATTGTTTTTATTTCGAAGCAAACTATAAAATTGAAAGGTTCATCGAAACAAGGCTTTCTTGTGCTCCATAAATCTTATTGTGAATTTCATACAAAGTTAATTTGATTAGGCACCTTAAAAAAGAAACACCCAAAAAGGTAAGTTTCGTCAAAAACATAATTATATTTTTAACCGAAAAAAGTTAAAAATAAAACGCATTCATAGAATTAATTGAGTGTATAATTTGGTTTTTGAAACAGGTAAAAAAATACCTTTCTTTGTAAGAACAAATCTATTGCATCAACATAACAAAGTCCACATTAAAAAAAAAAAGCGTGTTCTCAAAATATTTGTTTAAAGCTTCCATAACTATTAGCTTCTATACCACTTATATATTTTTTTATATAATTATTGATCATCTTTAAATTCATAATTTGACAATTCTAAATTTAGACCTTTCAAACTTCTCTGGAAATATCCAGTGCTGATTTTCAGTATAAAAATAATCATTCTATTTTTATTTTATATGATTAGGACTGTTTTTTCTCATGACAAGTATTATCAACTGATAATTCAGTTTATAATTCTCGCCATGAGCGAGCCCGGTCATGAGCATACAAAAGAAAAGTGGAATTTGTACAAATGAGTGATTTAAAAAAAAATACTTTCCACCAAGTATTGATAGTGAATACCTTAAATGTGGTAAAGTTTATATTTTAATACGTCATATTCGAAAAATAAATATTGAAGATTGGTTATATTCATTTTAATATTTTCAAGGCTGAAAAATACAATATTTTTGCTCTTTTATTGCATAGTTTATCGTTTTATTTGTTATAAGAAGTATTTTATGAAATACAATAAAAACACCACTATCAACGGCTTAATGTTTTTATAACACACATTTTTTTATTATTGTTATAGTTCAACGAAATTAAAAATATATTTTAAAAGAAAGCAATGTAATACACAAATTTTTTTTTTTCATTCTCCATAGCATGTGTTTACAATTTTTTGGGTACAATCTTCCTAATATTCGGTTCAACACAGAATTGCGCATTGCTTAATCTTAATATAATCTTAAGATATCACCATTTCTTAGTAACTTATAAAAAAAATGAAAAAAATGTAGGTAAATGTAAATTATTTTATTAAACTTAAGAAGCATTTTGTTATGTCTCCCACTGTAAGATAACAATTTATCGTTTTGCTAGGAATTTTCGCTTGCTTGGGAAATAAGGTATTTTTTTTCGTTTCTTTATTTACACTCTTTAATTGGACGCATCATTTAAGCCTCGTAAATATTATCTCAAGTCTGTCAGAAAAAGGTTTAATTTGTCAGTTAGAAAGAAAAGCAATCAAGCTAAAGACAACTATTATTTTTTGCAATAACCTTAAAAATATTGCAATATAAATTGGGATAGGATTTATTTTTAAACGTTTCTACACTATTAAGAGATCGAAAAATGAATGGAACATGTACGTATGTATGTATGTCTATTTAAATGGATGGATTTCTGTTAGGTTCTTCTTTTCACCTGATTAACACATCCTTAGCTATCTATATTGAATGTAGATAAAGCGATAACTTAACTTATTTTATATGAAAACAGATTTGAACAAATGTTCAATTTTCATCAAACGCCTTTTGTCAAAAAGCTTTATTGTGAGTTAATCTTCCACCTTGGATGGTTAAAAATACAAAAATTGATTTTAATGTCAAAACAGTCAGCGTATTTTCTTACTGTAAATTTGTAGATAAGAGTATTTTAAGGTCATCGCATTAAAATTTACTATGAATTTGTAACATACCGTTAAAATATAATTTAGAGAAAAATACTAAACCACTTCATATATTATATAATCATATAAACAATAAGGTTTATATAAATTGATCTTCAAAGGCGGTATTGGTTTAAAGTTTAATAAAACTAATTGACGCAATCGTATATAAGATACTAATGTATTACAAAAGCTTAAATACCAAGTTTATGTTATCAGTTATAATGAGAACAACCAAAAACATTAAAAAATAATGTATGTTAAACTATAGCATCTACGTTAGTATTTGAACTATTTTGTTTATCTTTTATACCTGCATAAATATTGCATTTAATATGAGAGTTTTTTTTTGTTTATTATGAATGTAATGTTCTTAATTTTAATTTAATGAATATTATTTTTTTAAGTAATACGTCGGCATATTATATATCATTAACCATTTATAAAATTTTCTGCCGTTGATTTTAAATGCATTATGCATACAAAATTTGAAATAGTTATTATTTATTAACTGTTATTATTTATTAAAATATTCTTGTGAAACTCAATTTTTTGCTATTATAAACTCATCATAATGGTATTCTACTAAGAACATGCCTTATCAATAAATATACTAGATCTGATACTGCTCGTGTAACTTTATACTCAAGTCATTTAAACGTATTTGGGATCTCATCTCAATGTACTGATCTGCTTAATTGTGTAGTTTCCTAGCAACAGGTTCCCGCTAAATAAGTCATTACCAGTTTAATGTGTCGGACGGTAGTTAAAAAAGCAATGTCTTTTTTTCGATTTGATATGTGTGTGTACCGCGGCCTTTTTCAAAAAGAGGCGCACGGCGTGCCCACACGTTTCATTTTACGCCCAAATTGCTTAATAAACTTTAATTGGTTCGTGATTAGAGATTAGTGCGGAGAAAAAACAGGAAACGATGGATATTATGATGGAACGACGTGAATAGGTTTGGTTACCTTTAATGTCTTAATATAGATAGATAGCTCGGTAAATAGCTGTGTTAATCTTAACCCTTTAACCTCCTCTCCTATATTCAAATATGGCAAGCTTAGAAATCAATTTACTTGAATAAATAAATTGGTAAAAAAGTATAGGAATCCAATCAGTATTCCAAACAGCTAGTTTGTAGGTGGTTTATATTTTAGATCGAACTGAATTTTATTTATTCAATCAACCTGTGGTCAAATTTTAATCGCAATAATAGATTTAAATGCAACTATTGTTTAATTCTCAGACGAAAATGATTTTGGACAAAAATTTAATGGTTTCAAGGGGAATACAAATATAATTAACACATAAACAGCTGAAAATGAATGGATATCTCAATATATATTTAAAATGTCAAAATTTAAATAAAGCATCCACTGTAATGTTAAGGGGTTTTACATACTTTCCCCAGTGTGCTCTAAGGGGATAGGAGTCCATAAAAAGAAAGTAAATATGTAGCTACAGATAAAAGTAGCTGTAGAACAATCTCATGGAAATAATGAAAGCTAAATTTTCACTGCTACGACGAACACAAAATTCTTTATATTAATCAATTGAACTTAAGGAATTTCATTAATTTTCGAAGCATACCCACGTTATCACAAATCAAATTTTGTAAAATCTATCATAAGCAATCAGAAACCACACTTCAACAAGAGTAATATTATTAAATTTTCATTCAGAATTATCTCAAGTGAAAATATAATATAAATATATATAAATACCTACATGATCTGCACCGATTCGGCAACGAAATAGATATATTATTACGCCAGTTAATTTAAGAGCCCATAAATATTTATTGAATAAATGAAAACAAATATTCATTAATATAACTGTGAGAGTAAGTTAAACATTTTTTTCATTTATTTTCAGTGAAAGTAAATTGAATGATTTTGAATTCCTAAAAAACGCCATCAAAAAATGATATCATTGATCATTTGGAGCCTGGGGTGTTAATGATAGTCTAGTCAATTAACTTAGATTTAATTGCTTTCCAATTGCTTTGAACATTCAGCTCCCACCGTTAATAATTTCAAATCAATTTTAAACGTTTTATGATTATTGGCAAAGCCGTAATAACATTTGAGAGTTTATTGCTAACTGGTTTATCTTTCTGTTTCAAATATGGTAATAATTATATAAGCTTGATTATTGGGAGTAAGATAATAAAATAAATTGATTTTGGATAAAGTTTTCTTTGGAAACACTTCCCAGGCACCTACCAATAATCTATACAAGTATTTAACTGATTGAAAGCACATTGGAAAATGTGTTTCAAATATTCATTATTAAATATTACGAAACTTTGCATTTTTAATGTAAAAAGAAAAGTAGGTATAACTTTAAAAAAATATATATTTTACAAGAAATTGCTAATGCACCATTTATTCGATATTAAAAATTGCTGAAGAAATTACTCTCATCAATCAATAAAAAGGAAAAATTACATTAAAAAGAACTCTCATAGCGAAAATCTAAAATGAAATTTTAAATAATCCACTATACTTTAGTTAGATTTCCAATACATTGAACAAAAGCATTTCAAGCATGTATTTGTAAATTGTGCAATTTTTTTAAGAAACATTTGTCTGTACAAACAAAATGTTTCTTACATTATAACAAATATTAATTTATTTTATTTTTCAATATTGTTATCTTGTACTTCGATAGGTACTAACAATAGGTTTAAAATTAAAATTAAAATTGTATCGAAAATCTTAATCATGGAAAAACCATTAAAAAATATTCTGGGATAAAATTTGCGTCAGAGCCTTATAGTCAATTAATATTAACTGAAAGCGTACTCACATAATTCATATTTCAATCGTCATGTTACAAATAATTTATATTGGATGCTAATTACAACTAATAATATTTTCTGAATTAACATACGTTATTTAAATATTTCCCTAACTAATAATTACCTACACCTGCTTAGTATAATCTTAATTTTACTTGCTACTGTTTTTTCAGGGGTTCACAAAACAGAAAAAATGACAGGAAATTTAGCGCAACTAAAATTTGAACTCCATAAAGGCTTATCGAGAAAATTTATAACTTTGTTTATTTTTTTTTATTACAATAATGAAAAAAAACAAAATTCTTAATGAAACAAATTAAATAATCCAATTAAATATTAAAATACCGGTAGGTATAACAACAAAAAAATAAGCAAACCAAAAAATACGACCAAATAGAAACGCAATACTAGGCGAGTAAATTATAATCGCTTATATTTATAAAATACCATCATTAAAAAACATAGCATAATCGTAAACAAGTGTTTTTTTCATAAATAACTTACGGTGCTTTACAATAATTATACATCATTGAATGTCAGATAAATTCTGTATCCTGGCAATATTGATAAAACTCTTGGCAGATTTAAATAATTGCAATTAATTTGGAAAAAAAATATTGAAATATGTGATTGATATTTTACAATAACAAAATACCGATATTTTTGCATTTTCAAAACCAATATTTCGGAATTGAAAAAACACCACGAATACCGGGATCCCGGTTTCGTTAATACTGGTATTGCAATCTCTATCTGGTATCAACCAAATAATATATTCTATAAATTTTATCATAAGAAAGTTTGTTTTATTTTCTCTATATAAGTATATTTGATCAATGGGGTAATAATTACATTCATTACATGGCATATAAAGATAAATAGAAGTAGATAAAGATGAGCAAAACCATTTTTGGAAGATTTGTGGAAAGCTTTTGTTTTTATTTTGAGTAACACAAAGAAATCTCAATAAATTCAATCTAATATTTTGGAGGATTTTTCTTGTGGGACTCTCGGATTCTACTGAGTCATTTTGGGAAACGTTGAACTAATCTCTAAATATTAAATAGTTGGCACTCTTATGCCACTATCATGGCAACAAAATAATAGCTACCTTACTATACAGTTTATTAATTGATTTGGCATTTACTTGGTAGAACTCCATTTATAACAGATTAAAATAACAAAGTATTTTAGCTCTACAGTTTTTAATAATTTTATTCGTTGATAGCTATTTCGGCTTACGCCATCGTCAGAACAATTATATAACTTTACTCTGACGATGGCGTAAGCCGAAATAGCTATCAACGAATAAAATTATTAAAAACTGTAGAGCTAAAATACTTTGTTATTTTAATCTGTTACTATACAGTGCTTGGAATATTATATCCGTACTTATTGAATAGGCTATTGGATATTGCATCCCTGATTATTGCTTAGCCTTTTAAGAACGTCTTCTTCAATTAACTTAATTGACTTGGCGAAATTTATTTATCGCGTAGTGTGATCGGCGCTTTGGACGTAATACATTTTCTCTCGCTTCTTCCTCGGAGATAATCTATCGCGTTGTCTCACGTTAAATCGTCACTTTTGGGCCAAGAAGGGTGACAATGATTCTTCATATCTGAAAATTGAAAAACAATAAGTTTTAATTAAAAATAAAGTTTTATAAAAATTATCAATTTTAAATACTAATGTTGAGTTATTACGTTTTAAATGGTATTTTGACGATGTCGAATTCCGCCATAGTCAATTTCTAAGCCGCAGAACTAAGTATCATTAAATTAGCCGGCCTTTCCAGGGAAAAAGGCATTAACTGGCTCTGACAAACTATCGATAAAAATAACACGAATAATTTCGAAGCAAATAAAAAGTCACTTAAATTATTGGTGGGTGCAATCACTGCCTTTTTACTGAACAAAACTACAGTTTTTGTCTCTTTGCAAATGAATATCCATAATTTTAACAGAGGATCAATTAAACTCTACTATTCCGACTCTACAGTTCTGATATTTGTATGTAACTATGTATCAGGTGACATTCATAGCAGCATTTTACATTTCTAGTGAATGTCTTCTTTTATGCAAGGGTAATAAGTTTTAATATGGTGTGCGCTCATATTTTGTCTGTTTTTTATCTATATTTATTTATATTTTTAATCAATTATATAACTTTACTCTCGTCATAGTTTAGGCTACAGCACATTGCAATTTAATGAATGTATACCGGAAAAACTCTTCATTTAAAAATGTATATACATAGATAAAACGCGTTGAGAAAACTGCCTAATATTAAAAATATATAACACTCTGTTATTTGATTAAAATGTTAACGGTGTAATGTTAGATTGCATTTCCTTAGCAGACACATTTAATTCATATGTTTTATATGTATATTACTCAATAATATCAAGCATTACTATGCCCAAAAGATTATTCTGTTTTATGTACAAAAAATCTGATTAAATCTTTACCAGTTGTGCTTATTTTAATAAAAGCATTAGAAGCGATTATATTAAAACGTTTGTTTATGACTGAATGCTTTCCTTTAAGTCAACTATCGACATATTGATTTAAATGTCATTTCATTGGTAGAACTACATTACATTAAGATTAAAATAGCACTGCATTTTTATTTTTTTTAGTTTTACTACTTTCTCTTAATATGTTCTATTTTACCAGGAATGGGCAGCAATGATTTATTAATTCACATGAATTTAAATGGAGTACATCTATAATATATTATGGATATACGTGATGTTCACCCTACAAAAAGGGCATGTGTAGGCATTAACGGTCTATAATTTACTGGGTGTAGCTGCATTCTGCTCAATAATACGGAACTAATGACCGAATCGTATATTTGTGTAGTGTATTGCTGAGTTAATAAGGATCGCTCATTAAATTGATCCAAAAAAAATATTTTACGTGATAGTGATACAGATATCGTTTACATATTACAACCTTAGATTTTATCGTGCTGGGTAACGATTACGATATATCATAATATATATTGCAATGTTTATCTACTCAATGGTAGAATGCTACCTGATCAAAGATTACAATACACGGTGCTCATTACTCTTACATATTTTGTATGAAACATTTAAGACTCCGAGTCCGAGGAAATTATTCAATAATTTCATTTTAACTTATATATATGTATTCCATTAGATCATCTTTAGTCAGCCAAGCATGCAATTGGACTTTTATTTTGTTTTAGTTGTAATTACACCGCATTAAATATATTTGTCAAAAAAAAATCGAGCCGCTGATTTTTCACGACTGTGACTCCGGCCAAAATACCGCGACTTCACGACTCCGACTCCGACTCCACAGCTCCGATATAAGCTAATAATATTACTAAATTAGAGCATAGTTTCATCGATAAATCATCTCAATATAAGAACTTCGATACGAATAAAATGATTCCTATGTTATAACATTTATAATATATAAATAAATAACTTTCGGGCCTCGGAACTGTTTTAAAAACTGTAATATTTAGATATATTTCCGTTGTTTCAAATTATTTAATAATGCTTACTATTGTAAATGATTTGTTTTGTATATATTTAATAATTTAACGATAGATTGAACCATAATCGTTGTTTTTCGAATACAATTGTTAGTGAGATACACAGATATCATCTCGATTCATTGATATTTTAAAATGACTTAATTAAAAACCGATTGGAGCATATTTCATTATTCTGCAGATGCTCACTTACTTATAAATAAAACACAAATAAAAATATTATTTTCCTGCATCTGTTTCAATTTGCACGCGATGAAAAGATAATTTCAATTTCAATTTCAATCCAGATAAAATCATATATGTATATATAAATAATTGTCATCGATACCTACGTATCTGTCGAAATGGCCATGGACATTTCAATTTCGTTCGATTTCAGTGCATTTTTATGAAACTAAAAACTAAGTAGAAAGAAAGCTTCTAAAAATAGTCAAGTTTACGATTGACAAAATATTTTCGTCAATTAATACATTTTATATAGGATCGAACACATCTACATGATTTGTTTAGATTAATTTTATTTACGTTACTTAAAACAAAATGGTACCACGTTCCTAAGTGCTTTAATTATTGCCATTATCAAAACCACTTAAAATGTGGGTACGTATGAACTTAAATACATTCCTTTCACAACCAAAGCTTTTCACTAATGAATGTTTTAAAAAGCTTACGCATAAATATTACGATGCATTATCGACTACTTAACTGTTTTTATAACGATGGAAAAAAAATCAACCGGTGTATTTTTTAATGTGTGGAATCTGGTCGATATTCTTGGCGTTTTAAATGTCATTATTCCAGACACTATAGTTTAATTTAAATCCATTTTTTCAAGTCGGGCACATTTTTATTCAAAAGCTTATTTTAACTACTTTTTAATATTTGAGAACTAGATGACGTATAATTTAATTGGTATATTATATCAGGCAGTCGAGTAATATTGTACTTTTATTGAAGAGTTAAAAAACTACAAAAACTTTGTTATTAATATATATTTCACTCACCAATTTCACTATAAGGTTTGCAGCTAGAAGACATGTTTGCAAATGATTAGATAAACATTATTTTTTGACTATATTCATTATTAGATCCTCATTCAGTCCGTTAACTTACTTACAACCAGATCACAAAGAAAATAAATTTAGGTACATAACATAATTTAGGTTAATTTACAAATTTGATAGCAGGAATTTTTAAACAAAATACTGACATTTAAAATTTAGAAGAACTTTAACAAAATTGCTTTTACTTACATTAAATAATATCATTCCATCAAGATTAAGAGCAATGGATATCAAATTTATTTAACCCTGTTTTATTTTTACTCAGTGCCCTAATTCCTTCAAAAACTGAGAGGAGTGGTGGTATAATTTACCAATATAAAAAATATAGCTTCATAAGAAATCGTGTTCTAACTAGTCTAAATAAAAGAGTAGAACAGAAACCTGTTTACATATTTTTATTAACTTAATTTAAAAGCGCATTATTGAACTTACACTTTTCAAAGTTAATGTTTTTAGGGGTGGGTGGGCCGGAGGGAGCTCGAAAGGGATTGCGCGAGCCTCTTGTTAAATTTGACTGAGACCGGTGAGCACCTTGTTAATATATGACATAAAATATTACCTACAACGCTTTATGTATAACGTTTGAAACATGAAATTTACATATTTCTGTGCCATACTGAGAACACTTATAATCGGAACTTTTTTTGCTATTGATATTAATTATTTTACGGTATATTGCGGTACATAAAATATACATATTAAAAATGATTTATTTGGTTTGATAATTATTGCATATAATTGTATAAGGATGAAAAAAAACGCCTTAACTCTGAAGTTAAGCAAGCTTCTCTTTAACGCATTGAAAGCTCAGCGTTGTACATATTTATAAATTTTGATTTTATGTACATAAAAAGTCTTCTTTTTTAAAATTCCACGCACCTTTATTAGGACTGTGTAAAGGTGGTCATCTTTGGATCCGTATATTCATTTAAGTTGTATTCTATTGAATAGTTTCCATTTCCTTGATACAATTGACTTTATTCAATTAAATATTTATTACAACGGCTACCGCAACCCGTCCTATTTTATATTACGTGTACTATGTCTTGTCAGAATCTCCCAATTAACCACCTTCGAAGTAACATCGCCGCGAAGTATATTACTTCGCCTCATTAATACAAAAAGGTCCCAGTAAATTGATTGGATAGGTAGGTTATACGGTGTACATTGAATGTAGCCACAGGCCACTTAAGGACGAAGCACGGTGGGGAAGCAATTCGCTTGGGTTATGTAAATGATTGTGGAGACATCTCTGTTTGCATGCGAGAAGCTACACACGTTGTTTGGCATTTAGGACTTTGTCCCTAATATCTTTACTCTTTTGATAACTGAAAAGTTACATTTCAGTTACAGAATGATACATTTTTATGTTTCTATGGAATCCATTTAATGAATTTGAGTATCTAGAAGTCAAAATTTCCACCACACTCAAGTTATGGGATGACACTCATAAAATAATTTAAACAACTCTATTAACCATATTCACGTTCAATGTGGTTTATTGTTAAATATAAAATAAATTAAAAACGTAAAAAATAATTGTGATGTCTTAAAATGTTTTATTTCATTACGCGTATAAGTATAAATAATTAAAATGTTCAAAATTATGCCACGTATTTGTTGCATTGACCTTACTACGCCTTTGAATTTTCCGCGTAACAAAGCTCTCGTTTTAGAGGGAACATTACATAAATCCATGTTATATCAGTTTTGCATTGAGATTGAATGGTGTCGATCAATTTGTTGACTTTTATCATCTGCAAAAACAAGTTTAACAATGTTTTACCTTAAATTATTGGTCACTAATATTTATCTACGAATAAAAGTGCCCCATATTGTATGCTTCATACCATTATTCACTTTAAACACATTTTCTCCTACATTTCTGGTTCCGTCTTGTAAGGTTACTCCAGCATATTTAATTTATGCGTGAATCCACTCTACATAATAATAATTAAATGTAGGTGGAATAAATATATGCAAATAACATATTCATTAATTGAATCATGTATGTGAGAAAAGTACATTAAATTTCAAATTATTAAAATTAGATTTTTTGCACAATATATTTTAAAACTAGTCTATAATTTAAAAATATAGTTTTAATGACTTATAGAATCATTCTTTCTTAACAGTACACGGTGCTAAATGGAATAGACTATAATTGTAAATGTTATCGAAGATCATTCTAGCTCTCCGCGAAGTGGTTTTTCCCAATCGACTACCGGGTTCAAACCTCCTTGCGTTTTCAATATGTACTTTTCTTGGTCGAGTTTACAAATTAAATGTTGATTTTGAATAGCAGCACAGTAATAAGTAATAACGCTCCAAGTGACAGGTTTATACGCGGCGGCTGCTGGAGCGACCTTACAATTTTACAATTTCAAATTTCAAACAGGCACGTCGTTTTAATGGGGTCCCTGCGTGGATACTGAGATCATGAATCGATTGATGACGACGGGGAAAGATCGTTTAAATGCATTTTTGTAAAATACATATTTACGAAATGGTTTATATTGTGAAATATTGGATGATTAAAAAACAGAGTATTAATAGCAATGTGTATGAAATTTTAGATAATGGTACTCAAACAATAATTAGTACTACTATTCCAACCATACTAAACACAGTATTCTTGTTTGACCCAAAAAGAAAATAAATTTCATGTAATCTACAAAAAATAATTACATAGTTAAATTATCCGTTGAAAGTTTCGTAATAATAATTGTTATAAATATCTGTCCGTAAAATTTATTTATAAAAACCGTAAAAGATTGTATCATTACGTATAGGGCACCGTCATCAGTGAAAATTTAAAACTCTTGGCACCATCATCAAAAAAAAAGTCGTCAATAATGAATAATGGTAATCTGTCTGTTATAGGAATATTATTTTTATTACCACATATTCTCATATTGAAATTTTTATGATCAATTTTATAATATTGTGACTTTTTCTTTTTTCTTGGTTCCAGGTTTCTCGCGCACCCGTTCAATTGAAAATTGTCCTTTTCCCTGCTCAGCCGCACTCGCTTAATTTAATTCTGATGTCTCAATACCTCCCAACGAGAGAAGTCATTACGTGGGACTGTGCTCTTTGGTCTGCTTTGCTGTGCCCACTCCTGCCTTGTACCGGGGAAAATGTGAAACGGCCAACCATTTTGAGCAATGTTCATGTTTATATAAATTGTTTACAGTTGCTTAATAAAGTTTGTGCAGTAGTTTGGAGAGACACGCTTTTAAACCATTTAAAGTTTAATGTATTAAAGAAATTATTTTTAAAGGGTAGGTCTTTAAGAGTCATGTGATTCGGGTGGTACTGTTTATTTTTAATGCTTAGTCTGATACTGTCAATCAAAATTTAATTAGTGTGAAAATAATTTATAGAATATATATTCACAATATATTTAAAGTTGATTGTACCTTTTTTTACATTTTTTAATCAATATATATAGCGACAACGATTAGCATCATTAGTGTAGTGGGGTCGAGTCACCTTCCCGGCACTTTTTTCTCGACCCTGTTCTTTTTTTTTTTACTTACATCGAATAATTATTCGATCGTGCGTTAATATTTACAAATCATTTAATAAAAATGTTACACAGTATATGTACAATATTAGAGTCTTTAAAAAAACTAATGTTCACATATAATATGAAAAATCTGTTTTCAGTCATGTAGCAGTGTGAATAGTCTTTCTTTTTTAAAGTTTTACTATCGTTTCTAAAGAATAGAGTTCAATTACGAATGTCAAATGAGAATCAAAAAACTGCTCATTTATAATCAATACAAAAAAAAATATTGAGCTCGTGAAATCATAGTCATTTATTTATGCAAACAAAAATGTAAAATGCTTATTGAGAAAAGGGATGAATACAATCGTGAATACCTTGTGAGTCGGAAACTGAATCTGCAGAAGTTTTCAATTTTAATTGTTTTGGAAAAAAATGGAATTGTATATACAGTTGGGGGCAAGCAACGTTCTACTGACGATCGCTTGTCAATGGTTGCCTTCCCCGTGTTTATCGCTTACGCGTTAAGCGAGTGTACGAAGGAGAGCGACGGGACGGCATCGGTGGCCGTGGTGGTGAAACAGCAGCCTCCGCCTGGTATTCCTCCCAATCAGCGGCCATTATATGTTAATGGCCCTATTAGAATACGCGACGTCCGAGGATAACCTTTACGATGCCACTACGCCAGACATCTAACCGTTTCTCTGCGAATGTGGCTTATATCATTTATATCACCGAATGGATTGCTTTATGTTTTGTGCAATGTAAAAAAATAATAAATGTAACTTAAAGGACAGGAAAAAATATATATTTCATACAATAATAAACAATTTTTAAAATCGCACGAAATATTGAAATTTGATTTATTAGGTTTTAGGAAGCTGAATTAATTCATTTTAGATCAGCTCATGAAATTCTTTGCCCCGACCAAATAGTCCCCATTATACTTTTTAAGCAATAACAGCACGACAAAACAATAAATGCTTTATTTTTATCATGACGTTAACATAAAGTGTACTTTTTTATTATGGTTTGGAAGGCATGTATTAATACGATTTAAGTCACGAAAATTCTCTAATTTCTCGTAATTTATGTATTTTGAAACCTTATAACATTCTTTAAATTTGTAAACAAATAAATTTAACAATGATCAATTGAAGATACGCTATTTTTTACAAGCCATCCAATAGAATCCTTGATAGTATTGTTAAATACAGGCTTTTTTTCGATTGCGAAGATTAACTTGTTATTAAATGATTTGGCATTTACTTGGTAGAACTCTATTATCAGAGGGTAAAAATATATATAATAGAACTATAGTTCTGACGATGGCGAAAGCCGAAAGAGCTTGATAGCTACATACGCATACACATTATTAAAAATTGTAGAAATAAAATACTTTGATATTTTTACCTTCTGATTAACTTGTTAATTAAAACGATTGAAGACTTTTTGTGTTTTGCATTATCACTTATCAAATATTTAATAAAATGACAGTACCAAGCACATTATCCACTAACCCACGTTACCAACTTGACGCAGGTTTGATACCTATCACGTGCAATACAATGTGAACACTTATAAGGGCTGAGAATGCTAACGAGGCATCCAAAGTTGCAGCTTACACTGCCTTTATACACAACTACTGCAATTTAAAAGGATATCTATCTCTGCAGAGCAATATTTCAAAATTAAAAGTTTTCTTTGACTGTGCACAGTATATACTATACATATATTTTTACCTTGAATAATTGATATTATCTCAATAATAACGACACAAAACCATGTATCAATCAATAGGTTTAAATAACGTTCAAACTATCATATAATTATTTTTACTATTATTAAGAAAATACTTTTTTCGTTTAAATCAAGGCTGTGGAGTTGGGGTAGGAATCAAAATTGGAGTTGGAGTCGGAAAAATGTTACGACTTAGACCCATTTTGAAAAATATATCTAATGATGTGTATTAAAGCCACAATAGTTCATAGTGTTACCACTGCATGCTAGGCTGAATAATGATGATATGATGGTATACAATATATGTAAGTTTACAATTTATTTGGAGCCGGAGTCGTCTTTTTTTACCCGACTCTACAGTCTTGGTTTAAATTGATAATCGTTTTATGTTTGACTTTGCTGTTTTTTTTTTTTTAAATCCCAAAATTGTTTTCATTTTTAACCGTTGTCATAGTAAAAAAGATAACTTGTAGGAAAATACATAGATTTTTAAAAACCACTAAAACAAAATAGTATGTGAATATTTTTGTTGCTTAAATTTTAAATATTATTATAAACCGTCTTATTAGACATTTACGGAAATCTAAAGCTTTTACATAAAGTCTAAGCCCCTAATCGTGGAAAGCTTAGAGATAATGATATGCCATTAAGGGCTTTCAGTCAATGTCATTAAGCATTTACTGGATAAATAAATCCAAATGCAAGCATCATCAAAAAGCTTTTTGTATTAAATAAATACGGGATCGTTAGCTTCGAAAAACAATGAAAAACCGCGATATTTTCCTTTGAAAGCTCCCGTTAGCCAGTTATTGTAAGCAGATAAAAGATATGACAGTAATAATAGGTACTTGCAAATATTATGAATTAATCTAGCTGACATGAGCAATGACGGAAAATAAAAAGAAATCTAATTCTGTACAAAATTATTAGTAATATTGTAATTTTTAGACCTGATAAATGATAACTTTTATTGGCGATTTGATTAATATCTCGACTTTTATTTAATATGAGTATATTTGATATTGAAAATTACTATTTGGCTGACATCAAAATTTCTACTTAAAACGTTCAAAATAAAATACTTACATAATTAAAGCTATACGCTATTTCTCTGAATATTGTTGTTTGACATAATATTAACATAGTTCTCAACATAAATACGTTTGAGATGAAATATTTGAAAAAAATATACAATGTTTACTGGAATCATAATATAGTAAGAGATAACGCGACATGTTTCCAGAATTTTAGATAATTTTTAGCGATTTTACAAAAAATACAATTTTTGGTCTACCTTATAATTTTACAATCACCTGTTTTGTGAAAATATTTTTTTCTACAGCTTTTAATATTAAATTGTACTATTTTTTTTTCTCCATTGTAAAAGTTTTAAAATAATAATTTGTCAACCTTGTGCAATTTTAATTAAATAAATAAATAATTAATTGTTGCTATATTGCGTATTAATGACATCGTGTGTTTTAAATAGCATTGTAGCTGTAATAGAAGAGATACGATAGCTAAAAGAAGGTATCTGTGTTGTAAATGTAAATTGTAGACCATACAATTAACAGTCTACAAAGCTAGATTTTTTTTACGAAAAATAACTTAAACACTTGAATTATGATTTAATACTATACTCGCTTATAAATGTATATTTCATGTACATAGTTTAAAATTTAATTGAATCATTATCAATCCATCCATTACCCTCTGCATATATCGTGCAACACATACATACATCACTCACCTTGTCATTTCAGATCTACAGTGTACAAGTACGTAACTTTTGATAGCGAGTAATGACGAGTTATCTCGTTATATTCGGATTTGAATCGAAAAATTCTATAAAGCAGTATTTCCCTTAGGGTTGTAAAAAAGACAATTTCAATTTTTTATTTACATTAACAAATTTTTACTGATAGAAGTTCTGTGAGGATGCTCTTATATTATGAAGAAAATTGTGCAGATCAATTTAAAAGATTATTGCAACCATTTTGGTATTTGTATCAAGGAAATTATAATTATCACTTATAAGATATTGAATATATAATAGAAACAAGATTTCTAAATATTGGTAGTTAAAAAATGTCTCAATGCAAGGTTTGTAGAGGATCTAAAATTTTAAATATTATATTTTAAATTCATACATTAGAATTGAATTAGAGCTCCGTGTATTGTTTTTCGATTTCCTTTATCTTACTTTAATTTAAATGGTTCTTTTTTTTTCTAAATATTTTTATCAATACATATATTTATTATTTTAATGTTATGTCTCTGTTATATTTGTCAAATGCATGGCGCATTGACGTCAATTGTAATTCCATACATTTTCGTTTTTCATTTTACAAAAAACTGAATAACCAATTCATTGATTGTCAAGTTTGTATATCACAAATTTGGTTTTATATCAATGAATTATCTCCGTTATTTAGTGTGATATCATAATATCACTTTAACATAAGAACATCTTTAGAATAAAAGAAAATTTACTAATGGAAAAGAAACTTATCGAAGATTATTTCTTTTAAATTGTATTTACTGAAAAACGGTATAGAGAAAATACTGTATAACATTATCTCAAATAAGCAAAGGATAACGAAAAGATATTTTGATATGCATCTTCTAATAAACAACTATTTACATTTAAAATTTATGTTATTTAAGATATTTTCAATTAGGTGTTACCATTTTAAATACATGCCTTCACTAGGATTTTTGTTACTTCAGTTGTAAATGCCTATTGTTTATAACGTAGGCGTTTTTAAATGTATTATTATAAAGTATAAAAATTTGGCTATGATATATCAATTAGTAGTTAACAACCATCATTATCAGATAAATGAAAATAACTTGATTTTAACAGATATTTTATGAAATAAAACAACTGGTAACCAGCATAATATAAATTTAAATCCATATAGGGTGCTTATAGTATAAAGCATTGTTGAGTTTCTATGAGAGTTTGAATTTATTCGACGATATATAGATAATTGAAAAAGTCTTATAATTATACCACAAATAATCATTAAGTAAACTTTAATTATAACTTTAAAAATATATTTGCTAACATTTTATATCAACCCTAAAAAATAGATCCAGTCCGACCCCCGTTATCATTGTTTGTCGGTTGAGCTTTCAGCAGACTACGAGCGGCGCTTTTTGTACGTAGAAAAGCTTTCAAACGTCACAGGAAATTAAAATATTCCGTCCAATTATTTTTATATACACTCGTTTTGAAAAGGCTTTAACTTTGACATTTTAACATTTAATTTAACAACCGGTGAAATAGATGTCACACAAAGTATGAAAATGATGCCGCGCACAAATATCAATGTTTATTCTTTAACATGAAAAATTATTACTCATTCCATTAGAATCAGCTTAAAATGACATGAAAGGAAATTTGATAAACTAAATATAATTGATGTTCATAATTTCAAAAACTATATGAGTTAAAAACACTTAATGGAAATGTAATGAACTACATATTATAATTACCTTTGGTCTAATAATGTATGTTTACAACAATCTTGCGATTAATTATCCACTTGTTGAACTGTTCACGTAATAAATTATAGCAGAAGGGAATAAGAAGTATTTATTTAGGAATCAATCAATATACTAGAGACAGATTTTATTCCATTTTGAATGTTTTTTTAATCCATGTACGCTCCCAATGTAGACCATATGGCGTCCTAATAAAGATGTCTCAACAGAAGTTTATCTACGAGAACAGTTTGTCACTCAGTCGCTCAACCTCTCTTTTTTAAGTAGAGTTGTAGGGATATAACGATAATGCTCTCGCTTTTGCTACGCCCAGTTATTTAAGGATCGGAAAAGTAGGAGGATTTTTTTATAGACATCACAAACACCCATGCCTACGAACGGAAATGGATCGAAAAAATTCTGTTCGCGTAAAATCCGGCACGGAAGCCATCAACGCGGACCCCTACGCCATAGGACCCGACAGTCGTCTTAGTGTTAGCAAAAAATATTTTTTTACTTTTAGAATAATTTTGTATAACCCATTCCAGTTATCAAATATAAATATTACACGTTTTTCAAGAGGGAATGTTGTATATACTCCGCCTATTTCTACCCAACACACACCACCTCTTCTCGTGTATTTATTTGAATAAATACATTTCCACGACTAACAGGTATATTTTGGAAAATGGGCAATGCATCATACACTTGGTAGCCATAAAACAAAACACATAACATAGCAGAGCAAGTGGTAAAAGGGCCGCAAAAAACAAACCATTATATTACTACTGACAACGCAACAGGGCTTAAATTATCTCGAATTAAATTTTCATTTCTGGCTTTATTTTATTGTTAAACAAAATTTTCAAAGTTTCATAATATTGTCTCATATCCAACGTGACTATTTATTTTTCCCGCAAACCGGGACACCTAAAAAAATATTGGTACTTTTAGGCGCCGTTTTAGGTGTCTCACATTTTCATACAATACAATTGACTAGTCACTAGCTGGATAGTGATGTTTCTTCATGTCCTACGTCTCATGTCTCTTCATCCACTATTTTTGATTTTGATTTTGCAGGTTTTTCTCTTTTAAAAAACGGGACATTGAATCCGTGTTCGGAGACACAGGAACCAACGAAACCAACAATATGCGAACATTGAATTATTAGCGTATTCTATTTCAAAGAACCGGCAAATAGTTCTATAGCCCACGTATGCCATAATTCATAGCCGACAATCACCAGCATATGATTATTTTACTGTAAGCTAAGTAAAAGTATTTTCTTTTCTGACTGTTAAAATATTAATATGTCACTTAGGCTAGTTTGGTTTGTTTGAAATATTCAATATCAATGTAGGCAATATATAAACCCAAACAAAGGATCCACATAACAATGAAGTTGGCCGCACGATATATCATTTGTACGTCTCTCTATTATTCCAAACATACCCACCTCGTGCCCTCTCGCTCTCTCGGCGAACGGACTATACATGCAAAAACGAACGTGCCGATCGGACTATACTTACATCATTTCGATGTATATTATGAAATGTATGATTTTTTACAGGACGGCCACTAAATGACGAGGAAATATCATTTCAATTTGTATGCATTCGTGCATGTAGAGTCTATAAAAAGCATCATGAATTAATAGTTAATATTGAAGTGGTAACCATCGAAAAACAAAGATTGGTCTATATAAGTAATTTTTGATATTTTTTTAATTAGTATTAATTATCTTATATTCAAATAAGCGATTGGTACGGCATTATGACTGTCTTTTTAATATACATAGTATGCGTTCATACAAATTAATATTTTCATAAAACGTTGGTTTTTCAAACAGTTTCTTTTAATTCCCTTGTAATCTACGCTGTACCCGTTTATGACTGCAACGGCTTCACACCCTTCTCTTACAGGGCGTATTCCGCACTGTCACGATGTTATACGTGCTCAAATTTTTCCAGAGATGCCCAGAAGAGAATTTTTTTCTCAAGATTTGATCGTATGCACTACAGTTTGCGGAATTTTCAAAAAAATACAGAAGAGAAGCTTTAATGAATTTGATTTCATTCGCTTTCCAAACACCGAGGCCGACAGATCCAGCTAAAATTTTCACCTTTCATTGTTTATTTAGAGACATTCCTAAAAAATTTAGCCATCATCCTGAATCACACTGTCGCATTTCAATTGTGGATTATTTAATAACTGGTCAAACTAGAAGAGCTTGGCGCTGAAGTAAAGTGGAACAGTTTTAGAAAATCCATAAATAACTGAGATTTTTTCACAGCTTCATACAAGCTTCTAGCGCAAGATATTTGACCAGGATTGTATTTTTCTGCCCTAATTATATTTTATACAAATCCTTAAGGCGATTAGACAACCTCTTCTCAAGATCTACCGATACAGGCAGTCGCCTTCTCCAGTTGCACCTAGCGTTGGCATTAGGCTATCCCGGGATCCCGTCCAATTTTACAATCCCGGGATTTCGGGATTGAGAAATTTTTAGCTAATCCCGAAAATGTATATGATTTTGGATTTGGAAGAGCTAAAAAAAAAATCCCGGGATCACAAAAAAGGCACCGGGATTGGATACCCTAGTTGGCATTGCTTTCTACCCAGCTTTATTTATAAATCCGAGACGAAAAAAGATTTAATCTCTAACTATTTCAATTTTGTAATCAATACCCTTTCAGGAAAGAGATGTTGAAAAACTATTTACTGGTAGCGAATTAACATTCAAATTCTTTTTTACCGTTCAATACAATTTTGATAGTGGATATAACCAGTGGTGTAGTGGGGCCAGGTCGGTGACCTGGCACCTGAAAATGAGGAAGGCGCCCTGCCACCTTTTTGACTCGTAGCCTAACTTTCAAGTACATACATATATTAAAAATCGTTTTTTTATTGATTTAATTGTTACAACTTGTGTTTTTTAAAAATAAAACAAAAAAAAATTGGCGAGAAATGAATGACCGATCTGGTACCTATTTATATACCACTTTACTACTGGATATAACGGACATGTCGAATGTATTTCGTACTTTTTTTCTTACATTACTTTTGCCACTAATTAGAGAAAAAGACGCTTTGGATACAATTAAAACATATTTCACTTCTACTAGAACTTTTACAAAAATGTTTTATAGAACTAACAGTTTTACAAATATCGAATATAAAAAACTCAATTTTCAAATGCAATCGCGCTGGTTCACCCTGTCTCAAAAAAGTGCATCGATGCACCAGCTAGTGTAATATGCGTCAAAGAAGGCACCATTGCAGTGTTATGTATCTTTGTATGCAGTTTTATAATTCATATTATGACGTTGAAATACAAAAGTGGTGGGGGAAAGCGCAGTCGCATTGCACCAAAGGTCTGCCGTAGCGATTGGAATGTGACCGTGTATCAGAAATGAGTTTTTTGCACACCGACTATTGAGAATATTATTTACGACATGGCCATCACTAATGGTGCATTTATATCGAGTGGGACCATTCATCATTCGAGAGAATTAATTTAGTTTCATAAAGAATGATGATTTTTTTTACAAGTGATTGATTTTACGAGAGCAATTTGAGAATTTATCGCATATTATGTATTATATAGTGGAAAAGATGTAAAAATATTTTGAAATATAGTAGATGTATTCCAAATCTGTATATGATCTCATTTGTTATATGACATGTATGCCAAATAATCATTAATATTTTAAATCATTACTTTTGAAAAAAAAGAGCTTCGGTTTAACGCATTAATGCAATTATAATTAATAATAAACCAAATTCAAATTACAAAACACTATTTTGTACAAGTTTCATATTTATAAAGTATGATCAGAACTGGTTTTTCTTACCACAAACATTATCAACCAATAAGAATATACGTTAATACTGGTCTATTTATACTAAGCCAAGTAAATCTATTAAATTGTCCTGTGTCAATTATGCATTGACAGTTTTTTATTCTCGTGGTAAGCAAAACCGTTCCTGGCCATATTAGATAAATGTGTATTTGTAAATGTAATGCTTTTCAACCAAATGTTGACAGCGAACACCTTTAAAGTTATAAAACCAATATTTATATAATGTAATATAATATAATATAGGAAATACGAATCAAACTTAAAGACCCAAAAAACCTTCAAGATTTTGACCTTGCCTAAAATAATCATCGGTCCTCTACCAAAATTTTCAATGCTGTTGGGCTTTCATCCACTCCTTTGTGGGTTCACGGATTCGAGTCCCGCAATTGAATATTTCATACGATCAATTTATATTTGTATCCGTAAATACCTATAGATATGTGTAATATACCGAGAACACAGATCGTAGAATAAACTATTAATTAATTACACGTCCAATCTTTTTTCCACTCTTTACTGCTGGGAACGGGACTATTAAATGATTTGCGTAGAACATTTTCAGAAGTGCTGTTTAGATAATTTATTTAAAGTGCATAATATGCTTCAAACCATAAAAAGACAACTTTATAAGAACTTTTTTCTTAATCCATGTCCGCTCCCAATGCGGAGCATATGGCTTCTTAATGGAAGTGTTTCAACAAAAGTTTTTAAAGTTACTCAGTTGCTCAAACTGTCTTTTTCGAAGAGATAAGTTTTGGACAGGACAAGTGGTATGTTAATCGTTTTCACTTCGCCCCATTATTTTAGGAAAAGAAGGGTAGAAGGGAATATTTAGACATCGCAAACCACCATACCTTCAAACGTAATCATAAATCGATAAGTTGATTGAAAAAAAATACTGTTCGTACTGGGATTTGAGCTTGTGAGATCCGTCACAGAAGCCAACGACGTTGACCGTTGCGCCACGGTCTCGATAAATATAGCTACATAGTTTACAATAAATATTCCACATTTCCAAATATAAGTTTTCATAAAAAAACTCATTTTTAGTTATTAAATTATATGCATAACTCCCGGGTTGGAGCTCACTCCAATTCAACGATTTAAATAATAAATTTTACAATTGGAATAACTCTGATTCACCGAAATAAATAATTAATTGAACATTTAGATATAATCATAAAAAAATAATTTAATCTGCATAAGAAATTGATTTAGATGAAGTATATAATATAATAAATAGGTAAATTGTAATAAATGACGTGAAAAATTATAATATTTTAAATAAGTTCATAAATCATTATTAGCTACCGATTCTTTGTTTTTTTGTATGTAAAAAAACATTAGTATTTTGTTATTTATTTATCATATTTATGTTTTATTGTAATACACATATTAGTAAAAATTATCAAATTATAAAGTAATATTGCTAACAATAAATTATCATCTAAGCACATAATACAGCAAAAATAATTAATGAGATAAATTGTATATTAAACACAGTTTAATTACCTATATATCTTACCATTGATAAAAGCATTCTCTCCTAATTCCAAAAATATGGACCCTCCTTGCAGATCTCCCGCCAAAAATATTCAAAATGGCTTCCTCGCGCGGGAAAAATGGAAATTACAAAACACACCGACCGTGCAAACGACATGGCATTGTTTTAAGTTTTGTATCTTTTTGTGCATAACTTGCAATGGCGTTTGCCTTTCTAAAGAATCGTATGCGAGATAAAATATTTAATAAACTGCCCACAACACAAACTATTAAAGATATAGGTAAAGTCGAAATCTTCATATCAAAATTAATTTAGGGGAACTTAATACACGCTTTCCTATCCTCTTGTTGAGTGACAATCGGCTTTTCTTCTTATTCAGTTGTACAGTTAAGGGTTTGATGTCCTGAATGAGCATAGATTTCCGCATAATTTTCATTCAAAATATCGCATAAAAGGTAAATAAAGATTATTTTCTAAGCACATCTTTGTACTCCTCTAATGACACATAAAATATATTTGAAAATAATATATACATATATCACAAGATAATATATGAAAATTCTTATATGTATACGTTTCCTAACAGTTTTAGTTGAATTGTACAAGATAATAATTCACATTCACTTGATGTATAAATTAACTAGTAAGTGTAAAAACTATCTGACGAACGCTAGACAGAGTAGAAATGATATAAAATTATGAATTAAGTTAGGCTAGGTTAAGTATGTTAAATATTAAGAGGGTGAGTACGACAACAAAATGTTGAAATTTTTGAGGTTATGTGAAATGTCAGATGGCACTTAAAACCAACAACTGCGTGATTGCGCTCGCACAGCCGTAGTAAATGGTTGGCAATACCTTGACACGCGTGACTATTTTTAAGTTTGTGAACAATTTAACTACGCCTGTGTAGTTTATGTACACATCGACTAGTTGTCGTGTTCGTTTGTTATTTTAAGTATACTATAACTGGGTAAAATGGTCAATTTATACATTCGCTAAATGCATACTTTAACTGTAACATATTATTCATCAATTCGAAAGATAAATATTTTTCAGTGACAAACGGCAAACACTCACTACCCTTGTAGCATTTTAAGTGGATGGCGCTTAACTGGAAAAAATCCGTTGAACATATACCGCAAACATTACCTAGGCATTTAACATAGCAGCCATTCATGTTATTTGATCATTCATTCAGGGGCTTTAAATAAAAAAATCTACTCAGAATTTTATTATAACCAAGGATAATTTTTTAAGACTTTCTCTCTATCTTTTAAATCTATTACTTTTCATCAAAATTTAATAATTAGCAATAGGAATCTTCGCATTTTTGAGGCAATATATTATTTATATAATATGTTAGTAACTATTGACAAAGTCATTTTTGGTGGTATTTACAGTTTTTTTAACTATTACCTTATTGTTAAAAATCGTCATTTTTTTAGCATACAAGTATTTTTAACAATTAAAATTGTATTTTATCATAATTTTTATCTTGGTTTTTTAAATATTTAAATGTATTTTTTTAGTTTATAATAAACCGTTATTCTATAAATAATTTATGTTCTATTTTTCTCATGAATCACTAATAACTAATTAAAAATATATATTAACCGGCGGGGCGATCAAAAATATTAAATTAACTCAGAAACCCTAGATTTTTCCCACCTGCGCATGGCTCTCAAATAAAGTTGTTTTGTGTTTAAACAGATGTGCTGACATTTTTTTTTCGCGGCAATTTATAAAGTGTGAGAGATTTTCTACTTTTAGACACTACACAAAAATATTTCATTCATTATAAAGCTTTTAAAATGTAGTAACATTATAAGCTTTGTATGTAAATTCACAAAGGTCTTAGGTATAAAGATACGTCACCGTCTCAATAAACCCTTTTGCTGTTTTATAGTTAACTTCATTGTTCTGATACTAATCATGACTGGTTTCATTCAGCACAAGCACTGTCATCAGTTGATAATGCTCGCGGTAAGTGAAACCGGTCCTGATTTTCATTGTGCACTTAATTTTTACACAATTTTGAAAAAAAAAACGATTTACTAAAACGGACAGTTGATGGTAATGTATACAATTTATTAAACGAAATAACTATAATAATACAGGGCCGATGCAACCATACAGGCGAAATAAGCAACCGTCTAGGGCGCATAAATGGAAGAGTAAAATATAATTTTCTAAAAGTTGAAAGGTCTCGCGTCTTTTCATTTTTGCAATTCTGCAAATTTCTTGGTTTTACAAATCGGCAGCGAGTAAAATTTTTTTGAAAAATCTCACACTTTTTCATTTTAGGAAATCCGTAAATTACCAGGATTTAAAGTCACCGAACAAAACTCTCTTAATCCTGAATCCAGAAATTATACACAATTTTATGGTGAATCTTAGCTAGGGCACCAAATAATCTCGCCCCGGCACTGAGTAATAAATACTTCATTCTAATCAAATATTGTTCATGTTTCATCATGTTATGCTAGTAACTTACTTTCTTGATGTTATATGTTATATTGGCTCAAGGGAAACTCTTCTGGAGTATTAAGCACTCCGAAAGTTTTTTAGTGCTTAAAGCTTACTTCAATATAGGATGAATTGGTTTTTGTTTAATGATCTCACTCTAGCATAGGTATATACTGTTTTAAAAACGCCATTAAATTTTATTTTAGCAGCTGTTTCTATTTAGCATTAAGAATAAACAATGTGTACCTTAATCCCATTGACAATAGAGAGTCACAATAAATAACCAATCGTACAGAACAGTAACTTCAACTTGACGAGTGGGCAATAGACCATCCATATTAAAAATCGTTTTCGTCTTCGAAAGTCAACGTAAAAGATACAGTCACGGTTGTATAGCGAAATTCAAATATAACATAGTAATTCAATACTGTGTAAATTTTGAATCGTTTTGTATTGACTCCATCAAAAATTATAGTTCATGTTTAGTTTCAGATTGCCCCTTCAAATTTGAAAGTAAATATTTTCTCAGCGATTAAGCTATTATTTCAATCAGTGGAAATTTGACGACCGATTATTTGTTTATGTCTATAGTTTAGAGGGGAGCTGATAGATTAGCTTGGAATCAAAAATCAAACCATTTTCTATTATTACGATGTAAGTTGACGACAAATCGTGAGGGCTTGTTAACTATTATTACTTTGAAACAGATTATTAAAAAAAAATGCCAATTTTTATAGTTGTGTTATACAACATTGTTATTGATCGTTTAGAAAAGAATATTATAAAAATTTACAAGACGATGGTCGTGAACCCATTATAATGTACTTTTCTTCAGCATTTATTATAAGTAATTTCAACTACAACCTTGTGTTTCATAATGGGAACTATATTATAATAAGATGTTGGCTTTTTGAGACAGCAACAAGTTTTCAATGTATATTTAGGTTCTCAGTAAATTAACTATTCATATTATGACTTGTAACTTAATTTTCAAGTACATACAAATATTAAAAATCGTTGTTTTTTTGATTATATTGTTAAAACTTGTGTTTTTTTTAACTTTGGACGGATATAAAAAAAAATAGGGAAGAAATCAATGACCGACCTGGTACCTATTTATTTACCATTTCACCACTGCTTATATTCTAATTTATCATCATTGATTTAACATATTATACTTTCCGCAATTAATTTATGAAACGAAATTAAATAAAAATATGGAACAGTGACTAAATTAATGTAATTTTATCAATAACTAAGCAATAATTGTCTATTCTGTTAACATTAAAATAAACAATACTATTTATGACGAGGAATAAATTTATTATGCTTATAATAGACAAAAACTCTTAAAAACTCCACCCTTATTTGAAAAATAAGATCCCAGACTCAACTGCTTAGAATTAACTATATTAAAAAGTATTTGTTTACTGTTTGCTGTGTAGATAATAATATTATATTATTAAAAGGTTTACGGGGTGTATCAACAATCGTTAAATAGCGAGTCGAATTACAAAAAAAAGAGGGTCACTAATGCCGCCCTTAAGTAGATAATCAATGATCTACAAGAGGTGAGTGTCAAATAATACTGGATAAATAATTATTATACAATATACCTTTTGAAATTTGAAACTCATTTCTAGTAAGGTATTTTATTATATGATTATGGATGCAAAGTGTTACAAAGAATAATTTTATTTTATTAATTTTAAAGTTGAGAACAATTTTAGTATCGTAGCGCTAGTAACATAAAAAGATTTTTTTTTTCTATTGATCAAAAGAAACACGATATAATAGTCTTTTATGTTTCTCTCATTTATCTTTGACGGAATTACATGTTTCAAATTAAAAACATTCAGGGTGGGTTTGCGTAGTTATACAAAACTCAAACAAATGTATTTATGCAAAGTAGTTACGACTAATTTTAATTTTTGAGCTTGGTACACATACAAAAAAGTGTTAAGCAAAATGAATCATGATTAGTTACAGTGGAAAGCAAACCATTTAATAAACGTTTTACAAGCCGTTGTTATATTGTATTATAAAATCCGCAGTTTCCACTATAAGTGTATTTAAATTATAACCTGAAAATGATTCAAGATTTAGACTTTTTCGATTTTTCAGATACAGAAAGACTTAAAATTACTAAAACAAATAAAATTGAATAGTTTTTTTTTCCATAACATACCAATGAGAGATAAAATAAGACGAAGATGTAAAAACATGGTTATGTAACCAGCGGTGGGCTGCCAATACGTTAACAAGGGGCTCGTCCTCAAAGACATTCTCAATGTTCAGGGGAAGGAGTATTTTTTTTTATCACTCCTAGGCAATTATATGCAATACTTAAATAAGCAATCGATTGTTACTTAATACACTTATACTATGTAACAGTGTGCAATTTATTGTAAATTTATCAATCTATATGGCGAAAAACTGTGTATACTGAAGCCGTCGTAGATAATATATAAATCAGAAATTGCAGATATATACTAATTTTATATGAGAATATGGTTTTCTCTAAAATTCAAGGGGCTCGACGGCCTTAGTAAAATCTAATAAGGGGCTCGCGCGAGCTCCTCCGAGCCCCCTTCAGCCCACCCCTGTATGTAACTGAATGATTCATGGCATCAATTTAATATCATTGCAGAAAGGGCAACATAAATCTTTTGTATGTAATAAATTATTAAAAAAGCTTACTTAAACATACACAAACGGGTAATAAGATATACTATTGAGTAGGACATCTAATCCCAGAATCTTTTTGTGGTCCCGGGATTTCGGAATAGACAATTTTTCTTACTTTGGGAAGATTCAACATAAAATCGTGTATAAACTCGGAATTTGAGATAGAAACCCTGGGATTTCTCAAAATTTTCTTAAAAATTAGGATTTTTTTCAAGCTCAAAAAATGGAACCTTTTTTAAGCCTTCGCGCAACTTCCTCAAATTGTTTCAATCCCGAAATCCCGGGATTAGTACTATACTATCACAATTATGGGATTGGAGGCTCGGCCCTTCTACCATTGGAGGTACCACATTCACTAAGACAAAAAATAACTGTGATATTAAGATACTGCATTCGTAAAGAGAGTTGTTCGGTCGCGTTTAAGCTAGTTCCTACACCCTCATGCTCTCACAAGACTAACCAAGATTATAATGTAAAATAGCAATAATTTACGACATAGCGTCATCAAAAATTATTAATCGTAGATTGAAAGTTATAAAAGACATATTTTAATGCGTAATATATTTTTTTAAAATACGCATATTTGTAAGAATTTATTTCTTTTTTTAATACAATATGTTTGCTATGAAGAATCTTATATGACACAACACGCTATATTTGACTAAATAGTTTCTACCCTCATAGACACTCATCACAAATATAAATGTTTTATACTAAATTTCTTAAAATAAATTGCATTCGATATCAACCGTGATCAAAAAAAGAATCGTGAAAAGTTTCTTTCAGATTACTTTTCAGTGTTCAACTTCTGTCGTTTCATTTTTTATGGAAGTGAGTTGATTCGGTGTTTAGGAAAGAAAAAAGTTTCTTTTTGAGTGGCTATTACGACAACAGAGGGCGATAAAAAATATAGACTTCCGATTCGATAAGTATGCACCAGCGATCAGAGGCGGAGAGATAAGAGGTTTTATTCTTAAAAAAAGACTGCAAATAAATTTTTAAGCGATCACTTTTATGCAATTAACTAAACAAAATTCATTTTACCAAACATGAATAAATTCAAAATAAGACAACCAGCGCAATGGCAAGTTTTACAAGCATTGTACACAAATATATTTAAGTTATTTGTCCAAACGCCAACATCATGTTTATGAATTCGCTAATTTTATTTTTGGTACGTTTCCAAAAATAAGCTTATTTACCCTTCCCAAAAATAAATTTATCTACCCCAAGACACAGTGTTTTCAAAAATGCACTATTATAATGCAAAAACCATAATATTTGCTTTGTCAGTTACTAGAAATCTTCAATAATTGGGGCTGATTTGTATACTGATAATTTTACTTATAAAATAGTTTATTCTTATTTTATTTTAACTCTACAGCATTCATGTAGTTGCGAATAGTGTAAATTAAATAATAAAATGTAATTTGCATTCTGTAATAATCTACACAGGCTACAGGTTGGACTTTGCTTAACCTTTTGTAAGTTCGTTGTAAAAAAAAAAAATCACGTTTTACTATCTTCAACTAAAATTGGTGTGCATTAACTCTAATGACTTTTCTGCATGTTTCATAAAAATTGGAATGATAATAAAGTTATTTTCCATTGTCTTTTGACGTTTCAGTACTTCAACATATTGATCCAAATCTTCATGCATTAAGTTTTGAGCCAAGCCAATATTATCCGTAATTTTTCAATTTCAGGACAGCATGATCGTAATGTTATCTACCAGCAGTGTCATATTCAGTGGTGTAGTGGGGCCAGGTCGGGCCAGGTCGACGACCTGGCACCTGAAAATGAGGAAGGTGCCTTGCCACCTTTTTGACTTGTAACTTAATTTTCAAGTACATGCATACGTTCAAAATCGTTTTTTTAATGATTTAATTGTTAAAACTTGTGGTTATTTAACTTTGGACGGATATAAAAAAAATAGGGAAGAAATCAATGACCGACTTGGTACCTTTTTATTTACCACTTCAACACTGGTCATATTACAATATACCAAATTATGATACTTTATATTTTGTCAAAATAATTTTACTGTGAACACATAATATTTTCTTGTTTCATCATCTTTTACTTTTCATTAAATGGGACGCCTCTGCTATTAAGTGAGTGATGTTTCGTGACGTGTAAACTAACCAAGTGTTTGAAACGCGTCAACAGATTAAAGGTTACTTAAAACTTAAAAGGTGATCATTTTTTTTATTCTCTTATCACTTCTGAATGGTAGTCCATAGAAGGCGCCGCCGCTCTCTTAATTTGTGAAAAAACCCGTACATACTCGTGAAATCGTTAGTATTTTTACAGTTATCATCATCATTGCATAACTATATATTTTACAATGCATACTTGTATAATAAGTTTATATACGAACTGATTTTTATTCGATAACTTTATGTAAAAAATACTAGACAAACTAGTCCTGCAGCGGTGCTGTCAACGGTCTTAAGCTATTCAGTTGCAGCGACAAAGGATGTAAGTCGCAGACGGACACGTGCATTTATTTTTAAATTGATTACGAATTTGAGTTCAGAGACATATGTAGGTGTCTGTGATGTATATTTCATTCCATCCTTCTGAATTTTAAGTCAAAATGTATCGAGAATGATTTACTAACAACTCATATTTTTGTTGCTTCATCCTTATATTCTTATCATCTTGGGAAAGGAAAAGGTAATATACATACACCTATAAACGATTTAAATTCTTCTTTCTTTGTTGACATTATTTTTCAATTTTTAAATATTATTATTAAATTTATTGTAAAAATTATACTTACGCAAGTATGTAGACCATTTAAAAAACGTGTTATGTTTTGAAAAAACCATTATTATATTACTTTTAACTCCCCTTAACCGTTCAAGTATCGTTGAAACATCGAAATCCATTAGAAAAATTCAGTGTTAAAAAAACAAAAAGTATCTTCAAGGTGCTATTTTAGCGCCAGGCTGCGCTAAAATTGTTAGTTCAAAGTGGCGCCGTCAGAAAAGCACCGGAAATGACAAGTGTTTGTTTTGTTTTTGGAATCCAAAAGCTCTGCCTGCCACTTGAAAGAGCTCCCATGGAGTGGCCTTTGCATGGAATTAATGTGTATTATTTATTTTATTTAAACACCTTTGTAGTAAACACCTTGAGTGGCTTTCGGTTTTTTTATTGGTGGATAAATGAAGGTTTAAAGCTTATTTAACAATCAAATGATAAAATTATACGATATTACGATGCTTTGGTTATGTTTAATACATTTTACGTTAAACATCACGTATTTAATAGAGAAATTGTATTTACATGATTTAAGTCATGTTTGATTTTTAACTTATGGCTGGGGGTTTTTTACCAACATTTTAAATAACGAAGAATAACTTTTTTAAGCCATAGTCTCTGAAAATTTAGAAGAATCTTTCAAACTCTCTTTTAAGAGATGGTACGGATACAATAATTTTCTCATATGGGACTAGAAACAAGCCGATTATTTTTCTATCAACTATATCGCATAGGGTGGGATGGATGATAAAGACATCACTGAAAGCCTTGGAATAAAAATCAATACATTGATTGCAAGTTTAATTTTAAAATAATACCCACATTGAATGCGTAACCGAGAATGATTAAAATTTAAATCACTTTGACAATTTCACCAAATCATTACACATTTATGATGTTTTCGTACCCACAAATACACACACAAACGCAATCGTGCGCGTCTAACCAACAGTATAAACTAGGTTTTGGGAATTTTATTTTTATATTATTTATTAATTCTTTGACCTTGTTAATGATAAAATAAAAAAACTCAACCCAAATTATTAAATTCTATGGTCTACGATTGTCTGTTTTTTATCAATCTATTTTCTCAATTAACAATCGCTAACTTATATAGGCATTTTGAAATATCTGTCCTGTTAAACTCATCTTGTTTTAAATTCGTGAGTAAAAAAATCTTTTGAATTTACTTTTAATTACGCTAAGCTATGACGCATGGCAATGGAATCGGCAACTGGATATTCCTCACATGTGTTACAGGTTTGATCATCTCGTAATTGATACAAGGTACTTGCTGAATGTATTTTATTTTATATATCTATTGAAACGAAACATATCGCTGTTGAGAGCGCCTGCTTGTTATTTGAGTCCCATACGTTTAAACAGTTTATACCTGCTAAAACGAATGCAATCTAAATTCAAATGACGTCGCGGGAATCGAACTCAGTACTTTCAGTAGGGCCACATTTCTACTGCGGGAGATTTTTTATTTGAAAGCTTTGAGAGGTTTTATCGCGGCAAACTTTATCTTCAGTGTAAGAAAAAATGAATGTTAAGTGGGAAAATATTTCACCGAGAGTTTTGATTCCGAAATATGAATGATTATTTTATTTAGACTCATTTCCGTAATTTGAGAAAAATTTATGACAAAAAATGATTTATATGCTATTTTCTAATATGATTTTCTATTTTAAAAATAGATTATGAAGAGAAAATTAGATTTTATAACTTTTTTATTCCGCTTGTGGTACGAAATGTGACACGTGTTTCACCTCTTTGAGAACCACCACCATATAGAACATTGCAAAGCTAAACAAATGTCGAGATTTGTTCTTTTCTATTCTTTCTTATCTTTCTAATTCTTTTTTTATCAAAAAAGTATTTCAATTTATCGAAATCTATAATTCACTCTTATAATTTTTTTAAAGAAACGTAAGCTATGAGAAATATCATTCCATATAATTAATGCTTAATTAATAGTATTTAAAAGATGATAAAGGTTTCCAGAGTGTCAAATATCCTAGACAAGGGTATCTAAACAACGATTCGCTGGGCCAACACCAGCCCGCGAGCACCACCAGCTATGCCCGGAATTCAAAAGTACAGCTTGTTGATATGGAGGAGTCAGTTTGGCCTTTTGACTAAAAATTTTGGAGACCCCTGTCCTAGACTATATTTCTCAAAAAAAAAACATCTTTTATACGACTAAATGATTGTTCGGTTTAGTATAACGTTTCTTTGATTTAGCAGAAAAAGCATCTTTGATTGAATACTTGATAACTTCACTCAGTTCGATATATATGGGCCGATCACTACTATTCTATTTGAAGTACATAAAATATAAAATAATAATCATCAAAGGGTTAATAATAATCACAGAACTTTATGTTATATATTTATTAAACAGAGCAGTTTTCTAGGATTTTGAATATACAAAATATAATTTGAATTGACCAGTAGATTCTTTCGTCTTACTTTTTATGTTATACTCTATCATCAATATTGAAATTTTTGTCCTCAAGTTTCTGGATATCCATTTTACGAAAAACCTCTTAAGCTGTAAATGTAATATGCACCCATTGAAAATTGTCGCAGTGTTAGTAGGTATTCGAAAATCCGCGAAAACGGATCTGAGAATTTGCATATAAAAAGTTTTCGAGTATGAGAGTTGAAAAGAACTCGTTCGCTTGGCAAGCAAGAGGGGGAATGGGGCGGGAGGGACCGCTACCGCCTCTGAGGGAAATCACTCGTGAATTCAATTTACCTATTCCATGTAAATGTAAGTATTCCACCGCTTCTCAAATAAGAAAATGGTAATTGAATGAAAGTTTATATAAACAGTGAACAAAAATATTATTTTTCGAAAAATCAAATGTGAAATAATAAATCTCGATCGACATCTTCCTCTTCAAGTAAGATTCCAAAAACTTTTTGACAATAAATAGGATTTTAGATTTTGTTTAAAATCCCGTAAATTAGCTTTTTTTAGTCAAGAAATATGATTAATTATATTTTTAGAACGCGTTATTTATATATGGCTTTAAGAAAATTTTAACAATAATTTAACAATGATATGCAAATTCCGGAAATAGCACTAGTTTATAACAATAATACAACTTCTTGAAAATTAGAACATTGTCATTATTATACTGTTTTTAATGAAGTGGAATTGCCATTTGATAATAAATAATAGTATTTTGCAGGAAAGTTTTATCATACATATTTTGCTTATTACACAAAACACACAATCTTTTATATATAATATTAAAAGCCACACGGTTTGGAAAGCCGTGTCAGTCGGGAAAAGAAAAATCACAATTGCCAAAGTGCTTTCGGAAAATTGTGCAATTATTTTCCGCGCTCCATCTTTTACTTGACGCGAAGGGAATGATGTTAGAGGGGGGAGTGGTGGGAGAGTACTCTGAAAATGGTGGCAGTTGGCTGCATTTGAATATCGAATCGTCGATTGCATTGGCGCCCAGCGTGGGCGATCTTATCGTAAACATTTCGAGAAAGTGTTTTTTGACACACCTTCCTGATGTGTTGGTTTATACACTCGGCGTTGTTTGGCGGAGATAAAGATCTATTATTATATATTTTTAAAAAAAGTACGTTGCTATTACTCAAGCGTAAATAAGTGTTGCTGTCCATTTTTCCTTTTTTTAATATTGACATTCAGTTAATTGTAACATTTCGTACAAATGTTATAGACAGTATTGATAACTTTTGTAATTCCGTAATTGTATGATTAATAATCTTGGTTATATTTATTGGAGTTGTGTTGGCGTTGATTCAAACTCTAGAATATAATCTAAATTAAATTCTTCAATCAATCTTTAGACGTATATTCAAGTGAATGGACGCATATCTTAATGCTTTAATCATATTATTTCTTTTCAACTACTTTTTAAATCTCTCAAATGGTATTTGCACTTTTGGGTTATTCTTTTTACAAATTGGATCTGTTTTGTTACTTTATGTGGACAGTGAGAAAAGTGGCATATTTTAAGAGATTGATTGCATTGAATGTTGTGATCGTTAATTGGAATTATTGCTCAATTTATAAGCGTAAGACTCAAGACTGTATTTTAAACTAAATAAGCCATAAAATCGACTATAGATGCGTTAACTACATCATGTAGATTAGTAAAAAAACTTTTTTAATATTTGTAAATTGTTTTTCATTAACATAACTATGTTATTTTCTGGTATTGGTTTGAAATTTCTTGGCGATTGAGGGGTTAAGGATCAAATCCTGGCAAGATTAATTTAAAATTTATAAATTTCAATTCCAATTTAAGATCTTTGTTACAAAATAGGACAAACGGTCCAAGTCAACGGGCAGGGTTTTGAGTAAATTCAATTTTAATTCCAATGAAATAATATCATTTTTTTGCATATAAAAATCTATATAATATATTTATTGTTTTTATTCTTTCAAATTGGAACGATCTGAGAGATCTGGCAGGCTTGCTAATCATGACCAAAGCCACGAACAACAGAACAATTAATAATGTTATTTTTCTACTTATTAAATGGTTATTTGAGAATTCAAATATAAGAGAATACAAAAATAACGTAAGCCGTGAATCGGGTCGATTGTTATTTGAACCTTTCAAATATAAATATAACATAAGTTATTCATTTGCATTATCTCATGTAACTAAATTCAAAATATTGTGCGGATTGGCAACTATTTCCTGTAATTTCAAACCTATTTTTTTATGTATATACAAAACCATAAAAAAAATAATCTATTGAAGCTTTACAGGGTAAAATGTTCTAGGTTTACAATTTGTAGACAAACTTTCCGTATTGATAGAATTGTCTCGGGACTGAGCTGAAGTAACTTGACTATGCGCCTTCTATTTAACTTTCTTATCCGCGAATAAAAAGTATTCCCTTCTTTTGTGTGACTTTTTGTGACTTTTTCCGAGTATGCAAAGGAGGGTATTGTTCAATTGACGACTTCGAAATTGAAGACGAGAAAAGAAACGATTTCGCGGAACCGCTTTGTTTGTTTGCTCTGTTTGTTCGTTTGTTACTGTACAATTTTCTTGACAAAAGGAATTTGAATAAGGAGTTTCTAGCACCCAATCTGAGATAAGAAATCGAATCAAATACTGGAATAATTTCGCACAATATTTTTAAGATCTTAATTGACTTAAAAACGAATGACAGTATTTTTTGATACTATTTTTTTCTCCGTGATAAAATTCTTTGGTATGGTATGGTTCATTTATATTTTACTTTCTGATACAGCTTTAGTATGCACAAGACACTCACGCATTTTATATCAGTTTGCGCATTATGTACATCGCCTATCTTAGGCGCTAGAATGGCTTTCATAACACTTCTCTAACCACTAGATTTTCATTAATCGACAAAGTATATTATAAGAATATTCGCCATATCTATTAAAGTATTTTAAGTTCAAGTTGAAGTTTACATCATTACAATTCACATTCACATTGAGTAGGCAATGTATGAAAAAATTATTAAGTGTGTACATTTACTAACAAGTGCTAGACAGATTATTAACGACATTAAGTTATTTTAGTATACTGACAAGTGTTAATCAATTTTGAAATTATTTTACGGCTTATGTTAGGTTAGGTTATTTGGAATATAAAAATGGCGAGAATGACAACAAGACGTTGAAATTTTTGAGATTACCGTGGAGAGTGACTGCCAACATTATGATTACACACGTGTTTATTTTTAAGTTTGTTAAAAGTTTTACTATGCCTGTGTTGTGAACACAAGCACATTGATTAATTAACGTTTTCAGTTGTTCTCTCGTGTACACTGTAAATGACTTAAATGGACAATGTACTCATTGACTAGCGCATTTTTATATTAGCACTAACAGATTATAACATAAATTTACAGTTAAAGACTTCTAATTCGGATTTCAACCTAAGCACAGAGCGGTACCTTCTGTTCTTTAGCAATCGACGTTATATAACCTCATCCACCGTATGGAAGTAATACAATCAAAGAGTAAATTGAAAATCTTCTAAGTAGTATATGCACATAATACAATGAAATATCTACTTATGCTTGCTTTAAGTAGTTTATTTTAATGATGTGTTTATTTTGTGCTTGCATATTTAAATCAGGGGTTGCCAAGACGACCCCTCTAGTCGTAGCTAAGCGGCGTGCCAAAAGCAAGCAGGGGTGACAAAGTGATGCATTATAGACAGAGCATTGACCAATATGGTGCTCCCTAATGTTCCTTAGTATGGAAGGGGCGGTTCCTGGTCCGTATAGCGGAACTCTACAGGGATTGTCAACGTTACCTATTTAGTTTTACAAATCTAATCATTCGAGAGAGCTTTTGAATTTATTTGACTTGTTATTATTGATATCATAAACTCATATTTGAATTTTGTGTCAGAGTAAGGAATCATTTTTTTAAATATTACTGTACGTAAAAAAAAATCAAACATAAACAAAATAAAATCAAGCATTCAGATAAAAATGCTCCCGGTGGCCGAAACCGGTCCTGATCATTTGATAAAATTGTGGAAACATTTTACATTTTAATCGTTTTGGTACACTTTGAACTTTAGTTATGTATGTTTTGAGTAAAAACAATGTACGATATTTAGGTGTCAATCGCGAATAATAAAAAACATGACGATCTAAAAACTTAAAGATTTTCAACAATGAATGCATGTGAATTTTGTTGTAAATTTTACTACAATTATTTTTTCGATTCTCCATTTTTTACGATTTTGTATATATGTTTCTGTATCAACGACGTTAATAAACAGCTCAATGCAAGAGTTATATTGTTTTGCCAGAAAGTAAACGACAGAAATTTTATAAAGATTGTAGAATTATAGTTTTTCTATTGATAAATACTAATCAGATTTATTTTATATCTCTCATCGCTAAGCAAACTTAGTATGAATGTATACTTTGAAATGTTTTTTTACAGTTCATAATTGACGATGCCATACGAAAGCGTTTAAAAGAGGGTCCAACCCCCTTTGTAACGTTTATACTACCCTAATGCAGCTAACAGCTCCAACCTAACCTAACTGAGCTAACCTAATAAATGCAGTTGGCTGTGGGAAGGCAACAGAGCGTGAAAGCTGATTAGACTACGAGTGAGGGAGGGACACAGCTTAAGTGCATACCTCTGCAAAGTGCACGTATGACACTGCTGCATCTTCGCATATATGCATATTCGCTTATGAAAAATAATTACCAATTTTAATTCTGTATATATAATTTAAAAATATTTATCCGAAAAATAACAACCCATCCTTTCTTAATGCAATCCACCTATTCTTGCCATCGTTAAAAATATAGATTTCGAGAATAACTTTTGTACGATGTGATGTACTTATTTCAGAGCTTTATTGCATGATTTAGATCAATTGTTCAAATGCTCACTCACTGATGAAAATATATATTCTATTTCATGATTTTAGCTTTTTAGCGTTACCGTATAGCCAGTGGTGTAGTGGTAAATAAATATGTACCAGGTCGGTCATTGATATCTTCCCATTTTTTTTTGTTTTTTTTACATTCGTCCGAAGTTAAAAAAAACCACAAGTTTTAACAAATAAATCAATAAGAAAAAACGTTAAAATTACTTGAAATTATGTGACAAGTCAAAAGGTGGCAGGGCGACGCCCTGGCTCATTTTCAGATACCAGGTCACCGACCTGGCCCCACTACACCACTGCGTATAGTGTATATAAAGCACCACTTTTAGAGGAACCATTGGTGTCAAAATGATTTGTCTAGAATGTCACCAGAATATTTTTTTGAAAAAAACATTTTTATTTTTATTTATTTGTTTATGCTCGACTCACTTTGCTATGAATTAGATTAGAATAGCAGAAAAGCCGCTGCCCAAAATTTTTTTCATGTATAGGTACGTATATGATAGAAATAATATTACTGATGAATTATAAAACAAGTGTTTTTTTTCAGAAATAAAACATTGGTGACATATTGTTTTTCTTGAATTGATATGCATATAAACAGGGCATGTTATGTGTGAAGCATGAAAACTGTAAAAGTTACACCAGACAGTGCATAGGTAATAATAATTGTACTCGCCCACTCGTCTGGTAAGCGAGCAGTCATATAAAGCCAGTCACTGGATAAGGGGGATGGCTGTTAGGGAAACCAATTGAAGTGTAAAAATAGGTCTGATTTGAACACCGTCAATAACAAAATCATAGAACACGCGAACCATTACATTTATCTGTTTTAAAATATAAAATAAATACAAATAGGGTTAATTTTTAAAATTTCTACGAATGAAAAAAAATGAAAATAAGTAATCAAAAAGCTCATATTTCCGTATAAATTTTTCTATTCCAACAAATCTCTCCAATATATGATAATCAAAATAATAAAGATACAAAAACAGAACTCGTAAACATGTAGTCGACGATAAATTATTGTATAATTCTAACGTATTTGAATTGTCTTTGTACGTGTAAAAAAACAAGTCTCGTCGAGTAAATAAAATGATTGCATATTTTATCACGCGTTCATATTTTGATTTTTTAATTGAAACATATTTTTTCAATAAAGTTTCCCCGAATTTTTTTCAAATATAGTTTTTTTGTCATTTAATCAAGAAAACATTTCGAAAATAGACATAAAGCTATTTGATTTCGTGACAATTTGTTAAAATGTCAATGATTCTAATTAAACGATGAATTTTTAACATAAGGGTACTATTTACCATGACCTGGTGGTAAATTTATGTGACGCCGTTCTACAGTACAATCAGGGCACCGACTCTTCATATAGCTGATTCAATATTTATTTAATTTTCAATCAAAATTGTATTTGTTATCAAAAACATAGATATTGGTAATTTTACATACGTGTTGGTTTGGTAAAGTCTTTATTTTAAGAAACTATATTACATATAAAATCCATACTATAAAGTAAAAAGGACGTAACCCACAGTTTTTTCAAAACAACTTTTTTTTAATAATCACAATGTATACAACTTGACACACGTTATATCAAATTGATGCAAACTGCAAATGCCAAATTAGTATCTAAATCATCATTTAAGTTTTAAAAAAGAACGGCATGTGAAAATTGCTACCAGGAAAAAGGACTTTTTTAAAAAAAAAAAGTTTTTTCTTCTACATTGTACAAAATTAAAACCAGTTTATATGTCTCCGTGCACTTTAAGGATGTGTATATTTCATAATTTACATTTCGCCTAAAATCATCACAAACGTTTTTTGTGCCTCCTGTAAAGTTGTAAGATACGTCCTTTTCTGTTTCTACATTCGAATTATAGATATAGTATTTAATATACTTCAATAAAATCATATTGACAGTTGATAGATAAAGTTAATAATATAAATATAAAATAGTTGTATGTGTCGTTGTTAAATGGTTAAAACACATTAGTGATATGATATTTACAAGATTTTAGTTGGACGTGTTAATGTCTGCTTTAAATAGAGCTCATTTGGGTAATTTAGATATGTTCAGTAAATACCTACTCACGTAATGGTAAATTTTAGCGTGGTGCGTTTTAAACACTCACCACTCGGGAAAATAAAATGTAACATTATACAATCTCCCGAATTGCTTTTATGGCCGTTAATCTGTTTATGATAAGAGAAATTAAATTGTACGAAAGGGGAAAAGCGGTATTATTTCCTTAATGGCAATATAGATAGATTTATGTGTTAAGCTTATAAATATGTGGAAGCTGTTGTTGACTACGTACCATCATTAATTGATATTGAAGTCGCTATTTTTTTATTTAACTGTTTGAACAAGTAGAGTTTTAGACTTTAAATATTTAAAAAAAAAACATTATATAAATAATAACAGGATGCTTATTATGTTAGGTACGTTTTTTTTCTTCTGGTTAGACGTAATTCGATTTGCATGATACAATTGGGCAAGGCAAAATTATTTCATTTGGACATTATCAAACTTTTAAAAAACATTTCACAGATTGTATTACGATGGTGACAGTTTAAGTTTTAATTGCTACAACATGAAATAAATACCTGAAATTATCAAGATACTGGTTTGAACATAGATCGTTATTTTAAACTTCAAAAAAAATAATACACTACTACATGTCCTAGAAAACATAGACGAATAATAATATGTAAAAATATAATAGATTATAACGCTGACGTCATTAAGTAAAAGTCAGTTCTTATAGTGGTGACTGGTGATTATCAACCACATAAAAGCAATGAAAGGTTGCTAATTTATGCGAGATATGATGTCTGGAAGAATTGTTAATGATGTTATCGCTGTATGAATCTTTTCTAAATATACTGAAACAATGCCGATTATTAATAATCTCGATCGTTAAATCCAAAAAGTTTATTTTATTCAACCCCAACTCCATTGTAAATTGAATATGCGGGTTAACGTTATTTATAAGTTTTAAGAATTGATTAAGTTGCCTCTCTGTACCTCCCCAAAGTACTAAGATGTCATCTACGTATCTATACCAGTAAATGACATTTCTAAAGAGATCAAAATTACTGATTTTAGATTCTAAAAAATCCATGAAAAAATCAGCTAAAACAGGAGACAAAGGGCTACCCATTGCCAACCCATTCAACTGTTGGTAAATTATATCATTGAATTTAAAGAAATGTTGGTAAATTATATCATCAATTTTGCGGGATTAAACTCTACTGGATTTTCCAAACTCAATTTGGCTGACAGACATTAAGATTATTTATTATATACACTAATTGTTGGTTTTTACTTTGGTAATGATAATTCATACCTAATTGGTTTTTGTCATAATAGTTTCATTGCTAAGTGGTCTTCAACTTTTTATTTATAGTTTATTTTCCTTGTATTTTACTTCAATTCTTTTGCTAGGTTGTAATACCAATTGTTTGTCATACCTTGTTTTTATCACTTAACTTTTGTATAAATATCACTGTTTTATTGTTTTTTCTTATCAGTTGACAATGCTCATCATGAGCGAAACCGGTCCTGATCTAATAAATTTTATGTGGAAAAAGTACTAAAAATGTTTTATTATTTTTATTATAATGCCATTCCACCAAGTATTGACAGTGAACACCTTAAAAGTACTAAATATATGTAGTCAAATTACAATCATCGTAATGATAAAAACTCCAATGAACTCGTGCTTTATGGCAGAAGAGAAGCCGCTGTAAGTTGCATATTTACAATACATAATAATATATTTTCTTTGATCGCAATAAGTCAGATATAGTTTCCCGCAAAATCTTAGATCTTCCGAATTCTCCGTAAATCATTTCAGGGGATGAGTTATGCAGGCTTCGTATTATTATGTTACTGGCATTGTACAGTAGAGACAATAAGGTCGTTTATATGCAATTTTATGTGTTGGCTACCTATATTTATATGCGTCGCTTCAGTTTTGAAATAAGATAGATATACAGAAATATCAGAAGCATAGATATATTGTATATTTCATTGTAAGCTTGTGTGATATTTTGAAATTTATCAACTGGAATGTTCAGTAGCAGCGATTAAGCAAGAAGAGTGATATTTGGTCATACTAAAATGTTTATTTTTCATTTAAGCATTGATTGTCTTTTAAAATGGTCGAAATTTAATTAATTTTATTAATAAAAGAATTAGACGATGGCAAAAAAAATTTTTTCTTCGGCTATTAAGAAGGCATATTAATAGTTGGCGGTGTAAATTTATTCCTTATAAATAAAAATTATAAATTTTCTATTGTAAGAAGGTTTTTTAACCGATTAATTAATTTTATTTGTAAAATAAAATTATTCCATGTTTATTTTTTTTCAAATCATCTATTCAAATTTAAGTAATGTTTATGATAATATGAGTGCCCATATTTTGAGCTTTCGGATACTTTTTGAAATATTTTCAGCCAAATTTAAATGCTTACTTAACGGGCATTCCCAAATAGATTTTGTGTCTCAAGTAACATTTTCCTTATTCAATAGATCCCTGAGGGTAGCTAAAGATACGACTATGTTTATTTAAAATCCTTTGAGATATCAGAAGCACTTCTATTTAGAATAAAACACCAATTTATATTCAATCTCATTTGGAAAACTCGTATTGATGTGATTTTTATTTCACGCGTGAAGCGAGGAAATCTTAAATGCATGAAATATGTTTACTATCATTCGTAGATATAAACTATCCGCAAAAGATCAAAAATAATAAAGATACAGTCTACTCTACCAGAAAACTGTGATTATCTGTGGTATCTGGAAATTTAAGATATTTTTACTTTCTAGTGATTTAAAATAAAAAGGTTTGTATTACAAATTTCTTTATCATATGGCTTTTTATGATAGTGCTATTAGCTTAATGAAGTAAGTTTTAATTTCGATCTGAAACCAATCTTGATCATTCGTTAGTTGGTTTTAAATAAATAAATACAAATATAACCAAGAATTGACAGTATACGACATAAAACTGATTAAAAATGTAATCCTCAACCTGTTGATAAAAATATCATATTGATTCAATCTTTTTTTGTTTAAATATGCCAAATAATTCATATTTTAATGCTGGTTGAAATGGGTAATATCGATCTTTTGTATTACAAATATGATGACTCTTCTTGAAACTTTACCCGCTCTTAATTTAAGTGAAGCATGTTATAGACTCATTATAAAGCATTCAATATAAAATTATATTTGATAACTTTGTTATTCCACTCGTCGTTAATAATTGAAATAACAAAGATATCAAATTTAATTTTATATTAAAAATAAAGTTCTACAAAGCTACCGTCGAACCCATCGAAAAAATCCAATGATAGTTGTCTTTACGACAAAAAGTTGTAATTCAGTCGCTTAAGGAGGCTGGGGAAGAATAACAACATTACAGATTTTTAAATACCTAATATGTATTGTTTAAGATATCAATGTATAAAAATTCGTATTCCAGGCTTTTAAAGCCCGATTAAATAAAAACCCGACAGCGTTGACCACTGGGCTACACGCGCAAAAACAATAATACAAACCAGCTGACATTAGTGCATATGACGATTTACTGTTACGGGAAATTATAAACTTATTTATTGTGGTATGTAAAATTCCAATACGGGCCACATTATGATTTCAAATTGTTTATTCGTAATAAGTCTATCACACCCAAAATAATACAAACAATTTTCTTGAATTCAATTCAAAACCGTCATTTGAACGCTCCCAAAAACCGTAGATCAAATTTACGTCATGTGAAATTTGCAAATACAATAATAATTCGTGCCAAACGGAATGTAGCCAGCTCTGCAATACAACACAAAACTTAGTATGAGAGAAAAATGGCATTCAGAATGTTTAATATTTTCAGTATATTTCACATAAGCGGATTTCCTTTCATCCGCTTCTGTAGCGGATCGAAAGGCAGTGTGGAAATTACTGCCTGAAATATGTTATGAAAGATGATAAATAACGTAAACTTGACGTTTCAAATACGAGCAACATAGGTACAATAAAACCAATACAATTTATTTTCTGTCGTGTGTGGGTTTTAGAATACCGTTATTGTAAAAATGTTACACAATAGAAAATACCAAACTTTCTATTGATACTCAGCTCGCTATTATGTCATTTAATTTTTTTTTTTTTAATTTTAAATTTTAAATAAATTTAACATCACACATTCAAACAAACATTTGTCACGTTCGTACATAGTGATCAACGCGACACATTTTCCTTTTTAAATGTGCATTACCTTTTTTAACGCATTTTCATTTGGTGTGCCGCGGCATAAGTCTCATTCACCAGTGTACCGTTAAGTAAAAAAGTTTGGCAGACACTGCTTTACGTGATTGGCTGTGTGATACAGTGACGTTCTTAGGCTATTGCCGTCCTTGTGCAGAATTTAAACTAGCGCCCTGCTATATTTTTAAAATAAAAATATTAAATGCTTAAAGCCATAAGAGTATAAGTGTCATTTTTTTTTCATTTTTTGATTATTCAAGAATACATATACAAATATAAAAGTTTGAATCCCCTACTCATCTACGTAATCAAAAAAAATGTATTTGTCGTCATCGGTAAATGTCATATTTAAAGAAGGTTTTTGTTATAATGTTAACTACTGTATTGTACACATTGGTCAACATATTATTATCATTGAAAACATATTTTTCGGTTTTTTTATCAAATACATCGAGACATCATATTTATTCTACACCAAATTCGTGTATCAAAAATGTATTCTGTAATCATTTGCTGATCTCTAAGACTTTCCGCACCTACTCGCCTATGCCCTCGAGACGCCCCTGGTGGGATAATTGCTGGAGTTGTCTCACCAAAGAGGTAAAGAAAAAAGCATGTAATTATAAAGAGGTTTGTATTCTGATAATTATTATGAATTATGTGCTATTCACATACTTCATAATACACATCGGCTAAAAATCAATGTATAAAAGTATCAGTTCGGGGACATTAACGCTTTTTTGTTATAACTATATTATGCCTAAAAAGTGAACACGATTCACGAACACGCTTTACAAAAACAAAAACAAAAAATTCAATGTTGTTCAATGGTAAGAGAAATCTTTGAAAATGCTTTTGTTACTGAATATTTATTTTAGTTAATAATAATTTGTTAGGTCTATGGCGCAATGGTCAACGTCGATGGCTTCCGTGACGAATCTTATGTGTTCGAGTCCTAGCGTGAACAGCATTTTTTCTAAAAATAAAATACTCATTTTTAGTGTTTTCACTTTTATTTTATATGATCAGGACAGGTTTCAGTTGATGACGCTCGTCGTGATCATAACCGGTCCAGATCGTATGCTGATCAGCGAGAGTGATTAGTTGAGCACTTGTCCTGTCTTAGCCTTACTTGTTTTTTTTTCTGTCTTCGAAAAACAGAGTATCGTTGGCTAGATATATTTAAATTTGATAAATATATACAAATTTTATATAAATAATATATCAGTCATAGTAAAAATTATTCAACTTTTTTTTTTATTTACATTACAAGTTTTAAACTAAATTAAAATTACGCATAGCAGTTACGCGACATTGGAAGACATTTTATCTCCTAAATCTAATTTTTCATAGGAAACAATTTCAAAAAGTCGACAGTGTACTTATTGGAAATATACATGTGGCATCCATTGACACGCAGTAGTTTACGCTGTTAATGTGCTAAGATTATGGGCGTTTTCCCGTCCTGCCCATTTCCGCTCTGGCCTCAGTATAGTAGGCGGGACCAGCACGCGAACAAAAAAGGTTTATTACAACTGACATGTGGCGCGAATGCAGTAGATTTTGTTTACTTTAGTCTTAATGGGGTGAAATGAATGGAAATTAGCAACTCGGCCGATTAAATAAAATGGATTCCGGATGTTAATTTTATGTCCTTTTGTTGTGGATATCTGATATTCACGATTTAAATTTTAGTTCTATCAACTCTTTATGGTAAAATTAACATATGTACATTCATACTCTTGTTATATTTCAACTAAAAATTACATTAAATCATCTGTAACTTTAAACATGAATTCTATGGAATATTGAGTATAAAAAAACGGTCAGTCTTAATAACTTTTCTTTTTTATTACTCTATTACCACTATTATTTAAGAGAGTATTTATATATAAGAGACAGAAATATTTGAAATATTCGATGGATAGCTATAGCTATAGATGGATAAATATAGGATGGATTCAGCGGTAGTTTATTTTAAAGATAAAATTTAATTTGAAAACTTTGTTAGTCTACTTGTTTTGTAACACATGTTAGCGATATAACGATGATGATGCTGCTTATCAAAGAGACGAATCACGGGTCACATTTTGTAACACAAGTGGAATAACAAAGTTATCGAACACAATTCTATATTATAAACATTTAATTTTTATAATCTGAATAAATCAATGTTGCATTTGAATTTGCATTTGAAAAAAAAACACTTTTAAATTAGACAATTTTAACATTTGTTTAAAGATAATGAAATAACAATACTTTTAATTTTTATTTCATGTGTGGCATAAAACGTTATCTCTTCGGCAGCAATCTTAGTATACAGCGTAGTAATATTAAAGCATGGGGCTAGAAAATATGGCCCTACCAGCACTACTAGCTTCTGCAGACGATAAAAAGCTCCCTCTAGTTTCGGCAAGCAAATATGTATGACATAATAAATATAAAATATGAAAACGGAAATTAAAAACAGGAGATAAGCCTGCTCTGTCGCGTGGCTAGTCGACTGATTAGGGAGCCATTCTCGTGATGGTATGTTAACATGTTGAGTGCCACTGCATTTAAATTCTTTTCTTTATATCTATTTTAGCATGAAAAACAAATGTATCCTTTTGTTTTTATATGATGCAATTATTATTTTATATATTTTTTACCATATTATCTGTCAATTTATCAATCGTAATGGAGTTTATCTCAACAGAAGTGTTTATTACTCAGTTGCTCAACCTCTCTTTTTTAAGAGAGTATGAATAGAAAGACAGGGCTAGGTCAGAACTAGTGGTTAGCTAATCGCTCTCGCTACATCCCGTTTTAGGATAAAATGGGTGAGATGGGGTGATTCAATACATTACAAATATCCATGCCCTCAAACAGAAATTCACAAATCGATTGGAAAATCAATTTATAAAACAGTCCGTACTGGGATTTGAACCCGTGACCTCTGTAACCGAAGCGCGACGACGTTATTAATATAATCTAACATAATATAATTAACTGAATAGTTAAATAACATTTAAAAAATCTACCGCATCAAAAACAGTAATGATATTTGTCTAAAGTTTTACAATATAGTATATCTCGGGCCCAGTTTTAAATGATCCATAAAAATGATTTTGTTTTCTTCCGTCTTTCAAAAATTAATTAAAATTACATGTGAAGTCCATTTCACGGCCAAGTTATAGATATGGAATACTTGATACCAATGTTAGTCAGAATTAATTTATTTATCAGAAGAATATAAACAAGCTTGAATGGAACTGTTTGTAGACCCAAAATGTTTTTATAATATGTGTGATCATTGCGTTGCCCTGTCTACATAACAAGAATGTATTTTTCCTTGTGAAAATTATATGTGTTTGGTGATAATTTGCTTAATATTAATATTATGGTCAATAATAAAGAATAATTGTATGCAATCTACTGAATCAATTAACAAATCCTTTTAAAAGCGATACGGAAAACTTAAGAAACGTTTTAACAACCTGTCAACTGAATCGAAAGGAGTTTCGTCAACACTTAAGTGTGTGTTCCGAAATTTGCGTGTATTGGTACTAACACAAAAAAATCAGTACAAAATCAAATAATTGATAGTTTCAACCGATCATTAAGAATATGACTTTAGGTCGGATAAAAAAACCTCCATACGAAATAAAGCCCGCTTATGATTGATAACGTAAAATTTTCATATTGCTAATTATTTATAGTTTCGACAAATATAAACTCAGACGCATATATTACGTAATCTTATAATTATACCATAGCTTGTACGTGGGAGTTGCAGCATTTTTAACAATGGCGAATCAATAATTTCTAAAGCGGCTAAATACGTAAAATCAAAGTGTTAACAACAAGGATGCTTCATTTGTGAAGTGGAAATTGGACATTGTATGAAAGTCGATGTGTTTTTTATTCGTTAGGTTGGCAGGCCGGAGTCTGACTTGAACGCGGATCGCAATTTGAGATACGAGCACATTTTTTGCACATTTCTATGAATTATTTATGGCGTTTTATTCTTTTCAACTCTGGATATCGCTAATGGGTAAAAATGTGTTGCGAACACAGTTTTTCAGCATTAAATAACGTATATCGTGGATTTGTTTTTAGTTTCGAGTAAAATTCTTACTATTTGAACGTACAACATTTTTCGAATAGACTTACTTGGTTATTTTGATGCCTTGTTAGTTTATTGGTGAATGATGATTGTATCGAACAAATTTATTGAGTTTTATAATATATCAAAAGAAATGTCTAACTTTAAACAAAGTTATCTCGGTTAGAATAAACTGATCATTTTTGAATAGTTTAAATTGAAATGCACCACCGATTACTTAATTGACGTTTGGCCAAAAAGTACATTATAAATATGTTATATTGGAGACTATGGTTTTTTTTATTATTATTTTAGATTTTCTTTGAAAAGTGTAAAGATATAAGTAAAACAATAGCAGAAAACTTATCTCTCTTGTTACGTCTCAGTTTTCCTATGGATATGTGAAAAAGAAATGTAAGCTTTTGTTAAGAGGCTCATACTGAGTAGGATGTTTTTAATTGCTTGGTTACTGCTTTCATCATATCTACTCCAGATGATAAAGCAGCCTAAGAGTCTATTGACATGAACATTTAAGCTTTCATATAAACTTATTTGTTTTTCTTTTGTCAGACACTTTATCGCTATTAATATTAGATGGCGAGTTAGACAAAAAACTTACGAAAATATAGTTTCTTATTGTTTGGGAACGTATCTCCTTCTTTTATTTTTGATCCCCTAAAAATCACACTAAACTGCACCGATTATGGACACGCGCCAGTTGCAAAAGATATTTCATCAGATAAGACGTGTTAATCTTTTGATTAAAACCTACGCGTCATATCCGGTGTAAGTACTTTCATATTAAAGCTTGCAGTCAGTGGCGTTAAACAAAAAGTTATCTGCATACATGTATGTACCTTTTAATAAAGTTAATAGATACATCAATAGATGCTTACAATATATAATAGTGCAGAAATTTTATTTTCTTTAATTTGGTGTTTAATATATTGTTTATATATAAACCATCAATCAAAGACTACTTTAAAAATAACGCATATTTTTTTCGTATCGGAAGTTATAAGCAATATTATTGTATCACCCGTTGTCGTCTTTTTGATAAAGGCTTGACTCTACCGATCAAGTGGGTCTGGCTTCCGGGTTAGCCACTTTCAATTTAAATTTGATATCTATGACGTGGGTGTTAGTGATGTAAATTTTCTTCGAGTTTATCTCGTATGATCTTTCAACTTAAAAGTATAAGAATCATTGACTGTAATGTCAAATTTTTATTTTTAATTAAAAAAATATACCTTTTCAAAAAAAAATATGTTAACTATAAAGTATAGGTTCCCAACCTGGGGGTCGCGAAGGGGTTTTTGGGCGGTCGCCAACTTATACAGTCAACTAAAAAAATCCATCCAAAGTTCCATTTGTTTCTACATATCTCTGCGAAAGTGGATTTTCAACGCTTTTTTATTTAAAAACAAAAGTAAGAAACCAATTAAATGTTGAAAATGACTGAAAATGGATTGTATGGGGGGTCGCGAGTCACATAGATTTTATGAAAAGGGGTCGCCACCCGAAAAAGGTTGGGAACCTATGCTATAAAGTATATCAAATATATGACAACAAAACATGACAGCTTATTTTTGAGAGGACTGTATATCAGCCAATCGACATAAGCTCAAGTATGAAGGTAAATAAAATTTATTTATTATACTGTATTTTTAAGAAAATAATATATATATATCCAATGAGAAATCTTTTTATTTTTTTATTACGGCTGATACTTTTAAATTTATACCTATTCAATACTTTAAGCACGCCATTGCACAATTGTTGGTGACACGGTGGTGGGTGGGTGTGATTACGCATGCACCGATTGGGAATCGAACCCATTTATGAGTTTGCACAGAACACGTGCCCTTCGCTGGCTTATCCGATATTTCATAATTCATAAATAGGGTGGTTTACACATACATTTACATTTCTTTACGAAAAAATCCAACGTGTTTTGACTTTTGGGTGGAGTACTGAAGTATATGTTTATTCATTATAGGATTCAATCATGTTGACTTCAATATTGAAAATTTTTGAAAACACATGTAATATGCATTTACTTAAAAAATATAGAACATTGCCTTAAAAATTCACGGGCATGTAATATTTTATTAAATTTATTGTTTGATAAAAAATCAACATTTTTTTTAAAATAAAATTACTCTGAATGTTACGTTAAATGAAATTATTTGCATATTTAAATGTAAGTTTTTGTTTTTGCATCATACCTATCAACATCTATAACCAAAATATGGTAACTTTATTTTTAATATTATTGAGATTACTATTGACTATTGCGTATGATCTCACATTCATTCAACAAAATTCAAATATAAAAAAATCCCCACGAATTCAAAATAGATTTTTTTTATTTGTATCTGAAACATTGATCTTCGCTTATATCTATCAATTATATGTTAATCAAATAAAGTTTGTATTTAATTTTCCCAGCAATGATTAAATCTGAAAATGAGTAATATAGTTATTGTAATAAGGTGGCGATGTGCAATTAAAGTGTTCTGTTTGAGATTAATGTACTGTGGCGGATTAAGCATATGAAAGGCCATAGGCGCAATAAAATTTGGAGGCCCTATTTTCCGGATAACATAAAAGCGTCAGAAAATTGCATGTAAAAATTGCAAAAAAAAACTATACAATATGAGCTATTTTTGAGGCCCCAAGCGCGCGCGCCTTATTCGCTTATAGAGTAATCCGTCACTGGGAAGGTTATTTGAATTTGTGAGAAATTCGGAAAATTAAAAAGTATAAACTGTATCTATGACATTGTGTAGATGCCTAGGGAGATTCTCTCTCATATTTCATATAATGCTTTTCTTACATAGAATTCCAGCATATTGTCATAGTATTGGTGGACGAAAGTTTATACTGAACTCATTGATCGTGAAACCCAAATCCTCGATTTGGTAAAATGACAATATAATCTCAGAAGAACAATCTGAAAAAATCGAATTTAACATATTTTTATTCGTCAACTAATTATTTACGTTTTAATTAAGTTTGAAATCTATTCAGGTTTAATTAACTTCATACAGATAAAGCTATGACAATAAATTCCATTTGAATAAAATTAGATATGCTTTCTTCTAGTAAAATAATAGCGACAACTTCTTATTTTATATTAAAATTTTTATGCTAATAGAAAGCGCATATATTGCATTAATTATGCAAATACGAGCAGTCACCGCACAAATAATGTATTCTTAGTATAGCGACAGGCGTTTGGTACGACAATATATAAATATGATGGATGGTTTCCAATAGCACTTTCATGTAATCTGATAGATTATCCATATTAAATATTTTTCTTTAAATATTTGTAATTTTACACGGAAACAAATACTATGCTAATAATATAATTTACTTTAATAAATACTTTTTCAATATTTTTATTTTAGTACAATATTTTTTATTATAAAGAAATCTTAATATTTGAATATTCAAACAAAAAAATTATCATGTTTTAGTGGGTTATTATTTTAACCTTATTTGTATCAAACTTTTAAATATTTTTTCAATAACGGAAATCTTATACGGAGTAAGTGAAAAAAAATATTACTGGCCCTGAATTAACATTTTTAAATTGAACACTTCTAAAATGGTGAATATAGACTCTTGATGAAGCATCTACATCAGGCATGGTCAACTCAACACTTTCTGCGCGTCGAGAATTTTATTTCTAAAATTAAAACGTCTGGAAATGCGCATTACATCATCATTTGGGATTACATATTGCTGCAAATCATTCATTTCAAAATTAAATGTTGTAAACACCAAGTGTTGCAGCAGATTGCTTGGTGAAATACGACCAAACAATTATATGAAAAAGATATAAAACAATATACAAAAACAAGTGTCACATTAATTATAAGTTAATAAAAAAAAAAATCTTTGCAGCACGAAACCATCATTTTTGTTTTTATGCTGCCTGCTAGAAGAAAAGCATCGAGTTGGGCTGAACATATGTTTTTTGGAATGAAAGAACTAGAAGTAATTCGCGCTCACTACGTTTCGTTTCCTGGATTGGATAAGGTAAGACTGGGAAATGTCACAGTGAAATCTATGGCGTTTGATACAAACTAATGGACAAAAGTGGGCATTTGGGTATTTAACCGAACCCTCGACCGTGAAACAGAATATGACAAACGTCCAGCTGCGCTTACCACTTTGCTACTGAAAGGAATACCCTATTTTGAATTTGAATATCCAAACATAAACATTTTCTCCTATCGCCTGCTTTTAAAATATTTTTATTACGCAATTAACTAACCGTTAGTTTTATATTAGTCTCATCTTTCTATTCTTGCTTTTTTCGAAAACAGAGAGGTTGAGCTACTTAATAACAAGCAGTTGTAGAAGAAACACATCTGTTGAGATGTTCTCTATTAAAAATCCAGTGGATCTGGTTAAAAAAATAGTGAATTATTAGTAAATATATATTTTTTAATCCATGTCCGCTCACAATGTGGAGCATATGGCCTCCTAATGGAGGAATCTCAACAGAAGTTTTTAATTACGAGATCTGTTTGTTACTCAGTCGCTCAACCTTATTATTTTTTAAGTGAGTAGTAGGGAGGAAAAGGCTAGAACAGGACTAGTGGTTGGCTAATCGCTATTGCTACACCTAGTTTTTAAAGGATCAGTAGGATGGGAGGAGAGGAAATGATGTGAATTGACATCGCAAACACCCAGTCTTCGATCACAACTTTGAATTGAATAATTCTCAAATTCTCTGTGATCTTACTGGGAATCGAATCCAGACCTGCGTGATCGGTAGAGCAAGCTCTAACCAACTGGGCCACAGCAGGTGACAAATAGTACAAAAAATATTTTCAAAAATAAAATAGTACAAAATCTCAGATGAAAGTATTTTTAACGTGACTAAGTATGTAATTATTGGAATATGAATTTATTTAATTGCCAGCAATGAATTATTTCTTTGTGTTACTTCGCGCTAATATTTTTATCGCTGTATGCCGTCTTTTATTTGCTTTTCACACGAGCTTTATTCGGCTGAAAATAAAATTGATATTAAATCTACACAAAACAGCGAACGTCCTAAATACAAATAAAGGAAGTTAATTCCTCTTCACAATAAAATAAATCATAAACCACTGACAAAAAATAGGGAGAGGCCATTTTTAATTTCACTACTGGCGGCAAGATACAAATCCAAATAACAATAGCACACAAAAAAATATTGCTTTAGTATTTTATAAATAAAAATCAGATTTAACTTTTAGTACTAACTGAATAGCGAAGAAATATTATCACCACCAATAAAAAAATATTTTTTGATCCTCTCCTAAAACGATAACTAATATTTAGTTAATATTAAGAAGGTATAATTTTTTCTGATATCTAATACTGTTTCATTATAAATTACAATTTATTAAGCGGTATAAGGAAAATCGAAAAAAATCATTACCTTTAGCATTCCGAAAAGAAAATAATTTTTGACAGCTACAGATAAAAGGTTATACAATATTTTGTATTGCTTATAATTATTAGACGCAATATTTTTATGATCAATTATTAATCTTTAAAAAAAATAAGTATTCTTCCTTGTAAAATAAAAAAAAATATTAAAATCACAGCTTGTAACCATACATATTTACACTTGCCTAAATTATCATTCTATTGTTATGTACAATTTCAATCAGCAATGATATTTATTTTTATTCATTCTTTTTCGTATATTTAAAAGAAGACAAAACATGCAAACGTATTCTTGAAATTGTAAAATGAAGCGATGTTTATTCCCAGGGAAGTTCAGTTTGAAGGCAATTTTATATCTATAATATAAATAAATTCATAACAAAACAAAAGTTTTTTTTTAAATGAAATTTAAAGTTTAAAAGAAAAATAGCGCTTCATAATTAGGGTAAATAAAAATCAATACACCTCTCAGATGAAGTGAGGATAAAAAAAATCCACTATCCGGTCAGCAATGAGTATCTGGAATGTTCTTTAGCTTAAAGTATGTAATAAATGGTAAATGTAAAAGTGTCGAGTGCTATGACGCAGCGGTTAGCGTTGTGGCAACATTTTGACATGGCATGGGTGTTTATGACTAAAAATTCCTTCTTACCCTTCCGATCCTTCAATAACTGGGTGTAGCGAGAGTGATTAGTTAACCGCTAGTCCTGTCTAAGCTTTCCTAAGCCTTATTTTTCTATTTCTAAAACTTTCTTTGGAAAAGAGAGGTTGAGCGACGTAGTTACAAACAGTTCTCAAAGAAAAACTTCTGTTGAGATATCTCCATTGAGAGGCCATATGCTCCGCATTAGGAGCAGACATGGGTAAAAATGTGTGAAAGTAGAATCTTTTTCTTATTTAGTTGACCTTTTGCGTTAGGTAATTAAGCTATTTGTAATTTGGACCGGTATCAACCAGATACACACATTTACGTACAGTCAGTTCTCGACTTCTTGAACCACAGGTTGAAGAACACTGATCTAGACAACTTCATGCACTGTATAATATTGTTTTTATTTTTTACTTTGAATAATTATCAAGATCTGATTATTTGTGTAAAAAAATATTTTTTATTTTTATTTAGTTTGATTTGGATCGACCCTATGATAAAGCAATAAATAATTCATGATTTTTTAATGTGGGAATGTCAAGCGAAATGTTATCAACATTAATCCCTTGTAATACGCCCACTAATCTACGGCGCCTGGTGAGGCCGCTTTTTTATTTCACTAACAAAATAATATATTAGGATATTAATATACAGCTTTATTAAATTCTCCATTCATTTGACTGCACGCTTGTCGTTATAGGCATTTTGTTATTTGACAATTTATGTGTTCTTTAAAATAAGCAATTAATTACGTAAACGTTACGTCATAATTAAAATATATATTTAATCAAAACGACTTCGGTGGCTATGCGGTATTTAAATATTTTGTTCATGTTGCATACATTTTTTAAATTTGAATCTCTTTTATTTATACAGCTCTCTTTTATACCAATCATATTTGACATATTTTATAAGCTTACGAATCTAACAAAACCTAAAAAATTTGACTCGTATTTTTTTTTTTTATTAATTTACAAGTACAATTCGCAAGAAAGCTCAGTTTTACTGATTCTGATCCTCCTACTACTTTTTTCTTGTGACGTTATTGCATGACATTAATGGTGCTTAGAGCCAGTGGTGAAGTGGTAAATAAATAGGTACCAGGTCGGTCATTGATTTCGTCCCTATTTTTTTGTTTTTTTTTAATATTTGTAAAAAAACCAAAACAAGTTTTAACAATTAAATCAAAAAAAAGAACGATTTTGAATATATGTATGTACTTGAAAATTAAGTTACAAGTCAAAAAGGTAGCAGGGCGCATTCCTCATTTTCAGGTGCCAGGTCGCCGATCTGGCCCGACCTGGCCCCACTACACCACTGCTTAGAGCTATCGTTTATACTAGGGCATCCAATCCCGGGATTCCAGAATTGAACATTCACCATTAAATCGAGGAGAAATTCAGAATTTCAAAAATGTACAATCACGCAGTTGTGTTTTGCTGTCATTTGACAATTTACATTACCTCAAAAATGTTAACGTCTTGTTGTCATTTTTACTCTCTTTCTATTCGTCATAATATCAAACCAAACTTCACTTTAGCCGATATGTCATTTTTACTTTGACGAGTGTTTGTCAGTGAGTTTATTTATTTATTTCTACATTGATTTGTCAAAGCGAACGCGAATTTTAATGATGTAAGCTTAAACTAAGAACACTTGTTATGAATAGGAATTTGAATGTATGCAAGGACGAAATTTGAGGCCTCACATATGACATAAAGTTATTATTATTTAAATTCAGCAAAAAGTTAATGTGACCTAAAATCTCAAATATATCATAGGTGTGATTAACATGACGGCTTAAAATTATACTAAGTTATCCATTCAATCAGTGTGTCAAAAAAATTTAGCTTATCAGTATAATGTATAACTAATCGAGAATAAGAAATTTATACTAGATTTATATGCTTTATATTTACCTTATAATGGCAGCGAGTATGAACAACATTCTCCCTTGTGCAGTAATCGGTTAATCATGTGCAAGGAATATAAACAGCTTACAATCACTTTGCAAAAAGCATCGAGGGTGTTTTAAGGTCTAGTGAACATTTTAATTCAACGTTAATTTTAATAAATAAAATAATATACACATATATAATAAATAAAATAATAAAAATAAAATTGTTCAAATAAAAATTGACAAAATTAAAAATCTTGTTTTTAAGCCCCACATCCCACAGTTTATGTTACGTATAAAAAATATGAAATCTTGTCCTCTTTTAAAGTGTGATATTTTTTTGTTTTGCTTTGTGAGTGAATCTTTATTAATATTATCAACATCTGTTTATTTTATTAGTGTGCTAGGTTTTTTTTAAATTTTTTTATGACTATTTAGGCGAAAAGTAATGTCATAATTATTTTTCATTGATATATAAGATAACTATTACGTTTCAATATATTTCTACTTTGGTTACATAATAGATTATTTGCTGTAAGATGGTTCCATATTCGGTTTCTGCCAAAAAAAAAATCACCTTCGTTTTTGAGCCAGTACGGTAATTTTCATTACTTTCCTTTCTTTATACCTTGTAAAACAAATATTGCTTATATGTTACTTTTTCCTTTAAAACTTATTTATTGGACAAACAATAAAATAAGCCCGCTATCATATAGTCATTGTAATTTTTCTGACTTTCGTAGCTTTTTTCTCAATCAGAATACTTTAAGAGTTTAGCCACTAACTTCTTCATATAAATACTCATTTGAAGAAAATTCTTTCTTAACAATAATTCAATCTTCAATTTTCAACAACTTCCTCATGAGTACTGCGGAAAAAGTTATTCATTCCTGCAAAGCAGTATATAAATATGTTCAGTGGGGTTAAACCCGGGGGCTGTTATCTTTAACGCTTACTTAGGGGTTGATCGGAAAAGGGGGTGTAGGTAATTATTGCCAACTGAAAAGGCAAACTTTGTCATGTCACCAACATAACGAACATTACTTTCGAACAACTGAACAACGCGAAATAATAGTAATTGATCTGACGAGATTTTTATCTTTTTTGCTCGTTAAAAATAACGATGACATATTATTTCTATCCTATTTTATTACGATTATTATTCTTGTTATGATCAAATCTTTTAATTTCTTTTAGCTGTGATATAATTGTATACATAAAACGTATAACTGTAAGAAATTGGCCATTTTTATACGTGACATGCTTTTTTCTAATTTTGTATATGATTGTATAAAAACATTTTACGACTGCATAGCTGACTTAAATACTTTGTTTGTTTTTTAGTAATTGTCTTTGATAAATTTAAAAATAGTGGATAATTCAATTACCTTAAGTTATCAGTTATCATGACAAATATCAATCTAGAATACGATCGTATTCGTTGTGTGACACCAGTTGCCATGGTGTAAGAAATCATTGAATCATTCTTACGGATGTGCTCAGAAAGTAAGCATTTTATAGATTTAAACCATATTTTTTTTATGAAGTACATAAAATAATAAGATTAAATCAAGTGTATGAAATGAAAAAAAATACAGAAACTTAATAAATAGATAAATTCTATTTTTTGGTGATTTGATGTAAAAAATTATGGATATTTGTTGCTGAAAATTAAAGACACGGTAGAATAAAAATACGCCACAAAGTATAATATTTAGAACAATCAACGAGCCAGTATTTTTGATATTCTGCTATTAGATTGTATATTTAAAAAAAACATAATAACAAAAAAAATCAATGCAATGAAACTAATTAGTTTAAACATAGTTCTGACGATGGCGCAAGCCGAAATAGATATCAACGAATAAAATTATTAAAAAACTGTAGAGCTAAAATACTTTGTTATTTTAATCTGTTATAAATGGAGTTCTACCAAGTAAATGCCAAATCAATTAACTACATATATTTAACTTTAAAAAGAATATCAAAATTATATGAAGTTGATCTAAAAGACAGAAAGGATCTTAGTAATTACAAGATGAACGTCTATAGAATTTCGTGTATTAAAGTGTTAGTAAAACTCTACCCCGTCATGATAGGGTTAAAGCATGGAATAAAAAGGCTGTGGACACGATTGTCGGGTCGGTCGCGCCACCTCTTGCTTCAAAGGTTAAACTGAACTGTGTCTTTTAGGGTTTAAAACTGGAAGGTAATATATTATTGGCTCACAACGAAAACTCCGCAAAGTATAATATGCTCACCGAAATATCTCTACGCTCAGATAAGAGAATATTTCTCCAGAAGCGAATCAGTAATTTATATGTGACGTATGTTATTTCAAATATGATAAGGTTACAGAAAATTTCGAGCAAAAGAGAACAGAATTTCAAGAGTTTTTGATAGAACATAATAAATAATAACTTTTGAAAACCGCTTTAAATATTGTAATTGATTTTATTATCAACTTGCTTAACGACCCAGCTTCTTCCTTTACTTCGATAACCATGAGTATTTTTTTCAATGATTTTTTGGAAAGGGAACATATACACTCATTCAGATGTTTCAAGCATTTTTTTTTTAATAATTTTTTCGCTTTTTATATTTTTATAGATATAAATACAACTTTTAACGATTCTTTTAATCATGTGGTATTATAGCTATAACTTTAAGTACAATAATTAAAATTTAGTTAATTCTATCTTTCCACACAGCGGTGGGCTTCCGATGCGTTAAAAAGGGGCTCACTTAATATCAAAGCAATTTTCGGTGTTCTAGGAAAGGAGTGATTTTTTATCACTCTCATGCAATTATATGCAATATTTAAATAAGCAATCGATTTTTACTTAATACATTTATAATATGTAGCAATATTCAATTTACCGTAAACTAATCGATATAAATGGCTAACAAAGTACTACTGTGTATATTGAACCTGTCGTAGATATTATATAAGTTAGAAATTGCAGTTATGTACATATTTAATCTGAGAATATTGTTTTCTCTTAAATTAAAAATGGGCTCGCCGGCTTTAGTAAAATTTATCAAGGGGATCGCGCAAGCCCTTCCGAGCACCTTCCAGCCCACCCCTGATAACACATATAAAAGAATTATGTTACACAGCTATTTAAACACGATGGCATGATTTCAAAAAAGCTTCAATACAATTGTTTTGGAAAAAAATACTTTGTTCTATGTCTCAGAAGAATTTTATTTTCAAATACATTTTTAATCTTCGTAAATTTGGGTTGAAATCCCATCTTTAATATGGGTTAGTAAGCCTTGAAATGACATTAATTAAATGACATTCAAGAGGTCTTTATTCCTCATATATTACACTGAAACTTTAATTAAAAATATTTTAATTGCTGTAATTAAAATATTAAAATTTTGGTCTTGTACAGTCGGAGCCTAGCAATATCATATACTCATAAGTATATAATAATTTTATAAAATCTATGTTGTTCATTTATTGCATTCATAAAAAAATATGTATGGATATTTATCCAATACAAATATATTGCTTTAAAATATTAGTCGTATTAATCATTAATTAAAAAATCATCATTTGTTTACGATATTGATAAGCCCGAGTTCGATAATTTATAATTTTGAGGTCATTAATTATTTATAAATAGTTTAATATTGTAATTAGTATGTTAAGTTTCGGAATAACATTTTACGACAGGTAATCTTATGACATATTAATAGAACCACATACATACATTATGTATATTTAATATTCTTGGTATTCAGTCAGCTTGTAGAAGTATTTTATGTAATGAAAGATATAATTTAGATATTTTGTCAGTGCAATGTTTATATTCTTGTTTCAACGGGCGAGTATGTAATTAATTCATTAAGTACCTAATTTAAATAGGTAAACTATTTACTCAACAATGCGGTCCTGCAGTGATGAATTGCTACGACATCAATATTTATGTTGTTGGCCTCACCGAAGGCGAAGGTAGATATATGATGTCTCAAAAAAGATGAGTGATTACTGATGACAAATATAATTTACACCTTTTAATTTCAGTGTTAATTGATATGAATTAAATATATATGCTTTATAAAAAACGAAGTCACAAATCACTCAGTGCTTAGACCCAACCAACGCAATCAATTGAGAAGCAAGAGATTTTATAAAATCCTTAAATATTGGATAAAAGCTTCCATTGTTAAATAGTGAACGACTATACTCATCTTTAAGATATATTTTATAATCCGATCGAACATACGAATACCACGTAGAGTCTAAAAGTATAAACTTTGTGCAATTTTCGATTCCTTGTGCGCTGTTTGCAGTCTTTTTTGCACACAATGCGTAAAAAATATGTACCCATATGTAAGTCAACCATAATGAGTAAATTGTTATCACAGGGATTCTGGACACAGAATTGTGCTATCAAAGCAGACAAGGCTCAACACTTGCGCTATATTCATCGTCAATACATGATACCTTTATTTTACGGCCCAATTATTCTTTTTATTTTCGCATACGATAAAAAGTCAATCAAATTTCAATATAACTTAAAATGATAATTTGGTTTTGTAATTATCAAAAAGTTAGTTCAAAAGATTTATACGTTGCTTTGTTATTTCGATCAAAAAGTTATTAGATAATGATACCACATCGAATTACACACCTAGGAAAGATTGCACAATATATGTTAATCGCTTACATAAAGTGTTCTAAGTCAATTGAATTTGACAAATCGGGGTAACTGATAATTTGTGTACTAAAGAATTTTTCGAAACAGGAGATGAATTTATAAATTCGATATCGTGAAATATAGTCTTATTTAAGAGCAAAGAAAAAAACATGACACTTTATTAAAAAATCAATAGATTTTCTTTGAGTTTTGAAATAGTTATCTCTCTTCCCTCTTCATTGTAACTTTATTTTTACATCTACACAGTCATGTAATGTCTTCATTGTGATATTGTTCATATGCCAGCCGATAGGTCTTTGTTTTATTTACATCTGATGCTTAAATAGGTACTACATAACTAAATACCTACACGCGAGAGTGGAAGAGAACCATGCATATAATAAAACCACCTAATAAATAATGTAGGTACCAACCATGCCTAATGTGCCATTATTTTATTTCATTTTATTGATAATAATTAAATTATTGTTTTTTAGATATTTACATCAAAATAGTTATAAATACTAATGAAAGAAAATTCAATTCTGTATACACCACTTCTGCTATAAGACATATTAATTCTCAGCATATTTTAAGCGTATGCATTTCCAATTGTGTTAAACAAGAGCTGATCGAATAAGACAAACACTTAGAACTTCATCACTCAGTTATGTGACCGCCATATTATTTAATATTAACAGTTCACTTCATACTGCCACACAACAGTTTATCCAATAATTGTATAGCCTTAGACAATGTGTATGGAAAAGTCTGAAATAACGCAAAAAAAATCATATGTAATTTAAATATTAAAAATAAAACTGTTAGATTTTCTTTTGTTTCTTTCATTTTCTATAATCAAAAATTCTTTTCCTAAAATAACGTTTTATCATAACTATACGAATTTTAAATTTTTAGTTATTTCGTAGGTACATACAAAAGGTGTAAAAATATTTAAAACCATTACATTTAATATGGAAATAATATTTGTTTCGCAATTATTCACCCATCTACCACTTTCGACCACAACCGACATATTATTTCAGGAAATATGGTAGGTGTATTTTTTCCTTAATCTCGTTTTTGTTCAAATAATCTTGAAATATCCTTATAATACAACTTCATAATCGTTTTTTTTAATGTTTGAAGATAACCAACTACAATTTAATCAATGAAACTTTTCAAATAATTGAATGAAAGGAAAGCTTTACCACTAAAATTGTAGCCCTGTAAATATTGAAAATGGTAGATGAAAAAAAAATACAAATACATTATTTATTATTAATTGATTTAGCATTTACTTGGTAGAACTCCATTATAACAGATTAAAAATATCAAAGTATTTTAGTTCTACAGTTTTTAATAATTTTATGCGTTGATAGCTATTTCGGCTTTCGCCATCGTCAGAACGACTTCTGACGAGTTTCAAAATTCTGACGATGGCGAAAGCCGAAATAGCTATCAACGCATAAAATTATTAAAAACTGTAGAACTAAAATACTTTGATATTTTTAATCTGACATTATTTATTGAAACAAATTTTTGAAAAAGTATAAAAGCGATCTTTTGGGGATTCGTAGACTTGAATGCGTAACAGTACTATACTCTCAGTTACAGTGAGCGAAATAAAAACGTATTTTAAATATTTGTTTAAGTAATAAAATAGTAAAATTCACCTTCTTTTCTTATTTACTAAAATATTTGTAATATCCCTATTAACATTCACAAGATGCGAATTTATGAAGATTAATACACTGTTGACCTTTTGAAATGGAAATATTTCACGTGCGTATTCCAAAATATGCGCTCCGATGGCATTTTTAGCGAGAAGTAATAAATACTTGAACAATCTCAGGAGATAAACAACTGTATCTTAACCTGTGATGTACCTAATAACAATATGCAAATAGTAATTGAATTATGCATTTCGTACACTGAACGAGTCGAAATGCGACTCACCAACTCGCCACTTGCTTTTACTAACTGGCATGTATCAGTGTCGTGCTTTGACAACAATTTATAAATGGTTATAATATTTTTTAAATCAATCACACATTCAATCTTAAATAAAATAATTACAAAAAAGTGATTAAAATTATCATCAATAATAAAATAAGTACATATTTTTTAACACTCGAATTGAAAACGTTGAAATTGTTTATTTTTTTCATAGTCATTAGTCTATTTATTTGATATAATGTTATTACGATTTTGAAGAGATTCTCTTAAGATTATTATTTTAAAATTCTGATATGGTAAATTTAAATAATCAAAGCGTAACAGCCAGATATTTTGCCTAAAAAAGTGTGTGGGGATATTGATAATAATAATAATGATAACTAAAAGGAATTTTGATGACGATATCTACAATAAATAGAAATTAATAAAAACACAATAATCCTTTGTACTTCATTCCACTATATTTAATATGTCAGGACCGGTTTCGCTCATTGCGAGCATTGTCGACTGATCAGTTGACAATGCTCGCAATGAGCGAAACCGGTCCTGACATATTAAATAAAGTGGAATGAAGTACAAAGGATTATTGTGTTTTTATTAATATAATGCCTTTCCACCAAGTATTGACAGTGAAAACCCTAAAAGTGATAAATAGAAATACATTTGATATTGCACAGTTATTTTTTTTTAAAATGTTAGTAATTTGAACATGGATATTATTTCTTAGAAATACAGTTTTGTATTTGAATCGTTGTTTGTATCTAAGTTGATCAATGATATAGTTTTCTTTGTTTATGGAATAATGTTCTATATGTTTGTAGTTTGAATTGCAAAAGATAAATAAATTTGATGTGAACATTTTCACAAAGTAATTAACATATTAATCCGTTACAATATTCGTCATTAGTTCGAATTTGGTCTCTTCATCGGTAACACCAAAGTGATTTCAATTCCCAATTTTATTCATTGAACTCTTTGGAAAATAGAATGTTGATAAAGCGTGGGTAAAAAAATATTGTTCTAAAATGCATACAATATGTTGCTTAGTGATCAATGCGTTGTTTAATATAGTGCAAACTGGTAAAAAACGAAACATGCCAGCCGTCGATACTTGACGGCCAAGGGAAGAAAATAAAAAAACTTTATATTATTGAAACATCGTTTAACCATGGCTTCTTCACGACCAAATTGAATATTTTCAATTCTTTTACCAAATAATAACTTTCTCTTTTCATTCTGGTCGCTGAAATTCGACAGCCGAAATGTTGAAGGGCGATCTTCCACTAAATTATTCGAATTTTCAGCCTCTGTGATATAAGTGGACCGAAAAACTATGCAAAGTATTTTCCATTGTTGCTTTGGACCTGAGACAAATAAGTTACGATTCCTTGCGTGCCTATTTACACAAAAGTTCGCAGATTTATTCTGTTTGCCGGCATATCAGAATGGTTGTTATTCAATGAATTTATTGACGCATATAACGACTAAGCACAACAAGAATTTAAATCGATTAAGTTATTTTTTAAACACATGATAATTTTAAAAAGCATATTTCATATAAAGTTATCGTCCTTCGTTGTCTAATTGGTGAGAGCTTTCAAATCAGTTAAGTTAAATTTGAGATCTTAGATAAAGGTGTTTGTGGTCTATTTTTCCACCCAATTTTATCTTGATTAAATTGGCATGTAGTTGTGAGAACTCCATTTTAATACAGTAAAAATATTAAAGTTTTTATTTCTACATTTTTTAAATTTAGTTGACAGCTATTTCGTATGCCGTCATCAAAACTATAATGAAGGCATTTACCGAAATATTTCGATGAAGGCATACGCCAAAATAACCATCAACTATTTTTTTTAAAAATTGTATAACTAAATACTTTAATAACTGTAAACTAAATTTACCGTATTATCTTGAGTGCTTGAACAAATTATCGACTCATACAATAACAAACAAAAATATCTGTATACCGATCATAACATATTAATAGTCAAAAATATAGCTCGTTTTCTATCTATAGATATTTATTTATGTTATGTAACGTCTTCCGATCAAATTAATCCGTGTTTAATACCATTTAACTCTATTTAATGTTTAAATAACAATATTATTGCTTAGTATTTATTCATTTCAAGATTGTATATTATTCTTCCATTGAACACTGAAATTTCCTACAATGAAAAAAGTAATGTCTTTTTAAAAGAATGGTAAATGCAATTTTAATGAATTACAAAATTTATACTAATTTTACTTACGATAATATAAAAAAATATAACTTTCACTTATACTATTATTTAAATTTATTTTAACTGGCTTTGATTTAAGATAAATTATTTTAGCTTTTAATTTAATAGCAAACCATTTTATCTTTTAAAACATAATATGATATTGTCGAATAGCCGTTTCCAAACATACTTTTACGATTTTTCACATTTTTCTGGAACTGATTTATGTTTTTTTAACATGTTTAATAAAGAGAGTAAAGACAATAGTAGATGTATAGATTATAATATCAAACATTTCGTAATAGTATTATTACATGTATTTTAGAAAATATACCTCTTAAAAAATATAACGTAGATGAGAAAGTAGATATAACAAATAAAATACGATATTATTAAACGTAGCTTTTGTATCGCAACCCAACGGTCATAAAGTTCTTGATCAATACCACATTATTACCCATTGTCATTGCTGGGGGAGAGAGATCAGGGATTCGCGGCCGGCTGGCATTTTGTATCGATTTCATACCAAATTGGCCGTTTATGTGGTGGGCGGGAATTCGTACGGACTGTATCGATAATTGATTAGGGTCTTTTAGTCCACCAATAAGTACCAGACGGGTAAATAGATTCATAGGATGGTCCAAAAAATAGCAAAATATATTTATATTCTTCTATCGATTACTTCTTCAATAAGAATATTCTTTAACATTTAAAAAGTAATATAAAATGACAATATTTGATTGGGTTACTGTTAACGTAAGATTATTATGATATCTATAAATATGTTCAAAATCTTATGTAATGTACCTAAAAAAAAAACTTTTCCTAGATTTAGATTCAGAACGATAGAACGCTGATAGAACACCTGGTTCGCTTTTTGTATACTAAATTATACACAAAATATAAACAACCATTTCGAATTGCTTGAAAAAAGTATTATTAATTTTAACAGTGTGCTCTCCCCAAGTACAGCATATCTTATAATAAATTATTATTATTATTTTTATTCTTAATCCAGTTGTTAATGTCTAATGAAATGCAACGTTGAAAACTGACCAGTAAATGGCCTGATTTTAAAGTAATTTTGCTACTGAGTGAACCCTCATTTTAATCTTTTTCTCATGTTATTTTTTTAAGGAGCATTTCAAAATCAATGAATTGTCATACTACTGTAATAGCAAAAACTATGCTTATCAGACAGCTTATATAGTTCAATAGCATGCTGATATTTTATTACTATTTTTGAAACTATTACAATTCATCTAAGATATTTCTAGAACAGGCTGTACAAGACCATTGTTGAATGTCCATCTATCTATAGGTATTTTTGACTTCTTAATGATCTAATGGAACTGATTTCTGTTCGATATTCAAATTGTCTGCCTCGCTGCCTCATTAGGTACAATAAATAAACAAATTCTCTTTTTAAATATTTCCACTGAGTCAAATTCTTAGATATAAGGCCTGGCTTACAAGAAATAGTGATAGAAACCTTTTATTGTTTATTCTTTAAAATAATACAAACTGTTGATTTTAATACCTTTAAAATTATCAATATAAGTATAAGAGTTTTTTCTTTAGGACAAATAATGCTGCAATGGTGTATTGATATTATGACTTGCATGTATTTTTCGAGAAAATTGTTTATTTTTTCATTTACTGTGTCTACTCCCGGTGTGACTTTTTTTCTAACGTTACTATTTCATATTCAGTCAATTAATCTCGTTCTCTTTAGAGAAAGAAAAAATATACAAAATAAGGGTGGGGCTTGGGAGTGGTGTAGTGGGACGGAGGCGTCTGGGGTCGACACTTCCACACATTTTTTAGACGATTTGAAAATTTTCCAATGAGTGTTTTTTTTACGTTAATATAATAAAATGATTATTGTCATAATGTATTTGAAGAAAGTTTTGTTGAAAACTTTTGGTTGGTGCGTAAATCGGATCACTGCGGTTAGAAAGCATTAAAATATTAAAGTTAATCAGCGCTCCCAGACTTTTTAGCTAGCCGTACACCACTGGGGCTTGGACAGTACTAGTTGTTAGCTAATCGTTTCCGCTACATCTCAATTTTAATATTGGATGGGTGGGAGGGAAATTTTGATTACAATCTTTTTTTTATAATATAATAACAGTTTTTCTCGGTCGAAATATCCGTTCAGTTTTCAAGCTAAGCTATTTCCATTAAGCATTAATTAACACATACAGCAACTCTTTGACAATTTACTCTTGTGATTAATTTATTTCGCAGTATTTATTGTATAAAATCTAGTTACATTTTTTCTCACTCGTGGGTCCATGATACTTCACATTCACATAATTTTCTGGAACTTGATATTTTCATGGATCCTGTGGCTCTTTAGATTTTCTTTTGCTAGGTTGTTAAGTTGAGGTTCAAGGGATTTGAAAAATATTTCAATAAATTTAAAACTATGTTTCACTGGTCAAATGGTTGGCAAAATTAAAGGAATAAATGTCGGAATGAAATTGCTTAATACAATTAATTAATTGGAAATTTTGACTGCACCTTGTTGGTGGTATGCTCACCATTGCTATGTAAACTTTGTTAAAACTGATGAAAACATTTCAATTGTCCAAGTGTATGGAAGGTGATACATTGTGACACTGCTGTATACGAATAAATACGGACTATACAGAGGGATATTCAATAAAACATGTATTTTCTTATTTTCAAAATATTGATTAAATTAATTCAAAGTGTTGAATATATATCGACTTTTGGCATCAAATATGTCAACTCTTTGTTTATTCTCATTCAATTTACGATGTATGTATGTACATATTTCAGGGTTTGATCTGAAATTGAATTTTACAAAATGCACCATCCTTAAGCTATATGACTTTAAAGGTAATGTCTTTATATATATGTATATAAAATACAGAAGTGTTTGTATAGTTTTACCCTTTTTTTTATTTTTCCAATACTTATTTAGAGATAACCTACAGTTGGTCGTCCAAATGGAAATCTTATTAAAAGTTTGATTCAAAGATTGACTTAACGTTAACAGCCTCTTATTTGAAATATTATTAGTGTTTTTGCATGTAAAATAATCTTTAATCCATATTTTATTTGAAACTTGAAGATAATAAACTGACTTTATTGTATGTGTATATTTAAAACAACTTTTTGAGGGACGTATGAACTACATAATTGAAATTATTGAATAATATTTACCAAAAAGCACTGGTGATTATTTTAATTAGCTTTACTAAAATACTATTACATTACAATTTTTTTTATTATTAACTTATTAGATGTTCAATAAAAAAATGGTTGGATAGCAATCTTCGATATTTCCATAGAAATTACTTTAAACAATTGCGTAATCAAGTTGACGAAAAAGTAGAAGTTATCTATTTTATCGATAGTTTTTATTTTATTATGCATTGTAAACTTAATATTCTTTTACAGTCTTGTTAATTAATTATGGGGAATGTAAATAAATATATACAATTAAATAAGGAGAATCGTTTCAACAAATCAACGTTGAATATAACAATAAATACGTCGAACAATCACACGTCAACCGGTTAATATTGGCTTATGTCCCTCCTCCGCCATATCGATAAAGACCACTCCAAACGATTGACGTTTTCGAAAAATTTGTTCTACTAACGCATTGTCATAAAAAGCTTTAAAATATTTGTGCTAAGAAAAAAATATGTGAAATTTAGTTTGCTTAATTGATTGAAAGTATTACATTTTATATTACACATGTTTCAAAATTATAAACATTTTTTCAGTACTATTAAATTGTTTAATAATCTAAAACTTGATTTATAATATATGTAATGTAATAATATGTAATGAATAACTTAAAAATATTAAGTTAATTGGCGATAACCTGTAATGCCAAATATTTGATTATTTTTATAAATAAAAAAATACATAATGGCATAAAATAACAAACCAAAATATCGATGTATTATACCGATCTTACCATGTTAGATCAAGTTAAAAACACTGCTCATATTTTATCCACTGATATAAGAATATAAAAAAGAAATTCTACACTAAATAATCAAATAATCGCAGTAGACGTATATTTGTATACAACTTTCGTTTGTTTTATTATTTTTATTATAAACTTTAGCAGATTAAGCAAAACAAAATAGATGCATCTTCCAAAAGAATTTTATGAATACTATATATGATATTTTATAAATTTGTTAATAATTTTTCATAATAAAAAAAAACACATTTTAAACTATTTATCACCTATTCAGGATTTTCTTTTTCCGAAATAATTCAATGTGAGAAGTAGGTTTTTCTTGAAGTGCTTTCGCGAATGCTCGGCGGGAAATGAGCGCGCCAATGAGAGAACGCCAAAGCGTTCCTTATTCAAATTCAACGGCCGCCATATTGGATAACTGTCTATTCATACAATAGGATCACTACTCCTTTAATCAATATTTATCAGATCGACGATAATTTTTATTTAGAATGTATGGATATAATAAATGTGTTTTGAGATTCTTCTACCAAGTCGCTTAAAGTTTTAAAGACTAAATTATTTTCATTCCCAATCGTGTTGTGCGTAGTATCTAAAGTGTATACAAATTTTGTCGTAGAGGCTACGTAGATGAGTCGTAGACTGTAGATTTGTTGAGTCATACCAGTTAAGTTTCTTAGGAAGTTTGTACTAATAGAAAGTCGATTATTATATTATTATTATTATACATCTACATATAACAATAAAAAATAAATAATTTATAAAATTATCAAAAAGCAAAGAAGCCATACAATTTATCAGTCATTAGCATATTATAGCCTAAATGATTTTCTAAGATTTTGATACGCATTAATTTTCATGGAATCATTAATAACTTCTTAGATTTAAAAAGGAAATACCGTTATCGTCTTGAAAAAATGCCCGCCAAATGTATTGAGTTTTTTTTGTTGTAACAAGTATCAATTGGAAATATTTTTTACAAATGGGTATGTTGTCATATACATTTTTTAAATTATTATACATTTATTTCACGAATTACTTTTTGGGAGTATGTTATTCTTATACAGTTTTTTTTTTCAAAAAATTATTTTTTTACTTATAATTGCGAGATATAAAGAGTTATGAATTCAATTGGGTTGAGAAATACACTAAAGTTCGTTCTAAAAAAAAATCTCTTACTTAATTAATAATTTCAATATGCATTAGAGGTATATATACATATGTGTATACTTTTTGATATGCGTAATTCGCCTGGAAATGAATTTATATATGTAGTTAATGAGTCATTCGTCCACCTGTAAGTAAATATTAGAGTCTACGCATGTCGCCTTCTATTAAATTTGTATTTACTTATTTTTTTTGGTATATAACAAAAAAAACCCCTGATCATCACAAAAATGGAAATAGTTCACATTTTTATTTAAGTTCATGTCTTTCTATCAAGAATTAACAGTCAACACCTTCAAACCGTCTAAATAATATATAAACACTAAACTGCGATTTGACCTAGCTTTTTACCTACTATCCCAAATGCCGTAAAATCTTTTATTTTCCCGCGACTGCGTGTTGGGAGGCCGACACTACCACACGTTTACCGCGAGATGTTGTCGACTGATACATTCATTTGACGTCTCTTTCGTTCGCACGATTTCCCGATTCGAAAGTGCGAGGGAGGCAGCTCGTTAACAAGGAGGGCTTTTAACAGTGAGGCCTTATTAGAGCTTTATTCGCCGCGTCTTGAAATGCGAACGTTTGTTTTGTTTACGAACACCAAGATAATAAAAGCTCTGTGTAAGGTGCAGTCCATCGCTCTCAAGTAGCTTATAATATTAATAATACCATCAAAGCTACGCTTCAGTGATATTTTTTTTATATAAATGTATGAAACGAAAAACGTTTCTTTGACTTGAAAAATATCAATACGAAAACTTATGATTCAATAAATTAATAGTATTTTTTGCAATACATCTATCGTTAGTAAATATTTTTTATATGACAAGGGTCAGCTAAAAACGTTTATAACCGATTTTTCACATATTATTAAATGTTGTAAAAAGTACGATATATTCCGTTTTATATTTATTAATAAAATGTATTTTCACAAAACCTTGATTTTAACACTTCACAAATAAATACATTATAAAAATACATATAAGTTATGACTAATAAACCTTATTTTGTTAGTCATGATTATTTTGTATTTATGTAACCAATTTATCCAATAAATAATTTATTAAAAAAAAAATTGTTACAGATATTTTAATCAATAAATGTAAGTATCTCAATGACGCTTTAAAGTAGTGTTAATTAAATAATTTAATATACTTAGTATTTAATCAACTGTGAGAAGTACAAGGCGTAGCTACCACCACAATAATACTACATTCTGAAAACTACACATTTACTCGGACAATCAAAATAATCCCTTTAAAGTCTTTCAAATTGTTAAGCAAGATAGCCTTGAACTTATACTTCACTTACAATGTGGATCATTTAAAAATCTATCGGATAATCTCAATTCTCAACAGATGTCACTTATAAACATCCTCTTGGGAACAATAATGTCAACAATTGATTATTGTAAGGTGGAAATCGTGGACACTGCAATTGAATAGGACTAACATCTAAGATTTTTAATTGTCTATAGACAAGACTAGACAATAGATTAGGGGTGCGTGAAGGGGGCTCGCAGGAGCTCGCACGAGCCCCTTGTTAAATTAAGAAAATTAATATTCTCAGATCCATGCGTTATATGTATATTATGTAAATATAAATTCTCATTTAATTTAAGAACGCAATGTTATACAATTATTTAGTATTTCTGACTTATATTTCATGTACAACGGCTTGAGTATAACGTTTGAAACATGGAATCGGAGCTGAAAGAAAATAATCATATTTTCATCCATCTTGAATCTCTTCAATCTTGCAATTCAATTAATAAAGGTAAATACATTTTTTAACTTTTAATATTATTTGAATAACGGCTCATTACGTATTGTTACAAAACTTTATATAATATATAGTAACATTCGAAACTTTAATAGTTATTTTTTATAATTGAGTATAAGAGTGATACAAAAATCCACCCTTTCCCCAAAACATAGCGAGCAGCTTTGAGATTAAGCAAGCTCCTTGTTCACATATTGACAGCCCACCGCTAAATATTATCAATTTATAAGTACATATAGAAACTATCTAAGCTCACAAAACAAAAATGTAAAAGTAACTTTTAAATCTGGTTATCATCCCTAGATAACATCATATTCCTTCATGTAATCCGCTTAGTATAATTGCTAGCGAGCTTGCTTCAAAAAATGTATCTCACAATATTGTATAACCATCCACCACACACCCCTTTGCGAAACTGTTCGATTAGCGCTTGCGCAAACAGCTTCTTATTAACATGACAAAGGGCAGTTTTTGTGGGGTCTGTCAGACCCGCCAGAGCTACGCAGCACGCCACGTGACTTCCACGTGGCGAGATTGTGACTTTGATTATTACAAAACGCGGTAACTGGATATTCTGCGAGCATTCATGGTAACATGATAACCGAATAGCATCAATTCCAGATATTATACTGAGATTAATCGGAAAAATATAATGCGTCACTGATTGCCAGCATTGTGGACTTTTGAGTCTCTGTTCGTTTAAGATGGCTATCATACGAAAGTATTTATTGCTAAATGAAGGATTTTCTCACTATGCGTCAAGACAAAAAACTGCTCGTTTCAACAATTACAGTGATTACTTGTTGTTTGTTTATAACACTTTAATTAATCGCCAACCAGTTTACAAAGTCGCCGACTTCAAGCTTTACTGAACGTATTCCGTGCCAAAGCAGGGTTAAGAGGTTTCAAATAAATGCTTAAAAAGTGTCAAGAATCAAGACAGGCGCAATTACTTTGAAAAGAATTAGTTGATGCTCTGAAAATAGTATAATTAAGTTGTGTCAATAAATTGATAATTAAAAAAAACAAAATGTTTATCTAATTAATTAGTTCATTCTTCATGGTAAGAGAAAACAAATTACTCGGCGACTAAAGTTTTTTTGTTGACTACATTTAAAATATTTATATTTGTTCCAAAATTCTGGTTAGTTTTTACTAATTATGAAGTATATTTTAGGCATGATTGTCTTGATATTTTCATAAATTTACCCTTTTGGTTAACCTCAAAAAATTAGCATTGTTGAAATAACTGACTGACTGGTGTCTTTCATCTTTTACATAGAAAAGAGCTCTTGTTCTATTTCCCTTTCCTCTCTTCGGTGCCTGTTTGATTATTATTATTAGCTGTAATAAGTGTCATCATTCTATACGTTATGGGTTAGACATCGTCAATACGGTAGGTGAGATAGGAAGTGGTGAAGAGATTTTAATAGAAAAGATTGAGAACTCGTTTCAGTAGCTTTCTCTCTTTTCAGAAAAGACAGATTAATAAAGGACTTGTTATAACTTAACCACTCTGTCTGCATCTTATTAAAGGATCTAATAACTTGGATATGGAGAGATGAAACCATTAAACGAACAAGTGAATGTGCTTTTTAATGGATTTAAGCCGTTGGATAAAGAATAAGACTTTAGCCTTAACGGCAGTGGTATTCTTCATTATTTTAGTTATAGTGCTAGAATTACATATAAACATGTTATATCCTACTTTTTCCCACTAAATTATTGTATTACGTAGGGGTGTTTTCATATGGTAAAGTTTTTTCAGTAGGCTAATTTAACAAAGCTGTCATTTCAGACAACAAAGCAATGTTAAATTAGTTATTTTATAAGTAGTCAATTTTGAGTGTAATTATTGTATTTCAGGTATTCAATTAATTTATTAAAACAAGCAGGCGGAGAAGCACATTTTACTACTTAATATATTCTTCATGTATAAGTTTTCATTCACTCACATTAAAAAATGACTATATTTAAATAAAAATGATTCAGTATACTAGACAAAATGAAAAGCATTATTCCTACCTACTTGATACAGTAACAATCGTTTTAACCACACAAGTGAAGGGGATACTGTTTCTATTGTAACTGATAGGCAATAAAAAAAATATTCGTAAATCTCATAAAACCATATTGAGGCAATCAAAAACTACCCCATGGGTATTTTATTGGTTAAAGAAAATGCCACGACAACAATTCACAATCGGAATTATTAATTTCAATATTTTGACAACTTCATTATGTTTAGTAATACTGCTGTATCTTTGTAGACTAAACTATAATGTATTTTCTATGTTTACGTCGACTCCATACAGAGTGGCGGATTAAATACATGGAAGTCCCCAGGTGCAATACGGATGTTGGAATGACTGAGAGAATGTTTGAATATCACAAATATCCATGCTTTCAAACAGAAATCGATTGAAAAAATGCTGTTCGTACTGGAATTCGAGTCCATGAGATCCGGCATGAGAGCCAACGGTGTGATAAGTCGGACAGTTTCCCGTACAATTATTACATGCGTAAGACGGCAAATAGTTGTTTGACTTATATCCCAGCAAAATACACTTAGTCAATTTCATATATAATCTTCAGTAATAATTATAATATAATTAATAAGATTTTTCATAAACGTTAATTGTATTTCATAACATACCACGGTTAAATCAAAATCTTGTTTGGTTAATTTATTTTTGTTTTTGATGAATCAGAAGTAGTAATTATTATTTATTATTTTAATTAAAAAAAAACTCGTGACGAATGTGATAGAGATAATATTCTTTCACCCTCCTCCCAATGGATATTAAATATCAGGCAATAACATCCCCACAAAATGATAATCCCTGCGGTATTAACGATGTAAGCATTAGTTTGTGAGAACGCTTTGCTTTTTTATTGCCTCCATATGAATTTTCCGATTTGAATAAATTGTTATTTATTAATTATTTATACGAAAAGAGGGTGTAGGTGGTTAACTTTCAGGATTATCTTGCATAAGTTCATTATTTTTAATTTTGAAAATGAATATTCTTTTACTTCTTATTATTCAGGTTTATAGAAAAAACAGAAATTTCGAACCATTTGTTTGACACACGAAATGGTGGATTTAAATCTAATATAATATGATAACATATTTCTTTTATAATTAAATCAGGAATAAATGTATTATATTTGTCATATTTTTTAATAATGTCTATTCCAAGTCAACAGAAGTTTTTCTACGAGATTCGATTACAATGAAGTTGCTCAATTTTTCCCTTTACAGAGAGGGTACGGAAAAAAATCAATGAAAAACGATTATTAATGTATTATAAAACGTCTCTATTTGTGAGCTAAGAACTTACTTTACTTTCGGCATGGAAGATGGGTAAAAATTAATTAAGATATAAAAATGATCATTTTTAAATTCAAAACCATTAACTTAATAAGGTAATAGTCAGTGTGTCAAAGTATTCATTCGTATATACAATCCTATGAATGCGTGAAAAAGTACGAAACTCTAATATTGTCCATCATTCGGTATTAAACCGCTAAATCTATTTACCCGTCGTTTAATAATCACCAAAACGATTTATTTGATTTAATATATATCCATTTCATTTTAAAAACAATACGAATTTAATTTTTCTCATATAAAACACTTTAAATGAATGGTACGGTTATTAATTTATTTTTTTAATTGTAACATGTATTAAAATTGTCAATGGTCGTTAAAGCTTTTGTTTGATTAAACATATTATTAATATTCGTATTATTAGATCAAAAGATTTAGTTCCAAATGGAACAAAGTGTTTACATTTGAATAAAGATTGTTTACAATTTCACAATGAAATAGCCTTCCTTCAGCCTTGATCATACAATAGTCAATTATGATTCAATAACAAAGGTAATTATAAAAAATAATGACTAACATGTCCGATGTAATATTCTCGACCAATGAATTATAAGCATTTAAATTAGCATATTTTGTTCATTATAAAAATGAACCAATCAAATCAATTTTGTAGAAAACAATCTCCATCAAATTTCACGACACAGTTATATTATACATATTACAGTTAAGCTTATACATATTTACACATACGTACTATCTAGGGATTCTCAATCCTCTTTTACACAGGGCATAAGTTCCATGCAAAAAAAAACCCTTCTAAAAAGATTAACTGAATTTAGATAAATAGGTTCCATTAAATTATTTTGATCGTGTTATTTCGAAAAAGTGAAAATAAATAAACCATGCAAAAAGAGGATTATGATCCATCCCAGACAAGCAGAACTCTTCCAGAAAGCATCCGCAGCACATGTTCAAGCCAGTTCCATCTTCGCTTCTTTACTTTGGATATAAATTAAGGACTGTTTAGTCTGTTTCCTTATCTTCGTGTTTCTGACAAACTCAAACCACCGTACTCCTAGTATTCGGTGCAAGTATCTGTTTTTAAAGCACAGTATACGGTTACCCTGTACTTTTGTAAGCTGCCATGACTCGTAAAACAGCACTGTCAGAATGCATGCGTTTAACAGGAGGCACTTGGCTTTGACCGAATACAGCCGTAGCACGATATTACCCTTAAAACAATATTTTTTTTAAAAATAAGTAGCAAAACTAGTAAGGTCTAAAAATTTCAAACGTTTCAAAAAAATTAAAAATATATTTCAGTGTTATAGAAAAGTTAATGTACCGTTTATAAAAATGTTTTTAAATTGTCGGTAGTAACATCAAATAATTAAAATATGTTTTTGGTTCTATTATCTTCTTATTTAAAGGTTTGTTTCTTTTCTAATATCATAACTGTTTTAATTTTTTTTGTTAAAGACCTTTTGATTAGAAAAATGTTTTAAATGTTGCCGAAGAGAAATTATACACCAATCATTATGTAACCATAAAAATATTGTACACATATATCTTTACCATAGTTAATATTACTATTATTAAGTAATATGATTATGATAGCAGTATGTATTATATTATATTATAATATATGACTTAGTCTGAAGGGTGTGGTAATAGTAAGGCATCCCGCTGGGTATTATTGGCTCTTCGCCTACGACAGCATATTGGTTTTTCGCGTAAATGCTCGAATAAACCACCCCGTTGCTTTTCGTAAATCGTTCGGGACGAATTGGTAGTTGACCAACCTAATAAAATTTTAAATTCTGCTCACTTTCTTTCTCAAAGTTTTCACGTAACAACGTTTTTTTGTGAAACCTTTTTTTAAACGATTTGATTTTTTCGGTCTCAATGTGGATTATCACTCATAATGGAATTATTCTGAATAGCTATTTTTTTTCTGCGAAAACATTTTTTTTTTAAACCTATCTTTTTCGGAGAAAGTATACAAAGAAGGATTAGGGCTAAGACAAGACTAGCGGTTACCCAATCGCTCTTTCTGCACCCATTTTTTAGGTTCGGATAGGTGGTAGGAGGGAATTTGATATTGGAAAATCTACCGTACTGGAATTCGACCCTGAACCTAAACCAACGACTTTGACCACTTTATAAAAGACCCAACAATGTATTTGGTTAGTAAAGTAAATATATTATCAGTAATATTTTAAATGATCATTATACACATACATATGATGTAACAAGTTAATAAATTTTAAACATTAATTTACCAGGATGAAAAAAAATGACCGTCCTTTCATTGAATTACCAACAAAATATTTTTTTTCAATCATTTCCGCACCAAACGTAGCGCAAATGCTCTTCTTATGTAGTTTGATCAAGAAGGATTTTTCTACGATAAGTACTGGTTATTCAGTCACTCAAACCTATATATATCGACTGTGGAAAGGAAAAAGGACTTAACCCACACATATCAAATTTTACAGGAGGCGCTTAAAACGAGTTTTGATGATTTTGTGACATATACAAATTATGAATTATACACAACCCTGAAGTGCACAGAGACTTCTAAACTGGTGTTTAATTGACATAATCTAATATTAATTAAAGAAATTGTCTAGGAAAAACCTTTATTTCAGTCTTTTTTCTTGGTTTTAGTTTTTTACAAGGTCATTTTTTCAAACTAAAAAGCTAAATTTAGATACTAATTCGGCATTTGCAGCTTGCATCCTTTTGATAGAACGTGTATCAAGTTTGATACATTGTGATTATCGAAAAAAACCTGTTTTGAAGAAACTGTGGGTTAAGTCCTTTTTCCTTTCCACAGTCGATATATATATATATATTATATGACTAGGACAGTATTCTTTATTAGTTAACTACTATCGCCGCACCCTTAAAATGGACGAGTGAAAGGGAATTCGAAAATAAAATGTTGCTGTCATACATGGTCGTTATCAATACTAGATAATAAAAAAAGCATTATATAATATACATAAATAAACGCTGTATGTATTAGAGCATCCATACTCAACCTGCGGCCCAGTAAGCTCTTATGTGCGGCCCAAAATAATTACAGTCACCAAATATTTTACATGCAAAACCCGCAGTACTGGCGTGCCGGCTCGACTTGTGACTAGGGCTTCCAAACCGGTTTATCGCATGGTTTGAAAAAAAAACTGAAAACCGGTTTATTTCACTCAGTTAACCGCGTTTTATCAAAAATACTCGTTCACTTATTTTTCATTTTTTTTTTCAAAAAGAAAAATCTTTTACAATGAATTTACTGCGTAGAAGCGGAAACAATTTGCAACAACTGAGTAACAAGCAGTTCTCGCTGTATATACGAATAATTGTCTATATGTCTATATGCTTTAAAGTGGGAGTGGAGACATAATATAAGCTAATATTATTGTATTCTACTATATTTTTGTCTAAGCATTGGATGTCCTGTCTACTCGATATGCTTAAAAAATAAATGCATTTATTTAAAGATCTTCCTTTTGATGAGTGTTATTATCAAGTTCTATTTTTTTATTTGACTTATTTTATCATAAAATATTTTTCCACATTTGATATGTGTATATGTATAATGCCTCCTGTGTTCCATCTATTAAAAAAATATCGAGTTTTCATTAAAATTGGAGCATTTAGGACAAATATTTAAAATTTTCCACAAATTTTTTTTTTTGCATACCTAATCAAAATACGTTATATTTCGGTTTAAACTGATAAACTGGTTTTATTGCCAGAAAAAAACCGAAAACCGGTTAGTTGAAAAGTCCGGTTAATTGGAAGCCCTACTTGTGACTGTATTTAACGTCAAATCAGTCGCGACGCCATTGTGCATCATACATACATATGTATTCAGTATAGTATGTGCTATATTTAAAGTTTACTATAAATATGTTGCGGCTCACGGCTCACTTAGAGAAGCAAAAATCGGAATGCGGCCCGGAGGAAAAAAAGGTTGAGTATGACTGTATTAAAGCTTTAAAGCTGTGGCGGTCACTTTTTATCAGAATTTCTTTCTACTGAATACATTAGAGTGAATACGAATTCGTTATTTTTTAACACAAAATATTCAATCTATGATACGTTTTTAATCCATCTCTGCTTTTCTTCGCTAGCCGCCAATCAATGTGACCTCCAAAAGTTTGACTCGAGCCTCGTAATAGAGAGAAAATACAATATCTGCTAAAATCATTTATTCCCAATACTTTCACATTATATCTTCACCTGAAATATCACAGTATATTAATTTGTTAACAATGCAATCAATAAAAATAATAAAACATTTTTAGTACTTTTTCCACATAAAATTTATTAGATCAGGACCGGTTTCGCTCATGATGAGCATTTTCAACTGATTGTTGTTTTTCTTATCAGTTGACAATGCTCATCATGAGCGAAACCGGTCCTGATCTAATAAATTTTACGTGGAAAAAGTACTAAAAATGTTTTATTATTTTTATTATAATGCCATTCCACCAAGTATTGACAGTGAACACCTTAAAAATGCAATCAATATATATGTTGTATTATATATATAAATATTTTTAAAACCTTTCATGTAGGTATTTTACTTATAAGAATTTTAATTTACCATATTAATATCTATCATACAATCACATTTTTCAAAATTTCCTATTTCCACCTAAAAGAGCTTCGTTAAAGCAATCATGTGTATTAAAAATACGGATTACCCGTGGCTATTTGAATATTTTTTAAAGTTAATTGTTAATAGTATAAGTTGATTGTCCTGCCACCATCCAATGTGTGTATTCAGCCGCTGGTTTACAGTCGCCAGTCTATAACGCAATAAAGATTTAAAAAAGAAAACTAATTCAGATCTGTAAGCGACCGGTTAAGCAATACATAAATATGAATTTCTGAATCACTCAGTCTAACTCGTTACTCGTTAAATCATTGCATTATTTCATAAAATGATCGGACTTTACTTCTGTCTTATTCTAAGCCCAGCTGATTTTATTTATCTGCAACAGTGGTTCCCAAAGTGGTTCGTACGCACCCCCAGGGCTAAGCCACTGAAGGGGTCCGTGACAAATTAAAAGTCATTTGGGGGTGCATGGACAATGTCAGGGGGTCCACGGAAGAATACATGTAACAAATATTCCTGACACCTTGCTTATTATAACGAAAGTTATAATAAATAAAATGGTAACAATTTTTATGTCCTGAGTAAAATATAATTATAGTACATAATAAAACAAGTAATGTCAATCACCCACCGTGCAATCAAGCTTATAGCGGCCGTAATTGCAATTAAGTTCTGATTTGTACGTCATGCAATAAATGCTCCTTGGAAAAAATATAAAAATATATAGGGATTTCGGGAATGACTGATTTTCACTTAACTGCACTGAACGGATCCCGGGATTGGAAAGCCTAGTGAACATCTGTAGCGGCTCTCTATTAACTGTGACGTTTTGGCCGGCATAATTTGTAAAGACTGATTCCATTACCCAAAAGCTCACCAAACATTGACTGTCCCAGGCGCAATACAATTTGGAGGCCCTGTTGTTCGGACAACATAAAAACGTCAGAAAATTCCACGTTAAATAATAAAAATAAATTTAAATCTGAAGAAAAGCATAAGGGTTATATAATATAATGTGTTATAAGGGTTATATAACTATTTTATCACGATCCGTCACTGACAACTTTTAATTATTATACAGCCAAGTCTTGTATGTTGTAGTCGGAATCGTCACCTAGCCAGACTGAGAAGAAACGACAAAGCCTACTCAACCAGCCATACTCACAGCCACATACTCACAGCAGAACAACGAGGACTTGCTGTTAGTTTATCACATGGTTGAATTTTTAGGAGTAAGCAAGATATAACAGCTTATAACTTGTTTGACCTCATAAAAATATTATGACGGAGCAACGAGGACTTGTTGTTAGTTTATCACAAGGTTGACTTTTTAAGTTTTAAGTAACTGTTTGCTTTCTGTATCGCATAACCTATTTGGCAAAATACAATGATTTCGACAGAGTAAGAGAACTTGTTGTTAGTCTATGCCTATGAAGGCTTTTATGAAATAAAAGTATGCAAGGAGTTGGTACAGTATTTTGTTTTTTTAGAGGTTTATAGAGGATTACCTGTCAGTCAATCTCATGATTGGCTTTTTAAGAGAATGCAAGGTGTCATTATTTGGTGTATACACTTTTTTGGTATAGTAAAGAGACTTTTACAGAGCAACGAGGACTTGTTGTTAGTCTATCTCTCTCAGGCTTTTCTAAAATAAACCATAAATGAGAAGTTTTTGAATAAAATTGCTTAAAATTGTTGAATAAAAAAATGGTTTTATGAGTTCTACCTGTCAGTCAATCACACGGTTAGTTTTTATGAATATGCAAGATATCGTAACACTTGCTCTACATTAAAAAGGTTTTCACAAAACAACGAAGACTTTTTGTTAGTCTGTCACATGTTTGGCTTTTTAAGAGTATGCAGGATATGCTTATTTGGTTAATGTAATATCTTATCACTAGTTCAACCTCATAAATAGATTTTGACGGAGCAAGAGGACTCGTTGATAGCCTATCCTTTTGAAGGCTTTACTATGATTGTTCTCTTCAAGGAGTTGTTAACTAGAATTGTCTACAATAGTTGAATGTAAAATTCATAGTTAAATGTAAAAACATTGTCAGCTTTTTAACAATATGCAAGAAAGAATTATTTGGTATATATAATTTGTCACTTGTTAGACATTGTTAACAGATTTAGACGGAGCAACGAGGACTCGTAGTAAGTGTTTCCTTCTAAGGGCCTTACTAAATAAGGAACGATACTGAAAGTCGCAGTCACTATCGACTGGTATTACCGTATCTTTTTTCTTCAATAACTATTTGAAGTCCAGTTGCTTAATTTCTTATTTTCGAAGAGAGTAGGAATATAAGGAAAGAGCAAGAATAGGAAAAGTGGTTAACACAGCATAGATTTACTGAATTGAATCTGTTTATTTCCGATAAATATTAAAAAATAAGTTTTATAAACTTTTTGTGAATGTTCGCTCACAATATGGTGCATATAGCCGTTTTTTTCATAAATGCATTAGGCGCCTCTTAAGAATAGAACTAAATGAGTTAATGGTGCTAAAATCTAAATGCGTCGCCCGTGCACACGCGCACACCTTAGCGGAAACATATAATATGTGAACAAACATTTTCAATGATGAACCTCAATAAAAACTCTTTACAATCAAGCATCACTGATACAACAAGTCTTAAGAATCTCAACTACAAAATTAACACCTGAATTTAAAAAAATGTTAAAAGACGTAAAACAGTTCCATTCCTCTCATTATATTGTTTTTTTTTACGATATTAAATAATGTACATATAAAAATTGTATTTTACTTGCGGCCCGCCGCTCATTTTGAATTCCTGAATTCGGCCCTTCATCCGAAAAGTTTGCCCCCTTTTGCTCTAAGGTAATAAAGGTGAAAAAACTATCTGTGGAATTAAAACCGTGAAACCTTGTCCAGTGTTTTGGTTTAATGTAGTAGTGAAGTCAGCTAGAGCTACGGTTCTGAGTTTGACTAACTCTTCTTTTCTATTGATTAAATTGGCATTTACTTGGTAGAACTCTATTATTATAATGTAAAAAAAAAAGCAAATTTTTGAATTATATTTCTTTTATTATTTGATAGCTATTTCACCGAAAAGGTAAGTAGCGGTTTGTAAGTAATCTAATAAATTAACGATTTTTTTATCCTGTTAGGTTAATGTTTAAAATTTAGAAACTTGTTAGATCATATGTACGGCATTTACTTGGTAGAATTCCATTTCAATAATGTAAACAATATCAAAGTGTTTTTCTACATTTTTTAAAATTAGTTGATTGCTATTTCGGCGTATGCTTTCATCACAACTATAGTAGATGAAGGCATACGCTGAAATGGCTATCAACTAATTTTAAACAAAATTGTAGAACTAAATACTTTTTTAACTAAATTTTTAACTTTATTATTCTTTATTTAATCAACATTTTATGGAACTGTCACTTAAATTAATATATTGAATAATATTAATAAATTGTTATTTCATTACGTTGATTATACTTATCTGCAAGTATAATGCCTAGCGTTTGAACAAAATGTCAAAGTTGTTAAACTTAAATGATTTTGATTTAAAAATAAATGTCAAGTAAGTAACTGAGCTTTAATTCAACACAACCACCCTCATTTTAGCATTGATATCCACTTTGACATGGGCACTTCGTTTGCTTATCGATAGATAAACGCTGTCGTTTGATCCAAGGGGTAAATAATTGTGCTTTTGTTAGCGATAGTCATCTAAATTTAAAACCGTGTATTGATTAAACATAATTGTATTATATTATAAATTGTTACTCGACATTTTTTTTTGTTGACCAGATTCAACTTAAATTCATTGACAAAATTAGAAATAAAAAATATGTATCATCGCAAAAAAAATAATGTTAAAATCAATTAACCTATTTACTGAATACATACAAACGTTACATTGCATTTTTTCTTTGTTAAAAATCAGATTACTTGATAGACGACTGGACTACGAGAAGCTTTAGAGCAAACGACACCAATATATATGAAACAGAACAATACTTAAAAATATTATAAGAGAAAGCAAAGAAGAAGGATTTTTTTCCCAACATGCCCCTAGAGTAGTTTGATTGCTTTAATTATGTAATCATTTTTCGGTTCCTTAAATAAATAATATTTTTTAATTATCCTTAACTTACAATAATATTGATTTGGGTGATTAAGAATAACATGAATCAGAAAAAAGAGAGGTTAGGCGACTGGGTAGCAAACAGATCTTGTAGAAAAAAATCTGTTAGGATACCTCCATTATGAAGCCATATGCTCTACATTGGAAGCGAGCATGGATAAAAATAGAACTACTCGAATGCGACTTTTTTATTTTTAATCCAGTTTTAATGAATAATACGATAAGTTCCTCATCATTTTTAAGACAAGGCTATATGGAATTTTGATTCATTGAAAAACTTATAAAAATCTAAAATTGTCACATGACATAACTTTTTCAAGTTATTACTAACAATTCAGATACAAAACTGGAAAAAACGTTATTTAAAGGGCTTAAATAACACTGATGTCAAAGTGTTATATTATATGTTGCCTTCTTTATATTTAGAAAAAAAATCCAACGTTAATTAAACGTTTAACGACATTCTTAGATTTGAGCACAATATTATATGTAATAGTTTGTTTTGAAAATGAAATCTCCAAACGATACTTAATTGTTTAACTACTGGCAATGATTGATTCACAATAGGTTGCTAACTTTAGGGGTGGGTTATTCATCGCTTCACAAATGTTTTGTTCAATTTTTGTTCCACCCCCTCTTATTCACTGTAAATTGATTCAGACAAAAATTGCCCAAAATGATAAACTTTCGACGCACTTTTCTATTGTGAACTGTTTTGTATGCCTCAATATGATAAACAAGCGATAAAGTTATTCAAATATATTGCTTGTGCTGGATATTTTTTATCTCGCTAGCTCGATGCAATACATACACTTAATTTAATAAAATTTAACCAATAAAATATCTGCACCGTTTTTTATGTAGCTGTTTAACTCGATGGCTGCCACAGACGAGATATCTCGTAAATTTTTTCGTGCTCAACGCGCCACAAACGAAGTTATCTCGTCGATAACTAATTAAATTAATAGTTGCAAATTATAGTCGGCGTACTAGGTAACTACTATTAATTATCTACGGCAGCTAAAAGGTTAAACACGAAAAAAAAAATCTCCACAACTAAATGGCTTGGCATATTTTTTTGTTTTTTCATTGTTGTTTGTGTTTAAGTAAATAAATTAAACAAAAATAACGGTAGATTTCTAAAACATTTTTTAACTATGAAATATATTTTTAAAATAAAAATGCACTTATAATTTAACTATATTTAACCCTTTCCCCGCAAATTCTCGTCATACAAACCATGGACACTACATGTAGATTTCAGGTGTTATAAACGTGCACCCTGATTTAGTATATATTTGTAAAACCATTTTATTATGTGAGCTGTTAACCATTTCCAATAGCATAAGCTATTCAATAGTAGTATTTATTTATTTTATACCAGGTTCGTTCCTTCAAAAAATGTAATTTGGCGGTAGCTGTTTGTAATTGACTTAATATTCCAAGAAGGTGAGATAATATAACGATATACAAACGTATATGTGTAAAAAAAATGATTTTTTTTAACTTGTCACTCCCTGATCGTTAAGTTCTAAATATTTTGTTAAGACTTTTCTTTTAGATGAAAATATCACTTATTAATAAACTAATCAAATAATTAATGGTAAGAAACGACCATGCATATTTGTACCCGCGATAGTAATGCCATTTTTTTCCAAAGAGATAATTCAATACTCCAGGTATTATAGTATAGTACCTACTAGTATCTTTATGTATGGATATTACGTTCAGCTGCTTTGCATTCACTCAATTGCGCAATTTTCTTATACTCCATTACAAACTTAACTACCACTTTAAGCACTTGCTCGTTATTTAGAATTATGTCATAAAGGGGAGTAAAAGTGATAACACGTTATTGATATCAGTTACTCTAATCAGTAATCGGTAATCACCCTCTCAATAGCATTATACACTAACAACCCCCCTCTACGCTTTGAAGTACCTATTTGAAATGCATACTTTATCTGATGCATTTTAATCTCAGGATTAAACCAATTTACCAAACAAACGTTTTCAATTAAAAAATTTAAATGCTTTATGGATACGTACAATTTAAATATATCTATATTGATTAGGGTGTGTATGACGTGTGCTGGAAAAAGTACCAGAAAAAGATTATGAATTAAGCTGTTCTTTTTCAAAGTAAACAGTTTTTAACAATCATATAATCAAATCATTATTTTTTCCATATTTGTATGGCTTAACTTGTATAATTTAATTTTATTGACGTGACTTGACATGACTCACTATATAATGACGTTTTGATTTTTCTTTTCAGCTATATTTTTTACAATATTAAATTATTAAAGATCGTTTCTTCGTAGTTACTACCAAGCCAACTAATTTAACGTTAAAAACCTCAGCCATGCATGATAATTCCGAGACTGAGTTTTGTTTCTTTGTGATTTGTCGCATAGGTAGAGTAGAAACCATCATAAATTGGCTGACACTAGAGTTTAACTTTATAACGTTATGTGTACAGATTTTATTACTTATTTAATTACGTAAATACGAAACTCTTTATTCATCAATATATTCAAATATATGTGACGACATAAATAATAATTGCCAACGTAATTGGTGCAATTATCATTGTATAAAGTTATCTATATATTAATAGTCGATAAAATATTCAAAAATCACAAATCACCAATAATCACAAATATGTTCGTACTAATGTCCTCGGGTATTTTTCTTCTTCTACGAAATATATTTGCTAGCGTACTTGAAAATTAGTTGAATAAAATATATATTGTATATATTTTATATAAATGTGGTATATTTCTGATTTATATAATAATGGTATATTTCTGCTACTACGAAAAAAGATTGTTAGCAAACTTAAACATTATTCCAAAAATTAAATAATTTACAATTTAAATACTGCAGGGCTGTCGATATATGCCCGAGGTCGATTTCTGCTACTACGAAAAATGATTGTTAGCAAACTTAAACAGTATTCCAAAAATTAAATAATTTACAATTTAAATACTGCAGGGCTGTCGATATATGCCATGAGGTCTATTTCTGCTACTACGAAAAATGATTGTTAGCAAACTTAAACATTATTCCAAAAAATAAATAATATACAATTTAAGCACTGCAGGGCTGTCGATATATGTCCCGAGGTATTTTGGTGTTAGCAAACTTAAACATTTCAATTATTCTAAAAATTATATTATATATAATTTAAATACTGCAGGGCAGGCTGTCAATATATGCCCCGAAATATATTTCTTTTACTTTTAGAATTTCTGGCTTATTCAATAAATAGGTTTGTAATTTATTTTTCACGCCAGTAAATTTTCTGACTTCTTAAAAATGCAACAAAAATCCCCCGTTGAGGTCAACGGGCTTACAGCTAGTATGTTTTTATAAGGTTGATACTACCACCAATGCATGCAAGTTAAATAAAGAATATTTTCTCGGAATCGAGATTTAAACAAACAAATTGAATATTTAGAATTAAATTAAGAATAATCATTTTGGAAAACAGATCAAAATAATAATTACGTTAAAATACGTGTATTTATGTATGAAATTATGTCCACACGAAACATGTGAGCTCATAATAGAGCGTCTTAGCAGAAATTGTTTTTACATGGACTGGTAGTAAGTCTGTAGCTCAAATTTTCTTTACGTAGAAGGGTAAGAAATGAGACTATATTTATAAAAAAAAACATTCTTGTAGCGGGTGGAAAAAATATCATTAATACAAGTGTAATTTTACTTTTATTATTTTAAGAATCAAATAATGAATGAAAATGTTTCCATTCTAGCACATGAACCCGTGTCTCACAATCAAATTGGTAAAACAGCTTAGACCACTCAACTACAAGGCCAACAAAGAAGTGACAAAAATATATTACGTGGTTTTTAATAAAAAATGCCCATCAAAATTAGTTTAAATCGTCTATATAACGTAATTATTACTTGATAAAAAAAGCTCTTTGATATTACAATTTCTAGCGGAATTGTTATTTCCATAAATATATAAACGTGCCCACACTAGAGCCTTAAACACTCTAACGGGCTAACGACGAAAGCGTTAACGGCAGCGTTAGTTAACGGGGCATAAAGCCTCCCCGTTAGGTCGCTATTAACGATTTAATAACGCAGTAATTGTAGCAGCAATTAAGCCTGCCACCGGATGATTATCTGCGCCGTTACTGCCTCCAAGTCAGTGGATCAAAACCTTTGAAAATTATTTGCCAGATATAAATTTATAAAAATATGTATTTTAAATTCAGAAAGAGTATCATCAAACATAGGTTTTGTAAAAAGTTATTTCATAACAAACAGCAATTGGACAAAGCACATTCAATGAAATACTCAGTAAACAATTAAACCAAGTTTAGATGGTATCTGTAATTAAAATTAATGTACCATGTTTCCATCTACGATAGACGATAGTAGCACATGAAAGGTTTGGCATACATAATAATTCGTAATTATTGAAAAATTAGTAGTGCTACGTACTATTTTTAAAGCATTAAAAGTGATTTTCAAATAAAGTTATCTGTATCCGTAAATATGTATATCATAAACATTGCAGTGACCTAAATGAAAATTTTACATCTAAGAAACGGCATTTCAGTTGATGTTTTATTATCAACGATTAGTAGTTGTTTCAGAGTTCAATAAAGTTGTATAAAGTACCAATCAGAGCATTCTAGTGACGATTTCACCAATCAATGTAATGAATAGACTAACAATTTTTCAATATCTATAAAATTATATTTCTCCGGTTTTTCAACTCCACCTCCGGTAAAACACCCTAATCCACGACTCCCGACTCCAAATTTACAGTTCTGATAGAAACTAATAATTTAATATATAAAAACTTTTTTTTTGTACTTAAAACGAACTAAAAAATGTCGTGTATTTACAAAAGTACAATTTGAAAGATTGTTCTAAATTAACAACTTATCCCACCTCCATCAATTTTGTAATAAAAAATGAAAAAATTATTCTTTTAATTTTGTTATAATGAAAGACTATCAAAACTTTAAAAGATATTATACGTTCATATGAAAGATTGCTGAGTAAAATCTTTATCCAACCAGAAAAATATTTTTTTCATATTTTTTAACGAAATCAATTTATGTTTCAATCGTTGTTACAAAAACACATCTAATATATATATATTTTTTTTTTCTGATTGAAAATATTGTTTATATACTGTTACATTGTCTTGTGACGGTTGAAAATGTGCAATCGTTAATTTTTAAGCAATATTAAACAGTGTAAAGAATTTAAAAATCTAACGCCCGAGAGAAAATCCCCTACTGGTTGCCAACAAAATCTACAACCTTTCAATTAAGTAACAATCAAAACGGTTCTCTACGAAAGCTCTTGGTGGTACTATTACCTCACTGGCAAAGCTCCGAAGCAAAGCTCTGAGCTTTTATGAACGCCAAAGGGAGGTTTTTGGCAATGGCGGTCGCTATCTAAACTACCCAGACCCTCGCATAACGGCCTCTGTCGATGTGAGAGTGTTGCGCGAAGGCTGTATGCGTCAGGAGGGGAGTATGTAATTAATTTTGCGCTTTTGTTGCCGGGGATGTAATGGCAGAGTGAATTGGGATTGAAGGAAAAGCAACATTTGGATTCTACCATTTTCATTTGGAAACTTATTTACCCAGTAATTATCAGGTACGTTACAGGTGATTGAAGCTTTTACATAGGTACTCGATATTAAAAAAATATTATTTCAAGTAAACATTTATAATATAAATACATTGCATGTATAATATTTTTCCCCAGATGCGTAATTGAAGATACCTCAACTCCTTTACAACAACATGAATTACTTAAAAAATACTAAATCATAAATAATTGTACCTTATGTTTAATTCCTAGTAAAAAATGTAAATAGTGTCATGTATAGAATCTCTGAATGAATATAAATAAGATCGGTTATGACTAACTTATTCCACCTGTTTTTACAGAATGTATTAAATAGCGAAAATTTGCTATTTTTGTTTGTTTATAATATTTCACCAGACAGACATGAGCTAACACTCTTATGCTTTAATTCAAATTTAAATATGCTCATATACCATATGAAATTTTAACTGAATATTAATTGTTTTTTATCCTCACTCCCAGTGTACAAGTTGACTTCTAATGGAGCATGCTTACAAAAATTGATTGAATGGTATTCAATTAGTTTGCATAACTTTTCTCGTCAAAAAAGATGTAAAAATAGTCGTTTTACAGCATGAAAGTGGTAAGGTTGAAATAGTTGTATATGCATGTGAAAATCGACGCATTAAAAATTTCATTTCAGATTGGAACAAGGTATTTTGTAACCGAGAGGATGAAAAAGATTATGATACATGCTATTTAATGATAAAAAAAATGTAAACAAAGGTATCCGGCGCTGTCTACGAGGATGGCATTTTGTGACGTCGGCACAACCATGAGCTTAATAACCGCTACGGTAATCCAGATTTAACCATATTTGCTAAGCCTCTACGCCTACGCTGGACCAGACAAATGTCACGCATGGATAAGTGTAAATCTACAAATTCGTCTCACATTTACTACTCTTTAGAGAAGAGGGCCGCTGAAGACCGTGATTTCGCTGGATGTATAAGGTCACAGGAAAATATATACACATAATACTTTTTTTACGCGATACATCAATTCCAGAAAGTGGCGCGTAAAAAAACCTCATTTTCATATAAATTGACAAATCCGCGTAAAAAAGTGTCAAAAATGTATGAAAAAACGGTGCCGTTCAAAAGATCGTGCAAAAATAAATCTCTTAAAAAGGATTTGGTGCTTATTATATTGAAGAAAAAACACATAATATTTAGCTATATTAAAGAACAGAATTAAAAAATATTTTAAGATTTTGACTGAAAGTGCTTGGTGAAATTTCACTATTAAATTTTAATCGTTTAACTTTTGTACATTCACACAATTTGAATTATCAGTTCAAGTCCATCCTTCCACTTAAACATCTGAAGATGCTGAAAGCGAAACCAGGATCGTTAGTGACAAAACTTGTGTGAATGTACAAAATATGAACGATCAAATTTAAAATGTTTCTTTTGTGTCAGTTTTTGTCTACTACAGCAATCGCCTTCATTATTCTAAATCGTTTGTATTATGTATCTTTTGATCGGAGCGTATTTTATTTATATTTAATTTGCTTCTTAGCAATTCCCTAAAATTAATCTTCTCAAACAAAAAGCTTCATTAATAACAACGTCTAAACAATAAAGTCAAATTAAGGTCGCCGTTTAATTAAAATACAATTCCAAACAAAATACTCAAAAACCTTTTCAAAACGTGTGCAAAGCTAAATTATAATTCCTTGAAAAGTTAATTTCCCTTTGATATTGTTAGAATAATGTCATTAGGTACGCTTAATTTTATTTAATTACAAATTTCAAACTCCACCATACAAAAAGTCATTCAATCCAAAAAGATCTAGAAATATATTTCATTAGGTATCAAAATCCTATGAACGTCTGCATGTCGCTTGCGACTTTCTGTTTATAAATTAGCGTTAATTACCAAAATTATATAATGGCTAATGACAAAAAGCTAATTTAGACGAGCCTTTTGTTCACAGTGATAAACGAGACTTTATATACAAAGCGAATATGCTAAAATGTATTTCATCTCTTTCGTGCACGATGCCATTATAATGGAAAAACTGGGGTGAGTGAGTGAAATAGGTAGAGCTATTCGAAGTTATTGTTATGTGGGACTGTAGGTGAATTTTGTCTTGCTCTTGCGTAATCGTTTATGAAGTTTTTCTTCTGTGACAGAGAGAGATAGTTGAATTTAATCGATGTGTAAGTAAACCTTTCAGAAGGTTGTACCATATTTACATAATGGCATCTGTGTAAGTGGTAAAGGTGAATCTATACTGAATGTCGCAATTGAATTAATTATGCTGTCTCGTGGAATTTTATTTAGTTTATGCCATATAATATGAAACATATGAGTTACGCTATGTCCACTTTCAATTTGGAGACTTCTTACTAACAATTAAAAGTGGCAAAAATACATTATAAGAAAAGAAGTAACTTTAAGCCAATTCCTTAAAAACAAAATCACATTAATGTGTAACATTTTAATATAAAATTACAAATCGATGAAAAAAATACTCGCATATGATAATTTTAATTGATATACAGTAGTACCTCGATTATCTAAATTTTACAAAATAAACAAAAATTTTGTAAATGACCTCATCTGTGAAATGTTTTTCTAAATAATAAAGAAGCTTATAGCAGCTTCAGGGTTAAAACATTTTCGATGTGCCAACGCTGCCAACTTTAAAAGAAAAAATGAAACAAAATTTTAGCCTATTGATAAGATATATTAGGATAACTACAATTTGTAGACAACCGTTGTCTATTAATGTGTATAAACAGGTTCATAGATATGTATAATACTTGGCTTTTCTTAATCTTCAAATTATATTTCTTGATAAGCTTTATCCCTTAAAGTGTATTAACACCAAGATGGTTATAAAAATATAACCAACAGTAAATTTTGTATTTTTTTTTATAATTTCTCGTGTAAACCAACCACAAGGAAACGTTTTTCCATGCTCAGCTGTACACAAGTGGAGAAATATTCTTTCCCTTACTTCCACAAAGAGTTCAATTAGTTAAAGCGAGACACTGAATTCATATTTCAAATACTACTGTCATGAAAATCACTGTGAATAGTAAGAACATTTAATGCAGTTACCAAAAATACAATTTATAATATTGTATTCATTCAAATACTTATAAAATATAATACAGATTATTATTATTTAATATTTTTATTAGGCAAATAATACTTAATTTTATTCTTCTTAGATTGATTGAATCATCATTTTTTACAAAAATAACATCAATGAAAATGTTATGCACGTAAAGAAAATAATTAATTATTATCAGTTAAATTGTTTTCGTGTTTTTTTTTTGTATCGCTGTACAAACAGTTTGAAAAATGTAAAGAGGTTTAAATGATTAGAAAGAGAAAACAAATCAAATAGCATAGCAGCTGTTAAAAGAGTGACAGAGATAAATAAAACACAATTTAAAATTACACATCCTGAATAAAAAATAATACAAAGGAAAAATACGAAGTCTCTTTTTCGCAGGAGCGGAAAATTATTTGACAGAAAGAGATGACTATAATAGCTCGTGTTATATTATTATATCCTTCCTATTCAGTTTGCCATCTCTTTTATTTTGATTTGAGATATGATAAAAAATGAGAGAGATGTTATAAAATTGCCGAGTTTGTAAATTTGTTCTTATTTCAAATTTATTCTTTTGTTACAACGTAATGAGCAATTATGAATTTGAAATTAGTTTTTACGACAAATTAATGGAAAAATTTTGAATGCAGTGTGTGAAACCAGTTTCTATTTTTAATAAAATATTTATAATGAAACCAAATGGTTGTTGAAAAGTCGTAATTTGCCTTATGAATATGATAATTCAACCAAATTGCTGACATTTCAACGACGATAAGAACAGAGAAAAATATTTTGACGTGTTTTATACTTTACTTCATAGAAATGCATATTAACATCATGTTAAGAATTAATATATTTTTTTGTTTATTGAGCCGTCCATACATAATATGAGAAGCTTGGGATCAAAAACGCACAAATCTAGTTTTGAGAAAAAATGATACATCATTATGATTTTGGAGCATGACGCAAGCCCCCCCACACACACACAATTTGTTATATTGAGTATGTGGAAATATAAGCCCCTCTTTCGGCCTTCAGGCATTCCATGATTCTGCTATGTGGCTATGCTTCTGGTCAAAATATGACCATATAATCAAAAATATCAGTTCTTTCATCTCGGACGAAACACCACAAAAGAAAAAAACTAAAAGGATCTCTGGAAGCGATTCCCAGGACAGGAAAGTGTCCCCCACACACGTTGTGTTCGGTTCGTGTCTCAAAGAGCAAGAAAGAAAGAAACAAAAATCACATTGGGTATCGAAAAACAATGTTGTCACTTAAGACCATTCACAATAAAATAATTGATATTACGGGTTACCTGAACACTTTTAAACACAATTAATTTAGCTACACATTTTAAAATTCTGCCAGTTTTCATCACAAAAGTGGTAGTGGGAGCGGGTGACAATAAAGCATACAGTATCAATATCATATAAAACAGCAACTCAGTGGTAGTTGCCGCTGGTATTATGTAATAAGCGCTCGAATTGCACCAGAGCTATATATGTCCATATATTATTATGTACTCGGATAAAAGAATTGGTCTTTAAGACAAATAAAGAATAGTTTGCGCCACATTTGACGCGTACTATCTGATAATAACAAATATCATATTTTCAACTCTTTCAATCTGTCACAGTAATCATACGCTTCTCGCAGGGAGCGGAAATGGCCCAACAAGAAGCAAAAGAACTCACACATGTCAAGATATATGTCATTTACAATATGAATGCAACAACAAACTCTGTCCGCAGAATCTTTTGTTACAGTTTTTTCCACTCATATTTCTTTAGAAATATGATCTATGCACATTCGTCTAGGCCAACAATAGAAATCCTCGCGAATCCATCAAATGTACAAAGCCTGCGACTACGATCCACAAAATATTATAAAGCTGGTGACTCGGTTCCACAAAATGGGAAGCTAATCTTTTGTGGATTGACCTGCGTCATAATTTGAAATTGATTGACTCCTATTGAAGATTTTTCTTTTATCCCATTGTGCCCGGGATAATGGAATAATGTTTAAGGGATGATAGAGTCAATTTAAGGGAAAAGGTGATTTTCATATTCTAGGGGTGGTCACAAATTATCAAAAAAAATATTTTACGTTTGGAAGAGTTAAATCAATTGATTTGAAGTTGAATTTAGTTTAATAATTCATTGAAATAATGAAATGAATACATTACTTTCAATATATAACATACATACTTGAAACCCATACACGCTCCTTATATAGATCATATGACCTGATAATGGAGGTATCTAAGAGAAGTTTTTGTTCTACGAGATCTGGTTGTTACTCGGTTGCTCATCTTCTCTTTTTATAAAAGTGTAACGATAGAAGAATAGGACTAGATCATGAATATAAGAAATATATTCGTGCTTGTTACGCCCTGTTCATTAGGAATAAAAGTGTAGAAGGGTATTTTTAGATATCACAAACATCCATGACTTGAAAAAATCGATTCTTCCTGGGAATCGAACCCGTGAGATTCTACATGGAAGCCGACGACGTTGACCACTGCGCCACAGATCCGACTAAAGGTCTATATTACTACCAATACCTTTTTCACTGACAGCTGCTGCAAAACAAAAATACTTAAGCGTGATTACAAGACAAAGGTGGGCAAGGTATACTAATATTATAATTATATTGATTATCTTATTTATTTTATTTATTTTATGAGAGAGCTTATTATCGTAATATGAAAGAAAACGAGTAATCATTATTAGTTATTTTTGCTCATCCTTGCACAAAAGTAACAACAATTTTATCTGAAATCGAAGAAAGACCATTTTTTTAATTTATCAAATTGTTGTATAGATTTTGTCTTTTGGTGATCTTCCGTCTAGAACAGGGGTTACTAACCTTTTTGGTCCCAGGAATTAAAAGATTTGCCCAAATTATCAGCGTGACTCGTTTTTATTCAGCTCTTCCAGGAATTTTGAAATCCGAAACCCGGGAATTTAACGATTTGTCTGAATTATCAGCATGACTCGTTTTTTTGTAGCTCTTATAGGAATTTTGAAATCTGAAAACTGTACCAAAACTCACTTCTTGTCAAGCTTTTACTTAAAATATTGTTTCTACTCCATTTCCGTTTCTAATGAAAAGCAAATGAAGATACCTACCTTTACAGAAGTTAAAGTATAGAAATATAGGGCTAGGACAGGATAAGTGATTAACTAGTCGCTCACACTTCAAATTTTTTCAAAGCAAATGAAAAAGAAATTAGATTTTTGATCTGAAACATGAAAAAAGGTGCCGGAGAGCCGTTCCACCACGTTACATGGGAAAAATCACTGGTTATTATATCTATAAATATATTGGCATTGATATTTTTTCACCTTGTTGTAAACATTTACGAGTCCAAACTATTAATAATTTTGAAAATGGAATAATATGAGATTGTTCGCATAATCGTTGAATTCTTTTCATAGCATTTGTCACACTCAAAAAGCGTAAAATATAAAATGCCGAACGAAAAAATCTCACTTTCAAAATACCTTTATCACTTTACGCTCAATTATATTTGTATTGTATGACATAGCGGGTGGTTTATTTCGTTACAATGAGCGCAGGGTGGGTCTTCTTTTATCACATTGAGATTAAAAAAAAATGAAGCAACTTAAACGCAACGGCAATACGTATCATGGAGACATAAAAACATTTTGAAATATGTTTTATTATTTAGTGTTTATAAATCTCAAAATAAGAAGTTTTACCTTATCATAATTTCATATGACTACAACAATCAAAAGCTTACAAATAAGGCTTGTCAGTTTTCTAAAACCTGTTTTGAAAACTCTAGTTTCAAGCAAAATTTACGGCATTTGATAGTCATTTTTTTAACTTTGGACCCCGGTTTAAATAACTAATATTCCATAAAACGTCAGTTTTTTTACTTGAAACTGCCTTGGTTATAACTAAACGAGAAGAAATATGTAACTTTATAGTCAACAGACATCAATGAATGCGTTAAAATTATATGTTTTTGGTTTATTCTGAAAATATTTTTGTTACGCATTTTGACTCGGAGATGGAATTATAATATCTTATAATGGCTGAATACACTGAATTAAAAATATAACTTTTAGTATTTTTTTGTAAAAAAACATTTTTTTTTTTAATTCTCTAGGGTACTCAACGTTGTACCCACCACCACCCGCTACGGCTTCACACTCTTCTTATAGGGTGTATTCAGTAGCGTAACAACGTTAGTCGTGTTCAAAATTTTTCCCAGAAACGTCCCAAGAAGAAATTCTTCAAGACTTGGTTGCATGCACTACAGTGTGCAGAAATTAAAAGTTAATTAATAATTAAGTGCAGTTGAAAATATGAGATTTTATCTATTTAACTCAACTCTTTTTATTTGTTTAAAAACATTAAAAATATTAAAAACATTGTTTATTGTTAACATAATCGATGTTGGGGGTTGTAAGTTGGGTGGTAGAGGTTAATCAAAATATCACAAACACTCATGCCTTCGAGCAGAAATTCACAAATCGATTTAAAAATCAATTTATATAACTTTCCGTACTGGGATTCGAACACGTGACATCCGGTACCGAAGCCAACGACGTTTACCACTCGACCACGTAGGCGGCCTTATTTACAAACCCTTAATAAAAACGATCGGATTTTTTGATAATGCGAACATCACAAAAAATTGTTGATAATGCCAAATAATTTTAAAATCTACATTTCTAATTTTCCGAATATTTAAGAAGTAATGAACGTACACTAATTTGGGGTTTTATAAGACGTAGCTTGTGACCACCGATAAGTATTGATTCAAACGTGCGAATAAATCTAAAGACGGCCTAGCTCTAGATTGAAAATTAAATAATTAATATTAATGTTGTCAAGACTTGACCTTGAATGAATCGAATCAACAAGCAGATTAGTAAGTTGAGGTATTATGATAAAATCATTTCATTCAAGTCACCTCCATACGAGATGTGTTATGTTCTTTAAATGAAATTTTGCATAAATAACAAAAATATATATAACAAATAAAGTTATGAAATTAAAACGATTCGTTCAAGTACCTTTTAGATATCTCAAAAACATAATTTACTTTTGAATGTTCTTTTATTACAAAATGTGAAAATAGAAAAAATAGTGTTTTATTTTTAGGCATGATATCTTTTTACCGTGAATTGACAATGAACAGCTAAAAAGTGATTATCGAACACTATTCAATAATAAGGTATAAAATAAAGGAAATTCTTTCGTTCTTATATCATAAATAAGGTCAGTGTATTTTTTGTTTGCTAACACCTTTAGATCCTTAATTGACTCCTTAAAAGGGTGTGAAGGTGTAATAAACGGAATTTTAACCGCTTTGTATGATGCGTCAGGGACGCCTCACAAATGGGATATGAGCTGGTAATAGTATTCACGGGATATACTTTTAATAAATACACTGTAAGGAAAATAATCAGTTTTGACAAAAAAAGATTTAATAATATGTCATAAATTTTCCATATTTATTACCCGTTTTTTATTATTCAAAAAATAATTATGAAGACGCTCTTCATCTCAAAACGTTTTGAACAAAGAATATATGATCGTGATTAGAACCACGCTAAAACCACATTTTAAAAAAATACAGCCAGAAAAAAATGGCATTTTTCGGATTCGTAAAAATATCAGTATTTACATTAGGTTTGACTTCGCCGTCGATTTAAAAAACGGTGTAAATTTTATATTCCCTTTTTTAAATCTACTTTAACCTTAATATTTTTATTTTTAAAAAGGACTGACTCATTTTTTTACGACTCCAACTCATAATTACAAAATAATAATTGTTTTTTTCTTACATCTTTGCTAGTTTTAATTATAGTAAAACAATACCGTTGTTAGTCATAATAAATAAAATATTTTTAAGTAATTTTGTTATTTTTTTTTTGAAAATGTTAACATATTGAATAAAGCTACGTTTAACATATGAAAAGGTTTTACATTACTTCAAAAAACAATGTTTTATTTTTACATATTAATGATCTTTAAAGACCTAACAAACCTGTTAAATAAATAACATAAGGGTAGTTACCCAATCATCAGACCATAACAAATGTAATCAATAAGTATTATTTATTCAAGTCTGTCAATTAAATTACAATGATAAGGGTAACCGTATATAATTAGTTTTGCTCTTGAATTATTTTACAACGTTAATTGTTAATTCTTGGAATTAATCCGTTAAGAGACTCAAGTAAATATTGTCTATTTTCTCGGCTATAAAACCGAAAAAAGGTACAATTTTTCTTCTGTGTATACTGTTCTCTAAGTTCGTTTTAGTCATTTTACAAAATCAGATTAATATGATTAGATTAATATGATATCATTTAATAGGAAAAATAGCATATGAATTTTCTGTCGATAATAATATACCAATTTACCAAGTGTAGGTTTAATCCGATAACATACTAAGGGTAAAAATTCTATGTAGCTCTGGTCATTACTAGAGATATTTCTTTTAAGTATTTATATATTTTAAGATTACTTATGGTTATGTTTCTTTTTTTGCCGGCTTTGAAGCCGAACAGTAGCTTTGGTTGTTGTCAAATTAGCGTTTAGACGTGATAAACGAAAAGAAATGCATACGTTGATTTGTATATGTTTGTTCTCAAAGTCATTGGTGGTTGTCATTTATTTGATTCATTCCATCCAGCCCTTATCTCATACTGACAACGAGGTAAAAAAAAAGATAAAAACAGTACTACCCTCTTAAAGAAGAGGCAGTAACTAAGCTTCTAAATTATGTAGAGTTACTTACGAAAAAAAATACATCAAGTTTGAGCACATCACGCATACACATTAGAAAATGCATTCATTTTATAGAAAACAAGTAGTTGTCGCAATAAATATGTGCACTGACTGAATTTTTCCTGATGAATCTACAGTTGCTATTTATTTTCAATTATTTGCTAAAATTTTAGCAAATTACTATTATTTACTAACAATTTTTAACAGTGATTACTCTACTTTTAAGGTGTATATAAAGCTTTTTCAATTATACATCATTTGACATTATTTACTTTATTTTGCGCGATACTGCCTTTTCTTAGAAAAAATTGTAATAATAAAAATTGATAGTACTTACTTATGCCCATTTTTGTATTTTATACCATCTGTGAAAGGATTACAACCATATTACTTTAAGCTATCGCTTAACATTAAAATGAAATACATACACCCTTAAATCAGTATTTCATTTAATATTTTCAACATAAACATAATATTTCCTATTTACCTAGTAGACTATTTTTTTTTTGTAATATATACTTTTTCAAAAAAATAATGTGAGATTTAAGTATTTATCACTGAAATATTTTTTTTGCTATCTTAATAATTTATACATAAAGACTAAGAAATAACATAATATACAAAATATAAAATAATATATGTTCGATACCTACTATAAGTTGCGTAGCTAGGGTTTTTTCCACAATTTTATATCCAAAAATGATAATTTTAAATTTACAATAGTGTTGAATTAGAGAATTTTCTTAAATAATCTACTCCATTTTTTCACTTCAAACTATGTGTATTGTGAACTTATATATTTCATCGCAAGTGATTTTAAACTTGTACATAAAAAAAATATCTAAATAAAAATATAATATTTTTACAAGTTCAACATTTACGAATGGAATATTCTTTTTTTTGGTTGTTTTCATATTTTGTCAACGAAGTTAATTTTGTCAGACGAAAACATGACGAATGAAATATATGTTGCTTGCATTTATTTTCTTACATACAATTTGTATTTGCTTATATCTCCAAAATCTACATTATTATTACTCATTTCTCATCTGTATATAATAAAAAAAATATTTTACTTCTTCTAAGCCCTTTCTACTATTTTACATAATTATGTATGTATTATTTATGCTAAATGAACGTATTCGTTTCACCGTACGTATTTATAATAATTAAAACATACATTATAAATATTGGTATTATATTTCACTTTATAATATGATATTTATCGATATGTTAGTTTTTTTCGTATTTATTCACAACTCGCACATTGTCATTTTAATTTGATGCCATTTAATAAAAGCTTCGTTAAAAATTCAAATACCTCCGTATTATAAAAACTAAAGACTTTATAATTAATTTTTATGATTAGAAAAAGTAGAAATCTATCCCTCAGACAGACTTGCAACAAAAACTTTGTGCATTATTCGTATCGGAAGAAATGAAACTCAAACTGATAGTAATTTATGTTTATTTATCCAATTAGCAATAATATGTATAGCGACTATAACATTAATTAATTTATCGATAAAATAAAAGTTACGGGAGCGGTTTTGCGTTGCAGTGGCTTTTGATAAAATGGAAATTCAACATTTATCTAGGTGTATGAATATTTATTAATTATTTATGCAGCCTTAAATAAACTAATCTAAAAACACTTCGAATGACTTTTTATACTGACACCCGCGATTTAAATATATACTAAAATTAATAAAAAATGAACCGACACTACTTGCTACAGTTTTGGATGAAATTATCACTTAATTGTTCAAGATGTATTAGGAGTTGGCAAACGAAAAATATCTCTTATGCCTTTATTATAAATTATATTGAATATATTTTTTTTACAACTCACCACCTACCGATATGTCCTCCATTATTTTTTATATATATTAATCACATTTTTGTTGCTGTATTACGTCAACGTTTTTTTTAGTTGAAATAATTATTTGGTTTGCCTTAAACGTATAGTAGTTAATATCCAGTTCTATGGCAAAATTACCGTCTGACGTAATTAGTAAATACTACAAAAATACAAGAGTAATTCTTTTTACTTGCGTGCACGAGAAACATTGTTAAATCTCAACACTCTAATTACACAAGAATTTTTTTCTGATGAATTTTCATCTGCTTTGTGCTTTGGCGCTTCTCTTGAATTCCATCGTTATGATGAGTAGAAACAATAGAATTTTAATTGAACACAATAGGTAGTTTTTGTTGATTTACTTGTATTAATTAACGTATTTTGTATAAGCAAGTACATTTTTTAAGGTTCACATGTGATTTATAGCTTCATATATAATCATGCATTATAGAATACAATGAAACAATATTAAAGTTTGTAGAATAAGGTTATACATAACTAAGTCTTTTATAATTCTTTGATATTATTTAATACATAAAAATCATATGAATATAATGTGTACAACAATGAACTTTATTTTTTAAGCAAATACCAGTTCAAATGTATTTTTAGCGGCTTGGATGTTTGATATCTAAGCATTATTATATAAAAATGATACATTGTTTCAACTCTATTATTCATACAAAAACACAATTTTGAAAATGTATAGACAATTTTTCTATTGTTATATTTGTAAGGAAGCTACTTTCAAATTAAGACAAAAAGTAATAAAAATGCTTTATTGAAGCATACTAAAAAAACCTTTTATGTATGTATTATGTAATTTCAATAATTTATTTCTAATTTCTCAATACCAATACAATTATTAAAAATAGCCACGTTTTAATTTTTTTATATTGAAGCAATTTTACAATCCGATCTGTATTATAATGGATTTCTACCGATTAAATTCAGTCAAATAAATACTTTCACGAATATTCATAAGACAATTGTATTTTATATTGACTGTAGAAAGGAAAAAGGCTTTTTTTCGATAATCAATATGTATCAAACTTGATACACGTTATACCAAAAGGAAGTAAGCTGCAAATGCCAAATTTGTATCTAAATTTAGCTTTTAAGTTTGAAAAAAGATGAGCTTGTAATAATTGAAGCTAAGAAAAAAAACTGAAAAAAAGGTTTTTCCTAGACAATTTCTTTAATTAATATTAGAATATGTCAATTAAACACCAGTTTAGCAGTCTCCATGCAATTCAAAGTTGTGTGTATTCCATAGTTTGTTTTTGACTCAAAATCATGAAAAAACGTTTTTTGTGCCTCGTGTAAAATTTGAGGGTTACGTCCTTTTTCCTTTCCACAGTCGATATGAATAAAATGCAATTTTGTAAGTGGGTCGAATGTTGGTTGTTATGCGTGAAAATATGTTTTTACTTATTAGTTCCTATCCAGGCGTGATAAATTTGATGTCCATGTAAAAAATACTATAAGTTAAGGTATTTATAACTGTAAATATTTTTTCCTGCGTTTTTTATGTTAGATGTTTATAATCAAAGGAAGTGACAAAAACTTGTCCCAGTAGCTTTCCTGTGTTAACGTCAAGTTGATATCATTACAGTCAGCCCGCACAAAACTTCGATTGGCAGGTGTGGTTTTTTAAATGTTTTATGTCGTTTTTCGCCAAAGATGAGCGGTATTTTCTCAAAAGAAAGATAAAAATGGATATGTTAAGCACAACGATGTATATTTACTTGTTGTTATTTATTTACAAAACTTATTATTTTCTTCAAGAAACGTCAATAAACTTTATGTTACTACTTAAAGTGGATCTTGACTTCATCGTGTAACTGACTGTACACGTCGGAAAACTTTGAAGATAATCATTTTTTTTAAATAGTACAATATATCTCATGCTATATATGTCTTATTTAAATTACTATATAAACTCTAGACCGATTTGGCATTTTAGACTAGCCTGGATCTAAGATTTACTTTTTTTGTCCATTTCCGTTCCCAATGTAGAGCATATGGCCTCATAATGGAGGTATCTCAACAGGAAGTTTTTTCTACAAAAAACTGTTTGTTGATGAGTCGCTCAATCTCTCTTATTCAAATAAAGTAGTAAGGGTACAAGGATAAGACTAGGACAGAACTATTGGTAAGCTTATCGCTCTCGCTACACCCAGGGTGGGAGGGAGACATAAAAAACACCCAAGCCTTCGAACAGAAATCGATAAATCGACCGAAAACATGCTGTTCGTACTGGGACTTGAGCCCGTGAAGTCCGGCACGGAAGCCCACCACGCTAACCGCAGCGCCATATGACCCGACAAGATTCACCTTTAATACATAACATATTTACTATTATTTCAATTAATTTTTCAAAAATGATTTTCATTACTACTTATTAACACAAATTTTAAAAAAAAAATGATTTGTTAAAACAACCTTATGAATGATTTCTATTTATGAATCGGGCGCTAAAAAATGCAGGCGGTAAAAAAAAGTTGATAAGCGGTTACTGCTGTTAGCGATCATGTTTATTTTATTAGAGTATTTAGAATACATAATATAGTCTTACATCTATGGAGACCTGTAACTTGCTTTCGAAATTCCTTTTTTCCGCAAAAAAGTATCAGACTACTTTTCGACTTGCGATCGGCAGTTGTCTTTCCAACATTTTTTACACACAAACACAATCAATTACTAAACGCCATTATCCTATAAGGAACAGGAATACATATAACCTTATATGCAGGTTTAAGTCACAACGTATATACCCAACTGCAATATTAGCGATACATAATTATTAAACTATCTCTTAAATTGATAATTATCAGTATCGCAAATAAAATAAAAACTCGCCGCCTCACAGTAATTATTACAATTGCGTTATATAATCAGTACAAGATGGCGTAGGTTTAATTCACGACAAAATGGCGGCATGTTTATGATGCAAGTAATATCCTATATAAGGTGACAACAAACAACATGAACGCCGAATAAAAAAGTGATTTAATTCTTGTACCCACTACATATATTTATTGATGTGAACGCTTTCAAGATGTATTATATATTGTATGTTTTGTGTAGCTTTGGATAACAGTATTAGTTGAGAGACTTTTAGAAACGTAGGTAGGTATACCCGTCAATATTTTTCATAAGAACATACGTTGGTATTTATTCATATCGGAAAATGATTATCTAATTATTATTATAAAACGTATTTGATATCGATTTTGAGGTGATTTTTAAATTCGTCTTTTCACCCAAATGTTTCATCGGTAGTAAATATTTAAATATTTCACTCAAACAATATCGCTTCTAGTACAAATTCCGTAGCAAATTTATCTCAAATACTGGATATGACTTATTTCTGATTTATTCAAAGATAAATAGATGCAGACATAATGTTATAAGAAGAGTTGTTAACATTTTTGATCGACTCAGAGGTGGTTTTGAAGAAATTCATTTTTGGTAAAAAAAATTCAATAAATAACACATATCATTAGTGACACAATCCGTGAAATGAAAAATATATTTGAATCATTTTTTGGGCGCTTAGCAAAAATGGTTATATATTTCAAAATAACATTATTTTTTTATTTATTGAAGAAATTAAAAAGCTCAAAAAACTATCAGTTACCGTTTGAACAGTTTTGTATGAGAATGTACTCCTAGTGTCTTATTTACCCGAGAGATCAGCGTCGTCCTCCTTAGCTGAAGTGTGCACGATTCGAATCTTATAAGAGTATTTTCATTTTTAAATCGATTGATGGTTTTACTTAGATGTCTCAAAATGACTCATTAGATTCTAAAAAACGTCACATAGCGTGAGCAATTTTGTAGTCCTGCCATGGCTTTTTCTTCTATCCACATTAGCTCCATAGAATAGAGACTTGCCATTTGTCTTTTATATTAACTCTGTTAGGAGTACAAAATATTATGGTCTATTTTGGGAGTGGATGTGCATAGAAGTCATATCTGAAAAGATAGATTAATGTATTTCTTTACAATTTGCAGATGTCTTATTCACAGTTTTAATAATCATTTCTATAAAAATAATCAACCCAATAAGGAAGAATAATACTTCTTTAAAAATTGTCGTTAACATTGTAAGGATCATGTGTTGAGGAACCAGTCAGTATTGATACAACTCTTGGCATATTAAAAAAATATATATTAAAATATTTGATAGTTTCTTTCAAACTTTATTTTCATTTTTAAGCCCGGTATTTCGTTACTGAAAAAACCCTCCAAATGCCTGGATTCTGGTTTCGGTAATACCGATAATGCAATCGCTATGCACGTGGTGATGAAAAATCGACCAACAAGCGGCTGACACTATAAAATTAAAATTATCACTGCAACTTTTATCAGACACTTTTAATACTTAAAAGTTGCATAAAAAATATTGATAGTGTGTGTGCGTTTACGAAAGTCAACTTGATACAATGTATCTATCCGTTTTAATTAAATATTAATTTACAAACACTATCGCTATTAACATTTGATGCAATCATTATACGTAATTTGTATGTTTGTTTTAATCTTGAAACTGGAGCACATTTAAGTAAATTGCTAAGAAAACATAAAATATTAAAATTATCTTCCCGCCTCATACAATGTAACTGATGGCAGTAATAATTGCCATAAACAATTAATATCATTAAACTGCTCGGAACATTAATTTCTTAGTGTGCTATCGCGTTTTAATAATATAAATAATAATAATTGGTTCTTTTTGTAATTACATAAACACGATAACACTAATTTATTGGCCAACTAAATTTGATATTAATTGTCTTGTTTATTCCACATTGCTAACCTCACACTTTACTATTAATAAGAATTGAATATAAGAATTACTGAAAAACAAACTTCGGATAATTATTTTAGAATAGCGTATTGCAGGGGTCGTCAAACTCTTAACTCAAAATACCAAAATATAAGTCGAACTAGTAGTTTTTTCAAGTGCACACTAATAAATAAAATGCATAAGGTTTTCCGCATAAAACAAAAACAAATTTACATTAAAAAATGGTTATGTGCTGCTGTAATGCACACGGTGTACCAATCCATATAATTTCACACATTACATAATAATTTATGAAAAGTGCCAATACATTTCTTTTTTATTTAGTTTTACAGTTTATACAGTGCTTTAACTTCTCATATACTCTTTTTATGATAATTCCAAGAAAATGAATACCAAAAAATATACTATTTTAATTTGGTTGTATTTTAACATTCAATATCACTGAACAGGAGACGTGCTATGCCAACCTCTGAGTTCGTTAATCCAGAATTGTTTGAAAACTTACAAGCTCCAACTTTACCATGCACTCTATCTCCAATTTAAGCAATTTTATTTTAAATATCTTCGACGAATTTTTCGTATGTCTAATTCTACTGTATCGTGGAATGTATATAGTCAGATTTTCAAAAATCTTTGGAGAATGGACTATGTTATTTATTATATATTATTGAATCAAGGTGACTGTTGAAAAAGTTAGAACAATTGTTGAAGTCAGATGATTTCTGAGAACTTCAACTATTAATGTTTAAGCAATGGGCACATATACAGGCCAAAAATATTTTTGTTGCAATAAAAAATGCAATTGAAATTATGCACTAAACTTTTATACGTTGACTCATTTCAACCGGCATTGACTATCTAATCAAATTATATTTACTAAAATATTTCTTCGCCATATAAACAAAACGATGAATGTAGCATATTGTTTGTGGCATGGTATTGCTCTTAGTAAAATAACGAGACATCATACAGCAACCCACACAAACACATCTAAATAGTTGTATTGATTTATTGGTGTGCATTGCTTACTGCTATTGCTAATTAAAGTCAATCACAGATCTACAATAATTATTGATCTCTTGAATGGAGATTTGTTCTTACAAAGAAAATCTTGTCATCATTATACGTGCGAGCTCCTATAGTCACTTTACTAACAGATTTATTTATTTTTAATTCTCATAATAAAATACTAATTTAATGTTATATGTATCAATATTCAATCTGTTTGAAAAAGAAATGGACGATATTTCTCTCATCTTTCAGTTTTATAAATAGTCTCAACTGGTAGGTATGACAACGCCACACAGAGGCGGAATATCCCCTAAACGCACGTGGCGGGCGCTTAAGACATCAAATTTTAGGGGCCTCAAAGTAGCATATATTTTTTATATTATGTTTTTTTCTGATCGCAATTTTCACAGGCCTTACTTTTTCAAACTTGAAAGCCATATTTAGATACAGCTTACATCTTTTTTCTAGAACATGTTTCAAGTTGTATACGTTGTGCTTATCGAAAAAAAGCTGTTTTGAAAAAACTGTGGGTTACGTCCTTTTTCCTTTCCATGGTCGATATGTTAAGACATTTTCTAAGGCCTGTATCTAAATCGTCAGTGTTCAAAACATCTTTTGGGCAGTCTTTAATTTTAGATATTCAGTATTTTCACAACATAGTCAGTATTTACTGATAATAGTTACTACGCTATCGTTCTGTATGTTTACCAGATTTAAGTTGACAACCTAATCTAAAAAGTATATAATCTCTGCTATTGACCAAATTTAAAAGAAAAACTAACCATTTTATGATTACACCGTACACTACTGACAAAATATTAGATTTATACTGACTATTAAAATACTGACCAATTATATATATATGATTCATTTTTTCATGTAAGTTTCAACTACGCTTTAACCAATTTCAATTCAATACATGGGCTCTCTAGAGGTAAAGTGAGCCAACGAGTAAAATCGTAAACTTCTTAATTTGGTGTATTGAATAGTTGTATTACTAACAAACATTTATCTATTAAAAGTATCTAACTGCGTCCACAAATATCAGGCAAAGTAGTGTTTTCCCTAGTATGTCAGGAAAATCAGATAATATGGTAATATCTATTATGCCTACATTTGGTAGTGAAGGAAGGTATATCCACCTCTTCCGTTGTTAGATGGTCTCGCTCGACTGCACGAGAATTTGCATGCAAACGATCCCAAAAATAAAAAATAACTTACCATACATCGGAAAACCAAAACAATCTTCACAGAAATTAACGAAGCAAATTTCCTCCATTGTTTACTCGCTGGCATTTTAATTTTATAAATATTTTTCGGAATGTCGGAGGATATAAAATGGCCGCATTAGATCTACGCTGAATGATTGTGATTAATTGGTGTCAGAGTATTCGTAAACAATTAATTTTAGTCATGTGAATAATAATTTTAGTATTTTAATTACGCATGTTGCAATCTCATGCATATTAATTTAGATAAACACATACCAAAGCATTTATTTGTTTTTTTTATCGCATATGTTTATATTAACTACATTACTCACTTTCTTCTAGCATAATAATGTATCGTTGGTAAATTATTAAATATTGAACAATGTTTTGACCGTTTTTTTTTTCAGATAATATGTACGTCAGCTTCAACGACTGAAATTCTTCTGATACTTTATATATTAATTTTTACCGTAGTTCAATTTGTATTGTTACATACAAGACTGTCAGTATGTGCCAAAAAAATCAACCTTATGACACCGTGCATTAAGTCCAGAACTGTTGGTACGAACAAATCAATAGAAATATATAATTCAAAATAGTATTAAAGTAAAAATTTATCATTTCGACTATGGAAAGGTAAAATGACGTAACACACAGTTTTTTTAAAAAAAAAAACGATAATCACAATGTATACAACTTAATACACGTTCTATCAAAAGGATGTAAGCTGAAAATGCTGAATTAGTATTTAAATTTAGCTCATAAGTTTGAAAAAAGAAGGGTCTGTGAAAATAGTGAGTTGTATATATTTCATAACTAGCATTCCCCCCAAAATCATCAAAAAACTTTGTTGTGTCTGCTGTAAAATTTTATAAGTGTGGGTTAGGTCATTTTTCTTTTCTACAGTCGAATGACTCGGAACTCGATTTGAAGACGGCGTGCAGTTTATATAGTAAAACTTCAATATAACGGATTGTGAAAATTGTTAAAAACATCCTGTTAATTGTATGCATGTATATATCATAGTTTCACTGCTTTTAATCATTTTTTTACGCATGATAATAACGGCATACCTCTCGCACTCGACTTCAAATAACAATACTGTTATGCTCGTAGCTCTCACGTAGCACTGACGTTTGTAACGCCGGCCGCTGCTTCACACAGCTTCACAGCAGATTAATTTATTAAGTCAAGTAGTTCATTATTTACAAATAAAATAAATAAAATTTATTGGTTTTAAATGAAATACATACCTACATACACATTCAATAAAAATATATGTTTGTTAATTTCTTTTTATGTGACAGAAACTAATAAAAAAAACCGTTTTTAGCGGAATAACGGAATTTCACGTACAACCCTTCATCGATATTAGTTTTTTATGTCGTAGTTCTATGTAGTCTATTTTTTTGTACTTATTTGTACTTAATAAACCTGGCACGAAAAATGAATTATTAATTTTATGGACATCATATGGCAGAAAAATCATATCTCAAATTTGAAACGGGGCTCTATAAAATACGAGGAGATGTAACATTATACTTTTTCTCAAGATGTACTTGATACCTCTTAACATTTCATACGACTGGAAAGAAAATAAAAAAAGCTTCCTGCTTGGGGACTTTTTTATACGTCAGGCAGGAGTCAGGATAGTGTTGAACGACATTAAATTTATGAAATAAATATAGCGATTTTTTTAAAACTTTGATACCGATAATAATATCGTTAATTTATGTTGATCAATTTAAACTCTACTACTTTTATGATTAATGTTGTAATATTTTTTTTCAAAAACTTCACAGCATAGGTGTGTTTTACAGTCTCAAGTTATTGATCTCAATTTAAATTTTTCTTTATGCCAATAAAATAAAAAAAAAAAAAAAAATGATTTCCTGTTATATATAATATGAACATGACTTACTATTTATGCATTGATCATCGAAAGTTTTTGATTGTGGTAAAATCTTTTTTATCTATCATAAATATAGCAATGTTGTGTTCACAACATACGTGAGAAGTGAAGTGAAATATGTAACAAAATGGAAAGAAAATCTATTGCACTTTGAAGTACAGTGACGTCTATATTTTTTGTGGATTGTATATTTGTATTTTAAGTAGAAAACTATGTTGCAGTGTGTATTTACTTAGCTCACTTCACTTTTCAGGGGATCATGCATGATGACTTTTGTGGTATTACTATCTATCTTATCTGTAATCGTTGGTATATTACTTAACTGAAAAATAAATTTGACAATAGGTGGGAAAAAATGGTTTTATTCTTAGATAGCTATCGCAGTGAAAACTTAAGAATGACTATTATGGAATTCTACAAAGTAAATACAATTGTATCAATAAACACCACATGACCCTAATCATTCATTCATAATGATACTATCTACAACATTATAAACAAGTTTAATGGAAAATTCGTAAAAATAAATACGTACGTATTTCTTGTACGTGTTTAAAATTATAAATATCAATGAAATATTCTCACTGTTATCACGCTCATTTGCCCTCAAAATTAGGAACATAAAAAAATACGAACTAGGAAATGGCTAAATGATTTAATAAATTCATTTAATAATTTACTATAAAAATAAATATTGTCAAATAAGGCTTTTTCTCACTTATCTCTTTTCTTACATTAATTAACCTTAAGAAAATTACCAGAACTCAAAAGAATCAAAAATGGTAAAAGAAAAGAGATTGAATAAGTTATCATAAATACCAACTTGACCGAAATGAGTCGAAAATATATCCATTAGATAGTCCACCGTGTAAATATGGTTCTAGATGCTAATCACATTTTTTAGGAATGATCAGATATGGAAAAGGAACGAAAAAAATTGCTCAAGACGATACGACAATCAGGCGGAATCGGAAATGTCGGCCCTGTCGGTCAAGTCGAGTTGGTTGATTCTAGGCCAAATTACAAATCATTCAAAGAGTTCACGGCGTTCTGTGTAAAACGAATGGTACTCAATTCAGAATGGCTGTTTAATTGCTTTAATTGTATTATATTTAACAGACCACACGCGGATGCAACCAAGTCTTTAACAATTTTTCCTCGGACATCTCTGGAAAGAAATTGAAAAAGAATAACGTTGCTTCGCTTTGGAAGGCAGGGCTGTGGAGTCAATGTCGGAGTCAGATTTCGTGGTGTAGGGTGTTTTTTCCGGAGTTGGAATTGGAAAAATCTTACGACTCTGACCCATTTTAAAAAATATATTTAATAATGTGTATTGGGTGGTATACATATTACGTAAGTTAAACGGAAATTATTATTTTTACCTGACTCCACAGCCCTGGTAAGAAGAGTGTGAAGTTGTCAAATTTGGGTACATTAGGGATTTGTTTTCAGCATATATCAGTATATGTACCATAATTTTACTTAACTCGCAAAAGGACGTAGCTCACGTAACCCACAGTTTTTTTGATAATCACAATTTATGAAACTTGATACGCGTAATATCAAAAAAATAAGCTTCAGATACTTAATTATTGTATAATTTTAACTTTTAAGTATGAAAAGGAAGGGGCTGTGAAAAGGATTTTTTTAAACAATTTGTTAAATTGATTCAATTTAATCATATAACCAGTTATTAGTTTTCGTGTATTTCAAGACTTTTTATATTTACTTTGGCCTGAAATCATAAATATGCTTTCTGTAAAATAATTATTACGACCATTTGCCTTGCCACAGTCAATATTATATTTATACTAGTATTGGACATACAGTGAAACAATAATAATCTCATAATAAACCACTCCAGGCCTGTTTGATTGGCAACATGACATCATTCTTCATTTGAAATCTTGGCACAATTTTTAAAAATAAACAGAAAACGATCAATTAACTACTAATTATAAATTATATTGTTGATGTCTATTTCTTGGCAATAATTTATTTATTAGCTTGCGATAAGAGGTCAAAAAGATACCATTTATTAATTCGTAAAATAAAAAGAGATTTATATGACCTCGGGAACTCTGTTTGTTCTATTTAAACTCCCTCATTCAAAATATCCCATTTAGAGGAAAGAGAGTAGGTACCTAACAAAATGATATAAGTTTGGTGAAACAGGAAATGTTAAAAACGTATGAAATCATTCAACAAAAAAAAAAACAATTTAAACGTCACGTCTTATCTATTTCTTCTGAACTCACTTTTATTCATAGATCTGAACGTAATAAATAGCTTCATATATACTGATTTTATTAACACAAAATTTAGGAACGCGTTAGAAAATGAATGTGGCTTGAGTTTTTTTTAACTTCAAGCATGGCACCCGAATTCGACAAGTAGTAACACCTATACAAAAACACTAGGAATGGTTTTAAATATTGCCAGTGCTTTTTTCTTATGTAACGTGGTGGAACGGCGTTCCAGCATAGATACCATTACCTTTCAAATTTACAATCAATATTTGATAAATTTTATTTTTATTTCGATTTGAAAACTTTTTCCTTGCAAACCATTGGCTGCTTGTCCGTGTCTTAGGTCCCTATTGAACGTAATGTCCCGGGTATCTTAAAATATAACAGAAAACTATACCAGATCCATAGACTTACTCTGTGACCAGAACCAGAGATTCTTCAATCGATTTGATGATTTTGTCGAAAGCATGGTTGTTTGCAATATGTAAAATATTATTCCTCCCCTACCGAGAAAAAGTGAAAGTGATTGGTTAACTACTGGACCTGTCTTAATCTTATACTTTTATTCTTACTCTCTTTGAAAAAAAGTGGTTGAATAAAAAGTAGTACTCGTAAAAAAACGTTGGTTGAGATACCTCCATAATCAAGCTTTATGCTTAACATAGGGAAAAGACATGTATTAGAATAAAAAAAAATCGTTAAAATATTGACAAGAAGTGAGTTTCAAGAGATTTTTTCAAAAAAAAGCACTGACAATAAATAAAAGGTATAAGATAACCAAGTTATTTTATGAGCAAAGTAATCGCCGAATACATATAAAATATTTGAGTGACCATTATATAAAAGAAGCAGGGCTGTGGAGTTGGAGTCGTGCAGTCAGACTTTTAACTGGAGTTGTGCTCAAAAAAAAGTAAAAAATTCGAAATCTTCTGCAAAAATGTGTATTCAAGTTGCTAGGATCAAAAGTATCGCCACCGCATGCTACTAAGCCTAAAAAATAATAAAAGTCGTGTTTTAGCTATGGTCAAAGTCAAAATCGTTTCATTTATTTACGACTCGACAGCCCTGGTAAAAAAGCGCTTTTAGTCCGAAAATAAATTATTCCAGAAGTAAAATAGCGAATGTATTAAAAAATATATAAATAATATATTCAAAAACAAATTTTCCACAAATTAACCGCCGAATTCACAGAAAGAAATAAAGATGTAAAAGTGTTTCTCTAAATCTTCTGTACTTCCTATTGTGTATAATCTGACTGTAACATAATAATAAATCAAACAATACCTATACAACGATAATTAATATTGTCATTTAAACATGATGTTACGTTAAGAAATGATTTATGTTAGTATAAAATAATTTAAATGAAAAGAGGAGAGAGAAATTTCTTTTATTATTCGTTTTTGTTGAATGTAAATTTCATTAAATGTTTAATTGCTACTATTAGCTTGTAACCATCGTTGAAATGAATATTTTTTAAAACTGTACTATTTTTTATTAATAAATGCCATAATAGTTTTGGTGATGTCAACTTAGTTAATTCATCGTTATTATATCATATTATAAGTAGGTACCCACCAATTTAACCATATCTTTACGTTTTGCTCTTTGTCACGTTCAGCCACTTTTTTCAACTAAGTTTGATGGGACATTGTTTACATTTTCTTAATGTTATTACTTATTATCTAAAATTATCTTCTACCACAGCCTATTTCTTTCAAAATCGTAAGGGATGAAAGCATTGTCAAGATTTAATCAGCAATGAACACAAATAATAACTATATTTTTCTACATATTAACAGAATAAGAGAAGAGATATTTGGATAACTATTTGGGTGTTTAACTATCTGCAAAGTATTGTAAACACATAAATTTGTAAATATATGTCGATTTTGCATGAAATCTAACATTGCAAATATCCGCTTTTCAATGTACTGTAAAACCTATACAAAACATTTTTTTTTGTCAAGGTTTGATATGTCGAGAATATGGATCGGGAAAAATGATTATTTTGCAATCGCTGTTTTTTAATATATAAAACTACAGGCTACAGTACAGTTACAATATTATAATTACTTTTACTGTACCCCGTTTAAAAATTGTATGGTTAAAAGATGATTTAAACATCACATACATATATGCTTTTAAACAAAAATCCATAAATAATGACAATAAATCTATTGTTCGTGTTGTAAAGAAATTGTTCGTATAGGAATTCTAGCCTATAGACTTCATCATTTTTGCGGGTTTGTTTATAAAGAAGTTTTGGATTTTTAATAAATATAAACCAGTAAAAACACATGGCTCTCGAAGAAAATAAATCTCTTAAGTAAAGTAAAAGTACACGCCATTTTAACCGTCCTAATGACATACGGATAATCTGAAATTATAAAACTAAAGACTCTATCTAGATATTATAATGTCAATGTATTTTGCCGTCAAACTCTTATCCAGAGTGAGAGAATAATTATGAAAATAACTTGAACTCTTCGTTGGCAATATGATTATAATTAGTTTGTATTGAATAAAAGTCATTGTATGTTTAATTCACAATCTGTTCACAAATTGCATTTTTTTATTAATTATTTCAATAGTATTGATAATTGTACCATCTTAAAACATATCTATCAAGTTTTCATTATATTTACAAAACCGTTTCATATTTTATCACATAAATAATTAAATTGACACAAATACAGTAATTATCTAAATAATTTAAAAACAATGTAATATGTACAACCTACGATATAATTATTAATACTCGACAAGTGATGTTCAAAATTAGTGAGCGCAACTTGTCTTAAAATATAATTATTTATTTTTGACGTCTATTTTGTATTGTGGATTGAAAATATATAGGCATGTAATATTCAGTTATTATTACTATATTTTATCATTGGACAAATAAAGCTACGTGTAAAAAGAGGAAAGTGAATTTTATTATTCTTTGTATAAAATTCTGTATGATTATAAACATATTCTAAAAGAACGTAAACTTCGTTACAATATTGTAGTAAAAATGTAATTACGAACTTCAACTCTAAAATTATTTAACTACAGTAAAAAATGAAATGAAATCCAGTTATTGTTATAATGTATCATAATAAGTATAAACGTTTGAATACCAATTGTCGGTTTATTTTATACGCATGTAAATAATCTTCAAAAAGTTAAGTACATTTTTTTTACAAATGTATAATTTATCTGTGTTATAAAATGATATCGTTTTATTGAAATTGATAAACGCACACTTTGTAAAAATTACAAAAAAACCAATTTGATAATTATTAAGGTTATCGGCCGTAGCACAACATGAATTGTAAAATTCAATGCCGTTTTTTTTTGATTCATTTTATTTTAACTGTTTACCTTTAGTTGTCAGCGAGTTTATTGCAGTTCAAAAGAGTGGTCAAAAATATGCTTAATTTGACTTATCAGCTGCTAAATGATACATTTTGTTTTCGGTAAATTAATATCTGAATTTATATTAGTTTTTTTTTTATTCTTAAAAACTCTTTATAACATAAATGATTATTAACAATAATTTCTTTGGTATTATTTACATGAATAATTTATCATAAAGGCAACATAAAATCAATATACTATAGATTTTGGAACAAAAATGGTATGGTTTTTCCGAAAATGATTTTTTTAATAACACAGCATGATTTTTCTGATTTTTCATTGAATTAAATATTTTTATTTTGAATGTTTTAATTTTTAATTGGAAAGCGATTTAAAAGTATCATTAACGTTAATTTTTAATTGAAGAAAATTTCTTGCCAGTATTTTTGATTTTCAAAACAATTTCAGCGAAAATAAATCATTATACAATGATATATTTAAAAAAGGCTTAGTAAATGTTTCATACATCAAAGAATGATTGATTATCATTAAATTATTATGAATAGTCGGTAGACTAAAAAGTTTCATTTTTATAAACATAATATTTACACTTTAAATAATAGTATTTAATAATATTTTTTACAGTCGAGTAAGTGTTCAAAGCATGACAAGTATTGCACTTTATTCACTGGATACCAGTTTTTCACACAATTCTTATTATATTTGCAGCTTGGAAATCATTTTTCATTTATATTTAAATCACTTCTACAATATTTAAAAAAAATGTAATGATCACGTTAATTAGGCAAATCGTTTTAATTTATACAGAACGGTAAAAATTAAATATAAATTATTATACTCTGGAGTATAAAACGTTTATCACACTTTCCTTATACAATCGAGAACAACTTTTTTATAATATTATACGTCTTTCATATTTAATTTGAATCATTGGTTGTATTTTCTGCACTTGTAAAAAAACTCATTCTTGATCTTTTTCTGCATAAAACCACGTTGCCATCATAAATTAACTACTTTTAGTCACGAACTGTTTGGGTTAACTTATGTTTACATAAGTTTAGTTCTGGCATTCATTCAACCAAGAGGGATGTTTTTTTCGATAATGTCAAGTGGAGTTGTATGTCTTTTGATTAAATTTCGTTAATTAGAATGCCTACAATGTAATAAACATAACTTGCCAAGCCAATCATTTAATTTGAGGTAACGACTCGTTATCATCTAACATTTCCCTTTTGTTTCGAAGCAGATAAATCCAAATGTCTTCAAAACAATTCTTTCTAAGGTGTCGCATGTTGACCCGATTGATTGTTGTTAACATTGTTTTGGGGACTCGGAGGACCTTGGTGGAGCATAGCGAGATGAGGAGGCAGCATGGACGGCGGACCAAGAGACCGTCCTCCCATGAGTGCACCGATGGCTCCGTGGGCATGCGCGTGAGCCGCCGCAGCGTGAGCGGGATGTTGGAAGTATTGATGCAAAGCGTGTGGATAGAGCGCGTGATGGGGGTGGCGGGAGAACGATGCCATTTTGAGTTTTTCTATTTCCGCTTCCTGAAGACGTTTGGCTTTTGCGCGGCGGTTTTGGAACCAGATTTTGACCTGCGAAACAAAAATAAAATATTGTAAATAAATATTTGGATACGCGCCATTAAATGAAACAAATACATTAAAAGAAGGAAAGTGTTTTAATAATTATTATATAGTGAAATATTTACTCCAAAGTAAGTTATACAACGAAACTAGTGAAAGTACGGTGTTTTAGGTTTTTACGAGTTTTACATTAAAAATAATTTTGTTTTTATTTCTCATATTATCAAAATAACAAACCTGTGTTTCTGTCAATCTAAGCGAACTTGAAAATTCAGCTCGTTCGGCAATACTGAGGTACTGCTTATCACGGAATTTCTTCTCCAAAGCCAGGAGTTGCTGCGTCGTGAATGGAGTTCTTGGTTTTCGATTTGGTTTGTGCTTTCTCAGGTTGCATTTCAGTTTTGGTGGTTCACCATTGGCATCTGCAATAAAAAATATATGCTGTCAGTTTTTTTTCAATTTAATTCAATGTGTATGATGATACATACATTTTAAAACATAATACTTGTTGTAAAGAAGGTATGGAAAAATCATCGAATAACTTAATGTCTCTTGAATAGTTCATGGTAATGTTCTTTCTACATAGTAAATAGTTCGATCGTCTTAAGATATGTGACATTTGTTTTAAATTTTGTCTTTACAATAATGTTTCATTCAAATAATAAAACGTTGTACAATATCACATTTAAATTAACAACTCGATAAATTTTCGTTAAGAGTAACGGCCAAATTACAAGCGAAGCTCTCAAGTGTTCCGAAGAAAAGCTCAGTATTAATTTATAGCTTACAATGAGTATTTCGTGCATCTTACAAAGTAGACAGCATTACTAAAAACATTAATAAGTAAATTAAACTATATTATACTTAACTATTTTTCAAAACCATTCACATATTTATATTATATAGCACAACTCATATTATGAAACCTTTAAGAATTTAATAATTTATCATTTTTTTTATTGCCTAATTATCATTAGCTGGTCGTAGTTTGGTTTCTCTGACGAAGCTCACAGGTTTGAATCCCAGTACGAACAGCATTTTTTTTCAATTAATGTTTGCTATGCATAAAAGTTCTCTTCCTAACCTTCCAATTATAAACTTCTGTTTATTTACCTCTATTAGGAGACCATATGCTCTACATTGGGAACGGATATAGATTAAAAAATAATTGTATATATGTTTGTAATCGAGTTGTTGTACGCTTTCGTTGCAATTTATTACAGGATATAAAAAAAATAGCTAGCAAAACAACCAATAATAATATTATTATTCTTTTCTAACGGTCTCTAAAAAGATTTTGATATAATATTACACCAATAGTACTTATAATATATTTATAACAATACTTAGTATCACATGACAGATTTTATAAATTAATTGCTTTTGATTTGTAAAATAGTTTACTTTTAATTTAAATACTGTATTTTTCAACCTGTCAAAATTTGACGTATACAAAAATAAAGCAAGACAATTTTTCCAAATAGCATAAATCATTATCTCAAGCGGAATTATAAAATATATGACTATTAGAAAAGCTTCGACGGCTAAATTATTCTCGCTCTACTAAAGTTGTGAAAGGATTATCTGTTGAAATGTTTTGTAAACAAAACTAATTGAAAGCTTGTTTTGTCGACGGAGCTTCTGAGAGCTTTCGGCACTTTCAAAATTGTTCGATATTCAATCATACTTCATTTGTTACACTAAGTAATATCGTATTGACGTATGAATAATCTCAATTATTATTTATACCAAATAAATCAAAATACTTCATTTGGTCATTTTTTAGTATCGAGTATTTGAATGATTTTTTTACGATATTAAGTCTAGAAAATTTTAACAAAATTTAACAATGATTCCTAGTATAGAAAAAACTTATTTAATGCGTGTTATAAAAATATTTTAAAAATATATGTGACAAATTAATCTGTATTCTCAAGCTTTTTCTGACTGAAATACAAACATAACAACGCTTACTCTTGTCTCAAACTCGATTTTAAGAACCTGTGAGAATTATAATTAAAATCTAAATAATTGAAATTAAAATAAAATATATTTTAGAATCAAATAACAAAACAATTACTCACTTAAGTGAATTGGCATGGTTTAAAAATGATAATATTAAATTAAAATTGTGCAATTAAATTGATTTATACACCATAAGCTCACTTGTGGTCTGTCAAAACATTTTAAATTCGAATTAAAAATAAATCCTTTCTAATGGGGAGTGTAATAAATCTTGAAAATTTACAGTTGCAAGTGTTTAGCATTTCCCAAAGCCACGCTTAAAAGATAATAATAATAATCGTATAGACACATTCTCGTGTCACCGCTTCTAAAATCGAACGACTTCTGCATTCATCTCTCACAAATATCTCTTTTGAATGAGACATTAGTACTTGGACCAGTGCCAGCTATGCTTCTTTCATTTTAATATGTACGTCATTATAAGCTTTTAAGCCCAGACTTTCACACACCTAGTTACTTGAACGAGTTGATTGTTACGATTTAAAAATGAGTATAACAAAGTAAAAGCACAACATATATTAACCTACCAGTCAATCATCAAAATAGTTTAACTTTTAATATACTGTGACAAGTTTTTTTATGTATCGCTGCTTTGATTTTTGAGGGACACAAAGAAACGCCGTTATATGCGTGATAGAATATAACATAACTTTATTTCTTTATTTTTAATATAATAAAAAAAAAATAGCCATACCCATTCCTCATCTAGAGTACGTATGATTAAAAAGGTCCTGAGTCATATTAAGTCTTTCATAGTCAGTTTTTTAGAACTTTTTTTATTTCAGTGAATCAAACTGCATTTTCGAAAAGGCATTAAAAGATTACGTATAAAAAGGAAACAAAAATTGAAAAGAAGAATGGGCAAAAGCTTTAAATACATTCTTGAATCAATGCTTGAAAATTTTTATTCAGTTATTCACATCCTTGGTCGTCATTGTACAACTTGGCCACGGTGATTGATATCTTTCGAAGTTTATACACACTGTGTTTAATTTATTAATCATTTTATTTTTCACTTATGTTGAATTTCGATACGTATTAAAAACATTATCTGCCTCAAATCATTTGTGATTTATTCGATAAAAACCCGACTAATTCTCAAAAAACTTATTTTTACTATTAAATATAACAATTATTGACTGAGATTTAGATTAGTACAAAGGGTTTTTTTATTATTTAATATTATATTTCCTTTTTACGAAGAATTGACAGTGAACACATTAGAAGTAATTAAACGATAGCTATTTCGATATGTAGCATTTGCCAGAATAGCTTTTTGGAGAGCGCTTTGTGTAAGATATACTTCGCTTTATAGGTTACTATTATTACTATTATTGTATGACAATTTAAGTAATAACATTATAAATTTAAATAAGATATGGTTTAGATTTGATCCGATTCTTATATGAGCGCTAAACACTAAAGATACGGGTTCTATCCAAATGGACGGTCTTAATAATACCTAAACATGTTAACACTTCAAGTGTAAACAAAACACCTAATACAAATTGATTTAAAAGGCGTGCACTAACAGCGCTTAACTTCTGGGGGGTGCCCAAATTTAAAACGAGTGAACGGTTCAGATGTCACGCTTCGCTAGCTCCCAGCGAGGAATTGAAAATGCATTAAATTTATATTTAAATGCTTTGGCAGTCGCAATACTCTACCGATCCAATAAAACACTCCCTTCTTTTCCACGTTTTGGCATCGTAAATTGATTTTTTACAATACACGATTGAGTATCAAAAATTAATAAACTACACGAATGCCTTTGTACCTAAATTGCACTACAATATGGGCCCATTAGAGGTGAAGTGAGCCGAGTTTTAGAAAAAATATTCTACACGTCTTCAAGTATCGTAAAAGTGAAGTAGCTTAGTTTATACACATTGCAATAGTATCCGTAAAATAAAAATATGCAATCCACCTAAACATCAATCAATTAAAGACGTGTACTTAAAAGTCCAAGAAAAATTTTACCATTTTCTTAGTTAGCTCACTTCACCTCTTGATGGCTCAATTTATTAAAATATTGAAACTGATTTTGTAACTGCTTTTTAAAATTATTTAAATATAAATATTTTAGTTATTACATTTTTCGTATTAATCTCCAATACTCTTTATAATTTATACATATTAATTTAAGTCAAGTTCTTAAAAAATGTTTGATGTAGTAAAGGTTTGATTCAATATATCAAACAGTTAATTGGAAATTATTTAAAACATTAACATAAGTCGCTTTCAAATAAACAGTTGTATTATTTTCGTTATTTTACTTTCTGCACAAATATTGTAACGTTTTGACTGTGTGAAACGGCACTGGCTGAAAACTTCTGAATGCAATAATTAATCGTTATTATTTCGGTCTTCGGTCTCGTTTGTTTTAAACTCATTCAGAAAAATGTCCATGCAATAAAATGCAAAAACAAAAGTGAGATTTCCGTTTTTCAAAGCCTTTTACCAAAGCACAAGTTCATAGGGCAACAATGTACCAGAAAGCACACCAGTTAACGATCAATTTAAATACCACATTTAAATTATTTACAATTTAAATTATTCCAAATCGCCGCTCCTCTATTTTCCGCGCCCGTCCTCCGCATCTCCGAGATCAAAGCCGAGCTGTACTGGCAGGAAAATATTTAGCGCCGCAATTCAGCGTTGCTAAACGGTCACATTCGAAGCGCGCTTTCGCAAAACAGGACCGATTGGAATGTGACGATTTAGTTTTAGTGCTGTGCCAGATCGATTTATCGCTCCGACGGAATTTCAAATTTAATTAAGTGTTTGGATAATTTCAGATGTATCTACATTGCGTTATATTTAACTTTAGATTAATTTGCAGACGTATTGATTAAATTGTCTTCATAACTTAACTACTGTAACGCGTAGCCTAAATCATCTTTGAATTTGATTCACTATACGTCACAATAATAAATTACAGGTGTTCGCGTATTTTTGATATATAGCTTAGCCGTATTGCGGTAACGGGGGCATTTGAGATGTACGACGATAGAGCACACAGATTTCTAAAAACACAATAACTAAGTTTTTTAAAAATATATATTGATTATTACCAGTTACATTACAACAGAGCGTGAATCGATTCAATATAAAATGTTATTTAAGAATACTATTATATTAAAATTAGGATTTTGACACAATTCAATACTTTTTAGAGGACACTGGAAAATAGTTCCGCGAATGCACATGAGGGATTAAAAATTTACTGTATTCTATATTCTATAAATATTGTGATTTTTTGCTACCAATAATTGACAGAAACACAGTTAATAGTTATAGATTTGTCTTCATATATCAATGTTTTTATTGAGATATGCTCACTAGTCATTTTAGGGCGATGTCAAAAAATAGAAGAAGCACTTAAAACTTATTTCTAAACAGCTTAAACTATCCAAATAATAAAAACGCACGATACAAAATGATAAATAATGTGCACAGTGAAGTACTTACTAGACGAACAAAATAAACATTGTTACAGTTTAAATACGCATATTAGAGATAATAAATTATATATTGGTCACAAGGTTATGAATCCCTGCTCTTTTTAATCTCAATATAAAAAAGATTTTTTAGCGTGTTATTTCTGAAGTAAAATGCCACATTATGATATGCTACTTTTTCAAAAAATTACAGGAGAGCAATTTGAAGCATTGGAGGTCTTTACTTTTGCAAACTTTTTTTATTGTTATATGTGTATAAAATAGTTGCTAACAATAGGTTGTTCATTTTTATCATTATTATTTAATGATTAAATAATTCCAAAACATGCTTTATTACGTTTATTTTTTGGTAAAAAGCATTATTCGTAAAATAAAAAGTGTATATTTGGAAATGTTTAATTATGCTTAAGGGTAAAATAATTAAGTTTTTTCTATATCCTGAAATTATTTCCAAAGTGGAGTAACCCGGTTACCAGATTGAGTATTCGATTTGTTTGTTTGATATTGTATTTAAGTCATTTGCTTATTAATTATTTCCCTGAGATGGCGTCGACGTGGTTCTCGAAAGGTACATAAACGTTTTTCACTTACTAACGATCGAAACATAATATCGCGTGTCTGCCATTTTATACTAATACTAAGTATTTGTTCCCGCAATATTGCCATTCTGCATGCAATGAGACTTATACATATTTTTCATTCAAATTAATAGCATGCTAATTAGTATCAGCAGAAATGAACCGTAGGAGAAAGATTGATATGTTTCATCAGAAAATTCAAAAGTATTTAAAAATGTCTAATAAAATCAACCTATCGACATTTTTTTTCACACTTTCATAATATCCTATTCTACCATTATTTTTTATTTATTTTCAAAGCTTAGCTTGCAAGCGAATTGATTTAATTGATATTTTAAAAAATATTGATATATTTAAGTTCCGCAATAATAACTGTAGAACTAAAATACATTGATATTTTTTTCATATAATCGCATTATTTTTACTAACAAGCAAATATTTATCGGTTAAGTTAACTGTTTTTTTTTCAATATTAACTAAACACCCAACATGTTTACCAAACCGAAGTAAATTTTGTCTGGAAGCTGGTTATATTTGACTATTGAAAAAATATAAACGTTATTACGCTAGAGTTAAAATGTCTTGATGTTCTTTCATGATTCACAAAATAATAAAAGTAAGTCTTAAAAAAATCGTTTCTTTATTTTTAAACAAAAATCAAACACTAGACCAGCCATACTCAACCTGCGGCTCTTGTAGCTTTTATGTTCGGCCCGACAAATTGTTAAACATCAAATATTGTTTTTAAAACTTTGGGTAACAATCGTGTATTAAGAGCACTCTGTACTTATCAGGAACCCGACTTGACTAAAATATTTAAAAATATTTCTCAACATCAAAAAATCACATTAATTTGAACGAGTAAACGAATGAATATTTGAAATTTATATTTCTGTACTGACTTTAATTTATGTACTTTTTGTTTTGTTGTTATTATGTATATTTATCTGGTATATTTACACCTTACTATTAATATGATGCAGCCCACATAACAAAGCAAAAATCGACATGTGGCTCAATATAAAGAATGACTTAGAATGGCTGCTCTAGGGAACTTATCTCCTAATCCTAATGACTGAATAAGGTTGAGGAAACACGTGGTATTTATGGTTGGCATATATATATTTGGTTTGTTTAGAAAAAACACGTTTATGAGAGACTCCAAATTTCAAAATATTATTATATTTTTCTTTTTATTGGTTCTGCAATTTATCTCTTTTATTTGGTTTTTTAAAAGTATCATTTTTTACTTTTCCCGTCTGATAACATTTGAAGTGACTTTTTTTCACAATGTATCTACGTTTGTTTGTGCATATTTATTACACTAACAACCTTTTGAATACTGTTAAGGTCTTTGGCTTAAGCTAGGCAAGGTAATAAAGCTATCGTTTAAATGTAAACTACGCACTAGCATGCTAGAGTCCAACTAATTTCTGTATTAATTTTCTAAAGCAACACTCTTTCAATTGTTTAATAGCATGTCAATACCTCGTAACTAGCTGACAAATGATTTTATTAAAATGCTGTTATCACGGCATTATTTTATTAGTCATATAATTCACTTTTACAGCCAAGTTCACAAAAACTTTAAGCACTTAATTTACTTTTTTGGTATGTTTTGCAAATCCACCCTTATCTGAAATGTAAGCTAAAAATAAACAAGCTTATAAACATGTATATAGTTTTCAAATTTCATTTATACGCCCACAATATGTGACATAAATCACAAAAAAATATAATAACCTTTTATTATATTCAATTGTATGATAGTCCAGTGTCTGAACGAAATGTCCATCATAAAATATTTAAAATACATTTTTGTAATACCTCATATTGTTTCGTATAACAGTGTAGATATAAAATGCAACAAAGCATAACACCAATGGTGTTAGAAGCTCAGTCCCACAACCTCGCCTTCTGAGACAGGGAAAGGATAGAAAGATGGGTATAGAAAAGAACGAATAGTTTACTTATCGGTCTCTTTACGTCTCTTTACGTGTTTTTAGGATCGGATCGATATGTAAACATTGCAGATATCCATCTTTGTAAACAGAATTTTATAAATCAATTAGAAAATCAAATTCATAGCCACCACGACTGAACATAATACACTCATAAGACAATTGACAACTCACTTACAGAACAGGCTATAAAATATAGAATATAATACATTTCAAAATCAGAAGGAAATAAAAATTGTTATAATGGATATTTTTTTATGTGGAATATAAATATATCAATATTTACATCACCAGCATACAACACGAATAATAATTTAGTTTTACAACGACTTTAGCATGTAATGTAGATGTTTCTTTACTGAAAAATGTTAAAAATTCCGTCGGAGTTATAGTCGCCTACCCAAAACATCGTCCCCAAATTTTTGACTTCACTTCAGTTGGTAATTATTTATTTTCTTTTTATTCTGCTAACAGTTTCTTAAATTTACACGCTGCTTAGTCTGGTGATTAATGATAGAAATGAGTATAAAAAAAAAATCTTTAAAATATTGCGAATAATAATTTAAACTCCAAATTCAAAAGAAATAAAACGATTACGCTGTCTAAATTATGCCTGTCCGGTGGTGAAAATGAATATTAGTTGAAATGTACGGTTTTTTATGTAAACATTATATGTTATAAACATCTGTTTAATGAGGATAAAGTGATTATCTTCAATATAGATATCAGAGAGGTTTTTTTAAAGAAAAAAAACATCTTATGATTTATATCGTACCTAGATGCGTTAAATTTACAAAGAGTAAACTTGCATTTGTGTCTCAGGGAATGTTAAAATATCATGAGTAGCAAGTAGCAACAAACTAAATTAAGTCATAATAAATTATATTAATTCATACATAATTGATTGATTTTGTTAATAATTGATTTAGTTCGACCAGAAGTATTTTCAGACTGTCAATACTTTTAAAGACTATTCATGAACAATAAATGTTTATAGTATTAGAACAAAATGTGTTTAAAATAAAGTATTGAAAAAAACAACATTTCTCATCCATTAACACTTACAGTAAATAATTGTATTATTTTCATCAATAGTTATTACAATTATACATATAAACTATTAGAATATTTTTTTTTAATTAAATCAATCAATATTAATCTTTTTTTTTGCCAATAATATATTTATTTTTATGAAGTCAGTTAAACACTTCGTGATTAAGAAAAACGAATACAGATTTTTAAGCGAGTTCGAAAAATATTTTTTATAGTACTTTCTATACCCTCCCTTGAAGGACGGATCATATTTATATTTAATTTCTTGCTATTTTGAGAAAATAAACATCTATTTTTACAGAATATTAACAAATTTAGTATACTGACCAATTTTACAACAATTTTGTAAGGAAAACCGAGTTTAATTATATGAATTAATCTAGGCGCTCAACAACGTTTTGACGTATGTTTTATCGCAGATGGAAAAATTCTAACTATTGTTTTATATAAAATTTGAATTAACTCCCAACGCCAGAGGTAATAAATAATATGGTTTTATTGTTAAAAACATTTTGAATATTAAAACCGCTAATGTTATTCCACGACGCGATAAGAAAATAAATGAAATAGTCGACCGCTTGAATTAAGACATTAACAAGTTGGTAGAAAGAACTCGAGTTCCGATTTCTAAATATTCTCAATACAATCTAAATCTTTTCCAATGTGAGAATTTTCGTTAATAGCTTTAAATAGTGCTCTTTTCATTACACTACCAATTCTGATTTTCAATAGTATTTAAAACAACTAAATACGTTACTAAATTTGATGACTTTGTTACTCCACTTATTGTATTACAATCTGTGACACGTGTTTTGCTTTATTACATCGCAATGTTTCCGAAAACAGTAAAAAATATTGTAATTCATAATCTATAAATTACAAAATCCGACTTGTATTTTTAGTATATTTGAAAACCTCGCAATTTTCTGTCTGAATGTGCTTCAAAAAAGACGAAACACGTGTCACAATTTGTAACAAAAGTATGTTTTTTTAAAAAATATATATAAATGCGTTTGTTAATATTGTGAATTATATGATTTTTTTAAGTCAACTAAAAATTAATAGTGATTTATAATTTAAGTTTTGTCACTCAAGTTCAATACGAGAAAAAACACAATCATAAAGTTAAACCTGGAACTAACTTGTTATAAAATTAAGAGATGTTCTTACCATGATAATTTCGTATCTATAATAGTAATGCCTTTTCAATTTAGTGTATTTTTAAAAAAGTTCTTGAACGTTATAAATAATCTTCGTTAAAATAAAAAAAAAAACAAAATTTAACGTTACCTAAAATACGCTTTATTTTCTATCGAATGACGTGATTAAGGAATCTGTTCGCATTTTTGTATCCAATAGCTATGAATTCTCGGCATTCAAAAGTTAAATACGGCATTAGTGATGAAAATAAACTTACCATAAAGTCTTTACATTGTTTTCGATCGTAAATCAGTGGTCATCCTTTGATGGTAGAATTCATTCACTCGTATTTTAATGCAACCGATAAATTTCTCACATTTCATTCACTTCAAATAAAACTTGAATGTTTTTATTTTTTTGGAATTTTCGAACATACGTAAATATCACCCGGAAACTTTAATTGCCTATTTAATTAAAATCATTAAATTAAAATGTATTCGTAACCTTTTCATTACCATGGAGACAAGTGAAACAGCCATATTAAACACAGTGAATATATTTTTTTGTAATTCATGTCCGCTCTCAATGTGGAGCATATAGCTTTTTAATGGAGGTATCAACAGAAGTTTTTATACGAAAACTTTTTGTTACTCAGTCACTCAACCTCTCTTTTTTAAAGAGAGTAAGTAGTAGGGATAGAAGACAAAAGCTAGGACAAGACTAGTGGTTAGCTAATCGCTCTGCCTACTACGCTCAGTTATTAAAGTATCGTAAAAGGTGGAAGGGAACTTTTCGACATCACAAACACTCATGCCTTCGAATTTTGGGACCTATGGCGCAGCGGTTAACGTTTTGGGCTACCGTGCCAGACCTCCAGAGTCCCAGTACGAACAGCATTTTTTTGATAGGTTTATCGATTTATATTCGAATAATAATTTTATAAATAAAATATTTTGCATTACAGCTCATAATAGCCAAGGCACCAGATATTATGAGAATGTTTTAAGTTACTCGAAATCAATTCGAGGAAAAAATATATCACAAACACCCATGTTCGAGATATAAATGAATGACATCTAAATCTACCAGAAAACTCAATTGATCATTATTTAGCATACATTGCGTTCTGCAATAATTTTATAATTTAGTGTTTAAAATATTTTTTATTTATGAGTCGATATTACTTGTCTTTAACCGCATTGAAAAATATGACAAACTTTTATAAAATTTCATTGATCATAATCTAACTTTAGGCAAAAAGTAAAGAATGGACAGGTTGCAATGGAATATACAATATAATAAGTATACTTATCACGTATTAATATAAATTATTGGATATGATACGACGGTAATTTTAATAATGATAATGCAAGATTTCTGTGCAGCGTATTGATATTGCCTACCACTGTAAAAAAATCAAAGCTTCAGACTCTTAATATTGAAATTACAAATCAATTAATCTCAATTGATTTAAACTTTGTAGTCCCCTTTCGTAAAAATGATATATTTACTCCTACTTATAAACGACTCTATTCAATCAATACACAACGATAAGGGCTTCGTTAAAACAATTTAAGACGGTATCCAATCAAATGTAATATTTTTTAATTATATGAAGAATTTATCCAATAATTAATTATATATACTAATATCTATCTTGCCGCCTGTGTGGTGGAGTGGTCAACGTCATTGGCTTCGGTTACGGAGGTCACAGGTTCGAATCCCAGTACGGACAGATTATAAATTGATTTTTCAATCAATTTATGAATTTCTGTTCGAAGGCATGGATGTATCTGATGTCTTGCGCCTCTCCCACCTGCCTAGCATATGAAAGGGGCGTATCGAGAGCGATAAGCTAACCACTAGTCCTGTCCTAGCCCTATCCTTCTATTCCTACTCTCTTTGGAAAAAGAGAGGTTGAGCAACTGAGTAACAACTAATTCTCGTAGAACACATCTGTTGAAATAAACTCCATTAGAAGTCTATATGCTCCACATTGGGAGCGGACATGGTAAAAAAAGAGAGGGTAAATGTGCTTCATGTATTGATTGACCAATAAGTATTTATAATTTCAATTCATTCTTAAAAATTGTATATAAATGATTTGATAATATTTGTTAGGTGTTTTTTTTGTACAAGACTCTTTCGGACACGAATTACAACAAATTAAATGTTAAATAGATAGAAGATTTTCCATTAAGCTTTCTCATTTCAGGAACAGGACTAAATTTACCGATAATAAAATGTATCTTGGTTTAATTTAGGTAATACCAAACATTGCAGGAAAACACAAAAATAATTTTTTACATATATTGTATAATCCGTAAAATTATTTGAGAGTAGACTTTTAGCACTGTCTTTTTTTCAGCTTGTGAAGTTTAAATATTTCCTTTGTTGTACAACGTGAACAATCAAACATAACATTTTAGCAGCAATAACGGAATTTATTCAACTCTTCCTTTAATGGTATTTTATCGCGATATTATCGACGGCTGTTACACCATTTTATCAGCGAAGGACTATTCTCTTCTGCGCAGACCGCGGCACAATTCCAGTGCGCGCTCGATCGACTCCCCTAATTGGCTTAACAAAATCGCATTATAATCGGATCCGTTTGACATTAAATATTATTAAATCATTGGCGCACGCAGACGAAGGGTAACTTTTGAGGGTGTTGCTGAGAGTCTGGTGGACCCTATTCATTAACGCAGTATAACAGAGTAAGCTCATATCGACGTTCAAACTTTAATCTGTAATTTTTTTTTTCATATTTAATGTATCTATATTTAATCCTTAACATCAGCAAGTTGCATATTTTTTCTTTTAAGAAATGTAATTTATTAATATACCAATGTAAAATATTCTGTAATATATTCTTAATTATTCTTAACGCCCTTTGAATCATTTTTCTCTGAAAAAAGTGTACATTAAATAGCCTTTAACGAGCCTTAATGAAAGAAATCAATATCCGCATTGGCACAAAAAAAAACTAGGAGATTAATAGAACTTACTGGTAAACAAAGATGTCGATAGTAATTTAATATTATTTAGATCACGCGGACTAAAAAAATAAATATTTGTGGCACTGTAATAATGATATATTTTTTGATTGAAATAAATATTTAACTTTTATTGATATATATATATATATATATATATATATATATATAGAAGTTACTGTTAATTTACTGCCTAGTACAAACGTTTTGGGTATGGGAATCACAATTGAAACAAAATCCACTACCCGTTAACCACAGAGCTGTTCTAAGTTAGAAATTCATAGTGATACGTATATCAAACTATAATGCAAGGTAATAACTATAATGATCTGAATCTGATATGAATATATGAAAATAATCGAATGATACTTAATAGCGTAATCACGATTCTTGATTCATTCGTAAATATTAATCAATAATAAATATAAAATTATTTATATAGTGAAATTTTATCGTTTTAATATCGATTGAATTTTCTCAAACAGCCGTTCAAATTGGTTTCGGTATCAATAATATGAAATAATATATTTTTATCGTGCTTGTTATATATACTAATATAATCTCCATATCGTAAATGAACAACTTAATTATGCAATAAAAGTGTTTGAACTATGCTGAAATAATATTTGTACTTATTTTTGATAGCAGGGTTATAGCTTTATGAAAATGAATACTCATAAGAATTAACATGGAAATAGGCTATAACGTTTGTCCGAATCTATACTTGGATAATAAAAATTATTTTTTTAATAAGAAGCTCGCTAGCAATATACAGTTATCGGCAAGAATACAATTTCTTGTACCTCTGAATCAAACACAAAATAGAAGATCCACAAAAGATAAACATTGAGACGATTAGATATATGTTAAAAACTTCCCTGTTGAGCAGTAAAAGTTTAAGCCCCTGAATGTATTACAATTTTATTAATCGAATGGTAGATTTGCACATTATGATGTTGTTCATCTCTTTTTTCTTATTATATAACTCCTTTTGTACTTGAATATTCAAACGTTAAGTGGTTAAATTGATGTGCAACCAGCTCTTTGCAAACGTCATCTTTTGAAATGCTCTTTTCATTTTTTATTTGAGCGAGCATCGCCTGTATAATATTGTCCATGTGAAAAAAGGAGATTTACTTAATAATCTGGTATTTGAACGATTATACACATTACTTTTATGGTCTTAAGTCAAAATACGTATATATTAGATACACTACATAAGTGTAGACGAAATATATGAAATAGGCGTCTTTTGGAAATTGTTCTATATTCTTAAGCAGCAAAGCGTGGAGTATTTTTTTAAAAACGCAAATATTTTAAACTTATTTAATTTACAATTAACACGACAGTATTTGAGGTATACATACACATATTATGAAACAATAGTTAATAGTTTACCAACAATGCCTTTGTTAATAAATGTTTATCAATATTTAACAATAAATTTAATTAGCACAGCGTTTTTAAAATACATTGAATACACAATAGAAGACCAGGAGTCCATATTTCTAAAGAGGTATTCATTATTCAAACTGAAGAGGTATTTCCTAACGAGATTGAATAGAGATTGTCGCTTTGATTTACGTTTTATTTTCTGCAAGATAAATCCGCTTCATTGTATTTCAGACATCCATCAGTTCTATATTTCTTCTAATTATCAACTTTAGTTAAAAACCAACATTAAAACAGTGAAAAAAAATAATATAGTTAATATTATAAATCAATCAAAAATGTTCGTCCAATTGACTTTTTAATTTAATTCAAAAAATAAAGCACTCATTCGTATGTACTAATTTCACCTTTGTTATAAAATTTAAGTTAGTACAAATGAGTTTGGTTTTTTGAATATAATGTTTTTCCACCAAGTATTGACAGTGAAAACTTTAAAAGTGATTTTAAATTTGAGATAATAATTATTCATTACAAAATAAAAATACGAAAAAACTGAAATTGATTTTTTTTAAGCACACGTCGAATGGTATTTTGCATTTAAATTAAACATTTTAATCTTTAAAGTAGGGGAAAAAACCTAAAATATATTTTTTATAAGAATCATTTTAGGAGTCGATCGCTAGACTTAAAAGTAGATCCCAGTGCAAAAAACTAAAACAACTATAATGAATTAATAAAATAAATACCTATATGTTTTAGTTATTTAATTCTGGTTTGTTTTATTAAAAACATGTATAAATTTTAAACTATACGAGAATTTTTTTGGATACAATTACTTACTATACACTCTTCCGTGCAGTGTAGCTAGAGCTACGTATTGAAATATCTACGCAAAAGTTGTGTTCCCCTACTTGAGTAGGGTTTTCCTTGCGTATCAATTGTCTTTACAAAATACATCATTTTCCTTATAGCCTCCTTTCAAAAAGGGATTTGCTTGGATTTTCGAAGTTTGCAAAGCATCTTTCGATTTCGCATTTACGTAATGTTTGACTCGATCTAAGGATTTCAGAAGCTGTCACTTTTGAATAAATTTGTTAAGAATACAAATTGGCTTATTGTCAGTTTGTATTGAAGATGAAAGACTTATCGAATGATGTAACAGATAGGCAACAATTTACTTAAACAGGGTAAACAAGAAAATTAATAATCAGGCGGAGAGATTCTTGACGTCAGACGTTGACGTGGTACGTAAGTATTTTACTTTTTTTGGTGACCATGTTTTCTGAATATAATAGCATAAATGATAATTGTATCGTTACACTGTTAATTTTTAATTTATATTTGAAATAAATTTGTTAAAAAATTCAATAGAAAATATTTATTCCCAATATTAATTAGTTATAAATCTTTCTAGCACACTTACCTGAGATAAATTACGTAGTAATAATATTTAAGTTGATTAAATCGCCATAACAAAACTACAATAAAAATTCTATGCAATTGTACTATTTTACAATGTTTGGTATACATATATCGATTTACCGCAGTCTCTATAATTCAGAGACCATTTGATCAATTTTCAAAAATACATATTTAAGTGAATTGAATTATACTCTCGATATAGCAGCTGTACGGCAAGTATAATTTACCAATGATAATTCCTTAATGGATACCTTGTTAATTTTTTTGCTTGTAAGTACATTACTTAAGTAACTAAGTGATAATAGTAATGATAATTGGATGTGAATTGAATAAACTCAAATACTACTACACAGGGTAATTAAATAAAATACTCCAACACGTGAAAGACAACAATGCTGAACGTTAATTAGCAAATAATACATTTTTACCTGTCTGCCGCGTCCGCTTTTTATTGTTAACCTATGTACAAATAGTAGATATACTCTCTTTGTGTGAGGATGTACCAGTGACGTTTATAATATTTGCTAGTGGAAGGGTTAAAACATTTATTTATAAAAAAATACAACATAGCGTTTTATTTTAAGCCACTTGAAATTATTATAAACATATAAAAAAACTTTATAATAGAAACGCGATTGATGCTAAAACAATAAAAATGGCATGCTAGTACAATTTAGATAAATTCTTAAGTAAAAATCGGCGTATTTTTTAAAATAAAGTTTGTTTTTTTAATGTACTTCTATTTTATAAAAGTTTCGCTTTATTTAAGACTATTTTACAACTGTAAAAATTTCTGTTTAACGATAAAAACAAGAATAAAAACGAAAACAAAACACGTGTAACATCATTCACACTACCTTCCAGACCACCACCAGCTCCTTTAGGTTGATGTAGTCGTCCGCTGTGGTCAAATTGGTAAGAGCTTGGCTCTACCTACCAGGCGGGTCTGGAATCGATTCTCGGTAAGCTCGATGTAAAATTTAGATTTTTTTAAACTTTAATTTGAGATTTAAGACATGGGTGTTGGTGATATCAATTCTCCTAGAGGTGATCTCAAATGACTTTTAAAAATTCTCATCGAGTTAATCTCGTATGATTTTTCAACTCATAAAATTTGACGCATTGGCATTATCTGTAATGTCAAATATTTTTTAGTAAATTAAAAAATAAAATAAAAATATATAATATACGTTTATCAATCTAATAAGTCAGTGTTTACTTTCAACAACACATGACACAATTTGTACTTAAATTTAAACCAATAAGTAAAAGAACAGCAAGGCTATTAAGAAAAATTAAAACAAAAAACGACTTTATTGGTTATTAATTTTTAATTTCTACAACACTGACAGTGAATCAAGTGCACCAACATAAGTATAATTTCATAAATATCTCACAATTTGTTGATGAACGGGCTCGTTGTCTGCAGGTAAGTTACCTACAGACATCACTTATCTGCACCATGTTTCGAATCACTTAAAACATTACATTACCTAATTATAATTACGAACAATAACGATGTACTTTGAGAATAAAAGCAGATGTTGTCAATGTGTATTTTTCACAGTAAAGTTTTATCATAGATAATCGAAAATGTGAGGCCAAATTTTTGATTGAAAACAATGAGTACAAATTAATGTTTCTCATGAAAGAAAATACATCATATTTTCAAAATATTAAATTGAAAATCATGACATGATTTAAGTGCTTTTGATTTAATATTGTTTACAAGATATTATAGTAAATACAAATTATTAACTTCTTTATATATGAAACTGAATTTGATAACTTTGTTATTCCAGTGGCGGATTACACTATAAGTAAATGAGGCGCGTTATCGAGGCCTCCAAATTTTAGAAGTTGCTTTTATTATAAAGCCCATATACTTTTTGCTCAGATTTGAATATTTTTGTTATTTGACATGGAGTTTTTGTCATTTTTACGTTATCCGTAAAACAGGGCCTCTAAATTGTATTGCGCCCGGGGCTTCTTGTGTGGTTAATCCGCCACTGTGTTATTTCAGTTATTGTTAAAAATTGTAAAAAGTATTTCACCTTTTTGAGAATCTTCTTTTGATTGCATGGAAATACATAAAGTCACACATTTACTAATTCTAGTTCAAGAATAGACAAGATCGGAACAGGCTATTTATTATCAACCTATTCAGTTAAAAAAAAAATTGATAACTCTGTTATTCCACTGAAATGGTGACACGTGTTTCGCAATTTTGAGAACCTTTTTTAGACTGCATGAAAACAGAAGTGGGCTGGCGGGAGCTCGCTCGTGCCCCTTAACTAATTTCACACAAGTCAGCGAGCCTCTTGCTCAATTGAGAAAAAACAATATTCTCAAATCAATATCTGCCTGTGATTTGCGACACATTTCACTATACAGTACTATATTTTCAGCTATTTATATTAATTATTTTACTGTATATGTTCTATCGTTACATAATTCATGTATATAAATTAACATTATATTGCTTAAATTATTATGGCATTCAACTGTATGGGAGTGGTAAAAATATCCACCACTTCCTCGGAACACCTCAAATAACTCTGAGACTAAGAGAGCTCTTTGTTAACGTATCAGCAGCTCACTGCTGTATGAAGATGCTTTTTAAAGAGCTTAATAATTAAGCTCGTATACACTTGTCACAATAAAAAAAATATTTATTTGAAAAACAAATATGCTGTCACAAGGTTTTTGCGTTAATGTCTATTCTGACGATCGATAATATCTTAAATAAATTCTTTATTCTACATATTTCGAGTCGCTAGTTTGTTATGCCTGGATGAGGCCATAAACAAATGAGGCGGCTGTTTTAATTAAGCCTGCTCTAACAAACGCACATTCGCTCGCAATAAACAATAAAACACTATCAAATCTGATCTGGGTAGGAAGGTAGATAGAATAATTATTAATTGGGTAGGTAGATAGATACCTATCTGGTTTATATAAAATTAAAAACGTGTGGGCAAATGGTGATTTACGTACATGCTTACCCAATTGCCCAAATCTACATAAGCCGAAAAAACTACAGAAAAATTCTTGTTTTAAAAAACAGAATGTAGACGCAAACTTTGCTAACATTTAGCTCTCGAATACAAAATATGTATAGTCGGATTTAGGGAATCGGCAGCTTCTCTAGCTTTTCAAGTAAAACCCATTGGCTGAAACCATTCTTTTTATTTCACTGTTTCCGATGATGGGTTTGACTTATTTATATATATAGTCAAAGCCCCCTTAAGACTGCTATGATATAGCCCAATGAAAATTCGTCTTTAATTTCTTTTATTTTATCAGTTTACAAATGTTAATTACGCATTAACGCGTAAATTAACATGAAAACGGTAAGTAATCTTATAGTATTGTATTATTCAAATACTTGTAATATCAAAGAATTTATAATCGTTACCACAATGCATCAACATAAAACATAATCATATAATATAAACTAGGGTGCACATCTATGATAGTTACTAGTTAGTCTCCAACGAATAAATAAAAGAGATAATGTTAACAGGAAAATAATTATTTCCAGACTATGTTATTAAAATCATAATAATTAGCGTGAATTATGCTTTTGTTGTTTTAATAGCTGTCAGCAACCATTCTCTCATATCAATCATTTTACAAAGAGCTTCGTTGAATCTATTTACCTGCATACTATATTCATAATTATACATTATATATAAAGTCATTAATTCCAACAATAATATAATATTTTGAGGGTAAAGGATATAGGGATATAAAGGGATAAGGGAAAATCTTTTTTTATATTAAAAGTATTTAAAGAATAAAAAACGTTCATTTACTTACATTTTGGTTACATGTTTAAATTATCAAGCAAACAAGAATTACTCACTACTTCCAATTATTCAAATTAGATTTTAGAGAAAATTTTTGAACCCACTAATTAATATATAGAAAAAACTCGAATTTAATTGCGTTATTTGATTTTATTTTTATTGAGATTTCGATGTTTCATTACGTTTTGCATATTATTTCAATACATATATTATAGTTTTATCGGCATAAATTTTCATTCTAACATAATACACAATTCAAGCGAATGACATTCATTAACTTTATATTAATTCTTTATTAACAAAAAATAAATAGCTTATATTACAAATTACTTATTTTTTGCATTAATTACTTTCACTGCAGTTAAAACACAGTATTTTACGGCGTAAAATTAAAATTTGATTTTAAATACGATGCATTATTTTAATGTGAATCACACATACTTCGCATTGGAAGTGGACATGATCAAAAATATAAACAACACGTGTTTTGTTTTTTCAAAAACCATCGTTAGAAGATTTTTTCAAAGAAGCAGAACACTCGATAGAAGCCAGCAATGGCCCTAGCTTAGTGATATAATTATTTAGTATATAAGCACGATAAGTTTATTTACTGAACGTCAGATTAAGTTCATCAGTGCACTTGAAAGCCTGAAGATTCCGAAAGTCGAAACCCGGGTCGTTAGTGAAAATACTTGTGTGAATGTACATAATTTGAACGATTTAAACTTGATAGAAGACTTTTCAATTACAAAGAATTAAATTTAATATCTTGGGTGAAAATGGATTAGACCAACCGGTGTAATATGAGAAAAAAATAACAATGTTTCAAATATTGACAAAAGATACTTAAGGAGTGAACTGTAATCTATCTGTGGTATTGCTGATGTGATATTTAAATGTTATTACTGAAGGATTTTTTTAAATAATCTTTTGTACATAGATTTAGATTTTTTTTATTAGTGAAGGTCGAACTAAATTGTGATAGTTTTATTGCTGTACAAAGGCACTATCTAGTTTATAACCGCTGGGTGAGGAGCCATTGGAAATAAGTGCGGCAATAAATATGTAATAAATTAGTTTAGCTGGACAGAGTTGTTATGTCCTAAGTAGATTCCAATAACAGTCATTTACAACCTTATGTAATTACTCCGGTTAATCAAATCAAGCTCAGTTACATGATTTATTTACTCAATATTATATCTACCACCTCCTCAACGCACAGTGGCGTCCAATCCAGATTCAATAAGCCTATACTACTTGCTTTTCCCGATATTATTCTTTGTTTTATCACAAACTATAATATAGTAACTAATTTAGATACCAAAATTCGAATATGATTTTGCAATTATTTAATCAATAAGATTCTCTTATAAGATTCTCACTGGTTCGTTTTCTATCATATTCTTTCCATCCCTACTCCCTAAAAAATATAGGTTGAGCAACTGAGTTACAAAAAGCTCTCGTAGAAAAACTTCTGTTGAGATACCATTAGAAGGCCATATGCTCCTCATTGAAAACGGACATGGATTTAAAATAAAGTATTGTATTGAACTGGTCGCATTTGAACTATAAAATCTCACGGAGGTACAGTGGCGGCCGGTCAATGTGACATTTGATCAATGCACCCCTTGTACATGCAGGGGCATATATTTATTTTATTATAGAGATTTTTTACTATTTATTATATAAAATAAATGGATGAAGATTTTTAAATGAGCGAATGGTATAAATGTTTTGTTTGAATATTATTTCATAACCGCCCCTGCATATGCAAGGGGTGCATTGATCCAGTGCCACATTGACCGGCCGCCACTGCGGAGGAAGACATGAAAAAATCTTATATTTATTTATATATGGAAAACGTTATATTTTTTATTCCATGTTTGTATTTCGGAATCTTGAAAATATGAACCTGACGTCTGATTATTAGAAGACGCTTTATTGGCATACTTATTGTAATTATTTAATATATGGGAATATTATTTCCTAATGATGTAGTCCGATTATTGATGAACCAAATCCTCTCCAATTTGGACTACATATGAGCCCTTGAGAGGTGAAGTGAGCCATATATACATATATGCGTTACAATATTCTACATGTCTTAAAATATCGTAAAATTAATTGAGCTCACTGCAATAGATGTTCTCTCTAAGATGAGAGGTTAGCTGCGTGGAAAATTGAAAGGCTGAGCATACCAATTCAATAAATGCGTGGCATAATTTCAATCTTTTTGCAAACATTAATTTGGCATATTTATTATAAAAAAATGTTTTTTTCCGTTTCGCTTTAAATAGTCACAATTGTAATCATTTAATAGTTTGTACTCATTGTATATGTGGGTTGGTGAAAAATAATGAAAATATTACAGATGTCTGTTCATTTGCTTAGAAATTCATAGATCAATAAAGTGATCACACCGAATAGTGATAAAATAAAATCATGTTTAAACTTCTGCTGTGCTATCACTGTACCACAACTGACTATCTAAAAACCGGTTGTGAGTAAGAAACAAAGTGTGCGCCAAATTACGGCGGAGTTGCAAAATAAATTTCTCACATTCAAGGAGATAATAGGCGATCAAGACTGTTATAAAAAACGAACTTTGATATATCTGGTTACTTTTCTTTTGCTCTGCATTCGTTTCGCCATGATTTCACATTTACTTATATGAAAAGTTGACGTCGAAGTATTTTTACAAGCGACACAATATTTACCTTTTAAAGCAAATACCTAAATAACATTTTTATTACACCGGTCGTACATACTAAAACCACCGACCAAAATAAATTTCTTTTGGGTGAATTTTTTTTTTATTGCATATATTCTGGTTCCAGTACATTCCTGAATTATAAAAAAAATATGAAGAATTTATGAACTTTCAATGTCATATTAATAGGTTTAATTGGTTGGATGTTGAGTGATAGATTACAATCCCAAATATTTTACTGTACATATGCGGATTTGTAGGTGTTAAGTGTATGAAAATATTACGCCAAATGAAGACAAGCGGCCATTACACGTAGTTAGTAAGCGAAACCAATGCCAATCAATTGTTCCTCTTATTTTTGTGCAAATTTAAAAACAATAATTGTTTTATCATTATGTTCCAGCGGTGGGCTGGTAATATGTTAACAAGGGGCTCGGTAAATCTCAGCCATAATGTCTTCATGCCATGGATGATGCATATGACGTGGCTCGCTGGCTTTTTTGCAGCTAGTTGGCTGTCTTAGCAACAAAGTCTTTTGTTTCGTATTACAATTTAAAAGAAATTGCAGTTAGTTGCTCATTTGATCTTAAACGAATGATTTTCTTAACTAAACAAGGGGCTCGCCGGCCACGCCGAATTTTAACAAGGGACTCGTTCGAGCCCCCTGAGCCCCCTTCCAGCACACCCCTGTTATGTTCCATTAATTTTGCTGCTTCTGTTGAGCGCTACTGTATAATATAAAATATATTTAAAAAAATCGTTTCCATTCCAAATAAAGCACAATTATAATATTACAATTGAGCCTAATAAAATATCCTACAAAGCTACTAATTTAGTTGTTGGTAATCCACGGCTCGCGAGCCACATGCGGCTCTTCAAACATCAACTCATGAAATTTTATCAGGTTTTTTTATCATAAAAATCAATATATACATATTGCATATTTAAACCTTTGGTACCCTGTTCCATAACAATTTGGCTCTTCTCACTCAAAAGTTTGCCGACGCGTGTACTAATACATTTTTTGTAATAAATATTTGTTTGCAACTATTATACATTTACTTTTCTAGTGAATAAGCTTATTGTGTTAGCTTTTCACTTTTAAAATCTGTATAATATCAAATCTTAAAAAAATGTCAATGATTAAAAAATGTCTTTCATTAAGTATCGTAAGCAATAAATAATAATGAACTAATTAGAATACAAATCCAATCTTTAGAATAAAAATAAATTAAGTAAATTTATTATAACTTTCCACCGATATTTGGTATTAATAATTTTAATAATCTTCGTAATAAATTGTCAGTTATTAGGCTTGAAAATTTTATTGACCAAGTGTGCAATTATCTATATCTACCTACTGCCTAGACTACTTATAAATGAGTAGGTAGGTATTTATAGAGTTGCGTGGATGCAATAAACGTTTTTAATTAAAACGCCGGTCATTAGTAATCCGACAAATTAATAAATGCCTTTCAATCGATATCTAATGCATAATTCAGTTACATTTACAATCAAGCTTAGTTGTATATAATGCATACAAACATACTTAGGTGCATTAAAAACATCTTCATCTAAAAAACATCTTTTGATTAGCTTTGGATTTAGGAGAGTTATAGTCACTTTTACTGTGTCGTACTTAGCTCTTTGGTATATTTAAATGAAAATTCTATTAATGAACAAACGTAACGTCGTGATTATACGTTGTTATCTAATCATTATTCGCACGTGAGTTTCTTGGTTTGCTTTTTTTTAATTCTTGCTATTTTAGAAAATCTTTTACAACTAGACGTTATGAAATTAGCAAAAAAGGCCTCTGTAAAAAGACTGTAAAAAGTGAGGTTTAAAAAAAATGTAATATATCATCAGTTTTAATAGTATCGCTCATAGTCAGATTTTAGTACATCGATATTGTACAAAATATATATATGTATCTTTTATAATCAAAATAAACTCTCATATACTGCTGATTATTATGATAAATTAGTTCCTAGTTTTTAAAAAAATCTTATATGATTTACAACCTCGCAGCAAATATATATATGAGTTGCGGGGGTTATCGGAATCAGGCTAGTAAATATTGTAGTAAAAATAGTTTGCTGATTTTTTTGTTATCAACGCCATATTATGGAAAAATTATCAAAATACATCTCATTAAATATCGGTATTAAATAAGGTTTTGAGTCCCCGACGCAAGTACGTCCCCGATTTGAGAACCCTTCAGAAAAAATTTATAGGATACCAAACCAATATTTCAACAAGTTGTCGCATAAAGACAACTAAAATATTCATTTCTACATTTAAATGCCACTACAACTCCACGATTACAATCAGCGGTTCTCTATCGTAATTTGTGTATCGCACATACCTTTATTTTATTTATTTATTTTACAAAAATAATACATGTAGTTTACCTCTGGCGAGTCTTAAGCATAAACCTAGATTCAGAATATTATTATGCATATGCGTTTCTTTAACTTATGTCGATTGCCTACATGTACGGTTGTTAATTTACGTTAAGTATGGAGCAATTAATATCTGTCGATATGCAATCTATTAGTCAATAATGTATACCGAACACTTTCAATAAAAATACGACTGCATGCTTAAGCCGACATTTATTATTATAATTAGATTAGATATGCAGTTACTTATTATATTTTCAATAATGTATTTTATTCCACATTATTTAAACTATTTATATTCTGCGAGTAAGCACAAATTGAAGACTTTGTCAATAATAAAACAATGTATAAGCATAATATTTTTTATCGCGCTTTAACGTTCTTTTTACATTCAATAGTCGGACTTGGTAGTCACTTGGCTTTTTAACCAAACAATACAAATTAATTAGAAATAAATAAAGTTCTCATATTTAAAAAAAATGCATTTTTTACAACCGGCTTCAATTAAATATTTCAAAATCAATGTTATTTTCTATTGGTATAAACCAAAATGATTATTTTTATAAAAACTTTCCAATCAATTATAAACAGTATAAAGTATTAGGACGCCTTCGTAAAAAAATAGGTAAATACGTACAATCTTCACTCGTTTTATTGGTTATTTTTTAAAAAGGGGTGTATTGTCCATCAATAATAAAGATTTATTTTTATTTTTGCCGCCGCCTAGTCTAAAATTATCATATTTATAAAGGAAGATACACAAATTTCTTTATGTAATGTTTTTAAGAGTAAATAATTTTAAATAATCTTTTGTACTCAACATAAAATAAGTATAAAAGAGGTGAAAGATTACACAGAGTATTTGTCTTTAATTATGGTATCAAAGTGAACCATTATTTTTCGCCGTCGCTAAATGAAAGACAGGTGTAAGCCAGCGAATAGGTATAACTGTAGAAAATATTTGTATTATATAATGAGCGACAAATTTGGGAGTTTTTACTTAACTACAACATAAAATCTGCACTATCTTTGGTAGGCTTTGTAATAGTGTTTGATATGCTAGCAGCACTATGTCAAATATAGGAAGACTTGCTAAATGCATTGACACCTTTTGGTATTGTAGTTTGTCAGTGCCATTGTTTGTTTCTGCGATTGGCATATGAAAAACTTGTTAATTGATGGATATGGTGGACGAAATAAGGTATATGGCGATACAAATATTAAATAGAATGAGCATTACAATATCTACCTGCTGTAAGGTGTGAGACTGGAAATCCGTGATTCTGAAATATGGCACCACCGGGTCCGAACGGGCCGAGGACGTGAGGTCCCACTGACCAGCCCGGAGGAGGAGCACCTAGTCCCGCCTGGTATGCAGCAGCAGCAGCCGCCAGTGCGCTAAAAGGGGTCGGTCTAATGGGGCCTTGTTGTGAAATTCCATCTCTTTCCTGGAGTAGCCTTCTTTGTCGATTAAATAACGATTCCCGTTCATCATCACTTCTTCCGTCTTCCATCGAAGCGGCGTCCATATTCAGATCTTCAACGTCTACTATAGAATCCTCTTGATTGACAGAATCTTCATAATCATCGTCTGAGGATGTCATCAAAGGCGGGGTAGCAGCGCTGGAATTCAAATTGGACGGCGTACTCGATCGCTTTTGTCCAGGTAATTCAGTAGCGTTCTGTCTTAACGGGGAATGGGGATTTATTTGATGATGATGAAAAATCTCCGGTGATATTCTATCGGAATCCATTTCTTCGTCTCTCTGAGGCGACATTTTTGATCTAGGATGTCTGGTGTCAGCCAAGAGGGACGCTACGCTAAAGCTGAACCTGGCTTGGTTTTTGTTCGAGTGGCCGTTGTTGTTTTCCGGTGTGGAGGACTGCCTGTCCGGCGCGGAGGGTCGTTCGGGGCCTGCTGGGCGGAGGGCGTCTGTCGGTGCCGCCATCGCCTGTCGCTGTTTAGCCGCCGATAGGTTTTGAATCGTCATGCTAAAGTCTAGCGCGGATTTCGCTGGACACAATGGCTGCTTTTTTAACATTAATGTGACGGAGAGCCGTGTCAATTTGACACCTTTGTATCAGTTTGCCAAAACCTTCATTCGACACCGTAACATTTTAATGACATTTTAACCTCTTCAATTATAATAATAAATAATTTTAATCCTTTTCAGAATTGACAGTTTCAGATGCTTTAATATAAACTGTGAATTGTCTTCTTCGAATGTAAACACCACTTAACGTTTGTACTGTTGTTGAATGATGTATGTCTTTCAATACAATTTTGTACAAAACGTTCACCGAATATCAACAACCAAAACAAAAAAGTCTGACAGTTCTTCTAAAGTTCGCTTTCAAAATTTCGTTTATCAAAAATAATCTCCAACCACAGTCAATGTGCAATCATAATATATTGCTCAAAAATCATTTAGATATTTTTGTTTATTTAGTTTTTATTACATTGATGCCGGCACTTTATATCTCCATGTTTTCTTAACAGTTCATTTAGGTGTGTTACCAATGTTTATAAACAATCAACAGATAGCGTTTAATAGTTGTTAAAAAATATTGATTTAGTTACAATTATTAAAGAACAGTTATTTAAGTATTAAAAACACTTTTTCATTTTCACTATAATGTCATTTTTTCAGTCTTTCAACGATTCACAGTGAGATCAAATTAAATGTATCTGATTCTTATTAGATTTATTGTTAATTTAACACGAAAAAAATACTAAAGTTTTTTTTTTTAAATCTTTCGCGAAATAAACACACGTATTTTTTATATTATTATGTAGCGGTTTGTAGAATCAAACGAATTTCATTTGCAAATATCGATTTAATCAGCTCGCGTCTATCCGCAACGACTCTCGGCCATCAACTGAATGTCCCAAAACCGGTCTGGTGTCACTTCGCACTGATTTTACTAAAAATGGGTAGTACAATTTTCCAGGGGCGCGGCCTGTCGAGACGGTCTCCACCTTTTGCGGCTGGCTCGCCAATCGGAGAGGCGCAAGTCTCGATTGATTCGGTCACGTGATGAGAAAATCTGTGAGAGGAAGGGACAGTGTGTCTCTTTCTCTGACAAGTAAATTGAATTCGGAACCCTTGTTATTTTATTAAAACGCGAAGTGGGGTGACGATTTTGGATTGAAGTCTGAAATAATAATTACAAATGGATATCTTCCTCGAACATTTTTTCATATCTGTTTCTATTTTTTGTAATTATTTTGTTTGTATTTGTAATTATATTTATTGCATAGAAAGAAAATATTAATTAATGGATATTATGTGTTTATAAAATATGTATTTTTTATCGGATTCTTCGCCAGTTGTGTAAGCAATTGAGAAGTTATTCATAAGTAGTACTGTAAAGACAATTTATTTTTTAATTGAATCCATTTGGTCCACATCAAAAGCGGACAGGCCCAAACAACAGTAGAAATTAAATTCCTTTAACACGCTATGCTTAAAATATTTTGTAGATCACCATACGCGTGCCTAAATAAATTAATGTGCCTACCGCACAACGCGTGTAAAATCTCTTTATTTTTTTTATTGTGCTGTGTTTATTAAAAATACTGAAAAGCATTTTTTACGCATTGTTTTACTTCTACTACCCATCTAAAGTAGGTTACACCTTGAATTATAGAAAAACACTTGTGATCAAATAATTCAGGACTTATGCCAAAAAACAACATTACAATAAAATAAAGTTATTTCATGGTTAATTAAAAAATGAGTATTTGATGAAACCAATGGAAACAAAAATTTTTTTAGAAATATACAAAATAAATATTATGCTAACATTTCTGTACAAAGTATTAGTGGAACATACATCAATTTACTTTGTACACATATAAATTAATATACATTCACATTTAGGTAGTTCTCTGGAATGGAAAATGCACCCTCGGGAAAAGTTTTTCCTTGTATCGCGTTTATTTAAATTTTGAAATGCTATACCCTTATCGCATTCTTAAGAAAATGCAATTTAATTAATAAACTTTCTTCACAAATAATATATTTATCAACACTCTTGGCGGACACATGCTTTATTTTAGGATAATACGATCACTAAATATAATATATAAAAAAAAAAAAAAAATTTTCATTATCTAAGAGTATAACAATATATTATATTTGTTTGTATTGCACAATACATCGCAATCTAACACACACACCTTATCTGCGCACAAGCGCCATGGTGTCAGTATTGTACTTATATTTAAATAATAATAAATAAAAGTTAAAGTAAACTACATTAATTTAATTTAACAAAGGGTTTCTGTTCTATTAAATTTTACGCTTCCTGTATATTATAAAAAAATCAGATCATTCTGAGGTGAAACTGAAGAACTTTATTATTTTCAATAAAAATCATAATAGATTAATTAATAATAAGATTTCACCGAACTATAATATAAAGGTAAATAAACTGAAACTAAGGAATATTAAAATGGTTTTATGGTTGCGCATTAAATACTTAGAAACACCTCAAACAAATATTATTAATCATTTAAAATTTTCACAAAAGTACTGAAGCCGAATGAAAAAATATTACGCCAAATAATATGTTTTGCCATGTGCGAGAAAAAACACGGTATTGGTTTTCGTTTTTTGATACAGATTGGTAAGTCAAAAATTTCAATTTCGTACATAATTAAATTGTGATATTACCAAAATTTTTTTTTGAATTTCGATGTTTTTAAATAATCAACCATTCGAATATTTTTCCCGATAAAAAATGGTCAGTTAAAAAACATTTACAAATGAGACACATTTCATAAAGTAATAGACAAATATTGCAAATATTTCAAAACTAAAATTGTTTTATACATACGTAGTTATTTATACTACCTATACGAAATAATTTTATGACTTGGATATCAGATTTTGAACAACAATAGACTTTCGAAAATATCACACTCGAAGAAATAACTTCCTTATTGGTACCTACCATATTTAAGATGTCCAGCAGAAACGATTTAATCTGTTTTGAAGTATTATGTATAACAATCTATCAGGGTAACATACTTATATTCAGTGGTGAAGTGGTAAATAAATAGGTACCAGGTCGGTCATTGATTTCTTCCCTTTTTTTGTTTTTTTTTTAATATCTGTCCGAAGTAAAGAAACCACAAGTTTCATCAATTAAATCAATAAAAAAACCATTTTGAATATATGTATGTACTTGAAAATTAAGTTACAAATCAAAAAGGTGCCAGGTATATTCACTTTTTTTTCGTAATATTTCCATCGAAATTTACTGTTAGTACATGCTCCAAGACACTGTTTGAAAAAATAATAATAAAAAACATCATTTCCGCTCCCAATATGCAGCATATGGTTTCCTAATGGAGGGGAGGTATCACAACATTTTTTTTTCACGACAACTGATTGTTACTAGTTGTTCAACTTTTATTTTTTTCTAAGATAGTAGGGATATAAAGAATAGGGTTAGGCTTTAGGACAGGACTAGTGGTTAACTGATCACTTTCGTTGTACCCTTTCATTGTAGGATTGGAAAGGTGGGAGGGAATTTTTAGATATAACAATCATCAATACCTTCAAATCGATAGAAATCGATCAATCGATAGAAAAAAAAACGATACGCACCAAGATTCGAGTCCTTGAAGTCCGGACGCCAACGTTAACGGACCCGAGTATTATTCAATACATGCGCTTAATCTATTTATGTTATGTAAATAAGAATATTACATATTTTTTTAATATATTCAAATAATTTATGATATATTTTAATATCTGAATGTCAACTTTTTTTTTAACCATGTCCGCTCCCAATGTGGAGCATATGGACTACTAATGGAGTTTATCTCAACAGATATGTTTCTACGAGAACTGCTTGTTACTCAGTTGCTCAATCTCTCTTTTTCCAAAGAGAGTAGGAATAGAAGGATAGGGCTAGGACAGGACTAGTGGTTCGCTAATAGCCCTCGATACACCCCGTTCTTAGGATAGGATGAGTGGGAGGGAGGAATTCAAGACATCACATACATCCATGCCTTCGAACAGAAATTCATAAATCGATTGAAAAATCAATTTATAAAACTGCCCGTACCGGAATTCGAACCCGGGACATCCGTAACCGAAGCCAACGACGTTGACCACTCGACCACTCAGGCAGCATACATGTAAACATTAGCTGATTATATTCGAATATTCGATTGAAATCTCTAATTGCCACAAACTAAATAATTTGAATCAGGTAAACAACATGACAATATAATATGAACACCATCTTGCTCACTTCGAAACGTTTAGCGGGTTTTAACAGAGTAAGTAGCTCGCCCCTTATTGTGCACCCCTTCAGAAATAGCTGTATCTATACACCTATAATATAGGCGCAGGGCAGGGTTGATTCTATTTACAACCCTAATCTGTTTATTTAGTTTTGTCTGTCTCTTGTGTTTTGTTGTTCGCTGCCGGTTTTAATTGTATTCAGTTTGGTCTTTAACGAAAACTACACAATTGTAACGCTAATTAGTAAAATTATTTCTTACCTTCGTCATCAAATTTTTAATTTGTATAAATACTTACGCTATTAATTATAAACCACAGTGTGGCCTGTGTAAGTTGACTCACAGAAAAAAAAATATAAATATATAAACATTTCAGACATTTATACTCGCTTACCATGTAAAAATATGGAATCTTACAGTAGAATTTCAACTAAAAGTTTTAACCAAGAACAATTTCTCAGTGCCCAACGTTTGGTTGTTTTATTTAATATTTTTTGTTACTCAGATATTATCCTAAAAATTGTTTTTTTTATGCTGTTTTTTGCTTTGCGTTTCTCAATATTCATTGTATTATATATATTTTATTTGTAATTCTCTCACATATTCGTAATGATTACTTTTGTTTATTTTATAATCTATGTACCTATAGTTTATAGATTTAGTAAACACGTAGTCTGTGTATAAATAAACTAGTCAATGCATAGATTGTCCTTTTTATCCAATCATAACATACACGGAAGAACAAATGAACATTTTTACCAGTCAAATTCTATGTAACCTACACAAATGTATTTAAGTTTTTCACAAACTTAAAAATGATCACTCGTGCTCCTTATAGTGTTGCCAGTCACTTTTCGCCACTGGGTGAGTGGAGCCATGCAGTTGTTGTGCTTTACAGTTATCTTACATTTGAATTACATTTAAAATTTTCAACGTCTTGTTACCTACCCTCTTTCTATTAAAAAATTCTAACTTAACCTTACCTAAGTCGTAATGTCATTTTTACTCTGTCTAGCGCTCGTCAGTATGTATACACTTTCTAGTTAATGCATACAATAAATATGAATTGTAATAATGCAAGCTTCGACTTATACAGGAAGTTAATGTATATATTTACGAAATTTACACTGTGCCATAATACATATTTAAGATTCTGATATATAAATTCCTATTTCTAAATATCTTTTTTAATAATATTACTATCTAAATACATATTATATATATATATATTGCTTTGACATTGCCTGTATTTTTTTTTTTAATATAATAAGAAAATCCTTTTTAAACAGATCTTACATTTTACACAGCAACTTCTGAGAATTAATTGATTGGTAATTTCAATTAGTATGCAGTAAGTTTTTCCATAAATATTTTTTGAAATGTGTGAAATTCCAATTGCTATTGCTGAGAGTTAGTGTAATATATGAGTCATGACTATTTCTGTGCATAGTAAAGAAAAAAAACGATGACCTCTCGGAAATTGATAATAGAACTCACATGATTTGAAAAAAAAGCAATTCAATTAACATTAAACAATACTTGCTAAAAAAAAGTATTAAATTCAAAATACTTGGAACGTTAATGATGAAATGACCTTACAGCGTTCGTAATGTCTACAATCTACATCATAAAACGATGATAGACGCCGGTCTCAATAAATTTCAGTGGCGTATCCAAAAAAAAATACAAATCTCTCTATAAACAATTTAAACTATTTAAAAATACAACTTTTCAATATAATAAAGATACTAAAATTGATTTAAATTAATAAAACATACAAGAAGATGATATTGTTGTTGATATTTTGATTTTCAACTTTGAAATGTAAGCATACTCGTTACCAACGTTCCCTCTAAGCTGCGCGCGTGCGCGGCCGCGCAGCAGTTGAAAAGTCCCCGCGCACTCATTCCGGGTTGGCGCGCACTACAAGACAGTTGCTCAATTGATATTTGATCGGTCCACGCAGCTTCCGCGCAGCCTTTGAAATTTCCGCACATCTAAATCTTCGGCTTAGAGGGAACGTTGCTCGTTACTCATGAGCATATATCACAAGCATTTTAGTAATTATCTAGTTTTACAAGATAATTAAAGTATTATATATTTTCATATATATTTACTGGTTCATCATTAAACATCACCAAAGCTTGCTTCGTTTGGATCATAAGCGCTTACTGCACAAATAACCAACATATACTAATAGCAGGACTTTTTTTACCATGTAACGCGGTGCACGACGTTCCTGCACCTTTTGTCTTGACAGTTTCAATGTTTCATAAAATTAACGGGTCAAAGCAAGAGCGGCGACTTAACTACGAGTCTTGTCCCAGCTTTATCTTTATTATAATTGAAATAAAAGTGTAATACAGTAAACAATATAAAATAAGAATTAGTTCTGACGAAGCTGAATTAGCTATAGAGTGATTTTTAAACAATTTGAGAACTAAATACTTTGATATGTTGTACTGTATTACAATGGAGTTCTACCAAATAAATTCCAATTCAATCAATCGAAAAAGAGAGGTTTAGTGACTGCGTAACAAGCAGTAAAAAAACTTCTGTTAAGACGCCTCCGTTAGGAAGCCATATGCTCCACTCTGGGTACGGACATGTATTAGAAGAAGTCTTTAGTCAAAAGCTTGACATGAAGTGAGGTCCGGCACCTTGTTTGTTTCAAATAAAAACACTGCTCCGTAACTCATGAGTATAATATAATTGGGTGTTAAGTACTCAATGACTATTAAATCCTCGGACGGACACATTCGTCATATTTTTTAATATGTCAATATGTGCTGGATATGACTTGTAACTTTCAAATACAAATGCCACTAGTATTCGCTTTCTTTATATCTGATCTCTGACAGGCTTATAAATATGAAATGAAAATAAGTGAACAGTATTATGCAAGAGAGAATTAATTTCAAAACCAACAACAAAATAAGTGGATTCGAAGGACAAAATTATATACAATATTTATTCGAGTATTTTTTAACGCACGTGGCATCATTGCAGTCTCGGTTTTCGGGATATTTAAATAAAACAACCCGAGATTCAAGACTTGCTTAATTTCTAACAAAATGTAAATAATGTCTGTTGTATTTTTTCAATACAAATAAAGTTTGAAAACCATTAATTTAGAACAACACATCTGAATAGTAAAGAGACAAAAAAAACGCTAGAAACTTTCGCAATCTTTTTTTAATTAAAAAATAAAATATGACCATTTGACGAACGTGTGGCATCTGTTAGTTTGCGAATTATTGCAATTAAACAATAAAATTACTTACAAAAATGTTTTCTTCGGCAAAATCAAACGATGTGTTTAAAAAAGCAATATAATTATTTACAATACAATATTGTCGCCTTTTTTTAATATTTAACTTCAAGTTTGCATTAGTTTAAGTAGACACCGACAAAGTTTATGGTCGATGAAAAAATCTAATTATACATTACGAATTTACTTAAATGTTCTCCATTTTTAGTATTGGTTTGTTTTTTGTGTTATGAATAATTGGGACCCACACAGCCTCTGAATGAAACTATCAAAAAAATGCTATGTAAATATCTAAATTTAACTTCTTATACTAATTTTACTAACTTACTTATTTATAACGGCTCCTTTTTAGCATAATAATGAATTAACATCAACCTAAAGTTTGGAGAAAAAATAACTCTCAAAGAATAGATAAGTTGAAAGTATTTATTTTAGATGTTTATTATAACAAATTATGTCGACCCGTAATCGGCAGAACAACGTAAGCGACAATTCATAAGTTCGTAAGTGGCTTAGATTTTAATCATAATAAAAGGTTTTATTAACTTCCTCTCATAATAAGTTCGCAAAAATAATTCCTTAAATACGGTTAGTAATATTAGGCTAATTAAAGTTTCTTTTAACGAAATTATTACAATAGGAATTTAAAAAAAAACAACCTTATTCTGTAAAATGTGTGAATTGTCGCTTACAATTTTCTGCCGATTATGGGATGGTTTGTTTATAATCGAATCGTAGTTTCAAAACAGTTTTTATTATTTTATTTTAAATAATAAACATTTTTAAGGAATCCTACTCTACTTCTTTCTTGCTTAGATATATTCGATCGATTTTTATTAAATACTACTATATAATACAAAGTACTACGGTCTGGGGATGCGAAGGTTTCCCGCGACATGACAATTTGATGTCTCGTGTTTCAGTCGAAAAACAAGTCTCTAGTATCGTCAATATTTTCTCTGTAAATAAATCTCGCAGCTACCACTGGCCGCCTAAGCACCAAACAGTGAAAAGCGAAACAATAATAATTGCTATCACAAATAAGTATACCTAAAGAGTATCGAGTGCCACCATTCTATTTTTTATTGAGAGCGGTTAAACGTTTGTGCTAACCGGTCGAATTTAAAGTAACCCGGATTCCTTTGTTTGCCTTTTAAAAAGTTTTAGCACTTTTAGTTCAGGCCATAACGAAAAAAGCAAATAACACATTTATTATTATTGTTTGTTTCGTCTGTCGATTGGAAGCCGATACTTTCTTAACCGGACTGTGGCATTTATATGGTTAAATTTACACAGTATTATGGGGTTTCTTGTAAATTAGGGTTCAGATGAAAAATATTTTTTTCTCAATTTATAAATTTTAATTTTCTCATAAAACTGTACATCGATTTTAATTTTAAACCATGTCCACTACTAATGTGAAAAATATTAAGTCAGTCGTTCATCCTTTATTTTCAGTAAAGGTAAAAGAAGATGGGAGGTATCATTAAAGCACTAGTTGTTAGTCAATTACTACGCACCATTCTCAGTGGATAGGAAAGAAAAGTTTTTGGCATAACAATCACGAATGTAAATAAATACAAATTCATTTATCCAATGACATTTCAATATTGTCTAAAAAATTTAATTCTAGGATATTATACAATACTATACCACAACTATTATGGTATAATTAAAACCACTTTGTTCACACATTTACATAGATTTTTAAAAATTGCTTGTGATTTTTATATTATCATTAATTGAATGAATGTTGGTCAATATTTTTTTGTTGTTAAAACAGTAATGTATGGAAAAATTTATATGTAGATAGTAAAATATTAATACAATTTACGGCTTTTTTAAGATTTTCCCTCAACAATTTAAACTACAATATTATTTTGTTTCATATAAATTTAAAATGAAATAATAATTTCATATCACTTACTAGTAAAAGTACAAAAAAATATACGCAAATAGTAAAATCTACGTATTTTTAAGCCATGTCTTTTTATAATCTCAAGCGTATTGGTTCTTAATGGAGCTTATCTCAACATTATTTTTTCTTTGTAAACTTATTGTTACTCAATTGCTTCTCCTCCCTTTTTTAAAGAGAGAAGGTATTAAAAATTAATGATTGGACAGGAATAGTGGTTAGCTAACCGCTCTTACCACATCACAATTATCGGATAGATTGTGGAAAGAAATTTCGAACGCCGCAGTCATCTATACATTCCAACATAAATTCACAAAAGGATTGAAAAATCTGTTCGTATCTGAGTTACTGCCCCGCCATATAAATAGTATGCAAATGTATTGTTATAAAAATATTAAAATGAACACATACAAATTTCGTGTAAATATTTGATAGAAACAAAATTCATAAAAATATATTCACCTATTAAGGGGTTAATAATGTCCGTGACTTCACGAATATCTTAACTCAAATATTAAGTGAATTATGGGCTCTACGCGGTAGCTATAAGGTAGAGGAAATCATGTTTACAACATCTACGAGTGTTTGATGTTCACATCTCTTGACTAGTAAAAATCAATACGAAGTGCTGTATGGAAACATTTTAGATGTATTTACTATTGATACAAAATTAATAATAGATTACATTATGTATTAGGGCACATATAAACAATATTTTTTAATAAAAAGATTTATATAATGAAATTGATTATTTACAAACGAATTCTCAAAATGCTGTAAGCGCGCTGTATCTTTTGCGCCTATTTTTTAAATATATATCAAATAAAACATTTACATATATATAAATGGTGTACGTATGTGTTTTTTTCATGTAACGTGGTGGAACGGGGTTCCGGCACCTTTTTGACGTCATTTTTAATGGTTCAAATCAATATTAGCAAAAACAATATTTTTATTTTGCTTTGATAACTTTTGATTTTTTTCATGACAACCATAAGTTGTTTGCCGTTATCTTAGCTCCGTTTTGAATGTAATCTACCGGGTACCGTAACACTCATAAAGTTATGTTATAATAAAAAAACAATACCAGGTTTAAAGACTTACTCTGTTACCAGAACCGAGGGTCTAATGGTTGGTACTATTGATGTTTTGCGAAAAAATATTATTTACAACACCTAATCCCCAATCTTACTTATACCCGAGCAGACGTGACAAGAACAAAAGAGAGAAGACTTCGACACCGTCGGTTTTTTGACATCAATATTCATAATTCATATATCCCACCCTTCTACTTCTCAAACTATTGGGATATATAGAGAGCGATAAGTTAACCGCTATTCCTGTCATAGCCTTACCCTCATTCTCTTCGAAAAGAAGAGAGGTTAAGTAACTGATTAACAAACAGTTCTCGTAGAAATACTTTTATTAGATAGTCATATTAAACAAGGACATGGATTAAAATAAATCTTTCATAAAAGTTTCACAGGGGGTGAGTTCCGATACATTTGTTTTTAAAAAGCACTGCTTATAATCCTTTTTGAAACAGATTTTCGTATGCCTAAAGATTTTATATTTGCATATGAGTCTACACAGAATTACTATTTTACATTAGCTCTTACAAAACACCATTTTTGCCCTAGTATGTATAAGACTATACGAGTATAATATTGAAAAATAAAACTTCGATAAAACGGATTTAAAATTAAACGGTGAATTTTGAAAATTATTGTTTTACCTTATTGTTATTAGTATCCATCCATTTACTGTACAAAAAAATATATTTTGCGTTTGTCAAGTTTGTGATCACGCTGCTGCAGCTTTAACTCGTGTCGACCGATGATGAGGCGTGCACTTTCCAATCCCAACTATAGATGTTTTTCTCAATCTCAAGAAAATTAATCTAGATTTAATTACGAGCTGTAATAGTTAAGATTAAATAATTGACTTCGTGGTTAGTTAGAGCTTTATTCTAACAACGAAGTGATCTCGTTTTAAATCCCAGTAGGACGTTTGTTTCTATTTAAATTTTAAATCGTAGACATGAGTGTGTGTGATGTATTTTCTCGTCAAGCTGATTTATAGTGACTAATAAAATTCTCATCTAGATTATCTCTGTTATACGAAAAGCGTTGCACAATAAAATTCAAATCTGAATAAGAAATGACACATAAATTTGTATTGTACGTAAACCTACATGAGTTTATTTCTAAAAAAACATAACCAAGACACAAAAGGTTGAGAATAAACGTTGCGAAGTAATGAGTTGTACGGTTGGTTTGAGAACAAATTAAAATTGAATTCCGCAACATTTAGTGCGCGTTGCTACTCAGAGTTGTATCAGTTGTGATTTAACCGAGCGTTTAAATGTACTAAATTAGATAGATGCGCTCATTCCGAATAGCAGTGTCACATCTTTTGCATTTTAAAAAATACAAATAAAATTGTCTACGTTAGTGAAACATACACTCATGTGACATGTTTTAAATATGATTTATATCTAGTTTTTAAATGAAATTTTTTACGACCCTGTTAACCACAGTCATAGTATCTGACCATCTGAGTTATTATGCCTTTTTAACGGAATAAAAGTATTTATAATTCGGTCATGCAATTTATAAAAAAAAATCAATTATTACATTCCTACAAAAAAGAATCTATATTTACAAGAAAAATAACTACTACGAAACTAAACTATAAATATAACAATAGTTTCAAATATAATACGGATGGAAAATTCGTAATATCTATCTTAAAAATATTTATTACTTTTTAAAAAAATTGTGTTCAAAACATCCTTTTTCACCGTTAATCGTGCTTGTACCGAAATTATTATATCATAGTTCGAGATTTATATGTAATACTCTTTAATGGTCAAAACTTAATAACTTGATTCTTCCACTATGAAGAGAACCTATTTCTAGGTTCTTACATTTTAAAAAAATGGAAAAAAAACCATTAGATCGATTAATAATATCACCTTTGTTTTGGATTTTTAATTCACCACAAACGTTATGCAAATACGATATCAAAATGCCTTACAAATAACGTTTCGTTTTTTTTTCAAGCCATATCACTAGAAATATTGTATTTAAAGGCTTTAAAAAAAAGTGATTTTATTTAAAATACTGTATTTGTATTAAAATAATTGATTGCTTGAGAAGAGTTTGTTGGTGGATCAGTTAAGAGTAAGGACAAACATAGAAATACAATTAGAGAAAAATGATGAGGCCAAAGTGGACTTGTAGCTTCAGTGAATTAATTATTTGTGTTGGGACAGTAAACATGGACGCTTCGGTCAATTGAAGTGAAGTCGAGCGCGAAACTAACTTAATTAACTATCACACGGAGGATGAGGTCTATCCAGTGGCATCCCCAATTCAATATTTTTAATTATTTTCAGTTTATTGATTTCATTGATTCTTTGTTGTAAAATCGGCATGGATAGTTCATTTTAAAAAGCTCACTACAATATTTACAATGGATTCGTCAGCTATTTGCAGAGATTTTTAGTAATTGTATTCATATAATAAATATTTTGACAGTTATGACTAAAATAATAACGACTTTGCGTTAATCAATTAACGTGATTGAACAATGAGTGAAAGAAGAGAAAAACAAAGTTTAAATAACGCTTTCTATTAGAGTGAAGAGTCAATTATTAAAAAAAAAAAATGACGAAGGCTCATAATATTATGACAATTAATTTAAAACGATGTTGTATACTGTCTCAGCTGCTAAATAATTCAAATTGGTACAGATATCACACTACGTAATTTAAATCACGAAATTATTTTATGATTAATTAATATGAAATATCGATTGGTTGAAAAGAAATTTTAAGGCATATTAGGTGACCGTTGAGAAATTTATCAGAATTTTCTATGTTAATTGAAGTAAATGTTATATTACAAAGCTTGTCTATCGTTTTTAACTCATTGCTTTTCTAACCGAACAAAAATATTCTACGACACTGACAGCAGACAGATGATAAACAAAAGAATCGCAATTAAAATTGTGAATTTGCAGCAGCATTGACTTTTTCAATTAATATTTACGAGAATGATACTTCTAAATGCCATTTATAAGTGCCGATATGTAAAAATATTTTTTGCAAATTTTATTTTTGATAGGTTTTACAAAATACTTTTACATTGCTTAAAACTAAATTGAGCATTGAACGTAATGTATGGATAAATAAAACTTGATTAAATATACATGTAATAATAATATTCTAACCTTTATTCAAAAGTTTTTTAAATTCTTTGCATTTTCGGTACGTGTGGGTATTTGTCAGCTAATTAATAATTGAGCCCTCTAGAGGTGAATTAAGCCAACTAGTAAAATGATAAAAAAATCTTGGACTTTTTTAAGTACAATCACGTCTTTACCTTAGTGTTTTGGTGGATTGCATATTTTTATTTTATGGTTATAGCACTGTTTCAATTTGAATTAACTGAGGTTACTTCACTTTTACGATACTTCAAAAAGTGTAGAGTTTACATTACAACGTATCTAACATTTTTTTCTAAAATACCACTTGGCTCACTTTACTTCTAACGGACCCAATTATGATAATCAATACAGTTTCTCTAAAATTCTCCACACTTTTAAATTCTTTCTATTTATCATATTTGATCTTGCAAATAAAATATCTTGTTTAAGTTTTGATAGTGGCATAATTTATTGACGGACTAAGCTTGCAAATAGAAGATGCAAAGTTGTCTATCATTTTTTTTATTTTATCGAAAACTTACAACAAAAATATATTCATTTATATTTTTTTTCAAGCATCCTGTATAGTGCATAGGTTAGCATCTCAAACACAAGAGCTTATGTATATATATATATATATTTATATCTGCAAAAGTGTACAAAGACGGTACCTTTGCTTGAGCAATCCAGTCATTAGATTTATAATTGAGTAAAAGTTATTTAGATTAAATTGATCGGTTAATTAACTAGTGCTCGTTCTTAATTTTATTAGATGCGACAGTCTTTCTGTAGGCCAAGTTTACTTGTTAAAATAAATAGTATGAATAATTTTAGAATTCTGCTTCGATTGCAATGTATAGATTATAATGTAGAATACAATCTATGATTATTTATTTTTTTGATATTTCGACACAAAAAGGTGGCTTAGTAGAGTGGAATCACGACAACACTATTTTCTTTTATTTTTTCTAAATAAATTTGCCGCCATTAGCATTTTTAATTATCTCTTGACTGGACAAAATATACCACCTAAATTTGACACATAACATTTTTTTTATAATAACTACCATTTTGATTATTCGGAGATGTCTGACTTATGAACTGAAATATCTATTAAATGACAAACAACATGTTAAATATATATTCCACAATTATTAATCAAATCCCAACCAGTTTTGTTCACGAATGAAAATTCTAGCCAGCTTAATTCTGTTTTGTAGAATATATTATATCGTTTTAACAGTAGGTATGTGGCTTAGAGCAGGGCTTCCCAAGTTATGTTCCGCGGAACAATGGTGTTTAAATAGATGTTCCGCAATGATTTTGAATGTTTATACGCTGCAGCACATTTAAGCATTTTCTATTTTATATTAAAAATCAAGTGAAGGTAAATTTCCACTGATGTTTAAAGCAGCAGGCGGAGACATTGAATCACTAAGAGCTTTTTTTACTCGTAAAAATATCATTTGCATGTAACATGTTTTAAAAATAATTAATAAATTAAATGAGAAACGATTAAATAACATCTCTATTTTTACTATTATGAATTAAATGACCTAAGAAATAAGCTATGTTCCGCTAACATTTCCATATTGGCGAAGTGTTCCATTGCACAATATGTTTGGGAAACCCTGGCTTAGAGGCTGTGGGTGTATAATCCTCAGTATAAAATCGGAAAAATTACAAAAATAAAATGCAATATTTCATACCATAATCTGATTCAAAATCTCAAGATGTTTTCTGTTGATAAAAATCCCGTTTTCACACATCATTAACTTATTATGTTGAATAATAACCCGAGCGCATACAGACTGGGTTCTCGATAGTGCTTCTCAAAATACCATACACTAATGACAAAATCATTATTATTATGCTCTTCTTAACATAATAACTTTAAGACTCTCTTAGAAGAAAATCTCATTTTATGTAAAAGAATAATTTTCCTCGTAAAAAAAATATTTTTTAAGATGCTTAAATGCATTAAAAATCTTATAACTATAATCGTATATATGTAGTATCTAAAAATGTGTTGTAAAAAGGCATAAACAATCAATCAGGTTGATATTTTTTGTTTCTTACTGCATTTTATTTTTAATTTGCTTGAAATTTGTTTTTTAATCTGAAATCTTGTTTTATTCCCGTCTTTCATAAAACTTCATGAACAAGAAAAAATAGAAATTGAGCGACTAAACTAGAACTAGTTCTCATAAAACAATTATTGTTGAGAATTCTCCGTAAGAAATCATTGGGAGAGGGGGGGGGGATATTGTATAAAAAATATTAAACTATTTATTTTAATAATCAATGATAACATCGTGAATGTAAGCTATTGCTTGGTCCAACAGTTAAAACACCATTTCGTAAATGTTATTCCACTTTTTTTAACATTTTTTAACAAATAAAATTGCGTTACAACACATCACAAATGCTTTTTCAACATGACATTATAACTTATATATTTAGCATATGGACTCTTCATAGAATTAAACTTTCTTTGATTAGGTAACACACTGACGAAAACTGGTTGTTCTAAGCAATCTTTTTTATGAGAGTTAAAATAGAATGAGAGGTTTTCAACAGGACTACTGGTTATATACATCAATTGGGTAGGAATGAATTATAGACATTAAAAACAGATTGAAAAACCAAACTGCCGTTCTGGGAATCGAATCCGTGTGCCCCACGACCGACGCCACAATTTTAAATAATATATTATTCACTTGACGAGGATGTCGTTTTAGCGGATTCGATAACAATTTATGAGAAATAAAAAAAAACACAGATTATGTCGATGTACAATGCAATTCCAATCCAAGCCTTTTTTATACAAAATAATGAGGCAACACTTTAAATTTTAATGTTATATACAATTAGAAAAAAAAATATTTCGATACCATTTACGTGAACGTAAAGGAGCAGCGTAGGAAGAATACTAAATCCAAATAAAACTATTTGTTTTTCAAAATGAATTTGAGCATTTAATTCACTCTGTGAGATTGAAAGATATGATTAATAAAATATTACATTTACAAAAAAATGATCTCACTGGCTTCTTTATTAATAGTACGAGGAATATTATTTTTACACATTCTTAGGTAGTCTTTCACGAAACATAATTAAGAACACGAGCGATTACAATCGTCTCAACAAAAAGAGGCTTTGTGCGTCCTTAATGATGTAAACGTCATTTAAATAAATCAGAGATTGTTAAACTTTCTCGAATGGAGTATCAATTACTTAATTTAACTGTCAACATGGTTGGTTATGAGGTAAAGGTGGAAACCAAAAAACAACATTGTAATCACGGTGTTCTGATTTGATTTATTAAAAAATATTTTAAACATTATTAGATGAAACTGTGGCGCAGCAGTCAACGACAGTTCAAGTCCCAGTGCGAACAGCATTTTTTCTATCTATTTATTGTTTTAAACCATTAGTACTGTCTTGGAAAGTCGGAGGGGAACCTGCAGCCTCTTGGCTACTCTGATGCTGCCTTTTGACTTGATCAAAATATTCACTTTGATCAAAAAATTATACGCAAGCGCTTGAAAAGAGCGTTATCAACCCATTATATGTTCGACAGATGAAAAAAATGGGGAGGGGGTTTTAACATTTTCTTTATTGCGGCCTTATGTTGAATTAGATAAATTAATGAAATTAAAAGGTTCCCCACCCCTTATTATGTCCATATTCTTATACTCCTACTATTCTAAAAAAGGTTGAGCTATTAAACAACAAGTAGTTCTCGTATAACACACTTATGTCGATTTACTTCAATTATGAAGCCATATGTTCCACATTGGGAGCGGATATGGACTTTTTTTTTAAATGTGAAAGTTTCCTTGTCTTCTAATTTTTATATGTTGTACAAGTATTCACGACTCCCAGCGATGACGTAATATCGAAATAATTTGCATTAAAAGTATTTTTTTAAAAAATACTTGATTATAACAAAATTCAACCATCCACATTTTATTTTTTTGCTTTTTTCACATTGTCATATACCCCACCGATTATTATGTTGATTAAATTATTAGAATAACTGAAATCGATATTAACACCCCTCTACATTTGAAAGCAGGACTCAGATGAACAACCCCTAAAGATGTAAAAGATACCTTTGAAGTACATACTTACATTTACAATTGTACCAAATTTGGTAGCAAAAAAAATAATAATGAACTCAATATAAACAACCTTCATTATTATGAAGTCGATACGATTAGGTTTAGTTAAGTCAAATTTGAAACGCAAAGGTGTTTCTCTTGAATTCAATACCATCATTGTGTATTTATTATTGTTTGTGTAATGAAACCAGGTATAAATGCCACACAAGTACCCGAAGATGAATCCTTCACAACAATAATAATATGAAGTACCACTAGACCACTAGAGTGAAGACGACAATATGTCCATTGTGATGATGGACACGTTCGTAGAATGTCAATCATTTTTTTTTATATTCACGATTTTTTTCAAACCAGTGTGGTCTGACAGTTTTTTAAACAACTTTATGCTCATTTCGCATTTAACTTTTAAACTGCATACATACATATGTTATTTATAAATTCGATGGTGAAAATAAAAATAAATTAAAATCACATTATTACAAAACTTACTGAACACTCACAATCAATATTTGTTAAGGGTGTATCTTAATTATTTTCCTCACTTGTCGGGTGCTTGGTCGAGTGATCAACTTTGTTGACTACGGTTATGGTACTCACGTGCTCGAATCCCAGGAAATACAGTTTTTATAAATTGTTTTTCAATCTATTCATAGATTTTTGTTCGAAGTATTGATGTCTGAAATTTCTTCCAACCCATCTGATTCTCAAAATGGGGCATCGCGAGAGCGACCCGCAGACCACTAGTCTTATCCTAGCCTTCTATTCTCTTCGATTAAGAGAGATGAGAAATAGAGTAACAATCAGTTATCGTAGAAAACAGTCTTGAGATAAGCTTTGATGGGATTCCAAATTCTTCATATTACACAAGTCTAAAAATCTTACTAAATATTTCATTAAACAATTAGACAGAATATTTCTTTAACTTTAGAAATAAAGTACCCTAGACACTCAGACTCCGCTTTACAGACTCCGTTTAAATTTAGTAGGTTAATAAAAGTACAGGGAAAAAAATCCCAATTTAAGATTACAATCATCATTAACCTACTCAATCTTTTTAATGGGACTTTTTTGGCAATGTTAGTCTTTTAAATATTACACTCCAAAGAATATTCATCCTTTGCGTTTTTGTAACGAATTCGATATGGAAGATTTGAAAGCATTTATACCGAAATTAGGCAAGCTTTATAGTGAAGAGTATTGTATCTTATATTATAGCCATACATAATGGTGTATAATAAAGTACAAGTGGCAGATGCGAAAAGAAGCATTCTTTGGTGGTCTTGTATTTACGACACCTTTTATAAATGCGTAGAATGGTTATAATTATTATTAAATACTTTACAATATTACTTATCTATTTAGAACGCTTCATCTCAATACGATACGTTTGAATATGAATAAACCTAAGCCGGTTAATATTAGTCATATAAATAAAATATACGATTCATTGATAGATTGATTTCAGTGGTGTAGTGCTTACTAAAAAAGACTGAGAGTGCTGAATAATTATAATATTTTAATGCTCTCTAACCGCAGTGATCCGATTTCCGCACAAACAAGTTTCCAACAAAACGTTCTTCCAATACATTATTACAAAAATTGATTTATTATATTCACATAAAAATAAACATTTATCGTAAACATTTTAAATCGTCTTGATAAAGTGTGTGAGCGCCGACTCCGCCCCACTACACCACTGATAATATCGCCAGTATTCTTCCAAAAAACGTTAAGTCAAAAATTGGGTATTGGGAGTTATGAATGCAGATCGAAAGGTTTAACATGCTTTATAGTCTAAAAAATTCGATATTTAAAGAAGTAATACAAACTAAGTATATTTCGTTGCCAGTTATTACTAGCAGAAACCTATGTATAACTTAACACTTTTAAGCTAGATGTACAGATCAAAGATGATTAAACGTTTTTGAGCTTTGAAAAATGTGGTCAATTGTTGTTAATTATTTGTCTTATTGTTTACCGCCTCACTAGTCGCTACATTTCAGCTCGCTTTGTGATATTTGAAAATGTCGATTATCTCAAAATAAGTTTTTTTGACATAATTATTTCTACCAAAATACTGACGATATATTTGTATTTGTTATTGTACATAAGATTTTTTGAATTTAAAAGCTGTAAAAAAGAATAAATATATAAAATAGTCGTCACATTTTTACCCACTGGCTAATTTGATGCAGTTTTCATGTGAAAAATTATATAAACTTCAAACAAATTAACATAAGTTATGTAATTATTTTTCCCCATACGTTAATGCCCCGTCGACAATGAGTTTGGAATTTACACAATAGGAGACATGCTTAAAACATTAATGTTAATGAATATTTTTTTTTTGAAAAAAAGAGTCCCATCACAACACATGTTTGCTTCCGTAAGAGCAAAGCCGGAAATCTAGTTATTATAATAATTTATTAATTGATTTGCTAGAACTCCATTATAACAGATTTAAAATATCAAAGTATTTTAGTTCTACAGTTTTAATAATTTATGCGTTGATAGCTATTTCGGCTTGCGCCCTCGTCAGAACTATACGAACGTCAGAACGTCAGTTCTGACGATGGAGCAAGCCGAAATAGCTATCAACGCATAAATTATTAAAACTGTAGAACTAAAATACTTTGATATTTTAAATCTATTATAATAATTCGCATTATATGCTCTAGTCAACATTCGGGATCTAACAATATAAGACATAGAAAAAGGGGACTAATCTCAACTTTCAATTCTTCAACCATTTAGCCGGCTCATATAAGTCATGCCGGCATTGTCCAACAATGCACCCATTTAAAATTTATTTTCACTTGAACTAAATGCGTTTTAAATACGAAACCGAAAATTTCTATATCGAATTCGGCAATTAGGGCAAGACTCTTATTCTGGTGGAGAAGCACTTAAACGTTTCATTGTTAAAGTCAAAATTAAACAGCTGCCAAAAGTGGGCGTGCCCTGTCAGACAAAAAGATGTCAGCTTTTATTTTTCGTATCTACAATACCGGCAATTTGTTCTTAATGATTTATTGTTTTGGTTTTTTTTTCGTTTCCTTTGTGCAAAAGCCGTAAGTGGGATTCGAAATAATGTTGACAATAGAGTAGCCTTCTGACCAAATTAGCTATTTGTAAAAACATTCTTTTCAATAGAAGATATTGCACAAGTGATAAATGTGGATTTTCGGACATTTAAAAAAATGTTTTTGAATTATTAACGTTTAAAAGACAGCTGCTGTTCACATGCTAAGCAACTTGAGTTTCGAATAACTTTTAAATACCCACCTATCATTTTAAAGATTCGTCTGCGTATTCATTTCACTAAACAGAAAATGAATTGCGTTCCGATTGGTGTGAATCTGTATGTAGATTATAATATTATATCTTCATATAAAACTTATTCTAGTAAAATATATTTTTTCATTCATCAATATTAAAATCAACTTTGGGAAACGTTGTTGACTTCCTTGAACTTTTTTAAACGAAGTTTATCTCAACGTAAGTGTTTCTACGAGAACTGCTTATTACTCAGTTGCTGAACCTCTTTTTTTACAGAGTAGGCATTGAACGATAAGATTTGGACAAGACTAGTGATTATCTAATCGCTATCGCTACGCTCGTTTTTAGGATAGGATGGATGGGATTTCAAGACATGACACATCCATGCATTCGGACGGAAATCAATAAATTAATTAAATATCAAATTACAGTCCCTACTGGGATTCGAGCTCGTGACCTCCGTAGCCGAAACCAACAACGTTGACCACGCCTCTGGACAAAAGCTTACTACGAAAAAAAGAGGTTAAACAACTGATCAACAAACGTTTTCGTAGAAATAAATTCTTTGGTATTAAAGTCACCTTTTAACGCAACCCGCATTCATACTTTTGCGTATTACTTAATTTGAAAATTAACAATTTGTTGTTATTTAATATCTCTTAGATTACAAAAGAAATGCCTTAATATTCAATATTGATTTCTTATATTTAAATTTCCTGAACAAGGTATTATTAACACACCCTTCGCAATAGATAGGTGTTAAAAAGGGTTCAAGCACTCACGGGTCAATTTTAATGGCGGGAAAATGCGTCAAAGTAAAGATTGCCGCTAGTTCTCTATTCAAACATTATGTAAGTATTCCATATTTGAAATGCGGAAATGCGTCACGATGCACCTGAGCGGCTTGCTTCTCAGGACCTCAGGTTCTCAGATATTTACTCGCTCATACTTAATGTATGAGAAACGTATACAACATTATTTTTGTGACTCTAACACTCCACTTCCAAACATGCATTATGATTAAGTCAACTCTAGGCTAACAGTTTACTTAAAAGTATAATTGAATCATTTGGCATCTACTTTTTTTTAAGTCTGCCAAAAATCAATTTTGCTTTATTTAAACATATTGACGGCAGAAAGTTAAATGTGTTGAGTTAAGCAAAAGGGTTCCAACTATTTTTGAATTTCAAAACTGACTATGAAAACTGACTATGAAGGGAATTTTATAACTAGTGCGGAAAAATACGATCTTGCCTTGGGGTATCGAAATGTTTAGCGCCGGGCCTGGTTGTAATCACTAGCTAATTATAACTTTGATCGACATTCATGTAAATTTAAATTCAGTGATATTATATAAAAATATTAAATGATGTTAATATGTTTGAAACCAGTGGTTGGCAACTGTTTCAGACATCAGAGATTTTGTTTAAAAAAAAAACGAGATCTCGTCATGTACCGCTTGCAAGTTTTTCTTAAATTGCATTGAAAAATGTATTTTTTTTTAATTTCTAAAAAAAGATCATAAAAGTAACAAAACTAGAAATTAGATGTTGACTGAGCATTGACTGGATTTAAGGGTAAGAGTCACGGTCTACAGAGATACCTACAATTAAGTCAAATTATTAAATTGCTTTTATACAAAATTTCGTTTAATTGATAGAATCTTGTTTAATACGATTTTCAAATCATCCCAGTTTTGTTAGGAATTCCTCATTATCACATTGTATTAAAGTTTATTAGTAAAACATGAACAGGGATCCAGTGGCGAGCTTAAGCAGGGAGCTCCTATTTTTTTCAATAAAAATCTCATATCAACCAAAACGTAGTTTATTTTTGAAAAAAATATTAATCGTTAAGAAAATTAAATAGATCGATAATAAAATAATGTTTTTATTTTTTTAGTTACTATTTCAAATTTTAATTTAATTATGAATTTCGAATAAAAGCTGAAAAAAAAATTAAAACTTTATGTAATTATTGATGTATTTAATTTGAAACTTGAATTTTAATTTAATTTTAAACGAATGCTGATAATATGGAATGATTTACTAACATGGGATAAATTGAAAGTCTTATAAAGCTAGATTCTATTAATTAAACGTTTTTTGTGAATAAGTAATTTTAAATTGTGTGTTCATCATAGGCGTATATGTAGATTGTTACTTTTACCCCTTCGCTGTTGATGTTAATACGATGTTCATGAACGGATGAATGACATATTGTTTTTTATAAATTTATCATAAATTCGTTTCAAATACCTTGCATTAATTATCGAGTGAAACACCTGATTATTACGTAATTTTATGGCGTCTAGTAAGCGTTTATTATTTGTCTTATTTGTACATGCGAAACAATGTGTTAATTGCTGAACCAACCAAATTAACAATATCTTGAGAAAAAACGCATTGGAAAACAATTCCACTATTATTTACATGTACATTAGAAGCATTAGTTCACTTGAAATACCGTTTCTCACCGTGAGAAAGATATTATATATGAAGATAGTTTTCTAAGTACCTACCTATGGCTAAGAGTTTCTATTAATACATACGAACTACATAATTTACAACATACATTGACCTTATTCGTTTAATTATAAAGACAAATCGAAATCATTTGATTGCCTAAAAATTCTACCCTACAATTACTGCCGTTTAAATTTAGTTGAAGTTTTTTTATTTCTATTGATTTTTCGATTTCTGTTCGAAGACATGAGTGATGATTCACCTTTTCCGATCCCTAAATAAGTGAGCGTAGCGAGAGCGATTATTTAACTACTAATTCTGGACTTATCCTTCTTTCCTTACTACTTTTTTTGTAAAAAAAAGCGGTTGAGCGACTGAGTAACAAACAGTTCTCGTAGAAAAACTTCTGTTACGATACCACCATTATGAGGCAATATTTTCCAAATTGGGAGCGAATATTTATAAAAAAGTTTAATATGTACATTTCTTTATAAAAGTTGGTGATAAAATATGACTGAGTGTATGATAGTTCAAATGTGAAAACTTGTTTCAGATGCTTGACTTTTAGTATTCTTCTAAATATTCTATATATCGCTAGCGTTTCCTTTATTATACTTTAAATATATGAGCTAAATTCCATTTTTTTCAACAAATTATTTGTGAAATGAATGAAGAGTCTGGATTATTAGTGAAATTGTAATAGTATTTTTACTATCACGACGCCTTATCTATTAATTATTATAATATATTTGTTTTAAATCTTCACACTTTTTTCGTTGATTACACTTCAAATTTATAAGGTAATGATTGCACTAACAATAGGTTTCTTCGTAGCAGATGTCAAAATAACTTAGCTGATAGATGATATTTGAATTGATTAAATTTATACATCACACTAAAAACACTCTTCAATTTAAACAATTTTCCAGCTATTATTTTATTGCTCGATACGAAGATAATTGTTTTAATTGGTTGTTCGTTCTTTTTTTTTACAGTGATCAATTAAAATTGACTCGTTCTTTAAGTCCTATTAATTTATCACTTATTAGTCTGGTACAATTGTTTAAAATATCTTACGGTACTTCCCGCTACAACTGCAACTCCTTCTTAGATGATATATTGTATCAACAGCTTTACGTATTCGCGTTTCAAAGAAACTTTAAATGCCCTAAAAAAATTCCACAAAAAACTGCATTATTTTATTTTTTAAAATATCTGTCATTACAGCTAATGCCAATGCGCCAAATATTTTAAAGTTGAAAGATCATACGAGAAAAACTCGATGAGATGAAAAAAACACCCATGTCATGGGTCTCAAATTTAATTTGAAAAATCCAAATTCGACTTTACCGGGAATCGAACCCATACCCACCTTGTTGGTAGAGCAAGCTCTAACCAACTAGACCACAGCTGGCGACATGGTATTTTGGTGAGAGATTCACTTGGTCTTAATAATATATTTGTATCCTTTGAATTTTCATCGGATACGACTGCTACGACAATATTTGCATGACCAACGAGGTGGGCAGATCAGACATATATTCGTATCGCTTAAAAGAAATTGTATCGCCCATTGTCCATATTTGGAGATTCGCAAAGGATTTTATTAATATTTTGGAATATAATTTTACAAAACCTATATAGCTTCATTATCGTTAGAATCTCAATATATCAAATACGTAACCAACTAGGGCATCCAATCCCGGGATCCCGTTCAATTTTCTGAATTGATTCACACGGCCGCGATCCCGGGATTTCGGGATTGAAAAATTTTGAGCAAATCTTGAAAATTGACACGAAATTGGCAAATTGAAGATTTCAAATTCATCGGTGAGCTAAAAAATAACGAGGCTTGGAGATAATCCGGGAAAAAAGTATAGCGAATTGAGGATTTTCCCCGGTGATCCCAATCCCGGGATTGAAAATTAATCAATCCAGGGATTGGAAAAAGGCTCCGGGATTGGATACCCTATAACCAACACATCATCTTGGCTTGCCATCATACCAATGAGGGCGATGAGTCAAAACTCTAATAAGTGGGTTAATAATAATATATTTGTGAGTGCACCAATAACCGCCTGAAGAGAAACCGAGTGGTTATTTGTAGATGCAATTTGCTTTGATAGTGGTTACATGTTAGATGGTTAGCATTATAGTGTTTTAGTGGAAATTAGTTTGCTTTGGTTAGTTTTTTGAGCAGCCTGGTCCAAAAATGTATGAAGTATTGATACTTTATAATCCAAATCAATTATTTATTAGAAATATGTTTTTTCTAGGATTTAATGATATTTATTTTTTTACGAGAAAAATAAATGGTTTACTGCAATGCTTCTTCGTTTACATGACTGTCAAATTATACATAAAATAGTAACTAAACGAATATTTATTTTTGATTTAAAATTTTAATTGAAAAAATTGTTTTTCACTAGAAATATAACGAGTGGAATAAAACAGTTCCAACGTTAAATATAATAAAAATAAATTTGCAAAAGGTCGTACAAATTAATTATTTATTAATCAGAAAATGACACCTATTTTGTGATGAACTATATATGATGAAAAAATACTCTAACTTTAAGGATTGTTTCTTATCGATTAATCATTAAACCATACTAAATAAGGGCTAGATAAAAGATTCTACCACTCGCCGGGCTTTTTAACTAGATAGTAGATAGGGAAGAACATAGTAGTACAACGTAACGGTAAAAAAGTTTACAAATAAAAAAAATTAACCAAGTATGTATTATGCAGGGCTTTTTTAAAAAAAGAAAAAGGTTCAGGAACTCACCTCTTGCCAAGTTTTCATTATAAGACTTTTTTTTCTAATCCTCATAAGTTCCCAATAAGGAGCATGTGGCCTACTAATGGAGGTTTCTCAACAGAAGTTTATTACGAGAACTGATTGTTACTCAATCTCTCTTTTTTTAAACAATATATCAAGCATTAAAGCGTTGGTTCTGTTCATAGAGTAAGTCTATGGATCTGGTATTGTTTTGTATTATGACATAACTTATGAGTGTTACGGTTACCCATCACATAACATTCTAAAGAACCTTAGATGGCGACAACTATCCAATGGTTTCAATGAAAAAAAAGCAAAGCTTTCAAAGCAAATCAAAATAAAAATTTACAAATATTGATTTGAAACATTAAACATTCTGAGAAAAAGGTAACGGAACGCCGTTCAACCGCGTTACATGGGGGAAAAGCCCTGGTATTATGTATCCGAAGAACATAATATATTATATATTTTACTTACTTTAAAACTGCTCCGATTCCATTTAAAATGAATTTATTATTATAATCTAAAATTAAACAAAATAGCTTTCTTTGCACTATCAAATTGAAAATTTGAGTAACAGCAATTAATGTTTTTAACTTTTATTTGTATACTAAGCTTTTATTACCTGTTACGCTCTGTAGTATGATATGTATACAATAAGTAGCGTGTATAATGCACAGCAAATTATGTGAAGGACGATTTTCTTATAACATTATAAGAACAAAGTGCTTGTTGTTAAATTTTGTTCAATTATGAACTGCCTGGGAATCACAAATATCTGACATGTCTACAGCAAACAAACGTAGCTAAATACTTCAGTGGGAAAAGTCAAAAGTTTACATATAAAACAGTTTAGTTTTAATGATAAAATAGTACTCCACTAGGTGACCAATAGGGTATCCAATCCCGGAGCCTTTTTCCAATTCTGGGATTTCGGGATTGATTTATTTTGAATCCCGTGATTGAGATTTTGTCACCGAGGAATATGAAATCTCCGATTTGGTATACTTTTTCCCAGAATCTCACGGAAACTCGTTTTTTTTTTTTTAGCTCAACGAGGAATTTGAAATCTTGAATTTGCCAATTTCGTGTAAATTTACGGATTTTCCTCAAAATTTCTTAATCCCGGGATCGCCGCCATCTCAATTCCGGAATTTCGGGATCAGAAAATTGAACGGGATCCCGGGATCGGATGCCCTAGTGACCAACCACGTATACCTACATATCAAACTATTTGTATTGTTTTTTTTCTTTTATTTATTTCATCAATTAAATCTACTTACCGTTTTACTGTCTACTCTTACATTTATTTTTCTTGTTCATATCTTTTTATAACCACAATGATAAGATTATAAATCGGTGCAAACTTTTTAGATTTATTGTATAATATCATAGAATTTAGTTTCACGAGAATGATACAAAATAGTTAAAAGTTATTTCTCTGACTTTTAACGATAACTTGAAGCCGAAATAGCTTTCAACTATATGTTATAATTATTGTGTTACTAAATTACTTTTTATTTTTACATTATAGCAATGATTTAAACCATATTAAATACTGCAACGATCTGAAGCGTTATTGAAGACGAGCGTAAAATTATCGAACAAATACAATTTACACCTATACTATTAATGTTAGGAAGCTTTTAAAAAAATGAATCAACGAATTCTTATTAATAACCAACACATCCCATTAATATTGTTTCAATATTAATATGCTAACATAATATACATACAATAAATATAATAAGCAATAATTATCATACAAACATTTGTTTTCTGTAAAGAATGTAAATAATAGAATAAATCGTTTGAAGAAGTTTCAGTCAATATATTAATGAGATAATCGTATGTTTAATTAGACATGGTCAAATATGTTTTTTTTGTAAGTGAATGACTTTTTATCAGCTCCCATGAAAATGAGACAATTTAGCGCTAAAAATTTGCTAACGACATCTACAAAATAACATATTAGAAATGTCAGTTTCTAATATTACATTGATTTGCTACAATATTTGCATCTAATATTTTTTTATAATGCTAGCGAGTTAAACATACGAGAGAAAGGGTGGCACGATACTATTTTGTTGTTTTTGTTTTGTGGATTTTGATGTTTTTCGCTCATGCTTACTTTAAATGGTATTTTATACGCAACATCGCACCGTGGTAGATGTTCCATTAAGGAAACGTGAGTTTTTACTTAAAATTAAATATGAACAGGTCAGTGTGTTAACCATCGCGTCGGCTTACTGGTGAAGGCAGACGCCTGTCAAATTAATGGTTACCGTTCAGAAGATGGCGTTACCGATTTGCCATAATAATATCTACTTAAAGGTAATATGAAGTGAGATTACTTTCCTCTTTATAACTCAATTGACCTGCTGTCTCTCATTAAAAAAAATATTTTTCACAACCTCACTCTTGTGTTTGAAAATCGAGTTCAATAATAATTGTTGTGTATTTATTTTTAATTTGAAGCAGCAATATGTTATCCACGCAATAACCTAATATAGATTAAGGTACATTTTGGATAGCATAAGTCAGCTATAAAACATGGCCTTTTATAGGGTTAGAAAAATTGGTTGTTGGCTAGTCAAAGGGTTCTATTTTTTTCAAATAGATGAGGTAGATTACTTTTTCGCCCTCTGTAGTGAAGTAACTACTTGGTAAGAGTTTTGATCAAGCAATCAGGCGGGTCTGGGTTCAAGTATAGGTATGGCCAATCTCAATTTTTGGTTTTATTAAATATAAATTTTAGATCTAAGACATGGGTGTGTATTATATATTCTCTTCAAGTTCATCTCGAATGGTCTTCTAATTTCAGAATATTTGGCGCATTATCATTTTAGCTGTTACGCCTGATATTATAAAAACACACCATCTGTCAGGGGTCCTGGCGCCAGGGACGGTTTTTGAATTTGCCGCCCTTAATATTTCCTCTAATTTCGTTTTTTTATCAGTTCCACTATTTTTGTTATTTATGAACTAGAAGTTTTTATTGCAGGTGACTTAATTCTTTTTATGTACAAATATAATTTCTCGAAAAATATTGTATTCATTTTTAAAATCTCACCCACAAAAATGTGCCGCCCTGGTCGATCAGCCTTTGCCACACCCCCTTGCTACGCCACTGGATCATACTCCTTTTGCCGCTGAATACAGTGGCGTAGCTTAAAATTTAAAGCCCTTATGCGAAGATCACGAAATTTCAGTCTCCTTTTTGCTGGGAAGTGTTCGATCTTAAAAAAACAGCCTCTCATTTTTAAAAACACATCTTAGCATTCATCAATACTTGAATCAGATATGGTAGGGTTTGAAATTGACATTTTTTCTAACCGGACGCTCGATAACTCTTCGATATTTACTGCCTATCAATATGTCCCGTATATTATTCGAAAACAATTGAGTTTATTTTCATACGAACTACGGTACTATACGAACTGGAACTGGAATTGCGATTTTTCTAAGTGCGACTCGATACTTTCTGCAGGTTTCCGAACTAATGCAAGTCCTGTTCATCGAATGTTATATATTCTAGCTAGGCAATAGGCAAAATGTAGCCCTAGAACCCTTACGGCCTCATGTTTCCTTTATGTGACACGCAAGCTTATCACTTAAGTTGATAAGAAACAATCGGTTACATTAAAATACAAGACAGAGAAGTATTTTATAATATTTGGTATTTTGAGTATGGTAAAATACACCTTACTAAGCTAATCGTATTTTAGCTTGATGTGTCTGAGTTATATGAGATTCATTTATAAAGGTCACAAACACGCGCAGTGTAGATGGAGATTAACATTTAAAAAAAATAGTAAAAAACTTTTTCTGGTTCATAAACTTATACCCACATACGTACTAATACTAACACCTCTTTTCGAATTTACTTTTGAGTTGTTGGCAATGCGTTCCGTACGAATTTTTGAATTATCTTTTTCGGACCGCTGAAAAAAAAGGTTGCTCATCACTGTTCTAGAACAAGCGTGGGGGAACCTGCGGCCTTTTGGCTACTCTGGTGCGGCCTTCTGGCCATTCTGCAATTCTGTAAATGTATGTAAATTCGTAAATTCCTGACATATTCTGACCGAAAAGTCCTGTTTCCGGCCAAAGATGTCAATGTTTACTGCGGCCTTATGTTGAATCAGAAAAATTAATGCGGCCTTTATAGAATAAAAGGTTCCCCACCCCTGTTCTAGACCATGGTTTTTTTTTATTCCAAATTTTCTTTCTACTCACGCATTTTACAAATTTGGCTGATTAGTTTACAAAGCATTCCGAATGAGTGTTGGATCATTTCGCCTATAAGTTTGCAAACGTTGCTTCACTTCATTACTTTTGAAATTCTCAGCTATGAGTTCTGAATTGAGAATCGTTAAAAAATACCATTTTTATGATGCTCGCAACTATGTATATTCACAAGCCTTGGCGTTCAAATCAATCAGCTACACACACCGGAGAAAATAAATATTTCGTTAAAAAGTTTTTTATTCTTCGGCTAAGTACAGCACGGTCAATAAGGTTCACGCGAAGCCAATTTATTCTACCTCTCAATTATCACCTGTTGAGCGGATTCTTGTTGGTCGTTACCACTTAATTTGTGGCCAGGTGGTATCGACTCTTAATACAAGTTTACATATTAAAATATATTCTTTAGTCTATTTTTTTTATTATTAGATATTATTATAAAATAACGCATACTATAAAAGACCCAAAAATTTCAATTCAATGGTTTTGCAACGTTACATAAAATTTTAAGACTAGGCACAGCAATTAATAAGGAATGTGAACAGTATTTTTAACTCTTAATTTTTTATTAGTAGTAAAGCTTAAATCTAATAATAAAATTAAATGTCTTTTTTATAGATATCACCAAATAATTTTAGACTTCAGAAGACAATGAATATACACGATCCAACATTAGATGAATTAAAATCATGAAAATCAAAATATCAATAAAAAAAATCTGGCTTAACTTGGTGTGGTAAAGTTATTTATTATGTTTTAGAAGATTTCGAGATCAAGTCGTAACAAAATGAATTACAGCTTTAATTGTCCTTTTTATGTATGTGTGTGTTTTTTTTCTCTTTCAATTGACATTGAGTGACATCAAATCCATTTAAATATATATTTTTCAACTTTAAATTATTAGACCATATGTATGTATGTATGTAATAAATATTCTTTCTTCAGAATAAAACAAACCTTTCCACTTTCCGAGCTACATATATAGACAAATCATTAGTGTATGAATAAATCATTAATTTAAAGTGTGAAAATTTCCTTTCTATCTTTGCACTCCTAAAATTAAAGGGGCGTAACGAGAGCATTCAGTTAACTAGTTCTGTCTAAGCCATATTCGTATATTCCTACTCTCTTCGTTAAAAAGAGAGGTTGGGGAACTGAGTAGCAAGCAGTTTTCGCAGAAAACCTTCTGTTTAGAAACCTCCATAAGAAGACCATATTCTCCACATTGGAGAGAACATGAATTCAAATAAAAAACAGTGATGGCGGGAATAAGATTTTTTTTATTGAGAACTGATTCTAAGTTAGTGACACAACCTCTCTCTGTCTTCGTAAAATGTTAGAAAGGAGAATGCTGTTAGGAGAGAACTTGCTTTTTTCTAAATTCTCTTTCTTGATTGTACTTTTTTTTCATGATGAAGATAGGTAGGTGGAATAAAAAAAACTCTTTATACACCCATGCCTATGATGAAAATCTACGAATCGATTGAAAATAAGTGTATTAAAGTATCCATTTCTTGATTTGAGCATGTAATCAAACAACTGAGTGGGAATTAGGCACAAAAGCTTTTTACTTCTTAGCTACAAGACCGACGCCTGTTAATGATCAAACTTTAAACTCTAATTACGTGAATACCTGTTCAATAAAATGAATACTCGCGCCTTACAATATGTTGATATGTTTTGGTATTTATTTGTAATTAAAAATAGAAAGGCAGGCAGTAGTTGTAATTAATATCAAATTAAGACTCCCACGACCCGGGGCCATCAAAATCTTTGTTTCGACTCTCTGAATTAAGTTGTGCTCTGTAAAAAAACATCTTTTCTCTATTTAATGTCATCGCATTAGCGAACGCCAATCATTTTGATTAGATAAGACGAAACAAGAGAGCGAGAAAACGAGAGGGACAATACGCAGACGCTGGCAACCATTGTCATAACGAGTAATTATTTTTTATTTAATTTAATTATTTTTAAAATCGGTCATGGTAAAAAAGTCAGTTTTTATGCCTGAATAGACACTTTTACATGTCGACTAATGTTGTAATGCCTATGAGGTATTTAAAAGTACTCACTTAAAAATGGTGCATATTGAAATCAGTTCCTTAGCTTATCAATCATTACCATTTATCCGACACAAGTGGTTGAACGTATGCAGTGGTATAGTGGTAAATAAATGAGGAGCAAACATTCAAAAAGTGTTTTGTCACACAAATACAAAGCTTGGAAAATGATGATTTAAGTGTTGCAAAAGTGACGGTTTGTATGAATGTGTCAACTTTATGATTTAATTTTAATATGAAAAAAAACCTTTTTGAACACTAATTTTGATTTCCATTCATAGGTTTTATTATGGGCTATCAGAATTGATATAAAACGCTATTTTTCAAAATTTGTGACAAAACACTTTTTGAATGTTTGCTCCTCAAATAGGTGCCAGGTCGGTCATTGATATCTTCCCAATTATTTTTTTTATATCCGTCCGAAGTTAAAAAAAACATAAGTTTTAACAATTAAATCAACAAAAAAGACGATTTTGAAAATTAAGTTACATTTTAAAATGGTGGCAAGGCACCCTGGCTCATTTTCAGGTGCCAGGTCGCCGACCTGGCCCTACTACACCACTGAACGTATGCCTTACAACCAGTGGTGTAGTGGTAAATAAATAGGTACCAGGTCGGTCATTGATTTCTTCCCTATTTTTTTATATCCATCCGAAGTTAAAAACCACAAGTTTTAACAATTAAATCAATAAAAAAACACGCGCATTATTTTTTTTAAAAGAGGGGTGGCATTTCTTCACGTTACATGTGTACATTTATTTATTTTTTTAATTTGGAAAATCCGTCGGGTAGATCAATTTTGAATATATGTATGTACTTTAAAATTAAGTTACAAGTCAAAAAGGTAGCAGGGCGCCCTGGCTCATTTTCAGGTGCCAGGTCACCGACCTGACCTAACCTGGCCCCACTACACCACTGGTTATGTGTAAATAAATATTTTAAAAAGCCAAGGCGCTTAATATTTTTAAAAAAATATCACTTTGAAGGTAAAAAATACTTGGTGGAAAAAATATGCATTATCAGAATCCAGAATCAATCGCATTAGTTCAGTTCAAAATGCTTAATTGAACATATTCAAAATGCAAAGTTGAACATATTTAATAAATTTGTAATTAGTACAACAAAATGCTTAATTTTATGATTTTTAAAAACACATACAACTCGAGGAGAAAGACATAACAGAAACCCATGCCCAAGAACTTTAAAACAAGATTAACAATAAAAACAAGTAATTTTAATTGTATAGTGACACTGCTGCAACCTGAATCTGAACCCATCTGATAGCAAAGGTACTAGACCACCATCTTTTTGAACGAGACGTCATATGTGATCTGCGACAAAAGAATTTCTTTGTGACCAACATACTTTAATCTTGGATTAAAATATATTAATTAACGTTGCAATGGTTACTTATACCTTTGTTTAGTTAATCAATATACAGGCGATAATGAGGCTGGTTCGGATGAGTCGTCTCGCCACCTAATGAAGTTGTAAGAGGTGCGCCCTTCGATTCCCGCCTCGGCGGTATTTAATTGAGCGTGGGAGGTGAATGCCTGCAGCATCCAAAACATAATTCTCATATGCATATATACCTTACAATGCAATACAATGACAGTTAAAAACAATTCCCTAATAAGTACTAATAACAACAAAAATCCCCAATTTGTATTTTTGAACGTACACGCTAAGAATTAGAACATAGGTTTTATGTTCTTTAACGATGTGGAACATATAAGCCACCCATTTTCAAATTTCACCTTGTTGACTACTGAACTACGGATTCGACATCATAATCAATGTTTACGTTATTTATCAGTAGAATAGCAAAGTAATGAAATTTATAGCCGAATCCATAAAAAAATATTTTAAGAATTACAAACAGTTTCAAGAGTACAAATACTTTTGTGAATTGTGATCCTCCAATCGGTATACATATAATATATTCCACATTGGTAGCAGGTATGGTAAAATCAAATCATTATCTTCAACATCTACAGAAACGTGTTTTTATTGATTTTTTTCCCATACAAAGAAATTTTCATAAAAGTAGATATTTATACATAATAAATATTTCAGATCTATCAATCACTTAAGTAAAAATACAAAATAATTATTTTTAAGGTAACCTTCTTTTATAACATGTAATAAGAATGGTTGAACAATAATTCTCATATTCCTTAAAATCTGTACACACATTTGTTTTGCAATAATTCATGGGTATAATTAGCGTTAATTTGATCATCACCCAATAATGACGAAAGTAATAATGTATCGTTTAATGAGACATCAACATTGTGCTATGTTTTTATGAATATTAAATATTATTATTCATTGAATTGAGAATGTGAAGTTCTTAGAAGGAGCTGTGAGGAGTCTTAACGTCTAATCAATCATTCGAAATGAAATGGCTCAAAAATCTTTCATCTAATTGCTGCCTTATAGCCATACTTTATAATACAGAATCAACGGTTCTCAAGTTGAAATATTAAAAGTATTATTTTGTTAATTAAAATTTTTTTCAATATGAATGTGATATTTTTATGCAAACTTAGTATTTTCTATGTCGAGTAAATCTCGTAACCATGTCCGTTCTCTGTAAAGAGTGTTAGAAATTTTTCTGAAACATCTTAATACTGTTACAACTTTTACTATATATTTTTTTTGTTATAGATCAGGACCAGTTTCAGCTGATAATATTCATTATGAGTAACCTGTCAAAACATTTAAGCTGCTTATGTTTGAAGTTTGAACGTTCGAAAAGAAATTTACCTGGTCATATATTTCTTTCGGCTTATACGAGGTCAAAATGAGAATTCCACCAGTCTTGAGTATGTGAATCTAAATGTTCCTGATTATTTTTTGAGAAATCGTGGGCATGAATTGTTTGTTCTCTCAAGGTGTAGAACCAGCCTGCCAATGGGAATGCCACTGGGGAGAGCTTTAACGGTGTTCAAAAATATTGCTTTGGATGTCGACATATTCCACGTAGACGTGGGTGTGTTCCGACGAATACTTTTCTGTATGTACTCAAGTAGAGTTCGTCGGAGCTTACTCAGTTGACTTTCTTGGCATTTTTTTTCATTGTAAAAGTTTTAAATTTATAATTTCTCAAGCTTGTGTAATATTAATTAAATAAATAAATAAAAATAAATGTTCGGCAGATAGGTAGAAACTTTAATGTAAAAATTAAAGAACATTAAATATGTCAAAAAAACAATAATTTTTCAAAGATTCCAAATCATTTGATAGAAAATCATCACAATTTTGATAAAAGTAAAAAAGTATTAATGAATAGCTTGAAGTTTTCGGAAATTATACATTCGTTAATCGAAAGGAAACATTAGTAAATAACATTTTAAATAAGATAGGTGAATCGCCATTGTTTAATTTACTTATATTGGACTTAACCACACTTAATGCATGTAACTAGCTAATAATTAGTACTATCCAGTAATGGTAGTAGTTTGTATTCCTCTCCATCCCTTTTTCCAGTTGAAAAAGACAAACCCGGACTTTTATTTTGTATTTTTTTATTTAAGAATTACAATCAATTTTCAGTTTATTCGTAAATCTTGCGGTGTTTCGATTGATGAAACCTCTCAAAGAGGTGACACAAGTGTCACATTTTGTAATACAAGAATAACAAAATTATCAAATTTAACAATAATTCTTGCTTTACTAAGAGGCACCTCAAATATATTGATTAGAATAAGTAACGATTTTACTCATAATTAACAGAGCTTATAGTTTGGAAGTCTTTGCATAAATTCGATTCATATTATCATTTTTACTGGTACGGTATCAAAAAAAAAATGACCAACAATGAAGGATACCGCGCGCGCACTTTGTGCTACGTGAATGAAATTAATTTAATTGTTGGCTGAATTATGATGACACGGGACTTGTGGGTAAGGAAAAAATATTTCAGGACCGAAAATGTGATGCTGTCGCCCAAACCAGTTTTAACGAAAAATAAAAATGTTTTAGTATAAATAATAAAAAAAAAACATGAATGTATGAATGTAGGTTCTGTTTTTATTGATTTATTAGTATTATTAAAAATTAATAATACAAATATAAAACGACAAATTATTAATATTACGCAATTATTTCTTACTACTTCATTGAGCATCTTATGAAAACATACATGAGCAATAATAAATAGCATGAAATTTCATAGTTTAAAATTGATATCAATATATGTATTTTGCCGGCTGCGTGGTCGAGTGGTCAACAAAGTTTGCTTCGGTTACGTAGGTAACAGGCTGGAGTTCCAATACGGACAGTTTTATATTTTGATTTTTCAATCGATTTATGAATTGCCGTCCGAAGGCATGGGTGTTTTAAAGTCCGTTCTCAGGCGTAGCGTGAGCGATTACTTAACCATTTATCCTATTCAGTCTTATCATACACTTCTATTTCTACTGTCTTTGAAAGAAAAATAGTGGTTGAGCAACTGAGTAGCAATCAGTTCTAGTAGAAATACTTATGTTGAGATGAAACTATATTTGGAGTCTATATACATGTAAAAAAATCAACAAAAAAAATGTTTATATAAAAATATGTTTGTATATACAATTATCTTTTTTAATTTTTTTTTTCATGACTCTCAATCTTTATTTATAATTCATCCTTCTTTCCGATTAAAAAAAATCATAAATAAGCTGTGCTTCTACATTAATTATTTAAACGTTACGTTTTTTATAAATAATGCCCACACCTAATGTGGAGCATATAGATTACGAATAAAGTTTACTTAAACATTCTAAACAGAAGTTTACTGCGGGAATTGTGAGTTACTCAGTAGCTCTAGCTCGTAAGCCCTTGATTTGGTTCTGTATTTTAACCCTCCGAATTTCCAAATGACTACGACATTCGGTTTGAATTCAATTCAATCGGTTTAATTTGGGATGCTATTTTGAGAGACTTGGTTGGAGATAGGTTAGGCCGCCCAGGTAGAAGAGAGATGAATCAAAAGGTAAATTTCCAGCCAGACTGCGTGGCGATACCAAATTTTTCGATGGTCAATGACTTGGATAAAAATAGGAGATCCGCTTTGCAAAGAGTAGGATCACTCATCTGCATCCAATCTGACCATTTGTCTTTACAACACTAATAGAGAAGTGAATTGACATATAAAATAATATTGACACACAATGAAACTTCTTTTTTACGTATTTAAAATTACCGTAAAAAATGCAAAAATAGTAAAAACGTCAATTTGGGGCATATATTCGTTCATATCTTTGTATTTTTAGACAAGGAAATCTTTTGATACAATAATTTATTTGAAGGATTGCTAGCAGCGGTGGGCTGCCAATACGTTAACAAGGGGCTCGCTTAATCTCAAAGCAATTCTGTGTTCTGGGGAAAGAGTGATTTTTTTTATCACTCCTATGCAATTATATTTAACACATCAACAATAAATCGATTGTTACTTAATACCAGTGGTGTAGTGGTAAATAAATAGGTACCAGGTCTTAGGTACCAAACTCTTTTCACTTCTTGTAAAAATACATAAACTTTCAAACGGTGGCAGGGCGGCGCCCTGGCTGATTTTCATGTGCCAGGTCACTGGCCTGGCCCGACCTGACCCCACTACACCACTGCTTAATACACGTATAGTATGTAACAATATGCATTACCGTAAATTTATCAATGTAAATGGCTAAAAATGTACTTCTGAGTATAATGATGCTGTCGTAGATATAGATAGCTTTAAAAACCTTCAGCTTGCATCAGATTGCACATAATTATAATTGAATTTCAACTGTTTCATACGCAAATTGCTATATTAAATAAAACTTAGAAGCGTAAACGAAACTTAGAAGTATAAACAGGGTTTCACTGTTGGTTTTCCCAAATATAATATGTAAATCGGATGTTCTGTATTAACGGAAAACATTTCGATATTATTTAATTTCTGAAATAGAAAAAAAAACAAATGAGTACACGATAAATGTTTTTATATTCGTCATACTCTATTTGAGCTTTAAATACTAAAACTGTCTATCGCTTAGCTTATTTTTTTCGAAGATATGGGCTCCCAATGGAGCTTACTTCAACAGAAGTAGTATCTCGTCAAAAATAAAATTTCTGACTACATCCGATTTTAAGAATATAGCTGATGGAATGCATGGACTGTCTTTCTGTCACAAAGAATTTTCTCAAGCTTAATGGTGATATCAGCGAAAGATTTCGTGATTTACATTATACGATAAAATTAAGAGTAAATAGAATGTATTCATTACTCAATATTTAACAATTTTTTCACACTAAATTAAAATATCACCAAAAAAATCATCGATGTTAACAGTTTTGAAAAAGATGTCCTTACAATGTTTACAATCAGCGGGCCCCAGTTCCTGAATGAGTTTCTTACATTAACATTTTTTGATGGGTGCTATTAAAAAAATCTTTTAGAAGAGATCGCGCACAATAATAAATTGGACTTATCAAAAGAAATACCTAACTTTAATTTATGCGCTCTTGTGATCGAGTCATTCGGTTTGAAATCTTGAAATTTAAATGATTACTATTTATTATTATTAGCCTATAGAATTAGGTTTATTAAATATGATGTATGGAATTGAAGTATTTCGTATTTTATTCAATTACGTAAGTAAGTAATACATTATAATATCAATTCAAAATTTTATACTAGTAACTAACTTATTTTTCTCTGTAATGTTTATTTACTTACGCAAATACTTTTGTCGCCGTGAAATTATCTAACATTTTTCAGATGTTTTTAAATTGATTCACAAAAAGAATTATTTCAATTATAAAAAAGCTATCACCGTTACACGCAATTCTCAGTGTGTGCATAAATTATTACATATTTTTATAAGGCGAATTTAGAAACGGATGTCAAGGGAAAAATAAAATAAAATAGATGTCACTTATGTTGTCAAGTTGGTAAGAGTTTTGCCTTATTGACCAGGCTGCGCTAGGCTTAATTACCAGTAAGGTCAGTGTCAATTATTTTTTTTTGCAATTAGAACTTGAGATCCTAGTCATGAGTGTTTGTGAAGTCTCTTCTTCTCGGGTGACTTGTGAAACTGTCTTGTGATTTTCCCATTAAAATATATTTATCACATTGGCATTAGCGCTAATGACAAATATTAAAAAATAAACAATTGAGAACTGTGTCTTTCTTTTAAGTAGTTATTAGTAGTGTCGATTTTGCATGATACCATGTTATATTTTTTTCGACTGGAATTTTCTTACTCTACTTTTTTTCGATGTGTTTCTAAATAAATATCTGTAGGGTCGGGGGGTGTCTTTTTAACTTTTGTTTTTTACAGTTTCCGCGGCATATATTAACCCGTAATCGGCAGAACAGCGTAAGCTACAGTTACGCCAATAAGTTCGCAAAAATAATTAAATCCTTAAATGCGGTTAATAGTATTTGGCCAATTATAGTTTCTTTTTGCGAGCTTATTGCGAGAGAAAGTTAAAAAAACAGCCATCTCCTGTAAAATTTATGAATTTTCGCTAACACTTTTCTGCAGATTGAAAGTCGATATTTTAATAAATCTATGACTTCGTGCACAATCAATAAATTGTATTAATTATATATGACTCATAGACAATATATGTCTGGTCACCATATTTCATAAATAACATTTATTTCAATCGTTGAATTATTAATATTTCAATATTCTAACATCAGTCCCTTTACAAAAGTATTTTCTCACCTTAAGACCAAAAAGATCATTACTCAAAGAAGCCGAAATTTAAGAGTATAGAAAAAAGAAGCCAACTTTCAAACACAAAAAGGGTGTGTTGGAGTCATGTAAAGGAAGCGAAAAAATATACAGCGATACAAAATGCCGACATTTAAGTTAATGAATGAAGTAAAAGTATCAATGAAAAAATAAAGAAACATTTGTTAATATGAAGATAAATTATGAATGGTAGTGGAAAAAAATGTTAAATATTCCTTGAATGCGAAATACATAAGAACACGGTTTCCGTTGGTAATTTTTATACGCGAATTAAATCCAATGCTCTGTTATCGATATTACCTTTCTTGCATTTTACGGTGAAAAAATGGAAACGCCTTTCGATGTTATAATGTAATACATTTTATTGATCGATATTACTTGGTTGAGACTGAGTAGAATAAATAAATAATTGTATAGATTTTAACTGCATTTTATCGGTTTTTAATCATTTTTATTAGTCATCTTGAATAATTAGTGTTCGCTTTTAGGGTGTTCACTGTCAATACTTGGTGAAAAGGAATTATTTTAAGGAAAACTCAATATTCTTTTGTGCTTATTTCTAATTATATTTACTAAAATCAGAATCGTTTTCACTCATGGCAAGCAATATCAACTGATAAGAAATAGAATTTAACAGTGTTATTTGTACTAAACAAATTGAAATAAAAAGGCGTAGTAAACAATTGGCATTGAAAAGGATTTACAAATTACAGTACAAATAATGAATACGGAGCACAAATTAAAATGTTTAACACCTTTTAACGATCAATTATAAATTTCATCAAATAGTAATAAAGCTAAAGTGGTGACTTATGGTACCTTTTTATTTCAATTAGTTTTGTATAAAAAATACTGCTTAATTCTATTTATTATTAGTTGATAATGCTTGCCATTAGCGAAACCGGTACTGATCTTAGTACATAAAAGTGGAAATAAGTTCAAAGGAATATTGTGTTTTTCTTAACAAAATACGTAGTGTGTTGAAAAATCTCATTTCATTTTTGTCTCTTTTTAAATAAGTATTATAATTTCGATAATTTTAGATTTGAAGCATCCTTCCAGAAAAGTCGGGCTCGGCTTTGAAAGACGATATGTTTCCTACTTTTTTTGTCGCAGCCGTCTTGACTCTTAGCGCCTTTGATTCAGCCGTTTTTTTCCTCTCTCACAAAAGTCCAATTAGGGCAGGACTGGTTTTGCCCATTTTGGATTTTGCCGGACGGCTTATTGACCCGTGGCTCGGACGGCGCGTTTGACTCCCGGACACAAGTAAAGATACACACTGTTTTTATTTGGTGTTTGCCAATATCCGCCTCCAGAACTACATCTTCTAATACTTAATGCTCACATGCAATGAAATAATAGGAACTTCGTGAAAAAAAATATTTCGTATTGCAGGACATAATATAATATAATAAAGAAAAAATATTCATCTACATTTTTATTTTAAAATGATTAATACATCAAAATGAGGACAACATATTGAATTCGGGAAAATTGAATTTATAAATCCTCCTTTTCCACTTTTATACTGTTATTTTATTTTATGAAAAATTTATCGTACAATTCTTTAGCTATTCCTTATACAGAAACTGGTGAAATCATATTCCAATTATTATGATTGATTTATCCATCTGTAACGCACAGCACAGCTTGCGTACGATGCGCACCGCAGCAATTGTGTGTGATATCGTGTGAGTGTTGAGGGATCTTGACTTGTTACCTGGTGCATTATTATAAAACAAAATTTTAAGTTGGTGAAAATACATTAATATTTATAATGTTAACTGTTTTTTTATAAATAAATCGTAATATTTTTACTTTAAATTCATTCTTGTCTAGCTATAAATTCAAACAGTAAGCCTGTTAATCAAAAAAAAAAATATATATTAAAAAAACAATTTAAGAGAAAATAGTATTATTGAATTAAATAATGTATTTTCATGAATTCGTGTGTGAAATATCAACAGTATAAACAAGAGAAAATCATAATATCTAATACTCTTAGTGGAAATTTTGTGAACACCACAAGATACATATTCCAGCAACATCGGGCCTTTCTAACACGGTGAGTGATTTTTTTTCTTATGCCACAACACCATTCAGCACAAAACTGTTGTGAAGATTATCAGGACTGTCACAATACCATGTAAATTATTAGTTGCGATAACTGTGTAATGTGGAATGAGTGCTCTCCAGGTGGCTTAAAAATGCAGAATATTGATATCAGCGATAAGAGTGGCATCCATCAGGCGATTGTAGTACCAATGCCACCAAATGACACTCCACGTAAGTGAAGTTAAACGGAATAAACTGTACGTAAGTAAATATCTTGTTCCACGTATAAATAATTAATTGTTTGCAAATGAGGAATAATCATGTGGGATCTGGCTAGGGTTCTGGTTTCGGTTGACCAAAAGCCGTCGCTCGTAAAAACTTTTTCCAAAAGTCGATTTCCTCTATAGCCGAAACTAATTTGCGTTTTGTCGAAAAAAAGATGTTCTTCGAAGAGATTTCGTTAAAAAAAGGGCGTTTTCGGGAGAGAAATGTTGCGGAACTGGCGCCTTCTTGACGAACGCACTGAATTTGTCTAGTGAGCCCTTTTCGCAAGTAACGCCTTGCGGACCAACCTAGAAGTAGAACGCAGTGCGTTTCGGAAATTTGCATAATTCAAATAAAAATATTTTTTAATATCAACAGGTTAGCGGTTGAATTTACTATGCGAAGTATGAAAGTTTCGGTCAATGTAGAAACTTATAAATTGTACTTACAAAACAAAAAACGGTGTTGATACTACAATAATGTTTAATTTGATAATGTCAGTAATGAGAGAAACTGGTCCAAATCTGTAATAAATAGTGTGGGATTAGTATAAAAAAGTGTTTGACTTATTAATATAACGACTTTCCACCAATTATTGACGTGAACATCCATTGGCGGATTACTTTATAAGCGAATGAGGCGCGCGCTTGGGGCCTTCGAACTGTATGGGCCTCAAAAATAGCCTATATTGAAATATCCCATATATTTTTTGTTCAAATTTTAATATATTTTTCTTCTTTTACGTGGACTTTTCTGACGTTTTAATGTTATCCGAAAACAAAGCCTACAAACTGTATTGCGCCTAGGGCCTGGCCACTCTTGTAATTAATCTGCCACTGTGACAAAACACCATTAAAATGATAATTGATACATATTGTTTTAATATTAAAGCATTCTTATTGATAGTTCATATTTTCAGGAAGATTAAAGCTGTCATTAAATAGACGAACACTAATTTTAGATATTTAATATATTATGTAATTTTGGTTTTTTGAAAAATTGGTGTTGAAATATACAAATAATTCAGTGTTGATTTTGTATTTATTTAATAGTTTACCAAATGTAGATTTTTATACTAGTTCAATTGAGCAACATTTTTTGGATAAAAAAATACGCAAAATAGTCGCAAAATATGGAGATAAAAAGTCTGCCTGGGTGTATTTGTTTTGAGCGTGTTAACGCAAAAGCGAGCTGTTTGTCTGTTTAATTATAATTAGTTAGGCATGCTGAGCTTCTTGGATATGGCACGTGAAATTAAGACAAAAAAACGCATTCTCGTTGTGAATGGAGCGGTCTTTTATTAATGAAATTCGAAATTTGCAAATTAAATGCCAAGACTGTGCTTAAAAATATAATTAGGACTTAATGTTTCTTCTTTTTCGTCTTCCTTTTTTTCGGGTCTGTGATTAATTATTATTTTTGAATATTAAGTATGAATATTTTAATTATTTTTATAGACAGTCAAAATCGACTGTCGTGCAATAATACAAAAGGTAATCAACAATAGAAATTCTAACCAGAAGAGGCAATCATATTTAAGTTATCACAAACCTTAATACAGAAAAAAGATAAAATGTAAAAATAGGTAATTTGACTAATTTTGATAAGAAAAATATTTTTTTTCGGGAAATTTCTCCAGCTCATCTGAAAATCATTTCTGTATAAGTCAATGCCAAACTTAAGATTCTTGATTCTTATTAAAAAAAACTGTTATACGGGTTCTATCAATTTTGATATAATTTGACTGTACCAATTATTTTCAATAATTCAGTCAGCAAGTGCAGTTAAACATTTGCAAATTGGTATCGTTTAAGAAAAGTTGAAAAACACATCGAACAAATCAGTCGTCAAGAAATTTAAATTGACAATATGTACGTACAAATCTCACTCAACAGATTTTTAACAAACCATAGACTGAGAAGAGAGTGAAAGCGTATACTGGCTAAAATGAGCAAATCCATTAGTTTATTATGGCATTGAAGGGATGAAAATTACTCAAATGATTATTCTCAGTCAGAATGGTTACGTTCCTCAAACTTGAGGAGAAGCCCACCCTTTCCATTCAATTCCTTTCGTTCAATGCGAAATGCGAAGTGTTCAAGTGAAATTGTTTTATCGGTGTCGTAACCGAGTGGTTGTGCTTCGAATAATCATTTTCATACATGTAGCCTACACTGTATGCTTATTAATTTAAAAATATTTATTTAAAAACGAAAGACGGTCTACGTCTTTGATAAGTAGAAACTTTTATTATAATTATTATAGTGTGCGTTATTTTTTAAGAACATAAATGTTTTTCATATGGTTTTCTTGTTTTTTAAAAAATCCCGTGAATGATTTAATGCAAACGTTCGAGGATACTTAACAGTTTTTTGAACAGATAAATAAAATTTATGTCAAAAAAATGATTCGCTCCACGCGAAATTATTAATTACCCTAAGCAATCTAATTTAAATGATAAATGTAAATATTGTGCTGTAGCCCATTTGAAACTGAAATGAAATGGTGCATACAACGTGGGGTGGCCATGCTTAGAATATCATAATGTTTTTGGAACATTTTATATTGATATATGAAACAAAATATGTAATTTTAATACCATGAACGTAATAGTTTTTTAATGTATTAAATAAGAGATGTCATAATAATTATATTTTTTCCACCAAATTTTTATTTTTGTTTGCCATTCAACCTATATTTTGATAGGTGATCGACTGTTACTATGCTTATATTAATCTTTTTCTTAGACTGCATGTAACTATCAGCACAACACAACATACTCACTAGGGATTCTGTGTCGAGACATCCCGGGACAAAAGTTCCGGGACTTGTCAGTTTTTTTGCTGTCTTAAGTCCCGGGACTTTTGTGGAAAATGTCCCGGGAATTGTGACTGTAATTTATAATGTGCTAATAATATGTACATTTTAATTTTGAAAAAAAAACAATTTTTGTTGTTAAGAAACCCTCAAAAGGACTGATGTGTATTGAATTCAAATAAGAGAAAAGCTCCAAGAAAAATGGACACGACATGGTCGGGACGTGACACTTACCCGGGGTTTTAACAAGATAGAAAAACAGATTTTTGGGATTTATAATTTCGTAGAAGTTTCAAATACCATGTGTTTATATATTGTAATATAATTGTAGCAAAAGCAAATTACAAAATATTAAAATTAAATGTTTACACCTGATGTTGTTTTATGTACAAATGTTTTTTCACTATTTCACAAAGATACTAATGTCTCGATAGGACAAAAAAGGTCTAAAAGCTGTATTGTGAAGTTACGGTCACAAATTTACACCTGACGGCAGCGTCATTGATAATTTTTCATTACATGTACTTCTTAGTATAAATTTCTTAATATAAATTCCCGTAAGCATTGCACACATCCATTACATGAGAAAAATAATAATTATTAAACATTGTATTAAAAAAACGCGATTTTTACTAGTCCGTACTTTCAAAAAGCTCCGAGTGTATATAATACATAAATACATACATGCAAATATTTAATTTAAATAAAATTATAACTTTATTGAAGGGGAAATAAAAGTCTCGAGTCCCGGGATGTCCCGAGACTTTGACTTTATCACGCCTTGAGTCCCGGGACTTCAGAATCCCTAATACTCACAGACACACACACTATCTTCGTAACGTACTCATCAATCGCATTGAGCAAATGTTAACGTATGTCACCACCGTTTGGTATGTATAATGTTTATAGTAATTTTAATTTCTTTTACTAGATATCTGATTTACATCCCTGATAAATAATGCTATATATGTCTTTCTTAATTTTCAATTTTATCGACGGTGATTTGGCTAGTTTTGAATACATATTTGTCACAACGAATTGCCAAAATTACAAATGTTTCTTTAGCTCTGTGAACATCCGCTGAATATATATATTTACAAAATAATATTCTCAACTACTTTGAATATTAATTAAGCAACGCCATTTTATTATTCGTAGTAAATTAAGCCAAATTTAATATTAAACAAGAAAAAAAAAGTATGGTATCAATATAAAATCGTAACAAAAAAAAAATGAAAGCACAGCTATTATCGGCAAGTCAAGAATGCATGCAACATAAATAAAAATATCATTTTTATAAAAAAGAAATAGTTTTAAGCACCCTGGTAATAGTTTCTTTACATATGAATAGATTCAGGGATGGCAAATTATTGACAAGCCTGTGTCAATCAGGTTTTAATACAATTACAATAATGATATTTATATGCCGACCGTCTAGTCAATAATTAATTAAGAAGCATATGCTTCCGTTTTGCTGTATCAACTTGATAATAATTCACGTTTGACTTTATTAAACTTATACAGTTATCAATTTTTGTATCGAATGGCATTTATTTAATGTTAATATTTTATGCCTTTTTTCTAAAAAATTATCGAGCCCAAATATCGCTCTTCAGAAAAGATAGCAGTATCAAAAATAGTTAAATCTAATATATTTAAGCAGGAGGTAAAATGTTTCACTTGCGAGGAGACCGCGTTAATAGATATCATTTGTATCGTGTAAAAAAACTTCTAATCAACTGAATTCATTGATTATTTTCAAGAAATGCAAATTTGAGGTAGTGGTTGCTAGGCAATATTTTTTTTTTATCAAGTGAAGGGTGCACATATAAGATACTCTTTTCAAATTCATATATGTACATATAATCTATTTTTGTATTGCTGACTTAAAAGTTACTATGCAATCGGCAGTGTTTAATGGCTTTGAATAAATTCTTATAATCACGCTTACAATAAGCTTTTGAATGGTGTCAACTGTAATACCATATATTCTCTTACGTGAATGCCATAACGAGGCCATTATAGGCCAGATAAAATTTTGGCAACCCTGATTAGTTCAGAGAAAAAAATATTAATACACTGACATAAGCAATACTAATGAGGTGTCATATTTTCATAAGTCCCAAGAATTATGACTTATGACGATTCTGTTTGCCGCACAGTGATTAATAGATTTCCAACAGATAGTTCGGTATTAGAGGATATTAAATTTTATGGCTTTTTCGCAGTCACAATGCGAGTCGGTACTTTTTGGACAAACTGCGATCTGCGTCGATCTTAAAGATCATCGTTTTTATAAGAATAAATCATTTTATTGTAATTATTTGTATTATAAAATAAGTATACACACTTATAAATTATCATCATTTTTTTTAAAGATTGTTTCAATCTGACAGCTGACTAGGCCTTATATTCATGTATTGGTATCTGTGTTCTAGTAGTATAAGCTTTACATTTGCGATTATATGGGCTTCGGGCCACGGCTCAAGCCGTGGTAAGGTCAATATGGATTTTAGATTTTTTCAATTTAAATTTTAATCTTAGACAAGATCGTCTCGAGGGACAAATCCTGTTATGCTTATATAATGTGATTTAAAATTTCAATATAAATATTTATAATTTAATTCAATTATTTATAAAATATAATTTGTAAATAGATAAACTTTACAATAAAAATTACGGAGGGTCGACATTTGATATCCACTAATTTTACCAAAAAATAATCTTATATATTGAGCTACAACATGATAACAAAAAGTTGTGGAACTTTTTAAACTTCAAATTTCAATTATTTAAAACTTCTGATGACTTAAACAAACTTAAAAATAGCTTTTAATTAATAGCAATTATTATTTTTCGGATCCATGGCACAGTGGTCAACGTCATTGGGTTCAATGATGGACCTCACGGGTTAGAATTTCAGAATGAAAAGCATTTTTCAATCGATTTATCGATTTCTGCTCGAAGATATGGATGTCTGTTTGATGTTGAAAATTCAACCACCATTCCAATCCTAAAACAACAGGGTGTGCCGACAGTAATTAGCCCCAACCACTAGTCCTGTTTTAGCTATATCCTTTATATCCCTACTCTCTTAGAAAAACAGATAAGTTAAGCATCTGAGTAGCAAGCAATTCTGGTTGAAAAACTTTTGTTGGATACCATATGCTCTACATCGGGAGCAGGTATAAATTTAAAACAAACATTGACAATAGAAAAATAGAGTTAGTGATTTTTTTGTCAAAATTTGATAACTTTATTATTATTTGAATGTTCTAAATCTCTTTCCCCCTCACAAAATAACAATCAAAAATAATTAAAACTTCGATTATCTGATGTTTTTTTTTAATAAACAAAACATACATATGGTATTTTAAATGAAAATATATACACATGCCAAAAAAGTCAACGGCTAATTGAAGGAGTCGGATATACAATAAAATACTGAAATGCGTAGGCAATATTGTATTAAATTGAACAGAAATGATTTTATTTATTCGTGATTGTATGGCGAATCGTAAATTTAGGATTAAAATAAATCTCCTAATTGGTTATCTTATGTAACAACAATATGACAGGGACTTCATATTAAACGTTTACTGTTGAATTTACAAGCTCAGATTAAATAAATGCGCTTCTTAGTTATAAAAATCTTTTACACTTTGTTACAGGCAATGTCATGAATTTTAAGCATGGGTTTTTAATGACGTAAAAAACCAATATAATCATAAAATCGTTATTACTATAGAATACCGTTGTACATTAGTTGCCAAATCTGTAGTTGAGCGTCCAGCGTCGTCCTCTTTGGTGACATTGCCCCCGGGCTTGAATACAAATACGAAAATTTTTTTCCCAATCGGTTTATGTATTGGAGTTCGAATACATTCCTTCCCACCCATCCAACACCTAAAAATGACGTTTTGGGAATGATAAGGCAACTACTTATAAATAACATACCATTTTTCTATATTGTCTCAAAAAAAAGACAGTTCGACTAACTTAATAACAACCTCTGTTTCAATAAGCTTGAAGAGGAGCCCACTTTCAATGTGAAGCATTCGGCTTTTTCATGGAGTTTTCTCAACAAAAGTTTTTCTACGAGAATTACCTCTTACTCAGTGGCTCAACCTCTCTTTTTCAAGGAAAGTGGGATAGAAGGATAAAGCAAGGATAGAATTAGTGGCCCGAGTCGTTTAATTTAATGATTAGCTGGATGTAAGGGGACATCACAGACACCCGTTTCCTTGAACAGAAATCGATAAATCGATTGTAAAAAAATGCAATTCGTACTGGGACTCGAACTTTTTTGAGTCTTCAATGGAGTGCAGAGAATTCATTAAAGCCAAATGTCAGGAAAATATCACATCAAAACAAAACAATTTACTCATGAGATATCCGCCCGCAGTGCTAGCACAAATGCTTTTAGTACAAATAATGTGTAGGAACCAAAATGCCATGACAGCAACTTTGAACAACAAATGTACGTGTTCATATAAATGTTATAATTATCATCAAACGAAATATCACTGTACGTATAAACTATAAACATATATATATATATAAAAGTCTTAGTCTATTTAGACATTATTTATATTCATGACAGTGAAATTGGCTTATCGCAATAATTCTATGGTTACCCGACCGGCTAGATCTTTTTGAAAAACTCATACTTAACGCAGCCACCGTTGCTAAAATTTTTTCTGCCGCCTTTCCAGCAATAAAATATTTAATATCTCATGCTATTCCATTTGCACTAATTTATGGGGTTATCCCTTAAATGAGACAGATATACACTATCTCCTTTTGACAAAAATCAAAGTATTGCTTTCCTGCTTGCTTTCAGTTAATCCGATAAGAAGCGAATGAGATAAACGAACATGGCTATTTAACAAATGAGAGGTTTCAAACTGCGGCTCTCAAAACTCTTTTTTATCATTATTCATTTCAAACTGCTTAAAATCATACCGGTAATAATTAGGTTTACTTTATTATAATCTTACTGCTGTTATAAGATTTGGCATCTAAATACAATAAAATGGAATCTAGAAAAATCTATGTAAGCTTAAAAATAACATTTTTTTTCTATTATACATAGTTTATAATTAATTTAACCCTGTAGAATATTATATAAATAGACTTAAGTACATAATTAAGTTTGGCAATTTGAAAATACATTCTTCATCTTAGTGATGTGGCCAAACTATAATGAGCAACTTCCAAATTAGTTATTTTCTATTTTAAATAATGTGATAGTTTAAATACCCATTTGCCAACAGTCTTTAGTGCTTATTCTTTATTTAAAGATAGATATATGTAAAGTATTACTATTTTTCAACAGTTGAAATACTAACAAAAATAATTGAAATAAATAATCTGTGGAATTGACTAAGATTGACCTTTTATTTTTTGTTTGTTATCGCTTACAATGGATCTAACAAAATTATCTTCTATTTTATTTATTTATTCGTTGGGAAAAGGAATACTATAGTATTATTTACTTTTTTTATTTCAGTCAAATTCTGATTGAAATAGCTAGATACAATTTAATTATTTATCGATTTAAGTTACATGTAAATCGAGAAGTTTTTTATTGTGTTCATTACATGAATATTTCACGGTGGGTGCGCCACGTAAAAAAGTTCAGGAATCTTCCTCCGGGAGCGGTAATGATACAAGCAAGCGTGTGTAAATTAACAATTAATACGCTTTCATTGCGTTTCATTGTGAATTATGAACCTCTCTTGGGTGTAGTAGTTTAATCATACAAATGTGTATTGGTGTGTGGGGTGCACTCTCATTCTGCATTTAAGGAAGATTTATTTTTCATAAAGGTAACTTACTACAGAGGGTTCCAAAAGAAGCAACTATTTTTATATTAGACCTACTATCATATGGCATTTTATATTTTTTTGCAAACAAGAAATTTCAGTGGTTTCGCAGTACAATTACATTTTTACAGAGCATTTTTTGACCATATTGGATTTCTGTTTCCAACAGGCTTAAATCCCTGAGTGAAAACTTTCATACATTATTTGTAAAGATTTGTGTCTAACGCAGGCAGGGTTTGTATAAGATTAAAGTACACCCAAACATCGCTCTGATTCGTGATAAAAAAAATCAATTCCGATTCGTAATTATCAAAGAGTTCATTTATTGTTGATGGACTTTAATTCATTTAGTTCAATAATATGGAATTTATCACTGAAAATAAATTAAACGGTAAATATTACAATTCGTGCTCTGATCTAAAGACATGGATGTTTGTGATATTTCCAATGCTCTCCACCCAAAACGGGTCGTTGGGAAAGCATTGAGTTGGCTAACTGTTAAGACTATCCATACCCTCTCTATAAACAGTTATTGAACAGATGATTTAGAACAAATTCTCCATCAATTAAGTTCTGTTGAGATACCCGATAAGAATTAAATCTTCTCATAGAAAACAGACGTGGCTTAAAAAATATATATATACATGTAAAAATCATTTCCACACGTTTTGTCACTATCGACCAGGAATCCCAATTGAATATTCGAATATATTTGGCCCTTTTTAACTCTGCAATATTTTATTATAAAGGCAACTATTCGAATAGTATTCGTGACAAATAATATTAACGAATGTTTCCAGTTCCAAGGAATATTTTCAACACTCGACTAAAATAATACGATTTTTTTTGAACAAAGTATTTTCTAGGTGAAAATTTAAATAATTTCCAGGACTTTGATTTGGAAGACATTTCAACATTTTCAAGTACTACTTTTAATCTATTCACTTCTGCATCGCATTGTGAAATGCATCGTATCATTTTATTTCTTGTAGAAACAAAAAATGATGTTTTTGCAAAAAAAAACTAAAAAATATTAAAATATATGAATCTCATTAAAAAATAGAACGGAAAAATTAGACTGGAAATTCAAATAATAATTACGAATTTGAAATTTGAAACATTTGATGCTCTATCATTTTTAAAATATGCATTTGGGCAATATAAATAAATAGGTTTCTTAAATTCAAGTATCATTATTTATATGTATTCAATATTTAATGCTGTCAATACTATTTTCTTACTTCAGAAACTATTCGAATATTAGAATAGTGTTTTACTATTCGATATTCGAAAAATTGATTATGACGAATAGTTCGATCTTCAATCGTCCCAGACGGTAGAGATTAGGCAATCTTGCTGTAGCAATCTTAAATTTTTCAAAATTATATTTACTTTAAATATGTTTTTATCGATATGATATATTATGTTGAAAACTTTTTATTGTCCCTGTTTTCTACATAATATCCCGAATCTGTAATGATCATGACATATGACCGCGCATTGTTATTTGCTCTTTACCATGAAGCGCTCTGAAAAATGACGCAATGTAATAAATAACATTAATAATATTATATTACAGTAGAAATACAATAATACTTAGCAGAAGATATTATTATAACCCGTTACAGATGAATCTCTGTGAGCAACATTTGTGAGCTAAGCTTCAATAAATCATTAAGTATTAATAATATTGGGAAATCTTTTGCAATATGTAACTGCAGTAGAACCTCGATTATCCAGACTAATTGGGGATGAAGGTAGTAGTGGATAACGGAAAAACCGGATAATCTAAAAAATCATAAATGACAAGGAAAGACTTATATTATTATAGTATAAATACTTTTTTTTGCTTATAAATTCAATTATTGATTATTGCTTATATCTTCTTTTGAACTTGCGAAACTGCGAATTCTTTTAAAACACTATATTTTATCTTAAGTTACATTCTTCTTGGCTCTCAAACTGCTTGATCACTGCGAATAACATGATAGGACACCATCATAATACATGAAGCCGCTAAAGCTACCCTTTAATATAATCATGGAAATTTACACTCTATTATTTTCATCTTGTTAAGATTGGTTGCCAGGAGTCGAAAGGGACCCACCAAGAGCAAAAAAAAGTATTTAATATTTTACTGAGGGCCAGTATTTTGCCCACTAGGGACCCACTTGACGTCGGACATCCTGGCAATATGGTCAGTCCGCTACTGCCAAGTTATACTTGAAATCAGCGGTCACCGGTAGACGGTCCGCGGGTTTCAAAGATTTTCATCCAGCCCCAATTTTCAAGTATTTTTTAAATATAATATACGTATATACGGAACGTAATTTTATAAAATTTCTAATGAGATTTCAAGAACAATATTTCTCGTCCCCCCAATGTTTTATTAAAAGTGCATCCGCTCCGTTTCTCGAAAGGTTTGGTAACCCTTCCTCTGTATGCAGTCGCTCAATTATCAAACAGAATATTGATGTCGCATAAGAACTGTTTTACTTATATTTTCTGCCTTTCTATTATAAATTTAGTAGTTGATGTTTTTAAACTACTGGAATGCTTTTAATCGATTTTAATCTACCGCTAAGGCTAGTTAAGTCCTGATTCATGAATGAACAGAAGTAAAATTTAAATTAATAAAAAAAAAATAGTACTTAGAACAGTGTTGCCAGATTTCAAAAATTACAGATCGAGACATTCACTATTTCAATCATTTTATACATTTTCTCAAATTGGGATTTTTCGAGAGACGTCAGACTTGCAATTCATAACTCGGGATTTTTTTATTGATCTCAGCACAGTCCGGCTTAAATAGGGACGTCTGGCAGCCCTGGCTTAGAATTACATGTTTGGAAGATTACATTAAAACAAGAAAGTTCTCATATTAAATGCTTTTTACGAAAGAAGTAAGTTTAGATCGAATATAATGCTACTAGAAATAAAAAAAAATGTTACGATTCTTAAATATCAATGGACACAATAAAATCCAGTAGACAAAAATTAAGTTGATATTATTCAAAAAAGTCTGTGAGGAATGGCTACCGAAAAACCGTCCCAAAGATAATAATTATCATAAAAAACAACATTTAAAAAAGCAGGCTTCTTGTCAAATTCAATTAAATTCATTGTGTTCACTAAATCTATTATTTATTCTTTGAGCATTGATATAAACAACGATTATTTGTATTATTATGTTAAACAAATTCTCAGGTTTACTTTGTGTTGTTATGTTGATTCGTTTAAATAACAATAACTTAAAAATTATCTTCGTGTTGGGAGCTTGAATTATTTATCGTTTTTTTGTACGTTGGCGGTAAGGAAAAAGGTATTATTTATAAGAAAGCGTAGCGTCTACTATTTTTAAAGACACAGAAATTATAAGCTTTTCTCAATATTTCATATTTAAAGTAAATACAGTTATTATTTTTATGTTTAAATTACTAATTTAACATTACACAAACACATTCAACAGAATTCGGCAATTTCTAATAAAAAAATGATTAATAAAATCAATACTATGCAAACAGTAAAGCAATAAATATATTGCCAACATAGCTTACAGAACACGAATTTGAGAATTAATATTCAGGTAGAAAATTATTTTCTTTGTAACAACCAATACTAATTGAACATGTTTAAGTATCTAATCATAATTGTTGGATACTATGTAAAAAAATGTAATATAAAGTCTTTTCAAAATCAATTTATAATAACATTTTTGCTATTACATTCAATTAAAGCTTCCTGATGATTGTTTTAAAAATAAATTGTGATACAGTTAGTGACGATTTGAACGCTGAGGCTGAGTGATAACTCTCTTCTTTCTCGCACATTGAAACATTGTCTTTTAGCAATCAAGCGTCTATGAATGGACATATTCATGTTTTTTTTACCGATCCATGACTGCATAAATAGACATGGTTATCGAAAACATGTGATATTTTCATCCTTTTATTATCTACCAAAACGGAAAACTAACTTTTTTTTCTTTAAGTCAGAAACTGAACAACTGATTTACCGCTAAGTCTCTTATCTCCATTTGAATACTTGTGCATTGTATTTAATAAAAAAAATGAACAACAATTTTGTTCTTCTTAGTTGTCAAACGCTTTTTATCTTAAAAAATAATAATATCACTATTGTGTTTTGGCTGATTTGGGATACAATCTTTACGTCCGATTAAGTAAAACATTACAATAAAATAATCAACAAACGTAAAATACGGCGCATGATCAATAAGGGATGCTTAATATCTACCGAGTGTTCCATAAATAGACGTTTATTGTCACGTTTGGTTTTTAAAGTGTTTGATAATGCTTGACGTTATTTATTGTGACTCGTTTCGCTTTGTACCAGAACCAACTGCTCATCTGCTTCTCTATACAGAATGTTTTCATTGTCAGAAAAGGGTCCACTGCAGATACGAACAGGGATATCAAACATATACTGATAATAATTCACCAACAAAATTATTTGAAGACATTTCTTTTTCTTATGTGTTACATATTTACTTCTTGGGCGCAACATAGGAATTTAACTATATTTAATCTAGTAAAAAGTATTCGTACCATTTTCAGAATCGGTTAGATAGTGAGTGCAGAGGTATTAAAATATTACAAACATCTAAAACGTTTTCTACAACCGAATGACATTTGATTTCAGACATTGGTTGATTTTTCATTTCTTCTAAATTGAGTGTTTCCTCTCAGGGATTAATTAGTTGAGGCATTTTAACGAAAACAAGTTGGCATCAAGGCTGACTAATTTAAATCAATCCCGTTTTTTATGCAATCACATTTAAATCTGTACAAACCTGTCTAAAATAGCTCAATATTTTCTTAATTGTTCTTCTCAATGTATATGACCAAATTTGTATACTCTCGTAATCTTTGGTCAGTAGAAATCGAAAAGATAATGAGCCTAAAGAATAATTGGTGTGATATGTTTGGTGTTCGACAGTAATAATATTATATTTGTTTGTATCATTCTCAATGAATCATTGTTTTCCCTTTTATCACACTCAAAATAATAATAACATGAAACATCAATTTGTTATAAAAATATAAGATTTTTGTTAAGAATATTTTTTACTGTGCGTTTGAATCATTTTGTTTTCGAAACTCCAATACAGTTTTGTAAGTTATCATTGTTAAAAACTTTTTATTCACACTAACCGTCCGTTTTTGAAATTTGTTGGCAGCCTCTGGATTTGATCATTTTTTCACAACATTCTGAAATACGGATCAGTTAATAATTTTTTGATATGGCCATAATAGCTTTACGAGTGCCATATCTTTTTGTGCGCACATTTCTTTCACTACAATAAAATATATTTATTACCAAAATTAAATAATAAGCGGTGTATGAAATGGTTTTTTTTTATTTTGTTCTGACATATTTTTCTTTCGTACCGCAAAAATATTTTTCCAGCAAACATTTCAAATACTTACATATAACAAGAGACGTAATGATAATGATAAATTTCAGTAGTAAAATACAAATATATTTTTTTAAATGTAGGTACTTAAGTTTTTTTACGGTTAATTACTACTTCTTCTGTATTGGTACAGTACTAGTAATTATAACAGCATATGAAACACATTTTTTTTATATCTGATAGAGTACTTTAATTCCTACAATTGAATATTATATGTTTCAGATTTAAAATTGTATTAAGTGTTCATATGAGGGCATGAAAATAATGATTTTACAATGAAAAGTGGCCAAATCAAAGGCATCTTGCTATCATACTGGCCAAGTTATTGTGAGAAAATCAGATCGTAGGATTTGACCAGCTGACTGAATAAATTTCATTCAAGTATTCTGTATGAAAAGTTAACACTCAACTTTTAATAAGTTAACGTTTAGTAGCAGGGCTATTCTTAGTTATTTAAATTAGTTCGCATTAAAATTTCGACTATTCCAAAAATGGATACTGGACGCCTCAAGAACTGCCGCAATATTTTTTAATCCATTCCCGCCTAATTCGTGGAGCATTTGGCCATGTTTTATATGGAAGTATTTCAACAGAAGTTTTTCTACGATAACTGCATGTTATTCAGTTGCTTGTTATCTCTTTTTTCAATGAGAGTAAAACGATAGAAAGGATAGAGCTGGTGGTTAACGTCCCGTTGTTTTACAAATTAAATGGGTGAGAGGAAATTGTTGACTACACAAACGCCCAAACGGAATTGAGCCCGTGAGATCCGTTACGGATGCCAATCACTTCACCACGCGCCCGACTTTATTATAATATGTACAATATTAAATCAATAGTATGTTATTATACTTACGTCGCTAATCAAATGTATTTATAAATAAAGGTGTTTAATCAAATCAAAGGTGTTTGGCGTATTGTTCACTTAACCTTTATTAACCAAAATGATCGGTATATATATAGTCAAAAGTTTTTACGTAGTTTTGCTTTGATTTTTCGGGTTTATCTCAACATCTATTATTATGCTAGGAAGAATTGACAATAGTTTGAAAACACGAATATTAGTTTACACCATTTCATTTTTCTTGAATGACTGCATAACCTACATGAGCTATCCAATTATTATTTTTTTTAGATTTAAATGAATTTCGCTAGTCTTAATTTTCATTGTCAATGGTTGCCTCGAAGGTCCCACCTATTATTGTAAAAAATATTTTTTTCATTATTAAAAAAGTACCATTTTACTTAATCTTGATTACACGTTTGCAAGGAATACGCCATAAAATGATTGAATTAACGTTTGAGTGGTACAAATCTATTAAAATATGGTTTAAAAATATTCCTTGCGGTGTGCGTAGCGATAGCGATAAGTAAGCTCCGTTTTTGCTTACTTATCCTTTTCTAGCTCAATCCTTCTACCTTTTACTTTCTTCGTAAAAGGAAGGCTGAGTAACGTTCTAACAATTAGTTAGGTAAGTTGAAATAAGCTTTATTGGGAGTGGACATGGTTAAAAAAAGGTATTTTGTTTCACAAGAATCATTCCGATCGTCAAAAATATCAACACTGTTTTCATGCCGAAACTCTTATCGACCATTTTATATTATAATTCTTATACAACTACACATATACTTTTCTGGCCGTGTATACATTGTATACTCAATGCTGTATCTAAACTAAAAAAATGGTAAACTTTGTTGCTTAGTAGAAAATTCGTAGTTTATGTTACCTTAAATTAATCAATGAGCAATTTCACAAATTTTGAATGTACGCCACTGGATTTAATTTTTTAATTTATATCACACCGTTTATTTGAAGTATGTTTATAATGCTTACATACTTGAAGGGATTATAATGCGCTGAAGGGATTCATAATTGCCAATAAATAAAAATTAAATTCTGTGTCTAATTTATACCCTAACTATTTTTACTATTCCTGCTAACCACTGGCTCTCAATTATGAATTTCGAAGAGCGTTTGATTTTTGTATGCCATATTAAAAGTTTACTCAAACTTCAAAAATATTATTTGTTCATACTATTTATCTATCATATATTTATATTGTAGAATAAAAACATTTAACATACATTTTTATGATTAACTTAGAAAAACTGCTTTTTCTTCTCTAAAGCATTACACTGTGCAATCCTCTTTCATTGCAATCTTTATTATTTATTTTAATAAAAATACTTTACGTTATTTACTTATATTTTTTAAACCAAATACATGTTGATTTATTGATAAAAATCTACTTATTCTATTAGTAAACAAATATAGTAGTATTTCATAAATATTTAATCGTCGAAATTAAACATTTTAAAGTAAATTCCCGCATATATTCGTCTACCTAATATATTTTTAGTTAATTTATCAGCTAATTAGATTCTCTGTGAATTTTTTTCTTCTAAGTACTACACATAAACTTTTTCAGACTTTTGCTTTTTCCATGATCAAGCGAAGGATTGTTGGATTTATTTTTTTTTTGTTTCATATCGAATTCAAGATTTATCAAAACTAGCACACACGAGTAATAAGTTTCTACTTCACATTCAGTATCTACAATACCATTGTAATTAAAGTAAAAAAATATTATTCAGAAAATGACATAGCCTACGAGCAACTGGGTAACATACAGTTTTCGCAGATAAACTTTTGTTGATATACCTCCATTAGAAATACATATGCTCCATATTGGGAGCGGACATGGATTGAACAAAAACTATCTAGGTATTAGAAATTTAAAAATTACAATCCTAATGGTTCTGGTAGGCAATAGTTATAATTTTTTAATCGGAATTTAAAAAAAATATCGTTTTATATGGTTACTTATCTAAGCTTTGATATACATTATACATTTTGAAAAAAAACACATATTTTACATAACGAGAGTTTGAATAACAGGAAAATAATAAACAAACGCACTGGTGTATGAGAAAAACGCTATTTTACAGCCATAACTGAATAAAATATTCCAAATAAACATCCCCTATACGTCACAAATAAATGTAATAATAAATGGATATGTAAGAAGTTACACCCCTTGAATTAAATTCATAAAACCAGTCAGCTAAATGTAGTGAAAGGAGCAAATTCGATTTTAAATGGCTTTTATGGACCCCATATTGGATGACTAGCATTTAATATGGTAGTGCTTTTGTCACTTGGTCTTTTATGAGTTTATATGAAGTCAGAGTTCATTGTTTAGTTTAGTTTGAGACACTCTGTATTTCGGGGAACGTAAACTTAGGAAACGTAAATTTATTTACTTCGCGTGGCATATTTTCATATAGTTAATCATTTATTAATAGTAACTCGAATTTATATTTGTTGTGTATCCATTTTTTTGCTCTTTATTCAGTGTGATTGTTTTGCTTCGATTTATAATAATTAATAGATCAATATTTAATATTTATTTTAATAAAACGAATAACATATAAATGCACTCCAGATAAAATGATAGTATTAACTTGGTACACTTTATTGCATTTTGATGGTTTGAAACAAAAAATAGACCATTCAATCCAGCCATAGTCAACCTGCAGCCTCATTCAGATGTTGCACCCAAAACAATCATAGTCACCAGATGCTTTTTGAAACATCTGGTATAGTTTTCAAAACTTTATGTAAAAGAAGAAGTATTTAGGATACATTTATATTTCAGTGTACTTACATTTATGTTATGTCACTATATTATGTATAGTCAGTGGTGCAGTGGGGCCAGGTCAGCGACCTGGCACCTGAAAATGAGGAAGGCGCCCTGCCACCTTTTTGACTTGTAACATAATTTTCAAGTACATACATATATTCAAAATCTTTATTTTATTGATTTAATTGTTAAAACTTGGTTTTTTTACACATATTAAAAAAAACAAAAATAGGGATGAAATCAATGACCGACCCGGTACCTATTTATTTACCACTTCACCACTGTGTATAGTATGGTGTATATTAAACGTATTACTTTTAATATGCTGCGACCCACGTTACGTAGCAAAAACTGGCATACGGCACATACGAAAAAAAATAATATTGCTTACTTAAGCTCACACATCAACCACGTTGATTAGTCTAGTTTCCATTTGTATATTGATAGATTTTTATTTGAATCTAGGTATTGACCAGATTTTAAAAGCATAGACTGGACTATGTCCGGATTTTATTCGAGACCGGACTTTTGTCATGCCACACAATAAAATACAATATTATTATATGTATTTACTCAAAATCAGTTATTAAAATTACTTTCGAACAAATACCGGACTTTTAAAAAATCGGAACTTATAATGTATAACCATCGGCATCCGGCATTTCTATTTAAGCCTCTTGTAACCCTAAGCGGATTTCTCCATATGTAAATAAAGCGCGCCCTTGATATGTCAAAATTAGATTATAATGTATGAAACTCATATATTATAAAATCTGTTTCTATATTTATTTTATTTTTACACAGAATTTTGCAAATTTATTGCGGCTAGAAACACCCAAGTGCTGTTTACATTCACTTTTTTTTCCATAATAAAAAAACATGTCCGCACATAAATATTGTAAAGAATATATACGCCGCTTAATTATATTTTGCCTTTTTTTAAATAATAGAGCGAGAATGTATTTTGTACCCCTGGCATCGTTCGATGGTCGCCAAAATGGTGTGCTCCCCTTTGCAAGCGGTAGACATTAATAAATTATAAATCCAACAAAAACGTTTAACGAGAATCTGTACGTTAAATAATTGACTAAGCAAACTACATGTAACAGTACATATTTATATACAACCATTTGGAATAAACTGTTTTTTTCTTACAATCATAGAATACAAAACATTTTGTAAAATAATTTTGTGCTTTTACATAATATCAATAATAAGAATTAAACGATGGGTGGCTACTAGCTAGGTGATACTCCTTCGATTCCCGCTTTTATTAAAGAATATTATGAATACAGGAAGTACCAAAACCAAGTACCAAATATGCAGAAATGTTCTATCTATATGATACATAAAACATTTTTGCATGCTCATATTTTTGTGAGGTTGACTACTTTACCACGCAGCCAGTAACGTACACCAATGTATAGATTATTTAAAAAAATCGTCGAAGAATTTGAAGATCACAAAACATTGCCACCTTACCACCGAAATCAGTCATGGATAAAAAAAAATGACCATATTACTATGAGTGCTGGCGCAGTAGGAGCAGGCACCAACTTGTAGCGGTAAATCTGGAGAGTTTGAAAAATTTCTAGCACCTAGGAAATTGTATAATAGTAAAACGGAAAAATACAGTTGTATTTGGGGCGGCCAAATAACTAGAGCCAGCCCTGATTATTATACCATCATTGTACATCAAATTTTTCACACTCCTTTCAATTGTTTTTCCTTATTTCAGATTTATTTAATAAAGATTTTCTCGCAGTATATACATTTGTTTTTTCGAATGGATTTTTTTAAATAAGACCGTATTAAGGTTTATAGCCTAGGTTTTATTATTGTTATTTAGATATTTTTAAAGCTAATACTTTCTCAATATAAAAATATTGCGTTATTGAATTAAAAATTGTAAAATTAAACGCAACATACGATAACAACCGTTTTAACTACCAATGAAGCTCCTTAAAGAATTTTATTTTACTTGAACTACTTAAAATTTTGTTTTTTATAAATTTAGATTAAAAAAAATTATTCTCCTGTTTGATATTTAAACAACAATATTCTTTATTGTTACTTGAATCGAAAGATGTATGCTTTTAGCTAGAGTTAGCTAAAACACTGTTAGCAAAGTAATCAAATATTAATTTTAGTAATGACGCAGAAAATGAAAATTCCTCCCTAGATTTTTAACTGCTTATAACATATACCCTTATTGAAATCACAAAACGTTATAGGCACATGGACTTGCGAGTATACAACTAGTTATGTTCCAGTAGATTTAACACATAGTGTGCCAATGCTATTCTGAATTAAGTGAGTCGAGTCCTTAATTATTGAGGAAAAGTTTAATGACGTGTGAACAGTAATGTTACTCTATCAAACTCGATTCAATATGATAGACTAGGTAAAACTATGGCTGGTTATAACAATGAAAGTGATTTAATTTCATAAAATTTTCGTTTAGCCTGATCTAAGATATTCCGTTCCATTTTGATATTTAAAAAGTTCACGTATAAAACTTTCGTATATTTTTTTAATTTAGTATTTGCAGTAGCATCCAAAAATTGTATGCTCTGATTGCCTGATCTAAGCCGCTGTTATTTTTTATTGAACAAAAACACATTAGTATATTTTATTACAAATGCATAAAAAATACCCAAATACTTACGTAATTTATGAATATAAACATGCTTCTTATTTAGTAAATTTTTAATTAGGTACATTTATACTAGGGATTACCGAAAGCGTGATCCCGGTATTCACGGTGTTTTTCAATACCGAAATACCAGTTCTTTATTGTAAAAAAAACCCGTATTTTGAATATTAAGATATTTTAATAATTTTTTGATTTATTATTACACGTAATATCAATTTTGAAAATTGTCAGGATTCATGATAAATTGATGACTTTTTTTAATGGTGTATTATTACTTTCGCAAAAATCGCAAATTCTTAAATGAAAATAATCCGTTTATGATAATGCATGATGGTATTTTATATAAAATATGAAAATACAGATAAAGGTTTACCGATATTGATATTTGCAATATTAAATACTGAAATACATACCGGTATCCCTATATTCTTCCGGTATTGCAATCCCTAATTGAAAATTTTTCATTAAAACGATGGTTCACATCTTTATTCCCGCCTAACAGAAAAATAAACGTTACCTTAAAAAGTCTTTTTTTCCGTGTTTTATTCAATTTAAATCACAACGTACAAATTTTCGAAAAATTAAAAGTAATATATATTTAAGTGAAATAATAAAAAAAGAATGTTTCTCCACTTTAATCGTTTAATTTTTACACAGTTGCTGGTTTGATTGTAAGTAATTAAATACCTAACAATTCAACATTGATTTAATCAGATTTAGAGTGTCCGTGAAACATTTTTACATGAGCGACAACGAAATAACTAACGACCTGTCAACGCATGATATACTGTACAACCAACAGGATTAGGTAATATGTTACCGTCATATGCATGAATGTAACAAATCTAGTATATGACTACGATCCTTCTAGATTCTAGATAAAGCATATAAAAGCTAGTCTGGGCCCATGTTTTCTTCAATATATTAAATTTTTCAACCATGTCCGCTCGATATGTGTGATATATCGCCTGTTTTAATTTAAAATCCATCTCACTCATTTTTTTTAATATCAATTTCAAAAAACATTTCCGCTTAAAATAAAAATTTGGAAGAATAAATTTAGTAAACGAAACATATTTTTAGAAACAAATTCCATCTCAAGCTAGCCGGTATGCATGTAGATTTAGCAGTCGATATGGATTATCAAGTGGAGTATCAAGCAGAAGTTTTCTCTGCGAGAAATGTTTGTTATTCCGTCGCTCAACCTTGTTTTTGCAGAATTAAGAAATAAATATAGGCTAGAACACTGCTATTTTTTACGAGATTGCCCTTGCAAGTTCCAAGCTTTGGGATCGGATGGGCAAGAGAGAATATAGACATTAGAGATAGTACAAAACAAAAAATCATAAATAAATTGTTGACAGTGTCCGTAATAATATGTTTACCGTTGGACACGGCAACTGAACTGGACGACATTAAGCACTCGGCTATAGTACTGCTATTTATTTAGTAGATTAAATATAGTAATAAAACTTATTCACGCTCACATAATATCGTTAAGATTATCGATACTCACTAGTATTGTAAAATAATTAACTTAAAAAATACTTGGATGTTTTTTTGTATTAAAATCATTTGAGTCAGTGACTGCGACATCTACCTATTCAAAATCTTTTCATTTTCAAATTCAAAATTTTCGGAACCATAAGTCATTCAAAAATCTCCCTAATCCCGGATTAGTCGATAGCTTTGACGGAATTAACTATGGTAAATTGTTTAATCTTATATTTATATTTTGCTGTCACTGACTAAGATGCATGCAACACACTACATGGATATCAAACATACAATATTACAACAATAGTATAAAAGTTGTATATAAAAAAAATACTTGTTTTCTTCAAATTGTTTTTTTTCTTATATTGAAAATGTACGAACGAAATATATTATAAGTAGAGACACGTATTTTTAGCATCGTTTTTAAAAAAATAAAGCGTTTTGAATTTAGCGTTTTTTGGCAAATAAAATTATATATTTTAGCATTTATTTAGCGTTTATTATCATAAATAATATGTTAAAAAGGTCAAATTTTAATATAACTGACCATACAATATACAACTTATTGATAGAATAGATTTGAATTTTCCAAAAGAAATACAAAAACTACAAGGATTTAATTTAAAATAGAGGAAAATACATATGTACCTACAAATAGACTATTCATGAGTACAAAACATTTGAAATTATTGTAAAAATACAATATAAGAAATGAATTAAAAATATGGAAAAACATGAGTTCAAAAACGAAATGATTAAAATTTATTATTACTTTACAATTATTTCTATTATATATATTGTTACAGAAATTAAATTAATTAAATATAATCGCATTAGTTTTTTTATTTATTTGTGCCATATCCGCTCCCAATATTGAGCATATTGACTCTTAATGAAGTTTATTTCAACAAACTGCTTCTACGTAAACTACTTGTTGCTCGATCTCTCTTAGAGAGTAGGGATAGAAGTATAGGGCTAGGACAGTACTAGTGGTTAGCTAATCGCTCTCGCTATGCCGCGTTTTTTTAAGATAGGTTAATTGGTAAGGGGAGTTCGAAACATCAAATACATTCATGTCAATGAACAGAAATCTATAAATCGATTGTAAAATCAATCTATTAAAACTGTCCGTACTGGATTCTAACCCGTAACCTCCGAGTTCTTAGCCAACGACGTTGACATTTGACCACGCAGCTGGCATACAATTATTTTCATTTAACATTAGGCGCATTTATAAACTAAGCAATAGTAGTAAAATAAAAATGTCTTTATTTCAAAAATAACAATAATTTTTATTTGCAATCGTAGCATAACCAAGCAATTTTACACCATCTGTCATTTCGGAATAAGTTTGACGTATTGGGGAAGGATTTTGACAGCTTAGAAAGGATTATCCACTTAACAAAATGGATTTAAATTAACGCCTTTGCAATGTTAACAATTACTAAGTCTTCCATTGTTAGATTCCAGGCTTCATTGGTGGTCGCTTCCATAATATTTGAAGAATTCTCAAAAACAAACAAAAGCTAACGGATGACTTTAATTTGATAAACACGGACTCTTTTGTTAAGGCACGTTTCACAGAACCGAAAAAACCTTCAACTTTTACGCAGTCTTCTAGTATCTTTGTATCTACATATTTGTTTTTTTTTTTAAATAATTATTAAATTCACTCGTGGAGTAGGTTGTCTGCTATGACCATATTTTTATTTTTAATTCATGAAAAAAAACTTATTAATATTGAATATGTAATAATATTATACAGGGATTATATTTCTCGGTGGTTAACTTTTTTACTTTAATAAACACCATATTGCCTGTACGAAATGAAAACTTTTTAATATTTATGAATAATATCACTAAAGAAAATACACCCACAATGACTGAAAAATGTGCGATTTACAACATTTTGTATTTAAAACATTTATAAGTATTATTAATAATTCATAGTTGTTTTTATTTAACACTCAAAAACAATACGTATCGTATGGGCTTTTCGAATCAATGCCGTTTTGCACGTACTCTGGTGTTCCGCAGGGTTCAAACCTGGGGCCATTGCTGTTCACTATTTTCATAAATGATATAGCAAACGTTATTAAAAATTCTATGTTCTTGTTATTCGCTGATGATTTGAAACTTTTTTTGAAGTTTGTCACCTTAGATGATTGTCATCGTCTTCAGTCTGATATAGATAATAAAATAGATTAGGGACGGTGAAAAAAACTCGATTTCAATATTGATAAATGCAATCATTTATCCTTCAATGAACGGCCGAATTCTCTCGCGAATTTCATCAGTCAAAGATCTTGGCGTACAATTTGAGAGCAAACTAACATTCAATAATAACATTAAGATTACTTGCAAAAAAGCATTACAAATGTTGGGCTTTATCATCCGTACCACCAGAGCCTTTTCGGGAGTTAAAATTCTAATATTAATGTACAACGCTTTGGTTCGAAGCAGACTTGAGAGTGGGTCAATTGTTTGGGCCCCAAGATGCTCGAAATATACCCTTATGGTGGAGAAGATTCAGAAGAAATTTTTGAAACTTCTCTATATGAGGGTGTATGGATATTACCCATGGTTTTATCCAACTGACTTTCTCTTAGGCATGCTTAACTTCAATAGCTTGAACGTTCGAAGAGAAATGTATCTGGCCATATATTTCTTTCGACTTATACGAGGCCAAAATGAGAATTCCACCATTCTTGAGAATGTGAATCTAAATGTTCGTGATTATTTTTTGAGAAATCGTATGCATGAATTGTTTGTTCTCCAAGATGTATAACCAGCCTGCCAATGGGGATGCCACTGGAGAGAGCTTTAACGGTGTTCAACAATATTGCTTCGGATGTCGACATATTCCATGTAAACGTGGGTGAGTTCCGACGAATACTATTCAAGTGTGTATGTTCGTCGGAGCTTACTCAGTTGACTTCCTTGCCATTTTTTTTTCTACTGCTTTTAATATTAAATTGTACTATTTTTTTCTCTATTGTAAAAGTTTTAAATTCATAATTTGTCAACCTTGTGCAATGTTAATTAAATAAATAAATAAATGCTCATGATGGAACAGTGAAAATCACTTATTTTTTCTGGTAAAAAAATGAATGAAGAGTCGAAGTTTGCCGACCCTTGTGCTAGAGCTTAACGAATCACATAGTATTCCAAAGTTTTACAATTATTTAATTATTTTAACATTTATTCCCATTAAAGACATAAAAATATTGCCTTTTGAAACTGCAATGAATTGTATTTGATAAAATTATTAAAATTGTATTGAAAATACATAATCGTAGGAACGAAAGCTTAGCTTAGAAAACACGTACTTAATAAAGAACGCATAATGTAGTAGTAATACTGGAATTCTTTGTCAGAGACCGAAGGATTTTTTCCGATAGTATTTTTTTTTATTATATTATACAAAGAATAGAAATTTTTCAGTTATAAACTCGTAAAATTATTATTTTACATTAATGTATTTGTGTCACTAAAGTAAGGCTACTATACAAAGGCCTCGAGACTTAGATAGAAACTTATACAACTAAAGCATTGAAAAATATTTATATGATTGTATAAGTAACTATCTTTTCGTTATCTTCGTAATTATTCTGTACAATTTCCGTATTTAAATCAAAAGGTGGATTTAAAAACATCAATTTTGAAAATGCAATGTATATAATGGAAAAAAATCTCTTATCTCTCAGTCATTTATCTCTAACCAGCATCTCGGAGGTCGGACCGATTTTTTTAAGCGTCTCTTTTTCTCATATTAAAAGTAATAATTTTATTTCCCCACTTTTTCAATTAAGTCGAGTTTACTTGATTTAATGCCTTCTGTAATTGCCCCATTTGAAGAGGAAGCGATTTGGAAAGAGCGAGATGGAGATAGGTAATATAAAATAGGGTGACTTAATGTCCTTACCGAGCGTATAAATAAAACGGGATCATTTTACTAAATATCCCATTTTTCATATTGAAAATAACCTAATAAAGATGTCACTAGGCATTACCGCCGCGTTTTTCCGGGGGTGGCCATCACATGCTTTTGAAAATTCGAACCAAAATCCCGTCAGGTATTATTTATTGAATACTATTTTGAACAATCTTGCTCAATATATTATATAATATATTAACAGGTCATACATAGTAAGTATGTGCTATAAATTATAAAAATTCTTCTTAATGAAAGAAAGTTATCGTTATGTATTCATAAACTCAAAAAGACGATGCCCAACAGTATTATATTTTAATTGTCTATACCTATACCAATTATTTGTTTATACATATATACAGAAACTTTTTTTTAATCCCTCAGTCGGACTCCGCAGAATCGTTCCCAATCAATGATGTTTTTTTTATCTCAAGATTATATGAAAATATATCAAATTGTCAACATCAGTCGTTCATAAAACTGAATATGTACATATAAAATTCTAGATGCGAAATTTTATTTGAAAATATAAACATAGTCACCCGATCTATAAGGAGCATACACAGAAATTGAAATGCAAATGATGCTGAAAAGAGCCTACGACGGAGCCCAAACGTTTGCAAAAGTGGAGAATGTAAAAAAATATGACATTTTCGGGCAGTTCGTCGACGAAACATTTTTAGAGAAAATTAGTTAAAAACTTATTTATTGTCTATAATAAATATTTTAGAACATTTAATTTAATTTTAGACAATAAATGCATGAAGAATTTAAAATGAGTGAATGGTATAAATGTTATGTTTGAATATTATTTCATGAAATATAACCGCCCTGCATATACAAGGGGTGCATTGATGCAATGCCACATTGACCGGCCGCCACTGATGGAGAGGGTGGCATGGATGGAAATTCCGCGTGGTATTTGCTTCTTGCCTTATTATTTTCCTTACAGATATTGAGGGCAAAACCAATACAAGTGTGTTTTATAGTGATAGAAAGCGAAAGCGGTAGAATAAAGTACATTTATGTGTCTCTTAAAAACTCGTACATTTTGAGATACCAGAGCTACTTCGCGTACACTGTACTTAATTAAATCCGTCTAAAATACTCCACACTCTTTTGAGAATACATACGACACCAACCAGTGGCGAATTAATCTAAAAGCGCAGAAGGCGTGCTTGGGGAATCCGAAAATCAGGGAACTCAAAAAACGCATACTATATAGTATAAAGCTTTTCAGTTTTCAATATTTCTTCTTATTTGACGTGGACTTTGTGTTATTTAAACAACAGGGGCTCCAAATTTGATTGCGCTTGGGGCCTCCCAAGTGCGTAATCCACCACTGACACCAACACAATTATTACGTTATGAGTATTTCAAACCGTCCATAATAAGTGTTTGCGCACTGGAATAGCATCGCCGGTTGTGGAAAATTACCGACGATATGTGACCCTTTATTTTCGCATGTATTTTGACATTGATGTTGTTTTAATTTTCAAAAAAACATACAATTATTTATTTTTTGATTTAACTCTTTAAACATACTATTTCGATGATTAGCTATTTCATATGATATGATCGCCATGATTAGCTTAGACGAAACGGTCGAACTAAGACAATCCTAAAAATGGTTCGCTTGAAAAGCGGTAAGCTTAATTCTACTCTTTGTTTTCTAGCTTGAGTTACTAAGCTCTATTTAAATTCCATATACTTCACTATGGAAGCGGACAAAGTCGGGGGAAAATAAACATTATTATTGGTCGAATTGTTAAGACTTCTCAAAGGAAGAGCAACATTTTCTCACAATAGGTAAGTGTGAATAGCTACCGAAGACAATAATAAAAAAGCGAGGAAGTGGAAGCGAAGAAAAAAGCAATTTAAAAATCCGTAACGACCTTATAAACATAAAGCTGCGCTTCATATTATTGTAGGTGATATAATATCACTTTTGCTGGGTTTACGCATTAGTCAAAACGAAAAACTTTTCAAATAACTTGGATTGTAGTATTCCAGAACAGAGCTTTAGCGCGATTTTCTTTATAGAGACCTATTTTATCAACATTATAGTAAGTCAAATAATTGAAATCTTACAAATAATTACTCAAGGTGACATATATGTTTATTAAAGTAATTAATTTATCAAGGAAAATATATTATATTATAAGATCAGCCACTCTACACATGAAATGAAGAAGAATTAAAATTAAGAGCCCCAATTAGTTTTTAAAAAGTTAAATGTACAATTCCTGCCAAGGTATATTCAATTAAAACATTTTCAATTAAACATTTAAAATATTGCGAACTGATAATAAATATCTTTTAAAATTCTAATTGACCTGGAGTGAAATTTGAGATTGACGCTTGGTTTATTGTTTATATTTTGTACCTTGGCAATCCTTGGCACCCTGGCAATTTTTTTTAATTCTTTGTATGTCAAATTAGTCAAGTTATTCTTATTTTTAATATTATATCCACTCTCAATGTGAAGTATATGGACTCCTTGGGGAATTTACCTAAGCAGAAATGATTCTACGAAAACTATTTGTTCCTCAATTGCTGAATGTTTCTCTTGAATGAATGGGATAGAAGAATAGAGCTAGAATATGATTAGTGGTTAGCTTAAAAAATATCTCCGTGAAATTATTTTAGTTCTAGATAATAGATATACATAGTGCATAGTGTATAGTGTATTTCTCCTGCGAAGCATTCATAGAAGATGGCATTTAGAAAAAAACGCAATTGGTAAAAGAACGAACTAATTTCAAAGTCAATATAATATTTATTTCTAGCAATCAAAATACTGCTGTTTTTTTAGATTTTTGAATTGGTTATTATAGTGTACTATGACAAAATAATTAATCTATTGACTTCAAAAGAAACAACCATTATTTAGATTACATAATTATTATCATACTTTTGGGATATTCAAGATTTTTCCGCAAACTCTGAGCCTTTTACCAGGTTTAACTATTGCTAGGAATATAACCGCTCCAATTTTATTATTATTCCTGAAGCGTTTCTTTTATTATGGAGTAGAATTTGGAACAGAGATAACAAACAAGTTTATTTTTCAAGAAACTTATATTTGGTTGGTAAATCATTTATATTTCAAATCTTGGAAGCTTAGCCGGTCAGTTTGGTATGAAAAATATATAACCAACTACTAAAAAGTTTATGCTTAGAATTTTATCTCTACGAATCTACACTATTTTTTATTTTTTTTACAAGTACAAAGGAATATTGTGTTTTTATTAAAATCTACACTACTAAAAATCTCATTTCTCAAATTATTTATTTAATAAACAATAGACTTTTTATGTTCCTGTTTTATCATTTGGTTTCTCTAAATTGTGTTTATCTAGTATAATCGTTTTTTATCATAGCTTAATCATTCTCTGTATTTTTCAATCCATTTCATTTAAAATGAAATAAAGAAACGATATTTTTCGTGGTAATATTTTTATTATTTTAAACTGGAATTTTGCAAGAAAATATGTTCTGCCGATAGCTCTCTCTAACTGTAAGTTCTTAAACGTTTTCGGGGTGAAAAAAATAGAACGGAATATATTAAATTATCATAGACGATCATATATTCGAATAAAAAAAGCAAAAATCTATTCAAAAGTCAATGTATGAAAGTGTAAAGTTTGGAATTGAAGCCTTTGATTTTTACCAAGTAAGAACTCTTCTACACATTTCATCGCTGATGGCCAGCGTAAGATCAGCAGAGAAAATTAAATTGTAATTTCGGATTCTTGAATAGAAAACTTTTGTCCAATCAAAATTGTATATCACTAGAATTTTTTCAATTCTCAATATATACCAATCAAATCTGTGACGTTTCATACAAAAAAATAAAGTAATTCATCTATCTACTGAGGATTTAAAACTATATTGTGTACTCTTACTATACTGATGAAAGGTTTTGGAGACATGCAATAGATTGGTCCCGCAAAATTATTACTTTTATATTATTGCAGTTTGTACAGTGGCTATATTTTGGGAAGGAGAGCTACGAGAGCAGTTTATGCTGCTAAATTAATATATCACTTCTTCAATGCAACTGTAGGATAATTGATGAACATTTGTTTTGAACCATTACTACCATTATATAATGATGAATTATGAATAAAATGCAGAATTAAGATACATTATAATTTTAAAATACGATCAACACGAATATCACACTACGGGGACACTCACTTATATTGATATACAAATGTTATAAAATTTAACTTTTATTGATACAATATCGTCTCTTTGTCTTAGTTTAACACAACATATATTTGAAAGTACCAGTCAGATTTAAATATTTATCTTCTAATACAGAATTATATTTTACAATTTGACTGTCATTATCTAAACTAAGATTTTCAGATTTTTTTACTGTTCCATTAATGAAAGAATATGGCAAACAATAAACCTTTCTAGTTCTGCATAGAAAGGAAAATACGAGAAAAATTCACTGTACAATTTAAAAAAAAAATACGTTTTGTGATGATTTGAAGATTAAACATAACGTTTTACGTAATCATAAATTGTCTCCTTTGTCTTTTTAGTACATTAAAATCGGTTTAGTAAAATCACGTAATATTATGATGCAGAATGTATTTCATGTGTATTGGTTATAAAGCCGCGCCCCTTTTATTCATATTCGGGATGTCGTCTCTAGAAACGACTTTTCATTCCGTCTCTCTTTTGCATGAAATATCATTTCAATTCCACAGGGCTGTACTTCGCGAAGACTTCATTCATATAATATTTTTTATTTTCTTTAATATGTCGTCACCGTACTTGCAAAAGTTGTTAAATAAAAGATTCTGAGCACGTGAAAAATGTGTGCTTTTTGGATAAAGCTGGATGCTTTATTTTATATCTCGTCTCGATGTTTTATGCTGCATAGTTAATTATAATATAAAATGATGTATGAATTGATCTTTATTTAACACAAATATAGTAAAGAAATAAAATGCAGGGATTGCCTGCTTTATAATATGTTTGAATAATAATTACCGACAGAAGTTTTTTTTCCAAAAAAGTACAATAAATGAACCAACTGAGTTTTTTCAGGCAAAGAGTTGGTATTGAAGAACCTTGTTGTGTATTTTTCTAAATTGTGTCTTTCTTATTTTTACCAGTACGATGATTTTTACCAGTTATTATTCTTATTTTGTTTATTTTTTAAATATTTTATTATATTTGACATTACGGCTTACGCCAATGCGTCAAATATTTTGAAGTTGAAGGATCGTACGAGATATACTCAACGAAAATTTTTGTAAGTCACATGAGATTAACTCAAGGAGAATTAACTTTACAAACACCCATGGCAAATTAAAATTGAAAAAATACAATTTGACATTGACCTTACCGGGAATTGAACCCAGACCCACCTGATCGAACTAGATCACAGCGGGTGATTCATAAATTAATCTAATGTATTTTCGTATTTGTAATGCGTTAGGAAAAGATGTTTTTTGCTGAAGATATAGAGTAAGAGCAGGCTTAAATAATTAGTTAAAAATAGTTTTAACAAATAAATGTGACGTATTGGATAATTATTGTAGTTTATCTTTGTAAAAGATTTTTTACGAGTACTTACCTCTTGTTGCTCAGTTACTCAACCACTCTGTTTTTCTTTTTAGTTACAGTAGGAGTAGAAAGATAGGGCTATTAAGAAGTGATTAGCTAACAACTCTTGCTATACTCTGTTTTAAAGACCAAATGAATAGCAGAAAATTTTAGATGATCAAGCAAATATTTCCTACCTCTTGATTAATTTCATTTTCTTGCAGATATAATACTGTCTATATCGAACTTTCCTAAAATATATATTTTTGTATTGTCAAGTATCTTAGTTGACTTCTGATATTTCAGTTACACAGTTCAATATCAAATTTATCAATGCAATTGCTATATTTTGAAAATTTGTCGACATATTTATTCAAAAGCTATCTTTATATGCCCGAAAAGCTTAATATATTTAGTATTTAGTAAAGTAAGTATTTTTTATATTCAATCAATATATTTGAATTCTTTGATAGTTTGTTGTCGTCTGTCGTATTTTAGTAGATCGAATATCTTAAGTACAGCAGACTTTCAAGGTTTCAAAATGTATTAACCTATTTGTTCTGTTGAATAAAAGTCGATACTAAATTGGACCACACAAGTATTAACCGCATTTCAAAAAGTGTTCTAAAATGAAGTTGATAGGCTTTTTATTTCGGTCTTTAATTTTTGAATCAACAAAGACTTGACGTGATTAACACACAACTATCGATCAAATTTCAACGGGAACATGACTATTATTTTTTATTGAACATCCCTATTATTTTCAACACTTATTTTATCAACAAAAATAAAATAATGAAAACATTGTATACGGCTTCATTTATCAGTTCGATTGGACATTGCTAATCAAAACGTTTGTTGACAATAACTGCTTAGTTATAATACCGATATTAAAAACAATAAAAAATACAATAAATTTTATTTAAAAAAAACTCAATATGGCTCTGCATCTTTCATCGATTGTATTGGCTTCCCATTCTAACAATGCACCTTTTGTATACTTATCTCTTCGCACATACGCGAAACGCATAGCTACATCTCAATCTTTCTACAATGCTAAATATAAATTTATTTTCTCTTTCATGTTGCAAGAATCATTTTATATTGAATATTGTTATTAGTCTCCAATCGTCTGGTTAGAAAGAGATGCAGTCTTAGTTTATCACTTCCAAAGGGCCTTTGTGCAATTCGAATGCAGAATTCAAGCTTAGCGTATCTTCATTTTCTTGAATGTATTGAAACGCAGTGTTAAGAATTAAATGCATTCAATTCAATAATATTTTATTGAACCCTTGAATGTTGTTAAGACAATTATTTTTTTCTAATCTGAAAACATAGTTAATTTTGACTATAAATATGATACATCAAACGATTCATAAATAACGAGATGTTTAATAAAAAAATTAATTGGTTAATTTTTCAATTCCACAGAAGATAAGCATATTGTTACACTTGTTGTACGTCATTGAAAAACATCTTAAGACAAACTAATTGTGAATAAACTAAGCATTGGTTGTTATTCTTAAATTATAAATTGTTGAATTTTACTAAGGCTGGCGAGCTCGTTGTTAATTTAAGAAAAAACAATATTCTCACGTAAAATTAGTATATAACTGCAATTTCAGACTTATATATTATCTACGACAGTTCCAGTATACACAGTAGTACATTTTTAGCGACTTAGATTTGCATATAATGTCATAGGAGTGATTAAAAAAAATCACTCCTACCGCAGAACACCGAGAATTGCTTTGAGATTAAGCGAGCCCGTTGTTAACGTATTGGCAGCCCATCGCCGACTTAAACTTGTGAGATCCATCACGGTAACCAACGACGTTGACTACTTCACCACGATCCCGACATGTATGACTATTTGAGTGTAAATTATTTAATTTATGCATCAATCAAAAAAAATACTCAACTTCTACATGTAAAATTATGTAAATCAAAAAATAAATTATGAATTCCTTCTTGACGTGTTAATTACCTAGCGATATTATATAAGTACGAACGTGTCACAAACAATTTTAATTATATGCGGGCATGAAAGGTTTGTAATCATATTTGTCGTTTGTATTCCTGTCGGCCCGTCAAAAATGACAGCTTAGTATGTAAATTGTAATAATTTTATTTCATAATATCTTCAATGTTGTGCAATTAATATGCATTCATTTTTATTTATTGTGTAATACGTTGCGACATTATACTTTCAAATAGTATTTGTATCTACTTTCAAAGACCCCAAAGTAAATCTTAAATACCTTTTTTTTTTCATCATGTTTCCTCTCCCAGCGTGTATTAAATGTACTCCAAATGGAAATGGAAAATCTCGACACATGCTTTTTACAACAGCTGGTTACAATCTTTCTCAAAACATATAGTAAGCTTATCGCTTTTGCTACTTTCATTTTTTATGATTGCATATGTGAGTTTGAATTCATTTATTATATACTATACTAAGAGTGGTGCATATGTACAACGCAACTGAATAAGACGAAACCCAAGAGCGTTCTTTGAGCGTTATTATTAATAAGAACTCAATTGAAATTGGTTAAAACAAGATTGCAGGTATTGTTATAATGGTTTTGTTTTTCGGGGTTTTTCTCATGTACACATTTTAAAACTCCTTATAAGTGACATGAACGATCCAAGAAATCTTCATTCCGTATATATTCAGATACGGCTTATATTTTCTACAGCAGCGGTCTCCAACCTTTCACATCTCGAGCTCCACTATGTTTAAAATTTTGAATACTGTATATTTTTCTTTAAAAAAACAGTGCAAACATAATATTCAAAAATTATAATAACTATATTTTGTATTTTAAAATAGTTATTAATTCTTGTTTAATGATAACAAAATAATATTATATTTGTTGCTGCAGGTTTACGGATTTTTGGTTTCATTAAAATTCATCCATTTAACAACTCCACGGATCACCAAAATTGTCAACCATTGGTCTAACTAAAAGAATTATTTATACGTTTATTATCTTGTGAAAAAGTTAGGAAAGTTTGTAAGAAATATTGCTAACATATTTTTTTTATCATTATTTTTAGATTAATACTTATTTAAAATCGTTGATACTGTATTGTTTTATTTTTTAAGCATAACTAAATACGACAATTTTTTGTTAGTTCTTTAATTTTACAAAACATAAGTTTTAAAAAATATACATATTCGAATAATTACTATTCAAATTTCAAATGGCATCTGTAAATGCATGTTGTCATCACTACCAGTCAAAAAACTTACCTTTACTTATATAGGGTTTCATAAATAATTCAATTGTTATATAAAATAATTGTAAAAAGCAAAATGGAGGAATATAACATTTTAAAAGGTAAAATATATAAAATGTTGTATAATATAATACAATTACATTTTACAATAAATTCCTTACAACGACAAAATTAATTCATTTCAAAGAAACAAAAACTCATGAAACTTCTTCTCTCGGGATAGTATTACATATTGCGATGCCCCTCGTAACATTTCGCATTTATAAAAGGATTTATTTACAGTAAATAATTGAAGGCTTCAATCGATTGATTATCGATCAAGTTTTTTTTAGTAAATGCCAACGAAACGAGTCCGATATGGTTGAAGTGGACACTCTTGATATTCTTGGTATCAAGTATTTTTCTGAACTTCACCTGCTTAATATACTGTCGAACGAATCATCAACTCGAGGAACTTTGGCTCACTAAAGGATAAATATTTAACCAATTACCTTTTGAATCTGTCTTTTTTTCCATTGCAGTATTAAATTTTTACGCCTCGTTAATAATGAAGGACAACGTCTACACGCAGCGTCTTCTCTGGCAGATTTGATAATTGAGATTGTCACTCTTCGTATTTTTTAAAAAAATATTATATCCATCGGTTTTATGACTGATAAACAAATTAAAAACGCCGATTAAAATAGTTGATAATGACTTGTATCGTTCAGTTTATTAGTCAGACAGCTCAAATAACCTGTTTTGAGATAATAGAAAAAGCAATATTCAAATGGTTGCCATAAATCAAATAAGTGTTATTTATTTGATGGTTCAGTAGTATGACATTACGTAATATTTGTGTAATGACACAGACAATATCAACATTTGTTTGGACTAATTAAAAGTTAACCGAAATTGGTATTTGTTCGGTGTCACATTTCAAAAGTTTAGATCACTAAAAAAAATTCTCACGAGCTTGATTGTATTTTATTGCTTTTTTACAATATCTTTCAACTATGAACAAGCAACACACATCATAGCAAATAATATACATTATGTCAAAATCACTCCATGGCTTAAATAATATCTTTTACTTGGCTGCATTTGTTCATGTATAAAAAAAATGTAACACAGAAAAGAACACACGTTTTCAACAATAACATAACAAGCGAGTGCTTCATCGATTCCCTGAGGGCCAAGGGGTATCAAACATGCTAACCTTCCCGTTACCTTTTCAATCTTAAACCAATATGGACGTTGAAAACTTTATTCATCTTACCTGGAATACTTTAATATGGATACAAATGTATCTAACCCAGTGGCGGTTTAGATACTGGGCTAGGTGGGCTTAGCCCGACCTGCATTTTTCACCCAAAATGTGTAGAAAAAAAAACTTTAGATGGCTGAATAAAAATGAACAGAAATTCAGCAGCTGGACAAAATAAATACATTTAAAAGCGTAACTTACCTTTCCCAAATTAATACAATATCTTTGTTTTGATTTTCCTCTGTCAATATAAGACAATGCTATGTCTACCTACAATAATACTCTCGATTGTGTTTTGTTTTACAATTTTAAACCGAGCTGGCATAAAAAAGCAATAACCCTATACATACTTCATACAGAAAAGGCAACGTGGCGTCAGTCTGGCGACACCTACGTATTCATAATAATAACAAAGGCTTGGGCTAACTATAATATAGCCCGAATACTTTATTTATTCTGGGGCGCAATCAAGCACGATTAGATTTGTTTTGTATTTTATTCACATTGGCCAACGGAAACTATACCAGAACTAGAATATAAACGTACACGACTGCTCTTCAAAGTTTCAGGCTTCTGTCAGACGTCAGAGGCTACGTTAGATTAGCCCATACATACAAACACAATTACCAAGCTCGTTGTGTTGTATGACAGTTCCTCCGTACGGCTTTTTGTACATTTTAGTTCACTTTGAAGGAAACGAATTTGAGGTCCAGTTTTTACTATTCTATTATTTCTTATTTACATAAGCTTTGATTTTATTATATAATAATTTATGTTTTCCAGTAGTGTCGTAGTATTTGTAAATTTGCTTGTAGATTAATGTAATAAGGTGAAGTGGAAACATACATAATTTCGTAAATAGTATACAATGCTAAACTTTTCCCTTCTAGCTCACCCAAGATTTTAGTCACGAACCGCCACTGATCTAACCCGATTTGTTGATATTCAACAATTACGATTTAAGATTTTTCCCTACAAAAACTAATTTTGCAAGGGATGCATAAGTTTTTTTCACTTAAAGTTTGATTATATAAAATTTTATCAAATACGGTTGTGGTTGATCTTTCGAATGATAATGTTTCTAAAAAAATACATACCACTCGAAAATTTAAAAATATATAACAGACCACCTTAAAAAGTTTTTTGTCGTAATTCTTCCAACATTACGTGTCAATTACATACATGCTGGAAACGGTTAACGATTTTTTCCATGAAAGATTTGTCCGAACACGACTTTTACTAAAAAACAAATTCCACCCAGTAACTATTCTGAACATGATTCTTTCGTACACAGAAATTTCCTTATAAAGAAAACTCCGAACATTAAGTAAGAATTATATTTCAATGTTTCATGTCTTACATCAAGGCTGCCAAATGTTAATCAGGCTGAAAACAGTTAAAAGATTTAATAATATTTATATTTCTATAATAGATTTAAATTTAATAATATGTATAGTCTCGATATCAAATATTATGTGTCGGGAAATTTCTGTGTACGAAAGAGTTTTTCTTGGAAGAATCGTTGTACGAAGTTTTTATGTACGTAGAATTTTGTACGGAAGATTTACGGAACCGTTTGAAACATACTAGTTTTGCAAATTCAAAATTTAACTAACGTACGCCATCGGAAAATGTTAAAATCTTTTTTTTTTTAATTAAATGGAAACATATGTTACCCTTTTTCATAAGCAAATAAAAGTAGGACAGGTTTTGTACTAAAATAATATTTTTTAAATTGAAGACAGAAATCACCTGTTCATTTGAATGGCCATATTCGTTCATATTTGGAAGAAAAATAAAAATAAACGTTCATCTGTACTGCGACTACAGGTTTGATGACATCGTGGAAAAGAGAGTCGAGTGAGTCACAAAAAAGCCACTGGCTGTCCGGTTCCGACATTTCAACAACCGTCATTCATTCACTAATTGCAAATTAAATGATCTGCTTTTGCCGGAGACTGATTTCAATACTGTTATGATGATATTGTAAAAAAATGTCTCATCTCATCTGACATTTTGAAATTTATTTCGCTTGAAATAAATCAACAGTTCTGCTAAGTACTTACAATACTTTCACCACTTTAACATCATGTTTCGGTAGGGGCGCTATTTTTTTAACATATATACCAAAGAATAATAATAACAACTAAGAACTTAAAAATAGTAAAGATGTTTAAAATATTATTTTTTTTAATTTATTAAGATCAGCTTGCTATTTCAATTTAATTTACATTGTTTTCTTAAATCCATTTAATAACTGCCGTGTTTGCTGTACAGAACAATGTACACTTTTTAGTTATTCAAAAATATACTTACTACTATATGTGGAATTCCCAACTCTACATGATTTTCAACAAAACATGTAGACTATCGTCTAAAATTCCAGAGCCTTCATATATTTGCATTATTTTTAGACTTATGTAGTAAGTAGCTCCAATTTCCATTTTTTGTACTGTATGTAATTATGTGTATATGATCGACGCCGGTCCACAAAATATTTTTCGATTTTTTACCGGTCCGCGGATATTAAAAAAATAAAGAACCCTACATTACGACCCTGCGTTCGAACAAAATACTTATTTGTATACCGTACGCTACTCATAAAGTGTTTTGTATGGATACTGGCCACTAATTATTTGCATGCAATTAGTTTTCTCTGCTATAAATTGTCTGCATGGGCAATTTCTCACGTTCTATTTATTACGGTACAATTTCAGTGACCCACCTAGTGGTATAACGTTTTTAAAACGTCGAGTTTTCTTCAAATCGCTTGAACTTTTTAAATATTATATGACTGATGATGAATGATGGCGATCATTGAAATATGAATGGAAAATGGAAGCCTCCGCCGCTTCAGGAGAGAACATGGCGTCAAGCAAATAATGTGCATCACAGCTAACATGTCCGGTCAATCAAACATATCATTACGTATTCAATAAGCGCGAGCATTACGTGCAAACGACCGCGTCATCCTGCGCACAGTCATTTAAATTGGTTTCGACAAAACGTCGCCATCTTTTTTCCGATCTGACAGCAAAAAAGGCGGGACTTGTGACGTGGCAGAGGAAATGGCTGCAAAATTGAGCGGGAATAACTCACAATTATCAAATTAGCGATGCTTCAGTTGGCAGTGGCTTCTTGCGATTGCAGTTGCAACTAGCGACGTCAGCAGATATCAAAAACATAAAAGGTTTTTACTTCACTCTTCAATAGGCATGATATTACAATTATATTAATGCTTTATTATTCAAGCTTTTTCTCATCTTAGAATTATTGTGATACTGGTAAACGTAAATAAGGTATTTCATAAAACAGCATTATACGCCAGTGAAAGTAAATATTTTGATTATTAATTAAACAAATAATGTTTAGCTTTCGTATATATAAATCTGCGATACCTTGTTTAATTTGAGAAAGCCATCTGTCTTCGGCAAATTATTTGTACACCTCTTTGCGTTCGAGGCATAAGGCAACAAAACTACACAGAACATCTAAAATTCTCTGCCACACAAATTCACACACTTCGATTTCATACCAGTATCGCAATGGATGGTCATCAGTGGCCTTTCAGGACGACGGAATCCATCCGGTTTGAAGAAGAAAAATGCTGGATCCCAACTATCCTGGGGCATCCGCAATAAACTAAATCGAATACGTTATTGAGTTACAATATTTCACGTGGCAAAATATCTACCTTTTTTCATTTAGATCAATAATTAAAATCAACAGGTATAAAATATTTTCCAGAAGCTTTTATACTCTAGAAAATCAAAAGCTTAGGATAAAAATTATTGATAATAACTTAAGTCTGGTGTATAGATATTATAATAATGAAAAACCGATTTTATTTTATAATATGTTTTTGAATACATACATAGTTTGTGTTTTCAAGACATATAAAACAATAATTACTTGAGAATTAGATTATCTATAGTATATTTTCTTCCCAATAATAATCAAATAAAGATATACAACAGCACATTCTTATATTTCTTGTTTTTATAATTTAAGATTTCGACTGAAGGTGCTTGGTGGAATTTCAATATTAAATTTGAATCGTTCAAACTATGTACATTCTCACAAATTTTGTCACTAACGACCCGGGTTTCGCCTTTCGGCATCTTCAGGCATTCAAGTGCACGGATGACGGAAGTCAGTTCAAGTTCATCCGTGCACTTGAATGCCTGAAGATGCCGAAAGGCGAAACCCGGGTCGTTAGTGACAAAATTTGTGAGAATGTACATAGTTTGAACGATTCAAATTTCTTATTTTTAGTTTTTTATGGCAACTATATACTATACAATAAAGAATAGTCATTCTCAGAAATAAGCTACTTTTAACAAATCGCGTATTTTGATTGCAAAATTAAATAAACAGTAATAATCTTATTTACAAATCACGATTATTCAGAACAGTCAATCAATCAAAAATACTCTTTTTAAGAAAATGCTTTACGCATAGTATTTATGAAAACTTCATAATTATTGCCTTAACATTACTATAAATAAACTTTTATTATGATTTTTTGTGCATGATATAATACAACAAAATTTATTGAATTTACATTTACTGTCTGAAAATAATTATATTGCATTAGTAACTAACTCTTAGATAGTTTAAAGTTCTATTCTATTGTATCCCAAATTTTTCCTCAGCACTACCACATTAAAATGAAGTTATTTGTAATTTTATAAGTTTATTATAATATTTAATGTTATCTCTTTTCGAAGATTGCTTAGGAACGTATAATATTAAATCCAATATATTAAAAATTGTCCTGACGATGTTGTGATGCCGTAATAGCTATCAACTGTATTAGATAGTTATAGAATTGACTTTTTTTTTAGTTCCTCAGAAAAAAATTATATCTCAATGGACACAGACGATTTTACACTTTTCAGTATCGACTCAAAGTCACCGTTAATTAAACGTATGGCGTACATACACTGTGTTAAATAATGTACCTAATAACCTCCATTTGCTCCGGCTATTGGTCGCTAACCCCTGGTTCTGTAGATATTTTTTGTTACATCGAGCGCGATCGATAATTGGAAAGGTTATTTATCACTTATCTTACAAGCCAAGCGTTCATTCGACTACCGAACTACGCCTTTTTTGTGCATGATAGGTGTTCTCAACAGTATCATTGTTACTCGAATAATTATCCATAATACTTTTTCGAATATATTATATACATAATATAAATTCAAAGTTCAATATTATATTGTAATGAAGTGAAAAATAATAAATGTTTATAGTTTGCAAAATAGCAATTTTTTAACCATATTTTTTCTATCATTTCTTTCCATGATATGATTTGTATTAGTTTCAAACTAGGAGTACGAAATGGGCAAAAGAATCTTACAATTCATGTTATGCATTTCTTATAATTTTTTCAATTTCTTTTTTAATCTCTTCTCTGTCGTTTCATTTTCAAACAATTTTCAACAATAATAAATACAATATTAATAAAATTATCTACGACACGTTTGGTGCAAACTGCGATCTAGTTTAATAAATTTTCATACCTTCGTCATATAACAATAATATTTTTGCACACACCTATGCTCGTGTTTTATTTAGGATTGCCAGATGTCTTGCAAGTCAATCCGGGACATTTGTCTGATTTGCTGACTTTCGAATGCAAAAACCCAGGAATTAGTTAGTTAAATAGTTGTCTCTAAATTTCCGGGACAATTTAGTACTCATCTGGGATACGGGACAGCGATTCCAATTCCAGGATAATCTCGGCCAATCCGGGACACCTGGCAACCCTAGTTATATTACATCAAGCAGTATGTTTGAATGCAGTAGTTGGTAAACTGGGAAATATTTGAGTGTTCAATTATATTTGCCTTTCAAGCTATTTTGCTCGTGCTTCAAATCTGACGTTCAATATGTTTTTATCCCTCCTTGTCTTGTTCAGATTATTCAGATACAATGCATTTTGCAGTAATCAAACCTTTCAACGCATGCCTCAGTGTGCCCGCTAAGGTGTGCGCGTGTGCGCGCGTACTCCTCCCAAAATGTGCCAGCACACATTTTTTCATCCCCGCACAAGGCTGAATATAGAAATATTATAAAAATAGGTTTGTTTCATCAAATTTTTAAATTTGCGCAATTTTTTTATTTTGCAGTAAATTTACTAACCACAGAAGTTGATGGTCCGCACACACAATATAAAAATTAGAGGGAACGTTGATGCCTATATAAGTTAAAAGTGTTCCGACTACAGCGATCACATTAAGTTTAGCAAGACTGCATTATTAGTGCATTTTTTTATCGAGTAGAACGTTACATACTATTATATTTTCCTATCATTTGTTTTACAGATTTTCTTTATGATCAAATAAATTTAAAAATCTAACAAATTTATACAAAAGAAATGAAATATATTATACTAAATTTTTAATGGATTCGTAACATTGATAACTTTTAAGAAGTACATTTTTGATAAAAAAAAAAAAATAATACCTGACGATGCTTCTCAAAGAGGCAAAAAACGTGTCACGTTTTTTAACACAACCAGTGGAATAACAAAATTATCTAATTTGAATAAGTATTATATAAAATCAAATATTACTTGCGATTCATCCATTGAGCAATCCTGGCGAAAATGTTGTTCCTGCCTCTCTCTCTCTCAAGAGTGATTCGACAGGTGGACTTTGGGATATGTGGAATAATTATTTTTATTGTTGATCCGAGACATGGTTGTCTGAAACAACGTGGTAAAATACGGCAGTAAGATGATCCTGGATGCTGATACGTGATCACATAGTAAACACTACCTAATAAAATGTACATATCTACATACATGGAGGTAACTGTCAATATTGAGATAATCATTAAGGCCTGTAACTATGTAAGCAATCTTTTTCTTCCATCACAGTCTGGAATTTGATCAATCATTAACATAAAAAGCTATGTGTTTTCTAATACACACGCACATACACGGTTTTATATAAGAAAAAAAAGCAAAAGAATTTTTGCGTGTCTTCTTTCTATTGGTAAATTCATTTGTAATTCAGTTGTATCAAGAATTTAACTATCAAGTGTAAGAAATCAAACAAAATATGGTATTTGTTTTAGTGGTCAATTTTACTCGTTCGGAGGATGATAATTATAATTTCATTTTTTTAAGTTGCATCACTATCAATTAAGTAAACATTTTAAGTCAAACGTTAGATTCAAGATTACGTGTAGTTTGTGAATGATCAGATAATATAAGGGTAAAAACTAATTTCTTAAGCAATCGATCATTAAAATCAAATATAGTAATATTTTTTTAATTATTTAGAACATAAAAATACAATAAAACTTCGATATTACGCTATAATATGGGCGAAGGTGTGTCACAAATGTGTTTAATGAGGGAAAAACTTTTCAATACAAGACTAATTTATTTTTCATATATCAATATTTTTTTGTAAAAATGATGAGTGATGTTTGATGTTTTAGCGGAACGTGACTTGGCGCACGTCAAATCATTAGATAGCACGCGTTGAAACTGCTATAGCTATGGTCAAGGGTTCATCATACACATAGTATTGTAAACAGTGACCATTTTTGAATTTTAACAATATACACGGTTAATTATAATTTTGTCTGCTAAATCCGAAATTCGTTATATTGAGATTTTAATGTACCTAAAAATTCAGGTATTGTATAGTCCACATAAACAAGACTTTGGTATAATTTTTTTCTTTCAATTTCTTAAAAATCTCCTAAAAATTCGTACTGCAACGAATTGCATACGTGTACTTAATATCACGTTGAGCATTACTCCAGTTATGATTGCATGTGAAATTAGTTTACTTATTTCAACACATTTAATTTTTAACGCGCATTTAGTTAAAATATAAATTAATAAAACATATAATTTGTCTCAGGACTTACATCTTTTGTAATATCCTTCGTTTTATCAACATCGAGAACAATGTTGAAAACATTGACATTTCCAAGCTAAAAATGTCAACCATTGTCTTTCATATTGTTGTTATTATTGCATAACGGTTAAGCCGACCACAAAGTAGTTTCTTGCAAATAATCAATATGAAAAATTCACTCGATGCCTTTAAAGAATACTGAAAACACCAACACGCACCGAAATTTCAACATTTTATGGCTAAAAAAATATTACATTGTGTAAAATTAACCATAATATTATATGATACTTCTCCATTAAGAAATTATTGAAATGTTATTGTGTAAAACTATATAGGTAGTTTAATTACAATCGTCGATATAAATAAATGTACGTTGACTATTTAATTCCAATATCAGAGTATTATTATTGTATATGTATATTGAATCCAATTAAGTGTTACGATAGTGGTTGGTGTATATTGATTTAGTGTTACTCAAACACTGTCATTTAAAATATTTTAAAATACACAATACTATGTCGTTGACACCAAATATAATTTACTTATTCACAAAAAAATCAATGTGTGTAACATCAGTTTTGTTAGAAAATAAATACATCGCTTTCCTACGTTTAATAACTGAAGTGATCATGCAGTATCGAAAAGACCTCTTAAAAGTTGCCAAATGATTAATCTTTTAAAATAATATTCAGCATAAAAAAAAATATCATTTATATGTTAATTGTGTTGTGTTGTGTCGAGGAAGAACAATTTGCTGCCGTTCCCATCATTTAGCTCAATTCAGCTTTAGTCAATTATTTGTTATAGAAAAAACTCATCTCATCTCATGTCATCTCGATTAGGGCATCCAATCCCGGGATCCCGTTCAATTTTCTGATCCCGAAATTCCGGGATTGAGATGGCCGCGATCCCGGGATTTCGGGATTGAGAAATTTTGAGGAAATTCCGTAAATTTACACGAAATTGGCAAATTCAAGATTTCAAATTCCTCGGTGAGCTAAAAACAAAAAAAACGAGTTTCCGTGAGACTCCGGGAAAAAGTATAGCAAATTGAGGATTTCAAAATAAATCAATCCCGAAATTCCGGGATTGGAAAAAGGCTCCGGGATTGGATACCCTAATCTCGATGTCACAAATCGTGGAGGGTTTACGAATTAAATTGTTTTTTTTTAACCTCACGTTAAAACTCTTCGCAGCTCATATCAAGCACAAGAGTCGTACTTATTTGCATATTATTTTCTTCAGCGTTGTACATGTAACATAACATATATATTTACGAAAATCAAAAAAAAAGTATCGATCACACACATTTACACAACTATACAATTTTGACACTGGGAGGGAATGGAGATTTTTAAGCGTTAGTGTGGGGCATGGCGCAAATAAGCTTGGGAAGCACTGCCTTAGAAGGTTCAAAAATAGAAGATTCTTTACCACTGGCTAAAGGATTAAATGTTTATTTTTAAATAATAAAAAAGCTGAAATTTAAATATGTTTATTATTATTGAGTCCGAAGACTATTGGTCAACATCATTTGCTTTGGTTACGATGCTTACTAATTCGTATCCCAGTACGAACAGTTTTTATAAATTTATTTTTCAATCGGTTTATGGATTTATGTTAAAAAACATGGATTTATGTGACTTTTAAAACTCCCTCCCAATGTTCCTATTCTAAACTAAATTGTGTCGAGTGCGATTAGCTAGGCACTAGTCGTGTCTTACCCAGATTTTTATATCTCTACTCGCCTTTAAAAAGAGAGGTTGACGCGCAGAAAACTTTTATTAAAATAATCTTCATTATAAGCCTGTTTGTTTCATATTAGGAGCAGTCATGATTTAAAAAAATGACAATCTACGGGACATTTTCAACTTATTACAACTTTTTGCTTCTTTTAAATTCATATTAAAATTAATTATTTGTATTTGTTTGTTATTTGGTTACAATTCTCATTGTTGGTCATTTGCGTTTATTTGTTTTCGTGTGATTATTTAATTTGTAATTTTAAATAATTATGTCGTTAAATTTTTGTTGCTTATTGCTTAATAATGAAAAAAAATGTATTGATTTATTTTCCTATTTGTACTGGCAATCCTTCATTCAACATAATTCCCATCAACATCTTCAACTGTATCCTAATAATCATATGCACCATTCCCCTCCATTGACTAATGCTCATAATATTTTTTAACATCCGCATCTCTTAATTTTTGCACTTTTTTTCGTGTTTAGTCATTAAGACTTATAAATTCAATAATGGTTGAATAGGTAAAAATAAAAAAACTTACTGGAATAACTGGGTGGCTGGAGAAAAGCATTCAGGGAAGAAATAATAAGGATAGATAATAAAAGTCATGGCGGCTGCAAGGAATCTCATTTCAACTCTCATCTATCATCCGCGACGGGGTAATTAAAAGGAAATATAATAAAAACATTGCACTTTACTGAAACCAGTAATCCTAGGAAGTAATAAAATAAAAATTATTACGAGAATATAGAATTAAAAAATATGCCTGTGGATGATGGAAGGCAAAATATTATGTACAATAAATCCTTCGTCACGGAATATGACGTATAATCAGGAACGGATTGGCATTTTAATAATAAAATATTTAATGTGTGGGTTGATCATAATGTTGGCCTTGATAAAACTATCCAGTGAACATTCCAGCCTTAAATATTTTAAATACATCGTCTTCCAATGATTAAAAAAATACATATAAATCTAACAAAACTGTAATATGCCTGGTAGCAGTGCCACCTGCCATAATTGGTCCAATGCATATAGTGTACCATCAGATATAAAAGAAGTGTGTGTGTGTGTGCTCTGATACAGGTAGACAGATAGAAATATCAGGACATAAGTCAGTTTTAATGGAACAAAATCAATGACCTACTAAATTTTTAAACCTATTTTCTTAATCTTTGTGATCATCTTTACCCACCCCCTTAAAAAAATATTTCATATTTTTTATTTTGGAAATTACATTTATTGCAAGATAATGTTTTTTAAATATATAAATTCATTTCCATACAAATACAAAAAAAAATATCTAAATTTTTAATGACTAGGTTGTTTTTTGTTTCATTTAATGTAAAATCTGAGATCCTCTGAAATTAATAATATTCAATTATCTTATGTTTCGAATTTTAATTTAGAAATTGACGTAGATTTTCCACATCAAAAAAATGACAAACCTTATATAAAGAGAAAAGTTAGTTTGTTTTAAAAATATTTGTATTTAATAGTAAATTATATTAAATATAATTGTTTTTGTTTCACTCAAATGTTAACATTTATGACAGGAAATTTTAGGCTTCGCACATTCACAGAGTACACCCCTGTCCATCCGTTTTGCATTAAGTCGTCAGTTAATTACGTAGCCGGGCTGGTAATTAAGAGGACTCGGGTTCACGTCCTATTGCTCTCTTCTTTAATACTAATTGCTTTTGATACGTCTTACTTGGGATGCGATCTTGTACTTAACAGCGGTTCAACGCGCATGCGCCACTTCTCTAATTAGCATGCCTTACTAAATGACTATTAGTGGCGTATTTTACTAAGCATCTAAATAAATGTTTATAACTTCACATTACTAATGATCATTCCGTAACTCTTGCTGAAAAAATAGCTCTTTGATTGTGGAAATAAGTAACATATAATGCCTAATACGAGTATTTGTGACATAAATTTACATTCTTCCTGTGTCAACAATCTTGCAGAAGTCAATATCTTATTCAATGTTGAGTTTACTAAGTGCTTGTTTCGTTTTTTTAAGCTTTTAGTTCTTACTTGATATCATCAGCGAATCTCAAAAATTAAATCAAACACTGTGCATACTGATGTCACACCATCATCGATGTTCTGGAACATAACTAAAAAAGAAGAGATAGGTTAACATCACGAGAAAGCTTTCAGGAAAACATATAGAGTAGCTTGTGACAGTTGTCTTTCTTTTGTGGAAAACGAAAATTCCGAGATATTCCTGACATAAGACAAGCTCTTCATTTATCCAGTATACAAGAGTGAAACGATTCCGCTGAACAATCAATTAACAAAGGATGAAGAGTTTAGGATATGCAACCAACGAAGAGGTATCTCAACAATTGGAGTGATGGTGAAGGGTGGCCTAAGCCAGTGCTTCTCAAAATGGGGTCTGTAGTTTTTTAACGGGGTCTGCGAAAATTTTCAGTTAATTTAATAAAAAATGGTTCAAATTTTTTGATAAGGCGACAGCAAGAATATCCTTCTTTTGAAAAATAGCCAAACGTAATCCATGTACCATGTGTGACTGCATTCTTATGCGAAACGGTATTTTCGTCACTACTTTTTTCCATGTAATGCGGTGGAACGGCGTTCCGGCACCTTTTCTCGACATTTTAATGTTTCAAATTAATATTTGCATTTTCTTAACTTTATTTTTCTTCTTGTAAACCATTGTCATTGGCTGTTTGTCATCATCTAAAGTTCTTTTTGAATGTTATGTGACCCATCACCATAACACTTATAAGTTAATATCAAAATACAAAACAAAACCAAAACCATAGACCTACTTACTCTCTGACCATAACTTAGGATCTAATGATTGATATATTGTATTTTTAAATGGTTGATTAACAAGCAGTATTCGTAAAAAAACTTCTGCTGCGAAGCTTTCATTAGAAATCCATTTGCTCCAAATTGGACACGGACATGGATTAGAAAAAAGATCTTTAGTAAAAAGCTTAGCAAAAAGTGAGTTTGGCACCTTTGTTTTTCTTTTCTTAATGCACTGCTTTTACTAAAAAATAAGCACAGTTACAGGCTTTTCTGTAGGGATTTAGGAAGATCCTTGCGAGTAATCATTTCTGACATTGAACCAGATATTGATATACATATAAAAACATGAAACCGCATCCGTTTTATTGATTTTTTTTGTGCACAAAATTAATCAAACTGAGAACCAATAAGTTTGCATTATTTAAAGCGCAGTGTTTCCAATAATCAGGAGTTGGATTTGAGTTCCTTAAATCTCTTCAGGAAGTCACTGGTTCGTATGTTAACTCCAGTTTTCAATAAGTACACCACCGTATTTGCAAAACTTGAGTTATTGCATTAAGCAGAGAAAAATAATATATTATAATGTAGCAGTTTATTTGCTATTGGAATTGTGGTAGAGACTGACAGACCGTCTGCCTTTGCTCAACGTCAGTAATGAAGACATAAACTTTAAAGACGTAGCTTGCGTTGCCTAGTCTTACACACGTTATGTGAGCGATTAAACTGTTTTTATTTGGTCAATGTCAAAATCAATCGCTTAGTAAAAAAATATTTTATCTATATCTCACCACCAAATCTAGGACTGTTTCTCATGTTGCCCCTGGCTAAGAAACACACTTAAGATAAGTGTACAAATTTTTCATTTTTTATTTCATTTTTTTACTATGTCTATTACTACTATTATAAACATACTTCATTTTGTGATTCTTACAATCAACTGAAAAATTGTAAATATTGTTGTCGTTGCATATTATGCTAACGATATCAAACAATTTTCAGGCAAAATAATTTTGTCCAAGTTTTATTATATTCTTCAGCTATTCGTTCCAGATGATTTTTATATCCATAGATAACGTCACCGTCTTAATTACTGACGAATAAATATTTGCAATATATAGGTGGCATAACTCTTACTGTCATATTTACTTTCCCTTCCGACAATCTTAATCTATATAATATCTATGATTGTAGTTAAAACAACTGATAATCTTATTTAATAAAATGGCGCAATAATTCACCAATTAACTAATTTTAATATATAACAATCAAAAAATGTGAAATACGACTTCTCCCATTATAGAATATCTACATACATTCACTAATGATCGATCATTTAAGTTTTAATTAGAATATTTATTTTTCACCCAATTATTAAACAGTTAAGAATTTATAATTGTGTGCTACTTTTTTTAAAATATCACTCATCTTCTAGAAATATCGCAATTGTTTATGGGGGTATGTAAAAGATCGTTAGGGCGAGTAATTTTCTTAACATTTATAGGTTATTTTGATGTGACGGTAGACTTTGCTCAAGCACGCCATCTTGCGTGTATGAGGACAGTTGTGAAAAACCTTATTACCCTTAATCCAGTCCACAGAAATCCAAAAAAGAAATACTAATAATAGAAGTACTTACTGACAGAACCGTACCGTCAAGTCTTTTTTTTTCAATCTTATAAACTTTTTTTCCTGAGCAGTATGGAGTATATTTCATTGCGGAACACAATCTTAAGTATCGTACTCCATGTCATTGGATACTCAAATAGTAGCATTAATTATATTCGTGTAGTTATTTATTAAAAAATCTTCTATTAAAAACGTCATTATGACAATAATAGTCGATACACAATAAATAAAAACATTTTTAAGCCGTTGAAATTGTTTGCAATTTTCTTCAGTTTGAAGAAATTTTTACTAAGCAATTTTTGAGTTTCGCAAAACTTTGAATTGAACAAGTTAACTATGATGATATAGTACTACGAAGGAAAAAATACTCTCTTTTCCTCAATAGGGTAAGATCAACACCCCTATTTTTCTCATTTCCTTATATATTACTAGAATTGGCTAGTATAAAATCTGATTTGACTTAATTCTCAGACTTTCACATTTCTTTACAAATGAATTACCGTATTTTTACTATCAATTCCCATTTTTTAAAACGCAAAATATCAATTCAAATTGTTATTTTTAACCGCTATTTTTATGCAATTTTGTTTATTTTCTGTATTCAAATATGTGTACTGATAAGAAATGACGGTAATATTTTAATGACAGAACATGTTTCTGCCTGTCGGCAATATCTCAGAATCTTTCAGGAGGAGACATAATAAAAGGTTTCGCACAACTGAATGAAAATTCTTTGAAACCTACAGGAATTTTTATCGTTTTCAATTATTTTAATATTTTATAAATGCGAAACAGTTGTTAAAACATGAATGCGAGGTGGTTGTGTAAAAAAAAATGTAAAAAAACCGATTTACTAGATTCAAATCGTGATTGTATATTATACCTACTTTTCCTCGCGTAAGAATTCAATTACTGATGTAAGGTGCAGTAGTAGTGAAGTTTACATTGCTGCCTCGTTAGTTTTTGAATAATAGTTACAAAGACATAAAAAAATATGGCAAGGCTGTTTATTATTTCTTAGATCTACATAAAATTAAAAAGGGGGCAAGTGTCTCATCCAGGCCCGCTGCAAAAATTCTTCTGCCCATGGCTTAAGTCTGTAATAATCTTTAAATATGCTGATTTGAAATATTTACTATGAGAACGGTATTAGCCTTTTTTTAATCATTTTTTTTTAAATCATTTCCTCTCATAATGTGGATCACATTAACTCTCGAAAGACCATTTCAGTAGAGATAATTTTGTAAATAAAAGTAATCAGAAATTTACGTATTAAATAATGATATAAGGATATGTCTGTTAAAAAGGTTATTAAACTATCTACCCTTTATTTTCAGGATCGTATAGGATTGCTTTCAAGGGGGGAAATATCATTTATAGCCACGCTTCAAATACAAATATATTATACAATAATTGACAAATCTACGTATGTATATCTAAATTCGAACCTTTGAACGAGAAACCAAATTATTCTAAAATTTTACTGAGTTTCCGTTCTGGCAGAAGTTGGGGTGTTAAAAAAATAAAATTAGTACTTAATAATATTATTGGATATCAATTTTTGTCTGGAATTACTTAGTTATTCCATTTATAGTTAATGCAGTTTTAAAGATTGTCAAATTGTCCTTTTCTATTTGTTTATATCAGACAGGCATACATCTGTATTTATTTTGATGCTATAATCATTCATATTTCTTGAAATGTCTAGGCTAGAAGCTTTATTCTAAATGCTCAATTTATTCATTTCCTGTTTACTCAGGAGTTATCAATTGTTTCTTAAAAACTTCTGCCAGTGAGATGACGATATTTGGATTATGAAGATACACATCAACTTGTTAATATTTTTAAAAATACGAATGCGTTATAAAAAAATGTCAGTTAATTAATGATGATATTGTACAAAATTATCTGTAAATATTGACTACTAGATCGTTACAACACACCTACAAGTCACTTTCGATTGTAATATATCTAACAATAAAAATTGAATGAATTAACTTTCCTTTTTTTGTAATGTTCAGCAATATTTTAATAAGCCATAGTAGTCAAAATAATTTGGGTACCTCAATGATGTTAACGTCTTGTCTCACTGTTTTGAATTCCGTCTAGCTTGCGGATATTACGTTTAATTGAATCAATATTCCTAAACAATAAATTTAATTGTATGTACAGTGAAATTGAGACATGCTACATAATCTGAAGCGAAGAAGAAAGCTTTCTTGTCATCATCAGAATAAATAAATGATAAAATATTAGCAAGGTACTACAGACTCACAATTGAATCAAGCTATCAATCCAATGTCTTCTACGTTTAGGTGTTCAATAAGCGATATTAAAAACTCCAATGTTTACAAAGTTTTAACAAACATCTGTGTTATTCCCGACGAAGCCAGGTGGTCATTGCTTACAGAGTCACGGGCTAGATTTCCAAAATGAAAACAATTGTTTTAATGAATTTACAGACATGTGATTTTTAAATATTTTTTGAATCACCTACCACCAAATCTTGAAAACATAAAGTAAAAAAGGGCGATCAACCCACATCTAGCATTTTCTTCTTTCTAAAAACATCTGTCTTTCCCCTACAACTCACCTTTGCTAGAAGACGGATTTTTTTAATGCATCCACACTAGAGATTCCAACTATTCGTCATTTTCAACTATCCGGATATCGAATAGTAAAACTGAAACTATCCGCATATATCCGGATATCCGGATAGTTTCAGTAAGTATAAAAATAACCAAAAATTACTACATATATAAATTTAAGTACTAAAATAATACATTAAAAACGATTTCATTTGTAATATAAGTCACTTATTCAGATTTTAACAATTCATATTTTAAAAATAAGAGAGCATTAAATCTACCATATTTTAAATTTGATCTTAATTTAGTTTTAATTTGTCCTGCTGTTGAAAATACTCGTTTCGTTGCTGTTGATGTTGGTTTTATTGTTAGAAGTGTTTTAAACAACACGTCCAACTTTTCCAATCTTCATAAATTAAAAATCTTTTTTCAGATTATGTGTTTTGTCATTTGTATTGTCGTCAGTTTCCGCGAGAGATAAAATAGAATTACGCATTTCATGTTGCAATTCGGAAGTCTAAAAAGAGAGAGGTGTTATTTCTACATCAGAGACCTGAGAGATTTCATCATTACTAGATAACAAATTTTGGTGAATTCTCTTAATAATACTTTGTTCTAAAGAAGTGGCCTCATATTTATTTGAGTATCGAAAATGTTCATTAGAACTGGGAAATTTCCACTTTGTAGATATATCACGAGTGTGACTATTTTTTTTTATGTCGGCGTTCGTTCTTTCTCTTTTTAATCGCATGTAAAAATTCTTCACTTAATGAACTTCCAAATTTTTCCAACTTATTAAATACAAATTTATAAACTCTCTCGGCCGTTAATAATGTTGCATTATTATTGCTTAGTTCTTCATTATTATCCTGACTTAATCCTTTCCCACTTCTGTAATGCCTTAGATAGAGACAATACACATTTCAATACTATTCCATCATATTAAAATATTGAAAATATGCAGCTGCATTAGATAACTGCAACGGCATTTCTTCAATGAATGAAATTTCGGCATCAAAGGTTTTTTTTGCCTCGAGTCCGAGCCGATTCGTCGAACTTTGAAGTATTTGATAACAAGATAAGATATTCATAATACCCGAGTTTGGGGAAGGTAAAAAAATACTACTAAGTAATGGTTTCTCCCATGTAGTAAATACCCCATTATTCATATCATCTTTCGTCGATTTTGTAAAATATTTCATTAAAAATTATAACTAATACTATCCGGATGTTTCTCCAAATATCTGGATTTCGAATAGTTAAAAAGAGCCGGATATATCCGGATATCCGAGTTGGAATCCCTAATCCACACGTAAAACATTGTGAATGGATATGGGCATGATAAGCAACTTAATAATTCAAGCAACTACTTTTAATTTTACTGGTAAGACTTCTCAAGAAGAATAAGTCAACTCTTAGAACCATTTAATTCTCATTTAAGTCACAAAGTTAGTCCACCTATTTTACGCTTCTCTGAGAAGAACCTCAAGACATCTTTAAAAGAAATCGATAAATCGCTCATTTTATAATTAGTTATGTTTATATGACAGAAAACGAGAGCTGTCAAAATGTCAACTGAATAGAATTTCGTTGGTATTCCTTATTAATAATTATCAATGCTAGTGGTGAGTATTCTTACTCTCTTCTTATTGTTGTCAATAAAATACCCATTCCGAATAAGACGTAAAAATAAAGGAGTGAAACATGTACAAGCAAAATAATAAAAAAATATCCGCTCCATTCATTGAATCCGTGAAAAATCAATTATCAAAATAATTAGTTTTGTCTAGCTGAATATTTTTTTTTCAAATAGTGGCCTCTGTATACAAAGATATTATACAATTACGAGAATAATAGTACCCGTGAGCTAACTGAAGGGTACCCGGTTAGGTTGCTGCTTATTTATTATCTGGCCACCGCGTTTAATTGACAGAACCACCGATAGAGAGGTAATAAGACTTTTCAATAAATAAATTCGATCGTAAATAATACCGCCGGCTGCCTTCGGGCGAGCTGACGGTCCTGGCTCAATGCTCGCCCGTTGACTGATGATGATACAGATAATTATGAGAGCTTTTCTTTAGGGGAGACGATATTAGCTTTTACCTTTACTAGGCAAAGCTTAATTTTCATTACATTTTGCAATCCACTGCTAAATCGATGGTTTCTTTCAATTTAGAATGCATCATCATTTCTATATTTATATAATTAAAAAATATATATTTTTACTTATTTAAAAAATATATTAAACTATTAGGACTGACTTTTTTTGCGATGAACGACAATGGACCTGAGCATATCATTAAAATTGTGGAATAAACACAATACATGCAATGTTTTTTAATAAGGTAAAAGTTCATTTCATTTTTTTTTACGTTGTAACGGAATTCGATCGTCAGGGGAATAAAAAGATTACTAATGTAGTACAAGAAAAAATATTTCCGGATTTGAAATGATGGAGAAGATTATCAATATAAAGGTTCTAATTTCAACAACTTGTCCTATTTTAAGCCCAATTGCAGGAGGTATCTGACAATATTGGATACATATTATGATTTTTCAATGAATTTCAATAATAAAAAAAAATATCTAAGACGAGGCTTTGTCTTATATTCTTAAGTCTAAACTGCTATCTTTTCAGTCGTAAATTTGGATGCTTCTACTTTAAGGACTTCGAAAAAGAAGAAGAAAAAAATATTTTTTGAACATGTAAAAGTTTATCATTATATATAATGCAAAAAAGTTTATTGATATTTATTTTTGAATATTACGCTCAAAGACAAAAACAATATCGTAGATATTGCAAATTTCCATAAAAAATCTCAGTATTATTTCATAGATCACCGTAGGGTGCAAAAATGTATACAAGTTGTAAATTTCTCGATATCTTGATTTCATAGAAAATTATTACCAAAATAAACTGCCCACATAATATTCAAAAGAATGCTTTTATTAATCTGAAGATATGTCTACAATAATAATAATATAATCGTTTCGTCCTTTTTAAAGAACCATGTCCCACCCATAACAATTTCGACATCTTAACTCTATGTTTGAATAATTAGTTTCCTTCGCAAATTCACCCCGCTCGCGCATGCGTACCCACCGGACCAATTAAGACGCAAAATTTATTACCGACCGTCGGAGTAGTGTGTGTGTGTTTGTTTTTTTTTCAGGGCTGTTCGACGCAACCTTTCAATGGACAGTGAATGACTTAATGATCGAGCGTGTGGAGTGGACCAAAAAGTTCTCTTCATTTCTCGATTAAATATTATTACACATGAAAATAGCCGTTTTTTATTTAATAAAATTAATGTTTTACTGACAAGCGAAACTGGAGTATAAAAAGTCCCATTTTTAGACAGGTTATCTTACTGTTCCTAAACACAGCTTCGGGACCCTGAAATGGCTCGATTTCAGAAAGAGGGCAACCCAAGAAACAATTCTTAAAAAGTGCGATAAATCAAAAAAGCAACCAAGTACAGTATAACGAAAATTAAGAATTATTTGATGAGTATTCATTCACTTATTTCTAAGTTCAAAACACTACAAAAAGTGAGTGTATAGGACACTGGAAATTTAGGAACAATGGAGTACGCAGTTTTTATGAAAAAGTGATTGACGGTCGTATGACTCATATGTCACTTGTTTATTTTTAAAAGAGGTTGCGAATAGAAAAAGGTTGATAGACGAAGGCTCAACTCTGAGAAGCAAAAAAATACAAGCAACTGTTTTATCATGAACTGATTTACAATAATTAACGTTTTTATGACTTAAGAAATGCTGCATAGAGAAACAACTGTGTCTATTGAAAATGACATCATCCAGATTCGTTTAGCAATTGAATTCCAGGTGGCGTTTTTAAAATCAATATTTCTAAACCAACGTATACTTATTATGTGGGGGTTGAGTAATTAAATTTGGATCTTGTTAAATTAATTTGCCCGGCCAAGAATTTGAAAAAGCGAGATAGCACATCAATTAGAGATTGCGAAAGCTGAAACAGATAATATCGGAGACAGAAAGAGAAAAATAAATACTTTTACGATAATAATTAATATTGGCAACTGGAGGCGCTTGCTAAAATATTATTTTCAAAATAATTAAGTGCAATATTCTGGGACAGGGTATTTCATATTGAAAATGGATTTTCTTTGTATAAATCGCATATAAAAATTTGTTGAAATTTATGATTCACATGATCAATTGTTGTCAACCTACCGTAACGACAATTTTACGTTAATAGTTTTTTTTCAAAATAAATGGAAACTTTTTTGATGAAATATTTTTTTTAAATCCATGTTTCAATCTCCCAATGCGGAGAATATGGCCTCATAATAGAGCTATCGTAACAGAAGTTTTTCTAAGAAAAACCTCAGCACCTTTTTATAAATAGAGTAATAATGGAAAGCAGTGGCGGCCGGTCAATGAGGCATTGGATCAATGCACCTGTTGTATATGCAGGGGCGGTTATATTTCATGAAACAATATTCAAACATAACATTTATACCATTCATTCATTTTTAATTCTTCATGTATTATTAATAATTATTTTAGAAAATTTTATTTTATTTTATTTTAGACAATAAATATATGAAGAATTTAAAATGAGTGAATGGTATAAATGGTATAAATGTTTGAATATTACTTTTAGGGTGTTCACTGTCAATACTTGGTGGAAAGGCATTATATTAATAAAAACACAATAATCCTTTGTACTTCATTCCACTTTATTTATTATATTAAATAAAGTGGAATGAAGTACAAAGGATTATTGTGTTTTTATTAAGTTTGAATATTATTTCATGACATATAACCGCCCTTGCATATACAAGGGGTGCATTGATCCAATGCCACATTGACCGGCCGCCACTGATGGAAAGAATAACGCTCAGACAAGACTCGTGGTTAGCTAATCGCTCTCGCTTCGCCCCGTTGTTCTAGGATTGCCTAGGGCAAATAACCTCGCTACGGCACTCTCGGTTGCTTTTATTCGCGGTTTTCCATCACATGAATGAAAACCTTACGTCGTTCACAAAAAATAGACTAAATATAATTTAAATTAATTCAAGTAAGCACAGACAGGAAATAATAGGGCATTGTCATAATTCGTTTACAATATGGTGACCCCACTTATAACGGTCAGCTTGTTATTAGAATTAGAGTCTTCACTCTCTTTCGGCAATGACCTCTTACGACCTAACAGCTTATATTCAAACAATTAACCAAGTTGGGAGTAGGAAATGAATATTTACTACCGGTAATTATTACACAATTATTCATTTGACTTAATTGTCACGATATTTTGTTATGACTGCTTCACGTTTGATTGATTACCTTGAAAAAATGTATATTTTTTTACGGTTAGCGAACTCTAAAGGTGCAACACATTAATTTCTACTATATTAAGTCGAGTTATTAAGTAAAACTTAAGCTATTACTTAATTCTTAACCTACCTGGCCACAAAACGTGAACTGCACTCTCAAGCCCATTCTTTTGATATTATTGTAAAAATATTATTCTTAAAAAATAAATCGTTTAAATTTATCATCGTATTTATATTTAATTAACTACTTTTTTCAATGTCTTTTTAATCAATATATGTTTAACACTAGTTTTATACAATTTGAATGTTTTTTGAAGATTTTAAAATCAGTTCAAGAATTCTGATCTTTACGAAACTGCGCGCTTTATCTGCAAAAAAGTGTCTGTTCTTATATGTGTATAGTTTCATAAGAAATAAATTTACTGCAATAAATGAAAAATTGGTCAATAGTTAATTGTCATATTTTGAACGACTGTAGAAAATATTGTAATTGTTGGGAAAACTGGGCATTTATATATTCATATCATGAATTAATCTTAATTTCTGTGAGTCAACTGGTCATAGATTTTTTTTCAATTATGTTTTAGGATATTTTAGAATTTGGATTCAGCGGTAACTTTTTGAAAGTTTATTTTTAATATCAAATCAAATTTGATAACTGTTACTTCACGTGATTTGCTTATAGACAAAAATGTTGAAATACACCATCTTGTTGATAATAAAAGGCTAAGAATGAGCAACTAAGAGTTTTTGGAAATTAATATTAACAACAACAGAAAACTAAAACAAAACTAAATAACATTTGAAATAAGACGGTCGACTCACCATTTTTGAACTTTATTTTTTTTTGATTTACCGTCCCAAATGTGAATAATTATGTGTTAACGTACTTTAAATGCTTTTTATTTTACTCGTTTTCTGCGTCATGTACATAAAAAAGAAAATCTCCAAATGTTTATTTTGTAATTCATCACATACAATTACGAATTAATTTTTAGTTTATTCGTAAATCTTGCGATATTCTGTCTGATGATGATGTTAAAAGTGATGAAACACGTGTCACAATTTTTAGCACAACAAGTAGAGTAAACACTTTTCAAAATCAAATTTAGTTTTCTAATATACATATACATACACGATTTAACAAAATACATTCTCACTTCATTAAAGGAAGTTACTCATTAGACGATATTTCCATCTACTAATTTTGCCTTTTTTCATATACACCTTCCTAGGCATACTCTTACATTTATGATATCTCAATATTTACAGTGGAAAAAAATATAAGTTATGACAGTTATGTGTGAGAGACACGTCAGAAACGTAGACGTTTGGAGGAATTTATTTATGTGCGGTGAAATTGTCAAAAACTTTATTTTTTTGTTAAGGAAACATCTCTGTTAATTACTTAATATTTCGTTTCTTACATTCTGGTAGTGTAACATCTGCCGGCTCTTTTATATGCTCTCACCAGTGCCGACTTCAGAATTAATTCTCGAAAATTTGTCTCTTTCAGATATTTTCTATAAGAGATGGATGATGTAAGAAGTGTGTGAAGAGTACTGTACATAATTTATTTTATTATACGAAGTACTTATTGATAATCAGGAATTATCAGGAAATGAACGTATCTTATCAGCCAATAAAATACATATATTTATTTGAAAGAGTTATCAAAAATTATTGCAAATACAAAATACCATCATCACTTTGAAGGTGTTCAGTGTTAATTCTTTGTGAAAAGGCATTTTATTAAAAAAATAATACACTATTTTGTACGATTTGCACATGTATTCATTACTCTTGTGGTGAGCGAAACCGGCCTAATCTAATAAATAAATTTGTAATTATTACAAAAGCGTGTCTTATTATTTAATATTTTTACATTTAACGAGGCTAAAAGTATTGACAACTTCACTTTTAGGGTGTTCACTGTCAATACTTGGTGGAAAGGCATTATATGAATAAAATCACAATATTTATTTGTACTTTATTCCACTTTATTTAAAAGGTCAGGACCGGATTCGCTCATTGCGAGCATTGCCAACAGACAGTAAATAAAGTGGATAAAAGCACAAAGGAATATTATGTTTTTATTAATATTGACAACTTATTTACGGATCTTTTGAGAGAAAATAAAGTTATTTGCATGTACTACAAAATTAATTGCACTGAATCTAAAAAAATAATACTCACTTAATGTACAGCATTTGTTGAAACAATAGTTATTGACATGATGAAGCCAATTAGCTTTGATCTTGGACTTGGCAATGTGAAAACGTGTTTTTATCCAATAATATTTAAAAACATTCATATTTTTTTATATCATAAGCTGGTATTTTAATTAATATCATCACAGCAAACACTTTTTGTGTTGGAAAACTTGATTACTTTTATACAATGTATTATTTATATACACTGTACAAATAAATGGCGCCATGTAGGATGACAGTTTATTAATGGATAGAGGTGAAGTGAGCCATGTGGAATACTAAAAAGAAATGCGTTGTAATATTCAACACGTCTTAAAGTATTCGTAAAAACACAATATTCCTTTGTACTTCATTCACTTTATTTAATAGGTCAGGACCGGTTTCGCTGACAGTTGATAATGCTCGCAATGAGCGAAACCGATCCTGACCTATTAAATAAAGTGTACTGAAGTACAAAGGAATATTGTTTTTTTATTAATATAATGCCTTTCCACCAAGTATTGACAGCGAACACCCTAAAAGTGACGTCTTAAAGTATCGTAAAAGTGAAGTAACCTCAGTTAATACACATTGCAATAGTATTACCTTCGTAAAGTAATAATATGAAATCCACCAAAACACCAAATAAAGACGAAATTGTACTTTTAAAAGCCCAAGAAAAAAAGTCTTACCGTTTTACTAGCTGGCTCATTATCGAAAATAATGCGCTTTTATTTTTAGTTTATACCTATTTTTTAAATATTTCTTCTAGTCATTTTTCATACATTTGATTGTTGAAACAAATATTTTAAAAATATTGTAATTTTTTTTTTATTTGATAGTGTTCATTCAACCACTAGCAAAAAGAAATATATGTTTAGTGAATTCTTCATTTCAACTCTGCTTAGGTGTACCAACTATTAACAAGATAAAATTGCATTTGACAAAAATTCCGACGCCAAGCAAACATGAAATATTACAGTGGACAACTATTAATTATCCGAATACTCATAGCATTCCTCCAAAACCCTCAATTTAAACTACCATTTCAAATTAACAACCCCTTTGTCAGTGGCGTCGTAGCTTCAATGGAATAATATCAAAGGTGTCTCGAAAATCGGAAACAACTAGCTTAAATTAAAAACCAATCAACTAAAGAACAAATTTAAATCAATTAACAGACTCTAAATTTTTATTTTAGCATAGACTAGTTGAGTTTAAGAGAAGATTTCGATAAAACCTACGCTACTTTATAATAGAAGTCAGCAAAAACAGTCGTTAACTAATTACGAATCCCCGGTAGAAAAAATAAACCAGGTTCGCTCCCAATGCGGAGCACTTGGCCTTCTAATGGAGGTATCTCTACAAAAGTTTTTTTACGAGAAGTGTTTATTACTCAGTCGCTCCACCTCTTTTTTACAAATAAAGTAGTAGAGATAGAGATATAAGACTAAGACAGGACTAATGATTAACTAATCGCTCTCGCTACCTCCAGTTATAAAAGGATTGGAAAAAGTGGATGAGAATTTTCAGACATCAAAAGCAATGTTCCCACTAAGGTGTGCGCGTGTGCGGGCGAATAAAAATGTCAAAGATTTGTCTCATATAAAATAATATTTTTTATTAAAGATATAATCACATGCAATATTCCAAAACTTTGATAGCGTGATAAAAATGTGATTTGTATTGAAAATGAGGACAAATACCAAACTACTCTTTAGATTGCAATATTCCACCCCGTTATAAGCCCTACGTATGCCCCTGTTACATTGAGATTTTTAAGTAGGGCAGATGGTGGCAATGATTGATATGATTTGTTCTACCCTTAATTGGGAGCTAAACGCCTAGCTGTCTGCCACAACTATTTAAGGGAAGTATCTGATAATTGGGTCGTAATTATTTGAACAAATAGATTTTCTCAACGAATTTTTAATTGAATGTTTAGGTAGAAAAAATATGGTCACGTCCTGCTTGCAAATAAAAAAAATATCTTTCATCATTCTCACATTACGCGTTTTCTAGAACTGCTTAAACGGTTAACTATTTGGTTGGTCTGTAAATTATTACAATACACATATGAAAACTAATGATTTTCAGTTTTTTTGTAATTCTATAGTCTTACAAACAGAGCGCTCTTGACCAATTTAATTACTTGAGTGATCTGTATACAACTCAACGTTATTACAGTATGAATAATTATTTTCAGCTCAAGACTTTTTGCGAAGATAAAAGTTTTTGAAAAAATTCAAAAGTTTTTTAATATTATTATCAGGAATTGTTCTTATTATGATTTCAACTTAAAGAGCTTATTTTACCTTACCCAGTCAAAAACTGGCATTCAAGAGAGACTTGAAAATGATCATGTGCTTAGAATTATAACAATCCCTAACGTAATATCTTTTGATGCAGATTCAAAAAGCGACAAAAAATAATTAAAGCAAACATTTCTTTTGGAAAATGAATCATTGATCGTATAATTAGATCATTATGGTAACCTTAGAGAAGTTTAATAAACCAGTAGCTTTAAATTCTTATGTGGCATTCATTGGAAGGCATTCAACTCTTCATTGGGAATGAACCAGAAGAACACATATATATGCTTTCTTGTACATTAAATGGAAATTTTGTCCATTGTTTGACTAAATAAATTAGTTATATTTTTTATAAAATTACGTGTAACTAATTACATTTACATGAATGTTAACTGATTTCGGTCTCCCGGCGAACTTCGTTTCTCACCCTGCCTCAAATTAAAATATTGTTAGAGAAATCAAATCTCACCGTTCAAAACATGACAGTAAAATGATAGTCTCAGTTTGATGTTAGTATAAGCAACTACACAATGATAAAAAAAAATCAAATAAAAAAAATATATATACATATTCTTGTTTCTTGGTGAATTTTTGTATATATCGGTATATCGCTACACAGTAAAATAAATCGAAAATATTTATTTTATGATAATTGAGTATTAAGGTTTGTTTCATACTTTTAAAATAACTGAGTATAGATATAATTTATTTTGTAGTTAATGATACTAAGATTTTTTGTATCTTGTTATCTCAGTTATTCTGGAGGTGCTTTGAAGTTGCAAGGCAATATCAACAAACGTAGCAATGTAGTTTTGCTTTAGAACTAGGACATTGTTTTTTTTAAATATATCAAATTGCTACGTTATGTAGGATTTACTTTCAGCAATCGTTTAACAGACTTATCTTAAAATTGACATTTTTTTAAATTTCATACAGTTGCTACCAGGTAGCAATATATTGTTTTTACTAAAAGCTGCTTACTAATGAAAGTGAATATTTAAAACCACGCTGTCTAGCAGACCGAATTTTTTCTAACATTCCTGATAATTGGGTCAAAGGTATTTCTACTAATCGGTTTTGGTTTTGGAGCTCATTTTTTTTTCAAGACGATGCCTTTTAGCATTAATCAAACGCCAAACATTTACCGCTTTTATATTTTGTTGTCATTGCAAAACGCATCGAAATGTCAAAAGATTGTGACTTAAAATGGATCCAACTTGTTGATGATATTAAAAGAATTCAAGAATGGTGTAGATTAAGCACGATACTAAAACTTTTGAAGAAAAGCTTCAATGAACGACTGAAAAATATCTTTTTCAAATGACTCACGACAATTATTTCATCTCTGAATATTTAACCAAATTATTGGGACATTTTTTTTAGACAAATAATGTTTTCCATCATTTTTTAATTTTTCAATGCCAGCAACATGTTTTTCTTGATCAAATCTAAAATATCGAAACATTTTAAGTCACCCCAGCCGTTTGGTAACGCTTTCGCTTTTTTGTCTGTAATGGCTTTATCTCGTTATATTACACTTACCATTTCCGATCCTTAAACCATTATATGCCGGTAGGTACTAAGGCGGTCGTGCACTTGGGACCACGATTTTATTCTAAATAATAAATATACTTTTGTTGGCAATATATTTATAATACATCGTATAGACTTACCAATAAATACACGTAGTGTCATTTGCGCTGCCATGTATCTAAAAAATCAAAACCAAACGTTTCACAATACATCAGTATACGTACTGTTAGAAACGCGTTTCGGTAATACATGACAGTTTTTGAAATATCGATATAACATTGATTATAATACAAAATACGTCAACCGTAAATATTACACTGTGATTCTTAGAGTTGTCGCTATGTACATAATTTTTTTAAATGATTAAAATCGTTGACCTTGTCCGGTATTAGTGGGTGTACAGTAGACCGTGTATATAAGAGCATTTTCTATAGCTGGCATAAATGAACTCATTCATGTCCAACAGAACTTTCCGCGTGAAAGTTAATGGCAAAAAATCGACGACGCGAACTCCGACAGCAGGTGTACCACAGGGATCCGCCTTATCACCCATGTTGTAAAACCTTTATACTCATGATATTCCAATTCCTATGTATATATTCGGTAGTTACGAAGCAATTTTTGCACAATGCGCAGACGATACAGCCATCCTAGCAAGATCACTAAACAGAAACAGAGCCACCGCGCTTGTACAAAAAGCAAGCGCGGACATACTCGCCTGTTGCACCAAATGGCGCATTAAGATTAACCTAGAAAAAAGGTCTGCAGTGACCTTCAGTCGCAGAACTAACAGACATGGTAAGAATATTCAATGCATCCGGATGCACATCACAAACATCCCGTGGGCCAAAACGGTTAAATACCTTGGACTCACCCTAGACTCGCGACTTAATTTCTGCAGTCACATAACTGCAAAAAAACAGGCACCAAGTACCATGTGCCAACTCTACCCCATGACAGGACACAGAAGTAAACTCGCTCTAAAAAGCAAGTTACTTCTGTACACCGCGATAACACGACCAATCATGACCTACGCGTGTCCAACATGGGCACACGCAGGCATGAAACGCATCCAGACACTACAGAAAATACAAAACAAGGCGCTCACTGGTTCGTGCGAGGCACCACGTTACATAGAGACACTAACACAGACGCAATTCTCGACCACGTCATGAAGCTGTCGAAATAATTCTACATTGACATGACGGATCACCCAAACGACACCATCAAAGCCCTACTCAACGACTACGTTGAGTACCCCCACACTGACATAGCGCGGCCAAGGAAAGTCTTCCTCCTAAAACCACCCTAGCTCCCCTCCGATCCCACCACTAACATGCCTAGTTGCCGCAATCACATGGCTGGGGAAAAAAACACATCGGATTACCCTACTCTAAATTGTTACCTTTGCCCCCTTCCCTCAACTTTTTTCCTATATATGTTACCTTTTCTCCCCCCATTCCTTTCTTTTTTTTTAATCAAATGTACAAAAACAAAACAAAACAACAGACAAACCCAAGGCATTCTAAAAAAAAGTAGATAGAATAAATTAAATGAAATGGGCCCACAACATCTAAATTAGAAACAATATATATATAACCTTAAATGAAAGAGAGATTGGAGCTTGGCTCCACATTTCCCTGTATAAAGATGAAATGACACTGATGATGCCAACATTTCGCTCACGAAATTGTAGACTGTATGTATACACTCGTGGCACACAACCGGTTAATATGTGACATGGAATAGATAGTGGTCTACTAGTGACTTGTTCTTTACTACCCTCATAATTTGATGTGTATTTCTTCTCTGAAAATAAAGTCTTGGTGACTAATATAACACCAATTCTCTTTTAATACTTCATGTCCAAATCTACTTCTAAAAAAATATATATTCCACACCAAAAGAGGATATTTTTTCTATAAAAAAATGCTTATTTATTTATCAATAACCGATCATTATGTTAAAATTGCATATATGCATTTTTGGTCACAACGAATGTAAAATAATGATACGTATCGACTTCAATTTAAAATTCGATGAGAATTTTCGCAATAATAATATTTTTCTCTAATTACTTTTCATTTCAATGGCTTGCAATTAGTTGTCACATTAAAGACATCGGATACTCATATATTAGAGTTGATGCCAACATATTTAATTAGATGAATAAATCTTTTCAAACAATATCACATAATTAAAGAAAATATTTATTATTTATGTAAGTTCTTTAATATTTAGACGATAGTATTTGTCTTAGCAAAAATATGTAGTAGATTAATCACAACATAAAAATTCATTGCACATAAATCGCTAAATGATGGAGAAAATACAAGATTGGTTTATATGGCGGTTATCTCAATTAAGAAATTAGAAACGAAACTAGTAATCATCTAGCGATCAAATTAATTAACTTTCGTGAGTAATAGATTTACAAATTAACATTTAGATTAAGTTGAGAGCCTTTTTCGTGAACTCTAGTTCCACATGGCGAAGTTAAATATTCTTAATTAAATACATACACTCAAATTAATTCTATAAGAACTTTGTAGGCATTATTACAATGCATAATATACAGACTTTTTAATAATTATGGTTTTGTGTCATTTACTTTTTTTGTGAAATAAATTCCATTTTTGCTACGTTAAATGTTATTTCGATGTATATAGTATTAAATTTATACACTAAAATTGAAAATTGAAAACATTCAAACAATTATTTTTTATAAAAATAAATTCCGGAAATGAACTAAGAAAACTTTATTATCTATATTACAAAACCAAATATTTCTAATTTTTTTAATAAATTATAATACATTTAATTTCATGAATATGGACGTAAATCATAGCTAACCTAATATGTATTTCTAGCAGAAAAAATTCTCCGCCCCTTATTTACACTATCAGGATTTAAAATACACATACTAGCTGTTTGGAAACATTATTTCAATTTTTAAAATAAATTCAACTAGAACTATTTCATTCTAACCCATTAACTTTTTATTAAATTTAACGAAGTAATTTGTACCATATCAAATTTAGTATGGTATAGATATACATTTAGTGTTAGATACTATTATTATTACCCCCGGGCAAGTAGCTGATAAATCAGTGCTTGAAATTTTTATTTTATATCAAATTTTAGGAAATGTGTTTTTTTTTAATTTTACCATCGCAAGTATTTTTTCCATTCATAAAGCATATTAAACGTCTTTTATTGGGTGACATCTCAATAATTTGAGGGCAGATATAAGAAATATGTCTACATCTTACATCTTGAATATCAACAGTTTTAAAATAACACCGCTCCATATGAAGCACTGGTTGAAACCAATTTGCGGGGACCGATAAATAAACAATAATGATTAAATTATTATAAAAGGAAGCACTGGCTTATTGATTTATTACTTTATATCGTGAGAGAGATTTAATATAAAAAAATATATCAACATGCTGAATCAAAGTACACCGATACAAATCCTTCAGAGCCAGATGCCAGATGTTATAACTGATTTATATTTAAAAACATGTAAAAGAAAAAACAATACGATCATTATAAAAAATCTTTTTTTTTAATACGCAAAATTGTTTTTCTTCTTCTTTAATGAAGAATTCTGTTCTGGGTGTCACCGTTTTTTTTATAAACTCCGTAAGATGTTTTTGTGACACGAAGTATTTTTTTAAATAAAATGTAGTTGGATCATTTTACCTCAAATTATAGATTTTATTGGTCTGTATTTTACTAAGCGAATGATCTTGTTTAAATCTAATATTTGTTGGGTATAACAATTATGTTTGATTAACATAAATAAATAAAGGTTATTCCTACTATTAGATTTGGCTAATAGCCGTGATTATAAAAATGTGAAAAGTTGAAGTAAGATTAGGTTTGGTTGTCAACATAAAACTAAATATCCAACTCTCAAGGTTATTATATCTATATTTTGCTATACATTTTACATTATATTATAATACAATAATATCTTCCATCCACAACGTTTTAGGGCAGATTAATCACATGTAGTATCTTGCAGTGGTGTAGTAGGGCGGGAGCGCGTGGAGTCGGGCCTCCCACACTTTTTCTAGAAGATTTGGTTTTTGAAAATATTTTTAGTAAATATAATACAATGATTATTGTAAAAAGAACGTTTTTCTGAAAACGTGTGCATAAAATTCTATAATTAATCAGCGCTCAAAGACTTTTTAAGATAGCACTACTAGTTATCTTGAAATTAAAAATCGTTATAACCCTAGATTCTTTGATGTCAGATAATTTATTGAAGAAATTAAAGCGAAAATACTTTATAGCACGAACAATTAGGTAATTTACAATTAATCGCCAGATTATAATGAACATTTAATATTTAAAATTCTTCAGATATTTTAATATAATATTTTAATAAACCTATCATTGTCTGTTAAAACAATACTAGATAATAATCAGATGCTCTCAAATTGTTATATATTACAAGCACTTGTTCCCCCTGGTTTATTATTATGACCAATGGAGTTCATTAAATTTGAACGTGATATTGATAGTAACAAACTATTATATTATGAATTCAACGCTCACAGCCATCATACGATTACTAACTCGTCAATACAATAAAACCATATACGGCTAAAACTCATCGTGTGTGATATTCGAAAACACCACTTTGTAAGTTCCCATAGTGGTGTCGGCCGAGAGGTTGCGGTTCTCAGAACTGGACCAGCGAGTATTCTGTTCACGTCCCGAATGAATTAATATGGCCGTTGAGACAATATGGTCTCGATGTCACATTAAATAAGCGAAAAGAGAGCAAATAAATAGCCGCCATTTTGCGATATGTACCTAAATATTACCTTTTTTAGCTAGCAAGAAGCCGGGATACTTATTGGTTTTATTTGGATGAGGAGGATCATTTGGCCATCTTTGGTATTATGGCCACTGTATACCGTTATTGAGTATTTAATACGTTTGACACAACCATAATATATATGAATAATTAAACCCATTTTCTTACATGTAATTTGTCTAATCCGTCAAGATGAATGTATGAAATTTTACATCTTTTTTAAAATTGGAGTCGTATTTTTTGAAAGTGATAATGTAAATAAATCTAAGAAATATTAAATATTTTATATTATTCTTTTTTTGAAAAGTTTATTTATATTTTAAACAAAATTTTGTTAATTATGACACTTCATTTTATGTCTTGATACCGGAACCATCTAAGTAGATTTTTTCCCTTTTAAATATTAAATAATAAAAGTTAAACATATAAAAGCAACACTCAGGCAAGAAAATATAGTTTTGTTTCAATTTATGTCAATATCTACTGCATTTTGATGTTAAGTGCAGATGGTAAATGGCAATTGTGAACAAAAGTAAGCAATATCTTATATATTCATTATTAAAAATACACTTTCTATCTTGCCTTCACTGCGCTACAATCGAATCAAATATGTTCACACAGATTAAAGCCAATTTCAGTCAAAAGTACGCGCAGCTTAACAATGATTTAGTTTTTATAAACTCAGTTATTTAATTGTAATAATTTAATGTGTGACGGATTTTTAATTTTTTTTCACAATAATTTCAAGTTGATGTTCAATAAACCAACTCTGATATACGCTGCCTCATTTACAAATATTAACGTAGTTGTTTGTACAAACTGTTGATAACATCAGGATTCAGGATCAACAAAACTGTACAATATCCTTTGGGTACCGCAACGCTGTCAACAAGGCTTTTATGGATGTCTAAGTTTTTTTAAACGAGGCAGGTGCTTTCATATGCGGTAACCATACCAAAAGTATTTTATTTCAGCATTAATTAATATTTCAAATTAAAAACTTCATCCATACTTTAACTGTAAAATGTCTTATACAAAACATATTTTTTTAGGAAATGTTGTCAATATTAGTGTTGAAATTTAGGAGTTTCACGCATTTGAGACAGGACGTAAAAATCGTAAATATCTAAGCTAAGTTTTGTATTATTTCGTATTTCGTATTTGCTATAGCGTTCATTTTGCATTTGTCATGTATTTTTCCTATTTGCATACAAGAATGGGACACAAAAATTACACAAATTTTAAATACCATACAAATTATTCGTCCAGAAATTTAGAGGCTCTAAATAGTAGAAGTAGTAATAAGCTACGAACCAAAGGAGTACAAGAATAAAGAATAAATAAGCTTGTAAATATTTCATTATGGTTATCGTATACAAGAAATGTTTTTACAACACTAACAACAGGAAAAACATCAGTCAACATTTTCATCCATTGATTCCTTGCGCGCCATTTTAATTCAGAAAACAGTGGCTGGCGTGTCGTGACATTGAGATTTTAGATAAATCAATAATTAATACAATTATTGATTTATTCAATAATGTTTATTGGATGAATAGTAGGGAGACTTTTTAAGATTTATCGCATTATATAATTATTAGACATTTGACTTGAATAGTTTATTTCTTTTCAACTGCTTTTCTTGAAACAAAATCTAGTATAAACAGTCAACACTTTTCAATATATTATGTGTATATTATTTTTTCGGAAAATTATATCAGTCAATTAAACATGCTTCAGTATTATCATATTTAATTTATTCACACTCATTTACAGGAACATTCTGACCTTCAAATTTTGTAGAAGTAATTTGCATCAATTATTAGATATTAATTTGTGAATAAATTATTGGAACATTTCTTCTGCGAAAATTTCTAATCGGTTTTAGCTAGAATCGTGTAGAACTTTTGATAAAGCCCACCTTTCCTTTCATAAAGGGATTTCCGACGTCACTGTACATGTTCGCCATTTTAAGAAATCGCTAGTTAATTAGTTCTGTATGGAATGTTTATTGGCTTCTCAACTCGGTGGAAAGAATTAAGTTTGTTTTTCATGCAATAAAACCATTTATTTGTTGCAGCTGATGGTTTTCATTCTACCTATATTTTACACTTACATATATAAGCAGGTTGGCACTGGATAATTTACGACAAAATTTATAGAAATCAAATAATATATGAATTGATAGTGAATGAATTTAGAAACTTCAAGCCGGGTTTTTAAAAACCAATATTTTTAGTAGGGCACACATATTCTTACTACAATTTAAATTTTGGCATGACTAGAGATTGCAATACCGGTATTACTGAAACCGATATCGCGGTATTCGTGGTATACTTTCCAGTACTGAAATACCTGCCATAAAAATATACCAGAAAAACAAGTTCAAGATTAATGGAAATATTTTAAATGTGCTAAGAGTTGTATCAATATTATCAGAATCGAAGAGCTTTTTAATGATGTTTTACTTTTTTAAATAACCGTATGTTAATTATGAAAAACAACCTTTAATGATATATTTTTTAAATGGCTGTACTTTTTTATGAAATATTGAAATACGATTTTAATTTACTGGCTGTACTTTTTGCCGTATAAATTTTTTTTTGTAATACTATTGATATATTCAAATATAGGAATGAAGCTTACTATAAGATACGTGGTGGGCTTCTAAGAAAGTATATAATATAACTATTTTTTTTAAAAATCGTAACTAATCCAGCACTGTCTGATAAATTTACTAACAACAATTTTATGAGAAAGAAATTATTATTTGTCATGTCCAAAGTAGCGACTGTTTATTCGCCCGCATATAGACATCTGCGTTATGACAACTTACATTTTTAGTATTATTTCAATTCATTTCATACTAAGCAGACATTTTGAGAAAATTGGTAATCTCGCTCAGCACTATTTTCTTTGGGTCGCCCGTATTTTTTATCTCAGTACTTTTAACAAAATCTCCATTGTTGTCTTACTCTTCTTAGAACGTGATTTTCTATGGCAACATTGGCAACTATGAAGAAGGGAAATAATGAACAAGTAATTGTATAGAAAATTTTACTTTATTTATTTTTAATAATTGAATACACAATTCAAAATCGTTTATTAGACATGGTCGCTCCCAATATGAAGCAAATTGAATCTTAATTTTAATTATATTGAAAGATTGTTCCCCAGTCTTATATTTACATCGAATTGTTTTCAAATTAACTGTCATAGATCCCTTTAAATACAAATTGATAACCCAGTAGAAAAAAAACTTCGTTCGTTCTAAAAGGTATGAAAATTTGATTGCTCTTATGTTACTAGTGTAAAGTTTTACTAAATCAATTCACTACACAAGAAAACAATTTTAAATATAGGTTATCACCCGTAGAATGATATAAATACATAGGAGTATATTTTATAAAATTTCGTCGTCCGTGTATGATTAAAATATTCCAGGTTTAAGATCTGACACAATCGATATCGCATGCTAATTATTTAAATGTAATAAATGTGTCGTTCGTAGGCAGTTCATGATAGTTTTTCTCATGAGTTCTAAGCAAATTCTATTGAATACATTGGACTTTTTTTTTTCATCAAGTGTCATTTTCAAGTTTTCATAAAATATCTATCTCATGGTTTCATATTGTAAGTTTTATATACAATGTATTTATGATTTTCATGATAAACAAATGTTCAATCGTTCACTCCTTTTTTATAAAGAATTTTTATATCTGTTTGTGCTTTTTGCTATAATTGGATAGTATTTCTAGCCAGTTCAGCCTTGTAATAACAATAATAATTCTGATACTTATAAAGCGTTTACCCTAAGCATTGAATATCTTTTTCCCATTTGATTTATGTGATATTTTATAGCCTCTTCAATTTTATTTCAACTAGTATTAATTGAGTCTGGCGTAACTTAATACATTTTTAATTTAATTTTGATGAAGATCGCCGGTGGCTGAGTTAGCCGAGCGGAGCTGGTTGGCTCAGTGGGTGAGTGTCGGGCGTATGTGGTGGGCGAGCCACCGTTCGACAACGCAGTGGAGCACCCCATCTACATATTTACTCGTTAAACTCACAATCAAATCATAAGCCACATATATGTTTTTAATTTACATGCGTTTATAATCTGGACCATATGCCGTCTGTGTGGTCGAGTGGTCAACGTTGTTGGCTTCGGCTACGGAGGGCCCGGGCTTAAATCCCGGTACGGATAGTTTTATAAATTGATTTTCAATCGATTTATGAATTTCTGTTCAAAGGCATGGATGTATGTGATATTTTGAATTCCCCCTTCTCACCCATCCTATCCTATGAACGGGGCGTATCGAGAGCGATTAGCTTACCACTAACCCAGTCCTAGCCCTATCCTTCTATTCCTACTCTCTTTGGAAAAAGAGAGGTTGAGCAACTGAGTAACAAGCAGTTCTCGTAGAAAACACTTCTGTTGAGATAAACTCCATTAAGAGTCCATATGCTCCACATTGGGAGCGGACATGGTTTTAAAAAAAATATTTACATGAAATAGAGTATCTTGCAGTCGTCATATGAATATTGTATCCAAAGGTATGGATGTCTGTAATACATTGATTCCTTCTTACCCACCCTTAATTTGATCGTTTAAACATAATCATGTAGACGGATAATTTTTTTTTCTAGAAGTCCTTTTTGGACATCACCATTTTATCTTTACTCCGTCTGAAAAAAAATAGTTCTCTGATAAGCTTGTGCCAAATTCTCCAAAGTGTCCTACAGGCAGGGCCGACTAGTAGCGTTTGCAAAGAGTACGGCGCACGTGCAACGTACACAGGCGCACACGCGCCGCACTAAGATTCCAAGCACTATCTACTCTCTTATATATAGTTTCGCTGAAAGCGCCTCGAACAAATACTCGAAAAAATCCTCATAAAAAATCAATTGTACATAATTTCATTTCATAAATAAGTTAATGCTGATGGAATACGACAAGTTCTATGATATCTTTTTCGTAATTGCTACTAGTGCTTCCCACCTGGTTTACACCGGGACAGGTTAACCGGTTTATTTTCTGTTTTAAGAAAAACCGAAAACCGGTTTATTTTGCACGGTTAACCGGGCATTATTGGAAACCTCTTTTTGCCTTTAGTACAATGGATTCTTAAACAACTATTCATTTGACGGTTCCGTGGAGCAGTGGTCAACGTCGTTGAATTCCATGACGAGTCACACAGATTCAAGTGCATACGTGTCTCTAATCTTTTCGTTTCTCTAATACTGAAATAATGGGTCTTAAAAAAAGGCGATTTTTTACCTTTTAGTTGTCTCTTAGCCCTATTTTTATATCTTTACTCTCATCTAAAAAAGAGAGGTTTAGCAACTGAGTAACAAGCAGTTCTTGAAAAAAAAATTGTTTGGATAAACTTCATTTAAAGTGTATATGTTTAACATTAAAAGTAGACTTAAATAAGTTATTTTTGTCTTTTATGCACCTATTAGTTTATATTTAAATTATCAAAACGTCACGTATTTCTTTGTTTTGTAATATTGGTTTGTCTGGTACTACAATTGGATTTTTGAAAATAATAAGCCGATTAGCCAATTTATTTATTTGAAAAAAACCCGTTTAGATGTTTTGGACGGTCAATTGGAAAACTTAATTGCTATTATTGTGCTGTAAATCGATCATTTATGTTTTTTAAATTATTTTTTATGAAATGTTAATTCTTTCTCTGTCAATTTAAAAATGTCCTGTGCCGAGTGCATAAAAAGCAAACTTTATAAATTATTAAATATGTTGTATGTCTACTTGTTGAAGTGTTAACACCAAGGGCACATTAGCTTGAAAGTTGCAGACTCATTCATCTCCAATTTTGTGAATTGTGAGCTAGCATTAAAAATAGTTTAATATGTGGGTAATCCATGATGAAGCCAGTTTACGAGTGTCACGAATGCAACCATTTTTACTGTACGATTATTTGTTTTTTTTAAGTATATAATTAAACTTAACGTTGTTAAATGTTTAATGAATAAAACATTCCTCTATCACAACCTTATATAAACCTTATCTTCCATCAGTAATAATCAAAAAAAGATCAATCACCCCTTTAAAGCAACGCCACTGATCTGCATAATACAGACAGCAAATAAAAATAAATAATTGCAGACCTAAATTAATTTGTCAGAAGCGACGATTTATGACTTCATCGATATGAAATTTCCTTAATGTTTTAATTAACTCTCAAACGAGGTTTATATTGTGCACTCCTTCAAAAAGAGTGGGTGAGAAGGATTGGTTTCCACAGATTTTACAACTCACTTTATTGAAAATGATTGTTTCAAACAAGAAGGTCTCACTGCGAATATTTAAAATACTTTTCTTATAAATTATAATCTAAAATAGACTTCAAGATTTCAAAACTTAATATCTGTAAAACTAGCAACAATTCAATAAATATACATAATTATACCTATGTATGTATATTATTTCGATTAGTTAGATTAGTTTAGAGTGATTAGTTAACCACTAGTCCTGTCCTAGTCTTATTCTTCTATCCCTACTGCCGGGTCTTATGGCGCAGCTGTTAGCGTTTTTGGCTATGGTGCCGGATCTCACGGGCTCGAATCACAGTATGATCAACATTTTTTCGATTAATTGATTGATTTCTCTTCAAAGGCATGAGTGTTTGTGATGTCGAAAAATTCTCTCCCACTTCTCCATTCCTTCAATAACTGAGTATAGTGAGAGCGATTAGTAAAGCTGCCTTAGCCTTATCTTTCTATCCGTTCTGCTCTCTTTGGAAAAGAGAAGTTGAGCGACGGAGTAACAAACAGTTCTCGTAGAAAAAGTTATGTTGAGACATCTCTATTGGGGGGCCATTGGGAGCGGACATGGATTTAAATAATAAATATTATATCCACTCATTTTTTTACACCCATCCTATCCTATGAATGGGGCGTATCGAGAGCGATTAGCTGACCACTAGTCCTGTCCTAGCCCTTTCCTTTTATTCCTACTCTCTTTGGAAAAAGAGAGGTTGAGCAACTGAGTAACAAGCAGTTCTCGTAGAAACACTTCTGTTGAGATAAACGCCATTGGGAGTCCATATGCTCCACATTGGGAGCGGACATGGTAATATATATATATTTTTAACTAGTTGGTGATCTTTCATTGTTATTTAGAATGGCATTATTTTATATTAAACAGTCATTTCAAAAACGTGTGTTTCATATAGCATATAATTGGAAGGCTTACGTAAAGTAAACGATTTTTAATTAAACTACATAACTATTGAGAAACTCTGTATCAATTCAAATCCAATTCCAGGTCACGATTTTAATAAACACAGGATCCGATCATGGAACCAACCGATGTATGATATCCCAACGCTTGTAAATCTTTGTTCCGGGCGATAGACTTATTTAAAACTTTCACGCCTTTTCGGTGTACCGATCGACGTGTTGTTGCTTGCGTACAGCCACTTGTTACTGCAAGAGTAGGCGCTGGGTTTTAGTCCCTGGAGGTCAAGAATTAAGCAATAAGTTTTAACCACCGATTGAAGTGATTTGGATAGACAGTTTATGTTCGTTTTGATGATTTTGTCGAGGAGAAATTATGAAATATTGTCAACCGATAAATTGACTGAGACATAACTTTCAAAACATCTCCAATGACCCCATGGAATGCTTCAGTCAATATATAAATTAAACATGCTACAAAATCTTTATATGGTACAAAAAGGTGTTGTACCATATAAAGATTTTTCCACCACCACCTGCTACGTATTTACAGCCTTTACTCCGTAATACAAAACCGTTAAGCGCTTTCATATAACTTTCAAAGGTCCTATTAGGGCCAGTTATTCAAAATTATATAAGTTTCTATAATAAAAGATGTTATATAATAAAAAATATGTGAATCGCCAGTATTAATATTATTGATCTATATTTCAACCTCAATGCCAGTTTGATATTAAAAAGCTGATCTAAGCATATTTTTAAAAGGGTTAAAAATAATTTTGCATGTGGATCGGATGGTTTTCACTGGTACAAGTGAACTTTCTTTTTGATATAGTTATAAATTAACAAAAGTAACAATTTTTCTGAGTTTGCCAATCATTTAATAGAAAATAATCATAATTTTAATCAGATTTGTAATTTAGAAATACTCCACCGAGTTAATAAAAAGGGTTTAAAGATGAATATTTTAGAATTTTTAGAAATTAATAAAACTCTTAACAAAAAATAAATATTATTAAATAATATTCTTAATAGCACAGGCGGTTCCCCGTTACTCAAATTGTTTCCAATTAATAGAGTAATCACAAACCTAGCTGATTGACTGCAGCTCATTAGTTTAATAGTTTGTGATGTTTAACGTCATTAGTAGTATGATTAAATTTGTTTGCACTGTTCCGATTTTATAATCCCCTCTTTGCTTCCCTTAAAAAGGAAAAATCCCATTCTGATTGTTTACAACTCATTAGTATAATTAGTATCATTATCTGTTTGCTTTATTTCGATTCTACACCCCCCCTCCTTGCTCCTCTTAAAAGGAAAAAAACCCAAACCTCCATTTTGTAATTTTATAATTTTAAAATGTTAGAATCAATCTTGCTTCATTACTTAAGCAAACTTTGCGATAGTAAGTCTGAAGATGCCTCTGAAAGAGGCGAAACACGTGTCACAGTTAGTAACACAATACGTGGAATAATCAAAGTTAATTTAAATTTTCTATTAAAATGAATTTCCACAAAGTTACCGCCGAAACCATCGAAAGTAACAAAATACCTATTTAATATTTATTTTTTAAATTTTAAATTTGCTATCACAACCATTCATGCATATAATATTTTGTTTTAATTCAAAAATAAAATATTGTAGCTAAACAGAGTTCTATGGGGAGCTACACTATAAGCGAAAATGATCCGACCGAAAGTTCATTTAATTCTTTTTAAGTCTTTTTTAAATTATAGCTTTTGACCAAATTAAAAAATAAACTGACCTTCCGATGTTTATACTAACCTAAAAAAAACAATGACCAAATAGCTAATTAATACTAGCTATTGAAATTCTGACCAATGACAAGTATTTGAAAAATAGTCTCGAAAAACTTGGTATATAAAAATGAGTTCTCCGACACTGTTGTAAACTAATTATACAATACAATGTGTATACAATATAAATAATCAACTATTATGATTACAAAACATAAATACTAGACTATGTTGACTTCCCCTTAAAATTTTGCATTAGTACCTCAATAATATTATTATAATATATATCAGTTTAATGTTAGTCAACATAAAAAAAGTTTTTATTTCAGTTTTAGTATTTTATTTGAATTAATTGCAATGCCATAAAGGTAATTCTTATAATTATTAATAATATATAATGGACATTTCTAGTAATTAAAAAATAAACGTACATTTGTCAGTGCGTGGTTAATTAAAAATATATACTTACACAATGTTAATATTATTGCGTGTCAATATTGAAGTATAAATTTCTTCATATAAATTAAATTAAATCTATCCTGCTCACTACTTTTTCTATAGAAATAATTGTATTTATCTCATTGCAGGTGCTTGTTTTTGCGGTCGGCAGACATTGAAGATGGTACTGCGTTCTAAAAGTAACCAGAACTCTTGACTGAGAGCTTTGCAGCATACAAATCGTTCATGATGACCATTTTCTTCGTATTTAAACCCCTCAAAGCCGAACAGATTTATTTAAAAAATATATTAGAAATTATTATTATAGCATGATTTTCTTGCTAATTCGCAAATTTACTAAACAAATAACTAAAACCTGACGTTAACAGGAGGATATTTTCGTTGCTCTAAAAGTCATCAGAACATTCTGACTTGGATCCCAGCAAGGTTCTAAAATTAATCTCTTTTTGAATTTTAGATAAAAAGGAAACTTTCTTAATTATACCGGGAAATTTTCTATTGTATAAAACGTAACCCCTCCCACCTTAATCGCCTATAGCACCATGGTATGTTTTACAAACTAATAATTAATAACTATAAACTTAAAGTAATTCATTTTTATTTCAATGATTTATTTGTATTGAAAGAGTTAATAAGCAGAAATGCAATTGAACATTTTCAAGAAGACTCGCTAACTTTTAAGATGCAATAATGTAAAAATTTAAATAGCTATTTTCTGTACTCGCTTCTGACGACTTAATGCAATTTTATATTGTTTTGACATTCATCACATCACGCATTCCTCTTCAGACATATCTTCATAACTGGTTTGTCCGTTTTTAATGTGATTTTTTTTATTTGTTCCAGCATTGGCAAATGGCCGAATTTGGAATTAACCCGGTAGCCGTCAAATTAACTTGCGTGTGCTCTTAAGGTTATTATATTTCATCGTCAAAAAAACAGAAGTTTCCATAAATTGCAAAGTTATGAATATATAACATTTAGATCAATTATTATATCTTTGTTATATTTTTGTCATTGTGGAAAAAATAATTTTTTATTGTATTTTACATAACTATCGTAAATTTATGTATGTTTTTTCACATTGTTGTATAAATGTGGATCAGGGTTTTGGTTAATTGAGTTCGTAAAACAATAAACATTTTAAGTGCAATCGAGCCATATTTGATACTGCTATTTTATAATACTTTTATTGACTAAATTAAATCCATTTTTCATGTTTGAACAATTTTGGAACGAGCTGGGCTTGCAAATAATAGCCTCATATTTTCAATGTACAATTATCAATTTACAGTTAATTTATCATCGTTGGTATAGTATTAAAAAATAGTACATACATTTAACAAAAAAAAGCATGCAACAGGTATGAAATAAAGAATATTCTTTCTTGGGGCTTTTCTCGACTCAAAATCTATCATATTCATAAAATTTTCTTGGACTTCGATCTTTCTTTTCATTAATACCTCACTAAAAATTCATCAAACCTTTCACAGTTTTTCCTTGCATTTTATCAAGCCTATTGTTTATGTTGTATAATTGTTAGAATATATTTTAGATTTAAAAAGTTCAATACGTCTTCACATTCAAACGAATCACTCAAAGAATAGGTACTTCCAGTGTTTGTATAAAAATAATAACGTTATTTTACTCATTTATTTTGAAATAATTTACAGATTCCGTTGGTTGGTCGTCATATCAATCAAAAAATCATTCAGAAATTAGTGTTTTATTTATTTTTTCTTTATAATGCTAAAATGTAGGTCAAACATCACACATCAATTTTTCATAAAACTCACTAAATAATATTATCGATTACATGACTAAGAAAAACCATAATTAAAATTCCAAACAAAGTTTTTTTCGGTTGAATGAACGTTTACTTTTTCGAACTATATTACATTGGAGTAAATAGAGCAATGTGTTTAGTCTATTTTTTTAGTTACTAAAGCAATTTCTATCATTAAAATACTTACGTTTGAAAATGAAATAAGAGTGTAGCAGGTACTGTTTTTTATATTTCGTTTAACTATGACAATTTTATTCTTCTCACAAAATGTATTCCGGATTCAAATAATTTTGACAGCTTCGAAAAAACAATGACAAATAATGGTCAAAGCCCAAGCAATCAATCAATCATAAGCTTATAAACATAATTCAAATATCGAACTGCACATCGAATCGAAAATCGAACCTAAACAAACATCGCCAAAACACAGACGACGCAACCGCAAATCAAATAAAAATAACAAAGTCAAATAAAGGCAGCTTCACATGCGTAGATACAGTAAAATAATAAAGTACAATATTGTGTTGATTACTACCTAATACTTTTCAGATATATTCAGCCAAAGCCTCCTATAGTGACTGCTTACTAGCTAGAAGACTGCTATGATTCAGCGCATTCCATCTATTAAAAAAAAATGTTTGTCATTCTACCTATATAATATTCATTGAAAAACTTACAACGCAATATTGATGCTTAATTAATCGATTTCATTTATAATTTATTAAGCCTGGTCAATTTATTTGTTTTGACTTTAAACTAACTATATAAAAGGAGTGCTAAATATTTAAGTTTAAAATAGTAAACTACTCATCGATGCATGGCTATAGCTTTCTTCGGTGATGAATTTTCAACGTAATGACTTTCGCGTTTGGAAAATTGATTGGTGAACGTAAACAATAATAACCTGCGTTAAATTTTCTAAATACACGATAAATATCCAGCTTATTTTTTAAAAATATTGTATTTGATGCTTGGAAAAATAATAAAATTCATCTTCCAATATCGGTTATATTGGTTAGACACATGAATGCATTTTTAGTGAAATATTTTTTAATGAGAATGTATTATTATATAAAAGTGTTATTTTAACATTTTTGAAGATTTTTTTTTTTTTTAACCAATATCAATGTGAATCAAAGTAAACACTCATGATAATAAATGTATTATCTATTGCGGACGAGTCATTGCAAACAATATAAAGGCCCGCTGCCAATTCCGCAGATTAAAATTCAATGTACGTCCCCCGTATTTTAATTGCCTGCTATCTTGGCCAGACTGGTTGTTCGTCCGCCATCCGCCTCACCAAGTATTTTAATTTTTGAGGTAAGGTTTTGACCAGCAACTATAGGATGCGTGTTGAGCCCCGGCGCAGCCCGGTAGCTGGTAGCATCGAGCAATTTGTGAAATTAAGTTCGTAGAATCGAAAGCTATTAATATGCATACCGGTCGGATGGGTTGCCGCCCTGTTCGATTCGAATGCTGGATAAAGCGGGACAGGGGTGGACCCCGTTTCATTTACGCCCATATTAAAAAATGTTGTCGTAATTTCTGTAATTCCATATTTGGAACTGCTAATCATATTTAAGGAGCTGTATCAATTGTAAATCACTTTCACTTGTTTCTTTGACCGATTTCAGCTTAGAAATTTTTCTTCTCTTCAAAATGAAGCAATCTTAAAAAAATAGTTCGTTCATGCATGATCTCACCTGATCAGACCACTGAAGATCTCGATGCAAACCAAATCTTTACAACACTCCCATTCTCTTTAAAAAATGGCATATTGACCCATAAACCCTAGAACCAACATGCTTGGTTTACGATCAAGTGTTTTCGTGTTCATATTACGTAAAGGTCAATGTCATAATGCATATTTTTTAAGTTAACATTTGGAGTCTTATAGATGTGCATTTATGAAGCATTTTATGAATGAGTTGATCTTGATTGACTTTGCTGAAAATTTCCCTAGTGGGGCTTAAAATATCTGGTCCATTGGGAATTACCGATATTGCCAAATGTGTTTTCTTATAAAAATAATTAAAAAATATATATCTTCCAATCACTTTGATCTCGTAATATATAAAATGATTTCTCTTCTCATTTCGATAAAGGAATAATCATAAAAGTGGGTATATTTAAATAAATGGAGGAGACTTAAAACTGGATACGTTAATCGTTTACTGAAATTTAAGATTCAGTATGATACTCAATTATTTGTTCCACAGTCTATTCGGAACACTGTACCAAAAGATAAATTCGATCCCATACGCGGCTACCTCCTGGATCCGAATTCATTCAACTTTTTTTAATCCTACAATTTAATTTATGTAATTCGAATAGGTAGTATCATTTGACTTGTGGCGTGGTACTGTAATATTTACTATTGTGTTGATAATTTCTAATTCAGTTAACTATTTTTTTTTCTAATTATGGCATCATTTTATATACAAACATTTTTTTAATTTAATTATTTTATCCTCTACATTTCACACTGTATCTGATCAGAAATTATGCCAAAACATAGTATATTTGATACATATTAATTTGAAATATTGTATCACGGTAACAGATGAGTATCGACTTGCTATTGAATATCTATTACTTATTCCCTATTAACTAAAGGCATTTATATTCTAAGTTCCTCCCTGGTCAAGCTGTTCGCGTGAAAAAAGAATTGCAACTGACTTCATTCAGGTGCAAAAGTATTTGCGAGTCTTTTCGTGGGCGTGGAACGGAATTACGTTTGTTTTTTGATTTTCGAAAAGATATTAATTGTAACGCTGTAGTGGTACTTAATGTGTTGACTAACCCTTCAAAGACGGAACCTACAATTTTAATTTTAAATATTTACAATTTAAATACAAATTTGTACAAATAAATGCAGCAATTTACGTCATTCACACAATTATATCAAACAAGGACAAATATTTTAATTCATTACTGTGGTTTAATTTATTTTTTATTTTTAGCGTTTTATAAATATTATTTGGACTGTTTTTAGTCATAAGATAACCACTAAAGTATACCAAATATGGGAAGAAAGATTTTTATTATCAACATATGATAATCATACTGCAGAATCAACAGTTGCCAGTTACTCTGCGATGGTTAAGGTTATAAAACATACCTACACATGATAAATTTTCTAAGGAAATAGATTGTCATAACTCTTTCAGTAATATACATGTGCAGTTGAAAAATACTAAGAGAATTTTTGTATCATCACCATTGGCACGTAAGTTTAACACTCCAAGGATAGAAACAGCTGTTGTGTACGCCGACTCCGCAAATAATCATAAAGAGCATAAAGGTTCGTATTTTTTATATTGGCAGATAATTTTTTCAGTATCATTTTGAACATGATAATGATATTTTTTAAAAGAAGATAAAAATCAGCCCCATAGAGACAACTCAAAAAGGGGTGTGGCTTAAAATTTGAGATGTTCCTATTACCAATTTCTAAGATAAAAATCTATTTTAAAAAAAACTAGCCGCCGAATCCATTGGAACAATTCAGTAGATATTTGGTTTTGAATTAATTGTGAAGGTTAAGTATCAATGATTCTTAACCATGACATCGCTTATGATAAAAAAGTCGAAAAAATATTTCATTTCAAAAGAATTATGAAATATATATTTTGGCACCGCCCTGTCGTTACTAAGATAATAAAAAGTTAATCGGTTACTTCAATTTTATCTTGGCTATTGACAATATTCCTTTTTTCGTAAAAAAGCAACAGTTGTTCAATCTAAAATCATCGAGAAATTAATAAATTAAACACAATATAAAGTAATGTTTATTCCTGATGTGTCATATTCAAATCTGATTTAAATGATACAAAAAAAGTTCGCCTGTAACACTCTAAAAGCCATCTCATTACGATGTCGTTTTTTTTTAATCTTTTTCAGTGGCATCGGAATCTAACTAAATTTATGCATCTAGCCACCTTTCGTGAATTCAATTAAACGTTGTACTTGTCTCTCGTTCACGAGATTTATATCACCTTTCTGCATAAAAGATATTTTAAAAATAAATATTCCTTATTATTTTATAAATCTAACAACTTTTAATTTTTACAAGAAATTTAGAGATTAGTATTTCAACTCGATCGCTGCCACAGACGAGATATCTCGTAATTTTTTTCGTGCTCAACAGGCCAAAGACGAGTTATCTCGTCAATAACTAATTAAATTAATAGTTGCAAATTATAGCCGGCATGCTAGGTAATTACTATTAATTATCTACGGCGACTAAAAAATTAAGCTTATACATATAGAACGCAGTTGCGAGATTGTTTAGTTAGACAACATATTTACTTCTCAATAATATCAGGAATTGTGAAGACAATTTACCATATCAGCTACGGTTTATTCGGTGATATGGCAATCAGTGCCGTAGTGAAGATTATAAGACGGAATAAAAATATTCTACCAATAGACAAAAAATATAATTATTTTTTGTTTTGTAATATTGTGAACACATTGTTTATATATCTCTAATGGCTTTCGGCTTAACTATCATTCAATCGTCATTGTTTCAGTCATTATCAAAATAATGTTTTGTTTAGTTCGTGTTCCCTTTTCCACAGTTAATTACCGTACGATAATATGTCATAGAGTACCGAAAAACGTATATTATCCGGACTTTTTGGATATGAATATCCTAATATTTTGACTATCCGGATTACTTAAAATCCTTATAATCAAAAAAATCATAATTGACAGAGTAAGACAAGTATATTCAGAATGAATAGTTATTTTATTATAAAGAAATTCACTCATTATTTTTTGCTTAAAGCTTCTTTTGAAAACTGATAACGGTTTCTTCATTATCATTTAAACGTAGAAACATTTTTTTATATATATTTATTTGAATGTTTCTATTACACCCTGATCTTTCGGTGGATATAATTTCAACTTAAACACGTGTCTTTCGAAACCCGAACAATTGTGGTTCTGCTTTATATAGATATGGCTGTAAACAGTGCCAGCGCAAGGTTATTTGGCGCCCTAGGCAACGGCTATTGCGTTCCCCCCTTTCAACAAATCGTCCCATTTTTATTTTGAAATAATGAAAAGTAAACAATTCGGAATCATTAGAAATATTTTTTTATATATATCCATGCCTGCTCCCAATGTGGAGCACATGGCCACCTTATAGAGGTATTTTAACAGAAATTTTTCTACGAGAACTGTTTGTTACTCAGTCGCTCAACCTTTCTTTTTCGAATCACATAGAAAAAGATACATAATTACAACGAACAGATACAAACATCAAAATAGAATAAAATGCACTATTATTTATTATTATTAGAGTATATAAAAATAATTTTAATACTCCATTTATGAGCCTCCTAATGGGTTGCGCTCTAGTTGGTTGCCTATTTCGCCTGTATGAAGGCGCCGGCCCTGGGTGTAAAATACAGAGTAGACGATATTGTACAACGAGCGCGTTACCGCATACTCTCTACGTTGCTTATGACTATGTACTATGCCACTGGGGAAAACGGTCTCATTTCTCCAAATGAACACTTGTAAGTTCCACATATTAACAAACATGTGACTAATTGACATATCGTAAAAAATGATTATTAAATCCACGGCACACAGTATGACGTTTTACACCCAGCTTGAACACCTCTTAAAAATAATCGTTAAACGAAATATGTTTTGAAAACTTTCCTGGTGCTTAAAAACAAAAGAATATCGATAATATCATTTGAATGAGTATAATATTGTATTCGATTGCAAATGAGCCAGGTCGTAGCTACTTTAAATATTATAAGGTGTGCCGCCTGAATCCATAAAAATGACAAAGAATTCCTCGAGCTGATTAGGTAAAGAAGGCATTTATATTAATTAAGTTATTTCATATAATTTATGATCCTGTATATGATATCAAAACTCAGTATAATTAATTTTCTAAATTAGCGATTAGTTAATCTTGTTCCTTTCGAAATGTCTGTATACAAGATGGCTAGGAAGTTGCTGTTATCTTATGATAATACTTGTCGTGGGAACGAAATACTTTCTAATATTTCCGACAGCACAAAAAAATAAATGTTTTTTTGGCGGAATAGATATTTTATTAATTCAGTAAGATTTTTTTCCGGAATAAATGAATATTAAATATTATACGAATTCTTTACCCAAAACAATATGATATAATTATATTGTTTTGAGATATGAAAAAAACAGATTGAATTAATAGGTGTATCTAAATACAATGCGGGTGGGAGGTTTTTAATATATTTTAAATAGATAAGATTTCTGAAAAATGCTGACTATTAGTGGCTTAATCATTAAAACAGTATTTATGTGCCGCGCGTAGTATTTACCCTATTAAAACATGTTAATTCATGATCCAATTTATTGCATTTCTACAGAAATTCTATTGAAATCTACACATCAATAAAATAAGTAACACTGGTAGGAATCATGGCTTCCTTTAGATATAAATAAAAATACTACAACTAAAATAAAACCCCTAAAAAGTCGAATATAAACAAAAAAGGTTTTCATCGGATGACAGTCGTTAGCCCATTAAAATGGCTACCTGAATATAGTAGCATCTTGAATTCAGAACGTTTTATTACATTGTATAATAAAACAAAGAAAAACAATCTCTCTGAATAAAGAGTATTGGGTTTATTCTTCTTTGTTTACCGCAGTGTTCCATGGTTTTTCTCCAAATTACAATCATGCACGAAATTATGCGTCAGTGCAGAGCGATAAACGGCTTTATGGTCAGTATAAAAAGAACCCATTATCGTTCGCGGCGTAATCAAAAGTTCACGTTTTACCGATCAAACTTTTTGGGAATGGCATTTAAACGAGCGCTTATTCATCCCGCGGACACAACGGCCTAACTTGAATTTGGAACGTTGACCATTTTGATTCGACCTAACGTTTAGTTTAAGTGAGAAATTTGTTTGGACGGAAAATGGTTTTCGGCCATTCTCAGGGCTAGTTTTTTTAGATGATAAAACCTTTTGTGTCGTTCGCGGGGAAGTGGCAACTCGTATTCGTTGCAATTTATTGTTCCAATTAGTTATATCGTCGGGAAAAGGTTTTTCGGTTGTTTTTTTTTACAAATGGAGTCAATTCTTAGCAGATAGAAAAGGAAATGTGACGAAATATATGTTAGTTTGACAAAGGTTGTAAAAATAATGACTTTGACATTCTTTCGGTTAACATGCTCGTCTTCTTGATAATAATTTGAAAAAGTCTAATCATATTTGTACCGCATATCGATACATATCACTTGACAGCTACAAATATAATAAATGTTGAGCACACATAACATGGCGACCGACACTTGTATACACAACAACTTCTAGCATTTTGTCGATAGTTTATTTTTACAATACTGAGTACAGATGCTACAGTTACAGGAATTTATAATATTTTCTTTCAATCGATTTATTGATTTCTGTTCGAAGACATGGATGATGGTGATGTCTAAAAATTCTCTCCCACCTTTCCGACCCTTTAATAACTGGGCGTAGAGAGAGTTATTAGTTAACCATTAGTCCTGTCCTTCTACGACATTCGTCGGAAAAGAAAGGTTGAGCGACTGAGTAACAAACAGTTCTCGTAGAAAAACAGTTTTTGAGACACCTCTATTAGGAGGCCATATGATCCACATTGGGATCAGACATGGATAAAAAAGATATATCAAATTATTTTGATTTATCTACTTATTTTAATTGAATTAACAATCATGTTGAAAATAATAAAATAATCTAAAGCATTTAAATGCTCCTTAGCTTAAAAAAATAATCACTACTATTTTTATATAAATTCTTTCAAAATATTTAAAGTTGAAATTATACATCGGCTAATCAGTATTTCACATTTGATTATTTACAAGAGAGCGAAGCAAAGACTATTTTAAATTTCTACTAAATTGAACACAATTATTTTTAATTGACATTTTGGTATCATTAAAAAGAATCAATAGCAAATTATTGCTGTGTTCGTATAGTGTCGAAATAGTGATATTTTTACGATTTTTATAATAATATAAACATATAACATACATTATTTTCATTATTTTGATTGTATATTCAATACTTGCATTTAGAATACTCGCATAGCAAAATTATCACAATTCTTAATCACAGTCACTTGTATACTGAGGTGGAAGTTTGAAGGGGCTCGCGCAAGTCTCTTGTTAAACTTTACTAAGGCTGGTGAGCCCCTTATTACTGCAATTTATTTATTGTGATATGTATTATCTAAGACGGCTTAGATATAACATTTTAAATACGGAATCGGTGCAAACACAAACAATATTACCTTTGTATTTTTAAAACATTCACTCTTGGAATCTAACGAAGGTAAGCGCGTTTTTCAGCTATTGATATTAATTATTTTCCGGGTTCATAATATAAATATACTAAATAACATTCGACTGCCTTAATAATTATTGCGTAAAATTTAATAAGAACGATAAAAAATTGCCTCATCCCTAGAACTCGTGAACAGTACTGATATTAAGCGAGCCTCTTGCTAACTTAAATATTGTAATCATTTGAAGTAGTTCGATTGAAATATAAAACGTTTTGGAACGAAACAGAATTGTTTAATTAATCAACAAGAATACACTCCAAGAGTGATTAACAGAAAAGTTGTAAGGATATCATCACACCCGTAAAGTTATCCACAGTTTCCGTGTTTTAGGTCCATTAGTGCGGAGTTCGAACAGCGTGGACATAGATCGTTTTGGGCGGCTGTCAATTTGGTAGCGGGTGAATTAATGTCGCAACTCTGAAACAGGTATCTCGGGGCCAATTAGGCACAGGATACCTACTAATGAGCTAAACTGAGGACCAGTGTAGGTCCGGATCGGTTACGTTACACGCCAATATATAATTATAATTCCATTAATTGATTAGTTTACATTCAACATAAAATCAATTATTTCATACACATTTTTTTTACGATATGTCCGCTTCCGATGCACTTTATATAAGCTTTTTTTAACCGAGAATTAGCTGTTAGTAATTCGCGCAGGAAAAAATTAAGGGTGTGTATCCTGAAAGCGGGACGATGAAAAATCGAATACACAACTGCAAGTGTTTTGCAGTAACCTCTGTTTTTCTTTTCACTGGAAGGGACACTGACAATCAGTCTTCGTGAAAAAAAATATTTTTTAGATGCTTGGTTAGAAATTGACGTTGGACATCGGTATAATTTAGAAAATGATTTTTATCCATCGGCATCTAATCGATAATTGATTTAATGTATTTCAAAACAATATAATAATATAAAACAATTTGGAGTGGTTCATCATTTCATTTGTATTTATTTATTATCAAAGGAAGGAAAAATGTTTAAAAATTTGTTCATCCATGGTATCGGCAGCCTATAGTTCATTTGTTTACCGTCTTTTTCTTTTTTTTTTCTTTCGACAGTTGTAAATATAATATAAAATATGTTTAACCATTCCACCTCTGCTGTCGGTCAGTTCAAAACCAATTTTTCAACACGACGTGTTTTGGCTTCTGTTTTATAGTGACACTGGTTTTTTATACCATAAAGATGGTATTCAACTTTAAGAGCAATGCCGTTGCAACGTTTTCGTTATTAACCATTTCACTGCTATCGCTATCTTTCACTGCCGACCCATTACACTATCGCCATGGCAGCTTACAGCTTACTTTATAAATTCGCCTGCACTGTTTATCAAAGTTAGTTAATAAATATCATGCATTCAAGTCAGAATTTTTTGTCCACATATAATAACTTCATCTAATTGGTCGTCTTATTGTAAAATTAAAATTTTATTAACAACATGTTATTTTAGGCTTTCACTGCTATCATATAATTTGGAAGTCACTGTGTTTTATCAATAATTGACCAACAATACAGGGGTGGGATGGAGGGTGCTTGGATGAGTTCGCGCGAGTCCCTTGCTAAAATTTACAAAGTTAATTTAAGAGGTATCAATATTCTCAGATCAAATTAGCATACAACTATACTACAAGCAATTTTTGAAATATATTATTTACTACACCTTCAGTCCACACAAAAGTACATTTTTGTCATTTGCATTGATAAGTTTATGGTAAATTGCATATTGATATATTATATAAGTGTATAAAGTAATAATCGATTGCTTATTTAAGTTTGCATTTACTTGCATATGAGTGATAAAAATCACCTCTTCCCCAGAACTTCGAGAAACACGAGCCCCTTGTTAACGTATTGGCAACCCACCGCTGCAACAATACAACCGCCAACCAAAACACGATGACTTTCCAGTTTTACACAAACCAAAATGACATGTCATTTCGAGTTTTTATTACGGACCGCCATAGCCTTGTTGATAATAACGTGATGTAACAGTTCACTGTAATTTTACAATTTCGTTATAACACAAGAATAATGTATTTAAATACTACAATTCAACGGCTTAAAAATGAAAATTTGTTGGACAGCAAGTATTAAATCATCATCTAATTTCGAGAGAGCAAATACTTTTTAATTAAATATATGTCCATCCCTTGTTTTTCTTATTTTGTTGAAAAACAATATTAAAAACATTGAAAACACTGATGAAACCATATCATAAGTAATTCATTATACTATTTTAACACATGCTGGGCTAGTAATATTATTTTAATGCAATTTTCGAGATTAACTTGTTTATAAAATTATAAAATGAAAAATAACGCGAATATTGACGTTCATTAACCTTAAATGCAACCTTATTCAAAAATAGCTCTCATAATGCAACCTTCTCAACGCATCAGAGTAGCCAAAAGGCTGCAGGTTCCCCTCCGCAGGTCTAGAAGCATTTACCAAGCAATTTTTGGATGTAATGTCTACCTTTTTGGTCGAGTAGAATGAGTTGTACTGTAGTAAATATATCTTGGTTTAAGTCACAGTTCAGTATATAAATTCAGATTTTTTAAATTTAAATATTTGGTATTCATGGTTGTTTATTTAGTAATTTTTCTTCGGATTGGCCTTTAAATTTCGCATTTAATTTATCTCATGTGAGTTAATTTTTAAAAATATATTTGGTAAAAATAAAAATAATAACTGGAACTACATAATTAAAGCTCGTTGATAATGTTAACTATTCTGGTATTCGATCACAACAATAATTCAATAATTAATTGGCTGTATGTTTTAATACATTAAAAGTGGCTGAGTTATAAAAATATAAATGTCCGAATGGAACATTTTTATAACGTGCCGATTTCGTCTGCTTTACCTGTATTTGGAATGTCTGTAGAGATGTTACTTAGATAACAATCTGTAATTAATTGACTAATGGAGTGTTATCTAATTTAAAAGTTGAAGCATCCTGCCCGAATGGCTTACAATTATAGCGCTTATGTAAGAAGCTGTGACTGCACCAGTGATTCTTAAATGTCATATACCCAAACACCAAAAAGGTCGATAAGATTATAAGGAAAGACTATGATTTTTGTGCTTCATTTTGTACAAAAATCTGGTAGGGAATTTTCTATGCTTTTTGGATTTAAGCCTTTAATAATTAAGTATCATTTACATACATTTGGTGTGTCTGAGATATATATTTTATATACGAAGGTTTGAGTGTAACGTCTGAAACATGAAATTGAAGCAAAAAGAAAATAACACACATAACACATGAGTCTCAATATTGAAATGCTGCACTCTATCAATCTAATGTAGGTAAATACATTTTCTAGCTATTGATAATAAATAAATTATCATACATTGCGTTTTTTTACATAATTTTAGTATAAACATTTTAATATTCTATAGATTTAATAACTATTGCGTTTAATAAAAAATCGATACCTTCTCCAGAACACTGCGAATATCTATAAGAATAAGCGAGCTTCTTGTTGACGTACTGGCAATCCCTCGCTAGTGTTGCTGTTATTTAATAGATCATTGAGGTGTTATAACTTCGCATCAAAAAATTTAAACAGTCGTAATTAATGTATTAATGCAGTATTTACATCAACCCGTTAAGTGCTTACGATAAAAACTCAATATTATGAAATATATTATCTTTATATGAATGACTTTCTTAAAATTTGGTCTCTCGTGATCTTTTTTGGAGATGGTAAGGGTAGAACTATGAAACGAGGAAAAGTCTTCTAGTGGTAACTAATTGCTTCCTCTATGTCCGAGTTTTAGGATCGGATAAGTGTAATAGGAATGGAAACATCGCATACATAAAAACATACATAGAACACGAGTTCATGAAACGACTCAGGACAACGACGACGATGATGTCAGGGATTCGAATCCGTGGACAGCGCATCCTAAGAATACGAGGTTGATTACTCCATCACAAACTCGGCAAATGCTAATCCAAATTTGATCCAGGGACATTAGTCCAATTTTCATATCGATTAATTAAGGTGCAGTAATAGTTTGTTTTATATATTTTTTCATTGCATAGTATGAGAACCATTCGACCGTTTTAATGATAAAATTTGATCAGTAATAAATCCAATAGAATGTATGTGAACTAACGACTCTATTCATTATTTTTTTCTCGCTACTGTTCGCCGCGCTGTTAAATAATGCTAATGCCAAACATATTTAATGTTTATTTTTGTTAATTGCTCTAATGAAAACAAAATACTTAAAACCAATTTCCATTCAGCAATAATTGGAGACTCACTCAATCGGACCACTGATATCGAAATCGTCATAATTAACACAACTCGTTTTCTTGATTAAAGAAACTGTGTGCTAAGAAGCAAAATAGGTAATAGAAAAAAAATCAATGTAAAACATTGCAAAATTTGTCTTTGGTTAGCAATTAAAATTCCAATTAGTTTATTTGGTCCATGGCATTAATTTATCATAATCCAAATTATTATTATTCAATTAACATAACGCCACTGTACCGACAGAAGTTGGTAAGTAAAAAAAAATAGGTAAATACACGATTTTTTTTCAACTGTTTTTCTGGAAAATTAAATTGCACTATTAATTGTATCAGTTCGTCAAAAACAATTATTATTAGTTATACAAATTGACAGCCAGGCAATTCTCCCTGTCTCTTATTTTCTTATTTCGATTGAGTCAGATATGCACGAATCGATCTGTATTTCGATATTACAATTATCTCAAGTACAATAAAATGGTCACAACTTAAATCAATTTTGGTTAGAAAAAAAATATGAACGGTCAGAATAAAAATATATTCGGTCAGAATATTTTGTAACAATTTTGGTTAGTTAGGTTAGGTTAGGTTTTTTTAAAATTTGATTTAAATTAATTCATAAATTCTGACCAATGTAATATAAATTCTGACCGGATAAATACCTATTGAGGTGAGAGGCTTTATCTTATAAGGGCAATTTTTCATTTCATCTGTGATTTTCTACAACCTAGTATCTCAAAAAGTAAAAGTTTTCGGGAGACACATAAATGTATTTTGCTCCGCTAACGCAATAAAACACCACTGAAATGGTTGTCATCAATTATTTTTGAGGAAATTAATAAAATATATACACGAATGAATATGTGTGTACTGAAATTCTGAATTCATTATATCAAAAAACTTAAAACTGACAAAAGTTGAGATACGACTTTGTATAAAATTGACGACAATTTGTTGTTTACTCAGAACTATTAATTTGTTACTTGACGACTTCTGCCTATATTCTGTCTATAATATACTGAAAATAATAAGTAATTCAATTATGAATTAATTATTACATCTTTAATGTTGACTGTTTCTTCTGTCACCGTGAAATTATTTCTTTTAGATTACCTTTAATCGAAAAAATATTTTTTAGTAGACTCAAACCCGAATTGAAAAAAACTTTTAAAATACAGCTATAATTTTTAAAAGCTATAACTTTACAGAATATAAAAAAATCTTATTTTTAAAACGTACGAAATAATACCAAATCCTAGAATTCACGATATTTTAACATTTTTTTTTTCTGAGAATGAAAATTTAGAATTTAGATATATTTATGTTGTTACCAAACAAACTACAAGGATATGGATTATAATATTACTAATCGAATATGTATTTGTATATATACATGAAATACATTCAAAATAAAACATAAGTAGTTAAAATTTTCAGTAGGCAGTAGACACATTAGCACAATTTCATTCAATTCTACGAAATATTTTCCACGAATTCATTTCGGCTGAGATTCTTGAATAATGTTACCACAGTATATCGCCCGCGCAACAATAGAGTGACCACCATTTATCAAAATATTAGCACAGTGAAAAATAGTATCGGACGGGCTTTCGGCAACAATGAGATTCATTGACAGAGTGAAGAATTGATTTATCGCGTTTTGGTCTGACGCACAATAACATCGGTAGACTTAGAGACTACTTCATAAATATCCCCGCGAACAAAATGTGGACCAAGTAGACGGGGATGAATGGAAAACGTGTGACCAGCAATTGTGATTGAAAGGGTCTATTTGTATCATTGACTGGAATTGTGTTATAAATACCTAGTATTCATTTACACTCGAGAGATCACTGTTAAATGATTTTTATGAATGTTATTTAGATATACTGACCACAAGGCTTTAATATGGTGGACATATTATTTATCAAATACTTCATATTTATGTAAGTAACAAACAGAAACTTTTTTTTGATACACGGTAAAATTTTGCGTGCTTTCATTTGGGAAATTAAGTACTAAATGATCGCAATAGTTTTATGTCAGCAAATATTTTCTAATCACTTGATTTAAACAATAACACTTCCTTTTTATCAAATTCATGCCGATTAAACTACTTTCTGACTCGACTGATTGACAGGCTTTCTGATTTAGCTTACTTTTAAAACTACAACAGCGAAAATAGGTGGAGATTGTTTTAGTCTCCATTATTTTATTTTATTTTTCATACTGAAAAAAACGATCGAGTAAAATTCTAACACGCCTTCCATCAAAATGTAAAAAAATATACATTATCAACATAGGCTAAATTTTCTTTTCGATTTTACAAAATTTTATTTCACGTTAATATTTATAGCTATAAAACTGGTAACACTCAATTTTATTTCCATTTAATTGCCTGTAAACATTGACATTCACGTTTAGAACATACTTTCGCTTCTGCAGTTTTGATTTTTTTAATGTCATAAAAATATCGGCTACATTTGGAGTCGCAATCGACAGTCCGTAGATAGACAATATGTGATAGTTTATCTTTGGCGTGAACAAAGAAATATCATATTGCATTGTAAATTTATATGACAGACTATATAAGCCACCCACTTGATATAAAAAATAATAAATCGAGGCATATTTCGACCTAAACGATAATTTATTATACATCGTATTTAGCACCTTTAGCAAAAAATAAAATAAACGAATTGATGGCGTAACCAAGAAGATTTCGCTTCACAAGGATTATATAACTTTTTTGAAAAAAATATTAATGTGTGGGTTATAACCCAAAACTTGTACTGTCAGAAATAAACAAGAATATTTATATTGTAATCCAAAACCAAAATCTAAGTAAATGTATTAAAAAATGGAATGTGTTTTAAACTGATCCCATATTATAGATTATAGAAACTGATTTCGCTCATCGCGAGCATTATCAACGGATAAAATATAAAACGATACAAGGTTATTTATACAAAACTACATATGTAAGACTCGTTTAAAGCCCTTTAGTTGGCCCAGCTGGTATGAATAAATTATTTCCTTACTTCTTTTACAATTGGTTGCCAATTCTTGTTGTAAAACTAAGTTAATGTTGTGTCAAAAAGTGTTTTTTTAAATGTAAATGCAACTGTCAAATAAAGATTTTTAAACAGTTCAAGTTATCAATTATCATATTTTTTATGATAATAAAAATACATGTTGACGGTTATAAGTACTTTATCGAAACTATATTAAATATTCAAATATCCAAAACCCCTGCCAAATCCACAAACCATATAAAGTCATCGAACACAATATCTTTTATGAAGCTAATATGTTTCAAAATATGAGAACTTAATCATCGGCAGTGATGGCGTAGCATCAAAAGACTCGGGGTCCATTAAGGACAACCTATACTCAATGAGCAATCGATTTCCACGTCATTTGGCGTCCCAGAACCCGGACTCCTCCATTCACCGGGCCAACACCCATTCAACTCAGCCAACAATGCACCGAATTATTCTTATCTTTTTTGCATGCATGAAAAGATGTAGCTTTCGGGGAAATAATATGATTAATATGAAGTCAAAACGATTGTCTGAGATCATTTTTATATCTAATATTACAATACGCGCTTTCTATGGCAGAGTGTCGTTAAATATTTTATGGCCGTGTATACTTCAATATTTTTTAGAAAAAATCATTCATGTATTTTTGTATTATCGAGATGGTTAAGAGATTTAACAAATATATGTTTATTTATAATACTTTAAATACTTCTTCCAGCCCAGCACTTTTAATCTACTAAATATACACACAAACTGATAAAATTAGCATGACGAACAGAAATCATTTATTTATATACAAAGCAAACTTGAAAAAATCAAATATATTTTTAATGTAAAATACGTTTTTTTAATGCATGTGCTTTATTTATATATATATACATATATATACTTAAAAACATAAAAAGATTTATTGTATTACTTATTGAAAATCGTTTTCCATGAAAAAATTCAATGCATTTTCTCACATTTTTGCGGAAAAATGTATATACATATATATATAAAAACCTGGGTCAAGCGAAACTGGTCATAAACATCATAAAAAGTGTGAAATTAGTACTTACCTTTATATAATAAATAATGCCCTTTAAGTCAACGATTGATAGCTTATTCTTTTGAAGTGATCCGTAAAATAACTAATAATTTCTTAAGCTGGTATATAAACACAATTGTTAAGGAATTCAAGCTTTAAAAAATCAATCAATAATAAATTAAGACAATTAAATAGCCTTTTATATAATATAAAACGTCGTTAAATAAAGGCCCGTTTCATAAATGATAAATAAATATTGATTAATATCTTCTAAAAGACGTCACCAGCAAATATTTAAAATCTTCTATGATAAATAAAAAATGTCCCTTCCAGACATTATGGAGACATAGACATTTATTTTTTCGTTTGCAAAAAAAGAATTACGAACATCATCTATTGTGATATGAAAAATGTCTTTTGGTATTTTAATAGTGGCATCATTTTTCAATGCGTTCGTTTTTAAATATTTCTTTTTATTTGTTAACAAGATTTTTATGAATGAAATAAATACTTTTGTTGTTGACTATTGTGTTTACAGTATGTGCTATAAATATATAGTAATTTAATTATTTCATTACACACTTCTTTTATCATAGCCGTCTACGAGCATTGTTTTTTTGATTTAATATATCGTAGTTATGATTGTTCAAAAATATTCAAACTTAAGAAAACAGAAAATTTGCTTGCGTGTCATGGTAAATTATTATGAGTGTCATACTAGATATTGCTCAAAAGACAGCATAATTTTAAAGAACAAAGGGAAATAAGAGCTATTCGATTCCGCTAAGAACGTTATCGTATATTGGCTCATTTATTTCTGTAAAGCAAACAACACTGAACTCCCCATTTACACGGTACCGTTAAAAAAAACGTGTAAAAAATATACTAAAATAAAAAAAATATGCTGGATAGGTTTCCTTGTTTAAAAATCAATTCTGGATATCAAAAAATAAAATTCATTATTGCTTATTGTATCTTAATTTTATTAAAAAAAAATCAAAGGTACCAAAAATCTATTACTATGAGGCAATAGACGAACACGTTTAAGCACATTTCGTACGACATCGCTTTCATCATTTGAGATATCTTGTGATTATTTGTGTTATTTCGAAATCGTATAAAAAACGTGTAAAAACGGAGTTCAGTGTATACTGGTAAGGTAAGGCAGTGTAACATTTTTGAAAGACATAACATTATTATTGTATATCTCGTCATTTTTGTTAATATAGTAAGAATAATTGAGGAGCAAACATTCAAAAAGTGTTTTGTCACACAAATACAAAGCTTGGAAAATGATGATTTAAGTGTTGCAAAAGTGACGGTTTGTATGAATGTGTCAACTTTATGATTTCATTTTAATGTGAAAAAAAACCTTTTTTGAGACTAATTTTAATTTACATTCATAGGTTTTATTATGGGCTATCAGAATTGATATAAAACGCCATTTTTCAAAATTTGTGACAAAACACTTTTTGAATGTTTGCTCCTCAATTGTCACACAGTTAGTATTCATATATGATTAAACATAAGATTGCTCACAGATTAAAATTTGTAATTATTTTTGAGTCGTTCTGTGTGGAAACATGTTGATTTAGAATCTGATACTTTCCGTATAAATGAGAGTCAATAAATTATCTAAATCTCTATTTTACAAAATAAAATATAGTTGTCATGAATCAAACACAAAAAGCTGGGAGTGAAAGAACAGAATATAACGAAAACGATGACATAGAATTTGCAAAACGAAGAATTGAATGGATCGCCATTTTTATTGTTATCCCTTGACACATATTGGCCCATTAAAATTTGTTTTGTGTGGACATAACTTTTCTCTACAATGCTATTTTAGATATTTAAAGTGCCTTGAATTAGAGTCGTATATCAATTTGGACTATTATTAACAGATTTATTTCCAAAGAATTCATCTGAAAGGAAGTATTAAGTCGTAAAGTAGTAAATTGTTTATTTATCAACTCTTTTTCAATTGAAATATATCATTGAAACCGTTTTATGTTGGTTTTTGTACGTGTCATTTAATTTACTTTACTTCTGCGAAGCATTTCAATATCTATATACATACTATGAATAAATATGACACTATATTTACGTATTATTATTTAAGGAGGTACTTTCCGATTTTAAGCTATCTCGAAATTGACTCCTAATATTAGGTCTTATTAGAGACTTTTTTAAGGGTTTTTTACATCTTCAAGTGTTTATTTTAACACGTTGGATCCCGGAGCCGTGTTTTCACGTGATAAGCTAGCCGAGCGTTGAGTCCCGGAACCGTGTTTTCACGTGATGGGCTATGCTTTAAAATAGAGCTATCATTGTGGTATCAAGCAACATTTTTTACAGAAGACTCAGTATAATCATTATAACAGATACTCAAATTATTCTTAATCAGTCTTTCAATTATTACTTTTATTAAAAATAGTAATTGATTTTACCAACCAAAATTTAAGGATTTAATATCGCATTTGTTGCGTCCATTTGTCCTTCTGAAGATTACATGATGGTGCAGTCACTGAGTTCATTTTCAATTTTTACTTTATATATTCTATAAAAAAGAAAGTCAAAAAGCATTTCTAAAAATATTCTGTTACTAATAGCATCAAGAAAAAATAAATAAGCCTAATTGAACCTGCAAGGTGGGCGCCAAGCAAAAAATGGAGTAAGACTCGGTACATGTGCAAACATTGTAATATGGCTTTCCATAGCAGAAAATTCTAGTAATAATACTATACACAATTGAATAGTAATAGTCTTTCAAACAAACACAAAAAGTTTTCTTTGATTTGACCTTGTGGTTTCACAGTTATAGCCTTTTTAGTAATTCATTAAGAAAAAATGCAATTCTTCAAAAATAAGCCGGGCACACGAGACAATTTTTCTTGATTTGGGCCGGGGCCGAAAGTAATTTAAAATAAATAATATCTACATACTTATTTAAAAACAAATAATTGAAAACGTGAAAAGTTATTTTATTACGCCATAAAAAATGTAATAACTCGTGATCTGTATGCATTCAAATCATGCCTTAGTGTTTGTTTATCCACCCCTATCTAAAATTGTCGTAACTCCATCCCCATTTGAAGACGCTTTATACGGAAATATTATTATTCGCCTTTACCAGACCTCGAACCAATAGCCTCTTATCACAAAATTACTCATTTCGAATGACAGACTGAGGTTGCGTTATACTACATTGAGAAATTTAATAATAATATTTCAACACCATCCGCCGGCGAAAATCAAAAGTTCACCTTAGCGTAGACGCAAACCTCTAACGTGGCGGGAAAAATTGGCGCGCAGATTTTCTCGCGCTTTCGCCATTACGCTTTTGGCGCGGAATCCTTTCGAACGGAAATTGGAATAAGAAAATTTGGGGTGTAAAATGAAAGATAGCCGGCTAGTAATTTCCGGAGGTATTAGGTTGTCTCTTTTTGTCGCGGGACAGCCCCTACGCGAGAGTATGGGGTTGGGGTCGTCTGTCCTTGTCACACGTTCGGGTGGAAAAGCATTCTGTCAGTCGACAGTTCGATAGATGGGCGTTTGTGTGGAAAAGGTGGCGCGTTACGCGGCGCAGATAAAGAGTGTATTATTATTCGAGTACAGTGGAACTTACAGGAGTATACCGTTATATTTTTTTTGTAGTATCTCGTTGATACTTTAAACAATTAAAATGTCACTTATCGTTTTATTCAACAACCACAACATTTATCATTTCGTTGATAAAACCCATTACATGGACTGGTCGATAAATAAATTACTTATCACTTTCATCCAGACAACTTTAAATCATCTGGAAGTCAGATGAGTTCAGACAAAACAATTTTCGTTATTTTTTTTAATTTTTTACAATATACTCTCCATTTTTTTTTCTTACATTCATTTATGCGTTTCAAAACGAATAAATTCAACATGTTATAGTTCCATAATATTTCTTAACATTCGCGATTAAAATCCAATTAAATTTATCATGTTATTTATGTACAGTAATGTAATAATTAAAAAAACTTTGCTGGTGTTTCGTTAAAAACTAATCCTAATAACACGACTATATTTTCGTTTCACAAAATGTAATTATATAAACGACGTATGGCAATGTTCACAAATAAAACATAAAATATACGAGCTTAGAAGTAATTTGATTTGATCAATAATAAAAAACCATATGCTAAACTCTTGTGCAAGATTATTGGAAATTATGAAATACCATACTTTCAATTATATATTATATTTTAAATTTTGGGAACACTTTGGGTGTTGCTAAATTTACAATCATAAACATATTATGAATAATCTTGATTTGATATGAAGTAAATTTCTAATTGAAACGTTTAGTTACAAAAAGTGATATGTACACATTTCAAAAACAATGTTTTTATATTTCAAGAAAAAGTCGTTCGTTTCAAGTGAAGATCCTTTTTTTTTCCTTTAAATATTTAAATAACAAATCGTTTATTAGCTGATAAGCCATACAATTAAATAAATATAAACGAAATAAAAATTTACATTCCGTATGCCAGAATCTCTCTGATTTGAATTATTCCGATCCATGAATATAACTAATTAAGATTGGTTTTTTTTCGTAGGTTTATATTTATTTAATTTTGGAACATATAAATTTTCTTACTTTGTGTAAAATAGTGCATAGAATATAATGTGCGTAGAATAGAGTAATATTTTTCTCGATTTTGACGAAGTGTGTATATATCGCTTTCTGTAACTAGATACCTCAAGCAATGATATGGAGAGCTGGTGTATTTTTGTCTATCTAAATTATCCATTTAGACCGGCCATACTCAACATTTTTTTCCTACGAGCACCATTTCGATATTTGCTTCTCTACGCGGGCCGCAACATATTTATGGTATACTCCTTTTTTTTTATCTCACCGAGGAATTTGAAATCTTCGATTTGGTATACTTTTTCCCCAGATATCTCCAAAACTCCTTTTTTTTTAGCTCATCGACGAATTTGAAATCTTCGATTTGGTAAGAGCTTTCTGGGTCGCACATTAGGGCTTACTGGGCCGCAGGTTGACTGTGGCTGATTTAGACAGTGGTTATAATGATTCAGTTTTTTTAAATGTCAAATACTAATTTCTTGGTGAGAATTCTTTCCGCTTTCTTGACTGTACTTCCTTCCCTGTGTTCGCCTCCCCATGCACCCCGTCTCCAAATCCCCGACGCTCCTTCCCCATCCTCCTTCCAGCCACCATCCCGATTGGGGAACTGTTGGATGCTGGCTGGCTGGCTGAGAGTACGTGCAGCGGTATTTGTTATTACACCATCGTAAAGTATTATATTGCCCAGTCAACAGACGACGTCTACTGAAGCGTTTCTGACATAGACACGTGGTCTACAAGAAAAAGACGCAACTTTTAGGGGGGGAAATATTAACTTATTGAAACATATATAGTATATTTTATTTATATTCATAATCACCCAAAATATAAAGTATATCTCATTATGGGATTTCATTACATGAGGGCTGATTGAAATTTATTCACCCAATATCTTGCTTCAATATGAGTGTAGTGGTATACGGCAACGCCTATAATTAAAACAAATTATTAAATGTCTTATTTACAAAAATCGTGTAATTGATAAAAATTACCTTAATATGATTTTCAAAACATTCCAGTTGAGTAAAGCATTCCTTGTTATTCTATTCTAATAATATATATCTGTAAAAATGAACACGGATACAGTGGCGGGCGTACGCAGTGACCTCCTATTTTTTTTAATACATAATCACATCTTAACCAAATCGCAACAACCCTAGTTTATTACAGCAATTGTCTTAAATCTTTTTTTCACCATTCGTGTATGGCATGAAATTTTGCACTAAAGCATTACATATATGATGATTTGCCACTTCAAATATATAAACGTAAAAATTAGCATGATAATGCTTCATAAATTTTTGTTTTACGATTATCAATGAAATGACAACAAAGGAACCTTGTATATGTATGTGTAACATAGTGAAGGACCAGTTGCTTATAAATCAATTTACTAGTTTTCACATTAATTGCAGTAAAAGAAGAAAGAGTTTAATACGATTCTGTAACAGTTCCAGTAGCAACTTTCCCATTTCTCATGGAGAGACAACTTAAAAAAGGAAGACCCTGAATTTTTCATATCTCAAATAACAAGAATAACACATTTAGTGATAAGAAAGTGGCACTCTTTTTGATCACAGTTATCACAAGAAAATATCGCGCACCACTACGAGTTATAATACCATAGATCATTGGTATTATTCATGTAAGTTTACGACAATTAAATTCTGACTATTCCGGGGTTTTTTAGAAAGACTCCGTAGATTTAAACTCTAAGACCGAACCCATAAAAACCTTGTAACAGTCAGATTGCTTTAATAAGAATTATTATTTTATTTATTAAAACCACGGAGGGTGATACCATAAATTAATTGTGATGAAGCACTAATTTTATAACTTTTTAAACAAAGAGAATACATAGTGATAAATTATTTTCAATTAATACCCACTTATGTCATATATATTTTTCAGATAGTGATTTAGATGCGGATATTGAGATTATTAATTAATTTGTAATTATCGATGTAGAAACAAAAGTACCTAGTAATAGTGGTGGTGAAGCTTTCGTACATCAATGTACTTCAATGAAAAAGGTCAAGAATTTGGAAAGATGCAATTTGCAACGACGAGGAATCCATCAAAGGAAAGATATTTACTACTGATTTCGAAAATTTAAACGATTTGTATCTAAAACTTCTGTAGATAACTTAATAAAGATAAAAAATAGTACCAATTTACGCATTTTAATAAATAATTGTGCTTACTCCAAATTTTGTTCCGATATATTGTTAAATATTCTTTATATTATTTTCTACTTGACCTCCACATAAGGATACATATTTCAAGGTTTTCAATTAGAAGTATAATACCACCTGGTGATGATAATGATTACACAGTAATCATAAAACTCCGTTTAGGCGTAATGCTACACATGTTCCTGTGTTAGCATCCGGTTTAGGGGGCTTGCGCGTTGGCATCGCTTATTTTTCCGCCTCTAAGTTGAATTTCCTGTAACCCCCTTCCCCCCATCAACATACACACTTCACCTTTTCACGCTTCATGCAGATCGCTGATACAAAATAATAATATCGTAAAACGATGTTTCAATTCTATGCCTCGTTCAATGTTGCCCCTACACTTTATGTGGAATTGACTGAATCAAAATGTTTTGGTTACTTAACACATAAACCGCTACAATCGTTAAACGGTAACACTTTTATAATCTTCTGCCTCAATATAATATTTAAAATTGGAATATATGTGTATTGCGTCTTTAATACTATAACGTATTTCATTTGTTTCAAATGTTATATGTTACCAATCAGATGTTTTTTTTAAAAAAGAATCATTGAATTAGTGTCTAATTCATTTTTTCACTGTTAGATTATATTTTAAATGCAACTTATCAGACCAGGAGTTCCGAACCTGTGGGGAAATTAACTGCTTAACAGGAGTTACTGCCATTTATTGAAGATTAAAAAAATACTTTAATGTATGCCATTAAAAATTCAGTGAGTGAGAATTAAATTAGACTATCTTCGGAAATTTCATTGTAAAAAATCGTAAAAGAGACATGTGACAAAAAAGGTTGAAACAATGGATAATAATGCTCCTTCAGTATTCAAAAGCACAAAATATTAACAGATTATTACACATCTAGTATAATATAATAACAAAGGAGTCATTTTGTTTTCTTTATAGAAAAAAAAACAACAGTATAACCGTGAAATCGTTTGAAAAAGAAAGGAAATTTGTATATGCATTTTTTTCGCTTTTCTATACACCGTAGTGCAGTTATGCTTTCAACACTTTCCTGTGCTAGTATAACTGTATCTTGCGGTCACATATATTTTCACATTTTTATTTTATAACTGCCATTTACTTTTAGTGGCTAATATGCAGCTCTCGTTACCTCGTAGGCGGTGTGCTCACGTCTTATTGATGATAGGAATTTAATGAATGTTCTTTATTTCAGAATGTATTTGTATTGCACCTTATACTGATTAATTAAACATGTTCTACTATCTACAATCAAACAATATAATTTCTCTACAAGCAAAAAGCTATATATTATGTTAAATAATATATTGAAGATTTTTAGTTTTCACTCTTTTAAGTAGGAAGGTTTTGAGAGATCTGTCAAGATTGTCTATCATTCACAATTAAACAAAGCCACGAAGGTCATTTATTAAACAGCGGACAAAAAGCCCAACGGCCCATGGACACGGAAATCAGAATGTATGTATCAAGTGGAAAGTTGGCTTAACTTATTTTTTCACTTATGAAATAATTATTGGAGAATTCAAAAAACTGAAACCCATGGGTAGGGCCAATTTTCTTTTCCTCTCATTTATAGCCCAATTTCTTAAATTTATTTTATTTTTTAAATTTAACAACCACATTTATTCGTAAATTGCTCGATCGTATTTTTGTTATCATTTTATTTTATTTTGCATCCCTTAAAAATATTGCATAACATAACAACATGTCGGTAAATTTTGAAGCTATTTTTGTACATATACATGCTCTTATTATGTACCCAATACGTATTATATACATGTTCGTAAAAATGCGTCTATGAAGAATCACGAAATATCTTCCCTTGTGAAAATATTTCCTTTTTGCCGGAGGGGAGAAACAGGTACTAAAATGGTGAGTTATTTGTTGTCATTCAATGGCTAAAATGATATGGTAAGAAAAAAATGCACGAGTAATATTATTCGAGAAAATTCCATGGAATCCGTAAAAAAGCACCGACTATTGATTGTTGAATAACTTTTCCGAACGAATATTTATTAAGACATTGTACATATTATTCGTAGAAGAGAATATTATTAGTGAATTTATCCAAAAGTTATTATTAGTGAGGAATCCGGAATAGTTATGTTGGCTTTTATTTATTTTTATTTTCGCCTATTGTCATTCACGCCTAGGAATTGCAGAACCAGACGAATATTGGTATTCCATATAAAATAATACCTCCATGTAGACCGTTTAAAAAAACATCAGTATTCCTGAAGATGGAAAGGATAAGAGGTTATCCCCAGGTCCTCGAAAAAAGATGAAAGACACACATACACATAAAATACTGTCAAAACAATGTTTAAATGAAGCAAAAAATGCGGCCAATTGTGATTGCTCTACCGGGTGATTAAATCAATATTTCATATTGAATACCATCATCAAAAAATATATGTATTATTATCATAAACGAGTGATTTTCATTTATTAATTACTGTTTTTTCTAAGGCTCACCCATGTTATTCTAGAACCTCTCAATATTGATACGACACGAACCGTGATATTGTCGCGGGACTTTATTAAAACATGCAATGGTTATACATTCGAAATTCAATTTTCAAATTCTAAAATACCAGTATTTTGCATATTCAAATCCGATATTATGGTATTGAATACCGGGACTGCGGTTTCAGCAATTACTCACGATAAGAGAAATGAAGCAATTAACTCATGAGCTTGCGAACATTTATTGTTTAAGCAATCGATTATAGTCAATATACTTGATGGCCGTCCTTTATAAGAAGTGGTTAAAATTTTGTTTATTATTTTTTTAGCTCAATGGCTGCTATATACGAGATGGCTCGTCAATAATTAATTAAATTAATATTTGCAAATTATAGCTGGTGTCCTAGGTAAAGACGTTCTTTTTTCTACGGTAGCCAAAAGGCTAAATACTTCTCCGACGGTCACTAAATCAGTGGCATCAGTGTCTGACCCGCTGTTCATAGATTCGCCACCACTGATCATGCTACACTTTTTTGTTGTGAGAGACAAGTAACATGATAGATTACCAGCAATTATGTACAGCCAACCCTTCTATTACACCGACAAAGGTTAAGTGTTTCGATTTTTTTTATTTATTAAAATTACAAAAATCACATTTTCCCTCATAGTTTTACATTAAACAACAAAGGTTTAATTTTTTTTGAAATTTAATGTAATATATACTACATGCTATGTATTGGAAATTTTACTTCTATTTAGTCATTTTATTTATTGAATAATACATATTTTTTTAATCTGCACGAGTTTATTTATTAATTTTTGTTTTCGCCCTCAGTTATTACATATGGCTTTAAACGTGTTATAGAAATTTTGACAGTAATTAACTAGTTAAGTAATCAAATTAAATATTTACCTAATTTTTATTATTCGATAACACCAATTATCCACAAGTGTTGTTATTCTATAATAAAACAATGCAAAGATTAATGAAATATTAATTAGCGTCTACAAAAATTATTTCTTTACCTTGTGGTATTAATTCTAATGATACAATAGCGTGTTACACTGAAATATAACAGACAAAGGCAACTGGAAATTATCTTAAATGGTATATCAAACAAATCTCTGCAACAAGACATACACCGAGATAACAAGTTAATGAAATTATCCGCATCAGTTGTTGTGTATATTCTACTATACCAGGGTTGTATGTGGGCATTTTAAGCTTGCAGTGTGAATCATTTACAAGATATTTTGATAATTTAACAAAAATAGCCTGCATGATATGAGTTGTATAACCGCTAATCAATCTCATTTTTTATCGAATTAGTAAATTATCTTTATTTTTATCATTTTTTAATATATGAGGAGTCTCAAATCATAACTAACATTATCCAAATATCGAGTTTTGAGAAAACCGTAAAAAACCATAGGAGTATATTTTTTCGGAATTATAGTAAAAGTTATAAATCACCATCAATATTTATCGCAATTCAGAAGTAGCTCTTTCTTAATTAAATGCTAAATATACTATTACACTGTGAAAAATACTGATCGCTAATTGGTTCATTCTAACCATATCATATTTTTCATTTAAAAATGTGTGCTTAGACATCGATAGTAATCTCTAGCAGATGATTAAATAGTATCTAAAGAAAATTTTAAAAACTAACTTATTTTTGGTATATGTTTGAAGTGATGCGTTTAGAATATTTCGGCATACCTTTATACTTAGCTTTTCAGATACTAAAATTCAGAATATATACTTATATCTACTGAAGTCGTAAAATATAAGACAAAAACAACAACGTTATGAATTGTTACATTTTGGAACTGAGATGATAAATATATGTATCTAAAAAAATATATTGTTTTACTGCTTTTTTAAGTATCAATAAATTACTGTTTAATAAAAAAATCCCAAATATTTTGTATCGTTTTTAGTTAGGTACCCATAATTTATGTGTTAATTTACCATCTATCTAAATAATTATGAATACTAGCAGTATACAATTAACTCATTTAATGTTTTAGGCTTGCATCCTTATGCTTCTTGTATCTGGGGGATTAATTACATGTATCTATTTTCGGTTTTTAAATCACCAGTATCCTGAGTACGGTGCTGTTTTTAATAACTGCTAGTTAGGTGTAGGAATGGTCGCATGAAAACGACAATTGAAATGGAAATACATCGCTGTTTAATAATTTAACTGCAACAACTTAGATAATTAATACGACAATAATTAGGTATTTACCTACTATTAACAACGACGTATTATACAAAACAATATAATTATTGCTTAATAAATACTTGAAGACAAATTGAAAATTAAATGACTTCAATATTTGAAACACGAATCAATTAATCTCGTTCATAATCAACATATATAAAAAAAATATGATTAATTTATAAGTGTCGTAAAAACTGTTTAGTCTATTTTTTAAGACTACTTCCAATGTGAAATAAATAACCAACAGAAGTTTTTTTACGCACACTGCTTGTTACTCAATCACTTCACATATCTTTTTGGTTTCCATCATTTGTTCGTAAGACCCTTTATTCTAACTACATCCCGTTTTTTAGAATTGTGTGAGTGGGAGGGTATTAAGAAATGCTATTCATGCACTCGATCACAAATCTATAATAAATATATTGAAATTGTCTGCGCTAGGATTCGATCCCGTGAACTGTGCAAACGAAACCATAGACTTTCGATGGTTTCGGCGGTAAATTTGTGGAAGTTCATTTTAATAGAAAATTTAAATTAACTTTGAATGATCAAAGTTAATTTAAATTTTCTATGAAACCATAGACATTGATCAGTCGGCACGACATTTTAAATAATCAGTATTATTGTATTGAAAGATATGGTTGGAATATCTAAAATAAATAGCAGTGGTTATCAAAACGATGACTGCATAGTTTGCCATTTGTCTGCCAATTATGTATGTACAAATTATATACAGGCTGTCCTCGATTTACGACCGAGATACTTTCCTCAACTTTGATCGTAAGTCAAATTGGTCGTAAGTCGAATTTCATACAAAATATCGTCATTAATTTACCACAACCTGGTATTTCAAAAAGCACATGTTTTTAAAAGACACTTAAATTATACTTTATTCTTCCAGTTTACCGCTCATATTTGTACATATATAAGCTCTACTAAACTTACAATTAAACATGTTGGATGTAAATTCAAGTTCAACAATTGGCAAGTGGCATTCTTTTGAAATTCAATATAAAAAAATAACATTGTTTTCAGTCGTAAGTGTGAATCGTCGTAAGTCGAGGACTACCTGAACATAAATTACATATTTATTTTAATAAAATTATTAATTCTATCAAAATCTTATAAAAACGTTGTTTTAATGTTTTTTTGTGATAATTAGATACGTATGTGTTTATTATATTCACTTATTCTATTAATTAAATATTTAGGTGTGATGTTTTCATTAATCTTTTAAAATGAAATGTATAAGTATCCAAAGCGATAAATGGTTGAGATTGTGTATCAAACATTTTTTTTAACTCTTTAAATTTAATTCTGTTTCGTGTTTTTGAGAAATGATTGTGGGGCCGCTAGAAATGACACTGTCTTGGAATAAAGCCCATTCAAGAATATAACTTAAGTGAAAACTAAAATTATTATTTACCAAAGGTGTGTTAATGTTATAGCATGCTCAGTCGTATTCGAGATAACGTCAGAAGTGTTGTTAACTTCAGTTGAGTGAATTCGTGTGTTGGTGTTTGTTTTGCAGAGTAAAATGTTGTATATTCACTGCGTTGTGCACAATTATCACAATTGCCGCCGCAATTGCGTCACAGCGTAAGCGCATCTCCATTTGTAACTCGCTAATAAACTGCATTTACAATGGTTTATGTAGAACTGATAAGAACAGTTTGCTCTTCTGAAGGAATGTTTTAGTCCACTGCAGTCAGGGGTGGGCTGGAGGGGCTCGCGCGACTCACATCGCGAGCCAAGTGCTACAAGGTTCTATGTGGACAGCTGCAGCAAAAAAGATATGGGCATTTGAAATTTTGAATGCTTGTATTTTGAAAATTGTTAATGTTTCCAAGTTTCTTTTTGATTAGATATATCAATGATAGTACTGGTATGATATAAAATATTATTAAAAATAGTTCTTCATAGTTCATTAGAAATATCTAAGCTTCTATTTAAACCTTGTCCATCTGAAATTCAAACAAACCGCTAGTGCTACAAGGTTCTAACTGAAATTTGTATGAAAGCACAGTTGATTAAAAAAACAGACTTACTCTTTTTATATTAAAATAAAAAGAATTCTATGGAAGATATCTAATATGATCATTATTATTGGAGAAAATATGTATATATAAAACAATGGAGGATAAATTGGAAAAGGATTTTTTTTTCGTAATTTGTGTTTGATATCATTAATGTACTAAGTTAATGTTGTAAAATGTAATACTATCACACTGCAAGAATACAAAATATCATAATGGTAAAAAAACACCATCGTGTTGAAGAATAAAAATAATTGAAAAATACAGAAATTCTTCGTCTCCTACGATAGGAAGTACTTAGTTGACAATAATGCATTTTGCGACAGTATGGCTTTAAAAACCAACGGATATATCTAAACTTGAAAGTATACAAAAATAGGGAGGGGATGTCAACGTTTTCTTTACTGCGGCCTAATATTGAATCAGGTAAATGAAAGTGGTCTTTAGAAATGAACAGGTTCTTCACCCTTGGTCTATCCAATTCAATTCATTTTTTACACTCGATATAAAAAGCACCAAAGTTATATCCAACCCTTCAACATGAAAACTTACGATGTTATAAAGCATTTTTTCAGTAGAGCGCCATGATGAAATCTCATTCTTTAAGTTTATCTTTATAATTGTTATATATTTTATAGATATTGAGACATTGCTTTCTTTAATTATCAATCTCGTTAAAAAACAATATCTTGATATTTCAAACAATGTACTTGTATGAGTGTTTCCATGTGACATGACACTGACAGACCGTGTATACGTTTGATGCAAACAATGGCACAGTTGTAAGAACATTTAAATATTTTTTCAATGTTATGATGAAAGCTTCGAATAAAAATGAAAGCGTCATGAATCTTTGAGAACTTACTGGAATAATATTAACTCAGAATGAAACGTGCCTTTCGACTATTTTGCAATAACCCTTCATTCGCTTTCCCAATCTAGAATCGAATTCTTTGAAGGGTGTCTGATAGAAGTGCAAACAGGCGGTTTGCAGGTCCGACACTCGGTCACGACTTGTATAATACCTACTCAGTTGATAGACGGTAATTGGGCAATAAGTCAAAATGCGCCAAACGCCGAGCGACCCGATGGAAAGCCTGCACTAGTACAACTTATTATAATCATCTTTTTTATAAAACTTATTTTGATATTCAACTGCTCTAGCCAATTGTGACACGTGTTTCACTTCTTTAAGACACATTAGATTGATTCTAAATTATAAATCTTAACCTCTTTATAAAAAAATGGATTTTGGGGTTCTTTCCGTTCTACTGACAACACGTCGGGGTTAAGTTAAGATACAAACACTAATAGTACTAATTACAAAATATTTACTCAAGAACAATTTCTCAATAGGAAGGGTTAAGCCGCCTATAAATTTTTAAAAATATTTACTTATGTATCATTTCTGTTATAGATTGCATCTTTTTCCAATAACTCGAAGCTGATTCGCGTATCTGTCAATCTGTCATCTTTTACACCAGTGTTTTAATCAATCTCAAAAAGCTCATAATAGATGGCGCATCAATCATATTATTATTTGAATCACATAGTCGATGCTCATTTGTTTTTAGCTCTTTGCTACTAACTGCCGGGCTCCTGGTCGATAATAACATATTGAATCACATAATTAATATTAGTTTGTTCTTCATTTTATTTGATATCATTTTAGCGTGTATTATACGCCAATTTCGACCATAATTGCTCCATTACTGTGCGCTGCAACCATAAAGATGAAAGCAATTATTATATACAAAAAGATTTTTTTTAATGAAATTAAAACTTAATCTCGACGAGAAAACTCAAAAAATTAATTTCATATGTAATGTTACATATCAACATTTTGTTTAAACTCTTGTTTTAATCATTCCAGTAAGATATAAGTTTCCTTGTACATATATGTAGAATATAAAAATTAGATTGCTGCGAGACTCTTTGATATAAAGTTGATATCGATAATTTTGTTTTGGTTCAGAAGATTCCTGTTTGATAATAGAATCAGTAATAATAAATACCAATTAGCATGTGTCAAATACCATTTATATTAATCGAACCGCCATTAACTCGACCCGTCCTAAATTCAAACCAGTATCAAAGAGGAAGCAAAGTGGATATCAACGTGTGAATGCTCAGGAATATCACAATAAATTAACTAACTTTAAAAAAGTAAATATTTTTGTAAATTTCCAACACCCATACTGTAATAAAAAAAAAACGACAGCCAACGGAAAAAGTTAAAAACATATTATTTTTTTTACGGTAATTTTAACGATTAATGAAAATTGTTTAAAATATTTTACAATCGTTAAAATCACTTTACTTAAGAAAAATATTCTGTCGACTGTGGAAATGAAAAAGAACGTAACCGACACATAACAAATTTTACAGGATATGCAAAAAAAGTTTTTTGATGATTTTGGGCCAAAGGCAAATCATAAAATTTACACGATCTTGAAGTGCACTAATCAATTGGTTTTTAATTGACTTAATCTAACATTTATTTAATATTTTTTTTTCACGGATGCAGTTTTCACAGGCTCTTTTTTTCTAAATTTATCTACTAATTCGACATTTTAAACATACATCCTTTTAACAGAACGTGTGTCAAGTTGTATACATTGTGATTATCGAAAAATGCTGCTTTAAAAAACTGTGGGTTACGTCTTTTACCTTTCCACGGTCGATATGTAATTAGTATAGTAATGTTTTATATGTATGTAAAAAATTAAATAAGAATATCTAATACTTCTAGTGTGAGTTTTCCAAATACCTGATTTCACCTACTGTACACCGTCAGAGACTACACCATGCTTTTTGAATCTATAAAAAAAACATTTAAATAAACAGACGCACTCTTTTCTCTCCCACAAAAAGAAACGTTTCAAGTACGTAATATTAACATGGTGATGAATTTTGTAAAAGTATCCAACACAAATTTTAAAAAAAATCATTACTTGTTACAATAAAATAGTATACTGAAAATGGCCGTACAATGCATATCCTTCGATCTTAGATATAATTAAAATTATTATTGTATATTGAAAAATAACTATTTATTGTATTTAAAATCCCATTACATTAATATAGGTATACTTGTTTTTAAATAAATCAAATTATTTTTTTGAAAATAAATATTTCGCATAGCTGTAGACGTAGCTGATAGCTATAAACAATAGCCAGTGCGCATTTTCAATGTTTTAATCACTGGAGATTAACTTAATTTACATTTCAGAAAATATACGAACGCCCACGCCAATTCAAATTGAAAACTTAAAATTAATATTGACCGACCAGTACTTAAACCAGTGGAGGGAAACCTGCGGCCTTTTGACTTGATCAAAATATTCTCTTTGATCAAAAAATTATTCGCAAGCGCTTGGAAAAAGAACGTAATCAACCCGTTATATGTTCGACAGCCGAAAAAAAAGGGTAGGGGGTTGTCAACGTTTTCTTTACTGCGGTCTTATGTTGAATCAAATAAATGAATGTGGCCTTCAGAAATGAAACGGTTCCCCACCCCTGACTTAAAACATGAACTTTCTTATCGATTAGGTAGAGATCTTATTACTAAAATTATGGCTATCTTTCAATTATTGAGTGAATTTCCGGTAAAAGGAGAATTAGTATAGCTAGTTTATCTTGTAAAATAATAAAGTTACACTGTAACATTGCCGTCATCAATATATTTAAGATAAAAGGTAAATGCTGCTGCTACTAACTGACGTTAGGTCAAAACGAGAGATACAAAAAAGTGCTTCACGGAATAAATTTGCTTAAAACATTCCAAAATTTACTTAGACCGTTATCATTTCAGGCCGTATCCGTTCTCGAATTATAGAAACAGTTTATTCGAATAACGACGAATACAAGGAACGTCTTATCGATTAAAATATAAACAAAATAAAAGCACCTTAAACTTGAAATAAAAAACGAGATGAAATGTTTGGGCTACTGGATTTTGTGAGCCCGCCTGATCACCTGTGGACGTTTGACACAGAGCCGGATTTTGAGGTCCAAAAAAAAAACAGTAACTATGTACATTTAAAATTGAAGGTCATATAACAATTACTGTACATCATTGATATATAAGTTTATCGTTGCTTATGTCTTGTTAACTCATTCCGAACGCAGATCGTAATTGCTTTGCTGATTCGTTCATTGAAGCAATAGGAAAGACGCACAATAACAAGGTATAAATTTCTTTAATTTTTCTTGTTTCCAAAATTTGCATAGCGTGGCTAAAATTGTCTTATATTTGGACTCATTGGAGGTGAAGTGACCCAACTAGTAAAATGGTAAAAAAATAATCTTGGACATTTAAGAACTATCACGTCTTTACTCGGTGCTTTGGTGGACTGAATATTTTTATTTTACGGGTATAACACTATTGCAACGTGTATTAACTGAGACTACTTTACTTTTACGATTCTGTAAGACGTGTATAATATTACAACGCATCTAACTTATGTTTCTAAAATACCATTTGTAAATATCAAAAAATATCACTTCACCTCTAATTGGTCTATTTGTGCTTTAAGCTGGCAGTGTTGACAATTTTTAATGAATTATTCCTTACCGCATGAATTATAAATCGCACTAATGCCCAAGGAACGTGTTAACACAATTCTAGAAAAACAGTCAGTCAGACAAGTCAGTGTACCAACAAGATTAACTCCTCATTTCTCTGAGCAAATACTTAGCCTGGTGACCAGCTCTTCTTCTGACTACTAGCATAAACATTAATTTATGTTAACACGGGATCAATAATAAGAAAACAATTACTTATATCAGTAATTTTAATCCAGATTTCAATACATTGTATATGATATATTAAGAGATTTGCGAAAATTTCTAGTTAATTCACATGCTTCAATGAGAAATTTACTAAATCTGAAACACTTCTATAGACTGAATTTACTGTTAATTTAATATTCTAAAAACATTTAATTTAAGATTTCGACTGAAGGTGCTTGGTGGAATTTCAATATCACATTTGAATCGTTCAAACTATGTATCTTCAGGCATTCAAGTGCACGGATGAACTTGAACTGACAGTCAGTTCAGTCAGGTCAGTCAGTTAATGCCTGAAGATGCCGAAAGGCGAAACCCGGGTCGTTAGTGACAAAATCTGTGAGAATGTACATAGTTTGAACGATTCAAATCCTAAAAAAAATTGAAAAAAAACTTCACTAAACACATTTGTTTGAGCTGTTACTATGTACATCAGTGATTCCCAAACTTATTATGCTCGTGGACCCCTTTCATAGCAAAAACCTGACCCAAGTGAAATAATAAAGTTAATGACTTGAATGGTATTTATTTTCCATGCTTGCTTCCAATGTGGAGCAAATTGCCTCCTAATGGAGGTATCTTAACAGATGTTTTTCTGCGGGAACTGTTTGTTAGTCAGTCGCTCAAACTCTCTTTTTCAAATAGTAGTAGTGATAGGATAATATAGGATAGGAGATCCTGTAAATTAAATTACAGGATTAAACCTGTAAATTAATCTTATTTGAAATGATTTTACTTTATTTTGAAACAGGAAAAATTCGTCGAATGCACTTCACATGATGTATAAATCAGAACTAAATTGTTGTTTGGACGTTGGAAGATGTTCCTGTAAACCTGATTTAAGACAAATGCAATCAGCTTGATTGCACGGGGGATGATTGTCATTACTTGTTTTCCTATGTACTATAATTATATTTTAAAAAGGACGTAAAAATTGGTACCAATTTATTTATTTTAAATTTTGATAATAATAAAAAAGCTGTCAGGATTTTTAAAAATATTTATTCTTCCATTGACCCCCTGACGTTGTCCAAGCACCCCCAAATGATTTTTTAATTATCACAGACCTCCTCAACGGTCTCACGGACCCCTGGGGGTCCACAGGAACCACTGATGTACATAAACCAAAAAAATATATATCTAAATATATATCTATATATAAAAAATATATATATAAATCTCGTGTCACGGTGTTTGTCGCCGAACTCCTCCGACACGGCTTGCCGATTTTTATGTTTATTTGTGGGTTATGAGAAAAGAATGTAAAGTATATTTCATCCCGCTAGGTGAAGGGTGTCCTTATCCAGATTTTTTTTCAATATTCCGGACATTCGTCGTTCGAATTTCAAACAATTGAAATGGACGTCTTCTTATGTTCAAAATTCAAATTTCCTGGCTTAGAACTGAAGCATCGTAATAATATTGAGAGAACTTTATTTGAAAGTTTGCATTGCTACGAAGTTTTTTAAATAATCAAATATCTGATTCGATTTTTTGACGCTATAATTATAGGACTGGGAGCAGATTTGACAGATTTTGATCAGTGTCATTGATTCGATTATGGTTATATTTTGCATCCGGCCTTGAAAATCTTTTTTATTTCTTACATGCATTAGGAATATTATGATGACAGTATGGATATTACTATATTTCGACTTTTATTTTAAAATCTTCTACTACGAAAAATAATTGTTAGCAAACTTAAACATTATTCCAAAAATTAAATAATTTACAATTTAAGTACTGCAGGGCTCTCGATATATGCCCTGACGTCTATTTCTGCTACTACGAAAAACGATTGTTAGCAAACTTAAACATTATTCCAAAAATTAAAAAAATTACAATTTAAATACTGCAGGGCTGTCGATATACGCCACGAGGTCTATTTCTGCTACTACGAAAAATGATTGTTAGCAAACTTAAACATTATTCTTAAAATTAAATAATTTACAGTTTAAATACTGCAGGGCTGTCGATATATGCCCCGAGGTCGATTTCTGCTACTACAAAAAATGATTGTTAGCAAACTTAAACATTACTCTTAAAATTAAATAATTTACAATTGAAATACTCCAGGGCTGTCGATATATGCCCCGAGGTCGATTTCTGCTACTACGAAAAATGATTGTTAGCAAACTTAAACACTATTCCAAAAATTAAATAATTTGCAATTTAAATACTGCAGGCCTGTCGATATATGCCGACAGAATCACAAAAATCATCAGTGGCTCAGTGAACGTGTAATATTGGCATTCAAAAACAACGATGATAATGCCATCAACTTTAGGATTCAAAATGAAATACCAGGCAAAGAAACAACGTATAAGTCTATCGATACTATAAATTGATCAAGACGAAGTTTTCAATTATCCAATAGAATTCTTAAACTCACTTGATTTGCCAGGCATGCTACCGCACGTTTTAACACTGAAAATTGGCGTATATATCATTCTTCTCCGAAGTATAAATCCACCACGACTTTGCAACGGTACCAGGCTTGCAGTGAAAAATTGATGAACAATATCATCTAAGCTTCAATTTTAAATGGAAAATTTAAAGGATACGATGTACTGTCGCCAAGCATCCCAATAATTCCGACAGATAGGCCATTAGAATTAAAATGTTTGCAGTTTCCGGTGCGACTCGCATTTGGACAATCGCTACAAGTGTGTGGACTAAATTTTAAAAATCCATGCTTCACACATGTACAGCTGTATCTGGTCTGCTCACGCGTTGAAAAACCTTAAGATCTATTCATATACTCACCAGACAAAAAAACAAAATATATCCAAAAGCACTTCAATAAACATAATTAAAACACAAACACTTTCTTTCTTTGCGTGGCATTGCAACGCATGCCGTGTCAGCTAGTAATATTTATATATATTTTAATACATAGATACTTGGATATTTACTAAAATCAAACCAGGTACTATTTTGTATTTAAATAATGAGTTGTCTTAAATGTTTTCATAAATTTCAAACGCATAGTTATGTCTAAAACAATCGAGATTTGCCATAAACAATTGACTAATTGAACTGAGGGGCGCTTAACCGGTTGGTCGCGGAAAAAATATCTGATCACGATTTCGAATGCGAATTTTAAAAAGAATATATTTTTAAAATATGCAAACTTTCTTGTTAGATGTCAATTGCCATGAAGTCTCTCAAGCTTAAAAAATTGTTTCCTATTCTCATATTATAACCATATTTTTGCAAGGCTTGCAACTTCTAATACTTATCTTGTTAAAGTTATCATCGTTAAGAATCGTTTTACAAAAAATCTACAATGTAGTAACGCTGAGATTTTACGCTTTTTATAACATTAATCACGTTAATGCCAAAGAAATAATTATAGATTATAATCACGATTCGGTCCTTAATGTTAGCCGGGAGCCTCACACATTACTCGAATGGTTTCCAAACGTCAATTTGCCGTTGACACTATGCGCTAGATTTATGGGACACTCTGTACAAACTACCAGCACCTGGAGGAAAGATACTCTACAATTTTACTGCTCCACATATAAATGCATCAATATAATAATATTATGAAATAATATACAACCAAGAAAATTCTCAAATATATCACCTTACGATTAATTATACGAGCACATGATATGTTTAGTTTGTACTTAATTTCCAACAAAAAAATCTTTTTTTATCCTAATGATTTTTGGAAAGAATTTAGCGAAACTTGCTTTTAAAAGTCTCTTTTCTCTTTCGACCATACAACAACAGTTCCAATCATCGGAGGGCTGCCAATACGTTAACAAGGGGCTCGCTTAATCTCAAAGCAATTCTCAGTGTTCTGGGGAAGGAGTGGTTTTTTTATCACTCCTATGCAATTATATACAATACTTAAATAATCAATCGATACATATGTATGTAATACTACACATATAATATGTAAAAATATAGAATTTACCGTAAACTTATCAGTCTAAATGGCTAAAAATGTACTACTGTGTATATTGAAGCTGTCGTATATAATATACAAGTCATAAATTGCAGTTATATACTAATTTGATCTGTTTATTTTTTCTTTAATCAACAAGGGGCTCGCCGGCCTTACTAAAATATAATGGAGCCCTCTCCAGCCCACCCCTGGTTCCAATTAATATTATAACAGAACGTCGATACTCTGCATTTTACCTCTATAAATGATTCAATTTCTAATGAATAAATTGGGTGTGTATACATATATTTAATTATATATTATGAATTAAATATAAAATATTTTTATAAAACAAACCAAGCTTTACAACCAGATATTAGTGGAAACACCATTCAATAAAATTCAAACTTTATACCAAGAAAAAAAGAAAGGAATTTTTGATTTTAAGCGAAAAAAATATGAAGTGCATACCGCTTACTGTTGAAAATTTGTTAAATTGCATTATCAAATTCTTTTACGATAATATTTTAAATAGATAATGTTATAAAACTTAGGAAAGTAGACTTTTCCATGTATCAGAATCAGCTATTAGGTTAACTATCCTGACTTATCAACAAATATTTATTAAGGTTTCGAACAGATAGTATTTTTAATTCGTATAAAAAAACACTATTCAAAACATATTGTTCGCGTCGATGATGTAGTACGCCTGTAGTAAGCGCTAGTGATTGGATTGATCAATGCTTTCATTTTAGAGTTGGACATACTCAGTGGTGTAGTGGGGCCAGGTCGGCGACCTGGCACCTGAAAATGAGCCAGGGTGCCGCCCTGCCACCTTTTGAAAGTTATGAAGTGATTAAAAAAAAGGGAAAAATCAATGACCGAACTAGTACCTATTTATTTACCACTACACCACTGGACATACTCAGCATTGAACTGAGTATATTTTTCTTTTTATTATTTGTGTATTGATCTGAAAATAAACGTTTTTGTATACTACTGTCAACATTTTAAATTATTTATTTTATTCGTCAAATTCTTTGTGCATTGGCGTCAACTATGATGCCGTTTATTTAGTAATTTTATTTAACAATAAATAAGTTTACCTTTTAAAATATAAACGATTCCGTACGAAATGTTTCTACTGAAAATAATCTTTTTAGTTTAAATAACTACAATGCAATGGGATCAATATCGTTACCATGGTGTAAAAAATCAACACCCTTGAAAATATCAGTGTTTTAAAGTGCTTTCATAAAAACTTATCGGCTTTTCGGGTGCTAACTGCTGGTATCGTAACAACCCAAAACAACGCGTCGCCGTATCACAAGTTAAGTGTAGTGTACAGTCGCTAGTCGCTACTGCTTCAGTTTCCAATCTGATTGTAGACAAATAACGACCCGGCGAACTTGGAAATAATAAAATTCCTTTTGTGGCAGATAAACATCTCGTGGAGCTCTAATTGGGACGAACAACTTGTCGACAGCGGACGATCGGATGAATGTGATTTTTGGGTTCGATTCCGAGAATGGACCAGAAGGCGAGACGCACGGTGGTGCAGTGACAAAATCTAATATAACACCCACACGTCGATGTTCTTTAATCCACTTTTATAATCATACCTTTTTGCACTTGTAATATATATATCGATATAAATCAATTGTAAACTGATTTTCTTATAAAATGTCCGCTTCCATGATGTAAACTTACTACTAAAACATTGTAATTCCAATTTTTTGTAGAGATCATTTTTTTTCTAACAAATGTAAACACAAAATCATTTTAAATTGTATCAAAATCTAAGTAGTCTATACTATTTATATAGACCAGTTAAAAAAGCTCATAGGTCTCTTGGTTTCAAACATAGAACTAAAACCTCGTATGTCACAGCCAATGTTGGCAGATTTATAGATTATGAAGGATTCCTGTAATTAGCCTGTTTTTTAATTATTTTTTCCCTCTAAAAAATTTCTCAAACAGACTTCTTAACTCAGAACTCTTAATAGTAAGGTTACAATAGAAACTCTTTATGAATCTTCTAAATAGAAGCAGTTTTTACAAGAACCGGTTGTTATTTTTCTATGCTATATTTTTGCTGTGCTTTTTTTAAATTTTAGAATGGAAGGAATTGTGAACATTGCAGATGTTCATTAATTTCTATTTACAGTAATCCACAAATCAATTAATGAATGTGTCAGTATATGGATTCGTAACCGTGGACACCGCAACCGAATGGGACGAAATTCCAAGAGCGTTCACGGCTTGGCTACATACACTTGGTACACGATAATAACACTTCAATCAAAATGTTCATCAGCTTTTATTCAACGAAAAATTTATGATATTTTAATCGTGCGATGTGTCTCAATCATGGCAGAAAATCATATTTTTTAAAGAAAATATCGTTTGCCGAATATGTGAAATAGCACATTTTTAAAAGCAAACTGAAATGTATCACAGCGGTTTATCTTAGGATCGAATAAATAAACTTTTTTCGATACTGCCTAGAATTTGACGTAAACTTTACATTTCAACGTTTTAGTTTTAAACAAACTTTATTTCAAACAAAAAAAGTTTCTTTTTAAAAAAAAATAGTTTTAATCTAATAAAACCATGTCAAAAAAATATCCTACTTATAAAATAGATTTTAAATTGAAGAATCCGTTGAATCGCTGAAAAAAAGTTATTGTTCTTTTTAGCATTTTTTCTTCGTTAATTAAAGTTTTTTTTTAAAATTGATGAGAATGGAGCATTATTAGAAAATATCACTAACATATATTTCATTGTAAAAGAGTAATGATATTGTTCTATTCAGTATCTCATTGGTGGTCGAATTGTAAACAAACAAAAATTCAAACAAAATAAAGTAAAAATTAACTTTACCCTTTAAAAATGAGTTCAGAATTAATTGGAATAAGTCTAAACCAAGACAATTACTTAAATATTTCTTACATTTGAATACTGATTATTTTTTTATCTTTTTGATGAAACATAGACCTTTCTTAAATAAAGGAAAAGTATGTTGAACCGCATTTCTAAGAAAAAAACAAGCTCGATTTTATAACTCAATGATATTTTAGAAAATCAATGTTAATATTATATAATAGAAATCATTGAAATTAAGTTACTATATATTTCGTCTTCCAATGATATCAATAATTCTTCTTAATGCATTGAAACAATTATTTTATACCTTCAATATGATATACATTATTATATTCAGCAATTTATTTTATTTTCAATCAAAAATATTACAAACATTTGTGAAATTGTGTGGCAATGCCTTTCTATTAACATAATCAAGATATAATATGAGAGATCATAGGGAAATTTGGTTGTGGGGTGTTTCCGATTGCAGACTTGCTAAGCGTCTCGTTAGAACGTTAAACAAAAAATCCTTCATAATAAATTTTGTTAAATGACCTTCGTCGTATAAACATTACTTTTAAATCTTAAAAATATTTTCAAACATTGCTGATTCATATTTTTTAGGTAAATCAATGTATACAAATATACAACGTGGCACAATTGATCAACGATATTATTTTTTAAGCGCATATCTGCAGCGGTGCAATAAGAAGCTAGCACAGAGATCCACCAATATTGTGAAGAGAATTCAAACAAAATATTCAAATACTAAACCACCCGCCAGTAAACAAAGAAATAATCCCTTAACATTGAAAACATTCAAAAATTGGTTAAGTGAATAGTTTAATATTTTTTTTCTCGAAATCTGAACCAATTACAATTTTTAAATCAATACAGAATCAAATCTTTGAATATCCTTTTAAGATTTCGACTGAAGGTGCTTGGTGGAATTTCAATATTAAATTTGAATCGTTCAAACTATGTACATTCTCACAGATTTTGTCACTAACGACCCGGGTTTCGCCTTTCAGCATCTTCAGGCGTTCAAGTGCACGGATGAACTTGAACTGACGCTTAGTAAATGAAAGTTTCGTATTAATATAAGAAATAAATGCATCACCGAGTCCAAAGCCACTATAGTAAATTAGTGCTAATGTTTCGTGTTGTTAGTCAAAATTTGTGGTTTAATAATAGTTGTTTTATCCTTTTCGCCAGCAATGGCTTTGGACTCGGTGATACATTTATCTCTTATATAAACACGAAACTTTCATTTACTAAGCGTCAGTTCGTCCGTGCACTTTAACTCCTGAAGATTCCGAAAGGCGAAACCCGGGTCGTTAGTGAATATCCTGTTGTTATAATGTTTATTTCAATGAAACATGAAAACAATCCTAAATGAAAATTATTTAACCAGTGACACATATTTATATATTTAGCTTCATAAGTCATGACTATATATTATATATATAACATATAGCTTTTGAATGATTACCATAATTTTAAATATTGTATATTTTGTAGTGCTGCGAATTATGGGATGCAAAATATTGTGTGAAAATAAACAGTGGAAAAAAGAACGCAATAAAACGAGAAAATGATAATTATGTGTGTAGCATGATCTGCATTCAGTGTTATTAAAAATATTTAAATAACCCAACTCATCAGAGTATAAAATTAATCAATGAATTATCAATATCACATCTACAGCACCCTACTTGCGCGCTCTGATTGAATTTTAACTTAACACCAATAATGCATTCAAAGAGGATAATTGTTCTGATTTTTTAAAAAATATGTTTGCATTCTGCCTTAAAGTTTAATTAAAGTCCATTACCTCTGTATAATAATATCATGTGATTTACATTCACTATTAATACCAACTTTAGGGCTGTTTTATATTTAAGATATTCAGTATTTAAATTAAATAGTTCGTAAATAAAATATCTAGAAAAAACACTTATATGAGTGATAATTGTAATCGGTTATGAAGAGATTATTTACAATATAATAATTGAAAAAAAAAATCTTCATCTAAAGCAAGTCAAAGATTTTTTCATTTATACATTTGAAATCGTTGGAATATGTGTTTATGATGTTTTCCCTTCTTAAGTCTTCAAGGTCTTTCGAATTTTAGCATTGGCAATTAGCTGTAATGCTAATAAGATTTCTGAACGTGTGTGAAAGATATGAAAGGAGACAGATTTTTTTTTTCTTATTTCATGCCAATTTATATACATATTTCATTTTAAAATTTAGGAATGATAATCATAATTCTCAAATATGTTTGTGTTTTTGGTGATTTTAGGAAGTTTTCATATATCTGATAAAACTTACTAATTTCAAAGTCTTGTATCACTTCATAATTTTCTACTATGTATTACTTTCCTGTTTGGCCTTATTAAAGACTATTCACAATTATGTAGCTCTAATCGAAATATCATTAAAATTTCAGCTAGGGGCAAGTCAAAATTTATTTTCAGTACGCAACGTAGGGCGTTTTCTTAATGGACCGGTTAATTGCTTAGTTTGATGTTTATTCATTGATCGGCTTTGAACAAAGCTTTTTTATCTTCACAGGTAACATCTTTATCTCAAGACGACCGCCATAAAATCCACCGTAATGTTACAACTCTTCACCTTTAAAGATAACCCCATACACTAACGGATTCCAACACTGATATAAATCAATAATCTTTATCGTAATCAATAAAAATTATATCGAATTAGTTATAGCATATTTTTATTTTATTTTTTGACTAATTTGCAAAATAAGTTGTTATTGATTTATCAAAATAAATTTCTGCAAAGTTACCGTCGAAGCTATAAAAATATGGTACTCACACGCTTCGATTTGCGTGGTAGATAGGTTCTGGGAAATGGGTAAAATATTTTGGTCCCGTCACAAATACTATTCCGATCGATCGTTTTCGTTGAATATTTTTTATAAATAGTCTCGCCTCGGATCTCGTGGAACTCCGATATACCATTCTCGCTATCTTTGTTTTTTGCATGGATCGTTTATTTTTTTCTCAACCATGACCCCCGTAAGAACATTGTTTAATAATTCCACTTTATTCATTCCCTGATTTACCGATTTCCTCGATCTATCATTTAAATATGATCGTGCCGTCCCAGTTATTATCCCGATTGACCGTTTTTTGTAAATATTTATTTTTTCGCTCATTAATACATCGCATTTGGTTGTGCGAATTTTTCTAATTTAAAAGTCAAAATTAAAAATGCTTAAATGAAGAAAACTAGAACTCTGGCTGAGACTAAAAACAATTCAAGCAGTGGAAAAAATCTAGGAGAAAAACGAGTCGACATAGCAAAAAAAGTTAACTTGGAAAAGTACACAAGTTTGAAGGGTGCCAAACTACAATTAGTTTCAAACAGATTTTAATCGATCCACATGAAAAGTAATTAATTGGTAATAGTCTTTCTAAAAATCCACGCATGTGTGAACAACATTTTCAGGTGTAAAGGATATTTAGTTATTTCTTGTTTTTTTTTTGCTACTAAAATAAAAATGTCGGTAGCCGACAAATATCACCGAATGAAAACATGTTTCCTAAAACCTTTCCTCTAAAGTGAACTATTTATATCAATCAATTATTTTTTATTTCTGATTCTAGCGATTAAAAACAATCTGTTTTACTAGTCATATAAGAATTCTAAATCAAACCGACTATAAATATTTTCGACGGTTTGACTAATATCGGTTACTTTTACTACAGCAGTTAAGCACATTGCCTTGAATAATAATTAGTTACTGTTTACGACTATTTTTAAATGAATAACAATCGTCAATTGTCTACTATAGTTAAAATTCTAATTTTAACTAATTCACCTAATGATAGTCATAATTATTTTCTTATTGTTTCAGAAATGGACACACTTTTGATAATTATTCAGGTAATTGAACCCTACGTTTGCGACTTCAAAATACATCACTTAAGTCGAATTTGTATTCTATTCTCAAAGGTTTTTTGTCATAAATAATATTCATGAAATTCAAGCGCATCATTTTCAATCAAATATTTAGAAATCAAAACTTCTCATGCTAATTAACATCTCTCTTAAAAAATACGTAAATACATATTGTCAGTCTATGTATAGCTCAAATCACCCAAAAGTTCTACCTAACAGAAAAACGAAGAAATATTACTAAAAAGATGTGAACATTTATAAAAAATATTCATTGATAACATAAATCAACATATCGTGTGATTGTATAAACATATTTTTAAGTAATGCATTGAATTATTACTGTCAGTTTTTGTTTAAATCGATATATTATTTTAAAATCCTCAATAGAAAGAAATCTTTTAAGGTGTTCACTGTCAATACTTGGTGGAATGGCATTATAATAAAAATAATAAAACATTTTTAGTACTTTTTCCACATAAAATTTATTAGATCAGGACCGGTTTCGCTCATGATGAGCATTGTCAGTTGACAATGCTCATCATGAGCGAAACCGGTCCTGATCTAATAAATTTTATGTGGGAAAAAGTACTAAAAATGTTTTATTATTTTTATTAGAAAGAAATCTATTTATTATTTATATAATTTAAATAGTTTTTTTCACGTAAAGTTAAAATATATTAGACAATAGGAAAGCATTAAAAATATGTCCATATAAAGTTTATTATCCAAACAATTTACACGGTAACTAAAACAGTTAATGACGTAATTGATCCTCCAATGCACTAAAATAATAATTTAATTATAATTCATTAGAAGCAGACTGCCTTTAATTATTTTTAAAGGGCACAGGGTCTTCCGACAGGAAAGCATTCAAAAGGTTCAGTTGGAGGTCAAAAAGAACCAAAGCCCTAAATGTAAATTGTCATTTTATTAAAATCTATGCAAATTTCCTGACACCCATACATAAATCGAAATAATAGTCTGTAGTTAAATACTTTTTCTTTTGTTACTAATAAAAAATACAGAACGCTCTATATTTCATAGACCGATAGTATATAACATGTGAGAAAGGTAATTATTACTACATGGGAAAGGAAATATAATCATTAAAAAAATAATTTAAAAAGTATTCTCCATTCAAAATAGAATAGGATTCGTATTTTTTTTTATTATTTTACATTTGTTTTTGTAACGATTGTATTTTTTTCTTCTATTGCCTGGCAAGCGTTAACGATTATTGGATGAGCGTTTACTTCGCAGAATAGTAGAATTTCTAAATAGTTTTAAGTTTAAACCGTAGCCGTCATACGCAGATTAAAATAGTGATTAGCTTAAGACCCTATATAAGTTATTAAATAATTATTGTAATTGTTATTCCACACACGTTTAAGACTGGTTATACTGGCATTAGATGTATGTAGGTTCTTAGCAGTGCTTCCCAGTTTCTGTGGACCCCCAGGGGCCATTGTAACCGCTAAGGGGGTCTGTGACAAATTAAAATTATTTTGGAGGTGCGAGGACAACGTCGAGGGGTCCGCAAAATGTAAGTGAAAGTAGACCGTGGATTTAATGCAGTGATGAGCCTCATCGCGAATGAATGAAAAGAAACCGACTGAAAATTAAAACTAGGGGAGGCTAACAAATATTATTCACAAACATAGAACCGAACATAAATATTCTTATCGTTATATCACGTTAGTTCATCTTATTTAATCAAAAATAACTTGTTTTTACAATTATAAAGAAATGTTATAATTTTAATAAATACTTCATTGAGTACATATTGTACATATTTCATTTTATATTTTTTATGCCATCATTTACTTTACAAAATATCAAAGTTAAATTTGTAATTAATCTATAGAATTATTTCACTGGGGGGTTTATGGTTAGGTTTTTGCTGTAAGAAGGTGTCCATTGGCCTAATAAATTTGGGCAACTACTGGTTTAGAAGAAAGATCCAAAACTTCTCTGGAACAAGTGGTATCTGGATTCCCTCAAAAGTTCAGTTTACCTTGAGGCTGAACTTGAAGGTGAACTGATGACTCATCATAATGGTTTATTAAATATTTGTGCACCACCGTGTACAAACAATAAAAAATGTGACATTTTTCTAAATTGGATGTATTGTAAAACGACCATTGTGTTGTTTTGTGTCAATTTAAAAATAAACGCTCAGCAGGAAATATAATTTAAGTCAGGTAACGCTTAACAACTGACTGGACTTAAATTTCTCATAAAATTAGACTTCATGTCGAAATTCAATTTAATGATAAGAGATAATAATATTTTGTTTGTTTCAAATCGATATTCTTTGATCTATTATTACGTTTTTTACTAGAAACAAAAATAGACGTAGGCAATTAGTGTCTTTTTTAAAATATTTTAAAATATTTAATAAAAGTTAATATATACCAAAAGTAGCATACATGGATTACGAAATGAGTAAAAGTAGATCTCTACGGATTTTCATAAAATTTTTGATCTAATGAAATTACAATCGTAATAATCAAAAAGACTGCAAGAAAAAAATCAAATAATCTAAGCCAGTGGTTTCCAACCTTTATGTTTCTGCGCCTCCCTTTGAGGAAAAAAATGTTTTCGCGCCTCCTATTCTTTATTTCATATAGTAATAAAAACACGCTTTAAAGAGTAAATATTATACATATTTTGTACTGTTCGCGCCTCCCTTGGCAATAAATAGTCCACACCTCCCCAGGGACGCGTGCTTCCCAGGTTGGAAATCGCTGATCTAAGCTGTATTGAAAGCTAGGGGCGTGAATCTTAAATTAAAAAGTGAGTGAAAGTGATGAAAGCGATAATTGCACTATTTCTAATGACTTCGTAACTTTAACTAGCTGTGTTTTAGTCATAGATTTAAAAACGTATATGTAATCAGTTGATTTAGTTATTCCTTAAAATGCTATACCACTAACTGGTTTTTTTATTATTTTAACCCATGTCCACTTCTAATGTGGAGCATTTAACATTTGAATGGAAGTATCTCAACATAAGTTTTATTATTCGACAACTACTTGTTACTTAAACCATATTTCTTCACAGTGAAAGCGACAGAAATGATATGCCTAGGACAGGACTAGTGGTCAGCTAATCGCTCTCGTTGCGCCTATTTTTTTAGGATTAGGGAGGAAATGTTTAGACGGCACAAACACCAACGCCATCGAAAAAAAGAAATTCGTCACGGAAGCCAACGACGTTGACCACTACATCAAAGACCGCTTGGTTTATCTATGTAACCAAAAGTGTATCAACTGAGTCCTTACACGAAGGCAATTTTTTTTTCTTGAGGCTCTTTCTCCCTCACTATAATGCTATAATATTTTACTTAGAAATCTATATCAAACCTTCGATAAAAGATATATCTTGAAGTCAACATCTCATTTTATTCTAAAAGAAATCTGTTGTACATTTAATCGTTACTGTATTGATAAGTTGACCAAATCTTGGGCTGAATGTCGTTGGCTTAAGATTCAATAATGCCGGGTTTTAATCCCGATTTATGTATTTGCGTTCCAAGACACGAATTTCTGCTATATCGCTGGTATCTCAAAGATCCCTTCCACCTATGCGATTCTTAAGCCGACTAAGCACTAGCTCTGCCCTAGCGCCCCAACCCCTTTTCTTTTATTTTTAGTATCTTCGCGAGGTTCAGCAATTGAAAAACAAAAAGTTCTCATTGAAAACTTGTGTTTAAATTAATTTAAATATGAGTCGATATTATATTCTCCACATAAAGACAGCACATGCGCAAAAAATTGTCATTTATTTAGTTATACATTTATGAATAAAAAAGTATTTTTAAATATTCTTCGTAATGTCTTTTGGCATCCATTATTTGTGAATTCATTTGATTTGGATATACTAACCAGAATATCGATTACAGCACTCCAGGTAGGAAAAGTACTGATTTGCTCTTTGACACAGGTTCATATTATACTGGCCGTGCCAACCGAGCCGCTGGCCCCATTATCCCCGCTCGGCCCAGCGACTTGCTCCGCTGCACTTAATCGTTTTATTTGCGCGCCAAATTTGCACGCACGCGAAAAGTTCGTAAAATACTGCGGGCACTTATTTTGATGGTCTGTCTGTATGAAATGCTTTAGCATGATTACGTATAAAATTATCATGTGCATATATCTCGTCAGCTAAACATTTTTTGGCATTATTATGAACAGGTATATGATTTTTTTTAAATCAACAATAGAATAACTATTATTGTATTCCAATTCCTCTAAAAAGTAAAAAAAAAACTCTGAAAGTTGAAATAATTACACATACGTGCATAATTAATCACTTTTAAGGTGTTCGCTGTCAAAAGGCATTATATATTTTTTTAAAACACTCATTTGTACTAATCCCACATGTATCTATAACAAATGTGGAATCAATACAAAAGAGTCATATATTTTTTGATTAATAATTTTGAATCTGTTATGCTGAAGTAAAATATATTGTAAATCATTACAATTAACCCAGTGAGTGCGTTGCAATTATTTAATCCAAAACACCATTGATTGCTGATAATTACCATTTCAAAATATATTTAAGTATCGTGAGATCTATAAAATTTTCGATTAGGTATTGTGTATGGATTTTTAATTTTTTGTTCTGTTACTCGTTCTTGCTTCGAAGCACATTTTATTTATTATATTATAAGGTAAATAATACTTAGATACGACTTTCATTTTTAAGCAATCATATAAAAAAGTCGATTTCATAAACTACACTAAATATATAAAATTACACAATAATCTATAACCGTTACGTGCAGTGGTGTACTCGGGAGCTTACTTAAAATTAAAATCATTTAACTTTACAGGAGCGGATCTAATTAGTGGATAAAATTTGAATGCGCGCTTTGTTTTAACAAAGGCGATAAAACAAATTTTCAGTTCAGTGTGAGCTTTTGCATCATTCTAAATCCGCATAATTTATTCGCTGCTCTCTGTGTTAATAATTATTACTGTTTTCAACGTGGGCGGTTAACAAACGCACTCTGTTTAAGCACTGGTGTTAATTTTTCATTTATACATAATCTGAGTATTTAATTATTTTTATGCAATAAATTATTCTACAAATGTGTTTTAATTAAATAATAACGATTGATCACTTATCACCGTAGCCGAGTTGCTACGAAGTAATACTTATACGCTATTGCTGCTCTTTGGTAAAGAATTTAAATCACTTTATAAATAAAAAACTTATTTTTGAATACATTCATTAATTTTCTTGCAAAAGCGTAGGTGTCCTTGAACTTTCACTTTTGTGTTTCCTGCTCAATTCTGAACTTAATTAACATCAAGAATATATTCCATTTTTGTGATTCGTTTCCTCTTAAGAAATAAATATTGGGTTCAGTGGCTGATTAAGGACATACGATGCACCAGGCGCAATAAAATTTGGAAGCCCTGTTGTCAGAAAAATCTGTTTAATGTTAAAAACTATTTTACCATTGAATATTGTTGTGCTTTTAAATACCGTCAGAAGTATTGCTGTGGTGGTAAGTGGAAGTATTTTAATCATAATCACAAACATAGATATAAAAAATGTTTTCCGTGTCGGCTCAATATTGCGCCCAACGATTAGCTGCGCTCCCGTGCAAATGCTTTTACTGCCCGGCAGTTAAAGCTCGGCGTGCAGGGCCCAACTCAAAATATCATTATCAAAAATAACAAACAATCACAAAGCGAGGTGTTTCAACCTACATATATTGCGAATGATATCAAAGTAACTGTGTTTTATGATATTTTTCAGTTGGCTCTTTAAAATATATCATATGTCACAGTTTTTTCAAAATCTTCGATGTGATGTACTCCATCAGACTGTGGTGTGCTAATTGTCATTTTTTTACCAATCGAAATACTCATTTCTCATTGAGTATCCCCATGCTTCTTTTAATCTTATGTGTTTAATCTTTCGGGTAATATTGTCATTTTACCCGAAAACTTTTTTACCATGTCCGCTCTCAATGTGGAGCATATGAACTCTTAATAAAGATTATCTCAACAGAAGAATTTCTGTTCATCGAGAACTGATGGTTACTTAATCGCTCAACCTTTCTTTTTCAATTTGAGTAGGTACTAGGTATAGAAAGATAGGACTAGTGGTTAACTAATCATTCTCGCTACGCCCAGTTTTTCCTTACCACATTTTTTGCATCCTTTTTATACATCATTTTATTACACCACTAAGTAGTCGGGTCATGTGGCGCAGCGGTTAACGCTGTTGGCTTCCGTGCCGGATCTCACGGATTCCCTCCCACCTTTCTGACGTTTGAATAACTAGGCGTAGCGAGAGCGATTAGTTAATCACTGGTTCTGTCCTGGCCTTATCCTCCTATCCCTAAGAGAGTAGTCTCTCTTCAAAGAAGAGAAGTTGAGCGACTGAGTAACAAACAGTTCTCGTATGAAAACTTATGTTTAAATACCTCCATTAGGAGGCCATGTGCTCCACATTGGGAGCGGACATGAATAAAAAAAATTTAGTATAAACAGGCAAGTGAAATATATAAAGTACCACTACCGTTAAAGATTTTATTTAGTATTGTGAATTGTGATTCATCTTAAATTAGGAAATTATTTTTAAGTTATTTATAAATTTAATCAATTTGCTTTAAATATCATTTCTCTAGTTGGGGTGATATTCCTGTGCAGACTGCAGAAAATAAGCGCTGCCATATATTTGGATGGATACGCGTCGTTAAGTTTTTTAATATTGCGAGATCCAACTTTTTAAGCTGTACTACGATGCGATTATGAATCATAAGATTCGGTTCTGCTATATCATGAAGTAATAATTAATTGTTGGCCAATGCTTTTATGATAGTTACAGTTCCAGTATTTATAGCAAAATTTTAATAAAAGTGTAGTCAAAATGTATCGAAATGCAAAATTTACATTAGGTTTAACTGGAAGAGCTTTGATTACTTAAGTTCTATATAGTTGGGCGACGATTCTAAAAATATTGTATACATCATTTTACGCGTGAGACAGTTTATTGCGATAGCTGGAATGAGAAGACCGCCCATTTGAAAATTGGTCGTGTGTTACCAAAATTAAATTTCCATAAAGAAAGTGATATAACATAATCAACCAACGAATTGTTCAGTCGTGAATTCTTGACAAATAATTTATTTATTAAAAACAATATTCTTATGTTACGCCGTAATCAAGCTTAGGGTAAAAATTGATGTATAGTATTGTTGGCACTATCCCATCAACAGAAACAAAGTTTAATTGAATATTTATATAAGAAGATAAATAAAATTTAATAGTTACTGAAAACATATTCAAAGAATAAAGCACTCATTTTTACATATTCCACTTTTATTTATTATGGTCAGGACCAGTTTCGTCAGCGGTCAGCAGTACTGATCATATTAAATAAAAGTGGAATTATAATAGAATATATTGCCTTTCCACCAAGTATTTACACTTTAAAATTACTTACATTATCTATTTAATGAAGGTTTATTGTATTTTTTTTAAAAATATGTTTAACTTAAGAAACTAAGATAATTACGTTTATTTAAGTGAGTTTCCATAGTGCATTCATGAGAGTACATAAATCCATCAATAAAGGTCTGATTATTAAAAAGTGGCTTAGTGGATTAAAAGGTGGCTTATTCATTGGTAAATATTTTTTTTAAAATTTATAACTGCCTAAGCACATTTAATAGATAAAAAAAATACAAAAAATAAAAAAATGTTTTTTTTGAATTTTATTTACAAGTTTAAAAATTACAAGTCATAATCAATAAAAATACTCGTCAGATATTTATCAATGAGATTTTCGCTGGTGATTTTAATTTTTTTAAACGTAAAAATTATTTTTTTTGAACATGGAAATCGTTCGCGTGCCATCCAAATTCTCAAGCGTGTTACCTCGGGCACGCGTGCCATAGGTTCGCCATCCCTGCAGTAGGGTATACAATAGAGCTCTTCAAAGTAAATCATAATTCAATATTTTTTTTCTGAGTGAAATATTTATAATACGTTCCGAATATTTTACATACATTATAACTCGGTCACTTGTGTGGTGGTAACAATCAATTCTTTGTGAAATGCATTATATTTTGTAAAACAAAACATAAATTAAAAAAATAATCAAGACCGATTTCGCTCATCAAAAGCATTTTCAATTGATATATAATATATGTAAAATTTGTGATGTAAGTGCAATTTTTGTTATAAATTAATACATTTTCAATATCTCTCAAGACTTCTTGTTACATACAAATTTCAAGTGATATTTCGCTTATTTTAATCACAATTTCTTATAACCATTTATGTTTTGAACACATTCATGTTTTTTTTATTCTGATGATGCATATCGACTGTGGAAAGGAAAAAGGACGTAACCCACAGTATTTCCAAAACAGGTTTTTTTCGATTATCACAATGTATCAAACTTGATACACGTTCTATCAAAAGTATGCAAGCTACAAATGCCGAATTAGTATCTAAATTTAGCTTTTAAGTTTGAAAAAGATGACCTTGTAAAAAAATAAAATCGAGAAAAGAGAAATGAAGGTTTTTCCTGGATAATTTATTTTATTAATATTAGGTTATGTCAATTAAACACCAGTTTAGAAGTCTCCGTGCACTTCAGGGTTGTGTATAATTCATAATTTGCATATGGCCCAAAATCATCAAAACACGTTTATTGCGCCTCCTGTATAATTTGATATGTGTGGGTTACGTCCTTTTTCTTTTCCACGGTCGATATTATAAAGTGGCTGTGGAAAGGAAAAAATACGTAACCCACTGATTTTTCAAAACAGCTTTTTTCGATAATCACAATGTATCCAACTTGATACACGTTATATTAAAAGGATGTAAGCTGCAAATCCCGAATTAGTATCTAAATAAAGCTTGAAAAAAGATGGGCTGTGAAAATTGAAACCGAGAAAGAAGACTGAAAAAAAGGTTTTTTCTAGACAATTTCTTAGATTAATATTAGATTATGTCAATTAAACACTAGTGTAGAAGTCTCTTTACACTCCAAAGTGCAAAGAGATGTTTCTTGTGTTCATTTCATAATTTGCATATGGCCGAAAATCATTAAAACACGTTTTTTGTGCCTCCTGTAAAATTTTCTATGTGTGGGTTACGTCCTTTTTCCTTTCCACAGTCGATATGATAATCAATATTATCATGGATTAAAATGTTTTAATCAATGTCTTAAGAATATTATTTTTTCAAGAATTTTCATTTTTACTTTAAATTTACTCTATTCGAGAAATCTTGCACTTAACACGTGTGTGCAGTAGGCGATTGATGTATTGTATTAAAATCATAATTGACTACCATCATCTACAAAACATAGCCCGATAATTGTTACAGTAAACCGTTTGGCAAAGCTTATAATAAAATCTAAGTATAGACGAAATACCTACTTTTACTTTGTTTATTTTATCGCACTTCGGTTAATTATGTCGCGACTTTGATCGTTTTGACGTTTATGTTGAGCATTACTTAATGATTCTTTTACCAAACGGTTGTAGACGCATTACAAAAATCGTCTCAAAAAGATATACGGGAAGCATTTAAAAAGTATGTAAAGATGTTGTGAGTTGTGAGGGGAGACGGAGATACAAACGCAATACATTGTCGGCGTCGCGGCGCACCATTTAAAAATACATCGACGCTTCGCGAAAGCTTTTGAACACTACAGTATTAATAACTGTACTTTATAACTCTATTTAGCTAACGTCAAACTGTGGGTGATCAACTTATTTATTTTGAATACCATTTCATTTATTTTATACTCTAACGTTTTTCTGCTCGATTAATTACTCGCTCATTCACACTGACATGGAGAGTACTTCGTCGTTTCGATAAAATAGTTGTTCATTCCTAAAGCGGAAAATAATTATCAAATATATATCTATATAGGTACTTACAGTTACGTATTTAGTACATGTTACTTTAGATGGGGGTTGCTAGTTCAACTTATTATATTTTTAACAGTAGGAATGTTACGAATTAATTGTTTAACTAATAATTTCGAGACAATAATCAGAAGCGGCTTTTGGATAGGGATCGGCAGATTTTCAAGGAAGAAGATCTAAGTTATCAAGGAAACAGGATAGCAAAGGTATCTTTACAAAAAACACAATGATGTTTGCGGAAGATTAAGTATGTTAATTATTTCATACATTATGTTCTATTGTATACTTTGTAAATGTAGTATTCATATGACTATGTAATGTCAATGCGTGAAATTGACAAGTTAACTATAAAAAATAATATCGCTCCGCTTGAGCATCACAAAAATTAATTAATTTAAAAAAAAACATGAAATTTAATCAATTAATGGATGTATCTTACACGCTCGCTTAAATTAACGTTTACCCACATATCTGTTTTGAGAAGCATGAGTGGAATTTTAAAGAATATTTGAGTGTCGTTTAACCGCTTACTAGCAGCTAAACGATCACTCCTCCTTCCCGAACAACTTGAAAACGGATGTTGACATGAAATTGGGAAACGTTGTTGTGTTCAAGATGTCGGGAATATTTTAATATTTGCAATTTAACATTTTGCTTGATTCATTAGTGAATCGTCATCACTAACTTTCCATTTATTCACAAGCACCAACTTCTTCCAATTTTGCTGGTGCCGAAAGATTTTCCGCATTCTATCTTATATAACTACATTACAATGATAAATCTTCGAGACAATATTTTATATCGCGCCATTTAATATTTAATATTAAGTCTTATTTATTAACAATTACCAAAATACTGTAGTACTATATTAAGAGACACGTATTTTTGATCATCTAAATTTACGATTTTAGCATTTTAATCTATTATTATTAGACATTAATTTTAAATAATTATCAATTTTAATACATTTTAACGTCAATCATTATATGAAACGAAATATTTACAATTTAAAAATAACAAAATATTATGTGAAAATACAGAAAAAAATACAATATTGTAACTACATAATGTAGTAATGGTGATCCATTTTCTAGAGAGATGTCTCGTCAAACAATTCATGATTTTACATTGCTGATCAGATCATATATTGTATAAAACCTGAAACAGACGACTTAAGCGATTACTTAGCATCTATAGCAAAATGCTAAGAATGCGTGTCTCTACTCATGACAATTAAGAGGAAAAAAATTAATTCATATTAAATTTGAAATTAAAGGTATAATAGTCCCATTACGATTGTGTATTTGTTGTCGGTCATATTCTTTCCGTCACAGTATCTTTCCCATTGTGTGTACACGTATGGATATCGAGTTTGGAAAGGAAAAAGGACGTAACTCACAGTTTTTCCAAAACAGCTTTTTTTCGATAATCACAATGTATACAACTTGATACACGTTCTATCAAGAGGATGCAAGCTGCAAATGCTGAATTAGTGTCTAAATTTAGCTTTTAAGTTTGAAAAAGATGACCTTGTATAAAATTAAAACCAAGAAAAAATACTGAAATAGGTTTTTCCTAGACAGTTTCTTTAATTAAAATTAGATTATGTCAATTAAACACCAGTTTAGGAGTCTCCGCGCACTTCAAGATTGTGTATAATTCATAATTTGAGTATGGCCCAAAATAATCAAAACACGTTTTTTGCGCCTCCTGTAAAATTTGTTATGGTAGGTTACGTCCTTTTTCCTTTTCACAGTCGATATAGTATGTGGAAAGGTATATGTACATAATATAATTTTCATATGCATGCATATGGTGTCACTTCTGTAACGATCACACCCTTCCGTCGGCAGCGATGGTAAAGGAATGCAAATGAACAAAACGTCAACGATGAAGGTGAACGAACTTTGATGCTAACGCGCCCTAGGACTTAATTGTTCCATAAATGTGATGTCCAAAAAATATAAATCTTTCCCGTTCTCAGAAAAAGTTTATTTACACGAAACTGTTTCTCTTTTTAGTCGCTCGGCTGGCAAAATTTTGATCATCTTTATGCATTCGCAAACAAATGAGACAAGGTTTACAAGTTATGTTAAAATTTAAAATCGTAATTTAATTAAAATATTGTATCAATCTAAGTTACTAAATTAACATGATATTTGCCTGGAACTAAATGTCTACGTTGTATTTTTAACATCATTCTCAAAAAATAATATATTTTGTTTCATCGTTTTAGTATTAAAACATTTACAGTGAAAAATAATCTAACATTTTTTATGGAATCGGTTGACTAGTTATACGAGAGCAAATTAATGCGTATCTATATAATAATAAATAATGTTAAAAAGACCATAACAATCTGACGCAGATTGCTTTGACATGTTCATACAAACGCTCGGAAGATGTATCGCGGGGTAGGTACAACGAAACTTTTAAACCGATCAGGAGGGGCAGAAGGCACAACAGACAAACGGCTATTAAGAAAAACAGGAAAATGCCACCGAAAAAAAACCTATTTAACATGTGTCCACATTTTACAGGAAAACTGTTAGAAAAATTAACTCATGTGTAAAAATATTCATCTATAATTATTTATGATTTTATATTATTTTAAAGATGACATCAGTTAAGTTTATTTATATTTTATGACGATGATGTCCGTTTTTCAACCTTTGATATTCCTTCCTTTTATTTCTTATTACACAAGTTTAATCTATGTATAAATGCTAATCTCACTATTTCGAAAATATTTGTATACAAATCGCTATGGCCGAGTGCCACAAACAAAAAGAATCTTGTTTTTTTTCTGTTGGGTAATCAAGTGTTCAAATCCCGAAATCGAAGTTTGCAATATTAACACTTCCTCCTACGGTGCTAAAAAATACTTCCGATGTGTTACTGGCCCTTTAGGAACCAGGTGATCTTTTTTTTTAATATACGTCCTGGGTTTTTGCCGTCCATCAAAATGCAGGTAAGCGTTGAAACATGTTTATTCACTTGGTTCTTTGAGGTCCAGCAACATATTACAAGTGTTAACAGCAAGGATTATTCGTTCCTTGCTACCGTAACTATCAAATTTTAAAAATGGGACGTAGAGATTTCGGTTGTTATCCATATCCGTTTTTTTATTAATATTATATCGGCACTTTTATGTTTAGTGCTGTTGAGAGACTAGCTAAAAACCATGTTCCGAAAATGTTTTTCACACTTTATAAGAAAGCTTCTTATTATTTTAAATGATTACATATTTTTCATAACTAATTTAATAAAATATATTATGAGAAACACCATTCTTGTCGCTTTTACTGTAACCGACAAATTCAAATGCAGCAAGTCTAAAAACATTCATTTGGTGACAGAAACAGCGGTATATCAACCACAAACATTTTTCATTGCCTAAATAGCTTCATACTTGACATGTGTACGGATTAACAGCCGCACGGGTGTACGGGAAGCCAAAATCCAAAGGCCTCCATGCTTCTGGCTTATTACTGTTTACGTATTATATTATAATCCATTACATTAAGTGTAGGAAAATTGGAAATATTCAAATACAGTGGAACCCCGATCTATCGTTCTCATATTTATCTTTTTTATAGGGCGAATCTCTTATAAAACAATACATTTGGGTTCTAGTGTATATCAAGGTTCACAAAAAATCCATCGTGGGCCAGCCATCTTAAGAAAATTCGTCACGACTTAAATTGACATTGGAGAATTTTTGTCCAATTCAAGTTCAATTTGACTGTAAATATGCTAAGAGTTCATATTCTGAATAGAGTAAATTCAATGAATCTTCGGTAAACGTAAGGACGCTCAGGGCTGATTCTTTCCGGTCTACACAAATCTTTGTGAGTACAGTATAATGTTTCTATATCTAGTAGGAAAAGCAGTCAATATTTACTATCGCAAGTAACTGATAACATGGTAATTGGTAATCAAAAAAATATAGAAATATTTTAGTATAATTAAATTACAAAGCAAAAGCTTTGTAATATAAATATATGCACATCCAAAATCTATCAAATCAACGGCTGACAAAAATTATTTTTATCGAATACAATAAATAGGTTCTATCCTTAAGATTGCGATCGATATTCTTCTCAAACAAATTTATTAATTTTCTTCAACGCCCAACGAAAGCTGTTTATTTCTTATTTCATTTCAAACTGTCACACCGTCATTAAAATGGCGTCTCCGAGAACGAAATATTTACATATCGTTTTGACAGGCCATCTTTGATGAGATTCAGAATTCCTATGGCATGATTAATTTGTTTCATACTGTGGTATTTTTTTCATCAACAGATGCCGACAATTATTATTTTATGCCCTATAAAAAAACGGCAACCAATTTTCTTTTAATTCTCATCTTTTTGCTGTTTGAATAAGGATATTGCTAATGTCACTTTATTTGGATTTATGCGATCTGTTTTTGATTCTAATCCGACGACCGAAAATTCATTTTTAGATTGTGTTTATTTCTCATAAGACAGGATTTAATGAAGAAATACGACTTCAAAATATAATATACAAGAAAATCACAACGATTTGCAACAATCTATCAAAGAAATATGACACCTAAAAGAATTATTATATCATAAATTAGTTAGTAATTAATAACAACAAGAAATGTATTTATAGTTCGACCAGTTTCAAGCAAAGGACATATAAATTCTACCAAATGCAATAGTAAAATCTCTGAAGTGTTTGTTTCTCTTTCCAATAAATTTTCTCCGAACTTTTTCAAAAACTGTAAAATGAAAATATTCTTCTTTCCACTGTTGTCATCATAGCAGGCGAGATGTCGCTGGCTGACAATAATTAAATGAGGGCTTAAAAAAGACTTCCTTTTTGAATGTTGGTAGATTGAACGGGAAGATTAAGAGATGAGCGACATCTGTCAAAACACATGTTTTTTACTGCTTTGAAACGACAATAAAAAAAATGTCAAATTATCTTTCATTTTCTTTATAATTTTAAAACAATGGCTTAAAGACGATTACGTAATTAAGAAAAATAACAGACACTAAAAGAAGATAAACGGTGGTTAAACACTTTCAAAATAAAAAAATTAGAAGCAGAAAATACACTTTCTAAAATAATAAATGTTAAAACAACAAATTTGAAAACTGTTTTTACTTCATACTATTCATAATGATATTTTTTGTTATCGATATAAATTGGTATGCTTTTAGATACTATTTTTTTATAATTTAGACTCTAGAGAAAGGACGGTGGATTTTCATATAATAATATAAAAATATTTTACAATCGAATGTTTTCTAATATACTTATGCTGTGTAAAAGTAGGATATAAACCGTAAAATAATTGATAATAACCGATAAAATTGGCTGGCGATCCGCGGAATGAAAAAATATCATCGAATCAAATTTTCTATAATTAATTATCACGATCATTCATCTAAAATTTTACAATCGCCAATAATGCAACAAGACTATCTCTACTAATTTTTGTATTTTATACATTTCCCAAAAATAAATATTCATGTATATTTGAGGGAAGTGTTTAAATTTTGTTTCATAAATTAGTCATGCTACATTAAAATTTAGATCCGCTTACTGGATTTATTTACGATTTAGGTACATATACGTACTTCCTTTCATACTCACATTTTTACCAACACAAAAGTAATCTAATTCAGGCTGTTATTAATATGAATATATTCCTCAAGTAGCCGAGTAGTCTAAGTTATTATTCGATTGCAGTGTCAATGGGTTTGAATTATGGATTAAAATGCCGGACGACTATATTAATACCAGGAACACGAAGAACTCTCAATAAAGCAAAAAGTACAGTAAATAAAAATCCATATTTCATATAACGTAATGTTAAATGGAAGATTTTATTGAATAATCTTAAATAATACATCATTGAAAGGCTAATTGATTCTAGAAACTGTCAATATTATTTACAACTCGTAGCAGATTTCAGTTATTTATTTCAATTAATCGCATACAATTTTTGCTTGTCATAGTTGCTATGCATTTAAAATTCGATGTTGACTGGAATACTGGAATACCGGTACTACACATTTTTAACACCGATATTTTGGTATTGAAGAAAAACACCACGAATACCCGGAATTCCTGTTTCAGTTATACCTATATTGCACTCCCTAGTTGGAGTATCCATATAAACATAATAATATATTAATTTCACAGTGAATTTATGTATTTTTATCAAAAGGCATGAATGTGTTCAATGTTTACGTTTCCCTCTCACATATCCGATGCAGTGGCGGATGAAGCAAATGGGAGACCTCAGGCGCAATAAATTTGGAAGTTTGGTTTTACGGATAACATAAAAATGACTGAAAATATCTAGTGAAAATGTATAGAAATTTGAACAAAAAGTATATGGGTTATATTATATAAGCTATTTTTGAGGCCCCTGTGATTCGGAGGCCCCAAGCGCGCGCTTGATTTGCTTATGCTTATATAGTTATTCTCCACTGATCCGATCCATAAAACAGGGCTAAGTGAGGACAATTTGCCCCTAGAAGTCTTTTATGGCCCGGCTCTATTTATCATTATCCGCTCTCTTAAGGAGAGATTGAACAAATGAATAACCATCAGTTTTCTTCTGTGGAGATCCTACATTAGGACTCCATATGCTACACTCTGGAACCGAATATGCTTAATTAAAATATAATAGAAACAGTGGCGGATTACCCTATAAGCAAATGAAGCGCGCGCTTGGGGCTCCAAAATCTTATGAACCTTAAAAATAGCTCATATATTATAACCTATACACTTTTTATTCAGATTTTTAAATATGTTTATTATTTGAAAAGCAGTGCCTCCAAAGTGCCTGGGGCCTTACATGTGCCCAATCCGCCGCTGAATAGAAACAAAATATTAATTCGCAAATATGTCTAGTTCTGCCACTGCGTTGAGAATAAGGCTTCACAAAATAGGTAGTATATTAATGTGCATGTGTATCTAAACAATTCTAAATCATCAGAGTGGAGATAAAACCAAAAACAGACATTACCATCGAATAAATCTTTTTTTTGTGTATGTTTGGAATGCTAATTAATTTCATCGTTCCAAATTAATTTGATTGAATTTTACACAGGGTGTTTCAAAAACATGTGTTATCTTCAAATAAATTTCAAAAATAGACACGGCAAATTATTATTAATAGCATATTAACATTGCCGGGTCTGGGTGGGATGTCGTGCCGGATCTCACGGCTTCGAGTCCCTGTACGAACAGCATTTTTTCGATCGATTTATGCTTGAAGGCATGAATGTGTGTGATGTCTAGTTCTAGACTTATCCTTATATCCCTACTACTCTCTTAGAAAGGGAGAGGTTGAGCGACTGAGTAAAAAATACTTCTCGTAGAAAATTTTTTGTTGAGATACCTTCATTAGGAGGCCATATGCTCCACATTGGAAGCGGACACGGATTAAAAAATATATTTATGTGGAAAACAGAAATAGCTCGTTTTGATTGGGACAAGTCGTCTAACAAATTCGCCCAGAAATAATTTGATGACTGATCTTTATTTTGTTTTATACAACACGATTTTTAACAATAACGATTAATGAATTGTGCCTTGATTAGTACACCACGTTTTATAAAACGCGGTTTAAGAAAAAAAGCATTTATAAATACTTGACATTTTTAATTTCCATGAGAAATTGCATCAGCTGGCATAGAACATGCCAAAATAATCATCGAAATTATAAAAAATAAAGGCTAGACTGACCAGATATAAAACGCAGACGAGAAACAAGATTGTACTGGAAAATGATGATCCATCGAATCTACATCAAAAAGTGAAAAGCATGCGAGTGGATTCGTGGCGGCGAAAGAAATAATATCTTTACTCGTATATTATAATTCTTCCAGAGAGTTCATAATGAAGCATTTAATTGTTAACTAGTCCTTAAGATTCCTAACACTGAAAGATATGAAAGAAGAATTTGATTACTGGAGAGAAAACTTAGAGGCTTGAACCACAAGTACATATTATTTTTAGAGATTGGCTTTACAAAAATTTTATACCAGATGCAGAAACATATATGAAGAAAAATAATCTAAATTTAAAAATATTATTGATAGTGGACATGGGTCCAGGACATCCGCTCAATTCAAAATACCACCAAAATGTATAATCCTACCCTTGGGCCAATGAATATTTTTTACATTTACATTACATTCGTTGAACAGAGCCCACGATAGGTGAAGAGAGCCAACTGGTATTTTAGAAATAAAATAGTTAGATGCGTTATAATCAGGGGTGGGTTGGAGGAGGCTCGGAGGGGCTCGCGCGAGCCCCTTGTTAAAATTCGGCACGGTCGGCGAGCCCCTTGTTAAGATAAGAAAATCATTCCTCTTAGATCAAACCAGCACATAACTGAAATTTCTGTAGATGGTTAAATTTTATTATGAAACATGACTTAGTTGCCCCTTCATTTTTTCATTCAGCGTTGTGGGCTTCCGTGTCGGACCTCACGGGTTCGAGTCCCACCCAGTACGAAGCAACATCTTTTCGATCGATTTATCGATTTTCTATTCGAAGTCGTGGGTTTTTGTGATGTCTAAACATTCCCCCCCCCTACTCTTCCGATCCTTCAATTCAACTGGGCGTTACGTGAGCGATTAGTTAATCACTAGTCCTGTCTTAGCCTTATCATTCTATCTCTACTCTCTTTGGAAAAGAGAGATTGAGCGACCAAGTAACAAACAGTTATCATAGAAAAAAACTTTTGTTGAGATACTTTCATTGGGAGGCCATATGCTCGACATTGAAAGCGGACATGGGTAAACAAAAAAAAATGGATAAGATTTACCGAGCTCCTTGTTAAGATATTGGCAGCCCACCGCTGGTTATAATATTTTACATATCTTAAGGTAATATTATTAAAAATATTAGATGATATCAATCTTGATAAAAAATTTACAGATACACAAGCTTAGAAAAAAATGTTCTATTCGAAACTGTAGATATATTACTAAGTGTAGAATTTTGACAAACTGAGGAATATTTTAATACGTCACTTACAATTTACTTTGACTTTCATGAATACCCTGTGCCTTATCTTGACTGATTGTGTACCGTGTGGGACCAGTTTTTGGACTTCTTAATTAAAAAAATGTCTTCTAAAACGAAAACCGGTAGCTTAGCTAATTATATTTAAGAAAGACGTATTCACAATATGTAGTTACTAATAATAATTAATGATTGGACTCTTTTGATTTATTCAATCTCCAATTTAGAACAATTTGTTACACAGATTCCGTGCACTAACTTTCAATTATAACAAAATAATTAGCAGCCCAAAACCGGCCACCTCGCTTTGTTACTTTTATCATTACAATATATTATATTTAATTTAAAATATAAAAAAAATTCGTTGCTTCATTGCGGCGAAACAAAATTGAGATAAGCATTATATATTTATCTACATGAAATACATTTTAAATTAACTATCTAGTATTGTAAGCGGTGTTTCATTGTGCTGGAAAATAATGTATTTTTTTTATTCCCGTCTCATAAGCATACGAAGGAAGCTAAATAGCTTTTCTCAAGTGGGGTTCCGCGACGCAAATTTAGGCTATTTATTGAAAGCGTTAGGCAAATATACGGAGGTGCAACTATGTCTAAAATGGGTAAAAAGGATGTTGAAAAAAATATTAAAAAAACGTATTATGCAAACTCAACCTTCATTTTGTAATTTATAAGTTAAAAATTAGAATCATTTTTTAGTTGATTCGTAAACAGTAGCGGCCGGTCAATGTGGTATTTAATCAATGCACCCCTTGTATATGCAGAGGTGGCTATATTTCATGAAATAATATTCAAAAATAACATTTATACCATTCCCTCATTTTAAATAAAATGTTTTTTTCTAAAATATTTATCAAAGACAATAAATACATGAATAATTTAAATGAGTGAATGGTATAAATGTTATGTTTGAATTTTATTTCATGAAATATAACCGCCCCTGCATATACAAGATGTGCATTGATCGAATGCCACATTGAACGGCCGCCACTGTTCGTAAATAACCGCACGTTACTTTATTTGAATATTCTTCTTACAGTGGTAAAATAGGTGTCGCAATTTGGTGACAAAATTTTCAAATTTCATTTATATTTCAAATAAACTATTATTAATTAAAGTAACACCAAATCTATCGAAAATATGTGTTTACCAGCACATATTACTGGTAAAAACATAAGCTGTATCACTTTTAGGGTGTCAACTGTCAATACTTGGTGGAATGGCATAATATTAAAAAAACACAATATTCCTTTATTCTTACTTTCTACTTTTATTTATCAAGATCAGGACCTGTTTCGCTCATGGCAAACAGTTAAGAATCTTCGAAACCGGTCCTGATCTTGTACAAAGGAAAATTGTGTTTTCTTAATAAGCTGTATCAATTGCTTTATAAATACATACAGAATACATTGGGTTACATGTGGTAATGACTTAAAAAACACTTATCAATATAATTGGGAAGCACTGTAAATGAAAAATCTTAGCAAGTAAGTCAATATGTGTAAAGAAACTCCTGCTTTATAACGAATGACTGACTACCTCTTGAACATTTTCTGTGTTCGCTGGTGATTAAAAAATATTAACTAACTTGGTACATGTATCGATTTTTTTTTACCAGGTTGGTTGAAATAAATCTTCGTGAAAAATAACAAAGAAGTAATTGGCACTGTAATGTTTTTTACTCATACTATAAAACATATTTTAGAATTAATTTCGATATGATAGTATGTATTATTACAGTTATATTGATTGCTGTCCCCATATAGGATTCCAATCATTTCTTTCTTATTAATCAAGCAAACGTCCATAATTTAAGTTCGTGACTTATCTTCTGTAATATGTAGTTATGATTGAAGAAAACATAATATCAATACAATATTTATTTTTTTGCAAAATTCTTTGAATACCAATAATAGCACCTGTCATCCTTGAAAGTAATTACTATTACAAGATATTTAGTATTTGTATAAAATATATTACCTCAAAATAAAAATGAATCACTTAAATTCAGTTGTGTTAATCTACATGGCGACTGACAAAAATCTTCTTGCTGAATATGCCATAAAAAATGTATAAAATTATTTATTAACTGTAGGCTTTCACAATCAGGAATCACACAGCTTAAAATAAAATTAATTATATTATTCATTACAATGAATAAGCACAATATAGTAGTTTATTTTTTTATGGAAAAGTGTATCCATATCTTTTTATTTGAGTTTTCTTACTTATAATGATATTTCTTACGCCAAGGAAAGATGTCGTTTTTAATAGAGTAAATAAGAATAATTTAAAATTTAATTTACCACCAAAATCAGTTGCCAGGGAGCTTTTTAGAAATATAATGACAATATATAATGGACCCTGACATATATATATATATTCTTAAAATTTAAAATATTATAATAAAATAAGTATAGCGGATAAACACTCAAATAAAATCGTTTATTAAACACTCAATAACGACATTAAATAAAAGAACTATACATTTAAAAACGATTCTTCAAAAAAATGCGATGAGAATTTAAAAAATAATACTTAGTTTTAAAATATATGAAACCAGGGCTGTGGTGTCAGAGTCGGAAAAGCCGGAGAACAATATTTTAAGAATATTGAAAAATTATTAGTCTATTCATCATATTGATTGATGAAATCTACTAGAATTATTCGATTTACTAGAATGATTTGATGGTACACAGATATGATTTTAGTTAAACGGAAATGCAATAAAAAGCAATTCGCAGTCGATTTTTTATTCAAAGCCGGAGTTTAAATTCAAAGTCGTCTTTTTTAACCGACTCCGCAGCCCTCTCACGATGGTGTCAAAAATTCCAAAAGCATGAGGTCTGTTGAAATCTTCTGTTTGTTTTAATTCAGTAAGTTTACATAAAAAAATATCGGTACATCTCAAAACGAAGCATAGCTTCCCTTCAGTATCTCAATAAATAATATAAATTGCTACTTAAGATAAACATTACTCTTTAAAACAGGTTATATTGATTGATTATTCCTAGAGTAGTTTATTTTGAATTTCTTCTAAGATAAAGTGTTGTATCAAATATTGTAATATATATTAACAGTTATATATTACATAATCACGACTTTTTTAATCCCGTATCTGAAATCCGGACCGGGATTGCGATCCCTACTTGCAGCTACGTTGGCTACATACAAAACATTGATACTTATCGCAATCTAGTGTTCAATCAGAAAACAGTAGCATTTTGGTGGCTTGAAAGCCAGCTATACTAATTTAATTGGCCCACAGAAGTCCGCTTCAGAATTCCACAAACGTTTACCTGTACTAATTAAGTTTCTTGATTAATCGACAAGTTCGTTCGATTTCAATTATTAAGCACGGCACACATTTTCATTTCGAGCAAGACTTAGAAACGATTCGATATTTATTTTTTTGATAAAACTGACCGAACGGACGAGGCTTCGGCTACGGCCGCGGCAGGAATGATGTTTATTTGCATGAAAAAGATTTAAAAATATTTACTTAGGTAATCAAAATACAGAAAATTTCTACAGAGGTCCAGTTGTGGCAAACAGCTATGTTTGATTATACGTATGTGCAAGAGAGGGCTCGGAGGAGTTCGCGCAAGCCCCTTGTTAATTTTAAGTAAAACAATATTCTCAGATCAAATCGGTAAATGGCTGAAATGTTTGTAGGTGGCTTGAATTTATTATAAAACATTAAAAAATTTTGCCTTTTGAAATTTCTTGTAAAATACATTTATTTCTGGTGAATATTAAAAGAGACTTAACCGCTTTTGTGTATAGTCTAACAATGCTTAAAAACAGCGATATTTGACATACAGTGCTCAACGTGATTTTTTTGTGAATGATGCCTTTGACTGATTATTTGCGCGCTTTAAGATTAAATGAGCCCCTTGTTAGCGTATTGGTAGTCCACCGCTGTGTGAGTTAACAGAATTACGATTCTTCAACGTGCAAAGATTGATCACATAAGTATACAATAGTTGAGGCCCCTAAAATTCGAAGGCCCCGAGCGCCCGCCACATATACTTATAGGATAATCCGCCAGGCAGGGGTGTCACATTAGCAATGTTACCCGAGTCCAATGGTTTATAAAATGAGCATATTTCTTTACTACGATGTGAATCTTTTAATCAATTATTACACTAAGGGTCTATAACTTCAAGCTGAAATTCACTCGGTATGGTTTCAACTTCTACAAAATTCATCACTGATATGAATGATATCAATGATATCTACATTTTCGTCAAATTTACTCGCGGGAATGTGTAATGTTTTAACTGTCAGAAAATAATCTAATTTATTTTTTGATAATAGTCGTTTAAATAAATTAAGTTGTAACTGAAATGCTTTTACTTTCAGTAATAAATCTTACATATTTATTTTTCCCTTGCAATTCTTCGTTAATGACATATACACGAGTAATTATATCCAGGGCAAAAGCCAAATCACAAAACCAGTTATAGCTTTGAGTAAAAGAAAATCCGATACATGTTTCATTTCTAAAAATATAATTATAGCACTTTTCAATTCCAATATTCGACGAAGAACTTATACATTTTTTTAAATACTCCACGGGCCGGGTGTAATTTCACCATGGGTTGGATCCGGCCCGCGGGCTGACATTTGCCCAGACCTGCTCTTAAGTTACATAAACACGACGCAAAGGCGAGTGAAATTCTTCCTGTGACAGTTTATTTTAACGTTTAAGTTTTCAGGTTCATAGATAGTAATAAGGGGCACACGTGATCAAAAAAAAGAAGAAGGTAACTCCGGTAAAAAAGGGGTTCTTCTTGCAGACGTTTCATGCGCCGCGAGTATTTCCACGGGATTGGACTCCAGCATTTATTCGCGCGTTTCAGTTATGACATACTTTCCTAGACGATACAACTTTTACGACTTTTAGTGACAACAATTTAGGACGCGCGATTGCCCGAACGGTTATATCTTAGTATATACCACGTTCTTTTATCGTCCGCCCTGGTGTTTTAATGTAAAGCTTGCTGTAGACATTGTTTTTAAATCAGACATTATAATTAATTCAATATGTAAATATTTGCATTATGGGTACTTTTAAATTAAGCCAACCTGTTTTGTATTGCGATTTTTTTCTTTTGGAAATAGTGACTTCTAAAGATTTAACACTTTTTTCAAATTTAATAAACGAAATACTTAATGTTTTTGTATAAAATGAAGAGAGTAAAAAAATAAATTATCAAAGTCAGTAATATTTTTGATTATTATATTAAATTATTATACACAAAATGAGGTACAATTTTAGCCATAATCAATAAATAAATTACTTTTTTTTTACAAAAAGGTTTTTTGGTAGTAATAACACATTTGGTTACGATATGGTGCAAGGGATAGTTAGACGCAAGAAGTTTATTATCTATGGGCGCACGTGACACTAGTTTATTTACATTTTATATACCTACTTTAGTTTCATTTGTCAGTGCTAGTCAGGGATAATGTGCTAGTAAACGGGTACGTATAACGCCAGTGCAGACGGGGGTAAAAGTAGAGTATAGCGTGTCATGGATTATTACGGCGAAAAACTTCACAAACTAAGCTAAAAACAACGCCACGATTTAAAATTATTTTTTAAGAACTTAACTGGTAGCAGACATGGATAAAAAAAAAGTGGTCTGCAAACTCATAAGTCAACTGAGCCAAATATCAACCATAGGACGATTAAAAAAAAATGAAAGCCAAATTTTTTTAACATTAACTGTGTAGGTAGGTATTATTAACTTGATTAGGGTACTCCCTAGGCTGGCTTTGACTTAAAAGGTCTTCAATCTTATTGATGTATGTTCGCTGAGATTGCCCATTCCAACTCTAAGTTTTAAGACTGAAAATCGATTACTGCACGTGGGACACGAAGTTTCAATCGCACTTTTTTGTGGAAGAGCTACACTTAAGGGGCCAAAGAGCTGCATGTGGCTTGCAAGCTGCAGTTTGCTGACCATTGGTCTAGTTTATGGAGCGCATGGCCGCCTTAAGATTAAAGGAAGACACGTCCACTTTTGCCAATCACTTAATTTCAGAAAGCCACATGTTCAATGACGAACAAGGGATTAAAATGTTCCACCAAAATACGGACGCCCATAAAATATTTTTCCAGGAAATTTTAGAAATAAATAGAGCACAATTGTGTAGTTTTGATTTGATACCGATTTTGAATGAGCAGGTAAATCTGCCAAATTCACCACTATACCCTATATGTAAGTAAATATAATCATATATTTTTTATTCCAACAAACAAAAAATATAATTCTTAAAATTTCTCCCTATTAAAATCTGTAGGCATTCCCATGAATTAATCCTTTTCGCCAGCAATGGCTTTAAACTTAGTAATACATTTATTTATTATATAAACACGATACATTCAATTGCTAAGCGTCAGTTCAAGTTCATCCTTGCACTTGAACACCTGAAGATGCCGAAAGGCGAAACCCGGGTCGTTAGTAACAAAACTTGTGTGAATGTACATAATTTGAATGATTCAAATTTATTATTGAATTTCCACTAAGCACCTTCAGTCGAATTCTTATATTTTAACTTAACGTTTTCTAGCCGTATACCGATGATATTATGTTATATCCTTTTTACATTGCAAAAGCAATAAATTTATAGTCGGTGCTTATGTAATGTACATGTAAATAAATAAAACAGAGTCTGGATATGAGAAATTAGATTAGACTCTGATTATAATATGTCCGAAAATGAATTGGATCAGGGACTCTAGAGTAGAGTGCATTTTTACCATCATTAATGTCTAAACGATTTTATGTGTCGAAGAATGTGGCATTAATTAATTTATGTGTTTAGTAACCATAGATGTGAGTGATTAATGATTTGCAACTTGAACTTACAATATACTGCAGGCTTTTAAGGTGTTCACTGTCAATACAAGTATCAACAAGCTGGAAGGTAATTATATTTTTAAAACATCATTATATTCAGTAGTTGAAAATGCTCATGGTTGAGTAAAACAGGATCATATCATATTAACCGAGTATCGCCTCATTTTAATCGAGTATTGAAAATATTCATTGAAACTGGGAATATTTCCATTTTGTAAATCTTATCTATATATATAAAAATCTCGTGTCACGGTGTTTGTCGCCAAACTCCTCCGAAACGGCTTGACCAATTTTTTTTTTTTATGTATATTTGTTAGATATGAGAATAGAATGTTAAGTATATTTCATCCCTCTAGGTGAAGGTTGTCCCTATCCAGAATTTTTTTTCAAAATTCCGGACATTCGTCGTTCGAATTTCAAACAATTGAAATGGACGTCTTTTTATGTTAAAAATTCAGATTTCCTGGCTTAGAACTGAAGCATCGTAATAATATTGAGAGAACTTTATTTGAAAGTTTGCATCGCTACGAAGTTTTTAAATAATCAAATATACTGATTCGATTTTTTGATGCTATAATTATAGGACTGGGAGCTGATTTGACAGATTTTGATCAGTGTCATTCGATTATTGGAGGTATGGTTATATTTTGCATCCGGCCTTGAAATTCTTTTTAATTTCTTACATGCATTAGGAATATTCTGATATTCTACTACGAAAAATAATTTTTAGCAAACTTAAACATTATTCCAAAAATTAAATAATTTACAATTTACCCTGACCGAGCACGAGAAGATTCACACTGAGAAAAAGAAGTACGTCTGCAATATGTGCGACAAGGCCTTTACACAAAAAGCAACTCTTAAAGGGCATATGTCTGTGCATGATCATGCGGTCAAATCCAATGTTAGGAATTAAATCCCTGTTAATGAAAAATTGCCATTTGTCTCTATGGTTGTGAATTCGTGGTGAATACCACGGGTGGTTGAACTAGAATATAATACGCCAACACTCACTGTGCTGCCCTAAATCATACTTTTCTAAACTTAAGTAATTTCAAACGAAAGCATTTTTGTGACAAAAAGCCACAGCTGTGATTTTGTTGATGTTTTTTGATCATCCAAAAAATATTCAAATCAGTCAGTCTTAATCAAGATGAATAGAGTAAAAGAAAGTGCTGCCGCTTTTAGAAAAAGAAAAAGGTTAGGGAGGAAGAATTAAACAATATAGGGGCACTTTTGAAATACCTTACTCGTGAAACCACTATTACTGCAGCTGAATCAATTTTTGAAACTACACCTTTGGAAAATTCAAATGATTCTTCAACCGACGAAAAGATTAATCAACAAGAAAATACAGATCTTACTGGTAAGTCAAGGTTCGTTGGAGGTTCAAAATTTAGATTTCGGTGATGCGATTCGTGAGGGTGCTTTAATCACGGAAGAAACTGAAATCTTACATGTGTGTAGTTTTTTTCAATCTCTGCCAAATAATGAAAAAATGTTGAGATCTTTCGAAGGAAGCTCTTTATTGCTTTTGTTTTAAACTATTCCCAGACAATAGTCATTCGAATTTTGCTTCTGAGGATGCACGGTGGAAAGAGTTGGAAATTAGAATCCTACGGGGAAAAACAATTGATGAAACTGAGCAAAAGGAAGTGGTAAAGTGGAGGGAGATACTTTCAAAAGTTTTAAATATTAAATTCCTGGCTAAACAGAATTTAGGGTTACGTGGTCACCGAGAAGATATAAGTGATACCAAACCAACGGGAAATAAAGGAAACTTTTTAGAATTTGTTCACTTATTGACGAAATACGATCTTGTGCTCTGTGAGCATATTTTCAGAATCAAATTTGGTAAAAAGATGGCCAAAACGTACATGTCACCCACAATATAATATATGTTTATTGAGATTTTGGAACAAAAGGTAAGAGCAAAAATAATCAAGGAAGTTAATAAAGCCAAATACTTTTCGATTATATTTGACATTACTCCTGACATTTTACACGAGGATCAAACCAGCCAAGTATTACAGTATGTCATGATCGAGGATAAGCAAGTCAAAGTTGCAAAATTTGATAAGCGACAGAATTGATATTCAAAATTGCAGAGGACAGTCGTATGATAATGCTGCTGTGATGGCTGGTCAGTAGGAAAATTTGATGGGTAGACATGCAGATTGTGTTGTAAATTTTGTAACATTTTTTGGAACTGTAGAACGATTGTTCACATTTTTTTCTTCTTCGACCCATCGCTGGGATATACTAATTGTAGACAGGACAAATTGTTAAGTGCGCAGTAGAAACTTGGAGTGCAAAGGGAGAAGCTGTGAGTGTTTTTAAAAGAAATTACTCGAAAATCTTATGTGTGTTAGAAAAGTTAAAGGGAGGAAAATACAGTTACGAGGTCAGATGCTGGCGTGCTATTTGGTGCGTTACAGTTGTTTTCCTTTTTGTGTTTTCTTGGTTTGTGGGAAGCTGTACTTACTGAAATTAATGACGCACAGGCTGAGTTTGGAAAATCCAGTAGAGTATACTGGATTTTCCAAACTCAATTTGGTTGACAGACATTAAAATTTATTTATTATATACACTAATTGTTGGTTTTTACTTTGGTAATGATAATTCATACCTAATTGGTTTTTGTCATAATAGTTTCATTGCTAAGTGGTCTTCAACTTTTTATTTATAGTTTATTTTCCTTGTATTTTACTTCAATTCTTTTGCTAGGTTGTAATACCAATTGTTTGTCAAACCTTGTTTTTATCACTTAAATTTTGTATAAATATCACTGTTTTATTGTTTTTCTTATCAGTTGAATGCTCATCATGAGCGAAACCGGTCCTGATCTAATAAATTTTATGTGGAAAAAGTACTAAAAATGTTTTATTATTTTTATTATAATGCCATTCCACCAAGTATTGACAGTGAACACCTTAAAAGGAATCTAATGTAAATTTTTGTATTATATAATCTTTTATTTCTTTGTAGTATATAAAGTATGTAAAAAAATCTTGATAAAAGTGTTGTAAATTTTGAATAAACCTTTTATTTAAGAACCCAGAAGAAGAAGAAAGAAGAAAAGAATTTTTATTGTATCCAAAATAGTTTACTAGTTTTACAGATGTCTTTTTTGTCATCTCAATGAACGACGCCTATTGCTTGCGGTGTACGAGTGTTTAAAGATTAATCCTCTTACTTTCGATGGATTCGGTGGTAACTTTGTGGAAGTTCATTTTATATTGTTAATCCTCTTATTGCTACTCTGTTAAGATTATTATGTAAGACATACTGGGATTCTATTATAAAAGAAAATATAAAATATGTGGCCAATAAATTTTGAACGACTGTACTAGTCAGAAATAATTTCGTTTCGATATACAAAATGAACATTTTTACCATGCCCAGTTAATGAAAGGTGGGAGGGAATTTTTTTTAGTTTTATTTTTGTGGAAATTTATAAGCGGTATTTGAGTATAAATATTCACAAAAAAAAAAGACCTATTCTTCTATGAAACTAGCTTATCAATTAAATTAGTAAAGGAAACATTGATTCTGATTCTTAACTTATAAATCAGAGGTTGGGTGTTCTATCTACTGGTCGCAGGGAGGGGGCATGATATAAACAATAATAATCTTGAACACTATATCGTCGATGCACATCAAATATGGTATATGTGTCAATTTTACGAAAATGAGTTAAATATACAGTTCCTTTTTTTTTCTCCATCTTCTAAAATATGAACCGTGTAATAATTAAAAATTTTAAAGGAGATAGAAAACAAACTATGTGCCAACATTAAAAAAATTGCATTTAAATATGAACCATGTGATCTTGCTGCACATGCGCCATATTTAATCCGTATCTAGTTCAGGTCAATGGTCACATGGTTCGTATTTTACATCAATGATTTCACTGACCGTTGTCAAGTTGTTCCGGCCTTGTTCGCTTGAAAGTTTATGGAGTGAATATATGTAGAAAACACACTTTATATCATTGTTTTACTGCGTGTGACCATTTGGTTTATAAATAAGCGGTAAGTTATTACTTTTCAAATGACCTAATACTAAAATAAAACTACAGCAATATGAGAAACCCATAATATTTGACAAAGCATTGACACTATTTTCTGGCTATGGCATCTGTAAGTAGGTATCTAACTATAGGTTTTCACAATATTTTACTTTGTTACTGTCATAGTGTTGTGTACAGTGTAATTTATATTTCATTATGGATGTTTTTTCCAGAAAGTACATTTCTCTGACTAACAAGGGAAATATATAAATACATTATCACTGTCGTTCGCTGACAAGCAATTTTAAGTGAATTTCTATTTTTATTACTGCATTGAAATTAGCAGGAAAGTTAGAATGGATTCATATATTTAAAATATCGATTTTATTCTGGATTGTACCGACACCGCACACTGGAGGTTGTACGTTAATGTGAGATACGAAAGTCTGTATCAGAAGTTATGAATGTTGAAGTTGTCGAACCATCAACCACCAAAATGTATGATGACATGATGTTATGTCCTGTGACTGGAGAACTTATTGCAATGCTGTCACAAGACATTTGCCTCGCGCCATACGAAGATATCCCTGGAAACAGATTGCTGTGTGAATCATCAGGAGAGTGCATATCACAAAATGATATGGATACTTATTTACAAATGGATTCTGACATTTCAGTTGTTCAGAAAATTAGAAATAATCAGAAACGTAGACTCTCGGGGCAAGAGTATGTTGGTTATAAAAAGCATTGCGGAAAATATCAACAAAGCCAATCAAAGCATGCAAAGTCTATGGGAATAATATGTTTACACAAATTACCCTAGGTGGCATATGAAAATTCTTTATGTTGTCATAAAATAACAGAAGAGGATCGCCTGCACATATTCCACAGTTTTTGAAAGTTGAAAACTTATATCGGAGAAAAAGTATATTTTCTGTGCTTCGTAGTAATACGAGCTATAAAAAAAGCATCGTCTTGAAAGTATAGATATTACGAAGAAGAATTATGAACACGATATATATCTTTTAGCTAAGGATGGGAGTAAACACAAAGTGTGCCGCAAAATTTTTATTAACCTTTTGACCGTGGCTCGGATCCAAATCGGTTCAGATTGGGCTGCTATAGCAGTCAACCGCGGTCAAAGGGTTAATACTTTGAGTATCTCACAAAGCACTTACACAAGATGAAGCAATGATCAACAAACTAATATTAATTGACAGCGAAAATATTCCCCCTAACAATTCAAATAAAAGAAAGGCCACGCAAACTGAAGCTGTGAAGAATGTAAAAAAGTGGCTAAATCTTCTGCCAGCTGTTCCAAGTCATTATTGCCGGTCTCCAGCAAAAAGACGATATGTCGAATCATCTTTTTTATCAACTCAGCACATGCTATCAGTCTTCAATACATGGCGCACAGAAAACAATGTGCCAACTGTGAACAGAAACTTTTTCAGAAACGTTTTAAAAACTGAAAATGTTTCTATTCACTATCCGTACAATGATCAATGTAATATTTGTGTAGGTTATAATTGTGGAATTTTGGGGAAAAAATTTTCGACCATCACATAACATGAAAGGGCCAAGAACACTGCCAGCGAGACTACATTAGTTTTAACAATGGACTTGCAGTGTGCTGTTATGCCTTAAACTGCTGACATCTGCTGTTTACTACAAACAGAAACTTCAACTACATAATTTCACTTTGTAATGCGGACGTAATTCTTTACGTGGGGCATGAAGCAGATGAAGGTGTGACTGCTAATGTGTTCACAAGTTGCATTATCAACTACTTACAAAATAGGCCACGTAATTTCTGATGGTTGTAATTACCAAAATCGGAATCAAATACTGACTACTCAAAAGTGAAATCAGTCACTGTAGGGCAAAGATGGAAGCTGATAATGTACATTCGGTACTGGAGCAGCATTACTTAAACCCCGCGATATATTCTCCAAGTGATTATGTATCACGCATGCAAATAGCTCGACCTAAAACGCCGTACAATATTAAAAATGTTCACTCTGATTTCTTTTTAAATTATGAAACAATGAAAACAAATTTAACATCTCTGAGACCAGGAAAAAAGTAGGGGATCCTGTTGTCACAGATTTAAGGGCTCTGAAATACTTACTGTTATGGGATATTTTATACAAATTAGATCAGTAGAGGGATTGGCTAGAGTTGCTTCAACGCCGCAAGACTGGCTATGTCCCCCCATTGCCTCTATATAACAAACCCCTTGCCCAAAGTCAGACATTTTCAAGAATTAAAGCTTGTGATAAACAAAGATCATTATCACCCTTTTTATGACTCCTTAACATCCACGTAAGAATTGTAGAAGCAAAAACTTTTTTTGTTTTGTTTTTGTGTTCCAATTGATAATGCCAATTTTTTATAAAAACACTTTATGTTGCTCTTATTTATAGTTATTATTACATGCTTAATTTGTACGCTTTGAAATTAAAATAACATTTAACTGATTTTGTGTTTATTTTTTAAATATAAATGATTAGTATGCATGCTCCTAACACTTCTTAGGCGGGCCACGACCAAAGTCGTTTTTAGCTGATTGTACGTAGAATGCGGATCACGGCAAAAGTCGTTTTTAGCGTATTGTCGGTAGAATGCGGATCACGGCATATGTTTTTTTTATATCGTCGCTTGTTTGCGGGACACATAATATCACGGGTTTGTTTGTCGGCGTTAAATAAAATGCCGCAACTAATTAACATTAGTCCTAATTCTTTGCTAGATTATAAGGGTGTAATTACGCTGTAATTTTTACGGCATTAGATTTTACACTTCCAGTGGTAGTCAAGTTATATTATATTACAAATTATAATTATTCATATAATTATAAAATATTGATAAATATGCTATTTTGTTATATAGAATGTTTTGAATATTTAATATTTATAACATGCGGAGTGCTATCTACTAAATTGATAACAGGTTTTATATTCAGCTTTGAAACATAGTGAAATTATGATGATATCGAAATGTTCTAATTTTATTTTTAATGATTAGATGTCACGTATGATTTGTTTTTAAATTTCAATCGAAAATATCGTTTGGTTTAGAAGTTGTGTTGATTTTAACACTTTGCACTCTCACTAGATTTACTCAATACCAATAGTCTACTCTGGGTCCAGATTTTACTCGTATTACCAGCAAATTGAGTACGGTTTTAAACAAAAAGTCAAACGTATTTTTGAGACAATCTGTGTAGCTCCAATGGTGACCATAATAACGCGTATCATATTTGGTATAATTTTCTTCGAAAACGTAATTAAATTCCACTAATTTGAGCTAAAATATTCACTAAGCTATCACGGATTGTAAAAAAAACCATTCTTGTATTATTTAAGGCGATATTTTGAAAAAAATGGGGTTTTATTATCGATTTACTTTAGAAATATTTTAGCATGAACGTTTTTACGACCACCGTATTGTGTGAGGGTCCAAGAACAGACATCGCCCGTCTTTGGGGTAATTAATTTTACAACGTACCGACATTCCTACCCAATCGCATTATGCTAGCAGTCCTTCTTAAAAAATATAGTACCTACAGTTTGCTATTATTGGTTAAAATTTTGTTTTATATTGATTACTTCCTCGAAGTCAATGTTGGAAACAATGTAAGATCATCCCAAAAGGCTGGAATAGATAACAATATTGATGTTTAGAAATACTCGGTGTTTCTGAAAGTTTTTCATATAAATAACGTTGCCATAAGTTTTACAAAAATACAATGTCCCTTTTCATTGTATTTTATTCGAACACACTCACGCTAATCGCTCTCTCTCCGTTTTGTATGATGTGATAGGTGATAGGTAAGAATTCAAAACATCATATACGTTTATGTCTCCGAACAGAAATCCATAAATCGATTGTATAAAATTAATTATTGTCCCAGTGCTGACAGCTTATAAATTTTATTAGCTGTCAGTACTGGGATTCGAACCAGTGACCTCCGTAACCAAACCCGAACATGGACCACTTACCACGCAGCCGGCTCTTTTTACAATATTATCGTTATTTGTTTACATGGTAACAATTCGTTTTTCATTTCAAGCAAGAAGCATTTGATTATTTTTTAGACATGAAATAGTTTCTCCCGTCTTCAATTAAAGCTTTTTTCTCAAAGTGGAATTCAGCTCCCGGAGTTGGATTAGATAAATTATTAAATAAATTGAAAACAATTCATGATGTAATCATGAATCAGGTCAGAACGTATACAAATATGTATCGTTAAGGAAGCGAAATGTGAAAAAAGCGAATTAATATACCCATAGTCTGACTTTGCTCAAATATGTATTTTTATTATTAAAATATACATGATGTCAAAATTATCAAATAAAAAATAAATCATCATTATAACTGTGATTTTGGAAGCTTTCTAAAGTATCATAACAGAAATTTAAAAATGACCAACATTTTTATTTACTATGTCACCATATAGTGCACTTATATCAACTGAACGCATCGTTATCACTATATTCTGTAAAAATTTGTTCAAGTGATTCATGGTAGTCAAAAATATATTTCGTTGAAATTGCTTTTTCCTTCACTTAATAAAATGATGGTCACAACACTTCATACAACTCTAACGCCCACAAGATGTGGATACAGCCTTTCCAGATAAAACAACTAACTTATTTATACAAAGCAGGTAAAGACTTCAAATATTATTAAAATCAACATATAAGGCAGCTCTCTACTGTAATTTTCATATTTAAAAAAATTATTGCATTTTTTAATCCCTTAAGTGCACTATTGTAAAATTATGCCCCGGAAATATTTCGGGAAATACCAAAAATAAAGCTTCAAAGAGACCGACTACAAAAGACATTATCCTGGAGATTGGACCGTGCTATTAGTTGTCCAGATGGTATTATCCTGGCTAATGGAGCGCAAGACGTTAAGAATGTAATATATTTGTGCGCTAATCACTAAAAAACGCCCGCTACAGGCTTGAGTCTATTTTTTGAAGCGCCCGACTAAGAAGTGCTAATATTATAAAAGAAAGAGGTAAGAAATAAATGACGGCCTCTATACACTTATGGTCTATCTACTCATTTGTCTGGAGGATACGGGTTTGATCCCCGTTGCACCGCCAACATGTTTTTTCTGTGTAAATATGGATGCTGCAATTCTGGATGATGTGATAACTTAATGATAAATGTTAATACCTCATGGGAAGACGGAGAAAACAGAACATGAATATATTATTTTATTATAAAAATGTCATATAACTACACAATTCCATCGTCATAGTATGTCCATAAAGTTGTCATCAATTTATTGATATATAATCTCAAACACTATTTCTGTTAACCTAGACACTAGATTAATGCTTAGTTATCAAATTTGAAATATTTTGACAGCTGGTATTAAAAATGGTTCATGTGACTAAAACTGTGCATAGAATATGAACCATGTGCCAAAAACGCAGTAAAATGTTATTTTCTCGTTCAAATCGATTTTTCTCGATTTTTTTTGTAATAAATGTAAACTTATATTGAATAAATATTTTTTTCCCTAATTTCTCCATTGATAGAAGTGTTGTTATTTTGTTTCGTTTTTTTTTTAAACAGTTTTTATCGATTATCTCGGAATGCACTTTGTTCACATATACCATATTTGATATGCATCAACGATATAGGGATTCAGTTTGTCAACTAATTATAAACAGTGATATCGAGTTTATATTAGTTTAATTTAAACTAAAAAGATTATTCAAATTTGTTGAGAAGCTATCATAAATAAATGCCAGTCATAGCATGCCTTACACCAGGGCGCAGATAGGTGGTGAATTTTTATCCACTAATAAAACGACCCATCCACTGAATATTTCTAGCCTCATATCCTTTTTGAAGGAATTCAAGGAACATCAAGTGTATGTTTTAATATTTTCAAGATTGCAAATTTAACCCTATCAAGGGATCTTCTGACTTCTTTTCATCTCATTGATGAATTAATTTTCATCTAAAAATGATTAGGTAGGTAGAATATAAATAAAACATTTATTTTTACTGGTTTTATAATATTTATAAACATTTTGATTACATAGAATCTTCTTAAAACTGCCTCTCGGATGAAGACCCGGTTTTCAGCATTTCGTTATTGGTCGCTCTCTTTCTCATCCAGGCATCCTTTTCCTTGGTTACTTCAGGATATTCTACTGGAAAAGATTACTGCTCCACTGCAAAAATTTTAAATAAGTTGTTGAAATTGATAAATCTTTTCCAGCTAATTTTAGTGATTCAATAATTAAGATATGCCAATACTTCATGTATGCTACCATACTTCCTACTTCTAAACTACAGTATTTTTAAATGTTGGAAATAAAAAAAATGCAGTACAACATTCAAAACTAATTAACATGGTCCACTGAAATAATAAATTTATTCCAAATTGCAAATAATATTTTTAATTGTCGGAAGAGCTGTATCGATGTCAGTTAAGGTGGAAACATACTGCTAACATGAAACGCCACACGACGCGGTCTCACCCGATGCAGGCCGTGCAAACTTGTCAGACGAGGCGAGATGGTGGTGAATTTGAACGTCTGGAAGTCTAGTCTCGTGACATCCAATGAATTCGATGACGCTTTAGAAGATGTGATGAAAATGTTTTGTTTATCTTCTAAATAACTGAAGATATTGGATTCACGAAATAAATCAACAAAAAAATAGGTTTGGTAAATTTCATACCCTTTTTGACGACTCGGTAACAGATAACAAACGATTCCAAATGTATTTTCGAGCTAATGAATTGCAGTTTGAGGAAATAAATGAATATATTTAAATTGACATCATTAAATAGTGTATACATGTTCGTGGGAATAATCATACACGAGAAAATCAGCCATACGTCTTAGCTAAGAAAAATACGCAGTAACATTATTTATTGTTACAAAAAAATCTAGCTTCAAATTAAATACATATTCATATAAAAATGGCAATCTCAAATGGCATATGTTCATAGATTATCAATATGTTTTGCTGCCGTTCAGAGCACTGAAAAAATGGCCGCCACTCAAGTACACTGAAAGCGGTCGAGAGCAACACACCGGCATCGCAACAGAAAACTGTCAAAAGTGTATGGTAGACAAATCAAATGACATTAGATTGTTTGTATTAAAAATTTAAAAATGGAATATTTTAAACTTGTCAAATCAGACCACACGTCTACATTTTTACATTTCGTTCAAATGTGTTCTGTGCATTAGGTGCGATTGTTTGTTCGTATTTGACGTGTTGCCACACCGCTCATCCGATTGCAATAAAACCAAACTTTTTGCTTGCACTTGCGCACAAATATCCTCCAGTTTGGTAGCTGGCCCGCCAAGCCAAATTTTTTTACAATCTGGCCAAAAAAGGTTTGCCGAACCCTGGCATAGAAGATGAAGCTCCATTACTATTTTTATTATTTAAAAATAAGAGTGCTTCTTATAATCGAGGCAATAGGGTAATTTTTAAATGGAAATTAAGCATGTTTTTTCAACATAATGTTGTAGAACCATCCACAATCTGGCTTACTAATTATGGTCTGAGTTTTCAATTGTCCACAGAAAGTTGATACTTGATGCAAGTCATATCAATTCGACACCTAGTTGTTGAGTCATTACCTATAATGTTGTTATATATTTGTCCTGGCATCGGCTTGTAGTATCGAATTCAAAAGTAGACACATTCCAAACCATGCTCACCAAAGTGATGTGATATGATAATTATGATACACATTTCAGCAACACTTTGATGAAACGGGCAAGAACTTATGTTTCTGAAGATTCTCTTCATGTAATACTTGAGATTTATTAACAGTAAAATATAAAGATAAGATCATCGAAAGAGGTAAGTTACAATGCAATTGTGCTCAACAAAGCTGGCTGTGATAGTTCCTAAATGATCTACGACAAACCAATTTTGATGAAAAAATCACACTTGTCAACAAATTATGAATTGTTTGCAGTAAAAAAACTAATCCGAGTCAACAATGAGCATTACGACTATCTAACTGGGGATTGGTAATCGACATTCAAGTCTTCACTTCACACAGCAAGTAAACGATGAGCCTATACAATGTACAATTTTAGAAACATTCACCTGAAACAGAACAATATAACAATTGTAAAATTAAAACCATCATATTATTTTTAAGCTGTTCGCGTCAATTAGTGGAAAGGTGTAATCTTGAAAAAAATACAATGTCAACAAAGAAAACCCTGATGCCTTCAAGACATAGATTCCCAACCTTTTCCGGGTGGCGACCCCTTTTCATAAAAGCCATGTGGCTAGGCGACCCCCCGAGGAATTTGAAATCCTCCATTTGCTATACTTTTCCCCCAGATTGTCTCCGAAACTCCTTTTTTAGCTCAGAGGAATTGGAAATCCACATTTACTATACTTTTTCCCCGGATTATCTGCGAAACTCTTTTTTGCTCACTGGGGAATTTAAATCCTCGATTTCAAATTCAAAAAAAGTTGGCGACCCCCCCAGAAAACCCTTAGCGACCCGTGCTTTAACCCTTTCCTTACTATGCAAAAAAGCATGCGCTCCTGAGCTGTGTATCCGTTACACATCAGGTAAACGGGAGTGAATCATGACAATTATAAAACACTACTACATATAATTGTCATGATTCACTCCCGTTTGCCTGATGTGTAACGGATACACAGCTCAGGAGCACGTGCTTTTTTTTGCATAGTAAGGAAAGGGTTAATGGAACAGAATGCACATCCGAGAAAGTCTGAAGACTTTCTAGCAAACTGACAAGGGAATATAAACAATTTCAATTTAGATTTCTTCCAAGAGGATGTAAATAGTTTCAATAAGAGGATATCACCAGCATCTATAGCACACTCTCGCCGACGTCAAACATCGCTGAATGTCGAGTAGGGAATTCATTAACAACACCTGGCATTACCAGGGCCGAGGAGTCTGAGTCAGGGGTTTTGCCCGGAGTCAGACCCATTTAAAAAATAGAAACTTAATGTTTATTCAAAAAATAGTCCATAGTGTTGCCACTGCATGCTAGAGTAACTAAAGATGATATGATTCTTACTATCAATATTAGTGTTTAGTCACATACTCGATTGAGTCTACAAGAGATATAAGAGATGAGGTACACATGGCTTATTCACAGTGCGTTTAAAGTGCAAATAAATATTTAATCAATACTTGACAAACCTTGAAGCTCCTAAATTGGATGATGATAGTCCAGACAGTCAGTGCTCGTAAGATTTAGTTTCTTCAGCATTGTTTCAATATATTAGAAGATCTGAGGGGGTAAAAATAATGTTTAAAAATAGCACAGCATAATCTATTACCTATGATTTTAGTTATGCATCAGCAGTAATTTGGTTAAATAGGAATTAATTAATGTCGCATACAATAAATAATGCATTTCCATAATTGAATCGAGTGATGAGGCTTCGGGTTCCTATTGCATTCGCATTGCAAAATTCTTCTTATTTCAACCAGTCGCAAAATACCAATATTTAATTGATATTTATTGTTATCTACAATGATACTTCAATCAATGCAAAGCAAACATTGCGCAAATTTGTCTGGGGCCACTTTTTTCCCCAACGCTCCTCAATCCTATTTGCGACGTTTCGGTACTACTCACCAAGTTAAACAGAATAAATTGTCACCATTACTGCTTGAATTGTAGGTTTAACTTTTGAATAGTCGTCTCAGATAATGAAGGCACCGTACGAAATTTGAACACCGTAGAATACATGAAGCCCTGGAAATATAGAACAATTTCAGAAATGATGCATCATCGTGATTAACGCTTCACCCAAATATGCCGGAAATACCATTGAGCATGATTTTGCATACATTTTAATATCTATCAATGACTTCTACGAAGAGGATCTCACCACGCGAATATAATTATAATGCTATGCTGTAGGTATTTCTTAAAACCAAATGGCTGTGTGGTAGAGAAGATTTCTGAGCATCTCTGAATATGAAGATATTAAATGAAAACAATATGCAAGATCAAGTTGCTTGTTTTTTAATATTGTATTAAGAAATTGAGGTTATGGGGACGCAGCACGTGAATTGCCGTGAGGATAGGAATGCGCAATTTGAGCGCCAATTCAAGAAAACATAAACCATAAATTTGTTAAACTACTATCACAGTATTAACGGATAAATTCAGATAACAATTCCACCAAGAGGACGTTTGGGTATATTTCAGACACACGGATCCAAGAAGCCCGACGGTTAGCTTAGGGAATCTAAATCAAGTAGGTATTTAAAAAATGCGGTTAGTTTACAGGACGCTATTATTTAAAACGAGGTCAGAAATGAGGTTAGACGACTAAGCGAATACAATATAACAATTAAAACTGCGACTTACTAAAATTCACAAGCATGGCTGAATATATACAAAGAAAAATACACAAATAAAACAAATTGGAATAATAGTATTCCAAGTTTACTTTTAAGCAGCGCAGATCTTAATCACACACAGAAAAAAATGCGCACTAATCTAAAGTTCTTGCCACTGTAATGAAAATGTACCATCAACAAAAATATTGTTTATGGAAATAAAGTTTATAGAAGCACTTAAATATCTCAATTTTATATACCCATGAGAGCACTACTCCATGTACGTGAGCGTTTCTATGCAGTTGGAAATTGAAGTTCTCCCATCACATCTTCTTTGCAATGCTTAAAGTTTCATTTAGATTTATTCTATTGTTATAATAAAAATACCCGTTTGACAGATTTATTATATTATTTGACAGGAGTATTAGGAGTTTTACTAAATGGAGAGTTTTATTTTTATTTGCGGTCCTCTGCTACTTTTAATAATTTATTGTATAAAAACCATTGTATTATAACTTAAATCTTCTTAAACCTCCATAAATCTCTATTTTTCTTTTTACTAAGACTTCATTATTGAGTTAAATTTTATGTTTAAAATACACATACTTTTTTTGTTTACCTTTTTACTTTTTTTATGCAAGACAATAAAATATATGTTTTTTTTTAATTTACTCTTATTTTTTTAAATAATACATAGCTGATAATTTGAATCAAAATAAGTGCTACTTTTTGAGGAAATAACTCTAGACTAAAGGGTTATGTAATTATTTTTTTTGCGCAGTTTTAGTTTTTTGGATATTTTTGATACTTTTTTATGCGATATTTTGAATTTTAGAACCAATGAAAAATATTATAGACGCATCAATTCCTGGATTCAATGTATCGCAATAAAAAATATTGGGTGTATTCTAAAGAAATAGCATACATGCAGTGGTGTGCTGCTATGGGTTCGCACCAGCTCTGTCAAGCCGGTTGCTGAAATAATTTTGGTTCGGAGAGCAGGTTCTTAAAAAAACGATTATAATTTTTTTTGATTATCGTAATTTCGATATCGAATTATTACACAATAACAATACTTGATTCTATATCAACTGTGGAAAGGAAAAAGGATATAAGCATATTTACACAAAAAAGCCTTTTGATGATTTTAGGCTAAAAGCAAATTATGAAATATACACAACTCTGAAATGTACGGTGACTGATACACTGGTTTTTTTATTGACTTAGCCTAACATTTAATAAATTGTTCAAGAAAAACCTTATGTCTTTTTTCCTGGTTGCAATTTTCACAAGCCTTTCTTTTTTCAAACTTTAAAGCTTAATTTAGATACTAATTCAGCATTTTCAGCTTCCATCCTTTTGATAGAACGTGTATCAAGTTGGATACATTGTGATTATCGAAAAAAGCTGTTTTGAAAAAACTGAGGGTTACGTCTTTTTTTCTTTCCACAGTCGATATGGATAAAGTAAAAACTTGGGGCCGTTTTGTGGACTATTTTGTTTGCATATAAAAATATTTTCAATACAATTGCAAAAAGCTCTACAGATGCGTAATGAGGATTTTCTTTAATGAATACTATTTGATCAGAAAAAGGGCAAATTTAATTATTCAACATAAATCAGACTTAATAAACATCAATTGGATAGGTTTGCCACTGACTTCATAGGATTCCACACCATTCGTAAATTCATGGCTCAGAAGTCATCACCACACAGCGGATTATAAATGAATAAGATCCGTCACGGATAGAGTTTCGAATGAAAACCAAAATACAATTTTGAATGCATTTATGTAATTTATAAATTATTTAATATAAATAAATAATTTTGTAATGTGTGATATTTTTTTTTAATTTATAAAAAAATGCATACAAATCGGGGGTTGGTGTTTACCAAGGTGCGAGGCCGTTGATAGAATTTTAGCAGCACATCACTGCATACAAGCGAATGAGCTTTTTAATAGTTCGAATAGGTTAAGCAATTCATAATATTTAGTATAAATGAGAATACTTCCAATGTTATGATTTTGTTTTTTTTTCATATTCAATTGTTGATATCAAAATATTTTTTAAAATATTTTTTTTCTGTAAGAGGAAAATTAAATGATTAATTTTTTTTTTTTTGCTTTTATCTATAAAATATTTACACAATATAACACATGCATTTCGAAGACAACAGTGACGCATTATCCAATTATCAATATGTTATTCCGCAAGGATGCCATTTGGGGTATCAATTTTTTACATGCTATTGTCATTGTAATTGGTTCCATCATTGTTTATGTTGAGCCCCCTATCACGTATAGAGGACAGAAATAATTCCAACTTTCATTTTTGCAATTCGTAGGAAGAAGAATCAATGTATGCATTATAAATATACAACCTGTCAATAGTTAGTCTGAAGATGCTTATCAAAGAGGCAAACCATTTGTGTAACGTTAGTAACACAGCCAGTAGAATAACAAAGTTATTAATTTTAATTTCCACAAAGTTACCGCTGAATTTATCCAAAATCGACCAAATAAGTTGAGGAATATTTCAGCTTATATTATAGGCGACATAAAAAATAACCTGAAATATTTTAAATCATAAAACATGGGATAAGTTTGAAAAACAGCAATAATGATCTTCAATTTGGCAATAACAATTTTATTAATTCGTATATTTAATAACACACACACATATCTACAGTGGAACCCCCAATTACACTACCCCGAATTGCGCGCTGGCTTGAAATATTCGCCGCAAACTCCCAATTGCACGGTCGCATTCCATTACTGTTACTACGAGACGGTCGTCTGTGCCGCGCATACAGTCAAATGTTGGCTAGCATCTGTGCATTCAACACATGCCAGGTTATACACGTATAGCAGGCGACTGTCTACGTGTGGGATTTTGGCGCCCTTTGCATTTTATCACTTGGTGACTAAATATTTCGTCAATATTTTTTTTTGGCAAAACTAAGGGAAATCTTAGTTTTCCACTGACTTTTGTGTAAATGGGGGTTTTACTGTATATGTATATATATAATGCAAAATAAATAGGAATATTATTTAGTCTTAATAAATAATGTAAAAAAAACTATCCTCAATAACACATGCATCCATATAAGGGCATCAAATCATAAAAACTAAATCTCCATTTTGCATAGTTTACGCGAGGGTAAAAACAAGTGAAGATAAATGTTCCACTCTAACAGTTTATGCTGTAACCAAAAGCATATTCAGTGATGCTTTATTTTTTTAAGTATTTATGTTGATAAAATCATAAAATTCCACTTAAGCACAGTGCAGAATGTAACCAGTTCACAAAAATAAAAAAATGATATGAAAATGACTGAAAATAGACTGGCCACAAAAAAATACTCTATGAATAAAACACTAAGTAAATATTCTGCTGATCAAACGAGCCAACTACTATTAAAATAAACAATAAAAGACTTATATTTTGTAAAATTATGAAACTATAAAACTGTAGGAAACAGTTATCAGGAAACAGATATCCATAGAAAACATCAATTATCGCCTTATCTATAGTTCAAATTAGTAATAACTTGTAGAGCAGCGACTTCACTTATCTTAGCTTGACATTGTTGTGGATTGGCTACATTCTGCATAACTACATTTGAATCGGTTCTTATAATACTTAAACTCGTATACATTCAAATTCCTTTATTCTGCCTTTTGGGAAATTTTTGACCGATATTAACAAATCATATTGTTATTTTGAAAATTATGCAAGACTCGTAACATATTTGGTATATACAAACACAGATAAAGTTTAGTGAGTTCATATTAAATTAATGTTATTTAGCCATCCTTTTAAATTGACTGCTACCAACAGTCGTCTGATTATGAGCTGTGAGCACTGGACATTAGTAAAATTAAAAAGGTAGTGTTTGATTTAATATATCGGCTGAGGGTTATTGATGAAATTTCTATATCAAATTTGAATCCATATGCTTGGTCGTTGTTATTGACAGTGTTCAAGATTTGAACGAATAAAATTTTTGAATCAGAAAAAACACACAGGTACAAATACAATTGATAACTCAGCAAAAATAACAAGTCTTGGGTATTTGACATTACATAAAATACTTATTAATAAATTCAGTAAATAAGATTCATCGTATTTATTATTCATGGAAATTTAAAAAAAAATTCAATAACACAAAAATTACTGGAAAATGATATTTTAAGATAATTTTGGAAAAAAATATGATAGTAATACTTTTACATGCCTAAATAAGATGTAATTTACAGTAAAAATTTAAATAACTCCGAAGGTATATCACAACAAAACAAGCAGTCGGTTTAAATGTTAATAGTCATAATAAATATGTTTGAATCCATTAAAAAAGCAGTCTGCAGACGAAACAAAAGAAAATTTTGGTGTGTCACAAAGTTATTGTAGTAACGTAATTGGAGACAAGATTCCATAAACTTATTTGAAACACGCGGCAACAAAAAATATCACTTTAATTATTTCTGATATAATTGAAACAAGTGTCAATAACTTTTATGACCATTACTTTAAATATGTTTAATCAGATGACCACTGAAATAAAATATCTTTCTAACATATTTAGATACACAAACACAATCATATAATCTACGAAGTATTATTCAACAACATATAATATGGCTGAACCTTCAATAGTTTTCTTTACACCAAACATATCAATAATCACTTTTAGGGTGTTCACTGTCAATACTTGGTGGAAAGGAATTATATTAATAAAAACACAATATTCCACTTTATTCAGGACCGGTTTCGGTCAACTGACAGTTGACTATGCTCGCAATAAACGAAACTTTTAAATAATGTGGAATAAAGTACAAAGGAATATTGTCTTTTTATTAATATCAACAATCGTTCCATGATTTAATATTTAATACAATTCATTCAATTCATTCAAAATCACTTTTAAGGTGTTAGTTAACTGTCAATACTTGGAATGGCATTATAATAAAAATAATAATTTTTTTTTAGTACTTTTTCCACACAAAATTTATTGGATCAGGACCGGTTTCGCTCATGGTGAACTCAGTTGACAATGCTCACCATGATCGAAACTGGTCCTGATCCAATAAATTGTAAGTGGAAAAAGTACTAAAAAAGTTTTATTATTTTTATGATTATAAATGTCATATTAGTGGGGATCCTCTAGTTTAACAGTAACTTCGATAGCCTGGTTATTTCTGAAAAGCCTCACTTTCAGTACGGGAGCATTTTGTTCCAATATTGTGTATACGCTATTTGCTGATTCAATCTCTTTGCCGTTGATATGTGTCACTATGTCGCCGGGACTTAAGCCACCACTGAAAACCAAAGACATCAGCAATCATTATTCCTCAGCAGACACTAATCAACTCTTATCAGATTATAAGAAATAAATATAGATCCGCTAATGACTTTGAACATACTGCAAACAGCAATGCTATGATCTGTTTATGCGAAGAATAAATTCTATAATGTATATGTAGAAAAAAAATCATCGAAAGGGTAAATGTGGTCATGTAGAGACGGAACTTGCTAGTTCAAGTGCTGCGGATGCCTTTTGAGAGCCCCGATCAATCTTGCTTTCCTCCTCTTCCAACTGCTGGAATTCCAGGGTCATGAACAATTATCGAATTCTATCCATAAGATGTACCCAGTGGAACTGAGGGATGCTGATTAGGGTGGATCGAATATTTTTTTAGGGTTTTGGAAATGGCCGGGTGCAGAAAAGGTGCCAAATAGGATTACAATGACAGCAATGAGGAAATTTTCCACAAAAATAGGGTTAAGAAAAAATAAAAAAAAATTGTAGTTTGTTCTTGAAGCTTTCACTATTCTTACTTATCTGGAAAGATTTAAGAAGGCCGCGGTGTTTGTCATGTTTGTCTCCCGAAGGTCACGCGTTCTCTGGAGAGCACGCACAAATTTGGGACATTTTAGCTACATTTCGCGCGCTATTGAGACGGCAAAAATATATACAAACAAATTAATTTGGTATGTAATTGTACTACTAGGTACGTAAACATACATATAAACAAATTAAACAGCACAATAGCATTAAACTATATTTCGGAGCAGGTCCTATCAGTGTCTTATTTTGGTATTTTTTCAATAATTTGCTGGCATTGCGGCAGTACTTCTTAATATTTTATCCAAGTAATATTTAAGGTGTATTATCTTATGCTTAAAAGGTATCTTTCGCTAAAACCGCAACATTGGAAATCGAAAAAAAAAAATCCATACTAGTACGATCCAACCTAATGCTGATTCATAAGAGGAAACAAAGCAATTGGCAGAAGCAATAAGCTTCACATAGGGAGCTAATATAGTCAACAAAGATGAAATGTATTAACCCTTTAAGCCCGGAAAAAACATACTCTGTTTTTATGTCCATTTCTTAATTGATTTCTTATAAAGATTAGATTGAAGTTACAGATATTTATACTTTTTATTGTATTTTTTAAAATCCAAAACAACTGTTGATTCTTAAGATTTTATGAAGCTATCTATATACCCAAGCGAATTATTACAAGTACACAAATTATTATTGTTTGGTACTATTATGGCCGGAGTTTTTAACGTTTTAATATAGCACCAATAAATCTCCAGTCTGTGAGTAACAACTTTGAATAAAAAACTAGACAACCCCTGGTTTCAAAATTATTTGCTCAGAATGTCACCAGTTTTCAAATCTATTTGTTCATCTGTGACTCGTTCTGCTATTCATTGGATACGAACCTGCCACTATTCAAAATCTATTTTAGGCAGTAGTGCCTGAAGAGTTAAGGAAAAATACCCATATAAACTTACACATTTGCGGGAGAGCCTACTATTACTTTCCAGATTAATACACCGTGGGATATATCAGTAGACATCTGAAAGCATTACAACAATACTGTTTACAAAAATTAAATAAACATTTTTACATGTTAAAAGCTTGTAATTAAATAGATCAAACTGCAATACCTATGCGAAAGATTTGAAGGTATAATCGTGTCAAAGTTGAAGGGTTCTTTCTATTTGTAAAAAAAAATCGATTTTATCTTCTTCTTTGGCCATGTTCGCTCCCTATGTGGAGCATATGGCCGCCACGCGGCACCTCCATGCTAATTTGTAATTTTCGATTTGTAAAAAAAATCGATTTTATAGTAGACAAAAACGTCCTCATGGTCAAAATGCTTCATTAAATTTTACTCTGAATTTTAATTTATATGTTTTATTTATATATTTGCAATATTAAGAGTAAAAATCATATTAGTGGTCCGTGAGATCCAAAAGGTTGGAAGCCACTGGTCTACGTCACATGTAAATTATGGCCAAACTTTGAATACATTGTTAGAACTACTCTTTTAACATAACAATTGTTACTGCTTCTTGAGTAAGTAATCAGACATTTAAAAAGTAAATAGAACCAAAAAATTCAGAAGAATAATATTTCATAGTTATTAGATTCAACTGTTTATGAACCATATACTTCAAAAATAATAAAATGCTTAAGAAAAATATTTTTTACAATTGATTGATGAATATTGATTTACCTCTGGGTGTCTCTGTCTTAACTCTCTGAGGATATTTGGTGTCAGTGAAAGCATTGTGATTCCGAGATATCTTTTGGATGCCATTTTTGAACCTTCTCCCCCTGAATCAAAGTGAACAAAACGCAAATCATTTGAAGTGTCATTGACATCTATTAACCAGTGGCGGTTCTACGTACTGGGCTAGGTGGGCTTAGCCCGACCTGCATTTTTCACCCAAAATGTGTAGAAAAAAAACTTTAGATGGCTGAATAAAAATGAACAGCAATTTGGCCGCTGAATAAAATAAATACATTTCTAAGTGTAACTAACCTTTCCCAAATTAATACAATATCTTTGTTTTGATTTTCCTCTGTCAATATACAACAATCCTATGTCTACCTTCAATAATACTCTCGATTGTGTTTTGTATTACAATTTTAAATCGAGCCAGCATAAAAAAAGCAATAACCCTATACATACTTCATACAGAACAGGCAACGTGACGTCAGTCTGGCGATATCTACGTATTAATAATAATAATAAAGGCTCGGGCTATTTTAGAATTAGTCCGAGTACTTTGTTTACACTGGGGCGCAATCAAGCACAGCCTGCAGTCATACGTCAGCGGGCTATTTCAAACGAGCCCACATACAAACACAAATACCAATCTCGTTGTATCGTATGACAGTTTCTCCGTACGGCTTTTTGTACATGTTAGTTCACTTTGAAGGAGACGAATTTGAGGTCCAGTTTTTACTATTCTATTATTTCTTACTTACATTAGCATTGATTTTATTATACAATAATTTATGCTTTGCAGTTGTGTCGTAGTATTTGTTAATTTGCTTTTAGATGAAGTGGAAACATGCACAATTTCGTAGATGGTATACATGCTAAACTTTTCTCTAGCCCACCCAAGATTTTAGAACACGAACCGCCACTGCCATTCACTATCATTTAAATTTTACAAAACAAATGTACAAACATGATTAAAGCAATTAAATTTTCACAATAATCTCAATGTGAACTCACAATTTCACAAAACCACATTTTCAATTAAGCTTAAGTTGAACTTTTAGGGTGTTCACTCTCAATACTTGGTGGAAAGGCATTATATTAATAAAATACAATATTCCTTTGTACTTTATTCCACTTTATTTTAAAGGTCAGGACCGGTTTGGCTTATTGCGAACTGCGAACGCTTATTGCGAGCATTGTCAACTGATCAGTTGACAATGCTCGCAATGAGCTATTAAATAAAGTGGAATGAAGTAAAATGGAATATTGTGTTTTTATTAATATTAAGTTGAACTACGGATTAATTTTGTAAAAATATAAAATATCATCTAAGTTGAAATGACATTCAAAGCATCTAGTTCCAAAAAGCGACATGTAATATTTACTGCAAAAATGTTTTTATGTTTCAAACCAAAATTGTTTGTTTTAAGTTAAGATTATTTTTTTCCTATGGTATTCTATCTTTAAAGAAAAACACAATAAAAGCGTGTATTATTAACTGATAAACCATACAATTAAATAAATATAAGGAAAATAAAATTTTATGTACCAGATACCAGAATCAACCAGATTTGAAATACACCCATCCCTCACTTAACCAGAAGATAGGTTTTGCTAGATCACCATGTTTACACAGTTTCATTCAACACAGTGATCTAGCAAAACCTATCTTCCGTGTTAAGCGAGGGATGGGTGTATTGCAAATCATGAATATTAGGATTTAAAATATTTTTATTTGTACACTTATAGTGAATTTTGGAACAGCTATTTTTAAATGTTCAAAATATTTTGCTATTTTTATACACATCTTTTGAAAGAAACTTATTTTTTTTAAATGTTACTCAATATCAACTCAAGGAATACATCTCTAGGGAAGAGTTCTTACCAGAAGGTTAGAGTTTGGCACAGTAAATATATCATGAAAAATGGTATTGTGACCATATTATACTAATGGTGATCCAATATTTAAATTGATTTAATATTCACGTACGTCTACTAAGAAAATCTTTGGCATAATCTATGGGTATAGCGAAGGATATTCCAGAGGTGACTTTCATACTGTTGATTCCTATAGCTTCACCATCCAAGTTTACTAATGGACCTCCAGAATTACCAAAAGTAATCGCCGCATCAGTTTGAATGTAGGACATATCTTTACCTGTAAAATTAGTCACAATTGCATGAATACAATGAAATGCGTGTAGTAAAAATATACTTTGCCAAATTCAAATGCAACGATATTATGAAATACAGTGAAAATTTCTTAAGATTTTTAGGCTTTTTCACAGAACATGAAATTTTTTGGAAAAAATGGTGTGCTGCAAATAATACCTATTAATTTTGAGTAAATCAATGTAGAATATTTTGTGCTCAATCACATACACATTTTAACAATATACACTCAATCAAAACAATTTGTACAGTAACCATTATACAGTCAACCCTTCTATAGCGTCCACTTCTATAGAGTTTTGCCCAAAATCTTGTGGCGGTCTTTTCGTATAGCGTTCTTATTACAAAATTCTGTGAATCACCGACGCGTCAAAATCGAGGCACATTCTAGGGATTTTCATCACAATACAGTAAAATAATATTTTTGTACTTGTATAGCCATGGAACAAATTATGATCAAGTAAATCGATGCACACGTTTTTTTAATGTATTATGTATACACTTTTCAGAGGATTTCAACCATTTTATTTTTTTATAATAAAACGATTGAATTATGTAATACGTGTATATCTATTAATCTAAATAATAATATTATCTTATATCCAATAATATTATCTTATATCCAATAATATAATGAGGCCAGAGCAATAATATTCCCATAGGCGTCGATTTCTTGTAATTCAATACTTTGTGGGTTTTCAGTTTTATTGAATTTTTTTATATCCTAACAAACTGTGCAAGAAAATGATCAAATTATTATTATGTATCCTAAAATAAAACATATAACTGAAAAGTAATTTATATTTACCTTTTTATTATTTATTAATCATATGCTAACTGTTTTAAAAAAATTGCCGCATTGAAATACCCTACGTTCGCTATTACACATGAGATCAAAATTTCTATAGCATTTTTGCTATAGCGTAGGCTGTAGTCCCTATCGCGACACTATAGAAGGGTTGACTGTACATGATTTCAAATTTACAAAGCCAAGAAAAAACAGCATTTTGATTTTTTTTGTTAGTTATGACAACGTTCAGCCTTTAACCTTTGCTTACCGGTGATATGTATTTACTACAATTCGACTCAAATAACGTGATTTTCGATATGAAATATAATAGATACGGGGTTCAGAATTTATGTATTCCTCCGTAATATAGTTACGAATTACTTAAAAAAAATATTTTGTATAATTATTCATCTGGAGAGAAGGAAAAGAATATTTTCTCGACAAATCGGGGATAAACACACCAATACATAAGCGTTATCCAGCACACTTCGTCTGTGTGCGCGTGTATGCGTACCTGTTTGACCTCGCCTGGTGCGAAAGGGACTATTTTCTCTCTCGTATTGTTTACGTCACCAGTTAGAGACTGCCGACCGATGATACTTCAGTAGCATATAAGTCGTTCGATGCAGTGGTTCTGCCGGCTATTTGCGATGCTTTTTCTCATGTTTTCAGGCACTTTTCAGCAATAATATTACAAAAAATGATAAATTTATACTTGAAATATCATTAATAAAATCAATATTCATTAATACTCGAATTTTTCCGATTTTTAAATCACTTTTTCATATGTTGTAGTAAATACATATCATCGGAGCTTAAGGGATTTTTTAGCATAGTAAGGAAAAGGTTAACTGAGTAAAGTGAATTAGCTATGACTATGAGTGCTATACAGCTCGCACTGATATTGGATAAGATTGCCCTACGTCTTTACTCAATCTCGTATGTGTAGTGTTCTTTGCTTATTCACTATGTAATTCGACCCCTTAGAGTAGGGATTCTTAACCCTGTGCCCGTGGGCGCACATGCGCAAATGAAGCTTTTTTTATATGCCCCTCCAAAGCATGTCCATAACAAAAAATGTTCATTGTTTACGATTCAGATGATCTTACACTCCAAAATTTAAGAAATTGATATGTGAATTGCAATGTCAAAGATCACATTGATTGTGCTTTGTTATATTTTGAAATATTTTTGCACTCCATATTGAATTTTAAATATTAACGTATACTTTACTAACTAATAACAATTGAGTAATAATATAGCAAACATAGCTCATAATGACTAAATTCATACCTTTTTAGAAATCGGACATGCGCCCATTACCAAGGTTCAAGAAATGTATCTCATTTTTTTCTACTTTTCAGGAGCCAAAAAAAACAGATTTATACAGTTATCTGTTACATTACATGTTAATTATAAACAGTTACAGATTATTCAAATTATTTTTCCATCATCTTAAGGCAGCGGTCTGGGAACTTTTTAAACCATTACCCCAAAATATTTTTGCATAAGTCGATATTACCCCCTCACTTTGAAAAGGAGACACAATATTACCCCCTCATTTTAAAAATACTAACACGTTTATAAAATAGCAAATTAGAAAAATTTCCTTACTACCCCCAAAAATTTCATTTTTACCCCATTTGGGGTAATTTACCCCGGTTCCCCAACCGCTGTCTTAATAGGTATATACTTTATGTAACATGTTATTTTATATCCAACTAGCCGGTTCCCGGCAAGCGTTGCAATGCCATTCAAAGAAAGAAAGTGTTTGTGTTTATTGAAGTGCACGTTTTCTTTTACTGTCTGCCGATTGTCTATAGTACGACACACATGCAATCTACTGTAAGTTAATTGTACTATAACCTTCACGCAAGTGCAAGCATACGTTGTCAAAATAAACCGTATGGCAGACATACAAACATTGATTTTTATATATAAGACCTACTGTAAGTTGATTTTACTATGCCTATAAACCTTCCCGGAAGTGCAAGCAAAAAGTTTGTCAAAGTTTTATTGCAATCGGATGAGCGGTGTGGCAACGCATAACAGCAGTACGAACATACAAATATTCATTTTTATATATTAGGTTTGTAACTCAAAAATGTCAAAATCGAGTTATGTTTCTTTGAGCCTAAGGGGCCGAATTATAAATTGTGACTTCTTCCTAGTAAGGTATAATAATTTGGATTTGAATTATAGGCTGATCTTCGAATCTAAATAGAAACACTAAACAGCGAATGGATTTTTTATATTCATACAATTTTACTTGATCATTATTCTCAGCAAATCCCATTTTTTCACTTGACTGGCATCTGAAAACGCATGATATTGCAGATTTTTGTCTTTGACACATTGTATAAGGAAACATTATACATACAAATTACACAAGACTTTATCTAATTTATTTATGAAAATTCCATGCAATTTTATAGACGCTAATAAAAAGAAAAACAATTCCTTTGAATACGATATACTGAAAAAATAGTATTTTTCCATAATTTTGACACGAATATTTTTTTTATGATAATTCTAATTTCGGTTAATTTATGTTTTTTTTAAGTAGAAATTGAAATTGGAAAAATTTTTGGAAAAATAATAAACATAAGATACAGTCGGACTTGGTATTACGATCACGGAAATATCACGGAGATCTCAGATGTAATGAGAAACATTAGCTGACATTTCAATTTATAGTTTTCTCCATACATTTATTCACTTTTAAAACGAGCTACTTATCGGGCATACCAAGCAAAAATATTGTCAAAAATTTTCTTAAAATTGTTAATGTGTCGATCGTTAAAAAACAACCGACAATTGAAAAAGTATTCATGCATATGGTTGAAATTGCATGTAAAAAAATCCAAGCTTTGTGAAGTCAGTAGGTTAATAAAAACAATAATCCTTTGTACTTCATTCCACTTTATTTAATATGTCAGGACCGGTTTCGCTCATTGCGAGCATTGTCAGTTGACAATGCTCGCAATGAGCGAAACCGGTCCTGACATATTAAATAAAGTGGAATGAAGTACAAAGGATTATTGTTTTTATTAATATAATGCCTTTCCACCAAGTATTGACAGTGAACACCCTAAAAAATAAGTCAGTAGGTACCTACCAGCGCCGGCGGCTCAGCACTTTATTACAATAAACAACTTATTTTGTAGTTTATGAATGCCATGCTTGTTTCGGGGATTTTTACTATGGTTTTCAGATTTTTTTTGTTCTTTGCTTACTCTGGACAATGCATAATAAACATTACGAGGTGGGGAATGTCAGATCAATTCTAGTGCATCGAGATCATAGAGATCAACATAGAGATCAGTTAAAAACTAACCCTCAAATTATAAACATGTCTCCTAACAAGAGAAAGTGTCTCTAAATTCATGAAAAGTTGGAAATTATTCGTGAAATAGAATGTGGCGCCAGTGAATGTCAAATTGAGAAATCCAAACCAGTAACGACGATCTCCAGAGCTCATGGTATATTGGATGAGCTAGTCGAATTTTTTGCATAGAGCACTGAGACCACCCGAGAGTCTTTTAATGGGTTGAGTGCTTTGAGGGGAAATTTAAGAACAATGAGAGTGAAAACAATAAAACATGCATCAATTTTAAATTTTATAAGAAAAGTGGATTGACAAAAATGTAATATTAAATGTGTGTAAATAAATTCCAATTGTATATTTTTGTTTGAATTGCAACTTTTTGTGTTATATGACCGCTCCAGATACTTTGTCTTCATGTGATGGGTATGCTTGTAAGCATTTAAAAATACCTATTCTCTGATATAACAAGTAATGCTTATAATGAACAAATTCAGTCTGTCCCATCTTCCTCGTATTAACCAAGTCTGACTGTAGTTTAATTTGTCATTTTTGCCAGAGTGTAAAATCAAGATGAAAAAAATTGGTATATAGAAGCAAGATACAGTTATAGTTTAATCAAATTGAATATTTATCAGTTTCTTTTTCGAAGCAATAAATTACCGGTTAATCCAATTTCATTAGAACCTCTCTGTGTGGAACTTATAACTCCAGCAGTGACGGTGTTGCTCAATGCAAGTGGACTTCCCAGTGCTACTACCTTAAACATTTAAATATTTATATTAATAATTATGATGGTCTGCCTTTTCACAAACACATATTTTTTACAAGAAAATGGTGCATAATATTATTTGCAAGGAATTTTAGGAATTTTATTTTTTATAAATTGGATGACCAAAAAATCATACATTAGAATCTACTAAATCAGTAAATAACATTATTCTTCGAAAAGTGTGCATAAAATGTTGTGAAGATAAGATTATTGTTTGTATTTTTTTGCTAGTATTGAAATAACATTACCCATTCTCCAGGTCGTATATCAGCAGATTGTCCGAGTTTCATAACAGGTAGATTCTTCACTTGAATTCTAACAGTTGCTAAGTCAGATTTCATATCTACATCTTCTACCTTGCCAGTGTAAGTATTTCCGTCCTATAAAATATAAGTTGACACATGGTGATGGGGTAAAACATGTTGAATTTAATCTCTGAAAGTCGTTTTGTAATTGGATGTGTATTATCAAGTTTACAGAGTGCTATAGTTAAGAGTAAACGCTTAAAGTCAACGAGTGAAACTAGAGCATGATCGGTTTTTAGAAGGTTATGTCTTAATATTTGTTTTGTAACTAAATATAGGGGTATATTACTAAAAATAGTTGGATAATTTTGAAAAGCATACTTACGTGTAACCTGACTGAGACAACACTGTTTGGTTTATTAACTACTACGTGCGCATTTGTTAATATGAGACCTCCTTCGTCAACAATAAATCCAGATCCATTAGACATAGTAGTAGGCTGCCCCGAGTAATAGTCGACTCTTCTGGTATCTTTAATTTCAATGTATACTACAGAAGGAGCACAGACGTTTACCACGTCGGAAATAAAGTTAAACATCTGTCTTCTACCTTTTAGTGGATTTGTTATTGGAACCGCGGCGGCAACAGCTGGAAATATATTGTCGCGTTGATAAAAAATGTAACCTAAAAGTCCAGCTGTCATACAGACTACATTTCGTAAAATTGTACGCTTTTTTCCGTCGTCACTTTCTCTGTACTGCTTTTTATTAGAGTCTTTCTCGTAAATCGCAAGATGATGTATGCAAAGTTGCGATAATACACCATTTTTATGAAGAATACTACTATTTCGTCGAAAGAGAAGTGTCAATATGCCTGCCATTGTATCGTATTTTTCAACTAATAAATAAAACAACACAGTTTTCTACCACGTCTCACAAAGTTAAATGTAGTTTTCAGTTATTATTAGTTCGAAACAGACTATTTAACTAAATTTAGAGGAAAAAGTTTAAAGAAATTCGGCAAATTTTTTGAAGGATGTATTCATTATTGCCAGTTGTACAAATACTTATCTCTGACAAATACAACAGCTGTTATTTTAAATATTGCACAGCCATCTAGATTCTCGAGTAAAGCACTAAGTAGGTATGATTTTTATTCACGATGACTATATGCAGGGCTTTTTTCCCGTGTAACGCGGTGGAACAGCGTTCCAGCACCTTTTTCCTTACCATTTTAAATGTTTCAAATATATTCAAAAAAAAAAAAATCTTTTGAAATTTTTGATTTTTTACAAGGAAACCATTGTATGTTTGTTCCATGTTGGGAAATACTGATCTAAAGCTTTTTTATTGGAGTTTTTTATTGAACCTTCAATCCTTATATTACGAACCAAAAACTTAATGCACTAAGTACAAGTTTTTAAGTAAGTAAGTAAGTGCTGTTAGTGATCTGCGTTTTCTTGGAGTTACAGTGTATGAATAAGTTAAAGAATAGCCTTCTCATTGAGACGAAATTATGTTTTTCTTCATTATAAAAGTCAATCGAAAAAGGGGTAAAAGACAGAATATATATAGAGTTTTTCATTTTGGGCATGCATACTTGACCAAAAATATTGACCTGACCACGTTAGGTTATGACAATAAATAAGAGGGCTAAACGTTTTATACAGTAGGTCTTATTTTTTCACATTCGGTGTTCGCTCGTGGTCAACTTTATGTAGCTTGCTCGAGAGTGAGGTCTAAATATTCTTTAAAATACAGACGGTTGAATGATCACAATGATGACAGGGAAGAAAGAATGTGGGGGTGACAACCCAGAATACAGTTTTACGGGAAATCTTATAAGAGTTAGGGATTGTAAGATTTATGTTGTAGTCATTTTTAGTATTTTCAGTTTTCTTTGTCGATTATCTGTGGATTTTCAATAAACAATATTGTTCATCCACCCATTCCCATTCCCATAAAATATATTCCTAAAAACAGTCATTTTGATTTATTTGATAAGTAAGTATGTATGGTGTATTGACGGTCAGTGGCTGGTGATCCAACATGAGCACATTGATGCCAGTAAATGTGTGCACAATAAATGATGGGAAATGTCGAAACAGCAAGTCCACACGCTGGTATCCTCGCGACGACCATCGGGCAATTCAGCTTCGGCTGTAGCTAACAGTAGAGGGCAAAAGGCGAGTTTCCAGCGCCTATAAGCCGGTCTCCTGGTTAAGGGAAGGAAATTTTCAATCAACTTTTATTTAAAAAGAGTTTTAGTTATTAATTAGTTATTAAAAAAAAAATGGTGATGTTTTAGGCCCGTACTAAATAAACACTTGCATTTAAAAATAAAATATTTCACACTTACGAATTTTAAAAAATCATTTTCAACTGTTTGTTCGATCAACAAAACAAATCCAATGTAATAATAATTGACTCAGATCAAGAATCTAGGAAAAACAGCATTTCATCAAATGAGTCCGTGCAAAATTCAATAAGTTAGTTCAAAAAATTGCAAACGATTACAATTCGTAACCGACAGTGACAGCAGCGAATAACTCCTATAAGTGAATACAATTATGCATGTATACACAATATGGATCTGTTTCTCACTGTATTTTTATAATCAATAAATTAATTAATTGATGATGAAGTACTGGTCATTTTGAGCCGCAACAAATGCCATTTCGGGCCGTGGTTTGTGCACCACTGATCTATAGGATGTACTCGACGGAGGAATGACATGGGAGGAAGCAAGAAGACTGGCAGGGGACAGAAAATCTTGGAGGAATCATGTGATGGCCATATGTTCCGACTAGGGAGCGGATGTGGACAAAAAAAGTATGTATTTGATCGTTCATGTCAGTAAAATTTTGATTTTTTTATAATGCAAAAAAATCCTCCCACTTAGGTAACGGGCTTACAGCTAGTTTTTCTCATTAATATAAATATCATCGACGCTTCAACATACCTCTTACCATCGAGCAGATGTTGAATGAATGTACATATCAGTGGCGGTTCCTGAACTAAAATCTTGGGTTGGCTAGAGGAAAGTTTAGCATTGTATACTATTTACGAAATTGTGTATTTTTCCACTTCACCTTATAGATTAATCTACAAGGAAATAAACAAATGCTACGACACTACTGCAAAGCATAAATTACTATATAATAAAATCAATGCTAATGTAAGTAAGAAATAATAACCTTAAATTCGTCTCTTTCAAAGTGAAATAACAAGTATAAACAGCAATACAGAGCTGTCACTAAGAGTCAATACCTGTCACTTTCATACAATACAACGATATTGGTATTTGTGTTTGAATGTATGGGTGAGTCATGGGCAAATTCAATTTAGCCCCCAACGAATGACAGAAGCTTGAAAATTTGACGCACAGTTGTGTGAGTTTGGTGACGTTTCCGTACATACAAATACAAAAAAATCTAATCGTGCTTGATTGCGCCCCAGTGTAAGAGAAAAAACACGGGCCAAATCTATCAAGCCCCTGAGTCGTTAAAACGTAGGTGTTGCCAGACTGACGTCATGTTGCCTGTTCTCTATGAAGTATTTATAGGGTTATTGTTTTTTTTATGCCGGTTCAGTTTAAAATTGTAATACAAAACACAATCGAGAATATTATTGTAGGTAGACATAGCATTGTCTTATATTGACAGAGGCAAATCAAAACAAAGATATTGTATTCATTTGGGAAAGATTAGTTACACTTATAAATGTATTTATTTTGTTCAGCGGCCGAATTGCTGTTCATTTTTATTCAGCCATCTTAAGTTTTGGGTGAAAAATGCAGGTCGGGCTTAGCCCACCTAGCCCAGTACCTAGAACCGCCACTGGTACATATGTATATTGAAATAAGTAATGTATTATAATAAAAACTCGGATAATGTAACAAATAACTTTTATTATTCATTTTATGTTTAACATTTTAGTTTTATTCATAGAGTTCAATAAAATCCTCCCTAAAACATATTATCAAACCAGCAATATTTATGGTAAAATCCAATGCTTTAACTGCTATAGTTTTATTGAAAATTTACAGTAGGATTTCTTAATCAGCAATATGAGTTTTGGCATTATTAAACCGCACATCAATGGCGGTTGCCCATAATATGCTTCAGTTGCATTAATAGCATTTATAGTGTATTGTCATTGTAAAATCTAGTTTCATTAATTGAACTCTGCATTTTGTGCTTTTTATAAATTTTTAAATCTTCTAATCAACATATTATAATTTGGGAGAGTTTTTTTCTGTCATTCTAAATATTAGCAATAATACTAATTGGACTTCTCTATTAAAATTATTTGTTATAACAACTTCAGAGACTGTTAACCGAAGTGAATACAAAAGACAGCATGAATTAAGAGTGAAGAAAATATTATCATGATGTATGGAAAATAGTTTTTGCATTAAAAAAATAATAATTATTTCTAATTTAGCACCTTAATTAATTTTAATAATTATTTTAATTTTATTTCAATAATTGTCCAGCATTTAATCATACAACATAAATTACATATTCTTTTTTTCTAAATTGATAGTATATTCAACAAAAAAAAAACAAATAAAAGAAAGTGTATAATAAATAGCGCAACAATTTTTTGAAGCTACATTGAATTTATGGTTTTTTACTTTTGCAAGTTTTTTGTGTACTACAAAAGTAGAAGTTTGACATAGATAAAAATGGTGTAATTTTAATGTAACAAATATTTGCTACAAAATTATTTTTGACAAATAGTTGCAACATAAGACTAAAAATAGATGTGGCATTTTTACAGTAGCATTACCATGTTATGTATTCTGAAACAGTCATCTGAAGAATGAAACAACAAGTCAATAATAATATATAAGATAATATTTGAAAGAATATTATGTGACTTTTAAAGTAATGTGATAAATTCACACGGCTATATGTCACTAATATAGTGGAAATCTAGCCGTCGTGTATTTATCCCTGCGAGACATGGATAACTATCTATAACAAGGATTAAAAAAAATAACTATCTGCTTCATTATGAAAAATGCCCTCAACAATTTGAATATTTTCAAGTAGAAACGTTCAGCACATAAAAATTAAATATATTTATTTACATTATAATTTTCTTCACCATCATACTTAATAGATACACTGTTTAATATGTTTTATATTACTAGACTTTGATGTGTAGAAGATTTTATATTTTTAATTCTCAACGGCAATGAACTTTGCATTATGTAATCCAATTATAACAAGCTAATTTAATTTTACAAAAATTGATAATGTAATAAATAATAATATATACTCTCTGAACGTTTCCGACAAAAAAAAATACTTGAGTCACTAAATTAAGATTTATTCAATATATTATATTAATTAATCATATTTTTTTCATATCACCGAGAAACATTATGGTACAGTTTTTGTGGAGCTAATCATATGCCCAGTTAAAATAAAATAACATCATCAACTCACATCTTATTTAGACATTATAATATGTAGGATATAATCCAGACGGTTTCAATCTTTTCAATGCTAGATTGTAACTATTTTCTAGATTTAATTATCATTCATATAAAATGTGCAATGAAATAAAACATTTATACATCTACGGTTTTCTCCATTTTTGAGCAAATGAGATTTTTTTGATTCCGGGAGGAATGTGAATTGAATATGACACTTTAAAGTGTACCAAAAACAAGTAAAGCAATTCACATAAAACGAAAACGTGTTTTTAGTTTTGAAAAATGAGTAGAGCACGTCTCCATCGCTTTGAAATGCTGGTATCTATGGTACAAAGAAAATTCACAATCGGATATTTTCTAGAGCAGACTGTTCCACATCAGATAACAGATTTAAAAAGCATCCTTGTGATGGTATTCTATAACACCATTAGTAGTACATACTTTTAAATGTTTTTCATAGCTACACATGCTATAACTATATATTTTTAAAAATTAAGCAACACAAATATCTTTTATACAAAAATGCAAACAATTTACATGAATAACAGTTTCCCTATTCACTGGGATGGTTGACATAACAGAAAATAACATTTTTACAATTTTAATTTTTTTTTATGAAATAATATTAAATTTGGCTGTTCATTGAGAGCTAGTTTTCTTTACAAATTTTTTTTCCAGAGAAAATGTTTCATTTTCAGCAGATGATTAACATGCTCAGCGTATTAAACATTAACTACTATTCTTTGCAACATCAAATCATTCATCTGTACATTGTTGATCTTAAAGTTTTAAAAAAGCAATGAGGCTTATACTGTTTAATAAAAATAAAAATTAAATAGAGGACATGTCAAAAAAATATTCAGAGTAATAAATTTAATAAAAAAAGAGGATTAAAAAAAGATAGGAAGAAGTCATAAAAAAAATTGTACACAGGGATGTAAACTAGTAGACTGTGCCTTTCCCATTCATTATCAAAAGCAGTGTAAAATTTCGACTCACATAATACGCGTAACGCTGTCCAATTTTTGACAATTCTAAAATATTTTTTCACAGAGAAACGTGTGATATTAAAAGAAAAAGAAGAGTTTACGGTAACGTCAGTTGTGAGCTCAGGAAATTAATATATCGATCCCGTAACATTGTAATGAATTGAAGGCCATGCGAATAACCCCGCGTTTCCAATGCGACGATGTTTTGTTTGATCGGTTTCAAGTGGCAAGGTCGTCTGTTAGGGTTATACGCGTCAAAGCGGGAATAAGTTATTTAAGAGAAACATTATTCGAGTTCGTAATCGAACAACACAATAGAATATCCGTTTTTTTAATCCATCGAATTTTACATCTTCACTATTAAGTCTGATAAGCTATTAGATACGAAAGGATTTTTTATAAAAGAATTTACTAAACAAGCGTGAATAATAGAACATTAATTATATTATATTACAATACATTCACAATAATTGACAACCAGTAAAAAAAATGCCAACGGCTTTAGTGAATAAATAAGGGAAAACACAAAACAAAATTATCACCGCTAAATGAAATAAAAATGTCTCGATCACACTTACAGAAAAATAATTATTACGTCCCTAAAACAACCTTATTCCGTATTAAACCGGCCTAGGGAAGTACCAAAGACATGGTTTATATAAAAAAATATCCTGCTATTAATTAAATAATGGAACAAATCTTTTTGTCGTGATGTTTTTATAGAGGAAAGTTAGCGGTCGGTTCGGTATTCCGAGATAATTTTCAAGTTTCCATTAATGATTTTCGACAACCCTGCCACTGTTTATTCACTGAAATGCATTTTTAAAACGCATACATTGGCACTGGAAAATTTACATCACCGTATCGAATGCAATGTACCTCAGTTTGCGTCAAAAATATTATATATCTTAATGCAGACTTTGTCATGTAGTCTTGCACAACCTTCCTTTTTGAAGATTGCGGCGAAGGAAGAAAACTCGATTGATTTGAATAAAATATCATTATATGCGTTCAAGATTTTGATATACATATATGATCTTTTTTTATTGACGTATAATAACGGTACACGGAAACCTCTCAATGTTTCAATATATTTCTGCTTTGCGTGTTGATAAATTACCCATCGCGATAATTGGTACAAGTAAACAAATATGTATATATTATCGGGGATTTTTTTAAAAACATGATTGAATATTTAACGTAGCTAAAAGCTGCATAGATGTCAAAGTTTATCAACTTCAACCAGAATTTCCCTAAGCGAAAGATTTCCAACGGGGATTGTCGCGGAATCGAATGCTATGCCTGGTTATTTCAGTAACAAACAAAACAAAAATTTAACCAGAGAGGGAAACGAACACTAAGAATTTATTTTATTTATCGAGTACTCGAAAGTAACGTCAGCACTTCTCGGAAATTGTATACACTTGATAATATGGCGCCTAAAGGCATTCGGAAACTAATTGCTGCATCGTGGCTTCAACGAGAGATGAATATCAATTGATTACGAACGCCGCAAATTACTAACACGCAAATAATAAATTTAAAAAATGTCATTCTGGTAATTTGAACGATATCAAGTCTAGGTTGAAAGAGTTATTTTTACAATTAATTATATTTATAGTCAATATATTTATCATCGATCTAGGATACTTCCCGGATAGTGTCAAAATTTCAAAACTGGAATACATAGTGGTGTTGGCAACATTTCTTAAGTACCCGTAAGTAGTTGCCAAGTGCATTATTAATAAATGGCTGAAGTATTTTAATTCCAAGGAAAATTAGCGGTGCAAGCCATTCTCAAGATCAACAATTATTTTGTGTTACTGAAATCATGTCCAAAAACCTTCATTCATTTCAATTTTAGTACTTCTAATTGCATAAATTAGATACGTAATGGATAAAGAACACATTTTTTAAATTGTCGAAGGATCTCAAAAATTTTCGTACGACCTATTAGCCGACAACTTTTTTTCATTTGTGGGTCAATATAATATGAACGTGCGATAAAGATAAACTTGTTCAATGAACGAATCTTACAAAGTGATTTTAATATTTTTTATCAGATAGGAATTTATATTTGTAAAATTCAACGTGTGCATGACTTGAATCACATTAACATTGATTATCTATCACCCGAGCAATTAATACATTGCATTGTATCGAATTGAAATTATTTTCCCATAGATAATTGTAGCGGAGCAAATAATACAAACATTGAATCATTTCAAACAATAATAGCTTTTATGAACGTGGTGGATAATGCATATAAAGGAATCTTAAATAATAGCCATTGGCGTAGTAATAGAGTATAAACTATATAGACTTCAAGTAAAATTTGCTAGAAAAACCTCGAAGAGCAAATTAGATTGACTAACACAAATTGGGCGGTAAAGTAAAAACGTCAAACTAAAGCAAGCGACAAAATTCTTGTAATCATGCTCTTAATATATATATTTTAATTGTGAATTAAAAAAAAATGATAGACAAAAATTACGCATAATGTAAATTATAATAATGAATGGCGGCTACAAAAAAGACAAAATAATATGATTGAATTTGGAGAGCACTAACAAAGAAACGCAACGAATTTCCTCTGGTTCAAAATTCGTAATTTTTTAACATAATTTATATGAAAATTTTATAAATGCATAAGATATTATATCTGAAAGAGATTTTTCAATAAATGGGTACACCGAAATGCCTTTTGGAAAAACGATGTTGTGATTTTTACAATACTAAATGGTGGACATGATATTTAATATAACAATTTTTGCTAAACGAAATAAATATATTTGTGTGCATTGAAAAAAAAAACAGACAATCTATCGAATATGCCAGTCGGCAACGAATGCATCATTCGATTTTCAAAGAGCACAATAATATATCATTTCAGGACATCGAATTTAATAATTAATTTTTGTTATTTGTTTTTACTAAAAAAATAAATTTATTTACAACGTCAAGGTTGTTTTAACCCTGCACGCCCAACTGTTAAAATACAAGGCTACGTTGAAAAATGATATAAATATTCAATACTATTGTATTGATATACGAATGATGCAATCGTTTAGGATTCATTTCACGGGGTTTTTCTCAGCGATAAATAATGAAAATGCCAGTTTTCACCTAAATTTATCAAAGCTTCATCTCATTCCCAGCCAAATAATCTATGGGAGAGTAGTACCTTTCGTCTATAATATAATATTTCATATGAATAATATATATATGTATATAATTATATTTACAAAAGTGTTTTGTTTGAGTTTATTTAATCTAGCTTTAAAATGCACTCGGCTCAGGGAATTCAAAAAGTAATTTATAAAAATCGGTAAAAATAAAAACGCATTAACACGTATATGCAGTTATAAAAATACACGAATTCATTTTAAAACAATTGTACAAATAAACGAAGTCGAACACATAAAAAAGATTTTTGAGAACACCCAGGAATAACCAAATGCCAAGGGTCCATTCGAAAAATATTAGTGATGACAAAACTAGTACGGTATACAATTAAACGTTGAATTAACGTGCAAAATTAAACCAAACAATAGTTTAATATGAGCCATATATCCCGTTAGGAATCTGAGTGCATTACAAAGGAAGACTTTTAATTTCTCCACTGCGGTCGACTCACATTCGAACTCTCCCAAGAATCGCCACCGCGCGAAAGCGACGTATCTCAATTGAATTGTTTCCTCATATTAATTAAAATAAAATGAGATCGATTTTTTTAACGTATCGCTTAGAAGGTGTCGGTGGTTGATTAACAGTCCGTGCGGCGGAGGAGCATCGGTAGAACATTGTTTACTAGTGGATGCGAGTCCACGACAGCGAATTGGTTAATTTAATATACAGGATCACGATTTGGCGCGCCTACGTATTTCGAAGCGTCGGCACCTGGCAGTCGCCGTGGTGCACAGTATTTAGGCTGAGGGTGCCGTACAGGTTCGCCCCGCTGACCGCTGGTAGCTCCATCGTCTTCAGCCCCTTGAGGCCGTCGCTAGACGAGGGCCCCCCGGACGCTTCCGATTCGGAATTCTCCGCTTTCACGGAAGCTTGCGGCAAAACTAACCTCAGATTGATGAGTTTGTCTTTGTCCGCCTTGAGTTTCTCCGCCGCTTTCAAGGAGTCGGCCTCCGTTCCTCCCGTCAGGAGGAATTTGAAAGTCTCATACGTCGACCAGCAGATGGCGGCGGCTGGCATTTGATAAAGTACCCTCGCCCGGATGCCTCTGAAGAAACCGGCCGGCCCTCCGAGCCTGAGAATGTGCTGTACGGCGTCGAAGAATCCCTTCGCCCTGGCACCCGGCTCCTGGGTGTTAAGAACCGTTTTGCAGACGTCTAGGGGGGTGGTGGCGGCAGCGGCGATCGCTCCGGCGACGGCCCCCGATATCATGTGCGCTGCCGGATTGTAGCCTCTTTCTTTGTTGGTGGCATTTTGTATGAATTCGTAAGCTGTGAAGTGTATTGATTGGAAAGGGACGTTCATTGTTAATTGGGTAGTGTATGACCTATAAAAGGCTTTCATGCCTTCTGTGCGATATACCTGTTTGATGCATTGTATTACGCTTCTGTATGGCGAGTTGTACATTTGTAATCGTTGTTTTACGACTGTATACCCAAATAAATCAATCACAATGAAATGATAATACCGTACGTGAAGATCATTAAACCGATAATGAAAGATGTTGAGTCAAACGAAAAGATAAAAAAATGAGTCAATATTATTTTCAATATCGATTTTTATCAAGCATAATTATTGAATATGTTATGGATTATAGAAATACCAAGTTAAAAACAACAAATAAAAGTAGAAAAATACATTAGAATAATGCAATAAAAGCGTGATTAGATATCGTAGAAAATATGAGTTGCAATATTGTCCCAAGGACCATCGTATAATGAAAATACGTATGTTTAAAATTGTTTCAGTCAATAAAAATGTATAAATCGTGGTCCAAGACATCAGAGCAGTATTTTTGTGACGTAGTCGTTGATTGGAGGCAGCAACATGGAATAGAAGAAAAAATAATAATTAGAATTGTTACAACAATTACTGAACTTAACAATACGATTATTTATAAGTACATACTAGCGTATCCAATCCCGGGCTCTTTTTGTGATCCCGGGATTGATTCACCATTCACCATAAAATCGTGTCACAATTGTTTGAGATTCTTGGAGAATTTCGGGATTCAAAATTATTTAGGATGTGGGTTTTCGGAATCCTGGGATTGATCACTGGAAAAAAAATCAGAAATTAAGCAATTTTAAAATAATCGACAAAAGAAGGTTCAACACCTTTATTTTAGATCGACGACTAATTTCAAAGATTCTCACTCTCCAGCAGTTTTCAAAAACATGGGAATTTACGGATTTCTATTATGAAAAAATGACAGAGCTCTTTTGTTTTGTGGGTCATTTCAAAAAAAATGTTCTCTGGTCGATTTTAAAAACCTGGGATTTTACGGATTTCCCATAATGAAAAAAATGTAGGACCTTTTTTTAGCTCCATCCTTTCAAAACGTTACGACTGCCAGTGACTCCAGCGCTAAATTATTTTTTCACGGGATTTTAACGAATTTTTCACCTGTTATCCTCAATTCCGAAATCCCGGGATTAGTACCGTTACAATCCCGGGATTCCGGGAACTCAAGATCCGGGATTGGGTATCCTAGTATATACACCTAGATTTTTTTGCAAGCCATCCATAATCCCGATATATGTTTCGTTCGTTCATGAACCTGCAAGAGGATCCTATTCAGTTGTATTTAATAATAATCCGGTTTATTACAAACCATCAATCTATTCTAAAATTCCTTACTGCCACACTTTTTGTTTGACTATTTTTATAGTTTGCTTCATCAAACATGCGCAGCGACCGAATGTCGAAATAAAAATAGTAATCGCAAATCTTTTGAGACTTTTCCACTTCTTATTCTCAATTCCAAACTCCCGAGAATAGTACAATCACGGAATTTCACACACATATTGCTAATTGTCGGGCGCTATAAGTTTACTATTATGAAAAACTATTTCGCAAAATTCACTTTTTTGATTGTGTGAGATATAGATATCTTTTACAAATACAGAAATTACGTTAATCAGTACCATTTCAGTCATATACAACAAGGTGTGGGTGACCTAGTTTGTGAAGTGTTGCGATCGACTTTTTCATTTAAATTCAGTAGTAAATAAACTGTTAATAAAAATAATAAAACATTTTTAGTACTTTTTCCACATAAAATTTATTAGATCAGGACCGGTTTCGCTCATCGCGAGCATTATCAACTGATAAGAAAAATACAAAAACAGTGATATTTATACAAATTTAAATTGAAATAAAAAGGTGTAAGCAACTATTAACAATTTAAAGGATTAGCAAATTACATTATAATTACACAAAATTAAAATGCTTAACACCCATAACAATTAAAAACTCATCATCAAAGAATAATAAATCTAAGTGGTTCATATTCTTTGATGATGAGTTTTTAATTGTTATGGGTGTTAAGCATTTTAATTTTGTGTAATTATAATGTAATTTGCTAATCCTTTAAATTGTTAATAGTTGCTTACACCTTTTTATTTCAATTTAAATTTGTATAAATATCACTGTTTTTGTATTTTTCTTATCAGTTGATAATGCTCGCGATGAGCGAAACCGGTCCTGATCTAATAAATTTTATGTGGAAAAAGTACTAAAAATGTTTTATTATTTTTATTATAATGCCATTCCACCAAGTATTGACAGTGAACACCTTAAAAGTGATAAATAAACTGTTTCTTTAAAATTTTAACTCCCTTTTTATGAATAGTTCTGGATCAACGAATAAAATAAGGAAATCTTCCTTAGAGCAGACAAAATCTTGAGTTTTTAAACGTGTTTTTCATTTAAGGATAATAATGAGGAATAAAACGGTGGGCCTCGCTGACCTTCTCTAATGTGCAATATACATATGCATAGATATTATATTTAACGTGATCATTTATTCTTTCCCCCAAACCGGGACACCTAAAAAATTTTTACTTTTAGGCACCGTTTTACGCGCCTCACACTTTCAGACAATATATTTTTTTTAATAGATAGTAATGTTTTTTCATGTCATATTAGATATATTATATAAAAAATACAGTACAATTTACATTGAAATTTATTATTTACTGCGCGCGCACGACCGCGCCTTCGATTACTAGATTTAATTCTACTGACAGGATTTTGATTTTTCGCGTTTTTTTTTCATTGTTAATGCGAGTTGTTCTCTTTTCGAAAACGGGACATTGAAGCTATGTTTATTTTTTAGCGGGACACGCCCCCTGTAAACGGGTCGTCTGGTCACATTAATTATAATATACATTGTAAAATATTTGAACACAAACACATTTACAATTTTTCTGACGTCTAAGGTACCTACTAAGGTTTGTCGGTTTTCAAACCCGGTTTTTTGGGAAAATTTGTGACATTCGAAAATCGGTTTTTCAACTTCGTAACCGGTTGTGTGTGTTTTCCATAAACGAGTCTTTAAACAAAATGACAGAATTGGATCTTTTATTTGATGACTTAAATACCATATGCCCCACATCATCACCCAATGTAAGGGTATTTTGATATCAGGAAATTTGTTACAAAACGATCAGTGGACGATTTGTGTTTTCTTAAATCATATTTTCTAGTAAGAGTAACACCAAATAATTTCTTGTTGTGCATTATAATGGATATGGACAACATAAAAAAACTATTTCTCGCTATTTTAATTGAATTATCTATTTTTTGTAAAACTTCGATAACCGGATAAAACCGGTTTTCGAACAATATTGACATTCGACAACCGGTTTTTGTATAAGCCGTAGTACCTACCGAATATGTGAGTTGTGTATAAATTATGATTATTTAATTATTTTCCATTCCTATCCGTTACAATTTCAAACAATTTACCCATTTGAAGTAAAGATAGCATTTATTTATCACTGTCAGCCATAACTATAAATCAATTTATCAGAGAACAATATTTTGGAAACTGTGCTCATGAGTAAATGTATGCATAAATTAATTCCTAATTATTTTTTACCTTTCTAATTATTCTGAGGTGTGTCAGTTAATTCTACAAATTATTAATGCACGTAGAGACACATGATTGTGATCGAGGATGCTGATTGCTGACCTGCGACCTAGGGCATGAATTATCCGGATATACAACAACAGGATATTATAAACCTTAAGTGATTTATTGAGATGAATTGTAAAAAATATCAATTACACAGATAATTTAATTTCATACCAAGTCGTAGATCAACACGATATTCATTTTAGGCTTCCCAAGCAATACGTTTCAAAGAGTAATGTTATCAGGTCAGCCTCAATTATGACGTTTTTCTTATGGGAAAACCCGTCCATTTGTCGTATTCGCATAACTGCAGAGTGCACGCTTGATGCGCTGCAGAAGTATAATGTGAGGTCATTTTTTTAAACCACGACATACACGGTCACTTGTTATGGGGTTTTATCAGTAACAAATGACTGGCAGGAAAAACTAAATAGTAATTAATCCACATTATTATATTATACAAATCATTATCCAAATAAAAAATACATAAAAGATAAAATACAGCATGACAAATGTTACTAGATAATGTGTAAATGATTTATTGCTATAATATCTACCATTTGATAATTAATACGTGTTACGCAAACAATGGAAAAAAATACCATTTCAATATCGTTATTCTTACAATCGCAAAATAATCAAAGTTTTCGCAAATATTTTTATGAACCAACGTGATTGTTTGAGATCCTTGGCCCAGAAATACTGCAGTTTCATCCCTTGCTTTTGTATTAAACACTGCAAGAGCACGTTTAACATCTTATATATTTTGTCGCATTGCTGTCGATCTTTTTAGAATGTCGCCGAAGGAAGTAACCCAGCCAGTGTGTGTTCATGCTTTGAATTCTTCTGAACGCCCTCAACCCTGCGCACAACTAAATCCATTGCTCACCTGTCGTCAGCAATACATTTTCAAAAAAATCACATTATTTCAAATGGGACTTATTTTCAGGAGAGGGCTTGTATTCCAACAATCTTGAAAATCACCCAAGGTTTTGTTTTTGGAGATACACGGTAGCAACACTTATTTTAGGAGCGACTACCGTTGTGTACTAAAATCACTAGTGGCGATCGATCGATATTGCTTGTAATTATATCATGGGAAAACAATAAAAACCCATTGTATAGGCCCGCGATAGAATAAAAAAAAACCTTCATGATCGACGCACTGCCCATCCCTTGTTATGTCGTTTATTTGCTGCAACAATGAAGAAACCGAAATCGGCACTTTTTCAAAAAACCTGTTTGAATGTTTTGAATTCAATAACTTTCCAATAATAATATGATGAAGTAAACTCTTCTAGTAAATATCTTTAACTATACCGAAGTGTAAGGGTTGTTTTCTTACATCATATTGTTACAAAAATATATAAAAAATGCCGCATTTGACGAAATGCATTGTTGGAGCATATTTTGCATCAAAACAAATTAGATTTAAATACAAATTCATTCAATATATTCTTTAAAGCATATTGTTTATTGAAATACACAATTTAGCAGTCATTCCGTTCTCCGAGTGAGTATAATATGAGGAGCTTGGGATAAAAAAATGACCAGATCCACTTTTTCAGAACAACAGACAAAAACACACTTTTCTTATAAAAACTTGCAGTTTTGATTACAAGGTAATATTTTTATCCTTAATTGCATGGAACCTGCGAGGTTTATACCGACGTTAAAAATGAAATTGTTCTTTTGGATCAGTACTCCAATATTAAAGCGATATCTCATTTTTTCCCAAACCTGTGTTTGGAGATGTTTGATCCCAACTTTCTCATATTTCATATGGTCATATTGGGGATGGGGTTGTCAGCGGTATTATATAAATTAACACATCAATTAAAATATATTTAAAACATTATTATAGTGAGACGTTATCTCATGAATTAGTTTTAACGTTAAATAATACTACTAACAGATACGAAATTTCTTGTCAGTGATTGACAATAATTTTTAATAAAGATTATTTACTTGGTCAAATTTAAGTACTACTTAATATTGTTATAAACATTACCTTCTGTTGGATTTGAAATTCCGTCGTGGACTAGTGATGCCAAACACCCGGAGGCACCTGAGAAAAAAAAAATAAAATAAAAAAAAATCAATACATGAAACGAAATATTTTATTCCTAGTGTAATAATTTCACGCAAACATAATTAAGAAATAAATAGAAAAAATACCGTAGACGAGGTGTTTGTGTTTTTGACTGGTCATCTGGCTGAGAGACTCCTTAGAAAACTCGTACGTGCTGAAGTATAGCGCATGAGCTGGACCCGCGCCCATCACCACCGCAGACATTCCTCGGACAGGTCTGCAAAAGAGAAAATCCCCAATAAGTTGTATCGTTATATTACGTTACGACTATCACGTTTGTGTGGTCGGGGGGGATACTATGCATTTCGCAGAGTCGTCGTATACGACCCCTTCTTTAGAAAAGACAGAACGCACAGGACATCAATAGCTAATTATGTGAATATATATAAATATCTGAAAAAAATAAAAGGCAGCGATTTCCAACCTGGGAGGCACGAACAGTCCAAAATATTAATTTAACCTTTAAAACGTGTCTTTGTTACTATATCGTCGATGCATATCAAATATGGTCTATGTGACGAAAGTGCATTTCGATAATCGATAAAAACTGTTTAAAAAAATAACAAAACGGAAAATAACACTTCTATATTTATTTATTTTAAAAAATATATTTATTTCGATAGTTTGAGAACCACGGGTTGAAAGTTTAAAATAAAGTTCACGCTTTACTATGAAGAACATAGCCTGAAAATTTCACGTATACACATTTATAGATTTTTAAAATATGTAGATTATTCAAAAGGTCTCGATGTCTTGCAAAAATTGACAAAAATTAACGGCCTCACGTTTTTGTGGTAAAACAAAAACGCGCGGTAAATAAACTATTAAAATACATACATACTGCGTTTACTCGTAGAAGGTGAAACAATAATAAAGATAAGGTTGTGTATTTATGAGTTATCAAAAATATATGCCTTATAATCAAATAATGAGTAACTACTTAATGTTCGACGGTGACTTCTAAAAAAACCGTTATCACTCTTTTCATATTTTCGGTAATTAGTTAATATAATCGCTTTAGATTCGAGAAATGTAATAATTAACACGGTGCGAGATGAATTACGATGAAATGTCTCGACTTGATTAGAGCAATTTATAAGTAATAATAATTTAAGAAATGATTAATTAAAATCAGAGAAAACAGCAATACATAAGCGACTCATAATATATGACCTTCTTCTAATATTAATGTAAGAAGGTCATATATTATGAGTTTTATCTCTTCTAAGAGTATTGGATAATTATGAAAATTAACTTTTAATCGTTTAGATTCAGGTTTCTCAACTGGAGTCCACAACATGTTCCAATGTGGCCACGGAGAAAATATCAGTTTAGGGGAGCCACATCAGTCTTTTGGGGGGCCACGACGTCTAAATATAATATACAAAAATCGTCTTAACTTTCTAGTAACTTTGTAATTGTAGCAGACGTAACTTTATGAAATGATAAAGCTAGCAAAAAATGTTCTTCATAGCTGGCAAACGTAACTTTTCTAAGTTATAGAGCTAAAAAAAGGTCTTCGAGTCGAGAATCTATCAATTCGACACTTTTTTCGTCAGTCCGTGACCAAGTTTTCAGGAATTCCATTTCCGCACATCTCTGGCTAAAGTTTGAAAAGTATGAAGCCGTAGCGGGATGTGGTTTTTCTATATATAGTATTTTTTTATTTCATTTTTCTCGAAAAACTAATTATTACTGCTAAGGGGGCCACGGGCTCAAAAAGGTTGAGAAACTATGGCTTAGATCACGGGTCGTCAGCCTGGTCAGTACCGCCCACTAGTGGGCGGTGGGGATTTTTATTTCTCCTAAATTCCTTCTGGAAATTTTTTCACCCATATACTGGATTGAAATATAGCGATCTTGGTGGGCAGTAGGGAAATTTTACCATGAAAAATAAGCAAAAGTGGGCGGTAGGCATAAGGTTGACGACCCCTGGCTAAGATTATGAATAGGCAACCTTTCCTAGTTTTGGGGGAAAATATTTATTATTTTGCCACCAATTCAATGGTCGGACCAAATTATTTAATAACATACATGAGTATTTAATGATTGCATATTGCTGGCAACTTATTATTTCATGTATTGATATAGGTATAATGAAGGACATACGTTTCCTTAAACTACGAGACTGTCTATATGGAAGTTGGAATTGCTTTGTGATAGAATTTTCAAGATTTCCGTTTTGTTTTCCTTATGCACAAACATCGCTGAGAGGTTCAGAACAGAGGATTCCCCATATACAGACCGCGCACCTGGCGAAAATTCAGTTTTGTATTAAAAATATCAGATAAATTATATTTTAATACGATATCATTACAATTTTTTCTATGTACGCGTGTATCCACATCTCAAATATAAATGGTTTTACCGTTGATAAAATTTTGATCACCTAATAATGAACTGATAATAAATACTTTTAATTGGCGATTTTTTAACATCTAGGGCATTTCATCTTGGAAATTTCTTCTAAAATCATGTAACCGTTTTTTGCTTAATCGTGATTTAAAATAATTCATGATGCAAATTAGAGCATTATCACTTTCAAAACATTCTCCCAATTAAACAATAAAAATAATTCACGATATAGGTACTTAACTGACAAAAATATTTTTTACACATTTAATGATAAGGAAAATAATTACGTTGATAGGTCATCGTAGCGGTGTCGGTCGCTTTAATTTAATTATTACATAACCACATAAGTAAATAAATAATGTTGTGTTATCTCATATTTGGCATACGAAAATCCATCGAGTTGATGAAAAACTCGTTCAGGTTACCTTGAGTACTGCTGTATCTATATTATGGCCATGTTTACATTATTATTGTCTATAGCCGCAGATGTATACCACAATAGATACAAAAAAACACAAGTTATTAAACTGAAAAAGTAGATATTATTTTAACTATATCCGCTCCTGATGTGTACATATTAGAGGTCTGCACGGGCCCTTACCCGGCCCGGCTTCAGAAAAATATTTCAGACTATGTTTGTGTCATACGTCAGCTATGATGATTTTAATTATTACCAGCTCTATAGAGAATCGTAAATTGTTGTAAATTTGTAAAAAACGTGTTTTTTCGGTCTGTTGAGTATAAATCCGGGCTTCGGGTCGGGTTCGGGTAACAATTGTGGTATTAAATAGACTTGGGCTCGGGCCGGGTCGGGCCTGAGTCTTTCGGGCATGGATCGGGTAATTTTATAAAATTTCGCCCCGTGCAGACCTCTAGTACATATGGATTACACCTTCTGTTTAAGAGGGTAAAGTGGGACATAGTTCTGATAAGTTGTTAAAAAGGGGTAGTGGCATTTATCGTTAAAATTAGTTTTTTTATCAATATACCAACGCATCACAACCTTCTGAGAAAATAGAGCACTTTCAAGGCTGTCAATCTTTTATTTATGGTATTTTTGACGATCAGAAATCGGGCGACGTTTACTTTAATATTATGCATGTTAGATACAGTTAAAGTATAAACTTAGTCAATGCATAAATTAATAACTCAATAAATACATTTCCATATTAACCATTTAGGGCATACACGAGAATACGAATAAATAATGTAACCAGGCAATGTGTACATTAACTTCACATACTTGCAAACCACTGTACATGGTGTGACAGATAATGGTAGATGAATTGGCAATAAAAACAAAAACATCGAAATGCTTTCAAAAGATTGGTGGTTGATATCTTTAAGATTGAACAAACACTTTTTGAAAATAAGAAACCGTCAAGTATTTTGAATGCGGTTTGTATTTAACAAAATTAAATAGATTACATATAGCCGACCTATAGGACAAAAAACACCCAACTCTCAAAATACCGAACATATTTGAATCGGTTCATCACCATTTTGGCATAACCTTATTATGATTGATTTCCACTAAGTTAATATCTTAAAATATTTTTCTTCTTTGACCATATTATCTCCTTACACAATGATATTTTTTGTATAAATAACACTCATATTCAGACATATGGTATTCTCTTATCAGTTGATATAGCTCATGAGCTAAACCGATCTTGATTAAATAAAAGTAGAATATTTTTTTAATATAAAGCTTTTCCACAAGTATTGACAGTGAACACCATAAAAGTGATTAATAAAAACATTAATTAACTAAAATATTTCAGTAATTTTTAACTTGTTTTGATTTACTCCACTTTTTCCTGTATTTTTTCCAAAAAGAAACTTAACAATAGCCGATAAAATAATCACAAATATGTCCGTAACACTGTCCATTTCGCCTAATGATAAGGGTTTATTTTGAACAGCACATTTTTCGGCCAATGCTAACGTCTTATTTTGAATCGCATTTTTTTTTGAATTTTTCGTTCGTCCAATTGGAATGGACGTTTTTTTATATTCATAATTCAAATTTCCTGGCTTAGAACTGAAGCATCGTAATAATATTGAGATAACTTTATTTTAAGGTTTGCATCGCTACGAAGTTTTTTAAATAATCAAATTGACAGATTCGATCTTTTGAAGCTATAATTATAGGGCTGGGAGCTGATTTGACAGATTTTGTTCAGTGTCATTGATTCGATTATTGGAAGGTATGGTTATATTTTGCATCCGGCCTTCAGAATCTTTTTAATTAATGACGGTATGGATATTTTATAGAACTATATTTCGACTTTTATTTTAACATCTGCTACTACGAAAAAATATTGTTAGCAAACTTGAACATCATTTCAAAAATTTAATAATTTTCAATTTAAAAACTGCAGGGCTGTCGATATATGCGCCGAGGTCGATTTCTGCTACTACGAAAAATGATTGTTAGCAAACTTAAACATTAGTCCAAAAATTAAATAATTTACAATTTAAATACTGTAGGGCTGTCGATATATGCGCCGAGGTCGATTTCTGCTACTACGAAATATATTTGTTAGCAAACTTAAACATTTCAATTATTATAAAAAATATATTATATAAAATTAAATACTGCAGGGCAGGGCTGTCGATATATGCCCCGAGATATATTTCTTTTACTATCAGAATTTCTGGCTAATTCGATAAATAGGTTTGTAATTAATTTTTCACGCCAGTAAATTTTCTGACTACTTAAAAATGCAATAAAAATCCCCCCGTTGAGGTCAACGGGCTTACAGCTAGTCGTTATAATTCTTTCTCAAATTTCCCCCAAGTTCTAGCCTTAATTTTACAACATCAGCATCACAGTTTTTTAACCTACATCAATAAACTCAACTTTTTTTCATATATAATATGTGTGGTGCCGCTATAGCCGATACGTCGTTATAAGCCATTAAAAGGTGGTCACCACTGTCCCATGTCGCAATAAACGATCCTATCTCTAATTCAAGTAGCATTTGCCTTGTATTACACATTTACCAAAGAAAAACAATCGTGTATCAACTGATAAAAATGATAAAGCACGTTCACCCAAGAGATATTTAAACGTTTTATAACAAGGCACACGTACATTTTTACTATAATTATTGTAGAAAACTTAAAAATGTATGTATTGAAGGACTGTTCCATGATACCATAATCCATAATCTTACACGTCATCTGTGTGGAAAAGGTAAAGAGTGTGGAGTGTGAAGTCTAAATTTCTTTTAATCAACTATGAACACAACACGGGCATGTTGGCGTCACTGTCAAGTAATCTGTCAAAATAACAGCAAGGGACTTTCACAAAAGGAAACTACAGACAAAGAGTATTTTGAGTAAAATTACATTTTTATTTGCCTTTTAGTAAAATCATATCCAACCATATTTTAACCAAAATATATTATATATCTATACTGTTGAAAATATATTTCACTGAAAGTCGCTAGTGAAATTGTATTCTATATATTAATAGCCGATAAGGTCTGAGTGGGTCAGTGTCTGTTTGAGTGAGCGTCCATTTCACACCTTCCAGTCTCCACTTTTTTATTCATACTAAATTTATATATTAAAAGTCGATAAAATAATCACTCGCTTTTCACTTTTCACAAATGTGTGCGTACTAATGATGTCCTCGAGACATCTTCTTCTTCTACGAAATGTATTTGTTTGCGTACATTTTCAAATTAATAGATAATGAAATGAAATAAAATAAAATAAAATAAAATAAATTAAAATAAAATAAATTAAAATAAAATAAAATAAAATAGAATAAAATAAACTGAAATAAATTAAAATAAAATAAAATAAAATAAAATAAATAAAAATAAAATAAAATAAATTAAATTAAATTAAAATAAAATAAATTAAAATAAAATAAAATAAATTAAAATAAATTAAAATAAAATAAATTAAAATAAAATAAAATAAAATAAAATAAAATAAAATAAAATAAAATAAAATAAAATAAATTAAATTAAAATAAAATAAAATAAAATAAAATAAAATGAAATGAAATAAATTAAAATAAAATAAAATAAAATAAATTAAAATAAAATAAAATGAAATAAATTAAAATAAAATAAAATGAAATAAAATAAAATAAAATAAATTGAAATAAAATTAAATTAAATTAAACACAATGCAACAAAAATCTCCCGTTGCTGGGCAACGGGCTTACAGCTAGTCTATATATTAATAGCCGATAATGTCCGTTTGTCCAGTTGAGTGTAAGGTGTCCTCGACCTCCCAGTCTCCACTTTTTTAAATAAAATAAAATAAAATAATATAAAATAAAATAAAATAAAATGAAATGAAATAAAATGAAATAAAATAAAGTAAAGTAAAGTAAAATAAAGTAAAGTAAATTAAAATAAAGTATCTATATATTGGGTGTAAGGTGTCCTCGACCTACCAGTCTCCACTTTTTTAAATAAAATAAAATAAAATCAAACACAATGCAACAAAAATCTCACGTTGCTGGGCAACGGGCTTACAGCTAGTTATTCTTCAAACTGTCACCGAAACAAAAATTTGGCAGTTATGAAATAACTAATGAAATCATTTAATATGATGAAATACACAATCGAGCAGGTTATTTAGTAGATATTGCATCGACTTTAACAATTACATTTCGTAAAACCATTTCCCGACTAGGGATGCCAATACTGGTATTATCGAAACCGGGATCTCGGTATTTTAATGTTTTTTCCGAGACGAATCGAATTAATTTAATTCTTCCAAGAGTTGTATCAATATTGACAGGTTCCATAATAATGAGCCTTTATTGATAATGATAATTTATGAAAAACATCCTTTTTGATTATAGCATATTTTTCAATGATGGTATTTTATACACAATTTCGAAATTTAATTTACTCGCCCGGTATTGCGATCCCAATTGGTCGGACCTTTTTTTATAGCAGTATTTCAACCCCGGTATTGCAATCCCGTCTATTTTCGACTCCCGACCCAACTGACTGTACCAGAATATTATCAATTGAACGATGTGGAAAAATTCTCTTTTTGGAACAGGTACTAATTTGTGGTCTAGGATTGGGCGTTGTTTACACCGTCTCTTATTCTTAATTGAAAGTATTGAATACACCTGTCAAATAAAGTTCCACTGATACTGAACAGTGAAAATTTAAATTCACTGATGATACACATTTGCTGTAACGTATATCTATATATTAATAGTCGATAAGGTCCGTCCGTTTGTTTGTTTGTTTGTATGAGTGTATGAAGGATGTCCCCGATGTTTTTATTTTTAGCAAACTTAAAACATTATTCCAAAAATTAAATAATTTACAATTTAAATACTGCAGGGCAGGGCTGTCGGTATATGCACCGAGATATATTTCTTTTACTTTAAGAATTTCTGGCTTATTCAATAAATAGGTTTGTAAGTTATTTTTCAGGCCAGTGAATTTTCTGACTACTTAACAATGCAACAAAAATCCCCCCGTTGAGGTCAACGGGCTTACAGCTACTAATAAATATATTATTCGTTACGGAGAAAATAGACCAGTCAAATTTACTCCGGCGAATTAGTGAATTTATCGAATCATTACATTTTTTAGGAAGTTCTCAACAACGCAATTCTTGTTATAGCTCTACTAAAAAATACTGATTTTAGACTTGAGGCCTTTCTTATCCGCACACAGATACTAAAGTTATGACTTTTTCGAGTTTATATCCGATTGTTTTATTTTATATATATTTTTAACAAAACCGTCAATAATATTTTACTGGAGTGTCTGACATTGTATATATGTACAAAATTAATATATTAGATATGCCCGTCCAACTTGTTTTGTGTTGCGACCATCATTCCCATTTGAATAATAGTAGCGAGCTAAGCAACTCAATTTATTTTGAGCACATTTACAAAAAATAGGACAATCAATTTTTAATAAATAAAATTAAAAAACGCTTTTTTAAATAAGTATATCAAGTATCTCTAAGATATTATATAAATAAGCATATTAAGTCTTCTTAAATCATTTATCTGAGCATTTAAGAATATAGAAAATAATAATAATGTATCACTAACCGAAAGCAACAGTGATGACTGCGATGAATCAAAAATACTTGTCATAAAATAATCGACTTTTAAAATAGTTAGTTTAAGTTTTATTTAGTTTCTTTTGATGCTATTATTAATTGTGTCTAGTTATCCTAAGTCTTCTATCGGAGCTTTGAAGTTGCAGGGTAATATAGTAAGTCACAGTTACAGTTTGTATTGAATTAGGGATTTAAATTGTTTTTAAAAATATACATTTATGAGTGTTTAATGAGCTAATGAGCTAAACCTACCTAATGAAGTAGGTTTAGCTTTTAAAAATTAATTGAGATACATATTTTACACTATTACTTTCAAGTAGCGATATAATAATAATTATATTGATAACTACAAACTTTTCGAAAGTAAAGAATGCAACAATGGAGAGAAAATATAATGCAATATTACAGTCCCACTGAAATCATTTCAACAACGACCTTATAACGTTTATCATCTTAGGGTGAGTATTAGGAATACGGCTGCCATCGTCCTGGTATAGATAATTACTAATTATAAAAATAATACAAATAACATTTTTCTCCAAAAAAGATAAATGAATTTTATTATTTATCATTATTAATATGTAACGATTACTTGACATATAAGAAAACTTAAATAAAAGATTGGTGTCACACATATATTTTCCTATTTTAGATTAAATGGAGCCATGCGCAATACAGTACTTTCGATTTAATTTAAAAAGTATTTTAATAACACAAATCAATATTGATTTACTGCTATGAATATTTTTATAATGAAACCATAACAATAAATCGAGGGTAACGCATATTTATTCTGACCACCAACAATAATTATTACTACCGAATAGGTACTTATTTTATAAATACTTTTGATTTCGTTACTCGCCAAAACAGAGAAAGTACCTATCATACTAATTTGTAACACTTTGAAAAATAATGGCGCGTCAAGTGAAATATATTGCGATGTTATTAAGCTAGGACATTAAATTATTTATGACTGTCGAAAATAGTATATTTGTAACCACTTATCATGTCTGTCTTTCGCTAAGAAAGAAATTCAATATTTCCATGTTGGTTAAATAAATAGTTTACTGAGTAATAATCGTTATTTTCCTTTTATTGTGAAGTATACACGGTTATCGTAAAAAAAAATCACATAGTTGGCATTAGGGATTCTGTGCCAAGACGTCCCGGGACTTGTCGGTTTTTTTGCTGTCTTGAGTCCCGAGACTTTTTTGGAAAATGACCCGGGAATTGTGACTGTGATTTATAATGTGCTAATAACATGTACGTTTTAATTTTGAAAAAAACAATTCTTGTGGTTAAGAAACCCTCAAAAGTACTGATGTGTATTGAATGGAAGCAGATATAAGAGGGGAACCCCAAGAAAAACGGACACGACATGGTCGGGACGTGACACTTACCTAGGGTTTTAACAAAATTAAGTATGCATATATAAAAGGGATATAATAGAAAAACAGATGTTTGGGATTTATAATTTCGTAGAAGTTTCAAATACCATGTGTTTATACATTATAATATAACTGTAGCAAAATCAAATTGCAAAATATTTAAATTAAATGTTCATACCTGATGTTGTTTTATGTACAAATGTTTTTTCACTATTTCACACAGATACCAATGTGTCAATAGGACCAAAAAAGGTCTAAAAGCTGTATTGTGAAGTGACAGTCATAAATTTACTCCTGGCGGCGGCTTCATTGATATTTTTTATTACATGTACCGTTATCATCTTTTCTTAGTAAAATTTAACCGTAAGCATTGCACATATCCATTACATAAGAAAAATAATAATTATTAAACATTGTATTTTAAGAACGCGATTTTTACTAGTGTGTACTTTTAAAAGGCGCCGAGTGTATGTTATACATACAAACATATAATACATATATGCAAATATTTAATTTTAATAAAATTATAATTTTATTGAAGGGGAAATAAAAGTCTTGAGTCCCGGAATGTCCCGGTACTTTGATTTTATCACGTCATTGAAAACTCCGAGACTTCAGAATCCCTAGTTGGCATCTGAACTGAAGCGTAGCAGCGAAGCCCTGCGTAGTGAACAACAGTTCGATTTACTAACTTTTACTAATCTATATATATAAAAAAGTGGGGTTATTTACACCACGTATATCTCGAGAATGGCAGCACGGATTTTAATGATTCGCCTAGAATAGCAGAATAGGCATTAAAACATCGGAAAAATATCACGGCAAAGCAATAACATTGATTATGGCCACTGTTCGTGCGAGATAAAAAAAAATGCTGTAGCAGTTTCTTCTTCTGGAATAGCGGCCACGTAGATAGAAGGATGCCGTACGGCTTATTCAGCGTTGAAATTGCCGGTAAACCTTCAAACCACTGAAAAACCGGCATGCAAGATTGCGAACAAGAACACTCAGCAATGGCAAATTTTTCATTTCATGGGATGAATGGACAATGTCGCACAAATGCGCATTGGAAGCACTCAATCGAACTATGAAAGATCTGTGCAATGACTCAAGATCTTTTGGAGGCGCAATGATTCTACTATCTGACGATTTCCGCCAAACACTACCAGTCATTACAAGATCGACCGCTGCCGATGAAATAAACGTTTGCCTCAAATCATTGACTCTGGCGCTATGTGAATAAACTTCATCTGACGACAAACATGCGAGTTGCATTGCTAAACGATCCATCTGCCGAAGATTACTCCAAGCAATTGCTGACTATCTATTTATTTATTGTTAAAAATTAAAATTACATAACATGACATAACAGCTGACGCCAATTTGCCATGTACTTGAAAAATATAATAAGACAAAATTTAAAATAAAACTACATAATACATCAAAATCAACGTAAAAAAACAAGAAATAAAATAGTAAAATTTTACAAACAGTTCACAAATACTATCACTAAAAATGTCCACTTCTCGAGGCAATGCGTTGATCAATCTAACGGGCCTTGGACTGGTGACTCATACCTCTTAAGCGAGGTATAAGTTTTTAGAAATAAAAGTTTTTGCTTATAGTTTTGCCCACGCAAGAATAAATTGGGAGCATGTAAATTAATAGTCATGAGAATTTGACGATTATTAACTCGGCCCCGAAGGAGAAGCGAAAAATGCTTTAAGCTTGAAAACGATCTTCGACTATCGTCGGTAACGACCGTGTTCCTGTTGACGAATCGAACGGATTGATTTCGTTTCCGCTGAATGTTAGCAATTTCGTCTCAACGAACGACGGCTTCATCAACAAAATGTTCCCAAAAATCTAATAAAAAAAACCACAACTGGTTGAGTGAACGAGCAATTCTTGCGGCAAAGAACAAAGATGTGGATCATTTAAACTTCACAATTCAAAATCAAATCGTTGGTCCACTACATTCCTTCAAATCTATCGACCGTGTAACAAACGAAGACGAAGCAACCAACTATCCAACTGAATTTTTAAGCTCATTGGATCTGCCTGGCTTGCCACCGCACAATTTACAACTAAAGGTTGGCTCGGTAGTCATCATGTTTTACGTTATCAAGTTAACACAACACTTATTGATTCTGAGGCGTTACGAAGTTCGTTGGGTCAGCTAGTTTTAAATAAAGTAATAGGTTGTCTCATAAGTCTGCGTATTTTTAATACACGCGCTTATGCTTGTTTCTATGTAAGCTATTTTCAGTATTAAGCGACATCAATTGTTTTGGTTTGTTTTTCGATGTAATATTAATACGTTTTTTGATGTGAATACGTCTTTAAAATTGCTTCCATAGGGAGGCAGTCCAAAAAACAAATGATAACGAAATCGGGGGATACAGTTTTGTGTTGCAGCTTCATATCTATCATCGCAATCTAAAATTCAATTACACCACTGGATAGCTAAAGAATCAAAGAATGTATTGCGCTATAAAAAATACTGTGATACATTGCGTGGGGCGGAGGGGGAAGCGCCGCCATTTTGAGGTCATTTTGCTGCGTATCGAGATTTCTATTTACTATAACTTTTGACTCTAAGAAGTTACGATGTTCGTTTAAGTTTCAATCGTTAGCTCTTGACAAAATCTATCGATTATAGATAAAGCATTAGTGTAATATTGTGACTGTGACTATAATCAGGTGTTAAAAAAAATATATAATGTCGGACTTAACGCTTCAAAAAGCCAAGTCGAAATACAAAGATCGCATACGGTTGAAAAGGGCTTTTCAAGAGCAATCGAATGGTACCATTAAAACACCATATGACCGAGTCAAGCAATGCCGGCAACGTAAAAATGGGGCGTAATATCACCTATTACGAGACGTATTCACATACAACACACAGCCGTGTCCATGACACAGCCACATCCCATTTTTTTTCTTTGTTTAAAGCCGTACAAACAATGAAAGGGGTAATGAAAAAAATCCAGTTCCGGTATATTATATTGCCGGTATATACATAACGGAATTATGACTTTTAAAAACATATGTTCTGCAATAGGTAGTGATGCAGTGAAATTTAAAAAAGCGACATTATTTTTTTTAATTTGATCTAGAAATTAGGCTGGTGAGGATATTAGTGCTATTACAAAACAGATCCAAGATTAACGGTGCTAAATGTTTTTTTAACATTCGAGTTTCTTTGGGGTGCACTCACATTGTAAAATCCTTCTTATTTCATCCATTCGCTAAATACTAAAAATATCTAGCTGATATTTATTGTAATCTTTAATGATTCCTCAATAAATGCAGTGCAAATATTACCCAAAATTTCTTGGGGTCACTTTGTACCCCGATCGCTCCTTGGCGTATCGGTACTTAAGTATAAAGACTAGATATGTATCCAGCAGCAGTTTATATGAAATACATTGTATTTAACAACACCGGGAAACTTTTTTGATTTTTGCCTCTTTAAAGTTTCGCGTAAAATACGCAAAGACTTATGAGACAACCTAATGTTACATAATATACGAGTGTTTGTAATGTCATATCTTGAGATCCTCCTAAAAAGCATTTTATGTAATATTATATTATTAGTTATCTTCAAAAACATCTGTCACATTGGCAATTATTTTAAATAATGCAAAGTAATAGGTTTTTACGTTTAAATTTGAATCGTTCAAATTATGTACATTCACACAGATTTTGTCATCAACGACCCGGGTTTCGCCTTTCGGCATCTTCAGGCGTTCAAGTGCACCGATGAACTTGAACCGACGCTTAGTAAATGAATGTTTCGTGTTTATATAATAAATAAATGTATCATTGAGTTTCAAGCCATTGCTGGCGAAAAGGATAAGCTCATGGGAATGCCCACAGATTTGAGTAGTAAGTAGTTTCAAGAATTATATTTATTTGTTTGTCGGCAAAGGTTTTATGATTATATTTATATAGGGTATATAAGTGGAGACCCCGGTAGGTTTAATATTTCATTTAAAATCGGAAGGCTATGCAATTGTGCTCTATTTATTTCCAAAATTTCCTGGAAAAAGAGCTTATGACTGTCCGTATTTGGGTGTAATATTTTTATCCCTTGTTCCCGATTGAACACGTGTCCTTCCGAAATTAAGTGATGAGCAAAAGTAGACGTGTCTTTTTTCAATCTAAAGGCTGCCATATGCTGATACTCTGGTGTTCAGTGTCCTTTCTGTTTTGCCGATATAAAATTTTGTACAACAAAAGCATTGCAATCTATAAATCCCGGATTTATTTAAGTAATTTATTTTATCTTTATTGTTAACTAATAATTTGCCTAGAGTTTTTACAATAAAAAGCTGGCCTAGCACTATCAGCCAGCTGTTTTTTAATTTTAAAACTTGTATTTCCCAAATAAATGTTTCATCGCCAATACCTAGTATGTTCTATGTCCTTTGACAATTTACCTTTAAAACATTTTTCTGCAAGTTTAGTTTGTTTTTTTAATAAAAGACTGTCTATACGAGACATATCGTATCCATTGTTGATGGCAATTTAATTCGATATTAAAGTTTATTTCATTTAAAGGAACACTCACAAGTCTATGAATTTCTGAATGAAAAGCAGCTAGTTTATAAGAAAATGGGTGCATTGAATTTTTATGAATTCTTTACGTTTAATGTGTTTACTGAAGAAATTGCTTCTCATGAGCGAAGCCGATCCTGATCTAAGATAAATAAAATAGAAAGTATTTCTTTTTCTATCGAACACTGATTGTTAAAATATTGATGCCGAGCTAAGAATTTCTGATATATTATGGTACCTTTTTGCATCGATATACACAGATACACACTCACTCGCCTGAAACTACATAACTGTAGGAATTTCGTAGTAACGTTTTTGTTCATTTCCAAAGGCGCTGCAGTTATTTTGTTTATTTATAGTTATTTTAAGCTGTGCTCTTGCCATGTTCGGGTTTTAGCAGTCGAAGTGGTAAAAATATCTTTAAAAAAAACTTAATAAGACAATAATTATCGTTTTCACCGTATTTTTTTCATTTACTACTTACTATACAAAGGAAAAATATAAAAATATGTTATAGATGGGTTTGTTTCAGTAGAAATATTTTTAAGTCATCACCCTCAACCTCATTAGTTGTCTTTATAAAAACGCTTTATTTTTTTATTATAAATATATGATGACTGCAATTTTATTGAGAAATATTTACTCTCTTGAGATAGTCTTTAATTGGACTTGATAACAGATGTAAATAATGTCATTATGCACTTAAATGTGTAATTATGTACCTATGCATATACAATTTTATTATTATAGATAATAACATTTTCTTGGTAAATATTCCCACTCAATGCTGATATCTATCAGCTGAACAAAAAATATTCATTCCATATTATCTTAGACACTAATCTTCAACACAAGTGTACATTATTTTCCATTAAATAATTAATTCCGAACCAGCAGTCGAGTGGCCAACGTTGTTACATTTAGTTGGGGTGTCCACGGTGTTTGACATTAACACTCGAGTACCGAAATGTCAAAAATAGGACCAAGGAGTGATGGGGTACAGAGTGACCCCAAGCAAATTTGTGTAATATTTGTACTGCATTTATTGAGGTATCATTGTAGATTACAATAAATATCAGTTAGATATTATTGGTATTTAGCGAATGGTTGAAATAAGAATATTGCAATGCGAATGCACCCCAAAGGAACCCGAAAGTTATAGACATAGATGTCTGTAATGTGTAAAATTTCCTCCCACCTACTCGCTTCTAAAAACAGGGCATAGTGCGAGTAATAAGCTAACTATGTATTCATTCTGTCCTAGTTATCATAGAAAATACTGACATAATCTTCATATTTGGAAACGACAAACCCAAACATGAGAGATAGACATTATAACAATTATATATACAGTAGCGAGCAGAGATATTGCAACACCCCAAATTTTAGGATTGATCGCCTATATCCTTACAGGTTAACGGATTATCGGTCAAACAATTTTTTTGAGTATACATATGAGTACTTCCTAAATTAAAAGTCATAAAGTTTTTATAAATGAACCAGTGTTGTTTTGTAATATTAAATTTGAATAAAAATGACAAATTTTACACAATTGACAAGTGACCAAAAAATTAAAATTTTGGCTGTCTCTCAAGTTTTTGGGATGTCGACAAGGCAAATTAGTGCTGAAATTGGGTGTTCGTATACCACGGTTACCAGATTGCTGAAAAAATTTAAGGGCACAGTTTAAATTGTTTGGCTCTGATGGGATGCAGTACGCGAGGCGTCGAACTGGTGAGCGCTTAAGCGATAATTGCCTGCAGAGGACCGTGAAGCATCCACCAGGACAAATGATATGGGGATGCTTTTCATATCATGGGTTAGGAGAAATTAAATTTATCGAAAGAATGATGAACTCCGAAGTGTACCAGAGGATATTGGAGCAGTATTTGATACCATCGATGGAAGAAAATTTGTCCCAAACAAATGAAGCAATCTTTCAAGACGACAGCGCTCCATGTCACCGATTTTTCCATTTTTTTTTTGATTTTTTTAGTTTAATGTATGAAAACACTAATAATCACAGAAAAATTATTATATTTTGTTTTTTTCGTTGCAGATAAAGAAATTTATATCAGAAAACAAAATTTCGACTCTTCAATGGCCAGGTAACTCACCAGATCTGAACCCCATAGAAAACCTGTGGCACATCATGGCGGCAAAAATTAATGAGATGAAGCACAATTCAACATTTAGTCTTAAGAAAATAATAGAAAAAGTGTGGCATGACGATATTTCTGAGCAACACATTGAAAATTTAGTTGATTCAATGCCGCAAAGATTTCTCAACGTTATTAAGCAAAAAGGCGGGCCAACTAAATATTAGTGATTAAATTTTAAATAGTTTTAAGTATTAAAAATAAATCTGTGTAATCCGTTTTCAAAAATTCCTTATCAAAAATAAATTAAATGAAGCTAAAAGATAAAAAAAGAAAAGAATAAAAAAAAGAAGAATAAAATTAAAAAATGAAGCTTTTTTCCTTTTTTACCTGATTTTATTAAAGCAGGTATACCTGACGATGCTGTTAGGCAAAAAATTAAGATTACAAATTATGACGTATTATTGTGTATATTATAACTTTTAGCGCAACTTTTTCACCTGCGTACACTTTTTTGCTTAAAGATTGGGAAAAATCGAAATTTTAGGGGTGTTGTAATTTCTCTGCGCCCTACTGTATGTGTAGGCATCATACAATGATTAAGCAAATGAATTATAATATGTCTTTGTTTGAAGATGCTATTGGCACTATATCAGCCTAGTTCAATAGAGTTAGTGGAATAATGTTATAAGCAGTGGTGTAGTGGGGCCAGGTCGGTCCAGGTCGGCGACCTGGCACCTGAAAATGAGGAAGGCGCCCTGCCACCTTTTTGACTTGTAACATAATTTTCAAGTACATACAAATATTAAAAATCGTTTTTTTATTGATTTAATTGTTAAAACTTGTGGTTTTTTTTAACTTCAGAAAGATATACAAAAAATCAAAAAAAAAGGAAAGAAATCAATGACTGACCTGGTACCTATTTATTTACCACTTCACCACTGATTATAAGGAATACTTTAATCAACTGTCTCAACCAGGGGCTCGCAGCACCAAAGTACACCCAATAGAGGTCTGCACAGGTCGAAATTTGATGAAGTTAACCAGTTCCAGCCTGATCAATTAAGGCCCGGCCAGGACCCTGAGGCTTCAATTTAAAAAAGTTAAGCATTTTTGTTAAAACTAATATCTTTTATCTGTTTGTGTGTTTATTTTTATTATTGACTAGCATTTTGATAAAGATACTGTAGGTAACAACATATTATGCAAAATTAATTTATAGTACCCCCTGGTCATAAGCAAGCCATTTTGAGTGATCGCCCAGTAAAAGGTATGCTGAACTCTGTTCAATATATAATAGTTAGATATCACTGCCAAACGTGTTTGCCTCGCCTGTAGGACAAAAGATTTTTTTATATGAAAAATATAACACAATTTTAGCTAATCTATGTATGCCAGCATTGATAAAAAGTTAAGACACCTTCAAAATTCTATTTACTATCCAACCACTTTGTTACAATATAAAATTAAGCTTAATTAAGCAAAGTTACCGCTGAACCAATCGAAAATATAGCTTTGTTACAATTTCAGAAGGTTTTGAAGCTGAGCAATATAAAATACATGTTGCAATATGACAGTTATCCTACACGGTAATGTTTTAAAGGTAAAAATTAAAGATACAATTGATTATAAAGAAACCAAAATAACACTACAAAAATAGACTTTTAAAAAAGCAGCACTGAAAATATGAAGAACGGTAACCACATTATATAGAATCAATGAAATGCATTGCCTAGGAAATATGTGCTAAAACTATTGAGTTTAAAAGTTATTTAAACCCTTCACGCTATAATTTTAAGATAATATACAGGTAATAGTGAAGAATTATGCTGGATATCTATAAATATTTTTACAATCAAGAGCACAGCAACCTCCCGTACAGTAGCAACTTGGCTGATTTTGTTTACATGTGATGCATTTAACATACAGATATCCATCAAATCATACAAATGACAGTTATAAATTTTAATGCACTATCTAAGAAATAGTTTCTAAAATATTACATTGATTGCTTCTCAAGAAGTAGCGGCTAGTGGTCAAAAATATTAGGTGATGTACCATAGTGAAACTATGATTCATATATGCCGGAATAAAATTGTTTTTGATTTTATCTATCCATTATATTATACACAAGTTAAAAATCATTTATTTGACTTAGATAAGATATGCACCCAGTAAAAAATGGAACCATAGTCAGCAAAGATAATAAAACATGTTATAGATATTTTTTCAGAATTCCCATGTACATTTCTCTCACTAATAATTACCCAATTAACTACACAGATCAACAAATCCATTACTCACTCATATTGTATAACCATCCAATAACATGTCACGTACCAATTTTATTTTATAATATGTAAATAGTGCTTTGTTATTAGTTAAGTCTGGTTAAGAAAAACGAATACCTGAAGCTGGATGATCTTACGTTTAAATATATACTTTTTATTTCAATTTATATCTTTTAAGGCAGTGGTTTCCAACCTTTATGTTATTGCGCCTCCCTTTGAAGAAGAAAATATTTTCGCGCCTCCCCATCCTTTATTTCATATAGTAATAAAGACACGTTTTAAAGGGTAAATATATATTTTGGACTGTTCGTGCCTCCCTTTGCAATAGTCCACGCCTCCCCAGGGAGGCGCGCTTCCCAGGTTGGAAATCGCTGTTTTAAGGTGATCCCTGGATTCAAGTCTTAACATCGAATTTAGATGTTTTATCTTTGAGTTGATCTAGAGCAGTGGTTCTTCAGCTTCATAGTAAATATTGATATTTAAAATTATGTCTTATATTGAATGTAAACTTATAAGTTGATCCATTTTTTAGAAAAAGGAACTGCCATTTTTATCACATCTCAAAATAAAAATATAAGGCGGCCACGAGACATTTCCATATGACCACTGATGTTTATAATGCGGCCACGGCAACATTTTGCGTGAGAATCACTGATCTAGTGACTTAAAAAATTCTCATCGAGTTTACCTTGTATGATTTCCTTATTTAAAAATATTTGGCGCATTGGCAAATTTATATTATAATATTTCAATATGGCTTTACTGGGCAGAGCAACCGGCGTCATGAGAGAGGAGTGAAGACATTGTGTATCACTTTTTACCAAGTTTATTTTTTTTAACTCCCTTTCCACAGTACCTAAGTATGGTTGATAATACCTTTATCGATACTTTTTACAAACAAAAATAAATACTATCAAATTTTATTCTGGTTCATATAAATTTAACATAATATATGTCAACACTGGTGAAGTTTATTCCTGTTTTTTTCCAACCACCATGTTGTATCATTGAATTATAGATATATTTTTTTGTTATCACAATCGATAAACATTTTTAAGTATACCTCAATATGAATTGACATAATATAAATGATAAGGATAACATGAAATGTGCATAAAAATGCATATAATTATAAACATTGAATTATTTATCCAGCATAATGACATAAATAGCAAAATTTCAACATTCACTCTTGTGCCAGCAATTAACCTGAGAAAATTAATATTTGCATACAATATGGAATAATTAAACCATCAAAATCAAATGGCAATAAAAAAATATCTAGAATAATAAATTATAAATTAAAACCAATCCCATTACTGAAAACTAATCATCATTAAGGAATTTATGATATTATTAAGTGTTTTATTTTTGAAGACTGAGTGCAGCGGTGGTGAGTGATTTATTGACCATTATTCGTGTAATTAATAGAATCCAGCTTAATAGGATTTTCAAAACATTCCAGTTGGGTTAAACATTCTTTATTATTAGATTTCAATAAAATGTATTTGTAAAAAATTAGCAGGGAGCCAGTGGCGTGCTTAACCAGTGACCTCCTATTTTTTTCAATAATAAATCACATCTCCACCAAAATGCACTATTTATTTTTTTAAATTTTATTAAACTTTAACAAAATCCAATAAATCGATATTATCATTATAAATAACAACAACTTTTATTTTTCTCACAATTTCCTATCAGACAGTTACTATTTTCAACGTAAAATAAAAAAAATCTTCATATTGAAAGATGATTTGGTTCAGAAGGAAAAAATATACCTTCAACACCAGATTGTATGCTTTCTACAACTCGTTTTCTACTTTCTTTTGAAAGCAAACGATTTCACTATATTATTGATATGTTTTAAGATAATACTCATTATTTATTAATTACTCAATCAATTTTATAATTAAAAAATGTTTGGCATTACAGTTAATGCCAATGAGCCAAGTATTTTAAAGTTGAAAGAGCGTACAAGAAAAGTCTTAGGTCTCAAATTTAAATTGAAAAAATCTCAATTTTACATTGACCTTACCAGAAATCGCACCTAGACCCGCCTGATCGGTAGAGTAAGCTCTAACCAACTGGACCACATCGGCGATTAATTTAATTGACGCTGAAAACTCACTAGCGTAACGGGGTTTGAGCGAAAAAATGATATACACTCATAAACATACTATTCACAAGCAAGCATTTTATGATATGAAAAACTTTGATTTCTTACACTGGTTATTTTTACATTTACTTATCAGTTAAAATAAAAAAAAATCAAATTAATAGTAACTATATACCTAGTAAAGAAATATATAGTGAGTCTAATAACTAGCATTTAAGTTATTATAATATATATGAAAAGATTATCATGTCATTAGTAAGTAATTTAAAATAAATTTAATTAGCATTCCAAACCATAAAGATATTGTGCAAAAGAAAAGTTTAATTATTCAACCATTGTCATATCCCGAAAAGAAAAATGCAATTCATTTCCAAATAAAGATTAATTGTTTAAGATACTCACACAGGCAGTGATTTAAATAGTTGAGGATTGAAAGAGTTAAGAGGTTTGACCCTATAGTGTGTACCTACTGTGACCACTTGCCGTCTCTATTATTCAATTTGTATTGATTTTATTTATTCGAGCACACTTTCTTTCCGACAAGTGACATTTGGGAATATTCATATGATGAAAAAAACACAACACTTCCTTTTCGATGGATCGGTTATCAGAGTGTAGCGTATGAAGCTGCCAAAATACAGCCTGTCGATAATAAACAACTGTATTTTAAAAGCTGAAATCTAGTCAATTAGAAGAAAACACCGGTCGTAACATGTTCAGAAGACAGGTGCATTCATATTTTCTATGAACGACTATTTCACTCCAAAATTACGTTCAAATTAAAAATAAATCAAGTGAGTTGAATTCAAATAATGAAAATAGTTCAGTGACCAAACAAAGTGAAATAGTTGGCAAAGTTTATGCGCATTCACGGCATCATATACGTTTGTTACAATCAATATCAAAATATGAATACAATGATAAACCCTAAATAACGAACATATACTATAGTTGATTGATGATTGTAATAAAAAGATTTCTCAGTCCAGATTACAAGTTACGCATCACTGATACGGCATTTTAGGACCTATAATAATATCTTTACACCAAGGATGAACAGTGCAATTTTTTTTTAGCCATGTCTGCTCCCAATGTGAATCATCTAGATTCTAATGAAGGTTATCTCAACAGAAGAGTTAGTACGAGAACTGCTTGTTATTCGTCTCTTTTTATTTCAGAGTTGTGATAGAAAGATAGAGATAGGGCAGGACCAGTGGTAAGCTAATCACTCTTGCTACACCCTGTTTTTGAGAATAATATGGGTGGGTGAGGAAATTCGAGATATCACATACAGCCATACCTTCGTACAGAAATTTATAAATCAAATGAAATATCCATGGACCACTCGAACACACAGCCGATATAAATTAATTTTAATTTATATGAATACATGTCCCAGAAGCAAGGTAACTGTGCATTGTATATGTATATCAGAGGTTTACTTTTTCCGAATTGTCAAAATAATAAAAAATACTAAATGCATGCAAACTATGATATCTACATCTCCACGATCAACATTATATTATCAATATTATATTAACCCTTTGCCCGCGTCACCAAATTTAGCGAACATGCCCTGTACGCGGCTGCTTTTTTGCGGATTTTGTTATCGTGTTTTCGACTATAACTATAGGTTGTAATATTTTTTTAACTAATCAAATATGTTGATTGCCACCCAAAGTAACTTTTTCAATAATAAAATACAATATATTTCTTGTATTTTTGGTTTAATTCAACAATAATCATTCTTCATACAATTGCGGCGTGATCTCGCCATTTTGTAAAATACTGCCACGCGCGACCGAGAACACTGCGCCACCGCCATACCATGCTTATAATATTAAATTCTCGGAACAATTTCAATTTCACCCGCACTCGACCGCTTATTTACATTATCCCAAATAATATAATGATATATGCATATTTTGTAAATACGTGGCGCACAGTTGTTACAAGAAACGCCACGAATCAATGGCGGTCATCTTGCATTGGTGACGTATGTTGACGGCGTGTTCCAGAAATCAATTATTTTAACCTATATTGAATCTTTTTTGACTAATGTCATTATTGAATTTGGTAAAATATACATTTAGTAATATTTTCAACCAAGTTACACAATTCTAACACAATAGATAGCTCTTATATAGGGTTTTAAATTTCCATGACATCTATACGTGTCACACGCGCTGAGGGCATGTTCGCTAGGACAAGCATAGTGGTCATACGCAGTGGAAAGGTTAAAGCTGAAATAAATTCAATATTTGTAGCTTGCGCTTGAAGTGATCTTATATTGGTACCTCATTTATCTTTTGGTAGCAAAGCTGATACCACTGACGGTGCTAAATTATCACATTTGTAAACCATGTATATTGTTTCAAAAATTAAATCTAATGTTAAGCAATCGCTTTATACTATCATTACCGCCAGTATTCAGTTCTAAAAACTGAATACTGCCAACAAATGACTAGGAGATCAGCGGATAAATATTTCAGCATAATGTAATCTGGAAAATTTAAGAGATATTATTTGCAAATGCATAATGTTAAATAAAATTTTGATGGTAATATTTATCCAGCTGTAAGCCATTCTATGTAACAATGCTATCGTATTGTATGTTTACTAAAGGGAACAAATTAAATGGTCAGAATTTAAATCAATTTTTGGTCAGAATAAAAACATGAACAGTAAGAATAGAAATATTTTATAACAATTTTGGTAAGGTTAGGTTTTTTTTAAATTTCATTTAAATTATGACTATTTATTCTGACCGATATATATTATGACCATTTAATATAAATTCTAACCGGAAAAAGCCTTTACTAAACTTCATACTGTTCGGTGGAAAAAAAAATGAATATTTGATAATGAATGTGCTTACTTTTAATAAGAAATATTCCCACATATTGATAAACACCATTCTGAGGATATTTTGAACACTTAATATTCTATGCACACAAAATTAATTTATGAACACGGTCCAATCTGTAATATTTAAATATTATGACGGTGGCGAAACTGTCAAATCTCGTTTTCGGAGAGATTAAAGATAGAATGGAGTAGGGCAGGATAAGTGGTTTGCTAATCGCTTTTGCTACACCCATTTTAGAATCGGATAGGTGAGAAGGAAAACTAAGTACTGCAGACATTCAGCATTCAAACATAAATCTGTTCATATTGGGATCTGAACCCAAGAATAAGAATGTTGACTCGGCCCTTGGCTACAGGACCTGCCTATCCTGATGGTATATGGTTATAGCTAAAGCTTATTTCATAAATTTCTAAATTATTTTAAATACAAAACTTATACTCTTCAAAACTGATTTTGCAGGGATAATATTATACGAGTGCTGTTTAAGCAATTAAGAAGTGTTTCAATGTGACATGAAAACATCTTTTCTGATAGTTTTCTTAATTTACAATAAGATCTACTAATAGTTTTTAAATAAAGAATTTGAAAAAATTGAAATACAAAATTATATATAGTGAATATAAATATATTGAGTTTTATTTTCTAAAAAATTATAATAAAAATATTTTTAAAAAATAAGCTTTTACTTAAATGTACTAAAAAGATAAAAATAATTTCGATTTCTATTCCCTTAAAATAATTCCCTCGTCTAAGCAACATCCTGACCACATGACACTCTTCAGCACAGTAAGTCGGATCGTTGACTCTCCAGAGAAATGGGGAACAAACCATCTCTCACATTCTACTATCGCTAGTAGTCGACGGTAGATTAGAGTTATTAATTTCGGAATAATTGTCTCGATTGCATAAAATGATTCAAGAATGATAAAGTTACGAGGTGTCCTTTGTGTAAAATAGACATGCTACATCTATTTTAAGAATAATGAAAGTCAGGATTCATCGCTTCATTACTGAAAGAATTCTTTTGTTACATTATGTTTATTACTTTATCTATCATACAAGTCTGAATCCAATGTGATGTTTTTAACCTAAAATATTTTATGGTAAGAAGGATTTGCATTATATTATTTTTGAGCTATACCGTACACTCGAAAATCAATAAAACTATTCGAAGATGAGATATAAACTTCGCCTATGCCCAAAAAAAAATCTTGTACTTCAATTTTTCTACATATTCAGTTTTATATCACTACATCAATGCAACAGTAGGACAATCTGAAAATCTTAGTTTCGAAATGACAGTTTAGTGTTTTACATATTCCACATTTTTTACGAGTGTCTCTATAAACCCTGTAAGGCAGGGGTGGGTACTCTTTTTGGATGTAGGGTCACATTCAAGGATTCAAAATGGACAATGGGCAGCACATAAAATACTATTCTTAGGTATACACTATTTATAGTCATGGAAAAGAAGTTTTTATGAGACGAATGGAACTGTTTTACATCTTGCAAATTTTGTTTACACTAAAGTCGGGACCGTGTAATTGGGGGAGTGAGTCTCATACAAAATTTGAGATTTTGTTTGTTCCGCGAAAAATGCAAAACTAAAATTTCTCTTAGTTTTGCAAAAAAAAAATATGGACGAAATATTTAGTTACCGAGAGGTAAAATGCGCAAAATCCGCACACAGACAGTCGTCCGGCAATGTGTGTATAGCCTGGCATGTGTTGAATACACAGACGTTAGCCAACATTTGACTGTATGCACCGCACAGACGGCCGTCTAGTAGCAACGACAATGGAATGTGACCATTCAATTGGAGTAGTAGTGTAATTGGGGGTTCCACTGTATTCAAGTATGAAAATTAATAACTGTGTGGTATCCTTCTGATCGTTACTTTCTTCTATCCTTCTATTGATTACTATGCCATCGATTCTAGTATTGATAGTAATTGCTCATTTAAATTTTATCGATATTTTCAATTCTTCTTACAGAAGTTCGCCGAGATAGTGTTTCACGCCAAAGCATATATTAATTCCACAGGAATCAGTAATACATTCTTTAACATATGTAGTCTCATAAAAGGGTCTGTAGTTTTTTGCAATTATATGTGCAATAACAAAACTTGCCTCTATAGAAGATTGTTCTTTATTGATTGTCGCATGAACACATTTTATCATCTAAATGAATTTTGAATCAATCAATCAGCTGTTTTCTTTTTTGCTTCCGAAGTTACATAATCACCATATTCATAATGCTTTGTAGTTAAATTGTCTTGTAATATTAAACTCTTTTGACACTGATATACTGGAAGAGATATACTGATATAAAGGTAAAAAATACCATACTCTTTTGACACTGATATACTGGAAAATTAGACAAGTATTTTTTTTTATTTATGTAAGCAAAAAAGGGAATCTTTTTCAGAAATATACGTATATTAGCGGTTTCCTCACACCTGATGTAAGGTAATATCAATGTTGGTTGTATTTTAAAATTATATTGTATCCTACCATTGCAACGGATTTATCATCATATATTGCCTAAAATGGAATTCTTAGCTCAAAACATATTTTTGTCGATTTTTCTATTGTTACATTTATGTAGCGACATCGAAAAAAAATTACGGCACTGTCGATGTTATAGATATTTAAAAAATCTCCAAGGAGCTATACTTTGATGTTTTAACACCAGTTTTTAAGTCCCTTAGAGCAATGGTTTCCAACCTCCTTGTTACTGCACCTCCCTTTGAAGAAAAGAATATATTCACGCCTCCCCATCCATTATTTCATATAGTAATAAAGAGTAAATAAATATTTTGTACTGTTCGCGCCACCTTTTCCAATAGTCCACACCTCTCAGGTTGGAAATCGCTGCCTTAGAGACTAAATGAATTTAATTCAGTAATAGCAGCATAACTAACAATTTTGAATTGTTTGAATTTTGTAGTTTTCCATGAGTTTTGTCATTAACGACCCGGGTTTCGCCTTTCGCCGGGTCGTTAGCGACAAAACTCATGGAAAAGTACAAAATTCAAACAATTCAAATTTGATATTGAAATTCCATCAAGCACCCTCAGTCGAAATTCTTAATTATAACTAACAATATAAAAATAAGTATATCTATACTAGAGGTCTGCACGGCCATTGAGATTCGGGCTCGGGCCGGGCCCGGGTAAGGAATTTATTTCATCAGAGAAATATTTCAGACTATGTCTATGTCATTAGACAGCCATGATGATTTTAATTATTACCAGTTCTATAGAGAATCGTAAATTGTTGTAAATTTGTAAAAAAACAGGTTTTTTCGGGCTGAGGAGTATAAATCTGGGCTTCGAGTTGGGTTCAGGTAACAAGCGTTGTAGGGGTAAACTCGGGGACGGACCGGGTCGGGCCTGAGTCTTTCGGGCTTGGACCGGGTATTTTATAAAATTTCAGCCCGTGCAGACCTCTAATCCATACAGTCATTATTATGTGAAAGCATGTTTTAAATCCACACCTGGATTTTATTCAAGCAATTTGAATGCATTACTTATTTTAATAATACTGATCATGAATTACTAGGAAAACATATTTAAAAAAATCAACAGGGCATTAAGTTAATCATTTATATCACGGTTTCCCAATCTATGTTTTGCGGAGCCAGAGTAGGTGTTCCGCAGGCCAAAGTGGATTTTCCACAAAAATTTGGAATGTTTTTATACGCTGCAACACATTTAAACATTTTCTACTTCATATTGAAAAGCGAGTGATGGTCTATCTCCACATAAGTAGTGATGTCAAATATCTAGGTAAAAGAGGAGGTTTTGAATATAAATTGAATACGACAACAAAAATTGTGCCAAATTTCTATCGCCGGAGGTGAAGGATTATTTATCACACACAAAATCATCAGTCATTAAAGGCCAACAGTACGTTGTATGAGTTTTCTTTGACCCTTCAAAATAAATATTGAAGTGGACCGAAATAGATTTCCAAACGCAATATAGTACAAAACAAGAAAAAATGGTTAAGCATATTTCATTAGATAAATAGTATTACCAAATAACAAATAAACAATGGTTGTACGATCATTATATTCAATTGATTGAAAATTCTACAAGACTTTATTTCGCGATTTTTTTTCTGCAATCCTTTCTAAGACATCAACTAAGGCATACAATCAATTCTAGAACGGCCACGGTGTAAAGCAGTTTTAAGGCAAATGTCAACATTCTGCTATGCAGGCTTGAAACTATTACTATTTCCATGAAAAAATATATACCATAGCGTAAATAACTGTGAAAATGCAATCATTAAAAAAGAGATTTAGGCAAAAGTAAATGATCGATGAGGTTTGCTAACAGGTGTAAACCAATTTCTGGTTTTTTCGAGCTTTGTAAAAAATAAACAAAGAAAATTTTTACCATCCATTTTTTTAACATTCGTTTAATTATATTTTAAAAATATATAACAAATTTTAAAAAATAAATAAATTCAAAACTCGAAAAGTTATCGGCTGGTAATGAGAGGGGTCCAAAAAGGGGGTTTCCTGGCGTACATGATTCCAACCAAAAATTTAACAGATTCTTAATTAGTAAAAATGTCGCTACCACCTCGGAGAAATAGAAACAAAACGTTTGAAAAAAAAAACAATTTTCAAATTCAAATCTGCTACGGCCCATAGAACGACGTATAGAGAAAGTTTACGCAAAATTTCAAATAAATCGGTTCGGTAGAACTTGAGATATTATGCACGCCAGCTTGAAACAAGTAGTTTCGAGAAAAACGCGTTTTGAGTTTCGAATTGTTCCGGTCGGACCAGCTTAGTTGCTGCGTCACCAGAATCGCTGTAGCTCGGTAAATAATTAAAATTTTGAAAAATTCACTTTGAGAACAGTGTCAAATGTCTAAGCTTTAGAAAAATATAAAATAGAAAGAATCGATTTTTTTAAATTTCTACACTAGTATACCCCCCCCTAAGAGATTTATTAATTCGTATGTGATATTTTTATAATAAAAAAACTATTACGAATTACCCTTCCCGAAAATTAAACTAAGTGTTCCGTTGAAATTTCCGGAGTTGTGAAGTGTTCCATCCCAGAATAAGTTTGGGAAACCCTGATTTATATGAATAAACCATCACAACTCTATTGATAAATAACTAAAAATTTGAATCGTTCAAACTATGTACATTCTCACAAATTTTGTCACTAACGACCCGGGTTTCGCCTTTCGGCATCTTCAGGCATTCAAGTGCACGGATGAACTTGAACTGACACTTAGCAAATGAAAGTTTCGTGCTTATATAAGACATAAATGCATCACTGAGTCCAAAGCCATTGCTGGCGAAAGGATGAGCCCATGGGAATGCCAACAGATTTGTGTAGTGAGCAGTTTCAAGAATTATATAATTTGTTTGTCGGCAAAGGTTTTATGATTATATGATTTTATGGTTATATAGGGTATAGAAGAGGAGATATGGGAAAGTTTGATATTTCGTTTAAAAGCGGAAAATTTTGCAACTGTGCTTTGTTGATTTCTAAAATTTCTTGGAAAAAGAGCTTATGACTGTCCGTATTTGGGTGTAACATTTTTATCCCTTGTTCCTGATTGAACACGTGTCCTTCCGAAATTAAGTGATTAGCAAAAGTAGACGTGTCTTTTTTCAATCTAAAGGCTGCCATATGTTCTAAAACTCGGATGTTCAATGTTCTTTCTGTTTTGCCGATATAAAACTTTGTACAACAAGAGCATTGCAATCTATAAATCCCGGATTTATTTAAGTAATGTATTTTATCTTTATTATTAATTAATAATTTGCCTAAAGAGTTTTTACAGTAAAAAGCAGGTCTAACACTATCAGCTAGCTGTTTTTTTAATTTTGAGACTTGTATTTCCTAAAAAAATGATTCTACGCCAATACCTAGTATGATCTATGTCCTTTGACACTATACCTTTAAATAACATTTTTTCTGAGAGTTTAGTTTGTTTTTTTGATAAAAGATTGTCTATAAGAGACATATCGTATCCATTGTTTATGGCGATTTGTTTGATGATTTTCAATTCAATATTAAAGTTTATTTCGTTTAAAGGAACACTCACAAGTCTATGTATTTCTTATAAACTAGCCGCTTTTCATTCAGTGATGCATTTATGTCTTATATAAGCACGAAACTTTCATTTGCTAAGTGTCAGTTCAAGTTCATCCGTGCACTTGAATGCCTGAAGATGCCGAAAGGCGAAACCCGGGTCGTTAGTGACAAAATTTGTGAGAATGTACATAGTTTGAACGATTCAAATTTAATATTGAAATTCCACCAAGCACCTTCAGTCGAAATCTTAAATTAGATAAATAACTAATTTCGATAAACTGTTTAATTACTAACTGCATGAAACAATGAGTGATGTTATGGCCGATTTTTACATAAAAAAATAGACATAAGTTTAACGTAAAAGAATTATCCTTTTTTTAAACAATGCGAGTCATGGCTACTTATATTCTTATATTCATAAAAGAACTACACCATTGGCACCCTCTTCTCATAAGAATACCAATTTCAGATCTAAGGACAGTAAAAGTCGAAATATAATGAAAAATTGTTGCCATATCACAAAATAAAGTGCCATTATATTTTCATATATTTTTTTAGTTTTAGTATTGTTTGAATTCGTCTTTTAACCTATTGATATCTATCTATATGTTACGCCGAATCGGTGAAACTGCCTATTTCACGTATTCAGCAGAGATTTTGCCGAATGCGTGAAATAGACAACGGGCTTGCTTATTTCACGCATTCGACGAAATCTCTGCCGACTGCGTGAATTCGCCAAGGAGTAATAACTATTGTCTATGGTCAGTGTATAAATTCTTTAACTGTCAACATGACAGTTGAACAAATAATTTTGACACAGAAGTCAAATTTAGTGCAGAATGATTGATTTAACCTTTTGACCGCGGCTCGGATCCAAATCGGTTCAGATTGGGCTGCTATAGCAGTCATCCGCGGTCAAAGGGTTAAACACGTTCACACTTGATAAAATGAATCAATGCTTATTTGATGACAGAATTATTGATGTTGTTCAATCTGCAACTCCGTAAAATATTTTTTTGCTTTTGTAAACTTAAATGCTATGAAAATTACACAACACTGAAAAAAATGGTGTGAAATTTACTGAGGATGAGGAAGCTTGGCGTGTAAAAGGGATTTAATTTTGATAAATATGGAAGGTAACACTTTAAAAGCCTGCACGGTTTATATTGCTAAAGAAATACCAGATAAAAATGCCAAATCATATCATTTTTATCATAATGCTTTGTGATACAAAGGGTTTTATCACAACCATTTGTATTTCTAAAACAATAAATGATTTTAAAGTATGGGATCAGATAAGCAGTCACAGAAACCTAGCTAACAAGACAATGTGAAGTTTAATATTAAATTAAATTTGATGACTGTTACACATTTTTTTTTACTGTTAATTATTTTTCTTGATACTATTATTAATTTTAGATTTATAAACTGTTCATTTGTATACCTTTATCATTTTTTATTATTATCGTCAAAAGTTGTCAAGTCAAGTCAAGTCAAAGGTAGGAATTTAAATCTGTTTATTTCCTGAATTTTCTGTTTGTCTAGTTTTACCGACTTGTTATTAAAATGTAGAACTTTAAAATTTCTACCAATATCGAAGGTGTGGTTGTTTTGAAACAGATGGTTTCCAAATGAAGAAAGTTCATCCCCTTTCTTAGCAGAACTCAAGTGTTCTTTGATTCTAATATTAAACGATCTACCTGTTTGACCAATATATTTGGCGTTACAAGAATTGTAGTGAGTTGAGTTGAGTAAATAAATCCCGCTTTGGTTCAAAAGGTTTAACTTATCTTTGGACTTAACTAATGCCAGTGCTCGCAATGAGCGAAACCGGTCCTGACATATTAAATGAAGTACAAAGGAATATTGTGTTTTCATTAATATACTTAATGCCTTTCCACTAAGTATTGAGAGTGAACATCGTAAAAGTGGTCACCCGTTGAGGTTATGTTGTACAGTGCTGCGTCCGAACGAACGTTATTTGATGCAAAAAATGCGATTAAATTTAATTACTAATGATTATAAGCTTTCTACAATTAAAATACAATTATTTTATCATCCACTATGACCCATAGAAAGTTGAAATATAACTTATTATGGTCTATGGTTTATTTTGACAACTGTCACATATGTAGACATTTAAAAGTCAAAAATAGATCTCTAAATGACGCCCGATGGGTTGATGTCGACGAGTGCTGCCTATCATATTACAGTTTTAACTTGTTTGCAAGTTGTATGGACATCAACGTCATTGTAGTTAATTTACAATATGCTTTTATATACTATGAAATGACATTTGGTTTAGTTGCAAAAAACACCGCCAGAGCGCTGTGATCATAGACAACCTACATAGTTTCTATCCATCTACTTTGCTGAATGCATGAAATAAGCAAAAGATTTTATGCCGAATTCATGCAGTCGGCAGAAAATTTACTGAATGCGTGAAATAGACAACGGGCTTGCCGAATTCACGCATTCAGCAAAATTTCTGCGGACTGCGTGAAATAGGCAATTTCACCGATTCGGCGTAACATATACATCAAATTCTGGGGCTGGTGGAGCCGAGCTATAATTTCCCTTTCATCTGGTGTATTTTGATGTTGCTTTTCCCGCGTAGTGTCCTGGATTTACCTGAGCGTAGGCGAGTGCGTGGTCTTTGGTGGTCTTAACCTTTTTACATTTATAATTTTTATTACAGGCAACCAGCGATCACTGCCTCGGGGCTTAATATAAGAAAATTTCACGAGTAAGTGAGTGCTGTAAAATGTGGTGGTATCAGATTGTTTGGTAAGTTCAAACACCAGCTTATTATTTGATAATGATCGAGATGAGCAAAACAGCCCTGATCTTCATCAAAAGATGTTAAATGAATACAAAAAGTATTCTATTTTTAATAAGATGCATTTCCACCAATAATTGACAGGAAACACCTTAAAAGTGAATAATAAACAGAGGCAAGCCAAGCAGAGTAATCTAGATTCTTTTTTGCAATGCGAAACAAAATGAATGTTTTTATGTGCATATTTTTATTTTATCTATGATGTTCTTATCTTGTTATTAGTATTTTTACTTCCCTAAAGTGTTGTTTCCTATTTTAAATCCCTCGCTGATATCAAAATTTGGCTTATTGCGACCGTATTCAAAGCGTGTCCCTCGCGATCAACGGGGGTATACCTGTACTCAAATCATAACTGATCAAAAATATTATGTATCAAAAATACCTCATGACGCCTTCCTGTTGTACCATATGTCTGAGTGTACCGAACACTGTCATATTATTGGTGACGCCGAGTGACTGCATTCGAGTCTGAAATAGAGAAAACAAATCTAATTATATTTTACATTTAAAACAATGTAAATTTCAATATCTCTATATGTGAATAATAATTCTAGTTACTTTGAACTGAAATCATTAAAGCAACGCTTAGTAACAGACTTTTTATTTTAATTAGTACTTATTCATTCAATTATTCCAATATCAGAAAATATTCTCTTGTCATAATAACCATACAAAGCAAATTGAAGCACGTTCGAAAAGAATCTAAGGTAAAGAGTGTATATAAATCACATTAAATATTCATTTATAAAATTAGGTTCACAGAGAGGCTAATAAATATTATTGTTTAACATTTTCATATAAGAACGGATAGATAATGTAATTTAAATTGCTAGCATAACATTAGTAATGTGCATTTATCATATCATCATACGTTTTTCAACGTTTATGTTCCTTTGAGGTGAATGTTTCAGGATAATGAACGGAGGGTCATTTTACTATACCAACTCATAACATTTAAGACACGATTGTGTGTCATACAAGGTAACAAAATCCATTACATTATGACAGGGCATTATACAATAGTTTAATTGAGAGGTACAGATATTCTTGATGTGTGCATTTACACCCACACTCCTATACCTACCAATCAAATTTAATAAACCAAACGTTAAAATGATACACAGACTACTCTTTTATTTAAATTTATTATTATTAAAAAAACACCTTTTTAAAATTTTGATATTCTGTCTATTTTCTTTTATAAAGTGAAATAATAAAAATATATGAAAATATTAAAATTAACAAGGAAATTTACCAAGTGAGTTCCACACTTGATTCAAGTAATTGTTCATCTTAATTCACTAATAACCCTGTAGAATATGTAAATATCTGAGGTAGTACTTATGCCCGGTAGTACCCTGCCAATATTTAATGAATGCTACCTTATAAATCCATTTTATATCAATACATGATGCATGTTTTTAAGGTGACCAAGTTTTAGCTTTTCCAAGTATTTTTTTGAGTGAAAAAAAAATTCATGTTCACAGTTAGATAATCATGAAAGTGTTTATGTTATTTTTCTGAAGAATGGCAGAATTCTCAATTTCTTTCAGTACATTTCTCTATTTCAACTATTATCTGTAAGCAGACCTATTATATTAGAGTAATGATTATGACAAGTATCAAAATCACTTATAACTCACAGATAAACCGAGGGTAATATTCATGTGTTTCACTGTGCTGTATATTCAGTTGAACAATTTCTGTCACTATTTTGCCTCGGCATTCAAAATATCTCAGGTTGAATATGTAAAGAAATACGAAGACAGATATACAATACACACAAGTTATTTCTTATAGAGCTCATCAGTGATTTTGGCAGTATAATTAATTAACCCATATGTATAAATCACTACTCGACAAGATATATCAACAAAAAAAAAATCCATGAGCGATATTCTTTAATTCTTGAATTCATTGGAATAATCAACAATAGCATTGCTACAGCAAAAGTTTGACGTCTCATTGTTAAGCGATATGAATTTGACAATGATCATTTACAAAATTAAAAAACACCCATTTTCGTAGAAAGGGAAACCTGTGTTCATTCAATGTCTAAATATTCGATTTTCAGATTTTTAATATTCAGTCCGGTCAGCCCCAGTTTTTAATGGTAGATAATAATTCATTTAAATGTATCAAAGTAATACTTTCATGTTACCTTAATAAATAAATTTTATATTTTAAGTAAAATAGAGGAGGTAATAAATAAAATATGCAAAATAAGTGTAAATTTGCTTTTATTGCAGGTGATGGTCACCTTAAAAAAATTCATTACGTATTGGTATAAAATGGGTTTATAAAGAAGCATTCATTAACCCTTAGACCGCGGTTGACTGCTATAGCAGCCCAATCTGAACCGATCTGGATCCGAGCCGCGGTCAAAAGGTTAAATATTGGCAGGGATAATTATTTATGCATGTCTTCACCAAATAAAATAAACTTAAATAAATCAGTTATAGCCACTGTGTATTTCATATATTATTAGGTAATCCCGGAATTAATGTTGTTTTTTCAATACGCAACTTTGACTCAGCATGTTTGGGTCTATTGACCAGTAAAGACGTGTGTTATTATTTTTCTCTTCTTTGTGATTCTTTGCCTTTCTTTTAAACAAAAAAAATCAATTTTATCCCATCTACAAAAAATGGCAGAGACACGTCCTTCGGAAACACATTTAAGAAGCTGCATGCTGTTCATTCAAAAAAAAACTGCAACAGAAGCAACGGAATCCATTTGTGAGATTCACGGTGATATACTGGCTATATGAAAGTTCCAACGATGGTTCATAAAATTTCGATTGGACAATCTCGATTTGAAAGATAAGTCTCGAAGTGGACGGCGCAGTCTAGTGGATGAAGCAGCTCTAAAGGCGGAAATTGAAGCAGATCCGACGATGACCATTGATCAATTATCCAAGAAGGTCAGCACATCACGATCAAATACTCATCGTTATCTAGAGAAACTAGAGAATGTTAAAAAAGAAGGCATTTGGATTCCTCACGCGCTAACTGATCACAACAAAGCGCAGCGCCTCAGCATATGCAAAATACTGCAAGAAAAGCAACATTCTTTTCCTTTTTCTCCATGACCTTATCACCAGAGACGAAAAATGGGTGCTGTATCATGATATTAAAAGAAAAAAAACAATGGTTAAATCGTGGTCAAACACCAATTTCACCCCCAAAACCAACATCCTCGGGAAGCCCTATTGTGTGTGTGGTGGGATTCGAAAGGTGTGATTTATTATGAGATGTTAAAACAAGAACAAATTGTTACTGCAGCTCTCTATTGTGATCAGATGGACAAGTTGAATACAAAATTACAAGAAATTAGACCTGCTCTTATGAATAGAAGGAATGTTATTCTTCAAAACGACAATGCCCGTCCCGCACGCTGCCGACATTACACGAAAAAAGACTCAGGACCTTGGCTGGGATGTTTTCTTGCATCAACCCTATTCTCCGGACTTGGAACCAAGTGACTATCACTTTTTTCGTATTTTAAAAACGCAATTAAGGAACAAAGAATTCGACAATATTGAAGAACTAAAATCAGGTCTCTCGGAGTTTTTCGAATCTAAACCAAAGGCCTTTTATGAGAACAATAAAACAATTTTAGATCTTGAAAATAAATGGCAAAGAGTCGTAGACAGCACTAGTAATTACGTTGTTTAAAAAAAATAATAAATAATTAAAAAAATCAAATTTGAGTTTTACTGTAAAAAACGACATTAATTCCGGGATTACTAATAATTGTTACTAATTTCTCACTGTGGAAACCATGAAACATTATTAAAAGGAAACTAAACTAATCACATTAAAATGCTGATTTTGAGATAATGTTTGACAATGATAAATTAAAATTTACCTTAAAAAATATATATATTATATATGTAAAAAATTTTAATAATACAAGAAATGAAAATCATTATACTAGTAATGATCAAATAATTATTCATTAGGCAAAAACGCAATGAATAAAAACAAATCATCAATTTGACATTATAAGAATAACACAGGTGTATAAGAAAATGTTTTTAAAAATATAGATTGCTACCTAAACTAGGGTAATTGACATAACATTAAAAATCTCCTAACACGCTTAAGTTATTGGCATTTTGACAATGTTCTTTAATGATACATACAAAAACAAAAATAAAATTATAAAAACCTTCTGTACACATAATTGCATGATGTATAAAAATAAATTATGGAGGGAATTAATGGTCACAAATAGTACAGCATATCCATGATGTATATCAGTGGTGGCCAAGACGTCACCCACCTGATGTTTCAAAACAAGAATTGAGTGCCTTTTATTATATATCCATTTAGTTTCCTTTTCGTATACATTACATTGTGCTTTGAATAACTTCAATTATTATGACAAAATACGGTGTTTACGAAATACGACTAATTTCAGTATGAAATCACCCGCAGAGGTCGAAATTTTAGCCACCCATGGTGTATAAGTAAAACAACACCAAAAGAGGTAAGGTATCAGTAGTGTGTATGAATGTACAATAAAAATATTGAAGTACCTATTTTGTTTACATTAATTAGTAAACATAATTGTACAAACATTTTAAAAAATATATTTAATTATTATTCTATTCGAATTGAATCCCATCACTGACATTATAAATAATAGAAGGTACAGAACACAAATTTATGCAATTAATATAAATAAACGTCATAATAACGAAAAATTGAAAATGGGTAAGTTTTTAAACTAATCTGCGTAATATAATATTTGTTATTTTAATGCTATATGTATGTTAAGTGATTGTCACTAGATTATTCCAAATTGACAGCTTCGGTGTACATTTTGACACTTAGCAAAACATTAACACGGTGTGGGATTTTTTTTACGTAAAAATTATATGAATCGTAAATATAAAATACGCATTAGTATCGTATATTTTTTATTGTCAATCATAGTAGTTGATTTGTTAATATAGTTCATTACTAGAATGCCTGACAGCCACTGACTGTGCGCCACATCCAAATTTCACTTTCTACATTGAGGTTAGGTCAGGTTTGAAATATCCGGAATATCTAATTATTAGATGATGACAGCCTACAATAACAGTAGGGAGGACAATCATTAGGGAATCCGACGTCAGGAATGGGGTTACCTTGACAGAATCCAATGGATACATCACACAGTGCTCCATTACTCCCGCAATAGCTCCCGCCGTCATATGGGTGACAACATTTTGCGTCGGGAGGGTTTCATAATCCTCAAAGTTCATAATACTCACAATAAAAACACTCACAAAAGATATAAATCAGATGAAAGTATTACGGGATATAAGTAACACAGTTTTTTGCAATTTTTGTGTTACGTAGTACGACAAATTCTGATTTTACCGAGCACTGCAAAATTTCGAGCGCACAACCTCTCCGTTCAAATACTGCGGCTGACTGGTTTTTGAATCACACGTTTTTCAGCCTGCGCTTGCGCCGAAATAACAATATTAAATGACAATTTTCTTTTTATCAAAAACCTGTCACCTTATCTACACAATACTTGAAGTATTGTTTTATTATTGAAATGTCTTCAAAAGATTAGTATTTCGAGGAATATAAAACAATATATCAATCATAAAACATGATATCTACGAAACCAACAGCAAACTTGAACTACCCAATCACAGAATGTTTACATGAGATGTTGTGCAATGCAAAAATCTATTTAGTATCATTGTATTATATTATTTAACCCTATTTGATATCAATGTAATAATTGTTTGATAGAACTATCCACAATGTGTGTAAGCGCTTATAATCTCCCAAGAAATATATTTTTTGATAGGAAGCGAAAATTTATTTTGTCTGCAGAAATTTGCAAATGGCGTACGGATTATATAATGAGAATGTACAAATTAATATAGTTGAGGTCCGATACCGTTCATTACGTATTTCGTTCAAATCATCTGAAATTTAGCGATAACTTAACGATACTAATACACAAAATTTTTGCTCTTGATTATGTTAGCAATACCAATATCAACATTTTTTCTTAGTAATTATTTATATTGCCTCGAAAGTGTAATATCGATAATATTGAACTTTCTTCAGCATCATAGAAGTTCATTGCTTGAAACCAAATCGAGCCCTTAAAAATGGTATCAACAATTGTTCAAATCATGTTTTTGTCAATACTTATATTGTAGCTTCATATTGGTTTCGTAAAATTAATGTACTCAGTAGTGGCGCTCCACTTGGCAACGTCGCAATTCTTTTCAAAGACGATCTACCGTAGGCGGGAATTACTTCCGACGTCATTATTTTATTATTTTGCTACAGCATTATTCACAAATGCAATGTGCCAATTTTGTCATGGAATGCTTTCTTTCATAAAAATCACGAGTGGAGATTATACTTGAAAAGAGTAAATTTGTATTTGTTTTTCTATTCATTTGATTGTCGATATCAATAAAGAATTGAAAAAAATTATCGATTTATTATTTTTTGTCTCTTCCGCCTTTCGTCTTTGGAGGGAATCAATTTTTTCAAAAAAAATCTTATTACATTTTTTATTGACACAATAGATTGGAAGTATGATTTATCGTTTTTTACAGCCCCTAAGAAAACCGTAAATGCAGGACTATTAAACATTATTATTATTTACTGGAATAATACAAAACAAAGTTAAATGTGGAACAATATATTGGCGTACCATTGTAAAGAACATTGATTAAACATTAACTTTCTATTGATTTATAACCACAGACAGCGTTTTCACATTTTAATATCATATTCAATTCTGAAAAGTTCAAATTATGATCAACCAAGTCTTCTTCTACTTTTATCTTATCCAGTTGCTGTGCAAACTTTATGGCCACCACACTACAACTCAAAGATTCTGCGTCACCCGCCAATTGCTTCATTCGTACAAGCATCCTTTAGTTCTTATTTTTAGCTTTAGCCAGGAAAATTGCACTGCCATTTTCTGGAAACTGTTTTCTGAAGTTTCTAAAGCTATTGACCTCCCCTCACTGAAATGAGACAATGCCTGACTTATCCCATGTCATCAATAAAACACCTACTGTTTAAGAACTGTCTTGCTAGTTATTCACCTCTACATTTGAAACAGTTTTTAAAATCCTTATTTTTGTCTCGTATGATTCCAAATATTATGACTTATAATCCACTTGTCACTAGCTATAATGTTTATAATTCTTAATGAAAGTAGAGAAAAAGGCTGTACACAATAGAAAATAATTATCTTTGAAATTGTATTATTGTTTTGATCTAACTTGTTTTATCAGTGATAATTTTATAGTTTCGAACGGATTAACCATTCAAGGAGGAATTCTCTAATGCTGACTAAATTGTATTTCTTATGAAAATTATATGGTAGCAAATATGATAAAAAAACTTTCTTTAATATTTGAGTAATGTTGACTTCCCTGTGCCTCCATACTGCATCAAGGAAAATTCACGTGTACACCCATCCCCTGATTTAAGTGGTAGATAAGTTTTTCACAAACCTGAATAAATGGAAACCGCATAAAAAAAGCAGGAAACTCATACAAAATCATGAGATAGGTTCCAATATATAAATATTTTTAATAAAATATAACAAAACATTATAACTTTTAAGATTTGGAAAAAAACTTTATTCATCGTTAAAGCTACTGTCTTCTAGCATTCTAGCCATATTCTTCATAACTGGTTCGAAATCGCTTTCATCATCATCAGACAATCTGATTAGTTCAGTTCCACAATTAACGTAAATATCTGTGTTATTCTATGTGTCACATAGAATATTTCTGCATACTCTCTTTTTTTCTTGTATTTAGTGCCTTTTTATTTCATATCGACTGTGGAAAGGAAAAAGGACGTAACCCACACATGTCAAATTTTACAGGAGACGCAAAAAACGTGTTTTGATGATTTTGTGATATATGCAAATTATGAATTATACACAACCTTGAAATGCTCGGATACTTCTAAACTGGTGTTTAATTGACATAATCTAATATTAATGAATGAAATTGTTAGGAAAAACCTTTATTTCAGTATTTTTTCTTGGTTTTAATTTTTTAAAAGGTCATCTTTTTCAAACTTAAAAGCTAAATTTAGATACTTATTCGGCATTTTCAGCTTCCATCCTTTTGATAGAATCTGTGTCAAGTTGTATACATTGTGACTATCGAAAAAAAGCTGTTTTGGAAAATTGTGGGTTACGTCCTTTTTCCTTTCCACAGTCGATATGTAGGTCAACCGAAAGGGAAGAGAAGCGGGATGGCAGAGTGTCGTCACAGCAGCACGCTTGAAACATGATTCATATTGAGCGTATTTAAAAAAGAAAATGCATTTTTCTTGATGGCGTTAATCGAGGGATAGGTGTACTATGTATGTCGATACTTTTGATAGTGATATAATGTTAAATTACGTCCACTGAATCCTTGGTATGATATTAATACCTATTGTAGTTCAAATAGTTATAGATAGATGTCACTATTTTTGGTTTAGAAGTCTGCTAAATTTTACAATCCCTTCAGCAAGAAGCGCTTAGAAATGGTAAAAATATTCACCATAATAATATAAGGGTCATGCAGCCCATGTTGACTTTCTGCGAAAGACAGGATAAGCAGTACTACGTACTATGATGGCACAATGCCGAAGGAGGGATACTAACTCGAAGATTTATCCTAGTAATTAATCTTGTAACAAAATAGATGTTACATTTATTTGGTTTTTTTTACGATCAATTGAATTTGTCGTACATAATAATACAGCACTAAAATATTTTTTTATATAGATGTTTGGTATAATTTAAGATTTCGACTGAAGGTGCTTGGTGGAATTTCAATATTAAATTTGAATCATTCAAATTATGTACATTCACACAATTTTTGTCATTAACGTCCCGAGTTTACTTTTATAATGATATTTATAAAGATATAATTCATCTGTACTCTTAAACGACATTTTAAAATACAAAACTGAATTTTCGTAAGATTCGCGAAACATTCTTGCGCAGACTGTAGTTTTTTTTCTATCTCATTTATTATTTTGTATTATTACATGGTTCATACTTTAGAAGGCTAAGAAAAAGAATAGAAAAAACTGTATATTTAACTAATTTTCGTATAATCGTCACATATACCATATTTGGTGTGCAGCGACGACATATTTTGTATGAAATTCGACATACAACCAATTCGACATGCGACCAAAGCTCAGGAACGTATCTCAGTCACAAGTCGAGGACTACCTGTAATGTATTCTATTTTTATTGTTGACTAATAATTTACCTAAGGAGTTTTTACAATAAAAAGCTGGTCTAATACTATCGGCGAGCTGTTTTTTAAACCTTAAACTTAAACATAAAATTACCCACCATTCAAATCTGTAGGCATTCGCATGGGTTGATCATTTTCGCTAGCAATGGCTTTAAGCTTAGTGATAAACTTATTTCTTATACAAACACGATCCATTTACTAAGTGTAAGTTCTAGTTTATCCGTGCACTTGAACACCTAAAGATACCGAAAGGCTCTAACATCCTAATTATAATTACAATATTACACTTATCAAAGAACGATTAACAATCTGGGTTTATTTCTTAAAACATTAATTAGGATAAAATTAAAATGATATTTATTATTAATGACATTACATAAAATTTATTAACTACTTTAATAAATTTTATGTAATGTCATTAATAATAAATATCATTTTAATTTTATCCTAATTAATGTTTTAAGAAATAAACCCAGATTGTTAATCGTTCTTTGATAAGTGTAATATTGTAATTATAATTAGGATGTTAGAGCGAATAACTTGATGCATTGTGTATCTCTTCAGAGCCAGTATATATAGCTGAGCAAAACATTAGTTTAAACATAGTTCTGACGATGGCGCAAGCCGAAATAGCTATCAACAAATAAAATTATTAAAAACTGTAGAGCTAAAATACTTTGTTATTTTAATCTGTTATAAATGGAGTTCTACCAAGTAAATGCCAAATCAATTAATTAATTTATGCTACAACTTCAGTATTTTTTTTCAGAACTATACAATACAAATGTTTATCTGCCTAGAGCAGCCATACTCAACCTTTTTTCCCCGGGGCCGCATTCCGATATTTGCTTCTCTACGTGGGCCGCAACATATTTATGGTTTACTTTTTTTTTTTTTTTTAGCTCACTGAGGAATTTGAAATCTTCGATTTGGTATACTTTTTCCCCAGATATTTCCGAAACTTCTTTTTTTTTTTTTAGTAAATATAAGAGAGGTTGAGCAACTGAGTAACAAGCAGTTCTCGTAGAAACACTTCTGTTGAGATAAATTCCATTAGGAGTCCATATGCTCCACATTGGGAGCGGACATGGTTTAAAAAAAAAAATATACATAGGTATGTAAAAATTAAGGATTTTGTAAAGAAAAACAACAATTACTAGGTGTTAATTTAATTGGGGCTTATTTTCCAGAATGATAATCTTCATAAGTTTGAATAATCATTAGAAAATGTTCATTAGTTTTATAGTTACGGAGATTTTTACATGGTATTGTCTGCATTTTATATGTAAAGTTATATTCAAACTTTGTGGTAAAAGTTTCAATCGATACAGATTGCCAGGCCATTCGTTCTGTTAGTACGTGACGCTGTAGTGTATCGGTAGAAAGTAAGCCATTTAAGCCCTGGGGGGTGGGAGTGCATCGGTGCAAACTTTTCTTTTAATTTAATAAAATGACTTTTACAGTTGCCAATGCAGTCAACATTGATAAAACATACCAGCATGTAGAATACTAAAACGAAAGGAACCTATGCGGGAAGAGTAAGACGAGCAGTTTTGTAAAGCAAATTTTTTATTTAATAATATTTCAATCTAATTTTGCAAGTGTTGTGATAATATTCTATAAATAAAATAGAAAAAAAAACCTGTTTTTTAAAATAGCATCTGGGTACTCAAAGAATTTCAGTAAAATATAATATTAAAATAAAAATGAATACAATTTAAATCAAATTGAAAATAATTAACAACCAAAGTTTGGTAGTTATGTACGGTACGCTGTGTTAATAGCAGATATTAATATATTTAAAAAAGTATTTACTGTACATTAATAAGAAAATGATAGCTGCTGATGAAAACACTTCAAAACAGTCAAGTGTTTTTTTAGCTTAATAATTTAACTTTATGAGTGACCCAGATAAAATATATATATATTTTATAACTTGAAAAATCAATAAAGTATTTATTATGGTGGACGAGGCAGGATATTACAGAATGAAGAATAATAAATAGTTTGGGTGCAATATGGTAAATATTGATAATGGCTGACAATATGCAGAAGTACAAAAATGCTGATAATTAGTTTAATTTCTTGGTTTATTGTACCAACTAGCACTGTTTTGGAGTTTTAATAAACAAATCTATCACACTACTTTTTGACGCAATCAATAATGAATGAATGATAAAATTAGTTTACTATGTAAAAAAAAGTTTTGGAAAAAGTGGCTTTCCGAGAGGCCATGTTAGCAAGACGGCCGCAGTATATTTTAGAGTAAATTGATGCACACAATTTGGAATGAAAAATTTATTTGCATTTTCAAACACATACAAATAAGAACACTTCAAGCAAAAAAGTATTCATACTAAGAAATAGATTTTCAATTTTTGCACCATTTACATCCGTTTTACCAACATATCAATAATAATCTATGAACTAACATAAATACCTAGTAAAATATATTATCTCTATATTATAATATATCGCAAAGCTCTGCAATGTTTGAAATATTCAAAATTTTACAAGCAATCTTGACAATAAATTGGCTGTATATTAAATATAAAATTAAAATTGATAACTTAGTTATTCCACAAACTTAAAGTTATATGCTTGCATCAAGGAATAGCTGCAATATAAAATATTTTGTATCTTATAATATATATTTTAAATAGGTATTATATCTACCTAGCAAAGGATTATATCGTCATTGCACTTTCAAAATCCGCTATGTGCATATTTTCATGAAACTGAATTTTTACATCAAAAATTTATAATAATGATAACGATGAAAGGTATTCTAGAATTGCTTTGCAAATTTGTCGATGTTGCCGAGGACAGACATTGTAATTCATATTGTTTTTAACATGTTTTGTAACTAAAGCAATGTTTTAAAAAAAACAGCAGATTTTGAAAACAGTACGATGATATTATGTATTTTTAAATTATAATTGTATAATCATAAATCATCAACTGGTATTTGAGGAGTGGGACAATAAGCATTAATAAGAGATTAACTGTAACATGAAAATACTCAGAAAAATAAAAAATACTTCAAACATTGTCAAAATGCGCCCTGCACATTGAGAAAGGTACAACTTTGAAGGCATTCACTGAAGCATATCAAATGCATATCAAATGCACATCTTACTCGCTTCAAACAGTTGACATTTTGCTTGACAAAGCTTACATTAAAATTAAGTCCATATATCTATATTTTTTAAGACTAGCCCAAGCAAAGTTATTGAATAATATTGTATTATTCTACACTCGTTTCTCTTTCCGTCTCTAAATTTGGCCCAAAGGATAAAAAAGTATACCCAAATCTCTGCTAATACCAAATGAAATATTTTCACATAAGTAATATCATTGCTTTTTTAAGATGTACATGGCTACATTCTTCGACCCATATAAAAGCTATTAAACATCTAGTTACGCAAAAAAAGTGATTTAAAAAGAATCCTTACAATACAAAGTATAATAATATAGAAGAGAAGACAATTATTGAAAAAAAAAATGGAATAAAGATAACAAATTGTTTAAATACATTAAAAACATAAATAGCTCTGAATATATTTTTGGTAATAAATAACACAAATTATGTTCTAATTTAACATTTGCATGCGGTTTACTCTGATGTGTAGATTGTAATTTTCACAACACCGGTGCCCGCCTTACCAAATTCTTCATTCTATCATATTACAAGACACTAAAATAGTTTTCATTTTATACACTGAGGGATATTCTCTGATAATAATAATCTTTATGCACGCGTATCATAATAATTGTGTAGACAAAAAATGTATTTTTATACTCGTACGTAGGGGCAAACGAGGTATCAAACATTGAATAAAGAAAAATGTACATCAGCTAGATTTATATTCACATCTATGCGAAATCGAAGGCAATCTTCTTTGGTCTCCCGCAAAGGACACAAATGTTTTCAAATACTCAAAATTTGAGACCGTAAGAAAGGTTACTGCTTCTTAATATACATCGAAATAGGCACACCATTTTACTATTCGTAAACCTATCATCATTCCACGATTGTAAATCGTTAATGATTGCGCAAAAACAGCTGAACGATTATTATTCTCATTCAAAAAACCACGAACCGTTTACAGAAGCAAATCATAAGAGAAAAATATTAAACTGCACGGTTATGTACCTCTTTCAATAGTTAAATTTCTAACAAACAATAAATTTGAACTGAAATTATCATTGGAAAGCTTTTGCAAAACATATTTGCATGTGTACAAAGCTACAATAACAAAAGCGATTTTTTTAAATAAAGGTACTAAATTTGTAAAAATTCTTTGAATATATGTTTATAAAATAATTCTTAAATTTATTGGCATGTTTAGTTTTATTTCATATTGAAGACAGTACTATGATAATAATTTTTATTCTATGCTGATAGTAAATGTTTCATTTTTTTTCTTTATTTATGGTATCCGGTGCATGCCTATACATTTAGTTTTAAAAATTATTAACTTAAATTGCATAAATAAGTTTCATATTACGATACAATAATAATAATTGAAGTAAACACACATAAATACATCAGATATCGTCTTGGAAGTTTGAAAAATTATCACTGGACGGTAGAAAAGAATCTTGTTCGAGTTTGTTTTGAATCGGTTATAAATTTTAATTGCAATGTCATATATTATGAATAAAAACTTAACAGAGACTTTATAAACTTACAATTTAATTTAAATGTAACATGTTCCTAGCAATGGAAATATTTTTTCCATACAGTGTCATCATACTATTTAATTATATTTTGGAAAGTATTAAAACTATGACATCTATATTTTGGCCAGTGTATCTCTTGATTTGGCTGTCTGACAAATTTGGCAGGTAAAATTTCAACTTACAAAATGTCATCAATTTTTATTTTCTATTTAAAACTCAGCCCAAAGACCGACAAGCATACGGTTGAGAATGTCTATGAAAAGATGGATTAAACGAATCATATAAATAATTCAAAAGCACCTCCCTGATCGAATGCGTTTCCAAATATAAATTTATTATTAACTACCTACAAGATGTCATAGATGTCATATGGTAAAAAATGATTATTTTAAATCTTAATTTAAAAATCTTTTTAGGTTCAGAGACATCAAATATTCAAAGAGATAAAAACAACCATCAATATTATGTGAATATGATCACGTAACAATTATTAAAAATAAGTAAAATAATTTTACCATTATTAAAAATCTATTATTCATAAACAACATTTTTGCAATTATTACAGAAATTATTAAAGAAAATTAAAAATATTATTTAAGAATATTCTTACAATGCGAAAGAAATGACATTAAATATTTCAGATATCTCTTAAAGGAAAATAATAAATTAACATAAGCACGATTGTATTGCGACACTTACTGATATGGAGAAATAGGTTGAAATACATTATCAAAGAATGTCTTATTATAACCCCTGCGGAGAATTTCATAATCAGTATTAATTTCAATATTTTCATAAAAAATTAGTACCATATATTACATAAACGAATTAAACATTAATGATATACAAGTTTGCGTCTACTTTTTCCTATAGTATATGTAACATAATTTTGATATATATTGTATTTGGCTAGAAGGTTATTCATTATACATAGTTGGTTTTTTTTACTACAGACTGAATGGAATACTTTTAAATAAACAGGTTAAGATTTGTGCATAGGCAATTATCAATTGATTCAAACCATCACAGAAGTGTTGATAGAAATAATGTTTACAGACAAATCATGTCAAATACATATAATTTTGATAATACACAATAGTACGTACTATAGTGAACGAGTTGCTAATTATAAATATGTCTGAGCGGTAAACATCCAGTCTTTAGTGTTGGGGATTCTTCTTCTAAATGATCCAGATAAGATAATGTCTGTGAACACATTGTAGTTTATTTATATAAGATAATGCGAGTAAAACGTTTATAATATACTGCTAAGACACATGAGGAATTGAACATTCATCGGATAGGTTCTTAAAATCGTAATAAATTAATGTTAATGTACCAAAGAAGCAGTAAATAAAGAAATGTTAACATATGTAAAATAACTCCCGGATCGGGAACATTACCTAAGGACTTATACATGTGCGAAAGCTTTGACTGAGGCGATACACCAAATTAATTTGAATATGCTGCGGTCAATTAAAGAAGTACGTTTGAAACATAAAAGAAAAACATTAATGTTAAAAGCAACGGATTACCAAATAAGAACAGAGACGACAAGATTTTTGAAGTGTTTCTAAATTTTGTTAATTCTTTCTTAAGATTAGTTTAAATACCAAATTGATTATTCAATATGATAAGGTCGAAAATTAAAATGTGTACTAAATTTTCCTTATTACACACAAAGTGTTATAATCTGTGTATACAAACTATCAAATAATACCCTCTCGACTGTTGTAATGTCTACATACTGAGGATTCCGAGTTGCTGTCGTATATATCGACATTCATACTCAAGACACAAGAATCAATCTCAAGAAAGAATTAATCATAAATGATAGTTAAAATATATTGTTAAAACAAATGTCCATTAGGAAGATTTAAAAATTCTAAACGAAAGTTTGATGCATAAATAATTAATAGTTGAATAGATTGCCGATTTAAAAGAGACGCGCACGTCTTTTTATCTCGTTACGTCTCCACTGCGGCATGCGGTAAAATTCAACACGACCGCATTGAAGAATGGTTTCAAACTCAGCATCAGAAAGGTGGCGCTGAAAAAAGTAAAGAGTACATTGAATATTAAATATGGCAGAAATAATAAATTTTATATAAACAATTAACAATACAAATTCCTTTTTTTGAGTGTAAACACATGCTAACAAACCACAGATATTAATTATTACATAATATGCATGACTAGTCCCTCTCATATCATGTGTGAATAACTTTTTTTTAAAAAACTATTATAGTGCTAGTATTTACTACTGTACATAGACGCTGGAAAGCAACTCACTAAGCAAGGAAACTCCAAAAGTCTTAAAATGTCACTCAATTAACTCTGCTGCTCTTGGTCATAATTTGAATCCAAAGCATTTTTTTATTTCTGCTGTAAAATACACTTTTTGCGATTCGGTAGGTCTATAGTCTAAGCCGGCAAAATCGATATTTATGACTTGGATATTTTTGACCAAATGAGGAAAAATATAGGAAAATTAATTTAACGATTTGTCTGTATTATGTAAATTCAAAGAATTCGCTCTGGAAATATAAACGATACAACACTGTAAAAGAAGTACCTCTAGATTGAGGCGGTCCACGTCGTGCGGCAGCCTGTAGTTGGTGATGAGTAGCAGGTGGTAAGGATAAATCTTGGCGGGCTCGTGGACCAGGTGGGAGTGCGCCATGTTGGGCAGCGACCTCCGCACTCCTCCGGAATGTGCACCGGATCGGTAAGACGAGCCCGTGTGGATTCCTCCTACCGGCCCTGCTCTCAAGACGCCAACAAACGTTGACGACACCGGCATCTCAGCCGCGGTCTGCAATTGCACCGAGATCACAAAATTTTATTTTAGTATAGATATTGCATAACTGCATTCGTTCATTTAAATTTAAGCTGTTTCCATTTTTCTTTATGTTCTTTGTATTCTATTTTCATTTAATTGAAATATATTATATCCTTTCTTTTTAAAACAATGTTAAATGAACACACTTCCAAATACAGATTTTTTTATAATAAAATATCATAAGGCAAATAAGATTGTATTTAAACATTTTGAGCACATTGTCATGTATATTTCATTTTTGAAGGGTGAAGTCCTTCTTGACATTAATAATATTTTTTACAGACCCTCATAGACACAAAGCAACCTCAAATTCTTAAAAAATCTTGCAGATGAAGATGCAGAATATATAATATTATTAACACTATATGAAATAAAAAAATACTTTTTATTTTGGTATAAAATAGTGTCATTTTTTCTTTTTTTCATTAACGAAATACTGACCTACAAACAAGCATTACAATAATAAATAATGTTAACGTGGCACAGCTAAGTTTATTTAAAAAAATGCAGTATAATAATATTGACAAGTTCTCCTAAAATATTGCTATGCTAGTCTGCAAAAAATCAATCTAATTAATGAATAATATATCAAAGAATTGAGTCTATTGATAATTAAGTAATTGAATGAAGATGGCAATATACAATAATAATTGTCAAAATAATCTACCTATAAAACAGCCTACATACTAATGGATCAAGTAATAATTTTTATCATTCACAGTGAATACTAAACTGATGGGATAATAATACTACGTTTCCCTTCATAAAACAGAATTACAGAGTTACGGTAATTGAAGAGTGAACATATTAATAATATAATAGATGATGACTTAAAAGATTATTCGCCTCTTAGAATAGTCACATAAATGCTTAAAGTATAATCAGAAGGCTGGCCTTGAATTGATGTAAGTATTACTGTCTTTTGAAAAGAAGACAACTTCAACTGTTCTCGCGAGGAATTTAATTGTGAATATGCTACCCTTTGAATGACGAGCTAATAATTTGATTTCTATTACAGAATATACAAAGAGAATATGCACAGACTTCTGTTGCTCAACAGGTAATTCAAGAAGCTTGTGTATTTATTTAAAACATTTCATGTAACGAACTTATGTTGTATAATATTGTATGAAAATGTTTCACTGATAACATTGTAACTCTTGAATGTGAACGGTTTTTAAGAATGACCAAGAAATACTGCGGCCATTGACTTAACGTGAATATTTTCAAAACTACGAAAATATGGCATGGAAGGATTATGTTAATATTTATCTCACCGCAAATCTACTACTATCTACAGTTTGTGTTAAGTTCAATTCATACAAAAAATAAGGTGCAGTCTAAGAGGTACTCTCCATTGTGCATAACAATATATATAATAAGTGAATACTTATAAAGGTTAGTAAGTACATATTGAATTACTCTAACTACGAGTACTGTGTCAGTAGAGTTATTGTGGTGTGGCTATGCTACAATACAGAAGGTGAAGGCTATTAAGTTTGTTTGTTTGGTTCACATATTACATACACAAAAGATGTAAAATTGATTCTCTTACCATGGCGCTTCTGTCCACATCCGTGATGGATCCGCCGGAAACTGTTCAGCCGCGGCAATAAGGAACAAGCAGAAGCAATTTCATAAATATATTTATTTACATTATTATAAAAGGCATTTAATATATTAGACAGAGTCGGATATGACGTAAAACTAAGTAATAAATAATATGTTCCAACAAATGAGTTCGTAAGAATATAAAATTTTGTTTGATCTTTATAAACTAATTAAAAAAAATAAAGAATGTTCAAGAAATAATATCATTTATTTTAATATTATAAACCATTAACTACATTTACCTATTTTTGGAAAAAAAAATATTTACATTTTTTTAACTTAAGCGATTGATGTTATGTATGTACAGTAAATTTATAAAAAAAAAATTTTAAGCTTGGTGATGTGCGGATGATTGTTTAATTTGCAAACATTTCTGAGGCGAGGTTTGTGGGTAGCTAGTTATCAATGTCAATTTTTGACACCTTTATTGAGTAATAATTGTGAATTATGCCTCCGTTAAATTAATATACAGGGTTCAATGGATCATAAAGACAAAGTTTGAGAATAAAATAAATAGAGTTTTATCGATTGCTGATTTTGCTCGACAGTGAAAACTCACGTGCGCAATTGAACCGATCCATAAAATCCTGTATATTTGAATATTACTTTGAATGGTTATAATTTGTAAAAAATACAATCAATAATAATATATATTACAATTAGATATAATATAATCTGAACGCTTATCGTTGTTAGGTCAGATTTTTTAAATATATGAAGATAAATGTAAATGTTAATTATTATTTAAGCAATTAGAAGAAAATTAAATTAAATTATAATTAGGCAAAGCAAAACTCCACTAAACATATCCAGAAATAGAAGTATTACCAAAGATAATTAATTATCTGTTAAAAAGCATAAATAATTATAGAATTTACAACCGAAATCACCTCCAAATAACTATGTATATACAAACAATTTATTAAAGTCATCAAATGATAATGTGGACAGTTTTCAATAAATCCTTCATTTATCACTACACCATTTTTACCAAGACATTTTTTTACTACATTACAATCTACGTTCCATTCAATTTAGGATTATATAATACCGTAAAAATATTTTTATTGAGCATTGAACACCTTCATAATTAAATTATTGCTCTTACTAATAATTCCAGCTATTTTGGCTTGACATAGATAAACCTTGACATAGATTGACATAATTGACATAGATGAACCTTATTGGATATGTACACGATATATTTACCATTTATCATGCTAAACTAGGACTAGGCAAAATAAATTTATGATTTTTTTCTACTTTGTAAAAATAAATGTCAAATATTAAAATGAAAAACGATGGAATGAAATGGTAAAGATGACAACAACAGTGAGAATAGATATTGGCGATTCGAATTAAATATGATGGATAAAATTTTCAAAAATGTTACAACCACCTTACTGGACCGTTCACATATGGAAAACATTTATGATTGCATAGAAAATGAAAAAAAAATATTATTCAGTTTTTGTAAATTATTAGGATGAAATTGCAGTACATACTTTATTGACATTTAACGAATGACTTTATGAAAACTTTTGATAATTTGTGCAATGTCGCGATATTTTAGCATAATGCATATTAATATGAGAGACTGGAATAAAAGCTGTGAATAGAAATGCAATGAACATAAAAATGAATCAATATGATTATAAAAGTGTTTACTAAATGATTCTTTCCACCATGATATTGAACGATTAATTTAATGAAGTGTTTTAAAAAAAAAAAAAATAGGACGTTTTAATTTTTAAAAAAAAATGTTCCCCAATTTACTCTGGCTTTGCAATAAATTAACTTAAAAACAGAATGTTTTTTGAATATGATGAATAAACATTTTCTTCTAATTTCATTGTAAACTAATAACTACAAGTAACAAATGCAGCCATGTTTTTTCTCAATTCGTTACATACTTTAAAAAAAATGAAAAATCAATATATACGATTATAAGAATATTCTAAACATAAACTTACTGTCAGACTTGCCGCTACTGAATTCCGTGCTGTGAGTTTTATCACCGAGACCGCTAAATGAAAAGTCGCCCTATAATAAATTTAAGAGACATCAGTAACACATAAAGTTTTCGAAAATGATTAATTCTACTATCTGTACAATTTGAAGAAATATACAACACGAGTTTTCTTAAAATATTTTAAGATGTTTTCTCGTTTTCAGCGAACACATTCCCTCTGCTATTTCTAAAATAATAAACTGAATTCAACCAATTGTATTGCTGAAATAAATAAAGATTATTATTTGTAATAATTCAAAGCATTGAGACCTCACTTGATCTGTGTAACCATATCTTCATCTAGAATCATGATAGGACAGATCTGTTTGCCATTGCTTCGGTTGTCTGTTGTATTGATAGAGATGTACCATTTTAACTTGACTTTGGCAGTACTCGGAACTAAAATTGTCGCCCTGGGACGTGTTGACTATGGCAACGTTAATGATGCGATGGTGGCGCCCTCGCGGGCAGTCAAGTAACGCTGGTACATCTATACCAGTATAGCATGATGCACCTTACATTGGACTCAGAACTAAGTAGGCTGCTGAAATACTATTTCGGCAATGCTTCGTTTTTAAGAAATCTAACAATTTAAACAAATTATTGCATTGATTTTTATTACAATTGTCAATCGTATGACAGCACGAAAGTTTGAAAAAAGAATTAAGAATCTAGAAACTGTTTTTTAGCCGAGGTAAGAGTTTCCATAGTTCAATAGAATATTCTGCTGACAATACAATTGGTTTGAATCAAAGTAAATTTATGCATTCACTTCATACAGAAATTTTATATATTGCCGTACAATAATAGGTTTGAACCGAGTCATTTTTATCTGCTTGTATATGTATTCTATTGAATTGGAATTATATCATATCGATGGCTTAGTTCCATAGTGCTACAAATAGAAGTTGGTAGTTTTGAGATATAGCTGACCAAATTTCTAAGTCATTTGTAATATAAGGTACATTTTAACATTTAATTGATAATTCAAAATATAATGTCGAATATATATAGATATATAGCTCGACAAAATATTGCCAAACTCGTTTTTGGCAGAAATTGACACGGTGCAAACCAATTTTAGTACAACAGTATGCAGTTTTCACCTGACTTTGCATACTGATGTTTCACAAGATTATAATCAAGTTAAGCCGACTGACAGAAATAAATATAGCTTGTTTTAGACCATTAAGGGTAGATGCAGCCATCTTTATTGGAAATAGAAACAAAAAATTATTGGACAACATCCAAACAAACGGTTAGTTTTACGTACAAACTGAATTGCCTGCATATATCAGCTTTTCCAATTAATTTTACCACGTTACCCTTTTGCATTTTGTAAAACAGACTGGTAACAAATCCTAGCTGTTCAATATTGAAATACTGAATGTTGAAATTCAATCAATGCTGAAATTCAACAGAAAATAATATTGAATATCTCAATAATATGGAAATGGTGAAAAAAGTTTACTATGTGTTTACAGCTTGTTTGTGTAAAAACCTCATTTGAACAGATACGAGTTGAACTCGAACAGCGAATGTTTGTGACTGAATAAAAAATTGACTTCAAGAAAACATGTTGATTTGATTTTAAAAAAAATACTTATATCTGCTATTTTCATCAATTGGTTTTCAATATAAGAGATGAGACAAATATTTCGCAATAAATAAAAGCAAATATCGATTGCCAATATAATATCTAAAAAATACATACGATAAGATAAAAAATACGATTCTTATATCTAAATCACAAGTGAGCTTCTTAAGTGTAGATTGAAGTAATATCTATAAATTATATACATTTACTGATAGTTAAGCAAATTGTAAAGGTCTATCAATAATCAATAATAATATTATTTCTGATGCCAGAAAATAGTATTAAATTATTTGTATAAAATAAAAAAAGAAACCTGTACATACGTTCAAAAAAATTAAAACAAAAAAACTGAAGGATCAAAATTTCAGTATGTACAATTGATATAGTTGTTATTTGGTGGGACTTACAGCTGTGCTCGAAGAAAACGTATGGGATCTCGCTCCCAAACCATATCCAGGCTTTGGGACTTGTCTCAATGATGAAACCACTGCGGAATATATCAAAAACAGACCAAGTCCAAATGTAAAATTCATTTATAAAAATAAGCGTGGCCAAACTCTTTCGGGGACGCAATTTTGAATTTGGAAAACAGCCCTAACCTGACCTACACTAATGATATGTGACCTAACCTCCCTTGACATTATGTTTGATTTGTAATATTAACCGCCGGTTTTATAAATTTGCAACCTGTAAGAAAAAATATATAATTAGAAGACTTTGAAGAGCATTCCAACATCACATCTGAATGTTGGAATAATGCATCTCCATGTTTATTAGAGACACTCACAAATGTGTAGTTTTTTATTTAAAATAAATAAAAACCTCACATTTGTAAAAAAACATACAAAAACCATGCACATATAAATGTCATTGCAGATTTAGTCAAGCACAAACTTTGAAGGATACAAAATTATCGAGTGATCATGTAAAGAAGAAATTCATATAACATAACGGATTTTTTGAACCATTTTGTACTGAGATAGATTGAATAAAACAGCAGTGACACTGATTGAAGTCGAAGAAGCATTAAAGCGCAAAGACGGTACTCACATTGCATCCGTTGGTTCTATTAGTGGCAGGCAGAGTGGAGGACTTGAGCGAGTAGCCGGGCCGCGGCGCCGCGTGCATCACTACCACAAACACAACAAAACACAACAACATAACAACAGAACAAAAACAAAACAAACTAAAATACAAAACAATAAAACTCCACCACCGCTTGACTCCTCTCCTCACAATTGTTTGTTCCACTATTACAATGTTCAGCCAAACTAGGTTATAACTCGGACAGATATGATCTCTTCAATTGATTTAAAGTTGAACAAGAATGATTTCTGTAACCTAATTTGACTAAACTCACATGTAACTGTACAGCTCAATAAATAGAAAAAAAGTTTTTCTGCTCACTGTAAATAAATGGTTTATTTCATTTTTTACGTTTCTCTTCCAGATTTTGGTGTTTGGGTTTCTCTTTTAAAAAACAGCTTGAATATTTTTGCTTTCACAGATTTCAAAATTACTAGGGGTTTAAAAATGTGTGTTCATTACAAACAAAAATTGTTTAGTAATACTACCAACAGATTTATTTAAAAAAAATATGTAATCAAAATTTCTTAAAATCATTCAAAACATTCTCAATAGAACTGAGGTGTTTTTTTTTATAGCATAAGGGGGTTTGCTACTAGGCTCACACTAATTAGAGAGGCTGAAGAACAATTTATGCCGAGCTAAGCTCCATTAGGAGTCCGCATATGCTCTACATTGGAAGCGGACATGGTCATAAAAAGTATCCTGAACAACAAAATATCAATTGGAATCAGAACATAAAAATCAAAATAAACATATTGTGTTTCTTTACTTTAATTGGGATATCATATGGGATAATGTAAATTTTTTTAAATGTATATAGAGATATGAATGGTGAATGTTAAGTGGTAATGTGATAAAAAAATAGTAGAAATAGAGGATAAACATATATATGATAAATAATCATCATAGATAAATATATATTTAGTATTACGTTAGAAAGTATCCTTGATATGTTTCGAAAATATAAATACATGTGTATGTAATGCCAGTAAACATCATTGAAAAAAGTTTTAGAAGTTATATATGTAGTTAAAACGAAAAGTAAATAAATCCTTACCAACTGAGGAAGCGTAGAAACAGAAAAGTAGTAAAAACAAATTTATAGGCAGAAGTAAATAAAAATAAAAAGCGAAAATCGTATGAAATTGAATAATTATATATCTAGAAACATTCACGAAAACTATAAGCTGCACTACGAATACAAACAAAAACAAATTAATCAAACTAGCAATACTATATGTATAAAATATTTAAGTATATAAAAATCAAAGTTAAAATTATCTTTATGATAAACCAAATAAGTGAATTAAAGAAGTTTTGAATTCAAAATGGCTGTTATTGGAAATAAGTTTTTACAAGCCCATGCATTCTCACCTTTTACAAGTATGACAAATTTTATTTCACTTCGGCTCATAATTAAGTTAAATTACAGAAATTCAAAAATGTTTACACAGCACAACAAATTCAAAAGGAGGTATCGGTCGCATTAGATTCAGCATTTTAATGGGAGAGAGAGCTAATAATGTTGAATTTCATGGTGAATAAATGAACTCCATATTACTGATGATAAGGATAGTGTGATATTTAAAAAAAACTATTATTTCCTATTATAATGGATTAATAAAAGTTTTTCAAGGTAGATTACTCTGCAGATATGCCACTATGAAGTTGTTATTTGAAGATTGGCTCAGTTTAATTATTAAAAGTGTTCAAGAGACAATTAAAACTTGTTACGTTATTTTGAATACCACAACCGGACTCCCTATGTTGACTAAATTGAAATAAAGTGATTTTTTCTAACAATGTAAATGAATGTTGAATATTTCATGGAGAATAAATATGGGGTGTAGTACTAATAATATATATCATGAAACATAAAACATATAATGTTTAAAAATATTATTTCTAAAATATCTAACACCAATACTTCTTTGTAAAAAGTAGATGTACAACTTTGAAAAGAAATAATCTGTTAATTTTTGCACTGAAACAGATAAATTACTAATATGGTACGACTACAGAAAAGTATTGGTAAAAATATACCGGAATACCTTGGGTTTCTATTTTCCGGTAGACGGTTGGCGACTTATTAATTGCATACTATTTACACACAGAGACATATTTTTGAATACACCGACTTCTGGATTAATTTATAAAAAAAATCTTCTTTTATATTAATTCTAAAATTTATCAATATTTCTATCATATAAATGTTCATATGAAGTATTTGAAATGCTCGATTAGACGAAGCAGCAAGTAAAAATTCGTTAAGAATACAATAAATTCTATACTAATCAAATAAAAGTACAAATATTTTCATCTATGATAAAATTTCATAAAAAATATTTAATTGATGAGAATTTTTTTTAGGGTATATCTCTGGGTGTAATTTGTCATTTACTTATTCAATAACAGACGTTTTAAGAGTTTATATTATTACTAATAAATAAAACTTTTAGCACTATTATTAGTTACGAGTATCGTACCAGGCATTTAAATAGTTTGTTTAATATGCTATGTGTATTAATTATACCAGGGAACAAAACCCAACATTATAGTTTCATGAGAACAGTTCGAAGTCGCAGTAATTAAAGTGCTAAGTTTTTTTTATACTTCAAAACGCACAGTTTTTTCCATATACATATGTAAATAGTAACTCTACATTAGTATACCCGTTGTGATGGTGTAAAAACAAGGACTACTGTGCCCACATAAAAAAATATATGTTTTAATCCAATATTTCACATATGGAGAGAAAAAATAATCGAAGAGCACATTAATTTAATATTATTTGATAAAATGATGATTGAATGTATCTTATTATTGGTGACAGTTGTATAAAATTGTTAAATACCGTTATAGCTGGGAATCTGTCCAACGGATCGTCCGACGCTTCCGCGGTAGCTGCTCGATCTGTCCATGGCCACAGAGTATTCTTCATCATCGAACGGCCTCGGGTGATCCATGTTGCGACTGGGGGATGCACCGACTGGTGACTCATAACGCAGACGATATGTCGGTTCTTTGCTTGCAGAAGGGGTCCTTTATTATCAATATTAAAGCCGTTATTAACCAATGTTAACGTTTGATTTATTGATATATTAAATTAGAGTGAACGTTCAACAGTTTCACTAATAATTTTAATATTATAATTTGAGCAACATATTCGACACATTTTGAAAAAATATTTGGCATTATCCTTGCTTTATCGCTCTTTGGTATGACAAAGAAATGTTATTCGTATAGGCAAACGTTTTTGCGGCATTATTATTATAAAGAGCAAGGTTGTTGATTGGCTCCAAAAATCATCACAAGGATGTTTCAATCTTCCAGATTTGATATGGAATGATGTACATACCTGCTTGCATTTCTTGGATCTAAATTGTCTTTCTTCCATTGTTTGACCTTCTCTCTATCCTTAACGTTTTTCAAGAACACCTTCGCTATTCCGGTCTCGATTTTTGCAAGTTCTGTCTCTTCTTTTTTGAGTTGCGGATCGGTTACTTCTGAATCGGTAAATAAAACCCATATTTAAAAAAATATATATTTTAGGAAACAAAAAATAGATCCATTTCTATCGTTCAAACTATGTACATTCTCACAAATTTTGTCATTAACGACCCGGGTTTCGCCTTTCGGCATCTTCAGGCATTCAAGTGCACGGATGAACTTGAACTGACTCAGTTCAAGTTCAGTCAGTTCAAGTTCATCCGTGCACTTGAATGCCTGAAGATGCCGAAAGGCGAAACCCGGGTCGTTAATGACAAAATTTGTGAGAATGTACATAGTTTGAACGATTCAAATTTAATATTGAAATTCCACCAAGCACCTTCAGTCGAAATCTTAAATTATATCCATTTCTATGTAATTGTAACTGTACATTTTCTTTATGGTTTCTAATAAATATGAAGAAAACTGACCTGATTTACCATTAACCTTTCCATTAGCTTCTCCGTTTTCATCTTCATCAGAAATCGGAACTCCCTTGTACGAGTCGGACCAACGACGGCGGCGTTCTAGAATATTTAAGGATTAAATAAAGCAATTTTATTAAGAAACACATAAATTCAGCTTAAATATGAGAACTTGTGAACTACATACCGTGCATAATACCGTAATAAAAATATTTACATTACTTGTCAGTATGTGTATTATTAAAAAAAAAAAAGTACAACCTTAATAATTAACATACCAGGATCACTGTAAGGATAAGGAGGTGCTGGGAAGTCATCTCGGTCGATCTTTGCTTTGTAGCCTGGTGGAGGCTTACTAGCAGCAGGATAATGCGACAGTTCAATCGGTTCCTTAAAAACAAACGCAACAACTATTTGAAATGATGTCACTTACATACTAACAATACAAAAACAAAAAATATATGTGACATAACTCTGTTCTCACAAAATAGTTGTGGAGTACAGCCCACAGATTGACGCAGCTTTTTCGTTATATTAGGGTTGTGATATAATTTAAATGTTCAATATTTGTTACATTGGTTTCGATGAATGCAAAAAGTTACATATTCATTCGTTTCTTTATATAAATAATTACCTCGTTGTTCATAGCGGGTGACTTAGGCCTTGGAGTTTCGCTGCGAATGGAATCAACTAAGACCCTCATGCCGGGCCTGTGAGAGCTTTTTGAACTGCTGCGCGAATAAAGTGTACCTCCGCGAGATGAGTTTGAAGCTGAAAAGATATTGAAATAACACCATTGAAAAAAAATCTTACATATTTATGAAAAGAATACAATTAAGCTTAGGTAATCAAGGTAATCAAGGTAATCGAGATTTTGATAAATGGTATAAATAAGGATCAGCAGACTTACAGTGTGGCCTGTGGAAATGTGGGCTAGTGGGAGGGCGATCGTAGGGCTCAATGGGCCGTCTCAAATATCCCTGACTGGGCTGTTCTGTCAAGTAGCTGTAAGTGAGAATTCGATGAGGACCAACGCCGGGGACTCCTTCCGGCCCTCCGCCGCTGTGACTTCCTCCTTTGCCGTACTCTCGCAGCACTAGACCAGGGGATCCGACCCGGCTGCGGTAACTGCCGTAGTGCTGCAATTAAAATTATCTTAGATATGGTAATAGGTAAAAAAATATCATTATTCCATACCACCTTATGTGATTATGATGATGTTAATGAAATTTATTGCACTGTAGTGACTGTTATTATAGCTTAGAATATAGTTAATCTTGTTTGGGGAAGTCAACTTTGTATAAAATTAATATTAATAGTAAAGAAAACCATTTTTTTGCAGTGCAATACACCATTCAATTTGAATTTTCACAGTATGCTATAACAAATTGACAGCCAGGCATCCTCGAAGCAAGACTTGCCACAGTAGATAAGTAAACGTAATATATTTTTAATATTAATTGGTTAAATATTTAATTATGCATATTAATTCATCATATAATGCAGCGATTTCCAATCTGGGAGGCGTGGACTACCGCAAAGGGAGGCGCGAACAGTCCAAAATATGTATTTACCATTTAAAACGTGTCTTTATTACTACATGAAATAACGGATGGGGAGGCGCGAAGATATTTTTTCTTCAAAGGGAGGCACAGTAACAAAAAGGTTGGAAACCACTGATATAATGCATTGAAATTGTTAAAATTAAAAAGATAAATAAAATGCATCAAATGCAAACGTCACTTTGTTTTGCTGTAAATTAATAGTTTATTGTTTTCCAAAATTGACTTACGTTTGAAGTGATGTGGTTTCTAAAATTCTGCACGCATGCTAATGTCAAGACCTACTTTGCTAAGACAATGCCTTTCAGAGAGAGCTGTAGTAAGTTATATTTTAGAAACAACCACATTTTAAATATGAACGATGAAATATGTACTTTAAAAATTGTGTAACGAAAGTTTGCTTGCTTGACCACCAGCATATTGTAAATATGAATTTATAAAATCCAAAACTGTCAGGCTCATGGTAGGTACTCTATTCGTCTGGCTGAAATGGCTTATTCACATAGCCAATTGAAGATCTCACTGTATAATGTACATCCCAATTTCGGCATAGAATGTTTGACTTCTATCAAAACAAATAAAATTAAATATGTATGTAAAAAGTAAAAAATAAAAAAAAACAGGCAATAATCAAACCTTTCTATTCAAACTACTATACGGGCTGCAGAAAGATCCATTCAAGCTTGGTGTTCGGGAACGCAATGAATACTGCAAAATTGTATGAAAAACAAAAAACAAACATAACAAAAGATGCAAAAAATAAATAAAAGAAAAACAACATCAATCAGTCAGTTAAAACAAAAACTACATGCAACAAGTTCGAAGTGCAATATTAAGAAAATAAATCAAATGTGTGCCGTTTTTACCACATATTACACATTAATATAAGATTATTGATTCAAGCAACAAATTTTCAGAAAAAGACTTGTAAAAGAGAAGTTTATGAAATATGCAGCGAGAAGATAATTTTTTCAATTGTAAAGGATAGATATTAAATCACAAATAATAATAATAAAAAAATAATTCATTGCTAAAGCTGAGTTATTGATTAAATGAGAATCAATATATTTTATATAATTTGACAACCCACAGTAGAAAATATAATTTGAAAATTTATGGTTTATGGTGTTACAAGCTTTGCTCTATAGAAATATATTTTTTGAATATTGCAGTTAATTGGCATGTTAAAACTCTTCATGACAAAGAATGTCTACATTAATTAGCATGTATATAAAAAGCTTATTACAATATCCATAAGCTAAATATTAATCGGGTGATAGCGACAAAATAGCATTTAAATTACTGACCCGACAAGTGTTTCTGGAAACATTTAAAAAAATAGTTTACAGTTTATGTTATAATTATGCATATCATTAGACGTGATAGCTTTTATGAAGTAAATTAAAATTGCAGATCCAAAAAATCACACATCCAATATGTATGTAAATTAATTGTTTTTATAATTTAAAATTTCGACTGAAGGTGCTTGATGGAAATTTAATAATAATTTAGAATTATTTTCATTTTGATTTTGTACACTTCCATAAAATTCTTGGTCGAACACGACCCGGGTTTCGAAGTTCGAGTGCATTCGCGCACTGATTAGCACCGGAAGATGCCGAGAGGCGAAACCCAGGTCATGTTCGACTAAGAATTTTATGGAAGTGTACAAAATCAAAATGAAAATAATTCTAAATAATTGTTTTTAGTTTATTAGCATTAATATGAAGATTTTAATAAAAGCTAACATTATAACATTTCTTAATATCAGATTTATATTTAAACTACTTATCTATAAATCGCATAAAGATAATAAATCACATTAAGATATCTGAATAACAGGATCATAACCAATTATATACTGTTAAAATTATGGTGCTAAAAATGAACAGCATCAAATGAAGCTTAAAAACAACAAAGTGACAATATTACTAATCACCAAAAAAATGAAATTATGAAGTCAGTAAATGCTTAAATAATGTCGAATTTGAAACAGAAAAAAATGGTTAACGACATTGTCATGAAATAACTAGTAAAAAAGTAATTCAAACTACAAAATTCAAAAGTGCACTTAAAATGAGGAAATTGACAACTTTAAGTGGGCTAAAAACTTTTTGTTTTTGTAACTAATTGCTTTAATTGCAAACCTGCATATCGCTGACGGCGACACTCGAGGCACGGTCTACTTCGGAATCAGTTGCGTGACCATTAGTCGGTGGTGAAGATTCTAACCCTGGGCCGGGTCCACAACGCGGATGCCAGATTGCTCCGCCTGATAACCAATTATTTCTTCAATAAACAATTATAAGCATTTTAAGAGGAGACATTGGTGAACAATAGTTTGAGAATAGTACAACAAGCGAAGTATGATTCGTTGTTGAAAGCTTAGTTTCATTCTAGTTCTTCTTTTTTAATGATAATAAAAGTCAATTAATCATTTAACAAAATACTGAAGTAGTTTACCTGAAACTCAGTCATATTGATAGGAAACTGTAGGAACAAGAAATTCAAAGTTTTCACAACTTCTTGAAAATCATATACGCTTCAAACATAGTATTAGAACACGGGTTCCCAACCTATGGGTCGCGACGGGTTTTCTGTGGGACGCCAACATTTTCGATTTTGGATTTGAACAACAAAACTAAAAATAAAGTCAAACTAAAATTACCGTATTGAAAAAAAATCCTTTTTCAATTGCATTGGGGCCGCGGGTCACATGGTTTTTATAAAAAGGGGCGTCACCCGAAAAAGGTTGGGAACCTATGTATTAGAATTCATATAAAATGTCACCTTGCAAAAACATTTCTTCGCCATCTCCAAAGGGATCTCCGCATTTAGTACAGCGAGCACATGTCGGATGAAAGTGATGATTGTCTCCGGCCTGGAAGTTAAAATGTATACTATTACATGAAGTGTATACAATGAAGTCATAGTCTTCTTTCTGTACAATTGTGATTTGTAATTATTTAAGAAAAAAGGTATTTCTATTACCTGTAAGACCTTGCCGGAGATGAACCTTTGACAATAAGCGCACCGAACTCCGTATAACTTTTGGTAATCCTTTTCACAGTATGGAATGCCATCACGACCCATGTACTCTCCGTGAAGTACACAACCGCAAGCGCGGCAGGCGAAACACCACATGTGCCATTGTCTGGAACGTCACAAATATCAAATAAACACATTTGCTGCATTAAAGTGATCTTATTCATGAGAATGTAAAAAAATGGCAACTTTCAGAACCCTAAAACATTGTGTAAGCCGATGTCATTTTTTGGCACTAAGATAGAATATGAACTGAATCCAATTGGACGCGCTGATGTCCACTGCTATGTGTGAATGAATGTTTTTTTCAACGCATAGACCATAGTAAACAACAGCTAGTAGATCGTATTTAAAAACGATAATCTTTATTATTAACCCATGCAGCCTCAGGGCACCATTCTTTCGGTGTGAATCATATTTAAAAAAACTGAGGATAAAAGGGTTAATATTACTGAATAATATTAATTTGTTATCAGAGAATTTTATGCATCAATTATTTTAAGCAAAATAAATTATATGTGTAGCATTCGCCAGGGTTGGAGAAGATAGAATATAAAATAAATCTGTTACTATAAAATAAATTATGAGAATAGAAAAAGATGCTAACCTTTCCAAGGCAACTAGTGCCTGCCCTTCAGAAAGTTCTTGATTGCATCCAGCACATTCTGCAAATATACAGTTATAAAACATTAAATATAAGTAGATTCCTATTCATATTTCTTACAAAAGGATTGTCATCATCAATTTTTTTACTCTTCAAATACAATTTAATTTTGAGCAATTTAATTTGCAGCATTTCAATAAATAAAAAAATCTTTTGTCAACAACACGATGAATCAGACTGAAAAAAATATAGAACTTAGTATTGGAAGAAAAATTCTATTATGAATGATTCAAGTTTTCTCACCATTAGGATTGCTAGTGGTGGGGCTCGCAGCTTGATTGCGGGCTATCTCTTTCACGGGTACCATAACACATTTTTGACAGAGAACTTCTTTGCCTGTGTAAGTGACTTTCTCACCAGATGGGAACGCTTGCCTGCAACATTAAAGATTAAATTTGTAACGTCCTAGAATAATTTCCATTTCTATTTGTTTTCACAAATTCCATTATTTTGATTTCAACTTGGTTTTGAAATTTTTCTTTCTTATAGTACACATATCAATACAACACGTTTCCCAGTTTTCCATTTTATTTTTATTAGAAAAATCACAATGTTTATGCTGATTTTTTTTACAGTTTTAATGCAAATATTCTTACCTGCATCTTGCGCAAGTGAAACACTTTTGATGGTAGGTGTTTCCAAGGGCTGAAACCACTTCTCCTTCGACATATGTGTTGCACGCCGCACACCGAGTGCCAAACAGTTTTTGGTAATCCTAGAAAACATGAAAAAAACAAAAAAATTATGTTGTATTTATACTTCATAAATAAATTGTGCTGTTAATTTTAGTGATGATTCATAACATAATAATTATCTCCATGGCGCTATGCTGAAAATATATATTGCTTATCTTGAGTGTCTAAACAATAATATGTTTATATTTTAATATCTCATTTTCAAGAATTGACTTAACTGATAAACTACTTACTGCTAAAATATTATTAGGTAAATAATTTTTAGACATTTACAACAACTTGACTATGAACACCTTATCAATTCTGCGAAAACCAATTGATTTTGATAAAAAAAAATGACAGCTACCAAATAATAGCATCAGTGCTTTTTTTTCCATGTAGCGCAGTGGAACTAACGGCGTTCCAGCACCTTTTTTCTCAGGTTTTTTTGTTTCAAAACAATGTTCGCAAAAAAAAAATGCTTTGAAAACTTTTGATTTTTAAGGCAAAAAAAGGAGGATTGTAAATATTTTTTTAATCATTATTCCGTGAAAAAGTAATAACAGTAAAAAAATTAAACTGCTTATAAATTAGCTATGATATCTAAAAAGTTCTTTCCCACCCTATAAAATTCTAATATTATCAAGATAAAGCGAGAGCGGTTAGTTAACCATAAATCCTGTCCTAACCCTATCTTTCTATTGTCACTCTCCTAAAAAAAGGAAATTTGAGCAACTGAGTTACAGGCAGTTCTCGTAAAAAAAAACTTCTGTGAAGATACCCCTATATGCTCAACATTGGGAATGTACATGAATTAGAAAATAATAGTAATATACGTAGTAAATAGTAAAACCCTTAAAATAAAAATAATAAAACATTTTTAGTACTTTTTCCACATAAAATTTATTAGATCAGGACCGGTTTCGCTCATCGCGAGCATTATCAACTGATAATGCTCTAATTATTTTTATTATAATGCCATTCCACCAAGTATTGACAGTGAACACCTTAAAAGTGATCAGTAAAACCCTTGACAAGTGAAAAAGAAAAAAAGCACTACATAGCACGCTTGGCTCCTAAGGACACTGAGTTTGAGGGTGTTGGAATTATATTTTTAACCCATCCTTTTTTCTCCCTTCCAATCATATATAAATCAGCTCAGATAGAATGATTAGATAAAATTACACCGACACACACGAGAATTATTGCATCAAAACCAGATGGTATGTGCTAGTCTTTTTTTTTTGAGGATTTTCATCAGCGCTCAATTGTTTTGTTTAATTATACCCTTTTTAAAGATGTAACCGCACCATATTATACAACGAGTGTCTCTAGAGAAACACTGTGTCAGTACTATGTACGAGTTTAGCAGTCAGTGTCTTGCAATTTTGTAGTGAAAAATATAATTGAAATAATCTTGGAGGTGGTTAAATTTTATTTGAAAATAAATCAGAACTATTTTAGCTGCAAGAAAACAATTAAAAAGGATAAAGAATATTAAAACTGAGTCTTTTGAAAATCTCCATTTTTCATGGGAAAACAACCAACCTGTGGGCAATAGTAGACATTGTCCTTGCAGAAGAATCCTCCGTGGGCGAGTGAATTGGAGCAAGTTCTGCATGCGAAGCAGGCCATGTGGAAGTACTTGTCGGTGACCCGCAGCACCTCCCCAGAACACTTCTTGCTGCATGCTTGGCAATATGTTTTACCTGTAGTGACAAAAAAAGACAATTAGATTTTTGCAAGGTTGTAAAAATACAGTTACCTAAAATGAAAGTCTTGCACAAAGGGCGGCCAACATGTTTAATGTTATGATTTGTCAACTTTTCTATCAACCTTCGGGATCAAATGGAGTGCATTCGCAATGCAAAGTTCTTATATAAAATCAATAGCACATTAAATATGAATTTGAATTCAATAAAATGGATGCCTGTGACTGTTTTTAAAAGTTTATCCTCCCTATCCTAACTAATCCACATAATATGGTATGTTCAATGATTGGCTAAATAACATATAGTATATTAGGATAGATAAAAATAAATATGCAGGTATTCTTGGGTATAATCGAGTCAGATATGCCAAAAACAGACTATTAAATCAATTGTAAATTTGATGGCTCACTGAATATACTCGAAAGGAATGGGCCTAGAATTATCTTCCATTATACAAATATTTAACACACGAGGAATAATTAAAATTTGGATATTTTTTCTTTGAATGGCGTGTAAAGGAAAAAAGGTGTTGCAACAACCTTTAAATGACATTTAACTTTAATGGTCGGTTAGCAATTATTATTACTAGTCAAGCGAAGCAATAACTTGTGAAAAAAAACCTTGTGCAGCCTTTCCAGCTTACAGTTTTGTTGTCTGATTATGTATGCATGACTTAAACTTGAACGTCAACATGTGTTTAATATTAAATGAGTATAAATGTCTCCCCATAAACTTTAATACATTAAATTTATACATTATCCTGTTAATATACTTCCCATCATGTTCTATCAATACAAATACGCAAGTTAAGATTGACGAGGAAATACACATTGATTGAATGAAATACTCGATGCCGATAGCTTTGATTGTGGTGCTTACGGGTTTGAGTCCCAGTAAGGACAGCTTCATAAATTGGTTCTTCAACCATTTTATGATTCTGTGTTTATATGAGTGGATGTCTGACGATTCCCTCCGACTGATTTGATTCTTAACCACTCTAAAGCTAACGACCCACCGGTGTGTCGCATACCTACTTACCACACACGCTACCCACCAGTGTGTTCTCATTATTACGACGTTAATAAATATTTTTTAGAGTTTGCATCATTGAAAAAGAGTCCGACATCTCTTAAGGACTCACAAAATGAATATTAAGTTTTCTTTTATTAGTTTTTAGACAATTGCTAGCTTACAGGACAAAAAACGTTATTTTTTTCTAGCTGTTAACGGGTTAAAATGGGGCGTAGCCGGAGAGAATAGCTTACCACTTGTCCTGCCTTAGTCTCATCCTTATATACAAAGGCAACAACTGAGTAACAAGTCATTATCATAGAAAATATTATATTGAGATAAGCTCCATTAGGAGTAAATATGCTGCACATTACGAAGGATGAAAAAAAATATTTAATATAATTCAATTTGTATCTTTCCCCTGAAAATATCAATATGTGTGCAACATTCAGTACCTTTAAGTTGTTAACTAACTTTTCTGAGTAGATAGATATTCACAAAGATAGGTAAACTTATGTTTGTTCAAGTTTCTCAACATGTTTCATTAATTAAGTATTGCGACTGAGGGTGCTTGATGGAATTTCAATATCAAATTTGAATTGTTTGAATTTTGTACAAAAGTTACAAAATTCAAACAATTCAAATTTGATGTTTCATTAAGATGATTCACCAAGGCTACGGAGTCGGACTCATGATTTATGGTGTCTAAAAAAAATCAAACTATTATTTTTATTTTATTTTACTCTGTTGGTTGTTGTATGAAAATGTACAGAAACATTAATTTTCAAAAATAAGTCTTTTCATTACAAAAGATATTTTTTTCATCCATGTCCTCTCTTAATATAGACCATAATATCGACCCGTAAACAGCAGAAAATTGTAAGAGACAATTCATAAATTTTACAGAAGAATATTGTTTTTTTAACTTCCTCTCGTAAAAAGCTCGTAAAAAAACTTTGATTGACCTAATATTACTAAGCGCATTCAAGGAATTATTTTTCGAACTTATTGCGAGAGTAAGTTAATAAAATCTTTTATGTTTAAAACCTGACTATTCCTGTAAAATTTATGAATTGTCGTTTACGTTGTTCTGCCGTTTACGGGTCGATATGTACTCCTAAAGGAGCATCTCAGCAGATATTCTTTTTACGGTAGCTGGTTGCTTTTCAGTTACACAAACACCTATTTTCATGGAGGTAAGGATAGATGTTTGAGAGAACGTTGACCAACAGCAGAAATTAAAACTGTATTCAACAGAGTTTAAGGTCAAGTTGGAGACTTTTTAAACAACTCAAGCTCTGAATAGGAATTTATTCATTTAACCATACATACATTGGTTTACATATTATAATGAATCATGACTTGAATAAGATTGAGAATATCTGTTTTGAATAATAAAACGGCCCCATAAAAAGCACTAGATAATTGTTTTTTACGACAGTTCCACATGAATATTAAAACAATGGAGGCATAGTAATTTGCAAACAAAATTAACGGCGCATGTAAAATAACTACCAGGAACTTGAAATGATATTGGGTAAAAACAAAAATTCAGAATCTAAATGTTGTGACGAAAGCACGACGAGTGGGCCAATGCCAATGTGTGTCAAAAAACTAACAAAATATTATAATGTCACATTATCTGCGACAAATATTTATTGGTTATGACATCAACGATGGCTTCTGCGATTACAATATTATTTGATTTAATTTATATGTCTATCTATAGAGTATTTATATTTTTAGTATAAAACCGGGAAATATAAACATCATTTTAATCGAAATTTTATAATTATTTTACTTTTAGGATTTTATATTTCTGAACATTTAATTGTGAGCCAATAAAACACGCCAAGGTGGCGGTCCCAGAGATTATTCAAATTTATTTTCCGTTTATGTTTATAGCGTATTAAATCAGGGCCGGCTCGTGGCGTGTGCAAAGAGTACGGCGTACTAACTAGCGCACATACATCGCACCAAGATTTTGGCACTATCCATCCACTCATTTAGATATAGTTTTTCGAGGCGCCAAAGGTGCCTCGCACACAGACGCAGAAATCCTCGAGCCTGCCCTGATTATAATATACCACATTGTAAAATCAAATTACAATTTTGATTAGTAAGTATAAATCTAATCTCAATCAAAATAATTCATGTTACTATCATGATAATTTGTAATAAGTAAGAACTAAACATTATAAAAAAATGTTTATTAACCTATGGGTGATGGTAAAAAAAGGTTATTTAAGCACGAGGATTCAAAACGATCTTATAAAAATGAGGTACCCGAAATCCTGAAATCTCATTTGTGGTCAATTATTTAATATATTTTCAACAATCCTTGTTTCCAAAGATTTACATTTCAGTGAAACTGCGATATCTCATAACAGCGAAAGTCTAAATACGCCCTTATGTTATTAAGCATGTAAATTCTAGTCCAAACGTAGATTAGTTATTTCTAGAAGCAGAATGTAAAAGTTGTAATGTCGGCAAAAGCTTCCACATCAATTACAAAGCGCAGCCTACAGAAATACAATGACTGCATGAACAAACTATCTTCATTCAACTTTGAACTCAATACCTACTGAATTATTGAAAAAAAAACGTATAGAGTAAAAAATATTCAATAGTATCGTTTCAATTTACCAGATACGTGTTTTAACTAGCTATGAATTAGAATTTTCATATTGGTCGTAAACATATATATATATTAGGGGTACCCAAAAGAAATCCATTTTTTTCCAAATACAATAAAATTTTATTGATATATTTTTACAGGCACATAGTAATTATAAAATATAATCGCCATTATTATCGAGGACTGTTTGCCATCTTTCAGGCAACTTTTCAATCCCCCTTTTAAAAAAGCTGGAAGGCTTTGATGCAAAAAACAAATTTAAATGGTTTTCTACATCTTTCACACTGTGGATTTTTTTCCCTTAGTGAATGCTCTAAGGATCTAAACAGATAATAATCAGATGGCGCGAGATCTGGTGAATACGGAGGATGATTTAAAATTTCAATATTCAGTTCAGAAAGTTTTTCACGGGTCATCAATGCCTTGTGTGGGCGTGCGTTGTCGTGAAGAAGAAGCACTTCTTTTCGATTCACCAGACGAGGACTTTTCCTATTGTTTTGAAGTGACTTTGCACTGTGGACAATGGAATATTGAGTCTTTGTGATAATTCCTCGATACTTAGACGAGGATCAGAATACATATTTATAAGATTCCACTATAGCCTTCAGCATGTCATCGTCGAATTTCAAGGGTCTTCCCGATTTCGGCACATCTTTCAAGCTTCTATCGCCCGATTTAAATCGCCGAAACCAAAACTGACATATGTTAGGTGTTATTACCGCTCCATAAATTTCAATGAGATGTTCGGCCGTTTTTTTTGCATTCCAGCCTTGATCAAAAAAAAGGAGCATGCAGTATCGTAAATGTTCCTTTGTTGCTTCAGGCTTGCTCATTTTACCCCTAATAAAAAATATATGTAAAAAGCAGAGAAATAGTACCACAGAAAAAAAAACTCAGAGATGTTCACTTCACGGTGTCCGGAGACAAACTGATCTCAAACAAGGCATGCAAACAAATGGATTTCTTTTGGGTACCCCTATTTTAATTGATATGAAAAATGGTTGACAAAACAGACTTGATCAATTTAATATCATTTTGGAGTTATATTTTTCGTTATCCATATCGACTGTGGAAAGGAAAAAGGACGTAACCCAAACATATCAAACTTTACAGGAGGCGCTAAAAATGTGTTTTGATGATTTTGTGACATATGCAAATTATGAATTATACACAACCTTGAAGTGCACGGTTACTTCTAAACTGGTGTTTAATTGACGTTATCTAATATTAATTAAATAAATTGTCTCGGAAAAACCTTTATTTCAGTGTTTTTTCTTGGTTTTAATTTTTTACAAGGTCATCTTTTTCAAACTTAAAAGCTAAATTTAGATACTAATTCGGCATTTGCAGCTCCCTTTCTTTTGACAGAATGTGTGTCGAGTAGTATACATTGTGATTATCGAAAAAAAAGCTGTTTTTGAAAATTGAGGGTTACGTCCTTTTTCCTTTCCACAGTCGATATACTCCACAGACCAATGACATGGTTCTACTCTAATAAAGAATTTGTAAGCTTAATTTTTATATTATGTACATATATAAATTGCATTAATTTCCCTGTCGCCTAAGCCGAGTGGCATTCCGCGTGGGAAAATAGCTTCCAGAAGGTTAGGGATTTTTTCTACGCTAAAAACATTTTAGGGGTTCTATTCCGCGACAGAATTTAAAAAGAAAAACTGGCCTAGAGCATATTTCCTAATCCGTTTCGTGACCATTCTTCAAATTTGAAGTTATAAATTTTCCATCTATGAATTGAAGACACAGGTAGGTAGATGAAGGAATCAAAGTTTGAATTAAATTAAGGCCAAGTGTTTTCGTATGTTTTTTCGTTTAGTTGAGGACAGATTAACTAGTTATGTGTTAAGTGGTAACTAACGATCATACCATACAATATAAACAAACTTAGAACTTATTTGTTAATTAAAACCTTCAAACGTGTTATTTATTTAGAAAAAATTAACAGTGATGAAAAGACCGCATTAACAGCCCATGACACCTCCAACCGATAAAAATAATCTAACCCACTTCATATTCGAAATTTTAAGATGTTTGATACACACCCATATGGAAGATAGGTACATAACACCTTCCACATCTTTCACACTTCTAACATCCACTTAAAAAAAACTGTTTTTTTTATAAATTGTAACATTACACCTTCATCACTTTTAAGATTTTCAATACTTGATGAAAAAGCATTATATAAAAAAAAACGATCTTGTACTGATTCCACATTTATTTAGTATAATATAATCAGGACTGGTTTCGTTCACCACCAGCATTTACAACTGTATCTTGTGACGAATAAAACCGGCTGTGATCATAATAAATAAATACATGTGGAATTAGTACAATAGAGCGTTTTAGTTTTTGGATATACGACGCCTTAGGAGAGCGATTTCCAACCTGGGAGGCGCGAACAGTTTAAAATATTTATTTACCCTTTAAAACGTGCCTTTATTACTATATGAAATCAAGGATATGGAGGCACAAAGATGTTTTTTTTTAAAGGGAGGCGTAGTAACATAATGTTTGGAAACAACTGCCTAAGGGCCATCTACGTATGTCTTCAATTATATTCAGAGGTATTTCCAAAACTTCCTTACACATTACTAAAAACACTTTTATGGATAATACGATGAATTAACAGATAGTTCCTCTTCTAATCTCATCCTTTTAGACATACGTTTATTGAAAAATATGTAGCGACCGACTGACAAGTCCTTGTGAAATATCTACTGAGAAGTAATTACTCCAAATATACTCCTAATGATACATATTAGGGATTAACAAATGTTAAAAAATACATAAAATAAAGGCGTAAGTGTAAATAATGTGTGTACTAATTGTACTCGTTCACAATCGAATTTATTTGAAAGCTTTGCAGTAGATAAAAAACAAAATTTTGTGTCACCGTGTACAACTCGCACTCGGGGAATAAATTGATATGAGTAATCTAGAATAATTACAATCAAGAAGAGCTAGTCAAAAGGGTCATCAGTCAGTCAGTCAGCGAGTGAATTGAAAATGATACAGTAGATTGTTGACAACAGTTATGGAACACCTGAATTCTATTTTTTATAAATTATAATAAACATAATTATCATTTTTAGTCCTTGAAAAATTGGCGTTCCAGATGATGATGATAATAATAATGACAACGCTGATTTTAATCTATTATAGGCTTATTTTATTATGAAAACTGTACATTAAAAAAAACAATCTAGTAAAAAAATGCGTTGTTTTTAGGTTTAGTCAAAGGCACACATGGATTTTCCATTTTTTCATAACGGAAAGGCCTCGCAATGTGGCGAGTGAGTAACAGACAAATTAATAAAAATAAGTAAATTGACACGGCAGGGTTGTTATTGGCACCCGCTTCCACTAGCACTTTTGTGAGGAAAACTAGCAGGATTTAAAAAAAGGGTGTAGTTAAATTAATTGTGTTTGAATTTTGTTATCAGGTAACCAACCCGTAATATCAATTGTTTATTGTTAATGGCCTTAAATGGCAACATTGTTTTTCGATACCGATGTAATTTTTGTTTTTTTCTTTCTTGCTCTTGGGGACACGAACCGTACACATCGTGCGTGGGGATTACTTCCCGGTCTCTGGAAAGTGCTTCCAGAGAGACCTTTAGTTGTAAACTCACTTGCAGTTCTTTTTCTTTTGGGGTTTTGTTTTTTTTTCTGAGATGAAAGAAATAATATTTTTCCATTTCGACGAAAATTAAATTCCATTTTGTTCTCTGCGCAGAGTTTAACGTCAAGTTTTTTTTTTTCATTTATAAAATCGTGTGAGCAAGCTAGGTATAATAGTTTTGTATAATAGTTATTGTGTATTGTAATAATTTAAAATTTTGTTTGTTAAATATTCTATGTAATAAATTCGTGATTGCAAATTTTCTTAAATAAACGTTTTCGTGATAGTAGAGCGATGTTTTGATTTAATATCTACCTACCTGTCAACTCCTAGCATATACCAGCGGTATTTGTCGTAATGACTTTTATTAGTGGGGATTTATTCTTGGGGTTTAACATCGTGAACAATAGTAGAAATTTCTGACAATAAATGAAACTCTCAAAAATAAATTACAAGTAATGTTAAAATCGTAGTTATTAAAAATACACACACAAAAGCACTTATTCGACGGGTTTAAAATCCAAACCTAGATTATTATGGTATGTAAAAAACATTTTTACGGAATGCAGTTAATAAATAGTGTTGCCGATAAAAATTATTGACATCCTTGGCAATTTGATTTTAATTCCTATAATAACAGCAACATAATTATTAAGTAAAGCAAATAAATTAACATACAATCCGCAGAGTAAACAATAGAAACGATCATAATGTATGTATCTTACAACAATATGGTAGTTGAAATATTTGGGAGGAAGTGTTGGTGAAAATTTCTACAGACAGCGGGACCAGCTAGTTGAGACTAGGGTTGCCAAGCAAAATAAATTTACACAATTAAAAAAAAATGTTCTGCGGTAAGTCTATTCATGGTCAAATGGTAAACAAATAAGCTGTCAAATTTGTTATCACTGGAAAAAGTGTTGCTAACTAACGAAAGACTAACCTTTAAGAAAACGCCCTATATATACTGATATAAGTAGTTATTTTTAATTGTTTTTACTTATGCAGCCCGTCAAAAATCTGAAAATTGATAAAGTGGCACTTCCTAAAGTCTCAAAGCAACAAAAAAATCTGATGTAACAAAATTATATAGATATTATAATTATATTATGCAATAGATAATTTGTATGTGAAGCGGATAATATTTTTCAAAGATCATCCGGCTCAGTACATAGTTTTTTTTTATAAAATCATGGCTTACATGCTATCGATGCATACAAAATTGCAACTTTTTTTAAAATATCGAGCAAAAATGCATTCAAATTAATAATTACTCAGAAGGTGTTCGCTGTCAATAAATACTTAGCATTATGTATTATATATTCAATAAAAAAAACACTTGTACCGATTCCACATTTATTTAATATGATCCGGACCGGTTTCGCTAATCACGAGCATTTTCAACTAGTAAAAATATACATTAATACAGTGGTGTTGTACAGTGGAAGATTAAGCCAAGTAAAACTATTATGATTGTTAACAAACAAGTTGAAAACGAAAGGAATTTATGGGTAAAGAAACAAAATATAAATAAATAAGTGACATTAAATTGTATATAATAAAATGTTAAGAAACTTCTTATAAAATAAATAAATAATACATCTTGCAGTCTCACCAAAATAACAATTAAGAAAAATCCAAAGCCGATCCTGATTATATTAAATAAATGTGGAATTAGTATAAGTGTTTATTTTTTTCAATGGAAATAAATAAAGTTCATAAACTGCTTTCACCCCTTTTTCGTTCCCTTCTTTTTTGGTGCCTGCCCCGATCTGTAATATTGGAAATCTGGCAACCCCGGTTGAGACGGACGCGAGAAAATTTGGAGGTCGCAAGCGAATGAGTCACCGATCGGCTGCAAAGTAAACTTCCTATCGTCGTTACGAAACCATGGAGTCGGCGTGCTGGCGAAGAAAGTGAGTAAGCAGTAAATGTGTTCCACTGTGTACGTAGTATGTATTATAGCGGAACCGATCGCGGGCGCTGATGACCGGTTGTTTCGTTAAGTGCTGTTATTTGCGCATCTTGGCGTGATAATGCGAAGCATGCTCGCATAATCGCTGACCACTTGTTTGTTGGCCGCTGCCTGCCGCTCGCGACTCAAGAGGCTGGAGGCCGTACTTTTAAAACGGTGGAAGCCACCTGGTTCAGATTCGCACAACAGATACATCGCCCAGATGTTCGGTTCGGCTACTACGGCATATAGAGTTACTATCTCCTGGAGTCAGGAAGGATCATCAGCTTTTATTATATCGAAAGTGCAGAGCTGAATGGGCGTCAGAGACATGAAAACAGCAAAAAAATAGTAATTTGTTTTCGCATTTTGCTCTCATGCATTGTTAGAAAAATTGTCTAACCTTCTTTTTTCGTCTTGAACTAATATTTCATATCTCTTATCTAGTAAGACGTAATAAATAAACCTGACCTCTTGACTTCTTACGATTTACAAAACAAAGACGAAAATTATACTGAATGTTACAACACAGCGAAAGAGAAAATTTTTAAACAAAAATTACTCATCCGTGACAGACAATAAAGTTAAATTGATAAATGATATTTATTTTTCTTTTATTGAACATTGAATCACCCTGCGGGCACCTTGTTATAAACGAGTTATAAGTGACAAAACACGGAAAAAAACAATGTAAACACATTTTTTTACTGGGGAATAAGTGGATGCCCTTGAATCTTGTCGCTCAGCAGTCACAATATGTAGGAGATATTTATATCTTAGAAAAAAACATTCATTTATATGAGTCATATTCATATTGCTTGCTACTCTAATAACGTGACTTCTCAATTAGATATTGACCGCGAGATCCTTGAGTTGCATTTAGCGACGAATTGTCATAATAAATTGAATTCTTACTTTTCCAGATAACACATAAGTGATGGCTGAAACACAAAATTGTTTTTTAATTTAACCTTCAAAAGGCCCTTCTTGGTGGGGCCACGATTATTACCAGTGAAATACGTATGAACCAGGGCTGTGGAGTCGGAGTCGTGATATTTTGGCCGGAGTCTTGAGTCTTGAAAAATGAGCGGTTCGTTTTTTTTTTAAATATATTTCATGTGTAATTTAAGATTTCGACTGAAGGTGCTTGGTGGAATTTCAATCTTAATCGTTTAAATTATGAAATCGCACATTCACACAGATTTTGTCACTAACGACCCGGGTTTCGCCTTTCGGCATCTTCAGGCGTTCAAGTGCACGGATGAACTTGAACTGACGTGTATGATGTGTATTCAAACAAAATAGTCCAAAGAGTTGACATTGCATTCTTGGCTGACTAAAGATGATCTGATGGAATACATATTTATAAGTTTAAATGAAATTATTAAAAGATTTCCTCGGGTCGGAGTCGTCTTTTTTTACACGACTCCACAGCCCTGGTATAAACACAACAAAAACGAAATTTTATAAAAAATAATTATTTTTAATCCTACTCTTTTTTTTCCTTCCTTCTTTACTTTTGGGAGAAATAATGCCTTACTTTTTCGATCATGCCTCCCTTTGAATCTATTGTGATATTAATGATAATCGAAACCGGCCATATAAAATACCAAACCGTAGCAAAAACTATAAACAGCAGGTTATAAAAAAAATGTTAATTACGACAGTTAGTTATCTGCGTATTTATTTGCAGCGGAATGGATTTTATAGCATTGCACATCTCGGTAGAACAATTACATGTCTGGGGGTCAATGTTGAGAGTATAAAATTATTATTATAATTTATGTTCATTATTTTATTGTAGTGGCAATCAGCTCAATGTTATTTGCAAAATTATTATAATAAAGTTTAATTATTTGTATCTATTTACAATGGAGTCTACGATCACAGTTATCGAACTATTTTTTTTTAATTCGAAACATTTGATATATTTACAATGATTATAGATTTAGATTTTTAAAAGTGGCAGCAAAAATATGTACATATTACAGAATCAAATAACGTTGGCGACTTTTGGACAAGGTATTGAAATAATGTATGTATTTATAAATAAATCCTAGAATTTAATTGTAATTATTATTTAACTAAATTTACAGCTCACCCCAAGCCGGCTTTGAATAGTCTTGAAGTTAACCCAATCAGAATAAATTCAATCTCATGACACGAATACTAAATATCATCATATTTGTACCTAATCACAACATTTTTTACTTGGTTCATATCAACTAATTCTTGCACGACAATTTGTATTGTAATTACATATTCTTCTCTCTCCCAACTCGATTTTTATGTATGTTTTAATGTCATAACATTGTAGTTTTATCTGAATATATTCCAATCACACAGTCTGCATTTTCCATTATTCCCATTAACGAACCCATCGTATCAGCGTAGAAGTTTTGACATTGAATTCGGCTAAATCAAACACACTGCACAGAGTAGAGCAGATAAAAAATGACGATAAAACGTTGATATGAGTAGATAAATGCTTTGCTCCTCTTTGATCAGCCACTCTAGCGCCGCTTCGGATCTCATTTTAGTTAATCAATTCATTCCAGCATAATGAAACGTTACGAGATAGCTCTTCAGACGAAACCCCGAAGGAGCAGTGCGGGAGAGCGTAAAGGGATCAATGAGATGACGTCGCTCAAGATGCGCTCTACGTGCGGTGAGGTAGTGAGTGGATTTCGTCACACATTCCGTCCGGTTAAGTCGATTAACTTAATTGAATGATCCAACAATTACAATTATTACCCTCGTCGGATAGCTATTACTTACTCAAAAAATATGCAGATGAAAGAGACAGAATTAGTGAATCCCTACATTATATTATTGTGTTGATGCATTCATACAGAGGATATTTCTTCAGGTATGTCATTAAATTTACATTTAATAAAAAGTTATCGAACATTGTATTTGACCCGACATCATTATGTGCACTTCGCTACATTGTGGAAAGTACTTGATTATATAAGGTTCCTAAATGTATTAACAATAGTCACGGCTGGTTCATAGATCTTATGTTTTAGAATGAATTAATAAAACATAGTTTATAAATAGCCATAAACGGAAACAAATGTATTGGTTTGATCGATAACCAATACCAAAAGCGTAGAGATGAACCAACCCAAGAAAACACAAACACTCGGTCAGTGATATTTTTTTTCATTTAGGTCTGCTCACAGCAACGTGGAATATAATTAACTAAGACTGTTTGTAAGTCAGTTTGCTCAATCTACATATTTCTAATAAGGTAATACATATTTTACAGATTTTAAGTTAAGTTTTTAGGAGTTTTCATATTGGTACGGGTAATAATTCTGTCTTAAAGAATATGGTGTCCCTTGGTGAATAAATATGTTTTTTTTAAATTATGTCCGCTCCCAATGTGGTGCATATGGCACCCTAATGGAGGTATCTTTACATACGTTTTTCTACGACAGCTGTATGTTACTCAGTCGCTCAATCTTTCTTTTTCAAAGAGAGTTGTAGGTATATAAGGATAAGGATATGACAGGACTAGCGGTTATCGGAAAGGTGAGAGATTTTTTTACACCCATGTCTTAGAACAGAAATCGATAAATCGATCGAAAAATGCTGTTCGTATCGGGACTCGATCCCGTGAGATCCGGCACGGAAGCCCACACCGCAAATATAAATAACGGATGCAATATGCTTTACGACTATGGTACCAAAAGAATATATCTTTCTGCATTCTACAACTTCGTTTTACCACTGCATATTTCTACGTCATTTAGTAGAAACACATATATTATTTTACTACTAAGCCACGACTTTGTATACTTCAAAATGTATGGCTTTATTAAAACGTTCGTACAAAAGTATCAACCTGACCCGTTCTTTCTTCATCGTGACTAGTATTAATACTCTTTGTAATAAACGTTTAATAATATATTACACTTTAGTTTCGTCATTCACACCCGTATGGTTTTGTAAATCCACACACCAAGTAAGTTTGTCTTGAAATGGTATACCCAAGTAAGTCGGACAATACCTTTGCAATGATACTGATTTTAAAATGAAGGCCCTAACATTGGGTTACTTTCTTCCAGTATCAATATGAGGCCATGTCATACTTGACAATTATGAATCAATGAAGTGAGCTGCATGAATTATGGCAGCCGCTAGGCCAGGCCTCGCCCCTATACGAAATTATCAAAAACTTCAAGCAATGCATCCATATCAACATGTCATTTATAATATGGAAATTAATCCACTACTAGAAAAAAAAATACTAAATCTTCTGCGGGATATCAATCAAGGACATTAAAATGTTTTTTTTTCAACTTAACATAAGACAAGCAAAACAATTTTTTTGCAGGCGTGCATGCCATACATATTATATCACAATCTAATCATCATAGTTAGAAACTAAGCCTTAAAGCGTTGATCATCCCTCTAATTAATAGCTCAGACAGTGGGCAGAAGGGGTGTGATGAATAAACTATATCTAATTTAAACCAAATATTATATCACCAAAAAAACTTAAATTAACTTGTAAAAACTACACACATTATGTGATTTTTTGTATAAATTTTATGTTCACTAGTAATGTGTACCACATGAATTTCTAATGGAGCGTCAATAGAAGTTGGTCAATTAGCAGCATCACGTGGCGAGGAGTGCAAACATCGCAGCATTCATACCTTTACGACTCGCAGCATACGTATTTGTACCGGGATTCGTAAGCGTAGCCATCACGGGAAATGACGTAAAAATGAAATGACGCAAAAGCGTAGAACATTCGGCTACGCGACCTATCTTCACTACTAGATGGTTATTGCTCTTAAAATATTTAAAACAAATGTTAAAGATTGGCATACAAAACTTCAACCTCGAACGACAACAAAACTAATGTCCCCCAACCAAAACCTTTGCCCCAGAACGAAAATGAAATAATTCGATCATTGTCATCGATTATTAACACCATCTGCCTGACGTTCGTCCATTTGAATTCAATCTGACATTGAATGCATCAGCGGTGCAACAGATGCAACGCAACAAGTGTAAACTATAACAGATGTGGTAAATTCTCAATAATGAATTATGAATGGGGCTATTGTACGCGTACAAAGTGCTTGAAATATATAGATAACAGTATTAATTTGCATAGGCATTGCTAATTGAGATAACCGCAAGCCTCCAATCCAATAGTATTATAATATCAATATAGACTACATTGCTGTTATTAACTGCACTGTGAAAGTAATTAGCAGTAAGATCAGCTGAAAATACTTAGTTGTATAAATTAAGAAATATATGTCTCATGAAACATGTCGTTAAAATTCATTGTACAATAATATATAGGTACTTAATTAACGAATTAACAATTTGTTTTCATTTCTTAAATTTACGTTACATGCATTTTTCATTTATCAAAGAGCTCATCTCAATTGCTGCTAAATCATACTAATAAAATTCGTAAATTCAATAAGAATAAAAAGTATAATGGATGTGTTTCAAGAGATATATGGGAATAATTGAAAGAGATACAAAACAAATTATCAATTAAAAACGAATCAACTTGGCAGAGCAAAAAAGAAAACACTCGTGATGATGATTAAAAAAAAACGAAGGTTGACCAGTCTGTCGTGATAATTATCACCAATTATAATCATGACGTATAACTTCGACGATGTTACGATCTAAATTAGTTAACCGACATTAAAAAAATCCCATCTCCAAATATCTAATATTTGCTCGTTGTGCGTTTTATTATTACGCCGAGACAATTTAAATTGAATCAATCGAGTCACGTAACACGAAAGCTTTAAAAAAATGTTTGTTTCGTAAGATGAATTGTGAGCCAACTGATTGTAAGATTCATTGTTATGTCCAGAAACCACACGAATTTGCAAAAAGAAATTAGATTAGCCGTGTCGCTGAACTAAGCAGCAAGTGGCTCTCGCAGTTATACGGAAAGCTGGCAAATGAAGTCGCCCACGCGTTTTCATTTGACCCACGGGGATGTTCGCATGTGCCGTGCGGCGAATTAGAGCAGTCAGCCGAGATGTGGCGTCACGTCGCATTTTGCGGGAGGATGTGTGACCCATAAAAGTAATTGAACAGTTCGCACGGACTCAAACATAATAATATTGAGGGGCAGCGAAGTCGACGTTGGACAAGTTCTGACGGGTTTTAAAAAGGGGAAAATACAGTTGTAATGAAGCTTATACACGAGGCAAGATAGCTCATTATATATGGGGCAATCTAGTTAGAAACTAAAATAAAATTAGGTTGACCAACTGACATTCTGTCTCTTCCACAAAATTTCCGATATAATTACGTCCCCTTAAATTCTTAAATTTATTTCATGACATGAATGCACTTAAGATGTAACACGTGGGATATGTAAAGAATTTGCCGATAGAAAATGGAGAACTTGTTACAATATGTTGGTGTCAACGAAGTTAAAATAAATCGTATCAATGTATGTATACACAAGAACTTTAAAAAAACAGACAAAACCTAACTAATACGTCGCAACTGCGCCAATAGGCTTGCACTGATAATGTCTAAATTTAAAGTCACTGGCTAAATCTCGTGTGTACGACTACTATAAATATTGCTCTGAATATAAAAAAAGAACCAATCGATAGACAAATTTATATTATAAAATACAACTAACTTTCGACGCTAAAAAGTGATAAGAGGTTACAAACAAGTTCCAAAGCAGTAACGCAATAATGACATAGTGCTACGAAATGTTTAAATCAAGACTAGACATTGATTTGCGACTACTAGTAGATTATTAAATTTATTCACCTTGTAAAAGATACTCCCGTCATGCACTTTTGTTTTTACATCACGTTCTTTATGTAATTTTAAATGCACAGGGAATCACATTTGCATCAACATTATCTGATGCTAGACGAATGCGAGGTAACAGGAAGGAAGCAGTAAATCAAGAGAATGAGCGGCGCGTAATTCCATCTGATTAAATAATACGTACTGCCTCTTGACATATATGGAGCACCGACACTGTCTGTAGAAAGTTAGAATAATAAGTAATCGATGCAAGGAAAATCATTTAGAGGCGATTGACAGAATTGGATACCGCATTATGCATATATCTAAAATTAAATTTTAAAAAAAGTCTTTCATTCTATATGAGAATAGCGAGTTAGGCTGCATATACCTTTCTGCTGCGGTATGTTGATATTTAGTACGAGGTCTAGGGGTTATGGATATTTTTTTATGTGGGGTGAATGATAATGATGTTGAGGTCTCAGGAGAAATCTAAAATATAATAATAGTCAGTTATTTGCAAGTAGGAGAATATGAGAGGCATATAACGGCTACAAGTTTAGAGAAATTCTTTTTCATTTAATAAGTAAACAAGAATAAAATTATGATGAATGCCTGCGCTATTTAATTTTAATCTTCCTTCCAACCCTTTCTGGGCGGTTTGCTCTCGGTTTACCTATAGTATTCCATCTAACCGAGCATTGAGAACTCTGGAACACTATACAACTCTAAATCATTCTTGTCAGAACTTGTCTCCATTCCAGTTTTTTTTCTGACATCCTTGAGACGAACAATGGTTGTTTTCCAAAGATTTCTATCATACCACACCAATGCAACAGAATACGGAGATGAAAACACTACACATCAAAGTAACACATACAACCACGACTTCCGTAACGAATGTATTAAAATAAAATGACTAGTTTTAAAATACATAAAAAACATAAATCCCAAGTCTGTTTTTCATGCTGTGCAATATGAGCGGTATATTGTTTTTTATGGATGGTGTCATTGCACTGTCAGTGAGTAAAAATATTCGTTTTATTTATAAACCCATACAAAAGAACCGCTCCAAAATGACGAGACTTCAGTGTAAGTGCGCCCATTTACTCATCTATTTCCGTATACTTTTCGCATCGGTTAACACTTAACATCTTACTTATGCGAGAATATATGGCACACCTAAGAGATGACAGAACGTTAATAATTAATTTATGATAGTTTAGAGTTAGAGAAAAGGAGATTTGTCCAAAATCACTGCTCCAGAGAATAACTATTTATGAGAATGAGACATTCAAACGTAAGTATCAGAGGATGCTTGCTTTATTAAACATTAAAAATATACGAATGATTGTCAATGTCAAATACGCCATATTTCATAATTTATTTAATATTAAACAGCAGTATTTCAATATAAAATAAGAAATATATTTATTTACGTACACATAAATTATTGCGGCATTTATTACAATTAAATATTTCCACTCCTGGTATTGTAGATAACGAACGCTTGAATAAAAAAAAACAAACCTCCTAAATGTATAGAATTTGTTTGTTTTTTTAGAAAGTGCATATTTGATATATATATACACTTATCCCTCGATTTACGCGGTAGATACGTTCCGAAATAAAACGCGTAAATCGAGACTTCAAGCTCATACAAAAACGGAAGATAGGTTCCAGAAAATAAACATCCGCGTAAATCGATAATTAAAAGAGGTTTCATCATGCAATCTCCTGAAGCATTACTACAAAACATTAACGTTACTCTATCATTAGCAGCTTTAAAACCACTGGCCGTTTTCTAAGATTCTGCAATAAATGTTCTACTGGACATTTTTTTCCAGTTAAGTCCTGTTTCATCACCATTGAAAACTTGATGCGGGGAATAACAATTTTCGTTTACTATCTTCAGAAACTGTGGTAAAAATATCTTAGCTGCATTTTCGTCGGCGGAAGCAGCCTCAACCTTTATCTTGAGATTGTGTAATGAGTATCTTTTTTTTAAAATTTTCTAACCATCCCTTGCTCGCTGTAGAATCTTGTTTTTTTTCGTCAGATGATATAGACTGATTATTTTCTGATAGAAACTTATAAATTCTTTTAGATTTTTCTTTAATTGCGTTAGTATCCATTGGTATTCTTTTTTGTGTGTGATCTCTAACGTATGAGGTAAATTTAGAACTAATAAGGGACCCAGAGGCGACACTTCTTCTGACAGTTATTTCGTTTTTTTTAATTGTACGGACAGTAGATTCATTAATTCCATAAGTTTTTGCAAGAGATGCAAAACTATCACCTTTCTGGAAGGAATCCTGAATTTGAATCTTTACATCCAAAGAGATTGTGTTTCTTTTCTTCTTTAAAATACGAGTAGACATTCCTGGGGGTAAAAATACATAATTATTTGCGACATAAAGAAAACAAAATTCGTAGTAAATTGATTGAATAGTTTTCAAATGTGATTTTTTCCTGACCGTGTAAAAGTGAAAACGCGTAAAATGTGAACCGCGTAAATCGAGGGATGAGTGTATATGTTTTTTTACCCTAGCAATAACACATTGAATTCAAATAAGGTTTGTAACGCGCCAGTAGTTTTCAACATTCTCGTAGAGGGTCTACGACACCATGTCTATTGTCATTATGATACGTGAATTTGACTCCAAATTCATGTCGGAACGAATACAAATTTGCAAATTTGCACAAGCAAACTGAACGAATCATACTGAGAAATCGGTATCGTAATATACAAATATTATTTAGAAACAAATTGTGTTTAGATCATCTCAAATCTTTTTTTTAACATCATGTTTTCACTATCTTAAAAATCTCTGTTAAATTATCACAATGAGAAAAAGAATATGATGAAAATCATACCGTGCAGAGATAAATTTTACTGTGTAACTTTTACAAAATCCAACATAAAAAATAAAAAATAAAAAAGCCACTCAGCATTAGAAATCGGCGCTAACATAACTAACAGAAATAATCAGAATAAAACTAAATAGACATTAAGTAGATCGGGAGAACCATACAATCAATAAACTTGGGAGCCGCTGTTTATATCATAGATGTGTGCGTGAAGTTTATCACCGTCGGGGGGTGATTAACTTAAAAGATAATAAAATGTTTTTTATGGTTATTTTAATACGTTTTTTTTGTCAAAGTTTCCTTTTATTTTCGTATCGATTGTCGGTTTTTCGAGGGCTTTATTTCGCCCTTCCGACAAGCAATAAAATGTGTTTTAGAATGCGTTAAAAAACATAGGCGGAGGCATTGAAATATTTACGATTATTTCGATGATACTAAAACACATTTAGAAATATACATACAAGTATCATGTTGATTATTTTCTTCATTCATGTTGTGTTCGAAAATGTTACGTCACTGAAGTGTTTATCTATTTTTTTTACCTCATATTTCTTTCGAGTGAAATTATTTTTATATCCATAAGACATTATTTATTTTAAACAAATTATCTTCGAAGACATGTTACTTTGTCTAGCGAGACTTCAAAGCGATGAAAATTGATGCGTGTCAGTTGTCACACCTTGTTACACAACGAATGGAGATACAATGTTTAGTGAGAATTGAACGTGTAAAGAAATGATTTTCCACAAGACTTTATCAATCTAATAAATCCACTAAGTAACCGCCGAATCTAGAAAATAATTAACAAGAAAAAAGTCTACAGTATATTTAAAATAGTATTATTTGAATCGAAAGTAATAATTGCGGATAAGTTCACTGCTGTCACAGTCGATCGTTTATAATTTACTCGACCAATCAAAAGTGCGTTCGAAACAAACTATCGCAGTAAACGCCAGCTCGTCAAGTAACATGTTGTAAAGCATATTAATTATTTCATTACAAGCACTCTAATAGTCTAATTATTAGACTCTAATAGGTATAGCGAATGAACATGATCAATCGGGCATAAATCTTAAATGAAAAAAATCTATTAATCGTCGGTGTTTGACAGATCGATTGTAAAAACAGTGCACATAGGCGAAATTATTACCTTCAAATAATACCATTTTAAATATACTGTAGACTTTTTCTTGTTAATTATTTTATAGATTGGGTATTAGGGATGGGTGTGTGATGTCTAAAAAAATCTCTCACCGTTCCGATCCTTAAATAACTGGGCGAAACGAGAGCGATTAGTTAACCACTAGTCCTGTTCTAGCCATATCTCTTCTACTCTCTTTGGAAAAGATAGGTTGAGCAAATGAGTAATAAAAACAGTTCTCGTAGAAAAAGGTAAGATTTTTGTTTATTGTCAATATAAAAAATATCATACACCCCATTGTCTGGCCCATCAGACACATGCATTACTTAAGTCGGCCCAATAGGTGATTTTAGTTGGGCATCTCTGGTCTAGGCCCTAATAAATTTGAGAATACTACGTAGCTCGCTTGGCAGGTACTGTTATTTTTCAATGTGGAGATCGGTTATATCGCTTCAGTTTCAATTAATTATCGTTTAACTGTGTATCAAATAGGCAACATGATACGTATATTCCATAAACAGTCCACTTCAGTGGTAGGATCTACTCTTAAATATGAAAATCCATAAATTAATAATAATTGTGGTAGAAGCCGTTTTAGCTGTGCGGTCGATTAGATTACTACAATTATTAAATTACTTACTGCCATGACGCCAAGCAGTGTCACATTCGTGGTTATCAATTTTGAAAACAAGTGTATTTGGAGTGGTTACTAAAGCATTTTTCTTCATTCCTGAATTTTCCAAAGAAATTATTTTCTCTTGATAGAGTGCATTTAATAAAAAATAGAAAATTTGAATCTTATACAATATCTTCTTACATCCTAACAAGTATTATTGTCAATGAGTAACTTTTTAAAAAATATAAAAAAAGAGTTTATTTCACCGGCTAATTAATATTAATTAACAGATTATACGCAGAAAAATTGAGATATAAAAAAATGACAACTAGTTTACGCGGAAATGTCGCAATCGCTGTGTATTGAGCGTGTAATCGAGTAAGTGGCCGAAATACAGGGTCGAAATTCAGAAAGAAAATTACATCTAAAATAGACCAATAATGATTTTATATGCAACCTATTTTGACAGTCATTTACATGATTTCTCGCCGCTAGCGAATATTATTTATAATATTAGAAGGGATGTAATAATTTAAATTTTCAATGCATTAAAATTAAATCATACAATATTTTAAGATATGTTCCAGAAAAACTAAATCCGAGTTATTACGTCATAGCAAATAAAGTGATATAAGAGTAATAACGAAATATTTTATTCGTCCCTAAATTCTTATGGCCAATTGATGCAGTCACCAGTTTATTTACCTTATTATTTAAATTGCGTAATACGTTAGATAAGGATTATGGACATTTGTATTGTGTGTATCTTTCTTAATTTTGTTACGTACATACTTAAATATATGGTTAATAAATAGCATGCGGCTTTAAGCTCTTTGAGTAGTGATTTAGTTTGTACTTTATTTTGACCAGGGCTTCGAGCCGTTACTTTTTTCGTTCCGGTTCAAGTAAATATATATATATTTATCGGTTCGGTTCCGGTTTTCATTCCGACAAAAATAACGGTTTTTCCGGTTTTATGTTTTCGGTTCAGCTCCGATTGATTCATTTTAGTACTTATCTGTTAGCGCAGCGCCATTTTTAACCCCTCGCGTACAGTTTCAGAAGAATGTCGCAATTCAGCGTAAAAAGATGGTGTAGAGAAATTAAATGCTACGAAATATCCCTGTCATCAAGACGCAATCTAACTTTGGGAACTCAATAAAAGAGCTCATTATTTTTTACTCTATGGAGAAGGGTCCTTTGGTGTTGCATTTTTAGCCAATACGATTTAAATAATAATATACCCGAACAAGAAGCAATCGATGGTGCTGAGTGGTGTCCAAAGACAAAACCCAATACGTATCACACCTACGACAATCGAACGACAACTAACTTGGGGAGCAAGAACATGTTAACGCGCGTGTTTGAATTTGAACACGCGCTGAACCGAAAAAAACGATATTTTTTTTCGGTCCGGTTCCGGTTTTCGTTCCGACAAAAATAACGGTTTTTAGTTTTCGGTTCAGTTCTGGTTCGAAGCCCTAATATAAACCATTAATACACACAAAAATATACATTATTTTTCGTTTATTAGTCAGTCTGTGAAGACTATAGAATAATATTTCAGGTGGTAAATATTCTTTGGTACTTCCTTGTTTAACGCCAGGCACTGAAAAATGCAACGGTCGTGGGCGCACCTCCATGTCCAGATGGGGTGTTAATCAACCGAATTCAAAATATTAAAATAACATTAATAACAGCCTTTTTTTATGTGTTGTCGAAAATCGACTTCAAGGCGTTTAGGTGGAAACATGCTGCCGACACCCGACCCCACGTAAGCGTGTTGGATGATATCATAGCTACATATTTGCCATTGTATTGTATGGAACAGGAATGCACTGCCGAGGAATTTGAAATCTTGAATTTGCCAATTTCGTGTAAATTTTAGGAATTTTCTCAAAATTTCTCAATCCCGGGATTTCGGGATCAGAAAATTGAACGGGATCCCGGGATTGGATGCCCTAGATACGTCCCTGTTTGTCCGCAAGTTGGCATAAGCCGGATATAAGCGGAGGTGTGCATCTCAGTTCTTGGCGGGAGTACGCAAAATGAATTTCAATTGCAGGTCGCTGCCCTCGGCACCCGTAATGCACGGCTTAGGCTTACTACGGCTTCGATACTTATTAATTTATTAACGCATAGCACATGTCAATTTGCATGCACTTGTCATGGAAGACCAAATCGGTTGCGTCACGCTAGCAGCTTAGTAAAAAAAAACACTAGTCAATAATAGTTTCTAAGAACATACGACTCTGCGAAACATAAACATAATATAGGAACATTAGGAGGAATTTTAAAAAATAGCAAGTATTATTTCAAATAGACTACATAATCTATTCTCATATCATTTATGGTGTGGGGCAAATTACAATTTATATTTCCCTCCCTTTCTGAAACTGTAACGCACAGCAGCACATCACTGCGCTAGCGTACGATGCACGATACAAAAATTTTAAACAGAGTGTAAGTAATATTTTCTGTGAGCATAAGTGTAGAGCGAATGATGACAGGTGGCTTCGTGTATGATATGTTTACATTATTTTAGTTTGACTACATAACGAATAAAAATGTTATCATCATTAGCGTGATACTAAGCAAGTTTTTTTTTATCTTAAAAAAACGGGAAAGACGATTTAAAGAACAGTACGAATATTTTTTATTGCTTTACAAAAAAAATCTCGTTCAACCAAAAATATCCATTTAACGTGTCTTCAATAGGTACACTATAATAGCTACATAATTATTATCAGCAGGATTACACTGTTAATTAATATTTTTAATGGCATTTTTTTTGACATATCGTTATGAAACCACTCGTTATAAATTAAGTTTTTACGCTCCGCTGTGAAGTTGTAGTTTGTTAAAATACGAGCTTTACGTTCTAGGAATTTAGGATGGCGATGTATTTATTTTTTAGATAAATGTGAATTTCTAAGTACTCAACTTGTAACGATTGACACTTTCATACGTCGTTATTTAAAAGTAATTTTAAATTATAAATACATTTGCCCCGAGCGCTTTCCAATAGGCAGGCGTCTGTTCTTAGTCGTTTAATTTGTCATCAAGCAAAAGCAGCTGGCAATAAATGAGATAATTAACTACATTCTTGGTCTAAAATGACATCAGAAATCCGCTGCCGTTCAAGCCGAGTAGAGACGTTAAAATGCGTTAATTGATATTGTTTTTGAGAAAGTGGTTGATGCTTATTGAAGTGAAGAAAAAGTGGCGGATGTGTCACGCTCTCAACTTGCTGTCTCGCCGCACAGTGGTACCACTCATACATACAAGCGCGCATCTCATAAATTAACGGACAACTCGTTTTATTTAATTTAAGAAATCTACGGCTGAGACAAATAAATGTTTTTTTTATTATGTACGCATTGAAGTTGTCATCACATACAATGTCTTGTTATTCAGAAGAAATGTACAAAATTGAACATTTGTATCTATTATTTATATTTTCCGATGTTATTTAATATGATATGTGCATTTATTCAAAACAAAAACTTTCGAATATGTGAAACAATATTTACACAGCATCAGCTAACATATCATCGGTTTATAAGAGTAATCAACGCATAGTAAAAAATTAAACAGAGTTGAAGTATGACAAACTTTGGCGTACGAGATTGACTTGGTTCGAAAATATCACCCGAATTGTCTTGCTACGCCGGGGGTGGGAAACTTCGAAACGGCTCAACAAAGTAAGGGTTACAGGACGTTTCGTGATTTAAATTTTGACCCAGAATATATCCTTTTATTAACGGTAAGAATGAAAGTTAGTCAATGTTGAAAGATGTTCTTAACACATTGTAATAAAATGAATTCATAAAAAAATAATTCAGGAAGGTGAGTTGATAGGAATCACGGTGCGCCGCCGCCGGATGGACCGATCCGCGGCACAGTTAACTGACTTCTTATTTTGTATTTATTATCAAATTTGCGTAATAGGCGTTAATGCGATTTCTACTGAAAAAGCGAAAGTATGAATGCAAAAAGTTTGTTGACCGCACAGGAAACAATAAGCAATCTAGAGCGCCATTTCCCTAAGTATGCTCAATTGATAAAGGTACGTGAATCGAGTGTTTGGCCGAAAAGTTTTTTATTTGTAGGTATGTACATACTCAAAGCCCCCTATAGTGAAAGCCATGCTATAGAGTTGAAAACAGGTACTTCTTTCAGATGAGCGGGCCGGAGTCATAATGTTCAAAGTAATATCGCATCATTATGAAACCATTTATTTCTGATATTTTGTAGGAAATACATATATATATTGTAATTATATATCTTTTTAATTAAATCTTGTTAAAAATAAGAAAAAATCACATTTACTAAGGTTTTTAAATAAAAATCTTGGAGAACAAAAGAAAACAAAGAAGGCAAATCATTTTTTTTACAATATTTCAATACAGAGTATGTGTTTGGATAGTTTATTAAAAAATCCAACGCCATTCTTGGGATTTCAATCAATTAATATTAATCTCAATATTTATTTACACTGGTTCGTTACTCAATCTTTCCATAGGATTTCTCAAGTCATATCAGTAATCAAAAATCAGTAAGTCAAACTAGGGTAGCACATTTCACTTCATTATGTTTTAAATATTATTATTGATAAAAGCATCATTTACTTGGTAAATTGCCATTATTATATGATAAAAGACGCAGCATTTATTTCATATTCATATCACAATAGGTGTCCAAATCTTATATTTATCTATATATATAAAAATCACGTGACACGGTGTTTGTCGCCAAACTTCTCCGAAACGGCTTGACCGATTTTTATGATTTTTTTATGTATATTTGTTAGATATGAGAATCGAATGAAAAGTATATTTCATTACGCTAGGTGAAAGGTGTCCCTATCCAGAATTTTTAACAGAAATATAGATACTACTTAAATGGAAAGATAATTATTACGATTAATAATCGTGATCAATAAAATAAATTGTAATACTAAATATATAATTAAAACTGTGCGTTTATCGATACATTAAGATTCGAATACATATACTCTACCACACATCGCATTTCTTGCCATTCGCTATATTTCTTACAATCATTACTTAATTTGCATATATGGCCCTTCCGATGTATCGTAAATTGTAAATCAATAACACCAACGAATCACAGAATATTCATACAAGAAATCTTTCAAACATACATGTTATATTCAACGAAAAATATACTTATAAATTGGAATTTAGAGTTAATCTACGTATAACCGCCATACAATGTGTTAGTAGAAAATTAGTACTAAGAGAAATTTCAAGATCGAGAAAACTCATGAAGCGGCACGTTTTGAGCCCCATTTTGTTAAATAGATGAACTAACAGAAACTCAGCACCTTCTTACGAAATATGAAATAAGAGTATACAATTTGGAAAGGCACGCAATTGCTTTACATTAACTATACGTGTCTGAGGGAATAACAATCATAAAAACGAAAACGGCCTTTTTACAGTGTAGCCACTTCAAAATTGAATTATAAATTATTCGTATTAGGCTTTAGAAGCACAATATAATGCTCAAATTATAAAATACTGTCCACCATTAATGATAACGACTTCATCATTATGCCATATGAAATAGTAATAGATAGTTTATTTATTGATTTGGCATTTACTTGGTAGAACTCCATTATAATAGTGTAAAAATATCAACGTATTTTAGTTCTACAGTATTCTACTATCGTCAGACAGACATTATCAGCATTAAATCCATACATATTACACGCTGTCTTATTTATAATTCAAATTAAATTACTGTGCTAACAGTCTACTATAATTGGCAATACACGTATGTAGGCTCAGGCTATGATTTACGATACATTAAAACGATACTATTAAGGCATGTGTATGTATATAGTTATAATATTTATAAACATATAAAAGCCAAATGGCGTATATGAGTCATTCGCATATGGCGTTTGTTATAAATAATAAAGACAGTGACGATCGGAAAATTGCAGACGCAGATGACATACGGTATTTAAATATTATGCAATATGTACATTTCAAAGTTACAGCTTATCAAATAACTGCAGAGCATTTCAATACAACACTGTTTCATATATTATAATCATGACATTACTTATGTTTCTCAAAAAAGACTTGTGAATAAGTATTAAAAGACGGCGAATCGCGGAAGCGGATATTTTTTTTTGTTGATAAATTTAAAAGCCTTATTGCTAATATCGTGATCATTGACCGTTGATAATGGTTCAGTTGATGCATTTATTACGTATTACAATACTATATTTTCTGAATATAGTAATGTTCTAGGAAAATATTTATTATAATTTTTAATGAATTTCAGTATTTTACTTCATTATACAAACTGATCTGTAAACCTAAAATTGTCAGAAAACACAACTGGGATAATAATAAGAGTACATATGGAATATTTCGTGAAATGTTTTTATATTTTTTGACGATGATCAATCAAAAAATAATTCGAAGTGATAAATTGTCTGCGCGAGAAATTGTCCACAAGCACATTATTCTTGTTATTAACGATGGATCTACGTGCAAAATGTGACAAAAAGTACTCATATGTGCTTCAGAGATTTATTCGGATCGCTATACCAATATACAATCGAATCGATTTTGAATGAATTTCCTTCGCTACCTGACAACATGAAAAATGAGACAATAATTCGAGAAAATGAATTTATGTTTCCGTTATGACAATTTACAGGAGTTTACATTAATACATAATTGCGTTATTTTTTGCGCTATTTATTTAACTTTCGGGCATAAAAAGAGCAACATGTTGTTTAGCATATTTACCACATATCATGGGACTGGAAGGGAATACAAATGATATTTACGAGCTTGTGGAAGAGCACAATAATTAAATTTCGGCTAAGGCTTTTTGAACAATTTATAAGTAAATTTCTTTGAAAAAACGTAATAAATAAATAAATGTGATTTTTTTGGCATGAAACGCATTATCGTACTTTACATTAATTTATATGGAAAAAATGGATTCACTTAACGGGGGTTTCACATTACGAGTAAGATTCTGGAACGAATTATGCTCGGTATGCGAGGTTCCACTGTACAGATAAATGCATGCGACTTTCAATAACATTGGAATACACCGGACTAAAATTCATATTAGCGATTCAATTTCTATACGGAACTGTCAACGAAAAAATCATAAAACGTTGAATTGATTAGATTTCGCAGCTTTCCGAACAGTCCTTCTGGCGATACAAAATGATACTACTTATCCCTCAATGAATAACAACGATATGATTGTCTAGTATGCTATCAGCCGTCGATATTTAATGGTGGAACGAGTTATCAGAGACGCTGATTCACGATCATTGGCACAGTTACAGCTAGTTAGTTTATCTTCGGCACTAACTCAAAAAGAACGTGACTCCGGAATCCAGGCCCCGCGTCAATATTATTTATTAATAATTTTATTTTACTATCCGATCGGCAGATGTTTAAGGCTATCGCAATATACATCTCGCCTTCCCCGCGCGTTCGCTTCTGACTTCTGACATGGCGCGATAGACATCGTCGGAGGCCAAACGAGGAAACACTAAAGTCGATTAGCATCGATACAAGAATAATTAGTTTTATCACGAGGAAATCGATTTTGAACTTTCGCCATGATCGATTGGAGAAAATCGGCGCTCGTTGGATTCCATTTAATATCCCGTTTTATATGAGGCGATTATGCTCGATATAGCAATGTCAAATATAATAATAAATTTTACTTGATGCTTTCACATGGGTGGGTCTATTTTTTATAAATATATATCAACTGTAGAATCATTATTCGCGCGCATGCGCAAATAAAACTCGGAAAATGCTCTTAATATTTAACACAGACACAATAAATGTGTGAATTGAACAAACCTAACGTTAAACATGTATTGTTTTAATCATAACTACTAGAAACGTGATAGCATTATAACAACTATAAAGCAACGAAAAACGATTCAAAGAATAAAACACCCATTTATAATATTCCATTTTTATTGAACACGATCAGGACTGACAGGATCAGCTTCGATCATCAGTCGACTTGAACTGGTCAGTTGATAATGCTCGTCATGAGCGAAATCGGTCCTGATCAAATAAAATAAAAGTGGAATTGTCTTTTCACCAAGTATTGACATTTGAAAGTGGACACCTGAATTGCGTTACGAGGTTATAAGTTTTTTTAATTTAAGATTTCGACTGAAGGTGCTTGGTGGAATTTCAATATTAAATTTGAATCGTTCAAACTATGTACATTCTCACAGATTTTGTCACTAACGACACGGGTTTCGCCTTTCGGCATCTTCAGGCATTCAAGTGCACGGATGAACTTGAACTGACATCATCAGTCGAAAGGCGAAACCCGGGTCGTTAGTGACAAAATCTGTGAGAATGTACATAGTTTGAACGATTCAAATTTATAAGTTCTTGTTGCTAAATTAATAGATAATAAAGAAAAAACTAAAATGAAAATATTTTAATAATTTAAAATACAGTTAAGTTAATTTATTCTGCAGTATATCAAAGATTGTAGTCAATTTGCCTAAGATAATCAATAAAAACGCATAGGCACACTGACAAATCCTATAATTTTAGCATTAATTGTTGTACATACTTGATAAGCAAGGCCTGTACAACTCGCGAAGAAAAAATACTAATAGCACGAACATTAGGAGAGAAATATCACCAGTTTTTGCCGGGAGCAGTATTATATAAAAATCAAAATACAACGAATGCTCTTAGAAAATTATTTTCATCATACCGCGGGAGACCAAGGGCGCGGTGTTTTCCAGCAGTCGGAGAAAAGATACAGACGACCGAGTGTTCTTACCCCAAATCGCCAGCGGTACTAAACATCTTGTCCTCAAGTTACCACATTTTTTTTACGTGGTCTCAACATTGAAGATAATAACGGTACGGAATTATTGTTAGTTATGACGAAGGTAGAAAATCCCGCGCAAGAGGAATAATGATAAGTTATTTTTGACGATTTAATTTTAAAAAAATGAGTGCGAATTTATTATAGCTTTTGAAAATATACAAACGATTGATGCAGGGCTGTGGAACCATGATTAAATAAAACGACTCCAACTCCAACCATAGCTTAAAACACGACGGCGCCACTTTTAACCCTAGCAATTTGAATACACAAGTTTTTGAAAGTTTTCGAAGTCATTAGATTTTTTCGAGCACGACTTCAGATAAAACAGCCCCGACTCCGCAGACCTGGATTGATGTCTGTGAAGAGTTTAGGTAGATAATCAAACAATGCAGATCGATGATCAGTATAAAATTCATATTGAACGGACTGCTATTTTGACGAAGTGTTATTTTTAATCCAACGTGAATAAAGTGAGCTTAAAAAAATATAATAAAAGGACTATGTGTTCAATTGTGTTATCATTTGTTTTTACCGGAGAAAGCCAAGCCTGATGTGCTCGAGTGCAATTTTTGTTTATTTTTTGTACGAAGATATATAAAGAAAAATTGTAATTCAATAATAAAAAGCGATAAAGCTAGTTTTTATTCAGTTTTAGTTCAGAACCAATGTCTTCGACACCGCGCTGGCGCTGGAATTAGTCATTTGTGGTCCGAATGTGGTGTACTATCCTCTGCATGTCGGTGAAATGTCCCTGTTATTAGACAACTCACAAGAAACATCTCGCTGGCCTACCTAATACCCTAATGCCCGCATTGAGACACCGGCCATTAAATTCAGTTATGATTGAATTAATGAGATATGAGAAATCTCACGGAAAGCTACAGATTATTATACGAAAACAATAAGAGTTGCGGTGGATGATGGTGAGATACATCGCGGGAAACAAAATAAAAATAATTGAATCGAGCAATCAAAATGCAGTCGAAATAATTGAAGCAATCGCTTTTTAAGTTTAGAGCAGCACAGTGAGCTACGCGAGACAAAAGAAATTGATCTGGATGAGTGGGATATCATTAAATCACAGTGACTGATGAAGCGCGTACCTGAACACACAAAAACAGCTGGAACGATAATCAGGAGAAATCAACAATCTTACGTGTCATTTTTTGATAAGGCATTCAACGCTTTTTAAGACATCCGTTCCCAACGTATATTTTCTTACAGTAGTATTCTAGAATTTTGTATCGACATCTGGTTGTAAATCTCAAGAAAAGAAATAGCTTAACGCCACCAATATCAAGGTAGATTTTAGCTAGCCGTTACCATATTTTTCGATATAATATAGATTTTAGCACACGGCGTTTTAGTTGATATAAAATAATTTATTGAAAAAAGGTCATTTTTGGAGAATTGTCCCCCCGTCCACCTTATTCAGTTGATGAATCCGTGGGATAGTTTAGTGATGAATACCACAATAAACTTAAAAGTATTTAAAATTTTAGATCGATATGTAGATTTGCTCAATTACAAACGTATAATATCATTGAACATATTTTTCACTAAAATATGCGTCACTATCGTGCTCGTCTTTATCTATGGATCGGTACAGTTTAACTGGTCTAAAAAAATATTAAGAATAGTTAAGACGTATTGTAGTAGGTGTTTATGATTGATCATATCAACCGCTGTGGGTGTTTGATACAAATCATGGGAGAGTGGTAAAAGTCTTCGAATAACTTGCAAACAGGTCTTGGTATTAAGACATATTCTTCGACGCCTTTGCTCCGGTGAATAATGGTTCAAACTTAACGTGCAGCCATAAACCTCACAAGCTGACGAGCATGGTGGAATAATTTCGAATCTGTTGAATAAAACGACCATACTATCAATTTAGCAATATAACTTTCCAACGCCGATCCAACCGAAGGGCGTGGGTCAATATGTCAAAAGCAGCAGGAGAAGAAAAGGCATATCCCACACGATAAGTCGTGACGCGAGAACATCGGATCAGTCGGCAGTTAAACTTCCGACGGAAAAAAGGTCCATTAAAGAGTTACGTGAATTGAAAAGGATGTCGGTACCAGTATCAGCAAATAACGCAGCTGTAGCCATTTTTTTTTTACTTAGGCAGCATTTTTGGGCAGAACAATTTAGCTTGATCCAAAAATTAACGTATTTTTTTTGCAACTAACAGTTAAAAGTTTTGCGAATATACCAGAATCAAGATAATTGTTTAAAATGCAGCACTGCGCCGTGTCATCAATGTCACCGCTTTGGATTGGGAATTGAGACCGAATAGGGTATTTTTTCCAGGGATGATATTGTTGTAGAGTATTTCTGACTTCCGGCTAACTATGAAATAAAAATTATTCAGAAAGAAAACTTTACTTTCGTAAATAAATTCATATTGTTTCTTTTCTGGGTCGCGTGCTGCGGATGCCTCGTCCCTGCTTGCCTCGTCTTCCAAACAGTGAGACTCGGTGTCCTCCTGTACGACCGGCGGGTACCATCCGTTGCAGCGGTCGGCAAACTTTAAAACATCACGGACCACTCAATTCATATTTTAATTTTTATATAAGATTTTGTATTTTGAAATTATTTTTGGTAAGTATTTCCTGTTCCAGTCCGTTTTTCGATTTTTCGCGAGCGGCGAAAAATTACAAGGACGATAGTAACATTAGTAACGGTGGCGATTTCTTATCTCAACAAATGGTTATGACGAGTTATGACGACTTTTGTGACAATACTTGCCGCTTTTCCCCAGCAAATAATGGCCGATTAAATAGTGTGATGAATGTTCCAGCATGCTTGAAATAAGATGGACATTTTTTACAGATTTTTGATAGTTTGCTGTGGATCAAAAAAATGTAATAAAAATTCACATTTTTCTGCGGACCACCGAAATTCTGCCACGGACCACCACTTTGCCGACCGTTTATCCATAGGATGTATGTACTTGACGGAAGTGAAAGATGCTGGCATGTCAAGGAATGAAGTGAGGCGATTGGCGGATTACAACAGGAAACCATAAAAGTGTCGCGTGGTCAGCGGTGACCATGTGTTCCACATATGGGATCGATGTGGTCAAAGAAAAAGAAAAAAATATTTTCTATACGACATACTTTAATATTTTTGATTTTCATTAGATCATGTATATTTAATTGGTAAACAAACTTAGCACGTCGACTAAAATCAATTTCGCTATAAAAATTGACATTAGACACTTAAGTGGAACTAAATTATACTTAATACTTGAGCGCCGTCCGTAGTGTTAGAAGACTACGTTCTTAGGAGCAGAGACATATCAAAAGTATTGAATAATTATTTATAATTAGAGTTCCAGGAAGATGTGGTCACCGAAGCGCGAACAAGACAAAGACGTGAATTTATTTATTTTGAGACATTTTGCCTAGCTGTAGACAAGACATAATACAATTAAGCACATGCCTACGCGATGTACAGTGCCCACGGCAGACGCATTGCATACACCTTCAGAGTATAATCGATTTTATTCAAATATGAATAAATATTACATGCTATCTGTGAATATTTTGTTGGTCTTTTAAAATTCAATTTAACGGTAAGTAAATAAAATAATAAGGTCATCCCAAAGGTGGTGGGATTTCTATTAAGTTTCTGTCAAGACGCAAAGGCTCACGACTCTCGTAGATAAAGGTAATCAACATTTTTTTTAAAGATTTTCTTTTTAATTTTACTGCAATAGCACAATTCAGCTTAGCAGATTAAGCAATGTGGAAGTATTATAATGTAATGCATTTTAAAAAGAATGAAAATTATAAAATAAATTTTGATATTTATTATGTAAATCAAGTGTGAAGTCATTCATTGTATCAAAAAAAATATGAACTATCAACATCGAAATATAGCTACATTATGTAGTATAATATACATACATATCTTTGTTTTAGGATTGTGTTATAATAGTTTAGCCGTCATTGATATTTTAAAAAAAAAATATTTAATTTTTTCCGTCATCATATACATAATTATATGTTTAAGTGTTTTTTAGCACCACGCTCAAAAAGGACTGTCGAAATTGACTATCGGACAAGGTATATTTGTTAATATCTTAGATCAGTGTCTGCCAAACTTTTTTCCTTAACGGCATAGTGATGAATGGCACTAGTACCGCGATACACCAAGATGCCGCAGATTATCTCCGAAACTCTTTTTTTTAGCTCACCGAGGAATTTAAGATCCTCGATTTTGTACCGAATAGGCATTATTTAAAATTGACATTTTTAAGGCTTCTTCCACCGCGGCACACCTGGGACTTCTTGCGGCACAGTAGTGTGCCGCAGCATACAGTTTACCAGACACTGTCTTAGATGTATGTCAGTAAAGCAGTATGTATCTATGAGTATTTCAAAGATATTATGTATTCTGTTGAACTGCTCGCACGGAGACAAACTATTATATTTAAAAAGAAAAACCACATAACAACTTCGCCGTACATTCAAAATACGAAGTGAAATTTAAGTCAAGAAAAATTGATTCTATCTTTGATCTTATGTTACATAAAATTCAATTAGAAAAAGTTCATTTAATCGATTTTTTCCTATATTATTTTTTTGTCAGACGTAAATTAAATAGGTACATACATTTCGTGCCTTACCTGGGTATATGACATAAAAATACATCATGAAGAGCTTGGACCGTCATTTATTTTTATTGTATTGATATCGCACGCATGGAAAACAGTTTTTTACGCGTCCTATGCCCTATTAACCTACTTTTAAAAACAGCCGAAAAATGTTACGCAGACCAATGTATTTTGAAGTTTACAAATTTTTGATTGGATTCTGCGCTCAAATTTACTCAACTGAAATAATCGTTACGTGTGGCCGCTCATGCCCATCCGTTGCCCACTGAAGATATTTTGTTTACTTAATTAATAAAGAAAATCAAAACTTTAGGTACCTACCAAAATCATTTGAAACAAAATTTTATCTCACGCCCAAGTTTTGAGAGAGTGTTTAGCTATTATGCAGAACATAATGTCATAGACATTATATTTTTTTATATTGTACTAGCGAGTACCCGGCATGCGTTGCAATGCCACTCAAAGAAAGAAAGTGTTTTAATTCTGTTTATTGAAGTGGTTTTGGATATCTTTTGTTTTTCCGTCTGGTGCGTATACGAATAGATCTGAAGGTTTTCGAACGGTTGAGCAGGCCACATACAGTTGTCCATGTGGGAAACATAGATTTTCTAAATTTAGTCCACACCCTTGTAGCGATTGTCCCTTTGCTTTGTTGATGCTCATTGCAAGTGCGAGTCGCACCGGAAACTGCAAACATTTAAATTCGAATGGCATATCTGTTGGAATCATTGAGATGCTTGGCAATAGTACATTGTCTCCTTTAAATTTTCCTGTTAATTTGTTTAGCTTCAATGATATTGTGCATTATCTTTCTCACTGAATGTCTGGTACCGTTGCAAAGCGGTGAATTTATATTTCGGAGAAGAATGATAGGTACGCCAATTTTCAATGTTAAAACGTGTGACGGCATGGCTGGCAAATCAAGTGAATTTAAGAATTCAGAAGAATTTATTGCGATATTTTTGGGAAAACGTTGTAAATCAATTCTCTTATTGTTTTTGTAATTTTACAGAAATTTGTTGGCAATGTAATACATTGTGTTGATTCATCTATTTCCAATTTTCTATTCCCAATATCCAACAATTATTTTGCGAAATGTTCAGCGGATGTGTCATATTGTAGTTCTACACGCATGCTGGCCTTGAAATCCAATTTCTGCACGTGTCGCCATAAAACTGATGATTTGAGTCATGCATTTAATTCATCAACAGCTGTTGAACGTGGTATAACTGATAGGGTTTGTCAAAAATCACCAGACAATAAAATAAGTGCGCTACCAAAAACCACTATTTATTTCCTCTCAAACCTTTTAGTGCATAGTGTAGTGCTTACAATGCCTTTTTGTGCGCCATAGTACATTCGTCTCATATTATGAGTTGGCATGATTGAAGTTCTTCACCCATTCCGATTTTTTTTTGATATTGCATGTTAGTGTCTCAGTGATTTGCATTAAAATGCAATTTCAGTGCTGAATGACAACCATCCAAAAATGTTCACACCAAAGACACGCGAACTGACGCTAAACTATATCAAATACAGATATTTGCTAAATAGAGAAAAGTCACCAGAAAAGGCGATAATTCTTAGAAAATGCGCCACAGAGAATACTAAAAATAGCCAATCAACGAGTCCAAATTTCACTTTTCGCGACCGATGATTTGCCATGAAACTGACAGCCGTGGCATACAGATCGCTTTATTCGGCAACATTTTTCATTGTAAAATGGCTGCACTCTGGGGTGGGCTGGAGGAAGCTCAGAGGGGTTCGCGCAAGCCTTTTGTGAAATTTTGCTAAGGTCGGCCAGCCCCTTGTTAATTTAAGAGAAAACAATATTCTCAAATCAAATGAGTACATAACTGCAATTTCTGACTTAAATACATTATCTATGACAGCATCAGTATACACAGTATTACATTTTCGGCCATTCACATTGATGAGTTTACAGTAAATTGCGTATTGGTACATATTGTAAATGTATTAAGTAAAAATCGATTGCTTATTTAAGTGGTCCATCAGAGTGATAAAAAACTCACTGCTTCCTAGAATACCGAGAATTGCTTTGATATAAAGCGAGCCCTTTGTAAACGCATTGGCAGCCTACCACTGGCTGTACTAATTTAGAAAACTTTGAGGGCGTCCGCACAACAAATCATCAAAGTTTTATTGCAATCGGATGAACGGTATAGAAACAGGAACACATAAAGGAAAAACTACCAAATTACCGTATTGGCAGCCCATCGTTGTATGTTTTGATTCAAAAACCTTTGCTGGTGTCCGCAAAACAACTCACCAAAGCTTTATCGCAATCAGATGAACGGTATAGGAACGAATACAGAACAAACAAAGAAATTAACGTTTTGGAAGCCCACCGCTGGCTGTACTTATTCAGATACCGTTGCGGGTGTTTGCACAACAACTCACCAAAGTTTTATCGCAATCGGATGAACGGTATAGGAACAGGAACGCATAAGGGACAAACTAACAAATTAACGTATTGGCAGCCCACCGCTGATTCATATAAATTCGCGAGCGTCCGCACAACGGCTCGCCAAAGTTTTATCGCAGTCCGATGAATGGTATATGATTGCATACGGAAAAAAGCAAACAAATTAACACATTGGAAGCCCACCGCTGATTTATATACATTCAAGGGCGTCCGCACAACAACTCGCCAAAATTTTATCGCAATTGGATGAACGGTATAGGAACGCATACCAGACAAACAAACAAATTAACGTATTGGCAGCCCACCGCTGATTCATAAACCTATTCTGGCGTCCGCATAACAACTCCCCAAAAAAATTATCGCAATCGGATGAGCGGTATAGGAACGCATAGGTAACAAACATACAAACATTCATTTTTATATATATAGATAGATATAAATCCTCTTAGTCATTTTTTTTCCTATACTGACACTGAAATAAATACATTGGACCATCTTTTATACGGTTTCGAAATAACACGGTCATACATTTCTTGTATGTACTTATTAATCTGTGCTATGCGCAGAGAATTTTTTCCTGTAAAGAAGATTTTTTTAATAAATATAACACAGGCTCTGGACATCTCAAGTGATGAAACGTAGCAAATGTGCATAAACGGGTTTGCCTATTATCTGATGGTGAATAATCTTCATTTCGATTTTTTTTGATACAATTTATATGGAAGAAACAATAAATAATTATATTTATTGATATCCTGAATGTAATTTATACTTTATACTTTTATATTTGGATAGGTATCCACCGTTATTTTTTGGTATAATTTTTTATATGTTATATATAGTGTGGAACGTATCCATCGTGTAAAAAGAGAGTCCAGTGTACTTATTTGATATAACAGCGATTTGCGAAAGCACTAAATAATTTAAATTTTTAATCACTCGGAGGGAACTATTACTGATTATAACTGTCACTCAATATTAAAATTAGGGAGAAAAAAGAAAAAAATATATATTTGTTGAAGCTGAATTGGCAGAATATCATCCTGAAAATTTCCGATCGCTAGGCGAAGAAATACAGAGGTAGAAATCGAATTATGTATTGAGAAAACTAAAAATGAGACAGATGTTATGTTAGTTACGCTTCGCTGGTTAAACTGTTGTGTTTGTTTTCATTACATGCGATATTTACAGTCTTATGATAGAGGAAGAATATGTTTATATAATAAATACTTACATACGTTAAATACTAAAGCATGTTATTATTGTTCAATGAATCGTTTACTACGGGAATCTGTAAACACATTAGATCAGCCATACTCAACCTATGGCCCAGTAAACTCTTACCAAATCGAGGATTTCAAATTCATCGGTGAGCTAAAAAAAAAAGGAGCTTTGGAGATATCTGGGGAAAAAGTATACCAAATCTAGGATTTCAAATACCTCGGTGAGCTAAAAAAAAGGAGTATAACATAAATATGTTGTTGAAAAGCAGTTAGTTTTGTGTTTTTTTTAAATAATGTACCGTCGATTGTGGCAACTTTGCCCAGAAAGGTCAATTAGCTGCGGAAATTTACTTTTAACTCATTTATCTATCTAAACATTGAATACAATTTTCATATATAGGTTAGTTTGTTAATAAACTGACAACACTGATTGAACGATTTTCTGATAACTTCACACCTTCGTCATATATAAAATGTGTGTCAAATTTTGATGATATTGTTCACTGATTCAAAAAAAAACAAATATAATGAAAAAAATCGCAGATATTTACGTGAAAGCTTGTATTTGGTTAAAAAGACGAGGAGAATAATATAATTTGTTTTTGTATTGCATTGCAATTAGTTTTATTTCTTAGAAAAAAGTGGACAAAGATGCCACTATTGACGAAAAATAAAAAGGATACTGAAGAAACTGTGAATAATATTTGCATAATAAATATATACATCGAAAATTAAGTATTCCTCGATCTACGCGGTTTTCGACTTACGCTGAATCCCTCGGAACGCATAAACCGCGTAAGTAGAGGACATACTGTAAATAGCTATGAGCAAGAACCTGTTACTAAAATTCCGGCTAATGTCCGAGGCGTGATTTGAAAATAGCGTTCATACAAAATACTATAGTGATTGACGTCAAATTAAAAATAGCACATCGCTGTATTGGCGGATAGATAAACGTACGGACGCGTAATTATTTGTATATGGATAGTAAACTTACGAACTAGGTTGCAACGAACGAGTCGGGTGTGTTCGATGGGTTGCGGCGATGAATGGACGGTCCAACATGTAAACTAGGAGTAGCAAGACTTAGTCGAGAATTGCCGTCACTTACAAATAAACAATACACGTTAGCAGAATTTCATTACGAATGAAATGAATGCCGTTAGCTTGTAAAACAATATCGGATAGGAAAGCGTTTTTCTTTGTTGGTGGATACAAATATCATAATAACTGTGTGATATTTTCATTTATTATTATTAGTAGAAAAGTGTCATATGACATTATCACTTCATCAGTACTGCCAACGGCGCGGCGCCGGTGTCGATAATATAAGATTCTATATAATATATAAATAGTGTATGCACTTGACGGTGTGTGTGTAGTGAATGGATATTTGTAAGTTGCGATGTTGCGATGTTGCATCGCAATTAAGGGAATTCATTCAAATCTTATTGTACTTAGGTTAATTATTTTAAGCCTCTTTTGATCCTTCCATTATGTTGTCCAAACAATACAGCTACGGTAATAAGTTGTTGCGTATATTAGACGTATCTTAAAATATGATAAATACTTTTTATATCGCGATCTTTGAGTGTATGGATGTCCACAATTTTCACAGCATCCAAATCGACTGCTTACCTAAATAAATAAAGTAATATGAATAAAACAGTTTCATTTCAAATTTTAAAAATAAGTAAAATATTTTAGATGTTATGGATATATTCTTACTAAAACACTTTATTATTATTTAAATGTAGTTTCAACTTTATTCCATAATAATAATTGGTACATTCGTTTTAAACGGTATCATACGTATTTAAATATATCGTCACGCATTCGGTTATCGAATATAGTCGTGACTTGGCACTAAAGGTTTATATACAGAAGCACGCTAGAGATGGCCCTTGATATTTTTATATTTTCATGTCTTTCGTTGTTAATAATTGTTGAAATTATTTATTAAATTCTCTTGTTGCAATTACAATTTGATAAATTATGTTTGATATTTGATAATGACATTGTTTGCATTTATCAAGTGAACGTATAATATGAAGGTATTACTTGCAAACCCAGCTTATCCAAAGTTGTTGAAACATGAACCATGAATGTAATTTAGTAGATAAAAATTATTTTTGAAAGTATTTTTAGAAATCAGTCCCAAAAATGACTTGACAACATCCAAAATATCATTCCAAAGTAATGTACGACTTAAAAACTTTTAAAATGAACATTGTTTTTCAAAATGATATTCAAGTTTCATTTTTTTTTTATCCATTTTAGAATAAGCCGTGTTTGCAAGTAATACCCTCATATATGAGTATCATTAAGATAACAAAAGTATGTAAACATACTGTGTATGTAAATTTTCAATATTAAATACATATATGAATGATATTTCTTTTCAATATTATCAAAAATATCGACTCTATTACAATACAGCAGAATTTTGAATATTTTTTCCGATATACTTACATATTTTTTTTGACAAACAATCCATGGTGGAAGTAAGTAGTTAAACTGATATCATATAAATTTTGAATTTTCGTTTACAATTTATTTTATACTGCAACTAATTATGTACTACTGATATAATTAAATTCGATAATATAAATATTTTTAGATTTCTATCTAACGAGAATAAGATCATTTTTTAAAGATATTGTTCGCATTTTAAATGAATGTTAAATTTATTAAATTATGAAATTCACATCTCTAGCAATATATTATTGTTAAGAGGGGTTTTTTGTTTCCGGGGATGTGGGGCGTTTCTTAGGAAGCGAAATGAACTCCGTTCGAATAGAGTATGCACTTTTTGATGTACGTCTAATGCGACTGTACCTAATAATTTATACACTTGATAATAAATCACTTAATCTTATTAAATCAAAATAATATCGATTTGAGTATTGAGGAGTTTCTACTAAGCAGTCGGTCTTTCGATTTGAACTCTCAATTTAAACTGAGATAGATTTGGAGAGAAGGAATTGGATTTTGGTTTAGTCCGTTAAAAGGTTTATTGTTAAAGTATGACATAGAGAATTAATCATAGCATATAGGTAGATGTTGTGTATACATTACATAGATATGTATTGTATCGTTATTAACTGACAAAGCACAATAATTACTTAAAATAATAGTCGACATTTAAGATCGGTTCAGTCTTATTGACAGTGCTATATTTGTTGTTAAAATTAATATGCATTTATAAATTGATGTAATAACAGCTGAGGAGTGTGTACAATGACGGATGTTATTTATGACCAAAAAACCACGCGAGATGTGAGTAATCCAATAGTACTCACAGATAGGCCCATCAGAATGGCTCCCGCGGTCGAATACGAAAATAAAACAAAGTGAGCAAGCGCCCTCTAAAAATAACTCAGTGACCACTTTAAGAACTCGAGAAACAAAATGAAAACAAACGAATGCACACGGTAGAAAAATGCAGCGAGAATTTTCTTTTTTCGACTCTTTGGATGCAAACAGCCCACCAAAATCCATCGCGGAATTTTTATTTCGTAAAAGAAAATATAAATAAATAGATAGGTTTATTCTAGTACGTAACACAGCTAATGCGAAACTGTAAGGTTATTTAATAAATTAAGATTATATATTAGATTAGGTCACGGTTCCCTTTATATAAGCTATTAGGTAGGCCAGTCTTTTACAACCTAATTAAATAATATGCGTGCATGTATCACACTAACGGTGGGCTGCTAAAACATTAACAAGGGGATCGCTTAGTATCAGAGCTATCCGCAGTGTTACTGTGAAGGAGCTAATTTGTATCATTCATAAATATAATAAACAATTATTAAAGCAGCCGAACGATACTTAGTATATTATACTTATAATATATAACAAAACACAATATCAATACATTAGCAAAGTATTTACTTACACTAGATTGTAAGAGTGGAGTTCTGAGACTAATGCAAAAATATCAACTATACTTTTCGCTCTTCATGTTTCAAACGTTGACGTAGATAATATGTACAAATAGATGTCAGAAATTACAATTAAGTAGAGATTTTCTGATAGTATAGTTGTTTTCTTAATTTATTAAAAGCCGGCATAAAAACAATTTATTATCAACCTTGCCGGCCTAAGTAAAATTTAACAAGGGGGCCACACGAGCCCCTCCGGGAGGTTTTCAGGCCACCTCTACAGCATACACATAAAAAACTGTTTAAAATTCACAGACACAGCGAGGTCAAGTGAACTGAATAATAGCATGATAAAGAATATGGAGTTGATAGCATCATAAATGAATACATTACAAAGAAGTCTAAATAATAAAAACAAACGTACGCATAAAATTTCGCAATGAATTCAGTTAACGTTTATTTTTGTATTATATATAGAATTAGGCTTTTGAAATAACAAAAATGGGTGTGGGAAATGGGAATGGCTATTTTCGTCAGATCACATTCACAAACAATCAATTGGCACACACATAATGCACAATAAATATCCGCCATTACTATATTTAATTGCGGTCGGGATTTGGAACGCCACCGTAATCTACATATATCGGGCAGTTAAATCATCAATTATGTTATTTTGCATTGTATTTATTGCCGAGTGCAAAAAAAAAATACAGTGTTCATATAGGTCCTTCAGTTATAATTTAAAATCGGCACACGTCTGACTTGACAATGCATTTAACACACACCTTATTATTACATCTACAGGACTATCACAATTCATTCTTAATCAAATTAATCAAACGATTAATCTATATATTAATAGTCGATAATATCCGTCCGTCCGTCTATAGGATTGTCCCCGATTTCTCCTCCCCCTCCCCAGGCCCGCTGTCGACATTTTTTTATTCATACTAGACAAATTTTTTCATTACACTGAAGAAGTACATTTTGTAATGTGAAAAATCGTTGAACCTTTGAGTTCACATACAGAAAAATTCCACGCCTCAGGCTCGAATGCAGAACTTTGGATTACCAGCCGAGCTCTTTGCAAACTGAGCTAACGTCATAATTATCAGAGTCGAAAAAATAGATCAAATATATTAAATTTCGTTAGAAATTGGAACCTTTCGTTTTTTATTTGAAAAACAGCATATGTACATATTATAGGTTTTATTTTTCGCATTTTTCTAAATTCCTCTGTACCCTAAAGGTAGAGCGCTCGGTTGGTAACCTGTAGGTAGGTGGCTCGAATCTAACCTTGAGCGTTTTTTTTGGGTTTATAACATTTTTTTTTTAAACTTTCTTTTTAAAACACAGTACATCTTGATCATATGAAAATAAATGCTATCAAAATAACAAAATCCGATTGACTAGCGAAATGAGGTTTTCAAAAAATAAATATAAGACGAAATTATTTCAAGATTTGTTTTTAATCTAGGTACATACGTGGTATAGTTAGTTGTTGGCGAAAGCATAGTTTCAGTATGTGTAATAAAATAACGTCAGTAAAAATCATTATATAATATATATTCTAATAAACAAGTTCTATTTGGAGAATAAGTCAACATTTTGATAAAATGTGCAATTAATTTATACTATTTTGCATGTGAAAATTGCATTTTTTATATAAATATAATTTAATTTTTTGCCCATTTATTTTCAGACTTTTTTCTCACATTCCACTGGAGTGAAAAAAATAGTTCAATAGATATTAAATTATTCTAAAAATTAGAATATTAGATTATTCTAAAAATTCAAAAATAATTATATAATTTTGTATTATTTTGGAGTATTTTATTACTAGAAAGGATTGTTTGAGTATCAGGGATGTCCAGGGGTCTTCTTCTTCTTTTCCGAAATATATTTGTTTGCATACTTTAAACATTTGAATTATTTTAAAAATTATATTATATACAATATGAATACTGCAGGACTGTCGATATTGGATATAGTAGCTCAGCAGGGCAGCTCAATTATGATTTTTATGAATATATTTTATTATATCGCTATTTGTATATTTTGTTTTGCAGTCACTGTGTATTTTAGTTCTTTTAGATAATTGGGTGTATTCCTAAAAAAATCCACTTAGAGAATTAATTACGTTTAGATTTTCTGGCTTATTCAATAAATAGGTTTGCAATTTATTTTTCACCCCACTAATTTTCTGACTCTGAAATGCAACAAAAATCCCCCCCGTTAAGACAACGGGCTTACAGCTCGTATGTTTTAACTAAATATAAATTGATATGGAATTATTTAGATATACACATTTTGTGCACATTTCTATTGTATTTTATTGTTATAACTAATAAATTTGAAAATTTTCGAGATCCCATCTATTATTTTGACTTATTAAATTACTAATGATTATAAATGATTTCTGAGACGTTGGTATAACATATTTGATAAAAAAGTAAAATAAATCCCGGAGTTCAGTGACGTCTACTCAGATATAGATAATAGGACTACAACATAGCGTTCTGGCTGTGACAAGAGTTCTGAGTCTAAAATAAACAAGTATATAATAAAAATAATAAAACATTTTTAGTACTTTTTCCACATAAAATTTATTAGATCAGGACCGGTTTCGCTCATCGCGAGCATTATCAACTGATAAGAAAAATACATAAACAGTGATATTTATACAAAATTAAATTGAAATAAAAAGGTGTAAGCAACTATTAACAATTTAAAGGATTAGCAAATTACATTATAATTACACAAAATTAAAATGCTTAACACCCATAACAATTAAAAAATCATCAGCAAAGAATAATAAATCTAAGTGGCAAACGATATCAATTATAAACACAATTAAAATTTGGGAAATTTTTACACAAAGTGAAACACTACATTACTAAAGTAAATATCCTAATGATGATTTGGTGTTTTTCCCGTTTTCAAGCAATGATGTACTTCAACAAAATCAGCAGTAATGAAGATTCTGAAAAAGACATTTTTAAAAACCATATCAATTCTTACAAAAGGAATAAATTTTGAAAAACATATAAATAATATAGAAGAGCAGTTAACATAGGCTAGAATTATGTTAATGAAACGGATATAACAAGGGTGATGATGCAAATACAAGCTGTTCATTTAATAAATTAGAGTCCGGCAAGAATTTATGTCTATTTATTTCTAAGATCTCTTGTTTATCAAGTTTTAAAGATTTATTGTTTACATGCAGGATTTTAAAGTTTTTAGAGATATCAAATGTATGCTTATTTAGGAACAAATGGTTCCCAAATGAAGATAATTCATTCCCTTTACGTGAGCAGGCTAGATGTTCTTTAAATCTGATATTAAAAGCTCTTCCCGTTTGACCAATATACCTGGCTCCACAAGAATCACAATCAATTAAATATATGCCACTTTGGTTAAGAATGTTGAGTTTATCTTTAGAATTTACTAAAATGCGTTGTAAGTTAAAAGAATTATAAAAAGTGACATTAAAAAGGTTTTTGTTGAATTTCCTTGAAATCTTTTCTGAAACACTACCCAAGTAGCTCAATTTCACCCATCGTTTCTCAACAGCTGGTGCATTAATCACCAAACTAGAGCTTACATTTACATTTTTCAGAATCTTCATTACTGCTGATTTTGTTGAAGTACATCATTGCTTGAAAACGGGAAAAACACCAAATCATCATTAGGATATTTACTTTAGTAATGTAGTGTTTCACTTTGTGTAAAAATTTCCCAAATTTTAATTGTGTTTATAATTGATATCGTTTGCCACTTAGATTTATTATTCTTTGCTGATGATTTTTTAATTGTTATGGGTGTTAAGCATTTTAATTTTGTGTAATTATAATGTAATTTGCTAATCCTTTAAATTGTTAATAGTTGCTTACACCTTTTTATTTCAATTTAATTTTGTATAAATATCACTGTTTATGTATTTTTCTTATCAGTTGATAATGCTCGCGATGAGCGAAACCGGTCCTGATCTAATAAATTTTATGTGGAAAAAGTACTAAAAATGTTTTATTATTTTTATTATAATGCCATTCCACCAAGTATTGACAGTGAACACCTTAAAAGTGATCAAACAAGTATATAGTATTTCTACCTTATCATTAATTAACAGACTTATTGTTTACCATGCTATCTATTCTATACTCACAGTTTTACAAAGCAACATTTTGTTTTAAAAATATATCAAATAATTGTTTCAATATTACTGGATTATTGATACATTTGATATATATATATATATATATTTACAAATAGATACCTACGATGGTACCAATCACCATGTATGAAAATAAGCAGTGTTTATTCGTAAAATGATATCGGACGCATAAAATATGATTCGTTTCACATTTTTTTTTGCATTCTATGGCCAAATATCAATTATACTATCTGCATTGTTTTCCCGCATGCATAACACTTATTTTGTACGGTCTGAAATACTCCACACAATCACGTTTCGAGTAAACAGACTTTCAAACACAACCACGTGTTGAGTATTTCAGAGCATCCAAAATAAGTGTTATGAACGCGGGAATGCCTCTACTGGTCTGTTAGGTAGACTATGTAGCATATGGACAATGGAAACTCAAGACTTCAGAAAGGTGTTGTTCAACAAATTTAGTGTTCGTTTTTTTGCAAAATAATAATGACAAATCATGCGCATATTTGCTTGCATTCTCGCCGAGCTGTACACTAAATAAATGCTTGAAGGTTTCGCACAAGTTATTGTTTATTAATCGGTGTTTTGGGCGACAAATCAATCCAGCCAACAAAGGGAAACGGCCAAATCGTTTAATTTCATTGGCCTGTGTGGATTTATGCGCCATTGTCCGGTATGTATGAGGCAGAGCCAGTGACTATACCACAGGGCGTAGCATGTGAGCATTCTTAAAAGATTTATTGGATATGTAATTAATAACTAGCGATAAAGTCATAGCATTATAACAATTATTCTTTATATAAAACACAATATTCCTTTGTACTTTATTCCACTCTATTTAAAAGGTCAGGACCGGTTTCGCTCATTGCGAGCATTGTCAACTGCAATTATCAGTTGACAATGCTCGCAATGAGGGAAACCGGTCCTGACTTTTTAAATAAAGTGGAATAAAGTACAAAGGAATATTATGTTTTTGCTAATATAATGCCTTTCCACCAAGTATTGACAGTGAAGACCCTAAAAATGGGTAATTCTTTAGTGATCTTTAGTGAAGTTTTCATAAACTATGCAATTGGAGAAAATAGTAAAAAAAAGCGTGTTTTCTAACGAGCAATTTAAATATTTTAGTGTTAGCGTTTTCGATCGATGCTTTTTTAAAAATATGCATTCTTAAAAAAGCTTTATTCTTCTCAAGTAAGCGAAACACATGTATTGATTAAATTGGCATTTACTTGATGGAACTCCATTGTAATACGGTAAAAAATATCAAGGCTATTTCGGCTCATGCCATTGTAAGAACTATCTAAAAAAACTTTTAGAACTAAATACTTGAATATTTTTTACCGTATCACGAAACACATGTCACAATTTGTAACACAATCCGTAATATGAATAATAAAAGTAACCAAATTTAATTTGATATTTTTTAAATATGTCGCTTTGACTTTTTTTAATGTAAATACTTGTATGTGAATAACAATACAAAGTTCTTTTACCTATTGCGATATATTAAATGCTGTGGTTATTATACGAATATTCAAACATAATACATATGTAGAAATACTTCCATCGCGTGAATAATAAAACCATCAACTATAATACACTGGAATAAAGAAAGTCACCGATTCTGAATATACATTGACAATGTGTTTGTTTTTCTTCGCAGATTCGCAGCGAATCCATATCTCGCGAGAGTGTGAATAATAAAACAGAAACATAGGATGCGCGGTTTATCCCAGGAACAGAAGTGCTTCAACTGCTTTGAACGTGCCGATTTGGTGAGTGGACACAAACATTTTATTTGTGATATTCTATGACCAAAAGAAGATCAAAGTGTCTGTAAAATTAATTTCCACAATTCTGTCTTTCCACTCCACACCATCACAGTGCAGTGCAGTAATTTCATGCGTCAAAATACAATTTTACAAGTTGCGCCCACCAAAGACGAACGCCTACAAGCACAACGTCGCCATGCCCCTCTATCACGACAACGCACACAGGATAATTATTTTATTTTATTAATGCTGAATTATTAATCATATAAATATGTGTATAAATAGAGAAAGTTATCTCTAACGTTTTTTTCTCAACACTAATAATATTTGACTCTGAACAGCGGTACAGAATTGAATATCATTCGGCATTCCCAATTCAGCTATGACATTTACATCATTATAAAAAGCTTCCGATAAGTCATTTAATATCCCTACTTTAATCACAAGAAGGGATCACCATAAGATCTACTTATATTTTCTAAAGATTAACATGAAATCTGATGAGAAAACAATAAGGCTTAATTTCGTTATATTTTATCACCAAGATATGAAAGCATATTCATCTCAACAGAACTTTCTCTACGAGAACTCCTTGTTACTCACTCGCTCAACCTCTCCTTTTCAAAGAGAGTAGTAAGGATAGAAGGATAAGGCTAGGATAGGACTAGTGGTTAACTAATCGCTCCCACTACGCCCGGTTGTTAAAGGATCGGAAATTGTGGGAGGGACATCCTTATTCGAAAGTCAAAAACCTATTTCTAAAATATAGGATGTGCAACTGACTTTCAAATTAGTTCTCGTTGAAAGATAGTTGTGGAAATTCTTTATCGAAGTTCATATTACGCTTGAAATTGGCGGCGTACATACCTACATGATATTAAAAAAAACCTTACACCGGGACATTCTACACTTCATATTTATGCAAGTTAAGCTTTATCGATCCGCACGAAGCTTGCCGTACTGAGATGATTACGAGAGGAATTGGCTTGCGAATCACGTAGTTGAATTGACATGCAAATAAATAAATAAACAATGTAATGTTATGTGGTGCGGCTGAGTCGAACATAACAGGGAACAAGATACCTCCTCAGAATGAAGTCGAGCCAAACGATCACTGATTATGATAAGTGAGTGGACTCGGAGACAACATTACGGTTGTTTTGTTCAGATCATAGTATGACATAACACTAAAACTATTCGACCACTGTATTATCGCCGCTGCGTATTTATAACAGCCGCTGTGATCAGCACCTCATTAGAGATTTGAGACAATTCGACAGAAACGGTCTTACCAAATAACTTCCGACATTTCAACGATCATTGAAATCACTGCGGTCAAGAAAAGAAGATAATACTGGATTCGAATTGTAAATTTGTATACATATGCTCATTTCAACATATATCTATATCTATCAAAAAGGGTGTACTAAGGAGATACATTGTTTTAATAATTATGAGATTCGGTGTAAATATTTGAATGATCAATAAAATAAACGACTATCAGAACCAAAAAAAACACCAAACGTTCTCTTGGGTGCGAATAAATCTTTAAAAAAGTTTCTTTCGATTCCGAGAGAATAGTCGGTCGAATATTTTTATAATAAGACTTCGTGTGCATACTTTAATATAATATTCATAATATAAACATAAAAACACATGGATGGACGTGTCAGATTCAAACCTACACGATCAGTAGCGACTAGCCGACCGATTGATTTATTAAAAAGAAACGCTCGTTAAGAAGCTCTTTAATAAACTCGAGATTGCTAGACTAATCAGGGCTTAATTAAAGCTTTCCGCTCGTAAATTTGTTACAATTAAGTTTGGGATACACATTCTTTTGTTAGATAAACCGTATTAATTGAAATAACTGTATTTATTTAATCTACTGCAAGAATATAACGGTGGCAGCAATCGCATACGTGACGTTAATGCTATTCATTAAACAAGGAAATATATTGATATTGCATAATTATTGATTATTTATTAACAAAATTATTTGTAAAAAAAACTCGTAAACCTTTAAAGTGCCCTTTTAACTAGGCTGTTATCATGAAGTTAAAATGCACAAGTAAAGAATTATAATCAATGTCTAAATGCTTCTCAAGTTTCTTCGAAAGTCCCCGCACACTCATGGGTTGGTGTGCACTCGAAGACAACTATTCAATTAACCCCCAGAGACGAGAGCTTTTTTCCGATAAAAAAAATATTTTTTAAGCCATATTGAAGTCACGGATAACTTTTATTCCAATCCAAAAAAAAACGCAGTCGTTGTATAGAAACCCCGCATGACTATATGGTCATGCTCATCCTTTTATTACCGTGTAGTATTGAGTACGGACAGTAGTAAAGATAAAATTGACCGTATGGGCTCGCAAACATTCGGGGTTGAAATATATTTCGTGATTTTATTTCGCTAAACGTGATTTTTTTTTTAAATATTTACAATTTGACCTCTTTAGATCAACATAATTTCAATACAAATATATTAGCAAAATAACTGTAAAAAATGTAATGTTTTCATAAAAAAATAACTAACAGTTTCAAAAAGTAAATTTAAAAAAAAACGGAAATTCAAAAAATCACATGTGCTTTTGGAGGCCGTTTCTGTCCCCACGGCTGATGACTTACTGTAGTCTGTACCCTTCTTAACAAAATATGAGCGAAAGTAACGATATTCAGGTAGAAAAAGGATGAATAGTGGGATCAATAGACGACGGTGTTTACTGTGACCATATGGTGACGCTCGTCCTTGGAGGGTTAATACTTGATTGGCCCGCGCAACCTTTGAAATTTCTGCGCAGCTAACCTCTTGTCTTAGAGGGAGCATTAACCACCCCTAGTGGAAAATCAATGTTTTCAATTTAAATTTTGTATTATCAACACTACTTATTACTACTTACGTTATTGAATAAGATAAAATTGTCCAACAGGTCGTAGAATATAGTGGTCAAAATAAAAACTGGTTAAATTTTAGTGAAAAATATCGGTTAATTTACCTTTTTTCAGAAGTAAATCCTTTTTAATAATTGATTGATAGCAATTCCAACTACGGAGAATGTATAAGATTCAAAAGTTTTTGCCTATTGTTAGCATTACTACTTGTAAAATGAGAGGAACACTCGTTGGGTATCAAGAAATATTACAGTTTTCATATATTCTATCGCCTGGAGGCAGCAGTAAAAAAGATTCCCAACTAGAACTTTCCATGTATCAAACGCATTATTACATGATTGAGATCATCCGTGGACCGCAATAATAATTGGATGTAACGACTCAGCAAAGTGAATTCGCAATGGTCTAGCGAGAATGTATCATTTAGATCAGTGCTTCCCAACCTGGGGTCCGCAGGTTTTTCATTCTTTCAACATTCTTTGTGACAAAGTATGAACATGTAAAATATAAAAAAATCGGGGGTCCGCAGATTATTGTCTTCAGATTTAAGAGTCCGTGGCATGAAAACGGTTGGGAAGCACTGCTTTAGATAACACGTGCGATAAGAATGATGGATAAATCAAGCATAAATACTTTTCGAATCGATTACTTCCAACTTTAGATTCGCTAAGCCTTTCGTCATAAGATATAAATATAATATAAGCAAACCGATAACGATATATAAGTAGAAGGACTTACGCCTAGGTTAATTAATCAATTTCGTTATCTTATGATAATATAACAGTACCCGAAGGTTAAAAATAACAGTATAAAAACCAATACGAAATCTAGGTTTTATATGACAACCCAACTAAACTTGGCAGTGAATTGAGTGACAAAAATAAAATTGTAAAAGTTTGCTTTCGAACAAAAAATCTGCCAATAGTTTATTCTTGCATTCTTATTCGAGCAGCAAATCGGATCTATCCAAAGATAAGTCGTCAAAAATATTCAATGTATCTGTCAATCTGGACCAGTAGCTGTCAGTTGTCACTTTGACGTTTGTTGACATTTGTGCTGGTCAGCTGTTGACGGGTTGCCATTTTAAACATGCGTATAACACAGAAAATATTTGTATGAAGTCATCACCAAAAGGAAAAAAAAATACTTCAGAGGAAAATATTTGAGATGTATGTCACTGTTTTCATTATTATACTATAACTATTCATGCGTATTAATACGGTTCTCAATCGAATCCTGTTCAGAAATGTCCTCCGTGAAACGAAATGGAGTTTTAATGCACAACACATATTGCCACATCGCTATAAAAAAATCCACGCATAATGATACGAGATAAGGCAATGAGGGGCAAAATATTTTCGTACAGAATGTCACTGAGACATATCTCACATAAAATAAACACCGAGTTTGCGACACGAACATGCCATGAAAAGATTTTATCGACATACCGAGGCTATTCTTAGTAAATATGTGGATCGGCGGAACTCTCGCATCGAGAGCGGGAGCTTATTCCAAAGAAAGCAGTTTTGAGTACATCTTTATTTGTATACATCACTTATCCGGTAAAATTGAGAAACATAGGAAAGAGCAGTCAGCAATAATGAAAAAGTCTTTCATCCTTGATCCATTAAAGAGCCAGTAACGTTATGGTTTCCGTCTGAAAGCTTTGAATTTTCTTATATACATAGTATAATATTATACAAAGCTAAGTACTATTTTCGACCAATTTGAATAGCAAGTGAGAAAACACGATTTAATACAATGCGATCACAACGTTGTGACATGGACATACTTGGTCATGCATATTTTCATGAAAAAAAAAACAATTTTTGTACTAACTTGTAAAAGCCAAGTGGTATTTTATTATAAAAATAGTTAGATACGTTATAATATTCTACGCGTCTTAAAGTAACGTAAAAGTGAAGTAAACTTAGTAAATACACACTGCAATAGTTTTATGTTCCTAAAATAAAAAAAATCCAATCCAACAAAGCACTAAGTAAAGACGTGATTTTACTCAAGAGTTAGATAGATGAGTTTTTACCATTTTACTACTTGGCTCACGTCACATCTTGAGGGCTCATTTTTTAATAAAGACGTATCTCAGACCAGTTATTAATGCTTGTGATGTACGAAATAGATTTTGATCTTCACTAAAATAAATACGAAATACCAAAAAAAAAAGGATTTCGTTTGTAATATGTACAATGCTTTCAGTGCTTCAGTGCAATGCCTTCGAAGCGATTTTGAAATCCTGGAAATTTACGGATTACATAAAATGAAAAAACGTGAGCTTTTTACTCACTGCCCAATTCCAAAAAAAATGGAACCTTTTTATTGCTCTCGCTCAATATTTTGTTAATTTTTCGAGCTACTGCTTGAAACTCACCGACTGGATATTTAATATTATTTAAGTATAAAAAAATATTTTACTCCTCTATTTATGTCCCCAAGGCAGTTGCCTATTTTGCCTGTATGGTGGCGCCGGCCCTGAAAGCCTTCCCCACCTATAATTTGAGGACACCTTAAAAGTGATACTTGGTCATAGTTACTTCAATTTATCTCTTCCAAAGAAATGGCATGTCATACCAATAATATATGTAATATAGGGATTAATGATTAGTTAAAATCTCAAAAAGCCTATTGTCGGATGATAATAAGGTCAATCAATTCAACTGTGCCGATCTCATTTTTACGAACTCTCATGTCTATAAGCGTTTTAAAATAGCACCAAACTCTGGCTTGCCATGCAATGACTTATCCGACGAATAAAGACGTCGCTGTGGAAATTCTTCGAATGCTCTTCTATGAAATAATATCTGAAATCGGTTCGACGTAAATAAATTTCCATCCGTTATGTGAGGTCGGTCTATTTCTGTGAGACTTTGTTTCTTGTTATGAAGCAGTCACGTTGAACGCAACGAACGCCGGCAACAGGACCGATTGTAAGTACACGGGATAATTTATCAACGGCGTAATCAGCTGTTCGGATCGGATCACTGGAGGGTGAAGCACACCCCTCTTGTTTTTATACAACGGATAGGTATATGGCTCACGTATTTTGGGAACTCCTTTTATTTAACTGCTGGATATTTTTATTTCAAAGTTGTACCATTATTCTAAATATAATTATTTTCATTTAAAATAAATAATTGGTAAATTTTATATTTTATAAAAATACGTTAATCAAAAGCCTACAGGGATCTTATTTTTCATTTTATCTATTTACATTCGGATTATTTTGATTTGTAATTACAGATTTTTCAAGTGCCAATTTCAGCGAATAGTTGAAAAAAGTTACTCTCATTCAGCATAACCGCCCTAAGTTTTAGTTAAGAGCGTAACTGCCGATTCTTCAATGACGTTCCTCGACTTTCAGTATTTCAACAAGTTGAAAAAATATATTTTTTAAGTATTTTAGGATTTCGATTGAAAGTGCTTGAATGAATTTCAATATTAAATCTGAAACGTTAAAAGTTTGTACATTTTGTCACTAACGATCCGGGTTTCGCCTTTCGGTATCTTTAGGCATTCAAGTGCACGGAGTTTTTATAGTAGGTAGGTACCGCAATTAAAAGTTGATGGAAAACGGTGGTATATTATGCAAAAATTGCAAACCATTCCAAACGTTGGAAAGATAAAACATTGCACAGCGTCCGATCATATGCATCATACAAGAAAAGCAACATTAAAAATCTTTGAAATAATTGTATTTATTGTAAATGGTATGGTACCGATGTTATATAGCTATTTAAAAATTAAGTGTCTGTAGAACTCAATAACTTATAAATGTGTATGTTGAATAATTTAAACCAAAAATAACCGTCAATTCCCAATCTAATCAAATGCTGCGTATGTGCGTAGAAATGCGGATTAACTATAATAAATTCAAATGATTAATCGATTGGTATCTGAACTATCGAGAAATCATCGATATATATTTCAAGATTTTACGTCAATTCATATGTAGATAAGCAGTTATTTAAGTGCGGGTAATAAATAAAAAAACTTCGAATATAAAAACTGTAAACCAACAAATCGTGACAAGATAGCCGTATTTTCATAAAAACCTATTCAATTTATATATTTTTTTTAAACCAAAACATTACTTTCAACAATTAACCAAGATTCGTGGATGATTTCGCAACACAGTTGTGAATAAAAATACTTCGCATCGTATCAGTAAAGAGTCGACCCTTCCTGTTGATAACATAAATTGACATTCTTTTCGATTTTGCAATCACAACTGATGTGAAATAAACAAATAAGAAATACCCACCACGAAACGAGTTATTTGTTCAATGGTTCTTATCTAGTTGACACAAATTAATCAACTCAAACTAAGTAAACGAAACGTTTTCTTTTACAAATATTACTGTCTTCCTATCGAATAAGTGTAATTCGCTGCGTGCAGGGTAACAGAAAGAAAGTTTTTTCTTGTACTTCAAATTCGAGACATTTAAAACACCAACAGTGAGTTAAAACAGAAGATAATAACAATACCAACATTCAATCGACATATAAACAATAATTTATTATAGATACGTAATTACGTAAACAAAAAAAACCATATAGGTAGCACTTTTAAGGTGTGGACTGTCAATTCTTGGTGGAAAGGCAATATGTATATTAAACAACGTGAATTGTGTAATGTAACAAAATTTAAGAGTTTTTTGTTAAATATTACTTCATAAACAATTTAAAACAGTGTTGTACGTCAAGTTCGAATAACACGATTGATTCCTAGTAGACAGCATATACCGTTTTTATTCTAAGTACACTTACAATGCGTTATATGCGATTTCGTTAAGATAAGCTAGGGCATCCAATCCCGGAACCTTTTTTCTGATCCTGGGGTTTCGGGATTCAAAATCTTTCAATTACGGGATTGATCGTTAAATGCATAATTTCATGTTTTCATTATCTTTACATATCACTAATTTTAATACAAACATAATAACTGGCGTTACAACTAACGGCCATGGCGATATATTTCAGTTGCTTGAGATTATTGCCGAAAAAGTGTATGATTAACAGATTCCAGAATTATTGTCAACTCGAAGACCTTTTTTTTAGCTCCATCCTTCCAGTGAGTATTCAGCGCTGTTGAGCATTTTCCCCCTGGGGTCCCTGGATTGGAAGCTCTAATTGAAGCTAACTTTAATATTCACTCCTCTTTTTGATGACATTTAGAAGTCAAATTGTTATCCAAAAATTCGATGATGATTTTTTTTTTTTTCTAATTATTGACAGGAAACTTTTATACTGGGTATATTATGCGTAGGCATTTACTAGTATATAAATATTATATATTCAAAAAAGTAACGTTGTTGATTTAAGTGACCCCATATATGTATTACGCAGTTTCACGGTGATTTCAACTTTATAACTCGCGTATGAAAATTGAATATGTACATTGTCACGGTTGGTTTATTGGCACCCGCTTCCACTAGCACTTTTGTGAGGAAAACTGGCAGGATTTAAAAAAAAAGGTGTAGCTAAATTAATTGTGTTTGAATTTTGTTATCAGGTAACCCGTAATATCAATTGTTTATTGTTAATGGCCTTAAATGGCAACATTGTTTTTCGATACCGATGTGATTTTTGTTTTTTTCTTTCTTGCTCTTTGGGATACCATCCGCACCTGACGTGTGTTGGGAGACTTCCCAGTCTCTGGAGGATACTTCCAGAGACCTTTAGTTGTAAATTCACTTGCAGTTTTTTTTCTTTTGTGGTTTTGTTTTTTTTCGAGATGAAAGAAATAATATTTTTCCATTTCGACGAAAATTAAATTCCATTTTGTTCTCTGCGCAGAGTTTAACGTCATTTTTTTAATTTTACATTTATAAAATCATGTGAGCAAGCTAGGTTTGTAATAGTTATTGTGTATTGTAATCATTCAAAATTTTGTTTGTTAAATATTCTATGTAATAAGTTCGTGATTGCAAATTTTCTTAAATAAACGTTTTCGTGATAGTAGGGCGATGTTTGATTTAATAACTACCTACCCTTGGACTCCGAGTTTAGGCCAGCGGTATTTGTCGTAATGACTTTTATTAGTGGGGATTTATTCTTGGGGTTTAACATCATGAACAATAGTAGAAATTTCTTACAATAAATGAAACTGGCTCTAAAAATAAATTACGAGTAATGTTAACATACGTGCGAATAAACAAAAACGACGCAGAGTAACAGCTTAATTTCACGATGAGGCAACAATTAATAAGGTACGCAAATTGAGAAGAACGAGTCGGAATACTAAGAGACGAGTCTTTTAAAGAGGATGTCGTGGGCATTACGCCACTTGATACAATAAGTCGGTGTCCAGTGGTTGGCAATAATCTTGGTATTATTTTACACGGTAGTGTTTTTAGTATTGCTCTCAAATAACGCCAATTCCATGATGCAGAAAGCGATCGATGCCAACGGAAATCTATAAAGGCGTAATATAACCATAAAAACAACTGATGCGTATCCGAGCGAAGGCAGACTCTAATTGGGCAGTTATCTGACACTACGGACCGAGTACTTATGACTTACTACAAAATAAATCTGGATCAATAAAAAGCTTTAAGTTATAAATAATGCTATTATGTGTAGGCGCAACTGAAAACTAAAATCATTAATTAAAGATATCGAAAGTCGTAATTTAATAGTTTAACTGTTAATCAAAGGTGAATGAAACAAAAAGATAAATAATCTTACCAAACGTAGGCAACGAACAAATAGTTTGTCGGGATCATACAATATTCTGGATTTGTTAAGCAAACTGAAACATAGTGCCCTTAGTTTTCAATTCATATTTTTAGCTAAAAAACATATCCCTGGCTACATTAGGTATTAAATTACGTTAATTGGCGATACTTAAATAAAAAAGCAATAAAAAACTTATCTCAGGTATATTGGTATTAGAGCAACCAATCCCGGACCCGAATCACAATCGGGATGTTGGGATCCGGGATTGGTGCCCCTAACTGGTATACATTGCAAAAAAAAAAGATATTTTTACAAACATTTGGCAAAAGCCAGACCATAAATTTCACACATTTTTAGCAATGCCATAAACGTTTATAGGGGTTCGGATTTAACGCATGACAATTTTTTGTTTTCAATTTAACATTTGAAATATTGAACATGGGTGTTCGTCACATTAAGTTAGTCAAATATAAAATTAAAAATAACTTAGATTATTCCACGTATTGTGCTACAAACTGTGACACGTCTTTCGCCTCTTTCAGAGGCATTCTCAGACAATCTTACTTTCACGGTGCTTGTTTAAGTACGACGTACTTAAACAAGCACTGTGTAAATAACGTATATGTAAATCTTCTAATTAATACATCGATGTGCCTCTCCTCCCTGTTTAGAGAACGTGTATAACCATTTATATGAATCAACAGAATAATGAGCCAAAACGATACAATCTTTACGGTTGATATTATCTACACTGGAATATTATTAGCTGCCGTGTTTTTTCTTTAATTCCGCCGTAATTAAGAAAAACAAAAACCTTACTATCATCACCAAGTAATCAAGGTGAAAAGTATGTATTCTGTAGAAATAGGTAAACGATAGGCATCATGATGCGAATGTCGCTCGACTCGTTAGGAATAATAATATGGTGCAGGAAGCCGATCCACTTTGCACTTCACGGGCAAGCAGTTTTGTTTATGCGGGTTTCACTCAACAAGTGAACTGCGGCAAATAAACACACATGGTTGACAAATGACAAGATAGAGTGGTCGGTTACATGCCAGATACCAGACACAAAAAAGTCGGTGAGTAACGATATTATAAAAAAAAACACACGTTTTTATTGACGATATAAAAACCCCGCAAATCCTGACATGGCGAGTTCAACACGCTCAAATATGTACAAAATAAAATGAATTCGGCATGCATGCTGTTTTAAAAATATAATAAAATAGTTTTCTAAAAATGAAAAAATGTGCTTACTCACTGTTAAATAAAAATTAATATTTCATGAAACGCATCTTTCGCGCAGAACACATTGTTTAATTAACCTTTAGAGGAGTATGGACGTACATGTACGTCGGAGCCATTTTTCTTTAAATGAGTATAAAACTAGTTTAAACTCAACACAGTCTAGCTGTAAGCATATATATGCTCTAAGTATGAATTACATATATTCATTGGGAAGAAGTCACAAGAAAAGGTAGTAAATTAAATTAAGGTCTGTATAAATCTATTCACTCCTTTAAAGGTTAAAATCAGTCATGTACAGTCACATAAATATTTGATGTGAACCGCACAGTTTAAGTAATATAAAAAAACTGATTTCCATTTCTGAAGTAACAGTGTAATCTCCCGTCAGATTTAAATATTAATTGTAAACGTGGTAATGTTTTCTAGAAATAAATCGTGTTATTCTACAATATACAAGAGTTAGCAGCTTTACACTCAGATGACAGCCGAGATATTCGAATAAAATCACAAACCATACCAAGATGAAAACTAGGTAGTATTATTACACGTTTATCTACGAATGGAATATGAGAAGCAGTAACAATTAACCGAATTGATGAATTTATCGCCCGCTGTTGTCTAGTAGGTTAGAGCTTGCTCAAGAGATCAGGTGAGTATGAATTCGATTCCTGGTCCGAAGTCAATCTCTTATTTAAATTTGAGACCTAATACACGGTTGTTTGTAATGTCAATTATTCTCCTCGAGTATATCACTTTGAAATATTTGACGCATTAAATTAGACGTAGTGCTAAATATATTTAAAAAAAAAATAACAAATTATACGCATGGTATTTTTTCTTACATTTGGCGAGAATTACCGTTAGATATTGATAGCCTCGTGTAAAATTATCAATATCTCGCATTGCCGGGAATAATTCAGTTTTTTGAAATCACGTATTCGCACCGGGTTAGAAAAATATTTCCTTCACACAAAGATTTTAATTGACAGAATTTTTTGCGAAAATATTTACCACAGCATCGAATCAATCAGGAAACTGAAATATTTTCAGGAGTGCAGCGTTAGGAAAGAAAATTATCAACGAAATGTATCAGGAAAATTTAATAACGAGTATAATCGATAAAACGCTTATTTATTTTTTTCTAGACTTTCTAGAGTGAAGTAACAGGCTTGAAATATTTGTTTTTAAATATATATATATATATATAAGGAAAACTTGACCATATATATTAATCCATGTATGGTTGAGTTTTCATTTATAATTGGAAAAAACATGGTTCAAGTTGTTGTGTTGAAGTATATGGTCAGAGACGCCATCAACGGAAACTGTCGGAATGTGGATGATGTACAAAATAGCATAGATGCTCACTTTCATGCCACACAAACAAGTATTGCAAGTATCGGAATTGTAATCGATGGAAGTTAAGCTTCCGAGAAATAGACTAGCAGGAGTATTTTCAATAACTGATGAACAAGAAGAAATCGAATATCTGTATAAGTAGTGAATTATATAGAAAATTAATTAAAAACATTTTTTAAAAAGAAAGTAGATATATATTTCAGATTTCTTTTCTTCTGCTTCTACGAACCTTTCGACTTCAGCATATGTGCCTCGGTATATTATGAACTCTCTTCGAGTAAAAAGTAATGTTGCTTACCTGGAAAGAAAACAGAAAAATACAAATTAGTTTTCCATCAAAATTTCATCAGGTCACTAGGTATAGGTACAAAAATTATTGACACCCCTGAAAAACTTTCCAGTTGGTCTATGTTTTTGAAGATATCTATCTTATTAGCGTGGATGTCAACCAATTGGATACATATATGAAACACATACAAAATCGTTTTGACGACACATTTGTTAAAATGCAAAGCAATATTGTTTTGCTTGATAACGCGACGATGGGATTCTACTTCTATAAAACATAATTCTTGTGGGATAATTATACATTGCTATTACAGTTGCCGCCTGTGTGGTAGAGTGGTCAACGTCGTTGGCTACCGCTACGGAGGTCACGGGTTCGAATCCCAGTACGAGCAGTTTTATAAATTGATTTTTCAATCGATTTATGAATTTCTGTTCAAATGCATGGATGTATGTGATGTCTTGAATTCCCACCTCCCACCCATCCTATCCTATCCTATGAACGTGGCGTATCGTGAGCGATTAGCTTACCACTAGTCCTGTCCTAGCTCTTTCCTTCTATTCCTACTCTCTTTGGAAAAAGAGAGGTTGAGCAACTGAGTAACAAGCAGTTCTCGTAGAAACACTTCTGTTGAGATAAAATCCATTAGGAGTCCATATGCTCCACATTGGGACATGGTAAAAAAAAAAATACATATTTACATTAATATTTCACGAGAAATAACATATTCAAATAAAACCACAAGGTAAGACAGCTTTCTAAAATTGTATTTAAAATCTAACCGACTTTTCGCACTGGATTCACTAAGTGCCATAAAAAAATTATAGCTTGTCCATGGCTGTGTATGAAGGAGACACCGATGAGCGTGATTATGAAGTGCTATTTAAAATAAATGCCACCGGACTACGGGTATTGAGACAGACTACTTGCATAAATCAATCAATTGTGTTATATCAGCTGATTTCATTCATATGATTACAAAACGTGACAAGCGCTTGTTCCTTTTGACCTCTGCCGCTAACTTTGTAGGTAAAGTAAGTACATATTTACACAATATTTTGTCTCTAACATATAGTAGTTGACTTTAGATCACAAATTTACGTAGGTTTACACTATTAACACTTCTTAAGCGGGCCACGACCAAAGTCGTTTTTAGCGGATTGTACGTAGAATGCGGATCACGACAAAAGTCGTTTTTAGCGTATTTTCGGTAGAATGCGGATCACGGCATAATATGTTTTTTTTATATCGTCGCTTGTTTGCGGGACACATAATATCACGGGTTTGTTTGTCGGCGTTAAATAAAATGCCGCAATTAATTAACATTAGTCCTAATTCTTTGCTAGATTATAAGGGTGGAAGTTTGAGCTAAGAAACAAAAAATCAACTGTGTTATAGATTTATTTTGCGATCTCCATCGCTAGCTTAGATCGAGTCGTTTAACGAGTTAAACACTGCTTTTTAGACGTATTTTTATTGTTTTTATAGTTTGTTTACGCAATTGTTATTGTATTTATATATAAGCATACACCATGATAAATTTAAATGATACATGCACATATTAGTATATGATTATCAACCAATATACATGTTGCGTAGATTGGTTCATAAGTTTAATTCTTCAAAAAAACTGCGGCAACCGCAAGTGACCCTTTTTTGACAAGAAGCAATAAAACTAATAAGTTATTATGCATTGAATGTTCGTATTTATTATTTACAAAAAGGGTGACACATGTGTCTCGAATATTTACGCTGTAGTTTTTACGGCATTAGATTTTACACTTCCAGTGGTAGTCAAGTTGTATGAATGGCGATTATATATTATAATTATTTATATAATTATAAAATATTGATAAATATGCTATTTTGTTATATAGAATGTTTTGAATATTTAATATTTATAACATGCGGAGTGCTATCTACTAAATTGATAACAGGTTTTATATTCAGCTTTGAAACATAGTGAAATTATGATGATATCGAAATGTTCTAATTTTATTTTTAATGATTAGATGTCACTTATGATTTGTTTTTAAATTTCAATCGAAAATATCGTTTGGTTTAGAAGTTGTGTTGATTTTAAGAATGTAATATATTTGTGCGCTAATCACTAAAAAACGCCCGCTACAGGCTTGAGTCTATTTTTTGAAGCGCCCGACTAAGAAGTGTTAAGAAAAAAAGAAAAAAAAAATGAAAAGCCAATATTAGCCTTAAAATTTGTCTTTCTTATGGTTTGGATGACAATAACCATACAATTTACGATTAAAAAATAAATAATTTTCTACTAAAACTATTAAATAATTAATTACAGTATACATTATCTACAATGTTTATAATATGTTGCTAGATTTGACCATGGGACGCGAAGTTAGAAACAAGAAGGAAACATAAAATATATTCACCCTCAAAACATTATGTAGAAAAAAAAATGAGTCGTATAAAAGCGTGCGATTTAAATAAAATACAAATAGTTATGAATGTTATAAGATATTTTTATATCATAGTCGCAGTTTCCCTACTAATCAGTTTTCCACAAACGACGGCCATCACAGAATAAACATTTCTTCAATACAAAATGTTCTTATATGATAATAAATATCTGCGATTGTGAAAAATTTAATATTTGGCTAATACGGCTAAATCTACGAACCGAATTAATTTGACCCGCCAATTTAGTAGGTGTTTCGATTATTTCTGTATGCATAAAATACATATTATTTATTTTTATTCCATAAACATTTTTTTTATAAAATATTATCATATTTACAATGGTATGAACATATTAAACTAGGCGACACGTATAGCTACATTCTAGCACAAAAGTTAACGTTCTTTAGGTACCTACCTGTTATTTGTAAACACCGTCCTCGCTCCGTTTTGATTATTTAATATTCGCAAATATTCCCCATATGTCATGTTTAGTTTCGGAAGAATTATCACGTAATGAGTAAATATATATAGTTGGCGGTACATACTCATAATTTAGGCTTTGTTTACTTGCAGGAATAAGCTACAGCTTAACATTATCCTTGTGCCATCCGTGTCTGTATTGCCCAATATTTAATATAATATATTTGACGTTTATCAACCACGGATGTGGTGTGGTTATGGTGATTAATTTAAAAAGGGATAATTAATGAAATGAATGACACTGAATTTCTCCTGCATAAGCTTCGATTTACCAGTTCTAATACAATGTTGAAATATTTGTGAGTTTTGTCCGGATACGAATAAACAATCACGATTTAATAAATAATGTCAAACATCTATTTCTTAAATCTCCGAGACTGCAATAATAATAATAATTGATATCAGATTAATTTTAATGCTTTAACTGTTAATTCTTTAAAAAATCTTTTGATGATATTTAATTAATGAAAATATTACCCAGAGACGTATGTTTTCAAAGATAAGTACAGTTTTTATTTCTTGTACCTATCTATCTACCTTACAAAAACATGTTTTATTTCCACATATAAAATTTATCTTAACATATAGTATGTCAAATATAAATATGGTGCAATGGCGACAGTTGAATTGCTATAATTTTAACTTAAATAAACTTTGTTCAAATCAAATATTTTTAAATTAGGATGTATTAATAAAGGGTGGCAAAGGGTTTTCAGTATATATACTGTGTACATTCGTACAAAATCAATCCACATTTCGATACGGTGTTGAGTAGATAATATTATATTTTTAAATATATCATTGTGTTGATCATTTACTGTTAAGAATAGACTTAGATTACTACTTGGAATATCAGCATTAGCATTATTTTATTACGTAACTATTAAATGTGTTGCTAACGGCATAAGAGCGTGTCAAGGTTTGTATTTTGTATATTAATCTCTTCAAATAATATCGACAACCAAACGACACGTCCACATAAAGTCCTAAAGGAAATATTATGTTTTATACGTGTAATACATATAGAAAATAGTTTAATCGTTAACTTTTAACGGTATGAAAACATAATGAATTGCAATCTTGGGCTATCCATAAAATAAATTAATTAGGATGTGGAAAATAATTAAGGGGGTCTCTAATACTCAACATGATTTTTACAGCTGGTTCAAATTAAATACAATAATTGTAGTCAAGTTAATATGGTTAGTGTTAGAAAGAGGTTTTTGGAAAAAAAACTGTAAACAAAACGCAAGTTCGTTCAGTAGCATTTTGTTGAGAATTTTTATTATCATTGCAATCACTCTAATACGTGTTGACATGATAGAACGAAATTCTTTTAATCGACTATAACAGTGTATATCGTCGCAATTATTACATTTAAGTTATACCAATTGTACAAACCGAGTACAAGAATCATATATTAGAAACTCTTCGTAATTAGTGTCCGGATTGACCCGGAATTTTTCAACTGCTTAACGCCGTGATCGATTTCAAGTTTATTACAAGATACCGAAGTTTAATGTCAGATAAAGATTTGTTTAAGAAAGTGATTTGAGCAGAATTTCCAATTTATCTAATATAACGATTGTACAGCCATTTGAAATATACCATTTTCCCCACTTTTTTTGACTGATTTGTAAAGCATAATTGTATCATATATACTTGTAAAAAAAAATAAAAATGGGGTGTGGCTGTGTCATCGACACGGCCGTGTGTTTTACGTGAATACGTCCCGTAATAGGTGATATTACGCCCCATTTTTACGTTCCCAGCACTGCTTGACTCGGTCATATGGTTATTTAATGGTACCATTCGATTGCTCTTGAGAAGCCCTTTCCAACCGTATAAGATCTCTGTATTTCGATTTGGCTTTTTGACGCGTATAGCCTGATATTACATATTTTTGATATATTTTTTAATATTTTAACACCTAATTATAGTCACAGTCGCAATATAACACTAATGTTTTATCAATAATCGATAGATTTTGTCGAGAGCTAATGATTGAAACTTAAACGAATATCGTAACTTCTCCGAGTCAAAAGTTTTAGTAAATAGAAATCTCGATACGCAGCAAAATGACCACAAAATGGCGGCGCTTCCCCCTCTGCCCCGCGCGATGTATCACAGTCCTTACATAACGCGATAAATTCTTTGATTCTTTAGCTATCCAGTGGTGCAATTTAATTTTGGATAGCGTTGATAGATATAAAGCTGCAACACCAAACTGTATCCCCCGATTTTGTTATCATTCGTTTTTTTCTATTGCCTCCCTATGGAAGCAATTTTAAAGACGTATTCTCGTCAAAAACCATTTTATTGTTTGCATTTAAAAGCAAAAAAAAAAAATTAATAACACCAATAACCATTTTTCGGAGATATCTTTTTCTTACCTACTATTCTTCAGTTTGGGATGGGGCTTGGTGTAGAGTGCACGTGTAGAATGTTTTGATAATTTTTATTAAATCACTGGTCAACGAATATTAGAGGTATGAATATGAATCAAAGCAATGTATTTTTTATTCTGCGATAAAAAAAAGTGCTATATCGGTTGGGGTTAGGGTTGCCCAAAGCGCTGACAAATAATATTATTATTTATAATACAATAATGTCTTTTTCAATAACAATTCTTGTAAAGACCAGTATTACTTTAGCTTAATGGATAAGCATTTTATTAAAATGACTACAAATATCTTTTAAGATTAGATGTCCAACAAGAAATATAAGACATAGTTAATATAACTTTCGGATAAAATTCATCGTCAGAACTATGGCGTGAACCAGAAATAACTATCAAATGCAACTTATAATTATTTTGGAACTCAATAATTTTCTATTTTAATTTTATTATGTCAATATTTCTTATATGTTTTATTCTTTTTTATGCAAAAAAAATATTTTTCAAAACTGTATTCATACTAAAATCAATATCATAACAAATATTTTATACAAAATTAAAACAAATTCTTTCAATATATTAGAGAAAGTTTGAGAAATTTGTATTGTATGGTTTGTCTTGTTTATTTCTTTTATTATTTCGTTTGACAAAACACCGTCTCTGATTTACATTTATTAAATACGATGGCTAACTGTTGCTACCATTTATAAATCAATACCTCATATCAATTTTTCACGTATATATAATTAACGCATTGTTTCAGTTACATATAATTGTTGCAACAGATATTTGGGGAAGTAAATAAGATTGTCAGTCTTTGCTACGAAGATAAAAAAATACTTATTGATTTTCGTCGATAACAAATATGAATACAAATTGTTTTATATGAAAAACCCTTATTACTCTCTAAATATCCATCTGTGTGTTAGGTGGTATTGCTATTTTTGTAATGAAATATACAAATGTTTTGTTTGTTTTGATACTGTACAAATACGTATTGTGGTGGTTACTTATTGAAGTCAGTGCAATATTTATGCTGTAGGTCAAATTAAAGTTGTGCATTCCTACTGAGTCACCTTATAATATAATGCATATTCGTACGTCAGATTAATCGTTCGAAGCGATTTCTATTTTGAATTTAAAAAATATTGCCTTAATTTAATCCAAAAATGAGAATAATGGCCACAATCCACATCAGTTCGTGTAATTATAGCAACATTAAGAATGTCCACTTTTTCACCTGAAACAAGTATTAAGTGGAGCAAATCCATCCATCAAAATAACGAGACACCAGATCCGAGGGAATTTTCAGCAAAAAGCTGCGTTGCGCATATTTAGGTGCTCATGTAGCATGTGAGCTCGCTCTGATCTACGTGCTTATTTTTTATCGGATTTTTTCTTACTTGTTTCTAATCATCTTGTGATTTTTTTTCATTCGTTTATTGTTTTATAAACCGGCTAATTGAATCAAATTTTCATCTGAATTACCAATAATAGGTAAAACTGATTGACGCCATTATAGATTGAAAGGTAGCATCCTCAGATATAAGCGAATAAATATTTGTATAATGAGAGTATGTATTAAAAAAAACCCGGAAGAGATTATATATCTTTTTTAAAAGATACGTTGATGGAAGAGTATTCATGATTAAATCTGGCATTGAATTCGAAAAAATGCAATACATTGACAATTTCTTGCGTTTAATAAGTACACACATAAAACGAATATGTGTGTTAATCAGGGCTGTGTAGTCGGAGTCGAGGGTTTTTTCCGGAGTCAGAGTCGGAAAAATCTTACGACTGTAAGATTTAAAAAATATATATTTAATGATGTGAATTCAAACCACAGTATTCCATAGTGTTTGTTGCCACTGCATGCTAGGCTGGGAAAGGAAAAAGGACGTAAACCACACATAATAAATTTTACAGGAGATACAATAAACGTTTTCTGACGGTTTTGGGGCTAAATGCAAATTATGCAATATATACCACCTTGAAGTGGACGAAGACCGATAAACTGGTTCTTAATTGACTTTATATAACATTAATTTAAATATATTTTTTTAAAAACCTTTGTCTTTTTTCATGCTTGCAATTTTCGCAGGCTCTTGTTTTTTAAAAAATAAAAGCTAATTTAACATACTTATTCGGCATTTGCAGCTTACATCCTTTTGATAGAACGTGTATCAAGACTCCACACTCCTGGAACTAATATATACATATATAACTACGTACTTCACAATAATTGCTGAGATAATTCATGACAAATAAAAAAAATGAAACATAACGGTAATAAATAATGAGGAAATTACAGCTGAATTATTATTTTATCTACTTATCTGTTGTTAAATGAGAACAATTAATTAATTGCTTCCTTAATAGTCAACCATGTATTAGAAATATAATCATAAAAGCGCTCATTTTTCAATTTCACATTAAATTTCACGATAAAAGCAATTTATGATTAATTTAATAACAAAAAGTGTGTAATAGATTTTTCAACCAAAATTATTGTTAATAGAAAATTTAAATTAACTTTGATTATTCCACGTATTGTGTTACTAACTGTGACACGTGTTTCGCCTCTTTCAGAGGCATCTTCAGACTTACTATCGCAAAACTTTGCGATAGTAAGTCTGAAGATGCCTCTGAAAGAGGCGAAACACGTGTCACAGTTAGTAACACAATACGTGGAATAATCAAAGTTAATTTAAATTTTCTATTAAAGTGAACTTCCACAAAGTTACCGCCGAAACCATCGAAAGTATTAAAATTATTGTTAATTAAAGTTAGTTCAGCAAACAATGTTGTTTTAATTCAATGACAGAACCGAAAATTTCAACCCTTTCAATTATTTGTAGTCGCAATTTTTAATCGATTAGTTTTCCTAAATATAAATATGAATTTTTCAATAAGTTTTAGATTATATCCCAGATTTATAATGTGATGTACTCGTTATAAATGTATTCAATGGAATACAAACGTTATTTATTTCTGAGCTATTGAGTGAGAACAAAATAAAATTGATCGGTAGATTATCAGTAGAGTGGTTTCAATAACATGTCATTCTCGGCAATACTATTGTCCCACGCAGCTCATCGTTTGTACAACACATGATGTAGCAACTTATTCTTTATTTTTTGTATTCAGGAGTTGTTTTCTACACATGCGCGTACTTAATGAGGCAATATCGGCTCAGGTGTTTTTTAAAACTATAAATAATACGTTAAACGTGTATTAACATTCTGTCAAATAGTGGAATGTGAAAAATTTTATTTCTAACTTTCTAACTTTCACAAAAAAATTACACATTCAAAGATAATAAATGCTTTTTTAAGTAAATAATGACTTTAGTGTAGAATCGGTGTAAAGTCTTTATCAACTAACTTGTTTATACATACAAGAAATGTACACCTATCTGGTAAAAAAAATGATAATCCATGTATATATATTACACAAAAATATAAAATAGATTTTGCCAAAGAATAAAAGGGATAAATACTCTCCCGATGAATGATGTGCAATACGCATTATTCATTATTCAGATGCTTAATTGCGCATATGCCGCTAAGTATGAGATCATAGCAGAAAAAATACACAACATTAAATTTATTCTTGAATTTCATTATCTTCCATGCACTATTGACTATGGCATGTATAATAAATGGGCCGATAGCAGAAAACAAATGTGTTTCCCATGGAGCCATGTGTGCATTGAAATGTATTTTTAAGCTGAAAGAATGATGATAAATCTCGCCAGCGTTTCTCAATCTAATTAAGTCTTCATTTTTCATTTCGTCCAAAACATGTTCGACCCCATCCGATTGTTTCGCAGAAAGAAAGCCAAGACCGGCCTGTTCAAAAAATATAGATCACAAAATAATAAAATAAGTTTTTTTTGTAATTTTTATTTTTTTAAAAATTTTCAATATTTGAAGCTGTCCCGAATCATCGGTTTCCTGATTTTTTTAATTATTATTGTCCCTTGATGATTGAAGATTTGGGGTTTTACCGTATCCATAATATTTAATACATCAAACAATGTCAAATCAATTATAACAAGATTATAATCGTATTTAAAAAAAAAAAAGACGAGTTAACGAGAATCTTAAATATTTTATCTATGGTTACCATACCGTTTTAGATGAATTACCAGTGAGAAATTAAGAATTGGCGTCTATAAAAGAATAATTAAGATTTACCTAGTGCCCTAATTGAGTCATTCATTTAGAATGCATCATAATATTAAGTGAATACTAATTTATTAATGAGTCAATTGGCTGTGAATCGGGATCAACGCGCATGTCTTCAAATGACTCACGGTAAGTATTTCTTTAAGCTAGTCATCGCTTGTTATTGTTTTTAAAATGTATACACAATAAACAGTCAAAAAAAAACACCACACAATAAGCAAGATTTGGACTCGGACAGTTTATTTGTTCGAAAAAATACCCTAATTTGTCATTGCAACGTCTTAGAAGGAAAATAAAGATACAATAGAATTCATAAAATATGTAAATATAATTGCACGTCATAGTGACTTCAATAATTAGATTATTGGCCTGTAATTCAGGAGATATACAATACGATAAAGCAATTTGTTTAGAAATTCTTTTAAGTCATTTAAATTATTATAAAAATAAATGAATAACTTCGTAATGTGTACTTTTGATTACCCAAACATTTGCTGAATGTTACTGGTAGATAGGTGGTAAATGGAGGGAATTGTTTTAGCGTTGACCGACCGTAAGGGACCGCTCGCAATTAAAATTCAATCTTAACATTAATAGCCGATAAGGTCTGTCTGTAAGGACGTCCGCAGTAAGGTACAGACCAATGATTTCGATTTATTCTGAACAGCACATTTTTGAAATGTTGTTCTATCCAATGGAAGCGGCTTATTTTAAACAGGGCGTGAATGTTCTGATATCGCCACGTTTGAAAATTCGATATTTCTTGGTGTAGAGCTAAAGTATTGTATCACCATACATCATAATATTCGAATAATCAAAGACTTTAATTCGACTATTGCAAACTATGATTATAGGGCTATCGAAATGAATCGTCTGATCGTGTGAGTCGATGTGAGACTAATATTTTTTGGAGCGGATTTGATCAATTGAATCATAATGATGAATCTTTTCACGTTAGTCGTGTTCAAAATTTTGCCAGAAATGTCCCGAGAAGAAATTCTTCAAGACTTGGTTGCATGCACTACAGTGTGCAGAAATTAAAAGTTGATTAATAATTAAGTGCAGTTGAAAACATGAGATTTTATCTATTTAACTCAACTTTTTTTCCAAATGACGCGGAGAATTCTTTAAATGCCCTATAATTTGCCTTCGATGCAACCAAGTCGGCATGACCGACGGGGCCGACAGATCCGACAGATAGTCGTATCGTCTTGAGCAATTTTTCCCGTTCGTTATTTAAGTCTGGACATTCCCAAAGGATGTGATCAGCATCCTGAATCATATATCCGCATTTACATTCAGGGCTATTTACTAACCGGCCAAGCTGGAAGAGCTTGGCAGCGAAGTAACCGTGGCCAGTTATGAATTGGCTGGTCCAGAAATTAGGAGTCAGGACTTTGGTTATCTCCATTCGCCATTTGACGTTCGGAAAGAATTTAAAAGTTTGCCTCCCCTTAGAAGATTTCTCCCATCGAGCCTGCCAAACTTTCATTGCAGCTTCTATCGCCACGCTGCGCGCTGCTATTCTATGAGCCTTAGAATTGTAAGGGTCTGGTCGATGAGGAGGCAGTAACTGAATTTCTCCCACCTGGGACTCAACACCTTTGTACAGCATAACTGTTGCGCCTCTAACTTGAATGTGCAGGTCCAACGGAAGTATACCAGCCAAGACCGGCAATGCATCCGTAGACGAGGATCTGTATGCTTTGGTTAGGGCTATCATCGCACTGCGTTGTCCACTTAGAAGGATTTTCTGTATCGATTGAACGGTGCATCTTTTGTACCATGTGCTAGCGGCGTAGCCAGCAATCCCCATGTATATGGCATCGTAAGCGATTTTAAGGGCACTAGATCTTAAGCCCCAATTTCTACCTGCTAGGCGTGAGATTGAGTAGAAGGCAGAAGTAGCCTTGCTCACTGATGTCTTGGCATGGTATGAAAAAGAAAGTCTGTCGTCTAGAATAATACCAAGGTAAGTGACCTTTTCGGAAACTTTAACCGTCGTAGATCCCATGCGTATAGTGGGAGGTCTTTGTCTGCTTAGACTGACACCACCCTTGAGAAAAATAGCTTCAGTTTTTTGGGAGCGAAAGACAGTTTGTTTTCGTCGCCCCAAGCTAGGATTGATGAAAGCGCCTCTTTTGCTGTTGTTTCTATACCCGTGCGACTATTTGCACTTACTAAAAGTAGAGCATCGTCTGCGTAGGCAAAAATACTGCAGTCAGGTGGAAGAGAGATGGACAGAATATCATCAAATAAAATGTTCCACAGCAAGGGGCCAAGAACGGAACCCTGTGGACAGCCCATTGTGGTGTTTCGTTTTACAATCTGTTGTCCATTTTCATATAGAACAGATCTGTCATTGAAGTAGCTTTGGACCAAGGCATAGACATTTCCAGGTATTTTTCTCAGTCTGAGTTTGTGCAGTATAAGTGGCCAAGAAGCATTGTCGAATGCTCCGGCAATATCCAAAAATATTCCCAAAACATATTTATTAGGGGAGGATTTCGAAGTGGCAAGTACTGTGGAAATTGCATCTTCGGTACTCTTGCCTGGTCTGAAACCAAATTGGTTATTAGATAGTGGTGCTATTTCAGCCAGATGAGCTTCAATTCTAGAGCACATGAGCCGTTCCAACACTTTCCCAAGAGCCGGCAGAAGCGTAAGTGGCCGATAAGCTTTAGGGTCTGATGGAGACCGGCTACCAGATTTTGGAATGACTATAAGTGTCCCTGTTTTCCAACAATCGGGAAATATGCCGCTAGTGAAGCATTGACATAATATATTTGTTATTTCTGGAGCGGCAAGAAACCAGGATCGTCTGACGAGAGTATTATCGATACAGTCCGGACCCGGAGCTTTGTTACATTTTAACGAGAGAATAATTTTACTGACTTCTTGCTCAGAAGGCAGTGGTGAGTGAGCAGTGTCAAGTGGAAAAGTAGCCAAGAAGCGGGCTTGTCTGAGGCGTTCATCGTCTAATAATGGAGTGTCTTGTGGAATAAGCGCATTCAGCAGCACCTCTGTTGTTTCTGATTGGGTGCTGGTAAAACCATTTCCAAGAGGTCGTTCAATGCCACAAATAATTTTATTTGGTCTGCAGTTATTTTTAATTGCCCGATATGGAGGACCCCAAGGATTCCAGCCCCCCAAGGAAGATACAAAATTTCGCCAATGGTCTGATTTAGCCCGAAGTATTGAGTTTCGATATTTGCATCGAGCTGATCGATGCCTGGCTTCCAGTAGTTCAATGATGGAGGGTGGTTTTGCAGCCCGGCGAGCATTTTGGAGTGACCTCATGGCTCTTTTGAAGAGTGCCCTTAAATCAGAGACGGCCTGGGTCCACCAGGGAGATTGCGTCCGATTTCTCGGCTTACAGCGGCTTATAGTGCGCTCTGCTGCATTAATTATATCATTTGTCAGCCGTGAAGCAGCCAAATGCAGGTCCGACACAGGATTCCTAGCTGCACGGTCAAGCTTTTTGATGAGCGCGTTATCAAATTCTTCCCATTTGTCATGTCGCGTTCGAAACCTTTTTAATATAACTGGTGAAGAAATTCTTGGGACAGCTATTCCAAGATTTTGTCGCAGCTCAAATGTCATGAGTCGGTGATCGCTGATAGAAGCGTCTTCGTGAACTCGCCAGCCACTGACTTGAAAAAACGTTGCCTCTGTAGCCAGTGTAATGTCAATGTGGGACTTTCCCATTGAATTCACAAATGTGGGTGGGCTATCAGGATCGTTAACAACAGTCAGGCCATGTTGAGCTATAAATTCTTCAATGACGGAACCATCGGTGGTTGCGTGGTTTATAGGAGCCCATAAAGGGGACTGTGCATTGGCATCAGCTCCGATGATAACATTTCTACCCGCAAGAGAGCCAAGAACTGAGTCTAACAGCCGTATTATATAGTCTGTTGAGCTTTCATAATTAAAATATACAGAGATCACCACAACTGTGGCACCTCCAGGAATGGAGATTTCAGCGCAGGCGATATATTCAGATGATAGATGAGATAGGTGTAGTACTCCAATCTCAGAGTTGGATACGTAAATACAAGCCTTAGATGTCGGGCTGTCGTGGATCACGCGACCTTCCTCAAAACCCATTCTTGGGCTCCAGCGGTACGGCTCCTGAACCAACGCCACGTCAAGTTTTCCAGCCTGCATAATATTTGCCAGCTCAAGGGTGGTTGCTCGACCTCTTCCCACATTCAACTGGGCGAACTTTATCACCGCGCCGCTGAATAGTCAACCTTCGCTTGTTCCCGAAGCTCTGCATGTTGCCGTGCAGGGCACTCAGCACTATGAGTTGGGTGATTATGTGGTTTTTTGTATTTGTGACATGCCGCACATTTAGAAGGTTCAGCTTTTTTTGGACAGTCTGCCTTATCATGTCCAGTAGCAGTGCAGTGGGCACATACCCTATCTTTAGCAGAACAATATTTCGCCATATGACCATATAGATGGCATTTGCTGCATTTGATTACGCCTAGAAAGTCATGGAGGTAGTATGACTCCCATCCCAGGAAAAGACGGTCATCGTGTATAAGAGCTTCGCGGATTGCAGCAGGTACGTATACTATATAATGACATTTTCCTGATTCACGTGGGCCAGCTTTATGGCTAATTTTAATTAAATCTCTTCCGTCAGAATCTCCAAGACCAGTTCTTTCCTTGGTAGAGTCATGAATAGCCTCCTGAATTTGGTGTTCATTCATGTGACTGGGCAGATTAAAAATGATCACACGAGGTAGTTTCCTTCCCGCTATTTCTGCTCGAAGGCCGACATCTGATAAGCCCGGGGCGTTCAGGAGTAATTTTGCTTCTTCATCAGTTTTCGGATGGACAATTACTCCACCATTCCGAATAGCCCGTACTCCAGTTATTTGAATCCCCAGTGCGCCTGGCGATATAGCAGATTTTAATGATTTTTTAGTATTGTCCGAAATTTTTTCTTCGCCGGTTGGGAAGAATAGAACTCCGGGGCGCGGAGCAGTTACGGGAAGACTAGGGAAGGCCGTCTGCTGGTGAGTAATATATTTGTTTCCTTGCCGTCGCCCGACGACAGTCGTCCAAGGTAGAGTCATATCCTTGGCGGGGGCAATGTTGACTTTTTCATTTGCGCAGCTATTTTTTGCGTTCTTGTCCTTTTCTTCAATAATTCCTTCTAATTTGGCTAGCTGTATCGCCATCTTAGCGGCTTCGTGGCTTAACTCAGACAGTATTGGAGTTATTATTTCCGACATTTCTTTTTTAGTCTGACATTTAAGAGCGCAATGAATGTCGTTTGTCATTCGCCTGATTTCTTTAATGAACATTGTAGATGATAGGTCTGAGTTGAATGCGTCTGGTTCTCTTAAGTTTGTGCCTTGAAGTGAGACATCACAGATTTCTTTTGGAGAAACCTCATGAGTAGACCGAGTTGTAATATTACTGCTACCTCGGCCTGCCATTTTGAGCTTTTAAATTTACATCAAGAATTAGAAGAAGAAGAAACTCACAGAACAGATTTATTGTTTTAAGCTTGTTCTGCTGACCGATTGAACGTCAGGTCAACAACCTGTGGCTGTAATTTAATTATTGTAGCAAATTATCACTAATTGCCCGGACACCTGTAGCTCGTTAATGTAATTGAAGTTATATTCAACGGCTTAATTAATAATCGTTGCCACACAGATAGTACTAATTCACTCTGCTATGTAAATATTTTTTCTGCTTTAGTCTTTTTTCTACTTTAGTCCTTTAATAAGTGATCAGTTCAACCTTCTTGGATGGAGGTTTCCTGTAGGAGTTACTGGTCCGAGGACCAGGACTTACCAATCAGGATAATGAACACGCTTATTAACACAAATGATACATAACACTGTAACTTAACACTATGATAGTTTATGAAGATTGTAAACTTTGTAAAGATTGTAAATAATAATCAGTAAGATTGTAAATAATAACTAAAATAAAACTAATGTATGTAGACACGAATAAAAGACACTAGTAAATTTAATTGTTCACGCGCGTCAGACTGGCGTGTATGGAGCACTTAAAAACGCGTCCACACAGCTCGACGTATTAATCGCAAATCATACATTTGTTACGCTACGGAATACATCCTATAAAAAGAGTGTGAAGCCGTAGCGGGTGGTGGTGGGTACAACGTTGAGTACCCTAGGGAATGTAAAAAAAAAAAAAAAAAAAAAAAAAAAAATCTTTTCACGTCTGACCTTGAAAATCTGTTAGAATTCTTTAATACATTAAGAATATTCAAATTATGATATGGATATATGATAGAATAATATTTTGCTTTTTTCATACACTTGAACAAAATGTGCAACTGATTTTTTATTGAAAAATTGGATTTGATCTTTTGATTTTTATTGGAAATAATTGTTAAATAATTTAAAATCCGAAAAATAATTGTTGGCAAACTTAAACATTATTCCAAAAATTAAGTAATTTACAAAATTTCTGCTACTACGAAAGATGATTGTTAGCAAACTTTAACATTATTCCAAAAATTAAATAATTTACGAAATTTCTGCTACTACGAAAAATGGTTGTTAGCAAACTTAATCATTATTCCAACAATTAAATAATTTACGTAATTTCTGCTACTACGAAAAATGGTTGTTAGCAAACATAAACTTTATTCCAAAAATTCAATAATTTACGAAATTTCTGCTACTACGAAAAATGGTTGTTAGCAAACTTAAACATTATTCTAAAAAATCAATAATTTACGAAATTTCTGCTTCTACGAAAAATAGTTGTTAGCAAACTTAAACATTATTCCAAAAATTCAATAATTTCAATAATTTACGAAATTTCTGCTACTACGAAAAATGGTTGTTAGCAAACTTAAACATTATTCTAAAAAATCAATAATTTACGAAATTTCTGCTTCTACGAAAAATGGTTGTTAGCAAACTTAAACATTATTCCAAAAATTAAGTAATTTAGGAAATTTCTGCTACTACGAAAAATGGTTGTTAGCAAATTTAAACATTATTCCAAAAATTCAATAATTTACGAAATTTCTGCTTCTACGAAAAATGGTTGTTAGCAAACTTAAACATTATTCCAAAAATTAAGTAATTTATGAAATTTCTGCTACTACGAAAAATGGTTGTTAGCAAATTTAAACATTATTCCAAAAATTCAATAATTTACGAAATTTCTGCTACTACGAAAAATGGTTGTTAGCAAACTTGGACATTATTCCAAATATTAAATAATTTACGAAATTTCTGCTCCAACGAAAAATGGTTGTTAGCAAACTTGAACATTATTCCAAAAATTCAATAATTTACGAAATTTCTGCTACTACGAAAAATGGTTGTTAGCAAACTTAAACTTTATTCCAAAAATTGAAGAATTTACTAAATTTCTGTTACTACGAAAAACGGTTGTTAGCAAACTTCAACATTATTCCAAAAATTAAATAATTTACGAAATTTCTGCTCCTACGAAAAATGGTTGTTAGCAAACTTGGACATTATTCCAAATATTAAATAATTTACGAAATTTCTGCTCCTACGAAAAATGGTTGTTAGCAAACTTAAACATTATTCTAAAAATTAAATATTTTACGAAATTTCTGCTACTACGAAAAATGGTTGTTAGCAAACTTAAACATTATTCCAAATATTAAATAATTTACGAAATTTCTGCTACTACGAAAAATGGCTGTTAGCAAACTTGAACATTATTCCAAAAATTCAATAATTTACGAAATTTTTGCTACTACGAAAAATGGTTGTTAGCAAACTTTAACTTTATTCCAAAAATTAAATATTTCACGAAATTTATGCTACTGCGAAAAATGGTTGTTAGCAAACTTGAACATTATTCCAAATATTAAATAATTTACGAAATTTCTGCTACTACGAAAAATGGTTGTTAGCAAACTTAAACTTTATTGCAAAAAATCAATATTTTACGAAATTTATGCTACTACGAAAAATGGTTGTTAGCAAACTTGAACATTATTCCAAATATTAAATCATTTACGAAATTTCGGCTACTACGAAAAATGGTTGTTATCAAACTTTTTTTTTCCAAAAATTCAATAATTCACGAAATTTCTGCTACTACGAAAAATAGTTGTCAGCAAACTTGAACATTATTCTAAAAATTAAGTAATTTACGAAGTTTCTGCTAATACGAAAAATTGTTGTTAGCAAACTTAAACATTATTCCAAATATTAAATAATTTACGAAATATCTGCTAACTATAAAAATAAAATATATTAAAATAAAATATAATTAAATTAAATTAAATTCAATAAAATAAAATAAAATAAAATAAAATGAAATGAAATAAAATAAAATAAAATACCATAAAATAAAATAACATAAAATTAAATTAAATTAAATACTATGCAACAAAAATCTCACGTTGCTGGGCAACGGGCTTACAGCTAGTATCACTTAATAGTTGTAAATAATGTTCCAAATATTACTGGTGGTTCTTACTTCGAATAAGAGGTCTGCACGGGCTGAAATTTGATGAAATTATCCGGTCTTAGCCCGGCCCGAACCCGAGTGATAGTGCCACACTTGTTACCCGAACCCACCACGAAGCTCAATTTATATTTTGCGATAAAAAAACCGATATTTAAAAAATAAATAAAGATTAATACATATTTTCTTGAACTGTTTTGTTATGAATAGTATTGCCGCATGGCTGACTCGTGTTCCGAACTGTTTGAAAAAATAATTACTTAATTAATTAAGGCCCGACCCGAGCTTTCAATCGACTTTACCCTCCGGGTAAGGGCCCGTGCAGACCTCTACGTTGAATTAATTTCCTTTGGTCATCACCCCTCACGAGTAATTATTTACTAATGAGAGCGGCAAGAACCTTCACATACTAACTCATCGTCGGTTAAATTCCTCACGTATTTATTGTTAGCGCGTTCAACATTTGAGGCATTAGAACCAAAGTTTACCACGTATTACACAAGATTTTTCAGATTTATATTTAACATGAGTTAATTAATATCAATGGTCCAATCTTATAGTCAATACAACGAACTGTCGACTGCGGTGATCCGATTAAAATATTAAAGAATATCATAGACACAAAACAACTCGAATTATTGAAAGATATCTATCATCTAATATTAGAATGATTAAAAGAGAAAAGGAATATTTACACAAATTGATAAAATGATACATCCCACATTGAGCACATCAAACGATGCGCAATTCAAGCATAAATATAACGACAATGAAACCAAATTCTAACTGATTGCTAAAGTTTGTGATTTTATTTCACAAAAAGAAAAGAGGTCCAACTCAGGCGGGAATTCGAAAAAAGACTTCGCTTTTCACAAACATATTTGTCACGCAGAGGAATTAACCAGGGAAGAGTAATGTTTCGAAGTCACCGACCTACATCCTTTGTAACTTTGCTGAATCAAAATAAAAACGATCTTTGGTTACAAATAAATAATCACTGACTCCATGTAAGTGGGACATTTTCGTGTGTGGATGACTGTACCTCCGACATCTTTCTGCTTATGATCTGAGATGTGACATTATTTTTAATTAATAACGTATACATGTTGAAACGTTGAGAATTTTCTTTCGACATTCAGGGATGGGGAGTTATTAAATTTATGTGTAATATATCTACGATTTCAGAGAAAATAGATTGATGACGAAAATTCTAAGCAATATAACTAAGTACCTATTTCATACGGTTTGTTTACAAAAATATTTTTATCTAAACGTTCTTTGGCTTTCTAAACATAAACCATTTAGCATGTTATTAATATTGTTCTGATGTGATTTAGATTCCTGTTGAACGAGAAATCGTTTTTGGAAAACGTTCTCGACACACATCATCTGATGATACCAATATACATAATATGTAATATGCACAAAAAGTTATATAATTTGCGAAAGATACAAAATAGCATAGCGTGTAAATAAAACATGTAAAAACATTGTTATGGAAAGACTAAGGCGTTAAAACTAAATACAGTGGAACTCCGATCTACCGTTCTAGCATTGTTCGTTTCCCCGCATTAATCGTTTATTCTTCATAGTCCCGGCCAAACACTCATAATAACAATATTAAATAATCCCGCATTAACCGTTCCCCGATTTACCGTTTTCCTCGATCTATCGTTTAAATATTTTGGTCCCGTCACAAATATTATCCCGATTGACCGTTTTCGTTAAATATTTCTCATAAATAATCTTGCCTCGTATTTCTCGTTTTGCATTTTTTTCAGTGGAACCCCTCCCCTATCTTTCGTTCTCGGTATCTTATTTTTATGGCATGGTTCGTTTATTTTTTACTCGACTAAGACTTTGTAATAACAATGTTTGATAATTCCACGTTAATCATTCCCCGATTTACCAATTTCTTTGATCTATCATCTAAATATTATCATCCGGTTCTAATTACGATCCCGATTGACCATTTTTGTTGATAATTTCTTTTTTCACTCATAAATAGTCTTACATCGCATCTGGTTGCATGAATTTTTCTATCTCAAAAGTCGAAACAAAATGCCTATATAAAGAAAACTAAAACTCTAGCTGAGAAACTGAAAACAATTCAAGGCGTTGAAAAAAATCATACAGCAAAAAAAAAAGTTATCTTAGAAAAAGTACGCGTGTTTGAAGGGTTGGTGTCTGTCAAAATGTAACTACCCAACTACGAATAGGCAACTTAATAAGCAATTAAAGAATAAATTTATATATTCTTCAATTAAAAAAGTCAAATAAATATATTAGTTGGTTAACAATCAAACATTTTTTGGTATTATTTGAAGATTTCCCGCATTATCGGTTTCCCGCATTATTCGTTGATTTTTTCCGGTCCCTTGGAAAACGTAGAATCGGGGTTTCACTGTAACTGTGATTGATATGATTATTGTGAACAGCGCCAGATGGTTTTCACAATTAGAATAACTTATGTTGGCCGACTTTAAAATTGTTGGTCATTATCGAATACAAACTTCAATCAGAAGTAGGTTTTCTAAAATTAGGTCGAAAGCGAAATAAATAAAATTCATTTGACAGACCGATAATGAAATTATCTGATCTGATAAGAATGTGTTGTGTTGATAACAGACAAATAAGAGATATCATAGGCAAAGTAAAATAACGATATCTGATATATTTTACAAGGCATAATGATAATTATGTATGGACCTTAGCCGAATCAATAATTGGCTTAAACTTTGTAATATGACTATATATATATAGGTACTCCATATATTAATCGCTGTGTAATTTTGAATAGGAATTTCGATTTCTGTCCTATGGCTAAGTGTGGATATACATATTTCATAAAAAATCTTAATGTTTTGTAGTGATTTACCCTTTTTAGTTTTCTTTTCTTGGTCTTTTTTATCTTTTTCTCGTTCTTTCTTCTCTCTCTTTTCTCGCTCGGCTTTTTCCTTCTCCAGCCTCTTCAGTTCTCTTTTCAATTCCTTTTCGTTCTTCTTCGGATCTTTCGAGTCGTCAATCTTCTCCGACAGGATGAACACTTCGTTCCGATCAATCGTAGAATCGGGTTTGGGCTTCATTTTCACTCTTCCAACTTACTCACTTCACACACTTGTGACCACAGACCTATCAATTTACTAATCAAATATGAAGGTATCACTTTCACCACTGAAAGTTTGTCACTTATTTTATATATTGTTATAAGACTTGAGTGTATGAATATCTATACAAACAAATAACAAAATATTAGGACTGGTAAAATGATTTCTCGATCAATGAATCATTTCTATCGCCGATAATATGTATGTTTTCGGCGCAAATAAAATATTTCAGAAAAAAACGTAATCAACAGTGATAAAAAAAATTGTAACCAGTAAAAAAAATTAGTTCCACAATTATGTATTGGCAAATCACCAAAGCCAATTCAAAATAGATTAACTACTTAAAACGATTTTACGTGTTGCTGCTCAAACGGTACATTTAATCATTCGATCTGACACCACGAATTTACAACTAAATTATTCGACCACACTTCATAGTGATTATTCGCTATGGACATAAGTACAGCTTGGGCGGGATTAAAAAAAAACGGACACAATCAAATAAAGATTCCGTATTTGAACGCAAAGTTCCACTCTGATAGTTGCGTCAAATTGGTCCAACTGAAATATAAGCTAAGCAAAAACAAAAATACAGTTCAGTGGTTTCTAATTGAATATTTGCCAATCCAACATGCTTATATTTTTTGATAAAATTCAATACCCGATGGATATGATGAGTTATATTGGGAGATATGATAAGATAAGCAATATGACGAAATGATTTTCAAAGGGAATTGATTATGTATTTTTAATATTGAGCAAAATCATAAAATACCACAAATGTGTACCATACTCATACAGCACCATATGAAACGATACGCATGTCAACAGAAAGTCGATCGGCATATCTAATGCCATTTGCGATATGGGTCTATCTATAGCTTTGGACGCAATTAATGCAGGTAGAAATCAAAATGTAATACGTTAAACGACCTCCAATTATGACGATATTTATGCATAAAATGATAAGGATAAAATTTAATAATATCAAAAATTATTAACGTAAGAATCATATTACGCTAATCTATATCTACGTCATCTAGGCCAAGAACCCGTTGTGCTATCTAACTTGTATTTAAGATGAGTTCTGTGAAAGAACGAACAATTTACCCGTACGTTTAAAGATTGCGTTTCTGTGGGTGCTTTGTTTCATTTGTTGTCTTTATAAAAATGAATGTATGTTCTTGAAGAAAAATAGTTATATCATATTTACACATGCATGACTAATTTAAAAGCCTCTGACTAATTATGGTAAGTTGTATTATTAATGCACTGGCAGTATGGACAGTAGTGAAGTAGAGACGGACAGCAGGTAACTTTCACCGGTCGCGGACGAATTATTTCAATGCAGGAAATGAAATGATTATTTTTTTATTACCGTTGAACCACAATAGAATCTGCTTTTGAATGAAAACTGAAACGGTTTATGGTCCATGACTCGTCCAGTAAAAAGCCGAGCGTGCATTCATAGTTCTTTGAAGTGAATTTGGTCAAAATTAATCAAAAAAATTGAATAAAAAGTCAAACAATGTTTTTCAATATTACATCTTTCCCAATTTCATAGCCGTCTACTGAACGCGCTTGTGTTAATGAGTAAAAAAACACTAGATATTTAAAGTAAACATATTCATAACAGCCAAATCGATATGTATAATATATTATACTGGTTTCGAAAAAATACATTTTCATAACTTATCATAATAATCAATATTTTATACAAGTTATAATCACCAAAAACATGAAATAAGTAAAAAAAAGATCAAGCCTAATTATTTAAATTTTGTCCGATATATACACACATACACAATACATTAGGCAATATAACTTGCAAATTAAGCATTATGACTACTTTTTTCAGTAAATTATTCAAAACATTTTAGCAAAATATTAAATATATTTAAAAAAAGCAGTAGGTATACTGAAGTATGCATTGAATTAAAATGTTTATACGCGAAGATACCGTTCTTTATTTTATTATCACGTCATACCGCACCGCAAACCATAGTACGTGTTAAGCGTGCGAATAGTCAGATTCACGAAAAATAAGTGTCTTATACATTACGTTTTTTTCTATATATTACTTGCCGGTACCGGGCAAGCGTTGCAATGCCACTCGAAGAAAGAAAGTATTTGTGTTTTAATTGTGTATATTGAAGTGCATGCTTTCTTTTTCTGTCTGTTTAACGTTTACTGCTGATTGTCTATGGTACAAAACACGCGCCACCTACTGTAATTTAATTGTACTATAACCTTCGCGCAAGTGAAAGCATACGTTGTCAAAATTGTTGTTGAACTCAACGGGGGGGGGGGGTTATTTTTGTTGCATTTTTAAGTAGTCAGAAAATTTACTGGCGTGAAAAATAACTTACAAACCTATTTATTGAATAAGCCAGAAATTCTGATAGTAAAAGAAATATATCTCGGGCATATACCGACAGCCCTGCCCTGCAGTATTTAAATTGTAAATTATTTAGCTTTTGGAATAATGTTTAAGTTTGCTAACAATTATTTTTCGTAGTAGCAGTAATAGACCTCGTAAATAACTTAATTTTTGGAATAATGTTTAAGTTTGCTAACAACTATTTTTCGTAGTAGCAGAAATTTCGTAAATTATTTAATTTTTGGAATAATGTTCAAGTTTAGAAGAACGGAAGTGTGAAGAGTCCTTTAAACTTCAAACCGGAAACATGTTATTACAATAAATATACATTTATGACTTTTCGTGTGTTCGATAAATATACATTACACCAAACATATCACAATACATAGTTTCCTTGACGTATATTTTTGAACAGTATTTGCAAATGTTTTTTTTTTCTGTAACTGTTTCCCGTGCAGTGTGAAACGACATATCGTTGGTGTTTTCATTTAGGAAAATCTAAATTTATATGAAAAGCCAACATTATTTTTTTTAACTACCGAGGGTTTACCGCAACTCGCACACCGTTCGGGACGTAGTTCCCGGTCGAAGCAGGACTTTTGTTAAACCAAGTTAAATGCAGTATTTGAATATCAGAAAGGCGACACTTTAATCTTAATACAAGTATAGTATGAATATCACTTTAAACTAACATGTGACAGTTGTTTCTATAGTATAAAGGATACGTGATTATAGCACGCACGCCCGAGGCGACGCGGATTAAATTCGATGGAGAAATTCGCATTACGAAGTCTAAATGGGAAAAAAACTGAAAACCAGTTTTGTTACGTTATCTTACGAGTGCTGTGATATAAGAACCTGGGATCGAACGACCGCGGTTAACATACACGTCTCTTCATTCGCGACTATAATGTGCATATTATTATCATACAAGTTATACGCGAAACGAGTTATTTCACTTTCAAAAAGACACCGGTGAATCAAATAATTACTGGGTTGGGTCCACTCGTAATGTAATGAAAAGATTGTATCGAAAACTATGAATGCGAGGGTATAGCCATTGACTCTTATTATTGAGGATGTCATAAATCCATCCTACTCAAAAAGGAGCTTACAGCTATTATTATAAATTTTATAAGACAGAAATGATGAACGGTAGCCATTCTATATTATTATTATACTGAAGAACTTGTTCGTGTTTATGTGACAAGATTAAGAACGACAGATGTTTACAAATCAGTAATTAGTTTCTAAGTATTAACGAAAAATTGAAATTAAAAATTTGAAGCAAAATAAAATACAAACAAAATCTAAATTAAGATGAATGCGACCATATGTCATTTACTCTGTATTTCTGTAACGATATTTACATTACCATGCGTGAAATTATTAACGTGGTGTCATTGTGAAGAGTATAATTAAATATTAACCCGTCCACAGTACGTTTTTGACGAATCAAATATATTACTAACTCTCGGATATTCAAGCGTGTGAAAAAAAACCTACAATAGAAAGCGGCCCATTATTGAACTGCTGAATAAAACACTTTTTATCTTTAGTGACGGGAAAAATGTCACGCTCAAATAAATTGTGAGATTTTCAGGTCTAACGACGAAAGTAAAAAAGGATGTGCACCTCATCATTTGTATTTATTATTATTATGAGTAGTGGAAAGAATAGTTTTATTGAAAAAATAAAACTTGGTATGGATAAAATAACTCGTATCGCATTGTAATGAAAATAACAATTCTCCGAGATGGCTTGAAATTTTCTCAACAATGTAATAATGAGAAAGGGGCAATAAAGTGTACGCTGAAACCAAAAGCATCCGTGCTTGAATTTTCAATGTCCGGGAGTATGACCAAATCACGTACCTAAACAAAAACCCATGAAGATTGAAATAAAAAAAAATACCATCGTGAAGAAATAGGCTCATAAACACGCTGTGGTCATTTACAATAACTTTCCGTGATGTTATCCCTTAAATTACTCTGCTTACGAAACTATGGTTGAACGATGTAAGCAATCAACTATATCTATAACAAGATTGTTCTACAGCGTAATTTATATTGTATCAAAAAAATAATCTAGTTTGAATTATTTTTCAAATATGACATATGTATATTGCAATGCAATCCAACTCAAACAAAGGAAAAATACTGGATCCAAATTAAGTAATCAACAAGGGGCGGAGCGTTAAAATAAAAAAAATGTACAAAACACGAAATTCAGTGCTGTGGTTTTTTTTCGATGTTGGCAAATGGGTAAGTAAGTATAAATTATTATGTCATCATGGTATGACTCACGAATCATGCCCGCGAGTCCATGACAACTGTAACACACATATTGTGGACCGGAAAATAATTCAGAAAACAGTAATTCTTTTTTATGAAAAAAAATAGTGATATCTAAAACTGAGATCTGACAACGTGGGTTTGCCATTATTTATAGCGTGTGTCAGTTACTCGGTCAAAGAGTTGTAGTAAATAAACATTATGATGCATTATAACTAGCCGAGGAACCGAAAAACAAATATACATATGTACTTCTTACTTCACGAATTTGAAAAGCGGTAAACTGGACCGAGTATGTGAATGTCTCACGACGGGCAGTATTTTTGTCTATCATCTTTAGAATTAAAAGCAAACAGTGGGCGAGTGACGGTGACGCAAAATTAGCATTCCGCCGCTATTCAATGCGGAGAGGAATATAATCGAATTTGATCTGCGAGATGAATAAAGCCCGTGAAGAATTTCACTGTAGCATAAAATTTCTTCAAAAGAACGAGACAGTTTTCATAGACAAAAAAGATCAAATAACTGAAAGAAAAACAAATTACTGCCAGCCGGAGTTCCGATATGCACGATTTTTCAGGTTATTGCAAAAGAAGTTTTTGTTCTAGGATAGAACTTAGTATCGTGAATGGAGGTTTGTGATATAATCGGTCAGATTAATAACAAAATGACGGGTGGTAGGTATGTGTATGTTTTCCAATGACACCAAAGTCCAACAGAAACAAAAGAAATGAAGTCCATTCGAAACGAATAATAGACGTATTTATTGTTTTACAAATATCGCCAGGTGCTACGTGCAGTGTTAAATTAAAAAAGAGTAGCGCTGCATTGTAAACAAAAATGAGAACTGAATTTCAAACACTGGGATTTCTCATCAAGTCAATGAACTGAGAGAAAGAAATCGACCGAGGATTGCCAAAAATAAAAATAATGATATTTTCGAAGCAATGTCTCTTTAGATCTGTTAGCTGTTGCAATACGCCTATGCGTATGTATTTATCTAGGATTTTTTAAAATTCATATACCTAGGTATAGCAAACATTTGTTGATCAATAATGAATGCTTTTAACCGAGGACAAAAAGTTTTCACTTCTTGGACAAATTCCATCTGGCAACTGTCAGAGTGCACAAATTAGGCAGTTCGTATCTTGATTCCACATATATTTAGGGAATAAATTTTAATGAAACGCAGAATATTTGTGTGTACGATCAAGCTGTGAAATAGCATGGTTGCATGTGAAGATATTTAATATGTGTCTTGATTCAATTATTGCTGTCAAGTTGGCAAACATTAAATTTTCATATTCGATTTAATATCTAAGGCAAGAGTTGATCTCGAACGAATATATTAAATTATTCTACAGTGATATAGCAACTTTCCAATGTATGTACAATGTTTCCTGGTTCTGACGCTACAGAAGACGTCATTCCTTCGATTACAAAAAAAATAAAGTAAATAAGATAACGATTGCATGTAGAGATAATTGTTTAAATTACTCACTATTAAAGTATTCAGTCAATTCATTATGGAAAGGCATTACCTATACACATTTAAAAGATGAAGAGCAGTTTCGCTCATCACGAGCATTATCAACTAACGATCAGATGAATATGCTCATGATTAGCGATGTCAGTTTAAATTTGTATTTAAAAAAATGGAACTAGTACAAAAAAATGTTTATTTTTTATTACATAAATTACAAATACCTGACAAGAAGGTATATAAGAAAAAACAATCATAACATTCCAGCAATAATACAACATTTAATCTTTTGAAGGGGTTGACAGATCGCAGTCACTTGTACATATAACTCAACGTGTTTGTTATTAAATACTAAAATGTATTCAAATAATTTAACAGGCGATTGGCATTGTAAATCAACCAAACAATATAACTTTTCATTTTTATTTAATCGTAGTGTTAATAAACTTTGCCATGTATTTCAGGATACGTATGCCAGCCGAATAAGTGATAAGAAGCCAATAGAAAATGATAAATATTGTACCTAACAGGCATAATTAATAGTAGCCAATACCTGCACGTTCCACCACTGGAGTGCAACGAAGGTCACATCTCAATATAAAAAAATACAAATTCAAGTAACGCAATCGCCAAAAATAAAACAAATAGTAACGACATAATTGCCAAAAGCCACACACTTAATGATTGTTGAATATTTTAAATTGGGCAATTTCGTGTTAATCTAAGGAGCCGGTTTTCGAAAGGCGATCGAAGCAAGCTGACATTAAAACGTTGAAAAATGCCATACGAAAATTTATACATTGTCTTTGAATTTCACAAGAATCCAGAAAGAAATGAAAGATTGGAAGCAATAAGTAATAATCAAGTTTTATTTTAAATGAATTAATGTTCAATTGCAGACTATTGTGTGAGCGCTCACTGCACATAAAACATGCATGCTAACGAGATAAGAAATTTAAAAATACACGTCACGTAAAATTCGATTTTTTTTTATTAAATGTCCATCACTATATGATAGTAGGTACTACAAACAAAAATATTTGGTGTAGAAAATGAATAAATATAGGTATGTTGATACAATTAAGATCTGAAACACATTAGTCATCAGTTATATTATGTGAGAGTGAAAATTTGAAAGGAATCTTTCGTTGAAGTCGTGTACTGTTTGAGCAGATGTCCCATGGACAACAAACATTAAATTAGTATTAATACACATTTTTTTTTGAATGCGTCACCAATAACCTATGATCTTCAGGTTTGAGGGCGAGTTTAAAAAACAAACTAAGCCGCGTATAGAAAAATATAACCTGTTTAATTAAAAATAGAATCGCTGAGCCGTAAAACAACAGCTTTTTCAATATATTTTTGCACAAGCAAGATTAAGTAAATAATTGACAACTATGTATCACTTAAATCACTATATAAAATTCACGTCAAATTTATTCACAATGTATAAAATAACAGCAAAAACAACAACAAAAAAAGCACAAAATGTCCGCGGAAAAGAGAATCTTCGCATGAACAATGTCCGATCGCACTGTTTTTTTTTGTCGAGGAAAATGAGTACAAAACTGACGCTTTCCAAGATGGAAGAAGAGATTTTCCCTGACGATTTAGGAATCGGCAAGCGATGATGCCTCCTTAGCTATGAGTATGCTAGCTGTCACTTTCGGAACGCGTCGGATCGGACTGGCCGCAAAATTAAATAATAAACGTGTAGACCGGCAAATGGAGAATGGCGATCGCGGTCGGCTGTCAGATAATCTACCAAAATAGCTCGCAATGCCGTCTTTACTTGCTGACACACAAATCGACAACCTTTCCCCCGATCGATCTATTAAACTCACACTTTTTTCAAAGAAAATGTGACGAAATACATACAATTTATCATGGAAAAGATACTACAGTGTGTTTTACTGTTGATTTTAATATATTATGTCTCCCTCCAGGGTAACTCTAACATAGTCTTGTTTCGGACGAGTCATTTTGAGTTTTAATCGATTTTCTGTAAATATAAAATATATCTGGACCTATGGACGATTGTTTGTTTTTAAGAGAAAACCTGGTCACTATAAAATTTATTGCAGCTTAATTTGTATTAAAATAAATAAAGCGCTGATGTGTGTTTTCAGTATTTTTTCAAATGTGATCAAATGAATTGGGATTTTTATCTGGCACACGAGATATAAACATATTTAATCAAATTTCAAAAAAATCTATGTAACGCTCAATAACTATATATTTTAGGATATTAATTTTAAAAAAAAATTGATAAGAAAAATCCTAAGAAATTTGTGTTATTATATGGTACAAAATTAAAAAGTAAAAATAAACCAAAAAATACAGCATCGAAAGCTTGATAATGCTTATACATGTTGTGTACACGTTATTAATTTGTATATGCATACTAAAACATAAATTTCACGCGTTTTATAATAAAAGTATGTACTTGAGTATTGTAATTGTATAGAAATTATTTTCTTTTACATAATATAAATGAATTCCGGTGACGAATGAAAGTCAGATTGTCTGAAACATACTTCCACGTTCAAAAAATGAAAAACGGTCGCTTTCCTCTGGTTTTCGATATTTTACAAAGCTCGATTCCGGTCGCTTTTGATTCGCTCGTCGTAAACTAGACTTTGTGAACAACGCGATAAGATTGCCCGCCACTTATTGTCAGAGATAACGCTGAAACTATGCGAAATCAAACTAAATAAATAATATGTGCAATACTAAGTGTACTAGGTATATAGATTGCATGTCATGTTGTCTTTGGTGAATATTTAAAATAAATGTGGAACGATCCGACTCAGATTGTTTTCAGCCCTTTTTATCTTGCACCAGACATCTTTTATTTGTTTCCATCTGTTGGCATTCAAATATAATACATACCTTTATTCGAAAAATCCATGGCGTTGAAACGGTAATATGTAGTAGGTATCAACATTAAAAAAAACGCATATCAGTGCGAACACTATTTATTGCATGCGATCTTTTAGTTGGAAATATCTTAACGTTAAAAATAATCACAATAAAACAACAGTCTATCAAATCGTATAGATAAGGCACATTTAAAATAAAAACCTACACAAGGCGATTTGCCCTTTTTTGTTTTAACCAGAGCTGTGGATTCGGGTAAAAAAAAGACGACTTCGACTCAGGCTTTAAAAAAACCAACTAACATACATATCTGTATACCATCAGATTATTCTAGTTCCAGAATAGATTCTTGTAAATTTCACCAATCAATATGATGCATAGACTAATAATTTTTCAATATTTTTCTCCGGTTTTTCCGGACTCCAACTTCACATCCCTGGTTTTAACATACAGTGTAGTCCTCGACTTTCGTGATTACATGTGTTAGTTTCAGTGGAAAAATGAAAATAAATTAACAGCCTTCTAGCCTTTCACGTACCTCGAATTCGCTGTATTTAAGTGTGTGCTGTCAATTTTTTTTTCACAAAACATCAAGTAAATAAAGATTAAAATCCAAATCAATCTATGTTAAGTAGTAGAATGAAATACAGGAGCCAGTGATTTTTTTAAATTTTACTGTCTCTTGGATAATTTACTAAAAATATTCCTTTTAATGTTTTCTTGAAAAAAACATGGTGACAATACTGAATTTATTGATAATCTTTAGGCGAGCACTATATTTTCTTGATCGTCAGTATATTACGTTACAAAAATAGAATATATAATATGTGAACGAGGAATTGTTATATATAACGGCAAATTAAAACCGGACACGGCTCCCTACTTTAATGAACATATCCTAAGAGTTTGTCCTTGTTTCAATTGATTTAGTTCTTTCGTTGACCAAACGAATACAAGTATAATGCTAGTCAAATACATACGTACATATTTATTTCATATGGTCACATAGTTATCCAAGGCATAGAGCTCTACTCCAGTGGTATACAACAGCCATTGAATAGAGTTAGAGTCGTTAAAAATCCCCGACATTCATGAGAGTCCTAGAGAGTGTATAAAACATTACTGTAAGAAAGTGTAATAAAATAATAGCTTTTTAACTATTAATAGTTCAAAATATAAAAATAAATTCCACGTATTGTATATTTAATATTAAAATTAACTTCCACAAAGTTACTGCCGAATCCATAGAAAGTATTAACCCTCCAGAGACGAGAGCTTTTTTCCGATAAAAAAAAATATTTTCTAAGCCATATTGAAGTCACCGATAACTTTTATTCCTATCCAAAATTTTAAAAATGCAAAGTCGTTGTATAGAAACCCCGCATCACTATATGGTCATGCTCATCCCTTTATTACCGTGTAATATTGAGTACGGACAGTAGTAAGGACAAAAGTGACCGTATGGGCTTGCAAACATTCGGGGTTGAAATGTAGCTAAACGTGATTTTTTTAAAAATATTTACAATTTGACCTCTTTAGATCAACATAATTTCAAAACAAATATATTAGAAAAATAACTGTAAATAATTTAATGTTTTTATAAAAAAATATCTAACAGTTTCAAAAATTAAATTTAAAAAAACGGAAATTCAAAAAATCACATGTGCTTTTAGAGACCGTTCCTGTTCTCACGGCTGATGACTTACTGTAGTCCGTACCCTTCTTAACCAAATATGAGCAAAAGCAACGATATTCAGGTAGAAAAAGTATGAATAGTGGGATCAATAGACAACGGTGTTTTGTGTGACCATATGGTGACGCTCGTCCTTGGAGGGTTAATAGTGCGGTTACGATATATTGACATGACTCGTAATTTTAAATCAAGCTAGTTTCATTTATTTTGAGATTTTTTTAATTTTTATACACAATAATATATACTCAAAGAATACATCCACACTAATGAAAATCATTACGACAAACCGCAGTTAGAATGATAAGTCGAGGCATAACAAGTAGGTAGAATAAAAAAACATCGCTCAATTGTTACGAAGTATGTTTAACGAGGATTTACAATCATTAAATTTAAATCACACAAATAGAATAAACATTACAACACAATTAATACATGGCTTGCACAAATGAAGTTATAGAAGTTATGAAAAAAATATGCTAGTTTGCGCGCGCGACAGACAACCAAAAAATATTTTTTATTAATTATCTTCGAGATTGAAAGGGATTATTTCTTCAATCTCGGACGACGAGCTTTCCGATACGCCATTCTATGAATCACGTATCGCACAAAACCACAAAAAAACTAGAAGTGAAATTAAAACTAATGGCTGCGGGAACCACTTCCCAGCAGCGGGAGGCGCACCGACACACGTTGTGTCCGGTTCGCGTCCCAAAAAGCAAGAAAGTTTCGGGTTTAGAAAAAACAGTGTTGCCATTTACATTCATGTTCACATATTCATGATAATTTATTTAAACACAATTAATTGAACTAAAACTTTTAAATGTCTGCCAGTTGTCATCACTAAAGTGGTAGTGGGAGCTTAGGCCTAAAAAATCTCGTCACATATCAATATAATTAGGTAAGGCCACTGTGTCGATCGATATTCTAAAATCGACTAAATATTTTTTAAAAAAGCAGCAAGATGAGTAATAACTTCCTCTTTTGCCATCGTGAATGATCCGTTACTTTCGTCAGTAAGTTGTGGGGAGTTTTGAGGGGAAAATTTGAGAAAATTCATTATTGTAATTTCAATCTTTTTTCTAGCGTAAAATTAGAACGGAACTATTCGATTAGGCGTATCGGATAGATAATTTATTTATAGAGCTTGCAAAACGCTGGGTAAATTCGTAATTTTCATCAATAGCACACGCCCACCCATCAATCTGTGTTGCTATTTTCCGCTCTAACATAATAATATAAGGAAGTGAAGTTTATTTTTAGTAACATGGTTCCCGACCGTCGGCGTTTTCATAAGACTAATTCGTTTTTCAACATTGCTGCGGAAGGTACCTAATTTCAGAGTGTGTAGATTTTCGAGCACAATGCTTAATTCGCATACTTCAACGTCGAGCAAACATAAACGGATCTCAGTCAATTTCGCAAGCGGATATAAATCGCATTTGTATGGGCTCTGTGAAGTACATTTTTCTTTAACAATTGAAAAGTACGTTGTCGTTTTCTTCCTGCGAAAGTATCGATAGGTAGACTTATCGGAAACTACAACTGACATTAAATAATACGGCAGGAAAATATCATCACGTCCATTGCTGTGGCTTAGCGGTGTCGCTGTTCACTCGTCCGCAAACGAGAGAGGCATTCGTTTCCTGGATATTATTGTTTTTAAATAAATTTTATGATAGCTGAGCGACGAAGGCGTCAACAAATCAAATATAAAATTCGCCATCTTATGAAATGAAAGCCTTTTCCAAAATGAAATCTGAAACATGACATGGCGGTAATGGAAAAGTTACTTTCACTTTTTTCGTTCATTGTAATCGACTAGACAAAAATTTGCCAATTTTTGTCTTTTTTATGAATACGGGGTACCTACACAACCGAATGGTTTTTTACGTTTGCAAAACTGACAATGATTATAGTGTAGCTATTCTTCTCACTTTAGAACGATTTCACAGTAAATAAAAAATACATAATCCGCCATCAAACCTTTCTAAAATTCTCTTTTAAAACATTGGACTTCAACTATTTTCTTCCTAACGTGCAACGTTGAGAAAAAATAAATAATTATCTATTACTGGTTTATACAATAAAATATTTTTATAACATTTCCGGAAGCGGTTTGCGAAATCAGTAAATTGATTTAAATTCGGTATATGTTATCAATGTCGTCCGAACAATAATATAATCGGTAATAACATACATAGATTAAGATGTTTCTACGCAGCGTTCATTTTTTTCATGCATATAAAAATTGATATATTTCGCATTATTCTATCATCAAATCGCGATCACGTCGCAATAGATAGACAGTTACATACATCAAAAGAAACATAAACAGTATAATCTCTATTATCCGGAATAATCGAAGAATATATAGTACGAAAAATGAGAAATCTCGATAATCGAATAAGCTACAAAATTGTTAGGAAAAAAATACTATAATTATTATAAACATTTTTTTTGTATTTATATCTAAGATATCATTAAGAAGCTTGCAGACTTTGACGGACCAATATTCCTTCCATTGAGAATTTCGTTTTCTTGAACTTTCTCATCTTTTCCGCAGAAATGTATTTATTATTCTTCGGCAAATATTCTGATTAGTCGGCAGATTTTTCCTCGTATCACTTCCTTATCATTCAAAATTTGGAATCAAGGATTGATCACATCGTAATTTAACAATTCGGTGACATACGTTTCGACACATTTTAAAATGTGCACAACAGCATTCGCTATACCAGTGGTTCCCAAAGTGGTTCCTACAGACCCTCAGAGGTTCCTACAGACCCTCAGAGGTCCCTGAGACCGCTCAGGGGGTCCGTGGCCGGTCAAAATTAATTTGGGGGTGCGAGGACAACGCCAAGGGGTCCTCGAAAGGTTATATTTGAAATAATATTTGTAACACATTTTCAGGATTATGAAAGTGAAAATAAATAGCAATAAATTATTTGATGAGAATTTTTAGGTCATGAGTAAAATGTACACGTTGTATATTAAAAAAGAAGTATGGGCAAATATTAGTTTATAAATACAAGTTTATTTACGCATAATTATACTTTTGCTCAAGTTACATGACATAGTTTTAGTAAATCACTTTTCTTAAAAGTACGTTTAGTTATTGATTGATCATAATTGAATTATTTATTAACCTTGAAAAACTAATAACTAAATCAATAAAAAATGCATAAATTACAATTTGTGACACTCAAAATATTATCTTTATTTTAAATAATTAGTGCGATCAGGTTGGTTTCCCACCACCACCGATTGTGTATATGCAGTGCGATCGTTTGTAGCATTTCTTTTTTTTTTTAAATAAAACAAAATATTAATTATCTTCAAATTTAATGAAACAAATTTGAAGCTACATGGCGATGAACTAAATTTAATCAAAACTAAAAGTATAATATCTGCGTTTATTGCAAAAAAATATTTTGCAATAAACGCAAAATTTGTATAGACAAACAAAACTTGGGGAGAGGAGAATGCTCTGTTTCCTAATCTTTAAAAATTGGAAAAGCGAAGTGTAGATTTGCTTGCTTAATGTGAACACTTGGCGGCTCTTCATTCTGATCTCAGCCGAAGATTTGAAGACATTCTTCACTTAGTTGTCCCAGATCGGGTGCTGGACCCTTTTACAAGCAGAACTACAAACTATGATGAATCTATATTGTTACAGGAGCAATTAATTGAATTATCTACAAATGAGGAACTTAAACCAATGTTTTTACAAGGCTACCACAAATTCTGGTTGCAAAAACAGATACAAATTTTATATTCTGCTTTATGGGGCACTGTACAGAAGCTGTTGATTGCTTTCCCGTCTGTCTATGAACCTTATTACAAGAAAAAGAATCTCACTGGAAATTAGTGCTCGTGGAGGCTTACAAATACGATTGATACTATCAAACATAGAGCCAAACATAAATGATCTGATATCATCTCACCAGATTCACCCGTCGCATTGACAAAATGTGCTTTTTTTAAATATCAAAAAATATGTATTGTTATAAATACTAATATAAATATCAAAATGTTTTCTTTATATTTTATCAACACCATTTACCATTCAAGGTATCAAAATAAAATTTATATTTTTTTCTCTTATGAAATAAGAGTAGAGTTATTTCACTTGGGGGTCCGTGATCAAATTTTTCTCCATGAAGGGGTCCGTGAGCATAATAAGTTTGGGAATCACTGCGCTATACAAACAAAACGTTGTCAATTCATGGAGCGAACCACAGTTATTATATGTACATATTATACATAAACAAATAGTTTAAATTAATTAATTCAATATAATAAGATTTCTCCAGTTGAACTAAGCTAGCTTTACACGGCTTAGGGTTAAGTAATCCACAAGTGATGTTTGTTCGTTTTTACCGAGAGTATAAATTATATAGCCCAGTCTTATCCATCTATCCATAATGGTTTCGCAAAAGAAAGGTAGAGAAACCGATTAACAAGCAGTTCTACACAGAAAAACTTACGTTGAAATATGCTGCATTAGATGTCAATATGCTACAAATATAGTAGCGGGCACGGTTTAAAAAAACAGATTTCAAAATAATACTAAAATATAATATGTACGTTTAATTTATTAATAATGTTTGTACCGATTACAGTAGTATTTTTTTCGAATACGTTATACCTACATAATATGATATGAATGCTAGCCGAATATTCGCTATCAAAAGAACATTGAATTATTAAGTTTGTTCCTAGTCCAAGGGCAAATGGAACGAAGCACAAATACACTAAAGCAGTAGCCACATACGACAACCCAACACAACAACACACATACGGCAACACTTTCAGCGAAATGACGTAACGTTGTAAAAATGCTCACATTTGAATGGGCGTTCGCGCAAAGGCCATGTGTGCCTCTGCGTCTACAATACGCTAAACCAAAAAAATGTATGCCTCATAGAATTATGTAAATATGACAAGATGAATAATTTGTATACATTCATTCGTATATGCACAATCAATGCATCAAAACATTGCCATAATACGCCCGACAAATAATAAATACTACCAGACAAATACTGTGTTCCCAAACTTTCTATTTTTTAACAATGGTGCTTCAGTGCAATAACGGAATAGAGGAAACTAAAAAATATTTTCTTATTTCAATGATGACTAGTGTTATAAAAAGAATTTTAAATTATTTGATAGAAGTATCTTTTGAAAAATATCAGTCGAAATTGTAAAACACGAATTGTGACACTGTTTAAAATTAACTCAAATTCTGGAGATTGAATTCGCATGTAGATTATAGGTGGGCCAGTAAGGCACTGTGTCAGTGTCTATTTTCATGTAAATGTGTGGGTATGGTTCAGCAGTGGCGTACCTACGTATTTTCTTTTACAATATTCACACTGACCATTAGCGTAAATTTTTGTTGGCCGTCCATTTGTATATAATATGCGGGTTTGAATATAGCGATTCAATAGCTCTTGGTAAATTGTGTACAGATGTTCGAACATTGTCAAGATTTTGATAAAGAATGACAGATTTCCATTTAATTGTTTCAAAAGTTAAAAAAAATATATTAAAATGTAACGAAAAAATAGTTGTTCAAATTATATATGAAATGTAATATTATATATAAAATAAAATTGCATCTGCGTAAGAATGAATACACTAAACAAAGTTTCGGGCATCTACTCCTGAGCAATTCTCTTTAATCAATTGAATGAGATTATGATAACGTGACCGAAGAAGTTGGTGGCGGGTGTAGATTTTGAGTACGCTGGGAACATAGAAATTTAGATAGATGGGATTTTTCAATTCGGAAGTTATTGAAATGATTCAACTTTCGTCCTAGAAGCACTTCCTGTACAATTCGTGGGCTTATCCGACTTATGTGTACAATGTGTTCCTGTAGGATGCATTCCTGACAGAAAAAAACAGCTGTTGATAGATAGACACCATACTGGTTTGCCGTGTGTTTGTATTTTTTAACGTTGAAGGACGATGAGCACAACAGAAAAGAAATGGAGAACGAACGTTATTACCGAACGATGGAGGTTACACGGGCAATTATGGCACAATTTTTATGACATGTTTTGGCGAAAAAATGGCAAACCACGCCAATGTGCGCGAGTGTGTACCAGACAGACAATAAATGACCCATTGTGTAACGAGTATAATGGTTATAGGCGAACATTGCATTTATGAAAATAACGTAAATTGGTTTGGCTACATTGTAGGCCACACGGTATTGTATAGTATGAACGCAATTATTTTATGACATCATTTTAATGGCAACTATACTATTAAAGCTTTTTATTGAAGTCAATCTATAAATACACCTAATTATTTTGAGAGAACAGGCAATAATTGATCGTTACAAAAAAAATACCTAACTTTTCTACATGGCCGTTCGAAGAGTTCATCGAAGACAGTTTAAATATGTAATTGTTTTTTTAACCCATTTACTGTTTTTTTATTGAAAGCATAAGTTGTTGTGATGTTTTCGTCTTTTCTAACCAAACAACCCTTTATTCGATACTATCTGTAGAGAGGACTTCAATTATTTATCGCTCTAAAAACTTCTGCTAAAATTGGCTGTATAGTGTATCCATTCCCAGATCCCGGGATCCCGGCATTGATCAATCATTATTATCAGTGGTGTAGTGCGGCCAGTTCGGACCAGGTCGGCGACCTGACACCTAAAAATGAGCCAGGGCGCCCGCCCTGCCACCTTTTTGACTTGTAACTTAATTTTCCAGTGAATACAGTTTTTTTTGAAATTTCGCGTTTTTTTATTGATTTAATTATTAAAACTTGTGATTTTTTTAAACTTCGGACGAATATTAAAAAAAAACGAAAAAAAAATAGTGAAGAAATCAATGACCGACCTGGTGATTCGGCGACCTCGGGATTTTTAGCTGAATCGTTGAATTGAAAATGTTGGGAAATTTACAGATTGGACCATTATTGATAAATGTGACACCTTTTGTTTTTAGCTCGCTCCTCCAAAAAAGTGAACACATTTTTTTAGGCGCTTTCTCAGAAAGGTTGCGAATTGAGAGATTTTACAATTATTCAGAATCGTGAGGTTTTTTTTTAGCTCCAACATTTCAAAATGCCAGTGACTCCAGCGCAAAATATTTTTTTTTACTTGTTATAGTAAATCTCGACATCCCGGGGTTTGTACTAAGACAATCCCGGGATAACGGGATCGCCAAATTGGTTGGGATCCCGGGATTGGAGGCCCTAGTACTATAATATGCACCAAACTATAGGCGCATTTTTTTAATGTATTAAAAAACACGACTAAAATATCTGACGCTACGTACATAAATAACGTTAATGCGAGCTGAAAATGTTTTAGCCAATCTTTATCATTCTAACCCAGCCATACTCAACCTGCGGCCCAGTAATCCCTAATGTGCGGCCCAGTAAGCTCTACATCGGTGAGCTAAAAAAAGGAGTTTTGGAGATATCTGGGGGAAAAGTATACCAAATCGAGGATTTCAATTCCTCGGTGAGCTAAAACAAAAAGGAGTATACCATAAATGTGTTGCGGCCCACGTAGAGAAGCAAATATCGGAATGCGGCCCGGAGGAAAAAAAGGTTGAGTATGGCTTTTCTAACCCAAAACTCTCCATACTATTAATATGGTAGTATGACCCTTTTCCAATGAATTTCTTATACGTACTAGTAAGATAATTAGGTCGATAGTCGTACGCGAAATGCCCTCATAAAAAAGCGTTTTCAAGACAACATGATGATATTACATCATAGCATCAATATTGAAAGCAAATTCTATATGAAAAAAAGCTTGCTGGCGGAGTAATTTATGTGGAAACGTGAATAAATTAAGCCTTCCTCTTCAGAAATATAATTGTAATATATAATTCGATATTTCGTAATTATTATTTAACTAAACCGCAAATACATTTGAAAAACACCATTCTTGAATAGATTTTATTTAACATGTGTACGCTGGCCTTGTAACATTATCAGTTTCCCCCGTCGCCGTACATGTTGCTTTATCACCACTCTAAAGATAAGAAATATAATATTGATTTAATTCAAAGGCGTTTACCAAGCATACACCTTTTCTTGGAAAATTCACCTGTTCAATGCCGTACAATTATACCGAATCAGTGCTATATTATAAATTAACTATAGCACATCTTTAACATTTCCCCTACGGTGCTAAAAAATACTTCAGATATATTGCTGGCCCTTAAGGAAACAAGTGAAAAACATGTTTTATAAAAATATAACGTCCTGGGTTTTTACCGTCCATAAAAGTGAAGTATTTTTTAAGTAAGTGTTTAACTACTAAAAATACAGCTGACATCAATGCGAGACAAGAGGTGAGCTGTGCGGAAAATTCAAAGTCTGCGCGAGCCAATCCAACAAATGTGCGGCATACTTTTTCATACTCTATAAAAAAGTAGCGTTCTTTTCGTTTTGATTTGCATAATATATAATAATGTATTAATAAATTTTTACTAGTATGTGCATTAATTTAAACATAATAAATATGAAACAGGATTCATTCTATTTTTTTAACATAGCATACAAATTAAGAAAATAATCAAGAATAAAACAAAAAAATAGTCTCTAAAAAAATATTAACATATTTTATATTATAAATATATTAAAAAATGTCTAGCTTTTTAGGTAGTTTCTTACAACTTATCTTTATATTATATACTCCAAGAAGATCAATTTTTGTTCTGATAAAATAAAAGAATTTGATTCTAGTTTAGCTATCTAAAACTTCAATCGCAATTCTATTTCGGTCAACTAGGGTTATTCCAATTTAAAAAATATTATTTGAATAGTTATATTGGAATCAACCCAGAAAGAGTGCGCGGGGACTTTCAAACATTCAAACTTAGGGGGAACATTAACAGACATTATAAATGATTGATGAGCGATAAAGGATACATTCGATATAACTGAGTAGCACGGGAGAGGAGTCCGTTAAAAATCTGTCATATCCCTCATATAGGAGGCACCAACCATCCTGATACGAAATTATTAATTATTAAACTTTAAATTCGACGCTTTTTCGCGAGTAGAGGTTGCTTAGCGTACGTACAATCATCAGTCGGTACGCGCCAAAACAGCACGTAGAATATTATACTAACGGTGATTAAAAATCCTGTCAAACATGACAACGATTTTAAACAATGTTTAGATTTGATTTGTAACCTTATCCGTTATATCGAAGATTAACAGCAATATTTTGTGTGAAATAAAAGTGCATTAGCTCTATTCAGGGATGAATATATACCGCTCAATTTGGTATTTATGTATACATAGTACATATAGTATGTACTATGTATAAAAATGGTGTGAAGGTCACAATTAATTGAACACACGGAAACCTAGGAAGGTTGTGATTATGACAACATACTATTTTTATTTATGATGCAAACCCGCCACATCCAAACACATTGTGATGGCACACAAGTAACCTAAATACGCTCTTCATTAGAAGATTTTATTATAATGCCATTCCACCAAGTATTGACAGTGAACACCTTAAAAGTAATAATATAATGTAATAAAAAAAAATGTTACAAATTGCATTTGGGTATGTACCGAAGACCTTGGCTGAATCGATAGACGTGTATTAATAGTTTTAACTAAACTTTTGAAGCAATAGTGGCATTTCCAATTATACCGAAAGATATCGGCGAATTGGGGTACGGAAAAAATTAACAAGACGTAAGAGAACTAACTGTTCATATATTATCTATCATGCGCGAAAGCGGTGTTTTTTCTGACTCGTTCAAAGATGAGTCATTCAAATTTGTAACTGTCTGATACTCTGACAAGTTGATTTATTTATATGTTGTCGCGGTGACATATTATAAAATATTAGTATTATTGTAGAGCTGTCAGTATGCAAAGTAGATGCGAGTCTGATGTGAGGTCTGTAGTAAGCAAGTAAGTAGCTCGTGGCGAGCACGGAGTAACTCTGAATAATAAATTCGATTGAATTAAACGCTCTGACACCTGACCCGACACCTAACCCAGCGCCGTTTGCTTCAAATTCCAACAGAGGAGGAAAACTTAGCATGGATTAGACAAATTTCAGAATAACAAAAATTGATTTTCAAAAAATTCCATAACATTCTAAAAAATAAATTTCTCATATGAACGTGTTTGAAACTGAATCGTTATTAACCGTCCGATCCCTGTCCGCGAGTCGGGTTGGGCCTATGCATGCCTCAATTAGTTTGTAATAATATGTACGTGGGTTTTTCTGAAGATGAAGGTATTTAGTATAAAAAAACACATCTTCAGGCGTATAATTCACACGCTATGAAGATTAAAATGTCGACAAGAACATTGAGTTTTTTTTAAATTCTTTTGGCTATGGCATTTTACTATTTTGTTGATTACAAAACCAAACTGTTCTAGAAGGAATACATTTCATATTTGATTCAGGTATACACTAATTAAGACTAGCATAATTGAAAATGGTGATACTTTAACATGTAGAATGAAAATTTATCATTGATTTGTTTTCTTATTCCGTTTCTGTGCTCTATTACAGTTATATTTGTTTCGTTGATGTGGCAGTGTACATTATTCATTGTAACTACCAATAAATGAATTTATTATTACCCTCCCTGTATCGTGGTATTGGGATGGTTTCTCATCACTTCGTGTAGGTAGGTGGTGAACCAGCTCACAAGCACTCGTGAGTGCGCGAGTGTTTAATTTGTGTCAATAAGCTGCATAAGTGATATGAAGGAATGCCTTTTTTAACCTCGACCATTTAATATTTGACGCGACGCAACACTCGAAAAATATCAAAATTAACGGTGGACGGAGCCGGAAGGAGGGAATGGCCAATTAAACCATCAAGCTAGGAGACAGATTTCAATTTTGTGCTACCATCTCTGACCTTAGGAATTAGCCCTACAATAATAAATTACTATTCGTCTATGCTGGCAGCGTTATAATCTGATAGATATGAAGGATATAAAGTGTTATATTTTAACTGCCCGCAGGGGGGGGGGGGTTGACTTATTTTACCTACATGTTTACGAAGAAAATTTTTCACAAAATTCAACATTTGGTTCTTTTTATAAAAATGAAAAAAATCTACTATAATATACAATTAACGGCGTAGAATATACTTTTTTGCAGTCCGTAAGCGTTTGCATATAATAAATAGGAATGTTATTATTCCAAAATTTGTCAAAGAAAAACTTCCCAGCAAAATTATTGCGTTCAATGTACATTTTCTCAACAGTAATAAATGCTCAAAAAATAAAACACTGGAATTAGTACAAAAGAGTGTTTTATTTTTTTAATATTTTTCCTTTCCACTAAGTATTGACAGTGAACACCTTAAATGACGTGATTAATAAATAAAACAATACTTCAAACATGATTTTCCGTAACTGAGAATTAAAACATTTACCCACGACTCTAAGAACTTGTCAGTATCCATTGAGCCGTGAATAGAAAATTATATTCTATAATATTGTAAGTGAGTGTGCTTTTCCATTATACAAATGTGACGACCTCAGCAACGAATCATTTGACGATTCACGTCACGAGAGCTCGCTTGACTTTACAAAACCCAATTTCCTCCACATAGGTAAAATGTACGACTTATAAAAATGGCCGCGGTCTCTATCAGTAAAGACAATCTCACTGTGTATTCGAAGGCCCGTGACTGCTCGCAAATGATCGTCATCGTCCGTGACTCGAAGCAAAATTGAGAATCATCCCCAGATTTCTGATAGTTTTATTCAATTAAGAATATGATACAATTGTAGACCAAGATTTTTACTATTCGATCCAAGTCCGTCGCTAGATAATAATACCCATTAACAGTTTCTTTAAAGCTACAAAAATATACTCAAATGTTTCATAAGGCATCTCAAGAAGATTCGATAACACATTTTCTTATATCCACTTGTATAAAATATTAGTATTTAATGTATGACAGACACTTTAATAACAGACTCTTTGTTGGAATATTGTACGAAAATATCGAGAACCAACGTTTTAAAAAATGTAAACATACAAAAGCAATATGTTTTACAAATATGAACCTTAATAATTTTATATTATGTATATGTAGTGTAATAAAAAATATGGTACATTCGTTTTAAACGGTATCATACGTATTTAAATATATCGTCACGCATTCAGTTATTGAATATAGTCTTGACTTACACTAAAGATTTATATACAGAAGCACGCTAGAGATGGCCCTTGATATTTTTATATTTTCATGTCTTTCGTTGTCAATAATTGTTGAAATTATTTATTAAATTCTCATGTTGCAATTACAATTTGATAAATTATGTTTGATATTTGATAATGACATTGTTTGCATTTATCAAGTGAACGTATAATTTGAAGGTATTACTTGCAAACCCAGCTTATCCAAAGTTGTTGAAACATGAACCATGAATGTAATTTAGTAGATAAAAATATTTTTTGAAAGTATTTTTAAAAATCAGTCGCAAAAATGACTTGACAACATCCAAAATATCATTCCAAAGTAATGTACGAATTAAAAACTTTTAAAATGAACATTGTTTTTCAAAATGATATTCAAGTTTCATTTTTTTTTTAACCATTTTAGAATAAGCCGTGTTTGCAAGTAATACCCTCATATATGAGTATCAGTAAGATAACAAAAGTATATAATACTGTGTAAGTCAATTTTCAATATTAAATACATATATGAATGATATTTCTTTTCAATATAATCAAAAATATCGACCCTATTACAATACAGCAGAATTTTGAATATTTTTTCCGATATACATATTTTCTTTGACAAATAATCCATGGTGGAAGTAAGTAGTTAAACTGATATCATATAAATTTTGAATTTTTCGTTTACAATTCATTTTATACTGCAACTAATTATTTACTACTGATATAATTCAATTCGATAATATAAATATTTTTAGATTTCTATCTAACGAGAATAAGATCTAATTTAATTTAAGATTTCGACTGAAGGTGCTTGGTGGAATTTCAATATTAAATTTGAATCGTTCAAACTATGTACATTCTCACAAAAAAATTGTGAGAATGTACATAGTTTGAACGATTCAAATTTGAGAATAAGATCATTTTTTAAAGATATTGTTCGCATTTTAAATGAATGTTAAATTTATTAAATTATGAAATTCACATCTCTAGCAATATATTATTATAAAGAGGGGTTTTTTGTTTGCGGAGAAGTGGGGAGTTTTTTAGGAAGCAAAATGAACTCTGTTCGAATAGAGTATGCACTTTTTGATGTACGTCTATTGCGATTGTACCAAAAATATTTATCTATAAATAATAAGCATCTTCACGCATTTGAAAAGAACACCCTTCGTTTTTTTTAATATTACGCCTCGGTTTTGTTTTACACGGTTTCCGATAACCTGTCAACCAAGAAAAGAGAACACAAATATGTTCTAACACGATCAATGGGATTATTACACGGAATAACAAATAGTATGACTTGATTTATGATTTATTTTTTTAAAATAATGTTTAGAATATTATTATGTATACATAATACATTACTTTTCGTAGTTACATTTTTATGCATTACAATAAGTGATAACATTAACCATACTTTCACATCAACATTCTAAAATACACGGCTTTTTTGACCAAACTTGTCAGTGAAATATGTGAGTAGATATCTAATTTAAGATAAGTAATTAAGGTCGATCACTACATGCATATTTCGGTGGCAAAACATTCTATAATTCATAAATACCGAGCAATGCATCAAGAGGAAGCTGGAATGTTTTAACCATGATAAGTTTAAATAAACAAATAATCGAAAGAGCATCGGTAAATAAATGGTTTTAAAAACAGTGGCATGCCTGAGTGGAACATTGCAGGAGAGGACTATATAGAAATGCTTTCAGCATTGGGCATCATTAATTTTCAAGTTGGTCATGGTTTTCATATGAATTTAGTGCATATGAGATATGTTATTATTATTTACAGAAGTGCTTTAAACGCTTTTCGTTATTCTTTTTATAGAAACAATTCTGTTCAGTGTTATTACAGTCAAAATATAAAAAAAAATACATTAAACTGGTTGTATCGAAACAATTAAAAGATTTACAGTTACGAACATTAAATATATTATTATAAGAAACCTATGTAGCCGTCAAAGGCTCGCCGAGCTCGAAGAAAACTTTGCATTGTTGTGTTCCACAGAACCTGAATTGGTGGTCCGCGAACACTCACTTAAATTAAAAAACACTATTTTTCAATATTTTTCGAAACCAGAAATTATGACTCCTTGGTTCGGAATCCATTATCGGTGACAGCAAAACCTGCATGCTCAATTCAGCAGTGGTTATGAAAATCTGATTTTATTAGTGATTCTGATATGAGTGTCATTTTTTTTTCTTGGCGGGTTTGCTATAAGAATCTCAAACAAGAATAATGAGCCAACACAAGTTATTATTGTTTTACTTCCGTTTTATACAACCAATTTATTGCTAAGCAGGATTTCCTTTTTATGTAGCATCGAAGTCAAAGTGCAGGAACAAACTCGACGCCATACCCTTTATTAATAATTGTTTTTTGAACACATTTTTTTTGTATTTACATATACTATTATGAACTAGCCGACCTAAAGAATAAGTCGAGTGTTCTGTTAAAATTTCCGGATTTGCGAGGTGTTTCATTGCAGAAAAAAATTGGGAAACCCAGGTTTAGTTTATGTTGAAAATAACGCAGTCAAATAATAAATTCGTTCAAAAATGAAACAACGAAACGGTGGGCACAGATCGGTCAAATAAAACCCTCACAACAGATTTCCGGGTACGCCACACGCGGACGACGAGATGTGGAAAGGTGTGAGGAGAAACGAAGCACGGTATCGCGGACAGCTTCCATTACCGTCGAAAAGAAAAAAAGGACACTGTGGAATGCAAGTACAATAATGAATAAAGAGTCAAGAACGGATGGATAATGGATGCTACGGCAATCGTGACTTCTTTTAACCCGAAGCACGACTATATAGCAGTGAATACGATCAAAAAATCTCAATCAGTAGTAAGATTTTCTTACCTCATAAATAATAGATCGTTACAGGAAGTAAATGTATATATATCGACTGTGGAAAGGAAAAAGGACGTAACCCTCAATTTGTCAAAACAGCTTTTTTTCAATAATCACAATTAATATAACTTGACACACATTCTATCAAAAGGATGGAAGCTGAAAATGCCGAATTAGTATCTAAATTTAGCTTCTAAGTTTGAAAAAGATGACCTTGTATAAAATTAAAACCAATAAAAAACACTGAAATAAAGGTTTTTCCGAGACAATTTCATTGATTAATATTAGATTATGTCAATTAAACACCAGTTTAGAAGTTTCCGTGCACTTCAAGGTTGTGTATAATTCATAATTTGCATATGTCAAAAAATCGTCAAAACACGTTTTTAGCGCCTCCTGTAAAATTTGATATGTGTGGGTTACGTCCTTTTTCCTTTCCACGGTCGATATAATATATGTACCGTGAATTAAGCGCTGGTAGAGAGCAGATTTAATATGATTTCGCTTAGCGACCAGAAGGGTCCAGAATTACATCGGCATGGTATGTTGTCAGTGGAATTTGTGTGAATTTCCTTATGTCTATCTCATGTGTTTTTTTTTATTAAAAAACAACTTGAGTTGGAATGTCAATAATGATGTTTTTAACCATTCGTAAGCAATATTTAAATTAAATTTAGCATTACTGCAAAGTTTTAAAAGTTATAATAACATTATTATGTCCACTGCCATTTTTTTAATATTTGGCGCTTTGGCTGTACCGCGAAAAGTGTTTCTAAAAATAGTTTTAAGTTAAGTTTTAGTTGGGCATCATTAAATAACTTTGTATCAGTTTTAAACTTTGATTCCCAAACTTATTATGCTTACGGACCCCTTCATGGATAAAAATTTGACCACGGACCCCCAAGTGAAATAACTCTACATAATATCATAAGAGAAGAGAATTTTATTTTGATACCTTGAATGGTAAATGGTGTTAATAAAATATAAATACAACATTTTGATATTTAAATTAGTATTTATAACAATAAATATTTTTTGATATTTAAAAAAAAACACATTTTGTCAATGCGACGGGTGAATCCGGTGAGATGATATTAGATCATTTATGTTTGGCTCTATGTTTAATAGTATCAATCGTATTTGTAAGCCTCCACGAGCACTAATTTCCAGTGAGATTCTTTTTCATGTAATAAGGTTCATAACAGCACTAAATCCACGTTTTACTAAATAAGAGGACGGGAAAGCAATCAACAGCCTCTGTACAGTGCCCCATAATGCAGGATATAAAATTTGTATCTGTTTTTGCAACCAGAATTTGTGTTAGCCTTGTAAAAACATTGGTTTAAGTTCCTCATTTGTAGATAATTCAATTAATTGCTCCTGTAACAATATAGATTCATCATAGTTTGTAGTTCTACTTGTAAAAGGGTCCAGCACCAGATCTGGGATAACTAAGTGAAGAATGTCTTCAAATCTTCGGCTGAGATCAGAATGAAGAGCCGCTAAGTGTTCACATTAAGCAAGCAAATCTTCACTTCGCTTTTCCAATTTTTAAAGATTAGGAAACAGAGCATTCTCCTCTCCCCAAGTTTTGTTTGTCTATACAAATTTTGCGTTTATTGCAAAATATTTTTTTGCAATAAACGCAGATATTATACTTTTAGTTTTGATTAAATTTAGTTCATCGCCTTGTAGCTTCAAATTTGTTTCATTAAATTTGACATTGAATTTGAAGATAATTAATATTTTGTTTTATTTAAAAAAAAAGGAATGCTACAAACGATCGCACTGCATATACACAATGGGTGGTGGTGGGAAACCAACCTGATTGCACTAATTATTTAAGATAAAGATAATATTTTGAGTGTCACAAATTGTAATTTACGCATTTTTTATTGATTTAGTTATTAGTTTTTCAAGGTTAATAAATAATTCAATTATGATCAATCAATAACTAAACGTACTTTTAAGAAAAGTGATTTACTAAAACTATGTCATGTAACTTAAGCAAAAGTATAACTATGCGTAAATAAACTTGTATTTATAAACTAATATTTGCCCATACTTCTTTTTTAATAAACAACGTGTACATTTTACTCAAGACCTAAAAATTATCATCAAATAATTTATTGCTATTTATTTTCACTTTCATAATCCTGAAAATGTGTTACAAATATTATTTCAAATATAACCTTTCGAGGACCCCTCGGCGTTGTCCTCGCACCCCCAAATTAATTTTGACCGGCCACGGACCCCCTGAGCGGTCTCAGGGACCCCTGGGGGTCTGTAGAAACCACTTTGGGAACCACTGTCTTAAATGATACCTTCTTCAATAAATGCAACGCAAATATTGCGCAAATTTGTCTGGGGTCACTTTGCACCCCGTCGGTCCTCGATCCTATTTTCGACGTTTCGGTACTTAAGGCGTTCGCTGTCAATACTTAATCGGTTGAAAGGCATTGTATTTTTTTAAAAAATCACTCATTTGTACCAATTTCGACTGAAGGTGCTTGGTGGAATTTCAATATTAAATTTGAATCGTTCAAATTATGTACATTCACACAGATTGTGTCACTAACGACCCGGGTTTCGCCTTTCGGCATCTTTAGGCGTTCAAGTGCACGGATGATCTTGAGCTGACAAGTTAGTGACAAAATCTGTGTGAATGTACATAATTTGAACGATTCAAATTTTTAATTTGTACTAATTCCACTTTTATTTCATATGATCAGAACCGGTTTCGCACATTACGAGCATATCAACTAATGTTTGTTATAATCAGTTGACAATGAGCGGAACCGATCCTGATCATATAAAATTTAAGTGGAATTACGTTGTACAAATAATTGTTGTATCCCGTCTCCTTATTCGGAGACATGAAATATTAATAAGAACTAAATTGAAAGTATATTTTTTTCTTTTCATTTCAAGTGGACATTTCCTACCTAATGGAATATACTATAATACTAACTGATTTTGATAACATGAATATGTTATTTAATCAAACTAATCTATAATGACTAGATGAGTCAATCATACATAAATGATGTTTACTTGAGTGATTTGTGTGCACGATGCCGAAAATTTGCAATTTTGATTGAATTATTTTATGCACTGTATCAATTAACTACTGGACTGAAAAAATATGTATTTGTCAGTTGATTAAAAAAATATTCGACAGTACTAATTCATCCACGAAGTTATTTTATATCAATCTATAAATCAGCTGTCCTTATTATCAAGTCGTTAAAACTCAGCTTGTAAATAACGTTCAGTACCTAACTGTAGGTATGTGAATCTGGCAGGGATGTCATCAAACCTCGGATCACAAACACCGATAAGAAAGAACTTGGATTCGTGCTTAAAATTTGCAACTAAAAATTACATATCTAACATACAGAAATTTACAAGATTCTTTTTTAGGAATCCTGCTAAATGGTGTGCATGTTTTCTTATACAATTATAATTGGCAATATATATTAAATTAGATTCAGGACATAATATATTCTAAACGTAATGGAAATATAATTGAAGACAAGTGGACGGAGGGGTAATATTAGTTACATAAAGTAAATCAAAGCTTCTTTAGTGTACTTTTTTCAGTTGAGGACAATTCAACTAGTGATGCGTTCAAGTGGTAAGAAATATTCACTAATGGTAACAAACAATTTTACACAATAATAGATTATTTAAAAAATAGAACTTTCGTTGTCGCCTTCTCCACACATTACGAAGATAGGCTATTGACACCCAAAAATACAGAATTCCGGCGGTACTGTAAATCCAGTAAATAATATAGAAACAAAACACAGACATAAACCAAAAACAAAGCCAAGAAATACATTTCAACACCTTGATAAATTGAAAGAATGGCTTTTGTGTTGATGCAACTGAAAAAAGACTAATGCATATTAATTTGAACACGGCATCAAATTATGTTTTCGGGCCGTTTGTAGCAGGACTGGCCAACAGTTAGCGCACGGATCACGCATTATTATAATATAATATGATTTGTTACCGGATCAAATAAACGTTATCAAAAAACATACATATAAATTAATTTGAACTTCATTGCTATATGTTTTATGTATGATAGTTTGAGAATGATTATAATATTTAAAAAAAATATATATTCATGCGTGGGGTTGGAGACCGCTGACTTATCTTTTATCAATTCTTTTTTTTATTTCTCCACCTGTGGCCTCCGAAATAAATAAAAAATCGTTTCTCCGTTGCTGTATTGTTAATACGTTGTATACTTGGCATCCGCATTTCATTATTTTAATCATTGTAATAGTAATTTGATAATGTAATATAGAATTTTATAATAAATGCGATGTTGCATTATTAAATTTCTGTATATTCTTATGAACATAGGATGATGTTATAAATAAGTGTTTTCAAGTAAAGAAGTTCTGTAAAAATATAATCCAGAGAAAATTAATGTCATAAACTGAACCATCGCTCGATTGCCACAGGTTAACTAGCATGGGATAGATAAGAGAAGAATAATTTACTTTACAAGTGAAAAAACGTAATGAAGCGAAACTATTTGGACTGTGAGTCAGGACCGTAAGAGTCAGTGCAGTGCATGTTGAAATAAATATACAAATTTTCAAATCGATTTTTTAATAATTTACTAAAATCAGTGTCATGTCGTGTTACACGACTGGTTAAGAGTTAAATAATCGCTATCTGTACGCAACGTTTTAATGGTCGGATAGAGAGTAGACCAGTGGTTTCCAACCTTTATGTTACTACGCCTCTCTTTGAAGAGAAACATATCTTCGCGCCTCCCCATCCTTTATTTCATATTGTAATAAAGACACGTTTCAAAGGGTAAATTAATATTTTGGACTGTTCGCGCCTCCCTTTGCAATAGTCCACGCCTCCCAGGTTGGAAATCGCTGGAGTAGTCGATAATTAGGTTTACCAATTTAATAAAAAAAAAAACACATTCGCGAACTATCTTATATGGAATGCATATTATGGATACTAATCATCATGTATTATTAATGAAAATCAATGCTGTGTGACCCGTTGAACACTCGGCTACGGGAACGGCAATTACACAACTAATGCTATAATTTACCTCTAGCATAGTTTTTTGTGCTTAGCACGATTTAGTGTGGGTTAAAAACAGATGTAATGCACGCCAATGCAAAATGTCATAAGACCATAAAGATTGAGCTCGACGAAAGAAAGCTTCAGATTCGAAATTCGTGCAATAGTCATTTCAGATGGATTCAAAAACGAAAACAAAAAGTTAGTCACGAGTAGGGTATCCAATCCCGAAGCCTTTTTCCAATCCCGGGATTTCGGGATTGATTTATTTTGAATCCCGGGATCCCGGGATCCCGGGATTGAGATTTTTTCACCGAGGAATTTGAAATCCCCGATTTGGTATACTTTTTCCCAGAATCTCACGAAAGATCGTTTTTTTTTTTTTTTTTTAGCTCACCGAGGAATTTGAAATCTCCGATTTGGTATACTTTTTCCCAGAATCTCACCGAAACTCGTTTTTTTTTTTTTTTTTTTAGCTCATCGAGGAATTTGAAATCCCCGATTTGGTATACTTTTTCCCAGAATCTCACGAAAGATCGTTTTTTTTTTTTTTTAGCTCACCGAGGAATTTGAAATCTCCGATTTGGTATACTTTTTCCCAGAATCTCACCGAAACTCGTTTTTTTTTTTTTTTTTTAGCTCATCGAGGAATTTGACATCTCCGATTTGCCAATTTCGTGTAAATTTCGAGAGTTTACGCAAAATTTCTCAATCCCGAAATCCCGGGATCGCAGCCATCTCAATCCCGGAATTTCGGGATCAGAAAATTGAACGGGATCCCGGGATTACGGGATCCCGGATCCCGGGATTGGATGCCCTAGTCACGAGTCGTGGTTCAATTTAAATAGAACTAGATTAACAACATGAGATTCAAGCCTTTCCACGTACAATTCAGTGATAACACAAGAGAGCCGTTATCTGGGTTGAAAGTATATTTCGGCCTAGATAGTGATTAACGATGCACAGCCATTGTGTTTATTGGTGCCATTGACCTTGATCGTCCAAGGTTAATCCGCCTGTTTTGACTTTATTGCACAGTCAATTATAAAACATGCACAAAAAATGTATTTTATTTGACGCACACGAACGAATATAAGAATCGTGTTCCAAAAATACACTTAAATATGATTGTGACCTTAAATGTTTTACAATTTGAATTTTCATAAACCAAATAAAAATGTATGATGGATATTTTTTTCTGAAGATGGCTAATGATTCATTCTTTATTTTTTATAAGACTGAATTTCAACATTGAATTTACATATTAAAAATATAATTTAGTTAAAATATTAACACATTGATATTCGATAGCGACTATAATAAAAAAGTTTTCTTAAATAATTCATCAAAAATATACATAAATACTGGTTGATAAAAACGGTAAAGTCAATCATGTTCAGGGCCGGCTCTTAGCGTTTGCGGCGTACACCGGCGCCGCATTAAGATTTTAGCACTATCCAGTAGCCACTTATTTAATTCGAGTTTTGAGAGGCACACAAGCGCAGAAATCCTCTAGCCGGCCCTGATCATGGTAATCAATGTGTTTATTTATTTTTTAGGATAGCACACTAAATATATAAAATAAATATTTAGAAATTAAGAAAAGTAAAGACACACTACTACACCCTTAGCACCAAAACAGTCTCCTACATACATACACTTAATGATTGAATGTTAGTACTTGAGTTATTGTGGCGTTAAAAACACGATCAGCTGACGCACAAAATACATGCACCCTAACAAAACGTCACTTTGACAGATGCTGCGACAGACAAGCGGTAGAACGCAATCAATATGCAGTCCGAAGCATGCACTTACGTCGACAAACGAGCTATTACTACGGAACGACTTGAGAATAAAATGTTAGAGCACTCTCGCAGGTTCGTGATATCACATCGAAGTGAATAAAATACCGTTCGCCTGTTCTGTGCGCCTGGTAGATGAGCGCGAGAAACACCGTGAAGATGAACCGGTTTTTTTTCTGATTCCAGTAATACCAGCGCGGATAATAAACAATCTCGATGCGGAAAATTACTTTCCATGTCATATTTTTAAAAAAATAGTCTGATCGCTATAATACTAGTAACGTACCGGATAAAAAATAACAATTTATAATAAAAATTGTTATCATTTTTACTATATGAACACTACCAACAAACGTAGCGTACATTTTTTATTGCTGTTGCAATAAATTTGCAATTTATTAGAGTGCCAATATCTGTTATTTGTTTGTTTTTATACATATTAATACAAAAAATGAAACAAGGAATAGTTGATATTGAAGTTATATCCGGTAAAGTCAAACATTATTTATACTGTGCTAAAAAAATGTTAGTCGTAATCTTAGCCTATAAAATTATTTATTATAATCGTAACGAATCGAAATAATAAAAAAAAACACAATACCTACGCTGAGAAAAAATATTCACCGCTTGATATAGGCCACATACATTTATCAGCAAATTTGAAGCACCAAACCCGTGATAAGTATCGGATTGTTGAAAAATATTTTAACCCCTGTGACCTGAGCTTTCGAAATAAATTACAATTATTTTCTCAATTGCTGTTTATTTTATATTTTGTATTATTTGGCATTAGCATTAAATTATTCAATCACAAGAAAAAACCGTCAAAAAATGAGAAATACTATACATGCGATTAATTATTCAATGTTGAATACAGTAAGTAATACAGAGAGCTAGTTTATGGAGCTGGTGGTTTGTCTTGTCTCGTAAGAGATATTTCAAGAACAACTTATTTAAGATTTTATAAATATTATATTTATCGATTTTACAGATTAAGAATAACACCAATTTGAGTTTGATATTTAAGTTTTCATTCGAGGAGAATATTCGCGATAAATTCGCTAAAATAGCAACAAGTGCACGGACAGGTACAAAACGCTTGCACTAAAAAAGGCCGAGTTGTTTACCTTGAAATTTAAGTTGAGCCCGGTTAAAAAAACGACTGACGCAAGTCGATGGATGGAAGTATATATGTATGTTCATATTATAATATAATTACTATATCTATCAGCTGTCAACATGAATAAGCAGTCTGGCTTACGTCTGAGATCGACGGGGTTTACGTCGATTGCGTTGATTTACCGAATATGCTTATTTCAAACTATTCTCAATCAATTAATTTTCTACCATAGGTTTAGTCATGCAGTTCATAAACAAACATAATCAATTCAATAGTAGATATTTGTTTTTTAGTAAATATTACGATTAAAAACCGAAGCACTTTTTTGTACTAATTTCACATATATTTATTAAGATCAGTCCGGTTTCATTAATCACGAGCATTTTCAACATATAAAAATTTATACAAAACCATATAAGACTATAATAACTGTGTAGCAAACAATTGGCAACAAAAATATGAAAAGAATTTAAAGATAATGATACAAAATAGGAATAAGTGACGTCTTCAATTACAAAATTTAAGACTCTTATGCTACTAAAATTCACATTAAAAGAAGTAAGAAAATGCAAATAATGTAAAGGTAAAACAGAATTGTTAATTTTATTGTTTCCATCAATTCGCAAAATTATGAATGTTGTATCATGCTAATTCTTTTTGCGCTGATAATTATTTTGCTCCCTTTATTGAATTCATTATATTATTCTAACATGTTATGAAACCGTTAATTAAAATTGGTCAAATTACAAATCCATTAGTTCAAATTTAAATAATTGGTATGTGAGCCTTAAAAAGCACCTTCGTGCGATTTTATTAAATGAACAACCTTCATCTAAAATTACGGCGAGAAAATTTTGATGAAAAAACATACGGTGACCGAAAATAGGTTTCTTATAACACGGTTACCCGTAAGGACACTCCCGAATCCCGTTATATGGACTAATTGGACAAGTAATCAATGTATTATTGTGATCTTGGACACACACAATGAGTATGTTGTCAGATCTATGAGGAAAAATAATAAAAAAGAACTATATGAATATGGTAACTATAAATTAATAAACATTGAAATACAAATGAATTGTCATCGTGATATCATAGGCCACAACAAAATAAGAGTTCAGCAAACTTTCAATAGCAGTCGTTGTCATGTTATGTTTATTAATAAATTGTCTCGAGAGATGACATCACTATAAAATTTAAATAACGCCCACTGAAGCACTTTTCATTTATGAAAAAATATAAAACACTAATAATTATCATAAATTAAATTATCTATTAAAATACTTATTTGATGCAATCATTTTCATCTGACACAAAATCATAGAAGGCTTCGCAATAAAAAAATAGTATGAGTTTTTGAACACTTCTGTATAGTCCCCCAGGGATACTCAACATTTGTAGTAGGTTGGTTTGGTGATCAAGTCGTGTACTGAGAAAAATGTACCATCTGACTAAGTTATTGAAAACATATCATTTACTCCAATCGTAAGCAATATTTATAATTATCCCGAATGTAATACATAATCGAGAAAAGTGGTAATATTTATGTTGCATAAACAGTGTTTGAAATTACCAAATTTGAAAATATACATGTATATTTGGCATAATTACTGTTGGGCACATTCAATAAGATTAGAATAGCCATACTCAACCTGCGGCCCAGTAAGCTCTTACCAAATCGAGGATTTCAAAAAAGGAGTATACCATAAATATGTTGCGGCCCATGTAGAGAAGCAAATATCGGAATGCGGCCCGGAGGAAAAAAGGTTGAGTATGGCTGGATTAGACGCTAGAGTTGTCCACGACACCCGGGTGGTCGACAATTGATATATTCAGTTCACCTATAATGGGACCGTGCCTAATTTAATTACAATGATCTAAAGGCGTACGATCGAGGTAAAGGGGATTTTTTTTTAAACTAGTTGGTAATTCTGCCGTAAAAACGAAATATTGAGAAGAAAACAAAAAAAAAACCGACACAATCTGTAAACATTTCTCGAGCAAAATGTATAATTGAGTTTCACCGTCTTTTATGTGCGTATGTTCTTGTTAATGGGTAAAAAGTTAATCATTTTTTTAAAGTTAAAAGCTTTAAGAATATATGCGTAAACAAGGTAAATCATTTATAGTAGCCGTACTGTATCTAGCAAATTTTTCAAAATTGATTGGTATTTTTAAGTACTTTTGTAAGTACGTGGTGTTATATTTTTTAATTTCACCTTCAACTCTTTGTAGTAAAAGAATTTAGTCCATATGTCGAAAAATTACAAAGTGTAAGTATTCATTTATCTACCCGTGTACTCAAATTTACGTTTAAGTACACACCTAAGACACTTTAACGGTAAAAAAATAATTAATTTATATAACATAACGGATTTCCAAATTTAATATATGATGAATGTTTTATTCAGAATTATTTTTTAATAATTCGTCATGTCCTCAGTTTTCTTAACCTGGGTCAGTTCGTGAGTCGTGACAAGTCTCCAATGCCTTTGGCAATGAGTTACCAAGGAAAGTTGCGTAATACAAAATAACATCATTTTACATACGAGCATGTCTCTTTTTCTCTTCGCATGCATTTCGCTTACATCATGAACACAGATGATTAATAAGGAACCTCTGGAAAATGTTTCAAACTGATAACTGCAATTTGCCCCAAAATCTGAAAATGTCATGGGACTTGTATGAATAAAGTTTTGGCGTGAAGGGTATTAAATACACACAAATACATATGAAGTTTTCATGCCTGTGTTGAAAGCTTTCTTACTTTTTTTGTAATAATTGATGTAGGTACATATTGCATCAGACAATTTGTGTACTAACACGCCTGCGAGATGTTATTTAGTTATTTTATAATAATATTAAAGTGACAAAACAAAACAACACCATTAAAAGGACTACTGTCTCACAAAGTATAGTGATTATTTCGGTAATCATCAATGGCAACATGGCAACAAAGCTGATTTCGTCAAAATCCTCATGCACAGTGCTTTTTTTTTGAAAAAAAGAGGTTTTTTTCTAATCCATGTCTGTACCTAATGTGAAGCATAAAGCTTGCTAATAGAGATATATTATCAAGTTTTTTTACGAATATAAGTTGGAAGGATAGAATGATATCAGTGATGTGTAAAGAGACGAGTTTGATGAAAAAAAAAAAGTCACAAAACTGTTGCGGATGGAATCCGACGGCACAAAAAAGCACACAATCAAACATTAGACCCCTGGTTCTGGTCGTAAGTCTGTCGACCTGGTATTGTATTGTATTATGACATAAAATTATTAGTGTTAAGATAATCTGTACAAGCCACCAATGGTTTCCAAGGAAAAAAAAGTTTTGAAAGCAAAATAAATTTGAAACATTAAAAATGCCGAGAAAAAAGGTGGCGGAACGCCGTTCCACCGCGTTACATGGGGATAAAAGCACTGGTCATACATATTCAGAGTTGTCATAATTTATCCATTGTAAGTTATAGATTATTTTACAGCACTTTTCATAAACAATTAAAGCGAGGTAATTTGCAAAGTATACTCACATACACGACATATTATGGGTGTTTGTAAGGATACATAAATTATAGTCGCTAACAAAGAGGACACTTAACTTTTCTTGCTCATGATATAGTAAACAATGTCATATGTGTAATTTAATTGATTCATATACATATATTAATTATAAATATATGACGCCGTCCTGCATTTATATTCAAACAATAAAAAAATGTCCATTACAGGACCATAACAAACACTACCGTTCTATTGCCAATAAATTAAAAGTAGCATGGATGCAATGTACATTCTTGGGCATCCCGCAAAAGGTAAGGGGTGCAGTTATCAACCGGTGAATCGAACGTGTCCATAATTTTATATTGCCGATAAAGAACTCTTGCAAACAAAATGGACTACTGGTTCTTCTGCATTTGTCATTTTTCGCAATGCTTGTAATTTGCGCGAATCAACTACGATGCGTTAATAATTTGAACAAGAGCCAGAAAGTAATAATATCTATATCGACTGTGGAAAAGAAAAAGGACGTAACCCTCAATTTTCCAAAACAGCTTTTTTTCGATAATCACAATGTATACAACATGACACACATTCTATCAAAAGGATGGAAGCTGAAAATGCCGAATAAGTATCTAAATTTAGCTTTTATGTTTGAAAAAGATGACCTTGTAAAAAATTAAAACAAAGAAAAAACACTGAAATAAAGATTTTTCCGAAACAATTTCTTTAATTAATATTAGGTTATGTCAATTAAACACCAGTTTAGAAGTATCCGTGCACTTCAAGGTTGTGTACAATTCATAATTTGCATATGTCACAAAATCATCAAAACACGTTTTTAGCGCCTCCTGTAAAATTTGATATGTGTGGGTTACGTCCTTTTTCCTTTCCACAGTCGATATCTTTCTTATAATCGTGCTGTAAAAATTGCTTGCGTTCAATTGTCGTAAGCATAAGAAAGTTAACGGCAAAAGGCTATAGTCTAAGTAATGTAACTAGGGTACCCAATCCCGGGATTGATTAATTTTCAACCCCGGGATCCGGGATTGGGATTTGCTCACCGAGGAATTTAAAATCCTCAATTCGCTATACTTTTTCCCCGGATTATCTCCAAACCTCGTTTTTTTTAGCTCACCGAGGAATTTGAAAACCTCGATTTGGTATACTTTTTTCCCGATTGTCACAGAACTTCGTTTTATTTTTTTTAGCTCGCCGAGGAATTTGAAAACCTCGATTTGGTATACTTTTTCTCAGATTGTCACAAAACCTCGTTTTTTTTAGCTCACCCACGAATCTGAAATTCTCGTTTTGCCAATTTCGTGTCAATTTTCGGGATTTGCTAAAAATTTCTCAATCCCGAAATCCCGGGATCGCAGCCGTATCAATCGGGAAATTGGGGATTTCGGGATCATAAAATTGAACGGGATCCCGAATCTTGTCATTGGATGCCCTAAATGTAACCATAATTAATTATTTTTTACTTAGAAACTTATAAACATTGACAACACACCGGATCGTCTGAATTAAACATAACATAATACAATATATGATCATGTAAAAAGATTTAAAAAAAAAATGAATTATGAATTACGAGACATTGCTTTTAATCATGAGAGAAGTTTAATAGTATTTTGTAATAAAAACATTTTCTTATAGTCGAGTTGATACGTTTTTTTTTTAAATAACACTTAAAATCAAAAATAATTGAATCGGTATAGATTAAACGTGGATAATTAATTAACTTCAAAGAATGATTCTAAAAAAATCCACCAAAGCCACAACGTTACGGTAAAAATCAGACTTGTTCGGAGGTATTTCAAATGATCATAGCACGTAAAGCAAACAAAAAAGATTTTTTTAATTAATGTCATCAACAGCGAAAAATTTCGTACGTATCATAAATATTTGAACATAATGAAATATTCCTCACCAAATAAATCAAGAGGAAGGTCTTCATTGGGAGTCAATTTACTCCATTGATGGAGTATCATTTTGAACCATCAGAAAATAACGCCGAGGATTATTTAAGAAGATATATAAACAGTGTCGAATGAGGTGAGCGCTTAGGGCCTCCGAGTCTTAGGGGCCTCAAAAATAGCCTATATTACAAAACCCATTTACTTTTTGTTCATATTTTAATATATTTGTATTATTTTACATGGAGTTTTCTGACATTTTTATACTATCCGAAAAACGGGGACTCTAAATTGTATTGCGCCTGGGGCCTCCCATGTCCTTGTACTGCCACTGTATATATATAACATAATATTAAATCAATAATTCAACGCAAACATGACATATATAATTTGATTGATGTATTGTGATATAATATGACCTTATACCAATTTAATAAAATTACAGGATCTCAATCAAATTTAAAATGTTATCGATTGACCTTTACGGATCGAAATTCACAACTCGGCCGAATATTTATTGATAACTAAAGAAGACTAGTGTTGTGCAATGTTAGGGATTGCGGTAGGTGACTGGGTACACGTAATGTTGCGTTACATGCCGAGTGTGCCGAATCGTGAAGATAGCGAGGCGGACGAATCGAGATGATGATGACCAACTTAGAAATTGGCGAAAAAAAAACGCCCGTGGCAGACGGCGGCCGATGACTCACCTGCCAAATAATTTTTCACAGGTGTGTCAAACCAATATTTGGAATAGCTTTATGTATACATACTTGTAAACGCGTACGCATAGCTAATTTTTACGTTCAATAGAGTGTAATCGTGATAAGCATTTGCGAGTAAGTGTAACTAACATATCGCCGGCGATATAATTTTACAAGTATTTATTTGTAAAAAGTAATAACTATTTATCTTACATGAAATAATAATATACATATAATGAAGTTTGAAGCAGTCGTGAAATGCATGAGGGCCTAGCGAAAACAGGGGCCCATATTTCTACATACACAGTACGGTGAAACCCCGATCTACCGTTCTCGCAGTCTTCGTTTTAGATCGATTATTTTCCATAGTCCCGTTCAAACAAACATCAGAATTATATTAAATAATCCCGCATTCATCGTTCACCGATCTCATCGATCTATCTTCCCTTCACAAATATTATCCCGGTCGACCGTTTTTATTGAATTTATTTTTTCGCTTAATAGTCTTGCTTTACATCTTGCTCCTCGATTTGTTCTAACTCGCAACTAAAATGCCTATATGAAGAAAACTAAAACATAAGCTGAGAAACAAAAAGCATACATGTTAAGATGTTGAAAAAAGTCCAGGAGAAAAACGAATTGACATAGAAAAAAAGAGTTATCTTAGATAAGTACGCGATTTTGAAGGGTTTCTGTTAAAATTTAAGTAACTGAGTATGTATGAAGCAATAAAAAAAGAATATATTCCTTTTCGAAGAGATGGATGTTTGCGATGTCAGAAAATCCCCCCCCCCCCCCCCTGCCGTTCCAATCCTAAAATATCAGGGCGTAGCGAGAGCGATAAGCTTACCACTAGTCTTGTCCTAACCCTATCATTTCTATCCCTACTCTCTTCGAAAAAAAGAGCTTGAGCAACTGGGTAACGAGCATTTCTTGTAGAAAGATTTTGCTGCGATACCTCCATTACGAGGCAATATATTCCACATTGAGTGCGAACATGGATATTTTTTTTTCAATATTTAAATTATATTTTTATGGAATATGGAAACAGTCTACAGATTGCCATTAAAATTACATTTTCGATAGTTATTTGTATTGAAGACATATGTACTTGCACTCCATATAGACAGACGATATACAAGATGCATAACATCACTCAGGAGCGGTATAATTTCCTGTAGTAAGTAATAGTTTTCTTCTACGAATGAGGGGAAGTGTTACTTGGAATAATTAATACGATAAAGTCCCAATAATGGGTCAAGGGCGTTTGACTAAATAAAATATGGCTTGTTCATATTGTGTAAGCTGAATCAGACGGTACCAAATTTATCCTTACCAAACCTTATCCAAAGATTTAGCATACGCCGTAAATGACAACGATCCAAAAGCCACTGGGTTAATCAAATTCGGAGATATATTAACATCATAATGAGACAAAGAATCGAAAGGTAGATTTTTATAGTCTTCGATCCATCATTGACGAAGGTCAGTGATGTCGATCACATCCCCAACACGACCATATTCCAATACATCACACTATCACACATAAACAATATTTGAAAAATGCCTTTCATCAAAAGTAAAGAATTTTCTCTGATGCTCTTATCACTATCAATAATTTAAGTCATGTAAGGGTGTTGTGATCTAGCAAAATGCACATCCTAATTCGATACACTGCTGTTGAGGGGAGTTCCGTAACGGTATTTGAATTCACAAGGAGTGGTTGAACGCGATTCGCTCAACTGCTCCCCTATGATCTACTGATATCTCTGTCAAACGAAATAAATATATGGAACGCGGATGTATTATACAATAAATTCATGTGATAGAGATCGTATCATTTAATAATAGTAAATTACAGACCAAAGTTGATCACACCACCTTCTAGCGATCGACCTGACTTTCTAACGCATTTGAAAGGACCAATCAAATCACTGAAATGTCTGATAGAATTAAACTCATTGTAAAATAAAAACCTATTCGAGCTGTACAATTTATATGCGTATATAAACGTATTAAATACATCCTAAGCTTATTTTGAGGTTTTTTGAATTTCTCTGTTTTTCTTCTTTACAGTGGTCATTGCGGTTTGTTTATATTATTATCCAAAATTTTGAAATTGATAAAAGTTCTGCAGGTTGAAATTCAATTTGTTAAAAACAATTCCATCGTAATTAGGTAAAACGTTTTAATATTTAGTTTTGGATTAATGTTTAAATCCTACAGGATGTCAGGTAATAAATACAACACCAATGATAGATTTGTCACGAATGAAGAAGCTTTGAATCAACGTTTTAACGTATTAGAGTTTGCAATCACCTTTGTACTTAGGAGTTGAAGAAAAACGCATGTTTATTATAAATATAGTCAAGGAGAATACCATGACAAAAGAAAGGATGTTAAATTTATTGTGAAAGTTCGTGTGAATTTCAATTCAATGAATTTTCAGCATTTGTAAGTCAATCAACATTTAAGACTTAAATCAAACAGTCGCAGGATTTAATTTGGATACCTTTTAATCTAGGGAACTAATTAGCAGTCAACTTTTCATAAGTGCGTATCTTTGCAAAGCAGATAACCATCAACAAATGAGGTCAATTGGATTGAGTATTCTCAATGGTGCCGATAGAGTAATGCATCAATCTGCGTTTTTAATCTAGTCCGGAAGCCAAGGTGTTGTTGTTCTATGGCTCAACCGCACCGTCTATGCATATATTAAACTTAAAAAAAAACAATTGCCGTCAGTGTTTCGCGAACAATAATATAGCATCGCAAAAAAATCCACAATCATTTCGTTTTTGCGGCACGCCTCGCAACAAGACAATCCAACAAATGGCAATTGTTTTTTTTATATATGTTTCTGATTGCGAATGATTGGGCAGCGCCATCCGCCTTTGCGGCTTCCTCGGAGGCTGGACCCGGACTCCAAGCGTCACAGCGCCGATCTTCATAATCATAATACATATAATATTTCCAGTCTTTGATCATCGTTATTATATTACCGCAGTACTCATTGCCAATGTTTGATCGCTTTGATTGGATGATGTATAATACAGCAAACTCAGCTGACCGCATAAATAGCAACACATGATGGCAATACTGCATTTGCCATGTCCGCTATAATTCGATAACATTATGGCGGACATTGAACAGAGTGCCTAACCTACTTATTTTCGTTACAGCAAGAAACAAAGAAACAAAAACACCACAAATAAAATCAATGCAAATGCTTTCTATTTCCATTTACATACAAACCGGCAAGTATGAAATACTCAATAATTTGCATATTTAGGCAGTGTACACACATTCAGCTATTGTTAACATGACTTAATCGTCTTAATCGTAAAATATATTTTTTTATTACAATCTTTTGAAATATGAGACAATTATTTGTAGATTATAAAATTATTTGTATTATATTGAGGGATTCCAACTCGGATATCCGGCCCTTTTTAACTATTTCCCCAAATATCCGGATAGTATTCGTTATAATTTTTAATGAAATATTTTACAAAATCGACGAAAGATGATATGAATACTGGGGTATTTACTACCTGGGAGAAACCATTACTTAGGAGTTGTGTTTTTTATTACCTTCCCCAAACTCGGGTATTATGAATATCTTATCTTGTTAGCTTAATACTTAAAATTTCGACAAATCGGCTCGGACTCGAGGCAAAAAAAACCTTTAATGCCGAAATTTCATTCATTGAAGGAATGCCGTTGCAGTAATCTAATGCAGCTGCAAATTTTCAATATTTTAATATGTTGGAATAGTATTGAAATGTGTATTGTCTCTATCTAAGGCATTACAGAAGTGGGAAAGGATTTAGTCAGGATCAGTTGACCGTGAAACTTTGATCGTGAAACATCGTCATTTGCGTGCGACTGTCACTGTCACTGATCACTGTCTACATATTAAAATTTTAATATTTTTTTATATAATTAAGAAAAATTCAGAAAAAAAGATTTTAAATACTTAGATCAATTTAAAAAAAGGACGGAAAAGTTGGACGTGTTGTTTAAAACACTTCTAACAATAAAACCAACATCAACAGCAACGGAATGAGTATTTTCAACAGCACGACAAATTAAAACATAATTAAGATCAAATTTAAAATATGATACAATTAATACTCTCTTATTTTTAAAATATGAATTGTTAAAATCTGAATAAATGACTTATATTACAAATGAACTCGTTTTTAATGTACTATATTTAGTACATAAATTTATATATGTATGTAGTATTTTTTTGTTATTTTCATACTATAGTTTCAGTTTTACTATTCGATATAAACTAACTGTGACACGTGTTTCGCCTCTTTCAGAGGCATCTTCAGACTTACTATCGCAAAGTTTGCTTAATTAATGAAGCAAGATTGATTCCAACATTTTTAATTATGAAATTACAAAATGGAGTTTGGGGTTTTTTTTTCTTTTAAGGGAAGCAAAGAGGGAGTGATAGAATCAAAATAAAGCAAACAAATAATGATACTAATGAGCTGCAATCAATCAGATAGGTTGGTGATTACTCTATTTATTGGAAACAATGTAAGTAATGGCGAACAACCTGTCCTATTAAGAATATTATTTAATAATATTCTTAATATTATCATTATGTGTTTACTTTATTTCGATTCTATCACCCACTCCTTGCTTCCCTTAAAAAAACGCAAACTCCATTTTGTAATTTCATAATTAAAAATGTTAGAATCAATCTTGCTTCATTACTTAACCAAACTTTGCGATAGTAAGTCTGAAGATGCCTCTGAAAGAGACGAAACACCTGTCACAGTTAGTAACACATTACGTGGAATAATCAAAGTTATTTTAAATTTTATATTAAAATAAACTTCCACAAAGTTACCGCCGAAACCATAAAAAGTATTAAAAATTCGATCTCAAATTGAAATAATCTTAATTTGACATTGATCTTACAGGGCTTTGAAGCAAGAACCGCCTGATCGGTAGAGCCAAGCTCTTACCAACTAAGCCACAGCGGGTGATGTTATTTTTTTGGTACCAGTTGAAAATGCTTACTAGTTGAGCAAAACCGGTGTATTTCGTTTTTTTATAATTACTATTAGTTATAACTATTGTTATATTATAAACCCAATCCTCGTTTTGTACGGGGGATACGTTCCATTCGAAAAAGCTGTGCGAAAAAAACCGTGTAAAAAATGAACTGTGCATAAAGAAATTAAAGATACGTTCCATTGCATTGGACCGTGCAATTCCGAAACCGTTTAAAAACACCTATAATTAGATGTATTTGAAATTTTGAAAAACAGTGTTATTATTATAAGATGATTTTACTTCTGTATCTGTGCAGATAACCTAATAATTGTAACTCTGCAGTAATAATATTGAAGCTGCACGTAATAATAATTATGGTGATCAGCCAATGTATGCAAATGAAGTCATCTCATCGATCAAAGAAGCCATCGAGTATTATTGAATGAATAACGAAGCCATTGGTATGCAAAACAGCAAATGATAGTTACACGATCATTTATCGTTTATCAGTGATCCATGATTCGAGATCATCTCGACTGACGAAGCGGTTCATGATAAATATAATCACGGTTAGCGTTTTACGATGGAAATTATTTTCTTTTGAGCATCGTTTTACTTGCATTTTATTTTAGAAAGATAACGAACTCTTATAACAATTAAATAGCTTATCAATCACCATAACGGAGTGGGCCTTCGTTTTACACAGGACTGTGGAGTCGTGAAGAAATAAGACTACTCCGATTCCGACCATAGCTTAACGACTTTACTTATTTTTTAGGCTCATTTGAATACACATTTTTCTTTATAAATAATCAAAGTTATTAGTTTTTTTCGAGGATGACTCCAGTTAAAATAGTGAGACTCCACGACTCCAACTCCAAAGCCCTGGTTTTACACAGTTGCGCCGTCAACGGTTCGAATCTCCAATATATTACATTGATATTTTTCTCCAATTAAGGATTGATAAGTAAATACACGAAGGCCTAAGATGTTTCCAACTCTGTGCGGTTCTGAAAATAGGCAATGTAAAGTATTTCTTTCTTACGCACATCTTTCAGACATAGACATCATTGTTTATTGATTCGCCTGTTAAAGTTTTAATATCTTGCTATGTGGGGGGGGGGGGGCAAAACAGCTAATGTAGAATGATTGTATGAAGTGGTATTGCCAGTAACAGAAATACCAAAACACCTCTAAAGGTGATTATTTTTACATAGCTGCTTACTTATCTTTACTGTTTGATCGTTAAACCAGACTCAATAATATTCAATCAATTAAAAAATAATCTATATTGAACAAGAGACCGCCACTTAAATCATATTTTCTCGGCGTCAACAGATTCTGAAATGTACTTTAGAATATTGTATTTTTGTATTATTAAAGAACGGAGGCATTTATTAAATCAGGTTAATATCACAAAATGGTGTAGGCATAGATAGGTACACTATTGAAACGATCGGTAAATACAATTAGACGCACCTGATAAAACCGGAGACGAGCTCGGCGGTAATAGCTGTTCAAACAACGGTCGGTCGCCTTACCTTTGCAATCAATACATTCGAATAACAAACATAATTTATTATTATTTATGTATGAAACGAGGTTCTTTTTCCGTTCAATTCAAGTTGCAATGGGGTGAATTGCAGCGTGCCGTCATTCAAACATTTATTTTCGCTAAGCGTATTTCAAGCGGCCATCACATTTACTTGAAAACTTCAAACAAATATATTTCAAACTAGAAGTTACTACCAGCCACCTGTCAGCATATGTTCTTGGTGACAAAGGATGCGAAAAGAGGAAGTGAGTGTATTGGGAAGTTAAAATAGCACTTTTTGCGCGTGCGTCGATAGAGGAAGAGTGTGTGCGTTAGAGGTCTGCACGGGCCGAAATTTTACAAAATTACCCGGTCCGAGCCCGAAAGACTCAGACCCGACCCGGCCCGAAGCCCGGATTTATACTCAACAGACCGAAAAAACCCCGTTTTTTACAAATTTACAACAATTTACGATTCTCTATAGAACTAGTTATAATTAAAATTATCATGGCTGACTTATGACACGAACATAGTCTGAAATATTTTTCTGAAGAATAAATTCCATACCTGGGCCTGGCCCGAGCCCGAATCTCAATTGCGCTTACCCGCCCGATCCCAGTCCGCGGGCCGGGTAAGAGCCCGCGGGCCAGGCCCGGGCCCGTGCAGACCTCTAGTGTGCGTGATGCGTTACAGATATACGGATAAATCATATCAATACAATTATTTACACCTATATGTATATTTAAGTAATTAAAATATGTATGCTAACAAGTAGTACGGTAATTTGATTTCGAGATCACTGGAATAAAAGAGCAGGCTTACAACACCATATCATTTCCAACATTAATAGGCAGTGATTTTTTTCAGTTGTTTCTCCTTCTAGCCATACGGGTTGCGTCATCCTGAAGGGTTGCTGATTACGATCAATTTAATGTACCCGGTGGGTCTACAAGGCGCTGAAATTACTTAAAAGGAAGCAATTGATAGCAGACAAAATACAATTGTAAGCAAAATGTGGTGGATAAGTTCTCATTATAATAAACGGGCTTGGAAAAGACAAAATAACAGTATTCTTATTATGGTTTAATGTATTGCACTTAATTAAACAACTATTGTATTCAAATAGAAATCTACATATTATATTGAAAATCAATTTTGACAGAATAGCCACAAACCAGATTGGTCTAAAAATGAGCCGCCTGCGTTAGAATATATATAAAATTATATACATACTGATAAAATCTCCAATCATAGTTAAAAGCAAAAATTATTCAAAAAAATATGTCATAAGTAATCAGTAGTATATCACCTCATTATTAGTACACTTTTTTAAAAGTTTGTATACGTAGTCCGAAGTGGAGAACCACCAAATTGATATATACAAGTTTGCCTACTGTTTAAAAGTACTGTGCATAATTGCATTTAATTACGTCTATTTTTTAAGTGTTAATTTGTATAATAGTGATACTAAATGAACAAAATAGAATGCTTCAGTGAACCAACAACGGCGGTGTTATAAGATGTTGATCGTGAGAAACGCCAAGTCGAGTGTATGTGGTGTTGTGATGCAACCAAGGCGGGTGAGAAGAATCTAACTTGAGTGGTTTCATAAATCGTCTTTTTAATGGCCAGCCGGAAACGGAAGAGATTCGCGAGCACAGCGCTACAAAACGAAGTCCTGCGACGCGAATAGTTAGTCAAGTGACGCGGCCGTGTGAAAATATCAGGGCTTCGAAACGCTATTTTTTTCGTTCCGGTGCTGAGTATACATGTGGATTTTTACGGTAAAAAAACCGTGACAAGTTCAAAAGTTGATGTCTGAAGGGCCGCAGAGCCACATGCGGCTCGCGAGCTACGGTCTGACGACACCTGCCCTAGGGTTTCTCAGAAAAAAACTATCACACTTAAAAATAAAAGAAAATAAATGCTTTTTTTAGGCCGATCACAACGGCTCCTTTTGACTAGACACTGTCTATAAATCTTTATCCGGCGGTGAAGAGTCCAATGTTTAGCACAAATAGTGATTTTGAAGTTAAATTTTAAGCCATTGTTAAACAATCTCTTAAAAACAAACACGCTTCCAATCTTCTTCACACGTCAGAGGTGACGAGTACCTGTTTGGGAGGGGTTTAATTAAATTTAAAACTATCATACTTCATTCAGATGTATTCGCATTGTCTTTCCGAGATACCGAGCAGCGCACGAATGAAATGCAGCCGACTTGCGAGGCATGGCAAATTATTCGGAGCGAGGGAGCGAAACATCATTTTGTTTTCGTACTACATACACCGATACAATATATTATTATAGACGACATTTGTATATCCCATACACATTCGCGCATGCTCTTAAAACGAGGGGACTGTTAACTCTTGAGAACGAAGCAGCGCAGCCGAGCGACGATTCGGAAGGTTATTGGGAGGTCGCTCAAATTATAAATAAACAAAAAAAAGTTACAAATTAATAAATATTTTTTAGATTATCCGCGTATAACATATAATGTGACTCATTTAAACAAGAAAAGATCAATTTAGTGGAAAATTACGAGAGAAAGAAGTAAGCAGGTGTAAAAATCGTTTTCTGCGTATAAATTAGTAAAAAAAACTCTCTATAAAAGTACTAAGTACATATAATATACATACATCACTAATCGACGTTATGTTTTTTGATGTTGACTTGAATTATGGAAGACAAACATGTAAAACAGTGGTCTGCAACCTGAGGCTCCACCACCACTAGCATAAGCTTTTTGATATTACGATGAAGCTTGATTTGATTTCCTTGTAACCTTCCAACTTCCTCATCCAGCAAAATCAAAATGTATTTTTCTTCATCACGAATTAGCTTTGCGGGGTGTTAGTCTAAGTAAAAAGGTTGCTAACCACTGGTGGAGAAAACGAAAGCAATTATATTGAGTAATTAATAATAGCTAATGGAGCATACGCAATTAAATCCAGTATGTTGTTTGCCATTATTGGGTTCTTGCCGATCGTTTGTTACAGCAATTTATGAAATCCTATGTGTCATCAAAAAATCATTAAAATAATAGAAAGAATATCCGCTCAAAATCGCGATCGGGGCATGACAGATGTTTAACTTCTTTTGGTAGGAGGTAGCAAGGCTGTGGAGTCGGGGACACATCTTATCTTAAGAATTCGAATTCTAGACATATTTAAAAACATCTCTGCGTAGCCGATAATTTCGACTGCCGACTACTTTTGAACTTATTGATATTACGGGTATAAAACATATCACAATCACAAATTTTGAAAACTTTCCCGCCAAATTCACCCGAATAAGTGTATAATTCACCAGGTTTCCGTCAGGGGTGCGACATTGTTACACGGATTTCGTATGCGACACAAATAGGAAAGAGGGAAATGAACGGAAAGCCAGATCAGTTGAAATGTGTGTATGTACTTGTGTGTGTGTGTGTGTGTGCGTCGAGCGCACCCCAATTTTTGTTGTGCGAGAAGGGTGTGACGTCAAATTTGGTTTATCACTTTGCCGGAGAAATAAAATGAATACGTTTTAATGATTGCATTCCATGCCAAATTAAAGGCATTTGGAAGTCATTTGAATAAATTTGGTCGTATTTTTCGTGTTCTTCGCAAAGCAGGTTAAGACAAAAAGCTCTCCTTTAGCAGTCATTTTTATATACATATCTATAAAGGTGAATATTTTTTTTTGAGTTAAAGTTAAAGCGACATGACCACGACCGATCTCTCTATATAATTATTCATTTTTTTGTAGCAATTATAAATTGACCTTGATTAACAAAAATACTGTAAGTAGTAAATACATAATATAATGAATTTACAAAATATTTCGTCACATTCAAACGTGTTAAAATATTGTCTTAAATATGGAAGCATACAATTTTTAAAAAATACCCATTTCCGCCGTTAGAGACTATGAGAGGTCTGTACTCTGTAGTATGATCCTAATTGAGAAACTGGCGATGGGCTAACCACAGTAACGAATGTAAGAATAATTCAGAAAATTTTGTTTATATTCTGCAATATAACTGAGAAGATTTCATCAGTTGAAAATATGTGGATAACTTCATTCCAGTGTATTTCCTATTTTCTTGTATGCCGGTTTCTTTCCTATTTGTATGATATTCTAGCTCCCGTGATTAACTGTGATTTCAACCATTGCAATAACGGTGAGATCGGTTTCCCGAGAGAACCGTGGCTTCACATTCTCTTCGCTGAAAAAACAGAATGGCGGGCTGCGCAATTTTCTCGTCGAAAAAATCGATCAACGATTTGCAAACGAGATGAAACGAAATCCGAGGAGGCCGAATCGAAACTAGATACCTGTGTCAGCGGAAACGGAATGAAACGCGAGACGAGCAGGTAAATGGACACCCGGAGTTTGTCAATGACTGAGGAGTAGTGCCCATGTCGCGATGTCTCCCGTCTTGTGCAGTTAAATTTCGCAAAATGGAATGGAATGAAAGGTGACACTTGCACCGATCTGACAGACAGCAATGTCAGACACAATGATAATATATATCTTTAATTTTCGAAGCGTATCAAAACGCCAGTCGCTGTTTCGAATGTACACTGGTAAGTTTATATTTAGGTGTATTTATATTGCAAGTTTATTGAACTGTTTCCATTTCTGTATTGCAATCTGCAAAACGATTTGTAACATGTGGATTCGACGAAGACGTTTTGAAAAAACACACGTGAGAACAATCACCTCTGCAACAAGTTTATACTGAAGCAAGAAGGTAACCAGTGGGTTCATTTATTCTGTGAATAAATGACAAATTTGGGTCAAAGTTGTATGGAGAACATTAATTCCTATTCGGGTAAAAGTATTTGTATCTACTTATATACAGTTTTAAAAGTTCGACACAGAATGCACAGTCAGTAATCAAAAGTTGTATATCTAAAACGTACAGCTTTATAAAATACTTCATCCGTTGTCGATCTGTACACGTTAACAATTGGCACGCTATGATTTTCCTGAAAATGACTTCCGTTTTAAGAACCGGCAGGTATTATTCGTCAAGTGAGTGCCTTTTTGTTTGTTTTCTTGTTAAGTAATTTTGTCGATAAATCCTTGAAAAGCAACAATCTAAAATGAAAAATGGTTAACAGGTAGCCGCCAAATAAATAAAATGTAGCATAATATGCCGTTCACACTAGGCAGATCTATGTTTTCAAAATAAATTCGTAATAAATTTATGCGGAATTTTATACAAGTCAACGGTCACCGAAGTATTCACCAAAATTGATTTAATCATCATTTTGTGAGCATTGTCTGACCGTATTTACTTCATGTTTTCAAAAAAAAAAATCCCGAATCTCAATCATTTTCACCTGCCCATGTCCAGTTTTTGTTTAACTCACGGTCAATTCTAGATCCCGGACAGACCTACAATCTCAAATATATACCTTGTTGGTACCTACCTACACATCGAATTTAAGAAATGTTGTATTTGAAATTATAACAACTAACTGTTAAACAAAGGAATGATATAAAAACAATGTTGGCTACTGGCTTTTATGTTACTTATTGTATTGATCAAAAGCGATTATTTTTGAAACATAAAAAAATATTGATTTGATTAACTGTGTTTTTAAGACTTCAAAAGTTTCTGTCTGAATGAAGTGAAAAAATAAATAGTATCTTTAGAAACTTGAATTCGAAAGTCGATCAGAGATTCAACAAGCCTATTCGTCTAGTCATGAAATTTTCGAATACGGAAACAACGGTTGCGGAAGTTGCCCCATGAGTAAGCGGAGCGTGACATTTTGAATGCCCGATCCACGTGTGGTGTCTTCTTGCCTTGGTGGTCTACTGGGATCAGTGCACTTGCCGAATTCAGCATAAAGATATTAATTTAAAAAATGCCAGCCAATTTACAACCATTTGAGAGCCGTCGAACTGAATGGATAAATTCAAATTACGTATTTTAATGGTTTTCCTATAGTATCTGGAGTAGCAAATTTTCTATACTGCAGTTAAGGATATCGATACCGAACGACTATATCAATACCGGTATTACAGAAATAGTTAAAAAAAAAAAACGGCCAATTGAGATCGTAATATTGGGCGAGTAAATAAAAATCGGCATTTCATGTAAAATACGATCATTAGAAAATAATATCATAAACGGGTGTTTCATAAATAAATAAAAGTTTCTTAAAATAATAATACACCATTGAAGGCTCGTTAATTCTAGAACCTGTCAATATTGACACAACTCCTATCAAATTTTGAATATTTCAATTCATCACTAGCAACTTTATCAAAGTATGTGACCATTTCAATATAAATTGGTACCTCGAGATACGAGTGCCCTAAGATACGAGATATTTGATATACGAGCCGTCGAGCGAGCGAAGTTTTGCTTTGAAATACGAGCAATATTTGAGATACGAGGAACGGCCGGCTGCACACGACCCACCAGTTTACTGCACCTCGTGCGTCTCGCATATTCGTAGAAAAGAAACACCCCGAAAAAGTTGCAACTGGTCGTGCATTGGAGCTATTTAATGACACTTGCCTAACTCATTTCTGCAACATTCTGAAAGGGAGGAAGAAGCAAACCTCCTTGGACAGGTTTTTTTTAATCCGGCGACCATTGAAGAGAAAAGCAGTGACTGAAATTAAGCATACAGTAGCATTTAAGTTGTTTGTAAGTTGCATTTAAGTGACCAAAATACAAATACACTATATGAAACCAGTTTATTTCTTTACATTCTCTTTTAATATATTTTTATACAATATTTGTCATCTATAAATACATTATTCTTATTCGAAAACACGTAACAATTACAACTGGGGTGGCATTTTGGGGCTGGAACGGATTTATGGCATTTCAATTAATTTCAATGGGGAAAATTGTTTTGAGATACGAGCAAATTGACATACGAGCAAGGTTACGGAACGAATAAAACTCCTACTCCAATTCCTATATAATCTATTGTATATAAGAAAACAATCGAATTATCTACTGAACATTCGCATTAGCTCTGTTCTTCTGCGTACTTTTGACGGTTTGCAAACCGTCAGAAGTACGCAGAAGAACAGAGTTATTGTGTTTTCTTTTTTAGGTGATATTTCTATGGTGATGAAAATATTACTAGACACTTTTTCATATACGAAAATCGGCACCAGCCGCGGCTCTAACAATGAGAAATAAAGTAAAGTTAACTTATTGGAATCTTGTGCCGTCACTTTTAAAATACACAACAAAAACTATCAATCTATTAGCGATAATAAAATATTTTAGCTAGCTCTAAATCTAATTCGATGCTTTTAGGTTCTAACTCGAAAACAGTTTGCAAACCATCAGCAAACCGTCAGAAGTACGCAGAAGAACAGAGCTATTGATGTTGCTTTTTAGCTTAGTAATATTATATTCACTAACGTGTCAATAAATAGTCACTTTACTAACTCAATAAAAATAAAGGCTGTATGGTAAAACTACATACATATGTCATTATTTTATCTTTTTACCAATATTTTGTTAGCTAGATAGCTTACGAAAATTATGTAATATTAAATGAATGTAAAACTCGCCGTGTCAACCATAAGTTGATTAGAAGATTGCTTATCAAACATTGTGCTTAGAAAATCTTTTTTTTTTGTATAATTTTACAATCCAATAACTAATACATCGTAAGAAAACTTTGAAAGAAAAACCCAATTAAAAATTCCAGGCTGTAAGGTAAAACGAAATCAATTAGACGCACGAAATTAAAACATGTACGGTATGAAAATTTCAGATTACTTTTTATTATCAAATGTAAGGCGGTCGGCAGCCAAAGTTGGCATACTCGAAACCTTATCAAGTTTTATCGCATTAATATTATGTAAATACGGATGTTTATTTCTGGCAAGAGAACTATGTGCTGTATATCATTATTCTTGCTTTTTCGCGGGGCGCACCAATGGTGAAATATTCAACCCTTAAGACATTACCGACGCATACTTGCATTTATAAGGCGTTTTTCAAACGAAAAATCAATAATTATGACATAAAGAGCGACTGGAGATGCGCACGTTTCATCATTATGTCATAAGAATTATAAAATAATACAAGATAAAGAGGCACACAGAGAAATAACAATGTTATAATATAAAAAAAGAAACAATGCCGGCACTCACCCATTTCTGCGATGGCGATATTAATCCAGAGTAAAACAATCAGATGAGATTCATATATCACCACATCACCTTCTCACCATGTTATGTTTATTTAAATTAAGGACACAAAACGATTTTTAATTACAATAAGCACGGTTGTCAACTACGGATGAATGCAGTGTCGCGATAAATAGAAAAAAGATGGGCGAGCCCATACTTGTTTGCACAAATCATCAATAGATGCTGCGCCACAAACGTCAGTCTGGACTTACGTTTCTTATTTGACACCGACTACTAATACCAGCGTCATCTAGCTGTCATATACGAAAGTAGCTATTTATTTAGAAAAATAAACCACCTATTACTCAAACGGCTACTTACCGACAGTTTTCAAAGTCATCTAAAAATAAAGTAGGTATTGTATTATTATGAGTCAATTTTATTATTTGTGAATTTTTGATATTTTATTATACACCATATAATTCCCTTATAAGAGAGATTTATCAAATTTCGCATTTTTTAAACCGTATGTACTACAAATGCATAATGTGACGTTACAAATAAACGTGGGTATCTCCAATTACTGACTTTTTTGAGATTTTTGGTTGGTATGACTGGTCATGATGTTTTATATCATAATATTTATTTAAAACATGGTTATACTCCTACAATTTTTCACTAAGTACCTATGTCAGGGATGGCGAACCTATGGCACGCGTGCCCGAGGTGGCACGTTTGAGAATTTGGATGGCACGCGAACGATTTCCAAGTTCAAACAAAATAATTTTTATGTTTAAAAAAATTAAATTTTGATTCAATAATCTTTGAATTATTTGATTCAATAATCTTTGAAAAAGAGGTTTTTTTTTCATTTTTTACTGCTTGGGCAGGCCACACAATCAATAAATAATATTTTAGGATTTTTGGCACGCCAACCCAAAAAGGTTCGCCATCCCTGACCTATGTTATATTTTTCAAATTTAGTGTTTAATGTTTGAAATAAATAACCCAATGTCTTTCAAGGAACAACTGACAGTTACAATAAATATATAAAGCATAAATAAAATATAAAAAAAAGAATTTTCGACTTAAAGTATTCATTTTAAAATGTAAGAGATATTTAATAAATAAATATCGTGAAAAATGATTTCGGCACAGCTCTGCTGTTTTTGATTTACCTAGGTATAAATATTTCAATACTAATCAAAAATGCTCATTATCTACAGAAGTCGATATAATCAAATCTCCAGAATAAAATGTTAATTTCTTTTACAAATTACAATGTTTATCCTCGATAAACTTGTTAAGCTATTCTAGAACGCCTCATATCATAATCGTTTTTTTTTCTTTGGGGGTGTGGTGAATTGTTATAATTTTTTTAATGCAACGATCCGATTTCATGCACAAAGTAGTAAATTGAATAACTGGAATATAATAAAGTCAAAGAACAGATCGTGACTCACTGATGATGATATTAACACAGAGTACTGAATCAAAAATAGAACCAAAGAACGACGGGGTGCAAAGTGACCGCAGGCAAATTCGCGTAATATTTGCATAGCATTTATTGAGATGTCATTGAAGATTACAATAAATATTAGCTAAATATAATTTGTATTCAGCGAATGGTTGAAATAATAATAGCTTTGAAATGTGAATGTACCCCGCTTGGAACTCGAAGATTAAAAACTATATGATTATTTGAGAATTCTTGAGGGTGCAGTAAAACCCCCATTTACACTATTCGGGACCGTGTAATTGGGGGGTGTGAATCTCATACAAAATTAGGTATTTGGTTTTTTTCCGCGGAAAATGCAAAACTAATATTTAAAACTAAGAAAACACAGACAGACGCCCAGCTATGCGTGTATAGCCTGGCACGTGTTGAATACACAGACGCTAGCCAACATTTGATTGTATGCACAGCACAGACGACCATCTCGTAGTAACGACAATGGAATGCAACCGTGCAATTGGGGGATTTGCGGCGAATATTTCAAGCCAGCGCGTAACTCAGGGTAGTGTAATTGGGGGTTCCACTGTACTCAGAAGAGCTCACAAGAAAATATTTATGTAATTAGGGATGTAGGGAAATTAAAAAGCAGTTTTTCAATAAAACATAAATCTTTTAATAATCGTAAATACTATTTCAGTATATTTCTGTGAATAACATTCCAATTGTGAATTTATCAATAACAATATCCATTTTACAAATATAGTTTAATTATATTATTATAATCAAAGCTCTAAATATTAAATAGGCGAGTTAAATTTTAATAGATTGATTGTTTCGAAATGGTTTTGACAATTTCGTCTAAATTGATTAATCAGATCAAAGTGCAAAGATTTTTTTTAAAAAAAAACATTAATTTATTATATTAGCCTCAATTGATACTTTTTTTAATAGAAAAATATCCAAATAAACTCGCACAGAAGTCTGCACCCAACATTATTCATTGTTAGCACAATTTATATGCAAAAAATTTATGACTCGTAACAAAAAAAACACTTTGTTTTGACCCATACACAACAATATTAGTTTTTACTTTTACATTAAATACAGGAACTACCAAATATTTCCTTTTCATTGATAACATTTGGATTTGATTCATTTAGTAGGATGTCCAAAACCTAGGAAGTGTTTCTACATAAAATCTTTAGGATGATCAAAGCACATGTTCTCGGATGTTTCACATGGCACCTTCTGATTAACACTTCCCCTATGGTGCTAAAAAATACTTCCGATATCTTAGGAACCAAGTGAAAAACATGTTTTTTAAAAATATACATCCTGGGTTTTTACCGTCCATCAAAGGGCAGCAAGTGTTAAAACATGTTTTTCCACTTGGTTTTTTAAGGGCCAGCAACATATCGTAAGTATTTTTTAGCACCGTAGAGGAAGTGATAAAAAAGAAAAACTTGGTTGTGTAGTGATTCAAACAGCAACAGAAGGAAGTGATTTTTAATAGCATCGATTATTTCATACTAACAGAAACTACATGGTTGAAAAATAATAGTCTTTGCATACTTTTAATAGACGTACAATATGCTTTTTTCTTTTAAAATTTGAACTATTTTTAGTATTTTGTCGGTATTCTTTTGAGTGGAAAGTTTTTTTTCTTTGTTAAACCCTATACAACAATGGAAAGTGGGATGAAAAAATCCAATTTCGGTACATCATATTGTTGGCGTTAAGTCAAAAACTGGCTGTTATGAGTTATGAATGAATAGATGGATTTTAACACACTGTATCTTCTGAAAAAACAAGTTAAGCTAAATTTAGTGTAAAATAGTCCAAGTCAATTCCGATTAAAGTTATTTTTGACAACAAAAACACTATACATAACTTAAAGCTTTCGAATATATAAATCGAAATCGTTTATCATTGTCAAATTTCATGAAGTTTCAGAATGATAAGTAATAGTTTAAGTGCATAAATAGAGAAAATTTTCATGATTATCAAAAATGACGTTTTTGACAAAACAAGAATTTTTGACTTATCGCCTTCTGCCAGTATACCCACGATATTGTATAAATTCAAGCTTGGATATAACGGAAGTATACTTTTGAAAACATAATATGTTTTGCAGTGATGCAGTAAAATTAAAAAAGGCTCAAATTTGATCTAGAAATTAGTACTAGGTTTCAAGTGACTAAGTGATATTATCAAAGCAAAGACAAGATATGCATCCAGCAACAGTTCACATGTATTTAAGAACGTTGGGAAACCTTTTATATGTTTACCTCTTTAAAGTTACACCCAAAATACGCAAAGACTTGTGAGACAACCTAATATTTCTCTAATCTGAAGATTCCATTTGACAAGAATAGTATTGATATCTACAGATAGTGTTATTCTATGAAATGAAACTATGACCTTCTACAAATATGCAAATAACAAAAATAAATAATACACATTCAGAAAATATACCTTTGACTATGATAAGCATTAGAACAATGTGGAATAATTTGATGACTAGTGATAAAGAACTACAGATCACACCACTGATAAATAAACAAATAATTTAATATTATTTATTTGTTATTGGTGTACCATCACTCATGAAATTTAAGCATACATAACTAAACAATGGTCTTAAAATGTATACGCCTTGAAATACTTCTTAGTACACACGTTGAAACTGGAGCAACAGTATTACGGGTTATGTTGAATGTTTTGACTGATTTATTTATCAGCTGTCCTTTATAACTGACGAGATTAATTGAATTTTTTGGTGTCGGCTAAATATTCACATTGTATTATACTTGTAGCCATTATTTAGAAATGATATGCTTATTATAATTTTTTACATACAGGGTAACAATTTGAAAATAAGTGAATTTTAACAAGCGTAATTTACTCTTCAATTTATACATATAACAATTAATTTATTATAACAAAAAGAGAGTATTATCTCATTATTTTATTTCAATAATTGAAATCAATTCGAGATAGTCCTACAATCGACAAGATTTAATATTCTATAATTAAATACTAAACGGGATTCATCAATATTGGTTCATCGATACTTAATTTGAGATATAACACAGATTCATTACAATGAAGTGAAAAATTTCATCACTTTACCGAGGAACAAAAAATGAGATTAAAAAAATATGTATAATAAGGATAAAATAAAACCATAAAGATTTTATCACTTTGTTTTGAAACTTTTCAAATTTAGTACTATTTACGAATTCAATACCTTCAATAAGTGATTTTTTGAAAATTTGTGAATTCGATTATAGTATTTCAGATTGAAAGAAAAAATATTTAAAAAAATAAGCCGGTACCATCGAAACATGAAAATAATTTTCATTACAGCCAATTATTGCAAGGATGATTTAATCATTTTTTAATGCTGTCAAACTTAACAATACTTTCAGCAGGCTCTGAGAACCACCGGCTCCGCCGTTTTCACAGGTCAGTGACGAGTGATCGGTACAGTAATTATAACATAAGACTTGTGACCGAGCAATTTCCTAATGCAGTTAGTGATATTGCAATTATTTTTTTTGAGAAACATCAAACATATATTACTTAAAATTAATATGATACAATTCTGACAACCCGAGTGACATCAATGCGTCACCAGTTCATCAAAAAAAAGTTAAGTTCGCAGCGATCACGAAACCTGACACATGTTGGTTTTTATCGGTAATGTAACATGCGTGTGCTAGTCATGGATATCTACTACAATACACATTATTGCACTATGCAATAAAAGTGTCAGGTTTATGTAGTTTCTATTCTATGTGCATCCATATTATGAGTGAATAACGATAATTGCTGTTAAAAATGTGACTATTTATTATTCTTACTTCAGTGTCTTTTTTACCGATGCTAAAAAAATGTTCCGTGCCGAGACAGCAAAAACTTTTGGAATGTACTTGGTAAAAGTATAATAATGTATATTGATTTAAAATATTTTATTAAGTAAATATTTTAGACGGTAAACTGAGATACATCTTAGAATAAGAAGAAACATAGTCTTAAATGTTTTTAAAATATTTCATTTTTATTGTAATAATACCACAGATTGGAGAGTATGACCTCATTCCGGAGCTTACAATTTCAAACACAATCATTTGCTGCGAAAACTGCAAATAAATAAATAAACAAATGTTGTATCACATAATATGAGAGTGATCCATTGAAAATAACGAGTCATCGGTTTCTCGCAAACCGTGTCGAGGGTAATATTACCTTGATCCGATACGGAAATGATACAAAAGCACTCAACTTTATACATTTTTAAAAAATCAACAAGAATATTAACAAATGACCATTGTTATAAATTATTACGCTAGATAAATAAATATAGAAACATATTTTCACAACACAAATAATTGTTAATACTATGAAAATATGTTTGAGAAGATGCCGTTGAATTAGTGGTAATTAGTGGTAAAGGTTTGCAGATGAAAACTGGTTTAAGTTTGCATAAATCTGTTTTCAAATTTCATTATTCTTCATCTGTTTCACCATCGCTGGAAAAGTCATGAATTTGAGTAGTCAACCGAGGGGGATACGGTCCAGTTGTCTGTTGTCTGCAAGAAATGTTACACAATTTAAATATTTATAAATAAGAAACAATGGAATTTTCAGTGGCTGCTTTTTGAATAGCCAGGAGTGTAAAAACAACGGTTTTATGCAAACGTAAAGTTGCATGCTTTTTAAGAGACTTAACCCATTAACATCATTAACAAGATTACATGACTCTTTCCATTGATTTTAATTTAACATTTTATTGCATATCAATACAAAGAACAGTCTACTGTTTTCATATCATTTATTCATAGTATTCTTCAAAATGTCAAGCTTTTTAATAAGCTCACCATACCAACATTAATTTTATCCTAGAAAAGTAAAATATTAGCAAAATAAATAAGTAACTTAAATTTTCATTCTGTTACTTTAATTTTTGATTCTGATTTTGTGTTAAGCAATAGCAATCTTTATCAATGTCATAAATTGGTACAAAGAATCAATGGAAATAGAAATATGAGGTAAAAATAAAGAATATATTTACGCAATTCTTCTATAGTGGTTGAGCCACTCTTCTAACATCTGCGCCACTAATAAAGGCTTTTGTCGGATTCTCTGGCGAGCTACTAATAGTCCACCTCCTGCTCCGGCACCCGTGCTGCAAGTCAACATCCACTGCTGAAGGATTTCCTCTTCATGCCCCAGCTAATACAGAAAATTGAATCCATTATTGCACATCTTCATAAAAAAATATTCATGAAGTTTTACTGTGTAGGTGTATAAATAATATACCTTATAGACTACTATTCTATATTTACTAAAAATACCTAACAAGTGGCAGTGCCACTTATCAACAGTTGCTAAACACTCGCTCGCTCGCTAGCGCTCTCTCTCTCTCTCTCTCGCTCGCTCGCACGCACGCACGCACACACACGCACACACGCGCACACACACACACACACACACGCACACACACGCACACACACTCTCTCTTGTGTCCCTGCTGTGAATCATCCACAAGCGCAGTTTTCTGATGTGTAAATTATATTTAGTACCAATAAATAAAGGGAAAAAATGGTATGTACTAAAACTATGAAATCAATTGACATTTTTGTTGAATCGTAACGAACCTCATCACAGGTAAGAAAATGTACTGGAAGAAGCTTTCCTTCTGAATCTGTCAGAGGAAGAAAAATTTCATCTTGGACATCCTCTTCTTCTTCCCGAGTGTTACCTGACCTGTAATATAAGCATTGGAAAATAATGAACTTTTAATAATACAAGTTTGCCATTTTTCAGTGAGAACTGTCAACAGTACAATAACTGCACCAATATAGTAAGAAATCCTTATAATAAACCTACAACGTAAACCTGTTTAGTCTATTTTACTGAGGATACTTCTCAAAGAAATCAAAAAATTTTAAAATTATAGATTAAAAATATATGACTTAGACCAGTGTTCCCCAACTTTTTTACACCTGCCGAAGGGTAAAAAAAGAAAAAATACGCAGACCACTAATACTGAAATAAAAATGGTTTTTCATGTAATATTTTTTTAATCTTATATTGTGACAGATGGACATAACTAGAGAATCCAATCCCAGGATCCCGTACAGTTTTCGATACATTTCAATCCTGGGATTAGAAGACATGATCACGAAACTTTCTTGATTGATTTTAAAGCAAAAATGTGTTGGTTTTCAAGTCGGCAGTTCAGGCATATGCAATAAATGTGATAAGAGTTATCGCAGCCAAAAAGGTTATTTGATGCCAAGCATATTAAATTTTTTCAACGTATTTTAGTGAATTATATTTGAATGCATTTGCCAAGCTTTGTTCTCTACATCTTAATGAATGTTATCAGATATCAATGGCAGTGTTTGTTTTGATTTATTGTTCATAAATATTAATTTTGTACCCTAAACTGAAACCTTAGACTAAATGGCAAAACAATTGATGCTCTGGTCTTGAATATTTAAATTACTTCTATTTACTCCAATAAAATTATTAGGAATGTATGTACACAACAATTTTAGAACTTTTCACTCTTGCAGTCTGAAGTAGGTAGGTACTTTTTTCAGCTATCGACATTGATCATTTTAAGTTATATTGCGTATTTTTACATAATGTATTCATATTAAGTTCGTTTAATAGTTATGCGCATACTATTTCTTCCGAAAAAGAGTGATTTCGAACCACATGCAAAACGCACTTAGCATTGTCATACAGTGACGATAATTTTACTTAAAATGTTTCTAAAATAAAACAACCAACCAATTTTATTTTTTTGATAACAAATGTTTTTAAATATGTTTACGCTGTTATTTTGCTGTTTCAAAGTTATGCGGATTTTAAAATTTATGGAACGTATCCCCACTTTTTCTATGGAAGTTAAGTTTTTTCTATGCGATTTTGGTTATATTTTAACTCGCTGTTTCAAAGTTATGCGGTTTTTAAAATTCATGGAACGCATCCCCACTTTTTGTATGGAAGTAAAGTTTTTTTTGTGCGATTTGTTTTTATGCGATATTTCGTGGAACGCATCTACTGCATAAAAAGAGGATTGACTGTACGTGGAAATGACTTTTTCTTGACACGTGTTTAAGTTCATACCATATTATACCACACTCGAGATCAGTTGCCGGCTTCACCACACTTGTTGGGTATTTCACTTCCCATTATTATTAAGTTCCTTAGTGTCACATCATCTTACCAATTATTATTATTAAACAATAACTAAAAATAGCCGTAAACGTGCAGGCAAAAATAATTCTATATTTAATATTTTTGCATGGCGAATTTCTTGAAATTTGGCATACTGTCTGTGGTCCAGCACCGGGCCGCGGACCACCGGTTGGGGAACACTGACTTAAACCGCTCTCACAATCACTAGTACATCTATGTATATACGTAAACAAAATCAATAAATGAAATGAAACTAATCCTGATCTTAATAAAGTGGCATTAGTAAAGTACAAAGAATTGACAGTGAACACCTTAAAAGTGATAAAGGTATATGTTTATAATACGGAGAAGAACAAGTTTACAGACCTGCAAATATAAGCGGCAGTATTTCCAGAAGCCTGCGAATAGGGTTCAATGGGAACCAAGGCAGAAAAATGTCCTCTAGTGTAGCCCAAACATATAGGTGACTTAGAACAGAATGTGTGTTCCCACAAAAGAGGTAAGTACACTCCTGGAAATAAACACAAAAACAAGATATATAAAGTATTCTTTTACACAGGTTCGCTGGTTCAATTGGTGTATTATACCTGTTGTGAGATTTAAAATATTTCATTATGTGTTAAATGTTAACGGCAATAATATGTACGTGTTTTTACCTTGAAAACAGGCATACCCAAGTGCTTCACCCCGAAAAGAATTCACAACATCAACGGCATAAACAACTAGTGGGCGCCTTGCAACATGAGCGAGGGCAAAGACGTGAAGATGATTCAATGATCTTCCAGGTTGAGCGGCCGAATGAAGTGCGCGACCCCATTCACTCTCCAGCTGTCTCTCATCTACAGCAAAACCTAGACTGGCTGCCTGCAATAGCTCTTGAGATCGCCAACGCCCGTAAAAGCTGAAAATTAAATTAATAATGCATTATAATATGTTTTTAATATAAAAAAAATAAAATTTGCAAGAATCTTGTAATTCATCAGCAAATTGAACTTAATGGGTCGCTTCTTTGAAAATCATCCTTACACTCAAATATAGCTACACAAAGCAAGAGCAAAAACCATGTTATTTATTAGTTTTTATTGAAAATTAATTTCCACAATCGAACATAAAAATCATAGACTTTATTTATTACAGTTGTAGATTGAAAGATTAAGCGACATTATGTAAGGTTTTGATAACTCACGCTCTACCAGCATGATGTAAAGTATCTGCGAGTGCCCTTCTTAATGTGTTGTCTCGGTCGAAAACACCCCAAGTGGCTTGCAGCACAGCATCCAACAGACAGTCTCCTGCTGATCGATTCCATAATGCGTACAAACGAGACCCTAAATATTACATCGAAATATTAATGGAGAATGCAAAGAGTAGGATTAAGAGAATGAATAATGAATGCTGCAGGAAATTTTAAAGTTTCATTTGTGAATTCAATCAACTGAAATATTTCTTCTTCTTTGGCCATATTCATTCCCTATGTGGAGCATATGGTCGCCACGCGGCACCTCCATGTTTTCCTGTCTCCCGCCAATTGCTTTGCTTACTCCCATGACATGCCAGCATACCTCAGTTCCGCAGAGTACATCCTATGGATAGTACCCGACGGACGTTCGGGGCACCGGAATCCCACTGATCGAAAGAAGAGGCAGGATTGAGGCGTTCCGGAGGCTTCCGCAGCATGTGACCCAGCCAGTTCCAACATCTCTACACAACCACTGACGTGACGGGGCGCTGTCTTGTATGCTCCCTTATCTCCGAATTGACTGACCGACTGAGTCTTCGTCAGGTGCCATGATTCGCAACCGTAAAGCAGTACCGGCAGAATGCAAGTGTTGAATAAGTGGCATTTGGTTTTAATCGAGTACAGCTGTGTGTCCCAGACAGTCCGCATTGAGTTGAATGTGGCTCCAGCCATTTCTAAGCGAATGGCGAGCTCCTTTTTTGTACTACCGTCTTTGGGGAAATGTACATTGAGGTATCTGAAGCTGTCAACCCTCTCGATGATCTGTCCCGCGCTGGTAAGGGTCCTATCAGTCATGACAGATTTGGTTACACATCACATTGGTCTTACTAGTATTTTTTTTTTTTTACTGGAGAAATAATTACTGGAGAGGAATAAATGTTCGATAATGTGATGAATTTTCTAAAAGGTTTCATAATAATTAAAAGATTAGAATTGATTTTAACTTTTGGTATTCTGAAATGGAAGAGTAAATAATTTCAATGCACACCTGTTATCTGTACGTAAAATATTTTAAAACTGTCACGTATCTGAATAAATTCAATTAATCTTCATAATTATACCAACATTTACATTACAAGCTTTGCTACTTGAATAGAAAAGCTTTAAACGACTCTCCTACACAATAAATCATAAGTACTTAAGCCTAGTTATGCATTCAGCTGACAATGTGTTACGTGAAGGTGATGAAATAATAATTAAGGCTGACGGTAGTGAGAGGAAATGAATTCCATAATGTCAGTTATTTTATTATAATAAACAAAACAGTGTTACCTAATCTTACAGTGAGTTCTAAGCTCCAGTTGATAACGGCGTGATCACCTTCCAGTTGCTGTTGGGCATCTCTGTCTAACAGTTCTTCAAAAAGCTGCTCTTGGATTGGTTGAGGAAGTTCTTCCACGTCTATAAGCAATTATGGAAAATATTTCAATAATACGAAATACACTCTTTAATATCAAAAATTAGGCAGTTTTATTGCTGTATAAGGTTCTGGTGATAAAAACTTCTGAACAATATTGATAAATTAATGTTTGTAAACTTGAAAATAATTGATTAGTGTTTTTAAGTAAGGTTTTTGTAGTTGTGTCTATAATGTACCTAATGAAAAATTATAATCAGCATGATCATAATAAAGATCACATTGTAGTTTTAAAATTATAACTGATTTGAAAATAAAATATGTTTAGTTTAGAAACAAAATAGCATGAGTGAAAAATATGAATCAATAATATACAATGGAATTAATTAAGTCTAAGGCTACGATGCACATTACCACCGCGTTGACAATGACGTGTTTTTATTTTAAATTCCATTCAAATGGTTTCAAATTCAAATGTGTTTACATTAGAGCTCTCTTCTTGTGAGAATTATACTATTAAATCACCTGCAGGTAAGCAGAAAGTCGTGATGTCCTGCATGTAACGACAAGGGAATCCTTTCTTATGCCGGATGCTCGCTGCAACGTGCCGGCGAATGGCACCAGCCAGATCAGGTGCCACATACGACGGCGCTCTTTTTATTCCTGGACCTCCTCCGGAGATGCCGGAAAGTAAAGAAGAGAGAATTTCTTCTCTCTGAAACCTAAGAACCGAAATAAAAAATAATAATCACACAAGAAGCGTTTTATAAAATTGATTAGATTTCGAATAATCATTTGAAATATTAACCTGATAGCGAGATGTATAAGTGTATAGCCCGCATCGAAAGCTGATGACCTGTTGAGTAAATTAACTTCGGAAGATGTCAACTGACGGGCGGGATCTCCTCCACTAGAGAGGTATTGTTCCACTGGAACGATGTCTCCATCCACAACACCTGAAACATAATTAATTATTATTGAGATTTTAGGAAATTTATTGTGTATCAAGTAATTGGTTCTGTTCTGAAAAAAATACGCATACTGGTTGATACAATTCAGGCTAATAGATTCATCAGATTAGTTATGTAATAGTTTCAATAAATATTTGCTAAATGAATGACTGTGAACCCCCGAAATTAACCTTTAGACACCATTTATGTGAGGATTAAATCTGTCAGGTTGCTTTATATTTTCCAAAAATATTTACATCAAAATGTAGGGAACTTAATAAAACCCTGTTTTTAATAATTCCAGAATTATGTGTAATGAATGATCAGGGTCTACACGGACTGATATTTGAAAAAAAGTGACCTCGCAAGTGGTGGGTTGCATTTTCAACCACTCTTAGGGTAAAAGTTTTTTTTTTCAGCGGAGCAAATTAAAATTGAAAATATACGAATCAGCATAAGTTTAAGTAATCACATTTTCAAAAATCCCAATAAAATGGTTACATACTATCAAAATCTGATTAGCACTGTTTTACTCGATTTGATTTAAACTTTACTGAAAAGTAAAGATAACAGACATCAGTATTCACTGCTGAATGCAATGATAATTTTTATTTTAAATATTTGCCGATGAGAAAAATATTGAGGAGAGGAGATTGATGGCATTTGCCTCACATTTCAAGCAGTAAAAAATTCCTAAATCAATATAAAACTTTGTTATGTAGTGTCAATTTTTGTTGACTTTCATTTCTCTAATTTAGATGCGAGTCATGAGGATAAAAGACTATTGATAATGTCGGTGAAAAAAGAATCAGTGTAATAAAATTGCAACATAATGTTATCAGCATAATTGAATGTGTAATGAAAGACATTGAAAACAAGAAACTGTGTATAGATATGTGTTTTAGATGATATTGTTACCTAAGCAAGCTTGAAGCCAAGCCCAGTCAGTCTGACGATGCCGCTTGCGTCGATTGTTTGAATCCACATCATGACCCGGACTATTCATGCTAACCAGATCATTTATACCTGCAACAGAAATACAAATTAATTTAAAGAAAAGGATTATCTAAAAATTATATAAAGCATCATGTAGCTGAGAATTTCTGATCTTGAAATTATTTGTAATTGGTAAATTTAAAGTCAGCGGGGACCGCTGCTGTAAAATTTTATTTTCTTCAAAATATCAGATCACAACATAATTATTATATATTCATTTCAATCAACAATAAACCAAATGATTTGAGGGATTATCGTGACTGGAGTTTCCAGGTGATCACTTACCAAATGGTGACCGTGAAACAATATGTTTAGTGGAGTCATAGGACGCCAGATGTTGTAAATCTTTCTCCTTTTCCCTGTCTCTGTCAGTGGTGTGCGGCGACAATTGCGATTGGTGAGAATGCGTTTGCGGCTGATGTAGAGGGGATTGCCCTCTGGCCGAGGCACACATTGCGCATTTCACAGACTTGGGCCAGTTCTCGAAAGTACAAGTCTATAATGAAGCAAATATGTTTTTAATTAAACAAATTCAGTACCTAGAGTACCTTGCGTATCCCTGTTTCAAATAAGACTGATATTGAAATGTTTCATTAAAGACTGCATAGGGCAGACTTGCTTAAAGATAGATCGTCAGTGATAAGAAATTAGGATTGTTCACTAATTATCCAAGTGGTTCACATAACATAAGAAACTTACTGTACAGGCCCACTTTCCAGCTTTGGCGAGAGATGAAGAGAGGGTAGGGGTATTTTTGGGGAAACTGCTATCAGCTTCTGCCTGTGGTTGATCATCTTGAGGCAGCGAGCGAGAGATACTCAACGGGGCCAATTGTTCTTCTATGCTTTGCACTGTTATTTCTTTGTCTGCAATGAATTCCATACAAATTATACTCAGAAGAAGAAGTCACGGTGATGAGTGAGAGAATGAATATAAAATTGTTTATATTACAAGCAAAAATTTGAAATAGTACCTTTCTGAATGGAATAAGGTCTGCGTTGGAAGGAATCATCGTCACGAAGTTGCGGCAGCGGACAGGCACTGTCAATGCTTTCGGTGTCCGTCGCCCTTCCTTCTTCTGCCTCCTGCAGCCTGAAGATGTCTTCATTCAACAGTGGCTTTACGGCTCGGCACATAGTACACTGAAAATATTGGGAATTTTATAATAACGCCTAAACGCGGATAAGAAAATGGCTTAGTGACTTTATAATGAGATTCATAATATAGTTTAAATCCCACACATAATTACTAGTGTGGGCTTGAAATAATATTAATATGGTGATATTCTTAAATTGAATATGTGAAAAGCATTGTCTCAAAATAAAAGTTGTTCACATATTTGATTTTGAATTGGCAACAAAATCAGTCTTTAAAAGAATATTCTCACTATTAAAAATGAGTCAAGGTCATATTTTTAAACAGAAAAAGTATCAAAATGAATGTTGTTGTTTCAAAGATTAATAATATTATTTTTGTTTTCATCGTGCAATGTGGTCCATATTTTTGGTTTTTTTGAGATGTGGTTTTTGGAGTATTTGTTTTTTTTTTGCAAAAAAATAATTTTTCTGTAATGGTCATACTAAATTATCATTTCATTCAATAAATATTAGGTTTGAAGACACCTTTAATTAAAATTGTAGTTTTTTCTTGCTTAAAAATATCAAATCATTAAGTAGGATAATCTAGGACAGCGTTTCTCAACCGGGAGCCATGTGGCCTCCTGGGGGGCCACAGCATGTCCTCATGTAAGGGGGCCACAGAAGAAAATTTCAGTTTTGGGGAGCCACAACAGACTTTAGGGGGGCCATGGCCACCCAAAATATAATGAACTAAAATTTATATTAAAATCAAATAGAATACAGTAGGACAATTATACATTGCAGCAGAAATAATGTATGTATTATACATACTTTTTCTATTATTTTCCAATGATATTTAGGGATACCATAATAACTGCATCTAAAAGTAAGTGTTGACAATATTGTATTGACTATCTTGTACACGGATTTCTTTCATCACCCGTGATAATATGAAACTCATGTGCTTTATACGTTTTGCTTCACTAATACGAATATCTATTTTATACAAAAAACACATGGAAATGGAAGTAAACCCATTTGAATAATTTAAAAAGCTCTAAGAATTTTCCATAGCAAAGAAAATAGGACATATAGTATCCAGGCATTTCTTATATAAACACGAAACATTCATTTACTAAGAGTCAGTTCAAGTCCATCTGTACACTTGAAAGCCTGAAGGTGCCGAAAGGCGAAACCCGGGTCGTTAGTGACAAAATCTGTGTGAATGTACATAATTTGAATGATTCAAATTTATTGAAATTCCACCAAGCACCTTCAGTCGAAATCTTAAATTATACATCATTTATTTTTAGCAAATAATTTGTGTACAAAATTGTATTGTTTTATTTTTAAAAATAAATGTATATTTTTTCATTTTTCCTGAGCCCCGAGAATTTTATTACTATGAATAGGGGGGCCACGGAAAAGTTGAGGCTCGAAAGGGAGCCACAGGATTAAAAAGGTTGAGAAACTATGGTCTAGGACAGGGGTCGCTAGACCTGGACTGGCAAGTCGCATTCGCTCATCGCATCGTTTGCATCTTTTTAGACATAAAATCTTGGAATTATCACGTTTTTTACCCTTAGTCTATCTATAAATCGGATATTTATGGCTCTCTGATACCTTTTGTATCCTTTTTTATACCTGGTTGAATCGTTTCAAGATGCAACATGTCCATTGTTTCTTTTTTTCTCATATTCAATTGATGAGATTTTTAAATCAAATTTATCTTGCCTGCTATTCATATATATAATTTTGATCAAGATACATGAAATAGAGGTTTTTCCCAAAAGCCGTTCTAATGGGTGTCTTAGTTTATTCTAATAAAGAAAAACAAATCATACAAAAAATTATATTTCAATTGTAAGCAATGAAAAAATGGGAAAACCTTTAGAGATAGTGGAAAGTTTTCATAAGTGCAGTAGTCGCAGTTCCATTTTTTCCCTGTAACAGCTTCACACGATCCAACCGGCGAGTGGGGAGATAGCTGAGACTGCGGAGAGTTAAGGTAATTCGGAGTCGACGGTGATGTAGCGCTCGCATTTGTCAATATCGAATCATGTCCCTGTAGTAAAATGATTAAGAAAATTGTGATGTGTCTTGACAAATAAAAATAATTATTATTCCAACTTGACATAAAATGCGAAATATTTTCGAACGGGCGAAAAATTGCCAGTGGTAGAATAGAAATTGATTATGTATATTTCACAAAAGAACTTTCAAAGCCAAAGATAGAAGAAATTCACAATTTTATTGTAAAATAATCAAATTCAGGATATTGTTTTCATTACAAAATAGTTGTACGATTTAAAAAAAAGCATGTACGTAGTGAAGCCCTAATTATCAAGGAAAGTTAGAACACTCAAAAATCAGGAATATTGATTTCATTTTCACTCTGGAGAGTATAGGTAGACTTCATTGTAGATTCAGAGTTATTTTTAATATTAAGCGATATTAAGTTTCCACACATTCAAACAGTGATCGCTTTACCCCTAAATGATTCATCCTTTTAGATAATTTATAATTTTCGTAATTATAATTTTTCACTTACATAGCTAACTGATGCCTGATGTGAGTCAGTGCACCAAAACCAAGCCTCTTATTAGAATCCAGGTAATAGGGGTTTACTGTATAGTGAATAGTTACAGTTGAAATCAAAAGACTCAAAACTTCAGAGTTTTCTAGGCTCACTTTCTCACAAGGTATCGGAAATTAAGCTGTCATTGGTTTTTGCTTTTCAACTGAATTAAATATAACAGTTTCATTTACAGATTTGATAAACACAAATAAGTATCTTACCTGGCTGAACTGTGGATTACTTTCGCTGATTCCCTGGTGCGTGGTCGAAGCAGACATCTGATGCTGTATGGGAGACTGATTGATGATATCGGGTGTTTCTTTTTTGATTTGCTGCTTGTTTTTATTTGTTTGATGCATCTCATCACTCATTATATTCAACGATGCTAAGAAACCCGAGAATCGGAACAACTCAACTCTCGTTAGCAGGAAAATACTTCTGTATTGAATGTGTAGTTATGCTTGCTGAATATTTATGATTGGTTTCAGTTTTAAATGGATATTTCAATGCTCTTTATTATGGACCGTTCAATTTCAAAGCATGTTTCTTCATAGTCAATCGATGATGTCCCGTCTACTAATTTTCATTTTAATTAAAAAAAGACAATCTTAATGGAGATGTAAAAATATGTAGAATGGAATGAATACTTCTGAATAAAGTAAATAATTGTCGGTGAAATAATTGAGTCGTAATGAATGTAGACTATTAAATTTTGAGTAGATTTTTCTTTAATGTCATACCATTATGCGATTTATTTTTATAATAGATGTGGTTATTAGATTTATAAATGAAGTATCCAGTGTATCTGAAATTCAAATAAAAAGTAAAGTAATAAGATTAACTGTTTCAATACTGAAATTTTTTTTAGAAATAAAATACCATATCTTTTTCTTAACCCTTCCCTTACTATGCAAAAAAAAGCACAAGCTCCTGAGCTGTGTAGCCGTTACACATTAGGCAAACAGGAGTGAATCATGACAATTATATGTAGTACTGCTGTAGTAGTGTTATATAATTGTGATGATTCACTCCCGTTTGCCTGATGTGTAACGGATACACAGCTCAGGAGCTTGTGCTTTTTTGCATAGTAAAGGAAGGGTTAACACTTAATAGGCGAGACACGGCAAAAGCCGTTTTTAGCGTACTGTCGGTAGAATGCGGATCACAGCATAATACGTTTTTTTTTATATCGTCGCTTGTTTGCGGGACACATAATATCACCGGTTTGTTTGTCGACGTTAAATAAAATGCCGCAACTAATTAACATTAGTCCTACTTCTTTGCTAGATTATAAGGGTGGAAGTTTGAGCTAAGAAAAAAAAAATCAACTGTTATAGATTTATTTTGCGATCTCCTTTGCTAGTTTAGATTGAGTCGTTTCACGAGTTGTACTATTTTTCATACCGCTTGCGTTATTGTTTCGTATTTTATTATTCGAATATATTATTACCATTTTATGAGACATTTTAACTATATTTTCACGGGTATACATTTGCGCAAATAATTCATCTTTTTACAATGAGTACCGTCGGATTATTGTTTTCAAAACACGCTTTGTTTGTTGCTTAAAACGTTTTCCAACCCCTTCTAAACATTCATCAACAAGGCTGATTCATCATTGCAACTAGAATTGATCGATTTGGAGAACAACGATCAATATTAATCAAAATATCAGATATTTTCCATTGTTTTGAAAATTACAAAAGAGCGTCACTAAAACCACTGTAACGTGAGAACTAAACGTTAGATTGTTATGAAATTCTGACACGTATTATTTGAAGGTTGGTAATTTTTAAAAATTATATGGATTTGTCAAGAGATGAGTCACTTATAGGAGTTTTTCGCTGCTGTCACTGTCGGTTACGAAATTTAATCGTCCGCAATTTTGCTAGAATCTGAATGTTGCACGGACTCATTTGATGATATACTGTTTTTCCTAGATTCTTGATCTGAGTCAATTGTTATCACATTGGATTTGTTTTGTTGATCGAACGAACAGTTGAAACTGATTTTTTAAAATACATAAGTGTAAAATATTTTATTTTTAAATGCAGTTCTTTATTTGGTAGGTGCCTAAAACATCACCATATAATTTGTTTTAATAAGAAAATAATATATCAATCTTCGGTTTATATTTATTATTTTGTATTTAAAATATTTAGACATCTGAAGTGCATTTATTTGACAGAGTAACAGTCGGTAATAAAAATTATGACCGGGAAACGTGCTATTCAATGAATTGTATTTAAAAAAGTTTTAAAGCAACATTATATCACATGATTTTGCGCAGGGTCATCACTTCTTTAAGGGGGTATTCTAGTCTAGAGGCACGAATTTCAGGTGTTTTTTCGAGCTCTATAAAAAATAAACAAAGAAAAATTTTCGTTTCCATTTTTTTACCATTCGTTTTTTTTATATTTTAAAAATACATAAAAAATTTCAAAAAATAAATAAATTCAAAACTCAAAAACCCAAAAAAAAGGTGGTGTCCTGGCGTACATGATTCCAACATTTCTGGTCATTAAAAATAAATAAATCTAACAGATTCTTAACAAATAAACATGTCGCTATCGCCCTACCTCGGAAAAAACAAAAAAATTCTTCACAAAATGGCTGCCGTTTGAAAAAAAAAATTCACATAAACAGTTTAATGTTTTTTTTTTAAATAGTTAAAAATTAATTTTGACTTAAATCATCTGCTACGGGCTATAGAAGGATGTATAGAAAACGTTCACACAAAATTTTAAATGAATTGATTCGGTAGAACTTGTACGTGAACGGTAGAAAATTCCAAAGGCCAATGTTTACTGTGGACTTATGCCGAATCAGAAAAATGAATGCGGCCTTTAGAGAAGAAAAGGTTCCTCACCCCTGGTCAAGACCATTGATGATACATACTACGATTAGACAATGTGCCATTTTCGAAACAAAGCTCCATATTTTTTAAAGTTTTCACTGGGTGTAGACTGTTTGTGGCGAGCGGCATATGTTTTAATTTTGTTCTATATTATAAATTATTTGTGAAAACAAATAATGAATATTTTTTAAAATGTGCTGGAAGGTAAATGTGTTATTTAACATGGTAATGTTTTCTTCAGAACCGGTAACATTAAAGTCCATAAATGTAAAAAAAATATAGTTTTAGCCTTTGTTGTATTTAAAAATTTGCTAATGTACATGACATAGTTATAATACTACTCATAACTGTCAAAGGGTTAACACATTTTCTGCTCATTAAAATACGTCACATTGATACTTACAACATCAAATCATTCTGATAAGTAATAGTACTTTTTCACACCAATATAAACTAACTGAATGACCTTACTATACGAATTTCATAGTAGTACTGACTCGATATGATGTGCTAGTGTTGTTTTCGTGAATTTCCAATGGTGCTACAGTTATTTTGTTTTTTACTATTTAAAGATGTGTCCGAATCATTCACGGTGAGAGCATATCTAGGGATATACTAGGCCTGTACCATATATGGGCTTAGCAGTCAATGAGTTTAGTAATGTTGTTTCACCAACACTTGATGGCACAGGAGACAATATTTCATGGTTGGCATGTGATCTAGAATGATCAGTTACCACACCATATCACACATCAGCGAAAAAAGGTTGGCATGGGTAAAAAATATTGCATTATACCAGCAATGTGGCGAAGGAATCGCCGAGTCTTACTAAAGACAAAGGAAAATGGTTAAAGATGCTGAAATCAATTTTAGAATATGCTTGCTTCCATTAAATTGAGCATTAGAATATTAGACCCACTTCATTACTTACGTGGAAGGCTGTACGTTTAATTGAGTAGAAATTTTATTTACAAACAATTCAATAGGTTCATGTAGGTACGCATGATAAACAATAATAGATGATTTACAGTGAATTGACAATGGTTACATTTCACATCAACTTTCACGTCTTACTATTCGTCTAATTTGATTGGGGCGGTGTTTATGTTGTGTTCCTAAACTCATTACACAATAGAATATGTGTTTAAGGTCATAATAAGAAAAAAAATAAGCCAGTTACCTGGCTCTCCATCAAAATGTTTCAGTTGCCAAATATTTCGCAACTTCCCTATTGCGTTCGTGAACTTCAAATTGCATTTTCAACTAACACATATCACTGAAAACTCAACACCTCCGCGTTCCAATGTTTTAGAACTCGAATGCGAAGAACTATTTTCCCCGATGCTTTGACAAATTTGTGTCATTCGTAAACGAAAACATAGGCACATTCTATTTTGATAAGTGGCAGAAGTCACTCGTAAACGTACTTGCCATATGCGAAGTGGTACATATATTTTGATAATGTTGCCACTGAAATATAGATAGAAGCATCAAGTACGCCGAACCAGCGGTCGGCAAAATGATGTTCCATGAGAGAATTTCGGTGGTTTGCAGAGAAATGTGAAACCATCTTTGATTTTTTCTGTTTTTAAAATTTTTGTACAATTAATTGAGGATTCATAATTTAATTGCAAATTGATAGTTTTATTTAATAAACTATTTTTAATAGTTTTTTTAATTTACGAACTAGTTTTATTTCCAAATGATAACATTACATCTACATTCTTTTGTATTGATTGGAAAATGAGATTGCTCATGCATATAATAAAACTCGTTTGAATATATATGCAAGTACATTGGAAAAAAATATCCCTTCACCTTACAAACTCCATCAAATAGAAAGTAGTTGCCTATAATTTAAAAACTTATGAATTTAAGATTGTTCTAATGAAAGAATTTATTGATAAAGGTATGTTGCCTCCATTTTTAACACAATAATATTAAAAATCGTACCAACGAGCATTACTGATTAATGCTTTTATCATAATCATTTATTCAACAAAAATGTAGATATGGGCTAAAAAAACATTTTAAATGATTATTGTTTTTTGAATATAAACTATTTTTATCTATGTACTTAAGTAATGTGTTTTGATTATTATTCCATTTTCAAATAAGAAAACAATAACTTCTGCAGCAAAAGATGTTCAATCAACAAGGTTTTTTTAATGCAATAGAACCATGGAACTCTCAATTTTTCCATTTTCTGAACAACTAAGTTCTATCAGATTATTGTGATGTATATTTATGATAGACAATTGAAATATTAATCACAACATTGAAAAATGGAGTAACTATAATAATATTTTTCATATATACCATTCTTATTGGTAATAGTTTAGATTTTATTCATATTCAAAACATTAGAAGTCAATATCTCAGCTCGGTTTATATCAAAGTCAGATGATATCTTTTTGTTCTAAAATTTAAGGTCGCAATTTGTTATATTTTTAACATCTTAGAGACAATTTTTTACGATAATTTACAAAAATCATATTATATTAAGTACCATACTATCAATACATACATATGAAAATTTGGTAAAATTGCCATACTTCCGAGCACAGACTATTGGGGCGAAAAACTTCACAGACTAAGCTAAAAACAACGCCACGATTTAAAATATTCATTGAAGCATCCCGGAAGCACGTTAAAATCACACATTATTATGAAGAACACTGATAAATAAATTGGTAAATATGTCATTTAGTAGCACCAAGTAGCACCGACTATTGCGGTGAAAAACTTCACAAACTAAGCTGAAAACAACGCCACGATTCAAAATATTTTATTGAGGGCTTGATAATCGCGTTAAAACCACACGTTAAAAAGAAGAACACTGATAAATTATACGAAATACGAAATCTTCGCCTCCATTATTCGTAATGGCCGCGCGCGCGGCAATAGTCGTCGGTGCTACTAAATGACAATTTACCAATTTATTTATTAGTGTTCTTCAAAATAATGTGTGATTTTAACGTGCTTCCGGGATGCTTCAATGAATATTTTAAATCGTGGCGTTGTTTTTAGCTTAGTCTGTAAAGTTTTTCGCCCCAATAGTCCGTGCTCGGAAGTATGGCAATTTTACCGAAAATTTAATAAAATAGCTAATGCACTATCTTGTTACCATATATGAATAATGGGTAATTAAGTATATCAATCATCCGATTTTTATTGGTATTAAGGCACACACTGGGGCGCCGTCGTCTAGGATTAGGTGACGTATGTTTCTTATGGGTACTTTACATTGACATGAAGTCGTCCACACTTCGTTGAAGTAAGTTTCTTAAGCACTAGAGGTCTGCACAGGCCGAAATTTTATAAAATTACCCGATCCGAGCCCGAAATACTCAGACCCGACCCGGCCCGGGCCCGAGTCAAATACCACAATTGTTACCCGAACCCGACCCGAAGCCCGGATTTATACTCAACAGACCGAAAAAACCCGTTTTTTTTACAAATTTACAACATTTTACGATTCTCTATACTATATAGCAGCGTTTCTCAACCAGGAGCCATGTGGCCCCCTTGGAGGCCACAACATGCTCCAAAGGGGCCACAGAAGAAAATATCAGTTTTGGGGAGCCACAGCAGACTTTAGGGGGGCCACGGCCACTCAAAATATTCTTCTTCTTTGGCCATGTTTGCTCCCTATGCGGAGCAAATGGCCGCCACGCGGCACCTCCATGTTTCCCTGTCTCCCGCCAATAGCTTTGCTTCCTCCCATGACATGCCAGCATCCCTCAGTTCCGCCGAATACATCCTATGGATAGTACCCGACGGACGTCCAGGACGCCGGAATCCCACCGGTCGAAAGAAGAGGCAGGCAGGATTAAGGCTTTCCGGAGGCATCCGCAGCACGTGACCCAGCCAGTTCCAACGTCTCTCCATAACCACTGACGTGACGGGACGCTGTCTTGTACGCTCCCTTACCTCTGAATTCCTCACAAAATCAAACCACCTCACCCCCATTATCCGACGCAAGTATCTGTTCTCGAAGCTCAGTATGCGGTTTTTTTGAGTCTTCATCAGGTGCCATGATTCCCAACCGTAAAGCATTATCAGCAGAATGCAAGCGTTGAACAAGTGGTATTTGGTTTTAATCGAGTACAGCTGTGTGTCCCAGACAGTCCGCATTGAGTTGAATGTGGCTCCAGCCATTCCTAAACGAATGGCGAGCTCGTTTTTTGTACTACCATCTTCGGGGATATGTACGCCAAGGTATCTGAATTTGTTAACCCTCTCGATGATCTGTCCCTCGCTGGTAAGGGTCCTCAAAATATAATAAACTAAAATTTATCTTTAATCAAATATAATACAGTAGGAAAATAATAAACTGCAGCAGAAATAATGTATTTATTATACAAACTTTTTAATATTTTTTCAATGATATTTAAGGATACCATAAAAACTGCATCCAAAAGTAATTGTCGACAACATTGTATTGACGGATTGTCCACGGGTTTCTTTCATCACCCCATGATATTATGAAACTCATATGCGTTAAATATGTTTTGCTTTACTAATGCTACTATCCATTTTATACAAAACACATAGACATGAAATAAAAGCCATTTGAATAATTCAAAAAGCTGTAAGAAGTTTCCGCAGCAAAAAAATAGGATTTATAGTATTCAGTGAAAAATTAGACACTGGTTTAATTAAAAGTTTCTTACGAAATTTCCAAATTAATTGCAAAAGCTAGAAAAACGCCTTATATTTCCAAATCTTTGATTTTGCATTTTCAAGAGTTATGAATCAGAGTGAAAATGCAATTATTCAGGTGATTCCTTTGAGAAATTCCGTTCAGTATCAAGACGTATTTATGAGATAGCTGATGATAAAAAAAAACAACTAATTGAACATTTTGCCTTGTAAATCGACCAACCTCAAACGAAGCCAGAAATCTTAAGCCACTCAAAAGGTTATATTGAGCAAGGAATTAAGATTTTTTATGAATAAAAGATATATCGCATCAATTGTTGAAAGTATTGAAGTTTTACTTTTATAAATAATCATGTACTATTTTTTTGAATTCCCTGCGCGATTCATAGTCAAAATTTGGTTTTAAAATGGTATTTTTGTGTAAACCTTAATATTGTTATAAACAGTAAATTTCATAAAATCCCATTGACTTCAAGAATGTCTTTTTAGAAATCATTTTTTGACACAGCTCGACGCAAATATCAAAACGCAATACTAAAGACCAAGACTGATCATTGGAAAATCTTTGTTTCCTCGCTTAGTGGCTAGTGTTTTTAGGGTACTCCATGGGGTTGGAAATTCAAGTACCGTCCCGGGCGGCAGGACCCCTTCCTACACCACTGCATATCATACCAAAACTTCTTTCGTAGCAGGTATCAAGTAACTGAAGCCTAACACCCAATCCATGGGAGTGGCTGGTAACGTACGTGATACAAGCTTTATAACCTTATTCTCGTACAGAAAATTCTTCTAACCGAATAATGCAGTGCATGAATAGCTTTTACAAAAGCATACAGAACTACTTCTACAAATGCATTGCCGTTTCTGCTTGGTAAACTTTTGTTAAATCTGTACATTCAAGTTCAAGGTGCAACAGCAATGCTACATAATGGTTGTCAAGTCCCAGATGAGGGGAATTCTTTGACTGCCTCCTTCTCGACCAGACCCTTCAAATGAATCAGAATGCGAATTTGGTCAAATTGATGGGAAATTTTTCTAAGGACAGGCAATCTTAAAAATGCAAATGGAGACCAACGCTTCGACTCCAAATTTTCGGATAGGCCAATTTATAACTAGCCATGATCACTTTACTGTTAAGCTCTTCCAGGTTGGCTGATTAGTAAATAGCCTAAAATATAAATAAGGCAATATGATTCAGGATGCTGATTGCATTTATTGAGAATGTCCAAACATGAACAACGAACGGGAAGAACTGCTCAAGATTATACGACTACAGTCGCATCTGGTGGTCTTGTTGGTCATGCCGACTAAATTGCATCTAGAGAAAATTACAAAGTATTCAAAGAGCTCACGGCGACTTGAAAACGATTGAATTAATTTCATAAAAACTCTTTTAATAACGTTATTTTACTTTATTTAGCATTCTGTACCCTGCAGTGCGTGCAAACTAGTTTTAAGAAATTTATGGAAATAAATTTAACACGAATAACGCTGCAGAATACGCCCCCGTAAGAACAGTGTGAACCATAGCGGGCTGTGATGGGTACAACGTTGGTTACCCTAGGGATTTAAAAAAATGTAATATTATTTATTTTGACTATTTTGTAAACAGATTTTTTTAACAAACAATTTTATTATATTGTATTTTTTAAAAAAAATGAACCTACATTTTTTTTTCATTTTTCCGAGACCCGAGAATTTTATTACTAGGGGTAGGGGGGCCACGGAAAAATATGAGACTCAAAAGGGGGCCACGGGCTTAAAAGGTTGAGAAACTATGCTCTATAGAACAAGTAGTAATTAAAATCATCATGGCTGACTTAGGACACGAACACAGTCTGAAATATTTTTCTGAAGAATAAATTCCTTACCCGAGCCCGAATCTCAATTGCGCTTACCCGCCCGAACCCGGCCCGCGGGCCGGGCTGGGTGAGAGCTCGCGGGCCAGGCCCGGGCCCGTGCAAGCCTCTATTATGCACATTAGGCATATGGAACATACGTCACCTAATTCTGGACGATAGCGCCCCAGTGTGCAGACCCCTAATGTGCATAAGGGACACATGTCACCAAAGCGTGGACGACTTCGCACCCATGTAAAGTGCCCTGTTGTGTACAATAATATCATTCATGTTATCGTATTGTTGTTAGTCTATGGTAATTGTTGAAGTGAGGTGTTTTGAGGTTAAATTTAAACTAACGTGAAATATTGTTTTCATGTGTTATCTCAAAAATCAATTTGCAACTTTGACCGCTTATTACAATAAATTTTTATAGATAATAAACTAAAATGTTAAGACGTCAAGCTCGTTTGCGTAGAGAATATTTATATAGGAAAGCCGTAGAGGATAAACATAAAAATATACAATCCAAGAAGGATAAAATAAAACGAAGCTTGGAAGAAAATATTCCTATTCATGGTGACTTACAAAAAACGGCTTTGAAACTACAGAAGAAAATAGAATGGGAAGATCAAGGTGGGAATCGTGCTGAGTAAAATATTATATATTAATTATACAGATATTGGTTATTAATTATACAGTTCTACAATAATTGGATAGTCAGTTGGCGTTTAGTCATTTCTCTAATGATTTTTTAGATTGATGATACATCAATTTTAATGGTTTTGGTCGTTTTATGAATACAATGTATTTTAAATAATTTCAGGCCCAGAGTTAGCAGCTGCAATCGGAGGAGAAGGCGGTGGAGCAAATACTTTAAATTCCCAAGACGACGAGTACCGGTGGGCAGGAGTACAGGATCCGAAAATCATGATCACCACATCTCGAGAACCAAGTGCTAGACTTAAAATGTTTGCTAAAGAACTCAGGTGGGTTGAATCAGTATTATATGTATAATATTCGTCAGTATGTAAGTAATTTATCATAGGTATTTCAATATATTTTTTGAATTGACTCTTAGCTAGATAAGAATTCAGTTCTAATTGTTGCATGCTATTAGAGCTTAATATGATTTTCCTCTATGTTTATATTTGATGAATGACACCCTAAAATTTGGTTAGTGGTTGTCCATAAATAATGTACACGTTTTATTTACTTTTGACTCCCTCACCTCTTACATTCCAATTTCGTCTCACAATTAGAGATCCAACTATTCGTCATTTTCAACTATCCGGATATCGAATAGTAAAACTGAAACTATCCGGATATATCCAGATATCGGGATAGTTTCAGTAAGTATGAAAATAACAACATTACTACATATATAAATTTATGTACTAAAATAATACATTAAAAACGAATTCATTTGTAATATAAGTTATTTATTCAGATTTTAACAATTCATATTTCAAAAGTAAGAGAGCATTATATGTATCATATTTGAAATTTGATCTTAATTTAGTTTTAATTTGTCCTGCTGTTGAAAATACTCGTTCTGTTGCTGTTGATGTTGGTTTTATTGTTAGAAGTGTTTTAAACAACACGTCCAACTTTTCCGTCCTTTTTTTAAATTGATCTAAGTATTTAAAATCCTTTTTCAGATCATTTGTATTGTCATCAGTTTCCGCGAGAGATAAAATAGAATTACGCATTTCATGTTGCAAGTTGCATTTATTATCTTTTCTCATAAAATGAGTCCATACTTCCGAGCGTCTTGACATGGCTAAAATTTTATACAAAATTATTAAAATTTTAATATGTAGACATTGGTCTCGATTGCTTGGTTTTCAGTGATGAATTGTAGAACTTGCACGCAAATGACGATGTTTCATGATCAAACGGCATTTCTTCAATGAATGAAATTTCGGATTAACCTTTCTGGTACTATGACCGTAAATGTACGGTTGGTAGTAACCATGTCAAAAGGACTATGACCGTACTTATATGTTCGCGCCGTTTTTTGACAGTTCACTGAGTTTTAATAAAAGTGGTTAACGTATTGTCATCTATGGAATATTCTTACAAACGTTTCCACAAATATTTCGAAGATTTCGATTTTATCGACTAACTTATAAGCTGATGAAATTTTGTCATACAGTAACGTATGGAACGCGTGGAGTCCGTAACCATTTCGCGCGCTATCTATTGGTCGTCGATCTTTTCGTTGCTAATTTCTTAGCGGTATTTTCTTTCAAATCTTTACAATCTTATTGTTTTTTCGGGGATATATAAGTAAATATATATATTTTTGTCTACATTTATTGCTTTGTCGAATTGTTGTGCGTCGAGTGCAACGTGGCATTGTGTGTCGTTCCATGTTTTGAGGAATACCACACAAAAAAGCAATATTAGGATGTTTAGTAACAATACTTTTAGTGTATAGTATAATTTAGTGTTGAGTGAAAATTACTCTATTTGGAACCAGTAAAAAATAGTAACACAAATTTATTCAAGTGCAAAATCATCGGTTATGAACCCCTGGAATTACTATCAGGTATTTAATGAATTTATTACGATTTTCATAGTAAACACTAATCTCAGTTGATTCCTTTCCTTATATTTGGTTAATATGTACCAATTGATATTAAAATTTATTTAAAAAAATAAAAAATGAGATTTCTAAAAAAACTCAGGCCGCGCGTATATTCCATATAGTTTTTATCCAGTACCAGACAGGTTAAAGGTTTTTTTTTGCCTTGAGTCCGAGCGGATTCGTCGAACTTTTAAGTATTAAGATAACAAAATAAGATATTCATAATACCCGAGTTTGGGGAAGGTAATAAAAAACACTACTCCTAAGTAATGATTTCTGTCAGGTAGTAAATACCCCAGTATTCATATCATTTTTGTTGATTTTGTAAAATATTTAATTAAAAATTATAACGAATACTATCCGGATATTTCCCCAAATATCCGGATATCGAATAGTTAAAAAGAGCCGGATATATCCGGATATCGGATATCCGAGTTGGAATCCCTACTCACAATGTTTTAAACGCTTAGCTAAATTACTTCGCATTTTAGCACATATTAACCTTTTAAACGCCCAACGATCCATATAGAGACCTCTGATTTTCTTTGTTTACTATCCAGCGGTCTCTAGAGGGAACAACGAGTATGGCAAGTTTTACGACAGGATTACATTGATTTACAATAAATGTATACAACATATAGACTGTAAAAAGGGAAAAGTTTGAAAAACCTCAGTTTTTTCAAAACAGTTTTTTTTTCAATAATCACAATGTATCAAACTTGATACACGTTCTATCAAAAGGATGTAAGCTGCAAATGCCGAATTAGTATCTAAATTAAGCTTTAAAGTTTGAAAAAAGATGAGCTTGTGAAAATTGAAACCAAGAAAAAAGACGGAAAAAGAGGTTTTTCCTAGACATTTTCTTTAATTAATATTATATTATATTAATTAAAAACCAGTTTAGAAGTGCACTTCCAGGTTGTGTATATTTCATAATTTGCATCATCAAAACACGTTTTTTTGTGCGTCCTGTAAAATTTACTGTGTGGGTTACGTCCTTTTTACTTTCCACAGTCAATATGGATATTACATTAAATAAATAATGACTTTAATTGAGATCTAGTTATTTTTGTAACTGACCAATTTCAAAATTAATTTTAAATACTTGGGCAGTAAACAATTTCTAATACCCAAAACGCTCGGGCGGCTAAAGGTTAATGTTTTCAAGTTATATTTTATTTTCAGAAAAGTGTGAATATATTTTTTTCAATTAAAACAAATGTGAAATAATTTTCTAATACTGATTGCAGGTTAATTTTTCCCAACTCTCAAAGAATGAATCGTGGTAAATATGAGATGAAGCAGTTGATTCATGCATGCCGAGCAAACGAGGTTACCGACTTTATTGTTGTTCATGAGCATAGAGGAATCCCATCCAGTCTTGTAAGTTTTTATAATTTTTTAATCATGATTAACTAAAGGGATATGCCAACGTATCCCAAAATATTTTTTAGTCTATAAGCAGTGTTGCATTTCCCAAACCCTGCATGGCAATGCGTTTCGGGTGACCAACGAATATTAAAATTTTTCATTTTTAAGTATAGTAGAGACGTCTGTGCGAAAATATTTTTTTTTGCAATAACCGATCTTGGCCTGGTATAATGAGTTTGAAGTCGAGCATGTTAACACGCTCATGTCAGTCATCTGGTTAAAATCATGACAGTTGTTGCTTGTGACAATCTTTTTTAATCGAAGCAAGCAAAACCGGTCCTGATCTTAAATATATACGGAATAAACACAAGAGTGTTTTATTTGCAATATAATGCCTTTTCACCAAGTATTGACAGTGAACACCTTAAATGGATCATACTGATTGTTATACTCAGGCTAGCTTTTATACACTTATTGAAGTTATACTTTTATTGCTAAAATATAGCTATCAGTATTTTATTCATGTATAATAAAAAAAAAAACACTGATCAGAGTTACAATATTGATTCTTTAGCTGTCTGTTCTGTTACCTAACATTTTAATTTGCAGGATAATTATTCTCATGTTTTCATACTTCCAGAATTGTCGAAAATTATGTCACTAAAATATTAAATGAACAATTTCAGAACTAATATTTTTTTTTAAGCATATTACTTTTGTTTTTACTTAGTTTTTATGCTAATTTTATTCCCAGATTGTGTGTCACCTACCCTATGGTCCCACAGCTTTTTTCCAAATGTCTGATGTGATAATGCGCCACGATGTCCCTGAAATGGCACCAATGTCTGAGCAATACCCGCATCTTTTATTCCACAACTTCAAGACCGATCTGGGAGTGAGGACATCGAATATTCTCAAGTACTTGTTTCCAGTCCCCAAAGAAGATTCTAAGCGAGTCATCACATTTGCTAACCATGATGATTATATTTGCTTTAGGCATCACACATACAAGAAGGTAATTAACATTTTTTAAACCTTTTTAGTACTAGAGAGCTGACATTGCGCTAAAATCCACAATCGGTGCAATCTTCGATGCATCCCATGAAAGTCAATAATATGGCAAACACCGAAAATCTTTTTTACTGTACCAATATATTATATATGGTATTTTGATTGATGCCATTGATTGTCTTACCCGCAATTAAAACTACATATGTTGTTGTAGATATACCCCTGAGATCCTAAGCCCCCGAAACATAAATGATTTTCAAAACTCCTAAGTTTATACCCATGATAAGAAACACTGTTCTAAGATATTTCGACTTGTGTCCCAAAGTTATCAATGTGCTGAAAACTATATATTTTCCACACATGTACTGATAAATACAAATTCTTGTTCTAAAACACGTATATAATTGTGAAATGATTACAATTTGTATATCTAATTAGTACTTATATATAAAGTTGTTAAATCTGCATCATTTTAGGTTGACAGAAATATAGAGCTACAAGAAGTGGGTCCTAGATTTCAGTTGAAGTTATATGAAATTAAGCTTGGCACTCTAGATGCTGTAGAAGCTGCTGATAAAGAATGGGTTCTTCGTCCGTACATGAACACTGCCGTGAAGAGGAGATTCCTCAGTCAAGAAGATGGCTGGCAATTCGAAGATGATATTAATTGATTTTGTATTTTTTTTTAAATAAAGATGTAATTAAGAAATTATTGTTTTATTATACACATAACAGAACTTCTAAATAGTTTCTTAGTTATATAAAAAAAAGTGTTCTGATTCTTAAAAAAAAACTGAAATATTAGTCTAAGCCTGTAGAGCAGGGGTTACCAACCCTATGTCCACGGGCGCCATGGCGCCCGCCAACTAATTTGAGCAAATCGTTTAATTCCTGGGATTTTGGATTTCAAAATTCTTGGAAGAGCTAAAAAAATATGTCACGCTGATAATTTGGGCTAATCGTTAAATTCCTGGGTCAAAAAAATGTGGTGCCCACCGTCCTACCAATATTTTAGAATGCACTCTAGGGTCCAAAAAGGTTGGTAACCCCTGCTGTAGAGGTATCTGGCAAAAATCTTTAATCATTCGCGGGCCTGTTGGATACGATCTGCGTAAAAAAAATTTAGAAGGATCATTTCTGTAAGATGCTGAACTGACCGCCCTTCCCAGGATCCCTTTGATGTAACCAAAGAAGCTACATTTATGGACCTCCCCTGTCCATATTTATATTTATGGTCCACACTATCTGAGATTATCTTAAGACGGTGAGGTGTTAGCTTTCCACTAAAAAGGTGATCCCTTCAGCTGTAATTATTACTGAGGCATCTTCTCAGCATCCCTGGGTAGGTATGGAAGGCTGTGGATGCCTTTGGAAAGCTTTAATCCAGCCTGCCTCTTCTTCGGACTGTCCTGGACAACCGTTGGATACTATCATATGCTGGCATGTCATGGGAGGAAGCAAAGCAATTGGCAGGAGACAAGAAAGTGTGGAGGTGTTGCGTGGCGGCAACATGCTCCACATTGCGAGTGAATATAGTCAATGAAAATGCACAATTTGCTCTTTCATTATTTGAATAATATGTTTTACTCTGGTAATAGCTGCTCGCTCACAGAAATTTATAAATTATTTTAATATACAGGTCTACACCTAAGGTTATAAGTCTGTCTCATATTTTCTTTTTCTTGTGTTGAATCTTTGTTTTAAACCGTCTTTTAGAATAACTGCTGTGGTTTTTTAGAATTCCTGTCATATCATCTAAATGCTTATTTAATATTTCCATATGTGAACTGAATGCCTCTGCACATTCATTAAAAAATTCTTTTTTCCAAAGGCTTAGTTTTTCTTGATCAATCAACACAGGATCGTCGGAATTTTGGTGCTGGTTATTTCTTTTAGACAGGTGTTTGAAAATTTTTGTTGCAAACTCTTCACTTATACTAGTGTTTGCCCATTTCCAAACTCCGATTCTACCTGGATGTAGTGTCAGCTGACTGAATTTTTCTTTAGGAATATTTTTTGAAATAAATTTTGGGAGCACTCTCCACACAATATTAAATGCAAAACCATCCAAAGTGCCCAAAAAGTGAACTTGTTGCAGTAATCTCTGTGTTTTGCCTTCAACTTTTAAATCCTTAGTTCCGCTTATAGCCAATGCCATGAGAAGATTTATCAGTACTATTGAAACGCTGCCGATGTATGCCAAGAAAACGATGCGTGCTATGATCCAAAACAAGTCAAATGGTTTATCTTCGAAGAGACTCGAATAATCGAATTCGGATGTCATCATAACAATTGTTTTCACTACAGAGTCTTGCCATGTATCAAATGGTGTTTTTCCGCTAAATAAAATCCAAAAGGCTAAAGAAAAACCTACAATTGGAAACCAGCCGAAAAGAATCATGACCTGAAAATGAAAAATACTTAAATTAAAAACGATGTACGGTTATCGCTGCGGATGTAATGGCACTTATATGTGCAGTGACGGATGACCTCATAAGCGCACGAGTCGCGCACTTGGGGCCTCCAATCTTAGGGGCCTTAAAATAACATATATTCTATAAGACCCATATAACATTTTAAATTTAGTTTTAGTAATTTAAAAAAGAGGGTCTCCAAATTTAATTGTGCTGCTGTATTTTTCTGCCCTAGTTATAAAATAGCTGCCTCTATATGTGGTCGCCTGCTCCACTTTCATGTAGCACCAGCACTGGTTGTGATAACAAATGAGAGGTAACCATATGACCTTACAATAATGTACATCACTCTACAGACTACAATGTTGGTAATGTTACTGTGCAGGCTTAATATAATACATATAAAAAAATCAATTGAATATTAAAGAAAATCACCTTTGCCACTCTGGCAGCAACTCTTGTGAACATTTGAAAATAGAAACCTCCAATAAGTCTCGAAAATTGAATTCCGAGTTGGGTCCAGGCTGCAAGAATGGCAAGGGCAGCTACAGCTCGAGAAAGTTCTTTGCCGTGATCGATGACTGCACGGCAATCGAGTAAAAGCCACAGTGCGAGGAACAAAAATATAACTTTCGCTATGCATTCCATCTCCGTCAAATACCGAACTGATTTAGATTCCTTTATCAGTGAAGACTCCTGCAAAGATTAATTTATGTGATCTCTTTAGGTGATCGATCAATTTTGCATATGAAATTATTTCTTTACAATTATATCAGCTCCCAATGTGGACCAAATGGTTTACTTATGGAGTACATATCTTAGTATTAAGTTGTCTACCAATTCCTCTTTTTCATTAAGCGTTAGGATAGAAGGATGGGGCTAGGAAAAGACTAGTAGTTAGCTTATAGCTTTACTTAAGCTTGGTTTTTCGAATTGTTGGGAGGAATGTTTAAGCCTTCACACCTGTAAATACAAATCTATAAATTGATTGAGAAATCAATGCTTAAAGTTAGGGATTTCAACCCATAGAAAAAAACAGAACAAATTTGCTGCAAACAGCTCCAGAACTAACAAATATTTGTTATGTATTTTAAATTAAGTGAGTACTAGCTGTAAGCCCGTTGACCTCAACGGGGGGATTTTTGTTGCATTTTTAAATAGTCAGAAAATTTACTGGCGTGAAAAATAAATTACAAACCTATTTATTGAATAAGCCAGAAATTCTGATAGTAAAAGAAATATATCTCGGGGCATATATCGACAGCCCTGCCCTGCAGTATTTAAATTGTAAATTATTTAATTTTTGGAATAATGTTTAAGTTTGCTAACAATTATTTTTCGTAGTAGCAGAAATAGACCTTGTAAATTATTTAATTTTTGGAATAATGTTTAAGTTTGCTTACAACTAATTTTCGTAGTAGCAGAAATAGACCTCGTAAATTACTTAATTTTTGAATAATGTTTAAGTTTGCTAACAATCATTTTTCGTAGTATATATATTTTATTGAATTAATTTTCAAGTACGCTAAAAAAAATATTTCGTAGAAGAAGAAAAAAACCCGAGGACATCAGTACGGACACATTTGTGATTATTTGTGAATTGTGAATATTTGTGATTATTTTTTCGACTATTAATATATAGATATTATTGTCTCTTCGGTGCATATACTTCATTTAATATTCATGGAGCTTACCATAATAGTGATCAAAATGATATTTATCCAGCAACATATTTCCCAAACAGTGGAATGGTTATTGTTATCATACATGTCAATAACAAGACACGTAATGAAAAACAGAAAAGTCGCATACACTGCAACGATACCAAAAAAGAACTTCCTAAGTCTTCTCCATTCCAAATGTAAAAAACTTTCTACAAGAGGATGCAGCAATAGTTGATCGAATCCAAGCTCTTTTTCAAACATTTTCTCAAAAATTTTCATTCGTCCCTTATTCGGAGGAGTAAATAATGAGTAATTTAAAGTAACTACGCATCTTGCATCATCCAAGTTAAACTCATTCTTAACAATGTGCATATCGAAAAGCTCCCTGAGATATTCCCTGGGATTTCGCCAATTTTTCGAAATTATTTCCACTACCGAATTCTGTTTTCCACGTAAGCATACCACATCAGAGAGGTCTGCGCCTTGTAAGAGAAAAAGTGTAGAAGTTTCTCGGTGGCCGTTTATAATTGCCCTGTGAAATGACGTCAGCTCTTCAGCGTCTGTAGCATTTATCATGGGTCGATTTATCGTAAAGATCATCCGGACTATGTTAACGCTGTCATTTATAGCGGCCATATGTAGGACTGTAAAACCATGAAAGCTGCCCTCTGCTCCGAGAGTAAACAAATTAGCTCCTGCTTCAAATAGAAGTTTTAAACATTTGTAACTGTTATTGTACGATGCCCAATGTAAAGGAGACAGTCCGTCGTTATCTTTCTTACTGATAAACTCGGCACTCTCCTCAAAAAGTTTAGTTGTTTCGAGCAGTTCCGCGAGTACCTCGTGATCACCGTTTTTGGATGCTAGATGTAACACATTCTGCCCATTGTGGAGTTCTATGTCAAATGCAGCTCCTTGATGCAGCAAAACTCGTACGCAAGAAGCGGCACCTGACTGCACCGCTCTATGTAATGGGGTACATCCGGAATGATTCTTCATATCTATCGAGAAGTGTCTGGCTCTAAAACTGGCAATCAACATGTTTACTAATGATTGATTTCCTATTCCTGCTGCTAAATGTAAAGCCGTATTACCGTTTCCATATTTTCTGTCAATATTTGCATTCATCCTAGTTAGTGCATTTAAAATGACGCGAACACCCGGTGTCCAACTTTTTATTATTGCTTGTACAAGTACAGATTGTAACATGTCGATGTTGATGTCGGAAGCTTCAACCAAATGTTGAAGAGCAGTAATTTTTTGATATTTTACAGCGTAATGTATAGGTGCTTCTTTTGAAACATCAACCTTTTGAGAATCAAAGCCAATATTGAGAAGAAGTTTTGTTGCCTCTCCATTCTCTATTAAAGCAGTATTGTGAAGTGCCGTACGTTGCTTCCCCGAAGTTATGTAAAACCCTTGACATAGTCTCCGCTTTGATGTTTTGTTTTGCTTTTTTCCATGTTCTATAAGCATTTTGATGGATTCCACATACCTGTATGATATAAATACTATTTAGGAATTAAACATGTTTGGTCTTCAAAGTAATATAAATTGATGGCTTAACATTTAACCCATTACTTCCTGACAGCGAAAAATACAGTGACATATATAATTAAGAAAAATTGTTAAATGGCTTATTTACAAACATTGGTATAATTGATAAAATCTAGCTTAATAGGATTTTCTAAGCATCTCAGTTGAGTTATGAGAAAATAAGAGGTCACTGTTTAAGCACGCCATTGTCTCCATGTTTATAATGTGCAGTAAACTATTAGTGAAATAGTATAAAAAAGAATGTCTTTATCAACTGGGATGTCTCTAAAACTCTATTCAACTAGATTGTATCAGTTACATGCATGTTTACAAAGATGTCACTTATTTATAGGATATATCACAATTTTTCTTATTACTAGGTGTCAATGTAGTCTGTTTCTCTCACCCTCAACACGTGAACATCTTTCTGCTTATTTTTGTATCAATATGATAAGAAAAACACATTATTTTGATATCTTTATAAACAGACTTACAAGTCAGAGAGTTTTAAATTTTTTGAAAAAGATAGAAATATTTTTGACAGGGGTCGGCAAACTGCGACTCTTTGCATAGGTGTTTGCAACTCTTTAGACATCAACTCTTAAACTTATCATGTTTTTTACCCTAAAAATCTATATATACATAATATTTATGGCTTTCTGATACCTATGCTATCCTGTTTTCCTGACAACTTGGCTCTTCTAACATGAAAATCTGCCAACCCCTGGACTACATAAGTGAATATGACTAACAATTTTTTTGAAAAACAATTTATGTATCTAAAATATTTTATTATAGTTTTACTCTAATAACTTGTAATTAGTACATGACTGACATCATTAATATTTCGAGCATTGAATATACTAATATAATTTGTATTTTATTTTTGGAAACTAAATTTAATATCACGTTTAATAAACCTTTCATCCACAGTAAGATCTTCATCATTTAGAGCCGATCCGCAAGCGTTCATAGTAGATGGACAAAATTGGGCATCATCCTGATATGCCTTCGTTTTACAGGTACAAATTCTAGCTCCCGCCTCCAGCAGGTGACGAGCGCAATCTAAGTTTAGCTGTGCCAGCGCCAGCTGCAATGCTGTCTCCTTACATTTTACATTGCTAACCTAAAAAACATATTACAGATTATTTTATGAGTCTTGCTGATGTTAGTTTAACAATGGGCCCTTGAGAGATGAAGTTAGTCAACTAGTGAAATCTTCTAATAGGCCCCAATAAAAATTGACTCTAATGTAAAAAAAAAGTGCCAACTATAACTTCAATATAAATACAGTAGAACTTCGATATAACCGTCTTATGTGAGTGAAAGGGGTATCCATATGGGGAAAGCCGAAAGTACGTTATATAAAAGTAGGCCAATTTTATACAGTTTATAGAATTAATGTATCTTACATCACATATTGACACAAATTTTAATTTTTTAATATCCAAAACAGTTTGCTTTCATAAGTTATGTTTCTCACAAGTACGAAACACAGGCACTCTGGACTTTAATTTTTGTACGAAGTCTAGTTTTTGGTTTAATGCTAAATTGTTTTTCCATATTTTAACCCTCCAAGGACGAGCGTGACCATATGGTCACAGTAAACACCGTTGTCTATTGATCCCACTATTCATCCCTTTTCTACCTGAATATCATTGCATTCACTCATATTTGGTTAAGAAGGGTACAGACTTCAGTTAGTAATCAGTCGCGGGGTCAAAAACGGCCAGCAAAAGCACATGCGATTTTTTGAATTTCCGTTTTTTTTAAAGTACTTTTTGAAACTGTTAGTTATTTTTTTTATAAAAACATCAAATTATTTACAGTTCTTTTGCTTATATATTTGTATTGAAATTATGTTGATCTAAAGAGGTCAAATTGTAAATATATTTTAAAAACTTCACGTTTAGCTATATTTCAACCCTGAATGTTTATGTGCCCATACGTTGTGCAACTGTGTAAATTGTATACCTATTTAGCAAGCAATATAAGAATGAAATACTGGTATACCAGTCAATAATATTGATTGAAAATTATGAAACCAATCATGAACCGAATGAAGAAATTAATTTATAATATAAGAAGGGAATTAAAAAGGGATGATTAAAAGTTTTAAATGGTTTTTTTAACAATAATTACTAATAACGTAATCCCAACGCAGTTGTGTAGGTGTGGTGAATCTAGCCATAGGGGATCAGGGGAATCTGAAATGCCTTCCGCAGCTTCTATGAATTTTTTTCTTTCTGCTGCACTTGGAAAAGTATATTTGAGAAGAATGAGCAAACACGTGGACCTTCCGCGCCATGCAGCAAAATGTAATGGGGTGCGTCCTAAAGAATCTCTTCGGAACGGATTTGCCCCTCGCCGTAAGAGCAGTGCCAATACTTGGTGAGATCCAAAGTAAGCAGCCATGTGGCAGATGGATATTCGACGTAGATGACATGTTGCATTGGGATTTGCACCTGAATCAAGGTTGCTGTAAAAATTATATGTAAGGTTATCAAAAATGTCATTTGTACAAAAATGTAAAACTGAATTCTCAAAAGATGCTACTAAAAAAAATTCAAACCAATATATGAGGATCTCAGTTTCAAACTGACCTAAAGACCATTTTTGATTTTTTTCAAACTTTGATGCCAACTTGTTTTCTATTTCAATATCTACACAATCAATAAATTTTCAATTTTAAAACCTCTCTAAATACAGAGAAAACGCATTTTGAAAATTGTCTACTCAAATCTGAAAAGCCCACAGCAGTTTTTTGAACTTAGCCAACAATTTTAGTTTTTGGGTTTAGGTAGGTTTTGAAACTAAGGCGCTCATATGATTCATTTCATTTAATATTTTCATGAATTATCTCTCGCTAAAATATAATCCCCCGATTTACGCAGTATTTTTTTTTCGCAGGTTCTCTTTAACACTGTCAAGAAAAATGCAATTTGGGTCAAAAATAATCCAAATATGGATCATGCTCTCAAATTTCAATGAGACCTGCAAAACACTGGTACACAATATGAAAAAATATCCAAAGAATCACTGATGATGAAAGCAATTTTGAACCAGTTATGAAGAAAATGGTTAGAAGTACAACAGCAAAAGTAGTCTGTAGGAAATGACATGACGAAATGTGTACTTTTTTTAATGGATTTTCTGGAACGTATCTTCGAATTCAATACGAAATTCATTTACTTGATTTTTTTATATAATGAAACTTATGTTATGATTTTTTATGAGATCCTTGCCTTTTTTTACGCGGTTTCTATTTACGCAAGTTTGTAAAAAATGTATCAACTGCGCAAATTGGGGGATAGATTCTCTCAGTTAAATTTGTTTATATGCAGAGGTCCTTATGTCGTTATTAAATAATTCATAATTTTTTGCCTATGTTCATGATACAATCATTCCAAGTTGAATAATCAATTGAAATCTAAAAGAAAGCTTCCTAGTTCAATGCTTCCGTGTAAGTTGTAAAATTATTTATTGATTTGGCATTTACTTGGTAGAACTCCATTACAATACGTTGATATTTTTACCCTATTAAGTTGTAAAAGATACTCCTTAAAATAAAAATAGCGCTTACTCACTATTTGGCAGACTTAACGAGGTCTCGCTTGATACACTTAAAAAGTTCTGTGTTGAAAATTGTCGTTTTTGAATTGCCATCATTGATTCCATCGTCTGTTATCATTCCATTATCGTCTGTAAAATCTTCTTCTGCTAATGGGATAGATAATTCTGCCTTTGAATTATAGATGTCATTGATTTCATTTTTTCTAAATGTGAAATCGCTTGCAAACTTTCCACGAATATGATTACTAGAATCGTTATTAAAAGAAATGTATCCCATTTCTATATCAGTGGTCTTTTTATTCTTCACTTTGAGCAGAAACTCTGCTTCTGATTCATCACTATCCATCGTCGAAGTCATCGTTTTGCTTTTATCCTCCAATCCTTTATTAGCGCGAAACAGAATGTTAATAAATATTGAAATATTGTTTTATACGATGAGCTTGAAATGCTTTCATTATGAGTAGTTTTTTAAATCTCTAAGATACCTATAGTGAAAGAACAATTATACGCAATGAAATATAATGTTTACAGATTGAATATATAGTAATGAATAATTTTAAATGACATTAACATTATCAATTATATACAGGATACACTGCGATAGTGGTCAGTATTTATCGATGTCTGACATGTAATCGCTCAGAATGTAAAAAAATAATAAGAGAAGAAGTTTATTATGACCACAGACATTTCATGAGTTTATTAAGTAAATTTATATTGTTATGAACCTATATTTAGTGTCAGAAACATAGATGGATGGTTAATACTCATTCGGCGTCATCCTACTCAATTATGTGGCTAAAGGATTGAATCCCGGAATGTCCACTTAAATAAATGGATTTTCAATCGATTTGCATTCGTTTTCTAAAGATAATATGGATTTTTGTGTTTTTTTTTATCACTTTTCACTTGTTAGATAATTACTACTCCTTTCCATGCTCCATCATTCTATTATAACCCTCTCTAAAGGAGGTATGAAGTGGCTGATTTACAACTGATTTTCGTCAAATAATTACTATTAAAATCCTCCATTAGAAGTCCATATGCCCAACACTGGGAGTGGTCATGCATTTGATCGGTATTTGTTCCTCATGTGTATAATTTCAAAATCATGTTCATAATGAGGATATCAATAGAAAAGGAGCGCACATAGATAAGGTTGGAAGTAAAAATTGAGATTTATTTTATAAATAATATGTATGATGGAAAAAATAAAATATAGCAGTGTTCTTACAAGTCGAGTCTTTAACGATGAGTCAAACAATTAGTCATGAAAGCCCTTGTGCTCCTCAACTGCATTGTTGATTTTTGTATATTCAACATGTCTAATAATTAAGCAAGTTAATTATTGTAAATAAAACTTAAGTTCTTGAAATAATTCGATATTTATTTACTAAGATCAGGACCGGTTTGGCTCGTCACGAGAATTTTCAACTTAATTAATGCCTTTCCACCAAGTGACAGAGAATACCTTGAAAGTGAAGTTAATTATTAACACTTCCCCTGCAGTGTCTGTAGGGAATCTGTCGCGTAGGTGCATAATTTTTGTTACGCCACTGCGTGAGTGTTACTATGCAATTAGTTTATTGGACTTAATTATACATATTCTACCGTCTAAAAAATATAGCAATCGGCAAACAGTATATTTTGAACAGTTAATCATAAATTGTATTTTTATATTTTCTAATCAAAATTTTAGTGATTGTTTTGATCAGTTGTGATATCGTTAAAAAAACAACCAAAAAACTGCAGAAATAAATTAGATAGAAGTTCATTGGTGGATCCAGGGGGGGGGGGGGGTGCATGGGGCCGTGCCCCCCCTGAGGAGAATTTATTTGAGATTTTTCTAATTTATTAAAACTTGACTGTGAAATGGGCTCTTTAATTGATTAGTTTACTATGTTTTATAGAATACATACTTAATTATGTATTGAGTATTTAAATATAGATATATTATTTTAAAATCGTCTATTTTTTAATGTATTCTTTATGTTATTTTCAAATTGAATGGCCCCCTTCTGGGAAAAATTCTGGATCCACCACTGTTGTTTATTGCCCAAAATATGACGTTTGACTTCACCTACTTAGGAAAACAGTATTGGTAATAATTTACGCTTTTGTGGTTCTGTTAAAATTTTCATTGAAATGACAATAACAGTACGATATAAATTTTGAAACATGCTGTACGTGCTTTTGATAGCTAAACAAAAACCACATAGAAGATTTGCCATCAATACGCTAAATCTGTATGTTAATATGTTACACATATTTATATAATAAATAAATAATGCTTACACCAACCAATCACATTCACTGGGCATTCACATTACTTAATCATTTCAGAAATAATCAATCTCACTTCTTCTACGCTCAAAATAATATAATTTTCAATACAAAATAACACTAAGTACTTGTTGCTTCCATTTTTAATACAAATGAAAAAGCGAATATAGCTAGACAATTCAACAGAATAAGTTTCAAGGATAACCAGGCGCTTACTAAAACAACAGTGGCGTAGTGGGTTAGTTGAGGATCATTAAAATAGTATATTATACATATACTCTAAGTATCTAAAACATTCTTCATGGCAACTTCAACTGTTAGATAATCGTTGAAATCGTTTCTTTATTTGAAACTGGTCTTGATCATATAAAATAAAAGTGACATTATGTAGTACAAATGAGTATTTCATTTCTTGAATATAATGTCTTTCTACCAAGTAAGTATTGACAGTTAAACCTTACACATTAAAAGTGATTTATTTATCGTTCTCTCTGCAAGGAGTTTTAAAGGATTTGTTAGGGTTTTGACATGCACATGACTATAGATATCTATGAAATTTAATATCCTCTTCATTGATTACAAATACATGCGCCCATTAATTGAGAGTTCAAGAGTATTACTGTGATTGGTAATATATGTGTTACAATTTTGTATTTTTTATTGTTATAACAACTATTTACGCTGCTGGATGTCATCGTAAATAAATTATTGTTCTATTGATAGCAAAGTTAGGATATAAGTTTATGTCCACTTAACCTTTTGGCTGCCGTAGAAAAATGTACGCTTGTACGTAGCACGCCGGCTATAATGACAAGGTAACTCGTATCTGGCGTGTAGAGCACGAACAATTTGACGAGATATCTCGTCTGTGGCAGCCATTCAACAATTATTATTGGCAAAGAAATATGTACTTCTTGAAATAATATCATGTGACTTCTTCAATGTTCATTCAAAATTCAAATAATATAATTTTCATAAATGTAAAATTTTTCGTGATAATAAATACTTGTAAAAACTTTGAATACGCCACTGTTAAGTACAATTAAAATACCGAGGCGAAACTCAGAATGATTCATTTTTTATCATTTCGGTTTGCTTAAATTGAATGCATATTTGAACAAGATAGATAAAAATATGAGCAACATCAAAGTTTCCTGAAATTTATGGGTAGATACCTAATTCGTTAATAGGAGATTAAAAAATAATTATAAAAATGAAAATTATTGAAGGATTTATTAAAATAAATCCTTGCTTTAATAATAATTGTTTTTTTATAAATTAAAAATTCCGAGATTAAAAAGTAAGCAGTGCCTCTGTGTCATGTAATATTATTTTCTAACACCTTCAAAATCTTTGATATTTTGACTGACGACGCATTCGTTTTTTTAGGATCTAGATCAGCCATACTCAACCTGCGGCCCAGTAAGCCCTAATGTGCGGCCCAGTAAGGTCTCCACTGGTGAGCTAAAAAAAATAGTTTTGGAGATATCTTGGGAAAAAGTATACCAAATCGAGGATTTAAAATTCCTCGGTGAGCTAAAAAAAAAAAGGAGTATACCATAAATATGTTGCGGCCCACGTAGGGAAGTAAATATCGGAATGCGGCCCGGAGGAAAAAAAGGTTGAGTGTGGCTGATCTAGATTCTAGATTTTAGTAATTAGTAATTAATTTTAGATTCTAGATGGCGTATTGGCATCTCGGGGCTCGCGTGACCGCCAGTAACATTGTAAAATATTGTAATCACAATCAAAGCGGATGACTATTATGAATGGGGAATTGAACAGTTATTTAAAAATTATGCATAACATTGTAAAGATAGTAAAGAATCTACTTACAGAATTTCACTTACAATAATATATTTTTTTTCTCTAAATAAAATATAAATAAGTCCACTGTTTTATCTGCAAACCAGCTAACTCCTCTTGGAATTTTTGGCCATAGAATAATTTAATCATCAATAATCAAGTGGTTACTTTAATTTATAAATAAAAAAGGAACAAAAAGAGGGATTTTTTTAGCTTTTTCTGTCTAAAAAAAATAATTACCCAAGTAGAGTTAGCCGGCTTGCAGATTAAGAAAATAATATTAATATTGATAATTACGTTGTCGTTTTTAAATGAAAAATTTGTTATCTTTTTTCAAATCGGAGTCGTATTCGGACCATTTTTAAAGTCCGGAGTCAGTCGGAGCCGCTGTTTTTAAAGACTTCACAGCCCTTGTATTTTCATTTTAGTTCAACAGATCGAGACAAACATTTTTGCTCGCTTAAGCCCCCATCGCTTGTTTTATGGCCCAAAATACTTACGTCCGTTTTCTTATAAAACTTACATTATTGAGAATTAGTTTCGATTTTTTATCAATCCCAATAAAAACGTCATAGATTTGAATTATTTTTAAATGAAAAATAGTTTATTTGTCAGTTCAAGTTCATCCGTGCACTTGAACGCCCGAAGATGCCGAAAGGCGAAACCCGGGTCGTTCGTGACAAAATTTGTGTGAATTTACATAATTTGAACGATTCAAATTTAATTTATTTGCCGCGTATTCAAATTAATTTGTTGTTTTTTGAACATTTTATAAAAGATATTTAATGAAATAGTAGGTTTACTTCAGCACAATAAATACAATACTATCCACATTATTTTTCTTTATTGATTGAAGATGTTGTTTTTTCCTTCCACGAAAACGGTTGAACAATCTTCATAAGACTAGGCTAAATGAATCAGCTATTCAATATTTGGGGTCAATGCAAATTGGGCAAGTATAATCAAATATGTTGCAGCTGCTCCTGTCATCTGCAAATTAAAATAACATAAACACTTTATTTTTACCGTTAGTTAAATATTTTATACAAAGGCCAAGTCATTGTTACAGTAAAATATTATAAAATTTAAAATATTTATTTTGACTTAAATAACTAAACTTATACGACTTCGATAATTATAAATTCGGCGCAGGACTTTTTTGAGCTGGGTAAACTATGTATTATAATCTACGAAGTAAGTATTATTTTATCTATATATTTAATAGACAATATGGAATTATAACAACATGAGTTTTATTTTTTAATAAGATGCCTTTCTTTATTTAAAGTGATTATTTTACCTGTTTAAAGGCTGAATCATATATTCTAACATGAAACAAGTAAGACCAGTGCTTTTTTTCTAATCCATGTCCGTTCGCAATGTAAAGAATATGGCTTCCTAATGGAGATATTTGAACAGAAGCTTTTTACGAGAACTGTGTCAGTCTCTCAACTTCTCTCTTTTTTCAAAGATAGTAAGGATAGAAGGACAGGACTAGGACAGAACTAGTGGTCAATTAATCGCGCTTGCTTTGCCGATTTATTTTCGAATTCGAATGGAAGGCTTGGAGGAAATATTTTAGATATCACAGACACCTTTGCCTTTGAAAATAAATCGATTGAAGAAAATGCTGTTCGAACTGGGACTCGAATCTGTGAAGCCTCGTCTTCCTCTGAGTGACCACCGATCAACGTATTTAAAAGGATTGATAAGTGTCAAAGTTGCTACGATGAGTTAAAGCAAAATAAAAATGAAATAAATTGAATATAGATTTGAAAAAATAAAAATGCCACGAAAAAAGGTGCCGGAACGCCGTTCCACCGCGTTACATGTAAAAAAACAATGAGTAAAACATTTAACTTTGTATGGGATGAGTATTCTTTTAGTTTTATTTAGTCAAGTCTCGTTCGATATTATACTATAATAAACACAATCGTAAATTCATCTTACAGTAAATAGCAGCGAATTGTCGATGTCAAACATTCCGCAAGGAGAAATTTTAGGTCTTCTGTGAATTATATGCACGGATATTTTTCTCAACTGAAAAAAACATTCATGCCATGAAACATAAATGAGCGCCACTTTATAAGTATAAAAATAATGTTTTACAAGTCGATTGTTAAAAAACTTAAATGAATCGGAGTACCTATACATTTAATCATTAAGCTATACATACTAATATCATTATATGTGCACCGAGTACCTGTTCAAGAATTTCGCTTTTTCGCATTTCCGATGTAAGTTTGCTTACAATGGTTGCTGTTTGCTGAGCCTGTGCAAAGTATAATAACGTTAAGTAGAAAAAAAACGAAATACAAATTTATGTATCGATCGAATTCGCACCTACGTGGTAGAAATTTATTATAATAAGTCAAAAAGAAATAGGTAGTCAAATTCTTAATTTCACAATAATTTGAGTATCTATAAAGTTTAGAGATAATTTTAATTTACGCCATCGTCAGAAATAATTATGGTGTAAAGTCGAAATAGCTAAAACTATACAGTGGGTCGTCTACTTACGCGGTTAATGCGTTCTGATTCTTAAGTCGAGGAATACTTAAATTTCGGATAAATTTAATTTATTGAAATATTTATCTAGAGACGTTTGTATGGCTCTCTCTTTTTTTATCATATTAAATAAGTTTAGAAAAAAGACAAGACTTTACAAGAAATTTTATCGCATCTTACAACGCTTTGTACATTTTCGTAAATCGATCAGTATCTTGTGCTTCTAAGCCTAAACCATTCATTCCTCTATTTATTAAATTAAAGAATTTGTCCAATTCTTTACTTACAAATTCAGTTTCAAAATCCATAAAAATTGATATATGAAACCATCTGACTTAATTGTTTTTTTTTTAATTCTCATCCGCGTACCTACGAAACCGCGTAAGTAGAGGACCTACTGTATTATATAATTATGTGGGGCAAATTTTGACGAGTTATTAGAAACTTAGGTCAATGATGTTGATTTAAATTTGAAAGTTACCCGCTTCTGGCAAGAATCACATGAAAACGTCACCAGCAGTAAGTTAAATAGAGCTATCAAACATTCATAGGAAGAAATATATAAGAAAAACTGAATTCCATGCACATTTATGCTAGTCATGTTGTTACAAATTATGTAAAGAATGTAGAAAACATTAATAACACTGTTTAGAAAAATGGATGCAAAACAAAACAAGATACGCATTGAAAAACATTCGGAAACTGCATCAGTTACGTCACATATTTTGTCATATACATTTATAATCGTATCTAGCATTTCAAAGTCTGTGTCTGTTTTATGTCTGTTCATAGTAAATGAATTTTTTTCCATTGGCAAATATTGATGCTGTCTGTATTTTTTTGTCATTTTATTAAGCATATCGTTAATTTTCTCGAGATCACTAGACGCCAGTAAAATAATCGACGACATAAACATAATCGTAACGAAGATGACACCTGTGTGTGAATTAGTCACGTATTTCATCGCCCACGAAGGCTTATTTTCCCAGACAAAAAACCCATCGATGCTCACAACAAATAGACTTATTTGAATGGAATAAAAAAAAAATCCAAAAACATTAAGAAGTATCACATTATTTCTGTAACTTTTCACTATCCCTAGACGCAATAAATCGGCATCGATGTCATGCAATTCGTCGATTATCAGTGGTAAATTATTCCTTTCTGTTATCAGACATATTAAATGACAGATAACAGTAATGGTATTTACGTAAAACTTAAGCCATTCACTTAATTTGAGGAGTGGTGATGCGTAAAACAAACCGACGATTGTTTCGTTATTAAATATGACAGTTCCAAGGCAAATAAAATAAGATGAAAAATTAAGCAAAAATTTAATTCGTAATCGAAGGCTCCACTCCATTTTAGTTCGTTGATTTTCTCCTGATATCATAATCGGTGACATTCCAAAAAATGTAAAAAGACAAAATAATGGTTTGAATGATTCAATGACAGTTTTTGCCTCGAAATGTTTTCTTAACGTATTTAACATGTTTTGTTTTAATTGTCAAAAGTTAAAATGGTTTATGTAATGTCGTTATCTTGCTCAAATCGCTAGACGTTATTGCGATTATAATTATTGTAAGTGTTTCTAGAAAACAATAATTGTCTTTTATAATAACCACAATAAACAATGAGTATATTTGCGATATGCTAATACTGCTCTCACATACAACGTTATGAAGTAATTTTGTTACAGGCACTTAATTTGCTTTTAGAGAAAACATGCAATAATAGTAGTCAATAAGAATATAAAGTAAATATTCATTTTTCTGACATAAAAAATACGTTAATTATACTTCAAAGTATATTTGCAATCGCTTTTTTTTAAAATAACATATCTCGATCAATGTATGTAGTTCAATTTTATTGTCTTGTAAAAACTTTACGTCATGGAATTTGTAGATTTTATAAAATACACAAAGTGCTGTGATCAAATTTAATATTCCACTACGAATATCGACAATACATTTTATTTTGTGATGTGGAAGTACAAAAAATGTTTAATATACTTAATGTAAATTTAAAATCGACCACTATTTTTGATGCATTGAAACCTTTAATAACGGTTTACCATTTTATTGGTTTCATACCGGTTACGCTAGTGTGTAAATCTGGCGCTATTAAAACTATTTGGAATGGTTGGCGATTTGTGTGCATAGTTTTTTATTACATTGCATACGTAATATGCGCGGTGAAGATTATTTATGAGAATGAAACCTTTGTAGGGCTGTTCTTTACGTCGACATTATTAGAAATAAGTGACTGGATCAAATTATCGACAGGATGTATATGCAGTGTTTTTATATGCTGCAGTGCTATAATAAGGAGAAACGTTGCAAAAGAACTAATGGAAATTCTTAACGAGATAGAGCAAGATTTTTACTATTTAAGAATGAAAAAAACATACAAAAAATTAACAGTACTTCATGTTGCGATTGCCGTTGCATTTTACCTATTTCAATTAATAATTTCAATGGTGAACGTAGCAGAGATGCTGTCATGGAATAATCAACATTCCTTATACATGAGGGTTGTCAACAATACGCATATTACTCTGGTCTTAATTACTCAGACATTCATAAGCTGTATAATATCAATAGCATCTCAGCACTTATCAGATATTAATAAAATACTGACTAATTTTACACAAATGTCTAACACTACAGGAAGAGGTTCGACGCATTTTCTGAAAGTAAACATTATTTCACATCCGTGGGAACGGTCCGTTACAAAATTGAACACGCTGCGAAAGCTTATGACAATATATGACAAAGTTTGCGATTTGATCGACGTCATATCTAAACACTTCTCAGTAAGAATGATATTTTGCTGCGTGGAAACTTTTATTAACGTAGTTATAAATTTATTCTACGTTTTGAGTACAATTCTCACTGAGCCCGAAGGAAAATGTGTAAAGGAAATCTTTTATTTTACGTATCTAATATCATATGAGTTTTTCGTGAATATTTGTGGAATATTTATGCTGACATATGTATGTGAAACTTGCCAGGATAAGGTAATTACGATAACATTTATTCTTTATTCTCAATTGATTAATGTTCATTTAATTATTGCAAGAAGTTGACGAATTACTAAAATTTGTGTATCTGTTTTTTAAAGACTGTACGCTCTTAATGTGCAGTACTTGGGCTTCTAATGGAGTATCAAAATAAATTGACATTCACTCAATCATTAATATTTCTCTTTTGAGAGGGCATGGAAGATGAATGGTGTTAGTAAGAAACCAGCATCTTATTAATCACCCGAGGAATCAAAACATTACAAACATGAATACAAAAATCAATATATAAATCAACTAATAGGTTGAAAAGGTCAAAATTGCTTCCCTTCGGAAGATTGAACCCTCAACCATGCAACCACTAATTCAACGTAACACAATTTCACTTTCAAAGTGTTCACTGTCAATTCTTGGTGGGCAGGTATTATATTAAAACATAATACAACACTCTTTTCAATTTATTTCACAATTTTTATTGGGATCAGTTTTTAACTGTTAAAAAAATCAAGTGAGACTTATAAGGGTGTAACAAACAATCGGTAATAGAAACTTAAATTACACTAAAATAATTGACTATAATTAAAAATTTTGAGACCTCACGTGTAAGAAAGGTCACTAATGATACAATTCAATAGTTTATCCAAAATTATTAATTAGGGATTTTTTACAGTGTAATTTATAATATCACAAACAACTAGTAAAATAGCAACGTATTCTAAGCATTACTTTTTCAATCCAACGGCCGTGAGATTTCTGAAAAATAATTTATTGAAACTATATCAAACAAAAGAAGCAAATTAAAATATATAAAACTTAATAAGTGTGCTAAAAAATAAACCTAGGCCAATGAAACGGCTATAACAAAAGCTAAGAAGAAAAAACAATTTGATCATTCAATAAATTTGAATAAGGCTAGAATTTGTATCTATCAATTTCTAATATACAATAATTAATACAAAAGCGTATTTTACTATTCTCAATGTAACAAAATCTGCAATTGAAACAGTGTATGAATAACTCGGATAGAATAATTACGGTGGAATGAGATTTTTAAAAATGTAATGCAATTCGTTAAACAAAAGTATGCAGCTGTCAGAATCTAGAAATAATCGTTTTAGATTTGTTTTCACAAATTATTTTTTAAAATACACGGATTTTCCGCTATCCAGGCAAAGTATTATTTTTATTTAATTTTGGATTGAATTGAATATGAACTATGTTTTTTTACCTAGGCCAAGGTGACCTCAATATTGTTAAACAAATTGACACAAGGGGAAAAAAATCAAAACATCCTTAAGAAAATCCAATTATTTTCGATGTACACCATTCACAGAAAACCAATTTTTTCGCCTTGTCGAATGTTTCAAATTGATAGCAGTCTACTTTTTGTAGTAAGTATAGAAAATATTTGAATCTCAAATAATAATTTCGGTATTTTTTCAATCAGGACCGGACACGTTTCGTGAACAAATAAGTACATGCACAGTCAATACGTATTTTAGTTACAAACACCAATTATTTATTTATGCAGATAATGCCATAATATGGTGCACATATAATAAGCGCCATATCGTCAAACGACATAGATAAACGAAAATATAAACAGTGAACAATATATATTATAGTTTCCCGCCAAGATTAAAATATCAAAGAAAGAAAGGTTTGTTTCCCGCAAATACAAAAATATGCGTGTTTGTCACCTAAACGTGATTCTATATGATATATTGATCGTCCAGTTCATCATTCAGACAGCTTCAAATATCCTGTTTTGAGATGTGGTAAAAGAAATGGTAAATATGCTTTACTACATATTACTCTTTTCTTCACCAAAATTGTACTAAATTCTGTAAAAAACAATGCAATTCTCTTTCAAATAAAATTTCGGATACGAAAATATTAAAAAATGAAACGTTGAACCAAGAAAATTGATAATTCATGCGAATCACGAAATATTATTAGGAACAGTCGTCGCCATATTTAAAATATGCTCTATAGTATTTCCTAGAAGTTCCACTTGACATTTTATGCTGATATTATCTTAGCATTCCGGGTAAATTAAGAACTTCAATAATCCCCATGTATGGTAGTTTGACATTTTCCCATTGGCGAATTATCCTATAAGCAAATGTGGTGCACGCTTGGGGCCTCAAGAATGTTGTGTAATATAACCCATGTAATGTCATGTAAGAAATGTCAATCTATATAAACAATATATTTTTTCAGATGTTGAGTGCTACAGCAACATACCTCACTATACTCGTACAGTTTTCGATGACTCCTGTACTTGATATGTACTCCAATGGATCCATGAAGGAATTTTTTCGATCGTCATCCCCGAATAAATAAATATTAAACCTTTAATATGCACCCAACAAATTTGTTATACGATTCGAAAGTATTCTATCTAGTCTAGTTCGTATCAAAAAATTCACACTTGTCATTTTTATAAAAGGCAACTTGATGAAATGTTAACATATTATTTTAAATAGTTCAGTGAATAGTCACCCCGATAATTTTAGTATTTTTGTATTATTATTAATTTTTCATTCAGTTTTTGATTGTATGAAACTCGACATGTAAGTAATATTTGGAAATCTGGTATTTTGAGATTGAATTGGCGTTTATTTGATAAAATTGTGCATTTTTGTGTTGTTTCAATTCCTTCTACTTATCTGTTTTATTTTAAGCTTAATGCTGAAAGCAAAGTGCTCGAAACGAAAAGCATTTTTATATTGAGATTAAATTAAATTTAATAACATGAAATTGAATTTTGCAAGTTTTTACACTACTAGATATAAATAAATACACGTTTTGTCGTTTACATGTTCAACAATAAAACAACCAACACGTGCTTGAGAGGAAGGTCAAGGTTTTCCTCTTCATTGAATGAAATTAAGGTTTCACATTCTTTAAAGCATACAAAAGATTCAACGTACATTGCGGTTACCAATGTGCAATATTTAAATTGTATTACTTTTCTTATATTCAGTATTTTCAAGAATATGTTAAACTCATTGAATACATATATTATTTTAAGTTTTTATTAATTTTAACACGCCTTCAGAAAAGCTGCCTTAGTCTAAAAAAATAGCACGTTCCTACAATTGTGTGCTTAGAATGGCAAACAAAATATGTAATACTTTGATTATATCAAACATTTTGTTAAAATTTATGATACATTTATCACACTTGAGATTACCTTTTTAATTTTTTAAGCCTTACAACTGTTTAAGGTATTTTTTGTAAAACTTCAGAAAAGTAAACCAAGCTTTGAAGTTATGCTACTTGAAAATATAAAAAAACAGAAAATTTATTAAAAAAATAACAACATTGTTTTAAAACTGATTCAAAGTTGTCTGATACTAAAATAAGTTTGCAATAGATTGGTAACATTTTGTATTAGTTTTCACTCTTTGTTTGCATGATGCTCCCTGTTGTGCTAAGTGAAAATTGAATAAGAATCGTTAGATAGGTTGCCCCAGCTCCAACCATCTGCAATACAATAATACAAATATATCATTTTAAAGAATCATATTTGTAAAAATAAGTAACAATGGCCATGTAAAAGATAATTATTGTGATTTTGGTATAAATGGATTAGTGTTTTTTTTTAAAGTGTGTGGTCGAGACTTTTAAATACTGTCGAATTATTTTTATATATTATAGGTATTGCTTACAAAAGTTTAAAATGCAATGTATCGTATTCTTAATTGATGTCAGATATTCTTCGAAAATGCCGAAGAATTTTCAAACTCATAAATCGAGAAATTACAAACACTTTCGAGTTAACACTTTCGTGAAAAAGATATCTGGTCGTAGAGTGATAGTTGTAATAATTATGTAACATTTTATTTACCGTAAATAGCAGAGTATTGTCAATGTCAAACAAACCGTATGCTGTAAAACGAGGCTTCCGGTGCATCATGTGAAGAGACATTTGGTGAATCTGAAAAATAAAGAATGTAAGTATTCGAGCATGTCGAGCAATTACACCGTTAACATTGGCCACGGTTACGACTGTAAAATTGTGCAATTTAAATGATTTTCTGAATGTCTTTTTAAGCCTTGATTATCCATATTTTTCTTGCAAACAAAATTGGCGAAACTAAACATATACTAATGAGTATTGTGTATATTGAATTTCTGGCAACATGTGTACTTAATTTGCAAAAGGTAAGTTTCTTGACTTAATTTAATAACTTTTTTAGAATGATCTTTGATTGTTTCAGATGGTTTTTGTTTTTACATGTTTACCTTTTTCAATAAAAATACTCAGTTAATTTAGATTCTGAAATATATTCACCTTTTTGTTGACATCATCGTTATTTTGATTGATTGCTAGTTTAGTTAAAAGAACAGCAGTTTCTTTTGCCTAAAAATAATTTGTTTTAGATATATGTACATGTGTATTTTGTATACTGGATAGTGAGGACTCTACCGCATCTAATAATATGTAGGTGAGTTAAATTTGACATCCGTATTGATGTAACTTTTTCAACTGTCTTTTCAATTCATACAGTCGACAGATATTTTGCCTAATTCATGAATGGAGCAACAGAGTTACACTTTTTTTTCCCATTCCATGTTATTAGAAGTTTTACCGATTTGGTGTAACAAGAAAATAATATATCGACTGTAGTTAACGATTGAATGTCCAATCCACTGCAGTTGTCAGACTTGGCGCCAGAACCAATGCGGACTTCATTCTAAATAACCAATAAAAAATATTATCTTTAAAATAAGTTTTTTTATTTACCTCATACTGACATTCACTGCAGATATTAGTCAGTAAATATACATCAAAAGTATATACTGTAAAATGATAGACAGATATTTTCATGAAGTAAATCAAGTCATTGTTTGCGAGTCCTTCGATATGAACGCAAACAATCGTTGTTAGAAAATAAAATAAGTTGGCTATTATATTGACAAATACAGATGACATGCACATTAACATGCGAAAAGAAAAGCTTTCAGACACTTTGTCAGTTACATCACAGACGCTGTCATATATCTTCATAATTTTACTCAACTTCTCGATGAGCTTACTCGTCCGATTTCGCTCATATTTTGAACTCAGACTGAGTTGAGATTCTGAAAGATTTTTCAAACAATAGTCTGATTCCGTGATGTTCTGAAGTTCCTTGTTGATTTCCAAAATACTGTTTGACGCCAACTTGATAATGCAATTCATGAATAAAAAGGTTATTGTTACCATAGCAATCGGCACGCTTGTAGCGATTCGCCAAGAAATTGAAGGTATCACATAAAAAATAAACGCTTGTCTCTCTGTATAAAAAAAGAAAATAATGTGCAACAAATATAAAACAAAAAATAAATGTGCATTGATAACAGCGTGTTTTTTTTTAATTTTCACAGAGTTAAGACTTATTATATCGCCTTCTACTTTCGAGAGAATATCTATCATGATTTTAAGGCTGCCCCTTCCACGAAAAGAACTAATTACCAAGCCAACGATACAAATAAAATTTAGTAGGATCTTAAAATTTTCACTGATTTCGAGTATGTTTGATGGATAAAATGCTCGCACGATTGTTTCATTTTTATATGTCACTACTGTTACGCTTGATATGTAGGCAGCGTTGACTGCTATAAAGAATACCAGTGCCAATAAGCTCCACTCAATTCTAATCGATCCTTTTTCTCGGACCAAAGTTACTGGTAACAATCCCATAAACTGATTCATTGCTATCATTGGTTTTAAAGCGTCTAGTATATTTGACTTCTCCAAATAAAGTTTAAATAAATTCAACATTTTAGATGACTTTTCTTCCAATTGTAATTATCAACGTCTTAATAATTAATTGTCGAATGCAATATCTATATAAAATTTAGCTTCTAATGATATTTTATAGTTTCTATTTGAATAAAAACAGATCCTGAAGTAAACTAGTATTTGACTTAAAGGACTACAACTGTAAAACTCGGTGACTTTTTAAAATTAAACATTGTATCATTTTTTATCGTACTGTTTTGAAACATGGTAAATTTCAAAATCGTGCATTGGATTCAATTTATTATTATGAGAACCTATCACTGAATTACGAATGATGTCACCTGTGTTGATTGAGCTATATATGGGGGAATGATACCAATTAACTGATATGTGGCTAATGAGATGCATAATAATTGCAATCAATTAAAGTGTAAACAATAGCGTCAAGACAGAAGTTCACTGACAAAATCGCGAATCGATTAAGTTACATATAACAAAAGGGCTATCGCTAGAGCTTTATATAATATATTAACCATTTCCGCTCCCAATGTAAAGTGTTACTCAGTTGTTCAACCTCTCTTTTTCGAAGAGAGTAAGAATAAGAGAAAAGGCTGGGACTGGACGAGTAGTAACTGTACGTCTTACGTGGACAAAATCAAAGCTACTCAGTGCGGCACGAAAATATCAAATGGTTTCCGCCGCTATAGTTCTTCGTGACAAAAAGCACGCCGCGATCAGTTTATTTGATATTTTGATTCGCTTTAAGCCGCGTCCCACTCGTGTTCGCAGTGACTTCGCTCACGCAAGACGTAGCGCAAGGTAATTGTTTTCGCTACCTCCCGTTTTCCACATATTTTTTTCACGTTTTATTGTGTCTATTGCGTAAATCGAGGAAGGTGTATTTATTAGTATGCGGTGATGGTAGTAGCCCTCAACCTATGGTAATTACCATGAATTATCCTGTGCGATTGCTTTGTATGCATCATTATTGAAAAGGGGGTCGACTAATAGTACCTCAACTCACCACAACGCTATCTATTTATGATAATCGTTAACGGAATTACAAATAATATTCCCATGAGTGATTAGGAAATAGAAAAATGTATTGTCATTAATTAAATTATTTCTATTTAGTTCAAACAAATTGGAACTGTAATGAAGAAGAAAATTAAGATTTTATTTACATGATTTTTAAAATTTTGTACAAATAAAAAAAATATGTGTTATGTTCTTATAAAATATCAAAAGCCGAGAGTATTTTTTATAAAAAAAATCTTTTGTTGAAACTATTATAAATATATTTTTACAATAAAATAGCAACTTACATTAGGTGCACTTACTTAAACTAATAATGTAATAAATATTCTATAAATATTAAAATTCATTATTAATAAAGCTAACAGAAGATATAATTATCTTCACATTAATAGCCGATAAAATGATCACTCACTTTTCACAAATATGTGCATCGTAATGTCCTTTTTGCCCAATGATAAGGGTTTATTTTGAACAGCACATTTTTCGACCATTGCTAACGGTTTATTTTGAATCACATATTTTTGAATTTGTCGTTCGTCCAATTGGAATGGACGTCTTTTTATATTCAAAATTCAAATTTCCTGGCTTAGAACTGAAGCATCGTAATAATATTGAGAGAACTTTATTTGAAAGTTTGCATCGCTACGAAGTTTTTTAAATAATCAAATATACTGATTCGATTTTTTGAAGCTATAATTATAGGGCTGGGCGAAGATTTTTTGGAGCTGATTTGACAGATTTGGATCAGTGTCATTGATTCGATTATTGGAAGGTATGGTTATATTTTGCATCCGGCCATGAAAATCTTTTTAATTTCTTACATGCATTAGGGATATTCTTATTACGGTATGGTTATTTTATAGAACTATTTTTCGACTTTTATTTTAAAATATTCTACTACGAAAAATAATTGTTGGCAAACTTAAACATTGTTCAAAATTAAATAATTTACAATTTAAATACAGCAGGGCTGTCGATATATGCCCCGAGGTCTATTTCATCTACTACGAAAAATAATTGTTAGCAAACTTAGACATTTCAATTATTTTTACGAAATATATTTGTTAGCAAACTTAGACATTTCAATTATTCTACGAAATATATTTGTTAGCAAACTTAGACTTTTTAATTAATCTGAAAATTATATTATTTAAATACTGCAGGGCTGTCGATATATGCCCCGAGGTCTATTTCTATTTTTACGAAATATATTTGTTAGCAAACTTATACATTTCAATTATTCTAAAAAACATATTACAGTGCACTCTCGATTATCCGGGCTAATGCTGGGGAGAATGGACACGGATAATTGAAAAAAACGGATAATCAGAGTCAGAAGAATACAAATTAAAAAAAATCTGTTATTTTCATCTGTTTTCGAGATTTTTTTAACGAATTCCTTATTTCACTTCTAAATATTCTTAAAGCTGTTACATTATTATATTCAGTTCTCCTTTGTTCAGCGTAATCTAGCAATGTTTCAATACAATTCAATGCCGTTTCATGACTAACGCAACCACTGGTATCTTCTTCGCTTGTAGTACTATTGTCATTTTCTTCCTCTTGGGTAACAAGAGAAACGATATCAGAATCGTCCATGCGTTCAAAGCCTGGATCATTTAAATCACGGTTGAGCAACTCCTCTATGTTTTCCTTATCCACGTCTTCAAAAAAAAAAAATCTTCCAATAATTCACACATATCAGGTACAAAATTTTCTTCATTCTCTTCCGAATCCATTAAATCTGTTTCTATGTCAGGAAGAATCTTCCTCCATGATCGAACGAACTTCACTAATACGATTGTAAATAGAAACACATGTGGAGTACAAAGGATTTCAATTCTTGACACATTCTAGTCCCATAAATTATGATTTTTATTGCGGTATATGCAAAAATTTATACATTCAAAAGATACAAGTGGTTAAAAAAAATCAGGGTTAGTTACGTAAACACAAACAGATCGAAAAATTCATCCTTTTTTCAAATAACGCGCATATTCAAGATCGCAATTCATTAATGCGCCCTATAATCGTAATAGAAAAAAATTATCAAATTAAATTTGAATTAAAAAATAATTATTATCAGGCACGAATAATCCACAAACCGGATTATCCATACACGAATAATCGAGAGTACACTGTATTTACAATTTAAATTCTGCAGGGCTGTCGATATACATATGTCCCGAGGTCTATTTATATTTCTACGAAATATATTTGTTAGCAAACTTAAACATTTCAAATATTCTAAATATTACATTCTCCCCCAAAATCCCCCACGTTGAGGTCAACGGGCTTACAACAGCTTCTTATTTTTATAACTCTCAAATAGAAGAAATTAAATTTGTAAAATGTTATTCTTTTCCTCTGTAATTTCTTTCTTATGTAATTTTTGTTGTGTAATTTTATCACACGTATTAGTGTCTTTTGTAATTTTATCCAGCCATCCCAGATTGTATTGTAGCCCCCTTATTAAACGATGGAATAAAATGTTACCGAAGAAATTGAAAATTGCAAAAGAATGATCAAATTAATGACTCCAGCCCATGTCATCTGCAAAAAAAGTGAAAAATAATAGTCAATGTCTATGCTATAAATAAATATCTAATGAAGATGCTACTTAATCAAAAGAAAAACGTGTTACTACTCCATTTAATTTTACATTATAAATATTGACTTTTCTTTTTCATACTTACTGTATAAATAAGATTGCTGTTAATATGAAACATTCCACACGGGGAAAACTGTGGCTTTCTGTGCATCAAATGTAAGCAAGTTCGATAAATCTGAAATAATATACATAACTTCTCCAGTATTTTTTCTATCAAGTAAAACAATATGATCAAAACATATTTTATTTAATGCTGTAACAGTGAAGATTTACAATAAAAGTTGTGTGATGTATCAGTTGCAAAATAGCCAATTCATAATTGACTAGTTTGATTGTGTACTACAGGTCACAGATGGCATCCTCTGGAATCACTCAGAGATGGTAAATGAGCCCAACCCAGTCAAATCGACCGGATTTTACCAATATAGTGTCTACGAGGGTGATTTGCATTGTATTGCATAACTTTGCAGCATTTATAAAGAGTAATTATATGTCAGATTTAAGAAGCTGCATGCCACAATTCCATTATTTTTTAAACACACCTTTGTGCATAACAACTAATTCCTCATTAGGCACCTCTGAAAATAATTTTAAGAAAGCAGTTTGAACTTGCCTCTTCAAGAATAAAGTTGTCGCTTCGGCGTAAAGCAAGCTTGTTTAAAAGCAGTGCAGTACTCTTAACCTAAAAAATACATTGTTAATTTTTTAATCTATTTTTTAAATATTTCCTATGCCAAGACTGAGCAAACTTGGTGGAGGACCTCAAGATACAACCATTAATTGTATTAATAAAAACACAATAATGCCTTTCCACCAAGTATTAACAGTGAAAACCCTAAAAGTCATTAATTGTATAACAAACGAAAGTTTTCTTGCAAATTTATCACTACTTAACATTAGCTAGTGGTCGAGTAGCACTGGAATATTATTTGAAAGTATGTAAACGATTCATCAAAAACATAAACAATTAACAAAAAAAAACTATTTTATACCTTCTTCTGGTAAGTTTCAACGCTGTTAGTTAACACCACAGTACCAAATAAAAAACACATGCATTGGCCGCTACAACTTTGTATTAAATAATATATTTCTCCTTGGAACTTTTTGTCTGGTTGAGATACCATTAAATTAAATATGTGAAATAAATTGACCACCATACTAATGAAAACCAGCAACAGAGATAATAACGTACGAAATGAAAAGCATCTCGAAATTTCATCAGTGAAGTCACATATTCGATCAAAGATTTTGAAAATTAATTGCAACTGCATCACTTCACTCATTTGCGACTTGTTATTTTTTAGTATCTTTTCATTTTTTAACATTTTAGAAAGTAGTCGGTTTATTTTTAAGAAGTTATCAGAACCAATACGGTTCCAACAGCTTATAAAAAGAATCGTGTTCGTAGTCAACATGATGGGGAAGTTTGTTACGATTCTCAAAGACCATGTCGGCTTATTATCCCAAGCAAAAAAGTTCTTGATGTTCGATGAAATTAGAATCAAACTGATACATTGAAAACCGATGAGGATGACATAGTGTGTAAGCGTTTGTTTTTTGTAGTTTCTTACGACTCGAAAGTATTTAAAATCATTATCAGTCGATATTACGGTATCAATCATAACTTTGAGTCCATTCTTTACTGAAATAAATCCTACAGCATGAGATATGGTAGTCAGAGTACCAACTGATAGTTTAAACCATTCGCTAAAACTCAGTAGTGTCGAAGAATAAAGGATTCCTACAACAGTTTCATTTCGTTTAATAACGTTGTTAATACTTTTTACATAGACAAAGGCTACCAGTAAATATAAAATTATCAAAATTTTACTTAATTTTGTCTTTATTGATTTATTTTTCGTGATAATTATTTGAAAAGGCGAAAAGCTGGTTAAATACATAAAATAGAATAATGGCTTTATTGAATCTTCTACATCAGTTGATTCTAAAAAGAAATTTTTGAAGGCCATTTTATAATTCATATAACGTAAAATTGAGCACGTAATTAGACTGTATTCTTAGTAAATTAATACTGTGTTGTTGAATTGACTAAGAGTATTTGAATAAAGGTTTAAGTTAAAACAGACTTGACGTGGTGTATCATTGCATAACTAAATTAAAATCTAATATTTCGTAAAAAAGTGGACATTAAGAGCTTATTATGATAAAATAATGACCACTTGGTGTCCAATGTCAATATAATAATGCAATAAGTGGAATAAGTGCAAATAATCATTAGTTCCATGAATATTTCAGCTATGAATGACACGTAGACTACCCATTGACTTGAATTAAAAAAAATGTTTTAATGTACTTAAGGTTTTATGAGAGAATATTTGACCACTTCACTTCTACATCCATCTATTATAGCAATGACCTAGCAAACTCATAGTCCAACAGAGCCAAGTATCATCGGAACAAGAACCATAAACATACATATGTCCACAAGTCTACTTTGGATAGCACGTATAAAATTGAGAAAGCTTGAGGATTGTTTTTTTTTCTATGTATTGCTTGATAAATGTAGTTTTATAATTTCTCACGTGCATAATATTATATATGTTTGTTCAAGTCACAGAAGTTATGCAACTTTTATTTTCACTACCATCATGTAACATTTAAAGAGCTGTGCGCCCGTGTCCAAAGAGCCACAAAGTCTGGCGATCCAACCCCTGACCTTTCAGCTTACTGGATTTTCTTATCTTTTTGCATTTCAATTTCGCCCTGTTTTAACTGCGCCCAGGTATAAATATTGGCGATTGTCGTCTTCTTTAGAAATACTGTATTTTTTTTCCCACCTTATTACTGTCATTTCAATTATGTATTTGTATCACTTAATGCAGGTGTCATTAGTGGTTAACTTCTTTCTGGCGTACATATGTACATATTTTATCGGTCGAATAAATGTTATATAAGAAATATACCGAACAGGAAGCACGCTATAACAACAGTATTTTTATTCTAATAATGAAGACTTTAAGGAGATATTTGAAATGTGATGCACGAAATGTGCACGAAGTTTTAAAACCCATCTTGACTATGAATAAATTGATTGGCTTGGTACCCTTAGAAATTGAAGCATTCAGACAAGGGCTCATTAAAACGACATGGAATATTTTTTTGCTACTTAATAGCTTTTTTATTTTTATCATTTACATCGTATCACTAGTCTTTGTTATTCACTCACAAGAAACATTTATAGGCCTAATCTACTCATATGTATTTCTGTCACTATGCGAATGGATAAAATTGACTGTAAATGTTTTATGCATCTTCTGCATAATAAGCAGTGTTTTCTTTGAAAAAAATAGTAAAAGAATTTTACTTCGAATACTGAAAAAGATCGATAAAGACTTTAAGCGATTAGGAATAATCAAAAACTATAGAAACCGTTTGATATTTCACACGATCGTGGTGATATTAATGAACAGTATGCATTTTTTATTATATTTTCTGTATAAAAACACTCAACTGTCATGGTGGCTGAGAATCGTTACCAACTTCAACGCATCTCTAATCACAGTTACAATTTTCTTCATGTGCTGTCTTATATCTCTGGGGACAAATAATTTTGTAGAATTGACCAGAGTTCTAAATAAAATGTTATTCACATATGAAAATTCTCAACCGCTGATTCGTGAAATAAGTTCTACAACTGATTTCGAATTACATGATAATAAAAAGAATTTAAACCACAAAAATGTAGAACGGCTGAGCATGATTATAAAAATATATGATGAAATTTGTGAGCTTACTGATGAAATTTCTGATTGTTTTTCGTTACGAATGGTTTGTTGCTCGTCAGCCATATTTATAAAAATCACAACAAACTCATTATTTATTATTTATGCATGTGTTATCAAGCAATACAAAATGGAATGTGAAAACATTGCTCTGATATATATTTTTTCTTACTATTGTTGTCTTGATATTATTTGTTTACTTATGATGGTTTTAACATGCGAAGCATGCCAAAAAGAGGTAATATTTAGTTTATCCTTTCATGTATTTAAAAAAATAATGGATTAAAACGATTCAAATCTTTAATTTGTTAAAAAATATTTTTTTGTATCCTACATACATAATCATATGTTTATTCAATGTTTGTTGTATACATATTGTTTTCAGGCCCATTCGTGCGCAATAGTGGTCAGTAAATTGGCTGCTGAGCAAACAGATGTAGCCATTATTGAAAAGGTATATATTATATGAGACACATTTCTACATGCTTGTAAGTTTATCTTCTTCTTCATATTACCAATGACTGGATTTAAAAATGTCAATACGTTCATGAATCGTTAAAAACAAGTAGCTGTTGTACTAGAGGTCTGCACGGGCCGAAATTTTACAAAATTACCCGGTCCGAGCCCGAAAGAGTCAGGCCCAACCCGGCCCGGGCCCGAGTCTCATACTACAATTGTTACTCGAACCCGACCCGAAGCCCGGATTGATACCCAACAGACCGAAAAAAACCCGTATTTTTACAAATTTACAACAATTTACGATTCTCTATAGAACTGGTAATAATTAAAATCATCATGGCTGACTTATAACACGAACATAGTTTGAAATATTTTTCTGAAGAATAAATTCCTTACCCGAGGCCGGTCCGAGCCCGAATCTCAATTGCGCTTACCCGCCCGAAACCGGCCCGTGGGACGGGTCGGGTAATGGCCCGTGCAGACCTCTATGGTGTACATACTGACACGATCTTATAATTTTCAGTAAAAAATATTCGCCGAAAACAATAATGAAAACGAACCTTCCGCTTAGATTGTGGGTTATGTGCGCAGTGTGTATATTAATTACTAGACTAATTTTAATGTTTTATGGCGCTGTCTTTCAAAAGTCAAAAATAAATAGTTTTCGACCATTCGAAATTTTAAGACATGGTTCCATACTTATATATTTTCATACTTAATATAACTTATAATACGTAATATATATATTTCCATTATTGTTATTAAATACTCTCATGAACTAATTCTTCAAGCTATTAAAACTGTCCATGCATATGATTCACCGAAAACCGAAGTTTACGCCTTGTGGCTTGTTTGATATAAACCACAAACTACTTTTTTCTGTGAGTATTCAGCAGGCTTTTTATTTATTTTTTACCCGTTGTATTTAAAGTTCTCGTGCATTATTTTCATGAAGTTTTGCTAAGTCATAAAAACAATCCAAACAGCGAAGGCAAGCCTACATATCGATGCCTTAGTGTCAAGATGTTGTAACTACCAAAATGTCGAAAATGAGTTAAGAACGCAGTTGGCTGTAAAATGTTAAATATGTAAAATGTTATAAATTAAATTAAATATGTCAAAATTTTGTATCTTCCTGATTTGAAATAGAATTTTACAAGGATAATATTTTTAAGTAAATACTTAGCAGTGGTGAAAAACTTGAAATGAAGAAATGATCGATGATGTCCAAAATATTTCTATATTGTTAGTTAGTTATTGAAAGTTATATTGCAGATGGCCGGGGAGGCTACAACGTTCCTGATAATTCTAATACAATTTTCAATGACTCCGATACGACAACCGACGTCAATTTAAACATATGAATTTTAAAAATATGTAATGTAAGTAAAATATTGTTCAATTGCATTGCCCATAAATAGTTATAGTTTCAATAATACTGAATACAAAACGTACTATTTTAATCCTTATTCTAATTTTACACAAGGTGTATGGTCAAGTAAATATAGGATAAGTATGTTTTACAACGCATTGGAAAAATCATTGCAAAAAAATACCTATTTTTAAAAAATATGGGAACATATATTGAATTGGCGTTTTCTCGTCATTATTAATTTATTATGTAATTCGTATTAATTATCTAATGAAGAATTCGTTTTCAACGTGATAACGATTTTTTTTAATAATCAATTGTTTTGCTATTAATTGATAATAATCAATTGAATTGCTTAGTTGAAAATTGTTAATAACCGACAATTAAAGTATGTATCAAAATTTCAAACAGCCTTCTGTTTTTTTGTATTACAATTGACCCTTCTCGCATGCTGGTATGTGCCTATATATTCACGAATAGAGACTTTATATATAGTAATTTCCACTATGAATTGTTTTATTTACGTCAGTGAATATCCTATGTCAATTTTTTGATAGAAAAAGAGATATAAAAATGAGATTGCGTCAGTGGTTATATTTATCACTCAGTCAAAATTCACTTTCATCAGTCAATTAAATGGGTGGTGACGGGATGACGGTTATATTTATTACTAGATAACACATATATTTCGTCAGAAATTGATGTTATTAGTTTTAACAATCAAATGTAATTTAAACGCACTCAGAAAGTGTTATTAATACTGTACTCGTATGATTACTAAGCAAGATACACTTCGATCGATACTCATTAAATAAAATACGAATATACTATCCATCTATTAGCGATGGTAGTATATTATTTAGAATAAGCGATTGTTGCTTCTGATATTGTTTGTTCTGTTTTACTTTTGAGTCTTAAGGAATAACTAATATAATACAACCAACTGTTAATTCCATTATGAAGAAATACGTGATTTTATTTTTAAGGAGTGTAATGCGTATATTTGCCACGTTTTTTGACGCAAAAAATTTAGCGGAGACACTAGAACCCATTTTATGGATGCAAAAATTGGCTGGCTTACCCTTTGCCATTAAATCGGACGGTCTTAATTGTAAAATTGTTCTAAAAAAACATTTATTATTGTACCTTGTCAGCTTAAATATGCTTTATTGTTATGGCACTGTGAAATTTATCATAAATAAAGAAGATACTGTTGAAAGATTTTTTCCGTTGCCTATATTTATGCTTATCAGATGGTTGAGATTAGTGTTAAATTTCATAAGTATTTTGTTAGTTAACTTAATGTTCATTTTTCAACGACACAGCTGCGTGTTTATTATCAACACTTTAACTGAGATAGACGAAAAATTAAAGCGAATCAAAGTATCAAAACATAATTATCAGCGTCAGTTTATATTTCATTTATGCATTGTGATAATTTTCAAAACGTTTCATATTAGTATGTTGATTTCATGTGCGGCTCACCTAAAATCATGGACTAATAAACCATCACTATACTTTAGTTTCATTACGACTTCTCCCGTATACGTGGTTTCTGTAAATTTAATATATTTGGTGTGCATAACGCGTATCATTTCTGAAAAATTGGATGAGATTAATATACAACTACGCAACATGTATAATTCACGCTCTGTTTTAGTGAAAACTTTTAATTTTAAAAGCATTTACTATGTTAAGAGCAAAAATGTTCGATTTAAGACTTTGAACAAAGATCTGACAGATATTGAAAACTTAAACTGTATTCAAAACATTTACAGTAAAATTTGCGAGATGACAGATGAAATTTCGAAAAGTAATGGAATACAAATAACAGTTTGTATAGTCATGGCGTTTGCGAACATTGTTTTAAGCGCATTTTATATTTTAAGCACATTTATATATATATACAACGAAAAATTTGAACAAGAATTTGTATTTTTAATACAAGGGTGTCTATACCATTGCGTGGTTCATACTTTCAATATTTCTATTGTGACCAGCACATTTTACGGATGTCAAAAAATGGTACGTACATAAGATGTTAAATAAAGAATTTTTATTTTGGCCAACCACTATCCACTGCTGAAAAGAACCTCCAACCCATATTACTCCGTTGTGGCAAATCTTTTTTTTTTGGGCCAAAATTAAAAAATTAAAATCTTAAAATCTCACAATGAACTTGGACGCGAGAGTTCTGCCGATTTTTGTGTCAAATATTACTTTAAAAGAAACATGCTTTTTTATTACAGAATAATGTGCAAATCTTTTGTTAAAGGGCTGAGCCATTACCGAAAAACAAAATTATTGTTCGCAGACAATCCTTTCAACAGTGAATACCACACATTCACTTCTTACATTTTACTACTTATAGCTCTCCTTTCTGTTATTTCTTATCCCTGCTGTAATTGTTAGTATTTACATAAGATCTTATAGCAATCTTAAATAACTTTTTGTACAATTTAATATTTCGACTGAAGGTGCTTGGTGGAATTTCAATGTTATATTTGAATCGTTCCAATTATGTACATTCACAAAAGTTAAACTTCAACTTTCAAATTCAACCTTTTGTACATTTAAAAAAATGGTTTTCAAGGCCCGCGGGCCTAGACCGGTCTGACTTTATTTTTTTAATAATAAAGCATAGTAATCAAACGTCAATGACATGCATATGTCCAGATATACATAATAGTCTTTATGACTCGCCGTTATACCGGCAGAAGGCGTTAAGTCTAAACACCTCATTTTGAGATAATCGTCATTTTCAATAATCATGAAATTTTAACATATCTACGTATACACTTAAACTATTACTTGTCGTTCTGAAACTTCATGCAATTCGATAATGGATAACGAATTCGATTCATATATTCAAACATTTTAAGTTATTTAAAGTGTTTTTGTTGCCAAAAATAGCTTTGATTGGAATTGACTTGATACATATACATATATAAGGGGTGATTCATTAAGAGGTACTTTTTTCAAAAGACAAAAAAACGTTTATAAAAAAAAATATTGCATAGTCTTTAATATAACAAATAGACCCATTTCTACATTTATTTTTAAAATATTATTTCTTTTAAATGTTGGCCGTAACTACGCCTAGCATGGTCCATTCGAAAGTTACAATTTTGGATGATGCGTTCGAGCATTTCGACTGGTATTTGGGTAATGATGCGAGTAATGTTGGCCTCCAATTCCTCAATCGTAGTCGATTTAATTATATAGACTTTCGACTTTACGTAGCCCCAAAGAAAAAAGTCTAGAGGCGTCATATCGCAAGATCTAGACGGCCAATTCGCTGGTCCGAAACGTGAAATTATTTGTTCACCGAAATGTTCTCTTAATAAAGACATGCTTTTACGGGCTGTGTGGCAAGTAGCGCCATCTTGTTGAAACCAAGTATCGTGGAGATTATGGGCTTGAATTTTAGGCACCAAATAGTCCGTTATCATGGAACGATAACGGGCGCCATTCACGGTTACGTTCTGGCCAGCCTCGTTTAAAAAAAAAATATGGACCGATTATTCCACCAGCCCATAAACCACACCAAACCGTTGTTTTTTGTGGTTGTAGTGGCAGCTCTTGAACCTCTTCGGGTTGATCTTCAAACCAAATACGGAAATTTTGTTTATTGACATATCCATTTAGCCAGAAATGAGCCTCATCGCTAAACAAAATGTTAACAAAAGCGCACGAAAAACATTCCTCGCAGAACTCTAATTTGCGTAATACAGCTGAATAATTTGTAGGCGCTGTGCCAGCGTAAGTCTTTCCATTATGAATTGTAAAACAATACTGAACAAAATAAAATAATACTTGGGCACAACTCACGTGTTACAATCTATTATCAAATCCCAGTAAGAAAAAGTACTTCTAAATGAATCATCCTTTATTATATTCGAATTATATAAAAAGCACCAATTATACTTGAACTTGTTTTTTCAGAATATACATTCTGTTAAAATCTATCTAGTCAGTTTTTGACTTATCGCCTTTTGCCAGTATACCGACAAATGATTGTGTTCCGTATGTATGTACGTGCGTCGATATTTTTTTTCGTTTGTTTGAAAAGTTACGGTTGGTTGGTGCGATGACTTAGGTCTTGGTCCGCACGACCGAGTGTAATAGTCAGAGTGGTTTAATTTTGGATACCCCTGCTCTAATGATCACAGTAAAAGCTTTCTTGTAGTTAACTAACTCACTGGATTAATCACCGGCATAAAAGCCAATTAAAATCAATAAAACGCAACAACAAGACGTTTAGGTTTCCGTACTCAATTTTTTTACTAGATCATAATTTTATACCAAAATACACAGCGAGTAATACAATACATACTATTTTTTTTTATCTTTCTATCTGAAACTATGAACACTTTTCGACGCTTTTTATTGCATTGTTTTGCATCAGTGGTTGTCAGTTATACAAATGCAAACGATCTCTTTGAATCAATAAAGCCGGTTATTATTATACAAAAAATAATTTTTGCGCCATTTGTGATAAAAACCAACGGACATTTAATTAAAACAGTTTTGAGCAAGCCAATCTTGGTATGCTTGATTGTGGCGAATGCACTTTATACCATGACAATTGTAAACATATTTATCTCGCACATCAGCGTAGAATTTTTGTTTATTTCACCAGTAATTATTATTGTCGATTGGATAAAAGTTGGTCTTAATTTCATTTGTTCGCTAAGTATTAATATAACTTATTTCATTAGGAAAGACAGTTTAAGTAAAATATTGAATTCATTTATTGAAATCGAAAACGAATTCAAGCGTTTATTTGTCAAAAAAAATTACAATCGACAACTACTTTACCACTGGAGACTCGTTTTAGGCGTAGGGTTTGTCCACTTCATATCCTTTATCTCGTATTTTACCCAAGGGTTTGATAGGCTTTCAGTTAAAATGGCTTTTATAACAAACACGCCCACTTTGGTGGTATCGAACACCTATATATATTTAGTATGTATAGTGCGTCTAGCCTCAGAAAACTTTGAAGAAATCAACGCACAACTGTTCAAAATGTGCAAACAGCATACATTTATAAAGGCATCGTCAACAACTTCGGCCAATCGTAATACTGTGGATTGTTCTTCAATATTTCATTTCAGTTCCGATCAAAATAAAAATTTTGATTGCATTGAAAAACTGAAAATTATTCATAACAATTATGATAGGTTATGCGATATAACTGACGTGATTTCTGATAACTATGCAATTCAAATGATTTTTTGTTTGATGGCAGCATTTTTTGGTTTTGTTATTGATATGTTCAATGTGTTGAACAGATTTCTGTCAACTTATAGTGAAAATTTGTTCCACCAAAACGTTTTTTTTATGAATGTGTCCATATACAATTGTTTATTACACACATTTCATGTCAGCATTTTATGCAATACTCTCCACACATGCCATAAAAAGGTAGAAATGTACTATTATCTTAAAATACTCCTTACTTTTTCTGACCACAATTTTATAATATGCAAAGTTCAATAGTTGTAAAAATATATTAATTCATTTAAAAAAAATGCTTATTTTTATATGAAAATATTTCAAAATATCCTATAAACTATTTTTTAAAGTTAATTTTAAAACTTTGTTATTGCTATCATGTTATATTGTATACACATCAGTTATAAAAGTCTGCAAGTATTGATATTAATGTTATTTTTTTCATTTTAGGCAAATAGAACAGCAGTACTTTTAAATAAATTATCTATAAAAACAACGGATCCTTTGGTTTCCAAAAAAGTAAGCTGCATCAATATTGAACTATAATATAATTAAATGTTTTTCAAAGAGAAGATTCTTTTCTCCAGCTGACTGACCACTGCTTAGATAAAATTGTAGAGCAATATGTTTATGTTTATTGAAATTAATGTCCGAATACAAATTGCCACACCCCAACTCGGACCAAACCTATTTATGCAAAACAAGCCTTAGTTTTCCGGGAAGTCAATATATCTCTCGAATAAAGGGTAGCAGGCAGCGGCGTCATTGATTTTCATCGTAAAAACGGAAAAACTTGATGTTAGTTGGACTCGTAGCTAGATAGACGTAGGCACTAGGCAGAGATGTTTCAACATAGAGGCTGCAATACTATAATATAACAGGAGCCAATGGAAAATCGCTGTCAATAAATATTACTCTCTGTTGTATTAAGCACTACGACTGTGAAACATACTGCTATTAACCGAGAATTAAAAAAAATCTATTATGTTGAAAATGTAAAATATATATTTTTTAAAGAAATTATTAACATCTTTTCAGTTGGACCAGTTTCTAATGCATATAATGCACAGAAAACCCGAATTCACCCCTTGTGGGCTATTTGAAGTTAACAATACACTTATTTTCAACGTAAGGAAATATATTTATTTTATTTATTTATAAATTCGGCGTAAAAAGAATAAGTTCTGAATTTCAAAAAAAATTTTTAGTAACGTTATTACTTTGCTAATTAGCAGTTATAAAGAATTGTATACAAACTAAGGGAAAAACCTACAGCAGAATTTAAATTGTAAAACATTAAATTATTGACTATGTTTTACAGATGGTGGGCGCTGCAGCTACTTATTTAATAATACTTCTACAGTTTTCTTTGGCGCCACCTGAGTGAAATGTTTTGAAATTGGATGATCTTAATCAAATTTTAATTGATAATATATTACTAAAAAAATATATAGCACAGGGAAAAAACAATACTTACTCTTCTCATCAACAGCAATTTTCTATGTCGCAGATTTTTAGTGTGAAAATTTTTGCAATGTCTCAATGTGTGTGTACTTATATTAATATAGCTAAAGTTTGACGTATTCAAGCAGAAGAAATTGTGTTCTTTTTATATTTTAAAAATGTCTGTTTCACTTGTGAAATAATAAAATGCTTGAAGAGTTGATTATTGAAACCTATCATATTTCCACTAAATTAAATTGACAAGACATCATGATAAGTTAAAAGTTAACATTATTACTTTTAGTTTTTGAATATGACAAAAAAAGGTTTTAAAATATGACCATGTATACGTAATACTTTACAAAACAATTTTGTGAATACTATTTTGTATCCCGCTTAGTTAGAAGAGAGGAGCTTATTTATAATAAATATCGACTGTGGTTTTTTGCAAATTGCAACTAAATTACAAAATCTGTCATAAGGACTTAGTAATAATACCTAAATTTAGCTTTTCATTTTGAAAAACGAAAAGCCTGTGAAGATTACAACCAGTAAAAAAGACCTTCTTGAAGGGTTTTATTATAAAAAATATTAATTGTATTGATGTAATAAAACACCAGTTTATAAGTCTGTGCATTTCAAGGTTGTATTTATTCAATATTTTGACTTTGGCCCAAAATCGTTAAAAAACGTTTTTCGTCCCTCCTGTAAAATTTTCTTTTATGAGGGTTGATCATTTTTACCTAAACATAGTCGATATCATAGACATCTATAAAAAAATCTATACTAAGGTTCGAATAGTGGATATCACAAAGAAAGAGTACGACGTTGATCACTCTGCTGCAGGCGTCTTATTGTTCTATTTTTTTTTCAAAGCTTACTACTTAAATTTTATAGTTTTTATTTGACTTAAATAATATAAATATACAAAAAATATCTTTTAACCATTAGGTGAATCTTTTTATCATTATTAAAAATAGTTTGGAAACACAGGTATTCAATAATAATACCAAACAACAAAAAAAACACGTTGCAAGCAAGTTATTTTTAAGGGTCTTCCACTTCAGGTTCATTCGTGTCTCCTTTAGGTAGATATTTAATGGCCATTTTAGTCGCTGCCAAGGAATTTTCTTCCCGCCAGTGCTCCCATATTATTCCACGGTACAATTCGCTCGATGGCGTCTCGTAGTAGTTACCGTTCAAATTTGACTCAAAACAGCTAAAAATTAAAAATAAAATATTTAATAGTCAAAACGAAGACAAGATGACGCATATATTGAACACTTTTACATTTATATCTTCTTTTTTAAAAACAATTACTATCACCGAATCCACCAGTATCTGAAAACTTTGTTTCATTAATGATTCATAAACAACGAAACATAAAAAAAGTATTATATTGAGCAGTAATGCTTTTAAGATAGGCAAAGATACAAATGAACGTACAACAGCTACTGAAAAAATGTCATTACTATTTTTAATTGAAAAGATTTTTTTTTTCGACTTCATTAGCAATGAGTTTAACGTTTAAAATGAAAACGTATTTTAAAAATTGACGTGTACCTAAGAATTAATATTTTCGCAGCAGAATACTTTAAAAAATAGGCGTGTTCCACTTTTTTAAAAAATAATACCTGTCAAACCACCACCCTCCACCGTACTGACTGCATGGGCAACATGAGGGTGCTCTATCATTAGTCTGGTCAAATGTGCTGAATCGTGATCCACTGTGGTACGACAGAGAGTCCGAAGCATTCCCACTGTAATCGGATACTTTAAGTGCATATCCAGTCTTTCTTGAACTCACCTGCAGATGATGTTTATTTTTAGTTTTTCTTAAATCTTTCCATTTTTTTCTAATAATCAATCCCGGGATTCCAAAAACCCACATCCTTAAATAATTGGGAATCCCGAATTTCTTCAAGAATCTTAAACAATTGTGACACCATTTTATGGCGAATGATCAAACCCGGGATCACAAAAATGGTTCAGGATTGACGCAGTTATTAAAATGTAGCGTATTTATTATAGGTGGATATTTACTGATGTATAAAAAGATAAATTTAATATAAACCTCGAATGTTCCAAATTGCGCCCAAACTTGATTATGATCGAAATCTTCTAAGTTAACATTTAGAGTTGTCATATTATAGCGCTTAGTTAGAACATGAATGGCTTCATTTCCAATCCAAAAGTTTCCACTTGACAAGTCTCCAAAACCAAACGTGTAGTCATTCCAGTTTCTGGTGAAATTTACAGAACCGTCTCTACGGCTTTGTATGGTTATAAACCCTTCTGGGGAGCAGTAAAGTCTAGAATAATGTTGATAACATGTACTAATATTTTAAAAAAACAGGTTGCAAATGTAACATATTATTTGAATTATTAAAATAATTAACACTATATGAGTTCATAGTGACTTTACGTTCGAAAGGGCTGTAATAGATTACTCAAAACCTTACTTACTCCGAACGTCTTCTTTTGCACAAATTAAATTCATATGAAGGATTTAAGCCACTAAACAAAATATAGCATGTCAAGTCTTGGACGTCTTTAAAAACGGCACGACTGTCTTCATACACGTTCCATCTTGACAAACACTTTTCGGTAATTTTTGTCTCAGAAATATCAATATCCATGTCGGATAAAGAGGTCGTACTTTCTGTAGATGATATTGTTGATTGAGTGCTAACAAGCACAGTTGTAGATACCAATGTTGTTAAATCTTCGAAATCACTTTCTGAAGTCAGTTGCACGTTATCTGTAGACGTTTCTACGTAAACGTTGGTTGAAGTTTCGCCACGACTTGTTTTGTTTACAACTTCATTTAAATTATCAACGTCTGTTCTTGAATTTTTATTATCACATTTATTTTCTTGAAAAAATATTGCGAAAACTTGTCTAAAATCACTTCGAATATTATTAACTTGATTATTGTAACAAGCTAAATTATCTTTCTCAGTTTTGAAATTTGGATCACTGTTAAGGATTATTTTGACCGTTTCAATATTTCTGTATATATTATTGGAAGTATTTATTAATTCTTGAATTAAATTAAATACTTTATTCTCACTGCTCTCATTGCACTTGGTAATTTTATTAGACATGTGGTTTAGCGCCTTGGTAGTTTTAGCACAGTTGTCATCTAGCATTTTGTCAAATCTTTCTTTCGATGAGCGCTTAAATTGTCTACGAAGTTTTTTAATGGCCTTAGCTTCAGATTTAGTCAATTTTAGATTTTTTTCGTGGCTTTTGATATTAGCATCATCCGATTGATACATTTCGACGGAATAGTCTTTCTCGAGCTCCTCACTAACTTCTTCTCGAGGCTGTTCATCTTCGCCACTACTATTATCTGATACAACTTTGTCATATATTAGATCGACTTTCGAAGACATATCTTTGACCAGCTCTTCCAACACCGGTGGAGTAGTGCATTTTACAACAAGCTTTTTGTTTTGTGATACTACTGTCTCATTGCCAAATTTGTTTCGTTGAATTTGTTCTGCAAAAAATTTAATTGTCCTAAAATCTGTAATTACAGTCATAAAAGTAAATTTTAAATGTTTGTTAAATTAAATTAATTAAAAAAGTATTCATACCAATATTTTGTCTCTTGTAAGTAAATAGTTTTCTTATTTCCACTCGACCCGAATCTACCTTTCCTTCGACTGATTTTAATGCAGCAAGAACACCTCTTGTAGCAAATTCACCATACAATGCCTTCTCATCGGTTACGGTTTGGGATTTTCCTAGGGTTTCGAACCGCACATGCAGCCCTAATACTTCAGTAAGTATCCTTTGGGATGTGAACTCTATCGAAGGAATAGATGTTAATTTTCCATCGAGGTTGATCAACTTTTCCTGACCGCTACAGAGGATAATTTACAAAATCATTATTTAAAAACGTTTCACCATAAAATGGATAGTAATATTGTAGGATTTTAATAATTAATTATAAAAAATAATTACGTTGAATAACATCTGATATAAAAAGAATATAATTATTGATTAATACAGCGAAGTTATTTTGTGATTATGCTGCAGAATGTCTTCCAGCCAAATTAATAAAAGGCTTTTTTTTCAATGAGGCCGCATCTTATAATGCCAGAAAAATACAGTAAAGGTAAATAATCCATTGACTCCTGTGCAGGTTGAAACCAGTATTTTTGCGAAAATAAAAGCATTTTCGGATAAGAAGAATGTCGAAATAGATAAATGAGTGGTTAATTTAAGGATACCTGCTAATTATATTAACTTTTCTATCAAGTGATTTAATTTGTTCATTCCACGCAGCCACATGAAGCTGAAATGTATCCCAAACATGAGCCCTCTCCTGAAATAGTAGATATGTATGTATTAAAATAAGAAAATTCATTGCATCACATGGAGATTATATAAAATGTACACATTTATAAGACATGTATATAATTAACAAATAAATTTGATAAAATTGCACAATGTTGAAATAAAAGATTCGGAAGCAAAATTATAATATCAACTAAAAATATTTGTCAGTCAGAAGTCGGCGTAGACCTACTACGACGTAGCAAGCCTACTGATTCGTTGCAGGCTCTGATATTTGACTTATTTAGGTAGAATATGTTTTTTTTAAATTTCCTCAAAAAAAAAATATTGACAAATTACTTCACAGTTTTACAAACGCTCCAACTATTTCTTATCAATATTACTAATAAAGGTAATTTTAGCTCACAATGTGAGTCAACATGTTGCAAGTATGGGGTCACTCTCAGTGTTAAGTAGTTTTTTATTAATTAGGTTTTTAGCAGTCCATAGCAATTAAAATGGCTTATTATATTATCCATGTAAAAAGATTAGTTTTGCGAAAGATTTGAACACTTTGTATATTTGATTCTAAAATACACGCATGTATTTCAATAAAGCATTTAAAAAAAGTATATAAAATCTGACTTGTTGAGGAAGATTTGCTTTAGATTCTTTAAACATGTTGCTAAATTATTCGAGATCAAAACCAGATTTTAAATTATATCATTAAAAAATAAAAATTGAAATTGATCTTACTGGTTGAACCTGGACCGGCCGAGTCGCTACGGCTAAGCTCTCACAATGGCGAATATGATATACGAGATACCAGAATGTTATTTAATATAAAAAAAAACTATAGGAAGTTTTTTATATTTTCGAAGTTTTTAGCTTGATTTTTTTAAGAAACTAATTAATAAATTGATCTTTAGGAACTAGTTTAGGAATTATTGTTTGAATGCCGTTGTTGTTGACAAGCGGTTCTCGATAGAGAATATTTATTTATGTAAAGCTGTGGTTCTCAAATTGGGGCACGCGCACCCTTTGACATGTTTATAAAATATATATTTTAAATGCACTAAAAAACAACCAAGTTATTTAAAATTTTAACATTTTTTTGTATTTATTTATAAATTTTTGAGTGTATTTTTCAATAAAACAAATATTTGGCAATAAATTTAATTTTGGAATAAATTTTAAAGGGAGCCGAGAAAATGTTTTTAGATTCAAGGGTGTTCAGAACCACTGATGTGGACTTTCTTAGCTTACATAAATAATATTTTACGTGTTTTATATTATGTGTGGTCGCTTCAAATTCTCGCCCAATGTGGTCTACATGGTTAGAGCTTGGGTTCGGTTCCCGGTAAGGTCAAGATTTTTTAAATTTAAATTTGAGACCTAAGGCGTGGGTGTTTGTGATGTCAATTTACTTCGGGTTAATCTCGAGTGACTTACAATATCCTCATCGAGTTTTTTTTATATATTTGGTGCATTGGCATTAGCTGTAATACCATTTTTTTTTAAATTAAAAAAGTTTATTCTCCATATCAACTTCTTCGCTATCGATTAATGTCACGTCAAAGTTTTCATATACATATTAAAATATCATTTATATTATCTTTGACGCAATTCACCATTTCAATGTCACAAAATATTACCTACGGCAATGGAAATCGTACCTACTTGAATATTTCTAACATTGCTATCCAAACTGGCCACATGTGAAGCGAGTGAGGTCAGCTTTTCATCTAGTCTTCCTAGATAAAGAGTGTTAAATCTCCCCAGTTGATCTGAAATATATAAACACTTCAAGTATGAAATATGACGTAGGTAAATAATTATACACACGATCAATTGATTTTTTACAATATTAGTTTTATTTAAAATGAGTTAAAGTTTATTTTTAAAGCAGGTATTAAATACAGAATAAAACACTTACTGTCAATAGAGGTCATTAAGCTCATAAGAGCTTTTAAATCAGTATGCCGACCATTTTCTTCGAGACCTTCGTTTGCTACAAAAAAATAAATGCGGTTATGTTCTCTTTTACGTTTTAATAATAATTATGAGTATATTTATAATAATATTGTGATTATAAACATGTATTTAGGGGAAACTTTTAAAATATAAAAAGCGAAATTCGTATCAATTATATTAACGTCTTTATAGGAAATTGTAAAATAAACACGGTGGTGTTGTTCATAAATCCCAATAAAAATCTCGACTGCTTTTGCCTTTTTGCCTCGACGTAATGAATTAACAAATATTACTAGACAGACAAGATAAACAAAATATCGACTGTGGAAAGGAAAAAGGACGTAACCCACAGTTTTTTTCGATAATCACAATGTATCAAACTTGATACACGTTATATCAAAATGATGCAAGCTGTAAATGCCGAATTCGTATTTAAATTTATCTTTTAAGTTTGAAAAAGATGACCTTGTAAAAAATTAAAACCAAGAAAAAAGACTTCTTAGACAATTTCTTTAATTTATATTAGATTATGTCAATTAAACAACAGTTTAGAAGTCTCCGTGAATTTCAAGGTTGTGTATAATTCATAATTTGCATATGGCCCAAAGTCATCAAAACACGTTTTTTGCGCCATGTGTGGGTTACGTCCTTTTTCCTTTCCACAGTCGATATGCATGTATCACTTTTAACGTGTTCACTGTCAATTATTGGTGGAAACACTTTTTAGTACTTATACCAGATTTTTTAAATAAAAAAACAGGACCGGTCAGTTGGTAATAATGTCTGTGGTGAATAAAACTGCTTCTGACCGCTATTTAAATAATACGAACAAGTTTAGTTTAAATTAGTACTACTGTTTTATTTTTTAAAATACAGGTATGTTGGTTTACGAAATTTTCAAACTAGCAATACACTTTTTTTATCTTAATTATTTTTACTATTTCCTAATTAAACACTTTGATAACTTGAAGTTACTTTCTTTTTATATGCGAATATATTTCGGTACGTAAGACTTAACATTGGACGAATTCCATGCTATATAAATAATGTTAAACTATAAGTTGTATATTGAGACTATAATCTGGTATTACGAAACGTATTATATAAAAAAGGTAATATTAAATTTTTACTTACCTAGAACTACATTCTCCGTATGTACTATTTCTTCATCGACATTTTTATAATTTAAAGTCGTTGAACAAAAAAACGAAGGAAAAATTAAAAACACAACTAATGACACTAAGTATATTCTTTTCATTTTAAATATAGTTCTATAATAAAGGTCAGTAGAATAGTATTATCATTTTAATATTCACAAAAGCAATTTTCAGTCACTCAATTACTTTACCAAAGTAAACACAAATCATAAGTATCACTATATATTTAATAACGCATACATAATAATGCAGCAGATTGATTGAACGAATTTATACACATGTAAATATATCACTATCTGCTGAACATAGCTGCTAAGTATAAGAAATCGATTAAAAACAGAGCAAATGAAATAATTCTGTCCTCCATCAACTCTCACTAGAAGTACGAGAAGAGATTCTAATGGAAAAAATTGAAACCACACGCGACCGATGAATCATCTAACTTCATCACTAACTTAATCTAATAAACATAGCATAGGGTGATACAAAAATGCATCGCAATTGAAGTAACATTGAAAAATTTATTGAGTCGATTTTTTTTTATACTAGTTCAAATCAATTCAATTTAAGCTCCAATTACCAGGCGAGACATTGTTCTTCGTTAAATCATTTGAACAGCAATAAATTGACACTTCTTGAAAAAAAAAAAACGAACATTATTGTACATTTGCAGTGGTGGATTGAGATTTTGAGAGGCCCGCTGCGTAAACAAATGGAAGCCTTGTTTTTAAAATAACGCGTTTCAAAATAACATGTAAAATTGAAAATTAAATATTACGGTTTCGTGTAAGATAAGCTATTTTTGAGGCCCCTAAGGTTGGTTAAATGGCCTCAGGTTCTGACGTAATCCGTAACTATACATTCGGAACACTTCTATACCTCAAAGGGTCAAATATTAAGCTTCAAATAATATAATAGTTAGAGCGTCGTTTCTCATTTTTTTCGACCTATGGCTCTCATTTAATTTTGAAATCTGTACACTTTTTTATTACGACTGTGTTCCAGTAGGTAGTATTCACGTCCCTCAAATTGTCATTTTTTCCCAATGATATCTTGGTAAATTATGTGGCTCGCATGAGCGATTGAGAAACGCTTGAATGGAAAGCTGATGAAAAACCTTACAAAAAAACACCAGACGTAAACCATCAATAAAATATTCTAAATAATTGGTTTTTTTTGCTATTTTTGTAGTTTAATAAAAAAGTTTAATATTTTATTTTTAATTATTGATAATAATTATTGAGATACAGATTTCAGGCACAAACCACCCTGTTATGGAAAAGGAAGTCCAATCTGATAAAATTAATGTTGTTGTTTTACAATGGGTGTCATAAAAAAACAATTTTGATACATCTGCAGAAACCATTACAATATGTGCGTTTAAAATAGATCAATACTTAATATTCTCGTAAGGGACACACCGAGTGATCACAAAATAAAGGCATAGATAAAATTTGTAGATAATTTTATGTTATGTTATGAAAGTCATTCTATTAAATGTCTTTTCTGTTTTTATTTTCAACATCTTAAACTAACAAAAATATTATTTTATTGCTTTTCATATTCTATAGTGGAATGCTTATAATCACAGTTATAAAAAGTGAGTATCATAAATAAAACATGTTTCGAAATGTAGAATGATTTTTCATTCTGGCGGTAAGGGTAGGTCTTGCTCCTCTTCGGATGTTTTCCTATTCATACCACTGGTCTGAAAAAAAATTAAAAAAAAAAAATATAGCATTTTTTGAATATCAGCTTCTTCAAAGATTGCATATTATATCCCAAATTATCATATGATACCAACGGTAAAAAGAGTTATCTGAAAATATAACTCACCCTAGAAGAAGCAGATGATGCCGGAACTTGGTTAGTACGATTAGCTGAATTCGAAACACCCTTTCCGGCTAAAAATATTAATGGCACAATGAGTTATTACGTGCATGAAAATATAAATTCGTGTCTATTTAGTAATATAAAAAAGGATCGTAATATTTTTGGGAATTAAAAAGTCTTTTTTACCAGGTGTTGGGGCAGTTCTCGGTGGCGATGAGCTTCCTCTGGAAGAAGCGCTACCAGCCGTTAACGGAGAGCCTGTATGCAGCGAATCAATATGTTATCATTTCACTGTCACTATCTATTCAAATCATTAAAATTGTGACATTTTTTACACCCCAATCGTCACACTTCTTCGTAACTTTTAAACCTCACTTTCATTTCAAAAAGATTCTTAAAAAGGCTGCTTATAATCAATTATATAATAAATAATCAGTACATGTTTTTTTATATCACCTGAATGATATGCGTTCTGCGACTGTCGCCTGGCCCTCTCTAGTTCAGCTTGCCACCTTCCAGCCTCACGAAGACCTTGGTCACCAGATAATTTCACCAAAGCTTGCAAACCTGTTGTTTTTTTGTTGTTGGTTAATTCATGTTCAGTTGATCAGAGTTTAAGTAATAATATATTTGGAAATCTTTTTTACATAACGAATAGTGACTTACATTCTACATTGTCAGGGAACCTCTCATGCAATGCTTTATAAGCGCCAAGAGCTTCCTGATAGCGACCAGCTGATCGAAGACATGCACCTTCCTGAAGACCCCACTCAACCTTGGACCATAATTTTTAAAAACATCAGAGAATTCAAGTACAATTACATTTTTCATTTCGTATCTACTCGCATTTTGTATTCACAAATAACGTTTTAATTTGGCGATAATATTGTTGATAAAAACTTAAATTCACCCTATGATACGTATGATGTACACAGTAATTTATAAATAATAAAAAAATAATATTTCATTCTCTATATAAAAGATTTGTAATATTGACACAAATTGTGTTGTTTTTAGAAACTAAATCTACGCAAACCATCTGTAATAAATTCAAAATGGCATCACATATTTTGCAACGATAACGAATATCGATAACTTAATAAAACAAATACATATCGACTGTGGAAATGAAAAAGGACGTAACCCACAGTTTTTTCAAAACAGGTATTTTCGATAATCACAATGTATCAAACTTGATACACGTTCTATCAAAAAGATGCAAGCTGCAAATGCCGAATTAGTATCTAAATTTAGCTTTTAAGTTTGAAAAAGATGACCTTGTAAAAAAATAAAACCAAGAAAAAATACGGAAATAAAGGTTTTCCTAGACAACTTCTTTAATTGATGTTAGATTATGTCAATTAAACACCAGCTTAGAATTCTCCATGCACTTTAAGGTGTATAATTCATAATTTGCATATGTCACAAAATCATCAAAACACGTTTTTAGAGTCTCCTGTAAAATTTGATATGTGTGGGTTACGTCTTTATCCTTTCCACAGTCGACATATATATCATTGTTTTACCTGCCCAGGACACAGTTTAGCAGCTCGACGAAAGTATGAAAGTGCTGATGGAGCATCTCCTGATGATTTCGCATAGGCTCCGAGCCAGCCCAACGCCTCTGGACATGCTGGAAACACTGCATCCACCTAATGGCAGTACGATAAGCATGCAGGTGTATTTGTAGCTACTGTGGTTATAAAGTGCATTTTTTTTATTAAATGGTGCATTCTTACATGGTGTATTCCACAGGGTAAGAACTGTGTAAATTTTGTTAGATTTTTTTGCCTGGCATGTCCAAGAGAAAATTTCTCAAGATTTATTCAATGCACCTTATTGTGCTTCAGGTAATTAATTTTATGGAATGACTTGTATGATTTTATATACACTCGCTCTAACTATTTATTTTGCCGTGAACTATTTGGATGCTATGGAATTTACCATAAGCCCAACCAATTTGACATTACCAAGGGTTGTCTAATATGCCTTTAAAATTATTCCAATCATTCCTGAACCGTATTGCCACATTATATTTAAATAGTTTTATATGTATCGCTAGTGACGTTGACATTATTTACATCAAGATAGCACTGGTGAGCTGCTTGCGTATCCCCAGCTTCCTCGTGGAGTCTCGCCAAATGAGTCAGCAAGCCAGGATCACTCGGAGAATCCGCCAAAACTTGATGATACCTAGTTAAGCAGCACAATTAATACATATAAAGGACATTGCATCTCTCTATAGAATATGTTATGTTTAAAAGACAATATAATCGAAATTCAAGCTTGTCATACCAATGTGCGGCTGCATCCGTATCTCCTTGAGCATGCGCAATAGCAGCGAGCCTCGCCCGCGAATATGCGTCACCTGGAGCAATTCTAGAAGCTCGTTCATAATTGACCAGGGCTTCATCTCTCCGACCTACGCGCTCGCATGCCACACCTTGCATAGGGTCAGATGGAATATGTTACAGCAAAAGCAATAGCGGTGAAATCAATGGTATTTTTTTTATTTCAAAACAAAACTTTACCGAGGTAGTAGGCTGGATCTCTAGCTGCAGGGTCATTTTGCGCGGCTCTTCCCAGCAGAGCTCTCGCAGCTCTCCAATCGTTCGAATCTCTTGCTACGGAGAGTGCATGCGCCAATAACGCCTCTCCTCCGGCCAGCGAGCAGAAGGAATTGCAAGCTGCAGTATCTCCCTCCTTTAAAATATTCTTTCATATTTTAATCATGTTTCAAATCTGAGTTTCAAATCCGTAACCACGCGACCGCTCATGAACGATAACAGTCAGTAACACGAAACAGGAATATTTATAAAAACATATTATATTGCTAATCTCACAATAGTATGTAGGAAGCTAATGGTTGAGCGGTTGAGCGGTTGAGGTCTGTTTAGGGAAGATCAATATAGAACATCTAATATTTTTGGACTCACGACAAAAGCAATAAAGGCCAGGTTGGCATTGGCTCTTCTTCTCATGATATTTGGCCTGCTCTGCGCGGCCAGTCTCTTCAGAGCTGTCTTGGCTCGCGAGGCACGATGAGCGCGCAATGACGCCAGAGCGCCCGCCGCTTCCAGAGCGCAGGCCAGTTGGGCGCGAGCTGAAGACCGGAGAACCTCCGCGCACCATTCCATACTTAACACAGCAAAAAATAAAATAAATAAAGAAATTAACGAGTATTTTTTATTATAACAAACATGAAATATATGTATACAGAAAATTGATAATTCATATTACCCTTGTGGGTCGTGCCGCGAAATAGCCCCAGCCGCTTTTAAAACGCACTTCTCAGCCTCTGCTCTCTTTCTGTTGAGCCATTTGCTGAGCCTATCAGCCCTGAGAACATCTGTCAACACTCGCTCACTTGCCTCCAATGAATTTAACTCCACCTATAAAATAGTATTAATAACATTCCAACACTATAAAACATATTTAAGTCTATTTGCATTACCAATTTCGATGTATATGTAAATATTCAATAGATCCATTATGGGTTATCTTACAATTCTCTGCAATCTGTAAGTATGTGTATTATTTTAGAAATTGAGAAATTCAAAATACAGCTGTAAAGTAAAATATTAAATTACAATATGCAAACACTTAAACAGCCTGACATTTAATTTTTAAAATAATTATCCAATTTAGACTTGAATGTATTTGTATGAAAATATTTTATATTTATTTGAAAACTCATAAATGATACGTTAAATACGATTGGAGTATGTCATTCTTTCAAAAGTGTATTTCGAAAAAATGACAAGTTCTATATTGGCATCTTCTAATTATTTTTGTCGGAATGACACCCTTCACGGGTCACAGAATCCCAAAAAACAATAATTCAATGAATGTACATTTTATATTACGTACCTCTCCTTCATTATTTGACTCAGTTTCTAAATCATCATCGGAATCAATATCCACATCGGCCAAGGCTTGGAATGATGCCTTTGCTCCTTCCAGATCACCAAGCGATACTTGACACAGTACCAAATGAAGTCCTGTACATTTATTATAAATAAAGTACCAGACATAATAAAAAAATAGGTTAAAACAAATAAAATTTAGAAAACAATCGTGCAAATCGGGTTTTGGTATTTATTATACAAGCATAAGTTGACAAACGAGATTTTTTATATGCTCAGTAATATGGCTGTATGTTATAATACCAAAATCTGATTTGCACGGTTTTATTGAATTTTGTGATTTTAGAATTATTGTATCTATATATTATACATACTTGTATTCTATTATATATATATATATCCTTGATTTATCGTTTTTAAGGGGCTACCAAAAAACGATGAATACGTGAACGATAGATTGGGGTTCCACTGCAATTAAACTGTTTTGATATGCAGTTAATTATTTTCATTTACTCACAAAAAAGTTTCTTACCAGTTTTACAGTCTGGACCTTCATGCATCATGTGTTGAAAAGTAGTTACGGCATCTCTGAATTTTCCCATTCTCACCAACAATAAGCCGATATTATGCATGATTTTCAACCTAAGATAAATTTATAAATATAGAAAGCATAATAAACGGAATAGACGCTTATATAATTTCTACTTGTGCGTTTTTTTGCGGAATCTTCTTACTTGAGGTCCTTTTCGTTGGCCGGAGTTCCATCGAGGGCCATTCGGTACAATTTCAACGCCCTTCGATGGTCACCTCTCGCTAAGTATGCTGCTGCAGCACCTAGGCCCCGTTTTGCTGCGCCAGAACTACTCGCTCCAGTTGCGCTCGGCCCAGTACCTCCTCCTCCACTTGCCCCAGCCGCAGCTCCGCGCGCCCATAGAGCGTGCGCTTGCAAAGCTTCGCTCACCAATCCGGCACTGGCAAAAGCACATGACAAGTTGAACAGAACCTTTAATAAAATAAAATAAAATATAACTAATATTTTTATAGGATAGGATTTTTTTTGTAGTATGTGCAAATTAACATTTTGTGCGAGATATAAAAAATTGTAAACGTTTTTTTGCAACTATTCTGAAATATATTTACGTACAGTAAACGTGACATCCATGTTGTGTGCATCGCTTAATCCATTTTGCTCCTGGAATTTCAAAATCTGGCGCTCAAGAGCTGACGCCTCTTGAGCTTTACTGAGGGACTGAAAAGATCAAAGGAACTGATTGAGTACACATATCACCAGTGGTTTCGAAAGAAATAAATAATTTATTGGTGATGACATTATTGCTGACTATAAAGAATTACATTTAAGAAACTAACAACATTAAAGTTGTTAAGATAAATTGCTACTAACTAGCTTTAATATTTCCTGCTTTAGAAAGCATAAGACAAAAAATAGTATACATATTTCAATTTTTTAGCCATGGGATTTATGCAATTGTTTGTTTGAAACTAAATCCTGCAATCTAGGTTCAAATTTAGTGATATGAATACGCAAAACAGATACGATACGGTTGGCTCCTTGTAGAAAATGTTTGTTCCCAAATATAAATATATACCTTCAAATAAAGAAACCATTTGATGTGAGCATGGAGCATTCATTCTTGTTACAGCATGTTTTTTAAAAGTATTTTTAAATACCGCATGAAGAAAAATAATAATATCTAGATTTAAAACATCTCGCGGGACACACTTTGTGAACCTCTGATTTAAAAAGATTGTAGTCAGTGGCGGATTACCCAATAAGCGAATAAGTCGCGCGTTTGATGAGGCTTCCGAATCTTATAGGCCTCAAAAAAAACTTTTATATCATAAGTTCTGCTTTATTAAATAGGGCGTCCACATTCTATTGCGACTGTTGTATTGCGTGTGTTTGACTCGCCTTCGACCGTAGTAGAATTTCTATTGTTATGTTAGATTGCTTCAAAATGGATTCCGATACGATTCCGACGAGCGGACCATTTTTTTTTTACAATAATTTGATTTTACTTTTACTTAACTTAAGCAAAAACAATTGCTTCCTTTTAGGTAAAGATTGACTTCTTACGAGAATCTTATAAGTAGGCAGCAACCATATTTTTGGAGTTTTCAAAAGTAACTTTCATCGATTTGGCAACCTTTAATTTGATACAGAAATCGAGTTGTATTTTGAATCAATAATTTATTTATATATTATATATCAAGCTTCGTAGAAACTACTCTATTAGGTAGATGATTTAAACTTATGAAAATGATAAAGAACACGCAGAAAAAAAACATCAAAAAAATACATTTTCAGAAGAGAATGAAATTTTATATTTTACGCAAACGAAAAATACGGTAACCTTTGCTGTGTCATACACAAGAGGTGTTCTCAAAAAAGTATCTTCAGGATCGGGTGGTACTCTTAGTCCGCACGATTCTTCCACTAGTGTCATAATCTTCGCCTCCATCAGTTTGATCTTTTCTTCGGCTCTGGAAACATAACACATAAGTCAGGCGTTGAAATCTACTACTGTAATTTATATTTTACCTAAAAGTGACTATAGCTTCGATATATTACTATATATACTATATATACTGACCATAGAAATTAGAATTCATCCAACAGACTGAAAAGACAGTCAAATAATACCCATTCTAGGTTTTATCACAGTTTATTTATTTAAAACTTTTAGTTCCACATTGAAGTTAAAGCTCTCTTATTATAAAAAAATCAAAGAGCACGCTATTTTCAAATGGATATAAAAATTAAACATATTGGAAAGCTGACACATTTTAACAAAAATGACATTTGGCTTTCGATTTAATTTTCTGAACAGAACTGCGATATTCAAGCCATAATTTCTAAGATACATACATTTATTGTGAAATAATATTTGAAAAGCATTTCATACGCCTGTCTGATCAGAAAGAGAAACATATATTGATTTGATGCAGGGCCGTAGCGAGACCCTTAGGCGCTTAGGGCAAGAGGCAGATTTTGCGTCGAAATTTAGTATTTTTATAAAAAAAATCCAGGTATTATTTTCGCGCCAACTATGCTCTTCCAGTGCCTCGGTGCCCAAGGAGGTCGCCATGTTCGCCATCTCATAGGTACGGCCCTACTTAAATGAATACTTACGTATCGGCTGTCGGCCTTTGCAACGGCTGCGCAGCTGGTCTTCCAGCCGAAGTAGTTGAAGAAAATGAGGAACTAAATCCAGCAGCTTTCATCGCCGTTACTGGCCTCGGAGCAGCACTGCCGAGACGCTGACCTCCAGTCCTAAGACCAGTTACCATGCGGGCAGTACCCTAATAATGTTATAAAAGTTTATTTGACAAGATTTTTAGATATATTTAGTAGGAAGATATAATATAATACAATATATGTGTTACCGCAGTAGGTCCTCTGCGCCCAACTGCTGTCGTTCTTACAGCTTCTTGGAAAGCGGAGTCATCCGCTAAAGTTCTGCTGTCGAGCGCCGCGGGGACAGAATCGAACCCCGAATATAGATCATCATCAATACCGAGGGCTGGAAATTAATAATGTAACTTTTAGTTTCAAATATAATAGTATAGATTCCATAATGTTAATAAGGAGACCCAAGACTTTGCTTAACCTGGTAACCGCTAACGAATGGTAAAGACATTATCAAATGGGGCTTTAGTCGCGACTCGAAACATTTATTATGATGATATCGAAAAACGGCAATCGACCAATGACTACTACAGATAGTAAATTTATCAATCTATTAAGTAATTTAAAACTAATGTGTTCCAGAATTGTGCTGAATAACCTAGCCAAGTAATTGAAATTCACATTTAAGCAATGATTCTATAATATAATTTGACCGTGCCATCTTAATAGGTTGTAGCGAAGGATCTACGCTAGGCCCTTTATTTTTATTGATATGGTCGATTTTTAGCGATTTCTATATTTATTACCTGAGATATTTATATACTTAATTCAGCATGTATTGTTATAATTCACCTGAATCTTGATTATTAGAGTACATCGAATCATTATTGATGGAACGTAATAAATGCATTTTTATAAAATGCTTAAGCAAAGAATATATATTTTGATCACAATGAGCTTCACTTCGTTTTTTATGTAGATGTAATATTATAAAACAGGAAAATGATGTTTATGCTGTTTCATAAAACAGTTGGGACGTTGCTATGACTACCATTTGTCATAGTTTGAGGCTAAAATATGAACCTTTTTTATTTTTTGATTGAGTCAAACACATATGTAATCTTACTAGTCTTACTGCTAGTGTTTTTTAGATTGATCTTAAATTTATTTATAAAATTATACGGTTTTTGTTTTATATATAAGTATATATTTTAAAAATTGTGTTCTTTATTAATAAATTAACACAAATAATTATTGTTGTTCTTCATGCTAATTACTAGTTATTTAGATACGAAAGTATTGTTAATATTTCATTTATTTGACAATAACTATGAAAATAGTGGTTTTGTTTTGAAAAAAATATTTTTTAATTATAATGCTATTGAAAGTCAACTTTAAATAAATATATAAAAAAAATAATCATAAAACCACTTTGCTCACAGAAAAGCTTCTTTGATAAGTAATTACATACTTTGAAAAAATATATATTCAGATTACATATATAACATAATAACAGGGAAATTAAAGTATCCCTTGCAAATATTAAATCAAATTTATACTCGCAACATTGGTGTTATCGAACTTGTCATGTGAGTTCGAGCAAGCAGCCAACATAACTCAATAAAAACTATCCGCCTGACAGCGACAGAAAAGATTATTAGACCCGAGTTACCTTACCGTCGAAAGCTACATTAAAAAAAATACAAAAATGGGTGCTTCAGCTCTTGTTATGATCATCATGACCGCCATTTGGGCTGTTGTGGGAATCGTCCTCCCGATTATCGTCCCCAAAGGACCCAACAGAGGGTAAGTTAAGCTGTACAACCATCTACCCTCTTGCCAACTTATGCTGATATCGTAGCGTTGGAAGATTGCAAACTAGCTTAGACGTCCAGACTGTGGTTTTGTCAAAAAATGATTACACGATAAAGATGTGATGCTACCTCACAAGATGAGCATGTTCTTTGGATTTTAATTTGTAACCTTGATCAGTGTTAATATATTTAAGGTTCTTATTGTCAAAATATTTCATACTCGAGCATTTAATGTCCATGGTTGAAAAACACTGATGAGTGTCAAGTAAAATAATTTTACATTATGACTAACCCTTGATATATTATCATTATATCTAGGTATATAATATGCATTCTTTTAGAATGTGATCACATTTTTCTTCACTAGTTAATTGCTCAATGCACCTCCATAACTAGCTTGTTATATTAATTGTTATTTTATTTACAGGATTATGCAAGTAATTTTGATGTTGACGGCAGCAACCTGTTGGCTTTTGTAAGTAAATTGATTTTCTGCATTTTGAAACACAAATGAATGATTATACCTTCCTGATAATTATAACCTTTGCAATTTGATAGTCTTATTATACTTTATCTGCACATTGGTTGGACTGTTAACTCGACAATTGGTCTATTGGCTTATCCCAGAATTCTTCATTACATCTAATTTTCGGTTATTTCAAAGAATAGCGTCGTGAAGCATTTGACGTTTAATCGAAATTGCCGCCAACACAGAAATCGTTTGTGAATTATTTGTTTTAATTATACAAATCTAAGAAGCGTGATCTTTGATTACTGTCAGAATAAATGAAAAAAATAAATGTATATTCAATCTTACCGATTTCGCCGCGAAATCATTAATATTGGAAGCTATGTGTAACTACTTATACATCTTAGTTAAGATACGATTGAATATATATTTATTTTTTTCATTTATTCTGACAGTAATCATAGATCATAACGCTTCTTAGATTTGTATAATTAATTAAAACAAATAATTCACAAACGATTTCTGTGTTGGCGGCGATTTCGATTAAACGTCAAATGCTTCACGACGCTATTCTTTAAGATAACCTAATTTTCCATAACCCCAATACGCCACTATCTGTTCTGATGATTCAGTGTGTGGTTTTTCTCAATCTTTGTCAGATGCCATTATTCCTTTTCAAGGCCTTTATTACTCTTGAATTAACTATGTCTTAATAAAAATCAAATTAATGAAATATGTATTTTATAAATAAGATTATCAATCGTATTGCATTAATTCTTGCAGCTGGCTGTGTTGCTACATGGCCCAGATGAATCCATTGATCGGTCCCAAACTATCTAGCAACACCATATTGATGATGGGCAGGGAATGGGTAAGAATAATTCATTCTTATTTGAATTATTATTATTTTTATAACATGATGTACTTAAATGTTGTTGTGTATTAAAAAATGCGACACTTGTGAAAAAACTGCTTTTCTTTTTGTGTAAAACTTAAATTTAATACATATTCATTAAAAAAAATTAAACGCATTTGCTATATTACAATCTGACTATGTTGAAATATTCTATAGCCGTGTTACCATATACATGGGTGGCTGGCCAGTGGGTCGACTGTGAGCTCATATAATGCTATCTCTGGTTCTAAGTATCTAAACCAGGGGTGGGGAACCTTTTCATTTCTAAAGGCCACATTCATTTATCTGATTCAACACAAGGCCGCAGTAAAAAAAAATTGTGACCTCCCCCTTTTTTGAACTGTCGAATATATAATGGGTTGATTACACTCTTTTTTCAAACGCTTGCATATTATTTTATGATCAAAGTGAATATTTTGATTAAGTCAAAAGGCCGCATCAGAATACCTAAGAGGTCGCAGGTTCCCTTCCACTCATCTAAACCAATGGAATCAAAATGAAGCATCATTCACAATCGAGACATTTATAATAATTCACTGCATGTCTGTGTATAGTGGTAAATTCATGTGAGATTCGAAATGAAAGATTTTTTTAGGCGGCATTATATTCCATTTGCATAAACGTTTTTTATGTGATTCTGGGTTTAAAATTTATGAAACTTATCCCAAATTTTCATCTTTCATTGGTCTTTTTTACGCGATATCCTATGATACACATCTACTGCAGAAAAAGAGGATTGAACTTTTTGCCGTGTAAAATTTTTCTGGAAATTCACTAATTATTACTTATCTGTTTCATTTCAGGGAAATGAAGTCATAAAAGGTTAAGTGAAGAATGCTGAGAGTAGATAAAGCTGACACCATACAGTAATTTATATAATTCCTCACTAGGGCTGGATATGTAAAATTTGTATTTGTCACAACTCACTTCAAGAAATATCAATGTATTATGCTTTTATCTGTAAACTATTCATACAGAATAAGATTTTATCTATTAAAGTCACACGAGTTGAAATATTGTGACATTTATATCTTTTACCAGCAATTATCCTGCTACCTTAAAAACTCAACCTTTTTTGTCACAATAATTTTTATCAATATTGTGAATGGATTTCATATTCCGTTGTTGATTGTCTATAATATGTAATTTGATGAATGTTTATAAATATTTACCTTGTACATTAATAGTTATTAATTTTGGTGTAATCAAATGTATTTTATTAAATAAAAAGTAAATTATTAAATTATTTTATTCCACAATGATTTCTGTAAATTTTAAAAATTACTGGTGTCATAGAGTTTAATAATTACGTGTATTATATATATTTTAAGTTACACTGTTGATATTGTTGAAGTAAAGAGATTTTGTTCGAACAATGTGATTATTTTATATACATCTTATTAAATATTCCATGTATACTTTTTATTTGTCTCTTTTAACATCTACATGATATTATCATAATACTTCACGGTAGCAAGAGATAGCATTCCATGTAGTTTCCGAGTCACAAGAAACATTTTTGTGGTGAACAGTAACGGTAAAGTTTTGTTTGTATCACTAATTCATGCTTACCGCAATATGTTTCGGAAAGATATTAATACCGTTTTCGGCAATTAGTGTTTTTGTGTGGGAATGATATTTTGATGCGGTTTGATGGTTATCCTTGAATAAAATATTAAATCTCACTATATTTTGTTTGATATTTCATTTTGATCGATTTAAGTTATTAGTTATGGATGTAGACAAGATAAACAGAAATAATATTGCAAGCTTTGAAAACCAAATTGATCAATTTGATGTTACTCATAAATATTTTATACAATTAATACTGTCGCCCGCTGTGGTCTGGTTTGTCACAGCTTGTTCTACCGACTGGTAGGGTCTGAGTTTGATTTCCGGTAAGGTTAATGTAAAATTAAAATCTGATACCTAAGATGTGGGTGTTTTTATGATGTAAATTTACATCGAGTTGGTCTCGAGTGACTTGCAATAAATTCTCATTGAGTTTTTCTCATGTGATCTTTCAACATTAAAATATTTGGCACATTGGTATTATGCCTAATATTGTTTTTATTAAATTAAAGAAATACTGTTTCGAAACGTATGAAAAAAAATATTCTTCAGTGCAATGGTTTTTTTTTATTGTTCTATGATAATTGTGTGACCGATCAGCTTTTGATTAAAGGTATTCATTAACCTCACCATAAATGTTATACCAGAAATTAAATTAATATTCGGTGATATACAGTTAGCATCGCATTTAAAAATATATAAATATACCATGGATAATATCCATAATTACCAACCTTACTAAATGAGTTAAAGAGAGTGGGTTATGTGACCCATATAACTAACAAAACAAATACTGAAATATACCAGGTTTTCACACAGGCTATGATTTCTTCAGAGAAGTTGGAATCATATCTTGTCGTCTCCCACTCTGGAAAAGGCTCTGTTAACCATTCGCTTGAACGTAGTAGTTCATCGTAGCAATCTATATCTTTATTACTTTCTTTCTCTTAGCTGATGATAGGGCCTTGTGTATGGAAACGGAAAATGATTATCATTAAAACAAGCAGTAGAAGAAATAAATAAATAAATAACAAATGAGTGTTGTAATATAATTTATGTTTATAAATTCAATAATGGCACACAAAACAAAAATAGGTCAAAACTAAACATAGTATTCAGTAACTACTGTACATTTTTAAGTAATTTTAGTATACACAAATATTATGTAATATACTTATTCAATTAATAAAATATTCAATATTACATGCTAATGGAATGGTTCTGACTAACGTCCAATTCCCGAGAGTTAATGTCGTTATGTGGAATTCTATCTTTGACATATTGATAAAGTATTTCATTAAGTATGAAACTTTTATAATATGAATATTAAAATTTTACCTTCTATATGATTATCAAAATATTGCATGTGTAAAAATTATTTTACAACATAAATATAATACAATTATTTCGATATTGCAGAAGACAGCACTATTGCAATAAAGTCTTAAATATTATCAAACATTTATAGGAATCGAAATACTTCTGACATAAATTTTATCAGGTGTTGAATGATTCATGTGATAAAAGTTATATGTTTTATTTAAATAAAAATGATATTATTACAATGGGAATTTTATGTCTTGAATGATAAAATATATTTTCTTGATACATTTTCATGTGTCCACTGGATTAATTAATTCTTTTAATAATCGAAGAAACTCTTGATAAAGAAAACAAGTCCTCGAAGATGGTTTACATATTTCTCGGTGATCCAATGACACTCCATACATGCCTCCGACACCAGGATCTGCAAGTAATATTTATATAATGAAGAATCTTAGAAATATTAAATATATATAATTATTGGTTTTATTATGTGTACATATTTAACCTAATGCAGGAGTTATTTATGTTTTCCAAAAACATATTTTTTTTTCAATAGGATGCCTAAAATTCAGAGACTAATTGTCGTTTTTAAAAAAATATTTATAAATTATTATTTTTGTTTTGAAGTTAAATTTATATACTTATGCTCCAAAATAAAACCACTGCTGATTAAAGATGACAATTTTATGGATTTTAGTGAAATGTATGTATCAGAATGAAGATTCATTGCAATCACGTCTTTAGTTGATGTTTTGGTGGATTGCATATTTTTATTTAATATTATGCTCCAAAATAAAACCACTGCTGATTAAAGATGACAATTTTATGGATTTTAGTGAAATGTATGTATCAGAATGAAGATTCATTGCAATCACGTCTTTAGTTGGTGTTTTGGTGGATTGCATATTTTTATTTTATATTAGAGTATTGTGCCAAAAACACTTACCAGCTGATTGTGGTGACACTATTCTCAGATAAAAGCCTCCCATTAGAGTTCTTCTGGTCTCAGAGAATGAAAGAATAGCTGGGTAGTTATCACCGCAACCTTCGAACGCTTTTAAGAATCTTTTGTGGAGACGGAGCACGAATTCACCATCTTTAGTAATTAATTTTTCAGAAAAACAAAATTATTTTATATGAAGACACAAATTCTAGATGAATGAAACTAAATTTTCAATAATCAATTTTAACTCATTCGCATCGGGGCATTTTTGCGAAATTTTGCAAAAAATTAGGTACTTTTGAAAAAAAAAAATAACTTTAAAACTATTTGACATTCAAAAAAAAAAATTGGACACCAGTTGTGCAACACTTTGTTGCATAATACTTTATATATTTTAGCCTGCTTTTATTAGCGATACTCATCTTTTGTATTTTTTAATATAGAAAATCGGGTATTTGACATAGAATTATATATTTCATCGAAAACGTAATAAATAACAAGTCAAATAAACATTTACTCCTGTTTATTTTATTTCAAAACAAAATTAGAAAACATAAAAGCCTATTTTTAGCCTACAATTGCTTATATTTTGGTGGCCTATTTTTTAAAGTTTTATTTTAACTGTCTGCTGATTTTTCATCGCCGAAATCACCGAATAAAAAAAATATTTGTGCATATATTTTAATATTTTATTTTTTAAATGATGCATCAATCATTTGTTACGCCATCTGCATAGAGAATCTAAAACATTTATCGCATTGGATGTATATATTTCAACGCGTAAGTCAGACCGGCGAAAAGACTCGTATACGAGTCATCCGTAACCAATGTGTTAAGACTCGAGTATTCTTTTCATACTTCTTTTACAAACACCTTATTAAATTTTATATACATTGTTGATAGATTCGGCGGTAACTTTGTGAATGTAATTTTGTGCGTCACAAATGGAAAGATAAAGTTATCAAATTTAATTTTACATTATCCCTGTCATTAGTTGATAACGCTCGCAATGAGTGAAACTGGCCCTGATCTGAATAACTTACGTGGAATAAGTACAGAAAGTGTTTTTTTTTACATAATCCCTTTCCACCAAGAATTGTGAATTAAATAATTATTTTAAAAAATTAATTATTTTACGAGTTCGAGCAGTTTAAATAACTAATATTTTTTCATATTTTTAGAAAAAAATACATGTTGATTGCAGGGCTGTGGAATCAGGTTAAAAAAAGACTACTTCAAGTCCTGCTGTAAATAAAAAACCGACTGAGACTCTGAATTGAATTTTTAGTTACTAGAATAATTCTAGTAGATTTCACCAATCAATTTTAATATCTTTAAATTATTTTTCTCTGAATTTTCTGACACCTAACTTCACGACTCCACAGACCTGGTCAATTGATAGCGTTCAGAAAAATTAATAATGTATCTTTAATATTATTATTGTATAGGGTCTTACCAAACTGTATTTCCCAAAGTTCTGAACTAGTCCTCAACAATGGCGGGAGTGTCAAGTTAGCAAGTGGGGATCCTCTGTGAGGTACGGAATAGAAAACAAAACCTCGAGTAGCTAGGAAAATTTTCGCGACTGCCGATATGGGGGAATCTTTTACAGATGACGACCAACATTCGTAACCTGAGAACAAAAAGGTATACATGTTTCAACAAGTAGTTCTGTTTTTCAAAATGTACTAGGTATATATATATATATATATATTTACCAGAATGTCTCATTATGCATAATTTGTGTTGAGTGATTAGTATCTTACCATCAGTAAAAATCTGTTTGATGAAAAGTCCTCCTTTGGAATGTCCCACCCATAGGATTGGTCTATCGCCAACTTGTAACTCGCGCAGCTGTCGAACCATCTCTTTTGATCTTTCTTCCAGAGAACTCCTGTCATACAAAATGATATTATTAAAACTTCTATAAAAGCCTCTTTACATTATACAAAAAGTATGTGCGAATTCATTCTTAAACTTAAGATAATGAGATTTTGGCAATAGTGAGTTTTTTAACCAAACTTCACCATAAAATGTATAATATATAGATAGCATTATGTTTTTCAAAATACTTGAGAAATATAATACCATAAGACCACTCCACAGAGTTGTGTAGGTAATCTAACAAGGAAGGTGTGACAGAAGTTAAGTAAAAATTGATAGTTGAAATAACTTCAAATGTCAGATTGCTGTTTACCTGTTGTACGGCTTAACCCAAATTGGCCGCCAGAGATATTGGTCAGTAGTATAACTAAGAGATAATACTCTTGCATTAGGATAATCCATGGGGATCCAATCGCGAGGCCAGCAATTTGATATGACATCTTCAACATTTTGCTCTTCCACTCCTACTGTTTCAACATCTTCAGATGGTTTTGTGGCAATATCTTTCACCAACCCTTGATTCATTTTCTGATCGAAATTGCATGAACAATAATTTTGAGTGTTGCAATTTCCAAATCCATCAATTTCAACTTGGAGTTCTCCATCGACGTTTGGATCACATGACATTTTTATTTCCTGAGAATCTCCGCTTGCGTCATAATCACTACCTCTCATTTTTTCTTTACTATAATTTGTGTGATTTGCGTTTTTTGTTATTTTTCTTTTGGTAAAAAAATATTCCCAAACGGATCCAGTTTTTTTATCATTATTATCAGATTTAAGGGATTTCTCTTCATTAATGTCACTCTCGGTTGTATCGCTTTCTGTTGATGAATAGACAAACCTCATATCAGAATCCAAGTTTAAATGTTCTTTTTCAGAAATAAAAAATTGTTCTAAAAAATCGATGGAAGTCTTCTTATCGATTTCATTATTTGACGACCCATCGGTTTTTGTTGAATTATATAGTGTACTGTCTTCGCATACTTTGACGTCCATTTTTAAACTTACGGCATCTTCTATGCGGTTGAAATATTGAGCTTGTTTCATACCGACCTTGTAAATTTGGTCTGCGTTAAACGTTTCTTGGCCATGTAGATTAGATTCAGCTGTGGTATTTATTTGGGTCGAATCAAATTGGTCTTCGACAAATTTTGATTGAATGTCTATATCATTCTTAATTGCTTGCTGCATATTGATTATATCTCGGTCGGGAGTGGTCACCTCCCCTATCAAAGTTACCACATCGCTATAATCATCCAAATCTGATGAGTCGTTAGCATTAAATCGAAATGAAGTATCTCTGTCTATATTTACTTTTCTAATCTTATTAAAATCACTACTTGAGTCATATTTCTCGTTTATAAAAATGGATTCTTTTTCATAAGTCATACGCTTTGCATCAGGGCAATACTTTCTTTTATTGCTTAAAACTATATAGTGTTCATTTTCTAAACATTCATCATCAATTATTAAATTGTCCTCATTTTGAGTATAAGAACTATCTTCTTTGGTATATTGGTAACTGTTATTGGTTATTGGGTCTTCTTTTATATTAAAGTGACATGTTTTTAAGTTATTTTCACCAACCAGAACGCCTCTTCTACTACATTGGTCATTTACTGAAGTCCTGGCTGTCGACTGATTGTCATGATTCATTCTACTACATTCTTTAGTTATATTTTGGCTATTTATGTATTCTCTATCACAGCTTGCATCATCTTTGAATTTTTTTTTATTACAACTAATATCACGCTTAGAACTCAGAGTAAATGGACTATCACATTCGGTTTCTACAGATGAATCAGCAGAAAGTTTGCATGGGAAAACATCTTGCGATTTTATTTTATGGTTACGTTTTCTTAATCCACTATAATTATTTTGAAAAATCTCCTGATCAGTTTGAAAACTCTTCTTGATTTTGTCTTCGTTAGAATTTATTACTAAGCTAAACTTATTATCTCTTATTATATTCACACCCTCTTCTGAGTTCTCTAATTCTATTTTATGATAAAAATTATTTTTGTAATAGTCAGACGTCTCCATTTCTTCAATATTTTTAAGAGTGACTTCAGTACTCTCGCTAGCATTGAAATATAATAAATCTTCATCAGAATCGCTCAGTTCTTCATTGTTATGGGATGCCGATCCCGAGTTCTTTCTGCTTTCACTTAAATTAGTTTTATGGTCACTGATAACATATTTATTCTGATGTACTGCATTTTGTATTTGGTGAGAGAAATAGCAAGACTTTTCGTGCTCTGTCCCAAAACTACTTTTTCCGTTCTCTGAATTCTTCAAGCTATCTTTGTTATCTAAGAAAGCCATATAATCTGTCCCATTTCCAGTAACGGTGGTAGAATAATCATCACTGAATGAATTTAAACAATCATTTTTTCCATTGACAATTTCGATTTCACAATTTATTTTGTTTTGATTGCTACTATCATTTTTGTTAAGAACAGGTACCGATGAAGATCTATTAGTTTTTTTTTTATTTCTATGACAATTAGGGCAAATATTTTCTAGCATTTCTGGAGTTGAAACATGTCTACGGAAGGAGGTCTTTTGGACTTCCTTATATTTTTTGTTCCAGTCTCCCTGCCTCCATGTCTTTACTGTAGATCCTAGAACAAACAATGAGAAGATTAATGTTCTAAAACATACCACAAAGTGTTTTATAAAATATTTATCTCTATAATACAATTTCATTAGCTGCCTACTTTATATAGTTGAGGGATTAAAGTCAAACAACGTTATCTACAAAAAAGTGTTTTTTTGCTGTTAATGTTATTTTTCATTCATGGCTACATGATAGTCTAACAACTTTATGACAATCTTTTCTAGTTTCTTCTTAAATCACCATTGAAGTTTAACGTTAAATAAAGTTCTCTTTTTTTTTTCAATATCACACCTAAAACTTTAAGCATCATGCATATGCAAAATAAGTTTCAAATTATCATTTGTCTTGTAATGTTAAAAAATGATAAAAAGCTCTTTTTGCCTCTATTAAAAAATTACTTTGTAGATAGTGTTGTTAGTCTATGGCAGTGTTTACAAAATGTGGTAGGCGTACCCCTTGGGGTACGGGAAGAATTTGATGGAGGTACGTGCTGCATTGGACTTTGGTTAAAAAAAGGAAAAAATAAATGTATTTTGATTATTGTATGTTGATGATTATTATTTCGCCCAAAATCATCAAAAAATGGTTTTTGTGTCTCCTGTAAAATTTGTTATGTGTGGTTAACATCGTTTTTATTTTCCACAGTCGATATATTGTCTGCTTGATTTTCAATCAACCTCATTATAAACCAAGAGTAAAGAATCTTCTACAGTGATACTCACGAGTGACATAGGTGTTGCTACAGTGAAAGCTTAGGCGTATTAATTTTTTAAATATTATTATTTTAATGGAGAAATACAATTATGTATTTCATATAAAATTTTATTATAAATACATGTAATACGTTGCGTTTTTTTCAATTTAATTTGTTTTTTGTTACTTAACACTGAAAATGGATTACCACAAAATAATCAACGAAAGATCAATCAAAAATGCAACGCTGTTTTACATAGTTGCCAAAACGATATTATCTCTCCGATACAAGATAACTTTTCACAGTTTTCGGTAATTTCATGAACAGCCAGTATACTGATCACAATAATTGTACATCTAAAAAACAAAAACGTCTTAGACTACATATTTCATCACCCTTATCCGAGGAAACATAGTGTCGCGTGACTGAGGCCCTTCCTTTACGTAGACGGAACAGTTTTGTTCGAGATTTTAAGTTATAGATACGCGACAAAATTTTCTTTATCGTAACTAATTATCTCAAGAAACCGAGCAACGGCCGTTCCCACACTCACTGAGAGAAGTGCCATCATTATCGTGATCATTTTTTTTTATCCGTATGCTGTTAATATTACTACTGTTTTAAAAAGTTTCTTACTTGACCAGTACACGAAAGCTGTAACCCTAATTAGTGCGCCATATAATTTTTCTTCACGTTTTTAGACAGAGTTGAACTTGTTCTGATAGTAAATGAAAAAAATACCACTATATAAATAGTATTAGATATAAACAAATTGTAAATACATGATTTTTTTCTGACAAGGAGTACTCGATCTTTTGAAAATTATAAAAGGGGTACACAGATGTTGAAGGTTTGGGAAACACTGGTCTATAGTGTTGTTTGACTTTAAGCCCTCATAGTGACAGTTTTAAGTTATTAAGGCTTAGAATTAAATGAACTTTCCGATCATTTGCACTTGTAGTGTAGCTCCCCATAGAACTCTGTTTGGCCACAATATTTTATTTTTGAATTAAAATAAAATATTATGTGCATAGATGGCTGTGATAACAAATTTAAAATATACATTAAATATTTATTTTGTTATATTTTCAACAAAATCAAAAATCAAGTTCACTTGTACCAGTGAAAACCATCCAATCCACAAGTGCAATTATTTCTAACCATTAAACTATTCCTTTTCTTCAATAGATGTCTCCCTCAGTGGAAATTCGGCTTTTCACTGAATTCAATCAGAAGATAAATTACTCAATAAAAGATTTGCATTATTAGTATAAAACAACAACAGCTGTAAAATATAATTACATGCATTTATTACCATGTAATCCGTGAATAAATATGACATCCACTGCAAAATTTCCATCAGGCGGATCATACAAAAGTTCACACCAGACTTTCCCTTCTGCGTCTTCTTCACTTCCTAACGGAACTTCGGCAGGACTTCCATTGCTTGAGACTGGACCTGGAAGGTATTGCAAAATAATTAGTTTAATAGTTATCATCCTTTCAGAGAAAATGTGAAAAAAAGACTATGCCATTTAAAATTTCTGAAATACAGGAAAGAAAATAACCAACTAAATAATTTAAAAAAATATTTAACAAATAAAAACATGCGAGGCATATGACAGTTGCTGCCTATCCTTCCCCCTCTATAATGGTTTGGTTATTACATTCAAAGGTAATGGTTACTTAATATTCACAATATTACACAGTAGAAAGATAAATAAAATATAGTGTACATATTATTATGTTGATTCAGTTTGGCAGAGTTTAATGCAACGGAAATTTACTCCTCTCTTTTCCTTTAATACAAAAAGTCTTTAAATAGCTCTAGGTTGAGTCACTGACATTTACTCTAGTTCAGTGTTTCCCAACGTGGGGCGTACGCCCCACCGGGCAGCAATTTCAATGATTTGAGGGTAGAGATTCCAACTCGGATATCCGGATATATCCGGCCCTTTTTAACTATTCGATATCCGGATATTTGGGGAAATATCCGGATAGTATTCGTTATAATTTTTAATTAAATATTTTACAAAATCGACGAAAGATGATATGAATACTGGGGTATTTACTACCTGGGAGAAACCATTACTTAGGAGTAGTGTTTTTTATTACCTTCCCCAAACTCGGATATTATGAATATTTTATCTTGTTATCTTAACACTTAAAAGTTCAACGAATCGGCTCGGACTCGAGGCAAAAAAAAAACCTTTAATGCCGAAATGTCATTCATTGAAGAAGTGCCGTTGCAGTAATCTAAATTTTGATTTTTTTATTATGATGGGATAGTATTGAAATGTGTATTGTCTCTATCTAAGGCAGTGTCTGCCAAACTGTATGCCGCAAGAAGTCCCAGGTGTGCCGCGGTGGAAGAAGCCTTAAAAATGTCATACTTAAATAATGCGTATTCGGTACAAAATCGAAGATTTCAAATTCTTCGGTGAGCTAAATAAAAAAAAGATGTTCTGTGATAATCCGGGAAAAAGTATACCAAATCGAGGATACCCTAATCTTGGTGTGCCGCGGTACTAGTTCCATTCATCACTGTGCCGTAAAGGAAAAAAGTTTGGCAGACACTGATCTAAGGCATTACAGAAGTGGGAAAGGATTTAGTCAGGATCAGTTGATCGTGAAACTTTGATCGTGAAGCATCGTCATTTGCGTGCGAGTTCTACAATTCATCACTGAAAACCAAGCAATCGAGACCACTGTCTACATATTAAAATTTTAATAATTTTGTATAAAGTTTTAGCCATGTCAAGACGCTCGGAAGTATGGGCTCATTTTATGAGAAAAGATAATAAATACAACTTGCAACATGAAATGCGTAATTCTATTTTATCTCTCGCGGAAACTGACGACAATACAAATAATCTGAAAAAAGATTTTAAATACTTAGATCAATTTAAAAAAAGGAAGGAAAAGTTGGACGTGTTGTTTAAAGCAGTGCTTCCCAACCTTTTTCGTTCCACGGCCCCCTAAATCTAAAAAAAATAATCCGCGGCCCTCCTCAATTGTCTACGTAACTCGTTTTTTTTTGGCTCACCGAGGAATTTGAAATCTGCGATTTGGTATACTTTTCCCTCAGATTGTCACAGAAGCTCGTTTTTTTAGCTCACCGAGGAATTTTAAATCTCCGATTTGCTATACTTTTTCCCAGAATCCAATTTCTATCCAATCCGGCGGCCCCCTTAAGAAATTCCGCGGCCCCAATTATGGGAAACACCGATTTGATAGACTTAAATATATAGATTTTTGTACTTTCAAACAGTACAGGTTGGTAAGCACTGGTTTAAAGCACTTCTAACAATAAAACCAACATCAACAGCAACGGAACGAGTATTTTCAACAGCAGGACAAATTAAAACTAAATAAATATCAAATTTAAAATTAGATACATTTAATGCTCTCTTATTTTTAAAATATGAATTGTTAAAATCTTAATAAATGACTTATATTACGAATGAAATCGTTTTTAATGTATTATTTTAGTACATAAATTTATATATGTAGTAATGTTTAATTATTTTCATACTTACTTAAATTATCCGGATATCCGGATATATCCGGATAGTTTCAGTTTTATTATTCGATATCCGGATAATTGAAAATGACGAATAGTTGGAATCTCTATTTGACGGGCATTGCGCAAATCATTAATATTTGTTACATTTTTTACTAAGAAAATAACTAATTGTGACAAATTTAGCTCGCAAATTAATGTTGCCATTCCCATCATATTTAGTTGAATGCGGCCTTAGCGTTGAAAATGATTTGTTATAAAAAAAGGAAATCGTCTGGATATCACAAACTGTGGAGATTTACAATTAAATTTACAAAAATTGTTAACTCAACTAAAAATTCTTTGCAACTCACATCAAACCCAAATTGTGTACTTATTTTAATGTTATTTTGACAGAGTTTTACGTCCCGTATAATATGGGTACATATGTATTTACTTACGAAAGTTAAATTAAAAGTAGTATGGACTATGTGCATTTTTTGTTTTAAGCAATTATTTTTTACGAATTTGTTTGGTACGCAACTGTAAAATTTTGATTGGAGGGACATGGCGATTTTTGAAAGGTCAAAACGGGGTGTGGCACAAATAAGGTTGGGAAACACTGCTCTAGTTCAATGCTACCTGCCAGTTGAAGAAGTGCAGGCAATCTCGACCAAAGAGAGAATATGGCTGGAAGAAGTCGAGAAATTCCTCCTCGAAGAGCAGTCCAGCAAAATAGTGTCGTTCCAGAAACACGGTAACGCCTATTGGCAAAAGAATAACACAACTAATTAGTTAAAAAGTTTTGATATAAAGTAATTATTGTACTGACTCCCTCTCAAATATTACATATATGTACTATATACAGTAGAATCTCTAGTAGAAGTAGAAGTAGTATAGTATTTTAAACATTTTTTTTAATTGTAGAGACAATTATCATTATAACTTTATATGAATATCAAAATATTAATGATATTCACTTGTTCAAAGGACTATGTGATATCTGACATTACTGTACAAAAAGCTGTTCTATTATCATATTATGATGTAAAGAAAAACAATCAGTACAATATTCAAAACAGCTTCTTCTTTAGTTATATTATAATTATCTAATCAATAGATCAGGGGTTAACACATCAGTCGAGTCGATTGGAACTCTATTTTCTATAACTTTAAGGTTGGGTGTTTTTTTTAAATCATACTAATAATATTCTTGTTGGAATATTACATATTTTAAAAAATTAATATTTTGATCATAAAAATCAGAGGCCGCTGAACTATTACAGTATCTCAGTGGCACAACTTAAATAAAAATCTCTTATACAGCATTAAGCATTGGCGGATCCAAGAGGGAGGCCATGGGGGCCATGCCCCCCCCCCTGAGGAGAATTTACTTTCGATTTTTCTAATTTATTAAAACTTTATTACGAAATGGGCTCTCTAATTGTTTAGTTTACTATGTTTTATAAAGTACATACTTAATTATGTATTGACTATTTTTATATAGATATATTATTTTTTAAACCATTTATTTTTTAATGTATCATGTTTATTTTCAAACTGAATGGCCCTCTCCTGGGACAATATCTGGATCCGCCACTGGCATTAGGGATTCCAAAATAACCACTATGAAGTATTATCGGTATTACCGAAAAAAAAGCCATTATCGGTAATGAAAAAAAGTGTTGGTTTGTATGCAATGTGAACTGAAAAGATTTACTTAATTTGTAGGATTTTATAAATTGTTATATATATCTTTTTTAATTGGATTTACACAAAATATTTACTTTATTTCACGTCGTAATTATTATGAAACCATTTGTATGTTAAAATAAGTAACATAATGCAAATGCACACAAACTTTCTTAATCTTAATTGTACAAATTTAACCTGCAGGTAAAAATATTCTTTCAGAATGCAAACTTGTAGCACATCTTGCTTGAAACTATTGGTATCTATACTAGTTACAGGCGTTTTCCAATAACTTTTTGTTCACAATAATCCTTATTTTATTTCAAATTAATGATGATTTTAGTAAATTATGATGATTTTAGTAAAGTCATAATGATTCCTACATTTATTTGTTTACAAGTATTATTGTTGGTCAAATTGAAATACATTGTATTGTAGATGCCCCCTTAGCAACAAAAACTAATCAGTCTGTGTTGAATTATTGACTGATACTATCTCTATAATTGCCCATTTCCCGTGATATTATTGTAGTATATGATATTTCTTTATCTATGTCAGAACTATTATTTGATTATATAATTGTTTATACAGATGATATTAACCAATCGTCCATTAGTATTTTACATATACGCCAAATTTACAAATGATACCTATACGAATTAGGGACCGCAATACCGGTATTACCGAAACGGTTATTCCGGTATTCATGATGTTTTTTCAATATCGAAATACCGGATTTAAAATTTAAAAAAACGAACGCGAAGAAAGTGCGGCAGCTTGGCCTGATATATAATTAAGAATATTGTTTTCGACCAGTAAATTTTGGGTTTTAACTTGCATAATCTTTATTTTGTCAGTCTTATCCGTAATCCGCTAAATCGTTTTTTTTGTATTTTAAAAAAATAGTTTTTTCTCCTCTAGGTAGGTTGTCATTAGGGCATCCAATCCCGGGATCCCGTTCAATTTTCTGATCCCGAAATTCCGGGATTCAGATGGCCGCGATCCCGGGATTTCTGGATTGAGAATTTTTGAGCAAATTCTCGAAATTGGCAAATTGAAGATTTCAAATTCCTCGGTGAGCTAAAAAAAAAAAAGGAGTTTTTGTAAGATTCTGGGAAAAAGTATACCAAATCGGAGATTTCAAATTCCTCGGTGAGCTAAAAAAAAAAACGAGTTTCCGTGAGATTCCGGGAAAAAGTAGCAAATTGAGGATTTCAAATTCCTCGGTGAGAAAATCTCAATCCCGGGATCCCAGGATCCCGGTATTCAAAATAAATCAATCCCGAAATCCCGGGATTGGAAAAAGGCTTCGGGATTGGATACCCTAGTTGTCATTGGTTATCGTTTATTTCTTTTAAAATCTTGCGATTGATGTTCGAAACAATATAGGGATAAATTGCGTTACATTAAAAAAATCGTTACTGACTAATCTTTAGTCACTAAAGCAAGGCGAATAAGGTAATACTATCGTTATAGTTAATATCAGGTGTATTCGTAGAAACTAGTTACGTATTCGTTTGTAGGTTATTGCCAATCTATAACCCCGAGGTAAGATTGAGGCAACGGAATAAGTTTATTATCTAGGCGCCAATTATGTAACAAATATCATTACCACATTCACGAAACTTAATATTAACTGGTTTACACTACTCGAGTAAAGCAAAGTTACTGAGGCTAGTTAGTTACTATCTTTTCACAACTTGACTCGTGTGAGCAATGTAGACATACATAGGAAAAATGCTTGTTTATGTATTTGAGCCGATCGAGAAGGTGCGTATTCAGTCAAACTGTGAAATACCATGCACTATTTCTCGACATAAGAGTGTATCTTCAACGTAATATTTGATACTTCAGTAAATTTGAGAGAAAAACTCAAAAATAAAGTTGCTCGTCTTCATATCGACTGTGGAAAGGAAAAAGGACGTAACCCACACATAGCCAATTTTACAGGAGGCACAAAAAGCGTGTTTTGATGATTTTGGGCCATATGCAAATTACGAAATATCTGCAACCTAGAAGTGCACGGAGACTTCTAAGTTGGTGTTTAATTGACATAATCTAATATTGATTTAAGAAATTGTCCAGGAAAAACCTTTTTTCAGTCTTTTTTCTTGGTTTCAATTTTCTCAGGCTCATCTTATTTCAAACTTTAAAGCTAAATTTAAATACTGATTCGGCATTTGCAGCTTACATCCTTTTGATAGAATGTGTACCAAACATTGTGATTATCGGAAAAAAGGTGTTTTGAAAAAACTGTGGGTTACGTCCTTTTTCCTTTCCACAGTCGATATATATTGTACTTTAAAATCAATTAGGGATTGGGCATATCACGGTAAACTATTTAAGTTAAAATACTAAAAAAAAATATTTACTGAACGTTCTCCGTCAGTGATTTGTAAGGGGTTTCTTAACTATTTTCAACTCACGATGCTGTCGGCTGCCAGTATCTTTACTTATACGATTCTTAGTAACATACAAGCGGGGAAGGGCCTACATATATTAAAGTGCATCAAACATTTTTAATAATTATTCAGGGAACTGAGCGCCCGCTTCATAGCCTCTCAAAAGTTGGAGAACATGGTAGACGTCAGTTTATTCAAGTACTTCAGCCATTTGAGTGAGTGGAATGCTGTTCAACCTACTGGCTTAACAGTTTGAATATTTACTAGCCGCATGTAAATTAGACGTAACGGCTTGATTCATTTTACTTCCATATTTTTTAAAATAGTCTATAATTAGTGATGTAATACATACTTGTAATTCATTAGTAAAATATAATTGATGGTAGTAAAGTACAGTAGCTCCTCGATATATCGGACCGATGCGGATGATGGCGTATCCCTTAAAACCGAAAATACGTTGTATAACAGTTTTCCGAATGCGTTTTTTCATACGTTTTCAGGGATTAATTAAGCACATATATCACATGTCAATACGAAAATTTGATTTTTTTTAAATCTCCGAACAGTTTACTCTATTATGTATTAATAGCCATGTTACACAGAAGCTTCACAATAAATCTTTTGTAAAGCGTCTTTTTTTTTTAACTCTAAATTTGATTTTTTCCGTTTTTCCACATTATATTGGTAAAACTATGACAGTGGGTTTGATTGTAATTTACAATTCAAACTAATTGAGAGGTGTCATAAGTGTATCTATTCACTTTGAATAAATAAATTTGGGTGCTGTGCAACTGTGTGAATCAACCGCCGGCGTTTCAAACGTCACTGCCACAACCAGGAAGGCATTATGAATCGAATTTGAGTGCGAGAGGTATGGTGTGATTGTTTACAATTAAATTCAAACACGTATAAAGTTGACAGGATGTTTTTAACGATTTTTAAATTTAAATAGATATTTTTTCGTTATATCTGAGTCCATCATATTAAGGTTTTACTGTATTGAAAAACTCTACAAAAGTCATTACTTAAATATTGCAATACGCATTAATTCAAAATTAAAAAAAAATCTTTCTATGATAGACAAAATCTTTTAATTATTTATCCTACAAAAAATACTATTTTAGCTAAAGCTATTATTCGTATGTAATTAGATTTGCATTGAATGGAATATACCTTCGTGATTCAACAACAAAAACTACTCAAAATAAAACATCGTAATCGAAAATTTATTCTAAGACATTTTCAAGGTCTTCAAAACCGAAAACAGTCGATGAATATTATAGGATTTAGTCAAGCAGCTGATTATGTTTTCATTGTTATTATTTTCAATTCTAAAATAAAAGCACATTGCATTATGATTGTAACTATCTATAATATAATATGCTGACGGTCCAAGGTTTGTGATAACTTGGACGAAAAATTTGATTGCAAAAGAGGTTTCCTGTCTCTTTATATCGTAAATAATAAAGTGTTGAACTACATATTCAGAAAAATCAAACAATACACTCACGTCTTTTGACTCGTATTTAAAAGTGTACATTTACCGCATATTCGTTTGAATTTAGTGACATTTCACAATGCCTTATTTAGTTAAACAATAGATTTTATTAGCATGGTCCGTTCCTCTTAACATAAATTATTTTATGAGAAGTGTTCGTTAATTTATCGACTATTTTACTGTGGGAAGTTATGGAAAGGAAAATAGAGTAAGAACAGTATTAGTAGTTTGCCAATCGGTTTTTCGACGCATCGTTTTTAATGCATAAAACCATCAAACTAAAAAACAAATAAATTGAAAAATCAATACAGAACAGTTTAAATTTCGGTATTCGAATCTGCGACTTCGCAATCAAGTTAACAAAAACTCAAAAGCGTTCAACAGACGACTACCGGGTCTTATATCGTTTAAGATAAAACAATACCTAGTATTCCTGCACACAACACAAACTCTTTAGTTCGTATTGATTCGTATTTCATCACTAAAAAGATGTCCATTAATCAAAAATAAATTAAATTTAACAATCACATTTACTCTGTTTATGTACTATAAGAGATATTACATCTATAAAAGAAGCCATTAAAGGTAATTAATCTTATTGCTTCAACTTGGAAAGCAAGTGGTTAAAATCATTTTTGTAATGCGAGGTGTTGCTAGTCCGTGAGTTTTTTTTTGTCAATGTTGTATGATGCGAGGTGCTGTTTATTAATCATGAGCAATGTTTGTATAGTATGTACATATAGGTAAGCAGATAATATGAATACAACTAATTCAGGAAATAAGCGACAATAATATATTGATGAATGAATGAAGTATTTTTTTATCGTTTTTGATACTTTCTATTTGTGTCATCGCTACTGAACAAAAACCGGTCCGGTGACCGGATTTTCGTGTTAACCTATAAAGCACCAGATCTCGCTCGCACTGGCCCTCCAAATAGCTACTATAAAATTCTGCATGCGATCGTTACTTTACCTCTGACATATAGTAAATAAATGCCATTAGCGAGGCAGCGAATAGGCACGTTTTACTGCCAAGGACATCAGGTGGGAATCGATCCGAACACCTCGCCTAATCCTGAGTAATCTTGTTAGGGTCAGTGTTTCAAATCTCTACATACTATGAACTAGCAGAGGTTCACAATTTTTCAAGCAGAAAAAACTGTAAGTCCAGTCACGCGAATAGACCATTAAAGATTTGTTTGCGTTGAATAATTTAATTTAAAACGCATTTAGGTATCTCGTATCAGAAATATAATAGTAATTAGCAATTAATTTGCACGGATGGTTGAAATACAGTAAAGGTAATTCCGAAGCCCCAAATTTTCGACGGCTTATGATGAATTTTAACTAATGCAATAGACTATTTATTTCATGGAAAATTCAGTATTTCGATACTGCTACACATATAATAAACAAAATTGTTCGAATATGACAATTTTTTACAAAGCGCAAACATGTAATGAATATTTTCGCTGGATTCGATGGCAACTTTGTAGAACAATTTAAGATTTTGACTGAAGGTGCTTGGTGGAATTTCCATATTAAATTTGAATCGTTCAAATTATGTACAGATTTTGTCACTAACGACCCGGGTTTCGCCTTTCGGCATCTTCATGCGTTCAAGTGCACGGATTAACTTTAACTGACGCTTAGTAAATGAATTTTTCGTGTTTATATAATAAATAAATGTATCACCGCAGGTGTATCAAATGTAGAAGTTTATTTTTAATATAAAATTAATTTTAATAACTTTGTTACCCCACTTTGCTTCTGAAAGAGGCGAAAAACGTCTCATAATTTGTAACATAAGAAGTGGAGTAGCAAAGTTATCGAATTTAATTTTATATTGTATAATAAGTATTTTCTAAATATGAAATTGGAGCCAATATATCTGAAAACAAAAACGTAATATGAAGTTTTCGTGAATATTTTAATAACGCGAACGGTTTATGTTAAAAAAACATTACCTTGTAGTATAAAATAAATTTTAAAAACCTGTTATAAGTTTTGTTTCATAACATGTATATTGTTTGGTTTTTTTGGAAAATTCACAGCTGTGTCTATTTTTTGAAGTTTAATTGATGTCTTATGTTTACTGTTGAAATCGATATACCTACGTGTTTCTATTTATTTTGCTATATGATATTTTCAATTGATTTAGATATTTAAATCTCAAACCCATAGTAAGGTCTAAAATATTCCAGCCCAAGCATGCTAGAAGAGATTATTGTACATGTAGTAAAACAAATATTATTATTTGTTTTACAAAAATTATCGGAAAGTACAGTGAAGTTTTCGCATACATCTTTAATACCCTGAGGCCGGAAACTTTTGGACCTTGTTAGTACATATTTGTTATTAATATTTATTTATGATAACCATGCAATTATCTTAATCTAAATAAACTGATATCCGTTACTCATGTATGTTTACATGAAATACGAGGATTGATCACAATTGATACAATCATAAAAGCTGAGTGGATAGTTGGCATAACAAAGAGGGCGAGTGTCTGAAATTACAGTGAATTAATAACAAATAGTCAGAGATGCCCTGGTCGATAATTAATTGTATACTTCCATACTAAAATATAAGGCAGAGGATGAAACAAAGATTGTCAAGGAATTGTGTCATGAATATATATTATTTAGTTAGCAAGTCACAAAGCAACGCATACGACGTATGAAATCATGACGAAGGAAGCATTGGTTTTGTATACAAAACATTTTTTGTTTGTTTATTGCGCTCAAAATTTTCATTCCGAAAATGCCAACCCTCCTAATTTATGTCGTCCAGACTGGTCCGGCCCTATTTTACTAAAGTACTGGCCGTAGTTTTATCAATGTGCTTAGGTCAGGATAAGTTGTCAACATACAACTTAAATTGAGGTTAAAATACAGATCAATGCAACCTTAATAGCATAAGCAAGTTATGAGGGGACAGGGTAGAAAATTATTGCAACGTTACTTATAAGAATAGTAAGGGTTAGAGACGTACGTAAAAATTCTAGTCTTGTAAAATGTTGGTTCTTTTATTAATGCTTCTATAATAATCAAATAAATCATGATCAAAAAATATGTAAATACGCTTGATCAACCAAGAGTATTTTTTTATTTATTAAAAATGTGAATGTCATTTAAAATCATCATGGACTGTGAATCTATGAAATGCAATACTGGTAGAGCGTGGTATTAATTATTCGAGTAAAGTATTTTTGCACATTTAAAGAAAAATGCCTTCGATGTATCAACTTATTTAATTATGACGATTAAGTTAAAACATTGCCTTATTCATCTCTTCGAAAGCAAGATTATCAACCATTGCGCTGTCGGAAAAGGGGTAATAAGTTATTTTTGCCCAAACCGAAAAGAGAGAAAATAAATTAATATATTTCCTAAGCCCACTTTCCAGTTTTCGTAAAATAAAGAATTGTTTATCTTTTATTAGAAATTTTAGCATTGTTATATAAATCTTCTTATATATTATGAACTTCATTGCAATTTGTATTACATATTTTCATGTGAATTATTTTGAAAAATCTTTAATAGCTTGCAGAGATCATACGTCCATAGGTAAAGTACCCAACAATGGATGAATTGTGGTAGAACAGAGGAGTGTCCTTCTTTTTCATCCGTACTAATTATTAAAATTCAAAAGTACAGTCTTATTTTTTAAAAAATTGTTTACCATGTCATGTCGCGAAGTGTTGGCTAAATTAAAGTTTGCTCTGTAAAACCTGTTCAAGGTACTTGAAATCATTGGACCACTTATTAGCTTCTGTATTTTCATTATGCGAATGACATCGAAACTGGGTTTTGTTATCAAGTCGTTGGAAAACAGTATTTGCATGATCTTTTTTAAATTGATAATTATTCACTTATCACACGATGTCACTGTGTCATTGACAATCGAATTGTGTGTTAGGTGCAATTAATTATAGGATTTCTTTATTATCATCTGTAAACTGTGCAATAATTAAATCATTTTAACCACCGGCGTAGATTTCAATTATATATATATATAAATATATATTCAATATTTTATTCTTTATTCGTTCTTCAACCGTTTGCTGGCAAAAGCGCAGTTCAAATGGTTTGGAAAATTATCATTAGAACATCATACTTGAGGTCAGGTCTGGTCAACCCGCGGCCCGCGGTCTCATATAATGCATAATATTTTATTAAAGTAACGGGTAATTCAGAATGTAATTAAAATCACATTTAAGTACATAATTAAAATCATTTTTTTAATATCGTGAAAAGAACGAAACGTATAGATTCTGTTGATGTGTCTGATTTTTTTGTTGGTTCAATGTATGTTTTATTTTCCCATATGGTTGTTGAATTGCTTTTTTTGCGTCCATACTTTCAGATTATCTCTGCATTTAAAATATGTATTGATTTTTTTTGTATAACGTATGCACTATGCATGCATGTGTGGCATTTGGAAAGAAAATTGGTCATAGATGCGGCCCGGGGTGCAATTTGGGTTGGCCAGACCTGCTTTAAATTCTCATGGCGACTTAAGATGTTTTCATTCATGTATGAAATTTGCTAATACGGCCCCGATTGATTACAAAACGACTTCAATCGAATAATCAATATTTTAAGAAAACATTGTATATTTTACAAAACAGATCCCTGCAAGACTCCTCCAATAGTTAGTCTTGATGTAGATAGTCGTCGATCCACCTTTAACTATCCAGTATTTATCAGTTGTAAATGATTCAACTATCTTTTCTATTTGTAAAAATTCACTTTCATCGAAATTTCTTCAACCGATTGTACAATTTATTTGACCCGTAATGACTTGGCATACTTATCACTTTCTATAGATTATGCCATTACAGGCTATTTGACCTATTTCATAAAATATTCGATAAAATAACTCTAATTTTTGCCGCTTAAATGTAACAGCGTGAATAATTTCGTTTATAAATATTTTTAGTAAATATTTACAATAAACAAAATCAGTGAAGTATGAAAAAATCAAACACCAAGGCTGCACGAACTATTGCTACAATAGTATAAGTGGGTCTCGTAAATGAGTAATGAAATTTCAAACGTGCACTATCTATATCACGGATTATCATTTCTTCACGTTTGAACGATAACAATGTTTAACAAAGGCATTATAAAGTAATAATCTACGACTCAAAATATCAATATTGATACATATGTGTTTTGGAATATCAACATACAAAACATTTTATTGTTATCGTACTTCATTTTTAAGTAAATTAAATCAGAAATAATAAATTGGGCAACTGCGAGAACCAGATTTTTTAAATCTCAAAATTTGCAACTAATACTGCTATGCTAAACATAGTTAGATTTCTAAATTTCAACATTGTATAAGAAAACAAAGAAAAGGGCTTAGAAATAAAACTTAAATAAAATAAAGACTTGAACTTATTTTAAAGATACGATATTTTCCGCTACAAACTGCATAATAAATGAATATTTACTATTTCGTTGCGTCATTGCACATTATTTAAATTTTAATTGGCGGTAGTATTGGTTTCAAGAAAAAGAAAATAATTTAACATAATGATTATAAATTAGTAATGTACGCAATCTTAAATAAAAACTTATCTCAAAAGAGTCTCTATTTTTCAAATTCAAGGTGTTCGATGTCAATTCTTAATGGACTTATTGTATTATTTGTACTACTTTATAAAAAAAAAAACAGAATCAGTATCTCATCGCGAGCGTTATTAACTGATGAAAAATAAACCCCAACAATTTATACAAATATGTAGGAAGTACTTACGAGTAAAAAATATGATGTGAAAAAATTCACATACTATTATTAAAAGGGCCCCTAACTATTTATTTTAGGTGCAGTACCTGTACACATTATAATAGAGATTGATTTCTCAGTTATGCGTCGGCTTGTTTTCCTTCTAATGAAGTGTTTTTTTTCTAATGAAGAAAAATTTACAAACAATGAAACAATATGAAATGTATACCTTATCAAAATGAATAGTGGTTTGGATTTAAATTTTCAAATCAGTGGCAACGATTTTGATTTTCCCATTGTTTGTTGTAACGTAGATGAGATTCGTGGGGACCAATAGAATATTAGTATGTATTGTTTGCCGAGTTCTAAATGTAGATATATCGGACAGTTTTAAAATTATCATGGGATCTTTAGTTGTATCTCAATCTTCAGTTTCCGAAGAAATTTAATACCTATAATTTCCTTAAACAATACGAATTGACAAAAATTAGAACCACAATATGACAACAATGCAGCTGGTAATATTATAAAAGAAGCCCCATGTGTAAATCAGCGGTATGAATAAAACATCTTAATTACAAATTTCAAGTGATAATTATTCTTAAAATTATCTAACTCAGCGGCTCGATTATAAAAATCGAAGATCTACGTCGTATGCGAGAAGCACATTATTTGTGTGATGTTTTCACTTTTATTTCTACAAGAAAAATGTGTTATTTTATAATGTTGTGAAATGTACCTAGCATATCCAATCATTAAAACATCTAATTAACATCCTAAAAAAATATTAGTCAAAGAAGAATAGAAGCAATATTGAAGTGGTCAAAATAAAACATATATTATTGTTTTTTTTTCCAAGTTTTAACGTTTTATTAGCAGGTGCCTGGCAATTAGAGAGGTATTTAGAATAAAAATATAGTAAGACGCTCAGAAATATTCTTCTACAGATCTAAATTTCAAAATTTGGCTTAATTATTTTGTAGTTTATCCGCCTTATTTTTTTGACATTTTTTAAATTACATTTATTATAACTGAACATAACAGAGTGTACAAATTTACATATGACTGCATATTTTAAACCAAACTCACTATTTTGGAGTTGCCTTACTAATGAACTGGACGATCGACATTGTAAAATAAAATATTGCCTTCCTTGTATATTCTTTCATATATATGATAAAAATTGTCGTCTATTTATTAGTGAAAAGAAAACATGTTTATATTATAAATATTTACACCGTCCCCACATTAAATATTTAGATTAATAGATATCATCAAGAGGTAAATATTTTACGAAACTTTCATGACTCATAATAATATCATAGTTTGAATACAAATATGTATTCGAATTATGATACTATTATGAGTTTGATATGGTAACGTAGAATGATGTGTATTATAAAATAATATATTATATACTCTCTCGCTGACCAGTAAAAGCGAGGAATAAATTGGCAATAATGATAAATTATATTTATTAAATAAATATTCAACTCACGCAAAAGCGACGATGTATTCTGCATTAATAACCATTGTAGCTGTCTTATCTCTCGCAATTCGTCACCAAATCACACGAAATTTTGAACAAAGTTGTGAGGCTCCATGTCGACTGTCGAGACTACCTGTAAAAGAATGAGTGATTTAAAGATTAGTGTCCCATTAAAAAAAAACCGACATATAGATCAAATAATTATTGATAATATTATTTTTTTAACAAATTTAATTGTATACAAAATTTTTGATGAATATTTGGGGTAGTGGTTTTTATTTGTATTTTATAATGAAACCGTTCCTTTTTTAATTGCATGGGAGTTATTCAGGTTTCAGAGACAATGGGATTTATAAATTTGAAAAAAATGCAATATATTTATTTACACACTTTTATGTAATTCACAAAAACCAACTCGGTAGAATTTTAAAACAAGGAATTGCAATAACAGTATTACCGAAATGGGATCCCAGTATTTATGGTGTTTATTCAATACTGGAATACTGAAATATCGGTGTTACGGTATTGAAAATCAGTCGAATTTAAGTTTTTAATTTAGATAATCCATGACATATTTTAATGAAACTGTTCACAATTAATAAACATATTTAAAATCTGCCGAGAGATATATCAATTTGGCAAGTTGCAGAATTGATGATCCTTTCAATGATGTATTGTTATTTGAAAAAAAACCCATAACATAATAAGGCACATCACTCGTTTATGTTATATTTTCAAATGACGGTATTTTATATGTAATATCGAAATACCAAATGCAATCCTGATCGGAAAAATATTTTTTTGCAATACCGGTATTGAATATAAAATAACGAATAACCGGTATTACTGATATATTGATCGAGCGGTATTACAATCCCTAGATAAAACTTATAATTATTTTCAAGGTCATCGATTGAATTTGAAGAGCATACAATTCAACTTTGATGCACTCGCTCGCACACAGACGAAATAAAAAGTAGCAACTTGTCAAAAATTTGCCTAATAATATGACCATATCGATCGCCCAGTTAAATATTCAGACGGCTTACAAAAACCTGTTTTGAGATGATATTATGAATAGCTATATTCAAATGGTCATCACAAATCAAACGTTTATACATTTTATCAACATGAATTTACAGATTGTATACTTGAGCAGGGTAGTAGGACATTAAAAAATACCCAACAACAACAATGTTTTGTTTATTAATAAAAAAAAAACACTTTTTTGTACTACTTCCACTTTTATTTGGCAAGATCATGACCGGTTTCGCTCATGGCGAGCATTATCAACTGAGTGTTTTGTTTTGAATTTTTTGTGTTATTTTTAATGACTACTGGACCCGACAGAGCACAGAATTTTACACACAACTGCATATTATTATTAACTTCAGTTTCGATTTTTCAGAATTGTCTGACTTATGAACTGGACAATCGATATGTCGCATAATATCTGGTATTTATGTACTTATATCGTTATATTTAGTAAGTATTTATACCCAATTTGAGTAAAAAATTGCAAAATAAGAATTTGGAATAAATGTAAAATTTTGGAATTAAGATATACCTATACCGAAAAAGGTATTTACTTTGTAAGTAAAAATTGTACAAAAAACGTTTTATTGAGTAGAATCTACGCATAAAAAACTTTTTTTTGTGGTCGGCAACCTTTTGAAAGAGTGGGTAAAAAAACAATTTTGAAAAAATCATTTGGTTAGTGGGTAAAAGCTTAAAACATTTTTTTACTGTTTCAAAAACATTTTATTTTTATAAAATAAAATATAAAAATATTTGCATATGTGTATGTGTCAAAATAAATATACATTTAATAAAACATACATATTATAAAATATTTTATTAATGGTTTCCTTGGCTTTGAATTGTTTTTGAAAGTTTTTCAATATTTAGCAAATATGTAGTTGACTTAACGTTTCTTGGCGGGTAACTAAAAATGTTGCAATGTGTAATTCAATTACCCGCGGGTAGGAGGTTGTCGACCAATTGAGTAGATACTGATTCGAAGTTTTTTTTATAATAAGAAGTGATTCAAAGAAAACATATTTTTGATTTTTTACTGTGAGTAATTGCGAGCACTTATTCAGCATCGTACATTTCATCAATCAGTCATTTTTTGACGTAAATTTCTTTAACAGCTGAGAGTTTTTAATTTATTTATGCTCGATGGTAACAGCATGTATAGGTTTATTGATTTGGCATTTACTTGGTAGAACTCCATTATAATAGGATACAAATATCAACGTATTTTAGTTCTACAGTTATTTACATTTATGAGTTGATAGCTATTTCGGCTTTCGCCATCGTCAGAACTATCGCATAGTTCTGAAGATGGCAAAAGCCGAAATAGCTATCAACTCATAAATATAAAAAAAACTGTAGAACTAAAATACGTTGATATTTTTATCCTATTAACATGTATAGGATGACTGCATTGTTTATAAACTTATACACTCTAAGACAGTGTTTACCAAACTTTTGAGACATGTGTATCCTTTCTATAATTTTCGTAACACCGAGTACCCTTCGTCAAAGAAAATGCATATACATACTTAAATAACAATCAAAATTTAACAGCTGCTTGTTGCACTAAGCACAGCCAAAGCCCGGTGCAGCGCGTACCACACTTTGACAAACACTGCTCTAAGACAACGGTTATGCCATAGGTTTCCAACCTTTTTCGGGTGGCGACCCCTTTTTGTAAAAGTCATGTGACTAGGCGACCCCCCCGAGGAATTTGAAATCCTCGGTTTGCTATACTTTTTCCCCGGATTGTATACCCCCGAAACTCCTTTTTTTAAGCTCACCGGGGAAAGTTGGCGACCCCCCAGAAAACCATTGGCAACCCCCAGGTTGGGAACCCGTGGGTTATGCAATGGCTTGTAATTGAAAACAAATGAACACAATCTCGTGAAAGCGGGACTGTTTATTGTTATATTTCTAGAAGAAGCTGTTTGGTTATTGACTCTTGTATTAGATAGTTATTATTATTGATAACACATATTTATTATTTTCCAAGCCTAGTGGGCTGTCACAGCGTAGTCACGTGGCAATGTAATCAGTCGTCCCTTTTAATTATTAATAATGAGGTTTGTCATATTATATTTCAACTGTTATCTCCTGTTTTAGAGAAGCTATCATTTTACTCACATGCAACTCAATTTTTTTTTTCGATATCAAACATCACATTTTATGACAAAAGATCACCAGACTATGTTTTTAATGATTTGTTATATGTATATTAAAATAATTGATAAACTGTTATTTGTATTTTTTAATAAACACAAGATTTTTTTTTACATAATGAAGCCCAAATATCCGCTAATATTTGTGTCTGTAAGTGTTTTTTTTTTACCGTGTCCGCTCCCAATATGGAGCATATGGACTCCTAATAGAGTTTATCTCAACAAACTAGTGTTTCTACGAGAACTGCTTGTTACTCAGTTGCTCAACCTCTCTTTTTCCAAAGAGAGTCGGAATATAAGGATAGAGCTAGGACAGGACTAGTCGTTAGCTAATCGCTCTAGATACGCCCCGTTTATAGAATAGGATGGGTGGGAGGGGGGAAGTAAGTGTTACTCATTGAATATTGACAAATGAAGGTTGATATGTTTTTCTGCTGATTTGTAATTAATTGTAGAAATTTCCAAAAAACACATGGTCGCGGCTATTTGAGCATTGTAAGATTGGATTCAGTGCTAGAGCCAGTGGTGTAGTTAGAGATGTGTGGCCCTTGTGTAAACGTCACGCAAGGCTTTCCAACGCAATTTGTTATATTGAGTATGTAGAGATTTTTCGCTGGGCCCTCATGATTCGGCTACGTGGTGGCTATGCCGCTGGCTAGGGCATTCGATATAAACAGTTTTCTTTTTTTTAGAAATAAATCGGTTAACGAATGGGAATATGTATACATTTTTACAAAATATATACATATTCCCAGCGGTGGGCTACCAATACGTTAACAAGGGGCTCGCTTAATCTCAAAGCAATTCTCAGTGTCCTGGGAAAGGAGTGATTTTTTTTATCACTCCTATGCAACTATATGCAATACTTAAATAACCAATCGAGTAATACTAAATACACTTATAATATGTAACAATATGGAATATACCGTAAACTAATCGATACAAATGGCTAAAAATGTACTAATGTGTACATTGAAGCTGTCCTGGATAATATATAAGTCAGAAATTGCAGGTTTATACTAATTTGATCTGAGAATATTGTTTTCTCTTAAATTAGCTAAGGGCTCGCTGACCTTAGTAAAATTTAACAAGGGGTTGCGCGCGAGCTCCACCGAGCCACCTACAGAAAATCCCTGCATATTCCCATTCGCCAATAATTAGTGTTTAGATTTCGTTTTCCACTAATATAACCGGAATGAATTGTTTGCATAATAGCAAATTTTACGTATATTTTAAGGCAAATAATATGGAAGAAGAGCCTATTTTGTGTTTCCATAATATTTTTGCGAATATCGTGTCAGTTTCAATCTCCAACATCGATGACGGAATCTAGACTAGTTATTAAAAACTCATTTTATTCACATTAAGAGCAATATATTCAACCACACAGTGTGTTCATAATATACCGGTACCAAATACATATTGTCAAAACTGTATTGAACATTCAAATAAAATATATGTACACGAATAAAACGTTTATTTAAATAATATAATTTGAAGCCAGTTTGAATTAAACGAGTTTTTCAATAGTATCATTTTACTGCTATATATAGATAGACGGTCATTCAATAAGAATTGATTAAGTTACAAATATATTTTTGATACTACCAAATCAATGTTATTTTATTGTTTAAAAAAACGCTGTAAAAAGGCATTTTTTCTCATTTAATTTAAAAACAGAATTTTGTCGGTTAATATTCAAATAAGTTTGCAAATTAGTATGCGTAATTTTTTTTTAATGATTAATAATTTCGTTTAAAAGATTAGTGATTAGCTTTCTCAATCAATAAATAAGTTTAAAATAAGTATAATAGGGTTGTCCATCTACGAGTAAAACTGTGCAAATGTAATACATCGAAATTAAAATTATAAGCATAAAATATTGTGATAATAAAAATAAAATTATATTAATAAATTTATTAGTAAATATTTTTATGACATTTCAACAAATCTAACATTAAAAAAATGTAATGAAGACAAATATATCTACTCATTACTAGTATTTCCGACATATCGTTTTTTTTAGAGAAAACCGACCACGATACGAAATTATTATTTATTAATGAATTATTCAAACCGCTATTGTTGTTACTGTATTATTTGTGCTTATTTGAATCTAAATTACTGTAGAATAGTTATAATAGATAACTATTTTTTTAATTACAATTATGAAACAATCCTCTCTAATTTTTTATTCCCTCATAACGAAGACGTTCTTGAGAAAGATAATTAAAATACAAACAACTTGATTGACAAATAACATCGATTTCTTCAAAGTACAATTTTAATTTAAGCCGGAAAGACGACTGTTTGTCATGTAATGTTCATGGACCTTACGAAGGTCTATATCAAGGGTGGGGAATATTTGATCTTCTAGGTTATCAAGTGTGAACTTTGACTGATTAAGTGTCTACATAAAAAAATTGAATTACTGATTTTAAGTGGTGGAGTTTTATGATAAATTTTAGCCAATGTATTTTTGAAGATTATATTATTTTACGATCTAACCTCATGAAAAGATTCAATAAAGGAGAATTGGGGAGATAAAATTGCTTATTTAAAATTGGTTAACTATTTAGCTGTACCCTGTTTTTCTTATATACGACCTTATTTGATTATAAATGACTGATATTTGAATAATTTAAATGTCAGTATTTTATTATGCGAACGGTCAGTATTAATCTAATATTTAGTTAGTATAAAATATAAAGAGTTAAGTGTTTCTCTTAAATTTGGCCAATAGCCGTGATTATAGAAATGTGTTTGAGTAAGGTTAGGTAATGTTTCTTTTTTGATCAATAACCAAACTTATAAAAAGTCTGATTTGATTAGTTTAGGTTAGGTAAAGTTTGGTTTAAAATATAAAACTGACCTTGATGTTAAAATACAGAACGACAATACAAATACTGTTCAAAAGTTTTTTTTAATCCATGTCCGCTCCCAATATAGAGCATGTGGCATCCTTATTGAAGTTACTCAACACGTCAAAGTTATTCTGCGAGAACTACTTTTTACTCAGTTGCACAACCTCTTCTTTTTTCAAGAGAGTTGAGAAAGAAATGATAGGATTAAGACAGGACTAGTGGTTAACCAATCGCTCTCGATGCGGCTCGTTTTTTTATACATTTATCAATGTCTACGAACAAAAATTCCATTCGCACTGGGATTCGAGCCCGTGAGATCCGTCACGGAAGCCTTTACCACTACGCAACGGACCCGACTGATTTAAATACTGAACAGACAAATCCAAGCTACAGCAGATAATGCACGGTCTCATCAATTTATGTCAGCTTTAATCTGAATAATACAAATTTTGAAAACTTGCAGTATCTGTTTTTGTACGTCAGTATGTATGTACGTATCTACTTCCGATCAGCAAATTTTCCACAATATCATATCTGCGAGCAGTAGCTTTCCACCCGGTGTCCGATGCGCGGTCAATTGAGAATGATTGTGATGCAAATTGAAGAAGTCAATTATTTTTTAGTTGGCTAGATACATTATTTGGTGTTCGGATAAAGTAGACGGTCGGAGACGGTAGTAAAGTTCTGATTCATATTATTATCTATTGCTACGCAGAGATACTCCTACTGCGGCATTCTATCGACGGTCCACGAAAAAAAGTCCTCTACATATTATATTGGTTAACAGTTTTATTGTACCGTAATATTTTAAGTACACGATAAGATATAAAAATAGGAATTTCAATACCGAAGTAATATAAAAATTGTAGTTAAAAAGTTTAAAAAAAGTAAAAAATAAAATATTTCATATAAATACTGTCATTGCAAATAATATAAATTTTCATAAACGGGTCATTTTTATAAATTATCAACGGTTTCTGAAAATAATACACAATAAAAAAGGGCCATCGACTGTGGAACCTGTCAAACCCCTTATGTTTTATAATATGTATTTAAATTCAACGCGAACAATTTCATTGAAATATGTGATGGTAAAAATAATAAAACATTTTTAGTACTTTTTCCACATAAAATTTATTAGATCAGGACCGGTTTCGCTCATCGCGAGCATTATCAACTGATAAGAAAAATACATAAACAGTGATATTTATACAAATTTAAATTGAAATAAAAGGTGTAAGCAACTATTAACAATTTAAAGGATTAACAAATTACATTATAATTACACAATTATAATGTAATTTGTTAATCCTTTAAATTGTTAATAGTTGCTTACACCTTTTATTTCAATTTAAATTTGTATAAATATCACTGTTTATGTATTTTTCTTATCAGTTGATAATGCTCGCGATGAGCGAAACCGGTCCTGATCTAATAAATTTTATGTGGAAAAAGTACTAAAAATGTTTTATTATTTTTATTATAATGCCATTCCACCAAGTATTGACAGTGAACACCTTAAAAGTGATATGTGATGGTTTCTATACATTCATGAATCTTTTTTGGATTAATTTTCAATGCCGAAATGCCGGTATTTCTTCTTTTTCAACAATGGTATTTTGATATTGAAAACACATAGTGAATACCGGGATCCCGGTTTCAGTAATACCGGTATCGCTATCCCTAGTTGCAAGTATCGGTACCATTGGTTAATTTGATAACATCTGTAAACACAATTATATATTAATTCAAAATTTGCTTTCAAAATTTCAATAACTCTATATGTACCGGTGTATGTGCCTTTTCGAAACTGATATTTCGGGATTGAAAATTTTCATAAATACCCAAATCCCGAAGTTAAAATTCTTAGTCATAATGGAGCAACTCAGAAAACGTTGCTTTTAAAAGAAGTGGTTGTTATTAAGACTATCAAACACTAGTTTTCGGAGAATCTATACACGGTTCGGCTAGGGGTGGGATGTATTTACACGAGTCCCTTGATAATTATTACTTAGGTCAGTGAGCCTCATGTTAAATAAATAAATAAAAAATTCTCAGATAAAATCTGAAATCAAAATTTTATTATTTACTATTTTTATCGAACTCAGAGTAGGAGTTGAAATCGGAGTCGTTTTATTTTTTACGACTGATTTAGCCCTGATTTTTTTCATAAAAAATAGTTGGTAACAATTTATTTTTACACTTTTGTAATAAAATAATGTTCAAAGTACAAAGCTAAGAAAATCTATGTTATCATAAAGGTTAGTTAGCTGTCAGAATTGTTTATTATAAATCAATATTTATCATTGAAGATAAATATTTCAAAAAAAAATGTTTGTAAAATATACATACATAATTGATTGATTCAACCCAAAACGAATATATTATTTTCATTGTAAAATAATTAGTTATGAAACCAATTTATGGATGACACCATCAAATTTCTGACAGTATAAGCCTTACAAAAAAACAAGAAAGAGGAGGGTGATGGAATTGTAGTAAAATTACGAGATATATGCTTTAGTTAAATAAAAAGACTGCGAATACGTAAAATATTGCATTTCTCTGACAATATTTGGATCAAATTGATGTAATTCAGCAGAAAATCATTTTTTTGTAATTATTTTTCGACAAACAGCAACACGTCCGTAACCTTAACCAAATTTTCCAATATTTTTTTCCGACATATTACTGTTTATGCAGTGGCAGCACTATATGCAATTGGAGCGGTCAAATGTCTAGCGTCAAAGGAAATTTTACAGGGTGGAATATATATATATATTTTAACTAGGGCGGAAAAATACAATCTTGCCTGGGGCGGTCAAATGTCAAGCGCTGGCCCTGTGTTTATGTAAACGTTTTGACGCCTTTTAAATATACCATTCTAAATTTTATATATATTGCCAAACCATATGAATGACCCATAAATATAATAATAAATTGTTGATCATTCTTCAAAATAATAAAAAAAATATAAAACCACGTTTAAACGCCCAATTGTAAGACAAGAAAAAATAGCAATGCGTTGATTGTGTAGTAGTCAATTATTTATGGAAAGGCATTATATAATATTTGTGCCTTCATGAAAATCAAACACAATTTTTTTGACTTTTTACACAAATTTATCTTATGATTACGACTGCTCTCAATCGAAGATGCTCGTGATGAGCGAAACTGGTTATTTATTAATTATTGTTATGTATGCTATGTGATGGCTATCGTTTACTTCAAATATAGTGGCGGATTAAGCACATGGAAGGCCCCAGGCGGAATGAAATTTGGAGGCTCTGTATTTAGGATATAAAAACGTTAGAAAATTCCATAAAAAATAAGAAAAATCTGAACAAAAAGTATATGGATTATATAGTATAAGCCGTTTTTGAGGCCCCCAAAATTCAGAGGCCCCAAGCGCGCTCCTCATTCGCTTATTATCCGCCACTGTTCAAATAATTAAATAAAACATTAAGAAGTTTATTTAAAAAAAAAATGACAACACAAAAAACCAACTGACACAATGTTACACAACTGACACACAACTGTTCACAACGGACACAATATTACAAATGCGATTTGAATACCTGAAGATCATTTTTACGTTTAGCGAATATGTACATTTATTTGGGCAGCAACATCACCATTCACGTAAGAATAATACATGATTTTTTATTGATGATGATTGATTATTATTTAAAATCAAACGATTTATAAGCATCTTCTAATAAACGTGCTAACCAGGTAATGCGAATTTACTATTCATAGTTATGGAGAATATCTAATTTTTTAGCCCGAAATTATATTATAGTTATCAAATGAAAAAAAAAAATGATAACAATGGACGCATATTTGTTCGCTAGAAAACACGGAAATCAATTTAGCAAAAATGCGAGTCGGTTTAATATTGTTTGAACGGAAAGCGAATACATGTTTTTTGTGTACTTAATAATTAAGCAGACACTTGCATACATACTTAGGCAAATAAATCATTGGTTAGATTATTTATTAAGCGATGTGGTGAGGTTCATATTATGTTTTTAGTAATATTAGACATCATAAACGTAACTTGTAAAACCGACCAGACAGCAGACCTTATTTTTATATTTTATTCATTTCACACGTGACAACGTTTTGAACAGCCATGATCTAGTACAGGGTTTCCCAAACTATGTTCCGCGGAGCCAGAGTAGGTGTTCAGAAAAAAATTGGAATGGTTTTATACGCTGCAACACAGTTTAAAAAAGAAGAAAAATTCAGCTAAGTGTTCCGTTATATTTTCCGGACTTGTGAAGTGTTCCATTCCAGAAAATGTTTGGGAAAACCTGATCTAGTATATAGATCGAATTTGACTCGCTTAAACAGTGACCTATTATTTCATTTCATCTTAATAATTTCATAAACAAAACATTCAACACGTTTCCTCATCCATAGATGTCGCTAAAATTGGGATGCACAACTTGTTGCTGGCTCGATTTTTTTGTGACCCTTGAATACACATTTTTAAAAATAAATCATCAAATTAACAAATGTAAGAGAGATTTTTCGTAGATAAAGCAAAATAAATCGGTTCATAGAAATGGATTTACTGATAAAAATTTGGATTCGATTTTGCAGCGTAACACTACAAATATTAAGCCAAATTCTAAAAAAATATTTTAAAGACAAAGTTCGATTATAAATACAGTATGATTGATAATCGCGTAAAATCAGGATAGAATATACTTTTTCATTTTTACTTGCGGCCCGAAACCATCGCATTTTTTTAATGCGGTCCGCTAGAAAAAAATCTTGTGCACCTCTGCGCTAAATCATCATCCGAACCTTTTCGCTCAACCTTAACACATAACATTAAGAATTTAATCGCCGGCTGTGGTCGGGTCGGTACGGTCACTAAACTATGGCCCGCGGGCTGGATCCGGCCCTCCAAAAGTTTCCGATTATGTATTGTATATAAATTATTCATAAAGAAAATATAAATTTCATGATTTCGTTGTAAATTCGCGACAACTATTTATTTCAAAACATCAATTGGGATATGACTATCTGGTTGTGCACCTTAAGTGAAAGAAGTTATGTTAAACATGTGTTCCCAGTAAGGTCAATGTCAAATTTATATTCTTTAATTTAAATTTGAGAATTAAGACATTGGTGTTTGTGATATCAATTTAGCTCGAGTTGATCTCGAGTGACTTTCAATAAATTCTCATCGAGTTTTTCTCGTATGACTTTTCAATAGAAAAAGATATAATATATAAAAATAATAAGTGGTTTTTAAATTTAATTTAAATCCCTTATTTTACTAAAAATGTCTCGTTGAAGTGAATTTAGAACCTATAATACAAAATATATTATTATATTTCAATACAAATAATAAAAATATAATTTCTAGTTGATGGTTTAACTATCTCTAATACCGCGACATGATTTTTCATTTAATATAATACAGTTATAATAATTTAAATTGATATCCACAATATAATAATAAAAAGCTTATTTATTGTATACACATGTAAATATACTTATTGTGGCTCACCGTATAAAATTGATTTTTTAAATAGCACACGAAGTTAAGCTGTCCAAGAATCCTTCACTGGACAAACTGATGAAAAGTCACAACCACAAATAAACATCATTCAAAGATCTAAATTCAACACAACCGTGACATAAAATAATAGCACATGTATGTATATTTAAATGCTTTTAATTTTTTCAATCAAAATTCTTTTCGAATTGTTTATGGAAAAATCAAAATATTATTATGACACAAGATTTCGTTTCGATTAAATTTTCAACGTTTTTTCATGTGAAAATCTCGTGAATTATTGTTTTGGAAATGAGAAGAAAGAAAAATCGTTCGTTGAGACGCTCACTTCACTACGGTTTCAATGTAAATGAGCGAGAGTGAATGATTTGTGTGGTTCCAACAATGTGACGCAATAATAGGACCCGCTTAGGCTAACGCCAACCATAAGTTATCGAAACATTTTTATTTTTTTGCGCACTCGACGGATTGCAATGATGTGTCTCATATTAATAGGTCAGTTAACTTTTAATTAGGGATGAATTGTGCTAAGGTCATCAAGGAAAAGGGTGTACTAGATTTTTTTTATTTATACATTTACAATGCAGGGCAAAGTCCTGTCCTAGCCCTACTTTTCTCGCAAAAGAGAGGTTGAGCAACTGTTGAGCAGTTGTCTTAGAAAACCTTCTCCATTTAAAGTCTACATACTTCAAATTATGCTAGGACATTATTTAAAAAGTCCCCAAAAGTTTTTAGTTTTTGGTGCCTTCAAGGAGAGGTCTGCACGGGCCTGGGCCTGGCCCTCAAGCCCTTATCCGACCCGGCCCGCGGGCCGGGTTCGGGTGGTTAAGCGCAATTGAGATTCGGGCTCGGGCCGGGCTCGGGTAAGGAATTTGTTCTTCAGAAAAATATTTCAAACTATGTTCGTGTCATAAGTCAGCCATGATGATTTTAATTATTATCAGTTCTATAGAGAATCGTTAATTGTTGTAAAAAACGGGTTTTTTTCGGTCTGTTATAGTATAAATGAGTATAAATCCGGGCTTCGGGTCGGGTTCGGGTAACAATTGTAGTATGAGAATCGGGCCTGGGCTGGGTCGGGCCTGAGTCTTTTGGGCTCGGACCGGGTAATTTTGTAAAATTTCGGCCCGTGCAGACCTCTACTTCAAAGGTCATAATCCGACCCTGATTATTATCACTTAAAGATAGGATAAACTAATGAAGTCAATAAAAATTGGCCATCCATCTTTATACGATCTACTGGATTAGTTGAAAGTCAAAAATTGAAATTGAATAGAATTTTCCAAATCTTAAAATATTTTTCACGGAGAAATCTTCATTGGGTAGAATCAAATTAATAGAGTTTAATTGATAATTTTTTTCTATAATAATTTAACTCACAATATATAAACAGTGAGTGTTTTCTATTCATCATTTTTTAAATGTTGCTTACAAATAATTTAACTCTTCACCGCTAACTAAGCAATAATTGTACGTTTACCTGCAGTTGACAAGACGTGACATTGACTAGGAACATTACTAGAGATGGGATTACGATCTTTTGTATTCGGAATTGTTCGGTTAACTTCGTGTTTGCTCGGATCCATGCTGTCAGCTGTGTTATTGATAAGCCGAGTAAAAAACAAACATTTTTAAATTACTTATCAAAATGTGGAGATTCTCTCACAATAGTCATTAGTAAAAGCTGTTACTAGGCAGTGAATATTTCCAGAAAGATAACTCTTCGATGAAAGGATTTATAGTATTAAAAAGAGTTTCCGTTTAAATATTTTTTTTCTCTAAATGTGCGTTTAAAGAGATGATTTTTTGACTCGTTTTTTCTCATTTCAAGACAAAATGGTTTAAATGTATTCAACGAAAATATTTTTATCAATATCATAAATTATATCTCCATTCTTGTTATGGAGTATTTCCTAAAGAAGTTATTCAACGCTTAGAATTTTAATGATAGCAAATCAGTTACTAAACTTCCTTTTTCAGAGAGGCTAAGGTTAGGACGCTGACGCGTAGAGAAACTAAATTCATGTAATAAAATAACTAAATTGAAAAAATACATACCTAGGTAGTAGGTAATTATATTATTTCCTTTCTGGGTACCTTGTACGAAACGTAAAGACTCGTTTACATCCCAAATATGTTATAAAATAATACATGAGTTTACATTTTGGAACGCTCTTTTGTTTGTGTTTATGCGACAAGAATAAAAAAAATATAATTATTTAGATTTAGGTCATTGAATATGAAAAATAATGATTGTAATTATCAAATATAATTATTCATTTAAATATAAAAAATCATAATACACCCTAATTAAGGTTGAATCTTCCCTAAAAGTAAGCGAGTTACTACTCATTGTTAATCCATTTAGTCAGTACCGGCGTGGGATTATTTGGCGCCCTATACAATTCTGGAAATTTACGGATTTCCTAAAATGAAAAAAATATGAGACCTTTTTTTAGCTCTTGCGGGGGTTTTTCACAAAAAAAAATGCTGTCCGATTTGAAAAATCCAGGGATTTACGGAATTCACAAAATAAAATAAGAAATACCATTCCTTTTTAGCTCTCTCTATTTTGTTTCTCTATAAAAAACAGTATTTCTTGTGATTGAAAAGATTTTTTAAGTGTTTGAGCTACTGCGTGAAGCTCATTGCATCGATAGTTTATATTATTAAAGTATAAAAAATATTTTATTCCTCCATTAGTGTGCCCTCCTATGGTTTGCGCACAAGCGGTTGCGGATTTCGCTTGTATGGTGGCGCCTAGGGCATCCAATCTCGGGATTCGGGATGCCGTCCAATTTTCTGATCTCGAAATTCCGGGATTAACATGGTTGCGATCCCGGGATTTCGGGATTGAGAAATTTTTGAAAATCCCGAAAAATTGATAGGATTTTGAAATTGGAGCCAGTTTCGGAGATAAAAAGTATAGGGAATTGAGGATTTCAAATTCCTCGGTGAGTCAAAAAATAAATAAATTCGGAGATAATCTGGGGAAAAAATATAGCACACTGAGGATTTCAAATTCCTCGGTGAGCTAAAAAAAAAAATTGAAAATTAATCAATCCCGGAATTACAAAAAGGCTCCAGGATTGGTTACCCTAGTGGCGCCAGCCCTGCTGATTTAGAAACTAATAAAACATTTAAAAGCAGGATTAGTTTCACCTCAGCCAGTGAAAATTGTCAACCGTAAAAGTCTTTTTAGATAAATTGGTATCTCAAGAATTTCGACTGATAGTGATTGATGAAAATTTTATATTAAATTTGAATCACTTTTAAGGTGTTCACTGTCAATACTTGGTGGAAAGGCATTATAATAAAAATAATAAAAGATTTTTAGTCTTTTTTCCACATAAAATCTTTTATTATTTTTATTAAATTTGAATCGTTAAATTTTTTGTACATTTCATACGTTTTTTCACTTACGATTCGGGTTTCGCTTTTCTGTATCTTTAGACTTTAAATGCACGGTTAAACTTTATGTATCGAACAGTGAATAATTATAATCGTGTATATATAACCATAAAAATAGTATAACTAAATTTAAAAGCTTGATGGCGATCTGGATTAATCTAGCTTATACTAATGATTTTCAATAATTTAATAATAATTTAAGATAAAATTATAAAGACTAAATAAGTAAATTACACACAATATTATTACCGTCAAGAAAAAATAATACTATTCATCGTACTTGATTAAATACTAGGAATTTTAAAAGGGACAGGACATAAATAGCTTTCATAGCTAGAAATGTCTTGACACGTATAGGTCTAATGTATTAGCATTCAATTAAACTTTTTCATTGTTACTTCTGTCTTGTGTAGTTGAATTTCTCGTGAATGGGAAATCTGTTGTCCACTTCTGTATTTTTTTATTTTCTGGGAATCCTGTTTAATAATAATCCTGGAAAATAATTCGTGAAAAATATGGTATCAGTTCTTTTTAGTGGACCGTGTCATTACAAAACCGTGTAAAACAGAGTAAAGTGTTTGTTTGAGTTTGGATCGCCCTCTACGCTGGGCCCTCACGCATTCCATGACTGTGTTATGAGGTGGCTACGCCGCTGGAGAGATTGTAATTATTTACGCGATTTATTTTCAAATTATGATCGAACGTACGTAAGATCAACTAAATGGAAAAATTAATCCAGATCACCATTAACTCTTCAAGGACGAGCGTGACCATATGGTAACAAGAAACACCGTTGTCTATTGATCACACTATTCATCCTTTTTCTTCCTGAATTTCGTTGCCTTAACACAATTTTGGTTGAAAAGGATACAGACTTCAGCTAGTAGTAGTAGTAGCGGGGACGGAAATAAATGCAAAAAGCACATTTGGATTTTTTCGGATGCGATTTTTTCGTTATTATTTAATCAAGATAATAATTATTTACACTACGTTTACTGATATTTTTGTATTGAAATTCTGTTGACGTAAAGAGGCCAAATTGTAAATATCTTTTTAAAATTTCACGTTTAGTTATATTTCAACACGAATGTTTATGTGACTATACGGTCACGCTCGTCCTTACTGCTGTCCTTACACAATATTACACGTTGCCTATAAGGATGAGCATGACCATATAGTCACACGGGGTTTCCATACAACGACTTTGTATTTTATTTTTTTAAGCTCTCGCCTCTGGGGTTAATAACTTTTAAACGTAGTGATAGTATTGTTTTATTATATAGTATACTTCAGTTGAAGTTCAGCAGTGTTTTTGAAAACCGGATTCTTAGTGATAAAACGAATGGAAATGTAAAAAAAAATGAACGATCAAGCATTGTATACATAAAAAAACTCATGACGTTACAAAAATGTGTATCCCTTTCGATTTTAATATAATATTATATGATGACATAAATTACGAGCGCAAAGTTTAGCTCCAAACTGTTGACTATTTACTTTCAAATATCGAATGGCTAAGATTTCCAAACATTCTCTTTCTTTTCGTAAATTCGCTGCTTCCTAATTCTTCGGACTCTTCCGCATTTATTTTGAGTGTTATTTAAATATAGATATAAAAAAGTATAGAGCGGCCGATTTGGATCACTGAATAGATAGGATAACCTTACCAAAAAATAAATAAAACATAATATAATGCGGCTAATTCGTCATTTAATTAATTGGTATATTTATTTATTCAGTGACTTATTAATCTCTGAGATGTACACGTCGTAACAAAATTATGTGTTTTAATATATTACACGAATATGATATTCGTTATCACAAAAAATGTTATAGTCGAAATAGTAGCCAATAATGGGAAATCAAAATTGAATCACTTTGTCAATAATACAAATATTTTATAAGTAATTACTGTCGATCAACGACTGCATCAAGGATTCAACCCAGGAGAATTTTTTAATTGGAAAATTTGCATTTCTGGTTCTAAAAAGTTTTTTTCAAATGTTTTTTTTCATAAAATACATTTGGGTATAAAATACTTTATAAAAACGTTTTAAGCCGTAACGTTTTTCACTAGAACTGAGACGATTGAGACATAATATATTAATAAAATCAGGGATGCCAAACTAAACTTTTTTGGTGGGCCAAATAAATAATGCATGTCCCTGATGGACCACACATAAATATTTTAAACGTTAATAATAAAATCATATTTTGTTATTGATAATAAACAGACACATTACCTTTTTCTACGAGAACTCTTTTTTACTCAGTCGCTTAACCTCTCCTTTCCAATGAAAGTAGTAGTGATAGAAGAATAAGGCTAGTAAAAGAATAGTGGTTAACTATTCGCTTTTGTGACGCCCAGTTATTGAAGGATCGGAAAGGTGAGAGGAAACTTTAAGGCATCACAAACACCCATGCATTCGAACAGAACTCGAAGAAATGTTGTTCGTACTGGGACTCGAGCCCGAATACTTATTTAGTAATCAACAAAATATCTCGGTCTGTAAATTTATGGTTTTACCTTTTATTGGGGTATTTTAAAATTGGCATTATTACAAATGAATGTCTGCCGACGGAATGCGACATCTAGGCAAAGATTCCAAAAATTGATCACTAATTTAGTAATACACTTTTAAAATTGTATTTTACCAATAACAAGATGCAAAATGTATAGAAAATTGAAACCTCAAAAGTGCCACACGAACAATGTGGCCCGCGGGCCAAGGTTTGGGCATGCCTGATTTAAATAATTACGGTAATACACAACGAATCGTTTGCGATGTGTTTTCGTTGGTTGGACAAAATATCCATAGTCATAGATTAATTTCGCACTGGATTAGATGAATACCCAGTTATTTATATCAAATCATCATCCTAAATGGTGGAAAAATCCAGATCGTATTCCTTTTGACTATCTTCTCTGAAGATTCCTAAATGAAAACCTGGGGAACGTATACAGGTATTATAATACACAAAAATGGCGAATTGTGTATTTGTGAAAGCTCTTCTCAACACATTTTATTCGAACACAAACGTATATAATTAATACTTTACAGAAGCAAAAAGTTCCGTGATTCTGTGGACCAAGGGTAGGAAAATCTTTTTGCTGTCGGGCCACATTGGGGATAAAAACTAGGCCGCAGATCAGATTAAAAAAACCCCAAAATAAAGTCGTTTTTTTTTAAAATTAGAATGGCTGTGTCGTTAAACTCACAGACCTTTTACGAATCAAAGATGTATCATCCGAATAGTCTTTCTCAATTCGGAAATGCTTTTTAAAGCAACTTTAAATGATTATTTTTAATTGCATATTTTTTATTTATACATTTTACAAAATCGGAAACCGGATGGAATTTTGGCACGGCCCACCATTTGGCCAGATCTGCTGTGAACTGTGCGATGTACAAATGAATGCCTCCAAAATATATTTGAGTGAATATTAGATTACGGATTATATTTAGGTATTATAGGTCCATATCATTTTAATAGGTATCTGTAATAATCTTCGACCTTGGTTTTATGTGTAATTGAAAATAAAAGTTTGAATAAGTAAACAACAATCAGCCGTTAAAGCTCTATTCGTTACGTCATTATAAAACAAACTTTCGAATCCATGAAAAGGGGGATTAAGGAATAAATAAATTAAATTTTAAAACTTCCAAATGTTGGCAACGTATAAAAAAGTTTACGTTTCACACTGATGCAGAAATACGTATTTCAGATTGTAATGCTAGAATTGTTAATTGACAATAATAGTGATGTATTTTTTTATTTGAGTGAAATAGAGTCTTTGAATTGTGAATGTTTTTTTCCTCTAGCCAAAATTTCACTCGGCCGTAGCGTGTTTACACAGCCCTTTGCAATGAAAATGATTGTCTCTTTGTTGCTAGCTGATAAATTATACAATTTATTTTCCAATTTATAAATTGTTACTTATTTATTTTGTTGTTTATTGTTAAAAATTAAAATTACAGTACATGACATAACAGCTGACGCAAATTCGCCATGCACTTGAAAAATATGATAAGACAAAATATAAAATAAAAATACACAGTACATCAAATTCAACATAAAAAATCAAGAAATATAATAGAAAAATTTATCAAACAGTTCACAAATACCATCACTAAAAATGTCTTCTTCTCTAGGCAATGCGTTGATCAATCGAACGGCCCTTGGAACTGGTGACTCATACCTCCTAAGCGAGGTATAAGTTTTTAGAAATAAAAGATTTTGCTCATAGTTTCCCCCACGTAAGAATAAATTGGGAGGATGTAAATTAATAGTCATAGGAATTTCAGGATTATTAACTCGGCCCCGAAGAAGAAGAGAAAAATGCTTTAAGCTTGAAAAAGATCTTCGAGCTTCAAGACAGTGAAATGATAAAATTCCTAAAAGAAATTTGGTGGGTAGTATTCCTTTAAGGAATTATCAAAGGGGACAATTTTTTTTTTTGAAATAATAATATCTTAGAAATTTCTTATGTACTCTCTCAATTTATTATTAATTATTTAAAACGATATATGTAATTGCATTCTGTAAATAATATTTATTCGCTGATAAATAAATTGGCACAAGGCCCGCCCCGAGAGGGTCAATACAAGTATATTATGAAATACGAAAATATTTTCATACAAACCTGATTAAATTAAGAAACAATCTACCAATTTGCAATGCACCATTAAAATAAGAAGATAGATTTACAGGCGATTTGGGAAATCCGTAAATTCCTGGGTCAAATTTTGAAATCTGCAAGCGAGCAAAATGTTTTGGAATCTTTCAATCCCCTAGTCTCGAAAAACTTTGTACGGGTAAGGGGGCCACGAAACATATGAGACTCAAAAGGGGCCATAGGCTCAAAAAGGTTGAGAAACGATGCTTTAGATCAGCGTTTTTCAACATGTTCTAAGAGGGCCATAGAAAAAATATATCAGTTTAGGAGAGCCACAGCAGACTTATATATCTATATAAGTATATATATCTTTTTACATTTTTCCAATGATATTTAAAAATACCATAATAACTGCATCTAAAAAGAAGTCTAAAAAGAAAACAATATTTTAGAGAACTTTTTGAATCTATTTTACATAGGTATATTTTTATGCATGTTGACTGTAAATTAACTGATTCTCAACATGGTTTTAGATCAGCCCGTTCCACTACGACCAATCTAATTGTGTATACTAGGGATTCTGAAGTCTCGGAGTTTTCAAAGTCCCGGGACTCGAGGTGTGATGAAGTCAAAGTCCCGGGACATCCCGGGACTCGAGACTGTTATTTTCCGTTAAATAAAATTATAATTTTACTAAAATTAAATATTTGCATGTATGTATTTATGTATTACACACACTCGGCGCCTTTTGAAAGTACGCACTAGTGAAAAATGCGTTTTTTTTATACAAGCAGATAATGAGAGCACGACATTTCTTATGTAATGGATGTGTGCAATGCTTACGGTTAATTTTTACAAAGAAGGAATGGAGGCACAATTCTCGGGACATTTTCTAAAAAAGTCTCGGGACTTAAGACAGCAAAAAACCCGACAAGTCCTAGTGTATACTGATTATATTTGGCAATCTTTGGATTCTCACTTGGTCAGTCAGGTTGATGCTATTTATACGGATATTTCTAAAGCATTTGACCGTGTAGATCATGATATTCTTTTGGATAAATTGAGTGCTGTAGGATGCTCAAACAAGATGATTAGTTTTTTTGTTTCCTATTTGTCAAATCGACGCCAATATGTTGATTACGCTGGGTGCGTATCAAACGTCTTCCCAACGTATTCCGGCGTACCCCAAGGACCAAATCTTGGCCCAATTTTATTTCTTATTTTTATTAATGATATTATAGAATGTATTAGTGTAATAAAGTATCTGCTCTTTGCTAACGATTTAAAACTGTTTTTACGTATCAGTAATGAGTCTGAATGTACTATTCTGCTATAAACAGAATATGAATGCTATTTTGAATTGGTCTATAAAAAACAAACTCGACTTCAACATTTCGAAATGTTTTCGTATTTCCTTCTCTCGCTCAAGATCTTCCATCTTATGTAACTATGTGATATATTATGATGCTTTAAAGCGTTTGTCTGAAGTTGTCGCTCTTGGTATAAGATTTGACTCCTCTTTCAACTGTCATTCACATATAACTTCTATTGCACTGCGTGCAAGCAAACTTCTTGGGTTTATTGTTAGACAAAGCAAACTTATTGAAAACCCAACTGTGTTTTGCACGCTTTATGTTTCTTTGGTCTTAAGTACGCTTGAATATGGATCCATCATTTGGAGCCCATATGAAAGTTCATACAAGCTGCAATTGTAGAGAGTCCATAAGAAATTTCTAAGATATTATTATTTCAAAAAATTTAAATTCTTCCCCTTTGATAATTCCTTAAAGGAATACTACCCCACCAAATTTCTTTTAGGAATGTTATCATTTCACTGTCTTGAAGCTCGAAGATCGCTTTCAAGCTTAAAGCATTTTTCTCTTCTCCTTCGGGGCCGAGTTAATAATCCTGAAATTCTCATGACTATTAATTTACATGCTCCCAATTTATTCTTATGTGGGGGAAACTATGAGAAAAATCTTTTATTTCTAAAAACTTATACCTCGCTTAGGAGGTATGAGTCACCAGTTCCAAGGGCCGTTCGATTGATCAACGCATTGCCTAGAGAAGTAGACATTTTTAGTGATGGTATTTGTGAACTGTTTGATAAATTTTTCTATTATATTTCTTGATTTTTATGTTGATTTTGATGTACTGTGTAGTTTTATTTTATATTTTGTCTTATCATATTTTTCAAGTACATGGCGAATTGACGTCAGCTGTTATGTCATGTACTGTAATTCTAATTTTTAACAATAAATTAAATATTCTTTTGACTATCTTCTCAATGGATTTATTTCATTGATGATATTATAAAACTCATGTGTTTAATATGTTTAGTTTCACTGATGACAGTATATGTACATTTGAAAAAAATGTTGATAACGGGTGTGAAATTAATACATGCACACGTATGTTATTGTACATGTAGCACGAAAGTAATCCAATATAATTTGAAAACAAATATTGGGTTCGAATCTCATAATTATTCGTAACCTAATTGAATGCGGACTGCAGACTTAGCCGTGACCTTTGAAGACCTTTAAATTTTCGTGACGACAGTGTCTCTGCACGTGTACAATGAAGATTACGATAAATGCAATAAAAGTGTATCTAAAATACACAAATATCGCAGGTGACACTATTTTATATTTTCCAATCAATACTTATTTAATTGTTACTGGCACAATTGTTGATAAAATATTTTTTATCATTGGAAATCTTATCAGTGCTTACTACTATTTACCACCTGCAAATACAATTCAAGAGTATGTGCGATTAGCTCATTAAAATTGATCATCGCACGGCTTATGGATCTGAGCTGAAAAATCGATAACTAGTCATAGTGAAGAAATAAATGAAATCGGCTGGACTCAAGAATAAATAGATTCGGTCAAGGTTGGATTGAAACGACAAAAGAAAGCTCGGGAGAACCGTTTCATTACATTTCCTTATATGTAAAGCCAATATGTAATTTATCAATAGGCGTACTTTTCCGAAGTCAATTTACGATAGAATACGGTTTTTACAGAAGAATGTTTCTATTTTAGATTTTCCTTTCCTCATATTGAGATCAATACTTTCGTCTATGAAAAATTCACCTGGCGGAAAAACTCATATATGTAACAGATAAACGAAAAAAATAAATATATGCAACTTTCCATTCGGGTATTAGTATTCTTGACTGCGAAATAGTATTGACAGAGAAGCCATACAGCGTTATCATTTGACTATGGCTATTGGTGATCCAACGTAGTTGACTATTGTCCTGTAATAAAATATTCCAAAAACTAGGCTTAAATTTTTTTCATCCGTTTGATTATTCATTTTTGTGGTCATTCATTATTCGTCCGTCCTAACAATTCAGTATACTATCATTAAAATTATAATATTGAATTCAAATTCAGTATAATAGTATTCATTAATAATAACGTCATGGTGTTGATATTAGTTTTAAAAAAATTGATAGTGATAAAAATACGTACGTAAGTTTAAGTAAGTTCTTTTTTTAAATATTATCTATCCGTCTTAAGAAAATATTATATAAGTGTAATCATTTACAATTTTGATAAAACTTTGTAAAAAATTAACAATCACTAAGCAGTGGTTGTAAATGGGATCTAAAACATTTCAATGTGTTAAGGCATCCAATACCTTTTTTTATCTCGCAGGTTCATTTCAAAAAGTGTTTTTTTAAATGAAACTTTTCGATGGCACGCGAATGATTTTCAAAGACAAAAAAATGCACAAAAAAGCCAGATCAAATCAAATTAACATGAGAATTTTCTGTAGTCATTCAATCGATAATCAACGAGTTTTCTTCAAGATTCAAACAATTCGGGAGATTTGAAAAGACATCAAAATTTATTTTATAATATATTATCTTATCATATAATATATTAGATTTTAATGTAGTACACATTATAGCAGACAGCATGTTAGCAACGGCTGAAGAAAATTTAGAGATGTAAAGATTTCTGAAAAAATATTTATTATTTATTATTCACTTTGTATTACACATAAGTGTGACTAATTCAGAGGATACAATGTATGGCATCGATAAATCATTGTGCACTCCAAAACTCACGGCTTGCACTACACGTGTTGCAATAATAGAATGTACAATACGTACAGTATGTACACATAATATAATATATTATATACCACGAGACGTCCGCACGTGTAACCGAATCAGGCTTCGACTGCACAATGGCGTATCAGTTGCTACCTATTGTAAGGATTGAAGTAAAAGATGAAAATTAACGGTTAGGATTATTATCTAAGTGCAATTTTCTTGAGTCTTGTCACTTGTGTAATATTTTATGCCGGTTTCGTTGATGAGTGATGAGCGCTCTTGAGCTGCCGTTTCTAACCGTTGCGCGATCAAGGATCCGAGGATTTTCCTCGCAGGAGTTTAAACCACAATAACTCACATCTTTTATTTAGTTACATTACAAGTAGAGATTCCAACCATTCGTCATTTTCAACTATCTGGATATCGAATAGTAAAACTGAAACTATCCGGATAGTTTCAGTAAGTATGAAAATAACAAAACGTTACTATATATTATATAATTTTATGTACTAAAGTAATACATTAAAAACGAGTTCATTTGTAGTATAAGTCATTTATTCATATTTTAACAATTCATATTTTCAAAATAAGAGAGCATTTAATGTATCATATCGACTGTGGAAAGGAAAAAGGACGTAACCCACACATATCAAATTTTACAGGAGGCGCTAAAAACGTGTTTTGATGATTTTGTGACATATGCAAATTATGAATTATACACAACCCTGAAGTGCACGGAGACTTCTAAACTGATGTTTAATTGACATCTATATATATAAAAGAAAGTGGGGTTTGTTACACCACGTATATCTCGAGAATAACAGCTCGGATTTTAATGATCTTTGTTTTATTAAATTCGTATCCGCCTAGAATAGCAGAATAAGCATTAAAACATCGGAAAAATATCACGGCAAAGAAATTATGAAGACAATTAATATTCTCATACAGTTTTCAAATGGCGAACATCTTGAAATAATGAAAATGTCGTTTGTATGCAGATTTCATCCGCTAGGTGGCAATTTTTCCAAAATTCATTTGTTTCTGCTTCTTTTGCATACGATTGACTTCTAAATAATTTTAAATTTAGAGTATGGATTAGAATAAAACAAATCGATGATATAAAATGAAAACGAAATAAAATCGGATAATATTGAAATAAGGTTATGTTTATAATTAGGTGTGATATATTTTTTGACAACAATATTACGCTGTTTGCACGAACGTTGCTCTACTTTGAGATGCCACGTTATTACACTTGGAAAGCTACATCGAAGAAATTTTAACGTCGAAAGCAAGGCGATGCGGTTCCTGCTCATCCGAATGATTACTGATGCTCTTGGTCGCATTTACACAGTTCATCCGAAAAATGACGTATGCTTCTACTTGCATGTCAACAGCTCAATTTGCTTGAAAATGATACTCATTAAAATCGCTGAAGAAATTGTTTCTGAATCTCCAAGTCAGATACGCACATTATTTTCTATCATTATTTTGACATGCTTCCCATCGAATCCCCGTGAACTGTGGAACAAGTACAAGGATGACATGTCCGAATACATTTTGCATCGAATTCGTGTCAGTTTGGGGAATCCCGATCTCGAGGTGAATGAAGAGATACATAACCAGGCTTTGCTTTAGATCGAAGACATGTGTTACCTCATGTGCGGCAGTTTGGTAGTCAAGTTAGGAATACCAACGCCAGATCGTGGAATGAACGACGCTTTCAATCGAGAATTGGAACGTGAACGTGAATATGATCGAGATGCATTGAACCAATCAGTTTGAACGAATGTACCACTGTTGAACCCTCAACATAAGGAAATTAGCGATACGTTAATGAAGGTAATTGATGATGGAAATGGTGGCTTATTTTTCCTCGATGCGCCCGGTGGAGCTGGGAAGACATTCTTCATGTCATTGATTATGGCCACTGTTCATGCGAGATAAAAAAAATTGCTGTAGCAGTTTCTTCTTCTGGAATAGCAGCCACGTAGATAGATCAACCGCTGCCGATGAAATAAACGCCTCAAATAATTGACAAACATGCGAGTTGCATTGCTAAACGATCCATCTGCCGAAGATTTCTCCAAGCAATTGCTGACTATCTATTTATTCATTGTTCAAAATTAAAATTACAGTACATGACATAACAGCTGACGCCAATTCGCCATGTACTTGAAAAATATAATAAGACAAAATATAAAATAAAACTACATAATATATCAGAATCAAAATCAACATAAAAAATCAAGAATTAAATAGTGAAATTTTACAAACAGTTCACAAATACTACCACTAAAAATGTCCACTTCTCTAGGCAATGCGTTAATCAATCTAACGGCCCTTGGAACTGGTGATTTAAACCTCTTAAGCGAGGTATAAGTTTTTAGAAATAAAAGTTTTTGCTCATAGTTACGCCCACGTAAGAATAAATTGGGAGCATGTAAATTAATAGTCATGAGAATTTGAGGATTATTAACTCGGCCCCGAAGGAGAAGAGAAAAATGATTTAAGCTTGAAAACGATCTTCGACTATCGTCGGTAACGATCGTGTTCCTGTTGACAAATCGAACAGATTGATTTCGTTTCCGCCGAATTTTAACAATTTCTTCTCAACGAAGGACGGCTTCATCAAAAAAATGTTCCCAAACGTCTAATCACAAAAATCACAATTGGTTGATTGAATGAGTAATTCTTGCGGCGAAGAACAAAGATGTGGATCATTTAAACTTCACAATTAAAAATCAAATCGTTGGTCCACTACATTCCTTCAAATCTAGCGAACTTTCGCAAGGTGCGCGAAACATTCTTGCGCAGACTGTACATATAACATATTCTTTCAACCAAAAAATAATTATTTCTGCTTCTCTATGATAGTGTCATCAGAAATAGTTTGTAGTATCGACCAAACTATTTTTATTTTCGTTTATTAGAGATTCGCGCCGCAGCACACCCAGCATCGCCTCGCGGCACACCGCTTGCGGAGCACTGCTTTAAACGACTGAAAAACTGACATGCAATATTGCGAAACACTCACCAATGACTAAAGTTTTGGTAGCAAGTAAAATCATCACCTGGGATGAATGGACAATGGCGCACAAATGCGCATTGGAAGCACTCAATCAAAGTATGAAATATCTGTGCAATGACTCAAGATGTTTTATAGGCGCAATGATTCTACTATCTGGCGATTTCCACCAAACACTATCAGTCATTCCAAGATTTATCGCTTCCGATGAAATAAACGCTTACCTCAAATCACGACTCTGGCGCTATGTAAAGAATCTTCAGCTGACGACAAACATGCGAGTTGCATTGCTAAACGATCTATCTGTAGAAGCAATTGCTGACTATCGGTAACGGGGGTGTTCCTGTCGACGAATCGAATGAATTGATTTTGTTTCCGCCGAATTTTTGCAATTTCACTTCATTCAACAAAATGTTCCCGAACATCTAATCACAAAAATCACAATTGGTTGAATGAACGAGCAATTCTTGCGGCAAAGAACAAAGATGTGGATCATTTAAACTTCACAATTCAAAATCAAATCGTTGGTCCACTGCATTCCTTCAAATCTATCGACCGTGTAACAAACGAAGACGAAGCAACCAACTATCCAACTTAATTTTTAAACTTATTGGATCTGCCTGGCTTGCCACCGCGCAATTTACAACTGAAGGTTGACTCGGTAGTCATCATGCTTCAAGTTATCAAGTTAACAGAACATTTATTCACTTTTAAGGTGTTCACTGTCAATACTTGGTGGAATGGCAATATAATAAAAATAATAAAACATTTTTAGTACTTTTTCCACATAAAATTTATTTGATCAGGACCGGTTTCGCTCATCGCGAGCATTATTAACTGATGATAATGCTCAGATGATAATAACTCAGTTGATAATGCTCGCGATGAGCAAAACCGGTCCTGATCAAGTAATTTTATTTAGTGGGAAAAGTACTAAAAATGTTTTATTATTTTTATTACAACATTTATTGATTCTGAGGCGGTACGAAGTTCGTCGGGTCAGCTAGTAATCTTATATTAATCAAATAAATTGTCTAGGATAAACCTTTATTTCAGTCTTTTTTCTTGGTTTTAGTTTTTTACAAGGTCATTTTTTCAAACTTAAAAGCTAAATTTAGATACTAATTCGGCATTTGCAGCTTGCATCCTTTTGATAGAACGTGTATCATGTTTGATACATTGTGTTTATAGAAAAAAACCTGTTATGAAGAAACTGTGGGTTAAGTCCTTTTTCCTTTCCACAGTCGATATATTTTTCATAACAGCTGCACCATCATTGGTTGAAGCAATCACATCACTTTCGATATTAATATCAAATTCTTTCAATTTGTTTACTACTAGCGTTTTAACGTTTTCAGCATTTCCCGTGCCTTTGATTTCGCATAATCCCAAAACATGTGATTCAAAAGTTTTACCATCGGTCCCAAAAACGTGAACAGTTACATTTAAGCACAATCAGTCCACTCGTCGAATGTGATAGAAAATGATCGATTCTCCTTCTTGCAGTTTTGAAAAGTAATTCGAAGCTTGTCACGTTTTTCTTCGTAAAGTTGGATAATTTTTGATGTTATCGTCGTAGCACTTTTGGGCATTATGTAGCGTTTAGATTCCACATAGTCGTTGAAGATCCTTTGTATCCAATAGTTTTCTCACATTTATTACACACCGCTGACTGCAAATTATTATCTTTTCTCATAAAATGAGTCCATACTTCCGAGCGTCTTGACATGGCTAAAATTTTATACAAAATTTATAAAAAATTTAATATGTAGTCAGTGGTCTCGATTGCTTGGTTTTCAGTGATGAATTGTAGAGCTCGCACACAAATGACGATGTTTCACGATCAAAGTTTCGCGATCAACTGATTCTGACTAAATCCTTTCCCACTACTGTAATGCCTTAGATAGAGACAATACACATTTCAATACTATTCCATCATATTAAAATATTGAAAATTTGCAGCTGCATTAGATTACTGCAACGGCATTTCTTCAATGAATGAAATTTCGTAACCCAAAAATATCAAATTTTACAAGAGGCTCAAAAAACGTGTTTTGATGATTTTGGGGTATATGGAAATTATGAATTATACACAACCTTGAAATGCACGAAGACTTCTAAACTGGTGTTTAATTGACACAATCTAATATTCATTAAAGAAATTTTCTATGAAATACTTTTATTTCAGTCTTTTTTAATGGTTTTAATTTTTTACAAGGTCATCTTTTTCAAACTTAAAAACTAAATTTAGATACTAATTCGGCATTTGCAGCTAGCATCCTTTTGACAGAACGTGTATCAAGTTTGATATATTGTGAATTTTGATTATTGAAAAAAAGCTGTTTTGAAAAAACTGTGGGTTAGGTCCTTTTTCCTTTCCACAGTTGATATGTAAAGTCTCAAATCTCGACCATTAAAAATATTAAAACGAACGAAATATTCTGTGTTCGTAGTTTTTTAGGTACGGAAGTTTCTGTGTAGGGAAAAGTCTTGTTCGGAGTTATCTATATTGTACAGCGTTTTTACGAATACTTTTGTGCTTTGGGAAGAATCACGGAACCGTTATTAACACAGCAGTATCAATATTATTTGATATTTATTGTCATGGTCCCCAGTGGTGCTTTTTTGTTAAAACAAACAGTACAGACCGTGGTCTGTGATGCGGTAGTCAGTCATTGGCTTCTGTGAAGGATAACGCGTGTTCAAGTCCTAGTACGAACAACATTTTTTCGATGGATTTATCGATTTCTGTTCGAAGGCATGGGTGTTTATGATTCCCTCCCACCATTTCAATCCTAAAATAACGGGGAGCAGCGAGAGCGATTAGCTAACCACTTGTCCCTATTCTTCTAGCCCTCCTCTCTACAATGAAAAGAGAGATTGAACTACCAAGTATCTAACAGTTCTCATAGAAAAATCTGTTGAGGTACCTCTATTAGAAGGCCATCTGCTCCTCACCGAAGACGGGACATGGATTGAAAAAACGTCAAACAGTACGCCACTGCACTCACAAATTTATAATACACTACACTCCGTTATTTCGAAAACCGTAAGGCCACAATATAGTATCTTTGTGATCAGGTATTCATTAATTTTACGAGAGGCACTTTCAGAATAAGATTGTCTGCCGATCGTGCCAAAGCTCAACATCTTAAAAGGAAAAAAATATTGTATTGAAAATTATTAAATAATCGAATATAAAAGAAATCTGCCGTTGAATTTTTTTAAGCAAAGGGAAGGTTAATTTTTCTTTTATTCTTTTCACTGTGATTTATATGACAAAATAAAAAAGCTGTATCAAATATATCAAATCATATAAAACGGATTTTCGAAAAACTTCCTAATCCTAACTGACGACATTATGTAAGTTACAGAGAATACATACAAGGCCTCTCGATATTTATAGCTTAATCTTACATCGACCTATTGCTTATTGATAAACGACAAACTCTATCTACATGTGTATCTATACAAACTATCATATCGTTAAATATTGAAATAATTGAATTGAAACAAAACAAGTGTCTTCGGATGCTCCTCAATATTGAATGTTATGCTCCTTGGACACGCAATACTTGCATTCTTTCAGTGCTGTTTTACGGTAGCGAATCATCGCACATGCTATATAAATATACTGAATTTCAAGAATAGATGCTTGCGTGGGATATGATATGGAGGTTAGTTTGTTTGATTTGACAAGGTACTCGATGGTAATGGAAAGTACCTGACGGCGCCCTTTTACGTCAATAGTCATGGAAGAAACGATGGAACTGGCTTCATCTCGTATTACGGATGCCAATACCCCGTATGCTTCTCCGTCTAACTAGGAGGATTCCGGCGTCCTGGGATATCTTCCGTCGGATACTATCCATATGATGTATTTGGCGGAACTGAAGGATTATGGCATGTCATGAAAGGAGGCAAAGCAATTGACGAGCGACAGGAAATCGCAGAGCCGCCGCGTGGTGGCTAATAACATTATTTAATGCTGACATAATGATACAAAGACAATCGAATTCCTAAAATTAAAATTGAATACGTTTATTTCAAAAAATAAATATTTTTATGTGTGTATCGAATACAATAGGTGTGAAGTATTAAAAAAATCTCTATATATATATTATTTTGGATACTTATTCATAGACCGATCAAAAAATCATTGTATGAAAGTGCCCATAAATGGAATCCGAAATGAATTAGTAAATACCTAAAATTTTTATAGATAACCCTTAAGTAGGGGCTTAATATAGAGGAATTAAATCAGGGCTTCGAACCGGAACGGGACCGAAAGCCTAACCGTTAAAACCGTTATTTTTGCCGGAACGAAAACCGGAACCGAACCGATATATATTTTTTTACTTGAAACTGAACGAAAAAAATAGCGTTTCGGAGCCCTGTATTAAATTTTATTTAGAATTTTTGTTTTTTTTTTATTATATCGTATTAATAAGATAGTGCAGGATAATACCGATTATTTTAAAGAAAATAATAATGGTTTTTTTCCGTGCTAACCAGAATGAATTCTTCAACATAAACGCACTAGCATGACATCTGTTGATTGCGTTTATACTTACTTCTAATGTTAATAATAGTTTGTTTGAGTGTTTCGTTACAAGATGCCGTTGTACTATTCTTTAAACCAGGATTATGGAGTATTGTAAAAAAAGACGACTCCGACTTCAGCTTTAAAATAAAAAACGACTACGACACCAAAGAAAATTTTCAATCATTTTAACTTATATATGTATGTATATATATGTCATTGGCGGATCCAAGGGGGAGGCCATGGGGGCCATGGGGGCCATGGAGGCTTAAGGAGAATTTATTTTCTGAAATTTTCTGTTTTTTTTTTGAAATGGGCTCTTTCATTACTTAGTTTGTTATCTTTTAAGGAATCCATACTTAATTATGTATTGACTATTTTAATATAGATGTATTATTTTAAAATCATCTATTTTGTAATGTATTATTTACGTATCATGTTTATTTTAAAACTGAATGGCCCCCTTTCGGAACAATGTCACCACTGATATATGTATGTATCAGATCATCTTTAGTCAGTCAAGCATGCAATGCAACACTATGGACTATTGTGGTTTGAATACACATCATTAAATATATTTATAACGTTTTTCACGACTCTGACTCCGACTCCACATCCCTGCATTAGACATCATTTTTATTGGAAAAGTTTTTTATTCACATATGACGTATGATCATGATAATTATAATGACAATCAAATTTAATATTATTCGATTAAAGCTCTTCAATATTAAATTATGGTTAAATCACTGGAGTCAGACCATTTGTTATTGAATTTGGATTTGCTGTTTTTTTATGACTCCACGGCCCTAATAAAAAAACCTTAAAAATAGCAACTGCGTTAACCGATTACAAGCGACTCCGTCTTGGCTGAAACACTATACAACACGATTCCGGGGCCTACCCAAAATCCACAGCTGATTGATAACAACAATAATTGTAAATTTACAAAAAGATAAAACAAACATTGAATATTTTTTAATTGTTCAGTTAGAATCGAAATTACGCACAATCTAATTTAAGGAATAGTCAGTGGTGGCCGGTCAATGTGGCATTGGATCAATGCACCCCTTGTATATGCAGGGGCGTCATTTCATGAAATAATATTCAAACATAACATTTATACCATTCACTAATTTTAAATTCTTCATATATTTATTGGCTACAATAAAATAAAATAAAATGTTCTAAAATATTTATTTTAGAAAATAAATACTTCATGGCGGCTAAGAGCTGGAATTCTTTAAATGTGTCAATCAAAATCAGGGCTGTGGAGTGGGAGTCGGAGTCGCGGAGTCGCGGTATTTTGGCCGGACTCGGAGTCGTGTAAAATGAACGGCTCGCATTTTTTTTGAAAAATATTTTTAATGATGTGTATTCAAACAAAATAGGCCAAAGTGTTGACATTTCATGCTTGGTTAACTAAAGATGATCTGATGGAATACATATATATAAGTAAAATGAAATTTTTGAAAAAAATCCTCGGAGTCGGAATCGTACATAATTTTAAAGCTGGAATCGGAGTCGTCTTTTTTTACACGACTCCACAGCCCTGATCAAAATACTATTAGTAAGATGCAGTAACGAAATTGAAAAGAATATAGGAGACATCACGGAAGTATGTTATCGCAGAATATTTAATTGTGCTGAATGCGACGAAGAAGATGTCACTCTGTGACTAGATCAGTGGCTCTTAACCGGTGAACCGTGAGCTTGTTGCACGTGCACCGCAGAAAAAATGATAAAAGCTAAATAATCTGCAAAATGGTAAGTCAAGATGAAAGTAACACAATTTTTGTATCTTAAAAGTATTCGCGATTTGGCTGCAAAAGAACAGTAAATTTTAAACAAAAATCCATAGTTGAATTTCTTAATAAAAAAAAATGCATACTGAATGTAGGTACATATTTGTCTTTCCCCGTCAGTTATGTTTTTTATATTATTCAGCATTTTCGTTATCCAGACTACCTTCATCCCCAATTAGTCCGTATAATCGAGGTACTACGACAATAGTTAATAACGAAACATATTATTATGAAGCTATTATACCTGTAGGTACATATAATTATTACCTAGAAAAATGTACCGGATACTTGCGTAATTTTCAAATTATTTTTGTCGACCTGACTTACATACGTCTTTTGATAACAAGCTGATTATTATAATCATTAGAGTCCTTACAAAGAAAGGTTTTCCAGATTAATATAATAATAGCGTACGACACTCATTGTGATTATGGCGTTATATACGAAACGAAATATTTTACCATATGAAAATTATTTATTTATTTATGCTATTGCATGAAAACTGAAAACATACTTTCTAGTCGTGTGTCTGAGGACGAATGCAAAAAAAAACAATGTTTCATACCAACTTATTATTGATATTATTTAATAAAAATCAAGATCGGGTTCGCTCATCGCGAACATTATCAACTATCAGCGAAATCAGCCATGATCTTAAATAAAGTGGAATTAGTCCAAAAAACAGTGCTTTCTTCAGGACCCGGGACGAATTGATAGATTCTGGACCATTTTATTTTCTTTAGCCGCATCATTTCAAAAAGTTGAGTCTACACGTGTATTTTATTGTTTTTAGGTTCTGGAATTATTCAAAAGATGAAAACTCACAACAAAACAAATTAAACTGTTTACTTATGAAAAATAACTGATTTGTAAAATTATAATAATTAAAAGTATTATTATTCTCTAAGTCGAAATATTTCACGCAGTATGGACAATTTTTAATAGAAAAAATCCTTGCATTATAATGGAAATGTATCTATAAATATGGCACACATTTTTCAAAAAATGTTCATTGAGTTGTAACGAATAGAATACACAGTAAATCCTATGTATTCTGGACTACCATTATTGGAGCCAAGTGTGAATGTGTGAATTAATTGACTATTCAAAATATAATGTACACAATTTGATTAATTTAGTATTTTCTTTTATTTTCAATGCGAAATCATGGAGTTTAAGTATCATACATGCATATTTTTGACGTTGAATTTCTTAGTTATTCTAACTGCATCTTTAGATTTGCGAGGTGAATTCATTTTGGTTATTATCGTATCTTTACTACTTAAAAAGATACTTTTAAAACTGCATCAATTGAACGAAAATATTTCTTTTCAGATAAAAACACAACACCAAAACACAGTGGAAATTCTTCGACTGCAACAGATTCCCAAAGACAAAACTCGTCTAAAAATTCTTCTTCAACTGATGAACATCCGAAAAAGAATTTAACATTTGGAGATTTTACATTTTTTAATGTTAACACTAGTCAAAATAGTGGAAACAATTCATTACGTAGAGAGAAGCGGTTTGTAAATGATTTTATGCGTGAACTTTTTAATACATTTAAAATAAGACGGTATTTAAGAAACTTCAACGAGATATATCTACTCCAGAATTTATTTCGAGTGCAATCTATTTCGTTTGGATATTTTAATGTTTTTTTCCGATGTAATAATTACCGGCCTGCCGCTATTTAAATTTGACTTTCGTCATACGTAAAGATTCACATAATACATGACTGCAATACTATTAAATTTGAATTGTTTGAATTTTGTACTTTTCCATGAGTTTTGTCGCTAACGTCCCGGGTTTCGCCTTTCGGCATCTTCAGGCATTCCAAGTGCACGGATGTACTTGAACTGACGCGTAGTAAACAGTTTGTATCGTTTATATACAAAAATATAAGTAGGTCACTAAGTTAAAAGGCAAAAAAGTTAAAAGGAAAAAAATTGAAATTCTATCAAGCACCCTCAGTCGAAATACTTCATTATATGCAATACTAATATTTCTTTGCAAATTTGCTAAAGTTTTATCCATCTACTATGTTTCGCTGGGCAGTGATTTTTTTTTTGAGTAAAATTAAGATAAATACTACATATTGTTTACTTTCTAGCTGTATCGTCGTTCAAAAGCAATCGGGAACCCACGGGGACTCGTCAGAAGGAGGTGCTGACGATGGAGGCGCTGAAGATCCGGCCGAAGATGAGTACAAAAAAGGAAAGGCCAACAAGTCTAAAAATGGTAGAATGAGGGACGGAAGAAGGAAGCAGAAGAAACATGCCGGCAGAGATACTGAAGACATCAGTACTGAGGTGAATATTTCCTATCTGAGAAGCTAATAATTATTGTATTTGATTGTGAAATCAAATGTACGTTCAACATATCAAGAAAGCAATTAAATAATTTAAGTAGAGAATATTAATTGTTGTTGATATTTTTTTATATCATAAAACGACAAATGTACAGTAAATTTTTGATAGAATATGAATATAATAATTATTGTATTATTTTCTGAAAAAATAACTAAATATCCATGACAATGCTTTTGCATAACTGGGCTTATGACAATATTGTGATTGTACACTATTTTTTTCGTGTTAAGAAAAAAATAATCATTCATTTAATTATGCATATTTACCTACCAACATTTATTTTCATCGATATTGCCAGTTATAATGTTATGCGTTTAATATCTTCACTGGATTAAAAAATATAAAATAAAAACCTTACATTAACGGGTATTTCATGTATAATGTTGCGGTACAATATATTCAACAATATATTCAACATTAACTTTAATATTTGAGTATTTCAACTACATATTTTTTTGTGGGAAGGGACATAAAGTAAATTGCATGTGTAGATTTAAATTCTAGTAAATGCATCGCCATAAAATTAGCGATTTTTTTATATTTTAAATATCATACCGACTTCTAAAAACAAGATAAAATACAATGTTGCTAAATGTTAATGGTAGATAAAGAAAGCAAACGGTGGTATTGTTTTCTGTTATTATTATTGAATTAACTGTATAATGAATTTGAGTTTAAGCCTAATTCAAATTGAAAAATAAACCTAGTTAATTCTTCAATGGTCCGCTGAGACTGTGTTATCAGTAAATACTAAGTGTGTCTTTGGCTCATGACTTTATAGAATTAGCTACCTAATACAATGCAAATGTAATTTGAAACATATGTTATCGTCTTTCATGAAAGCATTTGTTGCCTTTTATAAGCTTGCCGATGCGCCTTGCGATATCGATTAGAGCCCCTGCTCTGGTGAAAGGCGATATCACATTGTTACAAATTGCAAAGCGATCTTTGATTGCTTGAACGTCAGGCGACTTGTATTAGACTTATAGAATAAACACGGACAACAAGCAATGTAACTTAAGACATTTTTTTACATACAAATCTGCATGCATATATTTTATAATTATATTTACTCCGTTCCAGGGATCCGTTGAAACAATGGGCAAAATGAAGAAACGCTACAACTCCCGAAAAAGACGTTACAATAATTAACATAAACTTTCGGGAATATTCTGCAATTACATGTTAAGTTTTAAGTAATGAGAAAACATCGAAAAAGTAAATAGAAAATAAGACATTATAAATAATATTATGTAAACCATTTTCATTGATTCAATAGATTTATTTATGTTTGATATGTGGCAAGATTTTCTTTGTCAATTTGTAATCATAATAACACGCTATTAATATTTGTTATTTTTACTTATATCTTAAATCAATCTGTATTATTTAAAATATATTTACCAACAATGATAATATATTTTTTTTTAGTCCATGTCCGCTCCCAATGTGGAGCATATGGCCTCCTAGTGGAGGTATCTTATAATATTATATATATAATGTAGAACAACAATAAAATATTTTTAACAACAATAACTATAGATGTGGTAGGTACCTACTGTGTTTTATTTAATTCCCATGTAATAATTGAAGAGTAATGAAATACATATAATTATTAAAATAAATAAAAAAACTTATTGAAGTGATTTTTTCTCCGTTTTATTGGAAAAACTTCTTTTGATTAAGGTAACCAGATGCATTGGCAGATCCAGGGGATAGCCATGACGGCCATGGCAGCCCTCTGACAAGAATTTTTTGGCAACTAATGATTGCAACATTTCTCAATATTTCTCATTTTGATCTATATAATATGATCTGTATTTGGAAATTGAATGGCTACCCTTGGTATGTTTTCTGGATCCGCCAAGGACCAGATGGAAAATATTTATAAGGGAAACTGTGGCATGTCCTCCAATTCGGCTTTGAATTTATGCCCGACCGAAATATTTTTTTAAATACATATTTATATTAAAATACATCCTCAGTATAGCCCTCTATATTAATGAAAAATTATTAGGTACATATGTAATTCAAATATTTAAAAATAAGCCCAATGTTAGTGGAATAAAATAAGAGCAATAAAATTCTGCATCATATCGACATAAATAATTTGACCTTTTTGAGTTTTTCAAATAATAATTTATATTTAATTAAAAAAATATTTTATATAAATATAAGAATGGATTTATTATGTTATTGTGGATACCGTATCAACTCGGCTTATTTAAATTAATATTATTATCACACCTATAATTTCTATGACTTCAGCAAATTTAAATAGCAGTGACAATTTATTAAAAATAAATCTTCAGTATATTTTCTATCCGCGTTCACCTCAGACGTCAGGCTTACTTAGTTCTTGAAAAATATAATTATATTTTAATAAATTACTAAAAGTGAAATAGAAGTGGTACAATACGACGTAATATAATTTAAATTATATTTTAATATCGTACATAATAAATAGTGTTGTTTATTAAAGTCTGTAAAACAGAAAATATTGGCAACGTTAACAAAAGTGTACACAATAATAATATATTGTTGCATACTCAGTTATCGTGTTCTCAAAAGTATTTCTAGAAACTGTGAAATATTTAAGATTTCAGGTAAGAATCCAGAATTTATTTTATATCTATTCCGGTTTATTTCATTATTCACTCAAATGGACAGTTTAAATTTTAATAATTTAATTTCTGAAATTACTGAAAATAAGAATTTAAAAAAATTCTGATCGATAATTTTATTATTGTAACAATATATCGATCGCTCAGTTGGTAAATCAGTCAGCTCTAAACCAACTGGTTTTTAATACCACCGTAAATCAAGTACCTATTATACAAATTTTGTACCTAAAATTTATACATTTTGTTGAGTGATGCTTACAGGTAAGGTATTAAAGTTGGGTTCAGTAGTAGGACGCTAATAAATATTCGCGCAATGATCCAGAAAATACCAAGATCATATTTAATTTTTATATTTTGAACGGCATTAGCAGATTTGTTTTTTTTGTCTGATTAGTAGATCTAGTGCGCAAAATTTTATAAATAACTTGCATAATTTTCTCATATTTTGATTTTTATGACCAATGATTTTATGACAAATGCCTTAAAACTATGACTTTTCTTTTTAGAATCCTCAATACAAAAGTTGTCATATTTAAGTGAAGCTCATTTTCATGACTTACAAAATATAGTAATGCATACCAATTATATTATAACATACACATATATATATATATATAATTGAAAAGTTAGTGTGTAATACTACAAACTTTTAAATTCTTTTAGTAAATTTATGCCGAAGTTGATAAAATACATTATTATTCAACAATAATAAATCATGTCTCGTTTTGATGTTTCACAACATTTATAATTGTTGCAAGAATTCTGTTAGGTATTTTTAATGAAAAATAGTGGATACATAAATGTATATTAGAGCCCCTGAGAGGTGAAGTAGTATTTTAGGAAAAAATGAGTTAGATGCATTATAATATTCTACACGTCTTAAAGTATCGTTAAAGTAAAATAAGCTCAGTAAATTAATACTACACATTGAAATAGTGTAATCTCACTGAAATAAAAATATGCGATCCACCAAAACACCGTAATTGTACATAAAAGTTCACAAATACGTATTTATTTTGGAACATTAAATTTGTAGCATGTATATTTTTCATTTCTCCATTTAGTGCACTTTTCTAGAGTGGTTTTATTATTATTATTGTCTAATAAGTGTATTTACTTTTATTGTTCCAGAAACCACATCAATTAAAACATTTTAGCAACATAAAATAAATCATTTTGGTAAAAATGGCATTAATAAGCGCTATGTCTAATCTCAATATAAAACAAGATCAAATATGGAACTCTGAATCTAAACTTCATGCTGCAAATTGGGATGTAGCAGAAACTCATGAAGCTAATATTGGAGCTTCGTCAATAGCGAAACCACAAACTTCTGATGGAATTAAACATTATTCTAAATCCGCCATTTTATCTGAAAGAGACCGTTTAATTGAGGAACAGATTGCTAATTTCCAAACGCTCAAGCCTGAGGAACAAACTAACGAACTGAGATCTCTATTTATGGGAGAAACGGACAATTTATCAACGCTGAGACCAACTGATCTCAGCCAAAATCACCACATTGGACAAAAATATCACACTCAAGCAATGTGCGGTCACGATGAGCAAAAAAACCTTCATCTCTACCATCAGAATAGCTACAACCAGGCAAACATAGATGATTCTTTAAAAGAAAACTATTATGCTAAGTCTGTGGCTGCGTCTAAGTTTAAAAACTACTCTAATACCAACACGATGTATCCTAACTATACATCAAATGTCCCAAACTATTTTAATGCGTTGAGGGTCAATAAAGACAGCCATTGGACCTACAATCAGAATGACTACAGAGCAAGAAGTCATTTAAATTACCAAGAAGAATTAAACAAAGCAAGAATTGCTTTTTATCTGAATTCACAAGAGCAATTGAATAAAGAGCAACTGGCTCTGGCTGCATGTTTTGCTCAATCTGACCCGGTAAGAATAAATAATGTGTGTGATGATAATGAAAATAAAGTAGAAACTGATCTGAATTCTTTACCCATTTCTATAACTGAAGGAAAAAACGAAAACGATTCTGAAGGGGTGAGAGGAGATAAATGTCAAAAGACATGTAATTTTAAAGGGTGTGGCATAGACGGTGAAGTTGAAGGTGTAAAGAATGATAGTAGAGATGGAAGCCCATTTGAAAAGTATCCGAGTTCAAGTGATGGTCAATCTGATGGAGAATCAGAAGGCGGTAAAGGTGAGTGCTCATGTTGTACCCCTTTGACCAACTGTACTATTTTGTAATTTATGATCCAGATAATAACCCTGTGTTTATAATTTTAGCTCGAAGAGGTTCTTTGGAAGATGTCATGGCAGATTTCCGAGCCAATGGATGGGACACTGAAGCTAATTCTTCAGGAGCTATTCAGCAAAGTGACATTTCAGGGACGAATTTGAATTTAGGTAATCCGCTTCTAGCAAGACATGCATATAGTAGGCACCAAAGCTACCCACCGACAAGGAATACCTTAGGTTAGTAAAGACTTTTTTTATATATTTATCAGTCAATAAATAAATTAAAGGATACTTATCTGTAGCACTGAAATTTAACTTAATTATGAATCTTTTATGTTGCTTGAAATAAAACATTTAAAAGCTAGAAATCAGATCCTTTAATGCAAATAGACTGATTAAAACCAGTGGCTACTGCAGTGCAATCATTGTTTGTATCGTACAGCGAACAATACCATAAGACACATCTCGAAACAAAAATATTTTCGTCCTTCAAAATATCATTGTATTCACATTACTGGCGTCCTTCGATTAAAAATGTCCAGGCTGTGTCTCATGATAAATCATAGAATGATTTCTTTTTCTAGCTGAACCAAGTCAAGGAACACTCAAAACAGCCGCCAGCGCAGATCAAATGGATCTATTTAGACTGCTGTTGGCGCATCAGCAGAATAGCGCAGTGAACAGAGCACCCAGTGGACTTCAAAACCTCAACGGTATAAAGCAAGAATTTCCTATCACCCTCGAAAACTTCTTTGTCAGTTACATTAGGTGATTCAAATATCAACCAAAATTTTTAGTAAGCTTTGTTTTATAGGCGCCGTGCCAAGGACTTGGTCAGACAACAGTACGAGATTTCAGCCTCTATCAAATGCTGCAAATCCACTCTTCAACTTGGCGTCCCAGAATCTGGTCTCGTTTCCACCCAGCTCTCATACACCATCAGTCGCTAACAATGTCATTGTGCCAGGACTAAACTTCAACGCTCAGGCTGAATTGATTCAGGCTAATTTACTAAACGGATTCCAAGGACACTATAAGAAGCGAGAAAAGAGGACAGTCCAAGCTGTGAGTATTTTTTTTATCTAGCTTCTCCGCTAACTAAGTTAACCCATTGAGTTATACATAGTAGATCGAATTATATTAATATATGTATAAAATAATACAAAATAACAACATATATTAGCTTTACTGTTTTGAAAGTTTTGATAAAAGAAACAAACAAAATTGTAGTTACAAACTTTCTGTTTAATATATAAGATTATGTAGGTAACAATTATAAGCAAAAAAACATTGGAATACGACATAAAATTCAATAAATAAGGAGAAAAAAATAGTGACATGCAGTTTTCATTTTTTTCAATTAAAATTGATAAAATTATTCTATTTTATTTTGTTAAGTAGAGTGAAATTTTTAGACCTTAATTGAACAATACGAAAAATAATACTTTGTATATCGACTGTGGAAAGGAAAAAAGACGTAAGCCACAGATTTTTTCGGTAATCACAATGTTTATAACTTGATACATCTTCTATCAAAAAGATGTAAGCTGAAAATGCCAAATAAGAATTTAAATTTATCTTTTGAGTCTGAAAAAAGAAGGTTTGTAAAAACTGCGATCAGGAAAAATGTTTTCCTTTGAGAATATACTTATTTAATATAAAAAAAAAACAAAACAAAAAAAAACAACAAAAAAAGTCAATAAAAAAACAGTTTTTCAGTCTCCGTGCACTTTAAAGTTACATATGTAAATTTCATAATTTGAATTTGGCTTAAAATCATCAAACAACGTTTTTTGCGTATCTTGTAAAATTTGTTATGTGTGTTTACGTCTTTTTTTCTTTCCACAGCCGATATATAATTTTTATCTAAGTAATGAAAAAAATTGTAAAATTAAGTCGGGAGGAAAATTGAACACAAGGAAATAAACTGAAAGCCAATTTCCACTGAACTATTATTTCCTATGTATTCATTTGTTTGCTAGGAATGTGGTTTCTGCCGTAACAATGGCGAGCAGCCATTCCTGTACAAAAATCACAGCCTGAAGGATGCTACAGGACGAGTTTTGTGTCCCATATTGCGGGACTTCCGTTGCCCCAATTGCGATGCTACTGGAGATCATGCGCATACTATCAAATATTGCCCGCAAGCCGGCAGCCAAGGTTTGTAAGTTCTTTCATCATTATAATTTCTATTTACAATACCACTACCTACTAATACTAAAAAAATGTCAATTTGTCGATGGCTAATATCGTATTCCACTGATTTATGTATAAGTATGGTGATGTTTTCATCTTTGCTATGTGTCCACCAACCACAGATCCGATTTGCAAATATCGCATCCTTTTCTAATTCTATCTATTTTCATCACCCTCTACAAAGAGAGAGAGATCGAGACATTGGGAAGGGTAATGAAATAACAAAGAAAATTGTAATTAAGGTTTAAAGTAACGAAATCTATATATCAATTTAACTATTTTAATTAAGTGTCTCTCTATTTTTACTGTAATCCATAAAGATATCGATAATAATTAACCTGGATTTCTTTAAGAATTCGACTGAATTTGCTTAATGTAATTTAAATATCAAATTTCATTCGTACAAAGTTTTTATATTTGTATACGTTTTGTCACTAACGACCCGGGATTTTGCCTTTCGGCATCTTCAGACATTCAAGTACATGGATGAACTTAAACCGAGTGACTTCTATACTATGAGCTTTCGAATACGTTTTTTTATGATAATCGAATCTAATGATCACATTTAATTTAAATAACACACAGATATTGTAATTGTGTATGTGATGTTTCCCCCCAATTATGATTGCATGTCGTTTATATTAAATCAATAGTCAAATTTATTTGGATCGCCATCAATAACTTTAAAGCTTGTGATAATGTTCTCCTAATCGTTTTTAAATAATATATAAAGATTAAAATTGTCTACTATTCGTTATTACAAGTTCATCCGTGCACCACTAGTGATAAAACAGGGTACAGACATGTCCAAAATATTTAAAATTTGTTTAAATGGTAACTTTTTAAATTTTTTAAATAATTCCATTAACATTTTCAGAAATATTTTCGTGTAGAATGATTTGTTATGATAAATATGGTTTTTCTTACCAGATGCCGTTCCGTCTTTGACTCAACTCAGAAATCTCCGTATGGCCAATGGTAGAAGGCGATTCCCACCATTTTCAGCACTAGAAAACCAACCCAAGTGGTTTCAGTCTTAATCGAAAGATATGTATGTGTAAACGAGAAACGACTGTTTACCAAAAACAAACAAAAAAAAGAACCTTATAGGAAAACATTCTATAAAAATTAAAAGCAAATATTATATCTAAGTAATTTTTATATTACCCTTTCAAAACATATAACATAACTTTTATAAGTTTTCAAATTTATAATAATACGTTAATTGCTTATTTTATAATTATAACGTTAGGGTGTTTTAGCTTTTAACTCATATGTGTAGCTCTTAATTATAACTAAAGATATTTTTGGGATGAAATGTTTTTAATTAAAAAAAAAATGAATTTATTTTCGACACGTGTCGTGGAGTTTCGTAAACTAAAATTGTTTATTATATTATGTTATTCTTTATGTAAACATAACATAAATGTTTGATTCATTTTTATTTTTATTACGATAACAATAATAACCACTCTTGTGTTTATAACGGTGTCGGATAGCAATTAATATCGAGATTCGAGACTCATTTTGAAATACGTATATCAAAATAATTATTTAAATAAGTGTATCTATTTAAGCGTTGATGATTAAATAGCTTAAAAATATTCATTTGTGAAAAATCAGGAAGTTCAGTACATATTGAAATTGATATAAAAAGTTATAGCGAGATTTTTTTGATAAATATATTGTGTGTCTTTTGCTATTTGTTAAGAACTCTCATTGTCAGCTCTAAATACAAAGCTCGCAATTTCATAAACTTTTGATAACTCTTAAGTGCATAAAATACATTAATACGTACTTACGTTATGATAATTCAATAAGAGCTTATTTGAATCTGTGTCGCTTATTTTTTGGATATTATTTGTCATTTTTTGCGTAAAAATAAAATAAAATATGTATATTGTCTTAGGTCAAGCAACGGTGAGATTTTTTCGAATTCTTTTAAAGTCTTTTTCTCTTTTTCTGATTGTAATCATAAATTAAAATGATAGCTGATTGAATTTCTAAGGCATACAATAAAATAATCTGTCTCATTAAGTATATGAGATAAACAATATGTTAAGACACGTTGTCCACATAATATATTTTACGCGTTTTAAAATCAAAGTCATTGAAATAATTGTTTAAAACTGAATGTACACTTTCTTTCCAACAATTTTACCGATTAAACAATATAATAAAGAATTTTTCATCGTACTTTCTACAAGTTTTAACGAAGCTGGTTTTCTATTCTAATGTTTGATTGTTTATACCAGGGTTTCCCAAACATTTTCTGGAATAGAACACTTCGCAAGTCCGGAAAATTTAACGGAACACTTAGCAGAATTTTTAAAAATTGTGTTGCAGCTAGGGCATCTAATCCCGGGACCCGGGATCCCGTTCAATTTTCTGATCCCGAAATTCCTGGATTGATATGGCCGCGATCCCGGGATTTCGGGATTGAGAAATTTTGAGCAAATCCCGAAAATTTACCCGAAATTGGCAAATTAATCAATTCCGAAATCCCGGGATTGGAAAAAGGCTCCGGGATTGGATACCCTAGTTGCAGCGTATAAAACCATTCCATTTTTTTTCGGAACACCTACTCTGGCTACGCGGAACACTGGTGTTCCGCGGAACATAGTTTGGAAAACCCTGGTTTATACCATTGGATGGGAACCTGCGGCCTTTTGGATACTCCGATGCGACCTTTTGAATTTATCAAAATATTCATTTTGATCAAAAACTTACACGCAAGCGTTTGGAAAAAGAGCGTAATCAACTCATTATATGTTCGACAGTCGAAAAAAGTGGGTAGGGTGTCAAAGTTTTCATTACTGCGGCCTTATGTTGAATCAGATAAATGAATGTGGCCTTTAGAAAAGGTTCCCCACACCTGGTTTATACGATATAGTTCTACATCAGAGTCTGTTTCAGACGCTGCATTGTGGAATGGACTATTGATAGGTGTATAAATGAATTTCGGTGTAAGAGATTTGAAAAAACAATCAAATATAATATTCTTCAGTACTACGTGATTTGTAGAATTCCTATATTTTAAATTATTTAAAATATTATGAGCTTTGAAAATCACACAAAACAAAATATTTTAAATCCTTAGGTTTTATATCGAGAAAATCAAATACATTTTTATTTAAATTTCTTTTAAACATGTAATTATCATTTTTTAGCACTATATTTTTTTTAAACTCTCGGTGTCTTACGTTGGTGAATAATAAAAATACGTACGGGGTTTATATGGTTTATATCAGTGCTTCCCAACCTTTTTCATGCCACGGACCACTAAATCTGAAAAAATAATCTGCGGACTATTGATTTTTTTTTATTTCACACGTTTATATTTTATCACAAAGAATGTTCAAAAAAAAAAATTGTACTTTCTACTGAAAATTTTCGCGGACCAACGCGAAAAACCTGCGGCCCCAGGTTGGGAAGCACTGGTTTATATGGTAGTTTATACCAATATTGAAAAACGACATAGTTTAACATTAAATACGTAAAGCTTTGCAAATAAAAATAAGTCGTGAAAAGGTTTAATTAAAACAATATTATACATCCCTTAAAAAAACCGAGAAAAATAATTTACTTACCTCGTGAAAGGTTTACGCGTTATCTACGAAGTAAACGCATTGTATTTTTTGTCTGAATGATTGTTAACGGGAAAAATCCTTAATTCTGCTGCACTTCTGCATACGTCAGCTTTTTTATTCGCTGCATTTTTGTTTCTTTTTCAAATAAAAAAACCCTAATTAGCGAAACACGTTTCATAATAATAACCGAACCGAAACCAATGTATTCTTACGTCCATCTACCAATAAAAAAAATCGTTTTAAATAATTAACTTCAAAGAAGAAGAATATTAATAATGTAAATTTAGTTAAAAATATAAATATAAACGAAATATTTTTTATTGTTTGCTTTGTTTTCTAAGAACAGAAAATATTTTCAAAATAGAATGGCCCGCCAAATATTTTCGATTTTAAAACTGTCTGTTTGATGAAAAAGTTTGCAAGCCCCTGTTTTAGAGTATGTACATTCTCGATCGCATACTACTTTTAAATAGTTTAAAAACTATGTATTATTGATTTGGGTTCAGTAAATTTAATAATATTTTTAATAATATTTACTTATAATGAGAACAATATACATGCTATTCAAAATTAATCGTAGTATGTAAACCATATTTTTTTAATAATAATTAATTGCGAAAAAGCGTACGATATAGCATAAAAATGGCTGACTATGTACTACTATCGGATTATTGTTATAATGAAATTGCATTTGAGGAATGGAAGGTGAATTATTTGTAGCAAGGTCATATTTTCTTTTTTAAGATTCGTATAAAAGCAAAAAATCTTCGTATTTTAGCCCTTAATGCAGTTTTAAATATTTTGCAAGATTTCTCAATTTGAATTTATAGTTATGATGCATTTATTTTATTCATAGCATATTAATAAAAGTTATGTGTAATTTCAATGAATATATAGTTATTTCCTAATGTTTTGAAAACAATTAAAATACTATTTACTTAGAAATCAGGAATGCGTATAATGTTTATGATACTTATGTGAAATCTAAAGTTTTTTTCTTTGCATATCAATAAATTAAATTTTGATGTATTCCGAAGAACTATCATGACAATATGTAGTTTATTTTTCGCTTTCATTTTAGGTTAAGGTTTTATATTAATATCAATAAACTTGAGACAGAGTAAACTTTTGTAGATAATCAAAAAAATGTTATAATATTTTTGAATCAACAGAAAGAGGGGGGAGGGGGGGGTGGTTGTTGGTATGCACAAAATATTGTATCAATTATAATAAACTTAAAGATTTTTTTTATCAAAATAAAAGAGTGAATGAAGATGAGATTTACAGGATTAAATTACGTAATAAATTGATACACAACTATAAATTTACCCCCTTTAAAAAAACATTAAATCTACGTATGGCATATACATATCGACTGTGGATGGAAAGGAAAAAGGACGTAACCCACACATAGCAAATTTTACAGGAGGCACAAAAAACGTTTTTTGATGATTTTGGGCCAAAGGCGAATTATTAAATATACACAACCTTGAAGTGCATGAAGACTGATTAACTGATTTTAAATTGACTTTATCTAATATTAATTTGATTAATTTAAAAAAAAAACTTTTTTTAAGTCTTTTCTCCTGATCGCAATTTCTACAGGCCCTTCATTTTTCAAACTTAAAAGCCTAATTTAGATACTTTTTCGGCATTTTCAGCTTACATCCTTTTGTTAGAACGTGTATCAAGTTGTAAACATTGCGATTGTCGAAAAAAAAGCTGTTTTGAAAAAACTGTGGGTTACGTCCTTTTTCCTTTCCACAGTCGATGTGTCGTAAAAAACTTCTTAAAATAAAAACGTATTTACCTACATAGGTATTAGCACATTTTTTGTGAAAACTTCAAAATGAAGTACTTATTATTAGGGTTGAAATACGTAATAGGTATTATGTTTCGTTTTTTCGGCAACAATTTTATTCAAATGTTGCCTTTTTCGTTAACTTCGTTAATCATGTAATTTTTAATTTTAAATTAATCAAATGATGCTTAATTTGAATAAAAATTCTTATATTATTAATTAAGTTTACTACATTTTAAATATTTTGTCTCAACATTTATGTAACAATAACATTACGATGACAAAGCAGTAGCCACGTATTAATTATAAGGCTATCATTAAAACATATATTTTTATTACATTTAATGTATCTGGTGGGGGACTTTGATATCGATAGAATTTTATTTTAATTACTATATATTTTAATACCGTGTGAGAGATTGGTAAACTATTATTATTATATTATTAGCGTTATCCAGTGGCGGTGGGGCCTACGAATCACAGGGGCCCAAAGTAGCTTCTGTTTAATCCACATAATCTGTACTGCAGTTATAAATATTTATTTCGATATTTCATGGAGTTACACTACCACAGCAATTTATTATATTAATAATGACACATAGTAACACACATGAATGTCACTACACATTTGTGATCTGACGAATATATATATATATAGATTTCTTCATTTATTAAATGTACGTCATTGGATAATATTCTGTTATTCAATAAGTTGGGCCTCTAAATGTTGTTGGACCTAGGGCTTCCGAAGTGCTAATCCGCCACTGGCGTTATCAATTAGAAAATCATGTAATACAAAGGTTAGTTATTAGTTATATAAATCTTCTGACAGTGAAAATTTTATACAACTAGACTGTTTTTTTTATCATGCGAGTACTAGATCTAAAAATAGAACGATGCAAAAGTGACCATTATGAATATTTAGTTAATATAATTATTGTAAGAAAAGCAAAAGAATTCGATATTTTTTCTCAATCGAATGATTATTCAAACTATTGATATTTGCTCGAAAGTACATGCTAATCAATATATTAATATTATCAATAAGAAAGTATTTCTAATGAGGACTTCCTGGTTTGGAGAAAATTGAAACCTATCCACAATAAATATAAATATTCTATATTGTCAACTTGCAATAAAATTTATTTGAGGTGCAGTGCATCCATGTTCTTGTGGGTCTTGCGGAGTGGTTGTTCTAGGTACGTGTAAAACCAGGGCTGTGGAATTAGAGTCAGGAGTCGCGGACTCGGGTGTTTTTTCCGCGAAGTCGGAGTTGGAAAAATCGGGGAAAGGTAAAAATATTGAAAAATTATCAGTCTATTCATCATATTGATTGGTGAAATTTAATAGAATTATTCTAGTAACAAAAATGATATGATGGTATATAGATATGTTAGTTAAACGGAATTGATTAATTAGAAGTTGGAGTCGGAGTCATTATCTTTCCACAGCCCTTGGTAAAAACCAATCGAAAAGAAACTCCGAGCTTCTTTTCAAGGTTTTATGATAAACATATCTCGATGTCAACATCGTTCTGTTTTAAATTAATTGCGTTAAAAGCAAACTTTACACTGGGCGCAATCATTTACGATTAGGTGACGCATATTCCTTGTGTCTAATGTGCACAAGGAACACACGTCACCTAATCGTGGATGACTGTGCCTCAGTATAAAGCTTTCTAAAGAAGCATTTAAATATGTCCATTATCCCATTATGTCATTATAAATCTAACCCGGACTCGACTTCAACATAAGAACACCGGAGCGTCAGAGAATAAAAATGGCTATATCGGAATAAATATGCTAAATATACGTTTCGTAAATCATCAAATCAAAACGGGATCTTATATTCAATAAAAAATAACGAAAAGAATCGCAATATTGACGAGTCAATTTTTATTCAAATTTCGTTCCGGCCCGTGAATTTTTTCATTTAAAGCCCTAAATCTAGCATAACCTTAGGTATGCATATCTTAATCTGGTCTAAACTAATCCGAGTCTTGTTTTGAAAAAAATCGGAATTTAACCATTATTTATGTATCCGCAGACCAAAAAAAAAACAAATATATTTAATCCGTTTTGATTGAAATGAAAAACCATGTTGAATGTTTTCATTTTTTTTAAATACCAGCTACATTTCAAAATAATATATGTACCAATAAATATAGGTATAATATACCTATGAAATTGTCTGTATATAAACATTATTGATATGATTAACAACTTGATATATTGAATAATTAAGAAACATTGAAAAATAAAACACGATAAAATCAAAGATAATATTAATAAATATTCATATTTACAGTTTTATTGAGGTGATCGGAAAACCGGGGAAAATAAAAATCTATAGAACATAAACAAATAATAAACATGTTTATCAAATTGTACAAAAAAATATCAAATCAAATCAGTCGAGTAAAGGTTCCTTCAAAACTACAAACCTTCTTAAATTCGAAACAAGCATTACTAGCGTATTAAAAACTATTATTTTAACTTTAATGTTCAGCTAGTTTTCAGAATTCTATGAAATTAAATTTTTGCTTATTCTAAGCATAATACCTTTCGAGGTAAAAGTAAGTCGTTAGTTCCCTATTATATGATAATTAAATTGTCAATCATTTCTTTATATGAAAAAAAAACTAACTAATCACTCTTTTAATATATTTTTTATGCGAAATACAATAACAAAACCCGGTGATAGGTCAGTTCTCAGCCCTCCTTTTTATACAATAAATAACATGTTTTGTAAGAATTGTTTTCTTGAAACTGGCAAATCGACCTACTCATTTATATTGTTCATTTCTATCGAGCGTTTTAATATAATTACATAATAAAAACAATCGTATTAATTTGTTCTTATTCCACCCAAACCACTTTTTTCATAATGTTAAATAATAACAATATATTGTGATATGATATTATATTTAACATGCTGATTAAATGTTTTAACAGATGAAATAGCTATGTCCACGGTATTTGAATTATGAATAATTTTTCTATAATCTTAATTTTTTTATTTCTTAATAAAATTTCTGCAAACTTAACACCAACGACTTTTTATTGTTCCAATCTAAACCATTTTATTATTATATATCCATCCTTCTTATTTCCAAAACAATCATGTTATTTTGACCACTGAAACTCGTTCTGAATTCTGCATAGTCGTATGTTGAATTCTTTGCAAGTTTAATACCAAATACCATGGCACCTATGTATTTACGATTTCAATTTAATTCTTCAGATCTTGGCTACCTTTCTCACATCAAGTGAATATGTTGACATTTTTTCGAATATAATATAATATCACTGTAAGTGAGCGATTTCCAACCTGGGAGGAGTGGGCTATTGCAAAGGGAGGCGCGAACAGTCCAAAATATGTATTTACCCTTTAAAACGTGTCTTTATTACTATGAAATAGAGGATGGGGAGGCGTGAAGATATTTTTTCTTCAAAGCGAGGCGCAGTAACATAAAGGTTGGAAACCACTGCCGTAAGTAATTACATTCGTAATTTTTTAAATATTGATATTTTAATCACAATTTGATTTAAACATTGTTAAAAGCTAGCAACTGCCAGAAGGGGTAGCGAAAATCAGATTGTAAAGTCAATGCCAGAAGATTTGTTTTAATACTTGAGTATAAACATATTGAAATACTAAAATATATATATTTAGAAAAAATATTCGAAGTAATCTAGAATAAGGTACGAACTTTACAATCCAGGCCAACGATTTAATAGAATATGGACACATATTTTTACGTGTACATATGTTAATAATAACTACCTGCTTCTATTTTTTCAGACTGAAAATATGAAGCGTTTTTAGACCGGTGTAGACGGTTTTGTCGTTAGTTTTGTAATAATTTACCTATAGTGTACATTCCTGAACGACAGAGGGAAACAATAATAATAAAAAAGTAATGTATGACGTAATGTCTTAAGTTTAAAGCTTCGACACTTTTCGGTGTCATATTTATATTTCTTATTAGAACAGTACGCAACAGTAAAAAACACCAACAGTCATAAATAATAGTTTTATTTTTCTTTGCGATTTGGAATTACATATTATAATTAGATTTATATTGGTATATACAAATTAATTACTTGGCAGATTAGGTAATTCATAGCTTTTACGTGTCAAAAAAACATCAAGTTTATTGGTAGTAAAAATGTTAAATTTAAAAAGAAATGTTATTAATTAATTTCTGATTGGTATTATTAAATTCTAATACACCTTTCCGAAATTAAAAAGGACGTTTAAACTTTGACTTTATTTGCATAATAAGATATGTAGTTCATGGCGTAAGCAGAAAACCGGAGCCTTATCCACGTACTACAGTAGGCAAAGGTTAAATAGAACAATTTTAATTTAAAATCGCCCTTACCGTCTAAAAATAAAAAAGTAGTCACTGAATTTGGAAAGAATTATTGCCTGTAAATTCTTCACAAATTTGATGATACTGTTAAGTTTTTTTTATTATCATAGAATGTAAATAAATATTTTAATTCCCATTTCACTAATTAAATTAAAATTATTAACATAATATTGGTAATATCACAGCTGAGCTTTATTCATCAAATAACAATTATTAAATCGTTTATATTTTGATTGATAAATAATTGATTTGAGTATTAATGAAAGTTGTTTTATGTCACTAGAATCCCTAAAAACAACAGACAACTTTACAGACCAATTAGTCAAAATCATAACTGACCATTACGTTGCATATTAATCATCTTATCGGCATGGGCGGGATTTTATTATTCATTGCACAACTCTCAATGGTCATATTTTAAATAATCTTTTTCGTTTAAATTACTAGAAAAAATATAAAACTAATTAAATAACAGCGTAGACGAGAAAAAACTGAAAGAAAAGCGATAATAATATTATTTTTACAGGATACAGGTACTTATTTGATTGGTTGTGAATACTGATGTACTGTACCAGAGCATCCCTAAAATTGGCGCAAACACAATAGCCAACATCGCACATAATTTACAGTGATAATCAACCGTTTTGCATACGGGCGTTAAGCATTTGTTTCATATTGTAAAAAATAACTTTTTTACCATTATTTCCTAAAAATATTATAACTATTGTTGAATTTATTTACATGCCGGGTCCTATGGCGCTGCGATTAGCGTTGCTGGTTCGAGTCCCAGTACGAACGGCATTTTTTCGATTGATTTATCTAATTCTGTTCGAAGGAGTGGGTGTTTGTTATGTCGAAAAGTTCCTTCCCACCATTTTTAATTCTTCCACAACTAAGCGTAGCGAGAGCAATTAGTTAATCTCTAGTCCTGTCCTGGCCTTATCCTTTTATCCCTACTACTTACTCCTTATCCCTACCCTAAGAAGATATGTTGAGCAACTGAGTAAAAAAACAGTTCTCGTAGAAAAAGCCTTTTGTTGAGATAACTCCATTACGAGGTCATATGCTCCACATTTGGAGTTGGCATGGATAAAAAAAATATATTTACATGTCCTTTTAAAGAAAACGTAATTAAGCATTAAACATGAAGCTTCGATGTAATTAATTATATTAGAAATTCGCTGTATTAAAATTTATTCTATCATCTGAGTAATCAGATTGTAATATGGAAAAAATTGTGAGTATGTATTATAAAAACTTAATGAAAAGTTATTTAATAGTAAAAATCACCTAATAATAGATTGATACTAGCCTATTCACAGGACCTTACATATTTATGAGAGGAAGAGGCAGATTTCATAATTGAAGGTGTAAGTAAAGTTCACTGTAGATATGGACAAAAAGAAAGAATTGTTTCTCGGAGGCATGCCTTACTAGTGTTTTAACTAAGTTATGGTTTTTATGTGAGTATCTCACTGGTAAGTAATATTAAATGAATAATTCAGTACTTTAATAACAAGTCTTTCATTATTGTGACTTTTTAGGTCTAACTATTTACCTTCAATTTTGCGATATTCATCTACTGTATTGGAATGTTAAATAAACTCATTCCCGGTTCTAGTTAAGTGATAAATTATTTTTCGTTATGAATAATACACATTGATTTTGAGACTTTTATATGAATCAGAATCTCCGAATGAAAATAAAAATTTACAATATAATACGACTCCCGATGATTCTTCAGCGCTGTATGTTGGGTGGCAAAGTAAAGTTTTGATTTTATACATCTCGTCAGTTAGACATTGGTATCCGGCGAGGCGGCAGTGAAGTGTGACTGGGGTAAGTTATTGTTAATTTTGTTTTGAGATTAATTGAAAACTAACAGTTTTAATCCGACCCTTTAGTGACGATTTATCGAATCGCAACGAATTTTGTATTAAATTAGGAAAACTTTTCTTTGAAAGTTTATTAAATTTGGTAAGCTGCTGGTACAATATAAAATATAATTTTGATATTGTGGTTATTTTAGTGTATTTAATCGCTATTGATCGTGACTGTTTTGTAGACTAGTGATTTAAATAATACTTAAAATGTTTTAAACTTTTTAACAATAACTTTTCGTCAAGGCGTCGCTCAAACTAAATAATTTCGTTCTGTAATTGCAAGATACCATGTACATTTTCATATTTTGATTATTTTGTATCTAAAAGTTTGTAAATTAACCGCTATTGATTTATAATCCAGTGATTTCAATAAGATTTGATTTTTTAGAAAGATGATATTCGAAATTTGTCGGTTAAGAAACATTTACAATTTGTCGCAGAAGTTGTTTATATAGACGGCTTTACAAATAATAATAAATAATTATTTGCATAATTAGCCAAGTTTTGCCTACTCGCAAATGGTTAGAATAAAATGAAGCTTTTGTTTCAATATCAATTTCGTCATGGTGTCCTAATGGCCGCCGGTAGTTCATAATTATTTCGCAGCGCAATTTTCCTCTAACGGAAATCCTTGACACTATTTTGTATTCATAATATTATGAACAATTCAAAATATTGTTTCATTCAAAAACTGTTTGTCATTATTTTGAGTAGATGAATGTGCTAGAATATTTAAAGAAAAAATCTTATGGCTTCTTCTTTGTCCGTTGGTTCTTGTTTTCATCATCCCGCCATTTTTATGTAATTTCAGAAACTAGAAATTTTTTATAATTGATCAATTAAAGTAATGATTTATAATTGGAAATTTTACAATTTTATATTTTATTCGATTATGTTATTGGTAGTATTTTTAGATCGATTTCGAAGACGTGCAGGCCTAATTATTATGTCTCGATTAATCTCAAGTTAATGAATAGTTTCGAGAACAAAATGGCTACCCTTTAAGTCTTTTAATCTTCGCATTGAAATTGTACAAATATTGTTTAATGTTTCATTCGTTCATATTTGTGGTGATTTTGTTTTAAAAGTTAGTGTTCGATCGGTTTTGTTAGTGATTATTTTAGATAGATTTTTAATTATTAGTCCAATTATTCTTTCTCAGTGAGCGTGATTAGTTCAATCTTTTGGGACCATGAATAGTTACAATAGTAAAATGGATTTCCTCCCTAGTCAAACATCGTTAATTTTATAATCGGTAATATTTTATAATTTTAAATTGTATATTTCATTCGGCTATGTTCTTGTAAGAATAGCGATTAGCTAATAACTTGTCCTTACCTAAGCCCATCTTTCAATCCTTCCTTCTCTGAGAATCTCTCCATTTGCTCCACATTCAAGTGGACCTGGTTAAAAAAGTAAAACTTAAGCTAGTGATTTCCAAACTAAGTGTGTATTTATTCAAACAGATGCAAACAGTTTTACCTTTAAATTCTTTATTGATTTTTAATATATTTCATTTGCGATATGTTGAAACAATTATAACTTTTATCCGCTGTGGTCTAGTTGGTAAGAGCTTGCTCTACCGATCAGGTGGGTCTGGGTTCGATTCCCGGTAAGGTCAGTATCAAATTGGATTTTTTCAATTTTAGTTTGAGATCTAAGACATGGGTGTTTGTGAAGTTAATTCTCTTTGAGTTAATCTCATGAGGCTTTCAAAAATTCTCATCGAGTATATCTCGTATGATCTTACAACTTCAAAATATTTGACACATTGGCGTAAGCCAGTGGTTTCCAACCTTTACGTAAACGCTCCTCCCTTTGGAAAAAAATATCTTCGCGCCTCCCCATTCTTTATTTCATATAGTAATAAAGACACGTTTTAAAGAATAAATAAATATTTTGAACTGTTCGCGCCTCCCTTTGCATTAGTCCACGCCTCCCAGGCTGGAAATCGCTGGCGTGAGCTGTAATGTCAAATATTTTTTTTAAAAATTAAAAAAATATGTAAAATATAAATAATTAGGGCACTGTAACTTTTTCTGGCGTGAGAAGATTTTTAAGTTTAGTGAAATTTATCTCTGATGCCATATGTATTAAAGAATTGAACAAGAATCTAACGGGAATGGCGGTAGGCTAGGTAGGTGGAAAATTTAGGAAAAGTGATTTTTGAATGGGATGGGATTTGTTTAAATCTTATGATAATCTATAATCACTTAGGAATTGACCTATCTTCCCCATAAATAAATTGTAATTGTAAGTGACGAAATTGTTATTAGTAAATATCCGTTTCAGCTTAATGTTACATTTTTTTTCTAAAACCGTGCAATATAATGTTTTGATACTTTTTGTTTCATCTCAACGTAGACTTTTGAATTCATATTTATGTATATCTATATTAAAGGTTTTATAATAAATATTGGGTTCTTTCCTGTTATACGTGCATCAAAAAGTGCATACTTTACACGAACGGAGTATGTTTTGCTTCCTAAAAAACGCCCCACCCCCCGCAAACAAAAAACCCCTCATAAATGCGTATAAAAAATTCTTACCTACGCTAACTTAGTACGCTATTTTGGACCTTATTATACCTTACGTAAGATGCTAATTTCGAATGCCAGACGTTATTCCGTTAAATAGTTTTACAATAATATATTGCTAGAGATGTAAATTTCATAATTTAATACATTTAATATTCATTTAAAATGCGAACAATATCTTGAAATAAAATAAGAAATGATTTTTTTGTCGTTAGATTGAAATCTAAGAATCTAAAATATTTATATTATCGAATTGAATTATATCAGTAGTACATAATTGGTTGTAGTATAAAATAAATTGGAAACGAAAAATTCAAAATTTATATGTCAGTTTAGCTACTTACTTCCACCATGGATTATTTCTCAAAGAAAATATGTATATCAGAAAAAAAAATATAAAATTCTGCTGTATTGTAAAGGGGCCGATATTTTTGATTATATTGAAAAGAAATATCATTCATATATGTATTTAATATTGAAAATTGACATACACAGTATTATATACTTTTATTATTTTACTGATACTCATATATGATGGTATTACTTGCAAACACGGCTTATTCCAAAATGGTTAAAAAATTTGAAACTTGAATTTCATTTTGAAAAACAATGTTCATTTAAAAGTTTTATAAGTCTTACATTACTTTGAAATGATGTTTTCAAGCCATTTTTGGGGCTGATTTCTAAAAATACTTTCAAAATTTATTTTTATGTACTAAATTACATTCATTTATGTTAATTACATACATTCATTTTCAATCGATTTATGAATTTCTGTTCAAAGGCATGGATATATGTGATGTCTTGAATTCCACCCTCTCACCTATCCTATCCTATGAACGGGGCGTATCGAGAGCGATTAGCTTACCACTAATCCTGTCCTAGCCCTATCCTTCTATCCCTACTCTCTGGAAAAAGAGAGGTTGAGCAACTGAGTAACAAGCAGTTCTCGTAGAAACCCATCTGTTGAGATAAACTCCATTAGAAGTCCATATGCTCCACATTGGGAGCGGACATGGTTTGAAAAAAAAAAATTACATTCATGGTTCATATTTCAGCAACTTTGGATAAGCTGGGTTTGCAAGTAACACCTTCATATTATACGTTCACTTGATAAATGCAAACAATGTGATTATCAAATATTGAACATAATTTATCAAATTGTAATTGCAACATTTTAACAATTTAATAAATAATTTAAACTATTATTAACAAAGAAAGACGTGAAAATATGAAAATATCACCGGCCATCTCTAGCGTGCTCCTGTATATAAATCTTTAGTAGTACATTCGTTTATCGATATAATTAAATATGTATGATACCGTTTAAAACGAATGTACCAAATATTGTTTTATTTTTATTACAGAAAGAAAAATCTTGAAAAAATGGGGGACAAAAAATTCACTTATAACGCTAATGGATCCAAATGGGGAGCAGTAGGGGAGCCCGTTCCTCTTAGGATTCTCCGTAAGTGGATTTTAAATTTTGAGAAAAATGTTTTTTTAATTTTTGTTAATAATATTTTTGATAGAATATGTATGTATGTATGACGTGTGTCTTTAGTATATTTAAAATTTTTCATGATTTTATTGAAAATTCTAGAAGGAAAAGTTTAAATATAATAATAATAGCAAAATTTGACAGACATACACCTAATCCTTTTTTACGCGATGCATTGGTTCCAGAAAGTGGTGAGTAAAAAAAACCTATATCGAAAAAAATACATATTTCGGCTTTTTTCAAACACCAGTCTAAAACCACTCTCAGTCAAGTTGAGTCCTTCAATAAATTCCGTAGTACAATAAGTGTTTTATTTATTAATTCGCAAAATTTAATTGATTATTTTTTAATTTAATTGATAATAAGATAGGCGAAAGAAGGTAACTCATATAGTACAAATTTTACAGGAGGTACAAGAAACGTTTTTTGATGATTATTTGCCAAATACACAACCTTAAAGTACTTAAAGACTAAAAAACTGGTGTTTGAATAACCTCTTCAGTAATCATTAAAAAGTATATACATCCTAAATAAAAACCTAAAAATATAAAAAACATTAGGTATATAATCAGCTAAAATATATTAAGTATGCAAAATATGTAAAAAGCTAAAAAATATATCATCGAAGTTGTCTCTTCTTGTCTCGCTTCCACATATGTATTTATTTTCACTCAAGGTTATTCGGGAGTGGCCTTTTCTGGAGGTAAATTTTGCCCGAGTTATCTCTGGAGTGGGAATTTTTGCACATAATAGCCGGCTGAGTATACTCGGGCGTAGTTCTTAAGCGGTTTACTCAATCTAATATTATTTTAGTCTACTATATAATTAAGTTGTTTAAAAAAACCTTTGTGCTGGTCTTTTTTCCTGCTAGCATTTTTCACAGGCCCTTCTTTTTTTCAAACTTAAAAGCTAAATTTAGATACTAATTGCAGCTTGCATCCTTTTAATAGAACTTATAGTTGCATACATTGTGAATAATTAAAAATAGCTATTTTGAGAAAAGCTGTGGGTTATATTCTTATGCCTTTCCACTTAGTATTGACAGTGAGCAAAATCAATCTTAAAAGTCTTTTTAGTATAATTGTTAAATGTAAAATAGTAAGGGATTTTCGTTAATTTCAGTTGAGAGAGTTTCCATAGATGATCCAGAATTTAAAGAAAATGGTTTTGAATCACCAGAAGATCCTCAACATAATACTGATCAACTTTCAGTCACTAGGCGAGGCCATTCGATTATTGACATGTTTCAAAGAAACAACAGGACATATAATGTCATAAGTGAGTATTCTTTAATATTTTTATTTTACCAAATTTTATAATTATCAGTGAAGTGCTGCGTGGTTGAGTGCCAACATCGTTGACTTAGAACCTGGAGGTCACAGGTTCGAACCTCAGTACAGACAGGCTTTATAGATTGATTATTCAATCGATTTATATATTTCTGTCCGAAGGTATAGATGTATGTGATGTCTTGAATTTCCCCCCACTCATCCTATCCTAAAATGGGCGTAGTGAGAGCAATCAGTTAACCACTAGTCTTGTTCTAGTCCAGTGGTTCCCAAAGTGGTTTCTTCAGACCCCCAGGGCTCCTTGAGACTATTGAAGGGGTCCGTGAGAAATTAAAAATCATTTGGCGGTGCGTGGACAACATCAGGAGGGTTGGTGAAAGAATACATACAAACATCCCTGACACCCTTTTCATTATTATGAAAGTTAAAATAAATAAAATGACGATTTTTACGTAGTCAGTAAAATATAATTATAGTACATAAGAAAACAAGTAATGACAATCATGGATTTAATCGTCGAACATAAATAATCTAATATCACATCAGATTCACCCATTTGAATGAAATACAATTTATAATTTTAATAAATACTTCATAAATGTCGTTTTTTTAACTTTCATTTTTAACATCACCATTTACAATTTAAGGCATTAAAATTAAATTTATTATTTCACTTGGGGGTACCATGGTCAGGTTTTTTGTTTTGAGTGGGGTCCATGAGCATAATAAGTTTGGGAATCACTGTTCTAGTCCTATCCTTCTATCTCAGAAAAAAGGGGTAGAGCAACTAAGTTACAAACAGTTATCGTAAAAAAATCTATTGAGATACCTCCCATCAGGAGACCATATACTCCACATTGGGAGTGGAAATGGAATAAAAAAATGAAATGAAGTGGCAAAAGAAAAAAGATATTGGCTATCGTATTTAATCCTATCTTCATCAGCTTTTAGGGGCTCGAGACAAACTGACCCATCAACAGAAATAATAACATATTATTCGTTATGATTATAATAAAATTAACATAATAATTATAATAATATATAGGTGATAATTGAAATAATATATCCTGATGTACTTGTAACGCGTATTTTATGTATTATAATTCTATTAACTAAAACACTACATTAACAATAAATAACACCTTACCATGAATAAAACACCTTTGCTTCTTTCGTTATTAACTTCCTCCAAGATATAGAAAACAAAACCATTCCAGTGGTGTTTTATAGCGATAAAATAAAGTGCATTTATGTGTCTCCTGAAAACTCATACTTTTTGAAATATGAAGATGTAGAAAATTACCAATGATATATGAATAAAACATAATTTTCCTCAATAACTTTTTTAACACTTTCAAATCCGTGTCCGCCACGTTGGGGTCCTTTGCGGGCTGAACGTTACGGTCCGGCAACATCTTTAGATATGTACAGCTTTACTGTAAAAAATAAATGTGAAATTAAATGTTTGTTTTCAAAATTTATTGTTGGACGGTTTAACAGCATGTGTGATATGGAAAATCATGATGGAAAAAAAATATTAGGGCTTTTTTTTTACATGGAAAGCATACTACAATAACACTAAAAAAAACCTATTAATAAATAAAAGATTATCCTTTTTATATTTCTATTCAGAATGCAATTATGTGGAGTAATATGAATTTTTAACTATGGCTGGCAATGAGCTGATTGTGATATGATGTCTTTAGAGTGCTTAGATCACTCAAGTATAAGTGATTTGGTAGAAGATATGAGGCTTCTTTTTAATAATTGTTTTGATACTGCAAAAAAGCATACCTGTTGAAAATTTCATGAAATGTTTTTTTTTAATTGAAAATTTTGACATTACTAATCTAATTGGGGATGGAGGTCGTCTGGATAAGGAAAAATCCAGATAATCGAAAAAATCATAATTTACACGGAAAGACATGTACAATCAGTGTAAATATTTTTTATTTGTCTAGATTAACATACAGCTTTAGTATTAAATTAATTTTTATCAAGAAATTTATTTATTGGTTTTTGCTTAAATAAGCTAGCTGTTCTTTGAAACTGCCAAATCGCGAATACTTTTAAGACATATAAGTTATCCTGAGGTACACTCTTCTTGGCTCTCAAACCACTTCATGTCGAAATCTAAGCACTGAAAATCCTTAGAATGAGCAGGACCAATATCTCTTTCTTTGCATATCTCTTCTTCGTCTTCTTGATCATTCAAAATTTGAAATCCAAGATCGTTCGCATCAAAATTTAACCACTTGGTAACATATTCTTCGACACATTCAGCACATATTGAAATTTGTGCAATTGCTTCTATAATGTCTCTTATAACAATTTCTAGTGTGTTATTTTAACTTTCTAATAGTCTTTTCAAGAATTTGTTCCATGATTTTCTCACTGTTGACAAATCTAAGAAATTCCAACTCTCAGAAATTTTAATGTAAACATTTCATCGATCTGGTTTAAAAATTCTATTGAGAGGTGTGATGATGCATTATCTAGTAATAATAATGTTTTTCTTCTTTTATCGATGCAGTTTTGATATTTTTTTACTTTTGGAATGATCTGTTTTTCATACCATCGTTTAAAAATTTCACCATTCATCCTGGTTTTTTCTGATGGTAAAATTCAACTGGAAGACTTCTTCGATTTCAAACAATGCAAAACAACGAAAAAAATGGTATGCACTCCATCACATATGTGAACAACGGTGGAATCAATTCGCCACGAGAAAATTAGCAAATTCGTAAAAAAATTGTTCCGGAAAACAATCCGGATAATCCGAAATCCGGTAATCGAGGTTCTACTGTACATGATTTTCAGGGGTGGGTGTTGGTACTTACTTTTTCAAAAAATAGTTTTTACTACCAAGTAAGCAAATCTTGGTATAAAGTTTGATAAGCACTTATCTACATGTCCCTGCTCCATAATAGTGGCCTCACCTTGGTTTCTGAAATATTTGAAACTTTGTTGATATCTGTCAACTATTTTAAATGAGTGAATGTTATCAACTTGTGTAAAACTTCTTTGATTATGTTGATTGTAAGCAAACCATTTTTATGTAACAATTTATTCCAATCAAATCATTTAAATTCTGAATAATATCAATTTTACAAAGATTAATCATTTTTTTCAGATGGCATCAATGGTACCAGTGGAACCAGTGGCACTAGTGACACTAGTGAAGCAACATCCTCATCTAAGGTGCCCAGTGTAATTTATATGCCACAGCGATTCTCAATTCAACAGAGTCTTGCAGCCAGCGAAGCCTTCTGTGAAGCAAGCAGTAAATATTTTGGAATCAATTATACTAATTCGTACAATTCGATATTGTTAATCTAGTGAAATCTTTTTAACTCTCAAATACTATCAGTTGTACAATGATTGATAAAATGTTTCAGCTTGGACCTATGAAACCCGAGGCACCAGGGAGGCATTAGCTTCACAGCCGCAACGATTCCCAATTCTTCAAAGTGGTGCAGCCAGAGAAGCTGTCCGTGAAGCAAGCGGTAAATATATTGGAATCAATTATATCAATCCGTACAATTCAATATTTAATCTAGTTAAATCATTTAAATCCTCAATTCTATTAGTTTTACAAAAAACAATTTTTTCAGTTGGTACCACCAATACTTGGTGCACCAGAGGCACCAGACAGGGAACAGCCTCCCCAGCTGCTGGTGTATTTTCACTGCCACAGTATTACCCAATTCGACAGAGTGCTGAAAACACTGTACTCAATGAAGTAAACGGTAAATATATTGGAATCAATTATATTAATCTGTACAATTCAATATTTAATCTAGTTAAATCATTTAAATCCTCAATTCTATTAGTTTTACAAAAAACAATTTTTTTAGTTGGTACCATCAATACTTGGGGCACAAGAGGCACCAGACAGGGAACAGCCTCCCCAGCTGCTGGTGCATTTTCACTGCCACAGCAATACCCAATTCTACAGAGTGCTGAAAACACGGTACTCAATGATGTAAACGGTAAATATATTGGAATCGGTTATATCGATAAGTACAATTTGATATTTAATTTAGTTAAATCATTTTAATACTCAATACTGTTCAGTTTTGCAAAGTATATATATTTTTTCAGTTACTTCCAGTGGCATTAGGGGCATCAGGGGCAACACAGGAACCAGAGAGACAGCAATTCCATTACATCAGAGTTCTCTACCCAGAAAGGTTCCCCTTGAACCAAACGGTAAATATATTGGAATCAGCTATATAAATGAGCGACCTTTCTGAAAATTTGTGAAATTTAATCCTTTTTTTTTTTTTTTTACCATATCTTCCCAATATGGAGCATATGGACTCCTAACGGAGTTTATCTCGACAGAAATGTTTCTACGAGAACTGCTTGTTACTCAGTTGCTCAACCTCTCTTTTTCCAAAGAGAGTAAGAATAGAAGGAAAGGGCTAGGACAGGACTAGTGGTTAGCTAATCGCTCTCGATACGCCCTGTTCATAGAATAGGAGGGGTGAATTCAAGATATCACATACATCCATGCCTTTGAACAGAAATTCATAAATCGATTGAAAAATCTATATATATAAAAATGAATGTTTGTTTGTTAACTATACGCTCCTATACCGTTAATCCGATTGTTGGATATTGGGAATGGAAAAATGGATATCGATGAATCCACACAATTTATCACATTACCACCAAGCTTCTGTAAAATTACAGGAACCATAAGTGAATTGATTCACAAAGTTTTTCCAAATATCGCACATTATTACAAAAATCATCAGTGGCTCAGTGAACGTGTTGTATTAGCAGTCAAAAACAATTATGTTAATGCCATCAACTTCAGGATTCAAAACGAAATACCAGGCGAAGAGTCAACTTATAAGTCCATCGATACTATAAATGAATCAAGACGAAGTTGTCAATTATCCAACTGAATTCTTAAACTCACTTGATTTGCCGGGCATGCCACCGCACGTTTTAACACTGAAAATTGGCGAACCTATCATTCTTCAACGAAATATAAATCTACAACTTTGCAACGGTAACCATGCTTTCAGTGAAAAAGATAATGAATAATATCATCTAAGCTGCAATTTTAAATGGAAAATTTAAAGGAGACGATGTACTGTTGCCATGCATCCCAATAATTCCGACAGATATGCCATTCGAATTTAAATGTTTGCAGTTTCCGGTGCGACTAGCATTTGCAAAGACCATCAAAAAAGCACTGGAAAAATTTCCACAAGTGTGTGGACTAAATTTTGAAAATCCATGCTTTTCACAAAGACACCTGTATGTGGCAAAAAACAAAAAATATTGTGTGTCCAAAAGCAATTCAATAAACAGAATAAAAACACAAACACTTTCTTTCTTTGAGTGGAATTGCAACGCATGCCGGGTACTCGCTAGTCAATTTATAAAACTGCCCGTAAGGGATTCGAACCCGTGCCCTCCGTAGCGGTAACCAACGATTTTGACCACTCGACCACACAGGCGGCAATCCTTTTTAGTGAGAACAATTTGCTAAGTATTTGTCCAATCATAACCCAATCCCTCTATCCATTTTCTTTTTAAAAAAGAGAAGTTGAGTAACCGAGTAAAAAGCAGTTCTGGTAGGAAAATTTGTGTTGAGATACCTTCATTAGGTCAATTTTAATATTTGAAATACTGTCCCATAAATAGCGCTTTACTGTGGAGTATGATATCTAAAATTCCTTCCCACACAACTGATCCTAAAAACTGTTCCTACCATAGCCCTATTCTTCTGATAGGGTGAGCAACTGACTAACGAACAGTTCCATTACTAGTCCATATACTCCACACAATTGTAACTCAATTTCAATTAAAGCAATTAATTTTAATATTGTCACCTATGTTCTCATTCTTCTTATTTACTTTCAATGGTATCTTTCATGCTTTTACGGGGACAGTGGAGCCGTGCTCCAATTTCCCTTTCATTTGAGGTATGTGTAATGTTTTTCTTGCTTCCGCTTTTATGTCCCAATCTCAGGGCATGAGTGGGAGGGCAGTCATTTTCCATTTTTTATTTGTTGTTATTTATTAGAAGGGTTTGAGTAGAAGAACTTTCCACAGCTGCGCTGCGTTCATCGTAGTCGTTGAGTATGGTTTTGATGAATTGATTGGGATGATCCACCATCTTACTGTAAAATTTCTTAGACTGCTCTATGACGTGATCGAGGGTTAGGTTGAGGTTTATGTCTCTGTTTTTCTAAGCGGGCCCAGGGGATGTAGATGTTATGCATCAGGATGCATTTAAAAGTGCGGGCCTGCAGTTTAAAGTGATTGCGGTAATTTTCTCCTGGTGTATTTTAATACACACATCGTGGCACCAGGTGGGTATGTCTGCGCTTGTTTTTTGCACTAGCGCAGTATTGTATTGTTTATTGTCCTCTGGGTATGTAGCCGGGTATCGGAATATCATGGATGTAGAGATTGTACAGTAAGGGCGATAGGGTGGATCCCTGTGGTACACCTGCTGTTAGTGTTGCTGTTAGTACTGCTGCGTTAGTAGATGATGATTTTACGCTGTTGAATTTAACGTGGAAAGTTCTGATTGTTATGAATATTTACTTTCAGATCCTCGCCGATACATAAATGACGAACCAGGTGTTAAATTAGAGTTGTCTTTAAGAGAAGTAAGTATTTTTGCAAAAACCTTTAATATATAATGATGCAATTTATTTTTATGTTTAAACTTTTCAACTTTTAATCAAAACTCTACCATTAATTAATGAGATATAAGTAAACTGTATGTTTATGATATATTTAAATAATATAACTTCTTAACAGCATCTCCATTCTTTATATGGAGAATACTGTCAGGCTAGCAGTTACATAGTTGTGCAAAGTAACTTCAAAATAAATACTAAAAATTAGATCGCTCTCTCGAAACTAATAGTAACTAATAGTAACAGGCTTGAAGCCCATCTGAAGAGAGTATCACTCTTATCTAGACACCAGTTAGGTTTCAGCCCGGGCAAATTATCTAAGAATGCCATTAATTCAACAATGTCTGTTAATGACATTCACCGCATACATTTTATAGATCCATAATTTGGAAACCTTTTGACAGTGGTCTATCAGGAATGTGTATCCTAAATTGTGGGGTTATAATGCAAAACGTACTATTTCCAAAAATCAAACTTTTCAACAGAGGCAAAAAACTATAGCAAACAACACAAGCTTAATATTATGATTGAATCAATTAAAAATCATACAATAAATTATTTTGAAATCATTGACCTGCTTCATAAACTTGGCAAATGGTAAAAAGTATTTTAAATTCGTCATTTTAATGTATTTTTTTTTCAAAACGTACTATTTCCTGGAAATGGGTATGTGTACTATGTGTACAGAAAATAAACTTATTTGTTTTTCAAACAATATATTTAGGAAGCAAACAAAACAAAAATGGAAAAAAATACAAAAGAAATTATTTTTCAACAAAATGAGAAAATAATATTATTTTATCCTAAGCAAAGAGACGATTTGCAACCAATGGGTCTGTGTAAGTATTGTTTTCGACTCAGCTGTAGCTGCGTGACTTATAATTGGGTAAACATCAAGTTTCATTGAAGAATTCACAAATCAATTACAAGTCATCCCTGAACGTTCGCAGAAATATGTAAGGCAAATGCGGCTGTCAAATTTCTCAAGTAAGCCGAAAAACAAATCTCATTTCCACGCACGTCCGATTGATTTCGATTCGGTCCTTTGTTTGGTTCTCTTCCTGATTTAGTTTCCCGTCAGGAATAAACAAAAATATTATCCTTCCCTTCACTGTTCTCAGAGCAGATCACAATGTTTAAAATATACAGCCGAATTTGCCAACATTTGACAGCTCAATACAAATAGTGTGTTTTGCAAAAAAAAAATATTGCTCCGCTCAATTTCTTTAATTTTTATTGGAAATAGTGCACTTTGCCGTAACATGGAAATAGTGCGTTTTGCAAGAAAAGGTAGATGATTTCTCTTTGGAAATAGTATATTTTGCAGAAAAATACGATATTCAAGTTGAAAAACGACAGTGTTCTAATCATTTTATCGTAAAACTAATAATACCAGTCGATTCATTAGGCTTGAATTACCCTATCTGCATACCTAACTCAATATCGCTCATTTTGGAAATAGTACGTTTTGCATTATAGCACCACAATTGTGGAACAGAGTAAAAAAATGCCTAAGTGGATTTCTCACTACAGCATCATGCCCGATGCATTTAGTACTAAAGATTATTTTGAATATTTTTTCATTACCAGATGCCAGTTTGAAAATTGAGAACCAGTATTTTAGTTTTACAATATATATAACTATAAATATTTATAGACTACTCCAAAAAGCATTGAATCTGAGGAAAGCTTCTTTCAGTGATGTATACACAATACAGCGCAGTCTATGTAACACGTAAGGGCTCAAGCTCAGGAAGCCCAAAATTTATATATGGATATATTCATTTAAAAAAAAAATTGGAAAAACCGAATAATTTTTAAGTATGTTAAACGAGTAAATAGTGAGGGTCTTTTTCATTTGTACGTGCAAAATAAAAGTAACCGTTTTTTTGTTATTATCGCCAGCTGAAAATTTTCGGGAAAAGACGTATGCCGACCCTAATCCGTCGACAGCTGAGAATTTATAACTTGAATTCATCGTTTTCTATGCATCATTTTATTTTTATCAACAAGAAAACATAGGGAGCCCTTTGATAGCTTTTGCATATGGACCCAGATTTTCTGGCATCTTTTGAAATTAAGATTAATTTGCAAGAAAATATTATTACGATTGATCGATTCCAGTATTGATGAAGTAGTTCTTTTAATGTCATATTTTAACTGAAAGGAACAATACATTTACATTAATTGAGTCGTCTGGTATCAAAAGCGGAACTGTTCCATATATGATGTATGCAACAGTTCTGCATTTGATACCAGACGACTCAATTATTAAAATTAGTGTATAATATGAAATACCGAAATGCTGGTATCAATATTGCTATCCCTTTATTGGTACTATTTTTGTATCCATATTCTTTAGTATTTTTATATTGATGAGTAGACATAGCTGTCAATTAAACTTGTTACGGTTGCAAAACTTACAATTTTAATTGACATATAGGCAACTTGATAATTTGAAAAAAAATAGTTTCCAATTATTTTATTTTCAATTAAAACATGATCCAAAATGAACAAAACAAAAAAGATTGAGGAAAAGCTTAAAGACAGTCTTTTTAGATTTTGTAGAAAACGGTAAAAACTTATATATCATGTATTTCTATTACTTGCAACCCAACTCCATGTTAAAGACAGGTTGACTGTATTACAAGTGGTGGTAATTAATGTAAATATATATATTTCATCTATTTTACAGGTGTCATCAGCTTCAAAGGAATGCTCATTCTGTAAGCAGAATGGTGAGCAACCATTTTTCTTCCAGGGACATAATCTTACAGACTCCCTTGGACAGTGTGCGTGTCCAGTGCTGTTGAATTTGACTTGTCCGCTATGTGAACACACTGGGAAAAGTGCTTCTCACACCTATACGCATTGCCCAAATGTCCGACGTCAAAGTAATTATTATAATAATAAAGTATTATCTAAGTAGCAAAAAAAGGTCCTAGAGGCAATTATCCAACTGCTAGTCTTGTTTGTCATAACAGGAGAGGTGAAGGAACTGAATACTAAGTAGTTCTTGTAGAGCCTCTGCACGGACTCCTATTCCATATGATCCACATTAGAAGTGGCTATGGTTAAACAAACATTCCAATATTCGAATCTCCGGGCATACTTTAGTAAAAAATGTCAAAACTTTCTGCAAATTTTACTACTTCAACACTGGCCGGAAGGAAGGGAACCTTTAATTATAATAAAAGGAAAATAATCAAAAGTAATAGTCAAAAAAGATAAATGATAGCTGGTTCATTAATAAAACTTTTTACATACTTTACACTAATGCAGCGATTTCCAAACTATAAGGTGTAGACCATAACCAAAGGAGGTGCATACAGGAACACTCAAGTCACTGGGAGACGCTCAGAATGATTCTGGAATCTGTTTCTTGCCTGTGGGAGGCATGACGATAATTTTTTTTAAGAGCCGTAATAACAAAGTTTGAAAACCACTGCACTAATGCATCTATGATAATTTTATTCCGATTAAGCACATTTGACAGTTTGTTTTTATAGTTTTATGCTTGTTTGAATGATAAAAATGTTAAAAATGGTGTTTTTTTTTTAGGATCTCTATATCAAAAATGGGTAAACCAACCAAAAAAAGGTCAATTGTAGAACTCCTCTCCAAGTCCTACGAAGTTTATTGGATTTTCTTGTTTCGATAGTATCTTATTAATGTTACAGTCCTTATTTTAACAGTCCTTATTTTTTATAGTATAGTCTCTTAAGCTTCAGGTTGATTGATTTATTGGTGAAATTATGCTGTGCTAAAAACCCCACACTTCCGATCTGTTGGTGAAAACTTTGATGTATCAAAAGACAAACAATAAGGTTATTGAGGAGTTTTTGGCACAAGCCTCCTAGGTGCACTGATAAATCAGTTATCTGGTGCTTACATAGGTTGTAATTTGTCCTATGTTAGATTATGCTTAATTTAATTTTTTATTATTTATTATTTGACAGTTAAAAATTTGCAACAAATTTCTTCACAAATATCTACAAAATTATTCTGAAATGTACTAAAATAATAATGTTTTATCGATTATTATATTCTTATTGTATACCATGAATCTTTTATGTTGTATAATGTTCCCATTGTTTGAAAGCTGTTTTTCTCATGAATATTAAAATAAAATTTTGCAAATTTTAAAATATTTCTTTTATTGACAAAAATCTCATGTGTAGTATACAGTAAAAAAATCCTCCTTAAAAAACCATTTTATTATTAAAAATAAAAGCAAAATTATTATCTGAATATAATTTTAAATAGCTGGTGTTAAATTAATATTGACAGAAAACCTATTAATTAATGTTAATTAATTATAAGAAGTAGTTTAAACAGAGAAAGTTATCAAATTTATATTTTAATCTTTGCTATATATGGGCATGTAAACATGCTAAAAATTACTACAATCAAAAATTGATCGCGGGAAATGGTTAACAATATGTATTGCACACAATACAGATGAAACGTCGAGATAAAACACGATGCTTGAGAGTAATAATTACTTTTACAGCCTGTCTCGCATATTCTCATTATATTGAAAGAGTGGAAGAATGTATTAAAATAAGGATAAGTATAAACAGATTTTAATAATTGAGACCTATATAAAGAATAAATTAGTTTCTACACCACACCATTGACAGTGAACAATATACATACTATGTAATACGCCCCAAAAAAAAAATTATAAGAAAAAAGAAATGTACCTAAAAAAGTATTGTACTGAAGGATTATTCAATTTGAAATTTTTTATTACATATGATAATATATATCTATAAATAATTCGCCACCTCAATACTTAACTTTATTTTTAATATTTTAGAGATAGCTATTGTTTATAATCTCACATTTCTTTCAACACAATTCAATTGAACGTTGTTTAATTGTTCCTAATTAAATAACACCGTTTTTATTTGAAACAATGTTTTTATTTATAGCTTAGAATCTTTGATGTATATTGATTAAATAATGTTTGAATTTGGTTTCCCCAACATTGATCAAATCAGAGTTACTCAGAGTTACGTAGTTGTTATATTGAAGTGGTGGATTGATTTGTCGATGGTATAATTAATTATAAATCCATATATCTGTCAGCTAAAAAATAAATGTTACTATTTTGGAGAATAGAATGATAAAATTGCATTGTATTTAGGCTGGAAAATAATTTTGTTACACGATAGATAATAGATTCTGACATTGAATACGTTACAGAATATTATTGTTTTCAATGACATCGTGAAAAGACAATGGCTATTCAAGAGTTAGGATTCACATAAAGGGCTATCTGTGAAGATTACTGGTATTTTTCATAACCATACAGTCAGGAAAGAAAACATTACTTCTATTAAGGTCATTTCTTATTTCGATACGGATCGAACTGTCTGATTCTTACCGGTACAGTAACTTGCGGCAGTTCAACGGGTGGGTCTTTCGGGGGGCTAAGTGTGACTCGGCCCCTACGTTTGGTAGCTTGTTTTTGAACATCCAACAACCATTTCTGCGGCCCAGTCTCTAAATCAATATACTTGACATCTTCAACAGTAATCTTTTCCAGTGAAGGAAACAATTTAACCGTATCTTTATTATCAAACAGACTCGCTGCTTTTCGAACACCACCAGTGAGAACCATCCGCTTGGGCTGTGCATCATTGATGGAAGTGCTGGGATTAAGAAAAGTTTTCAAAAATTTTCCGCCAAACGAATTGTTTTTTATTCCATCATTGACACTTGCCGGGATTATTATATTGGTGTTTGTATTGACACAAGTATCAGTCGTGTCAGACATATTAGTTGTAAGAAGATTTATTACAGTTGCAGTTTCTTTGGGCTTCACTTTGGGTTCTCCGTCAATCTTCTCATTGGCCGAAATTATGTTCTGATCGGACTTATTAACTGTACAATTTTTAGAAATGCCTACATTGTCTACTGCCTTGAGAACACTCTTGCTGAGAGGATTTCCTTTGGCTATTAAACTTCTATGAGTACTGATTTTATTGTCTACTTTAAGAACATCATTTGATTTTACGTTTAATTGACTGGGACTAATTTTCTCCCCACTTGCCGTTTGAATATTATCATTATCACTCATAAGCTTACCGATACCTTCAGTTTTCTGTGTATCAACTGTATCGACACTTTTTAGATTAGATTGATTACCTAGACCGATTTTATTTAATCCTAAACGAGACGCATTATTACTCTCAAGCGAAGCATTCTTACTCATGTTTTCAGAAATGTTTACATCTTGTTTTTGATTATTTTTTACTACAGGTTTTATTTTGTCCGCTTGCCCAGGTCTATTTGCTTCTAGTTTGTTATTCAGTGGGAGTTTCATAGTCTTACTTCTATTTAAACTTACATTATTAATATTAGCTTCGATAAAATTGCAATAGCCCTGTTTTTCTTTGCCCTTTAGCGTAATATTACGTTTTGCCGAATCATTTTTTATATTACTGTTAGTGTCCATTTTTTCAATCTCTTTAACATTCAAAACTATATCATTCATAGAGCTTTCACTCTGCACTCCAGCCTTCTTTTTCACATCTCTTTTGACATCTTCAACACTTGCATTCATTACAGCAGACGATTGACCTTTCGCACCTTTTTTCATTGAACATTGCGGCTTAGTCTTTACAATACTGCCCGAATCTTCTTTGATTGACGTGTCTGAATCACATTTTGCATAGTTGTTCTGCGGTGTTACCGGTGACTTCTTTACTTCCTCTGTTGCTATTTGCTTGGCAATCTCTGATGGTACAGTGACACCTTTGATCGAAGCGTCATCTTTGGAATTGGCAGTCGTCGTAAGCTCAGCATGGCTGCCGTCTGTAGTCGTCACCGGATTCTGCTGACGGCCGCCTCCCCCGATAGCTGTTGAACCATCACCGACGATTGCCCTTGTTAACACTCAAAATTTTTTTACGCCGTGATAATTGATATGTTTGTTATGACTGATGAAAAGAGGACAGTGTCGATGACAGTTTTGTTTCCTCCATTACCACAATATCAGTATCTAAAAATCAAGCTTGGCCAAAGTCAGCAAATTAGCAGTTTATCACATAATATAAATAATTCTTACGGGTTACACGGAATCAGAAAGACTCCGTGTTAAAAAAAAACTGCTATATTTAGTAAGTTGATAAGATGAACAAAAAAACTTCCAATAATATAATTTAAATTTTGTATTCTGATAGAAATCAGCTTAAAACTAATCATAGGAAGTATTTTTTACTATATAATATTTGTTGAATAAACCATTTTCAAAATCAAACTTTTTGATTTGATATTCATGAAGATTACAATTACCAGTTTTAATTTTTAGACACTGTTACACACTCAAATATGTATAAAGCAACAGTGTAAATAAAAAGTGGTCAAGTTTATAATATATAAGAAAGAAGTTCATTACCTGCATTATTACATTTGACCTAAGTATGCAGTTTCTCATATTTTTTTTAAATAAATTAATTGTTGAACCGGTATGAAAAATACTAATTTATGACATTTATTATCTTCAAATGAAAAACAATATTTGAGTGTGCTTTTATGATAGTAAGATGAAATGTTATTAACTTTTGACACTGTTCATAGTATTTCATTTGTATGTTCCTCTTAACAATTCCCCTACGGCATGGATGTCCAACCGGTAGATCGCGATTAACCGGTCGATCCCAAAGCAAAATTTGGTCGATCCCGAAAGCTTCCGTAAATTTCGAAAAAATATAAAATATACAAAAATTGAATTATTTTGTAAGCACATACCTTTCTTATGATATGTATTTCGCATTTAAAATAATCACTTCTATGTTTGAAGGGAAAAAACCCTACTAAATAAAATTTCTTACAAGAATCATGTTAGAAGTCGATCGCTTCGCGAGAAAACTTAAGATTGAAAAGTCGATCCCAGGGCAAAATAGGTTAGACACCCTTGCCCTACGGTGCTAAAAAATTCTTCCGATATGTTGCTGGCCCTTAACCCTTTGTACGCCATCGTCTCACCCGTGAGTCGCATTCGTATTGAATACTTCGACGTTGGCGGCTAAAGGGTTAAAGAACTAAGTGAAAAAACATGTTTTAACATTTACCGTTTGATAGACGGAAAAATCCAGAACGTATATTAAAAAAAAAACACGTTTTTCACTTGGTTCCTAAAGGGCCAGCAACATATTGGAAGTATTTTTTAGCACCGTAGGGAAAGTGATAAGCAAGCTCAAGTTTGTTTTATTTATTTTATTTAATCATTCCTAGCACTGCAGGAAACTGGAATTTGACATACAAAACTGAATAGGAAAATAATAATAAACAAATTCAGTCTGCAGGATAAATTTATGTTTCTGTATATTATATAAACACTATTTTCATCAATATAAAAAATGTCAAAAGTATTTAATGGCTTATATTTAAAAGAATTAAAAATATTTATGCCAGTCTATGGACTTCCTTTTAGAGTTTATTAAATATTTAAGTAGATACAAATAACAGCCTTCAGTAATAGAAGTTTTTTAATATTTAAAAAATATATAAAACACTGTATAACTGCATGCTTTTTCTTACCACATTGAGGGTGTTTATTGATAAGTCAATTTTTTTGAAATCATACACCTTGTAGATGAAAAGTATTAGATTTTTTTGTTAAATATGGTGCAAAAATAACAAAATTATATAAGCTACAAATATAAGAAATATTATAAAGTTTATAGAAAACTGAAGAGAATTTTAGATTTGATTCAAACAAATAAGTCATATTTACAAATTATACATAAATATTAGGGAAACAATTGAAAATAAAATATATTTCATTTATGTAACTGTTAAAATACTTATAACTATAATATTTCATATAATTTGCTAAGCAAAATAGCGGTGTCATACCTATATCTAATATTTTGAAAAACAATTACCTACCATCTTATAAGATGCTATAGCAAAATCTGATAAAATTATCTGTATAATCAAAAAAAGATAAATTCATTGGAATTATATAATATGCTGCTATGTTTGAAAGTTATTTCAAAATTTTTTTTGGTGAAACGTAAAATATTTGGCTCGTCATCTACTTTAGTCAATGGTGATGGACCAAAAATATTGCTTTGGGCGTTGAATTCTACTTACAGTAAGTGTAATCTTGTCTTCAGTGCCGCGTGAATATCGTGTTGTAGGTATGTGGCATGCCCATCACTGCACGCAAGCGCATTTTTTGGGGCCAACACTCCTACAACTGCCACTTTTGCGGCTCAAAGGGTCTTTTGAATTTGTAAAGTATTGGAAGAAAAAAGAGAAAAATAGAGTTATTTTCAAATTATTTTCCATGCTCTGCAATGATGATCCGCATTGGTGATGATGATAAACCATAAACAATCATATTTTAGATATTATTGAGATCAGTATAAAAATGATGACATTTGGTAAATGATTTTAAATAAAAGTTATCAAGTTCGTTTAACAACACATGTGTAACTTGTATACTTGTAAGCATTATAACATTATTAATTTTTGAAGATTAAATAAAACAATATTCTTGTTTAGAAAATTATAAAAAAATCAAAGACTTTTAAATTGTAGAAATTTTTCGATTTGCTTTCGCTTTTGTGTATGTCTAATTTCCGTACGTCGATAAAATAAATAATTACATTTCAAAGAACACTAGGATTCTCAATGATATTTTAAATATAAATAATGTTTATAATGTGAAGCAAAAATAGCATTAGTTGACGCATCACAGCGGCTTTATGACAAATGAATGAATTCTATATTTAGTATTGTCTTATTTTTTTTTTATCGGAGAACATTAGATGACATTGTTCTACCTCTAATTTCTTCTAATATTCAGGGTTCTCAGCATAAAAATACATTCTCTCCTTGTTGAATAAAATTTTTATTTGTCATAATATGGAAGTTTGGTATTTGGTGAGTCATTTTTTTATGACATTCTTTTCTATTAAATAAATCTCAGCTAAGGAATATGCTATAAAAATAATTAATATATTCAAATGTTGGTAACAATGAAAAATGTGAAAAAAATCATTTCAGGATGATGGTGGGTTTTATAAATTGTATATTGTTGACTGACTATCAATTTGTTTTTTTTAAATACTAAACTACTGGCATATCTGTCAAAATGTAATTAATTTTTTTTTCACAGTTAATTTCTTATAATAAAAATATATTTTGCTAGACAAGTCAACGATATGAAATTCAATGTGATGAGGATGTTAAGGGAACAATAAAACGAAACATGATTCTTAGAAATTTTTTAAAAATAAATACAGCTCTGGGTATAAAATGTATTAAAATCTTAAAATAATCACATCAGGTATAATAATATTTTAAATGAATCTTATATTAAAACTTTTGATGATACCTTGTAAACATATAAAAAAAAACTAAATAAGTAAAGCACTTTCAATTTTAATATAATATGTGAATATCGTGTCCATTTTTAGTAACATCAATAACTAATTACTTTAGATATGTATCATACTATCAAGTTATCTACAACACGTATGAAGAGATTAATAAATGGCTACACCAATAATTATCATAAACTAGTTTTACCACTTTTTTCAAAAATTATAATAAAAACCTGCTTTAAAACTTTTCACTGCCTCCTTTAAATAAATTAATCAATACATATTTTCAAATAAGCAATAATAACTTCCAAACAATTGAAAATCTACTTTCAATTGCAGGCGGTTTAAAATTATAATATTTAATTGGTTACTTTTTTTATAATATGTGGCAAAAAATATATACGATAATTGTGGTGATTACCATGATTGATATTATTGTTTACCAACGTTAAAAAACTATCAAAATTCAGGAGAAGGTATTCCATAATATTTTTAATAATTTGGATTGATGCAATTAAAGTTCTCATTTTTTTTTCTTTAGAAAGTGAATATGAAATACAAGTGAAAGTGGAAAGGCTGGGAGCAAGAAAATATAAATTATTTTCTTGGGATGGTCAGCTTTATTGGAGATTTTTTGTGTTCAATAAGACTTACTTATTGGACCCAAAAATTAACATGTACTTTACAAATTTACAATAATCTCATTTTATATTATGTTTCCCCTTTTTAATGCATACTTAGCACTGGGAGAATTATTCAATACAATTATTGACAGCAAACGTAAATACACAATCAAATAAATAATTGGTTACTACACCAAATAATTTGATATTAATGAAGGATTTCTTTATAACCCTTTTATAAATAAATCCCTTTCGGGGTAACTATTTTTATTTTCAACATCTACGGCAGGCTAAGGGTTATGGATTATTTTCGAATTTCGCTTATTATAGATTTAGATTTGACAGATTTGAGATATGTTCTTTCTAATAAAATAATAGATGGCAGATGTGTCATTTTTCTAAACATATATTTATGTTGTATTTGATTAATATTCATTTTTTAATTATATGTGGTTTTAAAGGTGAATGATTGGATGGATAATATTATTGTATGATTTCTAAGCATATAAAAGCACAAACACAAAAAACTTTATCAAACATAAGTAATAAAGATAAGCAAATAAAATCAACTGTTTGTTTCTTCATTATATAAATTGTCAGTCTCGTAAAATTATCATTCTTCAACTATAATTATTCAAAATCTGTTCCATCATTAATTTATGAAGATAAAAATTACAAGACATTTTTCACAGGATGCCTTTACTTTATAGATATTCATTTTTCATTTTTCAATTGTAATATTACAGTATAAGGAAAAATTATAAATTTATATTCATCATTTTTTTTTATATTGTAAGAGATATTTAAAAAGTAATTTATAGTTTCCGGGAAGAAAATTAATTACTGCCAACTGCAAATATTTTTTATGAGTCTAAATAAAATTTCATTCTATCTTAATTATTAAAAGATCAACGATTTATACAAATTGTGTAATATCAGGTGAATAAATTTATATCTAATTCAATTCCGAAGTCAGATTCTACTTACAGCTAACAAAAACATTGGAGATTAAATGTGCTACTTTGCAATGGATTAAAAATAAATATATTCTCTGTACCTTGTTTTTCAGTCATTTCTTTTATGTTGGTATTTCAGTGGCAGCTCATTTGCATGTTGAATAAAAATAATCTGCTTCCATTTAACAGCACTGGCACAAATTAGATTGATAGCGTTATTTTGATCATTTTTATTATGGAGAATATTTTGTAATTCTTTTCAATAAAATGAAGCTCTTGTTATGTGAAACATTGTTTATGTGAGTATTATGAATATCCATAGATGAGTTTTATGATTGCAAATGATATTAATCGCAAATTAAGTTCTGGATTTTTCTTTATCGTATTCAATATTTGGTATTCCAACAATCCTATATTCCATTTCATTCCACTTCATATACTTTTAGAACATCTTTTCTAGTAAAGTACTTATCACTTAGTTGGTGTCTAATAATTAGCTGTTATTCTTTTGACATTCTACAGGTGATCTGACATTTAATTGTGATAATCGACGAACTAATCACAATATTTTAAGCTTCTTGTCAGCGTTCTTCATTATTGAATTATAAGCATAGCTTCAAACGTTAAAAGTATTCTGTTACTGTTTATGTCAACCACACTTTGTTATTTACACTTTCTGAAAATACCAAGCGTTGTAATGCACACTTTATAACACTTTGTGTCAATATTAAGCAGTTTATAGTCTGCAACAATAATTGTTATTACAAATTTGTGTTTTTGTATGTGATTTGAAATGATTTGACAGTGGTTGATGAGTGATTACCGTGACATAGCGTCCAATTGCCTTCGGAGTGCTGCAGCTCTCGCTCTTTCGTCTTGCAAAGCGCGTCGTAATGCCGCAGCTTCTCCGGGAGCTTGCTGCCAGCGTGATCGCATGTCTTCAAACCTGATAGAAATAGTCAATTAATCTCTAGTATCAATGTCTTATAATATAAATACACTTAGCCCTCGATTTACGCGGTAGATACGTTCCGAGAGAAAATGCGTAAATTGAGACTTCAAGCTCAAACAAAAACGGAAGATAGATTCCAGAAAACAAACATCCGCGTAAATCCAGACTTGAAGTTTATATAAAGTGGGGGGATAGGTTCCAGAAAACCGCGTAAAATGAGTACATTGTATATACACATATATCTGCATAAAAAAAATATGTATTAAGAAAGAGATTTATTAGCTCGACATAAATTTATAACATGTTTATAATTAAAAGCATAATTATATAATTGTAATTTTATTATTCCGTTTCCTCACTGCTATATTCTAATTCAACCATTTTTTTCTTTTTAGTTGGCTCGAAATCACTACTATCATCGGATTCAAATCCAGCAGCAGGCTCTTCTTCTCGTCTTATTAAATAGTCCGTAACTAATTTTTGTGTTGTGTTTTTTTTAAGTCTTTGTAAATTTCACCGTATTGCGCGCACAGGCTTTTAAGGTCTCGCTGAAATTTAAAAGCACGTTCAAAAACCGGATCAGTAGCAAAAACCTTATTTTCTAAGTTATTGGCCGATTGTAAAATTTCAGAAATGTCTTTAGACGTAAATTTATTTGGTTTATTAGTAATGTCATTATCACTATCATCGAAACTTTCAACATTTTCTTTTTCGTTGGTTGACACCATATAAATCAATGCTTCTTCATCTATTTCCTGATCAACAAACAATTCATCGATGTCACTGAATTCTAAATTCTCCAAACCTTGTCCCAACGCTTTTGTTATAGTTAAAATGTTGTTAATTGTTTCATCTCTTGCTGGAATTATATAATCAGGTTCAACTACTTCTGGCCATACTGCTCTCCAACAAGCATTTAATGTTGACTTTTTGATATCTTTATTTGCTAATTTTGATTTTATTTAATTTAAAGAATTTTTTCCTCACCGCGTAAAAGTGAAACCGCGTAAAATGGGTACCCCGTAAATCGAGGGATGAGTGTATAATATTAATAAAAATCGTAATGTTCTACAAATGAAACTACATAGCTGGTCAATATAGTGCGGTCGAAATAAATATTTCTTAGCCTAGTTTCAAGTATTATTTTGAATTTATAATTTTCAAACATAAGTAATATGAAATATCTGTTTATAAATAGTGCTTGAATATTGTTCTTAGAAAATTTATAATATTGGATTTTCCATGTCGTAGAAATGGGCATGATAAAAAATAGCAATGCGTCTGAAAAAATAAACAAATATTTTTCATATCTATTTCTGGCGATAGCTTGATGTCATTACTATTTTCAGCCAAATGACAGTCAAATCAAATGCTATGGGAAGTCTTTCGGGGAAAGAAACACCTAAGAATAAAATATAATGAATCAACTTACAGATTTGAAAGGCAAACGCATTTCTTATTCAGGTGATCGATGGTTTCTTTCGCTTCCCTCTGAGCAGTTTCCGCTTGACGAGCAGCCTCAGCCCTCGCTGCAGTTTCTCTAGCAGCGCAGGTTACTTGAGCTTCACTATATTTTATTTAATATTCAATTAAATTATTAAATCGTGTAAAGAAAGCCAAATCAATCTGACGGTAAATGAAATTTGTTGAATATGAATAGAGTACACTTGGTGACATTGATTTGAAGATTATGATGAGAGTTGTTATTAACAAGAGACAATTTTCACTGACACATATTGGCGATTGTTTATCATGACATCATAATGAGTATAACATAGTGTCAATTTTTATTTGATGAATATATAAATGGCGATGTCAAAATGAATGGTTGAATTCGGTGGAGATCAACACCGCCGAGATGAGTCCCAATCGTAAGAAGATATAGATGACTTCAGTCGCCGACGGGATGAAGTGATGGCGGTTGATGAAGACAGGCAGATGAAGTTGCATTGGCGTTCGACAGTTGATAGATCAGCAGTAGCATTGAGCGGTGAGCGGCGCAGGGTCAGGGAAAAAACGGTCACAAAACATTTTTACGTGAACTATTGCAGACTAATTTAATAATAAATACACTGATTAAGAATAAAGCAGTATTAATGTGAACTATTATTGATTTTTTACCATTAAAAAATTGACAGTGCTTTTATAAAGATAATTTGTAGTTAACAGCAAAAGATATATGCAGTGCATGTGTAAAAAAGATGAAATGATTTTATGAATAATTTTATTATGATATATGAATAATATAGTTCAAATTGGCTCATCGATGTCTCAAAAATAAGTAGTAATTTTATTTATTTGCTTAATGATTTATCTTTATGCATTCAAATACTTTATTGTGTTGGTATTGTATAAGTTGTTTACAATTATTTTTCTCTTTCAATAGGTGACATTTTGTGTAATTTAATCTTTTTTTATGTTAAACTAAACGAAATAGTTTTACTCTTTGGGTTTACAAGAATTTTAATGGAACAGTGGTAGCTACTGTTCAGAATCGTCATTATCCTGCACCTTATAGATACACAAAAATATGATCTTTGCGATAATTGTGCGTGTATGTAAGGCAGTCCACATACAGAGTAATTTAGTAAGTCTGATTGAAAAGGCTGTTTGTGCAAAAGATTTTGTGAACCTTAGTATTACAATATTGGGAATGATGATTAATTAAGAAATTAATTAAGAAAAAAATTAATACTTTCAATTATGAAAACCAGTTGCCACAAACATTTGTTTTTGTCAAAATTCAATAAATTATAATTCAATATGACAGCTTACATGCAAAAGAGAGACAAACTATGGAGCGACTAGTATTGCATTAACAGCCAAAGTTCTCTGCATAGTTTGTTAGGACTCAGACTGTTGTTGCTAATTTAAATCAGCATATGTGTGTGGAAAACTTACTGATTTTTATCATTTTTATTCAATTGCAAAGTAAACTCTATGCCAATAAAATAATTAAAGTTTCAGCCTAAATTGACGATTCATAATATTAATGTTTTCACAGTAGAGGTGTATGTACATTGTGATGGATAGTACGGTTGCAGAACACAGTCAAAGACCATTCCCAAAATTACTCAAAAACAATAATATTCAATAACAAGCTTTAAAATAGCAGGGATTAATATTATCATTTACTGTAAGTCGACTGGAGTGTCAGAAGGGGTTAAGTCAAAAAACCTTGTTTTAAAACATATTATCTATTTATGCAATTTAACCATTATTTATGATACTAACTGGTCAACGAATTCCATCCAACTATTTCCACAAATTACTTTAAACGGAACTGGCTTAATACATATTACTTGTTCAAATAATTCCATAAAAAATACAGTGCTGAGTTTATTTTTTTAAGACAAACGTGTTGAAATATTTCTAATATATAACATTCATAACTCAAAACTACTGAGTTTTGACTTGGTATTCTCTGCCACTAAAAAGACGACATGAATTCATAAAATTTATGTTCAAAAAGGGCTGTGCACAGTATTAACTTAAAAAATATAATAAATACTTCGATACTGTGTGAATTTCAAATAATCAGTTATTGAAAAATAGCATGTAATAAATATGAATACGATTTGGTAACAGCTTAGCTTGCTAACTCTTTATCTTATTTAAATAGAAATTCGTCCATAATACAACTTGTAGCTCTGTGATCAGCATTAAAATAGGGAGGAAAATCAGCAATTTATACTATATAAGTGGGGCTATTGAAGTAAAACCAAGCATAGCATAATGATAGATTAGAAAGAGTGAATGTAAAAAAGGGTGTACAACTGGGGTCAAGACCTAAGGCCAGAGCAAAAGAATTAATAGTGCCATTGCCAGGAGTATGGCCGGGGCCGGAACACCGCTGACCGCCAAAGCCACAATCCCTAACAAACCAACGCCTCCAGATATCGGCCAGCTGAACAAATCAACAATTTAAACTTTTTAACGGAGTTATGCGAAACTGTGGACTATTTCAAGGTTTATTATTTTAAAGTTTCTTCATATTATTGAGAATCATATCTGTCATTATTTTAAATATACTACTTAGCTTACAAAATAGTAAAAAAAACATATTTTTGTTCTAACTCCACAATTTTATACAGTGATCAGGATTGATTTGGCCAATCAATCACTAAATTCAATTGATTCAAAAGTAAAAGTATTCTTTGTCTTTCTCGCAGATTTCAAAGGATTAAAGTAGAATAAATGATTCAAAAATAAGAATACAATGTATACATACATTTATTACCCTGATTAACATACATAATTACTATATTCATATGGTAGTCATGTTGCAAATTTTCCAAAAGAAACGTCAATATGAAGAAACTTTGTACTATTGAAATAGATAGCATGATAAAGTAAGTAAGTTTACATAAAATCCAATGTATTTCCATGAACATCATATTCTTGGATGATGGATGACTCATTGAAATATTCATAAATGATAAATGCCATGTTAGTACGAAAATGAAGAACAAATTATAGTGAAACATGCCAAACGAATGCTGTAAAAGGATATATGAAAGCAGAATGTTTTAATGGTTATAATAAATTGATGTAGGTGAACGAATTTATTATGAACATAGATGAAAGAGTTAACATGAAGATGTGTATGACATAAACGGAGATATACTGTGATTTTTAAATGAAATATTTCTTATATAGAAAAGTGAATGATATAATATATATTAAATATTTAATGAACAGTATATTACTAGACCTGAGTCTACGCTCTGCTGATGCACGCGCTTCATTAGCTTTCCTCGCTTCTGACTTCAGAGACCCAAGGTCGCCTTCTCGAGAAGCAAGTGAAGATTTTAATTCTGAAATGCATCAAATTAAAAAATAGATTGTATTTATGGTTTACTTACAATTACAAATATAAACAGTTTGTATTATTTATAAATTAAGAAAATTAATTAATATTATAACTACCATTATGACTAAGAATTACATTAATATATAATTTATGTAATACCGATTTGATTAATGATGAATAATCTTCAATGTTAATAATATTCACGTAAGTAGTTCCAAATACTATGTTTTTACTAAATACTGATTTTACTAAATACTGATATGAGAAAACGAATTTTTCTTAGAATTTCGAAAAATTTAAATATTGCGCTGGATGACCTTTACATTATATTATAATCCCTGTTAACAGGCCTGTCTCGAGGAATTCTGCGCACATGTGCGAGGCCTCACGCCTCACAAAACTAGAACTAAATGAGTGAATAGTATTAAAATCTTTGGACACACTACGAGCTGGTCCTACCTGTTAATACCTATGTTATTTTTGAAGATGTATAACACTAAGCTTACTTAAGCTCTGTTCGTGGTAGTATAAAAAAAACTATATCATCTTAAAAATATCAATTGAAAGAAAATGACAATAATGTATTTTACCTTCAATATCTCTTAACAACTGCTTGTCTCTTTTTTCCCTGTCTTCTTCTCCCTCAAGCATACATTCTGCTTTCATTCTCTCCAAGCACTGCTCTTTGTCATCTGTGAACATTTCCCATTGTTTTTCTGAAAAAAAAAACACAATAAATCGGACTATTAATTTTATATCGATATTTAAAAAAATACAGAATAAGATACAATGAAATAATATATTTTTTTTCGATAACATTTTTTTGTCACATGCAAAGTTTATTATAGTTAAATATTATACTGAAGCTGTTCAAGGTCTATTCAAATATCAATTGATTTACCCATGTCAGCTCTGTGGGCTTCCTTCAGTCTCTGAAGCGCTTCAGCATGTTCTGCTCTAAGTTGTCCTCTGACTAATTCGAGAGTAGCTCGCGCGGAGCAGGCCTGGCTACTTAGATTTGTTTCAAGTTCTTTGACCTTCTTTTCGGATTCTTCAGTCAAACGCTCTGAAATTAAAGCAAATTTTAAGAATAAAGATAAATGATGACTAATATCAAAATTGCCGCCAGTGTGGTCGAATGGTCAGCGTTGTTCGATTCGGCTACGGAGGGTACGAGTTCAAATCCTGGTACGGACAGATATAAAAATTGATTTTTTTATCGATTTATGAATTTCTGTTCAAAGGCATGGATGTATGTGATGACTTGAATTCCCCCCTCTCACCCATCCTATCGTATGAACGGGGCGTATCGAGAGCGATTAGCTTACCACTAGTCCTGTCCTAGCCCTATTTTTCTATACCTACTCTCTTTGGAAAAAGAGAGGTTGAGCAGCTGAGTAACAAGTAGTTCTCGTAGAAACACTTCTGTTGAGATAAACTCCATTAGGAGTCCATATGCTTCACATTGGGAGCGGACATGGTTTTAAAAAATAAAAAATATCAAAAAAGGGAAATTTTAATTGTTTGTAATCTTTGTTAAAATATTTGGAATTATAGCAATTAAAAGAAGTGGATATTCTTATGATCATGGATTACTAAGCAAAAAACAATAAATTAGTTAACGTAATATATAATTTTCATCGCTATAATAAACTTTCAGATATCATCCCATTCTTTATGAGATTTAAATGCTCACGATTATTAAGACGATGATACATTCAGTCTCACAAAACATTTGCTGTGCATTGATTTGTTTAACTAATGTTAAGGCTATGTTTTCATAGCTTCTTATCAATGGGTTTTTTTAGTTTGTTACCGAACATTCAGAAAGTTCAAGTCTCTTAAAACAATTTACTGTAGCACAGTTTGAACTTCTTTTCAAAGATAAAACAACATACTAAGTATTTAATTTCCACATAAAGTGTTTTAACTGGATGGCTGCCACAGACGAGATATTTCATCAAAATTTTCGTGCTCAACACGCCAGAGACGAGTTATCTCGTGAATAATACAGACGTACTTTTTTCTACGGCAGCCAAAAGGTTAAGAGAAGCTAATTCCTCCACCCATCTATCATTTACCAGCTAAAAAGGGATTTTGAAGATACAAAAAAAACTATTCTTATTTGAGTACAAGACCTTTGAAATCTCTTTGTTGTACCTGTTTCACTAGCGTGAGAATCTTCCAATCTCTCAACGGCCTCTGCATATTTAATGTCTGCCTTGTCCAATATTCGTCTCATTTCCAACAATTCCCAGTCAGCTCTAGTTTTTGCTTTATCCAATGATTCCTCAAATTGACTTTCTTTCTTCTTAAGAGTGACTTTGAGAATCTCCACCTTTGGGATTGAGTAAGTAACATTGACTTAAAAATATTTTTGCAGCGTGGAAAAGAATGTAAACAAAATTAGATAACAATAAATCTCTGTTTTGGAATTTATGATATATAATATAATTAGTTGCACACGTATATTATGATTTATTTTATGGAGAGTTTGAAATGTCATACAACACCGAAGCTCATTTTATTTTGGCAGAAATTGAATTTTTGTTATGTTACCTTTCTGATTTTAATTAGTAATAGTAATATTATGTTGAGAGATAATAATTATTTAAATTGTATTCTATTTCTAAAAAAAAATATTTTTTACAGTTAAAAATTCACAAACTTAAGCTTACTCTTTCCTATGACATTACAACATCCATTCCAGTAGAAATGCTGGATAATAATTATTGAGGAATTAAATATTAATTTAATGTTTATAATGTATATCCAAGTACACTGAACTGCACATTTACACAGTAGATACGTTCCACGCTATACCGTAAAATATTGTAAAAAAAATATGTATATAGTATGCAGTCTGTAGTCTCGCGATTCCCGCCCCTCTTTGTCCTAGCCCCCTTCCGCATACCTCTCTGCCCATAGTACGTAGTAGTAAGTACATGCGAGGGATGTAGGAAATTCCAAATTTCTGTTACGCATTGTTAAATGAATGTTAGATTTTTCTGCATTGTGTTGTTTTGAAATCGTGTAAAAAAAAACCGTGTAAGAAAGGGAATTCAGTGTAATATGAAGTTACATCATGGTGAAACTTTTATGAAACCAGTTGTCAACTTCATTTCAAGTTTTTCATTTATTTTCCAATATAATTATTTTTGATAACAACGTTCTGAGGGAAACTTCCATCTGCATATTGATACATATATCTATATGATATTACATATTATAAGTTGCAAATAAATTAGATTCTTACTTATATACAACGTTTTAGGACTGGCTAATGGCTATACAATAGTGAGTCGATGAGAACCTACAGGCTGTGACTCAAAATTGGGTTTATTGGCATATTTATTGGGTCGTGAAATATTCTTACCAATACAATATTCTTGAGACAATAACAAACCATATAGGCATACATGGTGGAGTAAAGTAGTTCTGTGTTTTCTTTAAGATATCCTATATAAGATCTGGCAACAGTGTTTGGCAGTATAATGTGAGTCCCAAAGAATATCAATAAGATTGCTTGTAGTAATGCTGTATTTTTTTTCTATGTGTTTTTTATTTATTAATTGTCTTGTGGGCATATATATATCTATATTTTTTTACCAAATTGGGGTTGCATCTATAAAAAGTTAAGAAACATGACTTTAAGTCAAGAAATAATACCTTATCTTGTGCTTCTTTAATAGCCTTTGCGTGTTGTAAACAAGCCTGTTCCCTTTGTTCATGCTTTGCCTTCCATTCTTCTTCCAACCTTTTTGCCTGTTCTTCCAAACGTATCGCTAGTCTTTTGTCTTTTTCTTCCAGTTCCTGCAGAAAATATATGAAGTAATTAACGTATAGTGATAACGATGTTTACAAAACAGACAGGAAGCTAAAAAAACTTACTTTAGCATGCAATGCCCTTTGTGTACATAAAGCATCCTTTTCCATGTCCAAGAGTGCTCTAAGCCTCGTTGATTCCTGTTGCAATGAAGCCTGTGATGCCTGAAGCTGAGCAAGCTGAGCAGCTCCTTGCCTAATACAACGCTGCTGGTCATGTGTCGTACTCTTCAGCTGTGTCATCTGAAAGCCAAGGAATTATATCATGTTATGTGTATGGCTAAATTGTTAAATATTGATAATTGATTTGAGGGGAGTTGGGCCCAGTAAGGGATTACTCTATAAGCGAATGAGACGCGCGTTTGGGGCTTCAAAATTGCTCATATATTTTTAATTCAGTTTTCTAACGCTTTTAAGTTATCTGAAAAACAGGGACTCCAAATTTTATTGCGTCTGGGGCCTCTCAAGGTCTTAATCTGCCACTGGCTGGGCCCACCCTAAAGTGACTCATGGAAAAAAATAGCATTATAGTAAGTTTGATTAAATAAAATTGGTAAAATTGATACATATTAGTATATCTCAATTCCAAATATCTCCAGTTTTTTATTTTCTGATCCACAAGAAAGTATGAACTTGTTATGTATGCCACTGTAAGCTACAAAAATATAATGCATTGTTAAATAATATATCTGCATATATCCTAATTGGATTACATTTTCAAATGTCTAACTCTTCTCTTGAAGGTTAATCTTGATAAGAATTTTACTATAGAAATCATATTTTCCAATATCAAATTGCATACATAACTAGAAAAGATAAATCCAATGTAATTTTTAACGATGTATTTGTATTTTCAATTGACGGTGTACAATACATAATTGAAAACACACATACAGAGGTTGTCCATAAATTAATATCGTCACATATTTTTTTGATATGGTTGTATATTTTTAAATAGAAAAAAAATATTTCTCGTTACAGGTTATGATAATGCGTCAAATATTGCGAAAATGGAGAATCACACAAAACAAACAGTATGAGAATTTGTATATGTCACTTCGAGGAAAAGAGAAATCTCAAACTTAAATTGAGGAAATCTAAAGTTGATAATGATCTTATGGGGGGGGGGGGGGGGGGGCGGCCCCCCCTGAGGAGATTTTTTCCCTCCATTTTTCTAATTTATTAAAACTTTACTGTGAAATGGGATATCAAATTGTTTAGTTTAATAGAATACATACTTAATTATGTATTGACTACTTTTATATAGATGTATTATTTTTAAATCATCTATTTTTGAATGTATTATTTTTGTATGATGTTTATTTGATCCGCCAATGCTTTTTTTGACACAAAGCAAATTTCTCATATTTTATTACTTTTGTGACGTCAAATTCCCCATTCAGTTTTCTCATAACTGTTTTCATCGGATTATTTCTAATAATTACCATTGCTTAAACCTAAGGCACAAATGATTTTGTGTGAAAAGAATTATGTAGTACCATAAAATACGACGCTAATTTACCTCTTCGAGATGTTTATCAGCAGCTTCGCACCTCTCATCAGCAGCCTTCTGCAGTTCTTGCAATCTTTCTTCAGCTCTAGTACACCTGTCTCTAGCAGCCTTTTGAACATCTCGTAGCTTCCATTCGCAGTCAGCAAGCAACAACTCTTCACTTTCCGCGCCCTGACTTCTGAGTTTCTCGAATTCATCGCGCCATGTTTTTTCACGATCTTCACGATCAGAGCGTTCACGAGCAAGTGCCTGTAGATATGGGAATAAAAAAACAATTCCGATTAAAGTTATTATTGTCACCAAAAAAAATATAAATAACTAAAAGCTTTTGAATATCTATATATATATGTTAATCATTATCGAATTTCATGAGACGATTTTATTTTTTGAAATAAAAGCATGAAGTGGTGGTAGTGGTTAGCTATTCACTCTTGCTAAATCCCGATTTTAATGGTCGGTTCGGTGTTCGAGAATTCATGACATCCATGCTTTCGAACACAAATCCATAAATCGATTAAAAAACCATTTTTAAAACTGACTGTCCGTTCTGGGATTTGAACCCGTGATTACTGTAACCGAAATCAACAACATTGACCACTCGAATATATGAAGACCCTGTGATTTTTTTGTGAATTTTAGGCTGTACATTATATTTACAAATATATTTCAGTTATAATAAAAGTCTACGAGTAGCCAAATAAATTTTCATTTACATTAATAATGTTCGTGTATTTGATTTTTATAGATAAAAAAAATACGTCAATTCGATACGTCTCTATATCTCTACATTAGTAGAAAAAATAAATATAAGGCAGCAAATTACGACTTCATCTTCGATATGCGACGATTATTGTTGATACTAACAAGTTCATAGTCTTTCCTTTCGTTATCCCTCTCCTGACTGAGAGTGTTGGCTAGCTTTCTAAGGTCTTCACATTCTGGAAGCAGCCTGTCAAGTTGCTCTCTTAAACGCATAGCATCTGTTGATAGTTCTTCAGCGCGCTTCTCAGCAGCCCTGGTTTCATCTGGGGAATTACAAAAGAAATTTTAGTCTTTATCAATAAATAGCAAACAAATACTAAGGCTAGTTTGTACTCACATATTCTTATAACTAATAATGCTTAACTAGTGGTGGATTACCCCATAGGCACACAAGGCGCGCGCTTGGAGCCTCCGAATTTATTATGTTTTTGTGTATTTCATTCTCAATCGTCATTGGGTCTACAACTCAAGGCAGGTAAAAATTTCCAAGTTTCACGAACCTCAGCCTCCAAGCGTCGATTAGGCATTCGCGCTGTTACCATCAACCTTTACCGCAATAGTTGTCCGATGATTATTGATTAACTTATGCCGTAACCGTTCATTAGAAATACGTAAAGACTGTAGAAAGACAAAAGGAAGTAACCTATAGCATTTGAAAACAGTTTTTTTTCAATAACATTTACATTATATCAAAAGGATTTAAGCCGAGAGTGCCGATCTAAATTTAGTTTTTATGTTTGAAAAAAAGGACTTGTGAAAATTGTGACCAGAAAAAAAGGTTTTTCTTAATTATTTAAAAAAATAACATAAGATTAAATAAAAAAAAAAACACCAATTTATTAGTCTTCCTGCACTTCAAGGTTGGGTATATTTCATATTTTTACTTTGACCCAAAGTCATCAAAAAAATTTTTTTGTGTCTCATGAAAAAAATGTCTATGTGTGGGTTACGTCTTTTTGTCTTACACCAGTATTTTAATTAATATATTTAAAAATAAATAAATAATATATTGGCTCAAATATATAATATCTATTGTTGGAAAAATATTCATTCTCATAGATTGATTAAGAAATCTTTTACGTCGATAATTAGTTAAATATGATCAAGTCTTAAAATAATTAAAATCTCACCAGCTGTAAGTTCCAGTTGATCCAGTAAATGACAATTCCTGGTCCTTGTTGCGGCCAGATCGGCTTCCACGTGGCGTAACTTTTGTCTCACCAACTCGGCTTCTTTTCTTGCGTTGCATACTTCACCCTGCACTCCTATAAAGAAGAAAATTATGTTTTTTTATTAAAAGTTTTCTATCACAAAGATTTACACGTACATAATAACAATGATAAATGTTACAAATAAGATTAAATTAAATTGTCGTTATTAATTTAAGTGTAAAATAAATGATTTATTGATTTGTGTACCATATGGTTGAGAATTTTTCAAGCTCCGTCAAATATTTATTTGTCGTTATTTTTTTTAGATTGTAGTTCGTTTCGTAAGTTTCCACGTCGGAAATGAGTTTAAAATTTTCTCATTAAAAAAACTCTTAAGTAGATATTTTGCCTATCACAAAGATGTGCTAAAAAGTGGTAGATTTTCAATAGTTATACATAATAAAATAAGATAAAAACACAATAATAAACATAGAAATTGAGCTTATTCATTATTTATATGACTGATTTCGAATAGGGAAATAATTGCCACCCTAAGGTATATCAAGGTTCTGAATGAAGCATGGTATTTTTTTTCCATGTCCGCTCCCAATATGGAGCATATGGACTCCTAATAGAACTGCTTGTTACTCAGTTGCTCAACCTCTCTTTTTCCAAAGAGAGTAGGAATAGAAGGAAAGGGCTAGGACAGGACTAGTGGTTAGCTAATCGCTCTCGATACGCCCCGTTCATAGGATAGGATGGGTGGGAGGGGGGAATTCAAGACAGCACATACATCCATGCCTATGAACAGAAATTCATAAACCGATTGAAAAATCAATTTATAAAACTGCCCGTACTGGGATTCGAACCCGTGTCCTCCGTAGTGGTAGCCAATGACGTTGACAACTCAACCACACAGGCGGTACAACGTATAGTAATTTGTTTGAAAGCATTTTTTTCTAAAATATAAATTAACCAAAAACAAAGGATTATGGAGATTTTGAGAACCTTTACCAAAATATTGAAGACAAATATAGAACAACATTTACTGTTAGTACTGTCTAACTGAATACTCTGTCAGCTGAAGATTTTGAGAAGGAGAACGATGACAACCAACCGGACTGATTATGAACGTTCAGTGAACGAAATACAAAAAAAATCTGTAATTTTTCGCGGTTTAAACTTTTACTTTGGACTTTCGTAATCCCATACTGACCTTAGAGATAAATTTGAAGGTGAATGCTTTCAATATCTGCCACAGGGCACAAAGTTTTTTTTGGTGGTTCTCAGCTTATTGGTGATGTGATTATGTCAAATCTTTGAAGTTTATTCTGTATAATTTGGTATGTAATAATTAACAATTCTTTTAAAATACTTGAATCCCCACAAGTGCATGTAAAACAAGACGTTGGAGCCGGTAAGAATATATGTACTTTGCTTTTTAGTATCATCGTCACAACAGTTTTAATGCACATAATGTGCCAAAAAGTATTTTTACTTTCAGACAAGTGCGACGACATGCAGTACAGGTGCAGTAAAATTCTTTGTAGGCAACATTCTATTTCCAAACAGCACATTGACCAAGATAAATTAGTAAATGATATTTTACTTTTCGAATAATATTGAAAGTGTCTTAAAAAAAATTAAATAAGCAATGCCATTGTCAGTTTGATATTTTTGATGTTCTATTTAAGTCTTCGACTAAAGGTGCTTGGTGGAATTTTAATATTAAATTTGAATCGCATAAGCTTTGTACACTCCCATACGTTTTGTGCAATAACTCATATAACTAACGATCCGGGTTCCGGCCTTTCTGTATCTTCAGACGTTTAAATATGCGGGTCAACTTGAACACTTAAAGATGCAGAAAGGCGAAACCCGGGTCCTGAGTGACAGAATTTTTGGGAGCGTACAAAAATTGAATGGTTTAAATATATTTTTGCTGTTAAGTGTAACTGCAAAAATATTCACAGTATAGAAAGAGCAAATTTGATCATTCGAGTTAGTCTAAATATATGAAATATTAATTATTGTATATTTTTTAAGAACTGAAAATAATTCATAATAATTGATAGTAGGTGTCAATAGGGTTTTTAAAGAGTATTGATTTAAAAATAGTTTATCATTGGATTTTTTTTCAATAACAATTTTATGGCGCATGACTTATGTCAAATATCATATGAGCCTTTCAAAAGAGAAGTGAGCCAAATAGAAAAATGGTGAGACTTTTAAGCAGAATCACGTTTTTATTTAGAGTTTTTGTGAATTGCATATTTTTATTTTAGGAAGAAAACATTATTGCTCAAATCACTTTAAGATATGAGGATCTCAGTTTGAAAACCTATCTAATGACCATTTTTGACTTTTTCAAATTTTGATGCCAACTTGTTTTCTATATCAATAAATTTCCAATTTCATAACCTCTCTAAATACAGAAAAAACGCATTTAAAAAAACATGTTCAGTCTCAAAACCTACTCAAATCCAGAAAGCCCACAGCAGTTTTTTACACTTTGCGAACAATTTTGGTTTTTGGAGTTAGGTAGGTTTTGAAAATAAGGCGCTCATATTAACTATTTTTTCCTTTAAATACTACTTGGCTCACTGCACTTCTCATGTGGTCAAGTAATTTATTAAAATGTATGTTTTGGATAAATTGAATATATTATTATAATTTAGAATTTACTTCAAAAGCAAAAAGAAAAAAGCATGCCCGGAAATAACTTACGTATGACTTGTATGTTTTTCAAAGACTATTATTATTGTATAGTATTCAATTTTTTGTCGAAAGCTTTTTTCAATTGCGAATAAAAAAAATAATATCTTGATAATTTCACATCTAGTCGCGCATAGCTTGTTGTGTACAAAAGCCAATGTGAAGTAATTGTAATACATTTGCATAGTTTTTCATATCGCTACGATCGCATCAACAAAAACAATAATAAAAATATTATTTCTCTATTGTTTATATTGGCTGAAATTATTTTTTTCTTGGCATAATTTTAAGTAGACATTAGATTCCCTGTGTGGTTGAAGTTGTTTATTTCAATACATTGAAAGATATTCTCGGAAGAAACGTTGACCAAAATGATATTTCATTTTATTTTTGTATGTAAACTGTTTACGTTATTCTGGAAATAACCACTGCATCTACAGACATTTATGTTACTCTACTTGCGAAGTTTTCACAAGTCATTTTATGGATGATATTTTTAGCGTTTAATCGTATTCCTATTTCGGTAGAGACAGTTTTAGCCATTCCGTTGAAACGTAAAGGTAAAATGTAAGCCGGAATTTTCATTAACAATCTTTTCAACCTACCTTTGCTAAGAAAATATTGAAATATGAAAAATTCAACAAATTATTATAGAATTTATTGACAAACATATTTATACTGTTATAATATTTCTTATACACTTCAAATTTTAAAACACACCGGCTCTGTTGCGTAAATAAAATAATATCCATACCATACTTTCATTTTATTTTATTCTACATTTTGTTCGATAGATATGAAGGAGTATAATGAGTAACGTCAAGTCTGTGGCGCAGCGGTCAACTTCGTTGGCTTCGGTGACGGATCCCACGAATTCGAGCCTCAGTTTCAAAATCATTTTTCAATTAATTGATCGACTTCTGTTCGAAGGAACGGGAGTTTGTGTTTTCTAAAAATTTCCTTCTAGACATCCAATCGTAAAATAACAAAGCGTAGAGAGAGCTATTAGTTAACCACTTGTCCTGTCCTAGCTATATCCTTGTATCCTTACTACTCTCATCGAAAAGGAGAGGTCGAGCGACTGAGTAGCGAAAAGTTCTCTTACAATTTTGTTGTTGGTATACCTCCATTAGGAGGCATTTGATCCATATTGAGAGCAGACATGGTATAAAACTAAAATAAAGAGTAAAACTGAGAATTTTGTAATTATTAGCCCATTACATACTAAATAACTACTCATGTCAAATATATCAATTAAATAGCTGATAGCCTTTACGCTATGTCTTACTTGGGCGAAGTCACTGCGAACACGGCTTAAAGCGAATCAAAATATTAAATAAACTGATCGCGGCGTGCTTTTTGTCACGTAGGACACTCTATAGCGGTGGAGACCATTTGATATTTTCGGGCCGCATCGAATTGCTTTCCATTCGCTTTGATTTCGTCCATGTAAGATATACAGTTACACTCGTTACCGAGCAATATCGCTCTGAGGAATTACATATTTTATATCCCAATGCTATGCAATCAAGCACTTGAGTCCTAAAATTTAAATTGTCGTATATATTTTTTATGAATGTCTATCTAATGGTATGTTTATTTTTCACCTATACACAATGCTAAGAAAAATGAGACCGCATTTTAAGTATCCGTAAGCGTATACTCTCCGAAAAGAAATGTTCAACTTTTGTCAAATATATGTGGTTTAAGTACTACAGATGAACACTTTGAAGGAGATTTGAATTAAATGATAAAATTTTCCCAATATATGAACTCATATTTTATAAGATAATACATTTCTGCTAAATCTGAAAATTAATCAACAATTAATTACGCAAATTTCAATTATTTTTATTATCTAAAATGCAATAGATTAAAAAAAATATTATCAGCCGTTCATAAAAACCTACTGTGATAAATAGTAAAAAAAAAAGTGAAATCAATTTTACGTCGGCTTCAATATGTTTTTAATTACTTAATTGTTGTAGATATATCGCTATATCTGTATATCTATATGTTAGATCTGTCATCATTATTTAATTACATTTGATTGATCGATATCACAGTTGGGTTTTATTATCAAATCCGTCGGAGTTGTAAATCCTCGTGCCCACCTCATTCTATTTTGGTGTATTTGCAAATATTTTGGTAGGTTTTTGAATGGGAAATACTTCAGTTCTGTGGGCACTTCTTGCGACTTCTACTGACGCACGAGATCGTTCAACAAGCCAAACTTGTTTACGAGAAACACCGTGTGTCATTTCTAAATTCAAGATTCGTTTCCTTTCATTGGGAACGTATCTTTTGTGTAGGTCTGATAAACCCCGAACGGCAGCATGGTGTCAATATTCTCTACTAGATGTCTAAATACCACTGAAATACAACGTCATAAATCTATGATAAGAGGTAATATTTATAAGTGCGTATTGTTCGACTGTGGAAAGGAAAAGGACTTAACCCACAAATTTTACAGAAGACACAAAAAACGTTTTATGACAATTTTGGGCCCAAGGCAAATTATGAAATATACACAATTGAAGTGCATGGAGACTGATAAACTGGTTTTTGATCGACTTTGTCGGATATTAATTTCGTCTTTTTTCCTGGTTACAATTTCCTCAACGTGTGTGTTTTTTCAAACTTAAAAGCTAAATTTAGCTACTTTCGCATTCTCAGCTTACGTCCTTCTGATAGAACGTATATCAAGTTTATCAATGATTTTTGAAAAAAGCTGTTTTGAAAATACTGTGGGTTACTTCCACAGTAGATTTGCATCGGTTTTATAATTGGAATACCTGTGAATGGGCTATTAACATAAAACGTACATTTGAAACTAGTGCAAAACCGAAAAAAAATGTGTTGTGCTTTTATTGAACTTAAGTTTATAAAGGAATTGCATTACCGTTCCGGGATTTCATCACCGGGATTGCAGTATTTTATCAAATTATACCACACTTAAATACTAGTTTAAAAAAATAAAAACTACTGGTATTCCAATACGTTACGATTATTGTTTAATAAACGAATGTAAAGCACCTGAGCGGAGCTTTGTTTGGTTCAGCCGAACTTATTTACACAAAGATCACCAATAATATTGCATGCTTAATAAGATACGGGCGTAAATAGATTTTCGCGAAATAAAAGTGTACGAAAATTAACTTTATTTTTCAACAATACTTGTCCCTAAAGATGTACATTTCAGTAAAACTACGATAACTCGTAGATGCAAACATCAAGCTACGCCTGTGTGAGCTTGCGGGCCACTGGTAATCCTAGGCTATGTGCTACCCCTAGGAAGAGTTTAAAATAGCGCCTTTCCTATTTTTAGAAATAAAATTTTAATCATTGCTTTTTATTTTTATTTATTACACATGTCATTTCCGATCAGCTTTATTAATTTACGCCAAAGCTGCCACTTATAGTGCCACCATTGGAAAATGTCATAATTAAAAAGTAATATTTGATAAAGTTAAGTACTGTATATCCATCAGTCATAATTTAATCATCATTGGAAATGTTTTTTTTATCAAAGACCTTGAAGCATCATATTTATTTTATACCAAATTCGTCTGTCAAACATATTAAATATTTTTTTTAAAATCTGTGATTATTTGCCGCCCCTAGGCAAATGCCTACTCGCCTGTTCCCACGGGACGTCCCTGCGTGCAGAAAATTTCAACATTGGACATATTGAATTTAAAAAAAAAACATTTTTTTGTGAAAATAAGCAACAAATTAAATACCGATATTTATTTATTCGTGCGGAATTGCGATCCCAATTGGCTGGATTTTGTATGCTTATTTTAATTTATTTTGCGATATTCATCCGGTATTGCAATACCAATAAAAAAAGCGTGCCTGTAACCTAAATAGCAAGATATAAACAAAATGATCATCATATTGGTTTTACAAGACGATTCACGATACGTGTACTTAAAGTTCTTACACGCTTCACATTCGCTCTAAATATTAAAATTTAGCCCACGCAAACCACCTCTATCCCATTTTTTTTCTTCTGTAATGCTGTATTTTTGAACTAATACTAATAAGTCGGGAGGAATGAGAAATTAACTGTAATTAATCACAGTCTCTAGCAATGAATACAGAAAAGTAAATAAAATTTTCATTACACAAGTTAGAACGACGCGTATAGGAAATATTTTTCGTGTATATTTTTGAAGCGAGAGCGCTTTAAAAACATAATTTAAAGTTTCTTTGTTCTCATAAGATGCAGACAAAAAATATATTGGAACACATAATGGAAGCCAAATCATAAGCACGGGGCAAATTCATTATAAGTTAGAGTGAATATATGAACATAGAGCAGTGTTTAATAAATGGTGTTTTGTAAAACCCTGAATATTATAAAATTAAAGGTTACGGATGATCAAATACATACATGCCTGAGGCACATTTTCTTTCGGTCGAGTTTTCGGTAGAGTTCTGTGACATTTTTTTTGGTAACGTTGACAAAATAATTGGGCCCATTAGAGGCGAAGTGAGGCAATAGTCTTAGAGTCTTAGAAAAAATATATTAGTAATATTCTACACGTCTCAAAATATCGTAAATGTGAAGTAACCTCAGTTAATGCACATTGCAATAGTGTTATCTCCATAAATAAAAATATGCAATCCACCAAAACACCGAGTCAAAACGTGGGTGTACTTTAAAAGTCCAAGAAAAAAGTTTTACCTTTTACAAGTTGGTTTACTTCACTTCTAGAGGGATCATATAATATAAACATAAGCTTAGCGTCAGCTATTTTTTAAAAAATAGACAGAGCATCAAACAGATTTTTTGCGATTGAATGACTCGCAAGAACAGCCAAAACTTATTTAAAAATTCAAGAGACGGGCTCGGTCAACCGTTTGCCGCGAACGCATTGCACAGATGAAACTGGCATCCCCGATTCGATATCGTCATGAATTGAGAAAAGAAGGCGTGAATACTACGCAGTACTATTAATCAATCTTTAACACGATACTTATTTTTGGAAGATTTGATCATTTTTCTCCCACGGAATAAATACATTACGAATGAGGATTTCAATAGCGGTAATAATGAAACCGGATCTCAGTATTGTGGCTACGCATTGAGTCTGAGAGGCGTTTGTCTTCAGTCGGGAAAAATAATACGATTACCTATTATTCGATCAAGGTTGATCGACGATGAACTAGCCTTTTCATTGCCATATTTTAATTGAATTATAGATATAAGATATTTATGAAAATCGGTATTTTATGGTTAAGATATCGACCTATTTTTTACTGACCGTATTTATATTTTTAATACCGGTGTTTTATATGAAATACCCAAAAGAAATTCGACTTTTATTACATTTGCTCTTTTACCACAATGTTATACTTCTTATCTATATGATCATATGAAAACATAGATAAAATCGGGCATTCAAATTAATTTATGAGTAGCTCATTTTCAATTTTGGCTTATAATAAGTTTCACGCGTCGATTTGAACCGTACCATGAATTAGGATGTACGTGATTCGTGAAATATGTAGAGAGCAGTGTGCCATACAGAAGAATACATTGCATACAATAACTACTATAGCCTTAAAAAAATATTAAAATTTATTCAAAATTTATTGATTTTTATCATCATTAATCGTTCCAGTTCATATGAATAAAAATTGATAGTATTAATAGTATGTGCTTTTTATTTAGCCAAACAAAAAATCAAAATATTATTGTTACTATAATAATATTTTCAACTAGCACATGACTTGCTGTTGAATAAATCATATTAACATATTTTACTAATGACTCACTTAATAGTAATTAATTACAGTCCATGCGAGATATTATAATGAACGAGGATTGCCAAAATGTGAGATGCGTATTAAATATTAAACGAATACTGATGTCATTATATTCGGCGAGTGAAAAAAATAACAATTAGAACTCTGATAATGATTGGTAATTTATATCCATACTATTTGAACTGCTTCTAGTTTATTTTCTAACTAAATTAACTTCAAAATTGTAGTTAGTTTAACCCAAGCACTTACTTTTAAAAAATATAATAATTTGCAAGAATTGTATTCGTTATTTCTCGTCAGACAATATGTTTATAAACACAAAAAATGAACACCAATAATATTTTGAAAAAAATTGCAATTGTTTTTACCTCGTTTTATTACAGTTTCTTATGGCAGTTTTAAATAAAAAATATTAAGATGTTTGATTAAATGATAAAAAAAACAATATTATTATTTATAATATTTGAAACCGGGTTAACAAATTGAAAAAAATCGAATGTCGCAAATTAACATTAACACCAATAAAGTCCTAATTACTATACAAGTCAATAATTCATGAGATAAGAACACTTAGGAGGAATAAAATACATTAGGAGGAATAATTTAACTATTTTCGCAACAAGCGTCAAAGGTATTTTTAAATTGTGTAATATATAAATATACATAATGCAACCGAACGTCAAAAAGTTTTGTATAACACTTTTCTAAAAAGAACCAGTAATAAATCACTTGAGATATTCTCAGATATCCCTCAGTGAAGGTCGACAGATAACCGACGATGCGTTTGCCAAGAAAGAACGAGGAAAGCGCTAAAAAAAATTCAGAATATTGAAAAAAAAACTTTTAATTAATAGCAATTAAGCGCCGAAGTGTCTAGACGATTACTGGCAACGGTGGATAAAGGTGTCGTTTTTTGTCGACTATATTAAATTTTGATTGCAATAAACTATATACATGAACAGGAAATAATTAAAAAATAATCAATCAATATTTTTCATAATAAAATTATTTACGTGTTATAATATTTTCTAAATTTATTATTGTCTAAAATTCAAAAAAAAGTGTCCGTGATCGAGTGGTTGAAGTCATTGAAAGTCAGTTACGGTGCTCATAGGTTTGAATTCCAGTAGGAACAATTTCATAAATTTATTTATGGATTTATATTCGATAGTATGTTTGTAAATTGTAATGTCTAAAATTCTTTTCTGCCTATCCTATAATTAAGGAGGCGGGACGTAGCTAGAGAGATTAGCTTACCGCTGATCTTGTCCTAGACACATATTTCAATTCCTACCACCTCACTACGAAAAATTGAGGATAAGTATCTGAGTAACCAGCAGTCTTGTAGATAAACTCTACTAAAAGTCCATATGCTTTACACCGGGAGCAGACATAGTTAAAATGAAATTCATCGCAACCGTTAATGAGTCAAATCAAAATTAAGCAATTGAATTAATAAATATCAAATCTTAAACACCAGGAGCCAGGGTTGTGGAGTCGTATAAAATCATAGTATCTACTATCTATATTACAGACTCAGATTTTGCATCGCAATTCCGATTTTTACCACTATGTATTCATAAAATTCCGACGGGTTTTTTTATAATGCGTAATCCGATTGCCAATAAGGTAGTTCAATCCCGCGATTCCGGATCCAGTAATCCAGGGATTTTAATAGTACTAATCCTGGGATTTCAAGGCAATTCCGCAAATTCGATTTTTAATTGGAAATCTTGAAAGAGCTAAACAAAAAAAAACGAAAAATTCTTAATTCTTACTCCCGAATTTAAACATTATTTTATGTTTAATGTTCAACTAGGGATTCGGGATTAGTAAATTCGTCAACCCCGAATTCCCAGGATCACAAAAAAGGTCCGAAATTGGTTGCTCTATTTGATAGGTACTTTCACAAACAATTGCGATCACGTGGATAATATTTGTATATTTTTGCCGTCATATTATAATAAAAAATATAAGGTATCGATGTATCAGGAATTTAACGATGATACAGTAATTAACAAACAACATTCTTCCAACACAAAATAATTGACGCAAGCCACAACTAGTAACAATCAGTGAAATAACAAAGTTATCAATTTTAATTTTATATTACAAAATAATTTGATAACTAATTTTAAGTCAGCCAATTAACGACGAATCATATCATAAAAAAATGCGATTAAGAACTATCAGTCCTGTAAGAAACTAAATTTAAAACGTGTCAAATAATTTATAGCATGACACTAATACGACACCGTTATTACTTTTACACGTGACGATGGAAAATGTATGGCTTTGAAAGCTTACTTCAGTAATCGTTGACTTAAAGAGGCGTACTTTCCATTTAGCAAGACTATTACAGTTGAATTAGCGAAAAATAATTTGTTTCAGAAAAGTGTATACTTTTACATTTACACAAGTGTATACAAATGATAAATCGATACTATTATTTATAATTTAAAATGATTGATGTCGAAAAAACAAACATTTTTAGACATTCAATTTTCCAAAATATGTATGTATTGGATTAATTATACATAAATCCTTATCAATATTAAGTGTGTTAATATCAATCTTAAAAGAATATCGATATGTTGGGAAGCTATTTTTTTATCCCGTATCAATCATTGTTTGAAAATCACCACAACTAAGTGGAACTGACTTCTATAGCCATATTGTTTTGTTCTCGTAAATTTTCCAATAACGTAATCAGCCAAGTTTTAATAAAACCAGTTATCGGTGTTTTTTTTCATTATTCTTATATTCCTTGAAATAGTTAATGGTTAGTAAATCTTTAGTATCACTTTAAAAACCGTGAGGACGAGTGGGAGCGAAAGATGTGTTACATTATACCATTTTTTTTTATCATAGTAAACAAATAAAATCCCGTTTTTTATCTAGATATTACTGATCAAGAATAATGATTCTACATGATACTAATATAAAATAAAAATATCTTACTGTGTAAGGCAGCTGCCCTCTCTTGAAGATCTGAAAGTCTTCCTTCTTTGTCTGCCAAACCTCTCCTGAAAGTCGTAATATAATAATTAGATAAAAATAAAATTATTATCAGCACACATAAATGCATGTGTTATAATAGTTCCACAAAACTATTGTGCATTCATTCAATTAACTTAAAAACCTGTGCCAGTTATTTTTGCTACTTTCTTAGAGAAAAAGTTAATAATATTGTATTATAACTTTATAGTAATCGATGCGTGTGGAATATATTCTGAAAACTTTCATTTGTACCTTTTACCATCGACAATAATTAAGTAACTAGAATATGTCATCGCGATTGTCGCAAAAAAATGTTGTTAAGAAATACCAGCAAATTTATTTATTTAATATGTGTGTGCAAATGTATAAAATTTGGAAACGCATGCATGTGTTTTTTTAGCCCATTTTTTTTTAAAAAATGCTGTTTTTTTTGCAAACGATAGAGCTTTTAAAATAACCATTTTTGTATAAATAGCGCAGAATATGACTTTTCCGAGTTTCTCAAAAGAAAACAATGTCATCAATGAAATTCGATACAACCTAGTTATTATAGTTTACTTAACAACTTATTTACTTTGAATTTTTCGTTTGTTTTACATTTCACATTTTTGCTCAGTATATTTTTAATGAACATATTGTACGTAAAATAAATTCAATTTGATTAACATATAGTTTTTATATTTTCCTTTTCCACAATTTATGTAGATTGGTTTTGTTTTTTTTTTTTTATTATATATATATTTATTTAATATTTATTTAATTAAGTGTTAATCCAAAAACTTCGGTATTCAACATAATATAAAAATATTGCTTCGATAAATTAAACGGAAAATCATTATGTGATACAAATTAACGCTTCCAAATTTTGTCTTCACGACACTGACTTTTTTGCTTGAGTTATTTGTTGGCCACAATATTTTATGATAGTAAAAATAAATTTATTTTTAAATAAAAAATATTATTGCCAGATATCACATTCTTCGCGGTTTATACTCGATAAATGAACACAGTCATTACAACTTGTTCGAATATTCTTTTTCAGTCAACACAAACAGTCCACACAAATTTTAGTTGTAAATATTTTAAGTTACAAAATATATTGTAAGTGGTTAAATTACTATGCTCGACAATACACTTTCAAACCTCACGACTCCGATGCTTTCCAATATGAACATCATTTAGATTTACTTTTGCTGTAATATTTACGTTATTTATAATATTTAGAATTATTGCAACACTAAAAGGATCTGCATTTGTCAATGAACCTATAAGAACTAAATAAAATCAATTAATTACGTCTTCAATCAATAATTACTTGACTCTTTTCATAGCGCAGCGTAAAATAATCATTTGAAACGTCAGAAAAACTCTGACATTTCAATTATTTGACGTGTGCACATGTGCGCACTTTTCCATGTGAATTTTTCACGTGTACCTATAATATATTCATACGTAATTGAGTTGTGTTGTATGTATATATCGATTCTTTCGTTGTTTATACGCAAGAAGAATTAAATTGATTCTTTAATTGAAATCTTATTTTGCCTATCAAAATAACGTCTAGAAATAATTGATATTTAAACTGATACGTTTACGAATTTCCACTCTTTCGATTCTATGAAAGAGTTGGATAAATTTCAAATAAATCGAATCCTGGTATTATGTTCAAAAAAAAATACTATTCATTAATTCATTGGCAAAAAAAACTTCCCATACGTTTACTACAATATAGTCTAATCAGAAAGCATTTTCAAAACAATATATAATATTAAAATACATAAATGTGCTTTCAATCTATTGAAAATTACAATATTTTTCTGACTGAATATTTCCAAAAAATCATTATTAAATGATTAAAAAATACTCGTGTTTTTTCACACTTCATATATGAAGTAAAATAAGAAACTTCATTCAAATTGAAGACATATTAAAGCATTTTAGTCGTTATTGAAAACGTTTGGTATGTGTTTAATATGCAGAATCATAATTATTTTGGGATTTCTGCAACCTTTGCCAAGGTTCAACACATCATTCTTCACGTGAAGAATATCTCTTGTTCTTTTATTTTTCTGGTGACGAAAATTTTAAGAGTACGAAACAAAAAAAAAAGTTTAAATTACTGAATTTTAAAAATTGTCACTCCTATCTAATTGTTATTTCAACCTTACGGTAAGGAAAGTATTGCAAACTTTTAAATATCATTACTGAATACAAATTGCAAATTCTATCGTTTTTAATTAAATTTTTACAACTATCCAAAAGCATATTTTAGCTTTCCTTTCACAAAGTGTCATATGTTAAAACATTTTTCTTAAATTTGTCTAAAAGTCTTTGAGTGGCATTTTATGTTTATATTATATTAATTTAAAAAAAATACTTGTTAGGATAATTTATTTTGTAATATAGGTAAACAGCGTGTCAATCAAATCAAAATCTAAAAAAAGAAATATGAACAAATTAACGCATAATATATGCTTCTAGTAAAATTATTTATGTTTCAGTCCTTTAAGCCAATTTATACTGATATAAAAATATATAATTTACGGTTAAAATATTCGTATTGAATTACATGTTTTATATTAAGCTAATTTTCTTTGTATTGTTTCGGTACTTGATATTATTCGTGTACTGATTAGTTGTAAGAGGTGTGCTAAATTTATATAAACTATATAATAATTATATATTGAGAATTTTATAAACTGATACAAACAAATACACATATAGATCCAATATGTGGATAAAATTAAATACTTTTAACCATTCTAAGCAACAATACAATACTTCAACTAAGATCTTTTAAAAAAATAATTAAAAAATGCGTACAGTCATACTTGTTAACTTTGGCCATCGGTCTAATATTGCCACACTACAAAAAAGGTTTAAAATTATGCCGTTATAATGTTATGGTCATACTATTGCCACCTGTATATTTCTAAGCTTATCAATGATATTGTGCAGCTCTTTGAAGGTAAAAATATGAATTATAAAGGATATTCATATTTGCTATTTTGTGGAATTTTATCAGTTGCAGTTGGGTGTCTATCATATTTTAAAAACTTGGGTCGGCAATATTTTAAATTTGTATTCATATTCTATAAAATATACGTTATATGTTTTGTTAGCCTACGATTATGTACAAAATACACGAAATCGTGGAGAAAAGTTTAAATATTTCCAAAAACATTTTGTGAACTGAATCTTAAAACACTGATACTCATCTTTATCAAATAATACCGCGCATAATAGAAACGGCGATTTATAAAAATACAAAAAACCTTCAGGCCTAGGCCAAAGTTACCCGCATTGACGGTAATGGCTACGACGGTAAAATAACTTTACTTTAATTAAATGTATTAACTGTTCTCTTCACAATATTTTTTTCATCATTAAAGCTAAAAACCTATACGTTTTATTTTATAGAACGATTTTATTATAATATGTAAATAATGTTAATAAAAAATATTCAAAAAGAAATATAGTAGAAAGTGGATTTTGTATGGCTTGGCTCTTGGAAAACAAACCGTGTACATTTTTATAAATTTAATATTCACAGAAATCGTAGGTAAATTCCTCGTCACATGGAAACACTCAGACAAAAGATTTTTCATGTTTTTTTTGGCAGAAGTCACAAAATTAAAAATGTTTAGAGGCGAATTCTGTTACATGACTAACGAGTGGTATTTTTGAAAATTACGTTGGACGTAAACGATATGTTATTGGTTTTCAGGGTCTAGTCGATAGCTTGAAAACATTTTTTTATGAAAGACACAAATCATTTAATTGCTACAATAATTAATACAAAGTGCATTTGATTATAATTTTGAAAACAGCACGAATTTTTTAAAAAATATTCAGTTAGCTTAAAATGCACATTTCATGTCTGTTTTTGAAATTCGAATGTTTCAAAATGCCGATGAAATTGTTTGTATCGATAATAATAAAAAAGGCTGTTTAAAATACATACAATTGTTTTTCAAATATTCTCAGCATGTCAGCGTAGGCAGATTCATCAATTTCTTCTTCTTTTCTCCAATTATTGTTCATCCTTATTTCATTTCGCGCTCTTATAGCCTCCACTTCACTATTTTTTAACTTTTCACTTTCACTCGGTTCACTTATAAACGACTCTTCGCCACTGCAAACTTCACTAACTTCTTCTTCCAATGATTCATTCTCCTCTTCTTCTTCTGCGTCTTCTTCTTCTTCAACTTCCTCGTAAGATCCATCCGATTCACTAGCTTCATCTTCTGATTCATCTCTTGTTTCTTTCTTGGTTTCAATAACATTTTTAAATGCTTCTTGGACAATATCTTTAAAAATATCTTCTAAGGGCAAATTTTCAGCAATTTCTTCCCGAATACTATCGGACTTCTCTGATGAATCATCTTCCACTTCGACTATTTCTATAGCACCACTTTCAGAGTCATCGTTTTCTAGACCTAAATTCTCGTTATTTTCAACTTCATCGATAACGCACCTCGCATCTTTGAAATCATCAACACTACTCACATCTTCGAGTGACTTACTTTTGAAAAGTTTCGCTAACGGTTCCACAGTTTTGTTTGTTCCAGGATATTTTTTGCTTAGTCCAACTTCAGTTAAATCGTGCTCTGCCAAAACAACAATGGGTACTTCTTCATTTTCTATATCAAAGTCTTCGTCGTCTTCGTCAATCTCTTCAAATGAAGCGAAAGAATCAACGGCTGAATCGTCTTCACCTAAATTCTCGTCATTTATTCTGTCTCCATCGTCAAAATTAATTACAGTATCAAACGTGACTTTTTTTTTCGCTCTTTCTGTATCTTCAGTGTAGTCTTCGCTGACTATCGAATCTCTGAGGATATGTTTCAACACTCTTTCTTCACCGCTTGCGTCACTTTTAATTCCCGAATCTTCACTGAAGACCTCATCAAACGAACAGTCCATTTTTTCTTTAATTTCATTACCATACACATCATACTTAATATTTGAACTATTTATAAAACTATTCGATTTACTATAATCTTTGTCTAACACAACACCGCTGTCAGCTGAACTCGCCACAGCGTCGCCAGGCGACTGACCCATCGTTCTGTTATCATCTTTCAAATAAATACTTTTAAAATCAGTCTCATTTTCGTAAAAATTTCTTTTGTCACTTGTAGCATATTTTGAATTTTCCGGCAAAGAATTTAAGCTACCCCTCTTTGATATCCCGGCAACTCTCAGGTCATCCGGCGGCAAACTGAAGCTCTCCCTCGCATATCTTTTATCAGGCGTTTCAAATGTCATTGTGTTCGTGGAACTTCCCCTTCCATTTTTTTTCTTATCCTTTTGCTTACTATCCACCCCACCCATTGGCTCAGACGCTGAACAGTTATCAGCGGGTAAGGTCGGAAGTTCCCTTAAAAATTCAGCAGACGTCAGTTTAGGATTAACGGCTTCGGTAGTGCGATCGAAACTTGTTGATATTAATAAATCCGGCTCATCTATTTTTATACTAGCGCATTCTAGCGCTGCATCGTTTCCACCGTAGATAGAGTCATAATAATTGATGTGTGTTAATTTCGTGTGTGCTGGTTCATTTTGTTTCGGTTCTTGATTTGACACTGCAGTTTTTGTTGCACTTGTATTTTCGTTAGCATCAATTATTTCGTGTGTAGTTTTGATGCTTGCGCTATCACATTTCGTGTCGTACTGAGGTATTTTCGCTCCAGAAATGAATTCTTTTCTTTCGTCGACACTGTTGGCACAGATCCCAGACGGCTCCCGTGACGTCATATTAATATCCCACTCAACACGTCTTGCTTTGATTTCTGTTGAGTTCGGGACACTATTGTAGGAACGCATATTATCAGTAGGTGTCGATATTTCAGATTCAAGGTGTTCATCAATGCACGATGTCGTATAATCCTTCGAAGTAGGTGCTTTACTCGCAGATCTGTCGACCAATTCATTTGAGTAATCGTTACAATCGCTATCTTTTCTCGGTAGTTCATCAGAATAAATCAAATCAGACAGTAAATTTACTGATAAATCATTTGATTTAAAAGATTCATCTTGTGACACAAAAAACAATGCATTAGGTTTAGCCAATGTAAATATTTTATCCTCGTTGGAATTTTCATTACTGCATGGCGGTTTTTCGATGTTAAAGTTTTCAGTTATACGAATAGTTTCTTTATTGATTTCCAATATACTTTTTTCATAAAGTTGTCCCGTCAGATTAACGTCATTCAGTTTATCCGTGTTATCAGGGTCACTTAATATTCCAACACTAACTTTTTTAATCATATCGTTGTTATCCTGAGGAATAATTGGAGTTATCGCTTGAGATGTATTTATTAATATCAAAGATTGGAAACAATCCGCTACTATTTGCTTGTGTGGCTGATCAAAAAATGTACAATCATTAAAATGTTCACCATCCCGATCTTTTGTCTTTTCGTTTTGTGCTGCATCATTAAATCCTACGATAATACCAGAATTGCTGGTTAAAATATTTGACTCCTCGCTAGATTCACAAACGATTTTATCCAATTCTTTCTTAATATTTTGAATCTCGCCGCCGTTACTGTCATTTTTTAATTTACTCTTAAATAAAGAATTTTCTCCGAAGCTTTTAAGCTTAACTGGATCATTAAAATCGTAAAATGATATTTCTTCATTCACGTTTCCCGTTGACGTGCTATTTTTGTTATTATCTTCCGTTGACATCGACAAGTTATCTCTAAAAATACATTCACGTCCTTCAGACTGTTTACAAATGCTCTTGATAGTGGCCGCGGTTTCTGGATTAAGTTTTTCGTCACAATTTAATACTTGGATAGAATTTTTTATCTGCGAAGAATTCAACTCCTGTATAAAAGATGGTAAGCACTGTGTATGTGACTCTTCATCGTCCGTGCCATTTTTATCTAATACTGTTTTTTCATTGTTTTGAATATTCAAGATTTCTGTGAAATTTAAATTGTCATTATCATTTTGCGGGATTTCTTCGCTGTAAATTGTATTGCTTAGACTTGAACACTCTATAATTTCACTTATATCATCATCGATAATATTTGAATTACCATTATTTGATTCGAAACTTTCATTTATTACAGACACACCATCACTTTCAATTGGCTTAACATAGCTTGAAATCGTTTCTCGCATTTTCAAACATGATTCGATTTTTTGATCTTGTGAATGATACTGGGGGAAGTTATTTTCAGATACGGGCTGACCAATATCTTCGTGTTTGATAAAATTCTCTGTATCATCTTTTTTACCAGAACATACCAAAGGCGACTGTGTTATCAGGTTTACCTTATTTTTTTCACTACATCCGACAAAGTTAACCTCATCATTGTGGCGAATTATGTTTGCGTTTGATTTATTTTGATCTGGGTAGATTGTAGGTGTGTCATTATTTGATTTTATATCACCAATTATTACAGCTGTTCCTGCTGTAATTATATTTTTTGTCGTCCTAGAATTATTAATCTCGTTATTTTCTTCAATTCCCACTTCGTTCACGGAAATTTCAGACAAATTATTTTTCGGTGTCGACTCCTTGGATTTTAAGCCATTGAAGGACCAACTTCTTCCACCGTTATTAACATTAGCATTCTGTTTCTTTTTGTTTTTTGTACTTTTACTTCTCCCTTTTCCCTTTCCGCCAGCCATTTTATCGAAAAAATTTTGAACCCCCGTTTTGGAAAAATATGATTCTTCTTTTTTATATGCTGCAGTGTCTTCCGGTAAGAGAAGATTAATCACTTCTTTATTTGTATGCGGAATATCATTGGATTCGACTAGTTTCTTTTTAGTATCAAAAAAGGCGGAGTAAAAATCTTTGCTTTTTCTATTTTGCTTTGAGAATTTTTCGTCATCTTCTCGTACAACCGCTCTCGAAACATTTTTATCTCGATGAATTTCTTTTTTTATATTTGTATCATCAAAACACTCTTTTTCGTTTAATGAAATTGTATTGCTAAGCTCATCTAATGAATTGTAATTTTGTTTGCGAGCGATTTGTTCAACGGGTGATTCAGTTTTATTTTTATTATCTCTAAATGAAGCACATTCTAAAATATCTTTACTTGAGGTTTCATGTTTGTTTATATTTTCTGCACATGTTTGACTGCGATTTTCTAAATCGTTTACATGGCCGATATTTTGATTTTGTAAATCATGTTTACCTTTCTCAATGTCATTTATAACGTTTTCGTTTGATTTTCTACACTCATTCACTGAATTTAACTGTTCAACCGAACATATTTTTTTATTTCTACCTTCAATCGTAAAATTATTGAAACTTTGAGGTATTTTCCTCACATAATCGCCACTAACTAAACTATGCGTGACGATTTCTTTATCATCACGACAATCTAAACTTGAGCGATTCAAAAAAATTGTCTTTGGCGACGGTTGTAAATCTACGTTGATGGCAGGTGGCAGAGATTCGCATAGTCGACCAGTAGATGTTTCGATATTTTCTTTTTGGCTAGTATCACTGCACACTGATTTTAAAGTATTTATTACAATTTCGTTATTTGTAGTACTTTTATCACAATTCGTATTCAAAACTGAAGCACATGCGTTTGGCAAAAAAATCCGATGGGGTGTAAGAGCTGCAACTTCTTTATTACTATATTTTCCTCGACTTTGATCACTATTTGAACTGCATTTATTTGTATTTACAATCGAAGAATTCGGATGAGGATCAATATAAAGTGGCAAAGATATCGCTTGCTTAAACGTTCCCAAATTATTATTTTGTGTACACTGAGTGGTATTTTGAGAACCGTTTCCGTTGTTATCATTAGCAATGCTATTTACGCGAGTGTTTTTAGAAAATTTATTGAATGAAGAGTCGAAAATTTGCGATGGTACTGCACTACATTTTTCAGATATTTCTAATGGAGGCTCATTGCACGGTGAACTTTCTTCGTAATTTCGTTGTTTTCTTTCGTTATGAGTAGGGGCGTAACTATTAGCGGCAGGTATAGCCACAACACTAGCTTCTGACTCACTAAAGCCGGCGTGATTATTTTTGGATGAGTTTTGTAACACCTGTCGTGTGTTTTCGACTCGCTCTTCGGAATCGTTCGCTCTCTTTTGACATGTTTTCTTATTGGCGTCGTTTTCCCGCGCGACGCCATCTTTTTGTGTGCTTCCATCTTTTCCTGCAGCGCCATCTTTCTTGACAGTTCCCTTTCCTGCCTTTTTACGAAAGAAACTGAACATTTCACTCGCTTACTGGATGGTATTTTTTGAGAAGCTAAAAATCAAACAATATTTTATATACTAAACAAATTTAGGTGAATATATAAAATGTAATGTACCAAAGATCGTTTTTATGGAATTCTACAATGTAAATACGATAGAAAAACTATAAAGCAACGAGTAGGGATTCATTATTATTAGTATAGTAGATCATTATTATTTTACTATAATAATTAAAATTAAAATTATAAAATTTAATGATAGCAATCCAGCATTGCATGTTATATAATTCGACTGTGGAAAGGAAAAAAGACGTAACCCCCACCTATTTTTTTTACAGGATACACAAAAAACCTTTTTTGATAATTTTGAATCAAAGGCAAATTATGAAATGTACACAACTTTGAAGTGCACTGAGACTGATAAACTGGTTCTTAATTGACTATATCTAATAATAATTCAATTCATTTTACAAAAAAACCTTTTTAAATGTCTTTTTTCATTATCGCAAATTTCTCAAAACTCAAAAGCTTATTTAAAATCAAATAAGTATTCGGCATTTTCAGCAAGCATCCTTTTGATAAAACGTATATCAAGTTGTATTCACTGTGATTATCGAAAAGTGTGGGTCACATCTTTTTTCCTTTCCACAGTCGATATGTAATATTATTTTAAGTCTCGACATAAACTTATTACAGTTAAATTATATTTTGATGTATTCGATTCATATGGGAACTTTTGCGTCGTAATTTTTCATATGTACTGATAGTGATAGTGGCCTATCATTAACAAATCCCACTAGAGAATCTATTCCCAACTTTTATTAGCTACAGCACTTTGCTTTTTGTGCTTAGATTAACCGCGTCAACCACTTGAAAGAAAATATTTCAATTGTAAATATTTTCAATGCACGCTCTACTCTATCTTTTATACATCGACAAGTAAGCTACGAGCATTAAATTTTACTAGCCTTGCTGTTTTAGTGGTCAAGTAACTGGAGTCAATACATAAAATATGTGTAAAGGTATAAATGATTTCAGAACTAGATAGACACTTATAAATATCATAAATGAAATATGAGTGTGTCTCAACAATATCAACACAAGAAAACTGTTAAATTGTTAATAATGAGTAATTATGGTTTGTGCTGTTAACCATGGTCTTTCATTCAAGATGAAAATCAAATAAAAAGGTAACGAATTTATGACAGTGATATCTTTCCACTAGACATTTACAGTTGATAAAGTTTAATTTTTTTTAAATCCATTACGGCTCTTAATTATTTGCTTACTTCTTGTTATTCATTGGCTAAATCTGTTTTTTATCAGAAAAGAGTAAAGAGGTAAAAAAGATAGGGCTAGGACAGAACTAGTGGTTAGCTAATGACTCGCTAGGCATTGGAATTTTAGGATTAGAAGAGTGTAAAAAAAATGAGTTCTTCCGACAGAAATTGATAAATCGATTGAAAAAATGCTGTTTGTACAGGAATTTGAGCACGTGAGATCTGTAACGGAAGCCAATGTAGTTGACCACTGCACTACGGACCCAACAATATTTAATCGGAGATTGGTTTAATTTTGAAGAAATTTGTATATCAAATGAATTGTTTTAAAATTAAAAATTATCGAGATTTTTTCAATTATGTTTTAACAAAAATATATTAGATACATTTTTTATTTTATTTACTGCCCAAGATTTTGAAAAATTTCACTTCAAAATTTTGCATTGTAACTGAAATACGTGGTAAAAGGTAACTTATCTATTGAACGTTTGCTTCTTAATATTCCGTTTCGACCATAGAAAATTTGTGTTACCACATAGGATAGAAAATTATTTTTCATGGCCATGTGAGAATTAGCCACAAAGGACTTAAGTATCCTCGAGAAAAGATATTGGATATCGAAACTATTCTCTTGTTTAAAGAATACCGTAGCCAATCAAAAAACCGTGAAAAACAAATACGTTGAAGATGAAGTTTTTATTTGAAATATGTAGGGTCATTTTTTATACAAACTCATTGACCATCGAGCATGTGCACTTGAAATTGTTTTACTTGATCAATATAACCAAATACATTTTGCAGTCAATGGTAATTGAAACCATTAACACGGAGATATTACCAGTCTTGAAAATATACAAATGAACACGCGGAGAATGTAACGTGTTTATTTTCTTGTCCGAATTCGTCTGCGTGAAAATCTGCGCGCAATAAAATTGTACATTTGAAACCATTACACCAATGGAATAATTCTCAGTTTATATTAAAGCATAATAATATATTTTGCGAGAATCTAAATAGTTAATTTGTTTTAAATACATGTTATCGATAGCTAAATACTCTCTGAATATTATATATAGTAACTATGTATTTCAAAGATTGTCAATTTGCTTAAATGTTGTGAATATCAATAGATAACGAGTGGAAACATGAATACATTGTAAGTACTTCGGACCTTGAAATATACAGAGAATATAATTTTCACGTACACTGTCCACTCAGCTACCCGTTTGCAAGCGAACCACTTATTCTTCCCGTTTATAAGAGCTATTGATTGATCTACTATTATAACTTGGCCGACCGTTATTAACTAAAATAGTCAATCTAGAGCTTGTAACTGTCAAAAGTAAGCTCACGAGTGTTATGAAAGCATTTGTTTTAGTATAATACTGAAAAATAAGCAAGTTGGGACAATGGCAAGTGTTTTGAAAGTATTATAATTTGTGAAATCTGTGGGAGTTAATTCTAAATGACTTATTTTTTATGAAGACATTAAATCTTTAAGGAAAATGATAATTCAAACGAACATCCATGACAAGTAAAAAAGTCCGAAAACATTACTCCCGTAACACTTCATCTCTGAACGAACAATTTATAATATTTCGATTTATAAACTTAGCGATACCACTACAGCGTACCCCCATTAAAATAATCTATGCACCTCTAACTATCGATTTAGGCTTTGATATTAAATTTACCATGCCTTAATGTCAAATGGAAACACAAGCCATGTGTAATTTTCATTATGTATAAGCTTCTGTCTACTTTCTAAACCAGATAATATATATAATATAATAGATTGTAGACATATCGTAATATTAATTATCTTCTTTACTTTCTTCGTTTTGCTTGGAAAACTACGAACCTTGGCATAGGTTGGTGTTCAGTTTTCATAATACATAACGTGACTGTAGATTAAAAAAATATTCTTAAAGGTCGAAACAACGGCTTCCGGCGGGCTGTATTAGATTAGCAAAAATATATACGTAGGTCTTCGCTATTCTTTATCGAAACGTAAAAGTAGCTTTACTCAATGAAAACATAGATAATCGCTTTCTGACTCATCTCATAGGATTTTTTCTATGAATTGAGTCACTATTTAAATACAAACGCACTGTTTGGTTGACAGATAAATTGGGAAGACTTGGGGTCTTTAGACTACTACAGAATCCAGACACTTGATGATTTAAGTCTTCCCATCTATTTTCCATCTAATGTGTTGGATTTTTTTTATTATTTAACTTCTTCCGTTCTTTTATGTGGCAAATTTCCAACAAGTGTTGCTTAGTTTAACTTTGGTTCTTGTGCGTCATAGAGAACACAGTAGCGTAGATATTTAACAGGTAGTGGTGACACAAACGCATAGCCACTAATATTATTTTCATATTTTTGATGTATTAAGGGTTCACCTTGTGAAAATTTCTTCGTCAGTACAACCTTTAAATTAAGTTTCAAAAACAACGTCAGATCACATTTAGTCTAAAAAAAAACTCAAATATGTTTAACAACGTGTCACGCATAGTTACACAACAAGTGGACTAACAATTTTATGAATTTAAATTTAATGAATTTGTCTACGTTTCACATTTAGAATCACAGCGTAAAATTTCAAGCGTCATTCGTAATCTTTTTATAAATACAATAATTGAAAAATTCTTTATTTTCCTGTCGACATTTGAATGTAGTAAAATTTCACTTACGTTGATTTTATTGATTAATAAATTACTTTTAAAAAACCCGTAATCAATTTAGTTGGTTGTCCACATGCGATCGACACAGATTCATTAATAATAATACTTGTATTAAGTTGAATTTAACGCGTCAGGAATATCTGGAACAGAACCGAATCGAAGTATGGACTGCTTTTATAAATTGATTTTCAATTAATTTATAGATTTCTATCTAAACGCACGGATGTATGTCTTGAATTCTGTCCTTCTCATATCTTCCCGAAAACAGGCGTAGCGAGAGCGATTAGCTATCCATTAGTCCTGTCCTAGTCAATTTACTCTCTCAAAATGTTGAGCAACTGAGTAACAAACAAACAGTTTACAACTCGTAGAAAAAAATTCATCCATATCCGCTCCCAATGTGGAACATATGGCCTCCTAGTGGAGGTATCTCCACAGATTTTTTCTACGAGAACTGTTTGTTACTCAGTCGCTCAACCTCTTTTATCCACACAGAGGAGTAGGTATAGAAGGATAAGGCAGGACAGGACTAGTGGTTAACTAATCGCTCTCGCTACACCCAATTATTGAAGGATTGGAAAGGGTGGGTGGGAATTTTCAGACATCACAAACACCCATGCCTTCGAACAGATGCCGATATACCGATCGAAAAAATGCTGTTCGTACTGGGACTCGAGCCCGTGAAGTCTGGCACGGAAGCCCACAACGCTAACCGCTGCGCCGTAGGACCCGACATTAGAAAAACTACTGTTGAGAAACCTCTAAATTAACGACCGCACGTTTTTTTATATAAAATTTCACCTGGCGAAATAAAATTTTGTGAAAAATTCGCAAACATTATAATTTTACTAAATTCAATATAATTTGTAAGCAAATTGAGATATCTTTACAAAATTCAATTTTCTTAGCTTCCAGATACTTCGCCTATACGCATATATGTGTCCGACGGCCAGCAACCTTTGTTTTTCAAAGACTCAAATACGTGTCCACGGTCGTTAAGCTGTTAAGAGGCTATATGATCTTCATTGAAAGCGTACATGAATTTAAAAAAAAGTTTATGTGGATTGCCCACTATTTGAGAGTCTGCCACTGCACCTCTGTAAATGCGTCTATAAAAGTTTTTATTTATTATAAATGTAATGCGCAGAGAAGCGATTAGGTAATTTAATTTCATAAGCAGTCCACCACTGCATGAAAAGCTTCTAAATATTTTCAAGTGTTGTATGCTTCAGCCTGGCCATTGTATGCACAAGTGTATCTATCTACTGGTTAAGGATTGCACTACCAGACGTATGTATATATTGATATTGGTATTTCATGTTTGATACCAGTATTGCAAACATCAATACCGGTATTACAAAACAATTTAAAAAATCACAAAATGATAACATTCAACCAATTGGGATCGCAAGACCGGATTAATAAATTTATCTTTATAAGCATAAAAAGATGATATAGTTCATCAATTTTTAAAAAAATTAAAGTATGACCTTTAAACGGCTAGGCTAGCCAAGAGTGAGAACATTTTCACTTCTGAAGGTCGCATTCATTTATGTGCAGGGATGGGCTGGAGGGGGCTCGGAGGGGTTCGCGCGAGCCCCTTGCTAAATTTTATTACGACCGGCGACCCCCTTGTTAATTTAAGGTAACACAATATTCTTAGAACAAATAAGTATATAACAGCAATTTCTGACATATTATTTACGACAGCTTCAGTATACACAGCAGCACATTTTTAGCCATTTAGATTGATAAGTTTACGGTAAATTTCATAATGTTAAATATTATACGTGTATTAATAAACAATCGATTGCTTATTTAAGTATTGCATATAATTGCACAGGAGTGATAAAAAAATCACTCATTCCCCAGAACAACGAGAATTACTTTAGGATTAAGCGAGCCCTTGTTAACGTATTGGCAGCCCATCACTGTTTATGTGTAATTTTATAAGACCGTCTTTGATAAACGTTAAAAATGTGTAAATATTTTTGGAAAATGTACTAAAGCAATAAAATGAAAAAAAGTACAAATGACTGCATTAAAAGACTAAGTATATAACCACTGGGATAGTCTATCTATGCTGGAATCTGTTAACCTTGATTGAATATTCGTGCATATAAGTCTGGTTACAGAAAAAATCTTCTCAATTTTAGTGTTGATTGGACATGAAGTCATTAAAAAAGCCTTATCGTTATTCTGGCATTTTGCATGTGCATACCCGCTTCTGCAATCCTTACTAATGACTGCATTAAGTCGTAAGCTTTATCCCATGAGTGTCCAAAGCATCGAGCCACATTTATTGAAGAGTAAGTAATCTGTTGTTTTCAACTCCACATAAAATATTCAATACAAAAACTATAACTTCACAATTCGTCGGTATACTGGAAGAAGGCATTTATTCAAAAAATATTGTTGTGAGATTATCGTCATTTTCGATAATCATTAAATTTTAACATCTCTATTTATGAACTACAATGATTATTTATGTTCCAACCACTTCATGAATGAACAATAATGAATTCGATCTAGATATTTCAAAGTGTTAAGTTATTTTTGCCAATAATAAAATTGAACGGAATAGACATTGTTTTTTCATACGATACAGTTATAAGTTTATCTATCTTCATTCATAAATCAAAACAGCCGGTTTTTACTTAACGCCTGCCAGTATGCTGATGATACAAAAAGTGTTATAAAATTTGTAAGAGGCAACAAAAACCCAATTTTATATTTGACTCATATTTTTCGATAAAAGTAGGTTTTTAGAAAAATGCTTTTAATTTTACTTTATGTTTTTGCTTAGAGAACAATTGCTTATAAATAATGTAAGTATCGGTTTACTTTTTCTCTGGGAAAACATTTCCTGCACTAAATTTCTCATTGAAGTTCTATACATCACTGTCACATCGAAGTCACTTTTTAAGCTCGTAGATAACGTAGTTATATCAACTGAAAAAAGAGTCGAAAATATAACAATATATTAATGATTATTTTTTGTTTTGGATCGCGGATTGAACACGTCTGCTCGAGCGCATCACGATACGGACCCTGAGCAATCAATTTAACTGAGCTGCTGACAATTTACTTAAAAATAGTAAGCAGTCATTGATATATTGTGAAACCTCAATTACCCTTTTCCCCCCTCGCGTGAAGTTTGGGTAAAATTATAACAAATACATAACATTTTCGTTATTATAACGGTGTCTTAAAAATAACAACAAACATACACTAAAAGACACATAATTCGTGAAGACGTAAGCTAAAAATCGTTTAATAAACATACATTCAAATAATGTAAAAGATTTGATATAGCATAAATAAACATATTCTCAATTTTAGAATGTTAATTGCGTTTGTATTGTGTGTAATACTGTTTCTTTTCCTCACGTTTATTTTTGTGATAAGTTAATCAATGCGAGGATTACTAAAATACATCCCATCTTGCAAACTTAGTGCTTTATTTGTATTGATCAAATTGACGTTTATTTAGAAGAACAGCATTCATTATGTTAAAGTAGAAAACAGCTAAGTACTTCATCATAGTTCTGACGATACCATGATGCCGAAATAGCGGCTGTCAGTGTTATGTTAGCATGTCACTATTTTCAAACAACCAGATTTTTAACCATAGTATCAGTGGCGGATTAAGCACTTTGGAGGCCCCAGGCGCAATAAACTTTAGAGGCCCTGCTTTTTGAATAACACAAATGTTCTGCAAACCTCTTCGTAGAATAATAATGAATATTGAAAACTGAAATTAAAATGTAAGGGTTTTTTTGTAATATTTGCTATCTTTGAGGCCCCCAAGATTCTGAGGCCCCAAGCGCGTGCTTCTTGCGCTTATGGGTTAATCCGCCACTGCATAGTATGCATTCACACTCTTTATTGTTTTTCTTTGAGAAATTTAATAGTGTCCGAAAGTTAATATTTTCTGTCAATTTGTCAAAGCAGTGATAAACTAATACAATATAAATCGATTAAGTTTGTTTCACACACAAGTGTTTTATTTAATCACGCCTGACATGTCGTGTCCCATATTATATGGTATCTATTATTAACAATGACAAATTAGAAATGAATTTAACGGCATGGAAATAGGCACTTATAGATGTGTCAGCTGATCTTTGTATAATATTATGAATTTGTTTTTTATTATTATGACTAACATGCTGCCTGTGTCATCCTATAGAACTTAACAACCATTTGAAATCTAGATACATTGAAAATAGTTCCAAGGTAATTTTAAAGTGGTGAAATGTATTTTGGAGGATTTTTTGACTTATTTATAATTGATTGATAAAAAAATCATCATTGAAGATTAGGAGTGGTTTATAAATGAAGTTCCACAATTTAAGGTGTTTTTGACACCTCGTTATCATATTCTGTCACAAAATCTTTTAGCCCCAAGCCACATTACTTTACCTTTTTCTTATATTCTCATAAATAATTAGTTCATATAGTTTTGCGAAAACAATTTTACAAACAATTTTAAAAACCTACATACATACACATATATATATATATACATTGTCTCAAATCATCAGATCGACCCGCTTTCAGTGTAGGGTGTAAAATATTTAGAAGTGTCCTGATCAGAATTTTTAATGTTTTTTTTATTTTTATCAGAATTTATAATGAGTTAATTTTGTAATACAGAATTGTATAGTTGTCATTTAGGTTACGATTAAAAAATAGCGAATCCATATTTTGATTACTTACAAAGTTTTAATTTATCGCATCGGAATAAGTGTTCAAATGTTTATTGTTTAAGCAGCAGATAGGTTAAAAACCCCGATAGTTCTATCTAAATATAAATTTCAATAGTCACCGAGAGCGGATGGCACGAGAGTTTTTTGTTTTTGTTTGAAAAAGACAAATACTAACGGGTGAGAATAATACAATGATCTCAAATAGTGCGTCGTCATGTAGGAAGTTTGCTAACGTTACTCTTTTTTTCCTCATTATGACAACATTTAAAAAAATATAATTGAAATGGAACGTAATTTAAAACAAAGGAACTATTTCGATCACAAAAAAAACAGTCTTACCCTGAAAAAAAAAGCCTGGAAGAAGAAAAGCGTGAATGAAAATACTTTAAATTACATTTTACAATAGTGCATACATTTTCGTAAAATAGCTTGTTTCTATTAAATTCAATTCTTTGTTTTTAATGTAATTGATTATCCGACTATCAAATAAATTTATAACGTAAAATTTATTCAAATTTATCACTTCTGTCGATTAAAATTTTCCTTCAAGGATATTATGTTTCTTATTTTGTAAGTTAAGTCTACGATATTGGTATCACACTTAGAGCATAAATAATCAGCAGTCCGATTAAGTGCTAGTGACTGAGATGAATATTTTTAAAAAAATCAGTTGACATTATAATTATGTATTCAAATTTAGTATCAATATACATTTCAGCAAGCGTCTTTAGTGTCATGACATTTGTTTGCTTAATAGACAATGATTTTAACTAAATATATATTAAAAATACGTCAAAAGATTCGTACATACAAAATAAACGGAATCTTCAATTTATTATGTATATATTATTAAACTTCCTAAAGAGTTAATTATCAACAGGCGAAATGGACTCAATAATGTGAAATTACCGTCTTTTTATGTTGCACGTTGAAAATAGCTTTTATTTACTCTAACGAGAAAGTGATGTTTTGTTTATGTGTAAAAAAGAAATTATTAACTGACGAGCGACGCTAGAATATATCGGCAACCATCGTTGTCTGTGCGATACTTAGGATGAATTTTATATGAATAGTTTTCCACATTTCATTCTTAAGCTGTGAAGTTTTCCACGCCATATAAACGCCGAAAATCACTCTCAAGATTCTTCTCTCAAATTTGGTGTTTGGTAGGTGCTCAGCATTGTGATTTTGTATATTATTTTGGGCCCATCAGAGGTGAAGTGAGCCAAGCTGTATTTTATAAAACAAGGTTAGATGCGTTTTAATATTCTACACGTCTTAAAGTATCGTAAAAGTGAAGTAACCTTAGTTGATACACATTGCAGTAGTGTAATCTGCGTAAAATAAAAATATGCAATCTACCACCACCAAACACTACTGCAAACACCAAATAAAGACGTGATTGTACAAAAGCCTGAGAACAAAGTTTTAATTTTTTTTTTGGTTGGCTCTCTTCACCTCTTGAGGGCGCCCGTGTTATCATTAAGGTTACAGGTATATTATGATTAGTTTATTCTAAATGTTCTTGTTCTTTACACCAAACTTACATCTTGTCTAAACACCAAAACAGAACATGATTGGGATTTATCGACAATTACTACAGTTATTAACTCTATTTTACATTTCGGACTAAAATAATTTATTTTACATCTCAAAATTATAACATTATGTCTTTTAAGGACTGGGTAACAACATAATTTTTCTATTCAATATTTTCACAGACCAGAAAATTGTACCGCTGACATTTGAAACTACATTATCACTACAGTATGTTATATATAGTTTGTAATGAAGAGTTTTATGAATAATTACGTACAATTTTATTTAAGTAAGAATTATTACTAAAAGTAAGATTTCTGTCATAATTGGAATTGAAAAATGTTTGCCAACTCTGATTATAGAAAATAATATAATTTTTTAAAATTTAAAAAATACATTAACCTGATTATGATTGCATTGTTAAGAATTGTTATCCAATGTTTATTTATATGTTAAGCTTCAGAGACCTATAAATAATATAAAGTCACATAATACGCCTGTAATCATATATTATTTAATTTTTACTATTATATATATATATTCTGTGAATTCGTATTTACTTCGTAGAACTCCATAATTAAGGAACACCTAACCACACAATGTCAAAATATATCAATAAAATTTAATTTAAATGTCAATTAATGGCAAATTGTGTTGTATGTATGAAATATAATTTCATACATTGTTTGTAAACAAAAGTATTTATGCTTCAAGTATATTATCATAATAAAACAGTTTTCTGCTATTTACCTAAACACTAAAAGATAATATCCACATGGGTATTTTTGTTTGAACGATTGGCACCGGTGTCACACATCACAAAATCATTGAAAATAAACTACTGAACTAACTAAAAATGTGACTTAATCCACTGTTATTCGTTCGCGTCTTGAGGAAAGACTGACCTTTTCAATTGGATTTGGTTCCAGCATTAGGTATAATGTATTTGTGTATATGTCTGCAAGTTTAATTGTAAAATGGAGACGGTCGCGAGAGACATCTGGAGCAAACGGCTTGAAACTTTAAGCAGAATTGAAAATAAAGCCATTAGAACCAAATTAATTTTGGATAGCTACTAGTCAACGTTATATAGCTGGTGGGCACGTTTTCAAATAATCCGCACGAGTTGATCACTGACCAATGTGTCCTTAATAAAAACCTGATGAGATAAACTCGCTCCACTCCCCTTAGTAACGCAACAGCTACGTAGATAACGAACTAATGTCGTAAATATTATTGGATTGAATAAGTGACACCCATTTCCTTGAATGAAAACAGACAACAATCAACTCAATTGATTGAAAAATGATTTTTATTGAAATAATTATTATTTTTATAAAATAGCGTATTATATGAATTTATCAGACGTTAATACAGTAGTATTTTGTAAGCTTTTAGTTACCGATCATACGATTTTAAAGCAGCGCCGGCGCTAGATATTTGGCCGCCCCGGCAAGATTCTATTTTTCCGCCCTATTTATAAAATTCTCCTAGACGCTTAGGCATTCGGCCGCTTTTCCAGATTTAACGCTACATGCGGTCGCCTGCTACGCTTGCACGTATCGCCAGCACTGTTTGAAAAAACATATTAAGTATTATTTTCTATTAAATTGTTTTTATCTTGTATGTAAAACATTCATTGAACAATAAGGGTGAAAAAACTATTTATAATGTATATAATTTTGACAAAAGAGACGTTACATCGCATAACAGCATGAGTACATATAACAAAACATAAAAAAAATAATGTATATAACGTCATTGCACTGGCAGAAGTTGATTAGTGATCGATAGATATAAGTGGTGAATATTTTTTTTAGCTTTTAGGATAAACCTTCTAGCCTCGATATTTTATGTTACGATATATATATCAAAATATAGATGGATTTATGCCGATCTAAAACAAAAAAGTTTTGGTGTGTATTCAAATATATTCATTCCATTATTAACACTCATTGTTGTAACAAGTACCTGTTAAGGTTAACATAATAAGTTGAAATTATAGAAAGCTTTCAAAGAATAATAAAACATTTGTCACGTTTGATGTTTTAATAAATTCAAATCGGCCAGGAAAACTACGTATGTATTAGGGATTCTGTGTCGAGACAACCCGAGAATAAATTCCCGGGAAATCGACACTCTTTTTCCAGTCTCGGTTCCCGCGAAATTTTAATAGAACAACCCGAGACTTGGGACTTGCTAATTTTCTAATAAATTATTATATTGTAAAACAGATCTTGTTCATTCGAAACAAATTTAGTTTAGGAATCTTTATACTCTGAGAGCATCAGTACATTTCGAAAAACAATAAAAAAAGGTATGAATAATTCTAAATCTTCCATTTACCTAATAAGATAAAATATCACAATTGGACGTTCCTGTGACAGATTTTTATAAGTAAAAATAACTATACAATTACTGAAGTAATGTGAAACAGTTTCTTTGGAAAAAAAATTAAACGAATACCTTGTAACAAAAGGTCATAAAAATATTTACAATACAATATTTTTGTGTTTTGTAGTATACATTAGCTTAAAACATTAGTTTGCATGAGCTTTGACTGATCGAAAAATATGTTTTACAAATTAAATTACACGGTTCCCCTTCTTAATATTGGTATGACATTTAAGCGATAAACTCCATAATTTGGATGAAAATTTAAACAAATATGTTATTTATCCAAAGTTAACTCCTAAAATAAAACCTGCATTAATTATGTATAACGTTTTCTTTTTAATGGATGAAAATCAACCTTCAGTATGTAAAAACATCAATAACTAAAAAAAATGGATATGTTTTATATGTAAATTATTATATGTTTTTAATTGAATTTCAAAACAGTTTTCATTGATTTTTTTAAAAAATACATTTACTTCAAGAATTTTACTGTATTCCATGCATAAAAATATTTTTTTACAAAAATTTCTACAGTACTAAGGTCTTGGGAGTCTTGGGACACGCGGATTTCCCGGGAAATGATATTTTCATGTCTCGTATCCCGGAAAAGTCGAGACCTCAGAATCCCTAGTATGTTTAAATGTTATGAATTTATAAATCTTATAAAATTATCACTGCAGACATTCCAATTTTATTTTGAATAAATATCCAAAATTTCGTTCAATTTTAGCTTTAGAGGGTCAAAAAACTAGTAAAACCAAAAACTTAGCAAGGCAAACGAAGATATGTGTCTGTAGAATGTAGACACTAAGAAAGAGGTATTTATAGCCAAAACTGAATTTCATTTTTGCTGTGTCAAAGATTCTCATATTAAATAAATTGACTTACGTACTGAATCGAATATATTTTTTCTGAACATATTCACTCCTAATATAGAACACAATATATAAAGGTCTAATGGAGGAGTTACACTTTGTGAACAGGTAACTATGTGTCTGGGACGGGACTATTCGTTAGCTAATTGATCATACTTTCCGAACGAATAGATATGTGGGAATGTATACATCACATATAGCCATGCCTTTAACGGAAATTCATCAATCGATTGAAAAATTTATAAAGCTTACCGTTAATCTTTAGTGTAGACCAGTGTTCCCCACCCTTTCTCTTACCACTGACCCCCTACGATTGACTGAAGTCTGAAGAAGAACCTCTTGTGAAAAAATATATTATTCTTTGTTTGAATTACAGTAATACATACAACAAAATTTACTAATGTATGAAAAATATTTTTTCATGCAAATTGAAATATTTACATTCTTTTTAAGGGTAAACAAATACTCTTTGTTTTAAAACGTGATCTCGGGGTATGGTAACAGTTGTTTTTATATATCAATAAACATATCTTTTTCCATAAATCTATTTATTCGATAAATCGAAATATATATATGATTTGCATCAGTAACTCGAGGATCTACAAAAGTAAATAAGTATTTGACTTTAGTAATACAACAAACAATCTTAAATAACTTTTTTAAAATTCTGCTATTAAAAATTTCCAGTTTGGGAATAGCTTGTGAAAATTGTTTTTAAAAAATCATACAATTATTGTGTGCTTGTTGTGAGAAAAACATGTTCATATTCAGTTTAAGAGAAAATGAGATATCGCTGTTATATTAGAGTACCATATTGACTGTGGAAAAGAAAAAGAACGTAACCCACACATATCAAATTTTACAGGAGGGGCAAAAAACATGTTTTGATGATTTTGGGCCATATGCAAATTATGAATTATACACAACTTTGAAGTGCACGAAGACTTCTAAACTGGTGTTTAATTGACATAATCTAATATCAATTAAAGAAATTGTCTAAGAAAAACTTTTATTTCAGTCTTTTTTCTTGGTTTTTTTTTTTACAAGCTCATCTTTGTCAAACTTAAAAGCTAAATTAAGATACTAATTCGGCATTTTCAGCTTGCATTCTTTTGATAGAACGTGTACCATGTTTGATACATTGTGATTATCGAAAAAAAATATTGAAAAAACTGTGGGTTACGTCCTTTTTCCTTTCCACAGTCGATATAAATATAATAAAACAGTATTTTATATAAAATATCGATAAAAACCTCTTGGTTTCCATGCAATTTAATGGCAAAACATTACCATAAAATCGAGTTTTTGTATCATAAATGACCCAATCATTAATCATTCAATAGCTCCTCAATTATAAAGTAATGTAAACAAAATGAAAATGTAAATTATTCGATTGGTATTGGAAAACACTGCTCAGTAATCTTTCATCGTTCTAAAATTTACTTTGGCACTGTTCCAAAAGCATATTTTTTATTTAGTCAATAATTCATATACAATATTGTAAGCACGTACGAGACTATAGATACGAAAAATAAAATACGCAGCCACTTAATTAGTAAAAAAATGAAATCGTCTTCAAACACGCAAAACATATTGTATGTATCTGTTCTCCGGTGGCATTAGGCAAAGGACATCATATTCATTTTTACCAATTTCAAACATAATTTTTCAATGCCTATTATCTTTGTATGACTAATAGAACATATAAATAAATAAAAAAGTTAAAGAAATGATTTTTATTTTAAAAAAATCACCAAAAGAAACAAATTGCTCTACTGTAAAGTTGTTTTAATTAACATGATGCCTCCTAAATACCTCCTGGCAAATATATATAATATGTTATTTTTCTACGTTCTCTTCGTTCAAATCCATAAAATATGTAGGTACTTAATGATTGAGAAAAATTAGTGGACATATTTTCATACAGATTTTCAGATATCTTATAAGCACATAAACTAGGGGTAGATAACTTGTGCTTAAAAGCCACCAAGGACTATAAAGCATCTTGGTCACAATTCTGAACACTGGTCAGAAAATCTCGGGTAAAAATCTGACAAAAACAATATTAAGTGTAGTTTTTTTTTCTTTTCAAAAATACAAATTATATAAACTCTTTGTTTACTAAATATTATTAATTTCTCTATTGGTTCGATCTTTGAAATAAATCCAGTGTTTTTGGCTATTATAGCTATTATTTTAATCTTAAAATGAATATGTTGTACCAATTTATTCAAATCGATAAAATGGAAAAATTACAAATTATGATAAATGATCCTATCAAGAGTATATATCAGCGGTCGGCAACCTTTTTGGACTCACGGACCACTAGATGGATTAAAATGTCAAAATTTTGATCCGGCGGACCACCAAATGGACTTTAGTAATGCAATGCATCAAGATATAGTATGTATGTGTTACGAGATTCAGTTGATTTTTTTTCTGGTGATAGGATTAACAAATTAAAATAATGTCAGATTTCTCTGCGGACCACCAAAATTTTCTCGCGGACCACCAGTTGCCGATGGCTGGTATATATGATCAATCCGCAGACTGGCATGCTGTAAAACTATATCAGTAATACGATTACTTGATTATAAACATAATTTTCATGGTGGATTGTTGTCACATCAAAATAAATAATTCACTAAAATCTATAGATTTTTACAAATCATCCCACTAAATTAAAGTTTAAGAAAAACGCAATATTCCTTTGTACTTAATTCCGCATACAATTTAACAGTGCTATTTATACAAAAACAAATTGAATTGAAATAAGCAATTGGCAGTTGCTTTTTAAACCTTTCACAACCCTAAAAGTGATCTTAAAGTTTCTTGGTTGCGGTAAAAAAGGCTATACGACGTCTCAAAATAAAAATCTTCAGCTATGATGAATATATTACTTCTACGCTGCGTAGAGCTACAACGCCACTACACGAATATTGTTTTTTTTTATTTAATTTAAAGTGCTCGCAAAAATGCATAAATTTTGTGTCTTATACATGGTGACTAGGGTATCCAATCCCGGAGCTTTTTTCCAATCCCAGGATTTTGAGATTGATTCATTTTCAATCCCGGGATCCCGGGATTAGAAATTTGGATTTTTTTTAGCTCACCGAGAAATTCGAAATCCTCGAGTTGGTATACTTTTTTCCCGATTGTCACAGAAATTCGTTTTTTTTTTAGCTCACTGAGGAATTTGAAAACCTCGACTTGGTTTAATTTTTCCCAGATTGTCACAGAACCTCGTTTTTTTATTTATTTTTTAGCTCACCGAGGAATATGAAATTCTCGATTTGCCAATTTCGTGTCAATTTTCGGGATTTGCTCGAAATTTCTCAATCCCAAAATCCCAGGATCGCAGCCGTATCAATCCCGGGTTTTTGGGATCAGAAAATTGAACGGGATCCCGGGATTGGTGACCAACGATTTCTTAGTATTATAAAAATAGTGTATCGTGTTTCGAAACGAGAATCTACTTACGGTGTCAAACGTAGTAGATACGTTAGATTTATTAATCTTAATTGTGTTTTTAGTTAGCCAAGACGTGTTGCGTTTGTTGCAATATAATCTATAAAAAGATTTCAGCAGAGTTGTTGAACAACGCACTCTTTCGCCACGATCTTTGTTGACAAATTAATTTGCGTGTATCATCAAACAAAATTACTTTTAACTTATGACACTTCACGCGTCGCATGTTTTTGTTTTTAAATGGCTATCTTACACTTTTATAATGATTGTGATAATAAAAAAATGATGAAATGATTTTTTATAATTGAGTTGACGGTCAAACGTTGCTATAATTATTGAAAGCATTGTGCATTACAAAATAAAAATGTCGGGAAATATTTATAGAAAGTTTATTTTTTAACAATTTCAATTTACATTAGTTGATGCTGCTCGTGATGAGCAAACCCGGGACTGATCTTTAACAAAATAAAAATATGAAATAAGTACAAGAAGTTTTTCATTTTTTAATAAAATTTCTTCGTGTGCGATTATTTTTTAATAATAATATTTTTAATTATTTCGTTAATTTTTTACAGTGTAAAAAAGTACTTTTGTTTAGCAAAAGAACATATAATATCAAATAACACGTACTATTGTGCATCCAATTTAGTTAATTTAAATTTAGAAGTAAATTATTGTAAAGTACGAATGATTATAACGATTAATTTGTGGGAAATTCGGCTTTAATTTTTTTTACATCACAGTTTACACCCGAAAATAAATTAGGTTAAAGAAAAAACAGTTTTCTAAACGAAATGCGAAATTTGTTTAAATTTTGAATCTTACGATCTGATTCAAAGTAATTGCGCATCATTTTTCATTTGTAAGATAATTAAACAATACATTGTTTAATTTAATAATTGTAATTGATTTCATCGGATATAGTAAACGTTAATTTATACAAAACTTGTATGCAATTTCTTGACGTTTTTTCACATAATGACGAAAATAATATGTAGGTATACATAATCCTAACATATCATACAGGTATAGTACTCTGAAATCATTTGTATTAGTCATATTGTTTGATTAGTGAAGAAATTAAGGTTTTATTTGTAATTTGAGCCTCATATGTTTTACATTTTATATAAAAAAGGTAAATGATTTTGTTGATGTTAGTTGACAACTACGTTTAACAGTTTCTGATACTTATAACATATTCATGTTGCGCTGAATAACAATGTAAATACTTGTTTGTTATTACTCAATCATGTTGTGCTATTGTGTATACATTCATGTTCTACTTACGTGTACTGGACTTCATAAACAATTTATTTATTTCACGTCTACAAGTTGATCTTCATTGATGTTGCCATGACTCTTATGACAGTATTTATGGGGACTTAGGGGTATATGATTCAAATTAACATACTATTTAACTATGTTCCGGACAAACATTTCAAATCTACAGTTTGGGCAATTGTGCTGAATGATACAAATCACTGTTGAGCTTCTCCGTATTATTCGCATTCAACAGCAAAAAGACATTAATTATTATTACAGAAAATTATTTTCAACCATTTTCGCGCCAAATATGAAACAAATGAAGGATTGAAACAAAAATAAATCAGTAAAAATAGGTTGTAAGTTTCTCTTTTAAGACAGCTCCGCTCTGAAGGCGGAAGCTACTGGGCACAATTTATAACAAAATTAAATTAAAACATATTTTCAAAACAATGATTAAAACCGTAACCAAAAATTACTGCAAACCTTACATAATATATAATGGAATGAATATCGAAAACATTACGTTAAAATCTTAGATTATAAGTGATGAAGAGATTATAAATCAATAAAAACTTAAATATGTAAATATGTCGTTAAATATATTTACTTTTGAAAAAATGAGTATTCATAAATGCTATGTAAATACACAATTGAACTAACCAGTAACTGAAAAAGTTTGCCAAATCATGACAATCGAAGGGCGTTGTTCTACGAAGCAGCATTGGCTCGTCAGCAATTCCACTGTCAACGTCTTCGTCACCAGAATCACTCGATCCACTAGTTGTGTCTTCGTCGTTCTCTTCATCAGCTCTAGGTACACTTTCTTCTTTAAAACTCAACCTTAAGCTGGGCGATTTATCTTTATCGGTGGATTCTTTTTCGTCACTTATCTTCTGTTCTTCTTTTTTCAGATCGGGTTGTTTAGCGAAACGTATGTTTTCTATACCTCTTTGATAGTCGTGATTCTTCATAAATTGATATTCTTCGTGTTTTAGCTGGTTTTCTAAGCTTTGAAACTTTGATTCTAATAAAAGTTTCGACTGCAAGTATTGGCATGTTTCATCTGTCGGCTCATCTTTTGGACATTCCTGTGTAGATGTGTCGTCTATTTTTTCAATAATTTCTATGTCATTATCAGATCCTTTAACTTGTGTAGATTTATCATCACAATCGGTTGTTACTTGTGGGATGTCTTCAGCATCATGAAAGCACTCATCATTTTCAAGTTTATCTTCTTTTAAACTCAATGATCCCATTTTGAATGTTGGATATTTGATAGCCCACAGATTTAAAATAAATGTAAAAACGTAATCTGCCAATTATAACTATATAACATGAACTTCTTATGGTCAGAAACGCTCGAAGTTTGTTTATATTATATTATGTTACAATAATTAATTGTAGCGCACGCAAATTTAATTCGAGCGTCACGTTTTTAGTCAATTATAAAAACAAGAATTTTACGATTGCTTTACGGTAAATTATAGTATTATTACTATGTTTTTACACGGATTTAACAAAATTCTTTAGATGCTACTTACGCGGTTATCTTTAAGTTTTGAGCTATTTTTATTTAAAAGTGTTTTTACTCGCGCGTGTAAATAAACTTGATTCATATCATGTCAGTGTTTTGTATTTTACACATTCTTGTATACTTTAAGTAACTGAAACACTGAATATATTTAAATAATCACTTCGGTATGACACAAAATAAATATAGTATTAAATGTTTTTAACAAAAACAGACGACGGTTTCTCAGTTAGTTTTAACCGGAGAGGAAAAAAGACTTGATGCCAGAACGTATCGACAAAATGCACTATGTAGAAATAATGCAATGCACCAGATGTTCTATTCCTAGAGCAAGCTGTGCTACAGGGTGCACTGATTCTTCTTAAATGTGTCTTAAGTGTCGTTAACTCTAAACAAATTCTTTTGTAAACCAGACACACCAGTAGACGAAGTATTAAATAATGTTATTAAGGCATGTATTGCTGGTCTCAACTTAATAAATAATCTGAAAAAACAAAATATGTCGTGTTCGATAGTAGCATTTACCCTTTGAGGAGTGAGTTAATTTTTACTGAACTAAGAGTTTTTCTTATATTTTGATTATTTGTAGTATTGCCAAATACGAAAATGTAAAAAACATTTTTTTGGATACGAATCAATCTGGGAAGAATATTATTTATTATTTCAGGAAGTAAATATTTTTTTTTAATTAAAAACGCATAATTAACAATGTTAAGTGAACTAATTCTTTATTACTTTTAAATATTTTTCTAGAAGCTATTACTGTGATTTTGTGTCTAGATCTTTTTTTGCTCTCGTCTGTGTACATGTGATAGTTTAGAGACGTCTATTTCAAGAGTGGAATCGATCCCAAATGGTATTTTACGCTTAATATTATATGACTACCAATTTGTTTACAAATGTTAACCTTTTAAAAAATATATTTTATTCGTTTGCAACACATGATAAAAATAATGAGGTGGCCAAAAATCACTGATGGATGTGCCTAGTATCCATGTCTGAAGAAATAACAAAATGGGAATGGCAAATATATAATAGATGACAAGGTACTAAGACTTTTAGGTACGGCGATACTCATCAAAATTAATAATGGTTAAACTAAAGTTTTCAATGTTTTTTTACTTTGTATTTTAATTGCTGTAAAGAAATAATCAACACATTTTTGCTATTGTTTAATATTGTAAATTTATTAAAAATAGTGAAATCGTTTTCAGTACTCTTGGAGTAATAAGTATATACACAGCATGTCTTAGATGTAGAATTATAATATTTCGAGTATCACAAAAAAATATGTAAATGTACATATCTTAACGATATATAAATGTCTTCGATAATTGATATTACTTTTTGTATTGCACGTCCTCTAGCCGAATGTTCGACGGTCTTGGAAGTTCATTCAAGTAGATTGCAGTGTTCATAGGCTCAAAGCCCCTTAAAGACAATAACATAAATTGATATATGGAGTTGTGTTAATATGCATAAATGTATATAAAGTTTATATTACTGAACACTCATCTGATTCTAAAAACAGAAAATAGACAGTGTGATCTGACAACTGGTATTTTTTTTCTTACCCCTTCCTTACCGTCTACAAAAAGAAGTTGTGAAACAACTACACTTAATTATCGTTAAAAACTTCTGTTGCCATGCTATAAGTCTACATGATGCCTCCCAATCAGAGCAAATACAATTTTGAATTTGTATAATTAATTGTCAAAGTGATATATTAACCTCACTGTGAAGTTGTGTTTTATGGCTCAGAACCAAAAAACTAATAAAAATTACAAAAAGTTGATTGCACTATAGAGATAGTAATAAATTACGTAATATGTTTTATTTATAGGATTTAATCTAAGTTATATTTAGTATATTAATAATTAATATTATAATTATATATGTCAATTGTGTGTTATAAATCGAAAGACCTGTCAATATAAACTATTTATTAAATTTGCTGTAGGTGTGTTGCAGAGACAAAACAAAAGTAAATCTCTTAAATGTTTTCAAAAAAACATAACTCAAAGCTTCAAACATGCTTAGAGTGATCATGTTGGCCAACATCCCAAATTGTATTCATTTTCAGCGGCCTACTGTGATGACAATTGTTAATGTTTACAATCATTTAACAACTATAATGTATTAATTTAAAGAAATTACTGATGTGAAACCCGCGAGATAAGAGTATTGCCATCTTCTCAAAAAATCTGTTTGTAAATTATGAAAAAATAATTAAAATCATATTCAATAACAAATTAAATCTAAAAAACCTTATTTTTTAATTATCGATCATTCTAGTTCGTTAACTTTCAATTTTAATTTACATTTATAAGTATAGTGAAAATAAATCTAAGCATTTTATCGCAGTGTCAATCAAACAATTTAAGCTTAGAATGAAAATTTGAAATGTTAAAATTAATATATTTTTTTTATTTGTTTACAATGTATCACAATTTAAATGTGTTTTTCCTAAGTTATAAAATAAAAACATCAGTGCAAGTATTGCAATGCAAATACAAAGTATTCAATAACATATCCATTCAAGCATTCATCATATAATCATATGTGTTGAAAAGGCCTTTCTTTGTTGTTCAATATTTTGGCGTAGACCCGCAAAGTCAACGATATGCGATGCTTGAGCCTAAAAAGCATACACAGTATAAATGAATACCTTCTTATACATTTATACCCGAAATTTTACAAAAATAACGTTCCGTCAGATAGTTGTATCGTGAATTGTCAAAACCCACTCGATCTTTTTTTTTAATTCTCAACATCGTGATTTATATATTAATAAAAAAATGAAACTAACAACGTCAATCTAGATATTTATTTTTAGAGTAGATTTATAAAACTTAACATATTTATAGAAAAAAGCAAAGCAAATCAATGCAGGAAATCCGGTTTTATAGCATGTCGCTTCTAGTCTAGCTTACTGTGACATGTGCTTCTTTTTATAATTGAAAATTTCTTTTTCTTCAAAATGTTTAAATAAAGGATTGGAGAATTTTGCCACTCATGAACTCGATTTACCGGGATACTGTAAAATTGAATAAAACAAGCTATTTTTCATTATTAAATTATTAATATAAAGACAGGCTCTCAATTTGTCAAACACCTCTTAAAAGAATCACAAATTATAACTCAATCCCCATATGCTTCTTTTCTATTATTCTTGGCAACAAAAGCCTTAGAGTCAGAGGCTTAGACTAATAAATGAATGGATGAGAAAAATATTATGAATTTATAGATACTAATAAGGTAAGCAACCTTTTTAATGATCGAAGAAGTATGAGCCTATTTCCAATACTTTAATCATTACAAGAACCTAATATAATGATTGTGCATTGAGGTTAAAATTTAAACAACTTTACTTTAACGATTATTTAACGTGTTTCTTCTGTTTCCTATAAAACGCAAAGCGTAATTATTATGACATTGAACACTTTATTTTAAAATTAAAGATAGTGTTAGAATATGTAATATGATAATATATAGTATATATCTTTTAAGCAGTGGTGGGCTGGAGGTGGCTCGCAATTATGAAAAACTTAACTTATGAAAAACAATATTCTCAGATCTCTCAATTATATGATGTATAAATATGCATTCTATATCAATTAAAGAAAGCAGTGATTTATATTTATTGTTTTATACATAAAATATCTTCAACGGCTTATGTGTAAGGTTTTAAAGACCCAAATGAAGCGAAAACAATATGACCAATTTCCGCCTCAATCTTGGAACTTTTCAAATTTTCAATCTTCTGTAGGTAAATTCTTTTTTCAGCAATTGATATTAATTAAATAGCGGTAAATTGCATGTTATTTTAATATATAAATAGCATTCTATGGCTTTTATAATTATAACGTATAATTGCATAAGAGTATTTGAGATTAAGCGAGCCCCTTGTTAGCGTGTTGGCATCCCACCGCTGCTTCAAAGCCAGTTTACATAGCTAAAGTAAATTAATGTTTAAAAAAGATCTGACGAGGACATAAAACCGAAATCGCTATCAACCAGCTAATATAATTCCTGTGGAAACAAATATTTTGGATTTCTATAGTTGTAAGTTTAAATTTTAACATTTCTTCGACAAATATCATTAGTAAAAGTTAAATTTGATATATTATTGAAATTATTTCATAAGCTGACACTGGGTCACGTTGAGTAGTCGGTGTACATTTAATTATACAAATCAGTTGTCGTTGTGTAGGAGCAACGAGCCATCGACCCTAGCAGAACGTCGCTTGAAGCTTACAGAACTTAAATGCTAAAAGTGCAATGTTACTATTTTTACTTCACCAGGAATGCAAGACGGAGAAGAGAAATGGGTCTATTCTTTCGTTGTCTTTTCAAAAATTTTCAAGACAACAACAAAAAAAACAGTGCTACCAACATCCGTTGACTTACTGCTGGGAAATTTTATCAATGCTTATCACTGAAAATTAGCTGAAAATGATTGATTGGATATTATTTCTGATTGCTTCATTAATTAATTGACGGAATATTTAATATTTTTTTACTATTACATTCGTTGTATTTTATTTAAATAAAAAAATGCATAAACATAAAGCTGGTACAGAGAACGAAATATAATGTAGCTAGGAAAAAAGGTCCCGTGTACAGAACAAGTCAAAAATAATATTTTGATGGTAGGTATCTATTTATTAATTAAATATTTAAGATATATATTAATTTTTATATTATATTTAATCACTGAAAGTTGAAGTTGATTCACTTCAACTTTAACTATTTCAACTGAATAAAATTATCATAAATTTATTTTAATTTATTTAGTATGATAAATTAACGCTAAATTATGCACCGAATCAAAAAGTTTTTAAATTCTCACAATTGTTAAAACACTGCTGTTAACAATTTACTTATTATTATCAAAAAATATATACAAACAAATATTTATATAGATTACTTATTTAATATAAATAATGTACTGTTGTTTTTTTTTATTAATAATTATAGATAAATGAAAATTAAGATACGCAATAGTTTTGCAGGATTATCAAAATAGCGTATAAAAATGGCCAGTATGAAGTGCATGCATGAATGTTCTGTTTACTCTGTTTACCAAGAAAAGAATTCCCAATGAATTCTACTCAAAAATATTTTTTTTCCAATAAATTTTTTTGCAAGTATTAAAAAGCTTGTATTTTTACCCAATATATTAAAGTCAACTAATCCTTTTATCATCGATTACAGAATAGTATAATAAATCTGTCTTACAGTTTATATCATAAATTTCATTGTTTAAATTCATATCAAAATATTCGACATTGATTTATCGGAAGTGTCTTATAAAATTGAATTTAGTGTGAGAATATATATTAGTCATTTATAATTTTGGTTTAAATTGAAAGAAATGTGACTATTTTCAAGTCTTTCTGTAGCGTTGTCTTGTCATATTTGAGACATATATTTATTTAATACTAAAACGAAAGAATTATTTAAATCAATATTATCTATTATCTCTTAAATATATAGAAACTATATTAACGTATGTCCATCCAAATCCTCGTGCATCCGCATTTTGCAGTCTAGATAGAATTTCTATCGGAAAAAACACTTGTAAACCGTAAAGTTTTTTATATTTAAAAATGTTAAAAATAATGTTTTTTGGTAAAACTAAAATAGTTAAATCTTGCTTCCCAAAATTTTGCATGCTCATATATTTATTTGTTATGTGTTAAATTGAATACGTACAAGCAAAACATGCATAGAATAAAAGGCTTTTTTTAAACGAAATGTTGCATTCTGAGAGTCAATTATAAATCAGTTATCAAAAAAACTTCTCATTACAAGCTTATTTAGCTATCATAACATTCCAAGATAATCATTGATATTTATTTTATAATAATAGTTCATGTTTATCATAATAATTAATTCATAATAATCAACTATTTGTGATTAAAATAATTCCACAGCGTCAAACCAGAAACAAATCGTAAAACAGAAAACGCTGTTAAAAGCGAAAAGCTAAACAATAACATAGTCTTATCTATAGTGCGTAAAGATAAATATATTATATAAAATTGCTCTTTAAGTCGACATAATTATGACGAGGAGGTACAATATTATGTTGATTTAAAAACTGTTAACATTTTCCATTGTGAGTACTTTATATAAAATGACATGAATTGAAAAGTAAACATTAAATATGATTAGTTGATTTATTATACCAACAACCAATGACTTTTCTTGCCATTATTAAAATTCACTTTTTCATCTTATAACGTATTACATATTTGGGATAATGAAACTAACATAAACTGTAATTTCCACCATAGTTTAAAATATCTTTCAGGAAATTTTATGAGTGTCTGGTTAGCGGTATTGTCATGTTCTAATTGATTGAATTGGGAGTCATTAATAGCCCTCCATTGTAATAAGGTAAACTAATAACAAAGTATTTAAATCTAAATACTTTGTTATTTTTTACCTTATGTCATGTTATAATATAAAAGGTCAATATCCTTTGTAAAAAAATATATTTGAATTGAAATAGCAGTTTATTTTAATTGATCAGAATATGACTCCTTACTTTTTATTTATGACGACAATACATTGTTTAAGTGAACACTTTTCTAGTCATTCTGAATTATTGTTAAACGCGTCTGATTGAATTATTAATGAGGAGTTTCATAGTAACAGTTCAGTTTTAAACTAACGCTACATACGTTTAATAAGAAATGTAAATTGTTTGAATTAATTATCACACACTGACGCATGATCATAAATTGTTTTTGGCAAACATAAACAAATCCATAACATCATATAAAAATTATGACGTATTATTTAATATTAAAATGATTTTTTTTACAAAACGGAGTTGAATGCCTAATTTAAAGACGCACTAAAACCAATGTTCCTCGGTGATAAAATTAATTATTTAAGCATATTTTTTGTTTCTAATATCGACGGTTTGCGCCACTAGTCTCTAACAAAGCTATAAAATGTATACTAATGATAAAATATTTAATATTTCAGGAATGGTAAAGTATAATAATTTAAGAAATTTATTCTTCTAGTATTTAAACGCATTTGAAACAAGTGGCAATCCGTGTAGGTAAAAGTCTGAAGATTTCAAAAGTAGAATAACAATCCATTGACAAAACGACAAAATTAAAGACTATGTAACTATGAATGTAATAATTAATAACTAGGTGTAGCAATAGCGATTAGCCAACCACTAGTCCTGTTCTAGCCTTATCCTTCCTTCCCTACAACTCACTTTGAAAAAAGTGAGGTTGAGCGACTGAGTAACAAACAGTTCTCGTAGAAAAACTTCTGTCGAGATACCTCCATTAGGAGGCTATATGCTCCACACTGGGAGCGGACATGAATTAAAAAAAAACTATGTATGTTACTCTAAAATTTTAAAACACTTAACGATGTAATGCAAATATCTATAATGGTAGGCATTACAAAAATATATAGAAAACAACAACATGGTTTTCATGCTTACCTTAATATTTCTTCGTTGAATTTTGATATACAAATTAAAACGGTTAGTTTATCGATGCTGGAATATGTTAAACATGATCGGATTTCATGCAACTAAGTTCGGCTTCAGAAGAAGTCATCTCAGATGTAATGTTTAGTGGTCATTAATTAATTAATTGGACAATAATTTCAAATACATGTTACAATTTTTATAGATCCCAGTTCATGTGTAATTAATTACATTCATAATTTGAGTTTCTATTTGGGATAATTTTGAATATCTCAATCCATGTATTTGAAAAAAAGCCGAAATATCGTGATCACGATTTTGATACTACCGATATTACAGTCCCTAATACCATATAATATAGAGTAAGAAGTATTAAATATACTAATGTTATGTGTTCATTCATGTGATATTTCATTCTTCTGAATCTCATCTAGATTTTTTTCAAATATATTTTTAATAATCTTTCTGATGCATGGCCGTTTATTTTTAATATTTTGTTATGACTTGTGTTTTTCCGTTGATTATATTTATCAAGCAATATTTTTGGGGTCTAATTGATTTTTTTATCATAACTTCATGATGAAATAATGAAATACGATTATGTAACTTTTAGCACTGACCGATAAGAATATAATGGCCAATATGCCAAAAACACGTCTTTAAGGTAGGTAATGATTTGTGTGCTCAACTCGTTGTTTATTTTGCTATATTAAAAATGTATTTTAGTTTTTCTTTCTCTTGTAATATCTATCATACTTTTAAAGCACGAGCATTCAATTGTTTCACAAACCGCGGTATCTTTGTTCAGTTTTGTAGTTACGATTTTAAGCGGAAAAACAAATGAAGACCCCAAACAAATATCATTCTGTCACATATCTGTCATTTTTACTAAATCGATTTTTAAAGTTCGAAGCCCTGAACAATTCTTAAAATTAAGATCACACGTCTTCAGGGTACATGGGACTTTGTTCTCATAATTCTCATAATACAGAAGAAAATACGTTAAGAAGTTCTCTACAAGATGACATTAATAATTCATTTTATACATAAAATGGACTTGGAATAATATTTGCTTGTGATCTTCAAATGCTTAAATTAAATTCCACAACATAGTACAAGACCTACACCCGTTTCAAAATGTTTTGCTAAATAACCTCATTTCAGGATTAATAATGTCAATATGAAATCATGTTATTTTGCTTTGAGCTATCAATAGTGAATTAAGTGTTTCATAAATATTATATTATCTTAGTTTAAGTAAGTATGTACTATCTTTATATTTTTGCAAATTCAGAAGCCGTTCATTTATCTAAATATATAAAACGATATCTAGCGAAAACAATATAATTTAACCCGTTAAACCACAGAATCATAATTTATCTTGGGCGTTTAATATTATCAAATTTACAATTAAATGATTTAAAAATTGGTTCCGTTTTATTCTGTATGCTTAGAAACAATTTTCAATATAGATGATTTTAGCCCATGAGAGGTGAAGTGAGCCAAGTGGTATTTTAAGAAAGATTGAGTTGGTTGCGTTTTAATATTCTAAATGTCTTAAAGTATCGTAAAAGTGAATTCTCTATAAATATACACTACACTATTGTTCATCTGCCTAAAATAAAAATTTAAATAAAAATAAAAAAAACCCACCAAAACATCAAGTTAAGTCGAGATTGTACTTAAAATTCCAATAGAAAAGTTTTACCATTTTATTACTTCGTTCACCTCACCTCTTGTGTGCGCATGAAAGTAAGAGTGATGAAAAAAAATATCACTAAAACACGTGATTGGTTGTTTAGAGTGTTTATAACAATAATATTTTTGTATCCATGTCTATAAATACGAAGACGTACTTGAGGAACGTTCAATTTGTTAAACAATTATCTGGAGTCAAGTTTCAGATAAAAGCACATTTGTTTTTTTATTTAGATTGGTAATTTTCCACTAAAAGTTAATCAATTTACAAGAAACGATTATCGACAAAAATATATATATATTTAAGAAATAATTGTGAAAAATAAATAATATTAATAAAGGATCACAATCGAATATTCTTTAGGTGAGTTATTTTTATTTTGGATTATCGTCATCTAACGACACATATTACATGAGATAATATTACAGTTTTATAAAAGTGTATTTTATTGGAAATAAATATTATTCATTACATCACCTGATAGACCAATGATCTCTACAATGCACAGTTCTTCTTAGGTAAATGACAAAATTGATTTTAAATTATTAATTCGTATAACAATAAAATTTATACATATAATTAATAATGTAAGAAGTATTTTTTTTAAATAGTTTTAGGTACTGTTTAACGTCAGGTTCATGTTTTTTCAATCGCAAAATATTCGTAAAACTTACATCATTCCAAATATTAATACATAATATCTTACTAAATATAAAAAGTTCCATTGTTTGCAAGTTCATTTAAACTTTAAGCTTAGATGAGGCATTTCCAGGGGTGGGCTGAAGGGGGCTCGGAGGGGCTCGTGCGAGTCCCTTGTTAAATTTGACTGAGGCCGGCGCGCCCCTTGTTAAAGTTTAAAAAAAACTCAGATCAACATTAATTACTGTATATGGTTTACATGTATGTATTATAAAAAACAAAAGACTTGCATTTGAATTTTTTTCACAAAATACTTTATTTCAGGTGCATACTAAAAGATAATATGAGTATTTTTAAATATATAGCTGTATATTTACATACATAATAAAAGCACATTAAGTAAAAATCAACTGATTTCATAATTTAATCAGATAAGAGTGATAAAAAATCTATCCTTTGTCTCGAAAACCGCGAATATCTATCAGGTTAACCGAGCCCCTTGTTAGCATTTTAGCAGCCCACCGCTAGGCATTTCCCATAATAATGTTTTTATATTTAATATTATGATTGTAAAAATGCTTTCTTGATTATATTCGTAAATAAAATTTGACAGATTTATTACCAAATAATGTTTTATGGGTTTACTTTTTAATATTTTAAAGGCCCTTCAATATAATACAATAATTCCTACTTAGATTGTATAAACAATCACGCATCGTTTTTGGATTCCTTGTATTCCTGTACTAGTGTTTGAACCGTTTAAGGCATATTTAAAAATGGCAGGTTCAGGTTTTATAACGCCATCATTTTGAACTACTATAAAAATCGTCCATATGTGATCCAATTTTCGAGTTATTATAATTACGTATAATGTCACTTACTATATTGAACATTGCACTAGCTACCAACCATATCTAGGGCTTAATTTATTCGTTCTACTAAAATAATATTTATCATTGATGCCTAACACTGACAATATCTCAAATTAAAAAGTGTACAGTATGAAAATTTGCTATTTTTTCTAAATACACGATAAGAGACTGACATACTGCTAGATCAGTCAATCCTTTCAAACCAAACCAAGTTTTAGGATTTCGCTAAACGATCTTGATAATATTAATCTAAATTCTGTTGGACGATTGGACAAAGACCAACCTATGCCACATAACAGACCAATGGCGGATTACCCTTTAAGCGAATGTGTGTGTGGGCCTCCAAATATTAGGGGGCTTCAAAAATAGCTTATATTATATTACTCATACACTATTTGTTCAGATTTTACTTTATTTTAATTATTTTACGTGAGATTTTCTGACGTTTTTATATTATCTGAAAAACAGGACCTCCAAATTTTATTGCGCCTGGGGCCTCTCATATGCTTAATCTGCCACTGTAACAGACAGTAGTAACATTTCAAATAGGTATATTGTTAATATAAAATTAAAATTAAAAACATAGTTATTCAGCAGGTGGTGTAACAAATCGTGAGATGTGTTACGGCTCTAGTCGTTAATAACCATTACGATCGTTTGTCGAAAGATGCTTCTTAATTAAAAAGGCAAAAAAACGTCTCACCTCGTTTCTTACACAACCCGTAGAATAACTAAGATCAATTTTAATTTTACAGTTAAAATGAACTTTCATAAAGTTACTCCCGAATTCATCGAAAATATAGGTTCTTATAAACGGCAAATATGTATTTTTGGTTGACAACTTATACGGTCAGAAACTATTTATACACGTGGTATATAAAAAAGTATAATCGGTGAAAAATATGTTTTGTCAGTAAGGTTAGGAGCTTATTTAAATGTGACTTGACTTAATTGAATTCATTATCGACAATTCAATTTCGATACTGACCATTTAAAGTAGCCGGCCTTATTGACATGCATGTTATTTGACCTACTGGTTAAAGATTAGAGCACTGGTATTTCGTTATTTTGAAATACCGGTATTGCAAACATCAATACCGGTATTACAAAATAAACTTAAAATAAAGCAAACATAATACGGCCAACTGGGATCGAAATACAATACTGGCGAGTAAATAAAAAACGATTATAAAATATCATAATTATTAAAAAACGTATCTTTATCACAAGCGGGCAGTGACGAATTACCCTATAAGTATAAGCGAATGAGGCGCAAGCTTGGGGCATCAAAAATTTAGAGGCCTCAAAAATAGCTTATATTTTATAACCCATATACTTTTTGTTCAGATTTTAATTTTTTTACATGGAATTTCCTAACGTTTTTATGCTATCTGAAAAACAGGGTCTCATAATTTTATTGCGCCTGGGGCCTCTCATGTGCTTAACACGCCACAGTAAATGAATATTTTTTTATAACTAGTTCACGGTTTCTTGAAATAATAATTGTGAGGTTTACCAATTTTGAAACTTGTCTATATATTGATACAAGATACAACTCTTTTAATAGCTTTCTCGCTGATTTTTAAATTATTTCAATTAACCGCGAACAGTTTTATTAAAGTATCTGACGGTGTCTTTACAGTCAAAATGTCATTTCGGAATTGGAAAAACACGATAATTATCAGAATCCTGGTTTCTATATACCTACTATTGACCACTCATAATATTAACTGGCCATTTTGATAAATTACTTACAAGTTATCCACCGAATGAATAAAAATATTTCTTTTCAGATACTAGATACTTTTTCGGATAATTAACGTAATAGGAAATAAACGAGCTATATCGAATAACAATGCCTGAGAGTCGCGAAATTCGGTCTACCGACCGCAGTGTCGACAATTCGGATCTAAAGTGCCTGAAGACATCAGTAGTCAATAAGAGCGTGCCAAGCTCTAACGGTCACACTGTCAAGAATAACAAATCAAAACAAGATAAAACAATGCTGAGTTCTGCGGAAATTATGGCGAGGGAGGATAAATACGGAGCGCACAATTATCACCCAATCCCTGTGGCGATATGCAAGGCAAAAGGTGCTAAATTAATTGATACTTTTATTAAAATAGTGATTTTTACAATGAACGTTTTTGCGAAAAACATAATTAAACATAACACAAAAACATCCGCTTTAGCTTTCTTGGTAATGTGCCAAAAACGACGATTCGCGGTTATATCTGAAAATTATGATGTTTCCAATTTTAAATAGTATTTTTTACTGACGACCTTCGTAGAAGCTCGGCAATTAATTACACAAATATATAATACTGAACATTAGTAAATATTAGATGTAACCAAATTGTAAGTAACTATTGTATATTTTCAGGTGTGTATATGTGGGATGTCGAAGGAAAGCAGTACTTTGATTTTCTTAGCGCTTATTCAGCTGTAAATCAAGGGCACTGTCATCCAAAAATATTACAAGCACTCACCGAACAGGCAGAAAAGTTAACGCTGACTTCAAGGTAAATTAAATGATGACTGTGTTTAATGGTTTTTTTAACTATTTTTTTTTCTATAATATATAAACAATCATTTTAAAACATTAAATGCCTTTAAATATAAATTTACTCTCAATGTGTGCAAACGCCTACACTCCACAATAAGCGTGAAACCAAAAGAAAATAAAGAAAAAAAATCTTTCACAATTTACTTGGACGTATTTTACTTAGTAGTAGGGCTATATGCTACTATTTTTTTTAGTATAGATGAGCCATAATAGAGGTGCTCAAATTTATATTTTTTGAAGCAATACGGTGCTAAAAAGAGATTTTTTTTTAAAATATATTTGAAATATACATAGCTCCATGATTAGAATTATCAATAAATAAATTTATCTCGTGTACTGTTTTGAAAATACTGCACTTCTTAGTATTGTTGCACAATTAAATTTTCAAAATAAACTAATGAATTAATAATGCTAAAATCTGTTACAGAGCATTTTATTCAAATATTCTTGGTGAGTATGAAGAATTCATTACTAAACTTTTTGGATACGATAAAGTACTGCCGATGAATACTGGAGTTGAAGGTGGAGAAACTGCCTGCAAGTTAGCAAGGAAATGGGCCTATACTGTAAAGAAAGTTCCTGAAAATCAGGCTAAGGTAAATAGAGTAAACAATATTGCTATGGAAATCAATATGGTCATATTATGCAATCTGATATTGACAAAAAATACAGTAAAAATAGCTACGGCTTAAACTATGAGGTCAGATGTTTTAAAGGAAGTAACCAAAAAAATATATAATCAAAACTGTACAGACTATCGTTAACGCAATATACATAACTCTCAACAAGAGAATTTTACAAACATAATTAATTACTAGCACTATTATTTATATACAATGGACGACATACAGTTATGGAGATATATAAAAATCTTCCATATTAGTGAATTTAATCAGTCCAATATTATTTTATGTTTGTTTTTGAACATTTATGCATTATACTCATAGAAACGTTATCACTAGCGTTAATATAATTCGATTTCAGATAATTTTTGCTGATGGTAACTTCTGGGGCAGAACTATTGCCGCGATATCATCATCGACAGACCCCAGCAGTTATGAAGGTTTCGGACCATTCATGCCAGGATTTCAGAATGTACCATACAACGACCTTAAGTCCCTAGAGGTAAGGAAAATCAGACAAATATTTTATCAATTCAATTGGCTGCCAGAAAGATGAAATCACACTCATTGATAGACAGGATTGATTGACTATCGTATGATCGATCCTAAAATCTAGTGTAATTACTATTTATCAAATGCTTAATAAATTAACAAAGGCGTGACAATTCACAACATCATTAACAGATTAGTAATATTAGGAGCGGTGGCGGATTATGCAATTGGGATAGCTGAGGCACAATACAATTTTAAGGCCTTGTTTTTCCGATAACAGGTTTCCATGTCAATATAAAACAAGCTTTTTAACCTTCTAAAGTTCGGAGGCCTCAGGCGCACACCTCGTGCTGTTATTGGGTAATCCGCCACTGATGGCTTTAAGCTTCGTCAAACTAATGTGGATACATTTCAATCTCCCGCCCTCCATTATCATGTTTTATTAGAAAAATCATTAACACAACTATTGTATACAACACAGTGGTGTAGGAAGGGGTCCTGCTGTCCGGGTCGGTCTTTGAATTCACCACCCCCAATATTTCTCCTAATTTTGTTTTTAAATCCCTTCTTATTTTATCTATGACCTAAGAGTTTTTCCTAGAGATGGCTTAATTTTTATCTATTAATATAATTTCTCGAAAAATATTGGACTTCATTTTGAAAATGCCGCCCCTACCGCACCCCCCTTGCTACGCCACTGATTCAACATACATCATAAAACATTTTTAAATCATCTTGATGTCTACCATCATCTATGAATGACCCCGTATTATACATATATTATGTAATAAGCTTACTTCATTTTTTAAAAATATTTGTATCCAATTTAAGTAGTGAGACTATTAATATAAAATAAAATGCATTTTTTCTACCAATTCCACAATTTTATATAATGATCAGGATCTAGCGGCGTAGCCACCTAATAGCAGTCATGTAATGCACGAGGGCCTAACTTTTTAGTGATACAAGCTTTCTTATTTTTAGACTGCCCTGCAAGACAAAAATGTATGCGCATTTATGGTTGAACCTATTCAAGGAGAAGCAGGGGTGGTAGTTCCTGATGATGGATATCTCAGGAAAGTTAGAGAGCTCTGCACCAAATACAATGTCTTGTGGATAGCTGATGAAGTCCAAACAGGCTTAGGTAAGTTAAAAAATACAATCAAACGGATAAAGAAACCAATTTTATTTTGCATCACATCAAAAAAAATATAGAAATTATCAAGAATAAGTATTGAATTTTTTTATTTTGTCAATTAAAAACTATAAAATAAAACTAAAAACAATATTTTATACATAATCTACAATTTTATATGATCATGACTATTTTCAACTGATGTCAATATTTATTTGAATAGAGCTATTCCTACACATAATTAATTACTTATCAGAAGGTCAAACAACCGTAAGAGCTAAAACCTTGATTTTCTGTTTTAATTTACAAACATATGCACAGTATTCTCATAATTTCACTGTAAAAACAGTGTTAATCACTCACATTCATGTTTATTACATTACTGTATAGTTAACAAATTGATTATAAATATTTACACCTAAAAAACAACGCATTGTTTTGTTGAAAGACGTTCCAAACATCTTTATAATTTTGAAAACAAGCAAAATAACCTTCCTACATGGGATAATTTAAATAGATAAAATAGTTTAAATTAGATTTTCTCAAAAGTATAAATTTGCAGTAGGAGTTGTTATTATTGGGTGGGCTAATTACAAATTGATTTATGTGTTTGAGCTCAATTAACTGATAATTGAACAAACTGCAGTGAAATTGAAGGAGCCTATTGAAAAACAGCAATGTTTAAATGTTTCTAAAATGGATTTGAAACAGCATGAATAATGTATTAAATATTTTTCAAAATTGGTGTTTTAACAACACCTCTAATATAATAGAATAAGTCGTACTTGAAGAAAAAAAGATAATAAGGTAATCATGGTTCTACGAATAAAATAAATGTAGCTAATAATAGTGTTGAAACTCGAGTATACCAGATATCTGTCAATTTATAGAATACTATTACATGCTATAGATTGTTTCTGTTTATAAATGTTATATTTACCCACCAAATCTGGATAATATATTATTATTATTATAGTCAAGCAACTCGAGATTATTTAACAATTTAAAAAAAACACGTAATAATACATTATATTTTATCATATTCTTATAGCAAGAACGGGAAAACTTCTTGCTGTTGACCATGAAGGTGTGAGACCAGACATTTTGATCCTCGGCAAAGCATTAAGTGGTGGCGTGTTACCTGTAAGTATAGTCATAACTTGTTGGCATCAAGATATTTTAAAATTAAGCAATAATAAAAGACAACATTTTAATACAGTGCTCCACAACCTTTTCTCCCACACAGCACACCAATATTGTACCCAGATTTCTGCGATACACAATAAATTAAATTTAAAAAAAGCATTAAATGGAAATTTATATATATTGGAAATTAGATAAATTATGTGATATTTTGCATAGTGCCTAGCATTTGCGTAGCACTAGTTTTTAAAGAGAACGGTTAAAATATTGTAATATGGTAAAAATTGTGTATTGAATTTGTGAAGAATTATAAAATAAAACTTAAAAGATTTAAACCATCATTAGAACTATGCTTGAATGAAGCGTGGTTACTCATATATACTAACATAAGAGGTTTATCATCATACATTTAACGTCCCAAGTTTTAAATACTATAAATGGTATATTATAAACCAAATGACAGTGCAACCTGTCAACGTTTTCTAAGCATTCAAGTTTACAAACACACTCATTGCATTGCATTGTGTACTGTGAATAGTATTGTGTTGCGTGTTACAGATAGACGAATAGAGGAATAAATTAATTAATGCAATAACTTCTGTTTTTCAAGTTTTTTTAGAAAGATATTTTAAATAAACTTAAAAACAAATTCATTCATATTGAAAACATTGCTATTTTTCCAGTATTATCAAGAGAATCAGTGATTATATGTCAGTATTCAGCATACAGTGTCAATATTCCCACTAAGGTGTGCGCACACACATTTTCCCATCCCCACACAGAAATATTCCAATAAGATGTTTGTTTCACCAAATTATATTTTTGCTTCAATACTTTTACTAAATTCACAAAATCTTCAACATCTATTGTAGAATTAGTGAGTATATTCTTACATATTTGGGCACACTTTTTATTTTGCTGAAAATTTACTGCTCACAGAAGTTGATGGTCCGCACACACAATAGAAAAATTAGAGGGAACGTTGGTGATCAGGTGCAAAATTGAAAGCATGTATATCAGGGTTCAATCCCTATACACAATTTGATGTTATGTTTTTTTAGGCGACCATTGATTTATAATATCTATTTTACATAGGTCTCAGCGGTTTTGGCAAATGATGATGTCATGCTGTGCATTAAGCCTGGTGAGCATGGTTCTACTTACGGAGGAAATCCAGTGGGTTGTGCAGTAGCTATTGCAGCATTGAAGGTTTGATATTTCAATAAAATGGATTAATGTTATGACTTTTCACATAGTTGTTTTTGAAGATAATGAATTTATTTGCCAACTACCTAGTTGGCGTATTTTCAAACAATAGAGTGTGAAAATTTTAAGATTTTGTTTTAATTAATTAGAGAAAAAAAAGACTAATACACATTTAATCAGAAAAACTAATTCTATTTTCCATTATTATCAATAATATAATTTAATTTTTAATATAGGTTTTGGAAGATGAAAAGTTAGCTGATAATGCAGAGAAATTGGGTGTATTAATGAGGAATGAGCTGGGGAAAATATCAAAAGATTTGCTGACTGCGGTTCGTGGAAAAGGACTCTTGAATGCAATCGTTGTAAGCCCTGGTAAGTAAAATTTACCATCCAATTTTTGTCATAGTTTTCATATATGGTAGGCCAATAACTTTCATGTTTCACAAGACTGTGTCAAAGTTATATTCTTACAAAATTAAATTTATACTGATAGATGTATTAAAATAGTGCCTCGATTAACGAGGTTGATTTATTCCAGTAGGGAGATAAGATCCTAAGTCAGCATGTCATCAAACTCTGATAAACTTATTCTAGCTTTATTTTATTAGAGAACTATCGATTGATATGATCTTTATCAATCATTCATATCTTTTCAATTACATTATGGAATTTCTTGCGCACAATATTTTTTTTGAAATAATAACACCCAGAAGCAACAAGTCATTTATTTTATTAGTTTTTACATCGACTGTGGAAAGGAAAAAGGACGTAACCCACACATATCAAATTTTACAGGAGGCGCTAAAAACATGTTTTGATGATTTTGTGACATATGCAAATTATGAATTATACACAACCTTGAAGTGCACAGATACTTCTAAACTGGTGTTTAATTGACATAACCTTATATTAATTAAAGAAATTGTCTCGTAAAAACCTTTATTTCAGTGTTTTTTCTTGGTTAAAATTTTTTACAAGGTCAAATTTTTCAAACTGAAAAGCTAAATTTAGATACTTATTCGGCATTTTCAGCTTCCATCCTTTTGATAGAATATGTGTCAAGTTGTATACATTGTGATTATCGAAAAAAAGCGATTTTTGAAAATTGAGGGTTACGTCCTTTTTCCTTTCCACAGTCGACATGAAAAATTTGACTTTTGCCTTTCTAACAGACCTATTCCGAATTAAATCACAGACAAATAAATTATTTTTCTTTTTGACCCCTAGCAATACTATTTGATACTGAATATGTTTTATTTGACCATGTAAAACTGAATCAATCACAAATCAAGGTATGATTAATGATGATGTAATCTCAATATCTTATGTGACCAAAAGTATATCAAACTTTAAGTTGAATTTAAATCACTCATTCATATGATGTACCATTTGGTTTATTTAAATTTAAAACTCAAAATTCTTATAAGGCATATTCTTTTCAATGATGCATCTTTAGATACTTCTATATTCTTTAACCATTTGAATCATAAGCTCCCACAGACACAAGCGCTGGGATCCTGGGTTCCTAAATCATTCTCAGCCAACCCAAAATCTTGTTTTTTAGATATAACCAAATCGCTCAACCAATCAAATTAAGAAAATAATATAATCTATAAAATGAATATAATTGGAAATAACAGAAAAAAAATAGAATAGAGAAAACCATACGTCTTTCTCTTCTCTAGATTTACCGGTCTCTAGGCTTTAAAGAGTTAAGCAAACACGTACCTAATACATCTGAAAATGTAGCATTATTTGATTGGCATATTTTGAGAATGTCATTTAATCAATATCCCTGCAATCAGTGGAAGTTACTTCCTCGCAAGTAACTGTAAACTTGAAGACCTCGCCTTATTCCTAGGTATAATAGTAAAGTATTTTCTTTTTTTGTAGAAATAGACGCATGGGAAGTTTGCCTCAGATTAAAAGAAAGAGGTCTGTTGGCAAAGCCTACTCATGGAGACATTGTCCGGCTTGCTCCCCCACTTTGTATTACAGAAGAACAAATACTGACGTGTTGCAATATTATTGGAGAAACACTTAATACATTTCGAAAGTAATCATTTGTGTACTGTTAAAAACTTTTTAATTTTAGGCTATAGATAAGTTATTTTAGATGTATGTTTATCAATTATTAAATGCTTTAAACAAAAAATGTCAAATTGAATATAAAAATATGATTATTAATTGATGCAGTAATTTGCATGTAACAAATTAATTAAAAGAATTCCAAAGAATTAAAATAAAACTTTTATTATTATAACTATGTCCAGAGTTGTTATTATTCATTCCATCAGATAAAATAAGCGTATGAAAGAGACGTGCCAACAAAAGTTTAAGATATGGTTAGTAAATAATATATAAAATATCATTAGACTATTGTTGTTGACAGTGACATTGGCCATATGTTTTAAAATGTCGACAAATAACATTTTATTTTAACTAAAATTATGCCGTAGTAACCTTGTAATCTTTCATAAGGGACAATGATGCATTTTAATTTATGTTCACTAATAGCCCTTCTCATAACAAATATTAATAAAGAAACATGGTAAATTACTAAAAATAAAAAATACATCTACTGTTGAAGGCTCCTCAGGCTGCCAATGATATCATTGTGGATTCCAATAAATTCAATGTAATAACGTAAAAAAAAATACTCTTCTCACCTTAAACGTTAGACGTTAAACCAATACAAACCTTTTTGTATTGGTTTATTAATGTATTTTCTTTTATATTACACAATTTACATAAACCAAGAGAATGAAAAGACAGTTCAATTTAACTATTTTATTTAATAACAAAATTAGTATAATGTAATAAATAAATGCTTACAATATTTTTTTTATGAAATATTCACAAGCAAATTCTCATAAATTTCAAAAGATATTTATCATCAAAATAATCATTCAGAAATCAGAATGGTTTTTATAAATTTTGATGATACCATTCTAGGAATATGACATTTGAGTTGGTTACCAATTGCTCATGACTAGATGTGTGGAAGTTTTACGCAATCTGTATTAATTTATTGTTACTGCTGTGGCAACACTAAAGTTTCTGTTGTTGTTATTCGGTCTAAAGAATCTGAATAAGTTAATAACCAATGCAAGCATTCATAACTTGCGACAAATTAAATTACATGTGTGTAATTTGTTCCATTACATTTTGAAAGAAATCCATTTTATATGACAGATAGCACTCTTAATAATGTATATCTTATCTGTAATTAAAATGAAAATAATAATTAAGTTTCATAAAATGGAAGCCGGGGCGGGGTGGGGGGGGGAGTATGATATATTTTTGAAGCAAGAAGAGTTTGAGAGATCATGCTGTCTTTTACAGGTGCACTTATCCATTTTAACCTTTCAGACATGTATGCCTGAATATTTTGAATAGTGGCTCATTCGTAACCAATGAATAACAGAATGATTAGCCACAGATAAGCAAATAAATAAAAATAAAACATATTTTATTTTGAAAAACATTTCTGGTGAAAAACATACATAGTGAAAAACATACTGGGCAAATAATTTAGAAACCAGCAGTTTATTACTCACAATAAAAAGCTACGGCCATAGTATCGGACATATTTTTTTCACCATTTTAAATAACACTTCAATATAGTCTCATAAAAATAATTCTTAATTTGTTCAGAATGTATCAAATTAGTAAATTCTACACTCTTTCCAAAAAACCTGTAAAAAAGCTCTTTAACTGGATGGCTGCCACAGACGAGATATCTCGTCAAATTTTTTGTGCTCAGCACGCCAGAGACGAGTTACCTCGTCGATAACTAATTAAATTAATAATTGCAAATTATAGCCGACGTGCTAGGTACAAACATATTTTTTTCTATGGCAGCCGAAAGGTTAAAGACTACAGTTTTTTAGAAAAAAATACGATAAAAAGTCTAATATAAGAGATCAAGTTATTAAATGAAATCGGTGAACTTGGTGAAATAAACATCAAAACAGAGCAATTTTTAGATATGTCGTGCATGACTTACCGACAAGAAAGGCTAACGCATCTCAAGAAGTTATAATACCTAAGACACTTAGCAGAAACTTCTTTTCAAAGGATGCTCCGAAAAATTTCCAGCGCATTTTACGGAATCCATCGCAATGGATGAGGATGCCAAATTAAATGATAACTCTGCACCGTCATCTAGGGAATTAATCAAATTTAGTACAGTCGCATGTCCAACATAGCACATTCGTATAGCTACCATGACATCTCTTTCTGCATTATGTAAGCCGATGCAATATGCTCTGAAAAAAAGATAGAAATCAAGGTAAATTAAAAATGGAATGATCTCTCTTCAGCTACATTTATTTTCTATTGTTACTGAGTATCAATAGCATCCCAAAACTACTTTTGACATGAGATACAAATAGAAAGATGGGACACTTCAAACGTTTTTCAAAGTGTGCACTAGAGGTCTGCACGGGCCCGGGCCTGGCCTTCGGGCTCCTACCTGGCCCGGGCCGGGTTCGGGCAGGTAAGCGCAATTGATATTCGGGCTCGGGCTAGGTCCGGGTAAGGAATTTATTTCTTCAGAAAAATGTTTCAGACGACGTTCGTATCATAAGTCAGCCATGATGATTTTAATTATTACTAGATCTATAGTGAATCGTAAATTGTTGTAAATTTATTAACAACGGGTTTTTTTCAGGCTGAGGAGGATAAATCTGGGCTTCGGGTCGGGTTCGGGTAACAAGTGTGGTATTGGAATCGGGCCCGGGCCGGGTCGGGTCTGAGTTTTTCGGGCTCGGACCAGGTAATTTTATAGAATTTCGGCCCGTGCAGACCTCTAGTGTGCACAGTATAAAAATGCTTGCTTTGAATACAAATAATAATATTTGATAAAACTTTCTTCTTTCTTCAACAAGCTCTATTAGAATATTCAAAATAATGAGCTGTACGCCCGTTGCCCTCAATGGGGGGGCTTTTTTGCATTATCAAACATCATGAATTTACTGGTGCGAAAAATCAATTGTGCACATATTTATTCAATAAACTAGAAGGCCTAAACTCCATTAATTCACTAAATGGTTTTTTTCGAATATATATCTGATTGTAATTTGTAAACAAACAAAATAAAAATCTAGTTTATAAATAGTATTGTTAATTCAAAATCTGCCGATTCTTATTGATTTTTAGAGAATTCGAAAGAAAACTGTCAATATTGACAATGAAATGACTAAAACCTTAATCTAAGAATGTGAAACTTAACTCATAAGATTTCCCACATTCTTTCTTTCAACCTATATTCTTTCGTTTGCGACCTATATTTTCAAAAAAGGTTTTAGACTTCACTATCAAGCAAGCTACATATAATTGACCGTTAGTGATTGTTATTATGTTTTGTCATCTATTTTGTAGTAAAAGTATAAATAATCAAAATATACGACTACGGAAAACGTTAAAAAAAATTGGCACATTACAAAAAAATGTTTTTATATTTTTATTTGCAGTAATACAGTAAAACCCCGTTTTCATGTTTTCGGATGTACTGATAAAATTACGGTTTAATGAGGGGTTAGAAAAAATGTACTAAAATAAATCGGGATAGTGAAAAAAAATCGCAAATAGCAGGAAAACGTGAATTCCGGGCATGTAAAAACAGGATTTTACTGTACTATACAAATCAAAATTTACGCCAAAACTTACTCCTTAAAGCACGGGTTCCCAACCTATGGGTCGCGACCCCGAAGGGGGTCGTGACGGGTTTTCTGAAAAATTTAATGGGGTTAACTTTAATGGGGTCGCCAACTTATACAGTCAACTAAAATTACCTTAATAAAAATGCTTTTTTCAATTGCATCGCGGTCGCGGGTCACATGGCTTTTATAAAAAGAGGTCACCACCCGAAAAAGGTTGGGAACCTATGCCTTAAAGGGTTAAAAAAGAATTCGACTCATATTCATTAAGCTCACAACTGAAACATTTAAATCAGACATGCACAACCTACTTCTGCTAGTGAGCCACATAAAAACAAATTATCATATGTTTGGACTGTAAAACAAAATAATAATTAAAGTACACTTAATCCTCTTTAATACAGGAGAAACGTTCCATGTAAAAAAGCCCTGTGAAAAATCCGTATAAAAAAGATGAAGTAAATTTAGATATATGAATGATCCATTACATTTGATTTTTCGAAATTGTGTAAAAAATAAACCATGCAAACCATGCGCCATGTATGTGCTTACATTTTTTTTAATTATTAAGGTACACATGCTTTATTTATATCTTGCTAAGCAATGTAACCTTTTTGTCCTTGTTAATTCTTAAAAAAAAATGATTTAATATTGATATTATTAAGCCATACAATTGAATCCAAATTTTCATCAGTAAACCTATTTCTATATAACGATTTATTCTCTTTCAATAACGAAAAAGCTTGATCACGTTTAATAAATTCAATGATTTACTTGAAAAAATATGTATTTTAATTATGAGAAAAAAAATCGAGGGCCGCAAAAAAAAATGGTCTGCATGCGGCCCGTGGGTCGCGTAATATGCATCACTGATTTAAATAATGAAAAGTGCACATATCTTGGTCTTCTGTTCTCAAAATAAATAATAATATTATTAAATGCAAGGTTCATATTTACACCCAAAGATGGCATTAGTAGTTCACTAAAAAGATGTATGGATTTATTTTTTGAAATATTTATATTATATAGAGCTTTATCGCTGATGTCTCCATAGGTCTTCTTTGGCATATTGAGAGATCGATCCTGACCTAATGAACTTTTTTTTTTAATACAAAAATAAATTGTTTTCACAAAATATTTAATAAAAATATGTCATGGCTTCAAAAATCCACACATAGATGTCAGTGAAAAATTAAGAAAATAAATGGCGTCTGAAAAAAAGAAGACCAAAATGGCGACAGCAGGGCGGACCATCTTTCTAGACGTCATCAGTAAATAATAATCAAAAAAAATAACTTTCACAAGAAAAAGAAGAAGAAGCAGGTGGGGCAGGACATGTGAAGTGAAAAATGAAAACTGAATATTTTATCCACTATTAATCATCAGAGATACCAACAAGCTGATGAGAACCATTAGAAATTATAAAAGATATTGAATTTTCAAATGGAATCATCTCCTAATCAGCATATAGGTATCGACGATCTATAAAGTAAATGAAAGTATTTTAATTACCTGGAAGCCCTTGATAAAACTGCAAACATGGCGTATATTTCAGTAGCTGCCAGTGACAAGCGGTTGACATCTCTGAAAAAAAATATAAATTCAATAATCATTTGTGTGAAATCAAAAGTTACTAATACGTATTGTTGTTCCCCAGATTTCAATATTGGCCTGAATCTACAGCAGCTATGCTTCTGCGTGCCCCTACGTCAACTCGTATTTTTTTTTTACTTCTTCAACCCTAACTGTATTCGTATCAGTCGCCTGTAGGCATCCCAACCAACTTAGTCTATGATCCCAACTATGTCATTATCAACTTTTTGAATATCGAATAGTAAAACTTAAGCTATTCGAATATTCCAATAGCTTCTGAAGTATGAAAATAATATTAAAAAATCAATTTTAATAATAATTAATATACATTAAATATATTAAAATAGTACATAAAAAATAATAAAAGCAAAGGGTGGCCGCAATTTAATATTAATTAGAATAAAAATATTTTTAAAAATTCTGAGATTTTATTTAACGCATTTTAATATACCCTAGATGTTGACAGTTATTAACCTTTAGAGGAGTGAGTTTTTTTAATGACAATTTTGTGACTTTTTTCCAATGAATATGTGTTATGATTGCTGGAATGATATTAGTTAAAATTTATAAGTTTTATCCTTGAAAAACTGTTTGCTGAACCCAGGGGACACAAACCTTACATATTCACAAATACGTTTAAATATTAATTAAAAAAAATACTAAATATTTCTTGAAAAATGAAAAAATAAACATAACCTACATTACAGTAGAACTTCGGCTATCCGGACTAATTGGGGATGAAGGTAGTCCGGATAAGGAAAAATCCGGGTGATCGAAAAAAAACATAATTTACACGGAAAGACATGTATTTACAATCACTGTAAATATTTTTTATTTGCCTAGATTAACATAAAGTTTTAGTATTAAATTAATTTTTATCAAGAAATTCATTTATTGGTTTTTGCTTAAATCCAAACCACTTCATGGCGAAATCTATGTTCTGAAAATTCTTAGAATGAGCAGGACCAATATCACTTTCTTTGCATATCTCTTCTTCGTCTTCTTGATCTTGTTGAGACAAATATTTCCTTAACTATTTTCACATCATTCAAAATTTGAAATCCAAGATCGTTCGCATCAAAATTTAACCACTTGGTAACATATTCTTCGACACATTCAGCACATATTGAAATTTGTGCTATTGCTTCTAAAATGTCTCTTCAATAATTTCTAGTGTGTTATTTGAACATTCTTATAGTCTTTTCAACTATTTGTTCCAGGATTTTCTCACTGTTGACAATTCCAAGAAATTCCAACTCCCGTTTTATTTATTAAAATTTTAACGTAAACATTTCATCGATCTGGTTTAAACACTCGATTGATAGGTTTTTCATACCATCATTAAAAAATTTCACCATTCATCCTGGTTTTTTTCTGATGGTAATATTCAACCGGAAGACTTATTCGATTTCCAACAACGCAAAACAACGAAAAAAATAGTATACACTCAATCACATATGTAAACAACGGTGAAATTAATTCGCCACAAGCAAATTAGCAAATTTGTAAAAATTTTGTTCCAGAAAACAATTCGGATAATCGAAAATCCTTATAATCGAGGTTCTACTGTATAAAAAACCCAGGGGCGGTTCGTAACCTTGAAATTTTTGCATATCAAAATAAAAAAAAATTAAAATCACGTTAACACTCAAGACCCCGGCCCTGCACTGACGAGGAAATAGTTGTTATCCGTTAAACCCCGGCCCCGAGCTAGCGCGGGTTTACACACGTGGGCGTATAATCGGAATCTGTTAAAGCAAAACTAATTTATTTCGGGTTTTTGTTTTTTTATGCTACTCAAGAGGGTTTTCTGCGTATGTGTATTTTTTGTGTCGATTTATATTATTATTTATGGGTGAAAATGACTTTTGAAATAACATAAAAAAAAGTACATATAATACGTCAACGCAAACAAATATTACACAGTTTGAGATTTTCTGGATGCCGTAAAAATCAAACAATTAAGAGTCATAATTTATTGCTTCACATGTTTATGGGCATTTACTTTAATTATGCGTGTCAAATTTTTATTATTTTCGGTTCTTTTCAATGATGTCAACATCAGTGAAATTATGCATTTTTATCGCGTCACATACTCCTTCACAAGACCATTCATTGTTTATTTTCATAGGTACGGTATTTCTTTGCTTCCGAGCCCTTTTTGTTTTAAAGAAATGTGTCGATTAAATAAAAAGATATGATTTTTTAAAGAAAAAACGCGCGAATCCGGCTGCATGTGCGAAATGTGCGGGTTTAAGCGTAACTTTGTCGCGAAACTGCCGGTTGCTTAAGTGTTAAAATATGATACAATCATGTAAAAACACAAATTTCACCACATAAAAACAAAATATAGATACTTAAAATAAAATACTTAAATCACTTAAAAATACGGTATAAATACAACGAAAAAAAGTCGGACGATTGACAAGCACGTCAAATCACTTACTACAGTAAAAAAAATAAAAAAAACAGTCTAATACAGTAAAACACAGAAAAACTGTTAAAAATCGCAAGAAACTTATTAACAATTTCTGTCACAAAAGTCCGTTATGACGTCACACGTCAACCTGTCAAAAACTAAAAACATTTATTCTACCTTCGTTAAAGCTGAAATCTATTTTTAAATGGTATATAAATGCGCTAAAATGTCCACAGATTGTAATGTAAGTCATATTTGGAGCCTATCTACGCCCACAGACACATAATACTGTGTTAGTTAAAAAGATGCCTATACTCTTTTAGCGAAAGATTCCGTTGACGACCATGGACGTCCATACTCTTCTAAAGTTTAATAATTAACAATTGATAATGAATAATCGCAAATTTAAATTGAAAATTATTTAATGAATACGATTTGTTAATTCTACTGCCTGGGTTTGTTTATGAATTCATTATTAGCTGTTCAAAATTTTATCAACGGTAAAACCATTTATATTTGAGATGTGGATACATACTTAGACAGATTTGTAATAATATTTATAAAGATATAATATATCTGAAGCTTTTAAAGGAAATTTTGAGAAGAAACCTCCTTACGCGGACTGTATATATATCGACTGTGGAAAGGAAAAAAGACGTAACTCACAAATATCAAATTTTACAGGAGGCGCAAAAAATGTGTTTTGATGATTTTGGGCCATATGCAAATTATTAATTATACACAACATTGAAGCGCACGGAGACTTCTAAACTGGTGTTTAATTGACATAATCTAATATTAATTAAAGAAATTGTCTAGGAAAAACCTTTCTTTCGGTCTTTTTTCTTGATTTTAATTTTTTACAAGGTCATCTTTTTCTAACATGAAAGCTAAATTTAGATACTAATTCGGCATTTGCAGCATACATCTTTTTGATAGAACGTGTATCAAGCTTCATACATTGTGATTATCTAAAAAAAGTTGTTTTGAAAAAAGTGGGGGTTACGTCTTTATTCCTTTCCACAGTCGATATATAAGCTTCATAGTAGTCAAATAACCATGAATACATTGTTGATAAATTTGTAAGGATTGGGGGATGTAGAATGACACCCGATATTGTAGTCCAGCAGCAGCCAAGATGATGATGGAGTAGAGGTTGTTAAGTTGAAAAGAAATAAAAGGACAATTACTTAAATTAAATTAACCAAATACAAGGCATTTAGAAAATATATTTTTTTAATGAAATATTTATTACCTATGAGCAGTGAGGACACCAGTTCCATGGCGCATGAGTACAATCTCTGTTGCTGAATGCATTTTTAAAATACAAAATTCTAGCAAATCGGCTGCTGGTGTGAGAGAGTGATGGAGGTTATCCTTGAGCCTCAAGGTAAGGTTAGGATCTTTTGAGCCGAAAGCTTTTTTTAGGGCGTGTACTGGATTTACTAGAGGGTTTCGGATCTGAAAGAGATAATACCTTTGTTAGGTTGAATAAAATATATAGTTTGGGGCTATTTGGTTGAAATATATTTTAATGTTATATAATGTATAACAATGAATTTATTTATATTCTTGCTAAGCAAAATCAGTTATAAACCTAATTTGAGAATGAATAATGGCTGATTTCTCTATAAACCATATTTATAGAAAGATATAACAAAGATTCGTAACCATGATAAATCTATGCCTGTGCATAGCTATTCATATGGAAACCATATTTTAGTTGTAGTGCTGAATTATAGGTTTCAAATGATTATTGCATTATGTTTCTATTAATTTTAATATTTTTACCTTTCTGATTTCAACAGCCATAGCGTGACCCGCGTATTGCAAGCCAACCAGTCCAAGATAAACTCTCAGAGGGCCACTACCTTCTCCCATCATTTTTTCCAAATCAGAAGCTTTTTCCTTTCCAAGATTTACATCAAACGTATCAGTCAAATCACTCAACGATTGCGTATATGCTCGTAGGCATAAATCCCGGCAGGCCGCAGCTTCCAATTCTATGTCTGGTGAAACTAAGCCGTCTGCGAGACCAGCAGTCATGTAAAGTGCACTCGCAGCACGATAATGGTAAATATTTGCAGATGTTATGGCATCTTGAATAAGGGGAACAGTAGATCTGGGCCTGCCTGAAATGTATGTCCCTTTTATATGATCAACCTAAAATCAAACAACAAAAATCATATTTTTCATCTATTTATGGCTCATTAAATTGTTGTTTATCAAGGCCAAATAACTTTGGCAATTGTTGTGGTTGAGTGGCAATACTCTAAGGAGTCTACAAAATATTTGGTTTAAAGGCCACACTGATTTCACAGTCGAGCGAGCCAAGACCTATCAAAACATACTATCTTCCATGGAAATACTATGTTCAGTTGAAATTTGATTCATAGTGTGCAGCTGTGCGAGCTTTGACACCAGCTTAATGTATATAAGTGATGGTTGAACTTGCATTTTGTGAACTAGCTATCTGGCATTGTGCTTATTCAGGTTCCTGATAAACAGATTACTTTTTTTAAATTTTTGACTACCATTCCCTTTATTTTTCTTTAATAAGGTACTCGATTTATAATAATCGAAGGTACCCAAATTTCCTCATGATGAAAAATGATCTCTACATAAGTCAGTATATCATCCAGAACAAGTTATTAGTTTGCAACCCCCCTAGGGGAATAACCTTATATTTGGAAATATTGGTTCTAGAGTTTTTAGAGTCTATTTCAAAATCAGGGGATTAAATTAAATACCCATAAAAACATTTTCATGCATTGATTTCAATTGATTGATCAAGGAATTTATTCAATCCTGAAAAACTGGAAACAGGAAAAGCTTTGAGTTAAGAAGTGGGACTCAATTAACATATCAAGGGCTTAGGATCACACCTACCCGTCTAACTAAAAAGATGTATGTTTTGAGTTGAGGTCAGTTTCGGCAATGCCATAATCATATTTTTTAGTAAAATAAATATATATTTCATACATAACTGTTAACAAGATTTTGTCGAGTATATCTAAAAATCAGATTATAATGTAAGAAACACAAAGGCATATGACTTGTTAAAAATTAACAGGTATAAATATGATTTTTTTTTTTCAAAAAAATAAAAATTTTCAACTGATTTTTATTATCGGACTACATTTTATATCTAGGAAAAATAATTTAAAATATATATATATTGCCTTCATATAGAAAAGCCATGTGACCATATGGTCACTCTCGTTCCTACAGGGTAAGTGTATTTTGTAAACGTGCGCGGCAGATATTTTTTGTTTATGACGGCGTCAATACTCAAAATATGTATTTACTTACTTTTAAAATGCTTCAATAAAGAGCGTAATTCAAAATCAAAGGGTTTTAATTACAAAATTCACTTGTAAATAACAAAACTTGGCATGTTGAGACGTTAAAGAATAAGCCATAGCGTATTTTGAGGAATCCAGGTAAAAAATGACAATCGTTATGTTGAATGTAAGAAAAACAATGTTTAGGAATGACCACACATAATAGAAACATAAAAAATATTTTTCACTTTGATCAGCTATAATTTTTTAATGTGTAAATTATTATTATAGTAATGATAACATAAATATAATATACATGTACACAGGTTTCATTACAAATTGTGTATAATAATCGTGTGATAATCATAACAATGATCATCATCACAAAATTTACATGTAAATAATGAAACTTGACATGTTGAATTGTCAAAAAACTATCCTAAATCCTCCATCGTCTTCATCAGCACTGTCTTCATCGGTCAAAACATTCTATTCGGGAGGAAAAACGAAAATAAATGCCTCCAAATTTACAAAAAAATCGTCTTCGCAATCACAGACTGCTCTTATAATTTTAAAATAGTCAAATCTTAGGTAAACATAAAATAATTTAAAAAATCTGAGGTTGCAATTATTATATTTAACAAAAAATAAATTAAAAAAAACATTACCGAAAAATTTTTGATGCGAAAATCTATTTATCCAATTATGGTCAAAGACGGGACGCATGGCTATAGCGGAAATAGTGTATTTTGATTGGTTTATAATGTGGCGCGAAGGATATGCAGCTAATGTTGGTCGATTGGCTATTCTACTATTGGTGACGTACACTGGCAAACCGCGTCATATGCATGACATATGATCTTCGGTTATCTTAAAGAATAGCGTCGTGAAGCATTTGACGTTTAATCGAAATTGCCGCCAACACAGAAATCGTTTGTGAATTATTTGTTTTAATTAATTATACAAATCAAAGAAGCGTTATGATCTTTGATTACTGTCAGAATAAATGAAAAAGATAAATGTATATTCAATCGTATCTTAACTAAGATGTATAAGTAATTACACTTATAAGTTATAAGTTATTGTAGATAGGCCCCATCAGGGCTGGCTCGTGGTGTGTGCGAAGTGTGCGGCACACACGTGCACCGCACTTATATTTTAGCACTAACCATTCACTTAGTTCTAGTTTTGAGAGGCGCCAAAGACGCCTCTCACAAAGTCAGAGAAAACCTCGAGCTGGCCCTGGTCCCTAAGAAGCCCCCGATAAAATTTGACAGTTTCAAAAATTACTTTGCATTTGTAAGCATTTTATATTTACCGCTTTCTTAATGAGCTCGCTGAGTGATCCAAGATATATAGCTGCTGTATCCATTCGAAAATTTGTGAGGACATTTTGAATTACTTTTGAAGATTTGGATTCTTGTGTGGATGATTCTAGGTTATCATCATCACCGAGAAGTCTTGCTATGTGAAATAAAAATACATAAATTTCAATTAAAAGTTCGTTAGGTATTTTAGTTAAATCACAAATATGAATAAATTACTTTGTAATTTAAATCATTTAAAATGTGTACCATTCCATAAGTTTTGTCTCTAACGACACGAGATTCGACTTTCAACATTTTTAGATATTCAAGATGATCACAAGTTCTCAGTTAGCAAATATTATTTATAGTTAATATATATAATATAAGAAAGAATTTAGAAAATTATACATCATTATTATAACTTTAATTCTAGGACATATTTGTTTAAATAATTATTTATGTATATTAGTATAAGAGGTCTGCACGGGCCGAAATTTTACAAAATTACCCGGTCCGAGCCCGAAAAACTCAGGTCCGACCTGGCCTGGGTCCGAGTCTAATACCACACTTGTTACCCAAACCCGACCCGAAGCCCAGATTTATACTCACCCCGAAAAAAACCCGTTTTTACAAAATTTCAACAATTGACGATTTTCTATAGAACTGGTAATAATTAAAATCATCATGGCTGACCTATGACCAACGTTCCCTCTAAGCTGCGCACAGCAGTTGAGAAGTCCCTGCGCACTCATTCCGGGTTGGCGCGCACTACAAGACAGTCGCTCAATTGATATTTGATCGGTCCGCGCAGCCTTTGAAATTTCCGCACATCTAAACCTTCGGCTTAGAGCAGCGATTTCCAACCAGGGAGTCGCGCCTCCCTGGGGAGGCGTGATATATTGCAAAGGGAGGCGCGAACAGTCCAAAATATTTCATTATCCTTTAAAACGTGTCTTTATTACTATATGAAATAGGGGATAGGGAGGCGCGAAGATATTTTTTATTCAAAGGGAGGCGTAGTAACATAAAGGTTGGAAACCACTAGCTTAGAGGGAACGTTGCCTATGACACAAACATAGTCTGAAATATTTTGCTGAAGAAATAAATTCTTTACGCGGGCCCGTGCAGACCTCTAATTTGTATAGATACATATTGTGATAACTTGTCGGGGACCCCTGTATTAAGCAATTAAAGGATAAATTTATATATTCTTTAATAAAAAAAGTGGAATAAATAAGTTAGTCTAAAATTAAACATTTTTTGGTAATTTTCGAAGATTTCCCACATTATTCGTTGTTATATTATGGTTCCTTGGAAAACATAGAATCGGAGTTTCACCGTATTTGTATTTCACGCCAAATAGGACACGATATCAGGTGGCTAGTAATCTCATCAACGAAAATGATCATATAATAAAAAAAAAATGTATATTCACCAGGAGTTTCATTAAATATCACACAGTTTTTTGTATATTCAATCCCCCTCGCCCCAGGCTCTACAAAAAAAGATTGCATAGTTCGTGAACGGCTTTCCGGACAGACAACCACCAAATATGTATCTTGGTCAACATCTAATTTATCAACCAATTTTTCTCCTGTTATCGTCCAACCGCCGACACCATTATAAGAAGCTTCACTTCTGAGATCTGCTTGATCAGGACTTTCAGATAGCTTTTCGTTAAGACAAATACGAATTTTTGCAGAGCCGTCTGTTAATTTTGGAAGTAGTTCGTCACGATCTTTTAATGGAATGTTCTCCTCCAGTAGGCAGTAAATTCCCATCCAGTGGTCACGGACTTGTTTGGCAATTGTCACATTGGAGCTTAAGGATTCTAAGATCCGCAGTCGCTCGGAAACTTTGGCCTCTAGCCCGCCGTGAAACACACTGGCCGGCGCTCCGACTATGCGCCATTTATTTAAATTCGAAAATACATCAGCTTCTGTCAGATTTTTGTCTGTTATGATATTATCGATTGCCTCTACGCGTTTGTCGAGGGCGTAAATGTCATCATTATCAAGTACTTCCAAGAATTCTAGAGCTTCATTTTGACTTGTTCCAAGGAATACATTTTTTATTATCGGCGCAAAAGCAGCCCTGCGATTTTGTGCTCTCGGGCGAACATGGTAGACTTCCTCTTCTAATGGATCTTTTACTGTTTTAGATACCTCAGAAGTTTTCGTTGAAGCACATCTCGGCAGACAAGTATTTTTATATAAACTGAGGGCATTTGTGGGTTTAAGATTATTTCTAATACATATGCACCGTGTGATATTCATAATTGCTATTATTTATGTAAAGCGAATTACAAAGTAGGTTTTCTTGTATAGTACAAGAAACTATGTCAATTAGGGAACTTGCTTTTGATATTTTCTATTGGATTTGTGACATTGCATATAAATACAACTAAATTTATATTTTAAACACAATACCGACAAACGTCAAAATTGCATAACCTAGAAGTTGTATTATCTCTGAGTTGTATATCATTAGTTATCTCTGTATATCATAGACCAGGTCTGTGAAAATGGCAACCTGTGAGCCGAATTCGGCCCGTTGAGTATTTTAAAAATAAAAACATTTAATACTTTCATAAAAAAAAATGCATTTACAAATAGAATGACTATTTGGTTTTCAGTAAAATATAAAATCAGTTGTCGATAGTTCAGTAACCATTTTTTGTAGAAGTTGAAAGCATGCCCGGTGGATTTTAGCTAGGTAAACCTGCAGTGTAATAATTTAAAAGATGTTTATTGTAGCAAAGAAATATGCTTTTTATATAAACCATTGGACTCGGATAACTTTGCTAATTGTAAACAAAAAATCTCTATATTAAATTATAGCAAAAGCACGTTAAGAATATATGATGAACACATAAAAGAAGTGTTAAGAATTTTAATAACAAAATTTACAACAGATATCGAAAAAATAATTATTGATGGAAGAAAAATCACATAGCCATTAAATTTTGTTATGCATAAATGAAAATTGAATGTAAGATAAACATAAATTGCAAGTAGGCACTGATTTGATCTGAGACGAATGATTTTATTAACTAAGCAAGGGTTCGTGCAAGTCCTTTTCTGTCCACCCCTGGATGTACTGTAACTCTAGATGCCGCCTATACATTAATCCATAGACTAGAAAACTCTATTCCTCTATGTTCTGTGTTGTTGACAGTTGGCAGTGACGGATCGGCATCCAAAATAATTAATATTGTTGAATAAGTTATACATTAAACATCTAATATGACCCGACATGCGAGAAATTGTACAGCGGGGGCCGTTTATACCTATCACGAAAAGAAAAAAGATGCGGCGGCATCGGGGTACGGCTCTATAAGCCAACGAGTAGGTAAAGATTCTGTACGAAGTTACGATTGCTGTAACCTTACATTACAACCTTGCCGAAACCCAGTTGTTACTCGGGAGGGGTATTTATTTGATAAAGAAGCTATATTGCAATATATCATCACTAAAAAGAATGAATACAGTCGTAAAATGAAAGAATTCGAACGACAGAATAAAAAAGATGAGGAAGAGTTAAAGGAACTCGCTGCGGCCGAAAAGCGTTCAAATTTAGTAAAATTTATGAACACTGAAAAAAATATAGTCAGTGCGTCCTTCAAACCGAGTACAAGCAAAAATGATGAATTTCGTTCAGTTTCCAATATGGCTAATGGTAAAAGTACTGATTTACCAAGTTTCTGGGTTCCATCTCAACTACCTGATGCAAAAAAAACGAAAATAGTCAAACCCGATAGCACGGTGCGCTGCCCAATAACAGATAAACCCCTCAAAATGAAAGACTTGATTGAAATCAAATGGACATTGGTTAAAGACCCCGATGATAAGAAATCTTTAATTGCTAAAGAAAGCCGTTACATGTGCCCAGTCACCCATGATATTTTGGGTAATTCTGTACCTTGTGTGATTCTCACCACGACAGGCGATGTCATAACACAAGAATGCTTTGAGAAAATTGTTAAAAAAGATTGGATTCATCCACTTAGCAATGAGAAAATATCTGAAAAAGATGTAATAGTTCTGAAGCGTGGTGGAACTGGATACAGCACCACTAATGACAACCTACAGGGCACAAGCGAACGTCCAGTACTTCAGGCTTAAGTGTTAGAAAGATTTTTTTATTTGAACATTTTTCTTTTTCGAAAAGTGTAACAGTAACATTATTTGTGCAAAACATTGCACTATATAATTTTTAAAACTACAATCCTTCTTTACTACAAAGATTGTAGTTTTCATTGGGGGTATACTGTGATTCTGTCAAATATACTTAACATAAAAAGCTGTATCTCAATATTTAAAAATATACATTTTTGTAAAAAAATTGTCACCTTAATATCGATGTATTTTATTTTAGTATTTATTATCTCCACAAACTTGTTATTTATATTCAGAAATCAAAATAATATCGCACATAAAACAATTAATTTATTACAGTTAACTGTTTATTTACATTCATATTATTAACAGTTTCTTTTGTCTTCATATCGCCTTCCAAATGTTTGTGTTTTTTTTTATGTGCAATTAGACTCGACAGGCGAGCATATCTGAAATGAATAAGTAAGAGAATGTAAAAAGGACAGGGATCAAAACAGTTTTATGAATAAAGGTGCATTACGTTAGAGTTGATATAATGTAATAGTTAAGGCTTACTTCTTGTCACAATTCAGGCAGTGATAGTCTCTTGTTCCTGTATGCATGATTTTATGAGCTGCTAATGTATTGGAGTGAGCAAATCTCTTTTTACATAGACTGCACTCGAATCTTTTTTCTCCAGTATGTATACGGTTGTGTCTGCCTAGGCTTCCCTATATTAAAAACAACATTCGTTATGAATAAAACAGAAATTATTATTGAATAGTTGGAAAAGTCAGATTGGTGAAAATATAGTCTTTTAAGCCGAGTCGACTTTTTTTTCAAAAAATTGATCAATGCCAGGAAAAAGTTATGTATGAGAGTTAACGGAGCAAAGTGACAAGTAATCTTTGATGTGGCACACGGTGGCCGTATTGTCAACTGAATGCCCACATTTTTTTGGTGATAATTTATGTGCCAAAAGACTCGCTTCTCTATTAAAATTAAGCTAACCTTTATTCACATTCAAAATAAATAATTTAGACAGCTATCCTGCCTGCACGATTTACGAAAAGAAAATTATCCCAGTTCTGCATCAACCTGAAAATATGCTCTACATAGAAAGTGAATGTAGTTAAAGAAAAAGATGATGACGGCATTAAGATAACAGTGGAACCTCGATTCTACGTTTTTCAAGGGACTGTAAAAAACAAATGAAAAATGTGAGAAATCTTCAAAGAATACCAAAATAAATGTTGAGTTTTAAAAAAACATATTTATTTACACTTTTTTTTATTAAAGAATATATATACAGTCGAACTCAGTTAAAAAAATAGCGAGATCTCAGATGTAATGAGGAAACATTCGTTGAAATTTTAGTTTACGGTTCTCTCCATACATTTATTCACTTTTATAACAAACTACTTCTCGGGCATACCGAGCAAAAATATCATGAAAATTTTTCTTAAAACTGTTAATGTATCGATTGTCTAAAAACAACATTTTCGACTCTAAGCAATAAAATCCGACCGGGCAGTTAACTATACCAATGCCAATAAAAACAAAGAAACAAGCATCAATTTTAAATTTTATAAGAAAAGTGAATTGACAGAAAAATGTAATATGTGTGTAACGTAGTGGTTCTCACGTGAAATTTCACTGTGGCCGTATTTTAAAGATCAGTGGTCCCAGAGACGTCCCGAGGGCATGGGCGCGTAGGCAATTGACTAGGACCGGCAAACGATCACAATTTTTTTTAAATAATAATAAATAGTTTTTAAAATATTTTTGACAAAAATTTGGTTTAGAATAAACATGATGCATCCAATGTCTTTAACAAAATACCAAACCCAAAATCGATACTTATAGAATGTAAGTGCATTTTAAATTTCCATTTTTTTTATGATGTATAGCAGGGGTCGTCAACCTTATGCTTACCGCCTACTTTTGCTTTTTTTTCATGGTAAAATTTTCTTACCAGCATCGCTTTATTTAAAATCCAGTATATGGGGATTTTGGGATAAAGCAAAAATCGCCCACCACAGAAGCCTTGACCAGGAAGTCAGGACCGCCACGGACCAGGTTGACGACCCATGATGTATAGTGAAGTTAATAGTTATTTTTTTCATAATTATTGAACAATAATATGGGCTTTTGGATCATATTTATTCGTGAGGATCTTTGTCAAAAAGGTACACATAAATTATGAATCATCTGAAAGCAAAACAGAATAAATGACAAAATATTTGTTTCAGTACGTGGGTGAGTGGAGGATTCAAATTTCTATATTTGTATATGTATCAGTGGCGGTTCTAGGTACTGGGCTAGGTAGGCTTAGCCCGACCTGCATTTTTCACCCAAAACTAGATGGCTGAATAAAAATGAACAGCAATTTGGCCGCTGAACAAAATAAATACATTTATAAGCGTAACTAACTTTTCCCAAATGAATATAATATCTTTGTTTAAATTTTCCTGTCAATATAAAACAATGCCATGTCTACCTACAATAATATTCTCGATTGTTTTGTATTACAATTTTAAGCTGAGCCGGCATAAAAAAAACAATAACCTTATAAATAATTCATAGAGAACATTCAACGTCAGTCTGGCAACACCTATTTATTAAAGGTTCAAGGGCTAAAGCTTTCCAGCCCTCAATCATAGACAATATTTCTTTACACTGGAACGCAATCTAGCACGATTCGATTTTGTTTGTATTTGTATGTACGGAAACGTCATCAAACGCACAGGACTGTGTTTCAAATTTACTGGCTTCTGTCATTCATTGGGGGCTAAATTGGAATTAGTCCATGACCCATACACAAATCGATGTATTGTACAGATATAATAGTATTGTATGAAAGTGACAGCTCTGTATTGCTTTTTGTACTTGTTATTTCACTTTGAAAGATAAATTTAAGGTTATTATTTTATTATTTCTTACTTACATTAGCATTGATTTTATTATATAGTAATTTATGCTTTGCAGTAGTGTCGTAGTATTTGTTAATTTGCTTGTAGATTAATGTATAAGATGAAGTGGAAGCATGCAAAATTTCGTAAATAGTATACAATGCTATGCTTTTCTCTAGCCCACCCAAGATTTCAGGTCAGGAACCGCCACTGATATGTATTCCTAGAATAATGGGAAATATGTGAAAAAAAATGGGTGCTATTTTAGGGCTCTGCCTAAGGGTGACACATAGCCTAGGAACGTCACTGCTTGGTCATATAGAACTGTCTCGTGGTCGCACCAAATTTTTGTTTTGACATGTGATAAAAATTACAGTTACATTTAAAACTTTACTGTTGGTGGCTGCTAAAGGTCTGCACAGACCAAAATTTTACAAAATTACCCAGTCCAAGTCCAAAAGGCTCAGGCCCAACCCGGCCCGAGTCTAATACCACACTTATTACCCGACCCGAAGCCCAGATTTATACTCCTCAGACTGAAAAAAACCCGTTTATTACAAATGTCCAACAATTTACGATTCTCTATAAAACTGGTAATAATTATAATGATCATGGCCGACTTATGACATGAACAGTCTGAAATACTTTTCTGAATAAATAAATTCTTAACACAGGCCCGGCCCGAGCTCGAATCTCAATTGCTGGGCTGGGCCGGGTAGTAGTCTGAGGGCCAGGCCCGGACCGGTGCAGACCTCTAGTGGCCGCACAAGAGAACCACTGGTGTAACAGGTGTGTAAATAAATTTTAATTGTGTATTTTTGTATGAATTGCAACTTTTTGTGTTATTTGACTGCTTCGGATACTTCATGACTTTGTGTGATGGGTATGTTTTTATGCATTTAAAAATAATGTTTGAATTGTTTTCAGTTTCTTAGCTAGAGTTCTAGTTTTCTTCAATATGAAATTTTGGTTGAGTTAAGACGAATCGCGAAACAAGATGCCAGGCAAGACTACAAATTTATGAGCGATATGAGAAATATTCAACAAAAATGGTCAATCAGGATAATATTTGTGACTAGGCCATCATATTTAGACGATAGATCGAGGAAATCGGGGGACGATTAATGCAGGATTATTTAACATTATTCCTTTGGGTGTTTGGCCGGGACTATGAAAGGTAAACAACCAGTGCGGGGAAATGAATCATGTGAGAACGGTAGATCGAGATTCCACTGTAAGCATAAAACAAGATCGGTTGAACATTTTAAAAATAGAGTCAGAGCGTAAGATAAAGTCGAAGTGGATAGATTTTCAAGATTTCAGCTCTTATAAAAATGATGCAGACTCACCTTGCTGATGAATGCCTTATCGCATTTGTCACATCGAAAGTTTCTTTCACCTGAATGCGTTAATAAGTGAATTTTTAAATTACCTCTTTGGGAAAAAGCTTTAGGGCAAAGATTACATGCAAAAGGTCTTTCACCTGTGTGCATTCTCAGGTGTCCATTTAAATCAGTTTTGTATGTAAACGATTTGCTGCATACCTGCAATGAAAATTATCATTCTTAACTTATTTAGAAGCAGGGGTTGAAGCAGATAAGCAAAGGGAAGATGCCATTCAGCTTTTACTTGTTGTATTCCAAAATGATCACACTTTTTCATGTTTCTTTTGATTGACTGTTAGACGCATATTGATGAAACTATGTTCGCTCCCAATGTAGAGCATATGGACTCCTAATGTAGTTTATCTCAACAAGATTTTTTAAAGAGAACTAGTTGTTTTTCAGATGATAAACCTCTCTTAAATTTGAACCCTTTGATGCCTTTCAGCATCTTCAAGCGTTCAAGTGCACGGATGAATTTGAACTGACGCTTAGTAAATGAATGTTTCGTGTTTATATAAGAAATAAATGTATCATTGAGTTTAAAGCCATTGCTGGCGAAAAGGATTAGCCCATGGGAATGCCCACAGATTTGAATCGTAAGTAGTTTTAAAAATTATATTTATTTTTGTTTGTCGGAAAAGGTTTTCTGATTATATTTATATAGGGTATAAAAGTGGAGAGCCAGGCATGTGTAGCATTTCATTTAAAATCGGAAGACTGTTCAATTGCGCTCTGTTTATTTCTAAAATTTCCTGGAAAAAGAGTATATGAGCGTCCTTATTAGCGTATTTGGGTGCAACATTTTTATCCCTTGATCCTGATTGAACACGTGTCTTTTGGAAATTAAGTGATTAGCACTGTTCTAATACTCTGGTATTCAATGTCCTTTCGGTTTTCCCAATATAAAATTTGGTACAACAAAAGCATTGCAATAAATTAAACTAAACCTCTCTCTTTTGAAGAGACTAAGGACAGAAAGATACTTAACCTGACAAGTATAGAGTTTATCTCCAGTATGTCGTCTTAAATGTCCTTTTAAATTTGAAGAAAATGTAAATGTTTTGGGGCAGCGTGTGCACTTATACGGCCGTTCACCGGTATGTGTTCGTTGGTGTGCATAAAAATATGTGGAAGAAGCAAAGCATCTGCCGCACACATCACAGACGTATGGAGTCTCTCCAGTGTGAGTACGAATGTGTCCTCTGAGGGTCGAGGGCACAACAAATCTGAAAAAGTACCAATATTATTGCCAATGTTACTTTCCATAAAAATAATAAAAGTTTTTGTTTAAAATGAGGCAATCTATTATATTTCAATAAAACATTGACTGGTCCAAGGTTTCCCAAACATTTTCTGCAATGGAACACTTTGCTAATTCGAAAATCGACGGAACACTTGGCTTATTTGTTAGGTCAGGTAATTCATAATAGTATGAATACAAAAAAAAGTGTTAATAATACACTTATTATTTTTAAATGTTCTGACATCGATTCTGTTCCTGCGCTTTGACTTCATTAGAGCATAAAAGGAAAAACTTGCTTCTCATAAATAGTTTGTATAAAACGGAAGTAAAACAATAATAAATTGTTTCGACACATTGGAGGATTCTTCTGGCAAACTCGCCAAGAAAGAATTTAATGACATTTATATGAGAATCACAGCTAAAATCAGTCAGATTTTCATTATTACTTGCCCTGAATTAAGCATGCTGGTTTTTCTGTTATGGAAAATGGATTGCATGCCAAGGAATCATAAATTCTAATTTTTGTTAAAAAAAGAAAAATAGTGGAACACCTATTCAGATTCTTTGGAACACCAGTGTTCCGCTTAACATAGTTTGGGAAACCCTGGACTAGCCTGTGTAGATAGTTTTTGGCGTTTGGGTCTTTCTTTGGGTTTCTTTGATTTTTCTAGTTGAGTAATGTGCTTTTACTACAAATTTTCAGCCTTAGCCAGTTACTTCCTAGATTTTTTGAATCTTGCAAAATCAATAACTATAATATTAAAAAAACTTTTATATTACGTTTATTATTTATATATATGAAGCGCAATTTAATAATGTAAAACCAAAATGTGCTAAATTTTGCCAATGGATGTGGAATATTTCAAGCAGTGGTCACTTCATCAATGTCCGCTTATAGACAATCTAACTTTTAATTACCTTTTAGGACATAAATGACATGGATATGGCCTTTCTCCCGTGTGCACACGGATGTGTATTCGCAGATTTGTGCGGTCATTTTCCACTTTTCCGCATTGTTTACAAACATGTTTAGTCAGACGTCGCTTCTGTTTTTGTTTAGGTTTAAATTCTGAATCAAAATTGTCATAGTAATATAGATCCTGAAAGCAAACTATATAATATATTACGGATCCGTTCTTCCAACATCATTCGGGAGTGGACATTGCCAAAAAAATAAATAATTATACTTATCTTGGTAAACGGTAAGAAATTTATTGATTTAACCCTTTCAACAGACTATTAACCGCCAAAATGTATGCGCCTGTGTCACGTAAGAGCAATCATCAAATATGTATTATAATTAGCCAGACAATGACTATTGAAATAAGCACAGGTGTAAACCTCAACTAAGCTTGGTTGAATGCAAGAATACCCTTGACAAAATACAAGGACAAAGTTTTATCATTTACTAGTTGATCTAAAGAAAGATTCTTACATTTCTTTATTTATATGTGTGCCTACCTGAATACTTTTTTCTTTACTTTCAGATACTTTCCGATCTTTCTCTTTCATGCTCCTTTTTACTTTTTTTGTTCTAAAACTGCTAATTGTTGTTATTTCAGTTTTTTTCATAGATCCAATACTTTCATTTGCATCTGAATAAAGATGGGAATAAACAATTTATTATCGTTAACATGCAATATAATATAAAAATTTAATAGGGCGTTTTATTTGAGATGAATAAATTTAACCTTTACACGCCCTGCGGTTTTCTACGAGCCCAGCGAACACAGCACTTTGCTATCAGATTTTTACACTGGTTTGTAATAATATTATGAGAAAATGCGCAGGCGTTTAAAGGTTAAGTCAATAAAACTGTTCAAGCACACCACAGGCACCTTATCCACTCTATTCAGATAACGGTCAGTGAAATATTTGAATGAGGAATCCCATTACTGAGAATTACAACAGGAAGTTTATAAAAAATGGTACAGTAATTTGAAAATTATGCAAAAATTCAAGCACGAAAGAAACAAAAAAACCAATGTTTCTTTTTCTTTTCAGGTATACATATCGACTGTGGAAAGGAAAAAGGACGTAACCCACAGTTTTTTCAAAACAGGTATTTTTCGATAATCACAATGTATCAAACTTGATACACGTTCAATCAAATGGATGCAAGCTGCAAATGCCGAATTAGTATCTAAATTTACCTTTTAAGTTTGAAAAAGATGACCTTGTAAAAAGTTAAAACTAAGAAAAAGGACTGAAATAAAGGTTTTTCCTAGACAATTTCTTGAATTAATATTAGATTATGTCAATTAAACACCAGTTTAGAAGTCTCCGTGCACTTTAAGGTTGTGTATATTTCATAATTTGCATATGGCCCAAAATCATCAAAACACGGTTTTTGCGCCTCCTGTAAAATTTGATATGTGTGGGATTACTTCCTTTTTCCTTTCCATAGTCGATATGTATATTGCATTATTTTACGATTTCACCATCCACTTTCATTTTAAATTTATATGATAAGGAAAAAGTATCTTCACAAAAAAAGTATTAAATAAAAGATTGTATATACACAGCTTTATTTACAACGCAGAACACATTAATGATTTATTGTAACTTCAAGCATAAGTAATTTTTTTTAATATTGTTTTTTTCTTTCCTGTAAAATATACTCAAATTCATGTGCTCTAGCAGTACCGGCGAAGATATGTTTTTATTTTAACAAAAGTGACTGAAAGCTTTCACTGTGAACCTTTAAGTATGTTTTTGTGTAAAAATGTTTTTACATTCCATGACTACAACCAGGGCTGTGGAGTCTTGTGAACAAAAGAAACTCTGACTCATAGAAAATGGGTCTGAGTCATGAGATTTTTCCAAACATCTATTATCAAAGTAATTTATACTAAATTTTGAAAACTGATATATTGAATCTAGGGTGGAAAGGTCCATTCATTGAACTGTTATTTTATACATTGTACACAAATTATTGGAATATATAGTCTGTGTAGGTATTTATATGGGTGTTCAACAGGGGCGTATATTCAGGGTGTGCAAGATGTGCGCTGCACATCCTGAACATACGCCCGCAAAATCTAGAACATAAAATAATATAATAAAAATAATAAAAGAATTTTTAGTACATTTTCCACATAAAAATTTATTAGATCAGGACCGGTTTCGCTCATCGCGAGCATTATCAACTGATCCTGCTCCTGTCCGACAGGACAACCGGTCCTGATCTAATAAATTTTATGTGGGAAAAGTACTAAAAATTCTTTTATTTTTTTTATTATAATGCCTTTCCACCAAGTATTGACAGTAAACACTTTAAAAGTGATAAAATAATATATTTAAAGTAAATTTGTTACGCGGTAGAATACCGCATTTGAAAAGGCGAGCGTTGTCCCAAGCGCACAATCTGACTTCCCATACGACTGAATACAGTTGCGCAGTCTAGGTAAGCGTAGCGTGGAGCCAATATTTTTGTACGCAACTTTAAGGTCGAAAGTCATTCACTTCATCGAGAGCTCACACGTCATGTATGAGGTTTCTCGGGCGTTCTTTCGAAAATGTCACGTCTCTACTTTTGTATTAGATTATTCTAACAGATCATCTTTCATTGATATTTTGGCGTGGTATAATTTATTACTAATATTCATACTTCTTTATTTTATTTTACCCTTACCTGTAATTAAAAATAGTTTTCAAAAAATTTTAATATATATTTTTTCAATCCATGTCCGCTCCCAGTGTGGAGTATATGTCCTCCGAATGGAGGTATTTTGATACAAATTTTTCGACGAGAACTGCTTGTGACTCAGTTGGTCAATCTTTTTTCATATACCAATTTTTTTTTGTTTATTTTCATACGCAGCACACCCAAAGCTTACACTCACCATGCACCACTGGTGTTCGATATTAGGCTTGGAATCCTTAGTTATAATAGTTTAAGGCAGTATTCTAGTGTAGAAATTTGAAAAAGTCGATTCTTTTTTTTTTATATTTTTCTAAAGTTTAGACATTTGAGAGTATGTCCTCAAAGGGAACAGATCGAAACTCAAAACTTTAAACGCATTTTTCTCGAAACTACTTTTTTCAAGCTGACGTACATAATATCTCAAGTTCTACCAAACCGATTTATTTGAAATTTTGTGTGAATCTTTTATATACATTGTTCTAGAGCCCGTAGCAGATTTAAGTCAAAATTTTAATTTTTCCTATTTTTAAAAAATTTTAAACTTAAAAAAAACGTAAAAATTCCATTTTTTTTCAAACGGCTGCCATTTTCTGAAAAAAAATTTTTTTTACTTCTTCGAGGTAGGGGCTCTAGCGAAATTTTTATTGATTGAGAATCCGTTAAACTGTTTTTTTTCAAATTACCAGAAAGGTTGGAATCATGTGCGTGGGGACACCATCTTTTTTTTTGACCCCTCCCTTTACCAGCCGATAACTTAATGAGTAAGATTGTTGTAAAATGTTGGAAGAATAAAATGACTTACTTTCAATATTATCGACATCTGATAGATCCATATCAATTGTCTTTTCGACTTGCCTTTTGCAGACTGCTTTTTTTGAAATAATATTTAAACATTTAATTTTACTTTTCTCTTTATATTTTTTATTATTTATATTTACAAAAATGCCATTCGTTGTATGTTGTATTGTTGACATTTCCAGTATGTTGGATGCTTTTTTTATTTTTGATTTTGACAGATTTTTTTTATCTTTTTTTGATTTAATTGACACACAACTGTTTTTGATCTGGAAAAGGGGCATTATGAATGAGTATGTTACCTTCATGAAATTATTTAATTCAAAGAAACAATGAGTGACTTGCTGTGCATAGAAAAATAAATAACCTTTCCCACCCTAGTCCCTATGATATGTATTTACAACATTTCGACTCAAATAATGTGAATATCGATAAGAAATATAATAGATACGGGGCTCAGAATTTATGTATTCCTCTGTAATATTATTATGAATTATATAAAAAAAAAATGTATAAGTATTCATCTTAAGCAAAGGAAATAAATAATTTGTTGATAACTCGGGAATGAACTCATCAATACAGAAATGATTGCTAACGCACCTCATACGTGGCCGCGCGTGTTTGTCAGCTTCTGACCTCGGTCGACCATTTAGTAGCATATAAGTCGTTCGATGCGGTGGTTTAACCGGCTATTTGCGATGCTTTTTTGTTATTTTCAGACACTTTTCAGCGATAATATTACAAAAATTGTTAAATTTATACTTTAAATATGATCAATAAAATCAATCTTCACATTAATAGCCGATAAAATAATCACTCACAAATATGTCCGTAACACTGTCCTTTTCGTCCAATGATAACAGCACATTTTTCGACCAATGCTAACGGTTTATTTTGAATCGCATATTTTTGAATTTGTCGTTTGTCCAATTGGAATGGACGTCTTTATATATTCAAAATTCAAATTTCCTGGCTTAGAACTGAAGCATCGTAATAATATTGAGAGAACTTTATTTGAAAGTTTGCATCGTTTCAAAGTTTTTTAAATAATCAAATATACTGGTTCGATTTTTTGAAGCTATAGGGCTGGGCGAAGATTTTTTGGAGCTGATTTGACAGATTTTGATCAGTGTCATTTAAAATCGTTTAGAGAATTAATTACGTTTAGATTTTCTGGCTTATTCAATAAATAGGTTTGTAATTTATTTTTCGCGTCAGTAAATTTTCTGAATACTTAAAAATGCAACAAAAATCCCCCCGTTGAGGTCAACAGGCTTACAGCTAGTATTTATTAATACTCAAATTTTTACGATTTTTAAATCACTTTTTCATATGTTGTACAATATAGATATCATCGGAGCACGCATGATTTTTTAGCACCGTAAGGAAAAGGTTAAGTTGTTATATTGCGTTTATTAAAAAACAAAACACTTTTCTGCGAGTTCCATACTATGGTGAGTATTATTGGCTGATATATAATGTTAATGTACTGTGAAAAATATGAATTAGATCACAATTTAAAAAAATATATTCATAAAAAATAAAATTTAGTTTAATTTAATAAAAAAAATAATATATTAAACAGCTAACTAAACATTTCTAGCCATAATAAATACCTTTTTTTCCATGGCGCTATTTTTCCCATTTGGTTGATGACCTTTATGCATGTTTGTATCAGAAACATAACTGGCAATATCCATCTTTGAATCGATTAGCTTAGGACTCATTGGAAACCCTGAAAAATATTTGTGATGGACATTATTAGGGACACGTACTTTTATCATCTATTTTATAAAAAAATGTGTTTTGACGCTTGGATTTCGCCTTTTGGAGCAAATAAAAATACAAATTTTATCATTTATTTCCTGTATGTGGATGCTTTTTTTATTTTTGATTTTGACAGATTTTTTTAAACTTTTTTTGATTTAGTAGTTTATAAGTTATGAAGTTAAATTAAAATATAACTAACTATAGAATATACAATTTATTGATAGAAAAGAATTGAAATTATAACAACAAAAACAACAAGGACTTAATTCAAAATAGAGATAAACATACATACAAAAGTACAAATATATTTATGAGCACAAAACATTTAAAATTGTTGAAACAAATACAATATAAGAAGAAATAAAAATAAAGTAATGAAATAAATGTGTTCAATGTAAATGGCAGTGGCGGTTCGTGATCTAAAATCTTGGGTGGGCTAGAGAAAAGTTTAGCATTATACACTATTTACGAAATTGTGCATGTTTCCACTTCACCTTATACATTAATCCAGCGATTTCCAACTTGGGAGGCGCGCCTCCCTGGGGAGGTGTGGACTATTGCTAAGGGAGGCACAAACAGTCCAAAATATTTATTTACTCTTTAAAACATGTCTTTATTACTATATAAAATAAAGGATGGGGAGGCGCAATGATATTTTTTTCTTCAAAGGGAGGCGCAGTAACATAATGGTTGGAAACCACTGTATTAATCTCATGCAAATTAACAACTACTACGACACTACTGCAAAGCATAAATTATTATATAATAAAATCTGTAAAATGAATGTAAGTAAGAAATAATAGAATAGTAAAGACTGGACGTCAAATTCGTCTCCTTCAAAGTGACCTAACATGTACAAAAAGTCGCACGGAACTGTCATACAATACAACGAGATTGGTATTTCTGTTTGTATGAGTGGGCTAGTTTGAAGTAGCCTGCTGACGTATGACTGCAGGCTGTATCGCGAGGCGCAGTTGTAGACAATTAGATGACGTTTCCGTATGGCCAATGTGAATAAAATATATACTTTTCTAATCATGCTTGATTGCGCCCCAGGGTAAACAAGAGTGCTCGAACTAAATCCGAAATAGCCCGAGCCTTTATTATTATTACAAATACGTAGGTATCGCCAGACTGACATCACGTTGCCTGTTCTGTATGAAGTATATATAGGGTTATTGCTTTTTTTATGCCGACTCGGCTTAAAATTGTAATACAAAACACAATCGAGAGTATTATTGTAGGTAGACATAGCATTGTCTTATATTGACAGAGGAAAATCAAATCAAATATATTGTATTAATTTGGGAAAGGTTAGTTACGTTTAGAAATGTATTTATTTTGTTCAGCGGCCGAATTGCTGCTCATTTTTATTCAGCCATTTAAAGTTTTTTTGTCTACAAATTTTGGGTGAAAAGTGCAGGTCGGGCTAGGCCCACCTAGCCCAGTACGTAGAACCGCCACTGGTAAATGGATATCCAGAGGTTTAACTTTTCTTACCAATTATTTCACATGATCGATTCCTCAGAGTGTTGTCTGAGTCTTGACACATAATTTTGAACCGATGAAAGTCGTAAATTTGTTTAAAACAGCATTCACATAATAACGACGGTAATGGTTCATCTCTATGTATCTGCAACATTTCATTTAAATATAATGAGAAATTATATTATAGAGATAAACCAACCAAAAGGTGTTAAATCGTTTGGTAATTGTAGAGTATAGCTGGTCATGGATTATTACGGCGAAAAACTTCACAAACTAAGCTAAAAAGAACGCCACGATTTAAAATTATTTTTTGAGAGCTTGATAATCGCGTTAAAACCAAACATTATTACGAAGAACACTGATAAATTATGCGAAATACGATTACATACATTATGGCGGGGCCGCCATAATGGAAATCAGAGGCGATGTACTGAAAAATATTTCGTATTTCGCATAATTTATCAGTGTTCTTCGTAATAATGTGTGGTTTTAACGCGATTATCAAGCTCTCAAAAAATAATTTTAAATCGTGGCGTTCTTTTTAGCTTAGTTTGTGAAGTTTTTCGCCGTAATAATCCGTGATCAGCTATACTCTACAATTACCAATCGTTTTTTCGGCTTGGTTGAAAGATTGTTTAAATCCTGATACATACTTGCCTTTATTTGTACAAATTCCATCATGACATTAGCTATTAGAAAATTGTCTTTCTGCGAAAATATGGATATCAACCCACTATTATTTAGGCACGCGCGGCAGATCGATATATTTTCTGTCATATTCTTTGAATATTATCTGTTTAAAGAATCGTGTTTATATTGAAATCTATGCTAGTATATTATCTCTGATGCCCACGTTATCTGTCAGTTGTCAAAATGAATGAGCGAATGCACTCCAACTGACAGGCAGCGGAAAGTTTGTATTGTCTATATACAAACACACAAGTACATTCGCTCTATACGTATTGTTAACCTAATTGATAGCGAGAATTTATGATATGAATTATTGTAGTGAATTAAGTGGGTAGATTATAATATTGGGCATAATGAATTGCCAGACAATAAAATGTAAACGTGAAAAACAAATATAATACTAAAATAAAATAAAATATAATATTTTTTTGTGAGTTTATAAAACGATATATTATTAGAATTAATTGATATTAATTATTTAAAGGGGTATAACAATGGGGAATTTGGGAGATTTAACTGTTCATTTATGATTGGAAAACTGGAAAGCTGAGCCCTATTTATTTCTAATATTTCCTGGTAAAATAATTTATGTTCACATGTGTTCCGCGCCTGTCAGTTCGAGTACATTCGCGCACTGTTTAGCACCGAAGATGCCGAGGGGTGAAACCCGGGTCGTGTTCGACCAAGAATTTTATGGAAGTGTACAAAATCAAAATGAAAATAATTCTAAATTATTATTAAATTTCCACCAAGCACCTTCAGTCGAAATTTTAAATTATATAATTAATAAATAAGAGTTTTAAGTGTTTGGCGAGTAATTTTTGAAAAACGAGAATTTTCAAATCATATAAAATTATTGTACGCAAAATAAAATACGCTCTTAGCCACAATAATCAATAAATAAATTCCTTTTTTGTTTTTTGTTAAAAAGGTAGTTTTGGTAATAGTGAAATACACATATCGATACAATAGTTCAAGACTGGGACAAGTCGAAAAAACATCTTTTTGAGTTATTCACATCACATTTGATTTGCATATCAAGATCTACATTTCTCCATTAAACAATTATCTCTTATTATCTTAAATAACTTACTTATAGTTAATATCTCAAAACCACTTATTTTGACTTGTTTCCGTCTTGAACTGGTGTATCAATATGCATACACCCTCTTTTTGCTAAATAAATAGTAAACATGTGATAGTCATGATAGTGTGAATATATTTTAAAAAATCTTATGGGCAATGTGGGGCAATGAAAATAATGCCTTTTTTTGCTTTAATTCACAACCTTTGGCACTGTCATACACAGTGAATGTTGGGTTAAATTAACACGCTACAGCATTCTTTCTCAACCTTTCAGGGCCCGTGGCCCTTTTGAGTGTCTTTATTTTTCTGTGCCCCCCATACCATTGATCTCGAATTTCAAAAAACCCAAGAATTTGCGGATATCTCAAAATTTCCAGCGTGGCACCTTTTTTTTATAGCTCTTCCAAGAATTTCGGAAAATTTGCCCGTGGCCGCCCTAACCTGTACTGTGGCTCTACAGTCTACATCAGTGCTTCCTAACCTTTTTCGTTCCACGACCCCCTAAATCTAAAAAAAATAATCCGAGGCCCTCCTCAATTGTCTCCGTAACTCGTTTTTTTTAAGCTCACCAAGGAATTTGAAATCTGCGATTTGGTATACTTTTTCTCAGATTGTCACAGAAACCCGTTTTTTTTTTTAACTCACCGAAGAATTTGATGTCTGGGATTTGGTATACTTTTTCCTCAGATTGTCACAGAAACTCGTTTTTTTTTAGCTCATCGAGGAATTTGAAATTGCGATTTGGTATACTTTTTGCTCAGATTGTCACAGAAACTCGTTTTTTTTAGCTCACCGACGAATTCGAAATCCTCGATTTGCTATACTTAAGAAATTCCGCGGTCCCCAATGTGGGAAACACCGATTTGATAGACTTAAATATAATATGTAGATGTTTTTACTTTCTACTGAATTTCGCGGCCCCCGCAAGAAATCCTACGGCCCCCTGAGGGGCCGCGGCCCACAGGTTGAGAAGCACTGGTCTACATGGTGGATTATATTTTTGATATATGGTTTTTATCCAAGTTATACTATTATTTTTTCGAAAAATGCATGAAAATAAAAAAACATTTGTTTTTTTCGCACATACTTTGCGTAATTGCACCATAATCAGAGGGTTAATTAATGCAACAGGTGGCGATCTATTCTCACTTTGACTATTTCTAGTAAATAATTTTATTCTTTTCATGTTAGAAAATGATCTTTCTACCGAAGCACTCAGTAAAAAATATATTTTTTTAAATTGACGACTTTCGTTAAAATCAATTATTCTAAAAAATATATAATTTACAATTTAATGACTGCAGGGCTGTCGATATACGCCACGAGGTCTATTTCTGCTACTACAAAAAATGATTGTTAGCAAACTGAAACATTATTCCAAAAATTAAATAATTTACAATTTAAATACTGCAGACGTCCACAAAAATCAATACATATATATCTTATCTATATAATATAAAAATGAATGTTTGTTTGTTACCTATGCGCTCTTATACCGCTCATCCGATTGCGATGAAATTTTGGTGAGTTGTTGTGCGGACGCCAGAATAGGTTTATAAATTAGCGGTGGGCTGCCAATACGTTAATTTGTTGGTTTTTACCGTATTCGTTCCTATACCGTTCATCCGATTGCGATAAAACTTTGATGAGTTGTTGTGAGGACGCCCGTGAGTGTATATAAATCAGCGGTGGGCTGCTAATACGTTAATTTGGTAATTTGTGCCTTATGCGTTCCTGTTCCTATACCGTTCATTCGATTGCGATAAAACTTTGGTGAGTTGTTGTGCGAACGTCCGAAAATTTATATAAATCAGCAGTGGGCTGCCAATACGTTAATTTGTTTGTTGTTTTCCGTATGCGTTCCTATACCGTTTACGTGACTGCGATAAAACTTTGGTGAGCTGTTGTGCGGACGCCCATGAGTGTATTTAAATCATCGGTTGGCTGCCAATACGTTAATTTGTTAATTTGTATTTTATGCGTTCCTGTTCCTATGCCGTTCATTCGATTGCGATAATACTTTGGTGAGCTGTTGTGCGGACGTCTGAAAATGTATATAAATCAGCGGTGGGCTGCCAATACGATAATTTGTTTGTTTTTTTTCGTATACGTTCCTATACTGTTCATCTGATTACGATAAAGCTTTGGTGAGTTGTTGTGCGGAGGCCCACAAATGTTTTTGAATCAAAACAGACAGCGGTAGGCTGCCAATACGTTAATTTGTTAGTTTGTCTCTTATGCGTTCCCGTTTCTATACCGTTTATCCGATTGCGATAAAAATTTGGTGAGTTGTTGTGCGAAAGCCCGAAAAGTTTTCTAAATTAGCACAGCCAGCAGTAGGCTGCCATTGCGCTTACAAGGGGCTCGCTTTATATCAACGCAATTCTCGGTGTTCTAGGAAGCAGTGAGTTTTTCTGATGGAGTACTTAAATAAGAATTCGATTGCTACTTAAAACCCTCCAAGGACGAGCGTCACCATATGGTCACACAAAACACCGTTGTCTATTGATCCCACTATTCATACTTTTTCTACCTGAATATCGTTGCTTTCGCTCATATTTGGTTAAGAAGGGTACGGACTACAGTTAGTCATCAGCCGTGGGAACAGGAACGGTCTCTAAAAGCACATGTGATTTTTTGAATTTCCGTTTTTTTTAATTTACTTTTTGAAACTGTTAGATATTTTTTTATAAAAACATAAAATTATTTACAGTTATTTTGCTAATATATTTGTTTTGAAATTATGTTGATCTAAAGAGGTCAAATTGTAAATATTTTTAAAAAAATCACGTTTAGCTATATTTCAACCCCGAATGTTTGCAAGCCCATACGGTCACTTTTGTCCTTACTACTGTCCGTACTCAATATTACACGGTAATAAAAGGATGAGCATGACCATATAGTCATGCGGAGTTTCTATACAACGACTTTGCGTTTTTTTTTTTTTAAATTTTGGATAGGAATAAAAGTTATCCGTGACTTCAATATGGCTTAGAAAATATTTTTTTTATCGGAAAAAAGCTCTCGTCTCTGGAGGGTTAATACATTAACAATATGCAATTTAATGTAAATTTCAGAAAATGTATTACTGTGTATACTGATCTTATCATAAATGTATAAGTCAGAAATTGCAGTTATGTACTCATTTGATCTAAGAATATTGTTTTCTTTTATATTAACAAGGGACTCGTCGACCTTATTAAAATTACAAGAACCATAGGTGAAGCGAATTGATTCACAAAGTTTTCCCAAAAATATCGCACATAATTACAAAAATCATCAGTGGCTTAGTGAACATGTTATACTAGCAGCCAAAAACAACGATGTTAATGCCATCAACTTCAGGATTTAAAACGAAGTACCAGGAGGAGAGACATTTTTTTAGTCCATCGATAATGTAATGAATCATGACGAAGTTGTCAATCATCCAACTGAATTCTTAAATTCACTTGATCTGCCAGACATGTCGACACACATTTTTACATTGAAAATTAGCGTACCAATCTATTCGGAAGTATAAATTCGCAATTTTGCAACGGTACCAAGCTTTCAGTAAACAAGATAATGAACAATATCTTCTAAGCTACAATTTTAAATGGAAAATTTAAAGGAGAAAATTTACTGTTGCCACGCATCCCAATAATTCCGACATATGCCATTCGAATTAAAATGTTTGCAGTTTCTGGTGCGACTCGCATTTACGACGACCATTAACAAAGCACAGGGACAATCGCTAAAAGTGTGTGGACTAAATTTTAAAAATCCATGCTTCTCACATGGACAGCTGTATCTGGCCTGCTCACGTGTTGAAAAACCTTCAGATCTATTCGTATTCACACCAGACAAAAAAACAAAATATACTTAAAAGCACTTCAATAAACATAATTAAAACACTTTCTTCCTTTGAGTGGCATTGCAACGCATGCCGGGTACTCGCTAGTCTTTGATAAAATTCACCAGCTGTCAAAATAAAACTAGCCATTTGTCTAAATTACTGCCTCTTTTATTTAAATACTAACCGTTTTACTTTATAACTGACCACATTCATACTGACACAGTGGATACGGATCGTTTATAATATCAACTGACCATTTTGATATACTACTGACAATTCATTTAATTTGCTGACCACACTGCGAATTAAATACAGACCCATTAAATACAGGCCAAATATTAGAAGTAATTAAATTTTAAAAAATGAATGTAAATTAATGACAAAGAGCAGAAACCATTATAAAATACAGAATATAATATTAGGTGTAGTAAAACTTAATGTCGCTTTTTAAAAATAAAACTCAAATTCATATTATTTTAAATGATTTGTAGATTTTCTTTTTTACGAAAAATAGTTTCTTCTATTAAAATAAGTTTTAGAAATCTCCTTTGTAATATTTTGTAAATAAATAAATGTTTCATTGGATGAAACAGGTGGTTATTGGTAAAGTAAATAAGTTAAGTAAAGTATTGGTACGTAATCCAAATTTCTGTCCTTTTTTTGTAAAAACTGGCACAAGCCAAGCCTCTACGGCCTACGCTTTTTAACTGTCTGTCAAAGCTACACTCAAATTTCATTTGAAAATGGAAATAAGAAACGGAATTAACGTCAAGAATGACTGAAACAAACACCTTTTTGTGAAGCTGTTGAACATGACACAATTTCTCCCATCCCATTAAATTTTAAATTATATACTGAAAAAAGCAATTTTAGATATTTATTTTAAATCTTATTAAAATGTCTCTAAATGTATCCGGGCTTCCGGTTAATTGGCTGTTACTAAATGAGGCCCCGTCCCAAATAATATTAGAAACCTCTGTTCCAGACTGAATGGTTAACCTAATACAGTGATGCACAACCTTTACCTTCTAGCAGGCCGCATGATACAAATTATCGTGGGTTCGGGCCGCAAAGAAAAACGTACGCTCAGTCATTTTTTACACGGAGCATATGTACGTTCCATGTAAAACAGCTTTACAAAAAAACCGTGTAAAAAAGATTAAGTGAATTTATATAAATGATTGATAGGTTCTATTACATTATTTTGGCCGTGATATTTCGCAAACATGAAAATAAATAAGCCATGCAAAAAAAGTATTGAGTACACGCTTATTAAAAATCGTTTTATTGTGAAATATTTATGTTTCATTCATATGTAATTTAAAAGTTAATGCGATCTTGGTCGATGTTAATTTTAACTATTTTCTTTTGATCTGACATAATATTTTAGGGCCTGCTTCTATGAACTGATTTATTTTCTTTCATTTAAGAAAAAGCTTGATTACATTTATTTACTAAATGTTTTACGTGAAAAAAATATGTAGAGAAAAAGATTGATGGGCCGTCACAAAATTCAAAAAGAGCCGCATGTGGCCCGCGGGCCGCAGTTTGTGCATCACTGACCTAATACAACAAAAGCGTAACTTTATTTGCAAAACTATAAGAATATTATAGTAATTAAACCATCAACTATTTTCAAAAGTAGAAAATAAAAGTCAAGTAAAATTAAAAACATTTTTAATTTATTCAGTAAAATATAAACTTTAGTAATATATATAATAATATAACAGTGGTAAACCAGTATAATAAATATTTTTAACTTCGTAACAAAAATAACGGCAATAAATTTACACAAATATGAAATATCTTGAAGGTTGACATACTCAAAAATTATTTAATACTAACATTGTTATTTAAAAATAATCTTGTTTATTAATTTTCTGAGTTGTGGATCTAGAAAGTTATTTGATAAAATAATTAGTAACATGGTGAAAATCAAGAAACTTGTGATATATATTTGCTGTCCGTATCAATAGTGTAAAAATAATTTGTGGCATATTAATTGATGTACTACATGAAAACAAACATAATCCACACAAAGGTTTTGTTGAATATCCGTATATTATCAATGGGATCAAGAAATAATTTCAATAACTAATAGATGCAATAACCCATTGAACCTGAATTAATTAAAAAAAAACAATCAGTCTATTAAGTCTCGGTAAAAGTCACATTTATTTAAATTCATTTAAGTACAATAACGTAATGTATGAATATTTGAAATGTAAAATGATGAAAACATATGATTTTTAAAAACTGTTTCAACACATTTCACAATTCTGTCAATTAAACACCATTCAGTATCAATGGGTAAAATACATTTTAGTTCAATTTATTACGGACGTGTGATCCTATACTGATAAAATAAATAACAAACTTCATCGAATTCATTCTAATAAGAAAAACAATAAAATGGAATATACATGAAACAAATCTATATTGCTGGACCTCTGGCCGAGTTGTCAATGAATGTTGTTTCGGTTGCAGTGCCAACAGGTTTGAATCTCAGTATGGAGAATTTTATGACTTGATTTTTCAATCGATTGATGAATTTGCATTTGAGAGCATGGGTGTCTATGATGTCTGAAATTACCTTCATTCATTTGATCCTGAAAATGGGACATAGCGAGAGCAACTAGCTCATTTATAGTACTGTCTTAGCAGTATCTTTCAATCTTTCAAAAAAAAGAAGTTGAGCAAATGAGTAACATGCAGTTATCATAGACAAACTTCTTTTGTGGTAAGCTCTATTAGGAGTCCATATGCTCCAGATTAGGAGCCAACATACTTTAAAAAAATACATTAAATCTAAAAAAATTGATTACTGTTGAATATTTTTGGAACTAGATTTCGAAAGAACATCTTTCAATAATACAATACCTAATAATAATTATTTATTTATGCATCATATATGAGCAATATTCCAAAGTAAACATTTTATTTGGTTGCTATTTTTATTATCAAAAAAATTATAACACCTTACATTTATAAGTACCTATAATTATTTTATATAAATAAAAATTGTGTAGCTGATATCACTGATTGACTACAAAAACATTTTATTAAAAAGACTTGCATATTAAACAGTCAAGAGGAAATTAATTCGCCCAGTAATTAGATTCAAGCACCGAGCAAAAATGTTATGAATGAAGAATCACAAAAAACAATAATTCAATTTGTTTGGCATATGGAAATTCATTTTCAATATACATTTGAGATTTAAAACTTTGATATTCCACATTTTGTGCACTTTCTTAAGTGAGATAAAGTTAGTGAAATAGCAAAAATATCAATCAAAATTTAATATTGGAATTGTTTTAATGTAATCTGAGAGTTAACTTGGTGATTACACTGAAAAATACTCATTTAAACATAACGAATTTCCCTTGACTGTTACGTAGATAAGTGACTTAACCTTTTTATCGTGAATATGATAATATGATATTGTATTATAGATAAAAATTACAATAATTAGACCCACCTTATTATACAAAATGGAAATGATTTTATTACGTTTTGGTCCCTCCTTAATTTCATATTTTAGGGCTGTAAGAGAGCCAAATATAATTTTTTAGATGATGAAAAAAAGGTTGAGTTGAAAAATAGATTTCACATAGGGAATCTTCCTTTTACTGACCGCCTAAAATTTTGAAGCTGCTGTTTGCCATAAGATTTGGACAGTATAAATTCACTTTTTTATAAATTATTAGGAACCATAAAATTATTTATCTCCACTATTCAACATTTATTCTTTTCACTTAAATACAGTTTGTGTAAATATGATAAATTATTTTGTCTTTTCTTCAATATTAAAATCCATAACATAAGTCATAAGTAAAATGACAAGATCTACATATTATTATACTATAATATATATATATATATATATACACTCAATTGACTCAATGAATGTGTGTGTTTGAGCACTGAGAAAAGTTATTTGCCCTCTTTTCATGAAATTACAGGATTTATTCTATTCATTAGATTAGTAAATTTGGTCAGAACTGTGTTGTAGTGATTCAAAAGTGACAATGAATTACATTTATTACTATATATTTTGTTTTTGTATTTAGCATTTTGTTTTTAATTGTAGTAAAATTTAAATATTTTAATCCAGCCGATTCATCAATGAGAATAAAAATGTGAATAAACAACAATTATTTGTGATGTACATTTGGCTTTGTAGTTGGGCTTTTGCGTTTTATGAAGGCTTATACACTTGCCCTCGAATAATGTTGTAGATTTAGTCCCACGAAAATGTGTGTAAATTGATCCAAGAAACTTTGGAAGATTATTTGCAGAATATTGAAGAAACTGATCATTAGACTCTGAAGTGGATGTATTCAGATGCTTAATTTATTAGGCAAAGTGAAGATAATGTGGAAATTCTGTTTTAGGGATTACTCCTAACACAAAAGAATGTATAAACCAACAGTTATTATCTCTGAACAAAATCTATCTTTGATGTGATGCTATTTTTAAATGTCACTTTGTCTGCAAGTTATAATATTTTTGCTAAATTACAATTTTTATACTATATTTAGGACGCAGTGTATATTTATTTCCTCTCATAGCATACTTTAATACATAATTTAAACAGAATCAACTTCATCTATTTCCATACTCTCATTAATCATTTCCAATTCACCTCTATAATAATAAACGTTTGGCATATCAACTTGTAACATCATATCTCTAAAACTTTCATCGACAACGCTCGGAATGTAGTCAAAGCTCGTCTCCAAAGCTACTGAAACCATTTTTTTATGTTCGGAAATGCTCAAAAAACATCTACATTCATCCGCAGTAGAAGTACTGGGGAGTGATTCAGCTATGCATATATTATGTGATTCAGCATTCATGTAATATTTACAACTTTTGAAATGAGATGTGGATATATCAGTAATACAAACATCTGTAATTGTATCTGCATCTTTAAAATGAGATTTATTGGAGTCTTCGGCACTTATTTCTGAACTAATATTCTTACAACTGGTGGATTGTAATTCAAAAATTTCACCAATATTCGATTGAGTGTCTTTAGATTCTAATGAATAATTTGCTCCATATATCTCAGAGCTCGGAGCAGCTTTCATTTTTGATTTACATTCGCATGCATCTACACCAGTTCCGGCAAGTTTTCCAGAATCTAAGCTGCTATTGACTTCTTTAAAAATGATTTCAGCACATCGTCGTAGTTCCGCTAACTGCTCTGGGCTAATCCATCGCCCGTCTCTGTCTAATTCTTCACCGTCTTCTTGGTCATTTAATGTTTTTGCTTCTTCTTTGATTGTAACATCGTCCGAGGGGGACATTCCTGAATCGAGTGACAGCAGTTCATCTTGAGCGGTTGAATCAGATATATCACAGCTTGTGCCCATATCTTTAAAACTCGGCTTAACATCTATTACAGTCTCGTGTAAATATTCGCTAACAGAATCAATTTCTGGGCTCAACTCAAAGTTTTCCGGTTTCGCTATTGCCACTCTAGAATCCAGTAACATATTATTTTTAGAGCCGGCATCTTTTTTTGGCATTATTTCTTTTTTAGCTGCTCCATTTTCATGATTTGTGGCCTCAAAGGTATCCATACATTTGAGCAATAAATCCACTAAGCTTTCTCGATTTTTTGTTACTGGACTGTCATCTATAAATAGAATTTCAGTAGAATCCTGAGATAATCTGCGTAAAAGTGAAGTAAAATTGGCACTTTTCTCTCTACTGAATAAAAATTCTACCAGTGATTCCCTCTTTTCCGTACCACTAATTGAAGCAACGTCAAAATCGTCCATCCTCTTTTCAAAAGTATTTGAAGATGTTTCTTCTAGTGATTTCTGTTTTACTTTTATCAATTTATTACTGGATGCAGATTTGACACTGTCTTGCCTTTTGCGCTCATTTCTTGGATCAAAAATAAATTCTAATAGTGATTGTTTATCATCTCCTTCAGAAGAACGTTTCTTGAATATTTTTCTCTGTATTTTTACATCAGGGCTTTTGACAATATCAGATTTATGATGAGTGGGCTCTACTGCACTTGATAGAAACTCAGAGTATGTTTCCAATTTATCGCTTTCTCCGGCTGTTTCTTTTTTTTTATCATCTGCTTTCTTTAGTTTTGTATCTTCTGGAGAAAAGTCATCAACAGTTTCTTCTCTACTATCAAATTCAGACGGGCTCTGCTCGGGCCAAAAACAACTGCTCTTGCGCCTTCGTTCTAGACCGTCTATTTTAGGAGTCCGTACCATACCGAAGAAAAACTCTAAAACTGCCGATAATTTGTTTTCATAGGTGTTACTGTTGTTAGTATTAGAACAGTCTCCACTTTTATAATCACTACCCAGCAGGCTGAAAGGAATATCTTGGTTTTTCTCCTTTTCTACGTCACTCGTATCACCTTCGTCTTCAATGTTAGTAGAATCAAATAAAAGTCCACATTTTTCATTGCACTCGTTATCGTTAAATTTATTGTTTGAACAGTCAGTCTTGGCATACCTAAAATTGATTGTTTCCTGCAATACTCTGAAGAACTCTTTGGCCAACTGTCCTGCCGTTTTTCCAGTATCGGCAGTATTGAAAGCTTCTGCGTTTTTATCTTGATACTCAGTAATATTATCATCTTTAACATCATCATTTATCACTTCAATTTTATCAAAATCTTTTAGATTAGTTTCCGCTTCATTTACAATTGTCTCAGTTTTATCATTATTATCAGAAGCATTTCCTTCATCCATTTGAATTTCATTTTTTTGTTCATTTTTTATCAACAATTCACTCTCTGTCTTTTCATCCTTGACGGCCACTATTCCCGCCTTCAAAAACTCCCAGAGGGTTTCGATAACATCAGCGCTGGAAACTTTATCTTCTTCCGATTCTTCGTCTTGGTTTCTTTCTGGCTTTCGAGTGCTGCCACCGGCATCTTTAAACGTAGTCCAAAGACCTGGATTCAAACCTTGGTAGCCCTCGGCCAGAAATTGCCAAACTCATGATTTCCATTGTCTCAATTTCCTCATCGAAACCCTTTTAAATCTAGCAACAGTGGCACTTAACAGTTCCTCCGGCCTCGATTGACTCGTTCTATGATTTGACCAGGCTCCAAGAGAGCCCGAACTCGATCGCCCTCTGTCCACTCTGATGCTGGAAGAAGATGAGTTTCGGTGGTAATCCAGACCGACAGACATTAACGATGTCGGAAATAGGTCATCTTCTCCACCGCTGAAGCATTCTCCGTCAGAATGTACCTTTCGAAAAGTAAACAAATAATTTATTAAATATATAAATACAAATTAGTTATAAAAGAACATGTATGATTTTTTTTTATTTCTTAAGCTAATTTAGAAATTGTTTTTTTTTAACACAAATTAGTTTAAAGGGGTTCACACAAAGTAGTTTAGGGGTTCTGTGAGCAACTGTTGTTGTGAAACAACAAGCAAACTTTGAATTACAATGATTATTTGAATTGATTTAGAAATATATTGATGTAGGTATGTATAATTGTTATATGTCTACTATATGTCTGTAACGCAAAGCACAACACTGCTTTTAGAAGCAATACGCCGACACAAGGATAGAGGGAGTGTTGATTAACTATTGACAGGTGACTCTGCCACCTGGTGTACATTAAATCTAGTTATTCAATATGTTTATCCCGTTTATTGTCAAGATTAAATGCATCTGTATCGCTTGATAGTTACCCGAGACCCGTCAAATAATATGTATAGTAGCTTCTTTCACAAGATACCATGAGCATTGACGTTATGCACATTGTATGGTATGCTTTCCAAAGCTGTCATGCAATGTTGCATGTGCAGCTGGCATAATATTTAGGAATTGATTTGGATAATTATCAATTTTTAAAAAAATCACCTCTCGTTTAGTGCCACTGAATCTTCCGAACATACTTCCCATTGCAGATACTCTTCTTCTGTAAATAAAATTAGTTTTCAATGGATTATTATATTATAATAAATAATGAATAATAAGTTTTGCAAATCTCATACTATTCATATTATAATAAATTACAAATAAAAATGTTCATTTGATAAGCTAGGAATGCTTATTTGCCAAGAGTATAATGAAATCAATCTATTTGAAAATCAATGATGATTTAGGTATATTCAATCCCATAGTTTTCCAGCCCATCTATACGTTTTATAAAATAAATAATTTGACGATTTGTGTGTGACTGCTTTTTCCACTACTCAATAATGATTTTACTACCATCAGTGATGTTAGGCGAACCTTTAAGATTAATTTAAGATTAACTCGACATTACATTTATTGTTTTGGTGTATTGAGATTAATTGCATAAAAATGATATGAATTTATAATAATTATTCACCTGGCTGTGGAAGTAGGATCACTTCTTGCTGCTTGTACAGGCTTTTTGGATCCACTGGCGCTTGATGCGCTGCCTCCCACCGAATAAGTTCCTGTTCCTATAATAAGAGTGAGGTATATAGAAGATATATGTCGGGTCTATGGCACAGTGGTCAACGTCGTTGGCTTCCATGCCGGACTTCATGAGTAAAATAACAGGGCGTAGCGAGAGCGGTTAGCTTACCACTAGTCCTGTCCTAACTTTATCCTTTCTATCCCTACTCTCGTCGAAAAAAAGAGAAGTTGACCAACGGGTAACAAGTAGTTTTCGTATAAAGAAAAATTCTGTTGAGATACCTTCATAAGAAGGCCATATGCTCCACATTGGGAGCAGACATAAAGGATTAAAAAAAGCTATATACAGGGGAAGAAATTAAATTTCACATGTCCTTTATAACCTCACTTTATAATGAAGAAAATATCGAAATCCTGTTAATGTTGTCAAATATTGTACAGTTTTACTGCATCTTTTTTGAAAATGATTTCCATAATTATCAAAAGAGGTTAATTTTTGAATAGTAACACTTACCTACGAGTGCTCCTTTAGTTAAACTTAAGCCACGTCCCAATTTTGCCATTGCTAGTTTGTGTTTTGGTATACCTGAAGTACCCTTTTCTCTCACAACAAATCGTCCCAGAGTTTTCCAATTGGCCTAATAAACAAAAATAACTTTCTTGTTACAATCTCATTAAAATGCTAAATTCTTTATAGTTAGCAATTTTTTATGTTAAAATGTCATTATTAAAAAGAATAAAAACCCACTTGAACTGCATAAAGTTCTTCATCATCGGCCAATATTCTTCTCGCTCCACCTCCTCTGACCCCCCAATCAAGTTGTTCTTCTAAAACAAATCTGAAACAAATATTACAACAAATAATAATTGAGATGAATGGATCCAAAGAAGATTTATAATTTTTTTTTCTTCTGTTGAGAAATAATAAATATTGATATATTGAATTGTGCAGTGTAAATAAAATTCTTATTCTTACTTATCTGGATCAGCTGAACCTCTGGCTTTTGATAATGCCTGTCTAAGCACAGCTCGGGCAGTTGCACCTGGATGCACTCTCAATATCGCATAAGGTATTTCCGGAGAAACATCATGTACGCAAACTAAAACTCCCCCAGCTGTCACTTCCTCTTCAATTTGCTGCGTTTGCTGAGCACCAAGACTGCAACAAAATTTGTTTTTTAGTTATAAATATACAGATTAAACTTTTTTGGCTTATGATTTAAACATTAAAATCATTCCTCGGTAAATAATCACAGCTATGAAATCAAATTTACCTAACAGTTGTCAACCATGCTCTACTGGTAGGGTCATCTCCTAATCTTTTCAATGCCAGTCGTCCTACAGAAGTTAAGCCTCTTTCCAAAGGACCAAGAACCCTCGGTGCTCCTATTGCACCTAAATCTACTAAGACTGCCCTACCGTTGACTGCAGACACACTGTTTCTATCTCCAGCTTCTTTAAGACATTTTTCAAGGACCTGTGAAAGAACAGTTCTGTTAGTTTTTGTTCTAAAATTGATTGCATTGATTATGAACTAATTGCTTCTATCTATGTTTTAAATTACACTTGCCTCTTCTGCAGTTGTTTCATCAGATACCCTCAAAATAGTGTATGGTTCACTATTTGTGACACCATAAACTCTAATAAATTGTGTAGACTTTCTGCCGGGACCTGAGCCTTCCTGTTCTACACGGGAAAAGATCAGAAGAGATGCCATACTGAGTGACTTATTTGAGGGAGACCTGTGAAAATTTTTACATTATTAAATTTTATTTATTGATTATTAAGTGAAAAATGATATAATGAATAAATGCATCCACAAACCTAAGCCTGACATGCCTATATCCAGGTCTCAAACACTTCAGAGGGATCACTCTTTGTGATATGACACAGTTAGTTTCTGCATCGATTACACTGAATCTTATAAATGCCAACTCCATGAATACTACCTAAAAATATAAATAATTACCAAAATTATATGTTTGTTTCACTATATGTATATTATGTGACTTGTGAAAGAATTCTTTAAATAATTTAATACCTTAAATGCAAAGGTTTCATTCCAAATTGGGTTGACTGCATTTCCTTTTGCTGGTTTAGTTCTACGTCTGATGCAGTCCCCTCCTACTCCGCAAACTTCTGCCTCAACTATAGGATCACCCATCCAAGCTTGAGCTCCACCAAATACCCATTGACCTGACAAAACTCCAAGAGAAACACGATAGCTGTGTATACCTTCGAATTCACGCTCCAGTGGATTAAACCTGTGTAGTTTTAAAAAAGTTTTATTATTTTTCAATATATTTCTCATTATGAGTATCTACAGATGAAGCTTTTTAAGAAACCTTTATTCAAAAGGCAGCATTTAATGCCTACTAATCAGTGGCGTAACAAGGGGGGTGAGTCAGGAGCGGACCGCCCCGGCCGGCACATTTTTGGAGGCGGCATTTTGAAAAATAAATGCAATATTTTTCGATAAATTATATTTATACTTAAAAACATTAAATTACCTGTATTTAAAGTCCTTGTTCATAGATAAAATATAGTAGAAGTGGTTTAAAAACAAAATTAGATTATTGGGGGCTGCAAATTCAAGGATCGCCCCGGGTGGCAGGACCCCTTCCTACGCTACTGCTACTAATATAATAGCTTTAGAAAGAACATTATATATTTGTAGATTTAGAACAAATTTGATAAAGTAAAAATGAAAGATCAAGCCATGTGTGCATACGAAAATACATGATGTCTATTCAATAGGAAAATTTTTAATATGTATATGCAAACCTGTGATACATAATATGCTGAGGATCCCACATAACGCTAGGTTTTCGTACGTAGCCCACACATCCATTTTGTTCAAACATAGCAGCGTATAAAGCCATGGCAGCATCTTCTGTTTGATAGTTCATAGCCACCATTTGAATACCACAGCACCAAAATTGAACAGGTTCCAGGTTTGATGAATCTATCCTAAGACTGAAAAGTACTATAAATAAAGATATTGTACTTTGTAATTTATTTTTATATTACTGCGATACTTTTTCTAGGTACACTTCTGAAAATATTGATTCACTCTTTTCCATCAATAATATGGTAAGATATGATGGTCACAAATAGTGTCGAGATGCGCGCTTGAGGCCTCCAAACTTTCGGGGCCTGAAAAAAGCTTATATAATATTTATATGGAATCCTGTTATCTGAAAAACATGGTCTCCGAATCGTATTGCACCTGGGGTCTACCGGATGCTTAATCCTTCACTGGTCACAAAGATTACACAAACTGTTGATATATTTAAAATAATTTAGAACAATGCTTCAAATTGACTTTTACTACAATACTTAACCCTCCAGAGATGAGTTTTTTTATCAATATTTTTTTTTTTCAGGCACATTGAAGTCACAAATACATAGCTTTTATTTCTAGCAAAAAAAAATAAAAAAAAACACAAAATCGTTGTATATAAACCCTGCGTGACGATATGCTCATCCTTATAAGCCTTGTGTAATATTGTATATGAACAATAGTAAGGATGAGCGTGACCGTATGATTACACAAACATTCAGGGCTGAAATATAGCTAAATGTAAAATTTTAAAAAATATTTACAATTTGACCTCTTTAGGTCAACATAATTTCAACATAAATACATTAGTAAAAGGAGTGTAAATTATTTAAAGTTTTGATAAAATTATAACTAACAATTTCAAAAAGTCCATAAAAAATAAACGGAAATTCAAAAAATCGCATGTACTTTTGGTAGTTGTTTCCGTCCCCGCGGCTGATGACTAGCTGAAGTCAGTATCATTTTCAAACAAAATTGGGTGAAGGTAACGATATTCAGGTAGAAAAGGGATGAATAATGGTATCAATAGACAATGATGTTTACTGTTACCATATGGTCACGCTTGTTCTTGGAGGGTTAATTTGCTGTCATAAATAAGAATAAGTCAGAGAGTTTATAATGAGCAATGAAATATAAAGCGATATTAACCTTAACCGATATGATTTTTGATTTTTCTTCCTGGCAATATTCTCATGAATTTTATATTTATCATTCAGATATGAAAACTTGTAGATGAATGGATTTAAATTATTCAGTTTGAAACGTACCCTGCTGGATACGTTCTCATCAATTGTGTCTGCGTGTGTGCCATCAACGCCAAGGGATGTTTCCTGCATACTTTTTTTGCTAATGGTTCTCCTAGAGTGCAGCACTGGTAGCATGGGTGTCGAATGTTATGCCAAGTTGAACGCCTTGGAACCAACTGATAAAACCAATTTCACAAATTTATTCAAATTCTAAATAAAAATAATAAGTCTATTTATTTATTAACTCAACAAGATATTTTATGGTTTTGGCCAAATCATTGAAAATCAAGTCTTAAATTTCGACATAAGATTTTGAATAGCAACTCATAATGGTATTCATATCCAATGAATTGCAGAATGAGGCGCACATGAATAAATAAACCGAAATAAAAAATAATATTTTTTATTTGAAGTTATTACTCTCAGACCGGTGCTTTATCTGCGCTTTAGGGTAATGCTAAAAAGCTTCGACTGTAGTATTGAAAATATTTTTTCCACCATTTCAAATAAGACATGATAATAAAGTCTCATAAAAATATTTCTTTATGGGATTAGAACGTTTCAAATTCGAAAACTTCCAAATTACGTATTAATTTGTTTTTTGACATCCTACAGATTTTTTAATTGAAAAATATGATAAAAAATATTTATAACTACAACTTCAATCGAATCTTTGTAGAACTTAATGAAATCTGTGAACTTTTGCTATTATTAGATTGTTGCATGCTGTATATGTCATACGGGCTTGAAGAATTAAGAGATAAATAACTTCTGTGATTACATTTAAAATGTTCACTGTCAATACTTGGTGGAAAGACATTATATTAAAAAAATAAAACAAAAAAAAAATACGTAACAATGAGTAAATCTTGTAAAAAAAGCAACAGTGTCATCCAAAAATTGCCTTAAAGCGATATAGTGCAAAAAAATGCATAAAAAAAGGACCGGGCTTTGGATCAATGCACCCCTTGTATATGCAGGGGCGGTTATATTTCATGAAATATTATTTAAACATAACATTTATACCATTCACTCATTTCAAATTCTTCATGTTTTATTGTATAAAATAGAATAAAAAATAAAATGTTCTAAAATATTTATTATAGACAATAAATACATGAAGAATTTAAAATGAGTGAATGGTCTAAATGTTATGTTTGAATATTATTTCATGAAACATAACCATCCCTGCATATACAAGGTGTGCATTGATCCAATGCCACATTGACCGGCCGCCACTGCCGGGTGTAGTTGACAGCTATTTCCTGCTAAATTTTAATCCAGCCCCAATCTGTTTACATCTTTCTAGTAAAGACCTTAAGCTAATTGCACTTGAACAATTAGAAATTGATTTGTATAATATGCCAATAACATCCATTATATAATTTAAGATTTCGACTGAAGGTGGAATGGTGATTGGTAGAATTTCAATATTAAATATGAATCATTCAAATTTAAGTAGAGTTATTCACCTTGGCCATTGAACTTATTTATGACTATGTATTAATTATTATTACTTAGTTTGTATTTATTATGAATAACTAAACTTGCCAATTGCAATCAGTTTTTTTTGTCCCTTGGGCTCAATTATATTTACCAGTGTATTGTTCCCACTATCACCGCTTTCAGATGAGTCAAAACTATGAGCTGCAGCTCCAGATGTGACTACTCTACTGCCAGGAGGTGCCGCTAAGCCAGGATTTAGCCCACGGAACTTGATTGCCTAAAAAACCATTACATTTAGGTTGTGGATTTATGGTATCTAGTCAACACCATTGTTTTGACTCAACCTCGATTTTATTTAAATTAATATGACAGATTTAATTATTGATGTGAAAGTTATTTAAAATATCTTAATCACCGTGAATTGAATTGAACGCATTTAAAACAGTCCAGTGGAATTTACCTGTACATAAGTGACCATATCGCTTAGTTCCTTAGCAATTTGATTGTTTCTTTTTCTTGGTACTGCTGGAGCAACAGTCTTTTTAGCATTGTTCGTATCTCCATCTCCTTCACTTTTACGGAATCCTCCGTATAGTGAAAGAGATGGACGACTTCCAGCCTTGGCGTCTAGGGAGCTCAATATATTATGCAGCTCCTTTTCTAAAAATAAAAATTACCTAATTAATATTTTACTATACATAACATTCAAAATTAATGCTAGTAATTTAATTAAATTATTAGCGAGTCTACTTCTAAATATTTTTTATTGTTGCTAAAATGGATGAGTTTCACTAAAAAAATTAAAGATATTTTTAAATATTGTATAAATATGCAGGAAGAATAATTATAATAGAAGATGAAACTATTACGATAATTTACCATCTAATTCTTCATCATCATCATCATAATCTTCATCAGAAAAATATTCAGAGACTGAAGATGACGAACAAGCGCTCTGAGCTGAAATAATTGAACTAGTTCTGGGCTGCTCTGGAATACTCCGAATGCCATTATTCTGATTTCTGAAATAATCGATAAATATATGATGTAATGATAAAAATAATAAATTTACGTTATTTATTGAGGTGTATAATGTTTCCAGGTATATATACAAATTTAATTTTGGGGATAATGCTTACCTTGGAGGTTGTGGCATTGGTGTATTTATTGGAGGTAATTTCTTGTTTTTTATTAAAACTCTTTTTTTTAATTGGTCTGGTGCAGGAAGCCTCGGTCCATCAGGTGCATCAACATCAAATGCAAATGATGTCACTAGTTTATCTCCGAATACTGACTGCAACAGAATAAAATATTTATTGTTAATTAAATTAAACATCATTAAATATTTTTTGGATAATTATTACAAAAAAAGTATAAAGCATCATTAACGTTTATTTACAGAAAGCGTTGATTAATGTATATATCACCTTAAATGTCTCAGCCATGACAATTTGCTGTGGAGGACTACAATGGTTTTCAACACTCAGAACCAATGGCAATGGAGAAGCAACAAAAGCTGACCTAGCTATGGCTTCAGCTACTCTTCGAAATGGTATTTTAGTTGTGAATGTATGTCCATGGTAAATGACCGGGCTGCCATCCTCTCCATCCCAACAGTCCAGTTCTACACATCGACAACCGGTCAACAATACCTGAAAAGGAAGAATAATCATTTTGAATAACTTAACACTTGCTGGAGTGCTTCAATTTTTGTCCTTGTGTATACATTTTTTTTGTTGAATGATGTTTATTTTAATAACTGGTGCAAGCCATTGTAGTAAATTAATTACCTAAGTAAAAAAAGAACCGATAGTCTAATACAAACAAGAGATATGATTTGAGCTCCAGATAATAACTTGTGCTATTATATTAAAGCATTCTAGAAGATTTTTCCTCTACCTTTATTTTCCCACTGAAACTAAATGTGAAGCCCGAAAAGTGGGTTCCTGTTTCCTTGCTAATATTCTTGTTAGGGTGGTTACAGTATTTATTTCCATTTCCCTTTCACAATCTAGTTAAATTTAGAAAAAAAACTATATAAAATAGTTTGTTAATTGAAGAATTTGTGCAGTGAAAACGCTTTACAAGAGCAGAATTGTTATTTTAAATAGTATGGTGTTTGACGCAGTTTAAAGCTAATGATTGACCTTGTTATTATAAATAATATGTATCTTCTTTTGCAAACATATATATTTTAACAATATGTAAAATATTGAGGATGTGTAAGTACGTACGTGTTTTTTAAATGCTGTTGAGAACGCTGATATTTTATTTGCCTTGATAAAACAATACAAACCATCTAAATGTACGACTTCAATCAATCTCAAATTTACTAATAGTCTAATAATAAAAAAAATGTTTTTTTTACTATTTGCAACAGAAAAATATGTATTCATTCTGTAGATAAAAAAAGGTTTTGTTAAAATTAATTAAATATTAGTGTAAAATTTTTGTTAGGAACAGCAAAACCATTTTGCGCAGCCGCATAATATTACTTTTACTAGCCTATCATTGATTTTTTTGTTTGTGCACACTGTTACTGTAGTCACATCAATAGAATAACTAGGTAAACTACAGCATTTTTTTAATATTTAAAATTACTATAATATTACATACTTTATACTAAATAATATAACCTGCTATTTATTCTTCAATGTAACAATAAGTAAAAGCTGAACGGCTCTCAAGTTTTTTTAAATAACATAAACATTTAATGGCTACATACAATTCTAAACAAATATGAATCTTATTATTGAATCAAAATTGAACTATTTATAAAAAAGCAAATAAAGTTTATTTTAATCATAAAAATAGTGGTGAATCACCCCATAAGCGCATGATGCGCGCGCTTGATACTTCTAAATCTTTGGGCCTCGAAGTAGTTTATACCTATTATAAAAGGTCTATTTAAAAATTTAAACGGTATTTAGAAATTTAAAGACATATATTAAAAAATTGACAAGATAAACTTTTATTTACATAGATTTTTACGAAGTTTTTAATGTTATTCCAACAACAGGGCCTCCAAATTTAAATACGCCCACCCAATGATTGATTCGTCACTGCCTTCAACTATTGGTTAACGGAACAATAGAAATCATATTGAAGTGATATTAGATTTATGTATCGAAAAAGCCGAGTTCCGAAACGTCAAACAAACAATTGATTACTGACAAAATATTTGATTAAAACTAAATAAAATGAAAGACAGTACTGAGATTGACATGAAAAATGTCGTGAAGAACCGTGAAATGCTCTACAGACTCATAATAAGGTAAAGGGTTATTACTATCACTATTAAAAAAAACAAGCGGCTTAATGTTTACCAAACTAGATATTGTCTTTATTAAAAGAAAAGTTAGTTATGTTCATAAGCATGTAGATTATCATAGATCACCCCAATTTTAGTGTTCTCGGTTGGTTCTATGATTATGATTTTCAAAGGTAGAAAAATTAAATTCTGTATTTATAAATTGAGGTTATGTTACTTGAAACGATAGAAAAGATTGCTTTAACATCTTAATGTGGCAATTTATTAAAAATAAACAATACACTGCAGAAACGAAACACCAAATTCGGCTTTTAAGCAAAGACGTATTAATAATATTAAATTTACAATCAATCTTCATCATTCCTTATATTATGGACTAGCACAGTGTCTGCCAAACTGTTTGCGTTGCGGGACACTACTGTGCCGCAAGAAGTCCCAAGTGTGCCGCGGTGGAAGAAGCCTTAAAAATGTAAATTTTTAATAAGCCTATACAGTACAAAATCGAGGACTTTAAATTCATCGGTCAGCTAAAAAAAAAAGAAAAGAGTTATGGAGATAATCTGCGGAAAAAGTATACCAAATCGAGGATTTCAAATTCCTCCGTGAGCTAAAAAAAAAGGAGTTTTGGAGAAAATCTGCGGAAAAAGTATACCAAATCAAGGATTCCTAATTCCTCAGTAAGCTAAAAAAAAAGAGTTTCGGAAATAATCTGCGGCATCTTGGTGTGCCGCGGTACTAGTTCCATTCATCACTGTGCCGTAAAGGAAAAAAGTTGGACTAGCATGACTGAACTACGACGGCCTGTCAACTTTTTCTTAGACAATTCCTGGGCATATTGCTCTAAACCAGCGATTTCCAACCTGGGAGGTGTGGGCTATTGCAAAGGGAGGCGCGGACAGCCCAAAATATTTATTTACCCCTTAAAAGTGTCTTTATTACTATATGAAATAAAGGATGGGGAGGCGCGAAGATATTTATTTCTTCAAAGGGAGGCGCAGCAACATAAAGTTTGAAAACCACTGCTCTAAACTGAATTATATGTAATTTCACAAAGAAACCACTAAACATACCTAGGATTATAGACAGCAACTTCAATTCCAGGTTAATTCTGGATGAACTCGTAGTAGTAACATATTTCGTAATAATTTATTTTCTATCAAACCAACCTATGATGTCTTTTCAATTAAATCTGGTCACATAGTTTATCACTTCAAATCTTAAAGATAAGCACACAACTATTTATTTTTAATCTATGTCCGCTCCCAATTTGGAGCATGTGATCTTCTAATGAAGGTATCTCAACAGAAGTTTTTTCTACAAGCACTGCTTGTTACTCAGTTGTTCAATCTCTCATTTTTTTAAGAATGTTGGGATTGGGCTAGGATGGGACTAGTGGTTAACTAATTTCTCTCGCTACGTCCAATTATTGGAAGGGTGGGAGGCAATTTTTAGATTTCACAAAAACCCATGCCTTCAAACAGAAATCAATTGATAAAATGCTGTTTGTACTAGGACTTGAACTTGTGAGATCCATCACTGCGCCACGAACGGCAATTACAACAAATTAAATTTACCTTGCATATTTTTTTTTTAGTTATTACGTTTTTTATTATTATTATTTTTATTATTTACAGTCAATTATTCTATGACGGTCATCAAACAATTGCTAGCGGATTGTCAACAGCAGTTCATGCGGACCCTGCATGTCCACCAAGTGATAGGTAATTCAATTTATTTAATGATATTTCTGTCGATTACTGTATATCTATTTCAAAATATACATTTATAAAATAACTTTTCAGTTGTAGGAATACACTTTCACACATTTCAAAATTCTTATTAAACTTTTGATGAAAAATATTTCATAATATCACCTTTCAGTTAATATATTGTATCTCCATAAATTATAATATTGAGAAAACTGAATTTGAAAGTTTGCAAATCCTATCACAAGATATGTATATTTTTTTTGCATCACGACCACAGAAAACATTGTATCTGTTGTAAATACAATATTGGCATTGGACTTTCATTAAGCATAAATATGTTATATATTGTTAAGGAGATAAAATATATTCGCCCATAAAAAAATCCTGAAGGATTTACAATATATTGGAATATGTTTGTAATCTTTTTGATGGTAGCTTGGAGATAAAGATAAAAATTTAACAAATAAAAATATAGGATATTTTTGGTCCATTTCAATACTTAACTCATTTTCGACCAACATCGGATATATGATCAACCAATATTTGGTATTTTTATGTTATATAATACATATAATATTCATTTATAGATTATTGAATTTGATGCTTGTGGGTCTGCAAAATGAGCCTGATTCAAGAGAAAAACAAAACATTGGTGCCGGAGAGCATCTTATGGGAACCACTGGACTAGGTGAATTTGTTTTTATGAAATCTAAACAATTAGTAAAATATCTATTGCAAGATTTAAATGGTTCCTTAAACTTAAGCTATTGTATGTATTAACTTTTTTAATAATAAGCATTTCATACAAGACAGGTGCTGCCAATATATATTTTAACTTTACTAACTAAATTGCGAAATAGAATATGCACATAGTAGGAAAAGCATCAAACTAGTAAAAGAGAAGGACATATTATATGTCTTGTTGATAAAATAACAGCAAAATAATGATGATTTAAAATTGTTTCTGTTAAGGTGGAAACATACTGCCGACGCCACGTAAGCGTGTTGGATGAGATCATAGCTACATATTTGCCATTGTATTCTATGGAACAGGAACGCACTGCCGTCGCGTTGGATGTTGGCAGTGCGTTCCTGTACCATACGTGGAGTCAGGTGTCGGCAGTATGTTTCCACCTTTAGTATTCCTTATAATCCTATTCTACTAACTGTATAGGGCAGAAAGGGCCCCAGTAGCATGCTGGAACAGTGGACTTTAATTTTTTCAATAAATTAATCTCTGTTAACATTAAACTAAAAACGCCCGATTTAACTTTGAAATATATATTAACCCTTAGAAGTCCTCTGTCGAGCTGGACTCGACATTACAGATTTGGCAATGTTTTTTAATTTACTGATTTTTTTAATAATATAAGTTTTTTTTTTCATCCAAATATTAACAATACGCATTGTGCCCATTATAAATTTTACTACACTGAAACACTCAAAATGTTTTTTATTATAATTATACGATAATAAATAAATTAAAGACGAATTAATGTGAAAACATATTTCAATTAAGGACTGCAAAGGGTTAAATATTAACAAAAAAATAACTCACCAAATTAATGCATTTTCAGAGATATAAAAAATTATAGAAATATCCTTATCGAGTAAAGATAAAAATGTGTTACAAATGTGTAAACCCCGGGAAAGGGTTTACATTTTCAGCATATTAAATGTGACATTTGTATTATTTCGTTAATTTAATGTTATTTATTCATATTGCAGATCTTGAATTTGAATCGGATGCATCAACGCTGGCTCCTGAACCGGCACTCTATGAGACGGCTTATGTTACGTCACATAAACAAGCATGTCGTGCGGGAGCTTTCAGCAGTGACGGACAGTTAGTGGCCACTGGAAGTGTGGATGCTAGTATTAAAGTAAAGTATATAACCAAACTGAGTTATATGATTATATGAGCTGACTGCAAGATTTGAAACGAGTACATTTTGTGTTCTAGATTTTGGATGTCGAAAGAATGTTGGCAAAGTCAGCACCAGATGAAATGGACCCGGGCAGAGAGACTCAAGGTCATCCTGTCATAAGGACCCTGTAAGTGTAAATGTCTGCACTCCGTAATTATAAATATACATCAATTCATTACTTGAAGTTATTGAATATTTGCTTTAACCTTTTACCCGCGGCTATTTGTAGTATAAATTACATACATCTGCGGTGACATGGTTCGAAATATTTGTAACAGTTAAAAATAATTAGTTGAGTTTTTATTGAGGCCAAATGTGTAAGGAATATCTCAAAATACTAAAAAAAGGAAAGAAATAACATTTTTTTTTTTAAACCATGTCCGCTCCCAATGTGGAGCATATGGACTCCTAATGGAGTTTATCTCAACAGAAGTGTTTCTACGAGAACTGCTTAACTAGGGAGTCATAACTAAATAACATAGGGAGTCATAATCTCATTAAAAAATAAATTGCCAGCAAAAGTAACTTTCCGAGCGAATGACATTTTGAGGTGGCGTAAAAGACCGGACAGGACCCTGCAATGATTTTTATTACCTCAAGTATACTGCACATAAATATTAAGACTTTGAGACGTTCATCACTCAGTAAATTACAGTTTAGAAAAACATTATTTGACATTTAGACATTTATTGCCGTCTAGCAAACCTCACGCCAACACATAAAAACAAATAAAATTTAAGCCAACAGAAAAAATTTAAATATGATCGTAGAGTTTGGAAACAAAAAAAAAAAAAAATATATATTTTATATATGTATCGTAAGATTTGTCGGGTCTTATGGCGCAGTGGTTAGTGCTGCTGGCTTCCGTGCCGGATGTCACGGGTTCTAGTCTCAGTACGAACAGTATTTTTTCGATTAATTGATTTCTGTTCAAAGGCATGGGTTTTTGTGATGTCTAAAAACTCCCTCCCTTACTTCCAATCCTTCAATAACTGGGCGTAGGGAGAGCAATTAGTTTACCACTAATTCTGCTCTAGCCTTATTTTTTTATTTCTATTACTCTCTTTGGAAAAAGAGAGGTTGAGCGACTGAGAAGCAAACAGTTCTCGTAGAAAAGTTTTGTTGAGTTATGTCCATTAGGAGGCCATATGCTCCACATTGGGAGCGGACATGGATAACGAAATCTTAAGATTTATTGCTGATAAAATTTCACATACACTCATCTTCAATTCATCTTCGGACATATCATAATCAGAGTCTAATTCATCATTCACAATTTCATTTATATCTCAATCTCTTCCATCATGATAATTATGTAATACAAAATTTGAATAAAAGTTTTATGACATAAGTTATAACCAATTTCTTAGCACACAATCAATTGAAAACACGCACAATTAATTAAAAAAACAATGAATTACCAACAAACACACACATTTGCTTAAAATTCCTTTCATTAATTAGATTAGTTCAAAATGAAAGCATTGAAGTCAGCACAACTTTTAAAATGTAGCAAAACACAGTTCTATACAGTAACAATAAAAACACAATAATATGTTTAATTAATGAATTAATGACGTCCGCAGGTGGCCGGTTAAAATATCTCTGCTTATAGTTTTTACATATTGATTTCAGTTATGATCACACTGATGAAGTGACATGTCTAGATTTTCATCCACGTGAGCAAATATTGGTCAGCGGATCAAAGGACAACACGATCAAATTGTTCGACATTACCAAAGCATCTGTCAAAAAGGCCTATCGCACCATTACCGTGAGTGCAATAATTATGAAGCATCGCAATAAGTTTTTGTTTCTTTTGAATTTTAATGCTACATATGTAGTTTATTTTTTTTTACTTTTTAGGATTCTGAGCCAGTGAAATGTGTCGCTTTCCATCCGCTTGGTAATTATATAATAGCGTCCACGACACACCCTGTTATAAGACTTTACGATGTAACTACTGGCCAATGTTTCGTTTGTCCAATTCCCAATCATCAGCATACTAAGTCTGTCAATTGTCTAAGGTAATATTATTTATCGATTGCTCGTAAACGATACAAAAATGATGCATTTTTATACAGTAAACTCGTATTTTTTCAGATTTTCATCAAATGGAAAATTGTTTGCAAGCGCTGGATCAGATGGATCTATTAAGCTCTGGGATGGAGTTTCAAATAGATGTATTAATACTTTATCAGCTGCCCATGACGGTGCTGAAATTTCCTCAGTCGGGTTCACAAGGAACAACAAGGTAAAACAATATAAATATTTAAGTTAAAACATAGTATCGTTTGTATTTCAACGTCACTGGCGTAATATCATGCTTTTTAATACATGCATTCATTTATTTAGCAATTTAAATTTTCAAAATTCACAAATTAAACCAAATGGGTTAACGTATGGCGTAACAATTACTGAGCTAGGTCTATTCAAACGAGGCCATTTTCGAAAAATGGTATTTTTGTTGTGAGAAAAGAAAATACTTTTCTAAAATAAAGTTAATTAAAATAGTAATGCTTTTTTTGTTTATTATAAACCGATTAAATCCTTCCTCATCAATTCATTTTATTTTGCAAAATATTACAATTATCTCAAATTGATATTCACAAAAATTTAAAAACCACCCAGGATTCGCCTTTAGGCATCTTCAGGCGTTCAAGTGCACGGATGAACTTGAACTGACGCTTAATAAATGAATGTATCGTGTTTATATAAGAAATAAATATGAAGTTTAAAGCCGTTTAAGTTCAATGTCACAGATTTGAATGGTGAGCAATTTTAAGAATTATTTTTGTTTGTCGTGTCGGGTCGTTAGTGACAAAACTTGTGTGAATGTACATAATTTGAACGATTTAAATTTAATATTGAAATTCCACCAAGCCAGTCGAAATCTTAATTTAATTATGAACATATGCCTGTGTGATAATTTTATTTGTTTTTTTTTAGTACCTGTTGTCATCTGGAAAAGATTCCATGATCAAACTTTGGGAACTGACGACAAGCCGATGCCTGATTGCATACACTGGAGCGGGTACCACAGGTACACATTCATTACCATGATACTTTATCAAGACGTCAGTGGATAAATTAGCACCGAAAATTTTACTTATTTCATATCTTCATCACCCTCCCAAAAATTTCACTCAACAGCTTTATCCAAATTATCATTTACAATTGTTTTATTAATACATGCAATTTCCCCATAGTGAACGCTCAATGTAATATTTTCAGGCAAGCAAGATCATTTAGCACAGGCTGTATTCAATCACACAGAAGATTTTGTGCTGTTCCCTGATGAAGTCACTACATCATTATGTGCATGGAATTCAAGAAATGCTTCGAGGGCGCAACTCATGTCACTCGGCCACAATGGACCTGTCAGGTAAGATTAGGGCTCATTTTTTACTTATATGTTAATAATTATAGAAAATTCTTACTTTCCTTCATTATTAAAGAATCAATAAATCATTTCGATTACTGCTAACACATTGGTACAAAACGAGAAATTGCAATTATTTAAATAATTCTGTTGAAGAAATCAAGATTATATGATGTTAGTTTATAACATATTTTTTTACAGAAACATATAGTTATTCTTTAATAATAGTAGCTTAATTTTCCCCATTAAATGTACACTCCCAATGTGGAGGTCTTGGATTTCTATTAGAGCCTATCTCAGCAGAAGCTTTTGGAGAGGAACAGCTGAGACAAGATCAATGATTAGCTAATTGGTCTCACTACGTCCCATTTCTAAAATCGGACAGGTGGGAGGGAATTTAAACATGACAGACATCCACGCCTTCAAGTACAAATCCATTAATCAATCTATGAAACTGTGCTAGGATTCAAGCCAGTGAGCACTGTTACCTAAGCCAAAGATGTTGACCACTCGGCTCAAGGTCATACTAAAATAAAAAATATAATAAATTCGTTTTTATAACCCAGTTACGTCTTTTAACAATAACCTAACAAAATATTCGATGCAAACATCATTCTTTGAAAAATAAATTGATCTTGCTTATGAATTTTGTTTACGTAGATACATTGTCCACTCAGCATCGGCTCCTGCGTTTTTGACGTGCAGTGATGACTACAGAGCAAGATTTTGGTACAAGAGAAGTGCTACCCACTAAAATATAATTTTCTCATTGACCGTAATTTTTTATACATGTTCTCCTAGATATAACAATAAATTTTAATTCAATAATAATTTGTGTTTCATGTGTGTTGTGATAATATCCAAGTGATCATTATCACTGGTGGAATAATATATGATATTGAATATTCACTAACCTGCGTGTACAGTTCCACGGAAGATTCGCCTTTCAGTTGATGTCCTGTTAAGTACGTATTGTGGCTTGACGCTATGTAGTATTGGCTGAGTGGTCCGTCCATACTTGATATGCCTTCAGTCGAAGCTTGGTGAAGAGGTGTAGGTTTTCTTGGAGATGATTTTGAACTGATTGATGACAACATTGAAAAAATATTTTATGAAACTAAATGAAAATTATATTTGACTATGCATTAACATGCTTTGGTCACCAGCAAATAACTGTCAATCGATCCGTCTTCACCCACTGTATTAATATTAAAAAAAAATTTCAGTGTTTCTTGTTTTGGTAATAATTGTATTTATAAAAAAATTACACTTCCTCGCGTTATTAATATGGATAGTTTTACAGATTTATCAGGTTTTTGACACGTTTCCGTAAAAACTATCATAATAATGTTATTCCTTGACATTTTTTTTGATTTGATTTGTGTATAGTAAACCGTAAATTAATTAATTCTCATGCATTAAATTGTAAACTGCATAATAAATGTGTGTAGAATGTGAGCGATTATTTCTACATCACAACTAAGGATGAGCATATGCGCAATCGGGTGGAGCAATCCGGTTGAAAACTGTATAAGTTTATGATATTAAGGTTTTTGGTTACCATATCTTTTGAGAATTGAGATTGAAATATTATCCTTAAAATATTTAAAAAAGTGATTTTACTCACTTGTTAATTCACACTATTAATGAAATATTGAAATTGAATGTTTATCATTTTACTACAAAATAAAACCTCTCACCTTTTGCTCTCTTTGAATTTAGTTCTTTCGGGGACAAATGCATAGTTTTCTTTATCAATTAAATATCTAGCAAAGCCTTCAAATGATAGGCAATTCTCAGCTCGCAATGCTGCATCAGGCTCATGTCTCTGTTGGCAAAGAAAGCATCAGTGGTAAAAATGAAACATGTATTATTATTCATTTTATTCATAGGCGTTATGGAAAAACTATTGATACCTGAAACAGAGAGATGGTTTTTCATTAATCTTTTGACTGTTAGAAATTTCTTATATTGACACCCTTAACGAATAAAACAGTAACTCAGCTTTCCTCATTTTGCAGAAAAGTGTAACAAGATATCATTTACCAGCAATCGACTTCTATTAAGGATTTTATTAATTTCTATGAATTTTTAATTGGTAGTTTTTCAAGTTTGCATTTTACTCTTGCAAAATAACCAAAAGTTTGTTACTGCTAGTTGTTACTGTGTTGTTATTATTGATAGATTCAACAATAATTAAGTGGATATTGTTTTTTAATCTAAAAGGAAGTCATACCACTTGTACTGCAATTACTTAGTGTAATAATGATGCCTATCAAACAGGAAAAACTTCCATCATATACAGTTACACAACCAGTAAAGTAACAAAGTATATTTTTATATTTCTAGCTTCATTGAATTATTCCAATAAATTACCTGCACAATGATTTTTAACTCCTCATCATTCATGATCTCCATCTGCCTAGTTTCACAGAACTTCCTAAGAGTAGCCATGGTAACGATTCTATCGCCGCAAGCTGACAGTGTTGACGGATTTCCTGCACCGTTTTCAAAAATGCTTGCGGAGGCGAGGCTGTCGAGAATTTTTCTTCTCGCATGTGCATCTCCGGCAAGCTCCATATCGAGAGATCCATTTCTTGTGAGGAGACCTATGAAAGACTGTTGTTGAGAAACTTTCACCAGACAATACTTCATTAGAAAATGACATTAAATGTAAAATACATCTTACCACTCCTTATGAGACCTCTAGCTCTCGATAGTTCTGGTGAGCTTCTACTCTTTTCAGAACAAAGTGATGGCCGACCGTATCTCGCCATTGCCAACTGATCAAATAAATCTCTTAGATCTTTTCGCATGTGTAGACTGAAAAATCAATCAATATGACGTATGTAATTATTTGTGTGTGACAATAACTGATGAAATAATTAACGTGTAATTTTCTCACTGACCTGAATGATTTAAAAAGTGCTACAAAGTCTTTAAAATCCAGTTGCGTATCAAATCCAAAAGAATTTGATCGCAGTTTTTTTATACTTTGCCAAAAGTGGTCGGTTGTCTCTAGTCGTTTTAAGCTGCAAAAAATATTAGCACCAATAAAATAAAAAAAACAGCACTCCATAAATTCGATAATATTATATAACAGTAGAACCTCAATTTAATGAACTAATGTGGTTAAGGGGATGTCCGTTAATATCGTAAGCCAGTTTATTAAAAGGAGGTTTTTTTATCAAGAAAATAATTGGTACTATACAAGTTTTTCTGCTGTCATTTATGGGTAGAATTACGATTATGTGTTAAATCATAATTTACAATTTGAGCATATTGAATGCATTAATAATTGCATCCATTTGCTTTGAGTAAATAATTTAAACAGCCTTGCAGCTGTGCGAATCAGTGGCCAGTGCTGCAAATATTAGTGCTATGCTTAGACTACGAGCAGAATGGAATCATATCTCGAATTCGAGTGACAAAGGTATGGCATGATTATCAGACGGATACAATTGTTTACAACAGAGACAATTTAATTTAAGCATGTATGACATCAAAAGGATATTTTAACAGTTTACACATTTAATCAGATATTTTGTCTGTTATATCTGAAGTTCGTTATTTCGAGGTTTGTTATATGAAGGTACTACAGTATTAATTAATGTTGCTAACCTTCCAGCTTCAAATTTACTTCTAGAAGAAGGTGATGAACTTATCGGAGTTGTTAAGGAACTGTGACGGTTCTGGCGCCTATACATTAAAACTCCACTGGCTGATGAAGAACTCCTGAAATAAGCGATATGTTCTAAGCCTGTTTTTATGTTTTTTGTTAATCTTTTTCCTGGAGGTGTCGACAATTAGAAATAGTAGGTAAAATCTTAATTTTAAATAGTTATTAAATCAGATGCTACATTCGGTTTGGTGATTCGTCCGAACATGAATTCTCCATACATAATACTCCATACACGAATTCTCCGAACACAGATTCTTCCGTACACAGACACTTCGGTACATAGAATGCTCCGGACACAGAATATATTGTAAATTTTAACATTTTTCATATTAAAATTGTTTTAATTTATATTTATTATCTTATTTCACGGATACCAAATTTTAATTTAGGAACAAGCAAAAGTTTTCATAATAAATGTACATGAATAATTTATGATTAAATATTTTTTTTGGATTATTAATTTAGAAAAATTGTACAGTATTCTAATAGAGCCGATATTTTTGGCTTCCAAGAATCAATTTCTCGAAAACTGATGTCCTACAATGCCATGAGATTATATTTGATATTGATTGAAATAAAAAAGTGGTGACTGAAAAAATAATTCAGAACCTATTTTATAAGCCCGTGTAACATAAATTTATGGAATCAAGTCAACTTTATTTGTTTATTTTAACTTAAAATAAAGTAATCAAATTTAAAAAAATGTATTAATTACTTTCAATGTAAGCTACAAAGAAATTGAAAAGATTTATCAAAAAAATACTAAAAGGTATCTTATATAAAAATTATTCACCTTGCCGATCCTGAAAAATATTTGACATTGGTGACATAAGATATAAAATATAATACTAAAATATATAGGTACTAAATATAATAGTAATTGTAATATGAAAAATATTAAAATGTTCGGAATGGTCTGTCCGGAGTATTCTATGTACGGAAGTGTCTGTGTAAGGAAGATTCATGTTCAAAATCCGTGTAAGGAATATTCTTGTACGGAGTATTCTGTACGAAGAATTCACTTTCGGAAGATTCCTGTTCGGTAGAATCTGTTCACCGTTATATTTAATACTGACAACTTTTAATTACCACCCACCTATGCTTAGCTGGTGATGGATGGTTTGACTCATCTTCACTTCTGGCCCCGGATGAATGAGCTGGTGGAGGAACGACCGATCTTGAAATGTTTGGTTTCAGCTCAGAAGTTGACTTGTTTTTCTGTGAAGCAAGATTTTATTCCTTTACTTCAAAATATACTATTAGTACCGAAAATGGTGTAGGTTTATTGCTTTTCTGACATCTTGATTTTTTATGTTTGTTAGTTTTTATACTACAGTAACATCTTTCTTTTTGACTATTAGTATGGTACATTATATGAATGTATAAAGGTTATGTACAGGTTTATGTATGTTTTACCTATAAAATATATACTTTGTTACAAAGAAATTCTGATGTTTTCTAGAATTATATTTTTTGCTTAGTAATTGCTATTATAAATTAACAAAATAATATGTATTGTTTACCTATTGTATTGAAAGTATTGAAAAAAAGGGATAAAGTTAAAATATTATAATTAGTATAAAATACAAAAAATAAGAGTACCTTGAATTTGATATAAGATGCATTCTTCAAAGTGGTAGCCATAGACGGTTCATTTTCCATTGATGTTCTTGCTAAATTTGAACCAATTATACCAGCTGAAGTCCAATCTCGTCCCCCGAAAGCCTACAAAATTAAGCACCTTATATTAAGATAAAATTTTCAATTACGAATAAAAGATAGTAGAGAAAACTACTACAATAAAAATTTACTCTATTTGATTACGATTAAGACTTCTCCTAAAAAAAATAATATCTATACATAATTACCTTGATAGCATCAGAAGCTAACGGTTCACAGCAGCAGCCGTCTTCATAATATAGTCTTGTATAAGTTGTCCGCAACCAATTTAAACTGCCGTCAACCAGTCTCGCTTGACGAAGTAATCCTCGTATCACCAAGCGAAGACCGACACACCACACCCTAAATAAAATTTCATCATAAAGTTTTATAAATGTACCAGTATTTATATAAAAACTTTTGAATTGTTTATGTATCACAATAAACATTTTACAAGGATTGATAGTTTAACTAACCTGTATGATTGTGTCGGTAATGCAAAGTAAACTGTTCTATTATCACTGAGATTATTTCCATAGACCAGTCCCAAAACGTTCACGTCTTCGAGCCCTCGCCGTTTGGCTGCCGATTGAAGTTCAATTCCCTCTCTAGAATCTAATCTTCCCACTCCGATAACGAGGTCTTTCACTGTCTGAAGATCGAGATAGCTGGAATATCATGGCGATGATATAGAGCAATGGTTGAAAACAATCAAATTTTTTTCACTCACAACTCGGGTTACTTCTTTCGGCATCTTAATTTATTCAATTGCACGGATGAACTCAGACCGACTACGTCAGTCATGTCACATTGAGTTCATTTGTGTAATCAAATGGCTGAAGATGCGGCGATAAGCGAAACCAAATGAAAGAATAAAATTTGTTTCAGTGAAGCACTCACTTTCAAAACTGGTTAAAACGGTTTTCATACAATTTTGAGTATGATATATATACGGAAACATGTATTTTACCTATATAATGGAAAAAGTTTTAGTTTTCAAAAATGCAAAAACTCAATATTTCTGACCAAAAGTTTAGGTTAATTTGGAAACTATTTTTAATAATCAACGTGTGAATTACAATTTGTCTAAAAATGAATAAGCCAATCAGTGCACGCGTTGGTGGACAAGTGATACGTATCCTGACAAATATTTTACGTGCATACTTGCTAAAATGTACAAATCACACAGAGATCACTAAGTTGACAAATAAAGTCGAACTTGGTTATTACGAGGAAGATGGGACCGACTGAATTTGCTCATTATAAGCATTACTTGTTACATCAAAGAATAGGTATTTTTAAATACTTACAAACATACCCATCACACGAAGACATGAATTATCTGGAGCAGTCACATAACACAAAAAGACACCGGTAGGTACCTACTGACTTCACAAAACTTGGATTTTTTACATGCAATTTCAACCATATGCGTGGATACTTTTTCAATGTTGTTAACGAAAACGCCAATTAGGTACTTAGACATTTAACTAGTTTCATAAACGTATTTTTTTTCCGGCAGCATCGGTCTAGTTAACTGCCCGGTCGGATTTTATTGCTTAGGGTCGAATATGTTGTTTTTAAACGATCGACACATTAACAGTTTTAAGAAAATTTTTGATGATATTTTTGCTCGGTATGCCCGAGAAGTAGCTCGTTATAAAAGTGAATAAATTTATGGGGAAAACCATAGCCTAAAATGTCAACGAATGTTTCCTCATTACATCCGAGATCTCGCTATTGATCCCTGATCGTAATAACTGAGTTCGACTGTATTACTTTTTCCCGTTTCTCTCGAAACTACTAAAAATTGTTTTAGCTGGTTTTGAAAGTAAGTGCTTCAAGTTTTATCAAGTCAAGTCACTCTCAGTCGATATCTTATATTATAATGACTAAAATGGATGATAATGAAGAGAAATTGTTTCATAATGTAAGCATACCCTTCTTCTGCTACAATGCCACTATCAGCTTCATATACGAGATTCGTTGCATATTTCAAAGGAACAGCTTCTTCTGGATTAAAAGAGAGACAGATATCTGATGATCCGACGCTGCTAGTATTAGGATCAAATTGCATATCACCTGTAGATAGAGATAATATAAATAATTATTGATTTTATTGATATCATATAGGACTAAGACCATGCATATTTGCAAAACATTTTGTTTTACCATGTCTGCTACCAATGAGAAGCATGCTATGACCTATTAACCCTTCAGGCCTGTAATAGACTTTAAATAGTGACTGATTCATATCCAATGAATATAAGAATGTGCCACAGATGAACAAATAAAATTTGATTTTTTGTTTTGAAAAAAAAAATTGTTGCCATTCTCGGCAATAATTTTGAAAACCAGTGGTTGTCAATTTTTTTTTAAAAGCTTCCTTGTGAAGTTTATGTTAAAAAATCCCTGGTTTTCTTCTACTATTTGTCAAGATCATTGATTTGATCATACTTGATATGTTTTTCTACAATATCGCTGGAAAGAGCACCATGGGTACACTACACTATATTAATATATCAATTTGACTAAAATTATAGTACAGATTTATGAAACTATGCATCAAAATCCATGATGTTGATTACTCGACTAAAGGCTCAGTAGTTTGGTACGAATGTTTGCATATATATACTATACTTAATGTTTACTAATAGAATCTATAAAATACTTTGATCACTGCTTTTAGGCTGCCTCCAAGGTGCTTTACACCAAGTTATAAGCGCTGCTGCTCTTTCAAGTCTTATGTGGGCTGTGACATCTCGCTTTGTACCGGTTCCGTCTGTTTCCCATAATACACTACAACAACCGTGATGCATAACCTAGTATTTAAAAAAAAAGTTCCTTTATTAAAAAAAAGCTTAGTTATAAAAGACAAGCATAGTTATATCTGTTTATTTTACAAAGTATAAAATAAATATAATATCTTGTATCGTGTTTTCTTATTTTATCAAAAAATTATATTTTTGATAATACTAAACAGAAATATAAACAGGAATAATTGGTGTGCAGGAAATTCATAAAGGAAAGAATCTATTCACCCATAAATTCTTGTAAAAGTGTTACATAAGCAAAAAATGGGCTAAAAAAATGTAGAAAGACGAGGAAACCACAGAAAATTCATATCATCATATTATATAAGTTTGAGTAGATATGCATTTGTAATCTTTGTTGTTGTTTTCTTGCATGGAGAGGCTATTTTATTTTAGCCCGTCAAGCTAATATTAACGCAGTTTGGTTTTGGTACTTCTTTTGTGCAAAGCGAAAAAGAGAATTTAATTAAGATATTGCTCCAATTGATTGAAAATTATTCTTTGTTGGTGTTTTCATGTATGAAATATTTAATTTTAAGCTCAGGTTGATTTCAATGTTTAAATTTAAACAAATAATTGTAACCTCATTTTTAGGAGTATTGTGTAGAAACATTTGTTTGACTAGAGATTAATTTCAAACTAGCTCAGCCTTACTTCTTATTCTTAACATGCATGCCTAAGAGAATTCGAGAATTGGCCTTATAACAATAAAAGAGTATCAGAGCAAAGGTATTGTATGAATTTTTGATAGGATAGTTACGTTGTACTTAAACAATGAAATTTATTTTTTTGTTCATATAGCGTCTAATTTCAGGTCGGGCTGAGCCTTTTTTGAGATGTTAAAGTATTTTTTTTATCTCATACATTCATTCAATGTAGCATATTTTTTATGAAATATTTAGTGTGGAAAAAACATATTGACTGATGCAAGACAAGGAATTTACATTCAATTTGGTTTTGCTTTTGACTTTGGCAAGGGTGTTTAACGTTTGACTTAGCTCTCACTAACAAGCTTCAAATAAATATTTTACCATATTTAAAAATTCAAACAATGAACATCGAGTAGATACCTGTAATAAATGATGGTCGCTTGTATCGATGGGAAACATCGTAACGCCGTGATCATGGGGTAAGGGCTGTACTGGACAGTACTGTACCCTTGATTCTACATCATAGAGGGCTTCATCTTCTCCACAATTGCTGGTGGATTCTGATGTGCTGTGATGGCTGTCTGATGACAGATCGAAGACTGGATCACGACACACTGTTGCGAATGAGGATCTGAATTTAAAAAATGACTTGTTTATTATTTTTTATATAACACTAAAAAAAGGTAAAATTTTTGGACATAATATCAGATGTATATTTTAATTACCCTTACCGTAAATAATCTCCAAAAGATGCCACACCCCCACATTTTCTAGCAAGTCCCAGTCTATGTTGGTGAAAAGAAGCTATATGGTCCATGACAGCTTGTGTTCTATAGACCTTTTCCAAATTAAGCATGCCTTCAGGACCAACGCTGCGCCAAGCACCAGACGATTCAGCACCATCAAATGATGCTATGTACTGTGAAACAAATGGATTCCATCAGTGATATGGTTCATCGAGATAATGTTTGTTTTTTCAAATTATTTCTATAATATTATAGAAACGAAGTTTAATATATCTTATTAATTGATTTGGCATTTACTTGGTAGAATACCATTATAACAGATTAAAAATATCAAAGTACTTTAGTTCTACAGTTTTTGATAATTTTATGCGTTGATAGCTATTTCCGCTTTCGCCATCGTCAGAACTATGTTTAAACTTAGTTTAAGTTTAAACATAGTTCTGACGATGGCGAAAGCCGAAATAGGTATCAACGCATAAAATTATTAAAAACTGTAGAACTAAAATACTTTGATATTTTTAATCTGTTTAATATATCTGATATTTTTTAAATAGGATTATTATGAAAAACTATAACATTTCAAACAAACATCAATTCTCGCCGACTATTATATCGCAGTATATATTTTAATAAAGTATAAACTGTACTTATTAATATGAATGATGTCAGGACAATTTATAATACTTCTTAAACAATTTTAAGTAAACATATTATGGATGGGATTACTATCACAAAATAAAATTGAGATGGAAAAACTGAAAACATAAATGAAAATCATAACAGGACAATCAAAAAAAGAACCACACAAACCTCTTACCACTTGTCGACATGGCTGCGTTGGCCCTCCGCCACTTTGTAACATTTGACTGCTAGCGATTGAGTCCGGTATTGACCCTCTGGTAATATGAGAACTCGAAGCCATCACTTGTTTGTCACCAGTTCCAGTTGATGAATCTTTTTTGTTTGTGCTCAGATCAAAATTCGAAAGTCTAAAATCCTTTTTTATGGAATCACCTCGAGATGAGCGAGCGGTCACCGGACAACTTTCGGATGCAATAATTGTATCTCTTCTTTTTACAGATATCTGACTATCCATAGATGATAATCTTGACTCTCTTCGTAAAAAATCATTTTGGCTATCTATAGAAGAAATCCTAATGTCTCTTTTTATAGAATCTCCTCTTGAAGTTCTAGGAGAAAAGGTCGCACTTTCTGAGGTTACCGTATCAGTATCTCTTCTGGATAAAATAGAACTTTGGCTATCAATCGATGATAGTCTCGTGTCTCTTTTGATTTCTTCTCTAGAGCAGCTGGAGGATAATGTTTCACTCTGACATTCAGATATTGTTTCAGTGTCTCTTCTAGATAACAATGAACTCGAAAAAGAACTTTGACTTTCTATTGAGGATAATCTCAAATCCTTGAATATCGAACCTCCGCGAGAGCTGCGTGAAGATACTGTTCCGCTCGGACTGTCTGAAGTCATGGTATCAGTGTCTCTTCTCGAAAAGATTGAACTATGTAAAGACATCTCGCTGTCCATTCTTGATAACCGTATATCCCTTATAATAGAGTCTCCGCGTGAACTTCGTGCAGAATGAGTTGCAGAAGGTAGAGTGTCGGTGCTGTCTCTTTTTGGGAGGATCCTCTTTTCTGATAAAGTTTGATTTTCAATTGGCAGTACTCTTAAATCTTGTTTTTTAACTTCATCTTTCGGGCTTTTGAATGATGGAGACGTCGCCGGATTATCTGTAGACGTATTTGCAAGGTCTAATTTAGAACTGTTCGATTCTAAAATTGAACCTAGACTATCGGTAGAAGGAATTATTTCATCGTTTTTATCATCTGATGTTGTTAGCGAGGCGTCCATTTGAAAATTACTCTCATTCAATTCTTGCACCTCAGGGCTTGTTGAAATCTCTGCTTTAGAGTTATCAATTTCAGTAATATATTCACTATCTACCAGCGGAATCTCTTCTTTTTTATCACTTTTTGAACCTCTCAATGCTAAACTCAACGCATGATCGTCATCAATACACGATGTACTACTTTCGTGTCTTGAAGATTCACTCTTTATTATCGACAAACTGCTCAGAGGTTCCTTTAACTCTTTTGAAGAATTTGTTTCTTTCTTTAATGAACTGTTTTTAGATCCCCTTCCACCCAGGCTGCTTCTTCTGCCATCAGTATTTGTAGAAGATTTAGTTTTCTTGGGAGTTTCTTCTAGATGACAAGATGATGACGACGATGTGACACTTTGATTATCTACGTTAATTATATTTTTACTGTTCTTTTTGATGGAATCACTCCTGGATGTGATGCCTGAGCAACCTTGAGAAGAACTATCACCTCTTCTGACTGAACCTTTTTTGGAAGGTGATACAGACTTTTTGAGCGATCCCCTGTAAACAAAAACTTTTTATGGTAGCTTCACTGTAGATAATCTGAGTTGACCTTTTTATTAAATGAATTTATACATTATATAATTTGAATTAATATTACCTTTTGGCACTGCCGTCTCTTCCATATGAGTCTCTATGCGTACCCCTTGGGTCCCTGTTAGAACTTTCTCTTCTGGAACCTTGCTGATGAGTCGTCGGTGCTGATTCCAATATATCTCTGGAAAATATTATTACATACTTCGGTCATTCAGTTTATCGTAGCATTAAAAAAAAACACATTTGACTCTACGTGAGCAGAATAAATCAGCTATGTTCAAAGTTACCTCAACTCCCTAAGAAATGCACCAAAGAATGGTACAACTCTGCAAGCTGGCATTGCCAGAGCTCTTGCTAATGCTCGTTCATATTCAGCAGAAAGAAGTGCGGCTGAGAGGAAGTCTAGCCCAGGAACCTGTTCTTCACCGATGGATGACCAAAAAGATTTCAATCTGCTGGACCTAAACAAAAAACATTAGCTTAACAAAAAAACTTTGATGGTGTTGATTCTAATATACATGTTATATGATAATAAAACAACATCAGCAAATACAATATTAACAAAAGTCTTTTCGATATTAAAAAATAAATATTCTTGCTATTTCAAATACAATAGATGTTTCTGTATACATATGGGACAGGTGATATTAAATCATTGTAAAACAAGGATAGGTAATCATTATATATTTCGCCAATGGTGGAGGATTTGGAAATATAATAACATTTTCTTCCTTACTAGATTTCACTGTTTTCTGATACCCAACGATGAATGTCCAACAGTTGTGAAATATTATTTTATGACACTGGTAGTTGTATTTAATTAATTTCAACTAAATTCAAAATATTTGAGAGTTCTGGCTTAATCGCTAATTGTGGTGTGTTTTTTTTATCATTCATGGATGGGAAGGGTAATAAAATATCCCATAAATTCAGTCCATAATTTCCTATATTACCAACGATAAAGATTATATTAAGGCATGGCTTGTTAATAATTAGTGTCAAGAAAATAGTTTTCAAAAAACATATTCAAAGAATGTGCTATTAATATCAACCCTTGACTGAGAACTGACATTCTGAATATGAAGATTCCGATATTCATGGCCATCTGTTGCCGGCCTATAAAAATTAAGCGAAACTCACCCTTACCTCCCATTTTTTATAAACCCAAAAAAGGAAGATTATTAAAAAATAATACGACATTTTCATTTTAGCAACATTGATTAATAAAATATATAATACTTGATGGAGCATAGTAATAACAAATTAAATTGAAATTAAATTACTAACTAATGATATAAATGGATGAAGTAATTGAAGAATAATAACAGTAATAAATAAATCATATATAAATAAAGTCAGTAATCTTCAATCAGCCCTAGATGAAGACCTCCTCACATTTAGGTACATACTTGCATTCCACTCATCCAATTATTTGTCAATACTGCAATCAGTGAAGTGGTTTGTATATTGTTGATTTTTTCGCAATATGTAAGAAAAGGGAAAACAAAATAACAATAACTGATGTACTGGATGTTATTCTACTCGCAGAATGATATATTTATAATATGTACATAGCAGCAGTGCTGCAGTGCAAATGATTCGGTCAGATATGAGCCGGTCGGTCATTATAGCATCATTATCTAGAGATGATCGGTCAGCCAGGAACCTTCTCCAACTGCCTTGTATGCGGTCACCCAGAAGGCTTTTCCAGCTGTTTCGTAATCGTTCACCCATACAATTTGAAATTGATTTTTGACTTTTTACATACATTAGTGCATAAATTCATTATTTTTCATGCATTAAGATTATTTGAATAATGGTATTTTTAATAATTTTTGGATAAAATATAGATAAAAGCTTTTTAACTTAAATTTTCATAGTGAGTTGAGGTTTATTATATTTGACTACATACGTGGCAGTTTTTTTTTTATATATATTTGATTCAATACTTTTCCATCAAAGTATAAAATATTTACGTTCAATATAAAAAAAATAATTAAAATGAAGTCCTTGCAAAACATTATAAATAACCACGTAAACAAGTTCCAGTTGATGACATTTTAAGTCAACAATACTTGAAAATGACACAGTTTTGTAGTAAAAAATAATAAGGAATAGGTAAAAAAAATACAAAAATATCAAACATGAGAATTAAGGAAACTTAGTGATAAGATCATAATTTATAAGATTCACTTTCATATAATATATGAAAGTGAACGGCTGACATAAAAATAAGTTGACATAAAAAATGATCTTTATATGCTTTTTGTAATAATAATTTAATGAGCACAATTGACAATAAAAAAAAAATACCTAACTTACAATTATTATGTTTTGGCAGAAGGCAGGATAGATTTAATAGACTTAAAGAAGGCTTAGGTTATAATACAATATTATTTACACACAATAAATAAAGTAGCAGAGCAATGCCATCAAATAAAATACTCTATTAGCAGTACTCTTTACCAGTGCCGGATTAAGTACTTGAGAGGCCTCAGGTAAAATGAAATATGAAAGCCCTTTTATTCAATAAACTATCTTAAATAAAAACAAACTAACTAAACTAAGGAGGGATTTCGAGGATATAGGGACGAAAAAAAAATATTGTGCTTTATTGGTCAATGTGTTTGTTTACATAACTAATTTGATGCGTGTGATGCGTGTGTGATTGTAGTGCAGCTTTATAAAACGATTCCATTTTCTAACAATCGTTGTTAAATACGATTTAATTAATAAAAAACCTTTTTCATTCATACTTTCCAGTTAGGTGAACATAACGCTTAATATTCTGTAATCAGTGGTGTGCTGCTATGGGTTCGCACCTGCTCTGTCGAGCCGGTTCCTAAAATACTAAAATAATTTACCATTCCTTAAATTATGACTCAGAAGTCGATGGCAGCAGATGATAGACAAATAAGACCCGTCACGGTTATTAGTATATTCGCAAATTCCTGTGATTTTGGGTTTGAAAATTCTTGGAAAAGCTAAAAAAAATCGAGTTACGCTGATCATTTGGGCAAATCGATATATTCTTGGGATTTTGGATTAAAAAAATCTTGGCTAAGCTTTAAAAAAACGTCCAGCAGATTTGCTTCATTACTTAAGCAAACTTTGCGATAGTAAGTCTGAAGATGCCTCTGAAAGAGGCGAAACACGTGTCATAGTTAGTCACACAATACGTGGAATAATCAAAGTTATTTAAAATTTTCTAATAAATAAATATAATCGTAAAACCTTTTACGAAAAAACAAATAAATATAATTCTTAAAACTACTCACTACTCAAATCTGTGGTCATTCCCATGGGCTTATCCTTTTTGCAAGCAATGGCTTTAAACTCAATGGTACATTTATTTCTTATACAATATAAACACGAAACATTCATTCATTCAGTTCAAGTTTATCCATGCACTTGAACGCCTGAAGATGCCAAAAGGCGAAACCCGGGTCGTTAGTAACAACATCTGTGTGAATTTACATAATTTGAACGATTCAAATTTAATATTGAAATTCCACCAAGCACCTTCAGTCGAAATGTTAAATGACATGAAATTGTTTGAATGTCGTAAAATCGCCGACCAAGGTGCGAGCCGGCCGATAAAATTTTAGCAGCACACCACTGCCTACAAAATATAACCGTATTATATCAATTTTTAATTCGATTAAAATCATGTAAAGTATATTGTATTGCTCATTTACTCAAAACTTGAAAAAGCTCCCAGAGTGCTTTTTGCAACTCAATGATTCCTTTCACCAAATTGCTAATGTGTCAGATATTATTGAATATCAAATCACTTAAGAATTTTATCAAATCGATTATAAAAGACACAAAAACAAAACAATGCATTATAAATATATAATTAACTATCTTAAGCTCTGCTCTCCAAAAATGTAGAATTCATTATCAGTTTATTTATGCTCGCTTTCATAGCCGAAGATAATATTACTTTACAGAAAATATCATTAGTATTTAAATTGATCCACCGAGACATACATTTATCATTAACACCGTAACGTACTTACGGTAAATATCTATTACAATAATTTTTCTACGTATAGAAGTGCTAGAATATATAATATTAATATACTAAGCGGGTGATTATACTACATACAATATATAATAAATTTACACAGCAATAGCAAATCTTTAGTAATTTTATAGTTTTCAACTTACAAAATCGAAAAAAACACACTTGGTGCGAATACGAAGTGATATTTTGAACACAATATAGAAATATTAATTATTTATTTTCAATTATGTATGATATCTTCGGATCATTGAGTTTTTTTATGAAGGGAAAGAGAAATATTCATGTCAGTTAAAGATTTTTTTTCATATTTTATTATCACTAATTATGTTTATTTAAAAAATTCTACTGATTGTGCTGCACTTACTGTTAGTTTGGTCAAACAGTGTCTACATTATTCGAGAATATAAAATTTGTAATTAGCACGATGTATATCAATGTAATAGATACGATATTGTTTTACTAGAATATTCCCGAAAGACTTGGCTTGTATTGAAACAGGGAAGATCAATTTTACTTATTATTAATTTGAGCACAAAAAAAATCATAATTATTGTTTAAAGTTTAAGAATTCATCTGATCAATGTAAAAATCACTGCACGTATTTTTATTTGAGTTATTTATTTATTTATAGGATTCAATTAATCTTTCTTCTGGAAGAAAACATACATATATTGGTTACATATGACACAATGTGTCATATTCATATTAATAATGAACTCGTCGATCAATCGAAAAGTAACATGACTAATGGACAAACAGAGCTCTGCACAATGTATATGAAGGGATCCCTGAAAGCATTCAAGCTATGGGTCATTCCGAATGATATAAGTGGAAAACATCAAACGGGATATATAGAAGTTTGGTGTGATTGATTAAAGTGGAGCTTTCCAATCATATTTTGTCATGAAACCATTTCATATTGTGAACGGTGGTACTCCTGAAAAAGTTTTAGTGTATCATATAAAAAGGCATAGGCAGCAAAAAAATATTGTATGTATTAAGATCGAACCCCTTTAAATTTAATGATACATTTTTTCAAGAGCGTGACAGCTTTTGTTTTTATTCATTGACTCGTAAAGCTGTCACACTGGCGCAAATCGTATACATTTCGTTCTGAAAAATTATATTTTACTGACACTGTTTTCATGTTTATATATGTTTGTTTAGATAAATTTAACTTCTCTGTGGGACCTATTTAAGACACGCTGCACTATAATTGAAACATCAAAGATTGAATAACAAAATTCTGGTAAAATATTGTCTGATTTCAAGAAATATGACCTTGAGAGGATTGTAGCGTGATCAAGACAATCACGTGTGTTTTTAACTCAGAAATTTCTACAAAATATCATATTCTATATAATTTATCCAACTCTCGCAACGTAAAACTATTTATTGACAACACGGAAAACGTCAAGGTACTGATTTTGTAATAATACTAAGACGGCAAGGTTGACGTCTCCGACACACAAGTCAGTTTTTTATGATTTAAAGTAGGTCAATCTCTTTCATGAGAGTTTAACATTCGATACCCTGGGATTGTGCTATGCTCCCACGTTTGAATTGTACTACGGTAAGTTGTATGTATACATAGATGTCTACGTACTTTACGTACATGGATGAATTACACAAAGAACAGCAAAAAAGAAAAGTTTTGTGTAATAAAATACTTTTGCGTAAACTTTTCGATTCACGATTCGAGGATTTAAAGCTCATGCTTTGTCTGATATACCACAATAAAGAGAACGCCGACGGCAAAGTTGAGCAACAACATAAAAGTCGTGCATTAAAGGCTAGAGACCTCTGGAAGTCCCAAAGGGAGTATCGGAGACATTAACTGGATTAAAATTAGCTCACGACACGATCTAGGTAGGGAACGCAAAGGTACATTTTTGTTTCGCCGATCGATAGAAAATTTCAAGAATAAAATGTAAACATATTATCGCATTTAACAAGGATTCCCTAACGTTTTTTTAACAAACACCGTCCCCAAATTCGTCCCCAAATTCGTCTACGATATTTAAAGTGTTGGTAAATTTTAAAAGTAAATTAAATATTTGCAGTATATAAAATGAATAGTTTTGTTGTAAATCTAACAGTTTATTTCTTACTCCGATAAAATGGTTTGAACTAAAACGAGATTTAGCCAGAAAAGCAAAAATACATTTGGGTCCATTAGAAGTGAAGTGAGCCAAGTAGTATTTTAGAAAAAAAAAAGTTAAACGCTTTGTAATATTCTACACGTCTTAAAGTATTGTAAAAGTGAAGTAATCTAAGTTAATACACATTGCAATAGTCATATCTCCGTAAAATAAAAATTTGCAATCCATCAAAACACCAAATAAAGACGTGATTGTACTTAAGTACAAGAAAAAAGTTTTACCATTTTACTAGTTGGCTAACTTCCCCTCTTGAGGGCTCATTTATGATTCTGTGGAGAGATATTCAAAACTGTCTTTTGTCTTTTGTTTCGTGTAACTTTTATTTTTATTATGGTAGCATTTAAATGCATGTAACATAAGGTTCAACTGTAATGCAATAAAATATTTTTTTACCATGAAAAAGTCCCAAAATATCGCTGAAACAGTTTTGAGACACTTTCCGCTATGCCACACATATGACAGCTCGCAATGCGGAGCCGATTTACCGTTGGATAGAAAGATATGCATACATTATATTGTATAGAAAACAAATCCACAAATCGATTGAAAAATCAGCTTCAACTATTTTTTGAAATGAGAAATAATTATATTAAAAGGCACTAAGAACGAAAAGTATTAATAAGCTTCCGTTAATTGTTAATTAGCGGGACTTATATAAGTATTAAATATATAATTTTGGAAAATTTCCACCCCATGATTATCAGATTTAATAACTCCAGACTTTTGTGGGGATACTTTTAAGGACGCGTAAAGATTCATTAATAAGCTTGCCACTCTTTCGAAGATAAAAAAAATATTCGGAAAATCAACGATTTATTGCTTGAAGTCTTGACGCGAGTGATAGAAAACGCTGTCAAATACAGCTCAAATTTGAAAACGTGAAGCAGCTGGTCATTTGGCGAATATCATTTTTCATTCGCAGCGCAGCGAAATATAAAATATATCATGCTTACAGATAGATATTTCACCCTTTAAAGATATATACTTTTATTTGACGGCATGTCAAGATCAAACCTTTTTAGTATTATTTCATTTAAAATTTCTTTTGTACCATGTTCTTTTACTAACTATAGCATCCTAATGAAGTAAAACAGAACTGGAGACTTTTAAATAAGAGCAGAAATATTACTATATGCATAGATTTTTCATTTAGCTACTAAATTTCAAATACTACAATTATTTATAATCATAATTATGACATGTTTAACTCATTAGTAGGGCACCCAATTAACCGTCAAAATCAACTAAGCGGTTTTCGGTATTTTTTTCAAATAAATAAACCGGCTAACCGGTTCAAACCGGAATTATTTTCAAAAAACCAATTGTAGTACCACACAAACCAAGTTTCTCAACCTCTCTTTTTTCGATGAGAGTAAGGATATAAGAAGGCGGCTAGGAAAGAATTAAAAGTTAACAAATTGTTTTCTCTAAGCCCCGTTTTTTAGGATTGGAATGGAAGATGGAAATATTTAAGTTAACAACACTCATGCCTTTCAATGAAACAATACTGTTTGTACCGGAATTTGAATTTATGAGATAAGTCACAGAAGTCGACGATGTTGACCACTGCTCCACGGAACCGATATATGAATAATTGAATAAAAATCCATTGTTCTTAAAGCGAAAAGAGGTTTTCACTAAACCCCGGTTAACCGAGCAAAATAAACCGGTTTTTGGTGTTTATTAAAACAGACAATAAGCCGGTTAATTAATTACTCATAAGTTAATAATAATGTGGACTTAGTTCAAGGATTATTGATGAAACGTGATCATTTAAATTTAAGCTTATTTGTTTTTAAGACTAATTAATATTGTTAAATTTTTCATCGTTCTGAAAAACACATTTAATTTATTACACTTCATACCACATTTTAAAATATAAATTAGGATGATAGAATAGATGAGAAAATGTATTGTGCTAAGCTAATGTAATATATATAGCCGAGTTAATGTAAGTTTAAACATAGTTCTGTTAGAGCGTAAGCCGAAATATAATATATAAAATAATATTTTTAGAACTAAAATACTTTGATATATTTTTATCTTTTATAAACAAGGTTTCATATGAATGATTTGTCACTGTGGATTAAAAAAAATCAGCTTAGATTCACGACTCGGTCGTAAATATATGGATTGGATAAAGAGCTACGATATTGTCTACGACGTAGACTGCGTTCTGAAGAAAATGTTTGAAAGAAAACATTACCTCTCTCGATTCCCTTTGTTTTATAAAACGCGTTCGTGCAAATGACAAATATTACACACAATGCACTTAGAAAAGATTGGCATATACATTGTAGCTATTGTCTATGTAATAGTTATATTGTTCTGCTAAATTCAGAAAAGTACAATCTATATTTGTTCATGCATACATAGATACCTTTTAAAATAAATAAAAAACCGTATTTATTGCAAAGTGAGTGACAATTTGCGTAATATTAAAAATAACATACACACATATTTATTATATTTTTGGTATAATACCATGAAATATGTTTTTTTCTTTAACATTATTTTACGCATTTTGGGGGTGGGGTGTCTGATGAAATATGACGATTTGAAAAAAAAAGTGAAAAGGTGTTATAACGATGATGGAGGTGGCCGAAATCGTGTGATGTCATACATGGAAGGCTACTTATCATTTTTTTTTATAATCTTACAGAGTAAAGTTTTATTATAGATATTCCGAGTGTAAAATTTTAAGAAAATAAAGCACATTTTATAAGCAATATGGCAAAGATTTACTCATTTACATATACTTCATTCTGAGAAAGTGAATTACATCTGACCAAGGTGTGGTCGCTGTTTGACCTCCAATTTGAGGCTATGCGACCTTGAGTATACCGATGAGGCTATCATATTTGATAAATCTGTAGAGGGTTTTCAAGAGAAAATGGATAAGTTGCCGAGCATCGTATCGCATTGGTCTTAAGGTCGATGCGAGTAAAACCAATATTATCTTCAACAATGCCTGCTCAGACCCAGATTACCCTCTGAGGAGCGCGAGGCAGAACATCGAGAGACTCGATGGCTTCATGTACATGAGGGTACACATTACCGTAGATGGCAACCCACGTAAAGAGATAGCGATCCGATTAAGCAAGCTAGAGCAACCTTTAACTCACTGTGGAAAGTCTGTAGTTGTACTCGCCTAGAACTAAGTGCCTGCATCCAACGCATGCATCTTAACAGTGCTTTTTTACGTTTGCGAGTGACGGCAGCTTGCGAACGCGCAGAATAACTGTAAACTGTGCTTTAAAAACAGATGCCTGCGGCGATTACTAAGGGTGCGGTGGTGTGACTTTGTCAGAAACATGGAAATAAGAGAACGGACTTAACAGCCCTTCGTCGTGTCCAAAATGTAGAAGCAACGATGGAACTAGCTTGGACACGTGCTGCGGATGGTTCTGAATACTGCCTGTCTCTTTTGTCAACTGAATGAATCTATCCGTCGTGAAAGGCCGCTAATGAATATCCATAGGGTGTACTCGCATGGGCTACAGGACGCTAGGATGGATTAAAGGAAGCAAGAAGACAGGTGGGGGACAGAGAGTCTTGGAAGAACCCTGTGGTGGCTCTATACTCCGGATATGGTTTTAAAAAATTGAGGAATCAAGTTTAAACAATGAGTATGTATTAATAAAGTCGAATTTTATTCCATCAACTATTATTTTTTTCTGCAGAACTAAGGCACATCCAAAAAATTTGGCACGTGGAAGTGTCACCTGAGAAAATTCAATTTTACATATTATAGCAACGTTTATAATTCATTAATTTTATTTTATTATTGTTTTGGTTACTGGCAGTAATTTTTTTATTGTTAAAATATTTTTATTTTATCAAATAATAGTAAAGATAAAACAGTAGTTTCCTACACGGCTACGACGACGGACCGTTTATATGTTAAATTTTAATTGAGTAGGTATTAGAAACATATATGACAAAAATATAACATAACGAGATGCGATGGTCAATGTTGATTGTGAAGACATGATGCAAGTAGTTTCCGCCGGCCTACAGTCTTCATAATCAGCTGAAGGCCGAAAGAAACCCCTGCACAAACGCCTCATTTATTCAGAGCACCTCATTCACGAAACATAATATACCAATAGCAATGTGAATCATGAAATATCTTCGAATTGAAAATAATGAAACTTTATTTTACATAACACCACAGTAAAATCGATGCCTTATATCGTAAACGCTGGAACATTTTATAAATCTATCAAATTCATCTTGTTAAATATGAACAATGAAAAAATTCTGAGCGCCGAGACGCAGTAAAAAGGATTTTCCGATGGACTTGATCTACACACTTTTGAGGCTTTAAATATTTTACGATTTCTCGTATAAAGAACCTTGTACAGATTTCATCATAAAATAGATTTTATATGGATATAAATAACATGATGGGGCCCTTCGAAATATTACATATTTAATATTTGGTAATCAAGTACTAAAGACACCCTTTTGATGACATATTTGGTGTGTAATAACCACGATCGTGGTGTTATATAAAAGGTTATGGCCACTTACTTTAGTCCTGCGACTATCTCCATAGCGCCGTTGAAATTACCGAAGTTCCAGCAGGATAAGGCAGCGCGCAGGAGACACGCCAGGCATGCACGCTTTTCTTCGACTCCCGGCTGGCTTAGGACTAACTCTGTACTCCACGCGCTTACCTGTAAAATTTTTTTAAAATTAAAATCAATGTTGTTTATTCCGCAATGGTTCCTAATTATTGTCAACAGGGCCGGCGCCACCATAAAGGCGAAATAGGCGACCGCCTAGAGAGCAAATCATAAGAGGGCGCATTTATGGAGGAGTAAAATAGTTTTTTATACTTTAATAATATTAAATATCTATGCAGTGAGCTTCAAGCAGTAGCTCTAAAACTTAAAAAAAAATTTCGCGTCTTTTTATTTTGAGAATTCCGCAAATTCATGGGTTTATGAAATTCAACATTCTGGAAGAGCTTAAAAAATGGTCTCGCGCCTTTTCATTTTAGGAATTCCGTAAATTCTTAGGTTTTTGAAATTGGGAACTAGAATTCTTTTTTTTTAAAATCCCCGTGAGTGGTAAAAAAACCAATAAAAAGGTCTCACATTTTTTCATTTAAGGAAATTCGTAAATTCTCAGGATTTCAAAATGTTTTTGTGGAAATAAAAAATGGAATTTATCATCAAATGCCAATTTAATCAGCAAATTTGCAAATACAATTATTAACCATTCTATTAAATGATGATTTCATAAAATGACAAATAAATACTTGGCGTATAGTATAATTAAATTACAGATAAAGTATACAGTCTCAAAGACGTGGGATTCTTATTGAGATTGTATGGTTATTTAATACAACGAATTTCCTTATAATAATGTAGGATGTTAGCTAATGATATTATTTCAAAATGACTCGTGTTCAATTAAGTGTTTAAATGAGCTTAAAAACTTATGTCAGTCCAAATAATCCTAAAAATGACATACAGCTAAAGCTAAGCTAAGAAAAAATAAACTTTGTAGTTGTTTTTACATCTCGATTACAATGTATACCACAATAACACCCACATCAAACATAATATACAATTACCAATATCAGAATGAGAACCTTTCAAATAACTGGACGAGTTTAACGTTAGATATTTTTAGAACATTTGAACAATACTAATACATGTCGGGTCATACGGCACAGCGGTTAGCGTTTCACGAGTTCGAGTAGGAACAGCATTTTTTCGATCGATTTATCGATTTCTGTTCAAAAACATGGGAGTTTGTGATGTCTAAAAAAATCCATCCTCCCCTTTCCGGCCCTTTAATAACTTGGCGTAGCGAATTAGTTAACTTTTAGTTCTGCCCAAGCCTTTTCCTTATATCCCTAATACTCCATTTGAAAAAGAAAAGGTGAGCGTTCTCGTAGAAATACTTCATATGCCCCACATTGGGAGCGGTCATGAATAAAAAAAATATAAACGATAAAAAAGTGATATTTTCTTTCTCAACTGCATCAAATATTGTTAATATAATTGTTTTTTTTTTAAATAGTATAATATAACAAATATAGTATGTACTTAAGATTTTAAATACTACATCTTACGGAAAAAAATGATACAAGAAGTAAACAGAAATACTAAATCGCACTTATTGAAATTCTTTATTCATTTCAACGATTATTAAAAAAAAAAACATTATTTTGCTTTCTTCAAGCTAAATAAATAAATTATAGATAATATGAAATTCTGTGTGCCAATTAACTATTTTATACTCTAAAAGATAAATAAAAAATAATAATTTATACTTTCAGCTAAATTGGGTATTGTAATTAAAACTTATAAAACTTATAATTTTAGTTATTTATATAAGAACTACGTTCGTAGTTACTTCAAAAACATGATTGAGCCTAAAAAGCTTGCATGGCTTTTTTGCCACGGACTTGGGCACGCTAATTGGGTAATATCACTAATATCTAGTCTGGAAATTTTGAAAGTCTCATATTTATTATAAAATGATCTATGTGTACATTGATAAAAATCTGTGAATTGTTGTTAACCAATTATGGATTTTTACAGGTAACATAAAGTATAACCAATAATATAATGTTTATATCATTACAATTAATTTATTGATTTCATAACCAAACAATATTGTATACTGTAACATGTTAAGGTATAGTAAACGTAATATTTTATTGTAATAAAGACGAGTAAAGAGGCAATTTAACTTATTTAAATTCTATTAGACGTGTAAATTGTGTAGATGGCTTCAATTGAAATTTTCAGTATCGTGTCATATTATTATGTATAACAATTTCGGGGAGGGAAAATTGTGTGGAGGAAGTATCTCCCCACACACGCCCTTAACCGTTAACACGTATATACGCACAATAGGGTAGATTTAACCCACGATAATAAAATAAATATACTACACACATAATTTATACCGAGTGTGTCTAAAATAAAATCGAGTCACTGCATCCGTTAAAACATTTTGTTGTTGTTTTATTTTGTTGTTTTTTTAATAATATATTACAAGATATGTACAGTGAATCTCCTATTTTACGTGTTTGAAGTGACCGAAGAGAAAAAATTGATAGCTGAAAACGTTGATGGCATAAGATTTTAAAGATTTGGTCATGTAAGTCTTCAAAGCTTATAGCAATACAAATTCTCAATGTATCTTCACATTTTTATAAAGGCAGGTAATTATTGTACTTTTACGGAATTGCATCTTTTACACTCAAACGACGGTAAAATGTGAATTCCGTGCACGTAAAATCAGAGTTTCACATTATACTGCAGATTTCTAATAAAGAGCATATTATAAAATTTGCTGTAAGTCAGCTCTCTCTTCGGAAAAGATACAAGAAAATAGACAGAGCTAAATATGGAAAACTCCTTTTTTGGGATAGTTGGAGAGGTATGTATGAAGACATCGAGACATTTATGCCTTTTTTCATAAATAATTTCGATGTATATAAATAAATTGATCAGACAATTACATGTAACATTCAGGGATTAAAGGGCGACAAAAGTCCACGAGTATTAGCCTCTTGACTACAAGACCATCAAATGTGTATTTTTTTTTATTATATTCTACATATCGCGGTAAGCTTATCACATATTAAATACATTTAGATAAAGAGAATATTTGAAAAAAAAACGTTTCGGAAGGAAACAACCGTAACGAAATTGATATTACTTTACCTATGCATGCATATAAGATTGATTTCTACATACATATGTTTAGGGCTTCACTGTAAAAAAAAAACACAATGGTGTATACTATTATATTATATATATATATGAATAATAACATCGATTGTTATTTGCATACGTTATATTTTGTCAAATTTTGATACCTATAACGTTTGATTATAAATTATCTATAAATTAAAATGAGGCAATCGTTATATCTTGTAAAAAAATATTATCATAACATATATATTTACCACCCAATCCTTTTTTACGCGATTTTTTTTTGATTGATTTCGATTTAACGAGACTTTTTTGGATAGCACCGTTACCTTTTTACGCGAAATACTCGTTATTCGTTGGCTAACACGTTTCCCGGTCATAATTTTTACCACCGAGAGTAACAGCAGCGAATAAATCCTATAAGTGAATACATGTATGCATGTGTATATATTATGCATCTGTTTCTCATTGTATTTTTATAATCAATAAATATATATTTTTTTTTGTTTTAACAAATTTTGTTTTTCATACATTTTTAATACTTTTTTACGCGACATTTTGATTTTAGGAACCAATTTATCAAATTATATGAAAGTGAGATTTTTTTACACGCCACTTTCTGGAACCAATGTATCGCGTAAAAAAGGATTAGGTGTACACGCAAAAAACTATTTTTTTTTTTTAAATTTGACAAAAACATGATATTTAAAATATATGAGTTTATGAATATAACAAGTATGTATATAATTATCAGTTTTTGACTTCTACTATTTATAAATTTAAAGATTAGCGGAATATTTTTTTTGATGCATATATAAAAGAATCATTTAATTATTTTGAAAGCTTGTAGTTAATTTTATTTGTGTAAATATTTAGATTCAGTAAAAATAATTATATTCACCTTACAATTCAGTGTCGTAAAACTTTCATAATGTTTTTTAACGAGTTGGACGTGAAGCATATATGAGTAAGTGGGTATAATGAGCCCTTTCGCGATAGCTCGCATATTAAGGGTTGCCAGATGAAGCAAGTTAATTAAGGCAGGAGGTATTTTGGCGCCACTGAGTCGCTCGGAGACTGACACCACCCATGTCGTTAATATTGTGGAAGAAGATTTTTTCATATTCAAATCTAAATTATTAGTCATCAAAGCCTTCGTTATGTTAACCCGCTTTCACTGTTGGCTTTGCAAACACTCTCGAGATTTTGGTGACGAGCTTTGGTTTTCTGCCAGTTTATTTATATTCGCGTTGATGATATTAAGAAGTCAAAGTGGGTTTCTAGCTTTGTTTCAACCCACACAATTAATGTGAAGATTGGAAATAGTTTTAAGTAAAGATAAGAGAATATAACATCTTGAGACTAACTCATTAATCAAGAATACAAAGCTCGTAACTATAGAAACAATACTACAATATTTTTGATGGAATCGTCGATAACTTTCTGGAAATTAATTTTTAATATAAAATTTAAATTGAAAGTCGTGTTAATTTACAAAGAAGTGTAATACAGTTATCAATTTTTATTTTTACTCATTTTCACCAGGAGCACATATAAACTTAATATCTACTTTTTGTACAATATTTGAATATGATTTTTAAAGAATATGTCATTTTAATTTGAAAGCTTAAATTGTTAAGCTTCTGTCGAAGAAGGATAGAATATAATGGCACGGTTAATAATAGTTATTAAATACACATCTATAAATGGTAACAAAAACTACTGCATATATGTCAAATTATAATAATTACAATACTATTGAATTCGTTTCCTCTGTCAAATGGCGTATTGAAATCACAAATGGACTTGTACCAAATTACTGGGCTAGCCTATTCATATCTGGGTATGGTGGTTTTGTTGCCAAGCTTTTTAGATTTGGCCGGAAAGTGGATGGGCTAAAATGAACATGTGGCGAAATGAAAAGTGCTGACCACATCCTCTAGAGTTGTAATTGAATGTCACCTGAACGGGAAGAGTTAATTAAGTCGGTTCGACCATGTTTCGAACCCATGGGTCACGTCGACTTGGTTACTAACCATAGGAAGCTTAAGTCCTTTTTCTGTAAAATGACGGTATAATACGAAGAAGGTGTAGAACTATATATAAAGATAAAAACTCTGTCATTTATCAAGCTAAGGGACTTTCAGCAAACTAAAATGCAAATCTTCGAGATTTAGATAACTGTTCCAGAGACAATGTCAGTTCTAAAAACTTAACATACGTTGTTACGCCACGGAAAATGTCTGCTTGTACCAAACGTATATCCATGGCGGGTGGTGGAAGGGATTGGAATGTATTTACATTACAATTACGTACTTACGTGGGTAATCGAAAATTTTAAACGAGCACACAACCCAGTTGTACAAAAGCTCACTGGGTTATGGAAACCACGGTGAGTATGCCATTAAAATACATTATTTTCTATTATATTAATAGTAAAAAATCGATGATATTATGATTTTGTGTTTAAGAGATCAAAGATGTTTGTTTTAATTGATATTTACACGTGACACGTAAAAAAAGTGTGGGTACTGCAATGTAGCGCTTGAATCTGAGTTACGAACTTCTCTCCGTATGCTGACGATATAATTATACAACAAACTATAAAAGCAATATGTAAAATGCTTATTCCGTTGTATTATAACACGAAACCCTCAATTCTCCAGGTAATTGTATTCACGGAAAGAAGCAACATTTATTTCAATAGAGTTAATTAATTTATTCTACGAACTGACTAAAAAGCTACTCAGGGTAAAAAATAATTCAATAGAATTCAACACTATTTTTCAAAATAGTAAGTACAAAATAATAATACTATGTTTACATTTTCACTTTAAAATGATAACTTTATTTAAAAAAGTGGTTGATTTAGGTTAGTAAATGTTTACATAGACAAAAAAAACTGAACTTACATATTATAACAAATAAATGATAAAAACAATCAACTTAATTTTATATAATGTTACGTGAAGTACATAGTTTTACAAGAGTTGTTGTATTCAATTGTTTTGTATGATATTTTTTCAGTACATTGCTTAAGTATAAGGTATAATAAAACATTGTTTCTCTTCCGAAATATTTCGGATGCTTCTCATTTAAATGTAATTTTACGCTGATAATTTCACTTTAAAACGTGTCACAAAATAATTAAAATATTTTTTTATCGTTACCGACGAATCTAATAAAAATAAAATGCATGATAATGTAGTTTAATAATGACTTTGAATGTATTAAATTGACTTTTTTAAACCAACATGTGTAAAAATGTACTTTTTTATTTCTACAATAATTCAATCTTGATTTGACGGAATTCATGGGAGGACATGTCTATAAAACTTCGTTATATAATATACCAGGATTGCCACTTTTCAAAATAAACGACACGATACAATATTATAAATGGATTATAAATAACGATGATAGATGAATGATGGGATGTGGGCGATGTGGCTTAAGGCACGTCGAATCATATCAACTGTGAAAAGGGAAAAGGACGTAACCCACGGTTTTTTCAAAACAGCTCTTTTCAATAGTCACAATGTATACAACTTGATACACGTTCCATAAAAAGGATGGTAGCTTAAAATGCCGAATAAGTATCTTAATTTAGCGTTTAAGTGTGAAAAAATAAAGGCATGCGAAAATTGTGATCATGAAAAAAAGACTTAAAAAAAAGTTTTTTTTTAAATATTAAAATTAATATTAAATAAAGTCAATTAAGAAGCAGTTTATCAGTGTTCGTGCCCTTCAAGTTTGTGTATATTTAATAATTTATCTTTGGCCCATAATCATTAAAAAACGTTTTTTGTGTCTCCTGTAAAATTTGTTATGTGTGGGTTACGTCCTTTTTCCTTTTCACAGAATCCATTTCCGTGCGCAGAATACTGTTTGCGATAAAATACATATAATATTGGAATGGCAAAAGGATCCCACAAATAAAAAAAAATACAGTAGGCACAAAAAACGTTTTTTTATAATTTTGGGTCTAAGTCAAAATATTAAGTTTACACAGTTTGAAACGTAATGACGTTTATTTGACTCAATTTAATACTAATTTCCTTTAATACCTTCTTTTTATAGCTTAAAAGCTAAATTTAGATATTAATTTGCCATTTGCAGCTTACATAATTTTGATTTAACATTCATAATGTTGTGTACATTGTGGTAACTGAAAAATATTCACGTTTGATCAAAAATTCAGTCTGATATCGAAACTTCAGTGTATTGTTTTAAATTCGAATTGACTGATTTCTTTTCAATATGTCTGAGACAATCTCTGTAGCAATAATTAATCTATACGTTTTAATTATTTGCTTGAAAAACTTATTTGAAGTATTGCCTATAAAAACTGAGGGAAAAGTTTGGCAATAAATCTAAAATTAGCCCGAAATGCTTCAATATCAAAGGAACGATAAAAAAAATAGAATTGTCCCGCCAACTTTGATACGATTGGCTACTGTAAAAGGACGCAGCTGGGGTCAAACCACAACCTAAAACAGTGGTCAGGAACCTTTCAGGGTCAAAATTAAATATGGTCTGCTCTATCCTCATCATTCATAAATGAACGTTAAGTGCTATTTGCCACCTTTGTTGAAATAAAAAAAAAACATATTTTTAATTGTAGTAGAATTTGAGTCATAAGAATTAAAAAAAACATTCAAATTCAATGTAATTAATAATAATGTAGAAGCAAATTCAAAAATATAGATCGTCCGCCTCATTATCAACACATCTCCAAATAGCCTATTTTTAGATATTGGGAACATTAATATTCGAATGGTCATAATAAATCAATTACTATTTGTTTGTGATTTTAGGGTAACAACTGTCAATACTTGGTGGAAAGACATTATATTAAGAAGAACACAATGTTCCTTTGTATTTATTCCTACTTTTATTTACCAAGATCAGGAACTGTTTCGCTCATGGCAAGCATTATCGACTGATAATTGCTGATTACCACTGATTACAACTGATCACAACAGAGCATTTGATTGCTGATTATTAGTTGATAATGCTTGCCATAAGCTAAACCGGTCTTGATCTTGGTAAATAAAAGTATGAATAAATACAAAGGAATGCTGTGTTTTTCTTTATTCATTTGTGTCTTAAAGAACGCGAACGAAATATAACAAAAAAAAATAATAGGAAATTTGCCAGCGACCTTCAATCTCTCAATCCCGAATTTCTGCATCATTTTCTGTTAAATGATCAATTCCGGAATCCCGGGACTAGATGATTTGTGAATCCAGAAATTCCGGGATAGCAAAAAGGATGCCCTAGTAGCAATATGAAATGATTATATTTTTTAATTGATTGGTATTAAAGTTTATTTTATTTGAATAAAAAAATATCTAAACTCATTATTATCAGCTATCTCTAATATGTACATAACATGTATACATATATACAAACGCAATTTGTATAGAAAATAATTTACTTTAGAGTTTTAATTATAGTACGTGGTGGTCATTCTAATCAGACTAATCGGTGTCTTACAGGTGATGATTTGTAGAAAACGTTACGTCACAAAAGCAACAAAATATATATTATTTTTTTCTGAGAATACAATATTTCTTAGGTACTTAAATCAATCATTCCTTTATTTATTACTCAATGGTAAATTTTGTGACAAAATATGGTAATTTGCAGGGAGGGGATATATTAATCACAATGATGTAACGTTATTTGTGTACTATTTTTGTTAGATAATGAATATATTATATTTAAAAAAAAACAACCATTTTATCTTAGTTCGAATGAGTATCTATCGTGATATTCATGTATCATACATAGCTCTTCTGAAACCGCATTTTAGCTACGTGCAAAAACAAGCACTGAAGCCATGATTATGCAACCCCTATTACCAGCTACCCCTTTCTCACTCACAAGTACATAGTATTATTCCATCTCAAATGACTTTGTGTAGTAGATTTATTTACCAAAGGTAAGCTTTTACGCTGTATGACATTGTACACAACAAAATGAATAAACACGTACTGTCCCATACTTACACACAACAAAGATTTTGAACTAAATTGAATTACAAGCACTTCTTATGGAACCACTTCTAGTGAGATATTGCATAAGAAATACGTACATTATACTCCACATTAGAATCCGTAAATTTAGAGGCTCTATAGATTTGAAAAAAAGCATTAACGTACTACTTTTAAACTATTCCCGTTCCTAATTTGGTGTATAGTATACCTAATTATAATGTAAAGAGCTGATTGCATTTCAAATTAATTTAAACTCTTTTTTGTGTGTAAGTATGGAGGTAGGGAAAACCATGCAGTTAGCTTATCGATCTACCGAGCCCTTGTTGGATCAGATGGAAGAAATTTAAACATGACAGACAATAATTTGAGCATAAATAAATTAAAAAAATCAATGTTTGAAAGTCTCGGCTGGGGTATTCGAATCCGTGACCTAAAAACCGAATAGAATGAAAGTCTAAAATTGTTAAACAATCAAATTTTAATTAGAATTAGCGAGTAAATTCCAATGATTCAATTAATTTATACGACGGCAAATTATAATTGGTTATTTAAGTAAAGTAACAAAATAAGATGTTACGGCAGTGGTTTCCAACGTTTATGTTACTGCGCCTCCCTTTGAAGAAAAACATATCTTCGCGCCTCCCCATCCTTTATTTCATATAGCAATAAAGACACGTTTTAAAGAGTAAATAAATATTTTGGACTCTCCGCGCCTCCCTTTGTAATAGTCCACGCATCCCAGGTTGGAAATAGCTGAGTTACAGTATTTGATGGTGGTAAAAAACACTGTTAGGCTAATACATTATTGGAACAGATTCAAATAGGCGAAAACACTTTTTTATTAACGGATTTTTTTTAACGAAAGACATTCAGTTTAAAAATAAGAGTAGAAGTCTCTAATATGAAGCTAGTTTTTCTTAAATAATTTGAGGTAAAAAAATATAATCCATTAAGATACGTACACACATTCTAAAGCAAGTTTTTAATCAATAAAATAGTTTTTAGGTCTATCAATAATTACGACGATTACAATACAAGATAATAAAAACTTTATTAATGTGTGAGTATATGTAGCTCGCTGTGACTCAGATTTTTAAAGTAATTTAGTGCTCGGTGGTGTGTTAAAATATGTTATAGCTCGTCTCTCGCGGGTGATACTATGCCACGTCGACTTCTTGTTAATTATTCAACCGGTGCTGTGCCAAGAATACACAATGAACCTGGGCCAATGGCTTAATAATATGGTAGCACAAGCCACTACGCGACTTGGTGGACCAATATACCTTGCACCGTAGCAACCCCTCTCTAAAGATTTTAGTATGATACATACAATATATAAAAATCGAATAGCTCGGCTCAGAAGAACGAGACCACTCACTTACAAAATGAATGTAGCGTTTAAGAAAAACAAAACCATTTTTAATACAATATTGTAGGTAAACAATAAATAATCCCTTTGTATTTTTGTCTTTTGTAACCGTGTATTCAACTTAAATCATATTTTGTAAAACAGCAAATTTTCAAATGGAATTTTAACACGAGAAGAAAATACATCAAATTTGTCTATCGTGCATAAGATACCAAATTGAAAAACTCAACATATTATATCGAGCTTGCCAGGAGTCGAAGTATGATTATTTTGCATTCTAAGTGAAGTTTTGAGCACAATGCCAAACCATTACTTATCATAGTGGTTACGTATTTCAAAAGAAATAGTGAAAGGATAATTTATTTCAATATTCTTAGAAACTACAATCATAAATGTATAATTCAACCCTAACTCTACATTTAATGACATTATTATTTTATACATGCTAAATGGCAAAAGTTACCATTAGCATTTTATTTTTACTTAATTTAATTTTTTCTGGATTTCGTTTATGTCTAAGATTCAAATAAACACTTTCCCGCATATTTTGGTTTCATAAGAGATATCAGATTTGATAATATTGAACTTAATTAATTTAATTGATGTAGTACATCAATTTAAAACAAACTCTACTTCCTGTCGCCACTCAATGGCTTCCATAATTATAGATTCTAATCAACAAATAGAAGGATACAATCGTTGTTTTTACAAATCAATTAAATATTTGTATTCAAAAGTGACGGTTGTTTGTAGCAGCTTTCTCAACAAATAAATACACGTATCGCCGTACAAAAGTTTAATTCATCCTTATTTTTATTAATTTTTTAATTTTTAAACTTTTATATCTTTTCATTGATTCTCGACGCCGAAATCTATAATACAGAGAACAGAAGACCCGCGTATATTTTATATAAACATTTTACTGCAAACATGCTTAATTTAAACAAAATCGGTTAAATCCATGTTAGTATTCACACACATAATCACTTTTTATAATATTTAGTGCCAATAAATTATTACTAGTAAAAATCAATATATCTGCCAAATAAAATATGTCTTTTGTGAACCATATTGTTTAACATTTTTTTAAATTATCTCTCGTGATTTTCAATTTCGACAAAGAAAAATTTCAACAGCCATTCAATTTTACGTGCTTCTTAATATTGGTTTGATAAATACTGTAGTAGAGTGTATACGAGATTATACACCATATTCCTTCTGCAATAATCTTATAAATTCTCTTAATCCTCAAATGAAAAAAAACCTCATAAATCATCTGACAAACTAAATTTTGATAGATAACATTTTAAACAAATTAAACTTTTCTTTTTAGGCTTTCGGCGTAGGTAGCCTGGATTTAATTGCCATCGTTTAAGTTTCATTTGTTTTGACCAACGGTTGTAGATAAACAGTATACGATATAGTATAAAAAAGTGAGTAACCCTAATCCTAGTAGAAATTTACGACTAAAAAATTGTGTATAATATTTGCAATAGGTTTCGACAAGTTGCAAAATGGATGTGGGATGGCTTCGAGAAAATAATCCACAACTAATTTTGATATTAACCTGTTACTTCCAAGGGATAAAACTTATTATATTCAAATTAATATTAATGATTTGATCAAATTTCAAGTAAACTGATTGGCATTGATTAATTACCGAGGTAATATTTTGCTTAGAGAGTGATAATAAATATTTTTTGTATTAAGTTTAACGATTTAATTGAAACAATATTTTAAAACTTATTAAAAATAATTATAATCAAACTCAATTAAGGCGTAGATGATAAAATATAAATGACATTAGATAGCAATTATCCAAAACCTGTTAAGCATATCACGTCCAATTATATTATATAATATTTACCTATCAATTTGCTACTGAGTGAAATTCAAATGTAAGTAAGTACATCATTCTGGAGGCCGCTTTACAATGTATCATTAATCATTTTCAAGGAAGTTGATTGATTTCGACAATGCATTCTTTTATATGTATTTTTATATAGTTCAAGTGTAGACAAAAATATTTTATTTAAGGATTTTTTACAAATGTTAAATTACTTGTATTGTATTAAATAAGTTGTGCAAGTTAACGAGAGAGTTATTACTCCTAATAATCTAATTCTTCAACTACTTTACTGTCATGATAATAATTATTAATTATATAGAAAAATATTAAAATTGTCACAGTTTGATAAAATATATCTTACGTACCATTAATATTACGAAATTCAAACTAGAAAAACTAGTAGTGTTATAAGGGCTTAAGTTAAAATTACAAATACACTAGTGATTAATAAAATACTTTTAACGTTTAAAATTAAACAATCTTAACAATAAGATCGATGGCATTATCCCGGAACAAGTAATAAATTATATTTCATGTTGCTACATTCGTCTCAACAAATACCAGGCCAATCAATACAATTATTTTAAATAGTGAATGACATTATTTCTTTTCTGTGGGAATGTTGATAAAATCAGTGACTTCCAACATAAAATCGATGGTATTTATTTGATTAACTGCGAAATCTCTATTGAATAAAATTATTAAAAAACTCAGATAAGTATCGTAGAATAATGAAAATGAGTACATAGTATTTTTGATTAATTCGGAGGTAGCTTTATGGAAGTTCATTTTTAATATAAAATTAAATTTGATAACTTTGCTACTCCACTTGTTGTGTTACAAACTGTGACACGTGTTTAGCCTCTTTAAGAAGCATCTTCAAAAAGAACATCTCAAGGTTTACGAATGAACTTTAAACAAGTTTTCAAATAAACTAAGTTTATTCGTAAAATTTGCGATGCTCTATCTGATTATGCGTCTTAAAGATACGAAACACGTATGTAACGTCATAGTTTGTAACACATCAAGTGGAGGAAAAACGTGATCATTTTTTTTATTGAGTACAGTTTTTTTAAATTCATGTCCGCTCCTAATTCGGAGAATATGTCTCAAAATATTTTTTTCTACGAAAACTGCTTGTTATTCAGTTGCTCAACCTCTTTAGAGATAAAATTGTTAGAAAGGATAGGGTTAGGACAAGATCAATGGTTAACGGATCGCTCTTGCTAGACACTGTAATTTTAGGATTGGAAGGGTGATAGTGAATTTTTGGACATCACAAATAGGGACTCCGATTCCGTTATTTCGTTCAATTTTGTGACCCCGAAATTCCAAAAATTGTGATATTACTAATCCTGGGATTTCAGGATTGAAAAAGTTACGCGAGGCTAAAAAAGAGGATCCCAATTTTTTTCATTTTGGCAATTCTTCAAATTCCTGGGATTCAGAAATTCTGAGAAGACCTAAAAAAATGTGAATGTTCAATTCTAGAATCCTAGGATCACAAAAAGGTCCGGGATTAGATACCCTAATCATAAAAAAGTCTTCAAACATATTGAAAAAATCGTTATTTTACTGGGATTCAAGCCTGTTAAATCCTTCACGGAAACCAAAGACATTGACTGTTGAAATATGTGTGTAAAGTGAGGGTATAGTATCAAAACTCAATAGGCATGAGAGTCTCTTCTCTTGATCAACCCTATTACGGTTTGGTTGATTAAGTTGTCTGATAGTATAATGAAAATATGTATTTGTAATAAATACATATATTATTACAAATACATTATTATCTCATATATATTTTTGAAATATAGCGTGTAATATTTAATATGTTTACATGTCTTTTTATCGTGATAGTTTTTCAATAATACATTATTTAACTTTACATTTCGTGTATCATTGAATGTAATTCAATTGAGCGTATCTCAAAGATAACCATCTAAAATTCATATGTTGGCTCATAAAATGTTTCGTCTGTAGTAAAAAAGTTATATTATTTATAATGGCGGGAAAATATTTCGTAGACGAATATCGATGACATGGTTTCACAGAAAACTGATCGAGTAGCACTGTCTGGCGGAGACAATTACCTACATGGAAAACTCGTCCGTCCGTATATTGAACGCGCAATAGTTTATCTTCAGATTATTTTGAGCTGTATTATTTATAAATCTCCAACTTTAATAAATTTTATGTACATTAAGCAGATGATATTTTCATGCGATGAGTGTTTCTTTCTAATATTTTTATTTGATATTCGAATTTAAAATTGCAACTGTTCAATGACGCTTTGTTGAATTTTGAAGAAAATATTTAGTAGAATTAAGCTAATCGTTTATAGCTGGATTGTATCAATTGTTGTCGGTTCGAGTAGTAGTATTCTTTTAATCGATTCATCGATTTCTGTTCGAAGTCATGGGTCTGTGAAATGTCTAAAAAATCTCTCAATTCTAAAATAACGGGTCGTAGCGGTAGTGACTAACTAACAACTAATCCTGTCTTAGCGTCTATCCTTTTATCCTTACTCTCTTCGAAAATGAGAAGTTGAGCAATCGAGTAAGTAACAAAAAAAAATCGTAGTAAAGGAAACTTCTTATAAGATTCCTCCATTATGGGGCCATATAAATAACATTTGGAGCGGATATGGATATAAGAAGGACTGATACTGACATTTAACATTTTTTCTGACTAATCGATATCAGTGTTTCCGAATGTAAAACTTTTCAATCTCAAAGAAATTTTGCTCTTAGTATTTTAAGCATAGTTTTCTCACACCTCACTCTTAAATCAAAATATGGAGAGAGTGACTAGCTCTTATCCTTAGTTAGCTCTACCTTTCGATCTTACACATGAAAAAATGCTCGAGCGGTTAAGTTAGAACTATGAGTCGCAAAACCGGCATTGCAAATATTAAGACCGTTTTTGTAAAAAAAAGATTAAGTAAACCAAAATTCTACGGCCAATCGGGATCGCAATACCGGACAAGTACACCCATCTCCCGATTAACGCGATATAAACATTTTTCACAAATCCACGTAAATAAAAACCGCATAAAAAGGCAAGTATAAAATCATGATAGGTTGAATTATATAAAAGATCGCGTAAATGAAAAAAATGATTTCATATTCAATTTGAACATGCGTTCGGAAAATCCGCGTAAAACGTACAATTTGTTATACCTAAAATCTTTATCGAATATAATACTTTCAATATTGCAGTGAGTACATAATATTATATATATAATACGTCCAGAGTACTTTTTTACCGAACAACAAAACATAGTTACTTTTAAAACCAAAAATGTATTCATACTCATTTTTGCTGCTGTCTCCTTACATTGTTGTCATTTTCTTAATATAAACCAGTTGGTTTGAAATTCAATAGGGTTCAATTCCACTATTAGTGAAAATATCAGTGTTATGTTGAAAAGTTTTTTTTTATTAAAAATCTTTTATTATTTAACGTAAAATCTTTCTATACTTCTTTCTACTGTAAGTAAAGTTTTTAAAGAATTTGAGAACGTATGACATATAAAATGTTTCCTGACCGCGTTAAGTTAATCCACGTAAAAAAAGTACAGGAATCCGGTTCCGGTAATGCCAGTATTGAAATTCCTAGTTAGAACCAGTTCTCTTAAGTTAATTAAGTTAATATGCTCTATTAGGTCTACGTTAGAATTGTGCATAAAATTATAAAATAAAATAAATGGATTTGAATAAAAACAATGTAAATATTAATAGAGTTTCATTGTTAGGCAAACGCTGACTTAATTTAGTTGCGAAACAAAGATTACCAACTGCCAGCTGCGCCGTGCTTAATTTTACGGGAAAATTTTCACACAAGCCGTTTTCGTAATACGATTCCATCTAATCTCTATTCAATGTTTTTACTACCCCGAAAACGTGTCATAAATGAACCCTCGGACAAATCCAAAAAGTTAAAGGTGAGAGAATTTGACATATGTATGTCCAAACGTACCTAATATAATTACGCAGACTTATCTACCTTCTACCCAAAACAGTTTGGGGACCTTTTTGAAAATTTACATACATATTATGAAAATAAAATAAAACGCCAGCAGTTATACCTAAGTGGGAGATTATTTTTTTGTAGGGTTTAATGTTTTAATCCTGTAGATATCAATGGCAGAGTCTATATATATAGATAAAAGATACATAAAAAAATATGGCTTTGTTATTTGGAAACATAATATACCTTTGAAATTAAGTAAGTACATATTTTTTGTAATAAAATCACATTAAACAAATTATTTAATCTTATAAATGTTTACATCAAGCATTTTTTTATGAATTCACTTGTTTGATGTATTATTAAACATTTTAATGAATTTGTCATACTGAATATCGCCTTCGTTCTTTTATTATTATATTGTCGGTAGATATTCAATTACACATTAAAGAATTGATAAACCAAAAATGCTTCTATCCGCTCTAATAGAATATTAAATTTTATTTGGAAAAAATATGACACTTTGTATTACATCAAAACCTTTATTTTATTTTTTTTCCTTCGTGATTGTAGAAATTAATCATCGTATTTTTTCAGGAAATTACATTAAATCGTTTGATAAAGTTATGGCAGATAAATTAACTAAGCAGCTGAAGCTAAGAACAAAAGGTAGTCGATGATTCAAATTGATGTTCTATTAGAATATTAGATTGATGCGTCGTCAATAAGATTGAAATCTAAGTACATTTAAAATACTTTTTTAATACAAAATGTTATCCTGAACCAAATCGTATCTGCTACCATAGGGAGTGAAACCGGGAAGCTAGTATGAAACTAACGTTCCACTGAGTACCTTAATAGATTTATACAATTTTCGTATCTTGATTTGAGGCATATGAGGTCCCAAGGGAATACTTTCACATACGATATATTATGCAGAAAGCAGTATCTACACATCCCTTTCAACAATGTTCCAATTAAGTATCAGTTAATCGCTTATCAGTGTACAGAATAGAAATAGTTAAACATATCACAGGAAACCATCGAGTTGTATGTATTGAAATTTAAATACAGATTGCAAAATCAATATTTCAATTCAAGTTGAGCCTATGGTATCAAAATGTATAGATCATCTACTACTAGATCACAACCTTAGTAGTTTCAAGTTATTATAAAAAGATTTTTCATTCACTTGAAGCGTTTCATTAGAGTTGTACAGAAAAAAACTACTAAACTAACTTTTAAGCAATTAAAACCATTGTTTGTTATACAAGCAGTATTTTAAGAGAAAACATATTCGAATTATTTTGATTTTAAGAAAAAAAAATCCGAAATTTACTTAATTTATTTATATCAGACGTATTTCGAGCACACATCATAATCATATTCGACTTTGTACGAGAAAGTAGCCAATGACGTAATTATAACAAATCGTATTATCATTGAAATTTGATTGTCTTTGGAACGTATTTCGTTCAAATGCATTAAACTTGTCAAGATAGTGTTTTATGATTTGCAAATACACATATTTTTGTAGATTAAATTTTCAACCAGCAAAACAGAAAAGATATTATATTAGGATAGAGAAATATTATTCTTTATATGAAGGTTGAGTGTAATCAGTGGCGGTTCTACGTACTGGGCTGGGTGGGCTTAGCCCGAACTTCATTTTTCACCCAAAATGTGTAGAAAAAAAAACTTTCGATGACTGAATAAAAATGAACAGCAATTCGGCCGCTTAGCAAAATAAATACATTTCTAAACGTAACTAACCTTTCCCAAATTTATACAATATATTTGCTTTGATTTTCTTCTGTCACTATATGACATTGCTATGTCTACCTACTATTGTAGGTAGTGTCTCGATTGTGTTTTGTATTACGATTTTAAGCCGAGCCGGTATAAAAAAGGCAATGGCATAGATAATATACTAGAAGCAATGGCTCTATACATACTTCATACAGAACAGGCAACGTGACGTCAGTCTGGCATTACCTACGTATTATAAAGGCTCGGACTATTTTCAAATTAGTCCGAGCTAAAACAGATGCTTTTTTGCAAAATTCTGTTTACACTGGGGTGCAATCAAGCAGGATTAGAAAACGTATTTATTTTATAACCATTGCCCATAGAAACGCCATCTAGTCGTACACGATTGCGCCTTGTTTTACAGCCTGCAGTTACACGGGCTTATTCAAACTAGCCCCCATACATAAAAAAATCACTCCTACCAACCTCTGTTCGTTGAGAAATTAACGTCAGAGTTCATTGTATTCAGAGACAAGTTGTATTGTATGAAACAAAACACAGTAGTTCACTTCATTTGAAGGAGACGAATTTGAGGTCCTGTTTTTACTGTTCTATTATTTCATATTTACATTAGCTTTGATTTTATTATATAATAATTTATGCTTTAAAGTAGTGTCGTAATATTTGTTAATTTTCTTGTAGATTAATATATAATATAAAGTGGAAACATGCACAATTTCGTAAATAGTATACAATGCTAAACTTTTCTCTAGCCCAACCAAGATTTTAGGTGACGAACCGCCACTGAGTGTAATAGAACAAATTTAGATACAGTGGCGTATATAAATAAGAATAATTCGTAAGATTCATACTGTTTAACAAATTGGGCATTAAAAAAACATTTCAACATTCCTTATTATGTTATACTAGTCCATTAACCTTTTACTAAAAATGTATCGCCTTTTTTAAAATAAATTCACATCTCTTAACTGTTTTTTTTTATAAAACCATTGTTTGATTACAAAACATAAGAGATTACTGTTTAAGCATGCCAATAGCACTATATTCACCATTTACATTACACGTTCAGTGTGATAATAATATAAGAAATGCTTTAACCAAGTAAGCTATTTTTATAATTATACTGAGTTAGTTTTTCTTTTTTAATTAAATGAATATTTAACATTTTTTCTGATAAATGGACGGCGTTGTATAGAAATCTGGACCTTCACACCCATTCTTAAACAAATACCGTTTGATATCCTTTGCTTTTCAATGGATTCAGAGTATCCGATGACGGCGACCAGGCTATTAACAGAATTATCTTCCTACCTCGTTGAACCTCTTTATCAATGACTTGACGGTAGATTGCCTGGTGGCTGCTGGTTCTCCTAACGCCACTTCTCCACCTAAATCAACCGTCACTTGCCGAAGGAACTCAATTGGAGCAACCTAGAATAATAAGTCAAAAGTAAGTCACTGCTTTAAATGTAATCATATTTTACCATAGCTTTATCCTATGGCCATGGAATATGTACATAATCTGTGCGGTTCATATAATTATACTTTTTCTTTGCTACAAAGAAAATACCTAGAAATTTAAATAGCTTCTGATTAATACCAAGCATGCTCTGACAAAAAATACATTATTACAAACCTGTATACGACAAGGTCTGTGATGTTTTTTTATTTTTCAATTAATGAATGTTTCTCTTTATTTTCAAAATTATTATCATTATAATGTCAAAATTTTTCGTAAGTGATGAAATAAATATATAAAATCTAAAGTAATCTCTGAAACTTTGATAAATCACGTGTATTTTTTTTACGAAAATAAAACTGATCATAACAGGCTGTGTTAGTTGAAAAAAAAACTACATTAAAGTTGTGTTTTGTTTTAAAAAATATGATTTTCACCGACAGTTGACAGTTGACACCTTAAAGGAAAAAAATGTCATAAAATAAAAACTTCAAATCATATAAGTTTACGAAGTAATACAAAATAATATAAACATTAAGATGGACAAGAATGTTTATTGGAAAAATATTACGTGCTAAGATAAAATTAATTATTTTACGTTTTACAGAAACTGTTAAACTGCCAAATAGAATTCAGAAGATTTTTAAGCTCTAACGCTACTGCATTAGAACTTTTGATAATAGAGAATTCTGAAGATCTTTTAACAGTCTAGTGCAATAAAATTGATTTTTTTTTAATTGATTCGTTTTTTTGACGAGTAGAAATTGGCTGTCTCACTCATGAAATATTTAGACCAATTATAGCACAATGTTTTTCTTGTAATACAAACTGACCTGATAGAATAGTTGATACTCTTGGTCTGTCAACCTCAATGCAACTTCTTCCGGAAAAGCAAGGAGTGCTTTTAAATTCATTAATTCTTCGTAATGACTTTGATCCTGCTGGTCTCTGGAGAAATCTAAAATGAAATAAAAATCACGTTTTTTTGATGACTTTATATTTGGGTACCCTTCGATTTTTGATGTCTCTGCCTTTTAGTAATTTTTAGTCAATTAATCACCTGTTTATATATTTTATCATATTGATTTAAAACAAATCACCAATATAGATAGATATTATCGCTGAGCAAAATTTATCCCTAATCTGAAGTTATTATTTGATTAATGTATCATGTTTTGCCGCCTGTGTGGTCGAGTGGTCAACGTTGTTGGCTTCGGCTACGGAGGGCCCGGGTTCAAATCCCGGTACGGACAGTTTTATAAATTGATTTTTCAATCGATTTATGAACATCTGTTCAAAGGCATGGATGTATGTGATGTCTTGAATTCCCCCTCTCACCCATCCTATCCTATGAACGGGGCGTATCGAGAGTGATTAGCTTACCACTAATCTTGTCCTAGCCCTATCCTTCTATTCCTACTCTCTTTGGAAAAAGAGAGGTTGAGCAACTGAGTAACAAGCAGTTCTCGTAGAAACACTTCTGTTGAGATAAACTCCATTAGGAGTCCATATGCTCCACATTGGGAGCGGACATGGTTAAAAAAAAAATGTATTCAAGGATGTACCATTGTCATGATCTCCTGATTGATCTCTATGGCTGTCGGATCCTTGATTGGACTTAGAAATTTCTCTCATGATGTCCTAAAACAAACGAAAAATATTCGATTAGTAAAGAAAATGCAGTTATTATTTTATTATAACTAAAAAAAAACGTGTAAATAATAAATATATTAAAATTGTAACTTTAAAAATAAAACACATATCTGGCCGTCACGAGACAACTATCTAACGGTGAGCCCTGTAGTGCTATTCCCGCGTGCATATCAATTATTTTAGACGATTTGAAATATTCAAGACGTGATTGTGTTGGATGGTCTGTATACTCAAAACGTGATCTCTAGCACTACCGGTGTCATGAAATTAACACATTATATTGTACTTAACAAATCTGAATAACTGAGTATTTTAAGCTCACTGCATCCGTTCCCGAGTAATTAGTCAAGAATGATATTACCAGCGAGAAAATGTGATATAAAATAATTCGTTTAAAAGCATCTATTCGTATTTGGAAAATATCGTTTAAGCTCGTGAAAAACGTTACCTTTGTTAATGATTGTCTTATTAAATATATTTGTAATCAATCCGAAAAGCTCTAGTACAGGTCTCGGTAACTTATGACCCGCGAGTCACCAAGTGAATTTGATGATTTCAAGTGACTATAAAATATTATATGAAAATACCCAGTAGTCTTCATAATAGTCACACGTTTCCACTTTGACTCGCAGCCAAAAAAGGTTGCCGAGGCTTACTCTAGTATATTGTAAATAATATGGGGAAAATAAATTCTTATCAGCATCTCAATGGAATAGCAAAAAACTGTTAAGATGCTTTCCTTTTCCTTTTTTTAGTCTATACACCCAAATTGAATGATCGGATAGAAGGCAGATGAGAACGTATACAAAATCATAGAAATCCGTGTCACTGGACACAATCCACAAATATATCAAAGGGAAGGAAGAAATATCCATTCGGGTGTTTGAATCCTTGCCATACTAATTGTACAAGCATTGGCCGCGAACAACTAATGAAAATGTCGTATAGTGTATGCTTACGTACATTAAACAAAAAAATCACTGAATCGACGTAAGCGTTTCTTGAAAGTTAAACTCAATTTAAATAATTACATTTTAGTCCTTATCGAAAGGGTTTAGGATAAGACTGATGAACTTGTCAGCAATTTAAGGGTCGACCGTTAACCGTGAACGTCTCCTCGCGTTCACAGTACGTCTGTTACTCGCAACACGAGTGTATGAATTCTACACACACTCATGCATTTATATTGGGCATCAAGGATAATGCAAGGGTGTATAGGGCTTGTGACACAGTTATAGGATATCTAAACATATTTGCTTGGTGAGATACATATTCTTAGAAGAATGCTACAAATTTGAGGTATTTATATAACTACATTGTATAGTTAAGGATGTTAGTTTAAAAAAATAATACTGTTATAAATATCGAAAATTTAAGGTTAATGTTTTTCTTTATATAATAGTCATAGATTGACCAATTGTTGCTAAGCCTATACAATGAGGACCATAATCCGCTAGGTAGTAGTGAGTTCACTGTGGAGTTGATCGATAAGCGGTCTTGCCGTGATTTAAATGAGAATAATATTTATTATTGTAAAGGAAAACTGGAAAGATATTCTTCTATCTAAATAATGTTAAAGTTAGGTTAATATCGAAATATGTCTTTACATATTTGAAATTTATATAAAAAATATATAATATTACTTTTTAAATTGTTGTATTCAAAACGATGTTTGGTTTTAAAATGATATTAAAACAAATAAACTTCAATCACAATACAAAACAAATATATTTACATAAGTATTTTATTCCACTTGATGTTGTAGGTAAGTGTATCAGTTTATAATTAATGATCAGCATGGGTTTAGAGTCGAAAGATCAACCGACACAAACTTGATGGTGTTTACGGATTACGTGTCGACGGCGTTAGATAAAGGACTGCAAGCTGACTGTTCTTACAATGATTTCTCGAAGGCATTTGACAGGGTCGATCATGACATTCTTTTGGAAAAACTCCAATTGATCGGTTTGTCTGATGGTTTTGGTAGACTTTTTGGTAGTTATTTTAGGAACAGAAAACAATACGTATCGTATAAGCTTTTCGAATCAATGCCGTTTTACACGTACTCTGGTGTTCCGGAAGGTTCAAACCTGGGGCCATTGCTGTTCACTATTTTCATAAATGACATAGCAAACGTACTTCTAAAAATTCTATGTTCTTGTTATTCGCTGATGATTTGAAACTTTTTTGAAAGTTGTCACCTAAGATCAACCATAGTCAACCTGCGGCCCGCGCACTGTTTGTTCTCCCAAGGTGTAGAACCAACCTGCCAATGAGGATGCCACTGGGAAGAGCTTTAACGGTGTTCAACAATATTGCTTCGGATGTCGACATATTCCACGTTGACGTGGGTGAGTTCCGACGAATACTATTTTTTTATTTATTAGAGTAGAGTTCGTCGGAGCTTACTCAGTTGACTTCCTTGCTTTTTTTCTACTGCTTTCAATATTAAATTGTACTATTTTTTTTTTCATTGTAAAAGTTTTAAAATTTTAATTTGTCAACCTTATGCAATGTTAATTAAATAAAATAAATAAAAATCAGGTGATTATTTGAGTCGCATCTTTGAGTTTAACGAATGGGATTGAACCAGTGTTCGAGTGAGAAGAAGGGATAAAATCACCACTACTTGGATATCAAGTTAAGAAATTATTAAAATTGCCAAAGAATTTTCAAAAAAATATACGCCGAATCGATGAAAAATAATTATTCATCACTTTGACTAGAAAGAATAATTTGTTTCTGAAAATACAATACTTCTATATATGTTTCTTCAAATTGAACAAGAAAATAAAATTGTAACATAATTATAATCATTTAAATTCAAACTCTTAACTTCTCCACTAAATAAATTAAGTTCCATTTTATTTTAAATTGGTAAACTTCTGTGGATTTTGTCAATTATGATCACGATTTCGTGTTTTTAGAAGCATGAAAATGCGAGTCCCGGGCCCTAATTGACAAAATCCATAGAAACAAGCTCGTAGATACGGCTTAGTGAAGAAAGGGAGAGAAGGAGTTTCGCTTTTCTTTTATAATCCCAATGTTGATGAAATAAAATTGGTATTTTATTTTAATTCTTATACTACGCATAAAGATTTTCCTCTTATCGTATTATTAAATGTCGTTATTTTTGTTGCGGCTTATTTATTCTCCAAAGAAAAAAAAACTGTGGGGGGTCTCGTTGTTTTGTTAAAAGATTATTATCAAATAATCCGATTTACTATGCAATTTTATAAACAAATTACGAATATAATTCGGCTTATAACAGTCATATATATCGGTGGTGTTTGAACATGTTTTGATAACTGCAAAATATTGCATTTACATGAGGGAAATATTAAACAAATACTAATGTATGAAATAAAAAAGCGAAAACAAAAATATCATTATTAAATTTTTGATTATTCCTATTTATATGGAATTTGTATCAGCTTTGAGGATTTGCACAAACATTTATTATATAATCTTTAATTGAAAGCATGTATGCAACAGCGTTTAAAAAATCAGTGATCAGGTTTTCTCCTAACAAAAATCTCTTCAAAAAGTTTCTAAGAGTGGTGCAAACTATTTTGCATTACTTATAATTTTGCTTGTATTTTAATATTGAAGAAATAGACCTTACTGTATTTATCGTAAAAAAATCGGAGGCGCTTTATTTTAATCTAAAAATAACAAAAGGAAAATATTCCAAACTAGGTATCTATATTTTATATAAAAATGTAAAGCTCAAAAAAAATGGTTACTTTGTTTTCATAATAGTACAGTGTGTGAATTTATATTATGTATGAAACATTTTATATCAAAACGTTTATCCGTATACTTTGGATGTTTTAAACGTTTTACTTATAGCACAACAAAAAGGCTCGCTTAGCAGAATGAAATCGCGTCCAATTAAGAACCCAGTTGTTTTCGCAATTTTCCGCCACGATTATTATCCAATTATCGTTCTTTTAAATTTTCCGGTAAACTTAGTCACCCTACTCTGTGGATTCACATATGCCGGCATATATACGTTGTCATTCATTAGAATATTTGAGCATACAATGCTAAATTCTTTCTGTGGAAGCAAAATTAATAACTACTCGTCCCGCATAATGATATTCGTTTTCAGATTATTGTTTTTCGCTGAATATCTCATTAAAATCCATTGAGAAATAAAAGTTGTGACTTAATTTTAAATTGGTAATTGATGGTTAGAGTATTTTTTAGCGTTTCCGTACGTGAATAAAAGTTTAATAAAAATTTTCCACAGTAATGGTGTCACAAAATTTTCCGCTTGGAATATTTATTACGCAAGATAACTATTTCAAGTCGAGCTCTTTAAAGGCATATTTTTAAAAATGTGATAATGAAGTCTTTATATTATATCTTTTATACGTTTATTTATAATATTATATATTGGGTATGAATATATTCAATTCAATTTGATAACTTCGTTATTTCACTTTTCATACAAAATGTATTTTGCTCTTTTGAGAAGCATCATCAGACAGGACATCGTAATGGTTTACGAATAAACTGTATATTTATATAATGTACAAGATATAAAACTACGTATACAAATATTTCTCCCACAGGACAGCATCCAGTCCAGGTTTAATACAAAGAAGTTGATATTTATGCTTATGAGATTTTTTTACAAAAATGTTAAAAAGTTTGGTATTATATGAATAATCACTAACAAGATAAGCGTGATCCACTCCGGGTGCTAAAATTGGGAGGTATCATAACGACGATTTTAACTAGAATATTAGGCATCAATTTTAACAAAAAATGCAAATCATAAAATCTGTTTCGCCTGCGGTGCACATTTTAATTATTTATATCACGTGTTGCTAACCAATAGCCGCCATGTCTGTTTAAAGATTTTTATTTTAAATTTACAATTTTCTAAGAGAGAAAATAAAATACACATTTACACTAATTTTTACTTTTATTTTAACATTAATATAAGGACCGTTTTTGATCATGACGAACATTATCAACTGATGAATCATTTAATAATGCTCGTCATGAAAGAAGCCGGTCCTGATTTCGCTTAATAAAAGTGGGAATTAAATTAATAAAAAGTATTGATAGTGACCACCCTAAAAGTGGGAAATTAACAGTAATGGATGTGTTTATTGAAAATACGGGTGGTTCAATATGTCGATCGGGGTAGTATTTCCAAACCTCAAACAATGCTACCGTTGGATAAATATTTTATGTAGGACTAATAAGGATGTACTCGAGTTGAAAATGTCTCTACGTTTGTTTGTGGTGTCCAATTATTCCGTTCCCAGTACGTTTCATAAACGGATTTTCAAATAATTTATGGAATTGTGTTCGTATTTAATATTACCCGATTATTAAAGCAGTCTCGTTCCTACCAATGCTTCTTTCTATCAAAGCTGTTTGAAATAAAAAAAGTTGGTTGAGTAAGAAGTAATTTACGTGAAACAAATCAAGTTTAGATAGCTCTTTTTGAATTAAATAATTCTCAAAATTAGAAGCGGATATCAAAAAATAAGCCAGTCATATTATTATCATAAATCGAAAATCATTAACGAGCTTAATAATTCAGAGAGTATAAGTTATGTAGGGAAATGTTTTGATAATAGATATATTTGATGCAGGAATAATTGGAAATGATTAATTTTGATGTCGGGTATATGAAGGCACACAGAATATTCATTCATGTGTGGCTTAAAATTCATATATGTGTAGTGGAGCACGCATTTCAAAGCGGTTTATAAGAAATAATGAATAACCGGGGAAAGAGAGGTAGACGGGGACAAAATTGTGGAGATAAATGGGGAAATTGGGGGGGATGTTTTTGGCAGGGTGAGGGAAATTCCGTAAATTTTGCGTGACGCAAGTTTGGAGAGCGGCGTGATGTAAGAGTGTTTACTTTTGAGTTGTGTTGAGAATATTTAGAGATGCGATTTGTTAATATGCCTATATGAGGGTTAAACAGATTACAATGATATGTATGCGTCATTAATATTCAGGACATCTTAATAATCATCCTTGAATGACGAAAGTTAAATCGTATTCGTTCTTATGTTATGGAAATTAAATGGCGAGGATTATCTATAATATTTACAAAGATATGAAACGTGTCAAGAATTAGCGAATATTTATCAGTTTATATAAGATATTGAAAGTATTTATCACACGATTTCGTCTGACGTGCATCATCAATGGTGTAAGTTTTTATTTTATCACTTATCGCGCGTATCACTTACCAAAAAATTGTCTATCGATTAATTATAATGTGTAAAATTAAGACTGTGTTAACTGTGCTAACTGTGCTGTGTTAACTGTGCTGTGTTTTGTGTTAACTGTGCTACTATAGCACAGTTAACACAGAAATGCTAGCAAGTTTCTTGTCATATATGTTCTGTTTTATATTATAATAGAAAAATAGACAAATGAAAAACCACTACATACAGTTTGTTTTCAATCAATTCACAATGCGTTTTATGCAACAAAATCAAGCACTATCAAGTGTACTATATTTCACTGTGATAGTCACTAATCAAATTTTTCTGTGATTTAACGTTAAACTGATCCCCTTACTTTGTTCGTAATCGGACATATTAAACAGATGATAAACTTTGGAAATAATAATAATCTTGCAAAACATTGATAATCATACAGTTTTAGTTTTATAATCACATGTAAATAAATTGGATACATGCTGATGGCGAGAATTCACGATCAAAAAGAATATGAAAAAATATTTTACAACGGATTAAAGCACGACTTTAGTCCCGCGGCTATTTGGTAAATGTATTATAAAGCCCGAACTATGTATCATTTGTATTTAATTTACTATTTTATTAAATTTGAATAGTTCAAACTATGTACATTCTCACAGATTTTGTCACTAACGACCCGGGTTTCGCCTTTCGGCATCTTCAGGCATTCAAGTGCACGGATGAACAAATTTAATATTGAAATTCCACCAAGCACCTTCAGTCGAAATCTTAAATTATACTATTTCAATAATTTTAAGTTTAAATCAAATGAAATAATAATGCAAAAAATCCATCAATATTTTATTATTGTATTGTTTGATATATAATAGCTGGTAAAAAAGGTATTTTTTTTTAAATTAATGTCTGATCCTAATGGCTGAGTGGAGCATATGATCTTCTAATGGAGTCTTGACATAGGTTTTTCTTTAAAGCGCAAGGCTAGAACTGGACTAGTGGTTACTAGGGCATCCAATCCCGGAATCCCGTTCAATTTTCTGATCCCGAAATCCCGGGATTCCGGGATTGAGAAATTTTGAGGAAATTCCTAAAATTTACACGAAATTGGCAAATTCAAGATTTCAAATTCCTCGGCGAGCTAAAAAAAAAAACGAGTTTCTGTGAGATTCCGGGAAAAAGTATATCGAATTGAGGATTTCATATTCCTCGGTGAGAAAATCTCAATTCCAAACATTCAAAATAAATCAATCCCGAAATCCCGGGATTGGAAAAAGGCTCCGGGATTGGATACCCTAGTGGTTACCTAATCGCTCTCGTTTTGCTTCGTAGTTTAAGGATCGAAAAGTTGGAAGGGAATTTTTGGACATCAACTATGTATGCTATTTATTTAAAATTAATAAAGTAATCGAATTGAAATAGCAAACATATTATAAAAAAAAAAACAATTAAAAATCATTGTGAATGTTTTCAAACAAAATAAATGCACAAGATTAACTCGAGGGCTTAAGATCACAGTAGCTTAACTACAAAAATGCGCGTTTTTACTTAATTAAGATTGATTTTTACAATGCCATAATCATATTTTTTAGTGAGACAAAGCTATGTATATATCGTAAATATAACCGTTTACTATGTACAAATAAAAATATAATGATAGAAGCTCAAGGGTAAATCACCTGTTATACATTAGTGAACTTAAAAATATTATTTGTAGATAGAACCCTGTGTAGCTAAGTTTAAGAACTGAGCAGCTATTTACATTCAATTATCGTAAGTATTCTAAAATAGAAAATAATTTGAAAGAAACAGTTTATATTGTTTTAAAGTTTAAGTTTTTTGCTGAAAAACATTAGCTTAAAAAATATCTTTAATTACAGGAAAATTCAACCTGAGTTGGTTTATAAATTATTAAAAAAATCTTTGAACTTATATTCAATAACTATTGGAAAAAAAACTAAAGGCAATATCATGAATAAAACACATCGATATATCTGTTAAATAATCATTTTATTATATTTCGGTTCGTTAAATTTGCCATTTCGAGCTAAAGATATGTGCTTTTGAAATTTCAATCTTTATATATAGTACATATTCATAAAAGAAAATACCTAACATATATTTGGCCTCATAGACTAAGATTTGTATTTTAACTCGAGGAGAATTTGTCAAAGTCATTCGAGATTAGAGAGTACATAAAAAATAAAACACACACACTCCGTGTCTTGATTAAAAAAATATTTTGAAATAGAATATGTCAGGACCTGAACCGGAAAATCAGAACCATACAAATATTAAGACTTAATCCACTTGTAAGGGGCGTTTATAGATAAGGATATTATACAATATTTAGGCATCGGTTGTTTCGCTGTTTTTTTTTATCCATTTACGCTCGCAATGTGGAGTATCTTAATAGATTTTTTTCTACGAGAACTGTATTTTAGCGAGTCGCGTGACCTCTTTTTCCAAAGAGAGTAATACGGATAGAAAGATAAGGTAAGGACACGGCTAGTGTTCACGACATCGCAAACCTTCATACCTTTGAACAAAAATCGATCGAAAACTTCTGTTCATGCTGGGACTTGAACCCGTGAGATCCGGCATGGGTGTTTGTGATGTCTAAAAATTCCCTCCCACTCTCTAAATCCTTTAACTACTGGTCGTAGCGAGAAAAAACGGTTAACCACAAGTTCTGTCCTAGCTTTATCCTTCTATCCCTACTACTCTCTTTGAAAAAAGTGAGGTGAAGCGACTAGTTGAGTAACAAACAGTCCTCGCATTTTTTTTTGTTGAGATACCTCATTAGTAAGCCATATGCTGCACATTGAGAGTGGACATGGATTTAAAATAAAATAGTAAAAGTGCCATTTTATACTCACATAACACAAAAAAACTCTGGCAGCGAATCACTTTATGGTGTTAATAATAATAATATTTTTTGATTGACAAAAACAACTGAAATAGATCAATAAACTCATTAACTTTTATAAAAATATACGGTTTCATTATATAATATAGTACTATTAGAACATAACCATCGAAATAATCTCATGTGGAGTATTTATGAAAAAACAAAAAAATATTATGTCATTACTAATACGCATTATTGGGTTATAGGAAACAAACATAACAGCTAAGAGTTTGTCTTAAACTTCTGTCTATGAATAATGTCTGATAACAAGTGAACGTATTTCTATGAAAAATGTTGAAGTACAAGATATCAATAAAAGCCAATATTTGAAGTAAATTTCTAGAATGCCTTTTGATGTAACTAAACTAATGGAAGAAAAAATAATGATTGACAATGATGAATTCACTGCTGGATTTGATATACTCATAATTATATTTATATTATTTTGAAACTATTATTTAATAAATACGTTAATACAGTTGTGGAAAATATTAGGTCATTTGACAGTATTACATGTTTGCAAGTACAGCTCGTTCCAAAAAGGTTAAAAATGAAATTCAAGGTATTTTTAGTTTGGAATGATATTTTGTATGGTATCAAGCCATGTTCAGACTGATTTCTAAAAATATTTTTATTCAATAAATTACACAAATAGTTCATGTTTAAACACTTTTAGAACGAGCTAGGTTTGCAAATAATAGGTTCATTTTAGATTTGTCACAACTAAATCTTTATATTTTTCGTTAGTGATAAATTTCTACGATGTGAATAGTGTATTGTTTTATAATTACCATTTTCTAGGTAAATACAAGTTGTCTTAGATGTTCTGACAAAAACGTTAACTGATAAATGACGAGTTTAAATTAAATGTCAGTACGTATACATCGTACAGTTTAAATAACGTGAGAATAATAAAAAAAAACATGGAATGTTTCGAATATAGTTTTAAGAATTTCAATATAATTTATTAATCGAATTGGTTTTTACTTAGTAGAAATCTAATAAAATGTAATCAAAAATAGCATTTTTTTTTAGTTCTACATTTTTAATATTGGTTGAAACTATTTCGGGTATACGCCTTCGTCGGAAACATGAAGCTAAGGGCGTAAAGTCGAAATATATATCAACTAAATTAAACAGTTTTTAGAACTAAAATACATTGCTATTTTTGATCTGATAACTCATAAGAGTTCTTTTTGTTTATATTTATAGATATATGTGCTATGACAGTTGTTTCAAACGACGTACAATATAATTTGATCAAAATAACTTGACAAAAATAAAAAACGAAACGACAATGCAAGAATAGATACTTATTTATTATTGAACTTTAATATATAGATTGAGGCACGAATTCAAAATTAGAGTCAACAAATAAATGACATAAATTTTACGGCTTTGAAAATAATTTGTAAAACATTTTTTTTAATTATGACAGAAGTCTACATCTTTTTATTTAAAAAACAGTTAATTTATCTGATTACATCGTTAGCTAAAAAGAGTTCGTTTCCCTTGTCATCGTTCGAATTTAAACTCCCACTTTGTTCTGCATGACTTCAAGTAAATCATAAACATTGACTTCTTGGAGGAAACAAAGAGACATTTAATTGGTTTATTCGATATAAAATATTGCTCCATTAAGCAATAATTTTGTGAGTTTGAAAGCAGTTCTTGGTATCAAAGATTTCCTATGAAAACGACACTCGGAGACTTCGATTTGTGTACTTACTCGGGAAAATTCATGCGTATCTGATCATATTATTAATTTAGGAACATTTATATCCGGCGGCAATATATGTATATTGCATACATAATATTTTCGGATGTAGAAAATATTGCACGATATTTTATCGAACGGGTGGTTCTACGGAGCTACGTGTTGTAGAACTCATATTTACGAATAAATTTTCAGAGAAAAAACTATGTATACATTTGATCATGCTTTTTTTAAAAACTTATCAACGATATTTGGTGAAAATTTATATCAACAATTTATAGCGACAATTGGCGCATGCACAACTAGACGTTATTTAAGTTCAGGAATTTACTTAATATAATTTATTTAATGACTGATCTAAGCCTCGCGCCTCTCTAAGTGTAATAGACATATAAAGCATGTCGAGTAATTTCGCACGCTACTTTTGTATAAAAACGAAAGGCAAGTGAACTTAACGCTGCGTAGGTTACTTTAAGTGTGGCGCGAGCTTAATAGCATGCCTTTCCTATTTCCATCTTGTTAATGTGAAGTAGAGCAATTGGCCAATCATCAATTTTTTTAACGTCCCTTTTCACAATATTCTCGACGATTTGAGTCCCAGTAAAACAGCATATTTTTAATCGATTTATCAATATCTTTTTGTGATGTTTAAAAAAATCCATTTCTCTCTCCAAATCTTAAAAAAGGGTGTAGCAAGGACGGATAGTTGAACACTTGCTCTGTCCTAGCATTTTATTCTCTTCGAAAAAAAGAGATTGGGCAACTGATTACCAAAACGTTCGTGAAGAAAAAACTTCAGATGGGACGCTTTCATTAAGAGACCATGTGCTCTGCATTAGGGCGGACATAGATTTTTAAAAAATCTCACCAGAACGTTTTAACATTTATACATAATATAAGAATGCTCGTATTATGCTAATCGTTGAATATATTTCCTTCTTGTCCTAAATACGAGACATATTGGGATTGAAACGCTGATCTAGAGAACTAAAAGTAGTCAGACAATTTTATTATAAAAACAGGATAAGCATTGACCATATACTATTTACTAACCGCACTTAAGAAATTCCTTTTTCGAACTTAATTTAATAAAAAATACCTTCTGTTGTAAAATTTATAAATTGTCAGTTTCTGCCTATTACTACGCGTCGATATAAAAAGTGACAGCACAAATTTTATTTGACGAATATAAAAGAGACACTGGTAACACTTTTAAAAGTACCTAACGCGGGAAAACACGTGTTTTAACCATTGTCAGATACGTTTTTTGACTACTGGAAAATCTGTGTTTGTGTAATGGTTCATTTTATTGAAGGTGAGATTGGGGTGATTTTAATAGGCTGACTAACATTTTTTTCTTATACGCCTTCTTTTAAGATGCTGTGTCCACGTGCTTCGCGTTGGGAGCGGTCGTGGTAAAAAAAAAACTTATAAACAGATATGACGTATCTTTTCGAAAAATATGACATAAGTTTAATGAGTTTCGTTCATTTTTAAGTATCGATTACTTATTCAAAACAATTTCAATTTATATGAAACAATTATTAATTGCGAGATGGCCAGTACCCGGGGCGCCATTTCCCCAAGCGTGAAATTAATTTTTCATAACTCAAAAAGCAATTTGTGAAGTAATGTCGCCTTGTTGAAAACGTGCGAAATAAATATGCTTTTGTTTTATTTAAAAAATGTAGGCAATTTATTTTGCTAATGCATTTAATTATACGAATAGAAAGGTAAACGTCTATGTTAATTTTTATTCATTTGTATGGCTTTGCGAGTATTTTTTTGCAGCCTTATGAAAGGGAAAAAGCTCACCCATTAAGCCTGACATGTTCAAACAGTGTGTGAATAGAAAGGTTCAAAAAGTTTGAAATCTAATAAAAAAAATAAGAGAGACTTAGCGGTTAATATAAGTATCCAGTGGTGTAGAAAATTTTAAGCGTAATTACAGTCGTGATGTTTACATAGAGCGTCTCAGAAGTAATTTCTCAAGACTTGTGGCGCCACTTAAGTGTACATTAAGTCAATTTATATATTATAGATAAATGCAAAGTTAACTCGTCATAGAAATGGCAAAAGGCAAATTTATAAAAAAAAACATTCGGTTGGGCTGCAACGGCGCCAGCCCAATCACCTTTTGCAGTATACTGATAATCTTTTTAGTTAGAAAGAGGTGACGTTGTGATGTAGACGATTATATAATACAAGAGTTTATCATTGTGATTGTCTCGTAAATATTTGCGTATTTTGCGCGTAACTTTACAGAGGTGAAATATAAAATGTTTCCCAACGATCTTAAATGCATGTAAACTGTAGTTTGATGCATATCTAAATTTTGAAAAAACCTTGAGCGATGTTAATCTTTTACTTGCATTGATAATGGCCTTAATTAATATTCTCACTTTTAGTCACCTGAGTGAGGCCTATTACGTAAATATCTAGACCAAATTTAGAAAAAAAAAATTGAAACTTTTAATTTTTTTATTGCATCAATGCCTATTGCAGATTCTTTGAAAAACGTATCAATTTGATCTATAAATGGTAACGAAATCAACGATTTTACAACATTTTTATTAAAGTATTCATGCGGGGGTATTCTCAATTTTTTAATAACCTAGATATTCATCAAGAAGGGTCTCTTATACTCAAGACTTGGTATTACTTAATTAAAATAATTGTAGCTACAAATCAAGCTACGTAACCATTTATTGTTGTTATAATCGATCTGTCAAACGCTAACGGTAAATGAGGAGCAAACATTCAAAAAGTGATTTGTCATACAAATATATAGAGAGCTTGGGAAATGATGATTTAAGTGTTGAAAAAGTCACAATTTGCTTGAATTTATCAACTTTGTGATTTAATTATTATAATAAAAAACGTTTTTTGAACACTAAGTGTGATTTCTTTTCATAGATTTTATTATCATATTGGACTTTCAGAAATTATATTAAACGGCATTTTTCAAAATTTGTGACAAATCACTTTTTGAATGTTTGCTCTTCATTAATAAATTTCTGTTTAATTCTTTAAAGAGTTTTGTCTGATTTGTCATGTACATTCGCTATCTACTATACTATAATAATATAACTTCATATAATGGTATTAATATAAACTGTTATTACTTATTATTGATGAATTAATGTTTTCTTATATATTTGCTTTTCCATTACAAAATGTGGATAATTGGCAAGTGAAATTCGATATAGCTGTGCTTAGAAAAATGATGCGGCATTTTTTAATGGGTAAATGCTTTGTGTTGTAAGCAAGAAGTAAAGATTTTTCGAGGACGGGAAAAGAGAAAATAGAACTGTCTTCAAAATGCGAAGCTAATGCGTTGTGAAAATTGAAACCTATCTCAGATACTGAAACTGTTAAAGAACGAACACGTTGTCAGCTTGTAAGAAGGGTAATATACTATTGGATAAAGAAAGCATCCATGGCATTGTGAGAAGAATCATATTACAAGTAAATGAAGATTGACAGATAATATCAAAAATAATACCTGCTTCAAAAAATCTTCCGTTTTTATTTTAATAATTGGAATGAAATTAATTCTTTTTTGTATTGTACATGTTATAATCATGAGTATAACAAACTCATGAGTATAACAAATAAATGTGAGAATTTCTTTATTTTCGGTAGGTGTGTAATTATGATAAAAAAAAACCCAAAATGATTTTTCTTGTTATTTTAACGTGTTACGAGAACCAAATTTAACATTATCTAATATATACAAAAACATGCTATATAACAGGAATTCCTAACCTTTTTGCGATTACGAACGGAATTGAAACTTAGTATAAAAAGTCTCGGGTAGTATGGCGCAGTGGTTAGCGTTGTGGCCTTACATGCCGGACTTCACTCGATCGAGTCCCAGTACGAGCAGCATATTTTCGATTTCTGTTCAAAAGCATGTGTGTTTGTGGTGTCTAAAAATTACCTCCCACTCTTTCTGATCTTTTAATAACTGGATGGAGTGAGAGCGATTAGTATGCCACTAGTCCTGTCCTAGCCTTATCCTTTTATCCATACTTTATCTTTATCTTTGAATAAGAGAGGTTGAGTGACTGAGTAACAAACAGTTCCCGTAGAAAATCGTACGAAACCGTCGAAACTCTATAAGGAAGTCATATACTCCACATTGTCAGCGGACATGGATATTTTTTTTTAAAAAATCTAAAAGATACAGTTTCAGTAATATGTGTTACAATTGCTATATTTTGATAGTCAGTCAATAACACATTTATAGACATATGAATGTTTGAAAAGAAGCATATCAGTCTTAAGTTCCAAGCAGTGTCGTAGAAAAAACAGCAAAAAAGACCGGGCCGTTAAATCTCAACCTCTCCTAACAAATTGTATGGCGGTTATACGTAGATCAACTCTAAATTCCAATTTATGAGCTAATTTTTCGTTGAATATAACATGTATGTTTGAAAGATTTCTTGTATGGATATTCTGTGATTCTTTGGTGTTATTAATTTACAATTTACGATACATCGGAAGGGTCATATATGCAAATTAAGTAATGATTGTAAGAAATATAGCGAATGGCAAGAAATGCGATGTGTGGTAAAACAAATAAAATTTAACTTCCCACTATTAAATATCACAGTTATATAAAATATTAATTATAAATTACATAAAACAACAGTAACAAGCGGAATCTATATTATATTATATACGATGTTGACGCCTATTGTGATATTATGAAATAAATTCTGCGTCTTATCATATAATAATGGCAATATACCAAGTAAATGATGATTTAATCAATAATAATATTTAAAAAAAAATGAAATAAAATGTGCTACCCTAGTTTGACTTACTGATATGACTTGAGAAATCTTATGGAAAGATTGAGTAACGAACCAATGTGCACAAATAAATTTTGAGATTAATTATTAATTGATTAAAATCCCAATAATGACGTTGATTTTTTTAATGAACTATCCAATCTCATATTCTGTATTGAAATATTGTAAAAAAAAAAATTGCCTTCTTTGTTTGCTTTTGTTCTCCGAGATTTTTCTTCAAAAACCTTAGAAAATGTGATTTTTTCTTATTTTGAAAAATATGTAATTAAAAAGATATATAATGACAATATAAATATGTATTTCTTACATTATATCAGAAACAAATGGCTTCATAATGATGTGATATTACTTTGAAAATTATGGTGCCGGCCCGCTTATCTGAAAAAAGTACCTGTTTTCAACTCCATAGCATGGCTTTCACTATAGGACGCTTTGAAAGAAGGCATTTACAAAATAAAAACAAATAATATACAATGAAAAGTACAAATATATTTAAATAAATTAACAAAACACAATTAGTGCAATCTTCGACAATGCATTTAACTTATTAAATTAACTAATTTCATACCATTGGAATTCTAAAATGACTATCTGAGTCGTAATCAATTATCTTTATTTTTTATTATTGCAAACCTTACGTTTTAAATGCGCATGAAAATGGGTACAGGGTTTCTGCTATATAACGACGGTCGTCAACCTTTTGTACATTACCAACTACTCAAATCACAGTTTTGAATCTCGCAGATCATAAGCATGATTTTTCCTTACAAAAGTACAAACATTTATATAATAATGATCATAAATAACCAGGGCTGTAGAATCGTTAAGAAATAAGACGACTCCGACTTATTTCTTGTTAAAACAAAACTTTTATAATTTTTTGAGGCTTAATTGCATGCAGTGGTGCCACTTTTGGCCCTAACGATTTGAATAAACACTTTTTTAAAAGCATTCGAAGTTTTTTTTTATCGTGTCCGACCACGGTTAAAACAGTCTGACCACACCAATAAAAAAAACTGCATGTTTTGCTAACACTATAATGATATAAATATCATACACCTAATATCGGAAACACCTATAAAATGATAACAAATTTATTTGAACGATATCTTTTGTTTGTTGTATGAGACATGTTTATGAATTATTTTCTATTAAATAAATTACTGCAATAAGTAAATAATACTGGTTAGCGACCACTCTGATATAAAACAAAATAAAAGTTAATATATGTTTTGTATTTTTGAAGAATGTGTCGACATTATATTATATCAGACAATAGAGAAATATAACTATAATTTATACATATTTATACAATTTATAGTATTCTAACCAAAAAAATGTTTTAAAACTAAAAAAACATACTGCTTTTTTGATACGTCAAATATTTCTTTCATAATTAGTTATTTAACATGTTATGTCACACAACCTGCAAAATTGCGAGTGTGTCGATTTTAATTTGATATAAAAAATATTTTTCTTGCTAGTAATCGCAAACCATGTTGAAAATATTCAAAACATTTATAATAAGCTCAGAAAAAATATGTACTATGTCATTCCCAGAAAGCTTCAGAATGGTCATGAAAAGTAAACAGAAAACCGGCCAGAGTAAATATTATTTAAGCCGAAAATCCGCAATGTTTAGAAATAGTGCATAATTTATTTTAAGAAATAATTAATTGTTTATTTACTAGCGTTAATTTTTTTTTTTTTTGCTTCTGTTGTTTTTCATATATTTACTGTTAAAAAATGTATTTCATTTTCATAAATGATTGTTAGAGTATCTAACCAATAAAACACTTTATTTTCTACTCTATTTATCACAGGTAAAAAAATAACCAACCTTTTCACCTGAAAATATAACCGATATTAGAAATGTGTTGGAAAATAATCTCTTGTTTAGTTTTGTAGTTGCTTAGGTATACTTGTAATTATAATATTTTATTTATACGCCTGTGTCGAACGTTTTTGGAAATATCAATGTATTAGATTATTATTTAACGACGTTAAAAAGCCATATATTTCATATTTGAGTGGATAATGCATTGATTCATGACATTTTAAATTTAAAGCTTTTATGAGGATTTTCTCACTTTCGGTAATTGGATGTAAACAAGTTGGATGATCGTATAAACAAGTGTATTCCATGATTTTCATATATGATTTAATACGTAATAAATAAGTTTAAAATAGTAAAATAAAACAATATAACATTATGATTTTATTTAAAAACATATCGAATGCCCTTGGTTGGGTCCATCTAAGTAAAGCAAACTCTTTTAAAGAATAATATAAAACACTTTTTAGTGCTATTTCCATTTTTTTTTTAAATCAAGACTGTTTTCGCTCATCGTGAGCATTATCAAATGATGAAACAATTTATCATACTATCAATTTATATTATAAGGTGAAGTTAGTACAACTATTTCAGTGATCGATAAATTTGTAAACCAAAAACTAAAACTACCCTTGCTAAAACGTTGGTCTAAGTAAGTGCTTCCCACATTGGAATGCGGAATGAATTGCGGAATGATAGGTTGGGAAGCACTGGTCTAATTGTTGTCAGATTTTTCATTATCTAAGTAAGAGATGATCAGTTTTCTTAAACGAATCGTTATGTTTTGTATTATTTTTAAGTAGCGATGAATCTAGACAAAAATTTGGCAATACTTCGTCGTACAATAGTCGTCATTTGAAATATGCATATACACTTCGCCGCAATTGCGAAGCAACTAAAGTTATTTCCAAAATCAAATAATTTACCGGGAAGTTACTCTTTAAAAAAATGTTGTTTCGGTAAGTTTGATATATTTATACGTATTTGAAGTCCCACGTTTTTGACCTATATACCAGCATCGGCTCTATCGAAGTTGTGTATAAGTGAATTATAGTTTTACGTGACGGACTGGCTGATTTGAATTTCTCGTGAACTCCGTTCGGAAAATATTTTCAGATATTATTAATTTTTCGGTCAAATCCCTCACATGTTTGTACATGTTAACGGATGAACCAAAATAAAAAAGCTTAGAATATATATTATGCTATAGCATAAAGTGGAATAAAAATAAAATAAGAATTGTGCAGAAACAGTTTGGGAATCTTATTTTAACTCCGTAGTCCGCAATTAAGGATCATCCGTTTATTTTGCTCGTTTGTGGCGTACCGGATTTAAGCTGACACACGTGATCCGGTAATCCGGTAAATGGAATACGAAAAAATTCGGGATAACCTGGGAAGACGCTCCGGAATGTGTGTCACTACCCACCCACACACTGTCGTGAATAACTTGCCTCTATTTAGAAAATTGGACAGCTAGTAAGTCATCATCGATAGAGGAAAGCCGGAACGAATGTTTACTAACGAAATATCTCATAATTTATTAGAAGTAACCCAGCACGACCTTTCCTCGGGTTAGTGAGAAGGGATATAAAACAGTATTGTGCAGATTTGTGGCATCTCTTTCACACATTTAGCACAAAAGCGTCATGTGTGAAAATGATGAAAATTGGTGGGATTCTAAACCCACTAACAAAAGGAAAAGGTTTTCCTAGGTAACTTCTAACTTACCTGATGCGTTGTGAGAGTTCTAGGCTATCCCCTCGTGAAAACTTTCTATAAAATTTCTGGTGCTTTTCATAATGTTGTAGCATTATATTTTACGACTGGTAAACTGCCTTTCCAAGGAAGAAGGCAGCAATTTGCAAATTTTGTTAAATTTATTTTAGGAAAAGTTAAAAAGAATTTGTTAAATTTAGAATGTCATGTGATAGATTATTTTTAAGTCTATATAATTCTGTTAATAGCACTATTGAAAAAAATTAGTCTGATAATATTATATATACATATTTCAACGTATTTAGTTCTAAAGTTTTTTTTTATAATATTAGTTTATAGCTATTTCGGCATGCGCTATCGTCAGAACTATGTTTAAACCTGCATTTACTCAGCTAATTATACTGGCTTAGAAGAGATACACAAAACATCTTGTCATTTACTCTAATATCCTAGTTTATATTACAATCAGAGTATTACATTTATTAAATATGACTTAAGTGTTTCCATAAACGATAAGATAAATGGGATTTTTCAAGGTAAATTAGGATAAATTAAAGTAATATTTATTATTAGTTATATTAAAGGTTTTAGTAACGGTGATGGATTGATAATTGTTTGTTAATTTTAGATGTCTTGATTATGCCTATAAATTTCAAGTTGCTTAAGTGCATTAAGTTTCGGGCCGTTGTTAGAAAGATGTTAACAGGTCGGCGTTGAATTAAAATTTATTTCATGAGATTCTGGAATAAAATGGTTTCCAAATTGTCTGATTTTTAATACAATAAATTGTTATACATATTAATATTATAAAAAAAACTGTAGAACTAAATACGTTGATATGTTTACCCTATTACGATGTAGTTCTACCAATTAAATGGTAATTCAATCAATCAATTATATATATATTTCTTCAGTTTTTTCAGTAAAGTTACATACAGTAACTGCTTGTTTAGAGAGTTATTCGTGCAGTACTAAAATTTAAACACTTATTTCATTTTTCTCGAATGTTTGTTAGATTCAGTTACTGCCTTCTTCCTTGGAAGAGCAGTATAAAATTAGACTGACCTGGATCATAGGGCATGATGAAAATATATATATTTTTTATTTGATTCCAGTACCTACGCAATTAAACGCGCACAGATGATAATTTAAATCTTAGAATACATTTACATTGTACACAACACGGCTTCTGTAATTAAGTTGTTTGTCTCGAAAGACACCGTTTTAAAACTGATGACAATCGCCTGAAATTTAGTTAAAATGGTTGCAAATTTTAACGATATTTTAAGATTTTCGCTGTTATCAAACTGTTCTAAAAATAATCGTATTGTAGTCATTGACAGTGAAAAAATAAATATTTTTGCTGACGATGCGGTGAACATGAATTGCGGCGAATTACAGTCAGTCGAAAATCGGTAATAAATTAAAGTTTATGACTGATTTGAAGTACAAAAAGTAACTTAAAGCAAGTAATATAAATTCAACTTTTTTAAAAGCCGAGTGATTAAATATTAAACTAGATTTCAAACCTTTTACTTTTTTAATTATGCAACAAAACGTGAAAAAAGGGTTCTTTAGAAGATTAATTGTTAAGAATTATTTTTTTTCACAAAATAAAATTAGATAATGTTGCTGTATATCATATATGAGCAACCACCGGCCCGCCGAGCTATTTCATCCGGCCCTGATTCATCTCGGCGAAGTAATAGAGAAAGAAATTAATAGTTCCAGGGAGAAAATATTGCTAATCTTAGAATTCAACTTCAAAGCCAATCTTCACACTAAATTTTGTAACTAGTATATAATATTAATAGTATGTCGTTCATTATGTATATAAAAAAATATATAAGAAGTAGCAACTAGGGCAGGGTGGGAAACCTTTTCTTATCTAAAGGCCGCATAGATTTTTCTGATTCGACATAAGGCCGCAGATAACATTGACTAGGGAAACTTTGGCCGGAAACAGGAATTTACGCCAGAATATGTCAGGAATTTACATACATTTACAGAATTACAGAATTGGCCAGAAGACCGCATCAGAGTAGCCAAAAGACTGCAGGTTCCCCATGCCTGAACTAGGGTATCCAATCCCGGAGCCTTTTTCTAATCCTGGGATTGGACGCTCGACGTGAAATCGTGTATAATTAGAAAAGTTTGATGAGTTGGTTTTTTTCTTTTAGCTCACCGAGGAATTTGAAATCCTCAATTCGCTATAATTTTTCCCCAGATTATCTCCAAAACTCCTTTTTTTAGCTCTTCCAATTCCAAAATCCTATCAATTTTCGGGATCGCGACCATGTCAGTCCCGGGATTTCGGGTTCAGAAAATTGGACGGGATCTCGGGATTGGATGCTCTAGTAGCAACGTGTTTTATTTAATTTAATATTACTTTATTATATTTAACAATTTGGTCCAGCCCTTGACTCGGAGACAGAATTATAATTTGGCCCCAGACCTAGGAAAGTTTGCCCATGCCTACTGTATATAAATATAAAACAATCATTACGAAGAAAGGGTTTTTTCAAATTAAATATTGTTTTTTTTTGTAGTTTAAAGTGTCAAATTTACTGAAGGATGATAGTATGTGTTTTTTTCCATTAATGTTTATGTTATTTAATTAAATATCGTCATGAAATTATCCTTGCACGAAAATGATTATATTTATATCTAACGAATATAATTCTTCATTTTACGTAGCAAAATACCTTTTTTAGTCTGGAATTTTAGACAAGACGTGTTTAAATACAGAGTGTCTTAATTTGCGCTCGAGTATGTTCAAACACAGGGTGTTTCCCCAAACGTCAGAATGTTTGCAAAAGGCGCGTTTATATTGATTACATATTATTTTCAACCAAAGCACGCGTTCTGGCCTACCGAAATGCAGGTGTTACAAACGCGAGATATATTTTTTAAAATTTTAATTCAGTTCAAATAATTTAGTAATATCATTATTACGATTTTTTAATCAATGTAACTTTTTATAATTATCATACTGTTAATATGGGTGTTTGTGACGTCTAAAAATTCCCTTCCTTCCCTTCCAATCTTAAAATTAACGGGACGTAGCAAAAAAGATTGGTTAACCACTAGCCCTACCCTTGTATCCTTATTCTTTTAAAAAAATAGAGGTTAAACAACTGAGTAACAAACAGTACTTGTAGAACAACTTCTGTTGAGATACCTTCATGAAGAAGCTCCACATAGCAAGCAGACGTAGATTTTTTTTAAAAAATGAGGATTACGCGATGAAGGATTAAAAACCCCGGATGAAAACTTTAACACAATGATTTTCCAACTAATTTATGAATTCATATTTAACCTCAACATTTCAACGATGACTAAGAGATTACTGCTTAACTACTACTCCATCCCCAAACACTTTTCTTATATCTTAACGATCTCTGCAAAGAGAGGTTGAGTGAGAATCTTAGGTACAACTAGTTCTCGTAGCTTTTTAAACGACTGCTGTTGAGCTGCTTTTTGAAAATCAATTAACACCACAGTACTAGCAATCATGGTTCAATAATAAAAAAACAAAAGTTTGACAGTTTTTAGTGAAAAAGAAAATCATTTACGCCACATACAATAATGCATAATCTTATACATAAATGAAATATGTATTTCAAAATAGCTGCAACACCGTACAGTTAGTACGAGTAAGTGATATGATTGTTTAAGCCACATCCGCTCCCAATTTAGAGCATATGGCTTATCTTAAAATAAGATAACTGCTTGTTACCCAGTTACTCAACTTCTCTATTTTCAAAGAAAGTAGGGATAAATGGATATGGCTAAGACAGGACAAGTGGTAAGCTAATATCTCCCGCTACGCTTCGGTTTTTAGGAAAGAACACACCTTGGAGGTGGTTTGAATTCAAGATATCCCATACATTAATGCATTCGAACAGAAATTTATAATTTGATTGAAAAATCTGTTCGAATCGGTGACCTCTGTGTTTTAAGCCAACGACGTTGACCACTTGGCTTCGGAGCCGGTACAATATTTATGAAAAAAGAAGTATTGTTATTATTACAGTACAATATAATGACAAGTATTCTTTGATTCTAATAGATTATACATATTACATTAATTTTATACATATTAGGATGTGTGTATAATTTATTTGTTGGTTTTTATATTTATGAGCGGCTGAAATAATTTCATATCCGAGACATAAAGTTAAGTGATTTTTTGTAAAATACAAAATAATCCTTGAAAGGTTTTCGATTTTCCTTCGTGGTGGTATTTTTATTGTCAGTATTTTTAGAAATTCATAAAAGTTTGTTGGCATCATGTGTTAAATACACGTGATGATACTTTCGTAAAATTCGGTGAGAGGAAAAATTGTTAAGATAAAAAATATTGTCTTAACTCAGTGAAAGAAACACAAAATGAGGGTGTTGTTTATTTTTATATTATATTTAAGAAGGGATATAAAATATAAAAAGCACGCATATACCATGTTATATTGATTATACATTGCCAGCCTAGGCACGCGTTCTATCTGCAGAGGTAAAAAACCTGAAACGATAAAATGTTACTTGATCTTGTCATATTTATAAAAAAGAAAAAACTAAAAACGTACAATTACTATATGGAATATGATACAAGTTTTAACCGATATAAAATATATTTCGTAATTAAAAAATATATTTCGTAATTATTTCGTAAAATAAAATCCATATAGTGTTTGTTTTATTTATGAATATATAATAAGGTTTTAATTCTGAATCTTTTAAATGTAGTTAAAAAAAAACTGAACTGCTAGTTTGCTATCTCTGTACACAGAGCCAACAAACGCGATGGTATCTTAATTAACTTGACCGTGCGTTTCAAAGAGAGGTCTATAATAGAACTCAATATCACGTGCCTATGTACACACAAACAATGTTATATGATACTGATATATACTCGTATTTTATTTTATCTACTTGAAATTTTACTGAAAATAATGTAATATTGTACAAAAAATCGTTAGCTTTTGGATAAAGTATTTGGTATGCCGCTTTGTATGTCAGTGTTAAGACCAGACTTTCCATTTTTTTCAATTTCTGTGATTCAGGTAATGAGGACAGTAGATCTAGTCTAATTTAAATATAAGCTGGTCATTAAAAAGTAAATAAATATTCCCAAATAAGACATGGCAGTGTTTCATCCAATAAATTTGATAGCTGATGAAGTTTGGAAAAGGATGTAAAACAAAAAAGTGATGATGCAGATGTGTGCCAATAGACAATATATAATCAAAACCTCAAGTATCATTGTTTGTGACTTTTATCTGAAATAAAAAAGAATTTTATTTCGATAATTATTACAACAAAGTAGCCGCTGAATCTGTTGACAATATTACTTTAGTATTTAATCAAATTTGATAGTGTCTCAATAAAGTTTCTAAATATGAGAACTTTTTTGTCTTCGTTTCCTCAAATATTATTGTGTGAAAATATGAGTTTGATTAATATGTGCGTGCAACCAAAACAAATTTTAAAGAATGACCATGTTGAGTTTTGAGTTGAGCTTCATTTAAAGACATTTCGAAAAACTACCAAAATAATAATGTTCTTTTGGCATCATTTTAAACTTGAACAATTGAGCATCTAAGAGGTGAAGTGATCCAAGTGATATTTTGAGAAAAAATAAGTTACATGTTTTAATATTTTACAATTTAAGATTTGAAAAATTATCTTTAAAAAGTAAGTTATCGTAAAAAGGAAGTTAACTCAGTGAATATTCATTGCAATTATGTTATCTATATGAAATAAAAATATGTAATCCACCAAAACAACAAGTAAAGACGTGATTTAATTTAGAAGTCCAATAGAAAAGTTAAACCATTTTCCTACATGGCTCACTTCACCTCTCAAGAGCTCAATTATTTTATATTGAACTCACAGTTAATACATTTTCAAGTTCAACGATATGGAGAAAATTCAGAAATGGAATTCTTGTATTTTTATCTGTTAAAAATGTGAATAAAATGACCTCCGAAAAGAACTCATCTCCACAGAATTTTTCTACGCAAAACCAAGGAAAGAGCTCATTTTTCAAAAGAGTTAAGCTAGTAGTATGAGGCTAGGACAAGACTAGTGTTTTAACAATCGCTCCTTCTACGCCACATTACTAAAAATACCTACCCAACCAATCTTATTGGTTGGGTAACCGGTATTATAGGTAACCGTTAACAGGTTGGATTGGCAAATTCAGGCATCAAAACTGTCTTTGAATGATAATCCATAATTCGGTTAAGAAATCAATTAACGAAAAATTCCATAATGGTACGTGAACCCGTAAACACCGCAACACAAGATGATAATCAGTTTTTGAGCTAGTATACTCAAGCAATAATCTTTATTAATTTATTTAAAGTCGTAAGCTTTCGCATTTGAATAAAAAAAATGTTTTTTCAACATTGGTTATTTCCTTCAAACATTTTTGTATGGACATTGAAAAGTTATCCAAATATATACGGAGTCACTTATCTGATTAAGCTGTCAATTTGCCAGATGTGAACACTACCCCCATTACAATATGTATTATTAGTTGTAAAAGTCGCGTTTTTTCATCAAAACGTCAATTTTAATTATTTAAACGTATTGCTTACACCCTTAAGAGAAAAAATACTAATTTTAAATCTCAGTTAAAAAAAAATCAATACTATGAAACATTTTTTTAAATATTCAGCGTCAATGGTATTCATATCAACCTCTAAAATCTCATTATAATTTCAAAATAATTCAAGCAATATAAAATGGTTGAATGTAAAGATTTGTATCGATTAAAAATAGTTTATTTAAAGGTTATGAAAAGTTTCTGAGTTATGACTCTAAAAAGAATTAGTTTCAATCGACGCATCAATTAACGAAAATTATAAGAAATATTTATCACCACTGTGTTTTAATTATAAGTTTAAAAAATATATATTAGTCATAACACGTAAATTTTCGTACAAACCGATGATCAAACATCAGAATGTCAAAAACTGTATTTACATAATATGTAAAAAATAACATTTTGATACTCACATCGCTAGTGGTTGAATTTTCTTATCACAAAGCGAATATCTAAGAAGATCAATAAGCCTGACAACACAGAATTAGTCTTGGCTTTATGATAAATATCGACCCATAATCGGCGGAACAGCGTAAGCAACAATTCATAAATTTTACAGGAACGGTCAGGTTTTAATCGTAACATAAGGTTTTATTGACTTCCTCTCGAAATAAGTTCGCAAAATAATTCCTTAAATGCGGTTAGAAATATTTGGTCAATTGAGGTTTCTTTTTAAGACCTTATTACGAGTCAAATTTATGATTTCTTGAAGCTTTTTGCCGATTACGGGTCGATATATTTCATCTAGGTATGCCTTTATTCCGATATATACTAGGTGAAAATTAAATTATTCGTAACAAAACGGCGCGCATGATTTGATTAATTCAGTTTCCCAATCTTAACTGATATACCTGTATCGTAGTGCAGCCTGCATAGTTCAGTGTTGTATTATTGTCTCCAAGTTTTATGGTTCAAACATATTGTATTATACTGTGTCTCATCATAATCTAAAAAAAACTATACGGATTGTCGTGTAAATAACAAAAAATACGGGTTTTTGGGCTGACGTACTCATACGTAACTCTCAAGATATTTTAAAATTTGAGATATATTCTTTAGCTTAAATTAAATAAACTTTCCTACCAAACACGGAAATTCGTCAATTTTAATAATTGTATAAGTAATTAAAGTTGTATCCTCGCTTACTATTGGTTAATAGAATAACAGTATATGCCAGAGAATATAATATCATAAATAAGCTATTAGCGCATTTGGAATTCTATCGATTTGTATCTAAAATAATATTTCTAAATAGGTCAATTCAACAATGAACGTCTATTGACGTTGAATCGTTTTTTCTTGCTACCACAAATGAAATTATTTTTCTATTAAAAATCTACTAATAGTTAATTGAACAAACGTTAATTTTTTTCTCTTTATAACTAGCTTACTAACTCTATTTAATAAACCCTATTCTATCACCAAAAAAGTTTTTTTAGCGTTCGTTACATCGCCTTAATAAAAAGATCATAATTAAGATTAAATAAATAAATTATTTATAAATTTAGCGTCGACGTTTGTTTATGTCGTGTTCAATAATATTTTTTATATATATTTAAACACATTTTTGCTGTCAAGACTGTTTGGTACAAAAATGTTGTTTTTTTTGTTTTATATAAAGAAATATTTATAAAATAAATAATATTCGAGCGTCTGTGCCCTTTTTATCCATGTTATCTCTTAATGTGGAATGTATTGCCTTCTAATGAAAGTGTCTCCACTGAAGTTTTTTCTACTAGAACTGCTTGTGACTTAGTTTCTCAGTCTCTCTTTTTCTAAGAGAAGAGGGATAAAATACTAGGTGAACTAGTGGCTAACTAATCGCTCCTGCTCCGCTCTGTTGTTTTAAGATTGGCAGAGTGGAAAATATTTTTTAAACATCAAAAAACACAGATGCAAGTGAATAAAAATCGATTGAAAAAAGTGCTGTTCGTACTGAAAAAACGTGAAAATGTATAAAATTTGAACGATTCAAATTCAAAAAAGATCCATTTATCAATCACAACGTTATTAGATCAAGTCCCGACCAGATAAACATGATATTTATATTTTCTTTAATTTAACAGTGTATATAATATATATATAATTGACGATATTACTACAAATACATTATATAAACGACATGACGTACTAGATTTATAAATATTAGTCTCGATGTTATGTAAATATTTAATCAGCATTAACGTATCAAATATTTAAGACACTATTTTGGCGAGGTTTTCTAAGCTGTGCGGCGCATCTCCAGAGACATAGCTGAGTTGATTATTGTATTGATCTGTAGCCTTTCTCGGCTGCACAATTTCTATTTTTACCCGATAGCTTCTATAATATCAAAAGTATCGTTAAATTTACTTTCAAGTGACTCAGTATTTTTAATGAAGCAATCGCGCACAATGTTATAATTCTGTGTTTTTTTTTAATTTATAATGAAATGTTTCGATAAAATGAGTATCTAGGATTTAGGGATATTGTGTTGAGGCAATCTAATAATAAATTCCCGAAAAATCTTTGACCATTTGAATAAAACAATCCGACTCTTGGACTTGCTAAATTATATTCATTCATTACAATTACAGTTTGAGAAACTCTATATCTTGAGCACTTTTGAACATCACGGAAGGCAATAAAAAAATGTAAGATATATTAAATTAAATATTACTATTCCTACCATATTACATAATAATCTTATAATTTTAACAGTGTTCACTGTCAATACTTGGTGGAAAGGCATTATATTAAGAAAAGCCACAATATACTTTTGCACTTATTTCCACTTTTATTTATCAATATAAAGACCGGTTTCGTTCCTTACGAGCATTGTCAATGAGACAATGTCAATCAGTTGACAATGTTTGCCACGAGCGAAACTAGTCCTGATATTATTGATAAATAAAAGTGGAAATAAGTACAAAAGAATACTGTATTTTTCTCAATATCAAATAATTAATGATCCAATGTATTATTTTTAAAATAAAAAAAAATTAAACTGTAAAATCAAATTAACTTCTCTAATGATAATTGTAATAAAAATCACTGTAAATATTTTCAATACAATATTGTCAAAATTGCAATATTAACCAAAAAATAGATTTTTACAGAAATATTCGTTTAAATATTTATCTTTAAAAAAAATACTTCAATAAGGTTTTCGAACTCGATGTTCTCTAAACGGTTCAATGATTATAACGTACAAATTTCTTCTAAACACGAATTCTCCGTGCGAAATACTCCGTACACGAATTCTCAGAACAAAAGAACTACATACTACTAGTTAATTTAACCCTTATAAATATACAAAACATAGACCGCCCATATTTTTTACATGCTAAATAGTTATTTTTTCGGTAAATACACGTCTTATACATGTTTCATATTACAGACAGTAAGCACTTTAAGCCAACGTAGAAAATAGTAATAAATTTATGAAACAAAATATCTTTCTCAATATGAATATTCTTTATTCGATATTAGATAGAACGCAAACTTCATCTGTTTTAGCTTTTGGAGGAAACTAACGTTAAATAATGACACTATAATTATTTAAAACGAAGTGTTACTAAACTAAAGGCATAAACCTCCGCATCAATGCTCCAAATTTCATGAACTTTATATAATATTAGCGGATCAATCCCAATCTACAATCCCAGACCATTTTTATGTCCCCGAAATCCCGGGATTGATTTCATATTTAAATTTGTTATGTATTATTTACACACAAAATATTAAGCATTACGACCAAGGTGACATTTTTTATATTTTTAAACTGCGGTTACCAATATATCTTATTTGATGTTGAGTTTGTTAACTGTTACAAAATATGAGAGTGGGAAAGCAATTCATATATTTGTTACGTAAATGCTGTATAAAGATATCAACTGTGGAAAGGAAAAAGGACGTAGCCAACAGTTTTTTCAAAACAGCTTTTTTTTAATAATCACAATATATACAACTTGATACACATTCTATCAATTTTTATTTTTTTTATATTGAACTAATATCAGATAAAGTCAATTAAAACCAGTTTATCAGTCTCCATGCACTACAAGTCTGTGTATATTTCATAATTTGCCTTTGGCCCAAAATCATCAAAACACTTTTTTGTGTCTCCTGTAAAAAAAATGTGTGTAGGTTACGTTCTTTTTTCTTTCCACGGTCGATATGTATATTAACAAACTAAGATACACTTTAAGGAATTATTTTATTAAAAATGTGGTAGTAAATCAAGAAGTAAAAAGAGAGGTTGAGCAACTGAGTAACAAGCAGTTCTCGTAGAAAACACTTCTGTTGAGATAAACTCCATTAGGAGTCCATATGCTCCACATTGGGAGCGGACATGGTTTAAAAAAAAAAAAAAAAATCAAGAAGTATAAGCATTTTAAATTTTATATTTTGACATTCTACAATGAATCTCGAAATCGCGGGATCGCTATTAAGACGATCTCGGTATTAAGGGAACGATAAATCGATCTGGATCCCGGGAGCGGAAACCTTATTAGCGAAGGTTTTAAGGGTTGGAATCAAAATATTCTTAAAGTATATCTTAACATCGTAGACGATTCAGCGGAAAAAAATTGAGATTTCTCTTTTTGAGAAACCTAACTCTCAATATCAATCGCATGATGCAGTTTTATAGTTGAAACATCCAAATAGAAATACCTCAAGTTATTATATATTTTATCCGATTAAATGTTCTTAATGACCGTCTAAAGCAGGGGTTACCAACCTTTTTGGACACTAGAGCGCAATCTAAAATATTGGTATAACGGGGAGCACCACGTGCACCACATGTGAATGTAGACACATACTATTTTTAAATATTATATTTACGGTCGAAATTACTTAGTTGATTTTTGAAAACTTAAAAAATATATTGTTCTTTGTTGTTCATATTATTATTTTATTTTGAGTGTCACGTTGCAACTACCGAAACATGGTGATATTTTATAGTGTGTCAGCTGTGAAATAAACAAATTTCTTGTTTACGTTACGTGATAAATTGTATTCAATACGTTCGACGTAATCAGTCATATTTTCACAGGGTCTAAGATTAAAGCCAGAGCCATTTTATTGAATTACCCTGCACTGTGCATAATGTATAATTCTTCTATAATTGGACTGGCAGCTGCTGTTTTTCGTGTTTGCATTATATACATACCTCTTAACAGTATTTTTTTTACGAAACCTTGTCTGAACAAATCATCATAAAGAATTCTTAATTAACAACACCATGAATTTTTGAGGGGGGTAATTGAGGGTTAGCGACCACCTGATCTAATATTAAATAAGTTTAAGTAATATTGTATTTATTGTATTGTGTGAGACAAATATTTTTTTACATTTCATTGGAGGCTTTCAATTGATTGCAAATTCTCATTTCAAGAAAATCACAGATTTGTTTGCATTTGGAACTTTCTTTAAGTTTAAAGTAGCTTTTGAAAGAATTTCGGATGAAAAGGAGATCAATGAAGCATAAAAAAAGAGCAAATGAATTTTCAGCGAGCGAAACGAGATCGCCAATTTAAATGAAAGATTATATTCTCGATGGCGAATATTTATTCAATTTATAATGAGTTCAGTATGGCTTCATTATATTAAAATAATTATAAGTAATACAAATTTAAAACGTACGACTTCATTAGTAGTATTATCATAAAGTAGAATTATTCAATCTATAGGTTCTTTCAATAGGGACGCTCGAAATTTGTCAGGTTATAGCAGCCATGTTGTTAAAGTGACATCTGTCGAATTTGTTTTTAATTGTTTAGTAGAGTACAGCAAATCACCATGAAAGGTTATAGCGTTGAACAACGTGTGAAATTAGGCACTTCTCCGTTCGAGAAACGATCCGCGCAATACGTGATTTTTATCCACACCACAATCAAAGCTTGGTGACAAAGTCCGGGTCAAGCCGTTCATTAAATAATCAGCCGACACCAGTACGTCACCAAAACGCAAGACTTGCGGAAAAAATTGCTGCTGTGCGTGAGAGTGTACGGGAAACCCCATGATAGTAAACTTCTCGTCGTTCACAAGAACTTGGCCTTTCTGTGACTTCAGCTTGGCGAATTTTGCGTCGGAACTTGAGTCTGCACGCGTATAAAATCCAAATAACCCAGGAACTTAAGGTAAACGACCTATACAACGCCGCGTATTCGCTGATTGGGCTTTGAATCAGTTGGAGGTTGACCCAAATTTTGCCAAAAAAACCATCTTTAGTGACGGGACCCATTTTTGGATGAATGGATATGTGAACAAGCAAAATTGTCGGATTTGGGGCAATAACAATCCACACGAAATACACCAGCATCAAATGCATCCCGAGAAAATCACTGTCGGTCCGTATTTCTTCCAAAGTGAAATTGACATTGCCATAATCGTCAACGGCGGGCGCTACAGATCGATGATAAGCAACTTCTTGTGGCCGAAGCTATGTTATAATTCCCGTTAACATGTGGTTCCAACTAGGGCATCCAATCCCGGGATCCCGTTCAATTTTCTGATCCCGAAATTCCGGGATTGAGATGGCCGCGATCCCGGGATTCCGGGATTGAGAAATTTTGAACAAATTCTCGAATTTACACGAAATTGGCAAAAAAAAAAACGAGTTTTCGTGAGATTCTGGGAAAAAGTATACCAAATCGGAGATTTCAAATTCTTCGGTGAGCTAAAAAAAAAACGAGTTTCCGTGAGATTCCGGGAAAAAGTATAGCAAATTGAGGATTTCAAATTCCTCGGTGAGAAAATCTTAATCCCGGGATCCCGGGATCCGGGATTCAAAATAAATTAATCCCGAAATCCCGGGATTGGAAAAAGGCTTCGGGATTGGATACCCTAGTTCCAACAAGACGGCGCCACGTGCCACACAGCACATGCCACGATGGACATTCTGCGAGATCGAGCGTTCTTATTGAAAGACCCTTTACATTTTACAACATACTACCCGATCATATAATTATAATAAATATCCCCCTCTAGTTATTATAAAAAATAAATAAATTCCATTCCGTATTAATAATAAACTAGCTGTAAGCCCGTTGCCCAGCAACGGGAGATTTTTGCTGCATTGTGTTTGATTTTATTTAGTTTAATTTAATTTAATTTAATTTAATTTTATTTTATTTTATTCAAAAAAGTGGAGACTGGAAGGTTTGAAATGTGGTCGGACAGACATTATCGGCTATTAATATATAGAATAGCTGTAAGCCCGTTGCCCAGCAACGTGAGATTTTTGTTGCATTGTGTTTGATTTTATTTTATTTTATTTTATTTTATTTTATTTTATTTTATTTTATTTTATTTTATTTTATTTTATTTTATTTTATTTTATTTTATTTTATTTTATTTTATTTTATTTTATTTTATTTTATTTTATTTTATTTTATTTTATTTTAATTTATTTTATTTTATTTTATTTTATTTTATTTTAATTTATTTTATTTTATTTTATTTTAATTTATTTTATTTTATTTTATTTTATTTTATTTTAATTTATTTTATTTTATTTTATTTTAATTTATTTTATTTTATTTTATTTTATTTTATTTTATTTTATTTTATTTTATTTTATTTTATTTTATTTTATTTTAATTTATTTTATTTTATTTTATTTTATTTTAATTTATTTTATTTTATTTTATTTTATTTTATTTTATTTTATTTTATTTTATTTTATTTTATTTTATTTTATTTTATTTTATTTTATTTTATTTTATTTTATTTTAATTTATTTTATTTTATTTCAGTTTATTTAAAAAAGTGGAGACTGGGAGGTCGAGGACACCTTACAGACGGACCTTATCGACTATTAATATATAGATTATTTTATTTTAATTTATTTTATTTTATTTTATTTTATTTCAAAAAGTGGAGACTGGGAGGTCGAGGACACCTTACAGACGGACCTTATCGGCTATTAATATATATTTTATTTTATTTTATTTTATTTCATTTTATTTTATATTATTTTATTTTATTTTATTTCAAAAAGTGGAGACTGGGAGGTCGAGGACACCTTACAGACGGACCTTATCGGCTATTAATATATAGATACTAATTGATTGTATCAAAAGAAATTTATGTAAATTATATATAAACGTGAGAGACTAGGAGTATTATATATTAATTACGTAGGAAGCATTTCAACATTTTTGTATACTTATATATATTGATATAATTATGTAAGAATTGAGCTATTAAATAACAAGTAGTAAGCTTTTTGAGTCGTATTGCGAATGTGTTGATTTTTTAATTTAATATGTACAGTTACACTTTAAATTATAAACTGAAATAAAATATTTAATTAAGATATATTTTTTTTAGTCAATCATAAAATGAGTTACTTCTACTTCCAGTGTGTTAAGCATTAAATCGATGAAGAAAATAGTATCTTCGTGCAAAACATTTTGTTTATTTTGCTAAGTTTAAAATGCTTGTTCGTGAACGTTATAAATATAGAAAGCTGTCGCCTATTGAATTTTGCACATCCTGTATGTTCTCTGGGGGGCAATTTGCGGGACATCCTGTTGCATAAAAGATGAAGTGAGGATAGAGCTTTGGTGGCGCGTGTATAAACATGTGCAAACATGACGCCCGATCCTTTTCACGTTTTTTTGTTTGTTTAATTCTAGACTTTTCACTTACATTTCGACAATGATAAAGCATTTAGCAGACTCGTAAACGTGATTGAATAGCTGCCAGCGTAATCGTTTTTGGTTTAATTCCTCTTAAAAATTCATGTCTTAAAACTAGAGATATTTTCAATGCAAAGATGTTAGCTTTTATTTTGGGTGGGTCGGTATTAGATCTATAAAAATAAAGACATGGTTTGTGTTTCTTCCAATATTTTTAAATATACAAATATGTATACACATATAATATGTCGGTGTCCGTGGTACAGTAGTCAACATCGTCGACATTCATTACCAATCTTACGGGTTCATGTCCCAATACGAACAGCGTTTTTTTTCCATCGGTTTCTGTTCGAAGACATCGGTTTTCTCCCACCACCCTTCCAATCCTAATAAAACAAGGTGTAGCAAGACCGATTGGCTAACCACTAGTTCTGTCCGAGATTTTTGGGTAACATGAAAATAATTTCGCAAATTGAGCAGTTCCCTTAGAAAACACTTGTGTTAAAATACACATTGGGAGTAAAGATGGATTAAAAGATTGTAAAATTAAAAAAAAAATATGCACGATCGAATATATTATTATGAAATCTTCACATTTTTATGGGGAAGTACTTGAATGCATTTCTCATATCTTGCAATTTATTTATATTCAAACAGTTATTTATAATTATGTTTGAGTGTATGTATATATTTCAGATGAAAACGCTTTTGATGGAGAATAATGGAATATTACTGACATTTAAAAAAACGTGCATTTAATGCGCTTCAAAGCACAAAACCTTTTCTCTATCCATTGATGGCAAAAAGGTTTCGTGCTTTTTTATTTAAATAAATATCAACTTACGTGATTATGTTTTAAAACAATATTCATAACATATTTATGTATACAAATGATATATGTTTTGTGACAAATGAACTTAATATTCTATATTTGAATGAAACTGATGTCTTCAAACATGCACAGTTGAATAAAATTAATTTACATAGTGTTAAAATATGGTTTATTTCTTCTTTTATTTTCTTAAAATGTGCTACATTTTCATTTGCGTTTTATTTTGCTTAAAACTTAACCCTTTCGGCTTAAAGGAGGTTATCAAAACAAAGACGATATTATAATTAATCAATATCTATATTTTCTCAAACTATCGGGCAAACAATATCCAATATAAATTTAATAGCGCAATATTATATCTTTTCACGAATATTATCTAAAAATCGTGCACCTCTCCGATTTCTAAGTATACTCGTTGATGTATTAGAACCATCTCGTCAAGATTTATTCGCTTTTATTTATCGGGAAAGTTTTGCCATTCTGAACGTGCGATAACCTTATTCGATATGCAAAAGATTTTCGACTATTGATGTTTACTCTTTCGGAACAATTGCTGATAAGTGAATGATAAATAATGCCCGTTATTTTTATGTCCCGTAAAATGCATCATGTTCATATATTCAAGTACAAAATAACCTTTATTTTAGATCATAGTAAAATATAACATAACATATTGTAGTAGTCATGAAATTATGTGTTCTTGAATTTCAAATATGAGTTTTACATCATAGATCATTAAAATGATAATATCATTATCGTGAACAGTCTTGTAAAAAAAATATCATACATAATTGATAATAATATTATTTCATTTTAAAAGAGTTTTTGTTAATCCAGCAAAAGTATTAAAAAAAGCGAAACAAACTGAAAATTTCAAAATACGCATATAACATAAAAATTATTTTAACTATTATATTATGTATATTATAATAAATTATTTTTAATTTGAAAATGCTAGCAATATATAACATTTCTGTTAGATGTTGTCGATTTCGTTGAACCTTCATTGCTGTTAACAAAATGGTTATGAGTGGTCAACGTCGTTCGCTTTGGTTACAAATGTCTCGGGTTCGAATCCCAATACGGACAGTTTTTAAAAAAATATTTTCAATCAATTTATGAATTTCTGTTCGAAGGCATGGATGTATGTGATGTCTTGAATTACTCCTCCTACTCATCTAATACTAGATACCCTAACTAGCTAACCTCTAGCCCTGTCTTAGCCTTATCCTTTTTTCCCTGCTGGGCTTGGAAAAAAGAGAGTTTGGGTAACCGAGTAACAATCAGTTTTCTTTGAAATACCTTTGTTAATATAAACTCTATTAAAAGTCTATGTATGTATATGCTTCACATTAAAAGCGGACAAGGAAATTGTCTAACGAATGCTTTTAATGTCAATGCCATTTTATCAACCATAAAATATACAATCGTCTGAAAAATGAATCGAGCTTTAATGTGCTTTTAACATGTACTATTTTTGTAAAGTTTCAATAGCATTAACGTTTATGTTATCAACAGGAAAGGCTTATGTCAAAATTTATTAATTTATCAGATATACAAGTTTATGTATGTATTACTGGCCATTTAGGTGTTATTTTTTTTGCAGTCATTTTTCATTTTGTTATAAAATATACTGCTCTCACGATATAATAATGTGCTAAATCTGTCATTTTTAGTTATTTTTATATTCATTTGTTTATATTTTAAGCACTTATAACCTAACTCATTTCATTACATTTAAAAAAAACGTTTAAGTCCGTACTAAAAATATCATCATTTGTATTATACCTATATATTAATAAAAACTAAAATAGAAAAAAAAATATTTTATTCACTAAAAACAAACGATAATTTATATGATGAGAATTCTTTAATAATCTCAGAAAAAATCTAACCATTGAATGGCTCTTCTGCAAAATGACAAATTTTGTCTTCTGACTGTATTTTATTGGGGTAAGATAATTTTAGCCATGTTGAATGGTCGGTTTACACTCATTATTTATGTTTATTATACAATGTATATCAAATTAAAATTCTATTAAAGTGACGTCAACTAACCATCAGTGACGTAAGGACAAACTTGATGGACAGTTTATATGACTAACAGATACATGCGAACTAGCCAGGTAACATTTTGGTTGGCTCCATGAAAACATAATCTTACTTTCCAATAGAATATATTAGTTATTTACACCAAAATGTGTGAATTTTTAATCGAAATTTGGCAAAAAGCACAATTCCACTGTAAATAAAATTTGATATCAACTCGGGGAAAAAGACATTACAATCACCCATCCGATAATCTCAAATTTTATTATTTTCGATGGATTGGGCGGTAATTTTGTGGAAGTTTATTTTTAATATAAAATGGAATTTGATAATTTTTTTATTCCACTTGTGTTACAAGATGTGACACGTGTTTCGCATTTTTGAGAAACATCACCAGAGATAATGTCGCAAGGTTTATGAATAAGCCAAAAAAATATTACTTTTCTTAATAAATTAAAAAATAATAATAATAACTTAAGAATTAGAATCATTTTTTATTTTATTCGTAAACCTTGCGATATTATCTCTGATGATGCTTGTCAAAGATGCAAAACACGTGTAACATTTTGTAACACGACAAATTGAATAACAAAGTTATCAAGATTAATTTTATATTACCGAAATTTTAAATTGAATAAATCTTGACCTTGCCGAGACTTGAAATCAGATCCTTCTAATCGTTAAAATACAACGTTAACCACTTAGCCATATAATACAAAATACTTTTTAATTGATTGATTCCGATTTTAATCATAATATTTGCCTTGACAGTGACGATATTGTGACTACAACAAGTTCTTCGAAATTCTAAATTACGATAAAAAAACATTTAACAATTTTTGAAGGCAATTTTTTCGTTTTCATTAGAAAAAAGTTGTACCGTATAAAGGATAATATTATATATTAAATTATCAACACTCTCATTTATCAAAATTTGAAAAAACAAGCGGCACAGGCGTAAACCGATAACGCGTTATTAACTTAAATAATTTAATCAGGCAACTTCATGCGAGATTCCACGTGTGCATTTATATAATTATTACCCTCCACGTGTTTGTATTACAAAAACACACTATAGGGTTGAAGAGAATGAAATCCAAATGAAGCCATACAACAATGATATGGTAATTATTTCATTTGCCTAATGAATTTGCCGAAATTAAATTTAAAACATTTCGTTATATATTAAATGAACACCATGGCCGAGTATAAACGGTTCACGGCTTTCATTTAACACTATTTTGGGATTGTGGGCTCGAATGCCGAAATGGATTTACAATGTACGTCGATTTTACACCAAATAAATGATTTTTTATACGTACAACTTCTTTTTACTAAATCCATATATATATTAAGTATGTTCATTCCAAATAAGGAGCATTTTGTTTGAAGTTGTTCTACGAAAACTGCTTTTTTGTAGTTCAGTCCCTCGACCTGTATGGAGAATTTAAGGATAAAATTTAGAGTTAGGACAGAAATACTGATTAAAGTAGGCTATGTTCTCTTTCGTTATATTCCTTATCGCTCCTTCTACGCCCTGTTTTGCCGTGAATTCCGTGAATCTAGTGGGTGAAAGGGATTTTATATATAATGTACATCGGTGTTTTTAAACACGAATCTATAAATTGATCAAAAATAAAATTGATTAAATTCTACGTTGTGAGTAAGGCATCCAATCCCGGATCGTTTTTGTGATCCCAGTATTTTGAGATTGCATTTTTTTTGAATCCCTGAATTCTTTATTCACCATAAAATCGTGTCACAATTTTTAAAATTCTTGGAGAATTTAAAAATTCATAATTATATAGGATGTGGGTTTTCGGGATCCCGGGATTGATCTCTGTTGAAAAAGTCAGAAATTGAGAGATTTTAAAATAATCTAAAAAAGAAGGTGAAACATGCAGGAAAATTTTAATCAAAATTACTCGCACCCCGATTTCAAAACCTAGAAATCTACGGATTTCCCGTTATGAAAAAAATTGGGAGGATTTGTTTAACTTCATCCTTTTAAAACGTTACGATTGCCAGTGACCAGCGAAAAAATATTTTTTACGGGATTTAACGAATTTTTACTTGTTATCCTCAAAACCAAAATCCCGGCATAAGTTATTATCACAATCCCTATGTGATTTTGGGATCGCGGGATTGAAGACAGCTGTGAGAGTTGAACCTTGAAACCTTCAAAGGGCGACAATAGAGGTGATCACTCGGTATTTACCCCAGAAAAAGTATAATTATGATCCTGAAACTAACAATCTCTGACCATAAACATATGTGCAGTGTTTGTTTGATTAAGTCCTCTAATACACCTTGGTAAGTTCTAGACCATGATTGGATATATGCATGCATTGTTTTTATTGATAATAGCATTTACCTAACGATTTTTTGTCAATCCATATTTATCGTCAACTAATCGTGTCGCATCAATTCAAAGAAATATACAGTAATAATTATTAAAGGTTAGTGACAAAACATTCTTATAAGATTCCTAGAAAAACAACATTCTTACAATAGACATCTATTCGAAGGCATGGGTGTTTTTCATGTCTAAAAAAATCTCTCCCATCGTTCCGATTCTTAAACGAGGCGTAGCGAGAGATATTAGTTAACTACTATTTTTTTTTGCTATCTTATGTACTCTCATATAAAAGAAAGGCTAAACGACTGAATAACAAACAGCTCTCATCGAAAAACTTTTGTTGAAAAAATTGGAAGCGTAAATGGATTAAACAAAATAAAAAACATACATAGTCATAAATTTATGGCAATATATTAAAATATGATGAATATATAATAATTACACACATTAGTAATTATTCCACAATAACAAGTATGATCGCGACCGGTCGCGCTTTGTGAGGGACAATAGTTAACCGAGATGACCACTTATATATCGTAACGCAGAAGTTGGTAAGTGAAAAGTTACAGTTCTGAGTTGACAGGAAATGAACATTTTAGCATTGAGGATAAAGTTATTTCAAACGTTGATAATGTTATATATATGTCTATAGCATCAAATTATAAATATATTGATGTTGATTTGAAATAAAATCAGGAAGGAAATAATCAGCAGTGTGTGCCCGTCTGTAAATCTTCATATTTTTATTTGGCTCGTATTTTTCTGGTCTGAATTTAAATAACATTGGTCAGAATTTAAAGTAAATTGTCATAATATATCGGTCAGAATAAATCTTAATTTAAATGAAATTTACAAAAAACCTAACCTAACCTAACCTACTAACCAAAATTGATATTAAATATTCTGACCGTATATATTTTTTGTTCTGACCGTTCATATTTTTATTCTGACCAAAAATTGGTTTAAATTCTTTCCATTTAATTTGTTTCTTTTTCATTTTAAGATTAAATAACTTGTGGTTTTTGCTAAGCCTCTATAATAAATAAACCAACTAAGTCAGTGGTTCTTAACCGGTGCACCGCGAGCTTATTGCAAGTGCACCGCGAAATAAAATGGCATAAACGAAAAAATCCGCAAAATAGTAAAAACCGAAAAATCCGCAAAATAGTGAAAACCGAAAAAGTCAAAATAAACTGAGGTTCACATAATTTTTTTTGACCTCTTTATTCTGGTGCACCGCCACTTTTTTCCATGATAAAAAGTGCACCGTGACTTCGAAAAGGTTAAGAAACACTGAACTAAGTTATTAATTTTATTTTTTACCAACTTCTACCAGTACGGTGACGATACTTAGTTGAAAAAGCTCTCCATGCTTGGATCGTGAAAAACAATTAACTTTTATTTTAATGAAAGCGTTTTTAGTTTGTTTTTCTGTGTTGGGACTCTCGTGGCTGCATTGATTCTTTCTTTGTTCCTCAGTGGAGTGTATTTTATGGATTTATTTTTATGTTTTACATCTGCACACCTCGCTCGATGGCGGGAACCTTTTCACGATATAAATTGCCGCGTACATGCATACTTCCAATAAATGCTAAGTTCGGAACACCCTGTGCTCTGGCTCGGCTGCCAATCTAGTGTGGCACACTGCTACCACTGTTTGCAGGCTGCTGAATAAAACATGAAGAGGGTGTCCCAAAACAGATTTCGTCTCGTACATACACAAATAACTTAACTCTAACGCCGAGGATAGCCGTGCTGACGTGTTGCTATCAAAATGCAAGGATACGTACATTTTTCTATCCAACGATGAGGTTGTTAAAAAATAAATCGCTTTTCTGTGAAGGCTATAAAAAATGTAAAAATTATAATCAATAAAATTGAATTAAAAATGAATTTATATATTATGTAATCAAATGATAAAATTTTCGATGGATTCGGTGGTACCTTTGTAGAAATTCATTTTGAATTTAAAAAAATGATAACTTTTGTTATTCTTATCCCCTCTCTGTGTCCATTAGAAAAATACAAAATCTCGACATTTATTTTGTATTTTATAACTCAAAAATTAGAATCTTTTTTTAGTTTATTCGAGAACCTTGCCATGATATGCCTGATGATGCTTCTCGAAGATATGAAACACGTGTCAAAAAATTGTATTGAAACACATAATATTGGCAATTATATATTTTTTAAGGAATGAAGTTTGTATAATAAAATCATTGGATTCCACTCCATGTCAACATTATTTAAAAAAAATCCTATTTACAATGCATAGTTTATATTTCAAAAGTACTTTATACGTGGCTATTCTGAAATTCCTTAAGATCTAAACAGATATTTAGGGAGTCTCATACATAAAATGTTTTTTTTTTTTTGTATTTGGTTTTTACGGTTGGTGTAACTTAAATTTTATAATTTCTGCTATATTCACTGTTTTTTATGATCGATGTTTTATAATTTATTCAACCAGTAAAAAGAGTGTATTAGAAAATCTATTTTCAAACAAATTGCCAAAATTAACGCAAGCTTGTCAAGTTCCCTGTTGTAATCAGTTAAACATACTAAACGAATAAGTTTGATTTTTTTTAAACCATGTCCGCTCCCAATGTGGAGCATATGGGCTCCTAATGGAGTTTATCTCAACAGAAGTGTTTCTACGAGAACTACTTGTTACTCAGTTGCTCAACCTCTCTTTTTCCAAAGAGAGTAAGGATAGAAGGATAGGGCCAGGACAGGATTAGTGGTAAGCTAATCGCTCTCGATACGCCTCGTTCATAGGATAGGATGGGTGAGAGGGGGGAATTCAAGACATCACATACATCCATGCCTTTGAACAGAAGTTCATAAATCGATTGAAAAATCAAATTATAAAATTGTCCGTACCGGGATTTGAACCCGGGCCCTCTGTAGCCGAAGCCAACAACGTTGACCATTTGACCACACAGGCGACAATAAGTTTGATTAATCAGATATAATAATAAAAAAAACAAATGTATGTTAATAGTTTACGTTTGACCGCTTGATTATAACAACAGTGAACATAGCCGCAACTATTATTATGTTGAGTATTCAGAGGCTCCTTAAATAATTTATAGATCCAAAAAAAAAATGAGAATAGCCCAGCAAGACCGGTCGCGCTTGAGTGATTACAGAAATAGATTATTTACTTGTAGTATAAAAATATTATACAATAAAACAAAGCATTGCAGCTTCCAATGTTGGGTATGAGAAATTCCGGTGGAATGTTTCAAACAAAGTTAATTAACGAGACCTAGTTTAATGTCAATCGCTCGTTTTCACTTTTCGGATAGGGTAAAGATAAAAGGATCGGGTTAGGAGAAGATAATTAGTTAGTTAATCACTCTTTCTCAGCGCTCCGTTTGCGTGATTAACACTTTGGATGCAAATTTGTGAATTGATTTGTAAAATATATAAGCGTTTTCTATGTTTTAATGTGGAACCGAATAAATACGAAAACCTAAAAGCGTTACTGTTTCGCCATGATAGTTAAGACAATAACTGTATAACATAGAACATATTAAAAAAAATCTTTTAGAATTTAATAAATTCTCGAGTTGGTCGGCTTTTCTCAATTTTATAAAATATAATATAATATATAAATTGAAATGGAATACTATTATGTAATGAAAATGTGAATGTATAAATTATAATCACCGTTAACGGCCCATCGATTAAATAGAGTATATTTGAATAAGAAAATCGATTTTACTTGTTTTTAGTTTGGATTTTTTGAAAATTTTATCTGAGAGAGCTTACAACGTAGGTCGAAAGATGGCGATAATTATGTCTATAATTTTTTTCAGATTTTTTGAATACTAAGCAAAATGCTAAGCTTCACTGAGAAGACCCAAAAAGTTAATTTGACATAAAATTTAAACGTACAGTTAAATTAAGATATTACTCGAGATTTCTAATAAATATATATTTAAATATGAAAACCGCATTATCTATACGAGTTAAACAAATTGTTACAGATATGTAAAAAATGCAATTTTAAAGCGACGACACAAAATCATAAAAAAACATGCATTCTGCAAAATTTATTACTTATTTTGATTTATCGTTTTTTATAACACGCATCTCACCGCAGTAAAAACACCGACACACACTTTCTTACTGTCTACGCATTCATTGATTTTTGACAAGTGGCATCGCTACCTAGAATATCAATAATAATAATTGCGAATTAATAATCCAACATGTCCTTCATTTTTGTATTTCTACAACACTTTATTTGCCAAACCGAGCGTATATCCATAGAATATTCACCAAATAAATTCCACTTACGTAATCATATTTCGTGTCGGGCAACATTTTATATACTATATACCACAGTACCTGTGGCGTTTACTACTTATAATAAAACGTGAAACAAAGCATAGAACTCGAGATTCTTGAAACACTTATATATGTAGACACATAAGTTTAGCAGAGCTTATGAAAAAGCAAACCAAACTAATAATTTGAAAGATAATAAGCTCAGAAGTTTGAATGTGTTTCGCAAATGTGTAAAATTATGAACAAAAACAAAACGAAGAGAGTATGAATGAAACGTACCTATTTTAGAACGAGTTTTAGGTGGAATGGAAGAATGCAATATCGTAGAAAATTAGCGATGTTTTATGTTTCACAAAAACTGTGGTCATAAATGTGAAAGTATTATGTCTCTCAATAATTATAATATAATGTTAAATAGCTATTTCGATATCACACCACCACCATAGTGTGATGTCAAAATAAACTAAATACTTTTAAGCCAAGTAAATTGCCATTCGATAAATATTATTGTCCGTCATTTTCGAATAGTTATCGCGGCTAAACGCTATCGTCGTAATTAATATTTGATTTTGTGATGGTGTCAACAGATATCGACAATATTTGACAATCATTGCAGAATGAAATAAACCGCGTTGTAAGGAAAATTATAAATAATTTCTTTCAATAAAATCTAATATATAATATAATATATGGACCCATTAGAGGTGAAATGAGCGTATTTCCGAAAAAAATAGGTTAGATCCTTTGTAATATTCTACAAGTCTTAAAGTATCGTAAAAGTGTAGTCACCCCAGATAATAGTGTTATCTCTGTAAAATAAAAATATACAATCCACCAAAGCACCAAGTAAAGACTTGATAGTACTTTAAAAAAGTTTTACCATTTTACTAGTTGGCTCACTTCACCTCAAATGGGACCAATTATGTACGTGTCAAAATACTGTTATCTAGCAACACCTGTAACCAGTGGTGTAGTTCTGACTAAAAAAGTCTGTTAGCGCTGATTAATTATAATATTTTAATGGTCTCTGACAGCAGTGATTCAATTTCTGCACCAATATGTTTCCTTTGAATACATTATCACAAAAATCATTTTATTAAATTTTCAAATCGTCTGAAACAAGAGTGGGAGTGGCCCCACGCACCCTCAACGCTAATATTAAAATAAAACAAAGTGTTAGTTTTGAAATACAATAATGTTTTAAATGGAAGTTAATTAAAAGATATAACTATTTTTACTTCAAAACCTTCATCGATATTATAATATTTTTAAATTTCGTGTGGTTTCCATAATGGAGTCTTCCGGTTCGACCGGATGCTCTTGAAATATCAAAATGTCGGCGTAGCACTTAGCAGGAAGCAACTTTATCAAAAAGGATGTCGTTGCTAATTAATTGAGGAACCTATATACCCAGTCTTAGAATTTGAATGTGTAGTGTATGTAAGGGTGGTAAGAAGCGAATAAGCCAGAGGCAAGAAATACATTTCTCTTACGAATTTATTTAAGCAGAACCCAATTATAAACTATAGATAGAGTTTAGTAACGAAATAATCTCCTTTATGATATTGATTTTATTTTTAAAATTTCTTTTTATATGGCTGTACATTATATTTGAAACCAGATTCCACCTTTTCGAAAGTTGTTGATGTTTGTTGTTTCAAAATTTTTCGTAATTAACTTTTTTTTTAAATCCATGTGCGCTGCCAATGTGGAGCATATGGCTTCCTAATGGAGGTTTATTTTTTTCAAAAACTGTTTGTTAGTCAGTCGCTCAACCTATGTTTTTCAAAGAGAGTATTAGGGATAGAAGGATAACATATTATATCAAGAGCATGGTTAATAGATAGGTCTCGTACAGCTTTTAATTGTGCTAAGAAAATGATAAGTAAATTAAATTATTTTATTGAGCGTTACCCGACAAGCAGTTGGCGTTATTATATATTATAAAAAGGGCATGGTTAAAAGTTATGTCTCGTACAGCTCTGAATTGGGCTGAATACATGATAAGTAAATTTATTTATTTTCTTGATCGTTTTCTTGAGCCGGAAAACAGCGGTCTCATATAAATAACGGGTGAAAATTTGATATTTGCCGTTTGGCTAGTTACGTAAACACATATTTTTTGTAAATTAATTTCAATAGATATTGATTTTTTTTCAAAAGGTTTTTGGAAAACTGTCTGTTCAAAATATATTCTTTAAGGAACTTTAAAGTTAAAATGAATTGAAAGTATAGCCATTAAAAGGCCAATAATACTCATATCCAAGAACGATATAGGGCTGTTGACTCGGAGACGTGAAAAATGAGTGGCTCGAAAAACAAATGAAAAATATATTTAATGATGTAAAAATAGTCCAAAGTATTGATTGAAATTGCATGCTTGGCTGACTTAAGATGATCTGATGGAATATATTTTAAAAAAAATCTCGGAGTTGTAGTCGTTTTTTATTTTAAAGCCGGAGTCAGAGTCGGAGTCGTCTTTTTTTTTACATGACTCCACAGCCCTGACATAATATTATAACAATTTGTATTTTTATCAAATTTTTCAAGTATATAATAACGTTGCCGTGAAAGAATAAATTAACTTTCCATCATGACGGGTCCAAAAGAATTGCGGTCGGATTGTTCTTGTTGATGTGATAGATGAGTAATTTAAAATATTTGTTGTGCATTGTTTTACATATATTACAATATCATAACTAAACATAATGCCGGAAAGTTGTACAAATTTGAAAGCGAACATAAAACTTGGGCTCACGTTTTTGTATAACGGTTGAATTAGTGGCCACCTTTTTCCTCGTCGTTCTAAAAAGATCGTAAATTCTCGCGTGAAACTTTTCTTACTTCTTTCAACACGGTATTCGGAACCTTCTAGAACTATAAACTACGAAATGTGCATTTCAAAGAATTTAGACTATACTGAAGAATTCTTTTTAAATTTTTCTTTGCAAATATGTTGGTGAGATATTTATTACAAAGAATTTTAAGACGCACGTAAGTTTAACGCTTCTTTTTGCATAATTTTCATACATTACATCGTGTAAGTAATATTTTATCTTCAATTTTGTAAACAAACTCAGCACAACAAAACTGCTGTCAAACTCGAATCAGAGATCTGTATCTTGTGACTCAAGGAGATACAAAATTATAAACTTTGTTGGGTATATTTCAACTTCAAGACTATAAGGTTCAAAGTGACATGAATGTAAGATTAATCCACAGCGATCTAAATCAACTGTAAAAATATATGATTTTTTTCAACAAAATAGCAAAGATATACATTATTTATGTTAAAATAAAAATTTAAATATTATTGTATTGTGAGAATGAAAAATAAATAAATATTCATTATTTATGTGAAAATAAAACCGCGCTAATTTTACTGACTATCGTTTCTTTTTCAATATGTATTTTTTTATGGACTGAAACGTACGTTTACGCGTTAAAAAATAGAAGACACATGCTTTCCAGGTGCTGTTTTAGTTTTAGAATATTATTATGTCATATTAAGTAGATTTAAGTTTACAGTGCGAAAGTGACCTCCAATATTAATGTTAGGACAGACTTTTTTTTAAATAATTTAAAAAATATGTAACACCATAAATTATCAATATATATCGACTGTGGAAAGGAAAAAGGACGTAACCCACACATAGCAAATTTTACAGGAGGCACAAAAAACGTGTTTTGATGATTTTCGGCCATATGCAAATTATGAAATAAACACAACCTCGAAGTGCACGGAGACTTCTAAGCTGGTGTTTAATCGATATAATCTAATATTAATTTAAGAAATTGTTCAAAAAAAACCTTTTTTTTCAGCCTTTTTTCTTGGTTTCAATTTTTACACGCCCATCTTTTTTCAAACTTAAAAGCTAAATTTTGATACTTATTCGGTATTTGCAGCTTACATCCTTTTCATATAACGTGTACCAAGTTGGATACATTGTGATTATCGAAAAAAAAACTGTTTTGAAAAACTGTGGGTTACGCCCTTTTTCCTTTCCACTATCGATATGTATGGTATTCTTATTTTAAATTTTGAAAGAGGTGGGCTCGAAAATATCGATTCTCGCATGTCTATAATTTTTATTGATACACTCAACATATACGTTGAAATAAAGTTATATTGTTTTAAATCAATAAGAAATCTCATTCGTTTATGTTTAAAAATGATTATAAACCGACTATCGCATTATAACGACCGACATATTCACGGAAATGGTCTAAATATATTTACTCGAATGTAAAGTAAACTTTACTCGACGCGTACAAGATCTATAATTGTCTATTGAACGCTAAAGCAAACAAACATGTACATCACCATGAAATACCGAAATGCGCAATTATTTTAAGCGTTTTACTATTGTTAAAAGTTGAAATGAAAGCATTTATTACTTTTAAAAGAAGAGGAAATGCACTTATTGAATAATAATTATATTACATATTGGCGTATGCATCTTTACAAGTGTTTATAATTAACACCGCTTTAGCAATAGTGAAGATATAACAAACTTGCTCGTCATCTTCTGCTTAGCAATGCTTTCCCATCCGTTAAACGCTTAATAAACATTAAGTGTACCTACAGCTTTTTTCCGTAAACAAGATTGTTTTAGGAAAAATATTCCAGGACTTTGTGGCGTGAACTAGACACTAAATTATACAGAAATTCAATTTCTCCAGACTCCAGCAAAGATTTTATAAGTATACTTGATATACAGATATCAAGTATACAGATGACATCAATTTTTTTCAAGGCCAGGTAGTTTTCTTTCTCAATTGCTAATCCGATGTGGGCGATCGGTCCATTGGACAGTTGGATCGATTGGCACAGCTCTTTCTTTTCCTCAAGCATTATTACATGATACTTACATATAATATGGACTCAAGTAAATTGTACAGTAAAGTTGGACCATATCGACTGCCTTTTGAAATAATACACGAGGCTTAAATCGACTAATTTTTAATTGATTTATTACTGGATCAATATCTTTCCACTAAAATATTAAAGAACACTAGCTCAAAAAACTGTTGAATAACTGCTTTATGAAACAGTAAATATGAATGATGTTATCTGTGAAATTGTTTGAAAAGTTTTCTGAAACTCTTGTTTATAGTAAATAAGCACAGGTTTATTTTTAATTATATTAAAAAATAAATTCGAAGCAATAAGCTTATATTAAAATAATTTTTACATATTTCTTGAAAAATGATTCTTTAAAAGTAGTTAGAAATACTTTATTGATGCTCAATTTTCATTAAATTTTTAATACAGATTTTTATATATGACGCCAATGCGCCACACATTTTACAACTAGAGCAAAGTAACACACAAAAAATAGATTTTCTAATATATTCAATGCTGTACCAGCTGCATCTAAACACGCTTCTTAATAAGTGTAAAAAAAATATTTATGTTTCAATCTTTCGCAAGGAATGTCCGAGTAAAATTCTTCTAGAATTTGTTGAATTTTTGGAAAATTAAACAGGTTTTTTGAATTGAGTTCTATGAGTTTTCTATGCGACGCATAAAATCAATTCAATCAACATCGGAAAATTTCACCATGAAAAATCATTAATGCAACTTTTTTGGTCGATCATTTGAACGATTTTTCAGTACGTCTAAGTAATCGTTTTTGTATGGCAGTTTATATGAGTATTATATCACAACTTTCATATATTAATCTGATGTTATACTATGCTATGTTTAGCACTCGATATATTTTCTCGAACACCGTGTAGGTGGGAATCATAAAAAGGAAATTTTTGACAAAGGCACCTTCTCGGAAGACTTCGTCTGTATTGTAAAATTTATGCGAAAACAGAATGAATACAATAAAATATAACTCTTAGCTATTTTTTCATTGTAGAATATTTAGTTAAATGAAAGACCATGCCGTTTTGGTATTTGATGTCGTTATGTACACAAAATTTAAAAATGTTTTGATCTTTTGAAGTATCGGTGCTTAACAAATATTGAAATATTGTTAGGCTTATGATATTTTTTAGCAGCGTTCATTCCGTAATGAATTATTATTCCTTTATGGTACATTACTTTGTCCAATTATGATAATTCAATATTTTTTGCTGTTACTATTCACTTTAGTTTTGATGTTGTAGTGTAACCATCTGATGCTTTTCATTAAAGTATTTTTTTTAACTTCTTGTAAATATTTTTGCTACTTAATTATACAACCAAATTGTTTCAGTTCCATGCATGATACATTACAATTAACGTTATATAACGCATTGACATTTGGATTGAATTGTGTCCACTTTAAATTACTCTATTTTATAGTAAAAAGGGGAAAACAGCAGTCTTAAACTTTATCCATCTATTTTTCATATTATTATTATAATATTTGCCCCGTTTCGCATCAAATAAAACATATTTTCATCACTTCATCTTTTTTGACAGTTTTCTAAAGCAAATATATATGTATCCACTTTTAGGGGTAGTAAGACGACATCTGTGTCATCACTGCATCGTATAACTATATGACGCAGCAAAAGAAGCATCACGTCTGTTTTATAAAATCGTGCTTTCATTTTCAATAGAGATATAAGTTCAAATTTAGTAAAATAAAGAACAGAATGTAGCGTGAAATTTTCAGAGAAAAATATTGTGTTAAATACCATCTAGAAGGAGTCGATCCATTAAATCTGTCACAGAATAAGTTTTACATGTATTTTAAAGAATATTTTTATAAATAATATGTTATCCTTTACACAGTGTAAACTATAAGTTATGAAAGGAGAAAAATAATAACAACCAATGCCTGGAAGTTATTGGCATCAAAAAAAATACAATAGACAATGTTAATCATTAAGCACAACTAATTTATTTTGTGTAAAAAATATTTTTGGCATTATTATCGAAAGAGTTCTAAAATTTTAACAATTGACAATGTTATTTTGATCGTTCATGAAACAACCTCAATCAATATAACAAAACATTTAGAATTACATCAATAATTGAGCTTTGATGTTATTTTGAATACAACGTTCTTCCACGTTGAATTATACAATCTCTTCGAGAAATATATTCAAATAAATACAATAAAATACTAATACAGTATAAATTCTACAACCTTGTAGAGTGACATATTACAAATATGTTTTCTTAGTTAGTAAGCTGTTGAACTGATTGCTTTGTTATTCATATTGCTCTGTAACTACGTTTTTAAAGCATCTTCAGACCAGGGTCGGCGTTATCATATAGGCGAAATAAACGACCGGCTAGGGCACAAACCATTAGGTGGCGCATAAACGGAGTATCAAAACTATTTTTATATACTCTCATAATAATAAATAATCGTACATTCTAATTTATTTTGTATCGTATTCTATATGATTCGAAAAAGTGAATTTGAGTGACTAAATAAGAAACAGTTTACCAAGAAAAACTTCTGTTGAGATACCTCCGTTAGGAAGCTATATGCTCCACATTAGGAGCGGACATGGACATATTAAAAAAAACAGATGATCCCGAATCTTTTTTTTCCTTATTTCGAAAAAGAAATGGAATGATTTGTTACAAAAGGGGCGTTGCCAATAACCGTTGCTTAGGACGCCAAATAGCTTCGCGCCGGCACTGCTACAGACTAAATGGATCTTTAACCCAGATGTCTGGATACGGGAGAGGACACACTTTTCGCAATATTTTGTAATTGTTGACTAACAGAAACGTCTTATTATTCTAAATAGTATTAAATAAGAATGTTTTCAGTTACTATTGTATATATTACCGAAAATTAGTTTTCAAAAAAGTGTCGAGTCAATCGAACATTATCAACTCCTCAATAACTACCATCAGTTTAATACACTTTTTTTATCCATATCCGCTCCCAATATGTAGCATACGGCCTCCTAATGGAAGTATCTCAATATGAACTGTTTATTACTCAGTTGCTCAACCTCTCCTTTTCGTAGGTTGTCGGGATAGAAGAACTAGATTTGGACAGGACTAGTGGCTAACTAATCGCTCTCGTTACACTCCCGTTAATTTACGATTGGAAGGGTAGAATGGGAATTTTTAGATATCACAATCACCGATGCATATGAACAGAAATCGATAAGAATTTTTTTTCGTACTGGGACTCAAACCCAAGAAATCTGTCACGGAAGCCGACGACGTTAACCGCTACGCCACGGATTCGATAAATTAGTTGATTTGATAAAAAAAATATTAATGTCTTAAAAAGTGTTTTTGAGAATATCAGAAGTAAAGAAGAAATGTTATTTTAAAAGAAGCTGTAGGTATACAGTATACACCATTGAACGTCATGGCTTAATCAAAATGTATCAGCTTTTAGGAACGACATAAAAAAGGAGAAGCAAAAGGTTTTTTTATTTGATACATGTGCTGTGCGTTATGTTATACGCTCACAACACAAAACACACTGAGACCGTAATAACTAGTGTGGTAGATAGCATTTTTTTCCAGGGAAATACTCGCAACTTTCTCTATACAGCGACTGGGTAAAATGATGGCTCTATCCACTGAGTTGTATAGAAAATTAAAAGTAGGCCAACCAGAGGATACATAAAAGTAACAAAATAACTGAAACGTTTTTTTTTAAATTATAATACACCATTCTCATTATTAAGTGAATAGAGTGGTTAAAAAAGCTTTCTGAGTTTTCAAAGCTCTTATTATCTTTCAACCTTCCGGTTTTGAATCTTGGCACGTGTATTTGAGGTTATCAGACAAATGGTGTGGACAATGTAGGGAAAAAGTGTCCATATATAGATTACATTAGATTTAGCCTAAATGTTTTTTCATATAATTTGGACCTCACACCATAAAATGCTTAACATTTTCACCTCATTTAATAAAATCACGTAACGTCAAATGCGGAACTCGTAGCTCTATAAACGAAAACTTTACGGTACGTCGTATAACAGAAAGACGACCCTAAAAAAATTTAGTGAAATTGTCAAAAAACATATAATTATTTTGTTAAAAAGAGCAATTGAAAAAAAAACTTAATTTATTCTTGTTAATTTAAACCTTTGCTTTAATAACGATATGAGGTAAAATGAAAAAATCTATTTTTTTTTTAATCCATGTTCGCTCCTAATGTGGAGGATTTGGCCTCCTAATGGAAGTACCTTAACATAAGCTTTTCTACGAGAACTGCTTAGTACTCAGTTGTTCAACTGCTCTTTTTACCGAAGAGAGTAGAAATATGAAGAATAAGGGTATGACAGGACACTCTTGCTGAACCCTTTTATTTTAGAATTGGAAAGAGGGGAATTTTTAGACATCACAAACATTCATATTTTCGAACATAAATCAATAAATCGATTGAAAAAATGCTGTTCGTACTGGGATTCGACCCCGTGAGGTCTGGTATGGATACCAACGACGTTGACCACCGTGCTATAGACACGACAACAAAATAATTTATCGTGCATATTTTTGAATATTTTAATTTGTAAAAAAATGAATAATATATCAAACTAACGAGGCAGTGAAACCTATTTTGAGTGTTGGTAAATACTGTCTTTCTTTGGATATCGTAATAAATATAACCGATATTTTAAGCTAATATTTAATTATTGAGTTATATATTCATTAACAAAAAACTACTGCCTTGCTTATCAAGTAACATCAACCATAAAAATACATTCTTTATTGATATTACGTATGTTCGACAAATGAGCGAAAAATTTAATGAATACTCTAAAATAGATATTTTCACATTTAATAAGGTGAGGGATAATAAAGATGGTCACTTTAATAATAAACAGGTTCTCATATTATGCGCCATCTTCTGGTATTAAGAAAATAAATATGTTTTACGCCCACATTAAAAATGAAATATGACACCAATGAAATGAACCCAATCGATAAAATTAATTACGTTTATAGGCATTTTTATAAACCTATTATAAGGTCCATTAGAATTATTATACTCGGCATTGAGAAAGTTGGCCATTTTATGAAATGAGTTTATTTATAGCTGGTAGTTTTAGGGGTGTTTTCAAAAATGTCAGAATAAAGTAATGATCGTCGGATTTTAGAAACTTTTCAATGAAATAAAAAATATTTTCACATCAGAATAAATTATACAAAACGTCATGGGCAAGCGAAAATTCTACTGAGTTCATATTTGCGAAAAAACCTCTTCTTGCTCCGTTCTAAAATTGCCTCGGCTATAATACTGTGGCGTACTTTCCTTCGCTTATTAATGACCGGCAGGATCTGGGTGTATTGAGTGAGCCACGTTTCCAGTTGTTTTTATTATTCGTAAAAAGAGAAAATATTTTTACACACTCATTTATTTGTTACCACCCAGAGAATTTTTAATAAGATTTATTAGTACGCAATATAAAAATCTAAGAGAAAAGAAACTGTTTGGTAATTCAAACCGGCAACTAATCTATATATTTTCAAAGTTTAATATAATTTATTTTATTTACTTATTAATTGACTATGAAAATAACTATTAATTTTCATAGTTTAAGACAATTAATTTTGGAAAATAAATAGCAGCTCGCGGATCAAAAAAAATATGAGTTTAAAGCTTTTGTTCAAATATGTATAGATACAAAACATGTATATGTTCAATCTCAGACCGTAAAACAAATCATAATTTAGATCTATATATATATATATTATCAATTGTAAAACTTTTTTATTACGCAAAAAACATCAATTGTTTTAAAAATACATAAAGGTTTTGTCACTAACTTTTAAGTTTATCCGTGCACTTAACCGTCTTTTCATGCGCTTAAGTGCACCAATGCTGTAAGGCGAAACCCGGGTAGTTCATGACTAAACTTTTGCGAATGTACAAAATTTTAACGATTCAAATTTAGTGGAAATCTTAAATTATACCTAAAAGTTTAAAAATGTGAAAACTTTAATGTTTTCAAAAAATTATTTCATTTTTGAATGGTCAACGATGTTGTCTTCGTTTGCAGAGTTTACGGGCTCGAATCCCAATGCGGACAAGTTTTTTTGATCGAAATATAGATTTCTGTTCGAAGGCATGGTTGTCTGTTATTCTTTCCCGTTTCCCATCTGATTCTTCAGATGAATCGTAGCGAGAGCGATTAGTTAACCACTATTTCTGTCCTAGTCTACATATCCTTATATCTCTAGTCTTTTTGAATATGAGAGGTTAAGCAACTGAATTACAGTTCTGGTAAAAAAAATCTGTTGCTATAAACTCTATTAGTTGTCCATAAGTTCTACATTGGGAGCAGATATGGCTTTTTTATAAAACTGTATTTGTCACTGGTTGAAGGTTGATTCTCCAAATCATTCTTTAAAAACAAATTTAGAAAATGTATTTAGAGTGATTTTATGGATAAAAAGCTTTTTTTTAGTCGAAGCTCTCAGCCATCTTTAATTATAATAGCCGATTGCTTACATATTTAAAAGATACGTTTTAAGGTTATCAATAGCCTAATATACATTTAATGATATTATTATACATGCATATGAACAGTCATGTTCGAAATTCACAATTAAATGATTTTGCTAAAACAAACGTCATGCTTATCTCAACAGTCGGTCTGTTTCTTTCTTTATTTAGATAACGAGGCGATGGAAATGCACTCACGTAGAGATATGCAGAAGGAAATACAAATTAAACGTGAAAGGTCAGCTCGTATACATTTGGATATGACAGATAAATAGCATACCGGAAATACGTCAGAAATTCTTCATAAAAGAAATTAAGTTCCTCTGGCTTCAAGGGCACAAAGAACAAGTTTCGTATTAAAACAGCTCATTCTTCACGAAGTGTTACGGGTATTATTTTTGTTCAATAAATTCATGGCAGCAGATTTCATTCTTTTTGAGATTCTTGACAATCATTTTAAATAACACTTTCATTTTCAAGCTTTCAGGATTCAGATTATTTGGAACCTTTTGTCCTTAAACTTTAATGTGCAGACTATATGGCATAAAATTTACAAATAAGCAAATATTTTCTTCTACGATTCATTATTTTAAGAATCGACAAGGTCAAGTTTCCTTTTAATTTTCGGAAACATCTTGATATCGTCTCTCAACTCAAATATTTCAGTGTCAAAATTTTCTTTTGACAAGCATTTTTGAACAAAAAATGAATTTTATACCATATGTCATACACGAGTTTTAATATATCACAGTAATGTGTATACATATATTTAAAACAAATTTCAAAAAGCGATTTTAAAATCCACAAAAAAAGTTAACAACCATACCCAGCAACCACGCCTTCATTTCGTTTTTTTTTTCAAAACGATGAATGGAAAATGAGTTGTATAAACATGAACTCAAAAAAAGTACGAGCTTTTTTTAGTTATTTACAAATTATTGTTTTATGCAGTTTTTGGAAAAAAAAATATTGTTAATAATTAAGATAACGCCAATATATTATTATTCATAAGATGAAAATAAAAAGTAGGGATAAACTTAAGATCTTTAAAAGAGTTATAATAACATTTTAAGCATTTAAGTATTTATAATACGTATAACAAAGCTGGTACTTACTTTTTTATGATGGCTCCTTCTTGGAAAATGCTCTGTATTACCTAGCACTGTAATTAATTACTGACATTATAAAAAAAAGATTTTTTATTACTCCACAGCGGACACATTTTTATTAAGGGGCATGTTCTGTAAAATAAACACATGTCGTTCAGTTTTTGTAAGATTAGCAGTGACTTTGTTTACCCGTATACAAATTAAACGAGCTCAGTAATGTCAATTTTGACACCGTTTTAAAAATCTAATTAAATAATACATCATAATTATTTGCCTTTGAAGTCATGACATGGGTATGACAATGTAATTTCTATATTAGTATCATATTACATCTGTATATGACAACAGTATTCACCGATTCAAAGATTCAATGAATTTAATACGCGCGTGAATTTAATCTAATTAATATTGTCGACATACAATTTTCAATTTCATATGGGAATTTATGTTATCTGAATTTACATATTCCTCAAATAATATCAGTTTCTTCGTTTGCTCGTTGGGTTTAAGTACATATTGTTGAAAGGATTCGAAAGCTCAAATTTAATTTGCTGTCTAGCTTATTATTCAAAATTATTTTTATTGACTTCGTAGTTTAGTTTATCATACTTCCAATTCAAATTGATTAAAAATAATACTTTATTGTGAAGAAAACTAGCAAGAAAAACGAAAAAAATATTTTTTATAGCAAAACAATTCTTATTTTAAGCTGTGCTTAACATTTTTTTTATTTAGCTCTTAACTTATATGATATAACAAACGTTTAAATAAAAGTACGTACGTATTTAATTATTTTGTAAGGCAAAAATAATTATTGAAATGGGCATTTATTTTTAGTTTATATATATTGAACATATTCTAAATTCAGAGTACGGAATCCGTTTGCTAAGTAAATAAATAAACTGCTTTGTAATTTGCAATTGTTTATCCAATAAATTGGGCTGAATCTGATTTTCATAGTGAAAATTTAATTTTTACTATTCACTTATAATTAAATGCATGAAAAAATCTATATAACGTATTAAAAATATTCGGAGGTGTTTCAGTAAAAATTAATCGGTATTTGACATTAATTAATCGATAATTTTTTTAACAAAGGAAAGAAAAGTATTTTTTTTCATTGCTTGAATATTTTACCACTAGTAGAGCAATGTCAGAAATAGTTTTCTAAAATTAAAATCATGAGTTTTAATGTTTTAATTTAAAGTATTTTAGATTGTAGCTATACAGAAAATCTAAAAATAAACGTTTCATCGGAATTGAATTGCATTATAACTAGCGGCGATATCATTTATTGAAATTTTAGATACTCTTTAACTCTATTACTATCAAGGAATTATGGTTTGAAAACACGTTTTCCTTGTTTATTTCATGACTTTTGGGGTATGATATTTTCAATATAAATCAGTTTTTCTTTGTTTAATAATATCCTAATAACAGCAATATTTTAGAAACAAAACGTTCAATTTATTTAAATATACAAAAATTATTACAGCTCATTAAGTTTTATGCTTTTAGTTCAAGGCATATCTGCAAATATATTTTATATTGAAATTGCGTTTTTCTAATAAGGTTTTAACTTATTTCGGAATAATATTGTTATGAGTTAATTGCCTGCCGAAAAATAAAATCAAAATTACTTTAAACTGAGAAGAAAATCAACCCTTATGCTGCTTCAAAGTAAACTTGGAAATATTAATAAGTGTGTATTTATTTTAACTTTACTTTTGCTGTTTTTTCAAAGAGTATATTTAAAATTTCGTACCGTTAATTGCGTATTGCCTTATATTATTAATTCGAACCGGTATTTCGGGAAAGTGAGGGAGGCGAAGGACCGTCGTGTTACGCGGACGCGCGTCGACTGAATATGGGAAATTTGTTATCGGAGTATGTACCTACTCTCAGATGAAAACGGAAAACGAAAAGTGGTGGGGGTGTGTCTTAGGGTGACAAAATTTGAAGGGGAAATTTTTGAATATGGCACAAAGCTCTCTACCAAAAAATACCTTAACAAAAACATATGATTTTTCACACAGGATATAGTATTTTTTTATTATTTTAAAGACCATTATATATATTAAAGATTTTAATCGGTAAGATGAATTTTAGTTATCTAAATTGTCAAGATATTTTTTAATTCAAATATTTATTACTTTTATTTTCATTAATTAGTGGCAGTACAGTTTTTAGTTAAAAATAATTATAAAGCTCAAGGGCCATGCTGATCTGTGTCGTTATAATTTGAGCAAATGTACTACCAAAGCAGTGAACTATCCAGGCCCTTATTACGTTCGAAATTTTAAAACGACGGAAGGTCTGGCTGGATATGTGCTGAGAATGCTACAAGAGAGCCTGAATCTCTCTCCAGCGCCAGTCTCTTTTACTAACCGGATGGATCCTTCGTCGTTGAAGGCCACTAATAACCATCCAAAAAAATTACCTAGTGTAGCTACTAGATTCTGCCAAGGGTGGGTTAGACTCTAATTTGACTTAGACTAGCGAGCCCCTTGTTACATTAAAAAACTAATATTCTCAAATCAACTACGTACCAAACTGCAATTTCTAGCATATATATTATCTATGACAGTTTGAGCATAAAATTTTTGAACATAACAGCGAAACGTGGAATTGGAGCAAAAAGAATAGTAAATATTTTTTTGTCAATCTTCCTCAATCTTTTTTCTCAATTCTGCATCAAGCTTCACTATTGCAATCTTAAGCAGGTAGGAACATTTTTCAGCGAAATATTGATATGTATAACTATTTACGGTACATTGCGTATTGTTATACAATACAAATGTTTTAAGTAACATTCGGTGATTTAAATAATAATTGCGTACGATTGCGTGAGAGTAATTAAAACATCCAACCCTTCCCCAGATCATAGCAAATAGCTTTGAGATTAAGCAAACCATTTGCTAACATATTGGCAACCTACCACTGGATACTGGGATGACATGGGAGGAAGTAAAAATACGGACGAGGGACAGAGCATCTTAAAGGAACTGTGTGTGGGTTAAATGCTTTATATAAATTAGATTAAAAAAAAACAATTCTGTTTTTAAATAGTAATCTTCGTTTAAGTTTTTAAAGTATTTTCGTTATTATAATTAATTATTTTGGTATGTACATATGCATACATATAAATCACTTTTAAGGTGTTCACTGTCAATACTTGGTGGAATGGCATTATAATAAAAATAATAAAACGTTTTTAGTACTTTTTCCACATAAAATTTATTAGATCAGGACCGGTTTCGCTCATCGCGAGCATTATCAACTGATAAGAAAAATACATAAACAGTGATATTTATACAAAATTAAATTGAAATAAAAAGGTGTAAGCAACTATTAACAATTTAAAGGATTAGCAAATTACATTATAATTACACAAAATTAAAATGCTTAACACCCATAACAATTAAAAAATCGTCATCAAAGAATAATAAATCTAAGTGGCAAACGATATCAATTATAAACACAATTAAAATTTGGGAAATTTTTACACAAAGTGAAACACTACATTACTAAAGTAAATATCCTAATGATATCCTAATGATATGGTTTTTAAAAATGTCTTTTTCAGAATCTTCATTACTGCTGATTTTGTTGAAGTACATCATTGCTTGAAAACGGGAAAAACACCAAATCTAAGTGGCAACTTTTTATTTCAATTTAATTTTGTATAAATATCACTGTTTATGTATTTTTCTTATCAGTTGATAATGCTCGCGATGAGCGAAACCGGTCCTGATATAATAAATTTTATGTGGAAAAAGTACTAAAAATGTTTTATTATTTTTATTATACATATAAATGTATTAGATGTTCCTTTTACGACATAATGTGTGGTCATCTTATATGAACAAATCGGAAGTGTGGGAGGCGGGTGGGTCAAGGGTAGCTAATACAAGAGCTCCCGTAAAAATTCCACTACCCCAGTAGGAATTTTTTACACCAAAATCATATTCAATTTTAATATAAAAAATTCCCGTAACTTGCTTTTTAATCTTTTGTATTTAAAATATTAATATTCGTTGTGCTTTTTTTGATAATATATTCACTGATCATACAGATAACTGAAAAAGTAGTACAAATATATTTTTAAATAAAACCCAGTTTTCTGTAATAATTACATATTTTTAGAAAACTGTATTAATACGATCGAAGAAGAATCTAATTTAAAGATAGAAATTGTAAAAAAAAAATTGTGGTTTATTTCAGAAAATAAAAAAAAAACTACTTAAACATGCTACCATTTTTAGTTTTTGAAATTTACATAAACTTGACAAAAAAAATATGACAAAATAATTTGGAGATCTTTTCTGTTATCGGGTTATTCTTTCGTCATCAAAACAAAATTTATTAAAGCTTACTATAGCACTAGAATATTCAATTTCGAGTAAAATAAAAGCTTAAAACTTTTTCCAGGTATTAATAAATTTACGTCTGGATTTTTTTATCGTTTTTATTTATACACTTAATATAAAAATAGCTGTTTACGTGTATATTGCTTAAAGCTCTCTTCTTAAATAAAAGAAGTTTCCAACCCGCATGAAAATATTGTTCATATTATCGATATATAATTTTATTATTAACATGTGGGCTTAAAAGACGTAATATGTTCCGCGAATAGATCTAAAAATGTACTCTTTCTTCTCTAAAATGCCAATACTGTGTCAATATATTATTTACTAAGTCATATAGAAACAGAAACAAAAAAGTATAATTTTTCGTATAAAGTTTAGAAATGTTTTTCTTATAAATAGCGACCAAAAAGAGCATGGGTATTTTTAGTAATAAAAATGGTCGATGTAGATATATTGTTATGCATTTTGTTTTGGCTTCTGGTCGCTGTGCGGTTATATTTTTGACGAGGGGGTGAAATACGAAGGGTATGCGGGTTGGGAAGGTTTTATCGGTGGGATGAGACCAAATTTTGTGACACGTTGAGGAGCAAAATTAATAAAAATAAAATGCCTTTTACAAAACAAGATTGTGACATTAAGCAAATATTTACATTGACTCTGCTTTTGGCAGACAAAAAGTTCATTAGCTATTAAACGTTAAAATGTATAGAATTTTTATTTGTATTTATGTAAATGTCATAGTAAATTTGAAATTGAAAAATGGATATAGTAATAATTAAATAAGTTGTTTCAAAATTTACTGGAACAGCTAAAAACATTTATCAAATCACATTGATATTTATTTTATTTTACATACGGTTTACTATTGTAATACCTACTTATAAAGTGTGTTCTTAAAAACTTCAAATTATAAAATAATTAGAGACTTACTGTACTTTTTTAAAATAATATATAGGCCCATTAGAGGTGAAGTGATATTTTAGAAAAAAATAAGTCAGATGCGTTGTAATATTCTACACTTCTAAAAGTATCGAAAAAGTCAAGTAACCTCGGTTAATACACATTTCAATAGTGTTACATTCGTAAAATAAAAATAGGTAGACCGCCAAATCGCCAAATAAAGACATGAGTGTACTTAAGAGTCCAAGAAAAAGCTTTACCATTTTAATATTTGGCTCACTCACCTCTAGAGGGCCCATATATGTATGACTTATTGAAAGATAACTATAAAAAAACGAAATTAATCAGGTTCGTATTAATTTTAAATGACGATATATTTTTATTTGACTATGTATTAGTGATATTAAAACTTTCCCCACATTTGACCAGACAGCCTCCTATGCTTAAACATTGAACATAATAAAATAAGGTATACTTGCATTAATGCTGGTATTCATCCATTAGTTATTTGAATGAAAGCCTACAACCAGTGGTGTGAAGCGTACGGTCTACTCAATCGCGTGGTAAATGGTTCGTATCCCCCAATGTACTTTGCAAGTGATTTTTTGATTTGTTACCATAGACAAGAAAGTTTGCAATATGTTTACCTCTTTTCAACCACTCGATACCCAATTTCGTAAAGTAGACTTAGATTACTTATACAAATCCTTTTGTAATCTTTTTATACTCACGGGATAGAAAAAACTACTTTCGATATTATAAGCAAGATTATCCAATTCAGTCAGTCGCAAGCTCCACATTCCTAGCAGATGTGATTTTAACAAAATACTTATATTATATGGAATATCCTGTTTATTCTTCAGGACCTGCAAGTGTGAAAAATGTTCAAAATACCTTCCATTGAGCTTCGAAGCAGCACCAACAGATGGTGGTAATGTAGCCTTTTAGCTTACTAAAATAAACCAAACACAGCATGGCTGCATGTACACAAAACGTCAATCTGATGCCTTTTCTCTTCGCCGAGTACCTATAAACACAATACAAGAATTATAAAAATATCAGAAGTTTATTTTAGAAATGTAATGATATAACTCGAATAAACATAATGCCCGCAGGTTATATTTAAGTTTCAATATTGCTACATGTAAGTGTAACGTAATACATCAATATATTCTGGATAGCGTAGCGAACTTAATGCGGTTACCTACGTGATAAGGGTATTCCAGATAATTTTGTCGTTGAATTAAGAAGGTAAATTTATATTGATAATTCATTTTGATAAGCCCTTAAACCACTTTAGGAATTTATTGTAAAAGATTTAGTAACCTTACATTTTTGCACATTGTACAATATATGTGAAAGTATAATAATATGAAAGAATCGTTCAGTACCATTAACAATAATATAACTTCGAAGGACATTGAACATTGAAACAATTATTATACTGATAATATGCCCCAATCGGCATTTAATTTTATAAGATACGTGAAGTCAAAATACAGATCTTGAAATAAGTCGCTTTATTTTAGTTATTACTGCCGTAGCCGGGTGTAGCTTCGTCTTTCTCGGTTGCATGTTCAAAACATTGATTTTTTTATTGAAGATTGCCATTCAGTAATTTTAATATATTTAATGATTGTATTTAAAAATAATCTAATAGCCTTTTTTAATACTATCATAAGAACGGTTGTTTACACCCCCTGGAAAAAAGTAGAGAACTAGTTATCGCTAAAAATAAAAACTGCACAATAACTTGAAATCTGATATTAGATTCAGGCATATTGTACATATAACCAAGAAATCATCAATTTTATTTCTTCAACGCCTTAAAAGCATACGTAAATATGCTATCCACGCAATGAATGCTTGTTTGTCAATTTTATAAGCGACTCCTAAATAGTTTACAATTATTTCTCGTGCCAATAGTTTTTTTTTTTAAATTTAAAAATTCTATAAGTTCAAAGGTTGTTATGGCAATTACAAGAGTACTTTAAAATTACCCACCATCGCTCTTTACGGCCTCTTTAGGGTCTTTGTCGTTTTTCAGTTAGAATAGAACACAAAAGCATTTGCTTTAACAGCAATTAGAGGAAAAAAACAGACAAAAGACATTTGCAGTGGCGAATTATTATATAAGTAAATGTGGCGCGTGCTTGGGGCCTCCAAACCTTAAGGGCCTCAAAATAGCTTATATAAAGTAACACATATACTTTTTGTTAAGATTTTTATATATTTTCGATATTTTACTTGGAGTTTTTTGACGTTTTTATGTTATCCGAAAACAGGGCTTCCAAATTTTATCGCGCCTTGGGCATCCGACGTGCTTCGTTCTCTACTAGACATTTTTATTACGAAGAGATACAAATCGGTAAGAACGAACCGGAGAAGGCAATTTAAAAGAGCTCGATTTGCGCCTTAATCAATTATTTTCCTTACCAAATAAATACAACTTTAATTATCAAGACGTACAAACGTTTCTTTCACATGCAGCGGTAAGTTTTAATACCCGATAAATGGTTTCCAATACATTTTGAGTTATTTGTCTTGACCATTATTTGATAAACATTTTTTTTCAATATTTCTCAAATCCGTCATTGTTTGTGTTGCAAAATAAACGTAAATACTCACTAAAATGGTCGGCGAGTGCATTTAAAATCTAGCTAAAATAAATAATCCAATCACTGCACGCTTTGGTGGTCAAGTGGTACGGATTTCAATATGTCTGCCTTAACTTAAACAGTCTGAGTTTGCGTGAGTCTCTTTGTGAATTAAAAGTTTTATTATTATTTGTAATAGAGGTTGAATTTAAAACGAGACAAAATGTAAACATTGTGAACCAAGAAAGCTTCTACGCAGAGAAGAAACGTGGTAAATGAATGTAAAGCGTCAGAATCGGCAAGATTGACAGTTTTTGCACGTAATGTTTTTCAGTAATCCAGAGGTGAGGTTCATACTTTCTTTACAGTAGATAAAAAAACAATTAAATTTTATGACTTTTTTCGATTCAATTATTTCAATGATTACATTTTATTGTTGAAAATATGAAGTATTTTTTTCTATATATAACACACTTCAATTTTACACTCATTATTTTAAATATTATCTACAATCGTTATTACTTTATTGGTGTCAATTGACATTTAATTTATATAGTAATAACATTAATATATTTGTAAATATATTATAAATCCATGTCCGCTTCCAATGTGGAGCATATGGTCACTTATTGGAAGCATCTCAACAGAAGTTTTCCTTCAAAAACTACTTGTTACTCAGTTGCTCGAGTTCTCTTTATTTCGAAGAGAGTAGGGATAGAAAGGATAGAGCTAAAACAGGACTAGTTGGCAAATCACCATCGCTATACTCTGTTATTTTAGGATTCGAAAGGTGAAAAAGAATTTGTAGACGTCACAAAAATCCATGCCTTCGAACATAAATCGATAAATCAATTGAAAAACTCTTCAATCTGTGAGGTCCAGCATGGAAGCTAACGACGTTGACCACTGTGCCATGGACCCAACTCATATATTGTACAACAACATAAAACACCAAGTTCATAAATTCAATATGTACATAGTACATAATGACTTTTTCCTTTTTTTCAAACAGTTGAAACTACCGCTTCACATCATATGGTTTGCTTGCGATGTACATAAAATTGTCATAAAACAATTATTTTAGCACACACCGTTACAATTTATAAATATTATGTCTTTATTGTGTATTATGTTTTAACGTCGACCCTCATCACTATTTTTAACAGCAAGCGGCTCCATGTTTGAGGAAATTTCTGATATATGGGTTTATGCGAATAAAAAGAGAATGTACCGTACGCGATGAAAGCTTTTTTTAAAATCAATGCCATATGTCAAATCAAATTATACATCTAAAGATTATGCAAAGCAACATGTCACGGCTAGGGTTGCCAACCGTCTTGGATTGGCCGGGATTGTCCCGTATCCCAGATGAATGCTAAATTGTACCGGAAATTTAGAAAAACTATTCCGATTATTTTTATTATGAATTGACATTGTTTAAGTCCCTTGAAGTCCTTCCAACTTATATTTAGTAACATGAACAGTGTGTGAACGAAGCTTAGAAATAACATGAATAATAGTGAATCGTGTGCAGAATTTAGAACTTTTTAAATACGGACTTACTTGTGAAAAAAATGTTGTAGCCAAACTAAGTTCTATGGGGAGCTACACTGATAAGTGAAAATGATCTAACCAAAAGTTCATTTAATTCTAACCCTGTATAATAAGGTATATTAATATGAAATATGTAACTACATACATAGTTATTCAATAAAAAATGTTTTTTATTTTAATTATATTTCACTTATGACGATTAATCTCAATTGATCTCTAAAATGATAAATGTGAAATTAGTATAAAGGAGTGTTTTATTATTTAAAAATACCATTTATAAGCTAAAGGACTAAATAGCTAAGCACCGGAAAAATCATTATTTGATGACACTTAAATGACAAGATTTTTTTTAAATAAATATTTTATTATATTAAATAATAAATATTATATTATATTTTACCCGGTTTATTTTGGGAGTGGGCATAAAAAATTGTATTTTATTTTTTTATTACATATTTTTTTTTTCTCTGAAAACTAAGTAATGGCTGACCGACAATGATGATGTTCAATTTTGAGCTATTTGTCCCGGAATCGTCACAAAAAAAGTTGTCAACCCTAATCATGACATATCGCTTTGACGTGTGTTTTGTGCTTTATGACATACATAACTCATCAAATGTAGTAATAATTATCGTTTGAAGATTATACAATACTGATAATCGTTATATATTAAATGCAAATATCATTAATCAACTGATATTAAATAATTCACAACATATTATATAAACACGTAGCTTAAACTCACCTATTATATAATATTTCATTATGACCTGAAGTTATGATTGTATAATATAATATATAGTGTCTTGAAAACGTCAAATGAAATTTTCTTCCATTTTATTGAAATTGTTTGAATATTAAAATTGAACGCCAATCAAAAATACCAACCGGAATTTATTACAGACGTCAAATCGCAGGCTCTGATCTTTTTGCATATTGACAAGTGGGTATGAGTTTTCGTCCCAAAAACCCTATAGAAATTGTCAATTTCAGTTCTGGGTATTCTCCGTGGCACTTAGAAAAAGTATGATAAAGGAATCAACTGACAGAATGCCCAACCTTCACTAACCTTACCTAACCCAAATAAATCGTTTCGCTGACAAAAAATACTCGCCGAGCAAAAACCTTTCTACTCGGCTTTTCTTCGATAGACAAGGATCGAATTTCATCTATTATCGTTGTAAATAAACTTGGTTAACATCACCAAATAAACATTGTTATTTCTATTAAAATGCATTTTGATTGTTGTTTAGAGTTTCCTACACCTTCATCAGTTTTAGTTTGCTGTTCAAAGACAGTATAATTTTCTCTATCTCGCATTATAAGTTAATTAACGCCGGCCATTGTACATTTATCATAAAAATCTATAACCCTTTAATCGTTTGTGATTAGATGACATACGACACGTAGTGCTCAAACCTTTCAATTACACAAATATTTTGTATCAATTTAATTATTAATAATAACATTCGAGGGAAAATTTTCAATAGCAGAAACAATTAATGAAATAAATATACTGTGGGAATAAAAGGATTTCTCTTTGGGCGTATTCAAAGCTACAAAAATTTCAATTTTCCTGAGGGGAGTTAGGCTGGATTCATAACAGTTCTATCGTCATTTTTTAACTATTAATTACGAATGTGATAGTGCAATTATGTATGATACTTGAATGATTACTTGTAGTGTGAAACCGGAGCAAGTGTTGTTTTTATCAAATATAATATGTCAAAATTGTATACATTATCTCAACATTTGTTTTCTACACGAACTGATTGTTACTTAGTTTATTAACATTTCTTTTTCGAAGAGTAAATAATAGAAAGATAGGGATAGGACAGGACTATTGGTTAGATAATTGTTTTCGCTTTGACTTGTTTTTTATAGAATGTAATGGGCGAGGGAAAATTCAGACCTCCGAGATATCCATGCCTTCGAACAGAAATCTATAAATCTCATAAAATATCAACTTCTATACTGAGACTCGAACCCGCGAGCACCGTAGACGTAGCTAAATACGATGATCACTGGACCACGGAACCAAATTTATAGCATAATTTAAATATATATTTCGATCCAACTTATGCTTATTCATAATATTTTCTCGCATCTCTTCTTTTCATCTATATTTCATTTTTCATACTACTACAAAGAAAAACCTATAGGGAAAAAATGATTCACAATTTCTCCGTTAACGTCGACTTATACTGACAGCAGTGCTTTATTCAATATATCAGTTGGTAAATTTGTATATTTAATATGTTTGGAGCTGAGTATATCTTGAAATCGTCAATATTAATCATTAATTTCGGGATTATATATGGTGATATTTTTTTGCGACGTAAAAGCAAGCACGTATAGAAGGTTATTGAAAAAATACATTTGGTAAAATAGCATTTAAAAATAAAACAAAATTTCTTCTGAGAAAAGATTTTCTTTTTGTAGAAGTTTGCCAGTTAAGTCGACAATAGATGATAATAAACAGCAGTAGTATTTGAAAATATTTATTATTTGGTAAATCTGTTTCGAACCTGTGATCTCCGTGCTGACTGAGTGGTCGAGTGATCAACTTCATTGGCTTCGATTACGGAGGTCATGGTTTAATAAATTTATTTTTCAATCGATCTATGAATTTATTTTCGAAGGTATTCCTGAATTCTCGAATTCCCCTCTCCCACCCATCCTATCCTAATAACGGGGCGTAGCGAGAGTATGTATTTTAAAACTAATCCTGTCCTAGACCTATCCTTCTATTCATACTGTATTTGAAATCGGAGAAATGTTGATCAACTGTCCCTTTTATTAGTGTCTAGATTCTAATAAATTCAACAATAGTCCTAGTGCGCTACTTTCTTAACACATGTTGATCGCTTTAAAAAGGACATGTTCAACTTCCTTTCAGTGATAGGATGATATATTAATATGAATATAATGCCAGATAAAGAAGATGTTAAAAGGTTGTCTTTGAATAAAAATAATTATAAATAAATAAAATTCAAAAATCGACAAGTTTTATGGCGTTGTCGATTTTCACTAATCTGTAACTTTCCACTCTTAGTTGGTTTCCAAAATCAACTTTAATAAATCTGTCAGCTTCGAATTTTAAGCTCGTTTCTTCATAAACCATAACTTTATAGAACGATGTTTAAAATAAATTAAATACGGTTTTCGTATTTGTGATGGGTACTCTTAATTAAAACATTATTTAGTTTTTTTTTTGTTTTGGTCAGGTTTATAACTTTTAATTCATTACATAGTTTTTTAGAATTACAACAAACAATGGTTTAAAGTGGAATTTAAATCTTTTTTTCGTTATTAACTATGCACTGTATGCCGAAGAGATAATCGTTTTTCGGTTGCACATGCCCTATTAGCTGTTTAAACATTGTGCAAATTCTAATGAAACAATGTTCACTTGGAGCTTAGTAGACAATGTTGGAAATAGCGTTGTGCAAACCAACGCGTGATCATAATATACACGTACAGCGTGTCCCGCAATCCAACAAGTGCCATATTAGTTTTCTGTCGGAAGGGGTGACGTCGAATATAGATCAATAGAATACATGTTCAGCGGAGTGACAAAGGCGCATCGTTTCCGAACCACAGGACATCGGATCGCATGATCATTACCTACTGAGAGTTTGCGAGTTCATTGGTTTACACTTTACACCTTATTAACTTCGAAAGGTTTCGTTTCATATTGGGATTGGTATGAGAATTGTGAAGATTTCTTTTGGTTATATTTTTATTTGCATGTGTAGTAATTTGTAGTTTACATAAAAAACATATTATTTACTAAATTCTATTAGATTAAAAGTAATAAACTAGATAAATAAAAATAAATTCCCTCACACTTAGGGATACCATCAGACCGGATTTTATTAGAGACTTGATTTTTGTAATGCCACACAATAAAATATTATAGTTCGCTCAAAATCATATACGTGAATTCCGTAATCAAATTATTTTTGACCTAAGGCCGGACTTTTTTTTAAAATCATTAATTTTTAACCACCTCCGACAGACTTTCTTGTTTTATCCTCTGGTAATCTTACCCCACCCATCCGATCTCTAAGAACGAAGCATAGCAAGAACGGTTAGCTAATCATTAATCCTGGCCTAGTCCTATCACTTTATTCTTCGAAAAAGAAAGATTGACTAACTGAGTAAGAAATTTCTGTTGATATTAACTCCAATACGTACATTGGGAGTAAAATATGATTACCAACATAATATTGGTAGCATTTTAACCCTCATAATATAATATGTGACAAGCGATGAAAGAAAATTTGATATTTTTTTTTACATAAAAACAATTTGAAGCCATAATAAAATAAAACATTAGTGGCAATCAGCATATTCTCAGCAATGAAACATTTCTTTGTGATATTGTAATGAAACGAAGCGATGTTCAAAAATTTTTAAAAGGTAAAAAATCACAGTTTTTTCTTATACTGATTTTTTATTTTCAGATATTTACAAAGTCGCATTTCAAATACCAAAAACGAAATATGTATCTATTAAGTATTATTCGGAATGTGCTTTCTAGAAATATATTAAAAAACGAATTTTGGAATTGCTCGAAATATGCCATTACCTGCCTTTTTTACTTATAACGGCAGTATACAAACCATTGTATTGTGTGGCAGATTTATGTATATTAAATATAGCTATAGTAATGTTCAATTGTTAAATACGTGTCCAATTGGTTACATTTTCATAATTTTTTTATCTTAATACAAATTATTTTCGATTCAACAAATATTTTTTATATTTGCCTATCATACAACTATATTTTCTCGCTAGAACCATCAAAAGTTAGTATAGAATAAATTGAACAATTAAAACTGAAAACAAATCTATTACTCTTAAGAAGGTATTAGTCAAAAGGTTTACATTTATCAATTATGTTGTTAATTTGTACTCTGTTTTTGTCTCCGAATATTTTTCTCTGTAGCTTGACAGGAAAAGCAATTTGTATCTTTTTCTACCAAAATAATTTTATTATCAGTGTTGTGATCAATATCCGTTGCTAAGAGAAGTCTTTTGTCATACATCATGTTGACAGATTGTTTTTTTTTTCTTTCAAATCGTGCTTTATATAGAAGTACATATATATTTAGTAATTATTATAATTGTGTATTATTTCTTGAGTTTCCTCATTATATCTATGAAAAACGAACATGTTCATTTCTTGTAAAAAAAAAACTAATCCATCATTATGAATTCATTTTATCTGCATGCTTTAGTTTTCTGTAAATATTGATTCGTTTTATATGAAAATTATGTCGTGTCATGAAAGTCATGGTGTTAATAATAATATAGAAAGATAGTATACAGCAGCGGTCACCAAACTACGGCCCGCCAAGGATTTTCATCCGGTCCTTCAAAAGTTTTCGTTTTTTGTATAAAAATCATTTGTATAGGAAATATAAATTGTATAAAATTTCACGATTTGGCTGTGAATTCACGAAAACTATATATTTATTTCTATTAATCAATTGGGATAAGACTATGTGGCAGTCGACCCAAATTGAAAGACGTTGGGTATAAAATGTGCTGATGGAGATAAGGCGACTAGATGTTCGTTTACTCAAAACTTTCTCGAATATTCTCATTTATTGAAATTCTAAGAATGTAGTACATGCAAAAAAGAACAATAAAAATGTTTAAATAACAACCCCAATCGGAAATATTATTAGTATATAAATTAAAATATATTTTTGTATACAATTTGTTTACATTATATATGTAATCACGTATACATTAAAATACTGATTGGGTTCTGATAAGAATTTATTTTTCGTCCAGCCTCGTAAGTTTTCGAAAAATTCAATCCGGCCCGTTTCTCAAAAAGTTTGGTGACCCCCGCTATACAGTAACACAGCCTATGCCCGAGGCTTAACTGTCCGTGGAGATTTAGTTATCTTATACGACTGGTCCAGTATTAAAAGACATACTATTAGGTCATCAATCCTTTGGTTGTATCTGCCATATGGCAGAAGGAGAATAAAAAAACCATAAAGACGTTTGCAGCGTAGGTTTCACAAAAAAAAACAAATAACTACTCCTGTTTGCAGATGGAGATGGAGATATATTTTTAAACATATTTTCAACAACGAAACATGAATTATATATTATTAAAATAGTTTCTATGTTAAATTTTTACGGTCATATCGAAATTTTAAAAAGTTTTTTTTTCTAATATTAACTTTTATTTTAAACACGGTTTGCGAAAATTATCATTTTTATGTGTGAGTAAAAAGTGTTAATGTAGAATATTTTTTTTTTGGTACGAATTTAATCCCGAGAGAGTTTTAAAAGTCCACAAAATCCAATTTATTTTATTTTTTTACAAAGATATTTTAAAAAATATATGAGAGCTATAGATACCATGCGCTATAGTGTCGATGTCGTGTAATGTGTTCTCAAAAATTAATTAGATATTATGTTATCGCTTAAAGCTGACAAAGTTCCAACATTTATATTTTTGAAACATAAAAATCGAGTTTGTTACAAATGCGGCAGTTAACATAGTCCTGTATAGCAAACACGGAAGTAATTCAATGAATTTCATAAAATAATGTAAATTATATCAAAATAATAAGATAATATTACTAAAAATAATAAACTTTAAGTTGCCGAATATTTTTTTTTTAATTGATTTGGCAACATTTTAAGATAATGAAACCGTCATCTTTGTTTACGAGCCCTCGTATATTCAATTACTTAAACTGAAGTAATGAATGAAGAAGTAGTTCGAGTTCAAGATCATCAATCATAAAGAAACTACTTGTCAAAATTGAATAACTAGGCAACTACATGCTTATTATAGATACTTAGCACAACGGTCAAATTCAAATCCAATAAATGGCTTAAAAATACACTTATTCGCTTTAACAATTTTTTAAAATATTGTGTTTTTTTATGTGTCACTATATGTTTCAATTTGCTGAGTCTGTAATCTGTAGCCACGTGGTCTATGTTGTGATTTTTGAGCGCGGCCTTAGCTCTGCGCTATCCTTATAGTTTTACTGTGTGAAAAACATATCGACTGTGGAAAGGAAAAGGAACGTAACCCACACGTAACAAATTTTACAGGAGACACAAAAAACGATTTTTGATGATTTTGAGCCAAAGGCAAAATACGAAATATACAGAACCTTGAAGTGGACGAAGATTGATAAACTGGTTTTAAATTGACTTTATCTAATATATTTTAAAAAAAAAACCTTTAAGTCTTTTTTCACGATCGCAATATTCGCAGTTCCTTATTTTTTCAAACTTAAAGGCTAAATTAACATCCTTTTGATAGAACGTGTATCATACATTGTGATTATCGAAAAAAAAGCTGTTTTGAAAAAACTGTGGCTTACATCCTTTTTCCTTTCCAAAGTCGATATGTTGAGCGACCAAATAATAAGCTGTTCTCGTAGAGCAACTTCTGCTGAAATGACACACAGTTTAAATACTCCATCACGAAAGTCTGATAAAAGAGAAAAAAATGCGATTTGATATCAAGATATATTTTTTTTCTTTTTCAAGGTATTTGGCTATAGCCGACAGTCAAAAAAAGCATTAACTTTATTTTACACGACATCGCAAAATGGTCAAAACGTATTTCTATACAGCACGGAAAATATTTTTCACTTAACGGGTTGGCAAAAATTAAATGTGCCTGTTCCCTTTGATCACTTGCCGTCAAATTAGCGGCGGGCAAAGAGATAGTAATAGTACAACCGAATAGCGACACAAGATGGCTGCCACGGTGGCAAAAGCGCGGCAAAATTCACTGGGCCGAAAGTTGAAAGGTAATTAAGTACGTGCGACGCTATTGAAAACATGTTAAACTCCTGTACTCTTGTTATTTATTAGAATAACTACATACTTTATTTCAATAAATAAAACAGTTTAATAGTTTCTTATTTACTATGCGTACTAGATTGTAACCCAAGTCAGACAATCCATAGTAAAAATAGTACGAATAGAATTTTTTCTCATTCACATATTCTATAATATTTAATTACGGGGCATGGGTACAATAATAACATCACCTTATTACGTAAATTCCTGAGTTACTTGGTTTCAATTTGTTATGTAATTAAAAAAAATGTTTCAATATAGGAAAATAGTTTTGACGGTGACGATATGTCGAAAAGGTATTTTTCTTATTATCTTCTTTTTTGGCACCTTTCCTGATTCTCTATCACTCACTAATTTACTTCCTTCCATGTCGTGATCGTATTTCTCAGTTCCGCCGAGTACAACTTATAGGTAGTATCCAATGAAATTCCAGGATGTTGGAATCCTACCAGTTGGAAGAAGAGGTAAGCAGAGTTGAGACTCTTCGGTGGCATCCGCAGCACGTGAACCAGCTAGTTAAAACGTCTCTCCATGATCACTGAAGTAACAAAGCGCTGTCTTGTAAGTTTTTTAATCTCTGGGTTGCTCACGAAATTAAGCCATATTACCCCCAATATCCAACGTAACGATTTACTTTCGAATATCACTATGAAGTTATTCTGACTCATCACCAGGTGCCATAAATCACCACTGTAGAAAGAGACCGTTTAAACAAATGTCATTTGGTTTCAATCATGTACAGTTGTGTGTTCCAGATAGTCTTTGTTGAGTTAAATTTTGCTCCAGCTATTTCTAAGCGAATTGCGAGCTCTTTCTCTGTGCTACTGCCTTGATCCGAAGCTGTCGACTTTCCCGATAATCCATCCATTTGGTCCTATCAAAGTTATGACAGGTTTGGTTACACATCGCGTTGATAAAATTTCAATCCGATGCGATTTGAAAAAGTTTCATTATTTACAGATATGTCGAATGTGACAGCATCGTCAGTATATTTGAGGTCACACATCCACATACCAGGAGAAACAGCTATACCCTTATCAGGTGAAATCCTGAAGAATGAACTCCTTTATATATAATTAAATATTCCTTATTATCTTATTATAATTACTTTATAAAAAATATGCAAAGCCAATTCAATAAATAAGTATGGTATAGTATTGTTTCAATGATCCAGAAAAAAAAGTTTGTAAATTCAGCAAAGTATATCTCGTAACTCAAAAGAATATTAATAAATCTTCGTAAAAACCTTAAACTTTTACTAAAATAGTGTTTCATGATAAGAAAATATTGGTTGATTATATTTGGGTTCCATTGGAGTAAAGTCGACTCACAGGCAGTGGAATCGGTTTCTAAAATATTCTTGAAAAAACAAACACTTATAAATTTGACGATTCGACACCGAGCATTTTCAGACATATTTTGGTTAATTTTTACTGCTTACAATTTATTTTTATATCGCTGTCAAATTTGCATATTTTTTGGAAAAATAATGAATACCCATTCAGCGAGTAATACTGTAAAAATGGAAATTACTTTTTTGTCATGATTGGAATTTTATATTTTGTCAATTCGGTTTAAATGCATAATTAATTCAAGTTTATTTCGAATTTCTTCTAGCGACTGAAGAGAAAAATTATTCAAAAAACGTTTTCCATATCGATTTCTCGACTGGTTTACTTTTTTTGTGATTTATTTATAAACAAAAATTTCTTATATTTCTGTTAAAAAATATCGTAAATTATTGAAAAAATCTCACATGAATTGAATTCGCATAATAACATAAATGTATTCCTTTACAATATCTTTTTACGCGTTTATTATATATTTTCATAGTAACATAGCTATACTTAAATGATTGATCTATGTAAAACATACTCACATTCAAGGGTGGGGGTAGAGGGGGCTAGGGCTTTATATGTGTTATGAAACTTTGATGCCTTTGTAAATTTCTCGTAAAATACATTTATTTTGGGTGGATATCAAAAGAGTCGCGAAGTCGTTTTTTAAATATAATATGTAACATTTGATTGCTCTTATAATTATTGAGTATGATTGTATAAGATTGATTAAAAAATCTACTCCTTTCCCGGAACACCGCGAATAGCTTTCAAATTTAGCGAGCTCCTTGTCAACATATTGACAGCTTACCGCTGCTATTATATGAGCTCTCGAGAAGTGATATGAGCCAACTAGTAAAATGGTAAAACTTTTTTCTCTTACTATTTTTTCAGTCTTTATTTGGTGTTTTGTTTGATTGAATATTTTTATTTTACGGAGATTAATTATAGTAAGACACTAATGCAATGTGTATTAATTGAGGTTACTTCACTTTTACGATACTTGAAACGTGTAGAATATTACAACGCATCTTTTTTCTTAAATACTCTAATGTGCCCAAATTATATCTGTTTCTAGAATACAAAATAGTAATTGTGGAGAAAATACATTTTTTGATCATTATCGTTCACGAATTTATCAATCATATAACTAAGGAAAGAAGTCTAATAATTGTACAAGTCACAATTTCAAAATATAAAACTTCCTGTAAAATTGGAAAACTATAATGGGTTTATGTCACTAGGTGATAACAATGCAATACTACACATCATCATACCACGAATATCTTTCATAATTCAGCATTAATCTAAACTCTTAAGTACAAAATAGTCCGAATCAACGACGTGCCCAAAGACAGCACAAATCTGATACTGATTTGGAATCAGTTGGTTGTTTTTAAATAACGCTATCCAAATACAACTCAATAAAAAAAACAGTTTTATTTTAAATTTTTTTTTATTAAAAAAAATATATACATGAAATCTCATTTTTGAAAAAGGTTTTCAAATTTATTCTTCAGAAAATCAGCATCAATATGAAATAGATATTTTTATTTTGTCAATTAAGTCCGATCCGGGTTTCACGAGTCGAGTTTATCTGCTTCTTTGTAATTGGGTAATACAATAAATAACGTGGCTAAACACGTTTCACTCAAAATGTTATAACAATGTTATCAATTATATTTTTTTATTTGAAAATGAATTTCTAAAAAGAAATCGTCGAATCCGTACGAATTGTATAAAACAAATTAGATTATTAAAACTCAAATAAATGTATACTTGATTGAAAGCGACTATTTTTGTATTTTATTATTATACATGTAATAATATTCAGTATTCTTTAGATAGTTGCTTAAATTCCGATGTCCAATATTCGATTTCATGATGGTGATTTTGATTTGACGATCCGTTCTTATATTATACATAATATCATCTTGACACACGTTCTATCAAAAGGATGGAAGCTGAAAATGCCGAATAAGTATCTAAATTTAGCTTGTAAGTTTGAAAAAGATGACCTTGTAAAAAATTAAAACCAAGAAAAAACACTGAAATAAAAGTTTTTCCGAGACAATTTCTTTAATTAATATTAGGTCATGTCAATTAAACACTAGTTTAGAATTATCCGTGCACTTCAAGGTTGTGTATAATTCATAATTTGCATATGTCACAAAATCATCAAAACACGTTTTTAGCGCCTCCTGTACAATTTGATATGTGTGGGTTACGTCCTTTTTCCTTCCCACAGTCGATATGTATATTGTTTACTCAAAAAATGCATTTTGTTTCCATCTAATTATAGCCTTTAAATGCTTTTAATGAAATCAGTTTTTTTAATGAAATATTTTTTTTTTAATAATCAGTACTTTGTTTGTTGAATAAAAGATGGTGGAACCCACTTCTTGTCAAGATTTTTTCTAATCCATGTCTGTTCTCAATGTTGAGAATATGGAGGTATTTCAACAGAAGTTTTTTTACGTTATTCAGTTGCTCAACCTCTCTCTCTTTTCTAAGAGAGTAAGGATAGAAGGACAGAGGTAGGAAAGAACTAGTGGTCAATTAGTCGTTTTCACTTTGACCCATATACTTTAGGATTGGAAGGGAGGGAGGATTTTTTAGATATCACAGACACATGCCTTCGAATAGAAATCGACTGAAGAAAATGCTTTTCGTACTGGGAATCTGTAAGATCTGTCACGGAAGCTTCGTTTCCCTCTGAGTGATCATAGATCAACGTATTTAAAAGGATTGACAAGTGTCAAAGGTGCTATGATGAACTAAAGCAAAATAAGATTTTTAAAAATTCAAAGGTTGATTTGAAACATTAAAAATGCGAAGAAAAAACTGCCGGCACGCCGTTCCACCGCGTTACATGGATAAAAAAGGACTGACCATATTTAATAATTTCTAATATCATAATTTATAACCGAACAGCTTCTTAAGATGTTTGCATGATAATATTACTTTTTTTTAAATTTCGCCCGCCATATTTCTTTTAACGCGTTTTAACACTTCAGTGTATAATTGAAAGCTTTTAAATACATACTACTTCATTGGCACGGTCAATTGATTAGTCATATGAGTGTGAAACATACTACATAACCCTTTGATGATCAGATAGCTTAAGTAAATCGACTGAAAACTCATAAGAACTTTATATACGCTCGCATAAAGTGTGAAAATAGTGCGGGTATTTAGTCATTATATTTCGTAAAAGCTTACGTTTGAAAATCTTCAAAGAACTTTCACTTATTATTTTTTGTAAAAAGCCAAAGAAATTAGACATTATTAGATATAACATTAAAATCATATTTCACTGCCAGATAGATGAAAATAATTCTTAAAGCTTGCATTTGCTTCATTCATGTAGTGTTATCTTTTCTGAGTGTATTTGTGTGTTCATGTTTATTATAAATACAATGACTTGTTTAACTTAGTAGGGTAACAGCATGTATTGGGGAAATTTTACCCATTTAATTTTGCAAAACAGCTAATAAAATATCTGGAATCTGTCCAGTTCTGAAACATCGTTTTACAATATGCTTTATATTTATTTCAAACACTCAAACGAGTAGTTACTTTTACTCAAGACTCATTGTTTTTGGTAGTCTTAATAAAAAACTAAAAAACTTGAAAATTTTCTTATTAATATATATTTAGTGTACCAAGTTAAATAAATTCAGCTTCTTAAACATATGTATTGATATTTATTGCCTGCCCTCAGAGAAGTAAACCATATGATGTGATCTAACTAAACATAAAATATATGTATCTCAAAGAGGTTCAGAATAAAAAAACTTGTTTAAAATAAAAATAAAATCATCTTGAGGCAGTATGTAAATCTAAAACATGAATTTATTGTGTCAGCAGTTGTTTGAAAGTCAATTGAAACTTTTTAAAATGAATGGTGTGCATTTATAAACTTAAACGTAGACATGACTGGCTTACAACGAAGTGCAATAAAAATATAGTACAGTCGACCTCCCTATAGCGTAGAGACTATGACTACATTATAGAGGACATTAGGTTCTTTCAATTGTATTTTGTGGATTGAACAAAATCATCAATGAAATTTTTTTCCCACTTTTTATATATTGAATGACCTTGTATTTAGTTTTTTAACAATGGACACACAACTTCTGAGAAATATTTGTTCAATACACGTATATATAATATGTATTTCTAAAATTATATTATTAAAATTCTAATTGAAACTTAAAAATTTAACGTTTTGGAAAAAAAACTACGCTATAGGGGAGACTGTTATACGGGGGATGAAACTAATCTGTAAGGGGTAACACTATAGAGGGCTTTACTATATAACACATTTATATCAAATTTTTTCGTAGTATACTGTTAACAAAACAAAATTAATGAAAGATAAGCCAATGTTGAAACAAAACAATAATTTACAATCCAGGAAATGAATGATGGATAACCTGTTGACAGCTACGCATAATATTTTCTTTGCAGTACGAATTTTATCATAAATCACGAGTTTTTTCCAGTGAAATTTCCATAACCAAAAAAGTCACAAAACGGAATTATTCAGACGGCGGGTGTAAAGGCACTGGAATAAAGAAATATCATAGTAAATGTTACCAGTTCCTGAATAATCACCGCCGTGACATAATAACTACGTCAAGTGATGTTACGGCACATTTTCACGGCTTATTATACGGTATAGGAAGTTCGTATTTCAATTAACAGAATTTGGATTATGTTATCAATACAACGATTTGCAAAACTAAGGGTGGGTTACCACATTACAACAATTGAAAACTTTCATAAGCCGAATGTTTGATGTTATTGTAGCAAGAGTAGAGTAAACTTTGACGGGGATCGGAAGCTTCTTAGTGAAATGCGCGATATGGTAGGTGATTAGACGCGACCAACTAGAAACAACAATACATTTGCGCTTTATATGGCATGGAATACAATATAACGTATAAAATCTTATATCGATATCTCGTGTATCCAGTAATTCATTCAAGCTTTACTTTGTCATTTATGTTGAATTTTGAAATCTTCATTGTTATGTTGAATTTTAAAATTGTTATAGATCGATTCACTTGATATTAAATATAAATAATATTGTTTGAATGACTTATATTTTTTTCAAATTGTTTAGATGAAAGAATACTATAAAAAGTTACCACAAAACGTAGTTTTTGACTAATTCTTAATCTTATTCTGTCATTTGATGATCGTAAAGAAATATCCATTCCTTGTAGTAATATTTATTTAAAAAAATATTGTTAGCAACTTGTAGTAAAATACATTATCTTAAGCAAATTTTTCTGTGTACGTTGTTAGTGTAATATGTAATCATAGAATAATTACACAAATGAACCATTAAGGTTTGCACTTGGTCGAATTTCTATTACGAGAACCCATTTTAGTACGATACCCTCTCTTCTTTGGAGTGCTCCCTTATAAAAAGTATCAAAAGACATCGCTCGGTACTCCACTGATAATAATATTGCCAAGTAACCCCAATCTATTACACTTAAATATAACATAAGCTTTCAACTTAATAAATGGTCAACTTCAAAGTGGAATCTGTAGGACAAAGGGTGAGCCCGACTAAGCACGGTCAAATTATCACGGTACATTTAACAAACTGGACTGGACTTTGTCGCACGGTTGCTGTTACCTAATCAACCGTCATCTTATTATATAAATTGTAAAAGGGTGGTTTTTATTCTTGCATCGAAGCATGTTCATTATATCGTATAACCTTCACCAATATCAAACCAAAAACTGTTCACTAAATATCGGTTTTGTATAATGTTAGCTTCTATTTACATCGAAAGCTCATAGTAGAATCCAATTTGTTAAGAAGATACGTGCTGACTTTATTTTTGGAGGATGAAGCTTTTATTTCTTCAAAATAAATTGAATTAATGCCCTTTATCAACAATCCATTTATAGTATGTATACAATGAACTGTAAAAAAGGCGAAGAAAGAAAACATCACATAAATATATCCTAAAAAAAAGTCTAAGAAATTTCAGAAATATTTTTATTAAATGGTTGTTTGTCGAACTTAAACGAATTCTGTATTAGTGAAAAAAGTAAATGGTTAATTTGTTTCATTTTTTTTAATGCAATGAAATCAAAGATAACAAAGAATACAGTTTTTACATCACAAATAAATTCAAAAATCATTCGTTATAACTACGTATACATATTGAGTTGACAATGTAAAATTGAGGTTTACGCAGAAGCATAGGCTTGAAACTGTCGATAATACGTATCAATAAACACTAAAAAATGGTTACAAATAAATTTAAAATATGTTCCTAATAGTTTTAAGTTTCATATGCCATTTTCAAAACATTGAGCAGTTTGTGCATGTAGGGTTAATTTGTATCTACATATTAAATTTTATAAACAAGCTCTATCGAATTCGTAGATCGCAGCTATAGTGTAGCTATATCGTAGCAGAATCGTAGCTGTGTCGTAGATACTTCGTAGTTGTCGTTGTTTACCGCCATCTGAAAAAAATACTTATAGAAAATAAATGTCACTCAATGAATTTCTTGGCTTTTCGTATCTTATATGTATCTCGGTACGCACATCGTACAACAAAATCATAATGAAATTCTGAAAGGTATACACAAATATACCAAAAAGAGACATCTGTTATATTGTATTACAAACATATTCAATAAATTATAAGTAGTTCTACGGTAAAAGCAACAGGTGCCTACACTTTCTAGCCTAATAATATTTTTTAAGATTGTATAGAAAGAAAGAATAAAACTGACAACATGTGTATGGAGTTAAGCTTAATAAAATTATTAAATTCTTGTTTTAAAATGGCCAAACAATATTTTCTATCCATTCAATAAAGTGTGAAACTTTGCTATAAACTCCAGGTGAATTTTTGAAACCACAAAATCGTCCGAAAGATGTCACTCCAACAAGTATGTAAAGTGGAAAAGTTTTCTCGCAGTCTGGGTCCTAAAAAAGATTTACAAGAATTATATGTATGGCAAACGTTAAAAATAAACACGATTCCATATATTACTGTGCACAAATTATTTTCTTATCTGTAAATTTATTTGTATGCGTTTTTTTTGTCCTGCAACTTATTTCCCACTGAAAAAAAGAAACCAGATACATTCTTTACCTTTGGGAAAAGTTGTAATGGTCCCCCAGAATCGCCTTGACAAGTGTCTTTACCTCCATGGACTAAATCTCCTGCGCACATTTGACTAGGAAGTATTCCATTTTTAAGGAAAAATCCTTTCTTTATCATACTCTGGAAAATGTCATATTTTAATCAGAAAAGAATAGGTGTGTAAGTTTCTAGTGTTTAAAATTCACCAATACAGGCAGGCCATAGCAAAATCTACGTTTTTTAAATATAAGAAATGCCTGTTAATTAAATTATCTATAGACTTGTTATAGTATTTCGGTAGACAAGCGTTGCTATGCAATGTTCAATGGCAAGCCATGGTCACTTCCTTGGGCGAATATTTTGAAATACGTGTAAAAAGTTAATTATCTTTATAAAAAGTATTTATATTTAAACTATCTACCTATCCAATTTTTGGGTATTATGAAGGGGATGAAATTGATATTTTTACTATTTTTTAATTAAATATAAAAGCTTACAAACAAAAGAAGGGTTCTCCTTCCGATATCTGTATGTGTTCAAGTGCACTGATGAACTTTGACTGATTTAATTTTAATTCTGCATATTTTCTTGTACTGTCATCGTGATCTAAAAATCCTATTTTACAAATCTTGTTTTATGGAGTTTTTTAGACATTGAATGGTCATTCATTTGACCACTCTCTGGATCAGTTGCTAAATATTTTCAATATAATAATTTATGTACGATCGTAGAATTAATTGCTAGAGCTTACTTTTAATGAACTGTTGCACCTTTCTGGTGGTATGATATCCAATTCGACGTTCATCATTGTAAGACTACCCGTATGACTGTCTGTAACAAATAATAAAAATTTAAAAAAAAACGAAAATGAAAATAGAACTAGTGGCGTATTTAGCTACACAACATTGAAATACAAAAGAGTTGTTGAAGTGGGCCCAAAACTAATGTTTAGCAAATGTCAATACTAATTTAAAAAAATGTGTTTATATAATATTTTAACGTTAATTTTAGTGTCTCTAATTCATGTTTAATAAATATAATACTATAATTGTAAAACAAATAAGGAAATTAGAGTAAATAACAAGGTGTATTGTTTATATCTTCTAAGGTAGTATATATAGTTGAGTAAATGCAGGTTTAAACATAGTTCTTACGATGGCGCTCGCCAAAATAACTATACACTAATTTTATAAAATATTGTAGAACTAAATACTTTGATATTTTTACCGTATTACAATGGCGTTCTACCAAGTAAATGCCAATTCAATAAATAAAATTAAAGAACCTTAAATCACCTATTTTTAAAATATGTGTTGATCAGAGTAAATTACTAAGGTGAGCATTTTATTTTACAAGTTCTTTGGCAGGCTTTTTAAATATATTATATAAATATTTTTTGGAGAAACATAACCATTCAACTAAATAAATAATCCAAATAAAGAAATTATAAAATCTGGAGTCAGCTAAAATTTATACCAAAGTTTATTATTCATGTAATAATTAACATTGATGTATACAGATAAAAACATATAAACTACATGATTATAAGACAACTAAATATTTTCTAATTTTTTCCCTAAATATAGTAAATTTCTACCTATCAAATACGAACTATAAAAAGACACCTCTGGTTAGGAAACTTTAAGGCCATTATGTGAGTTCTTCATATGGTTTTCAACATGAAGTACATAATATAATATATTCTTAATAATATAAATAGTACGTGTGTAAAATGCAGTATTTTACCAAATGATGTTTTCCCGAATCCAGATGCCACAGCTTTGTCAAAGTTTAATTCGTATGCATCTAGGCATGCTATTGATATTGGTCCGAATAAGTCAATATCTTCATCCATTTTCATCAAAGCTATATCATTATACCTGAAATGAGATATATTTGTTTATGTAATTTTAGCGGCATTTTTAAAAATGTGTAAAAAAAGACGAGGTATTTATCAGCGATTCACGATTGAATTTTTATGCGGAACCCACATGTATTCTGTAAAACAAGAAGGAACCGCTTTAATGTTTTTTAACGTAATACGGGAAATTTCTAAGGGCGAAGCAATACTTGCTTCGATTTCTATAATTATATATATATCGACTGTGGAAAGGAAAAAGGACGTAACCCACACATATCAAATTTTACAGGAGGCGCTAAAAACGTGTTTTGATAATTTTGGGCCATATGCAAATTATGAATTATACACAACCTTAAAGTGCACGGAGACTTCTAAACTTGTGTTTAATTGACATAATCTAATATTAATTAAAGAAATTGTCTAGGTTAAACCTTTATTTCAGTCTTTTTTCTTGGTTTTAACTTTTTACAAGGTCATCTTTTTCAAACTTAAAAGCTAAATTTAGATACTAATTCGGCATTTGCAGCTTGCATCCTTTTGATAGAACGTGTGTCAAGTTGTATACATCGTGATTATCGAAAAAAGGCTGTTTTAGAAAAACTGAGGGTTACGTCCTTTTTCCTTTCCACAGTCGATATATAATAGAATCTTATAAAATTTTCTCGTGAAACACCAGGAAACGTTAATTTAGAAGCATTGAATTATTCTTGTGCCAATCCTCGACATAAAAAGACTGTTAATACGATTTACGTTTATAAAGATAGTTAATACACTAAATGAAACATTTAACGTGAACCAGTGGTGGGTAAAGGAGGAAGATTAAAAGTCTCTAAGATGAATCTCTGTTAAACGATACATTAAATCAAATTCAAACCTACTTGGCTGGTGGTAAAAAGTCAGGGTGCTTTATAAGCTCCACCAGGTTTCTCGTTTGCATAATATCTTCTGGCTCTTCGTTCTCAAATGTTGTAGATCCTAATAGAGCCTTCTTTGGCTGACCACTAAAAATAAATGTCAAAAAATGTGAACCATAAATTAAGGAGAACACTTTCGATTGAATTATTAATAACACTTTTACATTGAAACCAATCTTAAAACGAGAAATGCATACAATCTAAAGAAAGCGTAAGAAAACACTTACACTCTTGGATCATCCAAGCAATGTGCAGCAGAAAGTATCCACAGCGAGCTTATAAGTGATCCTCCGCAGCTCCAAACTATTTCTGGTTCATCAGGAGGTTGATATCCTATCAAAACCTGAAAATAATTTCAAAAGACAGATTTTCAACTGTGACGTTTAGAGTTTAGTTTTATCAAATTCTAATATGCATCAATTTTTAAATAAGCTCAATTTTTTTTCTTTTGATACAGTCTGCGTCGAACTTTATTCGGCTCAATCAATCTACTTAACTCCACCTTTCGACACGACTAATCATTTAAAAAAACATAAATATAGAAAATTTCATAATTCAAATAATATATATTGAAAAAACTAGGGAGAAAACTCACACTGCGCTATAAATAGTCCACGGCGAACACAAAAAAAATAATTGTATTTCAATAATCAACAATTGGTCGGGTACTATGGCGCAAGGGTTAGCGTTATTGGCTTCTGTGCCAGATCTCATGATCGATTTATCGACTTCTTTTCAAAGGCATGGGTGTTTGTGATATCTAAAAATTACCTCCCACCCTTCCGATCCTTCAAAAACCGGGCTAGCAAGATTGATTAGTTAACCACTAGTCCTGTCCTAGCCTTATCCATATATCTCTACTACTGTCTTCGAAAAAAAGGTTGAGCGACTCAGTAACAAAAGGTTCTCGTAGAAAAAAATCTGTTGAGATATCTACATTATGAGGCCATATGCTTCACATCGAGTGACAACAATTATTAGCGTCATAGAATGATTACATTGAAAATCAGAAAAAATATAATTTTATAAGCAGTGCCCACCCATGCTTGATAACAGCTGTCGCTAACTAGTAATCTTCTAGAAATCTTAGGCGATCCAAAAAGTTATTGAAGTAACGTTATTAGAGTCAATGATTTATTAACCATTTGCAAACACGCAACAAAACATATCACTCTTATTATTTCGTTATAATTAAACAAGTCTGTACATATAATTGAAGATTTTGACGGAAGGTGCTTGGTGGAATTTCAATATTAAATTTGAATCGTTACAATTTTATACATTCACACAATCTTTTTTGCCACTAACAACCCGAGTTTCACCTTTCGTCTTATTCAGGCGTTAAAGTAATACGTGCACTATTTATTTTAAAATATGTGTATTTTTTTAAATATATGTCTGAAATACTAACTATCGCTGCTTTAAATTAATTTAAGGTAAGTTATTTGCACAAAAAGTTGTAGCTTCTTGAATTTTGTATCACAACACTGTGTTAAAAACCTCGACTTACAATTTCATATAAAATATGATGTTTGTTTTTGTTATGTTTATATTTTACACCTGGAATCCCAAGAGGAAATCGTGGCTTAACGCATGGGAATCACTTCATAATTTATTCACGTTTTTAAATATGTTTTGTTAATTATACGTGTATTTATAATATGTAGCTATAAACAGAAAAAATCCAATGATATTCTTGCAGCGTCATCCAATTTTAATATTTGCTGCATAAGTTTTAACCACATCAAGATTAGATTAAAATTATATTATTTTATTACCATATGTGGAAAATCTAAAAGGTCAGCGGGTACTCTTTCTTTTGATCCGAGAAGAAGTCTTTGGCATTCAACTTTCCTTAGTCCACTTTTTCTGCATTCTGTAAGCACAATGGTTGATGGTGTATGAAATAATAACGTACATTAAATAGATAGCATAACTATGCATGAACAACGCACTCATGTAACACAACATTTGACGTGAGTCCCGGTGTATACAAGCAAATTTTTCAAATGTTGAGCGTATTGTCCCGCGACATGTTGCTTCATTTGTCACTTAGTGTATACATCGATGTATAAAACATATATAAAATTGTATTCAATATTTTTTGTTGAAGATAGTATGTGCAATACTAACACAAATAATTTCGAGCTAAGGTATTGATTCTATTTTTACGTGCAAATTTAGTAAACGCTAAGCGAAATCTATAAACCAACTTAATTTATAAAAGAGTTAAAATTATATATGTATTATATATCAATATAATAAAAAAGAAAAACAATTTTAAAATGTTACTAAACAAATATGTCTCAATTTCGCTAGGCTAGTGAATATTTGTTAAGTTTGTTATGACAGTGCCAAACCGGTCTTGTTTTTTAGTAAAAAATAGCTTTTTAAGATACACGATACTTTTTATTTTTCTTGATTATATTATATTAAAATGTTGTCTCAGCAGTGGCGGCCGGTCAATGTGGCATTCGATCAATGCACCCCTCGTATATGCAGGGGCGGTTATAATTATGTAATAATATTCAAACATAACATTTATACCATTCACTCATTTTAATTCTTCATTTTTTTATTGTATATAATAAATATTTTAGAAAAAAATATTTTATTTTATTTTATTGAATTTAAAATGAGGGAATGCTATAAATGTTATTTTTTAATATTATTTGATGGAATATAGCCGCCCCTGCATATACAAGGGGTGCATTGATCAAATGCCACATTGACCGACCGCTACTGCGTCTCAGTGAGGAATACACAATATATTAACATAATAGTAAGTAAACATTTTTTTTATAGAATGGATAACGTCGACAACAAAAAGAAAGTGGGTAAATAATTTTAATTAAAACCATCAAAGTATTATTGGAAAAAATCATTCATAAACTGCTTACCTTCTTTTGCTCTGTCGCCAACTTTTTCGAACGAAAGCCTCACATTGTGTAGTACAATTAAAACAGTCATTAAAACAACTAAATCTCTTTTAATGCACATTGCAAAAAATATTTATTCACTTCAGTTGATTGTAAATTAATTGTATTGTCTGACTCATGCTAATATTTTGTGGTTTGATATATACCGTAATAAGTAGAATTGGCAATATTTACTACTTTAATTAGTTTTAAATTCTATTTGCCAATTATCATCATCATGTAAGAAAATAAAAAGACACAATCACAACATTATTAAAATGAAATAGTGCACCTCTTTTTTTGAATACCAATAGCAAATGAAATTAAATTTTCTCACATACGAGCTAAAATATAATATTTTTTCATTTATTATTTCACTATCGTGTATTTTAATCAACATAAACTAAACGATTTAACGATCAATAAAAATTGAAACAATTCGACATACATAATTTGGTCATACACATTTCATTCACGACGACGATTAATCTCATTTTTCTTCGAAAGAAAAACGCATATTCTTATATGCAATTAAAATATGATAACTCAGTGAAAAACAGAGAGATAAAAAAACTGTATGGTGAGCTTCAGCAATAGATACTTCGGATATTGGGAGTGTGGAACTCGGAGATTATGGAACAGAACACACGGTTGACCAGCTACCTAGGCACACTACCTGATTTATCTTCCTAGCGGTAGAATTCTGGCATCTCTGTCGATCGGTGGTTGCCATCCGTAGACTGTTGTCGGTGGAACTATAATTAGGCTTAGCTTATGCTGAGACACAAGCTACGCAGCACAAGGCAACACAAAAATTATACTACATGATAAAGCCCGGACTTGCGTACGCTGCCACGCGTCTGCTCTGGGCTCCGCTGTGGAGCCGGTACAGCTTACTTCTTGACGCGTGCTGGTTCGGAATGTTCTTTTGACTACACCGTGAAAATAACCATTGAATTAGTGCGAACTGAACTTTGTCTATACGACACTACTCTTGTATAGACTACATTAAAATATATTGAAAAAGTATGGGCCATTATGTGTCATTTGCGTGACGCAGCTGTCACAGCATACGCTGGTTGTACATGTCTGTTTCGCCAGCCTGCACCGCGCTCAGTCTTATTACATGTATGTTATGTGGGGCAACAGAGCGATTGATAGGTGGTAGAGAATCTTGCAGTCTTCTAGACGCCGCGTGGCACGTATGGGCTGTACAGGTATGGTCAAAAACGAAGACGAAAAAACCTATCATATATATAATACGTACATAAAATATTCATTTGGATTCAAGGAAATGGCCAATATTTAAGTCATTTTAAAAATAGCTTAAAGCTAAAATTATATTTTTGTGCAAAATTGTATTTATTGCTTGATGTGTAAAGTGAAAAATGATAAAAAAAAACCGTTGTAATCACCATTTATATTTAAAAACTACTCTGAATATACTGTTTTCCGTTGCTATATTTTTACTTATAACGATAAAATAATAAGATTTGATAGATTCGGTTGCCGGCTGCGTGGTCAAGTGTCAACGTCGTTGGCTTAGAACACGTAGGTCACAGGCTTGAATTCCAGTACGGACAGTTTTCAATTTATGGACTTCTGTTCGAAGGCATGATTGTATGTGACGTCTTGAATTCTCCACGCCACACATACTATCCTTTAAAAAATCGGAGTGTAGCGAGAATGATTAGCTAAGTTATGTCCTATCCCAGGGGTGGGGAACCTTTCATTTCTAAAGGCCACATTCATGTATCTGACTTAACATAATGCCCCAGTAAAGAATACGTTGATACCCCCCCCCCACTTTTTTTTCGACTGTCGAAAATAAAATGAGTTGATTACGCTTTTTCCAAAGACTTGCGTATAATTGTTTGATCAAAGTGAATATTTTGGTCAAGTTAAAAGGACTCAGGTCCCCTCCACTGTCCTAGCCATATCGTTCAATCCTTACTCTCTAAGAGAGATTGAGAAACTAAGTAAAAAGAAGTTTTTGTAGAAACTCTTATGTCGAGATAAACATCATTAGAGTCCATGAGCTCCACATCGGGAAGCGGACATTGAGTGCCCGCGCGAGATTTGGCGCCCTAGGCAATGGTTATTGGCGCGCCCCTTTTTTAACAAATCATCCGATTTTTTTTCAAAATAATGAAAAAAAGAACCTATCCGGAATCATAAGATTTTTTTTATATCTATCCATGTCCGCTCCCAATATGGAGGATATGGCCTCCTAATGGAGGTATCTCAACAGAAGTTTTTCCACGTGAACGTTTTGTTACTTAGTCGCTCAACTTCTCTTTTTCGAATTATATAGAAAAATGTACATAATTGCTACGAACAAATACAAACATCAAAATAAAATATAATTTACTAATATTTATTAATATTATAGTATACAAAAATAATTTTAATAATTCATTTATGCGCCCCTTAATGGCTTGCGCCCTAGGCGGTTCCCTAGTTCGGCTCTATGGTGTCACCGGCCCTGCGGGCATTGTAAAAGTTATCTGAACCTATAGAATACCCTATAGAAGAAATCATAAAAAATCGTCGAGCACGAGGCACATATTAATTATGATAATAGTTTTATGTCTGTTCTAGATTTTACAGTCATTGAGTCATTGTTTCAACGGTAATTCCACTCGTAGTGTGAAGCACATAAATCTCTAATGAAATATTCTAACAAGAGATGCAGTACGTCAATCATTAAATCTTCATTTTAAGTAAGAACAAAGACGGAATAATTTGATTACGAAAAGGTAGTAAGCTATTTTTTTCTCTCTGTCCAATTTTCAGGATTGGAAAAAAGGCGAAAGGGGATGAGAACAAAACACACATTCAAGATTTTTGATACAAATATGCTGCGCGTCATCTTGAGGAACATTTTGTCTCCTCATGAATAGCAGATTCAATGTTATTAGCAGGGCTTCGAACCGTTTTTTTTTTCGTTCCGGTACAAGTAAAAAAATATATAACGGTTTTTTCGTTTTTCGGTTCAGCTCGAATCCAAAAACCCGGGAATTTATCGATTTGCCCAAAATACCAGCGTGACTCGTAATTTTTATTTTCTTAGCTCTTCCGAGATTTTCGAATCGCGCGCTGAGCCGAAAAAAACTGTTTTTTTTTTCGGTTCGGTTCCAGTTTTCGTTCTGGCAAAAATAACGGTTTTAACTGTTTTTGGTTTTCGGTTCAGTTCCAGTTCGAAGCCCTGGTTATTAGCGCCAAATACCCAACGTCCCAATCGACCCATTATCGGCAAAATAACTAAAGCGAAACAATTCGGTAAATTGCGTTTTAAGCCAATAATTATTCAATATTGCCTAAGGCGTCAGTGACCATTTTTTTTAAAGAGTTATCTCATTCGCCTGATCTTTTTAGGGCCTGTGCATTTTAGTGTTTTGACTTGTTATCGGTTGTTCTAGATGGACCTCGGTTGAGAAACGCTGATCTAGAGAACTGAAAGTTGTCAGACAATTTAATTATAATATTACGATAGGCATTGACCATACATAAATAATTATTAACCGCACTTAAGGAATTATTTTTTCGAACTTAATTTTAAAAAACCTCCTGTAAAGTTTATAAATTGTCAGTTTTAATTTTCCACGGTTACGAGCCAATATACTCAAAAATTGTGATTGGGAAGAGCTTAAATTACATAACACCCATGATTAAAGTTGAATTTGAATATCGGAGTTTTTCTTTTACCCTTGGCAATTTAATAATCAATAACATAATGTATGATAATTTAATAAATTTAGGTAAAAGAGGGCTGTATCATTTTTAAAATATCTAACGTTAATATCATTGAATTGAATTTGAAGTACGTAGTTACCTATTAATAACAGTTAAACATTGCTCTGATTTTCCTTAACAAACAATCGTTACCTTGTATAGCCCAGAATTACGTGTAATATAAAATAATTCATAACTTCTATCCACCGAATCGTATAATGTGCTTTGATACCGTCCGGCTTCATTCCCACGACAAACGGGGTTGTAAACACGGAAGATTTTTTTTATTATTATCCAATACTTTTTAAGAATATTATTCAAGATTCAGAATGCGAGAGGTCTCAAAGTATTTTCTTTTATTTTTTTTACGCCGTATTGTAAATGCTAATGAAGTCAATTTGTGCGTTAGTTTAATTATATATTGAAACAAGAATAATTGTAAATATTCCTCAATAACATTATGACTCATAACTAGGGTATCCATCCCGGAGCCTTTTTCTAATCCCGGGATTCCGGGATTGGGCGCTCAACGTGAAATCGTGTATAATTTGAAAGTTTTGGTGAGTCGTTTTTTTAGCTCACCGAAGAATTTGAAATTCTCAATTCGCTATACTTTTTCCACAGATTATCTAAATAACTCGTTTTTTTTTTAAATATAACTTTCAGGCAGGACGCTTTAGCCGTTAAAATATGACGTAGATATTAGGGCATCCAATCCCGGGATCCCGTCCAATTTTCTTATACCAAAATCCTGGGACTGACATGGTCGCGATCCCGAGATTTCGGGATTGAGAAATTTTGAGCAAATCCCGGAAACTGGTATGATTTTGGAATTGAGAGAGCTAAAAAAAACGAGTTTTTAGATAATCTGTGGAAAAAGTATATCGAATTGAGAATTTCAAATTCTTCGGTGAGCTAAAAAAATGACTCACCAAAACTTTCAAATTATACACGATTTCACGTTGAGTGCCCAATCCTGGAATCCCGGGATCCCGGGATTAGAAAAAGGCTCCGGAATTGGATACCTTAGTAGATATGCTTTATATTAATAAAAACACAATAATCCTTTGTACTTCATTCCACTTTATTTAATATGTCAGGACCGGTTTCGCTCATTGCGAGCATTGTCAACTGATAAGAAATATAATTTAACAATGCTATTTATACAAAATTGAAAAGTTATACACAACAATTGGCATTGAAAAGAAATTGCCAATTACATTAAAGTGATTCTAAAATAACACGAAATTAAAATGTTCAACACATCTAACATATAATTAAAAAGTCATCCCAGATTAATAAATTCAGAATGGCGATTGAAAGTAATTACAAACATAATTAAAATTTGGGAAATTCACTTTATTAATGTAGAATTTTATCTTAGACAAACAAAAAAATAATATACAATCAACACGTTGTCAAGAACGACCGTCATAAATAATATTTCGTTTTTCGGAGGAACGATTCATAGATACGCTTTGGTTGCTAGAGAGAATTTGGGTATTTGTAGAATTTTTGGGTAGTGAAGTTTGGTAAATTAAATATAATCCTAACGGTGATTAACACAGAATGAGTTTTCACGAAAGCTGCTAGTTACACTGAGTTGTTCAACACTTCTTTTTTCGAAAGCAGTTAAAATTGGGAAGAGAATACTATATACAGTGAAACCCCGATTCTACGTTTTCCAAGGGATCGTAATAATTCAACGAATAATGCGGGAAACCGATAATGCGGGAAATCTTCAAATAATACCAAAAAAATGTTAAATTTTCAAAAAAACTTATTTATTTATGTAACTAAATACGATATAAAACTATTTGAGCAAAAAAAATATTCCACAAAAACGGTCAATCGGGATAATAATTGGGACGGGACGATAATATTTAGATGATAGATCGATAAAATCAGTACATCGGGTAATGATAAACGTGGAATTATTAAATATTGTTATGACGGGGTCTTGGTCGAGTAAAAAATAAACGATCCATGTAAAAAAACGAAGATAGCAAGAACGGAAGATCGGGGTTACACTGAAAAAAACGCGAGACGAAATGCGAGGCAAAACTATTTATGAAAAATATTCAACGAAAACGGTCAATTCGTGAAGGGACCAAAATATTTAAACGATAGATCGAGGAAAACGGTAAATCGGGGAACGATTAATGCGGGATTATTTTACATTGTTCTTATGGATGTTTGGCCGGGACTATAAAAAATAAACGATCCATGCGGGAAAACGAACAATGCGAGAACGGTAGATCGGGGTTCCACTGTACATAACGAATTTATATATCATGCTTGAAAGCTTCTGTTGTTTGACTATTATCAAATATTCATTTGAAAATAGCTGTCATGGGGATGATTCATCAAATCGTTCTATGGGCGTGCTTTGTTTGAGCTTTGATTGCTCGCATGTTAAATATGCATACATTGTATTGAGGAGCATTCTAATAGAAATGAATTACCATGGAGTGAAATGATAAAAAATAAACTTATAAGCACGGCACAGACCAGATATCAGGATAGACCACATTTGAAATATATCGCAAATTCGGATGTGAAATATTTTATTTTGTAGACTTGTATTGAGTTTTGGAACATATACATTGTCTCCCAAAGTGTAAAATTGCACATAGACTGCGTATATATTTTTTCTTGATTTTGACAAAATGTGTCATTAGCATTTTTTGTAACTAGGCGGCTCATATATTATGTATAGCTTATTATTTAAAGTTATTTTAATTTAGCTGGCTTCAGTATTAAATACAATCCCAGATCAATTCAAGAGAAATTTTGTGAAAGATCGCGAACATGGAAAAACTTTATTAGTACAATTTATAAAATAAATATCGCTTCTACGGTAAAAACCCAGGACGTTTTTTTTTTACTCGGTTCGTTAACATAGCAACATATCGGAAATATTTTTAGCACCGTAGGTGAAGTGTTAATAATTTAATAATTTATTATTTTAAAATATAAATATGAGATTTGTTGAAAGACCCTCTCAAGTAATATTGTGTTTAAAAGTGTTACAATACACCTTGCTTAAACTTCTTCAGTAACAAAATATCATTTGATATAGCATTGCTATTTATATATGTAATAAGGAACTAATAAAAGTAGCAATTTTTTTATAAATATTTTTATTTTTTATTATTTATTATTCAATTAAAAACATCATAAAGTTAACAAGACATTCAAATTATTGCTAGTATTAATTATATTTCGTATAAAGATTCTATTAATCTACACATTTATTTAGAACATAATCATACGTCAAATAATAAAATGTCGGAAGGCACCATTTTATGGGTGCCAAGATGGTGCTCTTAAATAAGGAAACACCAATAAGTGACACATTGAAATACGTTTTAATAATTATCAAAGCTTATAATATAATGTTTAAATATATGTATTAAAATATCAGATATGACATAACCCATGTTTCAAATCAAATTTTATTTTTATTTTCCTTCAATATTTTTGATTTTAATGCCGAAATTCATTTGAAAACATTTTTAAATCATGATCTGCCAAAAAAGTAAAAAAAGAATTATCAGAACTAAGATTAGATCTACAAGATCGATTTCTGTTCAAAGGCGTTGGTATTTGTGATATCTATCCCTCCCACTCTTAAATCCTTAAATTAACAGGGCAAAGCGAGAGCGATTAGTTAACGACTAGTCATGTACCAGCTATATCTTTCTTTCATTACTCTCTTTAATAGAAGAGAAGTTGAGCAACTGACTAACGAGCAGTTTTCGTAAAAACTCTGTTGAGATGCCTCCATTTGTAATTCATATCCTGCACATTGAGAACGGACATGAATTAGAAAAAAGCATGACAAGATTTGAGTCCCGGCGCTTTTTTTTTAAAAAAAAAACCACTGACATTACCCATAACTCGTTTATTTGAATAATTACGCAATAACAACCCCGTTATCTCTTTCAGCACCTTACGATGTCTTCATTCAGAGCTTATTCAAAGAAAAATTGAATACTTTGTGCCTTGCATTTTTTTATTTCATTTTTCACATTCTGTTACGAAGAATATTCACAATATTAATTCATCTACCAGACAGAACAATAGATTAATACTAATTCTTCTTGTTTTATTACAGGAACGACATAGTGGAATTTGCCATGTTATTGTGGAATATCGATAAAAATGATTTCGTCGATAGTATTTTTAATTGAGGCATTGACGTTTTCAGTGTTAGCAATGGATTTAAAAATAGGTAAACTTATTTTCTTTTAAATTCCTTTGTGATAAGAAAAATAAATATTTTTTTCTCGGTAATAAATAAAGCAAATATAATTGTAGAATATTCATAACTACAGATAACATATATATTCAGTTCATATACGATGGTACACAATTTTGAGCACATACGTTGTCATCCTTGTTCTGTTGTCACAATTCTTCTCAAAATTTAACTTCTTTGACAACAATATTTAATCATACATCTTTCAATATCTTTTGTGTAACCACGTTTTATGCTGATAATTCTACAATATTACATATTAAATAATGTTTTTTGTGTAAGGTATTTCATTTTACAGTTCAAAATAACAATATTAAAATTTTCCATAAATAGTTTTCGAGTGTGTCAAAAGGAGCAAATTCTAAAATAAAACATTAAATTTCAAACAGCAGGGATGCGTTCGATAAACAAAATTAAGAGAACAAATAAATATAAAAAAACATAATCGAAATTAAGTTATGTGATGTGGTTTTTATTGGAGGTGTATAAATTAATAATCTCTTCGGTGTAAATATTTCATTTTTTTTCAGTCATACTGATATGATTCACTACAAATACTTTAATTTTGGTGGATTTCATACTACTTTATCTTATATTTCATCTAGTTTTAATTGCGGAAAAACAGCAGCCGGAAGTCTCAGGATGGTTTGGTGATGCCTTGCAAGATATTGAATCTAAGACTCCTGGGTTGAAACTGAAAGGTGACACAATATTTCTGGACAGGGATGAAGAGGAAGAAAGTTACGCAAAACGTAAGATTTAAAAACTTACTAACTGGTAAAATAGCAGCTTTCGTTTTTTCTTGTCTACTTTTGATTTCAAATCAACTCTATGCACATGCATGTATAACTAACATCTACCGTTACATAGCGATAAGTGAAATATAAATACAGCTGGTTCTTTCTTTGGAGAGACTTTTTCCACTGGCTCGAAATATAATGATATAAGAAATCTGTGTTTTTTTCAAGTCTATTTGTTTCGCCTTAAAACATACTCCGGTGCAAAAGAAATATCGGATTTATCTTGGCATTCTCCGCCTTTATCAATTGTGTAATCTTAAAATTTATTTTGAGTGTGTGTGAACCTGGGTTGAAGATGTGCTGCGAATGCCCCCAAGAGAGTCTGAACCCTGCCTGTCTCTTCTACTAACCAAATGGATCCCGGCGTCGTGGAAAGCCGCTGATGATTATCCACAGGATGTTATCAGCGGAGGTACGGGACGCTGGGATGACCTGGGAGGAAGCAAAGAGTCTGGCGGGGGATAGAGGCTCTTGGAGGAACCGTATAAGGAGCGGATATGGAAAAAATCTTTTAAATATTTTAAAGATTGATTGACAGATGTTTATAATTTTAGAAGGATGTGTAACATGTTTGGGGTGTATGCATTATTACTAGGGATTTGCAGACCGCCATTTAGCCGTATCACTTGACAAAGCAAATTTAAGCTAAATCAAAATAATGGTCAACAGGCGAGATATTTTATTTTATTTTCAACACTCTACCAATGTTAACTGCTTTATTTCAATAATTTATAGCTTGGAATATTATTATTAGCAGTGTGTTGAGCTAACTGACTATTCAAAGAAGATGTCTACAATTTAAGTTAAAACAATCAAACATATCATATTTATTTTCTTACTAATTTTAGTATGCGCTAGCCTATATACGGGAGCGAGTGTAATATTTGACACAGTTTGGGCACCGTGGACCCAATTGGATGATCTGATCTCCAGCAACCCACTGCTACCATTTGTCAAAAGTGCTTTCGGAGAATCAGCTTCTCCGATGGACGCTGTTTTGCAACTTCTGCAAACGAGGAAAGCAACTGATGCAGTATTTATTTTCCAAAATGAGCAAGGTTTTCTAAAATTATTTTATCACACACATTGTAACTATAATATAACACATGACTGATGTTGAATGTTAATTTATTAAAAACATTTTTCAGGACTTGACCAAGCTCTTTATAATATTCTCGGAAAGTCAACGCTGAGGATTCTCGCCATGGAAGGAGTGCATCGAAAAATTGGAGATATGAGACCAGCTCCTGGAAATGTCGTTATCATCGGTAGAAGAGAATTTATTCAGGAAACTTATAAACAGGTTTTATTTATATTTTATTTTTAATCCATGTTCACTTCCTATGTAGAGCATATGGCCTCCTAATGGACATATCTCAACAGAAATTTTCTACGAGAATTGCTTGTTACGCAGTTACTAATTCTCTCTTTTTTCGAAGATAGTAGAGATAGAAAGGATACGGCTAGGACAATGTTAGTGGTAAACTAATCGCTCTCGTTACACCTCGTTATTTCTAGTATTGTAAGGGTGGGAGGGAATTTTTAGACATCACAAAAACCCATGCCTTCGAAGAGAAATCGATAAATCAATTTTTAAAATGCTGTTCGTATTGGTGTTCCAACTCATGATATGTGTATATATTATATTATATTAAAAAATAAATAACTCTGTTGTACCAATTTCTCATTTATTTATTAGGATTAGTAAAAGTTTCGCTTATCACGAGCACTTTTAATTTATTGATATGGGGTTATTTATATAACACCATGTGAGACTAAAAAGGATGTAAGTAGTGTTACAAAAAAATGGTATTATTAATATGAAAATAATTTACAGAATATACGAAATATGAATAAGTGACATTATTATTAACTGTAATTCAAACGCTTAAAGCATCTTACAAATAAATGCTGAACAAATTCAATCACAATTGAAAAACAAATAAATAAGAAAGTTCCACTCATAATAAATTCAAAGGTATCTAAAATTAGAAAGTGGGATTTTTTTACAATATACATAATTTATAATATCAAAAACAATTATGCAATGCCATAAAAACTAAATGTATTCTAGGCTGTCGAAATGGAGTTGGTGAAACTTCCTGACCGTTGGATACTGGCGTCAACAGACCTCTCCTTTTATCGTCTTGACCCTTCGGTGCTCAAGGAGCCGGCTTGTCTGATTGGGTACGGGCCATCTTTTTCCTGCAGGCTTCAAGGAATACCATCCCCGTGTAACCACGATGAAAATATTCCGGTTAGTTTGAAGTTTACATGAAAATGTAGACTTTACAGTCAAATTTTATATTACAAGTAATACAATAAGGTGAAAAAATATCAAAGTATTTTGGTGTTGTTTTTTTTGTCCACTCCCAATGTGGAGCATATGTACTCCTGTTGGAGTTTATATCAACAGGAGTGTTTCTACGAGAACTGATTATTACTCAGTTGCTCAAGCTCTCTTTTTTTAAAAGAAAGTACGGATAGTAGGATAGATCTAGGACAGGATTAGTGATTAGCTATTCGCTCTCTTTACGTCAATTTTTTAGAATAGGATGAGTGGGAGGGAATTCAAGACATACATAGATGCACTTAGACAGAAATTTATAAGTCAAATGAAAATAAATTTATATAAAAAAAACCCGTGACCTCCATAACCGAAGCCAACGACGTTGACCGCTCGACCACGCGTCCGGCTGTTTTTAGTTCTACAAATATTTTTTTTTATATATGGTTGATTATTTGGGATACAAATAAAATATTTTGCTATTTTTTCACCTTGTAACAATGTAGTTCTGCCAAGTGAATGCTTATTCAATCAACAAGTATTATATTCTACGTCTGGTGAAACCGATCATTGAGTTTTTTTTTTCTAAATTGTAACATGAATTATGATTACTTATGAACATTTTAATGAAAATATTCTACTAAATTATTTGCACTTTTGTCATTTTGAGAAGTCAAATTATTGAGAAGGACAACTTCAAAATCCAGTAAAAACCCCGATTTGATTCATGGAAGTATGTATGTGTTTATTATATTTTTTTCTTTTGGTTTAATAACTTTACAGATTGACGCAGTGGTTATGAACAAAATGATAAATGTATTATCAGATTCTTTGATGGAAATAAATCAAAAGACAACAAAAGTCGACTGTGCTCTAAAACCACCCGTCGAGGACGATCAGCGATTCCAGCACAAACTGTATAAGGTGCTTGAAGATAAAACAGAATCAAAAGATTCTTTATTGTTTTGGGATAAAGTGCGGTAAGGTTTCAGTTAACATTTTGCTTTCATTAGCCATTGATGAATATGGGCCTTATAGGGTGCTAATTATTTTTCAGAAACGGCCTATTTCTACGCGCCGATTATATTGTGAAAACGGGTGGACCGAAGGGTCTGCGAACAGCGGCGGAATGGATCACCAACAACAAACAGCTGACCCAAGTTAATACTACAGATATTAAGACGCCGCGGAGATTTTTTCGAATAGGAACTACACCCGTAAGCTTATTTTTGCTAAAAAACGTTACGCCAATACAATTTATTTTAATTGTATCTGTAATTATGTAAAAGTGGTACTCAAAATTTTCAGGCTATTCCGTGGACGTATCCCAAGATTGATCGTTCAACAGGCGAAGAGATGTTCAATAATAAGGGTGAACCCCTCTATGAAGGATACTGTATGGACCTTATACAAAAACTCAGTGAGGTATAGAGTGGTTTAAAAAAAATGACTCTTGACAATCAGCACAATATCGTACATAATTTATTATTATACTGCATGTTCTATTATACGAATATGTAATGATAATTTTTATAATAATGAAACATACCTCAATGTATTTTAATATTTTTCCTATAATTTTAACAGCAAATGGATTTTGACTATGAAATAGTTACCCCAAAATATGGGACATTTGGTTGGAAGCACAAAAATGGTTCGTGGGATGGATTGATTGGTGATCTTCAACGAGGCGTAATACATTTTTATTAGCTTGCGTTACCATATTACGAATAGACCATTAATGACAAAATACTTTACCAATCAGAAATGTTTTCTTTAAGGATACGGATATCGCCGTTGCTGCTACAATAATGACTTCGCAGAGGGAGGAAGCTGTCGATTTCGTAGCACCTTATTTCGAGCAAACTGGAATATCAATTGGTCTGTTGGTATTTTGTCGTCGCCTTGTGTACTTGTAAGAAATACTTAGTTGTGTAATATTCTCATTTAATTATATAAAGTTAATTCTGAAAAATGTCTTTATTGTTTTTAAGCTATACGGAAGCCTGTAAGTAAAACGTCTCTGTTCAAATTCATGACAGTGTTGAGAGTTGAAGTTTGGCTAAGCATATTGGCAGCTTTGACACTTACAGCTGGACTATTGGCATTACTGGACAAATACTCTCCTTACAGTGCCAGAAATAATAAAAAGACCTATCCGTACCCTTGCAGGTGGTTATAAAAAATATATATTTTAGTAAAGGATCACGATACCATTCCATTATCAGTGGCACATGACAACAAAAACCATGTCTATTTTTTTTTTAAACCACTATGAAATGATAAAACTCTCAAACTGTGTCCAATGTGTGATTGTATATATTTTTCAGAGAATTTACGCTGAAAGAATCTTTTTGGTTTGCTCTGACATCATTCACGCCTCAGGGAGGCGGCGAAGCTCCTAAGGCTTTGTCTGGACGAGCTCTGGTAGCCGCTTACTGGCTGTTCGTGGTACTCATGTTGGCAACCTTCACTGCCAATTTGGCTGCGTTTCTCACCGTCGAGAGGATGCAGGTCGGATCTGATAATAATTCATACAAAATATTCCACACTGTCCAACAATGTTATTTGTTTACTTTTGACTGAAGGCTTACAATTGTCACGTCAACAGTTATAGACCATTTATTTTGTAGTTTCAAGATGAGCATTTGTAGGCTGATCAAATAAATAGTATCAAGCAAAAATCATAGCTCTACAATTGAGTGTATCTACAAAACATTTAAATACAACTAGCTGTAAGCCCGTTGCCCAGCAACGTGAGATTTTTGTTGCAAAGTATTTAATTTAATTTTATTTTATGGTATTTTATTTTATTTTATTTTATTTTATTTTTTGGAATAATGTTCAAGTTTGCTTACAACCATTTTTCGTAGGAGCAGAAATTGCGTAAATTATTTAATATTTGGAATAATGTTCAAGTTTGCTAACAACGATTTTTCGTAGGAGCAGAAATTTCGTAAATTATTTAATATTTAGAATAATGTTCAAGTTTGCTAACAACCATTTTTTGTAGTAGCCGAAATTTCGTTTATATTTAATTTTTGGAATAATGTTCAAGTTTGCTAACAACCATTTTTCGTAGAAGTAGAAATTTCGTAAAATATTTAATATTTGAAATAATGTTTAAGTTTGCTAACAATCATTTTTCGTAGTAGCCGAAATTTCGTAAACTATTTAATTTTTGGAATAATGTTTAAGTTTGCTAACAACCATTTTTCGTAGGAGCAGAAATTTCGTAAATTTTTTAATATTTGGAATAATGTTCAAGTTTGCTTACAACCATTTTTCGTAGGAGCAGAAATTGCGTAAATTATTTAATATTTGGAATAATGTTCAAGTTTGCTAACAACGATTTTTCGTAGGAGCAGAAATTTCGTAAATTATTTAATATTTAGAATAATGTTCAAGTTTGCTAACAACCATTTTTTGTAGTAGCCGAAATTTCGTTTATATTTAATTTTTGGAATAATGTTCAAGTTTGCTAACAACCATTTTTCGTAGAAGTAGAAATTTCGTAAAATATTTAATATTTGAAATAATGTTTAAGTTTGCTAACAATCATTTTTCGTAGTAGCCGAAATTTCGTAAACTATTTAATTTTTGGAATAATGTTTAAGTTTGCTAACAACCATTTTTCGTAGGAGCAGAAATTTCGTAAATTTTTTAATATTTGGAATAATGTTCAAGTTTGCTTACAACCATTTTTCGTAGGAGCAGAAATTGCGTAAATTATTTAATATTTGGAATAATGTTCAAGTTTGCTAACAACGATTTTTCGTAGGAGCAGAAATTTCGTAAAATATTTAATATTTAGAATAATGTTCAAGTTTGCTAACAACCATTTTTTGTAGTAGCCGAAATTTCGTTTATATTTAATTTTTGGAATAATGTTCAAGTTTGCTAACAACCATTTTTCGTAGAAGTAGAAATTTCGTAAAATATTTAATATTTGAAATAATGTTTAAGTTTGCTAACAATCATTTTTCGTAGTAGCCGAAATTTCGTAAACTATTTAATTTTTGGAATAATGTTTAAGTTTGCTAACAACCATTTTTCGTAGGAGCAGAAATTTCGTAAATTTTTTAATATTTGGAATAATGTTCAAGTTTGCTTACAACCATTTTTCGTAGGAGCAGAAATTGCGTAAATTATTTAATATTTGGAATAATGTTCAAGTTTGCTAACAACGATTTTTCGTAGGAGCAGAAATTTCGTAAATTATTTAATATTTAGAATAATGTTCAAGTTTGCTAACAACCATTTTTTGTAGTAGCCGAAATTTCGTTTAAATTTAATTTTTGGAATAATGTTCAAGTTTGCTAACAACCATTTTTCGTAGAAGTAGAAATTTCGTAAAATATTTAATATTTGAAATAATGTTTAAGTTTGCTAACAATCATTTTTCGTAGTAGCCGAAATTTCGTAAACTATTTAATTTTTGGAATAATGTTTAAGTTTGCTAACAACCATTTTTCGTAGGAGCAGAAATTTCGTAAATTTTTTAATATTTGGAATAATGTTCAAGTTTGCTTACAACCATTTTTCGTAGGAGCAGAAATTGCGTAAATTATTTAATATTTGGAATAATGTTCAAGTTTGCTAACAACGATTTTTCGTAGGAGCAGAAATTTCGTAAAATATTTAATATTTAGAATAATGTTCAAGTTTGCTAACAACCATTTTTTGTAGTAGCCGAAATTTCGTTTATATTTAATTTTTGGAATAATGTTCAAGTTTGCTAACAACCATTTTTCGTAGAAGTAGAAATTTCGTAAAATATTTAATATTTGAAATAATGTTTAAGTTTGCTAACAATCATTTTTCGTAGTAGCCGAAATTTCGTAAACTATTTAATTTTTGGAATAATGTTTAAGTTTGCTAACAACCATTTTTCGTAGGAGCAGAAATTTCGTAAATTTTTTAATATTTGGAATAATGTTCAAGTTTGCTTACAACCATTTTTCGTAGGAGCAGAAATTGCGTAAATTATTTAATATTTGGAATAATGTTCAAGTTTGCTAACAACGATTTTTCGTAGGAGCAGAAATTTCGTAAATTATTTAATATTTAGAATAATGTTCAAGTTTGCTAACAACCATTTTTTGTAGTAGCCGAAATTTCGTTTATATTTAATTTTTGGAATAATGTTCAAGTTTGCTAACAACCATTTTTCGTAGAAGTAGAAATTTCGTAAAATATTTAATATTTGAAATAATGTTTAAGTTTGCTAACAATCATTTTTCGTAGTAGCCGAAATTTCGTAAACTATTTAATTTTTGGAATAATGTTTAAGTTTGCTAACAACCATTTTTCGTAGGAGCAGAAATTTCGTAAATTTTTTAATATTTGGAATAATGTTCAAGTTTGCTTACAACCATTTTTCGTAGTAGCCGAAATTTCGTTTATATTTAATTTTTGGAATAATGTTCAAGTTTGCTAACAACCATTTTTCGTAGGAGCAGAAATTACGTAAATTATTTAATATTTGGAATAATGTTCAAGTTTGCTAACAACCATTTTTCGTAGTAGCCGAAATTTCGTAAATTATTTTATTTTTGGAATAATTTTCAAGTTTGCTAACAACCATTTTTCGTAGGAGCAGAAATTTCGTAAATTATTTAATATTTGGAATAATGTTCAAGTTTGCTAACAACCATTTTTCGTAGGAGCAGAAATTTCGTAAATTATTTAATATTTGGAATAATGTTCATGTTTGCTAACAACCATTTTTCGTAGGAGCAGAAGTTTCGTAAATTATTTAATATTTGGAATAATGTTCATGTTTGCTAACAACCATTTATTGTAGTATATATATTTTATAAAAGCGAGTGATTATTTAATAATTCAAATGTTTCAAGTATGGAAACAAATGTATTTTGTAAATTTAAGGTTTCAAGTGTGCAAACAAATATATTTCGAAAAAAATGAAGACTCTGGGACCATATATCGACAGCCCTGCTAATGTTTCAAGTATCCAAACAAATATATTTCGTAGAAAAAGAAAAATATCTCATAAGTATTTGACATATTCTATTTTTCAATTATTCCAACTCGTTTAGTGCAATGTTTCACCGACAGATGTCATTGTAATTTTTGAAATAAATAGACGTTCCACCTCACTAATTTTAATCGCTTTGTGGAACAATGGATATTTGTTCAAACGATTAGAATGAAAAAGGGACATGAGTTCGATCCTCGGCTTGACAGAATATTTTTGGTCAGTACGAAAATTAATTGTTTTTAGAGAAAAATGAACGGATGGCGATAGCGGGCAAGAGTGGTGGGGGGAAGGGGACCGTCTTCAGGGGGAGGGGGAGGGGAAATCAGTGACAATCATGCAATCCTCCTAGCCCTATAATTATAGCTTCAAAAAATCGAATCAGTACATTTGATTATTTAAAAAACTTCGTAGCCATGCAAACTTTCAAATAAAGTTCTCTTAATATAATTACGATGCTTTAGTTCTAAGCCAGGAAATTTGAATTTTGAATATAAAAAGACGTCCATTCCAATTGGCCGAAAAAGTGTGGTGTTCAAAATAAAGCGCTATCATTGGCCGAAGTGGACATCAGTACGCACACATTTGTGAAAAGTGAAAACTTATTTTATCGGCTATTAATATATAGATTAACTAGGAATTTTAACTTCTACTTTATTTCAGACGCCCGTTTCGTCGTTGGAACAACTAGCTCGGCAGTCGAGAATAAATTACACAGTCGTCAGAGGGCACATCGCGCACCAATACTTCATCAATATGAAACACGCTGAAGACACTCTGTATAGGTATTTTTTATGCGGTCTTAATTGGAATACGAAGTATGCCTCTGCGCCGATAACATTATATTACTTTTCATCTTTAACTAGGGTATGGAAAGAGATCACCCTGAATAGTAGCGCCGATGAAAGCATCTATCAAGTGTGGGACTATCCTATCAGGGAGCAGTACGGTCATATTTTGCTGGCTATCAACTCTTCACAACCATTGCCAAGCGCCGAAGTCGCTTTTAAGAAAGTCAACGAGAACGAGCAAGCCGATTTTGCGTTCATTCATGATTCGTCAGAAATCAAGTGAGGCGTGTTCCATTTATATGTTTAACTTAAATAATTATTAAGCTAGTGTGTTTACAAAGATTATTATTTTTCGATATTTCAGATATGAAGTCAGCCGCAATTGTAACTTGACGATAGTGGGGGAAGTGTTCGGCGAGCGTCCTTATGCGATTGCTGTACAGCAAGGATCGAGACTTCAAGAAGAACTCTCTAAAGCCGTTTTAGAATTACAGAAGCAGAGGTTTTTTTTTTAAATTTATTAGTGATTTAGATAGTTCAAAATACTTAATTTTTGACTTTATAGTTTGATTTCAATCTCGTCGGACCCCATTTCCCAATTCGGAGCCAGTGCCAGCGCGAGAGTTGCGCGCCCCCTTTTTCATAAATCGTTACATTTTTTTTTGAAATAATGATAAAAAAAACAATTCGGAATCATATAATTTTTTATATATATATATATATCCATGCCCACTCTCAATGTGGAGCATATGGCCTCCTAAAGGAGGTATCTCGGCAAAAAAAATTCTACATGAACCGTTTGATATTCAGTCACCTAATTCTTCTTTTTTGAATCGTATAGAAAAAAGATACATAATTAAAACGAACAAATACAAACATCAAAATAAAATAAAATGTACTATTATTATTAGAGTATAAAAAAATAATTGTAATACTCTATTAATGTGACCCCTAATGGTTTGCGTCTATGCGGTTGCCTATTTCACCTGTATGGTGGCACCGGCCCTGTTCGGAGCATATCAATTCCTACCCGAGCGGTCAAAATGAAGTCTTTATAAAGAGAATTTAGGGCCATTCAAATAGGGCACTTTTCATTTGAAAATGATAGAGTTAAGTTAGGACGAATAGTCTCTTTGTCTGGCTGATTCGGATATGAGTTTTGAGTCATTGAATGAAAGCAACACAAATACCCCGTGCATTTGGACACAACTCCATAAATCGATTAGACTTCGAAGCGTTCGAGCCCTTGACCACACAAAAACATTTTCCACTTGGCTAAAAAGTTGTTTTTAAATGAATGCTTAAAATTAGAGTTTGCTCATTTTCAGATTTCTTGAAGGCCTCACTGCTAAATATTGGAACAGAACCTGCGACGATGGTGATGAGTCTGAAGGAATAACTTTGGATAGCTTAGGTACAGAAACTAGCATTATATTTAAAAAGTATAAATAGTGCTTATAATAAAATTATTAATCCTTAAAAATACAAAACCATTAAACTACAATGAATAGGATAGAACATTACGTTTTAAATAACTATTGTGTATTGTAAATTTTAGGTGGTGTGTTCATTGCTACCTTATTCGGCCTAGCGTTGGCGATGCTCACTTTGGCATGGGAAGTATTCTACTATAAGAGAAAGGAGCGAAAGAATAAAATAAAATCCCACGACGGCGACCCGAAAGTCAAGATGGCGACAGGCTGGGGCAAAAGACTCAAAGCAACCGATAAACTGAGTATGGATTATAAATTGACAGGAAAACAAAGAAAAGTTGTGACAATTGGGGAGTCCTTCAGGCCAGCCATTGAAAAACAAAAGCCTAATGTATCTTATATCAACGTAGATTCTAAGTCGCGATGGAATCCTTGAATTCACATGATGTGCGATTATCTTTTTGTTATCACGTCCTGTGCAGTTGATTCGTTATTTAGCGATTTTTTTTATATACATAATACATCACTCAATAAGTTTGCAGGGTGAATCACGTATTAGTGATGACTTATAAAACGACAAATTTTACGTAAAATTCGACTTCATTCATCAATATAGTCTCCTTCAAGAATGTGATATATTAATTCCATCGCTTTTCTAACATTTCGATGCCTTTTTCGTAGAACGAATCTTTGGCCTCAAAATAGGCTTCAGTTTTGGCAAATACTTCTTCATTGGAGCCAAATCTCTTTCCATGGAACATTATTTGTATGTCTGCAAACAGGTAATAGTCACTGGGAGCTAGATCCGGAGAATATGCTGGATGGGGAAGCAATTCAAAGTGCAATTCGTGCAATTTTGCCATTGTTGCGGTCGACTTGTAACATGGTACATTGTCTTGGTGAAGGAACACTTTTTTATTCTTCATTTTGGGTTTCGTTATATATGTAGGTATACTTAATCACCTAAGGCGATGTCTAAAAAAAATATTATATTTTTTATAGTTAGTGATTTATTTTGTTGTATTTTATTCATATTGTATGTAGAAAAATCAATAAAATATATAGCATTGTATATAAATGTAAGTTAGACCAGCGTTTCCCAAATAATGGGTCGCGATTCGATACCGGGTCGCAGAAAGCAAAGTGCCAGTTCGACAATTTCCTAAAATAATGTTCCTTTTACAGTGAACGTAGAATCGGAGACAGAATTGCAGGATTCAGATATTAATTCAATAATTGTGCTCTCGTGTGATTATGATAATTCATACTTAATTGATTTTCGATGTAATAGTTTGCTTTGCTAAGAGGTCTTCAACTTTTTATTTATAGTTTATTTTTCTTGGATTGTGCTTCAATTTATTTGCTTAGTTGTAATACCAATTTTTTGTCATACCTTGTTTTTCTTACTTAACTTTTGTATAAATATCACTGTTTCATTGTATTTCTTATCAGTTGACAATGTTCACCGTGAACGAAACTGGTCCTGATCCAATAAATTTTATGTGGAAAAAGTACTAAAAATGTTTTATTCTTTTTATTATAATGCCATTCTACCAAGTATTGACACTAAAAACCTTAAAAGTTAGACAATAAGTTTGACATTTATAAAAATCTATGAAAAATGATATTATTATAACAATGTTAAATACTATACTCTGAAAAGTGAATGTTAAAATACACATTAATTTCATCGATGCTTCGATCTTCCGACACGTGTTAATAATATGTATCGTTATTAGTAAATTTAGTAGATTCAATTGAAATAATATCGTACATTGTATTGCTGACAGCTCGCCTTTTTGAAAATAATGTCAGTATCAAAAAATGAGGCAGAAATAAAAGGTATTCCTTAATATTTTCAAAAATGCTACAACTTTTTACAAGTTACTTAGTAATACAATTGATCATGTAATGAAGTATAGATTAACACTTTGGAGCGATTGATATGAATAGAGGAAATAAAAAAGGTACTAAGTACCATAAAAAAAGGAAGTCTATGCAGAAATATGTCACATCGAACATTTCTCCATTCTAACTTTTTTTGGCACTTAGTGCCTTTTTTATTTCCTGTATTCACATATGGTCAAACGGGGAAATAACACACGTTAAATTGGTGAAACATTATTGTTCATATTTGTTTAAATAAATGGAGAATGATTACGTGCAAAAATACACGCAGCGTTAGATGCCGCTCGACTAGAATAATGTGGTATATCCATATCTTTGAAATTAAGTAATTTTTCTATAAAAGATTATGGTATCGCTTACTAAAACAAATTTCTTCAATCAATAGATTATGTTAAGTAATCATTGCCACTTGTTTTTTTATAATTATAGAATATTAAAAAAAAGTTTTATTTGTTGATAAATATGTATGCGATAATATTCGGGTCTTAATAACGATAATATTATTCATATTTTAAATCTTAATTTCTATCTGAGAGCGCGTGACGGCGAGTCTTAAATAAATAAAATATTTAAATCAATGATCACTTTCCCTCGAAATTTCGTCATAAGTATTGCCATTTTATTTATTTTTTGCACTACAGGTGTCCGAAATTTACTTTATACAATGTATGATATATTTTTTTAAAAAAAATAGATGTTAGGCGTTTATTAGCATGACAGATTACTCAGGTAGATTAAATATGCAAATTAATGTGATAAGGGATATCGCATTCGCGATAAATATGCTCATCTTATATTGATCACCATCATGATATATTATCAAATTTAATTAAATGTATTATTAGAACATTTTTTGATTTGAGATTTAATTTTAAACATATCAATTATATTAAAAAAACAAGATGCTATCTTTTTTGGAAAGGGGAAATATTTTTTACTTATATAATACATGAAAATTAAATTATATAAATTACGGCAACCATACGGAATATTTAATATGCTGTACCAACGAATATTGCAGATAGAATTGATTAAAAAGAATCAAGAGTCTAACGAAATATTTCCAACAATCTTCTCGATAAAGTTTACTCAGTTGATTGAGCTTGACAAATCCGAAAAATGTGATTTCTTTCAGCTCGTTGTGAAGTTCCACCACTACGTAAAGAATCAATTTATTTTATAATACGAATCTACATTTCAAACGAACCCGGGTAGTAAATTTATTATTTTCATTTTTACCGTCATTGAAGTGGGACTTGTTTATTATGAAACAACAATTAATAATGATTACGTTTGACATAATAATTAAAATTATGTATTTAAAATATTGATAGATGAGAATTACAGGGGATAATATAATACTCCATTTATTTATGAAATAAAGGTTGGTTTTTAAAGACAAATATAATTACAATGTTAGCAGTTTACACTCACGATTCTTAGTAGTAACTGCATCGGTGACATTTGATGCTTCATCAAGTGTCAATCAATTCTGTTACTTAACTCAACAATGAATACTTAAAGTTATGGAATGTACAATAAATAAAAATCAATGTACAAGATGGCAAATAAAACCCGTGAGAATTAATTTGTGATAAGAATTGTATTTATTATTTTTGATGATATCACACATCAAAAAAAATCAGTTGACAGTCTGAATTGATCATTTTGGAGAAGAGTCAATTGAAATTTTCAAAAAAAATCTGTCGGTAAAAAAATACACTATTGACTATTTTTTTGTTATTTGAAAACGTTATCTCTTTGCAAATGTTATTTTAGTTTTCTATAAGGTAAATAAAAACTGTAACGTTTCTAGTATTGATTTCAGTGTTTTTTTTTTATAAAATATTAAATATATGTGAAATTAGTGAAAAGAGTGGTTATTTTTTATGTCATACCTTAACATCAGGTATTGACTGTGAACACATTGAAAGAGATATTTGTGAATAATAGGAATCCGGACGTATGTATGATTACCGGGATCATTAACCCTCCAGAGACGAGAGCTTTTTTCCGATAAAAAAAATATTTTCTAAGCCATATTGAAGTCACGGATAACTCTTATTCCTATCCAAATTTTTTTTAAAAAAAAACGCAAAGTCGTTGTATAGAAACCCCGCATGACTATATGGTCATGCTCATCCTTTTATTACCGTGTAATATTGAGTACGGACAGTAGTAAGGACAAAAGTGACCGTATGGGCTTGCAAACATTCGGGGTTGAAATATAGCTAAACGTGATTTTTTTTAAAATATTTACAATTTGACCTCTTTAGATCAACATAATTTCAAAACAAATATATGAGCAAAATAACTGTAAATAATTTTATGTTTTTATAAAAAAAATATCTAACAGTTTCAAAAAGTAAATTAAAAAAAACGGAAATTCAAAAAATCACATGTGCTTTTGGAGACCGTTCCTGTTCCTACGGCTGAAGACTTACTGTAGTCCGTACCCTTCTTAACCAAACATGAGCAAAAGCAACGATATTCAGGTAGAAAAAGTATGAATAGTGGGATCAATAGACAACGGTGTTTTGTGTGACCATATGGTGACGCTCGTCCTTGGAGGGTTAACTACCATCCTATGTATCAACATAAACACTAACCCTACACTAGACTAGTGGGTCTTAACTTTTTTAGTGATCTGCACTCCTTTGAATCTGAAAATGTTCAACTCGAGCCTCCTTGAAAAATGTATTTCGATTTTAATATTTCGGAAATTACATTTATTGCAAGATATTTTTCCTACTGAAAAATATATAAATACAAAAAATATTCAATTGTTAACGTATGCTATTTTACAGTGTATTTATTTTAATATTTCAAAATATAATTTTTCCCGCACCCCAGGCTATGAACCACTGCACTAGACGTACCACAGATTGTATTAAACAAAATGATAGTATGTACATGTAAGCGAAAAAACGCTAGCTATTTATAAATGATAAAAGGTTGTGTGTAAACTGTAATATTTACATACATGCATAGGTACCATATTTTTGGACCTACCTATCTTTACAAAACAGCTGTTATCGATGCAATTGAGGAAGTATTAAAGATACAATATCTATTTTGACGCAGTCTATTGCGAAAACAGTTATCGTCAACATCAAATTAGTGTTTTTCTAAATCCTGTTAAGTGTTATTTACTCTTTACAAAGTGTCATAAGATTGTGATTTAAAAAAGTAAGTTGAAACACCACGACATATTATTAGTATGATCGAACATAAATCGACAAATATGTATGTATATCGTCGGCATATTGGCAGAAGGCGATAATTCAAAAATCGGCTGTTTTGAGATATGAAAGCAGATAGATAGATTTTAACACGCTGTATCTTATGAACAAGCTCAGTCATATTTTTACATAATTCGAACATAATTACATATATTCAGTTTCGATTAAGGCTATTTTTGGTAACAAAAAAACTCTAAATAACTTAAAACGTTTGAATATGTGAATCGAATTCGTTAATCATTATCAGATTTCATGATTTTTTGAGTAGTAATAGTTAATGTGCATAAATAGAGATGTTAATTTTTTTATGATTATCTTGAAGGTTTTTCGACTTATCGCCTTTTGCCAGTATAGCGATGATATATTTTAACAGAGTTTCCTAAGCCTTTCCTGCGATGTGACACATAACAAATCTTGACATTTATTTATTTTGTTGCGTAAGTAATACAATATGAATTTATGTATGTCTGAATTAGGGCATCCAATCCCGGGATCCCGTTCAATTTTCTGATCCCGAAATTCCGGCATTGCGATGGCCGCGATCCCGGTATTTCGGGATTGAGAAATTTTGAGCAAATTCTCGAAATTTACACGAAATTGGCAAATTGAAGATTTCAAATTCCTCGGTGAGCTAAAAAAAAAAACGAGTTTCCGTGAGATTCTGGGAAAAAGTATACCAAATCGGAGATTTCAAATTCCTCGGTGAGCTAAAAAAAAAAAAAACGAGTTTCTGTGAGATTCCGGGAAAAAGTATACCAAATCGGAGATTTCAAATTCTTCGGTGAGCTAAAAAAAAAAAACGAGTTTCCGTGAGATTCCGCGAAAAAGTATAGCAAATTGAGGATTTCAAATTCCTCGGTGAGAAAATCTTAATCCCGGGATCCCGATTCAAAATAAATCAATCCCGAAATCCCGGGATTGGAAAAAGGCTTCGGGATTGGATACCCTAGTCTGAATGTCATGTTTGAATTTGTTTTAGATGTTGCAGGAAATCAACCCGTTGAAAATTTCGCGAAACGCCTATTCACGTTTCTTAGAACATTGTTTGAAAAACTACGCATTACAATATTATAATATTCATTTATACCTTATTTTATCAACTAACACGCAGCTATATTATTTAATATACTTGCGTGCTAACATGAAAATCACCAAAATGCTTCAAATATTAGGCGTCAAATAGGTTCCATCGATCGTGAAGTTCTCATACTAATGACCAGGGTTGTGGAATCGGAGTCGGAGTCGGAGTAGCGGAGTCGTGGTATTTTGGCCAGAGTCTGAGTCGGAATCGTGAAAAATGAGCGGCTCAATTTTTTTTTGAAAAATATATTTAATGTGTATTCAAACAAAATAGTCCTAGACTCCTAAGTGTTGACATTGCATGCTAGGCTGACTAAAGATGATCTGATGGAATACATATATATAAGTTAAAATTAAATTATTGAAAAATTTCCTCGAAGTCGGAGTCGTCTTTTTTTACACGACGCACAGCTAATGACATTAAAAACCGAAATAATTGTACCTTCATCTTCATCACAGCTTTTGTCATTGGCAGGATCGAATATATCACCCTTTAAAAAATGCCCAGCACTGACTTTTTAACTTACTGAAGTATTTCATGCACCACATTTCCGAGTCTTTTAGTATATCGCACACTATGTACTAGGATTGCAATACCGGACGAATATATCAATACCAACATTTCATATCAAATACTGCTTTTGCAAATACCAACGGTGTAAAAAAAAATGGCAATACCGAGAGAGTAAATAAAAAAATCTTTACATACCTATTTCGATATTTTATATAAAATACTGTCATTAAAAAAATATACCATAATCATAAACTGGTGATTTTCACAAATAACTTAGGGTTTTTTAAAATAATTTTACATCATTGAAATGCTCAGTGGCGGATTATCCTATAAACGAATGAGGCCTCCGAATCTTTGGTGCCTCGAAAATAGCTTATATTATACAACTTGTATTATCCAAAAAACAGGGCCTTCAAATTTTATTGCGCCTGGGGCCTTCTGTGTGCTTGATCCGCCACTGGAAAGGCTCGATAATCCTGGAAACTATCGCTAATGAATACAACTCTTATCAAGTACAAAATAGTTTAATTGCGAATTAATATATGTGGTGATTTATACGTATTTAAAATTCGATATTAGTTGATTTTCAATACCGAAATACTGGTTTTTTGTAATTTTCAAAACCGGTATTAATAAACACCATGAATACCGGTATTCCTGTTTTGGTAAACCAGTATTCAAAGCTCTATTATGTACAGCTTGTGTTGGCTTAGTGGCGGATTAAGCACTTTGAAAGCCCTAGGCGCAATAAATTTTGGAGGCTCTATTTTTTCGAATAACATAAAAGTGTTGCAAAACTCTTCGTAGAATAATAATGAATATTGAAAACTGAAATTAAAATATAATGATTTATATAATTTATACTATTTTCGAGGGCCCTAAAATTTGGAGGCCCCAAGCGCGCGCCTCTTGCGCTTATGGGATAATCCGCCACTGCTTAGTATCTGTGAATGTAGAAGCTTTTGTCGCACCATCTTTTCATTATTATTTGTTATCTGTTATTTTACCCTTCCAAAGTGTGTTTTTCGGTGTTGTTATGAAGTCAGAAAGTATTTGACGTATTGTGCTTTCATAAAATAGTCACTGTCAGTTACTTTCTAATAATTTTTATTTTTATTTCCACGAAGTTTAACACTGAAAAACTGTTGCTTGTTACTTTGTAATCTGTCTTTTAAGCAAAAAAGCCCCACATATCTGTCGCTTTTATACTATGGACATAAAACGCACGGGCACGACTAGGGCCTCCAAACCGGTTTAAACCGAAACCGATTAACCAGTTTTTCGGGTGTTTTAAAATAAACCGAAACCAGGTTTGTTTTGGGCGGTTAATTAAAAAATCTTTTTCTGCTTTGAACACCACGAGCTTTTATTTAACTATTCATATGTAGGGAATAAATATTTAAAAATGTTGTATATATTAGTAATAGTATTATAAGTAGTACAATATAATAAAGTATTGTACTGTTCAATTGTCTCATTTCTGTGCCATATTAATAACAAGTAAGTAGTCGAAATCATGGACAACTTTATACTGCTTTTAATCAAATATTTGTAATACGAAAGGATTCTCATAATATCAATGATAATAAACCAAGTGAACCTTATTGAACCAAAAACGCATATAAATACGTTCAAATTTTAAAAGAAAAAAATATCCGAACCGAAAACTTGTATTGTTACAAAGCAATTTTAATATTAGTAAACAAAAATTTACAATCTATATTTTTTTCACGTGTTCATTAGATTTTTATTAGTCAGATTATTTATAATTATTAACAATATAATATTGGATCTGGAACCTAAATATTGTATAATATATACGATTGATATTATTCCGAGAAAGTAATAGGTACCTGAACTGAGAGAGATGACAATTTGTATCCACTTTTTTTGCAGCATACATACATAAAAAGGTTTAAGTGACCAAGCCCATGTTTTATTATATCCTTCAAGTTATAAAACAATTCAATTTTAAAACGTTTTTATTTTTAAGCAATCGGTGTCATAAATCATCGGTTACTTTTAAGGACCGTGTCTTTCCAATATGCACATGTGGCAAACAAAAAAGACAAGCAAGTAGGTATTTGAAGTTTTATACAAATGAACAATAGATGTAATATGCATTACATTTCTTTTAAACAATTATTTAAAAATGTGACAATGTTAGGCATACAATCGTTTGGACACGAATGCATGTTTGCACATAGTAAAAATTGGTAGTTACTGACAAAATTACTAATATTTATAATATGATATATATATAATAGGGTTAAAAATAGCTTCGCTTGTGGATTGGATGCTTTTCACTGATACAAACATAACTTGATTTTTGATTTTGTTGGAAATATCACAAAATACATATTTAATTTATTTTAAATATGCTATCACAACTATCTTATTATATTTTATTTTAGTTCAAAAATAAAATATTGTAGCCAAATTAAGTTCTATGGGGAGCTACACTACATATAAGTAAAAATGATCTAGCCGAAAGTTCATTTAATTCTAAGCCTGTATAATAAGGTATTTTAATACATAATATGTACTACATAGTTATTCAATAAAAATGTTTTTTATTTTGATTATATTTCACTCAATCACTCATGACGAGTATTCTCAACTGATTTCTAAAATGATAAATGTGAAATTAGTATAACGGAGTGTTTTATTATTTAAAAATACCATTTCAAAGCATAAGGATTACATAACTAAATACCAGAATAATCATTATCTGATGACACTTAAATGACAAGATTTGTTTTAAATAAATATTTTCTTTAAATAAAAATATATATTTTAATCATGCCCACTCCCAATGTGGAGCCTATGGACTCCTGGTGAAGTTTATCTCAAGTCTTTTCTCGATAACTGTTACTTAGCTGCTCAACATCTCTTTTTTTTCCAAAGATAGTAAAAATCGAAGGGTAAGGCTAGAACAGGACAAGTGACTAGCTAATTGCTCTCGTTACACTCCGTGCTCAGGATAGAACGGGCCGGAGGGAGAATTCGAGACATCACAAACATCCATGCCTTTAAACATAAATTCATAAATCGATTTATAAATTTAAAAATATATGCATAAAACTGTCTGTGCTGGGATTCCAACCCGTTACCTTCTCGATATTTAATACGAAAACAGCAAAATTTTATCTAATTTCTAATTATATGCACTTATCGACTGTTTTTAAGTAATCGAAATACTTTTTTTTGAAACATTTGTTAGTGTGGTACTGAAATTGGTTTTTTGAAAATAAATCCGGTTTAAACCGGTTACCCGGTTTATTTATTTGAAAAAAACCGAAAACCGGTTAGTTTAAATGTCCGGTTAATTGGAACCCCTAGGCACGACCAATGTGTGAATTGAATCATCGAGTTTCAAAAACCATTCTGGATGATTTTTTATGAAAATTACCTGTGAATGCCAGGTTTTTTTATTATCATGCTTAGATATTATAATTTTGGGGTGATTTATGAACACAGAATAATTTCATAGGTACCCAATGTATTTATAATGTATGCAATAAACTTTATATTACATAAAACAGGAACAGAAAATATTAACATTTGTTCAAATACTCTTTTACAAAATTGCCGTAGTATTCAAAGTGTAAACATGATACTGGAAGTTTTAACTGAGCTTCTTCAACGAAGCTGATATTGTCTTTGAAAGTTTATTTATTTGTTGATTTAGCTTTCGATTTCATTAATTTTTAAAAATATAACGAAAAACCTTCTATCGGATTTTCTTTTTCAATTAAGTAATTATTAATTATTTAAACATTGTCAACGGTTGCTTTTATTTCAGTGTATATCAGTGCTTTTTCCCCATGTAACACGGGGGAACAGCATTTGGTTATGTTTTTATTCAGTGTAGTTGTAATTAAATATTTTTTTGATATGAATGGTTATTTAAATTTCATAAAATGCTTCTCGAGAAACACCTCCACGAGAACAGTAGTCAAAATCAATTTACATTCCTTCAAAATAAAATGATCCTTCACTCGATTTTTATTAAGTATGATATAACCAGCTTTGCTCGCTTGAGTAGCATAAACAACTCTGTTCATAAAGATTAGAAGCAGAATCAACTCCATTTGACAGTGAGTTACAAAACCGACTCTAGAGTCTAGACATTATATTAATAAAGACATTTTTTGCTACATGTTATCTGCATACAAATTAAAAGGTTGTATATCACAGTTGTCAACATGAAGACAACGGTAAAAAAATAAATAATGATTTGAATGTATGCACATCAGCTTTTAGTCATTTACTCAAAACTTGAAAAACCTTTTGAAATGCTTTTTGAAACTCCATGATTCAATTATTAGACGAATTTTATCTATTCCTTCCTACAAAATCAATGATCCTTTTTTCAGAGTCTATATTTCACTTTTTAATGATAAAGAAATACTACATTCAGAAGTTTCTTACCACTAAGAACTAGTAATGCTTTTTTACAGTATGTATTAAGCATATAATATTTTCCATAATCATGTTTTTAATTTAATTTTTTTTGTCATAGTTTGGTTTTCCTCAAAAACTTTATTAGATTGCGGTCATCGATGCGTTTCATAGATGTCGTTGTCATAATGGTATGATTATGTACTTTATAGTATGTTGCATCGTGTGGAGATGTCAGTAAAAAAATTAAAAACTCCGTAGTTCAATCATTTATATATTACAGTAAAAATAGATTTTAAAAAAAAACCTTTAAACTTACCTTATACTGTTAATGGTGAAAGGTACAATTTCTTTCAGTGATATTAACATATATTGAAAAAAAGTGAAAAATTGATAAAAACAAGTTTCCTAGATTTTTCAAAGCATTTCTTGATTAAAATATTCTTTATAATACTATTCCAATAACTTTTATGGTGTAGGGTGAATGAGACACGAATAGTGTCTTTAAGTAGAGACATATTATTTGTACTTTAGTTGAATAGGTTTGTCTCAAGTACAGTGCCATATTTATTTTTAAGCAATATAACACATATTTTTAAGCAGCCTCTAAAAAGTTGAAGCAAAATGGTGATAATCTATAAAAATAGAAAATTTCCTGCCCAACTCCAGTGCACTACGAAAACCTGTGCTTGGTCATACTGTCATTATGGTGAGAAGACAGTGCACTACAAAGAAATGATAATTATGATCTGCAATGAAGATAATGTAATATTTCCACCTATATTTGTCTAGATAATTATGCTGCTACAAGTTGCCAGAGACCTCTGCTACAGAAAGGGTGGATCTATACTATTTACAAACACGATTCGGAATAATTTAACTGGCATGAAATATTTCCAGGTATGTTGCTTACCTACTTGAAGATGATGATTGTCCTCTTTAGACACAATTTAAGATATTGTGGTGTGCTTTGATTTCTAAAATTTTGCTTTTTGCCTTACTCTGATGGTTGCTATTTGGACTTCCTTTAATTGACTTGTAAAAATGCTGAAATAGCATGCATATCCTTTGAGCCTACGCGAGGGTAAATTTTTTTAAAATTTTAAGCAATAATCCAAACATATGGCAGATAATAGATTCAGTGTTGAGAATGATATAAAGTCATCCTTCACAAATACTAATGTATGAATTTTCAACCTAGTTGCACAGATGCAAATATGAGTAATATAGTTATATGACGATAAAATATGTAGGTACATTACAACAAATATATATTTAATGCGTTTTCCTATTCAAAACACCTCTAAATGAAAAGTGGTAGTTGGATATTTGGCTATTAAAAAGAGACTGTTCCATGTATGTTGAGAGTTACTCGGTGTAACATACCCATTCAAATAAGCTACAATCCAACAGAAATTATTACAACCATCAACTTTTCATTTTTGAAAAATAAAGTTCTCTTTTAAAGATTTAAAAAGTATCTTTAGATAAAAAAAAAAAAAAACTTTTCTAATTATATTCATACTATTTGTAGTAATATTGATTAGCATTTTGTATTTGCAGACATCATCTCGTCATTCTGAACGAGTCAATCCCTTTTCTTTGAAAGGAGTAAAGCATCATTATGAGGTAAGAATTTTGATCGCATACACAAAATTCTATCTTTGCTTATTATGTAATACAATATATCAGTACTTGGATAATGATTGATTCAAACCTGTGGTACACAATATATCGTTCTTTATCAGTGTAACATTTCAAAATATTTGTAAGAATCACTGCACGCAAGTAACTCATTATTTTTGACTCTTCAACTTGTAAGGATTGCACTTGTATTTTATAGTTATACATTTAATTTATAGTTATACATTTTTACATTGAATTTTCATCCCATAGATATCTTGTTTCAATTTTACTCACCATCAGTTTTCAATTCTTATGAAGATTTCTTTAATATTTAAAGCTGCACCTGCTCAACTCTAGATAATGTTGTGTTGCATGCGAAAATAAAACAGCCGCTAAAGTATTGAAATTAAAATTTATTTAGCTTTTATAGAAAGACTGATTTATTGGGAAGTAGTCTTATTTAAATCAACTACTAGGTATCGCAAAAAAATACTAACATCGTATTAATTTATTAATTTATTTAATACAGTCTCATGTGCAAGACATCAACACTATAGTATATTATTATGTAAATGGTATAAGTTAGTTCACAGATATATGCAAATATGCAGTGTTAAAATATTACCGATTTGAGGGTTTTCACTGAAATTCAACATTGTTCTTACCAAATATATATAAATATTTCATACATGATAATGATTAATTAATATTTAATGATAAGTAATAAAATTTGAAGAAGAGGTAGACTGCTATAGACATACAAGGCGTGTTAAACTTAAATTTATTAGTAACTAAAAAAGAATTTAGTTTTCTTATAACCGTTTTCAATGGCCACGTGTACCGTGTCAACCAATATCACAAGCTATAATAAGTGAATTATGATTGGATCACCTTCAAATTAGCGGAATAAAGAAATTTTTCAAAATCTAATGTTGTTTTGAAGAATGAGACGGCTAAAATTTGCACTAGAAACGTACAAATATGTTGTACTAGAGGTTTTGTTTAAATATTTAAAATCATATTATGTTTTCGTTGTTAAAATTATCCTGGATGTGAAAAGCCAATAAAACTGTATGATGCAATTCCTACTGATAAAATATTTAAAAAAAGCAGTTTCAACAATTAAAAAATTGCAAAAAATCTTTTATACTCTTGATCCAGAATCGAGGTATTAAGATTGCAAAATTGTACACCTACCTTCCTCACTAGTCGAAATAACATTCTATTCAGTATGTAAATAAAATAAAATAAATATTAATATATTTGATATTAAGGGCATAAATATTATCATAGAAATATATACACTAGGAAAAGATCAAACAATGACTTTTAGATAATACTTTCCCTTTTCCTTTGGAGGTAAGAACATTGTTAAATTATCTACGACATTAAATTAATGGTGATAAGAGCCATTTTTACGAGCGAGTGATATTTACTAATCGTGTTCCCCAATTATTGTTCTATATTACTTATCAATTATTTATTGTTTTGTCTACGTTAATATTTACAGATTTTAGAACACTTTAAACATGATATGAATTCTATAATTATTATTGTATGAAAACTATGATTTTTGCTACCCATATTTATATATATATCTACTAAACCTCTACCTAAGCAAATACTAACATTTTTTTACAATTTTTGGTTGAAATAAACTTTATTGTCTACAGTTATATATTGGTTCGAAAAAAATATAAGTTTACAAGGTTTGGTGTAATAAAATAATACAAAAATCTAAATTCGTGATTGATAAAAAAATTATGATATTTTCTCAGCCAGTACACAATTGACTCGGCTTGACATAGTGTGTGGTAGAATAATTGAATCAATAACTGCGTACAACGTAAACTAAATCAAGTCCAATGTTTGTATAAGTATAACCCAATATCAAAGATCAAATCGGTTGGTACAAGTATCATATTATTTTTTTCACTGAAATTTCTCTTAAATAGCAATTAAAAATGTGTGTTAGATGGTTTTTTTTAAAACATTTTAATTTCTTTTCACTATCAGTGCCATGCAATGACTTTCCTTATCATACTGCAATAGACACATCTCTGAGTGATTTTTTTTGTAAATAAATCATGAATAAAAAGATTATTATGTAAATGGGTGATATAGTTATCTAAGCTTTCTACTTTTGTGGCTATGTTAAAAATATTTATTGCTACATCACTGTTCTACAATTTAATTTAAATACTCTCATAAGTCAAAATACTTTTTCAAAGACACCAATTATTATCCATCATTAATAGTCATTTTGCAACTTCAACTATTACAAATATATATATATTTATATATATAGGTATATTAAAAGGTACCTATGCAGTTTAGTAATTATAATTATTAAAGTTAATTTAACCGGTTTAGTTTTGTAAATATTTGAAGTAAACTAAATTACATTTCACACAAGAATCAGTTTAAAGGTTTAATATAGCCTTCGGTATAGAAAACTTTCATCCAGATATTGTTGATTCTTCAGTATTCGTGGAATCGTATGAAATCATAATAATGTCAAATTACCACAAAAGACAGTTGGTTTGTTACAACTGTCTAAATTAAAAAACACACTGTTAGCTTATTATACGGTTAGTAAGGCGAATTATTGTACAATCAAATGTGTAATCGATGAAATGGTGAAACTGTATTTTTTTTAATTAACCTTATGCCCTTACAACGTCTCACCGAACCTTTTTAATTATTGTTCAATCTGCATGCCAGTTTACTTAAACTGCTCTTCTGACTCGGAAGACCAATTATTTTTTATATATTTCTAGAGTAAATTTTATAAAATTACACTGTAAAATAGGTACTTGTATAGTTTATATCTAATTCACAAAAGTTAATAATTGCACAGTTACGGTTTGGGTACAAGCTACATTATTTTACAGATACTAACAAATGTTACAGATAGAATAATACATATTTGTACAATTTGGTACATTTTCTTTACTTACTACTAGGTAGAATAAGGGAAAATTAATAAAGAGATCCTTTGAGAGATCTTTGTATCAAATCAACGTTTTAAATTTGAAAAATATCACTATATTCAACCGTGAACGAGTGTGAACTTTACAATATTTTTTAATTTTATTGGTCAATGACAATGATACTAACTATTTTTTAAGGGGTCGCAGATATTTATATTCAATTTCTACTTAAATGCCAATAACTCATACTCACTATTCCATGTTTAAACTGTGTATTGCTAAAACTACCATTTTGGTAACAAATAACCTTGTATTATATAAATTTTGATACGTAAGATGTTAAATTTTGCATTATATTAAATGGGTTTAAATTTAAGAGAAAATATAAATTAAATAATTTACCTGAAATATCTGTATATTCAGTATTAAAAATCGTGGATTCCTTTCTCTGTGACACTATTTAATTATAAAAACCAGCCAGAATCGAAACCAACATAAATTAAAACTATATTATTCTCGATGAATAGAATAGTTTTGGAAACAAAAAAAATAGAACCAAATATTTTTACCAAATCAAATCAGTGAACCCGTGATGTATTTCATGCTTTCTGTGCCTTATTTTCATACGCCATAAAATACTTTAATATAACAGTATCATTTTTATTTTATTGATGTACTAAAAAACTTTTCCTAAATACATCCCAACAATATTTATTTGTGATTATGTATCAAGATATCGAATGTATTTCAATGCATTGGCTTTTGGTTGAAGACAATCGAAAGCTGCACATGAAATGTACTAATTTAAATTGAAACTAACATAATTGAAAACAGCATAATTATGGAATATAATAGTGTAAAACAATAGAAAAATGGAAATCTTCAGATGGCGGTGGTTCATATTTTAGTTTCTACAATATTCGATCTCAAAAATAATTTAAGTGTGTTGTAATAGTATTTTATTCTCTCTCTATTTTATTTTACTCCATTAACAGGCGAGAGTTGCTATCGCTCTTAACTTAGCGAGAATTGTCTCCGTTTAGGTATAGTAAAATTGTTCATTGTCTTAATATACTACGCATATCAAGACAACATAATACGGCGCATAAACAAAGCACCAATGTGACATTTTTATCAGTTAAATAATGGGTGTCGGGAAGACGTTTTATTTAGTTTCATTTATAATAAACAAGGACACTTTCTTCAGTTAAGGAGACGAGGCATATGTAGAAATGAATAAACAGCGATATCGCTTTTATAAAATCAATCAATACGATGCTAGTTTCGAATATTTTGAAATTCTACTTTTTCATTTAAAAAAATATACTGCAAATTGCTACTTTTCCATACTTTGAAAGTTGAATGTTCTATCAAAAATAAGGCACTTTGCAGTGTCTCCAGTTTCGCAAAGGTACATGAAATATTATTTCTCAATGCGTATAAACGAGTCTGGAAATTTCTATCAAAAATTTGTATAAAAAGAAAGTACATTTATTTTTTTTATTCATTTCGACTTTGATTGTTGTTAAAATTTGTTGTAACGATGCTCAGTATTTTTTGTTTAATTATAATAAGGTTCTTTGTAAGTCAAAGTTTCCGCTGAATTATTTTGCTTATGTTCCATTTGAGTAAACCCATGTAACCAATGACAGTTTTATGAATATAACTTCAACTGAGTAGTTAAACTGAATATTCAATAGATGTTCTTAAAACAGTGCACTATTAAATCATTGTGACTTATGAAATAAAATTATAATTTCATTATTGCTCAATTTGCAGTCACGACTGAAGGGGACTGAACAGAAATAAAATATTACAGAATGCAATATCTAGGACGCTCACAAAATTTCGTACATTTTTGGAGTTATGTATATACATAATTATTTTACTAATGTTCAAAATTACGAATCATAGCACTGTCGCATACATATCTGAATACAGCAATTCGATACAAATCTATATTGAATATGCTAGTTAATACAGGATTTTCCATCGTTTGTCAAGTATAATATAGTATTAAATAGATGACAGGTCTTGACATAATATATGTCGCATAGAATTTTCATTGAAGGTCTCTTTTATTTGCTGCATCACATTGAACAAAAAATTATCAATGATATTTCTTTATACTTATATGCCTTGAAACATGGGATGATCGGCATTATGCACAGTAAAATATACCAGCATACCAATTCAATGGTATAAATAAATTTCAAAAAATAAAATACTAATTTTTAATCAAATACTTAAGCATGTGTGAAATTTAATATTGAAATTCCTGAAAAAAGTATTGACAGTGAACACCCTAAAAGTGTCTAATTCAAAATGGCCGTCTTGTTAATGCCGCCAACACATGAGTGAAAAAGTAGAAATCGTTAGAATTATTTATACATACCCTAAAAAACGTAATTATCTCTAATTACCGTCAGAAATACTCCGAACACATTTCCGGAGGTGCGACACGAATTGCGAACAAGTCGTCGCTTGGCCCGAATTGGCGTTTCAACTTACATTTCGTTCGCATCCACATATTCTCCACCTTTTTGATTATTTATTATTTCTTCCACTTCCACTATAACATAGTGAGCTCACGATCTACCTGACATGGCTATTTTACGGTGATATCACTTATTAGAAACAAGAAATAATATAGCAGGGAAATGTTATTTATTTGAAGTTTTATGTTGGCGGCACTGACAAGATGGCCATTTTGAATTAGACGTCAAATAATATATGACCTCACATTAGGACTTTACCCATCTCTTAACCAGTTATTATTCAACATTTTAAAGATACCGAATTTGATAGCATATATTTGGTTATGCATATAAGACTGTCACATCAAGGTCTAAATCAGATTGAGAAATGTTCTCAGTTCGGGGTATCTATAATATATGGGATATGTATAGAATTTCTGTTAATACTTACTCTTTAGCAGTTTCCTCGTGCATAATCCGCACCATTTTAGTGTCGCGTGTATGTGATAGTGATAGTGCTATCGTATGCCATTTTAATGAATGGCACCATTGACATATTGAATTTGTCACAAAAAACTGAACACCGCAAAAATACATTTTTGTTAATGAAAATAGGTATATTTTGAACATCCCAAAACAATTAACTCAACATGATCGAGACATATCGTTTTTATAACTTAGTCACACAATAACCAATCAAATATGACTGCTGTTGAAGGCATCCAAGCCTCGTAGAATGAGAAGTATATTTGCTAAACTGATGATGTGCCAAAAGATATAATAAAATTATCTACAGTGCAATAATCAATTATGAAATACCAACTATCGAAAAATCTAACTACTATTCTAAAATAATTAAATAAAATCACTCAATGTAACATTTAAGTATCAATATAATATTCAAAAAGCACTCATTCTTTTATACTATCGAAGGCCGTTCACTATAAATTATATAATATATTTATCGAGGAAGAAAATAATACTTCAGCCTCTGAAAAAATATCTAATCTTAACATCGAAAAAATATTTCTAAAATGAATCATAGTATACTTACATCAATAGAACAGTCCATGTTTCATCATGCACCGTGTTTATTAGATTTAAATTAGAATTTACCCGGCATTCGGAAAACTATTTATTACGAGTCAAATGTAATATCAACCTTTGTGAAAAATACTACCGAATGCAATAAGAATGTCACTTCAACTTGGTAAAAGGATGTATTAAAGAAGCTTCAATCTTCGATAACTAGGCTTGATGTGATAAAAGTGTTAACGAATAGTTCAAATTCATTCATGTATATATAAAATAAGTAGTGATCATATTTTGTGTCTAGAATTATCGCTTCATATATTTATGTAAAATAATAACATTAATTTACTTTCTGTAATATAGTCAGTTAGGAAAGGAAACAGGGTGTGTATACGCTGAGCTGAAATAATAAAAGTAGAATGCAATGTAAAAGTAGTAAAAACAATAGTGAAATTCGTGCAGATATGTTTTTATTTTCTATGAACCGTGTGGTGTCAAAATATTTCCGGCAGTGCGAAGCTGAAATATAAAAAGGTACAAAACGAAAGACATAACATCTAGACAGAATGTTAGAAAACAAGAATAAAAAACAGCGATAATTTTTTATAGATATTATTATTCTTAATATTCAAATTCGTCAATCGAATTTTGTTTAAATATATTATTACCATACGTGTTACATACAGCTAACATACAAAATAATAATCTATTCAATACTTCTTCACAAAAAAAAAACTCAGTAAACATTGAAAAAACACTGAAGCCATCGAGACAGCTCCGAGTTACCGTAAGAGCGAAAGTGACATAGACGCGAGAGAACGCTTATCATAAAGCGTTTGCGTCTCATTTTTGGATTTTTACCAAAAAAAAATTATCGAATCATGCATCCCTACTATGCTCGTTCCCGTTTGGTTCAAAAATCAATATTACCATCGCTAAGATTTAAAATGAAATACTTGCGTACTTTGATTGGTAATTTTGAAGGTTCAATTTGAGAAAAAACAATGATGGATTTATGTTTTAATGAGTTTTTTCACTGACCTTTAGGAAATACTCCAATTATACAATACATAACCGTTATTTTTATAGATTGCAAAATTACATTAATATCAGTCAACTATGTAAGTGCTTTGTCTACCTAAAAAATCATAAACGATAAACATCTGAAGGGTGCTACGTCTCAATCTACTCGCCAGATACACATCTTCTATGGATAAGTGACTGAGGCGCCGTTGAGATTGTGCTGTTTTTATTTACACACCTTTACTTTTCATCTTTGGTGACATTTATTTGCAGTATTTAGTCACAATTAAATGGGTATCAAATTTATTTAGTCAATATTCTGTAGCTCCCTTCAGATTCTTTAAATATCAAACCATATGTGATCTGTCATAAAACAAAAATGTTAAAGAATTAATGAAATGAAGATACCGGCAACCACTACAGAGTGAATAATGAAATATTCACATTTCAATGTTTTAGTGTCGTTTCATTTTTATGACATTTATTTATTATATTTAACATTAACTTAAACAAAAATAACTCAATAAAATATAAGGTAAATTTGGCGAATTTGATAAACACTTTATTTTTCAGAAATTACTTTTAATGAGCAAACCCGAACAGAATAAATCGTCTGAAAGAAAATCCAATAGTTTGGAAGCGGGTATTCTGTTAAAAAGTTACTGCAAATCTTCATCGTATGAAAGCAAATCATCATTCATGCACTATTTTTTTGCACCTAGGAATATTTTATGAAAATGTAAGCACATTTCAATATTTTTAAAACTGATGCATATTAAATATTTTTATACTGTTTTATCATTTTAAATCCAAACGTAACTACAAAACTACCACTATTGAGAAGAAAAGAAAATACAATTTGTATTAGATGCACGCTTTAGCTGAGTAAGAGCTGAATGAAAAGTAAAATATCTCGCATTGACTGTACATAGATTTGTAAAACCCAATTGACTAGGAATATTCCATCATCAGCGGTGTATATTATCAGCGGTAAGTTTAAAACTGAGCGGAAATATGAAAATATATTAAATTATTAGTTACTAAGTAAAGAAATAAAAGAATGTAATTGTCAAACAATCAACTGATACTGTTACAAACTATTGTCTACAAAGCACAATATAAAAAAAATAAAGACGAAAAAAAATATGTGGGGTGATTCTTATACAACTAAATATAACATAACAAATCTTACCGGTGGCAACAATGACACAATTCAATTGAAGTATATATAGATATATTTTTTTATTTTTTTACAATTTAAACATCAAATAATCAAAACGACTAGATTTCAAATCAAACTCAACATAGTAGATTGTGAAAATGTTTTCGAGATAGTAAAATCATTGAATGAATTTTGTCACAGCTATTAAAATTCTTGAATTTAACAAATACCAAGTGCTCATTGCGCATTGAAGATTGTAAACTATGAGAAATAGAATTATTACTATAGACATGAAACTAATATAATAACAACGCTTCAGTGAAATTATGAAAAAATCATGTCTTTGGCTTTACAACATCTCAATACAAATCTTACAGTTAATATTTCTTTATTTAAAAATTCGTAAAATTATATTTGAAATAATCCTTCTTAATCTACTACTTGAATTTGATTTTCAACACAGGGTTCTTTCGGATACCAACAAAATATGTATTTATAGACTGAAGAGTGTTTTCTTTACATATCTTTGAAGACTGTAGATATTTGAACCTCAAATCAAAGTGAGCTACGACCCACCACAGTAAAAGCGATTTTGCGAATCAGATATTGTGTTCAATCACAATTCGGAAAAATTAAAACTCGATTTGATAAATTTCCTCGATACATTTTGAATTGTTTTCAATGGTTTCCGAAGTAAGCCCGTATTGAATTTTGTATGCTGATTTTCCGCATTTGACTTTCGATCGAAAAGGTATCTAACTATGTTATTAATAATAAATTGCGTTAAGTCTAGATTATGCCGCTAGGTCTACTTATATTGTGACACATAAATATTCAATAATTTAGTAAATATAATGACATTGAATGATCACTAGAGCTACATATTATTAATTATTGATATTAATACCATATTAATCTAATTTCTTATGTAACAGGTTTATGGAATAATAGTATTAATGAAACATTAAAAATCAAGTGAAATGCATACGTAATCAAAAAATAAGTATTACCAACTGACATTCACATGCCGAGCTATGTCGCTAACTAAGAAGCTAATTTATTTTTTCTGGATAGCAATATATTACAGTCGAGAGATTTTCACCATGTTTAAAAGGAACAAATAATGAAATGCATAAAAAAACACTATTAAAAAAAAAGTTTTACATTTTTAATACAATACTTTCAGTATCTGAGATAATTTTTATCTGCACGTGAAAGTTTGAAAAAACTGCGGTTTGAAAAAAATAGCGAGGAGTCCATTTAACTTTTACGTGACTTACGAAATCAACAAAAATCAATAACGGGAAAGTTAGAATATTACTAGTTCCTTTTTTATGGAAATGGTGAAAATTTTTTTTCTGAGATTTCAAATGAAAAAAGAATTATAATTATTACTAGCAATAATAAAACATTAGAATTTGAATGTTCTTTATTCATTTCTTATTACCATATGATCATACTTTCATTATAAAAAAAAAACAAATCATATACTTTGTGCGAGACTAGAAAACAAACGTTACTATTTTTTGCCACGAATAAAACCACTGCAGGTAAAATCAATAATTAATTTTAAGCACAACCTAAAACTGATTTATATCAAAAACACTAGGCGTATTGCTTATTCAAATTTACTAGAGTGTTCTAGTCTTTGGATTGAATGGTTTTTTAAATTTTTATAATCATGTTTTCGTCTTTGGCAAAGCTGGTTTGTTGAAAGCTTCGTTTGTTCCAAATTATTAAATTTTCTGTTCAATACACCTAGAGTTTCAGTCGAAAACAATTTTAATTTCCAGTCTCGCACTGAATAGTTATAAATACAAAACATTAATAGTTTTATTTATTTTTAATTATTATTACAAAAATATATATAGCTGATTCCGTAGAATAATTATTATTGTTAAGTGTAGAAATACTACGAAATTACATAATTACATTCCAATCATTTTCAATAGGTACAACAATAATAATAATTAATGTAGTACATTTATTGCTCTCAAATATTTTATTAAATACTTAAAAAATAATACTAGTAGAATAATACCAACTTACTGAAGTACTAAGAGCTTAGGAATAGGTACCAATCGTATAGTAGATACGGATCGAGTACATTATTTAAAATTCATTAACCCGATTTAAGAATATCGTTCCGCTCTCAGAGAGCATAAACATATTGCGATTGCCGATAGCGTTTTATCAGTGCACAGTTGACACCGGTTTAAATTAACATAAACCATACTCGCCGGGAGGGCTGTGACCGTTAAAGGATTCTTGCACAATTTATGAATTATCTTTGATTTAAATTTAAAACTATTTCGACAAACAAAATCAATGCGCATTGAACTATGGGGGGGAGGGGAAATCAGTCGCATCAACTAGTCCTACGTCAATATGAATATTCTATGGAAACTATTGCTACAATTAAAAGTTTTGGCTATCAATTCTCAGGGCAATAGAACAGATATAGCTTAAATCAAGCTTATGAGACAAATAATACGATAAATTTCTCCAAACTGAATATTAATTAGTGTTCAACTGTAAAAAAAAATCTACAACATTAAAAATAATCATTAATTGTACATTTTGCTCAATCAGCACATACACACATAGCAGTAATTTAGAAATTTGCGTATCACTATCATCGGAATGTTGTCGTCTAAGAAAGTGTGCCTCGCAAGCCTTACTCAATGCTAACTAGCGGTGCATATTTTATTTCGTAAAAACTACTGTAATTTGTTAACCATTTATACCTAATTATTCAAAATAATCTTTCACAACCTCATTGACTTATCAATTGGGTCAAAAAATATCATATCCTCAACGGACCCCTGAGGAAACTTCAGTTACGGGCGTATCGAACTAAAATAAATCAAAAAGCATTATTATTAACACGAGTCCTTTTTATTTTGTAATAGTCGACAATATAAAAGCAGCATTCATTTATCTACTGCATAAATTTGTTTGTATAAACAGTTGATCATTTTCAGAAAATAAAATAAATGAAGAACAAAATACATGTTAAGCAATTTATCCGGTGACTTTTACCTCGGTGAAAAGTTAAGCGATGGGATATGACGCGACCTGTCTATTTCGATAAGTCAATGTTATACCTCAAGCTGCCGTAAGGAATGCATACATTAATATTGCGGTACCCATGCACTAGGAATATCTAAGTTAACATTTAAGTAAGGCTCCAGGTTTCATTCCAGTTTTACAATGAGAACTCGAGCGAAGCTCAAATTTTACCAGCGAAAGCTTTCATTTAAAAACCAGACTTCGGAGACATTCTTGTTTAATATAAGTATCGATAGATCGATTAATAATACAACATGAAAAACATACTTTCAAATAAATAAAAATTCATTAGCCATAATTTATTACAGAAGCCCAATTTCAAATGCTGTGAAATGATAGATTTTTTCCTAAAAGTTTCACAACCAATTTTACATTGAACATCATGTTAAATATACATACATAATTATCTTCATTTTTAATATCATTATTATAGTTATTATTCAAAATAGACACATACAATATAAAAATGCCATTCTACTTTTTTAAAGTTCTATGAGAAAATTCAAAGAGTTGTTATTTTTGTAGGTAAGTAGTGTTAATTATTTTTGACTAAGCTATTTTATAGAGATAGATTATAAGTACATATTATTATAAAGTTTAAGTAAGGCTTTTTTGTTTATTGTATATATTAATGTGAACGAGTGGAATTCTGTGGAAATAGGAACGTCGGGTAATTCAAAACAATCACTGTAATTGCAGAATTTTCATCAACGAGTATAACTATATTTATAGAACCTCCGTCGACTGAAGGTATGATTCGCTCGAGTATCTTCACAATGCAGAAGTCCACGTTTACAGATTGATTTCAGCTTCGTACGAGTCGGTCACCGTGCTTCAATTATCATACAATATTTTGTACAAACTGCGATCCAGCAAATAGATTTTCCTTTTTGAGATGTTCAAGTGGCCATTGAGCTAATTTTTATGTACTGTCGTAGCGTATAGACAAAAATTTGCAAATAGGATCATTACAATTATCACCGATGAGTGGTACACGCAGCGAGAGATCTTACCAAAAAACCGTAACACTGTATCAAAAATTTTATCGAAACAACCGTTATATTCAACATCTAGATGTTTGTTCTGTGGATATTTTTTGCTTTTCTTCAGTTGGCACGCAACGTGATTCTAGTTCCTGCTAAATATTGGCAAACGAGAAGAGTTTTTCTACCTTCCGTTAAAAATACTGCGGAATGTCTAATATTATTCTTGGAGCAAAGGATTTGGCACTATTTATGCTATAGAGAAAAAAACAAGACATCCAACACACTATAATATACTACCAAGGAAATATTATTTTTAATAGAATCTAATCTGAGAGACTAGAATCTAGAATCAATTAATACAACTTTTATTGCCTCGATACGAACATTCTTAAATAAATAACTTCCTGACTACGTAGGCGAGCGTTGCTAAAAAAATTAACTACATTTAACATTGCAGCGTTGTCAGAAAATCACGATAGCAGTGTCGCCCTCGGAATTATTTTAACGACAGTTAGACATCGTTCACTCGGATTTTACCCCGAATCACTGAGCAACCGTCGCAAGCCAGCTCACTATTTGTAATTGTCATGCCAAATATTGGTTAGTTTAACTTTATTTCCTAATAATATTGGAGATCTATCCATATATTGTAAAGTTTATAAACGGGAGTAATAAGTGAATAATCTATAACTGTAATAATTGGTACCGCTGCCGTGAACAATCCCAACGGAAACTTCCGATGTCAGCTACCAGGCAAAATTATCCCAGTGTATAATCTACTTAAGAAATTATTCAAAATACTGTATCATCATTATTTGCTTTTATTTTAAAACTAATCGTAATTTACTCACCGTTCATTTTACCTTTATTCAATAAGACAACATGCATGCTTCTAAAAAAATATTTCCACACTCGATTTGTCTTTCAGGTCAGATCTACGCTCCGTTTGTTAGCTGTGTTTTTATAGCTCACTTTCTTAAAATATAAGAAATACTCTTATATTCGCGTTGAATGTTGAGCAATCCAAAGTGTTGTATAGCATGCAAATATAGAAATGCGTTTCTATTAAAACTCATTCAGCCCCCGAGGACGCACACATTCGATATTCATAACAGCCGAACCAGTTAAAAACTCACAGCATCAAATTAGAGGTTCAAAATATTGCATTGGATAAGAACACAAATAAATATTATAACTACTAAATAATTAATTTGTATTGTCGACTAGGGATATGGCATAGTGAGCAAATCGTAATTATTAAATTATTGAATATCGAGCACTGCATTCTTTATATTCCTATTTTATCTTACACTTTTGAACTAATGATAATCAATAGTGAACGACGAGAGCTTCAAATTTTCATTGGCAAAATTATGAATAAAGCGGCATCCGCCATCGCAGAATGAAGTTAATAATCCTCGGTTTCAATGTTTAGCCGCGATGAGGAGTTAAATCTACGATTGCGAGTTGAACGCTTCCAAGATTAACACGGGTTGAATCAACATCTGAAGCGATATTTTGAAAGAGATGCGATATCATATCACTTTTTTTACGAAATCTGCGAATAACTAATTACTTCTCGCACCGGCGTAGTGTTCATTTAAAAATAAGGAAATTTATTTGGAAAATTGTGATGTCTATTTAAAGTTAATTTCACTAAACCGAAACATTGAATCTAAAGCTACAGTACTTATATAATTATATTCATAACTAGGTTAGTACTTTTGACTAGAATAATCAAATGTGACTTCAGAATATTCTGTTATTTTATCTTACGATAAGCATATAAATATTATATCGACATATTAATTATTTAAGAAATGTCTTAAATAATCAGTTACAATACTAGGGTTTCTTTGTAAAATTTTGTTTGTCATCATAGACACTATTCGAAAATCCCACACGAGATGGTAATATTTTGAATGATCATTTTGGGTCGTTCATAAAATGTATAACAAATAATATAAATGTGCAATAAAACCTTTCGGTTCCTTTGTATACTCGCATTATTCGATGTTTTAATAACGAAGCACCTTTCTTTTTCCACTAAGTACAGTGAAACTCTGAAGATATTTATCTCTCTATTTGAATGTTTTACAAAATGATATTTTTTAAATTTGCAAGCATATTCAGTTTGATTTCATCCATTTCATCTAAAGACGAAAAAAATTAAAAGAATCACATATTATCTATAATATTCAGACTTTTAATGATGGTTACTATTTCATTGCAAACTATCCACGGTGTCCATTTTTTATATTGTGTTACATTACCGTAATCCGTTTATAGAGATTTTCAAGCAGCACTGTTTCAAAATATCCATATGTACAATAATTTATGTTAGCCTCCAAACCTTTTGTCACTTTCCATATTGAAATAGTTTTAATCCAATAATTTACGATTTGAAAAAAGTCACAACATGAAAATTCAGCACTGTCTACGAATCCTAAACATTCTCCAAGATGAGCTCTTTTACCACTGCGTCAGCAAGTAATTCGAACGAGGATAGGATTATAGGAAAGATAAGAAATATAAATATATGAACAGGCAAAAAAATAAAACACAATTTTATCTAAGCAGTTTCTTATTCAAATAAAAAAATTATATTTCAGAGGAAAAATTGTAATGCAAATTTAAAAATGAATGTCTACAGAAGGCTGTGTCGAACGGAAATATCAGTAAAAAGAATATTTCAACATTGTTCGATTCATTCACATATTGAAGAATAATGAAGATATGTTCAATTATTGATGATCTTTCCGTTCAACAAAATCAAAGAACAACAAAGGGTGTAAATTTCAATGGATAATACTAGACTCGAGGCAAAATGTGACTGGCAAAGGCGCCTCTAAATGACAACTTAATAAAATAATACAAATTTAAAAATAGGGTTTTTCTTATTGTACTCACTTATTGATAAATAATTTGTTTACCTACATCACATTTTGCTCAAGTGTTAACGTTCAATTCTACAGAAAGTATTAGTTAAACAACAGATAAATCTATGAACTTATTTAGTGCACAGTATGAAAGTTTTCAACCGCGGATGCAATGGATGTTGTGTTATTAATGATCAAAAAAGTGATTTTGAACTCCTTAGAATCAGAACGCAGAATTGAAAACGCACCACAAATAGGCGTCGCAATATTCAAATATTTTGACAAGAACTAAAACTTAAACGGTCTTCGGTAAATATTGAAATATCCATCACACTGTGCATCTAACAAATAAAAGAATACTTCAAATTATGATACAGAGGAATAGAAACAAAAGAAATCTCAAATTATGCAAAACTACAATGTAACAATATTATAATGGATGAAAACTAACTAAGATGGAAATCCAAAAAATATCTATCACTATGTTAATTCTAAACATACGTCAAAATTAGCAATTCCCTGGAGTCAGTTTTATTTACCACTACTGCGAGCAGTATTTTTATCTCACATTAATAATACTTTGTCTCTACCGAGTATCGAACCATTAATATTACAAAAATAAATTAAGTTATTGGTGGGTTTTTTCTAGAATTTTTTTTGAAATTGTGATGTCATAATAAAAAGCATAATTTTATGAAACAATGATTGCCGACGCGGAAAATTAATTTTAATTTTTACAATGCCGTGCAAGATTTTATCAATTAGTGTTTTTAATCGCATATTGTGTAACAGTTTAATGGCGCGACATTTTGACAGAGGGTTTATTATATTACTTCAAGCGCTAACTAAAAAAGCCAAAAAACTGCTAAGCTATTGTAAATATAGGTGGAATATATATGAGCTAATAGGGATATATTTTTGGGTGAAAAATGAGTATGTCATTTAGACACATAGTCTGAAATATACTAAAGGCAGTAAAATGTGAAAAAAACAACCATACTCAAATTTCATTTTATTCACAAGTACTCACTAGAATAAAATCAGGCAAACAATACACAGAGAAAATTTTTTGAATACTATAGACACACATAAAAAAGATAAACTAGAGGAAAGAAAAAACGGTTCCGAATAAAATTAAGGTTTCTTTTTTTATTTTTACTTTTAAGTAATTTTACAGCCATTGTTCAATTAAATACAAACAAAAGGATTTAAAACAAAAGTACAAAAAATACTGGTACACACTAGCCTATTTTTTATACACAAAGGAAAGAGACAATAATACTGAAAATGTGCTTTACAATAGTATTTTTGAAACAACATTAGAAATGCAACCAAAGCTTAAGCCGCAATCGGATGCATCAACATCGGCTGGTGCGGATCGGGAGTGAGCGAGATGTCTTTAACTTTTATCAATTTGTTTTGAGGTGTCTCATTTTTTATCATTTTCTCTTTATCAACCAGTTTACTATGTCTGAATTCATTTCGCTCTTTAGTTTTATTTCATACATTTTATCTCAACATTAAAATCCATTTCTATTTACTTATGACTGGACGATACTCTGTTGAAATATAAAGATAGTATTCAAGGGGAAAAAAACTGTTTTCTGGTCAACTGAAGAGTCGCGGATAGGTTTCTATACACGACGTGTACTTTTAATTTAATATTTGACACAATTTTAAAGGATTAGTCGGTTGCATTCCTAAGAACTAAAAATAAAGAAAAACTGACTAATGAAAAAATACACAAAACAAAAGAACATAGACTAAGGCGATACAATAACTACCGATATAATTATTAAAGGGTGAATCTCCGTGAATATACACAACAAAACAATGTGTAAATGGTTAATTAAGTAGACAAAAAAATAATAATAATTAAAATTAAAACAAACTAATGTAAAGTAGAAAAAGACAAAAAAATACTTGATACAGGAATAAGTCAGGATGCTATATTTTATTATCCATTTATAATAGAGGTGTACACATTTGAATCTCGCTTTAGTTTTGAAATATTGTCAACATGGAAAACATTCAATATTACCAGTCGAGAAACTCGGTAATCGATACTGAAAATTGGCTCAACTCGGTGAACGTAAATTTTATTCTGCTTGAAAAGTATTTTTTATTTCCATCGTTCGCAAAGCGAGTCTCAAACGGCGCATGGCATACCGCTAAACAATAAAACAAAAAAAAATGTTAATCATAATACCAGCCTAAAAATAATTAAGATAGGCGAACATGTATAAAGAAAAAATATAGCATATCAGAAAAGTGTGGAAAATTTTCCAGTCAAGCAGTACAATAATATATTTGAAACTCGTACAATTCTTCGCTCGTGCTAGATATGCAAAATGTCACACATACCAAACAGGTGAATGCTACAGTCAATAATAAAGGTCGTATGACACAGTCCACACCGGAAATCTGGTTAATTTTCTACACAGCTCTGGCTACGTGGGACAAAACTTTTTAAACGGGAAGGAAGAAATAGGTGGGTTAGTTTTTCAGTGACATATTCTAATTGGATATCCAATAGACCTAAAATAATAATCAGTCCGGTTTTACCATGTAAACTACTCCCGATAAACGCAAAAAATATTTTACAATCATTAAAGTCCTCCATATTGAACGGCAGAAAGATTCAACAGCGAAAAAAATGCCTGAAAGGAAAGTAACCTCTCTCCTGTAAAACTCATTTTTTTTAGTATTATCAATTGAATACCTAGGATGTAATCAGAATGCCACGTTTTAATTTTTACCATAATTACGCAATTCTTAAAATAAGTGATGGTGTAAATTTGAGCTGAAAAATATTCATTTTAAAAATATTGCCTTTTTGTATTAAATGATCGCGAACGCATTCAGTGACGAAAAAGAAATGATTATCTTTTTTTCAATAAGTTTATCCGCCTTGCGTATTTGTCAGGTCAATGCATAAAGAGCATATGAAATGCATTTTGAAATACATTAAAAACTTTGCAAGGGGTAGAGAGCAAATGAAATTGTTTTTATGTTAATGATTTTGAAATATGTAGAGCAAGTGAATTTACATATCGTTAAGACCTGAATTTAGTTGTTGAAAGTTTACAAGAATTGCAAGTCATCAAACTAAATCCAAAAAAATTGCAGTTCGTTGTGGCATGTTGTATTTCCACCGATGTCCACAGTCCCCCGTTGAAAGAAGATCGCTTGCAACTCTCAACAATAAAGCTTATTAATATTTTTGCACCGCTGTTTATTTTTAAATGACAATCCAGATCAGATTTTTAAGTTTTCGCTAGCTTCATCATCATGAAATGACACTGGTATATTTTCAAGCTTGAAATGTGTGGAAATGTTTAACCTTTTGGTTGTCATAGAAAAAAAATATGTCTGTACTTAGCACGCCTGCTATAAGTATGCTTAAAGGTATTGACGTGTTGAGCACAGAAAACTTTACGAGATATCTTGTCTGTGGCAGTCATCCGGTTAAGATATTTTTTTGTAATATTACGAAATAACTTAACTTGAGACTTGTTAAATATATTTAGATGGAGATAATTAATGCCGCTTTTCATCTGAAATTTACAGAAAATAAAATAAAGTGGTGCTTTAATACTTTCATACGGAATCATCAGTGCATAAAATAATACCAGTTTAACTGTAAGTTATTGAATATGCTATGGATTATTTTCAAACGATATAAAATTAATATTATGTTTAACTGTTCTTGTGAAACTGAAACATGTTGATTATTAAAAATGTGTCTATAATGAAACTACTGGGAGAACAAAATTACTGGTTACTTCAAAGATTAACCCCTAGAAATGTATAAATAAGCGCAGCAGTAACCGCTCTGTTTACAAATAATATTAGAGCCTAAGTGGATATTACGGTGCATGCGTTACTTACTAAACAAACAACCATCATAGCAATATTATTTTCCAAAGTGGTCACAGTTTAGTAAAGTATTAAACAAAAGTATTTTCAAAATTTAACTAAACTAAAAGAAAAAAATATTAAAAACACACCGACAAGCGATCATAGTATGCGTATGCGTCCACGATAAACTAATAATTATGGTAAAGGCAATATAGTTAAAATTACAGTCATATTATTTTACTATACTGAAATACATATATTAATATACAATTTTATGAATAAAATATTAATCGAACAAGTGTACTCTGAAGAAGGCTAGTTCTATTTAAAACTTCGAAATAGACAAATAAAAAAATTTGCTTGGTTATTTTATAATAATATTTTCTGTGATTCTTGTGTGTCCCAAAAAGTTCAAGAGATAATGTCTAAAAAGTGAAAAAAAAAACCAATGAATACTCAAATAAATAATATGTGAAGCCATGTAACTATCAAACAGTCTACCTACGTTAGAGAATATTATCCAAAAAAGTTACTTTATCTCACAAAATGGTGAGAAAAAAGTTATCAAATAATTTTCTACAATATGTTTGGGGAACCGAAAAGTAATATCAATTTTTTTTAAGTATTGTATTTTCACAGTGACAGTTTGAGTTGATACAAAGGCCAAGAAGTATCAAGGTACCAGAAATGGCAGAAAACTTGTATCATTGTAGGCCAACTGTTTGAAAATAAAAAAAAAATGGAAAAGAGAATCTCAGATATGCCCTTAAATAGTGACCGTCCCTTAAATTAGATGACGGTATCCTAAAGTTGTGGTGGAATCAGAACCCCGTCAAAAAATCAAAGAACCTGATGGCAAAGATCGGCTGACAACGGGTCTACCTTTTGGGATTATTTTCAATGAATTGGAAAGTTTCCAAAAGAGTGAGCTTGTTTCATATGAATTGAGGCTGATGACATCCGATGGCATTCAATCTGCACATTCTCTTCATCTTGGTAAAAAAAAACCTGATCTGTTTTCGCAGCAATTTCATAAATATAAATAAAAATAGGGGATTATGTTGAATTTTTTACGCCATCTACCTTTAATGTTCACTTTAGATTGTGGGAACATACATTAAAAAGTAAATAAAAAAAATATAATATCAGGAATGTAAAAACCTTTTTTTAAGATGGCATTAAAAAATTGCCTGTACGTAGGTAAAATTTTATGGATAATGATGATAATTATTTTGTTTAGAACATTTTTGTAATTAGCAGATATAGATTTTGATAACTTTTCGGTCCCCCCCCCAATAGATTAACAGTTTAATAGTTCACTTATACGATTTGTGAAACAATTTTGATTGTTATCTTATTAATTAAAAAATAAAAAATCAATTTTAAAACTATCTAAATTACAATATTTAATTGGTTTATCAAAATGTTTTGCGTTGTATTGCAAAAAAGGTAAGTACCTACAGTGCTAATTTATTAAGGGACACAGTGTCATTAAACAAGATAATATGAACATATTTACGATGGTGGAAAGGTGTTAACAAAGGTATAACATTAAAAATTACCATTTGTATTTCGAGTCTATATAATACTGATAGACTGCAAGGGAGTGTATGTAATGTGTATTTTTAAGGGCATCAAAGATTCTATTTGCCTTTTATGAAAGAAAAATATTGTATAAAACAAATAAAAGCAAAAAAAAATGTAAACTTTTTAAATATATTGTTTGTAAAAAATATTGTTGAAAATGTTTTTTCTATTTTATAGCAACTGAGATGGTGATTTTTTTTGGTTAAATAAATGTAAGATGAGATATAGCATATCACTATAAATGTTATTTCAACTATGCACTCTAAAGTGGCAAATCAATATTATAATATTACTTAATTTCAAATGGTAACATATAATATTATCTGTGTAAGGTCATTGCACTAATATATGTAAATAATATGTACATTTAATCAAATATGCATCATCATCAGCTCAACATTTCAATACCATCACTTGACTCACCCACTGTAGAGGTACCTGCGTGTACCAATAGAGCAGAGCGTTCGTATGCTTGCGTAGCATGAGAAGTCTGCGCGACAGCATTCACGTACATATACCGGCAGACGTCTTGAATTATCTTTGCACTCGGCAGTCTTGTGTGGCACTTTGCTTTTAATTCAATTTATAAGGTATGTAGGCGCGTTTAATTTAGTTTTTATAAACACAAATTAAGCTTTTAGATATAAACCAAATATTAACGTGAATCATTGACTGATGTTCAAAAACTTAATAACTTGATGTCTAAAAAAAAGAAAATTATCAACTACCCAAAAAAAAGATGAGAATTTCCACAAGAATGGAAATACATCATTTACGTGTGAAAGATCACTTTCTGAATTAAATGATAAAGTTGTTATATTTCATTGTCTTCCTGGTATCTTGTCAATTATGATCACTTCTTACAGATTATTCTTTACACTTTTTTGTTCAGACACATTGTATTGATCGGAGGCAAGTTTTTTATTATAAATTAATTTCAAGTCATTTCAGCTGACTTCTTCTAGACTTTGGAGACTCTTTCGGTTTGGGAGGCAGAAACATAAATTATTATAGAGTTCTCATTATTTTAGCCTTTTCCAAAATAATCTTTGGCCCGTAATGAGACAGGTAAATATTGTGAGTATTATCGTTGAAGGTCAAATTTAATAGAATTCAAATATACAAAATGAAAAAATAATTAGAATAAGTTCTGAGAAAAATAAAACTTCTCGGAAACACTTCCCCTCCGGTAGATTTGAAATAAATCCATGAAAGGCGGCAATACATTAAGTACTTAATGAATATTTTCAAGGAGCATACAAAACATATTCGGAAATCACCGACTAAGTAAATATGAACAGTTGAAAAGGATAAAAAGATATGTGACAAGATTAAGATTTAAAAACTATAATTTAAATGAGATCCTTAGAGTAGACTAAAGGGTAATTTAAAAACAATAGTATCGCACTACAAATATAAGATAAGTCTAAAGAGAGGACGATGAACATTAAAGTCTAGTTTGGGTCACATAATTGTTATGTGTTTGGCTGCCTTAAAGTATACGCAATAATTAAAAATAATATCATAGCATTATTGTTCGATTCAATAATAGTTTACCATAATGCATTCGATTGCCGACTGCGAAGATTTTATTTCTTAAAAATAAGTAAAAGAAAAATTAAGCATTTGTGGGAAAATGTCTCGTGATTAATTTTTCACATCGATGTAATTCGACCACGACTGCTCGAGGTCACATCTTAATTGGGTCAAATCCAAGACTGCAACGAGGAGATCGGGAGACATGAATTGTCTCTTTGATTAGAATATAAAATCCGATAAAATAATGGCAATCGTTTTTGAATGTTTATAAGGGCAGGATTTAGGCAACAATGACACCTTTTAAGTTCAGTTTTTAAAAATGGCTAAGATCAAAAAATAGTAAACAAACACTACTTTGTACTTTGTACTTGTTACGAGGCTTTTGCACCTTCTATTAGTTAAGACAAAGAATAATTCTGAAATGAATTGATAAGTTGTGATAACTGATATGAGTAGTCTATTGCAGTCGAATTTAACTTAGTCCAATCAGTATATTTTCACAACACGAATGTGCAATTATTACTTATTAGATAGATAAAAAAAAATTGGCAAGAACTAATTAGATTCGAAAATTCGTCACATAAATAATCTCAATGAATCGAATAACCGTCAAAAGGTCAAAATAATCAGCATTGTAGACAAATATTTTATCAATTATAGGTTGCGTACGATATCACAATAACTTAAAACCAAAAAATATAATAGATGAAGATACGTATCGATTATTTCTAAAGTTAAAATAAACTATAAGCGGTGAAAATCATGTAGGAACTGAAAACCAACCGATAGGGGCTGTCTCAAGAAACCATTTCATATGTCAAAACTCATGATATAATGGTAAAGCGTAGGCTTTTTAAACAATCTTTGCAAATAGCTTGTTATCTCTGTTGGCCATTAATTGATTTTAAAAGAAGCCCATTGAAATATTGGTAGGCACAATAATGAAAAAGTCGTTAGATTTATTTAATAATTCTTGCAATACGCGCACGTAATGAGCCACTCTAATCAAATATTTTATTATTCACGTAATAAAGGATGTTAACCATACAAACTAATTGATAAAAATGAGATTCGCTGTTATTTGTCTAAAAAAAATGTCCACAGATCACGAACTCGCGCTCTTTTTTTCATAATATTGCTTATGTATTCACAGTAAGTAAATATCTTTTCGAAGATTTCACCTAGAGATATCTAGAAAACCAAACTTCACCGGATAATTAAAAATAAAGCAAGATTTACAGCTCGATTATGCAAGTAAATTATACGCAGAAAACTAATATTACACAGTTATAACCTAATGTACATAGATATTTACCGATATTATAAGTCGAAAAATTTCTTTAATACTGATTTTATTGCATACTTTAGAAAATACTTTCTTTTTCACCCTCGACAACTACTTGAATCCGTTTTCAGATATTACGCATATAGTGCAAGCCGACTGTCACTTTAAAGCGTTTCATAACGGTGTCACAAAAATTATTCAGAATATTCTTTCGACTTCGCAGCATACAGAGCATAATTTATGAATTTCAAGAATAACTCAGATTACGAAATGATGGCACAAAAACCTACATAAATTAATTACAATGCTCGAAGTCCACAGCTGCTCGCGAATTCCTAGTCAATTTCATCACTACACGTCAGATAGTTCGACGACATACACTCAAATTAATATAATTAAAAGACTTCATGGCAAACACCACGGTGTTGAAAGATAAAGAGGTTGTCGGTCAATCGACCAAGTGTAATATTAACCGCTCGAGTGAATTCTCAAACAGACTTACGAGTTTAATATCAACAACAGATAATTAATACATTACGTAGGGTGCCCTTGACGGCAGAAAATTTTTCCCTGTCCTGCGAGTCACGACATTCCGCGAACTGAAAACTCTTCAATGTCTGCACCCTAGAAACGGTCCATACGTAACTAAAATTTAGGGTGTCTGTCGAAACATTAAAACTAATTAATTATCTTTAAAAAAGTCCATAATTAGGAACGACGAATTTTAACAAAAAGTATGAACGACCAAACGCATTCGGCGAGCTAAATATATACATACTCCGTGATGGGGTTAACATTTTAAAATGCATCACACGGAGCTCTCGTTCGGCTTAATCCGAATCGCAAAAAGAGCTCGGTGGGAAAAGATCCCTGCCGACTCGAACTGAGACGGGATTTCTTCGGTAGAGTTAAACGTACATCCCCATCCCGTACATGGACGACCAGTCCACTCCTTGAAAGCTGGACATGTCCACGCCGGCCAGCTGATAGGGATGGTAAGATTGCGCGGTGGGCGCTTGCGCCTGAGGCTGGGCCTGCGAAGCCGCTACGGCCGCCTGCTGCGCGGGAGCAGGATAGGGAGCGTAGCGATAAGCGGCCAGCGCCGCAGCTGGATAAAGAAGTTTGGGATAAGCAGCGGCCGCAGCGGCGGCTGCGGCGTGCGCCTGGGCTTGAGCCTGAGCGTGCACGACAGCCATGGGGGCAGGAGGCGGTGCCAAACGTCCCCCGAGGACGGCGGCTCCCGCTCCCGCCAGACGCTTACCTAACAAACCGGCACCTGCCTGAACCGCCTCCTTGGGCTGGGCTTTTTTGCATTCCACCTTCTTGTTCTTCACGGTGTGGAAATGAATCTCGCAGACGCGGTCTACGACGTCTTCACTCTCGAAAGTGACAAAACCGAAACCGCGATGGCGCTTCGTCTGCTGGTCCATCAGCATGACTGTCTCTTCCACCTTGCCGAACTGGTTGAAATAGGCTTTGACTTCATCGCTTCCGGTATCTTGGCTGACCCCTCCGACGAAGATCTTCTTGGTCTTGTTGGCCTGCTTGGGGCGGTTCTTAGGGGTGGCGTGCTTCGGATCAATCTTTTTGCCATCCAGGGTGTGGATAGGAACCTTGAGGACATTGTCCACACTGTGCGGCTCCGAGAAGGTGATGAAGCCGAAACCGCGGCTGCGCTGTTGAAGAGAACAGAGTTTCACGCATTAGATTTTTTGTCAGGAGTACAGGCTGTTTTAGTTTTTGAGTTGGCTAAGTCTAAAATACTGGGACTATACTAAACTAATCTTAATCGCATAGCTATAAAAGCTTCAGGAGTCTTAAGACACTGTCTAAACAAAGAACACATTTCGTTTCACTAAAAATCTTCAGCCCGAACTGTGATTCATACAGTAGAATGAAGCAAAACCAAATTCAAGTGAGGTTATATCTACTCTTAATCCTTTCAATATTGATAGAATCAGTAATTTACGGAAAGACCAAAAAAATATGTAGAACTAAAATTATCATATAGATTTAAAATAAAATACTAATGGCCCATCCCGACCGTTAGATGAGCGATTTAAGATTTTACAGGCAAAATATTCTATGCCGACCCTGCACCAAACTGTCAATTTGTAAATGCATACTTAACACCCTTATGTGGATGTATCAATTCTTTTACATAAAATCTAGTGCTATTCAGTCAGCTACAAATATATATTACATAATTTTATTACAATCACCTAGACATTACAAAACAACAAAATTGTAGTGGTTTTACTCAGTTTACATTACAATTGTTAATATTCAATACTTATGCGATATGGACTAATATAGTTTTCTCAACTGTCTTGTTTGAGTTTTTGTATATAACTATCATTTAATTTCAGACAGTGTGCACAACAATCAACAATATAGAGATTTGTATTTTACATATTTATTTAATTCTTTTATTTCTAAAGAAAACAGCTTCTACTTAATAATATTAACAAGAAAGTATTACTTTAACCTGTTTTGAGAATTTTAATGCAGTATGTGCATCTGTTGTAGACGAATAATTACATAATAAGCAAATTGATGTCTCAAAACTGTTCCTATTCATCACATCCACTTCATACCTATTTATTTTTCAATACAATTCAATCTAGAGAATTTCAAATGCTAGATATGTTTTGAACTACAAAGAGATGTTCTGTGAGCTTAACAATTTTTGAAAATCTATCCCATATTCTCCTGCTGTCTTTAGATATCTTACTTTTGAATTTATAGACTATTTTTTTCAGTTGAATTGAAACCAAAATAAACCTTCGGGGGATGGGAATTGGATTAACATGTTAATTAAAATTAATGATTTTTACAATTTTTAAAAAGTAAATATATCATTTAATTTAAGATTTCGACTGAAGGTGCTTGGTAGATTTTCAATATTAAATTTGAATCGTTCAGATTATGTACATTCACACAAATTTTGTCACTAACGACCCGGGTTTCGCCTTTCGGCATCTTCAGGCGTTCAGTGCACGGATGAACTTGAACTGACTGAATATGACAAACATAAAACAAAGAAACACAAAGGTTAATAATTTGTCAAATTCAGTTCAAGTTCATCCGTTTACTTGAATGCCTGAAGGTGCCGAAAGGCGAAACCTGGGTGACAAAATCTGTGTGAATGTACATAATCTGAAGGATTCAAATTTAGTAAATATATCATTTTATGATGTTTGATAATTCATACTTTCCAATAGCACATGTTACGTTAAATGATATGGTTATGTTTTATAGAAATACCCGTGTGTTCATTAACATTTGGATATAGAGCAGGACGTGAGAAAAACGCAAGCTCATGAGTTATGCTTTCTTTTTTCCCGGTCTATTTCTGTGATAAAAATCTAGCAAATATTTTTTTAGAACCTTCAGCATGTTCAATTTTCAACTTTAATTTCATTGCGAAGTATTTTCAGGCCTAGATTTAGAAGTCTCTCTTGATGATACTACCAACAAGAAAAAAATATTTTGATTCTGAAAAAATGTTGGTATTTCATTAATTTATGTCATATATGAATACTGACAACATTCTATTGACCGAATATAACTAAGAGATTTTTTAAATACAGATATTTTATCTGATAAAATACCAATAGAAAAAACTATACTACCATTGACTGTCGAGAATGCATAGAATGCTAACCTGCCATAATATACTACAAAATTAAACTGCCAAATAATAACGGTGATATTGACCCGAGGAAAAAAGATGATTCCGACTTGCTCAAGCTGCTCAATTAAGACAATATGAATCGAAAATGTATGTAAGCGATGAAAGGATTCTGAGGTTATTTTTAAACAATAAATACACAAACGCATATACAATCAAGTAGTGCACCAAAATGCCATCATGCTTTCAAAATTTTATATACACAGCAGATTTATCCTCTCTTTTCGCATTGTATGCATGTATTTTATCTTTCAAAGATTATACAATACACAAAAGATAACCGAGTTTTACAAAAGGAAAAAAAATACAGTTAGTTAAGTATGCGGAAGTATTATTGCCGTAGAAACATTGATTGCAACAAAACATATAATATCTTGTATTCAAAAACTTTTACGCCACCGTGAAAATAATATCAAGTGTATGTAGTACATCAATTTATTTTTTGTTCTACGAAAGCTAACTAGTAAACCAAAGTCATATTCTACACTATCGATGTAGAAACATTTCAAGCCCCAATAAATAAAAGGTGTAAAGCAATGTTACTACTGTGTATAATAAATTAACTTGACGACATTCAAAGTACAAGACAAAACACAACTTCATTGATTTTTTAGGCTATTATAAAATTTATTGGCTAACTACCGCTCTGACCATATCAGTACTGTGTACATTATAAAAAAATGTAGACTTTATAAATAATATAATATCTCTAAATAATGTAGAAATATAAAAAAATACTTTCTCCGATTTTCTATCATTGCACTTAGCAGAATGTAAATGAAATATTAGTACATAATATATTTAACTGAATAAAATACGAAAAACTTTCCTGTACTGTAAATAACTAAAAAAAATATACATAGAAGTTTTGCATCTGTGTGTGAAAGGAAGTCTTATAGTATAAGTTGTTGCAGTAAACATTCAAGCAAGGGTAATTAGGACGATAACTTCGTCAAGCTTATCAAAATGCCTCAATGAGCCGTGAACTTCTGATCGGTCTCAATAACATATTGGTAAGAACCCGTCAAGCAAAGTTTCAGACTAAAAAAAACACTAAAAGAATTCTGCTTTGTTTATTTTCCAACTAATGTTTGAGATCTTGTGCATGAATTTTTGCCATAAGACAGACCTAGAATTGATCTTTACATCACATCGGCAAATTGTTGATACCGAATATTATTTGATTTTTTAAATACTGAAAAATAAAACAGAAGATGCACTAATTTCTATGAATAGCCATATTTTTAGTTTGAAAACTTAATTCTCACTTCCCTCCTCACCCAGATGCGGCAGCAGCTTGATAGCATGATTTTTTACTTTATATGAATACTGATTTAGGAAAATTTATTTATGTACTAATAAAAAAAATTGCAATGTGAAAAGCGGATTTAAATAAATTGCTCAGAAGCTCTGAGGCATAGAATAAATACAGTATCCCATTAATTATCAAACGAGGTCGGAAGCAGTGTAATTTAAACATTTAAGGTAAATTTATCTACAAACCAACCATCAACCAAATGACGAACGGTACCTTCTATCGTGGACAAGTTCAAATGATCAAACATTGAAGGGTAGCAGATTCCACATCGCGATGAGCAGTTGTCCTAATATTAAAATTACCGGTGTCACTGTGAAACCACTTTGAGATGAATAATTAAATTTTGATTGGATCCTGTAATAATCACCATTCTTGAAGTCACAAAAAAATAATGTTTTATTTAGTTTGTAAAAATTGCTAGAAAGGAAGAATTCAGTATTTTAAAACAAAAACGTAAATGAAAAAAAGGCCTTGTAAAATAAATTTCGATTTGAATGGTCTGTCTGTGCTGTATGAAGGCAGATTTCAGCAACTGTATTTTGACGAACTTATAGAATTTTTTTTCTAGGCTTGATTATAAAAAATGTCTTTTTTTGTTTTTCTTAATAATAGACCATTGACCGTGTTCCCAATGTTGATGTACATATTGTTTTCTCCAATCCAAATGTGTGACTCACTGAAGCAATACATAAATGTTTACAAAAAAAAACTGGATTATTGATTGCTGGTAATCAGCCACATGAACTAAAGGGATCTATCTGGATGGCGTGGACTATTTATGAAATTTTGGCATTGCTTAATGTTCCCACTGATAAAATATCTTTATGTAGCAGTTTTTTTCGCTTAGATTATAATATTCATCGAGCGCAATGTATACTCTGTACCGCTGTCAATTGCAGCTAATACACATAAACCCCACGATTTGCAACAGAGATTGAGTTTTCTGTAAAGTGCTGGATTCTTTTTGAGGAGACGCTTCGATTTTTCTTGATAAATTGTCTGTGATCACTTTTCTATGACAATTATCTGCACACGCACTGAACCAATAAATCAATTTCAAACGTGTTTGCGTCATACGCACAATAGGCATTTTGTGTTGATGTTTCAAATAAACATTCGAGATCACAGGCATGGGTGTAGGCAGTTGTGAGAATAATATCTGAAGCATTGACAATAAACTGTAATGCCAAATATTTATATTTGTTAAAAGTTATTATAAGAATGGGAATGAGTGTCATGACTAAAACAATGTTACCTAGAAGTATTGTACTTCTAATCAAATGTCTTTTTATCATTTATTTGAACATTCATGTTACAGTTCTTAGTCTATCAATGTATTTGACGTTCCTGCACTACACCATCGTAGCCTAGATGGAACAAGAAGCTACAACGGATGTGTGAATCACCAAAGCAGTTGAATTTTCAAAAATTTAATACATGAGTGAATTTTACTAATCGGAAGAACAAATCGATGATTTGTATGGATATAATTTTATAGTACCTGTGTTACTGGATCTTTCATGATGAGCACATCGGTGACGCTGCCGAACATTCCAAAGTACTCTCTCAGTTTTTCACTGGAGGTCTGCCAAGAGAGACCGCCGACAAACAATTTTCCAGGAGCGGGATCGGAGGAAACGGCCGCAACTCCCGAGGCTGCAATGATTCCTGACGCCGACACCGGTACCGCCGAGGAAGCCGACGAAGGCGTCATCACTCCCACCCCTCCGACTGGTCCTGCTCCTCCGGGGCCGGAGGGCGTAGAGCGTCCCGATGACCCCGAGTGGCCGTTGCCTAATGGAAGAGCATTATGCATATATATTTTCAATCACTTTCTTTTGCACAATGAAAAACATTAGAAATTCTACATAGCTGACCCGAAATATTTGAAATATAGCTTACGATACTACGTCTAATTAATATGTGCAACTCCTCACCGTTGGCTTGGGCCTGAGCTTGTGCTTGGGCCTGCGCCTGAGCCTGAGCTTGCGCTTGCGCTTGGGCTTGGGCCTGCGCTTGGGCTTGCGCGTGTGCATGCGCGTGAGCTGCAGCCTGGGCGTGCGCCGCGGCGGCGGCTGCGCCTCCAAGAACGGGCACAAGATGAGCCGGCACCTGCTGCTGTTGCTGTTGCGCGGCTGCCGCCACTTGCTGTTGGTTGAGATTGTTAAGATTGTTGATGAGATGATGGTGATCGTGAGCCGCCGCCGCCGCCGCCGCTGCGTGTTCAAGCAGTGCGGCGCCTTCTAAGGCGGCCACTCCTCCCGCCGCTCCGCCACTAGAAAAAAAAATATCCATTTTTATCAAAGCAGTAAATAATTGATCGGGAAATTTATTTTGATGAACGAAAGAAAAGAGAAACAAATATTTATTTATGAAATAACCATATTCATTGTCAAAATTAAATCTGTGTAAAAGGTTTCTTATGTATACGAAACTGACGAAAACAAAACGTCAAAATAATTTAAATCTTTAACTTTAAGTCAGCGATCCCCAGACGGGTATTTTTGATGGGTTTGATGATAACTTTGTGGAAGGTCATTTTTAACCTTCGTGTTCCTATGTGGTAAAATGGCATTTCAAAATTCTTCTTATTTCAACCATTCGCTAAATACCAATAATATCTAGCTGATATTTATTATAATCTACAACATTGCTTCCCAACCTTTTTCACTCCACGGCCCCCTAAATTTAAAAAAAATAATCCGCGGCCCTCCTCTCCTCCAATACATGTTCCTTTCTTTTTCTAATCACCGACGAATTAGAAATCCTCGATTTACTATACTTTTCCCCGAATTATCTCCGCAACTCGTTTTTTTTAGGTCTTCCGATTGCAAAATCCTATCAATTTTCGGAATTTGCTCAAAATTTCTCAATCTCGCATTCCGCGGCGGCCCTCAAAGAAATTTCGCGGCCTCCAAACACTGATTTAAGAGACTTAAATATATACATACCTAAAAACGTTATGTGGAAAAATATTTTCACGGCCCCCGCGAGAAATCCTACGACCCCCAGGTTGAGAAGCACTGATCTACAATGATACTTCAATCAATGCAATGCAAAAAATTACGCAAATTTGTCTGGGGTCACTTTGTACCCCGTCGCTCCTCGATTATGTTTTCGACGTGTCGGTACTCGAGTGTTAATATAAAATAAAATTTGATAACATTGTTATTCCACTTGTTATGTCACTTTTTATAACACAACAAATGGAATAAACAATGTTACCAGATTTAATTTTATATTTTACATAAGTAGTTCGTTAGTAAATCGGAAAAAGTGATAAAATAGTCTTCACAAAGAAAATTTCAATAAAATAATAATTTTAAGCTTTGTCAGAAATACTAATTAATTATTATTATATTAAAATCTATTTTTTTTGAAAACAATTTTCAGTCCATAAAATTGAAATAATATCCAACCACAATGTTTTATTTTACGTTAAAAATACGTAAGAAAATTCGCGAAATTCGAAAAAAAATCACCAGCATATAAATAAATAGCGGATATGGTCGTATGAAATATTGTTAGTAATCAAAATATCAAGACGATTATTTTGTACATCCAGGTCAAAATTTCGCGAAATGTGTACCTCCCCTCAATTTTGAAATTAGACAAATATTTATTTTTCAGTTGCTGCCGTTGGTGGCGATTATCGGAGGCGTGGCCATCGGACTCGTCGGCTTCATTGGGTATTCAGCATCTACGAGGACAGACGTTAGGTAACTATAAGACTGACTTTATATCCAGAAGAATAATAATATTACAATTTAAAAAAAAAGGTTAACCCGGACAGTTATTGCGAAACTTAATTATATAAAGAATCAACATTTTAAAACGAGATAATAAATGGCTCTACAAATTATATTGCACGATTATATTTTTACAACAAAGAAAGGGTCCACAAAATTATATAAAAAGCGCGGTTGAGGGTGCATGAACAGGTTAGAAGACAGTAGTATGATTAAATTTGTTTGCTCTGTTTCGATTTTATAATCCCCTCTTTGCTTCCCATAAAAAGGAAAAATCCCAATCTGATTGATTACAACTCATTAGTATCATTATTTGTTTGCTTTATTTCGATTCTTCACCCCCCTCCTTGCTCCTCTTAAAAGGAAAAAAACCCAAAAACTCCCATTTTGTAATTTCATAATTTTAAAATGTTAGAATCAATCTTGCTTCATTACTTAAGCAAACTTTGCGATAGTAAGTCTGAAGATGCCTCTGAAAGAGGCGAAACACGTGTCACAGTTAGTAACACAATACGTGGAAAAATCAAAGTTAATTTAAATTTTCTATTAAAATGAACTTCCACAAAGTTACCGCCGAAACCATCGAAAGGTTAGAAGACATTCAATCCATTACATACAATTTTTAGGGTGTTCACTGTCAATACTTGGTGGAAAGGCATTATATTAATAAAAACACAATATTCCTTTGTACTTCATTCCACTTTATTTAATAGGTAGGGATCGGTTTCGCTCATTGTGAGCATTTTCAACATCGTCAGTTGACAATGCTCGCAATGAGCGAAACCGGTCCTGACCTATTAAATAAAGTGGAATGAAGTACAAAGGAATATTGTGTTTTTATTAACTTGTCATAAAATATGAATACCTATGCATTTTCCACAGCTATCGGTTTTCCAAGAAAGGTGCTAACCGAGCAGAAACCATGAACCTTGAAAACCCGCCCCATCTTAAGGTAAGAATATGTTTATTATTCTTGTTTCATTAGGGTCTAAATTTTAATTAATTTCGCGGAGAAATATCAATTTTCGAAAAGAAATAATTACCAATTTTAGATTTAAAAAAAAACTAAGCATTCTTGATATGGTTGTTTCCCGTATTTTTTATGATAAATTGCAGAAAGAAAAATAGGTTTCCCGAGATTTTTTGGACATTTACATAAATTACAATCCTTTGTTCAAAAATAAACATAAAAACAATTACAATTATACGCAATCAATACGTTACTCAAATTATTAAAGTTAATGGTATTATTAAAGCAAATTAGTGAATGCCCTTTGAACGGAATACAAATATACGAACGTTAAATTAATACTCTTTATGTTGATTTTTCGTGAAATTCTTACGGAATGAAATACAAACGTCAAACGAGGTCATCGAAACGAAGTAACCGAAGGCCATCCCCGCGATGCGTCCTTGAAGAGAAAACTTTCGACCTTCAGCTCGTAGCGTCCTTGATACATATGAAGATTTCGCGTCTTTGAAAATTCGGAAAACAAATAATGCTTGAACGATTTACACATGTACGTGTAGATTAAAAATTCAAAATAAATATCTACGTCAGTTTTGGACAACAGCACATTTAAACATCAAATGCTAAGAATTCAATTAATCTACCATGTGTAGAATATTGAATACAGATACGTATTCCTAGTCTCCGCTTTGCGTAGATTCGTCATAGACATTTATAGAGGTGCTTCATTTCTCATTCATTGGAAACACGTCCAGCTGAGAATGCTACTGCACCCAAAATCAATATCGACAGAACTCGCATTTACGTTTGCCTTATATTTGTTACGTAAGTGAGTTATTTCAAAGAAAATTCTCGTCGTCAAAATAATCACAATATTCAACCCTGCGGCATAATAAAACATTCTCAAGTGGTGAACGCAAATACATTACACTTCGATTCTCTACATTGAAATTCAATACTTGCGAATAAATGAAAAGCTAATTGGTCATTTTCGTTATGTAAACAATATAATAATAAACCCATAAAAAAATTATAGCTGGTAGTTATTTACACGCAGCGCTAAGGTACATCATGTCGATAATAATGAATCTTCTAAGATCCTGTTACATTAACTTTCCCATTAAAAAGAAGTATGCAATGGTCAATAACTATACAATAACCAACAACTTTGAAACCGTTATTGAGAAATTATTTTAAGAAAACCCACCGTTTTCCTAAGTTTTTGATCTTTTTCGTGTTTTTTTTTTATGAAAATTGGTTTTAAGTAGTCACTCCATATCTGAGAGGGTACGAAAGAAATTATGAAATTACTCATTTAGAGCTCTTTTTGGTATAGGATAAGGGGTATGTGGTTATGTACGGAAACATAACACACGAATCCATTGTCTTCCGATACAAAATCAAAAATTAATGTATGTATAAAAGATTATATTGCGGGAGTCGAACCCACCTACCGAACCTACAACCGGGTGGAATAAATCCTAACAGAGTTAAACGAAGCATAACCGACAATCTTTATTAACAATATTACATATCATGGTTAAACTTGTCTCTTCTTCATTATATCAAGGTTCACATGGCATTTTGAACGTTTACTTTTTAAGAGTCGTACATTTATTTGAATAGCGTTCAATGTGATTCTGGCAATTCTGGAGTTTCAATAATACTACACATATATAAGGTTTCGGCGATCGAATGAATTGCCTACGTGAACGTTGATTACATTCTAAATTCGATAACGACGTAAGAGATACGCGGATACATTGTAATCTGAGACCTCGGGCAATCGTGCGATCACTCCCGCGTCAACGTCTTCGCAATTCCCAATGAGTTAAATCCGAATTCCACCCTGAGAGGATACGGGGGCGCGATAGGCGAGGGTGTCAGCCACACACAGAGCAGCGCCGAGACGGGATCGATGTGCTATTCGGTCATGCGCCCTGTGCGGCGATCGCGAACTCGCAATGCTCGATATGCCAGCCAGATACGGGAGTGAAAATGCCGGCCGGCGAAATCACAAAAGCAACTAATCTAGAAACATTGGTACTGACGACATTGACTCTGAAATGAGATTGCCGTAATTGACAGTAGAGCCATGCTATATGACTGAACTATGCGAGATTCTCAATCGCGCGCGTAGATGGTGTAATCTTACGTATATACTGACATCATGCAGTTATCATTTATTTAGTTACGATATCAGACACACTTTCAATTCTAAAACAACGGGGCGCATCGAGAGATTAAATAACCACTAGTCCTGTCCCAACTCTGTCATATCTATAAATATTCTATTCGAAAAAAGAGGCTGGAATAACTGACTAACAGGCAGTTTTCGAAGAAAAACTTCTCTGTCCTCTGTAAATATTAGTGAAATCTTCTCAGTTCTTAACATGCAACGCAAACATTAAGACAGTTTTAATCATATTGTTTATCTGTTTGATAAACTACCGACAACGGTATATCTATGAAATCAAACGTCCTTCGAGTAAAATACACAAAACTGCTACATTTATGTTAACCTTTTAAAAGTCAAATATTTGTTTTTATTACTGATGCATAATCTTTATATCACTCATGGCATGCTTTAATGAAATTATATGTGTAATGAAACAAACTAATAAAGATACGATAGTGCGTTATTCAGAGCGCTTCATTGCTTGTATTATATAATAATCACAAACTGACCTCGAGATTTTTGAGAGAAATTTTGCTAAATTTGTGATTTCAACGCTATTCAATAATTCTTTTTATAATAAATTATCTAAGACTTCTTTCAGTATTATTGCTTATTATTAATTAATCACGAGTTTACTTCATTGAAGCACTACCCTTTCATTAAATAAATACGCGGAGTTTCGGTTTATTTTGATGACCCTGCTAGTAGTGGAGTAGTGAAATAAAAAAAAAAATACGAACAGGCAGGATATATGGGTGACTTTTCAATTTCGCTTTTTCGCGGGGCATGTAAAATAGGACATGAGCTCCGCAAAGGTGAGGTGCGGCGCACACACAAATAGTGTCAACGACCTTGCCGTGCCATGCGTCTCGCCCTATTGAAAACTGGAGCCAAAATAAGGTGAAAAGAAAGCACGCAACACACGACTTAACTATATTCAGAATGAGAAGGCTCATATTAATATTCCCTAATACCTACCATTCGCAGATTTAAATACTCAAAATCATTGAACTGACGAAAGCTTCGTTTAGTAAATCAGAAAAAAACTTATTACGAGGAATAAATAATACAGAATTTATAAAAATATACCAATATCAGTAATTCTTTAGTGTCTACAACATTTTTTTCAGTTTTTACTTCTTTTAGTATTGGTAAGAAGTATTATTCCGGATTAGACTCCATACGAGATCTGTGTTGTTGTCCCGATGATATTTATCAGGGTATTTTTTTAACCCATGTCCGCTCCCAATGTGGAGCATATGGCCTCCTAATGGAGGAGTTTTTCTACGAGAACTGTTTGTTACTCAGTCGCTTAACCTCACTTTTTTTTAAGTGAGTAGTAGGGAAAGAAGGATAAGTCTAAAACAGGACTAGTGGTTGGCTAATCGCTATTACTACGCCCAGTTATTAAAGGATCAGAAGGATGGGAGGAGAGAAAATGATGTGAATTGACATCACTAACACCCAGTCTTCGATCACGACTTTGAATGGAATAATTCTCAAATTCACTGTGATCCGACCGGGAATCGAACCCAGACCTGCGTGATCGGTTGACTAAGCTCTAACCAACTGGGCCACAGCAGCCGACAACAGGATATTACAGGAGTTTTAAGAAGGTGTCGGAAACCACCCTTCTGAAGGGCATTCCGACAGGAGAAAAATTTTGAACGACACAATGTAGAGTGCCAATGACGTGTAAAAAGCGAGAATTTTAAAACATGTATGTGTACATGAACAATTTTAATCTTAACATGAAAAGGTTTAATAGCAATCATATGTCGAATATCTTTAATACAAAAGGGATAAAATACGCTTAATAAGACCACCGTGATCTACGGTGAGAATTTTCTTTCTCGGGATTTAATGAAGCGAACTCTCGACGCACCCCTTCACGCGCCACTGTGCTGTTGCCGTGTGCACGCGAAAGAATACGCAAGAGCCGACCGAGGGAGACGAGAATGTTTCAAATTAATTAATTTATTAATCAGCTAATAGATGTCGGCGCGTTGTAGCGGAACAACTTTGGTGGGCGCGGTGGATCGATGCGAAAGGAGGCGACTCTTGACTCCGGAGAACCACGTTTATTCCCCAGACATGAAAAATACTAAATTATACCTATGCATTTCAGCAATATTAATAATAATTATCTTAAAGGTCATAAAAACCCCAAATGAATTTTGAGATAAATGTTTGTTCAGAATATCACTGCATGTAGGCTGCCATTACTCATGCCACATATTATTAATGAACTCAACTGAATGCCGAGTTACGTGCAATAGTAAAAACCACCGCCCTAGTTTCCAAAATACGTATTTGCGTACGAAAAGTAGTTTGCAAGGGAAATAAATTCAAATGAATTTAAAAAACAATCGATTCAAAACTTATACCGCGTAAAAGTCGTTGGAATGTCTCAAGTAGAGTAATGTTTGCAACGTATTTTTAGCTCTATTTTTTCTTACTAAGTGCGAAGAAAGAGTTTCTATTATTTTATAACTAATTACTGATCACCTACCGCAATTAAGTTCTATAAATATTTTATATCGTATGCTAAAAATCAATAATGAGAAAAAGTGTACCAGTGTTATACGGAGTAATTCGGTACACCTTTAGAAGGTGAAGTATTCATTTTTATGGCACGTCGGAGGGAAACGCCTGTAAGGCGCAGCAAAAGCCACAACTCGGAATACTCGAGTAGATAAGTAATAAAAAAAATATATCGTCATATTATCGAATTGGTATTAAAAAATTGAACGCCGGAAAATATTTACAGCCGTTCCGGCCCGCATACAGCCATCATCGTAAAACGTACAAATTGAAAAAAGTAACATTTTGCGATATATTCCTACGTTCACTGTGCTCACTTAATTATCCGGAAAAAAAGAATTCACATAAGTTAATTTTATACACGCTGGATCACACAAGTATTCAAATATGTGTCGTTGAATGTAAACAAACCATAAGTTTATTATTCGGCGGTATCTTTGTAAAACAAACAAAAAAAGGTAACTTTGCTATTACACTGGTTGCCTTAACTGTGACATGTTTTGCATGTTTGGGGAAGCATCTTCAGGTTTCACTGGTCACGACCAATGTTCCCTCTAAGGCAAGAGGTTAGCTGCGCGGAAATTTCAAGGGCTGCGCGGAGGCTGCGGAGATGCTGCGTGGACCGATCAAATATTCATTGAACAACTGTCTTGTAGTGCGCGCCAACCGGAATGAGTGCGCGCGGACTTTCCAACTGCTGCGCGCAGCTTAGAGGGAACGTTGGTCACAACTAGTAACACAGCCAGTAGAATTATAAAATTGTAAACATTAATTATTATTGTTAGTTAATCATCTATTTTTATTTAGTTATAAGATGCTAATGAAAATACGCCACGTATGTATATTTTTTTTTATCCAGTACCGATTTCGCGCAACTATTGAGAATTTTCGGTTGGTAAGAAAGATTTAATTTAAAACAAATACTTACAGATTTAAAATAGTAATAGCTTTACTGTTCTCCAGGTTGTGTAATAAAGTTACCAAATTTAATTGTACGTCATTTATTTGTATTTTACCCTTTTGTGTCATTTGACGTATCAATCGGTCTTACCACTTTATAAACACAACACTTGTGTTTGAAATTAATATCAGTTGAAAATGCTAAACATAAAAAAAAAACTTGCCCTGTTTTAAAATTGTAACGGCAACATATGTATGATAATCGGGGGACTTTTGATCACTGAGATCTATCTACAAAAAGTTCACTAGGGTAAAACAGGTGATTTACCTTTGTGCTTCTAACATTATAATTTCATTTGTAGATATACCCAACCGTATCTTGTAAACAATATGTACGAGATATAGCTGTCAAAAACAAATAAGAATATGGCATTGCTAAAACAGAGTATAAATCAAAACACGGATTTTCGTAGCTGTGCCCCTGTAATCCTGTGCCGCCGAAATGTGCATGCCATTATATTATTCTTGTAGATAAAGTTATTTACAGTACTCGTTACGAAAATAACCCAAAATATCTATTTGTAAAGTTTGTGGGTAAATTTTAAGGAGGGAATTCATTTTTGAATAGTATATTTGGAAGTAAGGCGGTGGACAGCTAAAACCAGAGATCAAAGGGTATTTTTTTGTTTGTATACAAATCGTATCAAATCAAAAGTGACGCCACTTCATGCTAAGCCTAAACAAACCGAACGCATTGATAAATCTTATATCTTATATATAATCTTATATATAAAAAATGAATTTTTGTATGTATGTTTTTGAATCTTTGGCGTCTATGGATTCGAAAGCCACGGGTCCGATTGCGATAAAACTTCGACAATAATTGAGGAGCAAACATTCAAAAAGTGTTTTGTCACAAATTTGAAAAAAATGGCGCTTTATATTAATTCTGATAGCCCATAATAAAACCTTTGAATGGAAATCAAAATTAGTGTTCAAAAAGGTTTTTTTTCACATTAAAATGAAATCATAAAGTTGACACATTCATACAAACTGTCACTTTTGCAACACTTAAATCATCATTTTCCAAGCTTTGTATTTGTGTGACAAAACACTTATTGAATGTTTGCTCCTCAATTTAGCTTGCGGTAAGGTTATAGGCGTATTAAAATTTACAAACAGTGTCGAAAAACTAAAATATTCGTAGATTTCAATGTTTTTTACCAGTCAAACTCCCGAGTATTCCAAAACAAAAATGGCCGCCGTTCGAATTTGAATTTCGTTTGAACGGCGGCCATTTTGTTTTGATTCGACAATTCAAATTTGATGTTCGATTGTGTTCGATTTCATATCTGTCGAATCTATGGTTTAAATTTTGACATGACATTTAAATGTGTTTCGTGCATTAGGTGTGATTGTTTGTTTGTTATTTATGCGATGTTCTTAGATTAGGTTTATTTGGAATTAGAAAATGTACTCTTTTCACTTCAATTAATACTATACTATTTATGTATAGAACGTCAAAAAAATATTTCGTGATATTTGACAGCAAAAGTACATTGTGAATTATATTACATAACGTTAGTAAGCCATTATTTTATGGTTATTTTTAAATGCATGTGAATAAAGATATTATGCGTAAACTGCTACGTACATAATTCCTGTGTGCACTGTCAATACTTGATGGAAAAGCATTATATATTTATATTTAACGGTTTTTCTCTAATTAAATGTTCTTATATAATCTCGAATGCGAAATTATTAACAAAGAGAGTTTTAAGTGATTATTTTCATGATGTTCAACGAATATTGTACAATTTAAGATTTCGACTGACGGTGCTTGGTGGAATGTCAATATTAAATTTGAATCGTTCAAATTATGTACATTCTCACAGATTTTGTCACTAACGAAGTTTTCCGGGTTTCGCCTTTCGGCGTCTTCGGGCGTCCAAGTGCAAGTTATATAATGTACATTTTCTTTTTTATGTTTTGTCAACTATTATATGTAAATGCTAAGAGTATTTTGATGGCTATGCATGAATTGATTATACGTTTTAGGTTTGAAAGTTTTTTTGAACGAGGTTTTAATCTATTAGGTGTGTCAAGTCAAATAAGTGTAGATGAATAAATATATATCTTATATTCTGGAATTCATATTTTTAAGGTTCCCATATACTACAGATTATTAACAGTAAGAACACAATAACAGTAATTTATGTTTTTTACTATTTATATTTGTTTTAGGCAGTTTTTTAGTGAGGCACATTTTTTTAGAAACGGTAATCATAGAACAATAATTTCGAATACGAAAAAAGACTGAACGTATGAAATAAGTCACACAATCATGATCAGAGTGAAATGAATGTTTGTTTGTTCGTACTTTATGCATTGCCACACCGCTCACCCGATTGCAATAAAACTTTTACAAACTTTTTACTTGCACTTCCGGGAAGGTTAGAAATCTTATATATGTAAAAATCAATGTTTGTATGTCTGCCATACAGTTCATTTTGACAACGTATGCGTTCACTTGCGCGAAGGTTATAGTACAATTAAATTACAGTAGGTGGCGCGTATGTTACCATACACAATCAGCAGTAAAAGTCAAACAGACAGAAAAAGAAAGCATGCACTTCAATATACACAACTAAAACACAGAGACTTTCTTTCTTCGAGTGGCATTGCAACGCTTGCCGGGTACTGGCTAGTAGATAATATTTTGTATTACAAAAAATATTAAAGAAGAATTTTCAATTCTTTATCGAGATGAAATAAAAAACTGATGTAAGAAATACACAACCCCCGTTTTCTGTTAATCTAGGAAATTTAAATCCGTAATTACATAAAGTATTAAGTAAGTCAAATGTATCCATTGTATTGATTGGTGAAATAACGACTGTTAAGTACGAGAAGAAAAGAAAATAATTGTAAACTATTTCAAGGGAGGAAAAAAAAGCTCTTTTTAGAAGAAAAGAGTAGTTTTAATTTTTAACGAGTCCACAGCCCTGGAAAAGTCTCTACTTCAATCTTAACAAGCGGTAGGCGAGGAGACAAAATTTCAGTTTAAAAACTAGGAGAGTAAGATATTCCAAGAAGAGCTGATTCATGCAAAGAAAATAGCATGAAAAGGGGGACGTGTATCTATTGGTATTCTCCTAAAAGGATTGTGGTGGTTTATATTCTCATTAATACCAAAACTATATTTGAGCTTATGTTGCATTCAGTTCATTTTTTTTTTATTTATAATAAGTTACATAAGACAAACATGTACTTTTTACAAAATCCGGGAGACCTTGAGAACATCCGACATAATCTATATATATATAAAACAAAGTCGGGTTATTTACACCACGTTTATCTCAAGAAGGGCTTGGCTGATTTTAATGATCTTTAATTTATTAAATTCGTCTCCGTTTAAAATAGCAGAATAAGCATTAAAACATCGGAAAAATATCACGGAGAAGAAATTATGAAGAAAATTAATATTCTCATAAAGTTTTCAAATGACGAACAGCTTGAAATAATGAAAATGTCGTTGTATGCCGATTTCATCCACTAGATGGCAATTTGTTTCTAAAATTCATTTGTTTCTGCTTCTTTTGCATACGATTGACTTTTAAATAATTTTAAATTTAGAGTATGGATGAGAATAAAAAAATCGATAATATGAAATGAAAACGAAAGGAAATCGGATAATATTGAAATGAGGTTATGTTTATAATTAGGTATGATAATTTTTTTGACAACAATATTACGCTGTTTGCACGAACGTTGCTCTACTCTGAGATGCCACGTTATTACACTTGGAACGCGACATCGAATACATTTTAACGTCAAAATCAAGGCGATGCGGTTCCTGATCACCCTAATGACACATGACAATCGCTGAAGAAATTGTTTCTGAATCTCCAAGTCACATACGCACATTATTTTCTATCATTATTTTGACATGCTTCCCATCGAATCCCCGTGAACTGTGGAACAAGTAAAAGGATGACATTTCCGAATACAGTTTACATCGAATTCGTGTCAGTCCAGGGAATCCCGACCTCGAGATGAATGAAGAGATACATAACCAGGCTTTGCTTTTGATCGAAGACATGTGTTGCCTTATATGCGGCAGTTTGTTAGTCAAGTTAGGAATGCCAAAGCCAGATCGTGGAATGAACGACGCTTTCAATCGAGAATCGGAACTTGAACGTGAATATGATCGAGATGCATTGAACCAATAAGTTTGAACGAATGCACCACTGTTGAACCCTCAACAGAAGGAAATGTACGATACGTTAATGAAGGCAATTGATGATGGAAATGGTGGCTTATTTTTCCTCGATGCGCCCGGTGGAGCTGGGAAGACATTCCTCATGGGAACGGCTTATTCAGCGTTGAAATTGCCGTTAAACCTACAAACCACTGAAACACTCAGCAATGGCCAAATTTTGGTAGCAAATACAATCATCATCTGGGATGAATGGAAAATGGCGCACAAATGCGCATTGGAAGCACTCAATCCAACTATGAAAGATCTGTGCAATGACTCAAGATCTTTTGGAGGCGCAATGATTCTACTATCTGGCGACAGTACAGTTGGAGTACAGTCATTCCAAAATCGACCGCTACCGATGAAATAAACGCTTGCCTCAAATCATCGACTCTGTGGCGCTTTATGAAGAAACTTCAGCTAACGACAAACATGCGAGTTGCATTTCTAAACGATCCATCTGCCAAAAATTTCTCCAAGCAATTGCTGACTATCGTCAGTAACGGCCGTGTTCCTGTTGACGAATCGAACGGATTGATTTCGTTTCCGCCGAATTTCTGCAATTACGTCTCAAAGAAAGACGACTTCATCAACAAAATTTTCCCGAACATCTAATCACAAAAATCACAATTGGTTGAGTGAACGAGCAATTCTTGCGGCTAAGAAGAAAGATGTGGATCATTTGAACTTCACAATTCAAAATCAAATCGTTAATCTACTGCATTCCTTTAAATCTATCGACTGTGCCACGTGAATTACATCATTTCAATGTAATTAAAATACTTTTCATTTTGAATTTTGCACATTTATTGAACTTAATTCATTTTGACTATTCATTTAAACTGGATTTAATTCAGCCAATAAATTGACACAACATTTATTGATTCTGAGGCGGTACGAAATTTGTCGGGCCAGCTAGTTTAAAATATAATTGATATTAAAACACCAGTCATTATTGGCCTGCATTTAAAATAGCTGAATATTGAAAACAGTCTGGATTCACTTGTAATCGGTAATTGGATATTAAATACTCGAGCTTAACATAGTTTTGCTGAATAAATAAAACAATGTTATCAGTGACAAGGCTTCCGTCGGATTTCCCTGAGGGATCCCAAGGATATTCGCGGCGACTGGAGATGAAAATATTACAAACCTGACCGATTTTGCCGTAGGATTCCCAGGGAAAGTTTCTTATGAAAGCACTTTGGGTCCAAACACCGTATCGTCGCTATGGAGCGAGTGAGAGATTCTCTCAAACAAGGCAGTACAAGGGTTATTTACTAATCGTGATTAATCGTGATAATTCTACGAAGGCGATAATGTATATAATACGTGTATAATATATAAATTTAGTAGATACGTCACAACGAAATGAATTTACATAACAACGCATTTAACGAAACTATAGCGTAAATTCTCGTACAATAAAGAATTATAATTTTGATTCAAACACATATAATATAATAATGAATACCCAATATTTTCGATAGGCTCATCGGTAACTAAATTTAAATAACCAATTATTTTAATGTATTGTAATAAAGAAAACACATTGTTTTAATTGATTGTGACCAGTTTTGCTCTATCTATTGGCTGACCCGGACTGGAAACATCTAAGTGGTGCTAAGAATCGTTGTTAAATATAAAACTATTTGATATTACATAAATAATTGTTATGGAAATTATTTGAGAAACTCTCAATTATATAGCAAACGTTTCCCATTAACTTATTATGTTAATGAATACCTCAGGTCTTATGGCGCAGCGGTTAGCCTTGTTGACTTCCGTGTCGGATCGCACGGGTTCAAATACCAATACGAACAGAGCAGGCGCCATCATACAGGCGAAATTGGCAACCGCCTAGGGCGCAAACTATTAGGGGGCGCATAATTGGAGTATTAAAATTATTTTTATATTCTCTAATAATAATAAACAATAGTACGTTTTATTTTATTTTGATGTTTGTATTTGTTCATTGTAATTATGTATCGTATTATATATGATTCGAAAAATCGAGGTTGAGCGACTGAGTAACAAACACTTAAACTTCTGTTGAAATACCTCCATTAGGAGGCCATATGTTCCACTGTGGGAGTTGACATGGATTTAAAAAATCTCATAATTCCAAAATGGTTCTTTTTCATTATTTCAAAAAAGAATGGGACGATTTGTCAAAAAGGGGGCGCCCCAATAACCGTTGCCTAGGGCGCCAAATAACTTTGCGCCGGCATTGAATACGAAGAGCATTTTTTCGATCGATTTATCGATGTCTGTTCGAAGGCATGGGTGCTTGTGATTTCTAAAAAAATCACTCCCACCCTTCCGATCCTATAGTAACTGGGATTAGCGAGAGCGATTAATTAACCACTAGTCCTGTCCTAGCCTTATCCCTCAATCATTACTACTCTCTTTGGAAAAGAGAGATTGAGCGACTGAGTAACAAACAGTTCTCGTAGAAAAAAATATGTTGAGATATGTCTATTAGGAAGCCATATGCTCCACATTGGGAGCGGACATAGATAAAAAAATAAGCTTATTATATTTTAATATACCGTCTGTGTGGTCGAGTGGTCAACGTCGTTGGCTTTGGTTACGGAGGTCACGGGTTCGAATCCCAGTACGGACAGTTTTATAAATTGATTTTTCAATTAATTTATGAATTTCTGTTTGAAGGCATGGATGTGTGTGATGTCTTGAATTCCTCCCTCCCACCCATCCTATCCTATAAACGAAGCGTATCGAGAGCGATTAGCTAACCACTCCTGTCCTAGCCCTATCCTTTAATTCCTACTCTCTTTGGAAAAAGAGAGGTTGAGCAACTGAGTAACAAACAGTTCTCGTAGAAACACATCTGTTGAGATAAACTCCATTAGGAGTCCATATGCTGCTCATTAGGAGCGGAGATGGTAAAAAAATAATAATCTTAGTTTACCCATTGATGGGTATCGCCGTACCGTTTCGGCAAAGAATTTAGTCATCTATAACATAGTTTCTCAACCTTTTTAAGCCCGTGGCCCCCTTTTGAGTCTCATATTTTTCTGTGGCCCCCCTACCCCTAGTAATAAAATTCTCGGGGCTCGGAAAAATGAAATAAAATGTAGGTAAATTATTTTTTAAAAAATACAATACAATAAAATTGTTTGTTAAAAAAAAATATGTTTACAAAATAATTTAAAATATTACTTTTTTTTGAAAAGCCCTAGGGTACCCAATGTTTTACCCATCACAGCCCGCTGTGGTTCACACTATTTTTACGGGGGCGTATTCTACAGCGTTATTCGTGTTAATTTTTTATCCATAAATTTCTTAAAACTAGTTTGCATGCACTGCAGGGTGCAGAATGCGAAATAAAATAAAATAACGTTATCAAAAGAGTTTTTATGAAATTAGTTCAATTCGTTTTTCATAAGACGCCGTGAACTTTTTGAATGCTTTGTAATTTTTCCTAGATGCAACTAAGTCGGTATGACCAACAGGACCACCAGATGAGACTGTAGTCGTATAATCTTGAGCAGTTTTTCCTGTTCGTTGTTCATTTTTGGACATTCTCAAAAAATACGATCAGCATCCTGAAGCTATTTACGAATCACCCGACCTGGAAGAGCTTGGCAATGAAGTGATCATGGCTAGTTATAAATTGGCATATATATAGGGGGGGGGGGGGGGGCATAGAAATTTCCGTGATGGAATGAGAATAAAATAACTTAAAATAAATTTAATGTGCTTTTAAATATAAATATTTTCTATAAATAATAGTATTAAAATTTAGATACATTCTTAATTGTGTCATGAAGATAAAAAAATTTTTTTTTTGTTAAATGTAAATAAATACGAAACGTATTTACGACCATTTTAATTTTGTTCCGTAGTTAATTAAACGTTTAACCAAAATATAAAGATGCTCATAGTCAAATTATTTAAATTATGAAAAAAGTACTAAAACTAATTTTGAATTCGTAATAATAAAAATTCATTTCTGAAAATTTTATAAGGATACTAAAATGTTTATATTACTTACAGTAGTAAAATAAAATGTTGTGTATGTATTGTGTTCATTTACTTTACGTTAAATTCATTAACTTGATTTAGCAGTGGCAAAACACGAGCGGCGATTGCCACAAAGTTGCCAAGTTACAAATTGAATGGCACTTAATGAATGTACGAGAAAAGTTTTCGAACATCTGGCGTGAGTGATCGAAGGCTCCATTTACGACTGTATTGTATCGAACAGAGAGACGAATGTATAAGAGAAAGACCGTGGACGAAAAATAGAATGAGAAGGGTTTTCCCAGTTTTGCACGTAAGGGATGTGAATATTACAATAGTTAGGAATGAGATTTATTCTGTAAATTCTTTCATTATTATTGATCTGATCATGCTGCATGATTCATGCATCATTATTTATAGCTATTCTTGATTGTATGATATTTTTGTTTATGTTTAACTAATATAAACATTCTAAAAATTCACATCAAACAGTACTTTTAACAACACAAGTAGTTAATTTTTATCGAGTCGTTGTGTATTTAGACAAATAAAAAATAGATATATTTTACATAATCACAAGATAATTTATGCGACGGTTATTTCTACCACCCCTACCTAGAGCGAGAAAGAAATATAATGTGTGAAACAATAATCTATTGAAGAAACGTTGTGGACAGGGAGATAAAAGGGAGGGGTTTGCCTTGTTGCTAACTTGGTTAGTATGTGGAAGTATTTTAACAAAGGAGTGGGGAGCTGATATACATAAATGGAGACTGATACGAGATTCTGAAACGGTGTGACATCGACGAGACTTGAAATAATAATATGATCAAGCAAATACGCGAAATATATTATTTATTTTTCTGTATGAATTAAGCGGGTGTTGGATAAAGAAATGTTGGTCATTTAAAACTCTATAGTGTTTTCAAACGTAAATATAAAACAAAATACATATGTAATTTTCAACGTACAGCATAGACGAGTAATTTTATTGTGATTAAACAAATAAATATTGGGTTATCGTACAACTTATTCCGTTAATAAAAATAATCATATTCAAGTGATAATCATTATAAAATACTTTACTTGATTTACGTCGCGGTCATGTTCATACCTGAAACAAAAAGAAAAGATGAATTAGTTGCGAAAAGTACATATTTTTTGATAGAACTATACGGATGCAATATAATATTCAAACACAAATATCTAAATCATCCATTGGGCGAGAAAACGCATTCAATTCCATTTGACTTTTTAAACAGATCATCAACGATGGCTATTGAACCAAGTTATAAAGTTACTTCAAATAATTTCATTGATTGTATGTATGAATAAATAGAACAATTGAGAATATGTCAGAATAAACTTTATATTATAATAATTATTCTTATGGCATTATCATTCATAATTTTGCGTAATGATATAAAAATGCACAATGCGAGCCTGCGATCGAATATCCCCGGCCGAAATAGGTTAGCGCGTGCGCAATCCCCACGACAGACACCACAAGGAGTATAAAATTTCTATCCCATGGATACAATACACGCTTAAAATTTATCTCAACAACCTATACTGGCATAGAAAATTCTTTCCCCCGTCCCATGCACGAGAAAACCGTGCGCTGGAACGAGAGAGCTACTACTACCACAAAAGCAGGGTGACACTAAACTTCAATAAGAAAATGACAAGTATTGTATTTTATATTAAAAAAGTATTCTTATATCGGCATTAAGAATCGAACAAATTATTTATTGAATAAAATTATTATAAAGTTGTGACAAGCAAACAACTTCACAATCGACAGATGTGAAACGAAATTTAAACTTTTTAAAATATTGCATGCTGAAAGTATGCTCGTCTTTGTTTCAAGCCACGGTTTTTCAGTAGAACTCTTGCAAAAAATACCATTTAAGTATTTTATAGGACCCCCGACACATCTTTCATTGTGCGTATATATTTTTTTTACTTATATTATCGTATTACACTAGACTCGATATGAAGATCTTTTCCCCATTAATTAATTAAATTATACGCTGGAGGCTACCCCCTCAGTCCTCTGCAAGTATAACAAAGATGTTACGTTTTGATTTTAATTTAATATATCATAAAAGGATACGCATATCCACCGCAGGACCTCTCAAGATGATTGAACGGATTATACCTCGATATTGTGAGATATATCACAAAGTTAAATGGATGAAACTATGTTTTTAATAAGTTTCCTAGCACGTTTTCGTTTCATTAAAACAACATGGATACCTGTAGAGGCGGTATTTAAAAAAAACGATAGCGTCTCATTTTCGAAATTCAATACCAATATCGATTGTTTGACTGAATTTAAGATTTTAAAAACCCGAAGTAGTAATTGCATTAGATAATATATTGTGACAACCCTGCACAATACTACGAACACATATTTATTATTTGCAAACACATACACGCACGCCAGACCCTCCCTAAAATACCCGCTACGCCCATCTCTAAGTAAACCGTCCGCGAAAGACAAATTTCCTCGGCTATAATATCTCCCGATACTGAGAACATTTTCATCCATACCGGTCAACCACTTTATTCCTCTGATACAAAATTCCATTAAACGAAGCAAACAAAAGCTTACAATAAGACGCATGCATTTTTATTGCATAGGAAACCCGCAAAAGAGTGACACACTTATAAGCCATGGCATTAATGAAAACCCGGAAATGTATATGTTTCGGGTGACTTTTTAAATACAACTTACTTCAGAATTATTCAAAACCATTGATATAAATTTCATACCTTTTTTGACACCTGGTGTTTATTTTAGATTCATTAAAAAATTAGCTCGAGGTATTTTTTTAATGGATTCGACAAGATAAAGGTTGAGAAAACTAGATTTTAATCTGAAATAACATTACTTCAATCAGTATGAAGAATAACGTTATGTAACGTGATACTGAAACAAGTTCCCAATTCCATTAGTTATAACTCTCGAAGTGGTATTCAGAAGCCAGCCCTGCCTGTGCACGTTTACGCACAACTCTCTCGCTCGCCCTTACACTTTTCCACAGTTGCAAAGATTACAACCCCGACGCTTTCCGCGGGAGCTTTGCGCATGAGCGCCGACACCCCTCACCCCGTCCGGCCGTCGCGATACCCGGGCCGGGCCAGTAGCGACGGTCGGCTCGCACGGGTCACATGTCCGTCGGCGGATGTGACGTAACGATTTTCCGAGCTGTAACGATCCGCCGCGGGTACACGCCCAGTTCTGACAACTAAACCGCTATTAACCGATGGTTTTCCGCGATCACATCGAATAATCTCATTATTTCCGTCAGCCACTCGATGCACTTGAAGATATTCGCCTCTGCGTCACGAGTTATTATTGCAAAACTTAAGCCGACACCGAAGGGTCTGCAGTTTCCCTAGCGGTCAATGGCTGCCGTTTCTTTTGACAAAGTATCAATATCAAATTTAAATCATTAATTAAGTTTAATTTCTACTACGAATTAAATAATCCGCGATGATCAAGCGAGTCTCATCTTCAGATTCATATCGGTTTACGGTAAGACGTCTAAGAGTTACGACCGGCATTTCCGACATAACCAAAGAATGCACTTTCAAACGGTTATAAGGTTAAATAATGATCAAAATGATTGTAAACCATTATAAACTGTACATTTTTAATCTGCTGAGTATGAGTAATAAAACTATTTATTTAATAATTCGAAAGTAACAGCCATCTCGTAGTGTACCCTTATTAACTAACTCTTTGATGCCAAACATAATCGAGGGTTTCGTTTCAATATTCAACAGTAACCTGTTCTCTTGTCGTTTAAAATTACTCTTTGATTTCACCCCAACGAAACGTATTCCTTTCTTCGCGTCTGTTTTATTCGATTTATTGCATTAAAACCTTAAATTCTGCTATCGAGTGGTGTGTTTTTTTCTATTGCCCAGTATCTCATTGACGTTCAATATCAAATAAAGCTTTTGAAAAGCTTTGTTGATAATCAATATATTGCGCATTTGGTTCATTCAAATTGAACTAATAATAAAGAGATTTACATTTCTGCATATGTTATATACATAAAATACGTATTCGTGTTGCATTGCATTTTTGCGATATATGTGCATAACAATTCGCGATACGTTCATAAAACTAGTTATTCACTTTTTACAAGTGAACTTTCTTAATATAAAGATAAACAATGAACATACAAATTTAATTTGAACTGTACTCTTACTTCATTTTTTAAAATTTAACCCAGGGTACTTGGAAAGTTGTGAAAACATCTACTAAACGAATTTAACTTCTAACTAAGGGGTGCTGCAATGTTTGTTTTGTGTGAATGTGCCAATTGTGAAAGCGTGCCATCTTGCTGCCTCCTTCATTCGCTAACACGCAGTCGTCCGCCATATTGTCCTGTCACAGCAGTATTGTTATATTTAAATGTACTGCTGAGGCGGGACATGACGTCGGATGACGTGCAAATAACCAACAACCCGTGGAAGAATATGTGCTCATGCTGCGCTAATCCTACTAACTCTTCAGCTTACTGATATCCCCCGCTGCCAACAAATATATATGTACATTTCATGAAAACCGCGCAATCATTTAAGTGTGAAAATGGAGGGAAAAATTCCATGTTCACCCATACATTTCATTCCACTCGTATGTATGTATCTTTGATGTATATGTACAAATTATAGTCCGTGCACCATGTAAGGTGCGCGATGTCAAAACAAACTAATCCAAGTTCATAAATAATTTCCCTCCACAAAGGACTCCTGGCTTGAAAACGTATGAGCATCCCCCATTTGTATTACTAGGACCCACTCCATTCGAAATGCTCCAATCTGACTTCGATGAATCAATTAGTTACAGGACACGTTAAAGTAATTACATACTCAAATATAGGTCTGACGACGGCATACGCCAAAATACCTATAAACTATTTTCATTTTTTTTGTAGAACTAAATACTTTGCTATTTGTTACCGTATTAAAATGGTGTTCCACCAAGTAAATGCCAATTCAATCAATCAAATATTATTTCTTAAGTGACAAACCTTGACACAAATACAATTCCTAAAACTTTTTACGAACGAAATATACATTTTTAATTCATACAATTTTATATTAGAATTAAACTTTATAAGCCACAATCATTTAAAATCACCGTCCAAAGCGTGTATTTATATGGAATGACAGGTAGCAAAGGTTCATTAATTTATCATAACATAGTTTGTGCTAGTATGTATACAAAACATCAAATCTTTATGAAATTGGATTTTGTTACTTGAATATTTACGTTGATATCAATGAAGTTTCTTTGCTCTTCATATTTATATCAGAATATACACGACCTTCATAATCGTGGCATTACTTGCTGCAGTATCAATAAATCGCATGATTTAAAGAAATCTTGACATTGTTTATTCTAAAGACAAAATTGCAGCAAAAATTTTCGCGCTCGGAGTACTCGAACTCTCTAAAATTTGGTCAGCATCATTCACTGTTGGTTTAAAGAAATCGAAAATTTAAATTTGTATGCATTGGTGTGTTGTTTGGGCATTGTTGCTTCCATCCAGGATGGTTAAACAAATGAGCAGCATTTTTTTCAAAAACTTTCGAGCCATAATATTTACGAGGGTTGTTACACAAGGTGAACAGTTATAATTTGAGTATTTGTATGAATGGGTGCGCCAGTATGACATATTCGCGTCCGCTGAAATGAAATACGACGCCGCTCGCCGCCCAAAATGGCGCCGCCGTCGCACAGTGTCATACCGTCGGGCGCGTCGTCTACCCTCGCTTGCTTACTATATTATGTTGTCAGTCGTACTAAACCCGATTCATTAAAATAACTTAATTCACAGCTTATGGTAGGCGATTAGGGCTACCTAATTTAAATTTTAATTCAATATTTTCAATGCGGTTATGATTCTTTCATGTTATATTATAAATTGAAGACACAAAAACAATTGTCCAATAATGAAGGGAAAAACTATCTTATGTCTAAATAAAACCATGCTAATTAAAAACTGGTGTTCAGAAAAACACGATAAGATACGTAGGGTATTTCATGGTGTCATTAAGCGCATGCTGTTAAGACATTCTTTTTTCGCTTTTGGGATCAAGAATAAAGATACTCAACAACCATCATTTATCATTGCATAAATTGTACCAAATTGTACCAAAATTATATAATTCTTAAAATTATAAAATTATATAACAGATATTCAATATGACCTAGTTTGGTAGGAACGCATTTCTTTTTTAATCCATGTTCGCTCTCTTATGTGGAGCATATTGCTTCTTAATGGAGGTATATCAACTGAAGCTTTTCTACGAGAACTCTTTGTTACTCAGTCGCTCAACCTCTCTGTTTCAAAGACAGCAATTGGGACAGAAGGATAAGGCCAGGCCAGGACAGGACTAGTGGTTAAGAAATCACTCGCGCTACGCCCAGTTATTAAAGGATCGGAAAACGTGGGAGTGATTTTTTTAGATATCACAAGCACCCATGCCTACGAACAGAAATCTGCTCGTATTGGGACTCGAACCCGTGAGATCCGTCACGGAAGCCCACAACGCTAACCGCTGCGCAATAGGACCCGACATGTATTTCTCTAATTTTATAATATTGCATTACATTTTGTTGATATCAAATACACCGGCGACATAATAAAATTAAGACATTGTTTTACCTAAAAATAAATGAAACGAGATGCAACATAACAGTTCGCGACACCTGCCGTGGGTAATAAACTTCGTACGTAGCTAGGTATATTTCAGTTGTAGGAAATTGCCGGTCGATGGCGAGACGGCGCACGCGCACCACAAACTGAGCACCGGCGGTGGTGGGTGCGTAGATGAGAGAAGTACGAATGGATAATATCGCACCGATGAGGGGAAAGTTGCAACTTTAAATTTAGGTACTGTCAACGTATAAAAATAAATTAAACAAAAAACGAGCAGGGTTACTCAAGACTGTTCCAATGAACGCCATTGGTATCCCAAATATAGATAAACAAAATACTGTATGATTTCACGATTCATCGGATTATTCGTTAAAGATTTGAAAATGCAATCATTTGTTTTTTTTGACATAACCGTCACGCAATAAATATAAAAAAAATTGAAATTGAAGAAACACACAAAAAGTATGATATTCGAGAGTTCGAATAGAACGAAAATAAGATGTAATTCAATTTATCACTTTTCTTTTATCAGTCACGTTCATAAAAATTTCAGGTGAAATTAAAATGTCATTTCCTTAAAAATTGAATGTACGGTAAAAAATTTACGACACTGAAATAAAATGAAGCATTTTTTGAATTATCTATAATCGAATGACAAAATAATTCCTGGTAAATTATTCAAATTGAACCAAATCGTGTCAGTAATCATTTTACACGTACATAAAAAAACTCGACTAGTGTGTATTGTGTATATTATTACTATCTTTATAAGACAAAACATATATACATTCATCTGTTGCTGATATGGAGTAATTATTACATAAGTTGATAATTTAGTGTGTCAAAAGCAATGACAGCATTCTTCCGCGGAAGTTGTTTTAAAAAAACGTAAAAAAAATAATTTTAAAAAGCACTACTAATTAATTTAATATATGTTTACTATAACTCACAGTAAATAGAACACTGTGATTGACAATGAATTCGTCAAATGTGCCGAGGAAACATTTTGTCACGCGACTTTTTGCATCTGACGAAAATTTTAGAGTGGACAAGCTGGATTTGTTTCTTAGGCGAATTCAAAAAAAATATTTTATATGGAATAAAAACAGATTTGCTACTGAAATAAAAAAAGGTCACAAGCTGGAGAATTTTTACCTCCATGATTCTGCATACATAGATTTAATTATTTTCAAGATTGCTACGTTTGCTTCTTACACCCTCATAATTTTATTTGAAGAAAAATGATAATCGAATATATTATTTTTTACCGGACTGGGTTAGTAGTAAACCGTAATAGATTTTTTTATTTGCTATTTTTAATATGTATATATTATGTTATAACCTTTATTCAATTCGCAATAGGAAAGAAAATGAAAAATATGTTTATCGACCTAATAGATTACCATAATGTAGGTACCGAAGCGGCGACCATAACATTGGTGTGTCACCGTTTCTCGAGCTAAAAGCAAAGTTGCAAAATGAATCGAGCTTCTCCGTTGGCACCCAGTCCATTGATCCACGCAGCCCAACCCAGTCTATCCTACAGAGCTAGGAGCTATCCAACCCCCACGGTCGGTCGTCGAACCCGGCTTCGGCCGGCACGCGTCACTCCACCTTACCATAATTCAACGAGGATAGCTGATAGCTTCGATTTTTGATAACACAACAATATAGAAGTAAATGGAATATGTCAGTGTACAACACTGATCGTCATAATATGCCACTTTGGCCAAAAAGCGACAATAATATGATATGAAAGTGTATTAGTAAAAGTTTCGTCATAAGAAGTTTGAATCTAGATTTGATGCAATATCTGAAGATTTTTAAAATGTTTAAATCTACATGTACAATTGTTAAAAAGTCCAATTACCAAAGTACAATTGTCAAAAACTGTTTTGTGGCAGTGATAAAAACTATGCTTTCATGAAGACTTGCTTGGTTCTCTCGTAATGTAAAGAATAGATAACTTTTATAGTGTCCACAGTCAATTCTTGGTGGAGATATTTTTTTAAAATAAATTAATAATTACATACTCGAACGAAGCCGGAATGTGGAATCAGTACGTTATGTAGTTTATATGTGCATTATCTCCATTTCATTGACTGTAATATGTTAGAAAATTGCCTCTACGATTATTGGATAATATTAATGCTATTTTTTTAATATCAAAGAACATTGTATACAAAAAAAATCTATCTTAAAAAAGCTCATAAACTTTGGATTAGAATACTTGATTGAATGATATAATAGTTGTGGAAAGCATTCACAAATTCAATACAATAATTTTCGATTTGGTATTTTGGAAGAATAACAGGAAGTGATAGAGTCGATCTAGAAAAAAATACGTCGGTTGATACATATTAGGGTCATCAATAATCAAGCATGATCCAATAAACCTGTGAAACGTAATGCATCAGTCTTCCGTTAGATAATAGTAAATAATATATCAAGAAATGTGTGTAGTTTGAGTCGTCTCTCACGTCTCTCGAACCACACTTCGCAGCCGCACCCCTCCGAAAGAGGGTTAGATGGCGAGAGGGATGGGGGAGAAATGTACCCTTTTATATGTTCGTACTTTTGGATCGTTTAGTAGCGAACCATCTGAATCAGTGCTCTGAAAATGTTATCAAAAATTATCATTGATCCGGATGGTATGGCCCTAGCATTTTAATCAGTCACGCATGTGGATATATTTCTAGTATGTATTTAAATATGGATGAGAAACTGAAAACGGAAAGCCATTAAATCGAATATGAAGTTAGCTCAGAAAATGATGATATTGACTAATGCACTCCGAATGAAATACTTCATTAGCAATGACCGATGGTGTGACATTCGCCACCCCCTCTTACAGATTTTTCAGTGATTCCATATAAAGAAATTCACTGCATCTTTTTACCTAGGCTTTTAGTTATAAAATAACTAAAAAATAATGAATAGCTTCATCTTGGATACCTTTATTGAAAACATACACAAAGCTAGCTTTTATCAGTAACAATGGAGAATGTCGAAACACGATGTGTTCGAGTAAAAGATTTAAAAAAAGCTATCAAGAGCTAGAATAAAGTGAAAAATAAACCTAGTCAAGAACTGAATAGTCTGGTATTTTGACCGTATCGTAAGAATTGATAATTTAAGCAAACGTGGTGTTTTTCTTGTAGTCAGCTATATGGTTACATCACATTTAAGTCAATCGATTCCTACTATTTTCCAAAATGCTTAAAATATATTCCACTACACATCGAGTGAAATTTATTGGCATGTTATATATAATAACGCCGATACCAGTTGTGCGGTGGCAAAAGTAGTTAACCAATAGAAATGGAAATGTAATGCAATTTTAACACTGCAATAATATTTATATTCAATATTTTTTGTTATAATAAGCGACACATCGTGACAGTATATAGAAGCTTTGTAGCAATTTTCATCGTATTTCCAAGAAAGAAGGTTTGGATCTCAGATAAAAAAAATATTTGCCCAAATAAAAAATTAAATCTGAAAAACTACACAAAAATAGTTACGAACACTTAAAATTAAGGCATACGAATTAACACGATAAAGACAAACGATTATAGCAAGATAGTTATATAAAACCACCGCAAGAAAATTTAAAAACATAATTATACCATATCCAAGTTTATAAAAAAATGAAAATGTTCAATAGAATTATAGATAAGAAAATAAGCTTTATTACAAATAAACTTAATTATTCAAAATAAAACGAAATATAAGCAGTGCACTCTGTGGCTGAAAAGGGACGCTCGCTACAACGGCATCGGGAAAACCGGATGTGATCTCAGATAGAAAGCTAATGGAGCTTTTGTAACTTTCCCAGAGATGTCGCTATTACAATTTTATGAAAAGCCCACCTATTCAACGCGAGTATTTTGAGATTTTATTCTTAGAACTCTTAATTCGGAAAATAATCAAAGAAAAACTATTTTGCTTGGTATTATTATTACATATGTACAAATACCAAAATAAATATGTACATAAGTAGAACACTAAAAATTATGTTGGCAATGACAAATTAGACTTTTATGTTTATTGGTTCTGAATATTCAAAACAATAAACGCCAAGATAGGTCGATAATATTTAATCGTAAGTAATCTTGTCAGCAAAGTCTTTTTGAGAAGTCCCTCAAGTAGAGAAAATAAAAATAGATATAATTAAAATGATTGCGAACAAGGAAACAAATCATCATACATATACCATGTAGGTAATTTTCCATTCTTATTAATAAATCGTTTTTATTTCGAGTACGTAGGACATACATGTTCAAAAATACAGAATATTAGGCTTTTACACATAGCAAGTTTACTAGTATTGACAAAGTTTGGCTGATTTCCTATTTACACTACATCACGTCTATAAAACGTCACAAAGAAACGAGGCTCGAGATGAAACGAATAAAAATACCTATACAAACAAATTGAATGTATCCCCCTACCTGTGACGTCATGCCGCCAAAACGAGAAAACAAGAGGGCGTCTGAGAGAGCGGCGAAAGAGAGAAAGGGAGAGAGCTATGGAAAATAATATGTTCAGGGTGGATATTCCACGTTAGCATTAACCTTTAGTTAGATATGAATGATATGATAGAAGAAAATGTGGAGCACCGGTGTCAAATAATTCTTAGAAAGGATAAGATAAGTGAACATATTTAAAAAAATAAATATGATTTCAGGCAGTATTTATTTACTTGTAAACTCTGTATCTAAAATCTCACGGGTAACTGGGTGAAAATTCAAATGCAAATAAAACTAGTAAATATAACGTATACGGTTAAAAATTGACCCCGTAATGCTGCACTTATAATATTTACCGAGTCATTTATAATCATATTTGCATTGTGTGAAGAGAGAAGCAATTTAATATCGCACAATGAAAAGGACATAAGAATCGTGACGTTTGATTAAATTGTCAATGCTGTAATGCAGATATGTAGATAAAAATACATTCGATAATTATTGCTTTAATGAGGGAGTTAAAAAGAGGTTAACTATGTTTTCTGTACAACCAGCGATTTTATGATAAAGCCATAAAATTAAAAATTGAATCATAAAAATCGTCTGCTTTCATTACATATTTATGACGACAAAAATAGACACACGCCACTAGTAGCTAGCTTAACTGCTATTGAAATGTCAAACTGTTATCCATACACCCACAGCATCGACTGGTTAAAACTTTAGTTCTTGTGACGCAAAGCGAAACTTAGCTTTGTAAACTACCTTTCAAACTTTGACGAACTATGCTTCATAAGATATAGGGAAAAGCCGTATACTTAATAATAATAATGCACGTATAATAAATAGGGTAGCAAAATAATATGAAGCCAGTAAATTTACCCGATCACTGATTTCGTGGACAGACAACAAGAAAAAAACTGATCCGTTTCAAAAGTAAAGCTATATTATAAATAACTTTCGTTTGGTTGAAACTTTGTTATTTACTTTAATATTCGGACTGTGAAAATTCACTATGCAAAACTACCATAGTACATGTTGAATAACGTGTAGGTAACCAATTGACAACGTTAGCAAATACTTATGTTTTTATTTTCAGTAGATGCCTAAGAATAGTTAGTTGAAATTCGTTCACAACAAACGGTGTACATTTTTTTACCATAAGAAATCATTTGTCCAAAATATTATAATTACAAACTACAAGCAATGAATATTTTAGCCGCCAGTATATTTTATAATAACACGCTGCCTTTGCTAAAAGTTATAGCAATCCTTTATATGGTGTTTCTTTAATGTTTCGGTGTAATTTAATCACAAGACCTAGAATAGAAATGCAATTTATTAGACACGTCTTCGATTTCAATAATTAGCACTAATTGACAACGCGAGTGCAAGACACTGCCGCGATATTTAATTTAGTAAGTAAGAATCAACATTGAAAATCAAACAGACACCACCCCATAAGACATTATATTATAAGCTAAGGTCTACGATCGATAGAGCGGCGTGGCGTGTAGAGGCGCTACGCCGTCTGAGTCAGCTGTGCGACCTGATACTACACTACGGACAAGTATGTGAGTAACTCGTAGCGAAATCAGACACTACGGAAATATGCGAGAAGAGCAAAAAAAACTTTTTTTAGAAACATGAGTTATTCGCTACATTTTCGTTGCTAAGTTATCAATCTTTATAATAAAATGTGATGCATGTACCTACATTTAACATTTTCGAAATATAATTTTATAAAAATAAATGTGTGCAGAATAAAATGTGATCATAAAGAAATGTTTTTTTCAACGCCTTTTAACATTGTTTATTCGAAATGAAAAACATATTATAAGATTTTTTTTAAGTATTCAACGTACATTTTTTACAAAAAAATATTTAAAAACAAGAGAGCGATAAGATTTTCCTCGGCAGCTAGTGACAGTTTTCTATACAATAAACAGAAATTTCAATAAAATCGATAATATAAATTAATCGAAATTGGCATATTTTTATAAAACTCAATTCGCTTTTTTCAATAAGTATCAACATTTTATACACCGTATTTCCTCAATTATAGGACGTATTTTTTTTCTATTTTGATCTCTCGAACTTCGGGGTGTGTCTGATAATCCATGGCGTATTAAATGACAAGTGGTGTTACGTTTTTTTTAAAATTTATTGCATATAAAAAATAGGTTCGTCAGAAAATCGAGGAAATACGGTAAATATTATTTGATCACTGGTCAAACATGATCAAACATGATCAAAACCTACAGGGAAAACATCAATCAGTTAAAAATGTTCACTGCCTGTGAACGAAACTTTTAAAGTATTTTAATTATATTTGTAGAACATACACATTACGTTATGATATCAAGAATTAAAAAATCCAAATGGTTGACAACTAATAAAATCAGGTTAAAATATATAAAGTAGTATGCAAAAAAGTGTTGAACAACTGGTGTCAAAATTATTTTTTTAAATGTCACACAGTTTTAAAGTTACCTTTTTCTCGAAAATACCTAATGCTTTTAGTTAAAATGCCCCGCCCCGTAAGGAATGAGTTAATAAGACAGCAATACTAAATTTATAATTTGTACCAATGCTATAAACAGAGGCTCAAAAAGCGGTCAGAATCTGTTAATATAATCGTGTTTATACGTAATATGAGCAGAAAAAGAGCGAATATAGTCCATAATATACATCGGCATTGTTCTTCTACCAAACAAAAGAAAATCCTATATCATCACGACACAAAAAGTGCTGACTCCTTGCTGACTCGTTTTTCGAAAACAACGTGTTTGCAACTTTTATAAAAGGAAAAAATAAAATAAAAGGCGCGGCGTAAAAATTAATTAGCTTACAGAAATCCTCTCTAAATAACAATACTCAATCCTATGTATACAATCAGCAGACACATTAACAGCGGGGTAGAAATGTATACATATACAAATATCTAAATCGAGATGATCATAGGGATCATATACCTATATACAATAAACAAATATGTCTCGGTCCTACTAAAATTTTGCATTTAAAGATTTATATCCTAAGCAAACCTTTTGTAAGTAGTACTTTTATACAAAATATTTGTTTACGATCGTGTTATTAGACGTGCCATAAAAATATTAATTGTAAAAGTGATCGTTAGTAAGTAGATAAAATAGTTTAATTACTTACTAAATAGCCATATGTACCACAAACCCGTACTTTAAATAAAGTCAAATCTTACTCGACATTATTGTTCATATTTTTTTAAAATCCAAAATTAAACAAATTACCAATTATAGAATCGACATGTATTCTTAAAAAAAATTAATAATGAATCTACCAAAGAACACACGAACATCTGTTTGGAATACTTGTGAGATTGATAATTCTACGTTACATAGAATAGAATTATCAATCTTACAAGTATTCTAAACGGATTTTTTTAATACTGAAATGTATTTATTCAACTTTTATTTAATATGATCATGACCGGTTTCGCTCACGACGTGCGTTGTCAACTGACAAGAGAATACAATATTGCAGCGTTATGTTATGTATACAGTTGACGACGCTCGTCACGTTCAAAACCGGTATTAAATAAAAGTAGAATTAGTACAAAGTATTTTTTTAATATAATGCCTTTCCATCAAGCATTGACAGTGAACACCCTAATAGTGATGAATTATTAATGGCACTCAACTCAAGTTATCAGTAATGCAATCAAGAAAATTAAATGATATGGTATAACATTTATATGATATATCATTTAATTTTCTGTCCATTTAATCAAATTAGATTCATTAGATTCTAATGAATGCTAAAGCCATCCAGTAGATAAAATAGTACGTAATTTCCTAATAGAATCTATAAAACGTTTTCATATAACAGCAACAATTGAGTGGTATATTAAAAACAACTACAAAAAGTTTACAACGCCTGTCTCGTGGCGTAGAGGCCGTAGAGGTATCGCTAGCAAAAACAATCTGCCGAGAACCATGTAAGTAACAACGCTTGAAATTAAGTTTGATGTGTATCCCCCGCCGGTACATGAACCTGGTGGAAATGGCCGTAGACATTAACTACGGTCATCGATCAATCAGCTGTACAGTCGCCGATTTCATCCAGTCATTGCGATAGATTTCATCCATCCAATTACCAGATACACGATTGCGCAGATAAGATAAATGCAAAAGCATAACAATGCACTCGTGTTAGTATTTATATATAATTTACGAAAATAAATTATCGATAAAAAAATCAGTCAAACGCACAGTGCAACCATATGTATTAAAATTATGTAGGATCTATCATAATTGTCTGAACCCATATATTGCTTTCCGTCTAAATTAGGTCATTGTTAATAAAAAGAGTAATAATAAACGACATGTTCATTAAAATTGAATTCTTACGTTACTTAAAATATCATCCGTTAAATAAAAGCAATCATTGTCTAAATACAAAAAAACATCAAACGAATACATATATTCACAAAACTTTTGATACTACAGAAATATTTAATTTAAAACATTGCACAACAAAATCAACGGGCAAATTCATGATGAAATATGTGGGTTTTTCCGTTCAAACAATGTAATACGAAATTGTATGAGTGAAATTCGGCAATGTCCGGAAGATTGCGTATTTAATGAATTCCATCCCCTAAAAACGATGATCGACTGAGCTTACAGCCACGTCCTTCTCGGTAAATCACAAAATTGACAATGTCATTTGCAAGACGACTATATTGGGACGTCACGGTCATTAGGCGGCATGTATCCGCATTAAGTTTTTTACCGATCGACTATAAAATTGTTGACAATAAACGTGTTAACTATATTACATGCATCGTCTATATTATTATATCGAGAGTGACGGGAAAAATATATATTGACTTAGTCAATTAGAAGTCGCCTAAATTTCTTATTACTATGGAATAATTTCGGAATACCCAAAATAAGGGTAAGCATGTACGTATTTTATCAACCAAATATGTACTTTATATTCGGCTTACATAAACGCATGTGTTCCCTTAATCGAAATTGATCTGGAATAACATTGAAAAATTGTTTGAATTCCTACTTACCATCATATCATTCGGTTTTGATTCGCATAATTCTAAATAAGAGTAAATAAGCCCCCACAAACACATTGAATTGTTAAAAATTAAGCTTTTTTTAATGCGTATTGATCTGATAAATATAATAAAATGTTATAAGATTGATGTGATCGACTGGCCACATACATAAAAAGTTAGACTATTGCAACTTAACAGCGTAGCACATTGGATATAAAACATACTACGTATAGTTGATTCGAGGGCGGGAAGGCTTGTCGAATCTTCAATTAATCAGTACTGGATCCTTGCTGAAAGGGACATCTTGGCACGATGTCGCAAGTTGGGAAACAGTGCACATTTAGACATCCATCGAGGAAATAGTTGCAAGCAAAAATAAGAAGTGATACAAAAATCTGATATACTTTGTAGAATAGGTTTGATATTCTTATATGTCTATGTTATCCGGCTACCTTCTGTACATTTATTTCTTATTTGAAATTTCTATTGATTACTTGTAGCATAACGAAGTTATTAGTTTCAATTATATATTGAAAAAAAAAATATTCTTTAAATCATATATGGGCAAACACCAGCCTGCGTGCCGGATCCGGCCTCCCGAGCTATTTTGTCCGGCCCTGATTATCTTTAAGCAATACCAACGGTAATATTGATAGTCTCGTAATTCAAGTACAAAGCCAATCTTCACACTAGTTTTTATAATCAGTATATATTATTAATATTATGTCGTTCATTATATAAACAAAAAACAATACATGAGAAGTAGCAACGTGTTTTATTTAATTTAATATGTTTAATTATTTGGTCCGGCCCTCGAATCGGAGACAGAATGATAATTAGGCCCCAGATCTAGGAAAGGTTGCCCATGCCTGCTTTAAATCATAAATCCACAATATAAAATTTGCGAGAAAAAAACATTAAACCATTTTTCTCTGAATACATCCGCAACCAAGTGCTACTTACAGAGCCCAACAGGTGATTAACGTTAGGGGATAAAAACCACCATCACCTCGGTTTTATGAGTCAGGTCGTTACAATATGTGTTGATATAAAAGTCATGTGTGTTAATTATAGTATACCTAGATGGATATAAATGATAACTGACTTTATAGAAGTACCTTTTTAAGTTAACTGTTTTTTATCAAATAAATTCAAATGAAGAGTTTTTGCTTTATTCAATTACTAGCTGACCCAACGAACTTCGTACCACCTCAGAATCAATAAGTGTTGTGTTGACTTGATAACTTGAAACATGATGACTACCGAGCCAACCTTTAGTTGTAAATTGTGCGGTGGCAAGCCAGGCAGATCCAATGAAGTTACAAATTCAATTGGATAGTTGGTTGCTTCGTTTTCGTTTGTTACACGGTCGATAGATTTGAAAGAATGTAGTGGACCAACGGTTTGATTTTGAATTGTGAAGTTTAAATGATGCAATTCGCAATGCAACTAGCATGGTTGTCGTCATCTGAATTTTCTTCACATAGCGCCACAGAGTCGATGATTTCAGGCAAGCGTTTATTTCATGGGCAGCGGTCGATCTTGGAATGACTGGTAGTGTTTGGCGGAAATCGCCAGATAGTAGAATCATTGTGCCTCCAAAATATCTTGAATTATTGCGCAGATTTTTCATAGTTCGATTGAGTGCTTCCAATGCGCGTTTGTGCGCCATTACCCACTCATCCCAGGTGGTGATTTTACTTGCTACTAAAACTTTGGCCATTGCTGAGTGTTTCGCAATCTTGCATGTCGGTTTTTCAGTCCTTTGGAGGATTAACATGACGAATGTCTTTCCAGTTCCACCCAGCGCATCGAGGAAAAATAAGCCACCATTTCCATCATCAATTTCTTTCATTAACGTATCGTACACTTCCTTCTGTTGGGAGTTCAATAGTGGTACATTCGTTCGAGCTGATTAGTTCAATGCATCTCGATCATATTCACGTTAACGTTCCAATTCTCGATTGAAAGCGTCGTTCATTCTACGATCTGGCGTTGGCTCACAAACTTAACTAACAAACTTGACTAACAAACTGCCAGACATAGTAAGTTTTATTAAAAAAAATAATAGTCGAAACCATTATTGCCAATGACTCCATCCACTCAATCTCTTATATGAATATGCTTTATTTTTTTAGCACGAATGATATGTTTTACGTTTTGTTTACAATCTTAAAAAAACATTTTTATTTATGGAAGAATTGATTTATTTAATAAAACAATCTTAATTTTATCAGCACTTTCTTTTACTATTCAATAAAGTATTTATATTAATAAAGATCGATTATCTACAACTTGTACATACAAAAAAATTCACTACAGCATCTGAAGCGACCATGGTTAAAAAAATAAAAATGGATATGCTCTCCCTTTTCAGTAGAACACATTTACACTGAACTCCCCATTTACACGGTAGATACGTTCAACGCGATACCGAGTAAAGAAAACGCGTAAACAAATATACTAAAATAAAAATGTGGTAAATAGATTTCCTTGGATAAAAATCAATTCAGGATATCAAAAAATAAAATTCATTATTACTTTCGATGGTAACTTTGTGGAAGTTCATTTTAGTATAAAATTTAATTAATCAATGTTATGTTAAATTTTATATAAAATTCATTATTGCTTATTGTATCTGAATTTTATTTAAAAATTAGTTTAAAAAAAATCAAAGGTAACAAAAATCATTCACCATCACTATAAGACAATAGACGAAACCGTTTACGCACATTTTGTACGACATCGCTTTGATCTCTTGAGATATCCAGAACCGGTGTAATATTTCTGTCCAAATTTTTAAATGAATCGATTTTTTTCTCTTTTTTTGCACCGTGTTATTTCGAAATCGTATAAAAAGGGAGTTCAGTGAATTTAAATCGCAAGCCAAATTGGTGTATTCTATTCAAATCAATGAAATAATAATATTAAAAACTTTATGCGTCATAATTCATCGAGCTAACCTTCTTGCTGAGTGAAATTATTGTCATGTTGAAATGAAATTTATGATTTCGATACCCACCGATCAATGGATTTATCATCTTGATATTGAAGTGATATTCATCGTCTTCTTTCCAAAACATCAGCGGGTATTGCAATGCATCATATGAGCAGTGTTTCGTATATTCGTTGCAGTTGTACAGTGTCGCGAAGTCTAAGCACAATATCGTTTAAATATTATTTCACATAAATCACGCCACACCATAAACCAATCAAAATACACTGTTCCTGCCATTATACATGAATCTCGGGATAGACCATAAGGAGATATATAGAATTCCACACCATAATGATTAATCGGAACGAAAACTGAGTGAAAATTGATAAAAAGTCATGATAAATTGCGGGGCACGTCAGCTAGCTGACAAATGTCAAATGCGAATGCAACTAATGCTACCTAGTGGATTGATTGGAAACAGCATACAACGTCATGTTCGTGACGGCGTTCGATTTGCGACGTTCAAAAAAACGAAATGTATGGAGACATTTGTTTTATTCATAATTTCTTTCCCATGATATTTTTCCGATGTTTTAATGCTTATTCTGCTATTCTAGGCGGAGACGAATTTAATAAATCAAAGATCATTAAAATCCGTGCTGCCATTCTCGTGGTGTAAATAACCCCACTTTGTTTTATATATATATATATATATATATATATATATAACAAATCAAATGTGGTGCTGATTTCAGCCAGTAGGCAAAAAAAAGGTGTTCTGATTGAAAAAATAGTTTTAAATATCTCAATTTGCGACTTTTGTCCCAGTGATCAATCCCGGAACCCCGAAAACCCACATCCAGAAATTCTCCAAGAATCTCAAACAATTGTGGCATGATTTTATGGTGAATGATTAATCCCAGGAAGAAATTGTGAAATCCCAATGGTCAACAAAAATGGTCCGGAATTGGATGCCCCAGTGCTAATATCGAAAGCGGTAATTCTTTGTGAAGCATTGCAAGATGAATGTAGGTGTATAATTAAACAGCAGTTTCAATAAATATGTTGCGCAATGATATCACAGCAGATATTAGAGGAAAAGATCGACAGCTACGATGAGTTCATCCCGGAACGACTGCTGATCATTAATACATTATCAAAAGTGAATTTTCAAACCGAAAAATATTGTATTCAGTCATTAAATTTGAATCGTTCAAATAATGTACATTTACACAGATTTTGTTACTAACGACCCGGGTCAACTTAAAACTACTCACTACTCAAATCTATGGGCATTCCCATGGGCTTATCCTTTTCGCCAGCAATGGCTTTAAGCTCAATGATACATTTATTTATTATATAAACACGAAACATTCATTTACTAAGCGTCAGTTCAAGTTCATCCGTGCACTTGACCGCCTGAAGATACCGAAAGGCAAAAATCGGGACGTTGGTGACAAAATCTGTGTGAATGTACATAATTTGAACGATTCAAATTTAATATTGAAATTCCACCAAGCACCTTCAGTCGAAATCTTGAATTCAGTCATGTTTTGCTTCTTATAAATTATCAATTAAACGCTTCGCGATTACCTCACTCATCGTAGCATAATAATCAGCACCGTTAATTGCAGAAAGTTTGTATTAAAAAAAAAGGTAAGGTTTCTGACACAGGATAATTAAATAATAGGTGGGAGATAAATAATATGCGTCCTTAGCGCAATGTGAGCAACATATTACGTAGTAAAATATCTCACCTGTTACAAAGGAAGCAAGTAAGAAAGTGGAAGAAACGAAAGCACCTGAGTGATTCACCGGTGTCATGTTTATCACCACTCAGAACGTCTTCGAGCGGGCGAGGGGGGTAGGGAGACGAACAAGTAATGAGGTCGGGTATAAAGGGGCAAACCTGACAAAATTTACTTTGCTAAAAAGTGGCTACCTACGCTAGAAGCAGTAATCACCGCTGCCGTCAGCAGGAAAACAGAATATATATTAAAATTTTCTGTTTTTATTTTAGCCTATTTTTGTGAAAAAAACCGTAAATTATCATTTAAGGAGTTTGCATTTCGTTATTTCACATTCTAAGGCGTTAATTTACTGCACCAAGTTAATACATACCACTTATCAATATCAAGTATATGAACCAAGTTTAAGTGTTATTCTGATTTTCCTTCTATCCCGTCTTGTGTGAAAGAATAATATGTAGTCAAAGAAGTCGACTTTCAATATTAGCTTTTAACGGTATAAATATAACATTAGGCTATTGGTAAAAACCCAAAAACTTTCTTACTTAAATGTAACAAATAACTTTTACTGGCGACTACCAAAACTGGCTGTAAAACCGTCTCCCACTCGCGAATAACGTATCACATATATCTCGCGTAAGCTTTGCGTCTACGTCGCGTTAATGCTGACGTAATTGTCGAGTTAACTACGTTTAAACTTAATCAAAAAGACGACAAAGAGGACAAAATAATATGGTACGTACTTATGTACGTAATACGTTACATGTACGTTTATGTAAATGGCTTTAAACAAAGTAGGTGCTATAAATCGAAAGTTGAACGCCACTAAAAATCTAATTGAGAACTAACCATTCATATTTTCGATGGAAATTTTGTGATTAACTATTTCCATCAATCAGTGGAATAACAAAGATATCAATTTTACTTGATATTATCCAACAGTTCTAATAGGGTAAAAATAGCAACGTATTTAGTTCTACAGTCTTCAATGGAAAGAAGCCAATATGGCTACTCAGGCATTTGTTTTTAAATACGTTGCTATTTTTACCCTATTATAATTGAGTTTTACCAAGTAAATGAAAATTCAATCAACAATCTTACAGTTCTGTTAACGCTGCGCTAACAAATGAAATGTAATTATTTTTCTTTAAAAAAATACATTTAATACCACCGACACCACTGATATTGCATTGAATGAAAGCAAATTAAAGTACCAGTTCTTATGTCAAAGTACAAATTAATTTTATTTGTAAAATAAATTTTCACGAAATAAACATCCAATCGCTTTATTTCATCGGATACGAATGTGAACATTTCACAACAAAAAAAGCCAAACACCTCCCAAATATAAAATAGGCTCCCAAATACAACAAAACATTTGCGTCAGAGGGACCAGAGGTGCAAGCGAAAGATTGCAAACAATCACCCACCCAACCGCCTCGTCACATTGCCGGAAAACCCTTTAAAAAGCATAGAGATAACGACAAACAGTTTCCGCAAGGCGGCAGAAGCGCACTTTGATTCAAGCAAGGAAAAATCATCCAGATTCGTCGCACTGACAAAACCATTTTAAGAAAATATGTATAAAAAAATAACAATTAAAAGAAGGATATAAGTGTAGGCTTTAAAAAAACATTATGTCGTATCTCATGATTATTTGTTGAAAATATTTTTTCCTTTTCATTCATTTTTTGTCCTTGCTGCCAGGTAGGTTACGTATATTTTTACGTTAATTAGGGTGAAAGATGTAAATTACCGATAGCCAGCTGTCATCCACTTCAGAGCTTCGTTCGGAAGGCTCTTTCGGAAAACATTGGAACATTGATAACGGCGCCGGAAAAGAGGCGCTGACATCGTAATGAAACAAGTTACACAAAAAATATGCATACAATTGTTCATTAAAAAAATCGAATTCCAGAATACAGACATTAAAATACAACTTTTACAAGATTTTTCGTTGCAAATAAGTTTTTTAAAAAAATCGTACCAGTGGTGCTATTTCTGCGTGCACAGCGTTTTTTTGTACGGACTGAAATACCCAACGCAATCACGTTTTGAGTATACAGTCTGTCTAACTCAATCACGTGTTGAGCATTTCAGACCGTCCAAAATAAGTGTATATCATAGAAATAGGACCGTTGAGTTATCAATTCGAAACTCCACTACACTAAAATAGTAAAAATCTTTAATATTCCCTTGACAAAATTAAAATTAATTTTATATAAACTTCATCGATACAACAGTGATCGATATTTTTTGTATTTACGGTTTACTGTTTTATAACTTTTTCCCTAGCCCGACGATGTTTATTAACAAATTCACAATATCAATTTAATTGTCAATGGTATTGAAATTTTCAAATAAGTTAGATAAAAAATCCATAATAACAAAACCTTCGACAGTGAAGTAGTAACACTAAGCTAAAGTAAATAGACCCGAGACGTAAATTTGAGTAGTTTTGTTCGTGTTTTTTGTACAATAACAAAATGACAGCAGCTTTGCGTTATCACAGTATAGAATATATGATTACAAATATATGTTTCGTTAACCTTAGTTAAAATGACGCCTTAATTCATTAAGAGTTTAATAATTACAATTTAAATATAAGTGAAGATATAAACTTCCCAGGATCGATTATGATACGGTGAAAAGGAATTGCTGGGAGTAGTCTTTTCTCACATAACGTTATGTAATCAGTCAAGGATAATTTTACCAAAAAACACGAAATCAAGTTATAAAATAATTGGTAAAAAAATATATTTACCACATAACTATTGCACATTTACAGTAAACACCGCCTGTTACAAAGTGCTGAATTATCTATCGTAGATAAAAAAATAAAGACGCTTTTGAAGATTTGCATAGACAGTGACTTTTGCAGGACTGTGGCATGCTTCAATATCTTGGTATGGATTTTGTATTCGCTTATTACGTTTTAATAAGTAAGAGTAGACGTTTGCCGAAGCATTAATGCAGCGGTTTTGTTTTTGTTGGTATTATTTACATCGTTAAGAAGTACTGCAAGAAAGACGCGGTTCTCCGCAAGGCGCAAGATACAGCACCAATTTGAATTGTAAATTTGGCGCACAGACTGTAAAGGAAAAATGTATATGAACGTTCCTAAGAATAGAAATAAAATACTATTACTATTGCAACAAAACTTTTGTTCATTTTGATTGACGTCCGATATTTCAATTGTTGCATTAGAGAATATGTAGGTTGTAACTGTATTAGAAGATAATAAATAAACGAATGAACTCACCCACAGTATTACGTACGATTTCGATGGTTATCAATCAAAGATAATCTGCCGTATTGAGAAAGGCAATTTTATCTCATTACACTTTTCATAAATACTATTGTCGAAAAAATATAATTATTTTATTCAACCTACTATTAAACATATTATACTACATTAAGTTTTGTGTTTATTATTATTGGTATTTTCTAGAGCAGTGCTTTCCAAGCCGGGGGGCGCAGGTTTTCTCCGGGGCCACCGCAGAACATTTTTTGTTCAGGGGGACACGGATTATTTTTTAAAGATTTCGGTGGCCGTCGCATGAAAGTTTGGGAAGCACTGTTCTAGAGAATGAAATATAATCCCTGAGAATAATAAAAAAAACTTCATAGCATGTAGAACCCCCATGTTTTTAATTCATGATGCTGCAACAAAATTATTGTAATATTATATAAATTAAGATGTTTGACAAAATCTGTGAGAATGTACATAGTTCGAACAATTCAAATTTAAGATATTTGAGACAAGGAAAAAGTTGAGATAGTAGAAATCAATTGAAAATGTATTCAAAATATTAAAACTTTCTTTATGCGAAACTTCAGGACAGTCTATGAGTATCAGGTACAGACCATATTGTTCGACAGTTTAAATTGCCGCTAAAACAACCATCACTCCAAATGCCATCTGTTTTTCCAAAATCTATTACTTTTAGGCGATCTCTATTTTTAATTGTAATTTTTAAAAAAGTAACAATTATTAATGATCCCAAAACAATTTCCGTACACTTTCATTCCTTCGAAATTGACCCTCATGTTACTTTACACCGTTTTGACGATTTCAGAAACCCTATATGATTCATTTCTCTAGGTTAGTCCAATAAAGAAATACCATGGTATCCTGAAGCACGTCACTGTATACATAAATAACATCGCTAACATACTGGTTCTAACAACTCGTTGAAGTAACGATATGTGAGGTCACGTACAAACCACTACAGTTTCATATATTAAAGGAACATTTCCTCCACGATACATGTATTGAAGGGATGCAATAGATTGCGTCACTGTGTAAATTAAGTGATGTAGGGATATTGGCGAGGCGTGAAGATATCAGGTTGGATATGCACGTTTTCGTTTTGCGACTGATCCGAGTCCGATTGCACGCTTCGAGTTTAACAGTGTAATGAACATTGAGAGAGAAGCATTTACAAGATGCATGCAATTTCGAATTGTATAGACTGCCTAACGAACTTACTCCATATCCATTAAATTACTCACATCCATAGTAAGGCTTTTGTTTTTATGTTACGATGATTATTGTTTTCTAATTCGTGTGATATATCTCATTTGAAAATACTTTTTTACCCAGTGTCCAACCCAATTTCAAAATTATAATAGAATCCACTGTACCTACTGATGTTTTGAAAAAGAATTTTTAAAATCTGTTCGCTAATAAAAATAAGCTTATGGGAAATAATCGAGTGTGTTCGTTCCAGTTCCCAGATCACACAGTTCCCTAGATCTTTTTTTTGTTGATATTTCTAGTCTTTACGAGACATATTTTGTAAAAAAATAAATATAATGAAAGCATAAATGTATAATGCATTAAAGAGCGTACTGTAAATGAATTGTAATTATTTGAAATAACACAATTTCATAATACATAATCAAAATGACGACTGACGACAAACACGATGCCAATAGTATTTAATTTAAAATGATTCACATGTTCAATTCAATAAATCTGCATATATAATAGATAAATTCAAATAATAATGAAATGACTCCGATATGCTCAATTCACTAACAATAACATTAATATAATTTCCTTTAGATATAATAGCTACATTGTTGTACCTTTATATTGTGCCTCAAACCCATAAACAATCAACGCAAAGACAAAAGCATTAGCATAATCTGAATTTAAGACGTTCAGCATTGCAGACGCCTGCCTATGCCTTCCACAAATTTACGTCACTCAGTCAAAAATAAGCAGACAGCCGGCATCTCACAAAATCTATTGTTTACTCATAGATTCGCTATACCAGATTATATTGAGATGATTTTCTGAATGCAAAAAGGTAGGAATAATGTAGGGTATAAATACCGATATGTGTACAACTGAGTCAAACGCAGATTTATCCATAGAACGGCAGCTCGAGATTGTGGGTTTGAACGACTTTGATTTGTAAATTATTTTTTTAAGGATCGATTTCACAATAAATAAAAACAATGTTGTTAAATTTATATTAACATTATCATGTATTTGATATGATAACTTATACATATTTTACATTTTACAGGGTGTTCACTGTCAATACTTGGCGGAAAGGCATTGTATTAAAAAAATAAAATACACATTTGTAATGCTGTGGTTGATAATGTTCGCCATGAATGAAAAAATAAAAGTGGGAATTGGTACAAATGTGTATTTTATTTTTTGAATATGACATATCGATCATATTCATGTTCAGTTTTAACATCATCTGCTTATATATATATATATATATGAACGAGTATCCATGTTTAACATTTTTTAACACAACAATGACCAAAAACATTGACAATTAAATTAAATAGCTCAGCTATTAGAAAAAACCTCATGTCGCCATTTGTGAAGCTGTTTGTTTCTCTCCAAGTCTGCCAGAAGCATACTAAAAGCATCATATTTAATAATTATATTCACAAAAATATATCCATGTGTCTTCTAAGACGTAATACGAAAAATATGGCGATCGAATGTTAACATTTAGGAAATTCTTTACTCGACAACAAATTAAATTCATATGTAAATGGTTAAATAAATACATTTGACTCGTCAGTTATACAAAATAGATAAGTAGTATACACCAGCGTTCTTCAACCTATGGTCCGCGGACCGGCACCGGTCCGCAAAAGTTTATTGCCGGTCCGCGAAAAGTCGTAAGTTGAGAACTGACGGTACGTAAATATGTGTATCTGGTTGAAGCCGGTCCGCGAAATATTTTTCCATTTTTTACCGGTCCGCGGATGTAAAAAGTTTAAATACCAGTGGTATATACTATAGAAAGTGATTCCAGTGCCCTAATCCATTACCCCAGACGGTGGCAGAAAAAAATTCCAGGAAAATAACTGGCAAGACAACAAACAACACATGGGTGTCGTGTTTACGAAACCATTGTTCTTACAATGCTTTAAGTGCGAGTTCTTAGTTAAGGCCGGATGGTTTTCGCGAATTTACTAAAGCGGAAACCAACACGCGACTTGCACAAAGGATGCACATTAATACTAGTATGTTTTGATACACCTGTACGGTAAGTATTTGAAACACGTAAGAGCATTGTATAAATTCCAAAGAAAGATATTCTTTCACAGAAATCTCGAACTAGGCATCAGTGCCAGTGGATGAATAGTGCACATTTTATGAAATGATGTTTTGTATGAAGCTAAGAATAGGCCAATATCTTTATTATTTTGGGAGGTGTATGTATACCTTATCAGCTTACCTGACCTATTGTTGGGCGTAGTTCGTTGTGGCACAACTTGTCATACGTCTGCAGCTCTTTTCTCAATTATAGTATACAATAACTCTTGCAGCGGACTTTTGGACGCTATCTTTGCTTCTTGCCTATTACTTTATAAGTACATCTACGAACCACTTTCCGAACGATATGGCTTTGCTTAATATATACATTGCACCTATATATATATATATATATATTATTTTGGTATTAATACCCAACGCGTTATTGACAACATCCCTACGTCTATAACTCCAAGCGAAACATTTGGCGTTTTCCTTACATATAGATAACGTGACGTCCATTTGCACAAACAAGGCATGAATATGAGGTATTTTGTCAGATATTTATTAGCGTGAGGACAAATTAACCTATATAAACAAAGTTGATACCCGTTAAAAGATTCCCCCGTTTGGTTATATAATGCGTTCGATATCGCAAACCGCATATATTGGAAATATTTATTGTTTTTATCCATTGAATTTAAAACTGGAAATTTTCTAAATAATATGACAAACATATAAAACAAAGAAACACAAAGGTTAATAATTCGTCAAATTATTGCACGATACGAAACGAATAATTCCAAACAATAACGGGAAGATACAACTTGACAGCGAAGTGAGTAGACAGCCTCGCGAGAGCGCCAAACAAGACGAAGCGCAATGAATGGCGTGCAAATATCGTAAACATGTTTGCGATGCAACCACCAAAACCCATCTGCAACTTCGGTAAGTTTATTGCGTCTATAGCTGCTAGTAAATAGGATCATTCTCCGGTGGTGTATACGTAGAGGAGACGGATAAAACAAAACAAAGCTCTACTTAGATGCTTATTTATAGATTTAGATACAGATGAGAACATTACATATAACATTACAGTAAAAACCAACATTCATCTCTGGTAGTCTTCTTCAGACTTTGTAAACATGGGAAACCCTGAACTTATTTAATATTTTTTACCCGAAACAAAGCTTCTTTATTTTAAATTTCTAATGATTTAAAAAAACTATAAATACATATTAAAGAAAATTACTTTTTACGGTACAATTGTCGTGACAGTAAGCTTCAGCTGACTAAGCGGAATAAATGTGTTCATGTGAAAAAATAAATTGATAGTGCCATGCCGCGCTGTCTTCTTTCCTTGCAGTACATCTATTTTAGCTTAATAGTGTCTCTAAGGAGAAATATTTTTTTTCATGAAAGTCATCAAGTTTATTTATTGTTAAAAATTAAAATTACAGTACATGACATAACAGCTGACGCCAATTCCCCATAATACATCAACATAATACATCAAAATCAAGAAATAAAATAAACAGTTCACAAATACTATCACTAAAAATTTCCACTTCTCTAGGCAATGCGTTGATCAATCGAACGGCCCTTGGAACTGGTGACTCGTACCTCCTAAGCGAGGTATAAGTTTTTATAAATAAAAGTATTTGCTCATAGTTTCGTCCACGTAAGAATAAATTGGGAGCATGTAAATTAATAGTCATGAGAATTTCAGGATTATTAAGTCGGCCCCGAAGGAGAAGAGAAAAATGCTTTAAGCTTGAAAACGATCTACGAGTTTAAGTCGACATGATTTCAAACTTTAGATTAGTCTTTAAAAAATATGATACAGCAATATTTTAATATGTCGCAATAGGATTATGATTGAAATATATGTAATATTAAGATCACTTATAGAGGCGTTATTAATTTTAAATTGGAAACGTATTTTCACTAAGTAACCGCACCACTATTTCATCGAATCTATTAAAAACATTCCTTTATACTAAAAAATATGGACCTAATATGAAGGTTATGGGTTATGTTCATATTATGAGCATATTTAGTCTATAATATAAATATGTATGTTTCGTTTTACTAAAGAATATTAAGTAGTGATAAGTTAAATTTTTTAAATAAAAAACATTTGGGAATAGGAAACGCATTTTTGAATGAGTGCGAATCTAAACTTTTTTATCGGCAGAGCAAGATACTTGCCTACTGTTGTATTGTGTATGGAAAATTTATTGGATGCGAGTAAGTGTTATATGATTTGTAAAATATATTTAAACTAAAGTAACTTTTGCGAATATGTATATACATCTTAGGGGTAGAGATATGTTTCGTATTCAAATCCAGTCGAATCCCCGCCGAAATTGAATACGCAGGGTAGGTATCGAGAAAATAATTTGGCAGAGGTGCCGTTACCGCGGCGCACGGAAAACAATACGACGCGCGTTAGTATACACAGCGGTAAACATAAAGTAATATTATTTTACTGTCACGCCATGGGGTTCGGAAGTTTCCTTCAGCATGCGTGGCAGAGTATGTAAACCCTGAAACGTTAAAGAATTTCATTGTGGCTTTTAAGATTCGTTTTAACAATAAAACGACTCTTTTATTATTATAACGATTCTTTATAAATCTTAAATCCATCTTTCATTCAGTGAGATTTCGTGAGTTTTGCGGAGGTTTTAATGTTGCTCCGTCAATTTGAGATACGTACAACATAAAAAATATCCTGAAAAGAATAAGCAGCTATATTAAACATTAATATTTTCTTTTCCTTTCTTTTGAGTGGTTAGTAAACATATTTGTACTGAATTTATGTAATCATCGAACTTTGTTATTACGAGAAAGATGGGACCGACTGAATTCATTCGTAAAAAGCATTACTCGTAATATCAGATAATATATATTTTTAAATGCTTACAAACATACACATCACACGAAGACATGAAGTATCTGGAGCAATCAACAATTAATATTTATTTACACACCCGTTACACACATATTACATTTATCTGTCAATCCACATTTCTTATAGAATTTAAAATTGATGCTTGTTTCATTGCTTTCACTATCATTGTTTCAAAATTTTGACGATATTTTTGCTCGGTATGCCAGAGAAGTAGCTTGGTATAAAAGTAGATAAATGTATGGAGAAAACCATGTATTAAAATTTCAACGAATGTTTCCTCATTAAATCCGTTTCCGTGATTGTAATAACCGAGTTCGACATTTACTTCGGTTACCCACTGCGTCTTGCCATTCGATTTTTAAAAAATCTTAAATTTAAGTAAAAGGCTGGAACGAGTTCTGAAAAGAAAATTAGTGATATAAAATTTAATTTGATTACTTTGTTATTCACAAAAAGTGATTGTACTACAACTTGTGAGACTTGTCACAAATTGTAGCACAAAAAGTGGAACAAGAAAGTTGTCAAATTTAATTTTATAATAAAAATAAACTTCCGCAGAGTTACCGCCGAATCTATCAATGATAGAAAATACATAAGTGGTCAGTAACTTTTTATATAATTTACACAGTTTCGTAGTATTTTTTATATATGATATACACATATGTATAACATGATAAAACAATACCTCGTATTCCACACGACACAGATGTTACAAGAGAAGAAAAAAACTCGCTACTGTTGAATAAATTCCTTCAACAAAAATCATTTTAATTATATAATCACGTGCTCAGTTTATGTGGAGAAAAAGATACATTGCATCTATAAAAGTAACAATAAAGGCAATTAATCGCATTGTTTCAAGTTGGAAGCGATTGGTTAAAATCATTTTTGTGATGCAAAATGTTGCTTGACCGTGAATTTTTTCTTGTTGAAGCTCAATATATCAAACACTCATTTTTGTCAAAGTTGTGGGATGTGAGGTATTGTTCCATCATGAGCGATATATATTAGATATACATATATATTATATATATATTTGTCGACTAATCTGTAAAAAAAATATATTGAAAATTTGTGTTAAATTACAGATATATAGCCTGCGATAGAATTATGCAATAGGCACCCTTATTTATTCACGCTACAAAACTATTCTTGATTTAAGCTTTCCGTGCACGATATTTTAGGCTATTAACTTCATTATTAAAATATTTTTTTATGACGTAAAACGAATGCGCCTTCACGCACTATTGCGATACCTCTGAAATGTATTATTCTTCCAACATAGCACTGAAATAAGCCGCAAGCGGATTTGGCAACCCATATTACCTCCCCAAAATGTACACACGTTGTTCTACCCAATAATCAGTTTCTATCCACCCACAAAGAAAATAACACCATCGTATTTTTATAGTTAAATCATTTTACAATTTAATTCAATCCAGTTAGCTGGCATGAAATTCGTTACCGAAAAAAATGCGAGCATTTTAAATGATACTAACCGGTCTGGATTAGTCGAAGAAAATTGAGACATCTCGCAAAACTGGTTATAAGCCTACGCTAATATCGGTGGATTGATTGGGTCACGCAATACGAATTAATTTAATCAGCGTGTTATCGGAACCCTTAATGAAAATAAATTTAAGATTCACTAAAAAGATACACCAATATTAAAAATAAAAAAAGAGTGGCATCCTATCATAAGATGTCGAGTGGTTTCCTTCGGTAGTAAGAATGGCTTGTAACACTTTCTAAGCTCGAGTGTTCATATCCTGGTAGTGTATATTACTTTTTATTATGTACATTATACCGTGTGATTAGATATCATTTATAAACCTACACGTTAGTTGCACTGGAGAATGATTTCTTTTATATAATTAACATTAATATCATCGTTCTGACAGAATTCGGAAGTCGGAATACTAGTTTGGAGTAAACCTATATAGATATGCTGAGAAATGAATGCATCTAGGTTTTTGAGATTCTTATTTGACACGATTTTTTTATTTCAATTATAAATTTTGCATGTTTCTAAAAATATTTGTAGAGAATTTAAATATGAACGAATTTGTGTTTTACTAGAAGATTGCTTTTAAAAGTGGAACATTTTGGTATAATAAACTTCAAATGAGACCTTTTAATTTTTTCATATTATGAGTATTCAAAAATTTTAAGCGACACTCATGTATCAATGGTACAATAGTTTTTCAAATAAAAAAAAATATTCATACACATATTCAATTTAGTTTTTGATATGCGACAAACCAAGAAACTGCTAGAGACGAATTAAGTCGATAAAAGAATGTTAAAAATCTTAATTATCAGTAAATGTATAAGATTCCAAATAAATGAATTTCGCCAAGTTTAAATCTCACAAACCTTCAAATATTAAGCAGCATAAAACTGTAGATAAACAGTTATTAACAAGTATTATTTTGACAAATTAAATAATTCATAATGAATTTCGTTACAAAATAACTATTTTTAAGCATACTCACTTATCGAGTTTTGACTCTCACGTATCGGCCGGTAAAAGTATTTATATTTTCGGGCGTATTATTGATAAAAGAGCAAGGTCTTCTTTCGCAATGAATCTTATTATGGGAAGCAATATAACGACAAATTAACGAGAATACATGCTAAGAACGGTATGCCAGCTTATTTCGACTAACTTAACTAGGTCATCTAATTCTTATAATAAATAATCTGCTGGCAAAAATAAGCCCTGACTAAATCACCTTCTAGTAGTAGACACGACGAAAGAATACAGACTTAGTTTGATCGTGTCATACTGTTTTCGGTAAAACACTTTACAGAAATTAAAAAAAAAACTAATTTATGACTGGTATATATTATATATCCAATTGACACGTACACGAGTAGTTTATCTAGAAATAGAAATTCAGAAATTTCTACGACATGCTTTTAACAACGGGTCCGATGTTAAGGGTTTAAAGTTTAAACTATCAGAAGATTCACAAGTAAGTAAGTAATCAATCATAGCCATTTTATTCCCGGTGCGCAGACCTTCCCGTCCAAAGTCAGACGTCCACCTTTGCCAATTACTTAATTTCAGAAAGCCACGTGTTCAATGACGAACATGGGATTTAGATTTTACACCCATATACGGACGCGCATAAACTATGTTTCCAAGAAATTTTAAAGATAAACAGAGCACAACTGAAAAGCGCATCAATTTTGAATGATCAGCTATATCTGCCGAGTTCTCCACTCTTATACCCTATATCTGAGTAAATAGAATCATAAAAAAATCTCCGACAAACAAAAATAAATATAATTCTTAAAATTATCCACCATTCAAATCTGTAGACATTCCCATGGGTTAATTCTTAATAATATTTATAAAATAATTATAATTGTCTTGTTATAATTATTCTTTGGTACCGAATTAGGTGATAATCACCGAACCTGTTATGTTGTCCAGTGGTCCACGGTTTCGAATCCCCATACAGGCATTTTTTTTTAAATCGATTTATGGATTTGTTTACAAAGGCCTGCGTGTCTGTGATGTTCCAATACGCTTCAATTTACTTATCTGATTCTAATAACTACCGTTTCGTAGTCCCATCATTTTAGCCTTTTCCGCTACTAAAATTAGTGTTTTAAGACTGAATAACAGAACAGCTAGATATCATAAAACAATAAACAGCTACACCAATGCAACAGTAGAACAATCGACGAAAAAATAGTTTTGAACAATGAATGCCGTTATAGACAATGATATAATGATAAATAAAATGTAATTTTAAAATAAAATCAACGTTGATATTACCTAAGAGGGTTTACAGTGACACTGTAATTAAAAAATGTATTAATTGTGCAAAACATAACTAAACTGTCGTCTCGAAACTAAGATTTTCTTGATGTTGATATGCTCCAATATGTGCCCATATCATCCACATTGTGAGGGAACATGGGCTAAAAAAAACACCGCAAAACGGAAATTGACTTTTTCGTTAATTTTAACCGATATGCCATTTTTGGGGGGCGTCAAGTCTATAGCCAGCGTATTAATGATATTCTTACGTGCAGTAAATATACCAATTTCGTCATATATTTTCCGCACGTGTCTTCCCATAATTGAGCAAAGAATATCTGGTTCGATCTCTCCTACTAGTGCAATACAATGTAATGTATTGTCGGGCGGAACACGCTCAATCTACGCATCTAGAGTGGGCTACGTTGTTTAGTGTCCCGAACTCCAGAGTCAGCAGAAATAATTGTCGAGTGGTTGCTTCCCGTGTATGATAAAATTTGGTATTACATCACGTGCGTGTGTCGCTGGTGAGGATACGCGGACGATGGTTTAATACAGCGAAGAGTTGATGACAACAAATATAGAATCTGTTTTCTTCTGTATATGATAAGTTTTATCGATACATATCTGAGAAACACATTGCCTTCGAAGATTGCATACCTGAAACAAGGAGAAAATAATTAATTAGAAAAGAAGTTCTTATTGTACACAATACGAGAGATTGACAAATCTAAACTTTTAAGACAAAATTGTGGCTGATCATTGTGCAATAAAAAAAATTAACGGATTCGGAACTTTTATACAATTCTTACCCCATTCTTGGTGGAAAGGTTAATATAATATTTAAAATAATAACACATTATGTTACTTACTCCATATATAAAAAAGATCAAAGGGGTGGGGGGGTTTGCTCATCACGAGCCATTACATCAATGATAATTCTCGCTAATGATCCTTATTAAAAATTTCGGAATTAGAATAAAAAGAGCTTCATTTTTAATACTACTCTTTAATACAATTATGATGCGGGTAACACGTATTTTTATGCATTAAATATCCATTCTAAATCGTACAATCAATCTATTATACATATCGACTGTGGAAAGGAAAAAGGACGTAACCCACAGTTTTTTCAAAACAGCTTTTTTCGATAATCACCATGTATTCAACATGATAGAACATTCGGAATCTGGGCTTTCAAGATCCCAGGATTGATGACTGTTTTTTTTTGTTGTTTTCTGTGTATTCAAAAAATGTAGAAAAAATCCATATTCCTCTACGGATCTCTACTGAAATATGATAAATGTTTTATCAATCGCAATATATTTATATATAAATATCGGCTGTAGAAAGACAATAGGACGTTCTATCACACACGTACACCAAGTACACGTTCTATCAAATGCCGAATTAGTATCTAAATTTATCTTTAAAAAACAGAAGAGCTTGTGAAAATTGCAATCATGAAAAGGACTTACGCAAAAGTTTTTTATAGACCATTTGTTAAATTAATATCAAATTGAGTAAATAAAACACCAGTCTTTGTTCACGTATATTAAATATTTTGACTTTGGCCCAAAATCATCAAAAAATGTTTTTTACGCCAATTGTAAAATTCGTTATGTGTAGATTACGTCCGTTTGTCTTCTTACTATAGTCGAGTTTATACTTGATGCATTGATACATAATACTGAATACAATAATTGAAGCTTAACTGAGATGAGATCAACTGTGGAAAGTTCAAAGGACGTAACCCACATTTTTGTCAAAACAGCTTTTTTCGCTGATCACAATATATACGACTTGATACACGTTCTATCAAAAGGATGTAAGCTACAAATGTTGAATTAGTACCTAAATTTAGCTTTTAAGTTTGAAAAAAGATGAGCTTGAGAATATTGAAACCAAGAAAAAAGACTGAAAAATAGGGTTTTCTCAGACAATTTATTCAATTTATATTAGATTATGTCAATTAAACACCAGTTTAGAAGTCTCCGTGCACTTCAAGGATGTGTATAATTCATAATATTGCATATGGCCCAAAATCATCAAAATACGTTTTTTGCGCCTCCCGTAAAATTTGATATGTGTGGGTTAGGTCCTTTTTCCTTTCCACGGTCGATATTTAGGTTATTAGCGGTGTTGGTTTTCACGATTTATGTTACCAGTATTTTACAATTTTCTTTAATAATACAATAATAATATATTAAAAAAGCAATATTTAAAAAAGGATACACACTTCGTCATATTATAACGATAATAATATTACATCGCATGCTGTACCTGCACGGGTAGTCACGCGATTTCGGCATCCACGTGCACATCTTCAAATATGGTTTTTCTGTTTGCAGACCACTCAATAGACACACGATTCAAAGATTACGTCGAAGAATTATTATTATGCATTTATTCCCTCGAGCAGCATTTGGTACACAAAAGGACTAGGGGACTTTGAACACCTTACGTTTGCACATGTCAAGTGCAGAGATTAAAATATGTATAGTACGCTCGAACCAGCATCAAACAGCGAGTGATTGAGGATGGGTACAAGAATAGTATCACTCTGAATGATTCGTGTAAAATTTACATTAAGAAATTATCAACGTTCGGTTGATATTTCGAGACGAAGGCGTCTTTAAAATAAATGAGACTGCAAAATATAAACTTAATATTGTATCAATTCGTGAATCTCGATTAAAACGCTTTGGTTACTAAGGATGCCCAACTGAAATGTCTCTGATGAGCCACACATAAATATTTAAACCTTAATAATAATATTTTTTTTATATTAAGCAAACACCTCTCAATAAAATCATTTTTTAAAATCCTTTTAGCATTTATTTTTATTAAATGACATTTTTTTGATGTCGTCCGGTAATTAGGCCGTGGCGCATCACAGTATATTAGTTGAATATTTATCAGTTAACCTGTTTCGGCACTTCGATTTTTAACTTTGAGAAAAAATATTCGCAGCGATATGTGGTGTCAAATACAGCTACAATGCACAGTGCTAATTGCATTAATATCAGAAATTTCAGTAGTTGTTTTTCATAAAGAATAAATTTTGTTACAATAGCTTTTACACTCGGATAAAATTCTGAAATCAGCTATTTTCACCTTGTAGTTTCTAATTGAATTCATTTAATTTCATTGTTATATCTCTTAAAAACATAAATTTAAAGTAATTGTTAATAATAAAGTTCAGATATATCATCAGAAATTTGAAAACCTCGAAAGGGCCACATGAAATCTTCAATTGGGCCACACGTGGCCCGTGAGCTAAGGTTTGGGCATGCCTGGTTAAGACGGACGGCAAGTTTTGTTAAAATTCTTTTATTAATATAATAATGCAGTGATGCTCGATTAGAGGTAAATGTAACATGTCGGTTTTGCATTGAACATATGACATTCCAAATGGAAATGAAGTTGGGAACGATTATAAAATATTCTCTCTAATAACAAAGCAATATACATATTATAGATAAAGTATTCGTCAGGATTTTGTAAGTAAAAAATAGGTGTAATTATCATTTTGTGCATTTAATAACATATTTTTTAAAATGTCTAAAGCTGATATATCTACCATACAAAATGCCATCCCTAATTCATGTATGGTAAGGTCAATGTACCAATTTGCGTCAGTACACCAATTACCGGCAGCTCCGAGAGAAAAATTGAAAACAAAGCACGTGCTCAGTTTTTTTCAACTAGAAATTTCGGCAGTTTTAAGTTCTGTTAATATTGTAAACAAAAAGTCTCCAAAGTAGACTGGGTGTGTAGAAACACCAATACAAACTTTAGTCTTGTGTCAAGTGTTGATGGTTATAGTTCATAGTGAAAAATTTGTGCAGTTTGTTCCTTAAGTAAGTAAAATTTATTACATTTATTATTAAGAGTTTCTATATTGTTTTATGAAATTTTAGCAACGATAATGGTATTTTTTCTAATTTATGATGATTTTTCAACGTAAAAGAACACTAATATTATTAATTTAATCATTAGTTAACATAAAAATCAAATAAATAAAAATGCCGGTATTTGGAACGCCTAGTTTTTTGTAATGCCCCAAATTTCGGCATGGCTGGAAGCAACTGGAAATGGCTAGAAAATGACGACATCATTTGGTACGACCAAAAGGATATTTTGAAAATAGTCCAGCAATGAATTTAAATAGTCGCGGATCCTATGCTGTCCCTGAGCTGGGCGAATTAAGGCAAAATAAGGATGAATAAACTTACTTTGACTTATTACTTATACCAAATGAATTTATTTGTGTTTGAACATGATATATAAACTTTTTCTTTATTTTATTGGAAATACTATGTATTTTTTGACCAAAAGTATTAATCATTCAATTGATTTTTATTTATATTATTATAACAATTATATTAGTACCAAAACTACGTATGCCGATAATACGAACACACTGTGCCGGATTTCAGTTAAAATTATAAAAATATTAATAAAATGATATTTATAAAGGTTTACAAAAACCGATAATTGGTACATTTACCTTACACATGACACATTTTGACAAGTATACAAATACCATATAAGCCATGACATATCAATCGAATTAAAAAATATATATATTTTGGACATATCAATTTTTGGTTCTTTGTCACAGAAATAGTGCCAAAAGAAAATTAAATAATAAATAAATTAGCACATTGCAGACTTTTTAAGAAACTGCTGAAATTATATTTTTCCAAGTGTTTAGATAGACGACGTTGCATATCTCCGGTCAAGAGTAAGCCAAATAGATTTCATCATAGGAAATTCTTCATATTTCTCTAGTTATTCTAAATTGGGTCGAACTTATTTTGATAGCGGTAACTTCCATACGCCAACGGTGTGATAATTTGTCAATTTTCATCACTGTCAAAGGAATTGCAATCTAAATATTTAATATCTAAATTTTGCTAGGCATTACTCTCGAGTCAAGAAAAGATAATTTAATAAACTTGTCAGTTTATCGAAGTAGATACACCTACGGGGAACCGCATTTTTTTAAAATGTAAGTCACTTCTGTAGTTTACTATGCTGCTCCACAAAATATGCCTGGATAATACAAAGGTGTCTTTAAAAGGTTAAACACCACTATCTTAAATAGTACCAACAGACAATTAAAAAAGACAAAGAGAGAGGATACATAATAGTTAATGTTCACATAATGTATGTACAAAATTGATTGGTAGATAAGTCGTATAAATAATTATAAGAATGTACGATAATAACGTGTGGATCCACCATGTTTGTCAGTTCCCAGTTTAAATTATTAACACCAGAAATACCAACAATTTATTTTCAGAAATGCTCCAATAAAATGGCAAAACGTTCGTAGTCTTTTCGTAACGACTACCATACCATGTCTGCCACTTCATTGAGCCATGTAAAAATAATTGGTTCATAGTAAGCCGTCTTCTCGGCTTAGAAATTAATTAGTTGTTAAATCGTGTGCGAATCAAACCAGAAACGAAATAATTACGAATAAAATTCAAAAGCAATGTTTATTCGTACGTCACCGTTATTTTCTACACGTATCATTGATCTAAGTTTCTTGTTACGTGGTCAAATTTAATGAAACGGAAAAGTACTCTTTGAAAATCACGCTAGCGGCGGATAATTCCACTTATATTCTTTTCTATACATTGCCTCTCGAGTTTTAAAGACAAAATCAAACACAGGGAGGAAGGGGAAGTGGAGTAACCGACTTACACGTATTCATTGTTTTCAACTTCTCGACAATTTTATACGAGGGGTTAGTTTACGCAATGAATAGGTGATGAATTATTTTCGTGCGAGGGTGGAAACGTAACGCATACAATCGTGGTAAAATTACGGAAATTTTTCTTTCACATAACTGTACTGAATTATATAACTATCGAACTAAAAAAATCAATAAATTAAACAACTTTCATTCAATATAAACTTATATTCAATCTAACGCTTACACAATCGATAAAATCAAATTTGCGTCATCCTATCAAAACAAAAGATAAGCCGTCCGACCTTGTTATCGTACGGATATCCCTGACATATAAATTTTACTGTTCAGATGTCTCGAAAAAAGGGGCAAAAATATCATCAACAAACGGAAAAATCTCCGCGATAATCCAGCCGGTGTGGCATAGTACCCCAGAGCAACACCTCTGCCCCCATCTACCCTGCACCCCCACGCACACAAAATATTACAGCACCCCGCGCGCGGTACGAGCAAATCGCACCCGGGAAAAGTCACCCAAGTTTATATATTGCCGTCGCACTGAGAAGAGCCCAGTTCCTTGTTCGTCCATAATTCTGTGTATTATCTTTGAGAAAAGGTTTCGTTTATATATAAATATACGTAGTAATTTATTGATTAATTATATAACCTTTCTCACAGCGCCCAATTTAATTCGAACTAATCTTTTGAATATTAACATCGAAATCCTCAAAAAGAGATTAAAAAAAACACGATACAAGCAACAATATTATACAGGCCGATGTGAAAACTGTTTAAGTATATGTATATTCAAATCACTTTGATGGCTTTAAATATAAATTCTTGGCGGAAAGACGTATGCATCAAAGTAAAAACAATATGTAAATAAAATAATATTATCCCAACAAATTTTGAGAGACAGGAACGGTGTCGGTGTCGTCTTATGGTATTTTTTTACAATATTTACTTGTATACCTTTACTCTTCCTTTGATGCCACGCCATGTTACTTCGATTTGGTAAACTGATTGTCTCATAGGTATTTGCTTTTAATTATTACATTTTATTATTTGAATATTGACTGTTATACAGTGAGCTTATATCACGCAGACAAATATGTGTAGCTTAATTTAAAATTCTTAACAGAAAAAGATTTTTTTTATTCAATATTTATTTATGGCCGCAATCAAATCAAGCATGATTAAAATAATTGCAGTGACACAAATTATTAGAAACACTCGTATATGTCATTCACGTGCTACAAAATCACCTGCATCGATTTTTTCATTAGCACAGCACAGTTCGCAGGCAAAGAAAAGGTCCGTATATTGATTTCGATAACGCTGCTGTGAATCAATTTTACAAGACTCCCATTGACATCGGCCGGAGCCGAATAGTCTGGACATAATATCCTTTACCCCGAATCCCATCTCACCCCACGCTCCAACTGCGGGCGGGTATGACGTCACTCCGGCCGAGACCGAAGCTCGGTCGATATTACGACTGAGGAAGCCCGGGGCAAGTCGGTGGCTTACTTGCTCGCTTTGGTTGAATTCGCGAAAGCTGTGCGTCAGCGTACGAAATTTACTTTCAGGGAACATTTATCCAACTCAGCAATTTAAGTCTATGGGTATATAAATCATAAATGATCACACAACATTCATTGACAATACTGTTTTGAAATTTGTAACATTTTGGGAGCTAAATAAATTAAATTAAAACGAAAAATAAGTTGTCTTACTAAGCTAAAATAGTTAATAAGGGAGACTAATTGTTATCCACTGCCCATATATTAAATGTTGTGTTTTTGATCAACATCGCTCACGATGTTCATAAAATTTTAAATAAAAGATTTATTCACAGGTCGTATAATTGACCTTTTTTAATTGATTAATAGTACAAAAATACTGTAAGGCCAACAAGCAATGACCGCAAGCATATTTTTTTCAATGAAAACAAAATTATAAATTAGCGAAAAACATTGATTTCAAATACTCATTTTCATCGTGGCTGAATTAAGTAAAACATTTTCATGATTATTTTTTGTCCGATAAAGATTATAAATATAGTTTTAATTTTTCGACTTTTCGCGAAGAGGCGTCGGGTTTTGCGAGTAGAATAATACTCCCGACAGAGCGTAGCTTCTTCCTACGTGATCATACCATTACCTGGGGCCTTCTCACGTCGTCAAGGCTTGATACCAGTTTGGCTGAGAAAGAAAAGTACGAAATCTTAGATAGACAGTATTATTTACTAACTAGTAGCAGATGATTTGATTATTTTATAGATGAACTTTAAATCGGAAACGCAAGAGAATTTAAACAAAAGAAATGCAAACGAATCTAAATGTGCGCACTGTCAATTCATCGTGGAAAGATCATATTTCAAAATTATAAATCTTAAAAAATTGAATTCGTAAGCGCTTTGTACAAATATAATGTAAAATATTATTTATTTCATTTTCCACAGATTTCAAATACGTACCACGCTATAAAAAAAAGAGTCAATTATTTATTTACACTGATTGTTTGGCGATAGAATGACTAAACTATACATAGTTTTTTTTCCATAAAACGAAATTTTATTATTCATTAATGATATATTTTATATATTTCATTATCATATATAATTAGTATATTTCCATACCTATATAAAATATTCACAAACTAAAATACGTTTTTGAAATTATAAATACATATTATGTATAAGTTGTTGAAAAATACTGTATCACGAATTTTTCGCACAGCTATTCTCCATGAAACATGTCATCTGCGGTCAAAGAGTATCGGGTGTGCTTCGTTAGAATATTTAAATATGAAAACGTATGATTTACATCCATCCCGTCGGTATTTTGCAAATAACCAAATCAAGCCGTATTCGAAACCGCATTGCCAGACGCAGTCTGTGGGCGATGCATAAAGCTTGCATTCGTTTCTCTGACCCTGAGTAAACCAGACACAATATGTATGGAAGTATGCACGGTATAGTTATAGACCAGCGGTCAAGAACGAATGGTTTTAGTTCTCGAATGCAAATCAAATCAGCCGACTTTGATGAAGAGGCAATGCAAATGGACAACTGAACAAAGAATCAAAAATGATTAAAAGTAAGATACGTAGATGACGCAACAGAATCTACGTATTATTGAAAAGCTAACAATTTCAAGCACATTAGCGATTTGAATACTACTAAAAATCAACATAAAAACTTATCGGTGAAGTGTCAAAATGCTTTACCTACGTGTGTTTCGTATATAAAAAAAGAATACTGAGAATTTTATCGAATTGAAAAATACCTTCAGATTCAGAAGAGTCTTTGAGAATAAAATCAATCAATTGTTTAAAGACACCAATATATTTACAACGTGTAACTAACACATAAAATAGTATATTATATTTAAGCGAAATTCAAACGAATCATTTATTTTATTAAATGGCTCGGGTACACGAATTCTATAGAAATACTAAATATTCACGAAAATTAAAAAAGGAATTGCAAAAAATGTCGAAAGATTATGAATTATATCTGCAGTCACATTCTTTATGCTACAATTAATATTAAATAATTTATCCTGGTATTACTTTAATGTGTTCACTGTCAATACTTGGTTGAAAGACATCATATTTTAAAATAAAAATGCATAAATAGCACTTTAATATTGTATTCTCTTGTCAGTTTATAACGATCGTAATTTTATTCAATGATAAACTATCAATAATCGCCGTGCACTTGAACGCCTGAAGATGCCGAAAAGCGAATCCGGGGTCGTTAGTGACAAAACTTGTGTGAATGTACATAATTTGAACGATTCCAATTTAATATTGATATTCCACCAAGCAGCTTCAGTCGAATTCTTTAAAAACTCTTTAATTTGCTCAAAAATATAATATTACGAATTGAATTCATAATAATATATTTAAAACTATACGATACTTTCCATTAGAAATGATGACTAGACTATCATCTGAAAGATGAATGGTTACCAACGTTCCCTCTAAACTGCGCGCGTGCGTGGCCGCGCAGCAGTTGGGAAACCCCCCCGCACTCATTTCGGGTTGGTGCGCACTACAAAGGCCAGTTGCTCAATTAATATTTGATCGGTCCGCACAGCCTCCACGCAGCCTCCGCGCAGCTTTTGAAATATCCGTGTAAGTAACCCTTGGGCTTTGATGGTTACTTCTATAAATAATAGAGATATCACGTGAGCTTTGGCATCAAACGACCATATTACATTTATGAAATTTAACAACCCAAATTAGTGATTACACACTGACGTATCCCACAGGACGTAAAAGCGAAGACGGACCATCCTCTTATTCATATTTCCTGGCATGTAACGTCCAAATGGGATGACTTATCTGCGTAATAAAAGAATCGGCGCCAAGAGGAAAATATGTATATATTTCACACTCGAGACTTGTCTGCACAACCACCAACTGAATGTAATTCATTTATGTAGGTAACAAGCCAAGGATAATATTTAAATCGAATACGGCAATCCGCATTCGAGAACCGGTTACGATCGAATAGTCGCATTGTTTTTAGGACAGTGAAAGCACCCGGTTTAATAAATTAACATTGCGCCAAGTCATTTTGTAATGTCAACTATTTGTGAGGTTATTCCTGGAGGTAAAATCCAGACATAGCGTAATAATGTCATGCATATACCATCACCATCAATTTACTACTGTGATTTCCAATCTAATCAATTTCTGAATTTGAGAGATTCAAATTTAATATTGAAATTCCACCAAGCACCTTCAGTCGAAACCTTAAATTAACCCTCCAGAGACGAGAGCTTTTTTCCGATAAAAAAAATATTTTCTAAGCCATATTGAAGTCACGGATAACTTTTATTCCTATCCAAAATTAAAAAAAAAAAAACGCAAAGTCGTTGTATAGAAACCCCGCATGACTATATGGTCATGCTCATCCTTTTATTACCGTGTAATATTGAGTACGGACAGTAGTAAGGACAAAAGTGACCGTATGGGCTTGCAAACATTCGGGGTTGAAATATAGCTAAACGTGATTTTTTAAAAAATATTTACAATTTGACCTCTTTAGATCAACATAATTTCAAAACAAATATATTAGCAAAATAACTGTAAATAATTTTATGTTTTTATAAAAAAATATCTAACAGTTTCAAAAAGTAAATTAAAAAAAACGTAAATTCAAAAAATCACATGTGCTTTTGGAGACCGTTCCTGTTCCTACGGCTGATGATTTCTTGTTGTCCGTACCCTTCTTAACCAAATATGAGCAAAAGCAACGATATTCAGGTAGAAAAAGTATGCATAGTGGGATCGATAGACAACGGTGTTTTGTGTGACCATATGGTGACGCTCGTCCTTGGAGGGTTAATAAATTTCTGATTATCTCTCGCGTACTGCCCACCGCAATACAGGGTAACGTGATTTTAATTTTGGGTGAAATTCTCCCAACGTTATTCGGCGAAGATCTAGAGCAGGCATGCCCAAACCTTGGCCCGCGGGCCACACGTGAAAGGTTTCGTGTGGCCCTTTCGAGTTTTTCAAATTTCTATACATTTTGCATTTCGTTAGTGGTCAAATCCATGTGTCTAGCATTTCGCCGCCAGACATTCACCTGAAGTAATGTCATTTTTCAAAGACACCCAAGAAATAGGTAGATCCATAAATTTACAGGCCCATTTATTTAGTTGATTACAAGTAAGTATTGAGGGACAGCGGTAGCCGACTGAGAAAGACAACTTTGAACACGCCTGTTGCTATCTCGCTCCAATGTTCAGAGTAAGAGTGAGACGCATAGAACGTGCCAATAGGAAAAATATATTGATTACACGAGTTGGTGTATTCGGTGATTCGGTCGAGTAGTGACTCAAATTATTGTCAGACACGTGTTTGCTAATTGAGATAAAACATTTAAGTTTTTTTTAACATAAGTTATTAATTTAGTTGATTAATAATAAGTGGTAAAAGGATTTAAAAATATATTTTAATTGTAAGGTATGTATTTGTTACTTTCGATGGTTTCGGCGGTAACTTTGTGGATGTTCATTTTAATAGAAAATTTAAAATAACTTTGATTATTCCACGTATTGTGACTGTGACACAATACGTGGAATAATCAGTTATTTTAAATTTTCTATTATGTATTCGTTCATTATTAATTAATAAAATGTTGTGTGGGCCATCAGAGACATGCTTGGGCATCCCTGATCTAGAGCTATTAGGCATAATTTACCAGTGATATGTTAATTTAAAAAAAAACGCACTCGTTTATACTAATTCCACTTGTATTTTACATGATCAGGACCAGTTTCGCTCATGACAAGCCTTGGCTGTAATCTTGTATTATCTTATCTTACTGATGCTGAATACAATATTACCGTGCTATTTATACAAAACAAATTTAAATTATTGGGGTGTAACAAACAATCGTTAATGATTGATACACCTATTTTATTAAAGATACGTTGAAAGGCAATATAATTACACCGTGACACCATTAAAAAAACCAATTTCCATATTTTAAAAAAGTTTGCCATAAGCGATAACCATAAAAGATTTTAGTCGCTGATATCACTTATTACTAAAAAATAAAATAAAGATGATCTACATCAGTGTTTTTCAACCGGGGGCCATGTGGGCCATGTGGCTGGTAAAGTACGTGATACAAAGTTTGTAACCTTATTCTCTTACAGAAAATTCTTCTTACCGAATAATAAAGTGCATTGATAATCTTTACATTAAAGTTCAAGGCGCAACAGCAATGCTACATAATGGGTGTAAAGTCTCAGGTGAGTAGAATTCTTTGACTACCTTCTTCTCGACCAGACCCTTCATTCTTAAGGCCCATAGAACTGTGGTGCACAGTATTGCTACAGACGCTGCTATGCATATTTGGTAAAATTGATGGGAAATTATTCTAAGGACAGGCAATCTTATAAATTCTTTCAAAATTTAAAAATGCTAATGGAGCCCAACGCTTCGACTCCAAATTTTCGAATAGGCCAATTTACAACTAGCCATGATCACTTCACTGCCAAGCTCTTCCAGGTAGGGTAATTAGTAAATAGCTTCAGGATGCTGATCGCATTTTTTGAGAATGTCCAAAAATGAACAACGAACAGGAAGAACTGCTCAAGATTATACAACCATAGTCGCATCTGGTGGTCCTGTTGGTCATGCCGACTTAGTTGCATCTAGGAAAAATTACAAAGCATTCAAAGAGTTCACGGCGTCTTATGAAAAACGAATTGAATTCATTCCATAAAAACTCTTTTGATAACGTTATTTTATTTTATTTCGCATTCTGCACCCTGCAGTGCATGCAAACTAGTTTTAATAAATTTATGGATAAAAAATTAACACGAATAACGCTGCAGAATACGCCCCCGTAAGAATAGTGTGAACCACTGCGGGCTGTGACGGGTAAGACGTTGGGTACCCTAGGGCTTTTCAAAAAAAAAGTAATATTATAAATTATTTTGTAAACATTTTTTAACAATTTTATTGTATTGTATTTTTTAAAAATTAATATACCTACATTATTTTTCATTTTTCCGAGCCCCGAGAATTTTATTACTAGGGGTAGGGGGGCCACAAAAAAATATGAGACTCAAAAGGGGGCCACGGGCTTTAAAAGGTTGAGAAACTATTTTTATCGTGTGGGTCCCTAGAAGACCATCTTCCATGCTGCCCCTTAAATAACCAAGTAAAAAAAAAACATGTTTTACTGTTTCGGGATTGACTATTTTTCAATCCCGGAATCCCGGGATTGAACACTCACCATGAAATCGTGTATAAGTTGGAATTTGTAATTGAAAAAACTTTTGGTCTGCCTAATGGAAGTCGAACAATTTCAAAAAACCCACGAGTTTAGCGATTTGCCCAAATGTTCAGGGTGACTCGTTTATTTTTTAGCTCTTCCAAGAATTAGTACATTCGCGATCCCGGGATTTCGGGATCACAGAATTGGACGGGATCCCGGGATTACAAGATACGAGATCGCGGCATTGGAAACCCTAATTATGACGTATACGTTCTTAAATGGCCAGCAACGTATCGGAAGTATTTTTTAACACCGTAAGGGAAGTGATAATTGACGTACATCAAAAAGTGCATACTCTATTCGAACGGAGTTCATTTTGCTTCCTAAAAAACGCCCCATTTCTCCACAAACAAAAAACCCCTCTTTACAATAATATATTGCTAGAGATGTGAATTTCATAATTTAATAAATTTAACATTCATTTAAAATGCGAACAATATCTATAAAAAATGATCTTATTCTCGTTACATATAAATCTAAAAAAAAAATATTATCGAATTGAATTACAGTACATCAGTAGTACATAATTAGTTGCAGTATAAAATAAATTGTAAACGAAAAATTCAAAATTTATATGATATTAGTTTAACTACTTCCACCATGGATTATTTGTCAAATAAAATATGTATATCGGAAAAAATATTCAAAATTCTGCTGTATTGTATGTAATAGGGTCGATATTTTTATTATATTGAAAAGAAATATCATTCATATATGTATTTAATATTGAAAATTCACATACAAAGTATATTTACATACTTTTGTTATCTTACTGTTACTCATATATGAAGGTATTACTTGCAAACACGGCTTATTCTAAAATGGTTTAATAAAAAATGAAACTTGAATATCATTTTGAATAACAATGTTCATTTTAAAAGTTTTTAAGTTTGGATGTTACTGAAAAATACTTTCAAAAATTATTTTTATATACTAAATTACATTCATGGTTCATGTTTTAACAACTTTGGATAAGCTGGGTTTGCAAGTAATACCTTCATATTATACGTTCACTTGATAAATGCAAACAATGTCATTATCAAATATCAAACATAATTTATCAAATTGTAATTGCAACATGAGAATTTAATAAATAATTTCAACAATTATTAACAACGAAAGACATGAAAATATAAAAATATCAAGGGCCATCTCTAGCGTGCTTCTGTATATAAACCTTTAGTGTAAGTCAAGATTATATTCGATAACTGAATGCGTGACGATATAATTAAATACGTATGATACCGTTTAAAACGAATGTACCCTTTTTTCCCCAGTGATCAATTCGAAAGCCCAGATCCCGCAAAAAATTTAAAAAACCTGAAATACCAGGATCAAAAAAGGGGTGCAAACCATGATGCAGAAGGGGGCAGATGCCCTTACATGCAACCAAGATTCACTTCGAGGAATTCCTTCGACACATTCCTCGCAAAAGTTTGAAAAGAAGAGTGTGAAGCTTTAGCGAGTTGTGGTTTTTCTTAGTATTTTTTTTGTTCATTCTTCTCGAGCCTCGAAAAACTAATTATTACTGGTAAGGGGGCCACGGGGTCAAAAAAAGTTGAGAAACCAATATATAAACAATCCAGCTTTTTAAATGTTTGTTAAATATCCAGGGTGATGATGATCGACTTGGTTCTTTTGGTCAGTTTGACTAGGGAGGTTGACAACTTTTGAGGGCCGAACGAAACATAAACTCGATACTTTTCTTACCGTTTATGGCAATAGCTAGGCTATATATATATTGACCAGTGGCACAGTGTTCCGATTAAACGCCGACCGTCGATCAACATCGCGTGGTCGTTTAAGCGCCCGTTTACGATTCAGATTATGAAAGTTGACACGTAAATTGGGTATTTACTTACTATTGAAGCAATTTTTAAATACCGGCCACGGTCGGCCGATTTAGTATTTATTTTTATATCGAGTGTTTTTACATTTACGAACACATACGCCATACCGTGCCGGCTTGGGTGCTTTCTTCAACATCTTAAATTTAGGGAGCCGTTATCAAAAGAATGGTTAAATTTATTTTAAGCCAGCTACATTCGATGGAATAAAAAAAGAGAACGATTTAAACAAGTACAAAAATGTCACATTTGAAATTTTCATTTTATATTAAAAATAAACTTTCACGAATTTACCGCTAAAACCTTAACTAACTCAACAAAACCTTAATCAAATCATTAGTAAAATTAATCCATATCGCCATCAAGAGCTTTTATAGTAGAGATAATAAATTTATTTATTATATATACATACATGATACACGTATTTACAGACCATAATTTATATGAGCCACATTGTAAGCTGACGACGGACATTTTTCGAATAAAACAATTTGGATCTATTTAACAGACTTAATTATATTATATAGACATTAAACAGTAGCACGGATCAAATAACACAATATACACATATTGAAACCAGGTGTAGAAATAAGAGCGCTTACAAAATGTTGCATAAACTCTGGGCGTTTGGAAGGCTTCCACGGCTTCGGAAATCCTCTCAGTAATGCGATAAGGCAAAGCGGCCGACGGAAGAAGCCTCCAAAGTGAATTATACTGTATAGCAAAGTAGAGGTAAGTAGGCGAAATAAAATAATCACGTGTAACGGTAGAAGTAATAGGAAAACCGTCACGTGTAGATTCAAACTGACAATAACACACCTGATCATCACCGCTATCCAAATTTTAGCTTTGATGTCATTGGGTGTTGGTATTATATCTTCGAAGCGAAGCATTAGCATATTAAATATTTTCCTGTCAAAGATCTGACTAATGAGAACCATACAGATCACTATAATCAATCATACATTTAAAAACAACAGGTTACAAACGTAAAGAATTTCCAAAACAAGAATTCAATAAGTACGTATTAGGTATGTGAACTTTTTAATGAACTGAATTTTATATTTAACAGTGCGGAAATTCTTTTTGTCAGCAAATGACAAAAAAATATTCGGTATTTTAGCACTAATAGATAAAACAGTTTTATTTTCTGTAAATTACTATACAAATATGAAATGGAGTTCTGACATAAGAGCAGGGTAGACATTTGTGATTTTGCTTAGAGCTTCTTCAATAATTTACAGGGGAAAAAACACAGTTCCACAAATACAAGACAACTACATTTTCGCCCTGAATTGTATAATTTAAATCGTTTTAACACGTAAAAATAAAACAAGCGAAAATGAACATTGATGCCGGTTCTTACAAGTTTTCTTGACGACTAAATTATTAACCTCCATACTATCCAGCCTGCCTGATTATCTATACATATCTTAATACTAAACTACTTTTTTTTTGTTGACAGATGGTGAAGGTATCCGAATTTGACTACTCCAATCCCGAGCTGGCAAATCTGTATCGAGAGATGGCCGACGCATCAGCAGCCATCGAAGCGAAGTAGAGGCGGACGTACCAAACGAGTTACTATATCATATACGTTGGTGTATATTCTTGCGGATGGCATATAGTTTAAATTATAATTACAATTGTTTTTTTAAAGAAAACAACATGTTAATTAAATTAATCTTGAAATATATTCTATAAATATATAAAATTCCGGTTTATGTACTTATATACCCACGATACAGAAAGGTTAATATTTGATGGAAGGTCATTTTACAATAAATGTGTATTTTTTGGATCATATTTATGATCCAAATATAAGAGAGCTGCGGTGGCATAAATATTATAGTTGTGAAGGCTGTGATTGAGTTACAAACATTAAAAAAAACAATGCAGCTATTAAACTATAAAAAATCTTTATAAAAACTATAATAAAGGTATTGTGAGGTGCTCGCGAGTATAAATTAATGTCCCTGTATTCGTGAGATAAATAGCGGAATATCAAAATTATGACCATCGGTCTCGGTTTTTTAGTTTGATATGTGTTTGTACGTTTAACATTCGGTCACTTTATTTAAACCATTTTCTTATGTGCACTCATCACATGTTTTCACTGTTTATCCTGCGTAGCGTAAAGTTGTCTTTTTGGTTATTCCCAGTTCGCTCACTATAGATAAACAATCGAATACAATTACTTTTATCAACAATTACTTGCAAAGATGATGGCGAAGATTTTTTTTTATTAGTGTAGAAATATGAATGGGTCCGAATAAATCCCGAAGTCGCGGAAGGCCACTGATGAACATCTATCCATATGGGTTTCTCGCGGAAACTACGGGACGGTGGGATGACCTGGGAGGAACAAAGAGACTGGCAGGAAATAGAGAATGTTGGAGGAACCGTGAAGAGGCCATTTGCTCCGGATAGCGAGAGGATATGGATAAAAAAAATATATAATCCTATGAAATCAGAAACCACATTGGTCGATCGAAATACAAAATAAGTTCAATATAGACAAATCTATAGAAAAAAATAGCTAGACATATTTAATTTCAATTTGTTCGGAAATGCGATATAACAATAATTGCTTTCGGTATCTAAATGCCATTTTTTACAACATTAATATCGACACTGTAATATAAAATTTTATAGTAAATTAATCAGTCAATTTTTATGCTGTGTTTAGATTAAGAAAAACACGAATGTACTTGGAGAGGTCGTAACAAAAAATGTAACCACTGTGAAAACCGAACACAACCTGCTTTAGAAAATTTTCGTCCCCTGCAGACTCTCATCAGAGTAACGCGTCTTGAAATAAAACCAACAAGCTTTTTAACTGCGAGTATGCCTCCCAGAAAAGCGATGGGAAGATGGCATAAGAGTTCAAGCAGGTGATTCTTTGTGACAAAGATGGAAACAGAGCTGGCGGAAGGCAAGGAATCTTGGAGAAATCACGCATTGGGTATTTGCGACCAATATACTCAAAAATTATTATTATTATTAGTGTAATGACAATTAACGCAATATTATCTGTTATTGCAAGCAAAAAATGCAGTGAACAACAGGAGATAAAAAGTTAAATAATGTTTAGGAAGCAACTTAACAAATAAATATGTCACTTAAATTATATCTTGCTGGGTTTTAACTCTCATTATCTCCATTATGTATAATGACAGCTGGGATGTCAATGTTCTTATAGAATTATCTAACAAACAACATTACATAAGCGATAAACAAAAAATATTAGTGAAGAATTGTTAGCTATTTATCAGCCGAAAAACTCATTATATCGTTTGTATCACTCATTTCGAGTTATCAATATAAACCTAAACAGGTAAGTTCGGTGCGGAATATCAAATTATAATGCAATTCGATAACAATGCTTGTTATACGCCGTAGGGCGCGGATTGCATTAATGCACACAACATAACATATAATTTTCGGTATAAAATACATCAGTTCATTAATGGAGAAAAACATTTAGTATTTTTCTAGGCAAATAAATTACTGTCGATCGCTATGGACAGTCAGTGCGTTACAACTAGGGCATCCAATCCAGGACCCATTTTGTAATCCCGGTATTTCAGGATTGAAAAATTTGCCAATTCGGGATTGACAGTTGAACATTCACCGTAATTGCCAAAATGAAAAAAAAATGGGACATTTTTTATGCTCTCGCGCAAGTTTCTAAAATTTCCACAATCCAGAAATCCAAGGATCACAAAATTGGACGGGATCACGGGATTGGAGGCCCTAGTTACAACTTACTGCTGACCAGTAAGACAGACTTACTTACTTACTTAAGCGCTTAAGCCACACTGACTTGTTTTTTTTTTAATGACGAACTTATTCTTCGGTATGGCCAGATAGATTAAGGTTTGATGAAAATAACAAGTAGCTGATTCGTATAAAATTGATAAAAACGTCAATTCGTTCCTAGAACATCATTTTGAAACTCATTTTTGGAAATTGTTATCAATGCAAAATACCCACAAGTGTACACGAATCTTAATACTGAAAATGCAAGAAGGATAAGAATTTTATTAATGATTATATCTTTATTTTATTTTTACATTGCAAAAGATTGACAAATATTAAATTTAAAACTTTTACAGCGAAGAAATAATTATTTAAAATTGACAAGGAAGTCAACGAGTAAGCTTCGACAAACTCATACATACATAAAAAATAGCATTCGTCGGAACTATCCACGTGGAATATGTCGACATCCGAAGCAATATTGTTAAAAACTGTTAGAGCTCTCCTCATTGCCATCCTCATTTGCAGGCTGGTTCTACACCTTCATTCTATTTATCCTTTTATATTGCGATATTTATTTTTTTCATAGTTAAATCGACATCCAATGTGAGCAACACCGACCCATGTGCGTAACAAGATCATAAATGCGTTGTATTTATTGAACTGTAAATGCGGCCTACGTCGGGCGTAGCCCGTGTGCCAAACTTTTTTTTTTAATACGTATGAAAAAAATTGATCCAGTATTCATGAAATTTATCACGTGGGATGTGTAAACCGTACAATTTACGAACACCTACAAATACGAAATGTTGATTAGATACCATGCCCAAAAGCTAAGAAAATAAATAGCGTTTGATAGAATATATGTCAGTGTTATAAATAACAAAGTGTTGTAATAATTCTCGCAAATATATTCAATTTTTGCATTATATTTTATATTAATTATTATATTAACGGATAATATTTTTAAAAATGTTTTGATTGATGACCTTATTTTTTTGATCGATTCTGCGTTAACTATATCGATTGTGGAAAAAAAGGACGTAACCCACACATATCAAATTTTACAGGAGGCGCTAAAAGCGTGTTTTGATGATTTTGTGACATATGCAAATTATGAATTATACACAACCTTGAAGTGCACGGATACTTCTAAACTGGTGTTTAATTGACATAACCTTATATTAATTAAAGAAATTGTCTCGTAAAAACCTTTATTTCAGTGTTTTTTCTTGGTTTAAATTTTTTACAAGGTCAAATTTTTCAAACTGAAAAGCTAAATTTAGATACTTATTCGGCATTTTCAGCTTATATCCTTTTGATAGAATATGTGTCAAGTTGTATGCATTGTGATTATCGAAAAAAGCGATTTTTGAAAATTGAGGGTTACGTCCTTTTTCCTTTCCACAGTCGATATGGAAATTTAATTTTAATTGATAACTCTGTTATTCTTTGTTCATTCACTTATTAGTGTCATAAATAGTAATACATCGAGTGGAATAACAAACTTATCAAACTGCCATTATATGGTATGACTACGGAATCCAATCCCGGGATCCCGTACAGTTTTCGATACATTTCAATCCCGGGATTAGAAGACATGATCCCAAAACTTTCGGGATTGATTTAAAACAGAAAAGTGTTGTTCAAGTCTGTAGTTCACGCATACGCAATAAACGATGCTCAATTTTATTATTAAGATTTTATCTTTGCGATAAGATTAAATTTCTTTAACGCATTATACGCACGTGTACTGTACTTGAATGCATTTGTCGACAATATTTATTGTTTGTTATTATTAAATTTCACATTTCATTTTTTTTTTTGCTTTGTTTTCTACATCAATAAATGTTACCAGATATCAATGGCAGTGTTTGTTTTGCGTAATTTATTGTTCATAAGCATACATTTTGTACCGTAAACCGAAACCTTAACTAAATGGCGAAACAATTGACGCTCTGGTACTCTGGGAATATTTTGATATTTAAATTACTTATATTTACTCCAATGAAATTATTAAGAATGTATGTATGTAGACGATAATTTTAGAAATCTTCATTCTAGCATTCTGAAGTAGGTAATTGCTTTTTTCAGCTATCGACATTTATCTTTTTAAGTTATATTTCGTATTTTTACATAATGTATGGATATTAAGTTAGTTTTATGATTATTTCGCATATTTTTTAAGAGTAATCAAAAAATCCACTCATTCACCTATACATCGCGAATAACTATGATAAAGAGAGCTTTTAGTTAACGTATTGGCAGCTTACAGCTGGTTATATAATATTGAATACTTTTTTTAATTATTTTTTTGCCAATACATATTATCAATTTTTATTTCATAAAAAAATGTACTGAACCCGGGATCAAAAAATTCTAATCCCGAAATCCCGGGATCAACATTTTGGCTCGGGATTGGATTCCCTAGGTATGACTGATATTCGAACGGGTATTCGAAATTATGCTACCATGTAAGAAGCGTCTTATTTCTAAAAATTATCAACTGAAGAATGAAGATGTGTTGATTTGACATTATAATTATGTTGTGTTGACGAATTAGAAGACGAGGAAGCGAATACCACTTTTGAGTCGATCTTTTCAAAAACATCCAATCGCATCAAAATACAATTGAACTTAATCATGGCGTAGAACAAAAGATAACACTTATTAAAAAAAGAAATTAAAAGTATATCTGAAGACTGATAATGCGAAACTTTAAGTTCTCTTTGTGGTTCACTAGACCGACGATATGTACTATACACGTGTTTTTATAATCACTTTTAATCTTAGTTGTCAATTCTTAATGGAAATAAAACGGTTTTTTGTTAAAAAATAAAATAATCTTTTTTACTACCTAATTTCACGTACATATCATTTTTTTTATATAATCACTTAAAAGTGAATATTTTTTGTAGTAATTCAACAATTTAAAAAAAATGGTCAGGATAAGTGGTGACGCACATCGCCATGATTTTAACCCTCCAAGGACGAGCGTCACCATATGGTCACACAAAACACCGTTGTCTATTGATCCCACTATTCATACTTTTTCTACCTGAATATCGTTGCTTTTGCTCATATTTGGTTAAGAAGGGTACGGACTACGGTAAGTCATCAGCCGTAGGAACAGAAACGGTCTCCAAAAGCACATGTGATTTTTTGAATTTCCGTTTTTTTTAATTTACTTTTTGAAACTGTTAGATATTTTTTTATAAAAACATAAAATTATTTACAGTTATTTTTCTAATATATTTGTTTTGAAATTATGTTGATCTAAAGAGGTCAAATTGTAAATATTTTTAAAAAAATCACGTTTAGCTATATTTCAACCCCGAATGTTTGCAAGCCCATACGTTCACTTTTGTCCTTACTACTGTCCGTACTCAATATTACACGGTAATAAAAGGATGAGCATGACCATATAGTCATGCGGGGTTTCTATACAACGACTTTGCGTTTTTTTTTTTTTAATTTTGGATAGGAATAAAAGTTATCCGTGACTTCAATATGGCTTAGAAAATATTTTTTTTATCGGAAAAAAGCTCTCGTCTCTGGAGGGTTAAGTTGATTTTATAAAAATGCAACGTTATTTATATAATAAAATTATGTATGACTAATGAAAGTGTAAAAAATAATTTCAGTGCATATAAATTTTAAATACATACCCAGTGCTAATATGTCAATAGAATATTTTGCATGCGACGAAATTGAAGTTTGGTTTACCTGAAACAAAGAAAACAACTATTATTAGCGATACTCGTAAAATATTGTACTCAGTTTCATTTGGAATATTCGGGAACATTTTACATACAATATGTGCGCTGTGTATTTGTGTTATATGCAAATTCGGAGGGAAAAAAACGTTGTTTATATCAAAGAATGTCCTAATGATTTGGAATGACACGCATGACTTTTCATGAATATCAAAGGACAAACGGACTCGTTGCAAATTCACCTTGACTGTCCAACTACCTGCATGCGCATCTTCTTTTCTTAGCTATTCTCGGCCAAAAAGTTGAGCCAATATTAAAATTCTCGTTCGCGAGAAACAAATAAAAAAAGTTAGTCTTCTGGCCAATGAACCAAGTAATATATCGTCACTGCTGCGTCATAGAAGCAACTACGCGATCAGGGGTAGGATACTTAAATGACAATTTAAATTATACGAAGGTGTTTTATACATCACTAATCGAGTCGCCGTTGCTCAAATGTGGATTTATTTATCGGCAGCTAGGCCGAATAATTATTTTTTTAAAAAAAACAACCAGAATACGCTGGAGACTGGAGACGAAGAATTTTCACCAAAAGAAATTCGTTTTTTTATTAAGTTACTTGCATTTACTTTATGTGTGGTTTAAGTCGATTCGACCATTTTTCGTTGGTAATATAACGTGGATTTCGAAAAAAAATATTTTTTATACATAAGTTCAATTTGATGATAAATATTTGTTTTATAACCCGTACAGACATACATTTTTTTAACATTTTTTCACGTTGTCAAGATTATTTGATCTTCGGCTTAATTATAAACGAAATAGTCGACGTGCCTGTGTCTGTGTTATGTTTAAAAATTAAGGCTTCATGATAAACAAGTTGGTAACATATAAAAAAGTGTAGGTACACATATAAGTACTGAATGTAAAGGTAAATATAAATAATTGTAGTCGTCGTGGTTTTCATGAAATTTCAAAAATCAATCAACCACTGTAAGGTTTCACATACCACCATTGTTCGTCTACTGGTGTCAAAAGCATGAACGTTGAGGAATATCCACTCACTAACACATCTTCATGACACTACTAGTCTGGCAACGAAACATCTCACACGCGGCTCTGCAAGCGATTGTACGCCGTTCATGCGACGGCGATAAATGCCAAGGTCGCATGCCACGTGAGGAAAATGATTATCGAGCACGTTATTCTGCACAATACATTTGGAGTTGTAATTTCGTTCGTTCGATTTTGTCGGCGGGTCATTTGTATCGGATCGAGATTTATTCTCACGTGATGCGACGGATTCATAATCTGCAATTTCTACGCATGTATAATCGGATAATGTTACAAGCAATTAAACGACCGGTAAGTGCAACGTAAGAAAGGGTAGTCGATCGTTGTTGCAAAAAGGCGAATACTGGACGGAGCCATACTCGTGTGAGCATGCTTCTAACCTCACAATACAAGGACCGTATCGCCAACGAAAAGCACGTACATATAGATGATATTCGGACCTCGATTAAGGCAATGAAATTAGTAATCGACCTTTATTTCAGTAGCTATGTGACTTAGTTTTACCTACATTAAATAATGTCAATTATTTGAACAGGAAAAGGGTAAATAATCAAACATTCACTAACCACAAGATTCATAACTTGAAAACAGATTTTGGCAATAGTTTTGCGAGTGAAGCATGGTACGGTGACGATACTTTTTGGCGAAAATAAAGGACAAAACACAGATTGTTTCGTAAATTATCGCCTCGCACATACATTACGTTTTAAGTAAACTCCGATAAATGTAATTGCTACGTGGTAACCTGAATACGTCTACTCACTCCTATAAGATCTATTAAACTTCTCACACACCCAAAAATATATTTAAAAAAATAAACAAACTCCACGCTCACAACAAAGGCACCGGCGCCGCGCCGTTGGGGAGTGACGATGAATTGACCGTTGTATGAGAGGGGCGTATCCTATACGTATACAATGACTATTCTAATTTACAAATTAACAAAAAGGCAAAATGGGCATTTAAAAAAAACAATAAATTTAAGGAAAAAAACAATAAAATAAGATACGATCAGCATAGTGAATTATACTGACTGGATTGTAAAAAAAATGTCAGATGGTTAAATGAGAACCAGTCATTCATTGCCTGTGTAAATTAATGTAAATTTGTCCCTCTGTCGACGACTTTTTGTATCAGAGAGCAAAGTAAATCAGTGCGAGGCCAGTTGAGTGCTTAAAAAAGCATCCCATACCGGTTTTCGTCGATTGATTATTTTTAAAAATCTATACTACGTATGATGTCATTAAAAACGCTGCATATTTAAACAAACTCTACGTTTGTATGCGACTTGTATTTGTAAACTAGCAGAGCCACCTGATCCGGTATTTCATAAATCTCGCCAATAGTTTAAAAAATGAGATTGTTACGTCTCAATCGGCGGTATCCGAGTTCAATGCCGCGTGTCTGGTGAACCAGAGAAAGACGAGGTCGAGACCCTGCGTCAAGGTGACAACGTATGCGAGTACTTTTTACCATACGTAGTTTGGAATACGTGTTCGGAGCATACGGACAAACCAACACGCAGCAATAAGCGACTAAGAATAAAATCACTTGGGCACATAACACAACACAATAATAAAACCGTAGGTATGAAGATATATGGGGTTAACAATACGGAATACCGCGAGGTAAGTAGTAACTTCCACCGCTGTCAGAGCATTTAATAATATAAAAGCTGAAAAATCTGGTATCAGGTACAAATTGATTCGCTTTCCTGGCATATAATCATTTATTAAAAACGATTATATATCCATTATCCTACTAAAACGGCGTAGAAACCAGACCTGTCAAAGAGTGTGGATTCGAACTTGAAAAAAAAGTCCTTGTAAAAAAGGTGTTTTCAAATAGCTGGGTCAAAAATAGCGCCACTGCATGCTACTAAGTCTATAAGAAATACAAGGCTCTCTCGTATATTTAGTCGTTGTCAACTGAAGGATTGTTGTTAGGAATAACATCATTTAAAAACACTTAAAAATACTGACCATCAGCGCTGATTATATTTGTTCGCCACGTGATATAAACTGATATGACTGTTGAATGCAGTTGAATTGGCCGTTTCATTAAAAAGGACAGAAAATTAAGCGCCGCCATAAACTTATCTCTCGTTTCTGACAGCACAGTGGTTGGCCAACGACATTTAGGCGAGACTAGTTAAATTACAACTAATATCAATTGTTATTCCTATATTAAATTTTATAGATTACTATTAACAAAGTAACAAACGATTGAAATCAAATCTTCGGATTGAAGATTTTTGTTCTATTACTCTTGTAAGACATTTTATAACAACATACAGTGGAACATTTATATTCGGTAATTTTCATATTCGTAATATTTAGATGAAAATTGTTTGTCCATATTGGTTAGCATTTTCCATATTCGTGGTCACTCCCACCACCAGCACTGGCGCTACACTCGTAGTAGAGAGTAGGAGTAGCTGTAGTAAGTACAGTAGTCTACATCAGTGCTTCCCAACCTGGGGTCCGCAGGTTTTCCGCGAAATTTTCAGTAGAAAGTACAAATATTTATTTGTGAACATTCTTTGTGATAAAATCTAAACATGTGAAATAAAAAAAAAATCGAGGTCCGCAGACTATTTTTTCAGATTTAGGGGGCCGTGGTATGAAAAGGGTTGGGAAGCACTGGTCTACATTAATGAAATTCTATAAAATTGAACCTAATTGCAGAATATGAATGTAGGGAAAGGTGGCACCCAAATGTTTGTAGAGTCAACCAAAATATAAATTCATTCATCGATAGTGCAATTGACTACTTCATGAAGATTAAAAATATATATAAATCATTGGACAAGTTCTTTGTTAAATCGAAGACTACTAAATCATTGTATAGAAAGGGACCCATGATCAGAATTAAAATTACCTGATGTTTTATTGATACCACATATAGGTATAACCTAGGTAGAGTAATAATCAAAAATAAACCAACACAAAATTTTATTGTTAATCAAATATATACTTAGTATCTCCATTTCGACGTCGAGTGTGATTCATGGTGAAACCGTGAACCATTTAACACAGATGTGTATATCCGTCTTAGTATGAGCAGTATTTTCTACATGTGCCAAAGATTATGCCATTGTTACACCGAGAAACGAGACAAGTAGTTTTTCCGAATAAATTTTGGACAGGTTGTCTAAAATTTATTGGACAATTTAAAGGTTGACAGGTCAGGACTCATGAAAGTTTATCCAAATCTTTTATAAGCTATAAAAGGTGGATTGAACGAGTAAAATTCCACTTTATGTAACATTAATTATTAACTTACTCGGAGAGGCACAATGTAAAAAGCTACATACAGCTAGCTAGCTGCAAGTAAATAAAGAACAAATATTACATCGGCGTAGCCGACGTAGTAAAACGAAACTGAACTCGGCTAAATAATTGAAATCTTTATTTCTTTTACGATAATTGAATTTTTAAAGAATGGCAGCTGTTGCTCGCCTGCCGAGCAGAACGAAACAATATAGAACGGTCCAGAGTGGACCCTGGATGTTGTAAAAAAGAATAGGGAGAAAAATTAAATTACGGAAGTAAAAGCGTGTTAAATTAACAACATGAAATCACTTGCTGATGACTTTTAAAATCCCGCCTTTTGGTAATTAGTAAGGCGTAAAATAGAATTCAACCCATTTCAAGAAAACAAATATTTTCAAGCTCGATATACATACGATACTTTGTTTTATTATTGGAAACCTTTGAAGATGAAATACCTTTCGTCTGACGAGGAAAGTAGCAATATCACTATTCTAACGAGAAACTAAAAGCTTTGTTTCTAATCGATCAACAGAACCAATCATCGAGATGGAAATGATAGGTTTAGCGGTCGCCTCTACATAATAAAAACAGATCTAACTGATAATTCAAAAGATATTAATATGTTATTAACGGGATATGTTGCATCTGCACACGAAGACATTGTACAGTAGAGAAGTATATTATGATGAGTAAAAATTAACTCAACTGAATGGTAAACAATATAGTTGTATAATAATTTCTTCGGCATCCCTACTGAATTAAAAACAAATATTGTTTTACTTAGTTGAAGCACCGCCCACAGCGAGACAAATACATACAGAGAGAGAGAAGAGGAAAACGTTTTACTAGATTGCTTATTAAAAATATTCAAATGAGTCGACGTTTACAGTAAGTAGGCATTTTGCATTAAAATGGCGCAGTAAAAGAACAAACCGACACCTGGGAGCAAACGCAACAAGGCTTTATCTGCGGTTATCACTTCCAAACTAAATAGATACAAAAAAAATCTTTCAAATTTAAAATGTTTTCAAGCAAAAAATATTGTACATGTTAGCAGTGTTTGTACCTACTACTACTAATAAAAACAATTTATTGAAATCTAAAACCATAGACAATTTCACGTTCGATAGAAGTGTTGGTTGTTAGTAAATTTTACTTTTTATATAATAATAAATTACAAATGATTTTTCCGTTTGTCTAGCAAACTTCTTTTACCCGTGTATGTTATAATAATTTGGGAAAGATGTTTTCTGTATGACTTAAACTTAGTATTATTGTTTTTACCAAGTGCTTTATTTTGCAAATTTGATTTTGAATTTTACCTGCGTAGTTTTTTTTTGTAGTAAGTAAAACACATAATATTAATCACCAAATATGATTCAATTAAATTATGTCCAGTAGAATTGCTTTACAAAAATTCATGTCTTCCAAAAAGTTTTTTTTATAAGCCGGATATATTTTTGACTCAATAAATTCTTATAACGAAGAAGTATTTATGTACAAGTGCATGAATTTACAATGAGAGTACTCACGCGTCATTGATCATGCGATGAAATCAACCCGTTAAATTGGCAACATCATTTTAATATTATGCCGACCGTTCATATTTGAATGATTGTATAATTTATTTTAATTACTTTGAAATATATTCGACCATTTTACAGCCCGGATTCACGCAACGGCGTTATTTTATTTCAATGTTAAATATTCCAACAATGAGCATATTGTCGGTTGGAAGACGTTCATCTCGCAAGCCGCTAAGCGTTTCAAATCGATCCGAAGAGGCACTGCGGTCGTGGAGATGATCCAAAGGACGTTGTCCCCGCGGGTAGGTAGTCCGTATACATGAGGAGCGTCAACAAGAGCCACAAGTCTTGCGCAACAGGTATAATAAAAGAGACGACCGGTGTCACGGTATGCCTGATAGGTATAAAGTGCGATAGGATAGGTCAGCGAGAGTTAAACGAAGCTACGAAGGCATTGTACAAAGTATTTTTAAATGTAGATATTCTTTGAAAGCGATCCTGGTTTTTATTAGTATTATTTAAGCAGTGAAAATTACACGGTCAAATTAAATAGGTGGATATTTCACTTATTTATTGATACGACATCAACTATTTATACTAATGCACTGTTATATGATTGATTTATAAAAAGTAAATTTGATATTAAAAATAAAAACTCATCGAGTAACAACTCATTGAATACAAAAAATGATTGAATATGCAGAATGTTTCGTGTTTTTATAAGACATAAAAGAGTTACACCCATACCTCGCTTTACGGCCTAGATACGTTCCACGAAACTTGGCCGCAAAGCGAAAAGCCGTATAATGAATCAATTCTTCTAATACAAATTCATACAAATTCAATGGGATCGGTTGCAAATTTTTTTAAATATGTAACATGGTTTATCATTCAAAATGCTTTTTAAATTTTATCTTTTGGCGTGTTAATCTCGAGACATTTAAAGGTGCAGCAGATTGCAAATATGTTTTAATGCTTGAATGGTATAAGTCCAATTGCCCTGCAAATTTCAACAATTTTCTCTCCGGCTTCTCTCTATACGACGTAATACTTCTAGTTAAGTTTCTAGCGTGAGTGATTTTCGGCATCTCGTTATAGCGAAATGCCGTATAAAGAGCGGCCGTATAGCGAGGTATGGGTGTATTGTGGATCAATGTATTATTCGTGTTACTTGCTTGACCAGTAATTTGCAGACCTCAAAATAGGGTGTTTTATTTTTATGCAGTTGCAGAAATTTCAATTTTTATTTACCTTTACTGAGAACTCGGTGTCTTATTTGAATTACCCGTTAAAAATGAGCTTTGAATGTTATTTTGTAAAGAAATATACATTTTCAAATGATGGTATTACGTGTCATTCATATATGACACTTGCGTGACGCAGCTGTTACAGGTATGATGGCACATTTCTGCTTCGCCTGTCTGCACCTACCAATTCTGTGTTGCCCTGCACTACGTAGCCTGCACCTCAGCTTACGCTTAGCGTAAGTGACCTGCTTATCAGATTTAACGAATTCAGACTCCTCTCGCCTGTCAGTTTTAGCGATTTGATATTTTTACATTAGATGATCGATACATCGTCATTCGTCATCCAAGACCACGTTATCGGCAGTAAATTAAGCAAGAGAGAGAGAAAGGTTGGTAAGATCTTATTTTTTTAGCATATAAGGCACCATTTTTTTTTGTTTAATGAAGCTGTCGCTAACGCGGTATTGCATGTCAGCTGACGATATTTAGAGAGGTATGTATACAAAGTTAATGTCCTTGATATTTACCTATAAAACAATTGAAAACATATTCTATTCCCTTTCAATTCAGATCATTCAATAGAATAAAAGTTGTGATTCATTTCATTGACTTTTTGCTAACATATATTTACTAATATGATGATAAAAGATACATGGAGGTACATATTACATGAGAAAAGATACATGGAGGTGCCGCGTGACGGCCATATGCTCCACATAGGGAGCGAACATGGCCAAAGAGAAGAAAAGAGAGATAATAAAAGTATATGAAATTAAAACGAAATGTAAGAGACTATTAAAAAATCCCAACTCTCAATACATTGCTATTAAGTACATACTTCCTATAAATAATACAATCCAATACGATCTTACACTGAAGGAAATAATACTAATTTTATGCACTGCACATAAATACGAACTAACAGATTTGACGCCTTAGCTCAAATACTATGTCTGCCGCAAAAATCAGTTGTTGTCAATTTTTTTCAATAAAAATATTCTGCAGTAAATTAGTACAGGTACTATTCTTACGTGTCTAGTTTTTCAATAGCATTGGCGATAAAAATAATTGCCAATTAGTGAAATAACTTCAATAATTTTACTATTTTGCTGATTTAAATATGCAATTAAAATGGCGCAAATATTGAAGCGCATATTCATGTACTAACGAAATGTATAGGGAGAGCTTGAAGAGTTTCAAGAATGTGTATTTATTTTATCCCATAGACATAAAAACAGACTTAACAGGTGGAAATAACAATTTTTCTGCTTCCACTGTAAATAATTATTAAAATGTTAACCCTTTGAAGAGTATGGGCCCATAAGAGCTTCCGAATAACGTTTGTAATATATATCACCGTTCTCATGTTTGTTATTGAATAGTCATTATTTCTTCACATGTGGATAAAATAACATAACCGTGTCTATGATTTTCGTCAGTCACTTTTTTTTTATTATTTCGTAGAAAATAAACAAAAGAATTTTGTAAAAATGTTAATATTTGTACACAAATCGGTAGCCATAAAATTACATTTCAGCGCGATTCCCTTAAGAGCGTCAGTAGAGCGACATGTCCATAGATGAAAGCAATAAAAAAGATCTATACCCAAATTGGAAGAAATAGCTTGTTAAAAAATATTTTAAAGTAAAAAAAAATAGTACGTTTACGTACACTTTTAATTGCGCGTCGTAAAATTTTAAATAATACATTTGCTTCTTAAAATTTTAAGCTTTAATTTTATTTCGTCCCAAACTGACAATAAGCAATTTATATTTTTATATTTTTGTGTGTATCGATGGTAAAAAATAATCAAAATACATATACAAAAAACCAAATGAGTAAAAAAAAACTCACCACAAGGGACTATGCAAGAGTATTTGATTATCTCATGAAGATTGAGAAGCACCGTTAAAACTACAGCATGGAAGTCAGCCAATACAAACAAACAAACAAACAAAAAATCCGAATAGACTCAAAGCATTAGTCTGTTCGCTTACAAATGTGATAAACGCGTTAATCGATCCTAGCATCGAACTAAAACATCCATAATAAATAATATATGTGAGAAAAATAAATAAAATATATCTATAACCTTCGGCTTGCGTGACATTCAGTAATTAGATACTAGTATATTAGTCAACCATCGCTAGATTTGACAAATATCGGTTACCTATTTTATTATGCGATTTCATATAAACGCATTTTTCACATGTACGCGTCACGTAACACATTAGGACACACCACCCAGTGTGCTTTAAAACGGGAAAGAACTTTCTATACATTATTTTTCTCGTTTTATTACATACACACTAGAGGTCTGCACGGGCCGAAATTTTACAAAATTACCCGGTCCGAGCCCGAAAAACTCAGACCCGGCCCGGGCCCGAGTCTAGTACCACACTTGTTACCCGAACCCGACTCAAAGCCCAGATTTATACTCCTCAGCCCGAAAAAAAACCCGTTTTTATCAAATTAACAATTTATGATTCTATATAGAACTGGTAATAATTAAAATCATCATGGCTAATTGATGACACAAGCATAGTTTGAAATATTATTTTTTCCTTAAATTCCTTACCCGGGCCCGGCCCGAGCCCGAATCTCAATTGCGCTTACCCACCCGAACCCGGCCCGTGTAGACCTATAATACACACGATCCAATTGCACGTAAAAGCGCATGTTTGTCATAACACACATGCGCGCATTCACGTGCAATTGTATGCTACTCTCAATAATGCAAGACAGTACACAATAATACTACCACAAATTGAAGTAACTCTTCGAAAAGTCTCTTCATTATGTATAATTTACATTTATAAATGAAAAACTTGTGTACTAATTTAGCATTACTTAATTTAGACCAGGAACGGTTTCGTTCAAGACAATAATCATCAACCGATGAAATATAAAAAAGATGAGACTATTCATACAAAATCGACTAAGACTTATTTATAACAAGGTGTGACAAACATTTTACACACATGATACAAATTACAAATAAATGATAAAATATATTTATAATTTTTTTTTGGATCTCTAACAAATTAATACTAATATTTTGCAATAAAAAATAAAGCCATATGAAAAATGAACTACGTAAGATGGTTATTATTAAAAATGTTTTTTAAATACTTTTTATCTATAAAAATAAGCAAATGGAATATGTTTACAATAAATTTTATATTATCAAAAATTTTATTTTTCCCCAATTAGGCCCCCGATGGGGTTTGTCAAACCTTCTTATAAAAGTCTTAGTCGATTTTGTATAAATATCCCTGTAACTAGAACTACACAAGTGGAGTAAAAAGTAATATAAAATTTAAATTAACTTTGATTATTCCACGTATCGTGTTACTAACTGTGACACGTGTTTCGCCTCTTTCAGAGGCATCTTCAGACTTACTATCGCAAAGTTTGCTCAAGTAATGAAGCAAGATTGATTCTAACATTTTTAAATTATGAAATTACAAAATGGAGTTTGGGTTTTTTTTTCCTTTTAAGGGAAGCAAGGAGGGGGGTGATTGAATCGAAATAAAGCAAACAAATAATGATACTAATGAGCTGCAATCAATCAGATTGGGATTTTTCCTTTTAAGGGAAGCAAGGAGGGGGTTATAGAATCGAAACAAAGCAAACACATATTATCATACTACTAATGACGTTAAACATTACAAATTATAAAACTAATGAGCTGCAATCAGACAGGTTGGTGATTACTCTATTAATTGGAAACAATGTAAGTAACGTCGAACAACCTGTCCTATTAAGAATATTATTTAATAGTTTTTCTTTTTTTTAAGAGTTTTATTAATTTCTAAAAATTCTAAACTATTCATCTTTAAATCCTTTTTATTTACTCGGAGTATTTCTAAAATACTAATCTGATTAAAATTATGATCATTTTCTATTAAATGATTGGCAAACTCTGACATCTTATATGTTCTTTAATTCTAATATTAAAGTTTCTACCTGTCTGTCCAACATAAGACGCTTGACAGTCTCCACAAGAGAGTCGATAGATACCACTCTGTGACAGAGTCGAAACACGTGTCACAACTAGTTAGTAACACAATACGTGGAATAATCAAAGTTAATTTAAATTTTATATTAAAATGAACTTCCACAAAGTTACCGCCGAAACCATCGAAAGGAGTAAAAAGTTATTGAATTTAATATGTTAACCCTGAATCTTTTTGTATTTCATTAGTTGATAATATGCTCGTCATGAGCGAAACTGGTTATGATCTAAAATTAATAATGAGGACATAACACAAAAGTGTTTTTTTTTATATAATAATAATGCCTTCCTTGCCATTAAGAATTGACAGTATGGTTTGTAATAATTATTGCAAGCTTTAATTTTACATTTTGAGAAATCTCCATATGTAAAGCCGCAAACCGACTGGTGGGAACAATTTGGTTTGATTGCGACTATATTAGATAAATTTTAGGCATACATACTAATGAAATGTTGAAAATAAAATATATGTAGGTACATAATTACCTGATAACATACTGTTACAAATTGAAGTTATGATCTTAATTGTATCTGTAATCTGCATGCTCTTGTTCCATACGAAAAACATGCGACGATTGATAAAAACCAGCAGGTGACAATAATTTTTGATACATAATTAAATTTATGTGGCTGAAAACAAGCCAGAAAATAAATTACATACTGTAACATGCGATTTATGTGTAACTAACATAAGATATATTAAGAGTATTGGTACATATGTAATGACAACACTCAATACACCCTTATAGAAACAGAGAATTCATTTTAGTATGAGCAGGAAAGTGACAAAGGTGTATTGATTGGTGATGAAAGATTACTTTGCATACGGTGATGGATATTAATGATAACTTAAGAAAACAAAATGGTATTCGGGAGCGATTCCCAAGCTTTATTATTTTAATTTAAATTTAGTAACCAAGTTTATTTTGTGTTTTTATTTTACTTCTCCTACGAGAATTAAATTTCAGGACTGTGGAGTCAGATTGTTTCAAATGGAGTCGGACTCAAGAAAAAACTAATAACTTAGAGTCCTTAAATGATAAGAGCCGTGTTTTAAGCTTAGACCCTGTTAAATTCTTAATCAGAAAACAAACTGCAGTGCTTTAAAAAAAAAAAACGAACCTAATAGTAGCGCTGTATGTGCCGTGCAATTAAACATATATTTTTACCTACAAGTTTATCAAATTATAAACAACACAAGCAAGTCGTTGCGAATTATTTTTAATTGTTTATGATATTGAAGAAAGTAAGATTTTCTGTCTTTGTAAATTTTCTTCTTTCGTGATTAGGATATCCAATCCCAGACCCCTTTTGAGATCCCGGGATTTCGGGATTGACAATATTTAAATCCCGGAAATAACCAGCGCGATAGATTTTTTTATCTCTTCTGTGTTTCATTTTTTCAATCCCGAAATCTGGAGAATGGTCCTGTAGCAGCCCCGGGATTGGATACCGTATTCGTGATTATGTTTACAAGAACGTGACAACAGGATCCATTTCCAGGGTCAAAAATAGCAAACGTATTTTTTTTCAGTGGTACATTTAATGGGAGACGCTGGACAATTACTATGATAATTAGTTACGGTTTCATACGCTCATGTATCTGCATCAGAGCCAATAATTCGATTCAGATTATAACTGCAAGACTACGGTGCCACATTAAAATAGTGCCGCGTTCGCTTTCACCCGCTTACTCCCGACCTGCTTCAACGCAATAATTATTTTCCTCCTACTGATACTCAACAATATAATTATTATTTTTATCCGTCTTTGTTTAGAATAGTTTCACGCCTTGACGGGTTTATACGTTGTACACAATACGGTACATATATTATAAGTATATACAAAATACCTGCAATCTAATTAATTTATGTATATAAACACGTAAAATGTTAATATTAGCTTGTATAACAGTAGGAAGTGTATTTGTATGAAATATTAGTGTAGTACGTATATTATTATAAATACCTGACCTACAGCTACATGATTTTAAACGATATACGACTAATAAATTCTAACCTAATAGAAACGAATAACATATTATTCCACACACATCCAAAATACGGTGCGATTTCATAATACATACACAATAATGCGAAACAATACATAATATACTTCAAAACCTACACATGCTTCTTATTTTTATGAGCATGCATAGAAGACAGTAAATGAATGGCCAATAATTTTAACGCGTCCATTAAAACTTCACAACAAAACGACTAACCTCCCGAGGTGATTTCTTTAATAGCAATCAAAACATTGTATATTTACTCAAATATGCAGATTATTTTGTTGTTTGTCAGCGTATTAATCGATTTAAAAATCCACGGTAGCTTCCTACTGTCAAACAATATTACTGACAGTTAAATTCTACTTTACAATAATTCTACTGTGACAAGTATTGTCCGTCCTTTCAAAATTATAAAGATAGCATTTTGCCAGTCCATCATCATAAAAACGTAGCAATCGTTGTATATCAACATAAAACTTTTAACAGCGCGTAAATTAATGAAGAGTTCATTTTTTGAAGAATTAACATCAATAGACCAGTAAAATCGCAAAAAATAATTGGAAATAAAATAGTCAAATCGCATAGGTCAGCTTAAGTCTGATCATCAACAAAAAAAACGAAACGTCGGTGAGAAACGGAGAATGATGATCTAAATATTAAACGCCAGCAGTTTGATCAAGTAAGTATATCAAAACGATGATCGAAAATGATATATCTTCGAAGAAAGTAATGCACAACTGGTTCAACTAGTGTAACGTACAATAGCGAATGTAAGAAAATTACGGACTAAATTAAATTCACTCTTTTACGTCGGGATAGGTCCAAATATTTTATGACGCTAGTAAATAAGTCTTAAAAATATATAGACGTAAATATTTTCTATTGATTTAATCATAAAAAACTGGTTTCGATATATAGTCGGTCAAATAGGACGATTATAACTATTGCGGTCAAAGCCAATAAGAATCATTTGTATGGATATACAGATCTACCTATTTGGATGAGTGTAAAAATAGCACTGCTTTGACGCGCTAAAATATTATTTAGATATTTCAGTAAATGATCCGAGGCTCAAATGTATATTCGCTGGCAGCATATCTGCACTAAAACCATGTCCACTTCTTACGGAGAACCTTATGAATCATAATTAATAAAACCCAACTGAGATAATAACAACGCATAACGTATCCTCTAACGTAGCAGAATAAGTTAACTAGATAACGAATGCATCAAAAAACATGGTGTTGCCAAAGCGAAATATGGGTCGCATAAAAAGTAAGAATATGAAAATGACAAAATATTTCATTAAAAAACAAGCGTATTAATTCATAACGTATAGGAATAATCAATAAAAACCTAGAAAGATATAGCGAGCAGTCAAAAATGTTCACACATGAGGGAAAATTGTCTGCAGCGCATCGTTCCCGATATACGATAATTATGTTATTTTATACGATAATTATGTTTTCTTCTTATTGTATTTGGAGACCGAAACATAATGATGTTTATGACAAATACGAAAAAAAAAAGCCATGGGAACTAGTTGAATAAAAAGTTGTGAAGCCAGTCTAAGAACAAAATCTCGAATCAAGGACAGGTGGATTTAATTAGGCACAAACAAATTTCAAGTGACAATAAGCAAATAAAACTGCACGAAACTTGAATAACAGACAATTGTAAGACAAAGGCATATATTCAGTTACCTACCTACTGATAAATATAATATTATATTTAAATCAACACTTTTCAACAGTCAGATTCACTTTTGGCCGGCAACATAACCGGTTTTGGAGAATGAGAATACATATATAAAACAGACACGCCAACGAAATTATGTGTATTTTTTTTTGTTATGGCGCTACTCGTGATTCTATCACTGTGCGAGAAGACTTTATGTTAATAAAATAGTAATTCTAATGAAAAATGACTAAATATCTGATGACACATAACAGGTCGATGAACTGTTTTTAAAGTTGTATTTATTTTTATTAAACTAGAAATCATTTAAATTAATTTAACTACACGGCGAATTTGCACTGGTTCCGGTAGTTTGTTATAGATTTTAAAATGTTATAGGTGAAAGTTTTTGGTATAGTAAAAATGCAGAAAAATTGAAAGCACACTCAAATTCAATAATATTGGATTAAGTTTTACTTAATTAAATATAACATTAAATTAGATTCTTCATTTCAAATACAACACATTATTTTCAATGAACATATGTGTATAGGAAATAACTAAGTACATTTTAAAAGGTTATTTATTAAGTGATGGTAAAACCTGCATGGTCATTTAAGATATGTGATGGACTTTGGCAGAGTTTGATATGTAGGTTAATTAAAACTGACCACGCTAGGAAATTTCTTAATATGTATATAAAATAATACGGACCAGCGTTTGATGCAGATGTCATTACGTGTATCATCAAAAGGTGCCCATCCCCTCCGATCCCACCACTGACATGCCTGGTTGCCGCAATCACACGGCTGGTGAAAAAAACACATCGGATTACCCTACTCTAAATTGTTACCTTTGCTCCCTTCCCTCTACTTTTTTCCTATATATGTTACCTTTTCTCTCCCCATTCCTTTCTTTTTTTTTAATCAAATGTAAAAAAAAAAAAACAACAGACAAACCCAAAGCATTCTAAAAAAAGTAAATAGAATAAATTAAATGAAATGGGCCCACAACATCTAAATTAGAAGAAAAAAAAATATATATTTAACCTTAGATGAAAGGGAGATTGGAGCTCGGCTCCACAGTTCCCCGTATAAAGATGAAATGACACTGATGATGATAAAAGGTGCCCACAATCGCGGTCATAGAGACAAGGACACACGTATGTCCCAAATCGCACACAGAATCGAAAAGCCCAAGCGGACTACATATTGCGTCAAACGCGGCAGGATTATGAAGCTTAGTGTCACCGATCGAACCAAAAGTTCAATGCCAAATAGTCGATTATTTTTTTTAAATTATACAGTTGTCACAAAATATTAATTATCAGAACCGTGGACAAATTATGTGTGTGTAATACACATACATTACTATTTCGAATATCTCCTCCCTGGTTGCACCTATAAAAGAAATGCCTATCATATTATAATTGAATTAAAATATTTTGTAGTTTAGCCTCACTAAGACAAAACGACGGTTCCGCGCCTGTGTCTATTGAAATTAACTGTAAAATAATGTCGGTGTGTTACATATATATATTTAATCATACGTCTACAAAACTGATATTTTGAGCGTTCCAAAAGAACAATTCAAAAGTGTCTATATTATCCCATAAACATTCATCTTCAAAACAAACAATTCTTCGGTACGAATTGTTTAATCTAAATTTTAAGATGAAGAATTTAAGAACTAGTAAATGTCATTTAGTATCAACATTAAGAAGCAATTCATAAAAAAATATTGCTTTAATCACGACAATGCGTTTAAATAAAGACTTACGAGACATCTCACATATATTTATAGGCAATAAAAATTATCCACCACACTAAAAGATGGATAGTAAATAAATCGACGTATGTTGAGTTTGGATCGGCTGGTATAAGAATAAATTTTTTTATCCACAGAATCCGACTGTAAACGATGTATAATTGTGAAGCGAGTAGCAAATCGGTTTTGGCAAGCGCTGATCAAATCCATTAGCCGCGTCGTGTCACTACTACTAACTCCTTCTGATGGTTCTGAAACCTAAGTCAAACATGCACTTTCAAATATTAATGAACTGAGTGGGTTGCCTATCAAAATACTATTAAAAATGTTAGGATTGCGTGATTTAAAATGGAAAGTAATCAGACATTATTAATAAAGTATGCGCTACAAACTGACCGAGTGAAGTTTGTATTAGTAAGTAGTGACATTTCATCAGCAATTCCAATTTCTATATGCCAGTTGCACGAATTGGTTTTATTCAACCCAAAGATGCCGGCAACCTAATTATGCTATGTCCTCTCATTTATAACCCTTCGATTACCCCAATCGGCGTTTAATATGTTTTCCATAACATTCACAAGTATGTATAAATATTTGTTAACGAAATAATATTATCATCTGTAGTCACTTTCGTTCCTTATATTGGATTTGAGCAGTACATTGATCGCTCTTCTACTGTCGGTACATATGATTAAGAGCATTGATAAATTTAAATGTGTATTATGAGTATTCATTATATTGATACTCTTCATGTTCTATATAAATAAAGCATTATTTCAAAGTAATAGGTAGTGAAAAATAAAACATGCCCTTGCAATCTAATTTTAGATTTAAATCAATGACATTGAACATTGGTTTTCGTAGTGGCTTTTATAATATTATATTACATCGTGTAATCATACTGGCGTTAAGAGTACAGGCATCAAGCGGCTTTTTTTATTTTTGGAAACGCTACTTCACAATATACTTTATTGAAAGGGTCGATATAAATCTTTACGTTTGCATTAACGATGTGAGATGTTTAAGATATTTTAATCGTATCCATTAACAAATATAATGTTCTTCAAAAGTGATTTTAGTAAATAAGAATCATTACATTACAAATCTTTTTTTAAAAAAAATAATAATAATTTATTATTACAAATGTTTATTTTTTGATTACATTTATGATTACAATTACGACTGTGGATTTTAAATTGATTGTAAGGAAAAAAGTAAAGTTTTGTCTAAATATTTATTTTCAAATAAAACCCAATTTAGACTAGATAGATACAATGATATTCGTATCGACAGCATGTGGTTGTGTATTTATAATAATTAATTCTCAGAACAAATATCTCCGCCGTTGTTTAAAATTCATTTTCCTTCATACGTTTCACGGCCGACGTTTTGGTTTACGGAGTGAATTTGATTTCCGTTTGTAAAATTAATTTATGCGCGTGTTGTCTTAGGACCGACCCAGTCTTTTGTGGAACGAATAATTAATATAAATATTTAAGCTGGTAATTGCGTGAACTTTGTTTTTCCGCTTAAACACACAAAAACGCGTACTATGAAACCGTAAACAATTGACGAATGCTACCTGTTGTCGAATACCGAATCGAATCATAGAATGTTGCATAAAATAAAATCTGTCACAACAATAAAAAAAACTTACGAAGAAGCAATTACACTATTATGAAACGAAATCAGCAGACAGTTACAGTTGTGAAATAAAAAATATGTCAATTTGTCAAGAATATTATTTTTCTCATTTACCATTTACAAAGATAAGATTGGTTCAGGATATTCAATATCTAAGAATCTATTTTCCACGTTAAAAAAAGTAATTATTATAGTAATTAAATAATATGCGTAAACCTCCACAGAACGAGCATGCAAACTATCGCAATGAATCGGTAGTTAGATTACGTATAAGTATCTTCATTAGCTGTGCACAAAACTTTCATTGGGTAGTCGAGCACTCGATGCAAACACATTGAAGAGCGTTGATATAATTTTACTGCCATTCAGTTTGCATAGAAGCTAATGATCGACATGACGTCACAGTTGATGCAAAACCAGCGGACACCAACCTCTCCGCACTAATATTAAATATCTTACACAACTCTTTCCCGGTTTGTTCCGAAATAGCAATGGCTAAAAAATAACGAAAGTAAAATTGAGCGATCAAAAAAAAAATATTCGTAATAGTCGGGACAGGCGACGTTTATATTTATTTCTTGAAAAAATTATGCTTCGAAATAACAAACGAAATAGGTACGAACACATATGTTCAATTTACAATATAGATTTCCATCACTCCCGCTTTCTAAATAAATAAGTACATGGTTAATCTGAATAGTAAAATAATCCGTGCCATTTTTAAATGACTGTGTCCTATTAATATGTACTTGGACGAAGTAATTTCGTCTCATCAATAGCTATATAAAGGGTAGGAAATACGTTGGCAGAGCTGTTTTTAAGCCAATCGATCTATTTTCTTCGGTGATTTCAAACCAAGAATAAAACGCCAATATTTTATTTCAAAGTAATGAACACATCTGGTTATATTGACATTGAGTTAATAATTTCGGAACATTGTGCGTTTTCATGACAATGATCTATTTCCTTTTTTCTTTTATCTTCTGCCCAATTTCACAAAAAAAAACAAAAACTACAATGCTACGCGAAGAAACGTACTGTATATCACAATAATAAATTTTAGTCAGTCAAATGGGAGAGTGAAAGACTATTAAAAATAGATCCGTCAGAGACGCCGTAGCAACGAATGGCCAACTGACGCGCTTTGGTAGAGCTACCACTCGGTCAAAATTTAGATTTATTTCTGTAGACGCGGAGGAAAAAAACTAATATAAAAATATGACAAGACAGGACGACGCACACATGTGTCATGTATCGACGAGTAAGTTTACGACAGAGGTAGGTGAGCGAACCCATTGTATTATAGGAACAAATGTAAAAAAATATTATCATATAACCAAACAAATGTAATGATTATGGCCAATATAGAATACTCCTGATTATTCGTGTGCGGATATAATACGGTTTGCGAATTATCCGTGCATGATTTTTTTTTAATATACGTCATTTACTTGTAGCATTGATGTTTTTACATCAAAAGATGTTTGTACTTTAAGTGTAAAATAAACAAATATGTATGTATAAAAATTCTGAGTTAACGCTAGGAAGTTTGACTAGCCATAAAACAAAAAGTTTCATTAATTGAAGAATTTAGAAAAAGGGGATCTGCACTGAGTTGGAGGAGTTTGAAAGAAATTTCGACAGTAATTCAGGTTTTTTCAAGGAGAAAGAGAATTTCTCAGTGAATTTGTCGAAGGAGTCGCTGATAAAAAATATTTTGATTCAAAGTAAGAGATAGCAAAGTAAGACTTGTTTGACCGTGGAAAAGAATTCTATTAGATAGAGTTTTTTTGGATTCTGAGTCAATTTCGAGTATGAGACAAGTGAAATATGTGAGCTAATGGCAAATTCGAAAAGCTTTGAAAAAATAAATAAAGAAAACACTTGAAGAGTGTTTAGACTCGTGTGCTACGGATTTTTCACGTATGAGTGATGTGGACATAATTTCCAATCTCAGTCAATCAGAAGAGAACAGTCAGTAATGGGGATGTAAGAGAAGCAGAAATTACCAAACGCATTAGTTGCAACATAAACTTCTATTGATACTCTTAACTCTAAACTCTAAAACAGTATTTGATAATAAAATGAAAATAATAGTTCAAATAATTGTGTTACCGATAATCTTGATTTCGAGCTGCAACGATCAGGTGGATGGGTTTCAAGTACCGTCCCGACAAGGTCAAAATCTAGTCTAACGAGTATAAATTAAAAATTTTGATGTGTGTATTCAATGTCATTTCCCCTCGAGTTGGTTTGATCTAGTGTGATTTCAAAATTTTAAAATATTCAGCGTCTTAGCATTTTTACTTTAATGACAAATTAAACGTAATGCATTTCCACAATCCTTTATTCCCTTTACCTTTCTTCTCGACATTTTAATGTTTCAAACAAATATTCGCAAAATTTTACTTTTATTTTCCTTTGAAAACTTTTAGATTTTTTTTACGCCGAAAGGTTTGAAAATATTTTTTTAACTCATGATCTCGCAAAAAAGTAATAACTATAAGATCAGTTTCTGTTCGAAGGCGTTCGTATTTGAGATATCCATCCCTCCCACTCTTCAAATCCCTTATTTAACAGGGCAAACCGGTAGACATCAGTTAAACACTAGTCATGTACTAGCCCTATCTTTCTATCTTTACTCTCTTTAAAAAAGGTAGGTTGAGCAACTGAATTACAAACAGTTTTCGTAAAATAATCTGTTGAGATACCTCCAATTATGAAGCCATATCCTCCATATTGCGAACGGACATTTTTTTTTATTTATTTATTTAATTAGCATTGTACAAGGTTGACAAATTATAAATTTAAAAAATTTACAATGGAGAAAAAAAAATAGTATAATTTAATATTAAAAGCAGTAAAAAAAAAGTGGCAAGGAAGTCAACTGAGTAAGCTCCGATGAACTCTACTTTAATACATAAAAAATAGTATTCGTCGGAACTCACCCACGTCTACGTGGAATATGTCGACATCCGAAGCAATATTGTTGAACACCGTTAAAGCTATCCCCAGTGGCATCCCCATTGGCAGGCTGGTTCTACACCTTGGGAGAACAAACAATTCATGTCCACGATTCCTCAAAAAATAATCAGGAACATTTAGATTCACATTCTCAAGAATGGTGGAATTCTCATTTAGGCCTCGTATAAGTCGAAAGAAATATATGGCCAGATACATGAATTAGAAAAAAAGTTTGATAAATATTGAGTTTCGACACCTTTTTTCTAACTGCATATATATATATATATATATATGTGTGTATTATATAAATATATATGTATTATATAAATATATATGTATTATATAAATATATATGAATTATATAAATACATTTGATGTAACGAAATGTGTACCTACCCTAGTTTCAATAATCAATGTACTTATATGCGGTGATGTAAGATAGATAAACTATTTTAATTTAAGCAGAAACATTTTTTGACCGACCGATAAAATAAATTCAGAAATCTGTTTTGATAACATAATGCCATAATTAAATTGCATTTCATTATAAATTGCACTACAATCCAGAAGCACTAAGCTGTATCTATTACAAAATTAATTATGCAATTAATGGTTCCGCATACTCAAACGGTAAATAAACAAAAAAAAAATATTTATCGATGCTCGCTTATAAATCGCTCATAATTTTATTTTCTATACATGCAACACGTTTGGCGAATGAAACCTTCTAGATGCAAAAATACGTATACGTCGATATAGATATGACTATAAAATCTAAAAGCTCAAGAAGCGAGGTTAGTTTAGGATTAAATTTATATGCTGGAACAACATATTAAATATTCTATTAATGGCCGGACAAGTTTTTCGGAATGACAGTATAACTAATTAATTTAATTTTCAACACACGTCCCATTCGTCTCCGTGCACGAGCGTCGCGACGTCTCTGCGTCAATGAACATACACGCGCAGTAGGAGGCGACGCCTGTGAGATATCACTAATCTATAATACTTGGTGAGACCGTCATCTTAGTATGTTATTTTAATAAAATATATGTATATATATTAAGGTTAATAGAGATTACTGAGCGTGCTCTGCTAATAATACGGATTTACACATCACAATAAAATCTTCGTACTCGTGGATATTAAAATAAAATGTGAAATATTGATTGAATTCTCATTTGCTTATGAAATATGTAAGATTCATGAATCCTGTCATTATTTCTTATGACATCTGAGATGGGATTAATTAAATTTACGATAAGGTTGAAAAAATAATTCCTGTGTAATAGGAAATTATTTTAACAAAAATATATTTTTGATAAATTTGTTGCTCTGCTTGCTGTGCTACATTTTGTGGCACGTGTTTCGCCTCTCTGAGAAGCATCATCAGTCTATCGCAAGATTTACGAACAACATTCAGTTATTGAAAATACATCCCACGTGATGTTTAAGAAATGAAATTTGAATTAAATTTAAGCATTTTTTTAAAATTTTGATTTAAAAAATGTATTTACTTTTTCAAATAAAAAACAATTATATGTATGCAGCGTGCATGTAAAGTCTTACTACATTAATAATGTGGCAATTGCTGGTTATCTTTGACCTTATACTTAAGGTAGCTTACCTTTATTATCGACATGGTTCTGCATAAACTATGAATTGACCCAGAATCGACCTAATATGCAGTGACTATTTTATTGCTTACACATCGATAACAGCTATCTGACACTCGCAGTTTCGGATTTAATATGTACTAGTTAAATATTTTAAATGTATCTAAGAACGTTTAATCAAACAACTAATAAGAGGAAAAACACAATATTTCACAAAATAAGTCACAGTTAAATATCAGTAATGATACACATATTGGTTTAATACGTGATATATTATATATAACTATTTATTAACTTACATTCAGATAATAATATCGCCGAACTGTTACTTTATTTTTAATATTTTGAACACAGAACTTCGTGCATCATGGAGTTTTATGTCTTGTTAGTGCAGGATATCGAGTCATCGAATAGATCTTATCTCTCTCGGGTATATAACTCAGTAAGTTTTAAGAGAAAGCTATTGCAAATTCTACTACCGATACATGAAATCTGCAGTAATGGAGACACCGGATCTACTACAATCGTTTTGAAGAAAACATATTATATACATAAGGGTAACCAACTGCACCAAATCCAGAAGTACATCTCACATTTTTATGTGTCGTGTTAAGAAGCGTTCGAAGCACATAGCTAAGTTTTAGATAATATTCTTAATGTCCCACTTTCAACACAATGAAAATAAAATAATAAGTGAAAAAAATTATAAAGTACACGGAGAATTTTAAATAAATACGGAAATGGTGAATACAATTTATGCATACAAGGGATGAGTGTGCTTGGGTGGACAATATCGTGCTAGTTATAAATTATTTATTTTAATCCAAAAAATGGTGTGTAGGCATTCAGTTGGTATTTTGACAATTGACGAGATTTTGTAAGCCCGAACAACCCCTTTTTTATGACAACTGGCAGACATTTAAAAGTTTTAGATCAATTAATTGTGTTTAAAAAATTATCATGTAACCAGTATAATCGATTGTTTTTATTGTTTGACCGTAAATGGCAACATTATTTTTGTAAACCGAAACGATTTTTCGTTTTTTTCTTTTTTGCTTTTTGGGACGTGAAACGGACACAACGTGTGTCGGTGCCTCCCGCTGCTGGAAAAATGATTCCAGCAGCCTTTAGTTTAAGCTCACTTGTGTTTTTTTTGTGCGATACGTTATTCCTAGAATGGCGTATCGGAAAGCTCGTCGTCCGAGATCGAAGAAATAATACTTTTCAATCTCGACGATAATCAATAAAAAAATATTTTTGGTTGTCTGTCGCGCACGCAGACTAGCATATTTTTTTCTTACTTTAACTATAACTTTATTTGTGCAAGCCAGGTATTAATTGTTGTAATGTAAATTCTAATTTTGTGTGATTTAAATAAAATGATTGCAAATTCTCAATAAACATAATTCGTAAAAGTCGAGCGCTGTTTTTCATTCCTACCGCCATGTTATTATTTAACTCATTATTTTAACTGCTGTTTTGTCTTAATGACTTTCATTAGTGGGGATTTATTCTTTGGGTAATAACATCGTGTATACAAATTAAATATTTCTCACAATAAATGAAACTGGCTTGAATAATAAATTACGAGTCATGTCAATATGTTGAACCAACTTGATACAAAAAGTCCATTAATATAAATAATATTCTTCCATCAGTTTATCACCGTTGACAACGCGAAGGACTATCCCACAGTAGCTTTTTTAAAAGTTGGCCAAGCTATTGAAGAATATAAAACTAAAATTTATCAATTACCTTTTGTCAGATGTGTCATATTTTGGGTCGCTTTCAATAATTAGACGCGGCTTAATCTCTATCAGGGTGGTATTTTCTTTTTGCCGCGGGTCAAAGTAATATATCTCGCTAGGACAAACAGCGACAGGTGGGTTTGCGCATTTTTGGTGTAGCAACATAGCGTGCATACACAGACGACAGATTTGATATAAATAGACCTCGGACAGGTGATCCAAACGACTGGATAATCTTTGCGAATATATGCCGGGCGAGGGGCCATCAGCATCAGCTGATTGCAGAGATTCCGATTGCAGGCGCGTCGCTCGAATCCCGAGCGCGTAAATACAACATTGAATTCAGAAAATATTATACACGGTCTAAAACCGAAATAAATAAAACCATTGAGATCATTATCATCTCAAGGATCCGAATACCACATTTAACCGGTCACCTTTGAATGTATGAGACGGATCGCGTAAAAAGGTGCATTGACTCGTGCTTTATGGATTTATTTTTAATTTCTGTTGTACGTTCTAACGATGATCACTAAGAAAAAAACGCAATCAAAATAAAACATGAGTATAAAAAACTTTTAAAGGAAGATATTGAAATTTATTCGTTTATTTGATTCAGTTAAATCTTTGACACAAAGATTGAAAATTATATGTGTTATTGGTACAGCTGCTCAAATGGAAGCGCAGATCGACATCAACTGTTTTTTGGCAATTAGCCCTTTTCCTAAGGCCTTTGTACTATCAATTTGACGATCTCGCGACGTGGAACGGCTCCAAAATCGATATGGCAAACATGCACCCGCGACTGCTGAGCAGTTTTCCAACCTACCTGGGTCTACCTACGTTTTATGTTCGGAATAAAATAGGAAAAAATCCAGAAGATGCACTTAAAACGAGGTATCATTGTTTGTAAGGATGGAGTTAGGGTTTGATGTTTGTCGTATAAAATAATATCAACAAAAGGCCAATCTATTTATGCAAATCATTTAATTTAGTAAAGCAAAGATAAAATCCATTTAGGATCAATTTTATTGACTTGAAAAGTCAAGCCGACGATATGTACCCATATTTATATTTAATGTTTAGTGAGTATGTTCCAATCAGAGACAACATAGAAATAAAAAATAAATATATACATTTAGCCTATACATACTTCAAATATGTATATGAGTAATTAACAGACGGTCCACTTTCATTCGAGTTATGAGGTACAAATATACAGCCGTAAGAATCGTAAAACTCATCAAAGATAAGTATTTTTCTCTTCCGTAAAATTGATACTTTAACGATTACGATCGAAGCTAGCCACAAATAGATTACATTATTACATATATTGAGTGCAAGCCGTTGATTGAAATTGATTACACCGCAACATTAAAGTCGGATTATTTTTATAACACCATATTAATAGAAACAGCAAATATATTATGTTTCCTGCTAGTAACTACCGATATAATATTTTAAACCTAAGCCTAAGAAATTTTACTGGGCATAGGCTTGAGTATTACTGGAATGGCCAGAACCAGAGGCTTGGAACGGAGCACGGAGCAGTGGGGCAACGGCATTTTTCCCGAAACAGGAGCGGAGCACGAACAATTTGTAGATATAAATATCAGTGTAATTTATCCTAATTTACCTTGAAAAATCCCATATTGCTTATTGTTTTTCGAAACACTAAAGCCATAGTTAATAAATTTAATGTAATGTAATCAATAATAAATATCAGTTTAATTTATCCTAATTAACGTTTAAAAACCCCAGATTGATTATCGTTCTTCTAAACCAGTGTCTGCCAAACTTCTTTACTTCACGGCACACTGGTGAATGGGATTTGTTCAAAAGAAGACACTCAAAAAAAAAAAAAACGTGTCGCGATCACTTAGTATGTACGAACGTGACAATTTTTTTTTTGAATATGTTGATGGTGAAGAAAATTTAAATAAATAAGCATTATTTAAAATAAACATTCGTGACGCTTCTTCCTCCGCGGCACACCTAAGACTTCTTGCGGCACACAGTTTGGCAGACACTGTTCTAAGCACAAGAGTCATATTTAATAAGTGTAATATTATAATTGTAATTTGAATTAGGATGTTAGAGTGAATACAATGATGCATTGTGTACTCTTCGGAGCCAGTATATATAGCTGAGAAAAATTTAAGCCAGAAACAGACGTACCAAAAACTATACGAATGACCACGGATACCAACTTATATATCCATAAAACACCACCATTAGTTCAAAATACCTTAGACGAAAGGGTTATGGGGCCTTGCCCGACAACCCTACAATAGAACCCCCCACAAGTCAGGTAAGTTTAATCATAGTTCTGACGATGGCGAAAGCCGAAATAGCTAATAACTAATAAATATTTTAAAAATACCCTATTAATGGAGTTCTACCAAGTAAATGCCAAGTCAGTAAATAAACAAGTTATTATTGTTTTACTTCCTTTTTATACAACCTATTTATGTGAATCAGGATTTCCTTTTTATAAGAGTTTTATTAACATATTTTGTATTTATAGTATTATGAATTACCCGACCTAAAAAATAAACCAAGTGTTCCATTAAAACTTCCGGATTTGCAAAGTGTTCCATTGCAGAAAAAGTTTGGAAAACCCTGTACCATACTATGATAGAGACCAACATTTTATTTTCAGTTTACTCGTGCTGTATTTATAAAACGTATCGAAAAGTAATGCACGGCAAAACTGAAGCACGAAATTGGAAGATTACCAAATGCAACAAATTACAATAATATGCAGCTGTCGAATTATAAATATGCTGGGTGACTGACTGTTGTATGTGCAATCTAGTAAATTTCAACATCTTTTATGTCTTTTAGTTTATAATTATTATTTCAATTGTTTTGCTGTAAACAGTGTTGTACCGATGGCTAATTTGAGAGGCATAAAATGAACACGGGCAGGTATTATGTCGAAAGAAAAGGAGTCAGTCTTCGGCCACACTGACGGCTACATCGAACCCTGCATCTCGGTGTCCTTGGGCGCAGTGCTCGACCATCATCGTGTCGATGACCTTGCCCTCGACAAGAGAGCACTCCGTCGACGATTGCAAAAACCATTTCGCAATTTAGAATATATCCAACTAAGATGTGGACAATATTAACATGTTTTTTTAATAAAACACCCCGCACGATGAGTGTAATCCAAAATGTCTACGAACATTTTCATATGAGCATCATGAAAACAAACGCGCTGCACTGCAGGGGAAACAGAGGAAATTTGAATATTAATACTAACTACGTTACATAATAGATTGATATAAAAAAATACGCAACTAGGGGCAAGACATATTATCTAAATTTCTACAAATTGATAAGATATAATATTTTAAAAAGTTATGCAGAATACCTGATGACCGATAGAAAACTGCATATTTCATCATCGGATGAATTATCTTTTACAAAAAAAATACTCAATACCTACTATTGAATATTTGATGAACTTTTTCCAGGATTAGTTTACTTTCTGTCAAATCTTTTGCGGCATGTTCACAAAGTGCGTAAATCAATTTAGTAGAATATTTCGTGGATTAAGTTGGACTTCCATTCCCTACTTCCTACTGTAATTTTTAGATCTCATGAGCTGCAATTTTTTGTTGACACTTCGTGTAACTGTTACTATGAGATTTAATTAATGCAGTAGAACGGGGTGTGGGGGTGGGCACCAAACTAGTAAAATTCTGCTCTAGTAAGCAAATAGGTGCGCTATGTGATAATATTGTTAGAAAACGCCAATGAAAATAAATGAACATTGGCATGTTTCGAATCGGCGGCAAATATTCTCACAAACTGAGTCAATTTCTCGGAGAAAGTGCTTACTTCTATGGAAGACAAAATCGAATTTTCCACATCAGTGAACAGCTTTTCGTCACGAATCACGACACCTACTTAACTTATCTACAATGCGGCAGGTAATGCTGTGGTTGAGCTGATAAAAGAATTTTGTAATGGGTTAAACTACATTATTTTCGTAACAAAAAAATTTTGACTATGGCAAAATCTTAACGGTGAAAACTCGGAGTATTTGAGAAATGCTCTTAGCTGGTCAGTCGTAATTCGGTGACATTTTTAGAAAGTCTCTCAGCTATTATAGAAATTCAAAATAAAACGCGTCCGCCAATTGTCGTACCTAAGTTTACAAAGAGTACAGACTGATTCGAAACACATACCTACACAACACCAAAATTTTCCAGGTAAACAACGTTACCTAGTTCAGTGGTAGGCAAACTCATTAGTCAAATGAGGCAAATATTAACTATAGAACGATTGAAATTTCTTTTGAGTCATTTTTTTAAACAAAATATATAGGTAATTATTGTAGTCAACTTGATTAGGGTATTCCTATGCTGACTTTCGCTAAATACGTCTTCAATCTGATTTTAGGTACGTTCGCTGAAGTGGCCCCTTACAACTCAATGTTTTAAGACCGAAAACCGACTTCTGCGCGTGGGACACGAAGTTTCAATCGCACTGTATGTGTGTTTTGAGGAAGAGCCACAGTTTTCCGACCACTGACCTAGTCGAATTAAAAGTTCGAGTTTCCAGAAAATTGTACTGTACGGATATTGGTAATGCGTGGAACGAGAATTCGACTCTGATACGAAACTAGGATTATTGCTACATCACAAAAAGACCACCATTGTTTGAAATGCTCGAGCCCATCAGCGGACGCGGAAGCAAACTTTTTTATATGTTTTTTATCAGGGCTGCAGAGTCGTTTAAATATAAAACGAATCACACCCCGACTCTGAATTCTGTTTTAAAAAAATAGTAAAAAAAATCCTCTTTTAAAATAGTTCACAATATTTTCCCCAGTGGCGGCCGGTCAATGTGGCATTGGATCAATACACCCCTTGTATATGCAGGGGCAGTTATATTTCATGAACTATTATTCAAACATAACATTTATACCATTTTTTTTTAAATCCATGTGGATCCGCTCCCAATGTGGAGCATATGGCCTCCTAATGGAGGCATCTCAAAATAAGTTTTTTTTCTACAATAACTGTTTGTTACTCAGTCGCTCAACCTCACTTTTTTCAAAGTGAAAGAAGTAGGGAAAGAAGGATAAGGCTATAACAGGACTAGTGGTTGGCTAATCGCTATTACTACGCCCAGTTATTAAAGGATCAGAAGGATGGGAGGAGAGGAAATGATGTGAATTGACATCACAAACACCCAGTCTTCGACCACAACTTTGAAATGAATAATTTTCAAATTCACTGTGATCTGACCGGGATTCGAACCCAAACCTGCGTGATCGATAGAGCAAGCTCTAACCAACTGGGCCATAGCAGGCGACAAACAAACACATATACCATTTACTAATTTTAAATTATTCATGTTTTTATTGTCTAAAAAATAAAACAAAATGTAATAAAATATTTATTTTAGACAATAAATACACGAAGAATTTAAAATGAGTGAATGGTCTAAATCATAGTTTCTCAACCTTTTTAAGCCCGTGGCCCCCTTTTGAGTCTCATATTTTTCCGTGGCCCCCCTACCCCTAGTAATAAAATTCTCGGGGCTCGGAAAAATGAAAAAAAATGTAGGTACATTCATTTTTAAAAAATACAATACAATAAAAAAAATTGTTAAAAAAAAATATGTTTACAAAATAATTTATAATATTACTTTTTTTTTGAAAATCCCTAGGGTACCAATGTTTTACCCATCACAGCCCGCTGTGGTTCACACTATTGTTACGGGGGGGTATTCTGCAGCATTATTCGTGTTCATTTTTATCCATACATTCCTAAAACTAGTTTGCATGCACTGCAGGGTGCAGAATGCGAAATAAAATAAAATAACTTTATCAAAAGAGTTTTTATGAAATTAATTCAATTCGTTTTCATAAGACGCCGTGAACTTTTTGAATGCTTTGTAATTTTTACTAGATGCAACTAAGTCGGCATGACCAACAGGACCACCAGATGCGACTGTGGTCGTATAATCTTGAGCAGTTCTTCCTGTTCGTTGTTCATGTTTGGACATTTTAAAAAAATGCGATCAGTATCCTGAAGCTATTTACTAATCAGCCGACCTGGAATAGCTTGGCAGTGAAGTGATCATGGCTAGTTATAAATTGGCCTATCCAAAAATTTTGACTCGAAGCGTTGGTCTCCATTCGCATTTTTAAATTTTGAAAGAATTTATAAGATTGCCTGTCCTTAGAATAATTTCCCATCAATTTTACCAAATTCGCATAGAAGCGTCTGTAGCAATACTGTGCACCACAGTTCAATGGGCCTTAAAAATGAAGGTTCTGGTCGAGAAGAAGACAGTCAAAGAATTCTCCTCACCTGGGACTTCACACCCATTATGTAGCATTGCTATTGCGCCTTGTACAGATTTTAAAAAAAATTACCAAGCAGAACCAGCAATGCATTTGTAGAAGTAGTTCTGTATGTTTTGTAAAGATTATCAATGCACTGTATTATTCGGTAAGAAGATTTCTCTGCAAAAGAATAAGGTTACAAATCTTGTATCACGTACTTTACCAGCCACTCCCATGGATTGGGTGCTAAGCTTCAATTACTTAATACCTGCTAAGCAAGAAGTTTTGGCATAATTTGCAGAAGTGCAGGAAGGGGTCCTGCCGCCCGAGGCGGTATTTGAATTTGCAGCCTCATGAAGGACCCTAAGGACACTAGCCACTAAGCAAAGGGACAAAGCTTTACCAATGATCAGTTTTGGTCTTTAAAATTGCGTTTTGGTATTTGTATCGAGCTGATTAAAAAAATGATTTCGAAAAAGACATTCTTGAAGTCAATGGGATTTTATGAAATTGACTGTTTATTACAATATTAAAGGTTTTACGCAAAGGTCCCATGTTTTACAACCTAATGTTGAAGATGAATCACGCAGGGAATTCAAAAAAAATAGTACATGATTATTTATCAAAGTAAAACTTCAATACTTTCAACAATTGAAGCGTTATATCTTTTATTCATAAAAATCTTAATTCCTTGTTCAATCGTTACACCTTTAGTGTCATTAGGTTTCTGGCAAAGAGCATTAAATTATCTTAACTAATTTTTTCGTCATCAAAAATCTGACACATCGTTTTAGGTTAGTCAATTTGCAATGCAAAATGTTCATTTAGTTGTTTTTTTATCATCTGCTATCTCATACATACGTCTTGATACTGAACGGAATTGCTCAAAGAAATCACCTGAATAATTGCATTTTCACTCCGATTCATAACTATTGAAATTGCGAAATCAAAGATTTGGAAATATAATGCGTTTTTCTAGCTTTTGCAATTAATTTGGAAATTTTGTAAGAAACTATTAATTAAACCAGTGTCTAATTTTTCACTGAATACTTTAAATCCTATTTTTTGCTGCGGAAACTTCTTAAAGCTTTTTGAATTATTAAAATGGCTTTTCTTTCATGTCTATGTGTTTTGTATAAAATGGATAGTAGCATTAGTGAAGCAAAACATATTTAACGCACACGAGTTTCATAATATCATGGGGTGATGAAAGAAATCCGTGGACAAGATAGTCAATACAATATTGTCGACACTTACTTTTGGATGCAGTTATTATGGTATCCTTAAATATCATTGGAAAAATAGTAAAAAGTATGTTTAATAAATACATTATTTCTACTGCAATGAATTATTGTCCTACTGTATTATATTTAATTTTAATATAAATTTAGTTCATTATATTTTGAGTGGCCGTGGCCCCCCTAAAGTCTGCTGTGGCTCCCCAAAACTGATATTTTCTTCTGTGGCCCCCTTGGAGCATGCTGTGGCTCCCAAGGGGGCCACATGGCCCCCGGTTGAGAAACGCTGGTCTAAATGATAGCATTTAGACCATTCACTTGTTCACCATTCACGTTTGGATATTATTTCATGAAATATAACCGCCCCTGCATATACAAGGGGTGCATTGATCCAATGCCACATTAACCGGCCGCCACTGATCTCCCCCATTTTTCTTGTACATACAGTTATTATTTCACGAACAAATACGATTAATATGCTAATTTTCGAATATATTTAACTAATACTGTATGAACTTACGGATTACAAATTCCTCATATCAGTATTACCCAAGAGTTTAATTGTTGTGAATGTGTTCGAACCTCCATCAGTTTTTTAGGCTTAGTAGCATGCAGTGGCGCAGTTTCCTAGCTGATTTATTTGTAGGTTGGGTGTGTAGAAGTATTTCTATAATACTTTCGATGGTTTCGGCGGTAACTTTGTGGTCGATTTTATAATCCCCTCTTTGCTTCCCTTACAAAGGAAAAATCCCAATCTGATTGATTGCAACTCATTAGTATCATTATTTGTTTGCTTTATTTCGATTCTACACCCCCCCCTCCTTGCTCCCCTTAAAAGGAAAAAAACCCCAAAACTCCATTTTGTAATTTCATAATTTTAAAATGTTAGAATCAATCTTGCTTCATTACTTAAGCAAACTTTGCGATAGTAAGTCTGAAGATGCCTCTGAAAGAGGCGAAACACGTGTCACAGTTAGTAACACAATACGTGGAATAATCAAAGTTAATTTAATTTTTCTATTTCTATAATGTCGGTCGCGAAGGTGTATAGGAAGTGCTGCTCCCCGGCGTATTTTGCAGGTATAAATAAGGTGAGACATAGGTATTGTTTAACTTTACTTAGAAGAAATATACTGGTGTAAAAGTATATTTGATTATAATAAAATATTGTCGTCATGTACACAAGCATACGTATATGTACGTATTCATGGAATTTACGGTCAGACATAAGAAAATCTATTTGTGCACAGGATTTATTAATTTAAAATAAAGATAGCTAGACAGAATTGCCAGTATTATAAGAGCACGGATGAAGTGATATATAGCAACATTCAGCATAAAAAATAGTCATATTGCACTTTTACAAATCTCCCTCGGCATTAAGTATGAATGCATCCTATAAAAGACAATTTTCATGTGTTTGAGATATAAGTTGCATCCTTATGGTGGTGGAGAATTATATCCCATAAGCGCAAGAGACACGCGCTTGGTGCCTCCGAGTCTTATGAGTCATTTATTTTTTTATATATCATATTCAGATTTCAATATATTTTTTTGTTTGAATTTTGCGACGCATTGTGTTATCCGAACAACAGGGCTTCCGAATTTTATTGCTCCTGGATGGGTGCGTGTTAATTTCTAATCATCAGAAACAAAGTCGGTGACAGACTGCACTAAGGAAGGCTGTTGTTGGTAAGATTGTCGAGACGAGTACAAATACACGAAGAGAAGTTCTTGGAGTGCTGCGCTAACGGTTTAGGGGAAATAGGTAGCGGCAACTAGAGTCTATGCGAGAACTTTGGAGATGCATCGCCAGTCATTATAGCCCAGATTACCGCGTGTAAATATCGACACAAAGAACACCCAAAGTAACTTACTTGTGAACCACAGTATATAATGAATACAGACTGTGTTTGGTCGGAATGATTAATAGCTTAATTAATTTTCTGATAACGGAATTAAGTAATCAACCTTTGCCAAAAAATATCCAACTCTAAATCCATAAATATATAAACCTACCACTAGGGATTGCAATACCGGACGAATATATCAAAACCAGTATTAATATTCAATATAATTATTGAAATATGAATACCGGTATAGCAAAAAAGTTTCAATAAAGCAAAAAATTCGACCAATTGGGTGGGATCTCATTACCGTGCGAGTAAATCATACCTGGTATTTTGATATTTCATATAAAATACCGTCATGAAAAATATACATAATCATAAACGTTTTTAAATAATAACACACTATTAATAAAATAAGGGTCACCAATTCTGGAACCTGTAAATATTTCAACAACACAATTCAAATGTTAAATATTTCAATTCCAATTACATTCAAAAATGATTTTTGTTTTTTTCAATACCGAAATACTGGTATTTTTGCATTTTCAAACTGGTATTTCGGTAATGAAAAACACCATAAATACCGGGATCCCGGTTTCGACAATACCGACATTGCGATCTCTAACATGGCATAAAGATATGATATGGATGATTTTTACAAAATGTATGAAAAAGTTTTATATCCCATCCAGCAAGTCCCCGTCGTTGCGAGCACGTGCGACTGACAGTTACGCCACTGCAATAAATTACTGAATATGTAATTAACAGATAGTGTTTGATAATGGCGCCATTTAAATTACATCCAAATGTATATAAGAAAAATATTGACATTGATTTTGGTAATGACAGTAAAATCCATGTGCAACACAAAAATGGATATACTAACTAAGTTGGGTATATTTATGGAATAAAACGTTGTGTTTTTTTATGTAAGTAGTAGATAGAATATTGCAGTTCTGATTGTTGACGTAGATGGTTTGAATGTAAAACGATTTCGTACACCCCAACCTCCACCCCTGCAGCATAATATAAGATACTGTGATAGCAACACTTTTCGTTCGTTATTAGGACACGATAATTTGAAAATCGAATGAACAGCGGTTTTATAAAAAAAATTGATGTCATTAAAAAATACTGATACACCCGAAAAACTTCTTAATATTAAAAAAATAATCAGTAATTCTTTACATTAAATTAGTTATTTATCTACACTGTCTCAAATGCGTTTACAAATCGATAGGAAATAGATTTCATGGCACCTGTCACCAAACTTATGCCAAAAATGCTGGAAGTAGTTTTTAATTTAAATATCATACCCAGGGCATCTTTTCTACCGACATAGCTTCAGCTTATTGCTAATTAAATAGTCCAGATTAGGAAGATATTGACCATATAGTAAAGATATTTTACACCACGGATAGAAAATATTAAATGAGCATTCATTAATAAAAAGATATCGCAATAAATTTCAATATAAGGCATGAATATTTCAATGGCTACCGGCGCATTTTTCACGCCTTGTGATGTAGCATTTTTGTTTCGTCCAAAATATCGATAATCTGGATTTTTCACGGTGAACGATTTCACAAACCTTATTCTGACTGGCGGAGGTATATTGAAGGCTGCAGGAAACAGTTTGGCTGCCGCATTGGCAGGGTTTTCAAACAGCATTTTGATTATTCGATTTGACTTTCACAGAGAACAAAACCAGATCACTTCAATCCAATATTTAAATCAGCGTGCGCGTAATGCTGATGACAATAAACACAATGTTGCTGGATTTTATTAAGAAGGTAATTGTTTTACCAAGAAAATAACACAACGTAATTTCACTTGTTTCTTTTTTATTTTTCTCTCCCCCAATTCAAGTGGTTAAGAATGAATAACACAAGCGTTTTAGCGTGCTACGCCACAACAAATCATTAAAATAAGAAGTTTATGGTGGGCTCTTTTATTAAATTATGCCAGAAAAAGGCTTGTCACAATAATACACGCATTTTTTCACTTATGGTATGTGCTATTGTCGCGTTTTTTAATTTCAATTCGGGTTTATTTGATTTGATATTATTCGCGAAAAACAATGGCTGTAGACAGCGTCTAAACGTCGGCAGGGTACTATGCTACTGCCGTTCTGTTTTGTGTAAAATTGTAGCCTCGCACAGGGACCGGTCGCGTTCCGAAAAGCGCTTCGAACACTCGCAGTTTTTGTACTAGCAGCTGCTGAGCGGGGCGACGTTGCCTTTTCAAGACATTATTACAATATTGTGACCACCACAATACAAAATTAAGGATAAGTTAAGTATGAACAAATAATTAAAGCAAAATTTAAAAACCAGCAACATAAAAATTATATTAAAAATGTAATGTTTATTCATGTATTTGTTCCTATCTTTGCGAAACTAAAAAAAAGTTATGGGATAGTGTAATTTTGCAGACAAGTTATCAAATTATAATCGCCTTATATTGGTAACATTTTTTTTTTTTATAACGAAAACAGGTTTTACAGAATTTTAACTGTATTTTTAGCGCAAATATGTCGCTATGGCGACTAATCTAGTTTAAATGTTCTTAACACTCATAACCCTGCAGTTATGGATCCGTTGTTATTTTTTGTTGGTCACCCTACGGCCACTTTGGTATCGGTTTTTTTTTCACTTATTTGGCTATGAAATTGTAAAGAAACCGAAACAGACAGGCCTCTGTCTACAGGAGGTAGATAAATAAATACATATCAACAAAACAGATGGACGCAATACGTCTGCGCTTCACCATGCACCTTCAAATTACCTACCTACTGCTTTTAACCCTTTTTCAAAACAGGTAGATAAACAACAATGTTCTTTGTCTATACTCAACCGGTTCAGCACTGCCATTTTAAAGAGATCCTTCAAATATTTTTGCAGGATCAATTAAAACCGGCCGATGATCTTTATTTGGCTAGATACTTTTAACAAATAAGAGAAGTGACAAAACATTGTGTATTTTAAAATTTGTAGTGTGAAAGACAACAATTAGAGACACAAGTTGGTTGTTGATTATCCCACCACCACCCGTAATGCCGTTTTCCATAACAAGTACATTAAAACATGCACAGCAGGAAAATCTTTAAAATAATTTTTAAGGTGCTCTATAAACTTCTACTGATGATATTGCTAAGTAGCTTTAGGTAATAATAATTTTAATTTATAATCGGGATAAAAAATGATGCAACCTATCACACAAATAAAAGTATGTTAATGTATCGTAGTAAAGATACTACAAATACTTGAGAATGTCGTAGAATGCTGGAAGAAGCGCACTATTCACTCATTAGTGCGATCACAGAATTTGACGTTTTGATTTTAGAAGATATCGGTGGTCATCTCTTCCAATCGGCAAAATCAAAATAATTAACAATCGACATTCAGTTCTATTATGTTTCAGCAAATACGCCTTTATTAGATAATGGAAAATATTTTATTGTACTTGAATAACTTTTTCTTTTATTCTTGTCCATACTGTTACAAACCTTATGCGACGTTTCGAATATTATCGCATTTCATTAAAAAGTCAATGGCTTAAATTGGAAACACAAATATAATGTTCACTAACTGATGTGAAAAGTATAGTTGTGTAAACCGTTTGGGTTAAACTATACGACAAATGCGTACAGCAGTTTTAAAATATCTTGAAATTGTGATAAGAAAATGTCGTTATAATGTGTACAAGCACCTAATTTTGTTATTGTTATAAAAAAATCATCATACCTTATTAAAAACATAACCTCAATTCAATACTATGCTCACTTTTAGGGTGTTCACTGTCAATACTTGGTGGAAAGGCATTATATTAATAAAAACAATAATCCTTTGTACTTCATCAGTTGACAATGCTCGCAATGAGCGAAACCGGTCCTGACATATTAAATAAAGTGGAATGAAGTACAAAGGATTATTGTTTTTATTAATCAATACTATGCTATTTTCTTTGATTGTTATTTCATTTTATTCCAGCGAATACAGGACTCAAAGATAATATTGTAAGGTATTTATTTATTGTCAATAATATATTGATTCTCTTATTCAAATCCATACTCTAAAACCTTGTCATACGTCGTAACGAATATTTTCGCATTTGTTTCAGAAACATCCATTCTATTAAGCAAATACAAAAATGGAATTTTCGCTCCAATATCGGTTTTGTGCGATGTTAGACACAATTTTTTCTATAATTTCGATTTGAAATGTACCATGCCAAAACAATGTTGCTAAGTAAAATAATTCAAAAATCTGCCTTCATGTTATATATTTGTTTACTTACTTTTATATTATAACATACATCAGTGACGTTAACCTGTCAGTTTAACATTTGACGTTTAGTTAGTTAAGTTGTCGTTAAACACAAATTTTACCATTCTGGGGTTCTCATGCTGTTTGGCGCAAAGAAGTCACATTTTAGGACATTAACTCTTTGAAAACTGTCCGACGCTAATTTGAGGCAAAATAAAAACAACGAAACATCATTCTTGGTCACCAAAATTTTCGAGAAACGGGCCGGATGGTTTTTTCAAAAACGTTGGGGGCCGGATGAAAAATATTCTTGATGAAATCCTGTTGGAATTTTCAAAAAAAATGTGTCGTATATGTAAAATATTGAGATATTAAAAATCAAGGGCCGGATTGAAATCTTTTGAGTGCCGGATCAAGCCAGCGAGCCATAGTTTAGTGACCGCTGCTCTATATCCAAGCAACGTGAAGTGTGTCACTTTATCATAAAACAGTCAGTAAAACGTCAGAAGTACGCAGAAGAACAGTACACCTATCCCTCGATTTACACGGTAGATAGGTTCCTGAGAAAAACGTGTAAATCGAAATTGTATATTTTTTAATGTAAAACCGTGTAAATCGAAAAGTACATGAAAAACGCATAATTTGGGTGTTTTCTAAGATACATAAAAAACAAAATTATTAAAAATTATAAACATACGTATTCTTTTATTAATTAAATACAGGTAAAGCTTATAGAGTAACAAAAAAATGAAATCCAAAAGATTCATTAAAAAAATATTGCAACGGTTGGTGGAGTTTTTATCATTCATCACTATCACAAATCACTGTGACTTGACTTGATGACTTGCTGTGAAAGTATGCTTCTTTTCAGATGAAGAAGAGGATGGTATTTTCTATTTTTTTTTTTCATAAATCCGCAATGCTTTATTTGTAATAGCATTGGTATCAATTGGCATCCGTTTTTGAGTTCAGTCCTCTATCTAAATCATTAATGCTTTCTCCATGTTTTCCATTGCAATATCTCTGATATATGAAGTTGTGCTCGTACTCGTAGTGCCAGCTGATACACTCTTTCTAATTGAGTTTTCATTTTTTCTAATGGTTCTTATTGTAGCTTCATTCATGCTATAATAATCTAGCAACATCTATTACTCTTTCTCCGTTTTGTAAAAGATCCAATATTTTTATTTTTTTGCTAACGAAATAACTTTTCTTTTTACTTCTTTCGACATAATAAGGCTACAAATATTATTCAAGATATAAAACACGTAATTAAAAATTATGTTCTCGTTTTTTACTTACGAATATGAAGAATTAAAAATTTCAAGTTAACTTTTTTAAACCGTGTAAAAGCGAAAACGTGTAAAAAAGGTACCGTGTAAATCGAGGGATAGGTGTACTATATTTTTCCATTTATGTACAGTTTTGGTAGGTATTTATGGATGACTTTTCTGTTATCAAGATTTGTAACATTTAATTAAGACATAATTACATAGCGAATAGTAAATTTGATAATTTTATGGTGCTTTTGAATCAACAAAACCGAACAAAACAATTAACAGCAGAATACCTATGTATGTACAATCTTGTATTATTCTTGCGCGCATTGGCAGACTGTTATGTTCATTACCCATGGTCATCCGTCGCATCTGCAAACTTGTTGAAAATGAAGATTTTTCTTTTAGTACTCGTACGTATATCATGTTTGAGACCTACAGGCTACAATGAAACATGAAAATAATTTAAATAAGGACTTTCACCAGAACCGACCGACGTCAGTCATGGTCAGTAACTTGTCGGTAGTTTGACGTGCTCGGATGTTTGACCAGGAAAATTTGCTCGGACTCTGCTGTGGCTTGGACTAAATTTGACCTAGGTACATAGAATGTTATATTCATATATATAGGTTACGTATACGCATTCTCATCAATGGGAACAGCTGTCAATCCACTGAGTGCTGGTAGTTACCCCACCTCCTTCGTTTAAATGTTCGTTTTTGTTTGTTGAAAGTGCGCAAAATTTGTAAACGTTGTCTATCAAATATACCTATCACTATAAATTGAAAATTTAGTGATTTTTCAAATAATACCATTACATATTTATGGAAAGAAAATCGTATCGAAATTTTCCAAAGAACTATTATACATATTCATTCTCGCTTGTGTCGAAGCTATTATATTCATACTAAAGACTTTTAAACTAAGACAGGTTACCTGAATGTCTTATAGCATAGCAGAACGCCGTACTCTTAATGTTACATCAAATCAATTTGAAAACACTTATTTTCAACTTGAGACTTAAAAAAATAACGTGACCCTTGGAATTACAGATCATTAGCTAATACGTCATCAGGAAGCCTTAAAAAGGCGTCGTGCGCACGCAAATGCTCTTAGAGGGGGTCGAAGATATGCATATTATAGTAAATTGCAGACGGAGTGCGATAAACCCTATTTCGTATGCAAAAATCAAGTTATGATTAGTTATGACATTGAAAAAAATATGACATTATTTTGTCGAAAGTTTCAGCGGAATTTTTACATAAGACTTCACCTCCGATTACAATAATCAGACACCTTCCCGGAACACAAAATAAGAACAATATTACCAACTGAGCTGGCTAGGTCGACAATACAATATATATGTTTTTAGTTTTCGAGACATATTTCAATATAATATATCATATTTTCACACTACTGGATAATGCAAGTTAAAGAAAAAAGCAATAGGTTCATTCATACAGAAAATAATTATTACTTGTAATGAAAATAAACCTACGCAAAGTATTGTAATATTTTGTTGAAATACTAAAACATCAAACAATTCTTGTTATTAATATGTATCGGGTTGCTTTTAAGGTGGACATACATCTAGGAACAAATTGTTCCAGAACATGTCCTGGAACACAAAATTCACGTGTTCAAACCGTATCGTGGAACATTTCACGTGATCCGAGATAGGTTCCCATGTTCACGATCTCAAAGCGAGCGCAAAGGCGGAACTCGGGGAACATGCGAAGCGCGCGCAGCTGTAGACGAAATGTCAATTTCGTCATGACTTCGGCGTGGCGGAACGATACTGTTCTGCATGCAATTGAGCTATACCAAAGCTATAACGTATCGTGGGATACATCTAATTATAATTATAAAAACCGAATACTACAATACTTGCGAGAATAAACAAGTAGTTAGCACTCATCGGGCGTCATTTTAGAGATCTATTTTCGACACTGAAATGTCTCCCTATGGTGACAGCTGTCAAAATAAACGCTTTTTCGTAAGTTATATTGCTTTATGGCATTATGTATGGTATAAAATGTCATCGTGGACAATTACCCTAATTGTAGTTTCATTGTAGAAAGCTTATAGACATTAGTTATTAACTTTACTCGCATTGTTTGCATCCAATAAAATCAAATAACGTTCGTTCGGACACAACACTGACCAACATAAACGAGTGACGTTTCCGTGACCCGTCGTATGTTCAAGAACATGTTCTGGGACATTGTTCCCGAGGCAAAACGTAGATTTTCAGGATCATATCCCGGGACATTTGTTACTATGTGTAATACACATTAAGACTGAATTGTTTGCATATTAATAAACATATTTATATCAACTGGATGACCGCCACCGACAAGATATCTCGTCAAATTTTTCGTGCTCAACACGCCAGAGACGAGTTATCTCGTCAATAACTAATTAAATTATCAATTGCAAATTTTAGTCGGCGTGTTAGGTACAAACTAGAGGTCTGCACGGGCCGAAATTTTACAAAGTTACCCGGTCCGAGCCCGAAAAACTCAGGCCCGACCCGGCCTGGGCCCGAATCCAATACCACACTTGTTACCCGAAACCAACCCGAAGCCCAGATGTATACTCCATACCCCGAAAAAAACTCGTTTTTTACAAATTTACAACAATTCTCGGGCCGGGCCGGGTAAGGGCCCGTGCAGACCTCTAGTACAAACGTACTTTAAGAAGTAGGCATCGTCGATATAGAGTGAAAAACGTTTTACTTCCGAACAACCGTAGGGTGAAAATGAAATATTACTGTCATCCTAAAACTAAAATTAACAATGATGCCACTTTCAAAATCTAAATAAATTGCTTGCTTGGATTTTATTTGGGTTATCAACAGGGGTGGGCTCAGAGGGGATCGCGCGAGACCCTTGTTGAATTTTACTAAGGCCGGCGAGCCCCTTGTTAAGTCAAGAGGAAATAAATATGCTCTTATCAATTTAGTACATAACTGCAATTTAAAATTTATATATTATTCACGACAGCTTTATTATATATAATAGTACATTTTTAGCTATTTACAATAATAAGTTTACGGTAAATTGCATATTGTTATATATTATAAGTGTTTTAAGTAATAAACGATTTCTTATTTAAAGTATTCCATATAATTGCAGAGGAGTGACAAAAAAAAACACTTCTTCCCCAGAACATCCATAATTGCTTTCAGATTACGCGAGCCCCTTGTTAGCGTATTGGCAGCCCACCGCTGGTTATCAATATTAATATTCAGGAACGGTCATGTGTTTTGATCTACAATAAATAATGTGGAATTAGTACCAAAGTATTTTATTTTTTAAATGTAACATTATCACACTCAAATATGACATCGATGGTGAGGAGACTTCAAGATTCTTATAAAAAAACCATAAAATACGAGTTTGGATACTACGAGCTTAATTATTTATAAATTATCAATAATTATTTATCGTACATATTATTCGGTAAAGAATTTTTAACAACTATAATCATATATATATTTATTTTAGTGGCAATAATGATATTTTCGAAATATTGAGCGTTTATAATCTGGGGAAAAAATAAGAAGAATCGAACGTACAGTAAAGTTGTCATGGATATCGCGATATAATATTAGCTTAAAATTTTCTGATATTTCTTATCGGAATTAATTATTAATTAACTACTCATAGTTCAGACATTGTAAATGAGAAACGGGCTATATTTTAAATGTTTGAAATATTAAAGGTATATTTTATATTCGCTCATTTCTTATACACATGAGCTAAAATACACTTTCATTTTTATTACATTATACATGATATAATTCCTCGCTTTTAGAGCACGTGAAATAATTAAAACAAACTGAATTAATGAGGAAAAACGGCCCACACTTCACATCATAATATTATATTATATTATCATTAAAGCGTTACATCAATAAATTTCGTAAATTTATGAATTATTTACTGTTTTTTTTTGTAAAACATTGGCACGTGCTCGAATATCAAATATCATTTTAAAATTGCATTTGATTGCATCGATCAGTTAATGTTTTAGTAAGTTGTTAGTTTTTGTACTGTACGGCGTGCGCCACAGTCATGAAATTCAGTGTATACATTAGAGGTCTGCACGGGCCCGGGCCGGGTTCGGGCGGTTTTTTTGTATTTGTATTTACGGGAACGTCATCTAAACACACACGACTGTGATTCAAAGTATCAGGCTACTGTCATACGTTACGGGCTAAATCGAATCAGCCCATGCCCCATACATTCAAACACAAATACCAATATCGTCGTATTGTATGAAAGTGACAGGTACTGTCTCTCAGTGACAGTCATAGATGTGACAGCTCTGTATGGTTTTGAGTACCGGTTAGTTTTCTTTGAAAGAGACGAATTTAAGGGCCCAGTATTATTATTCTATTATTTCTTACTTACATTAGCATTGATTTTATTGTTTAATAATTTATTTTTTGCAGTAGTGTCGTAATATTTGTTAATTTGCTTATAGATTAATGTATAAGGTGAAGTGGAAACATACACAATTTCGTAAATAGTATACAATGCTAAACTTTCCTCTAGCCCACACAAGATTTTAGTTCAGGAACCGCCACTGCATACATATAGGTTGACAGTTCCTAGTCAACCATGTCCAGTAATCAGCCTTTTTAGCTTAATCGTGAATAATAGTGTTGACATTGAAAAAAACAGAATTGTTTAAATATGTGTCGGTAGTTAACCACTTAAAGATGTATATTTGTACTAAATTGACTTCTAAAAGTTAATGCTTATGAAAGTGTCGATAGTTTAAAAACAACATTTTTGACCCTAAGCAATAAAATCCGACCAGGCAGTTAATTAGACCGATGCCGCCGGGATCGCTCTAGTTAACGAGGACTTGTTAACTTCTGGGCTTCCTAGAGAAAGTGATATTGTGGAAGCTGTGCTCAACAAAAACGATGACAGTGATGATGATGATGATGTGGCCAATGAATGTCAAATTGAGAGATCCAAACCACTAACGACGATCTCCAGAGCTCATGATACATTGGATGAGCTAGTCGATTTTTTGCCCATAGCACTGAGACCACCCAAGATTCTTGGATTGAGTGATTTGAGGGGAAATTTAAAAACAACGAGAGTGAACAATGAAACAAGCATAAATTTTAAATTTTATAAGAAAAGTGGATTGACAGAAAATGTAATATGTGTGTAACGAACGGGTGTGTAAATAAATTCTAATTGTATAGTGTTGTATTGTAAGCATTTAAAAATACTTATTCTCTGATATAACGAGTAATGCTTATAACGAGCAAATTCAGTCGGACCCATCTTCCTCGTAATAACCAAGTTCGACTGTATTTGCTTAGAAGATTATTAAAATATATATTGATTAATAATAGCATCGATCAGTAATGTGATAAACGGTTAATATTAATCGCTAACATCCATTGAGTAGGCGTGTGCAGCTTTTAAATACAATTTAATTTACAAATATAAGTTTGTGTACCTCTCATATTTCAGAAATCATATAAAGAGTAGGTAAATTGTGATGCTAAATTACCAATGAACCACTATGTACCGAAAAGTCTGAAGAAACTGAAAAAAAAATGAATTATCAATCATAATAAATTGTGTATAATTAATTTACTGTTTATATTATTAATAGTTTATAAGGTCACCAACGACACCATATGTGTATTTTTATAAAATGTATTATTCATAAGACTTACTTAATCGTGACGAAATTGTTAATCATTTTCGCTTTTTACAAAGTATTGGCAGGCGCTCTAGCTGCCGAAAGTAAGAAAAAGTATTCACAAGTTATATATAATAATTGCGCTCTCGAGAGGTGAAGTGAGCCAACTAGTGAAATACTAAAACTTTTTTCTTTGACTTTTAAGTACTATCACATCTTTAGATGGCATTTTTTTTATTTTACGGAGATAACACTAATGTTATGTCAGTTATGTGTATTAACCCTTTGCATACGGGCGATCGCTTTTGCGACGATCGTTTCCCATGCGAAAAGATCGGGGAATCGCTTTTGCGACGATTGGTTGGTGTCATATTGCGTGGCTTAATGAACGTATATTTATGCGAATATCATTTAATATTTTTGTTGAATATATGACTAATGATTGTTAAATACATAAATTAACTTATTTTAAAACATTTTTTTTTACTTTATTTCATTCTTTTAATGATTATAAAAAGACAATTTTTTTATTACTAAATTTTTTTTAATCATTTTTTTCACTTTAACTTTTAAAATTAAGCAAACACTTTATAGATTATTTTCTTTAACTTATGTATAGTTTTTGAAAGGATCTTGTTTTTTTACGTAATACACGTGGAAAATTGACAATCGGTTTTAATTCCTGCTGTATTGATTGAACTGTTGCAATCAAAATATTTTGGAAAGAGCTGAGCGAGTAAAATATATGCATTTTGCAACAATAAAAACGTTGAAAGGTTGAATGTAATATAAAAATAAATATGCACTGATGATTTCTTAAAAAATATTTTATCGACATGCATTTCTCAATAGCATTTATTATTTGACGGGGAAAGTGGTGTAATTGATTTCATACGATGATAGTCAATATGTATACATAGAGTCGCAATGTATCTGTACTGCTATTTTTTTTAAATTCTATGTCCGCTCCCATTAGAAGCGGACTCAATGTGGAGCATATGGCTTCTTTATGAAAGTATCTCAAAATTTGTTTTTCTACGAGAACTGATTGTTATTCAGTCGCTTAACCTCTCCTTTCCTAAGAGAGTAGTAGGAAAAAAGTATAGGGCTAGGACAGGACTAGTATTTAGCTGATCGCTCTCACTACACCCAGTTATTGAAGGATTGGAAGGGTGAGAGAGAATTTGTAGACATCACAAGCACCCATGCCTTCTAACAGAAGTCGATAAATCAATCGAAAAAATGCTGTTTGTACTGGGGCTCGAGTTTGTGAGATTCGGCGTGGAAGCCAAAAACGCTTACCACTGCGCCGTAGGACCCGACAAAACTGCTTTAATTTATTTTAAAAATAATAAATTAAATTTGTGATTCGGTTCTGCAGTGCAGTGGTCAACGTCATCTGCTTCCGAGACGCTTGGTTCGAATCACATTTCAAACAATTTATCATTTTTTTCTAAGGTAAGGATGTTTGTGATGTCTGAAGATTCCTTCTTACCCTTCCAATCCTAAAATTACAGGGCGTAGTGAGAGTAATTAGCTGACCTGTAATTATTGTTTTAACCTTATTCTTTCTATCTGTTTTCTCTTCAAAAAAGATTGCTTGAACATCTGAGGCAGTTCTAATAGTAAAAAAAGGTTGGGAACTGACATGAATAAAAATAAATGATTTTTAACAGTATCTAACAACGTCTCAAAAAAAGTATTGGCGGCTTCCCCAACCTTCATAATATGAATAAATAAAATAAAATATGTATACAGAAATATACGAAAATTCAAGTTACAATATGTATACGTTAAAATTAAATTTGCCTAAGGACCGCACATACATGCAAACATTATACAATATTTTTTTTTATTTTATTACAACGAATTTCATACCTATTAATATTTTTAGTACAATACTGTGGAGTCGTATAAAAAAGGCGGCTCCGACTCCGACTCTAGCCTTAAAATAATGAACGACTCCGACTCCGAGGAATTTTTTCAAAATTTATTTTTAAATATTATAAAATTTATTTATATAATATGTGTACCATTAGATGATCTGTAAGCAGCCAAGCATGTAATGGCAACACTTTGTACTATTTTGTTTGAATACACTTTTCATTTTTCCGATTTAATGACTCCGACTCCGGTCAAAATACCGCGACTCCGTGACTCCGACTCCACAACCCTGGTATAATACCCATAATGCCAAATCATTCTAATGGTTGAAGAAAATCATACAGTGACGTCATCCAGCCGAAAATACGCTGATAATTACAATTGTGGAACAGATTTTAGTAAAATTTAATGACACTTCACCCTTGCCCATTCTATTTAACGAGTTATTATGACTCGAGCATTTTCATCTAAAATCATTTGAAGCTATTTCTTATATCAATCTTTTTTTAATGCTCAATTGTTGAACATGATAACCATTGAATTAAATAAATATGCTTATACTAGAATACATTCAAATAAAATGAAATAATGAGATCCGATAACTGCATATCAAATCAAAGCGTTTATAGCAGTTATTTTGGAAATGAGCATAACATGACAACATAAATAATAATAAATCTTGTTGGACTAAAAAATCCCGCGAAATATATATATCGATGTCCTAGTTTTATAAAACGATAAGTCAAAAATCTGATGTTTTGAGTTATATTACCTATTCGAATACATTTTCTATAGATTCACAAAAGAACATCTAGAAAAAAATACTAGTTTTCTCCCGGTTGGCAAAAGTTTGCATAATGGAAATAAAGAAATATAAACAATATCTCGGTTACATGTATAATATATACGATTCGAAATATCATTTTATGGTTTTGTTAAAGTTTCAATAAATTTGAACTGAAATGAGATTAATAACAAAATGATTCACTAAAGATATGACACAAACAATAAATATCACTTTTCTACAACTCAGTTTAGATGTGTCAAAACATTGGTCAGCCATCCATATCTCAAAGCTAACAATTTTTAGTTGTAGCAGTATGGAACTAAGCCATCGATATATGTAAATATCAATTCGGAGTCGGAGTCTTAGTCGCTTTCAATTTAAAGCCGAAGTAGGAGTCATTTTTTATCCGACTTAACAGCCAGTAATAAAAGCGTTGAAAGGATGGTAAAACGCATCGGTGGGCTGCCAATACGCTAGCAAAAGGTACGCCTAATCACAGATATATTCGCAGTGTTCTGTTCAATGGGCAGATTTCTTTATCAATCTTATACCTACAATTTTACACAATAAATATTAAAACAATTAATTTTTACTATTCTTAAATTAAGTAACAATACGTAATATACCGTAAAATTATTAATATCTATAGCTGAAAAATGAAATTACCTACCTCAGATTGCAGGAGTGAAGAGTTATAAGATGGACGCAGAAATAGGTACTATTTCTTTCAGTCAAACGTTATACTGAAACCGTTGTAGATAATATATGGGTCATAAATTGCAGTTATGTACTGATTGAGCAAGATTTTTTTTTTTCATAATTTAACAAAGGGTTCGCTGACCCAATTTAAAACTATCAAAAAGCTCGCCCGGGCCCCTGCGAGCCGCCTCCAGTCCACCCCTGGTGAAACGGTTAAAGTATATTTCCATAAAGATTGATAAAGGTTTGCATCCGATTTACATTGAGGACAATAAATAAAGCATGTTTGTGTTTTTTTGTTGCGAAATAATATAATCCTTTAAGAAAAAAAACGTAATAGTTTTTTAGTGATACGATAATAGTCCAGGTAATTTTTAAGTGATTTTACATGAAGATAATATGATTTCGTTTTGTAAAATAATCATAATATAAATTATAGTTTATAATGTTATCAGTAACATATGAATTATGATGTAATTTGAGACAAAAACGAAAGACGCTATATGATCTTACGTGGCGCTTATTCCTTTTTATGATTGTATTATTATGAGGAGTATGGGATCAAATACGCCCAAATTCAGTTAAGAGAAAAAAATTAAATATCGCTATAATATTGGAGTACTGATTCAAAGGAACAAAATAAAAATTTTAACGTCGCCAAAAACCTCTTAGTTTCAAATAAATTAAGGGTTAAAATATTACCTAATAATCAAAACTGTCTTAGTTTTTTATAAGAAAAGTGTGTTTTTCTACGTTCAGGAAAAGGTGGATCTGGTCATTTTCGGTCCAAAACTCCTCGTGATTTTTTTATGATGATACTAACGACAATCCATACTATTGATTAGCATAATTGTTAAATACATTTTATTCTCTCATAAAACATATATTTGGAGTGAAAGTCGAATTTAGGGTATGAGAAAAACGTTTTTTTGATTTCATCGCTTATTATTATTTATATTAAGTCAGATAATTATTTAATTTACTATGAATTCGCGTAGATAATATTGATCTTAGCACGTTATAAAAAAAAATGATAAAATGTATCAACAATTTTGAGATTTACGTTAGTTTTTCCAAAACACTGGAAAATTCCCATTTTCTTACCCGTTTTTTTCGCACATACCTACGAAATTTCGCCCGTAACCAAAGGGTTAACTAAGGTGACTTCACCTTTACTACTTTATGATACTTTAAGACGTGTAGAATACATATTAGAACGCGTCTCACTTTTTTTTATATATAAAATACCACTTGGCTCACTTCACCTATAATATGCCCAATTATATAAAAGAATGGAAGTAGTAAGGTTTTACAATGATAAAAGATGACGCGAGTAATAAATTTTGAACACAAATTATTAACATATGTTTTTTATTTTCAACATGTAAATATTATTTGAAAATGTCAAACATTTGAGATGACTCTTCGACGGCAATTTTAATTTCTTTGTTGATTTCGACGATGCTCTGAATAAGTTTTATATTTATTTCTGGAGCAATTAAAAACATCCCGAATGTGAGATTTAGTTCACGATGTTTAGATAAGAGTTACTTATTTAAATTCGTCTTATTTTTATTTTTCATTTAAAGTTTTGATTAATTCTGTGATAAAACGTGCCATAAAACAGTTCATCGGAACATTTCTTGGAAAGAAAAATTATCTATCCGTAATGAACGAGAAGTTATGTTTTGAAGAAATTTAAGTGCATTTAAGTATTTTTTTGTTGCTTATCTTAGAGAGAATAATTATTCTTTGCATAATATGTAGGTATTTGAATAGGTTAGATTTGATGTTCAGTGTAAAGTCAATTGTCTATTCAAGAATTATTGTTAAAATGTGTAATGTACGTACATTCTATTATCTATATGGGAACTTTTGTATTGTTTTTCAAGCCAAGGTCGAAAACATCTAGTAACTAGTTATGTGATTTTGAAAGAGTGTCAATTTATTAAATGTTGAGTAGGTAAACGTATGTTTTTAATACCTTCGGTCTATATCAGCGATACTCAACCTTTTTTATATATGGGCCCCAGCATTTTGTAAATTTACCACAGACTCAGTGCCGGCGCGAGGTTATTTGGCGTCCGAGAAAACGATTATTGGCAGATATAATTAGAAATATGTTTTTATAGATCCATCTCCGCTCCCAATGTGAAGCATATGGGCTCTTCATGAAAGTATCTCAACAAAAGTTTTTTCTACGTGAACTGTTTCTTACTCAGTCGCCCAACCTTTCGTTTTCGAATTATATAAAACACGATATATAATTACAACGAACAAATACAAACGTCAAAATAAAATAATTCTTATTATTTGAGTATATAAAAATAACTTGAATACACCATTTATGCACCCTCTCATGGTTTGCGCGCTAGGCGGTTGCCCATTTTGCCTGTATGGTGGCGCCGGCCCTACACATACTATAGAAAATATACTGACATAACATAGATGTAACTACCAAAGTATCTAAAATACTAATTCGTTTACGTCAATTTTTGCAAAAAATACCATATGTTTGAAAAAACATTTGGTAACTATGATTGTTTTGAGCCTCGAATAAAATCTGAATGGACCGGGCCGAATGTTAAGTATCGCTGGCAGTGGTGAATTAAGCAAAAGAGAGGCCCCAGGCGCAACAAAATTTTTAGGCCCTATTTTTCGGATAAAATAAAAACGTCAGAAAATTACACGTAGAATAATAAATATGCATTAAAATCTGAACAAAATGTGTATGGGCTATACAATATAAGCTATTTTCGAGCCCACTAAGATTCGGAGGCCCCAAGCGCGCGCCTCGTTCGCTTATAGGTTAATCCGCCACTGATCGCTGGCCTAGATATTCCATCAATTTAAACTTGACACGAGAGTGTGACAATATAATTATGTACCTACTTTTAACAATTCTTGCGGGGCTATCCTCAAGTTTATTAGAACCTGATCATTAATTAAATGAGGTCTCCAATACTCGACATAATATTTGTGTTTAGTTATTAGGGTTGGTATAAATTGAATGCTATTTTCACTTTGTTTATTTATTCGACCAATCAAAATAGTTTATTTTTAAACAAAATGTCAAAATTATCACAAGCTAGTAGCAATTTGTAAATAATATTACACACTATCACTTTATACGTATAAACTAGAGGTCTGCACGGGCCCGGTCCTGGCCCTCGGGCCCTTACCCGACCCGACCCGCGGGCCGGGTTCGGGCAGGTAGCGTAATTGAGATTCGGGCTCGGGCCGGAAAGGAATATATTCTTCAGAAAAAATATTTCAGACTATGTTCGTGTCTTAAGTCAGCTATGATGGTGTTAATTATTACCAGTTCTATAGAGAATCGTAAATTGTTGTAAATTTGTAAAAAACGGGTTTTTTTCGATCTATTGAGTATAAATCCGGGCTTCGGGTCGGGTTCGGGTACCAATTGTGGTATTAGATTCGAGCCTGGGCTGGGTCGGGCCTGAGTCTTTCGGGCTCCGACCGGGTAATTTTGTAAAATTTCGGCCCGTGCAGACCTCTAGTATGGACGAATGATCATGATTAATCAGACATAAAAACTTGAAGCAATCAAACAAAATTCTGTTAATATTATATTTGACGAGACAAGATAATCATTTGAGAATATTACTGAACATTTAAAAAATCATTGTCACATGCATGCATGTTTGATTTTGATTGAGTTCCGAAAATAGTGGCCTTTAATGAAGCAGCAGTCGCGAACCGTTGGCCCACAGAACATTTTGATGGTCCACCAAAGTATTGCAGTGAGAATCAATATTTTTTAATGATTCTTTAAAAATGACATTTTAGGTATCACTATTTTACATAGTTTTTAAGTTTTTAATGAAAAGACTATTCGTGTGCAACAATATTTTAAACCATTCTGTTGATGCATAAAAAAAATATTTTCCTGTATATGTATTAACTGTCGAGAATTCACATATATGCGGACATCTCATACTATACATATTTTTAGTAAGGTATGTAGGTAGGTATATGTATAGTTATCCATTATTTTACGATAATTATTTTTGTAATACATTTTTTGCAGTGGCGCCTTGCGGATGAAGCACATTAAATGTGGAGGCCATGTTTTTAGGATAGCATAAAAACGTAAGAAAATTTTATACAAAAAAATCCGAACAAAAAGTATACGGGTTTTATAATACACTAGCTGTAAGCCCATTGCCATCAGCGGTGGGGGGGGGGATTTTTGTTGCATTTTTAAATAGTCAGAGAGGTTACTGGCGTGAAACATAAATTGCAAACCTATTTTATGAATAAGCCAGAAAATCTAAACGTAAATAATTATCTCAATGGATTTTTTTAGGAATACACCTAATTCTCTAAAAGAACTAAAATACACCGGACTTCAAAGAAAAATACGCAAATAACGGATATAATAAAATATATATTCATCAAAATCATATAAGACATTTTTGAGGCTTGAAGATTCGTAGGCCCCAAACGCGCGCCTCTTTTGCCTATAGGGTAATACGCCACTGATTTTTGGAATCACGGAATTTATTGATGAGTCAATGGTGTTCCGATTTCAATTTAAGCTCATCATTTTGCATATAGAATAAGGTTTACATTTTTAATATTGATTAAACTGATTTTTACAAATGTCTTCTATGCAGTTTACCCACAAAAGTATTCACATTCATGTCATATCTCAGAAAACATGCATTTCAAAGAAGTCATACTATATATATAGACAAAACGTAGATTGGGCATACAATTATATTTAATTATTGGTTGTAAAACTCTTTCGATTGAATTAATTGATTTTAAGATTTGTTGGAGTAATTCGATCCCTCAATTTACATTTTACGTTAAAAATGTTTTTGATTATAATTTAATTTTAAATATTTCAGACGCAAATTGCGTGAAATAAAACCGTAACATTGGGTATCAATTTACTAAAATGAAACGGGACTGCAGACATTGCACTCAAATAAGAGGAAACCGTAATTCCGGGCACGTTAAATTGGGGTTTCACTGTTATTTTGCTTCAATTAACTGTACTAGTTACATAAATTGTATTATTCAGACAAAATAATTTGTAATATATTTCAATAATATAAGAGAATATCATAAATGAACCCTTTCCGCATCTCTTTGCTTGGTTAGTATGATAATAGTATTATAATGTATTATAATTATAATTTTCGTAGTATATCTAGAATATCTAGATAGACCCACATTACTGACAAAAAAGCTAACGTAAGCAGTTTGTAATTATTGGTAACTTTAGCTTTTGGGGGAATTTCGGCTTCGTTGAAAATAGCTGCATGTAAAGACAACGTGGCCGTGATAAGCAGGTAAACCACACGACGGTATGTCTAACAGCGTCATCCATCCTAAATCTACAATATGGCAACCTGCCACCTAGGTATATATATCACGTTCATATTTATTATACGTATCTGCTAGTATTGTATCAAATAGGTATATACCAAAGATACCTATGTCAATATACCTGATTACAGACAAAAAAACGGAACTAATAAATTAAAAATCCTAGCGATAGTATTAAATTAGGTTATATAGGTATGTATTTTTTAAATTAAAATAAATCATAAATGGTATCTAGTTTAATCCGTCCGCTAATATTTGAAATGGTAATTAATCATCAATCAATTTATTAATGCGTATGTATGCTAATCTAATTTAAATGGAATGCTGGCAACGTTGTCAACATTGGTGGTTGAAGTTTCAAGAACAACCCTCCACTAGCGAAACGAAATTTGACATACCTAAACATTATCTATCTCTGTTTGTCGTAACATTTGGTCCCGTTTTGTCTCTTTCTTATTCTAGTTTTGGCATTATTCTTGGTGTCTTCAATAAGAACACTCCACGGCTACTATAAAAAATAACACTTGTCATTCATGTTTTTTATTGGTTTCTTTGATTCCGCGTTTATTGTGAGAATAATATAATGACTTAGATATAACGGAAATACTTGTATGTACAAAATTTAAAAAATATTTTTACTCACATCGTGTACGTACGCATATCAATTAAATAAACAATGTTTTAACATACGCTTAGATGAAAGTAAAAGTAACGCAAATATGCAATTGTAGTTGTGTAAAAATAATTTGTTTCGCTTTTGAAATAACTGTGAAGGTAGGTATATAGAAAAATATTTATTTGTAATGTAATATACCTACAATATGTGAGTTTTCTACCCATCTTAATCTTAGTTGCATCGGTGCCTACCTACAAAAATTCATACATTTGAAAATTGATTGACTCCAAGATCAACAGGTAACGTATCCGTCCTCTAAATAAACTTAAAACCACTTTTTGTACAATAGCTAACAACTACATTATTTAAACAGACATATTAAAAAATACAGTCATTCTATTTTGCCTTTCTTTTTAAAAAAAATTGTGAAGGGTGCCACAAAAATTGGACTAATCTGAGGTCGCAACATACTTATATGGTATAAATATTATTTGTAACATTTTGTCAGTGTCATTTGAGAGAGATTCTGTCCCCAAAAACATTAAAAAATAATAATAACACTATATATTATTCATTTTTATTCAGCAGTTAAAATAAGTATCAAACGTCTGATGTTGATACATGTGATATCTTTGGTTTATTATTAATGTACACATCTCTAAATTTAAATTCAGATGTGTCCACTTTTATTTAAGAATTGAAAAATCAATTAAAACTGATGTAATACCCTCTTATATGAGTCTAATTATGTCAGATCTTTTAACATCTAATAATGCTGATAAAAAGAACAGTAAATAGGTATAAGAAGAAGAAATTAAACAATAAAAAAAGCAAGCGGCAAACAGCTTCGCTTTTATAATTAAAATTTTAATAGGTAGGTACCTATGTACCACCGCTAATTAGCTGTTTGTTGTCTTGTCTGTTAATAGTGTCTATTACTGTATCGTCAAACTATTGCAAATTTTGTTGAACAGTACTCTAATTGTTTATTTTTGAGATAAATGATAGAGATGAAGATTCAAAATTATGTAACTTCCTATTTTTTTTTAAATTGAACGTTTTATATTAAAATTTGTAAATGGTGTTATTTTTGATTTCTTTTGCTTCCAAAGTTGGAACTATATCCCTTTTCACTCTAATTTGAGCGAATACAATATCGCCGTCTCTTTCGGTTTACTGAAATTGTTTCGTTTGAAGGTTCGACTGCTTAATTCAACAGAGTAAGGTTATTTTTGCAAAATTGTAAATGTTCGTTAGGTAATTTAAAAAATATTGTTTCACAGTTATTTTCGAAATGAGAATAAAAAATAGCACGTGTATATTATTTAAGTTACTTTTAAATTGCAAGTTTAAGCCGCAGGATTAAGCTTCGTTTGTTTCATTAAATGCAAAGTCAGTTTGTGCTTAAGAAATGCATTGAGTTTTAAAAACCATTCTGAATGATTTTTTATGAAAATGACCTGTGAAGATGAATGAAAACTTTAAATTCCATTCAATCTGGTGGCGAAATCATTGAATCAAACCCAGATACACGAAAGTAAGAAATACAGGAAAGGTTTAGACGATTTGACATATTTCATATTTCCATGATATTTATACCCCCGATATATGTTTTTATCATATAAAGATATTTAAATTTTTCATGTTAATGTTTGATCTATAAAAAATACATAAAATACTTACATACCCAATGTATTTAGAATTTACGCAATAAACTTTATATTTCATAAAACAGGGGCAGTAATTATTAACATTGTCGACGGATATGATATTTTGGATGATTAATATTTGGGTTTTTTCAAATATCCTTTAACAAAAATTGCCGCAGTATCCAAAGTGATCCACGATAATGAAAGATTAATAGAGTTCCTCGACGAGGCTGAAATAAGGTTATTTTATAAAGTTTATTTATGTTTCTTTATTGATGAAGCTTTCAATTTTATTATTATTTTAAAATATATTTGTCAACGAACTTCTTTTTAATTACTAATCAAATAATTAAACTTTGTGAACGGTTGTTTGTATTTCAATGTGTATAATATCTAGTAATTATATTTTACCCAAATATTTTTTTTTCCGGCGTAAATGTATTTAGATATTTTTTTTGTATGAATGATTTTTGATTTCATAAAATGCTTCTCGAGAAACAAGTTGATGGGAACAGTAACTGTTGTCAAAGTTACTGTAGTCAAAGTTAATTTATATTCTTTCAAAATAAAATGACCCTTCATTGAATTTTTATCAAGTGTGCTTTTTATCAAAGCGTATAGCAAAAAGTTTTTGCTAAAGTTGTTCATAAAGGTGAAATGAAGAATCAGCTCCATTTGACAGTGAGTTGCAAAACCGATTCTAGACACAACATTAACAAATATATTTTTTGTTATACGTTATCTCCATACAAATTAAAAGTTTGTATCACATTTTTACACATATGTATGAAGACAATGGCCAAAAAGAATAGATTTAATGCTTAAGATGTATGCACAGCAGTTTTTCGTCATTTACTCAAAACTTGAAAAACCTCCCGGAGTGCTTTTTGCAACTCGATAATTAAACTTGATCTCTCCGGCTTGTAAACCTTTACAGTGGAACAATGATCTATCGTTTTTGATTTCATCCTTTTAAAATATTATCGATATTTTTATACATTCCGGGCCAAACACATTGATAATAGTAATCACGAGTATAGAATATTTCAATAAATTTAACATTCTAGTTAGTGTTTCCGATGTATCGGAGACAGAATTGTCAGACTAAAAACCTTACTGCAGATGTCATTCAACTTCAAAAAGTTTTATTTAGCTATTGACCAGGAAGTGAAAATGTTGGTACTTATTTGAAACTTTAATACCCGTTAAAAATCGGCCGATTTATTTTTTGTAATTTATTTCGTACCGCAGTTTATTACAATAGGCAAAATGAAACGAAATCGCCACTGTTTGGAAAATAAGTCTCGGACATTTAACTTTCGTATTTATAGCTGTCACGCATCAATACACAATGAAATTAAAATAATTGTCAACTACACAATGCACTTATAAAATCTTATAACAGACTGCAAGAAAGTTATAAATTACTATTTTTTTAAGAAAAATAATATAGACATTACATTATACTGACTTTTTCAGAGCTAAGATATCCTACAATTTTGATTTATGTTTAATTTTGCCTTACTATTGGTCTTTTACTTTATCTCTTATAAACTTACTTATCTTAAATATACATATCGACTGTGGAAAGGAAAAAGGACGTAACCCTCAATTTTCCAAAATAGCTTATTTTCGATAATCACAATGTATACAACTTGTCACACATCAAAAGGATGGAAGCTGAAAATGTCGAATAAGTATCTAAATTTAGCTTTTAGGTTTGAAAAAGATGACCTTGTAAAAAAATAAAACCAAGAAAAAACACTGAAATAAAGGTTTTTCCGAGACAATTTCTTTCATTAATATTAGGTTGTGTCAATTAAACACCAGTTTAGAAGTATCCGTGCACTTCAAGGTTGTGCATAATTCATAATTTGCATATGTCACAAAATCACCAAAACAAGTTTTTAGCGCCTCCTGTAAAATTTGTGTGGGTTACGTCCTTTTTCCTTTCCACAGTCGAATTATGTATATTTGAATCTTCGTGATTAAAAAAATAAAATAGTTTAAACTCGAGGATAATTCGTAATTATTAAAATCAGTTATCAAAATTCTGACATTATAGATCAGACATGCACAACCTTTATCTTCAAGCGGGCTGCATAAAAAAAATTATCATCGGTTCGGGCCGCAAAGAAAAAAATACTTTAAGGTACGCTCAATCCTTTTTTACACGGGGCATAAGTTCCGTGCAAAAAAAGATTAAGTGAATTTCGATAAATGAATGATAGGTTCCATTACATTATTTTGATCATGTTATTTCAAAAACATGAGAATAAATAAAGAAGGACTTTAAGAATTTTAAGACTAACTATACTTTTGCTTGATTCTTCCTTGTCATATCGTACGTATTACGTAGAAGCTTCTAAAGCAGTGCTACTAAAAAACTGGTCCGTGAATTTGTTGTGTGCAATTATTATTTTTTTGTTTCATAGTTAGTTACTAAAATTTTTAATGAGCGCCATTTTTTTCGGCCATAATTGATGGTAATGTCAAACGAAAATGATAGGACACGTTACTGTGACGATCAAATTATCACGTTCAATTTCGTAAAATCTATTTGAATTTCTGAACTACTTCAACTTCCGGCGATTCATACATTCGAGAAAGTTTAATAATATGTAATGTTCACGGAAAGAGTTTATCTTATGCCAAGAATGATGTAATTTTAGCAATAATAAATAATAAAAACCGAAAACAGTTTACCCGTGATGGTAGAGTTTTCGTTAGTTTTTAAGTTAAATTTGCAGCTTTTTTTTGCTCTACTTAAATTTGAGTCACTGCTTTCACCACAATATAAGTAAATGACATACACCGTGGTATTAACAAAATAAAGCAGATAAGTTCTGTCAATTTACGAGAGATCTGCTGTACAAAGATACGTGGGACGTATAATTATGCTACTACAACTGGTCGAAGGTTGACCTGTTGATAGACTTGGCTCCAGTGTGTGTGCCACTGGTTTGGATGCCCGTCAACAGGATTATAAAACGTCATATTAAGAGCGAGTAGGTATATGAAGTGAACTCACACAGGGCCGCCGCTAAGCACTTGGCCACCCCCAGCAAGATTGTATTGTTTCTCCCTAGTAAAACAAATACACATATCAAATGTGAAAAAAAAACCCAGGCATAACACATTTTACAGGAGACACATAAAACGTTTTTTGGTGATGTTGGGCTAAAGACAAATTATGAAATATACACAACCTTGAAGTGTATGCACTGATAAACTGTGTTTTAATTGACTTTATGTGACACTAATTTAATATTTTATTCAAAGAAAACTTTTTTTAAATCTTTTTTCCTGATCGAAATTTTCACATGCCCTTTTTTTCATACTTAAAACCTAAATTGAGATACTAATTCGATATTTTCAGATTACATCCCTTTGATAGAACGTGTATCAAGTTTTGTATATTGCGATTATTGAAAAAATTGTGGGTTACGTAAGTTTTCCTTTCCACTGTCGATATGCTCCTCTGTAACCTTATATTCGCAAAAAATGATTGTCATATATAACATAATTGCTTCTATTTCAAAATATAGGGGTCCACCGACTTTCGTACATTATTGGTTCCTGAAAATGTGTGCAGATGTTGAATTTTCGAAAGTAGATATTTTTTTTTTTTTCATCGATACACATAATTAACAAAGCATGTTTAAGTACTTTCGTGTCTTTTCTTCATAAACTTGTCAAGTGTTAGTTGAATATCACCTTTATTTTATGAATTGATAAAGAGTTTAATTACATGCTGAGTCTTTCTCAATTGCCCTACGTCCTTAAGATTTTTTTATTGAAAATGCTTAAAGGTTTTATTCATATTTTTTATTATTAAAGCTTTGACGATTTTATCATCTTCTTCCTCACTTTCATTGTTACTCAATTAAATATCCATTTGACTGAGTAAGATTCGATTAACTCATTGCCATCTTCGTCGATGACGTCAATTCATTCGTTAGGCTAACTATTTGATGTTATTTTTTTTTAAACATTTATAAAATCACTAATTATTTGTGCGCATTCTTTTTGCATGAACCTTTCATTGTTGGCTCTTTTATTTCAGCCTACGCGTCTCCAAAATTGTTTATTGGTTCCATATACTATAGTTCTCTCGAAAAGGACCCACCTTCTCTGTCAGTTGTCTTGATACCCTGCTTCATTATTTTCCTCATATAATATCGTTTAAATGAAGCTTTTACCACTTGGCGCATGGGCTGTATGAAACAAGTAATATTAAAAAGAAGGAACGGTTCTAGAGTTAAGCCGGACAAGAAAAAAGCAGACGGGAAAAATCCGTACGCGGACAAAACCGAACAGGATGAAAGCAGACAGGAAAAAACCGTACAGGTATAAAAGCGGTATAATTATACTTATTCGTGAAATTATGACTATGTAGTAGAATGATATGATGCTATACATCAATTTATATAAGTTGAGTGGAAATGATTGAAAAAAATCAATTTGGAGTCGTAGTGGTTTTTTTGACTCCACAGCCCTGCTTTTCCAGGAGTAACCGGACAAAACAGAACAGTGACAAAACAAAACTGTTTTGTTTTTTCACACGTCTGTTTTGTCGCTTTCTGTTTTGTTACCGAACCATTTCATAATTCTGGTGATAACTATTGTAAATTGGTTTCATATTTTTTTCTTATATCTAGTTCTTCCCAGACTACAAAAATATGACTTGAGCCAAATTTTTCCCACTGCCCGTTTGTTATTATGTCACTCTACGTGGTTTTTAAAGTAGACTAAAGTTTAATTTATCATTGTCGCTATTTTTTATTTTAACATAAATATTTAACAATATAGATAATTCCAATGCACGCAACATTTTTAATTTGAATGTTCATACGAGATAAACGAGAGAAAGATCAAGCGAAGAGATTTTTTTAAATTGACTTGAGATCAACTCTAGGAATTGAATCGACATAACAAATACCCACGTTTTAGATCTAAAAATTTAAATTGAAAACATATACCTTGAAATTCACCTCACTGGGAATGAATCCAGCCAGACTCAAGCAAGACAAGCTCTTACCAATACGACCACAGCGGGCAACCTATATTATTACTCACTCGCAGATCGGACTGCCCGGAAAAAAATATTTGTTTACTTAACTGACACATAATATTATGCATATTGTTCGATGAAAATTTTCCGGTCTGATACGTCATAACGTATTTTTATAATTGCTTTCACCCGTCCGCGTATTTAATTCACGTTTTGTGTTTCGAATCATTAATCCATAACATTTTTAATATGGCTGGATTTTAATCGATATTTTTGTGGATTGTATTTTAAAAAAATGTTCCGCCTTACACCTTAAATGCCAAAGCGGCAAATATTTTGAAATCGGACGATCATTAGACATAAACTTGGCGAGAAGAGACATCACAAACACCAAGACCATAAAATTTTAATGAAAAAATACAAATTTGATATTGACCTTATTGATACTTGAGCCTAAAACAGCCTGTTCGCCGAGGCAAAGATCGTACCAACTAGAATAGGGATGGCGAACCTACGGCACGCGTGTCCGATGTGGCACGTTTGAGAATTTGGATGGCACGCGAACGGTTTCCAAGTTCAAAAAAAATTATTTTTTAAGTTTTAAAAATTAAAATGTTGATTAAATAATCCGTGAATTATTAATTCATTCCGTTTTATCAATTTTCAAATGTTTCTAGAGATAAACGACAATCTTTAGAAAAAAATATTTTGTCATTTTTTTTATTATTTGGGCACGCTACACAATCGATAAATAATATTGGAGGATTTTTGGCACTCTTACCCGAAAAGGTTCGCCATCCCTGAACAAGAAGAACTTTAAAAAAAAAAAAAAGAGCAAGGATCACCAAACATTTCAAGAAACGGGCAAGATTGTTTTTGGGAGGGGGAGGTGGCGGACGAAAAGTATTGTTGATGAAATTCTACAAGAATTTTCAAAAAATCAATATTTCTCATAAATGTAAAATATTTATATATTCAAAATCAGGGGCTGGATTGAAATCGTCGGAGGGTCCTGATCTAGTGCACGGGCCGTAATTTTGCAACCTCTGAACTAGACCATAGAGTGCAGTCCAGTGACGTAGTATTTTAATAAAAGTTCTATATTTTACGAAGAGATATAAACGTTTATATGAAGATACTCAACCAAAAATAATTATTAGTAAAGTTAACATTAATGTTGTGTGGTCTGTAGAATGGATTCACAGCCGCATTCAAAAATTAATGAATTTATAATGATACCATTTCATTTGTGTGATAGCATAATATAAAATGTACTCTTGTAATAATTCACTTCCCGCTTATCTGGCACCTTTCCACAACATTAAGCAATCACAAGATTGGCTGGCTCATTAAACACCCTCCATTTGTGATTTAATTTGATGTGATATCCAGAAAGATGGTGTATACGTCAAAGGAATATAATAGTTGTCTTATATCGTTCACCACTATTAATAAGCAGTAAGATTGGTATTAAATCGCAATCAGTTCTTATTTAATAGCTTACATACTTTTTATTGATGAGGGGAAAGGATAACGAAATTTAAAAAAGCACGATACCACTGTATGTATGAGAGATAAAAGGTAGAGAGGGTTATAAAATGACTAACATTATTTTTGTATCAAAAATTAAATATTAATTTTAGTTTATCCTTTCGTGAGCCAGCTGGAAATTTTTCAATCGATTCCTTTTCCACTGGACTCACTTTTTACAATACCAGGCAAAAATCAGTGTAAAAAGTATACTAAAATAAAATTTGTATTGGATTCAGTGCCGGCGCCACCATACATGCGAAATAGGCAACCGCCTGGGGCGCAAACCGTTAGGAGGCGCATAAATGGAGTATTTTTTTTTATTTCATTTTATTTTAATGATTGTATTCGTTCGTTATAATTATGTATCGTAATCTTTATTATTTGAAAAGGAAAGGATGAGCGACTGAGTAACAAACAGTTTATATAGAAAAAAATCTGTTGAGATACCTCCATTAGGAGGCCGTATGCTCCACATTGGGAACGGACATGGATATATATAAAAAATATCTCTAATGATCCCGAATTGATTTTTTTTACTTCGAAAAAAGCTGGGACGATTTGTTTAAGAGAGGGCACGCCAATAACCGCTGCCTAGGGCGCCGAATAATCTCACGCCGGTACTGGTGGCGGAAAGGTTTTCTTGTATATAAAACAGCTCACGATATCAAACAATAAAAATTCATTATTGTTTATTGTATCTCTATTTTACGTAACAAAGATTATTCACTATCACTGTCAGACAATAGACGAACCCGTTTACGCATATTTGGTACGACATCTCTTTCTCGTCAGCTCAGAGCCTATGAAATATTTCTTTCCAAATTTTAGGGTTTACAAAAATAAATCTTTCTGCGCATAGTACTGAATAGTAAGTACATGCAAGGAATGTAGATGAGTGTTTTTTCGAAACCGTATAAAAAAGAGAGTCCTCTATGTCAATGCTCCGCAACCTGTCCTCTCCCACGGCACACCAAAATTTTCTCCAGCCCCCTTCAAATATGCATACATATATGTATATATATATATATATATATATATACATAAGGGTATTTTCAAAAATAGCATTAGTCATCGTTCTCAATTGTGTAATATATATTTTCACCTCAGTACCACAACTAGGCAACTCTGATTTGATCATTGCTTGAGCAAATTATTTGATCTTTTCTTCACTGAAGTAATGCGCTGCGGCACACTAGTGTGTCGCGGCACAGCGGTTGCGGAGCACTGCTATATGTGTCCAACCACATCATACAGCTCACACAATAAAATGAACTACTCAAGTATTGAAATATCTCATAGAATAGTGCAATATTAAAAAATAGCTTGTGGTCAAAAACTTCTTTTTCATATGAATACAACATTTTCGAAAATATAACTAGAAAGGTCAGCGTGCATAATATTATCATTGATCCAGTGCAGCGGTACTGGGATGCAAAGAATAGCTGTGCATAAAATGCATAAGTAATATGAATTTATTATGCAGTGGGAATCAAACCAACTTGTTTTTACTGCATGGCCTTAGAGACTGTTGTTCAGTTATACCAGACAATTGGCAAGCGATTCCAATGTCACCCGATGAATCACAATTATTTTCGCCGCCTAGAAAACAGACTAGATTTTTACCCTCAAATTCACAATAATGAAGCGTTCTCTAAACAATTTTTGCTTTTGTATTTTTTTCGTTGATTATTTTAATACAATTAAAACTGAACTCATTACAGTTTTACTCAAGAAATGGTATGTCGAGTTTCAAATTTTTACTACAATATGGTATTGTAAAAGAAACGAATTCCTACCTAAATTTTGTTTTTAATTATCGTTACTTCATTTTAACAGAGCGGTGGGCTGCCAATACATTAACAATGGGCTCGCTTAATCCCCAAACAATTCTCGGTGTTCCGGTGAAGGAGGAATTTTTTAACACTTCTATACAATATTAAAATAAGCAATCGATTGTTAATTAATACACTAATAATATGTAACAACATGCTTTAAACCGTAAACTAATCAATGTGAATGGCTAAAAATGTATTACTGTGTATACTGAAACTGTCATAGATAATATAAATGTTCGAAATTGTAGTTATGTACTAATTTGATCTGAGAATATTTTTTTCTCTTAAATTAACAAGGGGCTCGCCGGTCTTGGTAAAAATTAACAAGGGGATCGTGCGAGCCCTTGCGAGCCCCCTCCAGCCCATCCCTGTTTTAACATATTTATAAACAGGAAAATTACTAAAAGTCAATATTATACATATTTTCTAAACTATACATTGTATAATATTTACTTTAATATTGCCATTGATTATGCTATAAATGAGGAGCAAACATTCAAAAAGTGTTTTGTCACAAATTTTGAAAAACGGCGTTTTATATCAATTCTGATAGCCCTTAATAAAACCTATGAATAGAAATCAAAATAAGTGTTCAAAAAGGTTTTTTTTCATATAAAAATGAAATCATAAAGTTGACACATTCATACAAACCGTCACTTTTGCAACACTTAAATCATCATTTTCCAAGCTTTGTATTTGTGTGACAAAACACTTTTTGAATGTTTGCTCCTCAAATATATGCAATACATATATTTATTTGTATAAACAATACTTAAAATCGTCACCGATAGTATGGATAATAGTATTTTTTTTGTTATATAAATATTTCTAGATTTTTAATCTACTGTCTATTTAACTAGGCGATGTGTTTTGATTATCAGAATTACCTTATCGTAAAATATAAAGAAAATATAAATTATATTTTTTTTGTTATTTTATACATGAGAAATAAAAATCTGTTGAGTAGGACCTATCTTTTTACTGGGAGAGAATATACATAACGAAGAAAACTAGAAATTCATTGCGCGGGAGAAGGCCAAGTATTCTGTTGTTGTTTTTATTGAGATTGTACATCTTTCATAACACAGGAAAACTAGTATAATTCTTAAAACACATTCTGAATATGTCTAATCGCTTTGCAAACGATTATTTAATGTTGTATTTGCCTTGAAAATTACATGTATGACATTTAAGCAAACAAAAACCTGCGTGGCCTACGAAAATGTGTTATTATCGAAGATTATATAGAAGAATAAAAGCTAAAAAAACGTCCCAGTGTAAAAAAAAAAGATTACACAGGGAAAAGAATGCCATTAGCACTATAAAAGTTTCAAATTATTATATCTACATAGAAAAAAATATATAAAAAAATATTACTGATTGCACAATAATTACAAGGAAGTTATTAGCTGTCAGTGACAAAGATTTTAAACTGAAATAAACAGTAAATAGAAAAACGTTAAGTAAATTAATATTGCGCTTTAGTATAAGGGAGATATGTAGGTACTAGGACCTCCAATCCCGGGACCCCATCAAATTTTGTTGTCCCGAAATTCCGGGATACCAGGATTGAGGAAATTAAAGGAGAGCTAAAAAATGTCCAATATATTTTTTATTTTGGCAATTTTGCAAATTCCTAGATTTTTGAAATAGCAAATCATGGAAAAGCTAAAAAAAAGTAGATTCCCAAGATTTCAAAATCACCGGGCAAAATTTTCTCAATCTCGAATCCGAATTTCTACGCGATTTTATGGTTACTGTTCAATCACGGATCCCGGATTACAACATGGGTCCGGGATTGGATGTCCTAGTAGGTACCATCGTTTTGGGTAGGTAAGTAAAAATATGTTTGCAAAATGAAACAAATAGTTGCAGACAAAGTTAGTGTTATAAATATTACATTAAAATAGTTTACGACGAATGTTTCACACCCACGTTTCTATTATAGGCTTATAACTAGTAAAGTATTATAGTGCAATGTTGCAAATTAATTCTGAATGCATTTTGTGCATTTCCCGCTCGACTTTGAGACGAAATCTGTTCTATCGACCGAGAGAAAGTTTCCGCGACGGTGGTAAAAAATCAATAATACAGCAATATAAACTTTCCAACAATCGTGACTTTTTCATTATGTATAATGTTCACAATACAATAAATGAAGCAATGTCTTTAATTATAAACGAACACTGCAGATACGGTTTAAAAACATTTAAAATAATGTTTGGAGAACGATTACAAATTTCTTAAGGAAGTATTTTTAGTTTTATCCTGGTTGTACGGCGTTGTTGTATGTACTTACGGCAGTGATTTCCAACCTGGGAGGCGCGCCTCCCTAGTGAGGCGTGGACCATTGCAAAGGGAGGCGCGAACAGTCCAAAATATGTATTAACCCTTTGAAAGTGTCTTTATTGCTATATGAAATAAAGGATGGGGAGGGGCGAAGAAATTTTTTTCTTCAAAGGGAGGCGCAGTAACATAAAGATTGGAAACCACTGACTTACGGTATTGTTGACAACATAAAATGTATTTTTTTTTTTAAGGTGTTCACTGTCAATACTTGGTGGAATGGCATTATAATAAAAATAATAAAACATTTTTAGTACTTTTTCCACATAAAATTTATTAGATCAGGACCGGTTTCGCTCATGATGAGCATTGTCAACTGATAAGAAAAACAATAAAACAGTGATATTTATACAAAAGTTAAGTGATAAAAACAAGGTATGACAAACAATTGGTATTACAACCTAGCAAAAGAATTGAAGTAAAATACAAGGAAAATAAACTATAAATAAAAAGTTGAAGACCACTTAGCAATGAAACTATTATGACAAAAATCAATTAGGTATGAATTATCATTACCAAAGTAAAAACCAACAATGCTAGGTTGTAATACCAATTGTTTGTCATACCTTGTTTTTATCACTTAACTTTTGTATAAATATCACTGTTTTATTGTTTTTCTTATCAGTTGACAATGCTCATCATGAGCGAAACCGGTCCTGATCTAATAAATTTTATGTGGAAAAAGTACTAAAAATGTTTTATTATTTTTATTATAAAATGTATTCTTCGAAATTAAAAGTTGCTGGCATGTCAAAATGCTTGATGTGAGAAGGAGTGGGTAACCACCATCCGGTGACCTAATTCTTGAAATCTTACATCGAATGCTTTTATTTTCAATCGAATTCATTGTCTTCGAATTACAAGAACTCACTTACAATAGTTTGCATCGGAGTCATATAACAGCTTCTATTAATATCGTTAAAATTGATATCAGAGATTCTCATTTCTCGGTATGTTGTGATTCTCTTGATTTCGGGGGATAAATATGTCATTCTAAGGATGAAAATTTAGTAGAAAACAATGGCATAGAGTTACAATGCAATGAATTGCAATGAACCGTAATTTAATGGAGTGAAAGATATGTAATATTTATTAAATCTATAAAGTTATTCGGATGTAGGGTACGTGGTACAGTGGCCAACGTCATTGGCTCCCATGATGGATCTCACGGATTCAAGTACCAGTACGAACAGTTTTATTTTTCAATTGTTTTATCGAAGCCAGTTCGAAGGCATGGGTGTTTGTGATGATAAAAAAATCCCTTCCAACCATCCGATTCCAAGTAGTCAGAGGGATTAGGTAACCGTAATTTTATCTTATCATTTCTATTCATTCTCTCTTCGGAAGAAAAGAAACTCATTTAAATATGCACAACAGCACGGTAGGGAACAGGAAGTAAACGTCACAATTTCACCGTGTAAATGTTCATTTGGTGGAATGGAGCATGTTGCCTCTCTGACATGATACTTGGCGATATAAAAAAATATATTTATGTTAACATCATTAATATGACTGCATTAAAAAAAACAGAGATTTATTTATTGAATTGGCTTTTACTCGGCTTAACTGAACAAAGTATAACAACGTCAGAAATAACAATCTATTTGGATACGCTAGAATTATAATGTATTGCCTGACATCTATCGTGATGCTGAAACAACTACACATACATTTAAAAAATAAACACTGTTTTTTAACAAATTCTACATTATCAATTACAGAATAGGACCCGTTTTGCTCATCAATAATTGCTCAGTTGATAATGATCGCGATGAGCGAGACTGGTCTTGATTTAAACTAAGCAACGTAGAATTAGTAGGTACATAATATAATCAGTAATAAATAACAACATAAACAATAAATAATAACATAATTCTTGTGAATTTTAATTCATTTGTAATTATTACTCTGCAAAAAACGTTAGTGGGGAAATTTAGTTCCATAAAATCAAAATGAAGAAAAATGTTATTTTTCTCAATATTTTTGTTTGGTTTATGATTTATCACTGAAGAATTGCAGTATTTTTCGTATGGGTTTGAAAAAAAAAGTAAATAAAATTTCTAAGATACGACAAAGATTAATTATTCGCAAATGTACAACTTTACTTAAGATGTCAAAGTATTGAAAATGTAAAAGTTTCGATTTGGAGTAAAAATATGAAAAGGCCCGCAGTTGACACGAGTGTTTGGCGGGTCGCGTGATCGCTACAGTTTTCTCTCGGCATGTTAAAGAACAGTGTGGACAGAAAGTATCACAGCTATCAATCAAAAATATTGCATACACTAGTAAACAACATTCAATTATATATTTTTATAAACTGTGACACTGACTATAGGCCTAGTAATGTATACTAAGGTATCCAATCCTGGACCTTTTTTGTAATCCCGGTATTTCGGAATTCAGATTTTTTTTAATCCCGGGATTAAACATTCACCATCATATCGTGGACAAATTCAGCATTCAAAAATATTTGGTGGTCGATTTTGAAATCATGGAAATTTACGTATTTTTTTCCCCTAGCTTTATCAGTTATTTCAAAAAAAATACCAATTTAAAAAAGCCAGGAATTCAAAAAATTCAAAAAATTGGGACCTATTTTTAGGTCTTACGCGAAATTATACAATTTTGCAGAATTTTGCACTTTTTATCCATTACTTTTACACTTCTTATCTGTGAGCTCCTTCCAGCCCACCCTTAAAAACTGAAAGTGACTTAAGCTAACATCAAGTCATTTCCCAATAGCACTTTTTCTATCTTTACCATATTTGAAACTGAGAGATAGAGTCTCTATTACCAGAGCATAATATGCTTCTCATAAGAAGTGGACTTGATTTAAAAAAAAACATTTTATTACCATTGATATTTACGCAAATAAATAAATACAATGACATATTTGCGACCGTGCTGTATAGGAACGATCGTTTAGTTGCGTTTCTTGAATTCGTACACAGATAAAATGTTTCGATCACGCTAATTCCTTCAAGACACGAAGCTAGTTCGGTGGCTGGTTCCACCACTCTGCGACGTCGTAGGCAAACTCCACATAACCGAGAATAACATTTAAAGTGCTATAATATAGAGGAAAATGTAGAACGGGTAGGATAAAACCTAAGATCAAGGCTAAAGAAAGTAGTGTGAAAAGACACTACTAGAGGGTGTACTGTACGGTCTTAACTATACTATATTAAAATATATTAATTGAATTGTCGTGTACTTGATAAAACTCGATTAAAATAAATTATACAAGAGCAAAGCACTTAGGTCCGGGACATTTATTTAATATCATTACAGATATTTTTATAACTAGAATCTAGTCCATCGCCTAAAACTAGTAATTGCAGTGAAATGAAAATTAGACTTCAACCCTTAATCAGGTCATGGTTATACCCTACGCCAGGCATGGGCAACCTTTCATAGGTCTGGGGCCAAATTATCATTCTGTCTCCGAGTCAAGGGCCGGACCAAATTATTAAACATAATGAAGTAATAAACATAAGTAACGTTGCTATTTCTTATATGGTAGTGATCATGAACTAGTAGAGTGGAGCCACTGCAAGCGCCCGTGTCATCTCCATCATTTAATCCCTTCCTGAAACTATTAATTTCTTTCTCTAATATTTCGCCAAGATGAATTAGGGCTGGACAAAATAGCTCGGTGGGCCTGATCCGGCCCGCTGGCCGGTGGTTGCCCGTATACATAAATTTGTTTTTTTTTTGTATTTTGTAATAGGTAAATTTTCCCTAAAATCCGTCAAAATTCAACATCGTTTATAATATTTTCATTAATTCAAACCAAATGACGTGGATTAAGGAACGAATCAGCAAGTTTGACAGTCAATTGTGAGACTCTTTTCCAAAACTAATTATGTATTTCCAAGAATTGGTGAAAATGAGTTAATTATGCAGAATTGTAAATTTTTGAATGAGGATCGAATGGTTTATAAATTATTCGCCAAATCGATCAAATCGCATGTGATTTTGCTGTTTGAAATTGTGATTGTTTTCTATAACAAGCTAACTGACCATTTCCAAGAAATTTGGTTTTCCTTAAATAAATATAGATTAGTTGCTTTGTTTTAAAACACATAAACACTAACGTTCCCTATTTATAATGCATTCATATGAAGTGTATGTAATAGAAAATCGCGTTTCGCGAAGTGAAAAAATGGAAATAGCTATTCAGTTTTGGAAAAGAGCCTCACAACTGTTTTTCATGTCAAGACGTATGTATGCTCGTTTCTAGAGTAAAAACTTAAAATTTTCATAATGTCGCAAAAACACAATTCAAGTCGCAATATTTTTATATTTAGTAGATTCTAAGTTTGTTACATTACATTTATATAAAAAAAATATGTAAAACGATTTATATTTTAGTAATATAAAGGTATGCACGTATGGAATTACGTAAGAAAAATCCTTTTATTCGTATTATTATAATACTAAAAAAATATCTTCAAGTGCATCTAATATTTATAAATAAATATTTTTCTCAATTTATTTTATATTGGTCGATTGTAATAAATTAATAAAAAATGCTTCTTTTATTTAAAAAAATGGTCAGACTATAATAATATTATTAAATATACATTCCATTATAAACATAATGTTTCATCTGTTTCTTGCCGGGTAAAATCGTTTCCTCAGAGTTTTTTTTATTTATTGAAATTTACATTTATAATACTTACACAAATAAAAGTTATATTTCATTAATATTTAAATTATTGCTGTTGTAAGTTCTTGGGGCCTGTTTAAGGGTTAAAAAGGCTCATTCATCACTGCTTGGACTGTCAATCATTGTCGTGCAAAAATGTTAGGCTGCATAAAAAGCCGTCTCGGATTCAGTGCTTGATGAACAAAAAGTGATTCAATAGCTTTGTAAAATCAAAACACATGTATTATTTATCTTCAAAACTGGAATTTCGGTATTGAAAAAAATACCGGGATATTGGTTTCGATAATGCTGGTATTGCTATCCTTAGTCATAACATTCCAGTTACTTGGCTGTTCTGACAAGCCGTAGTAAAGTAATATACACCGTAATTTAATTTGATTGAATGAATTTCAAATCGGTAATATGACAGTCCTTTCATCCAACGAATGAGGAAGTCCAACCCTCGTCTCCTTAACTGCTTCCGTTTTCGCGCCGATGATATCCACCACTCCGTTAACTTCTTGAGGTCGTCTTTTTGACTTGCGGTGAACGTCTTTTTGGTTGATTTTCCCTCACTACAAAGGTTGTTTTTAATATCATAGCGATCACGTTTTAAGTAATGCACGTACCACAAATTCAAAGTGGAGGGAAGAAATGCGCTCTGGGTTGAATGAGCGCGCAGATGGAACGGTCTCACCACTAACATTAAGTATCCATATTGACTGTGGAAAGGAAAAAAGATGTAACCCACCGTATTATCAAAACATCTTTTTTCGATAATCGGTGCATACGAACGACTTGATACACGTTCTATCAAAAGAATGTAAGCTGAAAATGCCGAATCAGTATTAAATTTTAGCTTTTAAGTTTGAAAAAAGAAAAACATGTGCAAATTGCGATAAGAAAAAAGCCTTAAAAATGATTTAATTTGAAAAATTCTCCATGTATTTCAAAGTCGTGTATGATTCATAATTTGCCTTTCACCAAAAATCGTTTTTTGTGTCTCCTGTAATTTTTTTTAATGAGTGAGTTACGTCCTTTTTCTTTTCCACAGTCGATATCAAAAGTACAGTTATGTGTTTTATTTTTATTATACAAATCAATACAAACATTTAAAAAGGAAATATTTATTATAAGAGGTGGCGCCACCTATTGTAATAAATATTTAAGTGTATTTTCATTGGTGCTTCCAGTCACTCCTATCCGATCATGCAAAAACGGGGCGTTGGAAAAACGAATAACTAGCTACTGTTCTTTTTTAACTCAATCTTCTGTTCCGCAGTCTCTCTGATTTCATAAAAACAACCCATATTTGAGGAGCAAACATTCAAAAAGTGTTTTGTCACAAATTTTGAAAAATGGCGTTTTATATCAATTCTGTTAGCCCATAATAAAACCTATGAATGGAAATCAAAATTAGTGTTCAAAAAGGTTTTTTTTCATATTAAAATGAAATCATAAAGTTGAGACATTCATACAAACCGTCACTTTTGCAACACTTAAATCATCATTTTCCAAGCTTTGTATTTGTGTGACAAAACACTTTTTGAATGTTTGCTCCTCATTTTAAAAAAATCATTAGGATGTTATTGAAAAAAGTGAAAGCGAACAATGCTAATAACTTTTAATTACTCATATCCAGTTTCACTTAGCTAGTAATAATCACCAATAGTTTCAATATTGCGATCTAGATTTCAAATCGTCGAAGATATTTCATTTGATCTATGCCGAATGTAACCAAGTCACTAATTCACGTGATATTTTAATCACTTTCATGAGTCTCATACCAAGTCATTAAAACGTGGTAGTAAAAGTACCTCACTGACAACAAATTTATCATATATCTATCTAATAATCAAATAATGTTCAAATTATTCACTTGAAAGGCGAAATCGAGTTGGTCCTGCATAAAAAAATCATGTTTAATAACTTAAGTCGTGAGCTGACATGCTTAAAACAAGTAAATAGCTAAAAATTAAATATAGGACTACAGAAATATTCAAGGCACGCCAGACCCTCTTTGTGTAGAATCGTGATGCCTTACTTACTATAATGATTAAATGGTAATTATCTGTCTGCGTAGCTCATTTAGGAGTTTTTACCGCAATTAGGAATGGCGAAAACCAATAATCAGCCTAGTTTGGTGCAGATCCGTTAAGGTACCATATCAAAATAATTATGGACATCATATCTAATATAATGGACTTAATTAGTTCGGGCTAACTTTATTATGAAAGGGCTAAATACTTATTTGTATTTAGTTCTTTACGATTAAAAAAATATTGTTATTAATTTGATGTTTGATGACTAATTAATGTTTAAACTTATATTTTGCTCAGCTATATATACTGGCTCTGAAGAGATACACAATGCATCAAGTTATTCACTCTAACATCCTAATTATAATTACAATATTACACTTATCAAATGTGATTCTAGTGTTTCAAAGAACGATTAACAATCTGGGTATATTTCTTAAAACATTAATTAGGATAAAATTAAAATGATATTTATTATTAATTACATAACATAAAATTTATTAACTATGGCTTTATTGTTTCCAAAAACAATAAGCAATAAGTAAATTAGGATAAATTATACTAATATGTATTATTAATTACATTAGGGGTTTTAACAACGGTGATGGATTAAAAATCGTTTGTTCATTTAAGATGTTTTGTTTATGCCTATTAATTTCAAGTTGTTCTAATAAATTTAATTTTTGACCCTTATGACTAAATACGTGTATTAAATAACAATTGATTACGTATTTAAGTATTGCATATATATGAGTATAGCATAGGAGTGATAAAAAATTCACTCCTTCCCTAGAACACGGAGAATTTCTTTGAGATTAAGCGAGCCCTTTGTCAACGTATTGGCAGCCCACTGCTGTGTGATGGCAAATAGTATTTCACAATATTTGTCATTATTTTTATACCTAAATAATATATTGATACTTTACCTAGTATAATGTCAAGCAAGCACACAATACCTGCGGAATTAATACGAAAAGTGATTTATTATTCTGTTTTTTGATAAAGACAAATCGTTAGGTCTGTACGGATTTTAGTTTCCAAAACCATTGAACCAAAATCAAAGGCTTTGTTAACTCTTCGATGATTACAATGTAATGTTGTTATTTTAGTCAAATGAGTCTATGGATTAAATTCGATGAATATTGAAAACTCTTTTGGATAAGTACCGGGAAAGTTTTAACCGTAAACAAAGCGAGCCTTGAGGATTGAGTTCAGAATGTATTGATTTTGGCAAAGCGTAGTAATTTGGCAGTACGTAGGTAGTAACTGTGCCAAAATAATTTGTACATTTTGTTCCCATTCGCCGGTTTACGCTGCATGTAAAATATAGGCTTTCTGGGTTACAATATGTAATTGTATATACATATCGACTGTGGAAAGGAAAAAGGACGTAACCCACACATATCAAATTTTACAGGAGGCGCTAAAAACGTGTTTTGATGATTTTGTGACATATGCAAATTATGAATTATACACAACCTTTAAGTGCACGGATACTTCCAAACTAGTGTTTAATTGACATAACCTAATATTAATTAAAGAAATTGTCTCGGAAAAACCTTTATTTTAGTGTTTTTTCTTGGTTTTAATTTTTTACAAGGTCATCTTTTTCAAACTTAAAAGCTAAATTTAGATACTTATTCGGCATTTTCAGCTTGCATCCTTTTGATAGAACGTGTATCAAGTTTGATATATTGTGATTATCAAAAAAAAGCTGTTTTGAAAAAACTGTGGGTTACGTCCTTTTTCCTTTCCACAGTCGATATGTATCTCTCGGCGGGAATCTATAAATCGGCAGGCAAACCCTTTTAAACATGACAATGACAGATCAGTCAATAACACAGGAGTCCCCAACGTTTTTGGACCCTAGAGCGCATTATGAAATATTGGCAGGGCAGCGGCACCACCATTTTTTTCATGTATATATTTTTTAATCCGTGTCCGCTCCTAATGTGGAGCATATGGCCTTCTAATGGAGGTATCTCAACATAACGTTTTCTACGAGAAAAGTTTGTTATTCAGTCGCACAACCTCTCTTTTTCTATAGACAGTAGTAGGGATAGAAGGGTAAGGCTTGGACAGGACTAGTGGTTAACTAATCGCTCTCGCTACGGCCAGTTATTGAATTTTCAGACATCACAAACACCAGTGTCTTTGAACAGAAATACTCGAAAAATACTATTCGTACTGGGACTGGGACATCAGTGAGACGAGATCTATACTTTGATTTTGATAATGTTGTCGGGCACAAGGTTGGGTATCCCTGGTGTAAAAAATCTACCAAGAAGAAGAGTAACATTGGAAAATGGTATTGCATTTATTCTTTACCATATCCGCTCCCAATGTGGAGCATATGGACTTAATAGACTTAATGTCAACAGAAGAGTTCCCACAAGAACTGCTTTTTACTCACTTACTCAACCTCTCTTTATTTAAAAAAAAAGAGAAAGGATAGAAAGTTAGATTTAGGACAAGACTAGTGAATAGCTGATAGCTCTCGTTTCTTTGTTAAGTATATAATTGGTGAGAGGGGGAAATTTAAGACATCACATACATCCATGCTTTCGAACAGAAATTTATAAATCGATTGAAAAATCAATCTATAAATGCTTTCCGTACTACGACTAGGAACTGTGACCTCCGATTTATAATTAAGCTTTCTTTTTGAAGATTTATACCTATGACCGCTTTAACTAGTTAATATAAGCTTAAGACCACAATGCTACTATAACTGAAGATTCAAAGATTAATACTTCTTACTTTAAAGCCATTAAGACATACAATCCAGGGCTGTAGAGCTGAAGACGTAGTCGTAAAATATCAGGTGACTCCGACTCCTTTCTTAAAATTAAATAATAATCTAAAACACATGCATTTTTTTCAATCATATCCGCACCCTAGCCGGAGTATATGACCACCACATGGTTCCTCCAATATTGTTTGTTCCCCATCAATCTTCTTGCTTCCTCCCATGATATCCCAGCGTCCCGTAGCTCCGCCGAGTCAATTCTACGGATGGTCAGTGGATTCTAGTAGATAATAAAAACTATGCAATCTTTGCATCTTTTCTAAATCGGAGTCAGAACATTTGCTAATCCTGGAGTCAATGTCACGATTTTTATTTTCACGACACCACTGCTTTGATGAAAAATATGCGCATTGGACATGATATTATATAATAACTTATTGGAGTATTTGATCCGGACTTAAATTGCGGTAAAATAAAAAATAATACTGGACTTATAATGGGACCGAAAAAACATTCGTTAATGGCGAGAAAACATTATAGTGTGTAGAGTATTTTTGGGTCTATATATTTATTATTAATGCAATATGTATGAGCATATATTTGATATCTCCATGTGGTACTTGATGTGCGGGAATCGGGTTGATTGCGGAGCTCCCTAATGGGTGCGGAATATGACGAGCAGACCGTTAGCATTTTTAATTGCGTGTATCTCAAAGCAATTAGTAAACATATGTCGCATTTTTTTCAACCCTTTTTTAATAAGCAAATCAAAATTCAGCTCTCGACTTCCGAATTTGAAACATAAAAAATCTCGGAAACGGATGGACGTGCGCGGAGTTGTGTGTACTGTAGGAGGTCATTAAGAATGCCCGTACGTCCATGTTTGTTTATTTTTCTCAGCATTTACAATAATTATTATGATGACGTCATGACTACGTGGTCAAATATGCAAAATCTTTCTAACTGTTCATATATGAATAAAGAAAATAAAAAAGGCACTAAGGGCAGGCACTAAAAGAATAAATGAATACAAGTATGCAGAAATGTTTTATCTGACACAGAAAACTTCTGCACACTCACGTTTGTGGGTTAGGGGGCCGTGGAATGAAAATGTTTGGTAAGCACTGACATAAGGCAACGGTATTTAAAAAAAATAATTTACCAAAATTTGTTCCAATAATTGGCAAAACTTATTACCCAAACGAACCCGATTCCTTTGTGTAAATAAAATTAAAAGAGCCTCCGATCCCGGGATCCCAACCAATTTTAAGATCTCGTAATCCCGAGATTTTGGGGCTTACTGTAACAAATAAAAATCCTCTAAAAATATCAGGGCTCTTGAGTCGGAGACGGGAGTCTTGGAGTCGGGGGCTTTGTCCGGAGTCGGAGCGGATAAAATCCTACGACAAAGAACCATTTAAAAAAATATTTTTAATGATTTTTATTCAAGCCACAAAAGTCTAAAGTGTTGCCACTGCAAGCGAGGCTGACTAAAGATGGTTTGGTCCGAGTATCTGAGTCAAAATGCACAATAAAAATATTTTCAAAATTAACCAACATATTATAATATTTTAATGCATTTCAATGATGATATATTTTTTATTTATGTCCGCTCCCAATGTGAAGCATATGGCTTCCTAATGGAAGTATCTTGACAGAACTCTTTTTACGAGAACTGTTTGTTAGTCAGTCGCTCAACCTCTCTTTTTTTATGAAGAGAGTAGTAGGGATAGAAGGATAAGGCTGAGACAGGATTAATGGTTTCTAATCACTCTCGCTACGCCCGGTTATTGAAGGATCCGAATGGTGGGAAGGGAGGAAATTTGTAAACATCACAAACACCCATGCTTTCGAACAGGAATCGATTGAAAAAATGCTGTTTGTAGTGGAAACTCGAACCCGCGAGATTCGGCACGGAAGCCAACAACGCTAACCGCTGCGCTATGGACTAACTGTTAACTACATATTACATCTCGTTTCAATTATAGCCAAGACAGATTCGATTTAAAAGACTAACTTTTTCAATTGATTAATAGTAAAAACAATGAATATCAATACTAATATTTGAAACTGGGTAAACAAGTTAGAAAACCCGTTTTTCGAATGTCACAAATTTCACTTGAAACCCGGATTTTCACAAAGTCCTAGTTCGTACCATAAATTAAGTTACATACTTTTTATTAATTAAAGGAAAATTACAACACAGATTTAACATCAATTTTATTATGCCCAAGTGGTTTCTTTATACCAAAGTTGCATTCGTTTACCATTGTTTTCTAACTTTCTCGCATTCAATTTTCCACATGATTTCTGAAGCTTTCGTGTATTGTTTTCGGAATAGGGCACAGATTTTGTCAGCGCCGACCGCAATGAAGGGTCCATTACGTTACGTTGATATAGTTCTATTCAAGTGGAACTGGCGAACAGAATGTCGACAGTGGCGGATCGAAACCTTTTTAAATACGTGCAAAATAAATCCCATTTTTAAAGTGTAACAAAGTAAAGTAAAGTATGTCGATGTATATTCATGTGTAAGAGTATGGACGCAATTTTGACAAATTGATTTATGTAGAACAAATGGGTTAAGATGGCGACCGCAAAGCCATCTCAAGTCACCCGCCTGATACTTTGAAACAAGAATTGTGTGTCGCTTATTACAAGGCTGCGTAGTACTCCGACTCTGAATCCAAGGATTTTTTTTCAATCATTTAGTTTTAACTTATATATTTGTGTATACCATAAGATCATCTTGAGTCAGTTTAGCGTGCAGTAGCAACACTATGGAGTATTGTGGTTTGAATACACATCATAAAATATATATTTCTTAAATGGGTCTGAGCCATATGATTTTTCCGACCGCGACTTCGGACAAAACCCCCGACTCCAAGACTCCAGACTCCACAGCCCTGGTTTATTATCTATCCATTTTTTCTCTTTCATACACATATTATGCTTTGAATTACTTTACTTTTTACGACATTTTAGCACAAACGATATTAGTCGACCGCTACGACTGATTTCAGAATGAAGTCGCATGCAGAGGTCAAAATTTGGCCATCCATGATATAGAAATATATAAAATATTTTATACACTCAAGGTGATCGTAGGATAACCAAACAATATTAATATTATAATGATGGTAATGAATTAATAATCACTAAGAATGGGCAACATATTGTATAAAAAGATAAGAAGGCACAGAGAAACTTTGCATCCACAAATTAGGATCACGTGGAACCTTCAACACCAAAAACACTAGACCAAAAATGAATCCATCACTGCCCTTTCAACGGTATGATTTACGTGACGTGTGCATCTGACGTCCGCCATTTTGCGCAAATTCAAACTTAGAACAGCAACCAGGCAGGGTTGCCGCCCTTTTCATGTTTTTGTCGCGCTTAATGGTCTTGCCAGAAGTCAGAAGCTATAATATTTTATGTTATTAGGTTTTTCTGGCAAGCCTTTCAAAATTTGATTAAGGGGCATTGATAATTTTTCCAGGCATTCACTATCATATAGCGGAAATCGACATTATCAATATTACCATAGTCCGCATGCGTGGAATTGCCAAATTTACGAAAATTAGTTAATATATGGTTTTATTATATATTATTTTTTTATTTCAGATTATTAATTAATAGTCATTAGATTGTTAATTTATACATTTTAATTTACAATCAATCAATACCTACGATTTATATACTAGAATACTATATTTATCCTGAATATGTTTTCTTAAGAAATAATGCACGCGTAATATAATATTCTTTTAAAATCGGAAGGCTGAAATATTAAACCTACCGGGATCTCCACTTCTATACCCTATATAAATTTAATCATTAAGCCTTTGCCGACAAACAAATAAATATAATTCTTGAAACTACTTACTACTCAAATCTGTGGGCATTCCCATGAGCTTATCCTTTTCGCCAGCAATGGCTTTAAACTCAATGATACATTTATTTATTATATTATATAAAAACGAAACATTCATTTACTAAGCGTCAGTTCAAGTTCATACGTTCAAACGCCTGAAGATGCCGAAAGGCGAAACCCGGGTCGTTAGTGACAATCTGTGAGAATGTACATAGTTTGAACGATTCAAATTTAATATTGAAATTCCACCAAGCACTTTCAGTCGAAATCTTAAAGTGTATCTTTTTTAAGCCAGTATTGCTAAGTTAATGTTAGTTTCTGTCGAAGGCATAAGGCGAAATAGCTATCAACAATGAAAAATAATATTGCTCTTTTTTCATCTTATTATTAATAAATCGTCCGAGAAAGTTTCCCCGATTAGCTACGGTAATTTAAATTTGTCAAAAGCAATAGACCCTCGTACAGCTAGCTTCATTCACAAAACTAAGACGATATAATGCGATTGAGGTATGATTGATGTTATTTAATCGTTTTATAAAGTAGTATTTCCTGTATTATTATTTAACTGATTGGAGTACATATTAAAATACCTATTTTTTTTTAACAATTGTTCTTTGCATAAAACGGATTTACTTTTTACAGGGTTTTCGTTGAATCATACAACCGTGCTACACGGTCGGCAATCAAATTACCGGGGCTTAATTGTGGGGCTATAATGCAAAACGTACTATTTCCAAAGCTCTATCTTTTCAGTAGAGTCAAATACTTTAACGAATAACACAAATAAAATAACATTTGCATAAAATATGATTTTCAACTTGAAAACGACAGTCTTGTAGACATTTTATATTAAATCTAATAGAATCAGTCGATTGCTTAGGCTTGAATTACCCTATCTGCATACCTTACTCAATATCGCTCGTTTTGGAAATAGTACCCCACAATTATTGTTTAAAATGATTGGATAGCCAAAATAACAAATGTTTTTACATATTATTGCTCAAATACCAAATATTCGTAATATTAAGGCACGCTTCAACTTAATTATACAAAAGAATATATAAGATTTATATCAAGAAATGTAAATTTTATATCAATATTCATTAATTCAAAAAAGTCCTTGCGATTCGATTAAATAAACAATACAGTCTTCCTATCAAGGTAATGAATGTTTTATGAGTTATCCGATTAAAAGGAGCTTTATAAATATTTAAATCAGTCTTCAGCATTCATGATAATAAATTCGCAAAAACTTTTTAGTATACTTACGAAACTTATGGCATGAATTTTTATGATTGATAAAAGGAATTAGGTAAGAAGTTTAAAAAAAATACCTGAGATTTATCTGGTCCATTTTAACTTGCGGGAAAAGGGTTAGAGCCATCATATTTCACGTGAAATACTTCGACCCAGGTGTATAAAAGTAGATTTCCTTGCGAACCTGAAACACAAAAGACAAAGTTAGGTATTTATTTTTGATAACACTGATAAAATAATTACTTTTCATTCATAATTAGAGCAATCAATATAAGCATTAGAAGTGTAATCTTTTTTGAAACTTTTTCTTAATAAATTAACTTTCGTTTCACTATTACTTTGCCGCCTGTGTGGTCGAGTGGTCAACATCGTTGGCTTCGGATACGGAGGTCACGGGTTTGAATCCCAGTACGGACAGTTTTATAAATTGATTTTTCAATCAATTTATGAATTTATGTTCGAAGGCATGGATATATGTGATGTATTGAATTCCTTTACCTCCCACCCATCCTATCCTATAAACGGGGCGTTCCAAGAGCGATTAGCTAAACACTAGTCCTGTCCTAGCCCTACCCTTCTATTGCTACTCTCTTTGGAAAAAGAGAGGTTGAAAAAATGTGTTATGAGTAGAAACACTTATGTTGAGATAAACTGCATTGGGAGTCCGTATGCTCCACATTAGGAGCGGAGATGGTTAAAAATAGTACATACATAGTTTGAATGCTCGAAGACAAATGTACCGGGTCATTTATTACTTTCGGATTATACGAGGCGAAAATTAAAATTTGAATAAAAAAAAGTGTTTCTGATAATTTTTAGAGGAAACGTGGACATGAATTCCAAGGTGGAGAATCAGCCTGCCAAAAAGGATTCCACTGGGGAGAACTTTAACAGTATTTCCTCGGCAGCATATTCCGCGTAGACGTGCGTGAGATTATACCAGGGGGTGAGGAACCTTTTCATATCTAAAGGCCGCATTCATTTATCTGATTCAACATACGGCCGCAGTAAAGAAAACGTTGACACTCCCTCCCATTTTTTTTTCGACTTTCGATCATTTAATGGGTTGATAACGCTCTTTTCCCAAGCACTTGCGTATAATTTTTTGATCAAAGTGAATATTTTGATCGAGTCAAAAGGCCACATCAGAGTACCCGAGAGGCCGCAGGTTTCCCTCCACAGGATTAGACGAATACTTTTTTGGTGTAGTAGACTTTGTCGAAGCTTACTCAGTTCACTTCCTTGCCAATTTCCAATGTTTTTCTACTATTTCTCTAACCATATTATGTTAATATTAATTTTTATGTTTGAAAGGTAATATATTTATAATTTGTATGTTTTTATGTAAATAAATAAGTAAATAATTATGATCCAGTTTTTAATATAATATCATATTGAGCTGCACAAGTTGTTATGCAGCAGATAACTATAATATTTTAAAACCTGTATTTAGTGTTTAACGCCTTAAGTTTTCACTATGTGATATGTGATCAAATCCCAGATTGGATATATTTTGTGAATATAAGTTTAGTCTAATATTCAAGAGCTTATCTGTATAATATACACACATCATATTATGCTGTGTTTTTGCTAACTTTATTCTCTAGCAACACCCAAATGGATCGATGGTTACCATCCCGTCCTTCTAAGCTTAATCATTCAGGAAACGGGGGTTGTGTGATTGACTTGGATCCAGTATTCATTACAATGTATACTGTTCTATACAATTCTATTAAAAAATAAGAAAAGTCATTTGTAATGATATGATCGGCAGAATTATTTAATGCCAACAAATGGAGCTGAAAATCCAGCGACTTTAATTTTAGAACATTTTAAAAAATTTCAATTAAAATATATATATATATATTATACAACTATACAGGACCATAATATGAAGGGTTGGTTTTGAAAATAGTGCGTCAGTTTTTAACAAAGGGAAATTTGACAAATTTTGACAGATTAGTCATGGGGAGAGAGATTTTCTGACGAAATATGATAATAATTTATTATTCTTCCCACATATTAATTGGCGATTGTAAATACAACATCAATGACTGCAAACTAATGAACGAGCCATTACATAACAGCATCTCTACCTATTATTGAAAATTATGTCTATAAAATGTTAGACTTTTTTGTCATACGGTTTTATTTAAATGTATTAGATTTTTTTGGCAACGCTGCCAAATTCAACCATAAACATATTCATTTTTTTAGATAAACTTACAACTTATAGATAAACACCAAGGCACATTCCTAATAAAAAAATATTAAATAACATAGTTGATTTAAAAATCGGCACACGTTATGCCGCTGGGCTACAAAGTCGATGATAATGCATTTCATTTCTTGATTGTTTTGCTAAGGTAGTATGGATTAAAAGTCCAACAAGAGAGATATTATTTTTTCTTTGGTATTTTTGTTTATTCAGGAATAGAAAATAAAATGTAAAAATGTAACAGTTATATAATATCGGTAATTTTTGAGGCCCCTAAGATTTGGAGGACCCGAGCGCGCGCCTCATTTGCTTATAAGTCAATCCGTGACTGTACGCACATTATAAGATTCTTGGATATGAATTGTTTTTTAGTAATAACTATGTTGGTGCATTTAATTAGGTGCTAAGTAGGAAATTATTATTAATGCAGATTTAACGGCAATCATTGTCCTAACCCAGGCGTGGGGAACCTGCGGCCTTTTGGCTACTCTGGTGTGGCCTTTTGGCCAATTCTGTAATTCTGTAAATTTACTTAAATTCATAAATTCCTGACATATTCTGACCGTAAATTCCTGTTTCCGGCCACAAATTCCCTAGTCAATGTTTACTGTTGCCTTATGTCGAATCAGAAAAATGAATGCGGCCTTTAGAGAAGAAAAGGTTCCCCACCAATGTCTTAACCTATTAATTCCTAACATTATTTGTTGTCAAATCGAAATAAATTGATCTATATTTTGATAGCTATAATAATTATTTATGTAACAAAATATCGAGATTAGAATTTATCGTAAAAGCTCAAATTTCTCATCTGCAGTTTGCTCTAGAACTTTCATTTTTTTACTTACCAACTTCTACCAGTACGTTGACAATAAACAAAATCCAAATTCAACGAAATATCAAAATATTATCTAAAGTAAAATAGTTAAATATGCGTTATACCCCAGTATAAGTAGTACATTAATCTATGTGATAATTTTTCAAAATGAAATAAATAAAAGGTAAACACGTGTTTTCTAAAAGTTTTATAATAACATGTTTACGTAATTAGTATGTTGGATAGAGTCTTCGACGAGACACCGGAATTTGCGCAGTAATTGCTCCCACGAAGATAAATATCTGTCTTCCTCGTGTAAAGTGGAATAAATTTTTATTTCTGGCGAATAAATAATATTATATTTTTCGTTTTGTTCGGCAAAGTAAAAAATATAACAAATACTATGTCTTTTGATGAATGACCAGATATGCTGTGGAAAATGTTTTCAAACAATACTGAGGGCCAGAAGTCTCAAACTTACGGTGTGTGATAATTTACTTTTATCGGCTAGAATTCTATTTAATTCTTCTTCTAACCCAGACGTGAAAGCGATCTCGCCACGGCTAGGCTTAATATTTTTAGTTGGGTGCTCTTAATTGGGCGTACCAGCTTTGCATTAACGATCAGGAGGTTTTGGGTTAAGCTCCTGTCAAAGTAAATGTCAAGATCGGGTCCGTGACACAGCGGTCAACGTTATTGGCTCTCACGTGTTCGTGTCCCAGTACGAATATTTTTTTTCAATTTATGCTCCAAGGCATGTTTGTGATGTCTAATTATTCCGTTCCACTCCAATCCTAAATAACGAAAAGCTATGAGTGAGATTATATAACCACTAGTCATGTCTTGGCCCTATCCTTCTATAAATATCCTACTCTCATAGAAAAAGAGAGGTTGAGAAACTGAGGCCATACGCTACATATTGGGAACGGACAAGGATTTGTAAAAAGGGTCATTATCAAATGTAGACTTGTTATTTTTACCATTTGATATCTTCGGCTTGGTTGTTTCGAATGTATTTTCTCCTGGAGTGGATATGTTAAGTGGAGTTTATCTCAAATGATTCAAAATATTTACCACATTAACCTGTAAATTTATATATTATTTTAATGTTTTATGTGTAATAATTATTTATAGATCGAATGAAAACACTAATATTTTTTGAGTAGAAACAATGGAATTCATAACTAATGAGATAGTATCTTTTGTCCATATAATGAGAATAAAAAGAATTGCGTATTGCTTAATTTATTTCATTTCAGCAATAACGAATGACCTTCTTCACGGTGGTAATTTCGTTTGTAATGACAAAAAAGGAGAATCATTGGTGTGGAAAACCGCCAGTTGTCGATCAACAAATACGCAATGTACGGCGTCGGCGAGTCTGCCCTAGTCACAAACGACGCTTTTGTGAGAGACAAAGAGAGACAAAGATATACAATGGTTTGCAATGGTCCAAAGGACAGAGAGAGACGAAGTCATTCCAAAGGATGAGAGTAAAATATGAAAGGGCGTCATGTTTCGAATATTACCATCTCGTTTTTAGATTTTTAATACCAAATCATGCCACATAAAACAACAGAAATTATCATTATATTTATTTTCTTGAAGATCATATAGAAAGTATGGATTTTTTTTATTAATTTTTGACAAATTATTTATGATTAAATTTAGGTCAGAAAGTAATGATATTAATGATTATATTATATATCAAGCCTGTTTTAAAGTGTTTGAATATCTGTGCATGTAGTATGTGAACTCTCTTTGCGTGATTGAATTGTTTCACAGGTTTTTGACAATTTAAATATTCGTTGTTGTAGTACTTTTTAAAACCATATCCACTCTAAATGTGGAGCATAATAGTGCTTCTTAACTTCAGTCGCCAAACCTCTCTTCAGACGAGTTGTAGAAAGAAAAATTATCTAGGAAAAATAAATGTTAAAGTTTGAAAATGTTATGAAATAACACAGAAACAGATGGCTTTAAATACAATCTTATAATTTAGAATTATTTTCATTTTGATTTTGTACACTTCCACTTGAAAGTGTACAAAATCAAAATGAAAATAATTCTGAAAAATAAAAAATCCCATTGGCGTTGATAATCTTAACTGGTGTTTTTCATATCATAATTTAAAATGGTGAAAAAAACTCAGATACTATGGATGTGTTACTTATAATTAGAAAATTGACAATTTTTTGAAGAGCTTTTGCAAAAATAAAGCATAATATAACTTTAATTAAAGTAAAATAGCACATTTAAAAAAAAAATAGCACTGGAAATTTTGACTGGAGCACGTGCTTAAAAAGAGATGTATCAGAATTGAAAAGATCAAATCCACCAGGACTTTTATTTATATCATTATATATTATAATGATTACCAAATACTCTCCTAAATAGACTTAATCAAGCTTTTTTCAACAGTAGCGGTGTTAACAGTTTGTTACGGAGTCGTTACATCTCTCTTTTTCGGAGGTGAGTATAAGATTATTATAAGGGATACGGATAAACAACAATATTGGATGACTATTCACTCTCGATACGGTTGGGTGAAAATGTATTATCAATGCATTACGCCAAAACCCGATTAAAAAATAGATCTATAAAACTCTCTGTACAGGGATTTGAACCCGCGAACACCGCAACGTAACCCAACGATATTGAACACTCGGTCAAAGACCCGGCTTTCATACAAGTAGGTTTTAATCCATCAAGTGAGCTAAGTATCAATTTGATCACAACCTATGTATGACCCATTGTTTTGAGAAACGATACCTAGTTTAGAAATTTAATGACGCAATTGAGAGGATGAAAAGCAAAAAACACCAACAGTTGAAGGATTTAAACACAGATATATTGTAGGTGGGTATTTTTGTTTGCGAGAGAGATAATATAAGGAAAGTTTTATAGTAAAGTCGTACGTCATGGTTCTGCCTCATTGAAACTACACACCTATGCCGCCATTTTAAAACAAAATGTATGTGTTTTGTTGAAATGGAAAAATATGTCAAAATATTTAAAAAAAACGATATATCATGTAAACTAAAAATAAAAAAAGTAGCATGTGGTAAAATAATTATGTTATTTATAATACACTAAAACGAGCATGGAGATAGACTTATTAGCTAATAGGACATCTTAAAATTACCCCTAAGAAGAATATACTGTTTCCGAGAAAATATAAAAACTGTTTTTGATCATTTGTATAACAAGATTTTGAATTAGTCTAATGATATATCCAAATATGGACGTCAGTTCTATCTGGAATTCGATTTTGGTGTGGCAGACGGCTGACATAAGACAAAAATAATTCGAGGGCTTAAGTTAGCTAACAACAAAAATGCGGTTTTGAGTTAAGTTCGGTTTTGGCAATGCTATAACCATATTTATTAGTGACACAAAGCTATGTCTCGTACATATAACCGTATACAAGTTACGGTTGGGTATATCTACAAATGAAAGCTTATTTTTTAAATATTTAACATTATTTACAGCTAATGTCAATGCGCCCAATATTTTAAAGTAGAAAGATCACATAAGTTTTTTTTTGTAAGTCACTCGACTTTTACTCCTAGTGAATTAACATCAAAACACTCTCGAGTTAGGTCTCAAATTTAAATTTTATGAATTAGGCATTGACATTACCGGAAATCGAACCCATACCCCCCTGATCGATATAGTAAGCTCTTACCAACTAGACCACAGCAGAAATGTCATAAGCACAAAGGTAAATCACCTGTTATACTTAAGTAATCTTAAAATTATGTGTTTGTAGGTAAGCCACTGTGATCCTAAGCCCTTGAATTTATACATATATGATTTTAAAAGAGAAATGCATACATAATTTTATTTGCAGCAATCAATTTATTTAAAATTTCTCATCAATGAATCTTGACCTAAATATTTTTTTTTTTTATTAATCATCTGAAAAATAAATTAAAATAACTTTAGTCTATCAAAATGATATTTTTTCTCAGTTATTTGACAAGTTATGATTAATTTAAAAATAAACCGTATAATATAGGTATCTCTTCTAAAAAGAAGACTGAAAATGAAAATGATTTATACTGTTTTCAAAGTACAGAGTACAGAGTACTGAAACCGTATCAGGAGTATTAGGGACGGACAAATATTGATTTGTTTATTATGACAATATTGACCTAAAAAAAGTATTCTTTGTAGAGAAAAGTTTTGGAATCTCTGACAGCGATAGAGTAGTAACCAGAGCCAAATATTTTATGTAAGCTTAAAATTAAAAATTAAAATTTTATACACATAACAAGCTTTGATAGCTTCAAAAAATTTCACCCCGACAATGAAATTGCAAAAATAAAAAATTCCAACAAAATTTATGATTACAAGTTAGTAATTTAAAAATGGAATTGTCGCTTTATATCCCGTAAAATTCCAAGCGTTGAAATATGATTGTGGATGTAGACATGTCCGCAAAAGCAGTTTTTATTGAATTGTTTTATACAACCTTACCAACATCTTCACACAATTTATTTTACAGGCAGTAATGCCAGAATGACGTCATATAAAAATTGTTTTAATAATTTAATCAGTGAAAGTCGGCGCGTATTTTTATATTGGAAGAACACAAATATTTCCACGACATTTGAGCTAATAACACATTTCTATCTCTTATTCCCGATAATTATTATCTGTTTCTCAACGAATTTTAAAACAATAAATAATATCAAATGTAGGAAAATCTTTCTTAAGATGGCTGAAACAATTGAAAACAATTTATCATGCATGTTCTATGCATCAAAGATCTTTTAATAACTGGGGACAAATATAAAGAACATTTTAAATTTTCAAATCATAGGATCAACGAACAATATGTTTGCAGTGCTTTTTTCCCATGTAACGCGGTGGAACGGCGTTCCGGCACCTTTTTTCCTCTACATTTTTAATGTTTCAAATCAATATTCGCAAAATTATGTATACTAGCTGTAAGCCCGTTGCCCAGCAACGTGAGATTTTTGTTGCATAGTATTAATTTAATTTTATTTTATGTTATTTTATTTTATGGTATTTTATTTTATTTTATTTTATTTTATTTCATTTAATTTTTATTTATTTTATTTTATTTTTATAGTTAGCAGAAATTTCGTAAATTATTTAATTTTTGGAATAATGTTTATGTTTGCTAACAACCATTTTTCGTAGTAGCAGAAATTTCGTAAAATATTTAATTTTTGGAGTAATGTTTAAGTTTGCTAACAACCATTTTTCGTAGAAGCATAAATTACGTAAAATATTCAATTTTTGGAATAATGTTTAAGTTTGCTAACAACCATTTTTCGTAGTAGCAGAAATTTCGTGAATTATTGAATTTTTGGAATAAAGTTTAAGTTTGCTAACAACCATTTTTCGTAGAAGCATAAATTTCGTAAAATATTCAATTTTTGGAATAATGTTTAAGTTTGCTAACAACCATTTTTCGTAGGAGCAGAAATTTAGTAAATTATTTAATATTTGGAATAATGTTCAAGTTTGCTAACAACCATTTTTCGTAGTAGCAGAAATTTCGTAAATTATTGAATTTTTGGAATAATGTTCAAGTTTGCTAACAACCATTTTTCGTAGAAGCAGAAATTTCGTAAATTATTTAATATTTGGAATAATGTTCAAGTTTGCTAACAACCATTTTTCGTAGGAGTAGAAATTTTGTAAAATATTTAATATTTGAAATAATGTTTAAGTATGCTAACAACCATTTTTCGTAGTAGCCGAAATTTCGTAAATTATTTAATATTTAGAATAATGTTTATGTTTGCTAACAACCATTTTTCGTAGGAGTAGAAATTTCGTAAAATATTTAATATTTGAAATAATGTTTAAGTTTGCTAACAACCATTTTTCGTAGTAGCCGAAATATCGTAAATTATTGAATTTTTGGAATAAAGTTTAAGTTTGCTAACAACCATTTTTCGTAATAGCCGAAATATCGTAAATTATTGAATTTTCGGAATAAAGTTCAAGTTTGCTAACAACCATTTTTCGTAGGAGCAGAAATTTAGTAAATTATTTAATATTTGGAATAATGTTCAAGTTTGCTAACAACCATTTTTCGTAGTAGCAGAAATTTCGTAAATTATTGAATTTTTGGAATAATGTTCAAGTTTGCTAACAACCATTTTTCGTAGGAGCCGAAATTTCGTAAATTATTTAATATTTGGAATAATGTTCAAGTTTGCTATCAATCATTTTTCGTAGTAGCAGAAATTTCGTAAATTATTTAAGCTTTGGAATTATGTTTAAGTTTGCTTACAACCATTTTTCGTAGAAGCAGAAATTTCGTAAATTATTTAATATTTGAAATAATGTTTGAGTTTGCTAACAACCATTTTTCGTAGTAGCAGAAATTTCGTAAATTATTTAATATTTGGAATAATGTTCAAGTTTGCTAACAACCATTTTTCGTAGAAGCAGAAATTTCGTAAATTATTTAATATTTGAAATAATGTTTGAGTTTGCTAACAACCATTTTTCGTAGTAGCAGAAATTTCGTAAATTATTTAATATTTGGAATAATGTTCAAGTTTGCTAACAACCATTTTTCGTAGAAGCAGAAATTTCGTAAATTATTTAATATTTGAAATAATGTTTGAGTTTGCTAACAACCATTTTTCGTAGTAGCAGAAATTTCGTAAATTATTTAATATTTGGAATAATGTTCAAGTTTGCTAACAACCATTTTTCGTAGAAGCAGAAATTTCGTAAATTATTTAATATTTGAAATAATGTTTGAGGTTGCTAACAACCATTTTTCGTAGTAGCCGAAATTTCGTAAATTATTTAATTTTTGGAATAATGTTCAAGTTTGCTAACGACCATTTTTCGTAGGAGCAGAAATTTCGTAAATTATTTAATATTTAGAATAATGTTCAAGTTTGCTAACAACCATTTTTCGTAGTAGCCGAAATTTCGTAAATTATTTAATATTTGAAATAATGTTTGAGTTTGCTAACAACCATTTTTCGTAGGAGCAGAAATTTCGTAAATTATTTAATATTTGAAATAATGTTTGAGTTTGCTAACAACCATTTTTCGTAGTAGCAGAAATTTCGTAAATTATTTAATATTTGGAATAATGTTTAAGTTTGCTAACAACCATTTTTCGTAATAGCAGAAATTTCGTAAATTATTATATTTTGGAATAACTTTTAAGTTTGCTAACAACCATTTTTCGTAGTAGCAGAAATTTCGTAAATTATTGAATTTTTGGAATAATGTTTAAGTTTGCTAACAACCATTTTTCGTAGTAGCAGAAATAGACGTTGTAAATTTTTAATTGTGATTATTTTATCCAATATTAATATATAGGTATTTATTTTTTGAAAAACTTATCACGCTTATCAATCGGATTTTATTATTTTCATACGATCAAGATGTACTGTGTTTAAAAAAAAAATGTTATAAACCAAAAAAAAAAACGCTCGGGGTCAGACTCGAACCACTGACCATCAGCTTACCAATCTAGCGCTTTACCTTTCGGGTACGTTGGAATTAATGAATGTGCAAAAATTAGGATATATATGCTGTGTTTCAAATAAAAAACAAAAGTTTCAAAATTCGAACGTAATACAATATATATAATGTAATTTTATCGTAACTGGCAGTTGTTTGTTTACCCGAGTGGTAAAGCTCTCAACTCATAATTCAAGGACCGTGTTTCGAATCCAGACCAAGGTGCTTTTTTGTATGAGAATTCAATTTTTCAGCGATTTGATATGTTCCATCAAATAATAGTATATAATGACGTCATCGAAAAGGTAGGAATAAAAAATGGCGACATCGAGGCTGGTGAAGGGGGAGGGGGAGGAGGAGAGGAAATCGAGGAAAATCATAAGTAACAGTGTATATTGGAAAAATATGTCTTAAGTATGAATAAAAAGTGACAGCGCGGCTTGGCAGGAGGAGGAGGGGGAGGGGCAGGGGGAGGGGAAATTGAGGACATCTTACACTCAGACGGACATTATCGGCTATTAATATATAGATTATTATTTTTCCTTCGAAAACTTTTTATTTTTTATGCAGAAGAAAGTTTGAAAATATTTTTTTAAAATCATGATCACCCGGAGAAGTAATAACAGTAAAAAAGAATTATCAGAACTAAGATTAGACCTACAAGATCGATTTCTGTTCGAAGACGATGGTATTTGTGATAGTTATCCCTCCCACTTTTAAATCCTAAAATTAACAGGGCAAAGTGATTAGTTAACCACTAGTCCTGTACCAACACTATCTTTCTATCCTTACTCTCTTTAAGAAACGGAGGTTGAGCAACTGACTAACAAGCAGTTCTCGTAAAAAACTCTGTTGAGATACCTCCATTATAAATACATATCCTCCGCATTGTGAACGAACATGAATTAGGAAAAAAAGTTAAGAAAACAATTAAGTTCCGGCCGGGGTTCTTTTTTTTTAAAAAAAAAAGCACTGTATGTATGTAATATAAAATTAAAAAACCAGCGGTTGATATCGACCTTGTCAGCACTTGAACTTGAACCCTTTAATAACGATTCATTTTTAAATGCTTATATCAATCGGATTTAATCCACGAGCCACAAGCGGATTCAAATGGCTTGCAATGTGGCTCAAAAATTGTATTTTTTTATTACTTTGCATTTTTTTCTGACGAGCAAGCACATTGGTAACACTTTGAGAATTGCATCCACTTTCATTGATGCATTTGCGTTACTAAAAATGAAAAATATCCTACTTATTTAACATGACCGACTATTCTTTTAATTTGGTAATTTAACTAAGCATTAGCGATGTTATATGTTACTCAAGACAATCAATATTCACTCAATACAGTCCAAGATTAAAAATTCATGATTTAATAAAGAACTTAAAACTTTACGGGATTTATTATTAGTTGAATGTACAATTTATTATGCACGTCAATCAACGAGTTAAACATTGAGCTCGATATTCAGAAATTGGTTTAGGTACCAACCTTGCCAAAAAACCTTATCATTAGTACCAAAATTTATTATAACGAATAACTAAAGATCTTTTTAATCTTAATGTTTACAACAATACAATTCATAATCAGTAATAGGAAGTCAAACAGATGGAATAACAATGAGTATCATAAAATATTTTTATGAAGTCAGGCAACAAACAAATAACCTTTTATAAAAAATGATAACTTTTGTATTTCGTTTGTACGTATTCCACAAATAAATGTGTTTTTTGACTGTCTGTCAAGCTTTCTATATAATGGTAGTCGCAAAAAAATGTAGTTATCCAAAATTTAAAATTAAATGACAACCAGTATTTTTCAAATCCACATTAAAAATTAGGCATACTTTAATACGCTTCTCTGTGTTTATTGAAAATCTATAAGACAATTAAAATTTTTCATAAATTAGTGAATTTTTCTTTGAAGAACAACTGTACACAAAGGAATTTCCGGAGCTTCTGCAAACAATACCAGTAGAGGACAATTATAATTTGTGTAATGCTGTCCACTGTTGAAAATTAATAAAACAGGTACGTAATGATGAATGTGAATTTTAGCTTTGTACTTCAGGGCGCATTCTTTGATAGGGCGCCGCCTTATTGTCCGCATTTGAATTGAGGGCCAAACGTAACAGAGGAATTTTGCCATATTAATTTACATTATAATAGATACAATGTAAACAACCATTTTAGGTATTTTAACTGTTACATAGCACTTCGCCCTTATGCTTCTCACGGGATTGTTTAATATTACGTTAAACGACAAACGCCAAATAAAATGTGTAAGTGCCATACAGATTTAATTTCATTGAAAGCATCGTTTTATGATAACGAACAAATTTAATAAACAGGATTATTTTACAAAAGTAGATCAAAAAGAATAATAAACACGTCAAACGCAACGTTTATTAATTTATTGTGATCGTGAATTTGATAACCGACGTGTGCTGCTAATGACGCTTTAGACAGAATGTGGCCGTTTGGTGGCTCATAAATTTAAATTTCGCTCAATTATCAGTATTCCACATTTTAAAAACTGTGTTTCAGTGTTTTATTGAAGAAAAAAACAACCCAAATCCCTGAATTCCGATTTCGGTGATACCGATAGAATTTATAATATCAGGAATACGTCAACGGGAATATAGAGTTGCACTGTAATACGTATAATTTATAATACACAAATGTATGTAGATTTTTACAGTTTAAAAAAATATTAATACTTGCAAAAAAACTTTATTTTCAACAGTCCTTGTTCCGGAAGATGTACGTTTCCGTAAAACTGTGATAATCTAGAGAAAACAAAAATAATTTGAATTAAAATAACGATAAAAAATGAAATATTTTTTAGTATGTTATTTGGCAAGAGTTAAAATGTGAAAGTGAATTTATGATATTCGATATCAGCGTGCAGTAAATCGATCAACTAAATTTTGCGAACATATCTTTTTGTCAATCTGGATTGTTTGGCAGTCATCGCGATCGCCCTTTTATTTGAAGACAAAAAGAAAAACCTTTTGTGGTGAGGTACTACAATAGGACATTTTGCGGAGTGTAAGCGATTTAGGTAGGGGAGATCAGGTCTGCAGTTGATTTATTGGCGGAAAACTGTCGCTGGCTAATTTGCGGAAAGCGTCGCACTCCATGCCACTATCCCATGTTTCAGTATGTGCTATAACATGGCACATAGAAACCATCGACACCCATAAGCTTGTGTTACGATGCTTGGTCATTAAGTTTAGAATGATAATTATAGAACTGTCAAAACTTTCCTATATCTAAACGTCTGTTACGTCTAATATTAACATAATTGAACTGAAAATATCTGACAAATAATCATGTTTAATTTTTAGTTTCTGATGGTATACTGTTATGTAAGTTATATCGTTTATATCGAATGTTTATTCAATATTTTACGATTTATTACACAATATTATAGCGGTATGAACATTTTGACGTACGATGTGTCTTTAGGGAAACGAAATACATGCCAGTTTTATTATACGAACATACGAGATTTACTAGGTTTTCTAACACTCAACTAAATATTGTAATATGGTTTCGGCGATGCCGTAGAGGAAATTAAAAAAAATGATAAAAAATATTTTCAATCGTTTCGTAACAAGAAGAATAACAAATTTATCAATTTAAACTTTATACCGTATGTTTAAATCAATCTAAATAACTAATATCGTACTTATATAATTTGATTTGATATCATATCATCGTAATTATGTGCTTTATTATAAATGAATTTTATACATGCCCGCTCCCAATGTGGATAATAACTGAGTTGAAATATCTCCTAATGGAAGTATTTCAACTCAGTTGCTAAACCTTTTTTTTTAAAGAGCAGGGATAGGAAGGAAAGGGCTAGGACAAGATTAAAGGTTCTCTAATCACTCTCTTTACACCCCATTATTTTAGTATGCGATTGGTGGAGGTGGGAATTTTCAGACATTGCGAAAAACATCCATGCCTTCGAACAGAAATCGACAAATCTATTGAAAAATGATGTTCGCACTGGGATTCGAGCCCGTGAAGTCCGGCATGGAAGCCAATGACGATGACCACTGTGCCATAGGCCCGACAATAAAAATTTAACGAATAATTATTGTAACATATATATATTATTTCAGTGAAAGGCAGTCTGCTGTCAGTGCAGACACATTACATTAAGAACTAGACTAGAACATTGTTTCATAAAATATTTTCCATTGAGTCAATTTCATCGACGTAAGAGTTTGTATAATTCAAATGTTATTATGTAATGATTTCATTCGAGATCGATCTCATTACGATTATAATGCAAAAACGGTCATTTATTAGATATAATGGCAACGAGCGCAGAACGTGTTAAGGATGCAGGTCTTAATCTTCATCCCGCTCTTCTTTACACCCCTGTTCAATATCCCCTCCGATTTGTAACACTTGGATTCAATTTCTGCACTCCAACACTTCTTTTCTACCATTGTCAATTGAAATAAATCCAGATAGAATGAAAAAAAGGATTTATGTTCTACTTCTCAGTAAACGCTTGAGATAATGAAAAACTATCGTACCTACTACCTGAATACTACCTACCTACATTTATAGTTACAGATATTTATAATAATCAATTGAAAACTATCCGTAAATTCATGGAAATGTCTTTTAAAGTAAATGCTTGGTAGAAAGACATTACTCGAATTAATGAATAACGCTGTAATTATATATTCCACAATTTTCTTGGAAAGAACTATACCATTTATAGAAAATAAACACTGGTTGAACAAAAACGATCCCGATTTTTATTCAAATAGAAAATTCATTGAAATTGAGACGATATTCAAGTTAACTTATGTGTATTCCTCTTAAACGTTACACGTAAAGCTGTCTAATGTGTATGGTGACTCGGGTGATCTCCCGGTGCACCACGCGTTAGAAAATAGACAAATAACATACATACAATATTACATATCTAATATATTAATACCTGGTGGATTCGCTACCTGTCAACTTTGGCTAAATACGCTTGATACGCACGGTGCGCATGCTAAATAGAGAGGGATTGTGTGTGTGTGTGGGTGTTGTATCGTTACTAACAGACAGATAAATCAAGAAACATTTTATACATAGTTTTATCGTAATCATTGTATGAGATTTGTTTGTATGTAAATTTTTATTTAAGGAAAGAATTAAACTAATTGTTATTTCATAACATTAATTATGATAAAAAATCTGGGTGGTGACTTTTCTCCACTAACATGTTACATTTTCTGTTAAAGTTGCGTGCGTAAATATTGAATTCGGTCTGTTTATGTCAAGTATCAATGCAGAATTCATTTGTTAATAATACACATAGTGTGCAAGTAACCTGTCAACAATAAGCGACATGTTGTTAAATGAAAGACGATAGCACGATGCCTGATTAATTTTTAATTATTACTCTGTGGAGAATTCGAATAACTATATCAATTATTTTCAACCAGACTAAGGAGGAGACTGGGGTGATGCGCCCTGATCATCAAATTATACAGGCTTGCAGTTTTTATTCAAAGTCATGGACTGATCCTGGTTGAATGTTGTTATTTTAGAACCATTTCTAATATTTGCATCTCCTACGTCGTTTTATTAGACTATTTCAGGAAAGGAATAAATGATTTTTCAAGTCTTTTGATTGGAGACTTCCTTCCATAGGCGGGGACCGTTTCTGAGAAATTCCGGGAGTATTGGATCCGTGAATATCAAAGTTCAGCCTATATATAAATAAACACAGAAGCTACGTTAGAACTAAACATATTTTGGAAATATAACCCGATGTATGGTTTTGTTGAATAAAATAAATGTAAAAACCTTTATAAAATAATTCGTTATCTGTTGATTACATTTTGTAAAAAAAAACCGTTAAAATAATATGTAAATAAACAGATAATTGTCAGCATTTTTCTGGCTGCTAATTTTTGTTTCTTTTCTATTTATCGATTATTGATTTTTAGGTGAATTAATCTGTGTACTTTTAAAAACACATTTTTTTGTAGAATCCAAAACATACCGTTAGCTTCAGCAGCATAATTCTTGTTAAAAGACCGAAAATAAACCAAACCGCAAATAAAAAAAATGAATAGCTAAGAATTTTCACTACCAATAAAAAATCTTTATGATTACATCATTATCTTATATCATACAATGATTTTCGTTTGTAATAAAATCATCTACAACGGAACCAATTTTTGAAATTTGAATGAAAAATTTTAATAGCAGTCTTTGGCCCATTTTAAAATTTTGATGTTTTGACAGTGATTTCTTAAATCATCAAAGCCGTCATTTTAGTATTTGTATAGTCAATTATCATGTTGTAGAATAAATTTAATATGCGATCATTATTTTTTACTCTTTTTATGAAATGAATAACTTAAATAATGTCAAACATGGTTTACAAAATCATAAATTAAGATTCATTACTATATTTTAGGGTGTTTACTGTCAATACTTGGTGGAAAGCACAATATACCTTTGTACTTGATTTTCACTTTTTATTTATCAAGTTCAGGACCGGTTTCGCTCATGGTGAGCATTGTCAACTGATAAGAAATAAAATGTATTCAATATTGTGTTTTTACTTATTCATTACTATACATTAAGAATTGCGATAATTTGATACTAATATTATAAAAAATATATTCCACAATTTATAATTTGACAAGTTTTACTAGACGAATAATCACAGCAATTTTTTTCGTATTACAAATGTTTTCGTTTGTGGGTGAGGATTCACCACAGGATTCACCACAGGATTTACAAAGGCTAAAATTTATAAAATATAACACATTTTTCCGCATTTATGTCAGTCTAATTTCTTAAAATCAGCGACAGGAGGAATCAATCCTGACATTAAGTATTGACTGTGGAATAAGCTAAAATTTTTAACATGTCTTACCATTATTAATTGAAAATTATCACCTTACAAATAATAGCCAAAAGCTTTCAACTAGTCCTAAGCACACACTGGTGATCTAAAACGTTTCGAGAGATGAATAGTTTTTGAAGTACGTATTAACGTTGAGATAAACTGACAGTAAACAGTGCCAAAATCTATTTTGCAATGATTCGTGTCTATTCATAGTTTAAATTTCATATGAAGCTATAAAACGTTTTATATGAGAAAACTTATCTTTCAATAATACTGTGTAGTGCCAGAATATTAAAATATAGCACTTACTTTATGCATTTAAAGAAGACCGTCATTGAATTCTAGGTATTCAAAGAAAATGTAGTTTTATCACGATTCTTTTGGCAGTGAAATAACAAGAAATACATTATAATTATAAAGAATATCTTGTGAGAAAGTTTCTAATCCCACGAGACAGTGAACAATTTTAATTTTCACAGTTGTCGGTCTATCTTTGAAAAACAAATAATAAATTCAAAAACAGCAACGAAAATTTTATCTTCAACAAACCTTGTTTGTGAATTTAACACAAACGAAAACATAGAAGGAAGATAATTAATGAAAATAAAATATTTTTTTATATATACATATGTCCGCTCTCAATGTGGAGCATATGACATCCTAATGAAGATATCTCAACATAAGTTTTTTTACGAGAACTGCTTGTAACTTAGTCGCTCAACCTCTCTTTTATAGAACAGGGCTGGTGGTAAACGCCCAATTATTAAAGGATCGGTATGGTGGGAAAGAATTTTTAGACATCACAAACACCCATGTCTTCGAACAAAAATCGATAAGTCGACCGAAAAATGCTGTTGTACTGTGACTCAACCCCGTAAGATCCAGCACGTAAGCCCATAACGCTTACCGCTGCGCCATTGGACATGATAATAATCAATTTTAATCTTATTATTTTTTAGATTTTTAAACTTAATATTTATGACCAATGTGTGTTTTTTATTTTATTTATATGGACAGATTAAATGATGGTCATGATTTATTTATTCTATAAAAAATCATTACAAGGCATCTTAAAAGACAATATTTTGATAACAACCGATGTTACTTAGTTATTGGTTTTAATTCATTAATAATGGTTGTACTAAAAAATATTGTTGAGTACCGTTGTCCCAGTTGAAGAAGGAAAGGGTTATTTAATAAGTTTACTATATATTTGTGCAGTTAGGTGTCAAAGAAAATACATTTCAAAGTTGCGATCACCCCGTTCCAATCAAAGTTTTATTAACTGAGAACTGACGATTATTGATTTTCAATAATTCTAAACTTTATCTTTTTTATTAATAGCATTTATAGGATGGGTCATTTCTTCAATATTGAGTTTTTATTTCAATGAAATAGTGTTTTTTTTTCTTTTTACTTCAGTCAGATGATTTGGCAAATCTAAGAAACTGTTAATTTAAAAACGTATTTATTTTCATTGACAACTTACAAAGATAAATCTATGTTTTGCAACTGGATAATTATTATAAGTAAATGCGAAACCATTCGTCTTTCAATTGATTGAGGTTTAAAACCATTTAGCGTATTTTTGTTATAATCTTAAATCCTTCAAACAAGGCACAATGTAATTAAGTATTTCGACTGAGGGTGCTTGATGGAATTTCAATATCAAATTTATGTTTTCAGTAGCATAATCAATGGATGCAATAAAACAGATAATTATTTTTTTAGTATTATACAAGCCCATGCAGTAGTTTACTGGAATAATTTAATAGTGTGTTTTATAAATAGATTTATATATTAATTTTGTATACCTTTGGTGATGGCTGATGTCAAAAACCAGGGACAAAACATAATACATAATACATAAATTACTCGATATTAAAAGTGTTATTTACAATATTTTTTATTGGAAATTTAGAATAAGGTCGACTACACAGAAAGCAAAAGCAAAACGTTTTTTCGACTAATAATACTTAAATTAAAAGTGAAGAGAACTGACTTAAAGTTAGAGTAATTTAATACTATAGACTCACTTGTATAAATGTAATTCGTAAAGTTGTCCAGCGGCTCTCGGATAAAATTCTGCTCAAGTAATTATTTAACTATTTATGCAAATGAATTAATATTTTTATTTGGTGGAAATTCTATCCTTTCTGTTTTAAAACCTATTTTAACGAGAAGTTAAAATATATGCATGGCTTATTATACTAGCGAATCAATATTGAATGTCTGTAATAGAAGAAGATAAACTTCAAAATTAAATCAAAACATATATATATTAATTAATAAGCATGATTAGATATTATCAAGCGTAAAGTGGCACTGTTGCAAAGCATAGCAGTATGTGAAAAGTGAAATCAGCAGCGTAACTTAACGGCACACACACATACAATACTCCAAAGGTAAAAAACTATTTTTGTATAGATATTACTATTTTTTTTATTTAGTGCAATTTTCAGATAATTTTACTGATGATGGTAAATTATCGATACAAGTTTAAGAAATAAAAGGTTTGCGAAAGACTAGTTATAGTTTAGCCACTTATGTAATTAGATCTTGATAAATGAATGAGTTTATGCATTTATTTAAATATTAGACATGACAATATTATGTTTTTAGCACTCTTATTATTCACGAAACATTGTTATTATTATGTGATATTATTGTAATGATATCTTAGTAAATGAATTGATACTATATGTTCATGATAAAAAAATACAAAATGAGTAATTAAATAATTGAGACCGAGATATTAATTAAAAGGAGTAAATTATTATTTAATATAAACACTATTTATACTATAAACACTATCTAAACACATTCTACATTAGCAACACTGTTGACAATAAAAGTAAAATGGCGTACCGTTTTATTTAGTGAGCATATGTTTAAAAGGCGCCAAAAATGACAGTTCTACGCCGACGTCAAAAATATATGAGCTTTTAGTGAACGTTTCCCGCGCTTTTTAGTAGAGATATTTTATGAAGATACGACCGTACAGTACGGAGGCTCGGCGAAAACTGAAGTGTTTTTGGAGTAGAGGCAGTAATTAAAATGAACTTACCACAAGTGCTATATTTTCTTGATGTTTAGAGCGACATTAATGAATTTTCGTTGTTTTTACATGTAAGTGTTTGTAGCCATGAGTTGATTACTAACACATATTATATAATATTAAATGCTACATCATAATAATAATAATTTACCACTGAACGTATTTAGATACAATAACATCTATATCATTAAAAGGCGTATGTAAGTGTCACATCTTTACATTTATTTAATCATAAGACGATCAAAAAATCTTACAACTGGATTCAATTTATACAACAATTTAGTAGCTTTTACACTTTTCAGAAATTGGCCGATTTGCGATATTCTTAACCTTTTTTAAGGTACTCACAGCCAGACTACATTTTCTTATTTTTCGTTTGAGCTGAATTCAATATTTAGATTAGTTATATTATAAAATAAATACCGAATAAAAAACAATAATTATTTATCACTTTTCTCTGTTGCCTTGTATTTTTTTTTTACCATTAGTGTATATTGTACAGCTATAAATGGGAATATCTTGTGTGTGTATTTACTAATCTCACTTCATATTTACGAAACTTTAAGACAACTTATATATTTATAAATATATTTTAAATTATTAAAAACGCCATTACGGCTAATGCCAATGCGCCAAATATTTACATATCAGTTTTAAAATCATACGAGATAAACTCGATGAGAGTTTTTCATCTCGAGAATAATTGACTTCACAAAAAACTACGTGTTAGGTTTCAAATTGAAATTTAAATCATCTAATTTTGAAATTGAACTTACCGGAAATCAAACCCAGACCTACTTGATAAGTAAAACAACCTCTAACAAACTATACCACAGTGGGTAATTATAACCAGTGACGTTCCTAGGCCATGTGCCGCCCATAGGCAGAGCCTTAAAATAGCGCCCATTTTTTTCTTTATTTCTCATTATTCTAGGAATACATATACAAATGTAGAAGTTCGAATCTACTACTTACCTACGTACTCAAACAATTTTTTTGTCACTTATTCCATTTTGGTTTCAGGTGATTCATAATATATGTGTACCTTATTGAAAAATATCTTCACGAATAAATATGATTTAAAAGTCCATATTATTGTTCTATAATTATGAAAAAATAGCTATTACCTTCACTACGCATCATAAAAAATAATTTAAATTTATCGTATTTCAAGTATAGATTCTTGATTTGGTATTTTTTTATCAAATACATTGAGGCATCATATTTATTCTTAACCAAATTCGTGTCATAAATATTTAGTCAAAAAAAAATCTGTGATCCTTTGCTGCTACCTAGATTCTAGAACTTGCCGCCCCTAGACAACTGCCTACTTACCTATACCCACGGGACTTCCCTGATGATAACACATCTTTCCTAAAATATTACTTGGCTCATTCAAATTTGCAGGGATATACTGTTATATGAAATTATCAAGCAGTGATATAAAATCACCCTGGCCAAAATATATCTTAATATTTCTATTAATTTTAAATTGTAAATGTTTTCGCATTCACTTAAACCGCAATAACTATTTATTATTTAAATTATATATACACATTTATATAAAAATAGAAAAAAATACCGTTCAAGCAAAGAATTGGCTTGACAAGTGTTATTTGGACTTCTGTTCCATCGAGATATATGGTGAAGAAATGGTTTACTGATTTCTGAACGCTTTGGTCGCCCAAATTCGGCAGTTGTTCCAGAAAACACAAAAAAGTCCACAATATAGTTTTGTCCGATCTTAAATTGAAAATACGTGAGATAACTGACACCTTACCATAATGTTGAAGAACACTGGAATAGAGCATCCAATCTCGGACCCTTTTTGTGATTCTAGTATACATCATTTACCAATATTTCATATTTTCGTTTTTTACATAGCACTTATTTTAATAAAAACAATAACTGGCATAACAGCTAAAGGCTATGGCGACATATTTATTTTTCATAAAACGACAGCTGCTTGAGATCATTGGCGAAAAAAGTGTCTTATTAACAGATTCCAGAATTATTCTCAATTCAAACATTTTTTTTTCATTTTAGCTCCATCATTTGAGTAACGCCTGTCAGTGAAGTATTCCAGAGATTTTTTCTTTAGTTCTATTGAAGTTTTTACGGGTTATAGTTATTCTCGGGACTATCAAATCGCCAAATTTTTCGGAATCCCGGAATTGGAAACCCTAGTGTAGAGTGATTAACATAAGGGTAAGAATCCTAAAGATGACATTACCGAAATCCACTGCTTAGAAACTAAACAGTATACATTTTATATAAATAAAAACCAAGTGAAATGTCTAAGATTTAAAAACTAATTGAAAGTTTGCTAAGATATTTTATCCTATTAAACGATGGTTAATTAATGTGTTACATAGATAAGATATTAATAAATCTGAAAATGACAAATTCGTTTTATTTGTTCAATGATAATCAATTTTGTAGTCAATGTACTGAAGCTTGGCCTACAATGTATATTTAGAAAAGCTTTGAAACAAAAGGTAAAATCATTTCCATTGATAGTACGGAGCGAGCTTTGACATGGAATGTAGTGAATAGTTGGAACTTAGCAGGTTGCAACCATTTGCAATATTGCTTTCCCAACAAAAATATATGAGGATATTCGTAAGGGTGGTTCTGTATAACGATCTTCGTATTATTTTTATCTGTAAATGAATAGGCAAGTAAATTATCATATTGAAACTAAATCTGTAAAAAGTGTTGTGCGCTATAGATTTACAAACGTTTTACTACAATTTAACTAATTGAATCTCAATATAACGGACTAATGCGGGTGAGGGCGAGTCCGAACACGAGTCCATTATATAAAAGTAGGTTTACCGAATGCTTTTTTATTAAGAAAATGATCAGTGTACTACCTCGCCAGTAAAGTTGTTATAAATGAATTGAAAATATTATGTGGTTTTAAGAAATTATGTGGTAGGTAAGAAAACATCAATTCATTAAAAAGTACTCTGCGATTAAATATAAATAAATCATCAAACAGTTTTTCCAAAAATACGCTTTATTTGTGAGGTTAAAAAAATATTAAAATACACTTAATCCTGTAAATATATATGTATTTTATTATAAAGTCCTGTAAATTGTGCTAGTTATATACGAAATACGTTATATCAAGGTTCACTATATCAAAGTTCTTCCGTATCTATCATTGTTGGATAAATATAATGGCAATCTATTATATTTTCAATAATTTTATTAAAATAGTATTTAAACAATTTATTGTACATATTCAATAGGGCTCTTAATATTATTTGGAGTACATATTTTTCAGTAGAGGTTGTGATCTTATTTCCTATGTTCTTTTTGTGCTTCCTGTTTGCGAACGGACGTCTGCTCTGGAAATCTTATCAATTATTTTCTCACTCATTCAAATGTATTTAGATTGTATAAAAAATATATTATTAATAAGTTAATTATATTATTAAGATACTAAAATAAAAAATAAATATAAAATCACTTTTTATTTAAATTGAAGAATAAACTTTTTACGAAATAAATCATGTTGAAGTACATACATATATCTATCTACAAATATAAAAATCTCGTGTCACGGTGTTTGTGGCCAAACTCCTCCGAAACGGCTTGAGCGATTTTTATGATTTTTTTAATGTATATTTGTTAGATATGATAATAGGTTGTAAAGTATATTTCATCTCGCTAGGTGAAGGGTGTCCTTATCCAGATTTTTTTTTCAATATTCCCGACATCCGTCATTCGAATTTAAAACAATTGAAATGGACGTATTTTTGTGTTCAAAATTCAAATTTCCTGGCTTAGAACTGAAGCATCTTAATAATATTGAGAGAACTTTATTTGAAAGTTTGCATCGCTACGAAGTTTTTTAAATAATCAAATATACTGATTCGATTTTTAAAGCTATAATTATAGGGCTGGGCAAAAATTTTTTGGAGCTGATTTGACAGATTTTGATCAGTGTCATTGATTCGATTATTATGGTTATATTTTGCATCCGGCCTTGAAAATCTTTTTAATTTCTTACATGCATTATATGCAGGAATATTCTAATGACAGTATGGATATTTTATAGAACTATATTTCGACTTATATTTTAAAATCTTCTACTACAAAAAATAATTGTTAGCAAACTTTAACATTATTCCAAAAATTAAATAATTTACAATTTAAATACTGCAGGGCTGTCGATATATGCCAGGAGGTCTATTTTTGCTACTACGAAAAATGATTGTTAGCAAACTTAAACATTATTCCAAAAAATGAATAATTTACGAGGTCTATTTCTGCTACTACGAAAAATAGTTGTTAGCAAACTTAAACATTATTCCAAAAAATAAGTAATTTACGAAGTCTATTTCTGCTACTACGAAAAATGATTGTTAGCAAACTTAAACATTATTCCAAAAATAAATAATTTACAATTTAAATACTGCAGGGCTATCGATATATGCCCGAGGTCTATTTCTTCTACTACGAAAAATAATTGTTAGCAAACTTCGACATTTCAATTATTCTACGAAATATATTTGTAGAATTTTTAATTAATCTAAAAATTATATTATTTACAATTTAAATACTGCAAGGCTGTCGATATATGTCCCGAGATCTATTTCTTCTTCTACGAAGTATAGTTGTTAGCAAACTTAAAACATTTCAAATATTTAAAAAATTATATTATTTACAATTTAAATACTGCAGGACTGTCGATATATATCCCGAGATCTTTTTCTTTTTCACAAAGTTTTCCCAAATATCGCACAGAATTACAAAAATCATCAGTGACTCAGTCAACGTGTTATATTAGCAGTCAAAAACAACGATGATAATGCCATCAACTTCAGAATTCCAAACGAAATACCAGACAAAGAAACAACGTATAAGTCAATCGATACTATAAATTGATCAGGACGAAGTTGTCAATTATCCAACTGAATTCTTAAACTCACTTGATTTGCCAGGCATGCTACCGCACGTTTTAACACTGAAAATTGGCGTACCTATCATTCTTCTCCGAAATATAAATCCACCACGACTTTGCAACGGTACCAAGTTTTCAGTGAAAAATTAATGAACAGTATCATCTAAGCTACAATTTTTAATGGAAAATTTAAAGGATACGATGTACTGTTTCCAAGCATCCCAATAATTCCGACAGATAGGCCATTAGAATTAAAATGTTTGCAGTTTCCGGTGCGACTCGCATTTGGACAACCGTTACAAGTGTGTGGACTAAACTTTAAAAATCCATGATTCTCACATGGACAGCTGTATCTGGTCTGCTCACGCGTTGAAAAACCTTAAGATCTATTAATATACGCACCAGACAAAAAAACAATATATATCCAAAAGCACTTCAATAAATATAATTAAAACACAAACACTTCCTTTCTTTGAGTGGCATTGCAACGCATGCCGGGTCAGCTAGTATATATATAAAAATCTCGTGTCACAATGTTTGTGGTCGCACTCCTCCGAAACGGCTTGATCGATTTTTATGATTTTTTTAAATGTATATTTGTTAGATATGAGAACAGGTTGTTGAGTATATTTCATACCGCTTGGTGAAGGGTGTCCCTATCCAGATTTTTTTCAATATTTTTGACGTCCGTCGTTCGTATTTCAAACAGAACGAAATTATTTATGTTGTTGAATGACAGATAGAGCTACGTGCGCCTCTTCGCAAGAAGCGTCGCCTCATTTTGATATTTCATTCGCCATTTGTTTTGTATCAACGCAGTGCGTGTAAAATTTTGTAATATTTATTTTAATTTATCTATTTGTGTGCGTGTATTACTGTGAACAATGTCAGCAAGACGCAAGGGGGCCGATTTAGGCCTTCAAACGAACATGCGCGTCCAAATACTACAAGATCCATCCACTGACGCATTCTCGAACCAATTGTTATATATCGGCAATGGAAACGTTGCTGTCTATAAAAATACTGGATGCATAAAATTTCCCACTAATTTCTGCACAATCGTTGATTCGCAAAATACTCTCATTGACCGCATATTTCCCGATGTACGCACACAATACATACATCATGCGTGGCTGGCAGAAAGAGCCATTTTGGCAGAAAAAAATGTGGACGTCAGCGATTTAAACTTCAAGGTACAGCAGTCGTTGCCAGGCGACTTGGTATCATACAAATCGATCGATACGGTTTTTGATGCCAACGAAGCTGTAAATTATCCAACAGAGTTTTTGAACTCACTGGATTCGTCAGGCATGTCACCACACCTTCTACGACTAAAAGATGGATCTCCGGTTATTTTACTTTACTAATTTGAACCCACCACGGCTGTGCAATGGCACGCGATTGGTCATTAAAAAAATGATGAAAAACATTATGGACCAAAAATGTTTTGCTGCCACGAATTCCAATGATTCTCACAGACGTGCCAATTGAATTCAAACGCCTTCAATTTCCTATAAGATTGGCATTCGCAATGACAATCAATAAGTCGCAAGGCCAAACGATGTCTGTTTGCGGCTTAGATTTGGGCACACCATGTTTTTCACACGAACAATTATACGTGGCATGTTCTGGCGTGGGCAAACCATCTAGCTTATTTTTGTTGAATAAAGACGGACTGACAAAAATATCGTACACTCAATTGTTCTTCGAAATTAATATTGATTTTTTAAATTTACACTTAACTTTTAAGAGATCAAACAATGAATATGTCCGTTTCTTTAATGAAATACATTGAATTGAAAAAATGCATGGTTGATGTTTTTTGTTTTTATCGGCGGTCATCGTCTACAGCGCTCCATTCCTCTTTCTGTCATAGATCCCATCCCACACACTTACAATACATTCGTTATTTTTTACTTAACAACCAAAATATTCACTTTAAATAATTTATAAGGCAGAACAACGTTTGCCGAGTCAGTTAGTATTTATACATATAATAGATGTATTGAACTCCCCTATGTGAATTTTCATATTTTGAAGTGTTGTGCTTCTGTTTCAAGTGTTTTCTTAATATTTGTAAGGCTTCTTTTCAGTGTTCTGGGAAATATGTACACAACTGAAAACTCTTGACTCAGAAAAGAAAATGTATGCCTCGTATTTGATTTTTGTCCGTTGAAAATGATTTTCTTATTGATAAGCGCTGCCTCGAAGATTTTCTTTTTTAAAAATGATGTATGTACATTTATTAAATGATTAATATGTTGTTTTTTGTTTACACATAAAGAATACCAAGTAAGCAATTCAAATAAATATAATGGCTGGCTAATAACGTATATATATATTAAAAAAATAATAAAAGATTTTTAGTACTTTTTCCACATAAAATTTATTAGATCAGGACCGGTTTCGCTCATCGCAAGCATTATCAACTGATAAGAAAAATATATAAACAGTGATATTTATACAAATTTAAATTGAAATAAAAAGGTGTAAGCAACTATTAACAATTTAAAGGATTAACAAATTACATTATAATTACACAAAATTAAAATGCTTAACACCCATAACAATTAAAAAAATATCATCAAAGAATAATTAATCTCAGTGGCAAACGATATCAATTATAAACACAATTAAAATTTGGGAAATTTTTAAACAAAGTGAAACACTACATTACTAAAGTAAATATCCTAATGATGATTTGGTGTTTTTCCCGCTTTCAAGCAATGATGTACTTCAACAAAATCAGCAGTAATGAAGATTCTGAAAAAGACATTTTTAAAAACCATATCAATTCTTACAAAAGAAATAAATTTAAAAAAAACATATGAATAATATAGAAGAGCAGTTAACATAGCTTAGAATTAGATTAATGAAACGGATATAACAAAGGTGATGATGCAAATACAACCTGTTCATTTGATAATGCTCGCGATGAGCGAAACCGGTCCTGATCTAATAAATTGTATGTGGAAAAAGTACTAAAAATCTTTTATTATTTTTATTATAATGCCTTTCCACCAAGTATTGACAGTAAACACCTTAAAAGTGGTATATATATATATTCGTGTACCTTAGAAAAGTAATATATTATACTTCATATCATATCGCTGGCCTAGTTTTATAGAATGATAAGTCAAACATTTGATTTTTTGAGTTATATAACCCATTATATTCGAAAAGCTATTAAATACGAATCTTTTTTAAAGCTCCACAAAAGTACAACTATAAAAAAATAGTAGTTCCCATGGTAGGCAGATGTTTGCATATGAAATAAATAAATATAAAAAATCTTCTGTTAACTATAAATACAACTCGAAACATTGTTTTGACGGGTTTGTTAACGTTGCAATAAATTTAAATTGAATTGGTATAAATGACGTTTAGTTTTAGACGGTGACAACTCAGGTTAGATGTGTCAAAACTTTGGTCAGCCATATCTCAAAACTACCAATTTTTAGTTGTAGCTCAACGGAACTAACCCATGGATATGACCGACTAAGTCACTAAGACTTCAATTACAGACTAAAAACCCACTGTTCTAGACTCCACCGAAGACTAGCGCCAGGCCAAAAGAAAACTTAAAAAATAACGGTTCAGGTAAAAATGCGATAACGCAAGCGTCGTTGTAGTAGCTAAAAACTGATCGTGCATCAAAAATGAACCACACCATCATATTTCATCATCATCAATCACTTCGTGAAACAACGCACACAGCGATCTATAAACGTCTGTCCGGAAATTCGAAGCCACCTTTCACACACCAGTTTTGGCACCTGTACGACATGACAAATCAAGATGCAATACAATACAATATGAAAATAATAAAAATATCTTATTAAGAGAAAAATCTACTGGGAAAAACATTGTAAAGAGGTAATGTCATTGTCAATATATATTTTGTTTATAAATATATCACCGGCTGCGTAGTCGAGTGGTCAACGTCGGTTACTTCGGTTACGGAGAGCATGTGCTCGAATCCGATTTATGAATTTCTATTCGAAAGCATGGATGTATGCGATGTCTTAAATTTCCGAGTAAAATCTCGCATCATAAAAATGATTTCAAGCCACTCGTTTTCTTACTTGAATCAATACGATTAATTGTCTTTATAGTAAATTTTATAGACAGTGGTGTAGGAAGGGGTCATGCCGCCTGGGGTGGTCCTTGAATTTGCCGCCCCCAATATTTCCTCCAATTTTGTTTTCAAATTTATTCTACTATTTTTTATCTATGAACATGGAGTTTTTACTACAAGTGGGATTTTTTTAAATATATAAATATAATTTCTTGAAAATTATTGTATTTATTTTTGAAAATGCTGCCCCCAAAAATGTGCCGCACCCCCTTTGCTATGCCACTGTATAGACGCAATGAAAAGATAAACAGATCAAATGTGATTATTGTATTAAAATTATGTTTAGTAAATGATAAATATTTTTTTAAATAATCAAATCCGAAAAATACGGAATTTATGATAATACTAGTGACTATTAAGTTTTTTTGTATGCTGTAAAATTTGTGTCGTTTAAAATACGCGGTATTGTTTCTCCATAAGGGATTTGTGTGTATATATTTGAAGTGATAATTTTTTAAAACACACATCGCGTAATAATTAAAAAAGATATTCGTTTTTGTTACTGTGGTTTGTACTTTTTTCATGTTATCCCAATTATGTCTTTTTGGTCTTTTTAATGCACTAGAATACGCGGATATGAAACTTTAAACTTATTTCGACCCTATTAACACTCTTGACATCACTGAAAAGAGTGACAAGTATGATATTGCTTGCTATTTCTAGAGGTGACTAGTTGTAAATGCTTATTTCATTAATACCTGTCGAAATTCTCCGACACTAAATGACTTTACGGATATCCACGATTTACTGTAGTAAAATTGTAAAATGTGTAAACATTTTGTGAATATATAATCCTCAGCACTACTTGATGAGTGATGACTGATAACGACAGCGTCTCAAAATATAACCATTCATGTTTAAAAGAAAAATACTTACCCGATGAACTATACAAATAAAGGAAGGCAATTAATTTTGAATGTAAATTCTTACCCGACGAACTATAAAAATGAAATGCTCTTCCGTGGTGTTATCTTTCTTTTTAATTTATATATGTTGGACCGTTTTTTACATTAAATAATTAATGTATGCATTGTTTATTATCCCGGAATTGAAAAAACATCAATGCCAAAATCCCGGAATCAGAAAAACGATCCGGGGTTGGTTGTGTTGTAGAGCAACCCTTATTGTGATCCCTGGATTCACAATTTTTTAAATTTCGGGATCCCGAGACTGGGATCGATCACTGGGAAAAAAGCCAGAAATTGATAAATTGTAGAAGAAGGTTAAACACCTTTTTTTTATCAGATATATTGGCCTATTTCAAAAAGCCATAAAATTACGGATTTTCCAAAATTAATACACGTGGGAGTTAGCTGGTTTCAAAAACTTTCCCAGATTTTTCCACTCACAATTCATTATCTCAATCCCGGGATGACAAAATTGTACGGGGTCCTGGGATGCCGGGATTGTAGACCCTAGTTGGTTGCTCTAATTTCTGTCCAATAAAACTTTTAAAAAGCTAGTATTTAACAACTAGTCCTCATTTGACCTCATTATAGTTTAAAAATAAATACAAAATCGGTGTGTAGTGTGTAAAAGAATGTAATAAGAGCATACTGTGGCCGTTTCATTCGATTGAATATTTTCCGCCTTACCAGTCAATACAATATATCAAAAATTATCGCAGGTCGCACCGACCCTTTTGCGGTCTATTAAACGCACATAGTCAGCAGTGGACTCCGATCAGACCTTAATAGTGTCCACTCGCAGTAAGAAAGGTAACTGTTATTCGAATATTATATTATAATAATATTCACCCAAAATTTATTTTACCAATGAAAACTATATAATACAATATTAGTCACTATTAGTCACTATCATACATAACTAGTAACTAACTACTGAGGACCGATATCGAGATTATAATAATTAAAAGGTACACTCAACTCTTTTTTGCACGGTAGATACGTTCCACAAAAAACCGTATAAAAAAGTGATAGAACTCATAGAAAAAAAAAGATTGATTCCTTAGTCTTAAAAACCCTGTTATTTGAAAAAGAACATCACTGTGGTATAGAAAATCGTGTAAAAAAGAGTAATAATGAAAACTTAACAAGCAAATAACAAAAAAATCAAAGTAATCATAAATATTTTAATTGAGCAAAAATAATAATATTCATCGACTTTTAATTATATACAGTGACTTTTATGAATAACTGGACGCTTTTATCGCTACGTCTTATAAGACTTTCGTTTATTATTACTGTCTTTTATTGCTGAATTTCTCATAAGGAAATCCAGTATTCGCTTCTATGTTTTTGTTTTTGGAAATCGTGTTATTATTGTAAAAATATAGTATTTGTTCTTTTTAGTGAACCGTGTTATATCTAAATCACGTAAACAAAGTTTTTGGTGTATATAAAAACTTGCGTACTGCTTGATATGTGCATTTATTATTTTCGTTATATATCCGCGCCTGAAGTAGAGCATTTGTAATTCTAATGCTGGCATTTCAACAGCAGTATTTTTTTCATATTATTATTTAATCATTAATCTTCTCTTTTTTAGAAAAGACCGAGCATAGATGGATGGGACCTAAGTACTAATAGTTAGCTAATCGATCTCGCTACGCCTAATTTTTGGATCACAAAATCAACGGATGCGTATCGTAAATAAATTAAAATATATCGCTAATATTAAAAATATATGTTCGTACTACAATGAAACAAAAAAAATACAATTTTAAATTTTTGATGAATTCTACAACTGTGTGTTAACTTATTTTTACTGTGAAGTTAAACTATTGTGTCATATAAAATTAAATCAGTCTGAAGATGATTTTCAAATTGGCGAAACTTATGTCACAACTTATAATACAAACCGTTGAATGGCAATGTAGTCAAGTTTGATATTATATAAAATGTGTCATTTTTTTCGCAGTGATTTTAAGGGGACCATACCATACAATCAACGGTAATTTTCAATTTCAACACAATTTTTATTACATTAGTCAGAATTTATATTGAATTTAAAAAAACCTGACCTAAGCTAACCAAAATGGCTATAAATATTTATATTCTGACCAAAAATTGATTTAAATTCTAACCATTTAATTTGTTCCCATTTTTAATGTAATATAGTTTTGGCTGATTAAGTAAATTCTTAGTAATAACTAACTTAGATGTTATTTTTCAATATTTGAGACATAACAGCGAAATCGGCTAGTACGACTTTAATACGTATAAAACATAATAAATTATTAATTGAAAAAACAGTTTTGAAATTTAAAAAATACACTTAATGTGAAAGATTTATATTCATCAAAAAGAAATAAAATTTATCAAAAAGTTACTTTAATATTACACAGTACAGCGATTCAAAATATTTTTCTTTTTACAAAAACATATATTCCTGAAATTAAAACCACTTTCATTTTTTTGATTTAATATACATGTCGCAAAAATTTGAATGTAGAAAAAAAAATGTGCTCATTGCATACAATTTTTATTTCAGATTTTAAAATACCTACTCGTAAACTGTACATATATTATATGTGCGTTTGCAATTTGATAATATGTTAGAGACAATATTAGAGATTGTTTGGAATATTCAATCAACGATGGCATATCAATGAGTCTTTTTCGTATCGAGCCCATTACTAGGGCATCCAATCCCAGATCCTCTTTTTATCTCGGGATTTCGGAATAGAAAATTATTTCGGAAACTGGGCTTTCGGGTTACCGGGATTGATCACTGACGAAAAGTTGGAGAGTTTTCAAAATAATTCTCATCTCGAAGACTTGTTTTTGTAGGACGATGACGTTTTGTCGATGACTTAAAAAAGTTACGAATTGACAGATTCTACAATTATTCAGAAGTGTCAATGCTTTTTTTTAGCTCCTTCCTTTAAAGGAGTTACACTTCACACATTTAGCAGCGTCTAGTGCAGTGGTTCTCATGTGCAGCCACCACATGATTTTGCTGCGGCTACCAACAGCTTCATAGTAAATATTGATAATGTCTTTTATTGAATATAAACATATAAGTTCACCCATTTTCTTAGTTAATCCAACTGCTATTTACACAACGGGTGGTGGTGGGAAACCAACTTGCTATTTTTTCACATCACAAAACAAAAATTTGGTGCGGTCACGAGACATTTTCATATGAACGCTAATGTTTATAAGCGGTCACAGTAAAATTTTACGTGAGAACCACTGGTCTAGTGTTATATCCATTAGATCGTTTTTTATTCAATTTGTAATTGAAATTGATTGTCCGAAAAAAAAAATCGACCACTTTTCAAGGAGGGTGTCTTTTGCACGTGTTTTTGAAAAGTTGTCGACTTATTTTATAACGCTACTGTAATAGTTGACGAGCAAGTGAACGAGTGGGCGAGTCACTCGGCCGAGACGATTCGGTCATAAATCAGTCGGCCGTTCGACTCCCGGTCGAGAGGGCCGAGTGCTGTTGGTGACAGCCAGTAATACTGCGGCTGTTGCGTGCATGTGGGGGTGGGAAGAAAATCAGCGGCACGCGGACTGACAGTGACAAAACAAGAAAAGTATCTTGAATTCACCAATGGTGTTCAGTTCCAATATATATTGATTCACAACGATATTCCTATCCATTTATATTTTTATACAACGATATTATACATACACTCCTGAAGAGATATCTAATAATTGAGCTTTACAGACAAAAATATCAAATATTGCATGGATTTTGACAGTCTTTGGAAACCACTTCCGCTTTTAAATTGGCCAATTTGGACTCTTCATAGAGTACATTTAAAGTTTCATTTATAAGTTATTCTACGAGAACTGCGTGTAACTCGGTTGCTCAGCCGCCATTTTTTCAGAGACAGAGTAAGGATAGAAAAATTTACTCTAAGACAGGAATAGTAGGTTAGCTGACCACTCTTGTCAGGCTTTGTTTTAAGTAATGGATGGGTGTGATGTCTTAAACTCCTCCTCCTCCCATCATATCCTAAAAAATAGTCCCTAAACGATTAATCTCTCACACCCAAACGGACCGTAGTGAGAGAAAATTAATATGAAATACTAAACTGCTGGTATTGATATATTCGTCCTGTATTGAAATCTTTAGCCATTCCGCCATTAGATAGAGCGATAAACTTATACAATAAAACAGTTCTCATCAAACACATTTGCTTCAAATAATGAGAGAGAATGGTTAAAACAACATGGTTGGCAACCAACTCTTCGTCCAGTAAATATTCAAAATGATTGATAATAATTAATTACACTGTCTGTCACATCATAATAACATTAATAATATTTCGTCGACATATAAATAGATAAATATATACGTCCACTTTGTTACGTTGACGTAACAAATATGGCCATTTAGGGGTTGCATATTGTAATGATAATTATACCCAATTAATCATTTTCCTCGTCGTCTGCATATGACCCGCATAGTCGGGTCAATCCAGACCTACGCGATTAGGCTAGATTTGACGCTGGATATATCCGTCCTCGAGTTGGAAATTGATAAAGAAAAACGTTTACGAAAATACACGAGTCCAGTAAACTAATGTTATTTGAATATATCAAAAGAAACCCTAACTCGAAAATATACGAATAAATATTATGAATAGTGATATTATTTGACACTTCGCCAACAGACGCGTGTAATAATTTAAAACTGGATTCGAAGAAAATATTTTCTTAGTAGAATGAATAATGAATAACGAATTATTTAGATATTTATATTGACTGTGAGCTACATTCGTATTTTTTCTTTTTAACCGCAATATACATACATACTCGAGTTTCCTATTCACTGCTGGTTTCCATGCTGTCAAACGCACTCTTAAACTCAGAGATAAAACAAAAGTCCTACAATTTTCATTTTTAACCTCTGTTCTTGTTGATTTTTTGAAGCGTAAAGACAAAGCGGTGATACGAACGTATTTTTTCTTACCATTTTTTACTTCCCAACGTATATGTTGGAAAAATTTTACACTCCAAAAAGGAGCGTTTGAACAGCAGCACTTACGTTTTAATTAATTATTAGCTATTAAAGCCAATATTTACTAAATCTTTATGAAAATATATCGTGAGAAAACTGCAAAATGTCCATCGTAATTTTAAATAAATACACGTTCTGTCTAAATAATGGAAATTCAAAATTTATCGCGCTGTATAGTATATATAGCTTTATATCCAAACTATTTTCTGAAAACCCGAGTATACAAAATCATTTTGAATTTTAAAAAAGTCTGAAAGATGTAGAAACCAAAAAGATTAGTAAAAAAACTAGAAAGTTATCCAAACATTTAAAAAGAAAAACACAATATTCCTTTGTACTTAATTTCGAAAATTTTCACAAAGTGATCTAAAATGATACAATAATAATGTTTAAAATATGTTTGAAACTACCATAGTCGTCACCGCTTTATTACTCTTTGATGATTTTTGTAATTACGTGTTAGAGGTGTTAAACATGTTAATTTGTGTTAGTTTATAGTCACTTAGGTAGTGTTTATAGTCACTTGTGTTAGTTTATAGTCACTGGTAGTACTTATTCATAATTTGTAAATTGTTTCAATGACTTACAATTGTTTATTACACTTTCTAATTTCATTTTTTTGTATAAATAACACTGTTAAATTCATCAGTTGACAATGCTCGTCATAAGCGAAACCGTTCCTGATCTTAATTAATTAAAGTGGAAATAAGTACAAAGAAATCTTGTGTTTTTATAAATATAATGCTTTCCCACCAAGTATTGACAGTGAACACGATAAAGTTGTTTATTTACTTGGTAGTACTCCATTATAATAGGGTAAAAATAGCAACGTATTTAGTTATACAGTTTTTATATTTATTGGTTGATAGCTATTTCGGCTGACAGCTACATCGTCTGACGATGGCGAAAGCCGAAATAGCTATCAACCAATAAACATAGAAACTGTTGAACTAAATTCGCTGCTATTTTTACCCTACCATAAAATTGAGAGATATAAATCTAATTTTAAGAGCGTAAAACTCAGTTGGGCTGGTGAAGTTGTCGGTTAACAAACACTTGAGTATTACAAAACATACAGGCGATTTAGTCTGCAAACTGTATGAAATTAATTACGTGCATAGTTTGAAAATATTTATAGGTCGAGAATAGAGGTACATAAATTCATTCTGGTTTTGTACAAAAACATTAAAATATTCTTTCGATTCAAAAAATTAAAATATTCATTCAGGAAATCCTGAAACATTCTTTAAAACATATTCGATGAATTCAATATTTTTAATGGTGTATAATAGACACAAACCACTGTGCATACTACTTTTTCTCATGTATTACATCGAGTTGTCAATATATTCACGCTATACACAGAATTATACCTTCTGCGTTAGATTTATTTTGAAGCTGTAAAATTGTATAAAATTGATTTTAAAAAAATGTATGTATATATAAATCAATATGTAGACTACCGGGCTGCGCGTGTACCAAGTAGGAAAAATATTTTCTCTCAGATTGTATTTCATTTGGAAAATTGTTTTTCTGTTTCTGACATCACACAGTAAATAAATTATATATTCTATAACGAATCTAACCGATGAATTCACCTACGCGTGAATGTCATTCTTAGAGCTGAAATGCAATAAACGTTATATTTAAAAGACAGTGAATTCACATTTAACTTTTTTCGAACGGCCACGATAAACTTTACTTACTGAATCTTTCTAGAGACTTCAAAGCGAACTTTCATTTTATAAATAAATTATTTTTAGGTTTTAAGATGGAAGGACATTATATTAAAAAATAAATTATTATTTTGTACTAATTTCACATTTATTTATTAACCGTTTGAATACAGCCCAAATAAATCATTAATATGTTCTACTCTCAGATATCGGTTGTTTTTGAGGGGATTAATTTTGTCTAATGTACACTCGAATTCGATATTTTAAAAACTTACATTTATAGACTCAGTACAGATGGCACTACACTACACAAATTCATCAATTTATTGCTTTTTATTGCTTACATTCTATTGGAATGTCAAGTATTTTTTTTTTAATTTCTTTAACACCCGTATCGGCCGTGTCCGCTTGGGTTTTACGGTTTAGCTCAGGACATAGTTCATTTATAACGAAAATTTTCATTTTTATCAGTTGAACATTCTCTAAATAAAAAAAAACTGATCCCGATAAAAAATAAATTTAGAATTGATACAAAATACTGTTCCCTATCAGACGGCTGTAAAAACAATCCATTCTTTACTTTACACCAGCGGTCGGGGAACTTTTTTAACCATTACCCCAAAATATTTTTGCGTAAGTCGATATTACCCCCTCATTTTGAAAAGGAGACAATCAATTTAAATTAAACATTTTTACAAAATAAAATTCTCATAGTGGAAAAAACAAAATTTAATTGAAATCTTTCCCCCTTCAGGTTTTTTAAATATCTTTACTACCCCAAAAAAATCATTTTTACCCCATTTGGGGTAATTTACCCCGGTTCCCCGATGGCTGCTTTACACCATCATTGTGAAATAAACGAGGAGCAAACATTCAAAAAGTGATTTGTTACAAATTTTGAAAAGTGTAGTTTAATATCAGTTCTGATAAAATATAATAAAATATAAATATAAATGTAAATCACAATAATTAGTGTTCAAAAAAAGGTTTTTTCTATAAAAATAAATCATAAAGTTGGCACATTCAAGCAAACCGTGAATTCTCCAGAACTCAAATCATCATTTCCCAAGCTCTGTATTTGTGTGACAAATCACTTTTTGAATGATTGCTTCTCAATACCTTGGACTCCATGGGTGCATAAGAAACATGACAGCGTTTCTATTGCTCTTTTTGAAGGCCATGGCAAGGCGTACACTCTGTTCATGATGATGTCTAACCACACTTTCCTATCAACATTGCTGTAAAGTTTCGTCAAATTGTCAAAAGGATTGATATTATTTATTTCTACCGATAAATAATATTGATGACTGGAGCGTGAGGCCTAAATAATCTATAGCGGAAGAAGTAGTATTATAATATCTACTATTCAAACTTACCAGTGTAAAAATAAATACATAATCTTACTTTATAGAAAGAACCTTCCACCAACATTGCCTCAAAACTGTCAACCGTCAAACTTAATTCTCTTCAACATGTTTCGTATCGAGACTCCAAAATCATTAACCGCATTTGTGGGTTAACCATGACCATACATGCAATCCTTTGAAATCGAAGTTCTTGGATTGTAATTGGAAATATCGTCATTGAAATTTTAGAATCTATTCCGTATTTATTCGTGATACTTGTTAACTGTTCAGACGAATAACAAACGGTTGTTGTAACAAATGACAAAATTGTTTTAATAGTAAAATAAATTATTATTTAAGACGTTTAAATTAAAGTTAGTCTGAGGAGCACATCACGGGAGATGGAAATTTATACCTAGTATGTGCACCCGGTGTAACCATATTATGCACCCGGTAAAGCTACAGTAGGCTGGGATGACCTCGGAAAAAGCAAAATGACTAGCAGGGTCCTATAGAACAGGTAGCAAATTTGCGTTTAAAAAAACATTAAAAATATAAGTTTATTAACTTTGCAAATCAATATATTGAATTACACCATAAAGGTTTTAAAATTATTAGAATTATAGAGAATTGAAAAGTTTAGTGTCTAAAAAGCAATTAATCTAAAAACTTTTGTTTTCATTTAACTTGATATCCTTTATCATAAAAATAAATAATTAGTAATGTAATTTATTTCTCTTCCGCTGTATTATCGGCTTATGTTCTTATCCCACTCTGTCTTGTTGCATGTTTCATAAAGAATTTCGTGAAGATATATTTTGTTAGAAGATGCTTCCTAGAGATACGACAGCGTATCACATCTAGTTTTTTTTACTCATACATCAATTGAAAATACCATCAAATTTATATTTAAGATTTGAGTCACATGGCGGAGCGTGCGAAAAGTTAGGATATTTTATACATTACTGATCTTTGACTGTATGTATTGTACATTGTATTATTATAATTTATTAAATTTTATGTTCAATTCCAAACTTCGTATAATATTTCGTATAGTTCGTTTTGATCCGGAAGTACGCGAAAGCAAAATTAAATTGATGTTGGATTTATTTGTTACAAAATTGCTTAACATATCGTAAACACTTATTTTAATGCCGACTTAATTTACGTGTCAGATAAATTCTTAAACTCGTTGACAATTTAAGCTTCGTGCAGTCAAAAATCTTTAATTGAAATTCTACCCCCGTATGGAAATAAGTTACAAGTCACAATAATACAGAAGCTTTCAGCCGACAGGTGTTTCAGTGTTTATGACCATCACTTAATTGGGTGAACTCTAACGTAGTCGAAACCATCACAAGTGAGATATGACTTGTTATGTAGACTTTTGTTTATTTTCTCTCTTCCTGTAAATATTTTTTTTAGTTCTTCGATAAAAAGTATACTAGTGAAGTGTTATATACCGCATAAGATTTTAATAAAACAAAAAAAACTTTAAAAATAAACTGACGAAACGGACAGTGGATATACTAGACATGCTTTTTGTGTAGTAAAATTATAGCTCGAAAAAGTAATTTTATTAAGATTAAGATAAAGTCTAATGTTAATTAAAACCAATGTTTTAAAATCTAAATTTTACACTTGTAAGTGTATTTATTGGGTAGTTATTGTTTATGTATTATATAAGAAACGTATTTTGGGTGAGAATAATAGTTGATATTTTTTCATCTTCTGTGAATATTTTTTATGATTTCACACTTGAAACGTTAAGTTAGTGTTGAATGAAAACATTATACTATGACGTATATTTCAATCAAATGCTATGGGTAATATCATTTTTGTAGATATTTATATACTTATTCAAATACAGAAAATATTCAGCCATCGCTTTTTCTTAAAATATCTGTTAGTTAATGAAAGCATTGTTAATAGTTTTCTGTTTGATTTTTGACTATACTATACAATATATAAAATTCACGGCGGATTGGCGTTATTTGTAGTTATGCATTGTTCTTTATTTATAATAAAATAAATAACTAAATTTTGCTCATCAATTTAGCCGCCTGTGTGGTCGAGTGGGCAACGTCGCTGGCTACCGCTACGGAGGTCACGGGTTCGAATCCCAGTACGGACAGTTTTCTCTCACCCATCCTATCCTATGAACGGGGCGTATCGAGAGTGATTAGCTAACCACTAGTCCTGTCCTAGCCCTATCCTTCTATTCCTACTCGAGGTTGAGCAACTGAGTAACAAGCAGTTCTCGTAGAAACACTCTGTTGAGATAAACTCCATTAGGAGTCCATATGGTCCACGTTGAGAGCGGACATGGTAAAAAAATAAAAAAAATTATGTACAATAATAATAAGTTAACGATATTAATTTATTATGTTTCTCAATTTTTACATTCAATATTTTTGTTTCTTTGATTTAAACCTGTTTGTTTGTGTCGGTCTATTAAGAGTCGAAGGTATATGAGGGTATACACCGAGATTGAAAATGCGAAAATACCAATGTTTTAGTATTGAATTTTTTATATATAGAAACCATCACACGTATTTGAATAAAATTGTTTTTGTTGGTTGGCGATGAGTTGAAATATGTTAAGTCTGCTTAAACAATATTGAAAGGTTTCAGAATTGATGAGTCTTTGAATGATGTATTATTATGCTAAGAATCTGTAAGTTATTTATGAAAAACACCTGTTTATGATTATGGTATAGATTCTTCAGGAGTATTTATATGAAATATCGTTTAACCGAATATGATTTACTCAATAAACCGTATTTTTTTGCTTTATTTAAATTATTTTTGTTATACTGGGTATGATATATTCATCCGATAATGATATCTCAAACCATACACTATTACTATAATTGTAGAAATAGCGTTTGCTTTCTGCTTAAATCAAAACACTCTACCATCAGTCAAAAAATAAAAAGTATATTTTTCTGTAAACAAAATGAAAATGTCCCTTTTGGCTTTCGACACAGATAAACAGACTAGTCAATATAGAACGGTAATATTTGTAAGTATACTACGGTTATATGCTCTTTTATATACGTATTTGAATGTATGTATATCAAAAAAATACATAATATGGTGTTTTAAGAGGATATAGTACCTTTACGCCTGAAAACAGAGTAAATCGATCGTTTGCCATCGACGAAATCTCGTGAACCGTTCACTTAAAAAAATTTTTTTTTCAATAATTACATTTTCCAAACGCTTTTTTACACTATTGCATTTTTTTTTTATGAAAATAGTAAAAATGTCAAGATTACACGGTAAAACATTGACTTGGATTTTTTTCAACTACTTTACGCGAAGATCGTTTTAAGGTTTATTATAAGATACCGAAGTTTGAAGTCTTAGAAAGAAATACAGATAAAGATTGGTTTAAGAAAGTGATTTGAGCAGAATTTCTAATTTATCGAATATAATGATTATACAGCCATTTGAAATGTACCATTTTTCCCACTTTTTCTGACTGATTTTTAAAGCATAATTGTATCATATATACTTCTAAAAAAAATTGAAATAAAAAACCATTTTATTGTTTACATTTAAAAGCAAAAAAAATAAATAAATAATGATAATACCAATAAATGGTAACCATTTTTCGGAGATGCCTTTTCTTACCTACTATGCATCAGTTTGAGCTTCAGTCTGAGATCGTACGTGGTATGGAGTGGACGTGTCAAATGTTTTATTAAAAAATATTAAATCACTGGTCAACGAATATTAGAGGTAATCAAAGCAATGTTTTTTTATTCTGCCAAAAAAACGCGTTGGGGTTAGGGTTGCCCAAAGCGCTGACAAATAATATTATTATTTATAATACAATAATATATTTTTCAATAGCGACGCTTGTAAAGACCAGTATTACTTTAGCTCATGGATGTTCAACTGGTAGATCGCGATCGACCGGTCGACTCCAAAGCATAATTTGTTTGATCCCGAAAGCTTCCGTGAATTTGGAAAAAATATACAATTTAAATATAAAATATACAAAAATTGAATTATTTGTAAGCATATACCTATCTAATTGTATGTATTTCGCATTTAAAATAAACATTTCTAAGATTGAAGAAGGGAAAACCCCTACTAAATAAAAATTGTTACAAGAATCATGGTAGAAGTCGATCGCGAGAAAATTTAAGATTGAAAAGTCGATCTTAAGAAAAAAAAAAAGGTTGGACACCCTTGCTTTAATTTAATGCAGCGATTTCCAACCTTGGAAGCGTGGACTATTGTAAAAAGAAGCGCGAACAGTCCAAAATATTTATTTAACGTGTCTTTGTTACTATATGAAAATAAAGGATGGGGAGGCGCGAAGATATTTTTTTTCAAAGGGAAGCGCATTAACACAAAAGTTGGAAACTACTGGCTTAATGGATAAGTATTTTTAAATAATTATTTGACAATGCTTTTAAACAGAGATTCTATCTACAGATATTTGTATCTAATAGTAATAATAGATGAATAAAAGCATTTTTACATTAGTATTTATGAATCATTTCTATGTTTCAAAAGTTTTATGCCGCTTACAGATGGGGAAGATTTTCGCTAAAAAAACAAAGTCGTTTAAACGTAAAAAAAAACATTATTATTAGAAACAAAAAAATATTGGAAAAGATGTTAATATGGCACAACCCTGCATGTCATCGAACATGCAAATTGCCAGTAATGAAAGTTCTCAAACATTATATAAAGAAATACAAATATATCTATGCATTCAATATAAATTATTTGAATGACTACTTTTGATCTGGTCTAATATTCATTTAGTTTCTTCCTTATTGAGTTAGACTATAGAATATTGAAGTAAAACTATTTGCATTCAGTAAAATATACACCCAATACTTTTTTTACTCGATTATTTTGGATAAACCGTTACGTTTTTTCATACATTTTTGGTACTTTTTTTACACGGATTTGAAACCGATTTATCAAATTATATGAAATGAGCTTTTTTTACGCGCCACTTTCTGGAACCAATGTGTCATCCTGAGATTTTGGATCTTAGATTCAAAAGGTCAATAGAAATATATAATAGAATCCGCAATACATTTTAGATGCTATTAATAAAAAATGTAAAGAAGTCACTGTGCGACATGTTCAATCGATTTGTTAAGAACGATTACTTAACATACAATGATTTAAAAATATTGAAGTTTTTTGTCTCACACGATAAGACATAGTTAAGATAATTTTCGGATTAAATTCATGGTCAACTATAGCGCGAACCAGAGATAACTATCAATTGCAACTTATAATTCTTTTAGAACTCATTACTTTTCTATTTTAATCTTGTTATGTCAATATTATTATGTTTTAAACTTTTTTATGCAACAAAATTATTTTTCAAAACTGTATTCATCAATATCATAACAAATCATATCAAATCAATATCATAAAAAATAGGTTATAAAAAATTAAAAATAAAAACTAATTCTATATATTAGAGAAAGTTTGAGAAATTTGTATTGTATGGTTTGTTTAGCGTCTCTTGTTACCTTTGGCAAAAACCGTCTCATGATTTAATTTATTAGTACGATAGCTTACTGTTGCTTACATGTAGCAACACCTCATATGAAGCATTTTCAAGGAATATATAATTAACGTATAGTTTCAGTTACATATAATTGTTGCAACAGATATTTGGGGAAGTAAATTAGATTGTCAGTCTTTGCTATGAAGATAAATAAATACTTATTGATTTTCGTCGATATCTAATATTAATACAAATTGTTTTATATGAAAAACCTTTATAACTGTCTAAATACCCATTCGTGTGTTAGGTGGTATTGTTATTTTTGTAATGAAATAGAAATTTTTTTTGCTTGTTTTGATACTGTAAAAATACGTATTGTGGTGGTTACTTATTTAAGTCAGTGCAATATTTATGCTGTAGGTCAAATTAAAGTTTTGCATTCCTACTGAGTCGCCTTAAAGTCAGTCCGGAATAAAGTCTCCGTTACAACTTCGTAGGTGATGTAGATGCTGTAAATGATGTCCCGTAGCCCTGTCGTAGAGCTGTCGACTCGATGATTTTAAATAGAGAAGAGGCAACCACTGTTAAATCATAATTTAGAATGAAGTTTGAACGCGAAATTGATATTATTTAGTCCTTTTGTATTGTGAATTTTGACTCAACAAATTTATTATAAACTCTATATAACTTTTCAAAAACACAAAATAAGCTCTTGTCATTTCTTTTAGTAAAGCGTTCGTACTCGGCTATGCTACTGTTTCGTATACGTTCATTACAAAATCAAGTAACCCGTAAATCTCTTTACTTTACGATCGAGTTAAATTAAACTGAGTTCAAACTAAGGAGCTGGTTGATGACTTCATTTAGAGATAAAATAGACCTGTGTTTTTTTGTGATTAATTTTTCAGAGCTCCATTTTAACAAATGTTAAAGCAAAAAAAAAAAAAGAATAGGTGCTAAACTATTTGACATCTCCGGGTCACATATGAATGAATGCAAGTAAAATGTAATGTTTATTAATATTAATTTACTAGACATAATTACTAGGTTGCAGCGCCACCTATAATCACTCGCTCAATACGCTTGATGCGAAAGCTGCACAGATAGAGAGAGAGTGAATATGTGTGTGTGCTATGCGCAAAAAATTCACTCACTTGCAAAAAAAACACTGATTACTTACGCTCAAAACAAACATGCTCTTACTGCACATGTAGAGACAGAATGTGAATAAATGTGTACGTGTATATTCCGCTACACATAAATCAAGACATATATAGATTGTTTTAGTACTTTATGTACTATTTTAAGTGCGTGTTAAAATTAAATAAATAGATTTGATTTACTCAGTTATGAAATTTTTACATGTAAGTATATCGACCGTGGAAAGGAAAAAGGACGTAACCCACAGTTTTTTTCCGATAATCACAATGTATGATAATGTCCGATAATCACAATGTATCACAATGTATACACGTTCTATCAAAAAGGATGTGAGCTGCAAATGCCGAATTAGTATCTAAATTTAGTTTTTAAGTTTGAAAAAAGATGAGCTTGTGAAAATTTTAATCAAGAAAAAAGACTGAAAAAAACGTTTTTCCTATAAAATTTCTTAAATTAATATTAGATTATGTCAATTAAACACCAGCTTATAAGTCTCCGCGCACTTCAAGGTTGTGTATATTTCATAATTTGCATATGGCCCAAAATTATCAAAACACGTTTTCTGTGCCTCCTGTAAAATTTGCAATGCGTGGGTTACGTCCTTTTTCCTTTACACAATCGATATATAAAAGTTAAAATTAAAAGATTGTTAAATTTCTTTGGAGTCGTTTTTTATGTTAAGGGTCTAGTCAGAGTCGTCTTTTTTTTACACGACTCCACAGCCCTGGTTATGAAGTCATTTTAGAGCATTTTAATGTTTAAATTTCATACGAGGCTTCATTTATCACACATATTATTTAAGCCAGGCATTGCCAAACCTTGGCCTGCCGGCCACATGTGGCCCTATTCAATTTTTCAATGTTTTCAAATTTCCATACATTTTGTATTTTGATTTTAGTAAAATATTTTTTTTTCAATTTACAGTAGAAAAATATCTTATATAATATAAATAAATGGTAAAAGGATTTAAAAAAATAAAAAATAAATTTTGATTGTGAGGTGTTTGTTTATTATTAATATAAAAATATGATAATATTATTAAGCTTTAAAATATTTATGTGTGGCCCATCAGACACCTGCATTATTTTATTTAGCCCGACAAGTGATTTCAGTTGGGCGTCCCTGATTTGAGCAAAGGGAATCTACTTATCTAAAATATTTCTAACAGAACTAGCGTATAAAGACCCAATGGAGATAAATAATACAACAAAAATATATGAAATTGAGCATCTTATTTTTTAACAGTAGATATTAGTATGGCCAACGGTTGATGTTAACTGTCAAAGATGTAGAAACAGGCTATTATTAGGATATATGTATATATAGAATATCACTACTTTAATACCCTTATTTTTAAATAATATATTTTTTTCTTACTAAAGATGTATTTTCTATTTGTAAAAAAAAGCATTTTTATATGAATATACTTCATGTACTTCGAAAACGTTAGATTAACACATTAAAAAAACTAGATTTAATGAAAAAGTGGTATTTTTAAGATTTTTTTAATTTTAGCTCATCTCTACCATATATTATATATAAAAAAACATAAAAACTTTTCCGTATACATTTTCAGGGGGAGAAATTTTTACTCTCCTGAATAATTGTTAAAGTGTGACCTGTAATAACTTGATACAACAACGAAAAGGATTTGAGTTGTACAAATATTATTTCATACGCAGTTGATAGCTATTTCGGCTTATGCCTTTGTCAGAATTATGTTAACGATATATACTGGATTAGAAGAGATACACAATATATCCTGTCATCCACTTTCTAACTCTAACTAATTATATTGAAAATTATAGTATTATATTATACGCGTGACATTTTCGAAATACAGATTTCAGGTAGATACATTAGTAAAAATATGTGCGGGGAAACTAATTATAGATAAATTGAACATAATATTTTGTGCAAAATGGTAATAATTCATGTTTATATGAAAGCAAATTCCTCTATAGCAGCCGCCAGCAGTAAATAATTTTCCTATTAGACAATAGAGAAAGCGCTAAATACAACGTATGTATATCCTGTACACTTGTGGAACGTAGATTCAAAGTAGGTGGTGTGAAACCCGGAATTTACATTCTACCAACACGTTGAAAGCGTTCGGACTAGCATAAATCATAATTGAATTGAAATTTTAGGGTTCAACTGAAGACCAGCCGTGTTATAATAGTTAATATTAATTACCTGCCTGGCGGGGATAATAACTATTTTATCAGGAAAGTTAAATTGGTTATTCCTTTGTAGAATTCACAAAGTTTTATTTTTATCAAGATGTGCTTGACACTTTGTATTCTGATCACAGTAAATTCCTCCTTCGAACCGAGATAAACGTATCAATAATGTAAAAGGCGCGTTCTCTATTTTGGGATTTGCCGCTCCGAGGTATTTTTCGGAAGAGCTATATCATAATATTTTAATATGCCCGAAAGTAAGGCTTTCATAGTAAGTGGTCATTGGCGAACCCTCCTAATATTGGAATTACAGGTCAAACGATGAGGTCAAATTCATGCATGGGCTAACACATCTACTGAAAGTCGGCATAAAATATCGATTTACATGAGTATAAAGAGCACATGTTTTCATAAGGGTAAGTGTTTTCGTGATTTACTGAGCTAATAATATTATAATATACCTTGCTTAACTACAGAATGTTTTTCACCGTAATTGGAAAACATAGGAACTGTTGATAGTGAAAACTATCAATGGCTGGCTCGCGTCATACAGCGTTTTTCTCATCCAAGTTAAAAATGAAAAAAAATATCCTTGTTTCGTCTTTCGACATCTTCATGGGTTTAAGTGTACGGATGAAATTGAACTGACGCGTGTCGTGTACGATAATCCTATTTACCAACGCCTGAATATACCGAAAGACGAATCCCGGGTCGTTAGTGACAAAACATGTAGGAATGTACAAAATTTGATTGGAACCCTTTTAACCGAAAAAAATGACCTTTAATTTTGGTGTGCCTGAGGCCTCCCAACTGTTTAATCTGCCACTGATTATAAGAGTATTTCTTAATGTCTCACTACTGAACACGATCTTAAAGGTGCCCATACATCTTGGAACTAATGTTTACAGAACATGTCCTGGAATACAAATTCACGTGTTTACGGCATATCGTGGAACATTTCACGTGACCCGAGATAGGTTCCCATGTTCACGGTCTGGAAGTGAGTGCGCAGCTGTAGACAAACTGTATTGATACTATTCTGCATGCAATTGAGCTATACCAAAGCTATAACGTATTGTGGGATACATCTTACTATAATTATAAAAATCCGAATACTACTTGCGAAAATATATAGGTATGCCGCCTGTGTGGTCGAGTGGTCAACGTTGTTGGCTTCGGCTACGGAGGGCCCGGATTCGAACCCCGGTACGGACAGTTTTATAAATTGATTTTTCAATCGATTTATGAATTTCTGTTCAAAGGCATGGATGTATGTGATGTCTTGAATCCCCCCTCTCACCCATCCTATCCTATGAACGGGGCGTATCGAGAACGATTAGCTTACCACTAATCCTGTCTTAGCCCTATCCTTCTATCCCTACTCACTTTGGAAAAAGAGAGGTTGAGCAACTGAGTAACAAGCAGTTCTCGTAGAAACACTTATGTTGAGATAAACTCCATTAGGAGTCCATATGCTCCACATTGGGAGCGGACATGGTTTAAAAAAATGCAGCACGGTCAATTCATCGGTGGTCATTTTAGAGATCTATTTTCGACTTTGAAATGTCTCCCTATGCTGACAGCTGTCAAAATAAACGCCTTTGCGTAAGTTATATAACTCTATGGTATAAACCAGGGGTGGGAATCCTTTACATTTTAAAAGGCCACATTCATTTATTTGATTCAACATAAGGCCGCATTAAAGAAAACGTTGACAGCGCCCCTCTTTTTTTTCGACTGTCGAACATATAATGGGTTGATTACAGTAGCCAATAGGCCGCAGGTTACCCTCCACTGGTAGAAGCTGTCATCGTGGATAAAAAATAATTGTATTTTCATAGTAGAAAGCTTATAAACATTAGTAATTAACTTTACTCGCATTGTTTGCATCCAATAAAATCAAATAACGTTCGTTCGGACGCAGCACTGACCAACATAACCTCAACGGGTGACGTTTCTGTGACCCGTCGTGTGTCCAAGAACATGTTCTGATACATTGTTCCCTAGACATAACGTAGATTTTAAGGATCATGTCCCGGGACATTTGTTCCTAGGTGTAGGGGCTCTTTAATACTTAAGTCTGTAAGCGCCCGTTAATCAAATATATAAATCTCGAGCACTGATGAGTAATACTTGATTTATGGTGACCATGGACTATTCCTTTTACTTTTATTTTTACAAGTTTTTCTTTAATCCGTTATTATTTGAGAAAATTTTAACGTTACACAGTCATATTTGATACTGATTTAGTCAAATTTTGTTACGATTATGAAATATTTCGTACGTATGAAGTAAAACAGATTAAGATAAGACATTGATTAAAAAGCGTTAACATAGTGTCTTTTCGTGTAAAGCAATACTTTAAAGAAGTAATTATAATATGTTACTCAATGTCATTTGTCAAATGTGTCAATTTATTTTAAATCAGCTTCAAAAAAATATTAATCAGACACTGTTACATAATACACGAGATAGCTTTTACACCATAAACACATTGATGTCATTTTACGATTCAGATTTATTTTGTTAAACTATTAATCTATGGTTTGTACCAGGAGTTTTTATGTTAAATGGGTTAGGTTATTGATTGAAAATTGGAGCAGTTGTTAAAGTACTTTGTGTAGATTAATGGCTGAACAGTGTATCGAAATTCCGAGTATATATTTTGTAGGTATATTGCATGCGAGGCAAAAACCGTTTTTCGTTTCACACAACCCCCATCTGGGTTTATCTCGACACCTTCCGGGCGATTAACCAATCATGTCGTGATTCTAGAAACACTGCTACGACACCGCCGACGGTTCATAACGACGGCAGACAAAACAATTTTACCTTTAGGCTGGGTAATAAATAGTTAATGATTTTTCTTTCTTTATAAATAGATTTTTCCTACTTTTTTCGTAGCACGTTATGTCTACGACGGAATCTTGAATATATGGTACTGTAATAGGCATAATATAAGATTGTCATTACACGAATGGAAAATGAAAACGAAAACGGCATATCGACTGTGGAAAAGAAAAATAATGGAACCCACACTTAATAAATTTTACAGGAGACATAAAAAAGGTTTGTTGACGATTTTCGGCCAAAGACAAATTATGAAATATACGCAACCTTGAAGTGCATGAAGACTGATTAACTGGTTTTTAATTGACGTTATCTAATATTAATTCGGCATTTCCAGCTAACATCCTTTTGATAGAACGTGTATCAAGTTACATATATACATTATGATTATTGAAACAAAAGCTGTTTTGAAAAAACTGTGAGTTACGTCCGTTTTCCTTTCCACAGTCGATATGAAGTTAAAAAAATTATCCGTGCAATATATTAGCTACCGAGTGGGCTGCATAAAAATTAAATCAACATGTATACTTTAAAAAAAGCTATATTTTTCTACTCGATTTTTAAATACGGTTTTCTCAATCTGGGACAGTGGCGAGGAGAGTTGCTTGTGTCTAGTTCTCGTGAATAGCTACTGTTCCATGAATCCAGTAGTTCTTCAGAAGTCTAAATGTTTCAAGTTTGTAATAAAGATGGTAAAAAAATACAATTAACACAACATAAAATTTACTGAAAAAAATACATCTCCGGGATTCCTTTATTAAGAAATTAATAAGTCCGTGAACAATATTTTAAGAAAGTTCTCACTAGGTGAGTCAAACTGGATCTGTTTTATAAATAAAAAAAATAAATGGGAACAAATTAAATGGTCAGAATTTACATTAATTTTTGGTCAGAATAAAAAAATTAACGGTCAGAATAAAATATTATACGTTCAGAATATTTTATAACTATTTTGGATAGGTTAGGTTAGGTAAGTTTTTTTTAAAATTTCATTTAAATTATGACAATTTTTTTGACCGATATATTATGACCATTTAATATAAATTCTGACCGGAAAAATACGAGCCAAAATAAATGTACAGTTTACTTAAAATTTTTAAAATATGTTTTATTTATCTATGTATCTTTATTTAATGAAGAATAATCAGCAAAAAGTTTTGATTTCGTTAATTAAAATTAATTTGAAAATCATTTCCCGTCTCTCATTGTGTAATATTTCAATAAATCATCCGCCCTTAGTCGTCGGTCCGCTGAAATATTTCAATATACTTACTTACCAACCTACAGTTAGAATTCTAGCTTATCTCACCACTTTACAGATGAATGAACCTCAAACGCTATAAACAGAATAAAAATGACTATTCAGAGTATCACTTTCATGACAGGAATTCACAAAAATATAGGCATTGAAGCTTTCGCCGACATGGCGGCCAGGAAACTAATGGTAGCTATTTTATCTACGCTAATGAATTAATACGTTAATTACATAAATATGTTACATTTTGAAGATATTAATGTTCAACATAAATTAAATTGATGTGATGAGTATTTTTTAAAAAGAATAAATTATAATACGTAGGTCAGTTTTTAATACGCAGAGATTGATCGTAACATTCAATTGCTGCATTGATCCGTCGTCGTAGATATAGGTAAAACACGCACGTAGCGTTTTGTCGAATTCATTTTATTTGTACTGCACTCAAGGTGCTTAAAATTGCGTTACTACATATCGTAAGGCTTAGTTGTTTAACACATATCTATTTTCACAACAAACTCATCCATTGAGATTTTGAGAGTTGATCTCGAGTGAAAAAAAAACAGTTAATCGCAATCGATTACGATTTTGGGATTTACTTCTATATTATCATAGGATAATAAGGTAAAACTATCACAGTGTATGCTTTCATACATCACCAATGTGTTCTAGAAGTAAAATTACCTATCTGTTTTCCACAGATGTTATTTTTCATCACGCATACAACCTGGTTCTATCCAGACCCCTGGACCTCCCAACTTATCACCGGGCACGGTACGATTAATACCAAGATGACATTAAAATTAAATCTTACTCAAATTGTTCATATGGTGATACAAATTAAAATTTGGAGCGTAATACCCAATTATGCCTAGACAAAAAATGTCCTGTTTGTGTTATATAGAAATATTCGCGGCTAGATAGATTCGTTTTCTGAAAATTTCTATTAATTCAAAAAATTGCGTCTTTTTTTGGGGAAAAGTTTACCTTTCCTGCCTCTCATCATTCAATCCATTATTATTGAAAGTATTTATTTCACCACCATTTTGTATATTATTAATGACTTCTTTTCATTACTAATTGTTAATCTGAAATTCTTCATTGTTATTTTTTATTATAAACCCGAAATGTATTTATTATATGGTAAAGGAAATAATATATTATCTGATGGGATATAACAAAGGTTTCCTTTTAGATTGAACACTTTAAATACTTGGTAGAAAAGGCATTTTATACAAAAAATAAAATACTATACAGTACAAATGAGTATTCTATTTTTTAATAAAAAAAAATATCAAAATTAAAAAAACAGTTATTTCAAAATATTGTAAGAATTTACATTGAACTTTTTGGTGAAAATATAGTTTTTCTTTTTTGTAACATAGTCTATCTTTCATACAGCTTTACAACCTTGAAAACAATATTTTTATGTTGAATTGGAATGTGGAGATACTCAAAGAAACTGTTTAATTACAGACTAGTGACTATATATAGTGTGTGTGTACGTATGTGTTAATATTTTTCTCCAATACTATTCCCTAAATTATTAGCCTAATCCATCATCGAAAATATCCAGTAATTCATAAGTTAGAGATAAAGTTTTTCAATTATTATCTACTTTTGTTGTTTTCAAGCTCTGCGAGATACATTTTAATTATTAAATTCGGCTGTTTGAAGAAGTAATTTTCAAGCGGCGGATTTCTCACAACACACCTGACAACACAGAAACACTTTGAATGTACAAGAAACGATTTTATTTTTATTCTTTATCTAATTTATGCATCCTATTTGAAAGCGCCCGGAATAAATTTTAATAAATTGGATCGTTACACAGCTCAAAGTTTCCAAAATTATTGTAAATAAATTTTCACCACACCTGAGGTTTGACACATTCGAAGAATGTCTTCCATCGTCCATACACTCGTACATATTTCAAGTATCTATTGAATGAATCCTTATTACAACGATTTTTTTGTGTTGTATATTATTATAATAAATTAAGAAATTTTCACATTTCAATAACCGATCCACTCGTCATTGGATTTACGACAGAATTATGATTTTTAATTCGATTTTTGGCAATACTTTACCTAAAATAATTCCGTTAAATAGATTTCCAAATGTTAAGCACCTAACACTTTTATATTTTCCGGCTACATTTAAGTTTTGAATATTTACATAATCATTAATTTGTTAAGATATTATGTTACCCATAAATTATACGTAGGTTACTAAAAAATGTAAAATGGAATGTACTACGGAATATTTTACGTTAAACATAACATAATATTATTTATATTTCCTGCGGTGCTATTCCTGCATCCATACACGTATTTTGAGCGATCTGAAATACTCAACATAATCACGTTTTAAATATACAGACCGTCCAATATAAGTATACACGCGGGAATAGCACCGCTTATACCATAACTGTGCCTTTCATCCATTGATAGAAACGTCTCTATTCCCCTCGTGCACGTATGAACTACCTTGAGTTCCTCAGCTTCAAGGATGTTATGTCTGCTTCTACACAGTCAAGTCATCATAATTTGTTGTCCTTCTGTTTTCTGTTCAGCTGCTTAGAAGTTTATTCCATGTTTGGGTATTCTTCATTGCTTGAACTTACATTACCTGCCCGGCAAACTCGTCGCAATTTTCTACAAGAATGTCGTTTTACATTCAAATGTTATAAACATAAGCACTTCGCAATTGTACCTTAATTGCTGCGCGTCATTATCACAACCAGCTTTGTATATTTGTCGATGAATCTTCCTTTTGAAGAATTTTTACATGCACATAACGAATTATGATGCGATCTGGAACTTTTATTCGACAATAGCCCTTTTCTCAGTTTAAATAGTCTAAATATTCTAAATCAACATTAGATGAAGTAATTTTCTAACGTTTAAGCACACACAAAAATTAACCGTGAAGTTTGTACATTTTCGTGCGTTTTTTCACTTATCCTAAATCATGAAAAATGTTTAATATATTGTAGTTACTTCATTGATTTATGACCGATAACTATTTCAGCATTGCATACAGAATAATGTGATCTTTTTTAAAGAATGTGGATTAAATATATGATTTATTGAGTATTTTACTGTACACAATATGTTATATTTGCATATTTAATATGAATTGATTTGAAACAGGTAAATAAATATATTTTCCCGCAAACTATAAATTTCTTTAGAAAAGTAATATTTTACTGCATAAATATCATATATTATTTTTTAAGCCTACGTTTCCCCGAAATGATTAATAACAAAGTTTTCCTTTCACAAGACGCCCTTATTCAAAATGGAGGTCATCCGTCTTACTTACGTCACAGGTATTAATGTCTTGTTGGGGCCAAACAGATTGTTTACTAGAAAATGTTTTGTAAATATATAACGTAAGGATGCTTCAGACAAGATGCATTTTTATCAAGAAGCCTCTTTCCACATTTTTGTACCGAATGATCAAATCTGTGTTGACATTTCTACACTTTTTAAAAAAAAAAAATACCTGATGATTCGTATTTTAAGTAATACACCGTATTCTTTAATTCGTATACTTACATTTTACTCAAATCGATGGAGTTCAATCATGATTAAGAAAAAAAATTCTCTGTGTTGAGAATTCTGTTTCTGAAAATAAAAAATAAATCCTTTTTATAAGCTTTTTCTTAACTTGCTCTGTTAGTCGCCAAGGCGTGACCCTGCTGTCGGGATTATTGTAATGTCAAAATTTAACGCAAACGTCATTAGTTTTGAAACGATCTCACGCCTTTACGAAAGCATTAATCGGTCTCAATACAATTTAATATTATAGCGCTATATTTCTATTATAAGATTATGCTTTAAAACGATAAGGTGTTATGGAATATAAGTGCAGGGTATCGAATCTTTAACTGTCGATTGAACATCAAAAATTCGGTGACATGTGTCGATAAAACAGTTATCTGTTTTGCCAATGGAACATTACAAATTTCAAAAAATTCTAATCACTGAAATATTTTGACCGAATTTTAGACGAGGGCAAATTCGACTTTAGGATAAACGGTATACATGTAATATCGATGCAGATTGGTAAGTATTTAAGAACCGAAACCAATAATGGAAAATTGTTTAGTTTTTGTTCATCGATGAGATTTCCATGGTTGGTTCCTTATGAAATGCTGTGCATAATCGATTACTATTTGGCGATTAAATGCAATTACCACCGGTAAAGAGTAATCAAGTATTCCAGCAAACAGATAGATTAGTGTCCGCAATTCATATATGGTGGAAGCTCACGTTAGTTGAATGAACGAAAAACATGAGACAACAAGGTTGCCCCATCTTTGCTAACATTTAAACCAGTGATGCACAAAACGAGGCTCGCGGGCCGCATGCGGCCTTTTTTAATTTTGTGGCGGCCCTTAAATATTTTTCTGAAACATTTTTTTTCACGTAAAACATTTATTTAATCAATGTAAGCAAGCTTTTTCTTCAATGAAGAAGAATAAGTCGGTTCATAAAAACAGGCTTACTGTTGAAAATTTGGATTTGACTGTGCTGCTTAATACTACAAATATTATGTCAAATAAAAAATAGTTAAAAATGAACAAATACCAAGATCGCATTATCCTTTGAATTACATATAAATGAAACATAAACATTTCACAATGAAACAATTTTTAATAAGCAAAGCGCTTTTACTTTTAGTCATATGAGACAATTATTCCGAAATTAATAACTCTAATCTACCGTCGACTACTAGCGATAGTAGAATGTGAAAGATGATTTGTTTCCCAATTCTCTGGAGAGTCAACGATCCGACTTACTGTGCTGAAGAGTGTCATGTGGTCAGGATTAGGGTATCCAATCCCAAAGCCTTTTTCCAATCCCGTGATTTCGGGATTGATTTATTTTGAATCCCGGGATCCCGGGATTGAGATTTTCTCACCGAGGAATTTGAAATCTCCGATTTGGTATACTTTTTCCCGGAATCTCACAGAAACTGGTTTTTTTTTAGCTCACCGAGGAATTTGAAATCTTCAATTTGCCAATTTCGTGTAAATTTCGAGAATTCGCTCAAACTTTCTCAATCCCGAAATCCCGGGATCGCGGCCATCTCAATCCCGGAATTTCGGATCAGAAAATTGAACGGGATCCCGGGATTGGATGCCCTAGTCAGGATGTTGCTCAGACGAGGGAATAATTTTGAGGGAATAGATATCGGAATTATTTTTACCTTTTTAGTACAGTTAAATAAAAGCTTATTTTTAAAAATATTATTATTATAATTTATTATATATAGATTGTTTTTGAAAAATCGTAAATATATTTTTGTAAAACCACTTTGTTTTATTATAAATGAATGTGGTAATAGTGTGTTGTCGAAATATACATAGTTTTATCAAAAATATTCTAAAAATCTTTTACAACTATCTGCAGTACTATTGTTGCGCTACTTAAAATAATTTATACTTTATTAACTTATAACAAGCGTAATAATATTTATATAAAAACATACTTTTTAAAAAAAATAAATTTACCTTAACTCAGTAAAATTTTCAATCATTGAAAACTATTTGCTTCTAACTAGAAAATGCACATGCTTCCTGATATTATTTCTTTATATACCGTCATCAATAACCTTCGAGTTTCTATGGGGTGCATTCACATTGCAAGATTCAACCATTCGCTAAATACTAATAATATCTAGCTGATACTTATTTTAATCTACAATGATACCTTAATAAATGCAATGTAAATATTACGAAAAAAATTCTGGGGTCACTTTTTACCCCGTCGTTCCTCGATCCTATTTTCAAAGTTTCGGTACTCGAGTGTAATATAATATGTATAACTGGAAATTTATTTTATGCGATTTTCACGAGTCTTCTTTCGATAGAGATATTTACGTTTGACCTGCACTGATCATATAACATAAATGATTACCTAGTATGAACGATTTGGTAATCTTATATGTACTTTGGATAATATAGAATATACATAGATACTAACATTTGATTTTCTTTATTTTTTATGTTTCAACAAGTTGGTAGTTACTTAAAGAAATATGTGCTTAACAATACAGTTATATCGTCACCTGCTCTTGTCAGTTGCCAAAAACCATAAATTCATTACAAAATAAAATATAATCGAATGATTGAACTTTATCCAAAGTATTTCCGAACCATTAAAACAAATGTACTGAATATTTTTATTTCTTTGCCCTCGCTGAAAAGGGGAAAAGGGGTAACCTCTTTAATAATTGTCATCAAAAACAAATCATTGTGCATGTTCTTTCTTAAAATTAAGACTTCGATATGTTTTCTTTCGGTGATTTCTTTCACTTGACTGCTCTACCTTATTGCGAGGACGTTCTCTGCCTGTTTACCTAGCAGTCAGTATTGGCCAGAGATAATGTATTGGCACACTGCCCAGGCTTTTGAGGATATGCGGCTCTTGGCGGACAGTGCGGCAAAATAATGACATTATTCGCTGTTCATAGAACAGTCTGATTTTAATTATAACACATCAAAAAAAAATCATTTACATATATTTTTGTAATCAGTTTGAGGACTCGTATAATAAATATGTTAAAATAGGTTGTTCTACGCTATCAAGAATTCTATCAAGCTATTTTCAACTTGTCCACAGTCTGATCTTCTATTATCACATTGGAATCTTTGAATAAAAGTACCTGTTATCAATATTTTCACGAATGGTACTTAGGGGCGTTCAAAAATGAAGTCACGCTCAATAGGGAGACTAAGCGTGACGATTTATGACGTAAGGGAGCGGGTGGTAAGAAATGTGACATCATATACCAAAATACTATTTTTTTATAGCTGCATCTTTCTTTGGAGAGAAAATACTGCATTGAGGCATACGCCCTAAAAATGTAGAAGAGTTTCAAAAATGTGACGTCATTTAAAACACAGGGGGTCAAAGATGTGTTAAATAAATATTACGGTGCGTGGAGTAAGTTCACAAGTGTTTCAAGTTGTGAAACTTATGGACGGTCCAATCCCTTGAACTAAAATTAAAATTACACCAAATTAATATGGTTTATAAAAAATATTATTTTATTAAAATAACAAATACTTAGTTTCGAAGATATATTATTGAATTCTATGCAAGGACGTCCCATGGGCGCAGGCGACATATATAGGCGACTATGCCTAAGGGCGACAAGTCTTAGGGAGCGGTAAATAATCACAGAATATAACTTTAAAATGATAGAATATTTTTGACACACGAATTTGGTTTACAATAATCTGGTCTTTGAATTTAAAAAAAATACGAAAAACACATTTTCAGTGGTAATAATATTATGTCCGATGGTGACACTATCGGCAGCAGGTTGCAGATGGCGGCAGCTTTGGCGTAAATTAAAAAAAGGCGAGTGGAATTGTCCTAGACTCCTATGTCAATAAAACAGTTATTGGACAAATAAAAAAAAGTGCTGGGAACAAAAAACAGCGTTGCTAAAATTCTATATTTCTATATATCTTCCTAGAACAATGGGAAATAACGAAAAAAAAGTCACTTGTACTCTTATAGGCTAAAAAGATTCGAAAAATAGTAAGGGCGCTAATAAACTATGCCAAAGGGCGGCACATAGCCTAGGAACGTCACTGATTCTGTGTTGGGCTTAAAGTTCTTTTAATTTCGTAGGGAATGAACAAAGAAGGTTCAGTTTATTTCCATAATTGTATCAACGACGATGCTCTTGGTGGTTTGCTGTTAATGCTGCTGTGTATAGGCGGATCAAAACTGCCACTTTCAACCTCAGTTAAAATTAAAGCAATAGTTATTATATAATAACAAAGCAAACATCGATGTTCGAACATTGACACCTCGTGATTGACATTTGACTTTATTTTTTCAGCTATTCGTTAAAACAAAAAAAGTTACTGAAAATTACAAGCTTTTTGACTTCAAACGTATTGTATAATTACAAACAATATGAGTTGTCAATTAACATTATCGGACATAACAATTTCTAATCGATGTTTTTTTTTTCTTAACCCTTTGCCCGCGTCTCCAAATTTAGCGAGTATGCCCTGTACGCGGCTGCTTTTTTTTACGGATTTTGTTATCGCGTTTTCGACTATAAATATAGGTTGTAATATTTTTTCAACTAATCAAATATGATAATTGCCACCCAAAGTAACTTTTTCAATAGTAAAATACAATATATTTTTTGTATTTTTGGTTTAATTCAACAATAATCATTCTTCATACAATTGCGGCGTGACGTCGCCATATTGCAAAATACCGCCACGCGCGACCGAAAACACTGCGCCACCACCATATCATGCTTATAATATTAAATTCTCGGAACAATTTTAATTTCACTCGCACTCGATCGCTTATTTACATTATTCAAAATCTTGCATTGGTGACGTATGTTCACGGCGTGTTCCAGAAATAAATTATTTTAGCCTATATTGAATCTTTTTTTGACTAATCCCATCTATTGAATTTGGTAAAATATACATTTAGTAATATTTTCAACCAAGTTATACAATTTTAGCACGATAGATAGCTCTTATATAGGGTTTGAAAATTCCATGACATTTATACGTGTCACGCGCGCTGAGGGCATGTTCGCTAGGACATGCATAGCGGTCATACGCGGTGAGAAGGTTAAATAATGTTGCAATTCTTAAAGACGTTTCAAATTAAGAGTCTTCTTGTGATTATACTTTGTTCGGTTGCTTTTTCATTTGTATGTAAGGAATTAACATTTTTAACTACGTAGGTAGATATCATATAAATTATTTTAAAAAGTAAATCGTGTTATTGTATGTTGCTCATTATATAGGAATAACATCGATACGAGATATTTTCTGTCGTAGTGAACATTAATGGATATTCAAGAGTAGTTTTTCATTGATGACATCAATGTTATTATAAAGAAATGTTTCATATCGCTATTTTCCCCGAAGCGATGACCAGCAATTTGCATTGCCGTTGCGGGTCGCAGGTGCGTCCTCGTTGGGGGCAAATGCGTCAGAAACATTAGCAACCCCAATTAATCAAAATAGTATTATGGTGCTATGAGTGCATGCTGCGACTAGTAATGGCTGTGTTTATTTTCTACAAAGAGGTTTACGTCTTCATCAAATTTGTTGTTAGTAATTATATCGATTGGTATTTTTTTATAAAAAACGTAGTAACTTGCCAAGCTGTAAAAAATAATCCAAATTATATAATGTAATCAAAATAAAATGGTAAATATGTCTATATATATGTTACAGTTAAAGTAATCACTTCAATTTCAATCTATAAATTAATTAGCCAATATATAAATTTTCAAATTAAGCCAGTATACACGAGAGAAAAAACGAAAATTTTAACTATTCAATGTGTACATTATACAGACGTTATTCAATTGATTATAAACTTACTATGAGTCACACACGCACTCATAATATTGCCAACCACTCTCCACTGCTGTGCACAAACACGCCGTGGTTGTGTTTAACTATCGTTTGAAATTTTGCATAACCTTAAAAATTTCAATATCTTGTTGCCGTTCTTGCCCTCTTTCTATTTAAAAAATGTAGCCTAAGCCGTGATGTTATTTTATTGATAGCTTCGACTTCAGTTGCTAGTTATATAATGTATACATTGATTAATGAAAATAAACATTTAGGAGATTTTCATACATTAACTTTGACATATACAGTGATAGGGAAATTCAAGTCGTAAACATAGAGGTGTGAAAAAATATTATGTCCAATTAGCAAATTTAGGTGATTCAGATTCGTAACATAAAAAATAGCTGAAATAAAAATGATATAATATTGTAATTACCTTCCAAAGATATTGAAATTTTCAAACATTATTTTTAATCTCATACTATTACATATTAAATAAATATACACTTAACTCATTTTAACACGTTTACATTTGTACACGTTTTTCAAATAACTCAGTCCTCGATTTTTAGAAACGAAAAAAACAGAGCCGGATAACGAAAAATTCAACAACACAAGACAGCAAGAACAAAAAGAGCTCTATTAGATCCTAACACATTAGAACCAGGGATGGGCTGGAAGGGGCTCGTAGGGACTCGCGAGAGCCCCTTGTTGAATTTAACTAAGGCTGGCGAGCCCCTTGTTAACTCAAGAGAAAGCAATATTCTCATATCAAATTAGTAAATAACTGCAATTTCTAATTTATATATTATCTACGACAGCTTCAGTATACATAATATTCATTTTTAGCTATTTACATTGATAAGTTTACGGTAAATTGCATATTGTTACATATTATAAGTGAATTAAGTAACAATCGACTGCTTATTTAGGCATTGCCTATAATTGCATAGAAGCGATTAGAAAATTCACTCCTTCTTAAGAACACTAAGAATTGCTTCGAGATTAAGCGAGCCCATTGTTAAAATATTGGCAGCCCACCGCTGATTAGAACCTAGACAATCAGAAATGTCTGGCGATGAAAGCGATTTATCTCCAGTCCCTTATGAAAGTCCTTATATATATCATGAAGTAATAATTATGAATAATACTATTTTTTCTTAATGAAAATAAATATTTTTTTGTGATTTACTTACATATTGATCTTTGTTAATACATTTTTACATGATGAATGCACCGACATCAAAAAGAATGTATGAATTCTCATTCAAAGTAATATATTTATCAAATCGCCGTCAATTTATCTTGTCACTTCGTCATTTATTTTTAGTCGATGTGTTGATAAAAAATATATTACATTTTTTTTTTATCAATTTTTATCAACTTACAATGGTTAAAAAAGTTTCGTCTTTCAATTTTTAATGTTAAAAATATTTTTTTTTTAAATTTACTAACCCAAAAATAATTGAACCCGAAATATAAAAAAAATACTATAATTGCCTTTTTTTCAATATAACATCAAATCCACATGTATTATTCGTATGGCAATGTTTTCATACAAAACATTGAAACGTCAAATTTCAAAATTTGTGTGTTTCATACCATATTGTGACATCTGCGAGTGTTTAGGGCGCGTTCTTATAAAATGATTATACCAGGCTTAAGATACTTAAATGCATCATTATGTCTGGAAATAACAATAAGAATCATAATGGCTGGCGTATTTTTGTAAGTCTAATTTTACCTATATTGTCTTATAACTTCGCGCCAGAAAAAAAGTGTTAATTTTTGCGCGGCGAAACCGTATGCTTGAGGTTTTGTTTGTGACAACGAAATAATGTACCACGTATGGAACTGGAAAAACATTGTTCTTTTACATCACAAAAGAAACTCTTTTTGGATCGTGAATGTAATGTTATCACGAAATTCTTTTCACCATCCGAAAAGAGTTCCATTGCCATATAGCTATGAAAATTATAGAAAATGGTAGGAAAATGAATATGGCTGTAAAAATATTGCCTTAATTTTCTTAGACCAACATGTTCCCAATTTGAATTTTTCGATGAATGACCCCAGAAAATGAATTTATTACCCAAATATAATTATTTTAATAATTCATGATGATATATTCAGTTTAGGTTAAGGTGCCAACATTTAAATGGGTACAGATTGAAAATGGCCACCTTTCAAAACTAATTTTTGCTATGAATAATATAAGTATTTGTTGATACGAATTTTAGGTAATTATAGAGTATAGCTCGTCATGGATTATTACGGCGATAAACTTCACAAACTAAACTAAAAACAACGCCACGATTTAAAGTTATTTTTTGAGAGCTTTATAATCGCCCTAAAACCACACATTATTACGAAGAACACTGATAAATTATGCGAAATACGAAATATTTTTCAGTACATCGCCTCTGTTTTCCATTATGGCGGCGCCGCGCGGCGCCGCCATAATGGAAAACAGAGGCGATTAGGGCGATTATAAAGCTCTCAAAAAATAACTTTAAATCGTGGCGTTGTTTTTAGTTTAGTTTGTAAAGTTTATCGCCGTAATAATACATGACGAGCTATACTCTACTTTTACCGAATTTTATACAAATAGTAACATTATTAATCCTTTTCCTTACTAAATCATATTTAAACTAGTGAACTCTAAAACCTGCTTTCTTCATATTATTTAGTAGAAATCAGTCTTGGTCAAGTACATTTCAGTAAATTAGAGAGCACCTTAGCGTAGAAGATGACATTAATTGGTCAAAAATATATCTGCAACCATTTTACTGCTAAACTTTTATTTGTAACTACCTTGAATTGCCATTTAAAGAAATTACATCTAAATTCAATGTAAATCTAAATCAAATCATACAAATAAACAGGGATTTTTCCCATGTAAGCTGTGGAATGGCGTTCCGGCACCACCGTCTTCGCATTTTTAATGTTTAATTCAATATTTGCAAAATTTTATTTTATTTTGCTTTGAAAATTTTTGTTTTTTTTTCTTGTTTCATTGTTGTGGCTGTTCGTCGCCATCTAATGATCCTTTTGAATGTTATTTGACGGGTACCGTAACACTATTCAGTAAATATCATAATACAAAACAATACCATGTCCATAGACACTCTGTGACCAGAACCAAGGGTCATATGCAGGGTTTCCCAAACTTATTGCACAATGGAACCCTTCGCAAATCTGGAAATGTTACCGGAACACACCTTTTTTTAGGTCAGGGTATTACTATTCATAATTGAAAAAATATTTAAAAAAATATACATATGTTATTAAATCACATATTATTTAATTATTAATTATTTTTAAAACATGTTACATACAAACATGAGTCAACAAAGCTCTAAGTCAATGTCTGCCAAACTTTTTTACTTAGCACACTAATGAATAAGATTTTTTTCGAGGCACACTAAATAAAAATGCTTTAAAAAAGGAAATGTACCTTTAAAAGGGAAATGTGGAAAATGTGTATTCAACTACTATATGCGAACATGAAAAATATTTATTTGAAAACGTAGATGTTGAATTTATTTGAAATTGAAGAAAAATTTTGAGTTTTTGAGGCGTCTTCCTTCTCGTCACACCTGAGACTTCTTACGGCACACAGTTTGGAAGACACTGCTCTAAGTGGTTAAAAATCTCTGCTTGTACCTAGATATTTGACTTTTTAAACATCAGTGGAGATTTACTATCACTCGATTTTTGATATGAAGTAGAAGATGTTTAAACTTGTTGCAGAGTATATTATCAATCCAAAATTTCGCGCAGCACCTATTTAGGTCCCGCGGAACATAGTTTGGGAAACCCTGGTCTAATATATAGGCTATATATTGTTAAAATAGTATTAATAATACTGGCTTGATATATTGTTTTAACAAAAGAGATGTTGAGTAGCAAACAGTTATCATAAAAAAACTTATGTTGATAAACTCATTAGAAAGCGATATGCTCCACATTGGGAGCAGACATGGATTAGAAAAACAATCATTAGCTTGCCAAGAAGTGAGTTCTGGCACCTATTTTTTTTTAAAAAAAGGACTGCAAGTATGCAACTGCTTACTTTTTTCACAATTACTTTTTCTACCACATTTTATATCTAACATTTACTAGAACTTTAGAATTATTTTCATTTTGATTTTGTGAACTTCCACAAAATTCTTGGTCGAACACGACCTGGGTTTCGCCTCTCGGCATCTTCCGGTGTTGATCAGAGCGCGAATGCACTCGAAATTATTATTGAATTTCCATCAAGCACCTTCGGTCGAAATTTTAAATTATATTTACTAGAACATAATATGAATCTTTGTTTATTCCCATACATATTTCCATTTAAAATTATTTTTGTTAATAAAAGTGAATTCCTCTTTCTCTTCCTCCGTTTTTAGAAGTTTACCCTTCTGGCTTAATGGCTGAAAAATTTGAAATTAAATGATAATAAAACATAAGAGGTAAATATAATTGGCTAGATCAGTGGTTCTTAACGGGGCGATACTAGCGGGGGCGGGGTTATTATTTTTAATTTTAATATGACTTACATGGCAATAAATGGCATTTTGGGGGGTGCTAGATAATTTATTTCTGCTAAAGGAGGCGATTCTTTTGAATGGTTAAGAAGCACTGGGCTAGATGGACAATGCTAACTAGAAGCATGAAGATGAGTTGAGAATATTGAAGAAAGAGTAAAAATAATGGAATGAATCATCTTAAGTTGGGGGTTATTAAGCTAATTATGGTAACAGGCACATTTGAGACTTAGGTTAATAGCAGTTGCGGATGTTTTTAAAATAATATATCTATATAAAATAGTGAATACATAATTAAGTATGTATTCTATAAAACATAGTATACTAAACAATTAAAGAGCCCATTTCATAATAAAGTTTTACTAAATTATAAAAATGGAAAATAAATTCTCCTTAGGGGGACCGTGGATCCACCAATGGTTAATAGTGGCAGGGGCACGACAGATTTATAATAAAAACATGATTCAAGAGTCATGTGGTATATTTATTATATTACTAAGTTATTATTTATTTGAAATTATACTATATGCCTATGAAAATGATCAATAACTTATTGCTGTTTCACTCCTAACATTCAGAAAACATAGGTTTTTTCATATATTATTACGGCACTTTGTGGTTTTTACATTGCATATCTTACAAAATCTATTGAATGATCCATGAGTGTAATAAGATTTTTTTTTTTGACCAAATTCTTTTCTTACACTTGTATTCTAACCTAATTATAAGTAATAAAAAAAATATATAAAATATGATTCCCTTTATATTATAATATAATTATGTGGTATAAATAATTTATTATATCATGTTTTGATGAAAAGAGCTTTAAATTATTACTGTAGGATTATGAGATATGTATAATAATTTATTAAAGGCTCCATAAATTTGATTAGCTATCTAACGATTGGGATTATTCCATTGTATAAGTTAATTAAATGATTACTTTTACCGTATCACTTTTACCTTTAATCTAACAGGTGAATCATGAACTTATTAATTTACAAGATTGCGTCCAATTACCTCGACTCAAAAATTAAAATAGGAAATTATCTGCTGAATAAATTGATAAAAACCCAAAAATAGTCATAACCATTACGAGATACCATCATAAAACATCCTTGATGGCTACAAATATAATATATCGACTGTGAAAAGGAAAAAGGACGTAACTCACTCATAACAAATTTTACAGGAGACACAAAAACGTTTTTTGATGATTTTGGGCCAAAAGTCAATTTTTAACTGGTTTTTTTTATTGACTTGGCTTAATATTAATTTAATACATTTTTCAAGAAAAACCTTTAAGTCCCTTTTTCTAGTCATAATTTTCCCAGGCCCTTCTTTTTTAAACTTAAAGCTAAATTGAGATACTAATTCGGCATTTTCAGCATACATCCTTTTGATAGAACATGTATCAAGTTGTATACATTGTGATTATTGAAAAAAATCTATTTTGGGAAAACTGTTGGTTACATCCTTTTTCTTTTCCAGTCGATATATATTTAACACAACATATTTCTTTTGATTTTAATATGATGGACACTTATGAAACCTACTTTTAGCACATTTTACCGACCCAGGGTATTTTTTTTTTATCTCCTATCTACTGAGTTTTCAAGATAGGTTTTGTGGTTTTGTGGGAATATAATCAATTGTTTATGAAAAACTGTTAAACCAAAACCTTTTATTCTGAAGAGTATTGAAGCTTAAGTTTGGTGTAAGTAATGTTTTGCATTTTATTCTGTATACAGGCAATTAGAAAAGATGACACCGTTCACCCGACATATACATCCTGATGAAATGTGGCTGTACAGAAACCCACGGAGGGATTCATATGTTAGCAGTTGGGCTCTTTGGACTGTTGCCTTAGGAATACCAACATTCTTGGCGCTGATCACATATTTAATCAGAAGAGACAGACACGATTTGATTCAGGTATCCTTTCTTCTACCAATATTTCACACTTAAAAAAAGCTTCATATTTTGAAGATTCTTATTTTTTGTGTTACTATTTTCAGACATTGCTAGCGGTATCACTGTCTCTAGGAATCAATTGCATTTTAACGGATATGGTGAAACTCATTGTTGGTAAGTTGACCGTGCCTTGATAATAAACTTAATAATTTCAGTTATCTCATAAAATATACTTATTAAGCTAGAAAATTCAATATTACGCTCCTTTTAATACCGTCTTTTTCCGAAAATAAGACACGTCTTACTTTCTTTTTTTGGTCCGAAATACGAGCTAACGAGCTACGAGAAGTGGCAGCACAGGTATACAGGTAACACGTGCACTTTCATAACCAGTAGAAGGAACGTATATTGACGAGAAACCCTTGTGGTGAACCGTTGTTTGAGATCCTTGGCCTAGAAATACTGCAGTTTCATCCATAGCAATCATGTTGGAGAGTTGGTATTTAGAAAAGTCGATGCCATCAACAAAAAACTTAAATGCAAGTGCACGTTTAACAACTTCATTGCCTTTCAGTCTGAACATTGTTGTTGATCTTCTTAGGGACAGTTCACGTCGTCGAAGGAAGTTATCCAGCCAGTGTGATGACGCTCTAAATTCTTCTGTGGATATATCAAATTCTATTGCCATTTCGAGGGCAAATTTTTGGATATCAGCCCTCCGCACAACCAAAGCCATTGTTCTCCTATCAGCAATCCATTTCCAGATGTTTTCTTCCAGCTCAGAAAATAACGGTTGCCGACCTGATCCAACCTTGCATTTCTTCTCATTTCCCTGGCCCACCAATTGACACAGGTTATCGTAGTCTGCTCGCCATTTTCTAACCATACGGAGATCCAACATCTTCTCTTTACAGAAGGCTACAAGACTATCGTCCCAGGAGTCCTCCACGATTCCTTTTTTGTACTCGATGGAATAGCTCTTTCTTTTTGCACTCATTTTTCCTGAAAATCCTGCTAGGGCTTATTTTCGGAGGATGTCTTATTTTCGGAAAAAGACGGTATAACCAATATTGTATAATGTTTTTATAGGTAGACCGAGGCCTGATTTTTTCTGGCGATGCTTTCCTGATGGAGAAATGAATTCTGAGATGCAGTGCACCGGAGATATTGAACAAGTTAAAGAGGGACGAAAATCATTCCCGAGCGGCCATAGTAGTAGTGAGTAATCCCTATTTAAAAAGAAAACAGTTGTAGTTGATGGCGAAAAATATTTTTGTTATAAAATTATCTTTGTGTAATATTCTTGGTTATTTTATTTAAAAAATACGACTTGCAGTTTTTTATTTTGGTTCTGCAGATGTTATTTTTAAAATTATTATGACAGTAATAAAATTAAAAGGAAGAGGCATGTTATAACCAACGTTTCCCAATTTTTCTATTGTGTGTGGGGGCCATCAACTTCTGTGGGCTGTAAATTTTCAGCAAAGTAAAAAATGTGCGCAAATATTTAGGTAGGTATTCACTGATCTACTCACTGACGCTAGATAAATTAATTTTCCATATCATGCCATGTTGACATTTTAGGGAGATTAGTCTTTTTTTTAAATTAAAAATATACATCTGCACTATATTTATGCACTTGTATTGTTCACTCGACTTGAAGGTTGTGCACATACTAGTAGGTTTATTTGTATACTGAGGAATCACAGACTGAAAAATATTGTAATAGTAGAAACCGTAGGAAATGTGCAGTTTTCACAATAAAGACTTATATAAGATTGAATAATTGTTGTTGTCTTACATGTGCAGTGCGTCTCATAGCAAAACAATATGATTTTTTTCTCTCGCCATCAAAATAAATTAATATTTAAGCAAATATAAAATGTGTGCAGCCAGATTTTGGAAAGTGTGCTCGCGCACACTTTAGCGGTAAACTTGTGATAACCTAACGAGGCATATGAGTCGGCTGCCTAAATATACAAAAAAAAAGGATTTGCATAAAATTAAAAAAGCAAATATTCAGAGGGTGAAAGCTTTACCACCAGTCGGGAAAAACGTGATGCTCAATGGAGGTTCGAGAAGTAATGACCAAAGAGATTTCAAGTAAACCTTTTTTGCCTTGTTGTGATTACAGGGCACACATTTTTGATTACACGAGAAAATTAACTAGCAATGTCTCGACCCTTGATATACTTACTTAGTAAAAAACCTTGGTTTTTTGTTTCACTTTTGTTTAATTATCTTTATTTCAGTATCATTCAGTTCCTTGGGTGTTGTATCGTGGTGGAGTATGGGTAAATTGAGGACATGGTCGGAGAGTAGAGGATCTTCATGGCGACTACTGACAACTATGGTACCTTTATCGGCAGCTTTAGCAGTCGCCCTCAGTAGAACATGTGATTACCACCATCACTGGCAAGGTACAACCATATTTGAATATCCCATACTTGTCAAACATATTGAGAGTAAAAAAAAAACTACTGATAAGTTTGAGTTATTTCAAAAAATATATGTAAAAAAATGTTTTTTATTATTTGATTTCAATGTGTTTTTAATAACTCAGTAATTGTTATGCTGCAGAGGATAGCCGTAACGTAGCATATCACCTGTGGAAAGCTATATTCCACCTATCAATTCTTTTGTCTTTATTTGTAATGAACAGTATACAGTAATAGTATGTATGAATTGACCTGCGAAGTATGAAGTCAAAGATAATAATAAACAGGAACGGTGCAAGAACGCACCCCTGTCTCACTCCGATTGTGACCCCGAACCATTCGGTATTTGAGTCACCGATTCTCACACAACATGCACTATTCTCATGTAGGGATTTGATAATGGCCACAATCTTTGGCGGAATCCTGTAGGCATCCAGTATCCTCCACAAAGAGGGTCTGTGCGGACTATCAAATGCCTTCTCATAGTCGACGAAACAACAAGCAAGAGCACTGTTAAATTCATTGCTCTGCTGGAGGAGACATCGAAGATTGTGTATTTGGTCCGCACACAACCTTCCAGAGAGGAAGCCCGCTTGATTTTTCTTAAGTATTTTCATAATGGGACCTCTTATTCTCGCCAAGAGAATGTGTGCCATTACCTTCCCAGAAATACTGAGAAGAGTTATTTATGCCTCGGTAATTGTTACAGCTGAGGGGATCACCTTTTTTGTGGAGTGCACCTCACCGTCCACCCAGTCCCTAGGGCAACGCTCACCGTCCCACACCCTGGCCATCAGGTGATAGAGACAATGTAGGATGGTGTTAAGACCACATTTCAGAAATTCCGAATGTATTCCGTCTCCACCCAGTGCTTTGCCGTTTTTAGGCCTCTTCACTGCCAAGATGATTTCGGCATGTGTGGGCGTACGGTCTGAAATACCGGACACTCAGGGGAGGTCCATAGATGTAGCCTCTTCGGTTACGTCAAAAGGGTCCTGGGGGGGCGGTCGGTTCAGCACCTCGCAGAAATGATCCTTCCAAATCTTTTTAACGCTTTCTGCGTTTGACTCTATTGCTCCGTCAGGGCCGCAAATGGGCCCGGGAGTCAGTGGTCGCTTTCCGCAGACCTCGCGCGTGATTTTAAATAACTTCTTGGTATCATTTCTGCGAGCCGCCACCTCAGCTGTCTCAATTTGCCGATCCAAGAATCGGCGCTTGTCAAGTCGAGCAGACTTCTTGACAACCTTGTCCTGATTACAATAATCACCGCGACGTTCTTCAAATTTTTCAGGGTCAGCTTCACTGTCCTTCAGTGCTTTTAGCCTGGCCCGCTTTACAATTCTCCTCCACGTATTTTTGGACATCCATTTTGGTTGCCCCTCCCTCCGGAATCCGAGAACATCTTCGGCCGATGATGCAATAGCACGTTTGATACAGCACCAGTCCGCCTCAATGCGATCGGACCCGGATATAGGTCGCACGGAGACACAATCTATTTCCTTCCTTACAGCAATCTCGAATTTAAGCCTCGTATTCACGTTTTCTAGCTTCTCGATGTCGATCTTTTTCCGCGCTGGATTTTGAGCTATGCAACTTAGTTTTAGGCGGATTTTGCCGACAAGTAGTTCGTGGTCGCTATAAATGTCGGCACCTCGATATGTGCGAACATCGAGAAGTTCAAATCTATGTTTCGTGCTGTAAAGAAGATGGTCAATCTGCGTCTTCGTGCGACCATCAGGAGAGGTCCATGTGTATTTATGGATGTCTTTATGCAGGAAGATAGTTCCGCCAATGGTGAGCTCATTCATGATAGCGAATTCAATCAGTCTCCCACCATTGTCGTTTGCGGTGCCCAGACCATGCCGTCCCATCACTGAGGGTCCGAGAGCCGGATCAGCCCCTACTCGCGAATTATAATCCCCCATTACTATCACGCGATCCCTACGGGGGATTGCTGCAACTGCCGCGTGAAGGGAGTCGTAGAAGCATAGCACTGAAAGACAGTCACAGAGCTGTCACTAGTCCTGAAGGTGGCACGTATCAATCTCTCAGAGATCGGTTCCCATTTCACAAGGCAACGGGCCGCTCTCCCAGACATCAGTATTGCCACCCCCTGGCGATGATATTGACTCTGGCCAGAAAAGTTCAACGTGCACCCCTCCAACAGCTTCTTTCCTGGGTATCTCGCTCAGTCCTAAGATGTCAAGGCCATACTTTCGCAAGATACGGGTAGCATGCAGGTCCTTTCCAAAAGTGCGCATGGTACGGACGTTGTACGCACCAATGCGCATAATGTATTTGTTGGAGAGGATTTTTTCTTCTCGGTCCATGGTTGTGCTGGGTTGTCTACTTTGGCTTCCGGGTGTCCGAGGCGCTTGTGGCGGTGTTCTAATCGGTGTTGAGTTTAAGGATGCAGGGTGATTAACCCTGCGCTCCCGAGGCCTGGGTCACAAGGGCTCTAAGGGTCGGCTCAACCCTGGTTTTTCTGTCGGGGATTTCCTTCCCTTAGCCAGTGGCCCAGTTTTGAGGTGCCGGACATTCGCCTTGCGACCCCTGCTGTTAGCTACAACATTGTTGCATTGCCCGATGGACGCCACGGGGAGGCCAGCAGATGGGACTTGCTGATGTGCGGCATTTCCCACCATTTTAGCGTAGGCACGTCAACTGGCATTGACATGCCCACGTGGGACCCCCAGCCATTGACCACTTCTATATAGGGCCCAGCAAAAGCAATTAACTAACCACTCGTCCGGTCTTAGTCCTTTTCTTCTAACCTTACTCTTTTTTTTTAGCAATTCGAGTCGAGATATGCTCTGAGAGTCCATATTGCTCACCTACTGCGATATTCACATAAAATTGATTGAGCAATTTTTTGGAGTGTTTTTTGTGTTAAAATAATTCTGTAACAATGTGATTTTAGGAAACTATACAAGCACATTCATTTATTTATTTATTATGTATTTTTTACCTCAAATATCCGTTTTTTTTTAAATAAAAAAAACAAATCAAAATAAAAATTCGACAGCTTATAAATTAGTGCCTAATAAATAACCTTTCGGATTTTAAAAAATATAGTTCTTTACATTACAGATCCATAAGAATGCGAAAACTTCAGTTGTGTATTGTAAAATTGTAAAAATATTGACTCAACTGGTAGCAAAATGAAATTCTAAAGAAAAACATTGACTATAATCTGTTTTTGATAATTAAATTTGAACCCAATTTTCGAAAATTTTCACAGTGCATAATATGTTTTATTATTTACATACACTTCTTATAAGCGCCTGTACACACTGGTTGCTTCTAAAATCAAACCGCCAATTAACGTTGCGTATGGTGTAGGCGTTTTTCATACACAACACGATCAGCGGTTAGCCTCGGCAGTTTCCCGCAAAACAGGTAGCTGCCGCGCAAGGGTTTAATGTTTCTGTACACTGTGTGTGAAATCAACAAATTAATCTGGTATTATGTACATCAATATATTTGTGAACCAAACAAGTTAACTCTTAAAGTTTTTTAAAACGAGTTGCATATGCCAAAATAACTACTGTGCATTTATGTTAAATTTGAATTGTTTGAATTTAATACTTTTCCATGAGTTTTGTCGCTAACGACTCGGGTTTCGCCTTTCGGCATCTTCAGGCATTCCAAGTGCACGGATTTACTTGAACTGACGCGTAGTAAACAGTTTGTATCGTTTATATACAAAAATATAAGTAGATCACTAAGTTAAAAGGCTATTAAAATGTAAATTAGCGAAAATTTAATGTATACAAGTTTCAATGAATTAAGTGGGTTTGTTATAACTATGGGGATTTTTTAAAAATATTAATGACCAGATAATAACATAGGAATATTTAAAATAAATCGAGGGTTTTATCCGACCTATTATTAATGAGTTGATTGATTTTAAGCCTTTGAATTAATATTTAATGATAGTAAGTGCTTGAATTATTATTAATTGATTTGGCATTTACTTGGTAGAACTCCATTTATAACAGATTAAAAATAACAAAGTATTTTAGTTCTGACGATGGCGCAAGCCGAAATAGCTATCAACAAATACAATTATTAAAAACTGTAGAACTAAAATACTTTGTTATTTTTAATCTGCTTGAATTATTAATAAATGACAATTATTTAAAAGGGGTACAACAATGGCAAATTTGGTAAATAAAGTTGCTCGTTTAAAATTGGCATACTGTTAAGCTGAGCTCGATTAATCTCTAAGATTTCTTGGTAAAATAATTTAAACTCGCCCCTATTAAATGGTTGGCGAAGGTGGAGATATCTTTTTTTAAGCGAAAAGCGGCTAAATGCTCAACCACTCTTATATTTAAGGTTCTAGCAGTTTTACCAATTTAAAATCTGGGACAATCACTACACTGCAATCCATAGATCCCAGATTTGTTTTTATAATCTATAACATCTTTATTATTTATCAATAATTTACCTAAAGAGTTCTTACAATAGAAAGCCGGTCTAACACTTTCTGAGAGCTGCTTCTATATCTTTAAACTGGTGTGTCTTATGTAATTAATTCTACGCCAAAACCTAATATCACCGGAGTCTTTCGTTATTAATCCCTTGTATAAGATTTGTTGTGCTAGCTTAGTACGTTTTTTATATAAAAGATTGTCTATAAGAGACATATCATAACCATTGTTAATGGCGATTTGTTTGATGATTTTTAATTCAAGATCAAAATTTAATTTATTCAAGGGAATACTGACAAGTCTGTGAATTTCAGAATGAAATGCAGCTAATTTGTACGACATAGGATGTACTGTGTTTTTTTGAATACAAGCATCTGAAAAAGTCGGTTTACGAAAAATCGTGAAATTGTGGGTATCGTTTTTAATGTCTATAGTAAGGTCAAGAAAGTTTATTTTCTTTCCTCCGACGGGTGAATTGAATATTATCGTCTAATGAGTTTATAAAGTTATGGAATTTGGTGATTTGTCTATCGGTTCCGTTAAATAAACAAATAATATCATCTACATATCGGTACCAATAAACTATTGGTTTGACTTCAATGTTATGAATAAAAATGATTTTCTCTAAATGGTTCATATAGAATTCAGCTAAAAGAGGTGACAGACAGTTTCCCATTGAAAGGCCGTCAGTCTGTTTATAGAGCTTATTATTAAATTGAAAGTAATTCTGGTCCACGCAAATGTCCAAAATATTGAGTAATTCCGAAGTGATTACTGGATTGACTCTACTAAAATTTAAGGCATATTCGATGATCCCTTTACATTTGTTAACCGACACATTAGTGAATAAGCTGACGACACTTTACTACGCGTCAGTTCAAGTACATCCGCGCACTTGGAATGCCTGAAGATGCCGAAAGGCGAAACCCGGGTCGTTAGCGACAAAACTCATGGAAAAGTACAAAATTCAAACAATTCAAATTTGATATTGAAATTCCACCAAGCACCCTCAGTCGAAATACTTAATTAGTGCATTTATGTGTTGGAGATTCATTAAGGAGAATTGGAACTAGTCGAATCGTCACTGCCGAGTTAGTAAATTTCTTATTGAAAGTTGTCAATAACACTAATCTTGATTTTGTTCCCCTCAAGTACCAATTTTAGAATTAACACCCTCTGCATACTACGAGCAGATAAATTGTCATGTCACAGCAAAATTGTATTTGCTATTTTCTACACAAAGATATAATATAATAAATTAATTTTTAGATGTCCTCGTGGGATCACTTCTTGGTATATCGATTAGCTACATGTGCTATAGGCAATATTTTCCCCCTCTCGATTCAACCGTTTGTCACAGACCGTATAGGAAGATATGCAGAACTTCTCCTTTGAAAGAACGAACGGAATCAGTTAAAGCACCCCTGGGCATCGACGATGGAAATCATGAAGCTCTCGAGTCTGGATCTCAAGTAAAAAGGATTTGAATCTATAATCTAATAACTACAAAATAGCACTTTGGTCAAACATCAATGTAAAAAATAATATAATTATACCTATTTATTATAAAGTTGTAAGGTAAATTATTGAAAAGTAAATGTGATGTACCTCGATGCCCGTAATGCATGAGGCAATTATTATAAAATTTCTCTTCAATATTAGCATTGATAACTTTGTTATTCCACCTGTCGTGTAACTAAGAAGCAATCCTTGATTGAATCTAAGTTAAAATATTGTCTTTATTGTATGTACTTATATATCCTTTGATAATTATTGAATTCATTTGAAAAAAGTAAGAGTACAAGGGATTACAACGGTGACTGGGAGAAGAGAGGAAAAGACTCACCACTGGCACTAATAACGTGTGTAAATTAACGAGAATGTTTCTCATGAAGTAAAATATGTGTCACACTTAGTTACACAATAAACGAATAACAAAGTCACTGCCAAATCCAACGAAAATATCAAATTCCACAGTTGGTAATGTCAGTTAGTTGTTGGTAGTGTGATGTGAAATATTATTTTATAAACAGGGCTTGACAAATTGAAAAAAAATTACTAATAAATAGCATTAAAAGCATTTCTTCGATTATAAGGTGCATATTTTTTCTTGTTTTGGTGGTGAATTCGGGGTGCATCTCATAATTTATGATGTCTTACTATTTATTACTGTCAAAAACGCAGTTGAGGATCCTCGAAAGTTGAAAATGGCAGTAAGGGTGTCTGTTTCCCAGAAAAAAAGTGGAATACTCTTATGAGAAATGCTGCATCATTTATATTCATTATTATAATGTTAAATAACATTCCTGTTTATTTTCGACACTAAATTGAGTTATGGGAAATTATACTCCTTCATGAGTTATGCCATTATAAAAGTGATATTGTTAATGCATATTTTCATATTAAATGTAACAAAACTTAATGAATCGCTATTTAAATACTAAAACTCCATTAACCCTCCAAGGACGAGCGTCACCATATGGTCACAGTAAACACCGTTATCTACCTATACTATTCATCCTTTTTCTACCTGAATATCGTTGCTTTCGCTCATATTTGGTTAAGAAGGGTACAGACTACAGTTAGTCATCAACCGTGGGGACAGAAAAGGCCTCCAAAAGCACATGTGATTTTTTGAATTTCCGTTTTTTTTAATTTACTTTTTGAAACTGTTAGTTATTTTTTTTATAAAAACATCAAATTATTTACAGTTATTTTGCTAATATATTTGTATTGAAATTATGTTGATCTAAAGAGGTCAAATTGTAAATATTTAAAAAAAATCACATTTAGCTATATTTCAACTCCGAATGTTTGCGAGCCCATACGGTCACTTTTGTCCTTACTACAGTCCGTACTCAATATTACACGGTAATAAAAGGATGAGCATGACCATATAGTAATGCGGGGTTTATATACAACAACTTTCCGTTTTTTTTTTTAAATTGTCAATGGGAATAAAAGTTAACCGTGACTTCAATATGGCTTAGAAAATATTTTTTTTATCAGAAAAAAGCTCTCGTCTCTGGAGGGTTAAGGAATTTTATTTTTTGTGCTGGAATGACGGAATCATGAAGTTTTTAATTGATCATCTATCTAACGACTTTTTTAATTGGAGTATATAATCAAAGGTCTCTTAAACCCTGCGTATATTGATTTTATTTGATTTATATATGATCATTTTTTCCACAATTTAAAAAAAAAATGTAACTGGGAGAAGGAAACTAATAAAATAAGCATATTAATTTTTGAGGTGTTAACAAACTTAATTAACATTTGAATGAGTTTGTCAAGCCTTGTCAACTATTATAGGATTTATTAAATGGTATTAATTACATGAAATGACATAAAATTCATTAGTTTCATAATTATTATTCTGAAAGTATTACAAATGCAAACGACAACGACTGTCTGATAACGAATTGTTGATAAAGTGTGTCAATTTTTAGATTTTATGATTTAGAATAATTAACATCATATATTGAAGAAAAAAAAAAAAGATTACAGTGAAACCTCGGTCTATCGTTTTTTACGCATTCATTGTTCTTTTTCCCAAATGTTATTCTTTGGAACTATTGCTTTACCGTATCCATTGTTACTATAAATTCTAAAAAAAAACAATATTAACCTTCGAGTTCCTATGAGGCTCCTTCGCATCACAAAGTTCTTCTTATTTCAACCATTCCCTAAATACCAATAACATCTAGCGATAATTTGTCTGGGATCACTTTGTACCCCGTTGCTTCTCAATCCTATTTTCGACGTTTCGGTACTCAAGTGTTAAAACACAAGCACACAACACTTTTATTGTTGGATCCAAAAAAAATCAATGCCAACATTTCAATAACAGGTCTCATTTGAAGATTTAAACCCATAGAATTCTCTACCAATCACTGATAGATTTGCATGAAATTATTACTGACTAGTTTTAAGAATATATTGATTAATTGTATGCAATTGACACGCAAATACAATATCTATGTTCTCAAAATGGTTATTTCCATCATGCAAAGGAGATTTTATCTTGGGTTGTTTTTTATATTGTTTTTAACTCACTGTACATCACCATCAATATATATTGAAATTAAATTCCTGGGTACACAATTTACGGTGACATTAATGACAAATACCCTTTTGAATCAAAACTTTTGACAGTTCAGTAACTTTTTAAAAAAGTTAAAGAAAGAAATATTCCAATAACTTATCCGAAGTGTTCATTGTGTAAAATTAAATATTCATGAGAATGGTTTTCAATTTTTTTCTCTATTTTTACCATCCTGATTCTTCATAGGATGATTTTTTGTGAAAATAACTTAGATCGATCCTCAATGATAGTTAAAGCAAAACATATACAAAATTACAGTATTATTTTTTCATTCCCACACTCATTGCTCCCGATAGAACCAGAATTCACTGTATAAAATAATATTGAAATTCAATATAATAATCTCAGTATTCATTTTGTGTTATTTTCCTGATATGCATACAAGATTCATACTTAATGCTGAATAAGTATAAAAAAATATTTATTGATGAAAGAACCATCCCAGTATGTCAACTGATTGAATTAATAATGTATGTAATTAAAATTATACAATTTATTAGTGTGTTTTATCATGTATGATATAGGGTTTTTGATTATTGATTTGAAGTAAAATTGGTAATGTTATGCTTTTACTTAATTCAAAAAGGTATTCAGGAAAAGTTTTTAAATATTATTAATAGTTTTATATACACAGCAGTTGCATTCCAAATATAGTTCAATTAAATGTTTATTTATTACTAGGTATATTGTTCATTTTTGCCAAAATTGAAGACTGATAAGGGCAGCTATTTCAAGAACACGCATAAGTTTTATAACTGACCTTTTTTTCAAAATTGACTATTGATGCTGAAAATAAAATTATATTTAATGTAAATAAAATGTGTAGGCTGACCAGTTTTCATTTAAATATCTGCTGACTTATACAATTTTTATTTATTTTACCTATAAATACGGAATGGAGACATGGTTATGTGAATTTTTCTTTAAGTACCTTGATCCTAGTTGAGAGTGTGGCAAAACAAATTGTAGAGCAATATGTACTATGTATGAATTACTAGTATTCCTGCAAGATTATTTTCTGAGAGATTTTTATGCTGTATTAGATATTGAAAAAGTGTAAAGATCTCAACTAGGTCCTCGATGGTTATTGCTTTTAATGATAAAAATACCAGTATTTTAAAAATGTGAAATGATTTGATTAGTTTTATTTAACTATTCCATCTTACATTTACTATTATGGCATGTACTTACTTATTATAAAAATATTCTTCCAAAATATATTTTTAAAAAAAAACTGAAGAAATGAAACCTTTGTCAGTTCTTAGTATATGTACACACTCAATCTTCTTTTTCCACTGGCCATACGTTATCTGCGAACATAAAACCGTGTAAAAAGAGGAAACGAACATTAAATTCCATTTAGGAATTGCAATACTATTATTACTAAAACCAGGGTATTTTTTCAATACCAAAAAACCCGGTTTGAAATTACAAAAATTTCAATAATTTCACCCAATAAGCCATATTGCGATCCCAATAAGCCATATTTTAACAATTTTGTAATATCAGTATTTAATTTGAAATACCGTAATAACGGTATTAACCCTTTGACCGCGGTTGACTGCTATAGCAGCCCAATCTGGACCGATTTGGATCCGAGCCGCGGTCAAAAGGTTAATATATTCATCCGGTATTGCAATCCTTAGTTCGATTACGTTGGACCGTGCAAATAGAAGATTATGTGTAAATCATGTCCAGTTACTAGTGAATTTGGTTTCGGTTTTATTTAATTTTTCAATGAGCTATTTATCTGTTAACATTCCATTGCCAATTCACTTTGGATTGACAGTAATGGTAAAAGATTTAATTTACTTATTGAAAATCTAGACTGAATTTTTTAAAATATAATTCTTGACTTTTCATTTGTGCTGCAGGAAAAAAGCAAGATTATGTATAAAATAGTACAGGTGGAGTTTTTTTAACATTCCTTGCAGTGCAGTGGAATTATTTTTGGTTCTGGAAAATGTAATGTATAAAAGAAAATTAAACACATATTTTGCGAATGTTTATTTCATTTAATAATGTTACTTAAAAACAAATAAAAAAATATTTACAAGAAGGTTGCGAGATTTTGTAATGAAGCGCTATAACACATAATATAAATAAAAATATATATAAATAAGCAAAGTCATTTTTCTTAAATTAGTAAATAATATGTTATAATAACATATGATTTCTGTAACATGTTTATTTTAGACACATGATTAGGTTGACGAGCCCGAATGAAGAGCAGCTACAATTCATTGTGTTAATAATAAATTTATCACAAAAATATTGTATTTATAGTATTGAAAATGAGTAAAATACAAAATTATTGTTATCATTTGATCTTTGTGATTTATGTTGAAAGAAATTGTATTTATTGTTATGGAAGCCACCCATCTCAAAAAATAAATAGACATACATAGTTTTTATTAGTACTTTAGAGTTGATAAAAAATACGTCGCCACTTCTTGAACAAACGTTTTTTAAAGCTGATTAAATATATAAGTCAATTTCATAGTATTGTGATCAAAATATTTATAGCCAGTCAGATGCTACAATTATATAATTATTCGTAAATTTTCAAAAGATTACATCTTTTCAATAAAGAAATGTATTTAAAATTGAATCCGACTGTATGTACTGTCATGTACTGTATTATCTCATTACATTATTCTACAACTGAATTTATTAGGTTGCTCGATATATAATAAGAAATGTATGTAAATTGGAATCATATAACTGTATAGAATGTTACCATATCAATCGTTGAACATCATCAAAATCCGTCCACACGATTTCTTTTGTGAAAAATACATTGTACGTCACAGCATTGATGATAGAAAAGAGTACGGATTCTACAATAATAACCCACCAAGGAGGCTTGGTAAAGTGTAATCGTAACATCACGAAGGGTACAAAATAATACCTGACTTCAATCATCGTTTGCAGTGCTAGTGTTATGAATAGTCCGAAATAAAATGGCATTAAAAATGCAATACTCACAGAGTTGCGAATATTTTGGTAAATTGACACCGAAAGGAACACATAAACGGGAGCCATTAAATATCGCACATACCAATAATTACCGTAGAACCTATTCCAAATGTAAAAAGTATAATGTCGGTTATCTGCCAACAGATACGGATGCACGATCGTGTTTAAGTATATTATTAATAAGATAAGTAGAGTGATAAACGTAGTGATTAGTTTGCGACGTGCCAAAACGGTCAATACATCAGACATTTTGAGTAATACAAAAGGCATAGAAAAAATGGCATAGAACAGTGTGAAATAAAATAATTGAGGAATATGTAAGGTGGCCGTGTGAGCTGATTTATCACCTAGGACTATAGAACCGTTCATGGCTACGAAAATCGTAAAACCAATCAAAACTAACCATAGGGCTACATTTTCAATTATGTTTTCTTTTTTTAACGATTTGACTAGAATTTCGCCCTTTGTCTCAACATTGAAAACAAGAGCAGCACAAAAGTCTGTAAAACCATAATTTTCTATATCTGACGCTGTCCTTTTCGCTGAGATCTGTTCCACGTCATCGTTTTTAGAATTTTTTTTCAATTTTGAGATATCTGCAGCAGTTTGCTTATCTTTGGATTTCCAATATTTAGTAATATTTTTGTGGTACGGTTCATAAATGAGATCACAGCTCTGTTTGAAAAAATACAATAGAACCCAACTGATATTAGTTTGACGCATCAATACGGAAAACGCCCCACTGCAGGCGGTGAGTACATAGCGTTGTTTCATAGATATGTTAATAAGTATCAAGACAAATGTAAGCGATAACGTGTCAGTATAGTAAACATGAGAGAAAAAATACAATGGCGGCAGTAATGCCAAGTTTAGTGCTTGCAAAATTGTTTTACTGCTGAACGATTTGGAGCCATCTTGATTACGGCATAGTATTTTAGCAAATAGATACAAATTTAAACAGGAAGCTAGCAAATTCAAAAACCGCAAAGAGTACTTGGTGCATGTTACAAAAGGAGAAATAGCAAAAGTGGAAATAATATATAATCCGGGTAATGTGGTTATTTTTGGATTCCAATGGCTGAAATTCTTTTCGCAGTATTGTAAGCCTTGTTCGAAATGAAATAGTTCATCTACAACAAGGTTGCTTGATTCATATACTCTATTGAAGACTTGCAGTGAACCTACAAAATAGACTACAATTGTTGCCAGCAAAATTATTTTTGTATACTCTGCCATTATGTTTCTTTCTTTTAAAAAAAATGTTTCTTATATATCCAGCATGTTTTAGCACGTAAGACAGCAGTTCCACATAGTCCTGATTTGATTTAAGAGTGTAATATCGTTATATTAATGTGTCGGTAGAGAACACCATCATTCACACTGTATGAAGGTCATTTTTTCTTCTGTTAAAATTGCTCATTAAGGTAGAACATCTGGAAAAAAAAGAATTTACACTACAAAACTGTTGAATAAAATATAAAGATACGAAATGGTATATAAAAAAAACTAACCAACAAACTCGCCCGAATGACTTTTTGTTATTTATGTTGAGAAAGTAACAATCCTCGGCGAAAATAGACTTAAGGAAAAAACTATTAGATAAAATGATAACATTTTAGAATAAAGGTAAAATTCGAAGTAATTATTTATAATTTAAAAATCAATATATAAGACTAGAAACCAACTAGACGTTGTTAAAATTATGTCAACGTAGCATGTAAATAGAGAATGAATTCAAATGAATGTTATATAGAATGCGTTACAGAGGGTCTTCAAATATTTAAAGATATTAAATGTGTAAAGTAAGTTAAATTTTTATTCAAAATACAATGTTTACATAGCCACCGGAACGATATGAAACAGCCAACAAAATGCCGGGTGGAAAAACTTAAGATAGTAAGTATCGATTTCAATTCGCAAATAACATTTAGAAAAAAACTGCAGTTTTACCTCAAATATTTCGTTTGATAACTTCATAAGAATAACTGTTCATCAAAAGTATAGTTGTTGAGTTCGACACGTATTGTTATTGATAACAAGCACAAAATCTGCTCCCGACATTGGTCGCCACCAGTAAAAGTATATTAGTCTATGGCCACCAGTTAAGTATACTAGTCTATGGCCACCAGAGTTGACCAGAGTGTGATGGGAAAGTTGTAACGATGGTAACGATTTGATTTTCTACTCGCTATAATAATATGACCAGAGATGACAGCAGTGCAGGCGAAGTTGGTTCAATCAAAAAATTAGAGTATGGCATAGACAAAAGGTCAAAGAAAACTACTGTCATTAGCAATACCTCATAAAACCAATATGCAGTACCACTTAATGTGGTGCAATTCGGTTTCCATCATCTGAGAGAAAAGTTGAAATTTTAAATTGATTCGGAATGTAAAGGACATTAGAATCTTATTGAGGCTAGTAATATAAACACTTTGCATACCATCACAATTACAGATTTGAGAACTTGAGGCTACGATAACATCAACTTTATTATTTTTACTATAATTTCATTTTTTTTAATTCAGATCCTGTAAAAAGTTTGTTTATATTTGGTGACATTAGTGCCCTTTCTATAAAAGTTGTAAATCTAGTATCAACGTAATGTTCATTAAGTAACGAGTGTCCTTTTTCCAATACGTTAAAAATCAGGACTAATAGCAAAAATATGCTGCCAGTTCAATATTAAAATAAATGTAATAAAAAAACAACCATTAATTTAAGATATTTTAAATTATAAGAATACGTAATAATTTTTTTTGAAATAAAATAATAATTCGTGTGTGAGTGATGTTGTTTTAAGTACTTACATAATTAATTTTGTAAAAAATAGTACATATGATATTGTATACTTATAACTGCCGTTTCTTTCATAATGTATTCATGATAGCTTATTCGATTTTTATACATTTATTATTATTTTGTCAATTATTATTGATGTTTCAATAAACCAAAATGAATTTGGAGGCTTAGTGAATCATCCGTGTAATCAGTGTAATGTTGAAAATCGTTGCAACACCACCATGTCATTTGACATTTTGATTTAAGTATACGTCAAATTTTTACAGCGATTACTTTTTCTCGTTAAAAGAATTCTTATAAATCTCGAAGGTAATTTTGTGTTATTTTAGAATCACTTTTAATGTAATTGGTAATTTATTTTCAATGCCAATTGTTGTTTATAACTTTTCATTTTTGTATAAATAGCATTGTTAAATTATATAGACACAATGCCTGGATTCATGAAAATTATTTAAAACTAATTTAATACAAAAAATATCTGTAATACATTCAAATTACTATAATAAATATTTGTTTGGTAAACTGTAAATTCGAAGTATGGTGTTATATTAATAATTCAATTGAGAAAAGATTCGCTCATTCATTTGCAACTTTTACAATAAAAACTGATTAAAACGTCAATTTACTTTCAATGTCATATAGCAGAGAACATCTAATAAATTGTTAAAAAAAATATTTTTCAACTTAAATATGGAAACCAGGTATATTGTTTTTTGTGTTTGTTGTCATTAACGACATAAAAAAGTGAAGAAAAGTTTTGTTGCTTAGTTTTAAAAATATGAAACTAATAGACACTTTTTATTTATTTCCAGACAATATAGTTGAGACATCAATGTAAAAATGTCGTCAACGGATAAACCTCTTCGCGTAGGTCAGCGGGTAGAAGTCACCGCCAAAGGTGTTCGAGGGACAGTGGCATACTTTGGGCACCCGACCTTTGCCACTGGGAAATGGGTTGGAGTTGTTTTGGACGAGCCGAAAGGGAAAAATAATGGTACCATCCGGGGGCATGCATATTTTACAGTGAGTAAATGTTTTTAATATTATATTTTCATACTTCGTTGTTTTACGCCAGGCGGTGAAACCTTTCTACATGAAATGTGACCATGCGTCTAGTTTATAGGTAGTCTATCCTGCTGTCCCCATACAGAGCTTAAAATGACTCATTTTCGGAAGGACGGCAACCTAATTAAAAATTGTGATGAATTGAAAAATCATCCAAGTACATTATAACCAAGATTCATACATTACAACCAAGAAGAGTATTCACTTAATTCTAACTACATTACACCGCAAAAAGTGACAGAATGGAACACTGGGAATGTTTTTTAAGTATTTCTATTCTTTTCATTAATAAACAGAAATATGAAGAAATATTAGTTTTCTTGAATACACATACAGTGGAACCCCCAAATACACTACCCCGAATTACGCGTTGGTTTGAAATATTTGTTGCATTTCATTGTCGTTGCTATGAGACGGTCGTCTGTGCGGTTCATACAGTCAAATGTTGGCTAGGGTCTGTGTATTTAACACGTGCCAGGCTATACATGCATAGCCGGGCGAATTTCTATATGTTGGATTTTGGCGCGCTTTTAACTCAATCACTTGGTAACTAAATATTTCGTCCATATTTTCCCTTAGTTTTGTATTTTTCGCGGAAAAAACATTCATAATTTTGTATGAGATTCACTCCCCCAATTACACTACCTCAAATTACACGGTACCAACTTTAGTGCAAATGGGGGTTTTACTGTACTATTAACTAAAAATAAGTAGTTGTCCTGTTTTGACGAAACAATGAATGGTCACGTTGCAATAATTGCTGCGCAACTAATGCATTGAAGTCGATGTTCGAGTACATTTAAAGAAAGGGTAGTGTTTGATGTTATTTTTGTGTTTTGAATCGGTCGAGTAACGCCCCATCTGGGTGTGGCGGTGCACCGGAGACCGTTGCATTTTTCAGTGCCTGGCATAAAACAACGAAGTATCTATATGTTTTAAATATTAATATAGTCTAGTTATATAAGTTTAAATTTTTTTAACCCTTAAATTACTACTGATCAACAAAAAAAACTTGAATTTGATCTTCTCAATTATATATTTCAAAATATTTAGGATGTTGAGCAGATTTTTCACAAACTGTTCTCTAAATATCCTGTGTTGAAATATTCCATTGGGTTATTTTGCGCACTCCAATGTTTTATTTGTACCTTTTCAGTGTGAAGAAAACTATGGTATGTTTGTGCGACTTACACAATTGACACTTCTCGACGAAGACGGTCATCCTATGGAGATGTCGGCCACCACTCCGGATGAAGTGAAAGGATCAAGATCTCGATTGAGCAGGTGTGTATTTATAAATATTGGTACTAGAAGTATTTGAATAAATAGAATAGTGTTTGTAATCGATAAACAACTAAATTTTACTTCATATTGGTTTTTTTATAAAGTCAATTTCCTGGTGTTATACAAGGGCATAAAATCTTATTTTACAGCAGCATGCCTGTTCAACCATTTTCATAATAATTTTGTACTAATCGCAGAGGTGGTAACTGACAAGTTTAGGTATATTAAACAAATTAATGAGTTTGTATAAATAAGTCCATAAAATATCTTTTTTTTTTATCTCTTCATCTATTGGTCAGTAACCCCATGCCATACATCCAAATATTTTATCATCTATTATTTATTGCGATTCTCACATTTTTATTGAATTATTATTATTTATTCAGATGTAAAAACTACACACATATATCAGTGATTTTTGTCAGTTACAATATTTTTAGTATGCGCTGAAATTAACAAAAGAATTTTGTGAACAGGTTAACTTTTGTATACACATCGGTAGCCATATCATATTGGGCAAGAAATTTCACTACGGCTCGAATCCCTTCTATAGTCAACGCCAGTAGAGACCGCATGTTTACACATGAATGCGATAAAGATCTCAGACCGAACTGGAAGTAATAGTTTCTAGAAAATTATTCAAAAGTAATAATGAATTTGTTCATGTACACTTTTAACTATGCTTTTTAAAATTTAATATAAATATTTACTACTTTTAAATTATGTGAAATTCTGACCAGGTTCACTTACCATTACAATTTTCTTTTAAATATTTTTGTGCAGTTATAGTAAAAATAATCAAAGTAAATCAAAAAACTTGATTTTTAAAAAAATAGCTCACTATTCAAAGCACGATAAATAAATTCAGAAAGACTAGGTATCCAATGACAAACCATCTTACGTTTATAGCTAATGAAGCTTTAGCATAACGATCACAATACTCCAAGCAATGCATGCATCAATAATGTACCGATTGGACTAGAATCTCCCACATGCCTAAATTGCAGGAAACCCCTTTGCAGAGTACTATAGTGTAATGTTTACTATAGAGTACTATAGTGTAGTTTATTTTCAATTTTTTTTTCAATTGTGTTAAGTGTAACTATCGATTTGTTATAAAAATGATTTTTCACAATTTTAATTGATTTTTATTATTTCATGACATGATATCTTTGTTTCTATATTTTTTCTCATTTATCTTTTTATTTTCTTTTTTCCCCATGCACACTAATCGCTTACTATAAAAGCACTATTCCAAAAAACTCCACGAGTACAAAAATAATAATTTCCCTCGTCAGTCGAGTGACTTCTTCAAAATTACAGACTAAATATAATAATAAACATGCAAGATATCTGACAGATTTGAAAAATCCCTTATTGAATGTTGGTAAAAATTCTTTTCAAACTTTCGGTCAAGAAATATCTCCAATGTCAGTTTGTAAGCGTGCACCAAATTTAGTTAATTCAATTAATCGAGCCTTGTCAAACAAAAAGTTGAATGATTTTCCAAAATTTGAAGAAATTCAACTAAACGAAGACAACGTTGAAGTAAAAGAGGTCTCCTCTGAAAATGAGTTATTGTCTGCATTCGATCATAAAAATAATTTCAATAATGTTAATATCACTGAAAGTCTTTTCTTAGATGATTCAAAATCAATTTTTGATACGCAGAAATTTCGTCGTGACGTACAGAATTTAGTGCATAAACAAAATAAAAATATTCTAAATCCCGCCGTAAATTATGGTCCATCTACTAAGTGTGCAAAAAAAAATTTTGGCTCGTCTGATTGTAATATTAAGAAAAAAAATGAACGAATTGAAGGGGATAATGTGCGCATCAAAAATATTGACAGCTCTGAGAATGTTTTGAGAAATAATGATAAGCCACATCGAACGGTCGTGGATATGTCTTGTTTAACAAATAATATTAAATTTGATGAAGTTAAATTCTGTCAAGTCAAGACCGATCTCAATAATACGTCACAGTCTTCTAACTCAAAATCGGCGCTAAAAAATAAGTTTTCAATCACTGGTTCAAAAGAGTATACAGGTAAAACTGTATTAAGTGTTGATCCAAAGATGAGTCTCATACCAAATTCATGCTATCCTCAATCTATTGCCAATAAAAGGCCAGTCTACCCAAATTATTTAAACAATAAAGGCGCACTGTCATCTTTATCAAATTATGAAAAAAATAAAGTAGAAGTCATTTCGAACAGTGAATATAAGGCAAAATCTATTTCTGTTTTTGATAAGAAACTCAAAGCCTACAGTAATCAAAGAAACTTTGCAGTCAGTAAACCTATCACTTCAAGTAATATTAAAAAATGTAAAACTTTAGATATTGAAAGTAATGCCAAGTCTTTTGAAAAATGTAACCTTTTAACTTCTGACAAAAATGAGCAGAAGGGAGCGAAATGTTACTCAGTGCACATTAGCTATAAAAAGCAAGTATATCATTTTTATTTATATTTTTTTACTGGCAAAATCTATATTATCTGTAGTATGAGTAACTTGACCCTATGTTGTTGTCATTGTTTATCTCCTTTACGTCTATTTCGTATATGAATTGAATTATAATTTTCTAAACCTATAACTAAATTGTAGAATAGCTAAGCTAAAGTTTTTACTGTATCCATATTAAGTTTTACCTTTAAGAGGTAAATGATTGAACATATTTGACAATACCCGCCTCAATGACATAAAACTCTTTTCAATAAATATCTATATCTGCACATTTTCGATACTTTATTTCATACTCGGCATATCTGATTTCTTGAACAGTTATTTTCTAAACAGTTCTTCTCTACCCTGCCGTTACATGTTTTTTTATAAAATATACAATTGAATCGTGTATTTTGAAAACGTTACGAGTTACATTTTTTCCAAAAGTATGCAAACATCTTCAAAATACCTAAATACACAAATATAATCTGAAAACGTTCCACGCAAGTATATTAAGTTCACTTTAGAAAAAGTGGATTTAATAAAAAAAATATATAACTTTGAAGAAAAAAATCTGTTTTTCGTTGGAATACAAGAGTTAATACCTACCATATAATATATATATAACATGAAAAATTTTCATTATAAATTTTACAGGACACATATTTTTCACTCTCCTGAAGAATTACAAAAGTGTGACTTGTAACGTTTTCGAAATACACAATTCAATTAGTGTTATATAAAGTCTTTTTTATGGATATTTGTAATCAATCAGTCAAGAGTTAGAATAGTTGTAGTTTTAATATTTGTATCATTTTTATCAATATCTTTCTGAAATTAAAATTAGCTTAAATACTTACACACATGTAGGAAATCCTGAAAGGTCTTGATTCGCTAGAATTGTTATTAGTGTGTAAATTGACATTTTATAAAATTGTTTACCCGTTTTTGCTACTCCTAATGGAACAGTATAACCCAGGCTCAGAGGTCTAGACCCACAACGTGAGTAGAATTTAGTGGAACTTTATAAAATAGCATTATGTTATTCTGTAGTTATTATTCTTTGTAGATTTAGATTTTTCAATACGAAGCTTATAAAACCTCAAAAGTGACAATATCAAAACTTTCAAAACCATTTTTATTATCATCTCAAAGTTGTCACTTGAGAAGTATAAAAAGCTAAGCAATATTAATTTTTTAACATTACCTAGGCGTGCAAAAAATACATCTGCAAAGACAGAAAAAGCAAATGCTTTTGAAGATAACCATAATTTGGTAATAAATCATAAACATGAGATTTAAATGTAATTGCTGAAATCATTTTATACTTAACATAATTTAAATCTAACTTTTTGCTGGTTTTTGCAATGAATTGAAAGATTGGACTGAAATAGTTTGGCAGCATCTAAATAAATGTTTATTATTTTAAATTTGTTCTATTTCGATGTATGTTTAATAATTATTAATACTTTTTCTCCTTCTTTTTGGACGCTGCATAATAATTTTGTCCTATTTTATTAAAATTATTATTTCATAACACCAAAATATTCCTGTGTGTGTGTTTTTTTAAAATTTATTGAATATTCTTAAAAACTCTCAAACCAAAGTGTAAGGAGGAAGATGTCACCAGCTCAACCCCAGAAACCGGTCTCGCTTTCTGTTTCGAGGTAATAATGAAATTTAGACGTGCACTATGTAAACTGTAAAATTGTTCACGATGGAATTGTATTATATTTACCGCCTGTTTTAATGTTATATAAACACAACGCTTTTGTAACTTATAATATGCAAAATATTCTACATTGTTATATGCTATATAAAATATTCTTCCATAACCTGCTGTAGAAATATGTTGTATAAATTTGTATTTTTTGTTAGTTCTGTTGTATGTATAAAATATTAAATACATTCCAATTAATTTATTTAATATAAAATATGATGGTGGTGGGTTTTGTCTAGCACAGCGTTTCCCAATTATTTTTTGTCACAGAACCGTTCCATATGTTGTGGAACAAGATGAAAACACCATAATTGCTTAACCCTCCAAGGACGAGCGTCACCATATGGTCACACAAAACACCGTTGTCTATTGATCCCACTATTCATACTTTTTCTACCTGAATATCGTTGCTTTCGCTCATATTTGGTTAAGAAGGGTACGGACTACAGTTAGTCATCAGCCGTGGGAACAGGAACCGTCTCTAAAAGCACATGTGATTTTTTGAATTTCCGTTTTTTTTAATTTACTTTTTGAAACTGTTAGATATTTTTTTATAAAAACATCAAATTATTTACAGTTATTTTGCTAATATATTTGTTTTGAAATTATGTTGATCTAAAGAGGTCAAATTGTAAATATTTTAAAAAAAATCACGTTTGGCTATATTTCAACCCCGAATGTTTGCAAGCCCATACGGTCACTTTTGTCCTTACTACTGTCCGTACTCAATATTACGCGGTAATAAAAGGATGAGCATGACCATATAGTCATGCGGAGTTTCTATACAACGACTTTGCGTTTTTTTTTTTTTTTAATTTTGGATAGAAATAAAAGTTATCCGTGACTTCAATATGGTTTAGAAAATAATTTTTTTATCGGAAAAAAGCTCTCGTCTCTGGAGGGTTAATGTATTTTGACATCATCAATGCACACGTCTCCACCTGTTTCCATTACCTTCATTAAATGTATGATTAACACTGTTGATACCATGCATTGATGGCATGGTTTGAATAATGCTACTACTAGAAATTGGTAGTTTTGAGATATGGCTGATCAAAGTTTTGTCACATCTAAATTGATTTGTAAAAAAGTGATTATTATTATTCGTCTCATATTTTTAGTCAATCAATTAGTCATTTATCTCGTTTCAATTCGATATTGAAACGTTTACAAAACTATAAAATCATATTTTGAGCTGTATTTATATGGAAATCACAGAAGATTTTTTATATTTATTTATTTCTATATGCCAATATATTGAGATAAAACTAGTATTTTTTTCTTGTCGTACTTTTATGAAGTCATAGAAGAGAGGTATTCGAATATGATAGATAGTATAACTCAAAATATCAAATTTTTGACTTATCGATCTTTGGAACTAGGCCATCGGTATGCTCTCACCAGTTGTATGTTTCTTTGGAAACTTTCCCATATAAGTAAATCGTTTTCGATAACTTTTTCAAAACCAAATCTCACTCGCCCGTAGATTTAAACAAGCACCTTTATTATGTTCTACAGATCTGCATATAGTTTCAACTTCTCCGTGTAAATCCTAGCTTTACATTGCCGAACCCCATTTGGGAAACGCTGGGCTAGTAGTAAGTAATCAAAAGATGTATCTGCAGTATAGTAAAATAAATCATATTTGACACCCTAATTTTTTTAATTGTTGTAAAGCCTTTTTCATTTGCTCACTGTTATGGATTGACTTGCATTAAAAACACAAATAGAATTTGCTATTATACTTAGAACACGAAGCTTTATAGGAGCATAAACACTTTATTTTAACAATGATTTCTGTAGAATAACATGTTGACAATACTCCTGAGGCATTACCTTATCCAATATTCCGGCTCAAAAAGACTGCATTGATTTCTCTGGATATTTTTATATCATCCATATCACAATCGTTCAATGGATGAGGATTTATGCGATGGATGGATGTTAACAAAATAATGATACTATAAAAATAGTTACACAACGATTTATAATAATAACATTTATTTTTTTACCAGCTTTCTTTGATAGTAGTTAATGTATAATACTGTGTAAGAACTATATTTATCTATGCATCAGGCTCATGCTGTGAATTTTTCTCTTTCTCGCTCAATCGCACGTGAGTGAAAGGCGTGTGGGAGTTATAAAGGCATGCGGGCATTTGCTCTCGTATCCTTTTTTCTCATAAGCAAGTGAGGGTGTGTTATGGCGATAGAGAAACATCCACCGCAAGCCGATGCTGTGCATGTCGTAATATTCACTGTTAGACGCAATACACCCATATCAACGGCTCCCAGTCTTTTAAATTTAAGAATCTGTAGAAACATGACGGCGGTGTTTTTGAAATAGATATTACTATTCTTAAATATATTAGGCAGTAACTTTTTACTAGATAAATTCAAAACATTGAGCGTGACACTGTATAGCTGGCCAATTCGCATACCCCTTATGGAATTTGTAATCTGAAGGTTGGGAGCCAGTGAACTAGTTTATTATTAGTATTAATAAAATCTAAACCAAATTATATGTTAATGTGTTTACTTTTGTGATCTAGGTATTGACTAACACTAAACTTAATGAAAGCTAATGTTATTAACACAGAACATTTTAAACAATAAGAAGAATTCACCACTTTTTAAAAATAAGTAAAATTTCTTGTTAATTTACACTATCTTGCACTGTATTTATGATAATAGGTAGAAGAAAATTGCATCATGATTTTCCACAATTAATCCAAAGATTATCCATAAAGATAAGCAGAAATTATGCTTCATTTGTTTATAAATTCTCTTTATTTAATCTTAATAGTCTTGATCATTTTAAAAATGCATTTTGTATACTCGATTTTAGGCTATATTAATACATTGGCCTAAAACCTTTTTATTAAAACATAATTTCCAAAATATTAAATCTATTTTCTTAAAAATTACCGCATTAGTTTCTTATTAAAAGTAAAGCATATAATTTAACAGCATAAAATCATCTTTCATAGAAACATTTTCGGTATTGGCATGCCTATTAGTAGTTTTAGTAAATTATGTAGTAAAGTTGTCTTCACTTTGTAGTTGTAGCACTATAATATATCAAAAAATAGTACATTTTACAGTTCTCGTCAATCGTTGGCTGGCTCACGTCAGTCACTCTCTAATGCATCCATCCAGTCGCCTAATGACAGAGATTCTACGCCAGACTCTACTATCAAAAGAGCTTCGTTTGTTGAGGTGAATATTCATTTATATAACAACCTAATTTTATAATATTTTTACTTACAGCAATGAGCGTTCCACAGTTGAAAACTCAAAAGACATACTGAAACATTGTTTTGCTTATAAGATATTTCATGATTTAATTTAGTCTACCTAATATTTTAACTATGATAAATACTTCTATAACAGATTAAAATAACAAAGTATTTTAGCTCTACAGTTTTTAATAATTTTATTTGTTGATAGCTATTTCGGCTTGCGCCATCGTCAGAACTATGTTTAAACTAATGTTTTGCTCAGCTATATATACTGGCTCTGAAGAGATACACAATGCATCAAGTTATTCGCTCTAACATCCTAATTATAATTACAATATTACACTTATCAAAGAACGATTAACAATCTGGGTTTATTTCTTAAAACATTAATTAGGATAAAATTAAAATGATATTTATTATTAATGACATTACATAAAATTTATTAACTATGGCTTTATTGTTTCGAACAACAATAAGCAATATGGGTTTTTTCAAAGTAAATTATGATAAATTATACTAATATTCTCAAAATCATTCAAGCGTGCCCATTGTACTAAACCAACAAGATTATTTTCGAGTTTATAAATTCAAATACCGATATTACCTATCCTTATAAGCCAATTAGATACTAAACTCAGTGATAATATTGTTGGTTTGTAAATTGTCTTGTGTGAAACGAACTTTCGAGTTGAAAAATAATTATTTTTGTGTATTTTCGCAGACAAACTTTGTGGAGACGCTTAATCCTCAGTTTACACCGGGTCAAAGTATCACTTCCCCGATAAGTCAACCTGTCACACAGCCTGCTTCATCAGCTGCAGAAGAAAAACTGGCATATCTGCAGGCTCAACAAGAGGTGTAACAAATATATATAATAAATGAAGTATTGCTTTTTCAATAACAATGTTTTAAAATGTCTTTAAAATTAATCAATTGCAGATTGTCAACCTTAAAGCGACAGTGGAAGACCTGACTGAAAAACTAGACACCCTACGGCTCCGAAGACTAGAAGATAGAGAAAAATTAAAAGAATTGGAGAGGTTGCGACTTCAATTAGATCAGATGACAGAGTTCAAGGCCAAAATAATGGAGTCGCAGGCTTCCCTTCAAAGAGATTTACAAAGGGCAAGATTAGAGGTAATTTATCAGGAGTAATTATATATGTATGTGTACTAATTATAAATTTTTATTCCAGTATGAAATCAGTCATGAGTGTTTCGGTGTATGTATTTTATTATCGGTGAAATAAGGAAAATTTACAATTTTTCCTTTATTTTAGGCACGAGAAGCTACAGCAGCTCGTGATGCTCACGCTGAAGAAATGGCAGAACTCTCTGAAACAGCCGAGATGGCTGCGTTAGATAGGGAGATGGCCGAAGAAAAAGCAGAAACTTTACAATTGGAGCTGGACGCTAACAGGGAGAGACTTGAAGAAGCTCTTTTGGATCTTCAGCTACTCAGGGCAGAGTTGGACGCTGCAGGCAAGTTCTGTTGTGCTCAGGACTGTGGGTGTCGGACATGATTTACTAAAATTTATTATTGATATGATTTGTAGAGGGTAAGACACTGTTTAGTGCGAAATTGTATGTCTTGTAAAATTAATTTTGATATCTTTGTTATTCCACTTGTGGTGGCTACAACTTGTGACACGTGTTTCGTCTCTTTGAATTACGAATAAACTCTTAAACGTTGTGATAGTCTGATGATGCTTCTGAGAAAAAAGAAATGAAACACCTGTCACAAGTTGTAGCACAACAAGTGGAATAACAAAATTATCAAATTCAATTTTATATTGAAAATGAAATTTCACAAAGTTTCCGCCGAATCTGTCCAAAGATATGTATATATATTTATGTACCCTATTATTAGAAAAGCAAATCAACTGTAGTGACAATAAATTTTAAAATTATTATGTAATCATCAATGCTCAAATGCAACTGAAACAATGACACTTTTATGATTTATCTTTTAATAGGAGTTAAAGAAGGCGGTGGTGGAGGTTCAACGTATGAACTGAAGCAATTGGAGCAGCAGAATGCTCGGCTCAGAGACACTTTAGTCAGACTGCGAGATCTGTCCGCGCATGAGAAACATCACATGCAGAAAATGCAAAAGGTAACACAAATAATGCCAAATAATTATACTTTTTCAGTCTTCTACACAAATATTTAATACAATCAAAGCAATCAGGTGTATGCGAATAGAAATTTGTAGAAGCAAGAGCAACTCACCACCAGTGTTCCCTCTAAGGTGTACGCGTGTGCGCGCGCGCGCACATGCATAAGCCTTTTAATAGCCTTTTAACTTAGTGATCTACTTATATTTTTGTTTATAAACGATACAAACTGTTTACCACGCGTCAGTTCAAGTACATCCGTGCATTTGAATGGCCTGAAGATGCCGAAAGGCGAAATCTGGGTCGTTAGCGACAAAACTCATGGAAAAGTACAAAATTCAAACAATTCAAATTAGGTCTAAATACCGTTATGTGGCACACAATTTTTTTAATTTTCTTTCAAAGTTGCATAGCTAATGTATTTTGCGCACATAACCTTTGGAAAATTAGAGGGAACATTGCTCACCACCCAATTGCAGAACTGCGTTTAACATCATGTAAATTATCTTGGCAAACCGGTTCACAGTTGTGGTTAGTTTGTCTTGCCTAATGTCTTGTTTGTCTATTTACGATTGTTACTGATTCCGGTAACAACGTCTCTGTCAGTATTCCTTTCAGACATTCTCATTGAAGGTGCAGATAATTATTTTTCTGTCTAATATTATTTGTATTTCATTGGAACATGTTTAACATGAAATCATGCGACAATAGGCGCGCACTAGGCGGCCAAGTTGCGGCAGTCAGGCGACCTTGCCTGTCTGCGCAGGCGCTCTTGTATCGAGTAGCAAGCTTAAACTTCACTGAGTACAGAGTTCAAGAATAAACTGAAGCTAAAAAAATTACACGTTTATCTGCAGAATATCTTTGCAGAATAGCGGTAAATATTTTTTTGTAAATTTTTATTGTAAGGTTTTTGACAAATTAAAAGAAAATGAGTTATTGTTAACAGTTATTGGCGGCTAGAATATTTTGTTTTATGTTGAAAAAATGTACATCTGCCAAATTACATAGCATTTTTTTGGAGCGTAGATATTATTTTATTTGTGTTCACTTAATTTTCACATTAAACGAGTTCCACTGTATTTACTTAGAGAAGCAGCAAATTTTATATTTTTTCTTTATTATATGATGTTCATGGCTGTTTTATTTATGCTTTAAATATGTTTTTTTTATAATAGTTTGGAAACAATATAATAAATAGTTTTGGCTTATCTAATGCTTTTTTGTAGACCGAGATTGCTTCAAAGAAAGCGAAGGTTTGTTATTTTTCGAATTACCTGGATGAATATTTTGTTTTATTCCCTGAAATTTTGGTACCTTTTCACTACATATTTGAGTGCCTTAATGTTTTTATTCAATATTAAAAATACTTCCATTATTATTTTTTCATAATTAACATCTTCCATCAACAATTATTTATTATCCTGGCATGGATTAAAATTAAAAATGAATCGCATATCTCCTCAACTGATTCTTGTGATTAATAATCCCTTACACCAGCGTTTCTCAACCGGGAGCCATGTGGCCCCCTGGGGGGCCACAGAAGAAAATTTCAGTTTTGGGGAGCCACAGCAGACTTTAGGGGGGCCACGGCCACCCAAAATATAATGAAATAAAATTTATATTAAAATCAAATAGAATACAGTAGGACAATTATACATCGGAGCAGAAATAATGTATGATGTAATATACATACTTTTTCTATTATTTTCCAATGATATTAAGGGATACCATAATAACTGCATCTAAAAGTAAATGTCGACAATATTGTACAGTAAAAGTCCGTTAATTCGAAATTCAAGGGACCGGATTTCCTAAAAAATTTCGAATTACGAATTACGCGATCACAAAAAAAAAAAATCGCGGCCATTTATTCGTTCTGTCAAAATAAAAATTATAAAGTCAAGTGTTATCATAACAATAGTGTTTGGGTGACATCGCCGTTTTCGTGGCTCTAATGGCGCTTTGAAATTAAAATCAACTTTTGTATTGGTTAAAAGATACCTATCATTTGCTGGCATGTATTTCGGCAATATTACGATAATAGAACATTTTCAAATTAAAAAAAAGAACAAAAAAATACATACAAATATTTTAAAGACAGGTATCTCATACGAATAAAAAACACTATACATAATTGTCACTTAATTGATTTTCAGTCACTTGTATATACTGTATTTGTTTGCTAATGCATTAATACATAAATAGAATGACGTCACTTATGAACAATGTACCATTCAAAGTTTTAGACACATTAAAAATAATTTAACTGAAAAAAACTACATGCTTATGGAAGGCATCAATTAGTTTTGTTTTATTTTTAATTATTGAAGATAATGTAGAATTCGGAATTCCATATTTTTCGGCCAATTTTCCTTTTGGCATCAACTTCTTTTCCACATCATTTATTATCTTGATTTTCGTGCTTATAGTCAAGGATTTGTAAGAATCTCGAACAGGTGCCATTTTGGAGAATGAAGTTGTTTTAAGTTAAAGTACAAAATGTTTTTAAAAATTTATTTCACTGTTTCACAATAAATTTCAAAGAAAAATCACAACAAATACGAATATAAAAAAAACAAAAATAAATGTTTGTTAAAATTGAAAAAAAACTACGAAAAATAAATATTATATACGCGGCCTATATGTATTTGGATTTATCTAAAGCTTGTGAAAATTATCAATGCTACTATCGCGGAAGTCAACAAAGAACTAATCAGAGATAAGAACTAATCGAACTAATTGAGTTATTTCTAAACTAATTCCACAGCAATCCCACATTGGAATTTCTCCGAAAACTTTGTGAAAGATGCGGAAAGTATACAATGAACTTTATTGTTTAGCATATTGGTACCTTACTTTGAAAAAGTTCTATCTTTCATTTTGGCCGAAAATGACCTTTTGTTCGGAAAATGTTATATTTGCCACAATCTAACATACATGTATGTTAATAAAAACACAATAATCCTTTGTACTTCATTCCACTTTATTTAATATGTCAGGACCGGTTTCGCTCATTGCGTGCATTGTCAACTGATAAGAAATATAATTTAACAATGCTATTTACACAAAATTGAAAAGTTATACATTTTCAATTTTGTATAAAAAGCATTGTTAAATTATATTTATTATCAGTTGACAATGCACGCAATGAGCGAAACCGGTCCTGACATATTAAATAAAGTGGAATGAAGTACAAAGGATTATTGTGTTTTTATTAATATAATGCCTTTCCACCAAGTATTGACAGTGATACATGTATGTATATTAATTTCAGAGTCATACATTTTTAAATAAAGTAGTTAGCAGGATTCCAGAGTTCTATCTACACACTTTTTTCATACAGTATTTTTACAAGCTTTTAAGAAATAATAAGACTTTATAATCGATTTATAAACAATATTCATCTTACAGTATTACAACTCCGTATATTATTATAAAACTTAAATCTTTTGAATGAAGTTGCGACAACGTTCAGCTTAGACAATCGATCGGTAGTTGCCAACTGTCAAACGCATACTACAGACTTATCATTAAAAGTGCATTTTTTCTTTTCAATTTCAAAATATGATCAGCCGAATATTCAAACACTCGCATCTCAAAACATGGTAAAGTGCAAATAGAATCTTTTCAAAGTAAGGTAACGACTTTAGCATGTAATATTTTCAAGAGAAATACCTAGTATATAGATGTCTCGCTTGCACTAATGTATGCAAACGCTCGAATTAGCAACTGATTCTTTCTCATGTAATACTTCAGTTTATATGTCTCACTTTTCTCTTTTTGGTAAAATCACATTTCTACGGTGCATAAGGGTTCATGCTTAAGGTGCATATTTGCTTGGCAAGTACCGATTCGAAATAGCCTTGGGTTTTTTTTGTGCTTTCCGTCCATAATTTCTGTACCTACCATCTGTTCACCCCATTTGTGTGACAAGTCTCGACAAAAATTTTGAATTATTAGAAATCGTAAGTACATTTTGACAAAAAACATTACGAATTACGAAATATGTGATATTTCGAATTAACGGTAAAATTTACTATGAAAAGTCAATTTTGGGACCGAGAAAAGTATTAAGATTTCGAAATACGAACTAACGTTCTTCGTATTAACGGACTTTTACTGTATTGACTATCTTGTCCACGGATTTCTTTATCACCCCGTAATAATAAGAAACCCATGTGCTTAATATGTTTTGCTTCACTAATGTTAATATCCATTTTATACAAAACACATGGGAATGGAAGAAAAACCATTTGAAAAATTTAAAACGCTTTAAGAAGTTTCCACAGCAAAGAAAATAGGACATATAGGCAGTCAGTCAGTTCATGTTCATCCGTGCACTTGAACGCATCAAGATGCCGAAAGGCGAAACTTGGGTCGTTAGTGACAAAATCTGTGTGAATGTACATAATTTGAACGATTCAAATTTATTGAAATTCCACCAAGCACCTTCAGTCGAAATCTTAAATTATACATAATTTATTTTTTAACCTTTTAGCTGCCGTAGATGATTAATAGTAATTACCTAGCATGCCGGTTATATTTTGCAATTATTAATTTAATTAGTTATTGACGAGATAACTTGTCTCTGGCGTGTTGAGCACGAAAATTTTTACGAGATATCTCGTCTGTGGCAGCCATCGAGTTAACAAATAATTTGTAAACAAAATTTTATTGTGTTGTATTTTTAAAAAATAAATGTATATTTTTTCATTTTTCACGAGCCCCGAGAATTTTATTACTATGGATAGGGGGGCCACAGAAAAATTTGAGACTCGAAAGGGGGCCACAGGCTTAAAAATGTTGAGAAACTATGCCTTACACAATCCGCCTCCCACATATCTGTGAATTTGAAGTGAGCTTTTCTCCTTAGCATTAAGTGAGCCTGCCATCTTTTTCATTTGATTGATTTACAAGTATGCGATAAATAAATAACAATAAATGTATATTTTATAATAAATAACATTATTTCCAGAAATTTTCCTTTTTATGTAATTTTTCCTTTTTGTTTTTCATTTGTTTAGAGTTTCCAGAAGTTTATTCAAGTGCATACAGAAAATTAATTGCTATTTTTATTATCTAGGACCTTGATCAGAAAAAATCGGAAATAGCAGAACTCGGCAGGACTAAAGAGAAACTCAGCGCTCGCGTTGAGGAATTGGAAGTCCAAATAGCGGATCTACAAGAGCAGGTAAACGATTTATGTTGATCTCTTTTGTACTAAATACATTTATATAGAAGGGCTAAAGAAAACAACTGTAATTTAAAAGTCGGAGTATTATCATTAAGAGAAGTAAACCTCATATCTCAAAATTTTAAATGATGAAAAAACTATTTTCTTTGATAACAAGCCTAGAGTTGATTCAGAAGACGTTGCAAAAAAGTTAATATGCTGGTATAATTTAACCTAACTAGCTCTGAAATAATATTCTCAGACTGTTGGTCTTAGTATTTAATATTGAGAAATGTTATTGCTACACTGAAATTTTTTTGCTGCATTTTAAAGTCCCGTCAATTTGACACCGTTAGGATTCGAGGGGTTATATAGCTTTCATCAGCTGGTGTGAGAATTATAAGAACTATATACTCAAGAAAAAAATTGCATTCGTAAATTGGTGAACAATGAATTATACTTGGTGCATTTTTTGAACCAAGTAATTTGTAAATCTAAATAACTGCAATAGTAATTAATATGTCTCAATATATTTACAATTGATTTTGTGTTTCTCTGTTACGTATTCGTCCCAATCTTGCCAAAGTCACCTATGTAATTTAAGTTTCAACAATTTCGAATATTCATCACTTTCGTGCGATTACTTTTTTATTATAATATTACTCACTTGGAGTCGTGTTTATAAAAACATTATACATAGTAAAATTGGAAACATAATACTGTCTCGGCTGATTTGTATTCAGAACTTATGCGATTCGTGATAAGTAAGGTCTTGGGCCTGATGAAATTTGGTTGATATATAGCCTATTAGCAGATTGAAGTCAAGAAAGAAAATAAGCACATTCATGTCTTGGGCTCCATTGGGATGAATTTACATCCTATTCTAGGCAATCAATTATTATTCAATATTTGTTACGATGTTTGAATATTTTTATATTGCAGTTGTTTTATTAAGCTCCACAAAATGATTTTAAATATAACACAACAAACACATCAGACACTTCATTGTAGAAATTTTACATTTTCTTTGTACATACATAATGCTTAAAGCCGTTGTTTAAATACATCATCAGCACCACAATTTTAAGTGTCATTTTATTTTATAATGAAGGTTTATTTTTCAGTTTGTTTTTTATTATTTTTTATAAAAATTTATTCAGGAAACAGAAAATGAATATGCCCTCTTGAGAATGATAGAGAAATGAATAGTGTTTAAATTTAGACAAGTTTGGATGAAGGTCTCTAGTTCCTAACATAAATTGACTGTAGATTTTGAACCTTCGATTAACCTTTAATGTCTTTCCATGTTATAAATATTATGAAAATTCCCAAAATGTTATAATATAATATATATTTTACTAATCCATGAGAATTATTGCAGAGAAAAAATCCTGTTAAATTGATGAATTTTCATCTAACTAGTACACACATTTGAGTTATATAAAAAAAATTACTGTCACAACACATTATTTTATTCACGTTTTTAAATGCAAAATTTATATATATTTTTTTGGATATTAAAACATTTTTTTTCTTTGCCAAAAACGTGTTTCCGAAGATCGAACTAAACGATGTAAGTTTGATTGATTTTCATTTTATTAAAACAAAAATAAAAATCACGCTTAATATTTTTCCAAAATTTATTTTATCACCCTAAATTGGCAACATTGTAATATATCTTTCATATTTGTATTCTGTCGACGCTATAATTGATTTTTTTTTCATCACTTGGGCAGCACTCATCATATCAGATTTCGTGATTTTTAATGTTTGCGCATGTGAATTTTTATTTTTTAATCGTGTTTTTGGCTTCTGTGTAATATTCTTCTGTCTTTGTTCTTTTTTTATTTAGCTTTGGAATATCCCATCATGGAAAAATAAATTGCTTATGATTTGGGAAATGAGAATACGTGTCGGTACATTAGGCCTCTGTAGGGAATGGTATGGATTTTGCAGTATACTCAATGTACAAGATGCAGTATATTTGTTTTCGTTGTAATACGAAACGGCTGTAGTTGAAAGAAAGAAATTTTGTGCGTGTTAAGCTTTACCTATCACATTATTATTCCAATGTGAAATTTGCCAACGCTTATTAAATTTATATAAACAATGCTAAATTCTATTATAGATTTGCCAATTCTTTTTTGATCTTATTGACATTTTTTTGAAATTTCATTCATTGAATTGCAATTTAAACTTAATATTATACAGCATAATACAATTGTTAATACATGACCTTTTCTACTTTTATTAATAAAAAAATTCAATCTATTGGCAAATTTTTACAAAATATTCAGAAATATTATTCCATATTATATCATAATTGATCAATACATTTACTATCTTTGTTATTTCTTTTATCATCCAGGTGGATGCGGCATTGGGTGCCGAAGAAATGGTAGAGCAGCTGGGTGAGAAAAAAATGGAACTGGAAGATGAAGTAAGAGAAACATTTTTTTTTATATATGCTGGTGCATCAATGAATCAAGTTCTATTAGTCTTATTACATATAACTGTATCATCTTTTATATCTAATAGTCTGTATTACATATTAAGAGTTTTTTTTTATATGTATGCAATTCAGTATGATTTACATCGATAATTTATAGCAACGATGTGATATGTTCATTTCAATTCATATAAATAATAATACACATAGTTCGGTTTATTTTGTCTAAATATCTATTTAGAAATAACAAATTTATTGTTTTTAACTGTATTGGTCTTAAACTTTCAATTGACATTTCTCAAAAATTTTATTTTTCAAACATATCAATATATGTAAATTTAACAACTTAATCAGGTTATTTTAAATAATGGTACAATTGCAATCCTTTTCTGTTGACCGAAGGTATTTAAAGTATTTTTATAGTTTTTCAACAGCAGGATTTCGGTCAATTGTACTGTTTAGTAATCCAATATGATTTTCTTTTAATATTTTATACCTTTAATGAAACTCAATTGACGGACAAAATTTACAGAAAAAAAATTGGACCGGTGTAAACTTTTGGAATATGGATACCTCGTGAAATATCAGTCATAAATCTCACACACGCACTTCAAATATTTATTGATTTGAGAACAGTGTTAATCATTTTTTAGAGTCTTTAAAGGAAGTGAGAAGCGAATCAATGTAAAATGCTGTGGTTCACCAATCAATTCTGAATTTCAATTTAAAAAATCAATCTTTATTGCTCCTAGAAACATATTATTTTTATAAAAAAATGAATATCAAATTGGAGAATAATATAGACTTGTGTAACACGTATTTACACGATTTAATGGCAATCTAAAACTCATTGAAAATAATATTTTTTAATATGTTTAGGTTGTTCAACTAAAAGAAGAAGTAGCAGAACTTGAAGCCTTGCAAGAAGTCCACGAACAGCTTGTAGAGTCAAATCATGAATTAGAAATGGACCTACGAGAAGAATTGGAGATGGCTCATTCGGCGACTAGAGAAGTATGAGAAGGAATCATTACTACATCATCAATATGTAATCTTTTTATATATTTTGAAAGCTTTCTGATTATAATATTTATTTTATAGGCTATTCGGGAAAGAGAAGCAGCCTTAGAAAACATACTAGATAGAGAATCGACCATCACCAAATTCAGAGAATTGGTTCAGAGACTAAATGAGCAGTGCAATGATTACAGAAGTAGACTGGATGAAAAAGACAACAAGTCTGGTGAGAGATTTACATCTTGATTATAAATAAAAATAATGCAGCATCCGGTTCAAAAATAATTGTCAATTCCCTATGTCTCGTAGGTGTGGAAGTTCGCACGGTGACAGAGCAACAAATGGAAATGGTCGGTCAAGGCGGACGTGCTAGCACTCGAGCTGTCGACTTGCAGTTGCGTGCGCTGCAACTGCGACAAGCTGCCGAACATTCTCAACTCCTGCAAGCTTATATGCCGGATCATCTCATGCTTAGAGGAGGTATATGTCTCTCTACTATTAATCATATTCTAATGATAGTTAATGTCTACAAACTCACATTATTTTTGTCAATAGGTGACCATGATGCCATTTTGATACTTCTTCTTATTCCAAGAATGATCTGTAAAGCTGATATTCTAATTGGGCAGCTCAGAGAAAAGTGAGTATGGCATGATACCACTATGCAAGGTTTAAATAAATTAAAGCGTATGAAAGTTGTAAATGTTGGAATAATTCTTTCTTTTTCAATGAAAAATTCTTTTATCACCAATGTTATAAATATGAATCTCTTTACGAATTACCACCATTTGTAGGTTCCCTATGGTGCCTCATGTGGACAGAGAAATGGTTGTGAAGTCTCATTCGGCAGTTCAGTTCAGCTTCCGCTGTAGAATGCAGTTCCATTTACACATGCTATTGGTGAGTTATTGGTGTTACCTTAAAAATTTCAAATGAACAATATTAAGTTTTATAATCTTATAATTTCTAATTTTATTTTCCACAGAGTATCTTGCAACAATATGCTCAAGCCCTAATCTGTTGTACCCCTGACACCCTATTGAGGGTCGGAGGCTCACTGCCAGAATTGGCTACACAAGAAAGACCCTTGGATGCTTTCTTAGAATTACTTAAAGCTGATAGATTAGATGAGAATTGTGCTACAGATGGTGCGTAATCAAATTTCTATGATTATAAATTTACAATTATTACAGTATCGTCAATACAATCTATGGTGAATGGTTTAATTCTTTCTTTAGCTCTGGAGAAATGCTATGCATATTTGGTTACTATGTTCCCGACACTATTAACGGCATCATCTGGTGACATTGAGGCACAGTCTCCGGGCACTCCGCAGCCCAAATCTCCTCGTCCAGGTGAAGCGCAAGCTGTCAGAGCGTGGTGTGCTGCTTTGGCTTGTGCTGCTGAAGGTCTAGCAGGAGATTCAAATATTGTTAAAGCACTTTTACAGGTATTTTTTTATCCACGTTTTTAGGTCTTATGACACTGATAGCTAATCACTATTAACACTTCTTAGGCGGGCCACGACCAAAGTCGTTTTTAGCTGATTGTACGTAGAATGCGGATCACGGCAAAAGTCGTTTTTAGCGTATTGTCGGTAGAATGCGGATCACGGCATAATATGTTTTTTTTATATCGTCGCTTGTTTGCGGGACACATAATATCACGGGTTTGTTTGTCGGCGTTAAATAAAATGCTGCAACTAATTAACATTAGTCCTAATTCTTTTCTAGATTATAAGGGTGTAATTACGCTGTAATTTTTACGGCATTAGATTTTACACTTCCAGTGGTAGTCATGTTGTAGGAATGGCGATTATATATTATAATTATTCATATAATTATAAAATATTGATAAATATGCTATTTTGTTATATAGAATGTTTTGAATATTTAATATTTATAACATGCGGAGTGCTATCTACTAAATTGATAACAGGTTTTATATTCAGCTTTGAAACATAGTGAAATTATGATGATATCGAAATGTTCTAATTTTATTTTTAATGATTAGATGTCACGTATGATTTGTTTTTAAATTTCAATCGAAAATATCGTTTGATTTAGAAGTTGTGTTGATTTTAAGAATGTAATATATTTGTGCGCTAATCACTAAAAAACGCCCGCTACAGGCTTGAGTCTATTTTTTGAAGCGCCCGACTAAGAAGTGTTAATGTCAAATCAACATGCCAATATTTTAATTAATAATAATGAATTGATTGATATCAATTTCAAGTTTTTATATCCAAATTTCTTTACCTATATAAATGAAGTTCATTATTATTTTCCTTCAATTGTCATCAGAGGTGTGCAAATCTTTAATTATGAAATTAATAGTAATTTATTTAATAACAAACCTTCGTGACTCTTAGCCCGGTGAAGATTCAAACGAACTTCAGCAGCTGTCTGAACTCCTCACTGTCACTTCTGAAACACTACTTCAGCAGTTAAAGGCTATTAGAAGACGACTACCACAGGATCCAACTATCACCACTCTCGGACTAGATTCGGAAGTAAGTAAAGTTTAGCAATAAACTTAGTGTAATTTTTATTTTGAAATGTGTGATATATATTAATAATTTTCTTTGCACAGTGGTGGGAACGAGTGGCTCTCCCTGCTGTGACCGAAGCATCGGTTGCTATGCGCTGCGCTCACGAAGCAGCTCGAGCGTGTGCTGCCGCAGCCGCTCTGGCCGATCCCTCTCCTCCTAATCCACACGACTTGAGAAAACTTTGGGCAGCTACAAGCGATAAACATTATAGACAAGTAAGCATTACTAAATTTATGGTGATTGTCTTACATTTCCCAAAAGTTATTGAATCAAAAATATTGAGAATTAATGACCGTAGTATGTAATTATCTGTCGCTACTCTTTTTCAGGACGACCTCGGTCCTCTGCAGTCCGTGAAAAAGTCACTACAAGTTGTTGCTGCGGAAGTTGCCTCGTTGGCTCAATTTACCCAACAGCATGAGTGCCAAATAAATAGCAATCTCAAACAAGAACCCAAGGTATTGTTATTTTTATGCATAACTGGATCAATTGTTGATTGATCGAGAAATATATCCAGCAACTGTAATCCATCGATACCGAACTCATGAAAGAATATCTTAATATAATGTTGTGAATTTTATTTTACAGAGTATTCCTCCTATAATGTTGAGAGCTCAAATAGTTAAAAAACAGCTCGAAGAAACCAAAACGCTAACATTGAAATTAGAAAACAAAGAAGCAGATCTTAGAGAACTCAAGAAATTGCTCAAGGTAAACAATATTTTCGTCTAGTCCATTTTATTTGTTTTATTTACATGACCATAATAAAACTGGTTAAAATGTAATTGCAGCTGAAACAAGATGAAATGTCAGAAATGCAAATTCGCAAAGAGCTCGCAGAAAAGAAATTGAGCAGTGCCTCGAGAGATCAAGAACTACAAGTAGAAAAATTGACGAGGAAATTAGAAGATGCGACAAATCAATTGAAGAGGTAAAACGAATTTTATTATTAAAATAATAAAAATTATGGTTGAATATTTATTTTAATCAATGTTTTATTTAAAATGTTTGACGAATTATGTGTAAAACAGAAAAGAAAAGGAATTCGAAGAGACAATGGATCATCTTCAGCAAGACATAGATTCACTGGAAACAGAACGAGGTGCCCTGAGGGATAAGTTGAAGACCTACGGAAAGAAAGGAGACAAAGGGACAGGTTCATCTCAGGGAGCAGGCGGTATGTATTTCTTTTTTTACTTTAGCACTCATCACGTAGAAGCTCACAGTTATATATTGACAGTATGTTTATTTAAACTTACATTTGCTCTTCACTTATCAGGTGACGCATCGTCTCCAGGCAGTCCTAATAAGTCAATGGCTATGGAAAGGACTCCTCAAAGAACATCGCCAGATAATGCTGATGGATTACGCGAAGAACTGGCACTTGTTCATGGGTAAACATAATTTTATAAAGCAAACACATCTTTGAAATTACGTTGCAAGTCTTCCTATATGTATAAAGACTAATGTTCGATATGCAAAATTTTAACGATTCAAATATTTGAGTTGGTGAGCAAATACAGTGGAACCCCAATCTACCGTTCTCGCATTGTTCGTTTTCCCGCATTGATCGTTTATTTTTCATAGTCCCGGCCAAACACCCATAAGAACAATGTTAAATAATCCCGCATTAATCGTTCCCTGATTTACCGTTTTCCTTTAAAAATTTTGGTCCCGTCACAAATATTATCCCGATTGACCGTTTTCGATGAATATTTCTCATAAATAATCTTGCCTCGTATTTCGTTTTGCATTTTTTTCAGTGGAACCCCGATCTTCCGTTCTCGCTATCTTCGTTTTTTGCATGGATCGTTTATTTTTTACTCGACTAAGACTTCGTAATAACTATGTTTAATAATTCCACGTTAATCATTCCCCGATTTACCGATTTTCTCGATCTATCATCTAAATATTATCATCCTGTCCTAATTACAATCCCGATTGACCATTTTTGTTGATAATTTCTTTTTTCACTCATAAATAGTCTTACATCGCGTAAAATGCGTAAATAAAGAAAACTAGAACTCTAGCTAAGAAATTGAAAAAATCATATAGCAAAAAAAGTTAACTTAGAAAAGTACGCGTGTTTGAAGGGTGGGTGTCTGTCAAAATGTAAGTACCCAAATACGAATAGGGATCTTAGTATTTATTAGTTAACCTGATCTGTGCCGTGCGGTATTAATATGGCCGTACACGGAGGGCCGCGGTTTTCTTTCAAAAAATAAATCCTAATAAATATATATTTTTGGACATATCCTAATAGTATATCATATAGACTTACCATAAAAATACACGATGCGCCATTTCCGCTGACATTTATCCAAAAATGTCCGAAATAAATGATCCACAAAACCTCAGGGTTGTCACAAAATTCACACGGAAAATCGTATCACGGTCGTATATCAAAAGTAGTTCTATCATATCAAAATTGTATCTTAAATATATATATAAAATACGGCGAACAGTTTAAAACAAATTAATAGTCTTCTAACGTGTGGTATGCCTCAAAACAAGGTTCTATGCAGAGAGCCACTTTACATTGTTTGCACTTATACCTAGATGTACTTTGTTGTCCTTCCATTCTCAGGCGTTAAAATAGTATATGTAAAAAATCAAATATCCAGGAAACGTAAGTTGAAAAAGATATATAAACAATCGTCAAAAAAGTTACGACACAGGAAAATCTTATAAAATAAACAGACACTCACAAACAACGCAGGTTATAAAGTTTTAAAACACAAAAAATCATTTAGTAAATAACGAAAAAAGACGTAAATTTAAAAATAAACTGTTAATGTATCTAGTTATAAAACTGTTGTAAATGAAATACTTAACAAAAACGATATTATGGCCCACAAAACCAACTAAGATGTGTCAAACATGAAAACACACATAACTGACCATTTTTCCAGGATCATTGTTACTTGCAGTGAGTATTCAGAATAGAAATAATTCCCCGTTTATAAATATAATACTGGACAAACATAACGTAAGAATAAATGGGAAGTCCCGGTATTTCATTAGTCACTAATAATATGTATGGCGTAACCCTATATAGTAGCGCCGCATATCAACAACACACGAAAACTTTTGTCGATGTCAAAAAATCGATGTATTACAGATTAAAATTCAATATCCTTCGAGTTCAAGTATTACAACACAATCTCAAAAGATGTCACTATATGCGAGTTAAATTTAATTATTTAAGAGAGGTACTGGTGACTTGTAAATTAAGTACAAAGGAGAGCGTAATATTACGCGCATTTTGTATGGACGGCCCCTTGAACACGGACTTGTAGCGCGTAAATATACGCTCTGGGCAGAGATCAGGTTAAGCAATTAAAGAATAAATTTATATATTCTTTAATAAAAAAAGTGAATTAATATATGAGTTGGTTGAAAATTAAACATTTTTTGGTATTTTTTCAAGGTTTCCCGCATTATCGGTTTCCCACATTATTCGTTGATTTTTTCCGGTCTCTTGGAAAACGTAGAATCGGGGTTTCACTGTAGTTGAGTCGGTGAATCACCAAAAATAAATACTGAGTTATTTTATTGTATTACTTTTACATCCTCAGTTTACTTCACCGTGAACGCACTGAGAGAATATCACTGGAAAGAAAACATTGCCGCGAGATACTAGATGGATTAACACCTGTTGTGGCGCCAACCCAGAAATACGATAGCTCTGTGTTGCGACAGAAATTTGCAAAGTTCCAGTTTGTGAGTTAAAATTATAATTATTCTATGGCTATCTGTTTATTTTTTTAGAACTCAACTTGTCTGAGTTAGTTGCATCAAAAAAACATATTTTAAAACTTCTACTGATTTCTTAATTGTAACAATCAATGATTTGGTATAATTTGAAATACAGGTCTACAAAATCATTTAAATTTTCAATGCCATGTTAGTTCCTCTTTATAATCATTTACTCAAAATGTCTTGTCATTTTTATTTTTTTTCCATAATGTTTTTTACAATCCATTCTTACCATTAAATTTTTTTTTATTCATATTGAAATTGAATATGTAGCAATATTCTTTAAAAAGAATTTTATTACTGCTAATTTAAAGGGATAATAGGCTGATTACTTATCTATGGATTAATTTAATGAATATGTTATGAAGCCATTATTGAATTTAAATAATAACTTGCTGTTTTGTTTAGGACTGGACGATGTTCCTTGCAAAATCGGGAGTATGCGTGTTCCCCGATGATGGTTCAAAATACGAAAAGGCTCTCGAAGACCATAAAGTCAAACAAAAGATTATCCGACAGCAATTGATGGTAAAAAAATCAGTCAAGTGCAGTTTTTTCATGTCTAATTCTACTCTTCTCTCAGTGTTAAATGCTAATATTGCTTTTATTATTTAGGATCGTCTTGAAGTCATCCAATGTGAAGTGCGAGAAGAATATTTGAGAAGACGGCCTTGGAGATGCGTTGATACGGATTTAGCTAAATTTCCCACGACTGAATTGTCAAGAGTGAGTAATTTTTTATTAATGTGAATATACTAAGATCAGTACGGTTGTGATCACTGTAGTTTATTAAGTACAGATTATCCACACTGTTTGAGGCGGAGAAAAATATACCAGTTGTTGAAAAACAACTTTTGATTAGGTAAGCTCCTTTTATGTTTCACATTAAAAAGTGGTCATTATCACAAAAAAAATGTGGATTACATAGATGGAAGACATTCTATATAAAATGTTTGTTTTATAAGAACGATAAAAAGTATAGCCATCGCAAGCTTATTAGGGCATACTATAGGGTCTTTCAATAGGGAAGCTCGAAATTTGTTAGGTTATAGCAGTCATGTTGTTAAACTGACATCTGTCAAATTTTTTGTCAATTGTTTAGTAGAGTACGGCAAATCACCATGGAAGGTTATAGCGTTGAACAACGTGTGCAAATCATCAAATTTTATTATCAAAGTCACTGCTCCTTCGACAAACGTTCCACGCAAAATGAGATAGTGCGATTTGACGCCTTTAGACTTCTTCCTTTGGGGCTATCTTAAATCGCAAGTCTGCGAATAAAGCACAAAGCCGTCCAACAAATTCAGTCAGATTTATGCGACAAAGTCATTGAAAATTGGACCTCCCGAACACCTGCCACCAACCAAAGACAGACATTTGAGCGATGTTATATTCCACACTTAATGCCATAAAATATACTTTGAAATGAAAAAAAAATTGAGTAGATATCTCACACACAACTTGTTTTATTTACATTTTAGCAAATTTCGAGCGTCCCTATTGAAAGATCCTAGAGTTCTTCTGCATTTATTTTCCTGATCAGCAAAAATTCCGATTATATAGTGTCAAAAGTCATTGTTGATACGTTTTAAATATTTTCTTTTTATTTAGTCAATCAACACATATGGTGGTGTAGAAGTGGCAATTTTGGAATACCCTCTGCCTTCTGGGACGACGCCGATCACTTCCGCGGTGCATGTGACTCGTGAGCAGCTTTCTGAGCTGGGAACAGCAATAGAGAGGCTAGGCGGCGCGGCAACTATCGTCTATAATGCCCAGTGCGGGAACATTGCAGCTTAATTGACAGATTAACCTTTGCTTACCGGTGATATGTATTTACTACAATTCGACTCAAATAACGTGATTTTCGATATGAAATATAATAGATACGGGGTTCAGAATTTATGTATTCCTCCGTAATTTAGTTACGAATTACTTAAAAAAAATATTTTGTATAATTATTCATCTGGAGAGAAGGAAAAGAATATTTTCTCGACAAATCGGGGATAAACACACCAATACATAAGCGTTATCCAGCACACTTCGTCTGTGTGCGCGTGTATGCGTACCTGTTTGACCTCGCCTGGTGCGAAAGGGACTATTTTCTCTCTCGTATTGTTTACGTCACCAGTTAGAGACTGCCGACCGATGATACTTCAGTAGCATATAAGTCGTTCGATGCAGTGGTTCTGCCGGCTATTTGCGATGCTTTTACTCATGTTTTCAGGCACTTTTCAGCAATAATATTACAAAAAATGATAAATTTATACTTGAAATATCATTAATAAAATCAATATTCATTAATACTCGAATTTTTCCGATTTTTTAATCACTTTTTCATATGTTGTAGTAAATACATATCATCGGAGCTTAAGGGATTTTTTAGCATAGTAAGGAAAAGGTTAATAGTGATCTGTTTAATGTTATCATTGCTAATTTATTTTGTACAAGAGAATCGCTTTATCAGTATAATAATTATAGGTAGCACTAATTCGGGGGCTTACAGTAGTAATAAGATTTTTCAACTTTAGTTTTACTGTCAATAAAAAAAAATCATGTTTTCTCTATTTTTTTCTTGAAGAAAAAAGTATATACTCGGTGCATGACAATGTCAATGGAAAAGAGATATTTTTTTACCAATCAGATACTTTTTTCAGTTTTGAGTCCCATACAAAATTCCATATAAATATTGGTATAATATTAAAGATTGAATGATTTTTTTTTTGTGCACATAAAATTGAATAATCGCTTTTGTGAAATTATATCTTTTTTCTAGGCTTTCAGAATCATTATAATCAAATAATAATAATTATAATAATTTATTATTTTTTTTAACTGTTTTCTTTTTTATAATCATAATATATGAATTCCAATAGTATATTGCTAACTTTCTATTGTTATTAGTAAATATAGAAACAAATCTGGATAATACTTGAAATTTGTAATATATTTATTATATTGATTGATATTTGTGATAAAAATACAATGTATATTTCGCTACAATAAAATATAATACTATTAAATTTTCCTGTATTCTAATTTTTATTGTTGTACTGTTTATATTGCAGATTTTAAAAACATTTATAAATTATATTATGTGTCCTCTGCTATGGGGAAGTCCTTAGCTCAGAGTTACCCAAACTGTGCGCTGCAGCTTTTCTATTGGGGCGCTGTGAAAATTTTCCTTTACAAAATATTATTGATATTATTACTTTATAAAAAGTAAGTACAAAGGCTCAAGACTTGTTCGAGATCATGAATATATTTATGTTTGAAAATAATATAGAGTGGACAACGAGGGTAAATCAGTAAATTCCTGGGTTTTGTGATTTTTAAATTCTCGGAAGAGCTAAAAAAAAAAACAAGCCACGCTGACATTTTGGGCAAATTGGTAAGTTCCTGGGAAAAACTATTAGTAACATAAGGTTTGCCATTAGATAACCAATGTTTTGACTTGGGGCGCTGCAAAAAAATATTTTATGTAAATATGTTTTTACCTGGCGAAGTCGTCCTCTCCCAATGAGACGGATATATGAGGGTATTACTTGCAAACCCGGCTTATTCCAAAGTTGTTGAAATATGAACCATGAATGTAAACTTTTTTTTTTTTTAGAAATCAGTCTCAAACATGGCTTGACAACATCCAAAATATCAATCCAAAGTAATGTAAGACTAAAAATACTTTTAAAATGTGCACTGTTTTTCAAAATTAAATTAAAGTTTAATTTTTTAACCATTTTGGAATAAGCCGTGCTTGCAAGTAATACCCTCATGTAGATTACTAATGAAGCATTTGAAGTTTTTGCTTGTAAATTAGATACTCTACCGTTTTTCGGAAAGGGATATGGATAGGATTGTTTTATTTATTATATTATTTGCGCTTTGAGTGAGTAGTAATAGACATCCGAATCCTCAACCGCAATTGCCCTAAAATTGTTAACAGCTCACAACTGGATCTGTTCTTGTTAATAATTACAACACTATTATTACTTTTTTGAACAATAATGTTCAATTCATATGTTTTTACAATAATCAATTCATATGTTTTTTTCTATTTCAACACACGGATCATACACAATAATATCACGTTTAACAAAAGTACTTGTACACTTTCTCTTTAACCTATCGTTATAATATTATCTTAAGTATTTTTTGCATCTAAAAAAAAGTTGAAAGTGTGATTGCTTAGGAACCACCTAATTGAACTGTCGTCTGTTAACCAATTAGTGTTTCATGATGACTTTCTTTTTTTACACTTTCAAATATAACAAAACATCTTTTTAAGGCCATTCAGTTTCCATTTATTGTTCATAATTAATCACATTTGACATATTGCAATGTACCTATTCACTCAACGAGTATGTGAGTGTAACATTGGTGTAATAATTAAGTTAATTTTAGACATTGAGTATTATTTAAGTATTGGATGAATGGCTTTTTAACACTGCGAGGGTTTCCTTGTTGCCAATCTGCAGATAACTGATTTCAAATCTACCATGGCTGTGTTTTGATCTTCTTGGTTGAATTTCTAAAAGAAAGGAAAGAAATTTTATATGTCGATTTCAGTATCAAAAAAAAGGATTAGCCATTGACCGTTTGCTAAGATAAAATAAAAAAAACATAATTCTAAATATTTTTGTTTTCCAATCGAAAAGAAATTAAAAGCCATAACTTTTTAATGAAAGAATAAGATTGCAAAACAGCTATTTGTCTAATAAATATTTCGAATCAGTAATATAAACACGCCAGTTCAAATGATCCAACTTGCTGGAAGCATTCTAAATTAGTTTCAATTGCAAAGGGTAGATGTACCCAATGGTAATAAATTGTTTAAGTGATAGATTAATACGATAGAATGCAAAACAGTGTCAGTAAACTTTACCTCGTTGAAAATGACAGTCGGTACGAATGAAAGATTCGGTCTTAAGGCCGCCGTCTTGTCTCCGTAGTAAGCGAGGATGTCGTCTCCTTTGGTGCCGTTGGCGCATGATTCAATAGAAGCGGCTTCAATACCCAGCTTAGTGGCGCACTAGATTTATAAAAAAACATTTTGAAACTCTCTCGACATGCAAACTGATTAAATAAGATATTCATTTATTCCATTCTGTCTCTATAATTTCTAGAGTTTATAAATTTACTGTGTACCTCATTAAGAGCAGCGTCGGGATGCTTGTCTGCCATTAAACAGTTGATCAAATCAAACTTCTTCTCGTCACTCAAAACTTTACTCTTCAATGCGCATCCTTGGATCTGCAAATAAAAATATTATTACAATATAACTGTCTTAGCTTTTCTTCCATATCTGTAATAATGAGGAAAGCAACTATTTTTTCTCTTTCTTGTTCACAATCCACATTAATATTCTACACTATAGATAGCATTTTGTTATATTTTATAAAAATAAAATATTTTGCGCCAAATATTTCGAAATTTTGAAATCACTTCAGACCAGCTCTAAGAGAAAATTCATCAAAAACACCCAAATCCAAGATAACAAATATCTCTTCTTCTTCTTCTTTGACCATATTCGCTCCCTATGTGGAGCATATGGCCGCCACGCGGCACCTCCATGTTTCACTGTCTCCCACCAATTGCTTTGGTTCTTCCCATGACATGCCAGCATCCCTCAGTTCCGCCGAGTACATCTTATGGATGGTACCCGATGGACGTCCGGGGCGCCGGAATCCCACCGGCCGAAAGAAAAGGCAGGCAGGATTGAGGCTTTTCGGAGGCACCCGCAGCACGTGACCCAGCCATTTCCAACGTCTCTCATAACCACTGACGTGACGGGGCGCTGTCTTGTACTATCCCTTATCTCGAATTCCTAACAAAATTATATTAGTAAAATCTTAACTTAATATAGATCATCAAGAACGACATAATTTCCTATAAATTACGACTCGCTAGTGCGTCGCTCACTTATTAACTTGATTGGCCAGTGACGAGCCGGTGCGCCGTGATTTTTTCTCATGGAAAATATCTACTGATCTTTGTTGTTTTTGACATACGCGAATCGTATATGGAAGTATTTTTCACTGCCTTGTAAAAAAAATTAAACTAATACTAGTATTATTATTATAGGTGGATTTTATAAATAGCTTCAGGGTTGTCAAATACAATAATATATTATTATAATAATTTTATAATTATATATTATAATAATAATATATATGTGTATATAAATTGTGACAAACCTGAACAAAAAATCGATAGTTAATGATGAGTTTTTATTCAGTGTACATAATATTCACTTATAATAAATATTCAGTATGTGTTGAAATAGCAAATTATGTAAGTCAAATATTTTTTTATACAATTACAAATGGTTCTAAAACCCCTGGCATGGAGGAATGGATTGAATATTTCGAGCTGGCGGCTAAGTGGTTAAGGAATAAGCTACAACTGTCAGCCGTTGAATCTGTTCCATTCATTGATCAATTATTTTCACTATTCTATTGGAAAAAAACCCTTTTTGTTAAAAATACTAAGATTAGATGGACTCTTTGGAATTTCTTTGCATAATTATTGAAATAAGGATATTTACAAAGTTTTCACTCGAAGGTGAAATTAGCATACTTTTAGTTTAAGCAGTAAAAAGAAAAAATTGGAATAGTGAACACTCAGCTTTGAATAATTATTTTAATTTATAAGAAATTATTTGATAACATTACCTTGTTACCAAAGCATTCTTTTGGTCCATGCTGGCAATCGAATTCCCATTTGCCGTCCTTTTTATTGTGCTGAAAGTAAAACAATCATTCGAAGTAAAGGTATAATAGAAATGGAATATAAATAGTTTATGCATCATTGTTCACACAGAGACCAAAAAAATCTCAAATATTTTTATGCTTCTTCATAAGCAAGTGACAGAGCATGCCCATAAAATGAGATGGAATTATAGTTAATACAATATATCAAGTGCATTCAAGTTTGCTCTGTCTCGTGTGCGAGATATTTTTGCTAGTTCATTTATTTTGTAGAAAAAATAGAATGTACGCCTATACCTATCAAGGGTCCATAGCTACTAAGCCACTTGTCTGAACAACCATGCTTGACAGCTTATAAATCTCTGAGATTACTCACGGAAGCCAGACACGGCAGTATACTTACTGTCCCAAGCGTCTCTTCGCCGAGTTATTTGTACTTACATATTATTAAAAAAGCGATGCTAGTTAGATATTAACCGGAAAACATTTTTTATATTTGAAAGTAACATAATGTGAATAGTGTTAACCTTTGGAGGAGTGAATAGATCTATACTATACTTTACTTTAATTTACTGATTTTTCTTAAAATGACAATTGTGTGACTTTTTTCCAATGAATATATGTAATTAATACTTAAAGCATATATGAGGACCTCAATTTCAATATCTACTCAATCAATAAATTACCGATTTCAAAGAGAAAACGCATTTTAAAAACGTGTTTAGTCTCAAAACCTACTGAAATCCAAAAAGCCCACAGCAGTTTTTTACACTTTGCCAACAATTTTGGTTTTTGAAGTTAGGTAGGTTTTGAAACTAAGACGCTCATATATGTTCACAGACACACTCCTGTGTTGAGTTAAAAGTATGTCCATACTCCTTTACAGAAAAATGGCGCCAACGTACATGTACGTCTATATTCCTTCCTCTAAAGTTGAACTCATTTCAACTGGTAAAAGAGAAAATGGGGTGGCGCAGAAAGATAAAACACTCTTCTTGTTTCTTCCATAATGTTTTTATTTTCTCTGGCATTAATGAAACCTGTGCAAAATTAAATGCCTGGTGAAGGAATAGTAATAATACTTACAATGGCTTTTCCATACGGAATAAGCTTGACACGTATAGCCCCATTCATTGTTTGCCAGGCAGGATAAAGCTGTCTTGTTATGAATGACATACTGTCTGGACACAAGGCTTCATAGTAAACGGCAACTTTTAACTAAAAACAATAGCTCAACATAATTAGCTATCTTTGTATTAATAAACAGTGTAGGATAGAAAATCCATACATTTAATAGATTTAAGATATTCTTAGATTATTTAAATAATGTTTGGTAGTGTAATGAATCATTAAACATATAAAATTATGTATGAAGATAAGTTCATAATCATGCAAAGATTGTATGATTATTTCAAATGTAATTAATGAACCGAGCATTGGAGAGTCGTGTTTTTTTATTAATATTATTACCTTTTCACTGCTGTCGCTCTTCTTGTGTTTGCAGGACACCACTGCGATTGTGCATAATATGACTGCGAAGAAGAACTTCATTTTTATTAGTATCTGAAAATTAAAAAAGAAATTTATCAATATAGTTACACTGCACGACATTAAGATTTTATTAGTGTAAGATCTTTCCGTTTCTTTTTGTATGATACTCTGGTACACAGCGTTGATTCCATGAAAAATAATAATCATTGTGATCTTCACAATATGTTTTCCGTAGACATATATGATCGAAAACAGGTTCTGTAAAACTTCAATTGTTATGTTTACAGAGTGCTTAAAAAAAGGTTCACAATAACAAGTTGAGATACCTCAAGGTTAAAGTAACAATAAGTACAAAATGAATAGAGAAGATGCTAGGTAAGGAACGACATATATTATATTCAACCACTTATTGGTGATTCTTTCGTATGTTAATATGCACAGTGAATCATAACCAGATTAATAATTTATTATTCACCACATTAAATAGACAAATCTTACTCAAGTACTTTAAAGTAACCGCATGAATGCTAATGAAGCAGTAACCAAACAGGCAAACTAAACAATATTAGTTGGGTCCGTGGTTAAAAGTTCAACGTCATTGTTTTCGGTTGCAGTGCTCATGACTTTGAATCTTTCCATCGATTTATGTATTTCTGTTTAAAGGCATGGATGTCTAAAAATCCTTATCCTACAGTGGGACGTAGTGAGAGCGATGAGCTCTCCACTAATCCTGTCATAGCTCAATCAATCCATTCCTACTCTCATAAAAAAGGTTGAGCGACTAAGTAACAATCAGTTCTTGTAGAAACACTTCTGTTGAGTCAAGCTCCATTAGGAGACAAGTAAAAGAAAAAAAACTACACTTAGTTTTTTTAGTTGTTTGAATACATAATTAAATTTGATTACTTGAATTGATTAATAACCGACGAGGAATTTTATTATAATTATAATCAATGAGTGATTTGAAATCATTTTAACAACATTGTGAACATGATATGGTAATGCGTTTGTGAAAACGTGACATGTTTAAAAAATATGCAAAACTATGTATATCTAAGGAAAGGTCCATATTATAATGTTTCGGAAACAAAATGGACATGATGTATAATTTGAAACATTTCCCTGATACCATTTAAGGAAAATGATTATTAAATGCTACATCTTGAATTGTGTCAATTTTCCATAAAAGCTGATTTTGAAGTACATATATCTAAGAAATCTCTCCATTTAAGATTTTTTTTCCTAAAGCAAACATTGTAATTACTAATTAAATTTAAAAAATAATATAACCGTGTGAAACCAACTAAAAGCAGAAAATTGTTTAAGCGAGGCACAAGTCTATAGCCGCCCTATATGGGTGTAACACACGATTATATGGGTGTAACCATTTGGTGTGAAATAAGTCCAGTCATAAATTGCCTGATAAATAGTAATTGTAATTTTCTTAATTACTTTGATTAATCTAATTTTACATACCGATTGTGGAAAGGAAAAAGGACGTGACCCACACATATAAAATTTTACAGCAGGCGCTAAAAACGTGTTTTGATGATTTTGTGACATATGCAAATTATGAATTATACACAACCTTAAAGTGCACGGATACTTCTAAACTGGTGTTTAATTGACATAACCTAAGATTAATTAAAGAAATTTTCTCGGAAAAACCTTTATTTCAGTGTTTTTTCTTGGTTTTAATTTTTAACAAGGTCATATTTTTGAACTTAAAAGCTAAATTTAGATATTTATTCGGCATTTTCAGCTTCCATCCTTTTGATAGAATGTGTGTCAAGTTGTATACATTGTGATTATCGAAAAAAGGCTGTTTTGGAAAATTGAGGGTTACGTCCTTTTTCCTTTCCACGGTCGATATGTATGTAACCCATTTATATTGTATTGACAAGCGAAAAAAATATGATATTATTGAATATAATATTTTTTTCGCTTGCCTTGTAGATTATAATATAAGTATATTGATGTTTTAAATAGGTGCTTTAAATTTTTCAATGAAAGAGCAATGATTGAAATTAGTTTTATATTGACTATTCAAAATAAAATTTCAGCAGAGAAACCCAGTGGCGGATTAAGCACATGGAAGGCCCCAGGCGCAATCAAAGTCGGAGGCCCTGTTTTACGAATAAGTTAAAGCGTAAAAATCTGAACCAAAAGTATATGAGTTTTATACTTAAAAGTATATGAATATTATGTAAGCTATTTTTGAAGCCCATAAAATTAGGAGGCCCCAAGCGCTCACGTCATTTGCTAATAGATCTAGTATATTATTTATGCTTATAGGACAATCCGCCACTGGACTAATCACTACACATTACTATTATAAAATATACCAAAAATTCCCCGCCCTCTTCAATAACCATGCCTAAGGCCCTCCGCGAGACGTTATCCTATTCCTAACGAATTAATAATTAGAGAGAAGTAAACAAAATAATAACTTCATTATATCACATGTTTGGATAATCAATTTTCCATTATTTGATTATATTTGCTCAGGTAAGTATAAAAGAATCCAAGATTAAAAACTGCTTATTTGATTGCATGCTATGTAATTAAAATTCGATTTGTAGCAATAATTGCTTTTAGAATTGACTGGAATACCAAACTAATAATAAATATTAATCGGTAGATACCTAATTATGATGCAATAAGATTTATGTATTTTGAAAAATAGTCTTTCACTTAGTCGACAGTGCCGTTTCAAAATACAATATTTAAATGCCTAATATTTCATACTGCTAATTTAAACATCATTGTAAATAATAATGCTCAAAGGAATGTTTTCATTAAACCATAATATTATGCTTATAACTAATACAATTGAAAAGAAGGATTGTTATTGTATATACAAATAGTATGAGGATAGTAAACTACATGCCAATTAGATAATCGCGTAGTTCAAATGGGAAGATGTGCGCCTCTTGTATTTTTTTTTATAAAATCTAAAAGTAATTAGTAAAGCAGAAGCAGAAAAACAGAGGTTTTTAACAATTCAATATTTAGCCTAAATACAGCCCTGATACAATCCACACAGTAATTATTACGATGCTGATAATTATGGGCTTGTATAATATTATGATATTATTACATTAATTATTTTTTAAGCAGCATCTCACATACATAAGGCTTCTGTATCTTCTGTCATTTTCCAGTGAAATCGTTTAGTTTAGAATCGAAACTATCACATGTTTAGATTGACTATTTTGCGATTTTTGACTAGGCCAACCTTAAAGGCACTAAAACTATGTTGGCCTGTACTTATATATAAAAAGTTACTGCTGATAAATATATTATTGTAGAGAAAATATTATTTTATATAATTACCATCGAAATAATTTAATATAAATACGACTTGTTGTCATGATCAACGGAGTAGGAGATGAAACATATGATTTTCAACTCGATATACTGCGTAGTCTTGCAACCAAAAATATGCCTTGGATTATATGCAAATCTGGAAGTAATATTTCCGCTTAAAATCTCAAGTTACTAGTACAGTGGAGGGGAACCTGTGGCCTTTTGGCTACTCTGATGCGACCGTTTGACTTGATCAAAATATTAACTTTCATCAAAAAATTATACGCAAGCGTTTGAAAAAATAGCGTTATCAATCCATTATATGTTCGACAGTCGAAAAAAGGGGAGGAGGGTCAACGTTTTCTTCACTGCGGCCTTATGTTGAATCAGATTAATGAATGTGGTCTTTAGAAATGAAAAGATTTCTCACCCCTGTACTAGTACATAGTACATGTCGTATATGTCGATAGTAGATCATCCAATCCCGGGCCACTTTTTGTTACTCCGGGATTAATGTTTAATCATTCAACATAAATTTGCGATATGGAAATCTGCAGGCGGATTTGATTTTTTTTTCTCGCTGACCAGTTTCAAAAAGCCAGGAATTTATGGAATTCCATAAATGAAATAATGTGAGAGCTTTTTTTCAGCTCACTGTGGATTTTAAAAAAATTGGCTGGTTTCAACAACTTTTTCTCAATCCCGAAATCCCGGGATTAGTACTATCACAACCACAAAATTGGACGATATTCCGGGATTGGGGACCAGAGTCGATAGTACACGGTGTATGTATTTTCGATCGACTTATCGATTTCTATTCGAAAGCATGGGTGCTTGTGATGTATACAAATTCTCTCCCACCCTTCCGATCCCTTAATAAGTGGACTAAGCTAGAGCGATTAGTTAACCATTCGTATTTTCCTAGCCTTATCCTTCTATTCCTACTACTCTCTTATCGACTAACAAACCATAGACCATAGACATACCAGGAGGCCATATGCTACACATTGGGAGCGGACATGGATAAAATAAATATTTGTTTATCTGAAGTATGGAGTTGAATTACGGTATGTTCAAAGGGAAATCATTGAACAGCACGATTAAAATCCGCACAGAAAATGTTACTGAGCACTTGACATCACATTTACACATTTATGTCAAGTTTTTTTAAAAAATTAGCACTACACCACTGACTATTCATAAAAAAAAACAGTGATACATAATGCATGTATGCATTACAACTCACAAACACGATATCAACATTTGTTTTTCTATAGCGTGTGTGTTAGTTAAGCGTGTCGGTATTTTCGTAGTATTTCAAAAAATAAATATATTATTAATATTTCCAAAATATTTTCCTTATGGCTGGCTAACCAGCACGATATTTTATTATTAGAATAACGAATACATATATTTTTGTTGTAATATTAAAAAATATATTTACAAACGACAATAATTAGCTTAACGTATACTAATCTTTTATGATATGAATATTATTTTCTAACAACTAATATATTTATAAAAATCATGTTTACAAAAACTTATAATTGGTAATAATGATATATCGTGTTCAGTTGGGTATTATTGTTAAATAATTATTATTGATTAATTCAAAATTGAATGCAATTAAGTATTTCGACTGAGGGTGCTTGATGGAATTTCAATATCAAATTTGAATTGTTTGAATTTTGTACTTTTCCATGAGGTTTGTCGCTAACGACCCGGGTTTCGCCTTTCGGCATCTTCAGGCATTCCAAGTGCACGGATTTACTTGAGCTGACTTGCGGATGTACTTGAATTGAATGCAATTGTATGTTAAATTCAGTCGTAAAACAATAGTTGTAACTCGCAAAGTAAATAACATTATTTACAAACTAACAATTTATTTCTTTCTCACGTTCAATAAGACACATAGTTAATAATATATACATTAGAAGGTGTCTTTATTGCATTGGATTGATTAAAATTATAAATTGCCGGTTAAAAGAAATGAGTTCAATGGAAAATTTTGGAATCAGCGATTTTCTTTCTCGTATAAAAAAATGTTAAATATAACAATCGCATTCTTTATCAAGTTTTAATTATTTCTTAAGGAAATGTGTGTTGGAATTGCAATATGGGTGTTAACGTAAACGGCTTCCAAATTAATTGAAGTTTAACCAAAATCGAATTTTAAATGTATAAAATACATTACATTTTAGTCAAATTGTTTGACAACAATTGAAATGTTTTGAATCTGTTTAGAGACAGGAGATTAACATGTTAGAATTGATGACCCTTTTTAATGATATAAAATTATATAAATAAACCGTAAGTTAGTTAGTTATACATGCTTTGATTGATAGACCCGTTTATGATTATATATGTTTTTAGATTATGGTATTATGTTTTAATTATAAGAATTATCGAAATGGCGATTTTTATTTATTCGCCCGGTATGGATGTTCCGATTGGACGTATTTTTTTTTAGCTTTATCTAAGCGTCGCAAAACCGATATACAATATAAAAGACCAAAATACCGGGATTGATAATATATTTTTCGGGTACCTATTGCAATCTCTAATTATGCGAGAACTTTGTTTTTTTACTGATGTTTCTCAAATAAGCAAAAACAAATAACGCTGTATCGTTTTATATTTCATCTTTTGATAATGCTCTCTATAAGCGACCGGTATTTATCAAACATAAATAATAATAAAGATGTTTTAGTTTTTGATATAATATAATACCTATCATTCCACCAAAAATTGACAGTGAACTCCTAAAAAGTGACGTGTCATAACTTGTAACAAAGTCAATGGAATTGACAATGGAATGAAAGGATTAGTAATATGATATTCGATTCGATTGTGCGTTATGTCTTATGTAAACTAAACCAATGAGTGTATCGTGTACGCTATATTTCTCACGTTTATTTTATAAAAACTTACTATTGACATATTACGGCTAAATATTATATAAACATTGTGTTGTCCAATGCCACTGTTGGAATTAAATATGTTTAGCGAGGATTTTATTCGGTCGAATTGCTGATGGTAAACAAACAACTGCGGTACAGAAGAACCTTGGAGACAAAGCCATTCCCAAGAGTCAAGACAATGATACTTTTAACTCAATGAAAAGAAACAGACAATTTTCACATCATTGCGTACGAAGCGCGTAAAATGTTTTATGACAAATAATTATTTGAAATCGAAAAATATATCTTGATTAATTACACGGTGAATAGAGATTTAACTTGCGGATCCGAATGTTCCTGGTTCTGTTTTATGCTTACATAAAATGCCATGCCTTAGCAAACAATGCAAACAATATATTTTGTATGTCCGTACGTGCTCAAAACGAAAATATGACAAATATTTATTCTGATATTACTTCAGATTCATTAGTATGTCCTGTACGGAATTATATACTTCTGTCCGTGGCATAATATCATTTTCTTGTACGAACATGTTCGAGTCGTGATAATTTATGTCAACTATTTCATACCTATTCAAACACTCAGAGTTATGGGTTCACGTGGTAAAGAGAACACAAGGTAAAAAATATTTATTAAAAAAAAGTAGAAACAATATTACAACACAGTGCTTTTTTCCATATAACGTGGTAGAACGGGGTTCCGGCACCATTTTCTCGCAATTTTTAATATCCTAAATCAATATTTCTATTTTGCTTTAAAAACTGTTGATTTTTTTCATGAAAACCATTGTTTGTTCCTATCTTAGATCCCTTTTAAATGTAAAGTTCAAAAAAATACCAGGTCCATAGACTTACTCTGTGACCAGAACCAGGGGTCGAATGCTTCATATTTTGTTTTGCAAATTATCTTATTTACAACACCTTTTCCCAACAGTCGGGTCCATAACGCAGTGGTCAACGTGGTTGGCTTTCGTGACTGATATCACGGGTTCGAATCACAGTGCGAAGCAAAGCGAGACCGGTTAGCTAACCATCAGTCCTGTCTCAACCCTATCCTTCTATCCTTACTTTGGGAAAAAATGAAGTTGAGAAACTGAGTAACAAGCAGTCCTCGTAAAAAAACTTCTGTTTAGATACCTTCATTAGGAAGCCATATACTTGAAATTGGGAAAGGACACGAATTAGAAAAAATCTTAACAAGAAGTAAGTTCCGGTACCTTCTTTTGTTATAAACATATATAACATATATATATATTTCAATGGCAATCTGTATTTTTTAAAAATGAAAAGAAGATAATATAAGTTTCAAGATTTCATTACACTATTGATTTATTTCAATACCCATAAAAAATATGTATTGCGCTATAAAAATCAACACTTCAATTTTGTTATAGAAATAAAATTTATAGCTTCGTTATTCCACTAATCGTATTATTAATTTTACTAAAATCAATAATGCTGTATGTAATACTAAATTAAGTAAATAGTGTTAGATTGAAAATTAATAAGAATTAATTAATAGCATTTTAAAAGACTCGCGTAGAAAGGGTGACTCCACACTATCAAATTGATTTCCCATGGGATTTTCCCCTCTAAACACAAGTAATTAATAATGTTATACTCTGTGTCTAGCTCGCTTCTCGCGTCAAGTAGAAAAAAAAGGAAAAGACCTATCATATGATCTTTTCTAAATTTAAATTAACAATCAATGTCCACAATATAAATAAAAATATCACGATACTATAAACTATTATATTAGTCTGAATATGCTTCCCAATAACGCGAAGCGCGTGTTACGAATAATAACTTAACCAGTGGAATAACAAAACCATCACTATTAATGTACATAATTCCTTTCCAACAAAAATTGAAAGTGATCAATCACCTTTTTCAGTAAATTTTAAACACAATGTGGAAACTTATTTCAAAAGATTATTATACTAAAACTGTTTTTTATTTAGTTGCTCAATCCTATCTTTCTAAAGAGAGTAAGGATAAACAGATATTGCTAGGGCAGGACTAGTGGATACTCAATCGCTCCCGCTATGTCATAGTGCTTAGAAAAGTATGGATGAGAGAGAATTTAATTAATTTCATTTTAAGATATTAGTTAAAAGAAGTGTTTTTTTCCAAAGTTATCAGTTTTAGTTTTATATTGAACAACTATTGTTTATTTTCCAATACCTTCTAATCTCCCTTATCCATCTATGTTTATATTTAATTAATTAAATAGAGTATAAAGGTATTACATTACTAATTTGTCATTTTTGAATAAACTATAATCTTTTAACAATGTTCGTCAGTTCGTGTATACGAAAAGGTCATTCGTGTTTAGTTTTCCTCATAAACTGTATTTTATTATCCACCGGAGACTTGCCATGTTTCATTAACTTTTCTAAGGTCAACAATGCCACTAACATCATGGCGCGAAAATTGTAGATTTTCCTATTAAATGTCACGGCTCTATCTGTACAAGGCGGCCATTGTCAAGAACGCTAAAAAATCATTATTCAACAGAAGGTCACGATGCTAATTATTCTATATCCTATAAGTAACATTATATATCATAAAATATAAGAATATATAATGAAAACACACGAATTTCTACCAATTAATTTTATGTACTAATAATATGCAAATTGTACAAACATCCTTAGTATACGGTATTTTTTAACGTAAATAAAAAAAAAAATCAGATATTTCTAATGCTTACATATTATTTATACAACGGTCATAAGAGGTGCTTGGGATCAAACACGCCCAATTCGAGTTTTGAGAATAAATATATGTATTGCTATAATAACGTATTGTTCAAAAGATACTTCGTTCAAAGCCTCGTAGTTTCTATGCAATTGATCAAAGTATGATCGTACAATCAAAACTGTCACGTTTTTATAAGAAAATTGTGTTTAGGAAAAAGTGGATCCAGTCGTATTCGATCCCAAGTTCCTCATATGTTAATAGCGCTTTCAAGCTTACGTCTAGTTGCAGCGATATTTAAAAGCAGTTATTAAACTTTTGACCTAGTATATAACTTGTTCACATATAACCTGTGCTAGAGCTGCAATGCCAATATAACAGAGGTGGCTATTAAAAAAAACCAAGGCTCAAAGCAAAATATTCATAATACATTGTGTAAGATCGAACATAAGCGACTCATTTTTTCGTGATTTCATATTTTGCTGCTCGTCTATGCGATTCATTTTAATTTTACCGCCGGAAAAAGTATACGCAACACACATATCTTGAAAAGTGTGAATCATGTGAAAAATCATTGCTAAGACATATATATTATATTAATAAAAACACAAAGGGACAGTTAACACCCTAAAAGTGACATATATTTTATATTATATATTAGAAGAATTTTTGAAAGCAATATTTGTGTACAGTATCAAAACTTTTTCATTGATTACTTTTTCCTCAAAGACACATTTTTCATCATAAAACACTTTTATTTGTCAGGTCTATGGCACAGTGGTCAGAGTCGTAGTCTTCCATACCGTATCTCACGGGCTTGAATCCCAATATGAACAGCATTTTTCAATCGATTTATCGATTTCTTTCCGAAAGTATGGATATTTGTGAATTCTAAAAAATCTCCTCCCCCCCACCATTATAATCTTTATAATAACAGAGTGTAGCGAGTGTGATTAGCTTGCCACTAATCCTGTCCTAGCTCTATTCTTTATCTCTCAACTTTTTAGAAAAAAAGGTTGAGCGACTAAGTAAAACTCAGTTCTCGTTGAAAAACTTATATTGAGATACTTCCATTAATGGAGGCTTTATGCTCCACATTGGGAGCGGACTTGGATTGAAAACTATTCACTTCATGTATCTACTCTTTATGTGGACGTACAAACACTTATCTATGAGTTCCTTACAGTTGAAACACTTAAAAAGTGATTTGTCACAAATTTTGAAAAATGACGTTTAATAGTTCAGTTTTGATATTCCATAATAAAATCTATGAATGAAAACACAGTTAGTATCCAAAAATGGTTTTTTCATATACAAAATAATTAAAAAGTTGACGCATTCAAGCAAACCGTGAATTCTACAACACTCCAGTCATCATTTCTCATTGTTTGACAAATCACTTTTTGAATGTTTGCTACTCAGTTGAAATTTATCAGACAATTTTGGGAACAGCTCAAACAATGGTAAGCAGTCACTTTACGATATATTTGAGTTTGAAAGAAGAAGGCGTTATCGTTTTCAATCCACGGAGAAAAGACATTCAATCTCATTCTGCGCCACTTCGAGAACGTATGTATAGATAACTGTATCGTATATCTTTTCTTCAGTCAATTTCTAAGAAATATAATTACAAGTTGTGCAGGCAACGTTAAATAGCAAAAAACTTTGCGCACTTAAGAATCTCATTTGCCAGTTACGTTAGTGTTCTCCGGTCGGTACCCAAATAATAATCATTTCAATTGCATACAAATAAAATTTAACCACTTGAATACCAAGCGGACACAGGTGTCCGGAACATATGCAAGCGAACAAGGATGTCCACGACATTTAAAAAAATCAAATACTTGGTATTCTAAAAGAATATAAGCAATATTTTGATGAATATGTGTAGTGCCATCTATACTGAGTTAATATAGGTTTTTAAAATGTCGAATTCGAGTGCATATTAGGCAAAATTAGTTTTTTCAAAAACACGCAGTATCTTTGGGACATAATGATGACTTATTTGCGCGGTATTAAAACGGTTAAGTAAGTAATGCATTCCGGAACCGCTAATAAAAAAAGTGCTGACCTTATGGGGAGTGAAGAGTCATTTTAACTGTCCAAATTATACGCGAAAAACATCAATTAATAAATAAAATCATATGATTATTGACAGGGCTTGTTTCCCATGATTTTTAATGTTTCAAATCATTATATATATTATTTTCCTTTTTTTCTATGAAACCATTGGCTGTTTATACCACGTAGGGAAACACTGATCTATAGCCTTCTTATTGGATATTTCACTGAACCTTTATTATTCATATTGCAAATCAAAAAGTAAGTGCACTTTTGAAGAGATAACACATGATTTTAGACCTTTTAGAAATGTGCTGCAGCTGCTGTAGGCGATTTTCGATTTTGTGTCTGCGAATAAGTCTTCTTGTTGAAACGAAATTATCTTTGTCTACGTTATAAGAGTCAATTGAAAAAAGGATGCTAGATAGATGTGGAGTTAACACTTTGGGTTTGCGTATTTTAACAAAAATATTAACCTGAGTTCCGTCCCACTGGTTGGACTCTCACACTTCGAATCATAAAATTAACAAGGCAACGAGAGAGCGATTGGCTAACCACTTGTCATATCCTTATATTCTTACTCTATTCGAAAATAGAGAGGTTGAGCAACTGAGTGACAAGCAGTTCTCGGAGAAAAACTTATGTTGAAATACCCCAATTAGGAAGCCATATGCTCCACATTGAAAAAGGACGTGGATTAGAAAAAAACTTGACAAGTGAGTTCGGGTACCTGATCATCAAAATTGCGATAAAACATTTAAGAAAGTTATCACACTGTATTAAATGCACTAGTTGTGACTGTTTTCCAATAATTGTGCATAGCTATTAATTAGAACTTGCAATTTTGACACAGGTCATTCAGCTATTAGGTTGATATTGATAGTGAATATTTTTTGTCAAATATTTATGAATTCTGTTGGGTTAAATAATGTTCGAACGCTATGATAAGTCCGACATGTCCAGATAGCATAGTACGTGTCCTAAATACTATGAATGGTGGGTATAAATAATTGGGTACATAGTTTTTAATGTGTTTTACTGCTTTTTAAAACAAGATTGTGACTAAGATGGTGTAGGGTAAAATTTAAAAGATTCTAATCTAAGTCTAGTTATCAACAACTCTGATAGATATTTAAATAAGCCTGACAAAAAGACGATTACTACATACATAACAGATGAAGTAGCACATATTATGTACTAACTACAAATGTTTGCATTTAATGTTTAAAGTCTCGCATCGCAATAGATACATATTTTATATTATTGATAAGTTGCTTATTAATAGTAACATTCTCGGAAGCAAAACAATATTTGTATTCATATATTATATTAAAACATTTCTGAAGTATTGATGTGTATTGTATTTCTTGTACGTTATTATAATATATGTATATCACCAGAGAGTGTAAAGTTCGTTAAGTTGGAAATAACAAAATATACATTTTGAAGATTACTTTTGTCACACAAACAAAGCAAATGTTTATTTAAAACACTGAAAAAAACTGCAATATCTAATTAATGTGTAAAACAATATTTCTCTACCGAAAGAGACATTCCTAAATGTATAAAATCGTAGTTTTGAGATCATTACTTATTTCTTTTAGAAAACAAATGTGTATGATAACTAGTCAATTTAACATCGTTTAAATGCAAACACAACAAAAGTGTATTTTGTATTTACTTTGTTATGAATGCATTATTAAATTACGAAGTTCACAATGTCAATAATGGACAGACTATAAATACTAATTAATGTAAATGACCAGTCAGTGACGCTATACAGTGTGAACAGTTGATTATTCACCATAAAATCGTGATACAATTGTTTGAGATTCTTGGAGAATTTTGGGATTCACAATTATTTCTTTTTTATCTCTATCCTTTCAAAACGTTACAAATGCCAGTGACCCCAGCGCAAAAAATACGGAATTTTACGAATTTTTCACTTCTTATCCACAATCTCGAAATCCCGGGATAAGTACTTTCCTATCACAAAATTGGACGAGATCCAGGTATTGGAGACCCTAGTATGTATAGGCTACTTAGTTTCACGGTGGACTTTAAGACAAATAATGGAGAATTTTTAATCGTATACAGTTGCAATTTTGACAAATAAAAATAGAGTTTTCATAATAACTATATTGTTAGGAATAAATATAAGTATTATTTAAGTTTATTTTTATTTCAATCTATGATATTAAACTACAAAATAACTAATATGTCTCGATATAAAGCGAGTTCGTTAATATTTTTATAGTGAAGTATTTTTTTTATTTTAAACTATTATTTTTGTGTAAAATAATTTAAACAGCACATTTAATAAGTGTAATAAGATTACTATCAAAATATTCCACCCGGATCTATTTGATCTATCTACTGGAAAGCTGATGAGATCCTTAGGTATTTACCTTAATTACTTGGGATAAATATTTCAGCAATTAGATTTTTCTTCTGTATATATTCCGAAACAATTACTCTAAAATTATATGAACAATAAACAGTGCTTGTAAATGAGTAATGTTATTTTTTTTTTTGCCGATTTCTATGAAAATCTTCACAGACTCTTGACTCAGATTGTGGCCATATAAAACAATATTAATAAAGCCGCTGCTGTTAAAATATTTAGAACATAATTTAATAGGTGAACAATTTGGATGTTTTATTTTCGTGTTATATTGTGCTTAAAGAAAGAACACCGATTCATAGATTTAATACTACCAGGAAAAAAGCAATAAGAAATCAATATTCACATCGTGTTCCTGCAAAATCAACAATTCCTAAAGTAACACTATATAGCTCGATCGTATGTTATAATGTGAAGTTTGCACTGCTTCTAAGAGTTTGTTTCTGATACAATGCTTTTTTCTTTTCAACAGTCACTTGTAAACATTAGATATATGCATTATCGTGAAGTTCTATTTTACTTTGATTTACAAGTAGTATTTTAAAACTGCATTTCACAGTTTGCACAATATTTTAAGCCAGTCGTAAGATGCCTATAAAAAAACCGTTATTTGTAATGGGAAATTTGTACTAACTTGTTATCGTGATGTCTATAATTTGACGACTCAAACGGGTTTTGCTACTATAATCTGCCTACGAACGTCCTCTCCGACGGGCATCTACGCTGAAACTGCTTTGTCAAAAGATACCAATGATTGTTGCGAGAAGAAATTACCGGTACCTAAGTATGTACGTTATTGTAATGGGATGTATTTAAGGAGGGGTAAAACGTAAAACTATCGATCGAATACTGTCCTCGTAAACAAATGTTGTTATTATTTATTTAGTAAAAAATGTGTACTGAATACAGTACAAGTAAGGAAACGGTTGTGTTGTGTATATACATCAATTCAGACACTTTTTTATTTATACTTAGTGATATAAACAGTATTTCAAGATTTATTTGTAAATAATATTCACGTATACAAGTCTTAACGAATTATACACTCATACAATCCATAAAATACACGCAGTATTCAAAATTAGTAATTAAACTAAACTGCGTTTGCTTTACTCGTGGTCGTAGGGGATCGTATTTTACTGTACACTAAATATCTGCGATGTTTTTACGAAAATTGTAACACACTTTAATCACTTATAAAACTGTCACAGTATTGTTTATGTTAACGTCAAGACCTCACAACTAACTAATCACATGTTTCTATAATTGGTAGGTAGATAACGATTGTGCTTAAAATTATAACATGTAAAACATGGTTCGACACTTTCGAACGGTTTGTCATTTTTATGTATTAAATATCAAACCGGAATGAAAATAAAAAATAGCTTATTATCAAGTTTAAGCAAGATCTTAGGATTAATATTCACGTCACGTTTTCATTTATTAAATATGAAAAAAATATATCATTACTGATACATTTTATATATGTAATTATATTACTGGGCTGTGGAGTCAAAAAACCGTCCCCATGACTCATTATTTATTGAAAAAAAAAACATTTCCTTCACCATTATAATTTTAGCAAAAATAAAATGCAAATATTTTGACGAAAAATAAATATTAAAACAAAGTAACCAGATATGTAATAGTAAAGTACGTGTTTAAACGTGAAAAGAAGAAATTTAAAAGTTCAACATATGGCTGCATCCTCAAGCATCCTCAGCATTCTCATCCAGTACTGGCGCGAGGCTATTTGGCGCCCTAGGGAACGGTTATTGTCGCGCCCCCTTTTTAACAAACTGTGAAATATTTTTTTTTATATGCATGTCCGCTCTCAATGTGGATCATATGGCCTCCTAATGGAGGTATCTCAAGATAAGTTTTTTTACGAAAACTGTTTGTTACTCAGTCGCTCAACCCTTTTTTTCGAAGTATATAGAATCCGATGCATAATTATAACTAACAGATACAAGCATAAAAAAAACTACTACTATTTGTTATTAGATTATACGATAAAAAATAATTTGATTATTCAATTTATGCGCCCCCTAATGATTTACGCCCTTGGCGATTGCCTATTTGTACTGTATGGTGCGTCGACCCTGGTCTCATCGTCAGTGATATTATCGTCTTCGGCACTCTCAGCCATATTTTCCTACACATATCATCTTCAGTGCCATCCACTTTTTTAAGATCCATTGACGATCGTCTGATTGGAAATTTGATTCCAGGCCTACATGACCCACACACACATATTAACTCAAATATAAAGCATTTACGGGTGACATATTAAAATTTAAAAAAACCTCACCTTCCGGCTCCGATGTAAAATTTTATATATAAAAAATAGTCTCCTAAGCCTTGAAAAAACCTCTGATATTTTATACTGAAGCGTTTCTTTGAATAAATAATGTTTACCTATCTCATTTGTCACGTTTACTATAAAAACAACTAACTTCCGTTGTGTGTTTTTTCACTAGTGTGTAACAATTGTGTGTTTTTTCACTAACAATTTATACTTTTATATAATCGTCGTGAATTTTTAGTTTTTAATTATTGTTAGTTTTATTCAAATAAAAAAAGCAAAACCTCTGTCAATAAATGAATATTATATCGTAAGCCTGATTAAGGATTAATTTAATGTTGCAATGGAATCTTAATATTATATGATAAAATGATAACTTTATAATAATCAATTTTATATTTCCTGTTGCACTGTATATCTATATCAGATGAAAGAAGAATAATGCTGTAAATTTGATGCCCATCATTATTTCGTATTACAAGTTTTAGTATGATATACCTACTTATCAGCAGAGCTTTGTCTTTACAAGCCACGAGTTCATCTACACTAGAGAGAGAGACTACAATCATTGTTGGTATTGGTAATGTGCAATATTTTAAATATTATTTAAATTATTTTTAAATATAAATGATCACAAAAATAGCAAGATTTCTGAACGTATATCTTTATTGTAATTATTATGATAGATAGATTATAGAGGCGAAGAAGGTTATAACTCTAGAGGTGAAGTTAGCCAACTATAATAGTAAAATGGTAAAACTTCGAAGTACAATCACGTCTTTATTTGGTATTTTGGTGGATTGTATATTTTTATTTTACAAAGATAAGATTATTCCAATCTGGATTACTTCACTTTTACGATACTTTAAGACGTGTAGAATATTACAACGCATCTAGCTACATCTAAAATACCACTTGGCTCACTTTAATGGGGCCATATAATATAAGCTTTTTTTGAGGCCCCTAAGATTTTGAGGCCTCAAGCGCGCACTTCATTCGCCCACTGCTGATAAAAAAATATTTACTGAACGTAGTTGTTTCTCACGTAGTCTAAAAATAACAAAACAAAACTTTTCAACATAACGACCATTATTCGCGTATTTTGTCTGCATTTTATATATTAATGAACCGTCGTGTTTTTCGTAAATTTTAATTAGTTTGTTGAGAGAATACGAAGTTACTGAAGTAACTGCCTGCCGCAAAAGGAATAATCTTGATTATTTTTACTCTTTAAAGCAGGCATGGGCAACCTATCCTAGGTCTGGGGCGAAATTATCGTTCTGTCTCCGAGTCAAGGGCCGAATCAAATTATTACAAACAGAATAAAGTAATATTAAATTAAATAAAACACGTTGCTACTTCTAATGTATGTACGACATAATATTAATATTATATACTGATTACATTGAATTTAGAGTGAAGATTGGCTTTGTACTTGAATTACGAGACTATCAATATTGGCGTTAGTATTGTTTAAGGACAATCGCATAAAATTTTAGAGATTTTCGTCTGTTACCCTCGATTGAATTTTCGATTTAGTGTGTTTCATCCTCGAAAAAAAAACTGGTCACACGTATATGTGCTGCCAAAAAGACAAATGATTTTTCTTGCAAATGCGCGTACATTTTTATATTTTTCTTTCACCAAATAAAATTTATTAAAATCCGTCAAAGCAATGGCTAATGTGATTTTAGCACTAAATCCCCCTGAAGCTCAATAAGTTCCATCTGTGAATTTGCTAGCACATTATTTACATCAGCATTCATCGGGCGAGCAAATATAGCGAATGTTTTTGCTTTGGAAGTCGGCAAACCTCTTGTAATTTATTTCTCTATTACTTCGCCGAGATGAATCAGGGCCGGACAAAATAGCTCGGCGGGCCGGTCGTTGCCCATATTGTCTTTATTACTATATGAAATAAAGAATGGGGAGGCGCGAAGATATTTTTTTTCTTCAAAGGGAGGCGCAGTAACATAAATGTTGGAAACCACTGCCTTAAAGTATTGTGTTATATTATCTCTTATGTAAGATTTTGTGGAGGAGGTTCAGTATTACGAAAATTAGGGAAACGAACACTCATTCAATGTTCAAAGGTGTATATGTTTCAGTTCAAGTTTTTAATCTCGTAAATGTCTTGCCTGAAATTTACATCACAACCGTTCGCATTTACTCTGAGTTGCCAATGTATAAATCAATTAGTAAGTGACATTAGTAAAACTCACTGATTAGCGCTAGACAGAATATAAATTATACCACGGTTTAGGCTATGTTAGTAAAACTATCAAGCGCAAGTCAAAGTAGAAATTAAATTACGGTTAAGGATAGGTTATGTTAGATATGTTGAGTAGAAACAAGGCGAAAATGATAACAAGATATTGATATTTTTGAGGTTATGTAAAATTTCAGATGACAGTACAACACAACAGCTATGCGATTATGCGCGCACAACAGTGGAGAGTGGCTGGCAACACTAGTAAGAGCGGGCGTGTTTATTTTTAAGCTTGTGAACACTTTAATTACGTCTGTGTAGTTAATGCATACAATGACGGGCTTAAGTGATAGTTTGTTCCCACGTGTATACTGTAACTGGCTAAAATGGACGATGAATACACTTTCTGGTTAATTTTTATTTTGACTGAGTCCATATTTGAACTGCAACATCTACATAAAAATGTTCTAGTATTTGTAAGTCACTTGTAAATAGCAAATAAAGATGAACCATATCAATTTTGTATCAATAATGGCAGTATTGACATGACCTTTTGTAATATATCATTTCATAAAACAAATATCTCATGTCTGAAAATTATTAAACTTTGCACATCTAAAAAGTCTAGTACATAATTATCATTCGACTGTGGAAAGGAAAAAGGACGTAACCCACACATATCAAACTTTACAGGAGGCGCAAAAAACTTGTTTTGATGATTTTGGGCCATATGCAAATTATGAATTATACACAACCTTGAAGTGCACGGAGACTTCTAAACTGGTGTTTAATTGACATAATCCAATATTAATTAATGAAGTTGTCTAGGAAAAACTTTTATTTTTAGTCTTTTTTCATGGTTTTAATTTTTTACACGGTCATCTTTTTCAAACTTAAAAGCTAAATTTAGATACTAGTTCGGGATTTGCAGCTTGCATCCTGTTGATAGAGTGTGTATCATGTTTGATACATTGTGATTATCGAAAAAAAACCTGTTTTAAAAAAACTATGGGTTACGTACCTTTTCCTTTCCACAGTCGATATTTTATACATTGACTTTTACAATAAAAAATTGAAACACTTTTTACTTGAATCGACTTATTTTTTAATCTCGCAGTACCTTCCAAATTAAGAGGAAGGTAGAATGTTTCAGTGACATCTATTTATGTTTGATTTTATTAATAAACACGGGGATAATGTAACTGATAAAATCTATCTCGCTAGCTAGAATATGTCTCTAAATCTAACGTCTCAATCGATTAAGGCAGTGACAGACCCAGCACTTGGTAGGCCCCAGGCAAAATTTGGAGGCAATGTTTTTCGAATTCCTTAAACTGAATTCAAAATATTTGGAGTCGGAAGTCGTTTAGTCGGGTATTTTGTCCGGAGCTGAAAAATCTTACGACTCAGGTCCCTTTAAAAAATATAAATTTGATATGTATTCAAACCACAATAGTACTCAGTGTTGCCACTGCATGCTAGGCTGACTAAAGATGATCTGATGGTATACATATATGTAAGTTAAATTGAAATGGTTGAACAAATCTTTGGAGTCGGAGTCGTCTTTTTTTTACCCGACTCCACAGCCCTGTTTTTATGGGTATTCTTAGATTGTAGTGCGTCAGTATTTGTGACTAGACAGATCAATGGTGGTTTTATCAATATTAAATATGGTTGTAATATGAATTTTTAAGAGTATTTGATACTTACAGAGGATCACTTTTTGACTGTTTTGACCATACTCGAAGACGACCAAATAAAGCTGCCATTGAAAATATATTTTAATTCATTTAGTTTGGATAAAAAAACTTTTTTTTCCAATGATTACATTTATAATTCATCCTATATCTTTGTCACGACGTCCGGACGCTGCAATGCTCAAAAATAGCTAGAGACGGGGCGTTTGGCATCTAGACGCTACATGCAGCCCTCCTGCGCCGCGTCAAGGGTTATAACGAGACACTAGTTTATTTTCACAGTAAGCAATCGTTTGTTGCGTACGACGTCACGATCACCGTCTTAGTAATAATAATGTTTAATAATAACAATAGCTAGGCAAAATATGTAAGATTTTCATTTACTTGTCACGTGTACTACGAATGTTTTACTAGACCTAATACAAATTTATAATTGTACTCTTAATATTTTGAAATATAAACGTGTGAAGTAACTATTGCATCTCTGACGTACCGAGAAAGAAATTGATATGATAATACACACACAAATATTATGTGTACACACTGCCTTTGAAAGCAAAGATTGCTAAACTGTTTGCTACAAATTGAATTATAATTTATTCAAATATAGTTTGTAATGGCAAAAAATCGCATGTATAGAAACATACTATTGTAGTTATAACATCTGGACAATGTTAAATGTTCAAACAATGAGAAATTATAATTATTATCACACGACTAGAATAAATCGTATTAATCTGTGAACGTCGTTATATGGGAAAACAACTTCAAATATGTACTAACAATTTTGAGTTTATCTAGGATGAGCATTTGTGTGTCTATAACTTACATTTATATTAAAATGCGCTGTTCCAATATTCAGAGAATAATAACGATTGCGTGCGAATCTAATTATAACCTCTGACCTTAAAAAAATATTTTATGTTCCATTAAAATATCTATCGATACATTATATTTTATATTAATTAAGAATTCAAATGTAAAAACGTGATATCTACTTAATATGTATTGATATACCAAAGTAGCAACAGCCATTATTACAAAAAAATCAAGAATATATATCAGCATAATCAACACATACTCGGCTAAAGAATTTAAGCGACACAATTCGATTCTGTTCAATTGTCAGTGACAGAAAATTTAGCCTTTTTTAGCAACATAATGCCTGTGCATTTAAGTGATTTGACATGTTATCGTTTGTTCCACGTGGACCCCGGTTGAGAAACGCTGATCAAGAAAAATGAAAGTAGTCGGTATAATATCAGGATAGGCATTGACCAAATATTACTATCTACAAACCGCACTAAAGGAATTCCTTTATCGAACTTAGTACGAGAGTAATTCAAAAAAAACCTTCTGTAAAATTTGAAAATTGTCGGTTACGATTTTCCGCCTATTATGGATCGATATCTACCAAACATCTTGTTAGCAACTAAGAAATCATTTCAGGCGTTTGACCTTACCTGAAACCAACTCCAATATGATTTAATTACGAACAAAAAAGATATTATAAGATTATTTATCAATAAACTCATTTTATTTGTAACTCCATACACATTCTAAGCTAAATTGCGTATTTATTAAACGGTGGTTTAACTAGTGGACTCAAATATCAATGATACCTTTGATTAATTCATCAAAATTTTATAAAGCGACTGATAGCTATTCCACCGTTGAATTATAAGTTTACAGGTGCTTCAAATTGGACGTAATAATCGAATCGTATTTAATATTACCGTTTTTTATGGAATCCCAATAAGATCATAGCTGAATGTCAATCTAGCGAAAAAAATGTCGTGAGAACTTTTCGTCAGACAATACACCATGACGAAATTTCAAGTGTCCATATTTTTTTGATTAAGAAATTGGTGCAGATTAACACTCAGTCGCGACTGCAGGTCTTTGAGTAGGTCAAATCTATAAGAGGACCCTTTCCTTATCATAGATATCGTATCATAAAATAAATGCAGTTTTGTTGACGATTCAATATATATTTTGATTTCTTTACATTTTTAAATGAAATGAATATTATTATTTCTACACATCCCGATAAAGGAGACAATAATATATTAAATAAATGATAATTTAACGCTAACAACATGATGTTTAATTGGTTATATATACGCATATTATAGTTAATTTCCTATCAAATATGTACATCATCATCAGGGTAGGCGTAATCTTTGAAATAATTGAACGTTCCGAGTCTTCCGACTGAAAGTACTTGGTGGAATTTCAATATTAAATTTGAATCCTTCAAATTATGTACATTCACACGATCAAATTCATCCGTGATCTTGAACGCCTGAAGATGTCGAAAGGCGAAACCCGTCTCGTTAGTGACAAAACTTGTGTGAATGTACATAATTTGAACGATTCAAATTTAACGTTATCTTTGCTTCTGCTTATTCTTTATTATTAATTTCAACGAGTATTCAACGAGCCCATCGTGTATCTATCAGGACCGTGGTATCGGAGTCGGAGTCGGAAAAATCTTTCGACTTAGACCCATTTCAATATACACTTATCCCTCGATTTACGAGAGAAAACGCGTAAATCGATACTTCAAGCTCATACAAAAACGGAAGATAGGTTCCAGAAAATTAACATTCGCGTAAATCGATAATTAAAAGAGGTTTCATCGTGCAATCTCCTGAAGTATTACCACAAAACATTAACGTTACTCTATCTTTGGCAGCTTTAAAACCACTGGCCGTTTTCTCAGATTTGGCAATAAATGTTCTACTGGGCATTTTTTCCCAGTTAAGTCCTGTTTCATCAGCATTGAAAACTTGATGCGGGGAATAATAATTTTCGTTTACTATCTTCAGAAACTGTGGTAAAAATATCTTAGCTGCATTTTCGTCAGCGGAAGCAGCCTCACCCTTTATCTTGAGATTGTGTAATGAGTATCTTTTTTAAAAAATTTCTAACCATCATTTGCTCGCTGAAAATCTTGTTTTTTTCGTCGGATGATATAGACTGATTATTTTCTGATAGAAACTTACAAATTCTTTAAGATTTCTCTTTAATTGCGTTAGTATCAATTGGTATTCTTTTTTGTGTGTGATTTTTTATCCATATCATTAAGGCTTTTTCCATTTTTTTCATTATGGGATCTCTAACGTATGAGGTACATTTAGAACTAATAAGGGATCCAGAGGCGACACTTCTTCTGACAGTTATTTCGTTTTTTTAAATTGTACGGACAGTAGATTCATTAATTCCATAAGTTTTTGCAAGACATGCAAAACTATCACCTTTCTGGAGGGAATCCAGAATTTGAATCTTTATATCCAAAGAGATTGTGTTTCTTTTCTTCTTTAAAATACGAGTAGACATTCGTGGGGGTAAAAATACATAATCATTTGCGACATAAAGAAAGCAAAATTCGTAGTAAATTGATTGAATATTTTTCAAATGTGATTTTTTCCTGACTGCGTAAAAGTGAAACCGCGTAAAATGGGTAACGCGTAAATCGAGGGATGAGTGTATATTTAATGATGTGTATTCAAACAACAATAAACCACAGTATTGCCACTGCACGCTAGACTGACTAAAGAAATCGATAAATCGATTGGAAAATCAATATTTGTTTAAATATTTTTTTTTATTGTAGTTTGTATAATCAATTATTTTTCTTTTTGTCTTTCAAGTTGAATATTAATCAGTCTTCGTACCAACCACACTATACGTAAACTAAGCCGTCAGCCTTTTAAATTTAGAGTTTGTGTGTATAACCGCAGATAAAGAATTTTATTTTTAAAAAATAAGTACTACATACACATCTAAATGTGCAGTAATTATTTTTTATAAAAATGACCATTTTAAATGTTTTCCTCCAGTAGCGTAGCTAAAAATTTGCAAATGCCACGCAATTTATTACATTGAGTACACCATCTTGTTTTTTACGTAATAAAAAACGTGATTGAATTCTTAGAATAATTTAAGATTTGTTCCCTGCATTAAAAAAACATATTTTTCAAAAAAAAAAGCCAACATTGGTGTATAGAAAACCATGTAAAAAGAGTAATCATGAATATGAAATACAAGTTGGTTGTTGAGTATCCCACCACCACCCGGTATGTGTATGCAGCCGTATTTTCACGGCCGCCCTCCATAACGAAATGCGATCAAGAAAAGAAAAGAATTTATTCCTCATATTATTGGCCCGATACAGAGCTGCACGGGACCTATCTTTTAAGCATGCACTGTTGTGATTAAAAGATAAAGATAGAAAGAAAAAAGAGAATGTGTCTTGCTCAGTCATTTAGTCAAGTGATATTAAGGATCCTGTGTATCCGTATACTGAGAATCCGCCGTGGCGGAAGAGTTTAATCTACTCCGCGTTGAATTTAAAGAGGAATCAGTAAATTACAACAAATATTATTATTGTAAAGAAAAAAAGTATTTTTCATCGCAACTTCATTAGATACGGGGATTTTTGTGAGGGCCTGGATATACATCGCTTCCTTATCTATAAATGTCAACACGTTTAATGTCTTAGGATCTAATGAAACCTTTTGTTAAGTATAGCTGTCCTATGTTGTTGAACTTCTTGTTGTTAGGAAATCTGTTGTCCGATCTGTGTTTTTCGTTTCTGGGAATTGTGTTAGAGCAAATACTTCGTGTAAAAATAGTTGAGTATGTGTAGAAATTTGGGCCTCCTTTTTCACTAGTTGGCTACGCCGCTGCTTTCCTCACACTCGAATCACAGACAACTTACCGCATTATGTAAGGCGTGCAGGTATATAAATTAAACACTATAATAAGAACCTATACTATAAGTAATATTCTATTTTCTTTCCCCCGTTTCATTTTTACTGAACAACTATGTTGTAGGTTATTGACCTGTGTAAATCATAATGTAGTTTTGTCGCTATGCTTCTACGACCCATGAATACTAATGCAACGGTGGAAATAACGACATTTTTGCCAAATTCAATATAAAATAACGGTTTTTTTTTATAAATAACAATTAACTAAAGAATATTATAATATTAATCATACAACAGTTTTCTCCATACATTATATTTCATATACCGTGGGCCAGTGGTGGCTCCAGGCGTAATACAATTTAGAGGCCCTGTTTTTAGGATAACATAAGAACGTCAGAAAATTCCACGAAAAATGTTAAAAACCTAAACAAAAAGTATAAAGGTTATACAATATAAGTAATTTTAATAAATAAATTATTGTACTGAGGAAAAGTTTTCCGCAAACAATTTCATAGGGATATTGCTCTAAAAAATCATTCCTGACAAAACAAATTAATGGTTTTCGATGGATTCGGTGATAAATTAAAATGTTATTATAACTCTGTGACACGTGTTTTGCCTCCCTGCATCTGGTAGAAGGAAAAACCGAAACCTAATTTTCTCTATTTATAAGCCAAGAATCAGAATCAATACTTATTAGTAATTAACAACCTTACGTGGCATGCACACGTGTCACAATTTTTAATACAATCAGTGGACTATCCAAATTTATTATACACAGCAACAGAAAACTTATTGCCCATCATATCTTTTATCAAATATTGTTCGATTAAAGAAGCCTCAATTTGTTGTAGCATTAACGTCGTCAGGCTAAGTCAGTAGAAATTGGCATGATAGTGATAGGTTTTCGTAAAACGAATTATCCCTGTTATAATTTTTAGCCGGAGTTATTCTGTGATGGAAATTTTTTTAATTTATTTCGTTAAAATGTAACCAAATATCATAGTGAAAGACATATAAGTGACTTTATTTCATGAAAACAATAGAAATAACATAAATAAAGTCATGGAGCTTTACAGCACGTATGTTTCCGTTGGTACGTGTAATTATAAACTCTATGGTATTTTTCTGGATAAAATACTGTTAGACATTAAAGAATATTGTGAAACAGTTGTAAAAAACCACCCCCTACAAAGATATAGATTAGGAATTCTATGAAAGGAAAATGGGATGGGCTAGCTTTCGAGGGTGCGCCGTGCCTATAAACACGCGATGTTTTCCACGCCGTCGCTATTATTTAAGTACTGAGTGACTTGAGCTATAAATTAGGTAAGTAAGAAGGAAGTTGATTATAAAATAATGCAGTGTTTGACCCAAAATGTAGTCCTCAAAATTGATGTGAATGCGTACTTCAATTAAATAAATACTAATTTGTAAATATAATTATGTTTAATTTCATTTAAATTGTAACACGATATGAAAATTTACCAGTAAAAACAATTTGACGAAGAACAACAACGCTGTTTATATTAATATTTTTTTCCGAATTAAATTTAAGATTTCGACTGAAGGTGCTTGATGGGATTTCAATATTAAATTTGACCGATTCAAAAAGTAAATAAATTAGTTTTATCAAACCATCCCAGTATTAAGTATGTAGACTCCTATAACCGCATATCAATAGTAGTTTTTAAACGAGAATTGGTCGAGAGTTCGTCAGCGATGGGCTGCTAATACGTTAACAAGGGGCTCGGTTAATCTCAAAGCAATTTTTGGTGTTCTAGGGAAGGAGTGATTTTTTTTTATCACTCCTATGCAATAATATGCAATACTTAAATAATCAATTGATTGCTAGTTAATAGACTTATAATATGTAAAAATATGCAATTTATCGTAAACTAATCAATCTTAATGGCTAAAAATGTACTACTGTATACTGAAGCTGTCGTAGATAATAATATATTAGCCAGAAATTGCAGTTGTTCTTGAACTGATTTGTTCTTGAATATTGTTTTCTCTTAAACTGACTAACTAAGGGGCTCGCCGGCCCCTTTTGACAAGGGGTTCGCGCGAGCCCCTCCGAGTCCCCTCCAGCCCACCCCTGGAGTTCGTAAATTAAATTCATTTTTAACAAGTACATATGAGGATAGAAGGACGGAGTAAGTAAGTAGGCAACATACTTAAGGTCAGCTAACCGGTTTCGCAGCGTGGCGTTTTACTATCGATTTTGGGTATTGAATGAAAACATCGCAGATTTACAGATTGAACATTAAATATTCATTTGGCATTCGAATACCTTCGCAGTACGCAATCGAATAAAATGAAAGTTCAAGAAATTTTACCACTGGGCCGCGACATCAGCTTAGAAAGCATCCACTCAAATGATACCAGAAACAAACAATACAAATTAAATGATTCGTTTTAGTTTTTGTAGTTGCTGTAGTTTAGTCGCTATGTTGTTGCAATTAACAATTCTTTGAACGTTTTACATTCATATATGGGTTGAATTGTGTTTTTCAAAGATAATAAATTATTTCAATTAACTCATTTAACTAACATGTTTATTTTTAAATATTTATTTTATAATTTGTGATACAAGTATTGTTAAAAATGATTTACTAGACAGATTTAACTACGTATTATACAATAACTATTCCTTTACTCGCAAATAATATATTTAACTTTTTCAAGGCAATACAATAAACAAAACATACACACTATACTGCCTCGTTAAGCACAGTTTCGGTATCTAACAATAATTGCACATATTTCGATTTAAAATATTGAGTTTTACTTTACGTGTTATTACAATTAATTACTACGAAGCGTATTTATTATAACTGATGTTAATTAATGATATAGCTATATAGTGCAGTCGAAAATAAGTACATACTAAAGAGTATGGAATATTTATATATTTTAAAAAATAGTAGAAGAGACGTGACCGAACAATATGTTGTATTTTTCCGCACTCGTAATGTAAATACAACTGTTCTCAGCACGGTGGAATATACTAAACGTCAATATGTTATGGGACATTACGAAAAATGTAGATCATATAATAAATTATGCAATGTTTCCGTAATATATGGCAGAGAATTGTGGCTATCACCAAAATTTGCGACATTTTCCAGTTGCATCTACGCCTTCATCGTCATCACAGTTGATCGGGGCATTTATGAAATTCCGATGGATAGAAAAGACTGACGGAGAAGCCGGCGCATTTTCAACTTCCTTTTCTGGCTCTGATTGCTTCTCATCAACATTTGCTTCGGTTACAGGATTGCTTTTTAGATCACCATTTCCATCTTCTGTGAAACTGTCTGGTGTAGTATCCACAGAAACGGGAAGATCAATTTTACTAGCTGCGTCAAGCTGAACATTATTATGCTTGATAGGATTAGCAATTTCGTTTGACAGCAGATTATTATCAATGTCACTAATAATTACGTGTTTGCCGTCAGACAGACTTCTTCCATAAACGATCCCGTCATCAGCTTTCGCAGGCTCAGCTGGTAAATAATATTCAGAAGAACTGTCGTCGTAGTCGCCATCGAAATCATGTGCATCTTTAAAAATTTTATCAATAATAGAGTGTAGGTTAGAATCAAGCTTACGGTTTTGATCAGAGTATTGGTGGTAATCATTATCATTTGTATTTTCACCATATTCGGCATCATTTTCCCAACTCTCTGTATCATACATATCCGAGTTATACACATCTGAATTGTCTTCTTCAGTTGTTTTATCGAGATGGCCATTATTCTTCAGATCAGCAAAACTTTCCTTCTTGTTTTCTTTGTTAAATATCAACTTCGGTGTAGCAAACACGTTGTACTGGGATGATTTACGGTTTTTTGCTTCCCGTAGTCTTGCATTCAATTCAATTTCTGATAAATCTAACTCTTTTTTCAATCGATCGACGACAGTCTCTCCTGGAATTAGTTCTTCAGCAGAATTTCCCGGCGCCGGCTTGTTACTTGCCGGAACTGACAGATTCGGTTCTTCGTATGGTACTTTAACATAATTGCACGTCTGATAAGGGTAATAAATATTACAAATTCCAGGATTTTCAACTGTGTAGTAACAAAGCGGTACCCAATTGCACTGGATTTCGTCCCGGTACCGTATAACTCCGCAATCTCCTAAGTTACACAAATATAGCAAAAATATTGCTGTAACGACTCCTCGGAAATCCATTTTCATAGACTGCTAGAGGTTATATGATTTCAACAATTTCTTTCAAATCGCTTTCTTTGCACTTGCACTTAGTTATTTTATTATAATATAACTGAATGCATCCGAAGTCGGTGAAATTTTTACAAAGGTAAAAAAATATGTTTTTTAATATTTTCAATATCTAATGATAACGATGACAATTTATAGAATACTATATTTTGTTTGGTCACATAATTGGCATTATATATTAAAAAAAAAATAGTTTGACAACCATTGCAGGCTCGTAATGCTGGGTAAAATCTAGAATAATTATATATAATACAGTGAAAACATTTTCTTATATTATTAAAAAGTATTTTATTTTTACAGCTTAATCTCGGTCGTATGAAACAACTATTTATAGTTATTCTCATATCATGAACATTTTAAAGTGCTCTAATGATTTTACCTACTTATAATATATTCTCAAAGAAGGGTCTGGAATTCAGGTTTATCTATTATTATTTTTGACGCTTTAGCGAAAGTTTTTTACAGATAAATCTCATCGTGGATATAAGACTCGTAGATTTAAACATACATATTTATATCTAGTTGCTTGCATCGATATATCGAGTAGTATTTTTTTTTTTTGTTAAAATAGTGTAGTTGAAACCGCAAAACAACGTGTTTAGTTCTATAATATAATAATTTTGCAAACATGCATAAATCATCCTCTAGAATCTAGATTATAGATTATGTAACATAATAGTGTTGTAAATATATAATAAGCTACATTTAAAGTAAAACAAAAACATCGTTGGGCAATCTCTTATCACTTTTTCAATACAAACGAACCATTTCGAGTCGACCCTGGTATGAAGTGCAATACTAAAAACCACAAGATTTGCCAACCGCTGTACTTCCGCTTTTGATTAAATTAAATTAAGTACTTAAATCATTTTCTAATCCTTTCTAACCTTCTCGTGACACGATGTAATAAATTCATTGTGTTCATATAAATAGTATACACTATATTGTTATATTTTACTTACTTGTTACAGCAGCTGTATCAATATTGTTTTTAGATGATACAATCCGATTCATTTCAATCGATTCTGAATAAGTTTGATTGAATCATTCAACTAGTAAATTGATTCATACTAGCAGACAATTTAATTAATCATAATATCTTTTATTAATAGTCTGGTACCACTGCGTCGTCATGATCTAAATTTAGTACTTTATTAGAGTTTTCAAATAGTTCAGTATTCTTTTTATACACAACTGCAAGACATTTCAGATAATAATATAGTAAATACATAAAATATAAGCTAACGGTATAATATGTCACTTAAAAAGCCCTCTCGGATTTAAGTTGATAAATGATTCCATATTTCGGCAAATATGTATAACAAAATAAAAATGTAAAATAGATTAAACTAGTCGATTCTACACCTTCATCGCCCTCATCATCGTCTACCCGCTACCGAGTTATGTGCCTCTATAAACTCTTCTCATTTTACATCCCATTCGTGTTGTAGTAAGAGGTTTCCCTAATGTTTTTGGATAAGTATCTGTATAAACAGTGAGGCAGGCAGAAGAGGCCTGCCTGCCTCATCTTTCGACCGGTGGGATTCCGGCGTCTCGGACATCCGTCGGGTACTATCCATAGGATGTACTCGGCGGAACTGAGGGATGCTGGCATGTCATGGGAGGAAGCAAAGCTATTGGCGGGAGACAGGGAGACAGGGAGACATAGAGGTGCCGCGTGGCGGCCATATGCTCCACATAGGGAGCGAACATGGCCAAAGAAGTAGAAGAATAAACAGTGAAGTCACTTCATGTGGGCAAAGTATTTCCACTTGTCTTTAGGAATACTGTGGTTTTAGTTCGAGTTTACTTTGAAATGTTTTTATTCCGTATGCTAGATTTATATATCCAGTCCATTACTCAACATTTACTTCTGGGTACATGTAGTGTTGGATGTCATTATAATGAAAATTTGAAATGTATGAATATTAATTATAATAACCAACACACATTAACAGTGGCGGATTATGCACATGGGAGGCCCCAGGCGCAATATAATTTGAAGGCCCCGTTTTACGGATAACATAAAAACGTTAGAAAATTTCAACTAAAATTCTAAAATTATATAAAAATCTGAACCATAAGTGTATGGGTTATATTATATAAGTTATTTTTGAGGCCCCTAAAATTCGGAGGCCCCAAGCGCGCGCCTCATTTGGTTATAGGATAATCCGCCACTGCACATTAAGCACATATTAAAACTTAACATTTATGAAAAATATTTGTCGACGCCAAGACAGTGTCATAAAGAGGACACGGCTTATTTCAGTTCCTTTGTTTTAGTATATTTAAAACTTACAATTCTAAATAATTTTAAATGGGGAATTATTGTTTTCTAGTTCATTATTTTTAATATAATTTATCGTACAACAAAAAATAGCATATATGTTATTTTATACAGCACATTATTGAAACTACGAATATATGTAGTTATGTCATTAGAAATCTAGCGAAAAAATATTTTTTTATTTCTATCTAAAATGTTTTCAATTTCACTATACGGTATTGTCAATGATATTATAATTTTTGTTTGTAAATTACCATTAAAACTTTTTTTAAAATGGCATAGAAAATCCTCTAATGTAGGAAATCTCTTACGTGACAAAAAGTACTGTTTATAAGAGCATAGTTGAACAGTCAGTTATATCTCAAACTTGGTCATTTTAAGGTTAATATTTGACATAATACATACTCGAATTACAAAACAATGACAATTCATTTATTTCAACAATAAATTTCTCTTGAAAAAGGGAAATTTAAATGAATGATGACAATGTACTTTACGCAGGTTTTACAGAATTATCATAATTCAGTAAGCATGTAGTTTTTATTTCTTATTATTGACTATTTATCTGGCCTCCCAAGAAGTTTCCAAACATTCGAAATGAACTTCGATCTCCGGCTGGAGAAATTTAACAGTAGGTCGATTTATTTTTGCAATGGAAGACAACATGTTGAGATATAATGAAAACAAAAATATGTATGTTTTTTAAACAACATGGCCGTCTTCGATTTGCTTATGAGTTGTAAACATATTTAACCGTTGACTATCTGTAAGGTAGGACGGCAGAGAAAAAGAATATACGAAGAAAGCACAAATAGTTAGAAACTTATTGGCACCCCTCTCCTCTACGTCACATTATAAAGATCGTATACAATGGATAGGAAGTGCAGATATCCATGCATTAGGCGACAAACTCCTTAACCGATTGAAATATCAAATCTATTGGGGGTTTGAGCCTATGACTACAAACCGAATGGAGCAAATCCCAAGGGTATTTAACATTCGGCTATGAGACGGTATGTTTGTGTACAATATTGAGTTAGTATTCCTGACAGTACAGATAGGACTATACAAAAGCGACTTTCCTATTTTAATATATCCTAAAACTTGGTTTAATCCGGTTTACGATTTTTTACACAAGGGCAATTCAATAAAAATTGCGTAAAAAATAATCAACTTCGTTTATTCATTACAAACAACGATGCAAAAAGATTCTAAAGTAAACAAACAATATATGCATTGTTCATATTCGGCGGTGGATTAATTATAACTACCCCGTACTCGAGAACTGTATTTAAAATGAACTCAAATATTTTTAATAATAAACTTAAATATAAGATATTGATGTGTCCAGGGCCGGCTCGAAGATTTTAGCGCCGGTGTGCGTTACGCCTTCGGTGGCTCGAAAAACTGGATCATGATAAGTGGAAGTGCTAAAATCTTAGTGCGGCGCTTGTCTGCCTGTGTACGCAGCACGTGCGCCTGTGTGCGCCGCACTCTTTCCACACGCCACGTGCCGTCCCTGGATGTTTCCTCAGTGATGGATTATATGGGAAGCCCCAACCGCAATAAATTTTAGAGGCCCTGTTTTGAACGTCAGAAAAGTATATGTAAAATAATAAAATTATATAAAAATCTAAAGCAAAGGTAAATGGATAATAAAATATAAGCTATTTTGAGGCCCCTGAGATTCAGAGGCCCCAAGCGCGCGCCTTATTTGCTTATAGAGTAATCCGTCACTTTCAGTAGCGGATTAAGTACACGAGAGACCCAAGGCGCAATAAAATTTTGAGGCCCTTTTTTCTGATAACATAAAAACGACAAAAAATTCCATGTAAAATATTTAAACCAGTACAAAAAGTATATGGGTTATATAGTACACTCATCCCTCGATTTAAGCGGTACCCATTTTACGCGGTTTCACTTTTACGCGGTCAGGAAAAAATTACATTTGAAAACTATTCAATCAGTTTACTACGAATTTTGTTTTCTTTATGTCGCAAATAATTATGTATTTTTACCCCCAGGAATGTATACTCGTATTTTAAAGAAGAAAAGAAACACAATCTCTTTGGATATAAAGATTCAAATTCTGGATTCCCTCCAGAAAGGTGATAGTTTTGCATCTCTTGCAAAAACTTATGGAATTAATGAATCTACTGTCCGTACAATTAAAAAAACGAAATAATTGTCAGAAGAAGTGTCGCCTCTGGATCCCTTATTAGTTCTAAATGTACCTCATACGTTAGAGATCCCATAATGAAAAAAATGGAAAAAGCCTTAATGATATGGATAGAAGATCACACACAAAAAAGAATACCAATTGATACTAACGCCATTAAAGAGAAATCTTAAAGAATTTGTAAGTTTCTATCAGAAAATAATCAGTCTATATCATCCGACGAAAAAAACAAGATTTTCAGCGAGCAAATGATGGTTAGAAAAAATTAAAAAAAGATACTCATTACACAATCTCAAGATAAAGGGTAAGGCTGCTTCCGCTGACGAAAATGCAGCTAAGATATTTTTACCACAGTTTCTGAAGATAGTAAACGAAAATTGTTATTCCCCGCATCAAGTTTTCAATGCTGATGAAACAGGACTTAACTGGGAAAAAATGCCCAGTAGAACATTTATTGCAAAATCTGAGAAAACGGCCAGTGGTTTTAAAGCTGCCAAAGATAGAGTAACGTTAATGTTTTGTGGTAATGCTTCAGGAGATTGCACGATGAAACCTCTTTTAATTATCGATTTTCGAGGATGTTTATTTTCTGGAACCGATCTTCCGTTTTTGTATAAGCTTGAAGTCTCGATTTACGCGGTTTATTTACGCGTTTTCTCTCGGAACGTATCAACCGCGTAAATCGAGGGATAAGCTATTTTTGAGGCCCCTACGATTTGGATACCCCAAGCGCGCGCCTCATTCGCTTATAGCAGCGTTTTCCAACCTGGGGGGTGCGCCTCTCCGGGGGAAGTGGACTGTTCCAAAGGGAGGCGCGAACAGTTTGAAATATTAATTTACCCTTTAAAACGCGTTTTTATTATTATATGAAATAAAGGACGGGGAGGCGCAAAGATATTTTTTTTCAAAGGGAGGCGTAGTAACATAAAGTTGTGAAACCACTGGCTTATAGGATAAATCGCCACTGAAAATAGGAAAAGGGGACCCAAGAGAGAGATATTTGGAAGATGGTTGTGGACCTCTATGGATCGTTGCACCAACCAAACTAAAATTGTAAAATAATGAAAGTTCATTATATTTTGGAGTTTCGAGCTTTGTACTCTGGGTCGATTAAGCCCGTATCTTATTATTTGTTATCAGTCTATGATGAAAAATAAATTATAATGACATAATAAAATTTACTGATATAACTCTTAACAACGTTGATAATAAACACATATTATTATTTTATGTAGCCTAATTTATTGGAAATTATAATACATAAATATTTATTACGCGTTAATTGGGTATTCATTTTAATTATAATATTAACAACCTAAGAACGGGGGTAATGTTTAACATTGATTTGCTATAAAAAAATATGCATATTTGTATTCTTTCATGGCGTAGTGGTTAACGTCATTGACTTCCGTGACGAATCTCACGGCTCGAGTTACAATACGAAGTGTGGAGGAACTGTTTTCTGCTCTAAAGTTAATTTTAAGTGAGAGAAGACAAATGATGATAGATGGTTTGCTTTCGGCCATATTATATTACAATGTAGATAACGATTTATTATAATTTAATAAAGCTTTTTAGGGTGTATGTATTTATATTTCTTTTAGAAAAGTTAACGTTTGTATATGCATAATAATTCTTATTGAAGTTTTTTGCTCAGAACTTGAAACAGAGTTGGAGCGAAGCAATTAAAAAAAATGGTCCGCTTCAAGCCAATGGTTAGAACTTGTCAATTCTGTATTTATAAGTTCTAAGAAATTATAATTATCATGAAAAACGAGTCAAGTAATCGCGAATCGAACACTTCGAGTCAATTGCCCGATTCTTTGATTCGTTAATTCCAGTTGTATCGATGCATAATGAAAACAAACACCTAGCGGCTTATTTTTCATCTGTTAGTTAATAAGTTGGATTGTTGATATTGATATTGGTTATATTTGCTTTTTACACAGCTATTATTTGCTTTTTACACAGCAGAGTTAGAGTGGGAAAGCAAGTGACTCGCGACGATTCTAATATTTATGTAGATGCGATCACCTCTACTCTCGGCTTCCCAGACTCTAAAATTTAGTATAAAATCTAAATCGACACATTTATAATTATAACAATCCTTAAATTGAATTGCCTTGCCAATCATAGCTGGCATACGCCTACTGTTGGCAAACACTGATCTGTACATTAAAACATTTTTTTACCATGTTCGCTCCCAATGTGGAGCATATAAACTTATAATGGAGTTTATTTCAAAATAAGTGTTTTACTCTCTGTACACGCCACGAGCCGGCCTTAGGGAGGGGGTTATCCAAGACATCACATACATCCATGCCTTCGAAAAGATATTCATAAATCGGTTGAAAATCAATTTGTAAAACTGTCCGTGCTGGGATACGAATCCATGGCCCTTGTGACCACGAATGACCATGATTATGTAAATATAGCACGTAGGCAGTGGAAGTGGAATTCAAAAAGTTAATCACGGGTCATTGAAAATTTAATGATTAGCTTGTCAAAAGAAGTAATCAGTATAGGTCACTTTTCAAAAAAAAAATTTTTTTGACCTCTGCCATTTACAGTGTGCACTATATGTGTTACTGTAACATAATCGATGTAGTAAAAACAAATAAATTAAATTCTTTTTTTTGACACAATATGTTCACAATGTACCCGGTCAGATGTATTATACATGTACACTTGGATAGTTTGATTATTTTACAATTTCAAAAGATCTATTCTTCTCTGATAAAGTTAAACTGTCATTTCATTTTAACACATTACAACAATCGTGATTGTATTGAATGCAAGTCATAAACGCCGCTTTTTGTTGAATTTTAGACTTGTAAGCAGATGACAAGAAAATTAATATACTATACCATTGGCAACCGTTTTGATACTTTTCTATCGGTTAGCATGGCAACCGTTTCAATACTTTTTTTTCGGTCACCATGGCAACCGTTTTTAAACACTCAATTGTTTTCGGTTACCATGGCAACCGTTCCGGTACGTTTTTTTCGGTTACCATGGCAACCGTTTCGATACACTTTTTTTCGCTAACCATGGAACCCGTTTTGATACACTTTTTTTCGGTAACCATTGCAACTGTTTTTAAACACTCAATTGTTTTTGGTAACCATGGCAACCGTTTCAATACGTTTTTTTTCGGTAACCATAGCAACCGATTAACACTTTTTTTTCAGTAATCGTGGCAACCGTTTTCAGACACATCATTTTTTTTCAGTTACCATGGCGGCCGTTTTAATACAATTTTTTTCGTTAACCATGGCAGTCTTTACGTACTGTTTTATTAAATAAATCAAATATCCGTCGTTTTCCATTTTTTTTAAGTTTATTTTTCGGTAAATCAGATAAAAAAAGAAAAATTGTTTCACGACTTTTTGTCATATCTACGAATGTGAACCTATTCAACGATCTTGGTTTCTGGGTTGAGAGTAGACCTTAATCTAGTATTTACAAAATTAGTATCAGCTCATTAAAAACCGGTTGCGATATATTTTTTGATCAAGTGTTAATATTTTTCCTTACTAAAAAATCGAATGCTTCACATTCTTTTGATACACAGGGTAGCTATATTTATATATTATGCATATTGACGTACTAAATTTTAAATAACTCCCATTTTAGTCAATTACTAATATGCTTATTTAAACGACGTCACAAAATTTCCAAGACGAATAAAAAAGTGAATAATTAGTGAAGTTAAGTTTTACACATATTGTGCACTTCAATGATGCATTGGTCAGTAACGTTTCAGTTGCTTTTTGGAGTAGTGTCAATCTACTGTCAACATAACAATAGATATGTTTCAACGTACTCACAGAACAGTGGAACGACCGGTAACGTGGGTCAACAAGTCAATCCATCGTCTAACCCTTGGATAAATCTCTCTGAAAACTCTGGACAAAGCGGACCAGTTAAACCATGGCAAGATCCTACGTTGAATCCTAGTTTATATTCGGGGCAGAGTCCTTCACCACAACCGTGGCAAAACCCCACAACATTTAACGTTAATAACTCTTCTACAAAGCCCTGGCAAAATCCATCATCAATCCCTGGACAAAATTCTCCAGTTCAACCTTGGCAAAATCCGTCCTCACACTCTGGACAAAACCCTTCATCATATCCCGGCCAAAATCCTGCAGTTCAACCTTGGCAAAGTCCGTCAACTCGTCCAGGAAATAGTTCAGTTTCACAGCCCTGGCAAAATCCTTCCTCACACTCTGGACAAAATCCCTCATCATATCCCGGTCAAAATCCGGCAGTTCAACCTTGGCAAAATCCGTCAACCCGTCCAGGAAACAGTTCAGTTTCACAGCCCTGGCAAAGTCCTTCGTCACACTTTGGACAGAATCCTTCATCATATCCCGGCCAAAATCCTGCAGTTCAACCTTGGCAAAATCCATCAACTCGTCCGGGAAACAGTTCAGTTTCACAGCCCTGGCAAAATCCTTCGTCACACTCCGGCCAAAAACCTACAGTTCAACCTTGGCAAAATCCGTCTTCACACTCTGGACAAAACCCTTCATCATATCCCGGCCAAAATCCTGCAGTTCAACCTTGGCAAAATCCATCAACTCGTCCAGGAAATAGTTCAGTTTCACAGCCCTGGCAAAATCCTTCCTCACATTCTGGACAAAACCCTTCATCATATCCCGGCCAAAATCCTGTAGTTCAACCTTGGCAAAATCCATCAACTCGTCCAGGAAATAGTTCAGTTTCACAGCCCTGGCAAAATCCTTCCTCACATTCTGGACAAAAACCCTCATCACATCCCGGCCAAAATCCTGCAGTTCAACCTTGGCAAAATCCGTCTTCACACTCTGGACAAAACCCTTCATCATATCCCGGCCAAAATCCTGCAGTTCAACCTTGGCAAAATCCATCAACTCGTCCGGGAAACAGTTCAGTTTCACAGCCCTGGCAAAATCCTTCGTCACACTCCGGCCAAAAACCTACAGTTCAACCTTGGCAAAATCCGTCTTCACACTCTGGACAAAACCCTTCATCATATCCCGGCCAAAATCCTACAGTTCAACCTTGGCAAAATCCATCAACTCGTCCAGGAAATAGTTCAGTTTCACAGCCCTGGCAAAATCCTTCCTCACACTCTGGACAAAACCCTTCATCATATCCCAGCCAAAATCCTGCAGTTCAACCTTGGCAAAATCCGTCCAACCGTCCAGTTAACAGTTTAGTATCACAGCCCTGGCAAAATCCTTCCTCACATTCTGGACAAAATCCCTCATCACATTCCGGCCAAAATCCTGCAGTTCAACCATGGCAAAATCCGTCAACTCGTCCAGGAAATAGTTCAGTTTCACAGCCCTGGCAAAATCCTTCCTCACACTCTGGCCAAAATCCTGCAGTTCAACCTTGGCAAAACCCATCGAACCGTCCTGGAAACAGTACATCATCAAAACCTTGGCAAAATCCATCCAGCCAACCTTGGCAAAATTCACCAGTTCGTTCCAGAAACAGCACTACCCCAAAGCCTTGGCAAAATCCTTCCTCATATCCAGGACAAAATCCGCCAAGCCAACCTTGGCAAAATCCATTAGGAAGACCTGGAAGCAATACTACTCCAAATCCTTTGCAAAGTCCTTCCGTTCAACCATGGCAAAATCCCTCAGGACGCGTGGGAAACATTACTACACCAAAACCCTGGCAAAATCCTTCCTCATATCCTGGACAAAATCCTGCAGTTCAATCAGGACAAAATCCTTCCTCATATCCAGGACAAAATACACCAAACCATCCGTGGCAAAATTCTTCAGGACGTCCGGGAAACAGCACTACACCGAGGCCTTTTCAAAATCCATCTTTATATCCTAAATTAAGTCCAGTACAACCTTGGCAAAATCCTTCAACATATCCTGGACAAAATCCGCCAGTTCAGCCGTGGCAAAATCCGCCAACCCATACTGGACAAAATCCTTCAATTCAACCTTGGCAAAATCCTTCATCATACCCTGTACAAAATCCACCCAACCAGCAGTGGCAAAATCCTTCCACATTCCCTGGACAAAATCCAAATCATCCCGTTCAACCATGGCAAAATCCTTCTTCCCATTCTGCAAACGGACCAACAGCATGGAATGGTCCCTCTAATTCTGATAGCAGTCCTTCTCCGATTCGAAACTATCGTCAATCCAGAACAATACATACTCGTGTGCAGCGAAAGCTTAGGGCTAGCGGCGATTACCTATCAAGAGCTAAGACACGGTTATATACATCGACAAATAACAGTCTGCGCCCCAAAAACATTCCACCAATATTTGTCTCATCATCTTCTGAGAGTTCACCGGTGGATAAATGTATTATTAATATCTCAGTACCAGATGTATATAACAAATTCTCAGCCAACATTAAAACATACCCAGTGCCGTGTGTAAAAAAAGATTCATTCTTAAGCGAACAAAACAATATTGAAGAAATACTTTTAGGTTATGAGCCAAGAATGTCAGAAGCCAATTGCACGTTCGTGAAAACTTTTAATGGTATAATAGAAATTCAAAATATACCATGTGAACTGATGATGAAACTTCTCCCAACTTTGAATTTAATATCATACATGTATCCACCACGTAAACCGACTAAGATTATTAGAGCGGCAGCAGTCTTTAAACCATTGCGGTTGAGTTCTTCTGACAACGAAAACATGTGTTCAATTACTGTCACTACATATGACATCTTCAGATTAAATTTGACCTCTTCAGTTTACATTGATAACTATCTTGTAGTTTGTGAGAAACTATTAAAGTACTTAGAAGAGCAAGATAGATCTGCCAGTTTACCATCAACATATTCTCCGAGAACAACCGAAGCGAACTGTACACTGTTCACACCACGAATTTATGAAAAACCTTGGAATCAAGTGCCATGTGAAAGTATTATGGAATTTGTTTCATCTTTGAATATAGCAGCTCTTATAGAGGATGTTGATAAATCGCCTGAAGAGGATTACGCATTTTATCCAATAGTAGAAAGCCAAGAAGAGAGTGATATCCAAGAACAAGATCTATCATCTTTTTTTGATCAAAATACACAAGATCAGGATCTCTTGGATTATTCAGAGGAAAGTACTCCAATGTATGTTGTCCAAAGTGCTTCTTTGTATCTCAGTTCTCCTGGAATGAATTTGATTTCATTAAATGACTCTTCCCATTACACCTGGAGCAACAACACTGATGAAAAGAGTTATGGAGTTGATTATGATGAAACAACTGAAAAAATATCATCAAGCGATGAAATAGAAAATATTGATCTGGAATTGATGGATTTTGGTAATTTGTGCATCATCAATATAACTAGGCCTAGTCTTTATATTATATCAACAGAAGAAACGAGTGAACTTACAGTGCCTTGTGAGAACATTGATAAGTATCTGGAATCTCAGAATAAGAAAGAAGTATTGCCCGCCGATTATATTGTAAGAGAACACGAAATCAAATGTACAGTGTCAAAAAGTAATAATAACGTTGACGATGTGCCATGTGAGAGATTAGTTGATTTTGTATTTTCCAAAACAGGTAAAGTAAATTATCCCTTAAAATACAGGAATTCAGTTAACAAGGAGAATGATCTAACAGATGGTGCCAATAATTCGTGTTCTCTCACCGCTATTGTTCCTGATCCTTTTATGATGTTAGGTTCTTCATCGAGTGTCAAAACCGAATATCCAATTGATTGTGAGTCTATTGAGGGATACATGTATAACGAAAGTGTGATTGAGAGTATGCCTTCTCACTATGAACCCAGAGCTACAGAAATCATATGTCAGATAAATGAGGTAAAAGATTACGGAAGGAAGACTAGTATTAAACCTTGTTCATCTTTGTTAAATCTTATTAAACATCCCCTATTAGAATATTGGAAGATTCCACAACCAGAAAATACCGATAACGATTCTGACGACGAATCATCTTTCGATAATAACTCTTGTCACAATTACACAATATTTGTAAGCGCACCGGATGCTTATAGTGAAGAGTCAAAGAGCGGGACAATCTATCAAGTCCTGTGTGATATTTTCGAAGAATACATTGATCGTCATATTACTGACTTGTATGACTCCGATTATGTTCCCAGAAAATTGGAAGTTAACTGTACATACTATAAAAATACTGCAGCGGATGCTAAAACTGTTCCTTGTGAAAAAATTATGCCACTTATATCTACCATATATCATAATGAACCTCCGCAAACCAAAATCGATAGGTCAAAGACGACATTAGAGAATGAGTTTGGGGAAATTTTGTTTCATCAAAATTTATGCAACGTCGTTGTCTCGACCCCAGATGTATTCAGACTGAAAGACTCGTCCGCTTTTAACATAGACAACTTTCGACTGCCGTGTACGAGATTGGATACATATTTAACGCAGAAAAATTGGGTACAGAAAATACCTGAATATTACGTTCCCAGAGAGACAGAGGTGAGTTGTAATATCACTATATTTACTGATAATAAAATGAAAGAGATTGCAAAACCGTGCGATCGTATGATGGAACTAATTTTATCATTGGGTGCAGAAAATGAAAATATCACCGATGGCAATAATTATCACAACAAAGAAAGCACAACGGAAGGAAATAGTGAAGAGTTAATAAATTTATGCTCAATATTTATCAGCGTGCCTGACGTTTATAATGAAAGAACAGAAAACTCTTTTACGTACTCATTTTTTTGCAACGACCTGGAGAAATATATTGATGAAGAAAAGAGGGAATCTTTATCACTATCAAATTACAGTCCGCGAATAAATGAGATTAATTGTACTTATACTAGTTTTGAAAATAATATGGAAGTCAATAATACAGTTCCTTGCGAACATATAATGGAATTTGTCTCTCAGCTCAACGGTAAGTCAGAGAATAATAAACCTACAAAGTATATTTATGGCTATAGACCTGCTGCAGTAGCGTTAACTGGAAATAATCACACTTCTAGCGATGGACTTTGTTCGCTAGAAATTTCATCTTTTAACACCGATGACATAAATTCTAAAATTATTGATACTTATGCAGTCCTATGTAATGACGTTATTAGTTTTGTAAAAAATAAATCAAATTTGAATCCAAATTATCATCCGAGAGCATTCGAGGCAAACTGTACAATTGGAAATAAAAATACTAGTCCGGAATCAAAGCTCTATGTACCGTGTGAAAATATAATTAAATTTGTAAGGGAGTTAAATGAAAATGCATCAAACCAATTAGATTTTGATGATGATAGTGAAGGTGAAAGCGGCGATGGCGACACAATTAACTATTTAGACCTAGAGACATTCTCTGAGAGCTCTTCGTATGAAGGACAAAAAGAATCATCTATCCGGCCAAACACAACGCCTTACTATTCAAAAACATTTAGAGACTATACTGAAACTGAAAATTTTGAGCTAGAAGTTGAATCAAGCACGGAAAGCAGTGTTCAGATAGAAATTTGTTTTATTACTGTTTCTATACCGAATCCGTACGAGATTCTTATAAAAAAAGTCAAAACACATGCTGTGTCGTGTGGAAAATTGAATAATTTTTTGGATTCTCGAAACACTGTAGACTCGATTCCTTATATTCCTAGATATAATGAAGCAAATTGCACCTATACAACAATAAAAAATGATATCTTAAAGAGTGATCACGTTCCGTGTGAACTGATGATGAAATTAGTCAAATCTGAAAATCTGATTGATACGTATTTAATTCCTGACGTAGAAGTTTCACCGAGTTATCCTTGCTCAATTATTGTCACAGTGCCAAACATGTACAAATGGTATGATGCTCCTTCAAACAAAACTGTGGCGCATCCTGTCACATGTAATTCATTGCATAATTACGTAGTTTCGGAAGACGCATCAGACAGTATGAGCTCCATTTATACACCAAGAGCTACAGAAGTAAAATGTTCATTTAATCTTATACACCTTGGTAAACAGGAAACAAAGACTCTACCTTGTGTGGATATAGTGAGTCTTATATACCAATCGAAAGATTTTCAGGGCATTCACAAAGGTCCCGCTTATGGAAGTAATTCATATTCAACAACAGAAAGTTCCTGGAATGTAAATTCATATATCGATTCTACTACAAGAGAGCCGCGGAGTCATTTCACCACATTTTCTGTTCAGCAGTCGATTACTGAACAACCGATTTCATCTTCAGAAAACGAACGAATACATTCAGAATTTGAACGGAAATTGATTTTAGAAAAGGCTTGGAGAATAAACACGAATCATGAGCAACCATCATCTTCAGAAAGACCTTGGAGTAATATGAATACATTTTTTGAACAGCAGTCGACTACTGAACAACCGATTTCATCTTCAGAAAACAAACGAATACATTCAGAATTTGAACGGAAATTGATTTTAGAAAACACTTGGAGAATAAACACGAATCATGAGCAACCATCATCTTCAGAAAGACCTTGGAGTAATATGAATACATATTTTGAACAGAACTCAATTTCAGAAAAGCCTCAAAATAATTTGAACACAAATTATGAGCAGCGTGCATCTTCAGAAAGACCTTGGAGTATAGACACAAATTCTATAGAGGGTTCATCTACAGAAAAGCCTCGGGGTATAAATATAAAACCATATATTCCACAGCGTTTGCCTACAAGAAAGCCATCGAGTAATATACAACTTTCAGTTACAGAAGAGCCTAAGAAAATTCTTTTTTCACATCCCGAACTTAGTTTAAGTACAGAAAAGACCAAGAATTATAATATCAAGCCACATATTGCACAGCGTTTGCCTGCAAGAAAGCCTTACACAAACAGATTTACTGTACAGCGTTCAACTACACCAAAGATTGGGAATATTATAAACCCAAACTTTGAAAAGCACTCAACTATAGAAAACCCTACTTTACAGCGCTCATCGACAGAAAAAACCTGGAGTTACGGTACGAAGCCGTCTATTCCGAAGCCTTCGCCTACCAGAAAGCCCTGGAGAAATATAAACTCAAATTCTGTACAACGTTTAATCACTGGAAGGCCTCATAATAATATATATCCAAATTTTGCACAAAGCACGAATACAAAAAAGCCTTGGATTAATAAAAACTCATATTCAGAAAATTATCCAGCTATAGAAAAGCCTAGGAATTCAAATATTCACTTGAATTCTATAGAGAATTTGACAACAAAAAAGCCATGGAGTTATAGAAATTCATATTCTGAACAACGTTCAACTACCGAAAGCGCGCGGAGTTATGTAAAACAACATTCTCAACTCAGTTCAACTACAAAAAAGCCCAGGAATATCACAAACTCATATAACAAAGAGCATTCGGTTGATGAAAAACCTAAGATACGCTATAACACGATACAGCATTCAGTCAGGCCTATGAATAATATAAACTCGCATCATGAACAGTATTCGTCTACAGAACAGTCTCGGAGTGATATGAAGCCCCATTTTATACAAACTTCAACGACAAAAAAACCTTGGCATGATGTAATTTCATATTCAGAAAAACCTCAGAGCAATATATACTCAAATTTTATACAAACTGCAACAACAAAGAAACCGTGGAGACACATACACTCGTATTCTGTTCAGTATTCGACTACTGAAAAATCTAGGGATAATATAGATTCGAATTCTACACAGAATTCAAGAAAGCCGTGGAGTCATGCGAATTCATATTCTGTACAGCGTTCCACTACAGAAAAATCTAAGAGTAAAATATATACTAATTTGATACAGCAATTAACAACCAAAAAGCCTATTTATATAAACTTATATTCAGAAAATCGCCCAGCTATGGAAAAACCTTGGAGCTATTTAAACACAAATTCAATACAGAGCTCGACAACTAAGAAACCTTACACAAACATATATTCTGTTCAGCGGCCAGCTACTGAAAAACCTAGGAGTAATATAAATATAAATCACAAGCAGCATTCGTCTACTGAAAAATCTTGGACACATGTAAACTTATATTCTGTCCAGGGATTGCCCATAAGACAGCCTTCGATTTTAAAACAAAATTCTGTCGGCATTTCATCTATAACAAAGCCTCGGAGCCAATACTCACACCAAACGAATAGTATACCTTCAACTGCCCGCGATCCGGATCGAAATTCATATCCGAAGAGCGATAGATACTTTCATAATAAAATAATAAAGTCCCCTTGCTCAATTTCAATAAAAATTCCGGAGGGCTACGGTCTGCAGGACAAAAATATTACCAGCATTTATTTGCCTTGTGTGAATTTGGAAAGGTTCATCGATTTCCAGAATGTGAAAAAGTCATTGCCTTTAAATTATACACCTAGGTATGCAGAAATACAGTGTTTCTATAAGAATCAAACAGATATCTCTACATTTATTCCTTGTGAAAGAATAATGCCTCTTATTAAATCTGTCGTGAGAGATGAACCTTTACTAAATCCAAAGTTTACTAAGCCCACTGCAGTAAATTTAGATGAAAGTTATTCTTCTAATGAAAATTGCTCCATTATCATTTCAACTCCAAAGCTATCCGAAGAGGATGTCAATCCTTTAGAAGGTGTAAATAGTTATAATACGGCTTGTGATAAATTGATACAATACATTAGATTGGCGAACGTGACAGACCCGATGTCTGTTAATTATAAGCCGAGAAAATATGAAGCAAACTGCACTTCAATAATATCAGATATTAAGATGACGCCCGTCGTGTTGTCAAATGTCATTCCGTGTGAAAAAATTCAAAATTTTGCAATTTCATCGTATCCTAGTTACGAAGACTCGATTACTTCAGCAACTATACTGGGATCATATTTGCAAGAAAGGATTGAAACTACAGAAAGCGCTGGTTTTGTTTCAAAGGCTTGCTGGTTAATTGTATCCATACCAAATATGTACAACGAAACAAAAAAAACGCTGAAGATGCATCCGTTATCTTGCAAAGCGTTGGATGCTTTTCTTGATTCAGAGAAAATTGACAGAGGGCTGCAGCAGAATTACGTTCCTCGCAGTAATGAAGCAAACTGTGCATATACAATAACAGAAGTGAATAATTTAACAACATCTAACATACCCTGTGAGAAAATGAAGATATTAGTTGCTTCAGAAAATTTACTTGATATTAAACAGCCTTTCAAAAAAACTCTACAAAAAGAAAGATCTAAAAATCAAGCAGAATGTTTCATAGACGTTACATCTCCAGATATGTATATACAGTATGGAGCGACAACAAACAGCGTTGAAACTTACCCCGTGGCTTGTCATCAATTAGATGATTTTCTATTTAAGCAAAAAGATTTGATAAAACCAAAATATCTTGAATATATACCGAGAGCATCAGAAATTAACTGTTCAATCACCGATTCGCAGGAGAGAAGTGCAGCACAACAGATTGTGCCGTGTGAGAGAATTTCAGAATTCATAATGTCTTTAATAGAAGAAACAAATCCAAATCCAAAAGTAACAAGTGAAATGTCTTCAACGGGTAAAGCTCGTCCAACGTTACAAAAACATTTCAATGAAGCCGATTTGAAAAAAATAAAATCAAATAACAGTACTTCACCATTAATATATATTCGTAGAAAGAGGCAATGTTTCGTTCACGTTACTGTACCCGATTTATATGACCCCTTTGCAAATGATGTGAAGACATCTTGTTTGCCGTGCGAAACTATGGATGCATTTTTTAAGAGTGAAGATTTGATAAAACCGTTTCCTATCAAATATGAACCGAGAGCAACGGAAGCTAATTGTACATTTGTTGAAATATACGAGGCGGGCACTGAGAAACGGAGTGTACCGTGTGAAAGAATGGCAAAACTTATATCTACGTTAAATATGAAGTCCCAATATCCATCTCGGAGTGGTTATAAGCATAGTAGACAAATTGAGCCGACAACGAATGAAAATTCTTACATAGAGAAATCTTGTTCAGTCATTGTAACCACACGCCATACACTCGATCCGAATGAGTCCACCAAAAAAATAGAGACATTCCCTATACCTTGTGATACTCTGAGCAAACACTACGTAGAACTTAACAAGACTTCCCCGTTGCCTTCGGAATACGTACCGAGAAAATCTGAGGCCAATTGTACTTTTGCCACAAAACTAAACATCATGTTGGCGTGGAGTATGATTCCGTGCGAAGCAATAGCAGAACTACTCACAACATTAAGCCAAGAATACCTCGAGAAAGAAGTTGCAAACGGTCAAATAAATCCTTTGATTTATTCTGATACTCTTCCGACTTCGTTTGGTGGTGTTCACCTAGAATCAACAACAATTCATAACATTGATGAAAAGTTATATATTGAAAGAGAACAAATCATTGAAAACGACCAAAATGATGAGAACGATAGCTCACCCTCGAGAATATCCTCGTACAATAATGGTGGTAAAATAACTTATGAGGAAAATTCTGATGATATTGACGCACCGAGTCAATTAATAATGCCAAATAATTATATAATTGGGGCATCAAAGAAAAGGTCACGGCAAGGTTATTCAAGCGATGAAATATTGAATGACAAAGATGTAGGTGGTGAAAATAAAGTTGATTATAAAAATGATAATGATTATTCAGTGGAAATCCCAGCTGATCATTTGTTGACAGACTCGGGTGAACATGTACATGTTTGGTCAACTCTCACAGTTGTGAGCTTAGGACGCTAAAAATCTAATTCAACAGGGAAGAATACTGTCATTACAAAAACACCCTAATCTATTAAAAATAATGTTACATTTCGTAAAGAATGCTTATAATATGAATAAAAGTTTTTATATTAATAATGTATTATGATATTTAAACCACCTACTCCAGTAATTTTTTTCCAAAATGTGAACATATATTTTGTAAGACTGATGTTTCCATCCGGCTTCGCTTGGTATATATGGTATTTATGAAATCTCTAGGATTCTTTTACGAGTCTTCTATCTTCAGCATCATGTGAATCTATGATCCATCAATCTTATGAATTACTGGCATTCAAAATCTGGTTGACACACTGATTTTCTCTTTTCTCATACATGATGTTGATGTGATGTGAGGTTTTTTTCATCTCATCAGCAGCAGAAATTTTGATGGGCATAGGACAGTGGCTTTCAAGCTTAACCCCTCTATAATTTCATAAAATAAGAGTCCTATTTTTATTGAACAAAGTGTCATAAAGATTTTATTTTTATTAAGTTATATTGTGTATGTAAAAATGTATTTCTTAATTTGTAAAGGACTCTTGCTCTTTCAAAAAAAAATAAAACCCTGAAAAGTTGTGATCATCCTGACGCACATATTAGTATTAATATCAGTATTAATAACATATTTTAAAAAATATCAGCAAATAAATTATCTAACTGAATTTTTCCAATCCTACCAGCTTATTTGATAACATTTGTCTAGGGATCGGATTAGGTTAGTTCTACACTAGTATATCTGAGCATAGGCATATAAGTTGTCTTTGTGTATCTGATATATTATATAAGTACTAAGAAGACCTTTAATTGTAAACTAGAAGTGATCAAAACTAGTAAGTATATTCAGTGGCGGCCGGTCAATGTGGCATTGGATCATGAAATGAAGACTTTGAAATGAGTGAATGGTCTAAATGTTATGTTTGAATATTATTTCATGAAATATAATCGCCCCTGCATATACAAGGGGTGCATTGATCCAATGCCACATTGACCGGCTGCCACTGAGTGTATTTATACCAAATAACGTCATTTTAAAACGGTCTTATTAAGGGATATTGGTAGCGAACAGCATAAATTAATTTAAACATATTATCTATTTCATGGGAAAACTCATGAGTGTGAGGTCTATTTTTGGTTATTTTACGATAAATCCATACAAAATATCTAACTAAACAAAAGCAAACTTGGTGAAACAAAAAGTATATCTGTGAAAGACCTACAAAAATTGATGAAAAATAAAACACTTAAATTATCTTTTTAAGCTAAACACACTGAGATCTGGTCATAAGTGTAAGTATACTTGCGTTCATATGTTCAATAGCGAATTATCAACAACACAACCATCTTATTGGTTTTTAGTATAACCGATGATTTGTAACTTTTACATTTGCTCATTTAATTTCAAACTTTTACACACTTGCATTGTGTTTTGCTTGCATCACATTTTTTACTATCCTGTAATGTTGTCTTTTTAGACTTATACTCATAAGTCAACCCACCATCAGAGGCGTAGCCACCTTATAGCAGAGCCATGCAATGCATTAGGGTCCAGCGAAAAGAGGGGACCAAATTTCTACATACTCAATATAACACATTGCATGGGGAGGGCCGTGCGTAAAGTTTTCATAAGGGCCCAAAATTTCTATCTACGTCACTGCCCAACATAGATATTACCCGTTGACGACAGGCTTAAAGTTTGAAATGACTCGCTGCTCTCTAAAAGACTACACATGCTTATACTGCTTCCAATCCGAGACTGTAAAATGATAAATAATAAATTAAACATTTGATCCAGTATACTAGATGTAATATATATGTATTACGAACCACTGTCAGCGGTAGGCATAGGCGCAGCAGATAGTCAAATGCAGCAGCAAATTCAACAGGACAGCTGAAGTATTCGTACAAAACAATCAAAACAAACCAGTACTTTACTTTTATAACTAGGGAGAAAAATTAAAATCTTCTATGGGACGACAAAGCGTCTTTCGCCGGTCCTGAATTCCTATAAGTTTTTGGTAATCTATAAATTAAGAAAATGTGTAAATATTTTGTCAGTAACTGAATGCGTGTACAGTTAGTAACTATTTATAAAAACGGTCAGTTAAAAATATTTTCTTTTCTAAGTTTCTCGGTTTCGTTAAGTTTGGGTAAGGGATGTATTCGAATTTTTATTGTTTATTAAAAATATGTACATACTTACTTTGTTATACAACAATCCATTACTTGTTGGTTAAATAAGAAACTGACTTTATATGTATACTGAAGATTTATAGTATATACTGACGATGTTGGTACATAACTGACTATTTTATTTACTATTCTTGTATCGAATATGAAAAAAATATGTATACATATCGTGTTCCCCTCTCTCTCATTTAGGAAAACTAGCGTACAAGTAGTGTTGTCTTATAGGTAAGCGATTCAGGTAGCCCGTAAAAAGGTTTCCGACCTCTGATATAAAGTGATCAAATTAATTATAATGTAGATTTATATTATGTTATGTTCAGTGGCATAACTATAAAGTCTGGGCACACATGCACAAGTTATCATAGGGTCCCTATTTTTATTTGTTACATAAATAAAATTTATGCCAAGTGAAGACGACGTCGAGTTGTGAATTCCCATCTTTTGACAGATTTGGGACAGTATAAGTCTTTTTATGAGAGTTTTTAATTGACAATAATAACAAAAAACTTATTTTTTATTTGTTACTTTGATTTCGCACCTACAGGCGAAAGAGGTTTTTTTGTAATATTTTCTTTTTATTTATTGAAAATTTAAATATGGATATAAATTTGGGGGGCCCATTGTATTGAGTGGGCCCCGCTGTATGGTAGTTACAACACTTGTTATGTTACCAATCGTCCTGATTTTCTGGATTAACAATAATGTTTATTTTTTAAAAATAATTTATTCAATAAAACAGACCAACGAAAAGATTATTAAAAACAAATATAGAGGAAATATTGGGGGCGGCAAATTCAAAGATCGCTACGGGCGGCAGGACCCCTTCCTACGACACTGAATACGCTACTAATATAATATATCAAGTATTCCTGAAAAATTATAAAACAATATGAAAAACTCTTCGTAAGGATGAAAAAAAATAAAATGTACAATTTAAGTGTTTATTAAAAGTAATGATTCTTTATAAATGTATTTAACTAAACGAATATGTTAATGGAATAAATTTGTTTTCTCTCTTCTAGGATACCTCTAACGTATCTTGTGGTACCTATCTAATATAACATTTTTCAATCCATGTTACTCCTAATTCCCATTTTTTGGATTAGCTCATTTATTTCGTTTTATTTCAGTACCCGCAACCAATTTTGAATTGTATTCTTCAGTTCCAACCACTGAAAACGATCGCGCGTTTTTGTGTTCAACTTCAATAATCGTGCAAGGATAGAACTTATTCCGAACATTTTTGGTGAACCCTTCCGGTTGTACACAATCTAATTGGCCTGGTTGCGGTTCCAATATTTTCATAAGAGATTCCAAACGGTAACAAGGTAGACTTCGATGGCGTAATCTTCCTTTTCTGAACGTTGTCATCGTGCAGTTAGCTTCGCCCTCGGCAGGTATGTAATTTTTAGGAATTGGTCGTTTCCTTAGTTGCGCAAATAAAAAGTCGAGCATTAGTTCACAAGGCATAGGAATTATTGAATCTGTTTCTTCATTCATTAACTTGGCTATCTGATTGAAACGACGTCTAAACGATGCTGCAACTGTTATATAGCAATCAGAGACTTCTACGAAGTCTGCTTTCATTCTTTTGTTTGGCAATAAAATCATACCATGTTGCTTTTGTTTGGTTTTTTCAGCTAACTTTCTTATTTCGGCTCTTCGTCTTTTATATGTGTTATCAGTAAGACGGCAAGGCAATTCTAATTTCGTATGGTCCAAAAAAATGTTTTCACATGGGTTAGCTGCCGCACGCACGAAATCATTGTTTTGGGTGACAGTAGAATCTTCACGGCTTTCAATTACGTTAAGATTTACTACGTTAAGTTCAGAATTCAACCTGGGATGAAATTCATCTGCATCACAAACTCCCAAAGCACACAACACAACAAACACATATTTCAACATTTTAAATACATTCAATTATGCTATTATATAAACTTATCAAGTCAAACACACTGTAATAAATAGCATGTCTGTGATAAAATGTATCTTTCTCAACGGTGGAAGTACGTCCAAATATTGAGTTATTGTTTACTAGACTAGATATATAATATAATTCTCATGACATAAATATTATACAAAGGTTCAAATGTTAGATTGATAAAAATGCTTTAATACGATGTTATACAATTTGCGTCGAAAAGTGAGTCAGGTGTTTAGTAAAAATAATTATAGTCTATATATTAATAGCCGATAAGGTCCGTCTGTAAGGTGTCCTCGACCTCCCAGTCTCCACTTTTTGAAATAAAATAAAATAAAATAATATAAAATAAAATGAAATAAAATAAAATAAAATAAAATAAAATAAATTAAAATAAATTAAAATAAAATAAAATAAACTGAAATAAAATAAAATAAATTAAAATAAAATAAAATAAAATAAAATAAAATAAAATAAAATAAAATAAAATAAAATAAAATAAAATAAAATAAAATAAAATAAAATAAATTAAAATAAAATAAAATAAAATAAACTGAAATAAAATAAAATAAAATAAAATAAAATAAAATGAAATAAAATGAAATAAAATGAAATAAAATGAAATAAAATGAAATAAAATAAAATAAAATAAAATAAAATAAAATAAAATAAAATAAAATGAAATGAAATGAAATGAAATGAAATGAAATGAAATGAAATGAAATGAAATGAAATGAAATGAAATGAAATAAAATAAAATAAAATAAAATAAAATAAAATAAATTAAAATAAAATAAAATAAAATAAAATAAAATAAATTAAAATAAAATAAAATAAAATAAAATAAATTAAAATAAAATAAAATAAAATAAATTAAAATAAAATAAAATAAATTAAAATAAAATAAAATAAATTAAAATAAAATAAAATAAAATAAAATAAAATAAATTAAAATAAAATAAAATAAAATAAAATAAAATAAAATAAAATAAAATAAAATAAAATAAAATAAAATAAAATAAAATAAAATAAAATAAAATAAAATAAAATAAAATAAAATAAAATCAAACACAATGCAACAAAAATCTCACGTTGCTGGGCAACGGGCTTACAGCTATTCTATATATTAATAGCCGATAATGTCTGTCCGACCACATTTCAAACCTTCCAGTCTCCACTTTTTTGAATAAAATAACATTAAATTAAATTAAATTAAATTAAATTAAATTAAACTAAATAAAATCAAACACAATCAGCAAAAATCTCCCGTTGCTGGGCAACGGGCTTACAGCTAGTATCATTGAATACACATGAATTTTAAAAAAATAATATAGAGCATTTGGTATGATAGTCATACCGTGGTAATCTTTGAAGGTATCCAAAATATATAATAAAAAATACGTTCAAGATATATTATTACATTTTTTTTTATTAACAAATTAGTAAATAACTGAATTAATTCTAAGATAATTTAATGACCATGTATGTACCCCAAGAGCGAATGGAAGAAACCCTTTGACAATAACCATTTCTAATCAAAAATTAACTTGCCGAAATATTCATTGTTACTTTTTTTACTTCTCAGTAGTAAGCTGAAATCAGATTGTTCAGAATATTAAAAATTTCGATGTGGATATATACAGTGCCGGCGCGAGGCTATTTGGCGCCCTAGGCAAACCTTATTGGCGCGCCCCCATTTTAATAATTTCACCAATTTTATTTCGAAATAAAAAAACAATGACCTCATCAATTGCACAAACCGGTCATTTTTTCTCTATGTCCACTTTTAATGTGGTGCATATGACCTCCTAATGGAGGTATCTCAACAGCAGTTTTTATACGAGAACTGTTTGTTACTCATTCGCTCGACCTCTCGGTCAATGACGTTGACTACAGTGCTATGGACCCGGCATTCGTAGATTTATTATTTCTTTATTAGAAAATCGATAGTTCAGTTTTAAAATGAAAATAATTAAAATTAATCACTGAGTAACATTCTCTATCAGTTGGAATACATGGCACATTACAATAAATAGTTTTTCCATAAAAAAAAACACTTGATTCCGGTATGCTCACAGACAACGGTTTTTTTTTCTTCAGTGGTACTAAACTGTCATCTTTAATGTTTCTCAACTTTATAATCTGGCACATTAGTGGTTTTTTATGAAGACTGTTCAGAAAACTGAGATATAATTCAATAAGAAGGGTATTATTAAATGAAAATATTAATTATTAAAATATTAATTATTAATAAGAAGGTTTCAATATAGTTTTTCCAGTACATAATTTAAGTATTTGTCTCAAGTCACTAAAAGCGAAACACAATATTATTTGTATCCAGATTTTTTTTCATGTTGAGTATGGCACCCGACGTTAGCGTGCATTACAACGCCAACATTAACGCCCGGGATATTAGCGCGTTGACACTAACTAGCGCACAATATTTTATATTTTGACTGTTCATTTTTTAAAAAATCTTACCTAATTTTATTAAATAACAATTAGTACTTGGATATACATTTATTTTTTTCATTTATTCTGACAGTAATCAATGATCATAACGCTTCTTAGATTTGTATAATTAATTAAAACATATAATTCACGAACGAACGATTTCTGTGTTGGCGGCAATTTCGATTCAACGTCAAATGTTTCACGACGCTATTCTTTAAGATAACCTAAAAACATTTAAACTTAGATTACTCTAAAATACTGAATTTATTTCATTCATGAATGGTCAAAAATTTAATGTTTATTAAACTTACGCAAAATTATCAATTAGTAAATATGTAAATATTATAAATTTTTTTTCTTTACACAAATTAAATTATCACTAATAGAAAATTTAAATTAACTTTGATTATTCCACGTATTGTGTTACTAACTGTGACACGTGCTTTACCTCTTTCAGAGGCATCTTCAGACTTACTATCGCAACGTTTGCTTAAGTTCACTGAAGATGCCTCTGAAAGAGGCGAAACACGTGTCACAGTTAGTAACACGATACGTGGAATAATCAAAGTTAATTTAAATTTTCTATTAAAATGAGCTTCCACAAAGTTACCGCCGAAACCATCGAAATTATTAAATTATCACTGTTTTTTTTAAGTTATAACTATTTGTTGTCATCATTTTTTTATAAAATAATATTGAATGTAGACGAATTATTTTCGTCACTAATTTCATTTTCGTAAAAGTCCCAAAGAACAAACGTAATATCTTTCAGTAAAAAATCGTAACGCGTCCTAACTTGCCTGAAGATGTTACCCATATTTATTCGAAAACGAAACAAAAGCTCTCGCAAAAAATGGTAATAATATCACGCCATTTTTATGCAACTAAATGCCCTAAATCATCAAATGCTGATTAAAATTATATGGTTAATCGTTATCTAAAGAAATACTATTTTCTAGAACCTAGATGATACTGTAGATTTTTTTGCTGTGTAAACTTACACTCGGCAAAATGCACACATGTTCGCGTGGAATCTTTGTAAAACAAACCCTTGTTCGCCCGGCTTTCTGTGTTAAAATGTAAAAAAATTCTAGGGTTGCGCGCACACATCGCCGCAACATCGAGCATACAGTAGTGAAACGTTATTTCAATACAAGATATGAAAACAATCAGATTCCTTAGTTATAATTCTATACTAATCAAGTCAAGAACGTTTCAATAAATGTCCAATAACTTTCCGATATTTATTGTTATTGTAGGTAGTTGTGCGGTATTGACTTCAAAAATACTCCACATGTTGGTGCATAAAAAACAATTTTGGTACCCAATTTATGCGCCCCCTTATGATTTACGCCCTAGGCGGTTGCCTATTTCGCCTGTATGGTGGCGCCGGCCCTGGATATATAACATAACACTTATGAAGCTATGTAATGAAATCGATGTGTTATTATTATTTAACGATATTTACCAAATAACTAACACAGCCATTTTTTAATTAAATTATTCACATAAAAATAAATAACACACTTGAAATTAAATTATGATTTGATTTTGTGTTTCTTAATAGGGTTCGTATTGATACGACTAAAACACACATAAAAACAGCGCCGAAAAACACTTTCTCGACCTTCGGTTAGAATTAGTTTTAGAAGATTAAAATCAAAATACATATGTTTGATTCCACTCATAATCCCTTTAACAGATGTATGACCAAGTGGGGTCATATGACTTTTAATTATAACCGGTATGCACTATGTTTCCATTCAAAGGTAATATAAAAAAAGGTTATCCGATAATAACGTGGACAACTAAAATGTTTACTTTATAAGCGGTCTTAGTGTTTTAAGACCAGCGGTGGGCTGCCAATACTTTGACAAGGGGCTCGCTCAATTTCAAACCAATTCTCGGTGTTTTGGAAGAGTGATTTTTTTATCACTCCTATGCAATTATATGCAATCGATTCTTACTTAGTCACATCTTAAAAAACATGCAATTTACCGTAAAATTATTAATGTAAATGGCTGAAAATGTACTACTATGTATACTGAAGCTGTCGTAGATAATATTTGAGTCATATATATTAATTTGATCTGAGAATATTATTTTCACTTAAATTAACAAGGAGCTCTCCGGCCATTGTAAAATTTAACAAGGGGCTCGCGCGAGCCCCTCCGAGCCCCCTCCAGCCCACCCCTGTTTGAGACTATTGTAGGTAAGTGAATGCATCTTTTAATTATACACTAGGATTCAAGTAAATTTGAAATGCAATATTCATTAAAATAAACTAGAGTTGATTATTTTCCCTGATCTTTTTTAAAGTATGAGTAGTTTCATAAAACAAAAAACACTGAAACGTCTTTTGATTATTTATGACTAGAACTGCACTAAACAGGGAATGTTGTTCAGTTATAATATGTGGTTAAATAATGTACGATACGATGTTTCGTATTGTATTTGATGAACTAAACAATGCTATAACCAGTGTTTCTCCCCCATATAATGCGGTGGAACGATGTTCCGCCACCTTTTTTCTTGGCATCATTTTTAATATTTAGAAGTTTGTATTGATAAAAACACAATATTCCTTAGTAGTTTATTCCATTTTTTTTTTAAAAAGGTCAGGACCGGTTTTGCTCATTGCTAGCACTGTCAACTGACCATCAGTATTGACAGTGAACACCCTAAAAGTGATTTTATAATTTATGGTACATTTTATTTTGTTTTGGAAACATTTGATTTTACTCTCAGAAAGCATTAGCTGGATGCCCCTTTTGAATGTAATGTGCCGGGTATCGTAACATTCATAACACATAAATTAATGTGATAATACAAAACAATACTAGGTCCATATACTTACTCCGTGACCAGAACCAGAGGTCTAATGCATAAATTAGTCCACTATTTGTATCTTACGGATTCCATCCGCACTAATTTTGTCACTTTTGATCATCGAATTCGTTGGAGCCCATTTGAACTCGTCTATCTTTTAGAATACGTTGATCGGTGGTCACTCAGAAGAACCCTAGCCTTCCGTGACGGATCTCACAGATTTGAATACCAGTACAAACAGCATTCTTCTTCTTCTTCTTATTCAATGTTTTTTTAAGATTTATGTTCGAAAACATGGGTGTTTGTGATATTTAAAAAAATCCTCCCGCCTTTCTAATCCTAAAAAAAAACCTAGCGAATCAAAATCAATTAGTTAGTCACTAGTCATGTCCTAGCCCTATTCTTCTATTCTTACTCTCTTCGAAACTAAGAGAGGTCGAGCAACTGAGTAACATGCAGTTCTCGTAAAAAACCTCTGCAGAAATACCTAAATTAAAAAACCATATGCTCCACATCGGGAACAAACATGGACTAGAAAAAAAACTTAAGTAAAAAGCTCGAAAAGAAATGAGTTTCAGTACCTTTTCTTTATAAAAAAAAAACTCTGGCTATAACTATGGCCAGTGCGTCGATCGCGAAGGTATTCTTGGTCGATCACGGATCTATAAAGAGGGTTTGTATTATTTTGTCATGATAAAATTATAGGCAATATCCATCGATCGCCGACAATAATGTTATCAACTAGTCGTTACTAGAAAAAATGTATAGTATAAACTATATATAATAATATTACTTTATTAACCCTTCCCTTACTATGCTAAAAAAGTACAAGCTCCTGAGCTGTGTAGTCGTTACACATCAGGCAAACGGGAGTGAATCATGACAATTATATAACACTACTACAGCAGTACTACATATAATTGTCATGATTCACTCCCGTTTGCCTGATGTGTAACGGATACACAGCTCAGGAGCTTGTGCTTTTTTTGCATAGTAAAGGAAGGGTTAATTGAAATTCACACAAATACGTGTATACTATTTCACTAACACAGTATTTTAAGGCTTAAGCATTGCTTTCCTTTGTAACCACACAAATCTTTATCCTCTAAAATTCAATTAATTTGACCCTTTATAATTAATTACGTTCGGTCAGTTGAAGGTTAACTGTAATAAATATAGATGCAAGCTGTATCATTTTGTATAGCCATTATACCTACATTAAATTTCTAGAATCTGTTTCACAACATGTATTACGAATGAGTATCCAGTTATCTTATTTGTAGCTAACTAACCTAGCCTAATACAGAGTATTCCAAAAGTAAAATAAAATCAACGATTTTCCTCAAACACTTTTTTTCAGCCTTGTCCGCTCTTAGCGGAGAATCTCTACAGTAGATGTAATACGAGAACTGATTCTTATTCAGTAGTACAAAAAAATATTTTTGGAAATAGCAAGAATAGTAGGACGAGGTTGAATACGACTAGTAGTTAGTTAATCGCTGCCACTTTGCCCTGTTTTAGAATCATTTAGACATCACTGAGGCTAAGGATCTTTAACCAATTTGTGAATATGTCTCGGTGAATATGAATCAAGTCCTCCACAAAAATGAAACGAGCCCCCCTGGAGAAGGTGTTTGAAACTCTCTCCCCCACCCAGCTGGTCAGCGTGGCATTGTCAGCTTAGAAGTAATATTTATAAACAAACTACATAGGTTAAAATAATAAATGTCGACAATATTATAAAAAAAGTATGTTAAAGCATATTACGAAGCTACTTTTGTAAGAATATTTCTACAATCACTTGAATATAATTAGCTGTCTTAGCTCAATCATTCTGGATTATTTATTCGCTCTTGACTGGTTGTAATTTTTCGCGTTTGAATCAATCAATGTTCAGAAATAAATAGTCGATATACCGAGAATATTATTTAGTGTGAAAAATAGATTCATTAGTTTAAGATTTTTGTATGAAATAAGCAGGGCTTCGAACCGGAACTGAACCAAAAATCAAAAACTGTTAAAACCTTTATTTTTGCTGGAACGAAAACCGGAACCAAACCGACATATATTTTTTTACTTGAACCGGAACGAAAAAAATAGCTGTTCGAAGCCCTGGAAATAAGTTTCAGTATTTTCTGAAGTCACTTCTGGTCTTTGATGATGTTATTTAGCCGGTTGACTCTCCATTCTGCACCCTCTGGCTGGGGATTATCGGCCCCCTTTTTGTGGCAGCCGCCATGATATGTATAATATATTCTCTAAGTGGTATATTGACTGCGATAATAATATATAAACAATATACCTAATTGCATATTATTTTACTGGGCGAAACAGAAATGGTAACAATTAACATAAAGTAAATAATACCAATAAAATAGATTGTAAAAAATGTAATTTTTACGGATTGTTTTATAATTTAGCACACTATGTTTGACATATTTTTTTTTGTTAAGCTGACTGTGTCGTTATTTATAAATTCCAAATTGTCATAGACTACTCAATAAAGTTAATTTTGATATTTTAATAAGTACTAGAAAATAGCATATTGTATAAATTTCTGAACGTCCTATCTTTCCCATTCAAGCCCAATGTAATAAAACCGAATATATTTGTCTATTTTGTTACCAAAATACTTGAATTCAATATGTAACAGTCAGTCTGCCACCGTACTTTGTTGACTTATAATATATCTAGTATTATCCCATAACAAAATATCATTCAATTACATTTTCAAATCAAATAATTAAGAGTTCCAAAACCCATTGGTATTGTTTTTCATGACCATAGACACTGACTTGTTACCTTCTTTTAATGCATACAATACGACACATTTATGTAATATAGTGTTATTACAAAATTATTCAACCTATCTGCTAGTGTATGGAGTCACGTGAATTTCTATTGAATTAAAAATAAAATTATATATCAATATAAAATTTTGGTGAGCAAGGAGATATCGTATAATTTAAGGTGAAAGAAACAAATATTGTGATTGTAAATTTAATAATCAGTTAAATTAAAACAAATACCCAGTAGTACTTAAAAGGTTTTGAAATGCTTACAAAAAAATCTTTTACCGTTTTGCGGAATACTGTACTATTATTTTTTATGACTGTGGATTGTTTCCCTCTGTATTACGATACAGGTGAGTTTTATATTTTTCTATAATATCTATCTTTTAATACAAACTATTCTATCTAAAGCACTTTCACCAGAAGCGGGATATTATTTTTCCTGTACAGTAAAATTTATATATTTTACATTTTATAAAAACACAAAAAACGGCGGCGTGGATTCTTAAAAATATCATTTTTTTGTTGTCCTAATTGTCATTTCATTAGATAATTTGAGTTCGCTGCTAAGATGAAAACGAACGAATGTACTTAATGTTATTGCAAAATTGGGTGAGGAGCTTTACAATTTCTATAGAAGCCACTGAAATAACGCAAAATTTGACAGTATTTAGATAAAATAGTAAAAATTGACATGCAAATATGTACATGGATAAATATTTTCGATGTAAGCACCCTTTTCTAATATCCTGTAAATTCATGGGAGCACAAAAAAATGCTTTTCTACTCCTACCGTCACTGAAAATTAACGTCAAACGTCGTTTAATTAAAATCAATAAATTGGATATCTTCATTTGAAAGACACATATTATTTAAAATTAATTAAAAGATAGTATTGCAAATATAATTATATAATGTATAAAAATACGTTCCCGACTATCGATAGTACGTATCGCTTATATTGTTTGCCATGCGTGGGAACTGAATATAGATTTAAAAACGTACGTAAAAGAAACTTCGATATCTAGGAGCGGTATGAATAGTTGCATAATAAAATTGAATGGATTACAACTTACAACAACCATTGCATTCAAAGTAATCTAAATAAATGTATTTTCTAATTTACATTATTATAAATTAGCCATTTTCGTACTACTAAGTACAGGATTGTCAATCTCTTGTAAGCTTAAAATATTTTTTCAATGTAAGATTGTTTTAAGGGTATTTATAATTGGACATAAAATTATAGGTTGTCGAAATAAGTCAGTTTTAAGAAAATACACATATTTGGGCAAATTTACAAATTGTAAATTTGTTATAATGCAGAAACGTTGATTCATTTAAAATTTTGAATATCAATGTAAAAATAAGTCTGCATTTTCTCGGAATGTTTCGTTATTTTAAATCTCGACTTGAAGTTTTTGACTTTTCACGATACTTTTTATATAATTCACATTTCCACATGATTGTTCATGTACAGATGAGACTAAAAGTTTGCTAGTTTTATTATCACATTAAATATTATAATATTGAAATGTGGCTTTTGTGACACATCCGTGGCGGATCCAGATATTGTCCCAGAAGGGGGCCATTAAATTTGAAAATAAACATGATTAATAAATAATACATTAAAAAATAGATGATTTAAAAATAATATATCTATATAAAAATAGTCAATACATAAATAAGTATGTATACTATAAAAAATAGTAAACTAAACAATTAAAGAGCCCATTTCACAATAAAGTTTTAATAAATTAGAAAAATGAAAAATAAATTCTCCTCGGAAAATGAAAACCACAAATGACTTTGGAACTGGGGTTTGGCGACCTCTTTACTGCCATATTATGATAGCACTAGCACTTAATTTAACGATTCGTTTCAAATAACTTGATTATATTATACAAAAAATTTCATTTATATCACACGATTTGTATATAATATCCTTTTGAAGTTCAAGAATATTTTAAGAAACCAATGTAAAAAATATTTTTTAATTAGCTGGTAGCCGACAAGTGAAGCATGATGATTAATGGTATGTATATGGGCGGCAAATTAGGTGGGACAGTCTTTAAAAAAACTTTTATTTGCATATATCAAATATGTATATTTAAAGCTTTGATTTTTCAAATTTTATTACGCCTAAAGTAAATTTTGATTACAAAATATTACGTTTGAAAAATGTTACTGTAATTTGAACTTTGGAAGCTTTTTAAAAATAAAATCTATTACAGATGGTACGAACATTTATTGGTCCATATGCAACTATAGCCATTATTTGATGTCAAAACACATGTGTTATAATATAGCTAGTCATAAATATATGAAATTAATGACGCTAGAACAGACCAACACTTTAACTATAAATACATTGATTGAGGTTTTATCAATCAAAATTAAAGTGCAGCTTCAAACGTAGACTTTGATGTTTACAAATTTATTCATTTGCATATATTTGTGTTTGTCATTTTAACATTTGACCTTATTAAACAATGCGTATTCAACTGATTAAGCTGCACTTTAAGAGACGCCGTGCTTAGGTCAATATTTTTTTATGTATCATAGTTATTTTTTTAATTTAGTGCAAATTTTCAAAATATATTATTATGTTTACATTTTTTGCGCATATATTTTCAAAATTCTATTTCACTCCATTTTGAAAATTTATAATAAAAGCTTAGTGAATTCTGTTTTTCGTCCTAGGAAGTCTTTCACAATTAATTTAAAAACAGTCTATATAAAAGCTCATTATCTTACAGAAGAGCACGCATTGATGAGATCTGATAGGCATGATAATTTTCTGATGTCTCAGAACGAGCTATCAATGGAGACTCTGGAGCCAAAAGAAATTCAAAACGCAATGTGCAGTATTGTTACAGATCAAATAAAGGCAACAGCTAATGCAACTATAACTCGACAGCTAAGAGGAGTTTGTCACGCCAGTAAGATTTTCTCTATACTTTATGTTCTGGAAGCATACAATTTATGTAGGTCGGTATTTTGCACTTATACAGAAATAAAACGAAATGAAAATTATTTTTTTTGCAGGGGAAGTGAGAGAACAACTGCGACATATTGAATTGGGAATTATAAAAGAAGTCCATAAAGTTTTGAGAGTGGTCCAAACAATAGCTGCTAATAATCAAGAAGGAAGGCAATCAGTTATTTTTAAATATCTTCCAAATAGACCATAAAATGTAAAATAATATCTTCTCCTTCGGTGTTGTACAATATTTAACGAATATTATATAAAATATTTTTTAAATGATTTTTATATTATTTTACCTATTTTTATGTACATGGGTAGAGGTACTTTTTAGTTTTATCTAATTTTATTCAACTCGCAACATTTGCGAATGATTGGCGCGATTGGCGACAAGTCATAACAAACAAGAATAATGATTTTTACTTAACCTAAAATTCGGCGAAAAACGAATCAGGCGATATAACTATAATAGAACGATCGATCGATAACGAAATTTCAATCTGTCTAGTATCAGACCGGTTCCAATTGACGACTGTGACGACTATTTTCAAAATAGATATACAATTACATTGACAGTAGAATTGTTGATTTTATTCATAGCGAACAATTTAATTTATTTCACTTCTATTGCTATCTGACGTCTGCTTTGTGCAATTACAACATAATAATGTTTCTCGGGTCAACGTTTAACTTTTTGTATAATACAGTTTATTATTTTTTCGAAACCGTTATGTTTTCCATTTACGTTGCGCGTCTCGTGCCGCCAATTACTGCGGACGTATTACTTGTTATTGGCGCTGCATTATATTTCACAAGATTACCTCGCCCACCAAATAAAACTGAAACAGATTTATTTTCTGAGAAATGCATAGCCCACAGAGGTGCCAGTCTGGATGCCCCAGAAAATACGATGGCCGCCTTCAAATACGTGAGTTCCACTTGTTGCATTCTTAATTTTTGTCAGAAAGAGATTTTGAGTTGTTAAGAAGAGTGGAAAAAACTGAATTTATTTGGAATAAATCCTTCAGTATTTTGTCAGTCTGATTCAACATTGACTATAATTTTTACTTGTTTAGTGTGTGGACCATGGATGCTCTCAGATCGAGTTTGATATTCGTATCACACGAGATGGAAAATGTATACTTGCACATGATGATGATATCGCTGGTTTCACTATTAAAGATACTGACTGGGATCAGTTAAAAGATTTGCAAGCTGTTCAGGGACATCCTATGAGGTGACTATTTGCCTTGGCTTTTTCTAGCTCTAGAGAAAATATTTTTTTTATTGTATTATACAGGTAGACTTACGACGGTTCGACATACGACAATCCGCACTTACGACTGAAAAAAAATTAGCGTTTTTTTAAATTTTGAATTGAACCACGGGGCACCATTGCACACAGCTGACTTAGTAACAAATATATATATCGTGTCATTGAATCTTCTTCAAGATTGCCGTGCTTTCCCGGAGATAATTTTTCATGGCAGACGTTGCTACAAAGCCCAGAAAATATGGTGTTTTCTCCGACCAAGTTTTAGCCTTCCAAAAACTGTGAAATATGTGCAAGAGATTCTCTTTTGTTATTTTCTGACCACATGAAGAATTTGTATGCATCACTTTTAATTTGTGTGAAAATCTTATTCCCATAGACCACTGATTGCCAAACGGTCGCTCGCGAGCTACCGGTAGCTCGCTGAGGCTTTTTTGGTAGCTCGCGTAGGATATTTTGTCATATTTATAAATTTGCCTTTAAAATTTCATTATTAATCTCCGAAAATAAAAAAAAATTCGAGACAAATTTCAAAAGGACGTTTTCTTCGTTGTTTTAATGAACTGAAACTACAATAGTCAAATTTTTCAAAGAAAGTAATGAAACATACTCAGAGCCTACAAAATTTTGAGTGGCTGCAGGATTTTGCCTTTCTTGCCGATGTTACAGAAAAATTAAATAAATTGAATGTTCAACTCTTGGGACAAGAATTTTTTTTTGGGGAAATGATCTCAAAAGTACAGGCATTTTCAAATAAACTTACTTTCTGGGAGCACAACTTAAGTCGTGGAGATATTAAGCATTTCCCCTGTTTGAATGAGAAGCTAGAAAAAGGAATAAATTGTGAAAGCTACAAAGGAGAAAATCATGTCTAGATTCTTTCAAGCTTGCTAAAACAGTTTGATCTGCGCTTTGGTGATTTTAAAAAAATTGAGCTGCTTGGACAATTTGTTTCAGCCCCATTTATACATTTATTTTGATATTGAAAAACTATCCAGCCGTATTGTCGAAAAATTTCAAGAAGATGGCCCTTCATCAGAAATGGAATTAATAGAATTTCAATGTGATTTGTCGCTTAAGAGTGTTGCCTCAACTATAAAATCTGTATGGCCTTTCGTCCCAAAAGAAAAGTATCCAATTTTAGTTTGAGTTGCGATTGCGGAAGAAAGTGAATGCCATTCTTATCACTAATTATTTTTATATTTATTTTTACTCACACTTATTTTTCAATTATTATTATTTTGTTTATAAATAAATAATTAAAGTACGCATTTTATGTTTTATTACAAAATGTGATGTTTTAATTTATTTTATGTAATATTATATAATAATATTATGTATGGTACGATAAGGGCCGATGATAAAAAAACTATTAAGGAATATTTATAGGTAGCTCACCAGACAATTTCAATTTCTGATAGTACCTCACATCTTTATTGAGTTTGGAGACCACTGCCATAGACTTTGCTTGGCGTGGGTGTTTGTCTCGACAATTTACCTCGAGTTTATCTCGAGTGACTTACAATAAAATTCTTATCGAGTTTTTCTCGTATGATCTTTCAAATTCAAAATATTTGACACATTAACATAAGCTGTAATGCCAAATATTAAAAAATACGTATACAAGGCAGGAGCAATTTCGATTATTTTAAGTGAAATTATAGCTGTAAAATATGAACCATATACCCGGTACATGTGCAGTAATATCACACGGTTCATATTTAAATGATGGCACATAGTTTGTTTACTATCTCATTTATTATGTTGTATTACATGGTTCATACTTTAGAAGGCTAAGAAAAAAAATATAGGAAAAACTGTATATTTAGCTGATTTTCGTAAAATCGTCACATAGACCAGGTGTGCAGCGATGACATATTTTGTATGATATTCGACATACGACCAAAACTCAGGAACGTATCTCGGACGTATGTCGAGGACTACCTGTATTTTCGAATTTAAGATAAATTATTATTTGTTGATTGACTTGGAATTTACTTGTTAGATCTACATTATAATAGGGTAAAAATAGCAACTTATTTAGTTCTACAGTCCTATTTTTTTTCATTAAAAAATCGTATCAACCAAAACGCACTATTTAAATATTATTGAAACAAATATCAAAGATTAGCAAAATCAAATACATTAACAGCTTAACGACCGCGGACGCGTATTTGAGTCTTTGAAAAACAAAGGTTGCTGGCCGGCAAACTCATATATGCGTATAGGCGAAGTATCTGGAAGCTAAGAAAATTAAATTTGGTAATTCGGTTTTTGCGAATTCTTCGCAAAATTTTATTTCGCCAGGTGAAATTTTTTTAAAAAACGTGCGGTCGTTAAGCTGTTAAGAATTATATTAAGTTTTAATTTTTTTTCAGCTTTTATTGGACATTCATATCTTATTAAATTTTGAAATAGTGTCTGTCAAATATATCACAGTAATTTTTTATTGCTGTTCACATTCCTCTTTAAAATCTTTCGGATATCCTTGGCGCTACCTGAATTTGGTGATTTGCTGCTGATACTGCTGATTTGATACTGCTTTAGAGCAGTGTGCCGCGAGAATTCTCAGGATGTGCTGTGAAGGAATTGGCCTCAAAACTGCTCATTTTAAATAATGTCTATTCATTTAAATATTTGTCCTGCTCGTACATAGCAGTGGACGCGGCACAGTGATGCTGGTATACACGCAGCGTAGTGAGTGTTCATATTTATTCGCGTACATTTCCGTTTTTAAGGCATTTTTTTGTTTTGTTCCTGAAGAAATTCAATTCACCAGTGTGCCGTGAAGTTCAAAAGTTTGGCAGTCCACCATCAATTAAATTTATTATCAAAGTAAAACATTGACATTTTTATATGCTTTCAGTGACAAGTTTGGGAATAGCAATCCTTGTCTCTTTGAAGAAGCTGTTGAGTATCTGGTTGAAAAGCGCATCAAAATGATAATTGATGTAAAAGATATCGATCCCAAAGTGAATTCTACAATCGTTGAAGCTTTTAAGCATCATCCAGAAATGTACGATACCAGTATGGTGACTTCATTCAACCCACTCATTGTGTACAAGGTATAATACTCGCTGTTTTATTTATCTAACCACTATATGGTCACTCATTTAAACAATGTTTCACAATGTATTTTCACTGTCAATAAATATTATTTTTCAGTTTAACATCGTTTTCTTAAATGATGTCGGAATTGAGGAACATTTTATCATTATAAAGTTATTATTTTGATAGTTCTTACATGTATCATACAGATGACATACAGAACAGTAGTTATCAAAACCATTGAAAACGATTTTTTAAGCTAGTCTAAGCTAACTTAAGCATTATTTTTGGCACACAAATAAGGTTAACCTGATTTGGTTGTAGACTGTTGATGACTAAAGGGATGTAATGTTAATTAATCACTATATTTTAAATTATTTGCGATAATCCGCCTTTGCAGATTCTAGGAGTCATGTATTAGGATAATTTGATGTCCAAATGTTTTCATTCCGAACCGGGAACATTCTTCATGAACATCAAATCCATAAATAACAGTTGTAAACTACAGATTTTGTGTTCAAAGATTTGCTAGCGAACAATTAAACTCATTCTCCATTATTATTATCAGGACTGTGGAGTAGGAGTCGGGTATTTTTCCGGAGGTGAAGTCACAGTTCAAGTCACAAATCGGAGAAATATCGAAAAATTATTAGTTTATTTATCAAATTGATTGGTGAAATGTGCTAAAATTATTCTATTGACCAGAGTGATCTGCTACAGATATGTAAGTTAAACGGAAATGATTGAAAAAACCAATTCAAAGTCGCTATGTAATTTAAAACCAGAATCGTTCGCAGCCCTGATTTATTACACAACATCAATTCTAATTATCAAGGAAAAGAGGAACAACACAAATTAAATCAAGGAATTAATTTGTTTTTTTAAAAAGTTGACTTCAAAATCATGCAAAAAATCGTAAAAAAAAGCTTATGAAATGAATAACTTTTTTTATATGTTACAGATTCGAAAAATGGATCCTAAAATTGTAGGCGCTTTGAGTTATCGACCAATGTGTTTCAGCTCACCTGTCTACAGTCCTTCTGAAGTAATGCGAAAACGGTATTGTTTGTCAATGACGGTCACTAAAGATTTCTTACCTTTACCTCTAGATATATAATGTAAACTCATTATGAATAATTTTTCTTTAATTGTCAGCAACAAAAGCTTACGGTGAAGGAGACATTTTGAATATTAAGTGTCATTTTTTAATTTAGTAATCTTTTCCAAAAATTTTCAAATTGATAAAATCCACAGTAAATATTTAAAAATGTATGAATAAGTTTTTTGGTTTACTGTTTTTAAACTTATGGTGTCATTGTTGCCATTTTCAATTTAAAAGTGTGAACTGTGTTATTTGTGGTACGAGATTAGGGTATCCAATCCCGGAGCCTTTTTCCAATCCCGGGATTTCGGGATTGATTAATTTTGAATCCCGGGATCCCGAGATTGAGATTTTCTCACCGAGGAATTTGAAATCCTCAATTCGCTATACTTTTTCTCCGATTGTCACAGAACCTCGTTTTTTTTTTTTAGCTCACCGAGGAATTTTAAATCCCTGATTTGGTATACTTTTTCCCAGATTCTCACAGAAACTCGTTTTTTTTTAGCTCACCGAAGAATTTGAAATCTTGAATTTGCCAATTTCAGGTTTTGCTCAAAATTTCTCAATTCCGAAATCCCGGGATCGCGGCCGTCTCAATCCCGGAATTTCGGGATCAGAAAAATGAACGGGATCCCGGGATTGGATGCCCTAGTAGAGATTGTGTAAAATAGATTGTAATAAAAAAATAAAATACTATATTTTGTGCTGATTCCACATTGTTCATAACTCTCAGACCGGTTGACTCATCTCAAGCATTATCATAATAACAAAATGTTAAATTAGTACAAAAAAGTCTTAATTTCTATAAATAAAAATAAATTATGTCTGAAATTGAGTGATGATTATTTGATTATTTTAAAGTTTTTAACATGATTATTTTTAACCGTTTCCACTTTACTGCCATTGTATATTATAAAGCAGTGATGCACTAAAGAATTCGCTTAGTTAAATAAGCCATTTAAAAATTATTTTAGATTTATTTTCATGTCTGTATTTATTTATCATTAATTTCTTATTGATGTTTTCCTCTATAGATATCCAGATAATATATTCAAACATTTGGTAGCAAGATTTTTGGATTTGCTACACCTGCTGGCCTTCAGGAGTGGAATTATGTCTTGCTGGCCAGGCTGCTCCGCTTTGCTCATCCACAAAGACATAGTGAATCTGTTCGTAACAGTGCTATTTATTTATCATATTCATAAATTTCTTACATCCATTGAAAAGCCTATTATTCAGATATAAAAATGTTTTTCATACTTACTATTTATAATAAAATTGACACTTCAATCTTTAATAATCATTAAATTAATTTATTGTAAATGAATATAATTAAAATTGTTACACACATTATTGAGTATAATAACTCAATTCCAGGTCAGTCGCAGAGAAGTGGAAAGCGCGCGGCTACTCCATTGCTGTTTGGACTGTCAATCAACCTCTTGCCAAGCAGCATACTGTCAGAGTTCTCGGAGTAGCTTATTTAGCAGATACCCTTGTCGGAGAACCTTCTACGTGCGAGATTGCTGTAAAGAACGATCAAGAAGAATAATTTGACATACACCCACGTCTTTCAAACAATTTTTGACTTGGTCTTGCAATAATCGCAAGATAGTATAAGATGAATGAATTGCATTTTAGTATTACAATTTGAAGACAAAATCTATTGACGCATTTCACGAGTTTCAAAAACTGTGAAGCTTTTATTTAATAAGATTTGGCTTCTTTTCTTTCTACCGTGAATTTATTTTTAGTCATTTAACTCAAAATGAATTTATCCCAATGTGGAGAACCTGCCTGATACCATTTCAGCAAGGGCGCTTGTATAAATGTTTTTACTGTATGGAACATGTTGAAAAAATTTTAGTTTTGCCCAAAAATGCATAGTTTATTATGGATTTCATAATAGTTTTAAGTAATGGGAATTATTAAATTACAATAATGACTGTCTGTAACCAAAAATTAGTGATAAGATAATAATATATTACACTCTTTGATCAATGATAATCTAAATCTTCTATGTGAGAGAGCTTTCTATATACGAAACTACATGAAAACCATGTTTCATTATGATTCATAATCATACTTTTACCATTATTATAGGTTGTCAAGAAATGTATCATGTAGAGATATATTTCTTTCAAATAAGAGTGATAAATGTAAGCTAAACTATGCAGCTCCTTATAATATTCATGTACTAAATGTAATGCCTCAGGGAAACTTTGATCTCACGCATCTATTCATATCTGATGGGTTCATCTGTAAAGGTCGCTGATGTGTACGAGTGCGTGCAGATATTGACGAGAGATGAAGTCTTGGAGGTACTGTGTGGTGACCATATACTCTGAAAAGGAAGCGATTATGGCCGATATAGAAAAAATATTTTGTAATCTCCAAATTGAATAAATAAATGTAGAACTTGATGTTTAACTGAGCGAGGTGTTGCCAAAACCCTATTTGATTAGTTGTACATTTTCATTGGTAATATTATTTGAAACACTTTGGGAGTATATAAATTAACGGAAAAAACCCCTCATGTCGATTCGACATCCACAGCAAGCCAAAAAAATGCTGTTTAAAATATAATATTTTTTTATACGTAATTTGGAAATATTGATATTTTTTTAATTTGACCTTATTCTAAAAACATAAGAAATTATTTTTATGAGTCTGTTATTTAAAATGGTGAAAAATGAATATATTCGATATTATGAACAGATTTTTTGAGCGTTAACATATTAAAGCTCCGGTCTGTGAGTAATACCTTTAAATAAAAACTTGAAAACCACTCGTTTCAAAATTAATTGCCTAGAATATAGGTTCCCAACCTTTTTCGGGTGGCGACTTCTTTTTATAAAAGCCATGTGAAGGTAATTTTAATTGACTAGTTTTAGTTTTGTTGTTCAAATACAAAATCGAAAAAAGTTGGCGACCCCCAGAAAACCCCCAAGGGGGTCACGACCCATAAGTTGTGAACCTGTGGCCTAGAATGTCTAAAAACAAAAATCATTTTTCCATCTTTCTTGATGTCATCGAAAATGCGAAATCGCGGACATACAAACAGCCAACAAACAAACCTTATCGACTATTAATATATAGATTGTCATCTTATAGATTGGTGTATTTAATGTAATGTTTGTATTTATACACATACTTTACCATGTTAGAATATTAAACTTATATGTTTTATCCACAATTTTATGATTTTATTTATTGTATATTATGTTACAGGTATCTTTATAAAAATATTGTGACAAAAATTGTTTTTTGTTTCACTTTGAACCTATTATTCCATAGTAACATTTTCAACCCTTAAGTCTACTAATCTACGCTTTTATTAATGTGAAGTGCGTTTTACACCCAGGACTGTGGAGTCAGATAAAAAAAACACGACTCTGATTCTTGCTTTAAATACAAAACCGACTCTGAATTGATTTTTTCAATCATTTCCATTTAACTTACACACATGTAAACCTTTAGATCATTCTAGTACATAGTAATCATTTCATCAATCAATATAATGTATAGACTATTTTTTTTTTAATGTATCTGGTTGTAAGATTGTAAGAAACAGTTTTATAAATTTTAATAAAAACACAGATTTAGAAAAATGAATAGAATGCTTTATTTTAAAATTAATACATGAGAATAAGTATGCGTGACAGGGTGTTTTTAAAAATTGTCATATTTCTTTCATTTACTTCAAAAATACACATCATTTAGCATTGCAATAAATTCCGAAGAAACTTGAACAGGTAGTTTCACTGAATGTCATTTGGGACACCAAAGAGTGTAGCAAATTTGTCCAGTAAAATTATACAATAGCTCTGTTCTTCTGACGGCTTGCAAACTGTTTTCGAATTAGAATCTAAAACAGGGGTGGGGAACCTTTTATTCTCTAAAGGCCGTATTCATTTTTCTGATTCGACGTAAGGCCGCAGTAAACATTGACAAAGAAATCTTTGTCCAGAAACAGGAATTTACGGTCAGAAAATGTCAGGAATTTACGATTTTACAGAATAACAGAATTGGCCAGAAGGCCGCACCAGAGTAGACAAAAGGCCGCAGGGTCCCCATGCCTGATCTAAAAGCTTTCAATTCGATTAAAATTCGAAAACAGTTTACAAACCGTCGGAAGTATGCAGAAGAACAGAGCTAATTTTAATTTAAGCGGTAGTTACCGGTTAGTTAACCAAGTGTATATAGTATCCTAAATAGGCCATTTCAACTGTTCCAACCATCGAAAAATTCAGAAAGAGAAAAAGAATCAAGTGGATTATTGAATGAAATCATACGTCAAAATGAGAAAGTATACAAAAGAGACTATAGAAAGTAGTCATAGAATAATCATTCGCCAGATTTCTTTGATTTAAATACCAAAATGTGCACAATCGTACCACTTTTTTAGTATTCATAGAGATTTACTCCAGACTGTCTACAAAAGCTTTAACTTATTTTTTCTTCATTTTCAGTGGTAGTATGGAAATAGGTATTTGTCCATTGCACTTGTGACGGCTCAAATAAAAATATCTAGCAACCCTTGGGTTGGTCAATCTATTCTGTACCTGTGTGCAGCTCTATTTTGTTATTTTTTTAACAGCTTAACCTTTTGCACTCCGAAGGATTTTCAAAAATCTTACCAGCAACTCCAAGCCATTTTAGGCGAAATTGCGAAAAATTATGTTTAAAGGTAATACATTGAAAGAAAGGGTTAGAATAGTTAAATAAAAGTGTTTTTTTTACAAAGCCTTTTTATTGTGTACATCAATGATTCCCAAACTTATTATGCTCGTGGACCCCTTTCATAGCGAAAACCTGACTGTGAACCCCCGAGTGAAATAATAATGTTAATAACTTGAATGGTATTTTTTTTTCCATGCCTGCTTACAATGTGGAGCAAATGGCCTCCAAATGGAGGTATCTTAACAGATGTTTTTCTGCGAGAACTGTCTGTTAGTCAGTCGCTCAAACTCTCTTTTCCAAGGAAAGGATAGGGATAGTATCCCTAGATAGGATAGGTATTGAGACAATTTTTTTTTCAAGTAACAAAATATTTTTTGGACAAACTTGGAAATCAATATTTTTTTCGACAGCCATCAGATTTTTTGCGACACATTTGGGATGCGATCAACTTTCGCCGAGACAATTTTTTTTTCAAGTAACAAAATTTTTTTTGCGACACAAACTTGGAATACAATATATTTTTCGACAGCCATCAGACTTTTCGCGAAAAATATTTTAAATGGCTATAGTAGAAAATGTCGAGGCCACCTTGACATCAGAGTTGCCAGTAAAAATATGATGTAGAGGTCGCCTCGTCATCGGAGTTCAAAGGCTTAACAAACTTTACACTGGGGCACCGTTGTCCATGATTAGGTGACGCAGTGTTGCAGATTGTCTTCATAAGTTCTAATCTACTAAAATGCCTTCTTGGTACAATTTGTTTGGCGAGTATTAAAATAGTATATTGTGGATACAAAATAGTAACCGGTAAATTGCTCGAATGCAATTCCTCGAAATGCAAGTTTCTCGACATGCAATTGCTCGAATGTGGTTATTTAAAATTGTTTAATAAAGTTTCGTGTAATATTATTAGACTGTAATTGATCACTTGTCATTCTATAACACCTCATGTACTCTTAGTTTATAACCCGAGCTTTTTATCAAATTGCATATTTTTGTACTATGTATCATACATAGCCTGAAGCATTATTCTTTTTCAGGTAGATATTTAAGAAATACTACCTATTCAAATTGACCTCAAGTCAGTAATAAAAAAAAAAACACTGTTGTTGACTGTCGGAAATAGAGCCCAAAATTACTCTTGAAGAAATGTTTATAGATATAATGTTTTTGTGATCGCAACTGGCATAATTATTATTGAATCAGTATGAAAATTTCTGGAAAAAATAATGTATCTCGGATGGCGGTTGTTCAATTTTATTAAAATTTATAACTGCATTAATAATAATCACAATCAATGTTCCCGCTAAAGTGTGCACGCACACCTCCCAAAATTCCCGCACACAGAAATATTGTAAAAATAAGTTTGTTTCACCAAATTTTTATATTTGCGCACACTTTTTATTTTGCTGAAAATTTACTGCTCACAGAAGTTGATGGTCCGCACACAATCGAAAAATTAGAGGGAACGTTGATCACAATATAACTTGCGTGTGATTTGCAAAAGTGGAAAAATAAAATTGTTAAAAAAAAAATCTTAAATAAATGGTAACTTCTTTTGTATGGGATGAGTTCAAATCCCACTTGTAATGAAAATTTTATATTGGAAAGTTAGTCAGGTTGCCATGGGTTATGCGAGCTGTTGATATAGAAATTGAGGATTTTTTTTTAGAAATATAGCTACCATTTAAAACGTTTTAAATGAATATGTTGAAAGAAGTACAACAATAATATGAAAACTTTAATGGTTTTTAATTTTATTAGTTTATTTCAAGATTTATATTGCAGGGCATTTCGCCCATAGGCATTTACAAGCAATATCAGATATTATATTTAGAGGCCTTTAATAATAAAGTCATTAGTTGTGGGTGTTGTTAAGACTCTTATGTAAAAAAATATTTTCATGGTTTACTTTTCAATGTCTCTAATAATTAGAGACATTGAAAAGTAAAACCTTAAAAATAAGTTTTTACGCTATAAGTTTATCCCTGCTATCGAACAGACATCCATACATCAATTGAAAAATCGATTTTGCATAATTCCTCAGAAGGGTTTCTACGAGAACTGCTTGTTACTTAGTTACTCAAACCCTGTGTTTTTCTGAGAAGGCATAGTGGTTAGTTAGTTTATCACTATCGCTACGCCAAATTTTTAGTATAGAATGGGTGTTCAAGAAATAACATATATGCATGCCTTCGAACATAAATACTTTGAAAAATAATTGATTAAAAAGTTTACGTATTAAGATTCAAGCCCGTGACCTCCGAAAACGAAACCAATGACCTTGACCACTGGAACACTGAACTTAAATAAAAAGTATTTTTTTACACTGATTTTTTTTTGATTTATGGTTTTTATTTTTCTGACTTGCGTAAATATTTTCTTTTAAAAGTATGAGTAATTATAAAAATGTTAATACTTAAATAAAAATATCATTTTTTATAAAAGCTTTGAAGAATTTGTAATTCGAGCATTTGACATACGAGTAATTGCATTTGAGAAATTTGTATTTGAGCAATTGCATTCGAGCAATTTACCGGGAAACCATATAAAATATTTATAATTTCAACTGCTACATAAAATAGACAAAATGTTTTTTTAAAAGCAAGACAGATGTATTTAAAAAAACATGTTTCAGACATACAAAATTTTCCTGTACATATTAACAGACTGATAAAAAATCTTTCATTGGGATATTGCTATATTGAGTGATATTGCCCCCAAAATGTTATCCTAGCAATAAAGATTTCAAAATGTTCCATATCGTCGCCAAAACTAAACACTTCCAAATCTCTGGAGACAAAAATGATATTATTGCAAAAATAAAAAAACTTAACTTACGCTTGATATTGCAATAATTAATTAATGTATTTTGTGATAAAAATAAAGATATGTGCAAATACAAAAATGTGCCAATAATATAAGGAGATCGCAGCAAATAAAAAAGTACTTTTACCAAAAAAATGAGTTACATGTTCTACAATATTGGCGCAATATTTTGTTACGCAAATATAGCAATAGATTTATTGGTAGAAGGATTCAATGAACCAATATGAAATACCATCTTAAACTATCAATTGATTGACAACTTTTTTAAATACCTACTCGAGGAAATATCATTTTATAAATATTATGCACACATATTTAAAAATAAAAGCATCAAAAATTATCACATACTGCTCAATGCATCATTACCGCAGAGAAAACCAAAATTAATGTCTGTCAATTAGAATAATAAAAAAAATATTTTGAGAAAAAAGATCTTTCATTTATTTATATTACTTACAGCTTACTAGTAGGGATTCTTAAATATCCTTATCAATCTCGAGCACACTCGTTTTGCAAACGTAATGAACGCTTAAGGTGTTATCAAATTATCAGACAAGGATCATGTAAACTGCAATCGATTAGAATTTGATATCACAGCGTTTGCAAAACATTGCCAGTTATTGGTAATAATACAATGTTGATTGATGATTTCTAACAACTTTACACTTACTAGGTAATAAATATGGCATCATTAAGAATTTAACAAATCTAAGCAATAAAATTCGCAATCAATCTTCGTTGCCGGAATCATCTGAAACTTCACCGTCGCCGATAAAAACCTCTTCGTGCACCATTGCGGGAAACTTTACTGCCATTCCTTCTCTTTTTTGATTCTGCGGTATTTGTAATAGAGATGCCATCGCTAAGCCGGTGCCGAAACTGTATTCGGTCGGTTTCATACTGTCACTGTCGACATCTCCATCAATTTGTTTAACCCTTTCATCATTAGACTTTTCATTTTCTGAACTGTCGGATTTGTTTACAGTTTCAGTCAACTCTTTATTGATCAGGTCAACATTCTTTCCATACGCGATGTCCTTATTGATAGCCTCACACGCTATCTCTTCGCTTGTTGGATTTGAAACACTTCCAGAAGGTTCTCGAATAAGTCGATTGACTTCCAAAGATTTCACTGTGACAGGATTGAATGCGCCCGATTCTGTATTTAAAAAATCGCTGTCATGTATATTCTTTATGCTGTATGTTATAGGGTTTGATCCGTCGGTTGTCAACTCTCTTTTGATATTGCCGTCGAATCGTAAATGATTAGATTTTTCCAAATCATTTGATTTATCTTCGATTGAACTTAACATCTTAGATTTTTCTCGTGCGTCTCCCGAGTCATAAGAAACATCTTCATTCGTGATTGTATTGCATTGTATTTTTGAATTAGTCTTGCGTCTAGGCCTGTTTTCTTTTTTTGAAGTGTACGACTTTCTATCATCATTAGGAGACGGCACTCTGTATGAATTGTCCGCTTTACATTTGCTCTGTGTCCTATAGTTTTCTTCATCTTCGTCGGAGTCTAATATTTCAGTTGGATTATTGTTAGATTTATTGACATTGGTATTATATTTTGAAGGTTTATCTCTTTTCCTTTTAACGGTTCTATGTTTTCTAACATCGTACAGCAAGTCATTTCTTTCGATTCGGTTATATGCACAGTTGCAGGAACGATCCGATGTCAAATTGCAACTGTCACATTTTTTTTGTTTAGTTTTGTTCTTTATAATATCATCACTATCAGAGTTTTCAGAATAACTTTCGTTGATAATTTCATCAGGAAATTTTAATGAATTCACCTCTTCGCTGTTAAAATTCTTTTCTGGCATTTTTGTTTTACCGTTTACATCTAATTTATCACATTCTGTTGAACTTACACTCTTTAAGATATCGTTGTTTACTTTTATTTTATCACAAGTCTCGACTATATTCTTTACCGCATTCGAATTCTTCTCAGAAAATTCTTTTCCCATTTGTCTCGGAAACTCCGGTACATTTCCTGAGAACTCTGGCATCGTACTGACGAGTGCTCTACGTTCCCGTTCGCGCATGACTTCCTCTCTTTCAACCAATTTTACTCGTAGTTCACCTAGAACAGCTTTTGTGGCTGCGATTTCTCTCAATCCGGGAGCTGACAAATAATCCTCTGCTTTTTCCGATTGCATACCGTTAAAATTTTCTAAATTATCTTGATTTTTTACAAAGTAAAACACTTGATCCTCTATCGGTAGCATAGTATCCTCTGATACATTTTTTATGTTGACACTGTCATCTTCTTCTTCCACGGCAGGCAACGGTAACTTCTGCAAGGCCATCTCTAACAATTTCACTTCTATGTTTTTAATCTTCTTTATTTTTATTTCCATACTTTCTATAGTGTTGACGCACTTGAAAACTTCAATTTTTAGTTTATTCAGATCATCTTCTAGCATGGAAGGTGAAAATTTTGATTTAGCATTCCAGCATGCATCTAAAAAGCCGTCCAGCTCTAAACACTTCTGTAATGCGCACTTCAACTCTGAACTCAACATTATGGTATTATTATGCAACTCTGAATACTGCCAGGAATCTTTGGAATTATTATTGTCATTCATATTGATGAACGGTTTTCGAGAGACGTCTTCGATGTTAAGTTTTTGATACTTCTTGTGCTGCGCGTGGGCAGATTTCAATGCGTACACGTGCGTCTGATATATCTCAACGAGTTGCGGAAGTATCGATGAATGCAATATATATAACTTTGTATTTTTATTTTGATTCATACGGGGCGTGCGTAATGCGATAGGCAAATGTGTCGATGCCAATATTCGTAAATACATTGACTGCACCAAAAGATATTGATTGTGAATTATCTGCAAACAAATAAATATATTACTATCGAAGAATTTAAAAATGAATAATTCCACAGCGTAAATCTGTAAAATTTATTGATAAAGAATGCGGCTATAATGATTTTAAAAGATTCTTTGGTAAATACGCTTTACTACATGCTATTCCGTTTCTCCCTGAAAATTAACTAAATCCTGCAGAGAAAACAATGTAATTCACTAAAAAGCTTAATTTGCAGATACAGAAACATCAAAAAACCTATCATCGGAATCCAGGAAACCTATAATTCATTCGAATTACGAAATATTTTTAAAAAAATTCATCACCACATTTCAAATTTGCTCTATGGTTTTTTAAAAGAAGTTACATTTGACATGTTGACATCGTTACACTGATACCATATTTGCATTTGGTGTAAATTATCAGTTTTCCTGATGTCATGTTTGATCATTTGTGGCATTAAATTAATTTTCTGATAGAAAAAGAATAGCGTGTTGTAAACCATACTTACCTATTCTTTTAACAAGTGACTAAAATTTTATACACTGTGCAATCAACTTCCAATCTAACCCATTCAGAAATCCAATGTATTCAGTTAACTATTTTTAGCTTCTTATAATGGATTCCTATCAAGTGAATTTGCAATTTGGAAAAAAATTGAAACCAAATCTTTTCAAAGAAATATTTGAATCTTTCGTTATTATTTATCCAGGAGAAAGACAATGATATATATATATTTATATCAACAGAGTGCTTCATACTGGATCTCACCCAGTATGAAGCACTCTCTCTCCGAGTGTATTGTATCACTATTGACAGTTTATATTTTATAAGTGTGTTAATTTCAAAATAAACATTTAACAGTGTAGATGAGTTTTACAGAAAAGGTGAACAATAAAGAGGAAATTAAGTAAAAAACAAACTGTCAAATTCCCCTCAGTTAATTGAGTAGAAAATTCAGCAGAATCTTCCCATTGCTGTCCAGAAAGTCTCCAATCGAGACATTCAGTTCTTAGAAATATAATATGTGAATGCAGAATATGACTAAGTTCTTTCTGTTGAGCGATCAACAAGCGAGCCATGGCTTCAGAAGGCGGACTGCGACTAGAAAAATAAATGTGATGCATACAAATATTATTGACATGATTTTTCCAAATTATGTTGTGAATCAAATTGGCTTTTTATTTTGGTGTTAATTGGCAAATTGGCTTTCAAACTGTATTATAAAATATTAAATTAGAGCAATGTTATTATTTTTTAAAATCTAGTATTTGATGGGTAGCCATTTTATAATTTAACTGAATAATATTTTTTATTCTATAATTTTTATGTAGAACTATCAATGTTTTGTTTGACAGGATTCAAAATTTGCTAATCTATATTATTTTAGTACACTTATAAAAAAATATAAATACATAAAATATATTAACAATCTTAACCTTAATCACCAGCATTATAACGCTGCACAGTCTTTTGCAACAAGTAGTAATAAAGTGGTTAACCCTCCAGAGACGAGAGCTTTTTTCCGATAAAAAAAATATTTTCTAAGCCATATTGAAGTCACGGATAACTTTTATTCCTATCCAAAATTAAAAAAAAAAAAAACGCAAAGTCGTTGTAAAGAAACCCCGCATGACTATATGGTTATGCTCATCCTTTTATTACCGTGTAATATTGAGTACGGACAGTAGTAAGGACAAAAGTGACCGTATGGGCTTGCAAACATTTGGGGTTGAAATATAGCTAAATGTGATTTTTTAAAAAATATTTACAATTTGACCTCTTTAGATCAACATAATTTCAAAACAAATATATTAGCAAAATAACTGTAAATAATTTTATGTTTTTATAAAAAAATATCTAACAGTTTCAAAAAGTAAATTTAAAAAAACGGAAATTCAAAAAATCACATGTGCTTTTGGAGACCTTTCCTGTTCCTACGGCTGATGACTTACTGTAGTTCGTACCCTTCTTAACCAAATATGAGCAAAAGCAACGATATTCAGGTAGAAAAAGTATGAATAGTGGGATCAATAGACAACGGTGTTTTGTGTGACCATATGGTGACGCTCGTCCTTGGAGGGTTAATGAACAATTTATTTGTGAAAATTTCGATCTACTTACGAATTTCTTCCTAAAGCGTTGTTATCTCTGGCCCTAGCAATCCCACGTCTAACCAAAGCAGTGTATTCTTTCATCAGTTCAACAAGTTCGGGGAAATGTTTAGGTGGAGATCGCCGCATTAGAAGAGGCGTGGACACTGATGCACACGCCCAACATGCGACGCGAATCAGATTGCCACGATTAAAACTGAAAATAATAACATTTCTTTATGATTCTGCCTCCGCTCAATTGTTAACATCATGTTTATGATTAATACTAAGATCAGCAGAGTAGTCTGAATTTCCCCCCACCTGTCCAATCCTATAAACAGGCACAGCGCAAGCGATTAGCTAATCACTAGTTCTGTCCGAACCATACCTTTCTAATATTAATCTCTCGAAATATAGAGGTTGGCCAACTGAACAATAGTCGGTTAGCAAAATTTCTGTTGAGGAAAGATTCATAATGAGCCCATATGCTCCGCATTTGGAGCGAAAATGGTTACAAAAAAATAATTATTTACTACGAGAATCTTTTACTACTTTTTTATAAAAAAAATGTCAAGTTGAATAGTAAAATATAACATAGATTTCTTCACGTTTTTCATATGAACACCTTTGTTTAGATAAAAAAGAATAAAACACAAAAAAATATTTCCACGTGCGATGAATGTGTGTTACTGAAACTTAATAAAAGATATTTATTTAATTACACAGAAGTCAGTGTTGGATTATGCATATGGGAGGCCCAGGCACAATAAAATTTGGAGGCTCTGTTTTTCGAATAACTTAAAAGCGTCATTATTTTTACTTGTTGTATTTATTACGGTACGTTGAAAATAAATATTTCGAAAAAGGTCACCGCAGACGTATGTAATTTATACTACAAATAGCCGCGGGGAAAAGGTTAAAACAGGAGTGATATAAGGAATAAAATATTTTCAACAATAAAAGCTTACAGAGGGATTCTTAGTGGGACACTTGCGATGCAAACACCCATAGCAATGGCTGCAATTAATTTTTCACCAGAAGTGAAATTGGGTACCAGCGATTGAAAAAATATTCCTTTTATTCTGTAATCGTGAGCTGGCGCAATCGCATCTTCGATTTGAAGAGCATCTTCAAGTAATAGAGCATCCTCTTTGAATAACAGTCCAGTTTCTAGAACTAGAATCACATAGCCTCTGCACCGTTTTAGCTGAAATACAAAAGAATTCGAAATTATAATTCAACAGTGCTAGATTTCTAGTCTTTATTTCGGGGCAAATATGGTATGCAACATCGTACTCTTTTTTTCCCTAAAAATTGGCTTAAAGACGCAAAAAAATCAATTCTTTATGAATTTTAATTTAATACAGGAAAATATCAAAGAACCCAACATTGAATCAAGGAAACTGATACTTCAACCCGATTTAGAAAATTCGTCGCCATATTTACAAGTTTGTTCTAAGAAGTTTCATTTGACATGTTGTTGTGACTTTTTCATACTGATATTACATATCGACTGTGGAAAGGAAAAAGGACTTAACCCACACATATCAAATTTTACAGGAGGCGCTTAAAACGAGTTTTGATGATTTTGTGACATATACAAATTATGAATTATACACAACCCTGAAGTGCACAGAGACTTCTAAACTGGTGTTTAATTGACATAATCTAATATTAATTAAAGAAATTGTCTAGGAAAAACCTTTATTTCAGTCTTTTTTCTTGGTTTTAGTTTTTTACAAGGTCATTTTTTCAAACTAAAAAGCTAAATTTAGATACTAATTCGGCATTTGCAGCTTGCATCCTTTTGATAGAACGTGTATCAAGTTTGATACATTGTGATTATCGAAAAAAACCTGTTTTGAAGAAACTGTGGGTTAAGTCCTTTTTCCTTTCCACAGTCGATATATATTTCGCGTAAATAATCGGTTACCCTGATTCTCATGTATATCCTGACTGTATAGTCTGCGCAATAATGTTTCGCGCACCTTGTGAAAATTCAGTTTTGTAATTTCAAAATGATTTACTGTATGATTTTTAATTGATTCAATCATAATATTATGCTTGTTGTTCGCCACAGTTTTTTGCCTCTACTGAAAAGTTTGATTTTTGCGCAGACTATGTTAATTTGCCGTTTTCATTTTCGCAATTAAATTGCTTACATAACTGCAATGTTATTAGCGGTATTTATTAATTTGCAGAAAACAAGTAGCATGTTGTAAAGAGTATCAAATCAACATAAAAATTTGCATGTGAAGAAACCAGAAAGAATAACAGTAAATGTTTTAAACAAATGCCTTAGACCTACCATGTCTGGTAGACATTTCTGCTTCAACCAACTTCTCGAGATCCATTTCTGATTGTACTGAAGATGTAATACCTCCGAAGAACACAGATTATTTGGCTGCATCTGTTGAAATACATTTGTTGTAAAGATTTACACAAGAATAGTTATATTAGATCTTTTTAATGATTATATAAAGAAAACAATCTATTTCAGTTATTGACTACTGGGGAATAATAATATGAATTTAAATAGGTAATTATAGAGTATAGCTCGTCATGTATTATTACGGCGATAAACTTCACAAACTAAACTAAAAACAACGCCACGATTTAAAGTTATTTTTTGAGAGCTTTATAATCGCGTTAAAATCACACATTATTACGAATAACATTGATAAATTATGCGAAATACGAAATATTTTTCAGTACATCGCCTCTGTTTTCCATTATGGCGGCGCCGCCATAATGGAAAACAGAGGCGATGTACTGAAAAATATTTCGTATTTCGCATAATTTATCAATGTTATTCGTAATAATGTGTGATTTTAACGCGATTATAAAGCTTTAAAAAAATAACTTTAAATCGTGGCGTTGTTAAAGTTTAGTTTGTGAAGTTTATCGCCGTAATAATCCATGACGAGCTATACTCTACTTTTACCTTTAAATAAAACAATGATGGTTTTAAAAATAAATAACAATACATTCTCACACATTCAATTAATTATCCATGTCAATTTTGCAAAAACGGCTTCGTAATCTTTTTCAATACGTACCGTAAGATATAATATTATATAAACGACAGCTCGCCAAATTTGTGTGATCCAAACTATTTTTTGTTTATGTTTAATAATTAACAATCCTTTGTTTCAAAGTCAAGTGTAAAATGTCGGCTTTGTTACAAAATAAATACATTGATAAATACATACATAACAGAGATAATAATAAATTACTTACGTCAAAAAATCGTCTATGAATACCATAGACAATATGGTACCCGAACCAAAAGAACGAGCAGGGGCGGTTCTATATATTGAGCTAAGTGGGGTCAGCCATGGCCCTTCATATTAGGGGTACCCAAAAGAAATCCATTTTTTCAAATACAATAAAATTTTATTGATATATTTTTACAGGCACATAGTAATTATAAAATATAATCCCCATTATTATCGAGGACTGTTTGCCATCTTTGAAGCAATTTTTCAATCCCTCTTTTAAAAAAGCTGGAAGGCTTTGATGCAAAAAACAAATTTAAATTGTTTTCTACATCTTTCACACTATTGATTTTTTTCCCTTAGTGAATGCTCTAAGGACCTAAACAGATAATAATCAGATGGCGCGAGATCTGGTGAATATGGAGGATGATTTAAAACTTCAATATTCAGTTCAGAAAGTTTTTCACGGGTCATCAATGTCTTGTGTGAACGTGCGTTGTCGTGAAGAAGAAGCACTTATTTTCGATTCCCATTCTGCTAACTTTGTTATTGTTTTAAGTGTCTTTGCACTGTGAACCACGGAATATTGAGTCTTTGTGATAATTCCTCGATACTTAGACGAGGATCAGATTTCACTATGGCCTTCAGCATGTCATCGTCGAATTTCAAGGGTCTTCCCGATTTCGGCAAATCTTTCAAGCTTCTATCGCCCAATTGAAATCGCCGAATCCAAAACTGACATTTGTTAGGTGTTATTACCGCTTCATAAATTTCAATGAGATGTTCGGCCGTTTTTTTGCATTTCAGCCTTGATCAAAAAAAGGAGCATGCAGTGTCGTAAATGTTCCTTTGTTGCTTCAGGCTTGCTCATTTTACCCCTAATAAAAAAAATATGTAAAAAGCAAAAAAAAAAGCAGAGAAATAATACTATAGAAAAAAAAACTCACAGAGATGTTCACTTCACGGTGTCAGGAGACAAACTGGTCTCAAACAAGGCATGCAAAAAAATTGATTTCTTTTGGGTACTCCTAATAGTCCTAATATATTGTTAATTAAAATCTTTTTTTTTTTCAATTGGATTTTGACATTACTATTTTTTTAACCCTAACGAAGGAAAACCTTAGCTTGGGAAATAAAACTATTTCTTTTTTCTTTATAAAATGCCAATTTCTTATTTAAATCACTTAAGCTATATTATAGAAAATTCGTTGATGTGATCTTAATTATATATTTTGTTTCTTTTTAAATCTATAAATGTCATGAAAGAATAAATTATGGATGTTTTGTAAAAAAATATGTCATGCAAATAATTTGATGTAAAGACATTTAGGTACTTAGACTTGCAGAAATAGCGAATTAAAGATAGACTGTCCCCTTTCGAATAATTTTAACTGAAAAATAATGATTTGTTTCAAAAATTGTTATGATGTGATTATAAATGAATTTTGCAAAAACGATCGAAGAATAAAATCTAAATAAATGAAAAATTAATTGTTAAATTTTTTTCATAGCAAACCCTGTTCTACACTCAGTCTGGTGCAATAAAAATGAATAAAAATAAAACGTAAACAACACTGACAGATAACATTTCTTTTAGGTTTTATTTGCTTGCTGTGGTTAAGTGTGTTCAAATTAATTAATTATATTTTAAGATTACCTAAGTCCCAATGTCTTTGTTTTAAAACAATAATGACAAAATGGAATGTTCAAAGAAATTAGGTTATAAATTAAATAAGATGGAAAAAATATGCAGAACTTGCTTGGCCAGGAATGATAACCCAAAACATATCTTAGATGAGGCTTTAGGCTGTATTTTTTATACCGTCACAGGTTTACAGGTTTGATATTATCATATTTTTCAGTATGAACCAAATATATTTTGAAACTACCATTTAGAATATTTAGATCAAAAACAAGAAATCCTAATTTATTTATAGCATATAATGTATACATCTTAACCAGGATGAAATGAATACAGATAAATGAAAGAAAAGTTTCATTACATTTGACTGTGGTATTTCTAAACCATACAAAAAAGGATTAGGTTTACTTATTTATTGTATAGTATTTAGGTTGCCGTGTACTGAAAATTCAAGAGTAAATGCAATCTATATCTTTGTAAATTTCAAACTAATTCTTTAGTAGTTGGAAAAATCTAATCCAATTTTTCATCGGTAAGCTTATTACTATGAACCAATGATATACTTTGAATAATATGTACTATATTTTTATGATGAAACATTGCTACCAAAAAAATCAAACGGGCCACTAGTTGTGCATCCTTGATCTAACCCGTATGATGTTGCGTCATATAAAACATCAACGGGGCATTTTGGGATAAACTTATTCATTTGGAATAACCTAATTTAGAATACACTTATCAAGCCCGTAGCTAAGCCCGTTATTATTGCTACTATGTACTTATTTATAATAGATTTAAAATCAACAACATATTGTTGATGATTGAGCCCGTTGTTGATTATAAATCTTAATGTGTCACTTAACTTAACAGTTCTCCTATTATAATAATTACATTTAAAGAAAAAAGTGATTTAAAATACAGAAATTCTTGAATATTTTTTTTATAGATACAAAAAAATGACAATGTGACCACGTGGCTATGTCAACATTGTCATACACTGCTGTGCCGCATGATTTATTTCAAGAATATAGCAAAAAAATCAGATGTCATTCTAAGAAAACACCTAAGCGAAGAGCAATACAAAAATATTCCAATCAAACATTCTGCTATTGAATTTTCAGCAGTTCAAAGTATAAATGCCTGCAATAATTGTGATGGCTGTCATTATAACAATATTGAGGTGTGTATTTGTTTAACTTAAAAATTAAGACTAATGCTGCTACAATATTTATCAATATATTATTAGATGAAAAAGTTTTTTTATTAAAATAATACTTTAAAAGGCCCCACAGTAAACTATTGCTCCCTGTAAATAAATGTGAAAATTCAGGTATGGTGTGTCCAATAGAACCACGATTATCTGCACTTATTAGGGATGAAGGTATTCTGGATAATGTTAAATCCGATTAATCAACAAAAAAAATCATAATTAACATAGAAAGACAAGTACATTTAGTATGCATATTTGTTTTTTATTAAGAAATTCAATTACTGATCTTTGCTTAACTTAATGACTGCCACAGTCGAGTTATCTTGTCAAAACCTAATTAAATTAATAATTGCAAATTAGCTAGGTACAGGCTAGGCTTTCCAACCCCGGGATCCCGTTCAATTTTGTGATCCCGTAATCCCGGGATTGGTATGGTCGCGATCCCGGGATTTCGGGATTGAGAAATTTTTAGCAAATCCCGAAAATTAATAGTATTTTGGATTTGATAGAACTAAAAAAAAAACGGGTCACGGTGATATTTTGGGCAAAACGGTAAATTCCTGGGTTTTGAGATTTTAAAATTCTTCGAAGAGCTAAAAAAAAAAATGAGTCACAGTGACATTTTGAGCAAATCGGCAAATTCCTGGGTTTTTGAAATTGGATATGAAATAATGAAAAATTCCGGCACCAAAACTTTTCTCAAATTATAGACGATTTCACGTTGAGTGCCCGGATTGAAAATTAATCAATCCCAAAATCCCGGGATCACAAAAAGGCTCTGGGATTGGATACCCGAGTACTTTTTTCTACAGCAGCCAAAAGGTTAAAACTAGCTGTTATTTTTTAAGCTACAAAATGGCAAAGCCAACCCTTTTAAGACACATAAGTTGTCTTGAGTTTTTCCTGGCTCTCAAACCACTTCATGGCAACATCTAAACAGCGTAAAGCCTCAGAATGTGTAGGACGAATAATCCCTCTGCCAAATAGCCTCTTCGACTTCTTGATCTTGTTTCACTGAGACAGATCTTTCTTTTATTGTGTCCATATTTTTCAATATTTGTAATACAGGATCGTTCGCATTGCAATTTAACTACACGGTGACATCTTTTTCATTGCATTCAGCACACATTAGACATTGTGCTATTACTCCCGTGATTTCCCCTGTATGACTTTTTACTGCGTTTCTAGATCCTGCTTATGGGATTTTCATTGACACATCTAAAAAAATCGTTCTCTGCTGCCATGTGGCAAAAGTCTTTCATACCGTCTTTTTCCGAAAATAAGACACTGTCGTACTTTCTTTTTTGGTCCGAAATACAAGCTAGGGCTTATTATCGGGGGAGGGCTTACTTTTTAAGTACAATAAGTAGATTTATATATTTTCGTTCAATATTTATTTGTATATAGGAATTTTACATTTACTTTAAATTTATTCAAATACAGTCAGTCATCTTCTTCTGAAACATCATCATAACTTATCAAATTCTGATTTCCGTTCTGAATTTCCTCCAAATCCATTTCCTGTTGAATCATTGGTCCGAATCTCTCATGTCCTGCAATATAGCTATCCTTAAATGAGTATTTCTTGTCTAAGTAGCCTGTTCGTAGAGCATTAGAAACACAACTGTCAGTTATTTTATGCCATGAATTTTTCACCCAATTCACAACTTCTTGTAGGCCAGGCTTCACAAAATTTCCACGTTGATTTCTCATCATTCTGTTTTCAATGTATTCATTGATTTTCATGCGCAAATAATCATTGAATGGCTTGTTTATTGCGATATCGAGTGTCAGGAGATAGGCAGTCATTTTTCACTTTTTTATAACTGCTTGGGTGCACTAGGCTTTTTCACTTTCAAGGACATTAATTCCTGAAACGCGTTTAATCTTGTCTTAGTGAGTTGTCGATTAACGGTGAGGCTTTCTTGCCAGCCAGACGAATCGCCAAAATACAGGAAACTCACGCATTTTCGTAACCAGTAGAAGGAACGTAGATTAACGAGGAACCCTTGTGGTGAACCGTCATTTGAGATTCTTGGCCTAGAAATACTACTATTTAATCCATAGCAATAATGTTGGAGAGTTAGTATTTGGAAAACATAAAAAGTGTGGCACTAGCAATAATCGCTACTTGTTGGCGTTCACATTATTTTAACTAGGGCTTATTTTTGGGGGTGGGCTTATATTCCAAAAAATCCTGAAAATCACGATAGGGCTTATTTTCGGAAGATGTCTTATTTTCGGAAAAAGACGGTATTAATTTCTTCACTAACCATGTCTGCATGTCTGCTTGTCATCAAAGCATCTGTTTCCGATATAAGTGTTTGAATGTTTCAATTACACCCTGATCTATTGGATGTATTATAGACGTGACATTTGTTTTCTAACATGTGTATACCAGCTAATCCGTAAATTTTTTGTAATTTTGAACAATCCGGATAATCGAGGTTCTACTTAATAGTAAAACCTTAGAACTATGTTTCTCAAAGAACTTTTTTTAATCAAGGGTTAATTTTAATTATGTTTTTCAGTGGGCATTTTTATATTTTTCAAAAATCTTGTAGATACATTGACCTGTCTTATATTCTACGTTAATGTAAGCTCCCAAGTACATTGATAACAATATTTATTCTTTGTAAAATACATTATTAGAAAATTGGTATTGATGGCAACCGTGATTTTTCATTACAACAGCAAGATGTATTTCTTTATTATGATTGGATTAATTGCTTACCTATAATTTTTATCTCTATTTGAACAGTATTAGTGCGTGAAAAAAGTGCAGTGCGCACAGATGCACGTGCGGCATACACAAGCGCACAAGATTTTAACACTATCCACTTATTAAGATCTAGATTGTTGAGGCGCAGAAATCCTTATGCCGGCCCTGAGTATAACATCAATTTAAAATAGGATGTTGACTATTTCTTGATAATCTTATCCATTTGTGAATTGGTTTTTTTAGATGTTACGAAATCAATCATGGCAAGAACCATCGCCTAAAAATATATATTATTTCCTAAGTAAAGAAATCGACGCTGTGTTGGAAAATAATCAGTTAAATAGTAATATTTTAAAAGACACACCGATGACTGACAATGAAACCTTAACCCCAGACTTCTTGGATACTCGAAAAAATACTAAAAGGTGCGGGAAAATAAAAAAAGAAAAAGTATTAGCTCAAACAAAATTAGAAAAAATACAAAAGAAATCAAAAAACGATGTAAAGGATTGTAAAAGTGCTAGAGGTAGGACTAAGAAAATAAAAAATAATAAAATCGATGAGAGATTTGAAAATGTCTACATAGACGATGTAAAGCATCAATTTTTTGAAGAATTTATCACCGTTGATTCGTTGCCGTTACCGGTTCTGACGAGGAAGAGAGGTAGAAAGCGTAAAGACAACTACGAACACCAATTAGGACACGAAGATACTTCCAAAGGTATCAAATATATCCCCAACCCGTTAGATATTTCATCTGAAGTTACAAATTTAAAAACCTATTCTGGGATCGATGAAAATAATACTGTTAATAAAAAAATGAAGGTTCTAAAAAATACAGATGACTCTAAAACAATAGTTAAAATTCAAAAGAAAAAGAATAAAGCAAGTGTTTTGGATAAAACAAAAATCGAAGTAATAGTTTTGAATCGAGATCAACAAATATCTGAATTAAAGATGAAATCCGAGGACGTGGATTTTGTAAAGGCTCTCTTCAAATGTTCGAAATGTGTTAAATCTTTCCCATATTTGGAATCTTATCAAATTCATATGAAGAGACATGAGAAGGTAATTAATTCCTCAAAACTGTTAACAGTAACTTTACAATTATGAGTTCTATTATCGTTCTAGTATCGATTATGAGTATTTAACAATAATTTTACGATTATGAGTTTAATTCCCCTGAATGGATAACTTCATATGTATTGAATTTTCAATAGAATCATGAGTATGTATTCCTGTGATCTGTCCATTCCATCCGACCTACTCCCTACTTCCTTCTTGAAAATGGTGGGTAGAGAGATGTATTAACTATTATATCTTTCCTTAACTCAATAACTTAAACTTAACAATCTCTTCAAAGAGATAAGTTAAGTGATTGACTGAATTATGTTAGAATTCATCATAAACAGACATTGCAAACAATTTGTACACATTGTTTATGTTTAGAAATCTATTCTAATAGTTCATCAAAGTTAAGTTTTATGGGAATCTGCAGTGGCTGTCTCTTTGCACCCACCTACATGTATGTTTCTGAAAACAGAGCAAGAGAGAACAAATATTTTTTTACTAATCTTCCTTACACCATTTTTCTATCTGACATATATTCAAAGACTGACCGGATCTCAGTAAAAAATGTTTTGTATTCCACATTAGGAGTGGACATGGCTTAAAATAAATGTTTTATCTGTAATTATAAAACACTAGTGTTGTAGGTGGTAAACAATATATCGTTGAAAATTATTTTCAATATTACTAATTTGTAAAGAATCATTTGCAAAATCACTGTTGAATACATCATCAACGCAAAGAATTCTTGTTACAGACTGTTGGGCCTTTCGAGTGCTCGATATGTGAACAATACTGTACGACTCCAGCTACTATGCGCGGGCATGCGTTGACTCACTCGCTCAGATTCAAATGTCGTATGTGCCATAAAATATTTCATCACAAGTTTACTGCTCAGAGGCATTTACTGAGACACGATGGAGTTTTTATGTGCAAAGGCTGCCCGGAGACATTCTCGTAAGTTAATATCCAATGATTAATCTTGATCATGTAATGGACGGAAGAACAACAAACGAGGATCGGTCAGTGCGACACACTTTTGATAATTTTGTAAGATTCTTTTTGGGACCTGCAGAACTTGCAGAAAAACAACAGAACTATCAATTTTGATTCCACTGCTATGAGTATCCTGCACAGGGCTGGCTCAAGGATTTCTGCGCCTGTGTGCGAGACACCCCTGGCACCTCCGAAAGCTACATCTGAATGAGTGGATAGTGCTAAAATTCTGTGCGCCTGTGCGTGCTGCACTCTTTGCACATGCCACGAGCTGGCCCTGATCCTGCATATCAAATTACAGTTTTCGATTATGTCACTTTTGATTGTGATTGATAAAAATTCTAAACCTTGTATCTTTTATACCTAAAAATATCTTATAAATAAAAATTAGAATCAGTCTGCAATCGAGATAAGTAATCATTGATAACGAACTTTGCTGAAAGAAATTAATTAATGGATATGGTAATAGTGCAGCTAAAATAAATATATTTTTTTATTCAGTCTGAAATGTGTAATCTGATTATTAAAAAATAAATTATTTATGCAAGCTAACTCAAGCAAAAACTGTTTCCGCTGTTTCTCCTGGACAGCATCACTGAAGGAACGACATAACAATGGTTTTATGCAATTCTGCTTTGTTTGTACATTCCAGAGATAAAAAAAAATACAGTGAACATCTGAAAACGCATAACACTGCTGTAACAGTTTTCGGTTGCCCAATGTGTCCAAAGACTTTCCAAGCCAAGTGCAACTATAATATACATATAAGGTAAAACACTTATTTTAACCTTTTAGTTATAGCTAAATATAGATATTTTACACTTGTTTTTCAAAAATGATACACCAGCATGAAAAGGTGAAATGGGATCATTCTAATGGGATCATTCCAAAGTAATTTATATAGTAAACATCACAAATATATGGTGCTTATTTTTTATAATATGAAAAATAAATAATGCTACCAATACATTAGGGGACAAATATCGCAGGACATGACACTCAATATCTACATTCGTGTCTCGGGAACAAACGAGGGCTCATATTAGTTGTCGTATGATGCGTGCAAAGTTTATGCTGCTTGTCATGTTGGGGAAAATTTTGTACCTTAGTTTCTGTTAGTGATAGTCACAGAAGTGAGGAAACTTTATATCTCGCCATAAGAAAAAGAATTGTTGTCACTGAAAGAAATTTCAGTCATCCAAGTGGGTGTGAGATTTTTTAAATAAAAATTAAATATTTCTTCTCAGGAAACATACTGGTGAATTGGGCTTCCCGTGCGAACAATGTGATTCAGTGTTCGCATCGGCTGCAGCCCGCTCTTCCCATTCCTCTGTTCACCTGACCACAAAAGATTTTTACTGTGCGGCATGCGATGCTTCATTCAAAACTGGACCGAAGCTACAGTACCACCTGCGAACGTCACCCAATCATATTGATGCCAGTCACTTCATGTAAGTCTCATGTAAATTTTGAAGCTCTAATGTTCAGTTAGTTGAAGAAGCCTCGGTTTGATTGAGCGAATATTTCACCCATTAGCGGTAATGATGGTTTTCTGCTGTCAGAATCTTGTCCCTCATTGGAGAAATGTTGATTTCCAGCCAGAAGACATTTTGTAAGTAAAAAACAGTTTTAACTTATATGAAATTCAAGTAATTATGTGATGTGAAGAGATATTGTATATAACTGTTAAGCAGAACCTTACATTTTATAGTAAATGGAAGAATCTTTGTTCGCTGACACTTCTGACAATATTATAGAAGAAGCCAGGCTTTTGTGCAAGGCTTTTGATTTGTTGGTATTTGTTTATAAATTCATACATACTCATGCCAAAATTGAATACGAGTAAAAGAGCTATGTTGTTAATAGGACAATATTTCATTGAGGAAAAAAAATATTCTCTTATCTCGACACTTTGGCTAAGATTGATAGATATTGTTGTCGCTGCTTGATAAAGCATTATTATATAAATGTATCTGTTGATTATGACTAAAGAATGAGTGTAGTCTAAAAAATCATGCCATTTTTTATTTTAATTGATATTTTTTTTTTACGGCTAGGTTCACCTGTGATCAATGTCCGCGGCGGTACGCAACACAGTTACGATTGACTGCTCATATTGACGCGGCTCACTCTAAAGAAGCACGCTATTCATGCAAGCTCTGTCCAGCGCTGTATAGATCTGCTAATGGACTCTACCACCATAGGCGGAAAGTGCACGAGGGAAAGAGGCCTGAGAGAAATCACACCTGTGATACTTGTGGTCGAAGCTTTATTGTGAGAATATGGAAACATGTTAATGTATTTGTTACTGTTCACTTCTAATTAAACTATTATTAAAATTAATTGCTGTTAACCTGATCTGTGCCGTGCGGTATTAATATGGCAGTGCCTGGAGGGCCGTAATTTTCTTTAAAAAAAAACCTAATAAATATGTACTTTTTGGACATATAATAATAATACATCACAAACACTTACCATATAAATACACGATGGGTCATTTTTGCCATCATTTATCGAAAAACGTTTCAAACTGGAAATCACCGTCACGTTAGCATAGCCCTGCTAGCAACAAATTTGAACACAACAAAAAAGCTTTTTTTAAAATCTACGTACAGTGGAACCCTCAATTACACTACCCCGAATTACGCGCTGGTTTGAAATATTCGCTGCAAATTCCCCAATTGCACGGTCGCATTCCATTGTCGTTACTAAGAAACGGTCGTCTGTGCTGCGCATGTCTGTCTATTCAACACGTGCCAGGCTATACACGCATAGCTGGGCGTCTGTCTGTGTGCGGGATATTAACTACTACAAAAACTAAATATTTCGTCCATATTTTTTTTTTGCAAAACTAAGGGAAATCTTAGTTTTGCGTTTTTCGTGGAAAAAACCAAATCCCTAATTTTGTATGAGATTCACACCCCCAATTACACGGTCCCGACTATAGTGTAAATGGGGGTTTTACTGTATTATAGATTACAAAACAATGTGTTTTATGTTTAAGTATCACAATATGATTCCAAGAGATGTCACTATATGCATGATATTTTAAAATTATGAAATACGTTTCTTGTGGCCTTTAAACCGCGTCTCAAGTACTGCGTGTAAACACGCACATTTTGTATGACGTGTTAACACGTCCGTGCCAGAGAACCGGTTAATCTAAAATGCACTATGAAACTGATCAAGATGAAGAATAGGTCTACGCTGAAGACTTAAGAGATACAATGCTCAGCTGTTTCATGCGGGAGTGACTGCGCTAGGTGAGATAACACGCATAACACAATATGTGTACTGTACTCTGCGTGCACATGACGTAGTACACGAAGTCAATTGACTTGTTGAATTATTTGAACTCGTTTATTTGTCTTATACAACAACTTACAACAAAGTATCTTTTTCCCAGATAATATTCATAAGAATAGATGTTAACTGAGTAAGTCCAAAAACCTACATAAGTCGTTTTGTTTTTTTTTCTTTCAGAACAATATTATCCTGATAAATCATATCCGAACACATACAGGCGAGCAACCATTTGAGTGCCCGACTTGCTGTAGACGATTCAGTCAAAAAGCGGCCATGCAAACTCATATAAAGTTAGTTCACTTAAAATTAAAGAGAAATGTATTGAAATCAAAGAACGCTAGCTTGGGAGAAATCAAAACGAACTTGCCACCGAACCTGGACAATGTGGAATCTCATTCATGAAGTTTCTTCTTGATTTGTCTGTCTGTCTATAAAGAGGAACACACCACTGTGTATGAGACAAAGAGATAATGTGTATGTTAACGTGAGTGTTGAGTGAAAGTTTCTATGTAGCACTGCTGCTTGGTTTATAACATTACTTGTATTGTTAAAAAAATACTGTAATCATCTCATCTTTTCCAATTATCTAAAAGTGAAATGGATGTATCGAAAATATTTTATATGATGAAAATTTTATAATGCAAATCATAAATAATTATTTTTAAAAATGGAAAATATTATAATATACCTATGTATGTAAATAAAATTCTTTCATATTTAACATGCTGTTTTCAATTATCTTGTCTTCCTATGTATAGAATATAGTTTTGGCATCTAAAACATCTGTTACAATGGAACAGATTTTTTTTACACAAACTGTTTGTAATTCATTTGATAAACATCTCTTTTTCAGTAATGGAAAAGATTGAGAGTTGGTACTATAAAAGAATTAGTAGCCAGCTTAACCTCTAGATATGTCCCGTTTTTAGGATCTGATGGTTGAGAGGCAAATGTAAACATCGCAGACCCCAAGCCATAGAACAAGAATTCATAAATAAATTTACGAAACGATTGACACTGCAACCAATTACGAACAACACTCAAAAATATTGACTTCTTTAAAATGGTACTTCTTTTTCGAGCCTGGTGTTTTATTTTTCACTTATTTCAAATAATTATTCCTTTGTATTCATTAGGGAATATTAAGAAAATTTAAAAATTTGATGAAGATTTTATCTCATCTAAAGACAGATTTTTATTTCGTCTCTAGTAATTAATTTCCCCACGAAATGGCTGTGTGCATTAACCGGGCAGTATCATAGTTGAGTGTGTCCTTTTTTAAAAACTATTTTTAGATCAAATGCATATCTTGAAAATCTACCATTTTCAAATCTCTAAGTTCCTCTATTGCTCGATTAAAATCTATATGAATAAAAATGTTGAGCACATGAAATCTCATTCAAATATTGCAGGAAAAAGTTTGGAAAATGTTATAATTAGGGAATGTAAAAAAAGATGGCTAAGTACTTAAATGAAACAGAAATTATTCACCCAAAACATTCTGTTCTCAATTCTTATTGATTCAGTAAAAATGGAAGTGATTATAAAGGATTTTCATGTCTTTAGTATAATTAGTGTTTTGTATAATTAGTCACTACTCTTTTTATAACTTCCATAATGCAAATTGGAAACGATTGAATTACAAATTTTTGCATTAAACGAATTGAGCTGTTTTATAAAATTATATTAAATACCTATTTAACCATTTGCAACTACCAAAATAGATTAAACCTGGCATCATTCCAAGACTAAAATACACCAAAGTTCGTTGTACTGCAATAATTATTACACTGCATCCTCTTAAACAAGTCTAATTATATTTATAAATATATATGTCTAAATATTCATTAACTTGCCTACAATACCATTTTAATTGAATGGATATCTTCTCATAACAGATGTAAATAATTGAATGCCGCGAAGATGATTGCTTATCAGATTTTATGTTTCACTTTGCAGCATACAGGGCATGATCGCAGGGGTTACTTTCCAGGCATTGTTGCGATCAATGATGGATTTCAAAAAATGTGGAGAGAACACTCTTCTAAAATAAGCATCATTAATCACTTTTAAGGTGTTTACTGTCAATACTTGGTGGAATGGCATTATAATAAAAATAACAAAACATTTTTAGCATCATTAATATCAAAAAATTGCCATACATTACATAAAATTAATAAAACTCTCCGAAATTTCTTCCGTGTTTTAAATAAGAATCTAGCTTTCCTTGAGCTGGATTTTGGATGAAAAAAATTGGTTTTTTCTACTTTTTTTCAGTAGTCGTAGAGGTAGATAATCGTGAGGTTGAAAATAGGCTTGCGCAAATTTTAAATACTCGCATTTCAATCCTTATAAAAAAAGTTAACCGATCTTTGTGTTATAAAAACATGTATAAGTTCTTTGTGTTTATCATAAGAAAAAATGATTATTTGAACTGACCAAAGTGCTTTAACTGTCCTGTATATTTTTACAAAAGTAGAATTAAAAAGTTTCTTAATTTTACTGAGGGCACATAATATTCTAACATATAGAAGGGTGTACTTGCCATCGGATAACCTTGCAATATGGCTAGTTCGCCACTGTCTGTACTGTTTACTAGGAGATGAAGTAAAAATCGACTCCATTAAAAAGTATTTCAAATTCTCATTGGCAGTGCGTTTTTTTCGAAAAAATAACTTGAAAAGTTTTTTTTCTAATCCAAGTCCCTTATTATTATTCGAAAAACATTATTTTGTTTCAATGAGAAGACTATTCGCGGACGCAAAACGCATATCGCCTACAGCAGCTGCAGCACATTAGTAAAAGGGTCCAAAATTATTTCCATCTGTTCAAAAACTTGAACTAGTGCATTAAGTTTTTGATTTTCAATATGAAGATTGAAGGTTCAATGAAAGATCCAAAAAAAGTTAATAATAGATCGATTTTTCCCTATGTGGGACAAACAGCCAATGGTTTCCTAGAAAAAATCAAAACTTTTCAAAGGAAAATATATTTTTTTTTAATATTGATTTGAAACATTAAAAAATGCTGAGAAAAAAGGTGGCGGAACGCCATTCCACCGTGTTACATGGGAAACAAAGTTCTGCTCATTGACATTTTCCAGATTGACTGAAAGGGAGCACAAATTTCTAATACCTGTACTGAATAAATTTGGAGTATGATGTCAATTGATTATGATAAAATTACATATTGTGTCGAATTGCATTTTCATTTGAATAAAAACCAATAGTTTTTTATTTTCATTAATAATGTATTTTCATAAATAAAATAAAATATAAAATTTAGACATAAAAGTTGCTTACAGATCGTAAAAGACTAAAAATTAACATGATCAGAATTAAAAATAGCTTAAAATTATACATTGATTTTCTCCACATGACGCCAATTATAGTAATTATTATTGTTTTATTATAAGTAGCATATTTTGCTGAAAATTTTTAATACACAAATCTACTGGAAGCACATACAATAATTATGGATAAATACAATTATTATTTATCAACACAAAGGTCTGGGATGGATGGTCAGCTTAAATTATTTACAATTTATTAAGATTGAAAATTTTTGACGAAATTGAATCAATATTCTGCTTCTCATAGATGACTGTGGGTAAATAAATTTAAGTAAATGAATAAAAAGGAGCGTAATAATATTCATTCAGAGAAAACATTTTTACATTAAACACCACATTTAAATGAATATGGTCGGTGGGTTATGAAATATTTACAAACGATACAATTTTTAGTCATAAAATAAAAATTAAAACAGATTTGATTTGCATGCATTAACCGCAATTTTCGCATATGGTGTAGCTGCAAAAATCATTGTGATTCATAAAAAAAAATACAAACTTGAGGAACAATTTTTTTGTTGTATTTGAATAATTTGATATTTTTTATCCAATAAAATAGCATAAAAGTTTAACTTATCTTTATTTTTAAGGACTATTAATATAAATCTTGGAAAAATAAAATCATTTAATATTGCTGTTCAGAAAATGACTATAAGTTTGTCTATCACATAACTGTGTAAACTTGACAGAAATAATTATTACTTAGTCGGAGGTTTGTTATTATAATATTATTCTATCTTAATCTGGCACATTTGGAGAATGTTCTCAAGTAATTTAGGGTAAAAATATTACAGTAGATAAATAATGTAATAGCAAGATAATTGACAAAATTCTTCTGAAATTTCAAGGATGTAGTACCGATCAAATCTTTAAGAACGGTTTGTGAATATGAGCGCACAAAAGAAATTGCTTAAGCATACATCTGATTGTTTTATTAGTAAATTATTCACTAATTAAATAAACCTCATTGTACTATATAAAAGGAATAAGATTATTACTCAACAATTGCTATTAACTAGTTATCTGCCTGAATTTTTCTAAAAAATAGTGCAATTCCTTGATAAATTATGTATGTGTTCATGATTGTATTTGTAGTTAATAATCATTATTTTACATATAAATAACTTTGATAAACATCAAAATTATGGTATTTCTAACAAGTAGACTTTGTAAACTTCAATAATAAAAATATACTACTATCATTTCAATTTATATACAGAATTAAAAATACCAAATTTTGTCAAAGGTCTTCGAGCATAAACAAATATGTAAGCGGTAATGTTGTATGTTTATTCTAAATAAACTATTTACAGATTTAATATAATTAAAAAAATCAGTAAATATCTACCGCAGATTAAGTGTTACCACTATAAAGACGTACATAATTAATATTGAATATAACACTTCGAATATAATAATCATACAATAAATTATAACAAACTATAAACTAATCACTTACATTTTTATTATTTAATCATGGCATATCACAGATCTATAAGTTCGGTTTTTTTTATAAAAAAATAATTTTAATTAATTTACTTATAAAGTATAAAATGTTGACTTCTACATAGATATTTTTTATATTTACACACATACTTAGTACAAGAGGAACAAGTTTTATCATTGCATACCGTTTCAGTTATGTTTTCAAGACTCTCGGCCAGGCCATCCTTATTTTTCAATCGATACATAGCTTATAATATCTTTATTAATATGAAAAAAAATGTATACCTATTGTTTTGTCTGTATTCAATACAAATATTTTTATGATATTGTTATGTAAATATATAATTTTATGATTCATTTAGAATATTATTTTACTAAATATTTAGTCATATTATTTAGAAATAAGATACAAGAATTGATGAACATTGAGGAGTTATTCTGCCTACTAAAGTTTGATACCATTAAAAGTAACAATTGAGTTTAAGTGTTCCGTGTGATGTTTCAGCCATAGAAGTAACATGAAAACTTTTATATGATTGGCAAGTAGCTTAGGAAATCTATAACATTTTTACATGGCACTATTATTCCGGACAAAAATTTGTCATTGCGTATTATTTTTACAAATTGTAATAATATAATTAAAGCATCTTTTTAAGGAATCCTTGATATGTCCTATATAGTTTTAAAACAATACCTTTCAATTATCCTTGTTAGAATGATATTTGATTATTATATGATATACAGGCCGCAGTTAATGGCAAGCATTTGCATTCTTATTTATTGCAGCTCACAGCTTTCTTTGAAGTGTCCAACTCTAGGCATACTTTATTTATTCTGCTACAGAAATGCGAAAACGCCACAATTCAAAACTCAGTATGCAGTCGTTGAAATTTAACAAATGAATCCATTTTTTCCTTAACCTATCAACAAAGTCAGTTATTTAGTACAAACAAATTGTATATCTCATAACAAACAATTACCAAAAGAATTGGAAGTGTATATATTACTTTTTAATATATATTCATTCTTTTTCAGGAACAGAGAACTCACGTATCATTGCTAAAACTACGCACCTATTGGAAGAATTGTTGTAGTTACCAGAAACCTCATAATATGTTTTTATCTCGGCCTGTTCAATTAGCCGCGTTGTGGATCAATAGTATTAAATATCTATAAAACTAAAAACCTTTAAGTTTCATGTACTTAGGTCTATAATAATATTTAACTCTTATTCATCATTGTGGATGAATAATGTATGTTTTATATTATTATCATTGCGCCCCTACAAATGCACACATCATTTGTCAAAGTACCTATACAATTCGGCTGATTTTATTAATGAAATTATTTATTTTTCACCGCCTGGGGTATCCAGTAAGAATACAATGAAAGTGATGAAAAAAGTTTAATTACCACTCTCATTAAACCCTGCAACCCCAAAAAAATCTGTGTTACTGGAGCGATTAAAAAAATGTTTGAAAATAATATTTATCTGCTTGTGTTAATTTGTTTCCTACACATTTTTGTGAATATTTTAATCTTTAAACACATAAAAAAATCAGAATTGCTGTTCAAGGTTGAGAAAAAATAAAAATATCTCGAACAGTCAACCTTTCTTAATAATTCTCTACAAAATTGCATCACACTCCGCTGTAAGTATTTATTGAAATACAGAATTCGTAAGCAGCAGACAAACATTCAAGACTAACGGAATATTTGTTTTCAGTCAATTAACAACACTTCTGAGATGAAAACTATAGTAATATTGCTTAGCAAAATAATTTAATATAATGTGTCGGTAATTTATAACTTGAGCTCAATGTTATGATCATGAAACTTCCTTACGTACATACTATTTATTGGAGCTTCGCCAAGACCTAATATTATATTAGAATTGATAATTTTTTGACCAATTAATAATGTGTCAGGCGTACAAAATTGGCAATGTAAACATTAAGGTCAATGAATGGTATTGAGTTTTGCCATTGTTTTATAGTTATATTAAACTACTAGAGTCGAATTGATATTTTTGACACCACAGAAGAATCGATCATTGTCTTATCTTGATTGCCTTATTTAAGACTATTTATATTGACACCGATGTTTGGTTATAAGTAGTGGGGGAGCAATAAACAAAATGTTTGCCAAATGGGTTGAAACAGTTTGCGGTAAGAAATAGTTTATTTTTATGTATAATATTTTGACCCCCGTCGCTCATCCCATTTTCCATCTTGTTACAATTTTTAAGCACTCCCTGCCATGTCAGAAAATATTTATACCGTTGATTTACTGCCAGAAGTCATTAAGTGACAAAATGTTGATTCCGAGACAAATGACTTAATTTTAACTACATTTTATCGGTTATATCCAAACTTATAATAAAACTTAAAAATAATAACAAAGCCTTTTGGCTTGTATAATCTGAAAGTTTTCAAAAATTCTCACAAATACAAACTTATTCTCTCGATTTCGGAGAAGTTTTCAATTGTAAGTTATCGTATGTGACTTCTTGCAAAAATCATGTAGCAACTAATAGAATTAAGCTTTAAAAAAACGTATTTTTCGACATGACTCGTTTACTGTCACCCAAATAAGGTTGGGAAACACTGGGGTAAAGTTTGTCAGAATACGTAGATTGTGACATCTAACTCAATTTTCACCTACATGCCACTTAACGACTTCTGGCAGTAAAACAACGACATTTCTTTTAAAATGTTGTAAAACGAATATTTTCTGAATGAGTGTGTTCAAAATCAGAAACTTTTCAAGTGTCCAAATAAAGTGATAATATTACTTATACCACCATATGACATGACATGGCATGGCAAAAAAGTGTGTCTTTTCAATATTATTTTATTATAACATCGATGAATTTAAGACTCCACAATACGTCATTATTATCTATCAGTTTGAATAAATACAAGGAGAGACCCAAAATTTGGTGTTTGGGTTCAACATCGTTATAGTCGACGGGAATCATTTTAGCAAAAGCTGCTCATGCAGCACCGAGTTTGTTTAGATTAAATCATTTTTAAATTCTCACCCGGGATTGACTAAGACAATTAAAAATGTGAAAAGGTGCCAAAAAGTCGAATTTCAATGCTAACTAAAAAGACAATTACGAAACATATTCTTTGTATTGAAAAATCTAACCTTGCTGCAATTTATATATTACTGAATATACCGTTAAACCCATTGGTATATTCGATGGTACATATCGACCCGTAATCGGTAGAACAGCGTAAGCCAGCGATTTCCAACCTGGGAGGCGCGTACAGTCCAAAATATTTATTTAGCCTTTAAAATGTGTCTTTATTACTATATGAAATAAAGGATGGGGAGGCGCGAAGAGATTTTTTTTTCAAAGGGAGGCGCAGTAACAGTACAAAGGTTGAAAACCACTGGTGTGAGCGACTATTCAACAACATTTTAAAGAAATGGCCAGGTTTTAAATTAAAGTTTTTTTTAGCGATAGGAAGTTAAAAGGCAACTATTTCCTGTAAAATTTGCGGATTGTGGCTTAAGTTTTTCTGCCGTTTACGGGTCGATATAATTCGTTTCTGTTCTGTCAGAAGTTGTTGAGTAACAAATTTATTGGCACAATTTTAGTAAATTTAAAATTCTTTATTTCTAAAAACTGAATAAGTGCATTTATAATTTACCAGAGTTTCAAAAACAGCAATTTTTAGCCGATTTACAGGCAGAGATTTGTACCAACTTTTTTTGTGTCAGATTTCTATAAATATATCGACTGTGGAAAGGAAAAAGGACGTAACCCACAGTTTTTTCAAAACAGGTTTTTTTCGATAATCACAATGTATCATACATGATACACGTTCTATCAAAAGGATGCAATCTAAAAATGCCGAATTAGTATCTAAATTTAGCTTTTAAGTTTGAAAAAGATGACCTTATAAAAAATTAAAACCAAGAAAAAAGACTGAAATAAAAGTTTTTCCTGAACAATTTCTTAAATAAATATTAGATTATGTCAATTAAACACCAGTTTAGAAGTCTCCGTGCACTTAAAGGTTGTGTATAATTCATAATTTGCATATGGCCCAAAATCATCAAAACACGTTTTTTGCGCCTCCTGTACAATTTGATATGTGTGAGTTACGTCCTTTTTCCTTTCCACAGTCGATATCTATATTTTGATATTATTAATATCTATGTAATATTAAATATTGAGGCAAGAGTCTTAGTCCCAAATGCTCTAATTTTCAAATGCTGTTAACTCAGAATTGACAATTTTTCATCCTGTCTTTGATTTGGCGGATTAGGCGCATGGGAGGCCCCAGGGGCAATAAAATTTGGAGGCCCTGTTTTTCGGATAACATAAAAACGTCAAAAATTTCCAAGTAAAATATTAAAAATATATAAAAATCTGAACAAAAAGTATATGGAATATATTAAATAAGCAATTTTTGAGGTCCCTAATCTTTGGATGCCCCAAGCGCACGCCTCCTTTGCTTATAGGATAATCCGCCACTGATCCAGTCAATGTTTATCTTTTGAGCATCTTATAATATTTTATAATATAATCAGTGGCGTAGCAAAGGGTGTGCGGGAGGGGGGGATCGCCCTGGGCGGCACATTTTTGGGGGCGACATTTTCAAAAATAAATACAATATTTTTCGATTAATTATATTTATACATTAAAAAAATTGAGTCACCTGTAGTAAAAACTCATAGTTCATAGATAAAAAATAATATAAGTGCTTTATAAACAAAATTAGAGGAAATATTGAGGCGGAAAATTAAAGGACCGCCCCGGGCGGCAAGACGCCTTCCTACACCACTGAATATTATCATAATACCGCATTTATATCAATAGTAGATATCCGCTCGATGGTTTAATCAAATGAGCAAAATTGCAAAAGACTTGCGAAGTACTAAAGTTTTGTGTATTTCATACTAATGATCCACTGACGCGACCGCAGATGTTGCCGCCATTTTATTTGACGCCTGTTTCGATAACTTGTACTATTTCATCAGCTTGGCATTCATTGACTACGCGCTGAATCATTCGCCCACACAACACTATTTAGGCAGTCAAAAATAGATCATCCCTCACAAAATATCTTATTAATAATCGTGATTGAAATTCAGTCCAAAGCTACGGAATTCTTAAAACACATACGTAGCCGTTCAGAGCTCAGTAGCGTATCGTATAGGACCCGTGTCTTATTCATAAATAATATATCCTCCCGAATTCTACGTATGCACAAATTTAGGTAATGCTCTGCAAATCATTATATGTATATATAATACATACATATATTAATGTTTACCAGGCAAACACCGTATTCATTACAGATAATATACACCTTAATTAAGAATTCGAGAAGAATGGCAACAGAATTTGACCGAGATCCCAGCGTTCATCACAATAAAATTAAAACGTAAACTGTATATAATTTTATTTTCACCCATGTCTGTTATTATTACATATTTATATTCCCTGTATATTATATTGGGATTGATCAAATCTCGTTGTTTCGAATAATATTTTTCAAATCATTTTTAAAAATGCCAAATTTTATGCCACTTGTAAAAACTTTGATTCTGCGTCACCAATATGGCACATCACACGGTCCGTTCCAACTCGCGTACTCTGACCAGAGCGTTTTTGACACCGGAGAGGGAGCTTGAGCGACAGGCGCCGCTGAAATGGCAGCCATGACAGTGTTGTCTTTTTTCACTACTGAATAATTTTCTCCTGAATTGCTGTCCCAGTATTCTTCATTATCGCAACGATAGCAGACGCAGAAATCTAATCGTCTCGATGTGACGGGTAACTGAATTCTGAACGTAAAAGTGTCGTATAATGAGTACGTGCCGGCCATTGCAGTCTGGACATCTACGTAGACGCAAAATGCGTCTTCAGAAGTTACCCAAGAATCTGCTGACCACCTAACGATGACTTCCTTTTGGAAATGAATATTTTTCACTTTTACTGTTCCGGTTAAAAATCCGTCCTTTTCTTTTATAATGACATTCTCTAGAGAAACGTTATCGTCGTTTATTCTCCGCCTGAAGTCTACGTAATCTGATGCGGGCTGAGCGAAGTTGAGTTCCCATGAAGACTTTTGAACGACATACTGTTGAATCGGAGAACTCGGGCGCAACGACCAACTGGGGGGTTGGTCGGACGGTTCTCTCATCACCCTCACTTGTGTCAAAGATAACCCGTGATCGTCCGCGAAGACCACTCGTTTTTTGGTTCCGGCAGGTGGACCCGGCCGCAAGCAAGGTCTCGGGCCAGCCAAAGGGGTAGTAGCCCGGCGAGTGAGAGGCGGCCGGTAGCCGTAAACTCGACACGGCTGCGGAGGCGCGTAGTCGGCGAGGAAGCCGCTCGGTGGACTGTGGCCGTATAAAGGAAATCCCTGCGACGCCAACATGTTGTCCGTTAGTAAGGTCGCCAGGGCCTTGAGGTTATCTTCGAGGGCTGAGAGATCTCTTCGCAGCGAAGATATAGTGTGGCTTTTATGACCAACTTTAGTTACAATCTTATTGCGCGTTCTCTGTTTACCCAGACAATTATTATCGTGAATAAATATTTTCTTGATGGTTTCGCTTATCCGACTACTGATTTTTCTACAATGCAATACGTTATTAATCAAAAAATATTAGTTGCTTTTCAATATCAAATTCTAGGACTCTCTGACTGTACTATCTGATTTCATCAAAACCACGCAAAACATGCAATATTGTATGAGCTAAATTAAAACGATACCATATTCATCGGCCTTAAAAAGAAGACTAAGCAATCAAAACCCAAGAATCGTATTCACAAGATATCAATCAAAAATTTTCATATTGTAGGCGCTATCGTAACCATATAATATATGTCTAAGAATTTTATTGTACGATATTAAATTCCGAATACTTATGTGAGTAATGTGAGATAATGTTTTTTTTGTAATTTGCAAATAACACACGTTTTTGATCTCGTGCACAAAAAAGTTTATCTTGACACTGTCTGGTATTATTATGAGATAGCAAATACTCATCAATTTGATATGAAAATGTTCTTAAATTCGTGTGTGGGGCACAAATAATTTTATATGCCGTTTATTTTATTGAAGATTACGATTTCAGGCATAACATATATTTTTTATATTTTATAATTATTGTTTTTGATTAGCTCAGTTTAATTGAAGATATTATCAACAGTGCATCATAAAAACATGTTATTTATTAAATAAATTCAATACTTTAGTGCGAATAAAATTTATCAAAATGATGCAGTTATCGACATTGGTTATCCAATAATAATATTGGAGCAAAGTTGTATTCCTTTGGTTTATTTTAACTGACCTTACAAAGCATTGAATTAGTCTTCAATTATACTTTGCATTAATGTAATTGAGAAGGTGACATTTGGGTTTCAATTGCATACAAATCACTGCAATATTCTTGACAAAAAAAAAATGCAGGAAAAATCAGTTTGTAGGAATAATCTACATACATTACAAAGTAATTCGGCGTTTTATTTATAGTTGATAACCCTTTGAAGTGTCAACGTTGTAATATTGAAATGACCTTACTATTGAAAAATGTACAATATTAATATTTTTTTATCACAAGTCAATAACAAATAACACAGTGTCTGGTTTAAAAAGCTCACCAACGGAAATCAAGAAATAATAATGTAAATATTTCTTTGGGAATTAAAGCAATTTAAATAAAGAGTCGCCAACTATTTCAAGTAAATAATTTCAATACTAATATACTCTTATCAAATAACGTCCTTCAAGTAATGCACATCTTCTATTATTCGTTTGTCACAGTCCATCTCTTCCACCAGCTTTCTTGAAAAGTTTGCAAATTTTACACGAATTGTTTTGCTGATTTACTTTTTTTTTACAGCTGACAGATGAATCAAAAAAACATGGATTCATCTGCCTCACACACACTTTTGGAGTATTCACAGATTTCGAGCAATTCACTTATTCACTAAACGTAGATTAAACCCCACGTTATTCACATAACATATTTATATCGTCCTGCTGAGAAGCAACGCCTAGATTTCGTCCAGTATGTGTTGATCCTTGCCCACTCTTCAGTGTATCTGAAAAAAGAATGAACAATAATTATTTTAAAAGAATTGTGAGCAAAATAAAAACATACACGCTTGTGATACGTGAGCGATGATTATAGTTATTTTGATTATAATTTTATTGTCAGATTAATCACAATCACTGTTATATACAGCATTAATAAAAAAGTAATATAATATTAACAAAACCCACAAATTTTATTGAAAAAAGACGCAGGTCTGAAAAACACAAAAACCTTAGTAATAGCTGAGAAAGCATTTTTTCAATCGATTTATCGATTTCTGTTCGAAGGCATGGATGTTTTTGATGTCTAAAAATTCCCTCCCACCTTTTCAATCCTAAAATAGCGGAGTATCGCGAGAGCGATTAACTTACCACTAGTCCTGTTCCAACCCTGTTCTTTCTTTTCCTTCTCTTTGAAAAAAGAGAGGTTGAGCAACTTTTCTACGAGTACTAATAAGCAGTTCTCGTAGAAAAATTCTGTTGAGATACCTCCGTCAGAAGCCCATATACTCCACATTGGGAGTGGACATATTTTTTTAAAATATGTGGAACAAACATTCAAAAAGTGATTTGTCACAAATTTTGAAAAATGCCGTTTAACATCAGTTCTAGTCCATAATAAAACATATGAATGAAAATCACACTTAGTGTTCAAAAACGGCTTTTTCCTATAAAGATTAAATCATAAAGTTGACACATTTAAGTAAACCGTGATTTCTCCAACACTCAAATCATCATTTCCCATGTTCTGTATTTGTATGACAAATCAATTTTGAATGTTTGCCCCTCAATTAGGCTTTTTAAATGTAGTAACACAATATTAAAAATTGTAGGGAGCACTCTTTTGTTTATTTATTTAAATACGAGTTTTTATTACCTTGTCTAAATTTTTATTGCATGATGATGGACGGAAAGTAACTCACGTGAGTTCATTAATTTAGAACAATAACTTTAATTTAATTTAAATGTAAACACAGCACGCTCTTTTAACCTGATCTCATTTTTTGCATAAGTTAATAATACAACGATACTCAATCGCAGAAAAGCTTTTATAATTCAATGAAAATATCTCAACGGAAATTTCCTCGAATAACAATTCAATCGCCAGTATATTGAGACGTTTCTGTTAAAAGATCGTAGACAAAGAACGTTTATATTAAGAAACATTATATTGAGCGTAGAATCATGTTGAGATGTAAAATAACTATCATGTGTGTGTTTTTTAGTTTTGATAATTTTTAATTTAAAGCAAATTTCTTCCTTTTAAATATTGTATGGACATCAATCATTGATCATGTTTAACGCAAGAGAATTTATCTGATTTAATATGATAAAATAGTTTAAATATTTTCCCATCAATCAGCGTTTACGATGTTTCTTGCTATACGATATTATTGTGATTGACGAACTGTGTTTGTATTGGAGAGGATCAATTAAAATTTATTATCAATATAAATATTGTGCATGCACACATAATACATTATATTTGATACATTAATACACGGAACAACCGAAGGGTAAATTGATGTCCTCTTAAGTTACGGTGGAGGTACAGATGATTTTAGAAAGCTTAAGTTTACGGTAGTTATTTATTAATAAAATAAATAATATACGGTTTTCAAATAACTATATCTGTTTACTATATCAGTTTTGGAGAGTATTATTTCTCTAATGAAACTATGTGGAGCTTGCAAAGCGGGTTGACAGTATTCTACTATTTTAATTTTATGGTGGGTACAGACAGACTAAGGGCCTTCCGTCGAGTACATTAGTTATTTACTTATGTTACTTAAATAGGAAATCGATTGTGCTGAAAATGTCCTACTCTTAAATAGATGTAATAAATACCACCACTGGTAATAAATAAGTGGATACAAGTATCTATAAAGTTGAGTTAAGTTGAGTTGACACTAATGACACTCAGGTTGCCCTCAGATAATGATAACCAGTGTACCGGTTATTTATGTATGTAAATATGTATGTAAATATAATGTTTGTTGTTTATATTCAATGAAATCTCTGCATGTAGTGTTAACGATTCACTGTTACGTAAATATTAAAAAAATATTCAATATAAGTACGGATTAACTTTTTCCCAAAAAAATGTTTTCAGCACATCAGATAACTTCGTCGCATTGTCCGCAACACATCTCTACTGTGCCGATTTCCGTATTTACTGTCATATTGAATATACTCTATTATATAAGGTACAAGTGACTGATTGAAAGTTAACCACTCAACATCCTATTTTAAAAAAGTGGAAGCCATCACAGTAGGAAAGAGATGAGAGCCCTTGGAAAATATGTACTATTTACTACGTTTTATTCGATTTATAACTCATAATATCCATTTAAAGATATTATTGAAATAAGTATACCAAAAAATTCTAAATGCAACCGTGATATATATTAAATACATGATATATATTAAAATTTAATTAAAAAACTGTACAAACCACTGTCAAAGATCACTATCGGTTTGGAGTCTAAAGCTCACATTTTTAATGAATAATGTGATAGGTTGAGAAAGAATCAATCCGGGATTAGTATTTTTCATAGTGTAATAGTATATTTTGCATTTTATGAAATTATGTACTACTTTTCACTTGCGATAAATATTCAAAGTAATTTATATATTGTTTTATTAATAAGAAAAAAAATGCTCCTGTGGTTTTTGCAATTTTCTCAAAACTCGAATTTTGGAGAATGTGAGTTATGATACAGGGCTCCTCATATTATTTGAGTTAAGAGATTTACTTTGATAACAAAATTGAGAGTAGTTATACAGAAAGTCTACACAAAAAACTAATAATTTTATTGCATGATAGATTTATATTTCAAATTGTGTGGAGCTGATACAAACTATTTATTTTTGTAGCTCATTTGTGAGAAATTCAAAGAAAGAAAAAAAAAACGTTAAATAAAATGAAGACTAATTTATATTTTAAAAATCTCAGTCTCATTGAATATTTTGAAAATGTCAATTTAGGTAATATTTATTGCAAAGAAATATTGCAATACATTGTCATACACACGTTGAAATAATAATTCAGTACAATTGCAAAAGCATATCAAATATGAACTGTACTAATAATACAACAATCAAGACGATGAGAGCATTTGTATATTTAAAAGCCATATTGCGTTTTAGACATACCTAAGTCACAATAAAAAAAAGCATTAAATTGAATAAATAACGTTTTAGATTTAACGTCTTTTACCAGAACGTGGAGGTTAAATTGAATAAATAATATGATATTGAATAATATAAATAAATACTTTTTTTTCACAATTTTATAATAACTCATCTGAAGAGATTGAAATTGATTAATTAACATAATAATTATTGTTAATTATGTGTTACCAAAAAAGGTTTATATTGAATTTGTTTTTTTAATTTTATTTTTCATTAGTAATATAGCCAAAACAAGTTCAATAAAACAATAAAAAAAGTCGATTAAATGATTTGTCATGTGTTGTTGTGATTTTTGTTTTGAATGAAATTCATTTTTAAAAACGAAACCAAACACCTACTTTAATAGAATAGAAAATTAATATTAAATCACCCTATCGCGAAATGGTAATAATGCAGGAGACACTGAATTTCTGTAATAATGTCATCAAATATAATATGACAATCAAATTTGTATTATTAATTTACTATGCATCCAAGACTGATGTAAGAATGAATGACGCCCAAAGACAACTGTATTTTTTAAAAAACTTATTCATTCTACTCAATAAGACCGTCATAATATAAGTTACGATTGTAAGTACTGCCGAGTCCATGGTCTATAGATTTATGCTATTATTCTAGGGCATCCAATCCAGGACCCTTTTTGTGATCCCGGGATTGACCATTTTTCCAATCCGAGGATTGAACGGTCACCATGACATAGTGTAAAAATTAGGTATTGAGAAATTTTTGCTCGGCGATTTTGAAATCCTGGAAATTTTATAAAATGAAAAAATGTTAGAGCGTCTTTTTTAGCTCTTCCAAGATTTCCAATGTCAAAAACGCGGGAATTTACGGAATTGCCTAAATGAAAAAAATCGACACATGTTTTAGCTGAATTCCCAGGATTTCGGGATCACAAAATTGGCTCTAATGTCTAAAATTCTTTCCAGTCACCTATCCCAATCCGATCCTAAAAATGGGGCTTACCGAGGGATTAGCTAAATATTAGTACTGTCCTTGCTTTATTATTCAATATCTACTACATTGACTAGAAAAGAGAAAAAAAACTTCTGCTGAGATAAACCCTCTTAGGAGTCCACATGTTCCACATTGATAGCGGCCATGGTAAAAAAATATAAATATTTTTATTTGACTCATGGTCGATATTGTTGACTTAGTGACACCGAAAGACATGCTTTACCCGCTGGTATGAATGACAATATTATTATAACCATCGTGGCTCCCATCCAAATAATATAAATTAAGTTTAACCCTCCTATTGTTGTTTAAAAATAATTTAAGACAATGATTTTTTAATAAATATTTTATTAGATTTGATATTAATTCTTGGTGTTATAAAGGCGTTACAGTTTCATGAATAAAAAATATTTTTTCTTGTGCTTATTCCGAAATGTTTTTAAACGATCAGCAGCGGTTGCGCTCGCCGAAAGCTTTTTCAACTGATACCATAATAAATAAAGACATGCGTGCCTCAGACTATGAAATGATGGCCACTTTTAAAAAGTGTTGGATACCACCTAGTATATTTTTGCGATTGAGACATGTTGGAAATAAACATCTCACCTACTTCACAGATAAAATGCCATTTATTAAGTTGTCTGTTGCCACCGAATGTATGACACACCCACACAATCTTACTAAGTAATATTTATTACCTCTTGGTGTGGTAGACTAAATATTAAAAAAAAAATGTTATCTGCGAATTCTCTATTTATCTTTATGGTATCTAAGTTGCTTGCTAAAAACAAGAGTTCAATAAGATTAGGGCAGCAACAGTTGAAATAATATTGAAAAATGATTACGACCAAAATTTTGGAAGATTATTAAGGGCAGTGGCGTAGTAAAGGGGGCGAGGTGGACCGGAAATTTTGATTAAAAAAAAGAGAAATTCGAATGTTATACACTAGTGGTTCCCAAAGTGGTTCGTACGGACCCCCAGGGGTCCGCGAAACAACTGAAGGGATCCGTGACAAATTAAAAGTCATTTGGGGGTGCGTGGACAACGTCAGGGGGTCCGCGGATGAATACATATAACAAATATTCCTGACACCTTGTTTATTATAACGAAAGTTATAATAAATAAAATGGTAACACTTTTTACGTTCTGAGTAAAATATAATTATAGTACATAATAAAACAAGTAATGTCAATCACCCACCGTGCAATAAACTGATAGCGGCCGTAATTGCAATTAAGTTCTGATTTGTGCGTCATGTGAAGTGCATTCAATAAATGTTTCTTGTAAAAAATATATCATTTTAAATGAGGTCAATTCACAGGTCTATAAATATCATAAGGGTATCCAATCCCTCTCGAGGGACTCACGGCTGTACTCGGTCAGAACCAAGTGCCTCCTGTTCAACGCATGTATCTTGACAGTGCTGCTTTACGGTTGCGAATCATGGCGCATTACGAAAGCGCAGAGTAACCGTATACTGTGCTTCGAAAACAGATGCCTGCGACGAATGCTAAGAGTGAAATGGTCTGACTTTATCAGGAACACGGAGATTAGAGAGCGTACTAACCAGCCTCTTGTTACGTCCGAAATAAAGAAGCGGCGGTGGACCTGGCTTGGACACGTGCTAAGGATGCCTCAAGAAAGTCTGAACCCTGCCTGTCTCTTCTTCCAACCGGATGGATCCCGGCGTCGTTGAAGGCCACTGATGACCATCCACAGGATGTACTCAGCGGAGTTACGGGACGCTGGGATGACCTGGGAGGAAGCAAGGAGAATGGCTGGGGATAGAGAATCATGGAGGAACTTCGTGGCGACCATATGCTCCGTATAGGGAGCGGATATGGACTAAAAAAAATCCAATCCCGGAGCCTTTTTGTGATCTCGCGATTGACCGATTTTCAATCCCGGAATTTCGGGATTGGGCACTTAACATGAAATCGTGTATAAATTGAAAAAACTTTTGGTGTCGTGGAATTTTTCAAACTATTCAAAAACCCAGGAATTTGCCAATTTGCCGATAAATGTGAGCGCGACTCGTTTTTTAGCTCTTCCAAGAATTCAAAGTCTCAAAACCCAGCAATTTTCAAATCCAAAATCCTATATATTTACGGAATTGCTAAAATTGGATGGGATCCCAGGATTGGAAAGCCTAGTAAACATTTGTAGAGCTCTCTATTTACTGTGTCGTTTTGGCCGGCATAATTTTTAAAGAGTGATTCCATCACCCAAAAGTTCACCAAACATTGACTGTTTGTGAGTGTTACGGCCAGTGGCGGATTAATCAGGAGGTCCCAGGCACAAAACAATTTGGAGGCCCTGTTGTTCGGACAACATAAATACGTCAGAAAATTCCACGTTAAATAATAAAAATAAATTTAAATCGGAAGAAAAGCATAGGGGTTATATAATATTATGTGTACCTATTTTATCACGGATCCGTTACTGACAACTTTTCATTATTCTTATAATTACTATACAGCCAAGTCTTGTATGTAGTAGTTGGAATTGTTGTCATCAGGGTTGGGGAACCTTTTCTTCTCTAAAGGCCGCATTCATTTTTCTGATTCGACATAAGGCCGCAGTAAACATTGACTAGGGAATCTTTGGTCGGAATTTACGAATTTACTTCTCAGCTTCTCAGGAATTGACGAGTTTACATAAATTTATTAGAATTACAGAATTGATCAGAAGGCCGCGGGTTCCCCACGCCTGCTCATTGGCGGATCGAAGGAGGGGGGGGGGGGGCATGAGGGCCATGCCCCCCCCTTGAGGAGATTTTTTTTTCTTCATTTTTCTACTTTATTAAAACTTTATTGTGAAATGGGATCTTAAATTATTTAGTTTAAGATGATTTATAGAATATATACTTAATTATGTATTGACTACTTTTATATAGATATATTATTTTTAGATCATCTATTTTTTAATGTATTTTTTTTGTATGATGTTTATTTTCGAATTGAATGGCCCCCTCTTTGGACAAATTTCTGGATCCGTCAATGCGCCTGCTATAGGTTATAGATTAGAAATGAAGTGTAACTAACAACAAGTCGTAAGATGTCTTGGACACTGTAGGAAAGCCGACGACAGTTTGTGAATGAAAATTATTACAGGGAAAAACTAACGAAACCAAAATGGGTTTTGCAATTTTATGGTTCATATCGTTCTCTCTATAATAATGAACGTAACTAAGGAGATCAACAATTTCTCCGAAGGCTTTCCTAAGATATAAGAGGGCTACTTGCCACATTATAAAAACATTTTGACAAACCAATGACGACTTCTTCGTAGTGTTAAAGTTAATTCCTCAATTTTCATCTAATAAAAGAACTACGTGTTGGTTCAGCACATGGCCAGCTTTTTAAGACTATGCAAGATATCGTATTACTTATCCGAAACATTAAAAAGGTTTTAACAGAACAACGAGTACTTGCTGTTAGTTTATCACATGGTTGGCTTTTTAAGTTTTAAGTAACTGTTTGCTTTCTATATCGTATAACTTATTTGACAAAATACAATGATTTCGGCAGAGTAACGAGAACTTGTTGTTAGTCTATGCCTTTGAAGGCTTTTATGAAATAAAAGTATGCAAGGGGTTGGTACAGTTGTTTGTTTCTTTAGAGGTTTATAAAGGACTACCTGTCAGTCAATCACATGGTTGACTTTTTAAAAGTAAGCAAGATATAACATTTCATAAATATAACAGCTTATAACTTGTTCGACCTCATAAAAATATTATGACGCAACAACGAGGACTTGTTGTTAGTTTATCACATGGTTGATTTTTTAAGAGTATGCAGGATAGACCTATTTGTTAATGTAATATCTTATCACTTGTTTAACCTCATAAATAGATTTTGACGGAGCAACGAGGACTCGCTGATAGCCTGTCCTTGTGAAGGCTTTACTAAAGTTGTTCTATTAATAAAAACAATAATCCTTTGTACTTCATTCCACTTTATTTAATATGTCAGGACCGGTTTCGCTCATTGCGAGCATTGTCAACTGAGGATTATTGTTTTTATTAATATAATGCCTTTCCACCAAGTATTGACAGTGAACACCCTAAAAGTGATAAAGTTGTTCTCTTCAAGGAATAAGAATCTAAAATAGTTTACAATTGTTGAATGTAAAATTCATAGGTAAATGTAAAAACATTGTCAGCTTTTTAACAATATGCAAGAAAGAATTATTTGGTATATATAATTTGTCACTTGTTAGACATTGTCAACAGATTTAGACGGAGCAACGAGGACCTTTTAGTTTAAGAAAATACCCTCAATTCACTAATATTTAACATTATTTTGGGAGAGATAATTAGAGAGGGAGGGGAGGGGGTGGGGCAAAGTCTAAGAACGTCCCGTAAAACCTCTTGCTACGCTACTGATTAAGGGTAACAATGTTTTCATTAGATATAAATAATCACTAATATTGCAGAAAGATGCAGATGCAGAAAGGAAAAAAAAAGTTTATCGAATAAAAAAAAAACCACTAATATTACATCAATACAACAGAAGAACAATGTGATAATATACATAGTTTCGAGATAATGGCTGTTATTTATAAGCACAATCGATTTATTTTCGATAATGAAAATTTTTATCAAATATTTGTTGTGCTCAGTGGCGTAACTAGAAAATATGAGCCTATATTCAATAGTTTTCAAAGGGCCACTAATTTTTTGTTACAATAATTAATCGAGTTGTAAATTCCCAATTTTCAACGGACTAAACGCGAGCTGAGTACTACAAGGTTCTAAGTGTCGACTTTTGGACAAACCAAAGTAATAATGAGGCATTATTAAGCGTAGGATTATCTTTATGCTGTATTAATATAAGTCGAAATTTTTCTTAAATTTCCAATAAGCCGTAGTTTTATGTGCGCGTCGCAAGAAATCTGCGGTTTCAACTTGATCGCCTGAAGATGCCGAAAGGTGAAACCCGGGTCGTTAGTGACAAAACTTGTTTGAATGTACATAGGTTTAATAATATCTTTTTTATTTTGATAATTTTGTTCCTGTACTTTTTTTTCAATTATCTGATTTTGATAAATTATTTTTATTCTTCAGCACACTGGTGTTATTTTTTACCATTATGTTGTTTTGTATTCTTGCGGTGTGGTATTATTACATTTTACAATATTACCTTAGTACTTAATGATATCAAACACAAATTACGAAAAAAAAACTCCTTTTCCTATTTATCCTCCATTTTTTTTTTATATATTTTCTCCAATAATAATGATCACATTAGATATCTTCCATAGAATTCTTTTTATTTTAATATAAAAAGCGTAAGTCTGTTTTTTTTAATCACCTGTGCTTTCATACAAATTTCAGTTAGAACCTTGTAGCACTGGCGGTTTGTTAGAATTTCAGATGGACAAGGTTCTAATAGAAGTTTAGGTATTTCTAATTAACTATGAAGAACTAATTTTAACAATATTTTATTAATAGTTATATCATGCCAGTACTATCATTGATATGTACAGTCGAAAAGAAACTCGGAAACATTTACAATTTTCAAAATACAAGCATTCAAAATTTCAAATGCCCATATCTTTTTTGGTGCAGCTGTCCACATAGAACCTTGTAGTACTCGGCTCGCGTAGGGACAGAATACGAATATAATTTTTAGCTGGCGATAATAATATTAAGACGGTTACTTTTATTTCGCTCGCACAGGTGAAAAAGGCCCTCACGAATTACTCGTTCGGCAGGCACTTCCAAACTTCTACATACACGACGCACCACTGAATAAAACGGATGCTGCCAGTTTAGTTAAGTAGAAAAAAATAATTTAGATCTGTTTCGCAAAGTAATAAATAAATGTCATTATTGCCTCTGTAAAGTATTGTCAGAGTTCATATTATTGTAGTGTCTAGATATGAAATTATCGCCAGCCAGTTGGCCCATCTATCTGTCAGGTCGGTCATCATCATAAATAAACAAAGGCAATGTATTATATTTGTTTTATCATATAATTACATAAAAAACAAAGCCATTTATAAGCGCTTTAAAGGCGTAAAACGCGCCAAATGTTTCGATACAAAATTATTTTTATTCTTTTTTTATCAACGTCGCATAAGTCCTTTAATTATTTTGTATTGTTTTTGCCAAATATTATCACAATTTAAATCTAACAATAATCCTTTAAGCGACCTTAATATTATTTTTTTACAATTTATGCGAGACATCTTATATTATCATCTAATTTGTTAATGTCTCTACCGACATATTTCACTCAGAATAACTTAATTATAATAAGATAACAATCTTACCCTAAAGTTCCGACAATAGCATACTGGCGAAGTAGTCATATACTACTTTTTAAAATTTTGAAACTAAATACTTTACCACAGCGGTGGGCTGGCAATACGTTAACATGGGGCTCGCTTAATCTCAAAGCAATTACCGGTGTTCTGGGGAAGGAGTGATTTTTTAATCACTCCTACGCAATTAGATGTAATAACTTAATACACTTAAAATATGTAAAAACATGCAATTTACCGTTAACTAATGAATGTAAATGGCTGAAAATGTACAACTGTGTATACTGAAGCTGTCGTAGATAATATATAAGTCAGATATTGCAGTTATATATTAACTTGATCTGAGAACATTGTTTTCTCTTAAATTAACAAGGGATCGCCGGCCTTAGAAAAAAAATTAAAGCCGCTCGCGCAAGCCCCTCCGAGCCCCCTCCATCCCACCCCTGCTTTACTACTTAACCTCAATAAGACATGCTAAATATTCAAAATAAGATATTCAAAATAATAATATACTATTTTTTTAAATCTTTTAAAAGTAATAGTGAAAAGCAGCCAAGTTAATATTATGGGTAATAAATAAAAATACATTCAAAAATAATGATAACGTTTTTATTTTGGAACGTTACCAAAACACAGCTGTCGTAGCCATGGCTACGCCGTAGACTACGACGACAAAAATGAATATCCACATTTTTTTTACTCTTTACTCTTTATTCTGAATTATTTAAGATTGATTGTTTTTATTTAAGTTTTAAACAGGGCTGTGGAGTCGCGTGAAAAAAAGACGACACCGACGCCAGCTTTAAAATAATTGACGACTCCGACTCCGAGGAAATTTTTCAATAATTTCATTTTAACTTATATATATATATGTATAACATCAGATCATCTTTAGTCAGCCAAGCATGAAATGTTAACAATTTTGAATATTTTGTTTAAATACACATCATTAAATATATTTTTCAAAAAAAAATCGAACCGCTCATTTTTCACAACTCCGAATCCAACTCCAGCCAAAATACCGCGACTCCGACTCCACAGCCCTGGTTTAAAATATCAAATTCAAATATAGAACTGTCCTCGTTTATTTTAATTAAATGAAATAAATACACAGTAATTTATTACAATATACATCACGGTATCTTAATTTTTTTTAATAACATATAATCAGTATGTCCTCAATTCGACTTATCGCAAAAATAGTTTATTTTTGGTTTCTTATTTGAAGAACACTTGAAACATGAAAAGTAAGGCAAATTTTTGTTTTCTTTTACTAAGCAAAAAACTTAATTACAGAGGACAAAGAGTAACAAGATAAACTCAGCGGTGAACTTGTCAATAATAAAAATATAATTTAGCGCCATGTTATTGTAGTTATGTTCTTGAATTACTGTATTTCTAATAATATTTGATGGCTGTGCCTATCTTCCGCGGGGGTGGATTAAGAACTCGGGTTGCCCAGGCTCAATATACTCTGGATGCCCTTTTTGAAGATGACAAAAAATCATCGCAAAATTTACTCGCGATTTTCATTTTTTTTAACTATGTCCCCTCCCAATGTGGAGCATATGGACTCCTAATGGAGTTTATCTCAAGAGAAGTGTTTCTACGAGAACTGCTTGTTACTTAGTTGCTCAATCTCTCTTTTTCCAAAGAGAGTAGGGATAGAAGGACAGGGCTAGGACAGGATTAGTGGTAAGCTAATCGCTCTCGATACGTCCCGTTCATAGGATAGGATGAGTGAGATGGGGGGATTCAAGACATCACATACATCCATGCCTTTGAACAGAAATCATAAATCGATTGAGAAATCAATTTATAAAACTGTCCGTACCGGGATTTGAACCCAGGCCCTCTTTCATAATATTACGTAGGTATATCAATCAGATTATTTCTCTTTATTCACAATTTCTTCTAATCATAGATATCACATGATTATCTTTTGTCTAAGGCGTTTCAATGAAGGCGTAGGTTGTAAGCCATTGCATTTATTATTATTAAAACAAAAACAGTGGTTCCAGTGTAAAATAAAATGTTGGAAACTGAATAAAAATAAATAGATTAAATATATTTTTTAAGCCCCTTAGATTCGGAAACCCTTATGCGCTTATGAAGTAGGAGTAATCCGGTATTGATCTTTCACATGTTTTGGTATTTTTAAGCAATCCCATCCATATTTTTCTAAAACACTAGTATTTTAGAAAAGAAAATGGAAGTTTAGAAGAAAGATTTAGCAGATAAGTAAGCTACAATATAGCAACAATAGTATATTATAATATTACAAGCACATAGAAAATCATACTTTAGAGGGTTTTTTAAATGCGTAAGTTTCTATGACATTGACATGTTAAAAAGCAGTAACTGGTAAATGATATTTTAATCTAACCAGCTAGTATTTTTTAAACGTCTCAGTTGATTAAAACAATTCTTATAAAAAATACTATTCCACTATTCGGAAACGACATCCGTATTAATTTATTCCAATAAATTAGTTATTTTCTAAATAAAATTTACATTTCATATTGAAAACTGTATAAAAAAGCAATGTAAAGAAAAAAACTCTCATATGTTTACTATAAAAACGCATCTACCTAACTGTTGCTATTTAGATATGTATAAATGTTTTTTTTAATATTTTTGAAGCTTTAAATTGACGCAATATTTTGGTGATTTCTCAGCCAGTTTATTAATATGCATGGATGTCTGTAATTGTTTGATTTTGTCACAACATATCTATCCGATAATTTAAGTGGGGTGTTGTCTCCTATATATCTATTACAACATTATCTGAAGAAACGTTGAACGACTAATTTACAACCGGTTCTTGTCTAACACCTTGTATTAATGCTCCTTAAGAAGTCCATATGATACAAGTTGGGAACGGACATGATTGAAGCGTTGTTTAAAGTTGAATTGTTTGTTTGTGGCAAGGTACAAGATTGATTACCTACTTTATTTGTCAATCCAAAGTAATGATACAGTTTATCAGGATAATCCGATAATATTAGATGCAGTTTGAATAAATAAATTCTTGCACACGGCTGTTTGTAATGCACTATCATTTACCTGCTCTGAGATTAATGTAATCAGATTTTTTGATAAAAATTAATCCGCCTTTGCAGCGCATAAATGTCAAGTATATTGTTTTAATATTCATGAGGCTAAATTGCACATATAACCATTTTTGTAAAGACCGGTTTGATAATTATTTTATTCAGGAAGGCATTTTAAGCACTGTCTTAAAAATATAAATAGTTTTCGAAACTTTTTTTAAATTATGAAAATTGCAATGTAAAATATGAATGCTACCAGTATGTTACGGTTGCTATGTAAGTTATATAGGGTAAATTAAATTAAGAATTATGTGCCTGTATAGCAACTTTACTTTAGGTTTGGAACATGATTTAAATGCTAGCTGCAAGCAAATACAGCGAGCTAAAGTGATGGCTTACAGTGCGTTTGGCCGCGGTTCGAATGCTGGCTGTGGCATAAAGCTAAAATACTACATTCCAGTGGTGCTGTTGTCAGCAACCGTTGGTACGCGATTTTCATTTAGGTCAATAATGCAATTTGTCATGTCGTTTTCATACGGGTGAAAGTGATTAAGTGATAAATAGTACAATTTTCAATAGAACCGTTGGAACATTAAAATTTTCTAAAACCGTAACCCGTATTACATTCGCATTTTTGTTAAGTTTTTGAAGCTTCGTGTGAATATCAAATATATTATAAGTGTGTAATTTTAGGTATTTTTTTCAAACAATTGTTATATTTTTTAAACTTCAAATTCATCCCTGAGATGTAAAGTGAGCCAAGTAGTAAAATAAGTAAAACTTTTATATTGTAATTATACGTACAATCACGTCTTTACTTTCGGGGAAAACACTATCGCAGTATGTATTTCCTAAGCTCACTTCACTTTTACGATACTTTATGGCAGCGATATAACCTGCTTTATATCATCAGGTGTTTTTAATTTACGTAAACGAGCGAATATTTTAGATGATTTGTATTGTTGTGTATTTATATTTATGTTATATCATTATATTGTGTATATTAATTATGCTGTAGCCTATGTAATGTAGGGAAAACCGACATGCGGCCCAGATGAAAAAAAAGGTGGAGTGAATGTACTCGGTGGAGCTACGGGACACTGGAATGACATGAGAGGAAGCAAGAAGACTGGCGGGGGACAGAGAATCTTGGAGGAACCATGTGGTGGACATATGCTCCGACTAGTGAGCAGATATGGACAAAAAAATCGCTGCTAAAGACTCATTTTTTTCCTAAAATACCACATGGCTCATTTCATTTATCAGGGGCTCAAATATTCATCTTTACCTACATAACATTTACATACCAAACTTTTTTTGAGAAGTGGACCGGAGAGTTTTTTTCAAAAACGTTAGAGGGCCGGACGATAAATATTCTCGATGGAATAGTTTTATATACATTTTAACGTACAACGTTCCATAAAACTAATGAAAAAAAGTTTCCAATGCTTCTCTAATTAATCTAAGCGAAACTTTAAAAAAAGATAAACGATTTTGATACTTAATGACGTTTCTAAAGTATCATTCACATGAATCATTTATTTCCCGTTCAATATTTTTATTTGCAGTGTGTTACGGATAACAACATCGTGTGGGAAGCATTTAATAATTATTATAAATTTTAGGCAAAAAATAATAAATGCAATATAAGTTACCTTATTTTTCGGGTCCTTGCTTGTGTCTATTATTTATTTAATTTTATTTGTGATAATTTAAAAAAACAATCTTATATCAAAATTATTTGTGAATTTGTTTTAGATTTTTTATAGATAGATCCAAAGTATATATAAACTTCCCCGTCGCATTCTTTAGAAGGTTCTCTTAATCTCTCTCCCCACACAATGTCTTCAGCCGGTAAAATCATTAACATTACATACTGTCAGTACATAGCTGGAATATAAAAGAGAAGGCCATATAAAGAGTTAAAATAAATAAGCCAGGAAACCGAGAACCCACAACGCATACTCCACTTAGCGTCTGAAAAAATTAATAAAAAATAACAGTTTCGTTGTATCTTTTACTATGAACGAATCGATTGTAAAATACAAAAGAAGAAAAATAAAATATATTTTAGTAGTTTAGTATGAAAAACATTTTTATTCAAATACTTGTGGTTCGTCTTGATGAAAATAGTGAAAACATCTTAATAATTAAATAAATACTTGTTACGGTATTAAAGTTTGCTCGAACATCAAATGTTTTCGATGCACTTCGCGAGAAGAATATAAAAGTTAAGTATCTACTTGAATGGTATGCATATCGTATACAGGCTTTCAAGCATGTACATGGATGAATATAGTCGTTACAAGAAACTCATTTGACTCCTGGATGGCAGGTATTGCAGTTATACTCCCAGTATGTGAGAAAATGCTGCGAAAACTTAACAAATATCATATTTTATAGCCTCATATTGTTTTAAGAAATGAGCAAGCATGTTATTCTGAATATTGCGACAGTTGTCAGCGAAACAGTGCTCACCAGGTCCATATAAGGATGCATTTAAATATATGTACTTAGGAATCAGTGGCGGATCCAGAATTGTCCCAGGCCCCCCCCCCATTCAATTCTAAAATAAACATCTAATATATAAAAATGAATGTTTGTTTGTTCGTACTCTATGGGCTGCCAAACCGCTGATCCGATTGCAATAAAACTTTGACAAACTTTTTGCTTGCACTTGCGCGAAGTTTATAGGCATACTAAAATTAACTTACAGTAGGTCTTATATATAAAAATCAATTTTTGTGTCTGCCATACTGTTCACGCACTTGCGCGAAAGTTATAGGCGTAGAACAATAAAATTACAATAGCTGGCGCGTTTGTCGTACCATATAAAATCGGCAGCAAACGTCAAACGGACAGAAAAAGAAGACATGCAGTTCAATAAACACAATTAAAACACGAACACTTTCTTTCTTTGAGTGGCATTGCAACGCTTGCCGGGAATCGGCTAGTAATACATAACAAATAGATGATTTAAAAATAATATACCTATATAAAAATAGTTGATACATAATTAAGTATGTATTCTATAAAACATTGTAAACTAAACAATTAAAGAGCCATTAAAGTGTAAATCAAGTAGAAAAATGGAAAATAAATTCTCCTCAAGGGGGGGGGGGGGCATGGCCCCCATGGCCTCCCCCTTGGATCCGCCAATGTTAGGAATACATAAATTATCTCAGTAATCACCAAATTTATTTTTTTGCTGGGGAAAACAGTTACTTTTACACAGGTTAAATAATTTGATCTCCTGATCTTGAGGTTATGTTGAATTGTTGTTGAAAGAAGTGTGCTTAATTTGATAGTGGCATATTATTGAACTTAAAGTGTAATATAAACTTTCTTTGACAATCTGATGTTTATTGTTATTATAATCGAATAAACTTATTTGAAAAATATTAACAATGAAAGTTTTTCACGCTATCAAATGCATATCGGTATTATCAAAACCGATCTAAGTTCATTCTATTGTATATTATCACAATTTATTACAGTCAATCTAATACTCGAAAAGCGTTTTATGATTGCCGATGCCGCAGGCGAGGTGCATATGGGCGGTACCTTGATTGCACACCACACCGAGATGGGCCTGCGTTTATGAAATTATCGTTTTATTAGTGCGGAGAAAGCCGATGTACATTATTTATTATATAGATCGGGCGCTTGGGGAATCGCCCACGGGCACCAGACGCACGGGGGCGACAAAAGCACAACGAACCTCAGAACCCATCCACTTCGTACTTCAAGTTCGTTACAATTAACAATGATACACTTAATGAAGTACCGATACATTGTACTACGGATATGTGTGTACGCAGTTATCCAGATAAGTATTTTTTTTAATTGTCTATGGAGTAAAAATCGTAAAAAACGAGCAAATCGAACTCATTTTTCAATTAAATTATATTACAAAAAGTAGGGTATTTAAAGCAGAAAAAAGTATAAAAAAATCATTTTTTAAATATATTTTTTTACATTTTTTTAAGCCTGGGTCGGAGTTAGACAATTTGTGAATTACGGAGTCAGAATTGAAGGCGTGGCGTTTTTTCATGACTCCGCAATCCGGATTTCCTCTGTTCAAATATAATTTCAAATTGTTAAGTAATACTCATCACATGCGTTTTTGGTTTACTTTTTAGAAAACTAAAAATGGTCCAATCTGTCAGCATGCCAATTTTGGGTCTCTAGGTCGCTTCAAATTGTCCACAAAATAGTAATAACTGTCTTCTTTATCTGATAAATGTAAATTGATTTTTTTTACTTGAATTAATATCTCGTACATTTAGGTGTTTGGATTTAAATTAACAAAATAAGATTATTTTTTAATGTTTTATTGCGCAGTTTATCTTTCCAATCAGTTTTATTTTTGTTGATTATTTTAGAGACTATTTTGATTCCCAGGGAATGCTTTTTCAGACCATTTTTGAAACTATTACTTTTTGCTCAAAAATTAACGAAACGAATCGAAAAGAAATCGTTATTTAAAAATCAGCTCTTATCAGCAGCACAGTCAATCACATTTTCCGATAAAATTTAATACTATTGTAATAATACCAGTGCAGTGGATAACAAACAACTAACTAAGGTTTTCAGACCAGACGCAAGTCTGGTTTGAATGAAATTAACTGCCTCGCTTCAGTCTTAAAGAACTGCACCCCGTTTGCTTACATAAAATAGTTGCATGGAAAAGATAACGCTACAATTCTAAACCTCAAATATAAAACAATCAATGTTACAACTAACTACCAAAGCAGTTATGTATTTTACACAGTTCTATGTTATATATACATAAGTATATACAAATAAATAACCTGAAATATTTCTTTTTCACAATAAATGTTTTGTTTCTTATTTAAGTGGGGCTTATGCATCCCCGTTTCATTTTCTGTGAACTATTCAAAATGTAAATCATTTTTTCTGATGTGAAAATAAGATCAATTAGTTAGGCCATGCCAGTCATGCATGAATTTTTTTTAACAATATTTAAAACTGTTGTTTAAAAATATCTTAGGTTTTCCGTTAATTGAACTATCTAGCTGTTCTTAAATTGTATCTGTCATCATAAGTTGCGGACAAGATGAAAGTTTGAGGTCAATTCAAAGCATTGAGAAAGATTTAAATATTTTAAAAAAATGAGGCACGATTTCTTGTATAAGAACAATGCCTTTCTGTTCACTATGCGCGCTTTTCTGTTTTGTATGTTAACATTTTTGTCAGTTACTTGAAATATGGAATTTCGAGCTTGTGCCGTAGAGGTGACCATTAAAATATTCTAACAAATACAGATAATGTTTGTATCTCCCCACAGCGCTGCTACAACTCGTGGAGTTTTAAACTAATCTAATTCATTCGACATTAGTAAGTATTAACAATTAATTAAGAAGAATTATTGCTTTAATTAAGAATTAAGCTCCGACAAACTCTACTTCAATACATACAAAATAGCATTTGTCGGAACTTACCTATGTCCACGTGGAATATGACGACATCCGAAGCAATATTGTTAAACACCGTTAAAGTTTTAAAAAAAAAGTTAAAAGCATAACTGAACATTTGAATTCAATGTATTCTAATTCATAATAAATAATATCATATTATCTTGTCGGGTAATTCAAACTGTTGTAGTGGGTTATTCAAGTACCCGCGGGTAGTGGGTTGTCGACCGTTGATATAGGTCATATATTATGTATTTTTTCGGTAGTGAGCAATTTTCTCAGGCCATTTTAATTGTAGGTGTTATACAATTCTGTAAAATAGAGTAATTAGCCGGATTTTCACACAGGCGCTTTCACATGCGATTGGATAAAATGTAAACCTTAAAACAAAATACATGTGTGATATCGACGAGTTCTTTCTCGTGTTAAAAAAGCACACTAGGTAGTTTTGGTTTTTTTATACGAAAACGATTTCTTGTGCATCTCATTTACCATTGGCGGATCCAAGGGGAGAAGGCATGGGGCCATCAAAGCTTTATTGTGAAATGGGCTTTTTAATTATTTGGTTTACTATGTTTCATAGAATAGGTACATACTGATGTATGACATACATTATGTATGTATTATTTATGTATCATGTTTATTTTCAAATTGAATGGCCCCCTCCTGGGACAATTTCTGGTCCCCATTGTCATTTACAGACGTTTTCTTTCGTTTTAAAGAATAAACAACCACGTAATCGCATTTGAAAGCGTATGTGCTAAAGTCTGCTATTGACTATCGGTTGTGAAAATTCAGATTGCCAAGTTATTAGAAATCTTGTTTGTTTGATATCTGTGCATATATCAGAGTAGTTGATTACAGCGGCTAATATATCATAATATCACATCAGGCCGAAATTTCGACAGGGCTCGCTTGGGAATGATATTTTTCAGCAATAAAATATAGAAGAATACATTAACAATTCCTAACAATCCTAACAATTAATCCATTAACAGTCCCTTAAAAATTTGAAGCAAATTAAAGATTTAATGTTCAAATTTAGAAAAGTTTACATTGAACTATCTGTCTTGCATATTATCATTACCATTTCACTTTGAACCATAGTTGTATAAGGTTACGAAAATATTTCCGTTTTGGAACAAACATGGATATCAGACAAAGATAAAAAATATATAATAATCTTCGTTCAAAGCAGTTCACACGACAACTGCAAGAGTTGATATTATATCAAACAAAATATTGTTTTCAATCCGTTATTATTTAATTAAATGTCGTTCGCCTTGATTGGGGACGAGGTAATATCAATTTCAACCTTCACATACGAAATTTATCGGTACTAATTTTACGAAATATACAAACTAAGCGCCAACACGTTTTAACAAAATATTAATAATAGATTGATATAGATTCTATTAAGCATAAATAATATTCTGTGCTCACTATTTCAATATTTGAGTCACGCAGTTTCGAAACCACCTACATATATTTAATTATGATACTTTTGAGCCAATCGCAAAAACGTTTCTGTAAAATAGCGACACGAATATTAGACACTTTAGTAGGACTCATTAGAGTAGGATAAATAATACCAATGTTTTTGGTTCAGGGTTGAGATAATATAAATTTATAATATCACTCTTTTACGCTAACATATTTAATATAGCTCCAGTAAAAAATATTTGTAAGAAAAAAAGTCTTTTTTACCTTAAATTAATCTTTCCAACTCCAAATTTCCACTATTATAATTGAATCAATTAAAAGGTGATCATATAAAAACAATCACTGATGAGAAACCTGCTGGATTCTCAATTGGTCTTTGCTGAATCGAAGATTTTCATTTCATTAATTTAATGTAAGACAATCAAAATATATTTTTAAATGTATCAAATTTTAATATATTATATTCCACACATTTTCCAATCTCTGATCTTGCCTGAAATATAATATACGTTTTTTTTATTTGGAATATATTTTTTATAAAATAAATGCCAATAACGAATTTAGGAAGCGAGCGCCCTATTTAACACCTGATACTTACTAACTCTCTTCCGGTAAGTAATATTTTCTATGTACGGCCGGCTTTCACTCGATGTCAATAACTGTCAGTTCTTGTATTACAATCAATTTATCCACGTTACTTATATGTGGTTTCATCATCATGATTATTGTCGCCATAAATATTTTGTGATTCTACTAACATATTGGAACTAAATAAATGATTTGCGTTATAAGGTTGTGTCGATTATAGAGAGAGTTAACTACATGAGGTTTCAGCTAACACAGTGGTCGGCAAACTCATTATTCAACTGAGCCAAATATAAACTATACAACAATTGAAATTTATTTTGAGAGTCAAATTTTTTAAACATAAACTATATACTTATGTATTTTTATTAACTTGATTAGGGTACTCATAAGCTGGCCTTAAACAGTTCTCAATTTGATTGAGGTGCGTTTGCTGAGAACGCCCTGCTCCTTCCAACTCTGTTTTAAGGCCGAAACCCGACTTGTGCGCGTGGGTTTTCCCCTCCGATTCCACCACTGACATGCCTGGATGCCGCAATCACACGGCTGGTGAAAAAAACACATCGGATTACCCTACTCTAAATTGTTACCTTTGCTCCCTTCCCTCCACTTTTTTGCTATATATGTTACCTTTTCTCTCCCCATTCCTTTCTTTTTCTCAATCAAATGTACAAAAAAAAACAACAGACAAACCCAAAGCATTCTAAAAAAAGTAAATAGAATAAATTAAATGAAATGGGCCCACAACATCTAAATTAGAATATATATATATATATATATATATATATATATATATATATATATATATATATATATATTTAACCTTAGATGAAAGGGAGATTGGAGCTCGGCTCCACAGTTCCTCGTATAAAGATGAAATGACACTGATGATGTGCGCGTGAGACAAGACGTTTCAATCGCAATGTATGTGGTATTTTGTGGAAGAGCCACATTCTAGAGGCCAGAGAGTCGCAATATTTTTATAAATATTGTTTCAAACAAAAATAATTCGATTTTTTTAAATTTGTGTTAATGACATCCAATAAAATTGTTATTACAAGTATTTCAACATTAGTTAAAATAAGTATCAGCAGTATTTTCATTAAACCTGTCGCTAACGCAGTATTGCGTGCCGAGCAACGATGCAATATTTACCAAAAGCCCTTCGGTAAAATATGTAGCAAAAGTAAGCTGGCAATCGTGTCTAGTGGAAACTTTTGTAGGGCTATCGACGATTTCACCTCTCATCACATTGACCCTTCCGTTGATTCATTCACACGCGATTATCACGCGGGAGACTAGCGTAACTGGGTGATATTTTAAAAATAAATGAAAAGCGCCGCGGGCACAAAAGCAAATTTCGAACCTGGGTCGGCGACATTGAAAGCTATCCAGCGAGGCCGGCGAGTTTCGCTTCTGTAATTTTTGTTTTGTTTTCTAGAATACAATTCGTTTTTAGTGTGCGATATTCAAGAGAGATCATTTTGCTTCAGGAAATGCAAATTGCAACAGCATTGAATTTTAAGGAAGCAATAGGAAACAAATGTCATTGATTTATCATGTCATTCAACCCATACTAAATCGGTTTTCGGAAAATTTTGTGTAGGAGGTTTATGCCACAAACTTCATATTTAGAGACAATTTTGATGGCAAGTTCTAACCATGATCCTTTGTTTTTATAATAATTTTTACATTCCTTAAATTCTTTCGGCGTATTATCTGAGACGACGCCAGACGTTTTGCCGCTTCAGGTAATATTATTTTTCGCCCTTATAATAAACAAGCGGTCTTTTGTAGTCAAATCAAAGGCCCCCATTTTAAATTTGACACTGTACGCATGCGCATATGCGTAACGCCAGCACTGCTACATTATCACACAACTATTTTAATTACTTTGGCAGTTTTTCTTATTAACTTTAAGATATTCGTCAGTTACTTCGTATTTAAAACCTAAAAATAAAGACATTGTTGTTCGCAATTTGAATCATATTTTCATTGCCATTCGAATATATTAGAAACAGATCGAAGTAAAGAGACTATGTAAAGAAAACTGTATGATGTTTTCATTTATACCAATAGATATAAATTATAATTACGAAAGTGTTTTCGAATCAATACTCCAGCTGCTTATTCAATAATTTTTCCCTGTTTTTCGCTTAATGAATTCATAAAAAATCAAAGAATCAGGTATTTAAATATATTTGGTAGTTATTTGAGTGGTCTTCGAATCTCAGATAATAAAAATATTCAAAGTGACAAATGAAATGACGAAAATATTTAAAAAAATATCGACTGTCTTTAGGTAAAATGGAACACCCCACACAAAACAAATTTTACGGGAGGTACGAAAAACGTTTTTTTACAGTTTTGGGCCAAATTTAAAATATTAAATAAACTCAACCTTGAAATGCAGACATATACTGGTGTTTTATTCACTCAATGATTAAGATTTATATTTTTTGTAAGAAAACCCTATATGAAGGTCCTTTTTCCTAGTTGCAATTTTCAAAGGCCCTTCTTTTTCAAAATTAAAAGCTAAATTTAGATATTAATTCGGCATTTGCGGCTTAAGTAATTTTGAAAGATGGTGGATTTCGTTGTAAACATTGTGATTATCAAATAAAACTATTTTTTTAAATTGAGGTTTGATCCCTTTTACCTAAACACAGTCGATATATTTTATAGATTTTTGTCGATATAGATTAATCAAGAAAACAATACTGCAATATTGTAGATCTGATACAACCATCAAACTGCTGGATGGCCACACCAGTAGAAGGAACAAGACTTGAAATGCAGTAAAGAAGTAGGTGACGAAGTACGGCGAGACCAGTTTTTTTTACTGCAAGTAAGCCGCGAAGAACAAAACCTCACTGCATCTAAAGAGCCAAAGGGGACTAAGTGCAGTTATATTGTTTCCAAATAGGTACCAAGCAGTGACTTTATTAATTTCGCATGCATAATAAAAAAAAGCATCAGCTTTCTGTCATACATCCATATGTTCGTTTGGGCTAGTGCTATTTTTTGGATTGGTCCCAAAATAGTTATTTTTGTTCAGTACATCATTGCATAGTAAACAAACTAAAGCATTGATTATATATTATGCAAGATATTTAGAATTAAATTGTCTTCTGTCAGAATTCATTTTTGGTACAGTACTTAGACAATAAACTATAATTGCATGTAGTAAGTTTACGAGAATAGCAAATTCTTATTAGCAAAGTAAGATAGCGCCTATTTACCTAGTCCAGGCGTGGGGAACCTGCGGCCTTTTGGCTACTCTGGTGCGGCCTTCTGGCCACTTCCGTAATTCTGTAAATGTATGTAAATTCGTAAATTCCCGACATATTCTGACCGTAAATTCCTGTTTCCGGCCAAAGATTCCATAGTCAATGTTTACTGCGGCCTTATGTCGAATCAGAAAATTGAATGCGGCCTTTGGAGAAGAAGAGGGTCCACACCCCTGACCTAGTCTATACTGATCAGATATTGACATTGGGGTTGGTTGTAGCAAGGTGGCCGCCTCACATTATTGCGTACTCAAAAATGTGTACCTAGAAGTTATAGATTCGTTTCTCTCATTTTTCATTTATTCTTTAATTGTATCCGTGATTTTCATTTTTAATACCTACTGTGCTATTCCCGCGCGCATACACTTATTTTTAACGGTTTGTCAAATACTCAACGCGCGATTGTGTTGGGTGGTCTGTATACTTTAAACGTGATTAAATTGAGTATTTCAGACCGTTCAAAATAAGTGTAAGTACGCGAGAACCGCACCGCTGGAGTAGTTAACCCAGTCTCCAGACGGCTACTGTACGTTTTATAAAGTATACATATTGTAATGGAAGAGAAGACATACATTTATTAAAATGAATTGTTTTAATTATAAGATAATTAAAATACAAAATGATGACATTATCTTTACATAACATCATAATATACACAAACCATCTTCACGTGATTCACACTAAGCATTTTAATGTCACCATAAATAAATTAATCGGAACATTATCATATCTTGTACGTGTATATCACGTAGGTATGCTGCGCGTATAATAATATAATATGTGTCACGTTAAATAGCCAACTGTGTTGACCTGCGCCGTTTTTGAACTACGTTGTCAGCATGGCGCCATTCCAAATGAAGCGTACTTCATTTGTTTTTTTAGCAATGAAAAAAGTTTTCACTGGCAATACTTTCTGTCAATTTGATTCACTATTCATAATGTATGATATTATAAATCGTATTCAATTAACTCAAGTCGAATTATCATCAAAAAGTTGCGTGTACAATTATTAGCTTTCCTCTTACAGGAAAGATTAGCTGTTTGACAATCTACTAATTGTTTTGATTTAAAATTGTACTGCTATGTTTTAATGAAAGTGTCTTTAATCAATTGTTTTTTGTATAAAAATATGTCAAAGAAAGTCGATATATTATGTATTGTCAGCTCGGGCCACAAAATTGTCTAGCTAGAGTAGTACAGTGCATACGAACATGAGAATTATCAATGGTATTTTTTTTAAAATGTTTAAGTTACATTGTAGGGTTAGCTACATCTTGCTAATGGTGGTTCAAAAAAATATAATTTTCCCGTGAAAGAAAGGAGGGAGGGGTATAAAAACAAATATGTACACAATATTAATAAAACAGAGAACACTACAAGTGAGAAAGCAAGTATAGGATCTTACAGTTCATGTTGTAAAGGAGAATAATGGAAAGCTTACCTACTATCGGCAAAAGTAGAAACTCGTGGCTGAAAAACTTTAGAGATTGTTTTCACCGCATAACTATTTATAATAAGGGCCGTATTGCGTTCTTGCACCAAGTGCAACTATATTAATCCACTAACCCTACCTGGAATTTCCGAGTAAAATGGCGGTGCTGGCAACCTTTGACTATTTATCAAATTTAAACATTGAGTTTTTCAGAAATTACTAATTGTCCCATAATATCATTTTTAGAATTGAGATTGTAATGGTTATATTTAATATTCCCTACTTTTTTATTACACATACAAATTTAACAAAAAAAGAATAGTGATACAACTAAATCCACACTATTAATTGATATTAATTAAAAAAACACAGTGCTGGTTTCATTCGGGTTATGAGAATAAGTTGAAAATGCTACTTATTAAGCGAAAGAAGTCGCTTGTTTTTTTAAAATAACATTTGTTACGTAGTTTTTTTCAAATTTTCTCACAGTAATATCATCATCATCATCAGTGTCATTTCTGTTGAGTTTCTGATTTGTAATAAAACTATTTGATTGTGTTTTAAGTTAAAAGTATATTAAGATAAGACAGCATATATACAGTTAAGAAATACGTGATGCCCGCTTGGCTTCTATCACTAGAAAGGGAAGAAGTGAGCCGCGTGATAACCGACATGAAGTTCGGTTGACAGCTAACCGGATGAGCACCTTACATTACTTTCGAACCAATTGTTTTACACGTAGCTAGCTTCATTTAATTGCTTATTCCAACACCCCCTCTCAATTCAATATTCCTAGATTCCTCCTCATTTCCATAAATAATACTCCTGATAGTCCTTTGGTCATGATATCAGCTAGTTGCTTATTTGATTGGATGTATGCTACTTTTACTCTCCCTTGTTGAATAGCTTCTCTGATGAAGTTATACTTGATGTCTATATGCTTCATACGTTTGTGTTCTCTCGGTTCCTCTGCAATACGTATGCAAGCTTGGTTGTCCTCATAGATTTTTATTGCTGTATTTTTCATCATATTGAGTTCTTCAAGTAAATTTCTCAGCCAGATTGCTTCACACGAAGCATGACATAGCGCAACATATTCAGCTTCTGTTGATGACAAACTGACAGATGCTTGTTTTTTAGTTGTCCAAGACACTGTTGAATTGAACACTTTAAAGACATATCCTGTGATAGATTTTCTGTCATTTATGTCATTTCCCCAGTCAGCATCCGCAAATCCAACTACCATTTCCTCATCTTTGGTTTGTTGAAACGTTAGTTTGAAATCTAAGGTTTCTTTTATATATCTTAGGTTTCGTTTTAAGTAGTTCCAGTGTTCCTCTGTTGCACAGCTTTGAAATCTGCTAAAAAAATTAACCGATGCACTTAAATCAGGTCTTGACGTGAGCATCACATACATGAGACAGCCTATTAACTCTCTGTATGGTTTGTCTGTTTGACTAGCATTTTTGTTAACTGGTAGTTGAAGACCAGGTTCCAGGGGAGAGCTAATACCTTTACAATCTTCCATACGAAACCTCCTAAGAATGTTTAAAAGATATTGTTTTTGGCTTAGTTTTAATATACCTTTTTCTGGATCTCGTTCCACGACAATGCCCAAGAAATGCTTTAATTCCTTTAAGTCTTTCATCTCAAATTCCTGTGTTAATTTACACTTAATTTCTTCAATTTCAGCTATATGATTACTGACCAGCATCAGATCATCCACATACAGCAATAAGTATGTTTTTGTTTTTGTCTTATTTCTGACATACAAACAAGTATCAGAATTCATGCGTTGAAAACCGATTTTGACCACAAATTCATGAAATCTCTCGTTCCACATACGAGGTGCCTGTTTTAAACCATATAGAGCTTTGTTTAATCTACAAACAAAATTACCCTTTTCAAATCCTTCAGGCTGGTTCATATATATCTCCTCTTTTAAATCTCCATTTAAAAATGCTGACTTCACATCCATTTGATGAATGATGAGATTTTCTTGGTTTGCTATTGCTAGTATTACTCGCAATGTGGTCAATCTAGCTACAGGTGAGTACGTTTCCTCATAATCAAAACCTTTCCGTTGGGAGCAGCCTTTTGCTACCAATCGAGCTTTATATTTTTCTATGTTTCCAACATCATCTCGTTTTATTTTAAACACCCATTTACAGCTGATTGCCTTTCTTCCAGCAGGTAATTTAGTCAAAGTCCATGTGTTGTTTTTCTTCAGTGCATTCAGTTCATCATGCACTGCTTCTGACCAGTATTTCCAGTCATTCCTGGTTTTTGATTCCTCCAGTGTGTTTGGTAGATCTTCCACAAAGCTTTCTGCATTCAATGCACATGCATTTGCTTCTGTGACATAGTCATCCATCCATTTAGGTTTTTGTCTAATTCTGGAACTTCTTCTCGTTCGTGTTTCACTTAAATCCTCGTGACCAGTTTCATAAATTTCTTCCTCATCCGATTCGGAATGTTGATTACCTGAATCTAAATTAATTTCTGTAGAATCCTCAACTTCATCAGGTTGATGTTCTTCTTTTTCTTCTGTATAGACCTCTGGATTCGTTGATTTATATGGTTTTTCTTCAAATATTACGTCACGTCCAATTACAATTTGATTTGTTTCAGGATTCCATAGACGATATCCATTTGTTGAATATCCAACCATAATATGTTTTGAGGATTTTTCATCCAGTTTGCTTCTTTTTACACTTGGTGTGTGTAAATGACCTATACAACCAAAGGTTTTTAATTTGGATAAATTAGGTTTCTTACCAAACCACAATTCAGCAGGTGTGCTGTTTGCTAACGACAACTTGAGCGACCGTGTAGGGCTTCTATTAGTCAAGTATGCTGCACACTGCAATGCTTCATTCCATAGATTCTTTGTAATTCCAGAATCTACCAACATTGTTCTTGCCTTTTCCATTAGTGTGCGATTCATCCTTTCAGCAACTCCGTTTTGTTCTGGACTGTATGGCACTGTGTACTCTATGCGTATTCCCAGTTCATTGCACAACTTACGAAAAGCTTTTGAAGTATATTCGCCTCCATTATCACAGCGAAACCTGATAATTTTTCTTCCAAGTAGTGTAGTCGACGATGCTTGATATTCCTTGAAGACTTCTATGAACTCACTTTTTCTCGCCAAAATGTAAGTCTGCGTGAAGTGAGTATAGTCATCTACAAATGTGACCATGTATTTTTTTCCATTCCAAGCATCTGGTGTGATTGGTCCACATATATCACTATGTATCAATTCCAGTGGCTTTTCAGATCGGCTTCCATTGATTTCCTTAAATTGCTTTCTTGTTTGCTTTCCTTTTATACAAGGTTCACATATTTTTATATCCTTTTGAGAGATTTTTTCCACTCCACAAACCATTTCGTTATTTATTAATTTAATAACGTCTTTAGAATGTAAGTGCCCCAATCGTCTGTGCCACAATTCCAAGCTGTTTTTGCTTTCACACATTCCAGCTAGTTCTTGCACAACTTCCATTTCCAGCTCATACAATTTTCCATTCCTTTTTCCTTCCATAAAGACTTCGTTGTCTTTACATAGTTGAACTTTTCCATTCGTAAATACTACTTTGCAACCGTTGTCTTCTAACCTTCTTATCGAGAGTAAATTACATTTTAAATCTTTGATATATAAAACATTACCAATATCTATTTTCCGATTTATTCCATTAAATTTTGTTTCTCCTTTAATTTTTCCCAACTCTGTTGCATATAGGTTAACTCCGTTTTTGGCTACTGAGACTGTGATTTGATTTTCTAATTTCTTAAGTTCATAAAAGTGTCTTTTATCATTTACCATGTGGTCTGACGCCCCAGAGTCCACATACCATACCATATGAGAATTAATTTTATGGTTATGTTTATTACTGTTCGTTGAGAATGCGTATTCTTTTTCTGTGCTATGCACTTCATTTAACCTTGACGATATATTAGCTTGTTTTACAAACTTTTTTTTTTCTTTATTTCTGTTGCGACATTCTGATCGTTTATGCCCCAACTTTCCACATCCATAACATTTGAACTGTAATTTTGTGACACTGTTCATGGCCACGTTTTCATTTGCACTTTCACTAGAACTTTTTCCATTAGACACTATTCTTTTATAATTCACATCTAGTAATCTACTTTTTACACTTTCCATAGTTAGTTTTTCAGGATCTATTGTTTCCAGTGCGGTTATAGCAACTTCAAACGAACTCGGTAACGTTAGCAGGTGACAGATTATGTCTGTATCTGCTATTATTGCACCTGTGCTCTTTAATTCCCTAACTATTTTATCAAACTTCAAAAAGTGTAACTGCAAGTCATCTTTTTCATGACACTTTAGTGTGAGTAACCTTTTCCTCAGTAGTATTTGGTTTGTAATGCTTTTTCGTTGAAACGTGGTTCTTAGTGTACTCAGTATTTCTTTCGGTGTTTTTTTATCCTTAATATATTCAAGATGGCTGTCGGCAATCTTTTGAATAATTAGTGACTTGCATTTTTTCTCTGACAAAATATTCGCGGCCACTATTTTTTCCTCACTGATACCCACATTTATATCTGCAGCGGTATCAATTGTGAATTTTAGTAAGTCCCGTTCATCTAGTAATGATTCTATGCGAAATTTCCAATTGTCAAAGTTATTTCCATCAAATAATGCAATCTTGTATTTTTCCTCTTCAAAAGTTTCCATTGTACCTGGGCCCGTAACCTGTTGAGTTTCTGATTTGTAATAAAACTATTTGATTGTGTTTTAAGTTAAAAGTATATTAAGATAAGACAGCATATATACAGTTAAGAAATACGTGATGCCCGCTTGGCTTCTATCACTAGAAAGGGAAGAAGTGAGCCGCGTGATAACCGACATGAAGTTCGGTTGACAGCTAACCGGATGAGCACCTTACATTACTTTCGAACCAATTGTTTTACACGTAGCTAGCTTCATTTAATTGCTTATTCCAACAATTTCATCTTTATACGGGGAACTGTGGAGCCGAGCTCCAATCTCCCTTTCATCTAAGGTTAAATATATTTTTTTTTCTAATTTAGATGTGGGCCCATTTCATTTTTTTTTAACCATGTCCCCTCCCAATGTGAAGCATATGGACTCATAATGGAGTTTATCTCAACAGTGTTTCTACGAGAACTACTTGTTACTCAGTTGCTCAACCTCTCTTTTTTCCAAAGAGAGTAGGGATAGAAGGATAGGGTTAGGACAGGATTAGTGGTAAGCTGATCGCTGTTGATACGCCCCGTTCTTAGGATAGGAAAGGTGAGAGGGGGGAATTCAAGACATCACATACATCCATGCCTTTGAACAGAAATTCATAAATCGATTGAAAAATCAATTTATAAAACTCTCCGTACCGGGATTTGAACCCGGGCCCTCTGTAGCCGAAGTCAACACCGTTGACCACTCGACCACATAGGCGACATTTCATTTAATTTAATCTATTTACTTTTTTTAGAATGCTTTGGGTTTGTCTGTTGGACAGTAATAGGATGAAAATTCTATTTTATACCACATTTTGATATACGTGTAATTTTGTAATGCAATAATTGCTCTGCATGTGTTGAATACGTAATAAATATAAATACAAGGTTGTCTCAGTGATTAGTGGGTGAATAAGCTTTTCGGTAATAATTAAATAATATAATTTAGTATATTTATTACTTTTTTGAATGTGTGACGGTCGTCGCGCGATCAGCGGATAACCGGTCACAACTTGTGTTTTAAAAATAGACTCGAAGCCGGTATTAATAAAAATCAACGTACGAGCAACAGTTGTTCCGTAAGCAGAAGATATCGAGATCGCAGACATCATGCTTATTTCACGTGATATTCGATTAGAGAGAGAAGATTATCAAAAGGCTACGTGGGATTTTTTTTATCATTACAATACTGATAAAAGAAAATTACAGCGTAACTACCGTCTTAAAAATGGGGGATTATAATTAAAATATTCATTCAATCAAGTTAATGTTGATAAGAGGATTAGTTGTGCATTTTTATTTTGATGCAAGTATCAATATACTGAGAAGGAAATATTTTACTTAAAAAAATTCTATGTTATAAAACCAAAAAAAATAAAATCGATTGAGATGAAATTTGAGCTTTTCTCGCTGTTAACAGTCAACACTTAAGTGTTGACTTAATTTTTTTTTATGCATGTCCACTCCCAATGAAGAGCACGTGGCATCCTAATGGAAGTATCTTTAAAGAAGTTTTTCTACGAGAACTGTTTGTTAAACAGTCGCTCAACCATTCTTTTCTAAAGAGAATATAAGGGATAGAAGAATAAGGCTAGGACAAGACTAGTGGTTAACCAATCGCTCTCGGTACGCCTAGTTATTGAAGGATCGGAAGGGTGAGGAGAGGGAGTTTTTAGACATCACAAACATCCGTGCCTTCGAATAGAAATCGTAAATCGTACTGGGACTCGAACCCGTGAGATCTGGCACAGAAGCCAACAACGCTGACCGCTGCGCCATAGGGTGCGACAATAATTATTTTTTATCTCATATATTGCAGTTGCAGTGTTAGTGCGTATTTTAAAACATCTGATTTTTTTATACGGTCAGAGGAAACTGGTTGATAACTTGCTTAGTAACATACATGCGGAATTTAGATTTTCGCAGTTATGAGATATCATAGTTTTACTAAAATGTATATCTTGAAAGACAAAAACTATTAAAAATAAAGTGTGCAAAAATCTAATTGTATTTTCAACAGTCCTAGTCCTCGAACATGCACATTTTAGAAAAAAAAAAGATATCTCACAACAGATACGCCCTATGTTATTAGGCATGTGAATTATTCATAGTATATATATGTATAATATCTATTTATAATACGTAAATGGCATCGAATAAATATATTCTACAATATATTACATGTCATATACCAACCTGAAGTATATGCACTAAAGAGGGATCATTAACACTTCCCCTACGGTGCTAAAAATACTTCCGATATGTTGCTAAGTAAAAAAACATGTTTAAACTCTTAGTTCCTTAAGGGCCAGCAACATATTGGAAGTATTTTTTAGCACCGAAGATGAAGAGAATGGTGGCCATTCGGCTACATAAAAAGCTATAATCTGATTTCTTCGAAATCAAATACCCTGCAAATTGATAATTAAATATTGTTATTAGTTGGTATTACCGAGGCAAACATTAGTCGGCGTTGTTGGCTTTGGTTGAGGTGCTCACAGATTCGAGTCCCGGTATAGAAAATTTAATTGGTTGTTTTTTTATGAATTTCTGTTCAAGCACATGAATGTTTGTGATGTCTTTACCCGAGGGCTACAAAATGTCACATTCTAAAAAAAACGTTAGATTCCATCCCACCACCCAGCCGATCATATAATATAAATAAGGTGTAGCAAAACCGACTAGCTACTAGCTAACAATTAATTCTGCTCTAGTCTTATTCTGCAATCCCCAATCTCTATTCTTTTCGGGAAAAAATTTAACAACTGAGTTTCAGTTTCTACATGAAAATAGAAAAAAACTTATGTTTTGATCAACTCCGTTAGGAGTCCATATCATCGCCTTAGAACTGTACTAGAACATCGAAAGATCTATCTAAAGAAATATCGGTTCTTTTTTTGCTAAAGAGATTACCTTTTACTTCAATAATTTGAGTGCTGTTTTGAGATATAAGTCTTAAAGAGAAACATTTCTTTTTTATGGTGGAAAAACCACTTCAACGCGACGTGTTAAAATAAAGCATAACATTGCATAGAATCTTAATACTAGACTTTTTAAATGTTTTAGTACAGCTTTCAGGTGACGATATGCTCCAAAATTAGGATCGGACAAAGTTACAAAAATTAAAAAAAAAACTCAATCTTTAAATATTAAAAATTTTCATTAAACTATTTGAAGTACATAATATAACTAATACAGTTATTCTCAGTAGCGCGCTATGGCTAGCAGGTTCTTTTCGGTGATTCTTGTGAGTATTCCTCGTGTGAAAAAAATGAATCGTAAGCAATACAGAAAAGCGAGAGTGAAATTAAATTAAGATAGGTTTTACCTATATTTTTAATGTGATAATTGTGATATGATAGCACGAGGTTGTCACGCTTGTCCCACAGTACAAAATAAATGATGCAATAACCAGTTTTTGTTGGTTGACACTTGGAGAGGAGACATAAAAAATAATAAATTAATATCTTAGTCTGGCAAAATTTCACGCTTCGCGGATTAAAGAAAACAAAATTATCATTAATGTCGTTTAATTTGTTGTATTGTACTGTTTACATTATTTTGCGATAAACTATCATGTGGCTTCGAAGCATAAATAAATTATAATTACTGATAAGATAAGATCATCCTATTATCGAAAAGCTAAATTTTCCCTCCAATTTTCGCGCAAATATTATTTTAAACTCAAAATATGCCAGACCTCATAACGAGTTTTCTAACTGTATGGTGATTAGTGATCAATTAAATCTAAGTTTTAAGCTATGATCCTATTGAAGTTTCGAAATAAGTGGTATGTTTTTAAAATTCGAATATTTGAATGTCGGTAAGTATATGCCGTAATCACAAAATGACAAATACCGTCGCATTATAGGCTTTTGTATTTATTCAAATACATACAATAAAATTATACTCACTCAAGTCTAGTCAGTTAGTATATCGACTGTGGAAAGGAAAAAGGACGTAACCCACACATATCAAATTTTACAGGAGGCGCTAAAAACGTGTTTTGATGATTTTGTGACATATGCAAATTATGAATTATACACAACCCTGAAGTGCACGGAGACTTCTAAACTGGTGTTTAATTGACATAATCTAATATTAATTAAAGAAATCGTCTAGGAAAACCCTTTATTTCAGTCTTTCTTCTTGGTTTTAGTTTTTTACAAGGTCATTTTTCAAACTTAAAAGCTAAATTTAGATACTAATTCGGCATTTGCAGCTTGCATCTTTTTGATAGAACGTGTATCAAGTTTGATACATTGTGATTATCGAAAAAAACCTGTTTTGAAGAAACTGTGGGTTAAGTCCTTTTTCCTTTCCACAGTCGATATGTTAACAATCAACATTCATGATGAAATTCTTACATTATGTTATTCAAATAGTAAGGTTTTGATATTGGATATTCGAATATTGAATAATTTGTTTTCAACGAATATTTGGATCTTGTCGATTCGCGATCGACACTCCGAGATTGAGACTAACCCTTACCGAATCAGATAGATTAATTTGTTAAGCTTAGCAGTCAGAATTTATTAATTTTGCAGAATACCCAACCTAAATAAATGATATTTGTAAATATTAAAAAAAAAAACATAAAGGATATTAATCATCACAAAGGCGGAGAAAATAGGCATAACTCCCACATGGAATCCGGTTTGAACGATTTTTTTAAAATCTTTTTATTTATTATCATATACCGCGAATATACAACATTAAATTATTGATAACTTTCAAATAATTTTGAACTATCTTTTTCAATATTGATAGAACATTGTTTATGATAGATTAGCTAATATCTATCAAATCAGCATAAATATCGATTAAATCAATATATTTAGATTCCTAATTAAAAATTAAATAACATAAGAAAAGTCATAACTCAACATTAATTGTATACAAATAATATTTTTGTTTACTGATTCAAGTAATCTTAAATGATTCGACCCTTACTCACCTTTGCGTTAATTTATATTATATTAAGGGCACCAGTATTTCTGAAACTATTGCCCGTAGTCGCATTTTCAACAAAAATAGTTAGAAAAAAATATTTGTTAGCAAACAAACTTTCACTCAACATTGTAACACAACAAAGATCAGAGACGCCTGTTCGATTTGCTTGATTTTTTTTTATGGAATTTTCCAATATATTTTATATACGTGAGAAATATATTATATTGAAACCAATAAGTAGGAATAATATTAAAACTAGTCTACAGTAAATATTATTATGTAAGATTACTTTATTTTCCGTGCTTATGAGAAATATACTATCAGACTTTTTAAAATTCGGAGGGCCACATCCAATTAATGTTATCTTGATTCACGTATAATATCAGTGGCGGTTCCTGACCTGAAATCTTGGGTGGGCTAGAGAAAAGCATAGCATTGTATACTATTTACGAAATTTTGCATGCTTCCACTTCATCTTATACATTAATCTACAAGCAAATTAACAAATACTACGACACTACTGCAAAGCATAAATTACTATATAATACAATCAATGCTAATGTAAGTAAGAAATAATAATATGTGACCTTAAATTTGTCTCTTTCAAAGTGAAATAACAAGTAAAAAAACAATACAGAACTGTCACTGAGATTCAATACCTGTCACTTTCATAAAATACAAAGATACTGGTATGTTTGTATGGGCCACGGACTAATCCCAATTTAGCCCCCGATGAATGACAGAAGCCAGTAAATTTGAAATACATTCCTGTGTGTTTGATGACGTTTCCGTACATACAAATACAAACAAAATCGAATCGTGCTAGATTGCGTTCCAGTGTAAAGAAATATTGTCTATGGTTTTGGGCTGGAAGTTTTTAGCCCCTGACCAATAGCATGTACATAGGTGTTACCAGACTGACGTCACGTTGAATGTTCTCTATGAATTATTTATAGGGTTATTGTTTTTTTTATGCCGGCTCAGCTTAAAATTGTAATAAAAAACAATCGAAAATATTATTTTAGGTAGACATGGCATTGTCTTATATTGATAGAGGAAAATTTAAACAAAGATATTATATTCATTTGGGGAAGGTTAGTTACGCTTATAAATGTATTTATTTTGTTCAGCGGCCGAATTGCTGTTCATTTTTATTCAGCCATCTAAAGTTTTGGGTGAAAAATGCAGGTCGGGCTTAGCCCACCTAGCCCAGTACCTAGAACCGCCACTGTATAATATACATACTATGTATATATTATTACGTCTAGAGAAAATGTAACGTTATTTTCTTTTCATTGATGTATGAAAAATGTTAGAATTTGAAGACAAACAGAAGAATTAGGTCAGTTATTTCAAGAGCGCTTTCCAACGCAGCTTAGGAATATATTTTTTTGTAGCGATTTTTAAATAGATTTGGAGATAAACAGAGTTAATAATGGAATTGTAAACCTGTCAATTTGACAGTGGAAAGAGTTTATATTTATAATATTTTTATTATTAATTCGTCAAGCGCAAATATATTGTAGAGATTTTTTACGAGAAAATAGTTGTTTCAGCTCAAAAAATATACGGAATGAGTGTATGTTATAAGTGTAAACAAATGTTTTATTTTTTGTTTAAAAACGTATATAAAAATGATATTTAACAGTTGAAATAAAAATTTACAGAAAATTTTCACTAAATATGCAATAAAATTACGGCGCTATTTTTATTTGCTAAGTTTAATATTGCGATTTTCTTTTAATCAATACTGGACTGAGATTGAGAGACATTGTTCAATTCTTTACTATTAGCTGATATGAAAAGTTTGTGTCCTAGCCAAGTGCTGACACTCAATGGGTCAATAGCTTTTGTTGAAAGACTCAATTATAGATTTGTATTCAAATATACAAAGTATATAATGTTTTTATACATTACATTGCAACCTATCCCATTGTTAAAATGGAATATCGTGAAGAAGACATACTGCAATAGTTAGTAAAAGTGTCTGAAAAGAGATATCGAGCGAATGTTTTATAACGAGTTCTTGTAAAAATATATTTTTTTTAAATGGTCTATTAGTAGTTTATTTGCTCTATTCAAAACGTTTTTTTCACGTTTCCTAGAGATCTTTATTATTTTTTTTTATAAAAGTTGCAAGAAATAAATAGAAAAAAAGCACTAGATACAGAACAAACTTTGCCAAGATAGTGTTGACGATGTCTGGTTTTAAAAAAATACCATACATAGCAACACAGTATTGATTAATAATAAAACAAATAGTGATCAGCTTATTAATATATGTATTATTTTATTTTATTGGTATAGGAACGTTGAATTGGAATCAACAGAAAAACTGAATTAAAAATATTATATGAGTTTTATAGAATATATGCTATTTTAAGGCCCCTACGATTGGAAGCCCCAAGCACGCGCCTCGTGCGCTTATGAGATGTTGCCACTAATCTGATGACTAGTCTTTCAACATGTTAATAAAATGTATTCGCGTAAAATGTGCAATGTTGGTTTCCTAGGTTAGCACGTTAATTTTTGAATACGAACTTATAAACCAAGAACTTTGTATTGACCATGAAATGCAGAAAAATAAACCTTTTCAACCCTTAATACAAGTACCAAAAGCGGATAACAGAGGGCTAGGTAGAGATTATCTTACCCAAACGAACAGAATCGGGATATAGACACCAGTGGTGTAGGAAGGGGTCCTGCCGCCCGGGGCGATCCTTAAATATGCCGTCCCCTGTCCTCTAATTAGGTTTTTAAATCACTTCTACTATTTTTTATCTATGAACTAGGAGTTTTAAATACAGCTGGCTAAAATGTTATAATGTATAAATATAATTTTTAAAAAAATATTGTATTTATTTTTGAAAATGCCGCCACCAAAAATGTGCCGCCCCTGCCGCACCCCCCTTGCTACGCCACTGATAGAAACACTATCATGACGCCATAATATAACAGTCGACGGAACAATGAGACCATGAAGTTTTTAATCCTCTTAATATTTTTTTACTAGGTATCTCAAAAAAAAAAATCTCAATACAAATTGATAATATTTATGCCACATTGAAATTTGACAATCCATTTTATAATTGTTCACACCAAAATTACATATGGGGAAAAAAAAAAGTTGTGAATATAAATTTTGCTTTAAAGTCATGAAAAGTGGCAATAATTTTATTATTCACTTATTTGCCATACCGTTAGTAAAAAAATGCGGAATTCTGGGTTTTAACTTTTAACACTGTCTTCAGGGCCGGCGCCACCATACAGGCGAAATAGGCAACTGCCTAGGGTGCAAACTTTTAGGGGGCGCACAAATGGAGTATTAAAATTATTTTTATATTTTATTTGTTTATCCAAGTCCGCTCCCAATGTAAAGCAAATGGCTTCTTAATGGAAGTATCTCAAAAGATTTTCTACTAGAAATGTTCGTTACTCGCTCAGCTTCTCCTTTTCAAAAAGAGTAGTAGGGATAGAAGTTTAAGATTAGGACAGGACTAGTGGTTAGCTAATCGCTCTCACTACGTCCAATTATTGAAGGATCGGAGAGGTGGGATGGAATTTTGAAATACTCACAAATAATAAAAATAAATAATAAAAAAAAATGTATTATGATGTTTGTGTTTGTTCGTTGTAATTATGTAGGGTATTTTATACGTATGATTCGAAAAAGAGAGGTTGAGCGACTGAGTAACAAACAGTTCACGTAGAAAAACTTCTGTTGCGATATCTGCATTAGGAAACCATATGTTGCACACTGGGAGCGGACATAGATATATATTTACCTAAATGAATATATGTATAAACATTTGCAATGATCCCGAATTGTTTTTATTTATTATTTCGACAAAAAATGGGACGATTTGTTAAAAAGGGGGCGCACCAATAACCGTTGCCTAGGGCGCCAAATAACCTCGCGCCGGCACTGACTGTCTTGAGCACAGTCATAATATTATAGGTAGCAGCTACCTTATTACCTGACCTATTGAGGGAATTGATGCTTAAATGTTTTATTAATAAAAAGATAGAATGCTGGCAAACCGCGTACTCACGGTTGCAGTACAAAACCGCATTCACATATTAAATTTATACTTCTATAGCGACTGAATTTAGTATAGGGTTACCAAGTAAGATAGTCACCATATGCGAGTCGTTTAAAAACAATCAACAGATTTACAATTGATCAAGAAAGATAACGCCGAGGAGTGGTGAGCGTCATTGGCTTTGATTGCGGAGCTCACGGGTTCGTATCCCAGTACGGATAAAAAAATCACTGAGTTTTTCGACTCCTGTTCGAAGCGGTGGGCTGGCAATCTAACAAAGCGCTCGCTTAATCTCAAAGCAATTCTCGGTGTTCTGGGAAAGTAGTGATTTTTTTATCAATCCTATGCAATGATATACAATACGTTAACAAGCACGTCACTTATACTATGTAACAATATGCAATGTACCGTAGACTTATCAATGTAAATGGCAAAAAAATGTACTTCTGTGTACACTGAAGCTGTCGTAGATAATAAACAAGTCAGAAATAGCAGTTATATACTAACTTGATCTGAGAATATTGTTTTCTCTTAAATTAACAAGGGGCTCGTGCGAGCCCCTCCGAGCCCCCTCCAGCCCATCCCTGGGTATGGATGTTATTGATGTCTAAAATTTCCTCCCATCACCTATCCGATTCGACACTTGTCTTATCCCAACTCTATTCTTTTATTCATGCTGCTGTTTTCGTATAAAAACATTTATTATGATAAATTCCATTAGGAGTATATTTCACTTTTAGGGTGTTCACTGTCAATACTTGGTGGAAAGGCATTATATTAATAAAAACACAATAATCCTTTGTACTTCATTCCACTTTATTTAATATGTCAGGACCGGTTTCGCTCATTGCGAGCATTGTCAACTGATAAGAAATATAATTTAACAATGCTATTTATACAAAATTGAAAAGTTATACACAACATAAAAAACTATCATTAAGCATATTCATATCATTAAGCATATTCACTTTATTAATGTAGCATTTTATCACTTTGTCAAAAATTTCCCAAATTTTAATTATGTTTGTAATTACTTTCAATCGCATTCTGAATTTATTAATCTGGGATGACTTTTTAATTATATGTTAGATGTGTTGAACATTTTAATTTTGTGTTATTTTAGAATCACTTTAATGTGATTGGCAATTTCTTTTCAATGCCAATTGTTGTGTATAACTTTTCAATTTTGTATAAATAGCATTGTTAAATTATATTTCTTATCAGTTGACAATGCTCGCAATGAGCGAAACCAGTCCTGACATATTAAATAAAGTGGAATGAAGTACAAAGGATTATTGTGTTTTTATTAAGGAGTATATTTGCTGAACATTGGGAACGGAAATGGCTTAAAAAAATAAACAATATAATTGGACATAAATGTATTTTGTACTTACAGTGAGAACATACTCAAATTATTGGATTGCTTCCAATGACATGCATGCATTTGAATTGGGATGGGTCGTAAAAAGAGTGGGTATTAAATTATGATAACACCACTTCCATGCATGACTTGGTTTTAAATCCACAAGTCATTTGAAAAATCAAAATATAAACACCAAATCGGGGACTTGACCGTGACCATAGTAAGTACATATAACGAAAGCCCTAGAGTTAAAATATTAAAAATATTAGCGTGACTCGTTATTTTTTAGCTCTTCCAAGAATTTCCGAATCCAAAAATCCAGGAATTTGCCGATTTTCCCGAAATATCAGCGTGACTCGTTTTTTTTAGCTCCGAGAATTTTCGGATCCAAAATCACAGATATTTACTAATATACTAATAACCTTGACGGGCTTAGGAACCGGCTCTCCGAACCGATATTATTTTAGGAACCGGTTCGCAAAAACCGGTGCGAATCAATAGTAGCGCACTACTGATTAGATATAATATAAAACTATGATGTTGCGAATTTTGACGTCGATTTTGTCATCATAACATGTGACATTTGTGTTTATTATGCCATCGATTTGGCATCGATTAATGTTGTTGCCATGTGACTAGAAACATAATTTACTACGATATAAATATTATTACGTTATTATAAGTTGTATCAGAATAGTCTTAAACAATAAATAGCAGATCAAAACACTTCCTTTTTTGTGATATAACTAAGTAGGTACCTATGTTATATAGTTTTTTTTTTATCAACGATAGTTAATAAAAAAAAGTATTTGATTACATATCGACGATATAAAATGAAATTTTAAATTATGCAGCTTAGAAATGGGTCTTACAAATGTATTTAACATACTCGAATCGAATTATAATAATAATTTAAATCATTCAAAATCGTAAATGTCATTTGAAAGTTTCGATTAACGGAACATACAGCATTTTTAGTACTTTTTCCACATAAAATTTATTAGATCAGGACCGGTTTCGCTCATCGCGAGCATTATCAACTGATGCTCGCGATGAGCGAAACCGGTCCTGATCTAATAAATTTTATGTGGAAAAAGTACTAAAAATGTTTTATTATTTTTATTATAATGCCATTCCACCAAGTATTGACAGTGAACACCTTAAAAGGGAACATACAGCTTTCGAATAATTGTTATCAATATTTTATTATTCACATTTTTTAGACCAAGCTAAATATCAGCATTTTATTTGCCATCTTTTAAATATCTTGATATCTTTGATAAAATTTCTTAATATTTACTCTCGGCTGGTGCTGTTGCTGTCAAAGAATGAAACAAATTGATGGTAATTACTAATCGAGTTGAAAAAGCTTGTTCGCAAGGAGTAACCGGTGCTGAATAATATTTTTAAATTCTCCTCTCTTTGTTAATACATTTGTAGAGCACGGAAATCTGTGTCAAGAAAGTTTAACAATTAGCTTAAAAGCACGCTATATTGATACGGGTACACAAAAATAAAAGATTGTATTTTTTAATATAATATATACATAATATTCTCTGAGTAAGTAAGTATTGAATGCAAAATCTTACCATAATTAGAACTATCTTGAAACTTCTTGATTGATGGTATACTCCATTAGATGTTTTTCAGCGCTTGCAATGCAATGCAAGCGTGCGTAGGTAGGAAATAAACACTGATTTTATATCCACTTCACAAATTCGAAATATCGGACATAAACGATGCAAATATTCAACTTTTGATTGTCTTATAGTCTTTCGAAATTAAAATGAAAGTTTAGAACAGAATAAATATAATAGTCAGTGTCTCATGTTTGTATTTACAGCTGTCGTAACACTTGTTTTCCAATATTTAGCTGGATATTTATAATATCGTTTAGTTTGGTTTAAATTTGTAGATGGTTCATACAAGATTGTGTTGATGGGTACAATCTTTATTTGTTAATTTAAAAATTCAGTTCATGCGAGTCTTCTTTGGAAATTCTCCCTTCTCAAGCCAAGAACAGTAGATATTCAAATAATATATGTAAGTATCTTAGGTATGTATGTGTTCGTTTAAAATTTTGTCACGTAAAGCATATATTTGTCAATGCTGAGAAAAGCTGCAAAAATGACAAGACGAGCACACAGACAAGGAGTCCGTTTAAAAACTTGTATTTCACTATAAAAATAATCGATAGAAAGTTGAGTTTAGTTTAGTGAGCTAATAAAACGCCGGCAAACACAGGTCACAAACGATCATTCATTTAATTAAATGACTTCAAATATTATATGAAATCCTTTCAAAAAAATCGACGGTCTGTTCTAGAGCAAGTGTCTTTTTAATTAAAAAAATATATCAAGCAGATTGAAGTTTATTTGTATTTATTTACAACCCCTTGATTAAAGTTGTATTTGATTCAATTTAATCGAATCTATGTAGAATGAACTTTAAAAAATAATTGATTAATGGCAAGTAGTATACACGTCGACGACTGATGCCGTAGTGGGAGATATTATTCTAAATTGTGAAAATTTTGCGTATTATTAATTGATTGACATATATTTTTAACCGCGGAATCTGAGATAACTTTTTGAGCTGCTACTCGTTTGGAAACAACTAATAACAAGTCTCCACTACAGACACTCGGCGCCTACTAAAGTAATTTTCCAATCGGAATATATTTGTGAGCGCCGCAGACGCTCGAAACCATTGCCCTGCGATCGTCTTAGTTCATTGAATATGGAGTAGTGTAATGATCTCGAAACTAAACACGAGAAAACTTCATTTATTTACATTTTCGCAGGGATATGAAATAATACATTGTGAAAACCGTCATATTAACCATTCTTCCTATATTACAGTGGTAATTATAAATATAATATACTGTTACACATTATTAGTTATGATAAAGTTAGATAATTATTATTTCATATTAGTAGAAGAAGCAATAATGGCGCAATACTTCAATCTTTCAGTTTGCAGTTATATTAAATGAATGGTGAAACGTCTTTACTAGATGTTGTAGTTACATCGCTAATGGAAGAGTTAGATTAAAATAAAGTAAATTGAAAAAAAAATAAACCAATGTTTATTTATCAAGCAAAAAATCTTGAGGCATTGACAGGAAAAGATAAAGAATTGCTTCCAGTCATTGAAAAAAATCAAATTAAAATCAAAGCTTGGACGTCAACAACGAAGATGTTATTAAGTTGAGTGAATCTCACCCAGTACATTTGTCAATTGGATACTTAATCGAACAACGATAGTGAAAGTAAATACACAATGAAAATGAGGAAGACGCTGTAAATCGTCAAGACTATGAGATAAAAAAATATATAAATGAAACTTTCGTGCATTTTGACACCGTTTTAATTATCATGTTAGAATGGGATCCTAATGGATAATTTACATATATCTCAAGTACGTTGGGCGATTGAGAAAGACACAGCATGTAATAGAACTCTTTATCGAGATTAGAAAATGATGGGTGGTATTCAACTTACACTTGATAAGTTTATGAAGCAAACACACGAAAGCACTTAATAATGTATATTGATTAATAAATATTTAAAAATACAATTTTTGATATATTTTTTAATTCTCTCTACATTGAAAATTTTCAACATTAGCACATTCAATCGAAGGAACCAATAACGTGCGAAAGTCGAGGGCGGCCTGTATTTGTTGATATTATGCTGCTTTTCAGCTTAGTGCATGTATCAAGTATTTTTATGATGGTTTATTTGAAATTACCTACCAATTTTTTTGAGTGTAAACAATATTTTTTGATCGACTCGGAAATAAAATTATTTAAGAATGCGCATGTCTACGTACTTTTATAGATTTTTAAATATATAATATACGTGCAAATAATTATATTATTGATAAAAAGGGTTCGTTATATCTGATTTAAAACCTTTCACTCGGTTGGCAACACTGCTCGATCACGCAGCAAGCACATGAAAAACGAGTACTGAAGGAGCGGCACATAATACATACAAAATAACCTAAGAAAGAAAGAGAAAGAAATTGATTTATACATATCACGCCACCACACAGTGGTATGATAATAATATATTACGTTTCCCACGAAAAAGTCGTATGGTCAGCGTGATGCGCTTCCTAAATGTTTGTTCAGTCTGAGCGTGATTTTTTTTTTATAGAATAGGGTTTTTTTGTATTCATAAGAATGCAGTAAATATACTTATAAATAGGACCGACGCCACTTTACAGGCGAAATAGGCAACCGCCCAGGGCGCAAACCATAAGAGGGCGCATAAATGGGAGAGTAAAATATTTTTTAATACTTTAATAATATTAAATATCTATGCTTCAAGCAGTAGCTTGAAAGCTTAGGAAAACTTAGGCTCGAAAAGTAGTAGATCTCGCGTCTTTTCATTTCGGGAATTCCGTAAATTCCTGGGTTTTTGAAATCCGACAGCGAGTAAAAACATTGAAAAATCCCCGCGAGAGCTAAAAGAAAAGGTCTCAATTTTTTTCATTTTAGGTAATCCGTGAATTCCGATAATTTCAAAATAGCTGACCAAAAAACGCCATCAATGGTGGATACAGAAAATATGCCAGAGAATGGCCATTTAATTTAAAAATAAAGATCCTAAATAACAAAATGAGAAAATATAATAGAAATAAATAATTTATATTTAATTATGCATAGTTTATGCCAGTGCTTCCCAAACGTTTTCATAAAACGACCCCTTTAAACAAAAATAAATACTTCGCGGCCCCCCTCAACACAAAACATGTTCTGCGGCGGGCCACAGTTTGGGAGGGAGCTGGTTTATGCTATTAAAACAAGGCGCTCGTTAAATTTTTTGAAACAAAAAGTATTTTAGTCATGAGTGAGTGCCTCTGAAACTGCGGGGTCCAAGGTGTCTTCCTGTCAAAAATTCTCAGGAGGTGACCATGGTCACCATGGCCACACCCCTGGATCTCCTAATGGTGGCCATGTAGTTAACTGATGAACGAAAACCGACGAAGGTTCCACACGGTAGAAGTTATTCTACAGTTTTTTTTTTATTATTTAATAAAGATTTTTATAAACTGGGGATTTCTTAAAATCCATTTCCGATCCCAATGAGGAATATATAGCTTCCTAATGGAGGTATTCGAAGAGATTTTTTTATTATTTAACTGTTTTTATTCATTTTTTACACTTACGCCTACGCGAATCTTTTGTCGATGAATTTTATATTGATGTTACGTTTCTTTAAACCGTAGTCAATACTGCATGAACACTTCCCTTGAATTTGAGTAAATTTCGCAGGAAAGACAAACAACGATATTACTGCAAAAATAAAAAATGAACTCTTAACTTACGCTTCGTATTGCAATTATTAATTAATGGCGTTATGTGTGAAAATTAAGATATTTATAAATAAAAAATGTGCCAATAATATAATAAGAGATCGCAACTAATAAAAACTACAACTACCTTTACAAACCGATTTCCATAATAATCCTTTTCATGGTATTGTATGTGTGAATAAAATAATATGATACATATTAAACTGGTAAGAAAGAAAATATAGAAACAAACTTTTCCTAGTGCATATCGATATTATATGTCGATACTTGGGGATTGAAAAAAGGGGGGGGGGTAATGAATTACAGTGATCACTCAATATAATGTAGGTACGGTATTGAGATCAAATATCAAAAAACTATAAACTTTTTGGACCAAAATTTTACTTTGCAGCAGCGAAAGTCAGGTAGGTACGCTAACTGTTAATTAGTTTTTTTTTAATAAAATAAATAAATAAATAAAGCCGTGGTTCTTATCTGCTGCAGATTTAGAGCAAATAGATAGGAATAAATAATATTTTTGCGAGTCGTTTTTACTGCTCCTTATCTAAATTGGTTGTGAACTTTTATAAATTATTGAACCTAGACTACTTAACAATAAAAAAAAACAATTAGTACCGCTCCGGGCATAATAGATTACATGTTGGAGTGTATGCTACTTAATAATTGAATATTGTTTATTATTATTTACACTGCGCTGTTTGATTAAGAGTACAACAATATTGAAATCCCTGATATACTAGTAATTACCTTTGTACCTTAACCCTTTGCGAAGTGGAACGAAGTTTATAACATAAAATGGAATATCTATTATTACATATTGCTGCTAACACTTTCAGTAGATGAAAAATTAAAATACTAGGTCAATGGAAACGATACCTATCTTATCTTAAAAATATATGAATTTGTATCGCTGAATTATATCATATACACATAAGTGTAGGAAGTAAATATCTCGTGGTTCGTACTCTTCAATGATCTCATGTAATCTCGCTATTCATGCTGCGGTCGTGTCGTGGTCCACAGCAGCGCTCTCGCCCGCTAGTTTTTTTAGACCATGCCAATCTTTAAACCTATTGGTCCATCCGTTCGATACAGAGAAGTCTGAAATACCCTTTTTTCAGCTATTTGCAAAGCTTTTTCTCTGAGTATGGTTCCATCCATAGGTATATTTTCAGCTCGCGCTTGCTTCTACCACGCGTGAAGAATCTCCTCAAGCTCATTAAAAGTAGACTTCTTAGCGGACTTTCTTTTCTTCGCTGATTCGCTGCAATTTTCGATTGATTTGCGAATGTCACTCTTCCTAGCAACAATCGAGTTCAGAGTAGATGGTGCAAGTCCTAGACGTTTTGTTAAGTCAACACGTTTTTCTCTTGGATTGTTTTCAACGTCCAGAACTATTTTGATTTTCTCCGCGAGAGCTCTAGTTTTTTTCATGGGGGGGCATTTTAATCCGAATTAGAACACTTTACGGGACGAGATTAGAGGCAAAACTAAAGGTCATTAGAAGTGTTGAAATTCAGCGAGAAAAATGAATAATGTGCTCAGAAGTTTAATAAATGATTCATCAGCGAAAGCATTATGAGAAATCATAACAAACCATTCTACGGCGCCTGCACACTTGCAGTCTCGTTTTTTTTCACAAAAGTTTTGTAGGGTCGATACTATGAGAAGTCATAATAAACAATTTCACGACAATTTCACGATTTTTCTGTTAAAAAGGTATTTTTGGTAATAATGAAACATATATCGATACAATAATTCAAGACATCATTGGATTTGGCATATCAGGATCTACATTTCTTCATAAAACAATTGCTCGTATTAAATACTGTTGCTAAGATATTGTAGAAGTTTCTTTGGGGAATTCTAGCTTTTCAGTATATTTCATACTCTTATTAGAATTTTAAAACGTTAATATCTCAAAACCACCTATTTCGACTTGTCCTGGTGTATCGATATGCTTACACACTCTTCCTGCTACATAAATAGTTAACATGTGATAGTCGTGATAGTGTGAATATATTTTGAAAAAAAATTATGAGCAATGTGGGGCAATGAAAATAATGCCTTTTTTGCCTTAATTCACAAGCTTTGGGACTGTCTTTCACAGCGAATGTTAGGTTAAATTAAAATCAAAACTTTAACTCGCTACAGCAGTTTTTCTCAACCTTTTTGGGCCCGTGGCGCTTTTTGAGTGTCAATTTTTGTTTTCGAATTTCAAAAACCCAAGAATTTGCGGATATCCCAAAACTTCCAGCATGGGACTTTTTTTTTCTTCCAAAAGAATTTCCAAATCCAAAATCCCAAGAATTTACTGATTTACCCAAATGAACAGCGTGGGACCTTGTTTTTGAGCTCTTTGGAGAATTTGCCCGTGCTCGCTTTAAACTGTACTGTGACGTCAAACTGACCAAGCCGTAGAGCATATTTGAAATATGACGACGAATATTCAAAAATATAACCTAACTTGTAACTATTAAGTTTCGGTGGAAGCAGGAAGCATATTTTATATTACAATATTATTAAAAAACAATAAATTAGTTTTAAGTATCAGAGCAACGTCAAACAAATATAAGGCTTCATTAGTAATATACTTTTAATGAAACATCATGTCAAACGTGTATTATTATTTTTAAGAAAGAATTAAAATTTATTTTAAGCTAATGTGTGTTTCATTAAATGGATCAACATTCTAGTACCTCAGACTTTTTAAAATAGTATAACTGCTTTAAAATACCTTTAATTAAGAAATTAATATATTATATTTCAAGTGTTAATTATTCATTGTACTGGTAATAATTTCGACCATCTAAAATTAAAAGCTGTCAAAATAAAACTAGCCATTTATCTTAAATTACTGACTATTTTATTTAAATACCAACCGTTTCACATAATTAACTAACCGTTTTATTTTATAACTGACCACATTCATACTGATACAGTGGATACGGATCGTTTATAATATTAACTGACCATTTTGATATACTACTGACAATTCATTTAATTTGCTGACCACACTGCGAATTAAATACAGACCCATTAAATACAGCCCATAGAATATTATGATATTAATTATTTTTTGTAGGGCAACATTCACGCTCAAACATAGTTTGGCGGCCATATTGAAAATTTGACTAGCTACAAGCGGGTGTCAAAATTTTTGCCGATTCTTTCGGATTAATTAAAAAAAGTAAAATTTATTGTATTTTTATATCATTGCTTCGATTTAAAAATTCTCTTGAATTTTTTTATTGTATAATTCATCAAGCAATCTTTGTAACCACCAGATAGGACTCCGTTTCATTAGAGTTTTAGAAGATTTTTACAATTTCAGGTATATTCATACTGAAGTAAATCAATTAACTGTTTAAATCGGCCGAAATATATTTAAGCATACATATTTTTAACTTACTTTTAAGTTTGCTTGTGTTTGTAGACACCTGCAGTATTAGTGATTATTTATCTGTAACCTAACAAATTACTATTGATTTCAGTGTTTTATTAGTAATTCACGGGCTTTTTTAAATTGTACAATTGTTAATATTTAACGTTTCTTAATTGTATAGGTCAAAATATAGCGAATCAGTAGTACTAGTGTAGGTAGATATGTTTTTGTCAATTTTGAGGTTAGTGACAAATTAATACTTTTCAAGGTTCATTTTGAACGATAGTTTCCAAACAAGTAATGTATTAATAAAAACACAGGTAATTGTGTGTTAAACCTAGTCATGGATTATTTCGGCGAAAAACTTCACAAACTAAGCTAAAAACGCCACGATTTAACAATATTTATTGAGGGCTAGATATCGCGTTAAAATCACACATTGATACGAAGAACACTGATAAATAATGCGAAATACGAAATATTTTTCACTGCTGCTATGCCTCCATTATTCGATAATAGTAGTGAACGAAGCTTGAAAGCTTCAACAATGTTTTGTAAATCGTGGCGTTGTTTTTAGCTTAGTTTGTGAAGATTTTCGCCGAAATAATCCATGACTAGCTTTAACACACAATTACCAAAACACAATATTCCTTTGTACTTTATTCCACTTTATTTAATAGGTCAGGACCGGTTTCGCTCTTTGCGAGCACTGTCAACTGATGGAATAAAGTACAAAGGAATATTGTGTTTTTATTAATATAATGCCTTTCTACCAAGTATCTATAACACCCTAAAAGTGAAGTGATGTATTATTTAAAGAAATAATATATGTATATATTTAGAAAAGGGAGGCTTGATTAAAACCATTTGTTACAAAATAAAATCTAGTGTAGAATTTTCCCATCTGTATCTCTGGTTGTAAGTGTTAATTTCATGCTATTTTATTACTTTGAGAAGAGGTCCCCGAATTAGATATATTATTTATTATTCAGCTTAAGAATGGCCCGCGGAGCTAGAGGAGGACGAGGTCGTCGTGGCGGTAGTGGTCGAGGTGGACCTTATGGTGGCCCTCGACTATCATTGAGACCACCGTTTGACTTGGCGTTGGCTGAGCCAGCTTTTCCGAGATGTAAACCTCATCCGGATGACACTGCATTTACTCAGGTAAAATTCATTTGATCGCTCTTTTAAAACTCCAGTTGTATTTTATGTAAAAAACCTATTTTATTGAAATCTTTGCTGTTTGATTTAAAACATTACTGCTAACAAAAGTCATTCTGCGCTAAAACTATAATTTATTAATGCTTTAAATTTTGGTATAAGCACATAAGTCAGATTTATGTGTTTTTCACCCCACTATTAGCCCTTCAAGCTCTATTGACGTGCTGTTCGTGCGGATCAAAAACCTCTCCAAATGACGGATGCATGCTCTGTATGCAAAAACAATAACCTGTTTTACCTTTCATTTTTAAGAGGAATACAGAATCGATTTCATTCAAATAACTTGATTTCTATCAAATTTAAGTTGTGATTATTTTTTATCGAATTTGAATTGATTCAAAAAGGTTATAAATTTAACATTTTTTATTCGTTGTTTTATTACGATCTCTTGGAAAACGTAGAATAGGAGTTTCACCGTATTCTTTAATGTGATTTAGTGCTTGGAAAAACAATGTTAGTTTTTTCAGTTACACCTCATAATTTGTATATTAAATATATAATATTGGTCTATTTTAATTCAAATACAGTGTCCTTTTCTTTGAGCTTATATATGAACAACTTTTATCATGTTAAAATGCTATAATTAAAAAATACTGTACTACATTGCAGGCACTACTTAAACGTCACACAGAACTCTGCCCGAGCCCTGCTGATCAAGCAGCCGTTTTAAACTTAGTCACTAAAATTGAAAAGGTTGTTGAGAATCTTGCAGTCGTACCCGGAGACTTCGCTGCATTCGTGAGTAGCTAAGATTAATTAAATACTGTACTAATAAATCATTCACCTTGGTAAAATCACACAGTTCTAATACATAATTAACGAAATACTTTATTTATTTTTGCAGCAATTGTTGATGGTGCGGCATGTGGGTGCCTTCAAACAAGGTACAATGGTTAAAGGAGACAATTGCGCAGATCTAGTCTTTGTTTTAAAGACTCTGCCTACCAAAGAGGCTGTGGAGGGTCTGGCTAGTAAGGTATAAAGTGAATTTATGTGTTTGATATAAAATTGTGGCATTATACCCAAGCGTCTAATTAAATATCTTTTTATTCAGGTCACAGAAGAATTAAAAGTCCTTCTTAAATCAGATGCCGCATACAAACCAGAACAAGTGAAAACGACCACAAATGAACGCGGCTTCTGCATCAATCATGCAGAGGCCACGGTTCGAGTTCTTGTTGCTACCATAAATCCCAACTTAAGGAAATTGAAACCAGAAGTATGTTATCATCAGAGTGGTATAATTTATTAAAGAATGTGTTTTTTTTTGAAGAAATGTGGCTAAATCTCATATTTTTTAAATTCCCAGGTGCATTTACCCTATGAGATTTTACGAGGACACATGGTCTCTATTGGTCACACCATGTGGTTTGAAGAAAATGCTCATCATTCCTCAATAAAGGTAACATGCATTAATTTATTTCTTTTGTAATCGATTGCTTTGGACTTTGTTACTGATATATATGCATTGGTAATTAAGATTTTTACACTCCCATAGAACCGCTATATTTTTATTGTTTTAGGTATTGGTACGTTTGCTTAAGGATTTATGTGCCCGCCACTCAGGATTATCTCCAGTCAAGCCTTGGCTACTCGATACTTTGGCACATCACGCTATCATGAACAATCCTACCAGACAAGCGCTTCCTTTAAATGTTGCTTTCAGGTTAATAATTCATTTACATACAGTAAGATTTGAATGAAAATAATTCATATAGAAAACATCAAATCATATTTTCGTTTTTTGAGTTGGTAATAAAAATCAAATGATATTATTTCAGACGTGTGCTTCAGCTGTTATCATCAGGGCTGTACTTGCCGGGGTCAACAGGAGCACCGGCCCCAGTGAGAGGACCTCGTGGTCCAGCTCACGCTGTTCTTACTCCTGCTCAGCTGGATAAAGCTACAATGACCGCACAGACTCTCCTTAGAGTGTTAGCCAGAGGTGGTTACGCATATGTTCTTGGATTACAGGAATTTGAAGATGGTAAATATTTTTTCTCAATTTAAGCGATTCCATCAACAAGCGTTTTCAATACTTTACGCAAATAGGACAGCAAGCAGTGTTAGTGGCCTTAAATGAGTGTGAAAAGTTCATATTAAAAACAACTCGTTATCATTCACATTACATATATTTCTTTTCCTTTTCTGGCACTGGTGAAAATTGTTAATGACTGACTGATTTTGTAACCTTAATCTTAAGAATAAGTCAGACAAAAAAGGAAATTATGTCAAACTTACTTACAATACAAAAGTTGTGCTATACAAACAAAATATTATACAAAACAATACTTTATAGGAGAATATTGAGGAGTCTAAAAATATTTAGCGTTTTGTTTTATTACCAGAAATCCTATGATAATGTGCTAGTATTAATCATAACATTGGCAATAGATATTTTAATTGGCTTCAAAAAACTAAAATACACCTTTTTTTTCTTTACCTTTGTATTAGGGTCCATATTTATAAACTCAGAAATTAGCTTATAAACTGTTATTGGTGGCAAAATTATTGTATATTTACAATTTGTTTAGTGGTATAAGGCAGTGGTCGGCAAACTTTTTGGGTTCACGGACCACTAAATTCACAATTTTAATCCAGCGGACCACTAACTGGACTTTCGTGTTAAATATTACATATTGAAATAAAAGTGATGAAATGCGCCTAAAAATACACCAAGTTCATAAAATAATGGCAGATTTCTCTGTGGACCACCAAAATTCTCTCGCGGACCACACTTTGCCGACCGCTGCTATAGAGCATATTTTTTCTTTCCTACAGGCAAAGACATATCGTGCGAGATCACCATTTGGGATGGAGTAGTTGTTTCTCCATTGGCGCCAGCTTACGAAGCACAGGAAAAAAATTCACCTGACGAGGATGACAGCTGTTATGCAGCTATGGATGAAACAGAAAGTGATGGCATTGCCATTGGAGATGCTTAGAGACTTGTTTATTAAATGGCTGTTTTTTTACTATCTAGAAAACCGGTTAAATATGACTAATCTCTTCTCTCTACAATACACACCCATACTATTACCATTGAAAAATCAAAATTGTAAAACAAATGTGATTCATAAAATATATTTATATCTCACTATTATCAGTGCTGGCTCAGTAAATGAACTTCTTACTTTTCATTGATCTTTTATTTATTTGACATTGTGTTTTACATGCGAGAAATAAATCAATTCATCTAATTTGTTTTTATTTTATTTAATAGAAAAACATCAAAAAGTCGAATCTGTTGCAATCAGTTTTTTTCATTGAGTTAATGGTATCTTAAAATAAAAACTGTTGGCACATCCCCAAAATGTGCTGTAATTTTAATGTAAGAAACTAAAAAATATGTATGTATGTGATTTTTAAGGATTTCGTAGAACTAAAGAAAGTATTATTGTTATGTATTTTTCATACATGGCTAATAAAAAAACTAAATCCATTTAATTCTTGTTATTACAAGTTTGATTATATATTGGAGACTTCCATGGTGGATGGGGGTTGATATTGGTTATTTAAAAAAAAAAACTGTTTTCAAACTATCTGTATATTATTAACCATGCAGAGAAATTGTGGAGACTTTTGTTTATTCCTAACGGATTAACAATTTTCCAACATCATTTTTAAGATTCTTTCTGAATTTTGAAACCACGTTTTTTAATTAAAGTCAGGATTGATGACTTTCTCGAGAATTGTCCGACATGGATTTGGAAATTTATTTAAGTTTAAGTATGAAAGGGTTGAAGACCCCTAGTACTTATTTTACTCGTGGCCCACGTAAACGCTATAAAAATAAATTGTTACCCCATATTAAATTTGAAGAAGTGGTCAATTTCGTTGTTTCGTTAAATTATTGATTCTTGTAACAATTTTTGTTTTTAACTCTTGCGGCTCGAAGACTAGAAAAATACTTGTCAGCCGATGGGGGTCTTTTTTGACCCCAGTGGTTTCCTCATTATTGGCCTTATTCTTATGAATTTCAAAAAAAAAAGTCCAAGAGCTTTAAAATATCTCTGCATCATTCGTCATACATTTTTTTTATAAAAATCTGTGATTTTTCAATAAATAATCATATTTTAAGTTGCGCGTAAAAAAGACGTCATCCCAGCACACATGTGAATTTACAACTGACGAATGTTCTCAGCGTTCTCAGTTATCTTATTAACAATCGTTATCGCGGGCGCTTATCACCTGATAAGCGTTATTGCGTATTTATATAAACTACAAAAGGTCCAAAAAACTATGATATAAGAATACCTTAATTATAAACATTGTATCACCCATATTAAAATAGATATTTAAGAAAATGTTGGTATTGGGGTCGCATTTCTTGAGCTTAGAAACGGAAAAGTTAAAAGCATCTAAGCTTTTTTCAGTATTTTAATCATTTTTCTTTTGTTTTTTTGTGTATGGTTTTCAAATGTTCATAACTTGCATGAGATAATATTGACTCGTAATAGGTGAAACATCGAAAACAAAACTGTCAATTTATAAATCTTACAAGAGTAGGTAGCTTTTAAATAGTCTTTGAAAAAGGAATTCCATATGTGCCGTTAGTAAATAGTAATATACAGTGGCTGATAATCCTATAAGCGTATGAGGTGTGCGCTTGGGGCCTCAATAATGGCTTATATTATATATTCCATGTACTTTTTGTTCAGGTTTTTAATATTTGTCATGGAATTTTCTGACATTATAAAACAGGGCCTCCCATATGCTTAATGCGCTACTGGTAATATATGGTCAAAGATATTGTAATAAAATTGTCTGACTACTTCCAGTTCTCTAGGTCAGAGTTTCTTAACTGGGGTCCACTTGAAACAAACAAAAATGCTCAGGCGAATAAGATAACATTCTTAAACTTTTGTCACTTTACCGAATTATGTCATTTGAGTTCTTTACTGATTATGGGTCAACGTAAATTTCAATAAAATGTACATATTAGACATCATACACTGTAGCTCTCTTAATTTTCCTGTTTACTCTGAGGTGAAAAGCGTCGATATATAGAACAATCTTAAAAATCATAAGATTTTGTAAAATAATATTATACTACCTACCTATAGTAATCACGTATAAACAACTATTATGATATGGGGAAAATATATATCAACTATGGCAGCACCGCCGCACACGTATGAAATACGTGGAGTGTCAAATTTAAGTTACTACAGTTCTTTGCAATTTTTTGTACTCTTCTTGGCATACTTCGAAAGTTCGGTGCTTCCACGGCGTATTTATCTAGAAACCCTGTGTTAAAAGTGTAATTGTTTTACAATGAATTCGAAAAACACTCTCTGTTCTTTCTTAATTATCGCTTTTTTAAGCGCTGTAGCTTGTGATTCTTGTGTAAATCCACAAGTTTCATCGACATTTTACACTACTCAAGATTTGGCTGTCGTTACACAAACCGCTTTCATTACTGAATTTTCACTGAAATGTGGCAATTCTCTTCCACCAAACTTTGCATTATACGCCGAGGTTGAAGGTAAGACCATGCCTGCTGCCCGGACTGGTGAAAATAAGTACCAGGTTAGTATTTTCACTAGGTGTTTAAGTCAAACATCTGTACGAATATAGGTTAACTTATGAAAAATTAATAATTTCATTGTTGTTCTAACTCCCCCCAACAAATATGATCTCAGGTATCCTATTAAACGCATTAAATTCTTGTTTGTCTTAAGCTGTCAATTTTCAAACTTTTCTTAAGGTTTTCAATCTAGTAATTAAAAAAGCTTTCATGTTCATGAACGTTTGATGGTGTTTCATTGTTGAAATCGTTTGTTTCACCACTTCATATCCTATAACTTCTTAATTTAGATTCTGTGGATTATTTGTTACATGCATACAAATATTGTCTTGTCATCTATGCCTACCCAATTTCTTATTTCATCTTAGGTTTCATGGACTGAAGAATCTGCACGCAGCGGAACCCGAGAAGTTCGCCTGTACACTGAAGAAGGATACACAGCATTGAGAAAGGCACTCAGATCTGGAGAAACTGCTGATAGTGTTCAGAGTCTTACCAGCATCCCGCTATCACACTCAACCGGTAACATACCATATTTTGCACTTAAACAAATCCTATTTTTAAAATATGTTTCTTAAATTTATGCGATCCCAAACAATAATTATTATTAGATCATCAATACAATATACTTGCATGATAAATGTATGTGTAGTTATATTGTGTATGTATGTCATTTAGCTTTTAATAGCTTTTGAAGATCAATAAGAATCAAGTTATTATCACAAAAAAAATCTGCTTATGGTACAGAATGGTCAGAAGAAGAGTTGAAAAATGACCAATAGAATTAATGATTATTCTAATCACTAATAATCATTTGCCGCCTTTGTGGCCGAGTGGTCAACGTTGTTGGCTTCGGTTACGGAGGGCACGGATTTAAATCCCGGTACGGACAGTTTTATAAATTGATTTTTCAATCGATTTATGAATTTCTGTTCGAAGGCATGGCATTTCCCCCTCCCACCCATCCTATCCTATGAACAGGGCGTATCGAGAGCGATTAGCTTACCACTAGTCCTGTCCTAGCTTTATCCTTCTACCCCTACTCTCTTTGGAAAAAGAGAGGTTGAGCTACTGAGTAACAAGCAGTTCTCGTAGAAACACTTCTGTTGAGATAAACTCCATTAGGAGTCTATATGCTCCACATTGGAAGCGGACATGGTTTAAAAAAAATATTTCTCAGTTTAAAATATTATTATACTTCAGGTGACTTAGTGCCTCTTACTTTTTTTTTTGTTCCAGTCTTAATTAAGTAAGTAATGTGTAAACTGTCACTGTCATTAATGTCTCCATTCATTGTCTACCGGGAATTCAATATTATATGTATATTACATATATAAATGAACTGATGATGAAATGCAGTAATTTCGTAGTAAAAATATGTTTAATATTTAACCATCTAAGGACGAGCGTGTACACACCATTGTCATATGACCTCTTAATGGACATAAATTTTTCTACGAGAACCAACCTCTTCTTTTACAACCCACACCTTTTGACATCTTCAGGAGTTCAAATGCACGGATGAACTTGAACTGACTCCTTGCACTTGAACAGCTGGAGATGCCGAAAGGCGAATCCCGGGTCGTTCAAAACTTGTGTGAATGTACATAATTTAAATGATTCAAATTTAATTTTAAAATGCCACCAAGCACCTTCAGTCGAAATCTTAAAAGAGATTAGTGATTATTATAGTGTGCAGAATATTTTTACGTATAATAAATTTGTCTTCTGTTACAGGATACACTGGTCCCGGTATCAACTCTGAAGTTATGGCTGCCATATTATCAGTTGTGGTCGCTTATGCCGCTATCACCAACAAAAACAAATTGCTCGCGTAGATCACACTACTAATCACTACTAGAGCAATATTGTAGTTAAAAAATTCTTCACTGATGATTATAGTTAAATAAATTCATAAATATGTCATATGCACTCGCCAAATACCTGATAGTTGTTATGTCTTCCATTTCATAACATTACTATTTTCATTTTGTGTTGACATCTATGGTTTACCGAAGACTAGCAGAAAGCATATTCTGACCAATAAAACAGAAACTGTGAAGTTGTTTTTGCAACATATCATAAGTCAAAGCGAACAATAACATTGAAAATACTGTTAATGTTTTATTGACAGCAACACAAAAGTGTTACCTTTATTAACTAAATTAGTGGGTATCGTAAAGTGCTTATGTAGCATTTATAAATTTTTCTCTATTGGTGTATTTGAAATGAGAAAATACATTTGTCACAAAATATCTATCTATAAGTAATAATATTGTCACAAAAAAGCTCTCCTATATTTATTTATTCGTTGTATCGCAAGAAAACATTGTATGTCTATTTATTTGACTGTAAACTTCTCTGAAGCTAGAAATAAATTGTTTTAAATTATTTCTATGATAAAAAATACTGTTGAATAAACATAAAATTATTTTATAATAAAAATTGAAGTTAATTTATTACTTGAGTTTTATTTATTGTTAAGCAAAGAATGCATGGTCAATTTGTATCATGGGTTATCGTATTATTTTCACTGACAATGAAATGGAGTCCCCTTTTATACATATCAAAAGTAAGTTGCAACATTTTCAATCAATAAGTGAGCTTACTGCAGAAATGAAAGTTTAACATTCTATTTTCCAATGTGGAAAATTTTCATTCAAAGTTCATCAAAGGGATAAATATTAATAAAAAAACTTCTATATATTATTGACAAAATGTATTTACATGTTAACAGTGTTAATTCACTTATGAAAAGACATACTCAAAATAATATAGGGAATAGATGTTTGGTGTAACAAAATTTAAATGGGAAATAATTGTTGAGTTATAAAAATAATATAGAATTTGAAATCTTGATATTTTAACAAAGGGTCATTCTTAATCACAATTTCTCCAGATTTCAAGAATGATAATGAATACCCCACATCGGTGATTTAACTTGGACTCCTAAATATTTTAAGTATTACCGTTCGATATTTGATTAGTTGATAATGACAAGTAGTTGGGATCCCTAGTTCATTCTTCTTCCTGAAAGCAAGGGGTTTAAATCGTAACCAAACGTATATGTCGGGTCCCTCGCCTAAACTATACATGATCCTTTACTTTTCAGTTTAAATGACCTCTTGAACAGGCCTGTTCATAATTGATGTAATTCAAAGCAGGTACCATTAGAAAACTTAATATTTTACAATGTTGTATCATAAAGGTTGGCCTGGCCGTACAGTTGTGTAAATCTCTGTAAATATAGATTTTACTGGAACTGCCTTTAAGAATGAATAAACGGTTAAGAAGCAATAAGTCCTAACTGTTAACCAATAGATATAAAATGAAAAATAGTAGACTTCTACTTAAATGGGATCAGGGCTCGAAATAAAAAGTAAAGTAATGTAAAAATAATGATCAAAGTGGTTCACTTATCGCTATTTTTTCGATGAATAGTGAATGAATGTTCATCAACATATTTTTTGAAGGGACTGCTATCATCTCGCTGTTGAAGATGGATAATAAGTGTGAGAATTTTATTTGCAAAAATATTACTTTTGTGTATTTGAAACATTTCTGTTTTGCGAAATGCAATAAGACAGGATTCAATCCAAAATTGTCATGAAGACATTTTTAACTTAATTTATCAGGTTTATAAAACAAAAATTGATAGTAATATGTTGTGTTCATCATTGAAATTAAATCCATCGCGTCAGTTTATATGATTGGATTATTTATTCTTCCTAAGCTGAGTTTTTTCTATAGACTCTTTTACACAGTGAAGTACTTTTTATATTCATGAACATTATGGTATTATATAATATTTACAGAATATTCATTACCAGGTTCATTAAAACCACTTACCGGTCCAATTGATTTATACAAATGTTCCAAAAAGGATCACATATTTTTTATTATGCTCGAATATCAAACACAAGTGTTATATTTATTAAACATGCATATTTAGTGAAAAAATTCATTGTTTTTTTTAATGGAATTTTCCCGAGTTATATCGTGTGTCCGTTTTGACAACATTCAATGCCCAAGTATACTCGGGCGTGACCGGGAAGAGGTTAAAATATATTTTAATATGTCGAGTCTTCTGTATGTAACTGGGTTAATATATAGCTTATAGCTTCTGACTAAAGATGTCATTGTTTGACTTGTTTTATTGTTAGCCAACTTATTCTGGAATGTACATATAATGTTTCATTTTCTTTAAACAGCTTTTCTTCAATTTATTGATTTAAAGTAACGTAACAAAGTATGCATTAATATTTTGTGCAGATATTTTTTTGTATATGCTAGTGTTTAAATTCATATGGTAATGGTTAGCATACGGTCAAGTGGCATAGTTGACAGTGAAAAATTTTCATTACGAATTACTAGAGCCACTGATATTTTCATTACCATTCAGGTTTTTTAATCAAATTAACTATTCAATGTCAACTGTACACAGTTTAAGGAAATCAGTGACTAGCAAATTATGTAATTATTAATTTTCGATGCAAATAGCGAATAGAAGAAATAGCAAGTAACAGTTTGAGTTGAAAAATAAATTGACATTTCAAATTCTATTCAAATGAAATACAATATTCAGGAACTGGCTGTCACTTCGATTTTATTATATTATACAATTGAGCTTATGCATCATTTATAATAAACATAAACTTTTAAGGGAAAAGAAACAAGTGGATTTCTCAATTGCCCGTAGAGTGTGTAAGTGCTATCTCCGTTTATACCAAAAATGAGATTGTTAAATCATATCCATGTTTATTCACATCCTCTATGTAAGTCACACATTCTTGTTAAGCTTAATGCAGTGCCTCAAGTACAAATACTATCTTCCACTATAGACAGCAATTTTATGTTGAAAAATATCAAAATAGAGTCACTCTGTCAAAAAGAATGGTGATTATTCCTTCTGGTTTTTTTTTGAGTTAGCACCATTACACTTTAAGATAGCAATATGTTCCGCTTCCATCGTCGTTTTTTTTCAAAATTTAACCACCAAATAAATTGTGTTAATAGATTTATGCCTATTTAAAATTCACTGCTTGTTAGTCACTTTTTTGAGAATATTGTATTATAAATATTTATACATCATTCTTATTAGCATAATATAAATATGTGGTACTTATATTGTTCTTAAACTATTTACAGTCTTCAAAATAACACTAGGTTTACAAAAGTAAAACTGATTTTTCTAAGATCCTTCTGGAATACTGCAACTACTAGACGCGTCTAATTGTTCAGCCATTTGTTGTCTTCTAGCCAGTGCTAACCGTTGTTGAGTCAGTTCTAAATGCTGTTTTCGCCATTTTATTCTACGGTTTTGGAACCACACTTTTACCTAGAGAATCAAACATAAAGTTAATTAGTCAGCAAATATAATAACGATTTGCTTACCTAAATATACAAAAAAAGAAAAATGCCGGTATCAAGATAAACATTTTCTTTAAAATGTGTTGATACTTATTCTTGACTTTTCAAAAAATTTGGGTTCTTTATCTCTTGATCAGCGGTCATTTTGATGTGTTAAGAATAGTGGTTTCCAAGCTTAAGTTTTCCCACTATTTCAAAAAATAATTGTTCCCTTTTGAAAAGTCAAATTTTATTAACTTCCAAAAATTAAAGCAACACTATTGACGGACCCTACAAAAAATAGGGCTAAAAAAATACCACAAGCTTATACTTATAGTTAAATAAATACAATCAAATATAAGACAATACTAGCCTGTGCTTCAGTGAGCTGTAATGCATGGGCCAGATATAATCTTTCCGGTCCTACCATATATTGCTGTCTCTCAAATTCTGCTTCAAGTCTTTCCAGCTGTTCTGGAGTGAAGATTGTGCGCACCTATTTTATATAATACAAATAATAAATATATTGCATTCACAATAACATTTTCATATAACAACTGGGTACGGAATTAAAAGAAAAAATCTGGTGTAATTTGAAAATTGCCGAAATATCCTAATCGTATTCATGATTCAAATCCAAAAGTCACAGTTCGTGAACAGTCTTCTAGACATGAACAATTGAGAACACAAGTTCGTTCGTTTACATCCGTGGACCGGTAAAAATTAGAAAAAAATATTTCTAGAACCGGCGAAAACCAGATACATATATTTACATAGTCAGTTTTTGATTTGAAAATATTTTTCTCCAGAACTTTAGTCGTCGGACAGCAGGATCAAAATTATAAAATCTTGTCCATAAATATTAAATATATACAATTGTATGCTTAACTTTTTTAAAACTTGTGTTTTATTCATCAATATTTGAAATAGACACAAATCTCAATTTCTCTTAAAAGTTCGGTGCAATCAGCTAGTGGCCGTGCATTGTGCAAATGTCAATAAATAAGTGCAGTCAGAAGCCACTGTATGGTACCAAAAAAGAGACAAACCGGTAGATGCTGGACAAAATTCAAATATTTGTTTTATTTTCAGTACAAAATTTACTGTACATCGGGAGAAATTCGAGTAACACATGAAAGTTTTCGCGGACCGGCAATAAACTCTTGCGGATCAAAAGTCGAAGAGCACTGCTCTAAGCCACATTACTTTCACATATTTTTATTACATTAACAAACAAAAATTATCTTTCACTTATAAAAAAACGCTAATCACGTTTATTGTTGTATATTTCATGTATTATATAAAACATATAATATTTTAAATTCAGTCTTAGTTATTCAAAAAAGAGGGCCTCCCAATTGCTGAAACCGTCATTGCATCAAGAAAATCTTATCATCATACACGTGATCAATATCACGTGTACATATACGATTTACGGACTTTTTTTTAAAAAAAAATTAACATAATTATTAACTAGACAGTAATAATACAAATACACGAAATACAAATACGTAATGTACAGATAAAAGTGATTAAGGACATAATTAGTTCCACATATACGACCGCAATTCATTGGCAGATTAAGCACATGGGAGGCCCCATGCGCAATCAAATTTGGAGGCCCCATTTTTCGTATAAATTAAAAATGGTAGAAAATTACATATAAAATAATAAAAATATATTAAAATCTGAACTTAAAGTATACGACTTATATAATTTAAGCTATTTTGAGGCCTCTTGGATTCGGAGTCCCCAAGCGCGCGGCTCGTTCACTCATAGGCCACTGCCGCAATCATGGTACATCGTGAAGTCAAATGAAGAATCCAAAAAGTCAAATGTAATTTGAATGTCTTCTCTTGTTTTTTAATGACACCTATTTTACAATAGTATTCTGCGCCCATGGAGGTTATTACGATTTGCGATGATTTAATACAAGCATAGTTATTCTTGAATGTTGTCGTTGGTTGAATTTGAACGAGCTTAACTAAGTGTTGTTACCCTTAGTGAAATGTAGACATACTTTTTGCCGTTAAGTACAGTAAAATTGAAGATTCATAAAATAAATTGTCTGTTCAATTTAGCACATTGAAACAGATGTCGTACAACAATTGAGGAGCAAACATTCAAAAAGTGTTTTGTCACACAAATACAAAGCTTGGACAATGATGATTTAAGTGTTGCAAAAGTGACGGTTTGTATGAATGTGTCAACTTTATGATTTCATTTTAATATGAAAAAAAACCTTTTTGAACACTAATTTCGATTTCCATTCATAGGTTTTATTATGGGCTATCAGAATTGATATAAAACGCCATTTTTCAAAATTTGTGACAAAACACTTTTTGAATGTTTGCTCCTCAATTATTAATCGTTGTTTCAATCGAAATGATTTTCTCTCAACGTTAGTTATAACATCGCAATGAAAATATTGTTATAACATTTCCTTGAAGAATCCTTTAGAAATTATTGGGAATATAATCAAAGATTATTTCAATTAAATGGCACTGGTTTTTTTTCACACAATAATAAGAATTATTCAGTTTACTGACATTAAATTACAGAATGTAGTCAATTTGAGACCACCAAAGAACCAATTTTACATTCTATGGAAATAAAATTTGTTGACTTCATATTTTTGTCTCAATTTTCGTAAATTATTTAATATTTCGTAAACACATGGTTATAAAATATGTGTTTATCTGTTTAATCTTATCAAGGATTTCGTGCAGTTTACTTTTAAAATCATAGTTCAGCATATTTTTTCAATTACCCTTTTTGATTTAGATGTATGATGTGCATTAGTAATAGGCGGGGGTTGGTTTTGAATTGCAGGGCGCGGCTTTGTTCGCTGGCCTTGATTAGGTATCCCTGAACTGCATTCTGAAACAAGATAAAATAACAAAAAAACATTTTTATAAAATTTTGTAGTTATGTTTTTTTTTGCTTAAAAGGGCAGTAGGTCATTCAACCGGTCCGCTCTACAAAAACATGAAAATTTATTTCAAAATAATTACCTTTTAGTCAAAATACTTTTCTTTAAATTCAACAAATACTCACTCGTTTATACTAATTTCACTATTGTTTTATATGATCAGGACCGGTATTGTTTATGAAGTGAATTATCAACTGAATAGCTCGTCTTGAGCGAAACCGTTCCTGGTCATATAAAATAAAAATGGAATGAGTGATTTTGTTTTAAATAAAATGCCTTTCCACCAAGTATTGATAGTGATCTTACAACTTTCCTTTAACATTATAAGGATTCCGTCGCTTAATAACCGTCGGTAACTATTTTTTTTATCAATAGTGTGTTTGATTGGACCCAGTGAGCTACTGTACATCTATATGTGACAGAGAAGTACATTTTTTTTCGTTTTACATGGTAGTTTGATTGCATCGAATGATATTAATTGTGTACTCTCTAAGTGTTGGATTTTTTAGAAACAACAATTGCACCCAAATGTCAAAAGTTGTGCCCAAGTATGTGTGTAAGTTATCATATGTCATAAATGAGACAATTTTTTACTGTAAACGAATCGATGCTAATCCATCTATATATTAATGAATAAGGTCTATTGAGTTTTCAAAAAAAATCAATAGTTTCAAGAGTCGGAATCAATCGCAATATCTATTTAATTATAAAATTTTTAAGCACCCCTTGGCAAAATTTAATTATTTCAAGAGCTAAAATGTACTTATGTAATTGTTTTCTACAAATTTCTATATCACACCGTATTGGAAATGTAAATAGTAATTAAATTAATACAAAGATGTATGTTTTACATTGAAGACACTTGGTACATAAGTTTTATTGTCGCAAAATGTTTACGAGGAGTGAATAATATGAGTAATGATCAAAATAGCATACATTATAACAATAGTTAGGTCATCGAAGAATTTAAGGAAAATCGGCCAAAATGTGATCAATTTAATGAATAAGATGAACGTCGGCACAATTCGACCGCCGCAATCTAAAAATTCTAGCCTATTCGCTCAAGATCAATCCTGGTCATTGCCACAATCAGTGATTTACAGATGGATCCAGAAAATATTCCAGGGGATGGCCATTAAATTTGAAAATATAGATTCTACGCAATAAAATCAAAAACTTTTTATAGAAATTAATAATTTATCATGTATATATTTTATTTAAATTTGATTATACACACACACACATAAAAATGTAAGTTTAATTATAAAATAAAGTCTAATTTCTGTTTTTTTGGCGTTGTAAATCGGTCCAAAAAATTATGATCTGGGTTCATTTTCCAATGAATATTTTATAACAAAACCAGACCCAGTAATCTTTTCCACTCATAATAATCTTTAGCCAGGTTTTAAATGTGTAACGCGGAAAAACTTCTTTCAGCAGAAATTAGTGATAAAACCTCACAATTAAGATCTTTCTTAATTTTTCTCAGGAGGTGGCCATGGCTGTCATGACCATCCCCTTGGATTCACCAATGCAGTGATTATTTGTAAGAGTTGAAATACATATCAATTTTTTTAGATAGCACGACAAAGCGGATGCTGGTGTGTAATATTTTTGTATTCATGTCCGCTCCCAATATGAACTTTATAGAGCTTATTGCAGCAAAAGTTATTCTACTATAACTACTTCTTACTCAGGCCTTTAAACTTTCTGTCTTCTGATAGAGCAAAGATGGGGCTAGAGCAGGACTAGTAATTAGCTAATCACTCTCGCTATGCACCATTTTTAGATCTGATTGGAAGAAGGGATTTTGACACTACAGAAAGACACGATCAGATGGGGGGCTCTGAGATAGAAGGAACTGTCAACATTGTCACCACGAGCATCGGTTTCGATTTAGCTCGATGTGCTTTTAAATTTAAATGCAAAAAATGATCATTTCCGATAGCTCGTAAGTAAAATAATATTTAAAAGTTTTCTAGTAGGTACTTAAGGTAGTAAATTACAAGCCATTAGCAAGCATTGGTATGTTACATTTTCTTTCCCATAGTTTTGAATTCTGTTGTTTGAAAACAAACATTTTTATTTTTTTCTGAAATACCTTGATCACAAATATCGTCCTTCAAGCAAAAATTCACAAATGGATGGAAAAATAAAATTTTAAAGCTATTTCTTCTACACACATATATTTACGATAACAGGTGAATCAAATATATGAGTATCGCATTGAAATTGATTTTAGCAATCCTCGACTTACCACTGAAAGTATCTCTCGCTTTTAGACCAAGAATAGCAGCTATCGTAAACGATTGTCCTGCGATGGCGGCTGTAGAGGGCGGCGCCACAGGGCCGGGCTGCGCCCCGGTCTGTTGAGCCCCACCGGCGGCCGCTATGCCTCTCAAAAGTCGGCATAGCGAAGCAGGGCAAAAACTTCGGTTATCTTGGGGAGCCAGATTCATCACGATATTGTATTCGCCACTACGCATAGAAATGCCGCCCACGGGCCATTCTTACTTATTTTATTCCAGTCAGTACAGTTTTATAAAATTTGCACCTCGTATTGTATTTTTTTTCACTTCACCACTAAATATTATTGACTTGTCTATAACTGTATTGTATAATATTTTTTAATATTATATATCTATTTTTAAATAAATTATAGGTGTCTAATAACTTCTGGTTGCCGGCGGTAGAAAAATATTATTTAGTAATAAATATTAGAAGCTTAACTGTAGTGGCTGTTGTATTGATAATAAAATATAAATTAATATGCAGAATGCATTAGTAAGCTCTTTGGATATTAGTAAAACAAAACAGCAGAACGCAATTCATTGAAATTCGAAAAAAACTTTTTTTATGGAAGACTTATACTATAATAAAAATTAAAATACTACATATAATAGAAACATTAATGAAGGAAAATATTTATATGCATTATTTCATGAGATGATTTTATAAATCATAATTGTTGAAAAGTTCATTCAAAGTGAATCTTTCGTTTATGATTGTAGAATTATAATTTCAGAAAAGAACGTTGTAATTATTTATCAAGATAAATATATCTGTGAAGAATATAAATTTATGTTTATATTATAAATTTTAATACTAAAAATTAGCTGTAGCTTCACAATATATTATAATATGTATATATTGCGTATATTTTACTGAACGATTATTAACATTACACGATAAGGTTTGGGTAATCACTTCACTTTCACATAATTATCGATGAATACATATGCTAATATTTTTAAAAAGTATTCAGTATTTGAGTCAAATAATTTCACATTATATCAGGTTGGCTAGCTAATTAACACAGTATGTTGTCAATTACCAAAATATGTTACGGAGTGATTAGATGATTATAGATTACAGTTTCGTAATTTAAACGAGGGTAAAAGACGATTTAATTTGCCTGAAATGGAAACTCGACAACCTTTTCCGTGCGCGATGCGATTGAAAATAAAGCTATTGCAAGATGGCCGCTAAGGAAAATGAAAAGTTGTTGAATTGTATAAAGCATAGTATAATTTGCGAAACTTGAATATTCATAACATTTTAACATAAATACACTGTAATATGTATATACATATATACTGAAAACGAATATTATTGTTTTTTATTTTCGAATCATTTTTATTATTTTTTTTAACATTATAAATATTAACACCCTTTTATAGCACATGTAAAACAGCTAGTTGTTGGGTTTTTTGTATATAAGTTACTGAAAAGCACCTCATGAAATTGTAATATTAAGAATAGTAGACTGACGATTTTCACATGAATATTCTTTAATTAATCTTATCATTCTACTTGTGTATATTGTTAGACAACTTCTTTTTTGTACAGTGATTTTGTGATCGAATGCAACACAATGATAATTATTGTGTCTGTGTCTATATTAACCATAAATCCGATTTGTAAATGCGCTCACCTTTGGAAGACAATTGCATAGTATGCAGCCAGACGGCAGGTGGGCGGTCTAATGCAAAATCTCGAATGTTATCGTATTAACACATTTAGCACGGATGGAAAATTTTGACTCAAAAGCCACGATAGCTCAATCAAAATTGAGCTATCGTCTTTGATATGAACTTCTACTATGGTTTTAATGAATTACCTTTAACTGTATGAGAAAAATGCTACTACATTAAAAAATACGAAGATTTTGATGGCCCATAAATATTATATACCATGATAAATACGACCTGTCTGCTACGAATATTGGAATTGCCTGTTAGGTCGTCTTGATTTGTTTACAAATAATTTAAAAATTTAATTTCTTATAATATGACGATTTTCATCGTTTGGAGGGCTTAGTATCATAACTCATAATCTACTAAAATCGATTTTAGAGAATATTGAAAAAAATAATACATGAGCACATCTTTCGTTATTATAAAAAATGTTTAAAAAATACCATTGATATTTATGCGAAATAAACTATTACACTCATTATTACACACATTATGTCATATTATTCATTTAAAAATTTGAGCTAAGACACCGACAGTGATCTTTGGCAGTGCTTTTAACAGTGTTTAAAGTAAATTTGAATACCCAACTATTTTTTGATATATTATACATATCGAATGTGGAAAAGAAACATAACTCACACTTAACATATTTTACAGGTGCCACAAGACGTGTTTTGATGATTTTGGGTCAAAGAAAAATTACCAAATACACAAACTTAAAGTGCATGGAGGCTTATAAACTGGGGTTTAATTGACTTTATTTGATATTAATTGAATTTTTTTCCTTCTTTTTTTAAACTTAAAATCTAAATTTAGATAATAATTCTGCATGTTAAGTTTACATCTTTTTGATAGAACGTGTATCAAGTTGTATACATTGTGATTATCGAAAAAAATCTGTTTTGAAAAAACGGTGAGTTACGTCCTTTTTCCTTTCCACAGTCGATATATATATATGTTTGACATACTTATCTTATAAATATACCAAACCTCTCATTTAATCATCGAGATAGAGAATAATCATAAGAATAATAGTTTTGCAAATATATAATGACATCAATACATAGCGTATAAATTAAAATACTAATTGATTAAAAATATTATTCATTATAATATGTTTTTATTAATAGGCGATATTTTTATTACTCTAACTCATAACTATATAACTAATTTTTTGGTGTGTTTTTCATGTTTCATTAAAACAGCAATATAAAAACTACGCTTTCCACTTTATTAATATACATCGAATGGATAATATCATTGAAAATATAGAAACGTTAACACTTGATTAAATGTTTTATTTTGCAGCTACTTTTGATTCCAGTACAATTTCATTTCGAATTGCTTGCTACGATGCTACGATTTTTTTGATTTCGTGGTACTAAGCGATACAATTTAAATTCCTTTATCGAATGACAAAGACACTGCAAATATTCCTATACTTACTTAAAACTCTTAATTTTATTATTTATTTTACACAATTATATTACAGTCACTTTCAAGTATTTTTTCAACAGTTATTTAATGCACCACTAAAGTATTTATTGGTTATGTTCGTCTTCCACTGTAATGTCAATATATATTTTCGTCCGTTTTCATAAACCGGAAAATGAACTCTTCCGTACTGACAGTGTTAAAAGCAATGGTGAACCACACACGAGAAGAGATTTTATTATGATTAGTGTAGCCGGAGAGTGGAGGGCGGGCACAATGGCCGTTAATAGGGGTACATATTTATCGTAGAGGAGGGGTATTGTTCTGGTATTTTTTGATATCGTGTATCTCGCGCGTTTTATGGGACTGTAAGCATGTGCGTACGATGAAATTATAACTAAAAGTAACATGAAAAATATGCAATGTTTTTATACAGTTAATAGAAATTTCACAGTAATCATAGACAATTTAATGTGTTCGATGCTTTCCTACTTATGTCGTTCTTAGTTACACATAAAGCATTTTAATAATTGCATACATATTCTTTACGATATTTTTAAATTTAAATATCTGTATTGATTTTTATTAGCATACATATCTGTCGTGTTTATATTCTTCACCAACTCCAATCCCTTATCGCAGAAGGCGATTTGTTAGATCCCGTTTTCTTCACAAGCCCACCGTTTCCGCACTTACTTTCCCCAACGATAAATGATAAAAAAATGATTTACATCCTTGTTTAGTTGAAAAAAACATTTTATCTGCATTGAGAGTAGCCATGGCTTGTAAATATGTGAAATATGTGTAGACATGGGATTTTTTGAAATATGTATCATGTATAATTTAAAGATTTAATTAGCAGTTTTTGAAACTGGTTGATATATGTATGTAAAGCTAAGTTGATTATATATGTACGTCATATATATTTATATCCGTCTCTTTTATCTTTCAGATAAATAGAGGTCTGAGTAACAACCATGAAGCAGTTCTTGTAGAACAACGTTTGTAAAAATAAACCCCATTTGGGAGTCAATACAAAGTGTACATGCTTACAGAAAAGTATATTACGAAAAAAATAGTTATTTCTTTTGTGGCTTTTGTAAATTTTGTATTTTTCTAAAGCTTGTGTTATTTATGACATGATTTTCGTCAGATCACCCATAATGCCATTTTACTTAGAATTAGAAACATATTAATTAAAAGTATTGACGACATAGTTGTAATTCGAATTATATCTTGTTTCCTAGTAATATCGATGTACAGGTGGAAAATCTTTTAATAAAACCTTCCTATGCACACTTCCCTGCTTTCTACCCCTACCGCCAATCTGAATAACGCCTTTTGGGCGTGTTCCCAAAAGGCTCCACCTCTACGCAATATCAATTTTCTCTTTCTAATAGACATATAAAGTTTTCCGTCCATTTTCCAGCAATGAAAATTGCTTTATAATGTTATCTACACAATGTAAATAAACATAGGTATTATAATCTGCTTAAGTTATCGAGTTTCTGTCTGCTTATCATTAATTACAACGCCATTGGGCATCCACTTGTTAAAACTCAAAGATTTGTTTAAAAACATATATTTTTTAGCACATTGCTCAAAATGATTTTTTATTTATGGTTCTTTGTTTAAGCGATCCCTTTTAATGAAACCGGAGGAAATATTTTTTAAACGCACATCCTATTTATGGAACTAAAATTTTAAAAGCAATTTCTATATGTACATAATTTTAAGTATTATGAATAGTTGGAGGTCTTAACTGAAAACATGCGACTATTTTTAACAGTTTTACAAATTTCGAAAACCCGAGATCAACTTTTTAGATGATAATTATTAAAATATTTGTATTGTATACATATAAAAATATTTGAAAAAACAATAGTTTAATTTAAGATTTCGACTGAAGGTGCTTGGTGGAATTTAAACAATAAATTTGAATCGTTCAAATTATGTACATTTACACAAATTTTGTCACTAACGACCCGGGTTTCGCCTTTGACTCAATGATAATTTTTTTTCTTATATAAACACGAAACATTCATTTACTAAGCGTCAGTTCAAGTTCATCCGTGCACTTGAATGCCTGAAGATGCCGAAAGACGAAATTCGGGTCTTTAGTGACAAGATCTGTGTGAATGTACATAATTTGAACGATTCAAATTTAATATGTTAGTTGGCAAGTAAAATAAGTTAGTAAGTGAGTTTCTTAGCTAAGATTCACATAAATTAATGTCAGTCGACGGTTAGTTATCAAAGCAAAAACAAAAAACTCGTGACCAACGTAAACAATAACGAACGAATGTTTTAAAATTAAATCAATATCAAGTAATGAAGAAACGTAAAAGTTGTTTATACAAGGGAGTTGTTGGTTCCTACAATCCCACGAGTTCACTGGGTATGTATACAACTTTTTCAACCCAAGGAATTATCTAGTAATGGAGGTTTTTTTTTCACTTTGCGGAAAGCTTACCAAAACTTCTCCAGTCATTGAAAAATTTGTTTTTTTTTAAATAATTGATTCAGATTCCTAGAATGTTTGTTCAACTAGTGCAGTGGCCACATTTGCGAGCCACGTGCTGCTCTTTGGCTTCTTGAGTGTGGCTCTTCCACAAAATACCACATACAGTGAGATTGAAACTTGTATATAAAAAAAAACAAGGTGTCTGGGCCACCTGTTAACATTTGTTAAATATACATAATGAGCTAACAGAGAAGGATAGAGATGTTGCGAGAATATATCACTTTATTACCCTCTCCCTATATATAATTACATCTCGTTTACGGAGCTATGAAATCAGTACTTGTAATTGATGCACTATACTCTATCACTATATTAAATTAATTTTAAACCTATGTTCCTTTGCTCAAAGTCAAATAAATTAGTTATTCTATTGAAAGGCTTTATTGTCCTTGACATATCATATATTTTATCGTAAATCGCACATTAAAAATTCGATGCATTGATAATTGTGATTTATAAACCATCAAAATAAATTTAATTTTCACAAAACCATCGAAGGCTCAACTTATAATTTAAGTCAAAAATAAGGTAAAAATAGAAAAGACAAAACGAGTCCGTCACTAAAACTGTTTCATTAATATTGTATAACTGATGGTTGGTAATGATAGGGATGAAAGCATTTCCACAACCGAAGGGTCAGCTTGCAACGATCCAGATAATATATAGCAACAGTCTGTTAAGGGGTTTAAACTAATTAAGCCCAACCGATGTACATTTTTTACACGGTTAATCTCACTGTTGGTCATTTTAATCTGCAGTATCTGGTCAAGATCTTAAAGTAAGTCCGGCACAGCTTCATTATTTTAAATGAGTATCTTTATTTAACAATGGATGGGACGTCTATTAATTAAATATTCACAACCTTCTCACTTATTAGGAAGAAATATTACAACTATTTCAGAAAATAGTTTTAATTGGAATAAACGTTACAAGAAAATTGTTCAATACGCTTACTACTTGCATTTGACATAAAATTACTAATCATAAAACCTTTTCCGACACACAAAATATTATTCTTAAAACTACTCACCATTCAAATATGTGGGCATTTTCATGGGCTTATCCTTTTCGCCAGCAATGGCTGTAAACTCAATAATAAATTTAATTCTTATATAAACACGAAAAAATCATTTACTAAGCGTCAGTTCAAGTTCATCCGTGCATTTGAATCCCTGAAGATGCCGAAAGGCGAAACCCGGGTCGTTAGTGACAAAATCTGTGTGAATTTACATAATTTGAACGATTCAAATATCCATGAGCAATATTGATTAATAAATAAAATATATTTTAGTTAATAATAATTGTCTTTATCTGTTTACTTTTTATAAAAAGCACCACCAGACTGAATGATTATAATTTCCATCACGAATGTAGTTTTAATAAAATATAAAGCGATCAGCATATTATTATCAGGCAAATTGTATATTTACAAAAAAAGGAATGTCTTACTGGCAATTAAAATATGTCTCTACATTTAACAAACCTAATAAAAATATTTGACTTACAGCTACTTCATAATGGCTAAAGCACCTGACATTTTGGTATTTTTTAATAAGCTTGACGAGAAAAGACATCTCTGACAAGCATACTCAAAAATATCTTAATGTAGAATTGAACAAATCTTAATTCTCACATAAAACTATTGGTAAAAAAATCACGAATTGCTTTAGCACATAACGTCTTGTAACTGGTTCTGTAATGATTTACCTTTTTGGTCAGATTACGTTACTGCCATCAAATGAATAAACAACTGATACTCAATTATGCAATAGTATTTTTTATTTGTTTTTGGGTTCCCATATTTAAAAAATAATCAAATTACGGCCAAAATATTATCGATTTGATCGTATATTTTTAACATAGGCTATTGAAAAACTGTACATATAACATTTTAATTATTCAATTTAATGTAGCATACTATAAAAAAAATCTTACCATTTTCTGTTTTAGCTGTTTTCTGATGATGATTTTGCTGTCTGATCCTATGTAATTTTATTAACAACTAATATAGTAAAGAAAAGTAAGCATGTTTGGGTAAGAAATCACAAACGGCGGCTTTGGACCGTCTGGGATGGAAGAACTACTTGAAGAAGTCGAATACTCCTCACATGTTGATGAGCCAGATCTGGGTTAGGTGATTATAATCTTCTCTATTCCGATCTCGTACAACAGTGTTTTTCTCATTGAAAATCGATAAACGGCGTAGAGCTGAAATCGTAGCCGATACAATCTTCGTAGACATCGCAGCTCGTTTTAGTTGAAAACGGAGCTGTTGAATCGTAAGTCGTGAATTTGTGGTGTTTTGAGATATTAATAAATATACAACTATAACATATATTTTTTTTCACATTTTAAAATCGTAGTCGGAGTCGCGGTTTTTTTCATGACTTACAGGGTCTGGTTAAAAATAATAAATTGTTTTGAATTGCTTAAATCATCAGACAAGTGTGTTCTAAAATACGAATAAAAAAGCATTTCAAAAAGTAATAGTGTTTATAATTATGTAATAATTATGTAAATACAATATCTATGTCATCGCAACCAAGCAACATGGCTGTTTGTAATGATTTTATTCTTACCACCCACTCACTATATTCGTTCTGAAAAATGGGATCTACTTGTTTTTCCTTAGCCTCAATCTTCTACCCACTTAAAGATTAATTATATTCTGCTTAAATGCTCAATTTATCCATTATACTCTACATCGGGAGAAGGCATGAGCTTTAAAACTAATCTTTGAACAATATCAATGAGTACAGATGATAGATTTAAAGCAATAAAAAATTTGATGCTGTCATTTATTTTAGAAAACTATATCACATAATTTTTGTTGTAGTGCGATCAAACTAAAAGTTTGAAATTAGAATACTTAACATATTTGTTTGTTTATGGCTATTAAGTTATCAGAATATTGTGTTGATGGCAGTGGCGGTTCTAGGTGGGCTAAGCCCGACCTGCATTTTTCACCCAAAACTTTAGATGGCTGAATAAAAATGAACAGCAATTCGGCCGCTGAACAAAATAAATACATTTATAAGCGTAACTAACCTTTCCCAAATGAATACAATATCTTTGCTTTGATTTTCCTCTGTCAATATAAGACAATGCTATGTCTACCTACAATAATATTCTCGATTGTGTTTTGTATTACAATTTTAAGCTGAGCCGGCATAAATAAACAATAACCCTATAAATACTTCATAGAGAACAGGCAACGTGACTTCAGTCTGGCAACACCTACGTATTAACGACTCAGGGGCTGGATCTTTCAAGCCCGAGTTTTTTCTCTTGCACTGGGGCGCAATCAAGCACGATTAGATTTTTTGTATTTGTATGTACGAAAACGTCATCAAACTCACACGACTGTGCGTCAAATTATCAAGCTTCTGTCATTCATTGGGGGCTAAATTGAATTTTCCCATGACCCGCTCATACATTCATACACAAATACCAATATCGTTGTATTGTATGAAAGTGTCAGGTATTGACTTTTAGTGACAGCTCTGTATTGCTGTTTGTACTTGTTATTTCACTATGAAAGAGACGAATTTAAGGTTATTATTTTATTATTTCTTACTTAAATTAGCATTGATTTTATTATATAGTAATTTATGCTTTACAGTAGTGTCGTAGCATTTGTTTATTTGCTTGTAGATTTATGTATAAGGTGAAGTGGAAAAATACACAATTTCGTAAATAGTATACAATGTTAAACTTTTTTCTAGTCCACCCAAGATTTTAGTTCAGGAACCGCCACTGGTTGATGGCAACTCTATAAACAAAGTAAACATATAAAATACATTATGTTCATTTTCCAGTTTTATAAATTCCATAAGGTTCTTGTTAACAAATGAATATTGAATGGCGCCTACTTTAAATTGTTGCTAATCTGTGTGGTTTAATTGACATTAAATTACCTCACACACCTACTATTATTGTAAGCGATCATATTTAGAGGAATTTATTGCCTTTAGATTCGACTCTGTAGTGTTCCACGTTACTCTCCCCTTCCTCTTCCCATGATGTAATATTGTATCATGGAAAAAATAATTTAATTTGCATAAGTTGATTGATAATCTATTAAATAGGGTTTTTAATACTTTATAAAGCTATGTGTAGTAAAATAATAAGAACATGCCTGTGCAATAGTAGATTTTGTAGTTTGGAAATTATAAAATACTTTCTATTTGGAAAAATCCACATTATTTATTATCAAATTAAAGAAACAGTTTTAAATTTAATTAATTATTTAGACATTGCAATATCAAAATTTCACGACTGTGTAAAAATATTATTGATTATATATTATTCACAACGTTAGAAAATAGTTATATTATTATTACATACACAAAGTCACTACATACCATGAATTAGGCTTAGAATCGTGCAAATGTATCATTCTACTACCTGTAGCTGCAATTTATTGTATGTTAAAGTAATCGATAGATTTTCTTATTTTAGTTACGTTACGTTTTTTGTAAACTTTTTTTTTTAAATACTTCAGTTAGGTTAGTTTATACTTCTTTTGATCAATCTCACAGTCTCGCTGTCAAGCTCTGTGAGCCTTTGCCGATTAGTGGTAATTTGAACTATACGAACTAATGATTATTTGTGATGTTGAGTAACTGTCAATCAATTTATTGCTAGTTGGCGGCAGCCAGTCGTGATTTAAACATACACTAGCTTTAGTTCATATCTCCTGCTAGGTATGGGATCTGGTATAAAAATAAAATGTGTTTTTATATTACCTGTATTTACTTTTCAAAAGCTATATGGTTCAAATCTTTCCTCGACCTTCCAGAGTTGCCACAATCGTAGGTTAATGATCTCGCAATCTTCTATCGCGAATCTTACCACAGGAGTAGAGACTCGAGTCCACGAGGGGGCTGCAAGTCCCAACAACCCTGATATTAATGGCGGCTGCGAATCGCGGGCGTAGCGGCGAATCAGCGAATAAAGGAGGGAAGAAGGAGGGCGGAGGAATTCGCGCTGTGAAAAGAGCGACCGGCTTATTACCGACGCGCCCAATTACGTCGGGGACGCTCACTGTCACAAGACTTGCCTAAAGTCACGTAAATATATTTTACAAAATAGCGTATTAACCCAAATATAACACGACCAATATATTTCGAGGAAAACTATAAGGAGAAATTCAAACACAAGTTTAAACAAAATAAACATCAAAAAATAACATTTTCTTCTTGATATTTCATATACTGTGGCATTCTTTTTTCTATTAATTTTTCATCTTTAATTTGGAAGTAATGATTTTTTTAAAACTCATACAATTAATATTTCAGTAATCTATTGCTAGGATTGGAATAAGAGTTTTTTTAAATGTCAGTTTTCCTGTTACTGCTAGTGAACGATGTTTACCAAAACACCAATTGCTGTAGTCTTTTCATATTATTTCTTTAAATGGATTAATGATTACATTATGATTGCAGGCGAGACGTCCTTCCTTCTGGAATTACCATCATAACAGTATTCATATTCTATCTTTGTCTTCACGTAACGTCTTAGTGTTAGGTAATGTCTTATTGAATTAAATACAAGCGTGGCGTGAGGTACGTGACAGCTGTCTGGTACGTAATAATGTATTCAGTGTGCTCTGAATTTTACGAGCAAGCTTTTCAAAATTTTCCTGTAAGAAATATCGAGTTTTATTCGGGGTAGTACAGTAGGTTAAATTGTATAAAACATCCAAACCATAAAATGGTTAACTCACGTATTATACTATTAGATATTGGCTGCTACAAATTATTATAACTCACAATTAGTCGTCTTCGGTGCCCTTTGATTATATGGCTCTCTTAAGTCTGCGTGCCGATCTCCAGTGGTAAGACCTACGATTATTGACCGGATGGATCAAGTCCTGCCAAGATCATTATCAAACTAATGTAGATATTTTCATTAATATATTTGTACGCTTATGTTTATCGAAAGGCTATGTAAAAAATATATAATGTCTAGTAGTAGGTTCTTATATTGATGATCAGAGTGTTTTGGATTCGAGCTCTGAAAAGAAATGTGTAAATCGATGTTTATTTGGGTGTGTGCGATGTTTTTCTTGACATTATAATATGCCTTAAGTTATTTGAAAAAATATCTGTTTTATTAGCAATTACTGTATTGACATTTTTTGTGTGTTTACGTATATGAAACACGGGTCTTTATCGCATTGCGTGATACAAACACTAATATTATATAGTTTGTAATGGGTACTGAGCTTTTGATAGTAAAACTTCCCTTAGCCTTATTTTGTCAGCTAGGGCAAGATGTTAAATTAAAACAATAACTAACAATTGAATAAAAGTGACACAACTTTCAACCCTCTTTATTCACAGAGAACTTTTCTATATTCAGGCATACCAATACAAAGTAATTTATGTGCACCCGAATGTTAAAGCAGGGGATTTAAATCCAATCATGCCATGACACTAGTTATTTAAGACTATTTATTATCGTTCTCTGTTTACTATGTGACGAAAAATACAATTCAGACATATGTATAGCATATTCTTACGGAATGCTTAGTTGATTATTTAAAGTGTTTACATGGATATAAATTATAACATATGAAATATTCGATGAAAGATAAGGCTTGATTAAAATATTAACAAAATACTCAAAAAATGACCTAATTAGAAACATATTCACACAGTTATGTTTAGTTGACATCCTTTTCAGTCGTTAAAAATTGGAAATAATTTACTTTTTCATTAATGTTTTCAGTGCCGTTTACCTAACATAACCTAACTTAACATTAAAATGTGTGAGTATATAATAATTTAAAAAAAAAACTGAAAAACATGGGAAAACTGAGTGTCAAAAACTATTGCTTCTGTACTATGCATATATATTGTACCTGTACTATGCACAATAAATATATCGGTTTTTGAACAGATATATTAAAATTATTGTGATGTGTCGAGTCTATGTGAGCGCTCGTATATATACATTTTTATTTACATACTGCAAAAAAGCGGGATCATAAAAAATAAATGAGTGAGTGTTCATTTAGTAGGCATCAGTTTTATTTTTATTTTCCATCGTGTTTGCTCTAAAGGGTTTTCCTGGACCACAGCAACTTATCGATACGTAAGAAAATTTGACAACACGAATACTCGTTATTGAAGGATTTATAAAGTAATATTGATATTATCATCAGAAACTTACATCAAAATATAAAAAAAACTTTTTTATCTTTCGTGTATGTCTACAGTCACCGCGTTGTGTTCTCTCCGATAATTCCGAGCAACTTGTATCAAATGAAGCGTTAACTGGCTAATACATCAATCAATATAAATTATATTAGTAATAGATTTTTTAATAGTTGAATGTTAAATATTACTTAAATTTATGACATTTAAAACACGCAATAAAAGCTTCACCGGGGTAAGCATTGGCAACCCCTTTGGCTCCCATACAAAACGAGACATCAAGGGCCTGCTAGCGGTTCGTAGCGGGTGGATAGAAGTTTACGAACCGGAATAGGGGGAATTTATAAGGTGAACATTATGTTGGATCATTAAATAAAACATTGGGATGAAAAGATGTACTTACCTTTATCACAAAACGGTAAGATACGCTCTAAGCTAATACATATTTTGTATGCTTAAGTGTGAATACTTACTTATTGAAGTTTATATTTGTGATGCGTTGTATTTATAAACATCATTTTAACAACGTAAAATTAACAAGTGTCGCACGAGATAAAAATGAAATTCGTAGAAAAAGTCGTGAAAAATCTTAAAACAAAAAAAGTTAGGATAAAAAAATACTATTTTCATTTTTATTATTATTTACATTTGGATGTGTTGCCGAGTGACCGATTTTTTAAATTTTTATTATGACTTTTTTTTTATTTATGGTTTTTATTTCCCGACTTGCATAAATATTTTTTTAAAGAATGAGTAATTAATGTTTAAGCTTTTATAAAACTTTTATAAAAAATTTCGAGCAATTTGTAATTCGAGCATTTGACGTTCGAGGAATTGGTTATTCGAGGAACTTGTTATTCGAGCATTTTCCATTCGAGGAATTGCATTCGAGCAATTTGCATTCGAGCAATTGCATTCGTGCAATTTACCGGGAACCCTGGGACTTGAACCCGTGAGATCCGGCACTAAAATCGACAACGCTAAGCGCTGCTCCATAGGTCCCGACTATAATTAAATTATTAGGGCTAGTTTTAAGTTAAGCTGATTTTAAGCCACCGAAAAAAAAATGTTGAAGAATACGTATTTATGTACCTGTAAAGTGTAAATAGAGCTCCGCTTAGCGATCAGACATTTTGGCAATGTTAAATAAATTGTTATTTTTCAATGATGAATTTGCGATCGTGTATTATTGTCATGTTATCTGTACTCCAGTTGGTCTCGATTTTTTTATTTTAAATATATTATTAAGTCTACAACGAGAGTCCGGAGTTAAACTCTTGAAGTTCAGTGCAAGAGCAGTTTTAAGCGTTAGATTTCTGATTTGAGCTAAATCATATTGTAACTTGAAGGCTGACATCTTAAAATTCAAATCATGTCTGAGTGTAGTAAAGCAGATTTTATCGAAAAAATGCGTAATGCATGGTCACCGCGAAGGGTGAAAGCGGGTATGAGGAGCTTTCGCCCGTTAGCAGGTCGCCTCTTTTGATTTCCTCAGATTAATACAAATACGTCGCATTCCAAAAACCAGGGCCGAATTGGTTTGTATGAGAACAAATCTGTATCTCTCTAAATACATATTATGTAAGAGTTTTTTTTTAAAATTAATGAAAACATAATACAATATTACAAAATGAATTCTTCAATGTCATTGAAAACATTTTCTTATACGATTCCAAACAAAAATACATACAGCTTTATTCTTTTTTAAAACTATTCTGATCCCTAATCCTATAATATTTGAGCTCTCGAGAGGTGAAGTGAGCCAACTTTTAAAATGGTAAAACTTTTTTCTTGGACTTTTTACAATTACGTCTTTACTTGATGTTTTGGTGGATTGCATATATGTTTATTTTACAAAGTTAACAATATTGCAATATATGTATATAAACTGAGGTTATTTCACTTTATCAATACGTGTAGAAATATTACAACGCATCTAACTTATTTTTTTATAAAATACTACTTTGCTCACTTCACTTCTTAGGGGCTCATGTTTTTAACCTTGATTTCTCTGACTATTTAGGCCAATCCGAGTACTGTAAAATTTTGATTATTTAGAGTAAATTGAATGCCTGATAACATACGAACACGTATTTAGATTTTCGCAGTTTTGTAATATCGGAGTTATACTGAAATGTGCGTCTTTGGGGACATGGATTATTGAAAACATTGAAAGAATGCGAAAAAAAATTTACTCACATTTTCAACACAACACACTTTATGCACAAAATAATAAATAATTTTATAAATGAATAGAAGTTGTAATAGTTTTAAAACTACTTTCTTTTAAAAGGCATTTGTATCTATTTCTAGGCGGGACGAAGCCACTTATCAAAATTTAATGGCAGTGTTTTAGTTTAGAAAATTTAAATACGTCTGCAAAGTGATTTTTTTTGTACATCAATTATCGACTTGTTATCCGAATGCGTGGTTAAAAAATCTCGTTTTACGTTGAAAAAGAATTATTATTTTTTAATAATCTAGCTCTAAATTGAAAATTGGCAATTTGTAAAATAATCACAACACGAATGTGACGAAGCAGCTGTTTCTAATATGATTTACGTGATTTGATGTGTGTTATGATGATGGAGTAAAATGCGTGATTGAATTCAAAAGTGATTGATACACAATATGTAGATAATGTAGGCATACTAACTTATACGTCATAATCAATCACAATTCCAGCAATACTCAAAACTCCGTCGCTATCTGGCAGAATACTTAATTCATTCGTTTGGTTAAGCAAATTTTTGAACAACTGTTATGAATTTAATTAGTCTCTTTTTTTAAATAAATAATGGAATACTTCACGTACTCTCCAAAGAAAAAAATCTTGATGTGGTTATATCTGTCAAACATAATTTACTCAATAATATAATAATCCGACATTCAAATTTGTTCACAACACGTTGTAACTTGTAATTATGCAGCTAGAGAAATTATTTCGGGAATATCGACGTTATCAATATGACAAGTAAGATTTGCGAATGTCATTTTAAGATAAACAAATTATGAAGAGGAGAGGGAAGATCATGCTGAAACAAACCGAAGGTATGCGTATTTTATAAAAAAAAAACTAATATCAAAACAGATCTTCAAATAATATTACCAATCAAATTTTGGCTGGAAAGTCGATAAAAGGTGTATTTAGATCAAATAAAGATAATTGGAAAGCTATATTCCTGAGTCTCTTCATATTGTAAAAAGATCTCTTCAAATATTTTAATAAAAGAAAACGTATGTTTTCGATCGTTTTTAGATCGGAAGGAATTTAATCAGCACGTCGTATCATTTCAATTAATTCAATTTACAAAATTGACCGTGTAATTAATTTGTATATCCCTAAATTAGAAAACACATTCGTATATCTTTATCAATATACATTAGAGTAAGATCAGTTACATTACTAAATTGTTCTACAACTTAAGTGTATTATATGTATGTACAACAGAACGAATCGCTATCTACTTGTCGTGCATACGTCGCGTGGAATGCGGTAAAGGGATTCTCCGATTAAAAATGCAATAAAATATGTTCCCAAACGAATTATTTAGCAAGCGTCGTTGTTGGTACTCGTTGGGCACTGTTGTTTGCAATAATAAAATGATAATAATACTTAGCACCCTATTTCATTGCACGTGTCGCACTAGGGGTGCTAAAATAAATGTATAAAGTATTAGTTATGATATGACAAATTGAATGTTTTTATTGAATATATTGATTAAAAACAATACTGTATATCGGCATAAAATATAGTTTTTTAAGTCAGTCTTATTATATGATATAATCAATAAATAAACTAACAACGGTTTTATAAAAACAAGGCAACACATTTCAGTAAGCTCATACGTAAATTAAACATAATAAATCACGAATAAAGACCTCGATTGGATGATTTAAAAATGAATGAACACTATTTTTGGAAATTATTTAATTAAGAACGAACAAAACAAGAATAAATCGGTTCTCAAAATAATTATACCCATATACATATATATATGTACATGTCTGTCATTTTGATTCAATTATCTTTAAAATATTTTCAGCCTACAGTGAATGCCATATAGAATGAATAACATTTCGAGAAAACTAAATATTAATTGGTATGCGTAAAATGATAAATTTGTATATAGACTATGTAATCTTCTTGCTGGCTTATTTATAACTGTTGAGATGAAATTTAGTGCAATCATTATTGGTAACGGTGGTGTGATATTATTATTGGTTTCTACAATATTTGATTTTAACTATAAAGAGTGCATTTTTTCATATTCATATTTGATTACTATTTTGTTCCAACTTGTCATCTTAGAATTAAAATAAAATATAACATTAAAAAAAAAAGAATCAAATGGAAACAAAAGAACTGTCATTATAAAACAGTATGTTAAATGAATATGAAGTTTCAACTCTACCGTTTGTTAGCTCGCTCAAAAAAGAACAACATTAATAATGATATGCAAATTATTTATTAACTTATATATACTGATGTAGAGTTGATAGTATTAAACATTTACATATTAAAAAATAGCATGACGTAACTATTTTTTCTATCCCTATAATTTGTGTCTATCCTGTAAACAGCGCATGTATATTTTTTCATTACATCCAAATTCTACTTATAAAAGAATTCGCCCTTTGTGTCGCAGAATCGTTTGACAAAATATTTTTATTAGTCGTTATACAATTTTATTTTATTGACGTCAGGCTAAATTAAAAATGGGGTCAGCCACCCGGGAGCGGGCGGTTAGGCACTGCTTACCCTTGGCGGGATGGAAAGAAATTAATTCCACGGCAACGAATATTACATTATTAATTAGTGGAACGGTTGACAGATTTTTTCTAATTGAGTCGAATAAGCCGATTAGTTCCATTATTAATTCATTAGTATACCAATAACCTATTTTCTCATTGGAATTGTATTTATTGCGTAGCTGAATAAAAAAAACATTTTTTTGTCTATTTTGCCATTCTATTTATAAAATATACAACCTTTGTCTTAAGTTTTAATGTTTTAACCATGTGCGTTGCCAATGTCGTGAACTTGGACATTTAATATAACATTTTAACAATGATCATATAATATGCAGGATTCGTTGTTAGTCAACTGTTTGTCGCGAATCCAGTGAGTTAGTTGGGTAGGAAAGGAACATTTAAATCTTTAGAGATCTCAGAACTATACAATATATCAGTGCTTTTTTTTTTAAATAAAAAGGTATCGAAACTCACTTCTTGTCAAGATTTTTTTCTAGTTTGTGTCCGTTCGCAATGTGATGCAAATCAGGCTTCCTAATGAAGGTATCTGAACACAATTTCTTTTTCCGAAAAATGCTTGTAGTTTCTGAACCTCTCTTTTTTCTCGAAGAGAGTAAGGATAGAATGATAGGCCTAAGATAGGACTTGTAGTTAACTAATTGCTCTCGCTTTTCTTCATACTGTGATTCGTCATAAAAGCTACTCACTGCTCGATGGACTGTTGGGAAAAGGTTTTGTTAATAAGAGAATTTTGGAAAACAAAACAATATGTGAAGTATTAGACCCCTGGTTTTGGTCACATAGTGGATGTCTATAGACTTGGTAGTATTTACACATTACATTCCAAAGGGACCTAAGATTGGAAGAAACAGACAATGGTTTCCATGAAAAAAAAACAGTTTTTAAAGCAAAATATTAATAAAAGCTTACGAATATTGATTTGAAGCATTAAAAATTCAAAGAAATAAGGTGCTGGAACGCCGTTCCACCGCGTTACATGGAAAGAAAAAAACTTCAATATATTATAATATTTTTAAGTTTAGGGATAATGATCTGCAGATACTGCGGAGTAGTATTCATAAAAACCTTTAGATTAAAAAATGAAATGAAGTTAAATAAATAAATGATGATACTTTCGATGGTTTCGGCGGTAACTTTGTGGAAGTTCATTTAAATAGAAAATTTAAATTAACTTTGATTATTCCACGTATTGTGTTACTAACTGTGACACGTGTTTCGCCTCTTTCAGAGGCATCTTCAGACTTACTATCGCAAAGTTTGCTTAAGTAATGAAGCAAGATTGATTCTAACATTTTAAAATTATAAAATTACAAAATGGAGGTTTGGGTTTTTTTCCTTTTAAGAGGAGCAAGGAGGGGGGTGTAGAATCGAAATAAAACAAACAGATAATGATACTAATGATACTAATGATATGTAATCAATCAGATTGGGATTTTTCCTTTTTAAGGGAAGCAAATAGGGGATTATAAAATCGAAACAGTGCAAACAAATTTAATCATACTACTAATGACGTTAAACATTACAAACTATTAAACTAATGAGCTGCAATCAATCAGCTAGGTTTGTGATTACTCTATTAATTGGAAACAATTTAAGTAAAGGGGAGCCACCTGTGCTATTATGAATATTATTTAATAATATTTCTTTTTTGTTAATAGTTTTATTAATTTCTAAAAATTCTAAACTATTCATCATTACTTGCTTCATTACTTAAGCAAACTTTGCGATAGTAAGTCTGAAGATGCCTCTGAAAGAGGCGAAACACGTGTCACAGTTAGTAACACAATACGTGGAATAATCAAAGTTAATTTAAATTTTCTATTAAAATAAATGATGCATTCGCTTCGATGATTATATTATTATTGACGTTTTTACCTACTATGAATACGGATTGCAATAGCGACCGTGTATATTATTACCGGTATTTCATATATAATAAAATATCGTCATGAAAAATGACGCACATTGGAGTACCCAGGTGCAATAAAATTTGGAGGCCCGGTTTTTCGGATAACATAAAAACGTCAAAAAACTCCAAGTAAACTAGTAAAAATCTAAGAAAATCTACAGTACAAAAAGTATATAGGTTATATTATATAAGCTATTTTTGAGGCCCCTAAGATTCGTAGACCCCAAGCGCGCGCCTCATTTGCTTATAGGATAATCCACCATTGCTTCCCATATACATAGACTATCTGATCGTACATACATACAAGTCGTAGATAGATCGATTAATAAACTACTAGTCTGCTCATAACTATATTTTTTTAACCTCAGCTTCGCTGACAAAGAAGTTTGATCTACTGATTAACAATCAGTTATCATAATGCTTTTCCTGTTGAAATTCAAAATGAAGAGTTAAAAACATGTAGTGTATTCAACATTGATGGTATACAAATTAAATTTAAGGCTCAATGGCACGGTTAATAGTGTCAAATTAAATTATTAACATTGCTCAAAAATTAAATAGCTATTAGATATTGTACCTATAGTTATTTCTAACCAAGGCTGTGGAGTCGGGGGAAAAAAGACGACTTCGACTCTGACTCTAAATTCTAGTAGACTTCAGACGAATCAATATGATGAATAGACTGATCATTTTTCAGTATCTTAAAATTATTTTTCTCCGGTTTTTCCGATTCCACCTCCGGAAAAACGCATGACTTCACGACTCCCGACTCCGACTCCACAGCTCTGGTTATAACGGTCTCCTATCTGTGGAGACCGAGACCAAAGCTACATATTATGGGATAAATACTTCGTGGAATAGTGAAATATATCAAAATACCTAGTTTATTTTCAAAAATAATGTAAATAGCCAAATTCGATCACGGACCCAAAGCAATTATATGAACGGGCAATACTGAATATAACATAAATGACCAGATAGCTCGTGATTTGGGCTGCTCTATAATTATGGATGCAATTTCTATTGCTAAAGCGCAAAAAGATTCTAATTGAATATATATTTATTCTCTATACAGTAAAACCCCCATTTACACTAAAGTCGGGACAGTGTAATTTGGGGTAGTGTAATGGGAAAGTGAATTTCATACAAAATTAGGGATTTGGTTTTTACCGCAAAAAAATGCAAAACTTAGATTTCCCTTAGTTTTGCAAAAAAAAAAATAGGACGAAATATTTAGTTACTAAGTGGTAAAATTCAAAGCGCAACACATAGACAGTCGCCAGGCTATACGTGTATAGCCTGGCACGTGTTGAATACACAGACGCTAGCCAACATTTGACTATATGCGCCGCACAGACGACCGTCTCGTAGCAACGACAATGTAATGCGACAGTGCAGTTGGGGGATTTGCAGCGAATATTTCAAGCGAGCGCGTGATTCGAGGTAGTGTAATTGGGGGCTCCACTGTATATTAAGCTCTAAACGCATTACATTTTATATTTTCTTTCCATGACCTCGACAATATGTTAAGCCCCCGGACTCAAAGTTCCCTTTTTGGCCCTAGTTTATAACAAGGGCTGTGGAGTCGGAGTCAGGTGTTTCTTCTGAATTCGGAATCGTTACAACCATGGCTGTAGGATAGGAGTCCAAAAATTCTTACATCACCGACCTATTTAAAAAAATATATTTAATGACGTGTATTTAAACAACAGGAGTCCATGGAGTTGCAACGGTATGATAGGCTGACTAAAGTTAAACTGATAGCTCACATACGTACATATATATAATTACGTATTAAACGGAAATGACTGAAAAAAAATATTCGAAGTCGTCGGAGACTTCAATAACCCTTATTTATAGAAGTTTTAGTATTATACATATATTCAAGTGTGCTGTCTATCAGAAAATTATAGGAAATTCAACACATACACTATATAGATTGGATATAAGTTGTATATTTATTTTATTTTTAAAAGGGTGCATGTTTCACTGGAAGGGAAATGAGAGGGTAGTGTCTTTTTGACTGTCAATGACACCTACAGAACAAATCTCTAACTAATAATGAAGGTACCGGATGTTTGTGGAGCAAACAGTTTTTTTTGTTAATATAAAATAATTAAAAAATGATATCTGTTAGGAATTTATTTCATGTAACAACAAAACTTGATATTAAAATTTAAAATCCTATTGCATAGATTGTTGCGATGTAATGCAAATAAATTTAGAAAAACATATTCTTATACGGTTGTCATAAACATCTATTATATTTGATATTATATTAATTTCTTCAACGATAATATTTGTGTTATAAATAAAGTATCCACAGTTGAATAAAGAGATGACCACACTTCTAACCTCGTGAGTATCTTTCTACAGAATATTATGACATCGTTATTTATCAGTGGCGGTTCTAGGTACTGGGCTAGGTGGGCTAAGCCCGACCTGCATTTTTCACCCAAAACTTTAGATGGCTGAATAAAAATGAACAGCAATTCGGCCGCTGAACAAAATAAATACATTTATAAGCGTAACTAACCTTCCCCAAATGGATATAATATCTTTGTTTAAATTTTCCTCTATCAATATAAGACAATGCCATGTCTACCTACAATAATATTTTCGATTGTTTTTATTACAATTTTAAGCTGAGCCGGCATAAAAAAAACAATAACCCTATAAATAATTCATAGAGAACATTCAACGTGACGTCAGTCTGGCAACACCTATGTACATGCTATTGGTCAGAGGCTAACGGCTTCCAGCCCGTAACCATAGACAATATTTCTTTACACTGGAACGCAATCTAGCACGATTCGATTTTGTTTGTATTTGTATGTACGGAAACGTCATCAAACACACAGGACTGTATTTCAAATTTACTGGCTTCTGTCATTCATCGGGGGCTAAACTGGAATTAGTCCATGGCCCATACAAACATACCAATATCTTTGTATTTTATGAAAGTGACAGGTATCGAATCTCAGTGAAAGTTCTGTATTGCTTTTTTTACTTGTTATTTCACTTCGAAAGAGACAAATTTAAGGTCACGTATTATTATTTCTTACTTACATTAGCATTGATTGTATTATATAGTAATTTATGCTTTGCAGTAGTGTCGTAGTATTTGTTAATTTGCTTGTAGATTAATGTATAAGATGAAGTGGAAGCATGCAAATTTTCGTAAATAGTATACAATGCTATGCTTTTCTCTAGCCCACCCAAGATTTCAGGTCAGGAACCGCCACTGTTATTTATTGGTACTTACTATACAAATTATACTAAGGGAAAGGTGGAGATGTATAACACATATTGCGAGTACATATAATATTTATTATATACTGTGTACATGCCTTGATGCTTAGTAAATCCCTTGTTTATTTTTACATCACCGAAGAGGAACTTGAATGTGTATTTTAATATGTTTTATTCAACAAGCTTACTTGACTAATTAATGTCAATTGATAATATTTAAAGCCTAAATAAACTTCATGAAATGCGTCATTGTTAAGAAAATATATGAGCTTTAATTTTTCATCATTATTTTGGATATTTCAGGTTGCGAATTGTGATCTAACATAAATTACTCCAAGGTAAATACTTCAGTATACTATAAATGATAATTTCTAATAAAAACAATCTCGATAATGAAATAAATACAGGTTAATACGCTGTAAATAACCTTTAAAATTACATATCCAAAATATACCAATAAACATCCGGTTAGAGAAATCTAATAATGTTTATTTGTTGCTGTTTTTTTAATCTCACAATGTATCAAGTTAATCTACCGAAATTCTAATAATAAAATAGATGCACATTAATTATTAAACATTTTCTTGTTAATTTGTTTCTATACATCGTGTAGCAGTGTCGCCTGCTTAGTGCTTAGTTAAATAGGGGATTACCCTATCATGATCGTTTTGTAACAAAGAGAGCAAGGTATTTTTATTTGAGCGGATAAATCACCAGAGTATTTATAATATCAGTAAGGGAGGACGACCCTCCGATGTTTTCCTACAATATGTTTGTATAACGCCGGATAGGTATTCATTTATTATATTCCAACACTTCTGCACTATAATTCATTGATATCACATCATATTAGTGTATGCAATTTTAAAAAAATATTATTTAAATGATTTCGTAAAACTATTCTAACTTAGTGCTACATTATAATATCACTTAAAACGACCATTTTGAGATGACATATTTTTTTAGAAGGCCTAGGAGGTAAAAATACGATTAAGGCTGTGCAATGGCACAGTGTGCATACTACTAAAGACGAAAGCAGTGTTAGCGAATATTTGAAGGCCGCGTTTATATTTTTAAAAAAATATATAAATTAAGCGTCACATTGAAGAAGGTCAAGTGAGACATATGTACATAAATTGTATTATCATTTAGTAACGTATTCACAACAAAAGTTTTTACCTTTAATTTAAATAAAATGCCGCAGGTTCCCCTCATTTGAACCGGATGATTGAGGGAGGGGTTGGTAATATAACATAACCATTATTGTATGTTGTGAGCAATAAGCCACGCGCGCGCGGCTGCGCAGCAGTTTGAAAACCCCCGCGCGCTCATTCTGGGTTGGCGTGCACTCCAATACAACTATTCAAGTAATATTTTTGAAATTCAAATAATCCTAATTGTGTAAAATAAATTACACATTGAACATTAAGATAATTTAACTAGAATTAAATTCTCATATATTACCAGAACAAGAAATTCATCTATGTGGATTAGTTGTAAGGAACAACGTGAATATGCAATATCTTTTCACCAAGAATTGAGCACATTAAAAGTGATTATTCCGTCAAAGTAGTTTTATCAATGTGCTTTGGGAAAAAAGCGTTACAAATCTCTGTTACGATCAACAATAAAATAGTAATGCATCAAGAAAAATAATTTATTTTAAATAACATTAATGTATGTTTTTATAATTAATAATATAATACATAACATTACTGATTCCCACTATTTGCCAGAGCACTTGCACGACAAGTACCTTTTACTAAAGAACGTACTTACCCGAAAATAAAACTGGGGTGTGGTATACTTACACCCTACATCAAAGGCTGTATCTACTGAATTACTATAGAATGACCATGAGTTTATTTCCATATTTAACAAAAAATATTAAAGGTTTCGTGTAATTTCAAGAATAACTTTTTTTTTCATTGGAGAGCTTTTCTAAGCTACCAATAAATTAATCCATATATCGAAACGGCAAATTTCATTAACAATAACGTTCAATAATTAAAATTCCCTTTGGAAAATACTTTTTTTTTACGAAACGGCACCCTCTCTGTTTGCAAGATTTCTCGCATTTTACGAGATTCGTGTAGTTATCGATGCATTAACGCAGGCAGGCATAGGCAACCTTTCCTAGGTCCGAGGCCAAATTATCATTCTGTCTCCGAGTCGACGGCCGGACCAAATTATACTATTATAAACATAATAAAGTAATATTTAATGAAGTAAAACACGTTGCTATTTCTTATATGGTGGTGATCATGAACTAGTAGAGTGGAGCCACTGCAAGCGCCCGTGTCATCTCCATTATTTAATCCCTCCCTGAAACTATTAATTTCTTTCTCTAATACTTCGCCGAGATGAATTAGGGTCGGAAAAAATAGCTCGGCGGGCCGGTGGTTGCCCATATATGCGTTAACGTGATAGTGTGGTGGGGTATCAGAGTCCGTCATTCCTCATGAATTGTATAGGTATTCCGAGACTAATATATGTTTTGTTTAATTTGATTAGTGTTAAAAGGTGCGGTGATGGAGATAGAGCATAGATGACCATTGTGTCGACTCCACAGCCCTGGTTATTATTGATGTAGAAGAAAAATAAAATAAATAAAATAAAATTTGATCGCATGGTCACCCCAAAGTTTTGTATGAAATGAAATCAGGTGATTTGTAAGTTATTCCTTTGTCGTAGTTATTTTAATATCACAGGAATGCGGGGGGAGTTACGCTCTTTTGTATATTGGCTGTTACAATTGCCGTTTTGTAAATTAGGGTGACCAATCAAGTCTGTAATGAATAGACAGACATCGGCTTTGATATGTATTGCATAGTTTATGTGACTTTATATTATTAATTATATGTCGGGGACAAATTATACACGGTGGTTGGTATTGATGTTTTGTTAAGTCAAAAATGAAAATTGAGAGAATATTGTCAATTGCGGTATTTTTTTATTAATTTTCTGCTACACTTAATTCAGCGTTTACGTGATCACAAAGAAAGTGATTACTCTTCTTTTCACGGCAGATAACGCTTAAAAAACCATGTAAGCTGAGTGATTGAAATTCATAGAATAGTTTAAGAATTTTTCCCTGCTTTTAAAAAACTATGTTATTTGAAATAAAATAACAATATTGGGTAGAGAAAATCGTGTAAAAACAGGTAATAATATAACATATTATCATTGTCGAGAAAAAATAATACTATTCATTGCTACTTAGTTGCATACAGGGGTTTTTATGAGAGACTGGACATAAATCGCTTTCATCGCTAGAAATGTCTTAGCACGTCTAATGTGGGAGGATCTAATGAAACCTTTTGTTGTTATAACTGTCTTGTGTTGTTGAATTTATTTTTATTAGGAAATCTATTATCCACTCTTTGGAATCGGGTTAGAGCGAATAATTCGTGTAAAAATATAGTATTGGCTCTTTTCGGTCGACCGTGTTATTTCAAAACCGTGTAGAAAATAGTTTAGTGTGTATAGTAATCTGAGCATCCTTTTTCGCAGGGCCCTCATGCATTGTACGACTCTGCCAAGAACAAATAATAGAAAAAGTAAAATAATTTATTTTCTTAATCGTTATTGTGATATGGAAGGCGGCCGTGAAACAGCGGCTGCATACACAGAACAGGTGGTGGTGGGATAATCAACAACTAACTTGTCAGTTTTTAAGAAATCAAAAAACTAGGTATTTATTTCTCATAAAAAATCTTTTAAGATATCATAATGTTGGAGAATTCAGTTAAACAATACTTAGATGTGAAATATACTTACCAACAAAAAAAAGAAGCATTGTAGTATTCTTGGCGTACATAATATAATACATGCTATTGACGAACCCCATTCTCCTAAAGTAGAATTCGAGAGAGAAAAAAAAATCTCTCCCGCCCCCGACTTGTCGGATTTGGTATAAACAGGGTGGTCCTAAATAGGTATGCAAATTTCTATGAGATTTTTGGGAAACAAAACAAAAAGTAACAATGAAATAAAACTTCTCAATCAAGGTCAAGTTATTAAATGTAAACATTTATTCTGGTCTACCTTCATGTCATTACAAATTAATACAAGTATGGTAGGTATACAAACATATTTAAAACAATTCAAACTGCAAACACAAAGACATTGTAAAATTATAAAGTCCATCTGCGATAATGAAGGTATCTAGTTTTACGCTCCAAGCGTTTTATTATACTTCATTCAAAATCGAAGTGTAATTAATAACAGATAGTGTTTATGAAATTAATTTTTACTGTAATAAAAATGATAGATAATCTTTTAGAAATTCTACAGTTAAAATATTGATATTGATAAACAATGTTAATTTTTAATACAATATAAAACAAACAAACTCCTTTCGGAGAGACCAGGAATTTACGACTGATTAATCAGTAATAAGAAAATACACGACCCACCTTTGAAGACGTTCACTCTCAGCTAATCGCTATACAAAAAAAATAGAATCAATAATAAAAGTAATTATAACGATGGCCATAGATTCCTTCAAGGGTGGGCGTCCTATTTCTTATAAACAAAATCTACATGATTTGTGGAAACCCTATTACAATTTCGGTTACACATTTCTTTATAGTAACCAGTTATAGTATAGCAAATTTTATATAATTAATTAAGAGTTCATTGTGCATAATGCTTCTACTTCAGTATTTCAAAAGTATATAATCAAAACAAGAATTTATCTATATAGTGATTTCTAATTCAGGATTTTTAACAGCAGTTAATCAACAAAGTTTATTTTGTATAATGTCTTTTAATTCTAACTCTAACAGTAGGTAATCCAACAAAAGCTTATTATATATAATGTTTCTTAATTCTATTTTTAATATTAGTTAATTAAAGAAAGTTATTTATGTAAATAAACTAATACAAAGACAATTATTTATATTTACTGATTTTAATACGTCGTTGGTTGTCTACCAGATCGCGGTGCTAGGGGAAGGGAATGGGGAACCTTGCAAGGGAACCACCCACTCTTCCTGACCAATTCATTACAAAACCTCTTAATCTAAGTTCGGATTCAAAGTCCTTTGACTTACGTATAACAAATACGCTCCTCTAGCCTTACGGCGACTTCCTAAGTCGCTAGCTAGCTTCGACTAAAAAAACCGCAACTGCCAAGCCCCAGGCATGGCGTTACTAGTCCCGTCCTAGTCCCAGACTTGGACGTGACTAACCCCGTCGGGCATCTGAATTACATGAACTTTGGCACTAACAAATACTACGTTAATTACTCGCATATTATTCACGGCGATCTGGTTAACATTAACAAACAAAGGGAAGCTTTTTGGTTTTAACTAACCATGGTAAAAAAAAAATATATATTTCAACAGTCCTCGTAACATTTATCTCTACACTAATTATAGCTTTATACATCTTACAGATTAGCTTAACAAAAAAATTACAATGAAGAGGAAACAATTCCCATTAAGTATAAAAGAAATTACTTTGCAATCTTGTAAGGAGAGATATTATTTAAACACTTAAAAAAACAACAAAACCTTACTCACGATTTTCATCTGTAGAGACAGCTCGCTTTGGACCACTATTTTTCCTTACCTTAGTTAAATAATATATTTTCCGTGAATTTATTTATTTACTTAAAACGGGAGAAGTTAGAAAGAAATCAATGCGATCACAATAAAAAGCTGGGACACCAAAAGCGGCTCTCTCTACAGATGCGAGCTAGATTCTGTTCATGAATTGAATTTTTAATTTAATTTCAAAATTAAAATATAACAACAGGGTACCGTCCGATGGTACCCGTAAAAATTAAATATTACAAATTACATGTTCGCGAGCAGAAAGCTCGGAAGTAAGAGTCTGAGTGAGTGCGTGTGCGGAGATAATAAGTGTCGCTCTATTAGATTTGTCCCGCTTTTTATTCTTTTCTCGCTGAAATAATTCCTCCGCCACTTGGGACTATTTCCTTTACAATCAAATCCGATTGGTTGCTTCGTTTTGCTTACTGATTTTTAGGAATGCAACATTAGTTTCTCACGCCTCTCGACAAAAATTTAATATGGGAATACCCTATTTATTTCGTTGCGTTTATCGCTTATATGTACTTCCTATATGAGACGACAATTATAAGAAATGCGTACGTGTTAAAACTGAGGCGCCAATTATCACGCTTCAATAGCATTGTGGAATGTTCTTTGTGATGAGGTAACTCTTCTGCGTACATGCTAGTCGAAAAAATTTTAAAAAGGTTATCGTAAACGTGGGAACCAGACCATTAAAAACCGTCTCGTATCATTCCCTCCTGCTTCAAAAGTCCCAGGTTACCGTTAACCTTTTTCTTCGACCAGCATGGGAAAAAAAAATCTTGAGTCTATGTCAAAAAAAAAACTAATACCTCCCCTAAACAAGTACAACTACAAAACATAAAGTTATTAATAAAAGAGAAAGAAAAAATATTTCGCATATCTATACATAACCATTCCCCTTGCTCCAGCTTTCATGCTAGAAATCTTCTGGTGACGTTGGTGTTTTGAGAAGGCCTTCATCGGAGAGTTCAGGGATGCCTCTTCCATCTGTTTCGGGCTACTGGCGTCGCTCTGACATCCACGCGACGTCGCGGCGTCCGCCGGTCCATGGATAGCCGCAAACGCAAGCTTTCTCTCCAGGCGTGTACCTCTTCTTTTCCAATTTGTCTTCCAGTCCATTTCAGCGACGCGTAAAAGCTTTATACTGGCAAGCCAACGCTCGAATGCGTATTTCCTTGTTTACGCTATCGGAATGTATACAATAGTTGAGCTATCTTGTCATCCCATGTCCGATGCGTAGACGTCTTAACATGCACACACCGTGCTTTAATCTTTTTATTGCTGACACTCACAGTCGTCGGTACGAGTAAATTTTCGTATTTATTTATCTTATTTTATTATTAGGACCCCTTTGAAACGTAACTCGTTTAAATTGTTTGTACTTCTGTTTATTATTTGCAATTGTATATTTAAGAGTGAATTTCGCCGGTTTATTTTTATTTATAATTTATTTGCTCATTTAAATTTTTGGTTGATTTACGTAGTGTTTATTTTTAATAATTGTCATTGTCACTGTTAATTAATTTAAAGTGTTTATTATGATTTTTCCGATCACTGTCATTTAGTTTATATTGTCTGCGATGATTGTTTTTTTCACTGTTATTATATTATTAATGTCTATTACGATTGTTCCGGTCACTGTTAATTAACTTCCGAGTCTACAATAATCGTTGAAGCCGTTTGATATTTCGCTGCCCTCTACGCATCTATCTGTGTATCCATATTTTGTAATGCGTTAGCACTGCGTAGCATGCTCTTTGCTTCGTAGACTGCAATCTCTGGTGTAGCGCTACGACGTCGGATGTCGTCACCGCGCTACGTAACAATGCTCATTGGCTACGCCGTAGCACTCATTTTCTTCTCCGTACGTTATTTTATTCCTTCCCCTCGCTGCCTCCTTTCCATCATTCTCGGGAAGCCCTGGACAGATTTTTCCTCCTTCTGCTACCTTTGTCTCGTACCGTCTCGTCGGCGCGGATCCCTCTGTTCGTCGACCATGTTCGCGGCTCGGCCATCAGAGCGTTCGGGTGTCGTTGCCGCCTATCCAGTGAATGAGATTTTTGGTGGGCGGATTTAGGAGACTTGGACCTGATCGGCACTTCGTGCTGAATGGGAGTTGGTAGGAGTTGAGTGGTGTAAGGAATATTGGATATTCGTATAGGAATATTTAAGCATTCGGTGAGTAGGCGACCCCTGCCTACTACGGTGTGCAGCAACGTGGATGGGTGACCGTTTTCGTACTGCGCGTCTGATGCGCCTTGGTCTCCCATCCTCTTCCTGTTATAACGTCTAGTGTCCGAACAACCTTGACCAGCTTGTCAAAGGTGTTCCACTCAATTCTGCTGATTGTTGTGGTCCCGGATGCTAACAGTCCCTGGATCATCAGTACTAATTTTTCAGGGCCGCATTCGTCTGCGCGCCCCCTTGCAATGGCCTTCTTCTTCTTTGCCGAAAGAGATTCAACTCTTCACCTCCTTTTAGGGCGTTGAATTACTCCGTACACTAACCTGGTACGCCACTCACAATTATTACATTTTACAACAAAAAAAAAATGTTTCAATAATTAACAACACACAAAAATTCACTTTCATTATCGCTGGACATCAGTTCCTTGGACGCCACCAACCCCAGATACAGTTGGACTTAACCTTGACTGAGTTACCATACCTTTTTTTTTTTTAAATATTATTACCGAAAAAAAAAATCTTTTACTTATCTCAGGGTGTAAGGTAAGTGATTTAAACAATATTAAATTTGCTAATTTTTAAACTCGGAAGTGAAAAAAAAAATCCGACCCCTCGACTATAGTCCTCCCTATCGCACCCTGGTATGCAGGTGATCAATCAGCCTACCAACGTGGATCCTGGTTTGGACTTGTACGTTCAGCGTACAGTCGTTTCAACACCTTAAACTTGTAATCGTTCGTTCGCTTAGAAATTATGTTTCTATTGAATATACATTTAATTTTTAAATTTAATATTTTTGTTAAATCGAGCCACTCGTTGGGACCGCCAAGAATGACGAACCCCATTCTCCTAAAGTAGAATTCGAGAGAGAAAAAAAAATCTCTCCCGCCCCCGACTTGTCGGATTTGGTATAAACAGGGTGGTCCTAAATAGGTATGCAAATTTCTATGAGATTTTTGGGAAACAAAACAAAAAGTAACAATGAAATAAAACTTCTCAATCAAGGTCAAGTTATTAAATGTAAACATTTATTCTGGTCTACCTTCATGTCATTACAAATTAATACAAGTATGGTAGGTATACAAACATATTTAAAACAATTCAAACTGCAAACACAAAGACATTGTAAAATTATAAAGTCCATCTGCGATAATGAAGGTATCTAGTTTTACGCTCCAAGCGTTTTATTATACTTCATTCAAAATCGAAGTGTAATTAATAACAGATAGTGTTTATGAAATTAATTTTTACTGTAATAAAAATGATAGATAATCTTTTAGAAATTCTACAGTTAAAATATTGATATTGATAAACAATGTTAATTTTTAATACAATATAAAACAAACAAACTCCTTTCGGAGAGACCAGGAATTTACGACTGATTAATCAGTAATAAGAAAATACACGACCCACCTTTGAAGACGTTCACTCTCAGCTAATCGCTATACAAAAAAAATAGAATCAATAATAAAAGTAATTATAACGATGGCCATAGATTCCTTCAAGGGTGGGCGTCCTATTTCTTATAAACAAAATCTACATGATTTGTGGAAACCCTATTACAATTTCGGTTACACATTTCTTTATAGTAACCAGTTATAGTATAGCAAATTTTATATAATTAATTAAGAGTTCATTGTGCATAATGCTTCTACTTCAGTATTTCAAAAGTATATAATCAAAACAAGAATTTATCTATATAGTGATTTCTAATTCAGGATTTTTAACAGCAGTTAATCAACAAAGTTTATTTTGTATAATGTCTTTTAATTCTAACTCTAACAGTAGGTAATCCAACAAAAGCTTATTATATATAATGTTTCTTAATTCTATTTTTAATATTAGTTAATTAAAGAAAGTTATTTATGTAAATAAACTAATACAAAGACAATTATTTATATTTACTGATTTTAATACGTCGTTGGTTGTCTACCAGATCGCGGTGCTAGGGGAAGGGAATGGGGAACCTTGCAAGGGAACCACCCACTCTTCCTGACCAATTCATTACAAAACCTCTTAATCTAAGTTCGGATTCAAAGTCCTTTGACTTACGTATAACAAATACGCTCCTCTAGCCTTACGGCGACTTCCTAAGTCGCTAGCTAGCTTCGACTAAAAAAACCGCAACTGCCAAGCCCCAGGCATGGCGTTACTAGTCCCGTCCTAGTCCCAGACTTGGACGTGACTAACCCCGTCGGGCATCTGAATTACATGAACTTTGGCACTAACAAATACTACGTTAATTACTCGCATATTATTCACGGCGATCTGGTTAACATTAACAAACAAAGGGAAGCTTTTTGGTTTTAACTAACCATGGTAAAAAAAAAATATATATTTCAACAGTCCTCGTAACATTTATCTCTACACTAATTATAGCTTTATACATCTTACAGATTAGCTTAACAAAAAAATTACAATGAAGAGGAAACAATTCCCATTAAGTATAAAAGAAATTACTTTGCAATCTTGTAAGGAGAGATATTATTTAAACACTTAAAAAAACAACAAAACCTTACTCACGATTTTCATCTGTAGAGACAGCTCGCTTTGGACCACTATTTTTCCTTACCTTAGTTAAATAATATATTTTCCGTGAATTTATTTATTTACTTAAAACGGGAGAAGTTAGAAAGAAATCAATGCGATCACAATAAAAAGCTGGGACACCAAAAGCGGCTCTCTCTACAGATGCGAGCTAGATTCTGTTCATGAATTGAATTTTTAATTTAATTTCAAAATTAAAATATAACAACAGGGTACCGTCCGATGGTACCCGTAAAAATTAAATATTACAAATTACATGTTCGCGAGCAGAAAGCTCGGAAGTAAGAGTCTGAGTGAGTGCGTGTGCGGAGATAATAAGTGTCGCTCTATTAGATTTGTCCCGCTTTTTATTCTTTTCTCGCTGAAATAATTCCTCCGCCACTTGGGACTATTTCCTTTACAATCAAATCCGATTGGTTGCTTCGTTTTGCTTACTGATTTTTAGGAATGCAACATTAGTTTCTCACGCCTCTCGACAAAAATTTAATATGGGAATACCCTATTTATTTCGTTGCGTTTATCGCTTATATGTACTTCCTATATGAGACGACAATTATAAGAAATGCGTACGTGTTAAAACTGAGGCGCCAATTATCACGCTTCAATAGCATTGTGGAATGTTCTTTGTGATGAGGTAACTCTTCTGCGTACATGCTAGTCGAAAAAATTTTAAAAAGGTTATCGTAAACGTGGGAACCAGACCATTAAAAACCGTCTCGTATCACTATGAACATTAACATATTTATTTAAATATAATTTCATCCGCCATTGCGTTATGTAACTTTGTCTTTATTGTGGCTTTACTAACCACATACCTAAATTTTGAGTGAAATTTTATAATATACCTAAAGCCTTTGATAAAAAAATCGTTGTTGCAAAACTATTTAATATGCTTTTCAATGTAACTTAGTTACAAAATGTGGCCAAATGCCTACCTGCACCATTTTTTAAATACAAACACTCTTTGCCGTTCTCAATACTTGGCCTTATGTGGAAATATAGCCGTCGCTTGGTTTTTCATAATACATATAAGGCAGCATGAAAATAATTATGACTATCATAATGGTAAACGGACTGCTTCTGCAAAACTGACTTACTCCAGTAATGATTTTTTTTAGTAAAAAGTGAAATTTTACCATCAAACAGAATTTATCAACCCCAAAGTATCTTATTTTTGAATTTGTCAAATTCCGCATGACAGTTAAATCTATAGGTTTTATCCATGTGAATCTACATTATTTGAACGTGTATACTTTTTAGTCGGAACTGAAATTTAACCAAGTATTACATAATATGGAGAAGAACAAAATATATATTACATAATAACTTGTATATTACAAATATTATTTTGTAGTATTTTGCTACTAATATTTATTTAACAAGATAACCAAATGCAACAAAGCACCTGTCAAAGTTAGAAAATTTTATTTTTCATAAGATATTTGAATTAAGTACCGTTTTGAATGCCGAATTCACTTTATTAACGATATTCAGATTTTTCCTCATCATTAACAAGACATTTTATTTAGCCTGTATTTAATGGGTCGGTATCTAATTCGAAGAATCGTCAGTAAATAAAATAAATGGCCAATAGTATATCAAAATGGTCAGTTAATATTATAAACTGTCCGTATATACTGTATCAGTATGAATGTGATCAGTTATTAAATAAAATAAAAACGGTTGGTTTTTAAATAAAATAGTCAGTAATTTAAGTAAATGGCTAGTTTTATTTTGACAGCTGGTGAATTTTATCAAAGATGGTCGAAATGATGGTTTTATGTCAACTCGTACACTTGTACGCTCTGGTCTCTTTTTATGCGGATTTTTTATATGCGATTCTCTGTGGAACGTATGGACTACCGCATAAAAAAAAACCCGAGTGTATACTTTTTCATACTGGTTTTTGATTTGTATTTCGCCTGAATTACCGATTTCACTGGTTCCCATGTAATGTAAATGTAATAGTAGAAGAACATGTACCAGTAGTTGACCTTTTTTAAATAAAATTGCCATCAATTGACCCAATGCTAAACGGCAATCGTTATTGTTGTTGAATTTTTGCTCTTAAGAGGTCAACTACTGGTACATTTACCTTAATATCTCAAAACCACTTATCAAAGTAAAAATAGAAAAATGTATTTATTGTATCAGCAGTAAATTATAGGCTCAGTAACTTCCACCACATATAAGACAAGTGATTTTTCTCACACAATTTTTTTTAGATATTCCAAATAAAGTCCAATTCCGGAACTGAAAAAAACTTTAGGAGTTTTGCTTACTTGCTTCGGGTCATTTATGTGGGATACTACCTCCATCCATTCATAGTTAAGTACATCAGGCCGCTCTAGCCATTTCCATAATCTCCCAAACTTTTGCATCAATGAAATAGTAGCTGCTGCTTTAGGAATATGGACGATTTTCCCCGGAAAGTATTTTCCTTCATATAAGAATACTACATGTTCATTAATGGCTTTAATAACAAGCAGCCAATGAGTTTAAGGCGCAATGCTTTCATCGATAGACTCGTGTCATTCACTTTGCGTTGAGTCTGAAATGTCAGCACCAGTGGCGTAAGAAGGGGTCCCGCCACCCGGAGCGGTTTATGAATTTGCCGCTCCCCCCTAAATTTTTTCATTTTTTTTAATAAATTCTACTATTTTTATAACTATGAGATTATATTACTGGTGGCTTAATTTTTTTTATGCATAAATATAATTTCCCAAAAAATATTGTACGTTGTTCATTATATTTTCTTTTGATTTTTTTTTCTTATATTGTAAAATCAAATTGCAGGGCAGGAACTTTGTGTGTCAAAAAAATATTAGGCAATGGTCTTTTTTATTGTGTTTGGAGGAAAATGGTAAAATATTGCTGTTATTATTAGTATTCATTTTCCAAATAAGTAAATGAATTTAAAGTTGTAAGTTAATTCAAAATAAGAGATACTATATTTTATTTTATAAACATAACATTTGGAAATATAATTTCTGGATTTCTCTTCACAAAAGTCGTTAGTAACATTATCAAAATCTATTTTATGTGACACTTAAACTTGTCTTAAAAGCGTGGAGGTGAAATTCTTATCATAGTCAGAAACAACTAACGACTCCGACTGCCGCCTCCAAACTAGAAATTTTTGTCAGTGAGTGTCACAGAGCACAAATTAGAAGAAGAACAAAAGTGAAAGGGGTATACCTGACATTGGTTCTGTATGCATATCAATCACTTTCAAAATTTTCTAATAATTTTAAAAAATGCCGCCCACATAAATGTGCTACCCGGGGCGGTCCGCCTCCTCCGCACCCCCCTTGCTACGCCACTGGTCAGCACTGGAGTAAGAAGACTCGGAAAATTTTTTCTTCTGTACTGCTTTCAATTTCCCCTTTTTTCATCTTTTGCTCGCCCATTCAATTCTTTTTTCTTTGCCTCTTTGCAGCTCGTTCTTTTTTCAAACGTTCCATTTCTTCTTTTTTCCTCTTTTCGGGTAGGAAATACTCCTGGCACAGTTTGACGGAAACAATGGTGGGGTTTTTTTTCGTTTTTCGTCCTTTTCTTGGATTTTTTTTTCCATTACCGGGCAGGAAAAAATGTCTTTTCAATGAACTAGGAACATTTGATGGACTAGACACGGGTGCACTGGTTATTGGAGATGACATATCATGATTAGTCGTAAGACCAGCCACAAGTGCCTTGGCGATTGGAGACGAAACATCTTCACAAATCGTTGGACCAACCACAGGTGTACTGGTGATTGAAGACAAAGCACCATAACAATTCGTAGTATTCCATGCTGCCAAAGACATTATATCATCGGTTTCCTCTTCTTGCAATGCCTCATCGATGGATCTATCCAGTTCAGGAGTAGTGTCACTTTCCAACTCATTTTTTACTTTTCGCCACAATGCGAACATTGACTTGTCATCTTGATTAGGTTCATTGTTTTTGTGGAATGAATCAAGTTTTTCCTCATCAATGTTTTCATTCAGGAACTGCAGTCCTCTCTTTAAATACTACTTGCGTTCCTCTGATGTAACCGTTGGAGGCATATTTTCAGATTATCTTGGTACCGTCACTGCTTGAGGGTTCCATGGACAAAGTTCACATTTTCGGAAACCATTGACCAGTAATTGACCATATGGTGTTCCAGTGTATCATCTACTGGATAAAACAGTCATGCACACTTCTAATTCACAAATCATCATCATTCCACACTTATAATGACAACATTGTTAAAAAATTGGTGATATAATTTAAAGTATTTATCGAGTAGTTGACACCCCTGGTCAAATGCTGAAAAAGTATGAAAAAATGTTTGAGTAGTTGACTCTCCCACAAACTCGCTTTCCTGTAAATAAAACCTAAAAATTAAAAATGATCTCAATGCTTCAATATTACAGCTGCTCTTAATGCATTAACTTGATATTATGAAGTCAAAAACTTTGAATTGCCATATGATTATATTCACTCATGTCCTTAACAATTTCCTTAAGAAATGAGAAATAAAACACTAAGTGTTGTTTTCGAATGGCTGCCATTACACTAACATTACATACAGTAGCGGATTTAGCACTTTGGAGGCCCCAGGCGCAATTTATTTTGAAAGCCCTGTTTTTCGAATTACATAAAAGTGTTGCAAAACTCTTCGTAAAATAATAATGAATATTGAAAACTGAAATTAAAATATAAGGGTTTAAATAATTTATGCTATTTTTGAGGACCCTTAGATGTGGAGGCCCCAAGCGCGCGCTTCTTGCGCTTATGAGGTAATCCGCCACTGATAACATAATATATGGTGATGGACTAGTTTCTCAATCGGACCATAGATGGCTTGACTTGACTGAACTTTACAATTTAGAGTAATCCCGCGTCTGCATTTCTTATTTTGGGAAATTTTATTGAAAACAAGTCAACTACTGGTACATGGTCGACTACTAGTACAATTATCTTAAACTTCTGCGATATCTTGGCTACAATATTGAATACAAGCAATTGTATTATGTAGAAATGTAAATCTTGCCATGGAAAGTCCAATGATGTTAATAACTCAAAAAGTTGTTTTTTGGGCTTATTCCAGTTTTGAACTGAATCGATATGTGTGTTGATATTACCAAAAATACCTTTTTAACAAAAAAATAATTTATTTATTGATTATTATGGCTAAAATTGTATCTTATTTTATGTATAATAATTTTATATGATTGACAATTAAATAATTCTCTCTTTTCAAAAATAGCACCCAAAACTCTTATTTAATTAATTATAAGTAAAAATATTTATTGTCAACTATCAGTTTAATATTTTTTACTTATATTTTCACAATACTTTTCGTTTATTTAACTATAAACGAGTGCAAAATCTTTGCAATTCACTTTTAATAAATGATCATCCTTTACAAAATTCACCAAATCGTCTTACCACTTTTAACCACTGACCGTTTATAAATATCTACTGATCTTTTTACAAAAAAATAATTACCATTTTCCAGTAAAATCTTGACCAAAATGATTTTTTCTGATAATTTATATTTTTTACTAATCATTTGTTTTTTTTAGCTGACCGTTTTATTTATTAATAAATGAAAAATTTCTTTGATATTTACTGACCGTTTATCGAATAATAAACTGACCAAATAATTAGTTGCCTATTGATATTTTTAATTACAACCCTAAGTGAAATAAAGTAAAATCTAAAAATAAACTAATATAAACTAGGGTGAAAATGTTACACTTGCTCTAGATAACGGACTCGCCTGCAACATTCTTGATGTTTAATAATTTATTAATGTGAAATTATAGTTTTTTGCCAAGTTTGACAATTTAAATGTTGTCTATTAATTTGACAGATCCTAAGTTCTTATGTCACTGTCAAACACGGTAAATATTTAGTTCGTTGTACGAAGTCTTCAGATACATCTAAATAGCTATGATTCCAACCAGACCTAGAAAACGCTGGAATATTCACGGTAATATAATAATTTTATTTACTTTTTGTTGAAATAATTTATGCTCAATCGTTTTCACTTTGTATAATGATTTTCTGATGTTTTATAATCAGATGGTCCTAGAGGTTCTTTACGCCGGCTAAGAAATCAACTAGCAGAAGATGGATGTGTCGAGTCACAAGTGCAGCTTGCAAAGCAACTTTTGGAAGAAAGATGCGGTAAAATCGATAAAATCACAACAATTATATGTTTAATAAGGAAACGTCAAATATAAAACAATTTAGTATCTAATGATGATTGACTAATGTCATATATTTTACACTAATATCTGTATAAGTAATTATTATTTGGTAAATTTTGGTATTAAAAATATTTGATTAGTGTATTAAAGATTTAGCAGATTGAACTGCTTTTCTTAACCTGGCGCCTGTTGACATATCTACTGTTGATACAGCTGATCAAAATGCGTTGTTACTCCAAAATAATTTATGAAATATTTTTTTATAAAAAATATTTCCTAGACTTATGCGGCTACTGTCATTTTAAGGATGGTGTTGTATTAATTCTTGAAAATTTGTGTGTAGAAAATTCTGTTTTGTGGCTCAAAAGAAAAAAAGTTAAAAGAGGTTCTCGAGTGAATAAGATAAATATTACTAAAACTAAGAGTATTCCTTTTTTCTAAGAATCTGAAAAAAAAATGCTTTTAACTATTTTTATTTTCCCTACAAGCGATGTGATGTAAGCAATCATTTTTTGTTGCTACAAACTTGCTTATTGATAAATGTGCTAGGCAATATAATCAATTATTCTCTCCTTCGTCAAGCAAATGTTTACTTGATAAATTTTATTATTGTATTTTTAGAACTGGAAGCAGATAGACAATCAAATATTCAGCAAGCGATGGAATGGTTAATATGTGCAACAGAACAGGGCCATAAAGAAGCTAGATCTATGCTTGGACGGTTGGTCATTATGTATTCATTATATGTTTTATTATTGAGTAATTTATATTGTATAATACTGCGAGTTGTATCAAGTGCAAGTTTTGTCAAGTCAAGAAATTTGTCAGTAATCTACCATGTAAAGCTATTCTGTGCTGATATGGTTTCTTAGTGAATGTCACAATTCACATGATAATACAAAATCATCAAAATAGATAATATTTACATAGAAATCGATACTGTTCTAGCGGAAGTTGTTAACTAACAGATTGATAGCTGTCAGTAAACAGCAAATGAAAAATTTCAGTTCTTAGAATAAACGCCACTAGCATCGATATTTTATGTTACATAGATAATTATAATATCAAAATATAGATGCATTCATGCTGATCTGACACAAATAAGAGTTTAAAATTAATATACAAGGACATTTGCATGCCTTTAAATCTGCATTAACACTCAAGACCCCGGCCCCGCACTAACGCGAAAATGGTTGTTATCCGTTAATCCCCGGCCCCGCGCTAGCGCGGGTTTACACACGTGGGCGTGTAATCGGTATCCGTTAAGGAAAAACTAATTTATTTTGGGTTTTTGTTTTTTTATGCTACTCAAGAGGGCTTGCTGCGTATGTGTATTTTTTTTGTGTCGATTTATCTTATTATTTATGGGTGAAAATCACTTTTGAAATAACATAAAAAAAAGTACATATAATACGTCAACGCAAACAAATATTACAGTTTAAGATTTTCTGGGTGCCGTTAAAATCAAACAATTAAGAGTCATAATTTATTGCTTCACATGTTTATGGGCATTTACTTTAATTACGCGTGTCAAATTTTTATTATTTTCGGTTCTTTTCAATGATGTCAACATTAGTGAAATTATGCATTTTTATTGCGTCACATACTCGTTCACAAAACCATTCATTGTTTATTTTCATAGGTCTTTGCTTCCGAGCCTTTTTTGTTTAAATAAAAGATATAATTTTTTAAAGAAAATGGCTGCATGTGCGAAATGTGCGGGTTTAAGCGTAATTTTGTCGCGAAACTGCCGGTTGCTTGAGTGTTAATAATAATTGCCTATTCAAATAAATGCTTTTTTTGGCAATCTGGTATAATTAATACACCAACTGAGTTATTCCAGACAAAGAATATATCAAAGAATCTCTGTGTATATTAATTTTTGACAGTTTTTTTAGTTACCAACTTCTGCCAGAAAGGTGATGTAACTATACCGCTGTGTTTTATATTCATAAAAATAAAATGCATGTTTTCCCTCATCGGCAGCATTATCAACTATTGACAGTTGACCTTTGAGAAGTGATCAGTGATTTATGATTTAATTTACTTTCGTCTATAGATGTGTTCAAAGCGGAGTTTTAGCGGCACAGACCACAGTAATGGTCAGAGCAAAGTCTTGCTTGGCTGCCAGTCAACAAGAAACTGTCGCAAGGAAAGCGGCTCGGGATCTGTTTGCTAGGTTAGAATTATTTTTTTTAATTCACATTGGTTTTATTTTTTGTTATGATTTTGAGCTGATCTGAGCTGAAGCCTACCTTTTTTAGTCATAAAATCTAAAAGTGATAGAGGCAAAAGGCGAAAGACATAAACATACTGTAGTTTTATTCGAATTATAGCTGGCCAACACTAGATGCCCTATGTGGTCTAGTTAGTAAGAGCTTTGCCCTAGCGACCGAGCTGGCTTAGGTTCAAGTCCCAGTAAAGTCAATGTCAAATTTAATTTGATTTCTAAAAAATGGGTGCTTGCAATGTATCTTCTCTTCGAGTTGATCTTCTATAGTCTTCCTATTTCAAAATATTTGATGCATTGATATTAGATGTAATGCCAAATATTTTTTACAAAAAAATTTAAAAATTAGTACACCTATCCCTCGATTTACGCGGTAGATACGTTCCAAGAAATATCTCGTAAACCGAAACCGCGTAAATCGAGACTTCGAGTTCATACAAAAACGGAAGATAGGTTCCAGAAAATAAACATCCGTGTAAATCGAGACTTCGAGTTCATATAAAGTAGGAGGATAGGTTCCAGAAAACCGCGCAAAACGAGACATTGTATATACACATTATCTGCATAAAAAAAGAATTTTATTATGAAATAGATTTAAGTTTTTTTTTTTACCATGTCCGCTCCCAATATGGAGCATATGGACTCCTAATGGAGTTTATCTCAACAGAAGTGTTTCTACGAGAACTGCTTGTTACTCAGTTGCTCAACCTCTCTTTTTCCAAAGAGAGTAGGAGATTTAATAGCTCGACATAAATTTATAACATTTAATATTTGATGGGCGGTCCGGATTCATAACGTTTTCAATTAAATCTTTTTCAAAATAAGAAAAAATCACATTTTCTGAGGTTTTTAAATAAAAATCTCGGAGAACAAAAGCAAACAAAGAAAGCAAATAATTTTATTTAAATTATTGTTTTTACAATATTAATACAAAATATGAGGTTGGATAGTTCATTAAAAAAACCAACGTCATTATTGGGATTTTAATCAATTATAAATATGTACTACGTATAACCGCCATACAATTTGTTAGTAAAGGCTGGGATTTCACGGAGTGCTCATAATTTGCTGATTTTCTACAGCACCGCTTGGAACTTAAGACTGCCATGAACATACGTGTTTGTGTGTTTTTTCTGACTGCGTAAAATGGGTACCGCGTAAATCGAGGGATGAGTGTATTGTAAATTTTTGAATCCACCTGTTTATATCTTATTACTCGACTTCTTTGAATTGATCAGTTTGGAACTAGAAATTAACATAACACGAGAAGTATTTTTACTTATAGTTTTTTCATACTCCTGAGGTCATTTTGCATTGTGCAGTAATGTAATCAATATTCACATGTTACTACAATGCTATGGATTTCTTTAGCTTAAATTGCTTAGTTTTACAATAACAAAAATAAAAAGAAACCTTATCTAATTAAAAACAATATCTTTATCTAGTCTATCGAATGGTGAAGAATTCATAACATCGGCTCAATTGGAAAAAAGAATGAGAGAAATCTGGAAACTACGTTCAAAAGACGATGATTCATCTTCTGGTGAAGAATCAACTGAGAAATGTGGTGAAGAAGATGATAGAGAAGACAAACAAGATGGTGTTCTTAGAGGGGAAGAAAGAGTGGAAGGAAATGCATTAGAAGCATCTAATCATATTTGCGAGGGAAGTTTTAACAATGGAATTGCTGGAAACCGGAGTTGTGGAGAATTACAGCAAGGTTAGTTATCTCGACTTTTAAAAAAAAAATGTGAAAAATTTCACTATTTGTAATCTGAGGAACTTGGGTACTTTTGCTTATTAATTTTGATAGATATACATAAAAATACTCCTTGCTCTATATGATGTGAACCAATTTTTATTCTATATTTACAGAGTATCGACCCTCAGCTGAAGACGAATTCATCCGTAACATAACGGAAGATCATCTTGTTTCAGCAGCCATTAATTACTGTCACGGTCAACTGCCAATAGTCAGCCGAGATCTTACTCTGACAGATCCAAATCTTAGACTATTAGATCGCCTTCCGTATATGCATAGAGCATTCCTCCATCCTATTTTATTCCTACAAATAATATATCTAAAACTTCTATCATACATTTCCTCTTTTTCCTACCGTTTAACACATATGCAGATGCTGTTTCTGTTCTTCGCACATTCTATTTTTGGTACTGAAAATATTGTTCTATTTTTCCCATTAATTTTTTACCATTCCAGTTTTATAGTTATGATTGTTAGCACTTTCAAAATGCTACATTCTAAGCGAGAATTTGTAGACTTCCGTAAATGGTCAGGCTTGTTCTTAAGGTACAGTGAAGGTAATTTAAACTCGCAAGAATCGGAGCAACAATTTTTGAAAAATAACCTCAAACCTTTCATTCATTTCTTTGTCGCTCTATTGGTGCATCTTTCATTCTATCCAATTATTGCTGCACAGTGGATCCCGCTATCTGAGTTTACAGTTATGGCATTCTGTCTTACTTTCTTTACCTTAATTACTTTCTCGACGAATAATTCTTATAGCCGTTTCCCTGACTGGCTATCTCTTCTCTCTTTTGGTATTAATGTCCTCGCTAAATACCCATACGAAAACGACACGATTGTAAATCAAGGCTGGAGGTTTTTAGATCTTCAAATTCAAACTTTTCCTTCATATGTTATTGGGAATAGTGTAGAGTTCTGTCTCAATTCGAGGGTATTGTTTTATTTAATGATACCTTTAATTTTACTTGCTATGGCAAAAAGAGAGCGCTGGCATGGCAGCTACAAATATGCCATTCCTCATTGTGTAATTTTGAGTTGGTTACAAATCTTTATTATCAATTCTCAGGGCGCTACAATGTATGGACTCGTCAGAGGAACATTAGCCCTCGTTGGTATGTTTTTATTCTTGCCCATAATGGGTGTTGCAACAGTGTTCTTGCCCATTTTTGCTGTTATCAAATTGATAACACTAACTGATGTTTTGTATATGATTAGTTTGGCTAGCGGTGTTATGATCGCTCTCCTCATTACATGTCTCCTAGCGAAGAATGAAACGATGAAGAAATATGTTACACCTTTACAGGTAAGTTGTATAATTTTTTTTTGCTTAAATAGTCTATAATTGCCATGGCCGAGTGGGAACACTCTTAAGGCTTTTGCCTAACTTTTTTATTGATTGCTTAGTCGATTTATGAATTTGTACCCAAAGGCAAAAATGCATGTGATTCTTTCGTACCATACTGTAAGCTGAAAATAGAGCATTGACAGATAGATAAGCTAACAACTATTCCTTTCCCAACTTCATTGTTGTATCCGAGGATGTATTCATTCTAGAGCAGGGTTTCCCAAACTATGTTCCGCGGGCCAAAGTGGATTTTCCACAAAAATTTGGAATGGTTTTATACGCTGCAACACATGTAAACATTTTCTATTTCATATTGAAAAGCGAGTGATGGTCTATCTCCACATATGTTATGATATCAAGTATCAAGGTAAAAGCGGAGGTTTTGAATATAAATTGAATACGGCAACAAAATCCTAAGTTATAAAACTGTCGAAGAAATTCTACAGCGACATGGCGGATCACCCTAACCAATCTATCAAAAATTTACTTAACGACTACGTTGATTACCCTCACACAAACATAGCGCCACAACGGAGAGTCCTCCTACTGAAACCTCCTTAGCTCCCCACCCCTGATCCCCCCACATTCACATGTTTGGTTATCAACATCTGCTAAAAACCTGATCTTCAAAACCTGAACGACCGCCGTAGACACTGTTGGTTTGACCTCCTCTCGAGGGTAAATAACAAAACAAAAGATGGCAAAAGATTAAAATAATAATTATAAAAAAAAAAAAAAAACATCAAAAAAATGTTAACTGATCAGATAAGCATAACCCCAATTAATTGCAGCTCGAGGTTACTGAATCAACCACCAGTGTCACATGTAATGCCTACGAATGAGAACTAATACCACCACAAAAACCAAAGACCACGCACCTGCCTACGCCCAGGTAAATCCAGGGCGCTACGCGGGAAAAGCAACATCAAAATACACCAGATGAAAGGAAAATTGATGCTCGGCTCCACCAGTCCCAGAATTTGATGTATAGATATCAATCCAAAAAAATTGTGCCAAATTTCTATCGCCGAGGGTGAAGGATTATTTTATCACACCTAAATCATTCAAAATCATCAAAGTCGTTAAAGGCCAACAGTACGTTGTACGAGTTTTCTTTGACCCTTCAAAATAAATATTGAAGTTTCGAGTTTCGATTTGTTCCGGTCGGAGCAGCTTAGTTGCCGCGTCACCAAAATCGCTGTAACTCGGTAAATAATTAAAATTTTGAAAAATTGCTTTGAGAACATACTCTTAAATGTCTAAACTTTAGAAAAATATAAAAAAGAATGAATCGATTTTTTCAAATTTCTACACTAGTATACCACCCAAATAGATTCTAATTCAAATAAACTCTAATTCGTATGTGATATATTTTGAAACAGTTACTTAATAAATAACAATTATTTTAATAATAAAAAAACTAATACGAATTACCCACCCCAAAAATTAAGCTAAGTGTTCCGTTGAAATTTCCGGAGTTGCGAAGTGTTCCATCCCAGAATAAGTTTAGGAAGCCCTGTTCTAGAGAGTGACATAATGTATAAGTACTAGCTACCTGAATAACTTTTGTTAAAGTACTCATATGCTCCAAGTTAGGAGACGACAGGAGATTTCATATTTGCATTGCTCTATAATAATTATTAAAGGATATTGAATAGATACTACAATGCTTATGATGTGATATTAATAAAACACATAATTGTTTAGGTTATGATTGCTATGATCACGCTGCTCTACTTATTCTCACCTCAAATCCAAAAGTTCCACTACGACAATATGTCAGAAAAAGAAGCATTAGACCTGGCTAATGAAGAAAGGTCCGAAAATGCTGAAAGGTTTGTCAAATATGGCAGCGGAGGTCACTCTTTCTTGGAAGATAGCGACAATGATCATTATCACCTTTTGTGGGATGAATATCAAACGTTTTGCCACTCTGCTGCATGGGAAAAATCTAATGTTGCAAACACACAGATAAAATGTGGTATACTCAACGGAGTCAAGGTGAACTGGCAAGGATACGTTGTAGGTGTGAGGCTGACATCAATTGAAAACAATTGGAACTATTTTGCTGATAAATTACCAGGATATTTGGCTGAAAATTTTAGGTAATTATTGTAATATTTAGATTTATATCTTGCCACTCATGCTGAACTATCTTACAATTAATCTATTCAATTTGTTTATCAGGTGTTATTATGGTGAGAAATACACGTTTGATTGTGAAAAAGAAAAAGGCGACCATTTAAAGGAATGTCGATTTTTGGAACATATTGTTGAAAAGGAAGGGAGAATTTGTCACCTCAATAGCTATGACAGGTAATAACATCTTTATGCTGCTGTTTATGAAGTCTTGTTTTTGAAAGATATTTCTCTATAATAACTGCAGGTAACGCTTAATTAAAGTTTGAAATAGTAATGATGAATTTCAATACAGCTCTTTTTATAAAATTTATTACAATATACTATGCAAGATTTTCATTCACTATTTGACATTTTCAGGCTAACTAAATCATTAACCTACTACATATTCAAATTGGCTTCGTCATTATGCTTCATACTTGAAATACTATACTCACTTATATTAAACTATATAAATAGCACTAAACAATCATGAATCGATAAAATACTGCACCATAAGCACATAATAAACTTGACTTCAATGAGCATTGACATTTTTTCATTTTACTTAGTTACGAGCATGAAATAACAGTCAAAATGGAATCCGGACTGTTACTGAAGAAAGGGACAGAGATAACCCTGAAAGCCGGCCACCACTTCACTAACTTCAGCCGAAAAATTAGACCGAATGATAAAATACGTTTCAGAGGTGTCATTGAATCCAAAAATTTTGCTCAATGCTCTGACGGCCTCAGACCGACCGTTCAAGTGTACGAGATTAACTGTATCGGTTGTAGAAATTACGAATTAAAAGATGTCAAACTGCCATCTTTAGGCGAAAGTAGAACTTCAAAACTTTCTACATTGTATAGGAGTCTCGTGAACGATGTTTATGTATCTGCAAAGTATATTTTGAACTTTATGTTTAATCCACTACTAACATTCAAGTGAAGTAATTGCTTAGTTTGATGACTGATTGATTTCATTCTTTCAATGAGATAATTAATATTAATTTAATGCGCAGCAGATATTATGAGATTACAATATCAAAATCTCTGTGCTGTTACTAATGTTGCATTTTTTTAAAATGAAAATTGATAAATCTGTGATAACACTTATTGTTTTACTAATTGAGACACATGTTTTGATTCTTTGGAAAACACCCTCCAACCTAAATAGATATTATTTATTAATATTGTAGTATATTATGTTGATTATAATCGCTTAATTATGTAACATACTACAAACTAGAGGGTGTGTAAGAATTTTCCTTATGACAAACTGAAGAGAGGAAGACAACCTGGTCATATAATATGTGGATACATTTATTCTGATTATTTTTTCAGATAAATAAGTAAACTACGTGTCATACTTAGTTACAGAGCAAATATAATAGCAAACTTATCAATTTTACTTTTTTGTTGCATATTTTTTTCCTTTAAATGTTTATCAGCAAAATGATATTCAATCTTGCCGAAAGTGTTAACATTAATGACCATGAAAGCATATTGAGCTATGCAATCAATGCTGAAATCGTCAGATTGTATTGGTTGATATTGCATTTCTCCAGTATGTTTTTTAGTAAAATGAATAAGAACTGTAATGATACGCGTACACCTAATCCGTCATCGTCCGAATTATGCTCGGCCGTGTCGTCCGATCGAAACAAACGTATGTAAATAAATGAGACACCACTACAGATGGCATCGTACGATGACGGCTGTCTCTGACCGATCAACCGACGAATCCAAACATGTTGGGATTGGTCGGCTGTCTGCCGGCTACTTTTGACAGAACATCAACTGCTACTAACTTCAGGTTGGTATTGTCGCGAGTCTGCCGCCTACTTTCGGTGTATTATGACAGAACATTTACCGGCCATTTATTTCGTATTTCGCATAATTTATCAGTGTTCTTCATATTAATGTGTGATTTAACGCGATTATCAAGCCCTTAAAAAATAATTTTAAATCATGGCGTTGTTTTAAGCTTAGTTTGTAAAGTTTTTCGCCGTAATAATCCATGACTAGCTTTAACAAACAATCACCACAGTAGTTTTATCGTACATATCGTGTAGTTTTCTGTGAAACTCTTCTTGATTTTTATATCGAAAAATTCTAGGCTGCACAGTACTACTGACTGCTACTAACTTCAGGTTGTACTCGGTCAAAACCGGTCGGCCGACAACGGTTGCAGTGAATGCACATGCACGGCCGACATTTTACGTCATAATAGGTCCGACACGAAGTCGGCCGATGATTCGATTTTGGTGTACGCGTACCGTAAGGTTTGGTGTGTTGATAATTAAAATGAAAACAATAAAAATTGTCTGCCAAATTTACCAGTTCTATCACCTAAAGCAGCCTAGACTAAGCTTTAAACAAATAATAATTTGATTTTAGATAATTAATATAATTATGAGAAACAAACATTAATTTATTTTGAATCCTTATTTTATGATTCTTGCATAGCAATGTTTGGATAATTGAAACCTGTGTTTCATAGTTTTTTCTTTTAACATCCAGTGTTACCATGGCAAAATGAGTTTTTAATAATATAGAGAATTTAAAACTGCCAGTTTTTTTTACTTTCCAAGTATTGTATTATATATGTAACTTATAACCAATCAACATGTGAAATTGTTTCACTTTTGCATTGATTGTTGTAGTGAAAATTTTTTTTTCCTCTAAATATCGACTGATAATTTTAGAATTCCATTTGTGTATTACGGTAAATGTAGGATTCATTTTTAAGTATTTACTACATTTTTATAGTTTTTTGAGTTATGTTTCTCTCACCACTTTATGCTAATAACAGAGGCATTGAAATTTCACCAAATAAAATACTTTACAAGTGTGTCTCATCGTTTTATTGTATGTAAACAAGTAAAATGTTCCAGACTGTCATTCTTTGGCAAAAAGTGGTTAAGGATAGCTTCTATAATATTTAGATTTAAATGTATATATTTATTGAAGTCAGTTGTTCTCGGTGTCATTTAAACATAAAGTCATAATAATATCTTACTTACCTGGAACATGAAAAATAATAAATATAATGTTAGAATCTTTTATCATCTGATAAATCAATTTTTTAAGAAATTGGCTGCTTACTAATTTTAATGCCTATTATTATAATATGCGTATGTAATTAATCAACAATAATTTCACGCCATAGTGACTTTAAGTTGTCACCATAAAATCCATTAAAAAACGAATTTTAATATAATTATATTTTAACATATTAGCTTCCATGCCCATGGATTTGTGTATTAGCTGTTTGAAGATGTAACATTTTTAGAAGTCAGATTATTTCTACAGTGACATTTAATAAAATTCATTTACCTGACAAATCAAGATCATTTTAATCGTTTTTCAAACTAACTTTTCACTAAAGCATTAACTTATCTAATGTTACAATTTAATTTGTATGCTTATTTATCTATTTTGAATTATAGTACAGGAATATTTTTTTTGTTCTTTAATTCCTGTTGTGTTGCAGCCGGATGGTAAATATTTATCCTTTAATTTTGTAAGTAATAGCTGTTAACCTTCGAGTTCCTATGGGGCGCATTCAAATTGCAATGTTGTTATTATTTCAACCATTTGCTAAATACCAATAATATCTAGGTGATATTTATTGTACTCTTCAAGGAAACACAGTGGAAATATTAATCCTATTTTCGTCGTTTCGGTACCTAAGTGTTAATATCTATTAGCTTATGTTTACTAATGTCCACAAGTAGTCATATTTTGTTAGAAATTTTACTTCTAAATGTTGTTTTGTACACATGTTCATAAATGCAATCTACAATAATTACAGATGTTAATAAAATCTATATTTTTCTGCATAAGAATCAAAGTAATAACTTTTTTATTTGATTATATTTTGGTTAATAGTTTTACATCAGTGTAATGGAGATAGGTAATTTTATACAATTGAATGTTTAGTGGGAGTGTGCGGGTTGGGTTGTGTTGTTGGCAGTGATAAGTCATTCATATGAATGAATTAGATTTATTTTTTAAAATTGCATGCTTTGACATATTCGAAAAATTAATGTATTATTTTTTTACACTGTATGTAACTTAAAATTGAAATTGATTTCAGTAAATTAATATAAAACAATAAATTAATTGTGAATTAAGTTGTGCTTATTTCTTTTTCCTTTTATTGATAAGGTGATATTCTATTATTAAAAATTAAAAATATACACGAAGTACTCAACTTATGGCGGTTCTATGATCAAACAAAAAGGAATAAATATCAAAATGTGAATATAATCGCAGAGGCAGCTAGTGCCGATTATAAAGTTGCTGAAGATTTTATCGAAACATTTGATTCGTTAATAAGGAAAGAAAAATATGTACCGGAGCAATTTTTTAATTAGAAGTCCACCTTTTTGTGTCATCAACCCACATGCAGGTCGACCACACCACATGCAGTGTTGCGTTTCATTGCAAACGGGCTTAAGAATTCAGTTTCTCATTTACTGTTATGCGGATAAGATGTACAGACGTACTTGCTATCCGCTGTTATTAAAACAAACTTGGATATAGAAGAAATTATTAACAAAAGCATTTGCGACTTGCTTAATTTTGTAAGAAATGCAATTTATAACAATATAAATTATAACAATACACTTTCTACCAGCGTTGATGCAAATTTCTCAGAGAACTGATGACAAAAAAATGATAAATTGGATGGCGAAGAAATCTTTCCAAAATCAAAGCCAATAAACCCATAATGAATATGTTCCCACTGATTGGGTATACATGCATGCTGCATTTGTGATAATTTATTTTTAGAAATAACTTTCAAGAATTATAAACAGTAGGTGAAATGAACTGAAACTATTAGTTTGTCAGACGAGAGAGTGAGTAACACGTCATTACGTAAAAATAATAACTAAGATTTATGGTTACATATATATATACATATATATATAATTTTATTTTTGTCATCATGTTGATAATCATAATTAAAATGGTACAATACATTCTTATGAGATAACAAAAAAATCTTAAGTTTGGTGTATTAATTATAGGGGTTATATTACAAAATACAGTCATAAAGTTAGCTGAATATCATGAAATACAACTGGTGTTATATATATATAAACTTTTATCGGTAATATGAGAACAGTAATGCCATATAGATTAATATGTTGCACTGAAATTTTGACGATAGATATTAATGATGAGGTTTTGGTAAATCACGCAATTAAGTCGGCTGTAATTCTTGTATGTTTAAATCTAAATTTCACAATCACAACAGAAAGTAATAGAATTATTATCAAACCTATGAAAAATTAAAAAAAATACATGCCATCGCTGGTATTTTAATTTAAAAAATAATCTATGACTGCTTTTGTATCATAATTATCTACCTATGATTATTTACTGTATTACCTTATATTTATATAATTTTAAACCCTAAATAACTTTCTAATAAAAAAGTTCAAAGACGATACACACAGAAAGATAAAGTCGGGGCTGTTCATAATTTAGGTAATGAACTGTTATTTTTAATTTATTATTTTATTTCACATTTACAATCAATAACATTGGGATTTACAATATATCTACACACATTTGTTACCGAAAGAAGAGTTTAATTTTTAAAACACAAAGACTAGTAATTATTATAAAACAAAATGGATACTTCATGAACCACATTTTAGGAAGCATTCTACTAGTCTTATCATTACATATGTTACGAGGAAGAGGTCTAATACAATCATTTTAAAAAAATCTAAATCAAAAATATATGATAATAATGAGTAAAAATTGTCAACACAGGCCAATAATTTTTTTCCATGATTTTGATTGTAAATTTAACATTTGACAATTTAATACTCTATAAAATCAACGACCAATTACTGTATCAAAAAAAATCCTACTAATATTGAAATATTACTTTCTTTTACACATGGTTAGAATCCACAATTTCATTGACAAATTAATATTGTTTCAACTCGTCCTGCCAGTGAAATGGTGTCAAGATAAACCCAGAAATAGGATAGAATTTAAATTCTGGCTATGATATTGTTTTTATACTAGACAGTAAGAAACAAAGTAGTTACAAAATAAATCAGTTGTGATAAAACTTTAAGAGAGCCTCAGATTATAAAATACAGGCAAGAATGTGAGTATTTTTGGTTTTAATATCAAAATTTTCTATTTTCCTTGTTGCACAGTATAGTTTGCCGTAGGCGATATTGAAAAATTATAAAATTTGAAATGCTATTTCAATCCATTTAAATATGGGCGAAAAAACCTAATATTTCCAAAGATGACACTTGAATTAGTCTAGATCGAAAGAAGGCTAACTCCAAATAATAAGTAAACAGTTATTTGTTTGTGGACATACTAGTTTTGAATGAATTTAATTGAGCTCGCTCATCGGTTGCAAGAGATTTCAACAACTTTGATATAAGTTGTAATATGGAAAAGTTGAGTTGAAAAAATGACTTTAATATAATACTTAATTTTAAAAAATCAGGGTAGCTTTCCAAAAACTGTTTTCTTTCGATAAAATTGTGTAAAAAATTATAAGAAAATACGACAGTGGCCTAGGGCAATGTTTCGTAACCTTTTTAGATTTGCGGACTACCAAAAACTCAAAAAATGTTTTGCGGATCACTAATATAAGCTTTTATAAATGGATATTAACTATATTTGAACTGCAGAATTTTTTTGTGGACCACTCAAAAATCTTCGCAGACCACCGGTTAGTATATGCCAATATTGCGTCGAACGATTTCCATTGATTAAAATAAATGACAGCTTCAAATAAACACATCAAAACAGTGTTTTTCTACATGATAAGTAAGTGATAATTGCAGGTTTATATTTTCAGTTGAATTAATACCTTTTATTCTTTTTAAAGGTATTCTATTGAGAATACATTAATTTATATTTTACACGCCATGTTTCTCTATGTTACTAATGATATAATTGTTGAAACTGATGATCACTTTCTTTTACTAGTACTTCTGTTATGTACGTGAGAAAAATGTTTAAGATGCTATAATTATGAGAAATGAAAACACTTCTTCCATTTTTATCACACATTTTCAATCGAACAAATTTCGCGTTATGCAATTTGTGCTGTGATATAAATTCATGCATTGTAAATTCTTCATTATTGTAATACGATGGATTGTTGAATAGTTAGTTGTCTTTCTTGCCTTTTGTTTAGGCATTGAAATTTTATTTGGCTATATTGTTATTGCTTTCTTTTCAATATACTCTTTAAAAATCAAAAATAGTCTTTCTTCTTTTCTACATGTAAGTATGGAAACATTACTAAGACATTTCTGTATAATAAGAAACTAATTAAAATTTTATGATGCGTATAATCTAAATGTCAATTTTACAAACAGCGCCTAACCGCCACATAACCAATTTATATGTAAGTATATTATATTATAATAATATATATGTATCGTTGATACTTTTATATTTAATAGATTGCTAACTACAATTTTGGCAGTGAATCAAAATAATTCGCAGAGCAATTGTACATTATTAAAAAGAAAGGAAAATCAAAACAGATTTGGCACTTCTCTGGCTTAGCACAATATATAGCACATAATCATTAGATATTTTACTTTTACAAATTAAGAATAATATGCTTCACGCACATAATTATTCAAAAATAAATCACTCTATATAAATAAAAGAATAAGTATTTGTAATATCAAAAAAGTACCTTATTTGTTTTTCAAAAATTCTGCTAAAAGTTTGCATTGCTGAACAAATCCAGACATTTTAAAATTGGCAGAAATTTAATACACACTATGAATTCATGTAAATTCTTACAGAATTGTGATTTCATTTTTTTTTTAAATAAATACTGACCTTTCAATGACGTTTCTCATTCTTTTTGTGCTTGTTGTTGTCTACAGTTAGTTTCACTATATATTCGTATTATGTCAAGATTACAATAAAGATTGTTTTCATCACCACACAGCAACATTATAGATGAAACGCAAGTGTTTTTTCTGTTTTAATATAATTGGCGAATATCATCAATTTTTATTGCCTTCTGGGTTGACGAAATACGTTTCTATGGAGCGCAATGCTGTGAATTTTTCTCTTTATCACTGAATCATATGTTAGGTGAGAGGCACGTAGGGGATACGTTCGCTATTGTATCCCGGTTGCTGATGGACAAGCGAAGCTGTGTGATGGATATAGAGAAACATTTACTGCATGCCAATGGCTAAAATGTAATGACAGTCAAAGGTTTTTTCTATACTGTTACTATAAAAATTATATAAGAACTGTAAAAAATATTTTTTATTTCATTCAACTCAAATAAATATTCAAATTACTAAAATCTTTCATCATAATTTTGTGCAAAAATTAAAATAAAAATATCGAAGCATTTATGAAAATTTATATCTCAAATACTTAATTACACATAAAATATGAGCTCAAACAAAATAATTGTCATCATTTCAACTGTAGAAAAGCACATATAAATATATTTTCACAGTAACCATTAAAAATAAAACAATTTTTATGTAATTCATAAAATTTCATTGATTAATTATTACAAAATTTGTCACAGAAAAACATCAGTTTGTGCTGTTATACACATTGATAAATCTATTTTACTCACAGTTTTCAAGTGAAAAGATTGCTATTTTTAGGGTTAACTACACCAGAAGTGTAAATTTTAAGGCATTATGAGAGAATTGTGCATCGCTAATTCAAAATTTGTTTAACAGATACTAAGTTTACAAAGTACACTGATTAATATATATAAATATATATAAATATATATACCATTAAGAGAACTTGAGTTTTTGTAGGTAAAAAAGATAGATCATAAATGATTAGATACATATTACAATAGTTATTATGCGATACAATCTAAATAAGTATTGTAGAATACAGTAAAGTACAAATAAAAATTGAAGTCCTCGACACTACTTACGTGCAGCTAGGTCGACTCAGTCATTTTAAAATGTGGTTATGACAGATGAATTCATAACAATACAAATACTTTAATAAAATGCAATACTCTAATATTAATTTTATTATAATATCAAGGAAAGCAGGTCAATCTTTAGATTATTTTTTGCATTACTGCAATGAAAAAATCAAAATGATTTCCGTAGATGGCAAATATAAAGAATTTTTACTCTAAAAAAGTATTTTAACTGTACAATGAAGGCATTTCATAAAAAATTGAATTCGATTTAACATAAAATCGCAGGATAAAAAAAAAATCATACGAACAGTCCATATTAAGGTCAGTTAATGTAAATTATAGGATAATATTATTACTCGAAATATAATATAATTATTTGTTAAATGTTATGAATACTAAGTATTTTGTATAGCCCGTAAGAGGCTGCCATATGTAACATGTGAAATAATTAAAACCAATCGAATAAAAAATAAATAATATGTAAAATGTCGGCGGAGCTTAACAATAATAGGATTCGTAAAATGTACAAGTGTTGATAAGTTTTTTACAAAATTACATGCAATCTGATGCAGCAATCACGTATGGCAGTTTTATAATTATCATTTATGTATCTTTACACTAATTATTAACAATTACGCATTAATAAAAAATATTCAAACAATACAATATGGGACAATATATTTAATGATTGATTTAAAAGTATGTAGCTATTATCGCTGATGTAACGGATCAGAATAAAATACCATAGGACACTTGTATGAATTACTGTAGAGAAAAAAATGTACTGTAATGGTTCACACAAAATATTTGGTCAAATAAACGATGCCCAAATTATTGTGTATGTATAGTTTCAAAATTCATAAAAATAACAGGTAATCGATGCATTATTGAATAATAATATAACACAGACTTGATCGTAATGGCAGTAGAATATAAATAAATATGAAGCTGATATTAGTGTTTTATGGTAATTTGGTTTTAAGAAATAAAAAAACGTTCAGAGCGAAATTAACATGGCGAGAATTCAGTGGAGGGAAATATTACTGAAGAAAATCTTATATTAATTTGTGTGGAAAATTTTATTATCATACGACATTCAACACGAGACATGATTCAAACGAGGAGAGCTTAACTTAAATTGATTATCACTTACGTTTGAGCATCGATTGTAATAAAAATGCTATCATTTGAGCTAACATGTATGAAAAACAATAAATAAAATAATATTTACTATTCTAAATAAACATTTTTACCATATCATAATAATAAATACAACTTAGTTATCTGCGACAGATTAAAATTGAATCATTACTATTCAAAAATGGTTTTTGTATTTAAAAAAATCTGACTGGACTCTGAGAGTTGTGACGTGAGAGTTTCATCAGAGGACTTTCTAAGTAACAAACCACGATCGCAAAATAGAAGCAAAAAATAGTAAATAACTTTTTACAACATCGATAGGAACGTGCGATGAGGAAAGTTTTTGTCTTTTGTGCACTGTTCCTATCTTCATATGCAACATCTCAGAAGCGACAGGCGTCGTCCGGTAAAGTTATTCTACATATTACTTGAATTAGGAATAAATGTCCATATTATATACACATACAATATTATTAATAATGCAATAATAATATCTAAACATGACAGCGCTCAATGTGTAAATATTTTCATTTAATTTAGCACTTAGAAATAACAATATTTACATATTATCATGTGAATATAAATAATGATGACAATAGCACAAAACAATTTACTGACTTTACGGTAAGCTTACATTCACTCACTGTGTATTTATTTGCAGAACAATCGTATCTATATTGAAATGATTAAGTTACGCAATAAAATGCTAAACTCCGATCAACAAGTGAGAATATAAATATTTCAAATATCTTTCGAGATGTGAATAAGACTAAACCGTGGTCAATTATTAAATTAGCAACCGAAAAAAGTAATAAAGGTCGAATAAGTGGTAGGAATTACCTAGAAGAATCTCCACACGATAGAAGATCATCATGCGAGTGATTCATCTACTTAAGCATCGAGTTTAAATCATACGATTATTATTATAATGTCATTTTTTTATAACACTAAATAGTTTATTTACCATATCAATCTACTCAACACTTTGTATCGTACAGGGAATATAATTTGTAACTTAAGAAAGATAAAATGAACACTGTAAGTTCACGAGTAAACATTGTCCTGAAGATCACCAATATTAGTTGAGAACGTCGCACAGATGAAAACTTTTGTTTCCGTTAAAGGTTGCACGAAGATGTTCCGAGTGAAATATACCAGGTTGAGTAATTGTCAAGAAAATTGCAAGTCAAATTCATTGAATAAAATCAAATTGTAATGCTCCCGATCGGAAAGAGTATATAGAAAAGTTCATTTTTAATACTTTCTAATTTTAATTCTTTCTAATTTTAATTGTGACAGATAAAATAATCTCCCATAGAATATTTTCTGTAAATTTTTACAAATATTTGCCATACGGTAGATAAACAAAATCAATTCAATTGCAATTTACTTGACTTTCATACATCGATTGAAAAAAATTAAGATTCAGATATATTTTTTGGTTAAAATTGTGCGCACAGTAAGTCCAGCTTGCTTATGCGTAAAACATCACAATTACTGACAAATTAAACCGACAATTTAAGAAAGATTTTCCTGCAACGAGTTGTAACGATAATGAAACAAAAATTTCATCAGTTTGACTATTTATATGGCGGAAGATTACTTTTATGGGCTTATTTTTTATCAAATAGACTTATTGTAATGAAAATTATTACATATGAATTGTCAAACGACGGGGTAGGATTTTATGTTGCAGCATTTTAACCTTTTGGCAGGCGTTGTATAAAAGTCAATATGAAGCTTATCTCATCTTCATTTTGATGGTTAACTCCTATTTTCTACCACAACCTTACATTTTTCGATCATGTTAAAAAAAACTTATATTGAACCTATTTCTAAACATTATATATTTTTTTTCATATTTGTAATACCTCAAATATAGAGTGATCATTGTCACGACAGGGTTACCTATAAATTGTGTATGATTATTCAACATAATAAATGCTTTTTGCGTAATATGAGCCTGTTCAATTTTTTAATATTTACAAGTCTGCCAAAAGACTAAAGATAGCTTTCATACAAACTTGTTCTAAATCAATTGATTTTCTCTTATTTTTCTTAAGCATAAAAAAAATATCATGCAAATGTTAATACCTTTTTATCAAAAGACTTCTACAAAAGTTGAATTAATTATGTGCCAATAAAGAATTACTAAATTTTAGGACGGACCTAGCATTTTTTTTTAATTACACATCATTAATAATTTAAGCAACTATGAGAAGAACTTTGTCAACAATACTGACATTTTCTAAAAAAAAAAATACAAAAGGCTATTCGGGTAGTTTGGTATACCATAGTAGCACAATATGATAAAAAAAATATGCATATAAAATATTCAGGACACCGCAGAGATAAAAAAAATCTTGTATAAAATACAACACTAAATTCATATAAACTGAAAACTAACAAATGAATTGTTAATATCCAAAGTAAATTATCTAGTTTGTGCATTTTCATGTCTTTCAAATCAATATTTTATTGGAGAAATATTTGTACAAAGTCAAGAATGTGAAAGAGAGCAATTTTACTGTTGGTGTAAACATTCAAATGGACTTGTAAACGAGTTATAATGCTCGAGACAACGAAGCATCCGGACAGTCTGACCTGTACCACGATAGTTTTAAAAAGCTGAATATTGGAAATTAAATGTTAATAAACATATTGGTTTGATTTCTTAGCATCTGTTTATTCGCAAGAGCGTGTAATACAAAATGATGCACATTATTTTGAGTTATACGGTTTACATAATAAATTTGTCAATGTGGATAAATCAATATCAAATTATCACAAATTAAAATCATTGTGACATAATCAATTCATATCCGTTTGCGCAAGGAAAGAATGATGATGAAAGAAATAGGCCCACTGCACTGGCGGCAGTCGTTTCATATTGTTGCAATATCACTATGAATGTCGAGAGGCTCCTCGTTCTGATGATTGTTGGTATTGGTGATGTCGACATGGCTAAATCATCAGCTGGGTAGATCCTGCTGGATCGGCAGATCTCTTCGCGATTGAGGAGACGTCAGCAGGTGTTCGGGGAATGGAATCTGCCGCATTCGTGCTGACAACTTTTTCTGATAACAAAAAAAAATATATGATTCAACTGCAATAATAGCCTATCTTACTTACATTTGTATTGTTAGCTCAGTAAAATGATGTTATTTTACCTTTCTTCTAAATGGAAAGCATCCTTTCCTTTCTATCGGCGGTTCTTGTTCCACCATTAAATCAGGTGTGGGAGTGTCGCCTTCTCCGAATCTATTCAACTCTGAAAAGCATTCTGTTTCGATCATCTCACTTTGCCAGGGTATTGAAACAGAGCCCGTGTTGAACTTAGTGTAAAATGTATCATCGGTGGCATCCAGGTTTACTCCTTTCACTGTGCTGAATTGTTCAATGTCTAAGACATCTTTTGCGTAAACGGCATGAGGCTGAAAAATAAAATTCATTATGCTTTTTTATAACACTTTTACATAAAATTACAGTGTAAACATCAAGCACTTTCTAGTCAAGTAAGAAAATGACATGTAATCAATTGATTGTTTGGCAAATTTAGACGAAAAGTAATATGGTTTTGATGTGACAAATAATCTTTAAAGAGTCGAAATAGTAAAAAAAGAACAACATTGAAATTCATACAGTAATATTGAGCATTGTCCTCCAATACAAAATAGATTCACTTACATCAGGTACAAATGGCGCTTCAATCATCCCAGCTTCTAATCGTCTCCAATTGACGGATCTGAAATAATACGTGATTAGAATAAGTATCCTTTTAAATTCAATATTTGCCTTAATATAGGTAGCACAACGAAAACACTATGATATATAAAGAGGGAAATGTCTTTTCCGACAATTATGACAACAGAAGATTTTATGCCACCGCTGTAAATATACAAGCATATAAAAAAAATGTTGTGTTTGTGAATATTTTACCTGAAAAATGAATGTGTCTTCACACTCGAAGCACCTCGTCTTCCGGCCCGACAGCCCAATCTCTGTTGCCATCTTTTGGCGAGCAATTGCTGGCAGAGTGACTTGCCGCTGTCACAGAACTTGTTTGAATACTTTTCTTGTTCGTCCTGGAAAAAGAACAATATTTTTTTTTAGTTTTTAAATAATTACTTATGATGGCTGTTAAAGCATACAGGAGAATAAAATAAATGTGGATTATATTTGTGCTGGTAGGAATAATACACAATGAAACATGAGATTGATTGTTTTACTTGACTATTAAGCTTGATGATTAAGCTTGACGATTAAATATGATGAGAGAAAAATGCATTCTCTTTTTGCCATTTGACATTTTTTTTTAATAAATAATGTTTGTTATATTTTGAAAATTTGTACCCCTTTCAGTGTATTCTCAATGGCTTTTAAAGTAATTATCTCCTCAATAATTATAAAGCAAGTTTTTACTATGCAATATGGGCTCGAGAGCCAAAGTGATACTAAAGTAGGAGAGTCCTTTTACCTTAACACGTCTATCAACCTCTTCTCTTTTGACTTTTTCTTTCCTCGCCCTGAAAGGCGCCTGGCCTTCGATCATCTCATATAGAAGACATCCAAAAGAAAACCAATCCGGTGAAAATGCATACTTTTCATTATCAATTACTTCTGGAGCTGAAATAAAAAAAACGCCAATTAGTGAGATAAGATACTATAATAATTAAAATATGGCGTGAAAGGTGTAATGTGTCAAGCTACATATGATTTTATTAAATAATATATGAATGAATATTTAATTCCCTACCCATATATCCAACAGTCCCGACCCTTCCTCGAACCATTTCACCTTCAGGAATATCCACAGCCAAACCTAGATCGCTGATCCTAACGTGTCCTGCATCATCGAGCAAGATGTTTTCTGGTTTACAGTCACTATGAAACAATAAATTTAAAAAAATCATTCAGAATTATACCCAACAGACTGTTTACTTTGGAAAAGTGCCTCTATTAAGAACGTCCTGCGTGTAAGAATCACTGTATTTTTTTGAGAATCCTAAATGTCTCGAATGAGTTTCGCTTGAACTCAAATACTTTTAAGATTTCGACTGAAGGTGCTTGGTGGAATTTCAATATTAAATTTGAATCGTTCAAACTATGTACATTCTCACAGATTTTGTCACTAATGACCCGGGTTTCGCCTTTCGGCATCTTCAGGCAAAAGCTTTTCTAATCACTTAATTTCGGAAGGACACTTGTTCAATCAGGAGCAAGGGATAAAAATGTTACACCCAAATACGGACAGTCATAAACTTTTTTTCCAGGAAATTTTGGAAATAAATTGAGCACAATTGCAGTCTTCCGATTTTAAATGAAATACTAAGCCTACTGGGATCTCCACTTTTATACCCTATATAAATATAATCATAAAACCTTTGCCGACAAACAAATAAATATAATTCTTGAAACTACTTACTACTCAAATCTGTGGGCATTCCCATGAGCTTATCCTTTTCGCCAGCAATGGCTTTAAACTTAATGATACATTTATTTCTTATATAAACACGAAACATTCATTTACTAAGGGTCAGTTCAAGTTCATCCGTGCACTTGAACGCCTGAAGATGCCGAAAGGCGAAACCCGGGTTGTTAGTGACAAAATCTGTGAGAATGTACATAGTTTGAACGATTTAAATCAAATACTTTTATAATCACTTAACTTATGTTAGTTTTGTGTATTCTCATGTTAATTTTTCGAAATTCAAACAATATTTTTTTACTAATAATATAATAAATAATTCAGGTTTTCAGTTATTTTTATAATCTTTCTTTAAGCTACCCGAGAGCTCGATCATTCCAAAGCACAAAAACCAATGATATTTTGCATTATTATAGAAATGGGCTAACCGATATACGATGCCTTGCAGATGTAAATGTTCAAGTCCGCAAACCACTTCAGCTGCGTAGAATCTTGCCCTGGTCAACTCTAGGCCTGGGGAAGGTCCTCCCATATTATATATGTGAAACTTTAAATCACCGCCTGGAATAAAATTATGAATAATGGAAATTGCCTCGATATTTGCATACTTTAAAACTTATGAAAGCAATTTTTAATAAATCTTACCGTTCATGATTGTAAGAACAAGGCAGAGTGCATCTTTAGTTTCGTAGGCATATGCGAGGCTGACTACAAATCGTGAGTTTATTTTTTGGAGTATTTGCTTTTCAATCAAAACCATCGCTTCTCCTTTCCGTTTCTTAATTCGTTTTTTCTCCAACTTTTTACAAGCATACATTTTACCGGTGGCACGAACCTATAAAAACATAAATATATTTTTTTAAATAAACCAATAATTAAAAATACACAAGTCACTACATTTTAGGCTTATTGAGAACGAAAAATATTTCCAAATGAAAAGAATTCATACTATGATGAAAACAACAAAATGTGAATTAGCAATCACCTGATAAAATTTAGTCGGTTTTAGAACATGCCACATGTCCCCATTAAGCCTGTATTATTTAATTATTTATATAATATCAAAATATTTATATATTTGCGAAGTAATAACCATATGGTGAATAGATGAGGCAAGTTAGACAAGCTATCATTTAAGTATGTCAAGTTGATGAGAGTAATCAGACAGTTTGACCCTTTGATTAATGGGTTATTTTGTATGAAATAAGTTTTAATATTTTGTAACAAAAAATATAAATAAACTAATTGCTCTCGTTACACTGTGTTATTTAAGGATTGGAAGGGTGAGAGGGACTATTTAGACATCAAACACACCTATGCTTTTAAAGAGAAATCAATTAAAAAAATGTTGTTTGCACTGCGACTCTAGCCCATGAGATCTGTCACGGAAGCACACAATGTTGACAGCTGCGCCACGGACCCGACAAGAATATGTCATATTTATTATCTCATGTAATCTTTTGTAATATGAAAATTCATGACCAAAAAAAATGTATTAAGTATAAATTAGTGCTTTCACCTTTATTTGGGAGTTTATTTTTATTCAGACTATCTGTTATCTGTTTTTTAATAGCTGTGAACATGGCTGCAATCATTATATTTATGTTAGTACTAACATAAGCATGTAAGAAGCAAATAGGTGTTGAGCATTAGAGACCCGGTAACTAATAAATTTGTGAATGGTCAGCCCTGCATGTATTACTAATCAACAACGAAAAATCGTGATGTTACAGGAATTGGCTGCGTCCATATTGCTAAGGGTTAATAAATAATATAGTTACCTGACATGCACAGACTTCTCCAAACCCTCCTTTCCCTAGCACCCTATACATCCTGAATGTTTTATAAGTGACTGGTTGCGCTTCAAGCCATTTCCACTGTAGATATCGATGAAAAAAGACAGATGTTTGAAAGTCGTCAAATGGAGTATCGGCCAGGAAAGATTTCACTGCAAACACGCACGGAGCAAAAACGTCTTTTGGAGCATCTGGAAATAGTGAATTGTCATTTATTTATTCATTCAGTTACAGATTGATTTTGACAAATGAAAGCAGCTTAAACAACAATTATGAGAAAAACAAGGCAAGAAATAATGAAAACACATCTTAACCCTTTCCAGTCCACAAAAAAAAATCAAAACATTCCATCAGGTCCATAATTGATTTACAGTATTTTTTTTTTTTTTTTTTTTAAACCATGTCCGCTCCCAATGTGGAGCATATGGACTCCTAATGGAGTTTATCTCAACAGAAGTGTTTCTACGAGAACTGCTTGTTACTCAGTTGCTCAACCTCTCTTTTTTCTAAAGAGAGTAGGGATAGAAGGATAGGGGCTAGGACAGGATTAGTGGTAAGCTAATCGCTCTCGATACGCCCCGTTCGTAGGATAGGATGGGTGAGAGGGGGGAATTCAAGACATCACATACACCCATGCCTTTGAACAGAAATTCATAAATCGATTGAAAAATCAATTTTATAAAACAGTATTACAAGAGGATTACTAATATTTTTTTTTTTTTAGACTAACAATATTTTTTTTATTTCGAAATATGTATATACAATAATGACCTTATTATTTATAATTTAAAAACTTCTAAAGTGTGATAACAGTGAAAACATTCATAGTCCAGGCATTCTCTCACATTTCATACAATAAATGTATCGAAATTTCTTTTTTTCAAGATTTTAGGCATTTTCGCAAAGTTAGAATTATTTGAACAAGAGCAAATTTAGGTAATAGTTTTCGAGTGCACGTGGCAAGCGAAACTGTCGGAGAAAAAATGCAGAACGCCCGTGCTACGCGGGCCGAGCCAGCCCCTAAAACGACCCTTTTGTATCCATTGCAGGAAGACAGTTACAGATTTAAATGTTCTTAAAAACTATTTAATTATATGCTCAGAATACCGTTGTAATAGATAGAGTGAAGAAAAAAAATATTCAATACATTTTACCTAATTTTAACTCAATACTAATAATGAAAAAAAATGTCGAATGACATTCGACATAGGACCCACCAGAATAAAATTGCTGTCGAATGTGATTCGACATAGGACCGGAAAGGGTTAATTTAATATATCAATATCTTACAGTACAATGACAAACTTTGAATTGAAAGACAGTAATGTTATTGAAAAAAGTAGTAATATTTATGGATTAAACAGTTCATTTGGGGTTCAAAATTACAAATAAAATGTAATAGGGAACCAACAGTTTTGATTCACATTTCCAAAACTTAAATATGGAGTAATTTAAGATTTCGACTGAAGGTGCTTGGTAAAATTTCAATATTAAATTTGAATCGTTCAAACTATGTACATTCTCACAGATTTTGTCACTAACAACCCGGGTTTCGCCTTTCGGCATCTTCAGGCATTCAAGTGCACGGATGAACTTGAACTGACGTTTAGTAAATGAAAGTTTCGTGTTTATATAAGAAATAAATGCATCACAGAGTCCAAAGCTATTGCTGGCGAAAAGGATAAGCTCATGGGAATGCCAACAGATTTGAGTAGTAAGTAGTTTCAAGAATTATATTATTTGTTTGTCGGCAAAGGTTTTATGATTATATAGGGTATAGAAGTGGAGATGCAGGAAAGTTTAATATTTCATTTAAAATCAGAAGACTTTGCAGCTGTGCTCTATTGATTTCTAAAATTTTATATGGCAGCCTTTAGATTGAAAAAAGACACGTCTAATTTTGCTAATCACTTAATTTCGGAAGGACACGTGTTCAATCAGGAACAAGGGATAAAAATGTTACACCCAAATACGGACAGTCATAAGCACTTTTTCCAAGAAATTTTAGGAATCAATAGAGCAATCAATTTGTTTGTCGGCAAAGGTTTTATGATTATATAGGGTATAGAAGTGGAGATGCAGGAAAGTTTAATATTTCATTTAAAATCGGAAGACTTTGCAGCTGTGCTCTATTGATTTCTAAAATTTCATATGGCAGCCTTTAGATTGAAAAAAGAAACGTCTAATTTTGCTAATCACTTAATTTCGGAAGGACACGTGTTCAATCAGGAACAAGGGATAAAAATGTTACACCCAAATACGGACAGTCATAAGCTCTTTTTCCAAGAAATTTTAGGAATCAATAGAGCACAGCTGCAAAGTCTTCCGATTTCAAATGAAATATTAAACTTTCCCGCATCTCCACTTCTATACCCTATATAATCATAAAATCATATAATCATAAAACCTTTGCCGACAAACAAATAATATAATTCTTGAAACTACTTACCACTCAAATCTGTTGGCATTCCCATGAGCTTATCCTTTTCGCCAGCAATGGCTTTGGACTCTGTGATGAATTTATTTCTTATATAAACACGAAACTTTGATTTACTAAACGTCAGTTCAAGTTCATCCGTGCACTTGAACGCATGAAGATGCCGAAAGGCGAAACCCGGGTCGTTAGTGACAAAATCTGTGAGAATGTACATAGTTTGAACGATTCAAATTTAAATATGGAGCATGGGCAAATACCTAAAACTTTTTCTTTGCAGCCTTCAATTAAATGCGTGTCCAATACGTCCAGTACTGTGTGATCGGTTGTATCATTATCTTCACCCCCGTTTCCCTCGCCGTCCACTTCCACCTCCATTCTCTCGCCACCGTCTTCAATGTGGGGACTCACAACTTTTCTGAGAAATCTCTCCGTCACCTCATTTGCTGTATCCAATCGCGACTCATCAGGCTCTAGTTCATACCGTTCCACCTGAAAAAGAAATACGTTACGAAAAATATTAGTTAAGTTAAGAGCACAGATTGCAATCCTTCATTCCTGTTTTTCATGACTCGATGTAACGTGACTGAAAACCGGTCATTCTGGGATTTAAATTGAATTGAAAATTCCTTTAGGTTCTAAAAAATAAGCTGATAAATATAATCGATGTAGGAAAGGTATTCTTAAGGATGCTGAGAAACTACGGTATAATATACATAACATGTCTATATGAATGTTGACATTGACAATAATAAAAAACCATTTTTTAGAATCTTTTGATGTCCAACTTTTTTATTATTTGTACCTACCGAATTTTTATGGAATGTCAAGGTAGTTTGTAATGTAAATTATTGTGCAACTTACAGCATCAAGGAAGTTGATGTATCGATGATATTGCGGTCGCTTCTTCTCGCAAAATAATCTGAAGAGAAGTCTGCCGATTGGTTGCTGGTCCACTACATATCCGTACCGGACGTCTGAAACAGAAAGAAAACAAAAAAAAAACATTACTTCTTGTTGAACATTCCAGTAATAATTAATAGCTGGAATAATACAATATTGAGTATCGTCAATTGCCCATGAATATGAAGTACACCTCTCATCATTTAACAAGATAAGATGTTTCCTATTTTGGTTTTACTTGGACAAATATTTGCATCCATGTTTTATTATAAGCCGAGTCTAAAAGAGTCAAATACAAATAGTAGTACAGCGGCTGAGAAACTATTTTTATAAGTTATGTTGGCAATTGATAACAAGTTATAAAATGGAGAGGGTTTTCTGAATAAAACATAAAAAAAATATATTAGGATTTTTTGAAAAATAATTACACACAATTAGCAAGCATTCATTAAAAACAAAATGATCTTGCAATTCCTTGGAATGCTTCAGTTTCGTCAATAAGTAACAAAATGTTTTAGTTTTAGACAGGCCTCCAAAATTTCACTGGTTATTTGGCCTCATACAGTGTATTTGAAAAATGTTAGAAAAATATTAATCATATTAAATATAATTGAAGACCCCCAACAGCTCATGAGAAACGTTTTGACAATTCCCGGTGTAAGCAATAAAGTTTCGGTAAATCAGATTTCTTAATATATTTTATTAACTTATTATATTGATGAAGAGGATTTATGATTAGAATATATTTTTAAAACTTGTTTGTTCACATATGTTTTTTTTCCTATTTTACATACATACCGACTATGGAAAGGAAAAAGGACGTAACCCACACATATCAAATTTTACAGGAGGCGCTAAAAACGTGTTTTGATGATTTTGTGACATGCAAATTATGAATTATACACAACCTTGAAGTGCACGGATACTTCTAAACTGGTGTTTAATTGACATAATATAATATTAATTAAAGAAATTGTCTCGGAAAAACCTTTATTTCAGTGTTTTTTCTTGGTTTTAATTTTTTACAAGGTCATCTTTTTCAAACATAAAAGCTAAATTTAGATACTTATTCGGCATTTTCAGTTTCCATCCTTTTGATAGAATGTGTGTCCAGTTGTATACATTGTGATTATCGAAAAAAAGCTGTTCTGAAAAATTGAGGGTTACGTCCTTTTTCCTTTCCACAGTCGATATAAAGAACAGAAATAAAAGTGCGACGTAAAGGAAGCCTTCTTATTCATGCGAAAAATTGAGTGCTGCTGATGATGACAACTAATATTTGATAAGCCCAACGATACAAATATGTAATGGTCATATTCAGAAAACGTAACCGCAAAATTACCATTTTTCGTTGTTTTCCTATTCACCACGAGAGCCATTACTTCTGCAGAATACTAGAGAAGAAAATATGTAATAGAGAAACAACGCTGGAGAGTTTCCCCAGACAAAAAAAAACGGAATTTATTTATTTTTCTCGTGTTCATTGAATAAAACATGAAATAGCGATCGTTTTTTTTTATCCACCCCGCCTTCCTACTATTTTGATGTCAAGAACGTTTATTTATTTTTTTGATAAAAAAAAACGTTGGTCGTTGTCATAAAGAAAAGAAAACGGGTTATAAGCGAAAACGTAAAAAAGACACTTTTCATGCAGGATAGTCGAAGACACGATAGTCGAAAATTAGAAACTCTATTGAATGTTTTGGAAAATAAAGACACGAATCTTTTGATACTTGGTTATTTTATTAGTTAAGAATAATGAAAATTATGAATACATATTATATTCGTTAGAAAACTGTCTTAAAATTTCCTCTTTATTATGTAACTTAATTAGCGCGATCCTCAGTGTACTCTTATTTATTACGTACAAAAATATAAATACAAAGGGTTGTGTTTTAATGATATATACATAACACAACATTTTCAATATTAATTACATGTTATTTGTAACTGGTTGAAAATTTTTTCATCAATATTGAGCATATACATTTTATGCCGCATATTTGACCGAGTAAATTGAACAATGGACGCAATTATTCGCCCGTGAAAATAGAAGGAACATTAGCTAAAAATTAGTTTTGCATATTTTTTTTCGAATATTTACAAATGTTACGAGAGAGTCAAATAAATTTTTAATCGAACAAAAAAATGCGCCTCTAAAGTATACTTCACACGCACTTATAAAAACGTCTGTCAGTCAATTTACAAAAATATTAAATCAGTAATGGAAGATGAGTTCGTAGTTTATTCATTGCAGAATCTGAGCGTTTATTGAGCGAGAGCATCTGTCCACCGATTCATAGGTCAAAGGGTTAAACCAGTGCCCCTTGAACCTTTCGGACATTCCATTCAAATAAAAAATCAATAAACTGCCGATTTAAGCAGTTTAAAGCAATAAATTAATAAAAAGTTGAATTACGAGTGATATTTCTATGGCGAGGCGACGTTGAAATATGGGTATTCATTATGTTATTATTTAAATTTACAGTTCTTAAACAATAATATAATAATTGTTGTGTTTTATCCTATATAAACGAATTTATTATTATTATTTAGAGCCTAGTCAAACACATGTATGCCATATATTATGTACCTACATGGTATTTAATATATAACAGCGAATAAAATCAGATTCAATTGATTCAAGCAGATGTCCATCGTTACGAAAAAATGATTCCGGGTGTACTGTGGAAGAACGTTAAAGAATAATCAATGATTCAGAAACGCTGGATTGCGAATAGACACTCTCCTATCGTTTATTGCCAGCGTAAAAATGAATGCAAGTAGTAAAAAAGCAGTATGTTTTCACATCATTTCACAATTTATCGGAAGAATATAAATCTTGAACCCTTGAACCCCATCTGGTTTAAAAACGAACAAGAGGTTATAAACATGTACAAAAAGCGATAAGTATTGACCGTAAAAAAGTCTTTAAATCATATCTTAACTTTAACAAAAAAAGCAACACGAAACGTGGTCGTAGAGTTCATAAAATATAGAATAATAATTCTGTGCGAAATTTATTAGAGCGAATGACTTCGGTAAATTTTCTTATCATTAATTTTCCAACTCGTACTTTATAAGCGAGTCTAGTAATTATTACCCCAATTAGACATTTTCAACCTTACAATTTCTTTCGGTAAAAAAACAGCAATAAAATTACAGTAAATATTTTACGATAGAAGAATGATTTATTGTCGTTGATTGTGTATCTTTTGCAATTAAGATTAAAGACAACGTCGATAAAAGAACAGATTTTAACCCAACATTGAAATATGAAGTCAATGCTTTTTCAGCATGTTTTTTTTTGGTTGCCGATACACTGAAGATCCGATCTCGATAACTCGCAATTTATAAAAATATGTACGTTCAAAGTTTTTTTAGGTACTTTTATAAAACTTTTGTAGACGAGCTATTTACCATGAAATAAATAAATATTGGTGTTAAAAATCGAGCAAACGGCAACCATAACTACATATATCACGTATTATTAATACGTATGTATAGGTAACGACGTTACGGCGTCTCTGTGGAAACGGCACGGTGATGAGACGACGATCTCAGATGCGAGAATATGAAAAAAACGAGCTTTGATAAATACGCAGATGTATTTTACTAACGCATGTTTTATTTTATTAAGTAAAACTTGGAATTCGTTATTTCCTCTACATTTAATGACGCTTCCGAGCCATCATTGTTTTGTTTCTAAACGATAAAGTATGATTATAATTATAATTCGCGAGCCGTAGGAAAATAATATCACTTTAAGTCATGAATCTTTAAAAATATGGCAGTCCGACAGTATAATATATTTAATACAATCCAACCTTAGAGTGTTTTCTAATAAAAAATAATGAAAAATCGTTCGCAAGTTTAAATATATAATGTATAGACCAGGCGTGGGGAACCTGCGGCCTTTTGGCTACTCTGGTGCGGCCTTCTGGCCAATTCTGTAATTAAGTAAATATATGTAAATTCGTAAATTCCCAACATATTCTGACCGTAAATTCCTGTTTCCGGCCAAAGATTCTCTAGTCAATGTTTACAGTGGCCTTATGTCGAATCAGAAAAATGAATGGTATAGACACGCAAGATTCTCTTTCGTAGCAATTAATCCACGATAAAAGACCCGAGTTCAAACAAAAAGCTTCAATGTATATAAAAAGAATAATTCTTTAGTATATTTTCCTAATAAGTATATTTAGATATATGTAGTATGAATATCATTGTGCAGCCGTGCGGTGTGGGGTCTCAGTTGCCTGACTAATTTATTACCAGGCCCGTTGCCCACTGTCGACCCGAGTCTTCATATTCCTTTCCCATATGTATTCTATTTAGCTAAGTAATGTCACAATAACAATTCAGTCGACTTCTGTCATAAATTAACAAAAATAAGCCTTTTTATCGCGTTTTGGAAGAAACAATTATTTTAACAAAAATACGGTATTCGTACTTCGCTTTATTATTAGATATGTTACCATTCTACATCGAATAGTGGACATACCTAAAAGAATTTGTTTTATATATTATACGTATATTATTTATGCCCAGCTTCGAAGAGTAGTCGGTGCTCTTTTGTCCTATACCAGATTTGGCGAACCTTTTTGGGTCCGCGTGCCAAAAATTCTCAAATATTATTACTCGATTGTGTGACGTGCCCAAGCGGTATTTTTTTTTAACAAAATAGAAAAAAAAATGATTTTTTTAAACGATTGTCGTTTATCTTGAGAAACATTTTAAAATTAATAAAACGGAATTAATTAATAATTCACGAATTATTTAATCAAAATTTTAATTTCTTAAACCTAAAAGTAAAAAAAATTGAACTTGGAAATCGGTCGCATGCCATCCCAATTCTCAAACGTGCCACCGTGGGCACGCGTGCCGTAGGTTCGCCATCCCTGTCCTATACGGTTGGTTGCACGGTCTGGCACAACTTTCATACATCGATCTATTAGTCGGACACCTCCAAATAAGCTGCTTTGATATAGTAGTAAAAGCAAAATTGAAATGGTCACCAATCACCATAAATCAAGTATTTTATTCATCTGTGCTCAAGATTTATACATTTTATCAACACGTATCTACAGATTAGGAACACAGGTCGGATTCAGTAATAGGACATTAAGAAGTATTCGTGTAATGTACCAGATAATACTAATAGTTTGTTAAATTCTTTAGAAGTACCATACATCGGCATTAACATTTTAATTATCCGATTGAACGCGATCCCGACTGATGAATTGGACGATCAACATTGGTATTTTCACACAAAACGAAACGTTTTCTTTTAACTATCACATTGTGAATGATAACAATCATTGTATCAAACTAAAACGCCGTATTTCGAGGGTCGAGAACACAATGCTGACTGATATCAATAATTTGTAATTTCGGAATTATTGTGTTTCGGCTACGTAATATTTTCCTGTCATATATGATAGTTTATCGCGTATCGTTTTAATCAAAAAGTTGTTAGATTCCATAAGTAGTCCGGCCAGGCTTTCATTTAATGGCTACGAATTTAATTTTCGCTTCGTTCTGTATGCCATACCAATCATTCGACTGACTTATTGATTAATTTTCCCCATCGTATATTGTTCCAGTACAGGTCAAATAAAAGTTCGATATAAAATTCTCCACAACGTGGGTAGCATCAATGGCGATACTGTGCTATAAATAATTGGCATCCAATAAAACAAAGAAAGCGTGAATGAAAACATATTGAATGATAATTTATGACGATACAATTTTATAAGGGTGTTTGTAATGTCACGCCAAACAACGAAGTAGTGGTGAAAATAGTATACATAATAATATAATTATTATATTGCATGCTTAATTGTATTTCATACTCAACACACTTTGGACTAATAGAAAGTCAAGAAATATTATATGTTGATCCACCCTCTCGTTGTATTTTTAATAACTGCAAAGGTTTTCGAAATACTCCATAGAAGCTAATATGATCACCAAACGAGATACTTTTTTAGAATATTAAATGAAATTAAATGACTTTGTTGCTCCACTTGTTGTGTAACAAATTGTGACACGCGTTTCGTCTCTTTAATAAGCATCATCAGACAAAGCATCGCAATGTTTACGAGTAAAATTATAATTCTTAAGTTATTAATATAAAAAAGTCGTGACTTTATTTCTTTTTACACTGGACGGAGGGAAGGGGTCAATACAAACAGTGGTAGTAATACATACAAATTAATTACTTATATTAGTGACAGTAAATCACATTTAAAACAAGTTAAAAAATGTTTGAGTCTGTCTTCTTTAAAATGTATTTACTAACGTTTTTCTATGATGTCTTTTGCGTTACGAAAGAGATATTTTTTCTCCACCGATATTAAAATAATATGTATACGAGTCGAGGGAAGAAATGTACGTCTCGTGAGGTGAAGAGACAGATGGGACATGGAAAGGAAACGACTGTCATGACTTATGAAACAACCAGATATGTAGGAAAGTGCACATTATCCTGGTGTAAGGCTGAAGCTACGATTTAGAAATTTTCATACCTCAAGCTCAGAATTCTTCGCTTGGATTATGTAATTGGAGAAAGCAAGAAGTATGTTTGATGAGCTTAATGTATAATCAAAACGAGTGTATGTTTAATATTTTCATTATTCATACCATAAACAAACACTACAGCCACGAAAGATGTGCCTCAAATTATTCCCTTTCCGAGTTATGAATCGAAGAAGATAAAATCAGAATCTAACTTCCGGGCGATGCCGGGTAGTCAATCTGTCGATATATAAACGCGAAAATACAGTTTTTTTGTGAATGATATATAAAAAAAAGTATATAAAAAGCAAGCCGTAGTAGATGGATGTATTTAGTCATTCGTATACATCTGAACTCTCTCGCAACGACAAACATTCATTGCGGATGTAAAAGAATAAACAAGAAGTGCTACCAAGAAAAATATTACTCTAAAAAAAACCCTTATATTTTACCAAAAGAGCGTATATTTATTGCCCTACCACAATACGACCGAAATGAAAAAAACAAACAGAAACTTAGCTATAGTGAGTGACATTTATGAATATTTATTTTATCACATGAAAATTGTTTCTTTCGTAAAACTGTGTTTAGTTTTTAAATGTAAATATTTACTTACAAAACAGCGATATTAAATGTAATTATAATCTTTGACCCAGGACATAAAGATAACATTATATATCTACGAATATGTGAATAAATATTTTACTATTGATTTAATTGGTATTTGCATACTCGATAGAGATGGATACTTTGGAATTGGAAGAAGCAAACAAATATTAATTATGAAATTGAATAAATAATTGTTAGTAAACAGATTTGACGAGTAGAGTGTTTATATAACGAAATAGTAATTGTCAGTTTCTAATGTGTGTGCTTGTTCTTGGCAATGCTCGCTTCCCAAGTATGGCCATCGAAGTTTTCCTGTCGGAAGAATCCTCCACTTTACACGTCATGTTAATTAGGGATTGTTTTACTGGACGAATATATCAATACTGTTTCTACATAAAAAAATAGATAAAAATAATTGAAATATAAGAAAATTAAGACAAAACGGCAATTAGTCACCCGCCGTGAAATGGTAAAAGACTCGTTTGTTGCATGTTCACATGTTCCCAAGGAAAATATAAACTCTTGCTATCAATGACACCTAGAATAGTAAGTGGATGTATGACAACTCATAAACACTGTTTTTACAAAGTTTTTATGATTATTAAATAATCAATCGAATTCGCGTTTGCTTTATTTTCAATACCGGATTCGGCTGTTTTTTGACAACCCTAATGCTAACTTCCCTTACTTTCGCCGAGAACACTCTATGGATGTTAACGAGCTATCTTCCAGAACAGGACGACACAATCCATCCGCAAATAAAACTAAAATGAAACTCCGGTTTGGCATCCTCTTCACTTCTTCAAAAGCTGAGTACTAAAGCAGCTTTTTTATTTTGAAAGTTATTAGAATCATGTATATGTATGTATGATATTATCAAACGACAGTCCCCTAATATTTGCTGCAAGAATCTGTTTTCGAACGTGGAAATACGGTGAAGTGTCAGTAAACGACCAAATACTTTGACGTTATCTTTATCTTTATACGTTATTGAGTTCGCAACGATACAGTGCCTACTTCATCGAATTGAGAAGAATTAAGGTATGCCAGAACTTATTATCTGCAACTGCAAACCGAAACTGGTTAACCGGTATATTCATAAAAAAACCGAAAACCGATTTATTCTGCATGGTTAACCAGGGTTTATTGAAAATTCTCTTTCCACCATAAAAACAATGGGCTTTTATACAACTATTCACATGTCGGGTCCGTGGCACAATGGTCAACATCATTGGTTCCCGTGATAAATATCACGGATTCAAATCCCAGTACGAACAGCATTTCTTTATTCGAAGGCATGGATTTAAGTCATGTCTAAAAAATCCCACTTACCCTTCCAATCTTAAAATAACGCAGCGTAGAGAGAGCGATTTGTTAATCATTAATCCTCTCCTTCTCTTGTAAAACAAGGGATGTTAAAAGAATCTATGAAAAATCAAGCAGTTCTCGTAGAAAAAAAAAATAGGTAAACTGTAATAGCAGTTCATATAAGGAGCGGACACAAAAAAAGTTAATCTATTTTACTATGGTATCCACTTATTAGTTCATATTTAAGTAAGCAAAACGCCTTATATTTTTTAGTTTTCCAACATTGATTTGTGTGGTAATAAAATTCCGTTTTTGAAAGCAGTTTCGGTTTAAGCCGGTTTTTTTATTTGAAAAATTGCCGAAAACCGGTTAGTTGTTTTGAACGTTTAATTGGATGCCCTGTCTGCTGGATACAAGTGTGAATCAGCCGGACTTAATTTTAGCATGGTTCAAAAAGGCTCAACAACACTATAGTAATGAAGATAAAGATGTCTTTTCAAGGAACATGGTTTCGATATTCTCAAACGAAATATCTTTAACGGGCAACAACACAGTACGTATAAAATGAACGGCCGATCAACAAGTGGCACCTAATGATTGTATTAATTGACAATGCTTTCTCGCAAAAAGCAGTCATTACGTGAGCCACTGCTCTTTGAGTAAACGGAGCCGCCGTCAGAAGTTGGCAATCAATAAAACAATGAAAAATATTGAATGAAAACAAAACTCAAGCTAGGATAGGTACTCTTGCTGAGAATAATATTCCAGGCCAGTCCAGCGATGAAAGCGAATTCGCATTGATTTTGCAATAAAACGTTTTTTACGAGCTCGTAAATCCCATTTTCGCATCACGTACACACTAAACTTGCATTACTCGCAGCTTCCCAGCTTATGGAAAGTGTTACGTTCCATGTTCCATCCATCCAACCATCTTGAGTTGTGTTTAATTTGAGCGAGGCTGTGAATTCGACTTGTTTCGGTAATTGATAATTCACACTGTTATCGCGATGAGATTGGTTTTTTAAAGACCTTTTAGTACTTTTTTTTCAAATATGAATTTTATATATGTAAAATATTTATTCATTTTCGATATGAGACATAATTTACATTTTTACACGGAAGCAAACAAAATGGATACATTTAACTGATTATTTGAACATATGATACATTATCTAGAAATATGTTCAATAGTGCTTATACAAAAACCGACTTATGAAAAAAACTGGTTTACTCTTTCCAATATTTAATAAAACTCGGTTTTACCCGATTTTCGAAGATAAAATAGGAATTAAATAAGAATATCAATAAAAATATCGAAAAAAGTTTTTTTGAATTCGTTTATTTATTATATAGCAAAACATTAAAATTATATTACGTGTTCTTATTCGGTGGTATACTTGCACCCGTGCTTGAAAGTATGAGTCAAAATGCATAACAAAATTATTTTCAAAATTAGCCTACATATAATGTTAAACCGACTACTAAACTAGGTTTACGGTTTTATGTCAAAATATTAATATTTGTGATAAAATAAAAATAAAAATTGAAACCGGGTTAACAAGTTGTAAAACTTGGTTTTAGAATATCCCAAATTTACCTAAAAACCGGGTTTTCAAAGACGAATGAATTCAATAACAGATTGAAAGTGTTACTAAAAATGCATTTATTACTAGGTTTTGTAAGCGACTGCACTAGTTGACTTTTTAGATGAGTCTTATTACGATTGACGATTCTATTTTTGAAATTTAAAATACCCACGTAATTAATCTGCCGCCTGTGTGGTCGAGTGGTCAACGTTGCTGGCTTCAGCTACGGAGGGCCCGGGTTCAAATCCCGGTACGGACAGTTTTTATAAATTGTTTTTTCAATCGATTTATGAATTTCTGTTGAAAGGCATGGGTGTATGTGATGTCTTGAATTCCCCCCTCTCACCCATCCTATCCTACGAACGAGGCGTATCGAGAGCGATTAGCTTACCACTAATCCTGTCCTAGCCCCTATCCTTCTATCCCTACTCTCTTTGGAAAAAGAGAGGTTGAGCAACAGAGTAACAAGCAGTTCTCGTAGAAACACTTCTGTTGAGATAAACTCCATTAGGAGGCCATATGCTTCACATTGGGAGCGGACATGGTTTAAAAAAAAAAAAAAAGATTTTCCTATTGAAAAAAATGCTGCGTTATAATATGCGTTCAATGGTAATTTTTTGTGACAAGGCATTATATTATAAAATAATAAAATTTAACTATTGTCTAAAATAATATTACAAAACTTCGTTTATATCAAAGACTTTCGCTTATTTGTCATTCAAAATCAAGCAGAGTGGGCTAGGGGGGTCTTAGGCGAACACATTGATAAATTTGACGTTGTACGGCGAGCCCCTTGTTAAAATAAATTCAATTTCTGGCATATTTATTACCCAAGACCGTTTAAGTATGATGTTTGAAACATCGAAATGGTGTGAAAAGAATGGTTCTTTTATAGTGCCTTAGCAATATTGGAACTTTTCACTATTGCGATTAAAGGTGGGTAAGCACATCTGAGGATCTCAATTTCAAAACCTAACTAAAGACCATTTTTGATATTTTTCAAGTTTTGATGACAGCATGTTCTCTATTTAAAAATCTACTACACAATCAATACATTTCCAATTTCAAAACCTCTTAAAGTACAAAGAAAACGCATTTTAAAATACGTTCAAAAAGCCCACAGCAGTTTTGTGCACTTTGCCAACAATTTTGGTTTTTGGAGTTAGGTAGGTTTTAAAGCCAAGGCGCTCATTTTTTTAGTTATTGATATTATATATTTTTTCGGGTAGTATAAATATATGTATTGAGAGAAATTCGATTGATTTAATAAACTTTGCGTACAATTCAATAACAGCGATACAAAAACAGCTCCTGCAAAACACCACGAATAAGTCTGAGATTAAGCGAGCCATTTGTTAACGTATTGGCAGCCCATCGCTGAATTTAATTCATGGCAATATAATAGGATAACTGAAGATGTTACTTTACTGTTAAAAACATCAAGAAAATTCATGTACAAGATCTTAAGCCAAAAGATAAAAACAAGTTTTCATATTAATCTTCCCGAGACATTTCTCATCGCTAAGCGGAATTCTTGCCGCTATGTCGAATTTGAATTCGACACCATATATAATAATAAACATAAGAGCATAGAAAAACTCATCGACGAAATTTACTTGTTATATTTTGTAAAATTATATTATAACACGTTTTTACCTTGGAGTATTTTAAGACATAAATAAAATAATAAATTATCCATATAATAAAACCCTAGAAAAAAATATTGAAATTTTATTGAAATATATTCATAAGTCAACTCACCTATTTTGTTTTTGAGATCTATGCACTGTGATATGTGAGGGAACTGTAATATCTTCCGCCATTTTTTACTCTTCCCCTTGTTACTATCGGATCCTCCTGAGAACAAAACAGAAAAAGGCAATTAAGTACATTGTTCAGAAGGGATAATGAACCACCCTATACATAGTCTATACAGGTTATGTTACAATAAATTCGTAGAATGCTAATAATTACAATTCGTAGGGGAAATTATTATTTGGATAATTATTTCACTCTATACATGTAAGATATCGAGTGACTAATTTCAGTAGTAGATAATTATTATCAGAGAGTGTGTTGATTAACTATGTATAAATTTTTCTTCTTCGCCTATGTTATATTCATTTCATTAACCGAAGTTTATTTATTGGCATATATTTACTATTGATTACTATTCTTTTGGGTGTAAGGATATATACGGGTTACGATAAATTCATTTCAGATACCTCTTGATCGTTGGACTGGAAAAAGTAATCATTCCCAGTTAACACGAGAGCAGTTTAGAATCGTTTATGTTGCTATTGTACTCATTATTTTTAATACTATAAATTATATTCAATTCAAATTGCTAATTTTATTTTGATATTTCATGATTATGATTATTCTAGATACGCCATTGAATTTATTGTTAGTTACATTTCTTAAGTAATTGATTTTAATTTAATGTATACTTTCAATTCTTTGATGCACCTTTATTAGTCTCACTTGAAAATTTTCGTGAATAGCGAAACCGGTCCTGATCTTAATAAATACATATGCAAGTAGTACAAAGGGTGTTTATTTTTGAAAATATGTAATGCCGTTTCACCACTTATTGACAGTGGAAACCTCTTAAATGCTAATGTGACCGACACTCATTTCTTACATGATTTTGAAATAGCACGGTTCACTAGAAAGAAAAAAAATACACGTAAAATATGTTCGAACACGATTCCCAGACACAAAAACACAAGCGGATAACGAATTTCCCAATAAAAAAAAATCAACATTGCAACACACAAACATATAGAACAAACAAAAAGCTTATAAGATGCGTCAGTCTAGCGATGGAGGCGATTTATGTCAAGTCCCTCATAAAAGTCCCCGTATATAATGAAGTAGAGATTAATCGTAGGGTCATCATTATTACGATTTTAAAAAAAAGATTTTACATACAACAATAATGTTATTTTTTCAAATAATCCGGTTTTCTATAAATTCAGGAAACCAATCTTAATTGTTCTATAAATTCTATCACTGTTAACTAGGTTTTTTTTTGGAACGTACTAACAGTGTAAAAAAAAGAGTTGAGTGTATACTTAATATGTATATAAAACGACATGCTTGATTAATTCAAAACGTGTATTAAATATATTCCAACCGCTTATCTAAATAATTTAACATAATAACTAGGGCAGACTGAAAAATTCATAGCCTTGAAGAATTCATTATAGAGTATGAATTCGGTCCTGTTGTCGAGTGAACAATTTTGGGCTCTCACCGTACTCCGTTGTCCGGTCAAGTATTTGAATCTCTAAGCCTTTTCAATTGTTTTTAAAATCGATTTATGAATTAGTATTCAAAAGCATAAGAGTCTGTAATGTTTTCATTCCTCTCCATCAACCCAACAGATTATTGAAACGGTACATAGGATAACCTTTTTTAACACTTCCCCTACGGTGCTAAAAATATTTCTGATATGTTGCTGGCCCTTTAGGAACCAAATGAACATGTTTTTAAAAATATACGTGCTGGGTTTTTACTGCCCATCAAAGTGCGGGAAGTGTTAAAACATATTTTTTTCATGGTTCTTTAAGGGCAGCAACATATTAGAAGTATTTTTTGGCACCGTCAGCGAAGTTTTAACCATGTCCACTCTTAATATTGAGCATGTGGACTTATAATAGAACTTATTTCAACATGTATTTTTCTACGAGAACTGCTTTTTACTCAGTTGCGCAATCTCTCATTTTTTTTAAGAGTAAGATTATAAGGATTGGCTATGACAGGACTAGTGGTAAGTCAATCGCTCCGTTTAAGCATAGGTTAGGTGGGTGGGATTTTAAGACATCGCAGACATCTATTCTTTCGAATACAAATCAATAAATCTGCTGAAAAACCCATTTATAAAACTGTTCGTGTTGGGAATCGCACCCATAAGCACTGTGATCGTGTCTAATGAAGTTGACCATTCGGCTATAGGGTCGGATAGAGACCGAGAGGAATAACTTGATCAAAAGCAATTTCATCACCCATTCCTGATTACAATAAGTTCTCGTTGAAACAACTTCGGTTAAATGATTCATTAGAAATATGAGGTCGGAAAAGGAAAGATTATGGATGGAAAAATATAATATTGAAGCTGGATGCTATTTTCTGAACAATGATTAAAAAAGACTAATATTCTTTTTCGTTGAATGATTCGTATTTTCTTTTTAATTCTCCCAAATACCAAGGCTTGTGAAGTCGTGTAAAAAACGTCTCTGACTACAATTTTTTTTTAAATATTTCCATTTAACTAGAATAATTCTAGTATATTTCACCAATTAATATGATGTATAGACTAATCGTTTTTTTATATCATTAAATTATTTTTTGTCGGTTTTTCCGACTCCGCCTCCGGAAAAACACTTGACTCCACAGCCCTGCTCAATACTCGCTATGAGATCATCGATGTCGACATTTTCCCGTCGAGATATTTTTGAGATTATGGAAGAGGTGAAAACTGCCATGTAGAAAGGCGAATAGGTCATGAGTTGGAAACCAGTGGCATATTTTTCACGGTCAATGTAACTGCCGTTGTGTGAACATGAGCGATTCCCAGAAGAAAGATTATGCTGTGATTTATTAATCGGATATTAACAAATATTGTATAAAAACGGACTGGTTATTATTTTGTCGACATAAAATATTGTGATTGATCAAATCGACTCTTGTACCGGTTACCAAATCCGCAATGAATGTAAAATAAATGTCACTATGATCGATTGATCGATCGAGTGACATTGATCATATAACGTAATTATAAACTCCCCGGGAGATCAATTATTTTGAGCATAGTCGTAATGGTACAATTTAATGGAATAGTATTAATCAAATATAAAACGAAAACCTTAGCATTATAATTGACTTAACAATTACAATTAATAATGTATCCCAAAAAATATTGTTACTGTCATAAACTGAAAAATACATTAAACTCAGGTTTTTCATACAGGAATTTGGAATAACACGTACCTTTAAAACGAATAAATACTTTATTTTACTCGAATTATTTGTTCTAACACGTAAACAATAAACACAGAAGCGGATAACGGATTCTCTCATAACAAACTCAACGCAGTTATAACAAACAAAAGGCTTCATAAGGCGTGTCGAAAATTTCTAGCGATGGAAGCGATTTATGTCAGGTCCCTCATAAAAGTATCCGTATATAATTAGGTGGCGAAGATAAGTATTATTTATTCTTAATTAAAATACATGTTGTGAATATTTTGTGTAATTTACTTATAACTTTTTTTACACGATTTTCTTTAGTGGCGTATTTTTATATTCAGGGAACCAACCTTTAATTTGTGTAAGTATGCGTTATTTTTATTTTTTAAACACGGTTTTTTGTGGAACGTATCTACCGTGTCAAAGAAGCGTTGAGTGTATATATGTATATACATAGATAGAAAATGGGGTATCACTTTGATTTCATTTAATAATCTTATAACTGTCAGCTACTTTAATGGTACCAATCCAATTTAGTTTTCTTGGGCAGAGATTTGCCGCTATCATATAATATTTCGATTTATGTATAGTGTAATATTACGTCATTTTTTTCTTCGTTCTATTGGTTGCAAAAGCCGGCGATGGTCAAAGGTCAAAAGGTACTTCTTTTGAATTCGCCAAAACCACTTTTGATTATGTTTAGAAATTCCGTATTTTACGATGAATGGTATCGGCGGTATAAATTGAATGTACGAGGTATCGAAGTTTGGCGTTATACGTTGAAGTTTACATCGTTAGAAATTGGTATGTCGATAAAAAAAAAATATAATTTAATAAAGGTAAAGTAAGTTGCAGTATTTTTACGTTCATTTTACTTATATTATATGAATGTATGTATACATATGAAAGTCGCGTCCAATATGAATTCAGTGAAGAGTGAGTGACTTTCTCTAACATTATTTTACTATTATAAATAATGAAAAAAACAATTCCTTTTAAATATGTACCTATTGAATAAAACTACTAGAAAAAATGGAATTTAATAAGAATTATTTGTTTTATATTTCTAAATATAATAATGCCTTTATAAAAAAAAATGTCAGTTAAGGTGATTGAAGTTATGTTAAATCTTAAACGTATTATATTTAGGTAGAAAGATATGAGATATTTAAGTTTTTTTTTTCATTTTCTCAATTTCTGAATGGTAGTAAGTAATAATTATTATTAAGACTGGCAAAGTCAAACGGAATATAAAAAAAAATCTGAACTAAAAACGTCAAAAGATTTGCCAACATAAAGCAAGAACCATTGCACAATAGGGCGGAGTGTCAATCTATGGAAAAGTTTTCTCCAATAAGTATTCAAATCAGACGTTAAAAAAGATAAGCTTCTCGGGTTTCGGAAAAAGTTTTATAAAAATCAATTCGATGGGAGGAATATTAAATCTTAAATATAAAAGGAAGTAAGGATTTATAAATTTTTAGCAACATTTTCTGAGCATTAAATTTGCGGAGAGTAGAATATTAGAATATGTTAAATGAAACGAGTTGTGACAATTGTTTGAAGGACAAATAGATCAAAATTATACGCTGGTCATAATTCGTAAATTACGGTTACAATTTTACTGACTACACCCTGTTTCGCAAGTAGAGGAATATTAGCGTAGGTACAAAAGCGAGGTAAAACAATCGATAACTGCACAATGCACAAATTATTTACGGATACGTTAGGCGTGGCGTGGCGGCTCTGGTGACCTGCCACGATCAATCTCAATCGCAAATATTAATATAAACGAAATTGAAGTAAATGCGTGTAATAGTTTCGAATCGGGTATCTCAAATGTCTAATGAAGTTATATGTTACTATTAAAATTATGTCTTTATTTTGCTAATATGTATATATTAAAAACTACAAGAATTCCATATATATTTGCGTTATAGTTTCAAAGCAATTTTGATATTCAGTGGGTTTACTCACTAAATATTCTTTTGACAATCAGAGAGAGGTTTGAAAGCTTCTGTGCAAATTTATAAATATTCATCTCCGTTGCATAATTAAGCACATTTGCTTTCACGCGAGAAAACAATGAACAGTCAGGGATCATAGGTTCAAAATAATCAGAGGTATGTACAATGAATTATTTAGACGTTCTTCTCTTGCTAGTAGGTATGTTATCTTGGTTATAACTACAATCGGATATAGTATTAGATAGACAGACAGTAGGAAAAAATTATGATATCTAACATTCGAAATATTCATTATTAATGTGTTCACTATTAATTTATTATTATTGGTGGAAAATCATTAGACACCTTAATAAATCATTTTGTTTTTTAAATATAAGGACCAGTTTGGTTCATTACGAACTGTCATCGGTTGTGTGTTCATTCATCCTAATAAATTCTTGGGATGAGTGCAACTGGTTATCATTTTTACTGAAAAAAGTGCGTTTTATTTTTATTTAGAAATGTGTTTGTATTGTATTTCGATTGTTTTATTCTTTTTGTTTCTATTGTTTTGTTCTCGTGTTTAAGATATATTTTATACACAATTGAGTTTAAATAAAACGGTGGAAGCTCTTGATATGAGCTACACGTCCACAAGAGTAATTCGAATGCATAATAAAGCATTATGTCGCATCGCATCGTCTCCGCGACAGCAGACTTCTCGTCTAGTTGAAACCTTGCCCCACTTTGTGTTAAAATAAACTAATAATATTTCTAGCAAAATGCAAATTTTCCTGTGTGTACCCGCACGTAATAATATTATCGTGAGCGTGCGGTTTATATGCAAGTGATATCCTTCCTTGAGGGTTCGTCATACGTCACAAAGACGCAATTAAATTACTGTGACAGTAGTTGAAATAACGTTTTTATTTTTAATATATATATATATGCTTATTATCAGTGATACAATAATCCTTTAATAATACAAAAGATCGACACATTTATTATTTTATTTTTTCACAAAAGGAAATGGTATGACTGATTATAAAAATAAGTAACTTTGTTATTCCGATAGTTTTGTTACCGTGACACAAGCAGTGAAGGAAAGTAAGTAGGGTAAAATATGAACTCGCGATCCATTCGACCTGGGCCCTCTGATTAGTGAATAAGAGGGTCATGGAAAGAAAGACTCGACCACTTCCGTGGTTGGCAACAAAATTTTACAAGTAGTGTATCGTCCCAGGTGGATGAATCAGAAAAGAAAATTTATTTTCATAAATTATGCACACGAAAGAGTTTCTAGCCCGGTCAATATTTTAAAGGTTTCATTCTATCTAGTTCATATCACATTTTGTTACTAATAATCTTTTGAAATACGACTGGTTACAAGCATCATAAGTTTGAAATGTTTTCAAAACTGTTGCCTTTTGCCAATCTACCGTGTTCCCCCGCATTTATCGTTTATTTTCGAGGGTCTTGTGACATTTGTATGATATTCCATTAATGCAAGAGTAGCAACAAAATTGTCAAAATTTCAAGTTCAAGAATTATGGAAATAATTATTTAAGAATAAAATTCGAGACAAATCAAGATATCCATATCATTAAATATGAACTGAACGTTTTCAAATAACATTTCCAGATTCTGACGAAAAAACACTAAAAATGTAGTAAATCATTATAGTATTGTAGTTATAATACGTCATAAACAAAGGTTAGGATGTAACTCAGATGGAATGTAATAAAAAAGTGTTTAGCATGAGAGTGAGGACTTGAGAAGCGAAGAGTTTTATAAGCTAGTAATACAACGAAAGCACTTGAAGTAAGAGTTGAACCGAGATGTCACATAAATTTGGGATTACGAAAGAATGCATGGAGCATGCTTCGCTTGGTTTCGTTATTATTTCATCATTGTCATATTGTAGAGCAGGGATAGCAAATAGAATTTGATCAACTAACTTAAAATATGGTAATGTTAAGTTGGACTCTTTTCTCGTGTCGACTCCTAAAAACATAGAAATATAGAATACAATTAACACAATTTACATAAAACAACATATTAAAAACAGATTGCTATATTTATTTTAATATGGTATCTCTAAAATATTAAAATTAAGAATATAGATAAAAAAGGGGAAAAATACTCATTTTAATTTTTGACTTATATTATGTACATGTTTGCAAAAGTTTTTAAGTTGGGATGTAGTTGATCTCGAAACTCGTATTTTCGACTTATCCCACTGTTTAGCGTCTTTGAATGCACAAGATTTATAATAAATAGTAATGCCGCCTGTGTGGTCGAGTGGTCAACGTTGTTGGCTTCGGCTACGAGGGCCCGGGTTCAAATCCCGGTACGGACAGTTTTTATAAATTGATTTTTCAATCGATTTATGAATTTCTGTTCAAAGGCATGGGTGTATGTGATGTCTTGAATTCCCCCATCTCACCCATCCTATCCTACGAACAGGGCGTATCGAGAGCGATTAGCTTACCACTAATCCTGTCCTAGCCTCTATCCTTCTATCCCTACTATCTTTGGAAAAAGAGAGGTTGAGCAACTGTCTAACAAGCAGTTCTCGTAGAAACACTTCTGTTGAGATAAACTCCATTAGGAGTCCATATGCTCCACATTGGGAGCGGACATGGTTTAAAAAAAATGAAAAAAAGCCACCGCAAGAGAAGGTGGAAAAGAAAATTGATGCATACGAGATGACTATTTTTTTGATAGAAGAAAAAGTATGTACCTAGAGCTAGAATGGTTTTCAATGTTTGCAATATTTCAAATGTATTAAATACGAGCAGGCTTGTTATATTGCGTTTTCTAAATCTTCATTCTGTGATAATCGATGGCCTTCCAAATCGCTCTTTTCAGAAATTTAATTGAATGCGGAGATGAGTTTGATTTTTTCGTTGCCCTGCGTGCCACTTATTTGCCATCCCTGTCATAGAGGGTTTGTATTACTGGTTACAGAGCGCTATCGTGCTTTATCGACGAAGAAGCTTTTGGTATGTATGAACGTATATATCTGAGATGCTATCAACGATGCGGAGACAAAATCGAGTCATATTACGAACAAAATGATATTAAAATTGGATACCCAATTGGTAGTCACCGACACCGTATCGCGTTCGCTGGGCTAGAAATGAAAACGTGATATTTCAAAAATGTCACGATATACTAACGGTATCAACAATACTTCTCTTAAAATTCATTTTTTTATATCCATGTCCGCTACCAATGTAGAGCATATGTCCTTCTACTAGAAGTGATTCTACGATAACTGTTTGTTACTCATTTGGTCAGACTATTTTTTTCGAAGAGAGAAAGGGATTTTTTTAGTGAGGATAGGGCTAGGACAGGACTAGTGGTTGGCTAATAACTCTCGCCATACCCCGTTACTTATGGATTGGAATTTTTAGACACCACAAATACCCATGCATTCGAACGGTAAATCGATTGAAAAGGTGCTGTTTGTACTGAGATTCGAGCCCGTGAAGTCCGGCATGGAAGCCAGCGACGATGACCACTGCGCCGTGGACCCGAAAATCAATCATATTAGTCAGTAGCGGCTGGTCAATGTGGCATTTGATCAATGCATCCCTTGTATATGCAGGGGCGGCTATATTTCATGAAATATTAATTCAAAAATAACATTTATACCAAAATAAAAAATAAATTGAAATTGTAACGATGGCAGTGCAGTATAGGTTAATTTTTCCGAACTGAATATTTAATTAATTCGCCTAATCTTTTTGTACGATTCTTTCACTGCTTTAAAAAGAGGATTGGATGTATCAAGATTTATTTATAATATTTTACTATCAGGATTTGATAAATGGATTCGTTGAAATATTTTATTATTAGCTAACTATACTTATACAGTATTGGAAGGACATCAATTTCCCGATATCGCTGAGTTAGTTGCAGTGTTATCGAGTGATGGAACATACGGAACAATTACGATTACGTTTTTTTGGGAAAAAATGCAAAAATCCCAAAAGAAAATGAAATTTAAAACAAAATGAAAACATAACTTGAATGCGTTGGGGTTCTGTGAAAGATAGTGTGGCTATTTATTTATATAAAAATCCCGAATGTGGCTTGTGTTTATATATGGCCACCCATGTTTTTTTTTTTTTTTTTTACCATGTCCACTCCAAATGTGGAGCATATGGACTCCTAATGGAGTTTATCTCAACAGAAGTGTTTCTACGAGAACTGCTTGTTACTCAGTTGCTCAACCTCTCTTTTTCCAAAGAGAGTAGGGATAGAAGGACAGGGCTAGGACAGGATTAGTAGTAAGCTAATCGCTCTCGATACGCCTCGTTCATAGGATAGGATGGGTGAGAGGAGGGAATTCAAGACATCACATACATCCATGCCTTTGAACAGAAATCATAAATCGATTTATAAAACTGTCCGTACCGGGATTTGAACCCGGGCTCTCTGTAACCGAAGCCAACAACGTTGACCACTCGACCACATAGGCGGCATGTTTTCTCCAGCATATTTTTTTGAAAATTTGCTTAATCAGTAATTCTGACAAAAGGATGTATTTTTCGAGATTAGATTTCTAATCAACATAAGGCAAGAAATATCATAAATATTCATTTATTTTTATAGTGATTTCAATAGACTTCAAAATGTTTTTATTTTTCGTACAATAAAAATAGCCGGGATACCTGGAGTCAGGAGATATTTATATAACATCGTGCTACATATGACGAATAACCTGTTTTTAAGAATTTTATGTTAGATACATATTGTTCACCTCTAACTTTTCTGTATTGAGTAAAAAAAAAATACATTCAAACTGAAAAGCATTTTTTTGACACGATAAATAAACATTAAGTATGTACTTACTTGGGTAGAAGATTTATAACTTTCGATAAAAAAGAGAAACTTACTCGATTGTATTTGCAAATCGTAAACTTTCCGAATGAGAAATTTTGATCAATAAGTATACTTACTTCCTAACTTAAGTTATTAATATTATTCCATCGGGCGACTTTATAAATCGTTTGGGATATAGCCGTCGATTTACGCGAAAAGTTGTTGAATTTTGCGGAATTAATTAGCAAAAGTCGACCCGTATAATCCTCGCATGGGCCGGATTACACAATTCGTGCTCCTAACCATCAGGGCGGGACCTGGATTAGTTACACGCCATAATCTTTGATGCCCATCCATAAAAATATTAAATGAAATTTGGTATTTAGATTAATTGCCATCTGTTAAAGTGTGTGCGCACATAAATGATGTGGAACGTATTATGCCATATACGTGTTTTCTTACTGAGGCAAATAGTTTTATCTGAGATAAAATTAGATTTATTTTTCTAGTACCTAGTCAAGAGTGGCCGTGTCCATACGAGAGTTTCTTGTATCTTGACTTTTTTTTAGAATATTTTAATACTTAACAACGCGAAGAAAGAATAATACAAATATATTATTTACAAAAAGAAGTTGGTGGGTGTGATAAATATACATTACATTATGAAAAAATATTTTTTTAAGTACATTATTATATAGTCCGAAATTTAACATTGATTATAATTATTATTGATTTAATAATAAAATAGCTAAACAGTACCGATAACAGCAACGGGAGTGTGTATGGCAATGGGAGATAAGTATGACTCGAGTAAAAAAGACAAGATCTTATCAATTAATCCATAGGTTCCCAACCTTTTTCGGGTGGCGACCCCTCTTTATAAAAGCCATGTGACCAGCGACCCCCCCCCACCAGGAATTTGAAATCCTCGATTTACTTTTTGCCCGGATTGTCTCTGAAGCTCCTTTTTTTTTTTAGCTCACCGAGGAATTTGAAATTCTCGATTTGCTATACTTTTTGCCAGGATTATCCCTTGGCGACCCCCAGGGTTGGGAACCCGTGAATTAATATAATAAACTGGAAGTTTAAGAAATAATGACAAAGGAAAAAAGGTTTTTGAAATCGTCAACATATGTTTGCCCTACATTTATTTCCTATACATAATTCCGAGAATTGATAAGATTTTTGTTGTTTATTGTTATAAAACCATTTTACAACATTTGTAAGAAATCTGTGATGTAACAGTTTTATTCGCAGTAAAACCTCGATATGACGGACTAACGAGGTGAGAGTTTCCGATAACGCTGAAAGTACGTTATATAATAAATTAGGTAAGTATTCAGAATACGTTTATTTTACCATTAGCCGGCACACGTGAATATTGCTGCAAATATCACACGAAGAATATAGAATCTAGAATACGATCACCGATCGTATAGAATACGATCGGTGACTCTTGGATTTAAACATGTATAACCTTCGCGTGTTGTTTTTTTTTTATCATTATTTACAATTTTCGGTCTTTTATGTTATGAGGTTTTGTACGGGCGGAATGAAATGAATACTCGTGTGATGCAGGTAGCCCTGCGTCTAATATACGCTTATATACGATGAAAGTTTCTAAAGGGACACTTCATTACTCGCTTCGACAGTCGTTGAAAATTGCTCAACTAACCTCAACAAATCTATTCAGATATTCTAGGCTAGCTTTACGTTCCACAAAACAAATTATTAAGTTATTCTCGAGCGACCTGACCGACAATTGATGACCTATGGATTATTAAATTTAACTATAATGCAACGTATGAAATCCAGACGCTGGATTTCAATCTATATTATATTTTGAACCCTATGACTTCGGACATGAATGAGCAGTTTCCGTTGGCAAAGTAAAGAAACAAATTTACACAGGATAATTGGAAAAGAGTACGCAGCCTGGTGAATCTACTCAAGGAAAACGGTCTCTCGAAGAGGTAGGCTTATTAAATGAAGGAAACAGGAGGGTCCTTTAGAATTGTTACATCAACCCGGGCCTAAAGCCGGTATAAGGTTAAGCGGACCGCGCAATCTGTTCACTATGCCCACGTGTCCATCTCGGAAGCGTTTAAGCGTAAAAGTATAGTGTAGGTACATATCTTGTTGGCCAGAGGATGGCAAACAGTTTTTTCTCAGGTGCCAAAAAGTGAATGTTTTAAGTTCTGCGGGCCATGAAGCAATCTTGAGCATATTTATGTAGAAGGCATTATTATCTAAGAATATTAAAACATTTTTTTTGTTCAATGTTAACATATCGTCAAATGTGGGTTCAAAGAAAGTTATCGCTATTTCATCAAAAAACAAATGATGACACCCTGCCGATCACATCAAGTGAAATTTAAAATAAATTCAATTCTTATTAATTATTACTAATTTATAAGCTACAGAAACGAGAGACAGCTTTTTATCTCGAGAGCCGTAGTTTGATGTTCTATGATTTAGATATACGCTTGTTTTCCATATGTTTAGTGTATACATTGCAGGTTTGTCTACGAAATCTAAAAAGTTTTCCCGCTTAAACACAACGCTTCGATCAAAAAACGTGTTTATTGTTATTTTAGAATGTCAATAAACTCCCTGTCTACATCTTGTATATATTAATAGTTTCGAGATAATTAACATACGCAAGGCATTCTTTCATTTTGATAGCAAAATTGAATAAATATTTAAAATGTCGTATTTTTCATAGCGTATGGCAACGGATTGTTTATTGTCTTTATACCAACAGTACCTATCAACCATTATACAATATAAGCCTTCTAAATGGATATCATAAGGGATTTTCAAACAAATATCTGGCAGCGTATGATTGTAACAAATTTACGTAGGTATTTGTATTGTCTATAATTTACGAATTCGAAAATCAACTTCCGTAGTCGAAGCCTAATCAAAACAAATCCTTTTCAAAAGGGACCAACTTTGGTTGACGGTACCGTGTAAAATAAAGGATATTATATCCATAGGACTTAAAATAACAGTGCACTCAACGGAAGTGGTTTTGAAATCAATTATTAATCCAATTCACAATGGAGTTTGATTGGAGAGGTTTATTCAGGCGAGATATTGAAATATTATGAAACACTATTGATTGAAAACATTTATGATTAATTAATGAATCAGGGTTTTTGGGATAAATCATCGAAAAATATGGTTTGACAGAAAAAATCTCAGACCAGCATTTATTTTTATATTTTTTCTTCCTCATAAAAATATACATATTTTTTAGTCATCAGTGCTCCAATCACACGGTAATTTAAGCGAGGGTTAATTGTAATCCAGACACACAATTTCCAAGACATATTTGCACTATGAACATATTACCTTTTTATTTTTTATGCTAAGTAGTTACTGTGTTGTTCATTTTTGGGTATACAATCGAATGGCCTACCATTTAAATTAAATAATTTTTAATTTAAATCTATTAAACGCTATTACAGGGTGATCCCAAATATACATAAACGATAATGAATTCTGGTTATAGAAAAAGTTTTTAAATGCGTGATATGAGTGTACGTCATATTATTGATTAATGTTCTTGACTATATATATGATTTTAACAAAAGTCTGGTTTGTGAATCGTTAACTGAAACAAACCTATCGCACGAAAATTTGGTTATTAACTAAATTGGTCTAAATCGGGAGTGAGGAACCTTTTCTTCATCCATTTATCTGATTCAACATAAGGCCGTAGTAAACATTGACAAGGAATTGACTAATCAATCTTTGGCCGATCGATTCAAAAGGCCGCAGGTTCCCCACGACTGGTCTAAATAATCAATATGTCTACACTTAAAAATATGAATGCGAAAAAATGCGACTGGTGTTAAGAAGTTATAAAAAAGTATTTTATATTACGTATATAATCTGGATAATAAACTCCACATAAAGCCTAAGTACTTGATCTCGCATGCCATACAAAAGCAACAACTAAAAAGTCACAAGTTAAGAACGGAATCCGAAGAAATAAATAACCGTAAGGATTTATTTGAAATAAATAAGGAGGGCGAACATTATTTTCCAAACATTTGACTAGTTGAATTAATAAATAAAATATGTGCATTTCTATGGATTCCAAGCACTCGTTAAATACAGTTTTCGCATGAAAATCAATATTTGACTTTTTAAATATATTCGAGTAACAAGCAGTTCTCGTAGAAACACTTCTGTTGAGATAAACTCCATTAGGAGTCCATATGCTCCACATTGGGAGCGGACATGGTTTAAAAAAAATTATATTCGAATTATATTTTCGATGGATTTGGCGGTAACTTTAATGAAGATCATTTTTATATGATACTAGCCGGCTCCCGGCAAGCGTTGCAATGCCATTCAAAGAAAGAACCGAAGAACAAAGAAGACTGTGTTTATTGAAGTGTATGTCTTCTTTTTCTGTCTGTTTAACGTTTGCTGCCGATGGTCTATGGTACGACACACGCGCCACCTATCGTAATTTAATTGTACTACGCCTATAACCTTCGCGCAAGTTATGGCAGACATACAAATATGGATTTTTATATATAAGACCTACTGTAAGTTCATTCTAATATATTTATTGATTTGTCATTTAATTGGTAGAACTCCATTATAATAGGGTAACAATATCAACGTATTTAGTTCTACAGTTTCTGAACTGTAGAACTAAATTCATTTTGATACGCCTATAAACTTCGCGCAAGTGCAAGCAAAAAGTTTGTCAAAGTTTTATTGCAATCGGATGAGCGGTGTGGCAACGCATACAATACGAAAAAAAATCACACTGCACTGCACAGAACACATATGAACGGAATGACAAAATGTAGACCACACGATCTGACAGATTTTAAATATTCCACTTTTAAATTTTTAATACAAACAATCGAACGTCAAATTTGAATTGTCTGAATGTTGTTTGAGCGTCAGTCGACGGTTGACAATTGAATTTCATGAACGGTATACATAAAAATATTGATTTTTATATACAAGACCTACACCTACTGTAAGTTAATTTTAATATGCCTATAACCTTCCCGAAAGTGCAAGCAAAAAGTTTGTCAGTTTTATTCCACTCGGATCATCAGTTTGGCAGCCCATAGAGTACGAACAGACAAACATTCATTTTTATACATTACATAGATTAAGATTGTATCTTGGTTATTCCACAGATTATAAAAAAATGTTAAAATAACTAAGTTATCAACATTTATTTTTTATTAGAATAATTTGAAATGTTAAAAATACGTTTAGATCAAAAGTAAAGCAAGATAATATTGGGTACTTATTAATTTTTTTCGCATTTAAAAATATATTTCCTTAAAACAGTGGTAAAAAAAATGTTTTTATTTAGTTGATATCTATGTTAAATATAGACGAAGTAGAACATAATTTATTGAGGATCGACACTTCGCCAGTGCAAGTAGTATAATTAAATTAATTCTTACATGAATGATATTTCTTTTCAATGTAATCAAAAATATCGGCCCTTTTTCTTGCACATTTTTTCTAAATTAATTAAGCCAAAATACGTAACGAAAAAAATCTGTGGATACTAATTAAGATATCATTAAAAAGGGTTGAAGGATTTGTTTACGCCCTAAGGTTGTGTTTAGAGTTAAATTCGGTTTATAACAACATATTGTGTTATAATAGTGAAATTTTGCTTATTGCGAATTCCTAATAAAGTCAGATTTTTCGTAAAATTGTGTTAGCGTCTGATAAAGCCGAGTAAATATGGCAAGGGCGAGATGATATTGATTTCCCAGCAGTGCGTATTGTAATAAGAATACCTAAAAATAGCTGGTTTAATTTATTAGTGCAAAAACAAACACCAAGACTGGGTGGTTTCATTATTGCTATTTTACTCAAGATTTTTTAATGTTTTAGATATATACAAAATCACGTTTGCATATCACGTACAAACAATATATACTTAGCGCTTTTTAAATCAGAACGGTAGGAGATTCATAACCTGTTAGCAGTATCAAAAATACATCATATGAGCCCTGAGAAATGAAGTGATCCGAGTGGTATTTTATAAAAAAAAGTGTGTTCTATGCTTTATAATCAGTGAAGGATTAAGCAATTGTGAGGCACCGAGCGCAATCAACTTTGGAGACCATAATTTTCGAATTAGTAAAAATTAATTAAACATATTATGTAAGTATATGGGTTTTATAGAACATATGTTATTTTGAGTACACTAAAATTAGATGACTCAAGCGGGTGTCTCATAAGCTTATGGGGCAATCGAGTTTTATTTTAAAGAATCAGCCTTCACCCACCTGACAGCTATCTCCAATTTCAGTTCCCAGTTTGATTTTGATAAACAAGAAAAGATAAGAAGGTACACAAAAAGATATATAAAACTATAAGCAAATGGTTGCTGTGCTCAGAATTAGGAAGTTGTATGTAGTCATTCTTCATGACCCACTACTGGAGGTCTGCACGGGCCGAAATTTTACAAAATTACCCGGTCCGAGTCTAATACCTCACTTGTTACCCGAACCCGACCCGAAGCCTGGTTTTATACTCCACAGCCCGAAAAAAACCCATTTTTTACTAATTTACAACAATTTACGATTGACTATTTAACTGGTAATAATTAAAATCATCATGGCTGACTCATCACACGAACATAGTCTGAAATATTTTTCTGAAGAATAAATTCCTTACCCGGGCCCGAATATCAATTCCCCGCCCGCGGGCCGGGTCGGGTAAAGGCCCGGGCCCTTTGCAGACCTCTACCCACTACCTACTCCGTTGGTAGCAGTATCGGATAACTAGTAATATAATTATACCAGCTTGTCGAAAACTATCGCTGATTAAAAGAAATTGAAAAATAATATGTTTTATAAAAGATGTCGACTACGGATGAGCTATTGAAATAAGATTCTGAACTTTTTCACCTCTATGGGTCACTAAGATTTTTTTTGTTTATATATAACGAATATAGAATGTACATACATGCTAAAAGACACTTTATTAAATGGTAAGTAACCAATCGCAAAGACGGCCTATATTATAAAAAAACAGGTCAGGCATTCATTATATGTTTGTCAGTGCGGTAAGGTTAGTCCAGATTGTGTTGGATTAACTAAATAAAAATACAAATTCATTTGAATTCCTTATTAATTTAATTGCCAAGCCATGTTTAATTTAGTTACTGACCATGTATAATCCTAAAAGACGATTTTGGTATATTTCCGCCAACTTATTGAACTTGTCGGTCAAAAAAAATGTTTTGGTCAGCTAAAAGCAGTCTATTTTGATTATGTCTGAAGTAAATTATGCATAAAATATCCTTTGTTTCGGAACGTATAAAGCCTGTAATTTTTGACGGAAAGTGCGGTCGTTAAAGCATCTAAGTACGGCGTCTTTTCTAATTAAGCTGTTCAGGGTTATTCCTGACGGGGTTTTTTTTTACCCAGTTATTAAAAGCTACGGCAAGATTGGATTTATATTGTTATTAAACGAAACAAAAATGGGGTGGCACGCTCTAGGTACATGGGACTTTATTAAAAACACAATCCACAATGGAATAACAAAAAAATGATAAAATTTTCCGGTTGGCGGTTCACTTACAAAATGAACAAATTTTCCCCAGCATAATATCATTTTTTCTAATGAAATGTTTTTATATATCCGCAACGTTTAATCAGGTAAATAGTATTAGTATTTTTGGGTGAAGTTCAATTGCTGTTATGTCCATATCGTAAATTTTCTGTAAGCTATATTTAAAATGAGATTAGTTAATAAGCATTATCGAATGATAAAAAATTAGCAGTAATAAAATGGTGACACGTTGACAAGCGAATAATAACACAATTATTAATATAAATGGTAACACAAAGATGCAGATCAAAGTAAAGAGTTTTTTAAATTTCATAATACACACTGCAAAACTTTGTAGAATATTTACAATTCATTTTAAAATCATGTCTTCTACTTAATATAAATATATTATCCTTAACATAAAGGTTCTTGGTGTCTTTATAATATTCTCTCAGTCGTCCCTAAATATAACCACTGTTAAACCTTATATATAACAAAAAAATATATAATTATATTATTTATATAAATAATTATACAACTTTCACACCAAAATATATTTCGCTCAAAGTATCCTCGATAATTATTACGATAGATTATAATCTAATCATCGAAAAAGCTATAGATTGGCCAACTATTGCCATATACATATTATGATTTTGTAACTTGCCAAAAGCAATTGATTAGTAGATATGAGTCGCCCACTTTCAAAAGTAGCATCGTCCATTTTTATTTTTTGGGACATACTTACAAAAAAAACCTGTATGGAACCCTCTACATTTGAAAAATAACTATATTTTCTTGAATCAAATTGAAATAGATAACATATTTTTATTAATTCGATTCCAGAAAATATGCTTATTATTTCAATATAGCGGTTCTCTACACATTCTTTTGGAGGTATGTCCATAAAAATGGAAAAGGTTAATTTTGGAAATGGGCGACTCATATATAAGTATTTTTATACCAGCGTTAAAAATTAAATAATTCAACGAAAACACTTTGTTGCTGTATCGAGCACTTTACAGGCTATCTAAATTTTAGGCTCGATCGAAAGAACGACAAAAAGCTTATAAACCCTACAATGTTATCTATTACACCCAATCCTTTTTTTGCGCGATTTTGATTATACGCGATTTTTTTGAACGGCACCGGTACTTTTTTTTACGCGATTTACTCGTTGTTACGCGATTTTTTCGAATTTTTTTTACAGAAGAAATTCTTTCAAAAAAATGATGACTGCGCAAAATCATATGATGTAAATATGTTTTAAAACGTTTTTAAATAAGTGCATTTATTAAATTCGTTGAATGGCACGTCTCCCGGTCATAAATTTTACGTAAATGACCTCCAGACGTCCAAATATTTTGAATGCAAAATATAAAATACGAACCGAAGATGGAAATATTATTCTTGCAGTAAAAACATTCATGTTGATGTTTTAGGCACGTACAAAATGAACAGAGTGATGCTTGGAAAAGTTTTTCTATTATGGATTGCATCACTTACGCGGCTTCAGCGATTTCGGATTTAAGACCATCTACATTGAATGCATGCTGGAAATCACTTTGGCCAGAATGTATTAAAAGTGAAATATCTCCTACAGAAAATGTCACTATTTATTCGGAAATTATAAATTTGCTACACACCGTACAAAATGAAGGCTTCGAAAATACTACATGTGAAGATATTGACGAGATCTTACGCGATCAAATGCTAGGCGACGAGGAATTGATGGAAATTGCTACAGCTAATAACGATTCAGATAATAGCAGTGACGAAGAAGCAGAGGAACCAACTTTCAAAGCTGAAATTATTCAAGAAGGTTTGAAAATGTCAAAACAGATGGTAATTTTTTTTTGACGAACGATCCCGATACTAGGCGTGCTAGAAAATTTGAAAATGATATAAGACTCTGCATGATCAACTACGCCGAACTTCATAAAGAATTACAGCCACGAGACATGCAACAAACAAACCAAAAACTTATAACGGAATTTATTGTAAAGAAAAATAAGTTACCATCGGATGAACAAAATAAATCCGATACGATAATCATCGAATCAGATCAAGAATCTCCAAGAAATATTACAATATTAGATGAGTCAGTAGAAAATTCAGATGCAAGCGAAATTCAAATCGTTCGGTCCAAAAATCGCAAACGATTATTTCTTACAATCGAGAGTGACAGCAGCGAATAGTTCGAATAAAATAACTGAATATAATTATGTTACTATTATAATTAGTTTCTCGTTGTATTTTGATTAATCAATAAAGAAATGAAAATTAAAAGATTTTTTTTGCGCGAATTTGAAGATCAGATTTTGTTTTTTCATACGTTTTTGGAACTTTTTTACGCGATATTTGGGTTTTCGGAACCGATTAATTAAAATATATGAAAATTGAGTTTTTTTTACGCGTCACTTTCTGGAACCAATGTATCGCGTAAAAAAAGGATTGGGTGTATTTGATTACAACTTGTAATAATTTAAACGGTATTTTTGTCTACACACTATTTTTTGATCGGATATTAGGACTCCGAAGATAAAAACCAGCATCAAAAAGTGTGACAAAATTGATTAAGAAAGTCCTGTGATAGGTGAAGTAAATACATATAGTTTAAAACTGCGGTTGGGAAAGTAAATTCCTCTACTTAATAGCGAATAAATTTTAATACCGACAGGAAATGAAGAAGTATGTACGTTTATCTACAAGATAATTAGTCTGGTTTAAGTTTTCCTTGTAGGCATAACTGAGAATCACGAAAAGTGTGACGTCTGGGCCAAATCTTGAAACATGTGAAACGGGGATTATAATATTATTATCTAACCAAAGACCGAATTATCACGTAAAATGGTTATACGTAAGCGAACAGCTGATTTATATCAGTGGTTTAAATATTTTGTATTTCTTAAATGATATCAAAAAACAACCACGCTGTCAACCAAAATTAAGAAACACACGTCATTAACCGCAAAAATATTTGTATGAACATTTATTTTCTTCCCAGATATGCACATCTTTTAACCACAGACATTGATAATAGACTAGCTGTCCAGTTTAACGTCATATGAGAGCAGATAATATGACATGGAATGGGACGCGATTTTTTCCTAGTTTTTAGAATTTTACTTTGCCATAGCTGCAACAAATTATTATGGGTTGCTGTGATTTTGTAGGTATAACTACGGTAGCAGTAATTAATTTCCAAATCAAATTATCAATAGAAAATGTTTGAAATGAACGGAACCGGTCTTGGATAATTGTGGAATAAGTATTATACAAAAAAAATGTGTTTAGTTTTTACAAAAGTTTAACGACAATAATTCATATTTAGCACCATACGCGTGAACGATTATTATAGTTTGTGTTTGTCTGCAATATTTCTAGAAATGTTGGAATTCTAGAATAATTTACGGTATATAGACCTATACTTTTGTAGTAGATGATTTTTATCATTAAAATAATGAATAAATGTTGTTCAAAAAGATAATATGCCAACTGAGATATTAAATTCTTATTATTAAGGTTAGTATGTTTTCAATTTTGAAGGTCGGAAGCACAATGATACACAAAAAAAACTTATATCTTTTGAATGTCTATTCAGACTTCATCTGGAAACGCTTTCCATCGGGATGGAGGCAAATGGGCTGAAAAACTTTAGGGTTCAACTTTCTGCGGTCGATGTAGGCAAAAGAGAAAGCTTCGACGCCGGAAACTTTGCGTCGTTACTGTATTAAGGCTGTGTTGGAAGCTAGCTGAAACGTATGTTTTATGTTCATATTCTCAAACATTTATTTATGCAATGTAGAATCTCCAGTTATTTATACAACCATTATTATATATAATATGGAAATAAAGTATCATGAGTTGATATTTTCAATATACAGTGATCAATACGGAAAGGAAAACATTTTTAGAAAATATAGATAGATATAACAAAATTTGCAGAGGTGATATTGGAGACGTGCCGCAAATGTCAGCATGCAGCGGAGGCGGGAAAGATCAATAGTTGTCTGTAGTTGTCAATTATCACAATTCGGAGGCAAAATCAGTCTATAAACTAGAAAAAGAGCCATTGACTCCCAAGATTGGCCGAGCGATCAAAGCCAGTCTTCGCCTTCCTAGTATAAAGTATAAAGAAAGGTCGCCAGACGAATGTGACAATCTTGCCAAACGTAAGCCGGCTAGCATTTTGCGGTTGCCTTCGTGCGTCTAGCGAAAACTACGATTGCAATAAAAAAAACCCACCCTTCATACTATCATCAAAGACCACTTACTGCGAGGTATTAATTCAGAACGCAAATGAAGTAGTTTGCTGTTGAAAAAGTTAAAATCTGATTTATTGTTTCTTCACGAGGTCGGGATTTCACTCGTGTAAATATGTTTACATATAAATTTTAGAATAAGAAAATATTCTTAAACGATATGTGTAGTAGAAATGAGTCCAAATAGCAGCAAATATAGATATTTTTGCTTTTGCAAATAATATTTCAAATATTTTTGATATTATTATTAATATATCAGAATAATATTTTTGCTTAGTAAATAATATTTCAGATATGTCTAGTGACTCATCCGTCTTAATTATTCTTATACGTCCAATAATTTCAATAATTGAATTTTAGAATCAACTCTTAAGGATTATAAATGTGAAGAAGACAAACTCTGAATCCCATCGATATACAATAATATTAATATCAAGATATTACCTGAACGCTTTCAATGAAATCATAGTATAAGTGATATTATATCTGTGACTATATATTGTATTATAAGTAACCTATCAAAATCTGTTACAGATGGTTGGACATATTCAATGAAAATTGAGAAGGACTGCAAAATCTGAATAGCCCGAGTTCAGCGGGACGAAAAGTGCATAAAATAATCATTTGTATTTTATATCCGTTCCAATACTCTTATCTGCGAAATTCGCTTGCCAAAAGGATTGAATTTGCGAGAGAAAATTTTCAATGTTGAAATCGAGAAAAATGTTACAGTTGTGATTGCATAACCAGTCCGATAAGTAAAGCTTTGAAGGAAAAATGTTTTGTTTAAATAGAATTTATTACATATATGTATAATACATTTTAATCCATAAGTATTCACTGCATGTTGAAAATAAAGATATACGAGTAAAATAATACCCATTTATTTTGAATTACACTTTAACCATAAAAATATTATTAATGTAATTTTGCGTGTGCAAGTTGCGGTGCACAGTATAAATTAATAGATCAGTAGAAATGATAAAAAAAAAACAAACTATGAGTCCACGAGTGCAGTCCCCGAATGTTCGTGGAGTCGTTCTCGAAAAAAGCCGTCTGAGACCAAACTGATACAAATCAATGTATCATCCCTCACTGAATTATACGTTTGATATGTCTGTTTATAATATCAACTTAATATTTTTTTTTTGGTGAGGAAAAACCATGTAAAGATACCATGGCTAATGCGAAATAGATATTGACTATATTATATAACTCTTGTGGGACATTGATTTTGTTTACCTTATTAGAAGAACATAAATTATGCTCAATTGGATCTGGGCACGCCGACAGGAAAATAAACGTTCGCTGGACTTCGACAATCCATTGATACTCGAGGCGCGAAGTGAAGAATGAAAGGAATATTTAAAATCAACGTCTGTGGAAATCTATGTCGACATTTTTCGCATTTTATGCAATCACGTAACTGTGGCACGGCACTGTGACCCTACAATAAGTACAATACAACCCCACAGCGAGTAAGTAAGTATACCACTTCACTAGTCGAAAGTACAACGTATTATGTATATAGTATCGTGGCATACCGGGCACAGAATTTCACCTCAACTTGGTGATTCGCGTTGCGAGTTTAAACCGCTGACTACTCGGAAAATTGCACTGTGAAAATGCAATGTGCACGACGTAATCTTTAGTGGCTTCCATACAATTAATTATACAGCGCTGGATTTATAATACAATACATAGAATTATAATTTGTAAAAAAGAATCACTTACGAGCGATCACATTATTTAAAGGGTCGTAAAAGAGTGTAGATTGCTGCCTTTCGTTAGGCATTATCCTGTCTTGAGACGTTGTTTCTGTATGGTGTGATATGTACAATTGTACAGTGAAATAATGTTTTACGCCGTTGATTATGGATTATGTTAGTGTATAAACTACATAAGTAGCGTAAAATAATAATAAAAGCACTTAATCTAAAATAGACTGGACTGAGACAGGTTATTGGTCGTAAATCTGGCATACTATCGAATTCCGAACCGAATTAGAAATATTTACATAATTATTAACAATCGTACACAAAAAAAATAAGAAACACTTAAGTCAAATTAATAAATGTAATACTATAGTTTGTAATATAAATTAGGAGAGTGGATAACAGGATATATTGTGGATCTCTTATATATTGCCGAGTTATGGGGTATATGGAGCACTATTTCTATCAGTAAAACATCGTTTATCTCCCTACGTACAGTATTATAATCTAAGTAACTATTTTGGTGATTTTTGGTAAAAACATTTTATGTGATCGGTTGATTTATGTTATATATTTTAAAAAATTCTTTATATTTTATCATTACTACAACGCAGATATATACTAACCTGAAACAACATTTTTGAATTGTTTTTTTTAATGTAGGTATAAAATTAGGCAATTAAGTTAATAATATTCACATATACGAGATTAAGAATACCAAAATGTATTAATGAAAATTAATACATCTTTGATACCAAACCATATAGTGAAATCCGATGTGTATCTTCGAATCAAAATTAATGTTATTTTGGAAAACAGAAGCAAAAAAAGACTTCAAAGTGTGTAATGAAATATACAGAAAAATGAAAACTTACCTACGTATTTAAGTTTTCAATATATTTTTAGAAACTTTTGTGAGTATCTACACTTGCACCAAAGCGCTCGAAAAAGAATGATCCATATATGTACATTTGAATGATTGATTTTTTTCAATGTGTAAATTCCTGCGTGAAAAATATATCTTAAATAAGGAAATACGGATAAAAAAAAATGTTAAGCTGTCCAGACCAACATAGGATTGTTAATAAAAACAATGATATCGTAACCCATAGCACAAATGCATGTAAGTACCATTGGGGTTATCGCGGAAGGAAATAAAAATAATCATATTATAAATATATCACATTGACGTCATATACTATGCTTATCAAATGCATTACAATCTGCACGCATAGAGTATAGACACCGATGTGTAGTGTAATAAAATTAAATGAATCACTAAAAAGACATTAAGTTTAATTTCACACAACATAATATTTTCTATATACAAAACTATAGTGATGCTGAAAAAAAAATATAAACCTGCTGCGACAGGATTAGTTAAGGAATTAATTTGTATTTGTGAGTAATATAACGTAGGTCCACATATCTGTCCAGAATGTCTAAATCTAAATCTAAATACTAAATATTCATTATATTTACTCAGTGAGACAGTAATATTTTAAATTCCACGATTATATTCTGCTTAAAAGTTTCTTAACATGTAAAACGCCATTGCTACTATTGAACAAGTCTCATAAACTCAAGAGGTGCGCGAAAACTCAAATGGAGGGCAGACGTAGCTTAACTTTTGTATTGTGAAAAAGACCAACTTTTTAACGTAGTAAACGAGAAGGGCAAAAAGTATAAACGCAGGGTTACAAAAGATCTGACTTACAAACGTATTTTCCCCTTTGTCTGGAAACAAATTCCACGATAGGAGTACACCGGTAAGTTAGTATTCGTTGAAAATATTTTATACTACTAAAGGGGCGTTAGTGAAAACAGGTATACGTCTACGATAAGGAACCATTTAATATAGATCGTCAACACAACAAAATACTGAAACATATATTTTATAAAACATCATTCAGTTTCTTAAGTCTATTAAAGTGTACGTTCCGTCGAAAATGGGAAAAATTGAAATTGTTTTAAATATGCCGATATTAAAAAAAACGTTTATTACTTTCGATGGTTTCGGCGGTAACTTTGTGGAAGTTCATTTTAATAGAAAATTTAAATTAACTTTGATTATTCCACGTATTGTGTAACTAACTGTGACACGTGTTTCGCCTCTTTCAGAGGCATCTTCAGACTTACTATCGCAAAGTTTGCTTAAGTAATGAAGCAAGATTGATTCTAACATTTTAAAATTATAAAATTACAAAATGGATTGGGTTTTTTTCCCTTTTAAGAGGAGCAAGGAGGGGGGTGTAGAATCGAAATAAAGCAAACAGATAATGATACTAATTTTACTAATGAGTTGTAAACAATCAGAATGGGATTTTTCCTTTTTAATGGAAGCAAAGAGGGGATTATAAAATCGAAACAGTGCAAACAAATTTAATCATACTACTAATGACGTTAAACATTACAAACTATTAAAACTAATGAGCTGCAGTCAATCATCTAGGTTTGTGATTACTCTATTAATTGGAAACAATTTGAGTAACGGGGAACCGCCTGTGCTATTAAGAATATTATTTAATAATATTTCTTTTTTGTTAGATGCCTCTGAAAGAGGCGAAACACGTGTCACAGTTAGTTACACAATACGTGGAATAATCAAAGTTAATTTAAATTTTCTATTAAAACGTTTATTGTTGATAAGGCGTAAACCTTCATACATCATTAAATATTTATCGACAAGAGTATTTAAGAGATATGCAATAAAAAAAAATATATTCAAAATATGCTTACAGAATTTAACGATATTTAATTTTAATATCTCGTTTGCTGTATAGATAAGAAATTAAAATTATATATTTAAGTTAAAAAAGAACTATGTATCATATATATATTATAAACACTAAACTAATCCAAAAAAAAAAAAAATTCCTTCGCATGAGTATTACTTTATAACTTGAAAATAATTTCTCATGTTGATTGGGTTCCCGGGATTGATCACTGGGAAAAAGTGAGAAATTGAGAGATTCCAAAATAATTTTTAAGACCTTTTTTTTTGCTCGAGAGATCGTCCAATTTCACGTGTTATATATAGTGAATACCGAAATCCCGGGATTAAAAGATCGCAAAATTGGTCGGGATCCCGGGATTGGAAGCCCCTAATATTTAGTACTCGATTAAAAAAATATCTATTCATATCATTTATCAACCAATCGGTGTGTACAGTTCAGACTTATTTAGATTTCTTCTCGGAACCATAACTGTAATCGATTGGAAAATATCTGGCTCTGTAAAACAGAGTTTCTTTATTATATTTAGTCGCGGAACCCTTCCACGTAGCGTACAATACGAGATGGAACCCCTGAAATACGCTAATCACCAAATTGCTACATTTTTTACTTGTGTAACATAGATTTGGCACCATCACTGCACAAATCACAACACATGTACATACTGTCTTTATTTATTGCACTTTTTTTACCATGACCGCTCTCAATGTAGAGCTTTCTACGAGAACTGCTTGTTACTCAGTTGCTCAATCCGTCTTAGAGAGTAGGGAAAGAATGGTAGGCTAGGACAGGAGTAGGGGTAAGCTAATACCTTTCGCTACATCCCGTTTTTAGGATATGATGGGTGGGTGGGGGGTCAAGTCATCACATACATCCATGTCTTCGGACATAAATCCATAAATTTATTGCAAAATCAATCAATAAAAACTGTCAGTACTGGAATTTAAAACCCGTGACTTACGTGTTCTAAGCCAACCATGTTGACACTCAACCACGCAGCCGGCAATAACAATTGATAGAATACAATATGTTCCTACGATTGTAATGTTTTTGTTAAAAATAACACGTAAGCATTTTTTTTCAATCCCTATGTCAACATGATATCTTACCCACATGTGGATAAAGCAGTACTTTCAATATTTTTAGCATTAATATTGCGCGTACATTATTCTTTTTCGCGGAACTACATTCGGGAAACGCTGCTGTAACAATATGTATAAAATTATTAGTGCCGACACAACGGCAAGTTTGGTTCACCAACAGTGTGTGTACACAATATGACACTTTAACAATAATTTATTCCTGTTAGGGGTCCCCGCAATTAACCCATATACATCCGAGCTCGACCTTCCTATATCATAATATCAAACATAAGTATGTACATGCAACGGAAACCGCGGATTATATTCCTTTCATAAAGCAAAGAAGATTATTTATTACGACACGGTTAGGTGGCCCAGTAGTAGTATGTGTATCGTATTCTTTATGTGAATGGAGGATTATAAAGATACCCAATAATACTGATAAAAGCGCTGTGAAATCAATAAAAACTGTCGTACTTCAATGATATAATAATAAAAAACATATATATTTAATTCATTCTTAACAGAAAATATTGTGAATGTATAATGTATCCTATCACTCTTATCAGTCTTCGCAACACTGTTTCTCAGATAGTGGGTCGTTTGTTTTTCAAACTGGGTCGTTTCTGTGGTTTGGGATTTTTCATGTAAATTTCAAAAAACCCAGGAATTTACAAATTTCTCAAAATTACCAGCGTGAGCTTTTTTTTTTAGCTCATCCAGTTTTTTAGACCTCGCTCAACTTTGTGTAATTTTCTCAATCCCGAAATTTCGGGATTAGTACTGTTATAATCCCGGGATTTTGGGATCACAGAATTGGACCGGATCCCGGGATTGGAGAACCTAGTCATAGCCCAGCACAGGGCCGCGAAAGTGAAATACCGGGACGCCCAAACACTATGTTATATAGTAATTGAAATATTGTCGTGTGATAAGGAACTCAAAGATATCATCAACAAAATAAATACATGTCGCCAGGAGTATCCAGTTTTAGCTGAAAATGCGCTATAATTTCTAGAACGTTTTTTCACGATTAGGGAATCCAATCCCTTGACAAAATGTTGATCCCGGGATTTCGGGATTAGAATTTTTCAATCCCGCGGGATCCCGGGACCGGTCCCGAAATAAGTTTTATTATAATACGTGTTCTAAGAAATAAAAATTGACGATATTGGCCGAAAATAAATTTAAAAAAATATTCTATATTATATTTATTTAATTAACATTGCACAAGGTTGACAAATTATTAATTTATAACTTTTACAATGGAGAAAAAAAATAGTACAATTTAATATTAAAAGCAGTAGAAAAAAAATGGCAAGGAAGTTAACTGAGTTAGCTCCGACGAACTCTACTTTAATACATAAAAATAGTATTCGTCGGAACTCACCCACGTCTACGTGGAATATGTCGACATCCGAAGCAATATTGTTGAACACCGTTAAAGCTCTCCCCAGTGGCATCCCCATTGGCAGGCTGGTTCTACACATTGGGAGAACAAACAATTCATGTCCGCGATTTCTTAAAAAATAATCAGGAACATTTAGATTCACATTCTCAAGAATGGTGGAATTGTCATTTTGGCCTCGTATAAGTCGAAAAAAATATATGGCCAGATACATTTCTGTTCGAACGTTCAAGCTATTGAAGTTAAGCATGCCTAAGAGAAAGTCAGTTGGATAAAGCCATGGGTAATATCCATACACCCTATATAGAGAAGTCTCAAAATTTTCTTCTGAATCTTCTCCACCATAAGGGTATATTTCGAGCATCTTGGGGCCCAAACAATTGACCCACTCTCAAGTCTGCTTCGAACCAAAGCGTTGTACATTAATATTAGAATTTTAACTCCCGAAAAGACTCTGGTGGTACGGATAATAAAGCCCAACATTTGTAATGCTTTTTTGCCAGTAATCTTAATGTGATTATTGAATGTTAGTTTGCTCTCAAACTGTACGCCAAGAACTTTGACTGATGAAATTCGCGAGAGAATTCGGCCATTCATTGAATAACGAAAAAATAACACACGCGACCCTCTTGTAAAGGATAAAAGATTGCATTTATCAATATTGAAATCGAGTTTGTTACACCGCCCCCAATCTATTATATTATCTATATCAGACTGAAGACATCTAAGGTAACAACTTTCAAAAGAAGTTTCAAATCATCAGCGAATAACAAGAACATAGAATTTTTAATGACGTTTGCTATATCATTTATGAAAATAGTGAACAGCCATGGCCCCAGGTTTGAACCCTGCGGAACACCAGAGTACGTGCAAAACGGCATTGATTCGAAAAGCCCATACGATACATATTGTTTTCTGTTCCTAAAATAACTACCAAAAAGCCTAACAAAACCATCAGACAAACCGATTAATTGGAGTTTTTCCAAAAGAATGTCATGATCGACCCTGTCAAATGCCTTCGAGAAATCATTGTAAGAACAGTCAACTGGCAGTCCTTTATCTAACGCCGTCGACACGTAATCCGTAAACACCATCAAGTTTGTGTCGGTTGATCTTTCGACTCTGAACCCATGCTGCTCATTAATTATAAATGGTTCAATCCTTTTTAAAATCATATGATGCATAATCATCTCAAGAACCTTAGCTGGCGCTGAGAGAACAGCCACCGGTCTATAATTTTCCACTGATGATTCTGCGCCATTTTTAAAAATTGGTGTAATCTTAGATATTTTCCAAATAACCAGCTGTGGACTGCCAATGCGTTACCAAGAGGCTCTCTTAATCTCAGCTATTCGCGATGAACAGGTGAAATTGTAGACTTTTTAATTACTCGTAAAAAAAATATGCAACATAATTATTAAACGAACTTAACCCTTTGCAGTCTTTAATTGAAATATGTTTTCACATTTATTCGTCTTTAATTAATTTATTATCGTATAATTATAATAAAAAACATTTTGAATGTTTCAGTATAGCAAAATTTATCTTGCGCACAATGCGTATTGGGAATATTTGGATGAAAAAAAAACTTATATTATTAAAAAATCAGTAAATAAAAAAACATTGCCAAATCTGTTATGTTGAGTCCAGCTCGACATAGGACTTCTAAGAGTTAATATGCATACATTATGTAAAAATACTCAATATAACTAAAAATAATTAATGTCGATAGAAATTACCTACCTACTTCGGAATGCAAGAGTAAAGAGTTCCAAATTTGTCGTGTACATACATTCCAATAATTTTATTGGAGTAAATAGATGTAATTTAAATATTTTTTTAAAATATGTCCGAAGTACCAAAGCATTAATTGTTTAGCAATTTAGTCTTAAGTTTCGGTTTACAGTTAAAAATTGATATTTATGAACAATAGAAAAATAAATCTCGCAAAACAAACAGTGCCATTGATATCTATCTGATAACATTCATTAAAGTGAAAACACTGAAATATTTAAATGTGAAGCTTATAAATAACGAACAATAAAAAAGTAATTACTGTTGTCAAATGCATTAAAATACAGTTCAATTCAATATGCTTGGCATCAAATTACCTTATCTTCTGCGATAACTCTTGCAGTAAATCTAATCGCAATTTAAAATGGGCATCGTTGATTGCATATGCGTGAACTGCCGACATGAAAACCAACACGTTTCTGTATTAAAATCAATCCCGAAAGTTTCGGGATCATGTCTTCTAATCCCGGGATTGAAATGTATCGAAAACTGTACGGGATCCCGTAATTGGATTCCCTAGTCACGATCTACAACTTACAATAATTGTGAAACAGGCTTTTCAATATTAAATTTCTGAAACAATACATAAAGTAACCGATTGGAAGTCAAATTAGATGTAAAAATGAACGTATCTCCTATTTTCCCAAACCGAACTTCCAACACTTCTCATAAATAATTTATTCTCACTTCTCACTTTTGAGAATAAACGGTCTTTCAATATAATATGATATTTGATCAACGTAAGGACGTTCAGCTGTTTAATATAACATATAGGTTTATACAAGTTTAAGTGGGTTACGAGGGTGAGAAATGGTTGATAACCCCTAATTTTTGTATAAGAGTCACTCCCCAATTACGCGGTCTCAACATTCGCGTAAGTGGAGGTTTTAATGTGTACATAATATTGTACCAAAGGATACATTGCGATAGTATCGTTTTGATTCAATGACGTTGATTTAGTGCACTTACGACACGATTCATTTACACAGGCATTTTACACGCAGTATTACCATTGACAAAAGAGACGAGCGACCTTCAAGCAAAAAATAAATAAAAAGACATGTTGTCTACGATTTCATAGAAATCAATTGAGATAATAATCATACATGCTTTTACTCTAAGTTAGAACGTGTTTTTATTAATATCGATAATTATATACACTTACTTCAGATCAGTGTCAAACAGTTTGAATTAATACCAGCATTTAACTTTAAAAAAGTAATAAATTTGTGTAAAATGTTTTAAATAAACCTGTTACTCTCTACGTACACAGTTAACATTTGTGGCGATTTTTTAAAGATAAAATTTAAGTACATATGAGCAAAATACGCCTGTCATATGAGGTTATTTTGATAGTAAAATATCTATCAAATACTTACCAGTCAGTCTTATAGAAAGCTCTATACAACATGTAAAATGTTAATACATATTATGAAGGGTGATTTACAGTGTTTTATATAAACAATTGATACGATATGTCTCTTATAGACAATCTTTTATCAAAAAAACAAACTAAACTTGCAGAAAAAATGTTATTTAAAGGTATAGTGTCAAAGGACATAGATCATACTAGGTATTGGCGTAGAATCATTTATTTAGGAAATACATGTCTTAAAATTAAAAAAACAGCTAGCTGATAGTGTTAGACCAGCTTTTTACTGTAAAAACTCTTTAGGCAAATTATTAGTTAACAATAAAGATAAAATACATTACTTAAATAAATCCGGGATTTATAGATTGCAATGAATGCTCTTGTTGTACAAAGTTTTATATCGGCAAAACAGAAAGGACACTGAACATCCGAGTTTTAGAATATATGGCAGCCTTTAGATTGAAAAAAGACACGTCTACTTTTGCTAATCACTTAATTTCGGAAGGACACGTGTTCAATCAGGAACAAGGGATAAAAATGTTACACCCAAATACGGAGTCATAAGCTCTTTTTCCAGGAAATTTTGGAAATAAATAGAGCACAACTGCATAGTCTTTCGATTTTAAATGAAATATTAAACCTTCCGGGATCTCCACTTCTATACCCTATATAATCATAAAATCATATAATCATAAAACCTTTGCCGACAAACAAATAATATAATTATTGAAATTACTTACTACTCAAATCTGTTGGCATTCCTATGAGCTTATCCTTTTCGCCAGCAATGGCTTTGGACTCAGTGATGCATTTATTTCTTATAAAAACACGAAACTTTCATTTACTAAGCGTCAGTTCAAGTTCATTCGTGCACTTGAACGCCTGAAGATGCCGAAAGGCGAAACTCGGGTCGTAAGTGACAAAATCTGTGAGAATGTATATAGTTTGAACGATTCAAATTTAATAACAATGAAGGTTGTGATAATGTATGAATGAATACATTGTAATAAAAAAAACCAAGCCTGTAAGTTATTTGTTATCCTACGTTCAGTTATTACCAACACACAATTGCGAGATGGGTATAATGTTAGATGTCTAATGCCGTCTTTGGAAATTCGATTATAAAATGATTATTTTTGTAGTTTGTTTTACTTTCAAACTGTGTAAATTTATCGCCCTGCTATATAGAACAAAATCTCGCCCGAAAGTGGGCAATCGTTCGGATTTTCTACATAAGATTGTAAATGGTAGATTGGATAACTAGAATGCGAGGAAGCAGACAAGAATATTTACAACGTCAGATAAGAGGTTGCATTTATTGAAGCAATTTCGGCGGAATTTATGTCAAGAGAATGTTGAGATCTTCTACAATATCCGAATACAGAAATCTTTGCGGATTTTCTAGTAAATAGTTCAAATGTAATTATAGTGCACAGTAATTCGAAGATAGTGGATAAATAATTTAAAAAATCATTCAAATCGTGTTAATATCTTTTGTAAGGGTACTAAAACAATTGTAAAAATATGTTACATTAGTACAATGAAAATCAAAATTACATTCAGTATTTAAAATATAAGTCTAAACAAATCAAGATGATATAAAAATGTATAGATAATTCGATATCATATTGACATTAAGATTTTGGAACACAATATCCTTGCAAACCTGCACGAAATGGGTTTAAGAAGAAGTGGAGAGTGAAGATATTTTTGATGAATCTATTAATCTCAGAATGGATTCGAGCTGAACTCATAACAAAGATGTTCGAATAAACAGTCAAATATTAACTAAAAAAAGCATTCAGAAGCAACGTTAGGCTTATTTGATAATAACGATGTAAGCATTGTTGACGTTACAGATGTCTAACTTTGTCTTTTTATAAGTATTGTAGGGTGCAGTTTATGTAATTAATATGAACACAATTTTCAATTACTTAGTCTCAAACATGCATATCGTTTTTTAGTATTCGCATTTCTGTATCACTTAGTATATCACTTTTAGGGTGTTCACTGTCAATACTTGGTGGAAAGGCATTCCAATTTATTTAATATGTCAGGACCGGTTTACTTAGACAGGACACTTAGTATATGTTCTATCTATAGCAGAGGTTCTTAACCTTTTCAGTGATCTGCACCCCTTAAATCTGAAAATCTGTTCTCGCACCCATTAGAAAAATGTGTTAAGATTTTTGATTTCGGAAATCACATTTTTGCAAAATATTTTTTATTGAAAAATATATTTATACATTTACATATAAATATTATACATTTTTTTATTTTTTTTATGACTAACCGTGTTTTAGTGCATTTGAGATAAATTATTTTACGTCAAAATATTAACTTTTCCCGCACCCCAGGACATACTTTCTCCCACCCAGGTTATGGACCAGTAATCTATAAGCATTCAAAACATAGAACCAGGGCTGTGGAATAGGAGTCGTTAAAAACTGGCGACTCAACATGGTTTTTTCTTAAATAAAATTAACACAAAAATGAATGCGTTTTAGTATAAGTATATTAAAAAATACAAAAATCTTTTTTTTGAATCGTAGACGAGGTTGTTTTTCACGATTACACACCCTGCATGTATCGTTTATATAAAATAACGAAAAAATATTCGTCGAGGAACGAAAATAATAAACAGCATAATGTGTACACAATCTTGAAAAAAAATGGAGGCACAGCAAGGGGTTTAGTCCAGTTCAGTTGGTTTGCGTGGGAGTGTATGACATTGAACCGATAAGGATGAATGGTGATGAGAGTCATTCCGTCGTAAATGATAGATAACACCGGGAAAAATTGTTAATCTAGAAACGGGCGAGCGACTCATAAATATATAATCTACCCTTCTCTTATCATTTCATGTGCATATTAAAAATATTTAACGGGCGCGTGTAGGAATTTTATCAGCAAGAATTTCCAACGAGAGAATATCTAATACGGCGTCGTCTTAACGCCGGCTAAAGTTTCTCATCATAATATATAATATAATAAATAAGTATACAGACCCATCCACGGGCTACGCCATTTACGTAATGTGTAACCCGAGAATGGAAAGTTTCTAACTTAAAACGGGGTTAACGGTGTCTTACGCTGGTTGAGGGATGAATTTCAAAAATGTTTTTACGAAAATTATACTATAAAAGCAAATAACTCAACTATCTATCTAACTTCCTATACTATCAACAATGTATGTTTTTTAATACAGTTAAGAAATTGCTATGACTTATACTCCAGAATGCATACATAATTTAACAGCTCAGCCAGAGATAATGGCGATAAGTAAGAAGTTATATTAATTCGGTTACGTGATAATCAAGACAAACATATTTAATTGAACTATTTAAGACATCAGACATTTAATATAAAATTTTAAATAACTTTGATTATTCCACGTATTGTGTTACTAACTGTGACACGTGTTTCGTCTCTTTCAGAGGCATCTTCAGACGTACTATCAGAAAGTTTGCTTAAGTAATGAAGCAAGATTGATTACAACATTTTTAAATTATGAAATTACAAAATGGAGTTTGGGTTTTTTTCCTTTTCAGGGAAACAAGGAGGGGGTTATAGAATCGAAACAAAGCAAACACATATAATCATATCACTATTCACTAATGATGTTAAACATTACAAACTATTAAAATAATGAACTACAATCAATCAGATAGGTTGGTGATTACTCTATTAATTGGAAACAATGTAGGTAATGGCGAGCAACCTGTCCTATTAAAAATATTATTTAATAATATTTTTTTTTTGAAGATGCCTCTGAAAGAGACGAAACACGTGTCACAGTTAGTGACACAATACGTGGAATAATAAAGGTTATTTTTAATTTTATATTAAAATGACTTCCACAAAGTTACCGCCGAAACCATCGAAAGTATCAGACATTTTGTTTCTCCTTTCATTAAAAACTAATATAAGCTAAATGAAATTCCATATAAATTCTTCAAAGGCATCGGTTTGTGTTGTACTTACTTAGAAAGCAAGCTTGTTCAGGGTAATTGGAAATATTTCGCTAAAGGCAAACAGCATACCCACCCCCGCCTCATGTTGACGTTTGCGTGTCGTGATTGGGCAAGCGAGTCTAAATAATATCATTAGGCACACAAAACTTTGACTTCCGATGTAATTGTTAAGTGCTTTACGAACTGTCAGAGTTGTTTTGCATTCACAAATACTACATCATTCTTCACATAGAGAAAAGAGTTGGTGTTAAAAAACTGATTATATGAGAAGGCAAGGGAGTGATTATAAATATTAAAATATGCAAATAATATGAAATAACATCATTGTATTTATTATTCTTTGGATTCTTGTCTAAAATTAAACAATACAGATAACTTTTGTACAGGTCTATGGTAAAGTGAGGGGTTCTTGTCGCAGGTAGCCGAAACCTTTTCAACTTTCTTCAATGCTATCATACTATGTCCTGTTTAAGGCTGTTGTGAGGAGCTTTGGGTACTTAGTTTAATTTTTAAATCTTGTCCGTAAAATTAAATGTAACACCGATGGCCAATCTCAAGAACAGTAGTGGAATATTACCACAAGATATTTTATAACATTATTTTTATTGTAATAAAAAAATATATCAAACACGCTCAAATCCATGTGTGATATCGCTATAATATTGAAGTACTGATTCAAAAGAACAATTTAATTTTTAACTTCGCTAAAAACCTTGCAGTTTTCATGCAATTAAAGATAAAAATATGACCTCATTATAAAACTGTCTTAAGATTTTATAAGAAAAGTATGTTTTCACAGTTTAGATAAATGTGAATCTGATCATTTTAGATCCCGATTCCCGAGCTCCTCATATAACGACAGCAGTCTTTTAGCTGTCGATTGATAACCATAATCGAAAAATATACTTAACCTTTTCTGGTCCTATGTCGAATCTTATTCGACAGCAATTTTATTTTGGTGGGTCCTATGTCAAATGTCATTCGACATTTTTTTTCTTTATTGAGTTAAGATTAGTTAAAATGAATTGAATATCTATTACAACGGTATTCTGAGCAGTGAATTAAATGAACATTTAAATCTGTAGCTGTCTTCCTGTAATGGATACAAAAGGGTCGTTTTAGGGGCTGGCTCGGCCCGCGCAGCGCGGGCGTTCTGCACTTTTCTCTCCGACATTTACGCTTGCCACGTGCAATTGAAAACTATGACCGAAATTTGCTCTTGTTCAAATAATTCTAACTTTGCGAAAATGCCTAAAACCTCGAAAAAAATAAATTTGATACATATATTATATGGCATGTGAGAGAATGCCTGCACTATGAATGTTTTCACCGTTATCACACGAAGTCTTCAAATTATAAATAATAAGGTCATTACTGTATATATTTCGAAATAAAAAATATTGTTACTCTAAAAAAAAAGATGAAAATATTAGTTCTCCTTGTAATACTGTAAATCAATTATGGACTTGGTGGATTTTTTTTTTGTGGACCGGAAAGGTTTAATATAATAAATCACTGCAAGATGTAATGTTAATAGAGAATTATTACCAACAAACAATATAAAGTGAAAGTTATATGCCTTGAGTAATTAGTATAAAATACAATTATTTTGCAATTAAAAAAAATTCTCGTGAAATCGAAATTTTAAATGTAAACACTGGCGTACTTACACTTTCTTTTGTAACGAGACGCTGAGTAGCATTTACCTGCAGATTATGGTTGATGATTTTAGTTATCAAAATCCACGTTTTGAATTCAAATAAAAAAAACCCGAATACGTACGCGCGTGGTGAATCATACAATGGAGTATTTAATTTATTTAGTAGTGTTCTTTAGATATAAATACCAAAAATTTAAACAGAATTATGTTCAATAATTCGGTTAAAATGTACCGATGACATTGAAGTGTTCACTAAATTAAAAACAAGATATGCTAATTAATTAACACTTAAATAATAGGTAGGTTAATCATTTTGAAAATTAATAATGAAATGAAGGTGACGAGCTTTAGAACAGTTCAGCGTATTCTTCTTACAAGATGTGAATATATATTGCGTATCTTCAATGCCATCGAAAATTTACTTACACCAGGCCGACCCGATCCATCAGCATGACAAAATACCTTCCGTCCAAATTGCGGTGAGTCGTACACCCGTGTTCTCTCATGAAAATTAACGAACGGCCTTTACCAATACGGAGGTTGCTAACGTTAAATATTTTTGTAAGTTTCATTGATTAAAAATTACATACTACTATTACATGTTTATTCGGGTATATGGGTAGTGCTATTGATATTTATTTCAGCAGCCCGACATTTATAGGACTACGATAAAAAAAATGTTAGTTTGTCATATTATTATTTACCCAGAATAGCTGAAGGATATTTATTATTTTACTTTATTTAACTGTAACTTTTGATGTATCAACTGTGCTTACTTCGGTTCCAGCATTTAACTTAAAATTAACTTAGGCTTTGATATTTTCGATGGATTCGGATGTTACTCTGTGGAAGTCCATTTATAATATAAAATTAGATTTGATAGCTTTGTTACTCAACTTTTTCTGTTACATATTGTGACATGTTTTCGAAAGACAATCTGTAAATTGTTCACTTGGTATTTTGACACATTTAAAAATGTTACAAGACGTTTCTTGGTTAATAATTTCAAAAAATGTTTGCTTCTGGATCAACCTACATAGATTCGTACAACGACCAGTCTATCATGATAGACGAGTTTAGCATCCATGGCTTAGGTTCTTATGTCTGTCTATTCATAGATAACAGGTTATTAAAACAACAAAGTTTACCTGAATGATACTATGCAAATTTGAATTGTTATCTTTTTTGTGAATCTTTACACGGTTGATGTTTAGAATAAATAATGCGTATTAATTTCAATTGTACGTATTATACCAAAGCGAGCATCGAATAGTTATCTTGTTGCTTATTTTATTACTGGTATAGGAATTGGAAAGAGCTTTTGACATACTATCTATGAAGGCAGATTATGTGTCATCGAAACAATCTTAACATAGATAAGCACTCTTCTCTTGCAATGAGAGTCATGTCATGACACTTTGAACCAAATGTCACGTCAAAACATTCCAATTTGGATGGCATTCATCCGATTATCGTATGGGTAGGTATGTACGTCTACCGGATTGATTTCATGTCAATGCTGTTGATTTTTTTACGCCAAACATGGTTAGCGACGAAGGCGTTGAATTAGATTTGCCCAAAACGGATCAGAGTGTAAAAAACATATATACCTATATTTATACGAAACATTTTATCAACTTTATAATATTTAGACTTATAATAAATCAGAATCAGCAAAACGCGATCGATGTAATACCTTATACACGATAGTGTTTCTAGATATGTGTGTTCAACCTTCACAAGAATGGTCATTAACTATATTAAAATAATGAATTATTGAAAAATATGTTACTAAATGACGCATCAGAGTATATTTAGGGACAATTTATTCTTCAGTTCCATCGTACCTGGAATAAACTCGGAACATTAGGAAAAAACGTAGAATATTAGGAATAATTTGCTTAAGTGATATTCGTCGTCGTTTTTCAACACACTGAAGTCCATGTGCACACAAAAAAAAATGTGCGTTTCACCGTGTCATAAAAACAGAACCGTTTCCGATTCAAGTAAACGCAGTGATGTAGTGGTAAATAAATAGGTACCAGGTCTGTCGTTAATTTCTTCCCTATTTTTTAATATCCGTCCGAAGTTATAAAAAAGCTTATAAAAAACACAAGTGTTCACAATTAAATCAATAAAAAAATATGTATTATATTTTAATATATGTATGTATGTACCTGAAAATTAAGTAACAAGCCAAAAAGGTCGACCTGGTCCGACCTGGCCCTACTACACCACTAAGTATACGTAGATGTCACTGTTTAAGCTCATAGACTAGCTTTTTCGTTGACTAATAACAGATAACAGCTCTTCATAACATTTATATTAACCCCTAATTTGGTGGATATAATAAGTAATATAGTATAAGCCACGGGTCGTCAACCGGGTCCGTACCGCCCACTAGTGGGCGGTAAAGGCTTCCGTGGTGGGCGAATTTTATTTTACCAAAAAATCTTTCAAATTTTTTTCACCCATATACTGGATTGAAATATAGCGATGTTGGTGGGTGGTAAAGAAATTTTACCATGAAAAAAAGCAAAATTGGGCGGTAGGCATAGAAAGGTTGACAACCCCTGGTATAAACGAACGCTGGAAATTATATACAATTATCAGTTTTATACTGACAAGATTTTTCAAGATTCCCCAATTTTCCCAAGTAGTTTATTCCCAGTTGAAACTCGCAAATAAAGTCCGGAATTTTCTCGACTCGCATCTATAATTGTGACACACGAGGAATATTTAAGGAATCTTTCATAAGTAGATAATTTTACAAAATAAGCCATTAATTCGAGAAATTCTTAATCATCCATTAATATGCAGGATGGAATAAAATGTATTGATATGAAAGCAATAACTAACTATACGACACATGGTTATAAACGAAACAGGGGCATATATTCCTTGGATATAATTACCAATTAATACCTATCGAAGATCACTTAAATACCCCAAGACGCTTTAAGATTCCTTGGACCAACATATTGGAAAATATTCATGAAAATAAAGAATAGGGAATCCAATCCCAGGATCCCGAAACATTCAAGATTATTTTTCTTAAGCACAATCGTATTAGTTTTGTAAAAAAATACGTGCCAACTGTCGTATGCTTTCATATAATAAATCACGTTCCTAATCATGTAATAAACCACATACACGTTCCTCCTTCAGCAATACACAATGCTCAATTGAGATTTTTTTTGAATAAATATGAAATGAAAAAGTTGGATTGGATTCCCTAGTAAAAAGCAGCATGTTCACAAAAATCAACTAGCCATAATGCAGATGTGTATTTAATTTACGTAAAGTCGATCAAAATGATCGGTTAATTGTACAAAGTTATGTCAAGGTTTTTTTTAGCATAACTATTACGGCCAAATTATAGGCATGGTATTTCAAGATTCATGCCATCAAAATTATAACTAGCTTCGAGACAAACAAGTTTATAATCGAATCGAGCTATCGCGTAGATATGTTTTGAGCTTATGGAAACATATATGAGTAGAATAGAAGAATCTCTGGATGTTGTTAATTAACAAAATAAAATTTTGAAGTTGTTATGGAAGATAATACCGAAAGACCTCTTGACTTCCATAGCAGCGCGTGCCATATTCAAAAATAATGAACGGCGCCGGAAGCATATTTTTATTGTTATTCAAATAATTTAAATGGGCATATAATTATAACAAAACACATTTAACAAAGGCGTGCAATAACAAAGCTATTACGAGTACACCTACTTATGATATAGTTTCTGTATTTTCTCCAGTGTAGTATTACATAATTGAATTACCGGTGTAAGGAAAATGTGTAATATATTAAATAATACAACAAAAAATGTAAACCTATTTAAAAAATAAAGACTCATAATACACTTTTAAGGTGTTCACTGTCAATACTTGGTGGAATGGCATTATAATAAAAATAATAAAACATTTTTAGTACTTTTTCCACATAAAATTTATTAGATCAGGACCGGTTTCGCTCATGATGAGCATTGTCAACTGATAAGAAAAACAATAAAACAGTGATATTTATACAAAAGTTAAGTGATAAAACCTTGTTTTTATCACTTAACTTTTGTATAAATATCACTGTTTTATTGTTTTTCTTATCAGTTGACAATGCTCATCATGAGCGAAACCGGTCCTGATCTAATAAATTTTATGTGGAAAAAGTACTAAAAATGTTTTATTATTTTAACTCATAATACAGTTATAACATAAAAGCAAGTGCATGGTATAATTATACTGAAGAGTGAATCCACCTAAAGCCAATCATTTCAAAACTTTAACATATTTGCAATGATAGTTAACAATAAAGGTTTCCAAATAGACTTCGAAAAATCAATGAGTCTTTTTATACTGGTAAATATTTTGTGTTCTGTCAGTTATCTCCTCCTTCGCAGTGTATCCGTAAAAACTCCCTCTGTTTCTTGTTACAGTTTCACGACACTTTTCCAAAAGGCGATTATTAATGTCATAAATAAGAAAAAAAAAAAATCCCATAAAGTAGTCGCGGGCTTTATCGAAAGCATCAATTTATCTATTTAAATAAAGCATCATTTATTGTGTAATATAAAAAAAATATAAAATTATTATACGTTCGCAGCGGAAGGGTGAGGGATTAATAATATGACAATAATCTTTGACATTGCACATGATTAGGAAAACTTTTAATAAATACTACATACGATTTATTTTACATGCGCTCCTTACTTGACCTTCGGGTACCTACGGGGTGCACTCGCACTGCAAAGTTCTTCTTATTTCAACCATTCGCTAAATACCTATAATATCTAGTTGATATTTATTATAATCTACAATGATAACCTCTATCAATGTAATGCAACTATTACGCAAATTTGTCTGGTGTCATTTTGTACCCCGCCGGTCCTTGACCCTATTTTCAACGTTTAGATACTAGAGTTTTAATACTATACGTCATTGGTTTCCAACCTTTATCTTGGCGCCTCCTCATCCTTTATTATATATATAATCATAAAGACACGTTTTAAAGGGTAAATACATATTTTTGACTGTTCGCGTCTCCCAGGTTGGAAATCTCTGCTATACGTGATATAGGGTGACTGTTCCTATAGTCAGCCGTGTCCAGTAGTCAGCCTTTTAGCTTAAACATAAATAATAGTGTTGACACTGAAAAAAACAGATTTGTTTAAATATGTGTCGGTTGTTAAGCCACTTGAAGATGTACATTTGAGTCGTCTGGTATCAAAAGCAGAACTGTTCCGTAAATCATGTATGGAACAGTTCTGCTTTTGATACCAGACGACTCATTTGTACTAAACTGACTTCTAAAAGTTAATTACTTACTTACTACTGATTTTTTTTGCCATTTTTTGGAAAACTGTTCTAATTTTATGTGTGGAACGATATTATCTGTTTTTATTTTCACTCGATTACATTATTTGGTACCGGTTTTATAAGATACAAGTGGAAAAAAGATATATTCATTAATTCAATTTATCTTACGAAAAAAACACCTGTCCCTTAACTGGCTGACATCTGGAATAGTCGCCCTACATAGGGTAGAAAATAGTGATAATAATCCAGTATAAAATATTTTTTTCAATTGCGGTGGCACGTCACTGCAAAATATCTTTATTTTATTAATTAAATATGTCTAGCACGACATTGATAAAAAGTTTCACAAGCGTTTTTAATTGCATTTTAGATAAACAGAGGGAAATGAATGAATACCGTACATTTATCTCCTCCGAAAAGAGTGATAACATTTTATGAATAAGGCAAACGAGAAGTAAAATACGATTGCTAGTAAAATACATACATACTAAAAAAGTTTTAGTTTAAAGATATATTGACATGATTCAAGGTTGAAACGTAAGAGACAATTCAAATATTCACTCAAACAGTATGCGTAATACAAACGGTGCTAGCGTTATTTTGAAAATTATTCACAAAATAAAATATATTGCGTGCAACTGTCACGGATTTTCACGTGAAAATTTATTGAGAAATTAAAATGAATGAAATAATCTAAAAAAATCATACCCGGAAGGTACACTTCGCCCTGTCCAACAAAACTACGGCAGAGTAATTAGGTGATGTGGGCAACGTTCCCTCTAAGTTGCGCGCGTGCGCGGCCGCGCAGCAGTTAGGAAGTCCCCGCGGGTATACTGCCGTGATAGAAAAAGCTTTCTGCTGTACGTGTGCAAGTTAGAAAAGTCAATTCAAACGTGTTTGGATATACCTACTCTATTATGTTATTATTAAATGGTCGATATTCCTCGTTAATAATTGCTGAAATCATTCGATTTGGATTTCAAAGAGCTACAAACTTAACAATCCTGCATAATAAGCAAACATATCGACCCGTAATAGGCAGAAAATCGTGACCGACAATTTATAAATTTTATAGAAGGATTTTTAAAAATTAAGTTCAAAAAAGGAATACCTAAGTGCGATTAGTAAATAGTAATACATGGTCAAAACCTATCCGGATATTATAATAAAATTATCTGCCTTCTTCCAGTACTCTAGATCAGTGCTTCCCAGATTGGGGACCGCCGCAGAACATGTTTTGTATAAAGGGTGGCCGCGGATTATTTTTTTTGAGATTTAGGGAGCCGTGGAATGAAAAATTTTGAGAAGCACTGCTCTAGATCAGAGTTTCTCAAGCGAGGTATACGTGGAACAAACGATAAGTCAAAACATTAAAACGCACAGGCCCTAAAAAGATCAACCGAATAAGATAACGCTCTAATTTTTTTTATCACTGACGCCTCGGGCGATATTGAACAATTATCGGCTTAAAACGCAATTCACCGAATTGTGTCGCTCAAGTTCTTTTGCCGATTATTGGTCGATTTTAAGTCCATAGTTTATATAAGAAGCTGTCAAGATATAAAAACAAGACAAAAACTATAATTTTGACGTATTTTAGTTGCGTTTTTCAGTCCTCTATTTGAAATATCATTGACTTATGTTTGAATTAGTAAAACAAATGTAAAACATGCACCAGAATTTTGAAAAAGAAATAGGTACCAATAAATGGAAACATATATTTACTAAATATTATTTTTAATGTTGTTATAATGATCGATTGCTCATTGTTACTCGCAAAACCCTACTGTTAGTGTTTTACCATAATATTTTTTCTTGAGACCTTTATTTACGAAATTGACGTTGGGTTTTAGAATGACATGGCATGCGTATTTGAGTATCTATTTAATGCAACGTTTAATATTTAAAACAGACATCGATCGTACTATTTTAGGCTGTACTCTATAATGTATGTATCATTATTATGAAGTTTTGGTTAGATACCTCTTTCGAAGTGACTCGCGTGTACAAGTGTCTGCGCAACATACAATAACAAAACTTTTAATAATGAAGCTGTAAGTTTTTTCAGAAAATAAATAAGTACATACTTACATACATATCTTAGATAATATTGAATAAACATAAATTTATAGCATGGCGCAAGCAAAGCAGACGTAGTTAAGAGTAGGCATGTCTCGCATATTTCTTCTTATCAGTTGTCATTTCTGAATCATGCTTTTTCACTCAATTTTCATTATGTTACTTAAAAGTAGCAGTGGCACAGATCTTGTTATTTTTATTCAATAGTAAGTATACAAATGTCAAGAAATTTCATTCCATTAGGGAAAAATATTTGGAATTCTGTTTTTACATTCCGTACGTAATTTGATTTTTGCTATTTTTTCTCTCTATAAATCTCTCATAAGACCATTTCTGGCATACGGGCCAAGGGTTGGACGCTTAGCTCTAAGGCCTCTGAACTTGCAAGTGATTTTGTAAAACATTTTCAACCCCGTTTGCAAGGAAGGCATTCGGCAACGTCTATACAACTATGAGCATAGTTATCACGGATGGACGAGGTGTCACAGGACTTACCAGTGCTGGGTCAGCGATTAGCGTAGGAAGATGGAAGACCGAGTGGGGTGGATGAGACAAATTTAGGTATTTATTTAGCAAAAGTTCACCGCAGACTGCAGCGCCACAGAGGAAGATGTGTATTACATTTTTTTTATAATACATCGATTGAATTAGCATTGATTTAGTGGAATTCTATTACAATACGGTTCATGACAATTAATAGAAAAACAGTACAATTAAACAATATCTACCTATGTCCTATAAAGTTTTCGTGCCATCGTCAGGACTATAGTTTAACGGATGGCTGCGTGCCAGTAAAGATTATTGTATCACCTCTTTTTAAACTATTGTTGATACTTAACCCTTTCCGGTACTATGTCGAATTTCATTCGACAGCAATTTTATTCTGGTGGATCCTATGTCGAATGTCATTCGACATTTTTTTTCATTATTAGTATTGAGTTAAAATTATTTAAAATGTATTGAATGTTTTTTTCTCACTCTTATCTATTACAACGGTATTCTGAGCAGAAAATTAAATGGTTTTCTGCAATGGATACAAAAGGGTCGTTTTAGGGGCTGGCTCGGCCCGCACTGCACGGGCTTCTGCATTTTTCTCTCTGACAGTTACGCTTGCCACGTGCACTTGAAAACTATGTCCGAAATTTGCTCTTGTTCAAATAATTCTAACTGCGAAAATGCCTAAAATCTCGAAGAAAAAGAAAGTTGATACATATTATATATTGTATGACATCTGAGAGAACGCCTGGACCATGAATGTTTTCACCGTTATCACACCTTAGAAGTTTTTAAATTATAAATAATAATGTCATTATTGTATATATTTCGAAATAAAAAAAATGAAAATATTAGTTCCCCTTGTAATACTGTAAATCAATTATGGACCTGGTGGAATGTTTTTAATTATAATGTCATGTAAAAATAATATATTTTGTTCACTGGAAATTGGAAAACTTTGAACAGTAAGTAATCATATTATGTAAAATAAATTTCAATTTAATTAAATATAGTTGATATATATATATGTATTATAGGTAAAGAAAAAATATTTGTTTCAAGTCCTTCCGATACAGTGACGGCGAAATAACTATCGATAACACTTAAAAATCACCCTGTTGTCACATTGCTTGCTTCACTATAATTTCTGCTACTACGAAAAATGGTTGTTAGCAAACTTAAACATTATTCCAAAAATCGGGTAATTTACGAATAAAAAACTGCAGGGCTGTCGATATATGCGCCGAGGTCGATTTATGGTACTATGAAAAATGATTGTTAGGAAACTTGAACATTATTCCTATAATTAAGTAATTTACGAAATTTCTGCTATTACGAAAAATGGTTGTTAGCAAACTTAAACATTATTCCAAAAATTAAATAATTTACGACATTTCGGCCACTACGAAAAATGGTTGTTAGCAAACTTAAACATTATTCAAAAAATTGAATATTTTACGAAATTTCGGCTACTACGAAAAATGGTTGTTAGCAAACTTAAACTTTATTCCAAAAATTCAATAATTTACGAAATTTCTGCTACTACGAAAAATGATTGCTAGCAAACTTAAACATTATTTCAAAATATAATAATTTACGATATTTCTGCTACTACGAAAAATGATTGTTAGCAAACTTAAACATTATTCCAAATATTAAATAATTTACAATTAAAAAACTGCAGGGCTGTCGATATATGCGCCGAGGTCGATTTATGGTACTATGAAAAATGATTGTTAGGAAACTTGAACATTATTCCTATAATTAAGTAATTTACGAAATTTCTGCTATTACGAAAAATGGTTGTTAGCAAACTTAAACATTATTCCAAAAATTAAATAATTTACGAAATTTCTGCTACTACGAAAAATGGTTGTTAGCAAACTTAAACATTATTCCAAAAATTAAATAATTTACGACATTTCGGCTACTACGAAAAATGGTTGTTAGCAAACTTAAACTTTATTCCAAAAATTCAATAATTTACGAAATTTCTGCTACTACGAAAAATGGTTGTTAGCAAACTTAAACATTATTCCAAAAATTAAATAATTTACGAAATTTCTGCTACTACGAAAAATGGTTGTTAGCAAACTTAAACATTATTCTTAAATATTATTATTATAATGCAACAAAAATCTCACGTTGCTGTGCAACGGGCTTACAGCTAGTAAGTACTTAATATATTATAATTGTTGAAAACTAGTAATTTTTTGTGTCAGATAACCATGAATTAGTTTGTTTATACTTTTGAACGAAAAACTAATAGAAAAGTATACAGCAAATTTGAATATAAACTTTTTGAATTGATGAGAGGTTGGCCTTACTAATAAATATTTCATTAATACTTTCCATGGATTCGGCGGTAACTTTGTGGAAGTTCATTTGAATGTAAAATAACTTAGATTATTCCACGTATTGTGCTGCAAACTGTGACACGTGATTCGCCTCTTTCAGAGGCATCCTCAGACAGACTTACTTTCACAAATGCTTGCTTAAGTACGAATTATTTTAATTTTACTATTCATTACTTCGTCTTGGAAAAAGTTAAGATGAAGCATTTGCGTAATTATGGAGTGTAAATTTAAAATTTCTTATAATTGTAATCTATTGAATTGCCTTAAGTATTTGTTTATTCATAATTCTACGGTCACGAGTTATTGTTTATACTTCTTTTATATTTATGTTTTAACTATGTCCTTAGAATTAAATAATAAACAGTATATTTTATCAAAAACTAAACAAACAAAAAATGTTACATAACTGACTGGTGTTTTCATAATATAGTAACCCTCCAATGTACTCACTTATTTAACGTTTTTTTAGTAAATTGGTAATTTTGTTATCATTAGTGTTGGACTAGGATGGTGAACCTTTATCGCCACGTCTGCCCAAATTATATCTTATTCTTTAATAAAACCTTTGCGGCCAGATGAATATCACTAATAAGTTAGAATGAAAATCAAAACATGATCATGAAAATATACACATACCATATAATTTTGAAATTTACAGCTTGGAGATATTAATAGTCGTTTGTTTGGGGATAATTTATTTATTCGCGTTTAATAGTTGGTGGCTTACAGTTCCTAATCACACTGCAAGATTAAAATATATCATTTTAATTAAAAACTATTTTTAATATTAAAAAAATCTATTTCGTGTCTTCAAATTTTGTTGATTATTTTGTATTACGCTCAAATATAATAATAACCTTATCTTTTTTGGAATCCTACGAAGTTAATAAATTCTTTTTTAAAGATGGAAAATATTTTAATGGATTTCAATTAGATCATTTGCAAAAATGACAAGATTCATTATGATTGTGAAGAGCATTATATGACCATGGCCCTGAAGTTTTTCCGAAACGCGAAGACGAGAAAACATAGTTACCACAGAAATATTCTCACATCGAAAAGGAAAATAAATTGCAAAACTGTCTGAGCAGTAAACACGCATGTCATAGGTTCGCCATTCCTGATGTGAGGACCTACACTGTAGAGCCCATAAGTCATAAAGTACTTACGACCTATTTTTCTATGAATGCAAGTTTTACTCGTACTTATTAAGTTCAACGAAAATTTATTTAAAATGAACAAATTCAAAAATAAGACAAAAACTAAATTATGTACATAACTTACCCGGTAATAACCTAATTTATAGCATGAATATATAAAGCCGGTCCACATATATTTTAATTCGGTATTATCTAACTTAATGTGGCATTTCAACATAAAAGATACTTATACAGTTTTCACAGAGAAAATCTCATCATTAATTAGGTCTGGTTTTTTTAAGATTTGTCAATATTTAAGAGTAACCATAATATTATAAAGGAAATATGTTCGATTCTTCTGCCAATCTCTTGTTTCATTAATAAAAAAGAGCACTAACTATCATGGCAATGAAAACAAATATATATGTAAGCAATATGCACAAACCTTCTCTCGCTTTTAAATAGACCGTATTGGCTACAATATTCTCCAATTCCATTAGTTCCAGTGTGACGGTGTGGATTGAACTTCTTGCCCGGAGACGTTCCCGGAGGACTCCGCTTGAGCGCCCGGCGGAGGTTACAGCAGCAACCTTCGACCTTCCTTGCGGAGATCTCGCCCATATATTATGATGACACTTAACAGCGAGACACAACACTTAACTCATTCACGCACATGCAGGAATAATTCAGAAGCACGAGGGACACAACTATTTTCGACTAGCAAAACAATCTCGGCGTATGACACGACGAGGTCGGAACCCGGTATGGTAAGGTTAGTGGTTACACCTTCGCGAATAACTTTATAACAGGTGGTGTAAAGCGCTTAACAATCATGCAAATCTACAATAGATTGGATATAACTCGATGTGAAGATGGATATATAACAAATTACTGATTTTTTACAGCACTGACTCGCAGCTATTTGAAATAAACGAACTTATAGTGTGTATGATATAAATCAAATATTATTGACTGTCAAATCGAAATGTACAACACCGATGACGGATGAACTGTATCGCCGTCTTTTAAAATTAACTTCTGAATACAACCAAAATATGATGGAGAAAGGAATGCGAATTGCTTTTGAACAAGGGGTGTGGTTGGATCGAGATTTTAAAGTAATCCTCTGCTCAGTACAATGGCGCTCTGTAGAAATCTTTCGACTGATATTCAAATCGTTTGAAGAATAATAAGCAACACAGAATCGGAAGTTTATTTATTTCCGGCAATTAGCGTGCAATTTCTGACGTTTTTTAAGTTATAAGATATCCGTAGTAATAGTATTTTTAAAAGGAAGAATCGCTACTTAACTCTAACAAAACAATTTTTTACTACTATCTGCCGATTTACTACGGAATCACTGAACTGAAGTGAGAATTTGTAAGTGACACAAGGCTGCCAGATGCGGATAACAATATTTCCTTCAACATAGACAATAATTTTAGTTATGGTTATAAAATATTTGAAATTTCTTAAAAAATAATTTTAATTATTTTTTCAGACAACTTGGCAGTAAGGTATTTATAGAACTCTGGATTAAGGTTTATCAGTTTCGGTAAAGTAACAACAAAGAAAAATAATAAATAGGTACTTTCTTTCGTAACAATAAAAAAAAACATTTCTTGTAGTCAGCAATGATATTAATAATTGCGGTACAAATTAAGTACAAAGGCGGCAGTTTTACTATTGTACACGAACGTAATGTAGACTTACTCTTCTATAAACAAGTAAAACGAGGTTGGCATCTTTTTTAGCTTGCCAAGCTAAATGATAAAAATCATCCAATGGAATACAACTAAAATATCTTTAATTTTTCGTCATTATTTAAAAAAAAATGCATTTAGCCAAATATTTTTAACATTATTTAGTCATAGAAAATAATGTTTCTGTCAATAGTCTTGATTTTCTGAGAATGCCTGCTCATTAACAGTAAAACGCCTGTTAGGATTTGTCAAGTAGAATAACAAAACAAGAGCCTAAATTCACAAAGGCCAAACTATAAAGAAAGATTTATTTATTGTTTATTTTATTATCTACTACTTATTTTATTTAATATTATATTCAAGTACGATTTTTTTACAAAACAAAATTATTATATAAAGCCAAATTTTTAATCTTTTTGTTGCTGTTAAATATAATATGTATTAAATACAAAACTACTTAAACAAAAATTGTTTCAGCTTTTTTTCCCAAAAAAACATTGTTTTGTAGCTACTCCATTGTGACCCTAAGCCCCTAAAGAAAAGACGAGGTATTAATTGTTTTCTTTTATTCCTACTTGCCAAGTTTAACGGAAAAAACACTGAAGGGCTAACATCTATTCAGCGAGTTTTTTCAGATATTATTTAATTATATTCAGTGGCTTAGCTAGGAATTTAGGGCCCTCATTCAAGTGTCACACAAGACCCTCCCAGAAAATTTATTGGACAGTGAAACCCCTATTTGTTTTTCAAGAGGCTGTAATAAGCTAACAAAAAGTGTGGGAAAATGATAATGTAGTTCATCAAATATATTTTTTCCATATCCGCTTCCTACGATATGAGTCGGAGTATATGGCCACCACATAGTTACTCCAATATTCGCTATCTCCCGCCAGTCTTCTTACTTCCTCCCATGTCATTCCATCGTCCCTTAACTCCACCGAGTACATCCTATAGATGGTTATCAGCGGCCTTCCACGACTGTGGAATCCATCCAGTTGATAAAAGAGACAAGCAGAATTCAGGCTTTCATACCAATATCAATAATATCCAATATATATGTTCATGCAGAAGAACCGACGTATTGAATAATGTTTACTGCTGATTATAAATGGCATTTGTTCTGTTCTTCTGCATACTTCTAACGGTTTGCAAACTGTCAGAAGTACGCAGTAGAATAGAGCTATTATGTTTTCAGATTACAGCAAATCATAGGTTTTAAATTAAGTTTGTCACTAGCTTAAACCCATTATGTTCCAAATGACTGTACTCAAAATTCTCAGAATCAAGCTGCAGAATGAACTGCAAAGTTTGAAATTATTGATAGAGACATGATATTTCATGACATCATTTCGGTACTTACCTTATAAGGTACATATTTAAATAATAATAAATAAAAGTTGCTTTGAATAATATTTATTTATCAGATTAATCAGTAACAGTCATTATATAGTAAATTCATAAATAAGTAGACATTTACTTGAAAAGATTTTTTCAACTGCAAAATAAAAAAATGTTAATACAATACATGTACATTATTAAGATTGGAAAACAAATTTGGCACATAATCTTTTTTTTACAAATAAATTATCTATTCAAATAATGCACAAAGTATGCCAAAAACAAGAGAAAAAACCATGTTTAGATAACTTTCTACTATTGAAAATTGTTGCTTATTAACAAATTACAAAGCAATAAATATTAAATTTTAATGAAGTGATTGCAAGCAATAATTAGGTTCCCAGATTAGTAACTGATTCCCAGATTGGTTTTTGAATAACTCATTAAATCTCTGTAAAATGTTAACAAATTTTCTATATCTCGTAATCCCTATCTGATAGTTAAGCAGCTTAGTGCAGAAAATGTTCCATGCAAAATTATTTTTTGTTTTGTCATCGAATTTATAGTCCAACACGAAAGAATCATTTTAAGATTTAGAATTCTTTAAATAAAAAATATCTATTTAAAATGTACCTCTTCAATAATATTTAATGTTTTCAGAGAATTGTTTGCCATCAATATTAAATGTTTTCATGGCTGATGATAAATACCAAAGCTACTTTCTAAACTTATACATATTTCATATCCATACCTGTTACATTATTGTCATATATCTAAATTAAAATTATCTGAATTACTACCATAGAATAAAATAAATACAAAAATGAATTAAAAGAAGTATAATCTTATCAGTCATTTTTTATTGATAAAAATGCTTATAAAAATTCATGCCTAGGCAATTAACTGTTTTGATCATGTAGTCCAAAGGTCAATAGTAATTTTAGAAATGCTTACAAAATTTTTCACAAAAAAAACAATATTTAGGTACTATTTATTTAATGTAAAATAATCAATCTTTTATGAAAATGATCCCTCATAAAATAAATTCAACATACAGAAAATCAGTATAGCATTCATTAATCTAAGAAACATAGCTTGTTATTTTATTAGTTCAAATATCATTGCCATATTAACAAGTGCTGTTGTCATTAATCAATAAGTATAATGGAATACTTGTCATCGATATAAAATTCGTTCTATTTTACGGTCTAGCCTCTGATTTAAGGCTCAGCTTATTTTGAATAAATCTTGTTGAATGTCATCAAAATAAAGTCTATCATGTGATTTGTAAAACATCAAATGTTTAAAGATTTATAAAATTGTGCTTCATTTTTTTTACACCTATGAAAACGACAACACAAATTCAATGTGATTGACTATTATCTTTAATATTTGTATCAAATACCTACAATTATAGAACATAACACATTTATGGATAGAGAGTGCATTCATATAACTTTGAATACTGTATTATTAGCAGTGACAGGAAAGGATCAACATACACATTTATTTTTATTTATTCATTGATATATAAAATGAATTGACAAAAAATATATGTTTGTATAAATTTTCAAATGTATTTGTAGTCATATAGCTGTACACTCCAGTAAAAGAAATGTATCACAATTTTTCAAAACCTCTATTGGGAATTGTTCTAAAGGTTTCTAATGATTTGAATTAAAATTAGAGAGAGGCGAAATGTCTTTAACCCTCCAAGGACGAGCGTCACCATATGGTCACAGTAAACACCGTTGTCTATTGATCCCACTATTCATCCTTTTTCTACCTGAATATCGTTGCTTTTGCTCATATTTTGTTAAGAAAGGTACATACTACAGTTAGTCATCAACCGTTGGGACAGAAATGGCCTCCAAAAGCAAATGATTTTTTGAATTTCCGTTTTCTTAAATTTACTTTTTGAAACTGTTAGTTATTTTTTTATAAAAACATCAAATTATTTTGTTATTTTGCGAATATATTTGTATTGAAATTATGTTGATCTAAAGAGGTCAAATTGTAAATATTTATAAAAAAATCACGTTTAGCTATATTTCAACCCCGAATGTTTGCGAGCCCATACGGTCACTTTTGTCATTACTACTGTCCGTACTCAATATTACACAGTAATAAAAGGATGAGCATGACCATATAGTCATGCGGGGTTTCTATACAACGACTTTTTTAAAGTTTGGATAGGAATAAAAGTTAACCGTGACTTCAATATGGCTTAGAAAATATTTTTTTATCGGAAAAAAGCTCTCGTCTCTGGAAGGTTAATGTTAATTTGCTGCGGACGATTTCCAATTTTCACTAGAAATAACTATTTGAAACAATTTAAAAGCGCCACGTGTATTTCATTCTTTAAATTCAAGTACATGCCAGCTCAGTTCCTGATAAATAAGGTAATTTTTAAACTTAAGCTATGGAATGATAATGAGATATGTAAAACCTTTTATTCATTTTATGTGCCAATCGTGACTGAATTTTAAATAAAACAAATAAAATATCTTTGCATGCAAACGCATGAATTACAATATCATTTACGTAGAATAGACCACCGCAACAATAACATACTTCCCAAATACATCTTAATATCTATTGATAATTTAATATAATATTTCTATTTTACAATAAATGCATACACTCTGGAGAATGAATGCTTCAAGCTCCATTGTAATATATATAAATATTTTTTTGTCAATATTAATTATTCAGTAGTAATTTTCAGTTTTAAAAGGTGGGCCATATTTCTTTTATAGTATAGGAATGACTGTAAGTAAGAATGTTTAGTTATTTACAAAAAATGTAAATTAATAGTTTATAAAAAATGTTTTTTTTCTATTTACAAATTTGTCAAGTATATTTTCATATTTTTTTTATGGCCCCATATTATAAGATATATATTGACTTCTTAACATAGAAATTTAAAGCATACTTTATAAATGCCAATGAGATCTTTACACCTATTAAATGGGCATATTTAATAGTATTATTAATTGGCATTGTTGATGTTGTAATTATATTTATGTGTATTTTATGCTTTGTATATTGCAGAGTTTTTTCAATTACTAAAACACAATCGTAAAAATGTTATTTTTTATACTTAGGAGCTTTTAATTCACCAATTAAAAAAGAATGTAACACAACTGTAGTATATCGTCTGTGGAAAGGAAAAAGGACTTAACACTCAATTTTCCAAAACAGCTTTTTTTCGATAATCACAATGTATACAACTTGACACACATTCTATCAAAAGGATGGATGCTGAAAATGCCAAATTATTATATAAATTTAGCTTTTAAGTTTAAAAAGATGACCTTGTAAAAAATTAAAAACAAGAAAAAACACTGAAATAACGATTTTTCCGAGTAAATTTTTAAAATTAATATTAGATTATGTCAATTAAACACCAGTTTAGAAGTATCCGTGCACTTCAAGGTTGTGTATAATTCATAATTTGCATATGTCACAAAATCATCAAAACACGTTTTTTGTGCCTCCTGTAAAATTTGCTATGTGTGGGTTACGTCCTTTTTCCTTTCCACAGTCGATATGGTTACAGAAAAAAATCAAAATTATCTCTCAATATTGACAAAAATTCCCAAATATTCCTTCTTACAGTTTCCTATGCATATATTACAAAATTATATTGTATAGCTTATACTTGAGCAGCCTTTGTTTTTCCCACGACCATGAGTAGCTTTTGAAGAACTCTTGTAGCACTCACTGTAAAATAATAACAACGTTAAAATAACAATATATTTATATTTGAACTGACATTAATATTATAAATAAATTAAGTACAGTCAAACCTTGGATTGCAAGCATAATTTTTTGTGGAAACACTCATGTAATCCAAATCACTGATATCAAATGATGGAAACTCAGATGAGTCATTCCACAACACAAACATATCCATATAAAAATGATTAATTAATACAAAATGCTTTTATTTTTTTTTTTGTAAAGTAATTTAATTTAGCTGTGATTCGTTTGAGGTAGACGAGAAACAGAAAAAGATCTATCCTAATCAATATTCATATTTCTCAATAATTTCTTTGTCAAAATATTAAGATATAAAATGATTGCAGATTAAGCAATGTCTATAATACAAGCAAGACACGTTTGACATAGTTGACGACAGAGACCGACTCTTTAGTAGGAGAGAAAAAATCTACCAACTCAGTAGTGATCACTTAACGATTGGTCAAAAATGCATATACATGCATGAATTAAGTCACTGTGTAGTGTGAAGTCTTGTATTACAAGACCTACCTCATTTATAAAGTTTAAATTATAAAAAAGTTATTTGTAATCCAAGGTTTGAATGTAATCAATCCATTATTATAAAATCTTAGACAAATTTCACACATTTTAAGAATGTTGCTATTGGCTCATAGTGTTTGTTGAAAGATCAATTACTTACCTTCTTTAAAGGAATTATTTATACTTTTGCTTAAACGTAGAAAAGGAATATATTATAGAAATTAATATCTACTGATTGTGTCTGACAGTAAAGCTCTACTTATTTAGTGCTGATAAAAAAAATGACTTCTTCTTTTACATTTTATGGTATCAATATTATAAATAATGAGTTTTGTAGATTAAGGTCTGCTAAAGGGGGAAGTAATGCTCCTCAAAGATGTTTCTGGAGAGCATCTTTAATTAAAAGTGTCGTGAATATATTTAAAATACTAATGATTAATTATTTTTACTATGAAGCATGAACCTATGTATGTATATTTAAAATATATGTTAGTATTATTATTAGTAAGTATTATTGTATTAAGATGATCTCTATAAAACTTGATTTGTTACACATCATAGATATGTAAAAAATTGACAGTTTTGAGTTATAAATACAGATAGATCGATTTCAATCAGCGGTGTAGGAAGGGATCCTCCCGCCCGGGGCGGTCCTTGAATTTGAAGTCAAGTTAGTGAATCATTAATTAAATTCATGAAGCGTTAGAAGTATAAACAATGGTTGGTGTATAAAATGAGATGCCTAAATTTTTAACTTTTGAAAATGCCGAATACCTAAAAACAAAGTATCTTACCAACGATATATACTTTAGTTACTTGGTGTTTGGGTACGTCATTTCTGTTTCTCCAGATTTTTATTGAATTTAATGGTTTCTCATAACAATTTATAATGAAACCGTGATTATTAAAATATACAATTGCTTTTTCTTTTTTTTTAAACCATGTCCGCTACCAATGTGGAGTATATGGACTCCTAATGGAGTTTACCTCAACAGAGGTGTTTAAACGAGAACTGCTTGTTACTCAGTTGCTCAACCTCTTCTTTTCCAAAGAGAGTAGGGATAGAAGGATAGGGCTAGGATAGGATTAGTGGTAAGCTAATCGCTCTCGATACGACCCGTTTATAGGATAGAATAGGTGGGAGGGAGGAATTCAAGACATCACATACATCCATACCTTCGAACAGAAATTCATACATTGATTTAAAAATCAATTTATAAAACTGTCCGTTCTGGTAATCGAGCCCGTGACCACCGTAACCAAAGCCAACGATGTTGACCACTCGACCACACAGGCGGCATACTTGTAGTGTATGGTATTAAATTTCATAACTTTTTTATTCCAAAAGGGGGAATTCAAGACATCACATACATCCATGCCTTTGAACAGAAATTCATAAATCGATTGAAAAATCAATGTATAAAACCATTTCATTGAATGACAAAATTTTAATTAATAAAAACACAATAATCCTTTGTACTTCATTCCACTTTATTTAATATGTCAGGACCGGTTTCGCTCATTGCGAGCATTGTCAACTGATAAGAAATATAATTTAACAATGCTATTTATACAAAATTGAAAAGTTATACACAACAATTGGCATTGAAAAGAAATTGCCAATTACATTAAAGTGATTCTAAAATAACACCAAATTAAAATGTTCAACACATCTAACATATAATTAAAAAGTCATCCCAGATTAATAAATTCAGAATGCGATTGAAAGTAATTACAAACATAATTAAAATTTGGGAAATTTTTGACAAAGTGATAAAATGCTACATTAATAAAGTGAATATGCTTAATGATATGAATATGCTTAATGATAGTTTTATGTTTTCCCCGCTTCCAAGTAGTTGGTGTGTTCATCAATGCTCGCAATGAGCAAAACCGGTCCTGACATATTAAATAAAGTGGAATGAAGTACAAAGGATTATTGTGTTTTTATTAATATAATGCCTTTCCACCAAGTATTGACAGTGAACACCCTAAAAGTGACAAAATTTAAACTTCTAAAACTGTTTTTATGCTTATTTAAAAACTGTTATTTATCCCAAACCATCCTAATTCACATTTTATTTCATCTCAAACAGGAGTGAGCTGGAGGGGGCACGGAGAAAGTCAGAAAACAATATTCTCAGATCAAATAAGTACCTAACTGTAATTTCTAAAGATTGAGTATATGGATTATGAAGCATGAGACTTTGTTGCCTTTTAAAATTTATTGTAATATACTTTTATTTTGGGTGTATAATTAAAGACAACTAGCTGTTTTTGTCCACAGTCTAAAAAATCTTAAAATCGACAATGTTTGACATATAGTGCTTCCAGATGTTCTATGATGTTTACAGCATCATTCTTGTTAACCATGCATTGAACGAATAATTATTTAATTGACTGTTGATTTTATGACATACTAGCTGACCCAACGAACTTCGTACCGCCTCAGAATGACCACCGAGTCAACCTTTAGTTGTAAATTGTGCGGTGGCAAGCCAGGCAGATCCAATGAGCTTAAAAATTCAGTTGGATAGTTGGTTGCTTCGTCTTCGTTTGTTACACGGTCGATAGATTTGAAGGAATGTAGTGGACCAACGATTTGATTTTGAATTGTGAAGTTTAAATGATCCACATCTTCATAAGCCGTTCGGCATCCTTTTATCTACGTGGCCGCTTTTCCAGAAGAAGAAACTGCTACAGCAATTTTATATCTCGCACAAACAGTGGCCATAATCAATGACATGAGAAATGTCTTCCCAGCTCCACCAGGCGCATCGAGGAAAAATAAGCCACCATTTTCATCATCAATTGCCTTCATTAACGTATCGTACATTTCCTTCTGTTGAGGATTCAACAGTGGTACATTTGTTCAAACTGATTGGTTCAATGCATCTCGATCATATTCCGTTCTGTTCCGATTCTCGATTGAAAGCGTCGTTCATTCCACGATTTGGCGTTGGCATTCCTAACATGACTAACAAACTGCCGCACATAAGCTAACATATGTCTTCGATCAAAAGCAAAGCCTGGTTATGTATCTCTTCATTCATCTCGAGATCGGGATTCCTTAAACTGTCAACTTAAACGAATTCGATGTAAAATGTATTCAGACATGTCATCCTTGTACTTGTTCCACAGTTCACGGAGATTTGATGGGAAGCATGTCAAAATAATGATAGAAAATAGTGTGCGTATCTGACTTAGAGATTCAGAAACAATTTCTTCAGCGATTGTCATGTGTCATTCGGGTGATCAGGAACCGCATCGCCTTGCTTTTGAAGTTAAAATTTCTTCGATGTAGCGTTCCAAGTGTAATAACGTGGCATCTCAGAGTAAAGCAACGTTCGTGCAAACAGCGTAATATTGTTGTCAAAAAAAATATCATACCTAATCATAAACATAACCTTATTTCAATATTATCCAATTTTCTTTCATTTTCATTTCATATCATCGATTTTTTTATTCTAATCCATACTCTAAATTTGAAATTATTTAAAAGTCAATCGTATGCAAAAGAAGCAGAAACAAATATGGGAAGGAAAAATTGCCATCTAGTGGATGAAATCGGCATACAACGACATTTTCATTATTTTAAGCTGTTCGTCATTTGAAAACTGTATGAGAATATTATTTTTCTTCATAACTTCTTCTCCGTGATATTTTTCCGATGTTTTAATGCTTATTCTGCTATTCTAGGCGGAGACGAATTTAATAAATCAAAGATCATTAAAATCAGCCTTGCCCTTCTTGAGTTATACGTGTTGTAAATAACCCGACTTTGTTTTATATATATAGATAATATGTACTCTCCGTGAGGGTATAACTTTTGGAAAATGGAATTGGAGCGAAAAGAATGGTACATATTTCTCAAAAATCTTGTACCTCTTTTAACTATTTGCAATCTAAGGTACATACCTTAGTAAATAGTTAAGTACATATTTCAGTTATTGATATTAATTACTTTACGGTTCATTGCCTACACCAGCATTTCTCAACCTTTTTGGGCCCGTGGCCCCTTTTGAGTTTTCCCAGGAATTTGCGAATTTAGCGAAATAGCCAACATGGGACCTTTTTTTTTTAGCTCTTCCGAGGATTTAAAATTCAAAATCCTCGAAAAGAATTTGTGGATTTGCCATAATAATTAGCATGGGACCGAGGGACACAGGGCTCCTCGTTTAGAAACCCTGGCCTACACGATTGTTTTAACATATTTTTTTTGTGTATAGTTGTATAAGAGTGACAAAAACTGCTCATTCCTTGGAACATAGCAAATAGCCTTAGGATTAAGCGAGTCCTATGTTAACGTATTAGCAGACCAGACCACCTCTGACCTCAAATATTGCTTACTTGACAATAAAAAATTGAGATTTACAATAAGAGTTCATTTTATCAATGACTGAATGAAACTGCCATACTATTAAAGTTGAATCGAAATATCATTAGTTTATGTAAATAATTAATATCGACTGTTTATACACTTTTGTATACTATGCCACAAGCGACATGGGGTTTGTCTGCTAGACCAACAACCTCAAGCTGACTGTCAGATTTAATGATTTAAATACATGTTTATTGTTTCTACTTCAATCGTATGATTTTTTACTACGAGTGTTAATTTTTATGCTATTTTAACATTATATTTCTTGGTAAAATGACGATTCAGCAGTTGTGGTTCCTAAGAGATCAACTATAGATGTCATGTCCTAAGGAAAGTGGGTATCTGATGATATGTGAAGGTGAGATTTGGTGGTAGTAGACAATAAAGCATCTATAAATGGATGGTATTTGGTTTCATACATTTTTAATTTAATGTGTGGTTTATGAGGCTTAAATTATGTTACGTAATAAATAAATGAAAGATTTTTTCTAATGAAATGTGACAATAAGCACCAAATTTATGTGAGGTTATTTATAATGTAATTTAAACCAACTTGTGAAACCTTATCGATAGTTGTTTTATAAAGAAATGATACCTAACCAAGCAAGAAAACAATCACATATTATAAATAATGTTAGAAAGTTAAAAATACATTAATGTGAATTATAAATATGTTTCATAGATATGATTGCATTCTCAACTACTCACTTACGTTTTTTTTAAATTCACTGTAATAAGGCACTAATTGTATTAAAACAAATCCAGGGCAGTCCTTGTCTAAAACATGGCTAATTCCAACAAATATATAGTTTTATCTTTTTTTTTTAAAATAAAATAGAAAATATTGTCTGCATGCAGTGCTAATAAAAAGTAATTCTAAATTAAAATATCATGCGTTCGTGTAGAATAGGTGATAGGTGTAAGAAGAGAAAGAAAAATAAAAATTTTGGAAAAAAACCTTAATTTTTGGTCGGACAACCATCATTAGTTTTTGAAGAACATGTGTGGCTCCCCCTGTTGAAGGAAATCATTTTTAAAAATATTTTTTAATAAGAAAAATACAATGCCTCCTTTTTTTCATTTTTAAATGTGCTTACATCTTGCATTACCTCCAATTTACTATTGAATTATGATTATAATCCGTCATATTTATTACAGCAATGTTACATGCAGTTCTTACAGGTTTTGGAATGTTTCATGTAAGGTGTTTGTGGGACCGAGAACCTGTTTAACTTAACATTCAAAACCATGTTTAATAATTGTATTTGAAGAAAGCACTTTGGTTTCTACGAGAGGCTTGATAAATAATTATTGTTTCAAGGTCATTTGAACAAAGCGCAGCTGTCGACAATTTTTTATGAAAACGAGTTTATAATTTAATAGGTTTCGAGTAATATATGGGCACAGCATTGAATAAATATATTTTTAGGAAAGTCTTCAAGAAAAAAAGCATTGAATGAACTTAAGTGTAAGTCACCAATTATTTAGAAAAAAATAATAAAATAAATGATAGCTTTTATGTATTGCGAATCAAAAAGAGGTATGCATATCAATTCAAAAAATAAAACTAAGGTCACTACTTATATGAAAAAAAATAAACTAATGTAATCAAAAAAATCTAAAAAAAATAATAACTAGTATAGTATTTATTTACCCATACATCACATTTTTTTTTTCAACCTTAAGTTTTACTGGTTATTTTATCATGTCAATAAATCGTTTTGGAGTTTAAAAATAATTGAAATTTAAATTGACAATTTTGCAATCAATTCACAAAAAGAAAATTTAGTATTTTAACAAAGATAAAATTAAGTCTTTCTTACCAACACCTTGCTGGAACCACTTTGGTTTACTTCTCCAAGCAATGAAAAGGAAATAAACAGGAACAGAAGAAAGAATCATCAGACATCCATATCCAGTCTCGACTGGACTAGCGATCATAGGTACGACGGTCACAAATATGCTTGCAAGGATGTAGACGACTGGGAAAGCGAGGTTCACTCTGATCGGTCTGGGTAAGTTTGGTTGAGTCCAACGCAGCCACGGTAGACAGACAACAGCGACACCGATACTCAACTGAAATTATTTATACAGTCGAATCAGTCGTAGGTACAATTGAATTTATTAATGGGTCGAGATAAATATGGAAATTCTGACGCACATAGTATTTTAATAGGGTAAAAATATTAACGTATTTTAGTTCTACAGTTTTTTATATTTATGAGTTGATAGCTATTTCGGCTTTCGTCATCGTTCGACCACCTCGACCTATGACCATTCGGACTTACGACGGAGACCAAAATTAAGAAATTTAAATATAAAATAAAAAATTGAAAAATAATGCAAAAATAAATTATTTAATTATTACATTTGCTCAAGCAATCAAAGCAATAGAAAAAGACCAGACATTGAAACACCTTTCAAGCAATTAAAAATATCTGAAGGATGGTCAAATGTAACGACATCATGCATAAATGGCATATGGAACAAACCATTAAAACGTAATAATAATATGAATTTTAATAGAGAAAATGAAGTAGGAAAAGTAACGAATATCATTGTACAATTTGCTCAAAAACTTAACCCTCCAAGGATGAGCGTCACCATATGGTCACAGTAAACACCGTTGTCTATTGATCCCACTATTCATTCTTTTTCTACTTGAATATCGTTGCTTTCGCTCATATTTGGTACAGACTACAGTTAGTCATCAGCCGTGGGGACTGAAACGGCCTCGTGATTTTTTGAATTTCCGTTTTTTTAATTTACTTTTTGAAACTGTTAGTTATTTTTTTATAAAAACATCAAATTATTTACAGTTATTTTGATAATACATTTGGATTGAAATTATATTGATCTAAAGAGGTCAAATTGTAAATATTTTAAAAAAAAACACGTTTAGCTATATTTCAACCCCGAATGTTTGCAATCCCATACAGTCACTTTTATCCTTACTACTATCCGTATACAATATTACGCGGTAATAAAAGGATGAGCATGACCATATAGTCATGCGGGGCTTCTATTCAACGACTTTTCGTTTTTTTTTTTTAGATTTTGGATAAGAATAAAAATTATCCGTTATTTTTTTTATTGGATAAAGCTCTCGTCTCTGGAGGGTTAATTTGGAAGTTGACAGTGAAGATATAATTCAACTTTTAAAAAATGGTGTTGAAGAGCTCACAAATCAAGATTTGATTGAAATTGAGAAGAAACGTGCAATAGAAAAAAAAATCAAAAGAATCAAAAGAACTAGATGAAACACAACAAACAACCTAAAAAAATTGTGCTTAAAAACATGGCTGCAGCTTTTAGCCAAGGACCCGGACAGTGATAGATTTTCGAAGGTACATCGCCTGATTCAGCAAGCACTCGCCTGTTACAATGAAATTTATAAAGAAAAGAAAAAGCAATTTACAAAAACAAATCTGGATATGTTTGTGAAAAAACTAACCCCACTACTACAATCACTGAGACACCTATGGATATTAGCACAGATGATGAAAATACCACAGAATAACTTTGTAAATATGTATTATTTATTATTATTATATTATAAATACAGCTATATTACTTATAGTACATATTCTGAAATAAATACCACTAACGTACCATACAATTTTATGTCTATCATTTCCTTATTTTTTTGTATGAAATTCGACCTACGACCATTTCGACTTACGTCCTAGGTGGTGGAACGGAACCCCGCCGTAAGTCGAGAACTGACTGTATGATTATTCTGCTTAATTCTGACAAATAAATTTCAATAAATTTTGAGATTTTTTTCATCTTATACCTCAACAGATTTTTTCCTAGAACTGTTTATTACTTAGTGTTTCAACCTCTCTTTTTTGAAGAGAGTACGAATAGAAGGATAGAATTAGGACAGGACTAGTGGTTAGCTAATTGCTCTCTCTACGCCTGATTAAGGATAGGATGAGTGGGAGGAAATTTAAGAAATCCCATAAATCCATGCCTATGTACAGAAATCCATAAATGTATTGAAAAATCAATCTATAAAAACTGTCCGCACTGGGATTTAAGCCCGTGACCTCCGTGCTCTAAGTCAACGAAGTTGATGCTCGACCACACATCCGGCTAAAGTAATAATTGCTACGCTGATATTAGCAGTCTCAGTACTCAAAGGCTATAAATACCTTCAGTAAAGACATGTGTGTTTCAGACCTGGCTCAAGAGTCAGTAGTCTTACATACATAATATCATTTTCAAAGTAAACTGTCAGTGAAATAAAAAAAGACATTTTACCCATGTCGCGAATCCAACATAGTTGATGAGAGCAAATATATCAGAAACTGTGAGGTAAAGCATGGAGAGAAGGGCCATTATCAACACCGCAGGAGTAGGAGTCAACCGCTGCATTTGGATCATGGTCAGAATTTCTGGCATCTGACCTTCACAAGCTCCAGCATAGAACAATCTGAAATAACAATAAAATCTTGCTTCATTTGCTGTCTACCAAAAGTATTGCATATTTAAATCGTCAAATGATTTTTGTTTATAACCATTTCCATTCCCAATATTTAGCATATGAATTAATAAATAATTATTTTAGCAGAAATTAATCAATGGTATCTAGTGCTTAGCCGGTTGCTAAGCCTCTCCCTTCAGAGTGAGAGTTGGAAGGTGGATGAGCTTGAGGAAGGACAAAAAATGAGCTAATTGGTTATTATATGCTAAATATTCATAAATATCTTACTAGAGCTAGCTTCTGGGCTTCTGCCAGTTGCTCAACCTCCCTCTTTTGAAAAAAGTAAAGAGAGAAGGATAGGGCTAGGGCAGGTCTAGTAGTTAACTAATCGCTCTCGGTATGCCCCGTTATTTGAGAATTGGAAGTGCGGGATAGAATTTTTAGACATCACAAACAGTCATGACTTCGAACAGAAATTGACAAATCTATTGAAAAAATGCTGTTTACACTGGGACTCAAGCCCGTGAAATCCGACACAGAGGCCAACGACATTGACCGCTGCACCACAGAACCAATATGGTACTTTGATTTTTTAATGGTAAATATCAACCACTTATCCGCCGTTTTGTATTTGTGCACTTAATCGATTGATGACAGCTAAAATTAAAAATATCAAAATAAGTATTTTATTATTCATTACAATACAGCATTAACCAAAAAATTGATATCACATAAAAAAAAATACCTCAGTTCCAAAGGTGCTGGAACTCACTTCTTGTCAAGCTTATTTCAAAAAAAAAAATCTAATCCGTCTGTTCCCAATGTGGAGCATATGTTTTCCTAATAAAAGTATCTCAACAGATTTTTTTTACTAGAACTGCTTATTTATTACTCAGTTGCTTAGCCTCTCCTTTTTTTGAAGAGAGTAAGAATAGTACTAGTCGATCCCGCCTTGCTCGTTAATTAAAGGATTGATTTGAAGACATTTTTGAGATATCACAAACAACCATGCCTTTAAACAGAAATCGATTGAAGAAAATGCTATCCGTACTGGGGTTTGAATCTGTGAGATCCATCACGGAAGCCTTGTCTTCCTCTGTGATATATGTGATAGAACAGTGTAAAAGATGCTCCGACGAGATTGAACAACACACGCGACAAGACTTGCGGATGGAATCCGCATGACACAAAAAGCGCACTAAATTAAACATTTGACCCCTGATTCAAGTTTATGGACTTGGTTTTGTTTTGTGTTACGACATTAATTTATTAGTTTTACGATACTTGGTGCATTATATTCGAAAGGGACCTAAGATAGAGACAAACAGCGAATGGTTTCAAAAAAAAAAAAAAAGTTTACAGAGCAAAATAAAAATAAAATTTTCTGAATATTGATTTGAAGCATTAAAAATGCTAAGAAAAAATGAGCCAGAATGCCGTTCCACCACGTTACGTGGCGAAAAAAGCACTGGTTTTTTCTCAATCTCAATAATGTTACTATGATAAACTAACCTATTTTTATTCATAATTTTTTTAAACTATAATTTTCATATCAATTAAGTATGGATGCATACCTATCTGCTATATTATTTTTATTCACTGATACAGAAAGCGATATTATTTCATAGTTTCTTTAGAAGAAAAATCCCGTATTGATTCTTTAATAACATTACGGGACTTAGATAGAATCTAAAAAAGGCTATTTTGTGTTACTTGGTTGCTATATTCACAATCTCAGTTTTATTGGAAAGCAAGAAGACATCTAAATAAAAGTTTATTGGGATCTACGTTTGTAATATGGATAAATGTAGAACGATAAAGGGGCGCTAAAGTAAACTAGTATGTCGTAAATGAATCGGGATTTAGATTTTCGAAAACGATTCCGTACAAAATTAGTTTATATAAATAAACGTTTTATATAAAACAATCTGTTGACAGACAGCAGCAGCGACTTACATAATAATATTATTATCTACATACATAAAAGTAAATTAATCATCTTTTTTATCTAAGAGGAGAATTATGGCGTTACTGATAGCGTCAGAGAAATTGTATTTTATGTTAGAATACCAAAATTTTAATATAATAATAATTAATTATGGCGTTACTGATAGCGTCAGAGAAATTGTATTTTATGTTAGAATACCAAAATTTTAATATAATAATAATTAATGTAAAAACGATAATTGACAAAATTACTATATACTAGTTACTATACATGTTGCAATTTTACTAAAATAACTTTATTAAAACTCTTAAACTTAAACTAAAATTTTCGTGTTGAGGCAGCTTTTGTTAAGCCACTGGTATCAGATACTTAAAGAAATGTTTATTTTAAAATACCAACTATGACTTGACATTTCGACTTGAAAAAATCAGGAATAATTCACAGCAGTTTTGATACAGCCATTGATAAAGTTGACCGTATGTAGTGTTACCTTGAAGATGTTAGAAGAATTCCATTGACAGCTCCAAAAGTGGACATGGCTACGAAGACAGGAATCGTCCACGCCATGTATCCAAAGAGTCGATCAGCAAATGTGACTGCAACTGCTTCGGATCCAAGAACTTCGTCAGGCGACAGGGTGGTGTAAAAAGCAACATTGGCGAGCACATAGACAACTGTTACTAGGGCGCAAGAGATGCCGATAGCCCTTGGAAGGTTCTTGATGGGGTCTTTCAGTTCTTCGATAATGAAGTTCAAATAGTTCCTATAAAACGATCGATATTATACCGGTTGATAAAAAAGGAATTACGTTCTGAATGTTATTTGAAGTATATTAAATAAATATTTTGAACCCACAAGCGGTGAAAAGAGTCAAAGTTAATATTGCGTATGAAGGTTTTTTTTCTTATATAAATTATATCGTATAAAATATTATATGTACTCCCATTTTTATCGAATGAAGCATCCTCTTATAAATACCTTTTACAGATGCGAAAATATAATTCATGACGTGAAATGAAAAATATGAAAATTTAAATCATTGGCTGAATTTATTTATTCTTTGGCCGACTACGATTATTGTGTATTCCATGAATGTCTCAACCTAATGATTAACATCGATTAAACAAAAACACTTTTTTTCAACTCGCTCATTTTTTTATGGTGAGCTTTAGTATTTAATATCGTATTTGCTCAGTTATAAGAAACACTATAATACTTATATGCCAAAAATAAAACATACGTAATATAGCGTCATTTAATAAAATATTGATAAGAGATAACAACATAGTAAAAAATAGATTCGTGTTATAATTAAGTAAATGCAAGAGAAAGAAAATGTTAAGCAACAATTTTGAGTGTCTCATATTTATTTTTTCACGAAAAGCATTATGTTTTTTTAAATTTAAATTAGGTATCATATTTTCATACAATAGATAACGGCATGTATTGATTGTTCAACAATTTTTTTTTTTGTAAATAAAGTGCGCATTCATCATTTATTTATTTTGCTCCTATGCTGACTTGTAATTCACAGGAGAACTTCAATATAAAGCTAATAATTGACCTGTAAGTCTCGCAAAAAGCTCCCAGTAAATTGCATTTCAAGTAGAAACTTGAGAAATTTATTTCCAGAAAAGCTTCGCAAAGGCTTTTAAAACGGTAAGTACTTAAAGCTGGTGTTTCCCAACCGATAACCTTCGACCGAAATTTCCTGCCGGTATACAAAAAAAATGCAATCCGACTGATATATTTAAACAGTTATTAAGTTTTTTGTTTGTTGTTACTTATACATATTCCTTCTTTATATTTTTTATCCTGCCCTTATCGTATCATACGTAATATTATTATATTATTTAAAATAAATTAGGACATCAGACATACAAAAAAAATGCGTACTTAGTAAAAATAATCGTATTCACTTTCCTAAACATTTTTTTCAATTCTCAGTGAGTACCTTGCCACTCCCATCCGTATGTTATTATCAAGATGTACTCCTGTGAATCTGTTTCCAAATTTACTTTTAACCACCTTCACAGTGAAAAACGTTGATTCACATAAGTAGGAAATTGGATATTTTTCTGTTCGGACGAAAGACCGTATGGATTTTACAGTTGAGGCAACTCTTAAGCGACAAATAAATTGTACGCACGAATCGTCATGCCGAGAAAGAATTCGTTCGGGAAATATTTCATTTCGGAGTTCAATAATAAAATTTGAGAGGCAAACTTATAAATATGATAAAATATCCTACGCGAGCTACCGAAAATGCCGCCGCGAGTTGTCGGTAGCCCGCGAGCGACGGAGCGAGTTTGTTGGTCACTATTATTAACATGGTACCGACGTTTCGTAAAAAACAAAACCCACTTAGTTTTGAAATGGAAAAATTTTAGCACTCACCATCCATTATAGGCAAACAATCCTGAATAAAAGGATAGTGATAGAGATGTCACTTCTGTCTTTGTATTTTCAAATGTGAAGTGCTCGTAGTGTCCTGAAAGAAAAATAAATAAAATATTACTGCTTTACCAAAATATTCAATTTTTATTGTTGATTTGTTATTTCTCACTCTATTGGGCAAAAGACAAAACAGTGTTGTGAAAATATCAGAGCTGAGGAATTAGTTATCTTAGGAATCTTAGTTGTGATATAAGTCATAGATTCTACATATGCAGTGGCGGATTACTCTAGAAGGAAATGAGGCGCGCGCTTGGGGCCTTCGAATCTAAGGGGGCTCAAAAATGGCTTATATCATATATTTTTTACTATTTTACATGCAATTTTCTAACGTTTTTTTATTATCCGAAAAACAAGACCTCCAAATTTAATTGCTCCTGAGGCCTCCCATGTGCTTAATACGCACAATGATTATATGAGATTTCAGGCGAAGTAAGAGTTTATACCGTCAGATATAAAGACAATAAATATTTCTGAGATACTTCTGTCGATTATTTAAAGGCACTTATCGCTTTTGTATTACGATTAACGCACAATATAACATACTATAAATCCAAAGCGGTTGATGACGGGTAAAACAAGAGAATCATCGATCGAGGCATTACTATAAATCACCGGGTTCTATAAAAGCAGTGGCGGATTATCCTATAAGCGAATGAGGCGGCTTGCGGCCGTCGAATCTTAGGGGCCTCAAAAAAGGTTATTTTATGTAATCTATATACTTTTTGTTGAGATTTATTTTTATTATTTTACATGGAATTTTCTGACGTCTTAAATATATCCGGAAAACAGAGCCTCCTGAAATCCAAATCGGCATTTCGATACTTCATATAAAATACCGCCATTATAATATACATCCTTATCATAAACGTGTGATTTTCATAAATAACTTAAAATACATACTTCAATTCATCGCGAAACCTTACACATAATAATGTATTTAAAAAGCAGTTCCTATTTTGAACAGCAACAAGTCACTCCGTGTAATTAAATGAGTTTGAAGATGTAAACAAATGTATATTTATGCTCAAAAAATAAAATAATAACCTTTGTAATTGTTTTTAACATTATTTAACAACAATAAATTCCATAATTTTATTACATTTTCCCAATTGAAATACAGTAATTTTTGTGAGTTAACATGTTTTTGGTTTGACGTCTTCAATTGTATTTTTTAAAATATAAATATGGGTATTTCTCATGGTACATCCCTCTCAAAAATAGTACACCATAAATTATTATAGCTATAGAAATACACTATATTCATCAGATAATATGACTTACAATGGTAATCAAATATATTCTGAGTCTTTGTACGTTCATTGTGCAATATTGCTTAGAATTATTATTTAATGTTCCTCTCAAATCATATACAATTGACAGATTAGAAAGAGTATCATGTATATCAAAAGGAATGCTTTATTAAACTTATGTTATACAAACAGGCAAATATTGTCCATAAGCAGTCGTAAAGAATATTCCAAAAGTTACGATATAAATGATTATCTTAGCAAAAAAAAATACCAAGTTTTTGAATTCAAGTCCGAATAAAAATGTCAAAACAGTTTGGTCGACAGACGTAGATTTCTGTTTGAAGGAATAGATCTGTTGTGATGTCTAAAAATTCCCTCCCACTCTTCCAATCCTAAAAAAATAATGGGGCATAGCGAAAGCGATTAGTTTTCCACTTATGCTGTCCTAGCCCAATACTTTCTATCCCTACTCTCTTCGAAAAAGAAGAGAACTTGAGCAATTGGATGACAAGTAGTTCACCTAGAAAAATTCTGTTTTGATACATACATTAGGAGGCCATTTGCTCCACATTGGAAGCGGACTTGGAAAAAATGACAACCTTGTAATGTCATATAATATCTTCAAGGCAATGTTTAACAATATATGTGACAAGATGGTATTATAATTTTATTCTGTACACCAGTGGTTCCCAAAGTGGTTCCTGTGGACCCCCAGGGGTCCTTGACAAATTAAAAATCATTTGGGGGTGCGTGGACAACGTCAGGGGGTCCGTGGATATTTTGTCATATCTTTACTACTCTTTGGAAAAGAGAGTTTGAGCGACTGACTTACATACAGTTTTCGTAGAAAAATATCTGTTAAGATACCTCCATTAGAAGGCCATTTGCTCCACGTTCGAAGCAGGTATGGAAAGAAATACCTTTCGAGTCATTAACTTTATTATTTCACTTGGGGGTCCACGGTCAGATTTTTTTTGTATGAAAGGGGTCCACGAGCATAATAAGTTTGAGAATCACTGCTGTACACCATTTTTTTTTAGTAAACCAATAAAGAGAACGAACGGAAGGGAATTACATGTGGGAAGAAAAGGAGTAGAAGTGAGACGTAAATTCAATTATTCAGATCATTTGAATTAGATCTGTCTGCAATTCCATTCGCATTATCTCAGTGCAGTGTCTCGAATTTTATTTTGCCGTCAATTCCTGGTACGGGCACTATAGTAAAACTATAGAAGTACATATACACAACGAAGTTCTTAAGCTAGGTGCCGCCCTTAGGCAGAGTTTAAAATATAGCTTTTGATGTTTTTCTAAATATTATTTTTGAAATTACCTTATCTGCCGCCTATAATACTGAAATCGGTAAATGCCATATTTAAAAAAGATTATTCTGTTCACTCATCGGTCATAACATTATTACTATTGAAAATGCTTTTTGTCGGGATTTTTTTATGAAAGACATTAAGGCATATTTATTCTAAGCCAAATTCGTGTGTCAAAATTTTTCAGTCATTTTTTTAAAAAATAACTGATCATTTTCCCCTGCCTAGGACTTGCCGCCCCTAGGCAACTGCCTACTTGCCTATGCCCACGGGATGTCCCTGCATACTCATGAACTTATGTGTTACGAAGTCCATACCACTCAAAAATTGGCTCGGGAACAGGTTTAGATCAGAGTAATCACCCGCAGAAAGCACTTTTTTCAAAAACTAAATCAGTTAAATGTGGTTTTGAACGGTCAAAAAAGTGATTTCAATATACCTTGAGATGTGCGTCTTTAAAATACATTGTATTGACTTACTTTTATTTTCACGTATCGAGATTTAAAATGTCTTAATTAATTGGACGGACACGTGTTCAATCAGGAACAAGGGATAAAAATGTTACACCCAAATACGGACAGTCATAAGCTCTTTTTCCAAGAAATTTTAGAAATCAATAGAGCACAGATTTTAAATGAAATATTAAACTTTCCCGCATCTCCACTTCTATACCCTATATAATCATAAAATCATATAATCATAAAACCTTTGCCGACAAACAAATAATATAATTCTTGAAACTACTTACTACTCGAATCTGTTGGCATTCCCATGAGCTTATCCTTTTCGCCAGCAATGGCTTTGGACTCAGTGATGCATTTATTTTGTATATAAACACGAAACTTTTTATTTATTTTTGTAATATCTGTATTAATAAATTCTATTTCCACACCTAAAATAAAAATAATCAACTGTCGGGTATTGGTACCCAACAAAACTATTTATTTTTGAAAGCAGGCCCAGTTACAACGATTCGGACAAAGATAATGGATACGAATGTAGGCGGTGCATGGATATGCTTTCATAGGGTTATTTAAGTCCAATTCAAATAGGGGTGTCGGAAACATATACGCATAATTTAAAAGCATTCCAGATATTACCAGATTTACAGGGGTGCTCAATGTTGGACCTAACATAGTGCGCAACAATTTTACAATCCCTCTTACATGGTGTATGTATTTCATAGTATAACAAACTTGAGTTTTCAATACAACTTTTGCCCCTTGAGTGTGGCTCTTCCATATAATACCACATAGACTGCGATTGAAACTTCGTGTCCCACGCGCAGAAGTCGCTTTTCGAACTTAGAGCTGGAAAGGGCGATCTCATAGAACGTACCTCAATCAGATTGAGAACCTTTCAGGCAAAATACAATTTAGGAGTACCCTAACCAAGTGAATAACAATGTACTATATGGTTTAAGTTTAAAAAAAATTGGCTCTCAAAAGAAATTTCAATCGTTGTATAGTTGATATTTGGCTCAGTTGACTAATGAGTTTGCAGACCACTGCCTTAGTCGATAGAGAGCTGACTGCGTCCATGGAGTGATATTGCACAACACACTGGTGTTTAAACCAATACGAGACTAACAATCTGTCGAGCATCCCTTGAATGCCCCCAACTGATTTGTCAAATATGTCAATGGGATAATAAAGTGGATGGCGTAACTTTGTGATGAAACGGTATTGGTTGGCCCGAGTGGAAAGCTGTCATTATAATTGAAAATAAGAACGAAGAAAAACCTCACTAAGATACTGTCGGCAAGTAATGTCTACAGATTTATGTTATTCTATGACAGACGTCAAAATCTGCTCGTAAAATAAATGACGGTGGAATATTTCCGCTACATCATTAAAATTGTCATTAGCTTATATTATTCAGAAAACACTTAAATTTTCAACACAGTCTAACATAAGAAAACTCGACCTTTAAAACGCGTAAATCGTAAATAACATTATTATATCGACTGTGGAAAGGAAAAAAGACGTAAACCACACATATCAAATTTTACAGGAGGCGCTAAAAACGTGTTTTGAAGATTTTGTGACATATGCAAATTATGAATTATACACAACCTTGAAGTGCACGGATACTTCTAAACTGGTGTTTAATTGACATAATCTAATATTAATTTAAAAAATTGACTCGGAAAAACCGTTATTTCAGTGTTTTTTCTTGGTTTAAATTTTTTACAAGGTCATCTTTTTCAAACTTAAAAGCTAAATTTAGATACTTATTCGGCATTTTCAGCTTCCATCCTTTTAATAGAACGTGTGCCAAGTTGTATACATTGTGATTATCGAAAAAAGCTGTTTTGGAAAATTGAGGGTTACGTCCTTTTTCCTTTCCACAGTCGATATCGATAAATGTTTTGATTTTTATATTACATGCCATTGTTGTCACTACGTTTTACAGAATCGTAATATTGTAATATTTTTATAAAGTAAAAAAACAATAACCAACGCAGTGCATATGCACTCATAATGGAGTTTATATCAACATTCGTTTTTCTACGAGAACTGTTTGTGACCCAGTTGTTCTATTTTTGTTTTTTATGAGAGTCAGGATAGGACAGGGCTAGTATAAGACTGATGGCTTTCTAATCGCTCTCGTTACGCCCATATTTTAGAATCGGATGGGTTTGAGAACTTTCTCGTATTCGAATGAAAATTCATAAATCGATCGACAAATTAGTTAATAAAACTGTCAGTACCCAGAGGCGAGCCCGTGAGATCCGCAATTGAAGCCAACGACGTTGTCTATTTGATCATGGATTCAGTTTTGAAATATCTTGCTGAAATACGGTGCAAAATTTAGAATATGTTTTTAATATGTCACAAGTCGACATTGGAATATACTGAATGAAAATAAAATTGTCTTTGGTTTTAAATAAGGTTAAGGGCAGTAATATTTATCATAAATGTCTACACGTCTCTTACCGTAGAATTTATATCTAACTAAAATAAAGCGAAAATCTCTGTTGATGACTTGTGGTGAGTAATAAACATAAAATTGTTTTACTTTTATTACGTTTGATACTGACTCCATTTGGACGTCTAGCCAGTAAGAGTGGGCAACAAATACAGTGTTGCAATTTGCAATTAGAGTAGTCTACAAATCTCATTTTTTTCCTCTCTAACAATGCAAGGAAATTAGCCAAACAGACATGCGTAAAATATCACCGTTATAGATAATTCAATACACTAAATAATCTTTTGTATATTGAAAGGGAAAAACTTTTATTAAACTTTTGTCATGACTCATTCGTGTTTCAACAATCTAGGTCAGGTCTTTACGTCCTCTGACACTGCCCTCCATTTTAACATATCTTGTGCCAGTTTTCACTAGATGTTTATACGCAATATTAACATAACTTTGTTTCATCACTTCATCAATCTATCGAAATTTGCCAAAATATTGCTGATGTTTTTGATATTTAATAATATTATGTTTAACACACAGCTGTGACGTCGGGAGCTGATACATCCTCGAATACGTATATTCAACGATGTGAATAAATCGCCACCTTTCTGGCAAGAGTTGGTAAGTAACAAAAATGTTCATTATACGAAGACTTTCTTTGATACCAATTATTTTTCTAGAATAACTCAGATAGTGGGTTGATTATACCAGTTTGTCAAAAAGAGCATTTTTGTAAAGTTTATTTTGTTTATGCTGGTATAAAGGCAAATAATAATTGTTCCTGTCCATTAATTTGTATCATATATACATTAATGGCGTCTATGTTTTTATATTATAATTATCTATGTAACATAAAATATCGGAACTAGAAAGAAGCTTTATGTTTATAACTGAATTTGTCTATGTGCTGTTTACTCAGAATTATTAATCTGCCAGTTACCGACAGTGACGAAATAACTAAATATATTTTATAATGGATGCGTAAATTATAGTCACGTAGATGAATATTTAAAAAGCGTGTCAATAATATCAATCATTCTGCTCACAGCAAGAGCGGCGTTGTTTTGTGTCGGATTTTGCTACGACATTGCAATGTGCTACGACTCTCCATGGCGTCATAGAAGAGTTAATATTTACTCAACTGGTTAGCGATCTACGACTTTTTACAGTTCATGTTGTACGATTTTTTTTTTTATCAGAAAATGTCTTAACAAAAAATATTTACCATTTATTTTGTTTTGTTTGATAAAGATTGTGCTCAAAGACAATTATTAAATATTTTTCGATCAACATATAATTAAACATGGAAGAGTAAAAATAAAAGTACAGTGACACCCCGTTATGATGTGACTGGAATTCATATTTTTCCGCTATTTGCGATAATTTTTTATAGTCTTGTTTAATTTAAGTACATCTGGTACGCGCTGTTATATTTTTTCTCGCAATTTGTGACTAAATGTCTAAAAACCTCTCAATCTTTTTTTTTTTTTTTAAATAAAATAGTAATAATAAAAAAGACAGAGGTAGGACGCGACTAGTGGGATTAGCTTGTCGCTCTCGTTACACCCTATTATTTTAGGATTGGAAAGGTGAAAATCAATTTTTAGAGATCATAGACATTCATACTTTCGAACAGAAATCGATAAACCGAATGTAAAAATGCTGTTTGTAATGGAGTTCGAACCCGTGAAATTCGTTACGGAAGCCAACGTTGACAACTACGCTACAGACCCGACAGTATTTTTACAGATTAAAAAAACATCAACGTATATAGTCTTATTTTTTTAAAATACAAATAAAGTTTAAGTTTAATCACCATAAATACAGAAGAATTAACTTACCATTGCACAGTTGGTATATTCCAGCGGCAATGATGATGAAGAGAGCCAGAAGTTTGGCGTATGTGAAGGAATCTTGAACTCGTGTAGCCCACTTCACGTCCCAGCAGTTAACGAAGGTAAGCACCACTGTTGAATTTGAATTACTTTCAATATATTTCAATTAATACACCCCCTTTGTTATTTGGCATAAAATTTTTTGATCTCGTTAATTTATAGCAAAAATTGTATATTGTACGAAACTAATTATGCAAAGATTCCTTCAAAGTTTTAACGAAACATCTGTTTTATTTGAGTTACGATTTAATTTCGATAATTAATTTAAATTAATAATAAATTTGATGTGAAAATATCAACGATATTAAAATATCATTTTGTAAGACAGCTGATCAAACTAAAGTCGTTCATAAAAAATGAATTGTACAAAGATGTACTTAAAAAAAATGCAACATAATAAATTATAGAATTATTAGTGAGTCACAATTAATGTCTATTTTCTTAAGTTTTTCAGCTTAAGTTATTTCGTGCCTTAACTATGAAAAATTCTAATAATATTTTCATTGAATTCTTTAGTTAATTAATACTCTAGTTATAAGACAGGATATAAATAAAACAGTTAACCTTTAATCTATAATCTATAACTATCATTTTCTTATGATGTCGTGTTTCAAACAGAAAAAAGTGCGCTTTTATTATCTGAGCATTGGTTATGTTATGTTAACAGTAAAAAAATATGAATACTATACAAACTACTTACATATGCAGCAGACAGCAAGTAACCTGACTGCGTCATCAGGAGGCGCACACTCTGGGAAGAATGGCTTCAGGACGTACACACTGAAGGTTAGCGCCACTATAGCCTATAATAAATATTTTTCAATATATAAATACAAAATCGATATAATAGCACCACCTTACTATAGATGAAAGGGAAATTGAAGCATGGGTTCACCTACCCAGAATCCGATGAAAAGACACTAAGCAAAAAAACATAAACACAAATAATTATTTTAAATTATTCACAGAAAAGGTTATAATGATTTGAAACCCATTAATTATAAAGATACCAAATAACATGACATAAATGGCACATTTACTATATTTACATTTTAAATTTTAAGCACGATGCACAGCACAAGTAAGCATTCTTTAAGTAAGAATGATTTTTTTTGTCTTTTTCGGGCATGTACATATAGTATATTATTTTTAAACTTTTTTATACTTACATCCTTTTAAATGGGAAGTGTATTCATTATTCGGTTATCAGAAAATACGGTTATTATTCAGCTGCCAAGAAAGCAAAACTTCTTAGTTGAATTACAAAAATTTGAGATTAACTTGTAAGATTTGTAAACATCTATCAAAGATTGAAGCATTATAAATTTAAGAGAATTGTTTCTCTTATTGAAATAAGAATAAAGATAATATTTATCAATGCAACATTATAATTCTTATCATATTATGGTCTTACAGCGATGAAAAGATTTCCTAAAAGTGTAGCCATCCCTGATTTATGCATTAGTAAATTTGCGCCACCGGAAAAAAATCGAGCGCTAATGCCCTGTGCCAATTCCTCCATTGATTGATCGTGCGGAACTCGGCTAATTTTAAACGGACAATGATTTCTTGTAGTGGCATCATTTCATCAGACTGTCTGATGAAATCTCAAATCGTAGAAGATCAATGTCAAATAGATTGATTTTAATATTCAATTCACAATCTCTTCACGCTATGTATAACTGTGTGCGTACTCACTAACTTCACAAGGTCGGACTTACTATTCGATTGATATAATAATGAATCAATTGGTGTCCTCCAAGTGCTTTATAGGTACACAGCTAAGGATTTCAATCGGATATAAGACATTAGAATATACTATATTAATACAAGGATTTTCGAATATTGAATAAATAATTCGCTAATATTTACAATCAAAGAAACGAATTGAATCTAGCATTAGATTCACCAAAGGGATTCATTTGACGCTGTCTTATATTTTGGTATACTATGTACAACTTCTTTTCTATTGAATATATAAAATATGATACAAATAAGGAAGCAATTTCTTTGGAGTCATTCCGAATCCGATGTCAAAGAAACTGGATAATCACAAGACAGAAATTACTGTGTCTGAGAAGTAATTATAAATATAATAATAAGATCTTGATTACGTAAAAAAACATAACATATTTTATCATAAAATATGTGAATAATTGTATAGTTGTTCAATATATTTAATACCTATATACAAATAGTAGTTATCAATCTTACGAGACAATTTATTGACAGATTTCAAATCTGGTGATCTATGAAATGAATAACAGTTTTGTTTATATATATAAAAAAAGCTTTATACAACTCTACTAAGTTGTACACTGTAGCTTTATGAAATAAACTTACACTGTTTTACTTATACGACTATTGCTCGATTACGTATAATTTAATACATTTTCATTTGGAAGAAATGTGACCCTGATCAACGATTGTATAAAAAGAGTTGATAGACATAGTTAGTAAAAAACAATATTAATAAGCCGGGGAGGGGGGCTGTGGATTCGTTAAAAAATGAGACGACTCCAACCTTAGCTTAAAACACGACTTTGATTATTTTGTTGATTTTGCTGATTATATGTCAAATTAATAGGTTTGTGTAGATTTTCAAATAATTAAATTTATACATTAGCAATAAGCGGTGATCATTCAAATATATGTTTTTTTACTCTAATATACATATTTATAGTTAGGTTACGAAAAAACAATTTTGATGATCGTTTAATCGTATATTTTATGCGAAATGTAACTACTGTGAAACGACTTTCATATCATGGCTTATTATATAAAACTTACATTTACGATGCATCAATTTTACTGTTTTTGAAATATCAAAATTAAATATGATTCAACGTATTTTTAGCTCTAAAGATATTGTTTTTATTTTCTAATGTCGATTAACGATTGTACGATGCAGGTAATTATTACTTCATCTTGGCCGTCAAATGCATTTACATTTTCCGCCTTTCGCTTCTTCGCTCAGATCAATTGATTCGAAACGATATTAATGCGCATTACATTATCAATGATAGTGGAATAAAAGCATACTTTTCAGATATCGTAAACTGGTTCGAATATATAATCCATGCAATGTTAGGATTTTAATTTTGTACAGGTTCTTCTAATAAACAAATAAATATGTAGATTTATGATGCATGAATTTATAGTAAAATCGAGAACAAATCTGCAGTAAATGAATTTTCCAATTGATCTAATTATATGTGCGTTCAATATTAAATATTTCTCTGTATGTATATTTATAAGTTTTTTAGTGTATATCAGCCAATTAATTATGCTATTTGTATTATTCAAAAACTGAACAGTTGCATAATTGAATGCGCATAATACTAAAAAATTCTATCGACTGAACTTCAATTTCTTATTTAAAGAATATATCACGTCATAGAATGTATTAATAAATAAAAAACTGAGCATGCCATAGAGTATCTAATTACAAACTGCCTATTTATAATAATTAAAGGGTGTATTTCCAAAGTGAATTTATTCCACTGTAATAATTTATTCTTAAATGCCAAAAAACTGTTTACCGTGTTGATATTTATGTTGCAAATTGTACTTAAAAGATTTTTTTTAAAAACTGAATTGACTGCTTAAATGACAGGACATAATTGTAAATGCATTTTTCTTTTTGTTTGATTTGGATTAACAAAATGTTACTAACACCGATTTTAAAATTGACGTTTCTACTAGATTACATGCTTCAAAGTTCTTGTAAACAACAAATATTTGTTCGAAATTATTTCCTTTAAAATTCAGCATTCATAGCACACTTTTTCAGATAGTGGAATAAGTTCACATTATAAAACCCCCCTCAATTGTACTTGATTTTATTTATAATGTTGAGTGAGAATTTAAGATTTGCATATTTATTTATCAATTTTTCCAAGTTAACAGTTTTTTTTTGAAAAGATAATTTAAAAATAACGGTGGTTCAATGCACCTGAATAAATATTTGGCCAGCAAAAAATGTATGAGCGGTCAGTAACTAACTATTAAACCGAAATAAACGGAAGTTTTATATAAAAGTAGTCAGTCAAAAAACACAAGCGGTCAACAAATAAATATTTTTTGTCAGTACTTGGTAAGTTTTCTATATGACGGACTAACCACAAAAACAGATACCATTATTATCCTTCTACAGAGAACAGAGAAACAAATAAATACATACGGAAAAAAGTATTATTATGTTTTTACAAATGTTATTTAAATGTATTATACGTTGAAACAAAAATAATTGAGATGAAATTATTAAATCGTAATATCTCGGTTGACTACACCGACTGTTATACAATGAGCATCGAGTATTATAATTCTCAAATATAAATATGTGATTAGCATCTGATAAAATAAACTCCGTAGTTATATGAGGTGGAAATTGTCTTATCCACCTACTGACCTTCGGGGCACCTGTGCTCTAAGAAAATAATAAATGTCAATATCAACAAATTAAATGCATTTAATCAATTGGTTCTGCGGTAATGGCAAGTTCACATTTCGTTGTTATAGCACAGCGATCATAAATATTGGTCTATACTTCTGCAATCAAAAATAATTTGAACAACTACGGTAAGTAAGTTATATAGTACATTTTATTAAATTCATTTGATTATATTCTTCGAGTTGGTAGGACTTCGTTACAATAATGTAACATCGCAATATCAACACTGAATCGCACCATTTGAATATCGATTTTTTTTACAGGCAAGAGATAATCTCTATAATGATATTTTACTATTGATTGCACCGCTTTTGATCAATTCATCAAATTTGACCGCATAAATTTAGTGATTTTCCTCTGTTCCTTAAAAAACAGAATAGCGCTGTCTACAAGAATGTCTTAACCTCATAGTTAAATTTGAAGTTAATTGTTCTTAAGTAATTCTTTGCGAGCTTATGAAATTTTTGCCACGTTTACTCCCGTTTCTTGTTTAAAACGAAATTAAACACAGAGTTATTAATTTCGTGGGATGCATCAATGATGCATCTTTTAAAATGCTAGAATCGAAGACGCATTTTTTTCATGAATACACCATGGCTGTGTAGCCATGGTTTATCCACAGATTTAGAGTAAAAGCAATACTGTTTCAATGACATCTAAAATTAAAAAAAAAATGACAATTAAAATTCACTCAAATATTCGCGTAATTGATAAAATCTTGTTCGCTGTCAATTAATAAACGTCTAAGTTGATTATGTATGTAGTCATTGTACTCATAAAACCATTAGACGAAACGTTCGTTGTATAGAGCGGATATAGCGGCAGAGGCGTTCTTAATCAGTGACTTATAATATTTTTTGCAGTGAATTAATTAAATAATTAAAAAAATACTCCAGTATTTTTGTTTTTTTTTATTATACTCTATAAGCTGAACAATTACTGAGAGATTAACTATACAAAGCGCAGCTATGTCAAATTAAACATTTAAAAATATCCAGCTTATTTGGCATATCCTCCTGATTATAAAATACCTTTTTTAATTATAATATCGTGCTTTTTTATTTAGTTACGTTAATTATTAACAGATATACGGAGAATTTCGTTAGCGGAAGAATCCATGTCGACTTCACTGCGTGATGAGTGTTGACGACGAAAAAATCAGTGGGTGGAAACGACACTTCCACTACAAATTATTGTGTCCGGGCGTTTAAAAATAAAAATATAATTGGTGTTTTGACATACTTGTGAGCATGGCCTAACTATCATGCATTCGATCCAGAGCCTGACGAATGCCATGAAGGGTCCAAATGTTTCCATGATGTAGGCATAGTCGGCACCACTCTTGGTGATCATGGTTCCGAGTTCCGCGTAGCAATATGCGCCAATCTGCGAAGACAAAAAATACAAGCTTATCGGATTAAATTATTATATTTTTTTTTACTATCGCCGGAGAATTTATATTAAGACGGATGGTGTTAAGCAAAGACTAACAATAAACCAATCGCTCCTCTTACGGAGTATTTTAAGAATCAGTTTAAGTGGGATGAAAACATCACAAACATTCATGCCTTTATTGCGTGAATTGGTAGACTTCCATTATAATGAGGTAAAAAACATAAATTTATTTTAGTTTTATAGTTATTATTTATGTTATATAATATGCCGCCTGTGTGGCCGAGTGGTCAACGCCGTTGGACGGAAGTCACGGGTTCAAATCCCGGACAGTTTTGAATTGATTTTTAAATCCATTTTTTATTTCTGTTCGAAGGTATGAATGTTTCTGATGTCTTGAATAACCTCTTCCCACCCATCCTTTTCTAATAACGGGCGTAGCGAGAGCAATAAGGTAACCATTAGTCCTGTCCTAGCCCTATTATTCTATTCCTACTCTTTTTAGAAACAATGAAAGGTTGAGCAATTGAGTAACAAGCAGTTCTCGTAGAAATTCTTCTGTTGAAACAAACTCATTAAGAGTACATATGCTCCACATTGGGAGCGGACATGGTGAAAATAAATAAATTTAATATATTTGATAACTATTTCGACCTAGCCCTCTATTCTGTCGAGTTATAGTTTAGACCAGTGGTGGGGAACCTTTTCTTCTCTAAAGGCCGCATTCGTTTTTCTGATTCGACATAAGGCCGCAGTAAACATTGACTAGGGAATCTTTGGCCGGAAACAGGAATTTACGGTCAGAATATGTCGGGAACTTACGAATTTACATACATTTACAGAAGTACAGAATTGGCCAGAAGGCCGCACCAGAGTAGCCAAAAGGCCGCAGGTTCCCCACGCCTGGTTTAGACCATGGGTGTTCAACCGGTAGATCGCGATCGAGCGGTCGATTCCAAAGCAAAATTTGGCTGATCCCGAATCCGAAAGCTTTCGTGAAATTCGAAAAAATATGTAATTTAAATAAAAAATATACAAAAATAATAAAATAAAATTATTCTGTAAGCACATAACTATCTAATGATATGTATTTCGCATTTAAAATAAACATTTCTAATTTTGAAGAAGGGAAAAAACAAAAAACCCTAAATACAATTTCTTATAAGAATCATGTTAGAAGTCGATCACGAGAAAACTTAAGATTTAAAGTCGATCCCAGGGCAAAAAAGGTTGGTCATCCTTAGTTTAGACCAGCCATACTCAACCTGCCGCATGCGGCCTAGTAAGCTCTTACCAAATCAAAGGATTTCAAATTCGTCGGTGAGCTACAAAAAAAAGGAGTTTTGGAGATATCTAGGGAAAAAGTATACCAAATCGAGGATTTCAAATTCCTCGGTGAGCTATAAAAAAGGAGTATACCATAAATATGTTGCGGCCCACGTAGAGAAGCAAATATCGGAATGCGGCCCGCAGGAAAAAAAGGTTGAGTATGGCTGGTTTAGACGAAGGCGTGAGCCGATATAGCTATCAACTATGTATAAAATAAGAATTTTCAAACCAAAATACGTTGATATTTTTCACCGCATTATCCATGCTGTTGGATAAAAACACATAATTGTATTAATTGAAGTTTAATCTACAAACGTTTACATTCTGGGACTAAAACCCGTGACTTCGCAACCAAGCGGAAAAAGCAAAAGAACATTGACCCTTTGACTACATTAACTGCAAAATAATATAAATAATAATACTTCTGTTATTTTACTGTTCCCTATTATAAAAAAAATGCATTTTATTACTAAGTTATTCGATGTATGTATCTTTTGTATGCAGGATCATTAAGAACACTGTTCTATAGGTCGTCAGTGATCTGGTTTCACAGTTCAACGTAAATACGACCGGTGGTAGGGATTGCGATACCGGTATTACCTAAACCAGGATCCCGGTATTCATAAAGTTTTTTCAATACCGAAATAAAGGTTTCGAAAATATGTAAAAACCGGTATTAAAAATGAATCAAAACTGAATTTTGAATGTATTGAAACCATCATATATGTTCATGAAAAATTTCAATATATGTAATCAGCAGATCAGCAGAAGAGTTGCATCAATATTGACTGATTCCAGGATTCACGAGCCTCACGGGATTACGAACGATGTATTATTATTTTAAGAAACCGTAAGTAATTTATAACAAACACCTGTTTATGGTTATGATATATTTTCCAATGAAAATATTTTAGATGAAATTTAGAAATATCGAAATATTTTGATTTACTCCGTATAATTATCCGTACGGTTTGCTTTGTTTATTCTTTTTCTAATACCAGTATTGATATGTGCAATACCGGTATTGAATATAAAATACTTGTATGGATATATTCGTCCGGTATTGTACCGGTGGGTACCTAAAGTCTTGCTGTGCGTTACTACTTCTATATATTATAGAGTGCCTCAAAACATTCAGGCTCTACGAACAGACTAAAATTTATATACTGACGTTATATAGGTGTACGACTATCAAAAAAAGTTTTTATGTTACGTTTGTTGTGTAATTTGTAGTATGTATATGTTTCAGAATCATTCATTTTACTAACTTACAAACTTTGGTTTGGTTTGGTAAAAAATGGTTGTGGGATTTTTATCAGTGACCAGGCGATGAGAAAAAAAAGGAATTGTTGATGTGAATAATTTCTTATTCAATGATTCCTATTCTTTTCCCGTCTCGTAACTTATTCAATTTTGTCTAAAGATGTTGCTTAAAGTGGCGAAAAAATAAATTAAATTTTGCTTTGGGATCGACCGGTCGATCGCGATCTACCGGTTGAACACCCATGTTTTATAGTATTAAAATCCGAGATCAATCAAATTAAAAATGATTTAGTCAAAATTTTATTTTTATTATTATTTTTTCGACATATTCTCTACCTAAGATTTACTATTTATAACTGTTTTTTTTTATATTTATGCGATTAGCGATCATTCCATAACTGAATCTTTTATGGACATCATGTATATATCTGACATAATATTATACATTGCATGTAGGTTGAAGACATATTAGTGGTACGGAGTAATTATTATTTAATATAAAAAGAGATGTCGGATGCTGTAATTAGGCTCGAAACGTGAAAACCTCCGTTCATCACTTCTGATCAACAGATAACACTAGGTCGGTAAGAAACCATTGGTGTATGAATCCGATAAATTATTTATTTTATTTTGGCTTAAGAATGGGTTATTAAAAAAATGATTTGATAACTTTGTTATGTTAATTTTTTTGACTCATGTTTCATTTATTTGAGAAGCATCGTTAGACCTAACATCGCAAGGTGTACGAATAAACTAAACATTGATTTTATTTTTAAAAATATAAATTAGAAAATAAAAGTCAGGGCTATGTCCAATTCTACTGGACGCAAATAAAGACAACGATAGTTCTAATAATTAGTTAATTACTTACATTAGGTACGGTAAATCTCAATGGAAATAAATATATTTTTAACCAGATCAATTTTTGTCAAAATTGTGATCATTTTCTATCACATAATTCGCCAACTCTTAAGGTTTTAATTAAATCTGAGAAATACCTTTAATGGGGTCATAACTAATAATATCGTCACATTTATGGCAAAAGTTGGTAAGAAACAAACCTGACAAATATACGAAGAGATTCTTTGATATAAAATCGTTTCCTGAAATAACAGTCCATTGATTACACCAGTTTACTAAAAAAAACATTTATTTACATAGACAGTTATTATTAATGCTGATTAAAGGTAGGCAATTGTCCCTGGCAATTAATTTTAAACTTTTATTTGTGTCAGATTGACATTAACGCATCTATATTTTGTAATTACTATATTTATCTATGTAGCATAGAGACACAATAAATATTACGAAAGCTGAAATTGTTCATTTGCTGTTTACTCAGAACTGTCATTTTATTATATTCTAACTTCTGCCAGAGCTGTACGATATATAATTTTATATTCCACAAAAGAAGGGTCTCCTCCTGTTATAAAACCAATCGATATTTTTTGCTTTCGTGAATGAAGTGTGAATGGATGGTCAAAATTCACGCAATGTGACGTCATTTATAGATGTTTTCGTTACAATGAGCAAGTAACTTTGTAAATCAAAGCGATTGGAATATAAAAAAAAAATACGATGAAATATATTTTTAATAAATGTTATATCACTCAATGAATCACATGTTAACAATGTTATATGCTATAATATGTTATAATATTTACGCTGTTAGCAGTTTTGTTGTAAACATATGTAGATCAACACAAAGTAACATCCGTATCCATTTTTTAGCCTGGCTTATCTTGAAATACACTATTTAAAAATCTCGTAGAATAATGAAAGCTATAGTAGACTCCTTTATCGTCTTCGGCTAACTGACAAAATGATAATTTTTAATTATGAGCAAATGAAGTTTTTCCCAAACTCAATTGGGTTTTTTGAACAATATTTAACATGTTTAATGAAAACTGGACAATTACGTTATCCACTATTCGCGAAAAAATAATTCGATTATATTGCGTACTTTTACTGTTACTGTTACGAGAAAATTGAACAAGTTATTTATTCATTATTTATAATTTACTGAATATACCAACAGTAAAACAAATTCCATATCTCGTTTTTTTTTATCTTTTTCCATAGTCAAACTATCACTTCGCCACTTTTCGCACTAATAGAAAACTTGTGCAAGAACACTTAGCAATTAATAACTCATTTTTGTAAAAAATGCTAGTTAGCCATTTTTCGCTTTATATGGAAAAAAATATTAGACATTACAGCTTACGCCAATGCGTCAAATATTTTGAAGTTGAAAGATCATACGAGATATACTCGATGAGAATTTTTGAAAGTCACAAGAGATTAACTCAAGGAGAATTAGCTTCACTAACACCCATGTCTTAGATCTCAAATTAAAATTGAAAAAATCCAATTTGATACTGACCTTACCGGGTATCGAAACCAGACCCACCTGATCGGCAGAGCAAGCTCTAACCAACTAGACCACAGCGAGCGACTAGCTATATTAAGCTATCGATAGAAAGCTAAAGCACGTGGGTAAATTTCAAATAAAATATTGGAAATAATTAAATATATTTTAAATAATACTCTTAATGATTTATTGGAAGTTTATCTCTGAATTAAAAGTAACTGTGCTATTTCGTAAATCATGATTCAAAAAAATATCAAATAATGCTTGTCAAGCCAGAAGAGCAATAAATGAAATTTTATCAATGCATACAGAGAGTCTGTTTCCGGAATACGCATATTAACACAAAATACTTAAAAAAAATGTTTTGTACTCCCTTTTGAGATGTTTGCAAAAAAACCTACAACCGGTTTGGTTCATGATACTCAGAAGAGAAACAATGCTCTTTGATATTAAATATTATTTTGCAGGTAGAAAGGAAAGGAGTAACGTTGCTAATGATTTTCTACCTGCGAAGGCTAACACTGAAACAAAATTATGCTGAACAAAATACTAGACAAAACGAACATTGTTTTTTTAGCATGAAATCTATAGTATTTATCCCTGGAGACCGTCTCCTAGAAATAAAACATGGCCTAATATGATGTACAGAAAGTATATGTAGGTATTAATGGTATTATAAAAAAATACACACTAATCATTAACTAGAACAATTATTAAATATTGTTTCATAAAGTTATACCAACAATAGTGTGAAATGAACCATCACTTTTATAAAGTATTAATGATCAATTCAAATATGAAAGTAGTTTTATTTAATTTATATGGATTTTAGCTATAAAAAATGAAAGTTTTTTAAGTTTCCTGTGGAAGGAAATATTTTATATGCCTTTGTTGTGCTATTGTCGGTCTTTCGTGCCTGGAGAGGCGCAGGATATGGTCTCTATATCATTATAATGCAAATAAGTCTTCAAAAATTCATAACATGATGTCGGGAATTACTAACAGACATCTCAAAGTGAGCAATCAAATTAATTTTTAAAAGCCTCTCACTCAGCTTATAGAAAGCTTGAATGTGCTATTCGTTCAATCATAAGTAAAACTGAATAGGAAAAATATTTCCCATATAGACTCGATTGAATTTGAAGCCATCTGTGTTGGCGGCGATTACGGTGACTATTGTAAATCTGACACAGTGTTGTGATTTGTCGTATTTTTTGACTTTTAAATTTTTTAAAAATAACGTTTTTCAACATCTGAATCTAATGAATTTAAGAAGAAGATGTTCTTTTCAAACAAAGGTTTAAATTATTCTATTTTTAATCTATGCAACTGCTTCCATTATATTTCCATAACTGCGGAGCTGTAAATCGTGTATTTTTACCAAACACATCGAAATTTTGATAGGTATACATCAAATGCGAAACAAAATACTGAAACATAAATTTTGAAGTAAAAAAAAAAAACCACTTTTTAAACCAATGATAAATATGATTGATAGCAAATTAAATGAAGGAAATTAAGCAATTCTCTTATAATACACATAGCTTAATAATTTAATTAGACCAAGCTTTGACAGTATTAATCATATAAATTTAATCACATAAAAATATCTTGAAATTGCACAAAAAGTTTTCTCAAAAAATGGAAGACAATCTTCAAAATGTCCAAAAAATTGTCCTGTGATCCCTTCAGTCGTAGAAAATAAATAATCGAACAAAAATAATATATTTTTTTTTATTAAATTTGATAATATGGATCGAATTGAAAATGTTGAATTGCAATTCATCTCATCCAGAACATTAAAATAATTATGATTTTTTTATGAATTTATATTGCTTAACTATCACGCATTAATAGTATTTTTCAAATAAAAGATAGATTTGAAATACCTTCAATGATAATATCCAAAATAAAAATTAATGAACGTAAAAAATCTTGCCATAATGTTATATATTTATTTGCAAAGCATCTTCATGGCTGATTGGTATATTAATTCCTGTCGTCGCATTGTTTTTCCTCAATTAAAAATAATTAGCTTTTATACGTCCAGTGGTTTGTCTCTATTGTAAAGTACCTCCCCAAAGGATAACTTGTAATAAAATGTTTTTGAAATACACGACAAGAGATTAAGTTCGCTCCCTTGTGACTTAATTAATATTGGCTTATTTGCAAGCTTCTTACGACAGGAAATAAACAGGCTCACAGAAAACATTTACTAACGAATGCTATACAACAGAAAATAAGGATGGCTTTATACTAGTATGTATAGTTTTGGATCAATCTTTATCATAAGGTTTACTTTTTTTGATTATTTCAAGAAAAATATTTAAAGTATTTCATATTCTATAATAAATAATAAAATATATTTTTGTGTCATGTCATGTCATACTCTAAGCTAATTTTAACTTGCCGATTTCATGATAATACTAATGTGCTCATATTTATGATTCATGGATTGCAGTTGTAGTAGCGAGATAGCATTCGTTAAAAATAAAATGAATATTATGTTAATTAAATATTACGTGAGTACTAACTAATTAATTTGACTTGATTACAATATAATGATTATTTATAAATAACTTCTGTCGGGTCTGTAATCGAGGGGTCAACATCGTCTTCGATTACGGACAGGTTCATAAACTGATTTTTCAATCGATTTCTGTTTGAAGGCATATGTCTGTGATATCTTAAATTCATTCCCACCTATCCAATTCTAAAAACGGTGTGCGAGAGCGATTAGCTAACCACTTATTCTGCCCTATTCTCTTGTCGATTAAAGAAAGGTAGAGCAACTGAGTCATAAGCAGTTCTCGTAGACTTACTTCTGTTGATATAAAATTCATTGGACGTTGATGCTACACGCTTAAAACACACATACAAGTTTAGTACACCGCTTCAAAAGTAGATAACTCATTTCTTATTAATTGAATCGAGTTACAAAAACCATTTATTACAATTTTGTATAAAAATAAAATAAAAATGCTATGTTTTTCTTAAGCTTAAATCCTATCTAATAAGGTGGCGAGAGCTTCAAATTCTGTCTAATTGGCTAAGAAAATTATTTTTAAAATTTGAGTCATTTGCAAAGTGAGTTTGAGTTTCAAACAAATTTCAATCTTTTGATACACGTTATCTGTATAAAAAATAAATGGTTGTATGTATTAAATTTGCCAACACATATGCAGACAGTGCCAAAAAATATAATACATTTAATGTAATGCACAGCAGTTTTTCGTCATTTAATCAAAACTTGAAAAATCTTCCATAGTGGTTTTTGCAACTGAATGCTTCAAATATTCATACATAATACAAAAAATGCTTTCAGTTCAGGAACGATAAATTGGAGATACACTGTATATTATTCAACAATATTTGATAACTTAGGGCAGTAAATAATATAATCAAAGACGAAAGGTAAATATTGAAAAAAAAATACACTGATTCTAAGAGCCGAATTCCTTCCTAAGCGACGAGCTGGTTGTGAAAAAAAACCACATACATCTTGTCCTTATACTGACCTCGTGTTGGCAAATCCAGACTTAATAAAAACAAAAGAAATTCCGCGTGTTAATATGTACCTGAGAATTTTGAACAGGAGCCGTTTAGGTCGATGGTTTCAATATTCGACTAATTTAATGTTTCGGTTATGCCAAGACCACATGATATTTGTATTACACAAAATACAAATATAAAGACCAGGACACACTGTTTATATAATGTGTCTGATTAAGAAAATTGTATTTTTTTTAAATAATAAACGGGTAAAAGTGCTGAAAACATTTGGATTTGAAAACCAAAGAATTCACCCAGATACTAAAAATATTAAACGGTACCTAAAGGTTTAGGTCCCAAAATCTCATTTATTTTTATTGTTGTTTTGAAATATTAAAGATTGTATAATAATACAACCAATCAATTATTTAATAATAATTATCTATAATAATATAAAATAGTTAAAAATAATCTCATATTTTTTAAAGGGGTATCAGATATTTAAAGAGTATATTTTCTAACGATTAATTAAATGGAGAGATCATACAAGGTTTTTATTAGCAATTTAAGAAACACGTTTAAAAATGAAAAAAATAACCCGATGCTTTATATTCGCAAATTATTGATCAACGATACAAATATAATACATTTTACAAATAAATCTGATAATTAAAAACTGCAATGCAATTAATGTGAAAAATACTACATCGGAAGAACCCTCGGAAAACTTTAGATTAAGGAAAAACACGTCAACTTGTCAACCACTTGATGTCAGAGAACCACTCATTCAACGCGGATGAAGAGTTACAATTTTCGATCAAACGCGGGTGAACGTATCAAAGTTGTTTCAACGGGACATTATAGAAATTAAAATGCCACAGTTAAGAAGTTTGCTACTTGAAAAAAAACTGGTGAATCTTCCGCATTCTCCATTTCTACATACTTTATTATTTACGAACATATAATACAATTAAATTTTGTAAAACGATTATAAATTTTCCAGCGATCAAAACAATATGATTGAAATTACCCTCCATTTAAATCAATTGGAATTCCCATTTATAAAAATTTAACGATAATCACATTACACACATTGTATAGGTAATCAGATTTATTCAGATACCAAGCGTCAGTTCAAGTTCATCCATGTACTTGATCTTCGTGACAAAAAATTTGGAAATGTACAAAATTTTAAAGATTAAATTTTAATATTGAAATCCTACTGGTACTTTCAGTCGAAATCTTAAATTAAATAACATGTGAGAATTTTTTTTAATTCACTATTTTGTAAGCTTCGAGAAAAGCTAGCATGAAAATTGAGGACTGTCGAAACAAAAGCACGGTCTTCGTTTCATTTGCTAGTATGAATATTGGAAAATATTTGGAAATGTATTTGTTACAATGTTTTGTATTTAGTTCGCTATTTAATAAAATGCAAGCAATGTGGCTAAAGTTGATCAGCTATTAATTATGAAGTATGAGAAGAATAAATGTCAATTTTTTAACTTTGATTCCACGAGGACTCGTCATATTTGCACTTTTCATAAGAATCGATTAACGGGCTAGAAGGTATTGATAGTTTGTACAGGTGAACCTTATACCGACAACGGTAATTAGCAGTAATTATCCCCAAAAATATACTTTCTAAGTAATTCATAGAAATTTAGTGCGAATTGTTCCTGACTAGAGCACTATGCATAGTAATAATATGCAAATAGTAATCGATAATATTGAAAAGTCTTGTGAAACTGCTATATTATTATTAAATTTCATCGTCTATTGAATGAAGAATATTTTGTTGAATCCAACAAAAGAAAAGAATTTTAAAGGTTAATGACATTTTCTACATACCATTGAAAATACTCCTGAGATTGTCCACACGCAAAGTGATGCATTAACACTTCCAGTATGCAGAAGGACACCTGTTGGTGAAACAAAGATTCCACTTCCGATGATGCTGCCCACGATTACAGTAACTCCATTCAGCAGACTCATCTTAGCTTTGAGCGTAATCTCACCATTATCGGCAGCTGCAGTGGAACATGTAAAAACATATTTGAGAATAAATATTAACTATCATTTTAAGCGATAGTTTTACACACTACCATAATAAACTGTAATACAAATCAAATTGTGTGTGTGAGTGACATCTCTTCTACCTCTAAAATATATACATATATACTCAAGATCTAAATCTTTTTCATTTGCAAATACGCAGCAGAAACGTAAGTAACGAACCCTCCAGACGGAAATAAATAAAACAATAGGCTTATGATAGGATATAGTAACATTACTCGTAATTTATTTTCATTTATTGTAAGAAATTTCTATTTTAATTGTTCACGATGTTAAACCTCAAGAATAAATCCCCACCAATAAAATTCATCAAGACCAATACCGTTGGTATAAACTCGGCGTTAACAGGTAGGTAGAAATGAAATCAAACCAATCGCTCTTGTATCACAAAAACGTTTATTTAAGAACTTGTAATCACTGAATTAATTACATACAATATTTAACAAACAAAATTTTGAATTACCACAATACACAATAACTATTATAAGACCTAGCTTGCTCACACGATTTTATCAAATTTAAGACAATTGATGCTAAATCTGCGCGCAGAACAAACTGAATTTTAATTCTCGTCGAAATAGAAAAATACCAGTTCTTCTATCTTGGACGAAACACCACAAAAGAAAAAAACTAAAAGTGAATTTACAACTAAAGGTCTCTGGGAGCACGTCACAGGACCTGGAAGTGTCCCCACACACGTTGTGTCCGGTTCGTGTCCCAAAGAGCAAGATCTTTCTTCAAAAATCACATCGGCATCGAAAAACAATGTTGCCATTTAAGGCCATAAACACTAAAACAATTGATATTACGGGTTACCTGATAACAAAATTTAAGCACAATTAATTTAGCTACACATTTTAAAATTCTGCCAGTTTTCATCTCAAAAGTGGTAGTGGGAGCGGGTGACAATAAACCCTACCATGTCAATAGATTATATGTGTTAAGGATCTCAGAGACTATCCAATCATCTCCGACTACTGCAAGTTGTACCCGCAACCAGCCACTACGAGATTATAGCCATTATAATGCAGAACTCTTTCTAATGATTGTTAGTAGCCGTTCTCTGAAGCAACTGTAGGCAAAACAGTTATATTGCAAGATTGATATATACACAAGAAATATAATAATTTTAAAACGATGCCCACCTATTCTGAAAGAAATACAAAACTGAAAGTACTTAGTTTCGTTAAATAAATATAAACTTACTTATTATGTTACGTATAAAAAATAGTTACACTTTACTTGCCATTGGCTTTGAATAAGTGAAAAACGATTTTGGAATAAATGGTAAATAAATTGTATGATTTTTATCGGTAAATGTAGCATAAAACGAGTGACATTGCTTTTGATGAATATAAAATCGCAAAATATATTAAGAAAATAACTTACGTGGACTACTTCCGTTTTTCGCCGTCTTTTCCAAGGATTCCGTCTCGTCTCCATTGATGGATGATTTATCTTCGCCCATATTTGCTCGTCTGGATCACTGCAACAAACATATAGTGTAAACAACCAGCCAGCGTTATTCAATTTCACTACTTATTCTCAAAAACACAACTACACGTTGGCGTGTATAAAACCTTACAAGGGTTTGCAATACCGGTATTCCAGGAAACTATAAACCCGGTAATTTAACTGGTTTTCAATACCAAAACAAACGATATTTTTATAGAAAAACACAGGTATTTCACTATCTCAATATATTATGACACACTTATTAAATGAATGTTAATATGTAGGACACTCTTTTGCGTGAATATCCGATAAAGATTGACAGATTCCAACATCGATAAAATAGTTTTTTTTAATATCACATTTCAAAAGGAATAAAAACTATACCGGTATACATATTTTCCTATGGTTCTGTGATCCCGACATTATAACGTATGTCAAGTATTATTCATTTTATAAATAAAACATTTTATATTATACTAGCCGATTCCCGGCAAGCGTTGCAATGTCACTCGAAGAAAGAAAGTGTTTTCATTGTCTTTATTGAAGTGCATGTTTTCTTTTTCTGTCTGTTTGACGTTTGATGCCGATTTTCTATGGTACGACACACGCGTACTACGCCTATAACCTTCGCGCAAGTTGCATGAACGGTATGGCAGACATAAAAACATTGATTTTTATATATAATACCTACTGTAAGTTAATTTTAATATGCCAAGCAAAACGTTTGTCAAAGTTTTATTGCAATCGGATGAGCGGTGTGGCAACGCATAAAGTACGAACAAACAAACATTCATTTTTTACATATTAGATTGCGTAAAATTAATATTCATAGAAAACTTTTCACTATTATTTTGAGACACAATTATGGTATACGAGATAATACAAATGTATATAAAAAATAATTGTTTTGTGATACCTCATTTCTATTACAGAATTATTAATTAAATCATCAATTATCTTTTAAAAATTGAAGCGTTTCAATACATAACGTTCTTACCTTGTTCTTAAGTGTCACGGAAGTGTTTTCTGATGTCTAATATACTCATTCATTCGCAGCTCATAGAAGCCCTTGTACAAAAGCTTACAAATAAAAGCTATCAACGATGTCCCGTTAATTAATACATTGTGTATTAGTCAACTATACCGTAAATCAATAATATGTTAATAAATAATTCAAGTTAATTTGAAACCGTTGATAGGTTCATTTTAAAACGTTTGTAGAGAAGAAAGTTTCAGATAAATACGATTTAATACATTTTCTCTATTGTAAGATACATCTGGTTTCGCGTGGCTTAATCGCGCGGGGTTGTTTGTCATTACGGTGATTAATGACATTTAATGAAAATTTCACCCCTCTTCTTTCATGAAACGTGTACTCCGCAGATACTCCATGGCAATATTCAAACAAAAACGATCTCTATAAGCTAGTTGTTATTTTCAAACGTACTATCACGTCCGATATGAAATTCCGTTGTACGGGAATTTCACTGGCAAATAGAGAGAAATTCCGCAAAAACTTAATCTTAAAAAGATTGTCATATATTTTCCATTTGGTTTGTCTTCATTGTCAGCAATAAAACACTTTGTTATTTCACTAGATGATTTTACCGAACTAGCCTACAAAATCCACATTCTAACTGCTTAGACTCGAGTCGAGACATATATTTAATCAATCAATATGCCATTAATTTAAAATTTCTTCTGAAGATACTTGATGAAATATCAATATTAAATTTAGATCGTTCAAATTGTTTACGCTCATTATATAAATATATATATATTTTTACCATGTCCGCTCCCAATATGAAGCATATGCACTCCTAATGGAGTTTATCTCAACAGAAGTGTTTCTACGAGAACTGCTTGTTACTCAGTTGCTCAACCTCGCTTTTTCCAAAGAGAGTATGAATAGAAGGATAGGGCTAGGACAGGACTAGTGGTTAGCTAATCGCTCTCGATACGCCCCGTTCATAGGATAGGATGGGTGGGAGGGGGGAATTCAACACATCACACACATCCATGCCTTCGAACATAAATTCATAAATTTATTGAAAAATCAATTAATAAAAATGTCCGTACGAGGATTCGAACCCGTGACCTCCGTAGCCGAAGCCAACGACGTTGAACACTCGACCACACAGGCGGCATATACCCAATAAAAATACCTTTTATAAAAAAATATTAATTAATCTTCCAGCGATTAAAATCATATAATTCTTAAAATAATACGACATTAAAAATACCCACATTTTAAATCAGTATGCATATCCTTGACCTTTTAACGATACTCACATGTAATTTCAAAGCCCTACAGAAAATGTATTTTTTATGTGATTACTACCCTAATTAAAATCAAACGTCATCAATAGCTTTCAACTTGGTGATATAATTATATATAACTGTTGTTTTATTATATAGCGGCTAGTCTAAGACTGTGAGTCACATCATAGTATATTTTACTCGCTAAGGAGTTACATGATTGAAGAGGTCACACATTTTTTTTGCAAACGTCTATCGTATATATTTGGATGCCTTGCCAGTTGTTTACAATCAAGTATTAAATGAATCGTGGCAACATATATTTTTTTTAATGGGAAGTTATCGTAACATAATGTCGGAAAAATTCAAATAAAATCTCCTCTTTCTTTTATTTTTTATGGCTAGAAAAGTCAGTCAAAACTATTTTGTGGCATAATTTAAAAACTGACATAATCGCCAAATTTGCGCAATATGATGTTTTCAACGTTTTTATTCTTGTAAAGTTTTCGCTACGTTCAAGAAACTCTTACGCTACGTCTCACCTGGGCGAAGTCACTGCGAAAGCGATTGGAACACGGTTTAAAGCGAATCAAAATATCAAAAAAAACTGATCGCGGCGTGCGTTTTGTCACGTGGACACTCTATAGCGGCGGAGACCATTTGATATTTTCGTGCCGCACCAAGTTGCTTTGCATTCGCTTTGGTTTTGTCTACGTAAGACATACAGTTAGATAGATTCACTACTTCCGATATCAGACTCTTTACTAGAGCAATATAGATAGGAATGGGAATCATTGCAAAAAATTCTAATAATACGTCTATCAAGTAATGTGTATTGTTTATATTATATCCTTGAATTTAAAATTGTAATTATTTAGAATCATTATCATAAGGCTGATGTTTTTGTTTATATGCATTATTTTTCCATCGTTGCCGACAGAAGGTAGTGATCGCTGCAGAGGTGGGCAATCAACAGTGTAGCCAGTTTGCATGCGCTACATAAACATTTATATGCATATTAGATTATATATGTATACCTTCATATATACTATAGACACCCATACACATACGTTAAAAAAACATAAACAGTAGTGTTTCCGTTTTATTTCCGTCGTCGAGCAGAACTGTTCATAGCCTATAAAGTTATTGTCTCGTCATAATTATGAAATTAAGAATATTCAAAAAAGTTACAATACAGTAATATTATAACTTATGATGCGTTTCACATCTTGTTACACAACCAGTGAAATGTTAAAAAATATCATCTTCAATTTTATATTGCAATTGAGTATTTCATCTTATTTAAAAACTAAATAATAGTTACCCAATTTCAAATATTGCCGGAGATTAAATCGAGCATTACTTTGTTTCAATTGTACGACATACATTTTTAAATAATTGTTATTACTACGTATTTTTTTTTTATATGATACAATTTCTGATTATAACGGAAACTGTTTATATCAAGCGCGTTCAGAAGAAATTTTAATTATATTGATTTTTTTGCGTACTGTTGGTAACTTCTGCTCGATATCTGAATAAGTATGTCAGATCGATCGCCTTATTTGGTTGGTCACGTTCGCTAGTACTATTTTATTATTATAGCAGCAAGCGTGCGTAAGATAAGGCGACCATTCGTTCTAAATTGGGAGGAAACGCCGAACTTACACGAAACAAAGTTTCCTCAATTAAACACTATTGGATTCCACCAAACCACGTGAAAGGGTTGTTGTATTTTCAATTTGTGTACGTTAGATTTTGTGCGACCTTTCGACTTCGTCTAAATTTGTTAAAAGTTTATTCAACATGTTAATATAATTAGAAAACGGAATTATCTGGAAGACCAGTTACGCACATGTTGTTTTGTTTTCAAAACATTTTAACTTATTTACTTCCTATGTTGCGATATAGCCTTCATATGGCTTCTCCAAAATTCTATGTCACATTACATACTTATTAGTTGACTTCTTTTTAGAAAATTCCCGACATCCTGTCACCTAATACAATGCATAGTTGTTTAATAAAACTTCATACAATATTTGTGAAAGTTATCAATTATTAATATTTATAAGTTAAACAACGCTTACTGCTTAAAATTCTATATTTAATTGTATGCAGATTTATATTTTGGATTAACGCTGGAGAAAAGTGCTACAGGGTTACGTTATGAAGTATGAATGTGTGTATTTTTTTAAAAATAGATCCGTTGTATTATTCGTAAAATATTTCTACCAAAACATTAGCATTCCTGTTTATATGTAATTAATAAACAAAACAGAACAATATTCAATTGAGTAGAAGATGAATGAAATAAACGATTTTTAATCGTATTAAAGTATGAATACATTTAATGAAGGATGATATTAAAAATATGGTTAAAGCATTTTGAAGTGCCGAAAATAACGATTCCTAACATAATAATCGTAAAATACGAACGCTCACAAGACAAAAACACATTTTGCACATTACGCATATAGTTAATTGAGCACCAAGTTATTATGATGTAAATAATATATGAGCATTGAGCATAACTTAAAAAAAAAACGAATATAAATTAAACAAAACATAATACAATTTATATTTTTAAAAATCTGTCTATGTCATTGTGTGCAGTTGTTTTTATGTGCTTATGTCCGGTTATTGATAATATCAAAACTATACTCTTTATACTTCTTAAAAGTATGGTCATAGCATTCGGCGACCACAGTTGATATGCTGTACGAATTCAATTATTTATAAGTACATAGTATTATGCTGAGTAGACCGCCAAAAAATGTGCTCTGCGGAAAAGTTCAACGGTCTTAAGAAGAAAAGCAAATCGGATCCTCGTACGATGGCTTTTTTATTCAGCGAGCAAATTTAAATGATTAAAGGACATTTTTCAAATTGTATTTTCATGTATCCAATCACTGTCCAGTGATGAATTTTATCTACAGTGTTTGTTTTTTGATTCGAAACGAGTTGTGCTTAATAATAATTCATTAACTAAATTCTAAGATTTTAGTGAAGAATAGAATCTTAAGTCTGAATATCTATGAATTTAATTTTTTTCTATATAACTAAAAAAATATATTTTGTTCGAAAAATATATTTTACCACGCCATTAATCAATAAATATTTGTCTGTAACGCACAACACTGATGTTGTGTAATTTTAAGACCTCAGTGGACAGCGTTTGCAGAGCGTGCATGTTAATCATTTTCTGGCCACTCAGGGCACTTGTAATTGCAGAGTACGCGTTTAATGTGCACGCTGCAGACGACGCCACACAAAACGCTGTTACTGATACCAGCATATGAAAAAGCATGCGTGTGTGAGGGAGAGAGGGAGAAAGAAGAAGAGCTCTGTGAGTAGTGAGAGGGAGTGTTGAGAAAATTGTGACAGGTGTGACTAATATGTGATGTTTAATTAATGCATCAATATCTTAGAAGATTCATCACTCATTAAGCAATGGTTCAATTGTTAGAAAATTGTCGACATTTGATCACTAGAGTAAGAAGCCACCACAGCAACCAGAAAGCTTGGACGATATTGTATAAATATCCCCTTGATAAACCTTCATTATAAAAAGGAAAAACATTGTTAAAAATTTAGTTCCCTCACACTTGATAACAGAATAATTCGACAAAAAAACAGATTACTGTCCACGTTCATCAAAATTTAAGCCATTTGGAATTTGGAAAGGCATTAAATTAAAAAAATACTATTATTTCCACATTTATTTTAGGACCAGGACCGCTTTCGCTCATGACAGACATTTTCAACTGACGTTTTCGATACCATTCCTTCACGTTGCACACGAATTTGAGGAACAAATTTTGTTTATTTATACTTTTTTATGCGATATTTTGATTTTTGGAACCGATTAATCAAATTATATGAAGATTAAATTTAGAACGATTAACGAATTAAAGAAAAATATATTAGGTGTAGATGTGCGAACATGATTTAATCTTCTTTTACAATATGAGTGACGAACGTACTAGTTCCTAGTATAGAGCTAAGCTGCGACATCTTTAGATTCATTCCTTTGGGATGCATATTCACATCCAAGACCAAGTCGATAAATTAACTCATAGAAAGATCCTTAATGCGTCATGAAACACTATTATTTGATTATTGTATTTCATGATCCCATTTGCATCTATTTTTTTATTAGTCTAATTGTTAAGAACAAATAACACTATGTCTTTCTCACATGGCTCAATGAGTGTCTCTCCAATTTGCTGAATATTTAACACGTATTTTCAATTTAAGATTTCGACTGAAGGTGCTTGGTGGAATTTCAATATTAAATTTGAATCGTTCAAACTATGTACATTCTCACAAATTTTGTCACTAACGACCCGGGTTTCGCCTTTCGGCATCTTCAGGCATTCAAGTGCACGGATGAACTTGAATGCCTGAAGATGCCGAAAGGCGAAACCCGGGTCGTTAGTGACAAAATTTGTGAGAATGTACATAGTTTGAACGATTCAAATTTACGTATTTTCAAGCTTTATTTATCAGATTTATGAACACTAAGCGCAGCTAACTGACAGGACTTGTCGTAAATGCTCACGGGGTTTGAAAAGATAATCCTTAACTCTCGGCTATAGAAATTTGGCACATTTTTTATTTCCGTATCCAATTTCTATTCAAAACCTCCACCTGTACTTGACGTCATAACATATGTATAGATAGACCATCACTCGCTTTTCAATATGAAGTAGAAGATGTTTAATTTTTTTAAAGCATATAAAATCGTTCCAATTTTTCGTGGAACACCTCTGACTCCGCGGAACACCTACTCTGGCCAACATAGTTTGGGAAACTCTGGCATAGATAATGGATACGTCCGTGTAGTAACCAAAGGGCCTAGTGTAATTCTAATTACTTAGTTTCATATCATAGTGTTTTCGATAAATATAATCTTCCCGCTGTCAATCAATCACCTATTAAAGAAATTGTCCTAGGTTTGTTATCGATTGACCTAAATTGAACTGAGGTAGATTCTGATAAAATTTCACTATTGAGATAGGTCAAAAGTGTATTTCACGCGCGTGAATATAAAGCTCATTTATATTTCCATTTAAGAATATGACACTATATTATTTCGTTTAGGGACAGCGGTATACAATGATTCCTATGATATTTGCACCTATTTTAGGTGATTCAAACGCCTTACAATCGATAGCAGCAGTAATATTGATTTAATCAAATAAGTATTGCCGTTCACGTCGTCGAGTGGAAACGCCGACTTTTTTTAAGGTTTTCATTCTATTAAGATGCTCGATCGGAGATTCGAAGCGTCAAATTGATTTAAGGACTTTTACTCAAAATAATGGCCCGATTTGATATTGTAAAATGCAGAAGAAAGCTTTTTTTCCGCTTTATTTAACTGAAAGAGGAAGTAAAACAGTTTCCAATAGAGCGAAACCCGACCCTATTATTAGCTTATGTTCGATGAGAGACTGATTACTAACTTGCATTTATGGCAATTTTTAGTCATCTCAAGGAACTTAAACATTCTATCCAGGGATTCTCCACAAATATTTTCACATTGAGGAACATGCATTGAAAAAGAAACTGGTTCTGTGGGATAGTCGTATACAAAAGTAAAACACCGCTTTAGTAAAACTAAACGCCTTTATGTTATAACTAAGAAGCGGTAATAAAGAAATCTAACACTAAACATAGTTTCTAATGATCGTAGGATTCATTAAAAACTATAATGAAATAGTATCAAGTAAATGGCAACTCATTTCATATTATTTAATGTGTGTAGCCTAAAGCTTGAGGCGTAACAATATAAGTGACTCTACAAGAAGTCATAAAAAATATTTGGCAATATTGAGAAAATAATATCAACAATTCAACCATGTTAGACTAATCTCAGTTCGCCTGAACGCATTAGTCAAAAAAATATCAAAATAAGTATGTTTGAATAATTTTTTTTTATCAAATCAGTAATTATACCTAGATCACTCATACGAGCTACACATTATAATTTATAATATTATGCAAGCTGTTTAGTATGGGGAGGTAGTGTCAAAAATAACGGTACGTGATTCGTTCGAAGCCTCGTGATCTTTATGATTAACACATCAAATCCTTTAATAAGGATCCGTATGTGGGCAAGACTGGTGCCAGTAGCTTCGGTAATCCCTGCTTCAATAACAAAAGACAGGAAAGCGTATAGTTAAACGCACCGTTGGATTGAATAATATACTTTCACGAGACAAACGATATTTTCAATGCAAGTGTTTTTTAATAATAACCCTATTCTTATACGAGCGTATTTAGCGTATTCCATCGAAATGGTTAAACTTCAAATAAAAGAGATACATTTACTTTTTACGATGTCAAAAACTGAAAAAAATAATATTGTAGGAACTCTCAATTTTATATTTATAACAGTGGTTCCAATCGCGACCGCACTTCAGTGTATTTTTTCAAATTTCTATTGTAAAATTTAAAAAAATATATCATTTTACATCGCGCAGAAAATGTATATTTTTTTCAAATTCATATGTAATACAAATAGATTGAAGCGATTAATCAAATAAAATGTATCATACTTGAATTTAATATAATCACAGATGAATTGTAACCGCTTAAAATATGTAAAAAAAAAACTATAAATAATAAATGTCTGGTAACAAAATTCTGATTTATTTTATTAAAAAACAAAATGCGTGAAAATAATAATAATAGGCATGCAGCATGAGTTAGAGCGTAACGAAATGTACATATTAATGTTTTTAATAACACGTATTTGTTGCCTTTTATTGATAGGGGCTTTACAATAAAAGTAATATTAAAATTATATTAGATTAGGAATAAGGTAATAGCTATACGATAAAAAAAATCCATATGTTATCACTAAATTAAGTGAAAATTCACACATTTCTCCAAATAATAGACACGGCATATAAAACAATTAATACACATAAAATAATTTTCCTGCTTTGTGTTATTGACGTTAACAATTATTTAGCAGTGACATCCAAAGGATTTTTTTCGAATCAAATAATTTATTTGAATTTATTAAACGAAAATTTAATAGACGCCTTTATATTGTATGCCGCCTGTGTGGTCAAGTGGTCAACGTCGTTGGCTTCGGCTACGGAGGGCCCGGGTTCAATTCCCGGTACGGACAGTTTTATAAATTGTTTTTTCAATCGATTTATGAATTTCTGTTCAGAGACATGGATGTATGTGATTTCTTGAATTCCCCCCTCTCACCCATCCTATCCTATGAACACGGCGTATCGAGAGCGATTAGCTTACCACTAATCCTGTCCTAGCCCTATCCTTCTATCCTTACTCTCTTTGGAAAAAGAGGAGAGGACATGGTTTAAAAAATAATAATATTGTAATGAAAATTTTTATTATAAATTCGCTTCAATTTTAATAAACGTACACAAGAGTCACGGGATTTATTTCACTCAAGTCATGTAATACAATTCAGCATATTTCACGGTGGTCTGGCAACTTACTGGTGGAATTATGCAAGTAATTTGATCAATTTCCATTAACCCGTAAATATAACAATAGAAATCCGACTATCGTCTCAGTTTACAATATATGATATGCAGTTTGTGACACGGTTTTGCTTCAACGTGATATTTTGGTAAAATGCTCTGTCATCGTAACCATATATGTTAATTCACACAGGACCGGAGTAATTAACTAAATATATCGCTTCTATAAAATTGAAAACATAAAAATATGTAATATGTTACGGTGTCTTACACTGTAGTTAGCAAAAAAAAAATATAAGAATTTACATGTTGAATGTTCTCAAACGTAATGAAAAATAATTTACGAATGTATAAATCAAATATCATAAATGCTAAAGGTGTATACAATTTTTAATCGAGAAGTAAAATGTGTAATGTTAAAATGATTTTTGTCGGTATAAATTGTCAGGAAACTCGTAAGAATAGCTTTATCTTCATTAATAAATTATTTCTCATTTTTTTTCAATCTGGAGAGTCTTCATATCATTATGATGAGCATATGAAGAGTCTCCAGATTGTACAAAATAAATCAATGTGACAGATATGTAACACCCCGTGGTACGTACTCAACTCGCTGCTCGTAAATACACACCGTCCTCTTGTTTGTTTGTGAAACCTCTCAAAAGTTTCACAGTAAGGTAGGCAAACATTATAACGCAACCATGATATAATAAGAAGAGAATTGTATTGACATAGAAATCGAATCGCCGAGAGCAGTTTTGCTCGACCACCCTTCATAGATTTGATTTTTCTTTTACAATGAATACAACTAATAAGAACGACTTATATGTGTAAAGTATAAGGGAAGTATATATAAAATAATTTGCTTATCAATGCATACGGTGTATATGTAAACTGCCTTTACTGTGGATTTATCACCTCTGAAACGATCGCCCCCTTCGGTCTTCAGTGATGGAAAAGGAATGCAAATAACCAAAGCACCAGCGACGTAGAACGGTCAAAGAACTTTGATGCTGACTTGACCTAGGACTTAAAGCTTCGTTAATTTTAAATCCAAAAAAAATCTTAACGTAAGTTTACAATGTTATACAAAACTAGTCAATATGAATAAATTGTAATCGGATACACGTTGTTCATAATGCCAAAGTCATTAATAAAGCCTGTATACCACAATACTCACAATGTTGTCGAACAAAATCAATATTGTTTGCATTTATATGTGTGAATTAATTACATAGTTTTCAACACAATAGTTGTGATAAATTTATTATTTCATTACCGCCACGCCACGTGTTTTGTCGATTGGCAAAAGCCATTGAGGTCATAAATAATTGTTGTTTTCAAATATACTACTGTACAACGTACAATACTATAAAATTAAAATCATTAAAAAAGTCAGCGTCAATTTGTGTAGGACTTTTTTCCATTTTTCAGTAGCACATTTCAGTGTAATTGTATACAAAAAATAAGCCCCAACGAACTTGCTTATATATATATTTTTAAAAATGAATGAATTTAACGTACACATGCTTTACTATAAAAAAATGCTAAGTACTTCTATAAATTTTGGTCAGATCTCTAAAATAGAAAAGTTTTCAATTTTATATATTTATTGTTGATAAAGCCTTACGAATTTTCCCCTAGGTTTATGGTTAGGCATTATATGAAATTTGAAAAAAAAACATTTTTTTTATAATTACTTATTATTTATGTATCGTATTCGGTTTTGATCATCGCGCACAATACCAACGGATGAAAAATAATTCCAAACGGCAATATTTACATTATGACTGGGTATAGAAGCCGGTCCTGGTCTTTATAAATATTTTTTTGATAACTAAAATGGAAATGTATTATGTTTTTTTCTAATTGAAATACTATTGTTGTGAAAATTCTATAATAATTCATAAGCCGTTCCTGATCTGTACTCGTGTATCATCGCCAGGCTTACTTGACATTTTATTTAATACATTTGGTCATCGGAAACTAAAATAATTTTTTGTCCAATATTTATTAAAATCATGCTTAAGTTGCACACATGCTCTTCATTTCACGAAAGTGTTGACATATTTCTTTATTATAATTTATTTATAAGAAAAAATTCGAATTGGGGTAAAAAGTATTAATTTGTTTTGGTAATTAATGCACAACATATAATATGTATAGTGTTAAAATTTATGATTACAAATCTAAACTAATTATCAATAGGAGCATTTTAGTTCAAATAGGTCTTAAACTATTTTTTGTTATGAAATTTGAAGTACTAAATCAGTCGAATCTGAATTCGAAGTTGCACAATTGAAAAAAGACAGTAGATAGACAAACGAGGTCTTGAAAATGAAATGGGGAATATGTTTTTTGAAAGCAAGTGAAGGCTATGCAATATATCGCCGCTTAAGAACACCGCCTGTGTAGTCGAGTGGTCAACTTCGTTGGCTTCGGTTACGGAGGTCACGGGTTCGAATCCTAGTACGGACAGTTATAAAATTGATTTTTCAATCGATTTATGAATTTCTGTTCAAAGGCATGAATGTATGTGATGTCTTGAACTCCCACCTTCCACGCATCTTGTCCTATGAACGGGGCGTATCGAGAGCGATTAGCTAACCACTATTCCTGTCCTAACCCTATTCTTCTATTCCTACTCTCTTTGGAAAAAAGAGAGCAACTGAGTAACAAGCAGTTCTCGTAGAAACACTTCTGTTGAGATAAACTCCATTAGGAGTCCATGTATTGGGAGTGAACATGGTAAACAAAAAAAAAGAACTGTACTGGGAAGTCAACAAATACAGGTGTTTGGTTTTTGCGGGAAAGATTCATTTTCTTTCAAAGATGCTAGTGCTGTGGTAAGATCTATCTTACAGAGAAGATGTCTTTTTATTTTAGATAAACCATGTCTTTAAATATAGCACAACATTGCATAGAATTTCAATATATTTTTTTAATGTCCCACCCAGTTCAGCTCTCAGGCTAACATATTGAAAGAGAGTGCAAGGAATCCGCCCTGCCCCACCGAGAAAAAGAGAAATATATGGATATCATATTTATTTCACAGGTGGGCTGGAAAACAAATTGAAATTCTAAGAATGTTCAATTTTATATTCGTGGGACCTATATGACATTTTTTTAAATAAGTCGAGTGTAAACTAAATAGCTGGAACATGAATTATATTCATGATATAGTGTCAAATAGTGTAATTTTTAATGGAAATAGCTTTTTAATTGTCAATTAAATCCATTTTATTTTACCTCGATTGTTATAAAAATGGGTGTGAGTTTTCGTGGTAGTAGTGATCATTATGTTTGATGCCCGTATCTGGAAGTGACATCTTATTAACATCAAGACGTTTGCAGACGGAATATTTATTCCGTATAAAATAAACGATATGAATTTTCCCTCAGCAGATGGGCCATTAACTGATAAGATTCTTGCAAAATATATTTTATAATTATATAATGAATGTTTCACATAAAAAAAAAATACCAACGGAACGTGAAATAATAGTTAGATAACGGAAAACTTAATATTCAGAGCAGAAATTTTTGCGGATTCAACCTTATTATTTTATAATGTACAAAGTTTAACTGGCAGTGGCGGATTAAGCACATTGTAGGCCCCAGCCGCAATAAAATTTGGAGGCCCTGTTTTAAAGATAACATAAAAACGTCATTAAATTCCAACAATAATAATAAAAAATATATAAAAATCTGAACAAAAAGTATATGTGTTATATTATATAGACTATTTTTGAGGCTTCTAAAATTCGGAAGTCCTAAGCGCGCCCCTCATTTGCTTATAAGATAATCCGCCACTGTTAACTGGTTATTTTGGTAGTCAAACAAGCTATACGAATCTGTAAAATAAATAATTAACTGTGGTTGAAATCATTCTTTATGCCCCATTGCTCCAGAGTATGCATTAAGCCCCTGCAGTAAGTCGATGGCATAAGTATAATGTTTTTATAACCCCAAATTAATAATTATTCAATTGAAATGCTTCGAACCATCAAAAAAAGTTTTCCAGATATTCCGTAAAATATGTCAAACCTTGCGAAAATTCGATTCGTGACTTACTTGGACGCATATTTATTGACATACTCGAATTAGACTTAGCCTCGCCACTTACTGATATAATTTTGACCAGTATACTAATATTGAAAATTACGTATAGATCAACCAATTTTAAAAAACGGAGCCGGTTTCGTTTAGCGAATGAGCGTTGTCAGCCGATACGAAAACTTAACAGACGACACCTGGAATGAATTCTTGCAAATTTTCAAGCTATACGAAATAAATAATATAGAGAAAGATATTGATATAATTATTTATCTAACTATTGTAATGTAAGCAATTTTATTAAATGGATTATTTACGTTCACCAACTTCGCTGATCTAGTCCATCAAATTTCCAGTAAAAAAATATGGCCAGTACTTTTATTCTTACTTTGTTGCAAAAGGCTTTTTAGCTTCAAACCAAACGATTCTAGTACGTACGTTTACATAAAAAAGCATCATTAAACGTGATCCAACATCACTGCTTGTTAAGGTTGGTCTACAAATATGTTCGTAGAACGTTCGTAAAAAGTTGTAAAAAATGTGCATTCCCAATCGTATTGACTCGCTGAATAATGCTTTGCGCTGAATATTTCAAAATCAATCTTGCGAAAATAATTCACATTCTAGTTGGAAGGCTGAGAATATTACGCTTGGTAGTATATTATTGAGTTCACCGTACCACAATCTATGGTACGAGTACCAACCACCAGCGGTATCAGACTATCTCGAAGTGTCTCCCGTATAGTTCACGAGGAAAATTTTCACAAATAAATTGAAACAAAATGGTAAATAATGTGCTGTAATTAGCTTATGATCTCTCTTAATATAGAAAAAATAGACTTCTATCAACGAATCTCAATGTAATTTATTTTACGAGGACTAATTGTATTAAAGTCAGTCAACCTGATGTTTTATAGAGAGCAACAGTATAGTGCTCGGATTAGAAAACGACTAGTAATTAGCTAACCGATATATTTAAAAAAAAAACGGTAACATCCATGTCTATTATCTTATCTCTAAATTGATTGAAAGTCAATTTATAAAAGTGTCACCGGAAACAAATGATTCGAATGCTCAAGAGCATTGCCCACTTGACTACAGGATCGTCAATTGATATTGGTAACTTGTAACGCTGTGTAGCAGCGATTTCCAAACTGGAAGGCGGGACTATTGCAAAGGGAGGCGCGTACAGTCCAAAATATTTATTTACTCTTTAAAACGTGTCTTTATTAATATATGAAATAAAGGATGGGGAGGCGCGAATATATTTTTTCTTCAAAGGGAGGCGCAGTTACATAAAAGTTGGACACCACTGCTGTATAGGTTTACGAATGTCAGAAAATGTTGGCGACTGTTATAATTTTATTTTTTTTTACATTTAGTTTAACTTGGTATCTATAAATAATTCAAACGTATCCTAACTCAGATAACATATTCGCTAGTAAGTAATTGAATATATTTCAAATTCATTAATATGTTTAAAATCTTGTTTTTGTGGACTTAATTGATTATTATGAATTAAATATAAAACCAGTTACTAAGCATATTTTTACAAACTCGGTGAAATACCACAGATAAAAACGAATTGTTTTTAAATTCATTTCTATAAAATTTATGCTTATTGAATTAAAATATTTTAGCAGTCATGCATTTAATAATCAAACACAATAAAATGAATGAAAAATAAGCTTCGTTTATCTCATCGTACTAGGTATCTACATTTTTTTACAAATTACATTGATATTATTTTACAATATTTACATAATAAATATAATATAAATTTTATTTAACATCGGAAAAAAATAGGTAAGTAATGCTGGGATTTTTTAAAGCTCGGCTTAACGAGATTATTGCATAGATAAGTAACGTACAGTTTATATGGGGTTGTAACGTAACCTCACCCCATACAACATTTGTACAAAATACTGACCATTTGTATAGCATTATTATTTGAAATGTAACCATTGGTTCTAAACTGGTTTACAGTGCCAGTGTTCATACTCAAATAATAAAAATATATGACCAGGTGTTGGAGTCCTACAAATAATAAATTTGAAGGTTATAGTTTCTTCTGTCTGGGACAATAGGCTACCAGAAGTCATTTTGCGTGTCGAAAATGTGGTCGCTTTTTTAAAAGCCTTACAACTCTCTTGCAGTTTGCAAGGATACAGGAGCTGTTTCAATATATTATACATACCGGGAACATAATATCTTTCTAAGTGAATGAATGAGAAAATAACATTTTCCACTTATATTATGCACACGAAGGAACCGTCACCGAAAAAACTAACAAAATGTATATTTTTCTGTTGCATAAAGTCACCAGGATATATCTATTAATATTGATACAATCACTAGAAAATAAGCTCACATTGATAAAAATAAACGATGAATTTTAGTTTTAATAGTATATCATGAGGCGCCAAAAACCGAATTAAAACACATGAACACACTAAATTATAGTAATTAAAAATTTGATTATGATAATTAAACATTTCGTAATCATTACAGAATACCTACATATATACAAATATTCCATAATATTCGTCAATAAACGTGTTTATTTTATAGATTGATATTTTATTCAAGCAAGCGATTTTTAACAAACATGTTATTCTAGTAAAAATAATGTAAACAAACAACTATTAAAATAATCATCACAACGATTTGAGAACCTGTGAGTAATATCAGATAAGGGGTAGAAAAGAAAAATAAACTAGGGTTGACTTTTCTTAAGATTCCTGCAACAAGAAATAAGGCCAACGTTTAAAATATCAAGACTTATTGAAAGGATCCAGACGAAATAAATACTAAGACTCTTCATTGACGTTAAATATGTAATTTATAAGCCTCATCAAGTCACCATGTATTCATGAGATTATAATGATTTGATTTGTAAAAAAAACGGTGTTAAATGTACTAAAAAATGTACAATAATAAATCAACAATTTAATTGACATTTTTAAAAAATATATTTTTTGATTTGAAAAAATTCGCCTTGCTTGGGCTGATTTGAATAAGCTTATATACCTATATATATTTTATCTGTGATGAAAATCGAGCCTAACGTATTTTTGTATATGCTATATACATATATACAATATCATTGGCAGTTTGTAGGCTTCATAGAAAAGTACTAAACATAGATAAACTGTTTTTATTAACATATATATGAAACAAAATTTCACCAGTTCAAAAAATACAATATCTTCAATTCTAACAAGCCATTGATAAAATTTTCAAAGTGACCTTTAAAGGTGTCATTGCGCAGAGACGTGATAACTAATTTTGTGGGCGATTTTATTGATGTCAGCTCAATAGAAAAAATAGTATTTTCACTAGGAAATTAAAAGTTATATCGACGCCAGATGAGATTATAAGCTAAAAATATAATTTTGTCAAGATATCAAGTTTATTGTATTATTAAATTGTATGTAAAATAGAAGATTCAATGATTATGAAATGCGCGCCTTAATGAAATGATATGAAATAATAATTCTGGGATCTGTTGATCTATGTATAACCGCAATGTAGTTTGCATTATGTTTCAGAATGTTGATTGTACTATTTAAAATACATTATAGGTACTTGCATTCTAATGTATTATCTGAAAGGAAGTGGTATAAACTTATTTATTCAAAAGTTGAGCTATATATACTTATTATCCATGAATTGTATCGATTTAAATATTTTTTGATGCAATGTATAAAGTAGGCATTAAAAATTAAGGTTCATAATTGTCCGTAAAATCATGCTTCGGAAACGTTTATTTCTATTCAGTGGTGTTACTAGATTGTAAATACGCTTATATTAGGATAATCGAGGAATTGAGAGGATGAAGGGACTCTTCGAAAGTAATGTCATATTTACTTTATTAAAAGTTCGCATTTGTTAAACTATGTTTTATGTCAAATACTTATTCACGATTCGAATACAGCAACTATAAAGTTTACAGGCATGCACCACATTGTTAATGTAATATTGTTGTATTAAAATCGTGTTATTATTATAATTGGCGTATCAAATACTATAAAATAAAATACTTAACTCCGAATTTATTATATCATGATTGTTAAATTGTAAAGTACGATTAAACTATCGTAAATATTAACACTATAAAACCCTTCGTAATTCCCGATCTATAATATACACAACCGGTAATGAATTGATATTTTTATATAAGTCCTAAGTATAAAGTAGCAATGCTAATATTAGTTTATAAATTACAATTAAAAACGTATACATAATACTGCCAATTCGTTTTTTTATTTTTCAGTTAATTGATTGCAATAGTAGGAGAATAGTTTTAATATACATTTTATTAATCGTTTCTAGAAATATAAATAAATGTAATTCATACGCCACAACTTTATATATTTTTTCGGTTAAATAATAAAATAAAAGATATTACATTACTGGTTGACGAATGGAAACGTACATGAGCATTAATAATAATCATCATTTATTCTGGAATCACATTTAAAACAAAAATATTTACGACTATTTGTCACTGAAAAATAAAATATTTTATTTATACTATTGCAAATAATATACATTAAATCACGCACGTTTTACAAAACACACACCTAACCTTAAATATATAATAAACGAAACAATATTTTTGACTTACCAAAAACAGCCCCTTAGCCGACTTAGTAGTCACTAATTTTCTTCCGTTCACGCTCGCTAACAACTCGACCAATAATCCCCGTTAACGATTTTTAAGAATGATGAAATATTTTGCGGTAATTTCGCCTTACTTAGAACGCACGCCGACAGCCGTGATATAGGGGTTGAAAGAGAAGTTTTTTCAAACACCCGACCTTCACGCGAAGGCAATGTAAGCCGAACTGAATCCATATTCCGTTTTCCCTAGCAGAGGTACAACAGATCCTTGTGCAGTTTCTATATTGCTAAAATTATTGCGGGAGGCTGTGATCGTCTTTACTCTTCGCACTTGTGGTTTTTAACACACGTGAAATGATGTTGTTTCATTTATGGAACGCTCCTCAAACTTTTCGACGGCGACCAGCTTCAAACGAATGTAATAATATCAATGGACATCTGTGTATTTTAAATACCCAAAATATATTTTATACACGTATGTTTTATGTTTTAGTTAAGCAAAACATAAAACGCGATACAGAGGAAACAATATTCGCTTTCTATCGTATCATTTTTTATACAAATTTTAAAGTCAAAATATACTATCTTTCTGCCACAGATTGACAGTTAACACAATAAAAGTAAAAGAAATTTGTATTATTATTTAAGATAGGGGTCATGCAATATTTTCCATTGAAACATCAATTCATGCTCAGGGGTTATAATAAAACTTTCCGCTCACACTGTGGAGCATATGGTCTCCTAATGGAGTTATCTCAATATATGTTATTCTATGAAAACTGCCTGTTACTTAGTTGCTCATCCCATCTTTTTGACGTGAATACGTTTTTAAAATTACTTCTATAGGGTGGCAATTCAAAAAAACGAATGATAACAAAATCGGGGGATACAGTTTGGTGTTGCAGCTTCATATCTATCATCGCTATCCAAAATTTAATTGCACCACTGGAAAGCTAAATAATCAAATAATTTATTAGGCTATGTAAGGACTGTGATACATTGCGTGGGGTGGAGGGGGAAGCGCCGCCATTTTGAGGTCATTTTGTTGCGTATTGAGATTTCTATTTACTATAACTTTTGACTCAAAGAAGTTACGATGTTCGTTCAAGTTTCAATCGTTAGCCCTCAACAAAATCTATCGATGACAGATAAAACATTAGTGTAATATTGCGACTGTAACTATAATTAGGTGTTAAAATATTTAAAAATATATAATGTCGGGCTTAACGCGTCAAATGCCAAGTCGAAATACAATAATCGCATACGGTTAGAAAGGGCTTCTCAAGAGCAATAGAATGGTACCATTAAACCACCATATGACCGAGTCAAGCAGTGCCGGCAACGTAAAAATGGGGCGTAATATCACCTTTTACGAGACGTATTCACGTACAACACACGGCCGTGTCCATGACACAGCCCCACCCCATTATTCAAAGAGGTAAGGGGAAGAAAAGATAGGGTTAGGACAGAAATAGAGGGTAGTTAATTGCTGCCGCTACGCCCATTTATTTTAAAATTGGAAGGGTATGGGGAAATTTTTAGGCAACGCGAGCACCAATGCTTTCGAAGAGAAATCAATGAGATGATTGAAAAATAAAAAAAACTGTTTGCACTGAGACTTTAATACGTGAGATCCGTCACGGAAGCCGTTGAATGGCGTTTACTACAGAATTCCATCAAATTTTGTGATTCTGAAATCCCGGCATTGTGATGGTACTAATCTGATATTTCGGGATCGAGGAAAAGAAGTGCAAAATTCTCAAAAAGTTATTGCAAATAAGCAACCAGACAAAATTGTTGAAAATTCTCGCGAGAGCAAAAAAAGGTCTCACATTTTTTCATTTCAGGAAATCCGTTCAATCCCGAAATCCCGGGATTACAAAGAGGGTCTCGGTTGCCCTATTCAGCACCGCGGAAATTATTAAATAATAACGCAAGAAAATAGTATATTGGTGTTTTTTTAGATTATAAAGAGTGTAATAAAGAAAAGACTAGTGACGAGGATACATGTTTTACTATATTTTGTTTTATATATCGATACCCATGTTCCAAAATGCAACAATTCTGAATATGGCAGTGTGATTAGATTATGCAGCATTAGATTCTAGTGCAGCATGATTAAGTATTGGTGCTCTTTGTAAGTGATTTTATGTATGTAGTCTCATATACTTTTATACCTAACTCCATACTACCAAACTCAGACTTGTTTCAATCTAGAACTACGGTATCAATAAGGTCGGTATTGAGTTATTGGCTAAAAAATAGTGAATACTTTGTTGACTTTTTTTCACTTATTTCTAAACAACGTGTGATTTAAGTTGATGGACTGTTCCTCAGATTCATGCTTCACATTATACATTAAATAAGTCAAATATATATTAAGTCACTCCATTATGTTTAGAAGCCGTGGTACAAACGAAATTTAATGGCTGTCTCACTCTACCGCATCGATGTGTACCAGCGTAGAATATTTTAGTGGCGTAGAGTATTAGCGCCCCTTTCCATAATATTGCGGGAACTTGTCGTAGACCTGTGGCGATGTTCTTCGCACGTATGTTACAGTTGGGACTATTGCGACATCTATCGTTTGATAGACAGTTCTTCAAAGTTCTGTGAATTAATAGTTTGACAAATTAGCCTCATGTCAAAAAATAATTTGTAACAATCCAAAAACTTCAAAGTTTCCAAAATTTTGGAACAATGGAAACAATTCGACATTATACGATAATACCCATTATAATTGCCTACGGCACCATACGGCTTAAATATGTATTTAGGGTTTATATTATTACTATTCAGTAATTTTCAAACTTTTGATACACATTATCTGCATACAAATTAAATGGCTACCTTACCTTTCCTTACACATATACAGACTATAGCATAAATTTTATTACTATTATTTACATTTATGATAGTTATTATGTATGCTCAACAGTTTTTTGTCATTTACTCAAAACTTGAAAAAGCTCCAGAGTGCTTTTTGCAACTCAATGACAATATAAAAATTCCATAAATATAATTCAAACCAACATTGCTGAATTTCTATAAATTTACAATTAAACGAACGATTGTACTATGACATCACTAATATCCTTCGTAATCAAATACCTATATTCACATTGACTGAATGAGAACTTAACAAGCAAAACATATATTTTTACATACATAATATTTTGATTTAATCTTTTAAAAATACTACTACTATTTAAAGTCTATAAAAAATATCTTTATCAAGAGATATTGGGAGTCGTACTAAACTTAATTAAGAGCCGCATTTGCCTAAGTCTGGCCTATATCCATTACTTTATTTGTTGAATAACTAATTATTTCAAAATATATCTTCATTAGAAAAAAAACATTAAATGTTTTTTTCGGTAAATGCAGTAATATTTTAATTCATTTTATTATTTCTAATCCGGTGAAGTATGTAAAGTTATTAAATTATACTATACCATATTATTGACATTATTTTACTAATAATGGTGTAATTAACTGGTGTGCGATAATAATATACATAGCACTAAAAGTGCGTTATTGTATTTTTTACAACAATCTTGCAATGTTTGGTTTTACAAAGCAAACAATAATACTATTGTCCATGTGCTTTGCTTAACAAAATATTAAAAGTAATCTGTATAAATCGGTTCTTGTCAATTAAGTCGTTGCGTTTTTCTCCGCTTGTACCATATGCGTTGTATATTTTACACTAAATTGGCGAAATTGTTTATTTCACGGAATCAGCAAAAAATTGCGTAATTCGTGAAAAGTGCAAGTCCGAAGCATTACGCAAATTATCTGCCAAGTGCGAAAATTTGTCAAAAATTCTTTTGCTTACCTGGTAAATAAATAGTAGATATGTAAGTTGTTTATAATAACAGCACTCTGGCGGTGTTTTTTGAAATTCAACCGAATGTAATTTGCTTTTATAAAATTATAATGATCGTCAACGTCAATGGCGCTCATCTCTATATTAAAAACCATTGTTTTTATAAAAGTAGAAGGTCTTATGTAGGGAATCCAAACCCTAGCCAAAACGTTGATCCCGGGATCTCGGGATAAATTTTTTTCAATCCCGGCATCAAGACATTTAAAAAAAAAAAAAAAAAACTATTGGTGAAAAATAAATTTAAAAAAATATTCTATATTATATTACCAGCTGTAAGCTGCCAATACGTTAGCAAAAAGCTCTCTTAATCTGAGTTATTCGCGATGTAGAGGTGAATGAGTGGATTTTTTAATTACTCGTAAAAAATAAGCGAAATCATTATCAAACTAACTTAATATGCAAAAATACGAAATATAACTTAAAATGGTTCATTTAGATAACTGAAAAAAGCAATTACCTACTTCAGACCGCAAGAATGAAGATTTTTTAAACTGTTGTCTATATACATACATTATTAATAATTTTATTGAAGTAAATAGACGTAATTTAAATATTAAAATATTCCCACAGTACCAAAGCATCGATTGTTTCGCCATTTAATCAAAGGTTTCGGTTTACGGTACAAAATGAATGTTTATGAACAATTCCGCAAAACAAACAACATTGATATCAGGTAACATTCATTGATGTAGAGAACAAAGCGAAAAATAAATTTAAAACATATCGAAATATGAAGCTTTATAATAATAAACAATAAATATTGTCGACAAATGCATTCAAATACAGTACACGTGCGTATAATGCATTGAAGGAATTTAATAATTAGCATCAAGTTACCTTTTCGGCTTTGACTTGCTCTTATCGTAAACTCGCGCGTTATCGCAAAGATTAAGTCTTAATAATAAAATTGGGCATTGTTTATTGCATATGCTTGAACTGCCGACTTGAAAACCAACACGTTTCTGTTTTAAAATCAATCCCGAAAGTTTCGGTATTGTGTTTTCTAATCCCGGGATTGAAATATATCGAAAACTGTACGGGATCCCGGGATTGGATTCCCTAGTCTTATGGCATAGGGCAATATTTGCAAATAAAAATACACCAATAGTTTCAAAGTAAAATTCAATAATGTTATATACTTTGACTACTTTTAAAACTATAAAAAACAATTGATTGAAATTGACATAAATTTTAAATCATAAAAAATTGATTTCGTTTAATATACATAATAATAATATATTAATAGCTTAATAAAATATATGTCAATTGGTTCATTAACAAATACATTAATATCAATTACTTACATGCAAATATCAAGTTAACTATTTTATCATAGTTGTCGATTTCAGTAATTTAATAAATAAATAACACTTTAAAATAAAAAGTTATTACTATTTTTTTTTATTACTTAGCGTCATTTAAATGAATGTCGAAATAAAAACTATTTGTCATGTATGTATTATATAAACAAGCAACTGCCGAATAAACTTTCTTACTATGTAATTATTATTGGCAGGACATAGATAGTTTATTAACACCTTTCCAAAATGTTATGTCAAGTTGGCAGTAAAATTATCGTTCGTGTATAAGCAATGTGAATGAATAGGAATGTAGAGATTATATATTGTCTCTGGTAGAGATTTCATATGGCAACACTTATGTTTATATATCATTCATTTGTCATTTTTTAAACGACCGAAACAGCTTTATTAAAGTTCATAGTTGTGGGAATTGGAATTATTATTCATTATATTTAATCAATTTATAATGAATGTGCTATATTGTGAATAAAATATCACTGACATATTTTAATTTTCTAATCTTAGCAAATCTTTCTAATGGATATAAAGGAAGAACCAAGTGATGGATATACGGAAAAGATTCCTGGTCTATGTTTGGACACAGAATTGATGTTAGAATATGATGGGGAATCTGGTGAAATTCAGCCCGAAATCAAGTTGGAACCTGCCAACAATGTTGAGACACAAAAAGTCCCAGTCGAGCAGGGTATACCTGTTGATGAAATACGGCATCTAAACACTGCCAAGAAAAGGACTGCGACCGAATCGACAAATGGCGATGATTCTTCTGCTAAAAAAACGCAAGAATACGATGGATCTAGTAGTAATGGTAATAAATTCATGGTATAAAGTAAGATATAGCTAGTCATGGATTATTACGGCGAAAAACTTCACAAACTAAGCTAAAAACAACGCCACGGTTTAAAATTATTTTTTGAGAGCTTGATAATCGCGTTAAAACCACACATTATTACGAAAATCACTGAAAACTATTTCGTATTTCGCATAATTTATTTCCATAAGAAATTTCCATGCCATATATTACTTTAGGCCTACGGATTTTTCTAAGAATTTGAATAAGGTTTTACAAAATCAGTTGCATATTGTAAGTGAAGTTGTTACGATTGGATTCTACTCTTTTGACATATTTTGATATTATTGGTTTCCCTGATTCTGGTTATAGCAGAAACTAAATGTAACAGACTGGACGGAAACAACTCAATAGCAGACTACATCGAGGCGCAGTTATGCGGGATTAGGTGGAGTGTTTGTGGTGTCTAAACAAATTCCCTCCCACCCTTTCCGATCCTTAAATAATTGGGGGTATATTAAATAAATCGATTAGTTAACCTCTAGTCATGTCCTAGCCTTATCCTTCTATCCCTACTACTCTCATTGAATAAGGGAGGTTGAGCAACTGAGTAAAAAACAGTTTTTGTAGAAAAATTTTGTTGAGATACCTCCATTACGAGGCCATATGCTCCACATTGGGAGTGGACATGGATTAAAAAAAAGTTATAAAATGTAGAAAAGTAAAATAAGATAAAAAAAATCAAGCTTATTTAACCCTTTTAACACCAGTTTTTTTTTGGAGGACTTAAACATCCAAGCATTTTTTGAGGTTTTTTGGGTGTTCTACAAAAATTGTCATAACTTTCTAGTTTTTAAAGTTATATTTTATTTTACATTTGTTTTATAATACTTTAGATAATACAATCCCATAAAACAATAATTTAATTTACTGGAACAACCTAAAAATACACAAACATGAAATTAACAAAAATTTGATAAACAAGTTGAGATAAAATAAATTATTATATTGGTTAGTTATTTCACATATATTTTTTGCAGAATATATCTTCAAACTATTGTCTATCGGTATGAACACTTTAACACAAGTTTTAATAATTGATATGTATTTTTAAAATCAACTAAATTAAAAAAAAACCGTTTTCTACCGTCAGTTGATTGCGTGACGCATAATATCATGGGTTTTTTTGTCGTCATGAAATAAAATGCCGCAACTAATTACCACTAGTCCAACTTCTTTGGTAGAAAATTATTAAGGTAAAAGTTTAATATAACATGTGTTAAAACATGGTTTTTGTGGAGTGGAACATGGTTTTTGCAGCGCATTCGAGCTGCTTGGATGATTTAGCACAAGTACCAAGCAGCGCGATCGCGCTGCTTGGATGGAAAAGGGTTAAGTACTGTTTATGGCCGCATCGTAACTGCAAAATGAAAACAATCAGATTTTAGGAACATTAATCTTTTCAATAAATCCTTTTTTAGATTATTATATTCATAGATATTATGAGTACTATTTGCAAACCCGGTTCGTTCTAAAATGGTTGAAAAATGAATTGAATTCTGAATTGAATCTTGAATTAAATTCTGTAAAACAATGGAATCTTAAAAGCATTTTTAGTTTTACATTACTTTGGAATGATATTGTGTATGTTATCAAGCCAGGTTTGAGTCTACTTTCTAAAAATATTTTAAAAATGTATTTTAATTAACTAAATTACATTCGTGGTTCATCTTTCAACCACTTTTTGAACGAGCCGAGTCTAAAAATAGTACTCATAATATCTATGAATATAATAATCTTAAAAAGGACTTATTGAAAATAGCCTCATATATAATTGGATTTATATTAACATGGCGATGAAACTTGCACAATTAAACACAATCTCACGTGTAGTTTAAAGAAGTTCGACTTGTTCATGATGGTGTGAGTAATTTATAGAATGTGTTCCTTTCATATTTGACTACATTTACATGATTTTTGACTCACTCAAACTGCAGCCTGGTCTACAGGCTTCTAATATGTGGTCAAAAGTGTCGAAAATAGCCTGTTCATGTTTAAATATATTTTAATGTAAATGTCACCACTTGTAAACAGTGTTCGGTGTAGGGTTTCAAGAAGAATTTCTTATGAGCAAAGGGTAAATTGTAATCAATAGCATTAACTGATGATAAACATTGGTTTATTGGATTTGGAATCACAGGTTGTTTATTATTGGTATGAATATGCCATTAGCTGTATTTTTCTAACTTATTACACCAATATTGATTGCAGTGTTTTGTAAGTATCAGGACAAAAAAAGTCTCATTTAATAATTTCGTAAATGCTTTAATTAATTGGCAAATATACTTTCTTTTCTACCCCACATTGCAAAAACAATTTCAAATTCATATGTTTTCTGTTGTTCAATTTTCAGAGACATCACATGTTCCAAGATCGCCAATAAAAAAACCTAGATATTATCGAAATCAAGAGTCTTTAAGAGAACAATATATGAAACTAGAAAAGACAAAAATGAAACTGCTAGAAGACCATGTTAAAAATGAACTTTGGTTTAAGGATGAGGATTATCATTTCTTGATGAGTCTCCACCCTCAAATGAAAACCTTTTCCCCACTTCAAAAATTACAAATACGTCAAAAAATTACTCAAATATTAATAAATGAAACAAAGAGTTTGTCAAAGTGAGCCATTTCCTGTAAACCCTGCTGTTGGCTGTGGGCTGTTGTTCTATTCAGCTGTAAAGACACTTAACCATTGATTTGTTAAATGGTTAATAGATTTGTCTTTAAAAAGAAATGAATGTCTTTCATGTTCATATTTCTTCTCATCTATCTTTTATCCAATTGTAAAAATAGAGGAGAATTGGGGTAGAGAGAAGAATTAGTAGGCTGATGGTCCTTTCTCAATCATACCCTTCGTTCCAGAACTTTTGAACCTGAAATGAGACGGAATAACGCAACATTCTTGAAAAATCCTTTGTTGAGATTCTTTACATTGAAAGTGGACAAATTAAAACGTATAATTACATCAAATTTTACTTATGCCATGATTTTGACCTACAATGGATCCTTAATTTATAGCTTTTTAAGAGCATCTAAGGATTATTATACAAGGTTCAGAATATTACATAACTGTAAAAAATTAACAATAATTGTCAGTGAATGATGAATGCGAGAATGATCGGTTGAGGTTCCACTGTTTATTTATCGAATTATATACATTCATAAAACTACATCATTAGTTTATTAATTTTGGTCTGTATTCACTAGTGTAGTGCTAACATAAAAAGTCTGGGAGCGCTGATTAATTACAATATTTTAATTCTCTCTAACTGCAGTGATCCAATTCCCACAACAAGTTTCCAACAAAATGTTTTTCCAATACATAATTATAATTGTTATTTTTTTAATATTTCGACTGAAGGTGCTTGGTGGAATTTCAATATTAAATTTGAATTATTCAAATTATGTACATTCACACAAGTTTTGTCACTAACGACCCGGGTTCACGGATGAACTTGACTCAGTTCAAGTTTTGAATTAGAATAAAGCTTAGCTAGTTTTTTTTACTAACTGTAAAATTAAGTTTTTTAAGTCTATAGTTGATGCTAATATAAAAAATGTTGAAAATTTAAAAAAAATAATGAAAAAATTGCTGAAACATCAACGCAACAACCTGCATCCGATATCATCAGTGCCATGGCTTCATTCTGGCGAGTTTGAAAGAATCTGAGTTCTGGGCATTGCAGTATGTGCTCAGGGCTTTTGAACATTTTATTGAATTGTAAAATAAATAAATGTATATTGTATAAGTATTAGCTTTAACATTCCAAATTATGAAATTTACAAATAAGAAAAATATCAAATTCACAATAAAATTTACAAATAATGATACATATATGTTTACATTTTAAAAAAATACACATTTGTACTAATTCCCACTTTTAATACTTTAACCCGTTAACAGCTAGAAAAAAATAATGTTTTTAGTCCTGTAAGCTAGCAATTGTCTAAAAACTAATAAAGGAAAACTTAATATTCATTTTGTGAGTCCTTAAGAGATGTCTGACCCTTTTTCAATGATGCAAACTCTAAAAAATATTTATTAACGTCGTAATAATGAGAACACACTGGTGGGTAGCGTGTGTGATTAGTAGGTATGTGACACACCAGTGGGTCGTTAGCTTTAGAGTGGTTAATACGAATAATACTTTTCATAACAAAAAAAGTATCAATGGAGTAACAGTAACATAAAAAATAAAAATAATCAACAAAATTGGATAAAAATATTCAAGATCCGAAACCGAAATAGACTGCTCCGCGAACCTGTTCGGGGACAATCAGGGGATATTTGTTTGACACCCACACATAGCTGCATTTGCTCATATCTAACATTGCTAGCATATACCAACACTGCATCATGGACACATATAGGCCGCTAGCTGATTTCTTTGCAAAATACATATTTTTTTGCTGTTATCAATGAATAATTTTATTACTGAATGGTTTCATTTTAATGATAAAAGTTTTGTCCAGGATTATGTAAAATATATTTGCTCAGTATATTTGGAGAAATAAATGAAAATATACAACCTGGATTTTTACCGTCCATGATAGGGCGTAAGTGTTAATATATTAATATTTTTATGTACCTGGATTATATTGTTTTATAAATACTTAACAGCTTAACGACCGCACGTTTTTTTTATAAAATTTCACCTGCCGAAATAAAATTTTGCGAAAAATTCGCAAAAATTGAAAATTTACTAAATTCACTAAAATTTGTAAACAAATTAAGATATCTTTACAAAAAATAATTTTTTTAACTTCCAGATACTTCGCCTATACGCATATATGAGTCCGCCGGCCAGCAACCTATGTTTTTTAAAGACTCCAATACGCGTCCGCAGTTGTTAAGCTGTTAATAGAGAAAAATTGATAGCGTGCCCATAAACTTTTTATTGCTACTCATTAGCTAGGTGTCATTAAAAAATGTATCTGTACTTATTAGCTATTAACTTACTGATACATTAAAGACTTATGGTCTTGACCTGAAAAATAGTCGCATTCATCCAGATAAGTCATGTATATTGACCTGAAGCCTAAGTCGGTGAGTCCAGAGCATGGTGTATGAAAGTTTTTAAGTGACCCACAACTTTGTTTATATGAGCTGTTGAAGAAAGAGTCGTGTAAGTCAGTGGTTTCCAACCTTTATGTTACTGTGCCTCCCTTTGAACAAAAAAATATCTTCCGCGCCTCCCAATCCTTTATTTCACATAGTAATAAAGACACGTTTTATAGAGTAAATAAATATTTTGGACTGTTCGCGCCTCCCTTTGCAGTACCCCACGCCTCCCAGGTTGGAAATCACTGGTGTAAGTCATAGATTGCTCATTTTCATTCAACTTTCTATCGCCTAAATAAATTCTAGAACATACAGTTTTTATGCTTGGATATTGAATATTGTCTTGAGGTTGAGGCCTGTCCGCAGATCTAAATACTGAGAACGTGTTCTAGATAAAAAGTATCATTTGACTCATTTTAATAAAGCTGGCACTATTGGCTTATTCTGCAGATTTTCTTAAAAGTTAAATAAATCAGTCGATAAAAACTTGAAATTACGATGGGTATAGTTGACCACTTTTTTTGCACTACAAATAGTGGAATAACAAAGTAATGAGTAAAAATATTATATTAAAATGAATTTCCCACTGCCAAATACATTTAAAATAGCAAATTACATATTCTATTAAAAAACTGACTTGGATGACAGGGCATCCAATCCCGGGATCCCGTTAAATTTTCTGATCCCGAAATCCCGGGATTGACATGGCCGCGATTCCGAAATTCCTCAGTGAGCTAATAAAAAAAAAAAACGAGGTTAGGAGATAATCTGGGGAAAAAGTATAGGGAATTGAGTATTTCAAATTCCTCGGTGAGCTAATCCCAATCCCGGGATTGAAAATTAATCAATCCCAGAATCCGGAGATTGGATACCCTACGTGTTACCTATTAGATACATTTAAAAAATATATGACATGTTTCATGAATAGTACAAGGCTACTTTATTTACCACTTGAGTTTTCCTTGCATCTTTGTTTATAGTGGAATCTTAATCAGTGGCTGCTTTTCTTTTCCGCATTATGCTGAGTTCATGCTCAACACGAGACTTATCTTTTCCTTTTCGATCTTCAGTTGAAGATATTTTAATTTTACAGCATTTTATTTGGTGCAGGTGTTTCCCAACAGTACACCGATAATTTTTCTTAATAACAATTGTCAAGTTTTACCTTAATTTTACATTGCTTTTTTTACTAGTTTTACATTAGCCGTATATTAAGATTGATGAGATGATACATATTTTTTGTAAATGCTATGTGGTCTTGGGCAATGTGATTTGCAAGATTGAAAATGGTAATGTTTTGACGAATAACATTCAGCCATTTGTTTGAATTTTTATTTGAGGGGACACAGTGCTTTCATTTATCTTCCCACGGTTGTTTGTTTCCTTCCATTGTTTAAAAGATCTAGTAATTATAATATAACTATAAATTTCCTTCCACCCTCTTTGTGGTGCAGATGTTATTAGCTAAACACAAATTTTGTTCATAGCCATATTGTTTTATCCTTACCCACTACAAAAAAAAGAGGTTGAGCATCTGAGTAACAAGCAGTTTATGTAGAAAAGCTTCATTAGAGTTCACGCTCAATATTACAAGCGGACATGGTTAAAAAAACAATTTGTGTATAATATAAAAACACAGTTTAATAACCTGTCTTCTAGGTACTACCAAATAGGTAAATTATTTTAGGGTCGACGTGACATTACCCGGCAACATTAATCATTCTGCTTGACGTATTTTTACTTAAGTGATGAGAAAGGAAGAATAATAAATTGAAAAAAAATATATTTTATGAAGATAGTTCTATTTATTTATAGTGATACCTATCTATATTTTTAAATACTAATACGTTGTATTATAAAAGATGTAAGATAAATGTGATCAAAAAGTTGATGCTATTTGCTCACAGGTACCACTACAATATCTAAACCATGAGCTGGCGATTCAATAAAAATAATAATTATTGAAAAAATTGTATTTAGAGAATAATAGTATACATATTAAAATAGGATTTTTTTCTTAGCAAAATATTTGAACAGCATTTTTTTATAAATAAAAAATAAAATAACATTCTTTTTTACAAATTCAACATTTATTTATTATGATCAGATAGATCCTAATAAATAAATGTAGATTTAGTGCAAAACACATGATTACTATTTTATAAATGTTGGTACTGCTATAAAAGAAAAGAATATTTAATTAATCCACAATATTCAAAATTGTGGGTTTAATGGTGTGTTATGAGCGACCGCTGTTATGTATTAATTATTTTTTAGTAATGTGTGATGAAATTACTCTCCTGCCCATAATTCAAACGTAAATATGTAACAGTAAGATATCGGAATAAACTACTGATTAATTGAAAGCTATTCTGATATATCGAAAGAGTGAATTATCTATGAATATTGAGATTTGAGGTGTCGCGATATAAAAATAAAAACAATATGGGTATGTACATAATAAATAACACATGTGGTTCATCTATCAATTTATGCATGAAATAAAGATATTTCGTTTAAATATTATACGTAATGCTTTTTGTTATATTCGTTTTGAATATCCTTGTATTCAATCAGCGGTTCACTATTCGGCGAATGCTGAGGCCTCCGCAAACAAACAAACATTTAGTAATTTTGATGATTAAATTTAATATTTACTCTTCGTTGAAATTGATAGCCCAACCGCAGATGAGTATCAAAATATTTTCAGTAGAAGTCTGCCCGCTAGACATTTTGGTCAGGAGAAAATATTTTGAAAATACGATCGTAGTTTTGTTATATATACATTAGCTTTTTATTATATAAGTGATTTATATATCATTAGGTTTTTTTTATAACAATATTTATTGTCCAAAAAGATATAGCACAGCATTAGAATTATTAAGACTAGTGTACCATGAATTGCACAAGAAAATAAAAACGATATATTATTTTGAAACAAAAATCGAATTGGAAAATAGGAAAGAAATTCAAGCGGAAAAAGTAAATCGTTCATTAGGCCTATCATTAAAGGCAGTGATGCACAACCTTTACCTTCTAGCGGGCCGCATAAAAAAAAAATTCGTGGGTTCGGGCCGCAAAGAAAAAAAATATTTAAAGTACGTTCAGTCCTTTTTTACACGGAGCATATGTACGTTCCATATAAAACAGCTTTACAAAAAACCGTGTAAAAAAGATTAAGTGAATTTGAATAAATGACTGATAAGTTCCATTACATTATTTTGGCCGTGTTATTTCGAAAGCGTGAAAATAAATAAGCCATGCAAAAATGTATTATGAGTACATGCTCATTAAAAACCGTCGAAGTGTGAAATATTTATGTTTCATTTATATTTAATTCAAAAGTTAATGCGATCTTGGTCTTTGTTAATTTTTAACTATTTTCTTTTAATCTGACATAATATTTGAGGGCCTGTTTCTATGAGCCGATTTATCCTCCTTCATTGAAGAAAAAGTTTGCTTACATTTATTAAATAAATGTTTTACGTGAAAAAAATATGTAGAGAAAAATATTGATGGGCCGCCACAAAATTCATAAAGGGCCGCATGTGGCCCGCGGGTCGTGGTTTGTGCATCACTGATTAAAGGCAATACTTGCTGCTGCCGCACATATCGTGTAATTAATTGTCTTATCACAAAACCAGAGAAGAAAATCTTTGAAGATGAAATAGGTCATTAATAACTTGGATTAGAAAAATAATAGAAAAATACATTAAAATCAAAACGATCCTTGAAAAGCTAGTATTCTCGGAAAGAAATTAACAGAATATTTATCAGTTGAAAGAGTAATTATTTAAATGGATATTTACATATTCTATAATCAGTAGAATAAGTCACATGACATATCAAGAACTAACAATATAATAATCTCAAGCAAATTAAGATGATTCCTTACCCTTGCACCCCTTTCAACCATTTTTAATAAGTGCTGAAGTGACGGGTGACACTTCTGATATCATATGCCCGTCAAAATGATTGACGTTTTGATTTCAGCAGCTCTTTATTATATTATTATACTATGAGGGTTGTATAGTAAAAATGTTTGATTTTATTTATATTTCATTTCTTTAATATTAATATTCATCATCATCAGATAGCAAACGTAGAAAATACTACTACGTTAAGATTTTCATGGTATATTATTCATTTGTTCGAACCTGACACCTCTCGACTGTGTCACATTTTAAAAGTTCATAAGAAGTTAGCTGAAGTTGTCAAGGCTCGAGCGCAATACTTACCACTGATAGTTTATCCATGTTCCAAGGACTTTTTTAGACTATGAAAATGGTGCGTATAGATGACTTTATGATATGTTTACAAGATACTTCAAAAATATAATAAGGATTAATTTTTTTAGTTTTTTAATAACGATAGACACAATTCCAACGTTCCCTTGTGAAAAAAAATCCCTGTGGCCCTCTTAGAACATGCCTCCCGTTAAAAAACCCTGATCTAAGATATAAATACAACAAATCAGCTATAATTTATATAAAGTAGCAATAGTTATTGAATAAGGGGTGAAAGATAGTAATTGTACCTTGCGCAGCTTAAAAGATTACACAGAAGTTTTATGTAAAAAACTCAAGTCATCTTTTTTCTATATACAGGATTATTAGATAGTATTTTTTTTTACTTTGTTTGATTCTATGAGTATTTTTATTTCTTGGCATTCTGTTGAATCAAAAAACGTATATATATTGGCAACCCTGCTCATAAAACAACGTTGATTGCATTGTTTTATAGTTTATATATTTTCATATAAAAGTATGTACATATCTACAATACAAATATTGAATTTGTTATTTAAGACACAGAAGCTTGAAAAGATTGGTTCAACTAACACCATTTATGTCGGTAAATATTTGATATCATGACAAATTCAAGGTCAATTATTGTTGCTACGTCGCAAAAGAAGAACTTTGTATCTCGTCCGTCTAACAATGCTCACGTAAAATCATCCCGTAAGAAAATACGTGACATATTTTTCGAGCCGTTCTTCGACAAAAAAGAAAGCATACAAAAAGCCCATTTTACGTTTTTGAGAATACTCGGAGTGGGTTATTTCCACTTGCCGCAAAAAGAAAACTTCAGATGTTATCCTTTGCCATATGTGATTTACTCTTGTTTTGTGCTGGGATTTTGGTATGCCACGTTCTTAGTGTGCGGCTGGATAGACATCGTGAATCATATACACGATTTCGAGCACCTACTCTCCAACATGAATATGTTTACAACGTTCACCGTATCCATAGTGAAGATTGCTATTTTTATGTGGAATAATCAGGGCATACAGGACGTAATACATACTCTAGAGGTGAAAACGGCGGTGTTTTATACTAGCCGCGATACTATGAAGACGTGCAAAAAACTATGCAGTTACCTGACGAACACCTTTTCACTTTTTTCGCTGTTCACCGTGTGCGGGTATTTAATCAGTGGTGTCTTGGCTGACCAAAAATTGTCGGGTACCGCAGTATTAAATAATTTAACTGCTACAACTCAAGCCAACAAAAGAGTGCTCCCATTATCAATATACACACCGTTTGATATTGCGTCGAATAACGTATTGTATACAATTGTATTTATTTACGAAATTGGAGCAATGTTCTGGTGCGGATATACAATACTCTTTATTGATATGACTATAGCCTCAGTGATGATTGAAATACGAGCGCAGTTGGTAGTATTGCAAAAAGTTCTGAGCAATATCGAATTGTTGGCGCTTGCTCGCTTCACGGAAGAACGCAGTAATAATAATATCTGTGAAATGGCCACTAGAGATATAGATGACTTATTGGTAGTGTATAAATCAAGATACGAACGCTATATTGCTGATAGAAATGGGGATTCTGTTATGAGAAGGAACGTAAATTTATATATGAATATTTGCCTGAAGGAGTCTATTCGACATCATATTATGGTAATTAGGTGAGAATTTCGACACGATTCTACAAAATTTTATATTTTTTCCCACGGGTAGATTTCTGAAAACACTGTGCAAACATTCATTGAACAAAATTATCATGAATTTAAAATAGCGGCTTTCAAACATTGGTTCGCAGAACGGTGAATTTATGGGGAAATTCCCTGTAAGTACACGATAATGTGTACAAGTTCCGAGTTCTGAGCACATGGTATACAAAATTATCATCAGGTAAAACAGTATTTTTTTTAAATTGAACGTTAATATGAATAAAATTGTTTATTTACCAAATCCTGATTTTTTAGATGAACATTTTTCAATTTATGAAAATTCACAAAAAAACATAAATAATTAAATAATTACTCGTTTGAAAAAACCTAAAACAAAATATCTTTCTAATTCATTTAATTAGTATTTTTTAAATCCATGTCAGCTCCCAATGTAGAGCATATGAGTTCATGATGGAAGTATCTAAAAATAAGTTTTCCTACGAGAATTGCAAGTTACTAAGTTGCTCAAAAACCACTCTTTTTTTGAAGCGATTTGAGATAGAAAAGATAGGGCTAGGACAGTACAAGTGGTTATTAGCTACGCGCTGTTATTTAAAGATTGGGAGAATAGTAGAGAATACAAAGGCACAACAATCATTCAATTAATTGCGAAAGTGCTGTTCGTTCTGAGACTCGAACCCGTGAGATTGTCAGGGAAGTCAACGTGGTTGAACTCAGCACCACGGACTCGACGTGGATTAAAAAATATTACAATAATAATAAAAGTAAAAAAAATAAATTATATTCAATTACGAGAACAATAATTTTTAATGTTCTTAGCAACGCAACTAAATAATTAGTTTTTTTTAAATAATTTTATTATTATAAATATTACAGATGTGTAAGGAAATTGGAAACTGATTACGAAATTGGGTTTTTATTTCACATAATCTGCAGCCTGCATTCGCTCTGCCTGTCTCTTTGTCTATGCTCAATGGTAAACTATCTTTATTTCATAAATAAATGTAAAAAAACAAAATTAAAATAAAAAACTAAAATTATTTATCCATCTTATAATTTATTAATTAAAATTTAATGTACACTCAACTATTTTTTACACGGGTTTTAAACACTATTTTGAAATAACACTACATACTAAAAATAACTAATACTATCTTTTTACACAAATTATTTGTTCTAACACGATTCAACAATGGAATATGGTAAAAACAAACAAAATGCTTCATAAGATCCTAAAACATTAGCCTTGTCAAACATTTTTAGCGATGAAAGTGATTTATGTCCAGACCTTCAAGTAGTTAGTGATGAACAGATTTTTTTTGTGTAATTAATTTATTGAGTTTTCATAATTACTTTTTTATATAATTTTCCATACCACAATGTTGTTATTTTTTCTATTAAAAGGATTTTTTAAATTAAGGGGGCCAACTTCAATTTTTATTTGAATTCTACCACCCTTTTAACACGTTTTTGTTATATTCGTGGAACGTATTTACCGAGTAAAAAAAAGAGTTGAGTGTATGTATATGGTTAAGCACAGAGATACATTAATATTCAATAAATGTCAGTCATCGTAATTATTTAATTCACAACACTGTCCCTTATTGGCGAAACTATATCGACTGTGGAAAAGAAAAAAGACGTAACCCACACATGTTTTTTGATGATTTTGGATCAAGGGAAAATTATGAAATATACACAAACTTTTAACGCATGGAGACCGATAAACTGGTTTTTAATTGACTTTATCTGATGTTTTTTTAAAAAAAAAACTTTTGTCTTTTTTCTTGATCGCGATTTCCACATGTCCTTCTTTTTTTAATCTTGAAAGCTAAATTTAGATTCTAAATCAACATTTTCAGCTTTTGAAAAATCTGTGGGTTACGTCCTTCTTCTTTTCCACAGTCGAATACTATAAAATAAATAAAAAAAATATTAGTGTACAATTAATTGCAAATTCATTTCAATTTTATAGACGGAATCAACAGGAGGAAAAACTGTTACAATGATATTCCTCGGTACGGCATTTGTTATTCAGCTTGGTTCTCAATGTCTTCCTCCCGAAGAAATTAAGCAGCAGGTAAAACACGTAAAAACATTTTAAGCATTACCGTTGTCTACTGAGAGAACATAGTTTCAATGATGTATAATTTGTATACTCAGATATCATATATTTTTGTATAATTAAATCTTAATATTAAACTTAGGGCTTGTTAGCAGCGGATAATGCGTATGCATGCCAATGGGTAACAGCTGATGTTGAATTTCGTAAGAATATCAACATATTTTTGACCTACGCTAATAATCCGATTGAGCTCACTGCATCAAGAATAGTAAAAATGTCCAACAGCACATTTTTATTGGTAAGAGTATATTAAAATATCTATTTAAAATTTATGTGATCGACAAAGTTACAAACATTTGATTGGGCAAATCACGAGAAGGCAGAATTATATTTTTTTCAGCTGGTGAATTTCATTATTTATTCTTAAATAGTATGTAAAATTGCACTAAATAAAGTGTGTAGAAATAAAAACTGCGAGTACAACTTAATTGCTTTCCAAGATTTCAGACAGTTTCATAAATGAAATTTGATATCAATTTCATATGCAAACTCATATTTTTCTTCTTTTAAACTGAAAATTCACAATAGGGGCTTAATGATAAGCAAAGATCTTAACTCTGATTAGGAGAACCGTTTTTATTTCTAAACGCTTCGAACGTACATCATGAATACAATAATTACTATTATGACAAAGAAGAACTCATTATATTTTGAAGGAGTAAAATGAGAACATTGGTATGAGAAAATAAACTATTGATTTATTTTTCAGATTGTCAAAACGGCGTATTCATATTTTGCTGTCATTCAAAGAGTAAAGGAATTATTTTAGTTGATGATTTCAAATGCATCAATTAATTGTAAAACAGAAACAAAAGATCTAAAGGTTGAAGTTTAAATTTCATCATAATTATAGACCCACCCACAAAGATATCTAATCTCGGATCTTTTGTGTGATCCAGAGATTTCGGGATTCAAAACACGATTCCCTGGATGCCGGGATTAATCATTTACTAAAATTTCATTTTTTTACATATCTGTACATTTAATACAAAAAATAACTGTTATTACAGCTAACGGCTGAGGTGACATTTTTTTTTCTTAAATCTCAGTTCCTTGAAAGTATTTCGAATAGAATTTATATAACAAACACTAGTGTCCAAGATTTTAAGTTAATCACTTTTAGGGTGTTCACTGTCAATACTTGGTGGAAAGGCATTATATTAATAAAAACAATAATCTTTTGTACTTCATTCCACTTTATTTAATATGTCAGGACCGGTTTCGCTCATTGCGAGCGTTGACAATGCTCGCAATGAGCGAAACCGGTCCTGACATATTAAATAAAGTGGAATGAAGTACAAAAGATTATTGTTTTTATTAATTTTAAGTTAATATTGAAAAAAATCTTTTTCCACCTTTCAAAATTGATTGAAACTGAATTTTGTATACAAAATGCTACAATATATGACAGGAGTAAAACCACAATTGACATGTTTATATGTAGATATTACACATAAATTTGTATGTGTATAAAAAAAGCTGAGGTACACTGTCGGAAATTGTTTTGTTACTAAAATATATGATACTAAATCGGGAAGAATTTAGATTTAAAAGTTTATTTTTTGCATGTTATAGTAAATTACGAAATCCCAAAATCGGTATTAAAATGATTCCGGGATTACGGAATCGCCAAATTTATCGGGATTCCGGAATTGGATGCCCTACCACCCACCAAAAAAATACTCATTTCCACAGACAGATACGAACAGTCCAAACTGACAATGTAATACAATGAAATCACCCAAATTTTCTTTTTTATTCTATCTATCACCGAACATTAATTGTCACTTACTTTGTAAGTAGTATTATATATTAGTTATAACAGTTTCAAAAACAATAATCACACAATTTGTACTCAAAAAGAGCAAATTTACGTAAATAAACTTAAACAATATTTCTAATACATGTGGCAAAAGCGATAAAAAGGAGAAGTGCAATCAGTGGCGTAGCAAAGGGGGTGCGGCAAGGGCAGCCTTGGGGGCGGTATTTTTAAAAAATACCACAATTTATTTCAAGAAATTATATTTATACATAAAAAAATTATGTCACCTGTAGTAAAAACTCCTAGTTCATAAATAAAAAGTAGTAAAAGTGATAAGAATAGTAAAAACAAAATTAAAATAAGTATTGGGGGTGGAAAATTCGAGGACTACACCGGGCGACAGGACCCCTTCCTACACCACTGGGTGCAATACAGTGGACCTTAGATTTATCGTTCTCAAAACGACAGATGGAAAAAAAACAATAAAATCGAGACAGAAAAAGAAGTCTCGTTGTTATGAAATCCATCTCTAAGAAGGTTTAATAGTTTTCTTAGAAGCTGTATGTTGATACTAAAAATATTTGGGTATAACTTAATTAATTCAATCTGCCAACTAATCTAATTACTGAAACGTAAAAATGTTACGTTACTTATGTTAGTTTGATTTCTTGATTGCTTAATCAATTATGATAATGATACACTAAATGAAAATAACAAGTCATCTGTTAAATCATGATATTGGATGCGGAAAAAGCGATAGCTGGAAAAGCGACTTCATTCGTTCTTTTGAAATTTTGAAAGAAAATATTTCGAGATCTAAACCCAACAAACAAGCCAGCAGTGGCGGTTCTACGTATTGGGCTATGTGGGCTTAGCCCGACCTGCATTTTCACCCAAAATGTGTAGAAAAAAAAACTTTAGGTGATTGAATAAAAATGAACAGCAATTCGGCCGCTGAACAAAATAAATACATTTCTAAACGTAACTAACCTTTCCCAAATTTATACAATATATTTGTTTTGATTTTCCTCTGTCAATATAAGACAATGCTATGTCTACCTACAATAATACTCTCGATTGTGTTTTGTATAACGATGTTAAGCCGAGCCGGCTTAAAAAAACCATGGCATAGATAATATACTAGAAGCAATGGCTCTATACATACTTCATACAGAACAGGCAATGTGACGTCAGTCTGGCAAAACCTGGCTCGGACTATTTTAAAATTAGTCCGAGCTAAAACAAATGCTTTTTTGCAAAACTCTGTTTACACTGGGGCGCAATCAAGCACGATTAGAAAACGTATTTATTTTATAACCATTGGCCATAGAAACGTCATCTAATCGTACACGATTGCGCCTTGGTATACAGTCTGTAGTCAATACGTCACCCGGGCTTATTAAAATTAGCCCACCATAGAATAAAAATCACTCCTACCAATCTCTGTTCGTTAATAAGTAAAGTCAGAGTTCGTTGTATTCAGAGACAAGTTTCGTATTGTATGAAACAAAACATGGTAGTTCACTTTATTTGAAGGAGATAAATTTGAGGTTATTTTTTTTACTATTCTATTATTTTATACTTACATTAGCTTTGATTTTATTATAAAATAATTTATGATTTGCAGTAGTATCGTAATATTTGTCAATTTGCTTGTAGATTAATATATAATATACAGTGGAAACATGCACAATTTCGTAAATAGTATACAATGCTAAACTTTTTTCTGGCCCACCCAAGATTTTAGCCAAGAACCACCACTGAATGCCAGAAAGCTCAACAATTCAGGAACGATAGAATAAGTTTTCACTTTAATTCAAATACGTATGTATACACAACAATATTTTCCGTTGATAAAATAATTTATAAATATGCAACATTATAAATAAATACCAATAAAAAATCTTTGGAGAATGTCTTTTTTTAAATATTGGATCGACCAACACAATTGTAAACTGATATCAATGAGATAAAAAAAACCAGGAATCATGTATAAAATACTTCAGATGTTATTTTCTCTGTGTTGAATAAAATTATTAACAAGTATTAAAATTAAATATGGCGTTTCAAAGCATGGGTAATAAGGAAATTGAAAGAAACACGATAGGTAGTTATGTAGGGTAACGAATAAAGAACAGAGCGCGCTTAAAATTTGGCTTGCTATAGCGATGGGTTTAAAGTGTTATTTTTAGTACCCCTTGGGGTCCTTTTGAAAAACTCATATAAGCAATAAAAACTTTATTTTTATTTTTTTCCCAATCCAACTTTGCGCATCGTTGGGATAGCCTTTTTTAAATAAAAATAATTTACGCGTTTTTTAAACCTTGTTTTCATCACCCACATAACTGGCCGAACTAATAAAAGAGTTGTACCTACACGCCATTACCGCATGAGAAAACAAATTAAATTTATTTAACTTCTTTTTGGAGAATAACTTAAAAGAATCTGCAATGCAGTGCAGCTATAGTGATTAGTTAAAACTGGAAAAATTTTGTAATACTTTTTCCAGCTGTATTATTTTAATTTTTATATTCTCGATTGATTTGGTTTTAACTTTTTCATTACATATACATATATCTAAGTAGTGACCGAATCTCGTTTAATTTTATATAGCCCTAATTAAAAATATGGGCATGAATAGATCCTAAAAATTAACGTCTAATATAATATTATAACGTGTTTCATGTGACCATAAAATTTCTTACAAAGCCGTGATGAAATAGGCATTTATTTAAAATACGATAAAACCAATGAAACAAGATTTGGAGACAAATAAAACATTAACAACAGTTACTCAAACAAATAACACAAAAAGGGAGGCATCGCTCGAAAACGGTAAATCTTTTCATTGACGTATTTCGAAATAAAGACAGGAAGTCAATTAATTTTATCGCAGAATAAGTTGTGGTGCAATTTTACTCACTGAGGACAGATTGTTAAAATAATAAATGTCTTTTACAGTTCGCATTGAGAAAATTATTGATTTTGATTTTAACATATATTTATTAACAAAGTGCTATTTTAAAAAGAATCACTATACCAATTAAAAAAATCTGCATCATCATTTGGGAGCTTTAGAAACAAAGAGGGCAGTCTCTTTATTTTGTCTAAAATGAGATGAGCCATCGTGTAGAGCTAGCAATTTCGTATATAGTAGAAAGCTAAATTTAAAAACGTATGGTTTTATTTAACATATACATTTTTGAATAATTTAAGTCGTTTTAGTAACAAAGGTGGCAGTTATTAAACGGATTTCACAAAGCGATGTAAAGAATATTAAAATAGTAACTATGTATACCAAATACTTCATATTGATCAATAGCTTTTCATGGTTCCAGAATACAATCTTTTTCAAAAAAGACTTGACAGATTCATATGATTGTCACGAAAGGTTGCAAGTCGGGTTTTATAATATATTTAAAAATTCTTGAAGATATTAAAACAAAATACCTGTAAGAATTGAGAAAAGCTTGTTGTAAAAATAAGTGTACAACTTTATTTAGTATTCAGTTTTATACAAGCAGTATGTTAAATTTCAATCGTTCAAACTATGTGCATTCTCACAGATTTTGTCACTAACGACCCGGGTTTCGCCTTTCGGCATGAAGATGCCACTTAATTTTGGAAGGACACGTGTTCAATCAGGAACTAGGGATAAAAATGTTACACCCAAATACGGACAGTCATAAGCTCTTTTTCCAGGAAATTTTGGAAATAAATAGAGCACAATTGCATAGTCTTCCGATTTTAAATGAAATATTAAACCTACCAAGATCTCCACTTTTATACCCTATATAAATATAATCATAAAACCTTTGCCTACAAACAAATAAATATAATTCTTGAAACTACTTACTACTCAAATCTGTGGGCATTCCCATGAGCTTATCCTTTTCGCCAGCAATGGCTTTAAACTCAATGATACATTTATTTCTTATATAAACACGAAGCTTTTATTTACTAAGCGTCAGTTCAAGTTTATCCGTGCACTTGAACGCCCGAAGACGCCGAAAGGCGAAACCCGGGTCGTTAGTGAAAAAATCAGTGAGAATGTACATAGTTTGAACGATTCAAATTTAATATTGAAATTCCACCAAGCACCTTCAGTCGAAATCTTAAAAAAAAGCAATATGTTGTTTTTACTCTAGCCTTGAATACCTATTTAATTTAAATGTAGTTAAAAAGAGTCGTTGTAATTAAATAATTAACATACTTTTACAATGTTTTATGTTATTTAAATAATATAATGACGATAAGTCGCTATTGTTGGACTTTTTTTTTCTCTATAAATATGTTATAATATAATGGGAAAAGTTTCAAGCTCTTGACCACTGAGAGCAATGTGGACCACAAAGAATCGGCCGAGGAAAGTTTTTAAAGTGGTTACATAGTTTGAAATATATATATTCTGTATCTTAAATTAAATGTTTATCAAAGTATCACAAACAAATTTCAATTGCTTAGTAAATTATTTTAATTAACATTCAGTACAAGTAAAAGTTTTTTAGAAAATATTTATGAACACAAATAAAAAAAATGTATCTTTTAAAATATTGTGATAATAATTGTTGTAGAAGTGACAACATTTTTTTCACAATAAAGACAGTTGAAGAAAAGTGGTAAAATATCGTATGTCTATAAATGACCTCTTTGGAAATATTGTAAAAGTTAGGACATTAGGCGGAAAAGAAAAGTTTTCGTAGTCCTGATGGTAGATTTTTGTTTAAGTGGACTTTTATAACGAATCTTTATTCCGTAATGCGATGCTTGTTCTTGATTACTTGAACATTAATATGTGAAAGCTAGCGAACTATTTCCTATAAAAAAAAGATACGACATTTTGTCTTATGCTTGGTTCTGAGTGATTGAATGAATTTAATCATATTTATCATTTTTGGCTGTATTGGATAAAGCTGCCATATACTACGACATTAATAGTTCACTTTTAGAGTGTTCACTGTCAATACTTGGTAGAAAGGCATTATATTAATAAAAACACAATATTCCTTTGTACTTCATTCCACTTTATTTTAGGTCAGGACCGGTTTTGCTCATTACGAGCATTGTCAACTGATAAGAAAAATATATAGATAGTGCTATTTATACAAATTGAAATTGAAATAAAAGGTGTTAGCAACTATTAACAATGAAAAGAATTTACAAATAACATTATAAGTGGCTCTACAACTACACAAACTTAAAATGCTCATCACCTATAACATACAATTAAAAAATCATCCTCAAAATCATTGTCATTAGTAGTTATTGTAATGCGCTACGTCGTAGCGTCGTAGCAGAGAAAATGCTCAAGAGAAAATTGAATAAACCCAAATGTCTCTTCTTCCAATCGAATCAATGAATTTGTTTTAGAATCCATCTGATGACTGTCTGAAAGATGAATTTAGTGAAACTACGAGACGCTATTGAATTAATTAATAATTACTATAAATTAATGAATCAGGAAACAATGAATACACTGTGTGATGACCACTGACCATATGCTCTAAATAGGAATGCTTCTTGGTTATTGTTCTAAGACCAATACATGTTGTTCTGTGTTCACAGTGAAGTGTTCATTAAATCTAACTTCCAACTGAAACGTTGCATTTATTTTGCAAGAGTAAAGTTTAGAGCTAAAAATATTAATTCAAAGTTAACCTAGGTATTATATAATACCTTTAAGGTAGTAAGTCAACGGCAAAACTGCACTTATTTAACAAGAAACAAATACAAACGTTATTATTTAAGTGAGAGTTAATACTATAGTTAAACTTCTGATTTATTGTGGAGTAACACACTCTCTGAAACTCTACGTGTTATAAGTTAGGGTCGTATTAAATTGAAAACGAAGCAATAAACAAGTTTTAACTATTTTACCCGAGTTCAAACAGAAAATACTATTGTATTAATAAGAAAAGTTTTTCAATATATGCATAATAATTTACCACCATAGTTTTAGAGAAATAGTAATTTCGTATTTTCAATCAGTTCTGCAGTGATTTGGTCGATTTACAATTTCAATAAATAATGACAATATTATATATTGTTATGAAATTAAAAGGGTTTTTGTTTAACCATGTGTTTATTCACTTAGTAATTAATTCTACTTTTAATCGATGCTATAAATATATTTATATCGACAGTTGTATTTTTCAGTACATTTTGTTTTGATTAATTATTTTAAACATTGCATTTCGATCACAAGATGAAAACTTATTCTAACCATTATTCATTACAAAGAAGTCATTTGATCGTTGGTAGAAGTCTTTCTGTACTGCGAAACGCGTCCAAAGCGTAAAGCGAAGTCTTACAGTATTATTATGTAAATTCAGGTCTTGTGGAATGTATTTACCGACAGAATTTCCTATAAAATAAGAGAAATCGCACCCTCGGGAGACTCTTGGTGCATTTAATACGCAAATGCATGGGAACTGGAGAAGTCTACGAGATATTCTACTGCTAAGAGCTGAAAGGTAAAAAAATATACAGAGCAGAATCCTAAATAATAGTAAAATTAAATTGAATGTTTCTTTTTGTTTTAGTAAGGTAATTTTTTAAATAGTCATATTTGTGTAAGTTTTCCTGGACAAAGTATAATTTTATTTTGAATACAAAAAAATGTAAACTTCAACGTCTCTGATAATGACATGACTTTTGTTATAATTAATTATAAAATTCCTATATTTATTTAATTTTTATTCATGGCTGCACCCAATGTAGAGCATATGACTTAATAATGGAGCTATCTCAACAGACCTTATTCTACGAAAACTACTTGTTACTCAGTCACTCAACCTCTCTTTTCCAAAGAGAGTAAGTCGTAGAGTTAAAAGGATAGGGCTAAGACAGGCTAGTGATTAACTTATCGCTCTCGCTACCCTCAGTTATTGAAGGATCGGAAAGATGGGAGGGAATTTTTAGAAATCACAAACACCCATGCCTTCGAACATAAATCGATCGAAAAAATGCTGTTCGTACTGGGATTCGAGCCCGTGAGATCTAGCACGGAAGCCTAACAATGCTTACCGCTGCGACACAGGACCCGTCGAATATTTATTAACCACTAAATAAAAAAGAATTCTAACCGATCGAAATTTATTGTTGGAATTTTGCATTTTTTAACAAGGGTCAATAAAGATGCATTTGTGAAAACTTTGACTTTACACAATATATTGCTATGAGATCTTTGTCAGAAGAAATATAATCATATTTTCGATTAAAATTGTGTGTCAAATAAATATGTTAATATTGTATTTTACCAACATGACCAATACATGACATTAGTTTCAAACACGTGTACGGTTATATTGAATATAAACTTTTAATGGTTAACTCGGAGAAACTTGAAATACATTCCAAAATTTTGCAGGTTTATAATTTATTGTAAAATTATTAATATAAGTTTGTTCCCGACACTAGTCTGCAAAATAGTGTTACGTAGAATATTATTTGTATTTTACTTTGGTCAAAGTCAAGTTCAGGTTGTTGTTATTCGATAATGATCTGTAAAGTAAAACAAAAGTGACAAGCTTGTATAATTAAATCGTTTAAATGTGTAGTTTTTTTAATCTACTGTCATCGTAAACTAAAATGAGATTCCATACGAAATGACGAATGTAATTAATGGGAGTATCTATGTAATGTGTTTAAAAATTTCTACAGTTACTTTTTAAATCAGGACTGATTTTATCAATGTATTTTTACGCTTTTTTTGACGATACCTTATTGTCATTCTATGTATACTAGTATTATTAAGGATGAATAAAATAAAATATCATTTTACATAATATGGATATTGACTTTTAAATACATGAATCATTCATGTATGAAACTCCTCACAATAATCATTCTTATAACTAGCAACTAAAAATTATTTTACTATAAATATATTATGTAATAGAATAAACTATTCTTTTTTAGAAATCTTCTGCATCCGACTCTGGTTTTTGTGATGTCCTTTATATTTTAACACTAAAAGAGAAGGTTCTGTTATCCTATTCATGATTCAGATTTACAAAAAGTACAATAGGCATTTAAATAGAAGGTATCTAACATATTCCTATCTTTAAAAGGGTGTGGCTTTCAAAAATATACGAATATACATACATCATTTTTTTTTCGGAAAAAATACTTTCTTGTAAGTTGAGTTTTATCAAAGGACTAAAATCTTTTATATGTCCCCTTCTATGTTTTTCCGTTATTATTTATTACTTAAATTATTTATATGACATGATAAACTATTTTATAACCTTTGTAATAACTACCCACAATCAAGTATTCTATTAAATGAGTTCAAGATATTTTTTGAAAAATTATTTGCTGCTTAAATTTGTTTGAAAAATTTAAAAATAACTTTAAAAAATAAGAAAAACTATGAGGCGTATTGTATCACATCCCGTATTTTTTTTTTATTTTGATCAGTTAATATTATTAATAAAAACACAATATTCATTTGTACTTTAAGTGGAATAAAATACAAAGGAATATTGTGTTTTTATTAATATAATGCCTTTCCACCAAGTATTGACAGTGAACACCCTAAAAGTGATAATAAATGTTGTTTTCGGAGTAATGGTATTAAAAGTGGATTCTCTTACAGACGACTGACTGAAAAGAATTGAAAGCTTTAGGAGTATGGCAGGAAGTGCAATATTTTGGTCACCGAACGGTTGAGAATTTTCCGGTATTCAAAACGGAGACGGTGCGGGAAGTGGAGTTGAATTAAAAGTCACGTATAGAATATGCAGGTCTGTTGTGAAAAAAAAACGATGTGTGAAAATTGAGCCTAGATCATGCCTGTTTATAGTTACTGAATATTTTTTTTTTGCACGCAGGCGTATCTATAGAAACAGTTGGCGGTAGAATGGTTTTTTTTAAGCGTGTAGTCAATCAAGTAAAATGATGAATTGAAAGAATAGTGATTGAGCCTTCACTTTAAATGCTGCATTCAACCAAAATATTGTTAAACTAAGTAAATTTACTCGAATATTGAAAATTGACAATTGTTTCAAGAAAGTTTCAAAAGTTGAAAACAAAAAGTTGCCATAACTGTTTGAAAATGTATGTAGATATTTTTACTTTTCTAAAATAGCCTGTAAAGTAAAACCTTTATATAATATAATAAACAGATGAGGGTACGGAGGTGTCGGTTAAAACCAAATGTCCGTAGATTATCCAAATGCGTTTTTTATTAAAAAAATAAACAGCACATTACAAGACCAGTTAAGTTTCTCTAGATCAGTGATGAATGATGAATTTCAATGATATTTCTTTTAGCTCACCGAAGAATTTGAAACCCTCGATTTGGTATAATTTTTCCGCAGATTGTCTCCAAAACTCCTTTTTTTTTTAGCTCACCGAGGAATTTGAAATCCTCGATTTGGTATACTTTTTCCGCAGATTATCTCCATAACTCCTTTTTTTTAGCTCACCGAGGAATTTAAAATCCTCGATTTTGTACCGAATAAGCATTATTTAAAATTTACATTGAGGCTTCTTCCACCGCGGCACACCTGGGACTTCTTAAGGCATAGTAGTGTGCCGCGGCACACAGTTTGGCAGACACTGCTCCAGATGGATAGAAAAATAATTAAAAGGAAAGTTTTCTGCTATCAAATATAAATAAATAAAGAAACTTTGTTAGGAAAATATAAAAATAGTATAAAGTTAAAATTTTTGAAAATACGATCAAAATCTGTTTATCCGTCGTCGGAGGATCAGACATTTTGGCCTTGATATCAAGTTTGTGTTGAGCTAAGTAACTACAAAAATCATCTTAGTAAAAAAACAAATTATTTTGAGCTATTGTCACTGTATCGCTCGTCATGAAACGTAGCTGCTTTCCATAACGCATTAATTAATTAGTTTTCATGTAAATTCATACCAAACAGTTTTAAGGCCGATACAAGCCTGCTTGAGGCATATAATTCACAAGGACTTATTTTCTTAATTCTTAAAGACATGTTAAATAAAATTTAGTGATTGTTCAGTTGCTTAGAATTAAATTAGTTAGTCACTTTTAGGGTGTTCACTGTCAATACTTGGTGGAAAGGCATTATATTAATAAAAACAATAATCCTTTGTACTTCATTCCACTTTTTTTAATATGTCAGGACCGGTTTCGCTCATTGCGAGCATTGTCAACTGATAAGAAATATAATTTAACAATGCTATTTATACAAAATTGAAAAGTTATACACAACAGTTGGCATTCATTTCAATGCCAACTGTTGTGTATAACTTTTCAATTTTGTATAAATAGCATTGTTAAATTATATTTCTTATCAGTTGACAATGCTCGCAATGAGCGAAACCGGTCCTGACATATTAAATAAAGTGGAATGAAGTACAAAGGATTATTGTTTTTATTAATAAATTAGTTAGTGTTAATTCGTGAGAGCCGTAGCGGATAAATGTATTATATAATATTAAATAAAAAGTGAATTCGAAGAATTCTCTTACAGTAGAAAAGTATTTTAAAATCATCAAAAAATTTATACTGTCTCAAAATACAATTCAATGTTTCAGGATGATGATTAAGTTAAAAATTGGAAAGAAAATTTGATTCAGAAACAATTGAATCAAATTAGTTGTTTGATTTCTCAATAGGTGATTATTAATCTGATAAAACTTATGTTTTGTATTGAAATATTTTCATAATTTTTCAAAATAAATATTTGAAAGCATGATCGCACTAGAGTGTGAAGTGTTTATGAATATTGAAAAATATTTCCAGCTTGTAGTAAATATTTTTGGGAACTATTTCCAACTTAGTAAATGAAAGCAATTAATAATATCTAGTGTAGCATCTACATCACGTAAAATTTTGCTACTCATAATGATAACAGAAACATATCCCATTGTGTTGCTATTTCCACACATTTATAAAATTTATGAACAATATTGAAAATAGTGAAGATTAGGAATGATTTATTTCTTTTATATATTGGGCACTAAGAAATAAAATAAATCAGCACTTATATTTTTACAAAAATTTCAAGACGAGTAACACGTTTGGTAGGTAATTGATATTATGTAATTTCAGTGGTTTTGTCTTAAAATTTGATATTCGTCGAATATTTTAAATTATATACATTAATTCAAGCTGCTTCTTTCACTTAATTTCCAATCAATACATCCATATTTATTTTACAATGTTTGCATAAGTATCTGAGATATTTACTCATGATTACAACCTAACAATTTAAACATCAAATGGAATCTAATAATTCCAAAATAACTCTGGTCATGGTCCTATCAGAGTCATAAAAGGTTTGGTAACACATCACATTGGTTTATTTTCATACCGATGCAATCTGAATTAGTTCCCTATCAATAAATCGCTATCAAATCATTGTATCATATCGTTTTATAATGATTTAAGCGTAAAAATTGCTCCTCGACAATTCGGAATTATTAAATTGTTGTAAAGTGCTGCATTTGAACCCGGGCCCTCCGTAGCCGAAGCCAACAACGTTGACCACTCGACCACACAGGCGGAAGTTTTTATAAATTGATTTTTCAATCGATTTATGAATTTATGTTCAAAGGCATGGATGTATGTGATGTCTTGAATTCCCCCCTTGCACTCATCCTATCCTATGAACGGGGCGTATCGAGAGCGACTAGCTTACCACTAATCCTGTCCTAGCCCTATCCTTCTATCCCTACTCTCTTTGGAAAAAAGAGGTTGAGCAACTGAGTAACAAACAGTTCTCGTAAAAATACTTCTGTTGAGATAAACTCCATTAGGAATCCATATGCTCCACATTGGGAGCGGACATGGTTTTAAAAAAAAAAAGTTGCTGCATATATAATATTTTTCAATCATACACTAGTGAAAATAAGAAGAATCTGATTGTAATCGCGTATCAGATGTCAGAAGCACTGAAAAAATATTATATTTATAGTTCTACTGCTCCAAGCTCCTGTTTGAAGCTCCGCTTCAATGTCTATACTCGTATACGTATAAAAATAGTATAAAATAAAATTTGACTTTGTTATTCCACTGATTGTGTTTAAAATTGTGGTACGTGTTTCGCCCATATGAGTAATATTTTCACACTTAATATCGTACTATTATTTATTTATGAAGTAAACATTGATTAAAATTCTTAACATCTTTTAAAAAATGAATAATGGGAGTTTTCCCTTTATACCGTACGTAGAAAAAGGGTTGAATACAAAAAATAATATGAGTACAATTTGTAACAATCATGGAATCAATGGAATAACAAAGCTCTCCGAATATTTTTTTCCGCCAAATCCATCGAAAGTTTTCGCTGTATTTATAATATAAAGTTACTTTTCATCAACACACCACTGTCAGTTGATCAACCTATGAATGTAATACATGCTGAATCACCGGTTGAAATATTAAACACTTCATCCCATTGGCGGATACAGGATCTAGGGGAGGCAATGGGAGGCCATGCCCCCCCCTAAGGAGAATTTATTTTCCATTTTTCTAATTTAGTAAAACTTTATTGTGAAATGTGCTCTTTAATTGTTTAGTTTATTATATTTATAGAATAAATACTTAATTATGTATTGACTATTTTAAAATAATCTATTTTTTAATGTATTATTTATATATCATGTTTATTTTCAAATTGAATACCACCCTCCTATGACAATTTCTGGATCCACCACTGCTTTATCCGTAATGATAATAAATTCATATTTGTTAATAAAATCATCGATATAAATATTATGCTTCAAGCGGCCAATCAAAATATGTCATTTTAAAACAGCGTCGTATTATTTATTAGAAAATATCAAACAAACCCTTTAATATGGAAATGTGACGCATTTTTTTCTCATCGTAAGAATGATTGAATAAAAATGTTCACATTCATAAACTTCACACCACTTGCTATTGACGGTATTTTTAACAAAAAATATTTTTCAGCCAATATAGGAAAGCGTTCGAGATTTTTTTTTGAATTTAGAATGATAAAATTCACGCAGCACCATCTGGCGGCAGCAGTTTGACACTTGACGCACTTGAGCGTTGCGATCACTAGCGACGCGTGGCGGGAAAACAAAAAACTATCAAAAATGGGAAATATGCAAAACGGAACACGTTCCAAAATGCGCAAGCAGCTTTGTGCCAACCAATGTACTCGTATTAACTGAGCGGAAGTTTACGGACATAATCGCCAAAATATTTTACTTTGATACCTGCCATGCATTGGCGTATTTAAACTGGTATTTGAAACCAAATTTAAACAATATACAATATTATATGATCAATACAAGATTGTTCATTTTTTAAATAATTTTACCAACTTACAAAAACTGATACTTAGTACCGAATTACCGAAATTAAAAATAAAAACAAAAATTTAAATTTTCAATATATTCTGGAATATAATTTGTTATTGTGCGGTTAAAAATGTATATATTGTTATTGTTTTCGATACTCTAGCCTAGGTCAGTGATACTCAACCTTCTTTCGTCTGGGCCGCAAGCCGGTGTTTGCTACATTATGTGCGCCGCAGCATATTAATAGTAATACGAAAATATACAACATATTATCCTAATCCTCATTGCTGAGAGGAGGATTGATGAAATAATGATTCCAGCGGGAATGACTGCCTATCTCCTGACACTCGATATCGCAATATACAAGCCATTCAATGATTATTTGCGCATGAAAATCAATGAATACATTGAAAACAGAATGATGAGAAATCAACGTGGAAATTTTGTTAAGCCTGGCCTACAAGAAGTTGTGAATTGAGTGAAGAATTCATGGCATAAAATAACTGAAAGTTGTGTTTCCAATGCACTACGAACAGGCTACTTAGACAAGAAATACTCATTTAAAGATAGCTATATTGCAGGACATGAGAGATTTGGACCAATGATTCAATAGGAAATAGATTTTGAGGAAATTCAGAACGGAAATCAGAATTTGATGAGTTATGATGATGTTTCAGAAGAAGATGACTGACTGTATTCGAATAAATTTAAAGTAAATGTAAAATTCCTATATATAAATAAATATTGAACGAAAATATATAAATCTACTTATTGTACTTAAAAAGTAAGCCCTCCCCCGATAATATACCCTGGCTTGTATTTCGGACCAAAAAAGAAAGTAAGATAGTGTCTTATTTTCGAAAAAAGACTGTAGTCTCTTAAGTTTGAAATTGATTTTTAGCCCTCAATTTAGAACGCATTTGAAATAAAAAAAGGTTTTCTAAAAATGTACATATTTTTCTAATTAACAAATAGTGAATGATTTATCTACATTGTTGTGTGAATTAGTATTATTCAGAATAAAGATATAAAGTATAAGAAATGAAAAGGGATATTCTGTAATAAGTAAGATTAAGATAAACATTTTTAAACCTTTTTGGTACAGTTTGGATAACATCTGCCACAGTGCAGTAAAAAATATTGTTCCAATATTCGAGGCTATTTTTTAGCAACAGTTTTGCATATTTTTAATATAAAGATTTTAGTTTTTCATCGGCGGCAAATGGCACGGATGAAATATAAATATATACTTTAATGGATTTCATATTTTTCCTAGCATATCCAATATAAAAATAACCTTTTTGCGGATCTTTGAAGACTTTAACTGATGTAAAAATAGTAACATTAGTGATTAATGACCATTATCTTTTAATTGATTTAAATGCGATATTATGAATACAATTTCAGACTTAATATAACTACATAGATGATTCATGTCTGTAAAAAAATGTCATGAACAAAAGTATAAAGTATTTCACTTTTAGAGTGTTCATTTTCAATACTAGGTGGAAAGACATTATATTTAAAAAAGCCACAATATTCTTTTGTACTACTTCCACTTTATTAAGTGTTCGTTGTGAGCGAAACCAGTCCTGATATTTTTTAATTAAAGTGGAAGTAGAACAAAGGAATACTGTTTTTCTTTAATATAAAGTATTTTGTGAAAAAAATGACATTGGTAAAAAGATGCTTTTTGAAGTTCACAAATAAATTATTTTCTGCGTATGATTTACTTATTTTAAGAATTGTAAGTTTTCGATTGTAATTTGGTTGAAAAATTATTAAGATACATAATATGTATTTCAAAAATATGATATTTGTTAAAATAAGTGTAAAAAGTATAACTATTGCATTTATATAAAAAAAATTAAAATATATCTATGTAGTAAAAAACGAATAGAGTGGAATCTATTTTCAATATCCGGAATTTTATTTGCAATCGATTTATGTAAGTTATACAAAAATGAAAAGAAATGTCTGAGCTAAAAAAATGAATGTAATATTATTTACTTTCACTGAGTGCGGAGTTACAAAAATATTGATAACATAAAAGCAATCATTCAGTATTGGTTACTTTGTTGAAAATGTTATACGATACTGGTCAAAATGGCATATTTAGTTATAGTTTGCATTCTCGTAGCTTGAAAGGCATTAAGAATAATGAAAAATGAGAGCGTAGGGCGAGTAGGCAAACAAACGAAGATTTATACCCCTCGAAGATGATCCTCGTATTTTGGGATACGCAAATATTTTATTTCACTCTGTCCATGCTTCCCTTTCATCGCATCGCATTGTGGCAAAGTAGTGGATAAATTAAAAATAGTCAAACTGTGAGTCGAATAGCAAAAACTATTTAAATAAACTGACTTGAAAATATTCATAAAAATGTTCTTGCTTTTTCTTGGAAATTTTATTCATTTTAAAGATTTGCTTAAAATAGTTTTGTTAAAGAAAAGGTTTACAGATAAAATAGTAAAACAGAATAATCTAGAAAAACGGTATGAAGCCGAATTTCCGTTATTTAAATGTAAGTTTTTCGAATAATCGGCTCCAAACGAGGCCACTTAAGTTTCCATAAATTGGCTTGACAATTTTAAACGTATTTATACAATCTTTTGTTAAAATAAAAGTGAATTAATATAACTGCAATAAAGTTTTGCGAATCAGCTATGCAAACGTCAGTGCTACGTTGAGTAAACGAGAATACGCCCATTATGCTTTTAAATCGAGTGCGGGAAACTTCACATCATAACCAAGTTATGAAAATTGTTTACAAGCGGTGACATTTTGTTATAAACATGTATAACATTTAAATATTTTGCTCGTTATATCTAAGTTTTACTGTATTTGAAAAACACAGCCATGCAAATGTATTATATAATTTCGTTGACTGTAGTGATACTATCAAAATATATTGCCAACCATAAAAATCATTTAATAAAACTCATTAAAAAAAAAAACCAGACGTACTAATAAATTTTGCGATTTAAATTGTTTTAATTAAAGATTTTACCCTCGTCGGTTGCTCAGTTGACAGTTCGAATACCCGACCCGACACAAAAATAATATTGTAGTATGTTTCGACGGATTTATGGATTTGTTATAAAAATAACATTGACGCCAGTGATGTTTTTATCAGGGCTGTGGAGTTAGAGTCAGGAGCCGTGGAGTCGAAGGTTTCGTCCGGAATCGGAGTCGAAAAGATCTTACCACTCAGATCCATTTAAAAATGAATAAATAATGATGTGTATTCAAACTATAATAGTCTATAGTGTTGCCACTGCATACTAGGCTGACTGAAGATGATCTGATGGTATACACATAAATTACATAAGCTTAAATAAAATGATTGAAGTCTTCGAAGTCGGAGTCGTCTTTTTTAACACGACTCGACAGCCCTGGTTTTTTTCCTGTCCAAGAAACTCTTAACTGTAAAATTCAAAATTTGAAACCTTAAACCACAAAAACGTTAAGGGAGCGACAAGCTGACTAAGAGTTTACATACTCGATTATTATATCCCTACCGCGTTCAAAGAGATTTGAGTGAATGACTAACAATCAGTCACCGTTCAACGGCTTAAATTGAGATCATTGAGAGTAAACATGATTGGACAAATGTATGTTGAAAATGCTATCCGGTAAGTCAAACATGTCATGTCACACGAAAGAAGCTTTGCCGTAAATTATTGTATTGATTATTACCAGTAATAATAAAAAGAAAAAATAGCCGTTTTAATAGAGGCAGAGAATGACTGTTGCATGGTTTTAGCAAGACAGTAAATTTTCTACTTATTTTTAGCATTAAAAATAATAATAAAACACAAATATTTAGGAACCTCAGAGGTGACGAGATTCTCGTACAAAACAAGACGTTGCTCTTTCGCAAAGATACGTAATTATGAGCTTGATTTATGGGAGGACTAAGCGAATGTGTAACTGTTTTGTTATAATATTTCTAACAAATTTATTACGGTTAACAGAATCTGAAAATTATTTAATTCTTATAGCTCGGTGAAATTTATTATCCGCCGGTGCCTGAAGAATGCTGTGAAAATGAAGCACGCAAACGATTATTGGGAAAAATTAACGCAAAAGGAAAACCTTCATGTGACAAATCAATAATACAAATAAAAAAATGTATCTATTTTTATAATATTTGATTTTAATGCAATGTACATAAAGCTCTCTTAATTCTAAAAGCAATAATGTGTACAAAAAAGCTATAATTGCTTGATAAAATCACCCGAAAAATGTGTCACAGAAAACGAAACACGTAGAATGTTGTGTGAGTACAGAATATTTTTTTTTTTAATTTTGTAAAAAAATGGAAAGTTACAAAATGGTTGCCGAAAATATTGTAGAGAACATGTCAAATATGTTAATTTAATTATCACGCCATTTGTGATAGATTCACTCAAAAAAAAGTAACCGATAATGTTTATTAGTTAATTATTCCCAAAAACACATTCATAAAATCAAATTTTATGGATACAAATATTCTGTACCGGGCAACACTAAAATCATACTAATTTCCAATTTCAAAGGTTCGTGGCAAAGCCAGAAATTGTTTTAGTCTTCTGGGAAATACTTTAGTTTTCAACAATGTTTGGCTTTCTGTTTTGTTGAAAATGATCTTTGCTCTAAATACATTTCTAATTAATGAACTTAAACCATATATTATTAAATACTATCATAGCAAGTGTTAATTATTATTAGACCATTGAGATACATATCAATCAGCCGTACTATTAAGTTATCATGTATTCATTGTCTTTATAATATACACAATCAATAATTATTTACGTCGAGGCAAAATATACATTTTAGGATTTTTTTGAATTTACCAATTTTATATACACTATAAATTTAAGACACTTAATAAATCATTTAAAAATGTTATTACTTTAAAGTAATAACACCGTTTGGTCATATTATAGTTTTAATTACTCGACAAGTAATTATTTCTAATCGGGAAACCAACCAATTATCTATTGCGTCCATTACAATTTTCCTGTTTCACGTATCAAATATTTCATAATCCTCACTATTTTAAAAAGACAAAATGTAGTATTGTAGTTTCACGAAACACCTTTAACCGCTATAACTCATTAAAAATAATCGTTTTTTATTAAAATTACGCAATGGCGAATACATATATAATTAAAATATATTCGCCATTTTTAAGGTAAGGTAACATTGGAAAACATTCAAATAAAGCATCGTTTTGAATTCAAAATTTGTTTTTATAAAAAGTGAAACTTCTATAACAAATGAACCTGATAAAATTTCAATCAATGTAACCGAATCATTTTTTTCTACAGAAATTGAAAGGAAAGATAATATAATAAAACAATGTTTATTCAACTAAAATTCATGACGAATATTTTTTTTTGCTTGTTATATAAAACTATTATGAATCATTTCACATAGACAAAGTGCGTGGAAACGTTATAACGTTGAAAAACAGTGAACGCAAGTTGTTTCCCTTCCCGAGAAACAATTTTATTCTTTGATTACATTTTTTTGTGTAGTCTAGAATTTTATTTTCAAATTTTCCGCATCAATTCGTGAATATAGTGAGTGAGATGAATATGAATTTCAGGACTACTCAGCATACTACACCTTTATCTGAAAAAAGTAATAGTATATGGAAGAATGTCTGTTTTTATTGAATAAAGATGAAAATAAACTTTGACTGAACAATTTAATCAAGGGTAAGTTCAAAAAAGTAATATGCTGTAATTCTTTGCAGCGGTTACAGAAATACAGTTTAAAACTAACGATGGGAAGAATTTTATTTTTTATTATCTATCCGTAGTCACTTACAACATTTCATTTGAATAACGATTTATTTGGCTTCCATTGAAATGTTTTCTCTCATCTGTAACTTAAATTGGGATAGAAAACGTTCGGAAAGCATTCGCTCTCACATATAAAATGTACGTTAAAGTTTTTGTTTACAACAGAAGCATTGATTTCATATTACACAAATAAAATATTGCAACAAACACGGGGTTTTTACGTTTGGTTTCCACATGTTAAAACGAAAAACGAGACTAACAAAAAAAGTCTCAAAAAGAAACTTTGCTTATATTTGATTTAAGTTGCTTACATTTTGTGTAAAAATGTGTAATATTTTATTTTAAAGTTGTTAATATATAGTAATTTAACATATACACAATTAAAGTAGATTAACTTATGTTGGTTATGATAATTTTTATGTTGGCTACAATATTGCATGCGATTCGTTTGCCTATGCTTATACTCTAAAAATAAAACTAAATTTTGTACTAGTAACAGTTTTAATTGATATTATCAAGACAGGTTTTGCTCATGGTTGACAGTATAAACTGATAAGAAAAAAATACATCGCTATTTATACAGAACAAAGTATCTTTTTAATATAATACCCTTCCATCGAGTGTTGACAGTGAACAACTTAAAAGTGATAAATGTCTTTACAATAATTATTTATTTAGACTTTTTTATTACTCAAATTTGATATTACTTATTTATTGTATTGTCTTACGATAGAAAATGGGTGTATACTGTATATTGAGAAAAAATATAAACTGATTTTTTGTTCAAAGTTGTCTAGATCTTTACTAATGGTTATGAAATAAAGGGATTAAATTATGAAATAATATTTAATCAAAAACATATATTTAGTTATTGAGCTTTGTAAGATTTTTGAATTTTGTTTCGTATGTAAAATAATGTACAGTGTAGCCACCCTACTGATCGTTCACATGATATCCGCAAATACTCGGCTTTTACCATAGTTTATCTATATGAAACCATTGTGTTTTCAATTGATGTTTTGTCGACTGTGTGATACGAAGTTTCGTGACACATAAAGTCGGCATTAAAATTTAAATTATAAGCCACTAAAAACACACATTATTAATTTGTGAATAAAAAACTGTACTTCGAAAGATTATTATATTGATTCTGGTACGGCGTTAACGCGTCGATAATAGCGCGCAAAATAAGATTATATTGTATTGCTCCAAATTGGTCAACATAAAAGTACGCCAGATTCAATAAATGATTGGAAGCCATAATTTTAACATACAGTTTTATCAGTAAATTGGAATTTTTAACAAGAATCGCTAATGATATTGTAATTAAATTTTGTGTTTATGTGGATGTGTGTGTTTTAAGCTGTTTATATTTACTTACGTATAGTTGCCTCAAGATTGAGACACATTTTTGTGTGCTGGGGTAATTGTTTCATTGACATTTATAAATAAAAAAATAACGTTGAGTGCCATTTTTTCACGATGATTAAAAAACCAGTTTTTCGGTATGATAAGCTTACTATTTTTATGAATTTAAATAGAAAAAAGGTAAAACTCAAATAAGCAATAATAATAATTACGGAATCCACCAATGTTTGATGGAAAACATTTGCCAAATGAATCGATGGTCGGTATTACGGGTACTCTATACATTGGTTATGTCGGTATAATGATCGTGATGTGCAATACACATTAGTTATACGGCGCTGCTGAATGGGATCGAGCTACGCAATTGGCATTAGGGTAATAATTTATCGATACATGTTGCGGTACTCGCTAAAGACACAGGTTGTACAGAATGTCGAATTGTATTTTATTGTTCAATACGTGCGAGCAGCTAGGAGTAACATGAATAGGGGCAAATAGCTTTCAGTACTAGAAAGTTCTCGTTGAATGCCTTCATAGATCAGAGTACGACTGTTAATTTAACTGTTACTAGAAATCAGATATCCATTAGGCGGCTTTCAAAAACGGAAATAATTGATGCACCGTTCTGTTTGTATGTCATAGATGCAAAGATACATCTAACAAGAAACTAAACATAAAAGATTTAAATAAAAATTATCATAATTTTTTATATTAGGGATTCATAATCTCTGATGTATATTAATGAGTTTAATTAGCATACGAATGGTGTATTGCATAATCATCTATTCAAGCGAGGATTATGAAATATAAATTTGTCATTGATTGATTGATTAGTGTTTTATTGCAGGGTTTCTCAACGGTGGGCCCTGTGGCTCCACAGGGTGTTTCAAGGGGGCTACAGAGATTTATTTTTGTTTTGGGGAGCCACAGCACAGCTTAGGGGGGGCCACAAGAAAATTCCGAAAATTCTCAGAAGAGCTAAAAAAAAGGTTCCACGCTGTTCATTTGGGAAAATCTGTAAATTCCTGGAATTTTGGATTCAAAAATTCTTGGAAGAGCTAAAAAAAGGTTCCACGCTGGTAAATTTAGGAAATTCGGTATGGGGGAGACAAATAAATAAAGACACTCAAAAGGGGCCACGGACCCAAAACAGTTAAGAAACACTGTTGTATTAGATAATACTTATATGATCATAAATATAAAATTTAAGCTCGTTTTTTATTTTTCAAACATCAAGATAAAAAAATTCAAAATATACTAGTATATATTATTTAAATGTCATAAGTATTTGAGTGTAATTTTAAATGACATAAAAATGCTGTATTGTTGATCAAATAATTGAGAGATTATTATCTGGATGGATTCAGCGGAAATTATGATATCTTAGTTACAGAATGTAACCCTTCTTGAGTTACAGAATGTGACACGTGTTTTGCCTCTTTGATAAGCATCATCAGACTTAACATCGCAAGTTTTACAAATATAGCACGTGTCACCCTTTTCAATAAAAATGGAATAAGAACTAAGTATATTTCGTTGGCAGTTATTACCGGCAGAAACCTATGAATGTAGGCAGTGGTGAAGTGGTAAATAAATAAGTACCACGTCGTTCATTGATTTCTTACCTATTTTTTTTGTTTTTTTTATATCCGTCTGAAGTTAAAAAAACCACAGGTTTTAAAAATTAAATCAATAAAAAAACGATTTTTAATATAAATATGTACTTACATATTTATATTCCAAATTAAGTTACAAGTCAAAAAGGTGGCAGGGGGCCTTCCTCATTTTCGGGTGCCAGGTTGCCGACCTGGCCCCACTACACCACTGTATGTATGTATCTTTACTTATTTTATTTTTACAGATTACCAAAGGCAATTAGACGACTAAGCGTTTTAAGCTGTACATTTTTAGGTCAATTGTTGTTTATTTATTTGTCTTATTGTCTACCGCTTTGCTTCATTTCAGTTCGCTTAGTGATATTTGAAAAAGTCTTTTTTTCTACTTGACGTTTTCCGGTATAATACCGATGATATATTGATTCGTGTATTTCATATTCGCGGTAGACGATGAACCTGGATTTCAAATTTATGGAGCTTTAAGTACTAGGGCGCGTTAGCGTCAAAATTCTTCGAGTCTCCTTAATCGCTAATGTTTTGGTATTTTGTATTACCTTATCACCGTTGCCAACGAGAGGGCGTGATCGCTACAGACGTGATAAATCTTTTGTGAAGCCAGTTCACGGGGACAACATATGCTCATTTGTAAATTACATTTTATATACCCACATACTTACATGTACACACACATGCGCATACATACATATACACATAGAGCACACGAGGAAGTCAGCCAAAGAGAGTCATTTTCATGATGCTTAGAGTCAAATGAGTGCTGAACATGCAAGCGGAAAGTCGAAGAACCGAATTTGCCAACATTGGATTGGGTAAGTAACAATTAATATTGGAATATTTTGCTTCTGATTGCATTATATAGTGCAGTTACGTCACGTGTACAAATTATTACGATGTTTTGAATAATATATCGTCGGTGTTCAGCCAAAAAGCTTTAAGTCATTAAACCTTGTTTCGAGATATTCGACTTTTAAGATTTTCATGAAATTGAAACCTCTCTATTTCTACACCTGAACCTTTAATTGTTGAACTGATAATCTTATGACATGATTCAACTATTTGAGAATCCGATTTGATGATAATAAAGTTCATTTTATAGTTATAAAATTAAGTTTTTCGAAATTATCAACAAAAAGACTTAAAGTCTTTTACCTGTCCACTTGTCGTGTTTTTACGGTGGTCAAAAAGTGAACTGTCAAATTTACGAAGTATTGACAGTAATATTAAGTCATATAAATGAATTAACGTAACATAAATAAGAAATTGAAATATAAATAGCATCTATTTATGATAAAAATATCAAATTTTACATTCTCAATTCTATAACCTCACTTTCATACGACTCAACTAAATTCTCAGGTTATTTTGAATATAAGAGACTTCATTTTTATCTTAATAATATACTTACCTTAATTTGCATACTTATATAGGATTGTAATAATAAATTATTACTAATGATTGATTGTATATGTGATGGAATTCAAATTGAAATTCTCATTATGAAAAACAATTGTCTCTCAAAAAATTAAACATTTTTTTGTATCAATTCCACATTTTTTTTTATTAAAGTTACTTATGTAAGGCAGACACTTTTATGATAGAATTAAATACAAATAATACATAATGTAGAAATACTCCATCAAGTTAATAATTAAAAGATAAAAATCGACAGCTTACAATCTTGGAAATCTATGAAAGCATACATAGAGCAATCAAATATTTTCGATAGTTTTGCAGATTTTACAACTCCACTTTTGTTTTCATAAGATAAGCTTTGATTCATTTTCTTTTTTTGTACATTGAATTTCCATCCTACAGGTTTACGTTTATTCAAACGTTAAGGTGAAGGTACAATTACTTGTACTATAATGTTGTTATTTTCTGTAACGAGTGAATGAAATAGAGCCACGATTGGAGTTACACGCAAAACTTCATCAGATATCTGCAGTTGATTTGCAACCTTCATTATAGATTAGATTGTTTGCCATATCCTTATTGATTCTTTGCTGAATGATTTCTATAAAATAACAAAATAAACACAGCATTAAATATGAATCGTTCAAATCTGATATTGAAATTACATCAAGCAATTCAACCGACATCCTAAATTAAATATTATGTTATTCAATTTGATTTAAGTTGCAGTAAATTATTGTTTACTTTTTATATTATATGAGTAATTATTTATCTTAAAATAAGATAATATTGCATAAGCATAGGCAATATTCGAATATATTAAATATAGAAATTTATAAAAATGGAGGCATGAGATTATTATAAACTTGACGAAAAAGTGAGTAAGAATTAATGATAATCATTATTGGTGAAGAGTGAAGACAAAGGACAACTAGAGACCAAGAGATCATAACTAGAATAGTTCTTTGGTGTATCCAACGAACAACCAAAGACAAATATGAAGAGTTGAAAGAGATATATTGAATAGGTGTTGATATAATAATAGTCAAATTTAAGTGTTTACCAATATCATTCTTATTTGGTCAGTTAACCTATAGTCCTTCATCCATATCACATGAGTCGTGGTATTCATGGCATATTCCCCAAGTCACCGTGATGTTTTTAAGTCAAATTTCTGGAATCATATTCATAAACATCAATAACGTTACCATAAAGATGTATGCAAGTGTAGGATTAAATTCATATTTTTTCATATTACATACTGGAATCTTCCTGAGGCTATATCGATGTTTAACCAATAATGCAGGGATGAATCAAAGTATTGTCGTACAAACCTGCTTCAATATAATGTTTGATAGGTTAATACACTTCCTATATTCCACTTGTGTCATGCATGCCTCGGAATTTTTATTTTCTTCGTTAAACGGTATAGTAAAGTTCTCCAAGGGATTGGAATCCACATCACTAGATTTTTCATCTGGAATATAAAATAAACGTACGCTGTTTTCAATGTCATTCAAATTACTAGTAATAACAAAAAAGGAACGCAGTGTCAATACAAAAACAATCAATTGTGAAGCAAACGTCATTATGAGGTTATGTTAAATTAAGTGACTTACCTTTTAAATTTATTCCAATTTTAAACGACAGCTCCCAAAAAAAAACCATTTTATTTCGACGTAAATTGGTACATGGTATATAAACAATGATATAAAATACAATTAAATACAAAGCACAGGTTAAAACAAGAGAGCGAACTGTCAACGTAGCTCGACCATAAACATTAAGTCAACGGAATAAACAACAATTCACCAAAATTCTTACAGCTTAACAAGCTTTAAGTCACTAAATCGTCTATGGCTACCTGTAGAAACAAAAAATCTGTACAGCTAAAAAGCTTTAAGTTAGTTAAATCATTCTACCAGTCCTAACTGTCCACGGAATTGACTTAGGTCGTATTAATTCTTTAAATAACAAAATAAATAAATGTAATCTAGGTGTGTTTGTTCTTTCATATGATAGAGAATGTTTTAATCTATCCTTCTGCATTCATAACTCAAAACACCCATTTTTTGACTTAAAGCTTTTTGGCTGAACACCGACAATATAAGTTTCTCAACTTTGTATCTTCACCTCCACTCTCTAAGGATCTATAGCTGTTACTGGGCGTATCCCCCAATACAGCAGCGTCTCGGTCTGATGATTGCCAGCAGTTAAGACTTCGCTATTGTGCACCGCTGTATGGCGATTTGTTTGAAATACATATTGACTTGTTCGCTTTTGTGTATTTCTTATAAAATAAAACGATTTGAGAATTTTCTTTCTATTCTGGTTATAGAAGAGTCACGATTCCAATCATGTGATATGTATTTCACGTTCAGAATAAAACATGTGATTTTAATTTCAGTGATAATACTTTGAACGAACTAAATTGATATCCTATATAAAGCTCAAATCCAGCTAAACGTCCAATAAACGGATGAGCTTTATAGCTGACGTATGTATGCTAGAAATCCTTGATTGTTTTTATTAGGGTGTTATTTTAAATGCTTTCTGTGATAATAAGGGCTTAGCAACAATCGATGCAATCGCCTTTGAAGAGTAATGCTATCGAATGACCGACCCTCGGGATGTCGAGGGTGTGAGGCTATAATGACGCAGGGTCGCATCATAGAGATATAGACAAAATGATGCCTTGATGGATTGTTTCATAGTTTGCTTACCAACGATTTTTGGTAAACATATCCGATCTCAATGGGCAGTAAATGGTCTCTTAATGGAGCTTATATCAATATGAGTCATTTTCTACGAGAACCGTTTGCTACTCGGTTGCTTAGCCACTCTTTTTTTTGATTGAAGTAAAGATATAATTAGAGCAGTGCTTGTGGTATACTTATCGTTCGTGCTACGCCCCGTTTTGACGATTAAATGGGTGAATTGTAGATATTACAAATCCATAAATCGACTGAAAAAAAAACTAATGCGTTTTAATTATGGTATATATTAATATTTAAGAAATAAAATGTACCCATTAAAATATATATCATAAAACTATGTATCTTTTTTGTTTATTTGAACTCGCGACTCTTTGGAATGGTCGAGTGATAACGACTTATCAGTGGCGTTCCTAATATACTGTGAGCCCGAAGACTAACTACACGTTAGAGCATCATGAAACTCTGTTTATTATTATTCCATCAATTACGTTGCTTTCATTTTTGAAGTATTTTTTTTTCGATTTTTGAAAAAATGACTGATAATTTTGTGATATTACGAAAAGGGTGACAATTTTTTTAAGGATTGGCTCAGTAACATAAAACTTAGAAACCAATGTCCTAAGGCCCGTCAAACAGCCTGCTGATTGGATAAAAAATATTTTAACATCTATTTAGGAAAACCCATATAAAACTATCACAGTATTTCTGTCGGTGCTCCCTAAACCTGTTCCAAACGCGAAACACGTGCGATCTTTGCTAGTAAATGGGATAAATTTGTACAAAATTTCAGGTAACCGATCTTTACAATTAAATATTTACGTCGTGATTGTTTTAAATTGTAAATATTGAGAAAAAAAGGTATGCCTACTTACTACCAAGCGAAAAACGTAATATTATTTATTATAAAGAAAAAGTAATATTATTATTTTACTTTTCACATCATTTCATTTTATGTACTTAATAATATTTTATATATAAGTTCCAAATCAATTTTTCAACCTTTTCTAATTCTCATTTATAAGCCGGATCAATGAAATATCACTAAATTGTGTGAAAAACCCATACAATAAAAATTCTTGCGATATAAAATAAAGATGGTAAATCACTGATGTCTGTACTTAAAATTAGTTCCCATATAACGTATATGAACTGAAAGATTGAAGGTACGAAAATCTAGAAAAGGAAAATAAGTTATGTTCATGCGATTTGACTCTGAAATTCAATGGATTTGGCATATAAGAAAATCATTGAATATAAAAAATAAAAAAAAAATACGTAAATTTAAAAATTAAAAGCTTGACTCAATAATTTTTTAATGCTTCGATGTTGCTTAGCTTGAACACTTTCCTTTATTTGCATGTACATAAAACGTATGTAACAATACGAAAGTTTTAATTTAAATGGACAATTTAACAAGGGTCTGGAGTTAACCACGTTAGTTGATTTATTTTATATATCTCGCAATTCGTTAATTGAAAAGTGGAGCATTAATGTTTTTTTTTTAAATAAAATAGAAAATAACATTACTTTCAATGAGATTGAATAACGTGCCTAATAGAATTCAAAGAGTTAAGGTATTATTACTGACAGCCCTAATTTAGGGCTAAGGCAACGATACAAGCTGAAAAGGTCTACCCTGAAAACGATTCGACCCAAATAAGGGTCCGTTCGCAAATAGAAAATGTCGCCACAGGAAAACGAGAAATCAACCCCGTCAAAATGTGATTTAAATAAATAATTGTTCCATACTTTTATTCATGTCAATAATTCTAAAGAATCATATGAATTCAAATGTATTGAATTATAAAGTAATATGTTCTTCATTGGATTCAGGTAATGCAGATTCGAATAAAAAAATATTAATTATTTTAGATTTTTATGTAAACGTCAAAGTTTATGTATGAAATCCCATCGCTGTTAAAGTTGATGCTTACATCGTTACAATTTACATTTAGATTGGCTAGCCTTTGTATGAATTTACTCGTATGTGTATAAACTATCTGACTGTTTAGCACTTACAAAGAGTATAAATGACATTACAGCTTAGGTTATGTTAGTATACTGACAAACGCAAGTCAAAGTACAAACGTTATTATATTTTAGATAAGGTTATGGTAGATACGTTAAAAAGCAAGAGAACAAGAACTACAAGACGTTGAAATTATTGAGGTTATGTGGAATGTGACAAGGCACACTATAATTTATTTTTAAGTTTATGAACAATTCAACATGTTCGTTTTTTCTCTAATGTTTACTGTTGCTAGCTAAAATCTACAATGTATAAATTAACTTATTGCACACTTTAATTGTAACATATATATTTAAAATAAACTAGTCTCGTGAAAAATTAAATACAATTTTTATTTACACGATTAATTATTGATTATTAATTTCGGGATGTTATCAATATTCTAATGAGAGCTAAATATTTAAAAATCAACTTTTTAAAAACACTTTTTTTCTGTATGGTTTCATAAATAAATGTTTTACGTTTTTATCAAGTCGAAAAAAATTGACAATAATTATAAGACTTATAAGGCGACATCAAAATGGCTACACTTACTCATCAAAATGTTGCCAACGTTTGAGCAATTGCTCTCGCATGCGTGTCTTAAACAACTTATTCTTCCTAATGAGCTAAGGCAATGTGTCATTTTTTCGCATTTTACTTCTAGAATCTTGTTAATTTGATATTTAACGTGGAGTTAAATACTAATTTAACAGCAATGACTGGATTCTGATTTCAAGCGTCATGACCAAATGGTTCCAGGTTTAAGAACTGGTAGTAAAAAAATGATGTCTTCCTCTTCTTAAAAAAGTCGTGATTCTTTGATGATTTTAAAAATAAACGTGTGTGATGCAATGATAATTACTGGCTGTATTACAAAATATTTCTTCGATCATCTTTTAATTAATGACATATTGGCATTATTAAAAAAACTGAAGAGCTACAAAATAACCGTTGGATTTCACTGACATGTCAACATAATACATACAATATTTATGCGTCGAGTTCAACAAATGAATATAAATGTTATTGTGAATAAAACATAATTAATGTATTAATATGATTTATGATATTTTATAACTTTCAAATCATAAATAATAAGAATACCAATAATTGTGCCTTAAATTATTATCAAAGTATTGATAAAATTTGATTTATTGATCGTTATTATTACGCTGATGTAACTCTGAATAGTTGCGAATACTTAAATCACCTAACCTTTGTCGTCTGAAAACAGCTAACTGTTGACGAATTATTCGATTCGAGCGCTCAGCAATATTTAAGCTGGCGAATTTTATTGGTGATTCGGAATGTCTAGTAAATGTATTAGGCACGAAACAGTCGTTAAACGAATCGGGAAAAATTGCATATTGAAAAATAAGTCATTATTGCCACTCGAAAAAAACAAGATACAACACAAGAATATTTTTTTTACTTAAATTATTTATTTGATTTCTAGATATCGACGATTCGTTGAAATATTGTTTTAAAACCTAATTTGAGTTTAGTCGAAACTCGGTTGCGCAATGAATGAATTGTATTCTCGAATGAAAAATTTCAAAAGTTGAGTTTTTTAATCGGTGTATTAAATTATATAGAAAGACATTGATAACCTTCTAATCTGAGATGGAGGTTAGTTTATCGTAAGTCTTTATCTAATTCTATCATTTTTTAATCTTCTCTGAATACAACGGATGGTGACTGATTTACAATAAGTAATAAATCTCAAAGTTATCACTTTACAATAATTGTAAAACGTTATTTTGAAATGTTAAAGAAGGAACGTCAAGCTTTAAGTAAATACCCATTATGGTAAAGATGAAATCAACCAAATAACCATTTGAAATCTACACCTAAGCAAAGTTAATTGAATTATTTTAGCTTAAATTATTATTTTTAATACATTTATATTTTAATAATTTAAATGTCTCGTTATAAGTGATTGTATGCCTACCAGTGATCATGAAAGTTTTCTTTCTAAATGGTAATATCATCAGTAATACATTATTTATATTTGCAAATTATAGTTTTAAGAAAGCAAAGTATAACCAACTGTCTGTGATAAAACGATCATGTAACGAGTTCTAGAATTAATGTAATACAAAAGTTCAACCTTTTACTGTGGATTTAAGTGAACATACATTATTTTTTTCTCAGTGGATTGTAGCATCCTCCTTTCTCTTCGAAATTGCTTGCATGCAGAATGAACAGGTAAAAGTACTGTTTCCGTCTTGTTTTTTTCCAAAGTATTTTTCTTTCCGGTTGAACTCAATTATACGGGGTGGTAGCTTTTGATATCGATCGAATGTAAGTGATGTGTAAGCAACGGCTCTCGTTCATTATTCAAATCAAATTTAATTTTGTCACTATACCAAACATTGATAGTCGTAAACATATTTTAAATACAAAAATATTAAAAATCTTGATCTCGCTAAAACGTTTCTGAAATATTAATTTTGATTTTTCTCTATTTCGGTCTGTCTATCTATCTGTAACTCATTTATATTTTTAGTATTGGATCGTGAAATATGAAAATCTTTTTATTGAAATATTGTCACAGTTTTTTGCTTGTTTACTTATTCGGCTTAATCTTACCGTTGTATACTTGTAAAACAAAGAATCAAATATAAACATGATGACAGTGTCAGAGATTTAAAAATTAATTTTCCATTGTTGAATAAATTTGAAATATTGTATAATAGAACCTACATGTAATTTCAAGCGAGATAATTTATGTTGCAGAACTTTTCCTCACCCAAGAATTTTGACAGACGATACTGCCATATGAAATTAATAATCAAATAAATATAGATTACACCGAAATTTTAAAAAGTTATAATTATCACTCACCAATGTAAAAACTACCGACTTTTATTATTTATTGGTAACAATTATGTAAATTTAAATAAGCTTCCACACTGGCTTCAGAACAAGTGGTTATATCGTATGTGTGGTAAGTTTGTATCAGATATAACAATACATTATATTTTGTATGGCTTTATTGTAATCATTGGAAACATGTTGGCATTCTTGTGATCAAATTCATAAAGATATCATAAGTAGCCTTGTGGTAAAATATATATATGTACTGGATTTTGTTTAATTATTTCACTGTCGAGAATAAGTATGAGGAAAACTGTTTTATATCTGATGAAAAAATTGAAAAAGTTTTATATTTTTTAAATACGGCCCAATCGTACCATATCTAAAAAACGTTTAGTTCATTTGTAATTTTTGATTAAATCTAAAAAAAATAAATATTTTTTGTTTGTTTTGCGAAAAGATTTCACTGTAACTCTGTTATAATCACAAAACTTTTAATTAATATTTCATGCGTTTATAACAGAAAAATATAAACTTGCGTGTCTGATAACTTTCGTACCAAACTCGTGGAAAACTTTGATATGATATTTTTCAATCTGAAAACATTTTTATGTGATATGATGGTGATCGTAATCGACAACCATGTTTAATTTTTATTTGACTATTTTCAAAATTTTGACATACATATTTATACTCATGGAGTCATGGAACAACTAGAAATTGGCTTATTTTCTAAAGTTAATAATTTTTGTACCCTTTACAGAACTGGTTAAGTCGTGGTGGATTTGAAAGATTTGATACATAATGGCATACATGCATGTATTGCTTAACAAAAACGTGTGTATTAGAGAATTTTTATCTTTGATTGCAAAAGTTACACAGAGATAAAAAAGCTCATAACGTATAGATAGACTTAAAGACATAGCTTAATTCAGACACTTTTTTCGTGAGTTAAATAAGTATAAGATTTGAATGAAAAAAATATAAAACAAGTGTTTCATTTATAAAACTTAAAATAAACAAAATATAACATTGATTGTTGGTTAAAATACTGGTGACTCGTAAAGTCGTTGAAGAAATAAATGTTGAACTACAAAAATATTTTGAAATGATTATTTTAAATCTGTTTCTTTTTACTATTACATGTATCAATCACGAACTTCATTAAATTATTATTGAATTGTTTTATGGAAACTGGTGGAAGATATCTGGATGAATGCTACAGTGCTTTTGTTGTGTCCCTCCAGTGTGTCCCAAAGCAACCAACCCAAGTCTGATTGTGATGAGTAGCAGGAAGTACAAAACGAAAGCAAACAATCAAACGCGGACACAGAGGGCGACACCTTTGTAATCAGCCTGTATACGTTTACTTAGGACACCAATTGCATGCACACACTGTGTATAGAAGGAAAACGTTTTTCCGACCATTTTATTAGTAAATTGAGGTTTTCATCTTGTTTCATAGTGGAAATATTGTATTGCATCACAAAGAATGTTAGTACATTTTGCAAATATGATTTAATTTAATATATTTCCCAGTCCAGAAGCGGTAGATGTGAGTAGTCAGTAAATTTGTTAAAATACTTTGGAAATCATAAGTGCGGGAGAATTAACTACTCATTGAAATAAATTGAGCAAACACTTTTTAATTAATGGCTAGAAAAATGATATTTTTATAATAAAGAATTGATTATTTTTGTAAGGTTTTTTTTAGTTATAATTTTATTTATTTTACTTACAAAAAATTGAGATGAATATTTTTTAATTCATGCACTGAAAATATTCTATTAAGGTACTTGAGTATTAATCTTTTTGTTTGAAATATAAATTTGTGCTCCAGTATAAACAAAGTTTAAGTGAAATCATTTTCGGGCATTACTAATCGTTAAATGAATATTGTAAATGTAATCATAAATTGTGTATTATCGATACAAAAAACGTAAGTTGAAAACGTTAATGTTTAATTCACGTTTGATTGAAAAATTACAAAATATGATGATTTCTGACTAAGCATAACAATGATTTTTAGTGCAAACTTTTGTAATCAAAATATATCATAATTTGAATACAAAAAAAAAAATCTTATTAAGATTCAAGTTACATCAATGTATTTTACACTTTTTACAGACAAGTATATGTTAGTATTTACTCCAGTTGAATTTGAATGTAAGATATTCATAAACTATTACTAATCCAAATGTTATTCGAAGACAGAAGACATTATAGAATTGAACTTTTCACAATAAAGTAAATCAATCAATTGAACTAAAAAAAATCATTAACGGACTTTCTACCGCTAGGCAATGAATGTCAACTTTAAGAAGCTTTTAAATGTCAGACTAAGCAGCTCGCAGTATTTGTTTAATTGTCTCATATTGTAGAAATGAAATTGAAATTACAAACAATATAGCTCAATCATCTATATTACGTCGTCAAACATGAAGTTAATAAAATAACATAAAAAATATTGCTAACAGCTAAAAATCAAATTCTTCTGTGTAATACAAACACCAAAATGAATAGCTAAATTAATTGAACCAGAATGACTAACACCAAAAGCTGTTGTAGCGGGTAGAATAATAAGTAATTATTTACGCCATTGTTGAAAGCAAAATAATCGCCATATTAAAACGTCAAATAAACTCAAATGACCGTGGTGTTGTAGCGAATACTAAATAATGTATTCGCGGGCAACGAGTAAAATTACTTCTATTTGAAGAAGCCATTTTTGCGGAGATAATTATGTATATTTTCGGTTCTACCTCCTTTGAATTGCTTTTTGCCGCTATTCTCATCAGCTTTTCAGGCTTAGCAAATTAAGCTGCTTCAAATTTAAAACGGCTCCTTGTTGAATACTCTGAGCCACATAAAAGCTTTTTGTAAAACACATAACGTTTTTTTTATAAAACTTTAAGTCTCACAATAACTCATCGCGGTCAACAAAATTTACCTTTTTATTCGCTTAAAAAAGTATGAAGGCTTGGCTTTTTAAGGGTTGAAATTGAATATTAAATAAGCTGAAGGTCAATTTATCATCAAATTAACCGACTGGAAAAGATGGCAGATATCAAACTCGATAAAAATATAAATAAGATACTTAAAAAAATTATACTATACGATGCGATGCATAATATACATCTGTAAAACTTTAAAAAGGGTCGTTGTGATTTTTTATAATAAGTTAACTTTTCTCAGGAACAATCAGTTGTTATATTTCTTATGCTCTGATCTTTCTGAAAAGAGTTGAAACGTATAAGATAACCACCATTTATTGAAGTATAACTATCGAAATATTCGAAAATTGAAAGTAAGGCAGAATATGTGCTTTAACAAATACATATGTTTTATTTGTGTTATATCATCTGGATAAATAGTTACAAACTGCCCGTTACAGGTACCGACAGGATAACGTAACATTCTGTAAATTCCTTCAAGTTGTTGCTAATCACATTCAAACTTGCAACTGTTGTATTTGAAACTGAATTTTGACTACTGTCAAATGTCTGGAAGTTTTCTATATAAAAAAAGATACTTCGATCCACTATCATCTGTATTTCAATACACATGTCCAAAGTTACATCTGTGATGTCACCATAATAAATGACACTATTTTAATGCCATTTTTTTGTTGAACTGTGGCAGAGAAAGCCAAAATAGACAACAATTTAAACTTAACAAAATATCGTACTAAAATTTAAATTTTCTTAAGTATCTTCGAAGATATAAGAAAATCTTTCGATTCAAAAGATAAAAAAAATAAAATGAAAATTTCAACAACGGTAAAATTACAGAAGAAAAACACCAAAAAACGTATACAAAAACACATAAATACGTATGCAAACTACCCAGTGCAATTTTAATATATTTTAGTGTATGCGATAAATAACAAAATAGTTTTAAAACATGTGTTTTCGTTTCATCGTTATTTTATCAAAAACCAGCAATATTTTTTAATTTTATGAATATCAATCATTGTAGAAGGAAAATGTCTTTCACGAAAGAAAAAAGTAAAACTTCGGAAGTAAGAAAATTTAAACCATAAAAATCGAATAATTCTGTTTATCTAATTAAAAAAGTTTACAAGTAAAAGTTTTGTTGACCGACGGATTAAATAAGCGGGTATCTAATTTCAGCAGAGCCCCATGTTAATTTCAACTGCGGTTAATTTCATTCTATTCCATGAAGGATTCGGAGCACTGCGATGAAATTCCCTTTTGCCATCATGGGATATAGCCAGGTCTCTAAAGAAACACATATTATTAAACAATTCAATCAGTATTCATAATTTAGGGTGATAAAAATCTTCTGTTTTACAACAGTTCAATTTAAGACGTAGTATATTTTTAAAAAGAGTCTCTGAGTTTAAAATACAGTTACCATACAAAGATATATGATTCTCAAACAATGAAAACCTTTTAAATTTTATTTTATAGTAAAAGCATCATGGTTTTACACATTTTATAACCCGTGAATCATGAAAGATGCTTGAATCATTTAATATTTTAAATAAAGATATCGACACCTATTTTTAATTTAAAAAAATCGCCGGATAGAATTAGGTATTGTTTTCTGATTGATTAGGATTAATTTAACGTCATCAGTGTTGAGTTGTACAGATTGCAATTTAAAATAAGATAATAGTATTATTAATTCCATATTGTCGAATCCTCGGCGCAATATTGCTCCCGTGACGGACCTCACGGGCACGAGTACGAACATTTTTTTTGTATCGATTTCTGTTTGAAGGCATGGCTGTTTCTTATATATACAACAATCAATACTACCTTTTCAACCCTAAAGTAAAAGAAACTAGCGAGAGCGATTAGTTATACACTTGTTCTGTACAAGTCCTGATCCTTCTGTCCTTACTCTCTTCGACTAAGAAAGCTTGTGCAATTGAGTAGCGAGCAGTTCTCATTTTGGGTTTTTATTGAGATACGTCCATTAGGAGGCAACATGCATAATATTGGGAGCGGACATGTATAAAAAAATAAATATGACATGCCACATTTATACGGACTTGTAAAATTATTATTTTTATAATATATGTACTCGAGTTTTTCATCGTATATTATTCTTAAGTTTTATTTAAAAAAATATATAAAATAAAATCAATATTTTGGTGTAATCGGAATCAAATAAAGGCAAAATTACAAGCCATGGTATTTCACGATACAACTACTGATAAATACATCGCATTTTGGATGTCTTATGGTGTACGCTTATATAATACAATATGAATTGGCATTTACTAAGTAGAATTCCACTATAATAAAGTGAAAAAATATCGAAGAATTTAAGTTCTACAAATACTATTTAGAATTATTCTATTACTTATCAACATCATTTAATAAAGTACTTTACCTTAATAAAATATGAATGTATAGTTTGCAGCTTTGCGTTGCCAAATATTTACCATAATTACATAAGATGTAAAATACTTCATAAAAGACGTTACCTCGTTCAAAGATAAAACTTCTATTCCATTAATAGAAAACTAGCTGTAAGCCCGTTGCCCAGCAACGTGAGATTTTTGTTGCATTATAGAAGTCATAAATTTACTGGCATGAACAATTGAATGCATATTTATTATTATATATGTATATTATCTAATAACACATATTTAATAAACTCCGTTTTTTTCCCTAGGGTACTCAACGTTGTACCCACCACCACCCGCTACGGCTTCACACTCTTTTATAGGGTGTAATCCGTAGCATAACAACGTTAGTCTTGTTGTTAACGTTAGTTGTAAGCCCGTTGCCCTCAACGGAGTGGATTTTTGTTGCATTTTTAAATAGTCAGAAAATTTACTGGCGTGAAAAATAAATTGCAAACCTATTTAATGAATAAGCCAGAAAATCTAAGCGTAACTAATTCTCTACATGGATTGTTTAAGAAATACACACAATTCTCTAAAATAACTTAAATACACCGGGATTGTAAAACAAAATATGCAAATAGCGGAAAATTCCGGGGACGTGAAAACAAAATTTTACTGAACTGTAAATAATCAAAAATTACGTCCAAACTAAATTTAATAAAATTCCTGCTCAAAAGGTTAAAAAAGAGTTCGATCAATTGTAAAAAAGAAATATTATTTTATTTGTAGTTTTAGTATAAACAAAAAGTAATATTTGCTTTACATATATAAAAAATCTTTTTTTTTAAATTAATTGCATATTTTATCAAAATTCGACCCAAGACATTGCCAAAGTATGAAAAATTCCAAAAAAATATTCAATATTTTGATATCGTATTTTATATTTGCTTTACATATTATAAAAAATATATATTTTTTTAATTTTGATAAAATAAATATATTATAAATGAATATATTCATACGAAAAATAATTTAGCTGCCCTGCAGAACTGCTATATCCAATATCGACAGCCCTGCAGTCGAAAAAAAGTATAAAAGTCCATACCGTAATTAGAATATTTTGAATGCATGTTTTTATGCAAAAAGTTTTCAAGGCTGGACGCGAAATATAATCATAGTCTTTGATTATTTGAAAAAATTCGTAAACGATACAAACTTTCAAATTAATTTTGTCAATACTATTTTAACATATACTACAATCTTTTTGTTCTAAGCCAGGAAATTTGAATATAAAAAAACGTTCATTCCAATTGGACGAACGAAATATGCGATTCAAAATAAAACGTTAGCATTGGTCAAAAAATTTGCTGTTCAATATAAACCGCTATCATTGGGCAAAGTGGACATCAGTGCGGACACATTTGTGATTATTTGTGATTATTTTATCGACTATTAATGTGAAGATGAAAGCTTATCTGCTTATGAAACTATTTTCGTACTATTTTGATTTCAAATGAACATTTTTGCTATTGTTTGAGGTTATCTAAGTTAGGTTTATAAGCGTACGGTTATCCTTTTTGTGTTTACGTGCAAAAACTCTAAATTACTGGATCGAGTTTACTTGAATCTGCACAGAACACCCTCGCAGAGGACTAGGTAATCCTGAACCTAGTTCACTTACTCGTACCCCAAATATTTGATATCCAAATTTTGATTACACACAATTTAACAAACTTTCCTTTAAAGTTTTGTCTTTAAAACCTTTGTGTGACCTTTATCAAATTGAATGCGTTCGTTCTAAATTAATTTATACTTGAATTAAATGTGCGTGGTGTTTGGGTGAAGATATGTTTAAATAAAATTGTTATTTGTAAAAAAATGGCATAATGACATGAACACGTTTTCTGTATTTTTTAAAAATATTTTACAACGAGACATCTGTGGATTTTGTTCGAGAGTATATGATTTTTTTTATTATTATTAATACATAAATATGTAAGATATAATTTAATAAGTACATGCTTAACTTTATTGTTAAACTTTTTTTAAATTGGCACCTTGCTGAATGGCCGATGAGAAGGACGCTTTTTTAAATTTATCAAGCACCTAGCATTATTTCATTTGTTTGAAAAGGGTAAAATGGCTGAACTGTCATCAATGTCGTTGGCTTCAGTTGCTGTGGTCATGAATTCGAATACAAGTAAGGATAGTTTATAAATTGGGTTGTCAATCGGTTTATGGATTTCTGTTTATGGTTGTCTAAGACTCCTTCCAAACTTTTAGACATTAAAAATATAACGTAGTTAGAGCTGCAGATTAACCACTAGCCCTGTTCTAGTCTGATCTATTTGTACATAGATCTAGTAGAAAACTTCTGTAGGTATAAAATCCATTAGAAGTCATAATGCTCCACATTGGGAGCGGACATGGTAAAAATGATATAACAGTTAAAACAATATATATTCTACAGCAGTGTTCTGCAACCTTTTTACATCTGCGGACCGGTAAAAAATGGAAAATTATTCCGTGGACAAGATACACAAATTTACACATATCATAACGCTTCTTAGATTTGCATAATTTATTAAAACAAATAATTCACAAACGATTTCTGCGTTGGCGGCAATTTCGATTAAACGTCAAATGCTTCACGACGCTATTCTTTAAGATAACCTAGATCTTTTTTATTACATGAAGAAGCACACACCCGTATCAGCCCTGCGCTGCGCTCCATTGTGGACCCGGAACAGATTCCTTCTTAACACGTGCGAGTTTGGATGTGTTCTTTTGATTTTGCCGAAGATCCAAAATTACTGTAGCAGTTTCTTCTTCTAGAATAGTGGCCACGTAGATAAAAGGATGCCGAGTGGCTTATTCAACGTTGAAATTGCCGTTAAACCTTCAAACCACGGAAAAACTGACATACAAGATTGCGAAACACTCAGCAATGGCCAAATTTTTGGTAGCAAATACAAGTATCACCTGGGATGAATGGAAAATGGCGCACAAATGCGCATTGGAAGCACTCAATCAAACTATGAAAGCTCTTTGCAATGACTCAAGATGGTTTAGAGGCGCAAAGATTCTACTATCTGTCGATTTCCGCCAAACTACTAGTCATTCCAAGATTGATGCCGATGAAATAAACGCTCACCTCAAATCACGACTCTGGCGCTATGTAAAAAAACTTCAGCTGACAAAAAACATGCGAGTTGCATTGCTAAACGATCTATCTGCCGAAGATTTCTCCAAGCAATTGCTGACTATCGGTAACGGGCGTGTTCCTGTCGACGAATCGAACGGATTGATTTTGTTTCCGCCGAATTTTTGCAATTTCACTTCATTCAACAAAATGTTCCCGAACATCTAATCACAAAAATCACAATTGGTTGAGTGAACGAGCAATTCTTGCGGCAAAGAACAAAAATGTGGATCATTTAAACTTCACAATTCAAAATCAAATCGTTGGTCCACTGCATTCCTTCAAATCTATCGACCGTGTAACAAACGAAGACGAAGCAACCAACTATCCAACTGATTTTTTTAAACTCAATGGATCTGCCTGGCTTGCCACAGCACAATGAGCAACTAAAGGTTGGCTCGGTAGTCATCATGTTTCAAGTTATCAAGTTAACACAACAATTATTGATTCTCAGGCGATACGAAGTTCGTCGGGTCAGCTAGTATGAAATATAGTACAGTGGAAATAATTTAATTTTGAAAGATATGTATTTGTAATTGCTCGATTTTAAATTGAGCAAACTGTATCTGGATTCTACCAGATGGAAGATTTACGAAAAAGGTGAGCTATACAACAGTCTGTCACATAGCAAAGGAATAAATAATTGGAAATTTAACTTTCCGAAAATTTTAAAGCGTACAGCAAATTTTGTTATAGCTGCCCACGGAAAGTTTCGTTTTTTTGTGAATGCGACCTTTTTAACTGACAATGAAGTGGTGACGTTTTTCTCTACCAATCACTTGATGAGGGTTCTAATCTGGCCAACGTTTAAATTTAAATCAAGTTTTCGAAGGGAGGCACGGTCCGTTATATTTTTTATTTAGTAAATAGAAAAGTTTATTTAATAAAATTTCGAAAATCTAATAAAATTTCATTGAATTAAATTGTTGACACGATTGTGTGTGCTGAAACAGTAAATATAAAAAAGCTTATTATTTATAACTAACTAATCTTTTTTTAACAATCTATATGATATATTTTTAAAACTAGGCTTTCGTCTCGGCTCAATATCTAAAATGAAAATTACATCCGTTTTGCGATTACGGCTAAGAAACTAAGTATTGATTTTTTTTTTGTTTAAATTGATGAACTTTTTTGACACCATACAAGTTTTTGATATAATTACGTGCTATCTGAATAACTCTATCCGTTCATAAAATCGGGGTGTTTCGTATGTTCAGATAACTTATAATACACATCCAAGAGCATTCTTTTACATTATCTAAGGAAACAAATTAAATGGTCAGAATTTAATTCAATTTTTTGTCAGAATAAAAATATGAACGGTCAGAATGAAAATATATACGATCAGAATATTTTGTAACAACTTTTTAGTTAGGTTAGGTTTTTTTATTTCATTTAAATTAAGACTATTTATTCTGACCGGTATATTATGAAAATTTAATATAAATTCTGACCGGATAAATACGAGCCATTATCTAATACCTAAAAAAGCAAATAGATTGACGGCCTATAGCCGGTTCTTACTTAAAACTAACGTGACTTAATTTTTTTCGAGTGTAAATATTTTCCACATTAAAAGATGGACGTATTTTTAAAATTAAAAGAAGGTTTTTAAACAACATGTGAAAAGTAATTGTCAATATGCTGCGACATCAAAAAAATATTTCAGAAGTTTTTGATTTAAATGGTTTATAACACCACGATCATAAATTGTTTTGCTTTTGTATAAAATAAGGTAGGCAAGAAATAGGGGAAAGCAAACCAACTTGGTCATTTTTTTGAGATTAATGGTGTAGATAATGTATTGTTTTTATTGAGATTTCATGCTTTTGCTTTTTCACCATTTGGCCATTAAGAGAATAAACAGTATCCCAAACTGTTTTCCCTTGAAATTTTGTAAGAAAATATGTTTCTTATCCGATAGGCTGATGAAAGGTGAATAGGATAGATGAAATGATATTTTACAAGAATATATTACAAAACAAGTGTTATAATAAACCAGGGACGCTGAGTCATGTACAAAAAGACGACTCCGACTCCAGTTTTAAAATAAAAAGCAACTCCGACTCCAAGATTTTTCAAAATAATTTATTTTTAACTTATATATATGTATTTATTTTTATATTTATATATTTATATACTTATATTTATATACTTATATTTATATACTTATATTTATATACTTATATGTATTCCACTAGATCATCTTTAGATCATCTTCTTCATCATTATACTTATAAGATCATCTTCTTATAAGATCATCTTCATCATTATACTTATATTTATATACTTATATGTATTCCACTAGATCATCTTTAGTCAGCCAATCATGCAATGTCAACACTTTGGACTATTTTGTTTGAATACATTTTCGAACCGCTCATTTTTCACGATTCCGACCCCGGCCAAAATACCGCGACCTCACGACTCCGACTCCACAGCCCTAAATTAAACAATACAAAAAAGGATTTACTTGACTCCAATTATTGTAACTCCAAGTATTAAAACCAATCTCGAAAAATTCGGGATCATGTCTTCTAATCCCGGGATTGAAATGTATCAAAAACTGTACGGGATCCCGGATCTTGGGATTGGATTCCCTAGTAGGGATAGAAATAAAGAGCTAGGACAGGACTAGTGGTTAGCTAATCGCTCTCGATACGCCCCGTACATAGGATATGATATGTGGGAGGGGGGAATTCAAGACATCACATACATTCATGCCTTTGAACAGAAATTTATAAATCGATTGAAAAATCAATTTATAAAACTGCCCGTACTGGGATTCGAACCCGTGACCTCCGTAGCGGTAGCCAACGACGTTGACCACTCGACCATACAGGCGGCAAAACATATAGATTCAGAAATTAAATTAACAATATATTTAAGAATTTGTTTTCAAAAACACAAGTAATTGTGTCAGTGAAATTTACCCCATCTCAACCGATCCTAAAAACGGGGCGGAGCATAAACGATTCGCTAAAAACTTTTCTTGTTTTAGTTCTACCATACTTTTCATAATCTCTCTCTCTCTCTCTAAAAAAAAGAGAAGTTGAACGTACAAGTGATAAGCAGTTCTCGTAGAACAATTACTCTTGAGAATAGTTCGGTTATAAGTTTATAAGCTCCACACTGAGACCGAATAAAGTCACAGAAAAGATTTCATGGTAGGATTGACGGAACTTAATCAAATTAATGTTCGTGTAACGCATTGATAAAATAGTTTGATTTTCTCTGAAGTGTTAGAAGAACGAAAAGCCGCATTAATTTTTTATCGTATAAAATGATACATTTTGCTTAGATAAACGTTGAAATAAAATTCGTAATTACTTTATAATTATTATTATAAGGTTGATGATAGCTTTTTAATTACACTCCGAGTAAAAATAAAATATAGTATTTTATGTGAACATTAAAGTATATTTCCGTTAATTATGATATTTTTCCAAAGCCTTAATGCCGGATATGCGCAATACCTTACAAAGAATACAAAGAATACATTCAAAAATATTATCAGCGCAATTCTTCATAAATCGTTCATCGGAAGAAACTTTTACGTTTTTGAAAATACATATAATAGTTCAAATTTACTCTTACATAATTCTAATGTCTGATCAGAATGTCAAATTAATATAAAACAATAACAAACCTGTTCAATAAAATAATATTATGTGGGTTATGGCAAAAGTAAATTTAAATATGTTTTCTTTTTATTGTTTTTTTTTTAAATAGGTGTTGACAATAACAAGACGTAAATTGATTTGCATACAAACTAATGTATAATAGGATTTAATTTACTTTTTCTTCTATGACCAAGTTTGCTCCCTATATGAAGAATATTAGATGTTAATAGCCATAGGACCCGTCAACATGATAAACTTTTATTTGAAAAAGTCCTCGTTTATCATCAGCAGATTTAATATAATGATGGTAATCTATATCTATCTATATCTATACATATAAAACAAAGTGGGGTTGGTTACACCACGTATATCTCGAGAATGGCAGCACGGATTTTAATGATTTTTGATTTATTAAATTCGTCTTCGCCTAGAATAGCAGAATAAGCATTAAAACATCGGAAAAATATCATGGAAAAGAAGTTATGAAAAAAATATATATTCTCATACAGTATTCGAATGACAAACAGCTTGAAATAATGAAAATGTCGTAGTATGCCGATTTCAACCACTAGATGACAATGTTTTCAAAATTCATTTGTTTTATACTCTGAGCTAAAGATGTACCGACAAAGTTGGTTGTGTCAGAATTCGAAACTAAAATCGTCGCTCGAGGGTCGAAATCTTCAATATTCATTTAAGAAAAAAAAACTTGTAAGAATTTATGTCTCATGTTCATCGTCGCTAGAATATATACTGACATGAAAAGACGAATGAAATTACATAAAATCAGAAAGTATGTAAAAAAATCATTATTCTTTTCATGTATGTACATATATTATATAATTATAAAATACTATCAAATCATCATTTTATGTTTGATCCCCATATATAATTGTTTGTATGTGTGGAACAATAAACAAAAAAAAAATATTTTTTTTTTTCTAATGAAAGATAATCTCATAAATATAATATTGAAGATTTGGACAATGTTGCGTTCTTTGTTATAATGATAACTTATATCATTTCGTAATATAGTTAATATGAAAATTTAGAATGCTCTTTCGTAAAATTATAAAAAAGTATCATTTGTATAATTTTGAAAAGGGCCCTGTCATTATGTTGGTGACATGCGTTGAGAACAATTTTATCCTAGACCAACACATTCCATAGCAACTGTCAAACGAATGTGATTGTTTGTTAACATTATGAAGACATAATTTTATTATTTCAAATACAGTGAAATAAAGAAGTATCAGCTATGCCAAGTACTTCTAAACCAATCTGTAGGAGTGCCCGGGATGGTTTTCTAAAAGTCTTTCAGTTCTGTGAACATGAAAAATCTGAAAAAGAACCAATAATTCCCAGCAACAGCTTCGTAGAACGAGCGGCTAATTTCATTCGTTTGAATCAAGCAAACTGCGTTCAGAGAAGTATATTCATTTATGCAATCAACACCGAAAGAGATTGGTCGATTGACTATTCTACCGGCGATGTACGGTAGTCCAGATATATTCACCACTTCTACGTACAATCCGAAGTGGATAGAAATTGTTCAACTGCTGCTCCCCGAACAAACATCAAGTGATCGACACGACATCACCGCACGTGTCTTCAAACAAAAAATCCGGTCGCTGATGAACTACATTGTTAACCATCACGTCTTTGGGAACGACGAGGTGATTTGGCGTATATTCTCATCCTCCATTCACGAACGTCATCCCACTGTTGTACATTGGTCGAAGAATCTGGGGAATGGTCAAAGAGTTTATTTCAACGCATCAAATGTTGCTTAACGTGTTGAAACACCCCCAGCGACAACATTGACCAGTTTTTTTTCGATTTGCCAAAGCGATCCGTTTGCACGAATGTTGCTCTACTCTGAGATGCCACGTTATTACACTTGGGACGCTTCATCGAAGAAATTTCAACGTCTGAAGCAAGGCGATGCGGTTCCTGATCATCGAGATGTGCGTTCTGCTGATGCTTTTGATATTTACACAGTTCATTCGAAAAATGACGAATGCTTCTACTTGCGGTTGTAGCTGGTGAATGTTCGTGGGTCGACATCATTTGAATCACTTCTAAATTTCAATGGCGTAGTGCGCTCAACATTTTGTATCGCATGTCAACAGCTCAATTTGCTTGAAAACGATACTCATTAGAACATGACAATCGCTGAAGCAATTGTTTCTGCATCTCCAAGTCAGATACGCACAATATTTGCTTTCATTATTTCAACATGCTTCCCATCGAATCCACGTGAACTGTGGAACAAGTAAAAGGATGAAATGTTCGAAAATATTTTACACCGAATTCGTGTCAGTTCAAGGAATCCCAATCTCGAGGTGAATGAAGAGATACATAATCAGGCTTTGCTTTTGAAGACATGTGTTACCTCATGCGCTACATGATGCGCCGCCAGATTGTGGAATGAACGACGCTTTCAATCGAGAATTGAATCATGAACGTGAATATGATCGAGATGCATTGAACCAATCAGTTCAAACTAATGTACCACTGTTGAACCCCCAACAGAAGGAAGTGTACGATACGTTAATGAAGGCAATTGATGATGGAAATGGTGGCTTATTTTTTCTCCGCATTGGAAGCACTCAACCGAACTATGAAAGATCAGCGCATTGACTCTAGATGTTTTGGAGGCGCAATTATTCTACTATCTGGCGATTTCCGCCAAACACTACCAGTCATTCAAAGATTGACCGCTGCTGATGAAATAAACGCTTGCCTCAAATCATCGACTCTGTGGCGCTATGTGAAGAAACTTCAGCTAACGACAAACATTCGAGTTGCATTTCTAAACGATCCATCTGCCGAAGATTTCTCCAAGAAATTGCTGACTATCGTCGGTAACGGCCATGTTACTGTTGACGAATCGTACGGATTGATTTCGTTTCCGCCGAATTTTTGCAATTTCGTCTCAACGAAGGACGGCTTCATCAACAAAATGTTTCCGAACATCGAATCACAAAAACCACAATTGGTTGAGTGAACGAGCAATTCTTGCGTCTAAGAAAAAAGATTTGGGTCATTTAAACTTCACAATTCAAAATCAAGTCGTTAATTTACTGCATTCCTTTAAATCTATCGACTGTGCCACGTGAATTACATCATTTAAATGTAATTAAAATACTTTTCATTTTTAATTTTGCACATTTATTGAACTTAATTCATTTTGAGTATTCATTTAAACTGAATTTAATTCAGCCAATAAATTGACACAACATTTATTGATTCTGAGGGGGTACAAAGTTCGTCAGGCCAGCTAGTACAAAATAAAGTGGTTAATAATTATTTAGCTTTTTAAAAGTGTTTTGTTAAATTATTTTTTAAATACATTCAAAATGAAATATCATACAAAGCAATCAATGCATAGTGATTGCATTTATAATTAAATTTGTGTGTTTCGAATAGCACAATAAACAACTTGATTTGAAATTATCGTTGAACAGTTCTATCGACCGCGCGAATTCAGTAACATTGAACTCGTTGAAATAAAAAATGTATGATGATTAGATTTTCCATTTAATATTAAATGTATGTGTATCGAAACGCATACTTTGTCAATAAAATAATAATTTTGTTTTTGTTTAAGCTTTGCATTCACTGAAGAAAAATGGAACATCATGACGCTCAACACCTGCCTCAATGTCTAGGGAACAATGTCGCGAAACAATTTACTGTGGTTAAGTTGGCAAGAGCCTGACTGACCAAGCGGACATGGGTTCAACTTTCAGCAAGGTCAATGTCAAATTAAATTTTGAGATCAAAGATGTGGGTGTTTGTGATTTAAATTCTTCTGGAGTTGAGAGTTGATCTCAAGTGACTTGCCTATCTAGTTTATCTCGGATGATCTTTCAAATTCAAAATATTTGGTGCATGCCCTGTACTAACCTGCATGGCTTGGGAAACAAAAAAATGAAACGATCACTATCAAAACAGGCTAAAACGGTTTTCATACGATTTTGAGTCTGATATATATACATATCGACTGTGGAAAGGAAAAATGACGTAACCCACACATATCAAATTTTACAGGAGGCGCTAAAAACGTGTTTTGATGATTTTGGGACATATGCAAATTACGAATTATACACAACCTTAAAGTGGTGTTAAATTGACATATTGTAATATTAATTAAAGAAGTTGTCTAAGAAAAACCTTTATTTCAGTCTTTTTTCTTGATTAATTTTTTTTACTAGGTCATCTTTTTCAAGTTTAGATACTAATTCGGCATTTGCAGCTTGCATCTTTTTGATAGAACGTGTATTAAGATTGATACATTGTGATTATCGAAAAAAACTTGTTTTGAAAAACCTATGGGTTACGTCCTTTTTTCTTTCCACAGTCGATATATAATATAAGGAGATATGTTTAAGATTTCAACTAAAGGTGCTTGGTGAAACTCCAATATTAAATTTGAATCGTTCAAATTATGTACATTCACACAAGTTTTGTCACTAACGACCCGGGTTTTGCCTTTAGCATTTTCAGGCGTTCAAGCGCACGGGTGAACTTGAACTAACAATCCGTTCATGTTCGTATTCAATAAATTTCAAGTTCGTAATCGTATTTTAAACGATTCAAATTTAAGGAGATATGTATTTCACCCATATAATTGCAAAAGTTTTAGTTTTAAAAAATGTCAAAAACTCTCAATATTTGAGATTGGAAATCAAGGTTAATTTTGAAATCGTCTTAAATAATCAACGTGTGAATTTTAATTGGTTTTAAAATTTATTAACCAATCAGTGAACGCATTGGATGAAAAATGATACGTACCCTGACAAATATTTTACTTAAATACATGTTAAAATGTACACATCCCATCATAATACACAGAGATCACTTATTTGACCAAGATCATTTTTTCCTGTTTTTATCGAAACCACCAAAAGTTGTTTTAGCCGGTTTTGAAAGTAAATGCTTCAATCTAAAAAATATATAATATAATTATCATTTAAACATTAAAATTATAAATTTACTATTGAAATTATTTAATATTTTTTTTGTTAGAAAGGATTTATAATTAAACATTAAATGTTCGCGATTGATTAGTTGATTAACCCTTCTGAACCTTCCAACTGCCTAAAAGGAGCCGGAAATTTATCCAATTTTCAATTACGTTACTGCATGCTGCGGGGCATTTCATAGACAGGAGAGCACAGGTCATCGCAATGTATTGAGTGGAGTGACCTAACTTTGTGATCATCCTATGACCTATTTTGTAACAAAGAGAACACAGAATAGATTAAAAGAATATTGAATTTAATCAAAAAAGTCTAACCAAAACAAATTCAAACGCCTGGAGAATTTTATAAATAGAAATATGATAGTTTCTATTTTCTTGAAAATTGACAATAATGATTATTTAAAAAAAGATACTCATTTTGAATTTTAACATTTTAACTGTGAGTTTTTTGATTATTTGAAAGCTTTTGATTATTTGACTGATTGTCCGCTCCCAATGTGGAGCTTATAGCCTCCTAATGGAAGTATCTGAACAGAAGTTTTTTCTACAAGAACTGTTTGTTACTCAGTCGCTCAACCTCACTTTTTTCAAAGTGAGTAGTAGGGAAAAAAGGATAAGGCTAGAACAAGACTAGTGGTAAACTAATCGTTATTGCTACACCCAGTTATTAAAGGATCAGAAGGATGGGAGGAGAGAAAATGATGTGAATTGACATCACTAACACCCAGTTTTCGATCACGACTTTGAATAGAATAATTCTCAAATTCACTGTGATCTGACCGGGAATCGAAGAACCCAGACCTGCGTGATCGGTAGAGCAAGCCCTAACCAACTGGGCCACAGCAGGCGGCAAATATTATTAGATGAGTATTATTTACAAATCGATTGTAAGAAAACGAGTCATGTCACAAGTAACCCTTAGTAGCGTTTATAGCTTAAAACAATTATTACTCTTATGTAGAGCTATTTATATACGGTTTTGGCCAAAGGTATCGAAAGAAAGTACATGACAACCAAATTTATTCCAGAATTTGATATAAATATTGAGTGATAAATTTCGCTTTATCTGTAATATAAAAAAACGATAAATTCAACAAACAATATCTTCAACCACAGTGAAAATATTTTATTAATGTTGAAATGTGGTCCAAGTTCAAGTTTCTTAGTGACCGATCAAAACAAATTCAAGAAGAGTTTGTCGGAGCTCACTCAGTTGACTTCCTTGCCATTTTTTATACTGATTTTAATATTAAATTGTATTATGTTTTTTTCTTCACTGTAAAAGTCTTATGCAATGTTAAATAAAATAAGGTTATGAAAAAGATTTGTCGAAGTGTTTTAGCGTAGCATTGATTTGTTTTTTTTCCACGACCGATTTATACTACCACCACGAAATATAATATTTATATATTATGCCAAAAAATGTGTAAATAACCCTATTATTTTATTTCTAGCCTAGTCGTCGCATATTTCAGTCTCGCCATTAGTCAAAAAATGGCTACGACTAGAAATTGCAATACAGTCAAATTTATGAATACCAGTTTTACAAAAATAGATAAAAAAGTAATTATAAGTACAACCAATAAGATCGTAGGTCAAAAACACAGTAAATATATTGTTCAACACAAGAAAAGCGTCAAAATACAATTATCAAGAATTCGATTATAAGTAGATGAAAAGCATACGTAGAATGCGCTACATGAACACCTTGTGTTGAATATCAAAATATTGGTATTTTAAAACGGTTCGGATTTGGTGATACTTGTATTGCCTCTCCTAGTCACCTCTGATATAACAACTTGAATGAACGATCTGTGTGTCGCTATTATAGCTTTAGATTACAAGCAGGTGATTCAATAAAATTGTGCATCGAAGCATACTAATATCAATACTTTTGAGAGTGTAAAGCGTATAAGTGTAAAGCTATTATCATTATCTTCGCTCACGCATCACGCTTCATGCCTCGTCTCAGATCGTCCACGTCATTATTCGGAGCACGTTCGACGCATGCTTGCCAACGCACGAATCAGCTTCGGAACTCATCCAGAAGAAAGTAATGTCACAAGACGATTTTGCTTATAAAGCTGATAGCCAGGTTAAAAAAAAGCTCGCACAGTACTGGCGTGGATCTCATTCGAACAAAATGTCTGTATGTTGACAATGAAAATGTATTCATTTAAGTTTTAATTTATCTTGTTCTATTTGTCCCTTCGCCAAAATAACGAAAAAACAAAGAAGTCACAAACCAATTAACGTGATGTGTTATCCAAAATCACCTTTCGGAATAGAGACATGTCCTCATAAAACCTTGGATGATTAATGGCATGCATAATATTTATAAATGGTGTAAATTATATCTATAAAGACATAACGGGTAGTTAAAAACTTAATATTGATGAAACTCAAACGTTTCTGTGAAATATTGACGCTAATTACCAATGAAATAAATAGTGTATATTGAGTGATAAACAAATTAACTATTTTACTTTATTCAACTCTTCTTGACGAAACGACCAAAAAGGTGAATTAATTAACAACAAAAATATTCTATTGAACTATTTTTAAACCTATGTAAGTAAATAATATACGAATCTAATATAAACTGTTTGTCTGGATGTGAGCACAATATATGAGGCACTTTTTCTTATAGGCTTAAGACTTTCTTTTTTGTGATAGGAAATTTTATCAGATTTCCATCAATCAGAAGGTTTCTATGCTGCTAAGCGACTGTCTACGCACTAGTATCCAGATGTATAACCGAATAATATTGTTGAAACGGAAAGAAAATGCCGGTTGATCGTACCATTTCCGGTTTGGCACGTGTCGTTTCCTGTGAACACGTTCATAAAGACAAATGGCCGCCTCATATTCTTACGACGCGATAAGGAGATCCAAAATCGTAACATTACCGCCCATCTCGTTATCTTTTCAATATAACTTACATCTGTCCAATAACCGGGATCCGATAAAAGTATAGATAAATTACAATAGTATGTTATAAAATTCTCAAATAATAATGTAAATAAGGTTACAAAAAAGATACAAGGTAACCATTCGATTATCCGAGCTAAGTTAGGAAGGCCTATTCGGATTATTCCATCCGAACTATTAATTTTTATTTCGTTTCAAAATGCTATATTAGATGTCTAAGGGCAGATATTAATTTTACCACGATATGATAATTACGATTTAATTAAAAATAGGAGCATTAAAATACTATTGCATAAATTTCATAAATGTTGTTTGCTTAAAACGGTTTCCTAAAATTTCCTCATATTCAATTGTGCCATTAAAAGCTGTAAATTATTAGTAAAAAATATTCTTAATAAAATGTTTTGTACCCTACGTCTTAAACTTAATAATTCCTTTACAGGTTTTTGTGTTGCATCTCCCATTTCTATTTGAAAATCCATTTAATGGTTAAAACTCACCCACACTGAATTTAAAGTACGGTTCATAATTCAATTTGGTAATGCTCGGTTGTATTTCTTTAAAAGAAGAATAACACAATAATTATTGTTTTTATTTAAATTCAGTTTCTATAAAGATCCATGTTATCTACGAAAATACTTGACCAAGTAAATGTGCTGAGTTAAGACGACTGTTATTAACGTTATCCAGGAAGTAAAATCTCCCAATATTAAAGGCATATGATTGTACGTTTATTGGTATGGTAACAGTTGAATATTGCATAAAATTTAACGAAAGATTGTGAGCTTTCATTAATATTACACGGGTATTAATAACAATTATGGTAGATGTGAACTGAAATGAATTTGTTTGATTAATAAATAAAGCAATTAGTATAAAATGTAATTGTTCCGTCTAAAACAAATCATTCACCGTAGAAATAATATAATATCATTGTTTTATAAAAATATGTACAGTCTTTATTATGTAATTTATAAGATTAGAATTATAACTAATGTTTAGTTCAATCGTAAATAACCTTATGATAATTTGTCTGAATATGCTTTTTAAAGAAGCGACACACTCCTTTCAAACCTGAAGGTAGAGACGCAGTTTTGTTTTGTCCGAAATGGACACAAAAGACTTCTTGAAAGAAATCATCGATGATCAAAGTTCCTGCGGTGGGTTTATATGGTACATACCCAAAAGTTATGGTGAGGTAAGAAAAATTAGGTAACTTGAAAAAGATTAAAAAAAATCTAAAATTGATATTGACGTTACCGAGATTTGAAATCAGATCCATCTGATAACCTAGGTAAGGCACTGAGTTACAGATGCCAAACGCAATGCTTTTCTTGAAATAATGGTCAATTTATATAATATTGATTGTATTGCTTTGATACAATGATGCTTTTTCAGTAAATATTGACAAATATGCTGCATTATTGCAATATGCAATCGCCCTCTCGGATTTCACCGGCGTCTTCAGATGCTAAGAATAAAGAAAAATATCATTAAACTTTTAAAGCGCTCGCAACAGGGTGTTTACGCTTTGGTTAAAAGTTGAAAACACTGATCAAGAGTCCATCTCCATAAAGTGCATTGCAAAGTGGTGTAAAGTAGAATTTTGACGCTGTTGATTTTTGTAATAGATTTGATAAACTTTATTTGTACTGTAACAGAAATATCGCAATTTTCGATGAATATAAATAATTTAACCATACTTGTTAAAGTAATTTCTGTTTCCATAGGAACACAAATTTATGTTTATTTTTTAGTTTTGTCTTGAGTTATTCACGTTCACTCTGCAACAATTCATATTGAACATTTTGTACCATTTTTTATTCTCACTTGTTTTGCAAGTCAGCATTCTTTCAATGTTGAAAAAAACTTTAGACAATTGAAATAAGTAAATGAAAAATTTAGTCTTCATTTCTGCAAGTGAATTTTTCAATTGTTTCAGCGTGCGAGGCAGACATAAAAAAGCAAAAACAACACCATTTAAGCGCATTTTTGAGCAATTTACTCACCGAGTAATGTGGCGGGACATATAATTTAGCTCGAAGACACGTTCTTGAAGAGGAATGGCTGCGCCACATACTGATGATGGATACGAAAGACGCGAAGACACGCGCTCATACTTTTAGTATGCAAGAAATAGTAGCAAGTAGGGGCGCACTAAGTGATTTCAGACAAGTGGAAAAATAAAAGTTTCCATAAAATAAATGTCAATTTGGAACGTGTTATAATTGGATCAAACATTTCTCAGAAGACTTCAAATGCTCAATTTTGGTATAAAAGCGAGAATTTGAATGTATTTTAAGAGTTGTATGAATTATACTAACGAAATTCAAACTAGTTAGATCTAAAAGTTTTTCAAGAAAATTCAACGACAATGAAAAAAATCGATTCAATTGACGAACAAGTTAATTCTGGTAGCTTAGTGGCTTGCGCTGAAACTTTCGTCCCATAAAATTGTCTCAAACTCTTATTAGTGACAAAACTTGCGTTAATGTAGATAATTTGAACAATTCACATTTGTTAGAACTCTGCATTTTCTATCAATCCACGGAGTTGCCTCAAATCAGTTTAAAATAATATTTTTTTAATCTTTTCCTTTCTTCCGTATCCGATCCTGGAAACGAGGTAAAACTAAAATAAATCGTAATCTTCAATGAATCAAACTGAACTTGTGAAAACTAAAAACGGATTTTTGGAAGATGAAATCTTTAATAGGCTTGAAAAAATGTGTGCAGACAGTAAAGCAGTCTCTTGTGAGATTATTTTTTTGATTTCACTAAGACTTCGAAAACCATTACTTTCTTGTACGTCACACATAATATCTTCAGGATTTTTTGTCACTAACTAAATGTTCAAGTTTTTCCATGCCCGATTTCAATAAAGTAAACTTTTGAAAAAAAAATCTCAGTTTTCAATGATATCGTCAAACTTTTTTTTAAATCATGTCCACTCCGTAAAATCATATCATAACTGTTTTTTAATCAGTCGTTCAAACTCTCCTTTATAAAGAGAGTAGTAGGGATAGAAGGATAAGGTTAGGACAGGACTAGTGGTTAAATAATCGCTCTCGCTACGCCCGGTTATTGAAGGATCGGAAGGGTAGGAGAAAATTTTTGAACATCACAAACACCGATGCCCTCGAACAGGAATCGATAAATCGATTAAAAAAATGCTGTCTGTATTGTAACTCGAACTCGTGAGATCCGACACGGAAGCCAACGACGCTAATCGCTGCCTCATGGGACCCGCATCGTCAAACTACTTGCCAATAAATGTGAACAGGTGTGAGATTCTTTCACAACTATTCACATCACATTGAAGATATTCACAACAGTTGTAAAAGTTTGTTCCAGAGACAACAAAAAACTGCTAATACCTTCGCATCTTCTTCAAACTTCTTACGAAGTTAAGATCGGTTGCATTATAGCATTAATATTTAATATTATAATATCAGGAAGAAATTTTACTTGAAAGTGTCTTTAGAGAAGAACAAGTAGTTTGTACTGAATACTGTTCAAATTGTTTGTTAATAGGCTTTTACTTAATCAAGATATATATATATAATTGCTAACCACCGTAATGTTGTGGTATCTTTCGCCAACTCATTCCATATTTACAACAGGAAAAGTAATTAACTTAAAACTGTAGTAGAATCTATGAATTATCATCTGAAAAGTATATTTTATCACTTGTTTATTTATTTGTTAATATATGAATATTGATAAAGCGGTGAGTTATTTATGCTTCATTTACCAAGTATATGAAATTAATTTCATATAATAAAATAATTATTTCATAATCTTGCGAGTCCTTGAATGAATTGAAATGTTTTTATAAGTGTTCTTTTTAGTGTTCAGAAGACTAAAACACTCTGCTTGATACATATATTTATGTTTTTACGAAGGTTCTCAAAAATCACCCACTTCACGCACGAAAAATTTGCCACAGACTCGAAATTATCTCTTGGTTGGTTGCATGAACACTCAAAATTATACTGGTAGAGCAATGGCGGCACTTTTCTCTGCAATTTTGTAATTAAATTTACCGAACAGAGTTAGCTTTGGCGATAGCCATGTGCATCTAGTTCAATGGCGATGGATTGACGCCAAATGTATTCATTAACCTAAACTATGTGGTAGTTCAATCAATGTAGGTTATTAGGATTGTGTGTAGGACTCATAATGATCTATCTATAAAGGCAACTAATTATTTGATCAGTAAGTAAATCTATAAGACCAGACGATGAAAAAACATTAAATATACACATTTTTTTTCAGTATATTTTTATATCATAATTATTTGAGTTATTGTCTATTTAATTTAGATACTGGCTAATTATAAAGGTGAAATAAATAATTCACCTTTTTGCAAAACATTTCAAATAAAACTTGTTTTTTGTTAACTAACATGCGATTGACTGTAAAAAAATACAATTCTCTATTTTACACTCCTTTTTAGATTACTATACTAAGCACAAATTCTACTAAGGTTTCAAATAATAAATAAGTTTCTTATCGAGGCAATGTTTTAATTTGTTGAAAACAGTATTGAGCGGTCTTAAATAAAATGTGTATATCAAGAAAATATGTGTAAATATTACAATAAAGTACATTGTATAGAAAACGTATCAAAATGACTAAATAATTATTATAAATCTAGCTGCATTAAAAAGGATTTAATATTGAAAATATCAAAAATGCTGCGTGGTGACTTCGTTTGTGAATTGTTTTAAAACTTTAATAGTACACTATTAAACGACAGCCGCCTGTGTGGTCGAGTGGTAAACGTTGTTGGCTTCGGCTACGGAGGGCCCGGGTTCAAATTCCGGTGCGGACAGTTTTATAAATTGATTTTTCAATCGATTTATGAATTTCTGTTCAAAAGCATGGATGTTTGTGATATCTTGAATTCCCCCCTCTCATCCATCCTATCCTATGAGCGAGGCGTATCGAGAGCGATTAGCTTACCACTAATGCTGTCTTAGCCCTATCCTTCTATCCCTACTACTCTCTTTGGAAAAAGAGAGGTTGAGCAACTGAGTAACAAGCAGTTCTCGTAGAAACACTTCTGTTGAAATAAACTCCATTAGGAGTCCATAAAAAAAAAATTTAGCGAAATTAAAAAATAATGGAAAGTAATGACTGGCGTAAAGCAAATGACTGGTGAGGTCTTAAATATGTACATATGATATTTACTTACAATAAATTATGCAAAGCATATTAAGAAAAAAACTCCGATACAAGTACAGACAAATATATCATAAATCTTACCACATCTAAAATATAGCTCGAGATCATGCTGACAATATGACCCGGTTACAGCTTTAGCTAAAGGTAAAGCTTTTCGCACACAACAACTTCCGTACATAAAAACGCCGAACATAGAATATTCCGTACGTTTTAATATTCGGTATTTGACATCCAGACTAAGCATATTTTCAAGATTTAAAAATACGTTTGAAAATTATATGCATATTATTAAATCTTTTGTTTAGTCCCAACCTGATAAATATTTAGCACCCTCGATATAAGATATTTTACATTTAAATATAATAACTATTCAAATATATTCTGTGTTCTCAGTTTTTCATTTCGGATTTCTTAGAAGAATCAGTGTACAGGGTTTTCTTGTACGGGGTATTCTGTACAAAGAATTCTCGTTAATAAAAATCTTGTACGGAAGAATCCGTTCACCGTATAGGAAGAGCTTAATGTCTAAATGTCACCTTTCAAACAAGTCGTATTATTAGTGAAAAGTGTTGATAACTAATATTTAGACAGAAATTCTTACGTCTTGGTAGAAGTAAAGTGTGCCGTTTTTCTCATTTACTTAAAGAGTCACAGAAGAAAAAAAAGCAAAGTCAACCATGAAAAAAGAAGACAGCATTCCAAATATAATTTACGATACCGATTTGCATTGATCTCGGTGAACTTGGAAATTTATCTCTTTAAAATGCTTTTAATTAATTTAAAATTAAAATTTGCGATAAAAATATACTTCTGTAAAAGTATTTACTTTTTCATTCATGAAAACTGTAAATGATTTATTTTATTTTCAGTTGTATATTTTAAGATATTGGACGTTAACAGTGACAGCCCTCATTTAACTTTGTAAAAGCTCTAAATAATCATATTTAAATTGCCGTCGAGCTATTTTCGAGTGAATCCTTCTACACAATGCTACAGAATATAAATTATCGATTGAAAAACGTAAATGTAATATCATTTTCAGAGCTTCGAAATATGATGACAAATATTATTGGAAGACGAGAATAAATTTTGCAATACTGCTATAAAATATTTTTTGTGCAAGTATTCGGCTCTAAAGCGGTTATTTATTAAAAATAATGTATTCCAAGTGATTTAAAATTACTGATTCAAATAATTGTTTTCGGAATATTTGATTCTTTGAATGTATAAAAATCTAAGAATCTAAATTTATTCCACCTTAGCGATTTGCTCAGTTGTCAAGACCAATTAATTATTATCATTAATTTTATAATTGATATCAACTGGCTGATAGCAAAGGACTCGAAATCTATTAAAAGTTCGGTTGATTGATCCCAAAGTTGATTTAATTAATTTAAAGAAGTGGATGATCAATTATAATCAGTGACACACCGTAAGCAATTTGGTAAATGTTGCTAATTTTTAACGAAGTTAAATTATACAAATTATGTCTGCGAATATTTCAAATTTAAATATATATAAAAGAGTTCACAACCTTTATTAATTTATTGAAACTTGTCATAAATCATTTTTATTTGGAAAAAAAACAACAAAATATTAATTTAGAAAATAAAAATGCAAAATAAAAAATCTTATCCACGCTAAGGCAACCGGATTAGCATGGTGAGTATTAGAAATCTCAATAAAATTCTGTGTCATTTAAATTACATACTCGTTTTCTTTGGGAGGTACAGTATTTTGCTTGTTTCTTGATTTAATTTAGATGTGTATAAGCTAATAGCCATTCTCAAAGATGATTTTGTATTTGTGATAATGTAGTATATGATATTCAAATGTAACTTGACTCGACATTGATAAACCGTTTTATATTATTTTAATTATGAAAACAAAATATTTCGCATTTTAGTTAATACTAATGTTCCAAATATTTTGAAGTTGAGAAAAAAGGTAATACAAGATAACCTCGATGAGAATTTTCTGTAAGTCACTCGAGATAAACTAGAAAAGAATTGACATCAAAAACACCCATCTTTTTTGTTTCAAGTTTGACCTTACCTAAAATCAAACTCAGACTAGACTGGTTGGTAAAACTAAGCTCTTACCAACAATACCACGACTGGCGAGTCTTGCAGAGAGAGAATGGATGTATGAATGCAGTTGCCAAAAAATGAAGCCCCAGCGTGTCTTTGAATGGTGTTTGTAATATATAACAATTTGTTTTAGTTCCTAGAATAAGCAACACTTAAAACTATATAAACAATGACATCGTTTAAAAATAACTCCCGAACTATGTTCCCCTGCTCCGCTTACGAACAAATGCAAATGCTAAAATGATAATACATTTTCTTATTTTCGCGTATATGAACATATATAAGACATAATACATTCCCTAAAAATAGTCCACTGTGCATATTTCGAACCAAAAAATTTAAACAAGAAGCATGAACATTGATAGTTGAATATATTTTTTTTAATCACACACACTCGTTTAGGCTTCATATTTATTGAAAAAAAATCTTTGGAAATCCCTTTATGAATCAAAAACTAGAATCTAATGAGCGTAAAGCTTGAAGTTTGATCAATACAATCAGAATAAAAAATGTATAAAAGTAAACAGATATGTATATAAAAAAATGCGATTTATCCACAGTATTCTACACAATTTATATTTTGATCCAAACACCATTTTTTATGATTAGGTGAATAAAAAGAAACAATTTTATTAAAATGTATTTTTAAGTGTTGAAATATTTTTAAAATGCGCTGGCACTTTTCTTTAATGCGGTTTCCAGAACGCAAAAGCAACGTTTGCCTTTTCTTACGCAAAATTTATGGTGGGATAACAACCAATAAAATATAAATTTTCGTTTTCAGTTTTATCTCGACTTAAATATACACTCTTTAACATAAATAAACATATATTCGTCTCGTTTTCGATTAAAAAAGAACAGACAAGAGTATCAAAAATACTTTTTAATTTAAATTCTGTCTTGTGACATAATTGAAAGGAATATTTGAATTTTGATTGTTGCTTTTTGTGTCCGTTACAAAAGACGGCATGTTTTTGTTTTCTGTTGAATAAGCCATCAAATTAATTATTCGTCAAAACGAGCCAAGGAAATATTAATTAATGGAAGGTAAAAGAAGAAACATAAGGTGGCATTACGCTGCCAAAAATTATTTTCTTACAAAGAATTTATGAACTGCTTATATAATGTAATATTTATCATAGCGAAATAATGATTTTTCAATCTATTTATGTCTGAAATTAAAAATATACAATGTTATTTTTAGAAAAATTAAGCTTGCTTATTTCTTAACGAATTATTTTCGTTTTAGATTCATGTCACAATGTAGTGCAAGTAGCCGCCTCATATTAGAGTTATTAGTTTTTTTATGAGATCTTAAATTTGTTGAGAAAAGTAGAGTTATTTTAGGATTGGAACTGTGGGAGAATTTTTTCACACCCCACACATCCATACCTTTGAACAGAAATCGATAATTCAGTTGAATAAATAGTGTTTGTAATGAGATTTAAGTCCGTGAGATCCGTCACGAAAACGACGTTGAACGCTTACCCGTATAATTTGTTTATGTATTGTTTTAAAGGAAAGCTGACGCTAATTCGTCATGCAGTTGAAAAATATAATTTAAGCAAAAATGCAACGTCATAAACCTAAATAGAAGGCAAAAAAGTATTTTTAAGATACAGAATTAAAAATAAAAAAATATTTATCAAACAGTTTACAAAGACTGTTGCTGAAAAATTCCACTTCTATATGCTAGCAGTCACACACCCCTTGAAACCTACGCGAAGAACTAGTTTTCAGAAAAAAATTGTTTGGTTACGATTTGGCTATAGTTATTGTTACAGAAGTAAGTCACAGTATACTCAAAAATTTGAAGAAATAATTAATTATTCGATTGATGAAAAAGAATGTTTGAAACCATTTGCTGATAGAGAAAATTGGAAACTAAGCAGACAGGTTGTCGAAGGAAAAAAAAATAGTGGTAGTTGGACTTTATTAATAGAAGCTAAAAATCTTTATTACCAACATTAGAAATATTTTCAAGTTGCTGTTTTAAATTATATTTATTAATGTTGTGACGTTATATTTTAAAACTTCATAATTAAAAAATTCTTATAACGAAGTTTTCATAAAAAACGTTCCTGAGGATGAATAATCGTAAAAAAGATTGAATTTTGACGTTATTTCTTTAAAAAATCATTTGTTATCAATTTTGATGAAAAAATTAAAACAATAATAAAGCTTAACCAAAGATTTTCTGCGGAAGTGCGTATGATAGCATACTAATTTTTTTTCGCGAGTTCAGATAGCACTCTTTCTAAAATAAATCAATAGAATTGTACATGTTCAGATAATTTATGAGGAGAAACAAATGAATGATAGTAAGCATTAGTATGTAGTCATTAAAATACGGAAAATTCTGCGTTTATTTTAGAGACATAAATATAAGGATCTTCATAAATTAAAGAGAAATCTCCAACCGAAACATTGCCCCAGGCAAAAATATGATAGAAGACTGCAGATATTTCTCATATAACTACATCGACGCAAAGCATATTAGGCCTTTTGGCAAAACAAAATAGTAGTCACTTTGGGAAAATAGCGTATTCTCAGACGTATCTGAACACTTATGATAAATATCTTGAGCCTTATTCTTCGCGTCGATGGCTCCGCCGCTCTGTGGAAAAATGACCGGAAAATATTGGATTGCCTGCGTGGAAATTCAGCGAAGGTATCTCGTATCAAAGAATATTTCCCGTTAACGGCGATGGGTACAGTTTTACGTTAGTATCGAGAAGGAAGACACGGAGTGTGGAAAGTTTTAAGTATACAGTCGCCCATAAAGACTTTGTATGTTGAACAGACTAAATATGTTTTCGTGAAAAACGATTTGTTTTGTAATATTGTTTTCAACGCACAGATTGTATAGTATAAATGAATGGATTTTTTTTAAATAGGTATAATTTTTCACTGTACACATGCAGCTATGTTTGTTTAATAATCTTACTTATCGAATATTCACATCAAATATATATATTTTAAATTCTATGTTAAACCAAAATTATTAATAGATATAATGTGGTAAAAATTCCAATGAAGTACATTTTTACTTTTTGCATAAATGTGAATAGGTAATGAAAGATATAATACTCAGTATTGCATGTTTAATAACATATGGGCGTATCTAGAATTTTTTCAGTTGTAAGATATCGCAGTTTTAATGAAATGTACATCTTTAAGGACAACAATTGCTGGAAATAATGTTAAAATAAAAATGAATTTAGGTTTATTTCCAAAAAATCTTCTTTCCAAAGATGTACAATTCAAAAAAACTGCAATATATCAATCTGCGAAAATCTAGATACGCCCGTGTGTTGTTAAGTGTTTGTTATAATATATTATGACCATGTAAAGATATCTAATATGAAATTGAATATCTCGCCTCGACTTAAAAAGAAATAGTTATCCTTTTTTAAAAATAATATTGGCCCTGATCATAATATAGTAAAAACAAAATCATTTTATGAGCATGGAGTATTTTTTTGTCAATCTATGAGTAAGATTGTATGTATCGATTTAGAAACATCCTGTTACTTGACTACTTTGTCAGTTGATATTCTTCATATGAGACGACATTATCTCATACGACAAAGACAAAAAAATGAGAAACCTTTTTTTTTGAAAATACCCTCATTATATAAACTAAATTCCGAATCTGAAAATGTCAGTGTGAATTATTTGAAACTGTCAAAAATTATTATACCTATCAGTATATTCAATATATTACTAAGAAATTTTTATATGACTTAACAGATTGTATGAAAAAATTTGAATAAAAAAATATTTGAAGATAATCAATACTGGGAAAATAAATTGATTCAACCCATACGTTTACCGCTTTTACTAGGGTATCCAATCCTGGACCCTTTTTATAATGTCGGGATTTTGGGATATCAAACTTGGACGGTCTTTTGGGGTGAAGACACTAATTTATAAGTATAGTAAATATTACAATTTAATATTGATATATTCTTTTACTGGTTTTATTTTAATTATGGCTTAATGGGTGTATTTGTTGGTTATTTTGGTGTCCTCTTCACTTTACAGCATTTTTTTTGTGCAACGATGAAATAAAAATATGTAAATTCACACAAAAAGAGACAAAAGAGTATAAAACAGGTTTAATTGTTTTTTTTAAATTAAAAAATAATACTTTTTTTGTTTATCATTAAATTATAACTTATTTGTTTAAAGTATGTCAAATTGAAATAACTCTGATAACTTTTCCGCAATAAGAACCAATCAAAAGTAATATTTTAAAAGATTTTATGTCTCATTTTGATGAAAAAAAAACATTGAACTAAAATTATGAATTGTAATATGAGAACAAGCACAATTTAAAAGTGGCAACACCTTCTGAGCGAGAAACAAGATTTTTCCATCAACGTTAAATAAAATTTTTCCCCAGAGGCTCCATCGCTTGAAAAACACTACAACTAGCTTAGAATTACTATACAAAACATACAGAAAAACTGTTGAAGATAGATAGTATTTCGTGATCTGAATTTGTTTATGCAAACACAATCTATATTTATTTAATTTAAAAAAACAACAAGTTTTTATTTAAATAATAAATTATCTATATTTTTTTTATTTATAAAGGGCTATAAAATAAATAAGCGCTAAAATATTACTTGTTTTTAAAATAAGTTGTCATGCTTTCACTCTGTCTACACTATAGGGTATTATAATTTATTTTTCATAATTATATATTATAATAAAATGACATGCGCGTCCTAGACGTAAGGAATGATGAACCATTCAGGTAACGCCATTCTTAAGTCATAAATATAATATATTTTAATAAACACTAATATTATTAGATTGCCGCCTGTGTGGTCGAGTGGTCAACGTTGTTGGCTTCGGCTACGGAGGGCCCGGGTTCAAATCCCGGTACGGACAGTTTTATAAATTGATTTTTCAATCGATTTATGAATTTCTGTTCAAAGGCATGGATGTATGTGATGTCTTGAATTCCCCCCTCTCACCCATCCTATCCTATGAACGGAGCGTATCGAGAGCGATTAGCTTACCACTAATGAAGCCTTAGCCCTATCCTTCTATCTCTACTCTCTTGAGTAGAGATATAAGGTTGAGCAACTGAGTAACAAAGAGAGGTTGAGCAGCTGAGTAACAAATAGTTCTCGTAGAAATATTTCTGTTGAGATAAACCCCATTAGGAGTCCATATGCTCCACATTGGGAGCGGACATGGTTTAAAAAATAAATAAATATTATAATTATGGATTTTGATGCTCTACTCTCAAAGTATATTATTCCTAGTGTTTCATTGTGATCAAGATCGGTATCGCTCATTGTGAGCATTATAAACTGATAATTGAAATCAATACAGGATTATTTATACTTATCAAGTAATATGTAACAAAAAACTGGTAAAATAAATATTAAAAGAATTAGTTAAATGTGGAGCATACGACCTTTTAATAATGGTATTTCAACATAGGTTTTTTTGTTTGTTACTAACCTACTCAACCTTCCATTTTTGGAGAGAGTCCTTAAGGGTAGGACTAGTGGTAAAGCATTGTTCTATAATAAACGCCGTTGTTCGAATACAGCGTAAGCTGGCACTTAGTATCTAGGCATCTAGACACTACGTCTAACATGATAACGAGACCACACTAGTTCATTTTCACATAAAGCATTTATCGGTCGCGTACAACGTCACGCTGTAAGCGACATACTGCGTCAACTTTAGGCTAGCGCCTATCTAAGTAATCGCTCTCCTAAAACCCCGTTATTTAGGATAAGAAGGGTAGGAGAGAATACTTAGACACCACAAACATTCATAAATTTTAACAGAAATAGAAAAATCTATTGTACAATAAATGCTGTTCGTACTGTATTTCGAATCCGTGAGATCCGCCACGGCAGTCAAAGACGTTGACCGCTGCACTAAATACCCGAGAAATCAATTTAATCATAATAAAGATAATAAATAAATGACTTTATGAAATAAATGAATTATCTATAAGAAAAAAATACCAACCAATACTACTAATTTGCAATCGGAAATAAAACTAAAGACTTATTGAAACATAATTCATATTCACGCGTTCATTGCTTGTAGCGATTTTACCGCATGATTTCTTTTTGTCAGTGAACAATTGCGCGAGTGTAAATAATACCATTCGTAGGAATCTTGAAACTTAAATTGCCCTTATTCCATATGATAATTCTAAAATCATCACGTTGTGGATACGTTGTAAAAGGTGCAAAATCACTGACATAAACCGTGAAAGTACTCCACAATATAAACTGTGGAACGAAAATGGCAGAAAAACTCGTTAGATATTTTTTAAAAGCCTCACCGGAATACTTACACATCATTAAATAACTCGAGAGCTCAGTTCTCCACCTCACGTGGAAGAAAAAAAAATATAACGCCTTTCTCTAGTATACCTACCGCCTGGTAGGTGCGATATCTTATGGTGTTTTGTTTAAGTGTTTTTGTGTATAAACTAATGGCTCGAGCTTTCAAAGCTAAAAAGTTTCCAAGAGAGATATACTGAACGAAGCTTTGCATTTTATAGATATAAGAAAAGCCATGAAATATACAACAATGGATTAAATGGTGAGCCTTATTAAAGTTAAGTAAACATAAAAAAATTATTATAATTTTAGTAAGCATTCTCATAAGAAATGTAATAAAGCTCTCCAATTCTAAGCTCCACATGCATGGTATAATAGCCATGTTACAAGTTACAATAATTTGAAACGTCGATTTTTTAAATCAACTTTTTCGTTTGAACCAGTTTTTTAATGAAAAACATGATGCTTTAGTTAAGATGTAACATACTGGGTGATATTTCTTGGTCACAAATTAAAGGTGCAGTTATCGACATTTCTTCTATATACTGTGTACGCTTAGTAAAATAGTATCATAATGAATACTTTAATCGAATAAAGTGTGTGCAAAACTTTAGCAAGACAGTATTATCAATATCACAACAATCCGTAAAAAAATCTTATCAAAATATCCCATTTAAATATGTCATTGTTATAGAAAATTTAATCTTTTGCCTTGCAAGTGACTGTTCATCAAAACAAATGCTTTCCGAATATTTAAAAGCAAATAGCAATACCCGTTTAACTATTTGGTAAATGTTGGACGTATAAGAAAAACAATTTATTAGTTTGATGAAAGAAATGCCATATAAGTGCAATTTAGAAGATAGAATAACATATTCAATCTACGTCAGAATTTCGTGAACTATTATGAATGCATTAAACGAAGCAGCGGTGAAATATTTTTGATTTATACAACCGCGGTAAAAAATTAAGCCTATTAATATGAAAGAAGATTCTTTTGTTGAATGCAAGGGTAAAGAAGATATTTTTATGCTGGCCCGAGTATACAATTTGTAACCTCGTATTATCGTTACATTCCAGAGAAACGAGAGATGAAAAAAAAAACGAATTTGCATAAAGTAAATAGTTTCATCTTATAAAAACATTTGTATGTGAGACCCAAGAACGTGACTTTTCAGAGGCTATTGCCTTTAACAAATCAGCATTTTTTCCTCCTATTCAGACTTTCAGCGTTCCCTTATATAAAATAAATTGCAAACATCTCTTATGTTAGGAGTATGGTGAACAGAAAGGAGGCACCCTCAAAGTTTAGCCTTTTAAAGCCATTCTCGGAGATTTTATAGTTCATTTGCTTACTGAGAAGTGGTTCTATTATTAACTACATGTGTAATTATTGTTTTAGTGGTCACGAATTGTGGTCTTATAACGTCTGAACTGTCATCACATTATAATAATTGTGTTCTAAGTAGTAAATTTAATTTAATAAAATTATATGCGTTCTAATTCATTTGGGATCTTGAATTGAAAGGTATTATTGTCGGTAATCATTCTAATTTTCATTATTTTTATCTTTAACTAAAAATAAAAAAATGCTGCATCTTTAATTTGAAGTAAACGCGAGTACAGAAAGTTAATTTGTATTATTTTCGGTTCATAAGACAAAAATAATTACAAACGGTATCTTTTTACATTAGTTTTTAACGAATGATATTCTACGGCCTATGTGTTACATTTATATTATATAATAATAAAAATATTTTTTTATTTCATATGGAGTAGTGATCAACAATATATGAGCTTTGCCAACGGGTGTGTGTAACACTTTTAGCACTAAGCCGTCCAGACATGGGTATACATTTTCAATTACAGATAGATTATAAACGAAAATAAGCATTGTCTGAAGCATAAAAATTACAAAAATGCACTGTTAAATTGTGAAACAAAATATGTTTATAATATATATATAACATGATAAAGGAAATGGAATATGAAAAAAAGTATTATTATAAATTAATCTAAAATGTTTAATGATAGATTTGTACAATAAATAGTACATAATTAATTTTCTAAATAAAATAATGTAATTTAATATTCGGAGTATAAAACGGTAAATGAAATGATAAAAAAAAACATTTTCAAGAAATACAGAGAGATAAACTTTTTTTTCTTTTTAAAATAGCAATTTGATACCTACGTTTTATTATGATACGATTTTTATATTGATAACAGATTGTTCAATTAAAATTAACAAATACTTGGATCGTGCAAAGTATTTAATTAACTAATATAAGTTCCTGTTTTTTTCATACAATTGTGGGGCATGTACGATTTTTTACGGTTTTATTTTAATTTTAACGCGTTCAAAACAAAGACTGGGTTCACTTCACTCGTCAAAAAAAATATTAACTGATTTATATTTTGTATGATTTTTTAACCTTCATTATAACTACGCACTAATTTACATGTTTTTAAAAGTTTAAAACGTACCATCACAGTAATATTTTAAATATTTTGGACAGATAAATGCTTTCTTATTCTAAATTATATCGAATGAATACATTATATTAGTAAAACTGCATCCCGGTAAACAAACCATCCAAACAATATCTTAAATGCACAAATAGACAAATGTTTTCAAAAAAAATGCTCGCATAAATAATGTTTTTCAGGTAAATAGAAATTATTTAGTCTCTGGATGTAATGTTCTTTGAAATATATCTTTAAAAAATATTTATAAGGAAATAACAATCAAAATACGGACTATCAAAATAATTACTTTGAGCTGTCATTATTTTCAAGGCAGCCGTTATTACTGAAGGTAGAAAAACGTATTTTGAATGGACTATATAATTTTGAAAAGTAAGTGAGATGGAAATAGTATGACTTAGTAAGTACTAGAGCGTTATGTCACGCTTCAGCTTCAAAGATGAAATGACGATAAAAAAGCATTATTTTAGCTCAACGTAAATTTAAATTCACAAGGAAGAGCAGAAAAAGTAGTGTGATAAAACTTTGTAAGTGATTAAAACTGAATACAAATGGATAACCCGAAATTTCAACAAGAAATATTTTAACAGCTTTATTTGACGTGTAAAAGTAACAATGTAATTTATTTTGATTTTCATTATCACAGCTGAATGAGTTTTAATAATCTCAAGTAATTTGTATAGTTTTTATGACTGGCTGTCGCAAAATACAGAATATTGACTTCCATTGTATTCACTTTATTATTTTGATATTTAAGTGAAGCTTTTGATTTTCAAAAACCGACTTTTTTATTTGCGACATCCGAAAGACGGTTTTCAACTTGGTAACCTAGTTTTTATTACAAGAATAAACATATTAATTTATTTATTTAAAAAACGTTTGTTTGTATCTATGGCAGTTTCAAATAAAAAAAAATATATTTGAAACTGCCATAGATACAAACAAATTGACATGAAATAATAATTTAGCTAAATAGTAAGCATACATCAATGAATGCATTTAAAATATAAATATGTTTGTTGTGTATTTTGACTCTGATACGGTTCATGAGTACATAATATAATTCAAATATACTGAGGGTCGACTTCAACATAAACATGTGCACACAAAACAAACAAAAAATTGTGTCATACATTAATGCCTTAAAAACCATACAACCTACTTCATCACTCAGCGAAAGAATATTTTCTACTTAAAAAAAATCGTCAGAACAATTAGGTTACTAAGTAAATATATGAGTGGAATCATAATAAATAAACAGTTATAAAAAAAAACAAGTTTGTTTTATTTTTTCAATTAAACTATGTATCTTTTCCTGAAATGTTGAAAATCGGGATTAGCCGACTTTTAGGAAGTATTGGAATTTATATTTTGTATAAGCCTCACTATCAACTGTCATATACTTTACCTTACTTTGGCGGTACTGTTACAAGATCATATCAAAAATTTATTCCTCTGATATTTAGTGTTTTTGTCATCAGTATGTTTTTGTACTAATATGATCAGTTCGTTGGAATTTCAGCTTAAAACTGTGTATTGTCAGAAAACCGAATCATATCATATTTGTTAAATATATAAAAAAAAGTTTATTGATAACGACTGTTAGTTGTTACACGGTTTAATTTGCTTTATAAATTTAAACTATAAAGAATAATGTTATATTGATGGTTAAAATTCTATTAAAACGGCGTTCGTTTAAATGTGGAGAACTTTTTTTTTTGCTTATGTAAATCACTTAACTGGTTTCTTTAAAAAATATGTTTAATTAACATGAAAGGATGAGTTAATGAATTACAAATACAAATCGATTTAAAATGCATCTTCATAAACTTTTTTATTTGGATAATTCGTTTCATGAACGCGCAATCAGATATGACGAAAGCAGTAGAAGATAAGAAAAGAAAAGAAAAGACACGTAAGAAAAGTTTATTTGACGTTAGTATAATATGGTATTATTCTTTTTTTAATACTTACATAAAATTTAAAAAGTGATGCTAGTGAAATAACATCAACGAAGACTATAGTGACATTTTAATGAATTGAAAATTAAAAAAATAATAGTGTTAGATGGAACGTTATCAAAAATTCACAGCACTAGTCGTACACGCACTTGGCGTGTTGGTATTGTATATCGTATAAAACCATTTGGACATGTATACACTTTTGGAATGTTTTGTCCTTTACAACATCTAATATACATAAACATCTGTAATGGAGTGAGAAGGGATTGAAATATATTAACCCAATCTTAAGATACCAGTATATTTTCATTGATATCTCGTATTCAAAGAGGGTCTATATTGTATACATTATTAACGTAAGTTTTACGTTGGGCTATAAAGATTTAAGCACCTGTTTAACTCGTAAAAATACATTTTTATAGAAAACCTACGCAAGGGTTTATTTTATATCGAGAAAAGATACATGAAAATATCATAAACTTAGGATTTACAAAATATCAAAGAAGGTAATGTTATTTATATTATGTAATTACTTCATTTGATCTTTTTTAACCGCGAACTCTCTCGTACAGAGAGTATGGATTCCGTGATTCAACAGCGTGAGAGCATTTCGAAAAATACGATTAGCCTAAAATGGCTATTGATCAGTCGTTTAATCTTTTCTTTTTAGTGACGTAAAAAAATAATAAAACAAGAACTTATAAAAAAGTATCAATTATTATATAAATTATTTCGCCTTTAAGATGAACAGTGTCAATTATTTACAAACGGTAATATATTTTATAAACACAAACTTTGATATGATTATTTAAAAAAAAGTTTTTTTTCTATAAATTAAATACATCCTTTATTTTGTTTCAAATTTATAAGTTGACAAAATTACTGATGTTTAAGGTGTATGTCTTTTAAAGAATTCGAAATCTTGACGCACCGCAGCTACCAAGAATGCCATAGACCAGGGAAGTCTTTTTATGCCAGAAGGCGGGATTCATTCATGTGTTATCTACTTCGACCGTATTCCCGAAACTTTAGAAGAGTATATTAAAAATGAAGGTAATTTATATTTTAAACGCAAAAAAACTCTAAGAAGACATTCCGTTTCCTATTTTTGTCTTAAATTCTTCCTTTTTACTCGACTTGATTTCAATTGTTTAGTGCAAATACATCAAAAAAATAAAATTCATTACTTGTATGGTATTAAAAGAGTAAGTGGGGAATGGGAAGAAATAAATATACGAAAAACATACATGACTTTTGATACAAACTTATTCAAAAGTTGCGTTGATTTAAAAAATGAGCCAAGCAAGGCAAATCAAGGGCGTTAGGACATCAATCTTTTTAGAGTTTAATATGAAATATTTACTGACTGTCTCTGTTTTTATAAAGATCGGTTGCCACTGATGTAATATAACAATATAATATAACATATTACTATATCCGCAGTCACATTATTTGTGACTGACTGATTGAAAGTGTAAAGGTATCTTTTAGTTTTAAATTAAGCAGTTTTGTAAAATTTAACGATATTTATTAAAAAAAATATATCTTATAAGAATATATATATAGAATATCTTGAAAGATCGTCTTAAGTAAATAGTTATTAATATTTTGGCAAATATTGACAAAAACACATACTTATTCAGATTGTAAAAGTACTAATAGATATAATATTTTAAATATTGTACGTCTAGCTTAAAATCAATAAATCACAAAAAGCATTTTCTTTGTGAGGAATTATTAACGTTTCAAATATTTTTCCTTTTTCTTTTCTTTATTTCAAATACTGTAGTGCATAGTCAAAAGAGCGGTCTTGAGTACCGAACCAAAAGCGTTAAGAATAAATTTATTTATTTTTTCATTGCGTTATTGACAACGTTCGTGAAATCGGCAGTGTCATGCATATAGCAAGTGTTGTAAGAAAAACTAAGTAGTATAAAATTTTATACCAGCTATTTACACGTAATGATCTTATTGAAAATTCTATCTGCGAACATTGTCGTCCATTTAAAATAGAAATATATAAAAATACTTTCGATCAATTATGCACACTAAAGAAATTTCTTATCAAAATACACGTAAATCTCGAGTCATAAGTGTAAAAAAGAGCTAAATGTGGGGTGAATTTTCATTTTATGTTACGTTCCGCAGATGTGAATTCACTCTAATACGTTAATAAATCTAAAACGAACATTGTAATAAATTTATATATGGTATTTTAAGCATCAGAATGCATAGAGTAGGGGACAGCGGTCGTGAGTTGTGTGAAGTATCATTAGTGGAATTCCGTTTTACGAACAAAACGAACTGTCCACTTAGTTCAACAAACTTTGTCTAGTTAGACCTCTACTTCTATGGCACCAGAGTTCATTCGTACGAATAATGTGTCGGGTGAGTCCATTTCAGCAAGACTTCAAAACTAAATTCGATATTTTAGACAAATCTCCATTTACCTGTATAAATTGTGAGCATAACGATGTTGCTCGAGAGTAAGTTTTGACCATTATTTCGTGAAATGAAAACACACTGCGACATTAGCATGATATTATCACACACATACAATTTTGTGAATTTGAAGCTTATTTGACACAGCAATAAGTTGCTATTAGAATGAAGATTATATATAATAAAGTAAAATTAAATAATTCAAACTTATTAACTTCAAAGTTCCGATGCAAGGAAATGCTTTTCCCTGCAAGATTCTTGTGGTAAAATAAAAATCAATTTATTTTATTTTGAAAAAATACTGATGGGTCGCAAAACTTTAAAATTATTTCTCAACCAGAAAATGCTTTTTTCTGCGTCAAAGTCTTCATAGCTATATTTCACAACTAAACTTAATTTATTATGCTTTCTGTTCATTTAATATCAGATTTCTTGATATAACGGTGGTGTATAATATGACGTATTTTATTTGATGACTGGAATTTTGGTACATTTATTAAATTTGAATCGTTCAAACTATGTACATTCTCACATATTTTGTCACTAACGACCCGGGTTTCGCCTTTCGGCATCTTCAGGTGTTCAAGTGCACGGATGAACTTGAACTGACACTTAGTAAATCAGTTCAAGTTCATCCGTGCACTTGAACGCCTGAAGATGCCGAAAGGCAAAACCCGGGTCGTTAGTGACAAAATCTGTGAGAATGTACATAGTTTGAACGATTCAAATTTAATATTGAAATTCTACCAAGCACCTTCAGTCGAAATCTTAAATGGTCCATTTATGTTCATAAACGAGTTCATGGTATTTCTGTCTCGAGAATTCGAGATTTCTTGTATCTTACACATCACAACTTGATTGGTCAAAGATCTAAGCCTGAGTAAAAATCAGACTTATTATTTCCTTGTCTCAGTCAAATAACATGTTTCAAATACAAAGAAATATTGCTTAAGCGATCACAATCTAAATTCGTGACAATTTTGTTAGTTACACTGTTGTGTTAGTTGCACATTGTATTTTAAATGTGTGAGTACATCCAAAGATAAAATGAATGTCTCTAGTCTCTAGAAACTCAATAAAGTCTCCGCATGAAACTATAATGGCAATGGAAAAGATGATAGTATAAAAGGAAATAATTGTCGGACATATTAAGTCACGTATAGTATACTAGAGACATTTACGACCATACACACCGCAATGGCTCAATATACAGACAAAATAAAAATATTATGAGAAGGTATGCGGCAACGCAAAAGGAATGAGTGAAATTGTTTAAGAGAGACTTGGAAAGGGAGAGTCTTGAACTTGGAGTGGTTGAAAAGATGAGTATGATTTAATAAATCAACTTAATACACAGTTTCTGAACGGTAAAACAGATAGATCATAAATAATGGTTTTTCGTACTTTGAAAATAGTCCTGATATCTTAAAATTGGCTGACTGAAATTTTACTTACGGAAAGGAAAAAATGCTCCATAATTTGATAAGCAGATCAGACACTCTTGAATTCTTATTTCATTGTGAAAATGATATATGATGTAAACTTCTTATTAAAAATATTTCAAAGAATCAGTAAAAAATGCTTAATAAAAGGTAATGGATATTTGTCTGCTAGAATGATAAATTAACTGCACGTCAGAGCTACCTTTGTTCTGATGCTTTTTACCACAATCTTATTTAGATGGATAAACTTAATTTACAATAATTGGGTTATATTACACAACGCAAAGCACATCGTGTGAAACTAGTTTAGTATTAGAAACGTTGATGAAGGTGTAACCCTAATTATTTCCGTCTTGCTTTAGAAATGCTATTTCTGATAACAAAATGAGCAATTTTATTTTGGGCTTAGAAATGTTTTTTGAATTGATTTAGATGGTCAATTATTAAATTTTAGATCTATCATAATTAAATCGTCAAAATTTGTAAATCTGTTAATGGAATTTTTGCTCGAAAGTGTTTTTCGGTTTAAAGGAAGTTTCATACATAATTGAACCACGGGGAGTGTGCAGGTATCCTTTGTGATTTGAAATCATTTATTTAATTTGATTAATCGCAAACAACTGACAGTGTAATCACGTGCGAAACGAAATAAAACTATAAAAAACGTAATTTAGATTGTTTGACAAAATTAGAATACCCAACACAGACTCTGAAAAATAAATTGAGAATTTAGACTGAAAAAAAGTTATAATTTTACTAGTAAGAGTGTTACTGGCTTATTTGAATAATAAAGTTTCTCTAATTTTTATAGGTCAATAAGCTTAGAGTTACTTACAGCAAAGAGGAATTCGTGTATTCGGAAATAAAATTTTCCAAAACATATTTGACTCAACAAACACAGGACTACCTCAAATGCTAAAATTTTAAGCTTTTTGAGCCTCGTATCAACGCGATGAAAGCACAAAGACACAGGCTCGTTGTAAAATGCGAAATCTTTGGAGAACTTACGAATCTCAAGACTACTTCAATGCTAATCTAGAAGGCACTCGATCTCTTAGCTGTCATCGTAAAAGATGAATGGACCACATTGGAATCGATAGTGAATCGGTCAATGGTCAAAACTCCCGGGCTTAAAATGTCCAAAACTGGTTAAGCAGTTAGCTATGGACCTGGATGTTATATAGCGTGCAGTGTAGAAGAAGTGTAAGAAATCTTTCATCTTAATTGATGACATTCAACACAAATTGAAATCTCGTTCCTGTCGAATTTTTACGATGATTGATCAATCTAAATATATTTAGATTAGTTTGTAGCTCATAAAAGCACAATCTTTTTACCTTATGTAGATGCTGTTTTGTTATTATTAAACATTGACCATAGCAATGATGAAAATAGTGTCTGATTAATTTAAATATTCTTATACACATTTTGATACTAAAAGTGTTTCAGACAGTAAATCCAAATCATGGTTATGTGTGTAAAAAACACTTTTGCGTTACAATATGGATGCTTAAACTGTACCTGTTTATCAAGTTTTATTTTATTTTATGACTTTGATTGAAAGTGACTTCGTTTTCAGAAATACGTAGTGATACCCACGTCAATCTGAGTTATAAAATTATCTCGTTCCATCCACAGAGGGACTAATAGATATTGTTTTAGGCAACGTCCCATACGATATGTCCAAAAAAATTTTCGAGTGTTACTGACATCAATAGATTTTCCTGATTCACGTTATGTTCGATTGACAATTAAACATATCACTTATCAGTTTCTTGGGAACTAAAATAAATTCGCTTTATTAGTTAAAATTCAATAATTCGTTTAAATTTGTATAACTGCACACCAAAAATATAAATTTCAAACAAAAAATGCAATTGTTTGTAAAAAAGTAAAATTCAAAGAAAGCCTACCAAAATATTTCCAATGAAATCCAAAAAGTAATTCTTAAATAAAGCCGTAAAATTATTTAAAAATACGAAGAAATACCGCTGCACATTTTTAAAGCTCTTTTCAGTGATATCATCAATATGGATGAGTGTAGCGGTCTACAGCGACACCTATAATTGAAACAAATTATTCAGTGACTTATTTACAAACATTCGTGTAATTAATAAAATCTAGCTAGGATTTTCATAACATTCCAGTTGAGTAAAACATTTCTCATAATTCTATTCCTGAAGTTTATTTTTAAAAATACGCTTCAATATTGTTATGAAAAGACATTGGCTTATCTTAAGAATTTAAATCGATAGTAATTCAAATATTGCAACAATGTAATAATTAGGGTATCCAATCCCGGAGCCTATTTCCAATCCCGGGATTTCGGGATTGATTAATTTTGAATCCCGGGATCCCGGGATTGTGATTTTCTCACAGAAGAATTTTAAATCCTCAATTCGCTATACTTTTTCCTTGGATTCTCACAGAACCTCGTTTTTTTTTTTAGCTCACAGAGGAATTTGAAATCTCCGATTTGGTATACTTTTTCCCAGAATCTCACGGAAACTTGTTTTTTTTTTTAGCTCACCGAGGAATTTGAAATCTTGAATTTGCCAATTTCGTGTAAATTTTCGGGATTTGTTCAAAATTTCTCAATCCCGAAATCCCGGGGATTAGAAAATTGAACGGGATCCCGGGATTGGATGCCCTAGTAATAATCAATACACAAATGACATGGACAATTTTCAGGGATACTATTTCTATATTTTCACATGCTATGATAGAAATATTGAATTAAACTGGTTTCCTATAAATTATTTAATGAAATATTTTCCGTTGGCTTAAAGTAGGGGCTATCAACCTTTTCGGACCCTAGAGCGCAATAAAAAAATATTGTTAGGGCGGCGATCACCACATTATTTCAAAATTTTTTTTTAGCTCACCGAGGAAATTGAAAATCTTAAAACCCGATTTAACTATTTGATAAACTAGTTGGAGGGCGCATCGGAATAAGTCGGCGGGCACGGGGTTGGTAACTCCCGGTTTAAAGAATTTGTACGTTCTTATGGTAATACATACATATTAAGAAAGAAATAAAAACTACACCGTGAAAGAAACTATTGTTTTTTGACAATTATTCATGTTTATTTTCTTACAATTTAGGCCATTATTAATTAAAAATAACAAAACAAAGGAAACTTTTGAATAAGTTTTCCAAATAAACCAATGACTGTATTTAGATTAAGTTGATTTAAAAAAGGTTGTGATGATAATTTATCGGTAACAATTGACAAATCAATTAATAAAAATGTCTGTTTTGGGATTGAAACCAGTAGATAATATATTCAAATTAAAGGGAACGTCCAAGAGTGTTGACCGTCCTGTTTTAGGTTGGATGTAAACCACGGCTCATAGCGAGAGTCATAAACTAACTACCGGCTATTTTATGACGTTGTCTTTTTATCCTTACTTTTTTGAAAAAGAGAGATTGAGCTTATGAATATCAACCAAGTCTCGTAAAACAACTTTTACATTTTCTCAATGATTTTTACATAATTAAATTACCAAAAACATTTTTTACATAATTTCAAAGAATATTCATTACGCAAAACGAAAGAAAGGTTAATTTACCGTTTTTAGTATTTTTCTTATTCAAAAATAGAATGTAATAAGATGTTTAATTAAAAAAGTTATTTTGTAGAAATCTGCCGCAATGTTAATATTTTGATAAGTAAAGTTTGGCTATGTTGTGGAAATTAAATAAATTGTATTTTCGAAGGTTATACTGTGAAATTAATTATTTTTTTATTACATTGTCGAGTGATTTTATATACATTTCGTAAACGTTAAACAGGCGTTAACTTGGCTTTCTGGGAACATTTAAAGAGCAAAAGCCTTGAGACTGAGGTGTTTAGTTACAAAGGTGCAAGCAGGTATTTGAAATTATGCTAGAGCTGAAAATGTTTTCTCACTCCTAAGAAGTCTCCTTCAAGAGACACTTGACCCTTTGAAGGATCAACAAACAGAGAAACTACATACATACAATAAAGCCTCCTAGACACGTCTTTCTAAAACACTTGAACACTTGTCATTTGTTGCTCTTTAGACAAAGCATTAACAGAGTTTCTCGCTACTTTATGGAAAAAGCTTAGTTCGCAACATCTGCTAGTTTCTCGTATTTAATATAAGTATGTAATAGGCTTCTAATCCCATGATCTCGGATCCCGAAATCCTGTCCAATTTTGTTATCCCCAAATAGTACAAATACCGGGATTTCGGGATTGAGAAAATTTGAGAAATTGCACGAGGCTTAAAAAAAGCTCCCATTTTTTATTCATTTTAGTAATTCCGCAAATCCTTGATTTTTTGAAATTGGAAATCTTGAAAGAGTTAAAAAAAGGTCTCGTGTCGTTTCGTTTTGGGAATTCCGTAAATTCCCAGGATTTAAAAATCGTCGAGCAAAAATTTCCTAATCCTTAATTTATACACGATTTTATGTTGAATGTTCAATCCCAGAATCCCGGGATTATAAAAAGGGTCTGGAATTGTATGCCTTAGTATGTAATTAAACAATTAAATATAATTAGGCATTTAGATGTCGTTCAAAAGTCCCGTTAAATGTGACATCCTACTCACACATCAGCTGTTAAGATTTCCCCACCTTAAACACATGTCGATTTAAATGTAAAAGTTTGTTGTCATGTGCTTAACCCCGAGTTAATATAAATGTCGATTTGTGAGTGAAATGAACAGTTAAGTATGTTGTGTTATAAATCATTATTCGTGATGCGAAATAATACGCTTCCTGGAGGAATTCCTCGAGAACCTTTTTCCTTTTGTAGATCGTTGATGACTATTTCTAGAATGTCCTCGGTGAAACAACGGCAAGCTTTCATAACTAGATGAAAAACACAAATATTGCTAGGGTAGAGAATATTGGAGGCGTAATGTGATGGTAATATGAACCGAATAGGAAGCGAACATGGCTAAAGAAGATGAAAGATAAAATAAGAAAAATAACAACTTGGGCGATCTTTGTTCTTAAAAAATAAATTTTACGATTTACGTTTGGGACTTGTAAATAACAAAATAAATGTGTTTTAAACGAGTACTTGTTCATATTACTTGAAACAGAAAATTGATGTAAACCAAACAACGGCGTTTCAAGGTGCATGGATAATATATAATATAATATAAAAATAAATGCTATATTTTATATTATATTATATAATATTAAAGAAAAAACATATTCAATAATATTATCATTCTATTGAAAAATGTATAAGTAGCTTTATAATATATGTAGCGTTTTTATTAATTTACTTTTTCATATTATAAGATTTGCCATCATTATGAATAATATGGAATAGAGGATGTTGTAGATTATATGAATTAAAAATGTAGAGTTGATCCAAAAGTTATTATATACTAAAATTGTAAATAAATAAATATATAATATATATATATAATATGTATTTTATTTATTGTCAATCACCAAAAAAAATATATAAATGTACTTCAGTTCCTTCGGCAACCTTAAATGTTCTCTATGAATCGCTTCTCTAAAAAAACGCATAATTATTTATGGTGGTCGGCCCAGGCGTTGATTGGAGAGTCTGCTTTTATTTTTATAGAGATTCCTTCTAGATTTTTTCACACGTTCGATTGGTAAATTCTTTACCGTATCATGACCGTATCTTATAATAGTGTTCTACAAGCAGTGATTACCCTTCAACTCACGTTTTATTAGTTTTTCAATATACATAATTTAATATGTGCAGAAATGTCGCGATCTTTTCGCATTTTTTTTCTTAATGCAACCACATAGCGCACATAAAGCTCTTCCATGATTTTTCATTGTCAAATAAATAAAAATGCCTTTAACAACAGTGGATTGAGTTAAACGAAAAGAAACCAACTGCAACTGTGAATGAAGATATTGAGCTCAAAGTTTGGACATGTTTTAGATGTGAATGCTGTGAATGTACATGGCTTTGTTAAAATTTTATTTATCCTTGAATCACTTGTCAATTAAGCATTATGAATACTTTGGATTTGGTTTATTTTTCATAACAAAAAATATGACTTGGAGAAATCGCCATTGAGCAAAAAAGCAATGACACAAATAAAACAGAAAGTAAGCCAAATTTCAGTTTGATTTATTTAGCAAATTGAATTGTAGAATATTTTAAGCTAGATCCTATTCGTAGGTCAAAATACTTAAACATATTAAATGTGTCCTTTTTGATTAACTCAACTAACTAAGATATATTTTTTTGACATCTTCTATTTTTTTTGTCAAGGTCTTCAATTAGTGAGTTCACATAATAATAAACATGAAATACTCAAAGAGACTCTAGTATTCTTTTTTATCGGGTGATTAATGAAATTCGATTTTTGAGTTGCGTAACTCTATTAGGTGCAATTATGGACTTCTATGATTGTTGTTGACGAGTTTGTTGATATAAACTGGCAAACTTTACAGTTCCCAGCGATACCTTTCCACGAGGCAAGTATTGCGAAGACATTTCAGGAATAATTTAGTAGCAGGACATTATAGCGTCCCTTTTAACTTTCAGCAGAAACTCCCCGAACTCTAATACTCTTGTGACATACGTAAACAAACTTTACAAAACATTTCCCGAAAAGGCCGAAAAAGCGTAGCTTTTTGCATATCGCATGAAGCTTTGAGGTTAAATATTACAAATGTACACTAAAATATGTATTTCAGTCAAAGTGCTGTCATGATAAATACTTGATTTGAAGATTGATGCTCTCTTTCAAAGTCTTTTTTTTATACTAAAATGAGGGTGAGAGTAAAATAAAAGATACTTTATTTAAATATTGAAATTTGTTTCAAGCCATCTGGATCGGTGTTCCGCTTCTCTTTTTGTTACCACATACCCTTTTCTGTCTGAAGTTTTGCGCAAATTTCATGAAAAAAATATTTTTCATCATGCGAATTTAAGTTATGACCACAGTGAAGACAATCGAATTTACTTAAACAAAAAAAAGTCACGCTCATTGAAATTTTTATATTCATGACAAATACTTTAAGAAATCTATTTTTTCGAATTGTTAAATTTGACGAAGACCCTAACAAACCCGATGACATGATCAGATGATGTTAACTAATAATTTTCTACTTTGTCACCTTTCTTTACGTCTAAGGATCTTCCTTACATAAAAAAATTACAGAACTCTACTCCGGATGTATCCATTAATTACTGAAACTGACCGTTTTCCACTTATTTAAAACGATAATAAACGCAGGTTTGCTATTATTTTATTTAATTACCAAACTTCCTTGGATGACTGAAATGCATAAAGAATTAAAAAGCAAATTGCAAAGAGCCTTGTTCACATGTCCTGTTTCTACATGGTCAAATGTTCGGTTCTTTATTTTTAAATTAAATTATATTACTAAATAAACTTTAATTAAGCTTAGGTAATAAAAAAATATCAGAAGATTTATCGAACGATAAATTTTGTAAATCATCATATTATACAACCAAATAAGGGATAATGCTTTCATTTTATGATTATAAATATATACATTATAATACAAAGATTTTTCGTGTTAAAGTTAGCATGATTGGTGGACTAGTCCTACCAGCGTTGTATTCTCGTAGGTCCCATAAATTTCAGTGATAGTCCTCAAGCAACTAGGCAGCGACGGGTTGTGTCTTTCACAATTTATGCCGTAATAGTTCCTTTCATATACAAAATACTTAGTATAGAATATAATAGGAAACTATAATTTATTATATATATCACAAATATTATGATATTAATTTTTTATTAATGTTTTTAATTATAATATTTTTAACTTAACGATGATAATAATTTATAAAAGATAAAAACACAAGAACGGCGTTATGGCTCTAGCAGTCTAGCAAAAAGTAGTAATAATACTTTCGATGGTTTCGGCGGTAACTTTGTGGAAGTTCATTTTAATAAAAAAATTAAATTAACTTTGATTATTCCACGTATTGTGTTACCAACTGTGACACGTGCTTCGCCTCTTTCAGAGGCGATATAGAGAGAATATAAAACCCGCGTTTTATACAGTAAGTAATTTAGGTAAAATTTTATTGAACAGTAAAGATCGCGTAGATTCATCGTCACAGAGTGGTATCTATCGACTCTCTTGTGGAGACTGTCAAGCGTCTTATGTTGGACAGACAGGTAGAAACTTTAATATTAGAATTAAAGAACATATAAGATGTCTAAAAAGTAACAATTTTTCTGAGTTTGCCAATCATTTAATAGAAAACAATCATAATTTTAATCAGATTAGTAATTTAGAAATACTCCACCGAGTAAATGAAAAGGGTTTAAAGATGAATAGTTTAGAATTTTTAGAAATTAATAAAACTCTTAACAAAATAGAAATATTATTAAATAATATTCTTAATAGGACAGGTGGTTCGCCATTAATCATATTGTTTCCAATTCATAGAGTAATCACCAACCTATCTGATTGATTGCAGATCATTAGTTTAATAGTTTGTAATGTTTAACGTCATTAGCAGTATGATTATATTTATTTGCTTTGTTTTGATTTTATAATCCCTTCCTTGCTTCCCTTAAAAAGAAAAATCCCAATCTGATTGATTGCAACTCATTAGTATCATTATTTGTTTGCTTTATTTTGATTCTACACCCCCCTCCTTACTCCCCTTAAAAGGAAAAAAACCCAAACTCCATTTTGTAATTTCATAATTTTAAAATGTTGGAATCAATCTTGTTTCATTACTTAAGCAAATTTTGCGATAGTAAGTCTGAAGATGCCTCTGAAAGAGGCGAAACACGTGTCACAGTTAGTAACACAATACGTGGAATAATCAAAGTTAATTTAAATTTTCTATTAAGTAGTAATAACTTTATATGGGTAAGAAGCCCTTAATTGAGCCCTCACGAGTTGAAGTGAGCCAACTAGTAAAATGGTAAAAAAGAAATCTTGTACTTTTAACTACAATCACGTCTTTACTTGGTGTTTTTGTGGATTGCATATTTTTATTTTACGACGATAATACTATTGAAATGTGTACAAACTGAGGTTACTTCACTTTTACAATATTTTAAGACGTGTTCCATTTATTATATATTTCATAATAATTTAAAATAAGCAACCTTAACGTGAGTTAACTCTATTCAATAAAATGTACAGCTTAAAGTATAAATCTTTTAAAAAAATCTTGAAAGTCTACTATGGTCGAGTGGTCAACGTCGTTGGCTTTGGCTACGGAGGTCACGGGTTCAAATCCCAGTACGGACAGTTTTTTAAATTGATTTTTAAATCGATTTATGAATTTCTGTCCGAAGGCATGGATGTATGTGATGTCTTGAATTCCCCCCTCCCACCCATCCTATCCTATGAACGGGGCGTATCGAGAGACTATCTAACCACTAGTCTTTTCCTAGCCCTATCTTTTTATTCCTTCTCTGTTTGGAAAAAGAAAGGTCGAGCAACTGAGTAACAAGCAGTTCTCGTAGAAATACTTCTGTTGAGATAAACTCCATTAGGGGTTCATATGCTCCACATTAAGAGCGGACATGGAAAAAAAGGAGTATAAGCTAATTAATTGAAGTAGATTAGGTACGAATGTTATTTGAAATTTTCGTTCAAACAATGTATAAAAAAAACCACACTGCAGTTTTTAATCTCATTGTCTCTTTTTACTCACTGAATAAAAGCCAATGCGTTCAATAGGCCATTTACGTAAATTGATTTTATCTTCCTGTGTTTTCCTACAGTTACTGGCTATTTTTATAATTATGGTCCGAAAAACTATAGCCGAAGTATTTGTACCCATTTCCCACATGTATTCTATAAAGTACAGTATAAGTGCAAATTCATCATCTGGCAGTCTTAATTGAAGCAAACATCTATGGATAATACCCCTTCAATTATTTAATCATAAGTAGTTTGTAAACAAAGTGTTCAATTCTTCGCGTGAATTGCTTGTAACATGATATTAAACTGTGATAGTATTGAGGGTTAACTTTGACCTTTCCAGCTACAAACTGACTTTTAATGAAGCTCGAAGGTCACTGAATAGATCTTTTACGATAAAGTTGCGGAAAATCTACCTTTAACGTTCTTTAAGGTATTAAGTACTTTAAGGTATTGATTCGTGTGGAGAAAATTCGTCAATTATAAAATAAGAGGTAGTATGAAGAACTAGGCATCTTCTAAGCCAGAGGTCACCGAACTATTTGAGAAACTGGCCGAATTGAATTTTTTGAAAACTTACGAGGCGAACGACAAATAAATTACTATTGGAACCCAATCAGAATATTGATTTATATGTGCTTATGTCTAAATAGACTTATTGTTACTTCTTCCTTTTTTATTAGATGGACAGTAGACTTTCATATAATTATATAAAAGTCTACTGCACATCTAATAAAAAAGGATGAACGTAAAAATAAAAGGATTCCAATTATTAAATTAATTTATTTGTATAGTTTTACAGTTTAACATGTTGTAAGGATTAAATTTGAATCGTTCAAACTATGTACATTCTCACAAATTTTGTCACTAACGACCCGGGTTTCGCCTTTCGGCATCTTCAGGCATTCAAGTGCACGGATAAACTTGAACTGACGCTTAGCAAATGAAAGTTTCGTGTTTATATAAGATATAAATGCATCACTGAGTCCAAAGCCATTGCTGGCGAAAAGGATGAGCCCATGGGAATGCCAACAGATTTGAGTAGTGAGCGGTTTCAAGAATTATATAATTTGTTTGTCGGCAAAGGTTTTATGATTATATGATTTTATGGTTATATAGGGTATAGAAGTGGAGATGTGGGAAGTTTGATATTTCGTTTAAAATCGGAAGACTTTGCAGCTGTGCTTTGTTTATTTCTAAAATTTCTTGGAAAAAGAGCTTATGACTGTCCTTTTCGCCAGCAATGGCTTTGGACTCAGTGATGCATTTATATCTTATATAAACACGAAAATTTCATTTGCTAAGCGTCAGTTCAAGTTCATCCGTGCACTTGAATGCCTGAAGATGCCGAAAGGCGAAACCCGGGTCGTTAGTGACAAAATTTGTGAGAATGTACATAGTTTGAACGATTCAAATTTAATATTGAAATTGCACCAAGCACCTTCAGTCGAAATCTTAAATTGTTGTAAGGATGTTTTTCATTTATTGATTGAAAAAAATTGAGGAAGTCTAAACGTTTATGTTTATGTTTACACATTAAAGTACGTACATTATAAATATTTAAATATGACAACATCAAGTGTAAATTTTAATTGGTAAAAAGTGTGAAACTGTTTATATGAACTCACAATTATCAAATTTATATTTCTTATTTCAATCATTTATATTAAAAAACGTGGACTTTTGGAGGACCTGACAAAAATCTTTGGCGGGCCCTAGTTGGTCAACGCTGGTCTATGTGTTTATTTTAAGTAGTAAATCATCAAGTCGTAATGCGTGTGCTATATATAATTATTACTAAAAGCTTAATTGAAATTCATTCAAAGTCATTCGACAATAGCTAGTATAATGATAAGTGTATCATTATTTTATTCTTTTTAGCCCATGTACAGTCGTTGGTCATCTTTAATTGATAGCTATTTAGCATCTAAATGTTTTGATAACATCGCCGATGCTTCGAATATTTTTAAGTCACTTGAGATTACAATCAAAGAAAGCTTTCGCTTCAGATTGGCTTGGAGAAAAAATATACCACAAAAGTTCATACTCAAGTAGTAAACCTTCTGTCTGCTACACAAAGCTTTACCTGCTGGTATATAAAGGCCGAGTGCTTTATAACAAAACTTTAATGTCACGCTTTTTGTTATAAATATGATATTTTAAAATACTTGAATCTGTAAAAAAATGTTTGGAAATATGTATCTAGCATAAAATGTTGTTAAAAATGAATCTTGTCTCATTAAGGGTGTTCACTGTGTCAATACTTGGTGGAAAGGTATTATAATAAAAAATGCTCATTTTTACTAATTCTACATTTATTTAATATAATCAAAACCAGTTTCGCTCTTGATGAGTAATATAAGCTGAACAAAACTGTTACTGAACATATTAAATAAAAAAATGAGCACAAATGTTTTTTTACATGAATTTAAATCTAAATAAATATTATCTGTAATTAGAGATTATTTAAATAAAATACATCATATTTAAATCACCATTTATATTATAGACTTAAAAAAATGATGAAAATTATATAAATGTATCTTTATCGGCATACAGTATTAAAAAAAATATTTTATTTTTCTAGTACTGAATTACTGATCATACATAGCACGACTAAGATTGTCAAATCAGAGACATTTCTTGAAATTTGTGTTTCTGTTGTTAATGTCTGATAATTTAACGCTAGTAAAAACCTAGTAGCTTTTTTTGGTTATAGAACAAAGACTTATGATTCAATGTTCATTTTCTCACGTATCTGACATTATAACATTCTAGTGGTTTTAGTTAAAAGCCAGAATTTATTGAAATTGTATTCTGTTCTATCTACCTGAGTACATGCAAAGATTTTACTTACAAAAAATAAAAGGAATATCTATAAATAAAAACATAATATGTATACGTATGCATAAATTTAATGTTCGTTATTTAAAGTAAAATCAATTGAGTAAGCTTTTTAAATGGCTTTTATTTTGATCAATATAATGTCGGATTTGGCAAATTACACTATTCCACGAATGTATCACTATTTTATCTAGGTTATCAAGCAATTAGTTAAATTAGTGTTCTCTGATAAAAACGAGAGGTTTTACCGTTTAATTACTATCATTTTGGAATATTTCAATTAAGGCTTTTAGTATTTTTTATAGCTATCTATTATCACATAATTTAAATATGTATTTTATTAATTAACTACTGCATTTTGTATTCAGTATCTATTTCCAACAATTTTATACGCTTATTATTGCCTATATGCAAGCAAATCAATTAGTTTATTAAATATTTGTTCTCTTATAGCATGTGAATCTAAATGTGGACAAGAAGAAAATCAAATGTTAAATTATTTCCTGTTGTTTAATGTGTACCTTTCTAGCCTAATATAACTGATGAGCGCTTAAAGTTCTAACGTTTAGACTCGTTGGAAATATGGAATATTCGATCATTAAAAGCAGAGAAGCCAATTTAACATAAAACAACCCTTTTCCTAAAACGTAATAGCAGCGTTATCATAATAATTGTGGATATAAACATAGATAGGTTAGATGGCCATTTGTAGGTTTGTGTTATGTTCCATACAATTTTATCGTCCATAAAATTTTTATTAGCCTGAACGTCCTCCTGAAATAGCTTAACTTTATTCGAATTTACGAATCTCAATGCACATGTCGAAACACAAATTGTAATTTAAAGAATAGTGTGGTATCGATTTTTTTTTCAATTGGTTATCTTATGCAAAACGGCAATTTGTATAAAGCATTGCTATGAATGGTATTAATACTACGCATTAAATTCAGCCAAGCATCATACAAATTAAGATAGTCTATTGTTACAAAAAAACTCTAATTTTGTTATAATTACCTTTCTTTAGATGTTACTTCTTATTCAAGAGGATAAAATCCATGTTCATGAATACAAAAATACTTCTTAATTTTGTTTCATGAATGTCTTGTGTTTTTGAAAAAAGTGTTGCGTAAATAAAAATAATTATAATATGGAAAAAGTGAGTTAAGCGTTTATTTGAAATTTTTTTAAAAAAGCAACATTTTTGTTCAATCTGTTAACTTATTAACCACCAAAAAATGTTCAATATATCGATAGTAAAAAGACAAACTAACTTAAGCCACAGTTTTTTTTTAAATAACTTTTTTCTATAGTAAAAAATTTTGTACTTAAAATAAACGTTTTATAAAAAGGATGTAAGCTGCAAATACTGAACTATTATCTAAATTTAGTTTTTAAATTTGAAAAATGGAGAGCCTTCGAAAATTGCGATTAGGCTAAAGGGCTCACTCAAAAGTATTTTTTAAGCCATGTATTAGATTGAGTAAATAAGACACCATTTTATTAGTCATGGTTGTGTATATTTAATATTTTGACTTCGTCTCAAAATCTTCAAAAAACTTTTTTTTGTTGGTCATGTAAATTTTTCTCTGTATGGGTTACGTTTTTTTTTTGCCTTTCTACAGCCGGTATATAACTGTTCAAGGTTCTAATATGTTCATATTACTGACAAAAATTTTGAAACACGGACTTGAAGCTGTTACGGTAAATATTTTTTTCTACTGGACTAGTTTTATATATTATATAATACGTTTTTATAATTTGATCACATGTAATCTAATTAAAAATTTGGTCGGCTGAAAATATTTTGTGAAGAAAATAATAAAGGAAACAAAAAGGGTCTTGTGATATACTAAAGTATGTAGAACATTGCAAAGCATCGTTGAAATTTGTTAAGTGGTGATAATGTTGATGGTTTCAATATCAAAAATCTCGAGAATAAAGTACTCAAAAAATATTTCATTCGATCTCTAGTTGTCACTGGGTTAAGATGGTTCAATAGATTGTTCTCTATATTAACGAGATATTTACGACCCGTTCATATTTCTCCCGCCCCTCTGACAGTAAAAGTTCGTCGTTATTTTGGAATGTGTTACTAATGAATTCATTTAAACATTGTAAAACTTTATAAGGCAATTAGGATAACGCAGTATAAATTGATATCAATCTTTCTGAGTATAATATTTTAATATGTGTTAATAAAATCGTTAACACAACATTATAATCACATACATTTTATCTTCATTTATAAACGGAATTATTTGATGACGTAGTTTAATAGGACATGGTGAAATAAGAAAATTCAAAAAGTTAAGCACTGTTTTAAAATCATATGTAGAATTATCAGTAGTAAAATTCATAAAAAAATACGAATTTGCAACTCTTTTATATTATTATAGAGGCAATGCAGGAACCCAACGTTGAAGACTTACAATTGCGCTTAGAGCATCCAATCCCAGACCCTTATTGGGATCCCAAGATTAATCGTTTACCATAACTTCATATTTTTTTTGTATATCACTATTTTTTATTAAAAAATAACTAGCATTACAGCTAACGGATAAGGCGACGTATTTCTTTTTCGAAAATCACAGTTGATTGAGATCAATTCGAGTTGAAAAGATATCACAAACACCCGTATCTAAAATCTCAAATTAATGGCAGCTGTATACACATAACGGGTGGTGGTGTGAAAATCTAAAAAAATCTCAAATTAATTGAAATAAAATGTTTTTTTATCCCGCCATAAAAAAAAACCATTGCAACTGAATTGTGTAAAAAGAATGAAAAAAATATCTACTCCTGTCACGATTGCTTTAAATTATGAGAGGGGGTGAGACCAAAATTATTCTTTTAGTTTGTATGTTGGTATTATACAAAAATATTTATGTAAATAGACTAAGGTACATTGTCGCAAATATTTTTATTATTAAAATATTAAATCGGGAAGAATTTAGATTTTTTACAATTGATTCCGAAATCTAACTATCGGTATTAAGATGATCATGGGAATACGTGACCAATAGTTTGGAAAGGATGCCGGGATTAGATCCTTACTTACGTTGTGATTTGTACTTAAGAATTAACACGTATTGTCGAAATCGAAATCCCGGTCCTCGTAGTATTTTTAAAATGCAAAAATATTGGTATTAAAAATTAAACGAAATCGGAGACAGAATATAAAAAAAAACATTTCAATTAAATTCTTGTATATTTTTATTCTAATAAAACCTGATAACTTATTCAATGATATTATTTTATTTGAGTTATTTATGAAAATCACCCATTTATGATTTCGAAATAATTTTCATTACTGTATTCTTAACAAAAATCGTATCGTCCGGTATTGGGAACCCAATTTGTCGTTGTTTTTCTTTACAAAGAGATATACAAAAAAACAAAGTTTTTAATTTAAAATAAGCTGATTTTTTCACAAAAATTTAATTACATATAATAAAATGATTTTGATATTCAACATAAATACATAACATAAAGTCAAAGATCGTAATAGAAATTAGTGTGATACATGTAAAACTATATATTTTTAAGATGTCATTAGGTATAATCAATAATTAAATAGATGTGTGAACTGTTTTAAAAATAGCCTTTGATTGATAGAACAGTCAATTTTTTTATCATCCCAAAAGTACATTTTGCTATTAAATGCTTTTTTTATTGATTAAATGTAAAATATTTTGTCTGTAACTTACAGAAAAACACAGCACGCACTCTCAAAATTCATCAAACGCATTTAGTTAATGTTGACATGTGGCACCTACTCCCACCTAGTTAAATTAGATACTGTAGCAGTGTCGATATGTACATATATTGAAAAATATCACATTTAAGACTTAAATTAAGTTTAAAAGAAAACATCGTTTTCAGAACATTGTGATCAAAATAATAATACAATGAAGTGAACATAGAGTAGTGTACAAAGATGCATTTTCAATTTACGACCGCATACGGCTATTATTATCTTCTAAAAGCACCTCCTCTCTTGTGGTACAATATTGCTTTATCAAATAAGACCGCACCTTAAGCCTCTGGTCTAATCAGTGCAATATAATACCCTGTCAAAACATTGATTAACCACCGTACAACTCAGATTGAGATAAGCCCTCTACAATAGTCTATGGTCAGTTTCATTTAATTCAACGAATACAATATTGCTTGAAAATTTGCTGTAGCTTTCGGGTTCATATCTTTTCCTTTAGTTTTTTTTAATATTTTTATTTTAATTAAAAAATATTTGAACCATGTTAAACGATTTTAAATAAGTATACTTACCAATAAAAGAACAGCCACGAACTGCCAAACTGTGGCTGTTGAACTTTTCCTGAAATGTCAGAGAAATATTGATTTTAAAAAATAGAGTCTTCGATAGATAGTTCGTTTGAAGCATATGCGATTGTTTTATACCTAATCAATATTTTAAGTCGTCGTCAATTTTAAAATCATGATAAGATATAAAGCTTTGGAATTATACACAAATGTTTGTGTTATGGAATACCATAATATTTTTCTTTTACACATGTTAACTCAATAAATTTGCATTTGTTTTTCAATTTCTGAAATATATATTAGTGAATTATGACCATTTATAATACTTATGTGCTTAAAACATATTACGTCTTACTTCTATCTTACTGAATATACCTCTTTAAATGTAACAAATAATTAATTTCATTTTAAAGTTAAGGTTATTTCTTGTATTCAGAACATGGCCTCAAAAAAAAAATAAGAACATAATTATTGCTTAGCTAATAACTTTCGCTGCTCCCCGTAACTTAAGAATTGAAAGGGCGAGAAGTAATTTTTAGACATCGCAAACATCAATGTCTTTAAACAAATATCGATACATTTAACACTATCATTTAATTCTCTTCTCAACAACAAACGTAACAAACAGTTCTCGTAGAAAAAAAATGTTGAGATAACTCATAAGCACGTTTTTTCCTGCTGTGGTCTAGTTGGTTAGAGCTTGCTCTACTGATCAGGTGGGTCTGGGTTTGATTCCTGGTAAGGTCAATGTCAAATTGGATTTTTTAAATTTTTCAATTGAGATGTAAGACATGGATGTTTGTGACGTCAATTCTCCTTGAGTTAATCTCATGTGACTTACAAAAATTTCTCATCGAGTATATCTCGTATGATCTTTCAACTTAAAAAAATACTTAACGCATTGGCGTAAGCTGTAATGTCAAATATTTAAAAAAAAAATGAAGTACTGTCCCTTAATTGTCCAAAAAAATAAAGTAAGTATAAAAGAAGCATGAAACAAGTATTTGAGTAGCTATTTAATGTTTGTAAATTATTACCATCATGACTGTCTTCTAAGGATAAAATAAATAAACTTCGTACATTTTTGAAAATTGACACCTTGCTTAACGAAAGCTTTGCAGTTAAGTTTTCAATTAAATCGAGAAATCAAATTTAATAAAACAATTTTTTTAGTAAAATAATGGGTTCAGTTATTTCTAGCAACATTGCACACATTTAAACGTTTCTTTAAAAATGTTCCAGACGACGTCTTAGCTATTACACAAGAGGATTATATTTCATTGGTGAATTACAGTATGTTCAAAAGACAAACCTAAACATGTGAAGGTCCCACATGAACCATATGTGTAATCAAGGTGTTAAAAAATGAACATTCATTTTAAAGTAGTTTTATTATTGAATGTAATATTATAAATTCTCATTATAAATCACACTAAAAATTGAGCGGTATATGTACTTATTTATTTGAACCTTTTTTCTAGGAAGCATATTGATATTATATTATTAATTCCGATATAACAATGTGTATACGAATAATTTTTCCAAAAATAATGATTTAAAAATAAAGAAAATATTGTCAAAATTAATAACATTCAATGTCAATTGCCTTGTTTTCGATTTTAAAGTGTGTTATAATTAAAAAGAATTTTAAATACCTTTACATATTTTGATAACCAAAGAAATTCTGTATTTTGTAATCGTTATAAATTCCAATTTGTTATCCAATAATTTGTTTTTGATTTTTTTGATTGCTTTTTTTCCATTGTAATAATATTTTTTTTGTAAAAATGGGTTTGGGTCATAATGGTTTCTATGTTATACAGCCGATAAAAATTCTCTTATTTTTTCATACTTCCAGCGCCCCACTTTATCATTTAACATCCCCAGACCACACCCACTTCTGTGTCATTCCAGCAGTCTCTAAGTGGGGTTATCGGGCACTCTGAGAACCACCAGCATACATCTACTGTCAGATGGTAAAGAGTTTTGACAGTTTTTTCTAAAACATTTTTGTGGTGAGCTAAAATTTGTTCTTTTCAAATATACTTTAAAAAGGACAATTATTATCACTTTTGAGAAATGTTAGTAAATCAACTGAAAAAAGGTAATATGCTTCTTGCATGATGTGAAATTATAAATTTAAATGCACCATGTAAAGAAATTCTCAATAAATAAATCGATTCAACTAAAAGACTAAAAAAGAATCCGATCTAAGGTAATTAAAAAGGCACACATCATCAAGCATACATTAATTAATTTTTTAGATAAAATAATCGTTTATCTCTATAATTTTTTTAAACAGCTAATTCATTTTTTAAATTTCAGTTCAATTTCGATTTGTCAATTAACTTGATTCTTTTCGACTAATTACGTAAGAATTACTAATTCCTATTATAATATTTGAAACCATTGTTAAATATTTTCAAAACAAATCGTTGCTGTGCCATATAATTATCGTGGGTTCATTTGCCTAGTTTTATTCATATAAAAACTTTTCATAAAAAGTGAAAGCGTCATCTACGATATTGATTTTGAAACTTAGAATATGATTAATTCATACAAAATGAAAGGAATTTTACAAGATTAAAAATGTTTCCTCGGACTGTCGCTGTAGATAGCAAGTGGAGGAATGAAGAATGGAAGATTTGCAAAGATTCGCAAGAACAAAATGATGGCTTGTTGAATTTACATTTAATTAAATAAACTTACGCTATTTCATATCCAATAAAGTTCTCGGAATTTCGAAATCAAGTACTTTTTTATGCGCGGGCAATATTGCAAAAGTTTACAATTTACAATAAGCTAACACATTAAAGACATAAATTCAAGGCAAACGTACAGTTTTTACCATTGAATGTTTTTTTAAATCCATGTCCGCTCCAAATGTAGAGCAAATGGCATCCTGATGAATGTATCTTATAATAAGTTTCTTTACGAGAAATGACTCTTGTCAGTCAATAAATGAGCTTGTAACTCAGTTGTTCAACCTCTCTTTTTTTTTAGACAGTAGGGAATATTAACCACGATGTTTGGACAGAACTAATATATAAGAAAGCTTATCGCTCTCGCTGCACCCCGTTATTTTTTTTAGAATTCGAAGAATGAGAGGGAATTTTAGATATCACTAATATCCGTACCTTCAAACAAAAAACGATCAATTGATTGAAAAAATTCTGTTCATACTGGGGCTTGAACCTGCGATGCTAGTTAAGGAAGCCCACGACGTTGAAAACTGCGCCACGTATCCGAAGTTAGAGTAAAAAAGTCGAACTATTAATTTTTGGGTCCCTTTGTGTGAAACTTTTACTTTTTTTTAAACTGAATAACTTTTTTAATAATTCAATATCAGTTCATAAAATGAAAACCGCTAACGAATACTTTGCCGTGTCTGTTTTTAATGAATGGTCGAAAATTTTTTACATATTTATGTTATTATATTAATGCTGCTATATACTTGTAAAATAATTGGATTATTAATTTAACACAGACAAATATTGTTATACCAAATTGATGATACTACATATCATAAATATCGATTATCTAATTTATTAATCAGACAATTCAGGCAACAGAATAATCAAAACCGTAGCTAAATTAAATGCAGTTATGTGTACAATTTTCCGTTCTATCGAATCCAGTTATCAGATAATAAAAAATAACATCAAAAAAATGCAATTGCCGACAAACTTCTAAAGCATTAAACAAACTGTTGATACTGTTTGTGTCACCTCACAAATACTTCTTAATTTTATCCCATTAAGTCCGATTTAAGTACTTAATCTGTAAACAACTATTGATGAAACGTATACATCTTTGGCACATATCAATAATACTTGATTTATGGTTACCGTTTGAATATTATTTTTCTGCAATATCTCAAAACAGGTTTTTTGGAGCTGAACTGGACGGTCTATAATATATATTTATATCATAAAATATTGCCATGTATTCATGTATGTTTATATGTCGTGTAGATATTTGGGATAGATGAAAGGTTAACAATCGTAAACGGTATTGAAATACGGACACAATATCAATATTTTCATGATCCTGATGTGTTAAAAACTCAATACCGAATTGAAATTATTGATTAAAATTAGTTCCGCCACTCGGAGCCTTGAATATACTTTAATTTATTGAGTTTCTCCATAAGACGATTACTTTTTCAAAAACTCAGCAATATCTTTTTGAAATAGGCTCTTAGACAAAAATGAATGACTTGGAAAAATACATGGATGATAAAATACGGTAAATTATGTAAGAGGATAACAATAAATCTTTGTAAGTATCTGATCGTAAAGATTATCATTTTTGTAAAAGTAAAATTTGATGATTTAACTCAATTTTAATGTAATGTCTACTTGTTTTTCAATCTTCTTAGGAGTTATATTTTAGATTGACAGATATGATTGGACAGTAGAACTTTGATAAGCCGGACTGATGCAAGTGAGTAAGTGTCCGTGAAGACCAAAAGTCTGTTACGTTAAAGTAAGTTTTCTGGAAGAGTTTTTAAAATAAAAAAATAGATGAACGGCATCATACAAAGCCAGCAAAGTTTTTACAAATAAATTGAAAATTTTAGGTGGTTTTAATCAATGATGAGGTATTTGTGAAAGCTTTAATTCAAATAAAAGTATTCTGTTTTAAAGTAAATGTTTAAAAAAATACACTTTATTTGTATGTAGTTACAAAGTTTAAAAAAGTATAAAGCGCAAGCAAAATCATAATTATTAGACCAGATGTACTATTTCCACGAGCATACACTTTTTGCACGGTCTGAAATACTTAACACTTGATTGTGTTGGACGGTGTCTGTAAACTAAAAACGTGATTGTGTTGAGTATCTCAGACGGTTTAAAATAAGTGTGTGCTCGTCTTAATATCACCGAAGATTTTTGTCTGTTATATCAAATTTTAACTGTGGAGTAATTTTTTTTTTTTTGATAATATTTATCAAGAAATCACCCAGTCCTAGTGATTTCGATTATGATCATGCAAATATTTTAAAATATTAACAGTTCATAAGATTAGGGTAAGCAAAATTCGTTAAATTGCATAATAAAAAAATCGCTTAGTCGTGTAACAGCTTTAAACCCCTCTTTACTCAATTACTAATGTTATTTTTTCAAATTAACTTAAAATGAATTTGTGAAAATGATTCTTAGATCTCAGAAAAAGCCGTTTGTGAGGTCATTCATCTTTGAGTTTTAAAAAAAAACTAGATTCTCATAAAATTTATTCTAAATGATTTAAAAAAAAATTGGCGCTTTGCCAATTAGTTGTAATGTTCACGATTAAAGATATACGTTGTCTATTCATGTAAAACAGTTTTTCACACGCTTTACGTTTTCCAAAGAATAGTATTTAAGATTAACACGAAGGAAAATATTGTCGTTCTTAGAAAATGCATATAAATACTAACATATCATACAACATTTAGAGTTATTTTGACGAATTTGAAAAACACCATGTTTTGAGAAAAAAATTGAAGGAATTTAAATTTATTGAACAAACAAATGTTATTAATAGTAAAAAAAACATCATTCTAATAAATTCGATGTGTCAATCGTTTCGAAAAAAAAGTTTTGACCACAAAAAGTATCGTTGTGTTATATAGGTTGCCGATTTGAATAATGTTTGTTTTAAAACAAAAATAACATTATCATATTCAGAGAGATAATATTGATTGACTAACGAAGTATTAAACATTGCCATTTAATATTTTGCATGAATAATCCGTGCTGTATTGAATAAATTTAGGTAAATTAGTTGACCTTTACAGTTAATGAACATCTTAATATGCACGACTAGTGTGGTTCTGTCGGTATAATTTGATGTCAACACAAGGCGTCATCTAATAGATACTATTATTACATTGGTTCAAGTGATCGATGTTATGCGTGCTCTAAATAAATAAAACAATATTGTGATACATCGTCAACGCAGAGTGCAAAGTTCGTAACTCCATAAACTATAACTTCATAGGAGAGCATAATCACACGATTATAGTATTACGTCTATATATATAAAAATGAATGTTTGTATGTTTGTTACCTATGCGCTCCTATACCGCTCATCCGATTGCGATAATTTTTTTGGGGAGTTGTTATGCGGACGCCAGAATAGGTTTATGAATCAGCGGTGGGCTGCCAATGCGTTAATTAGTTTGTTTGTCTGGTATGCGTTCCTGTACCGTTCATCCAATTGCGATAAAATTTCGGTGAGTTGTTGTACGGACGCCCGTGAATGTATATAAATCAGCGGTGGGCTGCCAATACATTATTCTTTTGGTTTTTACCGTATTCGTTCCTATACCGTTCATCCGATTGCGATAAAACTTTGATGAGTTGTTGTGCAGACGGCCGCAAATGTATATAAATCATCGGTGGGCTGCCAATACGTTAATTTGGTAATTTGTGCCTTATGCGTTCCTGTTCATATACCGCTCATTCGATTGCGATACAATTTTGGTGAGTTGTTGTGCGGACGTCCGCAAATGTACATAAATCAGCGGTGGGCTGCCAAAACGTTAATTTGTTTGTATTTTTTCGTATGCATTCCTATACCGTTCATCTGATTGCGATAAAGCTTTGGTGATTTGCTTTGCGGACACCAGCAAAGGTTTTTGAATCAAAACATACAACGATGGGCTGCCAATACGGTTATTTGGTAGTTTTTCCTTTATGCGTTCCTGTATCTATACCGTTCATCCGATTGCAATAAAACTTTGATGATTTGTTGTGCGGACGCCTTTAAAGTTTTATAAATTAGTACAGCCAGTGGTAGGCTGCCAATGCGTTTACAAGAGGCTCGCTTTATATCAAAGTAATTCTCGGTATTCTGGGAACAAGTGGGTTTTTTATCACTCTGATGGACTACTTAAATAAGCAATCGATTTTTACTTAATACATTTACATTATTTAACAATATGCAATTTACTGTAAACTCATCAATGTAAATGGCCGAAAATGTACTACTGTGTATACTGATGCTGTCATAGATGTCATATTTAAGTCAGAAATTGCAGTTATGTACTCATTTGATTTGAGAATATTGTTTTCTCTTAACAAGGGGCTGGCTGACCTGAGCAAAATTTCACAAAATGCTTGCGCAAGCCCCTCTGAGCTTCTTCCAGCGCACCCCAGAGCGCAGCCATTTTACAATGAGAAATTTCGCTGAATAAAGTGATCTGCGTGCCACGACTATCAGTTTCATGGCAAATCATAGGTCACGAAAAGTCAAATTTGGACCCGTTGATTGGCTATTTTTAGGATTCTCTGTGGCGCATTTTCTAATAATTATCGCCTCTTCTGGTGACTTTTATCAATTTAACAAATGTGCGTATTTACTATAGTTTAGCGTCAGTTCGCGTTCCTTTTGTGTGAACATTTTTGGATGGTGGTCGAACAGCGCATTCAGCACTGAAATTGCATTTTAATGCAAATCACTGAGACACTAACATGCAATATCAAAAAAAAAATCGGAATGGGTGAAGTACTTCAATCATGCCAACTCATAATATGAGACGAATGTACTATGGCGCACAAAAAGGCATTGTTAGCTCTACACTATGCACTAAAAGATTTGAGAGGAAATGAATAGTGTTAATATACATATTAATGTTATAAACCTGACATGGCTGTAAAAAGGTACAAAACAAATGGTTTTATTGTAAAATGTCTCAGTTGTGTTGATTTCTTTTAAATAAAAACAATTGATAGATATTGCCCAATTGCATTTCTCCCCAGTCAGCCGTCTTTTGTACATTTCGGCAAGTTTTAGATTTATAATAAGTGTTTTAGGATCCACTAGGAGGTGCACAAAAATATCTTTAAAACACGCGGAGTCGGCGTTATGTTTTAAAATTGTATTGAAATAAGTTTCAATAATATTCGTCGAACTGAATGCGATTCTTAACACACGCTAGCAAAAATATTTACCAAACTTATGGGTTGTGTATTATTTGTATTTTCTTGATACGAAAATCCATTTTGTATAATATTATTTCAGATGTCAGTTTTTCGTTCAGCACATTCAGTTAACGATATTTTTTAGCGACAGTTTGAATGTTCACTCAAGCTATATTGCAAAATGTATGTACTTAATTTGTATAGATTTAAATCTCAGTGAAATGTGTTTCCAAGTGATAATTCCTATACAAAACTATCTCTTCCTTTTGATATTTTATGACAATTCTACAATGTATATTTTACAGTTGTTGACTTTTTGATAGACAAAGTTGATATTGTATGTCGAAGATATCATTTGATCTCTTGCATTGAAAAACTTCAAATGGAAATATTTCTTATTTTATTGTCTGGTGATTTTAGACAAACCCTACCAGTTATACTACGTTCAACAGCTGTTGATGAATTAAATGCATGTCTCAAATCATCAGTTTTATGGCGACACGTGCAGAAATTGGCTTTCAATGCTAGCATGCGTGTAGAACTACAATATGACACATCCGCTGAACGTTTCGCAAAATAATTGTTAGATATTGGGAATGGAAAATTGGAAATAGATGAATCCACACAATGTATTACATTGCCAACAAACTTCTGTAAAATTACAAAAACAATAATAGAATTGATTCATAAAGTTTTCCCAAAAATATCGCAATAAATTCTTCTGAATTCTTAAATTCACTTGATCTGCCAGCCATGCCGTTACATGTTTTAACATTGAAAATTGGCGTACCTATCATTCTTCTCCGAAATATAAATCCACCATTTTGCAACGGTACCAGACATTCAGTGAAAAAGATAATGCACAATATCATTGAAGCTAAACAAATTAAAAGGAAAATTTAAAGGGGATAATGTACTGTTTCAAAGCATCTCTATAATTCCAACAGATATGCCATTAAAAATTTAAATGTTTGCAGTTTCCGGTGCGACTCGCATTTGCAATGACCATCAACAAAGCACAGGGACAATCGCTACAAGGGTGTGAACTAAATTTATAAAATCTATGCTTCTCACATGGACAGCTGTATGTGACCTGCTCACCCGTTGGAAAACCTTCAGATCTATTCGTATACGCATCAGACGGAAAAACAAAAGATATCCAAAAGCACTTCAATAATCAGAATTAAAAAACAAGCACGTTATTTCTTTGAGTGGCATTGCAACGCATGCCGGGTACTCGCTTGTATTTTATAAAGAAAGACATAACATATATAATTGCCTACTGCAACGATGGAAAATATGTGGCAAATAAGCTCAACTTGGCATGCCAAAAGATTTCGACGGCATGTCAAAAAAATAATAATTTCGGCGATATTATATAAATTTAAATATTATGACAACACTAAAAAGTTGACGTAGGTCACCAGTGTGCCACATACAATTTAAGAGAAGTCCTTAGAAATCAATGATGCTTGAATAACTTATTTTTATAATGATTAAAATACAATTGTGTGTACCTAAATAAGAATGGCATATGTCACGAATTAAGAAAAATATTGACTTATATTGTCACTTTGGTCAAATCCCTTTTGCCATCCACGACCTACTGCATATAATATTATTATACCTTTGGGAAAATGTCTTGCATTTTCAAAAGACATGGCAAAAATTGAACGTACCATGTAAACGAAATATGGATGTTAAAAATATATACTTGTAAACGATATTGAAATATAAAAAAAAACACTTGTCAATTGATCGGGAAGGTTTGGTCTTTACCTCGGGTGTTAAAAAGGTACCATTTGTAACGACAAAACATAAAAGCAAATAGAAGGTTATTAAAAAAATGCAATTTTTTTTTTTAACCATGTCCGCTCCCAATGTGGAGCATATGGACTCCTAATGGAGTTTATCTCAACAGAAGTGTTTCTACGAGAACTGTTTGTTACTCAGTTGCTCAACCTCTCTTTTTTCAAAGAGAGTAGGGATAGAAGGACAGGGCTAGGATAGGATTAGTAGTAAACTAATCGCTCTCGATACGCCCCGTTCATAGGATAGGATGGGTGAGAGGGGGGAATTCAAGACTTCACATACATCCATGCCTTTGAACAAAAATCATAAATCGATTGAAAAATCAATTTATAAAACTGTCTGTACCGGGATTTGAACTCGGGCCCTCTGTAGCCGAAGCCAATAACGTTGACCACTAAACTACATAGGCGGTTAAGATTTTATTTGATTTAAAAAGATTTTTTTGGAAAATCATATAAAAGAAATTTAAAATTCAGACCGATGGAGTATTAATGAATACATAAATTAAAGAAGGCACTAAGTACTAAAAAAAAAGAGTATTCAAAAATATTATATGTGGTACGTAAAACGTCTCTATGTACATACATACTCACTTTTTTATTGTAATTGGCTATTTTTTTATTTCATGTATTCAAATGTGTTATTTCAACTTAATTGTGAGAATATATATATATTTTTTTTTGTTTTAATTCTTGAGAACCAAATTGATTTATCCCAAAACTTAAATACCCCATTTTTCAATCATAAGCCACCATTTCGTGTGGCAATTGCATGTGGTATTTCAGGCATTAGGTAAAAATTTTAGCGGTCTGCTAATATTTATTTAAATATAAATATTTTTTTCCTGATTTTAAGATATATTTATTTATAAGTTTAGTTTTCGTAAGTGTTTTACAAACTATTTTTAGAACTGTCTCTGATGTGTGTACTTTTGTTTTATGACGATGTAGCTAGAAATGTGTCAACGACAATGTATTTTAAAGCATTCTTGATTTTTTCCTTTTACAACATTTCATACTATGTATTTTTGCTTTCAGTGAAATTAATATTTTTTATTATCATACATAGCAGTAGTAAAATGTCAATAACGGGTATGATGCTGCTTGTGCTTAGAGATAGCTATAATTGATTTTGCGAGAAAACGAGTTTGTCGGAAGTAGGATGTGATTCCAAATAATGTATGCTACACGATTTGATAAATATAATACATTTAAAAGATTTTTTTCTACAAAATGGTGTTGTTCTGTATCTATTAAAAATGTTTTTATGCATGTTGTAGTGTCTATAAATTGTAAACAAAGAAAAAAAATCAAGGTATAGGTAATTTGAAATAATGAGATAAAAATTATTTTATATAGTGCGTGGCAAAGCGGTAAAAAGCTTTTTAGGATTTAAAAATATGTACAGTGAAAATTTTTTTGTTGATTTTTTTATTAAATGTCAATTTGTGCTTAATGTTGGTTGTATATGATTTTTTCAGCAACATTTTGATTTGTATATTTCGGATACGAAGTGAAAAGATGTCAGTCAGTGAAATAATCAATCGAAATAAATTCAATCAAATTTCGGGTCGGGTCTATGGGACAGTGTTCAACGTCATTTTCCAATCGATTGTATCGATTTTCTCTTGGAAGGTATGGATGCTTGTGAGTTGTGATGTCTAAAAACTTCCCCCACTATTCCAATCCTAAAATAAGAAAGTGTAGCGAGAGTGATTAGCCAACCACTAGTCCTGTCCTAGCCCTTCCCTTTATATTTTATCTATCCCAAGCAGTTTTTGTAGAAATATATAAGAAAACCATATTCGCTATATTGAGATTTAAAAAATAATAAAAGGCGACAGACAAAACAAACATAAAAATTACGTCGACGAAAAATTTATATAAAAATGTTTTTACTCTTTTACACAATAACCATTTTTTAAAATAATATAATATTTCGTACACCGTAAAAGAATCAATTTTGTCTTGTACTTCAGTTTTTTTTTTATTTTTCCGCACATATCATAAGCCATGTAGAGATAAATTTTTCACTCATCACCTCACCACTTTTTTAAAGCAGATAGTTTTTGCGTGTTTTCCAACCATATATTCAATCTACAGTTATTTTTATTTGCACTGGGACTTGAATCCGTGAGATCTACTATATATAGTACATCACTATTACAATTAAATAACAGTGGGATAAGTCGAAAATACTAGTTTTGAGATAATTGAGTTTTTTTGTTTGTGTTGTACTTTTTAGCGTAATAGCAAATTATGGTTTTATTTGGTTTCTTTTACGTTTTTAAAAGACAAAATATTTTTTTTGTATACTATTTTAGCTGTATCTAGTTGACGCTTAGGAGTTACAGGGCAATACTAATAACTGTAAAAGTATTTTTTTTTCTTGGCTAATTATTTTCTCATCTAAATGGCTCATTATTTTCTTTTTAAACTAAAATATTCCATAATTTCAGATTAAGACTGAAGGTGCTTGGTGGAATTTTAATATTAAATTTGAACGATTCAAATTTAAAAGATTCCAGTGCTTCATTTTAAAGGTTTACCTTTCAGTAATCGATTGGAATACTTAAAATCTTATTTTTTCACATTATCTCACTGTTAATTTATGGTAGCGACTAGGATATCCAATCCCGGGATTTCAGGATTGATTAATTTTGAATCCCGGATCCCAGGATCCCGGGATTGAGATTTTCTCACCGAGGAATTTGAAATCCTCAATTCGCTATACCTTTTCATTGGATTCTCCGATTTGGTATACTTTTTCCCAGAATCTCACGGAAACTCGTTTTTTTTTTTAGCTCACCGAGGAATTTGAAATCTTGAATTTGCCAATTTCGTGTAATTTTTCAGGATTTGCTCAAAATTTCTCAATCCCGAAATCCCGGGATCGCGGCCATCTCAATTCCGGAATTTCGGGATCAGAAAATTGAACGGGATCCCGGGATTTGATGCCCTAGGAGCGACATATATCTACGAAATATGCTACTGGTATTTTCTCCTGAAATGTAATTTATTTAAATATCTACACTCTCAAAAAATATGTAAAACGCTGGAAATATAGTTTTACGTTGTAACAAAGTAACATTTTCATAAATAGTCAAAGGTGTGAATACAAAGCACGGTGCAGCTTTCCACAAATTATCATAATGAAGTTTACCATTGCTCCATTGTGGTGAGAATAGAGTTTTCTGTGAACAGTCACGCGTTTAGCCTACCCACCCACTGATGGCCGTGGAAAATTATCTGCAGAAGCGAAAATCGTAACCAGCTGCAACGCTCCGCCAACTGCATTGTAATATTACCCTTTGACTGCAGTGTAACAGAAATTTAATTAAAGGCATTAAAGATTCACGCTTAACGTGCATGCTTGTTTGACCATTTATTTTAATTTAAAAGCGGTCGTGTTTATCAAAATGTATTTTTTGAAAATAGTGAATAACGGTTGAGTGTGGTAATTCACAATCAGTTTGCATTTTTCAAAGTATTTATACAAGCCTCGAGTAGTGTCTGATAGAGAGAGGTTGTAGGAATAAATTGATTATCAGTGTATGCAGGTAATATAGCTATATGTCATTGATGAATACATTTTACTGTCTATGATGCAATACTATGGAAACAATACAATTTTGAAAAAAAAATATTTACTCGTTATAGATTTTTAGCCATGTCCGCTCCCAATGTGTAACATATGGACACCTAATGAAGTTTTCTTAGACATAAGTTTTTATAAAATAACTGCTTGTTACTCAGTTGTTCAACCTATCTTTGTTTTCAAAGAGAGAAAATATATAAGGATATGACTAAAACAGGACTAGCGGTTCGCTAATCACTCTCGCTACGCTTAGTTTTTTAAAGGATAAGATGTGTGTTGAATTCAATACAACATAAACATTCACGCCTTCGAGCAGAAATTCGCAAATCGATAAAAAAACAATTTAAAAAACTGTCCGTACTGGAATTCGAGCCCATGACCTCCGTAACCGAAGCCAACGACGTTGACCACTCGACCATGCAGGCGACAACATTATTTGTACGTGCAAATTGACAGCTTTTATTTATATACGAGAAACTAAATATGTGTACTTTTTGCTTAATAATCATCATTTTTGTTTTCCTTTTCTATCAAAAGTGGCCAAGAAAATTGTTGTATGCTTTTTGAATATTGTTTTAAAATTAAGATAAAAATTTTCATGTTATGATTTCATATTGGACTCATCGTATGTTATTAACTTTGAACATCAATTAATCACCGGTAGTGCTGATTCCAAAAAAATTCACCATCGAAGATATTTATTTATTAGTTTTCTGGGTTAGTAGATGATGCTTGTTATAACGCGTACTGCGTCTTTTAAAATAAATGTAAAAATAAAAATAAGTCAATTTGATAAGCAGAGTTAACTTACTGTTCCTTCCAAAATTAAAGTCTTTATCTTTCAGCTCTCGTACCAAACATACGAAATATAAATGTTTCACAAAATCTGCCGCTTTTTTGAGATCTTTTCGAAGACAAAACTGTTGTTTGTTATCGATACTTAAGAAATTTAAATAATACTGCCTGGTGAGTATTAAGACGTTTAAAAAGTTTTGTATGTAATGTTTGTGCTTAAAGTCAAATAGGTCAAACTAATAATTCTTGCTTCCTTTTAAGTGAAATATTTAATGGAAAAAAACCTTCAATTTTCAATTTAAAAGTATTGTGCGATAATTTTCCAAGAAAAATATTACATCGTTATGTGGAAAACATCATTTGATATTTTTATTTTCCTTAGAACAATGTTTGTTTATTTATTAACTGAGAATTTCCAATTATGAACTGCTGAAAAAAGTTTTTGAGATTGACTATTCGTTTTGCTTATTGATGGTCTTAATTAACTAACAAAACTTCATTTCCGTTATCATATACATATAACATGTTTTTGCAAACCGGCCGTTGTTTGTGAACGAAGAATTAAAAAAACGGTGTTCTTTACATTAGAATTTAGGTGTTTTAATTTGTTGAAATATACCATATTATTCAATTTATCTTTTACACATAACTGATTATACAAGAAAATATCGGTAATTATCTGAATTAAAAGAATTTTGATATAATATTATAAATAAAAAAATCTGAAGTAACTAATACACAACCAGAAGCATTTAAAATCTTCTATTGCCTGTCAACGTACATATAAAAACCATCGTAAACCTTTTAAGCATTGATGAATGATCATGCGAGCAAAAATCTCAACGATAATGTTCTTGAATATAATTATTTGCCTCACATTAAAAAAAAATCTTTATAATATAGCGTCTATACTTAATTGATTTATGATTTGATATTGAGTGCTTTCATCAGAACAGATTATTAAGAAAACGACTTCATTCAGAATAATTTTCCTTGAATCGCTTTTCAAGTTTCTATTTCATTCGTATTTTCTAAGACATATTACTAAACCTTTTATGTCTTTTAAATAAATTACTGAATACGAAAGAAGGCTTTTTTATTTAAACATGCTCATATTTAAATATTATTTAAAAACTTGTGAGAGAAGTGTACTTAAATACCTTCAATTTTAAATATTGTTAACTAGCTGACTTGGAAAAAAAACTTTATAATTATTTTTTTATCCTCAAAGACTCACAATAAATGAACTGAATGGATGAATTACTTACGTTCTATTAGAGAGGTTTTTGTATCAAATATATTATTCATTAAAAAGTTTAAAAATGTTCATTTACAAGACAAAAAGATTGGTGCCTATTATAAATTTTATGACAATCCTGAGAAAAATTTAAAGTAGGCGATTTTACGAAATATTTAATTATTAGTTGGAAACGAATTTGCTAAAAAGTATTCATTTTTACTTGACTTAGTAAAAGTATTTTCGAAATCCGGATTTTTTGAAAAAGTGGAATCTTGACCGGATTATCATAACAAATCGAGAAGCAAAAGTAATTTAACCTTTGATTTCATTTTGTTAATGGTACATTTTGACTTGTACAAAATGTTTAGTTTTGATGGTAACTTAAAGTTGTAACCATCTCCAGTGGCAGCCGTCAATGTGGCATTGAATCAATGCACCCCTTGTATATGCAAGGGCGGTTATATTTCATGAAATAATAGTCAAGCATAACATTTATACCATTCCCTCATTTTAAATTCAATAAAATAAAACAAAATTTCAAATAAAATAAAATAATTTTTTTTAAAATATTTATTATATACAATAAATACATGACGAATTTAAAATGTTATAAATGTTATGTTTATGAAATACAACCGCCCTTGCACATACAAGAGGTACACTAATCCAATGCCACATTCACCGGCCGCCACTGCCCATCTCCACCCGCTTCACACTAGGTATTCTTCAGAGCCGAAACCATAAATTTTGTCGTTCTAGGTAAAATTGTATTTTCGGTCTAGTTGTAAAAAATAGATACTTAATTAATGTAAGTATTACTATTTAATATATTAAAGCTACTTTTGGCTAATATGATATGCCACTACACGTGGTAAAGTTCTCTCGAGTTTCGCCAGCACTGATTCTTTCGCAGTGAATCAACAACGAGCTTCTTACTTGAAAAAACAATTTATAAAACTGTCTGTACTGGGATTCAAACCCGTGACCTCCGTAATCGAATCCAAAAAGGTTGACCACTATAATTTTAAATAACGATGCCATATTTAATCTATCTAATCTATCGGATCTAAAGCACTTTATGATAATAAAGCTCGCTGGAGGTGATGCGTAAATTACACCTATTGACAGATGCAATTTGATGATAGAACTGAATTGTTCATTTTTGTATTTTAAGCTGCTATAACAACGTTATTTTAGTTAATATATTAATTTTATAAACATACATACTTACATATATATAATCTTTTGAAATAAACTAATAAAACGTGAGTTGAAGAGTATTCACTGTTTAAACACTAGTAATGTCATTAAAACAATAATCACGATTTATTAAAATGCGATAAAAAACTTACAATCCGACCATTTCTATCAAAATTTAGAAAACAATTCCAGAAAAAAAATCAACTGACTTGCCAATCAACGCGTTGCCAAAGGCTACAACCATCAATAAATATGTATTTTTTGAAAGAGCGGTTCATAGAAAAGCTAAAAAAATGCCGAAAAAATCTAGGCATATATCATATAATTTTTCGGTATGGCCAGTATATTACATATAATCAATATATATATATATATTATATTGTTGAACTCTATGGCTTGCAATCAGATGATTGCGAGTTCAAATCTCTGCAAGATCGATGTATAATTTACATTTATGGTAATGGGAGACGTAATATTATTTTTAAGTCATTACATAATATATGTCCTAATAGTTTGAGCGTACAAAAAGGTGTTGGCTGAAATGTGCGTAAGAAAATTAAAATTTCAAAAACCTGGATTCTAGTCCTATTTTTTTGATATATAAGTATACAATATTTGAATCGAATTGAATTATAAAATGTTGTGTTTCAATAAAGTATATAGCGAGACAGATAAAACTGTACATAACCGTAATATTTTTTTATGATTTCAGGCGTAAACTCAACAGTTGATACTTATACAATGTTCGATTCTGTTATTGAAATCTATTGTAAGATATTCATATTTCTCTTCATACATTATAATATTTAAGATTCTTTTACTAAGGTGCTATTTTGTAAATCAAAATTGTAAAGCCATAACCTCTAGTCACTCGTTTTACCATTGCTATCGGCTAAAATATTGAATTTCACTTAACATTTTTGACTTTGTATATTTGTAAACATATAAAATGTACACGTTTGTAATTTCTAATAACACAATCATCGCTCAATAAAATGATTCTTCTCGTGAAGACTTTACCAAGACATGTGTAGCAAGTGTCCCAGCCTCGTTAAATTTTACACTGAGAACGTAAAATATGTGATAATTTATGAAAAATTACTATATTGAACAAAATTAAAAGTAGCCTCACAATAATTGAGCAGTGTTGTTATTTATTTCAGTCTAAAATTATAATAAAAAAAATAGCTATAAACTATATTTTAGGGTTCTTGTGAAATATATGCATTAAGTTCTACAAAGTAACTGGTCAATATATAATTTTATTAATCTAGTTGGCCTCAAATCGGAGGCAACGGCCACACCTCGGTCAAGTGGAATTGACTTCTTCGGAATAAAGCCGAAGATTATGATGAAAGATATTATGAAGAAAAACGGAGCTAAAGCGCAGCCCTGTATGGCCCCGCTTGAGACCGTTTGGTAGTAATACTATAATAAAATGTATTTTATAGTTGTACGGATCATTTTTACTGATCTTAACTGTAATATGCGTAATGCAACAATTTTGCTTTACGCATATTACAGTTAACTATTAAAGCAACCCACTCGTCAGTTAAATCTTAATATTTAAAATTCGAGTACATGAATAAAAGTTCTATAATACATGTATGTGATAAGTATACACAGAGTGGAGCAAGCATACTGTTGGAAAGCTGCAACGATAAGTGTGCGGAGCTTTTAGAAAAGCTCACGCGACGAAGTCTTGTGGCATTTCTAGTTTAGACTAATTAACGGCATTACCAGCCTTGGCGTTTCATAACGGATAAAGTCAAAATGATCAAAGACACAATTCATAACATGCAAGTAATATTCAAGTATTTTAAAAAAATACAATATATAGTTTTTAAATGAGTTTTTAGAAAGGGGAAAACAATCACCCATACATCATACTGAAAAACAATACAAAAGGAAGTAAATAATTTTAATATTTTGTACCTGTAAACTTATATTTTAATTCATAATCATGAAACAGGCACTTATTTATAAAACTGATCTCAATTAAAATGTGTATTTTATTGTTGACTAGCCGGTACCCGGCAAGCGTTGCAATGCCACTCGAAGAAAGAATGTGTTTTAATTGTTACCCGCTGTGGTCTAGTTGGTTAGAGCTTGCTCTACCGATCAGGTGGGTCTGGGTTCGATTTCCAGTAAGGTCAATGGCAAATTGGATTTTTTTCAATTTTAATTTGAGGTCTAAGACGTGGGTGCTTGTGAAATCAATTCTCCTTGAGTTAATCTCATGTGACTTTCAAAAGTTCTCATCGAGTATATCTCGTATGATCTTTCAACTTCAAAGTATTTGACGCATTGGCGTAAGCTGTAATGTCAAACATTTTTTTTAATTAAAAAAAAAATGTGTTTATTGAAGTGCATGCTTTCTTTTTGTCTGTTTGACGTTTGCTGCCGATTGTCTACGGTAATTTAATTGTACTATAACCTTCGCGCAAGTGTACGCATACGTTGTCAAAATGAACTGTATGGCAGACATACAAACATTGATTTTTATATATAAGACCTATAACCTTCCCGGAAGTGCAAGCAAAAAGTTTGTCAAAGTTTTATTGCAATTGGATGAGCGGTGTGGCAACGCATAAAGTACGAACAAACAAACATTCATTTCACTTTGATCATGGAAATATACCTTATAATACCTCTTTGTTAATAATTTTGCATTCGAGATTATATAAGAACATTTAATAAGAGAAAAACCGTTTAATATAAATATAGAATGCTTTTCCATCAAGTATTGACAGTGGACACAGAATTTATGTACGTAGCAGTTTGCGCATAATATCTTTATTCACATGCATTTAAAAATAACCATAAAATAATGGCTTACTAACGTTATGTAATATAATTCACAATGTACTTTTGCTGTCAAATATCAAGAAATATTTTTTTGACGTTCTATATATAAAGAGTATAGTATTAATTGAAGTGAAAAGAGTACAGTTTTTAATTCCAAATAAAACTAATCTAAGAACATCGCATACATAACAAACAAGCAATCACACCTAATGCACGAAACACATTCAAATGTAATGTCAAAATTTAGACCATAGATTTGACAGATATGAAATCGAAACAATCGAACGTCAAATTTGAATCGTCAAATCAATAAAAATTGGTGTCAAAATTCAAACGGCGGCCATATTTGTTTTGGAATATTTGGCCGTTTGAACGGTAAAAAAACATTAAAATCTACGAATATTTTAGTTTTTCGACACTGTTAGTTAACTTTAATACGCTTATAGCCTTCACGAAAGTGCAAGTTAAATTGTTGTCGAGGTTTTATTGCAATCGTATTAGCGGTATTCAAATCTATAGTGACCGAAAGTTAAGCAACATTCATTTTTATATAAGACTAGCTGACCCGACGAACTTCGTACCGCCTCAGAATCAATATGTTGTAATAAAAATAATAAAACATTTTTAGTACTTTTCCCACTAAATAAAATTACTTGATCAGGACCGGTTTCGCTCATCGCGAGCATTATCAACTGAGTTATTATCATCTGAGCATTATCATCAGTTAATAATGCTCGCGATGAGCGAAACCGGTCCTGATCAAATAAATTTTATATGGAAAAAGTACTAAAAATGTTTTATTATTTTTATTATATTGCCATTCCACTAAGTATTGACAGTGAACACCTTAAAAGTGAATAAATGTTCTGTTAACTTGATAACTTGAAGCATGATGACTACCGAGTCAACCTTCAGTTGTAAATTGCGCGGTGGCAAGCCAGGCAGATCCAATAAGTTTAAAAAATAAGTTGGATAGTTGGTTGCTTCGTCTTCGTTTGTTACACGGTCGATAGATTTGAAGGAATGCAGTGGACCAACGATTTGATTTTGAATTGTGAAGTTTAAATGATCCACATCTTTGTTCTTTGCCGCAAGAATTGCTCGTTCATTCAACCAATTGTTATTTTTATGATTAGATGTTCGGGAACATTTTGTTGAATGAAGTGAAATTGCAAAAATTCGGCGGAAACAAAATCAATCCATTCGATTCGTCGACAGGAACACCCCCGTTACCGATAGTCAGCAATTGCTTCGGCAGATAGATCGTTTAGCAATGCAACTCGCATGTTTGTCGTCAGCTGAAGATTCTTTACATAGCGCCAGAGTCGTGATTTGAGGTAAGCGTTTATTTCATCGGAAGCGGTAAATCTTGGAATGACTGGTAGTGTTTGGTGGAAATCGCCAGATAGTAGAATCATTGCGCCTATAAAACATCTTGAGTCATTGCACAGATATTTCATACTTTGGTTGAGTGCTTCCAATGCGCATTTGTGCGCCATTGTCCATTCATCCCAGGTGATGATTTTACTTGCTACCAAAACTTTGGTCATTGGTGAGTGTTTCGCAATATTGCATGTCAGTTTTTCAGTCGTTTAAAGCAGTGCTCCGCAAGCGGTGTGCCGCGAGGCGATGCTGAGTGTGCTGCGGCGCGAATCTCTAATAAACGAAAAAAAAAATAGTTTGGTCGATACTACAAACTATTTCTGATGACACTATCATAGAGAAGCAGAAATAATTATTTTTTGGTTAAAAGAATATGTTATATGTATAGTCTGTTCAAGAATGTTTCGCGCACCTTGCGAAAGTTCTCTAGATTTGAAGGAATGTAGTGGACCAACGATTTGATTTTGAATTGTGAAGTTTAAATGATCCACATCTTTGTTCTTCGCCGCAAGAATTACTCATTCAATCAACCAATTGTGATTTTTGTGATAAGACGTTTGGGAACATTTTTTTGATGAAGCCGTCCTTCGTTGAGACGAAATTGTTAAAATTAGGCGGAAACGAAATCAATCTGTTCGATTTGTCAACAGGAACACGGTCGTTACCGACGATAGTCGAAGATCGTTTTCAAGCTTTAATCATTTTTCTCTTCTCCTTCGAGGCCGAGTTAATAATCCTCAAATTCTCATGACTATTAATTTACATGCTCCCAATTTATTCTTACGTGGGCGTAACTATGAGCAAAAACTTTTATTTCTAAAAACTTATACCTCGCTTAAGAGGTTTAAATCACCAGTTCCAAGGGCCGTTAGATTGATCAACGCATTGCCTAGAGAAGTGGACATTTTTGTAACTGTTTGTAAAATTTCACTATTTTATTTCTTGATTTTGATTCTGATATATTATGTAGTTTTATTTTATATTTTGTCTTATTATATTTTTCAAGTACATGGCGAATTGGCGTCAGCTGTTATGTCATGTACTGTAATTTTAATTTTGAACAATGATTAAATAGATAGTCAGCAATTGCTTGGAGTAATCTTCGGCAGATGGATCGTTTAGCAATGCAACTCGCATGTTTGTCAATTATTTGAGGCAAGCGTTTATTTCATCGGCAGCGGTTGATCTATCTACGTGGCTGCTATTCCAGAAGAAGAAACTGCTACAGCAATTTTTTAATCTCGCATGAACAGTGGCCATAATCAATGACATGAAGAATGTCTTCCCAGCTCCACCGGGCGCATCGAGGAAAAATAAGCCACCATTTCCATCATCAATTACCTTCATTAACGTATCGCTAATTTCCTTCTGTTGAGGGTTCAACAGTGGTACATTCGTTCAAACTGATTGGTTCAATGCATCTCAATCATATTCACGTTCACGTTCCAATTCTCGATTGAAAGCGTCGTTCATTCCACGATCTGGCGTTGGCATTCCTAACTTGACTACCACACTGCCGCACATGAGGTAACACATGTCTTCGATCTAAAGCAAAGCCTGGTTATGTATCTCTTCATTCACCTCGAGATCGGGATTCCCCAAACTGACACGAATTCGATGCAAAATGTATTCGGACATGTCATCCTTGTACTTGTTCCACAGTTCACGGGGATTCGATGGGAAGCATGTCAAAATAATGATAGAAAATAATGTGCGTATCTGACTTGTAGATTCAGAAACAATTTCTTCAGCGATTGTAATGAGTATCATTTTCAAGCAAATTGAGCTGTTGACATGCAAGTAGAAGCACACGTCATTTTTCGGATAAACTTTGTAAATGTGACCAAGAGCATCAGTAATCATTCGGATGAGCAGGAACCGCATCGCCTTGCTTTCGACGTTAAAATTTCTTCGATGTAGCTTTCCAAGTGTAATAACGTGGCATCTCAAAGTACAGCAACGTTCGTGCAAACAGCGTAATATTGTTGTCAAAAAAAATATCACACCTAATTATAAACATAACCTTATTTCAATATTATCCGATTTTATTTCGTTTTCATTTTATATCAACGATTTGTTTTATTCTAATCCATACTCTAAATTTAAAATTATTTAGAAGTCAATCGTATGCAAAAGAAGCAGAAACAAATGAATTTTGGAAAAATTGCCACCTAGCGGATGAAATCTGCATACAAACGACATTTTCATTATTTCAAGGTGTTCGCCATTTGAAAACTGTATGAGAATATTAATTGTCTTCATAATTTCTTTGCCGTGATATTTTTCCGATGTTTTAATGCTTATTCTGCTATTCTAGGCGGATACGAATTTAATAAAACAAAGATCATTAAAATCCGAGCTGTTATTCTCGAGATATACGTGGTGTAACAAACCCCACTTTCTTTTATATATATAGATAAGATATAAGATTGAAGATATAAGATATACGATATAAGATATACGATATAATATATAAGATAAAAGATATAAGATAAAAGATATAAGATAAAAGGTAAGATAAGATAAGATTCAAGCAATTTTTAGATGTCTTTAAAAATGCATTTTGATAAGAAAATTCGTTGTTGTTTCACTTTTGCTGCCCCCATCTAGTTAAAAAAAATCTATTTTTTTCATTATGTTTGTGAGTAGTTTGCGACCAGTCATTGGAAACCATATTTATAATGTTATATCTACAATTAACAATATTGAAAGTACGCTTAATAATATGAATTAATGTATTATTTAAACAATAATAGTTTAAAATGAAAAATGAACTTTGATGATTTTTGATAAGGTGCTATTAGCTAGCTGCCTTTGCTTTTGGTTACGAGCTTACTGAAAACTTTACTTCACATCCTCATCCGGTCTTAATTCAAAGCGAGTAAGGGTGACAATATTGCCTGCAAGTGTTTCCTGAAAAACTTGCCATAATAACTTACTTTTCCGTCAAACTGATATGCACGAGAAATTTTATTCAACTACTTTTAAATAAAGCCTCGCACGGCGAAAATGACGTTAATGTATTGCGTGCTACTTCTTATTATTGAAAACTTAAAGTTAAACAAGTTTTAGTACAACACACGACAAGTTTATTAAAATAAATGTAAAATTAATCTTTAACAAAATCTTTCTAATATGTTAATTAATATTCTGAATGTTTCGTGACGTAAACGTTATATTTGTGAGGGTTGTGGCCAAATTTCTATATTTTCAATTGTATTCAAATGTTAATAATAAACAACTGTTCTGCGATATTATTAAATATTAAAATTATGAAATATTAAAAAAAAACAAATAGTTGTAGAGCGCATGATTGTTTTATCACAATGAGTAATTTACGCGTAAATAAAATAAAAATAATGTTAAATTGGCTGAAGTGAGCTTGTAATTATTTGTTGAAATATATATACCTTGAACGTAATCTCAATGAAAACCGTGTTTAAGACTTTGGACCAATTAAAAAGTTACTTAGGTTTTCTACCGAAAAACGGAAAGAATATCCTAAAATAACATACCTTCTTGGATTTAAGAATTTTTAAAAGCGACTCGTATTTTTTTACATTTTCTTTACGGCAAAACTGCTCACGGAAAACTAAATCTCTCTTGCTTCGTAAAATTATTTATTTTAAATGGAATAAATAAAACATTTCAACTTTTGTTTGACAGCAGATAAAAAGAAAAATGAAAACAAGATTTAAATTTATCATTTCTTTTTGTTTCTACATACATCAACATATGTTTATATTAAAAAAAATAAACAATTTTTTGCACTAATTTCTTTTTATTTTTATTTTTGTGAGGACTGCTTTATTTCGCTTATGATGAGCATTTTCAACTGATTAATTTAAGTGTTCGTCATGAGCAAAACCGGTCCTGATCATTTTAAATAAAAATGGTATCAATACAAATGTGTTCTAGTGTGTTCTATTTTTTTAAATATAATGCCTTCCCAGCACGTATTTAGAGTGAACACCTTAAAAATGATTGTTTTTATAAGTAAGATAAGCATTACTTTTCACTGAATTTCATATATAATATTATACTTACGTACTCTATATTGCAATTCACAAGGGATTGCCAACTTACAAAGTTGTATTTTTTTTATGTTTTTTAAAGGGAAGAGATCCTTGATATGTATTTGTATTTTGGAATAACGACAGTCAGTATGAGCTAGACAGAGGAAATCCCTCTAATGCGGAACAACCTAACAAGTGTATTGTTGAAATGTGTGAATTGACATGACACCGTGTCAGGCTGTCCTTTTTAATACAATGAGACCCACTCGGAATAATTCCTCTCCTTGTTGTATTTGATACTAACGTACATTTCAGCTTTCACACAATACGATAGCACGCTACTTCAGTGAATACAGAATATGTCACGAGAGTATAGAAGTGGGACATTTCATGATGGGGTGCAATTTCAGTTTTGAGATATTTTGAACCACTAATACATACCAATAACAAGAAATTATAATACTGAGAAACAATCACTTTAATGTAATGTAATACATTTTTTTAATGTACCCGTTCTAGATGTAAGCGAATGTACTTAAAATAGTAAATATAAACAAAAACTGTTTAATAATAACAATTATGAAGTCACTTCTACAATTTCCTTTTGCAAAGAGATACATGATATAAGGCAAGGGAGAGAAATTGTAAAGTTTACATCAAATCGCTTTCAATCTTTCTTGGGTGATGGATGATATCAAAATATAGATTTTTTTTATACAAATCTATAAATTGTTTAAAAAAAGTGCATATAGTTGTTACAGAATAAGTTATTTTATAGGTTTAATGGATGATCATGATGTTTTTATTTGCGATTCGATCATTCATATAAAAAATAGTGTAATGTTCTGGGTCGTTCAACTTTTAAAATTAATATATGTCGATAGACTAAATTTTGCGTGTGTTACGTTGACAATGATATTTTCAACATTCAACGTAAGCTACCATCAAAATTAAGTCATTATAACGCAGAAGCAAATGATAGGTTGGTAAATAAGTAATCGTGGACTTTGCTGAGAGATCGAAGTAGTCACATTTAAAGTATATTGACGAATTACAAAGGTCATATCCACATTGGTATATGATAGTTGGCACTTTGATTGTCATTCAGTAAAAAATGACGTCACTTAAGAAAGTAAATAAGATTTTTTTTGCTTGATCAATCGTAAGCTTAATGAAAATAAATATATTCAAACAAAAATTAAATTTATCGTCCTTTTTGGTCTAGTTGTTAAAAGTTTAACGATCGCCGGGTCTAACTAAGTTTATGTGCCAGTATGGAGAATTTAAGGTCTTAGACATGGGTGTCTGTGACGTCTCTTCTACTCGTGTTGATCTCGAAGAAAAGCTTATCGTAAACATTCTTAAGCTCATCTCGTGCGATTTTTCAATTTCAAAATATTTGGCACTGTTATGCCCAATATGTATATACAGTGGAACCTCTCATAACCAGTTTAATTCGTTCCAGAATCTTACTCGTTATGTGAAACACTTGTTAAGCGAAACAATTTTTCCCATATAAAACAACGTAAAATACAATAATGCGTTTGATGTTGGAAAAAAAGTCATTTTTTATATTTTTAACGTGTATTAAAGTAAAATTACATCCTTATAAATTGTTAAGGAGCGTAACAACCTGGATTGCGAAAAAAAATGCAACTCTATAAGCTTTTCGGTGGTCAGCTCTTGACTGAACTCTTTCACGAGCTCATCAATTTTGTGATTATCCACCTCCAGTCCCATGGTATTGGCCAAAGATACAATCTCGTTGACTGTAGACTCCATAGGTACTGTTTGAAACCCCTCAAAACCACATTCGACAACGCTCCTTGGCAAGGCTTCTTCCAAGCTGAAGTGAAGGTTCTCTTGCTAATCCCTTCCTACGCCTTGTCAATCATCTTAAGGCAAGCAACGGTGTGAAAGTGATCTTTCCAAAACGCTGCGTCACTCGTTATACGGAATGTCGCTCGTTAAGGGAGCATTTTTTTCACAATCTGTTTTGCTCGTTATGCGAATTAATCGTTATAAGAGGTGTTCGTTATGAGAAGATCCACCGTATATAATTCAATAATAATTATTTTTTCATGAATTTCGGTAAAGCCGCACTCATACGAATAAATAAAATGTGCAGCAAAAATATGATTTTTGAAAAGATTGAACTCGATATAAAATCAGGACTTTTTGAAAAAAATAAATGTTTTAGCGGAAAGACAATATTAATAGAACAAAAAACTGTAGTATATTTTACAACCTTCGCTAAAAAAAAATATATATTTTTCAACTGAATGTGCATTAGATAGTTTCAGAGAGCATTAAAACAGCTTAAACCCTCTTCCTACCAGCGGGGTTCAATTTGAGTATCTTAAATTCACATAGAAATGGCATCGCTCCGGTAAAAAAATATTAAAACTAAATCCGTTCACAATGATCACAAGCCGAAGAAAAATATTCAGGGTCTTAAATAGAAGTAGTGGATCATAAACGGCTCATTGTTTTATCAAGTATGTATTTTTTTTTCTCCCAAAGTAAATTAAAAAATATTATCTTGAATAACGCCAAACGATGCGGCGAAATCGTGAACAGTATTTCAAAATGACATTTTAATATTAACCTAGAATTCAAATAGAAATATACAGAAGACTTTAAATTTTATATTCAATATAAATATAATAGTGCATGCTGTTTTGATATAAAGGATTTAAATACCAAAACAAATATAATAAAATAAACACACGATAAAACAACGAAAAAAAAAACGTGTGTTAAAACTCTTCATTGCCAATAAAGCGAATATACGATATGAAAAAAATGCAGTATTCACAGGACAATAACTTTTGTTGTAGTATGTTTTTTACAGAGCTTTGTTTCTAAATGCCTTGTCAAGTAAAGTCCTTTTCATATCGCCTGTTCAGTATTTTGTGCTTCTAACGCGTGCCTTTCGCATTCCAACACTTTGGATTTGAAATGCAATAAAAGGCGGAAAAGGTATTCGTGCCATTTTCTGCCATATTATAATATATACGAAGTACCTATGTTGTCGCATTGTTGTGAAGACAGTTGTGACATTTTCCCAACGGGTGAATATGGAAAATTTCTTTATTAAAAATCAAGGTATACTAAATATAAAGGTGTTAGAAGTAAACAGTTTATGCTTATTAGTATAAGCAAAGTACGACTTACTTAAAACTACTGTATACTAATATTATATTGTTTTCTTATATAAATTTAAAAAAATAGTTTCGTTTTATGTATGTGCATATTTTTATCGTTATTAAGTTAACTATACAAATCGTTTCTTTATATCTTTACCGCTAAAAAGCTTTATAGAAGTTGATATATATGTATATATAATCCATGTCTGCTCTCAATGTAGAGCATATGACCTCTAAATGGAGGTATCTTAACATAACTTTATCAACGATAATTTTTTGTTACTCAGTCGCTCAACCTCTCTTTTCCAAAGAGAGTAGTACGGATAAAAGGAAAATGCTAAGACAAGACTAGTGATTAACTAATCGCTCTTGCTACGCTCAGTTGTTGAAGGATCGGATGGGTGAGAGGGAAAATTTAGACATCACAAAAACCCATTCTTACGAGCAGAAATCGATCGAAAATGCTGATCGTATTGGAACTCGAACCTGTGAAGTCCGGCACGGAAGCCAACAACGCTAACCGCTGCGCCATATTGCCCGGCTAGCTCAGTCTCAAATTTGAATTGAAAAAAATATACATTTGATACTAGACTTACTGCGACTTTGACCCAGACTCGGCTGATTGCTATAAAAGACGTACTCTTTTTGTTTGTATAAATATTGTTATACATATAGAAGGATGTTAAAAAGAGTTAAAAATCACTGTACAATAATTTATTAGGATAATAATTTATTAAAGAGAATAAGAATTCTTAAGGGTGAGTGCGTTTTGATTTAAATTTAATATATATATCAGTGACCCTGCTGTTTATATTATTCACCAAATTATTAGTGTACTACAATTAAAATGAATGCTTTAATTTACAGTTTTATTCCGTTAGTTTTTGGCAATTAAATATCATAAAAATATATGTTAATATATATCTTATTGACATATCTTTTCACTCAGCCATAAATTTAAAAAAAAAATAGTGTGGAGTACTTAAAATTTAAATGTGTCCCTTGAAAAAGGTGTAAAGTTTTTAAGAGCTTGGAATTGGCCTAGTTTAAGAAGTCAGCATGTCCGACAAGCACAAATTAAATTTAAAAAGATGCGTATTCTAGTAAACTTTCATAAAATACTCTTAAAAGCTAAAAGAAACTTTTTTATGTTCATTTGGTTAACCGACTATAAAAAAAAACGTTCAGCTCAGCAAGCCGTATTAAAACTTTCTTTTTTCATTTAAATTATCGTCCAGCGATTAAATCAAGAAAAAAAAACTTTTTGTTAAGATTAAAATAATGAAGGACGTTTTTTATAAAGAATTTATACGCGTTGCGCCAAGGCTTCCTTTAGAAAATGTCTTCGAATTCATTTTAGTCGAAAATGTATGACTCGTTTATTAAAAAAACACAAAAGGGTAATATGTTTTACGAACTTATGCATAAATTTTCTGAAAAATTGTATATCGCTGTTATCAAAAGAAAATTATATTTTGATTAAGAACAATTTAAAGCACGTTAATATTGCAAGTAACTATTTAACAAAAACTTTTTTTTTAAAATGAAATAAGACAAGTAGCCATATTTTACGTAAGTATGCACTAATTTGTTTTGAATAGCTTTTAGGGCATTGGCAGTCTTTCTGATATATTGATTAAAAAAAGTTGAGATTCGATTATATTTTCAATTTCCATAAAAAATGAACTTTAATAATTGTACATATATATTTCTTAATGCATAGTTAAATGCTGTATTAAAATTGAGAATTGAGATGAATATAAGGTAAATATTAAATACGACTAATAAACTAAAAATACTATAAAGCTTTATAGTATTCGCTGTCCATATTTCGTGGAAAAGCATTCTATTAAAAAAATAAAACACTCTTTTGTACTAATTCCACAAATATTAATTAAGATCAGGCCCGGTTTTGCTCATGACAAGCATTGAAAACGTTTCACCATGCAACACTTGAAAATGCTCGTTGTGAGCGAAACCGATCATGTCAATATTTATTAAATGTGGGATAAGTACAAGAAAACCTTTTATTTTTTGATTCTATATAAAGCTTATGATGAACTTGTACAAGTACTAGACAATCATAGAATTGTTGGAATATTGTCTTTTTAAAGTTTATTAAAAGATTTTTAAGGAAAATAAGGACTCTTCTTTTTTTCTACAGGGCCAAGTTTACAACTATTAGCGTAATGGATAACGTTTGCGGGGTGTCAAGTGTAGCGTGCATGTTAAACACTATCTGACTATTCAGGGCACTGTATTCGCAAAGCACGTATTTGATATGCACGCTGCACGCCACGCCCCGCAAAACGCTTCCACCCAGACCGCACCCTTTCAGTTATCAAAACTTATGTCTGCTCTTGATTATTTTTTGCGTGCCCATGTCCACAATTTTTTATTTCATTAATTTTGTTCTTCAAAGGTTGACACCGATGAGTTTTGTTTATGGATGTTTTTTTTTCTTTCTTTCTTTAAATTTAATATTATATTGTAATAATTGCAGGCCTTTTTATGGTTTTTTGTCGTGTAGCTCAGTGGACAGTGGCGTTGAGTATTCTTCCACTTAAAAGAGAATCACGGGTTCGTCTTCTAAAAATGTGAGAAAATATTTATACATGAAATGATGTAAGGATAAATACAAAACAGCCTTTGAATTTTCCGCATGACGTGATTGTAGATTGATAGGAATGGTACAGTCACTCAGTGTATACTGTGGTAATAAAGTGAAGCGAGACAATTTTCGTGTCATCTTTGATGACAGAGGCGCAATAGGGTTTCCAATGTGTTATTGTGATAACCAATCTTTAAGAAACAAAATAAATATCTGAAGCACATTTCAGCTAATATATCATTTTCTTATACAAAAATGGTGTTCAAATAACAATATTTTCAAAAACTAGAAATTACGCAAAATAAGATTAATCAATTAAGAAAGCAAAAAAAGTTTAAAATTTTTAAAAAACCTATTATTTAAAAAAAAACCTTATTCTTCTTTAGAAAAAATCTTTATTCATTTGAATTCAATAAAAACCAAACATTTTTTTAAAAGTAATGTATTCATTATGATATGTTGGTTAACCGAAGGAAAACCTAATTTGATTGATGAATTATCGATTGGAACGGGTCAACGAGACTAATTATACCCCTCTATATACTTGAGAAGTATATCCAAGTCAAATTGAATAACATAAATAATTTTATAACGAAAATAAAATCAAAATTTCAACCTATTCATTGATTTGTACTGAATCTGAAAGTACACATTTAATCTCGTGTCATTTGTCTTTAAGGTGGTTTAAAGTTAAAACATAATCGTTATTGATTAAATGATAAAAAATATTTTTTATTGTAATATTTGAGACCAGCTTACTAAATTGAAAGAAGTTTTTGAATATCGCTAATTCAATTAGAAATCTGGTTTTTCAATTCCAACAAGCTCTAGATGCACATCATAATTATAAAGACACGCCGTTTCTTCTGGCGCAACAGCCTAAAAGCAGCAGTGTTTGAAAGGCGACCACGGTGGCATCCCTAGGCTGCCATCAAGGTATATAGCATGTCGCAATTTTATAAAGAATCTTCAAGTCGTGCCCATACAACGCCAAACGGAAGTTTACTATAGTGATGGTCAAAAGTGAGTTTTGCTTACTGTAAAATTTTCAGCACAATATAAACGAAAGCTCAAATAAATCCAATGCGTGGGGTGGCTCTTTTCGAATTCAAATTTCAGCCAGATTGTAAGTGTTATAAACTGATATTTTATGTGAAAGAAATTATTTTATTTTTGGTCAATTTCGCTTTCCACTCGCAGCATATGCCCACCACACAGCAGAGACAAGATTATTTGTATTCCGTCAGCAACTTAGCTTCCTTCATATAAATTAAAGTTTTTTGATACCTTAAATCATACTAGCGTCCTGTAGCTCCAACGTAAACTCCTATCAATGGTTATCAGCAGCTTACTATAGTGAGGGAATATAACGTAATGAAAGAACAGACAATCGGAAATCAGGCTTTTTTGGGGCATCCGCAGCCTATGTCCAAACAAAGTACATTAGTTCAAAACAAAATGGTGGTTTACCTAGTTCAAAGAATTATAAACTTAGTGTATCTAACTTTTATTTGGTATTCTGATAAAAGTATTTAGAAAATTGGAAAAATATGTAAGAGACAGACAAGTATTAGTGACGACACTTAAAAGATAGTATTTCTTTTGCTTTTGCTTAAAAAAACAATGTTAAATAATTCGTAATAACAAAACTTGTGTTATAAAAAAATGCCAACAAACTTCAACTGATCAGAGCGAGCCCACTGTGTGGAAAATTATACCAATTTGTTTTTATATCGCGTTGTTTTCACAAGAATATATTTGAAAAAAATGTTTTTTTCTCATCATCAAATTATTAATTCATAACTTCCAATATTCTTTTTAATACTACTATCAACCTATAAACTCAGTTATGAGTTTTTACAACAATGAGAAGAAAATATTAAATGACATCAGGCATTATAGTTAACACATGCTACATTATAATTTTCTCAAACGAATTATAATTATTTAAGAAATTTAAATTGTCATGAAATATATTATATATGTTTGAGTATTTTTTTAATCCATTTACTTTCAATGTGGTCACAGTATAGCATACATCGTAGATAAATGGCGTGCATTTAAAAGAAGATGGACCATTTTTTTTGCTGGCGTTGAAATAATTATAATATTATTTACTGCTTAAATTGTAAAATTCACATAATTATTTGATATTTTAGGCAAGTTTGAAATAGCATGGTTCACTAAAAACAACCAGTACTATTTTTTTACACCAAAAGGCTTTATCAGATCTTAAAACATTAGGTGTGTCAGATATTTCTAGAAATGAAAACAATTTATGTCCATTCCCAAATACAAGTCCTCATATACATATTATGAATAATATTTTGTGTAACTCAATTCTTCAATTTATGGATGAATTCAATCATATTTTTACACTGTTTTCCTTTTTTGTTATACCGTAAAAAAATGTGTATCTGACAATGACGGAAAAATCTTGAAATTCTGATCGTAAAGTGAATCTTTAACTGCTGGGTTATTATGGCCGGTTACATTTTTACTATCACTATTATCAGTATTTTATGAAGTAGAGAATTATTTTTCAATTGCATTATTTTTTTTTTCAAAATTTGTGACATATGATACGCAAAAGCACGTCATTGGCAAGGAAGTTTGTGGAAATTGCATATTAAATCGCTGCAAAGGGATTCGATTCCACAAAGCCATTCTCAAGCCTTTGCAGCCATGATGCAAAACTAGTTCTGCCATACTAATTAGTAATACCAGCCGTCCTGACTTTGTTTTCAGCATTACTGTGTTACAGTTATACAGTTCTTTAAGCTGCTTACCATCTATTCCGTCATAATTTTCATAACCAGAGAGATTATTTAAATTGGACGTAAAACGTCTAATATTACGTATGTCATTAAGATTTGATTACATTGTAAGCTCAAAAGATCATCATAAGCCTCCGTGTAGTCGATTGATTTGCCTCTCTAATTAAAAAATAATAACCAACCCTTATTATACTACACAGATGTGATAATATATTCAATAGTAAAATTATTTCATTTGAAAAATACTTTAATCTTATTGCGTAGTTTATTTATATCTGACATGAGTTTGCCGATACACTATTTATGAACAAACATTTTATTTTTTTTAATAACTAAAAAAGTACCTTGTCGAAACAAACTCATCATAATCAAATACATACTTAAATCATTTCATAGTTGAATTAAACATCTTGAAATTGAAGTAACCCTTGTATTTTATTAATAATTAAAAATGTTGAGATTATTAAAAAACATTATATGTAAATCCGTATGTTTTGACAATCCAGTTGCGTAGTCGAGTTGTCAACGTAGTTGACTTAGAGCACATAGGTCACGGGCATGGACAGCCTATCCTATTCTAGCATGAACAATTATAAAGATTGATTTTTAAATCGATTGATGGGTTTCCCTTTGAAGGCATGGATGTATGTGATGTCTTGAATTCCCTGCTCCAACCCATTCCATCGTGAGCGAAAACAAAAAAAGCGTTGCAAAAGCAATTACCTAACCACTAGTTCTGTTCTAGCTCTGTTTTTACTCCCTTTGAAAAAAGAGACGTTGAATAACTGAGTAACAAGCAACTGTTGAAAAAATAAAATGATCATTTGTACTAATTCCATTTTTATTTAATAATGTCAGTACCGGTTTCGCTCTTCACTAACATTATCAATTGATAAGAGAAAATAATTTTAAAGCTTCATTAAAACAAATCAAAATAAAATAAGAGGGTGTATCGAACAATTAGTTTTGAAAGGAATTTACAAATAATGGTAAAAAATATTAAAGTGACACCAAATCGACGAAAATTAGAATGTTTATTATCTCTAAAACATATTAATTTTATTTTATTTTTGAATATGATGATTTTTCACTAAGTTTTGGTAGTAAACACCTTCTTGAGTTCTTAAAACAATCTTTTGTTGAGATAAACTTCATTAGGAGTCCATATGCTCCACATTGGGAGCGGAGATGGCTAAAATAATATTTGACTTCAATTTTTTCCGTAGTCTAAAAACACTAGCTACTCGAAAGGTATAACATATATGACTTGATATTTATAATTAAAATAGAAAATGTTTGAACTACATTCTTAAATTTTACCCACTTCTTTGATTTATACATGTTTTTATAAAATTCGATAATTTCTCACTCATTTCCACCAACAAGTGACAGTAAAATTTGAACGTCTACATTTTTGATAATTGTTGATTATTCCGAATCATTCTGATGTAAATATGACTTAATAAGATTATTTTAAATGTTTGTGACTGGTTGTAATTTTATTATTGATGATATAGCATTACCACTAGCAAACTCTTCTTTGCGACAATATATTTTATATATAAAAAAATACTTTAATTTTAATGTTTAAATATGTATACCAAAAAAAGATGACTCGTTGTTTTTGTATTTTACAGTTTAGCGAAAACGATTAAATACTTCATATGTATAAAACAAAATATGATTTTGTTAATAAAACTAAAAATGTGAAAAATATTCTGGTTGATTAGTAAAATAAAATTAAAATATAACGTATTTATATCAGTCGATCTCAAGGACTCGTTTGAAAGTTTTTACAGGTGACTAAATAGATCGGACAGTTTCACTTACTATTTTGTATTTAAAAGCACTCTATTTGGTCTTAGAATCTGAAGTCTGCCAACTTTTCCGGCTTTTCACTTTTCCACATGAAGAATTTGATGCTTGGGAGTGAACCATTTTGTCGATTTGTTTATTCTTCGAGCTGTTGCTTTGTCTTGTCTTGTGAAAATAATATAGAGGCACGTAAACTGTAGTTTAAATCACAAAAGATGAACTAGAAGTTAAGTAAAATTAGACAGATAAACTGTCGAAATAATAACATTGATTACAAATAAAATAAAAAATCGAATAAAACAAATAAACAAAAGACAAACCCATGTGATCGAAAGATCTATTGTATTTTTTATTGAGAGCTTAGAGCCACAGAAGTCTATCCAAAAAATATAGTTTTAAGCTCACTAAAGTACAATGTGTTTATCATATATCAGGTATATCAAGGAGTATCATGTGTAGATATACTGAACCGTACCTTAGTAGCGGTTACTTATCTGTACGAGATAAAGCTTTGTTGAACTTAAAATAAATATGATAATGCCTCTGCCAAAACCAAGAATAACTTAAAATTTGCGTTTTTTTTAGTTAGAACCATGTGATGGTTTGTAAGTTGTTAGTTTTCTACCAGATTTATTGAAATTTGTATTTTTATATTTTATACGTGTGTGAGAATAAACATGTGTTTATATCTCTTTACATTTTAATATAAAAGATTATGTAATTAACAACTAAATTAATTTATTTTTTCGATATTTTATGTAATAGTGTTGTCAATTTTCTAATGAAACTGACTTCTGGTGTTATCTATATATATAAAACAAAGTGGGGTTTTTTACACCACGTATATCTCGAGAATGGCAGCACGGATTTTAATGATCTTTGATTTATTAAATTCGTCTTCGTCTAGAATAGTAGAATTAAGCATTAAAACATCGAAAAAATATCACGGGAAAGAAATAATGAAGAAAATTAATATTCTCATACAGTTTTCAAGTGAAGAACAGATTGAAATAATGAAAATGTCGTTGTATGCTGGTTTCATCCGCTAGATGGCAAGTTGTTTCCAAAATTCATTTGTTTTATACTTTGAGCTAGAGATGTACCGACGAACTTGGCTGTGTCAGAATTCGAAATCGTCGCCTTAGAGTCGAAATCTTCAATATCCATTAAAAAAAAAACTTTTTAGAATTTATGTCTCATCTTCATCACCGTCGCTAGAATATATACTGAATTGTGAAAAGATGAATGAAAGTATAAAAAAAATGAGTATTCTTTTCATGTATAAATATTATATTGTTATAAAATACTATCAAATCATTATTTAAGTTTTGATCCCCATGTATAATTTTTTGTATATCGATTGTGAAAAGGAAAAAGGACGTAACCCACACAAATCAAATTTTACAGCAAAAAACGTATTTTGGTGATTTTTGGCCATATGCAAATTATGAATTATACACAACCTTGAAGTGCACGGAGACTTCTAAGCTGGTATTAAATTGACATAACCTAATATCAATTTAAAAAATTGTCCAGGAAAAACATTTATTTCAGTCTTTTTTCTTGGTTTTAATTTTTCACAAAGTCATCTTTTTCATACATAAAAGCTAAATTAAAATGCTTTTTCGGCTATTGCAGCTTACATCCTTTTGATAGAACATGTATCAAGCTGTATACATTGTGATTATTGAAAAAAAATGTTTTGAAAAAACTGTGGGTTACGTCCTTTTTCCTTTCCACAGTCGATATGTTGAACAATTAACAAAAAAATGATATATTTTTTTTCTAATGAAAGAAAATCTCATAAATATAATATTGAAGATTTGGACAACGTTGCGTTCTTTGTTATAATAAGAATTTATATCATTTCGTAATATAAAAAATAAGAAAATTTAGAATGAACTTTCGTAAAATTATAAAAAAAGTATCATTTGAATAGTTTTGAAAAGCGCCATCATTATGTTGGTGACATGCATTGAGAACAATTTTATCCTAGACCAACACATTCCATAGCAACTGTCAAACGGATGTAATTGTTTGTCAACATTGTGAAGACATAATTTTATTATTTCAAATACAGTGAAATAAAGAAGTATCAGCTATGCCAAGTACTTCTAAACGAATCCGTAAGAGTGCCCGGGATGGTTTTCTAAAAGTCTTTCAGTTCTGTGAATATGAAAAATCTGAAAAAGAACCAATAATTCCCAGCAACAGCTCCGTAGAACGAGCGGCTAATTTCATTCGGTTGAACCAAGCAAACTGCGTTCGGAGAAGTATATTCATTTATGCAATCAGAACCGAAAGAGATGCAGCTAATGTTGGTCGATTGACTATTCTACCGGCGATGTACGGTCGTCTAGATCTATTCACCGTATTCTACGTACAATCCGAAATGGTTAGAAATTGTTCAGCTGCTGCTCCCCGGACAAACATCAAGTGATCGACACGACATCACCGCACGTGTCTTCAAACAAAAAATCCTATGAAAAATGAACTACATTGAAATGAAATCATAAAAAAATAAACTACATTGTTAGGCATCGCGTCTTTGGGAACGATGAGGCGATTTGGCGTATATTCTCATCCTCCATTTATGAACGTCTTCCCACTGTTGTACATTTGACGGAGAATCTGGGGAATGGTCAACGAGTTTATTTCAACGCATCGAATGTTGCTCAACGTGCTGAAACACCTCCAGCGACAGCATTGACCAGTTTCTTTTCGATTTGCCAAAGCGATCCGTTTGCATGAGTGTTGCTCTACTCTGAGATTCCACGTTGATATTACACTTGGAACGCTTTATCGAAGAAATTTCAACGTCGGAAGCAATGTGAATGTTCGTGCGTCGACATTTGAATCACTTCAATGTCATTTGAAATGTCAATGACGTAGTGTGCCGAACATTTCGTGCCGCATGTCAACAGCTCAATTTGCTTGAAAACGAAACTCATTGGAATATGACAATCGCTAAAGCAATTGTTTCTGCATCTCCAAGTCAGATACGCACATTATTTGCTTTCACTATTTCGACATGCTTCCTATCGAATCCATGTGAACTGTTGAACAAGTACAAAGATGACATGTCCGAAGAAATTTTACACCGAATTCGTGTCAGTTCAGGGAATCCCGATCTCAAGGTGAATGAGGAGATACATAACCAGGCTTTGCTTTTGATTGAAGACATGTGTTACCTCATGCGCCGCCAGATCGTGGAATGAACGACGCTTTCAATCGTGAATTGAAACGTGAACGTGAATATGATCGAGATGCATTGAACCAATCAGTTCGAACAAATGTACCACTGTTGAACCCCCAATAGAAGGAAATGTACGATACATTTATGAAGGCAATTGATGATGGAAATGGAGACCTATTTTTCTTCCGTATTGGAAGCATTCAACCGAACTATGAAAGATCAGCGCAATGACTCAAGCTGTTTTGGAGGCGCAATGATTTTACTATCTGACGATTTCCACCAAACACTACCAGTCATTCCAAGATCGACCGTTGCCGATGAAATAAATGATTGCCTCAAATCATCGACTCTGGGCGCTATGTGAAGAAACTTCAGCTAACGACAAACATGCGAGTTGCATTTCTAATCGATCCATCTGCCGAAGATTTCTCCAAGCAATTGCTGACTATCGTCGGTAACGGCCGTGTTACTGTTGACGAATCGAACGGATTGATTTCGTTTCCGCCGAATTTTTGCAATTTCGTCTCAACGAAGGACGGCTTTATCAACAAAATGTGTCCGAACATCGAATCACAAAAACCACAATTGGTTGAGTGAACGAGCAATTCTTGCGACTAAGAAAAAATATGTGGATCATTTAAGCTTCAAAATTCAAAATCAAACCGTTGATCTACTGCATTCCTTTAAATCTATCGACTGTGCCACGCGAATAACATAATTTCAATGTAATTAAAATACTTTTTATTTTGAATTTTGCACATTTATTGAACTTAACTCATTTTGAGTTTTCATTTAAACTGAATTTAATTCAGCCAATAAATTGACACAACATTTATTGATTCTGAGGGGGTACGAAGTTCGTCGGGCCAGCTAGTGTTAATATGAAAATGAATCTTTCAAAAGTTAATTGTGTTTATTTGAGAATTATTGTTTGTCTATGATTTTGATGGTGACAAATCATTGAAATCTTTATATCTGTTAAAAATATTTAATAATTAGCAATACACATAAAATCGGTTAAGTACGTCGGGTTATTCCATAGTATACGAAGCAAACCAACTCTGTAAATGAGTAGACATTTTGAGGAGGAAAACTCGTGACGAACAAAAGTATTGACACATTCTTAACTTATTGATTGAATTTATGAGAATTCGTATAGAGACTCACCATACGTTATTTCAGATACATTCAGAAATATGACTGGACGTTCTATTTCTCTCAATGTAGAATTCGACCCAATGACAAAAGCAGCATTGATAAAATCGAATTTGTCACGATTGCTTTACTTACAGAAAATTGATACTTCCGATATAAATTACACACCATTTGTCCAAAATAATTTCCCAGATTGCCTTTGATAGAATAAAACTATGAAATATTTATGTTGGGTTTCTTGCGCAGCGGTCAATGACGTTGGCCTAATCAACATATGTCACAGGTTTTAATCCCAATACGAACTGCATTTTTTCAATTGATATATCGATTTCTGTTCGAAAGTATGGATGTTTTTGAAACTTAGAATTTCCCTCCAACTGTTTTAATTCTAAAAAATGAAGCATAGCGACAGCGAACAATTAACCACTTGCTATATCTTAGTTTTTTCTTTTCTACCCCTGCTCTCTTTGAAAAAAAGAGAGATTGAGAAACTGAGTAATAAATAGAAAATTTATGTTCAGGTACCTCCATTAGGAGACCATATGCTCCACATTTGGAGTGGAAGTGGATTATATATAAATATCTACATTAGCACATTAACATTATCACGTAGGATATTAGCGCACCAACATATGCGCGCAGGAAGCTAGCGCTAAATACAACCCCGACATAAGCGCTCGAGGCATTAGCGCGCAATATAAAATTATTTTTCATTGTGAACTGCTGATTTAAAGATTTTTTGTTTTTTATTACAATGTAAAAAAATATTAGTATTGCACGCTATCGTCGCTGCACCACTTATATTATATATTAGTAGTAACGTTATTGTATTAAAAAATTCCAAGTTCCGCGAAAAAGCCAAAATAAATAGAATCAATTTATTAAAAAAAAAGTATATATACAACATATAGTATTACACCTGATGCCAATGTATTTGAAAAATACTACACAAACTGTACATATGTATAAGCGAAAAGGGAAATGAAAAAGTTTAACGGAATTGATATTTGCATTACTGAACGGATCACCTGAGCAGCTCTTGCATTTTTCGTCGGATATTACCGAACTAGAGAAATCAGGAACATTTTTGTTTATTATTTAGACAACTTTAGTTTTGGAAGCTTGACTTCGCAGAAGAAGACAAAAATGGTTTAAATTCGAAAAATATCTATGAGATTTGAGAGACTTAAACGATTAAATTTTGATTGGGTAACAAATCAAATAAAAAATAAACGTATATGTACATATGTAAAACATGTAAGAATAAAGATTTCACATAAATTTATTGTGCATTTGTTTCGATTGCATCCTGTTGTAAATTTGAAATGGAGTCCAAATAATCGATCTATTTATTTGAAGAAGATAGTAACGGCATGTGAGATGGAGTACTAAAAAAGGATAACACGGTCATTGATTGAATTGGCATTTACTTGGTAGAACTCTATTATAAAAAGGTGAAAATATATCTGTAAAGTATTTTATTTCTACAATTATTATTTTATATGTAGCCGGCTTTGTGGAAAAATGGTCAACGTCGTTGTTTCTGCTATGGAGGTTGTGAGTTCAAATACTAACTGGTATTAATAAATTGATTAAACTTTTAATTACTTATTATTTATTTATAGAAATAAAATAAATTGAACTTTTTTTACCTTAAATTATCGTTAGTTTTTATTTGCATTTTGCTGATCAATTCTATACACTATATTAAATAGCAAAAATGACAGATAATATTTTTATTTATATACATACGTTTTCTGCTACTTTTATAGTAATTTAGTAGTTTCCCATATTTTTATTAGGTAATTGAAAAATTAAATACAATTGATATTGTTGTGAAAAGATAGTTAGTAGTTTAAAAATAAATTTATTACTGCTTATAACTTCTCATCACCAAAAAACACCACAACAACTTACGTTTATAATAACATAATCCTAAATTATTTCTAATAATTGCTTTTTATAATGTAACTTTTGCACAGCTCTGAAAGTCGTTTTATTTTTATAAATGGCCGTTAATTTTTATGTGTGGTAATATTTGATAAAGATGAGTATCAGTGTTTTAAGATTCAGTCCACAAAATGTTTTGGAAATATTTTAATGCTCGATATATAAATACATATAAAACAGTGTAGGACAAAGTTTGCACCCCATACCGGGTATATTTGGCTTATGCCACATATATTCGCAAAAATTACTATAATTTCAATAATTTTAAGGTCTTAGCAATTTTTCTCCACGATTTCGTGTATTTTGTACATACTCGTAGGCTAAAAAATAGAACGCATTTTTTATAGAGTAGAAATACAAATTAGAAATATGGTTGATCTAAGTTTTTAAAATACGATTGATACTCAACTGACAACTTAAAATAATCCGTAAAATAGCAAATATGATGTATTATTATCAAAAGGCTACACGATACTATTGCTTAGCTAAGAAATATACAGGTGGTAATGGTATGACCATAACATTATAACGGCATAATTTGAAACTTTTTCTTGTATTGGGCAAATGTTAGTCCGATGGTCAGAGTTACCAGTGGTAAAAATGTATTTGATTTTGATTTTAATTTGTTATTACATTTCAAATACAAGATTGTTGAAATTACAAAAATAGCTTCCAGTAAGTAATATTATAATAAACAAAATTAAATTTTTCTCGTATATTAAAATTTCCCCCGGTAAAAAAACTGTGTCAAGAGGCTTCTCAAACATTTTCTCTATTTCAATGACGTTTGCATAACATATTCTTGCCTAAGGGCTTCAATATGAGAATGTAAATTTACCAAAAGGAAGGATTTCGGAAAGATTTCTCATACCAGTTACTTTTTATGACGGTTCGGGAAAGTCATTTCTTTGTGTTCATAAAAATATTCGGTAAATTATTTAAAACCTTTGAATTCTAAAATACAAGAAAAATGTGTAATATTTGGAAGAAATTTACCCTAAACTGATAAAAATAAACAGTTCGATCATAATAATATTATATGAAAAATAATAAAAAAGTGCATTGTAAAATTGATGATCACTGCGAAAAGAAGATAATCCATTTTAAAGTTATATCATTCATCCACTTTTTTTTTGTTGCAATGCTTTAAAACGTGTTATTTTTTGTATTATTATAATTATTCCAGTATGTGTTCAAATACATTTTTAATTTTTTGAATAATTTTGTGAATTTATTTAATATTTTTCACAAACAACCTAAGAGAAGTCTTACTAATTACTCGAGCGTCAAATGTCAACTGAAATTTTCTAGTTATATTAATTTCATAGTGTACTAACAATTAGAGGACCATGGTTAATTAGGTTTGCATCCTTTGTATTTGATGTAACCATATAATATTTTTCGCAGTTGTTGGTGTTGGTGAAATCAATTTTAAAAGTTATAACATAACAAATTTGAATAAGTTTACTTTATTTATTGTAAAATACAGTGCTTTGAAGAAATATTTGCAATGATTTAGAAACGTTGGCTAAATACCCACCGACCTTTACACGACTCTAAAAATAATAGCTATTTTTTAAAAACACATGCAAAAAAGGCAAAAATATTTTAATATAATTACAGTGGCAGTTATCCTGATAGCTAAAGTCTTTTTTTCTTTATTAATATGAAACATAATCATTTTTATTCTCTTCTTTAGTAAAATTATTAAGTTATTATTGTTATTATAAATTGTGTATGTTATTGGCTTGATTAACTATTTTAATTATAACTTGAACTGAAGATCTTGAAACAACAGAATGCCTTAGAAAGGGAAAATCTAAAGCTGCTTTTATTTAATGAGTGTTCATATTGTAAGATAGCCATATTGCTTATCATTTTAATGTGCAGATTAGACGATAAATGTAAATGAATGTGTTGGTTTCCGCGAAGCGTCGCCAAAATGGTGTTAAGCCAACTAATAAATAACGCATTTTGGCATGCCTGAAATGTTTCGCAAAGTTTTACATAGTTCTGCAGGTTTAGTGGTCTCACATGGGAATATGACACATAATACACAAATTACACCCAGATAATATTTAAAAGTTATGCATCGTCGTGTATAAAACAGGGACACGTAAATGCAGCTACTTAAAAATAGTGTAGATGTAGAATTAAAAGTAAACATAAATACTATTTAAATTCATGATACGGTGATGGAATAAAAAATACGCAAGTCAAACGAATGGACTTGTAGAAATTCAAATCGTGAACAATTTTAACAAAAATATTTCTTGATTTTTTCTTAACTTTCTTTCTTTTATATTTACTTTAAATAAAACGTTATTATTAGCCTAACCCTGATGTAAAGTGATTCAGAAACATCGTTTTTTAAGTAAAGAAGTAAAACGTTTTAATAAATACAAGTTGAAGTGCTTAGAGATATATATATTCTTTTAAAAAATTTCAAACTGGTTTTGCAAAATCGATTGTACCTCATACAACTGCATTTTTTTTTAATGTTTTTGATACATCTCCATTTTTTTTAATTTAATGAAAAAGCTTTATATCACAAGGAAGCGTGACATAAAAAAGGCATCAACTATATTTCTTTCTTTAATTATTTTGGAACAGAATTTTTTGCATTTTTGTAATAATATTTGACTGAAATTTTTCCATGTAAATTATTTGGTACAAATCCAATTGTTACAATGAGACGATTCATCTCTATTTTTGAAATCTCCATAGTTTTATGATGATCATGAGTTTTATAGTTTAAAAAAATCGATTTTATATTGCTATTCTATTTTACGATAACTTATATTTCTTTTAGGGTGTTCACTGTCAATACTTGGTGGAAAGGCATTATATTAATAAAAACACAATATTCTTTTGAACTTCATTCTACTTTATTTAATATGTCAGGACCGGTTTCGCTCATTGCGAGAATTGTCAACTGATCAGGTGACAATGCTCGCAATGAGCAAAACCGGTTCTGACCTATTAAGTAAAGTGGAATAAAGTACAAAGGAATATTGTGCTTTTATTAACTTATATTTTATTAATTTAAAAAAATTAACAAAAAATAAAATAAAATAACAAGTTGTTCTTTTATTGCTCGTTCACAACAAAAAGTCAAAACAGTGGATTTTCCAACAGGATATAAAAATAAATCTAAAAATCAAATGTAATATAATAGAAGGTTAACAAAAATAAAAAACGTTGAAAAAATAACAAAAATATGATTGTTCTGAGCTGCATGCTTCATCAAATGATAGATGGTACTACAGTTATTTTTCGTACTTAAAATTTACAACCTTTTTTGAAAGGCTTGATGTATTTTTCTTTCATTTAAAATTTATGAAAAATCAGACCAAAACACTCAGATCTATGCAAAACGTAGACCAATATTTCTCGGAAAACTGCACTTTGTTCGCGAATCATAATATTTATTTAATTTAAAGAAGATAATATAAAGATACATATTTTGTACCTCTCAATAGAAGCTAATAAGTTATCAATTTTTGTAAACCAGAGGTACTTTATTCTTTAGGTTTTTTTAATTTTTTTTATAAAATAATACGAATGCATCACTTAAGTCACCACGGATATTTTAAATTTCAAAGTGAACAATAAATATCAAGGCTTGAATATTTTCTTTCTGCATTAACTTAAGCAATACATTTTTATAGTTAAATTTAGATTAGATGTTTCTCGGTGATGAATTGCTGCAAGAAGTAAACGTTCCTGCTTTCTCAGTTTTTCTTTATTTATAACTTTTTATTTTGCCGTGTAATAATAACTAAAAATCAATTTAATCAATCAAAAATTAATATGAATATTTTTTTTTGGTCAAACTTCTGATAGAAGATGTGTGCATTCATCTTCGATTTACTTCGAGTTACTCTTAGCTCTATTTTAATGGTTACATAAAATATCATTGCAATGTTTACTTTTTTTACTACGAAAGTCCTTAGATTTGGAGAGTCATCATTTTTTTAGGCCACATGCAGAGAAAGCGAAGTTACACTGTATTCAACGTTTCCAGTAAAATCTTTTAGTGTTTTTGTATATGTCATAGAATTGATAATATTTGCAACAAAACGAAGAAATAGAATATAAAAATATGAAATAAAATATCAATCGTATTTTTATAATGAATTCATTTGGTTTTCTTAATACAAAACCTGAATATTTACGCGTGTACAAAAAATTAATAATTTCATTATGAACGCAAGCAATTTAGTGAATATGGTGAAAAAATCGCTCATGCGTGTTCTACGCACGTGTGCCAATACACACATCCGCGTATATACAGGTACTTGGAAAAAATTGAAAGTTAGAAAATTGGAGCACGAGCATTCTCGCCGCCGTTTTCTAAAGTTTATTTTATATTTGGTGTCCCACGTGAAACACAAAACGAATCATAATTTCAAAAGGATTTTTTTGGTCGGAGACTCCCGTTGGGGGTAGTTTATATCAGATCGTATCCGTGCAGGGGTGAAATAAGTACATAATTCGTTTAAAAAACAACGTTTACTGTGTAATTACTGGAATAATTGTTGTCATCTTACGTTCTTTTTATAAAATATTTTTTTAAATCTTAGCTTATTCAATTATTATCTAAAAATAAATGTTTTAAAAATCATTACTACTTTTTGTCATATGATTAAGGATGAAAAAACGTTACACTACAAAGCAAGCAACAAGATAACTCTAAAAATGGAAAAATATTTTCTTTAATCTATGTATATGGAAAATCGAAAAAAATTTAGTAAGCCTTTTACATTTTTTTTACTATTACTATTTAAATATTCTATATTTAGAGATGAGTACCTAGATCAATTGGATGAGAAAACATCACTTTATTTTTCTATGGAAATCGCAATATTATAAAATATTACAGAATCAACTGCTACTTTTTTATAATTTGAAAGCAAGATGAATATACGTTATTACTATGATGAAAATGACTCGTTCGATAAAACTGATGGATAGCACAATATGTTTATTATTAATTTTTATTTAGAATAATGTAATTTCTTAAAAATTCCCTACTACTAAAACTGAAACAAGCAGACTTAATTTACTCGAAATAATTGCTATAAATTGCATGATATAACAATAATTTCACAACAGTAATTTGCTTTCCATTATAGTAATGGAATAATAATCAATTTTCTGGAATATCTGTCATTACTTATTTGATTTTTTGTGAATACTAAGATCAAAAATATCAGTTTGCATTTAATATATCATATCTGTGCCACAGTTTCTTTAAAACCGATGTATTTTCATTCAACTACAGGAATTCAATATAACGCTATTTGCGGGTTCTTCAGCAAGCTCCTTTGACAGTAAAATTTGAAGTCGTATATTAATAACTATCTTTGTCTTAACAGTTAACGTTGCCGCAGTTTATATGAGTATTTAGAATATCATAGTTTAAACAATAATTATGAAATGAGTTTGTTTCATTATCGATTTGGGCTTCATAAAATTTGAACATGTAAATCAAAAAAAATCAGACAATGTATTTTTGAATTTCTTGTGCATCATTTTAAATATAAATATAAAATTTTGATTCAAAGACTTGATTTGAAAGAAAACACGTGTAAAGTGACGTTTAAAATGAATAAAGGAAAAAATGAAAAAACTATATTCGAAATATTCAATAAATTCTTTTTGATATTCCGAATGAAGCTTGAATTTTTAAGATAAAATTTCGTTATTTTTTTTAATAAAAAGTTCTTTAACATAAGAAAAAATACAGTTTTAAAACATGGTAATACCATGCAATTATTACAGAATGAAATTCTTGCGAAAATAACGATTTAAATAAAGTATTTTATAAAAATTATTGTGTAATTGAAATAATATTTTAGGTTACCACGACTTCAGCATAACTTGCATTGTCATGCCGAAAACAAAAAACTTTCAACAGGAAGCGTCTAATGAAGTTTGTTTAATTTTGGCATATCGTTTATTGATGTCACCTTTACTTTACAAAGAAACTTCGTCAATGTTCATAATCAAAACATATTAAATTTGAATCGTTCAAATTTTGTATATTCACACAAGTTTTGTCGCTAACAAGCCAGGTTTCAACTTTCGGCATTTTCAGAAGTTTATACGGATGAACTTAAACAGACTTGAATGTACAAAATTTGAGCAATTTAAATTTAACCAAATACCTTCAGTCGAATTCTTAAATTATAGCAAAAAATATGTTCTCGCCTTTCTGAAGAATACATACATTTCTTTGACTAAAAGTAAAGTTAAGTAAACAGTCACCTGATAAACTTTACATTAATATATCTGTAAGAGAGACTGGTTTTAGTTTGACTTTGATAAGTAACTACAAATGAGAAACTGCACGTGATGAAATCCCTTATCCACGAGCAGTTTTTCACGAAGCAATGCCAGACAGGTAGTATTCAAATATAAATATTTATAATCTTTTAAGTGAATGTGTTTTTTTTATAAAGAAAGCACGGAAAGTAAATGTCGTATGGAGCCGCATATATTATATGCTATACGTTTGAAACAGGCTTGAAATTATAAACTTTCAAATTATGTAACCAGTGAAAACTCGAAGAAGTTGTATATCTTACAACATGGTATGTGCACGTATGAACTGTTTTCGACTCTGTTAATTCACTAAGTAGGTATAAAACTCGCAGCCCGGTGCTCCGCAGTTCACAGCATTCAGAGCACAGCAAGTAGGCAGAGGAAAGTTTGCGATTACCCTGTGAATGTTTTATCCGGCGGTCAATTTATGAGGCAAACTTCCCACACACACACACTTACACGCTTCTTCAGATTTTCAGTAGCTACTCGTTTTCACGGAAGATATAAAGAATCAATAGTGGAATATATTAAAAAAAAGGCCATACATACATATATTTGCCGGTCCTGAAGCTTATTCCTATTCGATCCCGGTTTCTGCACAAGTTCGAATCCCAGAACGGAATCATTCATATATTGATTAGCCTTTGACTTTTTAATTTCGTTCCACCTAATCTCTAGCTAGTAACTAGTTCTTTTAAAAAAAATATTTTGACATCCTTTCTCACGACCATGTATATAAAAGAGAGCAATATAAAATTAAAAATAACTTAGATTATTCCACGCATTGTGCTATTAACTGTGACACGTGTTTTGCCTCTTTCTTTTTTTCTTTTCTACTTTCACAAAGTTTGTTTGAGTACGAATGATTTAAATTTTAATATTCTGCATGATATGATATATAACATAATATATTATAAAAATAAAAAAAACGGGAAACAAGGTGGGGGGGAGGGGAGAGAAAACAAACAAAAAATATTGATACTTTAAATGACATTTAAATTACAAAATGATTAACTTATGAGTTGCATCAATTTGGAGTAATTGGAGTAACACTGTTTAAGGATGCTTCTAAAAGAGGCCAAACACGTGTCACAGTTAGTAGCACAATACGTGGAATAATATAAGTCATTTTAAATTTGATATTTAAATGAACTTTGACAAAGTTATCGCTGAATCCATCAAAAGTAAAAGAGAGTAAGTGAATAATAACCAAAAAATGTAAAAATGTGTTCGACAAATTGCTCCATTCAAAGTCTTATGAGCTCCATCTACATTGAAAAAAAACAGCAAAATCTTCTATGTATCAAAATTTGTCAATATATTAGTTCTAGAACCTAAATAGAAAGATGTTAATATAAATTAAAAAAAAAACAATATAAAGTTCAACCAAAAAGCCCCCCTGAATTAGACGATTCATTATTCTTTATTCAATCAGTTGCTCAACTTGCCTTTTTTGAAGAGAGAAGTAGTTATAGAAGGATTTGTCTAACGAATAATTAGTGGTTTGCTAATTGCTTTCGTTACGTCCCGCTATTTTTCTGGAGTGGAAAAATAGGATAGAATTTTTAGACATCACGAATACCCAAGCTATCGAACCAAAATCGATAGATCGATTGAAAAAATGCTGTTCGAACTGGGACTCGAGCCTGTGAGATCCGCCACGGAAGTCAACGATGTTGTATTTAAGGTCATTGTTTTAAAGATTATCTTTTTTTATCAAAATAATGTATGTGGGCTTATTTTTATTAAAAGCACCGATTCAAATCGATATTAAAAGCTATTAGTCAAATGTATAAACGTGAATAGGGTAAGTGAATCTTACTACGTTACTTTGATTGATTGATCCAGTTGATAAATAGCCTGAAACATATTTCAACCTTTGAGGATATCGAATATTCCCACAAGACTTAACTTATTCGTGTTATGTGAAAGAAATATGTTTGAAATATACGATGAATGGAAAATTATTACTACGAAAAAAAGCATAAGCTTTTGCAAGTAAAAAAAACTTTAATTTATTACTGTCGAGGGTTCGTATATTCGTTAGATATAAATTATATGCCTATTAGTGTCCCGGTTTTCATAAGGAAGTTTCCCCCATTAAGTGAAATAAATGTGTGGAGATTGGTATTCATTATTAATGTGATTAGCCATGACACAAATTAATATGTTATCCTCATATGTGACAAGCTTAAATTAATGACCCGAAAGAATCGGAGATATTATTTACCGTATTATTATGTTTTTTTTTGTGTAGGAAGAAGACTGGTCCTACAGACGGATTTTATTTGACAGCTAACGCATGCTTGTTTACTAAAATTAAAGAAGATTCTATTTTCGTGAGGTTTTTAATTTTTTTACTCGTATACAAAATAACTAGTTAAATATATTTTATTATTATTGCTAGCTAAATAACAACAATAATTACCCTTTTATTTTCAAGATGTGTTATTAGTATTTTTGATGCAAACAATTTATTTCTTAAATTCTTATATCATTTGATACTTTTTTAAACCAAATATTAATTTACTTAATATATGCTAAACTTATTTAAAAAAGATTAATATATTCGATAAGAATTGGAGAGTAGAACTGATGTTTGCCAGGAAATAGCTCATACACTATATAGTAGCATATTACATTAAAATGTTATTTCGCAGAATATCTCATTCGAGAAGACTTAATGAGTATTGCAGTTAAAATAAAAAAAATAGTGGCGATTACTTGTCAAGTAGTTGGTTAAAGTTTTCCGCAAAATCTAATTGAAGTTATGAATTTATAAATAAAATAGATTTTCATATTTTTTAAATCAAGTATTCCATACACTTCCTTTTTATAAAGCCCGTTCATTCTGTTTATTGCCAGAAAGAAATATGCTGCGAATAAATTGCAAGTAGAAATATGTTATGGGATGAATTATATTATTTTATGAAACGTTACTGAAGTTATGAAAATATTAAAAGATTCAAGTGATTTATTACAAAATAGCGAAGGAATATATTACAGTTATAGTAGTGAAGGAAAAACACTTTCTTGGTTTCATTTTAGTTAAAAAAAACAGTGAAATTCTTGCAATAAAATAAACTGCATACAATTTTTGAAATTGAAGTACGTTCAAAACAAAATTAAAAACGATGCTTTCTCATAAATTTAAAAAATAAAAAAAGTTTGTACGCCTTTAGAATTAGTAACTTTTTTTTACAACTATATTAATACATTAAACAAACTTATCGCTTTGTTTGTGTTTTTATAATATTAAGAAATTTTGTAAATTATTTTTTTCCTTTTTTGATTGTTTTAAAATTGAAATAAAAACTCTAAATATGTTACTCTAACATATTTTATATTTTTAAAAAATGTAATATATCCTTTTGCGTTGCAAAAAGCGTAATCATTTTTTTAATTATATATTGTGCAAAGTGAATGCAATCATGACGAGATCCTTATGAAAATGTTTAAATATTTATTGAAACTTAACTAAGGTAGAAGCACAAATAGCATAATGTAAGTCGACCTTTTATGTTTAATAGACTCGCAAAAACAAGTCTACTAAGTGATTTAACTGCGAAGAGATGTATCAGTATGTTGAAAAATATATGGTGTCGATAGTTGATTTTTTTTAATTGCTTCATTAAAACAATTTAGAGTTACCATTTATATTATGCAGTGAAGACATTAAATCTTGGTTAATATTTTTGATAAAATAGTACACCACTCAGGGCTGAATGGGTTAATAATATGTAAGTGCCGTGGTAGAATGTTTAACGATATTGCACTTTATTCTTACTCGGTGTCATGGTTGAGGATATTTTTTTATGAATGAAATGTCCAATACTAAAAGTCTTCGATTAATTTATGTCAAAATGATTATTCAATGGCTGTCATATTTTCATTGATTGCTTTATAGTTCCCACCACTGTACAGAGGGTAAACGACGGATAACCAGTCCATATCGCATCATCTATATTATTAATCATTTGGAATTCACTTGCTTAAAATTATAAATTGATTTTTCAATCGATTTATGAATTTCTGTTCAAAGACATGGATGTATGTGATGTCTTGAATTCCTCCCTCTCACCCATCCTACCCTTTGAACGGGCGTATCGAGAGCGATTAGCTTATCACTAGTCCTGTCTAGCCCTATCCTTCTATCCCTACTCTTTTTGGAAGAAGAGAGGTTGAGCAACTGAGTAACAAACAGTTATTGTAGAAACACTTCTGTTGAGATAAACTCCATTAGGATAGACATGGTTAAAAAAAACATTGAGAGCGGATTTGATAAATATATAAACATATATAAAAACATATGAGTAAAACTACATAAATACAAAGTATCATGAAAAACATTGAAAATCTTTCGTAATCAGATAAATGGACATGTTGCTGATGATGATAGTGGTATTTTATAATTTGAGTGCGTAAATATGTCAACTATCTTTGCCACAGCAGGTAAACAGTAACATGGCAAGCCCAAACCTGACCCTACCCAAATATCTCTCTATAGGTAAGGTGATAGCACGTCTTTACTTTATGAAAACACTTTAAGACTTCCATCAATCTTCTTCGTATGGAAATAAGTGTCAGAGTTGAAGCGCACACAAAGACTTACTTACGACATCCTCCACGGTTAATTTAAACGCGAATACTAACTTCTCTTTGCAAGTATCGCCTGTTTGGGCGCGGCTATATTTTGGTGTGTCATCTTGATACGGCATATTCAATCTAAGGGCGGTAAATACCCTCACGTTGAAGGATTTCACCCCATCTATTTATATTCCAAAGTAGTTCGAGCGTTTAATAATATATGATTGCTAAATGTTGAAGTATGCTTTTGTAAGAGCTTTTGTAACTATGACCTCTCGTAACCCCGTGATCTCATAAATTACCAACGGAGCATTTCAAGAGTAATTTTTCATAAGATAAAATAGTTGAATTTCAGTCGCTCAACATCCATCTTCAGTCAAATAAACATCTGTAATTCTTCAGTAACGACAGATGTCTTTTTATGAAAGAAAAGTAGTCAAGTTTTCATTTTTACTTAACCTAGTTGTGAACAGTTAAAAAAAATCAATATTAAAACTTATCCGTTCAAAAAGTCGAGCCACTGAAAATCCAATAGAAGCAAACAAATGAACAAGATTTTTTATCTCACAGAAACTAGATTTTTATGTTTAAATACTTTCATACTTCCATGTATAAAATTCAAATATATTCGCGATTTGGAAAGTTTGCTTGTTTTTATTGAATGTTATGGGTTATGCGCAATTTTCTTTTATATAGACAGTGGTGGTAGAAAAACCATCTTTTGTGTCTCTTATTTTGTGGTATTGGGTTTTAAAAAATCACCTTTAATGTCGTTATTAGATCGTTTCTAAGGTACTGAAGAATGAAACATTTTTTTTTCCAGTTGAATTTTTAGAATGTACAATATGATCAGTATAATTGATGACACCATTGGCGGATCCAAGGGAGGGGGGGCTATGGGGGTCATGCCCCCCCCTGAGGAGATTTTTTCCTCCATTTTTCTACTTTATTAAAACTTTATTGTAAAATGGTATCTTAAATTGTTTAGTTTACGATGATTTATAGAATTCATACTTTATTGCGTATTGACTACTTTTATATAGATATATTATTTTTAAATCATCTATTTTTATTGTATTATTTTTGTATGATGTTTATTTTCGAATTGAATGGCCCCCTCCTTGGACAATTTCTGGATCCGCCAATGGATGACACCCTCTGTTAATCTGCCCTCTGAAAAATATAAGTATGAATATAATTGGTTCTAGTTATACACTGAGTAAATATATTATCCTCGTTGTTGAAGAGAAATGGAAAAAATCTTTTAATTCGTGGAGCGTGTCATTTTAATGTAGTAACACATATTAGTATCTTAATAATTGCAAACATTCCGTAACATAAGGGAACGACGACGGACAAGAGCAATTATTGATTTGTTAAGACTTCCTTTAGAGATCGGGTGTGGCACACTGGTGGCCTTCCCTTAACAAAAACTGTCCAGTGTTGTCATAATACACCAATCAATTTGATTTGGCATTGATTTTATGAAGAGATTATTTTTTTCGCTTGCTAAGTTTAAAACGCGTGATACGTATTTTCCCCTAACCTAGGCGATCTTAGATCCACGCTCGTAACCGCGTCACTTTCAATATTTATTATTTTCTTCGGATGTTAATTTTTATTCCTTAGATAATAAACCAATGTATCATGTTTATCGCAACACATGATGCTTTTCATATATAATTCTGCGATAGAGCAGACATTGTTTCATCAAACCTACAATTATTTTTTTCTCAATGGAAATAGTCTAAAGTAAATTAAGTAGAACAAATCATTTATTCTTCCTCTTATATCATATCTGTACTTTCAACAAATACATATTTAAAAGCTGAAATCGTTTAAATCCTAAAAAGACAATATTTATTAAGTCTTCTCTATTAAATCGATAAAGTGAAAGCAGTAAAGTAAGATCAGTTACTGAAAGAATTTTGAGTGCAAAATCTTAAGACATTTCCAAGACTGAAAATTTAATATATTTATATTTACATTTTGATGCTAAAAATATGTTTAATCTGTACATACTTGATAAAATGTATTAACATTAAAACCTGTATGGTCTTTGAATATATTGTATTCTATACTTACTAAATCCACGCGCCCAAGCTGTCGTCACACTTGCTTAGGTGCGTGGATTTCGAAATAGTTTAAATATACAGGACAACTTAGAGGACACAGAAAAATTGGCGGAAGCATATGGAAAATATATCTCCTTTCGCTAGAATTTAACGTATATTATAAGTTATAAATGAAAACCCTAATATTTTGCCTCAATACAATGCAAAGGTTTTTTTTATTCTTCGTGCGATCGCTACCGAACTTTTGCAGCTAGCACTTGTGAGATTGAAAAATTAAAAGCAGAATCACAAAATTTTACCAAATTGGCTGGTGCTTAAGCGAGATGTTATTTATATTTAATTTTTGAATTTTTTAATTGACATCGTTTTACTTAAGACAGCCACTTCAGGGAAATGTATTTTTACCGTAAAAAGATAATATCAGTATCAGAGTGTCAAATAAATTATTTTCAAAAATTTTAGCACTTAAATATAATTTGCATAAAAAAGAAATAAAATTATTTCGTTCAAACACAACGCTCGTTATTTAACTGTCATATTTTAGCCGCAGAAAAATAATTGGTGTTAATAATTCAATTTTATATATTTTTTTAAAAAAAAAGAGTAAAATAAAAAACGTGTGTAATTGATCACATTCTTATAAAAACTTGTGATCTTATTGTTCTGTTATGAAAGTTATTACTGTATAAGATATAAGCAACAAAAACATTGAAAATATGTTGCTTATTTTATTACGGTAGCATTTAAATATAAAGAATATGTTGAGGGTTAGGAAGTATATTTTAATAAAAGTAAAACAAAGTTTTTAACATCTTTTATGTTTTATATATTTGACGTTTAAACTTGGACATGATGAAGTACCTACTTGGGCAAGGATGACGAACCTACGGCATGCGTGCCCAAGGTGGCACATTTGAGAATTTGGATAGCACGCAAACGATTTCCAAGTTTAAAAAATGAAAATACTAGTAAAAAAACGGTGAATTATTAATTTATTCCGGTAATTAATTTTAAAATGTTTCCCAAGATAAACGACAATTGCTTAAAAAAACATTTTTTATTTTTTCTATTTTGCTATTTTGTTTACTGCTTAGGCACGCCACACAATCGAGAAATAATATTTGAGGTTTTTTGGCACGCGGACCCAAAAAGGTTCGCCATCCCTGTACTAGGCATCCGATCTCGGACAATTTTTGTCATGCCGGAATTTCGGAATTCACAATTTTGAATTCAAGTTTTTGCTTGCAGTTTTCAAAAAGCCAACAATTTACAAAATTCACAAAAGAAATATTGGTTTACGTGCGGATTTTAAAAAGTTTTACTCGCAGGCCAATTTCAAAATCACAGGAATTTAAAGATTAGTTTCCCTTTTTTTATAACATTAAGACAATTTTTCTTAACCTCAATCTCGGAATTAGTACTATCACAATCCAGGAATTTCAGCATCGCGAAACTGAACGTCATCCCGAGATTGGAGGCTCTAGCACCCATCTAACTTGCCACTAAAAATAAAACTTGTTATCTAATCTAAAATTTTAGAACACTTCCCATTTTAATTAAGCAAAGAGACAAGATTCCTAATATCGAATTTGGTACGAAAAATACCAGATTGAATAAATACCAAATACAATTTGGAATAAAAACAAAATAAGATTTTATATCTATGTCATTTTGTATGGAGAATCAAATGAATGAAATATGCAGTTAGGGAAATGTGTATAGTATTCTAATTTGCCTGTGTACCTTCTTTTCTTTTCAGGATTGGTAGTAAAAGGGTTGTATAAAAACACCTTAAGACATTTATCGCTGTTTATTTAATATATGTGATTTATGACAATTAAAAATTAATGACGAATGTTTTAATTTGAGGTCTAGATTTTTTTTTTTATCACGGAGCTGAGTGAACGACACTTTGATACAGAATAAAAAAAGTGATAAAATGAAAAAGAAGTGCAAATAAGAAATAGTGAAACAATAATTTATAAAACTTTAAATCATAGAGAAGTCTTGTGTATAAGGTGCCGATGCTCTTTATTTTTACAAAGTTTTATTTTCACAAAGTTCTAAAGAGAAATTGGCATGTTCGAAAGTAAGATGCCCTTTCTTCACTCAGAAGGATCTCAGGCGACAAAACTGCCACATTCATATTTCAAAACGATATGCCGAAAATTCAGTATTGCACTCAATATAAGCCTAATTTAATATCGCCACCATTCATAATAAAACTATTTTTACATATAAAGTCACGTATTTGAAAAAAAACATACAATATGACTTTATTCAAACTGATTCGACCCAAGAATTTGATAATTTTGTTAAAAAGAAAGAAGCTTTGACATTATTCTTGGAATACAAGAAATGGTTATTAGGTACCTCATTAAACTTTTGTCAAACAAAAGTGTAAAATAGTAAACTGTTCAAGATAACAATTTGATAATTTGTCATCATAGCCAACTCTTTAAAACACTTTTTTTTATTATGCTATTTGATATGGCAGATGTTTGGCGTGTTTGATATTTTTTCGAACATCTATAATATTATGTTCAAAAGACATTCAATACATTGTTTTTAAAACTGCACTTCATATCTTTTTGAAATGTGCAAATACACGTGTCAAAAAAAATATTGACTACTTAAATACAAAAAAGCCGCCTGTGTGGTCGAGTGGTCAACGTTGTTGGCTTCGGCTACGGAGGGCCTGGGTTCAAATCCCGGTACGGACAGTTTTATAAATTGATTTTTCAATCGATTTATGAACTTATGTTCAAAGGCGTGGATGTATGTGATGTCTTGAATTCCCCCCTCTCACCCATCCTATCCTATGAACGGGGCGTATCGAGAGCGATTAGCTTACCACTAATCCTGTCTTAGCCCTATCCTTCTATTCCTACTCTCTTTGGAAAAAGAGAGGTTGAGCAACTGAGTAACAAGCAGTTCTCGTAGAAACACTTCTACTGAGATAAACTCCATTAGGAGTCCATGTGCTCCACATTGGGAGCGGACATGGTTTAAAATACGAAATAGGTACTCAACAACCCATTATAATTATACCAACAATGATCTTTAAATCGTATTTTTTCCACACGCAGTAAAAACTCTTAATCATTATTTGTAAAATAAATAAATGTATACTATCTGCATTCAATTAGTTATTAATTAATGTAACATTAACCAAAAAAATAAAATTTTGTATAATTGTTTCATATCAATGTCTAATTAGTGATAACTCTGTAGGTAATCAAATGCGCTGATTAATAACAGCTTCATAACATGAATGTTTTATTTAAAAAACATTGTTATATTTCCATAATTTAATTTGTGTCTACGAGATTAAGATTCATTTTTTTTTAGATATATCTTTATATATATATATAATCGCATCGAATTGATATGAATTTAAAATAACTGTGGTTCTGCACTGCACTGAAAAATATTCCAGGAAGAAAGGTGTGTTATGAAGTGCTATCCCCAAACAAATTCACTGTCGAAATAGAACAAGCAATATTTTGAATACAGTCAATTGGGGCTGCGTATTTTATTCATAGTGTCAAAACTGACAAAAGAGTTTTTCATCATTTGAATTTTCCGATGAAATAAAATGAATATTTTGAAAATTTCTTCACTTCAATCGGTACTATACCTTTAGAGTTCATCAGCTCCAAAAAAGAATTTTCCACACTAAAGTACATCGCGGCTTTTATAAGTTGGCATATACGTTATTGCGGCCGTATAGGAAACTAAGTTTTCTCTTCAATTCACTAGAGCTCATTCCAATTCATCGTGATAAAAGTGAGTGATAATAGTTGTGCAGAAAGTTATCATAACTACATAACCAATATTGACACGGTATTAAATTAATTAATTATTTTAAATGGTATTGCATTTTATCAACTATAATATTTTATAATATAATACATAAATTACCGTCAGCCCTGCTGTGTGATCAAGATTTCTAAGGAGAAAATTAAAAAGATATGTCATTGGAAGTGAATGGATCAGATATTAATGGTAACTCTCATACTTGATAATGTAGAACGTTAAAAAAATGTTCAAGGATTTAGCTTATTGAATTATATTAAAACGGCATTTCAGTAAGGATGAATACATATAATGATGATTTTAGCCTAAATAAGGTAGATTTACGATAACATCAAATATAAAGTGAATATAAAATATTTTCTTATCAATATAGATTGATATTTACTAATATGTACTCGATAAGTTTAATTTTGAAAAACGTTATATATTAAAAAATCACATTTTGAATTAGATGTATAAATACGAGGAATACGTGTAATGAATAGAAAAATGCTTGAGGTATAAATAAGATGGATAAAAATAAATAATATGTGGGAAGCTTGGTATCAAAGCTTAAAACATCTATTATTTTTGAGATAAGTATGTCAAATAAGGCTAAATGCTAACACTACGAGAAGAAAAATGATCTTTTTACTCCGGTAAAACCACTATCAAAAATCAATATCGGTATCTTAGCTCACATTTTAAAATAAATAATATGATATGGCTGGAAAGAACCAACCAATTTTTATGGTGTTATAATATATTTTGAGTTTTAAGAAAATGCTACCTTTCTCTTGCGATAAATATTCATGGTAATTTATAATTTATGTGTTTCCTTTTTTTTACGATAGCGAAAAATAGAAAATTTTCTTACAATTCGATTTTTGGAGAATATGAGTCATGGTGCTTTTTCTACATGTAAAAAATAATAATTAAAAGAATGGTAAATACGTTAAAAATGGTTTTTGTAGTACTAAATGAATTGAAATATTTTACAGCTAAAATGCAAATGGTATTATAGTTCCAAATATAAAAAAATAAGCTTTATCATTTTTTAAATTTACTTTTCCATTTTTCAATATAACTTACAGGAAGCTGTTGGTACAAATAAAAGTATACACTTTTATTTTAGAAGGTACCCTTTCTGATTTTTTAAAATATTAACACTTTTATTTATTACAATACGTTTTGAGGTACACTTGGTATTTGCTGAAAAGTATAAAAAAAAATAACCTTAAATTTACACGAGTCGGTTTTTTTTTTCAAAACAAGTATCCAATATTATTGAACCCTTGTTAATTAATATTGATTCGTTATATAAAACCCCGTTTAATTTTTAAAAAAATATTGTACTTGTTTTTCAACCCGGCTATGTTTGCATTCTAAATATGGTAAACTCACTACTTTGAACGAAGAGAACTAGGTCCGGCTTTATCAATCACAGTAAAACTTTACAATATTGCATAGGACCAGGAATCCTCATTTGAAAGTTTTTGCGCGAAGACAAATGTAGCTTTTTTCTGCATACTTGTTTTCAACATGGGTTTATTTATTGACATAAAAAATATATCGTAAAGAAAATCTACTAACGATTTTATTTTTCGAATTTTCTCAGTTACGCATCCTGCAATTTTCCGAGTAGAACCGAGTTACTGCGAATTTTACCGAATACGTTTTACAGGCCCGAACGCGTATTACCAAGTAATAATCAGTATTCACACGACTGCCGCTTTGTTGAGTCGTCATATAGTTACGCCACGCCATTTTTCTCTATCCCGATTTGGATTTTTTCAAGCAAACAATTTGAAAGTGACAACTATTTTTAAAAACGCCAAATACTGTTTGACATTGATGGGTTAATTAATGATGTGAGAAAGTTAGAGAAAGTTATACTGTTTCGTGGATAGATAGATAATGTAAAGTTTTTAATTTATTATGTGAATTTTTAAGTATACTTTCATAAAAACTTTAAATATAAAGTAGTTTTTGAAAAAATATGTAAGCAAAGTTTTTTTGGATATTATTAAATCATAAATCTTACAATTTCATTTTGGTTTATCAAAACTATTTTTGTTTGTTATTGTGTGTGTTCATTTGACGAATGTGCCGAGGAAAGTGATCGATATTGGTAAATATTTTCTCATATATCATTACAAATATTGTATTATTATTTTATTTGAATTTTTCAGTGGAAAGTTTTGGTGTTTCAAAAAAACTTTATTCGATTTTAACACTATTTTGATATTTAAAAATAGTTGCATTTTAAAATAATTTATCTGTAAATGTTTCGAACTATGGCGTTTTTCAAAATGTATTTGTCATTTATCTTAAGCAGCATATTTATTTTAATTTTAAAATGTAATTCAACTGAGATTTGACCGACAAAGACTTCTCTATCATCACAATTATTAATTATTGTTTTGAAAAAGTATGTTTAAACTGCTTAAATTAAACAGCAATTTTGCTATAAACGAGAATAAAAATCAAGGCAAGCATTTTGTGTCTAAAAATATTTTGAAATAAAATTTAATCGCAATTTCTTAATTTTTTTAATTTCATTTTGTGCATCATTGTGAAACATCTTTAAAAATCACTACGTCAAACAACCATTTTTTTAAAATCAGTTTCATTAAGCAAACTATTAAGTATGATAAAATTTTATTATATCAATGTTGCAAACGTAAAATCTTTTATTCAAGTATGCCAGTACATATGTGTAATAAATTCAGATATTTTATCTTAACTACATGAACGTTTGAAATATCCAGATAGAGAACGGGATTGTGGAATAAAATGGGCGCAGGGCGCAAATATTTTTCACATTTATCACATTGACAGGTTGGGTTTATTGAAAAAGAATGTTCAGGAAAACGAAAGAATGTTAGCAAATTCCTTCTCGTGTTTTTTTCCGAAATGCGAAGTGTTTTCCAAAAAATGCCTTTTGTTTTTTTTATCAAATGATTGAAATCAGTACCAAAATTACTAACAGAAAGTTTAATTTAACATTACCTTTTACACAGTAATCTTACTGGAAAAAATACCATGTTAAAAATGATAATTTTTAGTTTATGTACGTTAAGAATGTTGTAATCAGCAATTTAACATTTGTTTTGTTAAAATACTTACTATAACAATGAATACATGTTAATTAAAACTAAATACTCAAATTTAAAAACATTTTTATTGAAAAATAAATGTTTTTTTTTTGTCAGACGGCTTAGATGAAACGAAGTTGTATTTTGAAATCAATAATTAAGTACATTGCATTAAGCGTTTTTTGGCGAAGAACTTGAGATGCGGTACACTGAAATGAATATTCATAAATTTGAAAATTGAACCCATTATCGTTTAACGAAATTTACTTTTAAAAAATATACGTATAAACCAAATTTCCAACTTGTACAAAAACTTTATGTTATCTCTTTACATATTTTTTAAATTTTCAAAACATACAATTGTGTATATAAATCAATAGGATAGTGCTTATCGATTAAATCACATTTCCCATTGTCATATGTTTTTTTTATTTCATCTTTCACATTAAACCAACGTTTGCTACGATAAAAAAACGACAGGACTACTATTTTCAGTACTAAATTTTTTTAAAAATAAAACAAAGAAAGAAAGTTTCAATAGAAATATGACATAAAAATTATATTATATGAACATGTAAAGCACCATGCCAATAAGGTTTGATTTTATTACGTTATATTATGATATTTAATGATGAAAACTCAAAGTAACACATCGGAAAGTGCTCCGTGTGACACACAAAATATGGTTCATCAAATCAAAATCATGTTGAAAGTTGAAAATTGAAAATGGCACAGTTGACCTAAAAATGACAACCCGAAATACCTGTGAATATTTCATGTGATTACTGTTCACCGCTTGGAAAGAGTTCTTGAAATACACAGACAAACATATTTTTTAATAAAATAAAATTTATTTAATAAAAAAATAGCAAAGTGTTAAGTTCTAAGTGTAAATTTGAAAAAAATAGCTGACAGCTATTTCGGCGTATACCGAATATCGTAGACCGTATAAATGGCTCTTTAATCATCTAAGCCAGTAAGTATATATGGCTCTTCTTAGCCAGTAAATGTAGGTTTAAACATAGTTCCGCCGAAATACCTAACAACAATTTTAAAAAGTAGAACTAAACATTTTACTATGATTTAACTTATAAAAATGGAGCTCTACCAAGTAAATGCCGATTCAATCAATCTTTTTTTTTTGAATTTATGAGTAATTGATTGTGTTGATGAAATGTCTTTTATTTAAAAGTATGTATTTGTTAAAAGTCATAAATAATTATTTGTTGCTTTTTTATGATTTTGCTACATTCTACACAAACAGTTGAATTTGTCAGAAGTAGTAGTATTTTTGTTTAGAGGTTAAATATTTAAAAAAAGGTAACAAGTTTAGAGTAAATACAAAAACTTTACTAGAGCAAAGTAATTATAAACAACAAGTCAGCTTACTGTTAAATTAACATTCTTACCTCTCAAATATAAATTGTGTTTCTAAACATATTTTTTTTATAAATTATTAATGATAGTGTCCATTAGCCAAGCCACTCATTGAATTCGACACTTATTCTAAGTTTATAATCACATTCAATAGTATGAACTGCTCGAAATTGGCTTCTAGCGACTTGTAGTATTTTTAAAGGATAGTAATTTAGGTAACTTTGGATGTATGTATGTAAAGCTTAATGTACCCGAAATCAAAATGTTATGTACCTTAAAAAAATATGAAATATTATTTCACCTTATGTGGCCTAGTTGGAGCTTTGTCGTGGTAATGAGGTGAGTTTGAGTTCAAGTCTTTGTAAGGTCAATAAAAAGTATTGAGGTTTTCAATTTGAATTTGCAATCTTAGATGTGGGTGTTTATGATATATGTGTATTCTCCTTGAATTGATTTCGAGCAACTGTTAACGTGTCAAAGTTTTCTCGAATAATTAAAAAAAATGAAAATATTTGAAGCATTAACATTGACCGTAACTTAAAAAAAACTCTATTATAGAAATGATTAAACAAAATTGGATCCTGTTAAAGGCACACTGGTATGATATCGTCAGTATATTCAATTTTTAATAGACTACGCTTCAATAATTTATTACTTACAACTATTAAAGGAAGCCTAATTTGATCAAGAATGAAAAAGCTTAGTCACTATAATTAGGCAAAAAACCCAAATCTAAAATTTACTTACACTGTGGAGTTCAGCTTTCACGAAGTTAATTAACTGTAAACCATCGCTAAGAAAAGAATTACTGTTTGCAAAAAAGAAAATGTTTTTTGGTAAACTTAATATGTATCGTTACTTTGTGAATAAAAACACACATTTATGTGGTTTTAAGAGTTGCCCACGTATATAAAATTTTATTTTTAAATTATTTTAATACTCAATGACACTCTACATGTTTTTTTTTTAGTAAAATTATACATTATACGGTTGAAAAAAAATGTTTTTCGTGCAAACTGTGGAATATATTACGGCACAAATTACCTTAAAAAATATATATCATATTACATACTTTTAAGGGTTTAATTTATCGTAGACAAGAGTTGATAGTCAGCGGCCAGCTGGTAGTATACCCACGTAATTAATTTAGTACCTCAGGTAGTTTCTAGGAAAATTTATTACTATCTTTATTGTTTTGACCCAATCTCGTAAACATATTACTTTCAGTTATATATAAATTTATTAACTATTTTATCTCCTCAATGAAGATTAAAGTTCTAAAAAAAGTATTGAACTTGATGCCATTTATTTGATCTACAAAGCTTGGTGTAGAATATTTATAGTCTCTGACTATTATAGCAATACAAACGATTAAATGTGTTTGCAATTGGTCTGAAATGCGAGAGATTTGTTTTCTGGTATATATTTCCGCTACAGTTTATTGCCCTAATGAATTGTTGCGACTCCTGTTGTTTGATTTATGAGAAATCCAGTTCATATCCTGTATTTTCACATAAAGACACGCACTTCTGTACTCTGTTGCAGTATAAATGTAAGTTTTTGGATTACTTTCTAATTTATTGTGAAAGTTTTATATAAGAATAAACTAATCTAAAACGTTACTTGAAAACTCATATTTACTATACAGTTACAGTATATATATTATAACAATTAAAACTATTTTTCCTATCAAAATTTACCGATAAATATACATCAATCAATTTGCAAGATACATTGATAATAAATAGCTTGAAAAATTATAAAGAGATATCTATTCTTCCTGAATTCTATGGATACTTTTTAAAAATCTATTTTAAATATACAGTTGTATTTGACTGTTTTTTCACAAGGTGTAACGACAATGCGAAACGCAATAAGAGACGATTTTTTTGGAAAAACAATGTTTTTTTCATTATTTATTGTACGTTCAAAGAATTTTATTAATATCAAATTCTTGGTTGCAACAATTAGAATAATTTAATAAAAAATGGTATAATACCAGACGGACAATAAAAAAATATTTAGAAATATACTGCTGAAAAAATCTATGCGCTATTTCGGGAAACAAATATTATTACGAAAGTGAAGAATATAAAATTTTCAAATTGAATTAAATTCCCATATATTTTTCAAGCTTGAATACACATTTATTATTCGTGCTAGATTTTTTTATTTCTTTCTTTTGGGTGCTTAAAAAATGCTCTGCTTTTATGCATCCTTATTTATCGCACTGGCATTTATATTTGTACCGTATACATAAATCAATGAAAAAATTAAACCTTTTCGAATAAATCGAGGTGAACATAAAGTGCCCGCAAAAAGATAAATCGAGATTATTTCATGGAAAAATTGTTTTCAATGTTAAATCACATCACGCGCGGAACATCCCCTCATAGATATTTACACATTCGGATGAAAAAGAGAAAAAGACGTATCCCAAAGCGAAAATTGTTTATCATCAATAAAAGTATATTGAGCGTTGTGTTTGTAATGGCAAAGCATGTAAAAATGCGCCCATTTCAATGAAATAATTCTCATTTAGGGTTGTTTTATTTAAACTGGTGTTTAAATAAAACAAAAATAAACTTTGTCGAGACTTTACTTAATGAACTCTATCTATCTTGTGATACACATTCTAGAATTTTTTTTCTGCTATAGTTCATTAGATAAAGAAAATATGGTTGTCGAATAGACTCTATTTATTCTTCATCATATTAATATAGAAAGAAAAGGTTTCTGTATTATTTCCTTTTTTCACTGTTCTATTCTAGTCCTGATCGTAAACATAAAATTAAGAAAAACCGATAACCTACTTGTACTTCCATAAACTTTACCTTAGATAGTATTATTCAAAAAAGAAAGGTGAATGACTTACTTACAACTTGTTTTCATATAAAAACAGTTAAGTCTATATTAATGTACGTTTAGGATGGTAGAAGAAGGTTATTTGAATTATGTTTTACAAAATATATATCATTCCTACAAATTATTAACAACAAAAACAACATTGTCGTATAGAAAATTGCGTAATCATGAAGGTAAATTATACAAAATATTATTCATAACATGTATCTTAATTAGAAAAAAAAACTATCGCTACTTGATTATATACAGGAGCTTTTATGAAGGTCTGGATATAATTCTGCTTAATTGTTGGAAAATTCTGACACATCTAATACGTTAGGATCTAATGAATTCTTTAATTTGTTATGACTGTTTGTGTTGTTTATTTTCTAGTTATTGGGTAATAATTATCTGTGTTTTTGTTTCTGGAAATCGTGTACAAATATTGTATTTGACCATTTTATTTAGAAATCGTGTAAGAAAAGGGTTAAGTGTACATTGAAACTGCTATTTAACAATATAGTATAATGACTTACACCCGATTTATTTGTATATATCTTATTTAAGCCAATGATAATGACTACATTAAATAATTTTAAATCATCTGCTCTGAATTAAAGCTTAGTTAAGGCGTGTTTTTGCCATTATAACACATTCACACTTGAATGCAAAATACTGTAATTTACAATAGTTACAAAGCCTTACTGTTAACGATTTTAGACCTGCCTGAGAGGGCAAAAGCCTTACGGGCTGTGTTCTGTTTTTACAAGATTTATCTTAGAATTCGCATAACCATGTTCCGCCTACATATTATGAAACTCATGGGCGGAGAATCGAGCCTAAGTTATGTCTCTGAATGTTACTAAAACCGGAGACAATGATGGTTTTCGTAAAAGAGGAAAGAATAAATTCGATAGCAGAAGCTTTGGGTTATTAAGAACACGTTTTCGTGTGGTGGGTATATTTCAAATGATTTTATCTAAAAGCAAAAATATTTATAGTGAATTCATTTTGATGAGAAGAACGTGTGAATTTAAATAAAATACTATTGATTTGACGATACAGTGCAATAGTCGCCCACTGTGGTTTAGTTGGTTAGAGCTTGCTCTACCGATCAGGTGGGTCTGGGCTCGATTCTCGGTAAATTCAATGACGACTTGATTTTTTTCAATTTTAATTTGAGATCTAAGACATGGGTGTTTGTGAAGTTAATTCTCGTTGAGTTAATTTCATGTGACTTTCAAAAATTTTCATCGAGTATATCTCGTATGATCTTTCAACTTCAAAAATTTTTGACGCATTGGCGTAAGCTGTAATGCCAAATATATATGTTTTAAATTTAAAATAATAAAAAAAATAAGTAAAAAGTCTTTTTCTGTGCAGCATTTTATGGGTCAAAAAAAAGAGAACACAATATTTCTTAATGCATACATAATTGATTAAAATATTAATAAATTTAATAAAATTCATAAATTAAGATGTTACTCAAAAACAATGTAATAATTATATTTTAAACGTTAGCGTTAAATACAATTTTCAAAAATAAATAGTTTGTTTTGGTTGAGATACGATTTATTATTGAAAAAAATAAGAGTTTGCTGCTTCATCACGCTATTGGCTCTCAATTATTTTTGATTGGAAAATAATAATAAGGAATGCTTAATTCAACTGAGATGTTTTGAAATTTCTATTAAGCTCAATTTTATTAATTACACGAATGTTTGTAAATATGGTCACTTAATGATTTTATTTAATCATATGTTTTGCTGTAGACTGCTACACTAAGCCTTTAAATAAAAATGTAACACAAGTACTCACCTTTTTATGTGCACTATTGTGGTTACCATTCATAAAAAAAAACATAAAAATGCTTTATTGCAAGATTATTTCTCGCTAATTTAAATACTCAGCGCAAGGATTTAATTCTCAGGCTTATATTTCTTTTGGTTGAATTATTATGCTATCACAGTTGTAAATATAATGAGATCCGTGGAATATATTTTTTATGACCGATCCAGCTCTGTACCATTGTAATAGAAGATCTTAAAAAATATGTGTTATATATTATAATAGTATATTTGTTAAATTTTATGAAATTCTGATATATTTAAAGGAGTATTAATGACCAATTATTTCTAGCTCTAGTTTTCTTGCTGACACTATGCCAAGTTACTTTAGTTTGATGTTTCTGTAGATACAAACATACTCTTTCTACAAATTCCAATAACCAGGACTGTAGAGTTGTCAAGAAATAAGACTCTGATTCTAACTCCGACTTTAGCTTAAAACACGACTTGCTTTATTATTATTATATGCTTAGTAGCATGCAGTGGCGCCACTTTTGGCCATAGCGATTTGAATACACAATATTATAAAAATAGCCTTTTTTTAAAAAAAAACCAACTCCGGTTAATACAATCCGATTTCAAGACTCCGACTCCACAGCCTTGCAAATAAATTATAGCTTAGTGAAGTATTTTAAGGTTCTGTTAGATAAAATAATTGTTTGGGGAAAAAAAATCAAAAATACTCCGTCCGAACACTTACTGCGAACGTTCTATGACTCTGAATCCTAACTGTCGTTAAATAATGATGTTTAGGCGAGTGCATATTCCAGATGTAGCCAAATGTGAATTTTCGTTGAATTTACTGCGGCCAGCATAAAAAAAAATATTTCGGTTTTTTTCACAACTCTTGTTACATTGAACTAGAGAAACGTTCAAGTTGTACGAAGTCACTTTGATATTATGTTCGATATGATGTGAACACATTTATTTGTGATGTTATATACGACGGTTCTCCAATTTATATAAAACTATTCACTAAAACTGGGGCATTGAGGTTATTAGAGATAAAAGAGGATCAGGTATTGAAAATGCAGCACACGCCTACTATAATTAAATGATGAAATCTAATGTCATTGCGTCGAATATTTTAAGTTTGAAAGATCGTACGAGAAAAATTGGGTGGTATTTTCTTTGTAAGTCAATAGAGATTAATTCGAAGAGAAATGACATCACAAACATCCAAATCTTAGGTCTCAAATTAAAATTGAAAAAATCTTAATTTAACATTGATTTTACCGAAAATCAAACCTAGAGCCGTTTGATCGATAGAGCAAGCTCTTACAAACCTAATCACAGTGGGTGGCTTATACACTGTGTACAATATGTAACCATGTTAATAAAATAAAATAAAATTTTGTTGAAATTAAATACTACAGTGAAACCACATTTTTACAATCACCAGCGATTAATGTGAATTTTTTACAGTCCCGATATATTTTTGTACCTGCAGTATACGTTTTTATTCTCAGCAGTTTACGTCTGAAATATTAAAAAATCGAATCATGTACATTTTATGGTAAATTGAAAAGGCTTACTTACTTTGATAACGCACACGACAAAATCTTAAATATATATTTTTTAAATCAGAATAGTTTTATACGAATGACACAGAAATATGAATAAAAACCATCCTTACAAACGTCGTTTGCCCTTAAAATGCTGTGCACTGTATCTTACTATGATGTGGCTCCTCAAAATATAATAACCCTCATACGAGCTCATGACTGACATAAACCTTATGTGAGACGGTTGCTTTTAGATTTTTTCTTTCTTTAATTATGTAAGATCATTTTTGAAAAACAGTAACCTAATAATCATTTGACGTATCTGTAAAAATCGTATTTTATTAAAAATGTTGTTATTTTATACAATCAAAATAAACACACGTTAAACAAATAAAGCAGACTATTTCGAGTCTTTAGTGATTGTAAATTGAAAAAAATATATAAATTGAAGTTTATCATAGGTAATTTTTTTGTAATTGAAAATCTCATTCAATTAAAAAAATATCGTATTATTGTAAGCAGTCAAAATTAGCAAACGCTTAAAAAATAAAGCAGCCAATTTGGAGTCTGATGTTACGTTAAACATATTTAAAATGATTTGATTTTTTTATAAAGTTTTCACAGATTTTTAACTAAATATAAAGATTTTTTTTTGTTTTTGTTGATCGTATACTTTAATAAAAGTAAATGTGACAAAAAAAGATACAAAAAAATCGCCAACATGTTAAGCAATTGAAGAAATGAAATGCAGAATTGAATTTTTTTAAATACATATTGTTTTAACAATTTTAATGTACTTACGTTCCATTTTTACTCATCCACCCACACTTTAAAGAACACACATATGTATGAAATGCGAGACGAGGAATTTCTAACCCTCATGTCATTTATTTGTATAATAATCGGGAAAATAATTTTAAATACAAACAAATGTTCCTCTCAGTATTGAGTGCTTTACAGAATCATATAAAAATACGGTAAATTTAATTTGATTAATTATGTTTAAAAGTATAAAACTTTCAAAATTAATTGAGAGTCGAGTAATATAGTAAGAAAACGATACTAAGGCTTCAAATATAGTATGAAAAAAGGGAAAGCATTAAAAAAAATAAAACTGAACAAAAAATTCTTGATAAATTTTTTGTTACTAATTTGTAAAAAAAATAATATTTGCGTTCCAAAAAAATCGTGACAAACAGTATTGTTTAAGATAAGCATCGATTCAAAAAATATATTGATAACGAGAAAATCCAAAATCCCCGATGGCTAGAAAGTTAGAAGAATCAAAAACCCTTATTCCGTAGTATTAAAGTGAATTCAGAGCTTACACAGCGTTCCTAAGGAGCTTGCTTTTATCTTTACCTTTCTTTTGAATTTACTCAATTATCGAGGGATATTGCATTTAGCCTTTTCGGTCAAAACAAACACACCAACGCAGGAGCGCATCACAGCTGTTAAACTAATCATTCTTGAAAATGCATCAGAACTAAATATTACGAATAATTTATCATAAATTGAAATAGAAGAAACTATAAAGCACTAAATTTCCTATTCAAACGTTATATCAAGAAAGTCAACAAAAAATCAACAATATTATAAAAAACAACTTTATTATTAATTTACTGCGCATCTACAGTAAACTAATGATATTATCAAATCACTGTACAATTTTATGTCTCCTATTTATCAATGATATTGCAAAATTATAAGAAAAATAAAATATCTGCTTTCTTGCTATTATAAACAACTATTTATACGTATCACGAAAGAGTAAGATTGTATTATAATGCAAAATAATACAAATGAAATATTAAATTGGCATATAAATAATCACTTTTAGGGTGTTCACTGTCAATACTTGGTGGAAAGGCATTATATTAATAAAAACACAATAATCCTTTGTACTTCATTCCACTTTATTTAATATGTCAGGACCGGTTTCGCTCATTGCGAGCATTGCCAACTGATCAGTTGACAATGCTCGAAATGAGCAAAACCGGTCCTGACATATTAAATAAAGTGGAATGAAGTACAAAGGATTATTGTGTTTTTATTAATATAAAAAATCATTTCAACTTCATATTTTTTTATTATTATTCAGCTTTATATAAGAATAATAAATTTAAAATATTTTATTATGGAAAATAAAACATCATTGTCTAAAGATGTGAATAGATTCGCCTCTGTATCGGATAGGCATGAGCTAATTGTTTGAAGGCTTTTTTCGTATTTTGTTGACGAGGAACTAACAAAGAACCCTTGCTCTGTTTGATACTTTTATAACCTTTCAATAGTCTATACAAAAAATATGTTTACAATGATAAAATACTACCGTTTTTCCTATCCGATTATAAACATTACTTCTTTTTTTTATAATTCCACATTTTTATTTTATGAAAAATGTTTTATACGGCGCACTTCTTAATATCCATCATTTTATGAATATCTTTCTTATTATATTAAAAACAATCCAAATATTTTTAAGCTAATTGTGGATTGGTTTTTCATATTTTAATTAAACTTTACAGTGGCTTAATTGTAAGTAATATTTAAAACTTTCGATGGATTCGGCGGTAACTATGTGGAAGTTTATTTGAATGTTAAATAAAATAACTTAGATTATTTCCCGTATTGTGTAACAAAAAGTGACACGTGTTTCTCCATTTTCAGAGGCATCCTCAGACAACTTCTTTCGCAAATGCTTGCTTAAGTACGAATAATTAGTATAATAGAATAGAATAATAAAGTAGTTGTCTGAGGATACCTCTGAAAGAGGCGAAACATGTGTCACTTTTTGTTACACAATACGTGGAATAATCTAAGTAATTTTATTTTATATCAATATCGAAAACCTCTTTTCGTTCAATATTTTTAGTTGTAGTAGAAAAAAGTAGAATTAAAAGTGTGAAATATTTATAACAGTAATTTGATGATAAGTTATCATCAATAAGTGTAACTGAATATAACACTATTTAATTGTCAAATGATACACTTTAAAACTTTTGAATAGTTTCGACGTATTTTGTATTGATAGGTAACTAAAAAGTTATTTCCATTTAGAGTGTATCCAAGTAACTAAATATTTTTTCTATAATACAGTTAAAATGGTCTCTACTATATAGTTATATCACGAGCAAATGAACATTCAAAATCTACAATAGCTTAACCTCTCTTTAACCATTTCGTGATTCAAATAGTTAACTTATTTACATATCATTTGAGTCAGCAATTTGATTTTATGATACAGTATCTACTCTTGTAACAGATACATGCCGCCTATGTGGTCGAGTGGTCAACATCGCTGGCTACCGCTACGGAGGGCACGAGTTCGAATCCCATTACGGGCAGTTTTATAAAATGATTTTTCAATCGATTTATGAATTTCTGTTCAAAGGCATGGATGTATGTGTTGTCTTGAATCACCCCTCCCACCCATCCTATCCTATGAACAGGGCGTATCGAGAGCGATTAACTAACCACTAGTCCTGTCCTAGCTCTTTCCTTCTATTCCTACTCTCTTTGGTAAAAGAGAGGTTGAGCAACTGAGTAACAAGCAGTTCTCGTAGAAACATTTCTGTTGAGATAAACTCCGTTAGGAGTCCACATGCTCCATATTGGGAGCGGACATGGTAAAAAAAAATTAAATACATGTAAAGGTCTGTACGAAGTAATTTTATTATCTGAACGGATACAATATTCCCAAATAGATATTTAGACTATCAAGAAAACTTTCCAGACAAAATTTGTCAACTAAATTTGAGAACTCTGGTGAATTATATTTCTTTACATATTGCTTTCAGATTATTCGTTTGATCTTCCACAATATTACATTTTTATTCAAATTTCCCAAGAGACATTTTATCGTGGCAGCACATGCTTTCGAAAGATATTAAAAATACTAAAGAATGTTATGTTAGACGTTTTGAGACATTGATAATGTTTAATTGATTTTAAAAATTGACAAAAAAATTAAAATGTATATGAATAACTATTTAAAAAGTTATGCGCATATGACTTTGCGTAAAACACACAAACCAAATACAACAAAAATCAAAAGCTACGGGTTTAAACACAATATTCATACAAATTCACTTGTGGAAGATACAATATATTTGACCAAGTATTTATGCACAATTAAAACAAAGATTTTTTTTAACATACACTGAATTTTTAATTAATTTTATATTTTACTGTAACATAATTTTATAGATGAAAAAAGAATTTTAATTGAACACTGTACATGTTTCATCATTATTTACTGGGCCTTAAATCACTTTTTTTTATAAATAATTCGGAAAAATTGTTTAACGTATTAATAACTTTAAAAGTGAACATCAATTTCAATTCCTGAAACACAAATTAAAAAAAATAATCTTTTAACTTTAACAATTACGTGTTAATAATTTTATTTAAGTGAATGATTTATAATACTGCATATTATAATTGAGATAGTTTGAAAGTGTTTCATTGGTCTACAAACTTTTGCGAACCTCAAAGGACTAATCAAAAAAAGCTAGCACTCGTAAAATTAATGACAAACTCAGCGAAGAGGCAGCGTAGAGTGTGGCGTAGACGTGTAGAACATTATCATAATTGCTACGGCTAACAAAGTAAACATGCCCTTACTTAATCATGTCCAAGATTTATTATATATGCTATTACTAATTAACATTTGAAAGTGATGTGTTTCACAACTTCCAAATATTGTTTTTTATACAAATTTCTTATGAGATAAGTTGATTTTTAACATTGAGTGTTATTTTAATATTTTTTTTAATTTTAAGGATATATAATTTATATTTAATATAAAAATGGTTGTGTCAAAAATAAAATCACAATATTTAAACCACGAGCATTCCTATCATATCTCTTTATCAATGTAACAGTAGGGCAATCGGTAGGAACAGTTTTGCGCTATGAACGGCATTATAAGCAATATAAATATTATGATGAATCCAATGAAATTGTAGCATTTAGTGTAGTTTAAAAAACGACAAACGGTAATATTAACATACAGGGTTTACAGTGAAACTGTGTTACAAATGTATAAGATTATGTAAAACAATATTTGTACTTTCATCTTGAAATAAAGATTTTCAATTTTTTTATATTGTTGCTTTAATGTAGCGATATAGTTCATACAACGTTGACGGCGTATTTGGACATACTTAATTCAAAGAAAAAATTGTGTAAGTAACATTCTTTTTATTAGATACAGAGAAAAGTTGAACAGATATAACTATTTAAACATATTCTTCGCTATCTCGAGACTCCGCTTAAGCTTAAAAAGTTGTACGAGGATAAGAATAATGAAAATCGCTTTGAATAAAAAATCGTACATCAATTGAGTCACCAATGTATCAAAATATCAATTCGATGAAATCAACCGTTTTGACGATTCAAACATATCAAATGTTTTAATTAAACATAAAAATTGGCCGCACAGCCACGTGATCAATCTCTTTTTAAATGATCTAGTTGTAAGAAAATTAGTTTTAGACTGCTCGTATGCAGCGGAAATAGAAACTGACAATAAGAATTGCAAAGCAATATTATATTTTATATAAAAATATTAATACTTGACTTTAAACAATCGAGTCAATTTTATTTTATGATATGAATACTGTATTATATTATGCTCTTAAGTTGCTCCTAAGTGATGGGTATAAAAAAGAACGTTCCATAGAAATTTTTAGTATTTTTGTAAGTTAGGATTCATTATGATGATTGTCATTTCATAAATTATAGGAAATAAAAATGGAAAGCTTCTATAAACGGAAAAGTTTTCGTAATATGCATTACATCATAGTGCACATCAAGAAAACTCGATGGAAAACTTTACATAATTTGGTACGCAATAATCTAGAGCTGAGGTTATATAACTTTGTAACAAAGTTATGTTTGTGCTGTTCATTAAGAATTTTGACAGATAAAGAACTTTCACCTACATATTTTTTAATATGTTTGATTTTAACAGTTTTTAAATCTTAAATATTTAAATAATTATTTTGATCCCTAATATTGTGAATGCTACCTCTCTGCCCACTTATAAAATAGTCTGTTTCTTTATTTGCAACTTAAAAAAAAAATCATTCCATATTAACAATTCCAACATCGTATTTTTCATTTGTCAAGTAGATCATTATTAATTATTTCATCAGTTTACTTTTTCTTAATTTATTTGAAAAGTACCAAAAGGATGAATTACGTATTATAAAGTTTTCAGATTGGTTATTTGGATTTTAAAATTGACTTTAAAACAAATAATGACACATTAAAATAATATTATTGAAATGTAATGTACTTGCTAAATATTAATTAAATTCTAAGATGCTGCAACCTCTGCGTATATCATTTTTTGAAGTGGTGAGTCGAATAAAAAAGAAACGCATAAAGACACGCTCAAGCATAAATCTTTTTAAATTAATATTAAATCTAGACTGAATTTTTGGCTTCTATGGAAATTAAGTGAAAATAAAAATAAGAAATTGGTATGGGTGTAATATTTTCAGAATAATTTTGAATATTCTAATTCAAATTTTGCTTGTATGAACTGATTTATTTAAAAATAAAAACAGGAGAAGTTTTAATTTAAACGAAAAACAAGTCGTTCACTGGAAGTAGTCTACTTATGTTACGGCTACACACATGATTTTTATCATAATAGTTCATATTCAAGACTCTAACGTAAGTAATTGAAAATAAGTCCACAAAAATGATACGAAACGTAAATGTCCAAAACGGATAAAATAATATCAAAACGGACTTTACTTTATAATGGAATTGTGCAGTAAATTTCACACGGAGTAAAATGTCATTAACATACTAAATAAAACAATTATTTACTTCATCGCTTAGATTTTTTTCCATTTTGATTTCTTAACCACGATGCGTGGAACTGGTGGTAACAATTTTATATTAGCAAAAGCCAACTAACATTTTATCTTTAATTACGTAAAATAATATATTTATTGAAATAAAACATTACACATTTGTATTTTTTCGTCTTGATTAAATAAAATAATTAATTTTCGCCTAAGTGTATGTTCACATATATATTTTATAGTCACTTCGCAATAACTAACAATTTATCTTTCTGGAAACCCTAATATTTCTTTTCTTATAGTACAGGGATAGCAAAATTTTTTCGCAAGTGGGTCAAATTTGATTTAAAAAATAAAAAAAATCATGTCTCGGGTCACAAAGACTGACTAATTAAGGCTTTAAATAAAAACAATCATTTATAAAAGTTCAAGGGGGTAAGATAATTTCTCACGCGGGTCACTTGTTCGCCATCCCTGTTATAGTATATAGAATAAGTAATTAAGATTAGGTGACTAAAAAATCATTGTTTTTTTATATACAGTGGAACCTCGATTCTACGTTTTTCAAGGGACCGTAATAAATGAACGAATAATGCGGGAAACCGATAATGCGGGAAATCTTCAAATAATATTTTAAAAAATGTTTAATTTTCAAAAAACTTATTTATTTATGTAACTAAATGCGATGTAAAACTATTTGAGCCAAAAAATAATATTCTACAAAAACGCTCAATCGGAATAATAATTGGGCCGGTACGATAATATTTAGATGATAGATCGAGGAAATCAGTAAATCGGGAAATCATAAAGTAGAATTATTAAACATTGGTATGACGGGGTCTTGGTCGAGTAAAAAATAAACGATCCATGCAAAAAAAAACGAAGATAGTGACAACGGTAGATCGGGGTCCACTGAAAAAAGCACGAAACGAAATGCGAGTCAAAATTATTTATGAAAAATATTCAACGAAAACGGTCAATCGGGATAATATTTGTGAAGGGACCAAAATATTTAAACGATAGATCGAGGAAAACAGTAAATCGGGGAACGATTAATGCGGGATTCTTTTACATTGTTCTTATGGGTGTTTGGTCGGGACTATGAAAAATAAACGATCCATGCGGGAAAACGAACAATGCGAGAACGGTAGATCGGGGTTCCACTGTAATAGTATTTAGACCTGTCTGATATAATAAACATTGTGCTTACATTCACCCAATAATATTTAAACTATACTTGATAAAAAAATATTACATTTGGCACTGCCAATGTAAGCTCTATGTCGTACTGGTTTTAATAGAATTCATAAAATAATATGAAATATTTGTAGAGATTATTAATAATTAATAAAGACAAAAATTTAAATACAATACAACATACACAGAGATACAGACATATTGGTCGTAATATAATATGTTACTTTCCTTATCTTTAGAAGCTGTTTGCCTTCATACGTAATGGCTACGCAAAGGGAATTACAAATTAAATATGGTATTTGCTTTGTTAAAATATTCGTAAATTATAACACGCGGCTTTGTATCCAGAGATTATTTTAGCTTGACTTTAGCATTTTACTCTGTATTCTATTTCGGATGCCTTTTATAAAATCAAGACATCTTCCAATCTGATAAAATTATGTTTTGTTTTACTAATTATTTAAAATAAAGCCATACATTTTTTGAATCGCTTATTTAATTATATATGTATACTTATGAGAGTTCTTTATAAAACATATTTTCATAATAATAATATAGTTGGGAAAATCTGTAAGCAAAATGGGTGGAGGAATGGAGCCTTTAGTTTTCCAACAATTTTATATTAATTGTTTTTATCTAAAATGAATTGTTCCTCCAAAAAACCTTCGACATACTTCCGGGTTAATGTTATTTATTTAAAAGTTTGCAAGCTGGTAAAAGGTAGCGGCTTAAAAATATGCAGGATCTTGTTGAAAAGTGAAAATGTATTCTTAACTCAAATTTATAGTATCAATTTAATTTAACCTTTTGCGAACAAATAATCTGACGCCAGATTAGACGTACTGAGCTAAGATAAATTTTAAATATGTATCGAATAAAGATAATAGAAATCTCAAAATAGAATTGTTTATCGGACAACTTAAGCTATCAGAACCAAATTATATATTTATAGGAATTCATTAACTTATTTTCCAGCTGAAACACTTTAATACGTTCTTAGAATGAAGGTTGAAATATTGATGATTATGTTTCCAGAAAGAGTAGAGATTCGAGAGTTAATCTAATGTTTGACTAGACACCCACACAAATTTGATAGTGAATAATAATAAATGAACTATAAGATCTTTGACAAGTTTACAAATCCTCTAAAAAGAATCCTACGAACCTCCCATTAATCGCAAAAAATATGTTTTCTACATAGTAGAAAGTCTATAGTAATTTATTGTAAGAAAGACATATTCCACGTAGACGTGGGTGAGTTCCGACGAATACTATTTTTTATGTATTAAAGTAGAGTTCATCGGAGCTTACTCAGTTGACTTCCTTGCCACTTTTTTTTTTACTGCGTTTAATATTAAATTATACTATTTTTTTTTCTCCATTGTAAAAGTTTTAAATTTATAATTTGTCAACCTTGTACAATGTTAATTAAATAAATAAAATAGGTTATTGATAACTTGCACATTAAAAAGTAGGTATTAAGTTAAAAGTATGGAAAAGGACACGAAAAAGTGGCGAGAGGAAGAAAATGAGTCAGTGATCACGCCATTCATAACTCCTACCTTCTTAACAAAGTTACGTAGGTGGGTAAGACTCATTCTGTCAAGAGAATTCATATTTATAAATTTTAGTTCTTATACATAACTTAATTTTACTAATTTGACTTGAATATTAATCTCGCTGTGATTATAAATATAATATTATACATCAAGAATTATGAATGTTGAAAATAATTGTTTACAAGCAAACAAAGGGAGCTTGGTAACTTTGTATAGAGAACACATCAACGTTTTGTCAACGTTGCACTCCGAAAAATATTGTAAAACTATTTGCATCGCCTAATAAAGGTCTTTTATATTGCCGCATTGCGTAGAAATCAGATTTTGTTGCAAGAATCACGATTTGGTAATAACGTTGTTCTCTATAGCTTTATCGCCATTTATTGTTACACATTGGTTATTGGAAAATTTTGCTCAAAACGATATTTCAAACCCAGATCCTATGTTATTTGGGAAACGTGTTTGAATACCTTAGTGGTCGTTAGAGTTTTTCCGAGACTTTTTGCTCAGGAATCACGGCTCGTATTTTAAGTTACCTCGGTTATTGCAGAAATAATATGGAAACGAAAAAGACATTTCGAAGAAATTCGCAAAGCATGATATTATGTAAGGTTTTCCAAAAAGTTTGCGTGGGCCTTGGAAAATGAATCAATTGATAATATACCTTTGGATAAAAAAATATTATGCTTAACATTTTTTTTTTCGTTTGTTACAGAATTCGGAATACAATTCAGGATATGTAAAAAAGCATGATGTGCCTGACTTTATAAAGAATTGGTTTACAATTTGAATGTTTTTTCAACAATCAACTATTCGGTCATTTTTCGTAGTACTAAATAAAAGATTACATATTGAAAACTGATCTGTGTAATGAGCAAACACATTAATTTGTTTGATGAGAAATTATTTATTCATTCGAATATAAGTTATTCGAATAATCAAGTTAAGGAATTTAATTGAATTTAAATAAAATAATTTGCTGTAAACGAAAAAGTTTGTCACTTTTAGGGTGTTCACTGTCAATACTTGGTGGAAAGGCATTATATTAATAAAAAAAAATATTCCTTTGTACTTTATTCCACTTAATTTAAAAGGTCAGAACCGCTTCTTTCGCTCATTGCGAGCATTGTCAACTGATAAGAAAAATGATCACAATGAGCGAAACCGCTTCTGAACTTTTAAGCAAAGTGAAATAAAGTACAAAAGAATATTGCGTTTTTATTAAGAAATAGTTTATATTTAAAATAATATCGAAACGAAAAGTTTTTTAGTTGATATTACATGTTTTAATATATGAAATTTATTAACTTTAAACAGAATCAATGTATTTTAGTTCTTAAATTATTATTTTATTTTTACATTTATATATGTAGTTAAAATATATTTTGACTTAACGCTCTGCCCTATTCAGAACTAGGTTACTTCTATGTCAATTCAGTCAGTAATATTTTTTCCTCACAAGAAAGTTTGGTTCGTTAAATGCTATAGTTATAAATATAAACAGCCGCTTAAATACAGTTTTCCAATAAAAAAATAGTCGAAATAATAATAATAATTTAAAAAACCTTTAATTTATAATGTATCCGGGTGCGGCTTAAGCTCCCAAGTACGTGGGATAAATAGGTCTTTATTTTGTTCTAAATTTATGAAAAATATTCATAATCTTCTGATATAGATTAGGTAAACTGATTTTCAAACTATTTATTAAACCACTTAATGTTGATTCTAAAATCTCAACAAAATAATAAAATTTAAAAAAAACACTTTGAATTTATAATATATCTATTTGTGAAAAGCTGATAAATCGTAGTTGTGTTGTGGTTGTAGGGATAATCATTCGTTTTTAATGAAAGATAATTTTGAGACTTATATTTATATTATTTCGTTACTGCCAAAAAATTGGAAATTTCTTAACTGCTTACCCGCATAAAATTCAACTACCAATAAACTGAAATGAACTATTGCAATATCTCAGCCTTTATATTAATAAATTATGATTATGGCTACGTTAAATTGAAAATTGCCGATAATCCCAAAGTGGAAACCTTAAATTAATCCCTTTGGGTAGGAGAACCCCCTATTATTTTGACTAGATCATCAAACCGCCATGAAAAATTAGATAAAATCTTATATTAATTTAATATTTCCAATCTTTTTTAATGCATCATTTATTTATACTAAGATAATATTTTTCGTCTTCTGATTGGTGCTTCAATCGAGAATTAGTCTAATTTGGGTCTGGCAAAACTCTGACCAAATCTAGACAATCAATATATTCCACTCATCCATGATTTATTTTTTATCAATGCTTAGAAGTTTAACACGTTTCCACGTAAGCATGACAATTAAATACAATTCAAAGCATGTTGGTAAAGTTTTCTAGAAATTTTGGTATAATGCATAGTGTGTAAACTCTCATATTATAATAAATAATATTTGTGCTTTATCTTTGTCTATATTTTGATTGTAGGGTACACCACTTACCAAATGACAGTGACCAAATAATACAGTGATTGTATCGATAGTAAATTGTTGAAATCGAAACTATTTTTTTACTACAAATAATGCATGTTTTACCATATCATTTTTCCCCCCAACCGTTTTGCTTTATACATTTCACTCTTACCATAAAATCAGATATCACCGAACGAACAAGTGTTTTTAATAGATGAAATGTATTTTATCAGCTACCTGTCATATATGTAATATTTATATTAAACCTGAACGGTGTTTGTCACATGCCTCAATTGAACTCTTTATTTCTTTTGTTTCATTGAAATAACTGAATGATAGTGAGGATAAACAATATTTGTTAAATTTCACAAATTCGATGTCGTACTCAACGTACCAAAATCTATGTCATACGTTCTGTTTGTTCGTATGCTTGTGTTTTTTTTCAAACACACCAACTGAGGCAAACTTTCAACGTGTACCCGTCCGTATCAGCTTCTATTATATTTGGCAATTTGGCATGAGCTTAATTTATGAAGACGGTCTTTTGATATTATTTATTTAAATTATTCTTACTGCCTATTTTTTTAAATATTATGTTTCACAATGTGTCAAGAAAATATCATTAACTGAGACCAGTTGGTGTTAGAAATATCGATGATGGGACGTTTTGTACCCTGAAAATTTGCTCTTAACCACTTGAATACCAAGGGGACATCGGTGTCCGGAATAAATGCAAGCGAACACGGATGTCCAAGATATTTAAAAAATCAAATACTTGGTATTCTAATACGATTTAAGCAATATTTTGATGAATATGTGTAGTTATATCTATACTGAGTCAATATAGATTTTTAAAATATCGAATTCGAGTGTTTATTAGGCAAGATTATTTTTCTCAAAAACACGCAGTATCTCTGGGACATATTAATAATTTATTTGCGCGGTATTCAAGTGGTTAAGATAAGGTTGCTATTGTTGAAATAATAAATAAAATGTTTTTTAATAACGCATGTCTTAAAAATCGTTTAACAAGTCTCACCCGTAAGACAAAAAAACACAACAATAATTTAAACGCTGTTGTAATAACCGTTTTAATTTTGGATTTGACTATATTCGATAACAATTATGAGGACTTGTTTTCCTTTGAAAGTAATACATATTTTGACTATTTACTAAGACTAGCTGTAAACCCGTTGCCCAGCAACGTGAGATTTTTGTTGCATTGTGTTTAATTTTATTTAGTTTAATTTTTTTTTTTTTTATTTTATTTTATTTTATTTAAAAAAGTGGAGACTGGAAGGTCGAGGACACCTTACACCCACTCATATGGACAAACGGACGGACCATATCGGCTATTAATATATAGATTTTATTTTATTTTATTTTATTTTATTTTATTTTATTTTATTTTATTTTATTTAATTTTATTTAATTTTATTTAATTTTATTTAATTTTATTTAATTTTATTTAATTTTATTTAATTTTATTTAATTTTAATTTATTTTATATTATTTTATTTTATTTTATTTAAAAAAGTGGAGACTGGAAGGTCGAGGACATCTTACACTCAACTGGACATTATCGGCTATTAATATATAGATTTTGTAAGAAATTATTATCAGTTTTTACACTCTTATCACATTACACCAGTCTTGCTTAAATGCATAGCCAAAAGTAGCCCAAAAATATATTTTTAAAATTAAAACTGTTTTGAAGGTACAGTACTTTTATTTTTCATCTAGTTTAATGTTTTATGCGTTCATGTAGATAATCTACATCTGTTTATTTTTAATATGGAATTTCATACGGCATGTTCAGTAAACAATCTAAACAAAGATTTTACAATTCAAATGAATATTTATTTGAGGTATTATTGACTGATTTAATTTGTACTGATATGATTATAAAGTATACGTGAGCAACAGCTTATAAAATCTTTTTACCAAGAGCACACTCTTGAGAAAAATAAATATTTTTTCTTCTACATGTAATTTTTGAAATACGATAAAATAATATGAATATGAAATAATATGATATTTTATTGACACCATGTCTTTGGCGTTCCTAAAAATCTTAAACAATAAATAATAATTAAATATAATAAGCATTGCGATTTTATAAGTAAAAAAACTAAGTCTAAATGTCTTTTAAATAAATTGGGAAATTTACGATTAATATTAAAGCATGTTTGGTATCAGTAATATTTGTTTGGAATGCCAATACCATTCTGTGCCAGGACAAACGGGACAACTTTGATAAAGAATAAAATGAATATTTATACATTCAAGTTTATGAATTTTATTCAGTTTATCAAAGCAAAACGGAATTTTGTTGAATCACGTTCGTCTGATGTAAAAAAATGAGCGCTTTCTGAAAAAATAGCAGCGGCGTATGTAATTATGGTGAAATAATATCGTTCTAGATTTATGCTGATAGAACGTTTGGGTACATTAAATTTATAGCCAATTTCGCAATGTTTGAGTTAAAAATAATAGTTTGCTCTCAAATTTAAGTCGCTGAAATATTAAGTCAACAGAAGTTCAAAAAATATTCTCGTTGATTATGGAAATTAAATAATCAAAAAATCCAAAATCCAACAATGTCTTTTAGCTTAAAAAGCATTGTAGTGAAAAATAAATCATGATTCTACAAAAAAATAAATGATCATGCTTTAATATACAATAAGTTTTCATAGAGAGCTACAAAAAAACAAATGATCATGATTTAATATACAATAAGTTTTCATAGAGAGCTACAAAAAAACAAATACAATTTATAAAGAATGAACAATATTCTTTCACAAAGAGAATTGCGGTTTTCAATAATGTTTCCTTCTTAATGAGCTCACTCTTTGAAAGTAATTTAACAGAAAGTTGTAACAAATTTAAATAGTTATGCAGTTTGTAAACAGCTTATTTTACCCCTGGGTCAGCAAATTTTTAAGTGTTAAAGAAACAGAATATAAAAGGTATCAGAGAGCCATAAATATGCAACAAATAATACATGAATTTTAGGGTAAAAAACAATAAGCTTAAGAGTTGAAGTCTGAAGAGCCGTACCTGGCCCGTGAGCCGAGGTTTGCCGTTCTCCGGTTAAGTCTATGCCCCGTTTTCAAGATCAAATAGAGTAGAAACATCATAATATGATTATCGTATATAATATATCTACAAAAGTTTCAATAAAAATCCCAAGAAGATTGACCAGTTGTTGTGTTTGAGCAACCAATCTGGCATTTGAGCTCTATACTATGCAACCAAGTAGGACGGAAAGTGTAAAGCGTCCATTATCCAATGCTTCTTCCAGCTTTCTGGATCGTTTTTTACCACTTAAAAGGTGGCATTAGTATGTTATGGATAAGGTTAATACATGATGCGATAAAAATATAGTTTTGAAAGTTGATCGTCTCAAAGCTTTTAAGTATTAAAATATAAAACGATTTTCACATTATGATTATTTTTGTGGGCTTTTATTATCAATGCGTAACATGACTGTTTGTTTAATTTTAATCTATGATATTTTCCCCTCAGTTTTTAAATTGAAGGCCACTGTATTACTTTAATGGCATCCAAGCGTTTCTGCGGTAATATTTCATTTCATGAAATTCTACTGAATAATAATAACCAACAAGTGTTTTTGGCAATTACCGCAGTTGATTTGCTGTGTAGGCTTTATTGCTATTTTGCGGAATGGTATTGCGAGAATTTGAAAAATAAATTTAATTTAAAAATCTTTGGTTGTTTTTATTTACAAAAAATACACATCAGTGGTAATTTTAATGAATATTTTACTTACCACTTTTCTCAAGTATCAGTTTTTTTGACTCAATGGTAAAATGTTTATTTCATCGTGGCTTTAAATAAGAAAGACGTATTCAACAGTAAAACAATAAGAGAAGGTACGTTTTTTATGTACATTTAAAAAAAAAAAAAAACTTTATTTCAATATCAAAAAAATATTGTTATTTTGTTTGTTGTCTGCTGTTCCTGATTGAGGTTTTGTCTTATTTGACTGCTCGATAAAGAGTTTGAATTGTCATTGACACTTTTGTTTAGTAATGTTCAAGTGTCAAAATGTAGGAATATCTCTTATGTTATTATGTTTCATCCACCCTATCCAATCTTGCAAATGAGATGTTAATGGAGAGTAATTTACTAATTACATTTTTATATTCACGCCATACCTACTCTGTTCTGATAAGAAGTCTAATATAAGTAAGATTTTTTTTGTATAGACTTAAAGATATGATGTTTTTCAATTTTATATTTATGTGAACAATAAAACAAATATTTTTTATTTATATTGGATTTTTTTTTGTATTATATGTAATAAGTATTGTGATTTAATTTTAATAATACTGTTGAGCTTGTTTATAAAATATGGCGAAAAAATATGTAAAAAGTTGTTGGAAAATGAACTTTTCTATTGAGTAGCACTTGGCTTAATAATGGTGTGCACTACTAGTCCACACTGAGAAAAAAAATGACTTAGAAATGTTTTAGTCATCATACGTACGATAAACTTTTCATTAATTAATATTATACAATAATGGTTTACAAAAAGATAACAAGCAAATGTTCCAAAAGCAATGAAAAGGCATATAAGTTATTTTAAGCGTTGTTCACAGAACGGTATTTGTAAAAATACATAAGGCATCAACGAGTTTACATCGACAAATTCTGAATTTAAAATATAACAGGAATTTCCAGCGAAATTAACTGTTATGTTTTTATACTTTTAAAAATATCGTCTTCAGATAAATTTGCTGTTTATTTATAGAGAGCTTTAAAGGTAACATTAAACGATCGAATTTTATTTCAATTAGGGTAACGCCTGAACTTAATACATCGACACTGTTAATATATATTTTATTTAAATTTGAGAAAATTAGATATTACAAGTATAGATTTTGATAAGCTATGAATCCCAGTCAGTGATTTTAATTAGTATTTTTATGTGGTAGATTTGAAAGAGGTAACTTTATTCTTGACGGAATAAAACTAGCTTATTGTAACTAAAACAGAAAAAATTATTAAAAAAAAAACTATAATCCAGTTGAATAATAACGCTGTAAATTCTGGTCATCAAAAACCAGAGGGCTTCTTATAGAGAAGCGGCCCGCGTCAAATAATCTCACAAGTTAAAATTAGTGACATTATAAACACGGTGAAAAGTCGGTTACTGCTCCGATTTTAATGATACAAACACATTTAATGTTGTAATAATTGTAAAGGGTACTAATGCATTTAAATTGTACCATTATGAATTCGCACTAAGCACATTAGGGTACATTTATTTCATAATGAATTCAGTGTCTCTCAGGTCACAAACACCTTTTGTTAAAAACTGACAAAAGAACTCTGACTTAAAATGGAATGAATATATTTAATTTGTAAGCTTTATAATTATAAAAAGTGTATTTTAAATGTCGGGCTCTAACGACAATTGGCTCTTTTGCTATTTGCTTTTGCTATATCTGCTATTTTGAATTCTCCAATAAACATTTCACAGTTGGAAAAATAGCTTAAACAAACAAATTTTTTACTTATATAAGCCCATGTGCCTCTAGGCCGTTTTTGTCTTTGGTTAAATAAATTACCTTTGTGGCTTTAGTCATTTATGTATGATTGACAAGCTTGACAGATGTCTCAAAAACTCTTGATTTGAAAGGGTAAAAAATAAAAATCCTCAATACACATTTAAAGCTTTTTGTACGTAGAGAAATGAGTAGATAAGAGTCAGTAAAGCATGCTTACTTAAATCGAATTTACCCAAAACTCTGCGTTTGGACATGTGCTGTTTGTATTTTGAGCACCTCAAATATGCATGGTTTGAATTGATAAAAGTAAGTAAGAGGCAAAGCAAAAGCAATTAATTGACCACTAGTTCTGTCCTAGCCTTGTCCTTTTATTCTTATTCCCTTTGGAAAAGATGTTGAGCAAAACAGTTTTCGTAAAAAAAACTTATGTTGATATACCTCCATTAAGAAGCCAAACTATTCACATTGGGAATGCACATGGGTTAGAAAAAAAACTTTACAAGAAGTGAGTTCTCCCACCTTTTTTAAAAAAAAAAAACTGATATATGTTCATGTAATATACATGAGTTTTTCAGATTAATTGTCTTTATAAACATTTATTAACCCTTCCCTTACTATGCAAAAAAGCATAAGCTCCTGAGCTGTGTAGTCGTTACACATCAGGCAAACGGGAGTGAATCATGACAATTGTATGTAGTACTGCTGTAGTAGTGTTATATAATAGTCATGATTCTCTCCCGTTTGCCTGATGTGTAACAGATACACAGCTCAAGAGCTAGTGCTTTTTTGCATAGTAAAGGAAAGGTTAAAGCCTTATCCGTATTTTTTATTAAATATTACACCCACCTGTGTATATAAGAACAATAAAATCTTGTGTAAATTGACACTGGTTTATTTTGAATACATCGTAAGATTAAAATGCTAACGATAAAATACAAAACTGTATGAAACATATCCAGCTAAATATAATGAGTTGTGTTTAGCTCCGTCTTTCTGCGGCATACCACCCTGAGTTTTAAGAGTTAAGCATACGCTAACCAAATTAGAATAGATGCTCTCAAATGGAAACACTCCCTTGTTCTTTATAAAGGGTTGCTATTATTTTAACCAAGTTACACGTAAGCTCAACTAACAGCCGGCTTTCAGCTTGTATGTGCTCTGAACGTTCTGCAAACGGTTTCTCGCATTGTGGCAAATGATTAAAAAATAATAAGAATTGTATACGGTAGCAAGAAATTTTGCTGGTTGCGGTGGTTTGAAGCAAACTTTGGTACAAAAATAACCATACATATTCAACTCACTTAACAACTATACCCCTTTAGGTGATCTCTTTTCTTTGATGTAAGTGTATTTTTACTGTAACGCAGAATTTAAATAAACTTTTCGGTAAAAAATATGTTTTAAGTAATAATTGTTAATTGATTTAAAATGATATTAGTGTCCGAGATAAAAGCGCCAAATATATAAGAATCACCCAAAAATATCTGAAAAAAATGAAGATGAGATACCCAACACAATTTATCCCACTCAAATACCTGCTGATATAACGTGAGCTCCATTATATCATAAACAATGACAAAGCAATTAAATTTCTAAAGAAAAACACTATATTTTTTTAAAAATATCGTGTGGTTACAACCATTTTCAAAGCGGTGTCGCCCTTAAGTTTTATTCATACATATAAAAACCGTGAAATCCTAAGAGTCACTATGCTTCAAATAATTATTAAGACATATATTTATTTTGAATAATTAAATAGTACACGATAGAAAATATTTGAGATAACAGCGAATATATCCAATGCACAACATTTACATTATAGTTTTTTAAATCACTTATAATGAGAAAAACCGTTGCGAAAACCCTTGTCCAAGATCTTAAATATAAAATCGAATAATACCAACATTAATATTGATAATGATGTAACATAAAGCAAAGACCATCTTATTTCTAGAGCGAACTTTTGACCGCGGTCGAAACATGAAGTTCATGGATGCATAATATAGTTAATAAAATAATCTTTTACTCGAGCAAATATACATTTTTCAGATTGTGATATTTTATTTCATTACACATTTCAACTGTAGGCTTTTATCTAAAATAGTAAGTATAAAAAAAATCTTGTAATAAACAAAGCAACGCTGCAGCTTTTTATTGAAATATTTCGTGTGTTTTTTTTTAAATGAAGGTCCTCAGAGAATTTACTTAAAATGGCGGATGGTAAATAAATTTTAAAACCGCATTCCCAGCATAATTTGAGTTCACCATTATGTTTTTGTAAAAAAAAAAAACAAAAAAGGATTTCGCCGCCATTTCGGAATGATGTTTGGGCAAAGTTTTACTTTACCTCGGTGTATATTATTATTAATTAACAAGAGAATGGAAGAACAAAGGGAAATTGTTGAAAGTTGTGACGATACTTCAAAGAGGAGTTGTATTGTACCTGATGGAGTGTGCAGGTATTGGGAGCTCCATTAAATATTCGTTATTTAAAAAATGTTACATAAATTAAGATTAATCAAATCAAATTTTGGCAAGGTCTTAGTAGAAATCGTGAAAATATTATCATATGACACGCAAAATAAGTATGGTATTTACAAAAAAATAATAATGACTCCGAATGGACCTTATCTTAACAGACGCTGTTTAATGATAACTAATTGATATTAAGTAGCTTAACCTCATTTTTCGAAGATTAAGAACGTAAGGATACTATAATAGTAAATCGTTCATAACTCTCTCTCATATCTAGGAAGAAATGTAGACTAACATACAGACGCCTCTGCCTTTTAGTATAAAACTATAATTATTTTTTTAATACCATGTCCGCTCCCAATGTTGAGCGTATGGTCTTCAAATGGAGTTTATCTCAGCAGAAGTGTTCCTACGAGAACTGTTTGTTACTCAGTTACAACAACCTCTCTTTGTTTCCAAAGAGAGAAGGAATATAAGGATAGGGCTACTAGTAAGACAATACTAGTGGTTGGCTAATCGCTCTCGCTACGCCCCGTTTTTGGGATAGTATGTTTGAGAGGAGGGAATTTAAGACATCAAAAACATTCATGCCTTCGAACAGAAATTCACAAATTGATTGAATAATCAATTTATAAAACTGTCCATACTGGGATTCAAGCCGGTGCCCTAAGCCAACGACGTTATCCACTCGACTACGTAGGCAGGGCTTGAGCAATTGTCAAATCAGACGTATAAAGATTTTCAAATGAATCATAATAATAATTTTACAATAATAATTACTTAAAAAATATATTCAAAGTATGCAGATTTTTTTTTTTTATATAAGACAAATAACTGTATTTAAAACAAAATTCCATTGTAATAGTTTTTTGCCAGCGATTATTCATTGAAAAATCATAACTACCTATATAAACAATAAAGTTATAATATAAAATTATTTTTGATAACTTTGTTATAACACACTTGCTGTGTTACAATATGTGACACGTGCTTCGCCTCTTTGAGAATCATCGGAAGGTCTACGAATAACAAAGTTATGTATATATATTATATAAGTAGAATAACAAAGCTATCATACTTGATTTTATATATAAAATGAACTTTAACAAAGTTACCGCTGAATCCATAGAATATAATAAAATTATAAATTGATATGTTCTACAGGTAAAATAATTGAATCCGATATAAATTAAAATAAATTCATTTGTTTTGCTTTCATGAGCTTTATATTACAAACAGTATGTATTATGTCTTAATTTATTTTTTAAATTAACGTCGGTTTTATACTTATATGGTTTATGATTACATAAAAAACAAGTTTTTAGCCTTCGCCTTCGATTTCTTTTAAAATATCTTATTTTGTGCCATCATATGATAACTATTACCATAAAATTATTCAGAAATAAAATGAAATCTTCCGAGAAAACCCAATATGAAGATAAAGAAACCTTTAAGGTACTTATATGGATTACACTCCCTAATTTAGTACGTGAGATCAATGTATTCTAAGAATATGTTAATACTCCAAGCTATTCGGATGAAAAGATATATTTACAGACGAGGCTTTCGAAGTAAAATTTATTTTTATTATTTTACGATTGTAACTTTTTATAATAATACGTCAAAGATATAACATACAGCTGTAATCAATACGCATTTTTTTATATTTTCAAATAACACATAATAGTAATTAAAGTGATCTTTGATCATAAATAAAATTGAATATCTTAACCATCAATTTTGTATCGAATAATTTTACTTATATTATATATTTAAATGAAGAATATTTATCGATTTCGTAATTTTGAGACAATATAAATTACCTAAAAACGTTTTTTTCTATGGAGTATATGAAAGAAAAAAACATTATAATTTATGCAAGATATTATTTAAAGACTTTTTAATTATCGTTTGATTGTTGACTAAGCAAAAATTTACATATATTTAAATAACGTTAAAGAGATTTCATATAAAATGAGTCAATTTAAATGAATAAATTTATGATATTTTAAAGTACTGCAAAGAGACTGTATAAAAACCCTATTTATTAAATACAAATACAAAAAGATATTTCTGAAACTCATAAATAAGGAAATTTTCTTTCAACGGCCAACTGCCATGAAATAACATTTTAAGGCTACGAAATTATTTCTACTGAAAATTCCTTTGACGGGTTATAAGTAACGATTCAAAATATTGTAGGTACATAGAAATATTAAGTACAAAGTTCAAAAGTTGTAAAACTCATAATCAACTACCTGTCTACTAATTTGAGAGGAAATAAATTTTAGTGTTTTTAGAACCTAGCATACATAATTGGTCATATTTATGAAGTAGAGGTATCTCTCTTGACAATTATCATTAATGAGTAAGTAGTCTTCATGATCACTCGACTTCGTGATGATATATTTTATTATTTTTTGTTGGGAATTCAAACCTTTGACCGCGTACCCGTGTAGGAAGATATCATTTTTTTTTTGTCAATGTCTCAATCAATATCCGCTCTAAATTTGAAGCATAAGGCCATCTAATGGAGTTTTTCTACAACAAGTAGAGATAAAAAGAATAAGACTAGAACAAGGATAGTGATTAGCTGATCACGCTTTATGCAATGTGCTATTTTTTAATTAGAAAGGTGAGAGGGATTATATAGACAACAAAGACATCCATATAATTTAAGATTTCGACTGAAGGTGCGTGTTGGAATTTCAATATTAAATATAAATCGTTCAAATTATATACATTCACACAAGTTTTGTCACTCACGACCCGGGTTTCACCTTTCGTCATCTTCAAGCGTTCAAGTGCACGGATGAACTTGAATTGACGTTCAGTAAATAAATGTATCGTGTTTATATAAGAAATAAATGTATCACTAAGTTTAAAACCATTGTAAAAATGCTCTTTATATTGAGATTTGATCCCGTGAGATCCGGCGCGAAAGCCAACGACGATAACCTCTGTGACATGACTCGTTTTCTTACAATCGATTTGTAAATAATGCTCATCTAATAATATTTGCCGCCTGCTGTGGCCCAGTTGCTTAGAGCTTGCTCTACCGATTACGCAGGTCTGGGTTTGATTCCCGGTCAGATCACAGTGAATTTGAGAATTATTCAATTCAAAGTTGTTATCGAAGACTGGGTGTTTGTGATGTCAATCCACATAATTTCCTTTCCTCCCATCCTTCTGGTTCTTTGATGACTGGGTGTAACAATAGCGATTAGCCAACCACTAGTCCTGTTCTAGCCTTATACTTCTTTCCCTACTACTCACTTTGAAAAAAGTGAGGTTGAACGTCTGAGTAACAAACAGTTCTCGTAGAATAAATTTCTGTTGAGATACCTCCATTAAGAGGCCATATGATTCACATTGGGAGTGGATATGGTTTATTTTTTTCAATAGTATGGTGTAAAATTTTCTGAAAATAAATAAGATTATCTTACAAAATTGTATAACTTCATTGCGTATACTTTAGAAACCATGTTGATATAAAACACGAATGACAATGTCATATAAAATCTACATCTACTAAAAACGGGGTGAATATGTAATAGAATTTTATGCTTTCCCTTTAGGAAATTTCTCCGTTATGTAACATATTATTATACAAGATAACATGCTGTATATAATTTAACAATATTACTGGCTACAGGAATCCGGCTTTCCAGTGGCCTATATAAAAACTTTATAAAGTAATAAGTCCTTAAGCAAGTACTTTAGTTATGTATTTGTTGAATTTATATCTTAAGGCTTGTCGGCAGATCGTCTTCTGACATGGGTATTTTTCTAAGAACCTAGCATTTAAGGCTTAGTGAGTGGTTTTATATCAGGATTTTGGTCTTCTTATCGTTTCATACATTTATTTGGTCAGATCAAGCCTAATAGTTGAAATGTTAGTCTGGGATAATCCAATTTCAAAGTACAATAAATGAAATAGAAAACTAGATTATTTTATTCTCATGTTGGATTAACTATCTATTTATGGTAAAGAGCAAAAAATGTGTTTTTAATATACATAGAGAGGTTTTCAATGAAGTCAAATTTATATGTTACTTGAAAACGTTTTTCGTACCCATATCGATGATAATATAATATAATTAATACTTTTATTTAAAAGAAAATTATTCAAATAGAAAAAGTTAAAAAAATAATAAAACTTGAGTTCTTTACTGAGTATAATCTCATCAAAAAGTATAAATTAATAATTCCATATTTTTTACGGTTCCCACATACCAATTGAATTTACTATAACTAAAACTTTATTTTTCAATATATTTACGTTAGATTTATTGTGCATATATTATAAGCCAGTATTTTAAGCCAAGCCAAATTATTTATATGTAATTCTGATGAAGAAGTAAAGCCAAAACAAATATCAACTTGATAAAAAATAAACGGTTCCCGGTAAATTACTCGAACGCAATTGCTCGAATGCAAATTGCTCGAATGCAATTCCTCGAATGGAAATTGCTCAAATAACAAGTTCCTCGAATAACCAATTCCTCGAACGTCAAATGCTCGAATTATAAATTGCTCGAAATATTTTATTAAAGCTTTATAAAAGCTTAAACATTAATTACTCATTTTTCAAAAAAATATTTATGCAAGTCGGGAAATAAAAACCGGCTCCCATAATAAACTATAATATTTTTGTGTTGTTGAAAATTGCCAATTTCATAAAAAAAATTATCAATTTTTAAAAAATACATGTCCGCTCTCAATGTGAAGCATATAACATCCTTATGAAGTTATTTTAACAGATTTTGGTACTCAGAAGTGAATAGAGGATAGAAGAATATTGCTTAGATAGAACTAGTGCTTAACTAATCGTTCTCGCTATGCCCAGTTATTTTAGGATTGTAGGAATGAAATGAGTTATTAGACATTAGAAACATCCATGCTTTTAAACAGAAACTGATAAATGATTGAAAAAATGCTCTTCGTACTGAGACTTGTACCCGCAAAAACTGTTATGGAAGTAAACGACGTTGACCGCTGCACCATGGACTTTATGTCTAAGTTACAGTTGTAAATGCTCGCTCAAAAATGAGAATTAATCTTTATGCGGCAATATAATGTAGGAGATGGACAATATATTTATTTTTATTTTATAATGGTAAACATATAATTTTCTTAAACACACTTGTATTGATATAGCTTATTTTTGGTTGTTGTGGCCTAGAGGGTTTTCACACTGCTCGGTGTCGTAGTTCAAAGTACGATTCTTCAAACGCAAAAAATGCATAGATTTACAGATGGATATCTAAATAAATAATGAATAATTAATGGTGAAATTTATATTGAAAAATTGTTCATGCCTAGCATTCTATTAAACTATTCTTCACTAAACATTAGGCTAATATATAGTACACAGTGAAAATTTTTCTGATGTACAATATTAAATAACTATCTGAATTTCCACACATTAAACCGATATCTTAATAATGCATTAAGTTATATTCACATCGAATCCAAATTAAAGAACGAGGGAACAGTGAATTTTGAATTACCGTAAAAAAAAGATATATGATTTCTTTCCATCTTCTATTTCGACTTTTTTGTTTCTATTCTACGTTTATCTTAAAAGACTATCACATTCATTACTGACGCACAGGTCATTAGTCATTTTACTGACAAACATGTAAATTTTTAAAAAAAGTATTCATCAGGAATCTATAAACTATAATACTCTGCAATGTAGAGTCTACATTAAGAAATACTATAGCTTAAAATATATATTTTTTTTTGCAAAAAATACAATGTTTTGCAAATAAAAGGATTTATTTGACATATTATTGCTTACAAATGTAAGTTTATTCAAGCTGACATATAAAGTAAAGATGTTTTTGACATTTCGTATTTATATTCTAAGCCAACATATGGTTTACTGATGACGTTGACATGCCATTATATTCTATATTTGATTTCCATACATCCTTCTTTTAGTTTAATACCAATTTTTACTTTGACATAGCTTATTATCGTCAAAATGATAATAGTTTTATTTATTAATACTGAGAATGTTAAAAAAATTATAACCAATTTATGAGTTGGCTTTTTAAGGCTATTTAAATGTAAACTGCGACAAATTGAAACTTTATTTAAAATTTATTCGAAATATTTTACGTAATCAATCGTCTTGCGTAAATTCCATTTATATTTCTCGGCTGAATTCACAGCGATATAACTCAAAGCAGTCTTAAAATCCATCAAAAAGATAAAAAGGCGTATAGTATTTCTTCTATTTCCTGACATGCAAATAACTATAGAAATAAAGTATACGTCAAGTATTCTTTGAGACCATTTCAAAGTAAATAAAATTGATTCAGAAACCGACGTATCACAGTGGTGTTGCATTGATATAACGAATAAAGATAAATTTAACATATACTCAATATCACCTGAAAACAAACGGCCATGCTTAAATAATTATTCTTGTCACGTTCAGATCTGAATCGGGTCTATAACGTGAGGTGTAAATTGATTTTATTGATCTCTATTGCGTTACGAAAGTATGTTTATTGCTGCTTAGTGGTAAGCTTTTATGGTTGGCTTAAAATTCGCTTTGAGAAAAAAAAAAGGTTTGAAGTATTGCGATTCCCACCACCATCTACTACGGCCGAGCGTTGGATACTAGCAGACGTTTCCCAAGGTGTAACAGTGTTATATATATATATATATATATTTAGTTTTAAAAACTACCTAAATAGTTACCTAATCCCAGTCGATTGTAATTTATTGTGCTGAAAGTTCGAATCTTAATAAATGATAGAGTTTCTGTATCTGTAGGTCTATACATTCTCCGCATAACACCGAAAATTCAGAAAAAAAACACTATAAGCCACTAAGTTGGTACAGCTGATCAGGTCAACTTAATTAAGTAACACTTCCCGTTCAGAGGACATTAAAGGAAAATCCCAGATGATGAGAGCATCATCCTGTATTTTGACACTTTTACATTGTCTACACACTATCCGGAAAAGCTTGAAAAGCTTAGCGGAAAAATTATCATGTCCAGATGGAAAATAAAATATATGTTGGTTTTAAAAGTATGCATTTTCATTTTATCACACAAAATAAAAAATATTTGACTGCAATTTATAACAGCCAAGACATCAGATACGATGAAGTTTGTAAAACCATGTGAGATCAAGTTGATCAGAATTTTAAAGTCACTCGAGATAACTCGCCCGCTGTGATCTAGAGTTTGCTTGGTTTTCGTTAAGGTCAATGTCAAATTTAGAATTTCAATTTAAATTTGAGACCTAAGACGTGGGTGTTTGTGATGTTAAAATAGTTGATCTGAAGTGACTAACTATAAATTCTCATAAAAAAAATCTTGTACGATCTTTCAACTTTAAAATATTTAGCGCACTGGTATTAGCTGTAATGCCAAATATTTTTTTTACAAAAAAACTCGTAATTTATGCACGATGATTTTAAAAAACCTTTCTTTTTTTGTGCCATATTAGTTACAGGACGTCAGTGATTATTTTAGCGGCGATTTTGTGCCGCTCAGAGCTAAATAGATAGTCAGTTTTCGAAAATATAACGTTGTGTCACCATATCTTAAGATGTTGCTTCAAAGACAACTCCAGTTAAAAAAAACCCGCAAAGAAGTTTAAAGTTCGTTGTGAAAAGAGTTTTGAAAATATTGATTGATAAGATAGATAAATTATTGACAATTCTCGGGATGTCATCGAATATCAAAACGTCAAAATCACAATATAAATCTCCCATAATTTGCTGTAATTAATTATAATGTGGCCAAATTATGGAAGCTTTCAATTGTGGTTTTGACAATTGATTTGTGATTTTGTCGCTCTTGCTATCATCTAAGCATATATATTTTTGCATACATCAAGTTTATCCACACCAATACAATAATATATTTTAATACATTTTTTTTTGCGTTGCTTCTATAAGGTTAAGGCCTCCACATCGTTCAAGATGATCAATAACAAATAATTTTTGACCATTCCCGTTCTGATTCCATGACTCGGATGTTATCACAATATTTTTTTGTTTTCAACTATATGTATATAACGCCCAATCATCACATGGTATTTAAAACACATTTTCTCTCTGTATCGCACTAAGTGCGAGCATTGTCTGTTGGTACTGCAACTATATAATAATATGTACTAAATACTTGGAATAAAATTAAGGTTATCTTGATTTATCTAAGTGTCGGGTTTTAACAAATCATACACACAAGAACTCTCTACAATTGGGAGTATATATTGGCAGGTGGTATTTTTTCCTGGTATATTCAGAATAATAATGATAAAATAACCTTTTAATAAACTAGAGCTAACAGACGAGATACGTTAAAACTGCCGCACGTATTTATACCATGAAGATTGATTAATGTTTGAAATACGACAAAACATCCAATTTAAGATATAAAAAGGCAACTGAAACCTTAATAAAAAAGTTGTCGGCAATTTTTTTTATGTCTAGGCTATATATATAACCTGGTTTAATCGAAATCGAAAAATGTGTGGTATAAATATTTATGTGTACGCTGGATTAGATATAAAATAAGTTTATTACAATGTATCAATGCCGTTAAAAATATTGGTGACTCAAAAATCAGACCAAATGATTGGTGCTTTTTCCCATTTTATTTAACTTTGAGCTAAACGTGGCAGAGCAATAAAGTTACCTCCCTAAGCAGGCAGACCCGTTTCCCGCACGCCAATGAAAACGACCAAGCTATTGTATCGCTAAAGTTTTTCCCAATAGGTTTTATTTCCTGAAATTTATCATCGACTGTATGCGTAAATAATGGATAAATGTGAAAAACTTACATAATCACAATATATGAAGCGAATTTACCATTTCGCTAACAATAATATGACTTTGAACGGAGTTATTAATTTGAAAATAGACTACAATCTGATTGAACTCTCAGAAATGAAATATTATAAGTTATTTTATTGAAAGTTATTTACTTGTAATAGAAATTATATTGCCGTAAAAACTGGTGGTAAATATTTTGTTCTCTTATGAGAATGTTTGGGTTTGACCATTGTGTGGGTCTTTTTATATATTTTAGATTTACTTTGACATTTAGTTCACAATAGTGATTTGTGAAAAATATTTTGATGATTAAATTTTTGGTTGATTCATATAATTTAATATTATTCTTATACAATCTTTTTCAGCGATTATCATTCTTATAATAAACAAAAAAAATACAAATATGTCAATAGAAATCATAAAAATCTACCAATAATTATTTGTCTTTACCAACAATTAAAATATCTACAAAAGCCAATAATTTTGAATCTACATGTGTTTACTTGTTGCATTTGATTATTTCATGGATAAATATAGAATTTAAATATGAAATATCTATTATAAATATCGTTGGTTATTTTCTACAAAAAGTAAAAGTTTTCAGGAGACACATAAATGTACTTTATTCTACAGCTAAAGCTATAAAACACCACTGGAATGGTTTTGTCGTCAATATCTTGAGAAAGTTAATAAGAAAGGAAGCAAAAAAGTTTCCGTCCATGTCATTTTATTTTTCATGCTAAAGATAGCACATGACTATATTATTTGCGTTATTATATTAGGCTAAAGAAAAGTATGAAATATATTTTTTTTAAAATACGAGTTCATTACATCAAAAAACTCAAAACTGACGAGGATGAAATACGTGCTTGCAGAAAATGAACAAAGATATTGTATAATTTGAAGAAACATTAAGCCATTGTATGCTTTTTTCCTGTGCATAATACAATTTAATAAATACATATACGCTCACTGCTTGTATGTTTATTATAGGAAATCTAATTATTTTATGTGTCTCCAGGCGATTCAAAAACTCGATGGTTATAAAAAATGGTAAGCCGTTACATTTCCATTCCATAGATTTTCATATTTATAAATGGATTCATGTTGTTTATTACATTACATTTTTCATTAATTTAGTTATTGTTTATATTCAAAATGAAAGAGTCTTTTGGTGTTTGTTTCTATGTTTATTTTCAATTAACGTTAAGATAGGTAGTCAAAGATATAAATAAAATATTGTTATCCGTTATAACACGTACAATTATTTAATAAATGAAGTAGATTCTGCTGTTTTTTGATAAAATAACATAATTCTTGAATGTTTTGATGTCTTTCTTTGTAGTAAAATTTAAATTAAAATAAGAAAATTCTAATAACTGTCCGCCAACCAAAAATTTCATAACATCGACGCGTGTTGATATAGAATTAACATATTTGTTGTGCTTGAAAAAAATCTCAATATTTACTATTTTAAAATCTGCGTCTTTCCCTTTTTGCAAACCAAAATTTTGCGAACAGGCGAGAATTATGCCCGGTAGTAAATATAATGAATAGGTTTTCAATGGGCGTACCGATTAATTTGTTCACATTCTTTAACCATGTTAGATCATGTCCGTTTTACTATGAAAACTGAGTATTACTCAGTTTCTCAATATATTTGTTTTCAAAGAGAGAATAGGTATAGAATAGGACTAGTAGTTAGCTAATGGATCACGTAAAGCGCGTTATTTTAAGATTAATAGAGTAGTAGGATTTTTTTAGATATGCCAAACATCCATCCATACCTTGGAACAGAAATCGATAAATCAATTGAAAAAGTTCTGCTCGTACTGAGACTTGAAACCAGGACTGTGAAGTTGGAGTTGGAGTCTGAGTCGCGGAGTCGCGGTGTTTTGACCGGAGTCGGAGTCGTAAAAAATGAGCGGCTCAATTTTTTTTTGAAAAATATATTTAATGACGTGTATTCAAACAAAATAGTCCAATGTGTTGACATTTCATGCTTGGGTGACTAAAGATGATCTGATGGTATACATATAAGTGAAAATGAAATAATTCAAAAATTTACTCGGAATTGGAGTAGTTAATTTTTTTAAAGCTGGAGTCGGACTCATCTTTTTTATACGACTCCACAGCCCTTCTTGAAACCGTAGGATTCGTCGCGAATAAAATTGTTGTTGACTTCTGCACTACGTACCCGATCGTAAATAATGATTTCCAAAAACGACGAGCAAAACAGTAAAGGCTTTGAAAAGAGAGCCTGTGTCACTTTCAATAAAATTATCAAATATAATTGAACAAGTTCTACATTTTAAATGCATACCAAATTGCATTTTTTTCAATAAAATTAAAGGTTAGAATTATTGTTCGAATAAATTCTATATCGTTGCACAAAAGATAACTTCCGTCACCTTTCACGACATTTGAAAACGTCGAAGCGTAATACGTGCAACGATAAAAGAAAAAAAAAAAACCGATTTTCTATTTTAATATAAAAATGGGAGATTTGTACAATCGCCAAAACATCATATTGCTATATCGTCAAGTATAGCTATATCGTTCGTTTTTACGAGCTCAATCCTCTTTTATTATACGTCACCCCGTTTTACTGAATCGTATATTCTCAAAAAAAATATTAAATACTACTCATTGGGTAGGCTATTTTTGAAAATGCTCTTGTAAATAATATATATTGATGTTTGTATACCTCTGCGGCTTTTAACAAAGTTGTTTTTTTATATGATAATGTTAACAATAATTTGGCTTTTACAAATTGAAAGAAGTCCAAAATCAGAGTTTTGAATAAATTCAATTTTAGCTCTGTCATGTTTTTTTTTTCCACTGGAATAAAATAAAATAATATATCTAAAACAAAAAGTTATATTCATACTTCCAAAATTACAAGGTGTTAAGAGATATGTTATCGATCATAGAAAAATGACCAAACCAATAAAAGTCATTTATAAAACAACAGAAAAACGGCCCAACAGCCCATGGGTCAGTGTAATACCTGATGTAAGTAAAGAGTAGGCTTAGACTATTTTTACATGTATAAGATATTTATTGGAGAATTTTATGTAAATACCAGTTTAACTTAAAAAGCTAAGCATGTTAGTTGGGTCGATTGTCCTCTGAGTCCCTCAATTTTGAGTAATATTTTGTAATATTTGAGACCAAATAACTGTTTGTCGCTCTATCCTGAGCTAGTTTTGTTAGAACCCCTATACGTAAACGTGCCTTTAACCTTTAGATATTAACTTAATACTGAGAAAATGTATTTTTAATAACGAAATACATAGGTATGCTATATGAAAATTTAAAAAAGTGCGGCAAAGATGTGAAAATATTTAATAATTTTATTTACATTACACATATATTCTTAATGATTTGATTGGCAATCTCTTTTGAAAATATTAGCTTTATAGATATTACCAACATGTGCTACAATCTTAGTCATATCAATCGTTATTTGAGAACTGTTTTGGATATTGAATCCCTGAAGTTTAATTAAATCATCCAACTAAATTAAAAATAAACGGTGTAATATATTTTTTCAGGGTGAATATGTGTGAACTCAGCCTGGAAAAATGCTAGAATTTATGCTGAAAAACTTTAGATACTGTAACAAATTTATGAATTTGTGAACTAAAAACAAACTATAATAATTATTAAACTTGTTCTAGCGTCCATTTTTAATACAACACTATAAGTATAACGCTGACTTAATAGGGTGAACGAATTAAAATAAAATCTCTTTTTCGCCAGGGTTAAAAATGAACCGAATATTTTCTCAGGCGCTTGTGCTAAGTAAAGGTGATTTTTTTGGCAAGTTTTTTGTAAATACGATTTGAAAAAAATATGTTTACGCTATTTTGGCAAGACTCCTAATAGTCCAGCAACGTTAAATAAACCTCTAAGTGTTTTTACAGATTCCCTACTTCTCTTTTATATGAAATATAATTTTGTGCGAACATTTAAACAAAGAAGAAATCGAATTATTCACGTGAAGCTTCCACCTTGTTTGACGCTACGATCACAAAAACAAAACGTTACATCAACGTAACATCAAAAGAAGTCTCACGTATTTGACTGTTGCTATAATTATTTGTGTTTCAACATGCTTATTATTACTTTATGTGTGAATGGCTTAATATCAGGACATATTCGCTGATCGTGGCATTTTCAACAGATCTTTAAAATTATGGAAAAATAAAAAAAACGCGTTTTTTTTTAAATACATACTTACTTTTAACTGCTATTTTGTGAATATTTTTGAATAATCATTTTTATAAATGATTGCTTCAATTACGATATTTAAAATATTTTTTTATCTTTTTTCAAACGAATTTACTGTTAATGGAACCTCTCAACAAAATATTTGAATACGGAATGGTGGTATGTTAGTGTTTTTAAAGAACTAAAATATAGCAATAAAATATCACAAACATATGTACATGTATTTTTATAGTAATCCATAGATTAAAAAAAAGTTTATGGCAATAAGTTTTCTATTCGAGCATGCGAGCCTTTGACCGTGCATGCAACAAATTGAAAACTTTGGCCACATACTTTTTACATTGATCCACATTCGACAGTTTTTCAAGTCGGTGTTTTTTATAATTCAAATAATTAATTTTGCAATTAATTGTATCGGCCAAGTAAAGCTAAAGTCACCAGCTCGTGTATTCAATAAAAGTCGTTCCAAGTTCTAAGAAACATAATGTATTCACAGGAAAAACTGAATCGTGCTTCAAAGCAACTAGTTAATATTAACTTTAGTTCAATGAGTTCACTGCATTGATATGTTTTACTATGACATACAGTTGACCCCCCTATGGCGTAGAGATTGGGTCTACGCTTTAGACATTCGACGTAATAGAGGACTAGGCGCCCATAAAATTTAGATTAGCTTCTTTCAATTGTATTTAACTAATTGAAGGAAATTAGCCAATCATTTTTTCCTATTCGCTTACCTTTTCGTTTCGTCTGCCACAGAAAACGTCTAGCAAAGTCAAAGGACAAAGAGATACGGGAAAATATTTTTTCAATCCACGTATAAAAAAATATTATTTGTTTGTAATACCGGGGACCGCTATTCAGGGGACTGCTGTATACGCTACAGAAAACTTCTCTAGAAGTAGGTTTACTTAACTTTAACTACCTGGGTACTTAACTTGAGCTACCTGGGTAGAGTTTCAGAAAAGATTTCAAGAAAATTCAACAAAAACCTTTTTAATGTCATTTTTTATAATTCTTTTAACTTGCAACGCATTTTAGTAAATTCTAAAGATAAACTTAATATTCTTAACCAAAGTGGCATTTATTTAATTGATTGCGACTCTTGTGGAGCCAGGTATATTGGTCAAACGGGAAGAGCTTTTAATATCAGATTTAAAGAACATCTAGCCTGCTCCCGTAAAGGGAATGAATTATCTTCATTTGGGAACCATTTGTTCCTAAATAAGCATACATTTGATATCTCTAAAAACTTTAGAATCCTGCATGTCAACAATAAATCGTTAAAACTTGATAAACAAGAGATCTTAGAAATAAATAGACAAAAATTTTTACCTAACTCTAATTTATTAAACGAACAGGTTGTATTTGCATCATCACCTTTGTTATATCCGTTTCATTAATCTAATTCTAACCTATGTTAACTGCTCTTCTATATTATTTATATGTTTTTCAAAATTTATTCCTTTTGTAAGAATTGATATGGTTTTTAAAAATGTCTTTTTCAGAATCTTCATTACTGCCGATTTTGTTGAAGTACATCATTGCTTGGAAACGGGAAAAACACCAAATCATCATTAGGATATTTACTTTAGTAATGTAGTGTTTCACTTTGTGTAAAAATTTCCCAAATTTTAATTGTGTTTATAATTGATATCGTTTGCCACTTAGATTTATTATTCTTTTATGATGAGTTTTTAATTGTTATGGGTGTTAAGCATTTTAATTTTGTGTAATTATAATGTAATTTGCTAATCCTTTAAATTGTTAATAGTTGCTTACACCTTTTTATTTCAATTTAAATTTGTATAAATATCACTGTTTTTGTATTTTTCTTATCAGTTGATAATGCTCGCGATGAGCGAAACCGGTCCTGATCTAATAAATTTTATGTGGAAAAAGTACTAAAAATGTTTTATTATTTTTATTATAATGCCATTCCACCAAGTATTGACAGTGAACACATTAAAAGTGATTAACTTTAATTGTCAATGTTTAATCGTGGAAAAAAAATGCACATTTTATGCAGTTGTGTGATAATTATCACTTTATAACTTCACTTAGAACCGGTGATTGGTCAGGTCAACACTGTGGTTTTGGTTACTTATCAGTTGCGAAGAAACAATATGAGTACCTAAGGATGAATATATTATTAGAGAGGTTTTTTCAAAGTGAACTTATTCCACTATTTGGCAAAAATAAGTTACGAAAACCAAATTTTTAATAAGTATTTTTCATATATCAATTAAAAAATCAGTGTCAGTAACCATTTTTTCGACTAGTTACAACGAAGTCCTGCCAGTCAGACAATCAATTCAATTAAAATTGGTGGGTTTAATCAGTTCCCTTTGTAAATACGCCTTTCATTTGTGATATTTAACAAGTTTCAACCTACCTTTGATCTGATACTAAAAGGGCTAAGACACCAATTTGCTAAATCGATTTTTATTTAAGCTTTTTTCTTGATCTCCTGCGAAAAGAGTGGTAGATTGATAAACAAACCGGTTATCATAAAAAAACTGTTAAGATGCTCCATCTTAAGTAAATATGCATCTAATTGAAAGTAAATATGGCTAAAGAGAAGCAGCGTGTGGTAGTCGTAAGGAGTGGACATGGTATGGAAAAAAAGACTTATTCAGAAGTTGTCAGTACCTTCAAGATAATTTTGAATTTAATTTTGTGAAGCATTTGAACCTGAAAAATGCGTAGACAAAGTAAGTTAAAATTGAAAATGCTTACCAGTCAAGCGGAACCAATCCGGATGAGTAAATAAATTGATAGAATTTATATTGTTACTTGTTGCTAAGAATGTTGCATCCTATCACGAGAATACAGAAATATTTAATTGAGTTTTATGTTAATAATAATGTTTTTTTTTTTCAAAATATGATAACAACTAGTTTCTCAGTGTAAAAAAGCATTTTCAACAAAGTGAACCTTGCTCTAGTAATACAATAAGCGGTATAAGTATGTAATTCAACTTGTGTCTTTTCATCTGTAATTAATTGTTTATAGTCTACAATCTACACTCGATTGTCTATCTATACCAGCCATACTCAACCTGCGGCACAGTAAGCTCTTATGTGCGGCTCAAAATAATTATAGTCACCAAATATTTTACATGCAAAAACCGCAGTACTGGCGTGCCGGCTCGACTAGTGACTGTATTTTACATCAAATCAGTCGCTAGTCGCGACGCCATTGTAAATCATACATATGTATGCAGTATAGTATGTGATATATTTAAAGTTTACTATAAATATGTTGCGGCAAACCGCTCACGTAGAGAAGCAAAAATCGGAATGCGGCCCGGAGGAAAAAACGGTTGAGTATGGCTGCTCTATACCATGGCTATATTCTTTGCTCTTTAGATACATTTTTTGAAACTGAAAACTTAAGGTAAGACCATCGCCAAAAATATTTCCAACTCAAATGAAATATCCTTCTTTTCTAACTAACTTTCCATCGAAATTTACTAGCTTCTTTAATTTATATCTGGTAGACCTAAGTTAATTAAAATACCTACACTGAAAACACTTTTAACAATTCAAAAAGCCTAAATATATAACTCAAAGGAAAGAATCACATGTTTCTAATACTTAAACAAAAAGGATTATGTACAAAGTAATCAACTTTAATTTTATGTGGTATCTTTAGTTTCTCTGAAATTTTAATTAAAAGTTTCTTGTGTTGTGTTACAGTTTTAGTATATTTTATCTAATTTATTATATTATTAATGGAGAATTTTAACACATTTGATTAAAGTTTAACATTTTTATTTAAACAAAAAAAAAGTACATACCAACTACAGGACCAGACTGGTGCCGGGGGGGGGGGGGAGGTTATTGCTTGGATTATTTAATAAATTAATAATTACGTCGATCTTTACATTAAAGAAAGATAATATTAGTGTTGACTATGTTATAAATCAAAAAGCAGTTTTAAAAAAGAGATAACAGTTGTTTAGACCAGTGTTCCCCAAACGGTGGTCCGCGGTCCAGTGCTAGGCCTCAGAGACTTTCCGCTGGGCCGCAAACAGTATGCCGAATTTTAAGAAATTCGCCATGCAAAAATATTAAATATAGGATTTTTATTGCCTGCACGTTTTATTGTATTTTTAGTTATTGTTAAATAAGAAAACATCAATAATGCGGCTCCGTATTTTGTTTCTTGGCCATTTTTGTGCAGTTACATATTACTCATACTTCTAAAGTCCAGCTTCAAATTTGTAAAGCTTAGTTTATTGCGAATACTTATTCTGTTGTATTATTTTTTCTGTGTGCGACACGATGGTCGCTGGTTTTTTTAGAATCGACAGTCATAAATATTTGCTCTTCGACAGTGAACTCAGATGCAAAACCGTACCAAAATATACCAATAATTTCATAATACATAATTGTTTTCACTTTTAGGGTGTTCACTGTGAATACTCGGTGGAAAGGCATTATATTAATAAAAACACAAAACTCCTTTGTACTTTATTCCACTTTATTTAAAAGGTCAAGACCGGTTTCGCTCATTGCGAGCATTGTCAACTGAAAACAGTTGTATAATTATGCCCATTTGTAACAATATAAGATTAAAAAAATATTACATAAAAACCATTTTTATTTCATTATTATTGGTCCGCTATTTTTTCCTATTTTTACTGGTCCGCAGGTGTAAAAAGGTTAGGTTACACTGATTTAGGCTTTATTGATATCACCATACTTTTTGGATAATTGGTAATGGATATTAAGCAACTGATTGACACAAATTTTGATACCATACCTGCATCACCTCAAATGCTAGAAGTCTCGAACGGAAACGATATTCAGTTAAAATAAGTAATCTGGTCGTATAAATATACTTGTATAAAAATACAAAAAAGATACAATATATAAATTCATAATAATAATTAACCATTTTCTGTTTTTCTATGAATTTTTCATAGATTAATTAAATATAAATACCGTTGATCGAAGATGTATGTCAGAGCCGCTTTTTAATAAACATACAAAATAACGATCTGTTTACAATGACTTTGACAGCGTCGTCATATATTTTATAATCGACACATTCTAAGAAAATAGATAGAATTTAATTATTGTTACATAAAGTAACTATACGAAAACTGGAATTTACTAAATAAGAATTTCAAAGAAAATTTCTAAGTGAAAATATAACAAAATTTATGGTTTTTTTGATAAATTGTTTTTCAATCCCCCCTCCATTGCAATCTTAAAATAACAGAGTGTTGCGAGAGTGATAAGCCAACTACTAGTCTTTTCTGTCCTAGCCTTATTCTTTATATCCCTACATTCTGCGAAATCCATGTCCGCTTTCAATATGGAGTATATGGCTTCATAATGGAGGTTTCTCAACTGAAGTTTTTTACAAGAACTGATGGTTACTCATCATCTCTTTTTTTTAAATAGTATACCAAGCAATTCACCTTTGGTTCTGGTCACATAGCAAGTCTATCGACCTGGCATTCTTTTGTATTGTTACATTAACTTATGAGTATAACTTACGGTATCCGTCAAATACAATTCAAAACAAACATTAGATAAAAATAAAAAGTCAATGGCTTCCAAGAACAAAAACAAATGTTTTTAAATTTTGCAAATATTGATTTAAAACATCAAAAATTACGAGTTAAAAGATGTTGGAATGCCGTTTCACCACCTTACGTGGAAAAAAAACTCTATATTATAATGAGTTTATATTTAATAAATGTATGAACTTGTTAACAAAGTATTATTATTTGACTTAAGCGTGGAACTAAGCTTAAATAAATATTGAAATATTGCCAATTCTGTCGCTTGCATAATGGATTAATAATTATTACGTACTGCTTCGTGGTAGGTGCTTTTAACTTTTGTTGATATAAGGCTTACGAGAATAATCCCACACTTGTTTTTGTTTACGAAATGAAAAGTTTGATATTATGTGTATTATAATGAAAAATACATCCAAAATTTTACTAAAACATTGAGATTTTCTTAATAGTTATTATTTACTAACGATTGCTGGTATTATATAATGAAACCTAATTTTAAATTTGAACAATGAAAGGAAATATATGTTATGTCGTAATCTTTTGTGCCAAAAAATATTAAATATTTTAAAAATAATTTTCATAATTTGTTTTCGTTTTCATGAATATTTGTATAGCAGTTTGAATATTATCATATAGTGATCGGTTTTTAAATTGTAAATAAATATTTACAATTTTTTTAGCATACCATTTTATAAATAGATTATTTTACCGAGCTCCATAGTAAAGTGTTCAATACTGTTGGATTTGATTACATTGCTTACTAATAATTGAAAAAAAAGTTTTTCAAACTATTTAAAATATATTTTGTAACGTATTAATTTATATAGTACCCATGTATGGCGTAAAAAATATCTAAAAATAATAAACCAAATAAATTATATGATGTTTATGAAAAAAGCAAATTCATATTTTAAATTCAACTCTTCGATTTGAAAATAGTTACTACGTAAATTAACGAATAAAATTCGATACTAAAAACACCGTTGGGAGAGTAAACGAAAATTTATTAGCAGTACAAACACTCATCATCCATAATAATTCATCATAAGAAAGTTTTCCTAAAAAAAAACATTTATTATTTTTTGGCGTTAGGCTAAAAATGTTTAATAACTGAGATTTTTTTTATTCCGTTTTTTGGCGATCAATCAAACGTGCAACGTATGTTTGAAATGAGAGAGAGCAATCGGAATCAGTTCCAAACGTAGGCAATTTTCCGCCTGATTTGACATACATTTCCCATGTGTCAGTCCTTACGTATAGGTTTATACAGTTTTGACACCGTTATTTCTTGTTAAAAAATATATTCTGCCATCTTAAAACATGCCAAATAATCTTTTTCAATCCAGTAATATTGCATACAAATTATTTACTTTAATTGTCTTGATTGCTAAATAATATTTAATACCTTAGGACTGCTTTAATTTAGGTTTAAAAAAATCAGAGATTTGGAAACAATGACGGAAGTTTTCATATTTTGTTGAAAATAAGTTACGTATGTCATCGCGTAGAGCTGGAAATTCCGTTGTAGGAACATCTTCAAATTTAAAAATTTGTAATCGAGTAAGTAACAAAAACAACAGTTTACATATATATCAAACACGGCAGTTATTCAACGAATATCACAAAACAATGTTATATTGAAATAGCAAGATAATACTAATGTATTTTTTAACACAATCTTCAAACGTTTTATTTACGAGAAAAAAATTCTTTAATTGATTTGTCAACATTTAATACTCCCCCTATGGCGCTGATATGTTTCTGACCCTTAAAAAACCACTATATTAACCTTCATATGTGCTTTATACATCGATACCTTTTAAAGTAATTCATCTAAAAAAATATGAATTTTATAGTTCATATTTGATTATGGTAGTCTTCCAAATGTCTTTTTGAGAGATTCTTTGTTCGCATAAAAATACAAAGAGCAACCCAAACGTTTAAAATACGGTTCTGTAAAATTACTTTCAGCGATAATCAATCCATGCCACCAGCATATTTCACCTCTCACGAATAACTTGCCAGGGATTTGTGTAAACTGGCTACATGCAACTTAATGTAAAGTGCCTTTATTTTCATGTTTGAAAGTGTCGTTTCAGTATGTCACAACCTTTATTTGAATTTCACAAGATACATAACAATTTTAGATAGAAAACAAGTAATTGTAATAAAATAGAAAGACGCATATTTTAATATAAAACGGAAATCAAAAGTATTTGGAAAATTCCATTGCCTCTTACGATCTTACGCATATTTGTATATGTGTCAAAATATATTCGTTCTTTGAATAAAATTAAAGGCTAAACATTCTATTTTTTTTGTTTTTTATCTCTTCCAAGGATTTTTATATCCAAAATCCTAAGAATTTACAGATTTGCTAAAAAAATATATATTCTGTGTTTCATTTTCTCAATCCCGAAATTTAGGGATTGGTACGGTCACGATCCCGGGATTTCAAAATCACAGAATTGGACAGGATCCCGAAATTGGATACCCTTTTCACAGTTGAAAAATTAATGTTCCAGCATGTTGAGATTTTAACTTTTTAACGATATCTAAAAACCATTATTACCAGACTTGTTGTAATTCATATTGTCGTAAAATGTATTGTGCCATATTATGTCGATGAATTCTAAAAGTTATACAGCAAAAAAAAAACCAATATCAAAATAACTCTAGTAAACCTTGAATTTTAGAAAAAAAATATTTTATTAAATATCCAAGTTTTGTTTCAAATAGAAGTTTCACCTCTTTAAGAAAGCTATGAAAATAAAAACAAAAACCAAGCTCTAATGTAATTGGTTATTTAGTTCAGTGAACACGTCCTTATCTATAAATTTGTTTTTGATATTGTTACTTCGTGAAAGTATTTTATTGTAAGAATATACTTATAGATATTATTAAGGATTTATAAATATTAAATATTTCAAAGAAATCACCGTATAAAAATGAAGCAACTTGTTCATTATGGTCATGACGGTTTTTTGACTATATCGTTGATTTTTTTATTTTGTACTTTCAATAGATCTTTTTGTTTAGCTCCATGGGCACACGGGTCCTTATTTCTCTAATTTAAAAACTAAGAGATGCATTGAACAAACAACGAATTGTCACAATGCCAAGAATATAAAAATGGGTTTTTAATGCTTTACACATGTTTATCATTCTACGTATGTGTTGATTCATGTCGATTCATTCAGTCGGGTACTATCGAGCAGCGGTTACCCCTACTACTTTTTTTGAAAAAGAGAGGTTGAGCGACTGCTTAAACTTTTGCTGAGATACCTCCATTAGGAGGCCATATGCTCCAGATTAGGAGCAGAGATGGAGGTTTTTTTTTTATATCAACCATCATTTAATCACTTAATGTGAAACTGTGAAAATGTGGTTTTATCATATCTTGTAATATAAAAAAACGGCAATGTATGAGATTTTCTTAAATAATATAATCCATCATATTACAAAATCTCACGTATTGCAGTAATTTATATTCCGAGGTATGATAGACCACATGTTTCTTAGTTTTAAATTGTGTGGATTTAGTGACGTTTTTTATGAATCAACACATATGTATGTGGTTAGTAGAACTCATCAGCATGTTAAAAAAAATATCACATACAAGGCAAAAAATAATCAAATCAAACTTTCAATGAAATAGTATAGTCATAACATGAATTTTATGTCAATGCCAAGTTAAATAATACATCACTTTTAGGGTGTTCACTGTCAATACTTGGTGGAAAGGCATTATATTAATAAAAACAATAATCCTTTGTACTTCATTCCACTTTATTTAATATGTCAGGACCGGTTTCGCTCATTGCGAGCATTGTCAACTGATAAGAAATATAATTTAACAATGCTATTTATACAAAATTGAAAAGTTATACACAACAGTTGGCATTGAAAAGAAATTGCTAATTACATTAAAGTGATTCTAAAATAACACAAAATTAAAATGTTCAACACAACTAACATATAATTAAAAAGTCATCCCAGATTCATAAATTCAGAATGCGATTGAAAGTAATTTCAAACATAATTAAAATTTGGGAAATTTTTGACAAAGTGATAAAATGTTACAATAATAAAGTGAATATGCTTAATGATAGTCTTATGTTTTCCCCGCTTCCAAGTAGTTGGTGTGTTCATTCATCACTTAAACAAAATCGACAGCCAGGAAGATTCTGAAAAACAAATTTTTCAAAGACCATATCAATTCTAACAAAAGAAATCTATATTTATTTTATTTTTTAATTTATATAAAAGAATAGTTAACAAGGGCTAATGCAATGGATAAAGTAACGGGGAACTAGCAAAAATTATTTGATCGTTTAAAAGATCTGAATCAGGTAAAAATTTGAATCTATTGATTTCTAGGATTTCTTGCTTGTCTAGTTTGACAGACTTGTTATTTAAATGTAGAACTTTAAAGTTTCTACCAATATCGAAAGTGTGTTTATTTTGAAACAGATGGTTTCCAAATGAAGACTGTTCATCCCCTTTCTTAGCACAATTCAAATGCTCTTTGATTCTAATATTAAACGATCTACCTGTTTGACCAATATATTTGGCGTTACAGGAGTCGCAATTGAGTAAATAAATACCGCTTTGGTTCAAAAAGTTTAATTTATCTTTAGAATTAACTAAAACACGACTCAAGTTGAGTGTGTTATAAAAGGTTACATTAAATTTATTTCTATCAATTTTCCTAGCGATTTTTTCTGTAACTCTACCCAAGTAATTTAATTTAACCCACTGTTTTATAACAACAGGTTTATCCAACACCAGGCCAGAGCTAACATTTAAGAGTGCAAGTTTTTTAGTTTTTTTAAATAAAAGACGATCTATTATATCCGTAGCATAACCATTGTTAACTGCTATTTGTTTAATGGTCTCTAATTCTAAATCAAAATTTGCTTTAGTCATCGGAATCATTAGAAGTCGATGAATAAAACAATGAAAGGAGGCTAATTTATGTGAAATATGGTGTCTAGAAGAACTACTAATAATATTGTCGCTGTAAGTCGTTTTTCTAAAAATTTTGAAAGTATGACGATTATTTACTATTTCAATTGTTAAATCTAAAAAGTTGATTTTATTTACACCCATTTCCATGGTGAATTGGATATATTGATTAATGTTATTGATATTATTTAAAAACTGGGAAAGTTGTCTCTCAGTGCCACCCCAAAGAACTAAAATATCATCTACGTACCTGTACCAGTAGATGACATTACTAAAAAGTGCCAGTAAATTCAAAACTTGTTTCTTTCGACATAGTTAGTTTATTTACGAGTGTCCCAATACCGGATTTAAAAATAGCATTATTGGGATTATTGTTTTTATTAAAATAATACATCAATTTAAGTATCAAAAGTGATATATTAGAACAAGTTATCATTTATTATCATAGAAATATTCGTAGCAAAAGGAAAATGTTCAGTTCAAGAATACTTTAAATTTAATGAGAAATACCGTTTTAATAAGAGATTTATTTACAGAAAACCACCTCTATAATAATTCTTATAAAAAGTTAACGCTGTATAAAACAATACAAAAAAGTATTGTTGATTGTGTAAAAATTATACGAATAAATAATAAATACCTTATTACGGAAAATAAAAATAATTCATAGCTTTATCTTGCTGATTTCAAAACATAGCAAATAACAATCCCTTTGTAATAAATAAAAAAAAATCAAAAGATAAAAATAATAATAAAAAAACTAATGCTTCGGATAAATTGATTACGACTGTTATCAAAGCATGTCCGATCGACAGTGAATTCCTCCTTTTATTCAATTAAAAGAATATGTTCCAGAAAAATTAGCTGGTTGAAAGATTTGCTCTTTGTAGTCGGCACGTGAGTACTGAGTACCGTGCTATTTGTACGGGAGAGATGATTTCATTATTTGGAAAATTTTACGCTACTCGTGCAAGAAAACAACACGAAAGAAAATAAATTTCACAGTGATGTTCGTTTAACCACTCTTCTGTCAATTCTTCTCCAAATTGAAACGTTGTGTTTTATCTAACGATGAATCAGTATCCTTTCACTTATAACATATAAATAATATGAAAATATATATTTTTTAATTTGAATCAATATTTTTTTATAAGGTGTACAAATATCAAAGTTCTAATAATATAATTTTATTTATGGTTTATTAAAAAAAACACAATATTACTTTGTACTTATTTCCACTTTTATTCTGAGTCGCTTATTCATAATTTGTACTGGACTTTGTAAATTCTTTTCAATGCCAATTGTTTTTTTACACATTTTTATTTCGGTTTGTTTTGTGCAAATAACACCGTAAAATTCTATTTCTTATCAGTTGATTATGCTCTCCATGAGCGAAACCAGTTCTCATATTAGAAAATAAAAATGGAAATAAATACAAAAGGATATTGTATTTTTCTTAATATAATGCCATTCCAGTATTCCACTAAGTATTGACAGAGAACATCATAAAATTTATATATGGTTGATAGCTATTTCGATTTATATGAGGGCATGCGCAGAAATAGCTATCAACCATTTATAAAATAATGTTTGTATAACTAAAATTTTTATATGCATTTACAGTTTTTTATATGACAATATTTCTTGGAGTCGGTCGAACCCCTTAGACTTCGATTTTCACCATTCACAAAAGTCCGATTGCATTTTATTCTTATGCGTAATCCCATTGTCAGCCACAAAGATACGCAATTTCACCAACCGCTGCGAAGGATTGGCAATTTTTTTAAATTTCCTCCCTTACTTTATTTTTACGGATGAATAAGAATGGTGGTTGGTATAGATGTAAGTAAAAAGTAAGAACGTGGATTTTAACGACTTCGACTTCGTTTAAAATATTATACATCATTACTGAGAGCTCCATCAGTTCTATAAATGACACGGCTAAATATTTATAAAGCTGACTAACAAAACTGAATAACAAAGCAAATAGCAATTTATATTTTAGATTTAAGAAGCATTTTTTTACAGAGTTACCACCAAAAACAACAAACATAGTTACATATACACTATAATTATATATTCAAGTTTCTGGAAGAAGTTAGTTAGTAACGAAACCGTTAAAATGAGTTTAGTATACAAAGAGATTTTCGACATTAATTAACTGGATTAGTGCATTTACTATACCAGTTTGCCAAAATGAATTTATTTATACACAAAATTATTATAAATGGTGTTTTATTTATTTTAAACTTTTATTTGTGTCAAATCGGTAGTAACGCTTTTGTATTTTCATATTATAGTTATCGACGTTACATAAAAATCAATGCTAGAGACATTATAATAAAAGCTGTTTTTTATTTGCTGTTCACTCAGATTTATCAATCTGTTACTTACAAACTTCTGCCAGACCAGTGACGATATTATTTAAATATTATTATTAAATTATATTAACATAATATTATAATATAATAATAATAAAGACATAATATTCTAACTGAATCATCCGAACACGTTTAAAACGAATAAAGCGTAAAGCAAGTTCGTTTGAGATGCAATGTTTTTAAAATATTTGATTGATTACGGCTTCGTTGCGAATTTATTGATTATAATATGATATTTTTGATTCCGTACATTATTTATTGTTTGATTATCATCTGATGTATTAGGTATATCAAAATGTAATACTATCGAGAAAAATACGTAAAAGATTAATGTATATCAATGTATAGTGTGCTAGTACTTGAGAAACAAATATCGTTACCTTACTGGTAGAAAAAAGCTAGTTAGTTTAACTTAACAATAGCGGGTATAATAAACAATGAGATTCAAGGATATAAGTTTTTACTATAACAAAAAAATTCAGTTAATGAATGCATTTATTGTACCAGTTTAGCAAAAAAATCATATATTGTTATCGGTAATTTTTATTAAATCCGATTTCCTAAATACTAATTTCTTAAAATATGCGTGTCAAATCAACATAATCAATTTATACTTTGATAGCTTAATTATATAATATTTTCCATTAACTATCAATGCTAAAGAACCATTGTTTTCATTTGCTGTTATTACTTATTTATTATTAGATGTTTTGAGTATTTTTTTTCAATTTTTTGTCACCAAAACTCTACGTCAATTCGTTACTAACTCGACTACAGAATCTGAATACAAGATAACATGATTTTAAAAATAACTTTTTTGCTGGAAATTTAGCTATAGCGTCAAATAAAAGTCGCTTCTCAAGTCCTGTTGAGTTGTTTACACGGTTACGAAAATATATGATTACTTAAAGAGCATTAGAAAAGGTGGTGTAATTGCTTGATTATTTACAACGATAAATACCCGAGGACAAACTTATTTGGGACATTATGTTTGATACATAGTACTATTTAGTTTGTCCAAGCAGAACGGACCGGCGCACTAAATGGTCCATTACTGTAATGAATCGAATTTTATTTCTCTACAAAATTCAATTAGGGACCTTCCGTTACGGAAAAATGTACCCAAAAAAAACGGTTCCAGTTTTCGATGGCGCCAGCTTACCCACGTTATCACACATTGAAATTTAGCGTACAATAAAAGTTTATTTTTAATTCTCAAATAAGCATAATTACGTTAATATGAATATTTAACTGGAGCAAGTGAATGATAGGAATGTTTTGGATTGGGAGATATTGGTAACATTTTAAATTATTTACAGTGATTTATGATAATTCTCACAACATGATCAATTCAATTTCAGGAATATCAGAACTATGCTTGCACGGTTGAAACTTTTCATAATAAAGCAAATTTAAGCTTATTAGAATATTGAATTACCAAATGTACCATTTTATAGTTGTGCACTCAAAAATCGTCAAGGCCACAACTAAATATTGATCATGAGCGGTTAACTAATCAATCTTCTGTAATCTATTTAAATTAATGAACTGCTTTTGTGTACTCAACGGTGCATCCAATAATAATAAAAAATAGTGCAAGGCTGATAAAAATTTAAAATACAGTTAAAGTAAGCTGCCTTGGGTTGATGAGCCAACAGTTAAAATAATGACTGAATAATTAAAAATAATAATACGTTGTTTTATAATTTGTCTATGCGTATTTTCGGTAAACGCGCTTTTATGCTTTTTTACTTTCAAATTTACGCTTTTTCCAGTATTCTTTTGGTATGAAATGACAACAATTGTTTTGGTTTGCTTTTCGGTGGAATAAAAATAAGTTTCTTTTCTTTGTTTAACCCTATACAAACAATGGAAGGTGACATGAAAAAATCCAGTTTCGGTACATTATATTGTATAAACTCAAAATTGAACAGAATGAAAGTATTGCGTTGGAAAAAATAATATGTTTTGCAATAAGCAGTGATTCAGAAAATTAAATAATATAACAGACTAGTAGGCCTCAAGTGAATACAATTAAAGATAATGGTGCTATTTTAAAAACAAGTTCAAGAGGTTTTTAAAAGACTTAATATGCATTCAAAAAAAGTTCGAATGTATTTCAGAACGTTGGGAAAACTTTTATATGTTTACTTATTGTTAATTTACGCGTAAAATACACAAAGATTTATGAGACAACCTTATACTTCTTTCTGTTCAAAAGTAGTCATAATCAGTATTCAAGTAAATAACCAATTTAAACTTTTAACACATTCAGTATGAATACTTTTTCATTGTTATTTGAAGTTATCTTTATCTGATAGTTCGTTTATTACGTTGTCTACCTTAATTAATTCCGAAACTTTCAGTCGTACCAAAAATATAAACATCTTCTTCTGACAAATGAGAATCGTCACCGTTCATAATTCAGTAAGCTGATAAGCCACTAACTTTATTTCAAAAGACAGCAGTTTCACTTGAAAGCTGAAACAAGGACTTTCTCGACTCTTGAAAGTGAACTGTGAAGTGTAAAGTCTATTCTTAACGCTTAAACAAACACGAAAGACGGAATTAATAATCATATTTTCCGGAAAATTGTAATGCAACTTAGCCGGTTTCGTACAGATCCGTATTTGCAAGCATGTAGAAGAAGCACTGTCAAATTGAAGTTTTCCTAAGCAAGTATACCGAGTTCATATCGGTCATCGGGTAGGTTGTCAATTGAAAAGAAAAACAGTAAAGCTTAATTAATATTTTTATATATAATAATATAATATTTATTAACTTATTATAATATTTTTCATTTGATCGTAGGGCATTGGAAAACAGCTTCTTACCCTTAACGTGTCGGATGGAAATTAAAATGTATCATATATATATTTTTTTTAGGAATTTTTAATTTCACTTTTTTTTTAATGACTTCGTTGACAATAAAATTAACAGAAAAGTACATATTTTTTTTTTTTTATAAATGTGAGTTTAAATAAATACTTTTCCTTGAGTTTTGAGTTATTTTGTTCGTTTCTTCACTGATTTCAGCCCTGGGTATATGCTAAGATGAAAGCGTGATGTTTTGAGTAAGGAAGGAATAATATTGTTTGCCAAGTCAGTAGTAACATATTTGTTAAATTGGCTGAAGAATATCAATTTAGTGTACGGGATAACATTTAGATCAGTATTTCATAATTAATAAAGCGAATAATATGTTATGGATGATAGTTGCCTTGTGCTACGTTGAGTAAATAAAATAATATTCTAGTAGATTTATAGAAAACATAATTGTCTAAGTAATGATGAATATAGATAGATGAACGCTAAAAATACAAACTTAATAAAGCAGCAAATCGTTATTAAACATTTGCAAATTACATTTTCTAATCGCCGTGTCCAACGGGTATTGCTTTGACAGCTGCAATGTTTCGTGAACTAAAGAATGTTTTTTTAAATAAGTATACGAATTTAAATTCAAATGCAGCTACTAGTGTACTGTTTTTTTTGTTTCAACTATTTCCAATCTAGAAAAAGGGCATAGAAAGTGCGAATAACTTACAAATCCTTCCCTTTTATCGTCGCCCTTAGTTAATTACACTCACTGAAAAAAGAATTTGAGAGAATGATTTACCAACACCGAAATAAAGTTAGAAATTATGTTAGTTGAAGTACTCATCTAGGTTAACTTTATGCTTACAAAAACGAAATATTTTGTGTAACTATCGAAAGAAGTTAATTATTTGAGGTTTAATGATTAGTAAAAACACATTGTGTTTTTATTTTAGTATTCAATGGTAATAATATGTTTTACCTTTCGGTATTTTCCTTTACATGAATATCAAATATTTCATCGATGAATTACGAAAAAGGTACATTTTTACAAAATAGCTTTGTACATTATAAAGTTTCATGAATATTTCCTTTCATGTATACTAGCAAAGTGACTGAGCATAAAAATATAGACGAAATAAATATTTCATAAGGTCGGATGGCAAATAACATTCTAATGACATCTGAAGATTTTGAAGTTTCTAGAAGCGATCATATACTGACAGGGGATAACAACGTATACAATTGTAGCTACGTTTTTGAGAAAACATCTAAAGTTCTTATTTCAAAATGAAAAACTATTTTTATCAGGTTGTTATTATATTTATATAATATACTCAAAATACTAACATCTACGATTCAATATAAATGCAAGTTCACGATCACAAGCAAACATTTTTTTTTATTATTATATGTAATTCAGGGCCGGCAAACCTAGAGTTAGATCGCTTAAAATCTTTACTGGTACTTGAGCGATGTATAATTAATTTAATGTTTTGTAGAAAAGAATATCTTTTTTATGAAGTAATTTCTGAAGTTATTCAACTAAAAAAACCTAGACTTCTACATTATTTATTTTTACACTGTTGTAAAAATGGTTAACTCATTTTTGTATGGCACATTAATTAATGATATAATATTTGAGATTTTTGACACACGCACGTAAAAAGGTTTGTCACAACATTCTAATGAATGACTTAAATACAACGTTAACTATTTTATACAAGTGGTGTACTACATTGTTTTGATTAATGTTAATTGAAGTAACTGAACAAAATTCGTTTGAATTCCCAAAAGTAATTTGTTATTCGCGATTCATATAAAGTTTTAAATTTTTAAAAAATCATAACGACTGGTTTTCAATTTAATGAAATGGAAAAATAAGATCAAGATAATTTAGACGCTATTATAAAAATGTATTTTAATATTTAAGAAAGTACATTTCGTGAAGTAAAGAAAGCCTTACGTTAGTGACATATTTTGAAGTAGGCATGATAACGTCAGTGATTATAAAAGCAATTTTTATATTCAGTGTTTTTCAATAAGTTTATATAATATCAGTTACTAAAGTTAATACGTAAATAACATTATATATGTTTAATGGTGACAATTCTTTCCGTCGTATATAAAGATCCGTCGAACAACCCTTCAAACAGAGTATTCTTTCGACATGACCACAAATAAAAAAAAAAATTTTTTAGTGGCTCAGTTGATATTATGTTTTTTATGTGTTTGACAGGTATTTGGGTCGTCTTGACATTTATTGGATACAAAAGGAATTCGACACACCATTTTCGTACAGATTAAAAAAATTTACTCCGTTTCGTTGTACCACTCACTGTTTGAGCCAAAAGAAATATATTCTCTCTTAGAATTTTTTTATTCCTTTGTTATAAATCCAGATAAATAAATTATTGCAAAGGAAACGAAGGTGCTAGAGAATTTTATACTGGAAAAAATACTGCACCGTCAATGGAAACGACAATACTGCTTCGTTTCTTTAATCGTGGGTATTACTTGCAAACACGACTTATTCCAAAATGGTTAAAAATGAAACTTGAATTTCATTTTGAAAAACAATGTATGTACATTCAAAAGTATTTTTAGTCTTATATTACTTTGAAATGATATTTTGGATGTTGTCAAGCCATGCTTAAGACTGATTTCTAAAAATACTTTCAAAATTTATTTTTATCTACTAAATTACATTCATGGTACATGTTTCAACAACTTTGGAATGAGCCAGGTTTGCAAGTAATACTCACAATTTACGGTTTGCGAATGAATTTAAATAAAATTGTTCACACTTTATTTTTGAATGTATGAAGCATGCATGGATAAAGAATATAAGGTTATATATTAACGAATCAAAAACTAAATCTTCCGTACTAGAAAAACCAAGGCATATACTTTTATGGAGGTTTTTGAAGCTTGTTTTATGTTAATATTGAGTGAAGGTTCTGGAAACAAATACGATAGTCTTCACAATCCTAAAGTATTGTATTTTTTTTATAAATAACACGTCTAAAAAAGGTAATTTGAAATATTCTTGTAAGTATCTTTCTATTTTACTTTATTTGATATTGTTTTGTAAAATCTGTTTTTTTACTGCTGTGTTTGCTATATAGTTGATCCTGTTTTTATACGGTTTTTTATGCGATTTCAAAGTTATGCGGTTTTTTAGAAATGTATTTTTTTTAAATGTACTATATTTTACGATATATAAAAATGTTAAATATTACACCGAGAGCATGTATCGTTGTATTTTGGATAAAATAGAGAATGAATCATAAACACAACCAATATTTGGAAAAAAAATACGATTTTGGACTGTTTAAATCATGCTGCATCTGCCATCGCTCAATTAAGTCCACCTACTTGGCCGTGTTACAGTTGATGAAACCGTTAAAACATCGGCAATATCAGCTGAAATCATTACTATAGCACATGAACTTGGCGGAGAAGGGTTTGATACCTTTAGCGAAAATTATATCGCTGAATTACTTACGGATAATGCTATATGTGACGATGATGTGAAAAATTTAACTTTCATTATTGACAAAAACCAGAAAACGATGACGAAGTGGAAAGAATTCCAGTTCCCTTCACCGCGAAAATAATTCAAAAAGTCTTTAAGCTTTCAGTAAATTAGAAGATTACTTCATTCTAAATGATTCAAATTCTGAACGCGCATTCAAGTTTTAACGATAGCTTAAAATATAATATATATTTGTGGGTATAACAAATTGCATAAACAATTAATTATCGAAGAAAGAAAATCTCAACAAACTCTGATCTCTAATTTCATTGTTAGAAAAAAAACCATCGTTTTATGAAGATGACGCGCATTCTTCCGAAAAAAAGTGATTTCTAACCATATGCAAAATGGACTAAGCATTGTCATACAGTGACCATAATTTTACTTTAAATGTTTCTAAAGTAAAATAATAATCAACAATTTTTTTAATAAAAAATATTTTTAAGTTTTTTTTACGCTGTTTTTTTTTCCTTAATTTTCCTATACCTTTTTTATGTGATTTAGGGTATGTTTTAACTCGCTGTTTCAAAGTAACAAGAATTTTAAAATTTATTGAACGTATTCCCACTTTTTCTATGGAAGTTAAGATTTTTTTTATGCGATTTTGGGTATATTTTATCTCTCTGTTTAAAAGTTATGCTGATTTTAAAATTCATGGAACGCATCCCCACTTTTTGTATGGAAGTCAAGTCTTTTTTTGTACGATTTTTTTATGTGGTATTTTGTGGAACGCATCTACCGCATAAAAAGACTTTGACATATGACTATGTAAACGGCCGCTTTTGTTACAAACAGAAAGTTTTTTTTATTGAACTTACGAAAATATGTATACAGAATTGTCATCTCTACACGATGCCATATCTAATTAATATTCGACAAAACATGAAAACTGACTGTCTTTTTTTTCATTGCCCTCTTATTTACTCGCACATCAAATTTAGGAACCTTAATAATGACATAATTGTAATATATGCTGTACGTATTTCTATGTACAGGCCAAAGTATCGATAACGTTTCACGCAGGCAGTGATTTTGCTTATCAAAATTGATTGTTGGATTTACTCCTTAATCCATTTTCATGGAATCGGTATCATAAGGTGGGACGTAACACAACGTAATTTGCGCGCATAAATGCATTTACCTCGTAACGTGTCAACGATATTCCCAGCTGAGTATTCGAATCACAGAAGTCATTATAGTATCAATGTTTGTTCGCCACATAATACTTACGAAAGCAATTTTCACCAGTAAAAATAAGATACAATTTTACCTAGTGATACAAAAATAATATATGAATATCTATTCTATTTTGATGTTGAAAATAAAAATGTCATTTAAATCATAATCAAATGTTAAAAATTTAACGCTCAATTTTTTCACTGTCGTTGTATTTTTTAATCTCTATTGTGTAAAACAGGTATATCTGGTCTCAAAAAATGTATGATAGATGATTTGTTAAGCTTATCTTAATCCTCCCCTTTGTTAACTCGTTTCTGTAGCCCTAAGGATTGGGCTAAAAGCTTATTTTTAACAATGTTTTCATACAATTGACAAAAAGAACCATATTTTGTAAAATTGAATCAATTTTTTTAAAGTTTATATCACTATTTGTATAAATTAATTTAAGAAAAATCATGATATTTAGTAAAACTCTATTATATTTTGAAAAGTGGTTAAAAATAATTTGTGATGTTAATGATGTTATTTTCATGTAAATTCGTAAAGAAAAGTCTTTGTGTATCTTCTAAAATGCATATCTTTTGTATTTTTATTTAACTATAAAAAGGAGTCAAACTTGCCCATTTCTTTACGTCTTCGACTCCACATATAAATAATAAATCTGTCTCTGTTTAAAAAAACAATTTTTACTTAATATGTTACAAAAGTTATAATGTGCTTATTGAAAAACGACGTTTTTCGTTAGTATTGTATAATGATAAAATTTAATTTATTTGGTTTCAGGACGTATAAACAAACAACTTTTTCGAATGTTCCAAGTGATTTGACAAATAACGTAAGTACAAATCAAATATTTTTTATAAATCTAAAAATATATAATAACTATCAAACACCTCGTTTTGAATAATGGTAAACATTAAAATTTACTGATGTCTCAAATCTTAAAAAAAAACATTGAACTATTCTATACATACGCGAAAAGAAAATGTTCTTATATTGCTGGTTTGTTTGTCGTATCAAATATTCAAAAAATATATTACCACGAAAGCTATCAGAAAATTTACTCTTTTATTTATTTTTTAAATACATAGTTTATTCTATAAATAAAAAAAAAAGAATTTTCACACAAATAAGAGTTTTTCGAAAATATTTATTACATTATAAGTCTTAGCAGTCTTAAGAAAAAATCTACTCTACGAAAGACATTCAATATGACGTTCGCCCTACATTCACAGTCCAAATGCGCATAAAAGCTGGTCATGTGCCATACATTATTTCAAAGACTGTATTATTCACAAGCAATAATAATTATTGCGGTTAGGAAACTGCATCGCTGAACACAATCATCGTTGGTTTCGCCATTTCTCATAATTAGCTTTGATCAATCAAATGCAATACTATGATGATAATAATCACCTGCAACTCGGTAAACTGTGCTCTATATTATCCATAATATAGTATGTACTTTATAATAATACAAGTTAACTACCCCGTAACTAAGGCCTTCAATCCCGAAATCCCGACCAATTTTGCGATCCCGTAATCCCAGGATTGTCTTAGTAGTAATCTCGGAGTTTTGAAATTCACTATTCGAAGTGAAAAATCTATTAAATCCGCTTAAAAAAATATTTTGTGCTGGAGTCACTGGTAGTCGTAACTTTGTGAAAGGATGGAGTTAAAAAAATATTTCACGCTTCTGAATAGTTGTACAAACTTTCGTTTCCCAACTTTTCTGAAGAAAAACCTAAAAAACAGGTTTCACACTTAAGAATAATGGTGCAATCAAAACAAAAGGTGATTGAGTTGAAAATTATTTTAGAATCTCTCAATTTCTGACTTTTGTTTCTGTGAGCAATCCTAGGATCACGAAAGACCACATCCCAAAATAATTGTGAATAACGAAATTATTAGAGAATTTCAGGCAATTGTGGCATGATAATATGATGAATGGTCAATCCCGGGATCTAAAAATTGTGAATGTCGAAATCCCGGGACTCCAAAAAGGGTCCGATATTGGATGCCATACCCGTCTACCACCTGTTATGAGATACCAATACCACAAAAACAGATTTAAAAAAAGGTTTTTTTGGCATGTGCTGCTGATATACATAGAAATATATGTGCTTTTGTGATTTATTATAACAATAGGCTTGGGTTAACTTAAAAACTATAGAAATGCAAAAAGTAGTAGCCCACAGTTTATTCAATTTTTTTTCCGGATAATCATAATTAATTCAATTTAATACACGTTCTATCAAAAGGGTGTAAGCTGCAAATGCCAAATTAAGTTAGGTAATAAAAACTTTCTTTAAATATTTTATTGTGCTTCTATTGTCATTGAATACGTATCATTGGCTAATTTTCTTGGGGTTTTCAGTCTTTACAAATATTTTTTTCTAATATAACCGACCTTCTTTATAAATCAAAGTTATTGAAAAAGGTCTTCCATTGTGAAAAGCTCTGTACAAAACGACGTTGGCATCGTCCGAGCTTTTAGTGACCGCAGCTTTTGTTCTTTGCAGCAAATGAATATCGACGTCCCTTCAATATTCATTTTAAGCTTTTCATATAGAATCGAATTCTAGTAAATTTCTTTTAAGACTAGAAAATTTTTAGTATATTTTTTTTATTGAATATGTTTATACTCAGAATATAGTGTTGAATATTTTTGTGAAAGTCATAATGTTTTTGAAAAATACCTTTTAAAAAAATGTACACGCAACATATCGACTGTGGAAAGGAAAAGGGACTTAACCCTCAGTTTCTTCAATATAGCTTTTATTCGATAATCACTATGTATACAACTTAATAAATGTTCTATCAAAAGGATATAAGCTATAAATGCCGAATTAATATCTAAATTAAGCTTTTAATTTTTTAAAAAAGAGGGCCTGTGAAATTTTTGTCGAGGAAAAAGGACTTAAACCACATCAATGACATTATTAGTCGCTGAGGTAAGATTTTACGGCGGGGGAAAAAAGCGGTAAGCAGCTTGCTCCTGTAAATGTATAGGAATCATTGCAGTTTTACCAAACTCTGCCGGCCAGTCGTGTCACCTTTGACCACCGAGAAGACTTAAGCCGCATAAATTTTTTGCTTACTCTTCTACCGGTAAACTCATATATCAACGATCCGTATGAAAGTAATTGTTTAAATATAAATTATATCATTAAAATGGCGATATAAAAGAGCAAAAATATTCTTAAGATGTGTGGTGTCAACTTGGATGTCATAAACAATACAAATAAAGAAGCTAAGTGTTTAATATTACGTATTCAAATGTTTATGTCACCCTTACAAAGAGTTATCGTAAATTGTATTTAAATTGTTATAAAACAACTCTGTTTCTACCATAATATGCTTTAAATCATAGATCAATAATCTCGTGTTAATCTCAATTGAGAAAATGACCATAATATTTGGTATATTTATCAAAAACACCACTGTGCGGTTTTTAGGTTAAGTGTCGTGTAGTTTCAATGTTTTTGATTAAAATGATTTAAATTCACTTGTATTTACGATTCAAATCAATGTAATGGACGAATATTTTTATTATTCACTGCTATAATAAATTTATGTTATATTAGTATTTTTCGATGCATAATATTCCATTAACTTGCAAATAACTTTTAAGGACAGTTCAGATTACACTAAGTAAAATGGAATAAATATTAAATACTGATATATACTTTCTGTCTTTCTTTGACGCATAATGTATGATAAACTATGTCTCAACTTAATGTTTTGAAATTAAAAGTAAAATAGCAATTGTTGCCATAATTCAATGTGTTCAATTCAAATTTCACTCGCAACACGTCGTTAGCAGACTCATGCTGTTAAAACTATAACCAACATTATTTCTATATTACATTCTCAAATTTGATGTGGGCATATTTTGAAGATGTCTTCTGATTAACAGCTTGTATGAAGATATTGATGATAATATTATTATGGACGTGGAATTATGTAATCCCGAAGAAGTACCATGCGGAATACAAGGCCATGAATAAGTCGGAAGACGTTCTGGATATTCAACTAGAGATAATATAATAAAGTAGTAGCTATTACAATACTATATCAATATTTTATTATTTAGATTTATTTTTTGTACCTTTTAAATGATTATTGTACACATTTTTCATTGTCATTCAAATTCCTAGCTGTCATCGTGCCATAGTATGTCTTCATTTATTATAAAGTCATTTAGAAATTGGCGAGGAAAAAGGCGGTAAGCTGCTTAAGTTCAGTGGGGCCGATCATTTTTGTCGAGGAAAAAAGACGTAACCATCAATTTTATTGGTTTTTGTTGAATAACTTTTTTATTTTTTATCGAATAGCGTAAATAAAACACCAGTTTATTAGACTATATGCGCTTCAAGGTTATGTTTATTTAATATTTTGACTCGGGCTAAAAATCATTTAAAAAACGTTTTTCGTGCCTCCTGTAAAATTTGGTTTGTGTGGGTTACGTCCTTTTTCCTTTCCACAGTCGATATGTTTAAAATTTTGGAGAACGTATGGTAAAACAAGTAGAAAAAATCAAATAAAATAATTTAAACATAAATTTTACGTAACATTTATCACTGATAAATAGGTAAGTAAAGCTTGTGAGTTTCACAAAAAAAAACAATATTCAACTGATATTTTTTTATTCTTTTATTCCTTACATATAAAAAAGTATATGTAAAAGTACATTTAAATAATTTAGACACTTTTTGATCATAAAATTGTGAAAGTGCACGATGAATTATTGATGTTTGTGTTAAAGCGACATTTCCATCTTTTGTTTACAAAACGTGAAAGCGATTTCACCCTTCCTCATCGAAACTGAAACTAAATACGGTACTGTTTTATGTCTCCGTCATAAAACGTTTTGGCCGTCAAAAAACAGGCCACTAAAGGAAGACCTCGTTAGCTTGATGTTTTTCTCGAGGTTTTTGTGATGTATTCCTTCAATGTCGTTTTTATGGTAATTTTGTGGCGCTTGAAATGCTACCAGAAATCTGTTTGCAACTTTTATTTGAACTTAGTTTAACTTAGCCACGATAAATGTTTTTTGTCGTTGTCACTTTTTTGTGTAATTGATTATAACAAAACTGTTTCAGCGATTCGGTTGAGACATTTTTTTCAGCTTTTATATGCTAACACAGCTGTTAAGGAATGGAGATCTCGTTTTCAATGTATATTTTCTGATTTTTTTGGATGTTTTATATATATAACTATTATATGTTCATATCATCTTCGGGTTAGATTGGTCAACGTCACTGCCTTCGTGTATGGAGGTCACGGATTCGAATCCTAGTAAGGAAAGTCTTACGAATTGATTTTTCATTCGATCTGTGTATTTATTTTCAAAATATTTTATGTACATGATATCTTGAATTTAAGCCTTTCACCCATCCTATCTTAGAAATGAAGTATAGCAAAAGCGGTAAGCTAAACATAAGGCCAATCCTAGTCTTATCCTTTAACACTCACTTTCTTTGGGAAAAGGATAGTTTTAACAACTGAGTAACAAGCAGCAACACCTCTGTTGAGGTTAACTCCATCAGAAGTATATATGCTCCACATTAAGAGCAGTCATGGCTTGAAAAAGTACTGTCAACAATGAATTTAATTATTTTATATTTATTTTTATTTGAACAAAAATATTCCTATTAAGCAATTTTTACAGGCAAGACTTGTTAGTTTTAAAATATGAAAATACTTCAAATACTGACATTTGTATCAAAACACAGTTATAATCTATTTGATTCATATTTCATATATTTAATATTTATTTTATTTAGCAAATTTACTAATAATATATTTTACATTTCTTTTTGTGTCTGCATCTAGAATAACAATTCCTATAAGAACATATTATTGGGTTGAAAAATTATCGAAAATATTAATCATACAAATTGGTGTTTTCAAACTAATACTAGCCACAATGAATGATTTTCTAGTATCATCACTGCGAATTGAAATCGTCTTTCTTGATTGAATAAAAAATCTGTTCCCAAATCAGGTAAGTACACAAGCCACAGATCTCTTGATGTGAGCTTTCCTTCTTGGATACAAAATAGCCATAAACTTTTCAAACAAACGCTAGCTTGCCAGAAAGGTCTTGCCAATGGCATTGCAAAGACACGTCCTGTATCCGTTTATTACCCCAGAGACCTCCGTCTAAACTTTTAAGCACGTTAGAATTTCATTAGGAATTTCCCTCCCCACATCCTTCCGATGCCTGTTGTCTTTGTACATTTTGCGTCCCGCGAGTCGTTTTCCGCTTAAAAAATAACAGTTTTTCACCGAAGTTTTTGATGGCCTGTTTGTGTTTTTATTAGATGTTTGTTTTTTACGTTTTCACCTTTATAACACGAAATCTGTGAATTTTGTAGACGTTATGTAGTGTCGTAAAAGAAAATTGCATAACTTTGGCTGCAGGTGTCTACGATAAACTTTCAAATAACTGAAAAGTGCTTTAGTATTCTCTAATAACTATTAAAGTTTAGTTAAGTAAAATTTAAAAATTGGGTACAAAAAGCTGACTTTAGTCAATTTATGCCTCGACTGTTGACTAAGAAGTATAAAACAACTTTAATATCAGTAGCACTATAACACTATGGTTTGCTATTTTTTTTTTACAAAAATGTACAATAAATATATGTTGAGTATGTTTTTCTTAGTCAAGAACAAATACTTCTAACAGCGTATTTATCTATTGCTTAAACATCGTAAAATACAAAAACTATCTTGCAATATCTGAATGTGAGTGTTTTTAGAAATAATATTTGAATTTCACATTTATACATTTTTCTTTTATCAGTAAGAATTCAACACTATGAATACAACCGTGTTTGTTTTGTTAAATGATTTGTTACAAAATTAAGATGCCGTGATAAAGAATATTAAATACTAGACATCAACTTTTTATTTGATTAAACATATGTTTTTTTATTATTTTCATTCCTTTAGTATAATTAAAAAATATTAAAAAACAAAAATCATTTAACTGTAAATTGCCTTGCCTCAATATCAAAACAATCAATAAGAATTGAAAAAAAACAACCATACAAGATGTAATAAAACCATGCAATTGAGTAAATGTAACAGCAAAATATGATCACGGATAAATTTGTATGCTACTAATTACCCACTTTGGTTTTGTAATCCAAAGTTGCCCAGAACATTTTAGAATGAAGTGAAATATATTACTTCAAAGGAATTCTGTATTAACATGTTTTTTCAGTTTACTGCATGTACATAATGAAAAAATTTTGTTTTTGTTTTAAGTGATTCAATATCAAAAGAATAATCGGACATAGATTATCTTTGAAACTTTTTTTTTATTTCGTTGTTTTTTTTAAATTGTTAGACTACTAATGAAGTGTTGGACCACATTTTTTGACACGAACGGGCTAAATGTAAAGATTCCAATCGAGTTTTCGAAATTTTGATGTTCAAATATATGTTGAGCCCTTTTCTGATAATTTATTCAAATAATATTCGTTCAAATTATTATTGCACGTGAAAATACCGTTGTACCGTTGCTCACTACTTTCTATTTAATTATGGCACGACCAGAAAATAGGAGCGAGCCCTTATATGTTTTTGCTGATAAATTGTGTTGACGTCATTGTATAATTCATGAATTTTGTAAAGGTAATACCGCGACAGTGGCAACCAAAACATTTTCGACGAAGATTACTCAACATTTAGATTTAAGCCATTGAAGCCGGATGGTGAAATATAAAAGACTCATAGTTTACACTGATCTACGTCATATTTATATTTAAAAAATCTTAGCATGTTATAAAACGATGCCAGAGATTACGCACATAGATTCAAAATAAAATAAACGAACGCCGTTGAAAATAACAAGTAATATTTTATGTAAGTAAAATGTTTAGAAAACCCGATGTTATTGCTTAAGAACCGGGCTGTGGAATCGAGTAAAAAAATAACGACTCCGACTTGATTTTTTCAATATTTTCATTTCGACTTATATATCAGATCATTCTTGTTACTAGAATAATTCTAGTACATTTAACCAATCAATATGATAAATAGACTAATAATTTTTCAATATCTATAAATTATCATCACTTAATTATAACACGGTGAAAAAAAAATGCATTTTAGCTGTACAATTTTTTTTTGTAGAGCTAAAATATATAATGTAATAACAAGGCATTTTAGCTCTACAAAGTGTTTATCTTAATTATTTTTTCCGATTTTTTCGACTTCAACTCTACGACTCGCGACTCTAAATCCAACTTCACAGCCCTGCTTAAAACACTAAAAAATTTAAGTTTATCTAACGTTTATTGATGTATAAATAGAAAATTTGTTTCCAAGTTAAGTTTAATAATTTTAAGAGCTTTAAATTAATATTAAGTAATCGTTACCTCCTACGAGATTAGTGCAAAGCTTTGTGAATAAATGATTGAAATAAACCTATTTGTAATTTACTCTTGTAATATTTCTAAATCCCTTTGAAAGTGTCGAATGAATAACGCATTTATTCTGAGAATGGCACTAATTCCATCAAATTAAGATTAAAACTTTCAACGTTTTTCCTCGAAATTGTTAAAGTTCCACAATGCGATTTTATTCGGTGATTTATGTATGAAAAGTATCGTTTAGCATCAATTCTAAACTTTCAAACTATTTTGCAGACGTTTTTAAGTAAACTTGTTTTCTTATAAATGGGATTTTATATTCGTAGCAGCAACAAGCTTTTACGGAAAAACGGAATACGTAAATAGATATAATGATGCACCACCTTAATTGAATTACAACTGAAAATAAAAAAAATCCTTATTCTCTTACATCACTTTTTCACAGAAGTTTACGCAATGTTAACATTAAAAAATAAGACATTGCAGAATACCAAACAATATCTATATATATATAACAAAGTCGGGTAATTTACACCACGTATATCTCAAGAAGGGCTTAGCTGATTTGAATGATCTTTGATTTATTAAATTCGTCTCCGCCTAGAATAGCAGAATAAGCATTAAAACATCGGAAAAATATCACAGAAAAGAAGTTATGAAGAAAAATAATATTCTCATGCAGTTTTCAAATGACGAACAGCTTGAAATAATGAAAGATGTCAATGTTTCCAAAATTCTTTTGTTTCTGCTTCTTTTGCATACAATTAAATTTTAAATAATTTAAAATTTAGATTATGGATTAGAGTAAAAAAATCGATGATATGAAATGAAAACGAAAGAAAATCGGATAATATTGAAATAAGGATATGTTTATAATTAGGTATGATAATTTTTTTGACAACAATACTACGCTGTTTGCACAAACGTTGCTCTACTCTGAGATGCCACGTTATTACACTTGGAACGCTACATCGAAGAAAATTTTAATGTCAAAAGCAAGGCGATGCGGTTTCTAATCACCCGAATGACTACTGATGCTCTTGGTTGCATTTACACAGTTCATCCGAAAAATGACGAATGCTTCTACTTGCATGCCAACAGTTCAATTTGCTTGAAAATGATACTCATTGGGACATGAAAATTGCTGAAGAAATTGTTTCTGAATCTCCAAGTCAGATACGCACATTATTAGCTATCATTATTTTGACATGCTTCCCATCGAATCCCCGTGAACTATGGAACAAGTAAAAGGATGACTTGTCCGAATACATTTTACATCAAATTTGTGTCAGTTCAGGGAATCCCAATCTCGAGATGAATGAAGAGATACATAACCAAGCTTTGCTTTTGATCGAAGACATGTGTTGCCTTATATTCGGCAGTTTGTTAGTCAAGTTAGGATTGTCAACGCCAAATCGTGGAATGAACGACGCTTTCAATCGAGAATCGGAACGTCAATATGATCGAGATGCATTGAACCAATCAGTTTGAACGAATGTACCACTGTTGAACCCTCAACAGAAGGAAATGTACGATACGTTAATGAAGGTAATTGATGATGGAAATTGTGGCTTATTTTTCCTCGATGCGCCCAGTGGAGCTGGGAAGACGTTCCTCTTGTCATTTTTTTATGGCCACTGTTCGTGCGAGATATAAAATTGCTGTAGCAGTTTCTTCTCCCGGAATAGCGGCCACGTAGATATAAGGATGCCAAACGGCTTATTCAGCGTTGAAATTGCCGTTAAACTTCCAAACCACTGAAAAATCGACATGCAAGATTGCGAAACACTCAGCAATGGCCAAATTTTTGGTAACAAATAAAATCATCACCTGGGATGAATGAACAATGGCGCACCAATGCGAATTGGGAGCACTCAATTGAACTATGAAAGATCTGTGCAATGACTCAAGATCTTTTGGAGGCGCAATGATTCTACTATCTGGCGATTTCCGCCAAACACTACCAGTCATTCCAAGATCGACCGCTGCCGATGAAATTAACGCTTGCCTCAAATCATCGACTCTGTGGCGCTATGTGAAGAAACTTCAGCTAACGACAAAAATGAGAATTGCATTTCTAAACGATCCATCTGCCGAAGATTTCCATCGGTTTCTTTCCAAGATTGCCATCAGTAACGACTGTGTTTCTGTTGATGAATCGAACGGATTGATTTCGTTTCCACCGAATTTTAGCAATGTCGTCTCAACGAAGCACGGCTTCATCAACAAAATGTTCTCGAACATCTAATCACAAAAATTACAATTGGTTGAGTGAACGAGCAATTCTTGCGGCTCAGAAAAAAGATGTAGATCATTTAAACTTCACAATTCATAATCAAATCGTTAATCTAATGCATTCCATTAAATCTATCGACTGTGCCACGTGAATTACATCATTTCAATGTAATTAAAATAGTTTTCATTTTTAATTTTGAACTTAATTCATTTTGAGTATTCATTTAAACTGAATTTAATTCAGCCAATAAATTGACACAACATTTATTGATTATGAGGCGGTACGAAGTTTGTCGGGCCAGCTAGTTATTACATAAAATGTACGGATTCATCTTTCATCACTTTCAGGCTTTGACAGAAACTAAATTTAACTTTGTGACCTTTTTGTCCCTTAGTGGAGTTTTTACCGCGTTGCTACGATGCTGGAATATAAATGTTTGGTCACGGTAGCAATAAGAAATACATTGATACAATTTAATTATTTTAAAAACACCTACCATTTAAATAAATTCACATTATATTTTGTAATAAATTGTAAAATATAAATAATCTTTAAGTCTGATTTATTCTTTTATTTTAATTATGTTTTTTAATGTTTATTTTAAGAAAATCTATTCCACATGTAATTCATTAACATTGTTTTTAATATTCCAAAGAGCGCTTCAATCTCTATTTAAAAATGGCCGCTTATCAGAATAGCCGGTAAAACTTGAAGTAAATTTTGCTGTCAGAGACAAAATTAATAAAAAGCTCCCAAAAAATCTTCTCCCATTATTATTTTTAAGACGATGAGACGTTTCCGTCAATAAAATTATGCATGACATTTGACAAAACCTTTACTCAACAGCATAAATCTCACGATTTTTAAAAAACCTTAATAACAACAATAAAGTAAAGTTTTTGTTTAAATATTATTTATTGCTATAAAAGCTTTTAACACAGTTTAGTTGATCAAGAAAAGAATAACGTGAATTCTCAGAATATTCTCGAATAATTTCGTTTAAAATCGCAATAACTAAATAAACAACAAAAGTGATTTTAACGCGTCTTGATAATCCCACCTATAAGTGCGACATTCAATTTGCCCTATAAGCAACACCCCGAACGCTGCCATCGAGGTTGTCTTCAAATCATCATCCAATGATGGTAAAACAAAAAGTTACTTGCTTTAAAAATATTGTAGCAAAATAATACACGGAGCGTTACAGCAGACTGATGGAAGTGGCGCAACTTTACGGTTTGTTTATAGAAAACGACATTTATTTATTTTATCCAAATGAATTTTTGGTTATTGTAAATTTTCACACCACTTCCAATAGATTATCTGACACGTGTTCCAACAAGTGACAATTCGATTTTTTGTCTTTCTAACCAAATTTAACATAAAACATCTGAAAAGTTTATCGTGGAATACAAGCTTTAAGCTTGACTTACTCTTTGAACTTTAAAAGCTTCATTTTCTTCTTTGTTTTGCTATCTTGTCTCAAATTTTCCAGTAAAGGCTTTTTGCTAAAATCCTTCTTCTGTGTTTTATTCGACGATTATAAGAGGCTATTTAACAAGTCACCGTGAAAAATGTTAAAAATCGACAACGTTGTATTTTAATGAAGTCTTTCATAACGGTTTTAATGTGTTTTCTTTTATTGCTATGTATTTAGAAGCCTCAGTATTATTTCATGTCCGTTTATATGACCCCGTTGACAAAAAAAAACGACAATAGACTACTTCTAACACCATTATTTTTTATTCATATAGACCCGAAACAATAATCACAATATTTTTGTTATCTTTTATCCTCCAAGAAAAAGTCACCAAAAATAGTTGTATTTTTGTGTATTTCTTCATGCATGAACAATGTTATTTTGCATAGTAAAACTACTAGAAACCCTGGCCAATAACCATGTACATTTTGACACAGTTTTCAATTGATGAACTTTCGGTCAAAAAACACAAGTCTCATGTTCGATATGTGAAATTATTTGACTGAAGATCTAAAAAATGATTAATGATGTTATGATAATATAATTTAAAATAAATAGCATGGGTCATGTTTTTTTGAATCACGACAGCTTATCTTAATTGCGTCACCAATAATAAAAACCGTGCCATATCACAAAAAATACTACAAATTTGCTTAAGCCCAGTATAATTTTTCTACAATATCGTTCGTAATCATAATTTAGTTTCTACTAGTCTTATAAAAATATATGTTAATTTCTTTGCAAAAATTACGGAAATCTTACAATAAAAAATATTTTCAAACCCTAATATGAACCATTATGTACTTTTATAAGCATAATCTATATATTTTATCTTAAAACATAACACAAAAGCATTGTGTCAATTAATACTTGTTTTTATGCGTGGCTCATTGTGTTGCTACTTTTATTAAATCATTGGTGGAAACATATAAGCTGTTGAAATGATAGCGATTCAAACAAATATAAGAACGGCTTACCGTGCAAATTTTGTATAAAATTAAATATTGATAAACATAGAAATAAAAAGATTTTCTGAATTCTCTCAAAATAAAATATAATTGATAAGTCAACTCAATTTACTACTGCTGTAATATTATCAAAACAGGTATTGCTAACTAATATGTACTAATTAATATTCAAAGATTACGCTGCGTTCAACACGGGCATATATATTATATTTTATAAATAGCACACATATTACTGGCATCTCGCCCTTATTAATGTAATTGATTTTGCAAACTTTTATTAATTTTTTCAAAAATAAATAGTGCGTTTTGGTTGATATGCGATTTTTTATTGAAAAAAAATAGAAGGTCCCTGCTTAGGCACACCACTAGCTTTCTGTTCATTTTTTTAAAAATAAACTTTATTCATATATGATAATAAGAAATGCTAAGCTCAACTGGGATGATTTGAAAATCTTATTAAACTTGATTCTATAAATTAAACGAATTTTCGTACATAAACTATTTAATATTTTGTCTTAATTATAGGTCTCTGTAGACAGTAACTTTTACCCTTAATGCGTTTCATATTGAAAATAAAGATATGTGTAAATACATAAATGTTGTACAAAAATATAAAAAACTCTGTTTACATTCAAATATCAAACACTATAGTATACATACAGTTTATTGATAATGGTCCGTGACTAGTGGCTGGAGACCACGATTCAGCGTAGTGGAATTGATCTTTTAAGATCACGTAACCTTTCAAGTTCTCACGTTGGAATACTTACAACGCCTTGAGAAAGTACCATTCCATACCTACTGACTAAGTATAGAATACACTCAGACCACAGAATATATAGAAAACGAAGTATGCCGTAAAAATAGTACGTTGCATTAAAAAAAATGAGTTCTTAATGTTACTAAAACTAAAAACATAACGAAAGTTCACCCCGAAGTTTTTGATAAAATATTGATATAGTTAAATACGCAGTACAAAAGCAATTTATTTATTGCTTTAATATGTACATGAAAATATCGATGGCCATACGTTTATGTCATCATTTGTTCAATTTTACAGGAGAGCCAAAAAACTTTATTATTAATAAATAAGTATTGGGAAATCAATGAAGATAAGTAAATACAATTGATAAAATTGATATTTACTGAGTTTACCTCCGTTTTAGCAAGTTTAAAAAATACCAAAGTATTTCTGTTTTACAAATATCTACTAACCATAATTCGACTGTGGAAAGGAAAAAGGACGTAACCCTCAATTTTCCAAAACAGCTTTTTTTCGATAATCACAATGTATACAACTTGACACATATTCTATCAAAAGGATGGAAGCTGAAAATGCCGAATAAGTATCTAAATTTAGCTTTTAAGTTTGAAAAAGATGACCTTGTAAAAAATTAAAACCAAGAAAAAACACTGAAATAAAAGTTTTTCCGAGACAATTTCTTTAAACAATATTAGGTTATGTCAATTAAACACCAGTTTAGAAGTTTCCGTGCACTTCAAGGTTGTGTATAATTCATAATTTGCATATGTTACAAAATCATCAAAACACGTTTTTAGCGCCCCCTGTAAAATTTGATATGTGTGGGTTACGTCCTTTTTCCTTTCCTCAGTCGATATATAAAATAATATTCGTATATCAAAAAAAAATTGAACTTTTTTTTACCTTATTAGTAAAATAAAAATATGCAATATCAAAAAAACTAACTAAAAACGTAATTATACTAGAAAGGCAAATATAACGGTTTGAACATTTTGCTACTTGTCTCACTTCACTTCTCAAGGGCTCAAACTATTGAAATAATGTTTTTTTTTCGACGCGTTAAATAATTAAGAAGTTTATAAAGTTACTTATATTATTGTCTTATGTATAAACGACCCACAACACATTTTGTGTAGGTGATCAATACTATTTAAAGTGCTATATTTTTGTTTTTATTTGTATCATAATTTTTATTTGCAATAATCCCATAAACCTTTAAAATATGATTTATTAAAGGCCACAAAAAGTAAAAGTGCCTACCTTACTTAGCTTAAATAGGCTAATATGACATAAGATGGCTTACAGATCATATTTACTGGCTACAAACAATATGCATTTCATAATCAACATGTAAAAATATCTGTTTAACGTTTTTCACGTTGCCACGTTTTAACAGGAATTCTTTAGGGAGATTTAAAAATTCTGCGAATTCCTTTCGAAAATTTTCGCAAAGAGCTAAAAAACAAATTAAAATTTCTAGTGTATGAATTTAATCTATGTAATGACCTGAACATTGAAATGAAGGTGAAAAGACCGAGAGAAGATTAAAAAAGTAATAAGAAGATCATTTATGAAATAACAAGTTTCATATAAAGCTTTTACTATAACTAAAATAAAACATTCAAAGAGGAAAAGGTGTTTTACTTTATAAGCTAAAAATTTTGATAACTGATGCAAATAAGTTACAAATATTTAAGCAATTTGAATTTGAAAGTTTTTAATGATCAGGATCGATGGTGATACAAATCAATAAATGAGAAATTAGTAGAAAACAGTTTTTTTTATATGATACTTTCCCTCCAAGTATTGACAGTGAACATCTGAATAAAAATTGTTAAATATAGTACAAAATAAGCTGGTATTTATTCTGCAATGTGCCATTGTTAGTATGCAGAACATAATTTTATGAGTAATAGTACAAACAACTCTTATATGTATAATTGAATATTTTAATTTATTACATGAGTTATTATTTGCCATTGCTGTGTTTATTATTTTGAATACCGCATATAATTAAATGTCTATGTTAAAGTGAAAACAAAATCAAATTTCGAAACAAAACTTAATTCATATATTATCGCTGCTGTCATTATTCTATGACTACTTTGGCAACAAGCGAGAACGGAACGAAAGAGTTAGTACATTGAATTAAAATAATTATATGAATTCAGATAGAAAAGTTATAGTAAAACTCTTTTTATACATTTAAATAAGCAGGGTAAGTAACCTTATTATACATAGGTTTATAAACTCAATTTCAAATAACTAATAACACTTTTGTAAAGCCTTTCTTGCGTACTCTAAGTTTTACGTATTGAATAAAGTGTCTAATAATTTACCACCTTTTGAATACAAATAAAGATTATCAAAAAATGATTTACCATTATTATATTAAAATCAAGTCAAATGTTTTGAAAGAATGAGTAGAGAAAAATGTTAAATATTTGTATTCTGCGGTGGGTATTTATGAAAGGTGGCAAAAAACTATAACTTCCTTTTATCTTTTCCTGCTCTGCACATAAACTTATCGATTTTCGTTTGTTGTTTGTTGATTTCCTTTTTATGTTACATACTAAGGCTTTATACGTCTGAAATTTATGATCTTTTGTTTCAAAATAACACTTTTATTTCACGAAAATGTGTTTGTTAATAGTGTTTTTTTTACTATAATTATACCCATATATTTTCCAGCATAAAAAGATAAACATTGAACTCTCTGGAAAATACTTTATTTAACAAAAGTAGTCTATTTATGAATTCTTTATATGCAATACTTGGAAAAATTTGAATATTTTTTTTACTATGATCATTTTAAATGTATTCTCTGTCAATACATGGTGAAAAAGAATTCTTTAAAAAAAAAACGAAAAAGTCTTTTGTACTAATTCCAATTTTATTAAATAATTTACAAAATAGTGTTTTATTTTTAGAGTATAATCATGTTGAGCTGTAAATATGAATATAATATATTACGGAAATTCAATCATTTCTTTGATACTTGTATTAAAAATAATTGTTTATTTCTGTTGAGCTCCGTGTTTCTTAGGTCACATGTTTTGCCTTTGAATAAGTATACACAGAGTGCAATAAATCTTGGCAAAGTATCTAACGTATAAGTGACATAAACGGGCAAACTTGTTGGAAAATACATTTCCCTTAAAAGGAGAGGTTCTGTGTTGAAGTGGTTGGCATAGATAAATTAAGTTAATTCTAGTAAAAGTGTCGTCAAGTTTAGATGTTCTCTGTGCATATTGTTACCTACACATATGTATACAGAGTAATTAGAAAATATGCGAGGCCGAAATTCATATTTTTTGTAATAAAATGTGGAAATGATCAATCGAGTGAGGAATATAAAATTAATCATAATAATGTATATGTGATGTACATCTTGTTTTGTTCAATTTGAATCCAAAAATTATTCTTCAAAATACAAGTCAAGGCTTCCAATTTGAGGTCAATTTGGCAATAACTTAACTTCGGGATTGTCTTGTTACTAATAATGGAATTTCTGAATTCACCATAACATATAAAAAATCTAATTTAAAATCTAAATACTTCCCATTTACTACCATATTTGATAGCAAAATAATTAATAATGCACCTCAGATTGTTTATGCACATATTTTTTACAATAAACATAATAAATAAATGAATTATGGTCATATTTCCTCTCATATTATGTTACAGGAGCAGCAGGTTTTTTTTCCATAATTTTATACAAAATTCAGTTGCAATTAATTATTTTTTAGAATGGGGTAAGTTTAATTCTACTAATGAAGCTTCCATATAAATATATCCAATTTCAGAAAATAACTGATACATTAAATTTGAAATAAAAATGGTTTTGTTGGCTTCTGTTGATTGATAGAAATTTCAGGCGGGGTTGAAAAGATCAAGATTTTTTTTTTTCAATTTCATTTTGGGTCATGGATATTGTGGTGTGTGTGATATCTCTTCACCTCAAATTAATCTCAAGCAACTATGGTTTAGAACAGTTAAAATATCTGTCGACTCGACTGTTGTCTGTAATGCCAAATATTGCTTATTTTAAATTACTTGTGAGATATATAAAAAAATGAAGCTGTCAGTGAAGCGACATTTTTTTGTACTGAATCCACAATTTTATAAAATGATCATGACCCGGGTAAGGTTTATTTAAGAAATATATCAAAATAATGAACGATATAAAAAATAATGTTATTTTTGTATTTAAGGGTTCAGACTTTGAGTTGAAAATATTCGTGTATTTGTGATTTTTCCGCTAAAAAATGAATGTTAATATCCGGCAGCGTGAGTTTAAAAAACGAAAAATGTTAGACGTTCTTTTTGAGTGAACATTTGAAACACTCGGCATCAAAAGTACATCCGGATTTTGAAGCTTGAGTGCTTTTCAGTCAAATCTCATCAAACGGGCGTTGAATTACTGTGTACCGAAGTTTTAAATTGTATTGAAAGCTTGCGGAAAGTCCATTTTGTAACTTTTTGATGATCTTATACGCTTTATTTGAATTTAAAAAAAGTGGATTGATTTAATCTGCATCAAATATGACGAGAAGAATTCTGATACAAATTTAATAGCAGATAAAGTCTTTTAAGTGAATTTCTAGGGATAATATGTCCACATAATATTTATTAAATAATACACGGTTTTAAGACGGAATTTAGACCAAAGCCTAAATTTTGTTACTTTTAGGGTGTACATTGTCAATACTAAGTAGAAAGGCATTAAATTAAAAAAAAAGACCGTTTCTACTACTTCCACTTTTAAAAATATCAGGATCGGTTTCGCTCATGATGAGCATTATCAACTGATAATAAAAAACAATTTAATAACTGTAAAATTGTATTTTCTTATCAGTTGATAATGATCGTCATGAGCGAAACCGGTTCTGATCTTTTCAAATAAAAATAGAAATAAGTAAAAAAGAATATTGTGTTTTTCTTAACTTTATATACCTATATATTTTATTATTATAACTGGGTTACTGTAGAAGTAACGTTGAAATCAACATTTGACTACATTGTACTAAATTGATGTCAACATTGTACACCCTTTTTTTCGTATATTTTTAGACTTAAGCTTATCGATTAAATTAAAAAATAGATTTATATTCTGTTTTCGTACGTACGAAAATAGTATTTAAAAATCTTTCCCAAGCACGGCGTCCATAAAAAGATCCGGTAGTTTATTTCTGCAGGTGGGATATAAAAATAAAGATTAGGCAAGACCCGACGTAGTACTAAATTAAGTTAAAGACGGTCGGCAGGTAACTCATCCCGTAATTGCCTATGAAAGGTAAACGCTCAAAGGTATTTCGGTTCCATCTGTAATTTGTTTGTTTGTAACGTAATCTCTTTCATGCAATCTCGTCGCTTCAATCGGTTTTATTAAATTTGCCGACTTAACTCACATTTTATCGGACACCTCTATCAACGTATATACGTATAACACGATGATTGCCACGCGCAGGCATAGGTTTTCTTTTCGACGGATTATCTTTGAATTCAAAATACCGCCGCAAGTGTTTTTAGAATTGTAGAATATTAAACGAAAATATTTTTTGCGCATAAGATTTCACATTATTGATCTCTTGAAATATAAAATAATATATACATATATTAAATATATTGTCCTTTAAAGGAACGTAAAATACATTTTACCTTTGGGATATATAGAAGTTAATCTATTATATTATCACTAAATAATGCAATTAGACATATTTATTTCACTTGAATCGCTGATATAATGAACAAAATAAAATCTTCTCTTCAAAACTGTTCACAAATTCGAATGTTTTTAAAAAATCTTCAATTTTGTAAAATAATCAGAACCAGTTCACTCCACGAAGGATCTTTAAATTGTTAGTCAATATTTTTTTACTAAAACCCAGTAGAGTATTTTCTTTCTCGTAAGGTTTGTCGTTTTCCAAAAATCGTTTTTTAAATAAATTTGCGATAAACGCAAGCTAGATTTTTTTAATATAAGATAAGAGATAAGTTTTAGTGATTTTAAGAATGCTTTAAAATTAAAACGTCAAAAAAGATCACTCAAACTTTGATCGAATTTTAAGACCACTAAAATATTATCACATATCATGATATGTCCCGACTCTTTTTATGAACCATATCAGCATTTTTATTTTGCAAAATCAGCTCTTGTTTTGAAATCAGTTAGCTACACTTGTTTTGTTTCGTTATAAATGGCACCTGCCAGTCCGACGTGTTTTGTTTTGGCCCGAGTCAATAAATCTCTCGTGGCACGTGACGTCATCAATCGTGGTTTTCTTTGAAAATTACCCAAAATGCATGTTAAGCTTTGCGAGAAAACAAAATGGCCTTAGAAAGAGAAATATCGCACGCAATCAATACTGTGATTAACGCATTTCCCCGTATTTATTGTATCGATTACGCTTCCATTTGTTCCTACAATAAAAAATAATGGGTCGGAAATTTTGTCTCCGGAAAAAAAAACATTCGACAATTTCACTATGGTAAGATCTTGCCGCCTGAGTGGTCGAGTGGTCAACGTTGTTAGCTTCGGCTACGGAGGGCCCGTGTTCAAATCCCGGTACGGACAGTTTTATAAATTGATTTTTCAATCGATTTATGAATTTCTGTTCAAGGGCATGGATGTATGTGATGTCTTGAATTCTCCTCTCTCACCTATCCTATCCTATGAACGGAGCGTATCGAGAGCGATTAGCTTACCACTAATCCTGTCCTAACCCTATCCTTCTATCCCTACTCTCTTTAGAAAGAGAGAGGTTGAGCAACTGAGTAACAAACAGTTCTCGTAGAAACACTTCTGTTGAGATAAACTCCATTGGGAGTCCATATGATCCACATTGGGCGCGGACATGGTTAAAAAAAAAGATCTTAATAGTGTATGATTCGTCAATGAAATAAGACATGTTCAACATTTTATGTCGACTGCCAGATTAGAATACAAGGTTTACCATTACAAAATACATATTAATGCTGTCTCAACAACTTGCGTAAGTATACAATAAATTATTCATTTGATTTCACAAAGTAAAACAAGAGAAGTCTTTTAAATTCTTTGCTTATAGTTGATATTAAAAGATAGTTTTGACTCACAAAGAAATAAGTTTCAACATAATATTAGATAACTCTATATATAGCAGAGTTCGACTATCTACGCCATGCTACCACTTGGTGGTACTTAAAATATTTATTGATCTTAGAAAATAATTATGTATTTTCCGATAGAATATATGGAAGACAAAATATACTGTTTATGTTATTAAAAAAATAGAAAGTCTCGGAAAGTGAGACTGGCAAAAAGTGTCGATTTCTCGAGAGTTTTCTCGATACAGAATTCGTAGTTACAGCGTAGATACGTCAAAAATTCTTGAAACGGTAGTATGAACCTTACATCTATTGGTTCTATTCCGCAAAATCTTTTCTGATATCCTTGACCTACCAGTCTAAATTTGTTCTTCAATTATTCCCCGGCAAAGCTTAAAGCCTCTTGCCGTAAATCATTAAATCTTTGCTTTCTAACCTATGGTTTTCATTGCATTGAAGAGCAAACCAACCATTAGATTAAATGACTATATAACCAATACATCGTTGTACAGTATACAAAATTGAAATTGATGGACTAATAACTATAAATGAAATAAAATAAAAAACCGCCTACTACTTAGTTATGCTTATACATTAAACCTCCGATTAACATGGTAGATAGGTTCCGTGCAAATAAAAAAAAGTGTAGTTCAGGGTTCATACAAAATTTGAAGTATCATTTTTTGATCAAGCCAAAACAAAATTTTTTTTTTTAACTATTTTGATTAAAAGGTAAATTTTTCATCTTCGAAACGTGCATGTCTTTTTGTCACTTTGAGGGGTACTTAGCTCTAACTTTTGTTTATTAAATGAGACACTGTGTAATTTTATAAGATAATCACTAAGAAAAAAATTACACATACTTTAGTACACTATTATGAAAGAATCTAGATCGCTAAATATTAAAAAAATGTAATAAGCACAGAAATTATTTTTATATAAAAAAAAAACAAAAGTTTATTCGAATAGTTCTATTTAGATAAATTATATGTGATAATGAAATTCGGGCATGTTAATAGAATATTTTTTCCGAACGTGTTATTCGGGGGCTTACTGTATTTTTATTTGGTTTCGTAGAAACTAAATCATATCATTGAAATTAGCAAAGGAAAGATTAAGAGCACGGTTTAAGACTCAACCGATTGTAAAAAATATAAAGTTTATTAAACTGAATTTTTGCTTGAAATGTGTGTTCTTTTAGTTTACAGTTTTACAATTAGAAATATAAAAATGCTATAATTCAAATATAATATTTTCATAGTACAGTTTTATACTATAATGAATATTAAATACGTTATATATAGTCCGATAAACAAATCAATTTAAATAAATACATTTTAACGGTTTGGTTTATGTTTTAGTAGTAAAAGAAAACAAACATTTCATATACAGACAAAACCATAGATTGCGTGTACTAAAGTAATGGTGTGAAGCTGTTATTGATTGATCAGCTTGGAGAAGGGTCGTTATGGAGAAATCTACGATCACGGCTTAACCAAAGATAAGGAAAAACCGTTCTATACTGGGACAAATGAAATTCCGTTTGGTGATGTCATTGAAACCCTGAAAGCGTTATACTGAATACAAATACATATACGTTTCATAAAAAATAGTAAGTGATGACATACAATTTTTTTCACGTGGGCAATGAAAAAATATCATCTTCTTGATAATACGCTGGATGAAATTTATGATCACATTTCTATAGAAAAGTAGACAAATTTAAAAATATTATGTTGACTAAAATTGTGAAACTGTTTCAGGAAAAAAGACATAATTCAAAGTAAAAAGATGACAACATCCTTTAGACAACATTTTGGTCTTCCGAAATACATATAAATACATTTCAAAAACTTTTCTGCTCCCAACATGCAGACTTAATTTGCGAGCCGAGTACTACAAGGTTCTATGTGAAATATTTTGACGGTCGCATAATATTAAAGTTTATCTCAACATATATTTTTTACGAGACCTGTTTATTACTCATATCTATCTCGTAGAAGAAAGTATGGATTGAGAAACAGAACTAAGACATAACAAGTGGTTAGCTAACCACTCTTGCAATGCCCCATTTTTGAGATCGAATAGGTTATTTCGAGGGAATTTCGAGAAAAACAACCCTGCTTCTGGACCGAAATTTATGAATCTATTGAAAAATATGGCCTTTCTGAGATTCGAGCCCATGAGCTCCATCACTGAAGCAATTGACGTGGACCACTCAAACATTGACGTATGTATTATAATATTTTAGCGATTGAAAAATAATATATATAATTTTTATTCAATAGCTCACAAAATATTATATATGTGAAAAACCTTTCATTTTCGTATGTTGACTATATTCTTTGATTTATATATCAAAAAGTAAATAATATTAATTGATGGTGATTTTGACTGTTTTAAAACAATATATTATAATGCAGACCAGTACTATAATACACATACATATGTGTTATTACTTGTAAATGTAGACATAATAAATTTATTTGTAAAAAGTGAGTGAAACTTTAAAAAGTCCATTCATTAAACGGTTATTTTTAGGATGAAATTATAATGAAGAAATTTTCAAGCACGATGACACAATCGTGACATTTGAAATAAAAAGAAATTAAGGCTCTTCTTTCTTCTACGACTTTCATTTTCGCCGCTTATTTACGCAGCGCTCGTATCGCTATTCTGTGGATCTCATCAGAAAGCTAAAGTCCCTAAGATCCGGTTCCGGTTAGCTCTTTTTCCCCTTACAAAACCTCAAGACTCAAGATGCTAAAAACCTTAACCTCCCGCCGTTGTGCCAAATTCGCTGGCAATTTATGGCGTCGCAATAAGATTAACAGACGATTTGATTAATGATACCGTGAGTGTTAAACGTAATTTGAGAACATGAACAACCAACAGCCACAATAAAATATGCCAAGCATAAAGATAAGACGACAATTGTATAGAATTTATGAGGAAAATTCTGATAATCAACGAGTAAAATTGTCTCAGTTATAAATTTTAATACAGTAAATCCTCGATGTAATGAACTTAAATAAGGAAATAAAAAAAGTTTGTTTAAGCACTAAAACAGCGATTTTCAACCTGGGAGGCTTGGACTGTTGAAAAGAGAGGCGCGAAAAGTCAATATTAATTTACCCTTTAAAACTTGTCTTTGTTTCTTATGCGAAATAAAGAACGGGGAGGCGCTTAGATATATTTTTTTCTTCAAAGGGAAGCGTAGCAACATACAGGTTGGAAACCACTGTACTAAGGCTTTTTCATCCTCTTCCTTCCCCATCCTAACAAAAAAAATCAAGAAAGAAAAATGGTCTTTTGTGATTTAAAAAAGAATGAAAAGATGAAAAGTGGCTAAGCGCAAGCGCACGACAAATTATCTGCCAGCACGCGTTGAAACTGTTACTGTTGTGTAATCTGTTATTATTGTATACGTATTATATTGTTAACGAGTTAATTGACACTTCAATTCAAGGATGAATACCCAAAATAGGCGGTTTTAACAGTTTCAAAATTTTATAGATTTTTTTTAGCTAAATCTGGATTCAGATGTATGGCCTTAGCTCAGCTTCAATCATTAAAATAATAATAATAATAAAAAAATAGCTCTTAAAAATGATACTTTTATTCCAATAAACATTTAATACATTGATTGTTGTCTACTACATCTTAAAAATATAAATTTCAAATTTAACTCGTATTCTTCTTAAACTAAGTATTTCTAAAATATTTTTTTGATGTTTGATTTTCGTGATTTTGGCACTCAATTATTGGAAATTAGAATATTGAATATAACAATTATAAATTAAGGGTGAGTGTAACAGTCTATAAAGACACCTATAGTTTAGACAAATTATTAAATTACTTATTACAAATATTCGTGTAATTGATACAAATTTTCATTTTCAAACAATTAGTGCCTTTTGGTTTAGATGCGATTTTTATTGAAAAAAATAAGGGGCCGCTGCTTAAGCACGTCACTGGCTTTCTGTTTATTTTTTACATAAAAATGATTGTAATATAATAACAAGGAATGCTTTACTCAACTGTGATGTTTTGAAAATGTTGTTAAGCTGGATTCTATCAGCAAGAATGTCGATTTGAACACAAATCTTCTGTCAAAAAAATGTCTGCTTGAAAATAAGTCACTTGATAATTTGTTTTAATTAGAAATGTTGCTGTAAACCGCTACTTAAAGCAGTAATATCTTTCATTTCTTAAAAATTGGATGCTTTATTCGCGCAAGTGTGTAGCTACAAATGTGTTTAGCAAAAAACTTACTTTTTAATATTGAGATTAAATGTATAAATGTGTGACTTACCTTTAAAGAAAAATGTTTGGAATTATCAATTAACATAGAATACTTTATGGGGCTAGAAAAAAAAGTGAAATAATTATAGTTTATGTAAATAAATTGTAACAGAACCGTTTGATAATATTGTAGTGCCCAACGTACAAGAAAATTCATTTTAAGTGTTTTTTTCCCATTATAACTGCTTTCAAATATCTGAATAATATTGCTCCGGGTCTAAAAAAATCCTTAGAATACACCCGGCAGCTTTCTTTGTTCTTGTGATGAAAGAAAAACATAACATACATTTTTTATGAAATTGAGCTGTAAAAAGTAGTCGTTAAATCATGTAAAAGAATTCCTATGTAAGTAATAAATAATTTATGCCTTAAATTTAATGTTATCGTAAATTGAGATTTTTCTTACAACGAGGCGGATGAAAATAATAAATTTTGTAAAATTTGATCCAAATTAAGATTTTGCAAAAGCCTCACATATAAAATTCACGGTTTCGGCAGTAAAAAAATGTACGAAGATATTTAAAATATCAATGTAATGATACTTTAATTGGATGGAAGAATAATAAAACATCTGATCACTGAAACACTCGACATTGTTTATTTAGTCACGTTTACTTCCGACTTAGAGCAAATATGCAAATTATAACCACCTTAAAAGAGTATTTATGTCTTCGGATAACATTTTAAAAAAAGAGGGCAAACAATATGTTGTTCTGTTTTTTTAGAATAAAAAATAATCGTTCGAAGGAACTTTGAAATCATAACATATTCATTTCTGAGTTTATATATATGTTCACAAATTAATTTATGAACGTTCTCATTCGGAGATTCGATCCATCAACTGTGCAGTCCCACGGATATCCAATACTTTAAAAAAAAGACAGTCAAGCACACTTTCCTTTACCATTCTTCTATCTTTGCCAGTAGGAAGAGAAAAATAAGACGTACACCTAACTATCAGTTTTAAAAAAACTTCTGTCATATTACTCCATTAGAAGCGGAAATAATAAAGAAAAGAAAAGTCAAAGGGTGTAGAGCTCAACACAGACAAAAAACATTATTAGATGAGAGTATCAAAACGCAATTTCTTTATAATGATAAAATACTTTGAGGGAATTCTTTATATTATTTTATATACCTAACACGTATTCACGAATAAAACTATTTGTTTTTAATATATTTAATACCTTTTCAACTTTGTTATTTGTTAAATAATCCAAATTTTTATATTAACAGTATTTATAAAATAAAGGGTCGGTTGGTTAGAGCTTGCTGTATTGATTAGATGGGTCTAGGTTCAACTTCTGGCAATGAAAATATATAATTTAGATTTTCCCAAATTATTTTTTTTTTTTTGACCTGTGTTTGTGATGTCAATTCTCCTCGAGTTGATCACGAATGACTTACAAAAAAAAATCACCGAGATTATGTATGATCCTTCTTGTCGCATTGTCATTGTCTGTAATGCTATTTTTTATAAATTATTTATATATTTGTACAGTGTTTTGTTTTTAAAGGATTTGGTTGAAAAATATATTTTTTTATGATAGTCTTACTTCAACAGAATAAATAATATTTCATAAAAAAATGTCGTAAAATGGTTAATTTTATTTTATTTTGAATGTTAGGTAATAAATAAGTGACTTGTGTATTTTGAAGTTTTTGTTTCGTACACGAGTATTTGTATAAAAAATATCGTCTTTTGAATCTGATGATATTCTAGCTTTTATGCCTAAATTTAGGGGCAAGTACGCAACGAATCGATTGAATTGCCGAATGGCTCTCACATCTTTGGTGAGTCAACAAAAACAACTGAACAATGTTGTTAAGCGTGGTAATAAAATAAATCGAGCTCGCATTAACTGAACGGAAAGAGATTTTAATTGGTTTATCGGTAGATTTCCATTGTCATGTTTAGATTTCACTTCGATTTTGCTTTAATTAAGTTCAACTCTGATATTTTACCGGATGAAATAATCAAATATTTTCTTTACTCTTGATGATGTCATGTTGAATTAATAGAATAATTATTATTTTGTAGGCTCATCGGCTCATCTATATACACATGATTGTCGACACAACTTGCCAGTAACGTAAACTTTCTTTTTTGACTTTCATTATGATAATATTTTGGAATGTTATATCAATAGGTGTTGTCTAACCAGGGTCTTCTTTGCAAAGTGTGTATCTCGAGACTTTTTGAAGTGTCCCGTGAGATTTATTTTATATCTTGTATCTTCATTTATTTTGTTTCTTCGAAGATACGGGGTGTAAAAATTACTTATAAAATATAATATCTTCTGATAAGTATGAATGGTTCAACATATTTGACAAACATGCTTATAAAATTACTTTCTTGATTAGAAGTTTCTATATTTGTGAAAAAAAATAAAAAATGAGCGTTAAAAGATCAAACTTAGGATCAAATTCAATCAAAGTACACAAAATAACATTGTAACTTTTTTGCGATTTTACATCGCATAATTGGAGCCTAAGTTGCATGATTTATTGGATAAATCAAATGGTGAACAAAAATAAGTTATATTTTGTATATGTTTAGAAGAATAAAAATAATTTAAATTTAGTAAAAATTATAAATATACACAACAAAGTATTTTCTTATTGTTTGCTTTATGTTTTCTTAAAGCAGAAAATATTTACAAAAAAAGGGTGGCCCGCCAAATATTTTTGATTTAAAAAATTTCCCTTTGATGAAAAAGTTTGTGAACCCCTAGTTCCACCAAATGGTGTCAACATCCCGTATCTTTTAAATACATATCCGAGGAATTGCTATTAGTAGTTTTTTAAGATAAACGATGCCATCAAGCATGTGTTGAAATCTTTCAAGCGAGTCGATTTCGTGACATTGGTATCGATTTTATGTTGTTTCAAGAAAACAGGGCGATTAACCTCCTACAGGTTGGCATAACATGGTTGAGCTGCCGGAAACTGAATTCCTTTTTTTAATTTCCGGTTTTGAGATACTAGACTGTTTGCTTTTTGTCTTCTGCCCTTACAAAAAGTTGTGTTTTATTTTTGTTAACGACTTTTCTACCAAGCATTGATAATTTAAACTCTTTTAGTTATTTCTACTATAAGCCATATTTGACTATGAGTATTGCATAAACGTGAGGTCACAATTAAGAAAAGTCATAGCTACAAATCACTTTTTACGTGATCACAGTTTTTTTTAAGTCCGCTCTAAATGTCGAGCATATGGCCTCCTACTGGAGGTATCTCAACAGTACTTTTTATACGAGAACTTTCTGTTACTCAGTCGCTCAATTTCTATTTTACCTACGAGAGGAGTAGGGATAGGATAAGGTTAAGACAGAAAAACTGGTTAACTAATCATTTTTGCTACGCCCAACTATTGAAATATGGGAAAGGTGAGAGGGAATTTTAGACGTCACAAACACCTATACCTTCGAAAATAAATAGATAAATCGTCCGAAAAAATGCTGTTTGTACTGGGACTCGAACCCGTGAGATCCGGCATGGAAGCTAACAACTGTTATTAGTCGGTGGAAAAGTATCGTCAAAAAAATTATTATATTGTACTACTTCTACGATTATTCATAAAGACTAGAACCGGCTTCACTCATTACGAACGTTTTCAATCGATAAAAGAGTACATGTGTATTGATACAAGGATATTTTTTTATATAAAAGCTCTGTATAAATATATTCTTCTATAAGATGAAAACGCTCATAATTAGCGAAACCGATTCTGATACTAATATATAATATGTATGATTGTGGAATAAGTACAAAAGAGTGATTAATTGTTTTTTTTAATACGGCTAGAATTTGAAACACTCACTTTTTTTTTTTTAACCATGTCCGCTCCCAATGTGAAGCATATGGACTCCTAATGGAGTTTATCTCAACAGAAGTGTTTCTACGAGAACTGCTTGTTACTCAGTTGCTCAACCTCTCTTTTTCCAAAGAGAGTAGGGATAGAAGGATAGGGCTAGGACAGGATTAGTAGTAAGCTAATCGCTCTCGATATGCCCTGTTTATAGGATAGGATGGCCGAGAGGGGGGAATTCAAGATATCACATACATCCATGCCTTTGAACAGAAATTCATAAATCGATTGAAAAATCAATTTATAAAACTGTCCGTACCGGGATTTGAACCTGCGCCCTCCGTAGCCGAAGCCAACAACGTTGACCACTCGACCACACAGGCGGCAAAAACACACAATAGTTATTTGGTAATACTAAAAATAAACTAAAATTAAACTAAAAATAAACTAAAATTTTGTCTCTTGATTAATCTTACATTATTTTTTGGATACATGATTTAAGGGTATTACTTGAAATCACGGCTTATTCTAAAATGGCTAAAAAATTAAACTTTAATTTCATTTTGAAAAAAAATGTATATTTTATTAAGAATTTTTAGTCTTAAATTACTTTGGAATGATATTTTGGATGCTGTGAAGCAATGTTTGAGACTGATTTCTAAAAATACTTTCAATTATTTTTTTTATCCACTAAATTAAATTCATGGTTCATGTTTTCACAACTCAGGAATGAGCCGGGCTTGCAAGTAACCCTCATTTCAAATGAAAAGGAAGCTGCATATTATTAAATCAAAAAATCTTTTTAACATTAGTTTCCATTGGATGATGGCTCACTAAACCATGTTTCTATTAAAAACTATGTGTATTTCATTTATTAAGTAAACTTTTATAACTTCTAAATAATTATATAATATTGCATATCTATACTATATCAAATAAAGTAAATATAAAAAAATCGTAAGTATGCACACACAAAAATAAGTATTTTGTATTTTCATAGTCGCTTGACGAGGGCTGGTATTTTTAAGCATAAATAAATATATTTTTGTGGTTATTTTGAATGAATAAAAAATCATTTTTAATATATAACTGAGCTATTAAATAAAATAACTGTATTCCTAAATAAAACAATACAAATAAAAATGTTTAATATGCAAAATTTTACAGACTTACTTCACCCAAAGAAGAGCATTTCTATTCAAAAAAGGCGTTTTTTCCGTCCATTACAATCATTTTGTATTGTTTGCCATTAGGATTTTTTTTGTACCAAAGAGAAAAAAGAAATATTCTAAAAAAACACAAATTTCCAGTGTTTTAAATTTCACTGGCCGTTTGTTTTTTTCTGCGTGTTCCTGTTTCCTTCTCTCCCCGCCCAGAGATGCTATTTGAAGAGTATTTAAACCTTTCGGGATGTAAATTATGTAGGCATCTCAAGTAAAGTAGTACCAATATGCGAGATAAGGCATTTTGTACTATAAATTTGATCACGCTCGATCGCTTGAAAGGAATCGAAAATGCAAATACAGCCGCGGGGGTACGGTTGCTGAAAAAATATCGAAAAATGCAAAAAATAACGAATAAAATCTGACTCATGCGCAAACGCTTGACGTAATTTGCTCTCAATAAATAGTATACATATTCAAAACATTGACAAACACAATTTTTTTTTTTTTAATAAATCAATAATACTTTGCATAGCCATTTTTGGTTTTAATGACAAATTGCTATATATATTGTAGTTTGTTATAGTAATATAATAAGAATTATAATCATTTAAATGTTTATATGATTATAATTCTCTCTCATATCTCTCAATGTTTCAATTTTATTTCTTGTTAAAAGTAGCTAGTATATTGGCGGAATAATTTTGAAATAAAAATGGTTTATGTTCATTTATCAAACATAATGTTATGTTTTTTTTTTAAATTATGAGTCCACTGAAAAGTTTTACAGATCAATGAAGAATAATTTCTAAAAAAGTCTTTCAATTATTCGAATTTAAAACCCTTAATATTTAAAATATTTACGTGCGGATTTTCTTTCGATAAATATTTTTATAATTTTGATCATTTTTTTTGAAAAGTTATTTATCTTTGTGTAAGCTTTATTATTGTGAGAAATTAATAATAGTGTTCCAATGTCCTTGTTACAATAGTTTTGGTAAAAGAGTGCGAGCAATGAATCATGCTATCGAGTATTGTGTCCTTAGAATTATGCCTTAATCTAAACTATTTTCAGAAATCACTATTAATAATAATAGTTTGCTGTCTCTGTAACTCCTTTTGCGTCTATTTTTTCGGTTCGGTGAGACATGGTCGTTCACATGGGGCTTAAATAGCGTTCTAAACAAACAAAAAGAAAATTTAATAGAGAATTTCGCCTGCGGATAGCTTCGAAGCACTGGGTGTTTGTTTTTTTTTATATTACACTGGTTCACTGATAACGTGGAAGTGACATTTATCCACTTACTTGCTAAGACAATATCTGATAAATTATTGTAGTTTTTCCAGTCCTGGAATGAAGTTCCATTTTGTTATAACACGCTTTACTATGATTCAAATATATTTATTTAATATTTGGTTACAAAAACTTTTTAATGTTATATTTTAAGTGTTTTTTTAAATATGAAGTTAGTTTTTTTTATATTGGACATCATAGTTTATTTGTATTTGAACATATTTGTAAAAACCTTATTTGCATAAATATTTGTTTGTTTTTTCTGTGGATGCATATAATATACATATAATCTTTAATTAATAACAATGCCATTATTTTTCTACGTAACAGCTCCAAATATTTTAAAAAAATCTACTTTCGAGTATTTTTTATTTTTCCAAAGCGTATTTTGAGTTAATTTAAGATTTCGACTGAAGGTGCTTGGTGGAATTTCAATATTAAATTTGGATCGTTCAAACTATGTACATTCTCACAGATTGTTTCACTAACGACCCGGGTTTCGCCTTTCGGCATCTTCAGGCGTTCAAGTGCACGGATAAACTTGAACTGACACTTAGTAAATGGATGTTTCGTGTTTATATAAGAAATAAATATATCATTGAGTTTAATGCCATTGCTGGCGAAAAGGATAAGCTCATAGAAATGCACACAGATTTGAGTGGTGAGAAGTTTCAAGAATTATATTTATTTGTTTGTCGGCAAAGGTTTTATGATTATATTTATATAGGGTATATAAGTGGAGATCCCGGAAGACTATGCAATTGTGCTCTATTTATTCCCTGTGGATAAAAATGGGTGGGATAAAAATGTTACACCCAAATACGGACAATCATAACCTTTTTTTTCCAAGAAATTTTGGATGAATGAAAAATGATAGGATGAATGAAAAAATCTTAAGTGCTTTACAAAAATACGTACTTGATTAAAATTTGAAAAAAAAAGAAAAACCTATCTATTCCAATTAATTTTCAATTGAATTTAGATGACCGCTATTTTTTAGATACATGTTTAAGTCAATATACACATGGTAAATATTATACTATTTTACGTGTTATATCGTAGAGAGCGGTGGACAATATAAAATGTATAAAACTTATACTTTTTCATTTGTCACAATCAAGTGGATTTTACATTAAAAGAGTATTGAAAAAAAAGATATGCAATTAGTTTTGAAACTCTTTTTTTGCCCAACTTTAACTCCTAAGAATTAAAAAAACGATCTTATATATTTAGTGATAAATTTATCTTTAATTGTATTGAAAAAGTCTGAATGCCGATAAAAGTCCTAAAACAGGTATGTGTGCATTCTATTTAACGTTATTTATATAAAAAAAAATTGAAGAAGCTTTTTGTAAGACATATTTTAAGTACTACGATAGTTGATTTTTTATATTATATATATCTACTTGGAGAGTGGAGTCGTGGAAAAAAAACAATTACTCCAAATTGACACTGACTTTGATTTTGAAAAATAGCTAATATTTTAATGAATAAAGTTTGTTTGATTCAAAAAAAGATTTTTGTGAAAATCATATATTGGAATGATGTTAAATGAAAAAACATTTTTTCATATTTAAAAATTAGAAGCAACTAACAGGTGCCGATATGATAACGAAAATAAAAAGTTGCTCACGAATTTGATTGAATTGAATTCCAGTTATCACTGTAGTAAAGGAAATCGTGTATCAGACAAATGTAAACGACTGTAAGTAAATGATTTTTTTTATGTTTTAAAGCACGGATATGAAAGGAAACCTCGGTGGGAGAAGCTATTAATTACGTCGTAAGCCGATTTCTGGACAATGTACTTTTGCTGAGTTTTGGAGCAGACACAAAAATAGTTTTATTTAAGAGACTAGTTTTTATGGCATTCAACTTTGATAAAAAAATAAATCAAGTGATTTTGAGGATTATTTCGTCATATTGTATTTCAAAATATTTTTTATTCCTAAGCCGACCAATGTCTTAGTAAATAAAAGGTGGTCGAGTTATGACGAAAAAATTATTCCGTTCTCTAAAAGGTCTACAAACAATGAGTCAAATTCCCGAATGATAGTTTTATATTTTATCAAATCAGTATTAAAATAAGTCATGATTTTATCAATTTAGTTTCCAGATTTAGTTGAAAAACTGATATTACTTAATAATTTACCTTTTTTCCATATAGATAAACATTAAAAACTGTCACTTATACTGTGCTCTTGAATGTTAGAATATGACAAGCATTTTTAAGCGAGAATAATATTTTGTGCTTCCAGTTGATAATTCAACATGTAAAAAAATATATTTTTACGTATTTTTTTACACTCTTAAATGCCAGGTTGAAAGATTCAAATCATTTTTTCATTAAATACGGTGAGTTTAAAAACTCCATTCTAAAATGAATGATTACCATTCAGGAAAAGTCTTAAGCAACTTGGAATTCTTTAGAGCTAAAAATATGTTAATCGTTAAAAATTAACAAGTTTTATAAAAAGAATATTATTTAAATAGGTGGTACCATCCAAATATTTAAATGAACTAATAGACAATTTTTCATGGTTTCTGGCAAAAAGAAAAGTTGTAAAAGCAAGCTCTGACTTTTTTTTTTGTTTACTATACAACTCTAGGTATTTGATAATTTAAAAAAAATGATGACTGATGATGATTCCAAAAATACTGAAACATGTTTTGCCCTCCGACTTGTATTCGGATAGATCAGAGAAAAGTTTTTTATTTGTTCAACATGTTCGTTCTTTTAGGAAACTTTCGTCCTTTAAAACGGCCTTTCATCCAACTTTTCGCTGTACCAGCCTAACAAGCTCAAGACAGTTTACAAATCCTTGAAAAGAAAAGATATGTTCAAAAAATTGGCGTCCTTTTTATTGTGAGGCATCTATATTTTTATATTATGTATATGACAACATGTATAAGATAATGGCTAGCAATAACGATCATAAGAGAGTGAAAGATACATCAATATTGATTAGTCTCAGGTCATTCGTTGAACGTTTACATATACTTTTTTACTATAGATTTAGTATAATGCATAATTTTTATGTCGGTTCCGTCGCGCAAAGATCAACGTCGATGGTTTTCGTGACAATCTCACGGGTACAAGTCCAAGTACGAACAGCTTTTTTTTTATTAAATTGATGTATCGATATAACATGGGTGATTGCGATGTCTAAAAATTCTCACTTACCTTCCCAATCCTAAAATAATTGAGCTTAACGTGAGAAATAAGGTAATTTACCACTAAACTAGGCTCCTTCCTTTCTGTCCCTACTCTCTAAAGAAGAGCTTTGTTGATCAACTGAATAAAATGTAGTTCTCTTAGAAAAATTTCTGACGAGATTATTAAATTAAGAGGCTTTATGCTCCACATAAGGAGCGGAAATAATTAAAAAATATATAATGCAAACAATAATATCTGCGTTAGAATCATTATATTAATAGCGGATAATGTTAGTTTGTTGTTTGTTAGAAATGTCCCGTAACGGTACCGGCTAAGTTTTTTTTTCGCATGCAACTTATTTTATTAATTACCGATGAAATATTTGCGTAGAAACATGCAGCTTAAATACCTAGTTTGCAATGGGCTTGAATTAGAAATAAATCTTCGGCTTGTATTATATTTTCAAATTTTATATAATGTAATGCAGTGTTTCCAAGCGGTAACTCATCCAAGTATTATCCTCACCAAACAATGCTTAATTTCGATGATCGGATAGGCTACCGGTGCCTTCAACGTACTATATAATAGGGTATTAATATTAATTTATTTAACATAGTACTATGTTATAGTATAGGTGGCAGTTTCCGGCTAAGTTAGCTTATGGTGTAACGATAAATAAGTCGCAGGGTCAAACACTTGATAGAGTAGGTATTCTTCTTCACAACCGGTGTTCAATCATGGTCAATTGTAAGTAGCATGTTCGAGAGTTACATCTGAAAGTTCTCTAAAAATACAAATTTTTGAAGGATCCCGACAGGAAAAGAAATAATATGGGGTGACGACTTGGGTATTTTATTATTTATCGACATTATTTTTCACTATTGATTCTTTCTAAAAATGAATTTGAATCGGAGAATTTTGAATAAATAGTTATTTATAAATCTGAATTTTCTTTTTTATTTACAAATTCCAATCATATATCAAATATATATTCCTAAAAACATTTTCCACCTGGAGAATTCATTGAATTTTTAGCTGGTTTATTCGATAAGTAAATAGAAATTTGATTTTTCACACCAGTAATTCTCTGATTTTTGATAATGCAAAAAATCCTTCTTACAGCTGGTTTATTTTAATTAATAATTAAAGTTTTTAAAAAATCAACCATACTTTATGTCCTTGTTTGTATATAGCAACGGTGGGTAAATGCAGCTCTTCGTTGAGGTACGAGTAGCTCACATTGAATATTGAAATCTGTTTTTTTTTTTAAAATTAGAATTGACGTATTTGATTTATATCGAAAGTGAAGTATTTTCTTATAATATGTACCTTGTGTAGAAAATGATAATTAAATAGAAAAATGAATTAAAATTGTTTATTTATAATTACTATGTTATTATGGTGTGGCTCTTTACAATATATGACATATCTGAATGTGGCTCTCATTGACCTCATATGTGCCCACCCTTGGTGTATACTATATAACCATATTAAAAAACTTTTGTAAACTTTATTGGAGAAAACTTTTGAGGTTTCAGATGGTGTGTACGATGTTTTTGTCAATAAAAAAGAATTCACAATAGAAATAGGTATTTTAATAAAAATACTCAAGCTATCAAAAATGTTGGGAAAATGGATTTTATAAATAAAAAAATCAAAAATTGATCACGATATTTCATTTAGTAATTCGCAGATAATACTATTTAAGGCCTCCTTAGTATACGTATTTGATTTTTAGAATAATTTTTATGATAGTACAATGTGTAGATATATTACTAATGTAAAACACAAGCATTGGTTTTGGTGGATCAGAAAAGTATTCAATATTGTATAAATTGTGAGAGGATTTAATGAATAAAATCGAAACTATTTTTCCACAATCAAATCTTGCTTTGATTGGCTTGTAATAATAAACAAAAAAAAACAGTGACGTTGTGTTGGGCGTTATAATCTTATATTATGACATTTCCAAGTTTTTCTTCACACATCCCTTAGTCAATTTCCATGCTTTGGTATGTGGTGGGTGAAATATGGTTTTATTGTCTACGCGAAGAAATGCGGGAGGCGCGTACACTTAAAGGAGAAAATTTGGCGAATTTTCATAAAAAACGTGACCAAACTGCAAAATTTCTCCGACTTCTATGAACTGACTGACGCATTGCAATAACACGCTGAGATAAAAAAAAAACACACACAGACCACAGAAGTTTGTTCTATCTCTTCATTGTCACAGCGGAACAGAAGTAGATGATGGATTGCTGATACGTTTATTTTACATATTCAGACATAAAGATTATGTTTGATTTACTTCTTCACAATGACAATGTTGTATTAACAAAATATACACGTCAGCAATATGGTGAGAAAAATGTTTTATTTTTGAAAAATAGCCGATGTATTGTAATATTTTTATATAAACGACCTTCTATTTTTTCTCGTTGGAAGAGATAAGCAAGAAACACACTAGTAGTAGTACAAGTAAAATAAGTGGGGAGGACACTTATGCCATGGATACAAAATCTTTTCAAAATTATAAGCCTGAGAGACTCCATTCAGGGGATTAAAATCCGTGACCCAGCAACTGAATGGATCGAAGCCCAACAGCATTGACCGTATTTCTACAAGGCCGACGTTATCTATATATATATATGTATATAAATATTTGTTTGTTTGTCCCGTATGCGTTCCTATACCGTTCGTCCGATTGCAATAAAGCTTTAATGAGTTGTTGTGCGGACGCCTACAAAGGTTTTTGAATTATTAAATCTAATGGTGGGCTGCCAATACGTTTAAAATGGGACTCGCATTATGTCAAAGCAATTTTCGGTGTTCTGGGAAAGCAGTGAGTTTTTTTATCAATCTTATGTAATTATATGCATTACTTTATTTTGTATCCAAAAGCATTTTAATAAACACAATTAAAACAAGAACACTTTCATTATTTGAGCGGCATTGCAACGCATGCCGGGTACTTGCTAGTATTCAATAAAATTTTAAAGATTGCGAAAGATTTCCTTGTAAACATTTTGTCATTAAAAACGGTGTTATTTATATTTATTCGTGTTTATATTAAGTGGAAAAAGCTGTTATAATAAACAAAATATATTTAGAACCAAAATAACTTTTGTTAAAAAAAATATTTTTTCCATGTCATAAAAAACTAAATATTTCTTAAACCTTAATTTTTATGGGAACATTTTTTTGTAAAACTTAGCTGGAAGAAAAAAGATTCGATGTTTTTCTATTTTATTTTTAAAATTAATCAAAGCCACTTAGCAAGAAAGCACCATCCTAATAATCCTCCTTGAGACTTATCAACACGTGCATCAGGCACTGATCCCCAGCTAAATACTGAAGAAAGCCTTAACAAAGGATTTTTACGATTCGTTTTTTTTCTAAATTAGCACGCGCGCAAATTGGCAATCTCAGAGGTTGCAATCAAGTTTCAAAATAATGAACATGTGCAAATATTTTCGACAAAACTTTAATCCAGTCAGACAGATGTTAATTAAATTATCATTAAAATCAAGTAAATTGAATATTAAAGGTGTCAGGATATTTGCCTTTCAATCTACAATTTTTTTTCAATGTACGGTAATTTATTATGGTTATTTATAAAATATTTCTTTTATATTTAAAAATGGATGTCAATTACTATTATATCGATCATAGAGCGCCATACGGTATACCCTCTACAAAGTTAAGGAATAAAGCATTACCTGGGCTTGGCGTATAGTCAACAATAGGGATTCTGAAATCTCGGGATCTTAAAAGTCCCGGGACTCGAGACTTTTATTTCCCCTTCAATAAAATTATAATTTTATTCAAATTAAATATTTGCATGTATGTATGTATGCACACATAATGCCTTGTACGCCTTTTGAAAGAACGTAGAAGTAAAAATCGCGTTTTTTAATACAATGTTTAATAATTAATATTTTTCTTATGTAATGGATATGTGCAATGCTTACGGTTAATTTGTACGAAGAAGGGATTTTAACGGCACGTGTAATGAAAAAGTATCAAAGAATTAGACCGCCATCCGGAGTTAATTTATAACCGTAACTTCACAATACAGCTTTTAGTCCTTTTTTGTCCGATTGAGTCATTGGTACTTTTGTATAACAGTGAAAAAACATTTGTACATAAAACAACACGAGATATGAACATTTAATTTAAATATTTTGGAATTTGCTTTTGCTACAGTTATATGACAATATATAAACACACGGTATTTGAAACTTCTACGAAATTATAAATCCCAAACACCTGTACATAAAACAACATCAGGTATGAACATTTAATATTTTGTAATTTGCTTTTCATACAATTATATTACAATGTGTAAGCAAATGGTATTTGAAACTTCTACGAAAATATAAATCCCAAAAATCTGTTTTTTATCAGATCCCTTTTATATATGCATAATAAATTTTGTTTAAAACCCCAGGGTTTAATCCTTTAGCCTGGATATATTGCATTTTTTTTCAAAACCGATCCCGAGAATAGACACCAAAGTCCCGGGACTTAAGACAACAAAAAACCTGACAAGTCCCGGGACGCCTCGACACAAAATCCCTTGTCAACAAGCTACAATTTCATCGATTGAATGAAACATATAATTATTATTAATAAAAAAATATTTTGAAAATGAAAACAAATTTAATTTATTTTTCCGATGGGTGGTATGGATTGAAATTGGTTAAAAAAAATACTAATATAATTGCATCAGGTACAAATATGTATTACTAAGAATTATTAAACATTTTCAACGCCAAAAAATAATATAATAAAACTTGTTTTTTTCGCTCATTGATAATCAATATTTTATTGCAATAATCAGAAATTATTTTAAATTGCATGTCGCGCCCTAACTTTTTTAAGCCCTAGTTGCTTAAATTTATATCAGTAAAATTATTTATTACGCTTAGAAAACTAGTATTAAGACATCACATGTCTTCTTTGATTTCTTCTTGATTAATTATTCAAATAAGCCTCGAAAGAGTAGTTTTCATCGCGAAGATTAACACATAAGTGCTGTCTCAATCAGAAATAATTAATTCACTAATTACAACATATATCGATTAAATCACTAACAGTGATGTTTATTGACACATATTTGTATTACACTTCATAATCGATAATTCATAATATTATACAATTTTCAATATAAGAAAGATTAGATAAAGATTTTGTAAGCTTCAAAAGTTTGACTAGAAATTTGACGACATTTTGATTAATTTTAAATAAACAAAATTTATTCACCTTCGTGATGACGTATACGCCGATTTTAATAGTATTAAATCCATCATTATATATCCCTAATCTCATCAGCAGAAATTTACTAAGAATTATAAATAGGGTTTTCGGCAGAGATTTTCTATGTAACCGGGTGTAATGTAAAATGTAAAATTTCCATAATATAAGTATGTGTTTTTAAGGCTCTTACCCATTATATCTTCAGCAACTGTATGACACAAATAAACTTCAAACAGATATCCTAACCACTGCTGTTGACGTATTTATTTTTCCGTCATAACCCTCGCTCTGGCATACAATAAAACGAATTTTCAGGCGCGGCCGTTCTGAAAGGGACTGATGAAAAGAAAACAGGGTGATAATACAAAACGGGTTTGTATAAAGAGCAGGTCAAGGCTTTCCATCTCAACAACGATGTGTAAAAAATGCATTTAAAAAAGCTCAGTAATGGAAACGAGTTATTATAAAAAATTGCATATATATTTTTAAATAATAAAATAACAAAATATTCATTAAGCGCCTTAAAAATATAATTCGATTTAGGTACGTATGTACGATATGTTAAAATCTGATTTCCACGAAACACTTTTAGTGATGTTGTGCGTGGCTGATTTCAATTGAATTATTTTATAATATGTAACCAAAAATACATTTTGTGTTATTTTACATTATTCTTGTGATTGTGTGTTTTAATATTATATTACCATGAACGATATTAGGTTTCATTGAAAACATTGTTTCAAAATTATTAAGACACGGTATTAAAAAAAAAACATTTGTATTGATATTTTTTCGGCAAATTCTATTGAATATATCACTGAGCTTAAATACAAACTGAAAAATACTACTCAACTTCATAATACATCATCAGTTTGAAATCAAATTATTACGATTAAACTTTTTTTAGACAGAGTACGTTTTTGGATTTTACCTTTAAACTAAAATATATTGAAAAAATACTATAATATATTTCATAAACATGAAGATTTTGACGGTAGTCTGTTTCTGAACAAACATTAGACATTAATTATGTTTATCATAATAATATCAAGGATTTTCAAATTTTAAGTAGGCGTCATTAAGGCTTCCACATTAATATATTTTTTAACCACGTCCAATTTCATTGTAGAGCATATAAAATAAGAATGGAGTTTTTCTAAAAAGAAGCTTTTTTCTACGAAAACGATTTATTTTTTAACCTCTCCTTTTCAAAAAATCTTTCTTTTTTAAAAGATAGTAGGGATAAGATAAGCAGTTAGCCAATAGTTCTTGCTTTGCCATATTTTTTGGAATTCGATGTATAGGAGGGATTTTTGAACATCACATATTATATAAATATCCATACAACAGGAACATCGTTTTATGGAAACGATATCCATAAAACGATTGAAAAATCATTCTATAATACTACCTGTACTGTTAGTCTAACCTCAATCGAAGTTAACGACGTTGCCATTCAACCACGAACCCGACATATCAGTAACATAAAAATAAAGTTCACTGTCACTTTCGACTATCGTGGCATTTAAAGCAATATTTACCTCCTGTCATGAGTCATTAATTATGTGTTGACCGTAAAAAAGTATTTAGAAGCTTTATTTTATAAGGTTTAACTAGCGTGTCTGGAAACTACAATAGTTAATCTGCTCTGTTTTTACATCATTATACTTTCATTTTTCGAAGATGCGATCTTTAGTGATCCAGCAATGTTCGCAATGAATATAATGAAGTATACGAGTGTTACATTTATTTATTTCCAATAAAAACGGACTCTTTTTGTAAATACGTATGTAAACACTCAACAGAACAAGCATGCATTTGTTTTAATGAAAAAGTGTAGGAGTATTAAATTTTTGTAGAAAGAGCTCAACGAGTAAACAGTTGACATTTATGTACGGAATGTAGGGCAATGCGGTTTACTTAAACGAGTTTCATAAATCTTCTTTTTAGATTATGTATCAATTCTGAGGCAAAACCAATATAATTATTTTAAAAAACCATTTAAAATTGTTTACAGATTTATATTTATTTATTCATGTCTCTTTAGATTGTTTCAGTATGCCGTATAAATTATTGGTTTTTAATTACAAAAATATTTTATCAAAGTTGGAGAAATGTTGTTCTATGAGAAATGCTATCTAAATATTTTCGTTTTATCAAAATGTGTCAAATCTATTGATTCCAGTAACACCTTTGATATAATACGATAATATTTTTTCAATTTATCTAATTTTATTTCAGAAAGTATGTGATAAAAAGTATAGCTGTTATATAATCTTCAAATTAAAATTGCTGATGGTTGATTTTTTCGCAGTGGAAAATTTTTGTCTACCACATAGTTTCGATAAAAAAATTCAACGTACCCAAATAAGAGTATCAAAGTTATACCGTTAAATCTGTTATTTTTCACCTTTATTGGCTACTCGCTGAAAGGTTAATGGGAGCGTTAGTTACCTCTTTTTTAACCCATTTGGTTGGCTTGTTCCCTGCGGTGTTTGTAATTAAAACACTATGTATAATGTTATTATTATATGGCAAGTTTTATGCGAAAATGCTTTAAAAAGCTAACGGCTAAAACTTATAGTAAACTGCGGCAAATGTATTATTTTTTTTACGAACATCAACAAACAATAAATAACGGACATTAACATTAAAAAAATGTTTTTTCTTTTATTTGCTCAACCAACAGGTTCCATAATTTTTATTTTATTTGTCAAGTTGACATTAAATCTGTCTATTATATAATAACAAAAGGGTCGTTATGTTACAGTATTTTATCAAACACATTAGAATTTCATATAACATTTTTTATCGTGTACAAAATATTCCAAATATGGTGTTGTACATCTAAAAAAAAATTATATATAAAAACAGTTATAGAAAGAATACAAATTTGAAATGGAGATATCGTTAAGTCATTTTTTTTATCAATAAATTAATTTATACATTTTTTTGACTATATGTTTATTATTATTATATTTTGTAACACCAGACATATTAAGCACCATTTTAGTTAGATCGGTTCTAGGTCAATCAGATACTTATATAATTTCTCCAATGATGTGTTAGTTTTAATTAAAAAATATATACATATTTAAAATTTTGGACAATATTTGATTTAAAAAAAGTATTGAGGTAAGCGTTGAAAACTTATCTCAGTATAGAGATTTATTTTTATGTTATTATACACATATATTACTCTTATAAACGTAAAATACTCGGATAATAATGAGTAGGAAAAACATAGTATTTATACAAGCAATCCATTAGATAACATCATATTTAAGTTTAATTTAGCAAGGTAGTGTTTTTAACATCATGAATTATTATCCAAGGGCGATTTTTAATATTTGAGGTATTAAACATGTCTCTTCAGATAAATATTTTCATTTGTTGGCACGAAAATTTATCCCATAAGAAGTAAAGAACGTTTAAAAGGCGAATTATTGCTGAGACTCGAGCTAAATGGTTGCTCAATGAGTAAGAAAATGTTATTCAGTTGAATCTCAAAGGGTACGGGAGTTCACTAGAAAAAATAGTTTCAGGTTGAAAATCACGTCCTTGCCGAAACTTTGTTTAGGAACGAAACGAAGAAAAGTGGACGAGATGAAATAAAGTGAGATGTAAAAGAAAATCAAGAGCAATAAATCAGAAATCGACTGACGTCAGCTTTATAACCGTCAATACATGCTCAGGATTTCATTATTATTTTTTTTCAACTTTTATTCAGCCATTTCGTTATTGTCAGATGTGTTCATGAAGTCGATCCATACATTTTTGTTTGCTGTTTTCGACGTGTAATTTTTTCAGCGGGTTTTTCTAATAAAAAGCACGTACGGTTTTTGATATTATTTTCGTTTGGTAATAAATTCTCAACAAAAAAATACTGATAGTGACCAAAGAATCAATCATTCGTTGCCAATAATATAATTCCACTACACATTAAAGCACAAAAATGATGCTATTATTTGCAAACCCGGCTCATTCAAAAATAGCTAAAACATGAACCATGAATGTTATTTGGTAAATAAATATAAATTTTGAAAGTATTTTTTTTGAAATCAGTCTCAAACGTGGCTTGATAACATATAAAATATCATTTTAAAGTAATGTTAAAAAAATGCTTTTAAATGCATATTGTTTAACAAAATGAAATTCAAGTTTCATTTTTAACCATTTTGGAATAAGCCGTGTTTGCAAATGATACGCTCAATAAAATATAACATAAATTGAATATGAGTGGTCGAGCGTCAACGTCATTGGCTTAGAGCACGGTGGTCACGGGTTCAAATTCTAGTACGGACAGTTTTTACAGTTTGATTTTTCAATCAATTTATGTATTTCTGTTCAAAGACGTATATATGGGATGTTTTGAATTTCCCTCTCCCACCTATCCTATCCTAAAAACTGGGCTAGAAAGAGAAATTATCTTACGATTTGTCTTGTCATAGCCCTATTCTTCTACACCTTTCAAAAAGAGGTTGCGCAACTGAGTTATAAAAAGTTGTCGTAGCTCTTCTGTTGAGATAAACTCCATTAGAAGTCCATATGATCCACACTAGGAGCGGACATATCTTAGAGAACGTACTTATGTTACTAACTTTGTTGTTATTTTAAAAAGAGTAAGAAACCTTTTATGCTGAAAGAATGCAATCAAGAAACTTCGTGTACCCAAAAATTTGTGTACCCAACGACAGGAAATATGTCAAATACTTCTTCGGGGACAGCGGTTTCCCTTTCTGGCTATTTCCAAAGCTTACCGAACTTGCTCAACAGAATGTCTTCCTGTAATGTTAGGACTTACTCCATTGGATCTAGACGTCCAAAGACGAGCTGCAATTCATCACCTTTTGCACGGTAAACCAGCTCAAATTGGTCGCACAACTCTTCACCCATTGGATTCAAAGAATTTTTTAAAAGTTAAAGTAGAAAAACTCTGCTCACTAACCGTTTTAACTACTTGGCAAAGTCGATGGTCAAAGTCCCTTCGTAGTAGAATTACCTATTTATTTTTCTCAGATATTGCTTTACGTCAGAATGTAACCTGGCTCTCTCCGGATCACTGGACTTCACAATTTATCACCGGACACGGTGCATTTAATGCCAAGTTACATAAATTTAAAATCAAACTTTGCCCACACTACCTTTGTGGTGACAGTAATCAAGATTCAGAGCATATTCTCTGGAATTGTCCGATTATGTCCGTAGAAAGAAGTATATTGTTTTTGTCATGTAGAAATAATCGTGATGGTCCTATCGGGCATCAAGATCTAGTTTCGTCTTCAGAAAATTTCTGTCACTTCAAGAAATTTGCTATTTCTTTTGGAGAAAAAGTTTACCTTCCCTGCCCCTCACCATTGAATCCTTAATCACATCTGTCTTCAATCAATTATTGAATTAATATTACCTTTTAAAATACATACTAGTTTAGTTTTTGATAATTTAATATGAAATTGTAAATATGCAGCATTTTTCTTAATAAACATACAATGTTTAAGATTAAGCGTTGGCTTAAACAGTTACTCATTTATCAAGCGTTTCTTATGTTGCGTTATTTCTCTCGGATATTATGTCAATTTCAGCGTGAGTTTCCGACCCGGATAGTTCTTGGCACAGTTTCTGATCGGGTTTATGACCCGCGTGGTATGTAGTCGAAATGTCAACTACATAGAAGATAAACAAATAAAAAATTCAAAACAATACGAACGCATTATTTTCCTTCTTCCGATATGATAAAACATATAAAAAATTGTTGGCTATGGTAATTGAATAATGGAAATATCTATTGCGTTAGTAATTTTATATTCATGCAATTTATTATAAATTGGATTATTTGATAAGTCTTTTATCATAAAATAAAATCAATGATGAAAAAATCATATTAATACTTAGTATGCATTTGTTTGATCCGTGACGTAATGTCGTTTGCTCCCGTGGTAAATCTCACGAGATACATTCGAGGTAGATTTACGAGAAAATATTTTTTCTATAAATTGTTTCGATTTCTATTTAAGAGTATCGATGTTTATTATGTCTAAAAACCTTGTCTTAGTTCTTATTCTCCAATAACTACCAGAACCTACTATATTTTAAAAAATAAGCTGAATAGATACAACCATAAGAAGTATATATGCTTCACATTGAGAGCAGACATGATTTTTTTTAAATATACACTTATTTACAAAACGTTCTTTGTTCGAAATGCCAAATTTCTTATTTTGATGAAATTTTATGGTGAAGTATGTATATTAAAATAAATTTTGTAATTTAAAAAAAATATAATTATAAATCAGAAAAAATATTAGTCATTCATTGGCTTCTGAAATAACTAGGTAATGTTTTCATGTCCTTATACATCATTGAATACTTACTATTGTTAACAGTTTTATTTTTATGGTAAAAAGTTTTAAGTTTTTTTAATTTATTTAATACAAACTATTTCACTGGAAATTTTTTTTTTTTTAAGTTATTTTTTTTGAGGTTTATCGAAAATCAGATTACCTTTTCGATGAAAGTCGAGCAAAAATATGTTGAGCACATAATATTATCATCTTAATCATGGATGGATTATTTTGTTAGACTAAGGCTGACAATACTAAGAATTCAGAGCAAGATGGATCTCTCCTGAACCAGAATTAATTGAGAACGCATATTAAGATAATACGAGAAATCCAAGAAACTCTGTGTTGTATTTTTGTTTATCCTTTCGGATGATTATTGAATTTATGTCTCGTATTTTAGGGATCAAATATTATTGTTATTCTCATTTATAAACATATTATTGACATATTTGAATAGAAAAATATTAATGTCTCATTGGAAGATAAATTTTATTACGCGTTTACACACTAAATGACTTAAGAGAATCCCAATGAATTGTACATAGATATCATATAAAATATAGCTGAGCGTATCAGTTGATATTGCTCTCGATGAGCGAAATAATTCCTGGTCTAATATTAGAACAAAGATGTATATTTGTACTGTTAATAAATCCTATTTCATTAAAAAGTGATAGACTTGTGTTTAAAATAAACAAACAGCTATATTTTGTATGAAGCATATTAATTACTGTTTCTAGAAAATTTTTTCAAATATGTACTTTAACATAAAACCCGAGGTTCTTGCTATTATAATTTATCTTGTAAAATAAATGTAAAGAGTTAAAGTAAATAGTTTTTCTGTACACATTTAAAGACAAAACTGCCGGATCTCTATTGAATTTATAGATTTTATTAATTATTGAAATAAATTTGGATGTTTCTGTCGTCGAAATATAATGTTTAAAAAAGTATGTGTACAAACTAGGAGAACTTCACCCAAGAAACTTTTATCAGATATACTTTAACACATTTTGTAATCTAATGAAAACAATAAAATAAAACAATGTCATTGAAAATAAAACTGCTTTTAGATCACAGGTTTCCAAATTAAAGTTTTCTTTCTTTCTTTACCAGAAGTCACTGCTAATTTTTGGTAGAAAGGCATAATTTTTCTCTATGAAAAAAATATAATATATACGCATAAATATAGTTATACCGTATTGAATACTATGTGAATTTTGTATTCTTTTACTTATTCAAAATAAATACCAAGAGTATTGTAAAATTATGATGATTTTCTTGAAAAGTTTATTGTTGTTATGGATATGACTGAAATATCATACAAGCTTTCATTTCTCAGATGACTGTCAAAGTAACTTTAATATACTCTCCGCAAATTTCAATATTGGCTAGTTCACTGGCATGTAACTTGGTATTAGATATTTCCTTGCTTAGTATCGATTGTAAGGCCCTCTGTTTTGTAGACTGGATTAGGGTCAACTAAATACACAAGTGTGTGTTCACGTATATGATGACTATAACCTATTCAACATAAGAAAAAATATTACAAGTTACGGATGTGCTTCAGATTTTCTAAATTTTATTTTTCAAAGTAATGCACTTAATATTCAAAAAATATTTTCTGAATAACATTGATTAATCAATCAAACATTATTTTTTTTAAAAAAAATCAATATTAAAACTTTACTATCTAAATGCAACCGGATTTGTTTCACTTTATTTTATTCATTACAACCTACTTACCACTCGGAAGGGATGGCCTCAAAAAATAATTGAGTTCATCTGGATTAGGTAAACGTAATGAGCTGAGTTTACTGATCGACATATTTTAGACGACGGATATGTACACTGTATACCTTATAATATATAATAGGATAATATGGACAAAAGAAAAAACCAACTCACTAAAAAGCTTCCGCTAAAAGTTCCAAACAAATAAAAAGTGTAGTTTCATTGAAATGAAAAATATGTTATTTTTTAATAGTCTAATAGTAAAAATTAGCGAAATAAATGAAATACCTGCTTAGTTAAAATTAATTTCATGAATGAACACTACAAATCATTTTAATAATAGAATACTTTAATTTCGTAAATTCGTTATAAGTCTTCGAAATCTTCATAAATTATCCTAATAAAAATAAGAACTTTAGTATGAAACATAACATGATGAAGGGATACACCAAAATAGCTAATAACTAATTAAAAAAATTGTAGGTCTAAATACTTTGCTTTTTAGCCTTATTCTTAAATAATTATTTTTGTTTGATAGTCAAATTTGATATTTTTAATGTTCTCTTATATAACCATTGTATTTGAAAAACTATGTGATGCGAATTTGAAATATTAATCAGTTATTTTAAATAAAAATCTTATAAATCGAGGTTTTTTAATTGTATCAGTAAAAATAATTTGTAAATATCCTGTATTTTCGTAGGCAATATACTATCTATTTTAAGCGCTATTAAATTTAAAGCTATACACCATCTGTCCGCAATATTTACTCGAGATAAACCTTGATAGGAGAAAATGTAATGAAATATTTATCCCACATACTTAGTGAAATGGGTTACGCCATATGCTACCGCTTCATTAAATCACAGGATACGGCCTACATATTTTTTTGTACGATATTAACATACCTCAAGAAAAAATAAATAACCCAAAGATGCAAAGATGATTGCAAAAACCACACTCACACATTACATAAAAATATTTGTTTTATTTAAAAGTAGAAAATCATGCATTTAAGGATTAAAACTGATTTGAAACTGAAAAGTATTTGTACTACTCCCTGACATTACTCGGTTAGTATTTAATTAAATTAGTTATTATAAAAAAAAATAAAAACGTTAAGTAGTAAGTATTATAGATATATCGATTGATTACAACAATAATATATTATTCTTAGGTAAAAATCAGTCGTAAAATTGTACACAAATAATACAGTGCAGGTTCCAACAGCATCAGTCGTAAAAATATTTTTGTAGAACGAGTAACTTCAAGTGTTTTTTTCTCAATTGATCAACTGTCATAATATCGACTGTGGGAATGAAAATGGACGTAACCCACACATATCAAATTTTACAGGAGGCGCTAAAAATGTGTTTTGATGATTTAGTAACATTTGCAAATTATTAATTATAAGCCTTGAAGTGACATTACCTAATATTAATTAAAGAAATTGTCTCGGAATTTTTTTTATTTCAGGGTTTTTTCTTGGTTTTAATTTTTTACAAGGTTTTTTTCAAACTTTAAAGCTAAATTTAGATACTTATTCGGCATTTTCAGCTTCCATCCTTTTGACAGAATGTGTGTCAAGCTGTATACACTATGATTATCGTAAAAAAGCTGTTTTGGAAAATTGAGGGTTACGTCCTTTTTCCTTTCCCCAGTCGATAAGCATGTAACAAAACCTATACAAAAAGCATTTTTTTTGTTTATGTACTTATGATACTATAAAAAAATAATAAGTGCTAATAATAGTAAATATACTAGGTGCGTAGTAGTTGCAAACTGATTTAGAATAGTTGGATTGTAAATATTTTTAATAGTCGTACCTATTTCAAAAATATTGAAAATAATTTGGGAAGATCATTAATTTTAGTGAACTTACCTTTGACTGCAAAGGTATATCACGTTGAGAGATGGCAATGTAAAAACCGTAACTAAACCTGATACTCTAAAACCTTTCCTTTTTGTCGTGGAAAATAATAATAATCAGAAGTTTATCTAAAATCAGTTCAGTAGGTATGAACTGAATAGATTGATTGTCATATTTTTAAAAAGTAGTGTTACACTTGTGGTTTTTTTTAACTGTTATTTATTGGTGGTGAATTTATGATCTTAGAGGTGCGTTCTACTCAATGAAAAGTTCAAGGCTTTGAATTCTAAAAAAGACACAGTCACGCTTTTTTCAATGATTTTATTGATTTTATTAAATTTATTATAATAAATTTATATACAAATTTGAAGATGTGTCGACTCAAAATAGTTAAAATTTAATGTTGTATTTCATTAAATATAATATACAGTATTTAGGAATCACAAATAATTCGACTTAGCATTTGAGCTTTTCAAGTAGTGCACACATTCAAAAAAAAAAACATTAAGCTCTTACTAATTAAAAAAAATAATATTATAAAGACATTTTTAAAATATTTTCTTCAGCAAAAAAATTACCCTATTTTTACAATACAATTGTACACTTCCCTTCTATCTTAGCCAGTCTTAACTGCTGATTCACGGATGAAACACATTAACTAATCAAATAAAAATAAACACAACACCAAATTCACAAAACTAAGCATTTCAACATGATATAAAAAATGTTTTACGAGAACCGATAAAGAAGCTCTCTTTTTAATTAAAGTAATGCTATAGGAAAGGATAAGATAAACACATTTTGTAAACTCATTGCTCTCTGTACGTATAATTTAAATGATTTTTAGAATGAATGTGAAAATGTGTACAAATATTACAAATTCATTAAAAACAAAGGAATCTGATGCAAGTTAAAAAAATGAAAGCCTAGATCTTTACTGCTTTACAAATTTATTGCGTACAAAAGATATATTAATTTACATACGATGTGTTTTTATAATGAAAAAATCGAACAATTTTAAAACGAATATTTTAATAAAGGATTAACCGAGATAAAAAATAAACAATGTCCATTTTTTTATTTTACCTCTATTATCAGTTACAAAAAAGGAAAATAAATTATTAGTCCTAAAAAACCTTTTGTTTGTGTTTATTAAATTCGACATGTTACCTATATCGTTATCGATATTGTATGCTTAATATTAGTTGTGCCTTAGTTCCTTTAACAATAGACAATCTACGCCTACGAAACAATCACTAAGACTAGCAACACGATCTTAATTATGTGGTAACAAGGATTAAAACGAATATTTTAAAAGGATATTAAAATTCTTTTAAAAACATTTAAAAGTACGATTATCATGAGAATAGGAAATTCTGTAAAAGTTTTCTTTAATTGTATTACATAAAATGAAAATTATTTATCTTTGTTCTTAATTCAATAAAAAAAATGGAATTTGTTGTGTAAACAAAATTTAGATGAAAAAAGTTATTGTTGAACAATTAAATGGTTTTATGTTGGTAACTAAAATGAATATACTAATTTTAATAAAAACAATTTCACCTTAACTAAGTTTATGTATAACGATCATATTATAAATAGTATCTTTTTACACAGAGACACATTCAAAGCCATATAAATTAAATATTGAAAATAAAAAAGCTGTTGAATATCATACACGCATGTTTTACTTGAACCTCTTACAACTTTATAACAGATTAAAAATAAAAAAGTATTTTCGTTCTACAGTTTTTAATAATTTTATGCGTTGATAGCTATTTCGGCTTGCGCTATCGTCAGAACTATCTGACGATAGCGCAAGCCGAAATAGCTATCAACGCATAAAATTATTAAAAACTGTAGAACTAAAATACTTTGTTATTTTTAATCTGTTATAAATGGAGTTCTACCAAGTAAATGCCAAATCAATTAATAAATCTTACAACTTTCTTCGTCAACCGGGACAATTTTCACCATTCTGGCAGGTTGTCAATACAAGCATCTATAAAATGAACTAAAGAAGAATTTAAAAATCTAACATGCCCCAAGAAGTAAAGATATTAGCGAGATTCAGGGAATCTATGTGATAACATGCGTTAGCCTTATGTTTCGAATAAGGAGAGGGTGGTGGAAGAAGTGTATTGAAAAAATATATCTTTCAAACCTCAGATATATTCATTTTAGTTTAATTTTGATTGATAAAAAACAAAAAAATAATTACTCTATTCTTAGGCTTTTCGTACCAAAATTAATGATTTGGATATTGGAATAAAAAACTTTATGGTGTGTGACTGTAACAAAACTCCGCTATCTTTTCATTCTTTCAAAATTTCCTTTATTTATATGGTTTTTTTTCATTCTTTATATAATACATTGCTTCACATTAGAGATAAATTTTCCTTTATTCATCGCAATATAAGAAGAATTTTATCAGTGTAAAATTATGAGATTTAAGAACATTAGAGAAATGATAAAAACAAGACAAATTTAAGTGAGCACGAGCACTATAATTATACTCTAAATTAACGTTAGAAATCTGAACCCAAAAATGTCACAACCTATTTATAAGAGGTTTGGCTATATTATGCACGAAAGAAACCCTCTTTTACCTTGTGTCACCCACATTAGCATAGTAATTTGGTAGACCGAGTTAGTTGTTGACCGAACTGGCACGCTTGTTTATGGCAGTTCCCATAAACATTGCAGCTTACGGAAACTTTTGTTTTTACACAGAAAACTTATCAATTATGTAAAAATGACTTTAAAATTGTTTCGAGTGAAGCTACTTTATATGCTCAAATGTTTACAGAGTTTTTTTCAAGACTTCTTCGTCATCAAAGTACCCAAAACTTTGAAATTGACTTTCAACTGTAATAGGAAAAAAAAAACATAATATTTTATGTACGACATAATTTTTAACAAACACCTACTTTATGTTAAATATCATAAAATTTTACTTTTCAATTAGCAAAGAAAATAAAAATTACTTTATTTAGTTGAATCTAAAAAACGAAACACTTAATCTAAAGAAATTTGATTCTTAAGATTGTATCAAATAACGCTAAAGATTAAATGATTTTTTCGATGAGATATGTAAGATAATTTTGCATATTTATTGATATTTGGTTTCTACGCAGAAAAAAGATTGAGATCTGAAGAAAAAAATATGATTTAATAAAAAATTCAAACGCATGTTGAGAGGAATAAAAATAAAATAATTAAACAGTAAAACAGGTAATTTTTCTTGTACGGAAAATCACATACGTTTATGTTCTGTGATATCAGATGTGTTTTTTGCCTATTTTTAAATTGATTTTGGATTATTTTTCTATTAAAACCTATGCAGGGTGATCAGAAAAGTTTCCTTTCACTGACGAATACTATCGCAAATTTTCGTGTGCCTGTAATTCGCTTAACCAAAAAGGATGTCTGCAGTGTGATTTATCTTTTCTTTACTTTTTAACAAAACATATAAGTACCTATTTTTTACTAAAAAAGCAACACTTGACTATGAAAAATGAATTGTGCTACGTAATACTAATTTTAAGTTTTATTTTTTATGCTATCTCACTCCCGCTTAACTCCGGTTTAACCTTTGGCTTCGGGTCGAAAAATAAATTATAGCCTTTATCTCGTAAATCATCTTTAACTATGTAAACATAACGATGTTCCTTTATTTATCCTGACCTCACGTAGCCTTCATCCTACGTGCTATGTCTTACGGTGATCGCGTAAAGATTCAGAATCTCTGAGGATGGATAAAACAGGGATGGAAATAAAAGTTTTAAGCCCGGATGAATTAAATTCGCATAAATAGCGAAAAATGTTCACGATTTCTGATTTCGGCGTGATAAATTAAAAATTAATTGAACAAGCTCAATTATTAATTATTTTAGCACTTATATAATACGATCATTCATTAATTTATATGATTCCAATTTTAATAAACAATTATAGCATTTTTAGCTGAAATCTCATTATAAATATATTTTCAATTATTAAGTGAAAACTTAAAATTCAGTTTGATAATTTTGTAACTTGCTGTGTTACAAATTGTGACACAAAATGAAAAGGTTTACGTTTAAATTAAAACAATATTTTAATTCTTAAGTAAATAACAATATTAAGCCGGGCTTTTTTTCTTTTCTACGGTAAGATACACACTATGATAGTTCAAATAACAAAGTTATTACTCTTATTAGGTGCAATAAATCCAAATAAAAATAATTTAAACAATAAAAAGCCGCCTATCTTTTTTGAAATATTATTTACCAATATTTCAATTTTCACAATGACTTTATTAATATCCAATAACTCAGTATATTAATATTTTTACTATTATGAAAATCATTTTCTATCAAAGTTTTGAGCACTTTTAAGTTATTTCACATTTTTATAATTTTAAAAAAATACTATGTATAGTTTTCTTGTTGTATTTTTACCAAAGATCATCACGGAACATTATAATATTTATAATGGTCTTCAATCGGTAATTTTTCATACGATAATAATTTTAAAATAAAATAAGAATCAATTGATAAACGTATGTTAAAAATATGATAAAAACGTATGATAAAAACTTCCTTAATTTCAGTCTTTTGAACACAAATTGTGATTTTTTGTTGATTTCAGAATTTAAATATGCAACATTATTAAGATTTATTAATTAAACATTGATATTATTTAAAAACGTTCTATTGACTCTTAATTTATTTTATAACTACACAAAATAATTTACTAATGTTTGTATTCCTTCAAATATTCAAAAGAATAAAAAGATTTTTTTTTGAATTAAAATATTATTGATAAAGCCAAAATTAAATAGTGATTTAGGAAAAAAACTATAAAAAGAAAACTAAAGTCTAATGTTTTTTTAACCATTTTTCATTGCATTCATAAACCGATTTGATAATTCTTGAGAATTATTTTATGTTTTACCTTAGTTTTTATTTTTTAAGTGAATTTCAAATACAATAATAAGCACAAGAGTGACTTTTTATTCTGCAAATATTTTAACAAAAAGTAGTCTCACCGGTTATACTTAATCGAAGGAAAGGAATTGAGTCAGTATACACAGAGGGTGACTAACATGACCTCCGTAGCTAATGCCAACGACGCTTAAGACTCGACCACGCAGCCTTATACAATCTTCAATATGATGATAAGATGTCAATACCCAAAAATGATACATACAAAAAAAAATCTCAGGCATTCTTCTTCGTGAATCGTTTCTCTGAAATATATTTTTTCAGGTATTTGCTCTCGTCAACGCGTTGATTGATATATTGGTTTTTATTATTAATTGCTTCTAGATTTTTAGACACACGGTTCTAATTGCAGTTCTTCTTTGCATCTTAATAATACCTGCATTGTAACCATAGTGTTCAAACAATGAATACTCTTCAAATCAAGTTTCATTGGTTTATTTTAACGATTTACATGAATAACTTTCACCAACTAATTGACTGCAATGTCGTCTTTTGCAAAATAAGAACATTTCTATTGGAAAATAAGTTTTAAAAATAAAAATAAATCATAGAAACACGAAACTGCTTTTGAATGCGCACTATATTGTAAAAACAATATGTTACTTTAAAAGTATAACAATTTTATGTTTCTATTTGAAGATTCTGTGATATTTGTTTACTAGATTATGCGATGTATTTTGTATTACAGGAATAAGGCGATAGCTCTTTATTGTAAAACTTTGTCTTCTGCTAATCGACATTAAACGGCGTGAAGCAAAACTTTTCGTCCATTACAGAATTAGTTTAGTTAAAATAAACATGTCTAAATAAAGCTCGGAATGTAATTTAATTGTTTTCTTGCAGTAATGAGAAGAAAACTTTTGATTACAGTATGCCAATTCGTAGAATTTATTTTGCGTATCGTAATAACCATTCAGGGAATACAATTACTATTGGTTTCTTCGTCGGTAACTAGCATTTGTCACTAACATCATTTTCCTGAATGTATGTATATTGTATATATATATAATATACTGTACATATTCCAGATGGTTATTTGTACAAAAATTTCAAATTGTAATTACTTGTAATTTTTTTTACATTGGTTTGGTCTGTGGTGCGGTGGTCGAAGTCGATGGCTTCCGAGCCGGATCTCACAGGGTCCAATCCAGTACAAAAATCATTTTTTTCAATCAATTTCTGTTCGAACGCATGGCTGTTGTAATTTCTAAAATTTAAATTTTACCATATGACTCCTAAAGTAACAGCGTTGTAAAAATGATTGGCCAAAAACTAGTTCTGCCCTAGCCCAATTGTTATATCTTTACTGTCTTTGAAAAAAAATAGATTGATTAAATGAGTAACAAGCAGTTCTCATAAAAAATCTTTTGTAGAAATATCTTTATAAGAAAGCCACATACTTAACATTTGGACTAGACATGGAAAGAAACATTCTACATTCAAAGATAAATACCACTATTTAGAAGTGTTGAAGTTCTTAAAATCAATAAAAAAATTATGTATTGCCAAGATCATGTTTCAAAAATGTATACCTTTTCAACGATAAACTTATAAAATCTTATCGTTTACTATCATAAACCGATAAGTCATCAATCGTTTTAAAAGGAATTTTGATATATATCTATAGTATTCCACTTAAACGGGGAGCTTGTCGTCGACGACATAAAAAAACCTCACATTTGTCAAAAACGTAATTGTTCAGGAAACAATAAAAAATGTTTTTTAGAGTTAAATAAAGTTTTTTAAAATACCAAAAATACGCTCTGTAGTTTCTACTTGTTCATAATTTAAGCCATACGACTTATTCGACCAGTCATTATCTGAATGTAGCTTCAAACAAAATTTAAAAGTCGAAAAAAATAGTAATAACATTTTTTATTATGATGTGATCATAGTTATCTCTTTACAATGTCATATTTAACTTAATTTCGTCAAACCGATTACATGGGAGGTATTTCCTCGTCGATGAAGTTATTATTCTTTGAGTTTGATATGCCAAATTAATCATTCTGTTATTTACTGTAAAAATTTAATCTAGGAGTCTATGTGTACCCCATGGCTGCTTTGTTGGTAAAAGTGATCAGTCTGCTTAAGCATAGTACTACATCTTTCAAAACATACCTTTTTTGTATTTTTGGGATGATCATCTAAGTGAAATTTAAAAATTTCATATTTCATCGTTAAAAATAGATTGGTTTTCTAAGACAAATATAATGATTATTTCTTAAGTAAAAAGGTACATACTACTTACTACTTGCGTTTGCTTTTTTGTGCGCGTGTTGAAATGAAAAGTAAATAAAATATTACTCAAACCTGTCGTAAACAAATGCTGTTGCCAGAAAAAGTTACTCAACTTTTGAAATTTATCACTAAAGGTTTAAAGAGACTGTTTATGAAGCAAACGTTCTTCTAGATGAATTTTTGTCAAACTTATTTTGCTCTTTTGTACTTTATTTTGAATAGTCCTCCACTATTTATATTATATATATATATATTTTTTGTATTTTGACAATCTTATTTTGTTATTTATGCCACTTTTTATTTTTGTTGTTTTTTTCATATACATATATAATATATAAATAAGTATAATACATGTGTACGTAAACTTTTATCATTTAATTTACTTAATTAGAAATCTGCAGAGCAAAAATTAACAATGCATGTAAAATCGTTTAACAAGTAAAATTTTAAGTATCTCACACATATCTATTTTCTTATAAGATAGTGGCCGATATAAATATACTATTATTGAAAATTCTTTTATTATTTTAATATTGCTTAGGTATGAAAAATATTATTTTAAGCAAGCAAACTGCAAGAGTGAAAGGACTATATATGACTTTTTATAGTAAATTTATGAAACTGAAACTAAAGCAATATATTATCCTACAAAATTTCATTTAAAAATCATAATAATATGATAAACTAAACTTTTTCCTAGTCAACCTTAAAGCTTTGTTATAAAAACTATGTTTATTAAAATAGCCCGAGAGCTTTACAAAAAAACAAACGTGAAATATTCTCAACGGCATTGCATATAACAATAGGTTTACTTAAGCGAGAAAGTTTCGTCTAAAATTTAATACTCTCAATACATCCTAGAATAGATACATACTTAAACATGAAAGTTTATACTCTTTGCTTAAGCAGAATGTATCAAAAGACTTTGTGGTATCATTAAATTGAATACACATATTTGTATCATATTTCAAATATGAAAGATACTTTACAAATTAAAAGTTTTTCAATACTTTGTTACTATAAATATTATCCAGCAATTAAAAAAGTAATAGCCACGAAATCTTTACGCTACTTTTGGATAAAAAGATCATCTTATATTAATATGTTTATGTACATATTGTGAGTAGCTGAAACGTTTTATAACCTTATAAGCTTACGGATGATGATTCGGACTTATAGCCGGACGGTGAACGTCAAAGTATTAGAAAAAGCTAATTAAAATATTGATTTTTCAATCGATTTATGAACTTTTTCGAAGACTTGAATGTAAGAAAGTCCTCCCTATCCAATCAGTCTTCGAAAAGGGAAGTGGTGAGAGAGGTTAACTTACAAGAAGTCTTTTCTAACCATATTCTTTTATTAATAAAAACAATAATCCTTTGTACTTCATTCCACTTTATTTAATATGTCAGGACCGGTTTCGCTCATTGCGAGCATTGTCAACTGATAAGAAATATAATTTAACAATGCTATTTATACAAAATTGAAAAGTTATACACAACAGTTGGCATTGAAAAGAAATTGCCAATTACATTAAAGTGATTCTAAAATAACACAAAATTAAAATGTTCAACACAACTAACATATAATTAAAAAGTCATCCCAGATTCATAAATTCAGAATGCGATTGAAAGTAATTACAAACATAATTAAAATTTGGGAAATTTTTGACAAAGTGATAAAATGTTACAATAATAAAGTGAATATGCTTAATGATATGAATATGCTTAATGATAGTTTTATGTTTTCCCCGCTTCCAAGTAGTTGGTGTGTTCATTCATTACTTAAACAAAATCGACAGCCAGGAAGATTCTGAAAAACAAATTTTTCAAAGACCATATCAATTCTAACAAAAGAAATCTATATTTATTTTATTTTATTTTTTAATTTATATAAAAGAATAGTTAACAAGGGCTAATGCAATGGATAAAGTAACGGGGAACTAGCAAAAATTATTTGATCGTTTAAAAGATCTGAATCAGGTAAAAATTTGAATCTATTGATTTCTAGGATTTCTTGCTTGTCTAGTTTGACAGACTTGTTATTTAAATGTAGAATTTTAAAGTTTCTACCAATATCGAAAGTGTGTTTATTTTGAAACAGATGGTTTCCAAATGAAGACTGTTCATCCCCTTTCTTAGCACAATTCAAATGCTCTTTGATTCTAATATTAAACGATCTACCTGTTTGACCAATATATTTGGCGTTACAGGAGTCGCAATTGAGTAAATAAATACCGCTTTGGTTCAAAAAGTTTAATTTATCTTTAGAATTAACTAAAACACGACTCAAGTTGAGTGTGTTATAAAAGGTTACATTAAATTTATTTCTATCAATTTTCCTAGCGATTTTTTCTGTAACTCTACCCAAGTAATTTAATTTAACCCACTGTTTTATAACAACAGGTTTATCCAACACCAGGCCAGAGCTAACATTTAAGAGTGCAAGTTTTTTAGTTTTTTTAAATAAAAGACGATCTATTATATCCGTAGCATAACCATTGTTAACTGCTATTTGTTTAATGGTCTCTAATTCTAAATCAAAATTTGATTTAGTCATCGGAATCATTAGAAATCGATGAATAAAACAATGGAAGGAGGCTAATTTATGTGAAATATGGTGTCTAGAAGAACTACTAATAATATTGTCGCTGTAAGTCGTTTTTCTAAAAATTTTGAAAGTATGACGATTATTTACTATTTCAATTGTTAAATCTAAAAAGTTGATTTTATTTACACCCAACTCCATGGTGAATTGGATATATTGATTAATGTTATTGATATTATTTAAAAACTGGGAGAGTTGTCTCTCAGTGCCACCCCAAAGAACTAAAATATCATCTACGTACCTGTACCAGTAGATGACATTACTAAAAAGATCTAAATTGCAAATTTTAGATTCTAAAAAATCCATGAAAAAATCAGCTAAAATGGGAGACAGCGGACTTCCCATTGCTAGTCCATTCAACTGTTGATAGATTTTATCGTTAAATTTAAAAAAGTTTTGATCGATACAACAGTTCACTATAGATTTAATATCTCTAGTTAGTAAGGGATTTAAATTTTTTCTATCTATGAAATCTAAAAATGCTATTTTTAAATCCGGTATTGGGACACTCGTAAATAAACTAACTATGTCGAAAGAAACAAGTTTTGAATTTACTGGCACTTTAATGTCTTTAATTTTTTCTACTAATTCAATTGAGTTTTTATTAATATAATGCCTTTCCACCAAGTATTGACAGTGAACACCCTAAAAGTGATATTCTTTTATCCTTACACAAAAAGATTGTGATAAGTGGCTGAATAAAAAATAGTTGATAAAACATTTTTTTAAAGCTTCATTTGACGTCAATATACTTTACGTTGGAAATAGACAGGCTTGCAAAATAAATTTTGTCTTTTATTTGTACATTTTTGGGACATTTTATTTATGTACTATTTATTTTGCAAGTTTATCAATTCAATTCGGTTGATAAATGATTAAAATATAGTCTCGCTTACATGCTATTTAAGACTTTTATTTTTTGAAATTTAGAAGACTTTTAAAAGAGCCACCCAATAGTAAAAATGTATTTTTTTTATTTTATGGTGTTAAAAAAAGTCGGTACGTTGCAGTTTACAGAAAAAGTAATAATGCAAATTCTACTCAACTAATTGACCAAAGAATTTTTTTCCGTTGAATTTATTTTTTATACACTATATGACTATAATATCTTTATAAACTATAAAGTATGAAGACAAAGTTTTATAAACAAATTAATAAAACAAAACACACAAGTTAAACTTTATTTTACGCACATTTATCAAATTACTAATGCTCGAAAATAACAGAAATATGTAATAATATGAACAGTTGTGTGTAGATACCCTAAAAAGATATATTATTACGCATTATCACTAATTATAGGATATCAAGCGTAAGCAAAGTTTGTATGTAACATGGCTTAAGTTTTCATGTAGCGTATAGCACTAAAAATGTATGTTCTTGAAAGATAGGGTGAGGTAGAAATATGGTAGGATGGTCATATATAGTCGTAACATTATAACATGTAACGGACGTTTGTATGTTGCCCAACCCTCATTACATCAGGGATCACTGATTAAAATTAATACTCCAAAATACACAGCTACTAGAAATTAGAAGAACCCTTTTCTATTCTATTTTCTGACATGCAAAGCGCTTATAGAAAGCACGGCTAGTCTCTGTGTCTAATATGCGTAACTTTGAGGCTATATCGGAAATGCTTATTACGATATACACACTGATGCCAATTTGCTAAACTTAGCTGAAGTTATGATGCCGTAATAGAATAACTTATGCTTTATCCGTCGGTACCTTAATCCTAATTATAAACATTTATTAGTATTTCTCTATATCGAGAATGCTGTTTATTATTATTATTTAATAAATTGAATATTGTCGCGTTTGTCAATTTTTATTAACAGCTTTATATTTGTGTGGTTTTTTCACTGCTCTTAAAAATATTTGCAAGATTCGACTTATTTTAATTTTAGATCAAAAATTATAAAATTAAAAAAACACAACAAATTAAATACTGTTTCACTTGGTTATATATACATGTATATCGTAATTGAATCAGTTTTTATTATTTTATGAACGTGATTTTTTATTATGATAGTATTTTGAAAACCATTATTTGATATATGTACATAGTTACTATTGAATTTTCAGTTTACTAAGATAATTAACCTTCTACTCACTATATTTGTGATGGCAAATTTTTTAAGCCCAATTTGTCGAAATCCTGAAAAAAAGTTACCTTAACTCGAGTGCTGTTATTTAAAAATTTATATACGAAAACATCAATAAGCTTTTTTGTTGATGAATTGTATTTGCTAAATCTTCAATTGAATAAAAAAAATAAAACATTTTTAGTACTTTTTCCACATATAATTTATTGGATCAGGACCGGTTTCGCTCATAGTGATCATTGTCATGGGTTCACCAATCACTGCACTTTACAGTGACATTTTCTGCTAGTTGTATTTCACAACACCGCAGCTTTAGACGCTATCAAACGCTAACTATTATCTCAAGAATTTCCACCCACGACTTAGTTGTAGTGAGCTGAAAAAATAACAGTATTGTTAAGAATATTTCAATGAGTAAGGTCGTAAAAATAAAGATTTTTTTATCAAAAATGAATTTAGTTAGAGTTTTTTTCAAAACTGAAACTTTTTTAGCATTCAAATAAATAAACATTTTTATAATTTTTTAAAAAAAGAGTAATCTAGTAGAGATATTTGACAGTCAACGAGATTATTTTGTGGTGAAAATCGTAATTAAAACTGATGACCATTATGAAACCATGATCTATAGTAGCTGACATAAGCTTGATGTAATAAATAAAGAATACGATATAATTATTTATTATTAAAATTGTATTTTTTTTTATTTTTCAGATCAACAGTGGTGGCAACAATCTCTTCAAAAAAAAATAATGATTAACACCATAGAGTGAGGAAGTTGCAGGACCACGTGTCATATCGAAAAAACCATTCGAAATGCGTTGCGTCGAGCAAGAAACGTGGGGAAAGATGGTTTGGACATCATTTCTCTTGATGATGAATCTACCTTTCTGTTCGCTAATAGGTAAGCGCTAGATAATAATTATCATTTTAAAAAAAAGCTTATTATTGTATTCATTTATTAACATTTAATAAATGTTTGTCGCAAGCTTAGACAATCTAGTAAAAAAAAATCTAACACTTCAAGTTCATCCATGCACTTGAATGCCCGGTATACTTTTTCCTCGGATTGTCACAGAACCTCGTTTTTTTTTTAAGTTCACCGTGGAATTTGAATTCTTCAATTTGCCAAGTTCGTGTCAATTTTCGAGATTTGCTCAAAATTTCTCAATCCCGGGATCTCAGCCGTATCAATCCCGGAATTTTGGGATCAGAAAATTGAACGGGATCTCGGACCCCATGATTTGATGCCCTTGTACCGAACCATATAAGAATATTAAGATTTAAATGTATATTATAAAATTATTTTGTATTTTGATTAATTCTGATGTGTAAACGTATTCAAATTTAATCCCGTCTTTTCACTGTATATTATTATCCGATTTGACATTTAAATTAACTTAAAGTAAGCCACGACTCCTGTTTTCAACCTGCTGGATCATATTGCATCAACCTTAGATGTCACGCGTCGCCGGTAATTATTTTAAGCATTCCAATAGGATCTACAGTCATATTGCTCCTTGAAACAGTGAAAGGGTAATTAAGTTTATAATATTTATCATATCCTCGTAAATCGTTAATTTAATTTAGTATTTTAGGAGCTTTTAGGCTTTAGAAACTTATGAGTTGTGTGCTAAAAATTGTGCACGTGTTAATACTAGAAATAAAAAAATACAAACCATTGATTTGTAATTTATAAGATAAGAATTAGAATTAATTAATATTTTATTACGAAACTTGTCAATAATTTGTCTGAAGATGCTTTTCTATGATAATTTGCTACACAACCTGTGGGATAACATAGTTATGAAATTTAATTGGAGATTTTTCCGTTATAATATCTGAGAGAAAAGAAACTTTATTTATAAGTAACAATTAAGTTAAAATAAAAAAAATGATAGTGGATTTTTTTTTCTATTTTTGGTAGTAACGTTATTTACAAATTGAATTTTGTCTTAATATAAATTATAAAATAACTTGGATTATTCTACGTATCGTGTTACAAACTGTGACACGTATTTTGCCTCTTCGCATCTTCGGATAAACAAAGTGAAAGAGGCGAAAAACCTGTTACAGTTTGTAGCACAATACGTGGAATAATCTAAGTTATTTTATATTAAAATCAACTTCCACAAAGTTACCGCCGAATCTATCAAAAATTGTATCTTGTCTGCGTGCATTGAAAGTGCATACATGACGTTTGTATTATAAATTAAAATGTAATATAACAGAAACATAGCCAGTTGACTACGGTATTGGCTTTAAAAATTGTGATGTTGTATCTTTTATTTATGATATATAATAATTCTACACTTTCATTTCACATTACATCCAATACGAGGCGAGATTTGAAGAAGTCATTATTTTAAGATAATAATAATATACGATACTCGAGTATGTAATGGATGTCCCGATATTTTGTCTCCATTCTCCCTTAGCGTCTCGACAATGGCTGGCGCCACATTTTGTAAATACAACATACACGGCCTATCTTCGCCATCTAATTGATTGTATTATTTCTCTATTTACTCAGAGAAGGTCAAACACCGAGGTTCGATTGACTATCTCAACCAATTTTGCGTTTCCCCACGTGTTTGTATTCTAACCGAATGGATGTGTGCGTAATCATTAAACCTTTTGCCCTTAAATCTAATTATTCACAGCAAACCCTCTTTTTAGGAATGTTTTCACATACTGCAAATGATTTTAATTATTATGCTAATTATTGTTTATTCGTTCAGAAACAAGTTTGATACAGGTAGTGTGTTACTTACATGGACTATACAACTATAACTGAAGTGGTGAAATTATATTGACGTAAAGAGGATTTACATGTGTTTTTGTTTGGATTAAGCTCGCTTAAATTAGGGTTGCAAAGAGTTTGTTTAAGCTCGCAAACTAACAATTAACTGAAAAAAGCCAGCTGAGTTTGTCCCTTTTCGTAGTGACTCGTAGTTTGTCGACAGTTAGGTTAATGATTGCAAACCCAAGAAAATATATCAAAGCTGGTATTGCAAATGACAAAGATTGTACATACTACAAAAATAAATAATAATTAATGAGAAAATAACTATTAAGCCTGTCAATCGTGATTGGATCTACGTAAAAAAATCCAGCTGCAATTAAAGCTCTCTCAGAATTAATGATTGTTAGCCAACAGTCATTTTATTGAACCGTGATATCAAGTGTTGAAAAAAGCGCTGTAATGGATTTTAAAATATTATTTTTAGACTTTCAAAAAAAAACAGCTTTCATATCAAGATCTCGATTTTGGTAATACCGGTATTGCTAACTCACAGCTAGCTAACCATAATCAAGATAACTTAGCTTACTCAGTTGCTCAAACTCTCTTTTTTCCAAAGAGAGTATGAATAGAAGGATATGACAAGCACAGGACTAGTGACTGAATAATCGCTTTCGGTACGTTTCGGCAAGGATAAGATAGATCAAAGCGGGAATTCAAGACAACCCATACATCCATCCATTCGAATAAAAATTCATAAATCGATTGAAAAATCATTTTATAAGACTGTCCGTACTGGAATTCTTAGCTCTTAACAACTAAACGAGAGCGAGAAAAAAAAATGAAAAGCTTTTAACATTTTATTCGTGAAATTAATTTCACAAGATGTTGAATATCAAAGTCGAATGGTTGAAAACGAAATATGAAACATTAACTTCTTTAATACCCGTATTTTAGATATAAGGGTTATTTTTCAAATCGACGATGATTTTATTATATAATGAATGACACGCCAAACATATTTGAGAATCTCTTTAATACCAGGTCTATCTTGCCCAAAATTCCGACAAACATCTCCGGCGCACATTTTTTAGGGGTATAGAATTTTTCACGCGGCGTTGCACGCTTATAAGGAAGCAATAATTTGGAAAATCGGATCTCGTAAAAAATCCACACGAAGGGTAAAAATGTTGCAGTTATTATATATTTTATCGAGAAATAATTTAGAAAAATAGGTGTTATAAAATTTATCCAGGGAAAGAGAAAGTTTGTTTATTATTGTCATTAGGTTACTAGTACCTCAAAATAGATTGAAACAAATTTTATGATATACGTAACTATAGCATACGGTTTTTTGATACAATACGTATTTTTAAATCATATTTACTGGGAATATAGAATTTAAGGCTACCTTCCAAATGGAGTATTTATGTCACAGTTGAAATCTTTTGAATGTTTACATTCACTAGTATATACTTACATTAACTAGCAGTTATAGTTAAAATTAAAAAATATCAACATATTTAGTAGAACTAAATACGTTTATATTTTTACCCTACTAAAGTTCAGTTTGAAACAGAACTGAAGTAACACCTTGGGTTAGGTAAGATAAGACAAGTTGAAAAGAAAGAAGGCGAGGAATACAACAACACATTGAAATTTTTGAGGTTATGTGAAATATTAGATGTTCGTAAAACATAACTGTGTGATTGCGCGCACCCAGCCGTGGAAAGTTGCTTCGAAACACTGTAAGTACACGAGTGTTTATTTTTAACATATTATTTAACTTAATAACAGCGGTGTAATCAATGTATACATTTCTTAGTTGAATCGATCACAAGTTTTCTGTAAACGGCTTGAGTGCACTAAGACAGTGGTTTCCAACCATTATGTTACTGCGCCTCCCTTTGAAGAAAATAATATCTTCGCGCCTTCCCATTCTTTATTTCACATAGTAATAAAGACAAATTTTAAAGGGTAAATAAATATTTTAGACTGTCCGCGCCTCCCAGGTTGGAAATCGCTGCGGTAAGACATACTATTGTAATATAAAATAATGTGTTTTAACTATAACTTCATTGATTGTGAAACATTATATATTAAATGAAGGAAAGATCTTTTTAATCTGCGTACAATGTTAAATAAAGCTACGAGAAAACAATAGATAAATCTTATTGGTAGTGAAAACGGATTCTAATAATATTATAGCTACTGTTTTTACTTAGTTAGGTTAGGTTAGATACATATTTTTTGTTCTCAATCAATAAAAATAATACAAAATCAAATAAAGCCTCAAATCCCAGGATCCCGTGCATTTTTTAAATCCAGGATTATCATAGTACTAATCCCGGGATTAAGGAAATTTTAGAAATTTTCGCCAAAGTTTAAAAAAAAGCAAGAAAATTTTTCATTTTAGAAATTCCGCGAATTCCTGGGTATTTGAGATTGGAAATTTTGTAAAAATTTCTAGATTTTCGAAATTGCCAGGTAAAAAATTCTCAATTCTGAATTTCTATACGATTCTGTGGAGAATTTTTAATCCCGGGATCCTGGGATTGGGAAAATTGTCAATTAAAATCCAGAGATTAAAAAGAGGATTTTGGATTGGATGTCCTAGTTTCGATATAGTACGATTTTAACATAAACGGTACCAATTTAAAAAAAATCAATAAGAAATTATTTGAGATTATATAATCTTTCAGTTTCTTCTTTCGTAAATTATTTGTCATGTATTACTGAGTTTAATTACTTATCCAATCACAAGTAATGCTTTTGTTTTTCAATATCATTGGCTGCAATAATTTTATGAAATGAGTTATGGTAGTTGGCACAACATCTCACTAATATGCATTTTAATTTGAAAACGACCTCGGTACCCTTGCCAGCAAATCTTTCCACGTTATGTTGTTATAATTATACATTAATACAATTTATTTTGTAAAAATTTTGAGCTTATAATTACGATCAAATTTATCGTTAGTCTCCACTTAAGTATCACTAATTCATATGTTATACCTTTATTTTTATGTATTTTTTTTTCCAAAAACCATTTCTTAATTTTAGTTTATATAAATAAAACTTTAATATCGTATTCTCTTATCAGTTGATAATGCTCGTCATGAGCAAAACCAATCTTTTTAAATAAAAGTGGAAGTAGTACAAATGAGTATTTTATTTTTTGAATGTATTCCATACCCATAAATATTGAATTTCGCCGAATGTAAATAAGATTACGCTGTGACAAAGTGACATGCCGTAAATCTAAAATCTCTTTTATGATAGTTCATTTTTTGGTGACTGTTACAAAAATAAACGAGTGAGGGCGCAACAAGTGTGACTCGTGCGATACTGTGCGCAATGGGGCGGTAAAATGATCGATTTTTCAAAGGAAAATTTATATTATAATAACTTTTGAAACGAACGAGTGACGTGAAAGAAGATCGTCAAAGGTTATCTGGCGAGGAGAGTGTGTGAATTGTAAATGATATTTACTTTCGTTACATCTAGGGCATCCAATCCCGGGATCCCGTTCAATTTTCTGATCCCGAATCCCGAATCCCGGGATTGACACGGCCGTGATCCCGGGATTTCGGGATTGAGAAATTTTGAGCAAATCCCGAAAATTGACACGAACTTGGCAAATTGAAGAATTCAAATTCCACGGTGAACTTAAAAAAAAAAACGAGGTTCTGTGACAATCTGAGGAAAAAGTATACCAAATCGAAAATTTCAAATTCCTCATTGAGCTAAAAAAAAACTAGGTTCTGTGACAATCTGAGGAAAAAGTTTACCAAATTGAGGATTTCAAATTCCTCGGTGAGCTAGAAAAAAAAACCAGGTTCGGGATCCCGGGATTGGATACCCTAGTTACATCTTATTATTTTCTTTTATTTCATCGACATTGCCAGACAAGAGTATTTACTTTACGGTACATCATTATTATTTTTGATGAATTTCACTGTTACAATTTATTTTGTAGTATGTCAAATAATGAGATGAGTTCTTGATTACCTGTAAAATATTTGTTTTAATTTTTTATAAATATTCTTTTTCCACCACGTAATAAAACTATCGCTTAATATAACATTTATAACCATTTTTAATAGAATCGTTTTTATACGATGGATCAATCATCTTATTTTTATTCATTATAAACAAAAAGCGAAGAATAAATTAAACGAAAGAAAAAACAAAAAAACTTGAAAGAGTTCGCGAGCCAGGATTTGAAAGATATTGCCCAACGAAGAGTGATATCTAATAGAGCAAATTTTACGTCGTCTTTTTTATCTTTGTGGCATATTGCGGGCGAAAAAAACAAAAAAATACAAAATTGTGAAGGAAAGACGCCTAATTGAATCAACGAATTAATCCCTTCTGCAAGAAAAACTGATCGGATATTCTTGACTCAAAAAATATATTATTACTCATATCTATCAATAGAATCAGTATGATTTTTTAATTAAACATTATTGGTACTTGTGAACGTTTGTATTATTTATACAATCAATTATTTTTAGGTTGTTAAAAATAAAATTTGAATAACCTAAGGGTTAACGTTATATTATGTTTTACTATAACGTACGCTTTTGAACCATTCAGCTAATTCAATTCTTTATCTCTAATGTATTCTCGAGAGCTTTTAGACGATACAGAGTGCATTTGATTTTATTCTTCACGAAGCAAAATAACGTATTAAAATAGGGGGAAAATGCTTTGTATTTTATATTTGAGATATCGACTGAGAGTGCATGATAGAATTTCTGAAAGAAAAATTGGTGCTTTTAGCCTGTTTGATTGCTTCCATTTACTTGAATACATGAAAATAGCAAAAGTAAGAACTTCGGTCGTTAGAAATGATACGTATAGAAGTGGGAAAAAATTTACCGATTCAAATTTGCTTTGTATTTGTTTTTTTATGATATTGTCAATATTTTTTATTATTATGCAGACATTGCCTAAAAGAATAGTGAACTTGTAAATTCATAGAACAGTCTTTTGTACTCATTCCACAATTGTTTATTGAGATCAGACCCGATTTTGCGTATCACGAGAATCTCCAACTGAATTAGTTGAAAATTATCGTGATGAGCAAAACTGGTTTTTATTATCATACATTATTGTGGAAATAGTAAGAAAGAGTGTTCTATTAGTTATGAATACTATGCTTTTCCATCAAGTATTTACAGTGAGCACATATGAGTAATAGATTCATAGATTAAAAAAAATAAAATGCAGTTATATCAAATAATTTGTTGGTAGATGTGCCAATTATTTAAAATAATGTAATAAATTTACGCTCTAGTAAAATAAAAACCTTTAAAAATTTGATAAAAAGGAATTGAGTTTATTTTGGATATTATTCGAAAATCTGTCATGTATAGATAGCTCTAAATTGAAAACAATAAGAGAGGGACTGTTTTCTTTTTTTTTGATTTCCACTAAAGCAATAAAAGTCAACATACATAAGAGGGTGGTGGTATTTTCAGATTTTGAATTCGTTGAAACATTTTTGTTCTCTGCCTAAAGTACTAGATATAAAATTTACGACTATTGAACCTTCTTTCTTGCGAGCGTCTATTGATACATAAATTTATTGAAGTACAAGAAATAGAAACCATGGGCCGTAAAGCATCTAAAAATGTTAATATAAACATCCTTACCAGGATCTGAAATCCCAAATCTGTCCATTTCCCCGTTTTTTGAAGTCCAATGACCAGTAGTGAATATAAAATGGCTGAACCCGCTTTGCTTTCCCTCAGGAATTTGAAATTCACCGCAAACAATTGGTCGAATTTTATATTGGAAGGAACACTGAGTCAAATATTGTATGTCTGTATAAATGATATAAATGAATTGATTTTGTAAATCATAATTAAATACATTTTATTATATTTAAACATATTTATTTAGCAATATACTACATTAATTAATTGGATCGGATTTTTTTTAAATTATGCCAAACAGTCTAAGTCTCTGAATATTATCATTAACCTTTTTAATGACTTATCAGTGAAAAAAAATAAAATGATTTATTAATTAAGTTTTTCCAGTCCTGTAACCGAGTGCTTATCGACTCCATTTTTTAAAAAAAATAAGCGTTATTGAAGGGTGAATGTTGTTTCAATCCTTTTAATTTTCTTTTGCAGATATAAAGAATAGGAAACTATATATTTTTTGTCTTCATTATATCTTCATACCTATGTGGGCTTAACGAACAAAATATCTTGAAAATTGAAAAATGTCATGAATTAAAAAAAAACGTATATACAGTATACGCAATATCTCTATTGGTAGTTTTTAAAATCTTTAATAGGATTTTTTTTTATTTTTAATATCAATTTGTTGAATTTAAACTCAAATATTTGACTTGAGGCGTGTTTTGGTCGATCATGAGAGATTTATTTCGTAGGAAACTTGTTTTGGAGCATTTTTTTCAGGTCCCATATTGCCGTTTACAAGTGAGAGATGCTTATCTAAGAGGCAGCTCTACCAAAATGCGACAGCATAAACAGTATATTACTTTTATTTATGAAGGGTTTTTCCCGCATTTTATATTATTTATACTATGGGAGTTTAATAAATCGCGATAATAAGAAATAATGTATACGTTTGTGCATGCCAAATACACGTAGGTTGTATTTAGATTTACGATCTAAGCTTATGATATTTCTATTACGGTAGTAAGCAGTTATAGTAACATTTATGTATCTCTGATTGATACAAAAGTGTTATTTATTGTAAAAAATCAGCTGCTTAGAAACGATTTAATGAAAGTGAAAAATGTATTATTTAAATTTTTGTTTATGTAAAATTTATAGAAGATAGGCTGCCGGATATTTTTTAATCAACAATTTTTAAAAATTATCAATAAATTTAGAATGTGCAGAAAAATAATATTAGATTTTATTCAATAATATTGAAAATTAAAACGATTAATTTAAAACAAACTTTAAACATTAATTTGAATCGTTAATTTTTTTACACTCCCACACATTTTGTATTGGGTTTTGCCTTTTGACATCCAAGTGCACAGATGAACTCAAAACGTGCGGTAGTGGACACAATTTGAACGATTCAAATTTAATATTGGAATTCCACCAAGCTAAATTTTAATCTTACTTATGTAATACATAATTAATAGAAATACAGATGTTTAACTATAATAGACACTTCATTTTAGTTAGATAATAAGATTGAAAAAAAAAATTAAAATTAAAATACGAGATAAAAACGTGGCTGTTGTTTGGGTGAAATTTTACCTCTATCTTAACAAAATTTTAATAAGCGTACATTTATCCCTTACAGCACTAAATTTTGCATTAGATAAAATAAAAAATAGTAACCTAAAAACGTTTGCCTTTACCATGAAAATAGCCGAAGTATCATTCATAAACCAAGCCATACTTATTAAAACAAAAAATCGTATAATCCTCAAATATGGCAAGTCAAGTGAATATTATAATACAATCTGCCTTTCTTGTATCTTTAAAAGCTTTTATGGTATTTTTTTGCGTAATCTCTGCTTTTCACCTTTGATTACAATTTTGATAAAAAAATCGTAACATATGTATTATATTTTTGATTCAATAATTATTTTATTATTCTAATAGTCTTTGAAATAAGTGACAAAAATAAATATTGAAAATAAAATTGCAAAAGACAAAGGAACACTTTTAAGAATACGTGTTTTGTAAACAACATATAGCATCGCAAAGTTTTTATTTTTAATATCGGTTTGCTTTTGATCCTTCTAAGCCAGCAAATTTTCTAGACTTCTTGAGATAAGATTCAGAATTGACTAAATTATTTATACTATAAAAGTATTTAACAATTTTTTTTCAATAATTATTATTTCTGAAAAAAAATAATTGTCAAATACTTTTATCGTATAAATAATTTAGTGAATAATTACTATGTGTGGTCGAGTGGGCAACGTTGTTGGCTACGGCTACGGAGGTCACGAGTTCGAATTCCAGTACGGACAGTTTTATAAATTGATTTTTCAATCGATTTATAAATTTCTGTTCGAAGGCATGGATGTATATGATGTCTTAAATTCCCCCCACCCACCAATCATATCCCATGAACAGGTCGTTTCGAGAGCGATTAGCTAACCACTAGTCCTGTCCTAGCCCTATCCTTCTATTCCTACTCTCTTCGGAATAAAAGAGGTTGAGCAACTGAGTAACAAGCAGTTCTCGTAGAAACACTTCTGCTGAGATAAACTCCGTTAGGAGTTCGTATGGACTACATTGGGAGCGGACATGGTAAAAAAAATACTAATTATACTGTAAACAGTATCTAAATTTACGTGGTTGTCAGAAAATTTTAAATAAATGTTTTAGCTATCGAAAAACAGCTTTTATAATTTATAATATGAATTGAGTCTTCGAACGGTTGTCAATAGCATAAGTATTACTGTGGGCGTTTGCTCAACTATATAGCGGATTAAGTAAAACAATAAAAATATCATTCACCAGATCAAAGTAAAATAATACAAATTAATTTGAAAAATATCTTTCTATTTTAGTCTACCATTCAGACAAGTAAATAAATATTACCACAGAATATAATTTCATTTCTATATTACATATATTTATAATAATTCTAGTATTTAAGATACACGAGGCAAAATAAATAAAGTCGAATATAAACATAAATTCTGCTCCGGTCGTGTAGCGGTAAATGTTCTGATAAGTAATCATAAGGTTTTGGGTTCAAGAAGTAACAAAGTACGAAACAATTTGTCGTAGTTGCTATATGTTATCAAATATTTGACATATCATATAAACCATATTATAGTATTATTATAAAGCAAGGACGCATAGAAAATCCATGATAATGCTTTTAAGTATAACTTAGAAATTACCACTAGCTCGACTTAACTGTTTTATACCTTTTGCAGAATACTTACGAAACACAGTGGTTTTATAACCTTTTATACTGCTTTCTAAGCAATAATGTTGGGGCCATGGTCCATTCATGTACATACAGTTTTTTTAATTGAATTTTAAATCAATTTATGGATTTATGTTTGAAGGCATGGATGTCTTAAATGTATTAAATTCCCACCTATCTATCCGTTCCAAAAAAGAGTATACCTATAGTAAAGCTTAAGTGACTGACTTATCACTCGTTTTCGTCAAAAATTTATTAAAATGTGAAAACAATGTACAAATTTTTTCTTAACTTTGATTGTTATTAAACCAATATATTATTTGGTGTCAATTAGTACATGGGTTTTAAAAGTTAAAATATTATATATTGAATACTGTCGTAATATCAATTCTGCAATAAAATAGCAGAATATGTCTTGTCCACTTGACAACTATTCTATTTATGTATGCGAAAAAGCCACCGAAGAGAATTTCTGAAGACAACAACAAACATTTACGTATGTGTGGTGTAATCATATTTGTTTTTCATTTATTTGAGTGCGCAATACCTACGCGTTTTCCATTTTCATTTTTATTAATATAATAGAAGGGTTTTAACGGCTGTATTTCTACAATACGAGCACTCTTTTTAGAACAATAATTATTACACGCACAATAAAAAATGTTTTACAATAAAATATCCCAAAAATGATCATTTCGAAAAATGTTCGCAGATGTAGGTAGTGCAGGTTTAAGTGTTGTTTTGTCGAAGTATGAGAAGTATCTTCACTACTATTTTCTATTTTTAATAGTCGATACTTGTAAGACAAATAAATATAAATGTGATTTGATGGCCAGTGATGTAAGAGAGATATTTAGTAAAATTAAACCATTCGTTTGATGTGAAAATATGCATAAGAAAGCCATCAATCATTAAAATTTAATTTTGAAAATTCTAGTCGTGGTGGGATGAAAGCTTAAGTCAGCACTGAAATTGAAATTTATATATATAGTCGTGCTCAATTGCTCAATTAAAATAGCCCTTGAACAATGTCTACTACTTTTGTGTATTCTAAGCTTTCTATGCGGAGGACTTCAACAAATTATTATAACAATAAATTATTGAATGTCTGTCAAAAGTATTCATGTAAGGATGTGATAAACATGATATTATATAATAAACAATTAAGCGTTAATCTTCGTTAAGCTTAAGACATTAAGGATCAGCTAGTTGTATTAAGATGTAAACATTCAGAGTCGGGTGACTTGCCGGCCCAGGCGAGATTGTATATATTTGTATAAGTTGCAACAGTTAAAAACATGGACCGCCTTAATTTATCACTAAAGGTGTTCGTCTGTTTTAATTATGTAGAAAATCATTCCAAAAAAACTGTTTCTTATGAAAGCAAGAGATTAAAATACAACGCATAAAAGGTCATAAACTATTTAACGGACGAAATGTTACAAGTCTTTTGCAACCGATTTAAATAAAAAAGATACTCGATCATTATTTTTCTTACGAATTGATAAGATTCAGATTATCAATAAATCAACTAAAACATGAATAAATGTATTTTTATATGAAGTATCATAACGTTTTTCCTAGGAAAATTTGTGAATTTTGATAAATAAAAAAGGAGCATAATATAAATAGTATAATGTGAGCTACCAACTGAAAAAAGTAATATGTTTGTAAATAGGTTAACCCACTGCAAGCGTGCATGGGAAATTGCTCGTTGTAAAATGGAGTAGACGAACAAGTATAAGACTAAGAGAGGGGTATCAAAATATCAACGGTTTTTTAAAAATAAAGCAAAATGAAACAAGACGAATAAAGTTAAAACAGGTTGGAATTCTGGTTTCGAAATTTATTTATATTCTGAATTGATTTTTCAAAGGAAGATTGAAATCTCACGATAAGTATATATTTTTTAAATCCATGTCATGCTCAATGATTATCTCAATAATAATTCTTCAAAAGAGCTGCTTGTTACTCAGTTACTCGAGCCCTTTTTTTTTGAAGAGATCAGGGATAGAAAATGTATGTGTAGGACAGGACTAATGGTTAGCATATCACTCTCGCTTCGCCCCGTTATTTTGAGATTGGAATAGAAGAAGGGAATTTTTAAAAATATGAATGCATACCGGATGAAAAATTATCTTTTTTTTCTAATTCTTAAGCGAATGCTGATTTTTTTACAGAAATGTATTTGAATAAAGTATTTACTTCATATTTTTAATGTGAGAGTAAAGCAAGATTGTAACTTTGCTTTGTAAAATGGAAAATTTAATGAAAAATACCTCGAATGAAAAATTAATAATGTTTTTCTTTTTTCAGTGGTTAAGCCATCGCCACCTAGTGACTACGTCCCAGTTCCTCGCTCCAACCCTAAGATTCAGATTCATGTCCCGGCAAACTACTTAGTTCGAGACACCAGCATGCCGTTGACGAGCGTCCCAGCTCAGTCTGGCGTCGGAGCTCAGAGTCTTTCTGAAGATTCACTTAGCTCGACGACTGAGGAAACGCTGCCGTTTTTCGAAGAGGCGTATAATGTCACCAATGTAACCGTCCAATTGGGACAGAGTGTGCATCTTCACTGCAGAGTTAACGACCTGAAGGAAAAAACGGTAACTATATTTGATACCATAATATTAACAAACTTTTAATCTATGAAAAAATGACATTATTGTTTGTATGCGTTACTGTGATCGATTATAATGTTTTGTGAATGATATGTTATTTTTATATTCGTCTAAAATGTTAAGACTTATACCGTCGTCAAAAAAATGCCAAAAGCTTCTTTAATAATCCGATCTATATGTGTGATTATAATTCGATATGAATAAAATTAATGGTTTCTGACTTGTTTATCTCTGGTGTGAAATAAAACCACGTAAAAACACTAATATCAATAAATATTACGTATTTTCTTTGACTTTTTTTATGATAAAAATAAATGTATCATACTCATGGCTCTACTCAATTGACTGGAAACGAAAATCACATCGATCAATCAATGCCAAATCCATGAAAAGAAAATGATTGCCCCTTGATTTTCTTCTTAAGCCACGCTTTGTGTGGGTTTTTCACGATATATTTGTATTAAGTATCCAACGGCCGCTTGATTGCGCTATAAATCTTAAATTGAACATAGGGAAAAGATCCGGTTGATTGTTTTATATTTTAATTTGATTTTTTTCGCATAATTTATATAAATATGTATATGCAACTGCGACCAATTTTATAGAATAATGTGACAATGTAAAATGAAAATTCAAAAAAAATCTTGAAGCTAGACAGAATGTTTTAACAAACATAAATTACTTTTGACACATGAAATTACTTTTTAAAATTTACCTAGAAACTCTATTCTAATTTGAAATTCATGAAGTACGGCGTTTGTTTGTATAAAATGATAAATATTTTACATTGCGTATGTGATTATTTTTTTGTCACTTATCTATTTGTTTATAGAAATTAAATCAAATATTTTTTTACTCTAGGTTTCTTGGGTACGGAGAAAGGGAGAAAGTTTACATTTGATTACCTTTGGACATCTGACCTACAGCAATGAAGCCAGGTTGGTGACTTTCCTTGAAGCTTGAACGATTCCCTTTGTTACTTTTACTTTATAAACATGCTTAAAATATCGCAACCGTTTTGTAAAAAATACATATTAAATTATTTTATGTAAAATTGAATTTGATAATTTTGTTATTCTACTTGTTATAAGTAAAATCCATCGTAGATAGGTTACTTTATCATAACCGAAAATCAATGGATCCGTCGTTGATGAAAGTGCTTAATATTTCCAAAGATAATTCAAATGATTGCATTCATTAATTAAGTATTTCGACTGAGGGTGCTTGATGGAATTTCAATATCAAATTTGAATTGTTTGAATTTTATGTACTTGAACTGACTCAGTTCAAGTACATCCGTACACTTGGAATGCCTGAAGATGCCGAAAGGCGAAACCCGGGTCGTTATCGATAAAACTCATGGAAAAGTACAAAATTCAAACAATTCAAATTTTTTGGACCTTACAAAAGAATCTGAGCTCACATCAATATTTCGACGTAACATATTTTAAGCAGACTACAGTAAATGCTCTCGAAAGTAAAATGATACATAAAAGTGAATTGTTTACACTTTCCTGCGTGACTAAGGGTTGCGACACAGTGTCGAACAGATGAAGCGGAATCTGAATCATGATCGCACTCGTCGTTCGCTATCACATTAAATCAATGTAACACCTTCATGACTCTTATTCCATCACATGGACGGTACGGTGTTGTCACCACCCCCAAAACATGTATAATATAAAAGGTAAAAAAGTTTTACCTTTATTTGGCCAGATATTGCGTGCGCTACTGTTGCGTACAAGCCTAAGAGCTTTTATCATTATATTATGCAGGTTTTGTATTATTTTCTCCTTGGTTATCTTGAACAGAAAGAGAACTGTTTCGTTAAATTTTATGCCATGTAAGGTAAAAAAAGATTTAATAAATGTTTTTACCGTGGGCTGCTCTTTGTTTATAAATATTATCCGTTAATTTATGTGTGTTTTTTTATATCACAAATACTGACTTGCTAGCTATGATAATTACGAGTTAGTTATGATTTTGAACGTGGTGATATTAAATCTCTAGTAGAAGGTGAGGTTGCATTTAATAAATTAAAAGGTGAATTAAAAAAATATTATTTAAGCACTTCAATTATTTAATCAATGGAATGACAGTTTGCTGTTTCAACAGCCGATATAAATAAATGTTATTTAGTTTAACTCTTAGCTGACGTTGGGCAAACATGGAATATTAATTATGACCATTAGCTGTTTTAGCAAGATAATATGAATTTATTAGACAAAATATTTTTCCTCAAAAAATATAATACATTCGTTGTTTCTGACTGTATTTCAATGCTTCAATTAATAGCGAGTAGATTTATAATACCAAAATTTCTTGTTATATAAGAAAAAATACATTGGTGGATAAAACATTATTATTTTATAAAATAATCATTCTATTTTTTATCAAAAATGTATGTTTTCTTTTATAAAGAAACACTACAGAGATATTAAAAATGTCTAAATAAATAATTATACTGAGGGTATAAAAATAAATTTTAAAGTAGGTACGTTCGGTATTGAGTTATCCAGTCACATTTTGGGTAAAAATATGAAACTGTCATGAGTATCGTGACAGTGGTGTTCGTTTATATTTTATAACATAGGTTAAAATGGAAGAAAAGTAACAATTCAACTTAAAAAATTGTAATAAAACTAAATTTAATAAAAAAAATATCGATCCGCAAATGCTTTCAATTCACATTATTGGATTTATTTGTATATGTTATGTTCCAACACTATTTTTTTTACCATGTCAGCCCAACGGAGCATATCAAATTATTATGGAGTTTATTTCAACAGAAGTGTTTCTAAAAGAACTTCTTGTAACTCAGTTGCTCAACCTCTCTTTTTTCTAAAGAGGGTAGAAATATAAAGATAAGATAAGCGGTTAGCGAATCGCTCTCAGTATGCCTTGTTTTTAAGATTGGATGGGTGGGAGAGGTTAATTACATACATCCATGCCTTTGAACAGAAATTCACAAATCGAATGAAAAAATGATTTTTTAAAACTGTCCATACTGCGATTTAAACTCGTGACCTCTGTAACCAAAGCTGAAACGACGTTGACCACTCGTCTACGTAGGCGGCAACATTGCGTTGTGTTTTATAAAGAATTAGGACGATTTTAATAGAGGCATATTTCACAGTGAACGGCAATTAGATCAATGAAGAATGGCTAAAAATAACTTTAATTATAGCACGTCATTGTATTATACAAGATACATGTATGCCTAATGTGATAAAATTCAGTCTATCGCAGTTTTATGCGAGAAATATGTTTGCGTTGAAAATTTTACGAGAGTATTGGCATTTTTCTCAAGCTATAGGATTTGAGCTCGTAAACGTAGGGTCCACCAAAAATGGTCATCATAGCAATTACTAATATAAATAAAATCTTAATTGGGCATGTTTAATTATGATAGGGGCTGCATTTTTACGTAGCACATGTGCGCAATGTTATAAAGCTTTTAAGAATAATTATCATTTTAAAGGAAAAAGTATTTTCGGACATGAGCACTCAGTTTATTTTAAAAAAGGAAATTGTATTTCATATTTAAAAGTATTGTGTTTTGTAAATAAAATCTTTATCCTTCTGGAAAAGTTAGTAAGTAACAAAACTGAAAAAGTTAATTTAATAAAACAAAGAGATTTTTCAATATCAATTCTTTGTTATGAATCGCTCATGTATTGTATCAGTTTTCCAAAAAAAAACACATTAATTTGTATTAGAAATTCTTAGTAATACTGGTTTAAAGGCTGCTAATTGTCCCTTTAAATAAGTTTAAATTTGTACTTGTGTCAGATTGGCAATTATTCATCTATATTTTGATATTATAATCCATGTAACATAAAATATTCATGCTAGAAGCTTAATCCTTAAAGATGGAATTTTTCGTTTGCTCAGAACTATCAAAATATTTATATTTTGACAAGTATTGTCACTAACGACCTGGGGTTTACCAATCTTGGACTTGAAATGAAGATAAGTAAATACTTTTATTGTGTTTATATAAGAAATTAATGTATCACTTATTTAAAAGGTGATGGCGACGTAGAATAACTTTACTAATGATTTAATTTTAATGGCTTTCAATTAGCTGGGGAAATATTTACTTATCAAATAGTCTTTGTATGTTTTTGAAATTAAATGTGATTATCGTTAAAATTCTATAACATTGGAATCTACGGATATAAATGATGGGTAATTTCAAGAATTGCATTTATTATATCAAACGTCAGTTCAAGTTCATCCGTGCACTCGAACGCATGAAGATGTTGAAAGGCAAAACCCGGGTCGTTAGTGACAATACTTGTCAAAATGTAAATAGTTTGAAAGTTTTTTGGTGAATGAACATAATTTGATCGGTTCAAATTTCACCAAGTACCTTCAGCCTAAATTTTAAATTACAGAACTATCAATCTGTTAATTACCACCTTCTGAAAGTCAAACTGCCAAGACTTATTTAAAGGATTCACGTTGATTTTTTTTTCAAATTCAAATGTTTGGATAGAATTTTTATTAAACTGTGATCGACTGTGAATAACTTAGAATTACCACATTATCAAATTTAAAAAAAAAATCAATCGTACATTTGTTGAAAAATTATATTTAATTTATATAGTCACATATTTATTATTTGTTTTTAAAATAAATAGATTGTTTATAGGTAACAGTGGCTTCTTTAATTAAGACACATTTAGTCAAATAAAACTAATTATACATATATACAATCAAGATTTAAAAAATGTATTTTCGTGATTCCTTAATATTTGTTAAGCTTTAATTCTTTTTTGGGAAAATACTTTATTTAATGTGTCATATACATACACTCGTCATCAATTTTTTGATACTCCTGTATGTACATTTATTCACGAGGGGAATTATTTACGAGCACGCATACATTTTCGTCAAGCGGAGATTTCCATAAATAATCTGTTACTTTTATTAGCGAACCATAAATGCTCAACTTTTTGACTGTAACGTTGCTTATGCTTATAGATTTTTAATATTTACTTGGAGTTAATTAACGACTTTACTAGTTTTCGATTGCAATAATAGAAACCCAAAAATATGCACTGGAAACAAGACTGATAAAATCAAATCTTATTTTATACTCAAATTAAAAAAATAGCATATGTCAGCATTGTTACTATTTTTGAAAAATTATAATCAAATATTAAAATAATCATTTTCTATAGTGGTAAAGTTCTTAACATATGTTCTGTAAATTTATTATAAATCTTAAGCAAAAGCAACGGCTTCATTAAATAAATAGAATTGTTTTTTCTCAGGAAAAAATAAATAAGCTGACAAAGCTATTTTGAAATTTGAGGTAAACAATAAAATAAAATTTATTTTAATCAACATTTCATCTTTTTATACACACCTGGTCAAACAATTTTTCAATTATTGTCATCTCGAGTAAAAAATAAGTTTAGTCAACCTTTGCGTTTTTTCGCTCGCCGAAGTAAATATTTTGAAAAACAAAAACAGTAGCACGAGACTTAGTCCTGGAAATATGGTAGATATGGCATTGATTAATATTTTATCGCTGTAAAAGAAGATTTTTTGGAAGTCTGTTTTGCGTTTCCATTGACCTCTTTTTTAAATTCTTCGTTCAAACTACTATCTCTTCTGAATAGTCAATTACAATTATTTTCCGGAAATATCAAAAACAAGCACAATTATTTTTTCTGCCTTAGACGTAAATCTACATAAGCGTTTTTTTGCCAGTCAATAAATGACCAGTCTTTAACGATGCTGACGAGCACTGGTGAATTTCATTTCATTAATTTTGGCCTTCATCTGAACGGTCGTTAAGTTTTATTTGAAAAAATCACATCTGGCTGAAATTTTTGCTAAGGTTACATGAAAAATGCTTTTACGAAGGGATGTGTTAGATTACAGATTATTGAAGGAAAATTCTGTCAAATAATAATATCAGCAAAGAGTTGGAAAATTATGTTTTTTTATTATCAATTAGTATGTAAAATAAATATTTTTCATTGATATGGGTAAACATAAAGCGTAAAGTGAACAATAATCATATTATTTGTTTTGTTAAATTTCGTAAGTCGGTCTCTATTATTTCACAACGACATAAGAAATTTCACAGAGCGAAACTATTTTACAAATGTATCGTTCTAGAGCGTGAGTTTTTTCATTGAACTCTTAAAAGCCGGGTAGTATTAGTATAGTATTAGTATACCCAACAGACCACGAATTTATTTTAATAATAAAACCTAATGGAGATATACTTATTGGAAATTTACTAAAATTATATCAAAGACTTACCAAATAAGTGTACAGTGTGTGATTTGTGCTGCTATTAATGTATCAAATCTCAGACATTTTTGATCTCGGGGTTTTGAGATTCACAATTATTTCGGGATCTGGGCTTTCGGGACTGGAGGTTCTAGATGCTATGCATAAAAAAAAACTAAAATGTTCAAATTCGCGAACTTTATTATATGGATATATGAAAAGAAGTTTTATAAGTACGTTCAATTTTAATCAATGTAAGATTTAACTAAAGAGGAGTTCCAACGTATACCAAAATATTATTGATTGCACATGAAATGATGCGTTGCTCAACCTTGCATAGGGTTGCGTTTAGTTTACACGACGAAGCCCTTTTTCAAAGCAATGTAATATTAGTAATAATTATAGTTTGTCACTTTTAAATGGCAATGTGTGAATTTTTTTTTTGTTAAAACAATCGATGATGGTTTAATATCATGAGAGTATAAAGTTAAGCTCGTAAACGCACCGTTTTCTATGACTGACTTTGTAGACACGGAATCATTAAGCGCTTATGGAAGCCATCCGTTTCAAATACATAATATTATATAATTTTAATATATTTTTTATAATTAAATTTGAAGTAAACAATAACGCTTCACTTATATAATTGAATGTTTTGTTTCCGAAATAAATTATTACAAACATTTCATTTAATTCTGAAAAAAATGTTGCCTTAACGTCCTTTTATTCTGTAAACATCGAAACATGTAATATAAATAAAATTCAGAAAATCGTCTTGAATCAAGTCGATAAATTTATATCAATAGGTAGGGCAATCTTTTTGCATTTGTATTCAATGCTTGTTCACTTGAAAAATCTCGAGACTTTATAACACAGATAGAGTACCTACCTTTATATAAACGTACAACTTTATTCCATACACCCGTATGCGTCGAAGGAGCCCTGAGTGTGATGTAAATTCGTTGAAACTATGTGATACGTCAACGGTTGGGTTATTTTTCTTTGGATAAATATGGGTATGAGGTGAATATATTGACAACTTGACGTAAGACATGCTTCCCACATGGCTTAAATCAATGGTTCACCTTACAAATAATTGAACTTAAAACCCTTGATTACACCATTACACTAAATTTTGAACAAAACAATGAATTACTTATCTTGACTAATCAACATATTCAAGCCATGCACGAATACGGTATATAATAATCAATTATATTAAGTATAAAAGTAAGCAAATATAGTTAGGTTGTAAAGTATAAATTTTACTTCAAATGTTTTCATAAAGTCTACAATCCTTGAACATTCGATCTCAAATTTAAATACAGTATAATTCAGACAGTATTTACTATCTCATGAAAATATTTGTACTCGATGCAGTGATAGTTCCTCCCCACGCACTGCTCAGTTGAATAAAAGTTTAACGATAATATTATAATATAATAATAAATTGATATGTTTTTTACCCTCTTGCAAATTAATCTGTAACTAGTTCACGATATTTTTTCATTGTTAAAAAAATCTTCGTTATTAAAATATTTTTTTTGCGTTTCTTAATAAATCTGTGTCTTGGTAAATTCATTTTTTATTTAGTTCTATCAAAAATATGAAATTCATTATTTTAAGAAATGTTGAAAACCATGAACTTATATCGAAATTAAAACCATAATATTCGACAATCTCAATTTAGTTTAGTCGGTGATTTTTAGGCGTATTTTTTAATATAAAATTAAAGAAATAGTATCAGTAAAATAATTTATGTACAATAATGGATCATTTTAACACGGTTTGTTTTTTGTTAAACTGGTTGATATTGGGTCTTCAAAAAGTTAAGTGAGCCAAGTAGTAAAATGGTATTTTTTTTCTTTAAAACTACAAGTACAATCACGTCTTTAATTGGTGTTTTGAAGGATTTATATTTTTATTTTAAGGAGATTACACTTTTGCGATATGTATTTACTAAGCTCATTGCACTTTAATGATATTTTAAGATACGTTGAATATTAAAACATATATTTTATTTTAACTAAAATACCTCTTGGTTAACTTTACATCTTAGGCCTCGGACTAAGCATCTAGAGTCTAGACCAGGAGTGGGGGACCTTTTCTTCTCTAAAGGCAGCATTTATTTTTCTGATTCGACATAAACATTGACTAGGGAATCTTCGGCCAGAATTTACAAAAAAAACAGAATTGGCCAGAAGGCCGCACCAGGGTAGCCAAAAGGTAACCTGCGGCCTTAAGGCCGCAGGTTCCCTACGCCTACTCTAGACGTTACATAAAGCGTAATAACGAGACCATACTAGTTTATCTCTATATGAAGCATTCATCGGTCGCATATGGCGCCACGCTGTACGCAGCCAACGACTTTAATTGTAGATCTTAGAGGCTCATTTGTTCACTCATATTTTTAGAAAAATTAAGATATGAGTACGATTTTTGTCTGGACTTGAACCTGTGACGAAAGAAAATCGGAAAAACTAAAAATACCTAAAGCGTAAATTTATTTTTAACGCCGATGAAATCTGTATTTATAAAATGATAGTTAACAGACTGAAACTTTAATTTATAATGAAAAATTGAGAAAAAAGTACATGCTTAAATAAAAAAATATTATTTACACAAAATTCATTAGAAACTTCATTTGGATCGTTTGAGATTACTGAATCATTTAAACTTTGTCAAACTGTTCGTAAAAGTTTAAATCATAAATACTTCTAGCGTTCGCAGAAACTTTGCAAGTCCGTACGTTTGTGGTTGTTCAATATTTTAATTGAGAAAAGAGCTTTGGATATCTACCCAAAATTAAATGATTTCCAGTTAGTACTATCGTTTTATTTTTACTTAATTATTTAAACATCTTCTTGGCATCGCATAAAGAAATTAATTGTGATATGTATTATAAATGCTTTATATCGTAAAATATTTCGTAAGATGATTTAATGTTTATTATGATCTTCTATATGAAGTTCTATAACAAATATTTTTCGTTAAAGATATTTTTTTTGGAATATTTAAAATTCTGTGCGAAATTAGAATTTTTATGATCATGAATCAAAAAATTCTCTGATATTTTATAAACGAGAAAAATTGTTTTTCTTTCCTTAAAATTATATAAATTTTAATGAAAAAGTCGTAAAAAAACTTTTTGGGTGCTTACCTATTATAGTATTATTAGAGTCTGTTTGCCATCATCAAAAATTCTTTTACATAAAACCATTTCAATAATACTCAAAGTGATGGCCGTTCTTTATTCTCTTCTGTTCAATGGTCTTTAGCACTCTTCCCTTTAAATAACGGTCAATTTATATCGAATTAATTCGTATTTTATCGCTTCTTTCCTCCACGCAAGCAGCGCTACGACCGCTCTTCTACGCGGGAGGCGTAGCGCTACGCTGGTGACAAACGCCTCTTTGGTGATAAAAGTTGATAAATTCAAGTCGATCTTGTTGGAGCTGAAGTGTAATGGAATCACATCAATAATGATTCCCCTGACATTTACTACAGGGTGATTGTAGGTTTTTTTACCTTTTCTTTTGGTATATGAAATACATATATACAAAGCAATAGTATTATATCTGTAGGAATTTCAGCATAAAAAAAAGATTTTGGAAAAAATAGTGTTTTATTTTTGTCATAGGTGGTGTCTGTCATAAAAATAAAAAACTTGGTTATATCAGAACCGATAGAATTTTGAAGGTATTTTGAATAGAAAAATATTCATAAATTTCATTAATATAAAAATATAACATGATGTCAGCCAAATTAACAACTGACAAAAACATATCCCATTATGTTGACAATCAAAGAATGTAATTAAGAATAAAATTTGTTCGTGAAATAGCTTAAAAGCTTCACAGCGGGATAGGTTGACATTTTAACCAAACGAATTTTCACCTTCATAATTGTGACGAGACAATACTTAAGAATCATTTAAGACCGCGAGAAGTTCTGCTCAACGACCCCTCACAGGTTTTATTTTACTTTGAAAATAATTAAAGCTAAAAACATGATCCTTATAATCAATAAAATAACTCTCTACAGTTATTTTTTTATGTATTGTATGTATGCGAGCGTATTTCTTAATGTATTGGTATACAAAATTAAAATGTAATTATAATATTATTTGTATTTTAATGCATATGCTGTCCACGTAAATTGGCTTCACTGTGGATTGCTCACCTCTAAAATGTCAAATGCATCCGTCAGCAATTAATAAAAAGAAATACAAATATCCAAAACATCGTTTTTCGAACCTAGTTTGAAAATGATTCAATAATGATTTGGTCGAAGTGCAACAGTTGAAATATGTAACTGCTATAAATTATGTATATAATTTGATGTGAATAGTTTAACTCCACTTCCAAAAACTTCTGAACAGTAATTAAATGTATAATACTTCTCAAACAGTTAAGACAATTAATATGTTACCGTAAAGAAATATTACAGACCACTTTAAAAGTTCTTTTCTCAACTCAATACTTGGATGCTGTAAACACTGAAATATTTTTTTTAAGCATCCTGTATTCTAAATCTATTCACGTTTATGATTTATAACAACATCACATCAAATAGGATGAACGAAATATATTTAAAATCTCAGTTAACTGTTTTAATTATATAAAGATACTATTAAAAAAATTACATATTAAGCAAATAAAATGTAAATTAACAAATACAAGATAAAAAAAAAAAAAATTGTTGAAATATTTTTGCCTCATTTTTTAGTCTTCAAATTCTCTTACTTGCTTCAACAGAATCAAATATTTTTTTTTATATAATACAAAATTGTTTTTAATTACTCAATGGATTGCGAAGAAAAAAAAGCCGATATTATCTTGAATATAATATAATATTTTGATAGTAATTAATTATTTTTATTATCCCTTTCTTGATAATTCTCAGAAACTCTCGAAGAAAATTTGAACAAAAGTTTTCCTATTAAATACTCAACTTGAGAAATTTTGCTTGTTAGGTCTATTTTTCGATCATATACCAAAGCACACTTTTGACATTCTTATAGAAAATAACGAGGCTTACTAAAAAGAACCGCATTTATGATATTGGTTTTTAAGAGCCACAAGAAGGTATTAAATCGACTAGGCACACTTTTTCATGTAGAGAGATTGTTTAAACGTAGTTAGTTAGTTTTTTTCTCATTTCAAAAAAAGTTTTTATGAAAAAGGATGGAGAATTTATGATAAAGATCATTCTTTTTTTTCTTTTGGGTGTTAGAAAATTATCCACAAAACGACCGAGGATTATGTTATTATTAGGTGTAGCTGGAAATTATGAAATAATGATAAAAGGAAATCTGCTTTATCATCAACAATAAATAATCATAATTAAAGATTTTGACTAAAGGTGCTTGGTGAAATTTTAAAATTAAATTGTGTGCACTCCCAAATGTTTTGTCACTTACGTCCCGGGTTTCGGCTTTCACCATCTTCTTGAACTGGCGCATAGAAAATAGTTGTGTCGTGAAAGAAAGTATTTTTAAAACTTGAAACTAAGTGAATGAATATGTACTACCATTAATAAAAAATAGTTAAATATATGTAAATTTAAAAAAAAACATTGAATAATAGCTGGATACATTGCAATATTTTAAAAAAAAGTGATAAATTAAACAATCAATCATTGTTACGTCAGTCAAAGAATATATGCCAAAAGTAATGCAAAAAATCACGGTAGTAATGAACTTATAAACTCCACGACGATGCTTCAGGCCTTCCAATTAGCGCAAAACCAAACACTGTAGAAAGAGAAAAAATATAACAAAAAATCCGTGCTATCGGAAAACCCATTGTTTTCTCTGAGTAAATAAATGCAACGCTATATGCAAAAGAGTGGAAGCTGTCCGGAAAGTTTGCAAGTATTATTTATGCATTGAATTTTGAGAGGTCACAAAAAATTAAGAGAAAGAAAAACACTTATAAACATTAAAATAATATAAATAACATTATGCGTGTCGTTTTAGAATATCAATTTACCAGCTAGTTGAAAATGTTTATATGAGTATACTACCTCAATGAAGTCAGATATTTTCAAGTATTTCTCGATGAGTTTTACTATAAGTTTTTGAGTAAACTTTTTTATAAATTCTAGACTCTAGAATCTAAAGCGGGTCTTCGAAGAATAGTTCTATAAAAGAGCCCTCAAATAAAAAAATCAATGATTAGTTACAAATTTTCCAGCTAGAACAGATTGTTAATAAAAAAAAAACAAACAGACGAAATAAAAAAACTATACTTAACAACGAATTTCCTTTATCTCATATACAAAAAGAAATCATTGTGAACGACGTTCATTGATGTATCTCAATTTAGTAAATAAATAACAATACATTTCCAGCTTATCTTTCAAGACATATTCACTTTCCTGTTAAACACGATTGTTTCATTACGAACAAAACTTTAAGTATATAAATAAAAGTTGTCAAAATTTAACTTTCAAAGATTTTTTTATTTTGTGATTTAAATCTATCATCATTCAAATCAATATCCAAATATGTATTTTCTTTAATGTTTAACATTTAAATTACAGTTCCATGACGTAATAAAATAAAACGGTTATTCAATGTAAGATAATGACGCCACCGTATTTTTGGTGTAATCAAAACCAAATATATAATACTTTCAAATAATATAATATGAAACCATTAATTGATTAATGGAATTCCAACATCGCTAACAAATAATTCTAAATTCAAGTTTATCTCCGTGAAACTATCATCATTTTATTTAATTATTTAGATATTTTATTTATATTTGTCATATGATTATTTTTTTTAGTCCATATCCGCTCCCTATACGGAGCATATGGTCACCACGAAGTTCCTCCATGATTCTCTATCCCCAGCCAGTCTCTGCTTCCTCCTAGGTCATCCCAGCGTCCCGTAACTCCACTGAGTACATCTTGTGGATGGTCATCAGTGGCCTTCCACGACGCCAGAATTCATCCGGTTGGAAGAAGAGACAGGCAGGGTTCAGGCTCTCTTGAGGCATCCTTATCACGTTTTCAAGCCAGGTCCACCGCCGCATCTTTATTTTGGAGGTAATAAGAGGCTGATTAGTCCGCTCTCTAATCTACGTGTTCCTGACAAAGTCAGACCATTTCACTCCTAGCATTCGCCGCAGGCATCTGTTTTCGAAGCACAGTATACGGTTACTCTGCGCTTTCGTAATTTGCCATGATTTGCAACCATAAAACAGCACTGTCAAGATACATGCGTTGAACATGAGGCACATGGTTCTGACTGAGTACAGCCGCGAGTTCCAGACTTTCCGCATTGAGTTAAAGGTTGCTCCAGCTATCCCTAATCGGATCGCGAGCTCTTTACACGGATTGCCATCTCCCGTGATGTGTACCCCTAGGTACCTGAAACCGTCGACTCTTTCGATGTTTTGACCGGCGCTCGTCAAGGAGTAGTGTGGGTCCGGACAGGCACTGTTGCAGATTACATTGGTTTTACTCGCATTGATTTTAAGACCGATGCGATATGAGTACTTTTTCTGGTTCTTAGACTTTTTGACTATCTTATCCAAGAGTTGATAGTTAGTCCGACGTTCCTCGACTCAATTTGGGTTTGTCTCACTGTCCCTCAGTGCTTTACGCCGGGCGTTCAATATTCTTCTACGTGGTGTCAGACATCCACTTTGGCTGGGTACTTTTTCTGGCTCCAAGCACCTCATGCGTGGCTGACGCGACTGTATTCTTTATGCTGGACCATTCTAATTCGATGAAGTCACGGCGTGGACTTTGCTGGTCATTAGCACAGTTGACAATGTTCTTTCTCACAGCAACGTCAAAGTCTAGCCGAATTCGAGGAGATTGTAGCCTCTCGATGTCGATTCTCTTTCGTGTTGGGTGCCTTTCTGGGCGTCTGAGTCTGAGACGGACTTTACCGACCAGCAGCTCATTATCGCTATATATACCGGCACCCCTGTAAGATCGGACGTCGAGAAGTTCCCTTCGGTGAGACGTGTTGTAGAAAAAGTGGTCAATTTGTGCCTTTGTGCAACCGTCAGGAGAGGTCCACGTATATTTGTGGATGTCTCTGTGGGGGAATATTGTACCGCCAACGGTAAGGTCATTTATAGTAGTAAGCTCGATGAGTCTCTCACCGTTGTCGTAGGCTACACCGAAGCCATGCCTTCCCATCACTGTGGGGCCAAGCAATGGATCAACTCCCACTCTAGAATTGAGATCCCCCATTACGATTACGCGGTCTCTGTGAGGGATTGTGGAGATTGTCGCATGAAGAGAGTTATACAAATTTTCTTTTGCCTGTGATTAAATTAGTTAGGCTTTTTTATTAAGACAAAAAAATATACTTTTTATACGAGACAATTGTTTGAGATAAAAAAATCTATTCAAAAAATCATATTTCTTTTAAAAAAATATGCTCTTTTGTACTAATTCTACATTTGTTTTTTAAAATCATGACCGGTTTGCATTTTCAACAGATAAAATATAAATGATTTAGGGTTATTTATAAAAAAACCAGGCTACTCTATTAAAAATGTAATAAAAACAATTGAAATATCCAAGGAATTTATAAATTATAACATATTATGAATAAATGAAACTCAGATATTTAAAATTAAAATTTTAAAATAAAATGAGGGTAAAAATATCAATTTTTCAATAAATTTATGAATTTCTGTTCAAAGGCATGGATATATGTGATGTCTCGAATTCCCCCCTCTCACCCATCCTATCCTATGGACGGGGCGTATCGAGAGCGATTAGCTTACCACTAATCCTGTCCTAGCCCTATCCTTCTATCCCTACTCTCTTTGGAAAAAGAGAGGTTGAGCGACTGAGTAACAAACAGTTCTCGTAGAAAACACTTCTGTTGAGATAAACTCTATTGGGAGTCCATATGCTCCACATTGGGAGCGGACATGGTTATTAAAAAAAAAAAAAAAATATATCAAAGTATTTTAGTTCTACAGTTTTAATAATTTTTATGCGTTGATAGCTATTTCAGCTTTCACCATCGTCAGAACTATGTTTAAACTTATATTTTGCTCAGCTATATATACTGCCTCTGAAGAGATACACAATGCATCAAGTTATTCACTCTAACATCCTTATTCAAATTATAATTACAATACTACACTTATAAGTGTAGTTCTTATAAGTTAATGGAGTTCTACCAAGTAAATTCCAAATCAAATAATAAATTAAAATTAAATGCTACTAATTTTCAATCAAATTGAAAATCAATGAAGTCTCAAATGTCACTATAAAATATTAAAAATGATATCCCCAATAGTCATTATCAAAAATTGGCAAATATTATTTTTTTACAACATAATTGATAACACCGTGATAAGCAAAACTTGACCTGATTTTATTATATCAGTGTAGATTTAGTTTAAAAGAGAGTGATATTCTTTAATGTATGTCGTACATATTTTTGGAAATATTAAAAAAATAGTACGTAAACATTATATTTCTCACAATAAAATTTAATTTGATAAAATTGTTATTCCACTTGTGTGAAAAAATGCGATACGTGTTTCGTAGCTTAGCTTTTCTCGACGTCTAGTAGGAAATGAAAAAACCCCGACTATTTGTTTGAAATTTATAACTTTACAATAAGAATCATTTTTTTTTAGTTTTTTCGTAAACCTTGCGATGTCATGTCTAATGATGTTTTTCGACGCACGTGTCACATTTTGATTAAGTATTTTTTTCGAAGTCATCAAATTTAATTTTATATTAAAAATAAACATCTACAAAGTTACCATCGAAAATATTATATTCCTTCATATATTCATAGACAGATACGCTTAACATATTTTTTGTGTAATTAGTTAGTTTCTTGTTTCTAATTTCAAAGTTTACATAAAAAAAAACTTGTAGCGTGATTGATTACACTTGCACGATAATAAATTTTTCATACGCTAGAAAATTTCAAATTACCTTTTGAAAATACTTTTCAGACCGTTCATGTAGGTAATTGTGGTTTTTCGTTTGAAGTCATGACTTCACGTTAGCATAAACTGTACCCAATATTAAATTAAATAATACTAAGGATAATTTTTATACAAAATATGTATCGATTTGCTGTTAATTTAACAAAAATGTATCTTGAATCGAAATGTTTTTTTGAGTCTAGACATTTTGTTTTAGTTGCTATCAAAAGTGCTCTAAATATTTGGTATATTAAGATTTTTATTTCTTTTAATTAAAATTTCTATCCCATATCTTTTTTTTTATTTCATTACAATACCTATGTTCAATGCGAAGTAAGTATACATTTTTTCTCGTTAGTCAGTTACTTTACCTCTAAAAAGTTTAAGCATATATGGATAAGAGTAAAACTTTTGGTAAGCGAATCGCTCCCTTCTAAGATAGGATAAAGCTAAAATAATAATAAGATATTCAATTTGATGATAGATATAACAATTGATTATTGTAAAAAAACATTTCTGATATTATTGTTTTATTTTATCATTATGTTATTCATTGACGAAATCTTCTTTTTCATCGTAAGTCATCTTTATAAATGTATTACTGTGCATTGTTTTTCACTAATATAAAGTTTATAAAATAATTAATGCTACTATTTTCAATTAAATAATAAATTATTTTCATACAAATGAACCCTTTTTATAAGGTTTCCGTATATTAATTACAGTATATATGATATTTCAAGTCAAAATTATATTAACATGATATTAATGAGTAATAAGAACATTTTAATAAGTCTAATATCGAGAGAAAAAATGTGGCATGTGTTGGCACAGTATTTAATTAGTATACCCATGTCAAAGAACAATTTTAAAAGCACTGTCTACTCAAATTTCAATGATTTAAATTGAAGGGATGAGGTAACTCTGAATCAGTTACCATTTTAGTAAATTTGAAAATTACGTTTTTTAATCTGACCGTATTATTTATTTTTTTAGCTTTTTTTGTTAAAAACGGCAAGAAGATTAAAGTATTATTTTTATTTTATGATCTACAATTTAGAAGATTATTTTTAACACGATGTGTTTAACTGATGGTCTTACAGAAACCGAAAACACTTTTTAATACCATGCAGCATATCAAAACTTGTTATTGATTTTGTGAAAGCTTTTTTATTAATATTTAATTTGATTCCAAACATTCGTTGGTATAACAATATAAATAAATAATGTTAGTTGATTCATTTAAATTTGTATATTTTCTCACATGCACGGATAAAATTAGTCTGACAGTTTGAGTTAATCTGTCCACTTGAATACATAAAGATGCCGAAAGGAAAAACTTGGGATGTTTACAACTAAACTTATGGAAGAGTAAACTAATTAATCAATTAGATTAAATTTCTACCAACCATCTTTAGTCTAAATAATTTTAAATGTTTTTATCTGTTTATCTGTAAGATACAGCACAATTGAGCCAGATGTTTCATCAAAAATATAATATAATGATTTAAAATGAAGTTTTTATTTGCTGATTTTAATTATAATTTTATATTATGAGAAGAAATAACGAAAAAAAACACGAATACATTATTTAAGATTTCGACTGAAGGTGCTTGGTGGAATTTCAATATTAAATTTCAAGTGAGTTCAAGTTCATCCGTGCACTTGAATGCCTGAAGATGCCGAAAGGCAAAACCCGGGTCGTTAGTGACAAAATCTGTGAGAATGTACTTAGTTTGAACGATTCAAATCGAGTACATTATGTTTGCCTTGAGAAAAACTATATGTTTGTCTTCCACTATAAAACATGTATTTTTTCTTGAAATGTTCTTTACCATCGTAGGTAAATCTATTCTAAACACAAAAAAGGAACGTAGATATTATATGAAATAAATAGTTGCAATATAAGTCATAATGCAAAACAAATAATAATTATTGTCGCCTGCTGTGGTCGTGTTGGTAAAAGTTAGACTCTACCAATCAGGCGGGTCCGACTTCAAGTTCCGGTAAAGTTAATGTCAAATTCATGTTTTCCAATTTAAATTGAAAAAGACGTGGGTGTTTGTGATTTCATTTCTCCTCGAGCTGATCTCGTTTGAATTACAATAATTTCCATTGAGTATATCTCGTATGACCATTCAAAATATTTGGCACATTGGCATCAGCCGTAATTACATTTTTTTCAAAATTTAAAACAGTTTCAATCCAACATACTTGTTGATCACAACATGTTACAAAAATTATTGTTTTGACAAAAAATCGATCTTACCAAAACAATACCGGTAGAATTTTTCAAGTTATTTATTTTACCGCAAAATATAAAACTGAAACTCAAATAAACTTAAAAGCGTTTATCAATGTTACTCTTTTAATCAAATCTATGCGATTCATATTTTGAGAATCGAAACGAATGTGTGTAGTATGTTATCTAAAAGGTATGGATGGAAGTATGTATAGATAGACTAGAAGTTAGTTAACCGTTCTAAATACGATATTTTTTTAAGAATCAAATAAGTGAAAAGAGATATAAATATCAAAAACCCCATGCCACTTCATACAGATTCATAAATCAGTTATTAAAAAAGCCATAATATGATCGTGTCCGTACGGCTATTTTAACACCACAACAGAATATTTTGAACACCCAAAAGCGTTTGCCAATCGTTTACAGAAACGAATAATTTATTTATTTTAATTTATTTACATACAAAAAAAATCTTTGTTCATATTTTGATAAAGAATTCATTACAACAGTATCCAATCAAGATTTTGAATACGGGAAAGATGAATTATATTTTTAAAAAAATGTGGAATATTTTCGTATAGTTTTCGCTCAAAACATTTAAAAAATGTTTTTGTTACTGTTAGAAATAAAAAAAGTGTTAATTAAGCTATTATAGAATAACAAAAACCAAATATATAATATGAACTAATGTTTCATAACTAATACTGCGTAATACAACGCCTCTTGAATTTGACGTTAGCTAAAAAAACTTTATGTGAAAACTTTAGCCAGCAGCTTGTGACCGTGATTTAACGATATCGGAAATTTAATTATTTATGACTTGATTTAATTATTTATAAATGATGTCATATTTACTTGTCAGCATTTAGATATTCGACAAATATTGAAAATTAACATGAATAGGAAAAATAATATGTATTGATTTCTTAATTCATATACAAGTAAATTGCTAGACATAAATGTCTTTATAAAGTTTTCTCATGCTTATATTACTCTCTCTTATATCTATAATAAATATATTAATTTACTGCTATTAATAATATTAATGTTATATTTATGTAATAGATGTCATTTTTTCTTATTGTTTTCATAACCTGCTATTTCTGAAAAAGAGGAAGTTGGACGTTTGAAATGACTTGAAAATAAATATTTTTTAAAATTTGAAAACCGTTTTTTAATTAATAAAAGAATCATTAATGTATAAAAATGGTAAATGTCATTTGTGAACAAGTATAAGCTTCCCATGAGTGAGTTTTGAATGTGATTTATTTTTCAATGATTATTAATATTTTTTTAATCATGTTCGTTTTCTTTTTAAATTATTTAACCGTCACACTTTGTCATCGCCTTTTACATCTTCTTAATTTATGCTACCGTCCTGTTATCTTTCAAAGCGACAAAATCCTTCTGATTGGCGAAAGTACCTAGATCAGATTTAAGCATCTCAAGCTTTGCTTATTTTACGTACATTTATTTATGTATTGTAAGACGAAATGGATTATACATAGCGTTATAGCTAAAGTCAATGAGTGCAACATCCATTTGATCAGAAAATTGTCGAATGTACAAAAAAAGAAGAAATGGTTTTGCTAATACAAAGTTTATTATATTATTATTAAGTAATATTAAGATGATAAGTTTTCTCTCGCAAACCTGAGATTCAACAATCTAAAAATATTATTTATAGTATACAACTCTAATACCTTTTGTCAAATTTGTTAACGTTTTTCTTGAATTTTCGTGGAGTTTCGTATGAACAGCATTGCCAAAATGCATTCATTGAATAAGTGACACCTATCTTTATTTGTTAGCAAATTCAAAAAGAATCTGTTATAAAACACGTTGGCTCCATTTGCGGTGATTTTTAAGCTTACGCGATTCGAGTTGATAATTCTGTAACACTGAAACTTGGTTGCCCTTAGAATAGATTATAAAAATATAACATAACATCGTCATAAGTGTGTTAGATATCACAGAGTCGGAGATTGACAACAATGCCTTAAAAACCTTGGCCATTACTGGTGATTACAAAATTCGCTGTATAAAAAATATATATTGTATGTCATACCACACTAAATAAGTGGAATGATGGCTACGGTAACCTTATGGACGATTTACGATCAGGATCCTTATAGCGACAGATTATCATATCTCACACCACTTTAGTATAATTTCAAATACGAATTCGATTCACTCCAATGTAATCAAAGTATAAAAATAGCTCAAATACATTTTTGAATATTTGAGGTATTTCGGCTTTAGGAAACATGTTTAACGTAATACTACTGCATTAAATAAATTTATTTTGATTTTTTAACGTGTTGAAAAAACCGATTCATCGTTGGCTCAGAATTCTTCAAAGGGTTTTCGGATTAGTGACGGCGTCGCATTAATCCCGGTGAACTGCACTTTAATTGGATCACCTTGAGTAATGATGTTTGACGTCTAACGTCTAGATTTTTTTACAGAGTGATATACCTTGGATAGTGCAGTGCTTTTATTTGCAAACTGTAAGCTTTTATCTAGTTTCAAGGAAAAGACTTTTAAAGTATTGAGAAAAGTCAACGTGATATGCGCAAAAAACTTACGTTATTATAATTGGATACGAATAAAAGATAAACTTATAAAATTTTAATATGAATATTAAAAAAGTCTAGAATCATATCTGACATTCTCAAATAATCGTATTTTAAGATCACTGTAAAAAAACTTCTAGATCAGAATTTTTTGTAAATATGAAAAAGTTATGAATATTAATCAAATAAAGAAGTAGCTTTTCAAGTGAAAAGTAAAATTCAAAATTTACTATCTATCTGTAAAAAATACTGATAACTTTTCGGGTTTCTTTTAACCATCTCATATTATTTCTGAATAGATTAACAGTCACGATTTTTACATTGCTTAAAATAGTTTTTCTACAATTCAACATTTGTTATTTCTACAATAAGGCTCACGTGCTCCTACTTAACAAAAATATATCAAAAAATAAAATAAATAGTTTTTATACATAATATTAATATGAATAATTAAATGTGTATTTTTTAATATTTGACATTACAGCTAATGCCAACATGCCAAATATTTTAATGTTGAAAGATCATACGATAAAACTCGATGAGAATTTTATTGTAAGTCACTCGGATAAGCTCGAGGTAAATTGACATCACAAACACTCGCGTCTTAGGTCTCAAATTTGAATTGAAAAATCTTAATCTGAAATTGACTTTACCGGGAATCGAACACAGACCCGCCTGGTCGGTAGAGCATACTCTAACTAACTAGACCACAGATGGCAATATTGAAACTAAACTATTTTGACTAAGCCAAGAGACAGTTTGAACGTAATAAATAATTGTGGAATAAGAAAATTTCTTTGAAATACATAATCGTTGTTCAAAATAAAAATGTTATTTTGTACAATTGGGAAAATTTTATTAATGTTATATTGAATTTCGCAGAATTAAATGAAAAGTCATATTCAAAAGTCATTAAAAAAAATATTGAAAATTAACGAACATAGTTATAGCATTGAAATATCAAATTAATAAATCAATGTATGATTTCATTACAAAATCCAACCATCATTAATACAGCCGATTAAAATAAATCCCAGCAGTATTAATCAATCAGCTACACAATCTGTAGTTACTTTTTTATGGCCGGCTTTCATTAAAATTACTACTTTAATTTTTCGGTGTCATTGGGCTTACTTTAGTTGAAAAAATCTCATAGAATTCACTTACTTCAACAAAAGCTACTTACTGTCTTTTGAATTGTTATAACAACGTTTCAAACATTAAATAGAATAGCATCGATAACAGCTATACTCGACAAAGTTGACTCCACTTACGATAATTTAACTCCGTTGGGACAATATGCACGGTGAAGTGACTTATCAACAAAGAGAGGATTAATATTAACGACCTGAAAATTCAATGGAGCTTATGCGTTCACATTAAACTGAGAGTTATCTTCGTCATTATTTATTTCCTTCTATTCATATTGTATTCACTAAGAAGATATCTGAATAAAGACATTGGATCTAGTTTGTCCTTAATAATGTGGTTTGAAAGAAATGAAAAAAAAAATCATACTACGGTGATACCAAGCCTGATGTATTAAGCGTCCTTTGGTAATAATATAAAGGTCTGATTTGAATCGTTCAAATTTAATATTGAAATTCCACCACCTTCAGTTTAAATCTTAAAGTAAACCAAAATTTTATTTAAAATCATTTTAAGAAATGTTGACTTATTCTAAATATGCCACGCGTGATGATAAAGAGATAGTGATATAGTTTATAAAGATGACAAACATGAACCATAACGATTCATGATAAGTCGATCGGGTCCGTAGCGTAGTGTCAACGTCGTTGGCTACCATGTCGGATCTCACGAGTTCGACTGCAAACAGCATTTTTATAATCCCCCCTGTTCGAAGGTATGGAATATGGATGGTTGTGAAGTATAAAAATTCTCCCACATTTTCAGTTCTAAAAGAATGGGGCGTAGCGAGAGCGGTTATTTGACAAGAAGTCCTCCTTAACCCTATCTTTTCTATCCCTACTACTTCAAAAAAAAAATAGAGGTTTAGAAACTGAGTAACAATCAGTTCTCTTTGAAAACAAAATGTTGAGATAACTCCATCAGGACGCCACGTGTTTCACATTAGAAGCAAACATAGAGTAAAAAAGGCTGTTTTATAAAAATAAAATAAATTTAGAGAATTTATTTTACAGTTCTCTTATTGTATTTTCTTGGACTTCAGCGTAGTTAGTTCATAACTTTCGTATCTGATGACGTAACGAAATTACACACATTTTGAAAAATAATTGTATTGGTAGCCCAATTCATTAAGTTTATGTATAATAATCTAAAGCGTAACGAATACACGTGGCTCTCGTAAAGAATAGAACGGACTTCAAAAACCTCACAAATGTGAAGTAATATTTTTTTAGAAAAACATTGATGATCGTGTGTTGTCACACACACAAGAGAAATGATATAGTCGGAGCTGTTAACCGTGCTTAGTTTTTATATATTTTAAATCAATTTTTCAGCCTCAGTTAAAAATTAAATATTATTTAGAAAAATGCCTTAATAACTTTCTAGTGAATAGAAATTGTCGGAAATTCTGTTGAAAAGAAGTTTTAAAATGATTACATCTCTACCTCTTTACTTAATAAAAAAAAACGAAGTATCATTTTTTGTGCCTACATATGTATGTTGTATGAACTTAAATATTAATTTGTTACTATCTTATCTTACCTAGTTTATTCGTGACAATTTAACTATTTTATGCTTTTTTATTTTGATTAAAAAATACGTATTCGCGATTTTACATTTTTTTCCAAAAACAAAAAGAAATTTGAAAAATAATTTTATTGTTCGTAATCAAAGATATCAAATTTCGTTTTATAAAATAATAGGGTTAAAAAATAAGAAGCTCTCCCTAATTGACTAGTCAAATAAAATGTCAGCGTATTTTTGAAGTCTCGTTTATCCAAAATAAATCCCAATGCAATATCTTAATTTCCCTCTAAAGCGGAAATTCTTTAAAAATTGATTCCTTCCGTGCTCAGCTATTTTCGCTCTTTCGAATTTTCCGCTTAAACTGTTATAAACGGGATAATAATATCTCAGAGGACGAAATTGATAAAAATCAATTCCTATCTTTTATTTTTATGCACAATTAAATGGTCGCTTCAATGAAAAAAAACAGTTTGCCTATTATCGTAATACAACCAAAAATAAATGTTTTTTTTTATATATTTTAACTGTTATTATCTTACAGAAACATAAAATAAAACGATAATGTTATTCGTCCCAATTATTTCGGATTGTAAAAGTTTTATTCAACAATTCATTGATCGATGCCTTTTAATAGAATTATAAGTATTTAAATTTATATTTAAATCATATAAGCTGTTAAGCCTCTTATCGTTAACCTAGAGTGAAAAACTTCTACTTTTACTCGTTATAAATAAACCTATGTATTTCAATTGAAAGATGTATAAATCCACACAATATTTAAAGTAAACGTAATGGAATATATATATTATTATTCCAGAATTTAAAAAAAATGACGTTTTAAGAGTATAAGAAATTAAATATATTCACTTTATATTTAACGTATATGAGAACATTATTCACAATAGCATTCAAAGTTGACTTTTATCAATCTTTCGTTTTCGCATATAATACAAAATATAAGCATGTCTCTCAAACGCAAAAACCATGTGAAAATAGATTTTTTTTACGAATAAATTTAGAATATTGATTTACTTTGAAGAGTTTTTATATATGTCAATTATTACATTGTTAAAAATGTGTTTTTCACATTTTTCATTGTTATGAACATAAGCACTTAATATGTGAGTTGAAATAGTTGAAAGTGTTTTTTGTTATTATTATTATGAAATTGTAGTTAATATCACCCTTATAATATATATATATTGATAATTAAATTTATATGTAAGAAACAACCCAGACACTTTTGACACAGACGTGGGTATTATTTAATCTCCTGAAAACAACTTTTATTGTCAGAAATAAATCCCAGCGTAATAAAGCATGTCTATTTCTTTATACCCAATTTCCAAGTGAGGTCATTCGGCAACCAATTAAGTTGATTGTCCAACAATTGTATTATAATAATCGTTTATTTGACAATTTATGGTCAGGCCGAAATTCATTGTGAAACCGTTTTATGGTTCGATCGGAGGTCTTTGTCAAAACACAAAAGCTCTGTTCAATGAACAGAAGAAAGAAAGCTCTTGAAGCTTTTTTTGGGCGATTTGTTTGTGGATTGTCATCAAATACACTTGATGTAATTGGAATACATGTTTAACAATGAACGTTAAAAATACTCTTATAGTTTGACATTAGTTTAATATTTTTTTAAATACAGCTTTTAAAAAAAAATGAATATTATTTATTACTTTCTCTTATTAAACTTGTGAAAATGTATGTCATTCTAAGCCAACTTCATCATAAGTATCTTTTTTTTATTTTTCAGCAGGTATTACCTTTGTTTTCAAATTAAATCATATTCTAAAGCTATTGATTACCTTTGAATATTCTTTTGTAAGAGCCAAACTCTCTGCCCCGAAAATTCGTTTTATTATTTAAAACGCACTCAATCTTTTATTCTACCTTTTGTAACTAAGTATCTTTGAGCCAAGCCAATGAAAAGATACTTTTCTTGTAACTTTACTTTGTGACGCAAAATGACTCTTACTGAAGTAGTCACTTATCGTTAAAAGTTTCAAAGTTCTCAGAATGAATCTCACAAATTGAAATTGAATAAAAAAAACCCTTTGAGTATTGAAAAAAGTATCTCACAAATAATATATATTGCAGTAAACTATCAATCGGTCTCGGACCCTGCGTGAGAGTCATTTGAATATATGTACATTTAAAACTGCTCTTTCAATAGATATGTCTGATAATTTGGTATCGAATTGTAAATTAACTTTCACGATTTTAAAATGCGATTTGAATAAATATATACTGAGTTCATTGTTTTTGTTCCAAAAAATATATATTAAATACGATAATGCATGGATTTGAAGTGAAAATCCAAATAAAGACCTTGCTGTTTAATAAAAACGTTTTTATTGAATTTTAATTTGAACTTTTTTTTCGATAAATATTGTTTAATTTTTTTGTTAATCGGATATTCAAGGGTTGTTTTAAGCGGTAATTAAGAAGTATGAATATCTTTTAGGATAATAAGAATAAGAAGTAAATATTTCAATATTCTGGGAATAGCTCGATTCAGCTCTTCATATATTTAAACAAATACTTTTTTAAATTGCTTCATTTTTACAACCAAATAATAGATTAAATAAAAAAAAATCGTTAATTTTTCTGTAAGTGTAAAATAGGTAGATTCAGGTTATGAATGACGATTTAAGAATATGAAAGGCCCCAGGCGCAATACAATTGTGAATCTCTGTTCTTTTATTTTCATATAAGTACTGCAAAATATTACAAATTGAATAAAAAAATGTATCGATGTCCATACGTTGACAACACGTAACCGACATTTTTTTATAAAATGAGTTATGCAAATCATTTTCTTTGATTTTTCAAGCTCTATTAAAATATTGACATTTCGTAATTTACAAAAAATATTTTTCATTGAAATTGTTCTAAAATTGAAAACACGTAACAGAACAAAAGGCCCACCAAACTGCCAGAAGATAATAGAAGAGCTACATCGTTTTCGTACTATTTGAAAATAAGTGAGAAACATGTTTACTGTTACATTTTGTATTGGAGAGTGGACAATCCGTAACTGGAATTTAAAAAGTTATAACAGTAATGTATAATTTTTCTCTTATTACATGGATGAAGTTAAAACAGGTGCATTGAATTGATCAAAATACTTGGAATTGTTTCCTCGTATCATGATAAAAGAAGAAACAAAATTAAAATCGTTAACTCGTATCAAACATTCTTGTTAATAAAAAGTTTATTTAATTAATATTTTGTCAACAGATTATTTTAAATATACATAATTATTTTATTCCGAAAAAATTATTCATTTTTATTGATTTCCTGATACTTATTTATAGTTTTTTGGCTCTAATGTAAAATTGAACAAATGTCGGTTACGTTTTGTCAGCTAATGGCCATTGATATGAGTTATATGTAATATAAGCTTTTTTTGATAAACTTCTTCTTTATTTTATTTCAGTGTATTGTTTACAAACAATTTGCATGAATTTATTCATATATTTTTTTAAAGATTTACTTGACAAAAACTCGATAGTATGAATTTGTTTTGGTATGCTGGCTTTTGCATCACAATTTTAACGATCTTTGAAATATTTTACATATAATTTCATTTACCCACGACCATTATATTGAGAAATAGTTTATGTTTCAATTATAAAACAGTGCTTTATTAAAACTATGTTTTTTAATTCATTTATTTAAATCTTACAAATATTTTACTTTCAGGTATTCCTTGGACTATCAACCCCCAAATGATTGGCGTCTATTAATACGCTACGCTAATGAACGAGACGACGGGGTCTACGAATGCCAAGTATCAAGTCACCCACCTCTCGTCTACATAGTCTACCTTACCGTTGTTGGTGAGTAAAAAAATGCTTTAAGTGCCTGAAGTTTAATTTAAGCGAAATAAGTTTTGATGAAATTTAAAGTAAATAATCAAAATTGACAAAGACGCGCATTCTTTCTATTTAATAACGAGATTTTTAAGAATACTTACCTTGTGAAAAGGCGTTGACGTTAGTACTAAGAATTCTGTGCAGAGACAACACGAAAATAAATTCCTGAAAAATCAACGCTTTGTACCGGGACGTTAAAATAAATAATCCAAGACTAGTGATGAAAACTATATTTTTATTATTCAAATAAAAATATAGTTGCACATTTCGAATGGCAATAAAAAAAAGGTAAGACACTTTTAAAATCGACTATTTAATAAATACGATAGGACCACTGGACGTACGTATGATAGATGGTAGTTTACAAAATAGCCAAAACAATACATTGGCTCAGTATTGTATTATTTTTATATGGAGATGGTTTCATCAGTAAAATAAAATAAATCCATCGAATGGTGTTTAATTAAAATCAAGATAAATATTTAAAATAAATAATAAGTTCACACGAGTTTTAAGTTACCGAAAGTGTTCGTGCATAAAATCACTACAGCACTTTTGTCTCGGATCGAGATAATTTCCCGGGACAAGACAATTTTATATCTCTTGTTCCAGGACATGAAAAAAGCTAAGAATCCCTTGTTAGTAGAATATTCTTGAAAATAACGACACACGGATTCAAAGTTTTCCTGTCATTTCTATTCTTACCGTTGTTAGTTGATTCTTGTCGAAATGAAGCTATATTTTTCTCTGAACGTTTGTAACACCGGAGTCCGGAAGACGGTTTTATATTTCCAACAACACAATTTGAAGTATTTGGAAAAATTAAAATCAAAACGTTAAAGCTACTGAAGATAAAGTTCACATATTTTTTAAATAATCGAATACTATCTAGTAAAATAACTCTTCATCTATATATATAAGACAAAGTGGGGCTATTTACACCACGTATATCTCGAGAATGGCTTCACGGATTTTAATGATCTTTAATTTATTAAATTCGTATCCGCCTAGAATAGCAGAATACGCATTAAAACATCGGAAAAATATCACGGCATAGAAATGATGAAGTAAATAAATGTTTTCATACATTTTGTTTTTTGAAATTTCCAAATCGAACGTGGAAAATGTCGTTGTATGCTGTTTACGGTTAATCCACTAGGTGGCGTTGATTGGATTATACCATAGACTGATAATACTTTGACAGTTGACTTGACGTGCATCGCGATGTAATTATTAGACATAACGTTTTAAATATTATTATTTCATTGATTTGAATAGAATACGCCAACTTAGCTCGCGATTAAAATACACTGAACTCTATTTTAAAACGATTTCGAAATAACACGGTGCAAAAATAGAAAAAATCGACCATTCATTTAAAAATTTGGACAGAAATATTACACAGGATCTGGATATCTCAAGAGATCAAAGCGATGTCGTACAAAATATGCGTAAACGGTTTCGTCTATTGTCTCATAGAGTGGTAAATGTTTTTTGTTACCTTTGATTTTTTTAATAAAATTAACATACAATAAGCAATAATGAATTTGATGTAAAATTTAAATAACTTTGATTAATTAAATTTTATATTAAAATGAAGTCCTCAAAGTTACCGCCGAAACCATCGAAAGTAATAATGAATTTTATTTTTTGATATCCTTAATTGATTTTTATGCAAGGAAATCTATTTACCAATTTTTTTTAATTTTAGTTTATTTGTTTACACGTTTTCTTTACTAGGTATCCCGTTGAACGTATCTACCGTGTAAATGGGGAGTTCAGTGTAAAGGTGTTCTACTGAAAAGGGAGAGCCTATCGATTTTTATTTTTTTAACCATGGTCGCTTCAGATACTGTAGTGAATTTTTTTGTTTGTACAAGTTGTAAATGTAGATAATCGATCTTTATTAATATAAATACTTTATTGAATAGTAAAAGAAAGTGCTGATAAAATTAAGATTGTTTTATTAAATAAATAAATTCTTCCATAAATAAAAATGTTTTTTTAAGTTCGTTTAAATATTTAATAGATAATTGTTTCGACTATTTTTTTTTTAATAAAACTTACTATGTCTGGCAGTTTGTTATTCAAGTTTGTTAGTTAATTTTGTTAGCCAACACCAGATCGTAGAATGAACGACGCTTTCAATGAGAATTGGAACGTTAACGTGAATATGATCGAGATGCATTGAACAAATCAGCTCGAACGAATGTACCACGATTGAACTCCCAACAGAAGGAAGTGTACGATACGTTAATGAAGGAAATTGATGATGGAAATGGTGGCTTATTTTTCCTCGATGCGCCCGGTGGAACTGGAAAGACATTCCTCATGTTAAGCCTCCAAAGGACTGAAAAACCGACATGCAAGATTGCGAAACACTCATCAATGGCCAAAGTTTTAGTAGCAAGAAAAGTCATCACCAGGGATGAATGCACAATGGCGCACATAGGAAGCAATCAATCGAACTATGAAAGATTTGCGCAATGTCTCAAGATGTTTTGGGAGCGCACTGATTCTATTTTCTGGCGATTTCCAGCAATTGCTGACTATCTGTAACGGCCGTGTTTTTGTCGACGAATCAAACGGATTGATTTCGTTTCATGTGTTTCTTCATGCGCTGCAGTTTGTGAGTCATGTTAGGAATGCCAACGCCAGATCGTGGAATGAACGACGCTTTCAATCGAGCATTGAACCAATCAGTTCAAAAGAATGTAACACTGTTGAACCCCAAACAAATGGAAGTGTTCGATACGTTAATGAAGGCAATTGATGATGGAAATGGTGGTTTATTTTTCTTCGATGCGTCTGGTGGAGCTGTGAAGACATTCCTCATGTCATTGGTTATTACCACTGTTCGTGCGAGATATAAAATTGCTGTAGCAGTTTCTTCTTCTGGAATAGCGGCCACGTAAATATAAGGATGCCGAACGGCTTATTCAGTTTTTTCAGAAACTTGTTTTTTTTTTTTTTTTAGCTCACCGAAGAATTTGAAATCTCAGATTTGGTATACTTTTTCCCAGAATCTCACGAAAACTCGGTTTTTTTTTTAGCTCACCGAGGAATTTGAAATCCCCGATTTGGTATACTTTTTCCCAGAATCTCACGAAAACTCGTTTTTTTTTTAGCTCACCGACGAATTTGAAATCCCCGATTTGGTATACTTTTTCCCAGAATCTCACGAAAACTCGTTTTCGAAACTCTCACGAAAACTCGGGATCCCGGATCCCGGGATTGGATGCCCTAGTTGTACCTCCTAATTGATCTTAAGCATTGCTTAAAAAAAATATTTTTGTGGAGCACTACGGCAATAGAAGCCAGTGCTAAAATAATTTTCAATTCAAATGTTTTGGTAATTAACATAACTCATTTTATATGAAAAAACATTAAATACAGAAAAAAAGTGAAAACAATCGAAAAAATTCAAAATTATTATTGTTTTCACTATGTCCAATATGGAACACCTATTCGCAGGTCTTTGAAATAAAATGAGTAATTAAAAATATTTATTGCTCCCAACGTATGGCGATCAAATTTGAATAATGGACAAGTTTTTATATTGCATTGGCAATGGCTTAACGTTCAATTTGTTTTTATTATGCTATTTATTGTATATATAGCATAATAATATCGACTGTGGAAAGGAAAAAGGACGTAACCCACACACATCAAATTTTACAGGAGGCGCTAAAAACGTGTTTTGATGATTTTGTGAAATATGCAAAATATGAATTATACACAACCTTGAAGTGCACGGATACTTCTAAACTGGTGTTTAATTGACATAACCTAATATTAATTAAAGAAATTTTATCGGAAAAACCTTTATTTCAGTGTTTTTTCTTGGTTTTAATTTTGTACACGGTCATCTTTTTCAAACTTAAAAGCCAAATTTAGATACTTATTCGGCATTTTCAGCATCCATCCTTTTGATAGAATGTGTGTCAAGTTGTATACATTGTGATTATCGAAAAAAAGCTGTTTTGGAAAATTGAGGGTTAAGTCCTTTTTCCTTTCCACAGTCGATATCTATAATGTGTTACATATAATATTATGTAAAAATAAACAACTAATTATTTCACTTACTTGCTACGGTGAGGAAAAGTTCAGAAAAATACATTTTTTCATCATTTAATAATATTATATTATTAAATTGACATTAACGCAATAATAAGTCAAGCTTTAATGAGTCTTTGTGGACTTTCGCCTGAAGTGTTAATGACCATTTGTGGCTTTTTGTTATGGCACTCTACATGGGTTCATTATAAATTTCAATAATGTTGTGCTGCGTCCATGTTTAGGTATTTAATGTGCTTCGTACATTATGAATAACTGAATAATTCCCACTAACCCCATCAGTTGATTACTGGTTTGGCTGTGGTTACAGAGAAATCAAAATTTTATAGTGAAATCGATTAATTAAAAAACCAAATTGCAATAGTCAGTTAAAATACATAATTTTTCAGAAATGATTTCCAGATTATTTAAAAAGAAATACCATTTATTTATTTATTGCTGGTAAAAAGTTTTGTTAAATGTTGTAACAACAATAATATCAATGTAAAGTATACTGATTTTATAAAATTATCTTAGCATTGTAAAGATAAATTAATTTATACTTAGCGGCAGCGGCCGTTAAGTAGTTCGAGTTTAATATCTTTACATGTTATATACTTAAAAAAATAATAATAATTTGTTATGAATAACCATAAGATTGGAAAAAAAATATTAATGCTATTAGCAATACACAACCCTTCTGAGATTAAAGTTTATTTTAAAATCAAAAAATTTAAGCTTTTTAATCCTTCTTTAAATTAGGCCACTTATTTTGCCCATATACACGGGCTAAATTTCAAAGAATATTTTTCATATCTATTTGATTCGTTCTTTTTTTTAAAAGAAACTTTTCATGTTTGTTAGCCTAATAATCTGCAATACCTACTGTAAGAATATGAAGGCATTTTGTAGTAAACATAATTTAAAAAGTTTATCTTGGAAAAAAAATATGTGTAGAATATTGCAATGTATTTTGAAGAATTCTTCATCAATAATAGTTTTTATAACTTATTACGTTATCGCAGTTTTCAATCATCTTCCAATTTTTTTTAAAGGAGCATACAACCCGGCTTAAATCGAAACCTAATTTCCGGTTTATTACCTGTTTTTAAAAAAAAAAAAAACGGTTTATTTTAAACCTACTTCCACCTTTAGTACAATGGATTTATATACAACTGTTCATATTTCAGTTTCGTGGAGCAGTGGTTAACGTCGTTGACTTTTGTGACGGATCTTACAGATTCAAGTGCTAGTACAAACAGCATTTTTTTCATTGGAAGGCATGTGTGATTGGAACTTAAATATTCCCTCCTTCCGTTCCAATCCTGAAATAACTTTGACACAGCAATTTTTTAACTTTTAGTTCTTAACCTAGCCCTATTCTTATATCCCTTATTTCATCGAAAAAGGAGGTTGAGCAACTGAATAACAAGCAGTTATCGAAAAAAGCCTTTATTTGGATAAAAAAAAACTTCATTTGAAATATACTTCACATCGGACTTAGTTGAAATAAATAAAATTATTTTACTCTTTTATGCACGTTAATAGTTCATATTTAAGTAGTCAACATGGCCTTTATTTTTTTGTTTCGGAATATTGGGGTGTATGGTACTACAATTGGTATTTTATAAATAATTCCAATTTAAGCTGGTTAGGTGGCTTATTTATTTTAAAAACCAGGTAGTTCCTTTGGACGGTTATTTGGAAGCCCTAACACCAATGTCACTACCAGTTTTTACGACCCACAATTTTGAAAACGAGTCGCCTTGGTATTATAATAAATTAAATGTGAAAGGTATCGTTTACCTATTTGCGGTGTTATTTTGACGTCGGTTTATGAAATAAAACGCTTTGATAAACATACGTAGATATCAATTTCACACTTTGCCTTTTAGCTGTTTATAATCACACTTCGGTCAAAACTTTGCGTTCGTTAAATAATTAAGATTTCCATAAAAATGTGGGATTCAGTATTTTGCTAAGAGCTATCATATTAATTCTAAATTAACATTGAATTTCTATCAAGCATCTTCAGTCGAAATTTTAAATTAATTCTAATTGTTGAAAAACATTTTTTGAATGTCGAACTAATTTTTGAATATGTACTTACTTTTTAGTCTTTTTTTAGTCTACTTAAATTGTAAATCAACAAGACATAAAACTAGTACAACCTACATTGTCTATCGACGTCATATGAATGATCATATTTTAGGAGTCGCGCATACGCATTTTATGATTTCAAGCCAAAAAAAAAGCGGCGGTCTCAAAATTTATTACAATTCGCCAAAATTAAATTTTTCATTTTGTTTTTTTTCAATACTTATGCACTTTTCAAAAAGAAAAAAATTCTATTCACATTTATTTGACCATACTGTTCAAATGATTTTACGGAGGGGATAGGCTTGTTCGTTAACAGAACAACTTTTTCTTGAAGCTCTCATCATTTAATTACATGGGAAGCTTAACATTGTATTAATCTTTAGAAAAATGAGTAAATAGTTGTAAAATTGTCATATCATTTAAATATATTAGTAATAAAACGAATTTATCATGACCCCGTAATTTCGTGTATATTCAAACGGTGTTTTTAAAATTAATAGTATGTTTACTGGTTATAAACAATATGTCACAAGCTACCAGTAACCTGTTAAACATACACATTTATATGGTCTGCAGAAAAAAATGGAGTAAAATAAGATAATGAAAATTATTCTTTAAGCTCAAAAGATTTATGATTTTATTGATTCAATTTGTATAAAATACAACTTATATGCAACTCTAAGCTATGGGTATTTTTAAATCAGTTGTTTAGCTATAGTTGTATTTTTTTACGTTACTGCGTAAGTCAATAGGAAATTATATTGCAATACAAGTGTGCAAATATAAAAAAAAAGTTTTCCGAAAAATAAAGTTTGTTCCTTCATATCACACGCCAGAAATACACTGTACAATGTAAAAAAAGATACCTTTTTACCCCAAAATGCTTGACTAAGACACTTGGTTTTGTTTCGGTCCGTTGATCACGGCCGCAAATTCGCATTGTCCCATTTCTACAGCTAGCCGCCCACTCACCACTCGCCCTTGCCACACGCTCAGATCCGAATCACATACGTCGCGGGCCTTGAAACCCACCCTCTTTTATGACAAAGTGTATTCTAACATTGGAGTAGTACAATAAATTGTCAGGAAATGACAGATTAATCGCTTGAACACATAAATCGATGGATGTAACTACATTTGTCATGTCATTCTATGAAAAATATTTTTCAAAATCCTCAAACGTATCCACATCAATGAAATAATATACATAGATTTCTATCTCGCTTAAAACAATAATTCATATTTTTTTTCATTTATAAATGATAAAAAAAAACAGCATTGGATTTATACAAATAAAGTTCTCACAGCGTAGCGTTTTGCGAAGATTGACAAAAAAAAAATAGAATGTATTTCAGGAATATAGTTCCAATAATCGAATATTCGCTCATTGTGAACATTTTAAATTGAATTTTATCGTTGAAACTGATACGAATCAATAAATAAAAAAAACAGCTGCAATTGAACACATTGTATTCTCTGTTTTCGTACAACACGGTTATATGATCTCATGAAAACGGCTTGTACTATAAGCTAGTATTATAAGTATTTAGTTTATTTCAATAAAATGATACGAACAGAAAAAAATATTTATGAAAACGACGGCCAAATCATTCCTCTTTTTTCCATTTAACTTTTTTAAAAATCAGATGCGTGTTTTCATCGTAGATGTCTCTAGGAGAAACCAGCTTAAGTTTGCTATTCACCCAGTAAGTTAAATTTAAATTTAGATTAGATTATCTTCGTTAACCGGGACCTGGAATAGTGGGTCCAATTCCATCTAAGGGGATCGTCAAATCAAACAACTATATTATAACTTCGTGTTTATATTTAATCTTTTGTAATGAAAAATATTTCGAGATTCATACAGTATAAAATTTAGTGTACCTTTTAGGCGAATTGGTATTATTTTATTTTAAAATCGTTTTTCTGTCAAAATCTTATATTTTTTTCCATTAAAACGAAAAATTAACCTGTATAAACCTGTAAATGTTTTGTTATGATGAATGAATAAATAATATACTAAATTGACCAATAAAGCTTGTTGTCAGTAAACTTACACGCCAATGGGTAAGTGGCCTGTTTTAAAATGTCTAATTAAAAAAGCAATGTGAAAATTACTCAATTCTCTCCTGTTCCTTGACATATTCTATTCCCCAGTTGCCACTTTAAAATAATAATAATATATTTTCCAGTTATAGCCGAAGAAAGATTATAAAAAAATATAAAGAAATACGCTGCGAGTGCTCCTAAAATGACCTCGCAGTAAATCTCCTGGCTGGAGAACAATGCGACTGATATTTCGGTTAATTCCGTATTATAATACTTTAAACATTTAAGTACTTGTGTAAAATAGCTTTATGGCATACTACAGCATTCAGGGAATACAATTTTATTGCCCTTTTCCGCACATACTTAAGAACTAAAAAACGATTTTTAATTTTAAATAAGCAAAACAACAGTATTGTCAGCACTTATTTGAAAGATATTATTATTTTTCAGTTTTTATCGCAAATCTAAAATAAAATCCCAACTAAAATTTTGCTATAAAAATAATAAAACATTTTTAGTACTTTTTCCACATAAAATTTATTGGATCAGGACCGGTTTCGCTCATGGTGAGCATTGTCAACTGATAATTCATACTTAATTGATTTTTGTTGTAATAGTTTGCATTGCTAAGCGGTCTTCAACTTTTTATTTATAGTTTATTTTTCTTGTATTTTGCTTCAATTCATTTGCTTAGTTGTAATACCAATTGTTTGTCACACCTTGTTTTTATTACTTAACTTTTGTATAAATATCACTGTTTCATTTTATTTCTTATCAGTTGACAATGCTCATCATGAGCGAAACCGGTCCTGATCCAATCAATTTTATGTGGGGAAAAAGTACTAAAAATGTTTTATTATTTTTATTATAATGCCATTCCACCAAGTATTGACAGTGAACACCTTAAAAGTAAAATTTTAATATTATTTTACAAAATATATATCACGAAGTTTATGGGTTTGTATTGTAAAACAAGGATTTTTCTAATTACCTTTATTGTGTCAGTTTTCACTGTCGATACTTGGTGGAAAAGCATATTAAAAAAATAGCACGCTTTTGTGCCAATTCCATAATTATTTATAAGGATCAGGATAGGTTTCACGCATCATGAGCATTTTCAATTTATATATATACATAATACTAAGGTTATACTTACACAAGGGTTATCCCTTATAAGCCTTAATTGGTGTAGTATATATATTGTTACCCTCTCAATCAATTAAAAACCGTCAAGTTAATGTTACTAAAGCAATTTATTACTTTTTGCCAAATGCGAGACACAAGCTGCTTTTCTATACAGTAATAACTCGTCCAATCGAGATGTGCGCTACTCCAGTATAAGCTCACTACGAGAATATAAATACTCTCACTAGCTGATAGAGATTTAAAAATACATAATGTTCTTGATTTGGTTCAAGAAATATCTCAAAAGTTTCACAACGAGGTAAGAAAACATTATTTTTCAAAAACATCTTATCTTTATAAATGGTTATGACGAGAAAATTCCCCAAAAATCGTTTAATACCAAAAGTAGTTATTCTTGTAGATTAAAATAGATTACGAGAAAAAAACGAAAACACGACCCCTAGTATCATAAAAGTTACTAGTTAATCAGTTTGTTTTTATGTATATATGTACGGCTATAGTAAATATGGAGGTATATTTAACATAATATGCATATAAAAACATACGGGAAATTACTTCAATGTAGATTTCTCACTGCTGCAGTTATCACGCCTTTCTGTTGGCAAGAGTAGAAAAGAATTCAAATGAACAATACTATCAAAGATGAAGGAGACAAGCAAAACTCTCATGCTACACACATCAAATTGATATAAAAACAAATGTACATATCGAGACATTGCACAAAATACTATATACATAATTATTAGAGGCGCAAGAACTGCGGTCAATAAAGTAGCCAACCTTGTACACACCACCACTTAGTACTACTTTCCACTACTCTTATTTAATACTTTATATCGGCAAGAGTGCTTAGTATTTTTGTGAGAATTTTTCAAATAAAATTCTTCTGTACAAGTACACTCTGCTTGATTTCCATTATATCTTTTTAAGCCGGATTCCTGGTATAATATTAAATTATCAAAATATGTTATGAATAATATCACTGGATACACAAATCTGCTCAATGATATCAGTCAACGTAATCAAATAAAAATATGTTATATTGACAGTCGTATATCGTATTTGTAAGCAGGCACAGAAATTATTAATTTCGAATTGACTTCGAGCTAAAATATTTATCCAATAAGTGTTTACCTAAAGCAATTTTTATTATTTTTAGTGAAGTACTTTTTGAAAAAAAAAGGAATAAATACTTGAAAATATAGAATTCGATTTGTTTGTATTACATTACAGCATCATTTATTTGTTAAAGTAAGAACAGGTTATTCTACCAGTGATAAAGTAAGACTTAAGGATGTTTGACTTATTTCAGCACGTAATTATTTTTAACTGCTGTACAGCGAACTAATAATAAACATTGTTACCATTCAAAAATAACATAAGTTTCGGAAAATTCTACTATAAGATGATGAAAAACTTGTCCTCTTTGAATTGATTCAGTATAACTCCAACTTTTTTTTTCCAGAGAACATGATAATTATTTATGAGTGGTATGTGACGCCATGTTGACATTTTTAAAACTAAATGAAAATCAGTTTTCCTAAAAACAACTTATAATGAAACACTTTGGCTGTATATATACTTCACTTTCAGAGTAAAAATAACTGAAAAATATTTTAAAGCAGTATGATACACAATACAGATAAACGTACATTTTATCAAATGTTTAATTTATTATTTAAGAAAATTACTGAAAGAATTTCATAATATATTATGCACGTATCTTTTAAACAGTTTTTTCAAGACCCTACGAAGAATATTATAATATTCACATATTCTTGTTTAGGTAGACATTGCGATGCACCTGAAAGTCAGTATTTATCGTTGGTGAAAGGTAGTAAGCATCATCGGTTATAGCTTTGGACACAAAATTAAGAATATGATCTGTGCTCAACACTAAGCAGAGGTGGATTAGCAAAAAGTCAAAACGGTGACAAAAAGCAAGGGGAGACCACTGCTACTTATTACCAATCGGTATTTTAATACTATCCTACCACATGAGGGTCTATGTAAATATAGTTAAATCAAATCAATTGTGCTTAGTCCATTTCTGTGTATTTTAAAAACTGAATAAGTAATGTTTAAGTAGCTATTTAAATAAGGGCACTAAAGTGCCAATAAGCTTCAGATCACCAAAAACTGCTCATTTAAATGAAACTGGAAAAATGATGTTTTAAAAAATCTTATTTTTTTATTTCGTATGAATTACGACAAACTGACAGTAAAAAAATTATTTTTTTAAAATTGAAAGTATTTTTTAACACCGGTATGATAAATTTTCAATACTGATTTGAAGAGATTCTGAAAATATGAAAGCAATATGAGATTCAATTAAGTCCACAAACCGATGTAGATTAAAATCAAATTATCTACGTATATATTTTTTCAGCCATCCGGTGTTGTGATTATTCAAGGATTCAGAGATTACGAAAAAATTGCGTCGTTACCTTGCATCGTGTTGACAGAATTTTGCATTATATTATCAAGTTAATTCAAAATGAAAGCAAGCCTGTAAATAAAATTAATTTTATATGTTGTCTGGACCACTAGTTATTATTAATCACTGGTTATTATGAATTATTATTAATCAGTTGCCATTTAAGCATTTAGCAAATAATTCCTTAAATCTATCCTCATTGTACACATTTTATGTATAAAATACATGTATTGATAATAAAAAACTTAAATTATTTTTGAATTATAATTTATAACTGTATTAAAGTGAATTTTATTATGGTTTATACTTAAAATATTATGCTGGCTGTGTACTTAGTTGTTAGCCGTTTTAATGCTTTTACTAGATCTTTGAATAATGGAAAGATTTTGTAAGGCATAATTACTAAGCGTTAGATGTCCGCCCTTACATTAAGAAGTCATTGTGGCTTAAAATATCACCTACTATTACGGCTTCGGATTCTAACTACTTTCTATTTTATGAAAAAACCCTGAATCACAACAGAACCACCGCGTTTTCAATAAATAATGAAATATTTTTAATAACATAAATATAACAGTTTTTTTCAAGAATTAACAATACAAAACACACATTTACATTTACAGGCTACAGAACATTTGAGTGTTTTCAAAAAATGAGTTATATTTATCTTTTGTTCCATGTCCAGTACCTCGTGTGGAAATAGTCGACAATCGAGGGGTATTGGTCCACGACAAGTTCTATAAAAGAGGCTCGACAATCGAGCTTGTATGCGTCATTAGCAGAGTCCCGCAGCCTAATGGATACGTCCAATGGAAACACGGATTAAGAACCCTTAACTACGATACTACGCGGGGTGGTATCAGGCAAGTTTATTTAACATTAACATTAACATGATGTTTTAGAGTTTAGATAATAATATAATATATAAATTAATTTCACTATATATTTACTAATATCACTTAATATTAATATTTATTGCAACCACTATTCCTTTCAGATATAGCAAAATCTTTTATTGTCTTTCTAATATTTCGAATATTTTAACTAAAATATATTTGGATTATGATTTTATTCTATTTTTTCATCTACGTTTTCAAATGCATGATTGCTGCTATTTTTTTGCACTTGATTAACTTAATTTCTGTGCCTTAATTATTTTAATTTTAAATGTGTTCCAATTTGTGATAAAAACTTTATTTACTTGTTATTGACATTTTATTTTAGAAAGGTTATTTCGATTTGACATTTCTAAAATATATCATATGTGTATAAATATATCAACTTTTCATGTTTTTATAAAGGTTAATGGTAAAATAATATATTTTTGTAAAAAGTTTTGTAAAAAGAATAAGCTATTGTTCTCATGGATACAATGATAAAATTCTCCGAATATCAGATTATTTTTAGATTCCTAAACTAACATGAGACTTTTTATCTATGTCTTACACAGCGTAAAGACGGACATGAAACCGGAGGGGGCAATAAGTAGGCTTTACATAGCGAACGCCAATAAGCTGGACTCGGGCAACTATACTTGTTCCTTGGACGAGGCGGCCCTTACAACAATTTTCGTTCACGTCTTGAACGGTAAGTAACGATAATTTAAGCCTTATCTCTTACGGTAAATTGGAGACACTTTCAAAGGTGTTCTCAGATATTATATTATTTTATTTTAAAAAATATGGCATACTAACCTATTCAGATGTATATATTGTATAAAATAAATACTTCTCTAATATATTTTAGCGTAAATTTATTTCATGAAAATGTTCAGTTTTTACTATTGTTTTATATTATGTTTTTGAGTCACTATAAGATGGGTTATGGTTTCAAAGTAAAATGCTTTAAATCAAAAAGTAGTATACGAATATTGCTTTGCGTTTAATGACTAAATTTAAATTACATATTTTAATCGAGTCTATTATTCAAGTAATATCGCGAGTAATTCACTTGTCAGAAAATATTATTTATGCAAATAAAATAATTAAATATGACTAAATATCAGTCAATAATAGAAACGTAATAAATCTAAAACTGATAAGAAAATTTCGTAGCTTTTCACAACCAAATGGTGAAGCAAAAGTCAAATAAATATACTTTCAATATGTAAGTGCTCCTATAAACAGTGTTGAACATTTATTTTTTTATGAAAAAAGTTTTTCTTTCGAATAAAACTGCCATCAATTTTGAAAACTTGCACAAAGTTTGCTTGATATTTTGGGGAAAAAAACAAAATTCTAAAAGATATATTTCATTTTTAAAAAAAAATATATTTTTCAAAAAAATATTAGCTATCATATAACAAATTCAAGAACTCAACTTAATAAAACAGAGAAAAGAAACGCCGTAAAAATAGAACCCCCTAAATTAATAAATAATTCATTGTTTTCATTTAAATATTATTGGTACTAGCAGGTACCATTACTATGTTAATCTTTTTTGTAAATATTTTACACGCAATTAATAATTACAAATACATGGTTTTATTTTAAAGTGTTTCACGATATCCATTGTAATTAAAATTTCCATTTCAATCTTACGTTAAGGCTATATATCAAACTGTTATTTAATACCTTTATACTTGTTTTTTGGAATGGTTAATAAGTAATTTGAACATTAAAAATAAAAAATGATTTCTCAAAAAATCTTTTTTTTATATGGTCGCATTGTAAGCAACAAAGACGATAAAGTAAATAACAGAAGTCAGTTTGATATCAACTTTATTATGGTAAATTTTGTTGAAAAATGCAAACGAAATATTAATTAAAATAGAAATTTATCATTTCATCTAATATCGTAATAAATATGTTAGTAACTTCCAAGAAAGTATATTTCGTAGCCATAAATTAAAATGAAAAAATGGCATATAAAATGTAAATATAACAATACTAAATAATTCTTGTTTCCAAAAAGCTTTTGTGAGAAACAGATTTTTCCGCTTGGACAAAAATAAATCAGTATTTCTTAGCACAGTATTGCTGTTGTCAGCTATAAAATGGTTTGGTTTTATGCTTTTTTTATGAATAGAAGACAATTTAATATAATATTCAATACACCTTTCAAAAAAAGCTTACTAAACACTATTTTTATGAATATTTTTTTCAGATATCAGTTTTTTGCAAATAAAAACATATTTATATGTAAATGTATAAAATAATGTATATCTGTAAATGTGTATATGATGTATATCATATTATAAAACCATTTCTTATTTTTCACCCATATTTTTGTATATCTTGTCGTTGGGCTGTAGTGAAAGCTTAAACCTCTCAAAACATCAAAAAAGAGATAGAAGTGATACTTTTTTTCAATCGTTCAAGTTTGATATTGTAATTTCATCAAGCACCCCTATTTTTATAATATGTTTTATTTTAAACCAACAATATAATATTACATATAAGCTATTTTCTTGGAAAGGCTATCGGCGTAACAAGTTTTGAATTCCGGGCTGACATTTTTTAAATTAAAATTTTAATCAGGTTGCATAAAATATTACTTGACAATATATAGACTGTAAATAGTCAAATAAACTTTTTTTTTTATCAATAATCACAATGCATACAACCTTCTATTGAAAAGATAAAAGCTGCAAATGTCCAATAAGTATCTAAATTAAGCATTTCAGTTAAAAAAAGAAATGAAAATTGCCACCAGAAGAAAAGGCTTACAAAAAGGTTTTTCCTAATCAAATAAGTAAATTAATATCGGATTACAACAATAAAACACCAATTTATTAGTAGTAATACACTTGAAGATTGTGAATGTTTCATATTTTGACTGGCCCAAAATCAAAAAAATTTGTACCTACTGAAATATTTGTTTTGTGTAGGTTACGTTCTTTTGGCTTTCCACAGTTTATATCTCAGTGTTCAATAAAAACAACTTAAACATGTTCTAAAATTTGAGCCCATATAAGGATTTGTAGAAAAATATATTGTATATAGATAGTGATAATAACGATTAATAATAAATGGAGTTCCAACGGTTATTTTGGCAGCAGACTTGTATGCTAAGTGCTTTTCCTCGTTTTCAGCAAATGCAAACACCTACAAATACATTTAAGTACCAATTCTATACAGAATGATGTAGGTTTCTCTTGTTAATAATATTGATTAACTATAATCAAAGTAATGATTGGTATAATTGATTGAAGGTGAGTGGTGAAGCTTCAAAAATAACAATTAATTCTTTAAGTAACAGACCTTTCTTATAAATTGATGTGGGCTTTTTTTGTTTGAGATTTATATAGTAAAACACGATTTTTTGCCGAGACAGTTGGTTTAAGCAGGGCTGTGGAGTCTTTACAAAATAACACGACTCTAATTTAAAATTAAATTATGACTCCGATTCCGACTCCGACTCTAAATTTGATTGAAAAAAATTTTGAAAATCAATTATTTTCCTCCGTTGATTTTTTTTTAGATTTCTTCAATCATTTCCCTTTTTGTATACAGTCATTATTTCATACATTAAAAGACATTTCATACATATTATACATTGGAAGCAGACGTAGATTTAAAAAATGTAACTTATATTTTCCTAGATAAACAGTGGTGTGAATTTCTCATATCAGTATTACATTTCATTATCTCGATAAAGAATTTTGAAATTTTTACCTTGGTTTTTTTAATGTTACAAAATACTATTTTTTATTCAAAAAATAACTTTACCTAATTATCTATTTTTTAGATATCTTATTTTTTGGGGACTATGTAGCATGCAGTTACTCTACTTTTCACTCTATCAATTTGTTTACATAAAAAAATTAAGAACGGAGTGCGTCGTTAGATTTTTTTTTCGAATCCGACTGCGGCAAAAATAGTTCAACTACACGACTCCTCATCTCTGGTTTCTATTTAAAGTTGGCCATAACCAATATAAAGTTCAAAGTTTTATCATAAAAACACATGTAAATTATTTTTTTAGGATTTTATTATAAATATAGAGAGACTGAAGAAACATCGTTAAAAACAGAAGCGATTTATTAAAAAACATATATTCAAAAAAATGCATTGAACTTAAAAAATATCTTACTTTAACATATTAAATTTACTTGAATTCTCTGTTTATACATATTTGAAGTTTTTGATGAATGTTTACTCATTTAATATTTCAGTAAAAGCTTATTCATGTAAAAAATCACGTTATTTTATAAATATACCGTTCAAATTAAAATTCAATAATATGTATTTTTTTTATGGAAGGATAAAAATAAAAAAAAGTTTAGTTATCTAAAAATTTGGTGACAACTACTAATCAAAAGAAAAAACTTTTTTAGACAGAAAAACTTTAGATGATAATAATTTCGATTTTTAAAAAATAATCTTTCTTTATAAGAGAATACTTAGTTTAAGGCAATTACTAACAATTTTTTTCCCGTCATGTTTATTTTTTGTGTCCCGTGTTGTGTTATATTAAATTTTGACCACCCTTTATTGAATTTTCATAACATTATTTACTTCAACATTTTTTTGGCCGCTGAAATTGAGCCTCTGGAAGCTGAAAAAGATCCTTGAGAGTCCGTAATATACCAGTTTGAGTATCTTTGATATAAAATAAGACAGTATTTCACGATGTCAATAAGTATTTTCGTTTTTTTACATTATTAGAGGAACCTGAAACTATTGCAAATGCTTTTTCGATAATTATTTTGGGTTATACTTCAAATGTTCTCGAAACGTTCATAAAGCCAACATCTTATTTTGAATTTGAAGTCGACGTCTAACGACGTTGAAGTTTAAAACGACCTATTTTCAGTATTTGTTACTTTGTTTTCGTAGGTGAACATGCGGACGCAATGCAGTATGGTGGATGCACTTACAGTAGATGCACTTCAGTAAAGATCATACTAATGTCTACTGCACTTCAGTACTTCTACTCAAGATCAGCTACAAGATGACAAATTGGTGGAAAATAAATCGACTGTCCGTATATTATATAAATATGATACCGATAAATAAAATATAAACATAAAATTACTAATTGAAAAATGAACTATTGGATAAGATCATTTTAAAGTTTAACTGTAAATATTATACTATGTGAAACTTTTATTGTACTAGCAATTTGAAATAAACCTAGCGATAATTACCATCTTGATGAATAAAATTGATATCAAAAAATATGAATTTCATTTACATGATATTTATTTAAAATATCACACTAAATTAACATATTATAAACAATATCTTTCTATAAATAATGTTTATTTACTCCTGGTTTCCTGTGTCTAATTATAACGTATCAATGTTCTATAAAACAACTTTTGTTCTTACTGTTGACTATTTGTTAAGAGCTAATTTATAATGAAATGAGAATTATTCGAATCACCTTTTTCAAATGGGCGCTTACAATACGACTTACTAAACCTTTTCTGGCTAATTAGTAATTAGGAATATAAATTGAACAACTAAATTGGTTTAAATAAAATTATTATTAACGCAAACAAAATGTTTTCGAGCATTTTAGTCGGTGTAAATGAAACGTGGAGTGAAAATCAAATAAAAGCTCGAGATAATTGCAATTAAAAATTTAGCGGAAATACACTTGTGGATAGTATTCTTATAAAAATAATATCATTGTAAAACTAAATAATTTCAACTTTCCCGGTGTATGTGTTCTCTAATTGTAATTTATTCGATAAAAAATATAAAATGTTTACAGTGATGTAGTAAAGCAAAAATGGGTTACGAACGCATCTAAAGAGATCGTATAATGGTTTTAGTAAAACTATTTAAATGCTTTTAATATATTAAGAATACGTTTTTAACTTTTAATTTCCGTTGGTTTGATAACTGATGAGTTGTTGTCTTATTTTCTATACGAGGCAGATAATTAAAGATCTCTCAATTAACATAAGTTTAATTGCAATAATTTTTTTGAAGAATACTATGAGCATAAATAAAAAATAATAAAACTTGTTCATAGGCAAATATTTGAAAAGGTACCAGGTATTTTTTAAATCTATCAGATAAACTTGTCAAGATTGTCTTAACACTCAAGATAAATACAAAATCAAAACACCCAAACCTCAAGCTCATGACCTCAAATGCCAAATTGAAAAAAGTCTGAATTCGATAATCCCCGACAACGTCTGATCGTAAAGTCAAGCTCTCACTGCTAGAATACAGTGGTCGAGCTTTGAAAAGGGTCGATAAAATCCGATTTTTTGCATACGGCTTGGCACAATGAATTGAAATGACTACTCGATGTATTTTAAGTTAAAAAATGCCCTTTCACAAAAGAAATAAGATAAATACAAAATTACTCTTCGACGCTGTACTTTAGATTGCATATAAATAGAATTAATGTGAATGATTTCAGTACTTTTTTATATGAGAAACAACAATGACTTATCATTGGCAACACAAATATGAGGAGCAAACATTCAAAAAGTGTTTTGTCACACAAATACAAAGCTTGGAAAATGATGATTTAAGTGGTGCAAAAGTGACGGTTTGTATGAATGTGTCAACTTTGTGATTTCATTTTAATATGAAAAAAACCCTTTTTGAACACTAATTTTGATTTCCATTCATAGGTTTTATTATGGGCTATTAGAATTGATATAAAACGCCATTTTCAAAATTTGTGACAAAACACTTTTTGAATGTTTGCTCCTCATATATGTTTTATTTGAGCGCACCATTAATTTGAATGCCAATAATTTAAGATTTCGACTGAAGGTGCTTGGTGGAATTTCAATATTAAATTTGAATCGTTCAAACTATGTACATTCTCACAGATTGTTTCACTAACGAACTGAGTTTCGCCTTTCGGCATCTTCAGGCGTTCAAGTGCGCGGATGAACTTGAACTGACGCTTAGTAAATGAAAGCTTCGTGTTTATATAAGAAATAAATGTATCATTGAGTTTAAAGCCATTGCTGACAAAAAGGATAAGCTCATGGGAATGCCCACAGATTTTGCAAGATTGCAATATAGATTGCAATGCTCTTGTTGTACAAAATTTTACATCGGCAAAACAAAAAGGACACTGAACATCAGAGTTTTAGAACATATGGCAGCCTTTAGATTGAAAAAAGACACGTCTACTTTTGCTAATCATTAATTTTGGAAAGACACGTGTTCAATCAGGAACAAGGGCTAAAAATGTTACACCCAAATACGGACAGTCGTAAGCTCTTTTTCCAGGAAATTTTGGAAATAAATAGAGCACAATTGCATAGTCTTCCGATTTTAAATGAAATATTAAGCCTACCGGGATCTCCACTTCTATACCCTATATAAATATAATCATAAAACCTTTGCCGACAAACAAATAAATATAATTCTTGAAACTACTTACTACTCAAATCTGTGGGCGTTCCCATGAGCTTATCCTTTTCGCCAGCAATGGCTTTAAACTCAATGATACATTTATTTCTTATATAAACACGAAACATTCATTTACTACGCGTCAGTTCAAGTTCATCCGTGCACTTGGACGCCTGAAGATGCCGAAAGGCGAAATCCGGGTCGTTAGTGACAAAATCTGTGAGAATGTACATAGTTTGAACAATTCAAATTTAATATTGAAATCCCATCAAGCAGCTTCAGTCGAAATCTTAAATTATAGCCAATAGTTTCCATTAAACAAGGTACGTAATATTCTTTGAATATATCTGAAACAATTAAAATTTGTCATATATACCAAAACAATCATCGTTATGTTTTTTAAAGTTTTGATACGACTGTGATTTTATCAATAAGCTCTTGAGTATATTTGTGTTATATTGTTTGTCGCTTATATTTTAAATGTCTAGTAAGTCAATATTTTTTGTATAATATTTTGTGTACGAAAAACAAAAACTAAAACTAATAGTATTATTGTTTCTACTAAAAACGCAAGAACTCAATTTTAAACATTATTTTTCTTATAAGAATTATTACTTAAAGAAAAAACAGAATATTCCTTTGTACCTACTTTATTTCCACTTTATTAATAAAGATCAGGACCGGTTTTGCTCAAGGCGAGCATTGTCAACTGATAAAGTACAAAAGAATATTGTGTTTTTTCTTAATATAATTTCTTTCCACTAAGTATTTATTTCTAAAAGTGAGAATTATTACACTCTGAAGATATTGGCGTTTCCGTTGTCTTTTTATATTATTGATAAGCATCTTTGCTACCTATAAAGTCAAAATATATTCATATCTGTTCCACTGAACTTAGTCAGAAGATGTTTTTCAAAAAATAAAAACACGTGTACATAATTTGTATCACAATCAGTGGAATAACAAATTTAATTTTACAGTAAAAATAAATTTTCAAGTTTTTTATTTAAAATTTACATCAACATATCATTCATATCTGCTAAATTTCAAAAGAAAAATGAAAATAATTAATAAAGCAGAAAACATTATTGCTTAAAATCAATTATTTTATCGATTATTTTATGCATTTAAATTAAAGTTATGCTGCATTGAAAAAGATTTCCAAAATAATTTTTATTTTTTACATTTTAAATATTGTGAGGCGACTAGTAATTGAATTTTGTTTGTGTGCTGTTTTAAAAAGTATTTAATTAGATTGTCTAGACAATTTAGACATTCCAACTATCAATAACATTTGAGCCCCTAAAAAGTGAAGTGAGTCCAATTTGCTACTTATATTGGTAAATCTTTTCAATTGTACTTTCAACTCTTTATTTAGTGTTTTTGTGGATAGATTTCTTTATTTTAGGAAGAAAACATTACACGATACTTTAAGACAATTAAAATATAATAACGCATCTGACGAATTTTTTTTCAAAAAAAACTATTTTTCTCCCTTCATTTTTCAGGGGCTCATTTATTCATTGAAATTTTAATGCTAAAAGCTTTTTGAAATTTATATTCCAAAATAAATTGGCTCTCAACAACTGCATATTTGTAAATAATGTTATATAAGATAAACAAAATACTCACCTATATTAATTATTCATTGTCGATTCATATTTCATAACATTTTAGCATGTGTACACGGATAGTACTTTCATGTTTCGATATACAATTATTTATTCATAAATATTGTACACATTTCATGTCACATTTTATCAAAAAAATTGAGAAATGATAAACATAAATTTATAAAATGTTTCTTTTTACGTTTCTCTATTGTAGGTTAGCATTGAAGTTAACACAGAATGTCAGTCACAAAGAACTTTTTTTTTTCAAAGATTGAGATGTCTTTGGTATATTGAGTACTATATATTATTTGTTTCCATTGCATATTATTTGTTGAAAGAAAATATATTATTATATTTTCATTGACCTATTTTTTTATTAGTATTAGTTTAACGTGTTATAAAAGTATTTTTTACATGACCATGTGTGTTTATAAATAACAAAAATAATCATCACTACAATATTTAGTGAAATAGTTCTTCAGCGGTGCATACAAAATTATGAATGAAACATTTTCTTTCATGATTGTCACTTCATAAATTCTTATTTTGATCAAACAAAATTGGGAGATTTTAGATACAGAGTTATAGGTTTGGCAAAAGAAATGTTCTTTACATCTTATCCTTTAAGTTTAAATAATCGCTCAACCAACAGCAATGTGTGGTTACTAGAACATGTTGGTTTTCAAAAACTGGGCTTGAAAATACGGTTTTTTAGAAAACTTCAAAAACAGGGTTTTTTTTTATCTTAACAACTCGGTTTCATATATAAGAATTCATATTCATTTCAATTTATTATTTAACTAAAACCCGGTTAGATTTTGAACTAATGCCGCCATGGTAACACATAAAACAAAATTAAATATGTAATTTAATAATCAGTATATATCAATGCATACGTTGATAATTATTATATAAAGGCTTACATTAACAATTTTTTGCTGCCTGTTTTTTCACATTGCTAGTAGGAAGCAGGTGTAATAAGTATTCCATTGCCGAACAGGACACCCAATGAAATTTTAAACCTCAGATATAACCCTCACACCTTTATACGATATGTTGCATACAGCATATTGCAGTTTTTAGATATGACATTGTAACATTTTTTTTTATTTATTTCTGACTTATGTACATATATTGAAATTGATTTTTTATGAGGATTATCAACAAATAATCATACTTTATTTGAATAAATATATTTGGCAAACAAACTCTCAAACTCACAATAAAATTACATATTAAATCAATAATCTACATTATTTCTGCAAATAATAAAAAGTGTATATATTTGATGTGTTTAAGGTGTAAATTGAAAAAAATCTTTTTGTTTGTTTAGAAATTTTTGAATGAATAAAATGATATACCTAAAATAAACATGGTTTTTATTTATTATCAGTTTGTTTACTTGAGAGTACCTATGGGAGTAATTTCTAGTTAGTATACACATGGCGTTGCTACTAGTAATGAAAAAAGATACCCGGAAACGGAAAAATACTCATCCGCTTATTAATCAGGCTTCATCATTTTGTATTCCATATAAATATCAACTAAACATCTCACTCTTTAGTGAAACCAGACTGAGTTTGTATATATCATTATTATAAATCCATCTTTATTTTCACAGATTTAAAAGTATCATAGAAGGATTTATTTAATCGAAGATCCAGATGTCGTTGGATATTGTAATGGCACAAATCTCAGACAAAAAAAATAGTTTAGAAAAACCACTTCTTATCTGAATAGATTGTTTAATAACAGTTTTAATAAAACATAGTAACGAAATATACCAGATAAATATCAATAAACTAAGTCATATAAAGATACACTTTTTTAACCTTACTTGAAAGATTTGGCTGATATTATAAAAGATGAGGTAAATAAGTGATATTATATTTTATTGCCGTTATCACAAAATCACAAAACTTTACGACACGAAGCGATGTGTTTAATTAGGAAAGTTTGGTTTGACATTGTGTTTTTCAAATTTCAAATGTAAATTTAATTTATCGTGTTTTGAATTTACGGTCGAATATTACTTCAAAATACACAAGAAATACATTTTTTTAAAATTTGAAATAAAATCAAGTTTTTTATTATTCATAAAAAACAGAAACTATAGTTTCCCAATTTTTTATATATGAATCGGTGAAAATGTATTATCAATTTCAGAGTAAGAAAGTTAGTGTTTTATGAAATATGATTTTTTTGTAAAACAATTCACACAATTTAAAAAGAAAATTTCAAATATTTTGTTAGTTAAAATGGCACTTTGATTTTTAAACAAAAAATTTAAACCAAAACACCATTATTCCAATTGAATTTAGTATAATTGGATATAAATAACGTCACAATACTTAATTCCACCAAACTACTTAAGTAAACTTTTAAATTGTTTTAAAATATATCGTTTTACTGATGAAAAATAATAATGCTAAAGAGGATTTTTTTATTTTAAAAACATACGGTGATGTTGGTTATAAAGAACAATGAGAAATTTATTTCAAATTTTCATACATGCTAATAATGATACCACCATGTTTTTAATATTATAATAATTATTTGGCTTTCATATTGAAGCAGCTGTAATATTATTTTGGAGGTCACATAGAATAGATGCGTCGAAACGGAGTTTACGTTTTACGTACAATAGTATAAAAATATTTTTTATCTCTATAAACTCTCTAGGGAGCTAATGACGAGAAAAACGCAAAAAAAGTATACAGAAATGAAAAAAATATAAGTACGAATAGCGAGTGGCTTAATTAAATCGAGCAAAAGCTCTTAAATGGCAAATTAAAGTACAGGTGGGGGGATTAACTTCTTAAATTCTGTTTTACTTGGCCAATTTTAATCTTTAAAGATTTTTTAAATACAATGGATTAAACACCTTCAAAATAACCTATAAATTGAATTCTACCAAATAAAAGTAATTTTCTTATTAAGTTTCAATCCACTTAGTTGAATATGAATTGTTAGTTAGCAATAACCGATAATTGAGAAGATTTTTGTTTCAAAACCTCATTGACTTACATCAATTATTTATATACCACACCACAAGATGGTTTGTGAAAGTTTATTATAGTTATATGACAGAACACAAGAATAACAGCCACTTTAGCAAAAAACTGAGTGCTGTTCAAACGTTTTCACGTCTCTTTTAGAAAAAAAAATGTCCTACTGACATGGTGGTTAATTCCGTTTTAAATAAATCTAAAAATTTAAACAGTATTTCTTCAAAACAGATTTACGGCATACTTGAACATGGAGAAAAGAAAGTATTTTAAAGTATTTTTCCCTACATACTTAATTAATAAAAATCAATCAGTTTGTTCGTAAACTTTGCGATGTTCTGTCTGATGATACTTCCCAAATAGGCAATACACATGTCACAATTTTTAATAAAAAAATTGACGTTTAAAAGTCATAAATTTAGATTTGTATTAAAAATGAACTACAGAGCCATTACCAATCCATCGGAGATGAAATCATAAGATTGATCATTTATTTGCTGAAACTCCAGACCGAAAAATTAAGGCAAGTTTTTTAATTAAAATACCATCGTGATTGTGATAAGAAACATTTTTTAAATAAATCACTCTAATTTATGTGTTTCTGTTTTATTGACATTAAAAATTGTCAATAAAAATATTTTGTGAAAAAAAGTACCAAAACGCTTTTTGTTGAAATTTTATCATTTTTTATTGCGAGTCATTTTTTTTTATAAAAAAATAATAAAATAAGAATAGTTATTTCAATAGATTAAAATATCTTTTTTCTTGCACACAACGAATCTTTATTTGAAAATAATACAATTAAGACATGTTTGGAGATATTTATCAAATAGAAAAATTTATTTTATTTATCATTGCACAAAATCATTAAGAAAATTTCCATATTTATTAGTTGTTTTTAAAAACAATGTTAAAGATTTCAGCGAGATAAAAATAATAATCGTTTGGCATTTGGAGGCCGGTAAAATAATTCCGCGAAAAATAGCAGGTCGTTATATTCTTTTGCCGTGTAATTGAAAATGTTGACTAACTGAGTGACACTTTTGAAATTAAAAAAGGGTTTTTTTAATCAACGTTTATTTGGTAATCTTCGCGGAGTAGGTAATAATAATTGAATTAAAAAGTGTAAATTTTCAAGAGCCTTTTGCATACTAAGAATAATTCTAAAAACGAAATTTTATTCAATTGACTCCGAGATCGTTTGATAAAATATTTTTTAGGAATAATGATAACTAAATTTAAAGCTCTTTTTAAAATAAAAAAATGCGACTCTTTGTAAAAAAATACCGCGATATATTCTAGATAGCTTATCCATAATTAAATATTTTGCTGCTCTTACAGAATACTATTCAGGATTGACTTTGCATTTAAATTGTAGGGCCACATTTAAGTAATGCATAAAATTATTTAGCTCTGAAAATATTTTCAGTTTATATTTAATAAAGCCGTTTTCGACACAACGCCATCGCCTGTATTGGTCGTTTTACAGTCAATATTTAAAGGAAAATTGCGTGTCATCTTATATTGCTTTCCATTTTATTATTCTCTAAATTTAATTACATATAATGACAGATGTTTTTTGAGTATTCCATTGCCTGGATAGTTCTATGACAACAACAATAACCGTTGAGTCCTGTCCAAACGACCTTCTCCGTTTCCATTTCATGACGATTCTGTGTTCAATGCCGGATGTCGTGGTAGACGAATCCGTTAACTACTTCAAATTTGTATACATTGATGTCCAAATTTTCTGTAATTTTTCCGATCTTATCACACACACGATTTTAGTCTAATATTTTTTTTTCATTTAAATTTCTTACATAGGTATATAAAAATTGTTTCTTGCTGCTCAATATTTACATATATATATAATTTCTAATTAATTAATATAATTTAAGAATATAATTTCATGAAATATAGCCGCTACTGCATATACGAAGGGTGCACTGATCAAATGCCACATTGACCGGCCGCTACTGCCTATATATATATACAGTGGAACCTCGCATAACGAGCACCTCTTATAACGAATAATTCGCATAACGAGCAAAATAGATTGTGAAAAAATGTTCCCTTAACGAGCGACAATCCGCATAACGAGTGACGCAGAGTTTTGGAAATATCACTTTCACATCGTTGCTTGCCTCAAGATGATTGAAAATGCGTGGGAAGGGGTTACTAAAAGAACCCTCACTTCAGCTTGGAAGAAGCTTTGCCAAGGAGCGTTTTCGAATGTGATTTTGAGGGGTTTCAAACAGTAACTGTGAAGTCTACAGTCAACGAGGTTGTATTTTTGGCCGATACCATGGGACTGGAGGTGGATAACAACAACATTGATGAGCTTGTGAAAGAGTTCAGTCAAGAGCTGACCACCCAAAAGCTTATGGAGTTGCATCGTTTGCATTCCAGGTTGTTACGCTCCTTAACAATTTATAAGTATTTTATTTTACTTTAATACACGTTAAAAATATAAAAATTGATTATTTTTTTCCGGCATGGAACGCATTATTGTATTTTACATTGTTTTATATGGGAAAAATTGTTTCGCTTAACGGGTGTTTCACATAACGAGTAAGATTTTGGAACGAATCAAACTCATTATGAAAGGTTCCACTGTATTTTTAAATGGCGTCGGGCCTAGCTAAATACATTTAATATGATTTGTAAAATACACTTCCTCTAGAAAAAATTTGAATGTGGACATACGAAGGCCAAAATGAATATTTTCTCTTTGAATAATTAAAAATCTCATTACTGTCATGATAAACTATTAAAAAGCCATATTTTATTTAACGAAACAAATTTTGACGCAATATTTTAGTTTTTAAAGAGGGTATGGTAGAATCATTGTTTATTAAGGTTAAGTAGACAATACCTCTTGTGCATACATCGCCCTCACTTATCTTTAAAATTTTGTGGGATAACCTAAAACCATAATAAATTTCCCTCTAAATACTAACATAATAATTTCATAATTATATAAAACACTTTTCTTGCCTTATTATTCATTTACACATCAACAGTAATAACCAATGAATAATATAATACCTAACGTAAATTTTCAATAATATCATTTTAATTATTATATCAAAATATTTTTCGGTACGTATATAAGTATTAAAATTCCTAGGCACTCGACACGTTAGCTCTATAGCATGATTTGGTCATTAAAAAAATAATTTGAAGTGAAATGAAATTTCTTCCCACGCTGTATTTGTTTATGGTCGGCGGCATCTGGTGAATTCATAAAAACACGATATTAATCTGCGGAGTCCATCAATGAAATAAGGTATTCTTTTAAAATTTAAGTATTCATTTCTAAACCTTTACTTAACTACTAAAAATAATTTTATAGAGATGGGAAATAATAATATATTTTTCAAAACAATAAAAAATAGAACTGTACAAAAAGATTAACAAAAGAAGGTTTATGAAACAAAAGATTTTTTATGTTAATATTTTTAATAAACCTCGTTTAATAATTTGTTTAAAAGTTATCACGCTGGATCATTAAATATTTTTTGGGTTTGTACCAACATTTCATCTCTCTCATTGTTTAAATATATTCACAATATTAAGTCTATGTGGATAAGATTATTTATCTCACCAGTACTGCTAATTGGAAATATTAATAGCTAACGGTCACAGTTACCTAGAAGCGTAAAGGTTAGTTTAAATCGGCGACACTTCTTGGAGTGCGTAACTAATTAGCATAGTTACTGAAAAAATAAATAAACAAACATTTTTAAAGTCTAGTATATTATTTCATAAAATAGTTTACCAAAATAGCTTGGTTATAAGCCATTGATTGTGATTTGATATCCTTGAAACCATGAGAGTATATAAATGAGGATTAATTCGTATAGCATACAACCTGTCGTAAAATTGAATTTCAAAAAGTGTTCTAGACGGCTTTTTCGTGAAAATGACCCATGAGAGTTTCAAATTCCATTTTATCTGTTAAAGAAATCATTTAGAAAATTTGGGTCATTTGCAAAAAAGCACAGTTTGAATTTCATTTTTTTTTAACTCTCGATACTCGTTATCTATATAACGTTAACACATTCACAGATAATGCCAAAAAAAATACATTTAATGTTAGGTTTAAATCTTGAAAAAGTTTCCAGAGCGTTTGCAACTCGATGATTCAATTGGAAATATGTCGAAAGATTGAATTATAAAGATAGTGGAAGGATATGAGAAAAATAGTGAATCGAGCACACAAAATGAAAATGGGTAACTCAAAGACTTATACTTAAAATTAATTTGCTAAATTTTAAATGATCGCTTAAAAGCTAACAGTTATATTTAACAAACAAATCTTACGTTTTCGATCAGTTGGTAACAATTCAATCAGCCGATTGTTTCCCTCCAAGTATTCTAACTAGTTGAAAACAAAGGTTACATGTAGAGATTCCAACTATTCGTCATTTTCAACTATCCGGATATAGAATAGTAAAACTGAAACTATCCAGATAGTTTCAGTAAGTATGAAAAAACGATTTCATTTGTAATATAAGTCATTTATTCAAATTTTAACAATTCATATTTTAAAAATAAGAGAGCATTAAATGTAAGTATTTAAAATCTTTTTTCAGATTATTTGTATTGTCATTTGTACTGTCGTCAGTTTCCGTGAGAAATAAAATAGAATTACGCATTTCATGTTGCAAATTACATTTATTATCTTTTCTCATAAAATTAGTCCATACTTCCGAGCATCTTGACATGGCTAAAATTTTATACAAAATTATTAAAATTTTAATATGTAGACAGTGGTCTCGATTGCTTGATTTTCAGTGATGAATTGAACTCGCACGCAAATGACGATGTTTCACGGTCAAAGTTTCACGATCAACTGATCCTTACTAAATCCTTTCCCACTTCTTTAATGTCCTAGATAGAGACAATTCAATACTATTCCATCATATTAAAATATTAAAAGTTTGAAGCTGCATTAGATTACTGCAACGGCATTTCTTCAGTGAATGAAATTTCGGCATTAAAGTTTTTTTTTTGCCTCGAGTCCGAACCGATTCGTCGAGCTTTTAAGTGTTAAGATAACAAGATAAGGTATTCATAATACTTGAGTTTGGGGAAGGTAATAAAAAACACTACTCCTAAGTAATGGTTTCTCCCAGGTAGTAAATACCCCAGTATTCATATCATCTTTCGTCGATTGTGTAAAATATTTCATTAAAAATTATAACGAATACTATTCGGATATTTCTCCAAATATCGAATAGTTAAAAGTGGCCGGATATATCCAGATATCGGATATCCGGATATCCGAGTTGAAATCTCCTGTTACATATTACAACAATTACTATTAGATATAATTTAAGATTTCGACTGAAGGTGCTTGATGGAATTTCAATATTAAATTTGAATTGTTCAAACTATGTACATTCTCACAGATTTTGTCACTAACGACCCGGGTTTCGCCTTTCGGCATCTTCAGGCGTTCAAGTGCACGGATGAACTTGAACTGACGTTTAGTAAATGAATGTTTCGTGTTTATATAAGAAATAAATGTATCATTGAGTTCAAAGCCATTGCTGGCGAAAAGGATAAGCTCATGGGAATGCCCACAGATTTGAGAAGTAAGTAGTTTCAAGAACTATATTTTATTTGTTTGTCGGCAAAGGTTTTATGATTATATTTATATAAGGTACAAAATTGGAGACCCAGGTAGGTTGAGTATTTCATTTAAAATCGGAAGACTATGCAATTGTGCTCTATTAATTTCCAAAATTTCCTGGAAAAAGAGTTTATGACTGTCCGTATTTGGGTGTAACATTTTTATCCCTTGTTCCTGACAAAATCTGTGAGAATGTACATAGTTTGAACAATTCAAATTTACTATTAGATAATTATTCTAACATAAAAAAATAAAGGTTTATTATTCTTAGTTGGTTGAATTTTTAGTGAAGTAGTAAACGAATTGGTATTGGTTTGCGGCAACCGTCAGCTGGAACCCTAATACGAAAACGGTCACAAATTGATTGTCATCAATCAATTTATGTGTTAGTATTTCAATACATAGTGTCTTAAAAACAGTCCATATTAAGAAAAATTTGCCACGTTTTAATGATGTCTTAACTCTACTCGTATATTATAGCATTTTTTAAATTAAAAGAGAGGCTAAAAAACTGAATGATAAGACGTTCTCAAATAACAACTTATGTTGAAATAAGCTTCATGAAGAGTACACATGCTTCACATTGGAGTGAACTTACCCAAAAAAAATGAAAAAAAGTGTTTGACACTTTTTTATCTATTCACGGAACGCCATTTATATATTATCGCTGATCCACTTCCCTGAAAAAACGGAGTTACATAAATAAGGAATTGTATCACGGGAATTGAAATACAAAAAAAGCAAACGGATTTAAAAATCAAGGTGGCTAAACATTCGTCATGAAAAGTGGAGATTTTCACGTTATCGTACGTATACTTACAGATACGAAGTAATGTATATATTATGTATATATTTCTGAGTACACGGTACATGCGATATATTTCACGCCCCAAAACAGCTTTCAGCTCAGAAAGATTTCAGCGCCTTGTTTGGTGAATAATGAAATTTTCTTTATTCCAGCTCTGTTCAAACTGTCACTCTAAGCAGTTCGTTTGAGTATTGTAAAGTCTTTTTCGTATTATATAATACTAAAAAACGCAAAATACACTGGCAATGAACTGACAAAAATTGTAATACTACTTTTGAATATGATTTACATTAAATAAGAGTTCTACTATTTTCTGTATATATTTAATGGTATTACGGATTATTATTTTTAAAAATTGCCATCAAATTTTCAGAGGACTAGTTTATCGATACGTTCATAATATTCTGACATTCCTGAGTTTTCGCAGGTAAGAAGTTTGCAGCGTCTAACAAATTTACTGAGAGAGCGACGTTTCGAGACTCTCGGGTCACAAAGACATCTATTGGACTATTTTGGAATACTTTTATTTCCATTTCAGCTAATGAATAAACACAATTCGAAGCGCCTACATGTTTGAATCTTGATAACCGTTACCACAAGGTCAGCTTAAGTGTAGATAATTTTAAACATATGTAAATTAGCATTAAATGCACCTTGTCCGGTATTAAAAATATAAATATGAAATATTTTGATGGGGCAAAAATAACATATTGTTCAATTGCATATGAATAATTATATTTAATTCTTATTTTGTAATGTAGCATTTTATATCAATTCGTTAAAAAATTCCCAATTTTCAATTATTTTTGTAATAACCATCAGTAATCACACCACATAAAATGTATTAATTTTTGATTATATGTTAGAGGTGTTAAACATTTTAATTTTTGTTTCATTATAGAATCACTTATACTGTAATTTGTAAATTCTGTTAAATGTCAATTGTTGTTTACACCTTTTCATTTAAATTTTATTTTTGTATAAATAGCTCTGTTTATATATTTCTTATGAGTTGACAATGCTCGCAATGAGCGACACCGGTCCTGACCTTTTAAATGAAGTGACATAAAGTCAAAAGGAATATTGCGTTCTTTATGAATAAGTACTTATTATGTTTAAATTGTTGCAATGATGTTCTTCAAAGTGATGTTCTTCAAAGTGAAATTTAATTAGACATTTAATTTTAATAATGAAAACTGAAACGTAAGTAGTCTTCTCGTTGGAAATTCGGTTCGTGTTATGGATTGAGTAACGCTGTTTATGTTCATAATAATAACATTTATTATTATCCAGGTCACAGGTAAATGCAATATTCTTACAGTAGTAGTTTTATTAGAGCAAAACCTTGAGAATCTTTGTGCTTCAGTATGGGTAATGGGTGAAGTTCGGAGCGTAATTGAAGCCATCCCATCCAAGCCTAGAGAAGAATTTCTCTCGATAAAGCATGCCAGCCAGATCCGTACTCAGAATATGAAGATTGATAGAATGTATTAAAACTTCTGGATTTTTTTTTTGAAAAACAAGTATCTTTACGAAATTGTCGTATACTTTGGCCTGGTTTTGTCAATTTCCCTTTCAATAAACTTTCAAGCAACTTTATATACCGCTTTTAGGGTTTTCACTGTCAAAAATTAGTGGAAAGGCATTATTTTGAAAGAACCACAATATTACTCTGTACTTATTTCTACTTTTATTTATCAAGATCAGGACCAGTTTTGCTCATGGCGAGTATTTTCAATATAATTAAATAGTCGCATTTATACAAAAACTAATTGAAATGAAAATAATTTACAATTTAATTACATGTTAGAGATGTTAAAAATTTTATTTGTGTTATTTAAGAGTCACTTATTTATAATTTCTACTGTAATTTGTAAATTCTTTTCAATGGCAATTGTTTATTACACCTTTTCATTTCAAATTGTTTTTGTATAAATAGCACTGTTTAATTATATTCCTAATCAGTTGAAAATACTCACCATGAGCGAAACCAGTCCTGATTTTGACTAGAATAAAATATTTTTTTTCAACATTATATACTTGTATAATTTAATATAATAAATGGGTTACTATAGACGAAAAATTTAAATCAACATTTGACTACACTGTACAGAATTGATGTGAACATTGTTTTTATGTAAGCCAAAGTTTTTTGGCCGTCTTCTATAACACTAATGATAGAAAAAAAAGTGTCTCCCTCTAACATTCATAACCCGAGCAGAGCTTAACGGGACTTATTTTTAACCATGCACTAGCTTATTTGAAAATAGTGTGAGTAGTGTGTAACTATGTATTCTTTAGTCTGAAGTATCTTAGTTATAACGATTTATAAAAAAAAGAAAATTTCCTTACTTATGAACACTTATAGTTGCAATAAATTCAGCGTGACTTATTGGACCCGTGTGAAGACGGACCACAGCAAACAGCTTTAAAATGGAAGTATGATCATAGTTTACTATTTTTAACAATTACTTTTTTAACCAACGATATTTCTTTTGTATAAATAAATGACAGCCGGCATTATTTTATATACGAACAGATTTGACCTGAAAAACGATTTGGCTTTATAAAGATAAAATCTCTCTTACTGTAAGTTTGTAATTTATTTGCTTGCCTGATGACGTATCAATTAGGGCATCCAATCCCGGGATCCCGTTCAATTTTCTGATCCCGAAATTCCGGGATTGAGATTGCCGCGATCCCGGGATTTTGGGATTGAGAAATTTTGAGCAAATCCCGAAAATTTACACGAAATTGGCAAATTCAAGATTTCAAATTATCCGGTGAGCTAAGAAAAAAAAAAACGAGTTTCTGTGAGATTCTAGGAAAAAGTATACCAAATCGGGGATTTCAAATTCCTCGGTGAGCTAAAAAAAAAACGAGTTACTGTGAGAATCCATGGAAAAAGTATAGCGAATTGAGGATTTCAAATTCCTCGGTGAGAAAATCTCAATCCCGAGATTCAAAATTAATCAATCCCAAAATCCCGGGATTGGAAAAAGGCTCCGGGGTTGTATACCCTAGTATCAATCGAAAGAAAATTGCATAAAAACGAAACCAATTTTTTTTTTATTTAGTTTTATATTTTCATCATTTTATCATTTGTCACGGTATTGAAACCGACATTGTACAAAATGTATCAAAATTAATTTCCATAAATGGAAAACACCGAAATACTTAAATAAGTAACGTGGTAATAATATTATTCTACTTGAAAACAAACTTATTAAGAATGATTGGCTTAAATTTTCAAATGCTTATTTTTCAATCAATATTATTCAGTTGAGACAATATTTTATGTCAGACAATAAGGTATACAAAGATATTTTCTTATTTAACAATATTGAAGATAAAATATTATTATTTACGAGTTTATAAATTTTTCAAAAAACTACGTTTCCGGTAAGGTTTTCAAATGTTTTAAGGTGATAATTATCCTTTCAAAATAAGATACCTTGAAAAATTGAGACCAATATTTCTAATTAGACAAAGTGGAGACGAGTCCACTACTGTTGCCCTCGGAAACTTCCGCGCTCCGGTGCTACTTCCAAAATTGTTTCGCGTTTCGTAGCATAGCATAGCGTGGAGCGGCTTGTCTTTTTAATTGACTACTTAAGATAAAGATGTGGCATTAATGAAACGCCTCACTCAATAGCACCATTCTCTAAATTTATTAATTTGGCCAGCTATTCTGTAATAGGTAACTGCGTGACGTGAGGTGGCACGCAGATTTTCACCAACATTCTGGATTAGCTGTTAACACTTCTCATGTACAAATAGTTCTATCACTGCAATTAAAATATACGCAAGTTTATTTTTTAACAAAAAATATAATTTTTTAGAAAAATATTTGTAGATCATTCGATGTAAGAGATGTAGTATTGAAAGTGTCGATGGCTTAGTTCCATAACGCTTCAACTAGAAATTGGTAGTTTTGAAATATAGCTGACCAAAGTTTTGACTCATCTAAAATAAATTGTAAAAAAAGTGATAATTATTATTTGCGTCATCTTTTTAGTGAACTAGTTGTACATTTGTGGAGTAAAGAAGAGAGGTATTCGAATATAATGGGTAATGGGTACAGTTCAAAACATCAAATTGTTGATTTATCGTTCTATGGAACTAGGCTATCCATATAATTGATCAACGAAAAAAATCACAAATCAATCTTTCTAGAAAGTTGTGAATTTCAGTGATTATTAAGAAAAACGTTGAGCGTAACAAAACTTATTAAATTACAGGAGGGAATCCAATAAAAAGCTAAAAATAATAAGGAGTGCGTTGAAGTACGCCTTTAAAGTCAGAAAAATAAGTCTCGTTGCATAACACCTCCATAGAAGTGTTGCCCTGCTTTTTCGCAGTTTAATTATACACCTATACAAATCTGAAAAAAAAAAATTAAATGTACTCGATTCTGAAAAAGCGTTTTTTGAACAAACAAAATACCTCAATCAAGCGGAATAAAAAAAGCTTTAAAAATTATCAATATATAATTAAGCTGTTAGTAATAGGGTGAAAAGTGATCTTCTTGCTTTTTTTCGTTTATTAAATCAAATCTTAGTAAACGTTTTTGTTTTTGAATAAATTTCATACATATTAAGCTCAGAAGTGAAAAGAGGATTTCACACAAAATTGCCTCTAATAAAAAAAATATTTTTTAAATTTGTAAGCTTTAAAGGCTCGCTTTGCTAAGACTAGTTTAATCGAAATAGAAGATTCGTCTTATCACTTTTGCCACAAAATGTATTAAATAGCACTCGACATGTTTTAATTCATTCTTAGTATATTCACATTAGTTTGATATTAGAGAAAATTTAATTTATTGAGAATATTATCACCGTAGAAAATGTTGTGATAACATACGATGTGATTTGTTTAACTGGTGATTTGATATGTTTATTAAAAATATGTAATTGTATATTAAACGTGAATAGGTACTCATTCACTAAATAAAAAACAATTACGAAAGTGTCACACCATAATTAGAAATGATGTTTTTAATAAGAGGCTTTTAGACTCAAACCTTTCAGAATGTTTTCCAACGAATGCATTGGTAAAATGGTCAAAAAAAACAAACATCAAAATTCCAATTTCAATAATACTAGTGTTGTAATTTATATGTTGATACTAAGCAATTTTAGTGATCAGCTTGCTAACTTTACTAAAAAAGTAATTTAGGACACTAAATTTATAATATATTTCTTATTATTTAGATTTTTTTCAATAGAAACAATTGCTTTTAGTAATTTTATCTATTCCTCACTCGAGGATAGCTTTAAAGCGGCCTACTTTATTGTAATCCTTTTCAATACGACATAGTAACAGATGTGTTTAAGTGTATACAAAAGCATCTTGGTTAGGAATTATTATTTGAAATATACTCTAATATTGATTATTTCAAAGCATTGTAGGTTCACGACAAAATTTAATTAAGCAAACATATTATATGCGTATACAAATTCCGCGTACGTCAATTAAACAATAAATATTTGAGTGACAATGGAAGTTAATTTTAAACACCTTTCAAATTATACTAGTGCAAACACAATAATAATGATAATCAGGAATGGTCGCTCTTTAGGTATTAAAATTGGACTTGCTGCTAAAAAAAAAAACAAAGTTGTAATATTGCAAATACTTTTTCATTATCTTTGGATTCAAATTTTATAACTTGTATCTTAATAACAATTTAAAAAAGAGTGGGCGGAGAAGAAAATAAAGTATGGATAAAAATAACCGTTTAAATATTTTAAATCCTATTAATTTACATATGATATGGCACCTCCAGGTTTGAAGTAATTTGGAAAATAATGCCTCTTACATCATCATTCAAAAATTAACCATTTTTTATACCTTCCTACCAAGTTTAATTAAATTACAAATGTTATTTAAAGAGAAATCATTTTTCAAATGTATTTGATAAGCAAAATATAGGGAACAACAATCCGTTCAGTTTTTTTCAGGGCTGTGGAGTCGGCGTTGGAGTCAGAAGTCGTGGAGTCAGAAGTCGTGGAGTCCGGGATTCTATCTGGAGTAGGAGTCGGAGTTGAATTTGGATTTTTTTTCGACTCACACCGATTTGAAAAAAAATGATGTGTATTCAAACCACAATAGTCCATAGTGTTTCCACTGCATGCTAGGCTGACTAAATATGATTTGATGTTATGCATTCATATAAGTTAAAATGAAATGATTGAAAAACAATTTCACTAGAGTCGTAGTCTATGAAAATATAAAAGAATACAAACTTTACAAATCGATCAAAGCAATTCCTTTTAGCGAGCCATTGGCAATTAAATAAACAGAGACTGATGAAATATCAAAGAAGGTTTTTTTTTCTAAATATTTATTCAAATTTAAAAAAAAGAAATTGTTAGTAATAGCCAAAACATATTTCTTGTAATGAATTGTTTGTTTTTGAAACTTATTTATACCATAGTATTATTAAAAACATACCTACTTTGTAAGAGAACAGAGTTAAGTATTTTAAATTTTCTATTTCGCACTCGAACAGTGCGAATCGCTTTATTCTCGAGATAAAAATCGTTTAAATGCACGGCAAGCTCATTCAGAGGAAGAAAAACTCCGAGAAAACTTATCGCCGCCATTTGTATTCCTCAAGCTGTTTCATTTTGAAACTCTGCGAGATGTTACGAACGCGAAGGAGCGTTACGTTCTTGCGAAAGCAAAGCATTACATATACTCGTATAAAATTTTATATGAGTTTTGAATACAATATCCAATATGTTTTTTTTATATGTTAAAATACTTACACAACTATTATATATCAATATGTTTGATATTAAAATATATTTGGTTGAGAAATTGACATAGAAAGGTAAAGAATTACTTTTGTTAAGGTACATATTTATATTTTAAACATTATACATATATCATTTTTAGTGTCTAGAAACAAAATTTGTGTATTACTATCTGTTCTCTAGCATGGAAAAAAATGTGATAGAGTATTTGACTACGAAAGTTTATACCAAAAAACTCTGTCACGTTAAAAAGCATAATTTATTAATATTTAACGATCACATTTCAGAAACTTATAGTTCACTTTGTTCATACAAATATGTTAACTACTTTCTAAATTTTCAATTACATCTTGCTCTATCAATCAAGCGGCTCTGGTTTTGATTCCCGGTAAGTCGATATCAAATTTAGACTTTTTCAATTTAAATTTGATACATAAGACGTGGTTGTTTGTGATATCAATTCTTCTCGAGCTAATGTCGAGTGGCTTACAAAAAAAAAATCACGTATTATCTTTCAACTTTAAAATATTTGTCACGTCGGCATTAGCTGTACTACCAAATATTTTTTGAAATGTAAAAATAATAAATATTTAATCAATGAAATGAAACCTTTATATTCAATCAAAAGAGAGTTCATCATCTTTGAAGCTAACAGACCACACAATTTTTTACTGGTCAAGATTCTTAACCATTGCTCTAATCGTTCAGTCATTTTTGTATATGTGTGTATTTTAAAATCCTCTATTTATAGCTGTTTTGTAAAAATATTAAATATACTAAAAATAATTATTGTATGTTTATGATCAGCAAATTTTATTTTACTGTTTATATATACAATACATGAAAAAATGTTTGTTTAATTTTAATACACATTTAAAAAAAGAATACCAGCAACAAAAAACACCTACATCATTTTGTTTGACACAACAAAAGATGAGAAGAATCAACAATGTAAATCACCAATTTTACAATTTGAAAAATTCATACACACTCGTCTTTTTTAACCGTAGTTTAAAAATCTTTAAAAAAAACCAAAAAGGTCAATTTTTTGATGTGGGGTTTGTTTGCATTAAACTTTCAGATGTGAGTGGGCAAAACAATGTAATATTCAGCAGAACTTATTTCAGTGAGATAAAAAAAAAATTCTCATCAATCACTTATTCTGTTACAATGAAAAAATAATATTACAAACATTTCTATAATAATGGCAAATAAATCAATTGATATCCGGTCCGAGCATTGTTCAAAAGGAAATCTTGGCAAAATATTCAATATCGTATTAAATTACACATCTTTCATATATATTTTTGTATGAAATCATTTTTGCTAATGACATATTCAATTTTTAATAATGTTTGGAAAAGATTTTAAAGTTTTGAGTATTCCTTAAAGTTCGTCCAGAACATATTTTTTATTCATTATGTGAAATAAATGTTGAGTATATTATAGATAACATAAACATTTTTGGGTGTAAATAACACGCTTAAAAACTATATTACAATTAATTGTATTATGTTTTGAAATCGACTATCTGCTCAAAGGTTTTTATTTTTTAAATGATGAGAAATGATTTTCTTTTGAATGTTTTTTTTTAATATGCAATGTTTATTTCACCCCTCCTTCTCTCAAACGCTAAATAATAAATCATCTCATCCTTAATTCTTTTTAAAATCTTAAATAAAATGAGATAAATATGTTATATATAACAAATACTTAGACAAAAATAAAAATACCATTAAAGATTTAATTCTTATTTAAGTTGGTTGAGCACTCAAAATCAGTAATCGTAAAGGGTCTCATTTCTCATCAGGTAAAATATATTTAGAAGAAAGTACTGAAATGGATTTAAACATTTTACCAAGCATAAATATATTCCAAGAAAACTGACCAATCGCATTGTTTCAAAAAGTAAATATGATTGGACATTTTTTCTTGCTTATGTGTTAGTAAAATTTACGTAATAATCAATAATAGCATCGAATATTATATAATCTAAGAATTGATGTATTTTCAAAAAAATTCAACAACATACCTACCACAGCACTTTTTTTTGCTTAAAATCTCTTTCATAGAAATTGGAATCTTCTCGTGAATGTATTTTGAGATTGTTGAAAGAATATTTTCAGAAATAGTCGCAAGATACCAGATGATACTTTTAGTTCGTGTATCGGCTATATAAGTAAAATATGGGTTTGTTAGCGTGAAGTGTTACAATTTTAATCGATCTATACTATAAATAAAATATTGGATTTAAATAAGTTCCACATTAACCAAATAATTATCAACAATATTTATTATGTCCTAAAGACTCAAATATATTGGCACGTTTGTTTATCTCTTTAACATTATATCAGATCAAAGTATTTTCTTGTGGGCTGAATTATTTTCATTTGAAAAAAAAAATTGAAATTGTGTAATCAGTCAGTTAGTTGTCTTGATCAATATAAAAAGTATTATTTTAAGCCATCATTTTGTAGAGCATACAGATTTTTAATAGAAGATCTCAAAATATTTATTTCACAAAAACTGGCTGCTGACGAGAAAACATTTTTTTTCCTCCGGAGAGGCTTCAGAATTTAATAAAAAAAATTAATTGTTCAGTCAATATTCATTACATATTTCTTTAAATATCATTACTTCAAATTTTTAGTACAGTATTGACCACTCGTAGTAATATATAACTAGGTGAAGTGAGAGCGATAAGTTAACCACTAGTCGTGTCCTAGCCTTATCCTTCTATCCTTTTTAATAAGATATGTTAAGCGACTGAGTAACAAACAGTTCTCGTAGAAAACTTTCTGTTGAGATACCTCCATTAGGATTACCATATGCTATACACTGGGAGTGAACATGGATAAAAAAATACGTTATAAAATAATTAAAACAATCTTTTTTTATACAAACTTCAATGTATGTGTACTTAAATCTTCTTTTAATACATATTTTGCTACAAATACAAATAAAATGATAAGTTTTGTGAAATATTTCATTCTATGTAAACAGAAAAGTAATAATATCAACGAACGACATGTGCCAACGTCATATAAAGTTATTTAATCAAAGTTTTTCAGACAGACTTTAGTGTGAAGAAAAATCTCGATTGTTTTCGATAACATTATTATACTAGGGTGCTTAAACTCAAGCGTATAGTCATTTTTCGAAAATAGTGTGTCTGCGAAAGAAAATATTGCCAATTGGTTTTAGTTTAAAGAAAAAATTTAGCTGCAATATAATAATGGATTTTTTATCGCTACCGTACAAACATGTCTAGTTAGTTTATCTTTTATATAGTTTCTTACTTTATCGGTACATATTCCAACAAACATAATATTTTTTCTATATTTAGTCATAATAATTTTCTACTACTATCTTTAGAAGATAAAAAAGAAACATATTTTACAAAACCCGATGCTGGATATTTTGAATTTTTAATTACTAGAAGATTATCTCAATAATGATTCTCGTCATTCGATGCAAACCCGAAAAGAAAAAAAAACATTACAAGCACACATATAATATGTTAAATTTAAAAACATTTTTTTCTTAATCATATATATCGACCAAAATATTATTTAAGTTTATTTACTTGTTTGTCACCATACTTTTTCAATATGTAAAGCATACACAGTTTTCATTGCAATAGTATATCGCTCCTAAGAAGAAAAAATATCTATTAATAAAAACACAATAATCTTTTGTACTTCATTCCACTTTATTTAATATGTCAGGACCGGTTTCGCTCATTGCGAGCATTGTCAACGATGCTCGCAATGAGCGAAACCGGTCCTGACATATTAAATAAAGTGGAATGAAGTACAAAGGATTATTGTGTTTTTATTAATATAATGCCTTTCCACCAAGTATTGACAGTGAACACTCTAAAAGTAAAAAATATCTAGTTAAAAATGGGTGTAGCATGTATTTGATCTAAAGCTGTTGCCACAATATGGTCTCAAAACGAAAAATGATTTTGGCCGTATCACGTTTTTTAGAAATGCTTTTAAGGTCACACTGAATTGACAGATTTATTTTCAAATGGTAGACATCTGGTTTTTGATCATAATTAGGATAAAAAGTTTCGTCATCTGTCATGTATTGCTTTCGTTATATAATACATAACAAATAAAATACAAAAAACATATGAGAATACCTATTTTCATTTACGGTTTCAAACTATTTCTTTGTTAAAAGATAGTTAAAAGATAGTAAGATAGATAGATAAAGATAGATAAAAAATATTATATTATATTATTATATTAAGTATTGATTTGAAGTTAATTCATAAAAACAATAAATACATTTGTTTCAAATGTAAATTTTACTTAAAACTTTGACTTTCAATTAATAATTAATAAGATAACAAAAAATAATAATAATGTTGCAAGGAAGTTTTATAAGTTAAAACAAAACGAATAATTTATTTAATGAATGTTGTAAAACTGAAACTAAAATTAAAATATTTTTTAAATAAATCACAAAAAGACTTGACAAACACAAGTCTGGTTCAAACTGAAGTTTGTATTTCTCATTAACAACTTAGATATAAAAAAATATATATCTTATTTGACTCAAAATGTCTGCCAACACAACTCACAAAAAATTTGCATCTTAAAAGTGAATTTTCGTAATAATTATTATTATACCGAAGGTTCCAAACTTGTTACAAAGTCACATAAAAGACGAGCTCAGCTTTGAAAATTGAAACAAACGACAAATAGTTTTTTACGTGACTCGATATTCTAAATTGCTTTTCTTTTTTTAACCAAGGACAACGTTGAAATAAGTCATCTAAGAAGATTTTTTAGAAAACAATTTTTTTAGCATCAAATGTTTAATTAGTCAAAAGATAATAACGTTTTGAAATTTTATAAGAATTATCAAATACTCTAAATATGTTTTTATACCACGCCGGTGTTTGCACTAAAGATATGTGTTTGCCCAAATATTTTTCGATATATGCGATTTTATAAAAAAATACGCTAAAAAAATGTCTTTGCAGTTTTCATAAAAAAACTGGTTGTTAATCCGTGGTTAAGACTCACTCTTTCAAAAGCGTGAAACAAATTATAAAGGAAAGACTAGTAAGTTGCAAGTCGGCAAATAATATTAACGGTTACGAGTAATTTATATTAATTATTAATAAAAAAAGAAAAATAGTCTTTATGTCTATATAATAATGTATTTTATGCGGTTCGGGCAGTATTTTTTTTTAAATATTAAAAAACAGAATGTAAGTAACGTGTTAGCAACGATATATCGTGTGTTTATGCAGTTTTTTATAGAGAGGAATACCTAAAACATCAATATAATCATGTTTTATTTTTTAATCTACCTACAGAAAAGAACAAATCATTTTTTGTTTATCATCTTGGTGAATTTAAACACAGAGCATCCATCAATTAGTATAAACCCTTTTTGTATGTTTTGTAAATACGTTTTGAAAAATCAGGATATTATTTCAAAATGGTTTAATTCTAGACACACTTCTTTGTTAAGGCTGCAATCTTTTATCGCTACCTTGGTATTTTTGTCTGTAACTATGTAGAAAAATTCTTTGTGCTCAATTTTCTGCATCCACTTTTACATAGAAATATAAAAGATGTGTGAAGTAACGCAACGCAAATGTATGTGACAAGTAGAGCCAATTTCCAAGGAGCATGTACTGAGGATTTATACAAATCTCTTGACTTCCTTTCTACGAGTTCTTACTCCTGACAAATTCAGAAACGCTGCTATTATATTGCCCCACAACGTCAGAGATTTCGAGATTTCTTTCCTTTAATTCAGATTGGAGTTGAGATAAAATATATATTTAACATGGCAAATGTGTATTTTCGAATAAATACTGAATTATTAAAATTATTTCATAATATATATTTATATTTAACTTTGGTACACAGTAATAAATTTTAATTAAAAAAATATGAATTTGAAAAAATAGGCATGTGAATAAAGGTTATTTTTCATAAATTTCCTGCGATTTGAAATGAAAAATTATTTCCAAATAATAATAGAATTAAATGAGATTTTATTTCTTTCTTTTATGAAAGATTTTAATTATTTATTAATTTACGAAACTTTGTTGATATTTGCAACACAAAAAGCTGGTGCTTTTGCTGGTTTACCATCAAATATCTCATGTAAAAAACGTTTTGGAAAAAATCTATAATTTTTTGTAGCCTAGAACACGGATTCCCAACTTGAAAGTCACGAAGAGTTTTCTGGTTGGTCGTCAACTTTTTTCAATTTTGAAATCGAGGATTTCAAATTCCCCGGTGAGCTAAAAAAAAAATGAGTTTCGGGGACAATCCGGGGAAAAAGTATAGCAAATCGAGGATTTCAAATTCCTCGGGGGGGGGGGGGGGGCGCCTAGTTACATGGCTTTTATAAAAAGGGGTCGCCACCCGAAAAGGTTTGGAACCTATGGCCTAGAACCAAGATTCAGATAAATAAAATATTCATTTAATCATTCAAATAAATTTTTCAATTAATTTTGTTGTTTAAGTTTAAATTAATATATATACAAATTGCTTTTTATGAAACGGACGGATAATTGTAACTGATTTCTTGTTGAAAGATTATTTGACCAGTTCTCCTCTTAATTATTAAAACAATTTACTATTATAAGTAAAATTTAATACGATTTTAAGAAAGAAAATAATTATAATTAAATACTACCGCTGTGACTTGTTAATTTTTTTTTCTGAAAACGTTGTCAAATAAATAAACATTAACGCTGTCGTAATATTGCTCTATAAATGAAAAAAAAACTATAAAAGTAACATAAACGAAAATCATATTTTTGTTTACTTACTGAAGTAAAAGAAAAAATCTTTTTAGATGATTGATGGGTATTTGATACTGTTACACAAAGAGGAAGGAATATCAGTCTTCCATTATTCATTGACCAAAATCTTTATTACTATCAAAGTAATGCTATACTTTCGACGTTAGTAAAACGTTGTTTATATTTAACGGTTCAATAAGTACTAATAAGCTATTGATGGTACCTGTTTGAAGTTAACGATACAAGAAACATAAAAATGTTAATCTTCGTGAATACAGGTAATCTAAAGATAGTTTCTTTTTCATATATGAAGAGCATTGCACTGCATTTGCACACCTTAGTATTCTGTTATATAAGTGATGAAAGTTTGACTTTCAATTCAAACCACGTGGGAAATAGAATTGGCATGAATACACAAAGGCAATCCAAGAGCATTATCATTTTGGCACTTGGCAAAAGGAGTAATTTCTATTTAAGATTAAACTAGAAACGTAAAATTTTTATGATAAAGTAGCAAAAAATAACACCTTATTATATTTTTCATTTTAAAAATCCGATAAGTTTTTTCTTCTAAAATAATTTTTAAAGGTATTAAACCAAAAATCTAACTCATTTCAAAAAATATAAATGGTTTTCCATCATTTAATTATTAACAAAGTAGCCTTTTTTAATTATGCGGTGCTGAAACTGAGGGTTCGTATACATTTACTGCGTTCTCTCTACTAGATAGCACAGCTTTGAATCTCTAAATGCACATTTTCGTGTGTTGATTTTTGAATTTGTACGCTTTTATATGTTCGTGTCACTTCTGTATTTCACAATCAAGTAAGTAATTGATTTACTATATATATAACAGGGCTATAGATATGGGTTAAAAAAAATTCTCCGACTCCTCCTACTCCAAAGAAGTTTTCAATAATTTGATTTTAGCTTATAAAGATGTATACTATCAGATCATAGTCAGCCTAACATGCACTGGCAACACTATGGACTGTTGTGGTTTGAGTGCAATCAATAAAAAAAAAATCTGAGTCGTAAGATTTTTTCGACTCCAACTCCGGACAAAACCTCCGACTACACGAATCCAGATTCTGACTCCGACTGCACAACTCTGCTATATATATACACAAAACATTAAAAACACTTAATCAAGCTTGTAAGTAAAAATGAACATCCACAGATTTACCTTCGAATTCATCGAAAGTATTAATTTTTATTTGTATTACGTTTCTTATTATCTTCCTCAGTATTTAAATAAAAATAAAACCATCAAGATATTTTATTAGTTAATAACACACTTTTATTGCAACATTTTATCTTCGAATTGTCATTTTTCACGATTTTTCTCAGATGATATACCTAAAGAAAGATTAAGAAACTGATAGAATTTACAGAATATTAAAAAGATTAATTCAGGGCCAGTTCTTTTTTTGTTTAAAAAAATCATGAGCGCGCACACTTTTTTAATTGGTAGCTTATGTTAAAAAATCGATCCAATCAATACATTTCTAAATATAACAAGAAAAGATAAAGCTTTGAATTTTCTGAAAAACTAACATATTTAATTGTAACTGTCGTATATGAACATCACCAGTTAATATGGTTGTGCCAAAAAAATGTACTAGCATGGATTATTAAGCACTGAAAAAAATCCCGACACAAATACTCTTAAAAGAATAGACACTCAATTATTCAATCATGTTTATCAACGTTTATCAATTTACGTTTATATGACATAGCACACTAGCGAATGAAAATATTTCATACTAAGTACCTAACTAAATTTAAAGTTTAATTTATTTACTGAAAACCACTGCACCTAAACACACAAGGATTGCACTATGAGAAAATCATATGTATTAAATTCTGCTGTGCATGGAAACACTTTTAATATAACGAATCAAGTTTTAATTAAAAGTTCGCGATCATAAGCAAACATTTATTATATTTAATATTACTCTTCATTAACATGCATTATGTATATGTTTAAAATTACAAATGATATATTATATATTTAAAAGTAAGCAAAAAAGCTACAAAATATAACGCAATAAAAATTGAATTATTAATGAAACCAAGAATTTTAACATAATTTTTAAGCTGTTTATTTATTTATGATTGTTGGAGCGTTGTTGATTTCCGTGTCGGATCTCACGGGCTCGAGTTCCAGTACGAACAGAATTTATAGATCAATTTTCAATTTCTGTTCGAAGGCATGGGTGTTTGTGATGTCTAAAAATTCTCTCTCACCCTTCCGATCTTTTGGTATGTTAAAAAAACGACTACTTGTGTTTCACATTTCAGATGTTGGTGATTTTAAACCTTTTTTTTTAATGTGAATTGAAAATTTTCTCAGTGTTAATGAGTATGTTGTAATGAATTTTTGAAAGCTTTAAGGTGCAGCTCTCATCCATTGTTTGTAAATTCAATGACTGCAGTCAAGAGTTAACAGTCAGCACCGCCGCCTGAAAGTTATTTCCCAAAGGCCGTTTTACAATTAAAAAGTACACGGTTCGTCCCCGGAAAAGCTTTTAATATTAACCTACATCCGACACAGTTTTTTTTTATAATAACCTTTAAACTTTCATTATACAGTTTAGTTTACATTTTCATAAATAAGATGATTAAATGTAGGAAAATCATTGCTCAACTTGTTAAGATAAATTTAATTTATATTGTTTACGGTAATATACATATATTTCAATAAGAATAAAAATGAACTTGAAATAAATTTCCATCTTCAAAAACTTTACTTTATATGTAAGAACAGGAAATAAACCTTTAATGTCTAGTTTTAAATAAATTTGAGTGTAAGTAAACACGAACAGCAATTTTTTTATTTAAAAATTAGTTAAATAAACACTTATTTACGAATATTATCGTTATATGCCACGTTGAGCTAAGTTACTAATTTGGTTTATCAATTGCTTTATTGACGTATTTAATTCAATAATTACATACTTCAAATACACTTGGTATAAATTTTCAATTAAATATCATGGAATAACGAAACTGTTCTTGAATTAAAATATATATTCTATTAAAAGAAATTAATTACTGGCGTATCCTGAAATTTGTAAATATTTGTCCCGCAGATGAAAACAATTGTTCAGATTCAATAGTTTTAACCCATTTTTGCCCAGTGTTCCATTATTGGAACATTTAGTATTTTTACCCGCCACTGTATTATGCATGACGCAATAAAGTTGAAATTTCATCAGTCTACAGCTAACAAGCGTGGGTATCTTTTCGTTTATATTTGAACTTGTCGGAGTGAGCAGTGTTTTTTTATTTGCACCAATTACGTTCAACAGAAAATGTCATCTGACAAGTAAGTTTACACATCTTTATAACACATTCATTACATACTGACCATATTTATTATAATCTCTTATTGTTCTAGATTCGTTATGTGAAGTATTTTTTTTAATTTTTCTATATGTAACTTTTTTACTCACAATATTTTGCATGTTTCTATATTGAAACACTGGGATTATAACAACATGTGAATTTTTTTCCCCCCAGAATTTTAACAACATCAGAGATGGAAGAAATTAATGACGAAAATTTTTGGGATGATGTTAAATGCGTAGATGTGGCTATAACACCTCCCGAAGACGACGTTGAGACTGAAAAGGATGAAACGCGTTGATGAAACTGGAAATTTTAACATATGAATTTTGTACTGACAACAAAACTGGCATTACTATTACAGCTTGGAATGACAACCGAGTTGTTCTCACTGTTAGCTCATGCGATCCAGTAGAACCAATAGAACATGCTCAAAGATGGATATCCTAAAAAAAACTACCAATCAACCGTCTAAATGTCATATCAAAATAAGACAAGTATATGGGCGGAGTAGATCGAATGGGTGAAAATATAGATAACTATCGAGTATCCATCAAATCTAAAAAATGGTGGTGGGTACCTTTTAGCTTTTGTTTGGATACTGCAATTCATAATGCTTGGCAACTTTATAGAAAAAATCCAGAAAATAAAAAGTAAGATTACTTGAAATTTAGAAGAAATATAATACTTATATTATTAATGAAAATCCCACGAAGAGAGGAGGAAGGCCAAAGTCTTAGTAAAAATACCTATCAGGGTGCCTGTCAATATTCAATATGATCGGGTAGATCATTGGATGATTCCAGCTAATAAAAAAATCGATGTGCACTTTGTAAAAAAAAATCCACAAAATCTTGTGAAAAATGTCCTCTCAATTTTCATGAAGGATCTTTCAAAACCTTCTATTTTTGTTAATTCTTGTTTATATATTATATTAACATAACTTTACTTATTTATGTACACTATTTTATAAGGTTGCGTGTGTTGAAATAAACGTTATTTCTTATTTTAGTTTTATAACGTCTATCTCATTGTATTCCCAGTGTTTCATATTTGAAACATCTCGAAAAACTCGTATAAAAACAATACGAATGCAAAAAAAAAAAAATATTTTGTATTATATATCATTATGATTTATTGAAATTATTATAAATTTTGAGAAAAAAAAATTCGGGCAAAAGTGGGATATTTTTTTTAAATAGACAAGATTAAAAAAATACACAGATAATGAAGAAAATACAATCAAATAATATTCTATTACTTAAAGTACACATATATTATAATCACAAAATATGAATGACAAATGAAATACGGAACGATCAGTCACGATAACAATGGGTTTTTTAATGTTTCTATCGTATAAAAACAAAAGAAAGTTTGCTGTTAAATGTCAATATTCTTCAATTTTCCACTACGTATTTCAAGCCATACTTTTAAACAAACAGATTATAACAAAACGTCCACTTCGATGTCTCAACAATATTGACAGGAAAGCAAATGAATCCATTCATCGCATAAACTAATTCGTAAGATTAAGTTTAAGTCTACCATAACCGTGCAATTTCATTTAAATATATAATTGAAACGCATGTTGAAACTACGTTTGTTTTTTTCTTGTAAGCAAATTCACACGCAAGATGTATATCGTTTTCACTAAATGTTCATTTACATAGAACAGGAGATAAGTATTGGACAAATCACGCGAGAAATAAAAAATGTTTACTTCGTTTGAAATCCTCGTGGATTTTAAATATAATAATGAAAAAGATAGAAATAGTATCTCGATCAGAAAAAGGGCAAAAATAAGTCATCAAAATTAAAAGGGTTATAAAACCGATACGTGAAGATAATACATTAATACGACGTAAGATAAGGCATTCAATGATGATTATGGAAAAGCAGTTACCTACAACAGAAATAAAAATATATTCAGTAAATGTCAGTCTTGATAAAATTCATTGTTTAAACACTCTTTTGTTGGTGATAAATTGCTTTATACGGAAACAATATTCGTTTGTGCACGAAGTATGTTTGAATCTATTGACCAAGAGCTTTTAGAGTTCGCCTTTTGACCGTTTGCTATGAAAAGAATTCCGGGAGGATGGCGGCTTTAATTTGCGCAAAACGCTCGTTGAAGGGAAAAATAATGCAACCGTAAAAGACGAATGCAATTCCGCTGCATTTTGTGGGAATTCCGCAATTCAGATGCTTTCATTTAAAACTGGCTATTGCAATATTCTTGGAGTGACAACATATTTTAAATTCAATGAATTTCTCAGAACGTGCATGGTTAAATATAAATTCTTGTTTTGAAACGGTATTTGATGGTGTATCACAGAATCGAGCCTTGAAATAAATATTCATGTACAAATTATTTTTAAAGTAATACAATTTTAATTCTAATATTAATAGATATTTAAGCTTCAATACTTCAGTTATAAAAATAACTAATGATTTTATGAATGACAACTTATTTGACGAGTCTTATTGAAATAGATAATGCCTAAAATAAAAAATATTTTTTCTTTGACTATTCAGTAAATAAAAAAGAAAGGTTAAGTATATTAAAAAATATGGTATCTAATATTTTCATATTGAAAATGTCACAGCATTTTTCACTCAGTGATCTTCTAAAAAAATATAATTTAGCGTGTCATAGAGAGAAAGTATAATATGTAAGTTTTTCCATTATAACCATTTTTTCTTTCAGCTCACTACAGCACATTCAAAAAAGTCTTCGAGGACTTTCGTAATGATTTTTTTTTGCAATAAAATGAACAACGTCAACTATATAAATATTTATAATTTCTTAAATTTCACATGACTTATTGTGTTCTCAGATTGGTGATATATTTTTAGACAAATTCAAACAGATTGAAAGGTTTGCAACCTAACTCCTCATTTGCAGGTTTTTTTTTATGAAAAGCCAACGTTTTCAGTACCTTGTGTGATTAATTATTCGCCGTTTATAAAACAAAGAAGTTTTAGTTTTCCTCTATGACCTTCTTATTCTATTTCATTGAAAGAAATGTGAAATGAAGAACTATATCGTTTTTATTTTCATTTATTTCTGTTTCATCTCTCTGAACTATTCAACATTGTTTCTTAAATGAAATATGAAATGAGTGGCAAGCTTTCTAATTATTTTCATAATACTGACACAAAAAAAAAGTAAGTGTTGTGGATAGAGTGATCACTACAATAAAAGAAAATCAAGCAAATTACGAATATTTACGTATCTGTTTCATTTTTATGCTCTGTCTACACGATATATTGAAAAATATCTAAAAACCGGCTATATATATTTCTTCGAAACCACCCAGTGGGCAAAAATTTTTGAAATGAGTTAGCGAGCTAAAAAAAACTAACGATTACGGGATCCCGGGATCCGAAAATTGTGAATCCCGAAATCCCGGGATCAAGAAAAGAGTCCGAGATTGGATGCCTTAGTATAAACCACTCATGCAGCTCAGTCAGATATTATGATTCATTAATATTCAAGAGCACTGGTAGAGCACAAGCATTTTAAGTGATGTGAGATCGTCATTGTAAAGTACAGATACTTTTTTGTACATCTATAAGATGTCAAAAGAATTTCCATATCTTTATTGATACATAGCTTACTTTAAAACCTAGAGCCTTTGAAGTTTGTAGAGCTTAACTACATTATTTAAACTTGAAAACTGACTAAATGGGAAAACTGACTAAACTGACTTGACATAGAGAATAAAGGTTCGTATCTTCGCATTCTTCAGTTAAGGTCATTGAAAAGCCATGCTTTATTTTAAATACATATCAATTGGTTAATCTGTAAACCTTCTTATTCAAATAACAATAAATAATTTGTCAATTTTTCAAATACAAATTAAGTTTTTTTTGGTTATATTTTTTTTATAGACCGGAAGCTTTGTGCTTATAAGTTTATGAGTGGAATACATTCGTCTTTTTACAGCAATAAATTTGTCGTTTTGACGATTTATATAATTGTAAAACAATACTTTCAATAAATGTAAGAAGTTATAATGTTATAGTTCGAATGATATTTAGAAAATGATACTATAAATCCAATTTTTGTACTGTAAAATCATCCATCAATTACGAAACTTACATATGAGAGAAGACTTACTTTTCTTTTATTATTTTTAATGTTGTTCATTTGATGCGCAAAACATTTTTGTTAAACGCGTTATATTATATTACGCACTATCATCTAAGCACTTGATTAAGCATTAATTTCATAAGTTTGAAACATCTTATATATAATACACATTATCTCAAGTGAGGCAAAGTTTTACTACACGTGTGTTGAGGGTGATAGATTAATATTGTATAAAACCCTTCCATGTGTGTTTTATTATAGCTACTAAATAAAACTCTCTGTGAATAAGGATATAAATTATTATAGGTAGATTCAACATATACTCGCTTTACAAATTTCTTTAATGGTGCACTGTAACGAAACTTTCATCCGCAAAAAAAAACTTGAGGAGACTAACATAATCTAATAGCTTTTTCGCATCGTATACATCATATTGAAAACAAAAATTTTAAATTTCTAAAAATAGCTTTTGTCAAGTTAAATGAAAATATTTATATTTACTTATTCAAACAGTATATATTCGCAAGCCTGCTGAACCGATTATATAAGCAGATTATGAGCAAATACTTTTATTTCTAAAAACTTTTTCCTCGCTTGGAAGTAAAAAATCCAATCCCGAGCCAAACTGTTGATCCCGGGATTTCGTGATTAGAATTTATCGATCCCAGGATCAGTAAATTTTTTTAAGAAATAAAAATTGATAAAATTGTTAAAAAATAAGTCAAACAACTTATTTATTTTGTATAAACAGCTGTGGGCTGCCAATATGTTAGCAAAAAGCTCTCATAATCTCAGTTATTCGCGATGTACAGGTGAATGAGTGGATTTTTAATAACTCGTAAAAAATATGCGCCATAATTATTAAACGAACTTGATATTTATTTAATTAATTAACATTGTACAAGGTTGACAAATTATAAATTTAAAACATTTACAATGGAGAAAGAAAATAGTATAATTTAATATTAAAAGCAGTAAAAAAAAGTGGCAAGGAAGTCAACTGAGTAAGCTCTGACGAACTCTACTTTAATACATAAAAAATAGTATTCGTCGGAACTCACCCACGTCTACGTGGAATATGTCGACGTCCGAAGCAATATTGTTGAATACCGTTAAAGCTCTCCCCAGTGGCATCCCCATTGGCAGGCTGGTTCTACACCTTGGGAGAACAAACAATTCATGTCCACGATTTCTCAAAAAATAATCATTCTGTAAAAATACGCAATATAACTCAAAATAATTAATGTCGGTAGCTGAAAAAAGTATCTACCTACTTCAGATTGCAAGAGTACTTAAGAGAACACTAAGTAATTTTATATATTATTTTAAAATATTCCCGAAGTTAAAACCAGAGAATCAATTGTTTTGCCATTTAATTGACGGTTTCATTGTGCAAAGAACCAATAAAATATATTTTTATATTTATCATATCCGGCGACAAGTGCTTTTGTAGAAAGATCATTTTATTAGAATGAAAATAATAAGAACATTCAAAAGAAATAGTCAAATTAAGAATTGATTTTCAACTCTTGCAATAATATTGGTCGAAAAAACTTTCATACAATATTACATGCGGTTTTCGATGAGTTCAGTCGCCTGAAATGTATTTATCATACTGTTCTTATAGAAAGCTAACTGAAAAATGTTTTAGTTGACACATGTTTTATTACATACTTGATGTTGATAGAACAAAAGAAACATAAAATCACTCAAAAAAAAAACACTGCGCTTTATATCTGATAACATTCATTAAAAAGGTGTAGAAAACAAAGGCACCGAAAAATTATTACTGTATGCATTCGAATAAATGCGATAAGAAAAATTGATATCTTAGGCATCCAATTACGTTTTTGTATGCGGTAAGTCTTATCGCAAATAATGTAAACTGCCGCTCGATTTGAAAACCAACACGTTTGTTTTATAAGAAAACAATCCCGAAGTTTCCCGAAGTTTCCCGAAGGGACCATGTCTTCTAATCTCGGGATTGAAATGTATTGAAATCTGTACGGGATCCCGGGATTGGATTTCTTACTTAGGAGGTATGAGTCACCAGTTCCAAGGGCCGTTCGATTGATCAACGCATTGCATAGAGAAGTGGACATTTTTAGTGATGGTATTTGTGAACTGTTTGATAAATTTTACTTTTATATTTCTTGATTTTTTATGTTGAATTTTTTGTACTGTGTAGTTTTATTTTATATTTTGTCTAATTATATTTTTCAAGCGAATTGGCGTCAGCTGTTATGTCATGTACTGTAATTTTAATTTTTTACAATAAACAATAATATCATGTTATACAAAGTTATGATACTAGATCTATAAATTTGAATAAATATAAATATATATTTATGTATTGTTATGTTAAAATCTATTATGCTTAAAACAATATTAAAATTTACTTTATTTTTTATTTGGCGGATTATAATAAAAATTAAATAGAAGAAGAAATATGCAATCTTATCAAATTCAAAAATCTCGTTATAAAAGTAATTTATATGAAAAAAAACTTTATATTGAATTATTTAGTTTAAGCAAGAAAAGTTTTACAAAGCAATCTGTCGTCAATGCTCCTTCACAACGCAAAACCAGGAAAACTATTGTAGACATATTTCATTTTTAAAACAAAACAATTCATTGACTGAAAGCCATATATTGGGTATTTTCATTACACTAGAAATTCAATGTATCGTTCACACAACCATAGGTTTTTTGTATACTTCACAAATAGCCCACACACCATTTATCACAATACCAAACATTTATTGTTTTCTTCGTTTGATGTATTTTTAAACAACGAATATTTTTTTAAGCCGTGCCCTGCTTCTAATGTGAAGCGTATTGACTCTGAATGGAGTTTATTTCAACATATTTTTTCCTACAATAACTATCCGTAACTCAGTTACTCAGCTTTTCATTTTCGAAGAGAGTAGGGATATAAGAATAAGGCTTGTTCAGTAGTTTTTTCATCACCCTTGCTGTTTTAAAGATTGGAAAGGTGGTAGAAAATTTCAGATACCATCAACATTCATGTCTTCGAACAGAAATTCATTGGTCGATTGAAAAAATATACTGCCCGTACTGGGCTTCAAACCTGTGAACACGTGACCAAAGTCAGCAATGTTGATGACGGCTTCGACAAATGCACATATCTAATTTATATACATATTTACTATATTGTATATGAATTAGATATGTGAATATATGCTGAAAAAAGTTACAAAATGTTGTTTAAGTGATTTTATTATAATATATTTAAAGCAATACGGTTTCATTAAATTGAATTTGTGTGCTGTTTTTGTATGACAGGAAGCAATAACTGTATTACATTTTTGTTAAATATTTATAAAAAAATATGTTATACTTAGTATTCTATTGAACATAAAATTTTCAAGAATGGAAGTTTTGGCCGTAGACAAATTCGCCCGCAGGGAGAGTAAATTTGTTTTAGATCTGTTCAGATAAAAAAAATACTACAGGAACTAACTTAAAATTTATATTATGTATATAAATCAATTTGTTTCCTTACTTAAAGTTGTAGTCTTTGTTTATTTCTGATTTAAAAAAAATCCTTAGATTTTCTCTCGGAGAATGTAATTTTATTTTTTGTAGAAACTTTTGAAATTTTTAATATTCTATAGCGTATTTTAAAACGAATCTTCAGACAGGTAGAAACTTTTAAATTAGAACTAAAGAACATAATGTCTTAAAAGTAATAAGTTTGCCAATCACTTAATAGAGAATGGTCATAATTTTAATCAGAGAAGTAACTTAAAAATACTACATCATAAAATGAATAGCTTAGAATTTTTAGAAATAAATAAAAAAAAGTCAACAGTAAAGAAGTATTATTAAATAACATCCTTAATAGGACAAGTTGTTTGCCACTGCTTAATTTATTTCCAATAAATGGAACTCAATACTCAATAATTTTGTAATGTTTACGTCATAAGTAGTACTATTATTGTTGTCTGTTTCTATCCTCCCCTCCCTTCTTCCCATTTTTATTTTTATAATATATCAAATCATTTGTACTTAAACAACTTTCGTGAATGTGAGAGAGTCTGAAGATGCCTCTGAAGAAGGCGAAACACGTGTCACTATTAATAACACAATACCTGGAATAATCAAAGTTATTTAAAATTTGATATTAAAATGAACTTCAACAAAGTTGCCGCCGAATCCACCGAAAATATAAAGAAAATGTCACTATAAATATCACATTTTTTTCTTTTAAAGTGTGACATTTTTTCAACAATCATGTCACAGTGTCGATATAAAGTTATTGTAATTTCAATATCGCTAAAGTAAAATATGTTAGGGTTTATAAAAGAAGCTTAATACTTGGATTTATTCCGTTGGTTCAAAGTACTGCCTTTGTGTTAAGTTTCCACCTAGCCTCGGATATCAATGAAGTGGCAACCCTCTTGTATCGAACAAAGAAAACGTCACACATCACTTCCCTTCTGTAAGGCTGTATAAAACGCCTTATCATTTTTACACAATGTTACCACCGCGTTTATTACGAAAATTTTACTTGTATCTTAAATTAAGCTTGAAAAATATTGCATTCCTTTACTTCTTTATATTTACTTTTTATGAAAATAGTCACAAATACAATAATATAAATAAACTTACTAAATATCTATGAAGCTTATTTAACGTTTTTATATGGGTAAACAAATACAAAAATGTTTGAAAATCCAAATATTTTCAATTTCATACCACACCGCAAACACCCATGCATTGTTGTTTAAAAAAAACATTTTATAATAACGTTGTCGGAACGTAAGCTTGGAACGTTCTGAGTTCTGACTGATATGCGAAATTCTCGCCACCAAGTTGATAAAATTGGAACAACAAATACATAGCTACAAAATATTATTGTGTTATTAAACAATATTTTTTTCATACGACAAAAACCTTTGACACGATTTTGTTTTTTAACATATGTGATATTAAAGAAAAAAAAATATTGTTATATATTATTTTTTAAATTTAAAACTCTTATTTAAGACATTTAAAACCTTAACATAAAGAAAGAATAGTTTACATAAACAAATCTTCTACATCAATTCTATACAAATATTATAAACAGCTACATGCTTATGTAAAAAAGCTATTAATACAGTAAAAATAAAAGCCTATACATAATATATATAAAGTGATGAAGATTGTTTCTGTTCATAATAAAAAAATCTCACTGGGCAAATTGCACGAACTCATATTTAACTAGAAGAATTTTCTACCCTTACAGTTGCAGTCTCAAAAAGTTTCAAGCGTGCTTTGAAATAAAAGTTTTTCTGTCTTAATTTTCATATGTTTTCTTCGAGAAAGCTTTGAAACGAATTACCAACTTATTTAAAATATAGTTATACTCTATCTATGTCATAAAATTATTTATAAAAATACTTTTTATAATGCTCAATAATTGTCTTATATTTTTTTATAATAAATAGAACTTAATAAATTTGATAACAGTCACATATATTGTGCTGCAAAGACGACGGAATTCTTTGAATACTTGTTATCTCTCTTGATAGTATATAAGCTCTTTCTTAACTTGCTCTGTTAGTCGCCAAGGCGTGACCCTGCTGTCGGGATTATTGAAATGTCAAAATTTAACGCAAACGTCAGTAGGTTTGAAATAATCTCACGCCTTTACGAAAGCATTAATCGGTCTCAATACAATTTAATATTATAGCGCTATATTTATACTATAAGATTATGCTTTAAAACGATAAGGTGTTGTGGAATATAAGTGCAGGATATCGAATCTTTAACTATCGATTGAACCTCAAAAATGCGGTGACATGTGTCGATAAAACAGTTATCTGTTTTGCCAATGGAACATTACAAAATTCAAAAAATTCTAATCACTGAAATAGTTTGACCGAATTTTAGACGAGGACAAATTCGACTTTAGGATAAACGGGATACATGTAATATCGATGCAGATTGGTAAGTATTTAAGAACCGAAACCAATAATGGAAAACTGTTTAGTTTTTGTTCATCGATGAGATTTCCATGGTTGGTTCCTTATGAAATGCTGTGCATAATCGACTCCCGATTTAAACAATTGAAGAACAGCGAAGATTTTTTTAGTGGTATCAACATATTACTATTTGGCGATTAAATGCAATTACCACCAGTAAAGGGTAATCAAGTATTCCAGCAAACAGATAGATTAGTGTCCGCAATTCATATATGGTGGAACCTCACGTTAGTTGAATGAACGAAAAACATGAGACAACAAGGTTGCACCATCTTTGCTAACATTTAAACCAGTGATGCACAAAACGAGGCTCGCGGGCCTCTTTAATTTTGTGGCGGCCCTTAAATATTTTTCTGAAACATTTTTTTTCACGTAAAACATTTATTTAATCAATGTTAGCAAGCTTTTTCTTCAATGAAGAAGAATAAGTCGGTTCATAAAAACAGGCTTACTGTTGAAAATTTGGATTTGACTGTGCTGCTTAATACTACAAATATTATGTCAAATAAAAAATAGTTAATAATGAACAAAGACCAAGATCGCATTATCCTTTGAATTACATACATATAAACGATTTTTAATAAGCAAATACTCAATTCTTTTTTGCATGGCTTATTTTCTACTGTCGATAAGATGCAGGACAGTAGAGTTGATCATGCAATCGTATATATAGAATTAAAACTTTTTGCTGTTAGTCAAGCCTGTGTCGTCGTCAGAAATCACTCGACGGATTGCGAATCTTAAGTTTAGATTGTACTCAATTAAATGAAAAGCACCGCGTAAAGCCGATGTTCTTGCCAAAATTAATAGATTACGTAATTTTCAGTTAAATAATAATAAAGAATATGTAATATTAAGTATTACTATACTATGGATCCACTCATGAATTAGCCAAAATCTCAAACGCAGAGCTTTATGCGACCGTTCCGAGCCCTAAGTAAAAATTCAAGTTGGAACGTCGGGGACTTTTAAGTCCTACAATGAATTCATTTAAAAAATATATTTGAACATAATATTAATTGTATATTGATATGAATTGTGCATGATATTTACATACGCAACGACTAAAAAGTATAAACTAAATTATAATAAAAATATTTTTAATAAGTTGATAAGTTGAAGCTTTAATAAGTTGAATCCTTTGAAAGCCTCAATCCTGCCTGCCTCTTCTTTCGACCGGTGAGATTCCGGCGTCCTGGACGTCCGTCGGGTACTATCCATAGGATGTACTCGGCGGAACTGAGGGATGCTAGCATGTCATGGGAGGAAACAAAGCTATTGGCGGGAGACAGGGAAACATGGAGAAGCCGCGTGGCGGCCATATGCTCCACAAAGGGAGCGAACATGGCCAAATAAGAAGAAGAAGAAGTTGAATCCGGGTGAAAATGTGTTTCTAAAACTTATTGTACAATATATTATCACATAAATTTAGAGCAAGCGAAAATATTTATCTGAAACTTAATGTATAATATAACATCAAATAAATTAAAACCAGGCGAAAATATATAGCTTAAACCTAATTGACAATATAAAATTTAAAATAACTCCATTTCACGTATTGTGCTACAAACTGTGACACGTGTTGCGCCTCTTTCAGGGGCATCCTCAGACAATATTACTTTCACAAAGCTTGTTAAAGTACGTTACAGTAAGTTTAAGTAAGTTACAATATAAATAAATATTTTCGCCGCACGCTTTTACTTTTAGTCATATGAGACAATTATTCCGAAATTAATAACTCTAATCTACCGTCCACTACTAGCAATAGTAGAATGTGAGAGATGGTTTGTTTCCCAATTCTCTGGAGAGCCAACGATCCGACTTACTGTGCTGAAGAGTGTCATGTAGTCAGGATGTTGCTCAGACGAGGGAATAATTTTGAAGGAATAGATATCGGAATTATTTTTACCTTTTCAGTACACCTAAATAAAAGCTTATTTTTAAAAATATTTTTTCTATAATTTATTTATAATGTAATAAGAATAAAAAACAAACGAGGTTTTAGATAAAGCAGTGAATAGTTGTCAATCACAAAACTTGATAATAACACACCACAAACAACCAAGCCTAAGAGCAGTCAATGTCTTAAATATTTTATTTAATAAATAATCTTAATCTGATACTGTCCTTTGCCAGACTTGAAACGAAAATCATTTCACCGCTAATGTTGTTAAAGCTTTGGTGGATATTTTGGAAAAGCCGAAATCAAATACTTTATTTTTTATCAATCAACTTAAATGTTTGATAAAACGGTAACATGTTAAATTTAAAAACAAAATCATGCTTTACAATAACAAAAAATACTAGTTTCTCTTAATTTAACGCGGTATGTGAATGTACACATAAATTTATAACACTAGTTATCAAATAAATACCATAGTGTCCGTGACGTGCATGTTGCTAACTTTTACAAACTCATCGTTACTATTTGTAAAGAATAAATACATAATACGAAATTTTAAGTAAGTGCCAAAAACGATCATTATGAAATAATATGATTAATGGATACATCAACTAAATTTGATACTAGATTCGTTCAGTAACTATTCGCACAATACAATCGATAGCATACAGTATAATTGCAAAGTAGAGTACACTACCTTCAGATATTATGCTGTAGTTATCAGGTCAAGGAGTTTATAAGCAGTGTCAGTTTTTATGACGATACCTCTCGGTGTATTTTATCGCTTTGTATGATAGCTTGTTATAAAATCTATTGAAACTTTGTGGTTATTACACTTAACCATGTTCTTTACGCTTTTATGAGTTTATTATATTCGCGTTAATCGAAACACCTATAAATATTATATTTTATGGATGAAAACAATCTTAAAAACATGCTTTCATCAGCCATCACAAAAATATTATACATTATGTGTTCAAATCCCAATAAATTTTTGATATTGAAACCATTATTTTCAATTACATCACACTGCTGTATAAGATAGTAATTAAAACCGTATCCACTATGATGTTCAGCTATTTATAAATTCCGGCCGGTGGCACAGAGGTCAACGTTGTTGATTTCCGTGGCGGATCTCACGGGTTTGAATCCCAGTACAAACAGCATTTTTAAATGAATTTATTGATTTCTTTGTTATGTCTGATAATACCTCATACTCTTTCAAAATGACGAGACGTAGTAAAAACGATATTCTAGCCACTAGTATTTTCATACCTAAATCCTTTATATCCCTACTCTCTTTTGAAAACAAAGAGTGGCTGAGCAACTAAGTAACAAAAAAGATTCGTGTAGATTTTTTTAAAGTATTACTACTTTGAGAGCGGACATCGATTTAAAAAAATCAAGTAGTTAAAGATAAAGATGTAGTTAATGAAAAGATGATCAATCTATTTTTTTATTACAACGATTTTTTAGTAACTTTCCTAGCTACCCAAAAAAATCATACACCATAATATTGTCAACGTGAAAATATGTAATACGGTACATATCGTTTTTAATTCTCCAATAATCAATTAATAAGGGGAAAATAGCCTATGTGAGTCATCTTTCTACTTACGTTGGATGACCTTTGTAAATTTGATCAATTGCGTATGATTTAAAAGTATTTTTAATTTTGTATGTACAAATTTTGGTTAGTCGAAAAAATCTATTGAGGATTGGAGTAAGTAAGCGATTATTATTTAAATTATCAACTCTTTTTTTGAAACTTGTAAACCGGTTTTAAATAATCTATAGGATATATTGAAATTCGAAAATAATAGTTTATTTCAAAATCATATGTTCCACATTCAAAGCGGATATGGCTCCATTTTACACCATTTTCAATTATTTTGTTTTGTAAACTAGTAAAAGTGTAGTTATTATGTTGGGTGTTACATGGATGTGGGAATTATTATTTTTTTTAATTAAATTTTATAAAAAAGCCTTAATAGCAAGCTAAACGATTTTATTAGTCAAATTTAAATAAATTTTCACCGAAAAACATAAAAGTAAAATACTGTTAAACTCACAAAATTTGCGTATATATTTTTTTAAATACATTTATGGTTTCATAAATTCATTGAAATTATAATATATTATGTAAATTGATAATATGTGTTTTTAATCACCAATTTTATCATACAATGCATTATAAATTACATTTATTCCACTCACAGAGAAATCATCAAAAATAAAAATAAGCAATCAAAAAAACTTTATGCTCTATGTATGAGGTTTAATATTAGAGCAATATATTGAAAATGGTGCAATAAATTTTGCGTAGAAACTTCATTGTGCATAATTTATGTGTCGTTTGTAATCTCCTTTGTGAATGTTTAATTCTAATAAATGTGTTTTTAAACAAATGCGATTGTATTGTTTCACCTGCATTCTGGGTAAAATAATTGAACATTATTATATTATTTAGAGATAAATTATCGCCAAAGAAATTATGATTTAATACGAAGATCAAATAACACATAAATTGTGTTGGTCTTACTCGCAGGCTACTGCCGTTAGAAGTTTTGACAGTTTTATTTTTTTTACTGGTAAATTGTTTATTTTTTAAATAATTTTGGTAGTAAGCAATAGTGAATGAATAGCATCGTAAAATGATTTTTTAAAAACGATTATCTGCAAAACAGTAAATCAAAATCAAATACTATCTACATTCAAAAGAAAACATTTATTTTTGTTACATCGTAAACATTTTGTTTCATGTTTATCAAAGAACTGTTAATTATTGAAATATTTGGATATATTAAAATGTTAGTTCGTATATCTCATCAAGTTTGTAAGCATACCTTATTTATGACGAATATAAGATTAATATCTCCGCTTAACATTTGCTTGAAAATTATCTCAGTCAACATATATTAAGTATTCATAATTGAATATGTAAATAAACTACTAAAGTTTAATGACAAATTTAAATTTAGGGTTGTTGATATCAAAAACATTAAACTTTAGGAATAAATGAATAATTCTGAATTTCTCAAATATTCAATTAAGTTTTACTAAGCATCATTTGCCGATACGTGTACTTAAATCATTAAAATAATTTTGTTCGTCTTTTTTACAAATTGTTAAAAATCTATGAGTACCAAATTATGTTTGCGTGAATAAAGAGTTTAAAAAATTATTACTCGTTCACAATGTAAAATATGTACATGCATTACTTGTGTATCATGTTAATTGTTGTAAATAAGTCAATCAATATCGCTTTTTCTCATAAGAATAGGAGAATAAACTTAAGCATAATAATAACAGATTTTTGTCTTAAAGACAAAAAAATCATACATTGATTGAAACATCCCTCTTGAAGATTAGAACGTTTTACTGCTTAGTTTGAATATTAGAGCAGCAAGCTACACCAAACCATTAAATAAATAATGAATTTTTATTTTTTTCTCGGCTTGAATATTCGATGACTTTTTTGAAGTCGTCTACATTGACTCGTATGAGATAGTTACAGAATTAAAATAAATCTACTGGCCAAAACTGAACAAAAAATACTTTTTTTATATAACTTAATAATAATGATATCAATTTTTCACACTTCATCCTCAGATTAATACTTGGTAGTCAGTCCACTCGCCAGTTGTTCGCCCCCTACTTGCACCATCTGTGTTTTTATTTCCGACTTTATTACCTGCCAGAGGGAAATTCTCATCGAAGCGCTCTTCTCCTTCAGTCGTTCCGATTCAATTTCCATAAACGAATAAATTTACTCAGAAGCTTCGTTATTAACTCATGGATGAAATCTAGAACTCATTTTTTTCGAACAATTTAAGCTTTGTATATGCCCGAATATTTCAGATCAAGTATCCCAAAATAGACGGCAGGAATATTGGACGACTCTGATAGCCTCATTTAAATTTGATGAGAAAAAAACCTATCTATTTTTACATACATAATAACAATATTACTAAGATGATAAGCTCCATTCCCTGAAATAGATTAGTCAATTAATACCAAAGAAGCCATAATCATGTCAAACACATTCATTATGATATACTATTAACAAGGTTTTAATCATTTATATATACCTCAAATATTAATAATTAACGACAAAATTATCCAAAAGATTACTTTAATACATTGGTGGTTCTGACTATCTATTTTCAGTCAGGGCGTTGTAACTGCGGAAGCTAAATGTTAGCGAATCTTTTATATATTTTTCTCTCAGATACTATCTCAATTAAAATCTAATTTATTTTTGTAAACCATGTTTACTTCCAATGTGGAGCATATGGCCTCCTGATGAAGGTATCTAAAAAAAAAGTTTTTCTACGAGAACTGTTCGCTCAACCTTTCTTTATCAGATAGGTTGGAAATCAGGTAAGGATAGAACAATAAAACTAGGACAGAACTAATGATTTACTTATCGTTTTTGCTATGCTCAGTTATTAAAGGATCGTTAGGGTGTGAATGAATTTTTAGGCATCACAAACACCTTTGAACAGAAATCGATAAATCGGTTGAAAAAATAATGTTCGTACTGGGACATGCGCCCGTGAGGTCTGGCACAGAAAACAAACAACGCTAACTCTTGCGCTATGGACCCGACTCTTTATAGATAAGGGAAAATTCATTCCCCAAATAACAAAAATACAATCGTACATTATGAGAATTTTTAAATATTCCTAACTTTAAGCTCCCTTTAATTTATTCTAAAAAAAATTCTTATATTAAAAATTGAAAAGAATTCTTTTTCACTGCTAAATAAATAAATGCACCTCAGATAAATAATATTTTTGCAGTTCTCGAATGCTATTTGGTTTTGTAAATAAGTATTTATAATTTTTTAAAAAAAATTTTGACTGTTAATGTTATAACGATAATAACAACTTACCGTAAAAACAAAATAATCTTACGTAAAAATCTGTTAATATTGTATTACAATAGTTAAAACAATGACCTAAATCATAGGTTCCCAATCTTTTTCGGATGGAAACCCTTTTTTTAAAGCCATGTGACCCGCGACCTCGATGTAATTAAAAAAAGCATTTTAATAAGGTAATTTTAGTTAACTGTATAAGTCGGCGACCCTGTATTGGTTGGGAACCCGTTATCTAAATAAACATGAGTTAAAAAAATAATACAAAATAGATTTTGTATTTGATTTAATGTTTTGTTTCTCAATAAATATTGACTAATTAACAAATTACTCATACACGAAAGAGTCAAAAAATTCTAATTATACTTTATTGCGATAAGTTTCAAAATAGTATTTAGAAAAAAAAACGGTTTTTCAATCGTGTGTCAGTTTGAGTTTTACATGTCTAAACTATGTTGTCTGGGTAATTCTGCAAAATCAACTTAACTGAAAGGTTTGCTGTTGCAAACGCATGGCTTAGATTAATTGCGTTGCAATCACAATCGTAGAGTTAAATAGTAACAATATATTTAGCGTTACGGGGAATGTTAATTTATTGACATTTCAGTATCCGGTATAATGTGACATTGAACCACTCGGCATCTTTCAAAACTATAAAAATACTTCAGCACAAGACAAATATCCAGCGAACTGAATTCATAGATTGAGGCATCTTTGTGATTTTGCTGTTCTCTTTGTTGCTGGTCGAGCTGTATCTCTGTCTTTCTCCGAGTAAAGCGACCGATGAGTGCAACAGTTAATCATGTGTGCGATATAACTGTTATCTTTACCTGCGGGGCTATTCTCATCTGCATAGGGATCTAGACACTTATTTTGGACTGTGTGAAATACAGTCGTCATATTTTAACTGTCAAACTCTTCACTGTTTTCATCATAGAAGATACTTTAGTTTTGTTTATCTTACTTTATGCCGTAAACTATGACATTGTATGCATTTGATAACCGAAACAAATATATTATATCACTATGGAAACAATAATGAACATTGTTGCAGTTAATATATTTGCGTTATACCAACCGTCAAAAGCTAATACGATAATATTTTAACCCTTCCCTTGCTCGCCGCCTGTGTGGTCGAGTGGTCAACGGTGTTGGCTTCGGCTACAGAGGGCCCGGGTTCAAATCCCGGTACGGACAGTTTTATAAATTGATTTTTCAATCAATTAATGAATTTCTGTTCAAAGGCATGGATATATGTGATGACTTGAATTCCCCCCTCTCACCCATCCTATCCTATGAACGGGGCGTATCGAGAGCGATTAGCTTACCACTAATCCTGTCCTAGCCCTATCCTTCTATCCCTACTCTCTTTGTAAAAAGAGAGGTTGAGCAACTGAGTAACAAACAGTTCTCGTAGAAAACACTTCTGTTGAGATAAACTCCATTAAGAGTCCATATGCTCCACATTGGGAGCGGACATGGTTAAAAAAAAAAAAACTATTTGTTAGTTGTGTTGCTAATTGGTTTTACTTAAACTTTTTAAAATGTATGAATATTATAACATGTTTGAAATCAAAACGCTTTTTGAGAATCATATATATTTTCATAATAAAAATAAAATTTGTGTTTGGACAGCGTGAAAAACGGACCGACATTTGTGCTATTGTATTGAATGAAAACACATTGCATATGAAAATGATCTGGGTTATTGCATTCTCCGCTTGTTTATGATAGTGTAGTACCTACGGTAGAAAAGTACAGTCAAAACCTCTAAAAAAATACGCAAATTATTGCCACAAATTTTAATTTAAATTTAATTGTATACTTATACATTACTCAAGTACTCGAAAAAAATTAGAACAAATAAAAACAAGCTTTTCGATTTAATTCAAATTAAATACTCAAAAAAGTATTCGTCCCTATATGAGACATCTCTAAAACAGGATTTTATAAAACACAACAGCATGATTTAACACTGTATAAAATGATTTATTTCCATGGTATAATTTATTTAATACATATAAGAATTTATGTTTTTTCAATTTATTTCAATCTAAAAAAAAACATTTTAGAATATTAAGCCATTCGTACAAATGTGTATACGTAATAATTATATATTTTTTCTGAGTTGTAGTGATATGGAATTAATTTTTAAATTATAATAATATATATTCTGCATTTACAACAACAACAAAAAACCTAACCTAACAATTAAATGAAGTTTCCTACAATACGTAAAGGAAAGTACATAATAAGTCGGAAGTATCCAACTTTTTTGGTGAAAAAACTTTCATCATACTTTTTTTCTGTAAAACTTACATAAATGCATGTGAAAATGTAAAATTTAGTAAAATAAGCTTGTTACTTTCAATTCAGCACGATGTTTTTCATTTCAGAATGAAATTTTCAAAACAACAAGATGATCGTTTTAATCCACCAATCGGCTTTATTTTAATCAACACCAGATTACATCTATATTTTTGCGTTACTTTTAAGGTACATCTGTTAAGTTGGCCATATTCAAGATGTTTTGTTAGATATCAATTTCGACTAATAATTAATTTACTTTAGTCAGAGAGCTTTAATGTTAAAATGAATCTAAGAGAATTAGAATTTCTGATGTTAGCAAATTTTTATGGGTCACAGATATCACAAAAAAGATTTCAAACTTTATTTTAAAATTATTGTAAATTTTGACTGCACAATATAATGTATACGGAAGAATAAGACAAAATTGACAGTCTGTACAAGAAGCAATGCCTAGAACACACACCAAGCCACACGGCAACTGTTCTGCATTTCTTATACATTACTTATACAGATTTTTTTTGTTAAAAATTTTAGTGAGAAAAAAATCCTTAATTTTAAAAACGTTTAAAAATCTTAAATGTGCAGCTTCTTAATATGTACAAATTTAAATGTTATTGGAAATATATGTGGAAAAACCAATAAGTTCAGATGATTATTTGTGATCTTTTTTTATATTTGAATTGAATAAAAAAATAATCTGCTCATTAAGATCGCATTGCATTTATATTCTAGAAAAAAAATGAATCGGTAAAAAAAATGTCTGACGTAAAATTTAAAATAAACTTCCAGAACAAAGAATATTGTTTTTGCTCCTAGTGTGGAGCCTGATACAATGTTCTCCTAATGGAGGTATCTCAACTCAAGTTGCTCTATAAAACCAATTTATTTTTAAGTCATTCGAATTGAAAATATCAAATGGAAAAATAGAATAAGAATCTTGTAAGATAATTTCCGACTGCCTTCATTTTTTACTTGTCAAGTTTATATTTGAGTTTTTTTTATACTTTATTTTTATTAATGGCTTATTTGCCAAGATTAGCTTAAAAAATAATTAGAAAACACTTGTTCTCTATACTTATTTTCTTCGACTGAAAACATTCAAGATATTGTCTAAGCATAAATTCTTTTCTCAGTGACGGTCAATTACGACAATTTACGCCTCATATGAAGATAAAACTTTTACTTGTCTCTTTGAAATAAAATATTAGGGTAGACCGCCTAATATTGCCCTCATTATTAACATAAAGGAAAAATATCGTTTAAGTTGCACAAGCTCGAGAGATTTATTTTCCAGTCCCTCACTGGATATAAACGGATGCGTTTCATTTTTTCGGTTATTACTCAAAGGGGATTTATTCTATGAATTACTGCTGCGAAACTTTCGAAGAGTTTAATAAAACTGTAATTTTATCTTTTGGCAGCAAACACTTACTATGTAAAAATATTTATACATATATGGTCAGAAATAGCATCTTCTAAGAAAGGTATTTGTTATTTTTAATGATTGCTTTACTATGTAGAAAGTAACTTATGAATCATTTTATTTTTAACATTAATATGTGTTTTTCTTCTTCTTCTTTGGCCATGTTCGCTCCCTATGTGGAGCATATGGCCGCCACGCGGCACCTCCATGTTTCCCTGTCTCCCGCCAATAGCTTTGCTTCCTCCCATGACATGCCAGCATCCCTCAGTTCCGCCGAGTACATCCTATGGATAGTACCCGACGGACGTCCAGGACGCCGGAATCCCACCGGTCGAAAGAAGAGGCAGGCAGGATTGAGGCTTTCCGGAGGCATCCGCAGCACGTGACCCAGCCAGTTCCAACGTCTCTCCATAACCACTGACGTGACGGGACGCTGTCTTGTACGCTCCCTTATCTCTGAATTCCTCACAAAATCAAACCACCTCACCCCCATTATCCGACGCAAGCATCTGTTCTCGAAGCTCAGTATACGGTTTTTCTGAGTCTTCGTCAGGTGCCATGATTCGCAACCGTAAAGCATTACCGGCAGAATGCAAGCGTTGAACAAGTGGCATTTGGTTTTAATCGAGTACAGCTGTGTGTCCCAGACAGTCCGCATTGAGTTGAATGTGGCTCCAGCCATTCCTAAACGAATGGCGAGCTCGTTTTTTGTACTACCGTCTTCGGGGATATGTACGCCAAGGTATCTGAAGCTGTCAACCCTCTCGATGATCTGTCCCGCGCTAGTAAGGGTCCTATCAGAGTCATGACAGGTTTGGTTACACATCACATTGGTCTTACTAGTATTAATTTTTAGACCAATGCGACCTGAGTTAGTTCCTAACCCATCAATAGTCTCCTGGATGCCCTCAATGGATTTATCGAATATTACAGCATCATCGGCATATTCAAGGTCACACAGCTTCAGACCGGGACCAACAGCCACACCTCGATCAGGCGGAATTGACCTGCGAAGTATGAAGTCGAGGATAATAATAAACAGGAACGGTGCAAGAACGCACCCCTGTCTCACTCCGGTTGTGACCCCGAACCATTCGGTATTTGAGTCACCGATTCTCACACAACATGCACTATTCTCATGTTAGGATTTGATAATGGCCACAATCTTTGGCGGAATCCCGTAGGCATCCAGTATCCTCCACAAAGAGGGTCTGTGCGGACTATCAAATGCCTTCTCATAGTCGACGAAACAACAAGCAAGAGCACTGTTAAATTCATTGCTCTGCTGGAGGAGACATCGAAGATTGTGTATTTGGTCCGCACACGACCTTCCAGGGAGGAAGCCCGCTTGATTTTTCCTAAGTATTTTCATAATGGGACCTCTTATTCTCGCCAAGAGAATGTGTGCCATTACCTTTCCAGGAATACTGAGAAGAGTTATGCCTCGGTAATTGTTACAGCTGAGGGGATCACCTTTTTTGTGGAGTGCTAACACCTCACCGTCCACCCAGTCCCTAGGACAACGCTCACCGTCCCACACCCTGGCCATCAGGTGATAGAGAGGATGTAGGACGGCGTTAAGACCACATTTCAGAAATTCCGAATGTATTCCGTCTCCACCCGGTGCTTTGCCGTTTTTAAGCCTCTTCACTGCCAAGATGATTTCGGCATGTGTGGGCGTACGGTCTGAAATACCGGACACTCGGGGGAGGTCCATAGATGTAGCCTCTTCGGTTACGTCAAAAGGGTCCTGGGGGGGCGGTCGGTTCAGCACCTCGCAGAAATGATCCTTCCAAATCTTTTTAACGCTTTCTGCGTTTGACTCTATTGCTCCATCAGGGCCGCGAATTGGCCCGGGAGTCGGTGGTCGCTTTCCGCAGACCTCGCGCGTGATTTTAAATAACTTCTTGGTATCATTTCTGCGGGCCGCCACCTCAGCTGTCTCAATTTGCCGATCCAAGAATCGGCGCTTGTCAAGTCGCGCAGACTTCTTGACAACTTTGTCCTGATTACGATAATCAGCGCGACGTTCTTCAAATTTTTCAGGGTCAGCTTCACTGTCCTTCAGTGCTTTTAGCCTGGCCCGCTCTTCAATTCTCCTCCACGTATTTTCGGACATCCATTTTGGTTGCCCCTCCCTCCGGAATCCGAGAACATCTTCGGCCGATGATGCAATAGCACGTTTGATACAGCACCAGTCCGCCTCAATGCGATCGGACCCGGATATAGGTCGCACGGAGACACGATCTATTTCCTTCCTTACAGCAATCTCGAATTTTAGTCTAGTAACATATGTATATTATAACATATTTTTCGAATTCGAATTTTAGTCTAGTAACATATGTATATTATAAACATATTTTTTCATTAGCTCTTCACTTTTTTCGGGCGCGAAGAAAAAAGAGTGCTACATTTGTGTTTTGCTTTATACATATAGTTGATCAATGCTTAATACAAAAAGAGTGAAATACTTATAAGAGAAATAGTCTGATAAATAATATTTTTGCTATTTCATAGTTATATAGACTTTGCGCTATTTTCAGTACAGTTTTAGACGTGCGGCTATGTGGTTTATTAATTTTTCTCTTCAATTTTATTAAAAAATTTCAATGAATATTTGTTAGAAAATTTGTGAATTCGTGATACGGTGTATTAAATTATAATTGGATATTAATTGTATGCATGCAGCTGTGGTTTGACTATATGCTAACAAGAGGCTCGCTCAATCTCAGAGCTATTTGCAGTGTTCTGGGAAGTGGTGAATTTTTTTTATTACTCTCAAAGAAGTATATTTTGTATTGTTAAAACATTCAAATGTAACATAGTATAACCTCAAACAATTAATATCATCAGTTGAAAAAATAGATTACCAATCTCAGATTGCGAAAATGAAGATTTCAAGATTGCCGCCGAAATAGGTAATATTTTTTAAATGTACAAATATATACCGAAGCGGCCGTAGGTAAAATAATGTCAGAAATTGCAGTTAGGTATTGTATAGGTATCTGTGATTGTATATATATATATTTAACAAGGAGCTCGCTGGCCTAAGTCAAATTTAACAAAAGGATCGCGCAAGACCTTCCGATCCCTTTTCGAGTCCCCATTTGTTTGTATGATAAGAAGTAAAGAGTGAAGATTGATTTTTTTAACCTTTGATCTTATTTCAAAGTATATAATGTGAAATCAATCACGTGGAATATAAATGTAGTATTTTTAGTAAAAGTAAGAAAATATTTTCATTTAAATCTTTGTATAACACAATTATATTGTATTGCTTATGTATGAATACTCAAAGTTGTTCGCAAATTGTTTGAATGACAGGAAAATACCATTTGCGAAAAGGATAGTAAAAATGTCAAATGATACAATTCAGAAAGATTATTTGTTGAAATGAATATAATATTTATATTAAGCCTGTATTTACTTATGACAAAACGCTGTCATGCGATATTTTTGCTGATTCGACTCAAGAAACTCGTAGTTCAAGCATCAAGAAACTAATCGTATGATATTCTATCCTATTATTATATAATAATATATACACGTTATCTTTATAAATAATATTAGTCGTCCGATCGCCGGAACCGAAGAAACCGAAGAAACTGAAGAAAATTTTGTATTATAGGTGATTGTATGAATTGCGGAAAAGTAAGGTTACTTTGTGACAAATAAAAAAGCGTGAATTATAATAATACTTTGACAGCTAAAGCATCAAATTGTGCATGTTTTTGTTCGTGGGAACGTGGGAACTGTGGGGGCTACTTTATGGAAATAAAATTCAAATTTAAATTTGAAGAATATCAAAGTAGTTTAGTTTATAAAATATTGTTATCTTTTGATCTTCCATAAGTTTTACCGCAAACTTTACGTGTGTCCAGTAAATATTGTTAGAAGTAAATTTTTCCGATACTATTGCACCGAGTCGGAGTTAACAAGCGTCAAACAACTTCTTATATGGGTCACTTCCTGAAAGAATCTTATTGATATTTATAGCTTTGGAACTCTCTCAAGTATCACCACACCTATCAGGATACACTAACATGAAAAATAACTTCTTATAAACGTGGAAACGTTACTCGGGTATGTGTAAGTTTTGAAAATATAATCACTACTTCTGTTTAAGTTTGTGAATAAGGGTCAATTATTTACATGCATTTTTAAAATATTGAATTACACTAACTTGTAACCAGTCTTCAGCACCCTATCACGTTTTTGATTCAATATAATACAAAAAATAAAAATAATAGTATATACATAAATTACTTTTCATGTGATTCATATGAAAATTGTATGTTCATATTTTAATTTATATAAAGATAGTGTCGCCATATTTTTGTCTTATGTTTTGAGATTTATACCAAAATTTTCTTTATCTTTCATGCAATATAACAAGTAAAACACACTTACTGAAATAATAAGAAAGCTATAATTGTGGTCAGCAACAAATTGTTTTCACAATATTTCAGCTATACAATATTTTTACAATATTTCATGCGTCTTTAACAAAACGATGACAATTTGTTATGTTCTCGAAACAAATGGCACGGCGCTCATTGTAAACATTTAATTAATGAAAATTTGATATAAAAGTATTCTTCATCTGATTGTTCTTATGACTTAATTTTTCAGAATACTGCCCAATACCACAAATATTTACATGCTATCTAAATAATAATAATTTTTGATAGTGTTGAAACTTTTATATCAATAAATTGTAATTTATATGAAATTATCGTTGCTAAAATCAGAAGTGTACGACTATTGAACAACTTATATTTTGTTGTCCTACGTGACTGTTTGTCTTGAGCGAGTTTGGGTTGGGGATGTTTTAGAACAATAAGAGCCTTCAGAAGTTAATATTTATTTATTATTGTAAAGTAGTTGATTTATAACCTAACGGAATTTATGACGACAATGTTTAATCGTCGAGATTGATCTCAAATTTATGAGTGAACAAAAGAACAAAGATTTTAAAAAAAAATAGGAACGACATCCCAATTGAGTATATTGTTATTTGCAAAGAAGAGTATTAAAATTTGTATAAAACATTCAAAAAATAAATATTGTCTTTCACACTTCTTTATAATAATTTATTCAAGTTAAGATTTTGACTAAAGTTGCCAAATGGTACGTAAAAGCTCTGGAAACAAATACGACAACCTTCATGTTTTCTTGAAAATTAATTAGATATGTTATCTTGTTATAATTCTGCATTTTGTAGTAAGTTATTTTTTTTAAATAAAGCTCTTTTATGTTCATTTTTTCAATGTGGGTGCAGTCTACATAATCGAGTATAGGGTTTCACAAAACAAAGTAAATTATATTAAAATGGCAAAATAATACTTAACAGAATATTAAATATTTCTTGCAGATGTTTTATCTATAAAAAAAGAAAGTCATTTGAGTCGATTTCCCAACATTTCAGGATTATGAAAATTGCCTCTTTTGTTTCCCAAGCCATAAAATGTACACAGTTTTTAACTTTTGTTTGTCCTATGTTTTTCATTTTTTATTTTTACTTACATTACAAATTTCATTACTTCAATAATAAGAGCTTTCTAAAACATACGCATATGAAGCCTAGTATTGGATATGGATAAATAATTTGTAGAAAATAGTTTTATTTTCAGGTGTTGATTCTCGCTCTCTGCTCTCATCTCTGATCGTAACATAAAATAGTGGAAAAAAATCATCAGATTTTGTTTTATTTTTGTACAACTAACGTATTTTCTCCATGAGTTGCCAGTACAAAACATTCAAGTGACTTAAATCCGTGTAGAGATAAAATAGCAAACTACTGAACTGTTGAAAAGAAAATACTTAAATAAACATATTCAAATAGAATCCGACAAAGAACATAAACACGTGTTTGTAGAATCAGGATGTAAATTTCAATGTTACCGATAAGAGAGACGCCTATATCTACCGATTTTCAGGAAGTTTGTCGTTTTTAGTTTTTGATGCCCTCTCTTCAAGGGTGATTTATATCACAAAAACCTATTACCTACCCGGCATTTAATAAACCCAGTAAAAAGTGTAAAAGTTTTGAATAATTAAGGCATGTATAATTTTTTTTCGTATTGGCTCAGCATCAGCATCTTGTTTTCGTTGTATGGTACAAATTAGGGATTTTCGGTTTTCAAAAACCAGTTTTTTGGCAAAATTTGTAAATTCGAAAACCGGTTTTTCACCTTCGCAACCGGTTGTACCGAATTTTTCATAAACGAGTTTATAAGCAGGACAGAAAATTTGGATCTTTTATTTGATGGCTTATAGACCATATGCCCCCACATCATAACTCAGCGAAATATATATCAGGAAATTTTGTTACAAAACGATCAGTGAACGCTTTGTGTTTTCTTAAATCATATTTTCTGAAGAGTAACGCCAAATATATTTTTTGTGTATTATGTATATAAATAAACGACATAAAAAAATTGAAATTTTTCCCGCTATTTTAACTGAGTTATCCATTTTTTTTGTAAAACTTCAAAAACCGGACAAAACCGGTTTTCGAACAATATTGACATTCGAAAACCGGTTTTGTCAAAATTCGGTTTTTGTATAAGCCCTAGTACACATATTCAATTGACATATTTTTCTCTTAACTCCTCCATGCTCATGATGTATTCATAGCTAGTTGAGCCATTAAATCATTCAAGCATTTTAAGCATTTATAAATAAAATGAGGGTGAAAATTAGACCTAGAATATATTTTCAAGCATATATACATTTTTAAATTATTTTTAGCTTCTAACATAGGTTTAAATACTGTCAATAAACAGTGAAACTGAGATGCCATCATGGCAGGGAACGTGATTTTTTAGGATGGCATATTACGGGTTAATATCCGAGTATATTTTTATAAAGACTCGAATTTTGGACAGTATTAAATATAAAATATTTAGTGTTCATATGAAATAGTCAGTATTTATATAATTGATCGTTTACTTTAAGGCCAGTTTTATGATGAAAACCAAACCTTAAATAACCTAAACTCATTATTATAATAACGGCTATGGGCGAAATTTTGAATAAGCACTGAAATTTGTTGTTTATTCTGGCGACGAAATATTAGATGTTTATTAACCAATAACTTCAAAAAATACTGTCCATTAATCTATTCAAAAACTTGTCAATTAAATATTAACTCTTTTATAAATATGCGTTATTTAAATGCAATGGCACCATTTTATAAAAAAAGATAGGATGAGTATTAACATAGTGATTAGAAAGTTCCCAACAGATAATATATTATGTGAAAATAAATTGTATTTTATTGGTAAGTTTGTTGTAAATATGTGAAATTATGTCATTTTTTTTAAAGAATTTGTTGTCAATTATAATTAAGTTACAGTTTTTTTTGAATATTCACATTTCGTATACACTATTCTTAGTCCAAAAGGTGGTGGATACTACGTTGAGTACTGTTTAAAACTGTATCAACAGTAATTGAACTGTTCATGACACTATAAGGCATTACATCAAAGATTTAATGTTCTTAATGATACCTGATCTTAGACCAAGATCCAAAGTATTTTGCATTAAAATTAACACATCAATGTTGATAATAAAAAAACAAATATTGTAAGGTTTTGAAGACGACACAGTAGAGTTTATAATTTTATACAATTGTGAAAGAACAAGAAAAAGTTCAAGACCAACATGCCAACAAAAAGAAAAGTTTAAAAAATATATAAAAAAAATATATAGTTGAATTCATAGTTATATTGTCAAAATATAATTTTATTGTTGTGTTCTTTTACCATTTTCTTATTCTTTCCGTTTCTCGACGTGGATCACACGAATGGTGATGGAAATTATTTCAATAATGATAAATAGTTGCGTTTTTTAATAAAATAAAAAGAAGTTTTTAAACTTATTGTATTGTATTCACAAAGAAGTCGGAACCTAAAAGTGTCAATGTCTTCTGTGTTTGAAAAGTATATCGACCTCCCCGTTAACGTAAAAAGTGTATTTTCCTTAACCATGTGAGTGAGATTTATGTCCTTATTTTCAGAATGAAAAAGCTTTAAATAACACCAAGTTACGTAATGCATATTACAACCTACTGTTAAGGAAAGCGTGCATAACATTTGCGTTGCGGTAATCCCTCGAGTGATATTTTATTTACACAAAAATAAAAACGTAATTTGACTTCCTTGGCGTGTCACATTATAATTAAATACAAATATTTTATATTAAATTGCCAACATACGTATCATAAAATGTGTAAGGTTTAAAGAAGAGAGAATGTCAATCGGCAACCTTTTGGAAAAACCCAAATATTTTTTTTTCTTCTTGAAAATAAATTAAATATTAGTTTTAATGTCACAATTCGTAAAAAAAGATTAGTTAAATAGTAAGTTAAATAAAAACAAAATTTTCGATTTTTTTCTTTCACATACGCATCGCCAGTAAATTTTTGCGAACCCAGCTACTATTTGGTGTCTATGTGGGCGTTAAAAGAGGTCGAGTATAATATTGTAAATGGTAATTGTAAATGCTACCAACCCGGTTTAAGCCAAAACCGAATAACCGGTGTTTTGCCTGTTTTAAGAAAAACCGGTTTACTTTACATGGTTAACCGGGACTTACTGAAAACCTTTTTTAGCTTTTAGTGCAATGGATTTTTATACAATTATTTATGTGTTTGGTACCGTGGTAGCAGTGGTAAACATCGTTGACTTCCGTGACAGACTCAAGTTCTATTACAAAAAGTATGGAAGGCATCCGTGCTTATAACTTAAATATTCCCTCATTCCATTTCAATTCTAACAATTTGCTGAGATTTAACTGGGAAAACAATTTGCTACTTATAAGTTATTTTCTAGCCCTATTCTTATATTCTCGCTCTCAAAAAAAGTCTTTCACTCGAAAAAGATAGGTTCATCAACTGAGTAACAAGCAGTTCTCGAAAAAAATCTTGTTCGGATAAACTTTATTTCAAGTCCTTATGCTTCACATTAGGAGCAGACTTGTTTGAAAAAAATAGTTAATCTACTCTTAAATGCACCTTATCGATTCATATTTAAGCTAGCAAAATGCACTATTTTTTTGTTTTGGAATATTGGTTTGTGTGGTACTAAAATAACTAAAATTATTTTTTTCAAAATAATTCCGGCTTAAGCCGGTAAACCGGTTTATTCATTTGAAAAAAACCGAAAAAAAGTTAGTTGCATTGTACGGTTAATTGGATGCCCAAATCCGCATCTCAGGAGCTAAATTATGCTTTTCATATCGACTGTGGAAAGGAAAAAGGATGTAACCCTCAATTTTCCAAAACAGCTTTTTTTCGATCATCACAATGTATACAATTTGACACACATTCTATCAAAAGGATGGAAGCTGAAAATGCCGAATAAGTATCCAAATATAGCTTTTAAGTTTGAAAAGGATGACCTTGTAAACAATTAAAACCAAGAAAAAACACTGAAATAAAGGGTTTTCCGAGACAATTTCTTTAATTAATATAAGGTTATGTCAATTAAACACCAATTCAGAAGTATCCGTGCACTTCAAGGTTGCGTATAATTCGTAATTTGCATGTCACAAAATCATCAAAACACGATTTTAGCGCCTCCTGTAAAATTTGTGGGTTACGTCCTTTTTTCTTTCCACAGTCGATATAGTATTTAAAAATATATTTTTTGCATACCTACCTAATCAAAATACGTTATATTTCGGTTTAAACCGGTTAACTGGTTTTATTGCCAGAAAAAAACCGAAAACCGGTTAGTTGGAAACTCCGGTTAATTGGAAGCCCTGCACGTAAGGATGTTGTTTTGATTCTTCTCGTTTTTATAAAGATTGTTTATATTTTAATACAACTAAATAATTAAACTCATTGTTTTGTTAGGACTAAAATAAACTATTTAATTTAGTAATTGTAATGGTAAAAAGTTCACAGTCTAAATTTCGATGATATTCAAATAAATTTTCCAGATAAAAAATATGTAAATTTTACGCCTTATTTTTAATCAAAAAGTTTTTGATTTTTAAAACCTCTTGATTTTCAGTATATTATTCAGGACATTAAAATATTGTTTGAATAATTGAATGTTTAAAAAGTCTTTCAATTATTTTTCCAAAATTAATTTCCCGTTCAAAATAGAACGAACCTTAGTGTTCTCAAAAATAACCAATATAAATCTTAGAGTACCGGTGAGTACTTTCAGATGGAAAAATCGATCAATCCTCTCTAATTGATGGCCAATAAATAACGAAGAGCTACATTATGTACTATGCCTTCCTTTGCCAGAATAAAACGTGTACGTCAGTCAAGTCTTTCAGATTGAAAAAAACTTTTTTTATTCTCTTCACTTTATATGACTGACATTTACAGGTGAACTAACTATTCTGTAAGATAGGTTATACGATGAATTAAAAAAAGGTTTACAATTTGTTTTATAATTAAGGTTTTTAATTATGTAATACCTCAAATATTTTTAGAATTATGAATAAGAAGCGAAATAATAACTAATTAGTAAATTTTTGTTTTTATTTTAACGAACTGTTTTTTTAGGAAGTCGATAAATCAGCATTTTTATCGATTATTTATATTCTGTCTAAAACGCCAATAGATGTTTTTATGTGGGAGTAAAATGATTTGTTAGTTCTCTTACAGTTATGTTTTCTAGTTTTATGGATATTTAAATTTATTTTTACCAACTTACATTATATCAAATTATCGACTACTTCATGCTTTAAAATGAGTTAGTTGCAGTTTTATTTTTAAAATTGTAAAATCATACGAGATAAAATCAACGAAAAATTGTATGAGTCACTCGACTACTTTTGTGATACTTTTCTACAAAAAGTATCACAAACACTCTGGTACAATATCTCAAATTTAAATTTTATATTTATCTTATTTAGAGTTGAACCCAGATTCACCGAATCGGTTGGCCAACTAGACCATCCAAGGCAACTATCACTTTATAATCAAGTGTTTGAATATAAATTATGGATATCATAATAAACACTGTTTTCACTAAGCCTTACAATGGCTTTTCACGGTAAAATAGTTAACCATATTCGATTATTCGAAGAAAACCTTATATGGTTAACTAACAATAACATTATGTTAGTTGAATTGGACGGTGATTTTGTGGAAAATGATTTTTAATATTAAATTGAAGATGATAACGTTGTTATTCAGCCAATTGCGTAACTGGGCTTGACAGATGTTTTGGCTTTTTTTGATATCTTCAGTGATATTTTATTTACAGATTTTTCACTTAAATGTACGTAAAAAAATGTTTTTTTTTATGATACGTAACATTATATTCTATTCAAAAAACAATTCTCAAATAAATCAAAAATGTTTCATGTCTAGTTGCATAACCAATTGAAAAAAAATGTAATCGATCAAATTTTATATCTTTAAATACACATTTATTTTTATTTAAATATAAATAATGTTCACTTACACAAAACAAAACCACGTAAGATTCTGTGCACGTTTCTTTGTTTCCATTAAATTTTATTAAAACAATATAATAAATTTAAAATAGCATCCGCTTGCAATGTTTTTTTATTATTTTCTTTTGATTATCTTTTGATTATCTTTTTATATTATTAACTATAATATTAGGTTGTTAATTAAAAATAATTCAATATTTTCACACGTTTTACAACGCTATACTAAATCTAAAAAGACATATTTTATAGTGAGTTTTCAATCTTAAAAAATCTTTTCCCATGTACTTTTAAAGCTTGTTTTCAGCCGTTCTTTAGATTTCAAACAGGTACTGTTTTCTGATGTGCTTGGATTTTTATTCACATCACACCCTGAAAACATAAAAACTTTACTGTGCGTACTTTGGTTGAAAAATTTGTTACACCTATGTCTTACGTTAACCAATACGTTGATATAGTTTTCACGGTAATACAAGAATTTTAAATCAGTGTAAGAAGTAAAAAAATTAACATACATAATCAAAGTTTTGTAACACGCGAAAGCTCTTACGAAAAATGTAAAAAGGCGTTTGACTTTTCGATACTTTAAAATATAAAAATATTTTAATACATAACCATAAATATGATATTGTCTAAAATAGTGGTAAACGCAAATATAATAACGCAAATATAATAAATATAAATTTTAAAACAATAAAGATTTATTATATTGATTTCATTAAAAATCGAACCTGTTGTGATGTTTTCCAGTAGGTTGTAAGTTGTAATCCATTATTGCAACTTTGACAAATTTTCGATTTGTAAAAATATATTGTTCAAAACTTACTGTCGTATTAAGCAAAACTTTAGTGTTATAATAGTGGTAAATTTTCATATGAAGTAATAATATTAAATTGTTTTTATTTACCATCTTTATTCAACCATTCACAATAATTGTAATATTGACTTTATTTCACAACTCAATAATCCTTTTTTTATCTAGTTTATATTTTGGTAAATATTTTAGTTTAATGACTTAAAATATTTTTTTAGTAGTTAAGAATTATTCAAAGAAAACAATATAATCATAATTATTTTTGCCGTTTTAAAGAAGTTATGTTTTATATACGCCAAATGAATTACTCAAATATGTTTTCTGCTTTAATTTTTTACGTCTGACTCATTATGTATACATGTATCTATTTACTGTTGTTTTGTTGTATTTCTGACAATGCTTTGAGTGAGCATTTGAAAAACAAATATAATTAGAATTTTCGAACATTAAAAAAGAACCGAAAATATGGTAAAAGTTCTCTGAGTCTCCTTCATCACTGGTATTGTTTATTTGTATTATCTTTCCATCGTTACTGACACAATGGCATTATCGTTTCAGAGATGACCTATCTAAAGTAAAGACAATTTACATGGACATATAAAGTTAATAAGAAGACAGTCATTCTCATTATGCTAAGGGTGCTGTTTTTAGTTGTATTCATTTTTAAAATAAAAAATAAAAATATGGGGGATCATTGAGCAAAACTGCTCTCGGTCTAAAACGACTCTTAGGTATTTCCTCTGAATTATTATGAAAGCAAGAGATTGTTAGATTATGTTTGCCTACCTCGTGGTGAAGCTTTTGAGACATTTCACGAACTGAATCGTGCATGGTAGATATTTTAAAGTCTCTACGAAGCAGCGAGTTACTCACGTACCACGGGGCGTTACACGTATGTCGCAGAGATTTATTTTGTAGAATCTGGAGCAACTATATATGTTTGTGGTGAGCATAAATAAATAAGCCCATATTGGATTAAACTGTTGCTGTTGGATTAGTAGCTATTGTAATATGTGTATATGGTGAGTTGTATTTTAGCGTGTATATTTATTTTAAACAGTCACTTGCTTTGCCACTTTTTGTATCTGCTGGTTTTTTACAGGGAAGGAAACCAATTATACAATTGATATATGTTGTCATCTTTTAACCTTTTTAGCGGTTCTTTGAATGAGTATGAAATAAATTTGGAGACATTTTGGTTTTCCATATATTTTATCACTTAACTTTGTATTAATTTGATATTTTGAATACTAATCCTGTAAGCTATTAACAAAGTATCGACTTATTCTTAAAGTATGCAGTATACAGCGCCATGCCATAATTTGTTAAATGTATTATAGACAAAATCTTGTTCACAATTGTTACTGATTCACTGTTTCCACTAGGGTCAAATTTAGATTAGTAACCGTAGGTAGCAACCAAATAAACAATGAAAATTGGGAAGCTTGGGATACCAAACTACAGTTGAAAAAGAAAGATTTGTGTACAAAGCTTAATCTCAAAAAACATTGACGGTTCACTGGATTTGCATCAAATTGTCGTTAAACAGTGATGAAAAATATTGAGTCAATTTTGCTGACGTACTTTTGAGACTATTATTAATTAAATCAACGTCATTTCCTCTTTTCTCAACTTTGTTCAGGTTACATTTGTTATAAGAAGACTTACTTTTTCTAAGACGAAAATATCAGTCACTAATTTATCAGTTCTTAACAAAAACACGAAAATGTTTCGTGAAGAATTTATATGTCTAACATTAGGAGTGAACATGGTTTTAAAATAATTAAAAACTAATAGAAAATTTAAATTAACTTTGATTATTCCACGTATTGTGTTACTAACTGTGACACGTGTTTCGCCTCTTTCAGAGGCATTTTCAGACTTACTATCGCAAAGTTTGCTTAAGTAATGAAGCAAGATTGATTCTAACATTTTAAAATTATGAAATTACAAAATGGAGTTTGGGTTTTTTTCCCTTTTAAGGGAAGCACGGAGAGGGGTGATAGAATCTAAATAAAGCAAACAAATAATGATACTAATGAGTTGCAATCAATCAGATTGGGATTTTCCCTTTTTAAGGGAAGCAAGGAGGGGATTATAGAATCGAAACAAAGCAAACAAATATAAGCATACTATTAATGACTACATTACAAACTATTAAACTAATAAGCTGCAATCAATCAGATAGGTTGGTGATTACTCTATTAATTGGAAACAGTATAAGTCATGGCGAACAACCTGTCCTATTAAGAATATTATTTAATATTATTCCTTTTTTGTTAAGAGTTTATTAAGGAGTATATTTAGTTGTATGTAGTAGCCATAGTAAGTCTGAAGATGCCTCTGAAAGAGGTAAAACACGTGTCACAGTTAGTAACACAATACGTGGAATAATCAAAGTTAATTTAAATTTTCTATTAAAATGAACTTCCACAAAGTTACCGCCGAAACCATCGAAAGAATTAAAAACTAGCTTAAATATTGCTAGAATATTTTTTTATAGTATGTATTTTCTTCACAGTATTTGATCCTATTATAACACAACCAATGGAGTATTTTCAAGACAATTTAAATAACGAGAACTAGCAGTCAGTTGTCTGAGGTAAGGGTACAGATATTTTTACTCCCGTTTGTCCCGTGTTTTTATTTTTTTTATCCAGCCCAATTTGCGAGGAAGACACAAAAATATCACAGACATTGGAATAATTTATAAATAAAAAATACCATCGTATAGTAATACTCTTTCATAACAATGAAAGTTAAAATTGTCAAACAGATTTGAAAAAAAGCAGGAATTAGCACGTACGTGTCATTAATACTGTACCAAAAAATATTGACTCTGGTATGTACTTTTTAATGCCAATGCCATTTTATAAAATATATTTTTTAAAAAAGCGACTTAATTGATCATTTATTTAAAAAAAACTCATACGATAACCGCCCTAATTTTTTTAGCCCTAAGCAATATTATTTATGTCTAAATAATACCTTTAAAATAGCACACACATGCTAACAACAAAAATGGCAGTATTCGTACGAGCAGTTTAAAAAGTTGCGAATTTTGGTACTGCCAGATGAATATTTCAACCTTTTCTCATACAATATTGAATACAAAGGGTTCACCTCTTGTATTCAGAGTGTCATTTTTTAAGAATGAAAAGATTTTTGTATGAATTCTATCGCAATTCAATTTCAGAAATGCTGATATAATAATATATGCAATATAAAATACAAAAAAAACATATATTGTTGTGGTTATATTTTTTCGTGTGTAACAATATATCGTCCCACCGAGGTAAACCACTCTCATACAACTTTTATTTTTCATTATAAATATAGCTCTGTTGCACGAGTTATATATTTTGAATAATTCTGACTTCTATATTATTTAGGATGACATTTAAAAAATTGCCTTCACTTGAAAGATTAACGAGCTATCATTAATTCAAAATTGTAAAATCTTTCTAGTTCCCGGTAAAAAGTAGTGTAAATACATCATGGAACTTTCATGTATAACATTAAAAAGTTGTACCACCTACCAGTTAAAAAATAAACAGATTTAAATTTCTATTTAATTCAGATCTGTTGAACGCTCAAATTATTTTTGCAAGTTCCCCTTTATTTTATCCTTTGCATCAGCCTATGTCAACTACTGTTTTATATTATGTATATATATTTTTAAAATTTTATTTCTTTTGTAAGAATTGATATGGTTTTTAAAAATGTCTTTTTCAGAATCTTCATTGCTGTCGATTTTGTTGAAGTACACAGACTTATTACTTGGAAGCGGGAAAAACACAAAATTATCATTTAGTTATTTACCTTAATAATGTGGAATTTCACTTTGTTAAAAATTTATCAAATTTTAATTGTGCTTATAATTGCCATCATTCACCACTTATAATTTATTAGTCTTTGAAAATTTTTTAATTGTATTTTAAAGGTGTTAAGCATTTTAATTTTGTGTAATTTGTAAATTCTTTTCATTGTTAATTGTTGCTTACACCTTTTATTTCAATTTAATTTTGTATAAATAGCACTGTTTATATATTTTCCATATCAGTTGCCAATGCTCGCAATGAGCGAAACCGGTCCTGACCTATTAAATAAAGAGGGATAATGTACAAAAGAATATTTCGTTTTTATTAATATAATACTTTTCCACCAAGTATTGACAGTGAACACCCTAAAAGTGATTATATGATCTTCATTGGGAGTGAAAATGGATAAAATATTCTTATCATTAGCTGATGCTCGCAATTAAAAAAACTCCGGCTAGTTTTAATAACGTGGAATTAGTATGTATAAAAAGTTTTTTTTGTAATGTAATGTTTTCCCACCAAGAATTTATAGTGAACAGCTTAAAAGTAATATTATTTTTCATTTCAATAAAACTTTCATTGAAACAAAAACCTTAAAATTCATATTAATTATAAAATAAACTTATAATATTTAAAAAACCAATGTTGTCAAGTGGTTTCGCTTCCATGCCTTACCACTTCTAAATAAAAAAAATAATCAATGAATAAAATTTATCAAACATTGATTCGTCACATAAAATTATTGGTGCATAAAAATACTAAAGAGTGGTGCTTTGTGAATTTTAATTATACTAATTGAAATTTTATTTTCAATTGAATAATCACTTATCAGAGTGTTTGCTGTGTATTTATTTTCACATATTTCGTAATTCTATAACAAATTTATTGGTTTTTGTTGAATGAATATTTGATGGATGCAATTATTTTGACACAAACGCATTCCTGCTGATAATATGAATGCAATATTTTCAAAATTTAAAATAAATCTTCCACTACACACATTCAATTTATTTATTATGCCCATATAAAAAAACTACCCACTATCTAGAAAAAAACTTGCACCACTTTAGTTCAGCGTGACAATAAATCTTTTCATTATTAGATATTTTATTACTTTTTCATTTTCTGAAATTTGTATCATCTTTGTTATTTTATATGTTATACAAACTACAAAAAAATAAATATATCAATTCACTTTATTTTATTACGTGTTTTTCGATATTTTTCCATTAAAAATGGACACATTAAAAAAAATACTTTTTCATGAATTAATCAATACAATAAATCACAGGTGTATGGTATGTGGAAGAACCAAATTAACATCATAACAAAACATTTAATTTGATGATAAGTTTTTATCGAATGTAGAAGAAAACAGGGTTCATTTTTCATGTTTTTTTAATTCCGGTTTTTAGCCAACAGCTATACCACTTGTCACAGGCGAAGATAAATGAAAGAAGATAATCGATGACTGCTTAATGAATCTCTATGATAACTGGAAGAGTATTTCATATTTAGGACTAATTTTTGTTTTAAGTTCACATTACAGGACAAATTATTTGATAATGTTTGTGATAACTAAAACTGATCTTGCTCTTTACAAATAACATTGAATCAGTACAAAATTATGTCTTGCCACCAAGATTTGATATTGAACACCTCAAAGTAATATTTCATAATCGGTCGTTATGAATTTATCATTGATCTTCGAGTATTCATATCTCAGCCGCTATTGGAATGGAGATGCCCATGTTTGGCATCCTCTCGTCCGTGAAAACTTGCGACGGCACTTTGTTCGTAAAAGCAACGCCACTATTTGAAGAGGGTATCTCTTGTTAGGTATTTCCGGTATTTTTTTTTCTTTCGGGACAGCATTCATTTATTTCCAGCGCTATTATTTCGGCTTATATAACAATGAAGCACATCAGTTGAGCGTCAAAAGAGATCTTAATGTAATTTTGCAGTTCATTAAACTCTTAAAGTTAAGTGATAAATATGTATTCTTTTAAAAAAAAATGTGTAGTGTTCAACTTTGTTGGCTTCTGTAACAAATGTCACGGGTTTAAGTCCCAGTACGAACAGCATATATTATTATATTGATTTTTTTCATATAAAAGCGTGGTTGTTTGTTATATTTGAAAATTCCTTCCAATCGTAACAATAGCGATTGGCTAAAAATTGGTCCTTTCATATCCCCTCTGTCTCTGAAAGAAGGAGAGGCGAAACAAATAAATAACAAGTAATTTGGATAGAAAAGCTGTTGTTGAGATACTTCCATTAGGAGGTCATATGATCTTAAATGTATGTGGATATAGTTATAAAAATGGGTTTTAGGAGTTAACAAAAATTCAACACTTATTTCGATAACTTAATACAAGTGAAAAAATAGTGATGTATTATTAAAGTGTCTTTACCTCTGTGAATAGTTACTAATTGATGTTTTTAAATTAATATATTGTAAAAAATAGAAAATTATTAAGTTTTTTTTAACAGGTAATAGCTATTTTTAAAAAATTGTAATATAAATACTATGCTATTTTTAACAATGAACATTTACGTTATTATTAAGTAAATGAAAATTTAATCAATTTTTTAATTCACATTGAGAGCTTTTTTAAGCTTAGTCGTAGTAAACTGGTATCCTTATAATTCGTCCAAGTGCAGTCTTTAACTGAATTCTTGCTTCGTTGTCATCATTAAAAATTGAGTACTCGCAAACATTTAAAGTTTATCGTAAGTGTTGTGAGTTAATGGTATCACAGGTAACACTTGTGCCCCGCGAACACGAAAAGGTTACGAGTTTTGCAGTCACCTAATTCAGGCAATCGATATCACTATATATTTTTTGATTTCACTAACATTTTAGTATTCCTATGGTGAGTGTGAATAATTGAAATATCTGGCTGTAATAAAAGTCATCACGTCATCAAAACGAGTGCTCTATTTCGATTTATTCATTTCCGGACATTTTTGGGAACCCGCAATGGACAAAAAAATGTTTAACGTTTTGCATAAATTATTACACCTCGAGAGGTCACTCAAATAAACCGCCGAAGCTGTAAATTTGTGAATGTTGTCTTTTTTTACCGATTTCATTTTTTATAAAAGAGCTCGCTTTGTGACACGAAATGTTTTTATTATTCAATAAAAACCTAACCATTGAAACTGTATCAATACGATATTGTTTGAATATGAAATAATAGTAAAATAATTATACATAATATGAATGTATTACATTGACGGGGAATGTATTATTTTTCTATTTAAGACACCCATATTTTTAATATGAAATCTGTAAAAAAAATACAAAAATCATTTTATTAGCGTTTGGTATTGGTCAATCAATTTTCATATACACAATATTGAGAAGTTTCATAGTTTATTGAATAATTGAAGAATTTCTTAAGAAGCTTTAATTTTTCTGTATTCAAAAAACTGTATAGCAGAAGCTTTTACTGGCGGAATTCCACCGATTATTGTACAATAATTCCCAAAATCCCGGTATAAGTGTCTAGCCAACCCTGAACCTCACCATAATAGTATTTATCAAACTGAAAAAAAGATTGTCATGCATATTACATTATATACCAAATATACGCGCTATTTTCAAAAAAATACCTTTTATGCTTTTTCATTTTTCCAATTTTGACATAAACAAACACAACATTCAATAAGACTCTTAGATCAAAATCGCTAAATAAGACTAATACTAATAAAATTAATGAAATCTAGGAGTGATGGGCTAAATAAGTTAGAGAGTAATTAAGTAAAAGATTAATAGATAGAGCATTTTTAAATCGGCTCAGACGTCTTGTTGGTCGTCGCAAAACACGAGTCATGAAAAACTAATTAAATTTTTAGATTCATTAATATCTGTCGTACTAAAATGTGTTCAAAATAACTTAGTCTGTAAAACAATGAATACCTACACAGAACTGGACAAAATGACTTTCTATTCAGTTAAAAAATAAACAGTTCATTTTAAATTATATTTGTTTTAAATTTAAGTGGGAGAGTGATGCTACTAGAATTCATTAGTTTTTTTTAATTAAAAAGTAAATTCCATAAGTTTCAATTTAGATTGTACATAGAAAATTTTGTAACGCAATGCGACTGTTATTTTAATCCGTTTACAGATTTCTATCGCCGAGTAGAAAAGGTTTAGCATTTTTATCTCTAGATAAGAACCGTTAAAAATCATTTGTTAAGCCTAAAACGTTTCAATGAATACAAAAAAAGCAAAGCAAAATTTTTCTTTGATTGGAAAACTGATATTTGAAAATACTTTTTCATAGCTTTTGGCAGAATTTCAAAACATCAAGCAGGTAATAAAATCTACAATTCATATTTTGACTTTTATAATTTCAAACAATTTGAAGAATTGTATTGCTATTTCAAGCAGTCAGTTTATCAATATTTTTTATAATATGGTACTTACAGACAAAACTTTTATAAAAAAAAAAAAACAATTTTATTCTTTATTCATTTATTTATGAAAAACAAAAGGGTGTTTAATACATGGCATTTCAGCTGACGCTATTGTATCATACATGACTTAAACATATAATAATATTGACAGTGTATTAAATAAAGAAAACAATTGTTTCGAATAACATACACTATAAAATGGTTCACCTAACATAAATAATAAATAAAAAAAAACGTGAAACATAACACAAAGTTGGCTATTGAATATGTTTACCTCTTTACACAATTTGTGCCTCATATAAACAACGCAAAGATAAGGTTTTTAATAAATAAATTGATTATCGCTTTAAATATTTTTTGCTTAGTTTAACGTAATTCATGTAGGCGTACTTACTTCTTTATTTCTAAATTCAAAGTATTTCTTTTTTTATTAAAATATTAAAAAAAAAGAAAAATAATTACAATGAATGTATTAAATTAATGTGATTTTTAACTAAATATATTATGTGGGTACATTTTTATAATTCCAAAACGTAACATTGACTAAGCTTTTCTTTTATTGCGTTAAAAAGCATGTGCACTACAATATTAATTTAATTGAATAACTATGTGTTGTGTTTTAATACATCAATGGGCTAAAATGGTTTATTTAAACGAAATACCAACGAGATAAAATACGTTTTACTACTACTCCATAACTTTCAAGTAATTTATCATCATAACCACGAGTATGGCCAAAGGTGGATATCGATTTTTTCAATAACTTGAAACCATTTTTCACAATCTGTTATACCCGTTTTTGCTTTTCATTACATGTACCTACCAACCGAACGGAGTTCTTTCAGTAATGATTGGTACAAGTTTTTATACTTAAATGAGAAGGTTCATCTGTTTGTTTGATGAATTTCAGATTATCAAAGACGCATAATCTTATCGGTAAGACGTCATTCTAAAATATTGATTGTTGAATTCAATATTAGTATTGCATATTTCAGTATATAAAAGTACATTTTCAGACAAGGAAAATAAAATGATCTTTTAAATCTTTTAATAAATTTTATTTATTACATAATAAAAGTTAAATCGCCGAGAAAACAACCTAAATTTTAAAGAAATATTAAATAAAAAACCCCTATAATCTTACTTAAATAAATAAATTAAGATTTTATACCGAATCTTTATAATTAAAATAGAATTAAAATCTAATTGTAAGACGAAATCGATGTATGTATATATAATTAAGTTCAAACTAGCAATTATTTTTTTTATGTACATTAAATAATGTATATTTTTATTAAATGCACAACAATTTAAGATAAAAAAAAATATATTGATTGTTCATTATATTTCAGAAAAATAGTCATTTTCATGAGAAAAAATCACCATCAATCGTTTTACAACACAAATATTCGCAACGAAATATACTTATTGAGTTTATAAATTGTATCCTTACCATTTAAGTTTGACGATTAAATGTTTAAATAAAACAACTGTATCTTGTTTAATTAAATGTAAAGTTTCAACGAAATGAATTAAAACATCTTTTTGTGCTTTACTGAGATAAAATATTTGTAAATAGTTTTTTACTTTCGTTAACTAAAAAAACTTTCCACTTCAAACTTCTAGCAAAATTTGATCATTTACATCAGTGTTCTTCAACTTTTTTTCATCCGCGGACTGGTAAAATTGGAAAAATATTTCGCGGACCGGCGTCAACTGGATACACATATTTACATACTGTCCAGTTATCAACTAACGTCTGTTCAGAGTTACGATGAAGTATAAATTAATAAATAAAAATATCCAGTTTCAAATAAGTGCAGTCGAAGTCCGGAGCACAAAATTTACTTTAGTCAAAAGAAATTAGTAACAAGAATTTTTTCGCGGACCGCCAATAAATTCTTGTAAACCGGTGCCGGTCCGCAAACCCCAGGTTGAATAACACTGTTTTACACTGTGTGCGTTCATAATGTGTTCAGCCTTCGAAAACCACTGAGTCTATCCAAAGAAACCAAATAAACATAGTGGACGTCCTTTTTGGGATATTTATGTTTGGTAAATACCACGAAACAATCCCATTTGGTTTTAGATAGACATTCTAGAAGCAGATGGATTAAGGACTCCAAACATACTTTCCCTTAATCTATTTCTTCTGGTATTTTGCTTCTCAATGAGATATTTATTTTTATTCCAACTTTTTAACAATTAATATAACTTTAGTTATAACAACTTTAGTCGCAGTCGTAAAATCAACGTTATTTGCCGTCTGATCCATTCAATTGCGGTATCCATGAGTTTGAACCCTAAACGAGTATTTCCAATAAACATATGGATTTGGTTTTAAGGCGTTTTTTTAATTAATTGAGATCACCAATCTATCCTTGTAATCTTAACAATAAAATCAACTATGTCTAACTCAAGTGTGGAGCATAAAGATTTCTCGAGAATCATTTCAGCAGAAATGCTTTTTCGAGAACTGGTTTAGCCCCTACAACTTTTTTTTTTGCCAGAGCGTGTGGATAAAATGTCGATGCTAGAAAAGAGCTTGTATTGACTGCTTTCATTTCAATTACCGATATTTTCATGAAGGACTGAAATAAATGTTGTTTAAAGATTTGGATACTTTTAAATACTTAAATTTATCTTGTATGGATTTCGTGTTCACAAATTTATTTTTAAAAAAATCAACAACATCCCAGTAAAATACTTCAACAAAATGTTTATTTTTTACAAAACAGACCTGATGGTTTTTGTCAGTCGTTATTTTGAATAATAATTAGGAGTTCATTTTCAGACTGCTATTGCAGACTAGGTTGGTATGTTATATAATTTGTACTGAGAAAGAATAATAACCACTGCAGTTCCAAAACATCTAAAGATTACAACATATGATATTTTGAAACATTTAGGTTTTAGTATTATTATATACAATTAGAAAAACTTTTATCAAAAGAGAAAATATTACAAAAAATAAAAATTTACAAAATTGTATTCAATATTCTGATTTATACAAATGAATACAAACACATTCAATATAAGCGTGTGTTTATTTGTAAGATATTATTATTAATATTAGCCATTAAGTACTTACAGTTTTCAACCAGCCGAGTTCATTAATTAATAACATTTCCCCATTATATTTTAGAACTAACTTTAACTATGTTACTGAGTTATTACAACTCAAAGTATTGGGCTTAAATTTTCACAACCAATGCTTTCTAACTTTGTTTCCTAGTTACCTAGCTTAAATAGACCGATACAACAAAACTTTAATTCAATTACACATCCTCGAAACTTACTTGCAAGACCAATTTACCTCCATTCGTCATATTAAATCATGGTATTCACATTGCAAACATTTGAAGTAATACTATTTCTAAGCTTTTTTCAGTTTATTTTTTCGTTATTATTTCAAAATACAAAAAAAATACAAAAATCATTTTAAGAGGATTACGTTTGTGATTTGAACATTAATTTCACTTTACGTACTTTCTTCATAATATTTTACAAATAAATAAATAAAAAACATTGCTTACAAAAAGTATACGTAAATATACTTACTCCACTTTTAGTTCAAGACAGAACGAAATAAAGATATACGTATGTAAAATTAATATTGTTTATAATCAGAGATAATATATAATTTTTAATATAAAACCCTGAGAGATAAAGTAAGCTGTATGTTTGAGGAAAAAAGTGAAGTTATCTTAGTGAATACACACTGCAATAGTGTTATTTCCTTAATATTGTATGAAATGCGAAATCCACCAAAACAGAAATTAAAGACGTGATTGTAGTTAAAAATTATACCATTTCACCATGTCACCACTTGGTTCACTTCACTTTTTAATGACTCAATTATACAACACTTTGAATATATTAGGATTTTGAATATACAATATGTGTGTATTAAGCAAAATTTAAGATTTGCATGTAATGTTTAAAATTTGAATAATTTGAGAAAAATCCTTACCTCTTTTATTAAGATTCAATTATTCATTATCTTAATTATCTCTGTGCATGAGCTTAACAATCCGCAACAAATCAATCATAAAAATATTAAACTACACAAGAAAACAAAGCAGAATAAATAATTGAATCAAAAAGTCGGAAGAAAGTTTCATAAAGCTGCCAGAGCTTCGAATTACTTAGAAAACTTTACTCACCGTCGTTACCCTAAGTCAGGTAAAAAGGTTCAGTTAATTAATTTTCTATAGGAAAGAGATACATTTGTTTTTATAAAACTAAATGATATTATTTTAATGTATGCCACGCACTAGTTTTTTTCAATTAGTTTCGAAGATAAATTTTATCTTAACAAATTTAAGAATTTTATTGCAACATTTATAGGTTTAAAATTTCTAATTATCACATGGAATAAGATATAATCTGGTAAAAAACATGGCGTACAAAGTAAAAGTTCTAGAAATTGAATACCCTTAAAAGCAGATCCAAGATATGTAAGCTCCAAGCAAATGTGATATATTTTTTAAATATATCACACATAAAAATGTTAGTTTTCAATACATTTCCACTCCTAATGTGGAGCATATTACCTCCTAATGGACGTATCTCAACAGAAAATTTTCTACGAGAACTTCTTGCAAATTTGTTGGTTAATCAAACTCTCTTTTTCAAAGTAAGTATTTTTCAAGTAAGGGCAGTACAAGCTACGATAAAATTAGTGGTCAATTAATAAATCACGCTACGCTATGTTGTTTTTTTAGGATTAAAGGATATGAAAAAATGTTCAAGCATCTCCAACACCCATGCTTTTGAACAATAAAAAATGTTGTTCGAGCTGGGACTTCACGCTTCACCACGGAAAACAACTTCTTTGACTACTACTCCACGAACCTGACGAATAATAATTGATGTTTATTGTAATGTCGTTATATTTATACAATGTGAATAAAACACTTTTTTGTACCAATCCCGATTTTTTTATAATAATCATAATCGGTTTCGCACATTGCAAGTATTATTGAAGTATATAATATGTAATCAAGGAAAATGGTTATTTTTCCATTGCTAGTAAAGAAGCCAGAATATCATAACCACTTCGCAAGATTTTTCCCACTAGTAAACAGTTATCCACAAATTGTTTTTTTCTTATTTAAAATTTGAATCTTTACTTTCCATTCACGTCGATAATAACACAAAATTTTCATCTGGCTCCCCTTTTATTACGAGACTGCGGAAAGACTAATAATATAATCTGGGATAATCTAATTGTAAGTAGAAAAAATGAGCGGCAATTCGATGATAAAATTAGTATCGAGGACAAAACGGGACTTTCCCTGATTGCTCTACCGTGAAACTCGATTAGCCGTCTATAAACCTGTATCGATTTTGGTGTGTGAATAAAGCTGTGACACCGAACAACCGAAACGGATGTGCTTACATGCCTGTTTACCGTGGAGTAAATTATTTATCATACCGGGTGATATATTTTTTAGGTAATCTGTGAAAAGTATTCACAGAATATAAAGATATTTTATGAGCTATGTGCTTGAATAATTAAAAAATTTCTAGGTGAAATTTAAAAACCATTTAATACTGATTAGTGTTTCTCTCTTTTGAAGTCAATCAACGTTTAATTTGTCAACGTCGTTGGCTAAGAACACGGTGCTTAAAGATAGTTTCATAGATGTACTTTTCAGTTGATTTTTAGATTTGTATTTGGACGGATAAATGTTTGCTATGTTGTTATTCTTTCCCAACCATTAAATTATTTAAAACAAGGACAAGCAGCCCAATCTTTATATTTTTACTCATTCCATAAATATAGATTAAGCTACGGAGTAACAACCAATTTTTTTATAAAACTTTTATTGAAATATGCTCCATTTGAAATTTATATCAAAACTAATACGATTACAAAATCATTCTTCACATCTTTGGGTCAGAAATTTTTTCGGCCCTACGCCAATTTTTGGACCGTTTTATATTTTCTCCTCATATAAGAAAATTATTTTGACGGTCATCAACAAATTTTAAATTTCCCTAATCCATTTTTTTGGAAGAAAAGACAGATATAACAGATTCACTCTAGGACAGTGCCTGCTAAACTGTGTGCCGCGGCACACTACTGTCCCAAAAGAAGTCTCAGGTTTGCCGTAGTGGAAGAAGCCTTAAAAATGTTAATTTCAAATAATGCCTATTCATTTTTTTTAATTTTAAATAATTTCAATATCTACACATTCAAACAAATATTTTTCACGTTCATACATAGTGGTCAACGCGACACATTTTCTTTTTTAAAGGTACATTTTCATTTTTATTTGGTGTGCCGTGGTGCAAGTCTCATTCACTAGTGTGCCGTGAAGTAAAAAAGTTTGGCAGACACTGCTCTAGGACAGCGTAGCTTATTATCAAACCACATTAAATAGCAGCTTTTGTGGAGTCTTAATCTGTTTCACTAGTATTCACTTCTAGCAAGCTTTCACAACGGAGTACACAGTTACTCTGCTGTATGTTAACGATGCCATGACCTTATAGCAACACCGTCAGAGTGCTTTCTTTGAATAGTAGCCCTTGATTCCGTACAATTGTCAAACTTAAGTTTTAAACTTTCTGTATTGTGTTGAATATGGCTCTAACAATCCATAGAGATTCCTTTATAATTTCTTATTTATTAAATTGGTTCGATAATCATTAAGACAGTGCGATATCTCTTTATCTACATTGTGCAATAATTATAATATTTTCTTCGCGTATCCGCATTACGGTGAAATATCTGAACAAGACTTTAGATGAAGCATTTTGATGTTGGACTAATAAGAAAACCAATTCATTGAAATATATTCTTCATTACATGCAACATGATTAACTTTTTTTTCTTTTCGTTAGTTATGTGAAACCTGTCGTCTTCTCTGGCAATTAATTGAGAGTATAAAAACAATCAAAATATATAAGATTGATGAAATTTCGGTAATCAGTAAATTGCAAACCTTGTAAAAGACTATTGTCAGTCAAAATAGCCAATTGTTGGGAAATCGACTATTATTTTTTTTACTATTTTTACGAGTGTGAATATAAAAAATACATTAATTATGTGATTTTATATTTCAATATAGTGTTTGTTTGTTCTATGATATTTAATAAACAACTTTTAATAAAAACTTTGTTTTGTGTTGATATTTTTACTTTTAAGACTAACGATAGTTTTGCGATGGTGTGTGTTAATGAATCGGAAGAGAAATTAAACGACGTAATAGTTTTTTTCATAGCAAATGTATTCAAGTTCTATACAATTACATTTATATCTTATATTATTACAGTTATTTAATTATTTTACAATAATATATATATATCTCAGTTCTCAGACTGTGTTTTTTTGCAATTGACCAAACTTTTTGAAATGATTTCCTCAACATTACTAAATTTTCAGCTAAAGAAAAATATAACTCCGTAAGTAATTTTCATAAAACATCTAATATAGTGATTTTTGCAATTCGGTGGTTCAATTGTTCAGTTGCGGAATATTAACGTGAGTAAATTTTTCCTAGTGTCAATATCAAGCTTTGACGTATGTTGAACTTTTGCCAAAAAGCTTGAATGCTGTCGAAACTTACGCCAGATTTTTACTCAAAATCACTGACGCGTCACCGCTTAGCTATCGCTGAAATCAATCAATTTACAACATCGCATGGTGTGTTTAACTAATTGCTATACGATAATTTATAAATACGATAAGGAAGTACTATCGATTATTTTACAATAGTAAGAGAGGAAAAAAATGCAAGCAAAGTAACTCTCATTTTTATCAGCACCTAGTATGAATTTGTAAAATAAAAAAGTATTACCGATGCTCGTAGAAACAAAAAAAACGAGCACAGGAATAATTTTACTTTATGAAAATCTTTTCAGTATTTACGTTTAAAATGATTTTCAAATATGTGGAGCTTTCAAATTTATCGTAACACGTCATTATTTAAAAAAAGTATGTTTGAGAATTTATATTTTTTTAATAAAATTGTGTGCAATGATATACTCCCTGCTAAAACAAAGAGAGATATTCAAATATATAAACATTCAAATACATAAAATAATTATCTTTCATTCAATATTTTGTAGGTTTAATAATAGCTGAATATGACATGTAAAATATCGGTTATGTATAACTATGAACATAATAGAGTTTACAAGTGGCAATTTGAGTTCTAAATTAACGTTAAATCCTAAGTCAAATGATTTAGGTGAGGTCGAAATATGGGAAAGGCCGCAAATCCACTGGATCGACAAAGTTGAACTCAAACAATATAGCAGCTAAGAGTACACGACTGGAAGCGGTGACAGATTACAGAGAATAATCCAAACAATATGAAGATGAAGGAGTAGACCACAGCAACACATAATGTTCGATGTGACCATGGAAAATTTTTGAACAAACAATTTTCTTTTTTTGTAAATCTTTATACAATGTTTTAATTAGTATCTTATGTATCTCAATTTAAAATTTACTGAACTAGACTCGGTCCAGAAAAAAAATGTTATTTTCATGTCTAGTATTTTAATTATTAAAAAGGAATGTAGCCATTAAATTATTGTTTACACAAAATGATTATTCACTGTGGGTGAGATAATTTTTTTAGAAGCCCAGTGTAGGCGTAGAATTTTGACAAATCTGACAATATCTAGCTCACTTTAGAGGTTACTTAGCTCACGGTTTTGCCGACGTCGCCGCATGTACACATATTGATGATTTGTTTATCGAGAATGAGGTAAATTATTTGTAGTATTGGCTATGTGTCTAGCGTATATTTTTTTTTCATATTATCTTTCAATACGTTTGTTGTAAGGCTGCAAAGGATTCGATAACATATTTCTTTGAGCGACCGATGATATCTATGTCATCTGCGTACCCCAAAATCTGCACTGACTGTGAATATTCACTACGATTAGTTTGCCACATTAAACATATTAACAATAATATATAAATTAAATAAGTATTTATTGGATATATCTTGGTTAACATGTTTTTGTAGATATAGGAACCAATGGGGGACTAATAAGCGTGAAATTTCTCAAAGACCGCAAGAGCAATGATTTGAGCACATCACAAAAGAATAAGCATCGTGTGTGATTTATTAAAAAGTGTTTGTGACAAGAAAGAGCTAGGAGTCTTTTTCAAGTAACAAAGTATTGAAGATTGCTGTTTGCAATCATGATTTTTCTTGATATCATATAAAAAAAATATCGAATAATCCAAGAAAGTTTTACGTAATTTTATGATTTTTGAATACTTGTTTTCACTATTTCAACAAATATTTGTAACTTTTTTATTAAATATAAAATAGGTTGCGTTTAAATCTGTCAGAAGTGTTCGAACAAAGGCGAGTAAGAATCGCCATATTTAAATATTATATATAACAGTTGAAAGGCATTCCGATTCCGTTACCAATTATGAAAATATTAAGATTAAAGCATCGAAATAATAATTGTTCCTTGTCGCTTAATTGGAAATACAATCGCCTGGCAAAATGTACTTTTCTGCTCGATTTCCGACAGGGCACGACTCTTGTCAATAATTAATGACAAACATTCAACCGTTAGGATTATAACTAATTGCTTTTGGATAAAAGCACTTATAGTCGTTCTTACGGAAATTATTGCCTTAAATTATATGTATACGTTCATAAATTGTTGTCACTGTAAAAATATCTTTTTTATCTATCACTTTTAAGGGGTTCACTGCCAATACTTGTTGGAAAGGCATCTATTTAAAAAATAAAACACTAATACCACTTTAATTTTATATGATCACGACTAGCTTCGTTCATGACAAGGATTATCAACTGGTATAATATATAGGTAGGTATCGTAACCGACCGGTTACTACTCTTAAGAGGCAATCTTTCTGGTCTACACGGCCAAGAAATTGTTGTTCTATTAATATTTTAATAATACAGAAGTGTTTTTTTTTACTTTCCCAACCACTCCCTATTTGATTCATAAGCAGTGGGTAGCTCTAAACTACGAGTCTTTTCCCAACCCCATCTTCTATTCTTACTTTATATGAAAAAAAAATTTAAAATATATTATGTCAACATGTTATATAAAGATACTTAACGATAACCATACACGTGGAACACTGAGTATATATGTGAAGAATTTTATTATAATCTATAAATGTATACCTGAAGAAAATAGTTTTTTTTGTTTACAAAAAAGTTTATCAATACAAAAAGTTTATCAAATAAGTTTACAAAGTATATCAATACATTTGTTGCCAAATCGGCAAATATATGTTTAAATGTTGAAATATATATTACTCTCTATACTTTAAAAAAAGTCTTTGTGTTTACTCAAAGCGTAATATAATGTCAGTTGTATTTTAACAATAATGTCGCGTTTTTATTCAAATACAAAGAATATCGTGAGATTTGTCAGAAATAGACGATACTTTTTGGCATTACCAGCTAAAATGATGCTGCTTATGTATTTTATTGCGGGCAAAATCCTTAGAAAGCCTTGAATATTTCAGGTTATGCGGGGTTTAGCGAGACAATGCCGTGCAAATAAACGGAGTATGAGGCTTAAAAATGTCATATTGTTGTTGCCAAATGCGAGACACTGCTACTTAGTGGAATGGTTTAAAGCATTGCCTCGTAATTTAAAGAATTACACATGTTTTATTGCTCATAACGTTTAAAAATGTGTGTGAGAAGTTTTATATATTTTTTTCGTTAGAAAAAATCTCTTTTATGATGCTAACACGGATTGAACACACATCTTTTTAAACAATATACATATACACATGTAAAAAAATCTATCTCAATGTATATAAAACATTTTAATTAATATTTTAACATTCAAAATAACGAAATTGATTAATTATATCAATATAATTTATCTACTGGGCCCAAACTATATTTTTAAACAAATATTTCGTAGGAATAATTAAATATATATATATATTGAAGCGACTTTCTAATGCGTTAGATATTAACATTTCGAAACCATGTTACGACGTTATCTGTATGAAAATTAAACAGAGTAATTAAACGTCAAAACGGCGTATAAAAAATGTCCAGAGAATTCATGACGAACATTATTTCAATTAGAAATGATTCAAGCCACGACTTTTTGATGGCTTAGTGAAACTCATGCGTACAAAGGCTTCTGAGCTAATTATCGGAGATTGAAACTCTCGATGACTTAATGCTATTGCTACGGAAACCATATACCGTATCACTAGGCTAATAAGATGTAAATAAATGTATAAAAATAATTTGTGTTTTAATAAAATTGTTATTGTTTTATTCCAACATGTTTAGCATAGTTTTTTCTAATGATGTATTGTACATCCCAATAATAAATCACCTTGGATTTCTCAAACTCATTCCTTAAGATTATTTCAAATGAATGTATAGCTTATAAACTACTTTTTTTATAATGAATCAATCAAATTTTAATGTACTTTATATTTATTTTTTTCCGTTACTTAATAAAGTTAAGTGTTTATTATGATAAAAAGTAATCAGAGCGGATTATTCACGACACTAAAAAAATACTCATCGTCTTAAAAGTGGGATTAACGGAGTAAATATATTGCTCATTTTAAATGTTTTTTAGAATTAATTCAAATAAACTGGAGTAAAAAATACAGACATTGGCAAAACAATGAAAGATTATCTGCTATTCGTGGGGTGAGTATTTTTTCATTGTATTTTTCCGCAACAGCCGGGCTTTATTTTTCAATTTTCTGCGCGGAAAAGACTCCTTTGTTGAATATCCAATACCAAACGGATGCTCGTGATTATTTGTGTTGAAATAGATCTGATGAAATTTTCGGTTTTTTAAAAAAAATAAAATTTAAATTAAGCCTAATTTTACCCTATTATAATGGGATTCTACCAAGTAATTACCAAGTCAATAAATAAACCTAATTTAACTCTTAAACTAATATTATTTTGACTTCAAAAAATGATTTTATGAGATGTAATTCATATATTTAGTTTTCATATCACAAACCGTTTTATTATTCATTGTTATCATGTAACTTACTTTACTTATGGCGGCTCTATAGTGAAAATACATTTTTTTGTCATTTAAGATATATTTGAAAAAAAAAATGATTATAGTCGTTTGGATGGTTTAATTTTTTTTTATCCACATAAATTCGATTAACACACTGAATGAGATTAGATTATCAACTGAATTTTTTTTCAGTTATTTAATAATATTTCTATTGCTTGAAAATAAATTCAATTAAAAGGAAAATCGCTTTTAACTTTCCCTGTAATTTTTTTATTAAATCATCTAGACTCTTTTCGAGGGATACCTGCAATTATATTGTTGAGTGGTTTGGGTCTTCGAAGTAGAATTTTTATTGCGCTTACGAGAGAAAAATCTTCCCAACTACAACTTTCTCGGTTAAGGAAAACTTTTAAATATAAATTTGGTTTGATGACAAGCACTGAAAATAAATAGTGAGAAAAGAAGTAGTTGACTTTTTTAAAAAAACTTTTTGTAAAAATTATCCGGCATGAAGAAACAATATTTTTGTCATATATGTCGTCCAAAGGTGACAAACAAAATTTTCACAATTCCGCAAAAGATAAAAATGAAAATCTCCGTTTCCCACCAGGAAAGTTTATTCAAGCAAACCATTGTACCTTCATTTTTAGTCTCTATTCTTCGGTTCACTTTGCCGAAAGTTTTTCTTGTGAATTTTCTTGAAAACCGACCTGTCACTACAACTCGGCAATCACTTTTCTTTATACCATTGTTGTTAAAATTATTCAATCGTTTAAATAAAAGCCAATAAAGTTTTTTATGTTTATTTTTAATTACGTTGTATTATATAAAACCACAGAACAACTGATTTCGTAAATCTAACATCAGTGCTTAATAGTATGTATTCAATACTATTTGAGAACAAAAGTTATCTTAAATTTTACCATTCTAACAGTCGTAAGTTTATCATAAAATTTCAACTGCCTATCTAAATATGCAAAGTTGTGTTACTTTCAAATATCTTGGTGGAATCTAAAACTTGACCTTGAGATAACTTTGATCGTTAACATGTCTATAAAAACAGTAGCAATAACACCAATTAGAGACATAGTAATCGAATATATTGGAAACAATTACAGAAATTTTGTAATATAAACTAGACAACCTAAATAATTGCTCGCAGTTTATTTTTTTTAACTAATTTCTCGCAGTCGCATACGCCAGCATTGGGTAGAAATAAACGAATACGTGGAAAAACAACCCTCTTCATCCCGCTGAGATTGATAATGTTTGATGATGATGATGATGGCGATAGAGCTTAACCCTGAGCAGGTCCATAAATAATACGAAATGTTCACTACCAAATAGAAAGATTTACATTTTGAGTGTGTTAAGTATATGTAAATTTTTGTAAAGCACAGAAATCCTCTTTGCTTTTCTTTTTATGTAAATTAGAGTCAGAGTTTAAAATATTGAAGATAATATAAATGAAGAGCCGTCTTTTTTTTAACAACTCATACCTTTTAGCCATTTTTTTAATAATATGATCAGTCAAACAACAAAAGCTTTCGAATTTAATGTTGTTTGATTGAAAATGAAACATAAAAATTTTTGAGATTAACAAAATACATACTAGCTCAACCCAGCGAAAAGTTAAACCAAAATGAATAATTAACGAACAAAAATTAATAAAACACAATTTTACTGAGCATAATGAAACGACTTATATGCTAGATATTAAAATCAATCATGTTTGAAAATGTAATTTATTTGTTCATTAAAAATAATTATATCAAGACTTCAGTATATCGAAATGCTTAAAAAAACCTTACCACATAAATTACAATGATTTGAATACATTTACTATTGGATAAGAAAAACTAACAAAGCACTATTCACTGTCAGACTTATCTAAATACACTATTCGTATTTATTCTCTATTCAAAAATACTTCTGTTTTTTGGACTTTGAATATAGAATTTAACAAATCTAGTTTAACTCCAACTTATGCGCAGACTTACAAATGCTAAACTGTACTGTTGTGAATAACTTAGAAATCTAGAAACGAAAGTTTTATTGTAACAGAGAATTTTAAAGAAAAAAATAGTTATTTTACTTACATTTTTTGACAAACAATAGTCTGGTTTTACGACAGCAGTATTTTTCGTATACTTTCAGAAGGCGTTCAGTAAAAAAACCTTATTTTGAGATAATTTTCATTTTTGGTTATCGTGCAATTATACTGACGATATATGTATATGAATCGACGGCTTACTGGCAGAAGTTACAAAAATGAGGTACGTACACATTGCAACCTTACCTGATACGACTCTGATTATATTTAAATTCAATTATAATAACTATATATGTAATGTAAAATATTGAGGCTTTCTTTATCTTAAAAGCTCAAATGTTTTATTTGTCATATATTCAGAATTATCAATTTGTTACTTACCTACGTCTGTCAATACATATTGTATTTAAACACAATATACTATTAAATTTAGTTCATACAGTTTTTGGCGTATGTTTAATGTATATGTATTATATAGCTTTACAATACAGTGTTCTCGAGTCAATATGTCAGTCAATAAGACGAATTTCAGAGTTTTTTTCTTAACATTTCATTTCACCTTCAACTAGGCAACTATATGAAAAGTCCAATCTCCTTACAAAGACAAACATTAATAAAAAAAATACAGCAACACGGGCGTAGAAAATAAAATTCAAAGAAAAAACTTTCAAGGAGGCACAGCCAATACAAACAAACATGAAGTTTTTCACGAGAGAAACTCAATCTCGGTAGGTTTATCGGTGGATCCCGGCGGAGTTTTCACTTCTGATAGACACAGAAGCAATATTTCATTCATTGAAAGATTCCAAACAAGAGATTGGAGGCATGTCACAGCCTCTGGTATAATAAACATTTGAATATTTATGGGCCATACTGGGATGCCAAATAAGTACAAACAAAATGTGAGATTAGAGGTAATAGAATATAAATATTTACCACGTAATACAATATTCATTTTTTGTTATGTTTTATACAATGTCGAGTTGTATAAATATGTTTTGATACCAATGTTTAGCTATGTTGTACATTGGTCAAAGACAATATTTGGGATAGCTTGTTTGAATTAATTTTAGCAATTTTATTTATCTAAATTAAAGCATAAAAAATATTACTTCATTATGAAAATATATATTTATATATTTCAAACCATTTCCGTTCCCAACATCAAGCAAATAGACTCTGAATGTATTTAATTTCTATCAAAAGATTTTTTCTACGATAACTGATTATTACTTAGTTATTTAATTTAAAAATAGTGTCGTTAGAAGGATACGATTAGAGTAAGACTAGTAAATAGCTAATCGCTTTTATTAAATTTCATTTTAAGGATCGGATATGTAGTGAGATGGAATTTTTGACCTTGTATGAAAAATCTGTCCGTACTAGAATTCTAAGCTGTGAAACCAAAGTTAACGACGTTGACTGTTCAACCATAAGGCCCTACAAGTATTTAATGAAGACCAAATACAAGTCACTTTCATGTTAGGTTGATAGATAATAATGCGGATAAGAAAAAATCTTCACAAAAGTTTTAGACGCTAGTTAATGTAAAGAAAATCAAAAGACCCGCACATATCCATGCTTTCGGATGCAAAATTTTAAATGAATGGAAACTTTTAAGCGTGACTACTCAGAGACAGTAACAATGACGGAGATACGGTGGTTATAAATTATTCTTGTTTGTCGTATTCACCTCTTATGTGGATCATATGGCACCTCCATGTTTCCATGTCTTCCAGCAATTGCTTTGCTTCCTCCCATGGCATGCCAGCATCTTTCAGTTCCACCGAGTACATCATATGGATAGTACCCGAATATGGATAATTTCAGTGGCCGAAAGAAAAGGCAGGATTAAGGCTTTTCGGAGACATCCGCAGCATGTGACCCAGCCAGTTCCAACGTCTCTCCATAACCACTGACGTGACAGGGCGCTGTCTTTTACGTTCCCTAATATCCTAATTCTTCAAAAAATCAAACCACCTCACCCCCATTAACCGACCGACGCAAAAATCTATATACGTTTTTGTAGTTATATAATTAATATTTGTATGAAATATTTAAGTTACACATGAATATCTTTTAGAATTTTATCCCCCCTCAGTCAAAGTGTCGATTTGAGTGATGCGTTCTTCCCTTCTCCTTTTTTATCTACCCTTGGTTCACAGCACGTTTAATAATAATAGACTTGCTATAAATACCAGCGATATAATAATCTTCTAAGCCTTCTCAGGATAAACTCTCATATGCTGTTGCACGAAAAGTGAAATGTTGTCTATGTTAATCATCACTTATCCGAAAACAAGACAAGCTTGTACAATTTACTATTGTCTGGTAATATTGAAAAAATAGATACATATACAAACTGCTTTAACAGATATAAAGCTTTTAAATGATTTAAGGTATTCAACCATATGAACATAATATACAGTATTTAAAATGTTGCATACATCTTCCTATACAAGACATACAAAGGTATACTGCCAGCTATTGACGTTTCTTGTTCAGTATTATGCAAATTCATTCCGACGTTGCGTTTATTTCATCCTTATATTATTTGAACACCAGGCTGCCGGTGCCTTATGCAAATTCAAAATTTACACTTGTCGTCTAGCCAAATATACAACATTATTACTTATTCCAAATATAATACGAGGAAATATTCTGAAGCTATCTTTACTCATCTCATAAACTCAAATGTTACCTTTTTCTTTTCATATTTTTACAAAATTATACATAAAAATAAATTCGATATGCTATCAAATATACAGCATTTCTTCGATTATATTAATTTTTTAACATAGACTGCGACCTAATTTTGATAATATATGCAAATATACGTATTATATATGTATGTACTTTATAAAATTAAATTGGTTTTCAAAAATAGTTAAAATTCGTTAAAAGTTTTTTTTTTATCCAGTCTACCAAAAGTTTGACGACTACTGTGTAAGTTTATATATAATCTATTAGGTGTGGCTTCGCCAACCACCAAAAATTGATATAATACACTTTATTGTACTTGATAAAGTAAAATGAGTAGAAAAATCTTTCCACAAAAACTCGCAGTAAACAGCTTAAAAACATCAAAAGTAATGTGGCTTTAACATAATTTTCGTTGTTATGACAGCATCACAGTTGTCGAGTGGTGTAATTTCAGTACTCGTGTACCAGAACTAGAGTACAGCTACAGGTTAGGTTAATAATAATATGTATGGTTTTATGTACATGCATCGGCCTCCACTGCCAATTATCTCATTTGTCAGTGATCTCCAAGTCTGGTTCTAAAGAAAGTTCCTAAATTTACTATTATTAAAAAAAAACTATTGAAGTTCTAGGAGAAAGACAAATATAACAGCGTTCTTGCTTGCTGTGTGGACTACAAGAAGGAATTTGGCAGCTGTCATAGAGGATACTAAGTGGATATGGGATTTTACCAACATTATTTAATTCCTGTGTGCTATTAAAAAAAATGTTTTTAATCAACCATGTGAATAGTTAATTTCAAAACATTTGAATACAAAAAGAAACTTTAAAAAAAGTTTTTGAATATGCTTAAAAGGTAATATTATTAAATAACAATAAATAGTTTGTCAGTAAAAACTTTATTTACTCTTGCGTTCAGAAACAAACAGGGTGTGAGTTCCAGCAGGCTTAAATCCATCTTTTAAGATCATGGATCTGGGTGTTAATGATGTATTTTCTTCTTGGTTTGATCATGCTCATTAAAATTTCAATAATTTCATGTTATATATAATAATTTAAAAAACAATAACATTATTGTATATTTTTAGAATGTTTGACTGTCTGTTCTTACTACTGCTTAAAAGCAAGTCTTTGTGTTCGCTCTGTTGATTTTTGAAAGAACAGGATTCCTCATAAACATGAACAATTAAAAGCTTGAACCTTTTGTGAAAGTGGACACTTTGAAATACTCATTTTACTTATTAAACCTCAAAGAGTTTTTAACATAAAAAAAAGCTCTTTCTGAAGTTAACAAATTACCCGCTATCTGCAGGTATCTTAATTTTGCAAACTAATTTCAACTTTAGGCAATAAAATAAGTTTTTTTAAGAGCGTACGTTTTTGTTTAAATCGCATTTTACTTACCATGTGACTTCCAAAATTAGTTTATCAAATCAAAACATTTTTTTTGCTTTCTCATTTACATTTTATTCAATATTAAAAAGAATTTCAATTATTTTGTAGGTGTTTTTTTCCCGTTACGATAAATTTCAAAATCTATTTAAAGGACAGATTGAATTTATTAACAGTAATGAAGTATTAATTTTGACAATATTTCGCGCGTTATCATAAACGGTCCTTGACATTATCTCTAGAGTATAAGCCATGCTAAAAGCAATACTCGGAACCCTATTTAAATAATTTTTGAGGCGAAATTTATTAACAAAAGAGAAATTGGTAAAAGAGTGGTAAGGGATTACATATCACACATTGTGTTACATTTAATGAATAAAACTTTTGACAAGGCGCGTAGATATTATTTTGGATCAGAAATCTATTGTGGTTTGTAAAATAGTTTATATTAGAGAGAAAGAATTTTATTGAAGACATTTTTTCTGTATAATATTAATTTATGTTTTTATTTACCCTTTGATTGAATTGGGGACGAAAAACTGTTTTACTAAATTTGATTCATTATTAGATATATATTTATATCTACGAAAAATTATAATTTCAAAACAAATTTTCATCTTTGAATTTGGCAAAGTAGAGTAATATATGTTGTCCATATTAAATTTGAATATAAGCTTTGACAGACGAATCATTTTACTTCTAATGTTTGATATCAAACGAAAAATGAAATTTGTTGTACGATAATTAAAAAATATTTAACTAAATTAATCAATCATTTTTTTCTTTTGTAAAAATTATGTTTCTGTAACATAAAGAAATGAGTAATGAGTGCATATTTCTAAAGTTTGAACTAGAAAACAGTGGATATTTAGAAATTGTACATGTTTCAAAAAAATAGTTATATAAAATAGAATAATTGCTTGCTGCCGTATTTATTCCTGAACTGTTTTTTACCAATAATTTATTGACTTTAATGTAAAGATATAAAGCAGGTATATTATTTTACCTTGTATTCAGAAAATTAGCAATTTAAAACAAATGTATTTGCAATGTAAAATCATGCTGAACGGTGTGTGGATATCTTGTTTTTAAAGTCGGTTTATGGAAAGAGTTTTCAATATATTTAGAAGGATGACAGCGCAAAAGCATAAATTTCACACTTTAATAATATGTTACTTCAGAAAGCCCTCAGAATGAAAAGTTACCGCTCCAACATATGGAAATATTGAGAAATATTCTACTGACAGCAAAGTTGTGTGCATATTGATTCCGCTTTCACTCGCATGCTACATTTCTTTCCAACATACTCAAGATTTTTTTACCAACAATGTTGAACACTTTACAAACCTTAGGTGAAAAAAAACTCGTATTTATCTACTTCGCGTGTAAATAATATATTATATTTTTATTATTTACATTAAAAATAAAATGGAACAATCTTACACGGCGAAATTTTTTACTTTAAACCAAAAATAATACAGTTTACACAAAAACAAACATCAAACGACACTTTTATCGAACGGAATATTTCAAAATAAATAAAACAATGAAATATAATATTATTATTTTTGTCAATCAATGTTCACCTAAAAAACATAAAGAACTTTTGTTAACCATAATCTTTTTCTATATTTTTTGATAGCCACCCTCGTGGCGTATTATCTGAAAAGGAATTCAAATCTTTTCTTTAATTCTGTTTGAGAAAATTAATATCAAATTTTTGTAGTGTTTTGTTTTTAATTTCAAGAGATAGTTACGAAAATTTTAGCTGTCGTTTTAAAGTTCATCAAAATGATTTTGCCATTAAATTGACAAATTTTACTGTTTTTCAAGGTTTTTTGATAAAATAAAAATAGAAAATCATTTTTAAAATATGCCAAGTCTGTATTTATTAAAAAAAACAAACGTCAACATATAAAATTTTAAACAAATAAAACAGTTTCTAATAGAATTATTAGAAATAATTCAATGTTTTAACATTTCTTATATTATCGGATACATACATACAATAATAAGCCAGGCACTTAATCTGTTTTCTAGAGATTAAGACTTTACTTTCACAAAGTGTGTTTTTTTTCTTTTGCAAATTATAATGCTAATAAAATCACAGACTGTTTACACTTTCAAACATAAACAAAGACAGAACAACATGTTACTACAAAAACATACTTTTTGCTTAAATAAGTACTTCTAAGCCTCTGTAAAACCCAAAATCTACTAGATAATTCATACCCATATAACAACAAAAAAGTAGCTTTATCTTAAACTTTTATTGTAAAGCTTAAAAGTATATAGTAAGTATTTTCTAAAGAAATTCTTTTTTTAAATCTTTACAAAGACTTCAACCAGTTCGGTCAATGATATTGAGAAACCTAACTCCTTTGAGACTGCTTCATTAATCATTATTCGAAGATTTTGATACGAAAAACCAAGAAGTCAATCTCTTGGGGTCTTTTTCCGTCCGTAAATCATAATTTTCTCCATCCGAACAGTGACAAGAGAAATTGGGAGGCTTAGCATATGTATGTGTCTTACAGAGGGATGTTCTTTTTCTATACTATTTTTGTCTTCCGAAAGAGTTATATTTATAACATAACTATAACTGGCTAACATGTTTTTACTCAACATTTTCTTTGATAAATTTCATCAATTCCATAGATGTTTATTGTTTGAATTGGCAGATTTTCGTTCAGCGTTACTGTAATAAGTTTCAAAAAATCATAAGATTATTTATTATATTTGATTACCTTAAAATCTATCGTCAGATTTATTTTCATATACAACTTATTTTTTTAAGCATATTATAGGCTTTTGATAAGTCATTCCAAGAAGTTTTGAGAAAATGGCTGTTATTTAATTATTTCACAATTTTTTTTGGTAGAGAGTGTAGTAAAAAGAATTCAATAATGCACAAAAAGTAAACATTAACCCTTATTTACCCTTGGTTTGAGCAAATCACATTTTTTTTCTTTCTATATATATATATATATATGTATATCTTTTATAAGCACACTATAATACAGATGTTAAAAGATATGTCCCGTTCCGCTTTGTATCAGGCCAATAACATAAGTTTTTTTTATTATTATTGTTCATTATTGGAAAACAATGGCTGCATACACATAACGGGTAGTGGTGGGACACTCAATAACCAACTTGTATCTGGATTTCCATTTTTAGGGTCACATAAAAAAGTGTATGGTTAGGAATTTAAGCAACAAACAAACACATCTTTTAACACAAAACAATTAAAAAATAAATCTGTGTCCGTGTCTCGTACGTTACTTAACACGATGAACGCCCACTAGCGTTAATCTCTCGGCTACATAAATAAAATCGACCATCATTATTCATTTATGAATTGAAAAATTATTCTGGCTCAAAAAAACCAATCGTGCCGTGTTAAATACTAGTAAATAAAAGTTAACTTCCAATATATTATTTTTTGATAATTTTCAGCAAAATTTCGTTACTTTTTTTTGCTTGAAAAGTGGATTCTTACTTTATTGATAAAGTGGTATTTTTCAGTTTTATTTCAGACAAATCTATTTCATATTAAATTCATAACTCGACTGTAGAATGGAAAAGGGATTTGACCCACAGTTTTTTTTCCGAAATATCTTTTTTGATAATTACACAATTTAATATATCTTTCTATCAAAAAGATGTAAGCTGCAAATTCTGAATTAGTGTCTAAATTTAGCTTTTAAGTCTAAAAAAAGAAAAAGACCTGAACAAAGGTTTTTCTTAAAGTAATCATAAACTAAATATTAGACTGGGTAAATAAAACACTAGTTTTTTTTAGTTTTACTAAACTTCAAAGTTGTTTATATTTAATATTTTGAAAATTATCAAAAAAAGTTTTTTGTACATTCCGTTAAAAAATCTGAGTCGATTACGTCCTATTTGTCTTTCTACAGTCGAATAACGATTTAAAGCTTGTAAATTATTTATCTTTGCTTAAAAACAATAGAGCAGCGAGCGTCACTAGATGTATAACCTTTTTAACCATGTCTACTCCCAATGTGGAGAATATGGACTCCTAATGGAGTTTATGTCTTGTTGCTCAGTCGCTCAACTGCTCAAAGAGAGTAGTAATGGAAATAAGAAGCTAAGACAAGACTAATGATTAGCCAAACGCTCTTGCTACACCCCGTTTTTTTATTATATAATGAGTGAGGAGGAAAAATTCAAAACATACATCCATGCCAACAGAAATTCATAAATCGATTGAAAAATCAATCTGAACTGTCTGTACCGGGATTTGAACCAATGACCTCCATGTTCTAAGACAACAAGGTTGACTATTAGCCACACAGCTAACTCACTAATATTAATGCAGTAAATTAAGCATAAGAAAAAAAGAATTAGATCTCGCATTGTTATTTGTAAATTAAAAATATTATCAACGACATTTTGTATTACTAATTCTGTTGCAAAAAAGTACGATCTATATACATAATCTGATTCAAACAAAAGAGAAAAAGTGCGACTTTTTTCATCAGTTGTGCTGACTTGGGTGTAAAGTGCGTCAATTCTTATTTCCATATATTTCACTTAAACAATGACTGTGGAAAGACGAAGGCCTCCGTTACGCAACTACGCATTCAAGCTTCAAAACAAGAAAATATTTTAACAATAAACATAATATAAATTCTAACATAAATATATACATAATTTAAACATAAATATATATATAAAACGACAGTCACACTTATCGCGTCTATATGAAATATTTATTTTAAATCAAGTGACAAGCTATGATTGATTTTGTCATTTTTTATAAATAAAAGAAATGTATTATAAAAAACAAATGTAACATATTATTCCAAACACACGTGTAATAAGCCTCGTGTGATTTTTTTAAAACTAATATACACAAACTCAAGGAAAGAAAATACATTTATTCTTCTGGTTTCGAATCTTAATTTTAGATCGATTTATGCCGGGACTTAAGTATGAATAGTATGAATAGGCTGCTTATCAAATTTCTTTTTTTTTTGCACTAATTTCATAATATTACAATGACTAAAATCGCTTGCACTGATGACGAGCAGGTTTAAAAGAAAATTATCTTCAACTGCTGTAAATGCTTGGGATGAGTAAGATTACGTATGTTGGAAATAAAATATGAAAATACTTAAATGCACTTCGTTTGTTGAATAAAATCTTCAAAGTTTATTTTGCTTGTAGTAATTAATATATTTTCATATTATCTATGTAGCAATGTATTACGTAATAAAAACATATGACACGTGATAGTTAACTTATGTAGTGATGTTTAAAACTTGACATCTGTAAAATATTCAAAATTGAATTTACCGAACAAAACTCGTATACTTCACGATCTTTTTTCAGAATGATTCCCTAAAAAAAACAATATTTTTTTTAAAAACGACTGCAAAAACAATGTTTGTTTATTTATTTTTAGGCTTAAAAATTGTTTACAAAAAAACCAGCAAATATTGTGATAGAAATGGTGGTGGTTATTTTATTGCCAAAGATGTATGTTATCAAATCGGGATCTCGTTTTTTTAGCGTTCTTCTAACTCATCTTGACGCGGTTTTTTCTTCAACTAGATTTATTTGCACGAATATTCAATCAAAATTGACAAACCAGAATTATTTCAGTCATAATTTAATTCAAAGAAGCAGTCAAGCAATAAAAAAAAATCTAAATCTTTGAATTGAATTTTCGATATTGATATATTCCTCTTGTACAAAACACACGTAGGAGTAACGTTAAAATAGTAAATTTGCACTTCTTTCCTGCTTTCCTTTATTTCATAATAAATAAACAATGGCGGCTGACGAAATTCTCTGAATTGTCAGCTACTTATAATATGATCGGTCGTCGTATAGAAATCGAAACGAGAAAATTCCATTTGTTTCGAATGGTTGACGTGTACATATATGGATAATGTATATAACGAATGTGGAATTGTGGCATGTCACGTACAATCATGAATTTTATACAGAAAACAAGAATGAGAGTATCACATGCCACATCTCGACTTCGTAGTAGGGTATGGATACTGTATAAATGGATTTAGGTCATGCAAACAGTTTTTAAATGAAAGGATATTAATGAATAACTAGCTGTAAGCCCGTTGCCCAGCAACGTGAGATTTTTGTTGCAAAGTATTTAATTTTATTTTATTTTATTTTATTTTTTGGAATAATGTCAAGTTTGCTAACAACCATTTTTCGTAGGAGCAAAAATTTCGTAAATTATTTAATATTTGGAATAATTTTCAAGTTTGCTAACAACGATTTTTCGTAGGAGCAGAAATTTCGTAAATTATTTAATATTTAGAATAATGTTCAAGTTTGCTAACAACCATTTTTTGTAGTAGCCGAAATTTCGTTTATATTTAATTTTTGGAATAATGTTCAAGTTTGCTAACAACCATTTTTCGTAGAAGTAGAAATTTCGTAAAATATTTAATATTTGGAATAATGTTTAAGTTTGCTAACAATCATTTTTCGTAGTAGCCGAAATTTCGTAAACTATTTAATTTTTGGAATAATGTTTAAGTTTGCTAACAACCATTTTTCGTAGGAGCAGAAATTTCGTAAATTTTTTAATATTTGGAATAATTTTCAAGTTTGCTTACAACCATTTTTCGTAGGAGCAGAAATTGCGTAAATTATTTAATATTTGGAATAATTTTTAAGTTTGCTAACAACCATTTTTCGTAGGAGCAGAAATTTCGTAAATTTTTTAATATTTGGAATAATGTTCAAGTTTGCTTACAACCATTTTTCGTAGGAGCAGAAATTGCGTAAATTATTTAATATTTGGAATAATGTTCAAGTTTGCTAACAACCATTTTTCGTAGTAGCCGAAATTTCGTAAATTATTTTATTTTTGGAATAATTTTCAAGTTTGCTTACAACCATTTTTCGTAGGAGCAGAAATTTCGTAAATTATTTAATATTTGGAATAATGTTCAAGTTTGCTAACAACCATTTTTCGTAGGAGCAGAAATTTCGTAAATTATTTAATATTTGGAATAATGTTCATGTTTGCTAACAACCATTTTTCGTAGGAGCAGAAGTTTCGTAAATTATTTAATATTTGGAATAATGTTCATGTTTGCTAACAACCATTTATTGTAGTATATATATTTTATAAAAGCGAGTGATTATTTAATAATTCAAATGTTTCAAGTATGGAAACAAATGTATTTTGTAAATGTAAGGTTTCAAGTGTGCAAACAAATATATTTCGAAAAAAATGAAGACTCTGGGACCATATATCGACAGCCCTGCTAATGTTTCAAGTATCCAAACAAATATATTTCGTAGAAAAAGAAAAATATCTCATAAGTATTTGACATATTCTATTTTTCAATTATTCAAACTCGTTTAGTGCAATGCTTCACCTACAGATGTCATTGTAATTTTTGAAATAAATAGACGTTCCACCTCACTAATTTTAATCGCTTTGTGGAACAATGGATATTTGCTCAAACGATTAGAATGAAAAAGGGACATGAGCTCGATCCTCGGCTTGACAGAATATTTTTGGTCAGTACGAAAATTAATTGTTTTGTCATGACTTCAAATATTCACTAATAGACGTCAGAGAAAAATGAACGGATGGCGATAGCGGGCAAGAGAGGTGGGGGGAAGGGGACCGTCTTCATGGGGAGGGGGAGGGGAAATCAGTGACAATCATGCAATCAAAACGGACATTATTGACTATTAATAAATAGAAGATGACACTGAACAAAATCACTGTCAAATCAGCTCCTAGCCCTATAATTATAGCTTCAAAAAATCGAATCAGTACATTTGATTATTTAAAAAACTTCGTAGCCATGCAAACTTTCAAATAAAGTTCTCTTAATATAATTACGATGCTTTAGTTCTAAGCCAGGAAATTTGAATTTTGAATATAAAAAGACGTCCATTCCAATTGGCCGAAAAAGTGTGGTGTTCAAAATAAAGCGCTATCATTGGCCGAAGTGGACATCAGTACGCACACATTTGTGAAAAGTGATTATTTTATCGGCTATTAATGTTAAGATTAGGGATTGATACTCTTTGAATGATTAATGCGTCGGTTTTGAATTAGCAGCTTACGTTACTGATTTATTTAACCAATTACTTCTAAATCTCAAAAAGATTTTAAAAAAAACTATAATCAATCTAAATAATTATTTTATAAAATAATTAAAGCGCATTAAAACATAAAAGTGTGCGTAATTCAAGATTAGTCAAAATTTATAAAAAAACAAATCGTTGTATTTTTTAATATGGATTATTATAATGCAGTTTTATCGTGAAATTCATAGCTAAATGACGGATAGGCAAAAATTGAAGCTTTTTTGTTTGTATCGGCCCAACGAAATATTGGAAAATAGGCGGGATAAGGATAAAGTAAGTTTATTTAGCTCACCGCTCTCAACCACTTTAACCCGTTAGCACGATCGGATAAGGAGTGGATAAAAAAAAGTTAAAAACAACACACACATCTATGAATTCGGGTATAAGCCAATAAATTCTTGACCAACCTCAGAACCAACAAATCTAATATTTATTTATATTGAATTCAATTATTTATGTGGTGTGATATTTCGCGATAGCTTTATGTGCGTAGTATAAAGTTTTTCCAATATAATAAATATTGCGACATAAAACATCAGTTGCTTTCATTATTGTAAAAGTTTAAAGTTTCTTTCGACGGTAACGAAAATGACCACAGTCAAGCATTTGTCTTAACGGCAATACCCACCAGATGGCGTTATACAGAAGTTGAACACAACTATAGCAGTCTTAAGTTCCAAGCAGTGTTGTAGAAAAAACAACAAAAAAGACCGGGCCGTTGAATCTCAGCCTCTCCTAACAAATTGTATAGCAGTTATACGTAGATCAACTCTAAATTCCAATTTATGAGCTTATTTTTCGTTGAATATAACATGTATGTTTGAAAGATTTCTTGTATGGATATTTTGTGATTCTTTGGTGTTATTAATTTAAAATTTACGATACATCGGAAGGGTCATATATGCAAATTAAGTAATGATTGTAAGAGATATAGCGAATGGCAAGAAATGAGATGTGTGGTAACACAAATAAAATTTAACTTCCCACTATTAAATATCACAGTTATATAAAACATTAATTATAAATTACATAAAACAACAGTAACAAGCGGAATCCATATTATATTATATACGATTTTGACGCCTATTGTGATATTATGAAATAAATGCTGCGTCTTAATAACGGCAATATACCAATTTAATGATTATTTAATCAATAATAATATTTAAAAAATAATGAAGTGAAATGTGCTACCCTAGTTTGACTTTTTGATAACTGATATGACTTGAGAAATCCTATGGAAAGACTGGGTAACGAACCAGTGTGCACAAATAAATTTTGAGATTATTAATTGATTAAAATCCCTATAATGACGTTAATTTTTTAAATGAACTATCCAACCTCATATTCTGTATTGAAATATTGTAAAAAAATAATTTTAATAAAATGATTTGCCTTCTTTGGTTGCTTTTGTTCTCCGAGATTTTTATTTAAAAACCTTAGAAAATGTGATTTTTTCTTATTTTGAAAAATATATAATTGAAAAGATATATAATTAAAATATAAATATGTATTTCCTACAATATAACAGAAACAAATGGTTTCATAATGATGTGATATTACTTTGAACATTATGAATCCGGACCGCTAATCTGAAAAAAATACCTGTTTTCAACTCCATAGCATGGCTTTCACTATAGGGGGCTTTGACACAACCCGATGTAATGTCTAGCTGTTTAGCCTGGTATTACTAGCTGGATTTGTTGAAGTCAAAGAAAACTGTTTTACCCATTAAGACTCCGGACTTGTGAGTGCTCATATTTCAGTTTAATTGAACTAAATGGTGTGTTTATACGACTATTTTATATTACTTTGTCAATTAACTGTTAATATAAACTACACACCCTGTTAGGACAAAATTTGTTGGCATGCTATTATGTATCTACATATATCAGTGATTTAACTAAAAGAATTGTTCTTCCTAAAATTTCCTTTTGAATAAAATGAAATTTAAAAAGGAACGAGTAGAAAATGATAAGATTTATTATTAATAAACTAACATTCAAGAAATGCTTGCTCGTCCTCAATTGATCATTGATGTGATAGAAAACTGCTTTGAGAGCAACAGAAGGTGAAAAGATTTTTCTATGTTACTTTTTCTGGTCTCATATAGTGTTCTACTTGAGAAGTTTTTTGGATACTCTTAGATATTTATAATTTTCATATTAGAAGATAAAAACAAATAAACTGCACAACAGTGATGTATGTGTGTAATTTAACAGATTTTTTCTAATTTAAATAATGATTTGTACATAATGTCGATTTTGCGTATATTTAAATAATATTTATAGTCTTGATAACGAATATCGAATATTAAAAATAGGAAAATATACCGAAAAGATATTTTAGGAAGAAATAAAATACCGCAGAATTACTGGACAGCATTGTAGTATTGTTTTCACAGTAGTACTAGTTAGGATATCGACAAATCCGTGAAATGTGATAAATATCAATACAATTATTTTATTTTATTTTTCATTAATAATACAGTAAAAAGGCATTGGAATATATTTTCATGCTGGCAAAAGACATAATTTCAAAATTGAGTCATGTATTTATGTATAATATTTTGTATAAATCAAACAGATATTGTAACATTATATTAAGACTCATTTTGTTATATTGAATGTTTTTAAAACATTAAAAATTATTTATAATTTGATCATATTTTTCTGATCAATTTTTGTGTATTTTGATTATCTATATCTTTTTAAAATCTTTTGAGTTTTGACACACTTATAAATTCACAAAAGACACAAATTATAAACTTGTCTTATAATGCGGTGATACTTTTTTAGAATCTTATTTTTACGTGACGTGTTCCGGAAAACTATTTATAATAACTTAAATTGGACTAAATACATTCAACACGACTATATTCTTGCTATAGTTCTAAGTGATAATCTATTTGCTGTAAGGTTTTCATTAAAAATAAATCTCGTGTTGTTTGTGGAGAGTTTACTGAACTGTCTGGAATTGTTATTTTGATGAAACACTTGACCATTAGATAAGCCGAAGGAAATTTCAACCAAAAAACAGATACTAAACACAATAATGGATATATTTATGTGATAAACGGGCGTTATTGACTAACGGAAATTGAAAGAAAAGGGTATATCAAAAATAGTTAATTGCTGAAGTAAAGGATCTCCATACCAAAGAAAGATTTTTCGAACTAAAAGTTCGATATTATACATTTAGCCTTTATTGCATTTTCCACAAATGAAAACTTTAACACAATGATTTTATAATTGATTTATAAATTTATTTTTTGATATACGTAACCTTAATCAATTTTTCCACTCATCTGTATTTATAAAATGGGGCATAGCGATAGCAATCAGCTAACTTCTAGCTCTTTCCTAGTCCCACTTTTTTTAAATATGTGATTGAACGACTTAATAACAAAAAATAAATTCTTTGAAAAAAATAAAGCCTTTGATAGTCTGCACTAGTCTTCTCTATGTAACATATTAAAATTGTACGGAATCCTAACCAAGATTGTTGCCATCATCAAATGCTTGCACGAGGAGAGCAAATGCTGCATAAGAATCGGTGATATAACCACTGAATGGTTTGGGGTCTCAACCGGGGTCAGACAGGGCTGCGTCTTAGCTCCGTTCCTTTTCATTATAATCTTCGACTTCATTCCGAGGAAGTCAATTCCACCTGACCGAGGTGTGACCGTTGCCTCCAATCTAAAGCTATGACCTCGAGTATGCAGACGACGCTGTTATATTTGATAAATATGTCGAGGGTATTCAAGAGACAATGGATGGACTGCAGAGAAACTCGTATCGCATCGGTCTTAAAATCAATGCGAGTAAAATCAATGTAATCTGCAACAGTGCCTGTCCGGACCCACACTACCCTTTGGCGAGCGCCGGTCAAAACATCGAAAGATTCGACGGTTTCAGGTACCAGGGGGTACACATCACGGGAGATGGCAATCCGTGTAAAAAGCTCGCGATCCGATTAGAGATACCTGGAGCAACCTTTAACTCAATGCGGAAAGTCTGGGAATCACGGCTGTACTCGGTCAGAACCAAGTGCCTTCTTTTCAACGCATGTATCTTGAAAGTGCTGCTTTACGGTTGCGAATCATGGCACCTAACAAAATCGCAGAGTAACCGTATACTGTGCTTCGAAAACAGATGCCCGCGGCGAATGCTAGGAGTGAAATGGTCTGACTTTGTCAGGAACGCGGAGATTAGAGAGCGGACTAACCAGCCTCTTGTTACGTCCAAAATAAAGAAGTAGCGGTGGACCTGGCTTGGACACGTTCTAAGAATGCCTAAGAGAGCCTGAACCCTGCCTGTCTCTTCTTCCAACCGGATGGATCCCAGCGTCGTGGGAGGCCACTGATGACCATCCACAGGATGTACTCAGCGGAGTTACGGGACGCTGGGATGACGTGGGAGGAAGCAAGGAGACTGGCTGGGGATAGAGAATCATGGAGGAACTTTGTGATGACCATATGCTCCGTATAGGGAGTGGATATGGACTAAAAAAAAATATATATATATAACCAGACACAAGTTCTAAGTTTTTTTCGAGTTCTGTGTAGATAAATAATTAATATACTGTAACTATCAATGTTTAAGCAAAATATCTCAGACGCTGTAAGAAATTTTTATTCATTTTCTGTTTTTTCATTTCTTGGGAAAAATATAAACCTCTTTCTTTATTAAATTTGGCGTAATTTACATATTAATCCACTTTTGTTATCATGGTCACAGCCATGTATGAAAAATACTTTAGATTTCCATTATTTTTCAGGTCAGTACGCAATGATGAAATACCTTTTTTATGGATGTATTAATCGTATTATACATATACTAAAAAATTGAGCAAAATCTTTTTTAAAATACATTTTATACATTATGTTAGAAATTATTAATATGCTTGGTATTCCATCGCAGGCACGTGGGCATTCAATTATCATCTTTTTGTATTGTTTTAATAACAAAACCAGCTGATGATACTTACAAACTTAGCAAAAACGGCGTTATATCGCATATTTTAAAAATTACAACAGAATAAGATTAATATAGATTCGGCATTCAATTGATCTACTGATAAACTACGTGTGGACTAGGGTATCCAATCCCAGAATCTCGTCTAATTCTGTGATCCCGAAATCCCGGGATTCGAACACTACTAATCGCGGGATTTTGGGATGAATAAAATTAGACAAAAAGATGCCGCGCTGTTCATTTGGACAAATCCGTAAGTTCTTGGAAGAGCTAAAAAAAGAAGCTCTCACGCTGGTAGTTTTAGGAAATCCGCATATTTCTGGGTTTTTTGAAATTTACATGAAATTGTTAAAAAATTCCTTTCATTGTCGATTGTTTTTTACACCTTAATAATTTTATTTTGATCGTCATGAGCGAAACCGGTCCTGGTCATACCAAATAGAAGTGGGATTAGTAAAAATTAATATTTTAATTTTTGAATGTAATGCCTCTCCACTAAGTACTGTAAATGAAAAACATAAAAATATAAAAAAAAGGATGTTTAATTATGTAAAACTGTTGAATTACTTAGAAATATATAGCACAACTACCGAAACATGTATAAAGGGTAGAGTATTTCTATGACGCCAGTTAAATGGAACGGTAAACGGTAGTTTTGGTAAATTCAAATGAAGTTTTATTATGAATTTTATTATATATACCTGAAGAAATATTGAACATCACTTTCATAAGCAATACTTGAAACGAATAGCGTGAGATATAACAGATGGTCCTCCGGATAACTAATTTAGATAATCTTTGTTTCTGAAACTTTGGACTTTTGTCGAAACACATCTTACAGATCACGGGATATTATATAATATTAACACATATATGATGATAAAATGATTTAATATGATACATGGCACAGCTATAATTAAATGGAAGGGATACATGTTATCAATAAACACCAAAACAATGTTTTTGATATCTTCAAATTCTCCACCACCAATCTTATCCTAAAATAACATGATGTAACGAGAGTTATTAGCCAACCACTAATCCTGTCCTGCCCTATCTTTTCTATCCCTACTACACTCTTCGAAAAAGAGAGGTCAAACGACTGAGTAACAAACAGTTCTGTTGAAAGACCTCCATAAGAATGCCAAATTCTTTACATTGGTAGCGGACATTGATAGCAAAAATTGATCATTAGTAAAATCGGTAACGTTTTTTAAGCAAACTCCAAATTAGGGGAAAAAAATGTTTTATGTTTTTAAATGTCAATACCTTAAATATTTATTTGATTTTTTGCTGATGATCTTTAGAACAATTTCACATTTCAAGAATCAAAATTTGTCAATAAAAAGCCATACCGAGTTAAGAAATGGGTTTAATTAAAGCTTAAATAAATTACTGATTAACTTGTATTAGCTGAATTCGTTTATGCACTTAAATACTTGAATATACATACAGAAAATCGTAACCCAACTCGCCGGCTACAAAAACTATGAAAGTGTGATTTTTTTACACATTAAAACACGATGTTTTAAAGAAATGTATCAAACACGCCCGGAGCTTTGTTACTGCAGAGTAAGAAATTGCTGCAGTGTGAAATTTATTACGTGCGTATTTTATTCCCTTGTGTAATCCTTTTCAGAATTCATTTATTTCATGTGTATTTTTTCTGTATAATTATATCTTATGACCTATTGGCATGGCATGAAGAATGAATCAAGATCTTTAAAAAATAATACCTTGAAATTGTTTTAGCATACTGCTTATAAATCATTATTGTTAGTAATAGAGAAAATATCCATAAAAATATATTCAGTAATTTTTATGCTTTTGGTTATTTATAAGTATAAAATACAATTTACCTCTCGGGTCGGTTCTTTCCGTTCAAATGCAAAAGATAGTAAATTGTGGTGGGCGACTTTATCTGCTGCGAGATTGTCCTCCACCATTACATACTGCGGTCACGTTTTTTTATCAAAAATTTCTTCTTTTGTTACTGAAACTTCTTTTTCTCATAGTAAACTGTTTTCCTCTGTTCATATGAAAGATTATTTGCAAATAAAACTAGTTTTTAAAATTGTATCTATACATGAACACAAAAAAGTACACTTTATTATGGCCGTGTTTCATATAAACGAATTCTAGACGTCGTATTTTTGATTCCATTTAAAACATTTTCCATTCAATCTATGTTTATTTCTCTTGATAAAACAATACCTTAAATCTCACAACACTTATAAAAAATATATTTTTTATATATATCCCGCTTTGAAATAAAATATCACATAGTCTAGCAAAATTTTGCATCACAAAAATGATTCCAATCAGTTGTTTTCCAACTTAAAGTAATATTAATAATTGATTTATTGCGGGAGGCTGAGTTGCGCGCTTGGGTCCTCCAATTTTAGAGACCTCAAAATAGCATATATTTTATAAAACTTAAGCAATATATTTAATTCAATTTTAGTATTTCGAAAAACCTGGGGTCTCCGAATTGCTTGAGCCGTCACTATACTTATCGTTCCAAACACTTCATGACATTTAATAATGATTAAAAACTTCGATCCACATATTCAAAAGCGTTAAGTTATTCATAGCTTTTTTTGCCAAAAAAAAACTTTGAACCGAATCGACTTGATGTGTATTATCTTCAAATGTCAAAATACACAAAATATGACGGAACTTTTTTTTTTAAATGCGTGCTCAAATCAATTTATCCTGCAATCATAACTCAAAACAACCAGTTTTCGACATAACACATTCTGCCAGTATACTGGCGCTAAAAAAATACTATTTTTTTTTTAAACAACATTTAGACAAACTCTTAATCTCTCAACTGTACTATATTGAAGTTAAAAATAATCTTAAATTCAAAATAATTTAGACAAATACTATGTCTACGTTTCTCCCAAAAACTTTGTTTTGTAGTTTCGCCATTGTCATCTTATGCCTCCGATTTTGTAGGTGCAGTGTATCTGATCTAACATAAAATGAGCAAATTTAATTATTTAAAAAAAATGCATGTTTTAAAAATATACATTTACAATGATAAATACCAAAATATAGTCGAAAATTATGTAATAGCACTAATAATAGTGACTATAGCACTATTTTTGTTTCCTGTACACTTTGTATGATGTGAAATATGACGTATTGTTTTATTGTCAGCGATATGTGTGTGATGTTATTTTGTTTTACTCTGCTTGCAAGATTTACGTTTGTTTTAAAGCATAACTTAGCATACAGTAAATCCTTTCTAGCAAAAGTTTTTTGGTTGATTTCTGACGATTTTTTAGCCGCTCTACAACGGTAAAAAGACTGAGAAGTAGAGAAAGGCGTATTATTCTGAAATGCTGCCAAGAAAACAAAAATAATATAGGTTTCTGGTGTTATTAATCATTTCGAACACCTTTCGAAAAAGTTGGAGAGGGTTTTTTTAAAACTGACTTCAGCTTAACCCGTCTTTGCTCGATGAAAAAATTTGAGAATATTTATTACATTCAACAAATTGATAGTTTTGAGTAAAAAGCAAATGAAAAATTTTAGGTTTTCAAGATAATGTTTCTGGCCTTACTATTTTATGTTATGTGACAAAATAAATGGGCGTTCATAATAGTTACCGATAAAAATAATGCTGTTTTTTTCAAAGTAATACAATAAATACACCAATTGATATATTTTAGGCAAAGAGACTGATATGTAAGCATTAAGTCGGGTATTTGGCAGTGTGATGGCGAAATACATTTTATTACAGTAATTTAATATTTGCTAATACTACTGCTTACTTCAGTAATTTTTCAAAACTTTTAGTAAAGGTTCAAGAGATTTTTGAATTATAACAAAAACAGCATTGCTTTAAAACATATACAATACAAAAAATAATAATTTAAATATCAAAGTGTTTTGTTAACATTTTATTTTCGATAGTAATTATCATTATCTATTGAACTTGGTCACACAGTAATTCAATAGCTGTTTTACATGTACAAAAATATTAAATCATCGTTTTAATATGTTTTTAAAACTGTCACAGCTATAGAGAAATGTTGTTTGGATAAATTCTGTCGTAGCGAAAGATAAAGACCAGCAAAACAGTGAGAATACCATTTTGTAATTACAGGTTACCCTGGAATCGACAAAGCTTGAAATTGTTATTATATAAAATCATAAAAAATGAATAACTAAGTGGTTGGAGGGTCAAAACAGATTTTTTTTAAAAGTGGTTTGTAAGATAAATCTGACGTCATTAGTAAACGGATAAAGAAATTACCTGTAAATAGTTTCAACTCAATCTCGAGATTACAAAGAGGTAATCCTAATCGTTTTCTTTAGAAAACTTCCAACAATTGAAAAGATAGATTTATGTATCTCCTTTATTATTGGTCGGACACTTGAATTATTTTTTTATAATTTATAGCTTTACTATTATAATATATATACATACTGAATATTTTTTATTTTATTCTAACAGCAACAGGCCAGATTTAAACGAATATTTAATATTTGAATACATTTCCGATGCATTTTCGACTAGTAGTAATGTTAGTGATAACAAAGTATACGTGGTTTTTCTCATACTTCTCCCAATAACTTTTTTTCTACGAAATATTATTCTTACTTCCAAATGCTAGAGTTTCTACACATAAAAGCTTTATTTTGGTCAAAAAGCTCTGTTCATAAAAACCGTACGCTCAATATCCATTCTTTAGCAACAACTCGATACGCTCACTGATTTTTCAAAAGAACAGTTGTGGTGTTTTTGATGTGGGTTCTTGGTTTCCGTTAGAAATTGGTGTGAGTAAGATTTTCACACATTTTCTCGCGTGATCATTGTTCTTGCAACCGTCCTGTAACATTCAAAGTAACAAAAGGTTTTTTATTCTGCGCAGCGTCAATGTTGAACTTCGTTTATAAAATGGTAAGCTGTAAGTTTACCTAAATTATCAATGATCGAAGTAAACTAAAAGGTCCCGCTAGAAAAACGAATTTTCGTATTATAGATTTTTTCATACGATTATGACGGTATACATAATAAATGAATATTTTTTTTCTATCGCATTTGGTTTAACGGTTTAACGTTTTTATAAAATAAGCAAATAAAAGCAAAGTACTTTCGATGGTTTCGGCGGTAACTTTGTGGAAATTCATTTTAATAGAAAATTTAAATTAACTTTGATTATTCCAATAAATATTCCATAATATTCTTAATAGCACAGGCGGTTCCCCGTTACTCAAATTGTTTCCAATTAATAGAGTAATCACAAACCTAGCTGATTGACTGCAGCTCATTAGTTTAATAGTTTGTAATGTTTAACGTCATTAGTAGTATGATTAAATTTGTTTGCACTGTTTCGATTTTATAATCCCCTCTTTGCTTCCCTTAAAAAGGAAAAATCCCATTCTGATTGTTTACAACTCATTAGTATAATTAGTATCATTATCTGTTTGCTTTATTTCGATTCTACACCCCCCTCCTTGCTCCTCTTAAAAGGAAAAAAACCCAAACCTCCATTTTGTAATTTTATAATTTTAAAATGTTAGAATCAATCTTGCTTCATTACTTAAGCAAACTTTGCGATAGTAAGTCTGAAGATGCCTCTGAAAGAGGCGAAACACGTGTCACAGTTAGTAACACAATACGTGGAATAATCAAAGTTAATTTAAATTTTCTATTAAAAGCAAAGTATTTAACATAATTATACCAAAACACACATAGAAGATATAATTTCTTAATCTGACACCTCGTGTAATACTTCCCTACTACTAAAAAATACTTTCGATATTTTGCTGGCCCTTAAAGAACCAAGTGAAAAAAAAAAACATCTTTTTTACTTGGTTCTTTAAGGGAAAGCAACATACCTCAAGTATTTTTAAACTGTGATTCCATATTATTTTTATACATCACAAACACCCATTACTTCGAACAGGAATCGATAAATCGATCGAAAGAATGATGTTCGTACTGGGATACAAATCCGTGAGATCCGACACGGAAACGCACAACGCTAACCACTGCGCCATAAGACTCGGCATGTTGCTGTTGTTAAAATTAGATGTTTACACTAAGCGTTGATAATGGATAAGACCAGTGGTTCCCAAACTTATTATTCTCATGGACCCTTTCAATGCAAAAACAGGACCATGGACCCCCAAGTGAAATAATAAATTTAGTTTTAATGCCTTGAAGCGTGATTTTTTTATTCATGTCCGTTTCCAATGTGGAGCATATGGTCCGTAATTGAGGTATGACAACAGAAGTTTTTCCTCGAGAACTGTTTCTCACTCAGTTGCTCAACCCTTTTTCGTCAAAGAGAGTTAGGATAGAAGAATAACGCTAGGACATGACTGGTGGTTAACAAATATTAACTCTTATGGCGACCTAATGCCGTCACGCTTAGTTGATCATTTTTTTGCAAATATATTTTTTTTTGCCTTGGCTTGATATTACCTAAAACGGATTGATTCGCTATATATTGAATATCTGGTGAAGAGAATAAGTATAGACATGGCTTCCCAAGCTATGTTATGCGGAACATCGGTACTACCAGGCAAGACGGAAAAATACTTGTGTGAACGGCCGGCTCTTAGCGTGTGCGAAGTGTGCGGCGCACACAAGTGCACGCGCGACACACTTAGATTTTAGCAATATCAACTCATTTAGTTCTAGTCTTAAGAGGTGTCTAGTGCGTTTATGAAAAATCAGACGGCCATATGCTCCATATTGTGAGCGAACATTCCCAAAATGTTTATAAAACTTATTTTTTAATATTTATAGGAAATAAACAGATTAAATTCATTAAATCTATGCTGTGTTAACCACTATTCTTATTCTCGCTCTTTCATTAGATCCCTACTCTCTTCGAAAATAAGAGGTTAAGCAACTGGACTTCAAATAGTTCTCGGAGAAAAAACATACGGTAATACCAGTCCATAGTGGAGCATCCTGCGACTTTTAGTATCTTTTCCTCTTTAGTAAGGCCTTTAGAGGGAAACACTTACTACGAGTCTTCGTTGCTCCGTCTAAATCTGTTAACAATGTCTAATTGAACAAGTGACAAATTGTATTTAACAAATAATTATTTCTAGCATATAGTTAAAAAGCTGACAATGTTTTTACATTTAACTATGAAGTATTTATATTCAAATTTTGTAAACAATTCTAGTTTATAACTAACTAACTAATAAAGTAAAACCTCAGTAAAGCCTTTACAAGAATAGGCTATCAACGAGTTCTCGTTACTTCGTCAAAATCTATTTATGAGGTTGAACAAGTGATAAGATATTACATTAACCAAATAAGTTTATCCTGCATACTCCTAAAAAGCCAACCATGTGATAGACTAACAACAAGTCCTCGTTGTTTTGTGAAAACCTTTACTGTGTAGAGCAAGTGTTACGATATTTTGCATATTCAACCAACCATGTGATTATACCCATATGCTTTCTTTCTTCAAATTAACATTTTTTTTAACGTGGAATTTTCTGACTTTTTCATGTTATCCGAATAACAAGGCCTCCAAATTGCTTTGCGCCTGGGACCTCCTATGTGATTAATCCACCACTGGCCGTAACACTCACAAACAGCCAATTTTTGATGAACTTGAAAGTTAAGTCTTTAAAAATTATGCCGGCCAAAACGTCACAGTCAATAGAGAGCGCTACAGATGTTTACTAGGCTTTCCAATCCCGGGATCCCATCCAATTTTATGATTCCTGTCCCGTTCTGGGTTCCGGGATTGATATTTTTTTAGCAATACCGTTTAAGGATTGAATCCAATTTATGATACCCAAATGATATTTATAGACCTGTGAATTGACCTCATTTAAAATGATATATTTTTTACAAGGAACATTTATTGAATGTTTTTTACATGACGTACAAATCTGAACTTAATTTCAAATACGGCCGCTATCAGCTTGATTACACAGTGGGTGATTGACATTACTTGTTTTATTATGTACTATAATTATATTTTACTGAGGACGTAAAATTGTTACCATTTTATTTATTATAACTTTCGTTATAATAAACAAGGTGTCAGGAATATTTTTTATATGTATTCTTCCGTGGACCCCCTGACGTTGTCCACGCACCTCCAAATGACTTTTAATTTCTCACGAAACCACTGGATTAGACCATATAATAAAAAAAATATCTAATTCGTTTATCAAAGAATAGGAACATGCAAAACATGTAAAAGAAAATGCGATATTCGAAAAAGTTCTCAATTAGTTAACGAAACCACTTGATTTCAATATTGAATTAAGTATATTTGTTTTGTTATTATATTTATAGTTCTTAGCGTCGTCAGCATTGATTTCTGTTAATAATATTAAAGAAAAAATAAAATATATACAACAAACACATCTACGCTTATTTTGACATATTTTTTAAAATTATTATAACTGAAAATCTTGAAAAAATAACTTTGAAATTTCACAAAACGTTCTAATTTGCTAAGTGCTCCATGATGAAGCGTGTCTCACGAAAATACCTTGTTCACATTGGCTCTATTTAAATATTGTAAAAAGTGTTGTACTTTTGTTTTAGAATTATAAAAGAAACGCAACGTCGCTGCTTTCAGTAAATCAAAAATCTTTGAACCGGATTTCACGCGAAACAGCTCCAAAAATAAACAACATTAGAAGGATTCATGTTTCACCGCTTAAGTTTTATAAATTGAATTTTACTCATTTCGCAAAATACACTTAAGTTTTTTCTCTTAAAAGCTCCAATCTTTGTTTCCGTATTCATTTTGTTTATGTTGAGAAGAATCGTACCATAAAAAACCTTGATCTAGATGTCTAGCTTTCGGTAAAAAAATACCACTGTTCGTTTTAGTAACTCCCTCATATTTTACGAAAAAATAAACATTGTTTTATTTCAGTGTAATATTTTTCAAATTTAGTATTTATCAACCGTATCATAGATTAAAAAAATAACTACAAGCAAAATATCATCGAATTAAGTGATTTATTTATTTACAGTTGTATCTCTTTTCTACTTATATGATAATATTCGCTCTCATGTAAATCTATTCTACAATCTAGACTTGTTTACACATTTTCTCTTTTATGGATAATTCGAACATTTTAGAACTCATTAACTCAATAATTAAAATGACCACAAAATATTTAAACGTGCTATTAATTTAACTTATGTGACGTATTTTTCTCACTTAAAAAAAATATATTGTATTTTTTTGAACAGTAAAAATATGCAGTCAATTGTTATATCTTCTTAGATTAATATCGATTGAGTTTCAATATGAAATTAAAATAGAAAATTGGTTCAAAATTTAATTTTATTTGTGATTAATAATTATAATCTTTCATTGTATTTATAATCCAATAGTTTAATTTAATATTCAACGGTTCGAAGTCAACCTCTACGCTTGAAGTGTACACGGGCTTGAGTATCATTACCAACAGTGATGTTGCGGTTCTCTCCTATCCACTCGACCTTGAAAATAAAGCTTAAAAAAAGCCGATAGGTAACTACTAGTTCTGTCTTAAGCTCATTCCTTAATTTATATTCTCACTAAAAAAAAAAGTGGTTGTGCGACTAAAAAACAAAGAATTTTTGTATAAAAAATCTGCTGAAATTCTTCCTTACGAGTCCACATGCTCTACATTTAAAGCGGATATGATAAATTAATATAAAATAAATTATTCGGATAAATAGATATTTCCTCACTTGGACTATAACAAAAATTATAACTGCTAAAGGTTAACTCAAATAATGTTCTGAGATAATTGGGATTTTAAGATTAAAACTCTTTTAACTTAATCTAAGCTTTTTGATTTTCTTCATGTTACCTTATTTTATTTTTTTCAATCTATGTCTGCTCCCTCTTTGAAGCATATAATCTCCCAGGAATCTGAAGAGATTTTTTCGAAAAGAACTATTTGTTACTCAGTTGCTCAGTCTTTCTTTTTTTTTCAAAGAAAGTAAGCATATAAGGATAGGACTGGGATAGAACTTGTGGTTAACTAATTGCTCTCACTGCGCCCATTTTTTAGGAAAGGAATCCATGCATTCGGACAGAAATCCATAAATCCATTGAAAAATCAAACTATAAAAACTGTCCGTAATAGGATTTAAGCCCGTGATCTTCATGTTTTAAGCCAACCACATGTACACTTGACCACGCAGCCGGCATTACCTAAGGTACAAAAATATATATATATATATAGTCGATAGTGTCTGTCCGTCTGTATGATTATCCCCGATTTCATATATATCGACAGCTCTGACACTCAAAAAAATCCTTTCTAGTAAAAAAACAATAATATAAAAATCTAATATTCTAATTTTTAGAATAATTTTAAATCTATTGAACTTTTTTTTTCACTCCAGTGGAATGTGAAAAAAAAGTCGGAAAAATAAATGTGCAAAAAATTAAATTATATTTATACAAAAAATGCAATTTTCACATGCAAAATATTATAAATTAATTGCACATTTTAGCAAAATTATCAAAATCTCTTTTTACATCCAATAATTAACCCTCCAAGGACGAGAGTCACCATATGGTCACATTAAACACCGTTGTCTATTGATCCCACTATTCATCATTTTTCTACCTGAATATCGTTGCTTTTGCTCATATTTGGTTAAGAAGGGTACAGACTACAGTAAGTCATCAGCCGTGGGGACAGAAACGGCCTCCAAAAGCACATGTGATTTTTTGAATTTCCGTTTTTTTTAATTTACTTTTTGGAACTGTTACCTATTTTTTTATAAAAACATCAAATTATTTACAGTTATTTTGCTAAAATATTTGTATTAAAATTATGTTGATCTGAAGAGGTCAAATTGTAAATATTTTTAAAAAAATCCCGTTTAGCTATATTTCAACCCTGAATGTTTGCGAGCCCATACGGTCACTTTTGTCCTTACTACTGTCCGTACTCAATATAACACGGTAATAAAAGGATGAGCATGACCATATATAGTCATGCGGGGTCTATACAACGAATTTGCGTTTTTTTTTAAATTTTGGATAGGAATAAAAGTTATCCGTGACTTCAATATGGCTTAGAAAATATTTTTTTTATTGGAAAAAAGCTCTCGTCTCTGAAGGGTTATTAATGTAGACTTTTGAAAATTTTTGATAACTTAAATAATAATACATGTAACCTTTTTAACGCACAGGAAGTGGTTAATGAGATATTTTTTTAAGTTTTTGGTAGAACCTTGGTAGTTAAAACTATTTGTAGATAAAACATAATCAAATATCTATAGGGAAACTTGGTTTATTTTTAATGTCGCGGTTTATAATGTTGTTGTATACGTATTTACACCCATACCTCGCTTTACGGCCTAGATACGTTTCACGAAACTTGGCCGCAAAGCGAAAAGCCGTATACATAAGGAATCAATTATTCTAATACAAATTCAATGGGATCGGTTCCAATTTTTTTAAATCATTCATTCAAAATGCATTTTATTTTTTGGCGTGTTAATCTCGAGACATTTAAAGGTGCAGCAGATGGCAAATATGTTTTAATGTCTTCTTTTTTATCGCGAATAGTTTGAATGGTAGATTTCGCAAGTTCAATTGCCTTGCAAATTTCAACTGTTTTTTCTCCAGCATCTATACGTCGTAATACTTCTAGTTTAGTTTCTAGCGTGACTTATTTTCGGCATCTCTATTTATTAGTTTCCGAAGTCGATAATTTTTTCGATTAATGAAATTATAAAATAAGTAATAAAAAATATACATATTAATTTTTTTTTAATTTATTTGTACTTTCGTACCAAAAATGTCCCTAATTAATTCTAATTTTTCCAGTTAATTGTTGTAACAATCAGTAATAAATATGAATGTACATAAAAAACTCACATTGACATCGAAAAAAAGTTTTTTTTGCCGTTATAGCGAAACATTTTAGACCGAAAATCGAAAACGTGCCTTAATTGAAGAAGGCCGTTATAGCAAAATGCCGTATAAAGAGCGGTCGTATAGCGAGGTATGGGTGCACAGCAAAAATAGAATTGTATAGAAACCATTCATGAAAACAAGCGAGAGATATGAAAGACAAAAAATTATATAATGTTTAAAATGTTCATATCAAGTTAAACTCCATTCTAGCATAAAAATTTCTAGAGCAGTAAAAATATTTTTCTTAAGTCTATGAAAAGGTTTTAAATAACCTGTTTGGTGACTGGGGAAGAAACTTCACGGTTTTTCTAACATTTTTTTTTTACGAAAAGTTCGTCAGCTTGGTGTAAAAAATTCACCTGAAAACGAATTCATTAACATTGCGCTTAAATTTTACTGCTGAAAATTTCACTTCTTACTACAGCTCAAAATTCATAATTAAGATACTGGCGATACAGCTCACGACTTCTCGAAAAATTTTAACGATACATATTCAATATTGATATTCCACCAAGCACCTTAAGTCGAAATTTTAAATTATCCTTATATACAGAATTGTAGATGGCTAATTATTTAAATATTGTGTAGAAACTAATAATGATTGAATTTACAAATGAACAAAAATTTCGGTGCGATATTGTAAAAAAAGTAAGTACATACTTATATGAGTCTAAGTTTGAAAAAATATTTGAAAATGCTTTCAATCCAAAATGAATATTAGCATAAAGAATACGTTAGATAACAATAATTATTCTAAAAGCTTTTTGTACGTATTCACACTTCAGTACCGTTCAATATTGGATTCTGTTTGAGAAATTTAAAATGATTTACCGAAGGATCTGATATGAAAGGGAATAAAAAGTTTAGCGGTCGCCAGTCCATTTTACGTACTTGACATAAATATGTGAAAAACCTACATTTTTAATGAAAATGGATTTTGAAAGCAGAATAAACAGACGGCAACCGATGAACAGTTTATTTTATTTTTATGCAATCAAAAAACAACCCTGGTCTTAATTTTGAATTTTTCCAGTGTAGAAAAACAGCTTTTTAAATGGTCGTTTGGGATATGAACACAAAATCATTACATTAAAAAAATAATACACTTTTCTGTACGTATTCTACATTTATTAAGTATGATTAGCACCAGTTTTGTTCATAACTATCACGTTTAATTAAAATCATTATAAATAAATATGGAAATAGTAGAGAAGGGTGTTTTTTTATATAATGCTTTTCTACCAAGCCCAGTATTGACGCAAAAAATAAATAAGACTATCAAAAAACAACATCAACATACAAGAGAAGAAAGAGAAATAAAGCAAGTGCTCTTCTCTATGTCAAAGATGAAAGACACCAGTCAGTCCAAGTATTGATAGTGGACAACTTATATATTATATTTAATTTAATAAAGTCTTATGGTAAACAACTATTAACGGCTGTGATCTTACATAGTATAACTATATAATGAGCAACCTTTTTAAATCCTATATAGCCATTCCTTACCGAAATTCTTCATTCTTAACAGTTATTTCTTTATGATCGTTTAATGATATGATATATAATGATGATAATTTAAATGAAAAATACAAGAAACAGAAACATGTCAATCAAAAGAAAAAAAACAAACAATAATTACTAACGTTTTATTATATTTTTTATCTTGCACATATTACTTAGCTTATAAGAAGTACCACAAAACAATATTATTGAATTAGTCGGTAGCAAAAAGTTATTTTGCTTTTACAACTTCACTACAAAAACGTTTTCTTCTTGACATCTTCTTTTCTAAGGCGAGTAAATAGGAACTCTAAGTATAATAAGTTAGTTATCGTACCGGACGAGTTGTAAACAAGACTGTTTGTTTCCCTTTTTCTTATTTAGTGCAATCTTCGTAAAATTTTAAGCAAAGTTGACTAATGTTAATCGATAAAACTGTAATAATATAAAATTTTAAAATATTTATCCACAGCTTATTTATATAGTAGAAAATATAGCTTTGATATATTTTTATCGACATCTTTTGTTCTGTAAATAAGTACTTCTTATAAAATTACTGGAGATCAAAAAAGCCAATTTCAAAATGCAATTTACATTAAAAAACATTTTTTTACTTCAAACGAATTCAGCGGAGCTCTTAGACTTGTTTTGGTTATTTCCTTTCTTTTTTCATCGTTGGTCACGAAAGATCTTAATTGCTTCAGAGGTGAGCAATCCACACTAAAGCCAGTTCTCGTAAACACCATATGCATTCTTATGCAACAACAAAAAATAAAAAAAGTCATTATGATACTAGGGTCATGTTGGTTGTACTATTTTTTGAAACGAGTAAAACTTTTGATTTTTACAACCCTTGCTAATGAAACAATTGGCAGTTTTCGTGAAACTTCATAAAATGATAAGGTTAAAATCAAATCTTAGGTATCTTTAAAATTATATGTTTGTCATATTTAAACTTTTGTGACATCCAATTTGCTGGTTTCAATACATTATTTCAGGTAAAACATTTTTTTGTTCCATTATAACCTTATATGTATACAATATTATAATGATTGTTTTAAAACTCTTTTAATGAACAAATTTAATGGAAAATTTATTTAATTAATGTGTGTCAAATTACACAACTAGATATTTCAATAAAACTATTTTTAAAAATGAAATTATTGTTAAAATGAATAGCATTTTTTTGACTAAAAGGTAAGTTTCATAAACATGAAAAGATTATTAAAGAATTATTTTTCAAAGTATTAGTAAGAAGTTTCTTGTATAAAAACTACTTTATATTGTATATGAGGTAAATAGGATAGATGGTTTCAGTTTGAATTAAACCTTTTCTGCTTGCAAGTGTTTTATCCTACAAAATTAGTGTTTTTGAATGTAACAGTTTTACTTGGCAAGTTAAAATCCTTTGATAGTCTACACAGCTTAGTGCAAGGAAACTGGAACACCTTAAATTGATTTCAGCACACTCCTACCGTGAGTTTTACCGTGTGGCTTCACACCACAGCATTTAAAAGCTCTACAAAAACCAAGATTATAAATTGGAAAATACTGCAGAATTTATGTGAAAAATATGTTCGTATTTTTTTATTGACAGAAATTGCAAAGATATTTATAACAATTTACAAACTTAAAACAGCTTAACGACCGTGGACGCGTATTTAAGTCTTTGAAATCCAACGGTTGCGGACCGTGGACGCATATACGAGTCCTACGTCATACACTCTATTCTATTGAAAAATCACTTGGTTAGAATCGAGTTTGATTTCAAATGTTAACGAGAGATGGTAGCATACACATTGACGCAATATTTAACTACAAAAAAAATCATTATTATACTAAAATATTTCGTAAAAATACCCCTAAGATGGTAGACGTTTATTTTTTTCAGGTGTGATTTTTCATAGTATTATTTTACGTTCTGGTAAAAGTTTTATGTTTAAATCGTTTCTGGTTTGTTTCTCTGATTAACGACGAAATACATACGTAATATTAGCAGGGTAACATGATGCCCAGATGCTATTGTAGGGCCTCTTAGAGGTGCGAACACACGTATCGTAGTATTTTTTTTACAACGAATTGCCTTGTGATTTATTGCTAGGGCGGGCGGCGTTTCATGCTGCAGTTCTATGGAGCAAGTGTCATTAAGGCGGTCGAAAACAATTTTTGAAATTTGAATCGGGTGGTTGATAATATTGCGACCTATTCAAACTCAGTGGCAGAGGTTCTCAATTCTTAAATAATAGATATTTGTATTGAATATGTTATTATCCATAAAACGTACTTTTTTACGATTTTTAACTTATAAATAATATATCCAATGAAGTTTTTAATATATATGAACATAAAAACAAAGAAAACAATATAAAAAAGTAGATTTTACATATTTAAAAAAAACCTTATAGTAGATTTAAGTTTTTTTGACTACACCACATAAGTATGCAACTCACAGATATAGAACCATTGCTCAAGTGGCGCCAAAGTATCTGGAAGCTATCAAATCAAATTTTGTGAAGATATCTCAATTGGTTTACAAATTATGGTGAATTTAGTAGAATGGCAGTTTTTTTGCGAATTCTTCGCAAAATCGCCCGGCCGCCAGGTCAAATTCTATAGGAAACATACGGGCGGTAAGCTGTTATACATATGTGGATATTTTTTTTATTTTAATACTATTTCATAACAAAAATTCATATTTTAGAAATACATTGTTAAATGATAACAATGCTTCTTTACATGCACTTAACCAGTAGTCAGCTAAATAAAAAATGAAAATTCATCACGAAAAAAAGTTATTTTAGTCTAAGCATTATACAATAATAAACAAGTTTATAATTTAAAAAGTTTTTTTATTTTTGTTATATGATTTGCACCATAAAATATTATTTTCTAATGTTATAGGCCAAATGCTTAGTATTACGTCTGAAAAGTTATCAGAATAATTTTCCACGGTTGGTTTATTTTTATTACAAACTTCAATAAAACATTATAAATGCCGTTTTTAAAACCCAAAAATGTTTCAAGATTTTCCAGTTTAAGCGTTTCTGTTACAAAAATATTCGGAGGTTATATTAAAATTACTTGTAAGGAAATTTTGTCTTTCTTCTCTCACTTTTTTACAAAAAGATCAAAATTAATAAGGCGACTTGCTAAAAAAAATCATTTTGAGCAAGAAATAATATTTCTGAAAAACCAGCTAAACCTTTGTCAATTTCACTTTATAACACTCTTTTTCAATTTTGAATATCTCAGAGACAATATAATATACATATATAAATATTCAGGTGCTTTGCAAGGAGAGAAATGTGATTTTTTTTGTTTATTTTTTTTCCTTAATTACCAAAAACATAAGAACTTAAATTAAGAACTAGACTCACTCCCAAAGTCATCAGACTCCAATGTCTGATTATTGTTGTGGATGACAATTTTTTATGAAAAAAAATAAATTTCTTAATTAACTTACTATAAATGAGTAAGTAAATGATTATTTTTAGGTTTTATTTTAATTTAAATGTGATAATATGTAAAATTCTACAATAATTAATTTAAACAATAATATTTAAATTATCTTTTAATATAATTTTTCAAGTATGCTGCATAAGTGGAGCACATTTTTTCTTAAAATATCCTGTATGGTGGTAATTAAGCAAAATTCATCTAATTTATCAACTACATTTATTATTCAATCGGCTGTTTAACTTTTTTTATATAGAAAAAAGCTAAAATCAATGTATGTCGTAATACATTCAAGGATTCAAACTCTCGGACTCAACACTGTTAATACCAAAGTTTCATAGCGAGAATTTTTTAAAAATTTAGAGAGCGTCTTTATGTATTCAAATTTTAGTAATTCAATTTTTTTTACGAATATTTACTATGTTTAATTTAAATAACTGAGTGAAAACAACATTTGAACGTTAATCAAAATTAAATATAATACATTTTTCTAGTTAAAATCACCCAAACAAAATGGCAGTCATTGGTAGGAAGGCGGTAATAAATTATTATTACTGATTTGACGGTTTCTTCTTAATTATTACTTTAATTGTTCGATTCAGATTATCAGCAAGACCGCAGCAAAGTTATTGTATTAAAATTATTTTTGGCTGGAATGATTAATTGCTATTAACAAAGGTTAAACTTTTGGTTCACTTGGTAATATTATATACATTAATACATTTTGGTTTTGTTGCCATACATCAAAATACCTTTTTTGCTATTCGATAGTCGTTTTATTTTATGCCATAAAATAATTCCAATCTAGAGTATCATTATTGCTTTCATAACATTTGCGGTATTATACAACAATTCAATTAAAATAAATTTTTGATCGAAAAATAAACATCATAGATAAAACATTATAATAAAGTATCTGTTGTGATTTCAATTGGAATTGTAATAAGTGTTTATTTCTCAATTTCCAAAAGTTACAGTAAAAATATTTGTATGGATTATATTCGTCTTAATAAATGATTTTTTATATACAGTTTGTTTTAGCCCTTACGTGTTTATATATATTTAACTGTGCCCAAAAATGTACAGATATTGACAAAACATAAATGGGTATTTATTTGAATCTCTTTAGAATCAATTTATTAATTTCCACTAAAAAGTGTTTTTTTCTAATATTTAACATTACAATTAATGTCAATCTAATAACGGGTCATACGATCATAAATCGATCAGAAATTTTGGTAGTCACTCAAAATTGTTGAAATCAGCTGGTGGAGAAACTGCATTACAAACACCTACGTCTAAGGTTACAAATTAAAATTTAAAAACTCTTAACTTGTAGGTAGAGGTCTGCACGGGCCCGGGCCTGGCCCTCGGGTCCTTACCCGGCCCGGCCCGCGGACCGGGTTCGAGCGGGTAAGCGCAATCGAGATTCGGGCTCGGGCCGGGCCCGGGTAAGGAATTTATTCTTCAGAAATATATTTCAGACTATGGTTGTGTCATAAGTCAGCCATGATGATTTTAATTATTACCAGTTCTATAGAGAATTGTAAATTGTTGAAAATTTATAAAAAACGGGTTTTTTTAGTCTGTTGAGTATAAATCCGGGCTTTGGGTCGGGTTCGGGTAACAATTGTGGTATTAGACTCAGGCCCGGGCCAGGTCGGGCCTGTGTCTTTCGGGCTCGGGTCGGGTAATTTTGTAAAATTTCGACCCGTGCAGACTTCTACTTGTAGGGTATTGAAGGCAGACCCGCTTGATCTGTAGAGGTAAGCTTTTACCAACTAGACCTTAAGCAAGTGATGGAATCATTCATTGTTATCAAGTCATTGAACACATAAAGCGATTTGTTTTTTTGTTTATCTACTTGTAGCTGTAAGTAATGAATTCATTTCAAGCAGATTAAACGTTATAAAATTCCATATGAAATTCGACAAAATTTACCCTATTTTTAAATTAATTGAAAACTCAAAATACTTAATAATATAATATAAAAAAACATTTTTCAAATATCAACAAACACAATTTTGGTAATCAAATATTTATTTTATAACAAAATAAAAAAGGAATTTCAAATATTATCAATACGTTTAACTAGAGATAAATATGTTTATTTAATGATATAAAATTATTTTCATTTAATTGAAAACGGAAGATCAACTTCCGGGAATAATTACGATAGACAATTCATCGCTCAAGTTTAAACCATTGAATCATTTAAGTATCCAACCAATATAATTACACTGCGAAAGACTTAAAATTAAAGGAAAATTTGGGAAATGAGCAAATTACTACATATTTAAGTTTATATCCTTTTTTAAACAAACTTATACTAACTATTGACCTTTTACCTAAAATTAAGCTTAACTTTATATGGAAACCATATATCAAATAATATAATTTAGCAATCATTATCTTTCTTCGTATTGAATACTTTGAATGTCAGCACCAAGCTTATCAAAGTTTTGTATAAGACAATTTTTTTCTACGTAGTTGACAAGTTGATCATAATTCTTAATTAAATAAACGGAAATGTTTTTCAATCGATTTTTTGATTTCTGTTCAATTAAATGGATTCTGTGATGTTTAAAATTCCCCTCTCCCTCATTTTTACGTATCGGGAGTGATAAACTACCACTAGTCATGTCCTAGTTATATCTTTTCTATCCCTACTCTCTTCGAAAAATAGAGAGGTTGTGCAACTGAGCAAAAACTTCTCGTACAAAAACTTCGACACCTCCATTAGGAGGCCATATGCTCTACATTGGGAGCGAACATATCAATTTTAAAAAAGTACAAATAATAAAGCAAAGCAAACAATAAAATATATTTTGGATATTTCTGATACCATATATTTTTTTTTAATGTTCGCCTTAATCTCGCTGTAAGTTTATTTTCAATAATCACGACTTCAAAAATGATTTGTAAACAGTCTTGACTTTAAATAATATCCTCCGCTTGAGTTGTTGTTATTCTACGGCAATCTTCCACTTTTAATCAAAACGTCTTTCATGATAAAATACATGAATACTGTCTCGTAAAATATATTTCATAAATAACTCACATTATATTTATCATCCGAAAGTTTTTCATGATATGTGATATGTTTATGAACATACATAAATGCTGTCACAAAATTTATTTGAAGACTCCAAAATCTCCCAAATGTATTTACACAAGTCATGTTTAGTATTTACTCTTTTGAAGCATCTCAAATCTTAAGAAAGTTATTATTTTGGCTTGTAAATATGTTTTGAAAACGTTAAGTAACTGAATTAATAAATTTATTTAAGACGAAACGATTGAGTTTATATTTTTTTGAACTAATTACCATGACAAAATATAATGTTTAAAGATTACAGAGTCGTAATATTTATTTATATTGGCGATAAGTAAAAAAAAATAAAAAAAAAATCTACATTGATTTAATAAAGACTGTTTTAATATTTTTAAAAAGAGCGTAATGAAAATAAATAATTCATGTTAATAAAAAATTAGGTTGAAAAAATATACTTTTAATAGAACTTTAATGCAGATATTCAATTTTAAATTGAATTAAGGCTAGAGGAAATGATACGTTCTCCTACTTTGACGATATGTGATGATGCTTAAATTTTGCCAGTTTTTTTTTAAATGTTATCTAATAAAAAGTTTGAATATTGCGGTAGCTACCAAATCAATTTTTATAACTTTTGCAATGTCAATATTCAATAGACTAATGCAATATTTACTTGCAACTAAATTTTCACTAGTCTTAAATTAACTTCATTATCTTTTTTTTATATTTTGTAAGGAGGATATTGTAGAAAAAATCATTTCTTTTCAAACCTTCGACTTAAAAAAACTTCATACTATTGTTTCTCAAATAGGTATCTAAGCGCAATCGCATTACTTCAGTATCAAAATAAGAAAAATAAAAATATTTCCCTTGATAAGTTAAAAAAACATTTATCAAATGAATAAATATTTTGAGATTAAAATAAGAAGTTTTCACGTTAAACAATATATAAGGCGACATAAATTAATAACTATTTTGCTATCTTTATTATATTGACTAAATTTTTTATTTATTTCTCAAAATATATTATAACGAATGGCCTTTATAATTCACTGAATATTTCTTGATAATAATTGATACGGGTAATTGTTACACACATTTCCAATTAGCTATGTGGAATTAATAAAACCTTATCGTATACAAATTCTTTAAATTTAACCCAACAATGAATTCTACAGCCATTTTTTATATTTAAAAAAAAATATTCATAATAGTAATTTAATTATTCATCTTTATCAAAAACTGTGCAACAGAATGTATTTTTTGGTATATTTCCAAACGGTTTTTAATCATTATTTTTAATTGATTGCAAATCTAGGTAACTTGTAATGAGCCCAAAAGTATTCACAAATGAGCAAGTTGAAAAATATCTGAATATTAAGTGTTTACAATTTTACTTGTTTCATAAAAAATAGGATAGTGCTAACAAATACTTTAAAAATCCATTCAAAGTTTTTTTTACGATTCATGAAATTTAAGGCTAAGCAAAATTTAAATCTCATGGAATCATGTTTCGCAAAAAAAATAGTCTTTAGCGCTCTTAAGCGTGTCCTGAAGTTTATGGTATCGTCTCACAGAATATGGAGCATTAATCTGTAATTAATACATAAATATTAATATATTATATACTAGAATACAGCGGTGAAATTATTATTCAGATATTGAAATAGAAAATGAAGTATTTTACCATTTTCTTTTGTTTATAAATTTCTTTGTAGCGTTATATAACTCTCTCGGCGCAAAGAAACGGAAATAAGTTATATTTCATTTGCCCCTTGAGGTGTAAAGCTGTCTGAAAACGTGTGTTTACAACTTTTTTTAGTATGCGAGTACATATATAGAGAATATTTACAACAAAAAGGATCTTGTGTATTATTTTAAGTATAATCAAATTAAACATTAGGAATATACAACATAAAGGACTATGTGGATTGAAAGTTATTTAAAAAAATACTTTTATGCTGTTCACTGTCAATACTTGGTGGAAAGGCATTATATTAAGAAAAAACACTCTATCTCCACTTATTTATCACCGGACCGGTTTTTCTCAAGGCGAGCATTGTCAACAAATAATAAATTAAATTTAACAGTGCTATTTATACAAAAACAAATTGAAATGAAAAGGTGACAGACACTGGAACTTTTATATATATTTTGAATTTTCGCATATTCTAAATATTTTTATTAAAATCATCATTAATATTTTTTTAATTATTCATAGACTTTTGTTAAGCCTAATATTTTCTTTGTCAAAACATCTTAATGAAATATTTTTTCCATCGCACTTCTTCTGTTATACTTTAAATCTTCCCATGCAAATGATGAATTTTTTTATTTCACAATTTCTTCTAAAAATGTAAAAATCGACCAATGTTCGATAAGTTCGTAACTGGGGACATTAATAAACAAATAAGTTATTTAGTAGGTAACAAATAAACTAAATTTATATTTATGTACTTCTCTGGTGCTTTAAAATTTATCACGTTTCACACTCTCTGGAAACACAGCTTTCATGTTAACAGTGTCTCGTATATAATGAACCCTTATTTTCATTATTTGTATGTATGGTGTGCAGGTCCTTGGGGCCATACTGAGTCTGAGTTTATATGATGCTTAAAATATTACCTATATCAAAAGTTTTTTTTAACTTTTGGTATTACAGCTAATACCAATTGGCCAAATATTTTAAAAGAAATATTAACTCGATGATAATTTTATAAGTCAATCGTGATAAACTCGAGGAGTAGTGACATCACAAACACTCATCGTTATGATTTTAATTTAAAAAAAAAACTTTATTTGATATTTATTTCACTGGGACTTAAATCGCAAAGTAAAGATATTTTTTAATTAAAAAAAATATGTAAAAAAAATCAACTTTAAACTCTTCGTATAACGAAAATTCTACAGCACAACAAAGTTATGCGAATTAAAAAATGTTGTCGAACACCCTTATCTGGGAAGTCTTTTTGACCCGATATTTACTTGCTCTTATTGTGTTTTTAGATGTATTTGTATTTTTTCTAGACATCACCAATTCAGCAATTTGGGTGAGGTTAATAGATCATGAATGTATTAATAAATATTTATATTGGTAGGCCAGGTTTGGAAATTTTCATGAGATATGAACACCCTTTTGAATTCTATTGACGTGTTTACAAATTGGCTTACCGTCCAAGCTGGAAAAACTTAATTGAGAAATAACTTAAATTATGTTAAGTTAAATTGCTTATAATAATTTTCTTCGGTAATTAAGTATTGCTAGTTGAATAACAATCCAGTACACAACGAATATTTGTTCCAATTTGTAATATTCACCCAAACAAGTCTCTGAGGTCTACTGCTCGGAACTTAAATTTTACAGTTAAATGGGTCTGAGCTCAAGTCAAAATAAATTCTAATCATAATTTTGTTTCATTTAGTTTATGGCTTGAAGTGTAGATCAAATTCATATAAGCAAAATCTATTTCTAGGTGTTTGTGATGTCGTTTCGTCTTGAGTTGATCCAAAGTAATTTTAAAATATCAATATTTCTGTAGTCTTTGCTTCTATTAGCTGAAATTCAATGTATAACAATCTTAAAAGGGAGCAAGAAAAATTTTTTTCTAATCCCGAGATTGAGAAGTTTTAAAATAATCTACAAAAGCAGGTGAAATAGTTTCAAAAAAAAAATTTACTAACTGATTTTTAAATCCTGGGAATTTACCAAAATTAAGAAAGGTGGAGTTTTTTTTTATTAGCTGTCACGAATATTTCCAACAATTTCAAAATGGCAGGAATTCACGTATTTACCAACCTTTCTTTTTTTTTAGCTCACTCGCGGATTTCACTGCTTATCTTCAATCCCGAAATCTTGTGAATACTACCATCACAATCCCGGGATTTAAGGATCACAAATTTGGACGGGATCCTGGAATTGAAGCCCTTAAATGTATAATTAGAATAGCTAAAGTTTGTTCTGCACCAGCTCACTATTTAACTGTGAAAATATTACATAATTTCATTTAACATCGGAATTGTTTCATCAAAAATAAATATGTAATCAAGCGTGTTTTGTAAACATATTTTAACAGCATGAATAACCTCAATCATATGAATATTCACGATTCGTATGCACATTAATTCAAAATTAACTAACGATTACATTCTTAAGTATGCAATTTAGTGATAAATATATTTTCATCAGTTATTATAAACCCATATTAATTCAATAAATATGCCAACAGAGCTAAAGTTTGTTTAAATTTACACAAAAGATACATTTTCTTTCATCATTCACACCATTTAAATTAATTTTACACTTTTCTTCTCATTATAGCTTGGACGTGCTCGAAACATTTTCAACGTTGTTTTAAGTGCACAAAAAGTGGTTATATATTCGTATAAAGATTTCGGTTTCGAAGCTGTATCGATTCAATATAGAAAATACATACTTTCGATGGGTTCGGCGGTAACTTTGTGGAAGTTTATTTTAAAATAACATTACTAAGTAATTTCCACGTAGTGTATGCATCTGATCAGGAATTCTGATATCACAAATAAATTCTGATAACACAAATAAATATTGTGTCATATCAAATGCAATGAAACATATATTTTTAAAATAGTATGCCTGTTATTATCAATTGTAATCTTAAATTAATAAAGTCACTCTCACATTATATTTGTTAATATGCTACATATGTTTGGTTTGCATTTAATTTCTTCGTTTTTCATTATGTCAAATTATTTTGCTTATTGCTCTTCGTGTAAAATATTTAATTATGTATATTTATATTCTCTTTGTTTTAATGATCTCAACTTTTTTTAAAAAAACATATATTGTTTTTATTATTATCAAACAACATTTATATTCGTGAATAATGAAATGTTTGTTTTTAATTGTGAGTACAAAAACTGCCTCTTTAAATAATTATACAAATTTTAACTGACTCTAAAATATGGGTATGAACAAGTTTCTAGCAGAAATAAAATTAGTAAATAATAAAACAAAAATAGTTGCTTATAAAACAGAATTTTAAAGTCTAACGTACTTTGAAAGCTTTCAGAGCGAAGACATAACAATGCATTTATATTTCTCACATTTTCTCAAATGTTACACAAAAGTAAATAAAAAGTAGATACACCGAATCATTCAAACATTGTAAATCCCACGTAGACATTAATTTAGATGATATTTAAATAATTTTATTACCAATATGAAATTACTTTTAACTTTTGCATAGAACACTAATCATCCTTTCTTTATTTGTGTATAGCAAAAGAAAAATCTAAATGATAAAAACAACAAAAGAAATATTCTTTAGTTTTCACATTTGTTAAATTTAAACTCCACTTAATACTCACAATGCGCGAGTATTAACTATCTTTTGTTTGTATTTTTTAACATTTGTACTTTTAGTGTTATACAAAAAAAAATGTAGAATTTCGCTACAAAAAGTAGTTCGCTTTATTCTTTAAAGGCTTAAAATAATAGCTCATGCTTCAATATTTGAAAAAATCACCAAGACTATGTTAAAATAAAAAATTCTGACAGTTTGTTATCTCATTTTTTATCAAGCTGGATATCTCTATGTCTCTAAAGGTGTGCTGTTTTTTGCCGCAAAGTTTTTATACTTTTTCAATCCACTTAGACAATTGTATTGTTTGAATTTGCTTCAAACTATTTTTCATTTTGTTTTTCAAAGAAACATTTTCGTTCCATTAGATCTATAACGAACAATATACCAATAATAAGTCTCCTTTTTACAAGGTGAAAATTTAAAAATTTAAATGCAAATTAGCTTTTATATCAATATGTATACACCTAAGACATGTGTCTCAACAAACATATACTTTTTTATAAGTATTCCTCGTGACTAATAATCGTGAATAATGTAAAATTTCATACTTCGTGGTCAGCTGCCTTTTACTAATTCAATGTATAGTTACACACTAGTTGTATAAATTTTAGATTATCAAAAATATTTTCCTCGATTTAAAAAAATATATAAAATTTCATTAAATAAATGCTCCATTAAAAGTCTTTTGTTCATAAATATCAGTTCGAAATCATTTATAAATCAGTGTTTCCGTCATATAGATAACCAGTAACCACTATTCTAAAGAGACTTTCCGGTCTAATTATGATTGATTTTTTTAATCATTTCAACCCCGAATGTGGACCGTTCAAATTTATTGTAAAGCATTTTAACGACATTTGACTAATTGTATGTAAATCACTTGACACTAGTTTATAAATATATTTATACCATTAATTTGATAGGTAGTTGGTTGCATTAAAAATCTGATTATTTTAGGAAACTCAAACAATATTTATTGAAATTAAAAGGCTTGTCATTGTGATCCAATGACTGACATTGTTTATTTTTTTTTATTTTCCACCTTAAAAGAAAATTTACTCATGTCGATTTTCTAATTATATTGGATACTTCTTGTCGTTTCCAGACTGGATAACAACTTTTCGCAAAGGCTAAGATTTATGTTCTCTTGTCTTCTCAAAAAATGATGATTCATAATTAGTATTTATAATTTTCTTGTGCTCTGTGTTTTATATATAACCGTCAGAAAAAAATACATTTTATAAACCTATTAATTTTGATAAAATTCGACTAAAAATATAGAAGAAGTCACATATAACGTGAGCAATTATTTACACATACATAACAATATATTATTAACACTAAAAAGTACGCTGGTTGCCTTTTCAACGGGATTCTTTTTCTAGCATATTTTTCATTTCTTTCTTATTAAAGGTTCATGTGTTTACTTCGACTGATAAACAGAAATAATTTACACGAGACGTGATATAGCTCTACAAGTTCAATCCAGATTGAGGTATAAATTCAATATTCTTCCTACGGTTTAATGGGGTGTTATAAATCAAGGAGAGTTTCTGGGAGGAGGTGTGAAAGCTTTCTACAAATCAGAAGTATAAAAACTTTGCCTAACAATGCTTTGGTTACAAATATTTTGCTAAAAAATTTAAATATTTCTTTACCATATGATTCAAAAACTGTTTTAATATATACAACAGAATTTGAGCATAATAGCACTGACCACGGGTCATTAAATCAAATATGTGCTACTTATCAAGAGAATGGGATATAAAAGACAATAGCTTAGAGTCAATCCTACAGTCATATAAAAATAAATAATTATACAGAAATTACATTTACTATAGTGTATAAAATCAGTTTTTCATTCAGGTAGTGAATAAATATTTTAGTTGATTATTTTTTTAAAAAGCTTCACCGAAAAAGAGTTTTATACTTTATCTTCTTCTGGGGCTTTGAATAAAAGGAACAACTAAAATATTGACTTTTAAAATTGTTTTTAAATGACGGTTACTTCAAAATGCTGAATTTTAAGCAAAGCCGACTCATTTAAATTAAATATATCAATCAATAATTTTATCATTTTACTGTGAAAAAAGTATTTTCACGTTTATTCAACATATAAATTAAAATTTAGACATCTTTTCATAATTATGTGAAAAAAAAATTACTATCATGGAAGTATTTTGAAAAGGCTTTCAGAAGCATCAAATACAAATAAAAATCTATAAAGCTCATAAATAAATATAATTATAAATTTATTGAACTTGACTTAATTGTTAAGAATCATTGAGTTTCGAAAAACTGAGTCTTAACTTATTTAAAAATCATATTCGGGGGGTTAAATCCAAAACTGAATCATTACACAAATCACTAAGTCAATATCATCCCTCTTTTACAAAGACTACTGATAATAATCATTGAATGATTTTTTGTTGGTTGTACATTGGTATATTCTTATTTACATTAATATAATCGATAAATGATCGCACCTGCTCAAAGCTTTTATTGAAGCTGCAATCACCTGCTTCGTGCCTGATCGCGATTATCGGTATAATGATATACCCCTGAATTAAGTATTCGAGCAACCTGGTTCTAATATGAAATGTTAAAATAATTTGATACATTCATGCCCAACGAAAATACATTCGATTTTGTAATATCAAGTGAAATATTTCCCTCCTAACTTGGAACATTTCGATTTCTTATTAAATGCTTTAGCACAAATTATTTCAATTAAAAATAGTTATAAACCATTTACCTCACCTAACTTTTTAGATGAGACCAGGGTAAAAAAATGAAGCTACCAGAGAAATAGTTTTTGACGTTTTGATCTTTTGATCTTTTGATATTTTTTCTAATATAAATAGGAAATTCAGGAATAGATATAATAAAAATAAACGATCAGCAATGTTTTTATACACACATGCATTACCCAATATAACAAATTCATAATAACAATGTTATTATAATAATCTTAAATATCATTCGCTCGCCATTCGTTTAGGAATGGCTGGAGCCACACTCATCCCAATGTGGCCTGTCTGTAAAACCAAATGCCACTTATTCAACGCTTGCATTTTCCTGGTACTGTTTTACGGATGCGAATCATGGCATTTGACGAAGACTCAGAAAAACCGTATACTGAGCTTCGAGAACAGATGCTTGCGTCGGATAATGGGTGTGAGGTGGTTTGATTTTGTGGAGAATTCGGAGATAAGGGAGCGTACAAGACAGCGCTCCGTCGCGTTATTGGTGATGGAGAGACGTTGGAACTGGCTGGGTCACTAGCTGCGGATGCCTCCAGAAAGCCTCAACTCTACCTGCCTCTTCTTTCGACCGGTGGGATTCCAGCGGACCTCCGTTGGGTACTATCTATAGGATGTACTCGGCGGAACTGAGGGATGCTGGCATGCCGTGGGAGCAAGCAAAACAATTGGCTGGAGACAGGGAAACATGGAGGTGCCGCGTGACGGGCATATGCTCCACATATGGAGCGAATACGGCCAAAAAAGATAGAAGAAGAAATATCATTGACTGTCAGAACATTAAAAAATATATCTAAAACCTATTGCGACTTATTTTACATAATATAAATCATATATACATAATATTTTAAATCATGCCATGCAATCTATACAATCAGGTGTGTGCTTCTTAACGTTTTTTGTATTTGTATCACAAAAAATATACCCACATACTGATTGTTATAAATAATATAGTATTTGCTTTACTGAAAACATTGTAGCTTAATTCAGTCACGTACGGCATCAATTTTAACAAAATAACAACAATAAAAGAAGACATTATAATATTCGTGAAATTATAAGAGTAAATGTAGTGTTAACTTACGTATTTTGAAGTACAAATAAATGAGAGATTATCCTTTGTTTTTAATCACCAAGGCTGAAATGTTTTTCGGATATTAATTTCCATTAACATGTAAACCATTTTCATTGTTATTTCTTCAAAAATGGCAAATCATCGTTCATAAATACATGCCTTTACATTGTAAAATTAAAGTAGGTTATTAAGCGTACACAATCGATAAAGACAAAAAATAAATGGTTATTGATGGTTATTGATGGTCGAAAATTAACAAATAATCATTTTATTTTCTGAGAGTATCATAAACTTTTTTTAACGTTCGATTATCTTATAAAAAATGTTACAATAAAATCATTTTATGCGATCAAGTTGGATGGCCAAAGTACGTACAAATAATATTTCTATTAATTCAATAGAATAATTAAAGTTGTCGATTTCGTAGTCGGGTGACCAACGTAGTAAGTTAGCTTCAATCACCATGCTCACAGGTTCAACTTCCAGTGCAGAATGTCTCATTTATTTATTTTCCAATCGGTGGTCAATTAACTGCTCTCACTGCGCCCCGTTTTTAAAATCAAATGGATGAGAGGGAATTTTTAGACATCACAGACATCCATGTCTTCGAACTGAAAACCATAAATCAATTGAATAAACAATTAAAAAAAACTCCGTAAGAGCATTACACTTGAGCACCGTAACCGTAGCCAACGACGCTGACCACTCGACTACGTACTCGATTTTTTTCCTCGTGCATTTCATTGTAGAGTAGTAAAAAAATGACCTCATTTTTTTTGATCATTCTGAAGACAGCGGTAATGCGACTGAATTAATATATAAGCAGTCAAAAAAAAATCAAAACATTTTTTTCTTTTTCAGAATAATATATTTTTTTTATACATTTATTTTTTTTCTACTTTCGCACGTACAGTAATTTAACATGACTTGGGTCTAATTGCAAAACAATACCGGCGTCATTAATCATCTCTCTCGTAGTAGTGTTAGCGTTTCTTCGCATCGCACAGTATTTCCCTTTAAATAGTAATATAATATGAAAACGTCTAGTGCGACATTAATTTATCAACTGTTGTATTACACTGTTCCATTTATTCTTGTCTTAAATTAAATAAAAACTACAATTTAATAATATGCCGCCATTTTGTCCATATGCACGCAGAGAGAACGCTGTGTAAAGAAAACATTTTCATAAATTAAATAACAAAGTATTTTTTAAAAATGTTTTTTTTTTCATTTCAGTATAACTTCAAAATAACGGACAAGTGTGCGAGAGGAGGAGTCTGTCAAAGAAATAGATTTTTGAATATTTTTTGAAAATACATTTTATTTGTCTGAAAGTATAAAGTTAAGAGTTATACAAAATCTTCGTTTTTTGTAAATAAATTACACTGCTATTCAGCTTTGTGAATCAGGGCTCGGCGGTGTAAGCATCAGTGCTTTGAGCAGGATAGCATTTAGTCGTATTCAAGTGAAAGATAAATGACGTAGTTGTCGTGCGTAGAGCTTACATTATTTAGAGCACAAGCGATAACACTTAAATATGTATAACATTAACACTATGTATGTTTCTTAGAATGTTCACATTGGACGAGATATTTTTTTACTTTATTTTATTAGAAAAAATATTTGGCATCATTGCTAATGCCAATGTGCAGTGTTTTAAAATTTAAAGACGATGAGAGTTTTTTGTAAGTCATTAGATCTAGATTTACTTGAGAAGAATTGACATCAAAAACACTCATGTCTAAGGTCTCAAATTTAAATTGAAAAAACCTAAATTTGACATTGACCTTACTGGGAATCGATTAACTTAGCTTAGTTTTACTATTAAAATTTCATGTTACATATTAATTTGGTAGAAAATGGTTATTTTTATTTCACGTTTTGTTTTAGTAAGCACTGCATTACTGAAGCGTTGCTTACTCGAATTTATTCTGATCGCTAAACCAATTTCTTAACGACAAGCTTTGATAACATATATATAGTTATATTAAATATGAATGTGTTAACTGTTTTCAATAACTGTTGCTTGTTTATTGGAAGGTAAAGGTCGTATAAGAATTGATTTGGATAGCTGAAGAAAAGTTATAATTTTTACATAAAGACACTTGAAGTAGAAAAAAATTGTTCAACTTAAATTTATTTTGAAATATAACTTCCTTCGTACATGGTATAATATATCACAGTCATTTGTCAACACGTCAGCAAAGTGGCTTGAAATAAAAGAAACAAATTACATTACAGAAGTGAACGTAACAAAACCTTTCTGAAATTTACAGTCTTCAATCATTATGATTGCTTCATCTCGCGAACTCAAATGCAGTGAAAAGTGTCATCAAATTTAATCAAGTCATTCGTAGGTTAGTCGTTTGTTTATGGGGGAGCATAAAACCTCTTGTGGACATTAAATGCTTAAATAGATGATGTAATAAATGTAATGATCTACTTTTCAAAGAGGAAATGCAAATCGTTGACTTGTTTTTATCTTCATCTTTGGGGTAACATTTTCTGGCGACGTTAACAGTGATTGATTAAGTATGCTTTATAATAAAATGATTCACTTCTCAATGATACGATATAAACCTCTTTAAGTGGTTTTAAATAAATAAAAAAATGCGAATTGATTTGTAGTATTTTTTGCTAATGCAAACAATCAACGTTTTGAATAAGTCATCTTAAGCTAAGCTTTGAATTTTGTATTAACGATAGAAAAAAATGTTTGTAATATTTCTTAATGCATGATTTTTGTACAAAGTGTATTTATTTAAGATACTACTTATTAAGTGTTTTATCCACATTCAGTAATGAAAAATATAAATCCTTCAACCATAGAATTGTTGTTATTATTTTACAGATAATTCAGTACAACACTAAGTTGTCTGTATTCAAACAAAATTATTTTGAATGAAAAAAAATCTTATTCGGGTCGATAACCAACGTCGTTGGTTTTTATCTTAAGATATTGTAGTACAGTAGTCCTGTCTTACACCTGTCCTTTCTATCTTCAAAAAAAGAGAGGTTGAGCAACTGAGTAACACGCAGTCTTTGTTGAAAAACCTGTGTTAGAATACGTCTATTAAGAGACCATATTCTCCATAACAGGAGCGGATATATACATATATTTTTAATTCTCATGGTAAGTAAGATGCGTAGATTCCTAAAAACATATTGTTTTTGATTATTGTTAAATTTTTATTTTGGTTGAAAATCACTAACGAGCGTTTGGCTACAAATTCTTTGGAAGTTAATTCAGATATACGTATAAATGGATAAAATTGGCAATAACAGAATAAATACCATTGCTAATTTAAGGAACACCGTAACGTTAGAATGATTACTCCATCTCTCACGTAAAAAGGCTTATCTAAGTCTCTAATGTGTACTAACGCTTAACCGGTAGCATTACATCTCAGTCAGCGTGAAAGATGTCTCCTTACATCTGAAAAAAATACACATTTTGTTTGCTGAAACCATAAAGCCAGCTTTAGACACAACTTTAAGTCTAAACTCATCGAAGAAAGAGAGCATAAAAGGCCAACGTCAGCTCTCAGTTTATTATGTTGGAAAAGGCAAACTCAAATTGTCAATGACAGATCTCAAAGTAAAGAAACATAATGAATTTAATATACTGAAAAACCGCAAGGTTTTTTATAACCTAAATCAAAATATCTTTTTTTTTCATCCATATCTGCTCACAATGTGGAGCATATGGCCTCCTATTGAAGGTATCTCAACAGAAAAAATTTCTACGAGAACTGTTTGTTACTCAGTCGCTCAACCTCACTTTTTTTCAAAGTGAATAATAGGGAAAGAAGGATAAGGCTAGAACAGGACTAGTGGTTAACTATTCGCTACTACTACACCAAGTTACTAAATGATCAGCAGGGTGGGAGGAGAGGAAATAATGTGAATTGATATCACAAACACCCAGTCTTCGATCACAACTTTGAATTGAATAATTCTCCAATTCACTGTGATCTTACCGGGAATCGAACCCAGACCTGAGTGATCGGTAGAGCAAGCTCTAACTAACTGGGCCACAGCAGGCGACAAAATATATTAGACAATATTATAAAAAAAAAAAAAATTATACTGTAGACATGTATATATACAGAGTTTTTTTACGGTGAAACGTGGTTAAACGGCGTTTCAGCGCCTTTTTTAGCATTTTTAATGTTTCAAATCAATATTCGCACAATTTAGCTTTAAAAAATAAAAAAAAAAACTTGGAAACCATTGGCTGTTTGTTGCCATATACGGTTCTTTTTTAATATTATCTGACGGGCACCGTAACACTTTAACGTTTACTTTTGCTAATTTGTCTTGAATGGAACTCAAACTTTAAAATGATTTGCTGAATATGAGTAACCATTAAAAGTATTTAAATAATAACATTATTTTTACTACTTTACATTATCATATAATATAATGTACATTTGAAATTAATTTTCAATTTGAAGTAATGACGATTGGAGATTAAAGTTAAAATCATCATGTATTTGTTTGAATTCTTTGAGGATAAGTGTAAAATATTTAATATATATTTTAATTATGTGCGAATCGCTTCTCCGTCTTGTTTACGTGGTTACATAACAAACCCTCAACCATAACGTACCTGTGAAAATATTTTTAGCGGATATTTTTATGAAAACTCTTTATCCATTGTTACTTTTTCATTATAATTGAAGTTTATCTTTCATCCTCTGCGCTTAGTGGTAAAATTCGCTTTTAATCTCTTTTGAGATATACATATTTTTGTCGGTTATTTATACAATCAAACAAAATCTTGTTTGCATACATTGAAATAATTTTATATTACTCTTCATTCTGAAATGAAAGTCAAGTTTTAAAACATGTTATCCGACAATATGTAATATTTTACTGATCTATCGTGTAAAAAAATAAGCACGTAAATTAAATCATTCTTATTTTTGAAACTGCTAGTGAAAGTGCTAGATATATTTTATTTTGTCGGGTCATATGGTGCAGCGGTTGGCGTTGTGGGCTTCCTTGACAGACCTCACAGTTTCGAGTCCCGGTAGGAACAGCATTTTTTCGATAGATGTATCGATTTTTTTTCAAAGGCATGGATGTTTGTGATGTACCTACTACCATTTTCGATTCTTTAACAGTCGGGTGTAGCGAGAGCGATTAGTTACAAATAATTCTGTCCTTGCTTTACCCTTCTATTCCTACCACTCTCTTTGAAAAAGAGAGATTGAGCTACTGAATAGCAAACAGTTCTCGTAGGAACACTTTTATTGAGATAACTCTATTAAGCAAACATATGCTTCACATTGGGAGCGAACATGGACCAAAAAAAACATACGCAAAAATGTATGCAAAATGTGTCAAGTAAAATTATAAGAAATCTAATTCAAATCAGTGTGAATTGATGATATTGAACATTTGTGGAGTATAAACTAATATTTTACTCAACGTTTTTTGTTATTTTAATAACACAATACGAATACAAAAGTTAATTGTATAGTTGAGCCTCTTAAATACGTATTTCTTAAATTTGGAAACAAAATCCTTAAGAAAAGTTTTTTTACCAGCATGTAAAGTTCAGTATGTAACTGACTTAATATATGAAAAGTATCCACTTTGCACGAACTATAAAGCTAAATAATGACTTGAATAAGGCGACATAAGGGTTGAAATAAAACAAACAATAGTGCGGGATGGCTTTTTTCTTATAAAGCCTAATTTCTTGAGTGAGAGCTTAGCCTGTGAATTGAATATTTGAAATAAAATTTCCTACTGAAATTCTACAAAATACTTACCTTCAAATGTATTGAAAACATATTGCATCAATGAGGCAAATAAGCCATTTAATCACATTCTTGAAGTTGAATTTCATTTCATTTAAATGTGAAGTAAAAAATGATTAATTTATTGCTGAAATAATATGCTTTAATGTTTCTAATAATTTTGCAAAAACGGTAGCTTTATCAGCTTTAGATTTATGGCATGTACAGTTTTCCCTATACCTTATGTAACTTCATGGTAATTTTTTCATTCATTCAGCTAGCTATTGAAGACACATCTTTAATGTGTTGAATACATATCAAGCAATGATTGATCTTTTTTGACAGTATATATAATACCCTTCTACCCTTGCAATCCTGAAATAACGGGATGTAGCGCGAGCGATCAGCTACACATTAGTTTTACCTTACCCTTATTTTCATATATAAACTAAATTTAACAATTTCTGTTTGAAGGCATTGATGTTTGTAATGATAAAGATTTCCCTTCACCCTTCCAATGCTTAAATAACAAAATATAGTGAGAGTGATTAGCTAACCACTAGTCTTGTTTTCTTTGCAATTCCAACCCTCTCTGACAAAATGGAGATTGAGTAACTAATTAACAAGCAGTTTGTAAAGAATCTTATGTCGAGATAACTGTGTATTAAAAAGCATATATTCCTTTTTAATCTTTTATTACAGGCTTAATGCAGATTCCTTTGATTTAAAAATAAGGATGATAGAGTGAATAATTAGGATGGTAGAGTGAATAACATGATGCATTGTGTATCTCTTCGGAGCCAGTATATATAGTTGAGCAAAATGTAAGCTTAAGCATAGTTCTGACGATGGCGAAAGCCAAAATAGCCATCAACTCATAAATATAAGTAACTGTAAAACTAAAATACGTTGATATTTTTACCCTATTGTAATGGAGTTCTACCAAGTAAATGCCAAGTCAATAAATAAAAAAAAACACAAAAAAAATCAAAATAAGTGTGAACAAAAGTGTCGTTAAGCATAATTTAACAGTAAATTTTTTGATGGGTGATTCTTTTTAATGCTTAACTTTTTAATTTTTCTTATCCTTTGTTACTCCGTCACTCAACTTCTTTTTTCAAAGAAAGTAAAAGATATATAAAGATAAAGCTAGGACAGAACTAGTTGTTAGCTCATATCTTTCGCTACGCCCAGTTGTTGAAGGTTTGGATAGGGAATTTTTAAACACTACGCACACAAATGCCTTCGAACAGAAACCGATAAAACGATTGAAAAAATGCTGTTTGAGCTGGGACTTGAACCCGTGAGATCTGCCACGGAAGCCAACAACGCTGACCGCAGCGTCATAGGAACTTAATATTTACACGAAGTTAAGTAAATTCAATTCCAATTTTTTGTCCTTCACGATATTTTATATTTTAAGCTTTTCGTGTAAATTATCATGTTTTCTTAAATTTCTGTTTTTAGTATTATGTTCTTCGAGGGAATTGGTTGCGGAGATATGGTGAATAAGACATGTAAAGTTATTTCTGTTTCTGCAGAGCTCGAATTAAGTCGCGTATGATGCTCGTACGCTAGCAATGACGGAAATATTTTCGTTATCAGTGAAGAACATAAAGGCCTGCGATAAGGTTCTTGCAGCGGATTTAGACAATCATTACTGTGGCATAGTGCCTTGTGAGGCCTACGACAAACATATTACTGTGTGTGTAGGTATACCGTAGTTTTCTCATGCTGTTTCTCAACACCTTTAGTCTTTTTTTATTATTTTTTAATTTTCAAAAAAGAAAAGTGAATAAAATCAAAATTAGAAAGCGTTGAATAGTTAGAATTAAAAAAAAAACAATATTCCTTTACCATTATTTCACTTTTATTTATCAATATCAGGACAGGTTTCTCTAATAGCAAGCATTATCAACTGATAAGAAATAGAATTTAACAGTGTTTTAGAAGTGAACAAATTTAATAAGGAAAACGATAGAAAAATTGACTGTACGAAATATAATCCATAAAAATGCACATCCAAGAATAAAATAATGAATCCATTACAGATAACTTTGATGTCGATGATATTTGACAGAAAACATGTCCAAACGAATGATACAAAAAAGCAACCGACATGAAATAATATGTACGAACAAAATTTCTGACAAAAAAACTCTATCTTGATTTTACTGAAGTAAGAAGCCATTGACAAAACTAAGAACATTGTGATTTAAAATAGTCTTAAAACCACTGAACTGAAAATTCGAGTAGGTGCGCTAACGTTTTTTTTGTATGAGATTAGGCTGCCGCAAAGTTCTGGGATTCAAAATTATCTTATGGTAGACAAATAAGAAGTTTGAGAAGCACATTTGCGGTGAATATGCTTCTGAAACTTTAATGATGATGACCGAGGAACAAACATCTCTTGGGAATAATGTCGCTCGTTTGACAATGGACTCATTTGAGAAACAGGGTCGTTGAAAATTTATGTTTTATTTTCGTTTTGTTGCAGTGTACTATTGAAACTATAATACGATATTTACTAGTATGTGCGTTATAGTTTTATAACATTTTGTTTGCTCAACCGTCACTCGTAATGTCAACATATTGAGTTCTAGTTCATCGAAAATCCGTATTGACAAAGTGGTAGCGCTCAAAGACTTTCGATATACACCCGGTCTTCTTTATGTACGGTTGAAAAATAACACGGATCAAAAGAAGGAATTTATATTTTTGCTATAACACTGCTTATAAAAATTAAAATGAATACAAATACAAATTTTTCTACATTTTTATCAAAATAAATAAATTGTACTGTAGGCTATAATATACTCATAATTACGTAAACATAAAATATTCATACTTACGTAGACCTTAATATAATTCAAGATACCCCCGAAGATGTGTATCCATTAAATATTTCCAGCGAAAAATAGTAGTAAATAAATATATGTTTACGTAAATTCATGTAAATTAATTATTATTAATAATTAATTTTGTGTATGTATCTTGTGTCACTTATGAAAATATATCCATGTTTAAAAAATAAATAAATTAGATTTGAATAACTTTGTATTCAAGTTTATTTTAAGTAATGGAACTTATTTATCATTTTTGTACCACGACAGTTTTTGGAGCATATCCCCAGTACAAAAAAGATCGGTTGTAGTTATATTTTCAAATTTACTACAAGACTTTATGATTTTGTTTTATTTGTAATGATGTCAAGCATGCGAAGCGTACTTCTGGTTTTCTCAATAACCTATTGCTAGACTGGGTTCAGAAGTATTTTAACCTTTACCGGATGTAATCTGCTTAAGCTCAGAACTGTAATATCATGGGCTGTATTGTTTCAATGAAATACTGGCTAGCTTGTATTTTGACATATTTTGGTTAAGTTACACATAACATATCATCAAAATTACAAATTATAGTATGAGGCTTTAAAGTAAAGATAATGTATTAAGCCTTATGGGACGCGTAGGTTGTTTTATGAATTAACTTAGTTGTAAAAGTAACAAAAAAACACCAATTTATTAAGTGGAATGAAGTACAAAGGATTATTGTTTTTATTAATTAATAATGTGTGAAGTTATCTCTGCGAACTTAAGAAAGTGCCTTTGCTTAATGGCGGTTTGTGTACAATTGATAAAAACGAAGACAAAATAATCTATATAATGAGTCTAAAAGCTGATTTTTTGGACGGAAAACATTCAAGGAAATCCCCTAACTCCCCGTACTGACTGTTAAAATTTTATGAAATATAATGTTATTTTTAAGAAGTGATAATAATATTGTCTTTTTCTATATCGACTTAAAAAAGGAAAAATGGCGTGATTCGCACGGATTGTTATTACAGAAAGGACAAAAAACTTTATTTAATTATTTTGGGCCAACGTCAAAACATTAAATCAAAAGAACCTTGAAGACTTATGAATTGGCGTTTTATGTATTCAACCTAATATTTATTGAATCAGTTGCTTAAGAAAATCGATCTTCTTTTTTAATAATAAAGCTCACTTAAGATTTTCATTTGACATTTACAGCACATATTATTTTGATATAACGTATATTAAGTTGTATGCATTAAAATAATCGAAGAAAAATGTTAATAAATGCTTACTTTATTTTGCTTGACAACACTCTATATGATCTTATTGACGTACCGTTATGTTCGTTTCATAAATTTTAAAAAAATAACGTAGACTATGATAGTACATTTAACGATGTTCAACAATTATTTTTTCCACTTTTGATTAACACCGACTCAATTTATGGACGAAACTGTATAATCTTAGCTGGACTCAATATCAAAACAAAAGCTTTGTGCAAAACTGCAATATGACTAAGCACTAAATTCCTGGCTACTGCAACATAACGGAGGGTTGAAATATTAATATGCATGAACGTTTACTTCTCACAAGGCGAGCCTCTGTTTACATTTTCGATAAGTACAAGTACCAGGAGCAGTGAAGACTCTGCTGTATTTATAATTTTGTTTCTGCGAGGCTTACGTGGAAGATGTACGTTATCATAGAAACGACCCTTCATACTCTTAAAAAAAAAAATTTAATACTGTAAAATAAATATCAAATTTTCTATGATGCGCATTAAATATACGGTTTAAATTAAAATAGCATTTCTGAATCAAAAATGTACAGATACAAGTGAAAAAATTTATAAGAGTTGTTGAAATAATGGATCCCTAACCTTTTTAGGAAACGGACCAGATTTTATTTAAAAAAAACATGGGTTCTGAACGAAAAATATTTTTGTGCAATATTTTCATTGCTATCATTGTTAAACAAAAGAATATTTTGTATTGTGGTTTTTTAGAATTTTAGTATGCCCGCTCTGCTTTCCTAGAATACAATAAATAAGAATTTACGAGAAATATACGATTAAAAAATGTCATGACGCCTATACATTTAACGTGTTTTTCATTCTGGATCCACTACCTGAAAATTTTATGACACATCTCATTAGATGAATTAAAATAAATAATTGCTGTGAATTTAAGATTTAACATAATTCATATTCTTTTATATACAAAACACAAAAATCGCGAAATGAAAATCATTGGAGGACCAGATCCAGGTCGCGTGCTGTAGTTTGTTGACCAATGACTTAGTCAAAAAGGAATGGACAAAAAAATAAATGTTGAGAGAATGGTTACAACAGAAATCGTATATAAAATAATTTTCATTTTTCCACGTTGTACGGCTCAAATAAATAAAAATATTAAGATCAACTAGAAGGTTAATATTATACACAGCTGTTTCTTCTTCACGCCATCGTAAGCAACCAAGAATGGTATTTAACATTTGGCGTGAGGTATTAATAGCTTTCAAACATAACACATAATCTCAAGATAGTGGTGATCAAATCAATAAATTTGCTCCGCTTGTACGAGATAATATGTTATGCTTATTTTGTTCTGATTTATACTTCTACCCACAAATTAACGAGTATAAACGATATTTAAATTATTCTATGATATTAATCACGTAGTTTTTTAGGGACAAAATGAAAACTATCAACATTTTCTCTGGTCTATTAATCAATTATTATATAATAATACAGTATATGTAATCCAATATGAGACTTATTCATATCTTGTCATATTTTTTAAATATTATTTTTAAAAATCTTCAGATATGACTTGCATTTTCAATAAGTATTGTTTTCCATTTAAAAATTTCAAATCAATCCAATTAGTGAGAATGCTGACTTAACCAGTTAGTTATGTTTATTACTTCAGCTATATATAAGCTCGAGGTAAAATAATTCTGTGAATTTCTCAAAACTTCACGTAAGTTTCATGTTATTAAAATAACATTACAATGAAAGCTATTGAAAATACTTAAGACAGAGGAATATACAGAACCGGGTGTATTTAAAATAATTTTTCATATAAATTTATTTTTGTGTATTTCGCTTTCACCATGAGAAAGTGTATTTATATTTATTAATATGTGATATTATTATCGAAACTGTACGTTTCTATCACGCGATGAGTCTAGGCTACAATCCCACACGCCATCTTCTTGTTTAGCTTCTTATATTGGCTGCCTGCCTCGTGACATGGCTGTAGCATCTATTCATAATTTCCAATTATTATTTTATAAGCGCGATGCCAGAAAATGAGAAAGCCTTGAAGGCTACTTTCAACTCTTTTTTACGCAACGAAAGTTGTATCTTCTTGTAAATTAATAAACATAACATGTATTATACAATAAGCAGAGCAAAGCAAAAAAAAACACTTTTATCTAGACTATTTTTACATAATATTACATAAGGAATGTTATTAACTTTAACACATATTGTTTCATTGAAAAAAATATATTTACGAGGATAATAGGTATATTTCATACCAATTACGTAGTCAAGAAGTCAGTGCACTCTAGAGTTCGTTATATTTAGCTGAGGTACAGCGTACACGAGCTTGAATTTCAAAAAAAAACTTTCATTAGTGTTTTTTCAATATTGTATTTTTGATTGTATCCGTGATTTTTTTTTTCTATATCTAACTGATCCTAGAAATGCGGCAAAAGCAGTAAACTAACTGTAATTATTTTCGATGTCATCTTTCCCCTAAAATCTGCAAGATTTGTAGGAAGACAAATGAGTAAGTATCATATAATACTAATTTATGTTTTTAAGTGTATTGGTTTAACGCAAATGTGTTTTCAACATAAATATATGTATTTATAAATCTGTGTGTGTATTTTATGTATGTGTTGTTATGAACTAAGCTCTCAGACAATCCTACGATACTCTAGAAATAAATTGACAACCAAAGACGTTGTTTTCCGACTATCTGAAATGTAAGTGCTATTGCATGGACACAGCACTCTCAGAGAATTTCAGAGAAGCAGAAAATAAATAGTTGGACGCGTTATAAAGTCGAAGTAAAAGACGTAAGCCAATCTTAAAGAGTAAACAGGTCAAGAAAATCGTTAGAAAAGACCGATATCTAACTTAAAAATAAACCATATGAAGCAAAATAATGAGAGTTTTTACGTTTTCTTCAATGGATTATTACCTACATCCAGCGATTATTGAAAATTTTATTGTTATCAATCTGCAGAACACGTGCTATATAGATACCATTTACATTGAATTTAGCATTTATCTTTTTTACATTTATGTTTCTATTGTTACCTTATTATTAATATGTATACATACATATAGCTTCAACTCTTTTATAAACCCTACATTTAAAAATTCAATACTATAGAAAATATAAAAACAACAACTAATGTGATGCTGAAACATTGTTCAATTGCATAATATTATTATTGTGAAACTAAATAATTCTACCGTTTTGATGCAAATTACACAGATGTATTTATTTTTCTAAACTATTTTGTGAATATTTATAAGTTAATGTGATAATTAATTTAGTTGTATCGTAGTGTTCAAACATTGAATTATAAAAGTTATATTTTTGATATTTGAATCAGGACAGGACAGGAGAATATTTGTATTAATAATCTTTTTGGATGCTGTTACACTTCCCCATTATTGCACTTAAACTTGCAGTGCATGAAATCTTCTGTTAGAAACTGCTTCAATCTCCACACGTCCCCACTTTACTAACTTGAGGTCTTGAATAATTATTCTGGTCTAGCATATACCACATATTAATCATCTTTGTATCGAAACAAGACCATGAACAAATCAAGAAACCGCAATAATAATTCATCGGGTACTATTAATTTCATCACACAATGAAAAGTACTATATCGAAGATATTGTTTGAGTTCATGTTTAGTTTAATTTCATTAAAACAAAAACCTATTGCGTATTCAATAAATAAATGTCTGAGTAAATTAATTTCATAAATATAAGTAACTATTTAAAGTCAGTTGTAGACATCACATGACAAACGATTCATGATAAAAATTGGACGCTTTTGTTTACTACAATAAATACGCACACTCAAGAGGTTTTACTTATCTCTTCACATCCAAAAACTTTAATAGATAACGTTAATAGTATTTCAGTTCTTAATTCACGCGGAAAAATATTATAAAGACTCGAACTGTTTCCATTAAAACAGTAGGAATATTATAAATATAGACAAAAAACTGAGAGCCCGCTTCGCAACTACACATTGTTTTAGTTAATAAACACAGGTAGAAAAAACATTATTAAAAGACTTTTACTTGCACCATCAACATTTTCCATACGGTGCTAAAAAATACTTCTGATATGTTACTAGCCTTTAAAGAACCAAGTGAAAAACATGTTTTTTTTCTTAAATATTCATCCTTGATTATTACCGTCCATCAAGTAAGTGTTAAAACATGTTTTTCACTTGGTTCTTTAAAGGCCATCAACATATCGGAAGTATTATTTTAGCACCGTGTGGGAGGAGTAAGTAAAAATCTTTAGATTAACAAAAGAAAACTTATTGTACTAATATTGAATGCAAAATAAAATTACATATTTGATTTACTACAAAATACCAAAGCGTATAATTGTCGAAAAGCATGGAACTTACGCAAAACAAAAATATTATTTTTGATGAATGAAAATTTGGTAAAATAAATAATTTTAATTTACTTTGGTTAGGTATGTTTCTTTAAATAAAAAAACAGTAATGGCGATCAATTGTGATAATCATTGCGAATGGTAATCAATGAAACTGTTTTTTGGTATGATTTTAAACGTAGCAATAATTCATTTATCTTACAAATCATTCAAAATCAGAGACAGAATTTAATTAATAAGTATGTTTTACCTTGACGCACAAAATACACAGAAATTGACATCCCAAACTGTTTTAATCTTATCGCAAGTGTTTTGGCATTTTACCCTTTTATTTAATTAAGGAGAGGTAAGCTTTCATTCAGATCGTAAATCCAATTATAAGCGCGATGCCGGATTATTATTTGAGAATAAACGGAACAAAGGGAACCTTAATAAAACCAAATATAAACAAGGCAATTTTAGTTATCCTAGTCTGAATAAGAAAATACAACTTCGGTCTGTACTTTTTACCACCGGTTAGCGCCATCAGAGGACGTTTCTGAAAAATGATATTTCTAACGAGAAAATCTCCTTCAAATCGCAAAAGTATTGTATTCTTAAATTTTACATAATTCGTTGAATTTATTCCACAATTGTATAATGTAAATAGAGCGGGATAGAGAAAAGACAGATATAACTGTTTTAATTACTTGAAATAACTTCACTTACAATTTTGACTGTCACATCTCGAAGAAAAAAAGACACTATTAGTAGGGATTGCAATACTGGGATCTTAAAATATCGATTTTTTTTTCAATACTAAAACATTAGCTTAAAAATGCGAAATAACAAGTATTTTGGTATTGAATTAAATATAATCGGCTTTTTAATTAACATAAAAAGTTTTAGAAGAGCATTATTTTTACGTAAATAATCACTAGTTGAATCTTTTGGCAAAAGTGCATCTATGATTTTAATCGTTAAAACAGTTGTTAACTATTTCGATTATTTATTATTATATGGTTTTGTGACGTTAATAATTGTGTTATCGACCGGTATTGCGACCTCGGCCGTAATTATTATTGCTAATTTTGTTTACTTTATCTGTATTTGTAATACCGCTAATTATATATATGTTAACTAACCATAGAGCTTCTGATGACCAAGTGGAGCTGATCGCTGATAATCTTACCCGGAAAAAGCTGTCATCAACCATTACCATTCATAAATACCACTCAACTATTTTCACACAATACTGCTATTATTGATATTTGGATATTGTTTTCTTGGGATAATGTACTATAGTAATATTAGGTTTATTGCAAGTGATATAATTTATTTACAAAGCCAATTTACTTATAAACATAATAGAGCTATGTCTTAAAAATCAGATTTTACAAATGATTTTCAAATGACTTTCAGTACAAAAACATTTTGATCTTTCTTTACTACAAAGTATAATTTTATTGTGTTTTTCCTTAAGTAAAATATTACAAATACTTCACTTTATCATACCTTATACAAATTTTCATTTGAATATGTTCTATAATTATTTATTTTTTTAATCCATGCCCGATCCCAATGTGGAGCATATGGCCTCCTAACGGAGGTATTTTAAGAGAAGTTTTTCTACGAGAACTGTTTGTTACTCAGTCGCTCAACCTCACTTTTTTTCAAAGTGAGTAGTAGGGAAAGAAGGATAGGGCTAGAACAGGTTGGCTAATCGCTATTGCTACACCCAGTTATTAAAGGATCAGAAGGATGGGAGGAGAGGAAATGATGTGAATTGACATCGCAAACACCCAGTCTTCGATCACAACATTGAATTGAATAATTCTCAAATTTACTGTGATCTGACCGGGAATCGAACCCAGACTTGCGTGGTCGGTATAACAAGCTCTAACCAACTAGGCCAATGCAGGTGACATAATTACTATGTTTTAACTTAGCAGGGCAGCATAGCAAACAAAATTATCGACATTCAATTGACAGACCCAAATTATGGCAGTGTATGTAAGGCAATTCAAATATTTTAATGATACAAGCGATAGGAAAGACTTTCAAAAGACACTTTTTTGTCAGAAAAGCTAATATGTACGTTGATGATACAAAATTAAACTAACACTAAAACGGCGAACGCTATTTTTTCGGATTGTCTGTGTAATCGTGAAAATAATATCACTAGATTTCTCTACTCATTGCAAAATTGGCTGATTGTATGTAAATACAGTGACGGTTCGAACACTGCATAAGCACGAGCGAGAGAGACGTGATTAAGTCTTGTTAAATAAAATTATTTCCATTTTAATTCGGGATAAGCTCCCGCGTATAGAAGCGAAGCGCATTAGCATATTAATTTGATTTTGGTTTATTATTGTCAATGGGATAAACGTAATCGCAGAAGTAGGCACTCCATTTCACTGTGGCGAGAGCTTAAATCTCTTATATTTTTAAACGAAATAAATAAAGCTTTTAATCATATTATATTTGTAAGACTTTAAAACGATGTCGAGGTGAATAATATTTTTTATAATGTTAAATCTTCAAACTTTGCTTTATTTAATATATATTTTTAAATTATTCATCAATTGTTTTTTCAATATTTTTCGAAAATCATACATATGTTGTTACTGCATTTTCAAAGCCTTTATTAAATGTAGCATAATTTGCAGAATAAATAGCATAATAAAAGCACGCACTAATTATTTTAACACTTTAACTATATTATTAAGCACAATAAATATAGTACCTTACTATAATAATAGTATTAATGCTGTAATTTCTCATGAAAAAATATGAATCGTATTGAATTGTACATACCTATTTTTTTAAATAAGTTATGTTCATAAATAAAAAAACAATAGATTTAATCATAATTTCTCAACATTTTTGAGGCCGTGGCCCTCTTAATCTTACTTATTAGTTTTTTGAGATTCGGGAAGAATGAAATAAAAAAAAATACTGAGAAAAACACAACCCGCTACGGCTTTACACTCTTTTCAAACTTTTCAAAGAGATGTGTCAAAGTGAAATTCTTCAAAATTCTTTCACGCAGTGCATCCAATCCCTCACTCTTTTATATTTTTTTGGGATCTGGGCTTTCGGAGTCCTGGAATTAATCACTGGCAAAAAACATATCAATTTGATAGATTATCGACTCGAAAACCTTTTATGTCCATCATTTTACTCATTTTAATACGAAGTACAATGAGAGCATTTGACCTGTGAATGCAGGAAACTATGAAAAAAACTGTAATGTTCATAAATATCAGTAGGTATTGGTGGCAGCAAAAGTACTCACATTTTTCACTCCTGAGGAAAGACAAAGCGGTGGAAGACCGGGGCTTTGCTGGATGGATAAAATCAGGTGCTTGAGGTCAGAGACATGCGTAGAAGGTCAATGATGAAGTGTAGTAGAGGAAATTGATTGAGGCACCCAAGTTTCACTCACAGACTATAGCGACAAGAAAAAGAAGATCAATACTACTTGAATGAGGCCAAATACTGTCTGGATCCAAGACTTGATATGTGTAAAACGAGTTAGAATAACACAATAACTGCATTACTTAAACACAGGACAATAGAATTCCCATTTCACAAACATTTTCATATAAATGTAATAGGCAAACAATCATAAATGAGAATAAATAATAATAGTAAAAACAAAATAAGTTGAATGCTACTCTAATCGGCTTAATTAAATAAGTTTTGCCTTTGTTAAATGATCAAAAATATAAAGCCGTTTTTGGAATCAATATAGTTTTATTTAAACTAACATTTTATTATTTTAAATGTATATAATATTATAGATACATAGAATATATATAATATGAATAGTTTTTTTTTGTTAAATCATCACTGCTGCCAATGTAAAGCAAATGTACTCCTAATAAAGTTTATCTCAACCATTTTTTTTTTGACGAGAATTTCTTGTAACTCAATTAACTTCTCATGTTTTCAAAGAGAGTAAGCCCAGAAGGATAGGACTAAGACCGGATTAGTGGTTAGCAAATTGCTGTCGATTTGCTTGTTTTTAATATATGATGAGTGAGAGGGGATTTCCAGACATCACATACATCCATGCCTTTGGACATCTCTATAAATAAATTGAAAATCAATTTATAAAAACTGTCCGAACAGGGATTCGAACCCGTGACCTCCGTAACCGAAGCTAACGACGGTAACCACTCGATAACTCAGCTGGAAAATATTTTTTTTTTCATAATGTATACGATATTATAGATATATATGATATATAATTAGAATAATTTTTATTTACCCCATATATAATAAAATTGTATCAATTTTATCAATCCAGTTAGCTAATTTATAATTAAATAACGTAACAGATTTTATTATAATCACGCTAGTTAATTTTGTATCGGTTCTGAATTTCAAACGATTTAACTTGATTGAAATATTGTCGGCCTAGAGCGAAAACCTTGTTACTTTAACTTTGTTAAAATTCTCCTCGAGTTTATATCGTCATTTTAAAATATCTGGCACATAATTTTATAGCAAGGTATACCTGTTACACGAAATATTTTATCAATGATATTGGTTAAAATAAATAAAATTAAAAAAATACTTATGAAAACTGAAACATGCAATTTTTTTATATACTCATATCATACAAATGTTTCACTTTGAAGATTATTTTTTGATTATAACTTAAACTGAAAAATAAAAATCTTAGACAAAGTTTGAACCCTCCCTAAAACATCAGATCATCACAATACAATATCTCCAAGATTTGCTTTGCTTCTTTCTATTTCAAATCAGCGTACAAAAGCTCTACGAAATACTTTCTATAAATCGATTCATTAATCACTTTTAAGGTGTTCACTGTCATACTTCTGGAAAGGCATTATATTTTAAAAAATCAAACACTCATTTAAACTAATTCCTCTTTTTTTTACACGACCAGTGCCGGTTTAGCTCAAAATAAGCATTATCCACTGATAATAAAATTACAGTGCTATTTATACCAGCACGGTTCTCACAGATTCAATCAAGTCCAAGTACGTACAGCATTTTTTCGATCGACCTATGTTCGAAGGCAAAGGTGTCTGCGATGTCTAAAAATTCCTCCACACCTTTTTCGATCTTTCAATAACTGGGCGAAGAAAGAGCGATTAGATCACCACTAGTCCTGCCTTAGCCTTATCTTCGGAAAAGAGAGGTTGAACGACTGAGCAACAGACAGTTATCGTAGATAAACTTCTGTTAATATACCTCTATAATATTATATGGAGAATTATAAAGTATATGTGTGTATATATTTATATATACAGATCAAAGTATTTTTTTTTCATACACTAATACTTTTCACTTTGTTTTGTGTAACTAACGCTGTAAAAATGTTTTTTTCTTATTAGTTGATATCGATCCTGATTATATGAAGTAAAAGTGGAATTATTATTTTTTAATCAATCCATTAAGCCAGGCGTAGGAAACCTGCGGTCTTTTGGCTACCCTGGTGCAGCCTTCCGGCCGGTTTCTAAATTATTGTGATTTTCGATGTCAAAATCCTTGGAAGACCTAAAAAGAGGGTCCCACGGTGATAATTTTTGAAATCCGCAAATTTCTGTGGCTTAGAAATTGGCATGATTTTTTTTCCGACCAGATTCCCTAGTCAATGTTTACTGCGGCCTTATGTCGAATCAGAAAAATAAATGCGGCCTTTAGAGAATAAAAGGTTCCCCATCCTTAAATTAAGCTATGGGGATTTAAAGCCGGATAAAAGAAGCACTATGCATAGTTCTGGCATTTTTGTGACAGTAATTCATTTTTGTCTAATACAGGTAAATCGATACATTTTTTGCAATAAAATACTGCGTATCTGCTGTCTACCATATTGTCATTGATAACCACCGCTAGCATCTTAAAGAGAACACACTACAATCGACCAGAATTTTCGCTAAGTATAATGACTAGCAACCGTAAAGCAGCATCGTGAGAATGCATGTATTAAATAAAGAGTACGGGGATTAAAGTGAGTGCTGCCGTGGAGAGACTGAGTGGCCGTATAAACCTTAGTCGGATTGCAAGCTCTTCGCACGCATTTTCATTTATCTTGATGTGTACCCCTAAGCATTTCGGTATTGAAAATCCACGAAAACTGGACTCTGAATGTATAGTAATCATGACATATTTTAAATTATTCGCGATAAATTAAAACATTTTAAATCTGCCAAGAATTGTAGAAACATCGACAGTTCGATAATTGGTGATCTTTTTAATGGTGTATTATTATTTTTAAAATCCGTCAGTTATTTAAGAAAATCAGCTACTTATGATTATTATTTACATATATTATAACGGGTTTTATATGAAATATCTATTAATATTCATTTTCCTTGTAATGAGATTCCAATTGATCGTTTTTTTTATTCAAACATAATTTTTAATACCAGTTTTATATTTCCGTCCGGTATGGCAATCTTTAACTCTACACCACGCTAGTCAAGGGGTAGTTGATGTTTGGTGCTGGGGTAGACCATGTCTTTATTAAACATGAAAAATTGTATTACTTTTAAATTTTGATGTTCATGCATCCAACTAATAAGCAAAATTCTTATTTTTATAGAAACCCCTCTCATGCGCAACACAATGAAGTAAATTTCTTTTCTATCCAATAATTTTTCAATGTCGCCTAAGGCGTCAGTGTCAAAATTTTAGATCGTTATCTCATTCACCTGATATTTTTAGAGCCTATGCATTTTAGCGTTTTGACTTGTTAAAGTTTGTTCCACGTAAACCTCGATTGAGAAACGCTGATTTAGAGAACTGAAAGTAGTCAGTATAAAATCAGAATAGGCATCGAATATATATTATTATTTACTAACCGCATTTAAGGAATTCCTTTATCGAACTTAGAATGAGAGTAATTTAAAAAGATTTATAAATTATCGGTTACGACTTTATGCCTATTTTGGGTCAATATAATAGAGGTATCTTCACGTAAGTCTTTCTAACGAAACTACTTGTTATTCACTTGCTCAACTTCTCTTTTTTGACGAGAGTAGGGATTAAAACAGAACTATTTGTTAACTTAGGATTGGCCGTTATTTTAATATTGGACTTCTGGTTGACGCAAACAGAAATCGATACATAGATTGAAAAAACTGAGGCTTGAAACCGTGAGACCCGACAAAAATTATCTAGTGCTTAATAATTCAGATTTCTTGAATGAGTTTCGAAATATTAAACATTCACAAGTATTGTTCCATGCCTTAAGCTTAAGCTTTGACCTTATTTCCCGATGGTGGGTATCGTATGGCAAACCGTCTGAACACGTACTCACTCAAATCTGTATTTGCAAACAAGTAATAAACTAACAAAATACAAGCAATATAAGTACCAACAGATAGTGTTATATCGAGCTTCCTATAGTACACCTTCATCTTGCCTCTAGCAGTTAGCCGCTCCTTTAACGATAAAGTTTTATTGACAAAGGATGAGTCATGAATAACTCAATTTATCAGATTATTGAACAAAATTTGTTGACCACGTGCTTCATTAAACGTAAAAACATAACACATAAAAAATGATTCGCATAATAATTATCACTAGAATTACAAGGATATGTAATTTCTTTTCCAATAGAAGATTAGCGATTGCAATATTGGTAACAACATTATCAAAATTTCGACTGTTTTTCAGTACGAAAACTACGGTATTTTGGTGTTAAAATATAAGTCATTATAACTATTTAATAGTTGTTCGTCATACAACCGTTGAATTTGAGTTTTTCTGTAGCCAAAATTATTTGGACAAACATTGATTGATCATGATTGACAAATTTCAGTATTTATTCAAAACACAATACTGCATTTTCAAAAAACCATATTCGCTCTCAATGTGGAGCATTTAGACTCATAAAGAAGTTAATCTCAACATACGTGTTTTTGAGAGGACAACTTGTTACCCAGTTGCTCAATCTCTCTTTTTTTAAAGAGAGTAGATAAAGAAAGAAATGACTAGGATAGAACAAGTGGTTAGTTTATTGTTCTCGTTTTGAGAATAGAAAGTGTCAGATAGCTTATACATACATTCGTGCCTTCAGATAGAAGTTTATAAAAAGAAAACTAACTGTACTGGGACTTAAGCCCTTGAACTTCGTAACCAAAGACAACGACGTTTACTCCTCGTTAACGAATTTTACCCTTAATGGTTTGTTCAACACAAAAAATCAGCTTATGCAATAACTATAGACTATTTTAACCGGTATGAATTATTATCGTTTTTTCTTGCGATATTAACCACAAAACAACATTCGTTCACAAATATTACGTAGGTAATTAAATAACGGAAAATTTTCAACGACTCGTAAATCATGACTTTGTCTTATTCGTAATACAGATAACGTTTTAAAGTTTCCAAATGATATGTTGTGGATATACTTTGAAAGGTGCGTTACCAAAGATTACGGGTCAAGCGGTTTTTTTCACTGCAGAATAAGATCAGAGTTACAATCAGTTCAAGATTGTGTGTAACAAAACTGGAAAACAAGTTAAAGGTATTTAAAGTAAAAAAATACTCAATTTTAATAAATTCTGTAGATAATTGACTCATGAGACGTTACTTCGTTGATTCTTTATTTTGTTCATCCTTACAATCAATCAACTTTTATTCGACTCCATTATGTTAATAGAGCTATAGTACGAAGCCATTCGTAATGTTTTCACACCTAACTCCATTAAAAATATTTTTCCAGACAAAATAATGACTTGCCAAAACAACCTTTTGAATAAATAATTTACAACGAGAAGCATGAATTGCGTTTCTATTAAAATTAAAATAAAATTTTATGATATTGAATAAATACTCAGAACAGTCACAACCTTACGAGTTTGTTTACAAATATATTGAAATTATTTATTAAATTCAAATACTTACCGGCTCGATATTTTCAACATGACTCTTTTTCAAATACTAAAGACAAATATGATTATTTTTACCAAACTTATGTGAGATATTAAGATTTTCTATATGTTTATGTATGTTTAATTGTTAACCCGTTATATGCCGTAGGATGTATAAGGATGGTCGTGCACCTAAGGCCGCAATTTTCTTTAAATAAATAAAACCTAATAAATATACATTTTTGGCAATATATTAATAGTATATCTTATAGATTGTATGACATTGACATGTATCCAAAAAATAAAAACAAAATGTTTCACAATTCGTCAATTCAAACTCTTCATCGCAAACAATTTCATTAAATGTTTTTTTCATTCATGTCCGTTCTCAATGCATTTTTAAAACCGAAATACAGTAAAAATAAAAAATATATGAATAACGATATCTCCGTATCGGTAATACAAATATTTCAATCCCTACACACATTGGTCAGTACAAGCACCAGTCTAAAATAACTCTGGTACCATATTGTGATATATGCACTCACTGAGAGTGATCAGGAATCTCGAGTTACAATACGTTTCCATCCCATTTACCTTACATGCATGGAAACTATAATATGTTGTTCATATACGTACACCATAGATCTAAACTCACCTTTCTCGCGTTCAGTGATAGCATTCGTACTAGGCCAGCATCAATTGAGGTTTCGAACGAGACCGCAAAAGCCAATACGCAATTTGACAAACCGTGCTGCGGGACGTTAAATTATTTCAGAGAGGTTATGTTAACACATTCAAAACTAGAAATAGTTCCGAATATACAGATATTATGTTTTGTTTTCATTGTAAATATAACATCAGCACTGACCGAAGATCGGATTACGTGTTTTTCGAATTTAAAACTAAGTAGATCGAGAATTTTAATGGAACTATCGGAAAATTAAACAAAATGTTGATCATAATAATCCATTAAACAAATGGTTTTCAGCATACATTTTTTCATAACGTAACTAATAGTATATTAATTACATTAAAATAACTGCCGAATCCGTAGAAAATTTATTCATTTGTGTTATTTAAATCCTTGGTAAAAAGATTGATAAATTTTATTTTGATACAAATTTTATGAAATAGTACTTCAGGGAGTCAACAGAAACATACATAGAAACAAAATTCTCTTCAACTGAATTTCTTTGAGATATTGTTAGCACTCAAAGAATGATCATAGAATATTTTATTTCAACAGAAAGTGAATTGTTTTTAAGATTCTTTTATACAATAGAGTAACCAAAAATGTTGATGCCTTTAACAGACTATATACTCTAGCTAATTTCTGGTTGTCTTCCGTTGTATTTATTTTTTCTTCAGCGTTCGTTCTATTTATGAAGTCTATAGACTCATAAATGAGCGTCTTGCCCCGTTTTTAGAGTTGGATCTATGGATTCCTTTACAGGTAAAAACATTACTAGTCCATTACAAATCCATAATTCAATTTCTGAAATCGTAGCCCAACACCTCTTTTCGAGAGTGGTAGTGAAAGATGGAATGAGTTCAAAAATAGATAAGAGCCAAACAGGGCAACTTCCTATGCAACTACTCCCGGCCGACGTATCTTATATATTTAGCTTAGAAACTGTTTCTTTTACAAGTTTAAGTAGCTCAATACGTGTTTAACCAGGTTTTTGCAATTATGAGATTTGTGTCAAGTATTCTTGAAAATAAAGTAGAAATGGAAAAAAATCAGTAAGATTTATTTTCGAAGATGTACACTTCATAAAAACTCTTAGCTGCTAAAGTCTATTATAGATGCACCCGTATGTCATTAAGCATGTCGACTGTGGAAAGTAAATATTACGTAACCCACAGTTTTTTCAAAGCAGTTTTTTTCGATAATCACAATGTTTAAAACATTATACACGTTCTATCAAAATAATTGAAGCTGAAAATTCCAAATTAGTGTGTAAATTTAGCTTTTAAGATTGGCAAACGGAAGAGACACTGTCAATTGCGATCAGAAAAAAAAATCAAAAATATTTTTTTTTACCTAAAATTTTATTATAATAAATTTATATCCGATTAAGTCAAGTAAAACCCATTTTATCGGTCTCCGTGCACTTTAATGTTGTATATATTTCATAATTTACCTTCTTCAAAAAACTTTTTTTGTCTCTTGTAATATTTTGTTATTTGTGTGTCACGTCATTTTTCCTTCCCACAGTTAATATGATTTTTTGAACGTAACTTAATAAATATAAAAATAAACTGTTTTAACAAGAATATTATTTTAAGCGTTGTAAATGTACAAATCAATATCTTTTGATAAAAATCAAAACGTTTACATTGCTGTTGTATTTTGTGTTTCGTTGGATTATATTTTCTCTGTGAGATACGATTCCATATATAACGAATGTAATATAACTATTAAACAATGGGCCTATTTAATCTTCCCTTCGTGACAGGTAAATCGGACAGCCGATACAGACAATGGTTTGTGATTTTGAGATATCAGCAAATACAGAATCGGTCCATCGTTAATAGACCCTATATAAATTTCAACAATGCTGAATTGCTAATGGATTTTCAATCTCAAATACCAAGCAAACGCAGAATATTATGATGGAATATTTTTTCATTAAAACTATTTATTACATATTTTACATGTTTTAAAAAACTGTGATAAACTAAAAAAATATGCTTGATGCTTAGTTTTGCTGCATATAGAAACAGGTATGACATGGAAAAGAACACTATTTGGATTTAAAAAAAACAATTTAATACCAGTAGAACTGTCATCTAGTTATTTATATCTTAAATATAATCATAATCGATAACACATATCGACTCATAGTTAGAAAAAGAACTTAAGCGACACAATACGGTAAAAAAAAACAATTTAGAGCGTTATTTCATTTTTAGAGCCTGTGCATTTTAGTGTTTTGACTTGTTACCTTTTGTTCCACGTCGACCCCGGTTGAGAATCGTTGATCTTAAGAACTTTAAAGTAGTCAGACAATTATAATCTAATATCAGGATATGCATTGAGCATGTATAACTATTTACTAACCGCACTTAAGGAAATTCTTTTTCGAACTTAACTTTTCGGCTAACTTTCTATTTATTGAATGATATATCGAAATATCGAAAAAAATCATCTCCGTTTATATTTGAATAGAAAAAATATAATTCTGATTTAGAAATATATCTGATATTTTTAAAAGAATTATCTTTCCATATATTTATTATGGCTTATACCAACCTTAGAATTCTGTCATTCTTGAGAATGTCAAATTTAATGTTCCTGAACATTTTTTGAAGAAATGTGGACATGAAGAGTGTTTTTCTATCAAGGTGTAAAAACAACCTAAAAATGGCAATTCCACTGAACAGAGCTTAAAAAATATCAAGCAGTATTGTTTCCAACTTTTACCTATTTTACGTTGACGTGAGTGAGTTCAGTTGTCGGGGCTTACTTGGTTGATTGCCAATTCTCAGTGTTATAAATTTTTATCCATTGTAAAATCAATAAACATAATTTGTACTTTATAATTTTTATTTAAATAAATAAACGAAAAAAATACAAACACCCATATCCACGATCTCAAATTTCGATTTTTTTAAATATTCACTTTGCTTAGCCAAGACACACCTAGACCTGATAGCTAGGGTATAACTTTAACCACTTGAAAAAAAAATCTGTCACAACGACATTGAATAAGTTTGTGAAATGTGTATATGAAAAATAGTTAAATTTTATGTTACCTCAAAAAAGGTAGTACCATATAACTTTATATTTAAACAGATATCGCAAAATACGGCAATGTAAATATTTATTACGTGATAGCATATGTTATTATGAACTTGAATTCATATAACTAAAACTCGTGAACGATATAATAAAAAAACATATTTTGTAACTCGACGTTATTTAAAATGTTTGATTTTATTTCTGCTCTTGGCTTATTTTTTTGTTTTATACTCCATGATGATAAATAAAGGTGAATTAGATTTTTCCATAAAGGTTAGTAAAAAAATCTATGTTTACTTACCTATATTAAAATCTTTTATTCACAACGACAAAACAATGCGCATTGAAGCAATTATTAATGAAAAAAGTTGTGTAACAAGAAATTTTTAAAAAAGACAATGGTAATACAATTCCTATTTTGAAATCTGGCATATTCTATAAAAGATAATAAATTTCAAAAAACATATTTCAGTCATGTATAAAAAGGGAAACAAAACGTGATGATAACAATCTTTTTATTTGTACGTGTTTACAAAAACAACATCACGCACCGTAAATATTAAACGACACTTCCTGTTGGTAAATTTACATTTGGCGTGTTCATTAAGTTGGACAAATTTTGAAAAGCTAATCAACAGTGGTGGATTTTATCAAGGGAACGTGGAACTGTTACTCTCGTAGGAATTGTCCAACATTTTACTGGACAAATTCCACCTAAAAGTCGGCAAATGAAACAATTCAAATAATTGTTTTTACGTAGGGCTTGATATATGTACTTACGTAAAATAGCGTTAAATAAAAATGCTTATACGTATTCGAATAACAAAGCTGAACAATGATAATTTCTTATTCATTATGTGTTCGATTGATATATAATGACAGAAGTTCTGACATTTTCCTCTATGTTTTCAATTCCTATATCGTTTTTAATATTTATGTATTATTTCATAATATTGGATTCATTTATATAGAATGGAATGATTTATTCTAATATAAACCACAAAAATGCATATTCTTTTTTAAATTGTATTGAAAAGCCAAGATTTCTGCATGAATTTCAATATTTTTGGCTTTTTTAAATCATTGTTTTTCAAAAAGACTGTAGTAGACGCATAAATCGTATAAGTATTGTTTTCTTCTTTTTTATCTTAGTTCTCTCCTTATTTGGAGGATTTATAACAACAAAAATTGATTGTTACTCATGTGCTCAACCTTATTTTTTTTCTAAAAGAGTAGTGATAAAAAGGATAGAGCCAAGACAGGGCTGGTGGCTAGCTAATCACTCTCGATTAGTCCCGTTTTCTTAGAATTTAAAGGCTGAGAGGGAACTTTTAAACATCACGAACACTCATGCATTCGAAGAAAAATCGATAAATGTACTGAAAGAGATACTGTTCGTACTGAAATTTGAGGCCCCGACAAATGTCTTTATAGTGAAGAAATGCTACTTATGTGTATTTTTGATTTTTAAATAAAAACGTCTCGACATACCATACAATAAATTTGCAAAATATTCTTGAGAATCTAATTTCAATAAAAATCTTTAAAACTGATTCATTCGTTTTTTCAGATTTATCTGGATTGTCAATGGCAGTCTTTTATATGAGTTTCAAATGAATCAAATTAACGTATCAGTTACAAAGAAATCATAAAGCTCAATCGAGTCTTCGAGTAGTGCTTAAGTGATTTAACTCCTATATCTTGTCGGTTGATATTTCAGAGAAGGTATATAGAAGGAAATAATTACACATTATTTGGAATCTGGCACCCTTAATGCTTTATGAACATAAAACCAATTTTCCACAAAATTAATTTCATACTAATAATACAATTTTTGGGCAATATTAATCTAAAGGATTATGATTTCCAAGCCATTTAAGACACAAACACGCGTAACATTTTCGATTTACTTAACCCACCCTTGGTCCGCTTACATTCATAACGCGACTGCGAATGGAGTGTACAACTTTCAGTTGGCAGCTGGGGGCAGTTTTTAGAAAGTTTTCGTGTATGCAAATAATTTGACAACAAAGTTGGTGGCCCTGTTTTAGAAAATCGCTTCAACATTAAAAACAAAATAGATTAAAAGTCTATCATTTCGAAGGCGCCAAGTTGAAAAACGACTCACTTTGAAGCTTCTCTGGCAGCTCAACTTTTCCTTTGAATTTTTCATACATACTTCAGCGGAGATTAAACAAGGTAACATTAAGGAAGGAGGGTTGCCGTCAGAAATAGCATAAAACGTTTGACAAGAGTTAATGTAGTCAACACGTAAATATAACTTTTGATATAGCCGTTTTTTTTTAAATATTTTAATTTCCTATCTCTTTATAAGTGAATTCAGTTACTGGTAAGATCAACTTATCTTTTGACAATTAACATTAAAATTTAAACACTCAGCAATCTGAAAAAAGCGGATAGCAATCTTTAAAGAAGGAGTGTTATCTTACTAAACAAGACTCATTTAGTATAAACGATCCATTAACGTGATTAAAAATATATTATTTTCACATATTTTATTTACGATAAAAATTATCAATTAAAAATATAAAAGTCTTTTTGAAATAACTCTAATTTCACATAATTTATTATGATACTGGCAAGTGTCTCTCATCGCAAGAATTATCAGTTGATAATGCTTGCAATAAACAAAACCGGTCCTGATCCTTAGTACAAAATGTGGAATGTGTACGAAAAGTCATTTTTGTTTTTCATATACATGTAATGCCATTTCACCAAGAATTGACATTTGACACTTTAGAAGTGATCAATATTGAAATTATTACATCCTTGTTTATATCTATCTCTTTATAAATAATAATATTTTACCATTTTAGTTTCCGTAAAAAGATATATACATGTATTATTAAGAATTTCTATATCAATTACTATGGTAACAAAAATAGTTATATTAAATATAATCCCTACAGCCATCAAACTCAAAGAAAACCAACATTATATCTCCGAGACATTTTTCTCAGAAGCATTTGTTTACTTTACTCATTTTGCCAATTACATGATAGAAGTCCAGCAAAAATAAGAAATATCTTCTATACATATTTATATAGTGAAGCCGTCGAGGAAATTATAAATAGCATAGCAAATAAAACGTATATTAATGTATAATAGTACTTGTACGTCTATTACCCATAGTATTATACTTGTATTACCCATTTAAGTCTGTTAAATAAGCTTAGTCGCTTTACTTACTAGCTTATCGTAAGCCGTCTAGTATAAGTTAGTATTATGGTTGGATATAACTATGTTCTTTGTTAAACGCTTAAAACATATCTCGGGTTCCAATCAAAGGCGAAAAAAAAACTAAAACTATATTCAAGCTTTGGGTATCTGTAAAATGAATTCGTTATGATGAAGATACTGATCTAATACTTTAATAGGCTTACGTTATGCGATTAATCGAATTCTTTTTAGCCATTTGAAGTCTCCAATGGAAGTGACTAGAGATAAGTTCTCAAATTCTCAGGACGTGAATTAACCAAACGGGTTTTGTCATGTTTGATAAAGTTTTGCGTGCTAGTTGAATCACCAATATTATAACAATACTCAATATTTGGAGTTACATGAAAGTTTCTTAGAATATCCAAACATAAGTGTTAAGACCGATTTATATCATTGAATTTAAATAATTAACTAATTTTAGACATATATTATATGGAAACAAATAGAATGATCAAAATTTAAATCAATTTTTGGTCAGAATAAAATATGAACGGTCAGAATAAAAATATTATACGGTCAGAATATTTAATAACAATTTTGGTTAGTAGGTTAGGTTAGGTTAGGTTTTTTTTTAATTTCATTTAAATTAAGACTATTTATTCTGACTGATATATTATGACCATTTAATATAAATTCTGACCAATATTAACCTATTTAAATTCTGACCATAAAAATACGAGCGAGAAATTATATTGTGCTAACTTTGATAAAGTATATTATTGCTTAATAAATTGGATTAGGTGTGTTGCGGTGAGCTTTTTTGTGTGGGCGAATTGAATGTGTATTCATTTTTACCACGCATTTTCTGGTTATAACGTTATCACAACAACGCACTGGTCCTATAAGCGTCAAATAATCTCTTCTTACACCCGACCAAAAACTTTGGCCGAGTGATATAGAGGGTGTATTTTGACCGGTGACCGTGCCTTCCGGTTAACCGCAGACGCAACCCCATTTATCTCAATGAAATAAATTTAGTGGAACGGAATTCGCGCAGCCCTGTTGGGTCAAAATTGCACCCGCATTCTAATTGTAGTCATGCGAAAATCATTGTTGAAAGTGTAATATATTTAACGCTAAATAACATATATACTTAACCTAATATACACGATAAAACCATTCTTATATCCTCATATATAACTATCACATCACTAACAACACTTAAAAATTCACCTCCAGCAATCACCACGCGAACGTTATAAAATACAAATTTTATTAGATAAATTTATTTTTAAAAAATATGTTATTAATAAAAAACATCCAGTGGTAACTTTAATTATTGTTGTTTGTAGCCATGTTTGCTCCCATTGTAGAGGATGTCAACTCCCAAAGAAGTGATCTCAACAGAAGTTGTTCTACCAGAACCGATCATTCAATCGCATTATTTTTCGAAGGTATAAAAGATGGAAAAATAAGATTTATTCACAAACAGTGGTTAGTTAATCGTTTTTGCTATACTCCGCTTTATGATATTCAAATATCCCAACCAGTTTTATAAATTGATTTCTTTTCAATACCGACGTTTGTGTTGTCTATGGTAATTATTAAAACATCAAATATTCTTTCAAAAAGCCATATAACGTTAAAAAACTCATTTCTGAAATACTAATCACTAAATCGTTATAATATAAACAATGCAAGCAAAAACAGATTAAAATAACAATAAATTTGTATCACATGAACTGGTGTAATGATTTTTCAAGAATATTATTATGTATTATAAAAATATTCTTTACCTTGATTATATTATTTTAAGGAAAACTGGTTTGATAGTGATAAACTCGTAATGTAAATGTATATTTAAACAACTTTGATTTAATAATCTCACGATGACAGAGGAAGCTGTTCTTAAGCGCTTACTGATAACTAACACCTGCATTTTTATCATGTTCTTGGAAAATTCTTTCACGGATAATGTTAAAGGTGTATGCATTATCTACACCTGTATAATGCAGTATATACTATTACACAACGGTGCACCGCTTCAAATTAGCACTTACCGACCGGAGAGGTTCAAGAATATCCGGATATTGGATAAGGCTTGCATTGAAAAACCACAAGTAGTTATATTTTAAGCCAACAAAGATACGTTCACAATTTCAACGTTCTAATAAATGCTATATTAAGTATTCAAAATCACTTTGTGATTTTACGGAAGACTTAAATAAAGCATTTATTTGTTTACGTATACAGTAATAATTATTATTAATTATTTAATAAAATTGTATTATATAAAATTTCTTTGAAGTTGAGTTCGATTTCCCCCAAAAATAACTGAAATATTGTTTTAAATATGGTCCTTTTCACTACTGAGAGAAAATCATTTTTGAGTAATTTTCTTTTTGAGTGTAAAGAAGTGATACAAGTATAATTATATAATGCGAATTATTGATTAGAAAGTATCAACGTACTGGCAACCATTTTGACTGTCTTTAAGAGAGATATCGTGCTTTGTCCGAAGTCATTTATTTATAATTTACTCTAGTGGTTTGGTTTGAGACTATTGGAGTATTAATTACCCATTTGTTGTTTTACTATACACAAAAAATCAGTAAAAATAATCCTATTTAAAGTTTGACTATTTTAAAGAAGTTGGTCTATGGAATTAAGTATTTCGACTGAGGGTGCTTGATGGAATTTCAATATCAAATTTGAATTGTTTGAATTTTGTACTTTTCCATGAGTTTTGTCGCTAACGACCCGGGTTTCGCCTTTTGGCATCTTCAGGCATTCCAAGTGCACGGGTGTCTATGGATCTTTTTTTGCTTCGTTTTTCGATAAATTGTGACTTTTTAAATTACGAAAACTTATGTCTTGATATTATTACTACTATTTGTCTTTATTTAAGAAAACTTTTTGTTTTTATTACATCTTCTAATTTTTCATAAAAATGTACAAATAAAATACGTTTTAAAATTAAACGTACTTTGTCTTTACGAGACACACCCGAATAATAATATTTTTTCAAAGGTCCCGACAGATGTACCATTCCAATAACAATTAAACGAAATTAGTTTTGTTTACAAAAAGATTTTACGTTACTCTCTCGTGAAATGGACAACATCGGTAAGGTATTTTAATCAAAAACCACAACTTCTAATTAAATCGTTATTCTAAGGCATATCCTTATATGTCTACATACTATAACAGTGTATTGCCTTAATGCAACAAATGTGTTGAGCGCATAGCACCTCTTTAACACCGATACAAAAGGTGGATAGGTGTTCCTTGCAATCCTATAAAAGCAGCGTTATTATTATCTACCTTTCATAAAAGCTAGATAATGGATATTACTTATTTTCATTATCTCGAAAAGCATTTTATACATTTAGGTTATATTAACCCTAATGATCGTTGATTTCATGTGTATTCAGATTTTTTTGAATAATTTTAAAAAATACTGTTGTATACATAGTAGAAAGAAACTAAAAACATAAAAAGTATACCTGTAAACAGGAAGAAATGTTTGTTTGTATATTCTTTTAGAACGATTTTATTATTAATTGTATCAATAACATCAGCATTACTTAAATAATAACATAATGTACTTTACAAATAATTCCAAAAAAAATTAAATGATCAGGACCGGTTTCATTCATTAAGAGAATTTGAAACTGACCAGTCTTGAATGTTTGCTTGAATCAGTTGAATCAGTTGTTCTTTAATATTTGATATCGTGTAACTATAACATTATTTTATGATGGAATATTAGGCACAAAACTACTTTTAGTTAACAAGTCATACAGCACAATTGAAAGCACGGTTTTTTGTAGACGAGTGGTCCAAAGTCTTTAAGTTTGAAGTCATATAAAATCATTATGAAACAATTTATTTATTTGATTTTGTAAGAAATCTTTTGGTTGAATTCGTTTTAATTTTAATCTACGTTGTATTTTATTTTGCTTAATTAGGTGGATTCTGACATTTTAAATAGTGGGTATTTTAATATAAAACGTTGTATGATTTAATCAAAATACCATTTTATTATTTTTATATGAAAGCAACAATTGAAACAATATGAATAAATCAACCCTGCCACAAATCGTATTTCTTGTCATTCTAGATTTTTTACATCAGTAATACTGATGTATATCCTATATACCAGTGCTCCGAAACCTTTTATCTTCCAAGGCACACCGACGTGTTCTTCAAAATTTCGCAGCACACCACAAGTAAAAATTTGCATTATATACAGAAATTACTTTAGATTGTGTTTATATATGAAACACACCACAAAAGAACCATATTGATATTTTATAACCATGTCCACTACCAATGTAGAGCACATGTACTCCTAATGGAGATTATCTTAAAATAAAAGTTTCAGATTATTCAGATTTATTTGCAAAAAAGTGAAAAGTCCATAAGTTTTCTTCTTAAGCTAAATTTTATTAAAATGTTTCTAACATTAAGTGGTTAAATTTATAATTAAGTATTTCGACTGAGGGTGCTTGATGGAATTTCAATATCAAATTTGAATTGTTTGAATTTTGTACTTTTCCATGAGTTTTGTCGCTAACGACCCGGGTTTCGCCTTTCGGCATCTTCAGGCATTCCAAGTGCACGGATTTACTTGAACTGACGCGTAGTAAACAGTTTGTATCGTTTATAAACAAAAATATAAGTAGATCACTAAGTTAAAAGACTATTAAAATGTAAATTAGCGAAAATTGAATGTATACAATTTTCAATGGATTAAGTGGGTTTGTTATAATTATGGGGATTTTTTGAAAATATTAATGACCAGATAATAACATAGGAATATTTAAAATAAATCTAGGGTTTCTTCCGACCTTTTATTAATGAGTTGTTTTGTTTTTAGGCCTTTGAATTAATATTTAATGATAGCAAGTGCTACGCGTCAGTTCAAGTACATCCGTGCACTTGGAATGCCTGAAGATGCCGAAAGGCGAAACCTGGGTCGTTAGCGACAAAACTCATGGAAAAGTACAAAATTCAAACAATTCAAATTTGGCTAAATTTATACTAACAAATAAACATTCTATCGATTTGGGTATACTATGTATGTACATATAACATATTCTTCCAACCAATAAATAATTATTTATGCTTCTCTGTGATAGTGTATTTTATAGTATAGACCAGGGGTGGGGAACCTTTTATTATCTTAAGGCCGCATTCATTTTTCTAATTTGACATAAGGCTGCATCAAATATTGACTAGGTAATCTTTGGCCGGAAACAGGAATTTACGGTCAGAATATGTCAGGAATTTAAGAATTTACATAAGTTTACAGAATTAAAGAATTTGCCAGAAAACCGCACCAGAGTAGCCAAAAGACCGCAGGTTCCCCACGCCTGGTATAGACGAAAATATTTGTTTTTTTTTTTCGTTTATTAGAGATACGCGCCGCGGCACACCCAGCATCACCTCGCGGCACACCAGTTGCGGAGCACTGCTATAAATGCTAAATATTGTCAAATAAATTATGATATATTTACTGAGAATCGACTAATGTAGTGCTGCCATACTGTGTTAGTAGAGGTCATCGGACTACTCGTCAATTTCTAATTTTCTGATAAAAATGTTTGCAAATTAATATGACTTTGATTTAGGTCATTTACTAACAGTTAACACTGTAATACTATGTTAGTTGGTTGAATTAGAGTGAGCTATTTTATTATCATAATAGAGAAAATTGTTTTTGATACATATCATTAAAATCAAGGATACTGATTTTTTTATTAATACACAGGCGGATTAGTTTTGATGATATTTATATATAATTTATAACATTTCATTATTTTTTTTCAATATTTTTCAACAGAAATAAAATACTTTGACAATGTTCATTTATCTAAGTCCGCTCCCAATTTCGAGCATATAGCCGCCTAATAGAGGTATTTCAACTAAGGTTTTTTCCACGAGAACTGCGAATTATTCAGTTGCCCAGTCTTTTTTTTCGATGAGAGTAGAGATGTAAACAAAAGGGGCTAGGATGGGACTAGTGTTTGCACTATTTTATTTAAAAATTGAAATTCAAACAGAAAATTGATAAATCTATTGAAAAATATTGTTCGTACTGGGATTTGAACCCGTGAGGTCAGGCATGGGAACCAATGACGCTGATCACTGTGCCATAGATCTGAAAATATTACTATAATACAAACATAAACTACCAATGACTTTTTACAGTGTTTGAAAAGTATGAACATCCGAATACACTATATATCATTAGTATTTTGCGTTATAGATAATGTGAATGTACAAAATATTTTTTAATTGTAAAATCACACGACGTTAACTCGAGATTAACTTGAATCAACTCAACATCAAATACTGCCATATTCAAGATTTGTAATTAATAAGACAAAACGGTTAACCTTCAATTACCTGTTCAACTGTTTTGTAAAATATGATAGGGCAGAAAGTTAATAAATATTATTTCAATAGCTTTATCGCTTTTGAAATCACAAATAACTGTAGAAAAACTATCACTGTTTTTCCTCCCTACTCGCGGTGAAAAATGTCTCCCGCCTACTTTATGAGCTCTTTCACATCGATAAGGGGTTTTCCCGACGCAAGGTTGAAGTTCAAGCCATAGACTGCCAACTTTTCTTACTCGTTACCATAGACATCGACAAATATCTACAATATTTTATTGGGAGTCCTTATCGACAATAAACATTAGGTAGCTTTATAGGCATTACCTGAATTGAATTTCGTCTTCTAAGGTTGGAAGGTTAGCTAGTTTAAATACAGTAAAAGATTTTTTATGCTAGATATTTATAAATCCCATTTAAAAAAAATAATGCTGTGCTCATCATGTGCTTAACCGTTTACAGATAGAAATTATTATTTAATGGTGCCAAGGCATTTAGCAACTAAATAATTTGCTTTTTTACCATTATTATATTTTTTCGTGGTCTAGTGATTGGCGCGGCTTACTTCAGTTTGATGGCATATATATCTGTGATGTCAAAAATTCTTTCTTACCACCTATCCGATTCTAAAAATAGAGTGTAACGAGTGCCATTATTAAACAATCAGTTATTGTGGAAAAAAATATGTTGGGAAACTGATGAAAAAAATATAAATAGATAGAAAACCGCACATATCGTTACCCTAGTTCCAAAGCGCACTATTTCTGAATTTGGCAGTATCGTGGTAAGTATAAAAGGTATTCCAGAATACATACATGTTTTTCTTTTAAAGAAAAACCGTTATTATGCTGCATTAAAAGCTAGTGTAATATTTATATGATTATCCAATCGAAACGAATTGATACTTAAATTTTAATAACACTCTTTTTTAAAATCAAAGTTTGTGATACACTTTTTTATAACTGATAGAAACGTATTTGATTGTATACATCTAGGGTCTCTTATCCCGGGATTCCGTTCAATTTTGCGATCCCGAAATATCGGGATTAGTATGGTTGCGATCTTGGGATATTGGGATTGAGAAATTTTTAGCAAATCCCGAAAATTTATAGTATTTCACGTTGATATTTTGGGGAAAAAGTATAGGGATTTGAGGATTTCAAATTCCTCGGTGCGATAAAAAAAACAAGTTACTTAGATATTTTGGGAAAAGGGATAGGGATTTGAGATTTCGAAATCCTTGGATCACAATAAGGCTCCGGGATTGGATACCTTATATACAACCGAACAAATTATATATTTTCAAATGATTTAAAATTATTATGATACCATTTTCAAATGTTCATTCAATATTATTTTTTATACGAAGTGAATAATAAGATTTATTTTCCTGGTCATTCTATCATTTAACATAAGAGCCTCTGGTTGAGATTCATGGCGTTTATTTTTCGATCCATTTAACAGCGTGTCACTTAAAGGGTAGGGGCGGGGCTTAAAACGTTCGGAGATGAAAATAGCGGAAAACATTCATCGATTGAAAAAACAAGGTCCTATAATAAATTTATTTTGTTGCGACCAAATACATATAACAGGTGTGAATGATTGCTTATACTTGTATCTGTACAGTATCATCGATCTGATTTCTAAACCTTTATAATCATATAAACTTACCGTTGGAATTTTCCAGCTGAAGGTAAACCATTACTATACTGGCAAGTGGTGTTAAGTCAAGAAACCTTGTTTTGAGATTATCGTCATTTTCAATAATCATGAAATATAAAGATTTATGGATCAAGTGACAAAATCGATGTGAATGTACATAATTTGAACGATTCAAATTTAATATTGAAATTCCACCAAGCACTTTCAGTCGAAATCTTTATTATAACTTTAACTTATAAATCTAACCACTTCATGATATTTGATGAAAATTTATGAATTCGCTCCAAATATTAAAAAGCTTTATAAATATGAGAGTTATTTTTGTTACAAATAACTAGGAACGGAATCAACATGACGCACAAGACTTCTTTAAATTACATAGCAATGTATAAAATATGGCTAAACTTCATTTGTTTAAAGAAAAAAGTGTTTGAATCTATCTATTTGCCAATATATCTCTAACTTGACAGTTTTTACTAGACATTTAGGAAAAATGTAAAACGAACTCCTCTTTATTTAAACGATACGGATAAAATCAAGTTTGTAACTTTCATATGAAAATTAAGAATAAAAAAAACACTGTTTTCTACTAATTACACATACATATTTTATCAGACTATCTTTAATCATGGCCGGAATCGCTCACTACATCATTTTCAAATGTGAGTGTTTTACTTTTTAAACATAATGTATTTCTATAATTAAGTATTTCGACTGAGAGTGCTTGATAGAATTTCAATATCAAATTTGAATGGTTTGAATTTGATAATGTATTTCTACAAAAAAATTGACAGTAAACACCTTAAAAGTGAAAATTAAAAATGTTAAAAATAAATTTAAAAAATATGTAAACTCAAGACAATATGTTTTATTTATAATTGATTTCGTCAAAAATATAAACTCTAAATTCATAGTACAGATGGTCAGCGTATGATACTTTAATATATTTCTGAAATTAACAATACTTCTACATTTAAGACAAAAAAAAATCCACTAGAATTGGTTTTTTATATTTAATTATTTTACCAAAACTTCGCTCCTTTTATTACTGGCCATTCATTTAATATTTCCTTATGAATGTTCAAATAAAACGTTTTGATAACTTAGTAAGTAAGTAACCTATAAGTCACTTGAACGGCTTAAATCGACAAACACATACAAACAGAACAGATTGTACAGCAAACCACTGGAACTGATCTTGTGAAACACTTCTGAACACCGTGTACTATGGATGAAAGAAACGTATCAAGAAGTTCATTTAAATTAAAACTCCTTTTGAACTTATTCTTTTAATCTCGCGATAAGGAAAAAAGGCGATTGGGTTTGGTTAAAGTTTGAAACCATAGATAGCTATCGCTCGTTCAGATGTCTTTTTTATGTACGTACTTACTTTTTATAAAGCGTGAAAGAATCGCTTTACTTAAAATTTTCTACTTTATTTGTTGGTTAAATTACTTGTAATATAACTTTTAAATTGTGAACTTTATCGTTTTAAGTATGTACTATTCATTATTTGATAAAATCATTTTTTATTTTCATAATCTGTTTTACGGTTTGTACTAACAAATATAGTATCATTCGTAAGGCATTCCTGTACAGCAAATATATTTCGAAATTTCTAGTCAAAGATTGTTTATTACTTATATTTAAGAAAATATATATTTTTCTTGATCTTAATATTTCTTATAGTGATAACTTTTAAATGTCATGTTGCAAGTCACGTTGTTAAAAAAAATAAGTTCTTTAATATTTTCAATCCCACTCCTTACATATTTTTCGTGTCTAGATAACTAATATAAAATAGATGACTCAATAGATAAACTTTAATTTGGTTGGTAATAAATTATTTTTTTGAAACACAAATTTATGAAAAATATCATTTCGCTGAAAGCCTTTTCTTTTTTTATATATCTACGGATCTGTTTTTGTGGTTTGAGAAAAACTATTGTAAAATTTTATAATGGCTACGATAAATAAAAAAAGGTTGAAGTTTTCATTCATGAAAACTTTTTCCAGTTTTCATCGACAAAAAAATCATAGAGAAGGCGGTTGTTTGATATAAATATTATATATTCTAGTATATTCATTCTATCAAATGATAACAGAATACGATAGCGTACCGAGTGCCGATTCTTTAGCCGAGTGGTTGAGGCTCTTGGGAATGCGTCTTATTCGTTTGTAATATTAACTGACTCGAGTCCTCGATCAGACAAACTATTAAATATTTTAATAGGTTTATGTTCAAGGGCAGTTTTTTATTAGCAACATCTCTTATTCACGGGACGAATGGATAGTGATAATCTAGTCATTTCATTGTTTTTAGTATCATTTGTCTATATTTATCTTTAAATAGAATGTAGGTAAAACCTTTATTAATCAATTCTCATAAAACAACAAATTTGCTAAAAGCACGTTTTGAAGCGGATACATGTGTGAAAAAAAAACATTTTTTGTCAACAGATACTAAATAAACTATCAAAGCTTGCTAATCGAAATGTATGTGATCAGATCTAAGCAAAAAAACATTTAAATGGTATATCGTGTTATAATAAATGAAATCAATAAATTTTTAAAGTGTTCTCTGTAAAGGTCTGAGCTCAACAGTCCATGAAATAATCCTTTGTGTCTGACGTGGTTTCATCTTACGACGTGAAAATTGAGTTGTCTCTCGAGAGACTCAGTCAACTGGGGAAACAGAGAATGGAACATTTCAAGAGGTAGGAAATATTCACATATATTCTTAGTTCCGGGGTCATTATGGTGGCTTTTTATATTGAGTAAAAAGGATATTTTAAAGTCTTTATCGTGTGACTATTTTCAAATATATATTTTTTGATATTTTTTAAACTACCATTAAACAGTTGCTAACATTTTGTATTTTTTATTCGTATTTCTGTTTCTGTAATTTTAACGTTATTTAAAGATCTGTATTGAGTGAATCTTATATAATAAAACAGTATTTTTTGCATGTTGTTATAAAAATAAAAATAGCTGTAAAATTTAATTCCGCTTTCCAGTCTATTCAAAATTTCCAGTGCGTATAGATAGGAATAGAAAAATCCACCCTACTCTCAATTCACTTTCGAACACGGAGTTACTGAAAAAGCATATTTTGTATCGCCTTAATGTTTTTTTATGCTCTATAAAGTAACATAATCTACCCTTTGTATTCAAGGAAGTTTTTTTCATAAAAAAAATCTAAATATGATACAACGAATTTTGTATGTACTGGGCGAGTATTTTGAAATTATTTACCTAAGAAATTATTTTTTCTTAAGTATAAACTATTTGTATAACTTTTGATTAATTGAATGACACGTTTTTTGTTGTCTTTCGAACCGACCATAACCAAACTAAATCTATCATAAAATAAAACATTATAAGTTTATTCTTTTGATCGATGAATTTACGTTTAATTAACAAGGGTAGAAAAAAATCATTCTACAACAAGAAAAAATAAAACGGATTAAGATAAATTCATTGATAAAAAAAAAGTAAATGGATGTTAGTAACTTGTGAAAAAGAAGTTTTTTTTTATCCATGAGAAAAATGCATTTAGCTGAGTTAATTTTGTTCTTCAAACGGTCTCCATACTTTCCTTGTTTACAGAAAAGATTTTGTTTCAAAGTAATGATTGTGTTTACTTCGCGCCCTAGGCATTGCATTGTTATATTTATATTATATTTATAACAATGCAGATGTAAACGAAGTAAAGAATTGTTGTTCATCTATTTTATAGTGGTTAATACACAGCGTTTTATAATAAACATCAGAATTTGCAAAAATCAATGTCTCGATAAATTTTTAAACAGGTTTTATATGTGAGATGTATTGTAAATATTAAGACGAATTCAATTCATGATACCACACCCAAGTTTAAGCGATTTTATTGAATAATATTTTCAAAGATTATCGTCATTTATATTGTAGCCGCATTTTCGTTATATTCTTAAAAAAATCAGAATATAATTGAAATTTAAACAGCGGTTTCACTTCGATTTTTTAATTACTGCCAAATTAATTAAATTTCAGAGCATTTTTATTAATGGGGTCGTAAAGAAATCAGTATGCTTTAACCTTCTTGCAAATTTTATTGGCTATGTGACAGTTAAATGATGCACTTAATCAATGTATTAGTTAATTATTCATTATACATTATTCAGTTACAATATACACGAGAAAACAAATGAACACTTTAACTGTTTAACGTCTACGTTAACTACACAGACGTAGTTAAATTGTTAACAAACTTTAAAATAATCACGTGTGCTCTCATAGTGTTGTCAGCCACTCTCCACAGCTGAGTGTGAGCTATCACGCAGTTGTGTTTTTCTGTTATATTATCATCATCAGTGTCATTTCATCTTTATACGGGGAACTATGGAGCCGAGCTCCAATCTTCCTTTCATCTAAGGTTAAATATATTTTTTTTCTAATTTAGATGTTGTGGACCCATTTCATTTAATTTATTCTATTTACTTCTTTTAGAATGCTTTGGGTTTGTCTGTTGTTTTTTTTTTTGTACATTTGATTAAGAAAAAGAAAGGAATGGGGAGAAAAAAGGTAACATATATAGGAAAAAAGTGTAGGGAAGGGAGCAAAGGTAAAAATTTAGAGTATGTGCAATAGTATAGCAATCCAATGTGTTTTTTTCACCAGCCATGTGATTGCGGCAACCAGGCATGTCAGTGGTGGGATTGGAGGGGAGCTAGGGTGGTTTTAGGAGGATGATTTTCCTTGCCCGCGCTATGTCAGTGTGGGGGTACTCAACGTAGTCGTTGAGTAGGGCTTTGATGGTGTCGTTTGGGTGGTCCGTCATGTCACAGTAGAATGTTTTCGACAGCTTCATGACGTGATCGAAAATTGGGTATGTGTTAGTGTCTCTATGTAACGTGGTGCCTCGTACGAACCAGGGAGCGCCTGTGATCATGCGAAGCGCCTTGTTTTGTATTTTTGTAGTGTCTGGATGCGTTTCATGCCTGCGTGTGTGTTTTTTTTGCAGTTATGTGACTGCAGAAATTAAGTCGCGAGTCTAGGGTGAGTCCAAGGAATTTAACCGTTTTGGCCCACGGGACGTTTGTGTTGTGCATCCAGATGCATTGAATATTCTCACCATGTCTGTTAGTTCTGCGACTGAAGGTCACTGCAGTATTTTCTCTGGGTTAATTTTAATGCGCCATTTGGCGAACCAGGCGAGTATGTCCGCGCTTGCCTTTTTTACAAGCGCGGTGGCTCTGTTTCTGTTTAGCGATCTTGCTAGGATGGTTTAATCGTCTGCGTATTGTGCAACGATTGCTTCGTTACTACCGGGTATATATAAAGGAATTGAAATATCGTGAGCTTAAAGGTTGTACAACAGGGGTGATAAGGCGGATCCCTGTCGTACATCTGCTGTCGGCGTTCACGTCGTCGATTTTTCGCCGTTAACTTTCACGCGGAAAGTTCTGTTGGACACGAATAAGATTGTTAATTTAATCATTGGTTGTGCGAGACAGGCCAGGAAAGTTTAATAATTTTACCTTCGAGCAAAACCTTGCCAAAGGCTTTAGCTATATCTAGAAACAGGCCAGTGGTGAAACATCGGCGATTAAAGCCTTCCGTAATGTATTCTACGACTCTTAGTAATTGGTGGTTTGTGGAATGTTTGCTTCGGAAGCCGTGTTGCTCATTCGGTATGAGTTTTTTTCATGATACAAATTCTTCCAGTTGGGATTTAATTACGCGTTCACTGAGTCAATGAGTAAGTTCAGGAGCTTACTCATTGACGGGGGTAAGCTGATGGGTCTGTGGTGTTCTGGGATTGCCGGTGGTTTGCCTGGCTTTGGAATTAGAATGATATCCGCGGCTTTCCATGGGGTTGGAAAATGTTGGACGGATAGGTATGCGTTTATGATTGATGTGAGTGTTTCGACACCGTTCTTGGGAAGGTGTTTAAGCGCGTTGTGTTTTATATCATCGTTGCCTGGGGCTTTACAATTCAATAAAAGTTTAATTCAATTTATCTTGCCCGTGGTTGCGGGTTCGATAGATGTCACGGATGGAGTGATATTGTGATCTCTTCAGTGATTTTAATGTATTTAGCGGACATATTTTCTATGCGGTTTTTAAGCGCGAGGTCGTTGGGATCGAATGCATTCGGAGAAAATTGTTTTTTGAGTGATTCCGCGAAGGTTTCTGCCTTTTCCGCGGCTGTATACACCGGGCCATTCCTTCCGTTAAGCGGTTGAATGGGGCATTTTTTGTGTCTGATTGCTTTACTGAGGGGTCGCCTCCTTTTTCCAAGCCCATGAGATTTGTGTTATAAGAAGAATCGCTGTGTTCTTTTAATATCATTTTAATCTCCGCGATGAGTCAGTTTTTGTGCGTTCTCGCTATCCGATTGGTATGCCGTTGTCATTCCTTTGCTGCACGGTTTTTTTCCCTGATTAGATTTTTAATTCTGATCGGGATATCGGGTCTATAATCGTTCGCGGGAACGATGGTTGTGGTGGATTTAGTCGCGGCGCGTATTGAATCCGTTAGATCGATAATTGCTTTGTAAATTTTCGCCGCGCTGGATTGTTTGGGCTGTGCGTGCTGTAGTCTTCCCAGGATACTTTGGTAATGGTATTGTTCGGCACGATTGCGAGAGGATCGAGAGGGTCGCCGAGGTATAGGAGGACCGGCCAGTGGTCTGAGTTTAGTTCGTCAACGACTCTTATTTGCGGTGTATGCGACATCGCGATAAGTAGGGCAAAATCGAGCACATCTGTTGTTGTCGAGCCTGCATGGTATATTGTTGGCTCGAAAGGAGCTGCTACGACGGAGTTGTTATCGAGTGCAAATTGGTGTACCATCTCTCCGCGGGCTGTTGTTCGGCGGCTATTCCAGGCTGAATTTTTTGCGTTATCTCCTGCTATAACGGTAGCAGGGATGACGTTCGACAGCAGGCTGTCTCGGTCTGCTATTTTCAGGCAATAGTTACCTGAACGGAAATAAATTGATGATAATTTAATTTTGCCATCGTTTTTCGTGTTAACGCATATCGCGGTTGATTCTAGCGGGCCAGTTGTAGGTCGGGTTTGTTGAAGGATGGCACAGTGGTCTATGTTTGATTTTGCTATGATTGCGGTTCCGCCGCCTCGCGTGTGCAGCCGATCGGTTCGGTGCGTAATGTAGTTCGCAAAGTTAAGCGATGTCGCGGGCTTAAGGTGCGTTTCATTGACAAGTAAGGCATCAATGTCGTGTGTATGAAGGAAATTTTGCACTTCGATTTTATCATGTTTAATTGTTCCGTTGGCGTTCCAGAACGTTATTTGTAGTGAGGTGGGTCGTGTTTTAGCGCGAGCCGTAGTGGTGCTGGGCGTTGGTCGTTTTTAATTTTTTGCAAACTCGAAGAAGCGTAGCTTGACTGTTTGTTATGGACTCCTGGAGAGTTTTCACGAGCTCGTTCAGGAGCTGGTCTCGCACAGCTTCGTGTGGAAGGGAGGGTGTTGGAAGGTTGGAACTTACGTGCCCGGTTGTCGGTCTCAGCTCTGTGTTGTTGGCAACTGTTCCTGCCCACGTCCTGTTCTGATGTCTTGGTTGGTACTGGAAGGTCTGTGAGGTCTTTTGCGAGAAGTGCTGCTGGTTGTCTTTTCAGACTTCCCACGGGGGGTGTGGCCATGAGCTGGCTCGGTAGACTGGTTTCCCAGCTTTAGGGTGTTTTTGGGCATCCTCTATAGTTGGCGGGATGAGGTCCGGTGCAGATGGCACATGTGGCTGGTCCATCTACTCTGTTTTTTTCCGCAGCTGTCTGTGCGGTGGTCTTTGCTGCATTTAACGCAGATGGGAGGGGCGTGGCATTTTGACTGGGAGTGCCCAAACTGCTGGCAGTTATGGCACTGGCTCAATTCAGTTTTTCGTCTCAGCGTTAGAGACGTTAATATGTCCCAGTCTGATGACGCTGAAGGTCTTGCGACTTTTGCTGGTCTTCTCGATGTCCAACAGCATGAGTCTGATAGAGGTTCTCAGCGGCCTCTTACTCATGCGCTGTACTCTCAAAACGGGGTGGCCTTCTTCCTTCAGGAGAGTGAAGATCTCATCTTCTTCATAGTCCTCAAAGATTCCTTTAAGGACTATCTTAAGAGTGTTTTATTCTTGAAGCGTGTAACAGTGGAAGGCGATTTTCCTCTTGTCAAGGTATGCGATCGCCTTCCGATAGATGTCACTGTTATCAGTGTTGAGTCTGATGGTGTCCTTTTGATCGGTTGCTGAGAATCCTTTCACTCCGGACAGTTTTAGATCTCTTTCTATAGTGATGAAGTCTCGTTTGTTGTGGATAATAATCGGCGGGGTCTTTTCATTGTTTTCTTTTTCTTCTGATGGTGCTTGAGTCTTCTGTGCTTGTGCGGAGGCGGTGGAAGTCGTTTCTTGTTGTGTCGTTGTTTTGTTTTTTTTCATAGTTGGTAAGCGGGCTGTGGTGTTGGCTATTGGTGTGGGCTAGTTTCGAGCGCATTGTCTTGTGCGTCTGGTTGTGATAGTTTTATAGGTGTCTGGACGGGCCTCGTCGTCGTCTTCTGGTCGTTTCTCTTTTTTTTCGAGGAACTTCTGTCTTAGGTATGGCAGTGTTGACGGTATTGGTGGTGGTTATGTCATCGGATTCGTCCATTGAGTTTTCACATGGCATGTCGTCCCATGCTAAGTCAACTGAGGGTCCATTTCTGTCGAAGCTTAGACGTTTGAGGTCTTCCGACTTTTTTTTGTTCCTCGTGTCGGGAGTGAAGGCAATTGTTAGAAGTTGATATAATGTCAACAAAGACTCCACTGATATAAGCCCTTTCCCATCTTTTTCGGAGCGTAATATATTTGTTATTTTAAACAGCAAGGAGTCTTCGCAAGTCTGTTCGGTGATGTTGTTTGGGGCTGTTTCTTTTTCGTGTGCTTCGTGTGTAAGGTCGGATGATAGTCTGGGGCCGGTAAGAGAGGCGGTGCGGCTGTTTGATGTTAACATGGTGTTGTTGTTGTTGTTGCTGGTAGTTTTCTGTGTAGGTCAGTGCTAAGACTTGTTGAGACTTGTCTGTTATATCACATTTCTCATAACTTAAAAATGTCCTCGTCTTGTTTTTATTCTTGCCCTTTTCCTATTAAACAAACTATATCTAACCTAAGCTATAATGTCATTTAAATTTCAATTAGCTCTTGTCAGTATACAAAAAACAGTCGTAGTCTTCTTGTTATGTCTTCTCTGTCTAGCGCTCTTCAGTGGGTTCATACACCTTTTATTTTATACTAACATTGACTAGGCAAAACTAATATAGCTTTTTATGATGCGAGCTCCAACTTAAACTGCTATTTTTGTTTAATTTGACGAGGTTTTTATATTTGTCTTATTTACATATTTTCTTGCAGAAGGGTATGCCAAATTTTCATCGAAATAATTATTAAGATAACGAATCAGAATAACTATTTAATAGACTGATGCATCTACAATGATCAAAAAAACAAAGAACTTATGAAGACTATTTTAATAATTTATTCAATAAAAATAATAATAGTCTAACATGTGTTGTAAATAGTATTAACAATCAACTTTTTTTTACACGAACGATACGTTCCAGAATATCTATGTAAAAGGTGATAAAATTCATAGACAAATTTAAGATGAAAAAAAATTGTTAATTTAATAAAGAACCATATTTTGGTATAAAAAATCGTGTAAAAAAGTAATTAATAACATCCAATTAGTAAATTCTACTAAATAATATTTATAATATGTATTTTAATTAAGAAAAAATAGTACCACTCATCGCTATTTGTTTATATACAAGTACTTTTATGAGACACTGGACGTAAATCGCTTTCATCGCTAGAAATGTTAGACACGACTAATTTGTTAGAATCTAATGAATACTTTTGTTTGTTATAAGCGTCCTGTCCCTGTGTTTTTGAATTTTATGTTATTAGGAAATCTGTTATTTGCTCATTTTTGTTTCTGAGAATCGTGCTAAAACAAATAATTCATGGAAAACAAAGTATACGTACTTTTCAGTGGACCTTGTTTTTTTCAAAACCATGTAAAAAGGATGTGGGTATATAAAATATAATTCGTTTATAATTTTGAATTGGACTTATTATTTCACACGATTTTACCATCGTTTTTATATTATATCGCGTGAAAAAAATACTTAATTTTATTAAGAGGAATTTATTTTGCTGGCAATACTTTTTTGTTACTTTTTCATTTTAATAAAATATTTATTCACATACCGAATTTATCATTTCGATGAATCTACTGTCGCTGAATAGTTAAAACGTCAATCATATATTTCGGAAAAATATCTTGTACGTAACTATTTTTTACTAGATAACTTATTATTCATGTAGTTTATACAAATATTGTAAAATTCTTTATATTAGATTTTTTTTCACATTTATACTGTTTTTTTTTTCTACCGCAGAGCTGATAATTTATTTATTTTTAGTAATATAACGTTTATTTACTATGTTTTTTTATAAAATTTGACATCACTGGCTCTGGTATTTATACATCGCTACTTTTAGAGTGAGTTCGCTTAAGAAGACAATAATTTTAATTAACAATCGCAGAAAACAGAATAAGTCTACCTCTGATAACTTATAATTACTTTTCAAAGAAATTGATGTCGTATTGAAAAATAAGCATTTATACCAAGAGTAAAAATATTTTTATTTCAAACTAAATAAAGTATTGGGTAATCGTTATAGTATTTAAATAAAACATCCTAATATTTTGTTTACTTTTTCAAAATAGTAACGGTTTTTGTGTTCAGTCTTCTATAAAAATAAAAATCTTTAACCGAATATTTTCGTAAATTTTTTCAACGAGTTTTTGCAAATTATTTCATGAATCTAAGAACATTCTGAAATTGCTTAAGTCCATTTGTATACAATATGATTAATTTTTCCTTAATATTAAACTATTGCACGCTCATCTACTTTGCATTTGAGCGGAAATGGCCGGTGAATATTCTAATTAACTTACACTTTTAACGTATCTCTGTTTGCTTTGGGGTGGTTTAAGAATGCCTAAAAAAATATCATTTTATTGAAAACCTAAAGCGGAAAATTGTGAATATTTGTTGTTTTTAATACTTTTTTAACAATATAACAAACATATATAATTTTTAAATAAATAATTTACTTTTTTAACCTTCAAAATACGTTTTTGATCTGCGGGATCTCATAAATGTAACATGAAATAATCTGGAGATCAGATTAATTTACTGATTATTTATATTTTACAGTATAAATTAAAATTAAGAACAAGTGTTTTGGGTTATTTCTTATCCCTTTGAAAATACTGCAATATATCTTGTAACCTATTTTTCACGAAGTACCAATATAAATATTATTACACCTCCAAAAACACGCTTTAAAATAGTTCATATTTATCCATAATTCAATCCGTATGACTGCATTATTTAAATAAGTTTCCATTTAACATCTCTCATTAACAAATATTAAAATATATTCTCAAAAAGTCGTCCAATTAAATTCGTTTTATTTTTACGCAGCTATAGAAAAAATAAATGGCGAACAGGAGGCTTTTGGAACTACAAAGAACTCCTGATTAATTATTTACCGACAGAGAGTTTTACAAATCCGGAATTCCTTTCGTTTGTTGTCAAAAGATTTCAAATTTCACCCTTTTAACTTTTCTAATGAAATGCAAAATGTATAACAACAACGCTATCTAAATTTTCGGAAGACAGAATTTTACTATTAATTTGTCTTCAAGGGTTGAAAAGTAGAGCGAAAATATCTTTGGTCGATTTCTGTGTATTTTCGTATCGACTTCGATAATTTTATTTTACTACAAATAACTTTGAGTTTAACTTATTTTAATATTTTTATTAAACTATTCGTTCAGTTGATGAACATTTTCAACCAAAGCAAAACAATATTTAGAGCTTTTTAAGAAAAATATGTTTTCTAAGAACCGTCTATTTCGGTTTATGATTATAAAATTATTACAAGCATCCATATTTAATGTGTAGTTATTTTAAATCTTTGTTTGATTGACTCTTTAAAAAACATCGATATGAATATTTTCACGCGCTCTAATACAGTGGTATCGTAAATAGGTATACACTGAACTGCTTTTTTACACGGTTTTTTTACATGATTTTGAAATAACACGGTGCAAAAAAAAAGTGAAAAAAATCAAACATTCATTTAACAATGCGTAACAGTAATTTGGAATAACCTGCATCCCTCGCATGTACTTACTACTCACTACTATGCGCAGAGAGGTATTCGGAAAAGAAGTAGTAAAAAGAGGGGCGGAAATCGCGAGATTGCAGACTACATTCTTTATACATATTTTTTACACGATATAGCGTGAAATGTATCTACCTTGTAAATGGGGAGTTCATTGTACCCTCATAAGAATGGCTCTAGAACAACGAATCCTGCTCTGATCAACTTATCATAATTTTCATACAAAAAATTATTGCCATACGAAATTAAGTTTTTTTACAGCCTATTTTTTATACGATTTTAGTCAAAGCAATGATGGTATTTTATTTTTCGGAAACATGGACATGGGGGTCTGATATATCTTCCACAATTTTTATTTCAATCCTATGAGAAGTAAGTGTAAGTGACTCACAAGTAACTTACAGATATCAATTGTATATTTTTTGAAAATAAAAAGTTAAAAACCGTCGTCAATTATAAAAATCTGCTTTGATAGTGTATTGAAACATTACAATCTGAAAATTCGAACAATAAACTTTCTGGCTTTATCTTTAATGGAACACTGCTTAACTAAACTGTATTTTATCAATGAATCCACATATTAATAAATAATACACGAAACCTCTTAATTTTAGCTTCAATATTAAATATATATTATATAAAAGTAATGCTATCTATAAAATGGAGTAGAAACGTAAAAATGTATGTCTTGGCTTAACTTAACAAGTGCACATTGAATAATAACCTTGATTAGCCGTATAATATAATCTAGTTTTTACGCTTGTTGATTACCTATGGGAAATGCTAGTGCATTCATTGTACTGGTATATTATATACATAAATCTTCTGTCGGGGAGTATAACCTTTGTTTCTACTTACAGTGCACATTCTATACACATTCTAAAATTACTGATATTTCGTTTACAAAATCCGACTTCTAAGAATCAGACTGACAACCTTATTAAATATTTACATTCAGACATGCTTAATAAATATTATAATAATCAGACATATTATCTTTATGATTAACTTTTTCCCGTGTTAAAGTTGGAGGGAAAACACTTCCTTATTGTACAAGAGTATATTCCTTTATTTGTAGGTAACAGGTAAAGGAGGTAGGTGAATTCTAATACAATTTTATTAATATGTGTTGAATTTAAATTCTTACCTGACATGTAACATATTTTGCTTTCTTATTGAACAAAACAAATCTCACCAACGCGTATCAGTTTCTCAATGTAATTTAAATAATTAAATCAGAGAATGTGAGATGTTATTTTTTTGTTCAATTTTGCTATCAAAAAATTATTTAGGTGCTAAGATATTTTTGATGTTATTTTGACCTTAATTAGATTTTTGTTACTTAAAGCTTTGAAAAAGATCGTTCACTTAACGCATCTCACTCGTTCATCATAATTTCAAAGCAATAAAAAGTGTGGTAACGTAGCCTGATGATCATCTTTAAATGTAAATTGTTAATCCTATGGTTCTATTTCTTTTTCATGGGTTAAATATCTCTTGGAATTGTTAAATTATTACCGTCAACATCAAATTGTATATAAAGTTATCCTTCTTAATTTTATAAAATTCAGTATTGGAGACTTTTACAAGGCAATACAGAAGCACGTAGACGCCTCGGTATTTTTCAAATATTATAAACTTTTCTTCTATCGGTGAAATCGCACGGTTCAAAATTAAATTACAAACAGACAGACGCCTTTAAGACCGCGCTATACTTGACATAACAGACAAGGCGAAAGGTGAGTTGAGCACCGTACTTGCGCACTTAACGCCGCGTCGGTTACGCTTAGTGTGGCACGTAGGGCTTCCAATTTACCGGACATTTAAGTTAACCGGTTTTCGGTTTTTTTTTCAAATAAATAAACCGGGTAACCGGTTTAAACTGGATTTATTTAAAAAAAGACCAATTTTATTTAGTACCACACTAACCAAAGTTTCATAAAAAGCTATTTCGATTACTTAAAAACAGTCAATAAGTGCATACAATTAGAAAGTAGATAACAATATCGCTGTTTTCGTTTGAGAATGTCATTACAGGTTCGAATCCCGGTACAGACAGTTTTATATATATTTTTTAGATTTATAAATCGATTTATGAATTTCTGTTTGAAGACATGGATGTTTGTGATATCTTGAATTTCTCCCCTCCGACCTGCTAGTCATTAGCTAGTCACTTGTCCTGTTCTAGCCCTACCCTTCGATTTTTACTGTCTTCGGAAAAAGAGATGTTGAGCAGCTGATTAATAAGTAGTTATCGCGAAAACACTTTAGATAAACTCCACCAGGAGTACATATGCTTCACATTGTGAGTGGACATGGTTAAAAATTATTTTTTCATGTAAAGAAAATATTTTTTTAAAAAAATCATGTCGTTTAAGTGTTATCAAATAATGATTTTACTGGTGTTTAGCTATTTAATCCTTAAGCTTATAAATGGTATTTTTAAATAATAAAACACTCTACTATACTAATTTAACATTTATCATTTTAGAAATCAGTTGACAATACTCGTCATGAGTGATTGAGTGAAATATAACTAAAATAAAAAACATTTTTTATTGAACAACTACGTAGTAAGTATTATATGTAATATACCTTATTTTATACGGGCTAAGAATTAAATGAACTTTCGGTTAGATCATTTCACTTATATGTATTGTAGCTCCCCATAGAACTTCCTTTGGCTACGACATTTTACTTTTGAACTAAAATAAAATATAATATGCACAGATGGTTGTGATAGCATATTCAAAATATATTAAATATGTATTTTGTGATATTTTCAACAAATCAAAAATCAAGTTCACTTTGTACCAGTGAAAACCATCTAATCCACAAGCGCAACTATGTTTAACCCTATAATTTATATATCCTATTATAAATATTAGTAATTTTGTCATTAACTACTAATTTTCACTATGCGCAAACATGCATTCGTTTACTAACGATTGTTAACAGTATTAATATTATCAATTTTTTTTAATAATTGTTAAAATGAAATTCACATTACATCTAGTATTCAATTGTTCGAATACCTACTTGCGCGTCTTTATTATTATTTTTGTTTTGCCACATGTGCATATTGAGGAAGACACAGTCCCTAAAAGTAGCCGACGATTTATGGCACCGATTACTTAATAAATAAAATAAACACGTTTTAAAATTGAATTGTTTTATAACTTAAAGGATGTAATAAAATATAGGCTTGGTCACTTAAAGCTTTTTATGTTTCTATGCTGCAAAGAAGGTGGATACAAATTGCCATCTCTTAAAGTTCAGATACTACTTTCTCGGAATAATAGAAATCGTATAGTATAAAATACAATATTTTAGTTCCATATCCAATATTATATTATATTGTTATTAATTATAAATAATCCAACTAATAAAAATCAATTGAATACGTGAAAAAAATGTAGAGTATATTTTTTGTTTAATAATATTTAAATTGCTTTGTAATAGTACAAGTTTTCGGTTCGGATGGTATTCGTATTTATATCTATGTTTGGCTCAATAAGGTTCACTTTTTTTATTATCATTGATATTATGAGAATCCTTTCGTATTACAGATATTTGGTTGAAAGCAGTATAGTTGTCCGTGATTAGAAATTAGACAATTGAACAGTACAATACTTTACTATATTGTACTTATAACACTATTATTATATACAACCTTTTTAAATATTTATACTCTACATATGAATAGTTTAGTAAAAGTTTGTGGTGTTCAAAGTAGAGAAATATTTTTTAATTAACCCGGTTAACCGCTCAAAATAAACCGGGCTTTTTTTAAAACACCCGAAAAACCGGTTATCCGGTGTTGGCTTAAACCGGTTTGGAAGCCTTAGGCACGAGGTTAGAAGTGTCATTCGTCCAACGACCTTCAGAACTAAAAGGTTTAATTTAAAAGGTAAAATTTATGTCTTGCGTCTTACGAGAAACAAAGTCGCTTACAAACAGTTTAATGGTATTTTTACGATAATTGGTTGTCATTCATTTGTTAAATGGTCTTCTCCAATAATGATTTAATCAAGATAGACTGAAATCGCGTTAGTATTAGGGCTTCCAAAGCCGGGATCGCGATTAATTCGATTATCACCTAATTCTGAAATCGTTTTAATACTCATCCCGGGATTTCAGGATTCACTATAACATGTCAAAAAAAAAATACTTCCCGATTTACTTCCATATTTAATAATAATTTAATTCCGGAAAGTTTTCTGTAATCTGTTTGTGAAAATATTTTTCTATAATACCTAAATAATAAAAATAAATAAATTTTGGTCTTACTTCCTTTTAATATTTACTCTCATACATGCTTATAAAATACTATAATCATCAGACGTAGGTATATCTTTATGTTTAACGTTTGCTTTTGTTTAAATTGGAGGGAAAACACTTCCTTATTGTTCAAGAGTATATTTTTGTATTTGTAACGTGTTTACAAGTTCTAATACAATTTTATTAATATGTTTTAGACTTAAATTCGTACCTTATATATAACATATTTTGACCTCTAATTAATATTGAAAAAAGCAAGCTCACCAACGCGTATCAGTTTCTAATTACTATCTGACAGTAACAGACAACTTTAATGTATTTTTTTAATCAATAATGTCAGACTAAATTAATTACAATCATTTCTTTTTTAGGGCTGGAGAAGATTTTATTATTTTTGTATTTAATATATTGGATACGGATGTTTTGAACAAGCAACTATTTTCAACGAATCAATGAAAAGCATGCAACTCTGTCTTAAAAATAAAAATCTTTATCCTTGACCGTTAACTGTAATACCAGATATGTTGTGTATTTAAATTAGGGATATCGAAATAAATAATAACGCTAAATTATGATTAATGATCAAAACCAGGATTCCGGGATTTAAATACTGTGAATCCTGATATCCTGGGGTCACAAGAAGGGTCCGGGACTGAGTTCCTTGGTATTTATCCATTATTTTTCTTTTAACTATTTCAGTTTCTTAAGTAAAGTTGACTTCAAATATAATTTATATATTTTACTTTTAGAGCTCGCCGTTTAAGCCGAGCTTAGTGACCATAGTTCATCGGTAATCAATCTCTGCCACGCGTACCGCTAGATGGCACTAGGGCAGGGATGGTGAACCTACGGCACGCGTGCCCGAGGTGGCACGTTTGAGAATTTGGATGGCATGCGAACCAAGTTTTAAAAAATATATTTTTAAGTTTATAAAAAATAAAATTTTGATGAAATAGTCCATGAATTATTATTTTTCAAATGTTTCCCAAGATAAACGACAATCGTTTACGAAATCAAGTTTTATTTTTTCTATTTTGTTAAAAAAAAATACTGCTTGGGCACGCCACACAATCAATAAATAATATTTGAGGATTTTTTGCACGCGGACCCAAAAAGGTTCGCCATCCTGCACTCCCGGGATTTCGGGATTGATTAATTTTCAATCCCTTATGGAAGACTGAAAAGCAAGTCTTTATTATATTATATTATATACTCACGGGATATTATTATATTATAGCTTTCACACAGCCGCTTTACAAATTTGCACTAGGAATTTTGAGTTTTATTTATTATTGAATTTTATTTTTTCATAATCAATAAATATTTTTCTCAAATGATATAAATAGCACTGCATTGATTTATATTCTTATTAGTTGAAAATACTTATATTATTTTAGAATGGAATTAGTACAAAGAGAATTTTTTTATGTAATGCCTTTCCATCTAGTATTGTCAGTGAACCTTGAAAAGTTACGAATGTTTTTCATTTTAGCTTTAGAGATTGATAATTTTGCTTTTATTATCAAATACCAACGTACTACTTGCATACGTATTTTCAATATTTCTATAAAATTTAATTTTCTTTCGAAAAATATTTCCATGATTAGCGTACAATGAAATTGCATTGGTGTGTTTTACGAATACGCCCTACTACTAGAAGCATTTAACCAAAATGGTGCCTTGCCAGCTGAAGTGACTGTAACAAAACGAATTCACAAAAAGTAATTCACTTCCTAACCTCATTTCTGTAACCGACAATTTTAAATGACGTGGCTGGGTGAACGACATTAACAAACTAATCGGAAAATGCATTTAGTGATCAGACTTTGTGAGAGTCACCAATACTATACATATCTGTTACTTTTTTACTACTATCACACTGTTTATATTGTTTTATATGGTCACATAATTACCTGATTTTGAAGTATTCTATTCTGAATCTTAACCACATAGTTTTGCAAACAGAAAATAAATTGAAATAAGTTTGCTACGACATTTTGATGTTTGTCGATCACTATACGTGTGTGTGTGTTGAGTGAGTAATGTGCATGTTTTTTAACAACTTCAATTGTCATCATAATATGCAATGACACAATGAAAACAATAAAGATCTAAATAATAAGTTTAACTAGTTCTAGTTCTATTTCATACGCCTTAATATAGCTCAATAATATAAGTGTTGTTAGTAGGAGGTGCTCAATAAATCGTCGCCATACTAGAATAAATTAGTAGATAACAATTTCATAGTTCCGAGTAAACAGCAAACGAAAATTTTTAGCTTTTAGCTACTATGAAAACATGTCAGTTTTTTATGCTGAACTAACACAAATAAAGATAAGACAGGGGTTCCTAAGCTTTTTCGCTCCATTCCCTTCTTTTACCATTGTTCAGAATATAATTACCCCTTTCCCCTCCTTTCCAATATAGTCTAATTCAAAAGGTATATTCTAAATAATATACATATATGTTGTGTTGAAACTCTTCTTTAATATGTATGTATTTATGTACATTCTATTATTAATTTATTGAGATGATTTATTACTAACAAATTATTGAAATTATTGAAGTTATATTTCAATAAAAAACAACTTCGGTAAAATTACCGAGTATTCAAAAATGTCTTCCATGTGCATGTAGAGCAGTGGTTCTCATGTGCGGCCACCAGAGGATTTTGCTGCGGCCTCCAACAGTTTCATAGTAAATCAAATAAAAAATGTATTTTTACAAATTCATTTATAAAATAATTATTTTTTAAAATTGATTGAATGCACCTGACTCCAAATGACTCACAGAGGTATCATATTTATGTACACGTGTTTGTTTGTGGCCGAATATGAAAAGAATGGATGTCTGGATTTATTTCATATTTATCGTATTAGAAAGAAAAAGAGGGGAACAATTTTATGCATTTCTTTTTGCGACAGATATTGGTATTTAATTATGTCGAACTCGTTTGAGACATCTGGCTGCAATCACAGACTTCAGTGCATTGCAGTAATTCAGTTAGCCATAACGTGCAATTTTAATCTTGTAATCTTGGATTATTCAAAGACATTCGGTTAAAAAAGTGAGTAAGGTTTTGACTGTTTTTTTTTTATATTTCGAAGCATCTGTATATTATTGTATGCTGTATTTTTCTAATTTGAAAGAAAAATTGATATAACCCTGTTGAAATGGATATAAGATTGTTTTTATCAAAAATGTTAAGTAAATGCAACTGCTACTGTTATCACATTTGGTGCGGCCACGAGACATTTCCATAGGACCGCCGATGCTTATAATGCGGCCACAATGAAATCTAACGTGAGAACCACTGATGTAGAGAGATTTTATGAATAATAATTGATGAATACGTAAGAGTCAAAATTCAGGAATAACTTATTGCTTGTCTTTAAATCTGCATAAATAAAAGTTATCGAAAACAAAGTTGCTGTTTTTGCCAAGCCGATAAAATAAATACACCAACTCAGTAATTCCAGACAAATAATTGAAATCTAAGAATGTCATTGTTTCCTTACCTCATGTTTGTCGATTTTGATACCTGCAAACTTCTGCCAGTATGTACGGTAGTGAAATATTATTATTATAATTAATTATATTCCGGTAATAGCTTTGCGATGTGAGTGATCACAGTACCACACACAATTATGAATCAAGTAATTATTCATACAAATCTTGTGTACTCGAGTGCTCTATAATACTAAAAGTTAGTATGATACATATCATACTAAATGTATTTAAAACAAATAATTGGCTCTGTAAGATATTAATTACATTTTCTTTTTTTAAAAACATTGATTTCGCTCGGTACTTCATAAAATAATTGTCTAAATATTATGTTGACTTTTTTTCAAGCTAGAAATTTAATTTACAATCATGACCACATTTAATTTTCATCCTAATTTTAAATTGACAATCAATGACAATTTGCTGCAAAGCCAAAAGTATAAATAAATTTCTGTAAAAAAAAAAAGCCAAAATGCTTTCTGTAAACAAATAGATTTTTTTTTTTTTGTAAACCGTATTCCGTCAAATTATTATTTGATTCAAATTACTAGCTACTCAATAACGTTTTAAAGATGAAGCCCGTTATAGCACAGACTGTCTGCCATTGGTATATTTAATCAAATTAAATATGAATCTTTCAGACTTTGGTCATTACTATACGTTTTGCCTTTGACGATCCGAGTTTCGTCTCTTAGGATCTTCAAATATTCAAATGCGCAGGTAAACTTGCACGAACGGACAATTAGTTATTTTTTATTTTTTATGTAAAATAATAATTTAAAAAATATATTTTCACTAACTTTAAAAGGTATTGATGGTAATTTGAATCAATTTATGAATTTCAATTGAACCTTCAATCTTAATTGGGAAAGTAATCGGGTACGTTTTTAATATTATACGCGATCATCAGCATCGGTCAACTTTAATAACCAATTTTAAGCCATACAATAGAAATGCCTACTGAGTTTAAAAGGATAGGTTTTATCAAAGGCTTAAGAATAAATTATTTTAGTTTTTGGACAAATTTATGAATATTTTACGATGGTTTATGATATTGTCTTTTGTGTAAAATACATAATAATGGTAAATTAGGGAGTGAATGTCTTAAAATACCAAATGGATACCCAAATAATCAATCTCAAAATGCATATAAATGTAGAATAATTTTACGATTATTATTTGATATTAAAACTCCATCCAGCACGTAAGCAGCAGCATTAGGTCGAAATCCTAAATTATTTTTAACCAAATTAGCTGGATTAAATCAGTTTTCTGGATATCAGTTGAACAGTGGACGTGACTGTGGATACAGAATACTTATAATAGAAATACTCTTAGAAGTTTTACGTTTTATTTAATTTTATTTGACATCAGAATATTTTCCGCCTGCTGTTTTTTTCCCAAACAGTATGTATTTAATTACAGCTGCACTACTCATGAAAAGGAAAAATAAATTATTAAATCATCATTATCATAATAGATATGTTTTTTTCAATATCTATTGAAAAAATATTCGATTTTGTTAGGAAAAAGCATCGATTTAATTTATTTTAACGTGACTTCGGGTGGCGAGTTGTTTTAGTTCACATTTAGACAAACAGCGTGTTTAAATCTTATTCCACACAATAATTCATCTTTTACGTTACCGAACAGGTCTTTTGCCTAGCGTGACAACTCATTACTTATGTGCACGAGACATTTAATTCCCATGATCACACTAGGACCGATATATAATAGTTGTCTTATGTAAGTTAAGTATTTATTCATTGTCAAAACGTTTTAATTCACTTTGCTATGCTCGTTCAAAATATGAACGATATCTACAATAATTGGCAAGATTCATATTATTTTCTGGTACCTTATGAATTTCACAATGTTTCACTATCATGTTTTAAAATATTTTTAATATAAAATTAAATTTGATAAACTTGTTACTTCGCTCGTGGTTCTACCAACTATCACACGTTTTTTCCTCTTTAAAAAGTATCATCAGATACAAAATTTATAAGTAAATTTATGAGTAAACCAATTTTTCGAAAAAAGTACGAATTTCCACTTTTTAAAGATCAGGACCGGTTTCGCTCATGACGATCATTATTTACTTATAAAGAAAACTGGTTCTGATTATAAGCGGAATTACTATAAATCTATTTTTTTTTTAAATATAATGCTTTTCCACCAAGTATTGACAGTAAGCACCCTAAAAGTGATGAATAAGCCAAAAATTTGTTCCGATTCTCAAGATATTAAAAGTCTTGAATATAAATGAAACATTTGTAATTAGAATTAATGTTCATTTTAGTAGTGAAACTTGCTATATTCTGCCTGATGGTGCTTTTTAAGCAGGCAAAGCACGTGTTATATTTTTTAACACAACATTAATATAACACGCATTTTTAAGTGGAGTAACAAAATTATGAAACTTAATTTTATCTTCTACTAAGTTACCTCCGTTACCGCAGCGGTTAGAGTTGTGGGCTTCCGTGCCAGACCTCACGGACTCGAGTCCCAGTAAGGACAGAATTTTTTCGATCGCTTTATTGATTTTTGTTCGAAGGCATCTATTTATGATGTCCCTCCCACCATTTCCGATCCTTTAACATCTGGGCGTAGCGAGAGAGATTAGCTAACCACTATTCCTACTGCTCTCTTTGAAAAAAGAGAGATTGAGCGACTGAGTAACAAGCAGTTCTCGTAAAAATATATCTGTCGAGATATCTCCATTAGGAGGCCATATGCTACACATTGGGAGCGGACATGGATTTTTGAAAAATGTACCTCCGAATCTATCGAATATATTTAAATACTTTGTAATCTTTGTTTTATTGATTATATTAAAAATATAGTTTTCGAGTATGAGTGATTTTTTTTATATATAAAAATAGTAACTTGTTTACTTAAAAAAATCCGTGATACATTTATAGACAGAAGACGTGCTTTAAATTACAAGGAAAACGTAAGACTGAATTAAATTGAATATTTTTTCACCATTTTACAGCCTTTTCTTATATGATATCACAAGTTAGTTTTCATTTCAAGTAAAAAGCGTCAAACAAACGCCTCATTAGAAAGGGTGCATTAAATTCTAACGCCCGTTTCAGAAGAAACCAGTGGCGCTAGGAACAACCGCTAAACACAGAACCAAACCAGGGGAATGCTTAGTACAAATCTGTTTACGCGATAAAATATATTTTCTGATTTAATGTTGTCTTATGTATTTCTTAAAACTATAATGTGAAGAAAATATAACTTAAAACACATTAAATAAGATAATGTCTGTGACGATTTCACAATAAAAAACTTATTAGTGTACCAAATTTCGGTTATAAAAATATTAACTAAGCAAGAAATAAAATTTAAAAGTTATTTAGTCAGTAAACAAACAGAACGATTTATAAATATAAGAACAGTCCTTTGTAGTTTTTATTTTCTAGCAATATAACTCAGCTAAATATCCGTTACATTCTTTAAATTTATTATCTAGTATAAATCAAATACATTTAAAACATCCGTCCGTCTGTCAATCAGGCTTAAACTTGATAGAGAATGAAAAATTTATTTCTCCGCGCTCTTTTTCCCAATCCTTTCCTGCTTTGTTACTAAATGGGGCAGCAATGTAGGATATATAGACTGGGAGACAAGTGAGGCATCAGGTGTGCCCCAAGCCTTCCACCTAACCCTAGCTGAGTGCTTTACTTGATGCAGATGGGATCCGATCTATCTCAGAATAAAACGATTGGTTGGTGGGCTTCTCTTTATTGTTACCGGATTTTTCAAAAGGAAATCTTTGACCATATAGTTTCACCAAACGATGATTCATAAAAATAGAAGTGAATCTTTATCGAGAGATGTTTTCCTCACAACTTTGATTTTTTGTACTTATTCAAAGCATGTATGTTATATACCAAACATTTTTATTTCATTCATAACATATTAAAACAATTAAAATAAACAAATCATAATTACATTTTTTGATATCTAAATTTATTAAACTTTTCGGCCTCATAGCCAACTAGTTTTAGTACTAGTAGTGCTCTAGAGTTGAAATCCTGTATGTTTCACGTTATGTAAATTTTTATGCAGTGATTTTTCAATATTTTTTACACATTTAACATTATACCATAAAAATACCGGCATTTTGGGAGTGTTTTAGTCTTCTTCTATATACTCGAATGTAGCTTAAATATAGCGATGTGCTAACTATTAGATATTTGACTACTCTATTATTATATCTCTTAAGAAAGCTTGACTGAATGACTCACAGTCACAACCAATTAAACTTTGTTCAGCACTTCAATCAATATATTTCTCATACAGAACAATATGTTTTTTATAAACCATTCGAATATTAATAATATTGTGACAAACATTAAAATATAATAAATCCATGGTGAAATTAAACATTTCAATTATCATGATAATAACAAAGACTGCCAACAATTAGTATGTTTGCTTTGGTGTTGAATCGTGGTAATTGCAAAAATAACCATATTCAAACATTGTTTATTTCGCAGGCAAAAAGTATGGAAAGGATAGGTTTGTGGTGACGGCTTAATGTTCTCAATGGTTTTGATTTTCGTGGAGCTTATTTTAAATATCTGTTTTTCCAAAACAGCTCAGATTAATTTTAATTACATTTATGAACTATCAAGAGGAAGTAAAGCTAAAAATACGTTTCACAATGTTATAAGCAGAGTTAATTTTAGGCTGAATTATTGTTGGCTTATTTTGGCAACATTTCAATTTTACTTTATTTTGTTTGCACTCGTTTTATTGTATTGTTTTAATTTATCTATGGTTGCTTTTGTGCATCGTACACCTCTGTGGTACGGTTTATTTACAACAATGACAAACTGATTTTCACATGATAATATTATGCTTTCATTTTGCTAGAACATTAACAATTACAATAAAACAAATATTGACTGTTGCCGCAAAAAACATCATATTCAATTGAAATCCTCGGTTTATCATTTATTTATTTAAAAAAAAACATGGAATCATCACTGAACCCATTATGATAGTTTTCACTTTTTACAAATTTACAAATCTGATATTTGATATTTAAATTATTTCATCAAAATAAATTTATTCCAGGAAACTGTTCTGCGAGAGTTAATTTACCTATATAAAATTAACCCAAATAAATTATTCGTGGATTTAATATTTATTTTGCTATTTTCATTTCGCTTCCTTTATTTATACAAAGGTATAAGGTATAATAAAATCTCTCTGCTTGACATTTCTTAGAAACATTTAACAAAGATGCGATAGAAATCATGGTATTCGTTATTTTTGTTTTTGTTGATTTATTTTTTTTCGGAATTCAAAGACAACGTTTTATTTCTTAACAATATTTTTAACAGTTTATTGCACATTGAATGAGGTACAGCAGTGGTCACCAAACTACGGTCCACCGAAGATTTTCATCCGGCCCGCGAAAAGTTCTGGATTTTTGCATAGAAATTATTCATATTAGAAATATAAATTTTCATGATTTAGTTGTGAATTCACGACAACTATTTATTTAAACATTCCCTTACTATGCAAAAAAGCACAAGCTCCTGAGCTGTGTAGTCGTTACTCATCAGGCAAAAGAGAGTGAATCATGACAATTATATGTAGTACTGCTGTAGTAGTGTTATATAATTGTCATGGTTCACTCCTGTTTGCCTGATGTGTAACGGATACACAGCTCAGGAACTTGTGCTTTTTTGCATAGTAAGGGAAAGGTTAAAATCATCAATCTGGTAGGGGACTCAAAGTGAAGGAAGTTAGATATAAAATGTGTTGTTGGAGGCGAGACGAACAGATGTTTGTTTACCGAAACTCCGAAATTACCGCTCGAAATTCTAGTGCAGGCAAAATAGAACAATAGAAATGTCCAAACAATATCCCAAATCGAAAATATTCAGTTTTATTTCTAATTTTTTTGTATTTGTAGAGTACAAATTGCTTGATATCTGTGATTACTTGTGTATTAGTAGCAACTCCTCTGTTTGTGGGATATATATAATAAATAACGTGCACATTTTTATTTAAAATTTCGAGCGCAATTCTTTTATTGCCTCAATATAATTATGTATGTCAAAGAAGAGGAATCTTGACGTTGAGTGTCGTCTATTTTATGAACAGTGGTCAATTCGATATTTAAAGTAAAATTTTAGACGACACTACACTAAAAAATATAGGACGAACTATGATTGATTTCTAGAAAATTAACGAAAGAAAAAGTCAACTATCAACAAAAAATATGCTTGTTTTTAGTAATAAAATTTTAAGCACGATTCAAGAAAGTTTTCGAGCTTGTCAAATTATAGCTGAAGAAGGAAAACCATTTATTGATGGATCTTTAAGCAAGTGGTGGGTTGAAAACGATATTTAAAATCATTTTTTACGATAAATTAGAAGAGTCCAACTATTTCAAACTAAAAAAAAACATGCTAGGAAAATAATACCAATTTTTGGTAGCCCATATTTATGTGAATAAACATTTAAAAAAACTAAAATATATAAAATCGTATCACTGATTTGCACATTAAAAATGACTTAAAGTTGGTACCTCATAATCAAAAGAAATAAGTTACACCAAGACCAAACAGCTTACACATGATAGTATAATATTAAAATATATAATTAAATTAAGTAGTAAGTATTTTTTTGTATATGTGTACATATACGTACTTCTCTCAATTGCTTAAACTCTTATTCAATAACTGAAAAACATCAATCCATACAATATGTGAAACTGTAAAACTTTGCAAAGAAATATATTCAATAATTGGAATATCTTTACTATTAATTTCTTCTTTTTAGTAGGTTTACGTATAACTACATTTGTTAGCATTATAATTATTATGCAAGTACATAAAATAAAACATTATTCTTATTGGATTCCAATAAGAATTTATTTGTCGTCCGGCCCCCTAACTTTTTAAAAAGTTCAATCCGGCCAGCTTCTCAAAAAGTTTGGTGACCCCTGTGGTACAGTATTATTATATGTATATTCGCCATTTTCAATTCACAGCTACATAATATAAGACTATTCAAACTCGATACTTAGCCAGTCAAACAATTCACAGGCTCTAAGATAGGGTAAAACCTACTATTATTGGCCACTTGCAGATAAATCTAGTTTTATAAGATATTAAACTAATATTACCACTCGTTGACTTAATAATGAAGTTCATTAAGTATTCCTCCGTTGGTATACCAGATAACTGTCATTTAAAGCAATGTCAAATCTACCTAAAGTATGATTTTAAGCTTACTGTTGGAGCGTTGCCGTGAAACAAGTGAGATTTGTAGTAAAAATCACAAAGATTTGACTTCCGTGTAGAGGTACGTTACACATTTATATGTTCATTGAATGAATTGAAAATTAATTTGAGTAGTTTGTCTTTAGTATATTTATAAATCATTCACTGATTGAATTGGATATATTTTTCTAAAAAGTTTTAATGGTGGTGGCCAATAACTAATTCGAATTTTTTGAAGAATTTCTATTATTAGCCTGGCTGGCCAATAAAACAATATGTGACTCAGCATTAGATGGATTGAGTAAACACGTCAAAGACAATAACGAACTTGGATTATTATTTTTTGATAGCATAGATTGTTTGGTCGAGTGGTCAACGTCGTTGGCTTCGGCTACGGAGATCACGGTTTCGAATCCCAGTACGGGCAGTTTTATAAACTGATTTTTCAATCGATTTATGAATTTCTGGCCCGAAGGCATGGATGTATGTGATGTCTTGAATTCCCTCCTCCCACTTATCCTATCCTATGAACAGGGCGAATCGAGAGCGATTAGCTAACCACTAGTCCTGTCTAGCCCTATCCTTCTATTCCTACTCTCTTTGGAAAAAGAGAGGTTGAGCAACTGAGTAACATGCCGTTCTCGTAGAAATAATTCTGTTGAGGTAAACTCTATTAAGAGTCTATATGCTCCACATTTGGAGCAGACATGATAAAAAAATATATATTTTTTAAAAATCCTTACATGTATTTCCGATTTTGAAATTTATGTCCATTCAGCTCGATTAAATAAGAAAATATGATTCTTACATGAAAATGATATTAAAGTTGCATTAATCACTTAATTTTACACTTTATATTGATGTGGGAACATAACATTACATCATTAATTATTAATTTAATTATTTTATTTTTTATTATTTTTTTACTGCAATTTTTGGTATGGCCAATAATTGTATCTTTTGGTGGCCGATAATTGAAAAAAGTGGCCAATAATTGTAGATTTCTGTCTTTTTTATATTTGTTTTCAAGTGGGAAGTATATTTTTTTACATGTTTCGATAATTGATTATCATAAATAAATAGACAATTTAACATATGATATTTTTTTTATTTCACCTTTCTAATGATACGTGTCCACAAATCAAGAACAAAGTTGAAAAAATCCATAAGTGGCCAATAATTGTATGTTTTTTGATTTTTTTTACTTAACAAGTATAATTATGATATAAGTGATGGGTATTTTATAACAAATTCCAAACATATATTTTTTGCCAAAGTTACAATAAAAAATGGTCCTATGGTTTTTTTATAGTCACCAAAATGATTAAAAAAATCGACTAGCTTATTTCATACATATTATTGATTGAAATTAATACTTTGAAAATAAATTAAAACCAAAATAATAAATGAAAATGGTCAAAATATGATCAAATTTTTGTTCGTGTTTTTTTCTGTTTCAAAATAAAATTGTATGTAGCATTTACCCTTATTTTTAAGCATTTAAATTTATAGAATCGCTACTGACAATACGTCAACATTTTTTGCAATTAAAATAAAATATTTTTTTGCTTATATCTGCCAAGCTTAGATTGATCTCTTAGCGGAAGAAAGATTAACTCTACAGTTCTATTTCAATAAGATTGCAATGAATTTTTGCGACTGAAAAGATTATTTTTTTAACAATACCACTCCATATAAGTTTGTTCACTATACATTGCTTTTATTTTCTTAACCTAAATAAATAAAATAGCGGAAAAAATCGCTCTTGTTCCAATGTAACATAATTTATTCCCTTGTATCGAACGAAACACGTAGTTTATTAAATTTTTCCTACTGTGATTCGAGATTTTTTTAGGAATTTTGCCGACTGTTTTTAAATCTCAAAACAAACTGCGTTTCATAATTTTGAAATAAAAATAAAAGTTTGAGTATTAATACCACAACGTTTATTTACATTTGGCTGAAACGTTGCTGACAGCCATATGTTGACTCTACCTGAGCTATCTTGTTAATTGCTTCGTTCAAGCACAAAATATTATTTATTCAAACATCAATCACTCTGTTTAGATGCGGGGATATATTAAAATATTGTCTTTGATACAAGTACGAAATTATTTGACAGTGATCCGTAAAATACGATGAAATTAATTTATCCGTACACATTAAATTATTTATATAAATTCGTGATGAAAACCGTAAATTGCTTTGCAAAATTTGGCTTTAGCTATTTTTTTAATCCATGGCCACTCCCAATATAGACCATATGGCTTCTCAGTGGAGGTATCTCAACCGATTTTTTCCTACGAGCACTGCTTTTTATACAGTTCAACGTCTCATTTTTAATAAAGTAATGATAGAAAGGATTGAGTTAGGACATGACTAGTAGATAATTATTTGCTCTCGTTTTTTAGGATCAAAAGGTTACAAAGGTTTTTTAGACATCACATACACTAATGTCTTCGAACAGAAACCGATAAATCAATTGGATAAATCATTGTTTGGACTACTTTGAGATCTTTCAGAGAAACCAATAAAGTTAACCATTGCGTGACGAACCCTACAATTATTTTTAGGGATGCGGATATTATTTTAATCATTGCAAGTTGCTTTACCTTAGAGCTCTTCTTGTCGATTTTCCACATGTTCCATAATGAAAACCACATATTAAAAAAAATTGTTACAGTATTTTATTTCCTTAATTTTCCTATTAAAATTATTAGAATCTTCTGAAGTCTTTTCAGAGTATTCTTTCAGCTGAATTCTTTGTTCTGGGAAACAATTAGACTAACTTATTACAAAAACAGACTGAACTTTTAATAAGTAACATTTTACCATTAGCCATATTACGGTCACATTAGATATGTGCACCAATATCGGTTGATTTATTAAGTGTGGGAAAGTAATTTCTTTTAAATCTGCAAATCTTTCTGCGTTACTTGATCAAAAAAAATATATAAATAATAATGATTTGTGCATTGCCCTTCAAAAGCATTGAAAGTGCAATGGAGTGGGGCGTACGCCCACGCTGGGATTCACTGTATTAAATAATGATTTTTTTTTAGCATTTTATAAAATTGTTTATTGATGCGTATATCTAAAATGTGCCTTCTGTGAGTTTGAAACAGATTTAAAATAGACTTTAATAATTGTTCAAACTATTACAAGTGAATGCTTAATAAAAAATATTCTCGTTTAAATAAAATTATCGACTTTTTCGACTGCAGATTCACTCTTAGTAAATTTACATATTTTGATTGGAATCAGTCGGCGGGTATGCAGAGAGGGTGGTAATGCTACACTTATCTACCAACAAAAAATACAAAAACTAACTTCCATAGACACAAAATTGATCGTAGGTATTTTCAGATTACTTATCTATTTTAGAAAAAAATATTCACTTACTTTGATTTAATATATTAAATTATTTTCAACAGTATTTTACTTTTGGATAAATAAATTTGATTGTTTTTTTATTTATATCAGCTATGTATATAAAACATTAATATTTTCTATTAAAATTCCAACCAGTATTTCAAGCAAAGCGAAAATTTAATTTGTTATAAAAAAAATTGTTTAGGTATTACATATAATTCAAAAGTATGTGCTATTCAGAACAAGTTTATTATGGTTATTTATGTTTTTTTACTTAACAAATTTTTATATTCGATATCATTTTCAATCACGTGTTTAATAAAATATTTACATTACTTACCTACTAAAAATAACTTTGCTGAAATTTCTGATTTAATTTTAGCACAGAATTTGAATTTGCTTCGTTCGAAATACTCCGGCAACGTTGAATTTAATTTAATTGCCGTTTTTTTTGTTTTGTTATATTACACAATTCAATCAAAAATAATACATCGAGTAATGAAGAAGCGCCTATTGAATTTCAATATGGATTTTTGTTATTTTTATACCAGCACGGAATAATAAATTTATTCACTTCTATCAGCCACGGTGTTTCGATACATGTAAAATATATATACGGGTAAAATGGCGCTCACAACAAATTTTCATGTTCGATTTTGTTCGCCAAAAATAATCTACCGTAATATCCACGGCTCGCCATAAATGTAAAAAGATACAATTTTTAAGAAAGTTTTTGTCCAATTAATGCCATATTTGCTTAAAACTACGTGTAATAATATAATATATTGTAAAAAATTGTACTGGCTGAGCAAGTCACATTTCATTTCAAAATAATAAGTTTAACGAAAGCAATAAAAAATCAAATAATATAGCATCTTTTACTATTTTTTTTTATTGAGAAACAAAAAAAAATTTGACACATTGCAACACCGTATTCAACAACCTCAAATTTATCATTCACCGATTCTTACATTGCTCTGCTTTTTTAAAATAGTTCAAGGTTCAACGGTTATTCAGTTCAATCTTTGACTATGAATTTGGCAAATAAAATTTCCAACCTTGGTTTGGAGAGTACAAAGTTAGATTCATAGTAGAAGATTATTTTATGTTTTTTATTTACTTATGAAATTTAATAATATACCGTTTCGCTTTTTTAAATATCAAATTAAAAGAACAACGCAATATTTTGAAAAAAAAATGTGGAAAAAAATATCGCCATTTTAATTATTAAAGCTTAATCAGCTTTTAGTAATCATCAGTCAAAAGCATTTAAAGTTTTGATGGTTTCTTGCTGATGGGAGCAGTCAAGTTCTATAGCATAGTAGCAGTATCTTTGTTTAAACTGACTAATCGCTGATCGTCCTCAAATCAAACGGAATAATGTTATGATCATAAATTCACAGATGCACAGATGAGCAGACAATCTACCTATTCTCCCTTAACTACAGTAGTCTGTGCTTAATCTTTAAATCTGGCTACAAATCTGGACATCAACTAGTAATATAGTCAGTGAAAATCCCTGCTAATGGCTAGCAGTATCGTCATTAGTACCAGCAAGAAGTCGAAAATTATTAATGTGTTCTTCGCTCAAGATTTTACACAGGCGGCATTCATTTGTTTAGCTACAGTTTTTAAGTGCAGAATGGTCAGTGTCGTTGTCTTTGATTGCGATTTTCACTGGCTCAAACTTCAGCACAGATACTTTAATAAATTGATTTTTTCAAATCGATCTATGGATTTGTGCTCGAAGACAAGGATGTCAAGCATATCAAACACCGGGCTCGCCGACATATTATGTGAGCGATACTGCCGCATCTTATTTTTAACTTTTGAAGATTTGGTTAGCAAAAAACGTTTCTTAATTTTTTAACTTTGTCATAACTTAAATTTCTTAAAACTGTTCAATTTACTTAGACAGCATATTTACACTTTATTTCATTTCAAAACATTTTTGTATTTGTTCTATTGTTATTTTATAATAAGGCTTTTAATAAAAAATGGTTACTTTTAATTTTAGTTATGTTGTAATACCCGCAGGTACAAAATAACTCAAATTACACGGATACCTTGTAATTTGGCCTTTGGTGGTGAACGTATTCGACTTGCCTGATAAATGCAATGTTTTAAACTCTTTTCCACCTATACAATATTTATAATAAGGTATATGTTCACTTTAAATGGATAAAATATGTATCTGTCGAATGCATCCGATCAACTTTTGAAAGAAAAGTCTTATATTGCAGCTTCATCAACACCTTAAATTTGGAGTATCGCTTCCTATTTGGAGTATATGGCACATTGCTGCTGAGATAGTCAATCCGCCGCCAGTCTCTCTAAGGTTTTTTTTGTTTTTTATTGGCTTCTTATAAATTAACGATGAAAAAATTAATACATTTGTCATGTGTTATGATAAATAAAGTAACATTTGATAAGATGAGCCATCTGTGGATGTAAATTGTTAGCACAATTATATTTTGTAGAATTTATAAATAAAAAAAAATCCAATCGAGAAGCCCGCGTTTGTGCTGGTTTTAAATCCTTTAAAGGTTAGCAGGGAACAATCTTTTTCTCCCAAATAAAATACAATGCAAGTTTACACAAAAAGTGCGGCTTACTCTGAAGTGTATGTAGTACATACCGAAACATGAGCCGATACAAAGGATAATCACATGTTCACGCGGAATCGCTTTAAGCATTTATGAACCGAAAGAAATTGAATCACGTTTTCAGCTACAGTTTTCCCGCTTACTTCGATAACGTTTTAATTAAAATATAATCAGAATAACCCAATTGAAAACAACATCAAATTATAATTTCTGCAAGACACCATATTTAACAAAGATTTGCGGTAAATACAATACGTTTCTACACCACTGCTACATATTTTATTTATTTGAAAATTAGAAAATTGTGGAATTATTTTTTATTGAAAATGCAGTTATTTATTTTATGTATACAAATATTTATTTTAAATGGCATTTATTTATTTTTTTGTAAAAAAAAGGATTTAAATTAGTTATTAACTTTATATTTTGACCGATCAAAATGCCAACATGGTAATATATTTTGCAATTCATATTCGCTCTCAATGTGTAGCATATTCTCACCAGAAGTTTTATATATAAGAACATTTTGTTAATCAGTTGTTCAACCTTTCTTTTTCGAAAACGGTTGTAGGGATAGAAGGATAGAGCTAGGGCAGGACTAGTGGTTAACTAAAATCTTTCACTTCTCCTAACTATGTAATGATCGGTAAAGCAGAAGGGAATATTCAAAAATCACAAACACCCATGCTTTCGAACATAAATCAATAAGTCGAATGAAAAAAATGTTATCATACCGAGAATCGAACCTGTGAGATCAGTCACGACGTTGACCGCTCCGCCACAGACTTGGAATAGGTAATATTAAATTATGTATCATAACTATACGAGCATAAAATTTTTCTTTAAATAAATGAAGCTGTAAAGATATTATTAGTTTTAAAAATGATCTAGTTAACGTATGAGAATAAAACCAACTATGGTTTTGAAACTTCTACATTACATCTAAAACCTAATATAGTATTTAGCCGAAATTCATTTTACATATACAAACAAATAGTAAAATAGAAAACACTCATAAACTATTTGTATTTTGAATTTGAAAATGTGGTAAAGTAATGAACAATAAGCTAGTTTCAACTAATTCAATAATATGTTACACTTGAATTGTAAAATATATTTACCGATTATGTCAGTATTTCGATGGATTTAGCGACAACTTTGTAGAATTTCATTTTAAACATTAAATGAACAATATTATTATTCAAATAGGTTTTTTTTAATAGGACAGGTTGTTCACTAATGCTTAATTTATTTCCTATGCGATTAGCCTATCCCAACACAAATACGTAGTTAGTATAAAGTTTTATTATTGTTTGTATTTAGCTCACTTATCATTTTATTTAAGAATGAATGTTTGTTTTTTTTAAATAACCATGGTAATGATTTGTAATTCGTATCAAAATTTTTAATTCAATCAGTATAGTAACAAAGTCGAATTATTTAATTTCGGATGACGTTTACTTAGCTATCTATCTATATTAAGAATTCAGAACAGTTTTATTAGATGTTATACAATTGTATTGAATTCTAGTTTTCTTGTACTAAATTGAACGGATTTTTTTACAGGAAAAAAAAAATATTTAAACGTTTAAAATGACAAATATAAACATTAAAATGGTCCACAATAGTAACTATTTTAGCAGTATAATTTGTTACGTCAATTCTATAAATTTGTATAATATTCAATATTAAAAAAATATTGAAAGGGTGAGAATATATTGATGTCTTGTGACGAAAAATAGTTACAGATTCTAAACTCTTATTAGGCATCAAGGTTAAGAAAAATGAAAAATGCTCAAACATTTATACATTGAAATAAAAATTTATGCATTATATGTGAATTCAGAGAATTTGACCCACACACTATTTATTAGAGACCGTTACCATTTGGCCAATGTGGTGTTGAAAAAATAGTCAATAATATATGTGTTAAAAATTGGCTGGAAATACCGTAGGAACGTTTTTAAAGTCACCCAAAAAATTTCAAAAGAAGCTTAACGTGTTCAAGACTGGCATATAAATAGAATTTCCTTTTGAGTATGTAAGCCCTTAAGCATAAATATGTATAGTACAGTCCACATTTTCAATCGAACATTGTTTTAAATTGACTTCGTTTTAAATTAAAATGTGTTTTCATCAGTGTTTTCCCAGTTTTAAAAAATAATAAATTGTCCTTAAACCAGACATTGGCTTGGAAAAGGAAGTGCTGTGTCGTGTCTTTTAATAAAACCTTTAAACGTTTTATTTTTATCAAATTGGCATTTTTTTATGTTTAGTATATTTAAACATTTTTTGCATGGCAATCTTACAAAATTTTGGCGTAATTTATTAACCATCATTTAGTCCAGTGATGGCGGACCTTTTTGAGGAGTGGGTCCGAATTTGCTTATTATTTTTTTAAATATCAGCCTGTGGGTCACTTAGTTGGCGTCGCATTAGAAATGGGAGGAGAGGAAGCCTTCGCGGGTCATTGTTTTTCAATCACTGATCTAGTCGATAAATTTTATAAAAATATTAATTTTTGAATATTATCATACGCATATCATAATTATCAAATATATTATGTAGATTTTTTCTAATAATAGTCATTTTTAGTAATAAAATCAGATTTAAATACAAAATTATTTAATTTTTAAATTTCTTAACGTTTATAAAAAAAAGGTATAAAGACGTTAAATGTTAATTGTTAGTTAGTTAATCAAAAGGGAACCGATTGAAGTTTTAAGATTTTTTTTAGTTCGTAGAAGTTTACGATGCCTGCGACGAATGCTAGGGGTGAAATGGTCTGACTTTGTCAGGAATACGGAGATAAGAGAGCGGACTAACCAGCCTCTTATCACGTCCAAAATAAAGAAACGGCGGTGGACCTGGCTTGGACATGTGTTGAAGATGCCTGAAGAGAGCCTGAACCCTGCCTGTCTCTTCTTCCGGCCGGACGGATCCCGGCGTCGTGGAAGGCCACTGATGACTATCCACAGGATGTACTCGGTGGAGTTACGGGACGCTGGGATGACCTGGGAGGAGGCGAGGAGACTGGCTGGAGATAGAGAATTGTGGAGGAGCTTCGTGGTGACCATATGCTCCGTATAGGAAGCGGATATGGATTAAAAAAAGTTTACTTTACGATATTTTTTTTAACGGCAAAATTCTCGAAAAGTTATATTTTTTGTTATGAAAATAGACTAAATACAAAGTATCGTGTTGCTTAATTCAAAATTGACGTTGGAAAGTATAAAATTTGTTAATAACCAGGTACATTTAAAACATTTACATTATATCTGTCTTAACTTTGAAGTTCAATATGTACATTCTACAAAATTACTGCTGGTTGTTTTAACTCTAGCTAAGCATAATGATCAATGCTCCATTACAATCATGACGTACATAAAAAACAAACAAATGAAACTTATATTTTTTTTTTAAGTTTTGATGGATAATTTTTATATATTACAACTTTTTTTTTTTTAAACCATGTCCGCTCCCAATGTGGAGCATATGGACTCCTAATGGAGTTTATCTCAACAGAAGTGTTTCTACGAGAACTGCTTGTTACTCAGTTGCTCAACCTCTCTTTTTCCAAGGAGAGTAGGGATAGAAGGATAGGGCTAGGATAGGATTAGTGGCAAGCTAATCGCTCTCGATACGCCTTGTTCATAGGATAGAATGAGTGAGAGGGGGGAATTCAAGACATCACATACATCCATGCCTTTGAACAGAAATTCATAAATCGATTGAAAAATCAATTTATAAAACTGTCCGTACCGGGATTTGAACCCGGGCCCTCCGTAGCCGAAGCCAACAACGTTGACCACTCGACCACACAGGCGGCTATTACAACTTACTTAATTATTATGAAAAAATGTCCTGCTTTTCAATTTCAATAACAGAATGTTTTATTTAAATATTTCAAGGGAAAAAAAACTTGTCCAATATGAATACCCTTAACTGTTGAAACAAATCGTTTAAAAAATATTTTAATATATTGCTTCGATCAAAAATTAAAAATAAATGGTTTTAATTTCCTAAAATATTAAAAACGCAATTAGTAATTTTCAGTAAGATATGATAATTATTTCATTAAAGAAGAACGCTTCATCTCAAATATCTGATAATATAAATCCATCTCAAAGTATCGATTTATGTTTTTGTCAACGTAGTAATAAATTTGAATTGAATTGATATAATAGAAAATTTAAATTAACTTTGATTATTCCACGTATACGTGGAATAATCAAAGTTAATTTAAATTTTCTATTAAAATGAACTTCCACAAAGTTACCGCCGAAACCATCGAAAGTATGAATTGATATAATATATGTGACTAAATGATTCAATAAAAAGATGAAACAAATAATCATTATCACTCTTCACAACTCAGTTTAGAAATATCAAAACATTGGACAGGCATAATATTAAAACTACCCATTTCTAGTTGTATCACTATGGAACTAAGTCGTCGATTATGATATACATACATACATACACATGTACAGCTTTACAACTTTAGAGCAGAGCGCTGAACAGAAACAATGAACAAAAACACATTTGGTACATCAAAATTGGATACATTTGGTACACAAAAATACAAATGTGTCCGAAAAATTCATTCGTTTACGTAAAGTTTTGTAAACAGTAGCAAACTTTTGAAAAAGCATCTAGTGACAATGATTTTTCGGCACATAAAAGCTGAACGGGTCTCAGATTGAGTATGGCTGCTATAGAGTGTTTTTCACTGTCAAAAATTTTCTTTCTTGTATATATATGATGATGGAAAAACATCATGAAATAAATTGACACCGTTGGTTTCGTCAATTACTCTTTATTTTTTAGTATATTAAAGATATTTTTTTATATTTTTTGTCACACTTTTTGATTCCCTATTCAACAAAACGTGAAAAAAACATCGTACAAACGGAATATTATGTTAGCTGTGTATCAAATTTCTCCTAAGCCACCTTTGAACACATAAAATGAATAATCTGACATGATTATTTATGATTACTCTTTGAATAAGATTTAAGATATCTGCTTAGACGTTATGTGAAAATGTCTTTTTATTTAAACAAACAAAAAGCATCATTAATATATTATGCGTCTCGTGAATTTTATTTACATTTTCATTGTGTTTTTACCGTAAAGATATTCAGTAATAAACAAGCCGTGTAGTATCCTGAAAATTATTTTCGACGCGTTGACTAATAGTTGACACGTCTGTAATTGCAGTCACATTTTTAGTGAGTATAATTAATTCAGTACAGTTTCTGATGAATTCAGGAAAATTCATCGTTCAAGTAACTATTTCCAAGACTCATCTCTCTAAGTGTTGATTAAAAACACTAGCTAATTGTAGGTCGTGAAAGTGAGTATTGTTAACAATATATTATATAATTATATGCACGTACTGTATATTGTATACTTTTACTAATTTCACTTTATTTTAGTTCAATCAATTGGAATAACATTTTAAAATCCATAATGAAAAGTGATATATTGATCAGTGATTTTTTAGCACGTTTATCACCACAAAATAACGCTTATTAAGATATTTTCTGTTGATTTAGTTACACATTCCAGTTCTACAATTTCCACACATTCGTTTCCACGATAACTCATGTCTGCAACTTACTAACAGAACTAACTAACCGGTATGGGACATTTTAGATAAGGAGATTATGTAAATGTTGGTAACGTGAAATGTGCTACCTACATACTATATGAAAGGAATGTTAACAAATGAACTTGCTTTCCCAGAATTTATGGACACTGGAACATTGGGAACGTTTTCTAAGATGGCGTTTACTATTATGAATTAAATACAGCTTTTATAATCAGTTCATATTTAAATTAGGTATCACAAGACTGCCAAGCTGGTGGCCTGTGATTGTTATTCTTCAAAATTCATTTTGAAAATAACAACGTTTTTATAATAGAAAATTTAAATTAACTTTGATTATTCCACGTATTGTGTTACTAACTGTGACACGTGTTTCGCCTCTTTCAGAGGCATCTTCAGACTTACTATCGCAAAGTTTGCTTAAGTAATGAAGCAAGATTGATTCTAACATTTTAAAATTATGAAATTACAAAATGGAGTTTTGGGTTTTTTTCCTTTTAAGAGGAGCAAGGAGGGGAGGTGTAGAATCAAAATGAAGCAAACAAATAATGATACTAATGAGTTGCAATCAATCAGATTGGGATTTTTCCTTTTTAAGGGAAGCAAAGAGGGGATTATAAAATCGAAACAGAGCAAACAAATTTAATCAATACTACTAATGACGTTAAACATTACAAACTATTAAACTAATGAGCTGCAATCAATCAGCTAGGTTGGTGATTACTCTATTAATTGAAAACAATTTAAGTAATGGGGAACCACCTGTGCTATTAAAAATATTATTTAATAATATTTCTTTTTTGTTAAGAGTTTTATTAATTATTAACTATTCAACTAAGCCGAGTAAATAAAAAGGGTTTAAAGATGAATACGTTGAAGTATTTTACACGTCTTAAAGTATCGTAAAAGTGAAGTTACCTCAATTAATACATATTGCAATAGTGTTATATCCCAAAAATAAAAATATGCAATTCACCAAATAAAGACGTGATTGTATGTAAAAGTTAAAGAAAAAGTTTTACCATTTTACTAGTTGGCTCACTTCACCTCTCGAGGGCCCATATATAAAAACATTTGTATTTCTTGCTTATCGTGAATTTAAGATGATAATATTCAGTTGACAACAATAAAATGAAAATGCATATTGGTTTTAAATAAAGCACACATACAAATCATTTTGTATAACACGTTGTTAGTCATTCAACCAAACTCATATTTCGTAGAATAAAGAGCTTAGGATTGGTTGCTCGACAATGATACTACTACCAATTGTTTCGAATATATTTCAATGTCAAATATCTTTGATATGATTTGATTGCTTGACCGCTGTCAAAATAAAAGATACAAGTGTTCACACTGCACTTCGATATTCTGGTAATTTAAAATTAAAATAATAACTTTAGCTGTGTTGTATACTTTTTATAAACAAACTCATAGAATATTTTGATTTTAATCTTTACTTAATTAATAATTATTTGTCAATTTTAAGTGAATATTAACATAAATGAATTGAATATCGCATTGTTTGATTGTATTGACCATTTCTTTATTTCTTAAGAAACCTGATTTTGAATGACGTAGTTCACAACAAACATTTAAGCTCTTCACTTTCAAACGATCAAGTGAAAAAAACTGCCGTTACATAAAGCAACATCACCGTTTTTTGATTTAAAGAAATCTTTTTCGACAAAATATCACATAAAATAAATAATGTTTACAAGGTTATTCTTTTGGCTTTATCCGAAACTCTTTGGATGTGTTTTATATATTCCCTTTTCTTCAAGCCGCTATTGGTTTATGATATCTTGCCACAATAATGGGATTTATCCCACATCAAAGAATTCATATGTACATATTACATAATCGAAAAAAGGTTTCAATCTGAACGTCAAGCAAGCTACTTCCGGTATGTCAGGCTATTTGGGTTATGGTTAACCTTTGCCATTGACAGGACTTCAATGGTTTCCTTTCAAAAAGTACAAAAAAGTTAATAGATTATCCTATGCAATACGATGTATATGACTCGTCAAAAATTTGACACATTAACAAAACTAGGGCCATTTTTCATTTCTCAAAATAAATTATGGTTAAAATGTAAGCCGCCTTTCCAATATGAAAATTTAAGATTTAATTAAAATATTATTTTCATATTTAGAGTACATGGACGTCTACTGGCGTACTCGACCCATTTTTAAGCAAGACTTGCTCGGCTCACCATTTTCTTTCAAATATTATTTAAAATAACGGTTATTTTATCGTAAAATGGAATAAGAGAACAGCTTTATACTTGAACCATTCTACCACAGCGATAGTAAAATGATATTAAAAGTCTTTTTATTTTACTAAAATGTGACATACAGGATTAGAATGACGATTTGGTCTTATAAGATATTCGAAACACCAATCCTCCAGTTACGAGTTTTTTTTTAAATATCACATAACTTATCAATAAATCTAAAAAGCACTTCGTTTATAAGCAATAGAATTTATTTATACTAAAGATCACAATTCAATGAAATAGTACCAATAATTCACACACAATGAATAAAGATGTTTTCTCTTCTTCTTAACACGAGGTTAAGGATTGCAAAATCACTACTACCAAAACCGGAATCTCGGCTTTCGTGTTTTTTTTTTCAATTCAGAAATATTGGTTTTAAAATGTAAAAATACCGGAAATTCTGTATTGAAAACTAATCAAAATCATGTTTTGAATGCACAGAAACCATCACATATTTTAATAAAATGATATTAAATAATTTAATCTGTCAAGAATTGTATCAATATTGACTTTCAATGATGTATAAGAAACCGTACGTGAATCATTAAAAACACCCGTTTATGATTATGATATTTTTTAATTACGATATTTTAAATGAAATTTTAAAATGTCGAAATACCGATTTTGTTGCGATATCAACAGGCCATATTTTTGCTTTGCATAAACTTTTATAAAATATTAAAATTTCGGTATAGATATATTTGTCCGGCATTGCAAAACCTACACGAGATCACACTGGTATGAGTATACTACAGTGATACCGCTGATCTGTCTTTTTATTATACACTCTATTATCAGATTGTATTCGTTTATCCTTACGTCAGTGCTTTAAAAAAAAAATGATGCGGGAACTCACTTCATATCCGAACCCAAAGTGGAGCATATGGTTTTCTGGTGGAGACATTTCAAAACAAGTTTTTTTTACTAGAATAGCTTGTTACTCAGTCAATAAACCTCTGATTTGTTCAAAGATAGTAAGGATAGGGCTAGGTCAAGAATAATAGTAAACTAATAGCTGTTGCTTTGCTCCGTAGATTTTAGATTTGGAAGGGTGAGAGTAACCTTATTACATAACACGAATGCCTTCGAAAAAACTTGTCAAAATGTAATATCGAATAGAAAAAAAATGTCGTTCGTATTGGGCTTCGAACCTGCTTCGGCTTAGCTCCCGGTTTTTTGACACAGAGTAATTATGTGGACCTGATATTGTTTTTTTATGTTAGGGTTGAAATAAAAACGAAATATTGCGAATATTGAATTGAAACATTAAGCGTCTCAACAACAAAAAAATCCGGAACGCCGTTCTACAGCGTTACATGATAAAAAAAATCCAGGATAATATATACACATGTATATATTTCTATATATTCAAACATATTTTCAATGGATCACGTGTTACAATTCAATCATCAAACAATCTTATAACTATAGCTTGTTTAGGCTTTATTTACTTTAAATAAAGAAAGATTTCGTATCACTGTGTTTGGTATGTAACAACGCTGTTGACAACATAAATCTGTCAGAAGTGACGGATTGTGATGGGTTAATCTCGCGGCGCATTCGCGAATCTGCTATCTACCACCTATTCCATTCTGTGTGACTAGTATCTATTCTGTTTGCTCATATGATTAATTTTACGCTTCACAGAAATAAAGGGGTTGATTTCGCCGTACGTCGACAATGGACAAAGATTAAATCATAAAATGACATTTAACTCTTATTTGTAATAATTTCTAGAATCACTAAAGAAATTTCTTTTTAGAAACCATTTTTATTTTGAACTGACATAATTTTAATATTCAAAATAGTTTTTTTAGGCGCACAAACTAACTTCAAACAAAACATTGAAAGTTTTTTTTATATAAAAAACCATGTCCGCTCCCAATGTGGAGCATATGGACTCCTAATGGAGTTTATCTCAACAGAAGTGTTTCTACGAGAACTGCTTGTTACTCAGTCGCTCAACCTCTCTTTTTCCAAAGAGAGTAGGGATAGAAGGATAGGGCTAGGACAGGATTAGTGGTAAGCTAATCGCTCTCGATACGCCCCGTTCATAAGATAGGATAGGTGAAAGGGGGGAATTCAAGACATCACATACATCCATGCCTTTGAACAGAAATTCATAAATCGATTGAAAAATCAATTTATAAAAACTATCCGTACCGGAATATGAACCCGGGCCCTCTGTAGCCGAAGCCAACAACGTTGACCACTCGACCACACAGGCGGCTAAAAATAATCTAAAATTTTTGAAAGTTTACGGGTACGAAATAAATTGTTACAAGCGTTTTCCTGAAACAGAAACTCTATAATTAAAAGCTTTAGTACCTATAGTTATTATGGCAAAACCGTTTTCAATCGCGAACATTCATAAATTCAAATTATGAATACTTTTCTAAAACGAAATAAAAATTACATTTCTTAAATCTAATAATACAACAATATTACTCTTAAAATAGTTTGTCAAAAATATTTATCGTTGACTTTCTTGCCAATTTTTAATAATTATTTCTTCATTGTAAATGTTTTAAAATTAGAATTTGTGTATCTTTCTCAATGTTTATGTGAAAAAGAAAATTTTGCGCACTATACATATTCTGTCTTGCATCGATAATACTAAATAAGTATTGTTCAGAAATACTAAAATTTTGTCCAGCGTCGTAACCGTTTTCAGATTTGATGTAAGCTTTAATTTCACTCCATGCATAATCATAAAAAACATTTATATATTCTTCAATGATATATTTATATTTTTACCACGTACAAACTATACAAATATTGTATAGCATAGCTTTTTTGATAATAAAAATAATTATGATAAAATATGTTTATACATTTACTTACACTACAAGAGGAATGATAAAAAAAACATATATTTCGATTTAAAAAAATCATTAATCATCCACGAAAACATCGAAACAACGATTTTAAGTATTTCTCATAAAGTTATTATTATTCACAACCCTTTCAAAAAAATCTGTTTGAAATATTTAACAACATCTTAAAGCCCAATATCGTAAACAAGCTATTGTGCTTTTTCATAATAACAGCTTGTTATTTATGTTATGAAGACACTTCCATTTCCACAAAAGCGCTGATTCATATAAAAACCTTTGAAGAAGTCAAACCACAATCATTTCAACTTAAGTAGTACCTCAAATATATATCGTATCAAAGATAAGGCAGAAAAATATTTTAATGAAGCCTTTTACATAAGCTACAATCATTTATTTTTTCGCTTAAAATCTCAGTAGTCAAAACGCCCTAGTATTTTTTGTTTATACTTGATGATTTGTTTAAATTGTTAAAACCCGATAATTATATGTTTTGTATAGTTTATAATCAAAATCAAATTTCTACAAAGAGTATTACACTTTTAACTGAGCCATTTTAGAACACGTTTACATTTAAATACCTTACATATGACATATTGTTACGTTTTGGTGTCATATTTTGTTTATTTGTTCAATATGTGTGTACATTTGTATAATATTTTGATTGAATAAATTATTAAAAATAATACATGTGTAGTGAGATTTGTTACTCAAACATTTTTGTATTTTTTATCAGTAATTAAATTACCAGTGTTATTAAATACGATTGAGCCAAAATACCATTATCAAATATTTTTGTTTATCGGTATATTATAAATTTTAACTCAGAGTCGGTATATGATTGTTGACAAAAAATACCCGGAACCGAACCGGGTACCCGGTTAATTTATGAAAAAATACCACGGAATATATTATGTATGTATTTATTATTAAGTAAAGCGCGTTCACTAAAATGGCTTCATACACTCGATTTATTATGGACGTCAGTCAGTCTGCGAGTTCCTTTCATTTATTTTTTACAAACAAAACTCTGTCTATGGTGACACTCGAACTTTCGGCAATTCTTTGTTATATATCAGTCACATGTTTTGAAATGAAATTTCCGCGAAAATAAATTCTCTTGCAAAGGGCGACTTATTACAGGCGTCAAAGTTCTTTTTTTTGTAAAAATATCAGACGGCCGACCATGAACTACCAGGAATAATCAACTTTTAATACAAAAAAGAAATTTGCTTTCCAATGTCAGCAAAAATCTTTTAAATGAAAACATAATTTTATAGTGAAAAATAATTATAAGCTAAACGCGGTTTTATCACGCACGATTATCGTTCGAGCTTACAAATATTTCCTAAATCTGTATTGTAATAATTCGCATATTATATCAATCTCAAAGTAAAGTTTGAAATATTATTTTTTCATTTAAATATTGTTTTCTAATATAAATTATTTTATTATTGTTTCTGTGCAATTATGAGCTTGTCGTACGAAACTTTTTTTTTTAATTTGAGAAAGTTTTGTAATCACATTTTTTACCAAATTCATTGCGATAATCCGTGATACACTTGCTAGGTTAAAATGGAAACAATTTTTTTAAATATATAAAATATAAGCGTCAGGTATTGTAGGACCTGGCATCCATTTGTTCGTATTTTGAGAATTACTAGTATTGCACTTTCGACCAACGATATTAAAACAAAAAAAAATGAAAAAAATATATTTTATATACCTTACAGGTTTAGTAAACTTGTTATAAACCACTTATGCATATATTTTTTTCCCCGACAAATTTTATTTTAAAACATATTTGTATTATTTTTAATCAGACTTAAATAACGGAGTGTTTATTTACTTATTCGTATTCGTACTTATTAGTGTTTATTACTTTTAAATATTCACTGTCAATACTTGGTGGAAAGGCATTATATTAAAAAATAATAGAATACTTCTTTGTACTTACTATTGAAAATACTCGTGATGATTGAAACCGGTCCTGGTTGTAGTAAATAAGTGTGCAATAAGTACAAAAAAGTGTTTTTTCAATTTTTAGTAATGTGTTTATTTTCAAAAAAGGGAGTGATTATTTCCTCTGTAACCTAAATCGATTCCAAAAATATATTCTTTATTGCATATTTGCACCAAAATCTGTTTTTTGATATATGCAAAATATGTATATAAAAACACTTTCGTCAACGGATAAATTCTACCGAATATTTAAGTTATACAGTGAACAAGTAATTTAAACACTTAAATACGCCTAAGGCTTGTTAAAGGTGATTGAAATGTGGGATGTTTAACAACTATTCTTTAAACTACCATTTATAGCACCTACTCATAGATTTATTTATAACCTTTAAATATTAAACAGAGATGACTTAGTTTCAACGGCATTTTATATTGCAGTTCATACGATTGTATAATCACATTTAACAAAAAGTCCCTTTTCCATAACGTGATTTTCCCCTGGCAAGAAAAATATTATTCATCAAGGTACATAATTTCGACAATGCCCTTGTTTTGGTGGTGATATAAATTGACAGGAAACAGCTGTTTCTGTCATAAAGTTTCGCCCAACAAGTCTTGAGGCACCCTTTTTTTCTTTTGATACCGCATTATGAAATCATATGGCTTTTTATGAGAATAATGGATAGCTTCCCATTAATATTACACTTAAATATGTTTGACTGAGTTAATAACACTTTCTTGTTGTCTAGGCAACGCAAATAAAACATGTGAAATAATCTAAAGTGTGTATCACGGACTGTGGGACGAATAAAATAAATGGAAAAGTTGATTTGACGTTTAATTAAATTGAAATATAAAAACTAGTTTCACGTCACATATTTTTCTTGTAATTTTGGCTTTTGGTTCTTGGGTAGCAAAGGAACACTGCGGGTTTGGTTTTCTGCTCTATGAAACAAGGTCAAATTATTTTACAAAAGATGCATATAACTTGTTTTAAACGATTTAAGATTATAATAGTATGAAAATACTACTCGATAAGTTATTAAATAAATATAAACAGTAAAAAGATTTTTTTTACATTTAGCGTAAAAATATATAAGTACAAAACATATTGCACAAACCGGCCACAAGCCAAAATTCAATATAAAACCGTTATCCGTTAAAAATGTTTACATTGTCATGCTATACCAATATTTTGCTACCCATTCTTTAACAGTTCATTAACTTGTGCATGGAAGAATTAATGTTTCAATTTTAATTAAATTTTGACCGAATATACACAGTAGGTAAATTTAATATACTAAGTAGTTGTATCAATTTATGGAAACCACTAACTAACGTGTTACGTTTAATTTACCTAAATACACTTGGAAAATTCTTGAAGACGATAACACTTTCTATGAAAGTTTCTACAAGTAAACTTTGTTAACGAAAGCTCACGTTTTATTGAAATATTATCCAAGTATTGAATCGTAAACGTACCATAATTCTAAACTACAGCGGTGGATGCCATAACTAAGCTATGTAGAGTTATTTCACGTTAATTATTCAAATTTATTTTGGTACTCAAACATCATCCGTCTTAATTGAAGTTTGTAAAATATATTACATTTAATTTATACATGCTGTCCGATAATACAGGACTTCCCAATGTGTAACTAATCACAGCGGAATGTGGAACTGTTGTATTTAAAAAAGCAACATCCTACTCTTCATGATTATTGCCATTATTTCCATATTCTTGCCAACTAATTCAACTTTATTAGCAAATTTAGATTATTCAATCTATACATTGAAGAATGTAGAATGTTTTTTTAATTCGTTTTATCGTATTTAATACATTTTTGCTGATGACATTTGAGTGTGAAATATTATATTTGCAATACAATATTCATCATACAATTTTAAATATTATTCATTTTTATTTCAATAGAAAAATACGGTGGAAGCAGCTCAAAATAAATTAACGAGACAAACGATCAGCAGAGTCATCAATCACACTCTATGCAAATTAATTTCAGACCACAAATTTTCCCGACCTCCATATTTCGTCGCAGGCCGTCATCAAAGCTCCACCAGTCAGTTAAAACTATTATTCAAACTGGCCAGCGTACGCGAGTAAACGCAATAAATTATTACGCCACAGTAAAGCATCGCTAAAACGATAATAGTATAAATATTTTTCTATGTTTGGATTGCTATATCAAAACTTGCATGCCGTATTGACGGTAAATTTACTTACTGCTTAAATTCAATCATATAAATTATGGCGCAAAGCATTTGATCGGTAGCTAACTGCATGGTCGGTCAATATTTCTTTCTTGCTTAGACTTTATAAATTAATAATCGAACTCTTAATTCAGAAATTACAAATTTAATAAACATACTGACAATTAATACTTCGATGGTTTCGGCGGTAACTTTGTGGAAGTTCATTTTAATAGAAAATTTACTTAAGCAAACTTTGCGATAGTAAGCCTGAAGATGCCTCTGAAAGAAGTGAAACACGTGTCACAGTTAGTAACACAATACGTGGAATAATCAAAGTTAATTTAAATTTTCTATTATACTGACAATCGGTTAATGAATATTCATAATAAACGCTTTGATGTGAATAATAAATATTAAAATATCCCACATAAGTAGAGCCGATCTAAAATATATCGTTTTGTGACATGTTTTCTTTTCAAAACATGTTCCACACGATGAATATACCAAACCAAGGGAGTCCAACCTTTTTTGCCCTGGGATCGACTGTTCAATCTTAGGTTTACTCCCGATCGACTTCTAGCACGATTCTTATAAGAATTTTTATTTAGTAGGGTTTTTTCTCATCTTTAAACTTAGAAATGTTTATTTTAAATGCGAAATACATATCCATTAAAAAGGTATGTTCTTACAAACTAATTCAATTTTTGCATACTTTATATTTTTTCGAAATTCATGGAAGCTTTCGGGATCGACCAAATTTTGCTTTGGAATCGACCGGTCGATCGCGATCTACCGGTTGGACACCCATGAACTAAACCCTGTCAATCAGGTGGTTCTGTTTTTAAGATTCGACAAATTACTTACCAAATAAAAAAAAATCAATTTAAATTTAAGATCGTGGCCATTTTGTAAAATTTAATGTAATTTCTCTTCAAAATAATTATCGAATATAATTTCTCAATCAAAAAATATTTGGCATATTGGCATGAGTTGTACGTATAATATTTATTTTATATTTTAAAAATGCATTTATATGATATATACCACTAACAAATACATTTCAATTGATCAAGTTGTTGGTTAGAGTGTAGGACATATTCAGCTTTGACGTTTATTTGTTTCCTGCTATTTAATCATTTTATATAGATTTAAAATAGTGTTTGTTTTTTTCTTAACGCGTATTGTATTATTTTTCACGGCTACCCAACACATTGCGTTTGATCCGGCATCTATAAACAAATACATTAAAAATAGATTCGATAATATAAATATTTTAAAAGTACTTGTCATTTTTTATTTTGCATTATTTTGATTAGTTTATTTAAAGAAGGGTATAAGCAACAAATTCAGTTTAGTATAGTAAGACAGTATGTTTGATTTGCAATAGCAAAATTATTTATGACAAAATTCATGTGTGTATTTAGTTCTCTAAAGCTAAAGCAGGAACGACTGATCATAAATGATGTGGAAAATTATTTATAATCTTTATACATCAAATGAAATAATTTAAACTGAATCACAATTTAAATATACCACATATTATTTTTAAATATTAATACTAAAACTACGTTTAACTATTTTTAGCAGTGATTTGGAAGTGGGCAAAGAATTAATTGGGCACTCTATACATACCGGAAAGATAATAATTAATCAATCATTAATATTAATACAAAACGGCATATAAAATTAAAAAAATATAATTTAGATTGATTTGAATTGTAGAAAGGGTTAGAATGACATAATAAAGTAAATATAGGTTTCTATTTAATACAGCATTTTTATGATTACGATCGATTAAATTATGATATGGAAAACAGTCTTCGATCTGTTACCGATTAAAAACATTTCGACTTCTTTCACATTCTCTTAATTTTTTTCTATCTTAGCAGCCTTCAATCGCTTGGTATGGTCACCGTAGACCAGGGATGGTAAACCTACGGCATGCGTGCCCGAGATGGCACATTTGAGAATTCGGATGGCACTCGAACGATTTCCAAGTTTTAAAAAATATATTTTTAAGCTTAAAAAATTAAAATTTTGATTGAATAATCCGTAAATTATTATTTTTCCCGTATTCATTTTCAAATGTTTCCTTAGATAAACGACAATCGTTTAAAAAGTCAAGTTTTATTTCTTCTATTGTGTTAAAAAAAATACTGCTTAGGCACGTCACACAATCGATTAATAATATTTGAGGATTTTTGGCTCGCGGACCCAAAAAGGTTCGCCATCCCTGTTTTAGACATTCGTCATTATTTATTTAATGTATTTTTTTGTGCGACGGAAAAGCACTTATACGTACCAGTGTTTAATATTCAATCACAAAGATAAAGAATGTTTTTAAATTGACAACTAATATTTTATGAGAATCTTCATAAAAAAAAGGTTTAAAATGACATCTCTCTGTATTTCCTTTCAGTTTTCACCCCACTATAAAAATATTTGGCCAGACTTACTTTCCGTGTCTGATTCAGTGACAAATTCTATTTTTCAATTATTTTTTCCCATTCTAATCTTAGTTTGCTGATAATATATTGTAAGCATTTATTATTGCGGAAATTTGATTTTCGGTATGAAACAAATTAAATAAAGACCCTCCAGCCACTTATAAATTTCAGTTAAACTCATATTAAGAGAGAGAATCAATGCTTGAGATATGGATTTAAGAAAAAATATTGAAATTTAATCCGAAATTGATACATTGCCACAAAAAAACGAAAAGTGAGACGGAGAAAAAACGGTTCTCAATGTAATTTTAATATGATTTTGTCATTGGTTTTTACATATCGTCTCGATATGATAAAAAATTCATCGTTCTATTAAAAAATAAAAAATATTTGCAATGGGACAATACAAACAGTTTGAACCGTTTAAAAAATCCACAGAAACATCCATTTCAACTGATTATAAAACCTACGCATTAATCAGAATGTTGTAGGTCTTTAACTTACATGTGCAGCTTCAGTTTCCAACACGGTGTAAAAAAATATTCTACCAGCTTTACAAACAGAAGATTGCTTTGTGAACAACAAACTAACTTCATTGATTGATACCATGTGAGCAGATACGTACCGACAGAAATAGTTTTACTACGGGTTTTTTGTGAAGGTTTTCTACAGTTTAAGGTACGGTACCAACAGTGTTGAAAATTTAACTGTTTTTGCAATCCATGTCAGTAGTAAATTTTTACAGTTCGATCGACTTTCGTCACAAACTATTTCACTGTGTTCACAGAAGTTGTATTAAATCGTAAATTAGTTTATAGGTTAAAATAATAGAATAAAATATTGACTGTAATAAAATCGATTGTAATTAGTGGATTTTGTTTTTATTTACAGTATAAACGGAACTTTTTTTAGTATTAATATGTATATGTAGTCTGATGTTGAAGTATATAGTTTTTTTGTCAAACAAAACATTTTTTGTGATTGCAAGAACAAACTATTCGTTAAATTCAAATAAATGATTGTTTAAACCTCAAACTTGAAATCAATTGTCAACAGCTTTCATTAATTAATGACACATATAAATTAAATGCATATGGTAGCATTTGCTTCTTTTATATCATCAGTACAATTTCTTTCCGTTACTTCTTTAAAATGTTCTCTTCACACTTAAAAATAATTGGAAGGTGTTATGCAACAAAGAACCAACCCTTAAAATGTAAAAATATGAGTTTGTTATATAATGTGGTTCCCATAAGGGTCAAGTTTCAAGGAAAAAAATGCTACGCGTGTTTGTGAAGGTGTCATATATCATTGCAAGAACCAACCAACACTTATATATGTGTGTTTTTTGTATATTTTACAATAAAAAAAACAATCAATAGAATTTTGTTTAAAATGCATTACGTAGTCAATATAAAGAAATTATGATTACTTTCAATATAATATTTTAACTGTCAAAATATCTGTTAATAAATACATTTTTTTTTACTAACATAAAAGGCGTTGATTTCAGGTTTTTGCGGACTGGCACCTTGTTACATAATACGCTCAACTTTCAACAGACAAAAAGGTTTTTTTATTTTACCATAGTTACAGCAAAATTAAAATCAATTGCTGCTTTCATAAATTCTATGGCTTATTTGTCTTTGTTTACTCATTCTAACCAGTCACATTTGCTCATTAATTATATGGATTAATTAGCATTCACTTAATTTAGCATTTATTTAGCTATTGTGTATCTTTCAATTTCTACCATCATTATTTTGGAACTACATACTTTGCATTGTTGTCACATTACTTTACTCTTTTTAAAAAATTGCCACCGCATTCAACTGATTATTAGGTCTGATCGAAGCTGGCCACGATCCTTTGATACAATTGTGAAGTTTAAAAAAAAAAAAAAACTTAACGGGTATATGTAGTTAGTTAAAGGAATCTCACAATATAGTCTTATAAAAATATCTCCTGCCAAATAAGGTAAGTGCAATCGAGCATTCCAAATTAACTTCGAACTTTAAAAAAAATTGGGGGAAATCTACACGGAAGAAAACCTGCGTTACAGGAAAGCATAAACTTTGCATTATCAAAATGGGGACCGCATAATGACTTTTTAACACAATGATTGATAGCAAAAAATAAAATTATGCTGCCCCCAACTTAAATATTTGAGATAAGGTTGAACGCTCAACCAACTTTAATTTTTACTGATTTTTACACACCTTTGAAAACTTACTGCAAAAGATTTGAGCACACATTCATTTCTTTTCTCAATACGACATACATATTTCTAGTGAAATTACCTTTATTGGAACTTATATTTCATGCTTAATGTGTATAAGTTTCTCTTATCCGTTATTATTTGAAAGCTTTTCTTTGATATATTTTTAATGTCTGATATGGTACAAGCATAATTTTATATCAATAAAAAGTCAGCAAAAATATATTAAACTGGTTGCGTACCACGAGCTAGTTTAAGCTTTGTTTTACGAGTTAGATTGTCAAATAGATAGATTGAAATACTATTTTGAAATAATTGTATCTAAAGTTTATAGTTCATAGATAATTCATGTATTACATTAATATATCGAATGAGGGCACTTGATGGATCTTCAAAAGAAAATTGTAATCGTTAAAAAATTGTAAACTTCCATACATTTTCTCACCAACGACTATGGTTTTTCTTCCTGACGCCTTTATGCATTCAAATGTATATAAAAATTCTAGCTGAAGTCGTGATCAGCTTATCAAAATTTAAAGTTTTTTAAACGGAGAATTTGTCTAACTAACAAAAGACTTCCAATACGATTAGGCTGATGGTAATTACTAAATTTACATTGAAAGTAAAGCTGTTCTATTTTTATTATAAATCGCACAAATATTGTCCATTAGCTTTTCCAGGATTATAATGGAAACTCTTGGTTTATCAATGTAGTGATACCGAAATAACTTTGCATAATATTTTACAATTCTTGCAGAACTCGATTCAATTATTATTAGCATTATTATAATGATATGTTAATCAATCCATTCACTTAAAGAAATTAATTAAAATTGATCATCACCGCATTGAACAATAAAAGTTGTTTGATGTTGACACTTTACCGTTAATTTTTATTCGTGTTTGATAACTTTTTTATTTTAAATAAATAATTTAAATAAACGATTTTAAAAAAACTTTTTATATTGTGCAGTAGTTACTTTTCAGCATTTATTGAATAAACAATATTATATTTTAAAAGAACAGTCTTTTTTTAATTAAAAATTTGAATAGGTAGGTGTACAAATCATCTAATGAATCTAGCTCTGATGTATTATAAAGAATGTGTTATAGTTAAATGTTTGTTTAAGTGTGTTTTGTTACAAAAGGATACCCGTTGGCGCCAAAAAATACCTCTTAAGAGCATCGCCTAAAACTGGGAGCAAAATTACTTACTTAATAGGGAAAATGTGTGGATAAGAGAGATGAGGTAAACAAGAAGGGAATGTAAAATGGCCGTTTCATTAGTTTATGCATTGTTGCTGGTTTATACGTGCTTTTATAATTCATTACTTTTTGTATAAATTCGGATATCCGTGACCTTAAGTGTTTTGTATTAAATTATTTAATATGTTGTTGGATAATTGAATTTTACAAAATAATAAGTAAAAAATCGTAATTTACAGAATTAAAATTAACCAAGTAACTGGTTTTTCCAAGAATTACTTATTTATCATACTTTTAATTATTTCAAATAGTTGAATTGTATATCATAACAAAAAATATGAATACACTAAATTCCCAATGTGAGTCATTGTTGACGAAAATTAAATGAAATCACTTTTGATTTAGTAAATATTTTATAATTTATGACACATATAATATACATATATATTCAACACTCGATACTTGACAGTGAAAAATTAAGCCTGGAACTTTTTAATTGCTTAGTTAAACACCGGTCGCTAAGCTACCAAGATTGAATCTCTATTTAACTTAGTCCTTTTCAATTACGTGGTCAACAATTCAAATCTCTGATTTGACACTTTTCATGAATATGAATCGATGTATAGGTTTTTGCCCGAAGACACGAATGTTCGTGATGTTTTCGTTCCTATCCGGCCACCTATTTAACAATTTTTTAAAACGAGAAAACAGGGGATCGAATAATTAACCACTAGTCTTTCCCTGGCTTCATCCTTATTTATTTACCTTATATGAAGAGGGGGGTTGATGATTTCTGTCAATACTATTTCATGTATTATATATTACTTAGTACAGTTAAAGAATTTAAATGTAAATTGTGACGTGTTTTAAAATAAATATATCATCTTAGATTTTACATTATCCATTTTATATTTCTGGGAATAGTAACAATATTGGTATTTAAAAAAATATTTGTATTGATGTCAACTCCATTGATTCAACCTATCAAATTTGTTTTAAAAACCGCGATTAATTTGTAAACATAAAATTATCATATTTCACTACGTTTCCACGCTTTTCAAAAATAAGGAAAATCTGCGGGTGTTAAGTGGATATCTAAAATGGAAATCAATGGCATATAAAATTACTTAATAAATTTAGTAAATCGTTTGTTGTCTTGTGAGCCGAACATAAAGAGAAAAAAACCAAACAAGTACTTACATATTTTGAACACGGCCGTGCAAATTTATGATTTTACATTTTTTCATCAGATAAAAAAAACCCGAAAGACTTTTTAGATACCTAATAAAAGGCTGTAAAATTTTATGTCGCATATAAAATAAAAATCAAACAATATGTTCCGTGGAACAAATTGTACATTTAATGACTTTATAGCTTAGTTTATCCGAAACTTAAATTTTCTACGAATAATGTTTGATATTTAAGTTTTATTTAATTTAATAAATGTTTTAAAATTATGCTATGTTCACTAAACCAGTGCTTCCCATATTGTGGGCCGCCGCAGAATATGTTTTGTATTGAGGAGGGCTGCGGATTTTTTTTTAGATTTAGAGGACCGTGGAATGAAAAAGGTTGGGAAGCATTGCACTAAACAACAATGAAGAGTCGTAATCACAGTATTTGATTAGATCGTTCATACTGATCGGCCGTATCGTACATATTAATCAGGCTGTGGAGTCCTGGAAAAAAGACGACACCGACTCCGACTCCAGCTTTAAAATAAAAAAACGCCTCCGATTCCATCTGCAAAGATTTTTATAAATCATATCATTTTTACCTTGTATATTTATTATATGTATACCATCAGAGCATCTTTAGTCAGTCTAGCATGCAGTGGCAACACTATAGACCAGGCGTCATGGTGAGGCCCGCAAGGTTCTCTAGATTAAAATATTTGTTAACACATGTCATTACAGAGTAATTAGCATTAGCAGAGCATTACAGAGTTACAGAGTAATGACATGTGACCCAAGTGCGGCCTGCACTAATCCTCACGTAAAATATTTGGCACTTTTACAACAAAAGGTTGCCGACCCTTGCTATAGACTATTGAGGTTTAAACACACATCTTTTTTTTTTAAATGAGTTTGTGTCATAAGATTTCTTCGACTCCGAATCCAACTCCGGCTCTGGACCAAACCCCCGAAATTATTGAATGAGTTTATATTATTTATTTAACTTTTAATGACAGCAATCGTTCAAGATCTGATTATTCATATAATTGTATTGTGGTTTCTTGAAAACAGTTCATTCAAAAATATGTATATGATTTCTCTATGAAAAAAGTATTTTATTTCATATTTATTTAAGGGATCATTCACAAAAAAAGAGTAGATTTATTAATATCATTAAGTCTTGGCCAGGTTTAGAAAGCGTGGTCTTAAGAGCTTAAATTTTATTAGATTAAGTGAGAGATAATGTTTTTTCGCCTATTATAATTGTTTTTTTGTTATATCAAAGTTTCTAATATATCTTTCATGTTATAAGGATAACGTTTTATTCTGTGGCTGTCTCAAGACACAAAATGAAGTTTTCAACAAAAATAAATAAATATTGAAATATTTTAACACACTAAACGTAAAAAAACGTACAAAATTGTATCGATTCAAATTTTATAAAAGTATATATTAAAATAAATTTACATCGCTCCCTCTGTTGTTCATGCGTGTATACTACAACGTTAGGGTCACAACCTAATCTAAAATTGCTTTAATTTTTCTTTTACTCATAAACCTTATAAAATATAATAACATATAATATGTCACGACTCACGACTGTTCGTTAGAAACTTTCATTCATTTTTAAACAACACACTTTCAAAGATTACTAAGTATCGTAAAATATAGAAAACAGACATGACCAACTAAACTTATAATGGTGCCGAAAGATCATCGACAATCAAAAGCGATTACATATTTTATTAAAGTTACGTGCTGCTTTGTAGTGAATGGTATAAGAAGGTATATGCCGTATTATTACTGCTTTTTTTTTAAATACACCATACCCATCAAAACATTCTATCATTTGATTAAAAATGAAATGATTTTATCATCGTGAATGTCTTTTTCGGTTTTTGACGTAGGTAGCAGCCAGCATCTGTGTCATTGTATATGTAGTTACATTTTGAACGTTGCTAAGTTTATAATATCGACTGTGGAAAGGAAAAAGGACTTAACCCACAGTTTCTTCAAAACAGGTTTTTTTCGATAATCACAATGGATCAAACTTGATACACGTTCTATCAAAAGGATGCAAGCTGCAAATGCCGAATTACTATCTAAATTTAGCTTTTAAGATTGAAAAAATGACCTTGTAAAAAAATAAAACCAAGAAAAAAGATTAAAATAAAGGTTTTTCCTAGACAATTTCTTTAATTAATATTAGATTTTGTCAATTAAACACCAGTTTAGAAGTCTACGTGCACTTCAGGGTTGTGTATAATTCATAATTTGCATATGTCACAAAATCATCAAATCACGTTTTTAGCGCCTCCTGTAAAATTCGATATGTGTGGGTTACGTCCTTTTTCCTTTCCACAGTCGATATGTATTATCAAATAAATAATCATCGTTAGCCATATAACAATAAATGGGAATATACCGTTTGGCTTAAAAGTTAGATATGCTTTACAATAAGCTATTCCTAAAATACCTAAATTTGTCGCCAAATTTTAAATTTGCTTTATGACATGCTCTACAAAGATTCATTTGATATTTTTATTATAGTGACTTTTTCATAGTGATAATGCAATATGTTATTGTATTTTGCGTTCGTTATCGGTATTTTTTGTTTCTAATGTACAATAATTTGGAAAATTTATATTTGTTATATTTGTTATTAAATTACTTACAGAACTGCATTTTTATAAGCGGCAATTGATGAATTTCCGTGTTGAAAAATTGAAGCTTTTTGTATAGCATATTTTTATCATATTTTTTTAGTGGAAATATATGGTATTTGATACCGCACAAAGAATGCGTTACTGTATACCCTCTGCAAAGTTTACGACAATGGCCCTGGTTATGTGAGATAAAAATTTGATCATGTTATACGCACCCTGAATATATTTCAATCTGGTGCATTAGCTTACTGAGAATATGTTATTTGGATACAAGTTGTAGTAGTTAATACATGGGGTTGTGGAATATGCAGGATTATACGCGTGTTTCGAGTTTACCGTTGCCATTCTTCAAGTCTGTAAATCCACATATAACGTGTGCTTGATGTTAGTTCGGGTAACAGGGTTGATAATAAATAATATCTTACATTCGTTAACAATTGCATTTTATTTAATTGAAAAAGTTTACCACACAGATTTAAATATTTAATTTTATCAATAAGAACAAAACCGTGGTCGTATAACTCGGGAACATTTTAAACTACCTGATAAAAAAAAATAAAGAAATACCTACGTAATTGACCTTAGTTGAACTTAGTTGAATACTGTACAACTTCCGGTGCCTTATCTATCTGTATTCTTCATATTATTTACTATCATTTTCATCACTATTGTAATAAAAGTTTTCGTACAAATTTACTATGAATTAAAATATAAGTTGTAAAAAATTAAAAACCGTTATTTAAAATCAATATATTTGTATCTTTATAACGAACTTTAGCTGTGGGCTTACTGAAACACTTGTGGTTGAATAAAAATATAATTTAATCTTATAAGGAAAAGTTCATGAGTTAAGTAAGCAGTAAGAACTTTATTATCACTTATGTTTATATTATATTGAAGCACAGTAAAATAAATTTAACTTTAATAATTTTATAAAGCATCTACCTGTATATTTGAGCGTAACGTATAATATTTAATTTATTTCGAATGTGCTTGGATAGCAGATCGCATGTTTTATGAAAATAGTGGATAATTTTCGTTACCACCCTACATATCAGTAAAGGTATGAACGAAATAGTTTATAGCTACCCCGTACAACCTCAGGTGAATGTTAACTACCGTATGAACAGCAAGTACACTTACGATGTTCATAAATCAGAAGAGATGAATAAGTCCCAAGAATTAAAAATATATTTTAGATTATGGGATTAGGATAATGGTTCAGTTTGATGGGTGTAACTAAGCTCAATCCAATGACAAAACAAAAAAATATAATTGAAAATTATGTTAATAGAAAATTTAAATTAACTTTGATTATTCCATGTATTGTGTTACTAACTGTGACACGTGTTTCGCCTCTTTCAGAGGCATCTTCAGACTTACTTTTGCTTACTTATTTACAGTTACTTACTTACTTACAGTTAGTAACACAATACGTGGAATAATCAAAGTTAATTTAAATTTTCTATTAAAATGAACTTCCACAAAGCTACCGTTGAAACCATCGAAAGTATGAAAATTATGTTATTTTGTTTGATAAAATAAGCCATCTTTATGGCTTTATCAAACATTTATAAGCCATCTTTATATTTTTCCAAGAACTCGAATAAACACAATTACAGGAATCATATTTTTAAATAATCTGTATGAAAATGTAAAAAAAAAACATATTCTTAATAACATCGCAGTGATTTATGTGGCGGGATTCAAGCTAAACTCTTCTTAAAATGGTATATACAATATATGTTTTTTTTTTTAAATCCATATTCGCTTCTAGTGTAGAGCATATGAACACTTAATAGAGGTATCTCATCATAAGTGTTTCTACGGGATCTGTTTGTTATTTAGTCGCTCAACTTCTATTTTTCAAAGAGTTGAAGTGATACAAGGATAAGGCAAGACAGGGCTAGTGGTTAATTAATTGCCCTCGCCACCCATCATTATTTGAGAATTTTTAGACATCACAAACGCCCGTGCCTTTGAACAGAAATCGATCAAGATTTTAAAAATGCTGTTCGTACTGGGACTTGAACCCATGAGAGCCGACACGGAAGCCAACGACGTTGAACGCTGCGACATCGACCCGACAAATTGAGTAAACAAATCGTTTTGTTTTGGGCTTGATACCTAAACTTTATCCACTCAATGTATGCAGAATGCAATGTATTTGTTCTTGACTCGCTTAACCTAACTTTTGAAAAAGCTTAAAAATATAATATAAGTTTAGAAAACAACTAATACACTCGCAACTTTTTCGCTACCCTTTTTAATGCACAATATATAATAAATTATTATAAATTTTTCAATGGACACTTTCAAAAGAGAAACATTGTAAATATTAATTGAGAGGTCTCCAACTTTGTTAATTGGGAAATCATCTTATTCTTGGCGACATTATTTCTAAACGAGCTTTCAAATTTCAACGAAAGTTAAAATGTATTTTTTGTTAAAACGAATTTTCTAAGCAATTAATCATCAAAAAATGATAATTGATTACAGAAATAGAAAAAAAATGCATTTCTTGGAGTAACACTTTACAACATAGTTTCAAAGAATAGTCTTTTTGTTAAAACAAGATTATGTTTTTCTACATTATATAGTTGTATATAGTCCCCTGTGTGGTCGAGTGGTTAACGTTGTTGGCTTCGGCTACGGAGGGCCCGGGTTCAAATCTCGGTACGGACAGTTTTTATAAATTGATTTTTCAATCGATTTATGAATTTCTGTTCAAAGGCATGGATGTATGTGATGTCTTGAATTCCCCCCTTTCACCCATCCTATCCTATGAACGGGGCGTACCGAGAGCGATTAGCTTACCACTAATCCTGTCCTAGCCCTATTCTTCTATCCCTACTCTCTTGGAAAAAAGAGAGGTTGAGCAACTGAGTAACAAGCAGTTCTCGTAGAAACACTTCTGTTGAGATAAACTCCATTAGGAGTCCATATGCTCCACATTGGGAGCGGACATGGTTTAAAAAAAAAAAAATATAGTTGTAAAATTGACAATATATAGAAAAAGTGTGGAGTTTGTACTTTGCACTTCACGTACGTGCGTACTTCACCAAAAATATTTACCCGATTTTCATCCCACGAGTTGCGACTCCCACCCTTCCAATCATAAAATTAGCGGGGCGATTGGTTAATCACTTGCCATGTCCTAGCTCTATCCTGTTTCCTAACTCTCTTCGAAAATTTAGAATTCGAGCAACTGAGTAACAAGCAGCTCTCGTAAAAAGCTTATATTGTAATACCTCAGTTAGTAAACTATATATCCCACATTAATGAAAAAAAAGTGAGTTCCGGCAACTTATTTTTTCAAATAAAACCACTGAATATCAAACACTATCACAATACAATCACGCCAGAATGAAAAAAGTTTAGGCTCGGCATCAGAAAAGAGCATGAAAAATATTTGTTTGGAAGTGGTCCAGCTCTCATCTATTGTGAATAGAACATTTCAATAGCAACACATAGTTCCTTTGTAAGAGAAGGTGGCGTTTATCAGACCAAAACAGTTTATGAACATTCGTGTTGTTTCAAATTTGGCTTAACTAAATTTTAAGTTTGTTTTAACTAAAATAGGAAGTGTGTATTTCACACGTGTTCTGCATCAAACGTAGATTATTCATAAAATAACTAAGCGATCATGAGCCAGCTTAACGTGATTTCAATGGAGAAAAGAGGTGTCCAATATCAAATTTAGTTGAAAATGTTATTCATTTTACTCAAATAGATAAGTCTTAACCACGTTGACAATCAATTATTTTATATACCATAATTTATATACATCAACACGAATAATAATCATTAAAAATCGATAAACTTAATATGGAGATTATCAAAATTATATTGATTACTTTCAATTACATATTATAAGTACTCGATCCTGAAAATTACTTGCAATATATTGTGCGTTTGATAAACTTAGACTATTGAATATATTAATACGCTTTGTGTACGTACAGTACATATAACATAAAACTTTATAAGTATGTTTTAGTTCCTTGATTAGTTATTACTGTCTTTAAATTTTTAAAGCCTTCATTCGTATAGTTATAAAAATAGGGTAATTTGAACTAATTCGAATAATACAATATCTTATCAGGTTATAAGATCAAACATAGCAATATATTGAATTTTAGTTCTACATTTTTTACTTAGTTGATAACTATTTCGGCTTTATGCCTTGGTCAGAACAATTTTTAAACTTAAATAAGCTTACCCATATAAACTTACTTAGTTTCTTAATCTTCTCATTGATTCTAACATTGTAACTTATATATATTAAAAATAAAGTTTTAACTGTAATAAAATGACTGTTTTTTCTAGGATCTGTGGCAAATATGGGAGCATTACATATATTTTTTTAATTCAAAATAGTTTAAATTTCAATGCTTATGTATAATTACATCAATTTATTAATAATAATAAAATTAACACCTATATTTCAATATGAAAAGTAGAAAGCAACCAATAATAAACACGTTTCATAAATGACTACTAAATTTAATATAAATTTCGTCTTGGAATTAAAACTTAGCAGAAACCCATAAACAATGAATCAATAATATAAAATGAAAGTCATCAAATTTAATGTTGTATTAAAAAATAAATTTCCACATGTTACCGCTGGATCCATTGAAAACAAATCACTACTTGGTGTAGACTTTTACTATACATATTCATGTTAGCTACTGGAAAATAATTCTTCTGTGTTATAACAAGAACAAACCCAGCATGATGTTTCCTTGGCAAAAAAAAAACGTCCGTTTATTATTAACAGGTGTAACAACATAAGCTTATCGTATTTTTTCCATTCACAATGAAGGTGCTAATAGACATCAACTTTTAAAATACAAATACATTAAGTCGGACTGTTATATGTAATAAAAATGTTATTTTTATATATTCGATACTTTCGGTGGTAGTAATCAAATATACCTACTCTGGCTTCTCAGTCAATATTGAAAAGTGATTCTGATCACAGCCATATAGCTGCAATTCAAAACACTGAGATCAATAATTGATAACTCTTCGAAAATTTTCAAATTGTTTAAGCATTACACTTTATTTACTATTTGACATATATTTGATAAATTTGAAATTATAGCAAGGACTCGTGCACCATTTCAGTCATGAACCTACCTCAGCACATACATTGTTATCTGACATCTGACGATGGCAGTAATAATATATTTGTTTCTTGAATATCTACAATCAGAACACTCGCATTTGCCATTCAACGCAAATAATTATGGGTTCCATCTCTAAGGTAAATTCCGTAATTAAATTAGGCAACAAGGCCTTACTTAGTACCCGTTGATTAGGTAAGTAACTAAAATCAAATACGTTCTCAGGGAAAAACCAATTCATTCACGTACAACAAAAAGGTTTTTTTGGAAACTGTATTACAACATTAACATTCTAGTTTAACACTTACCAACTGGGAGGAAAACTAATTCTTGTTATAAAATACATTTTTACTAATCGTGTCCGGCCCCAATGTAAAGTATTTGGAACATTAATTGACAGAAGCTTTTCTACAATAATTGATTGTTACTCGTTTGCCCAACATATTTTTCTCGAAAAGAGTAAGGATAAAAAAAACTGAGCAGTGAGAAAATTAATGATGAGCCTATCACTCTTTCTACGATACATTTTTGTTGAAGTTCGAATTGGCGTGAGGGATTTTTAATCACATTTTCGAACCAAAATCCAAATATCGATTGAAAAATCGATTTATTAAATACTATGATTTCAACCCGTGAACATAGCAATCGGAGCCAATGACGTTGGCACTAGACCACGGAACGGACTATGTAAAAAGCATATTTAAAAAAAAATAAGCTGGTTGAAAGATAGATAATACACATATTAGAAATATCGCCTCGTAATTTTGTTTGTGAAATTATTACGGTTTTCAAATATTTTATCTATTTTAGTAGCTTGCCATATTTACGAATTGTTTTTTTTTAATTTTTCAACTAAGCCCATAAAAGAAGTACACTTTGCGCAGTTATTTGTATTTTTATAACCAAGCCAAACTTTAAATAAAACACTAATTTATGAGAAAACTCTTAGTATACATAATTTATTTCACAAAAAAATAATTTTGTATTTGATTATGCTTGTTTAAAAACTGGACTAAGTATGAAAGTATGTACTTCGGAAGATAATACGTAAAGTAAAGAGGAATCATGAATAAAAATTCCTCAGGAAAACTTTTGTAATGTATAATTTAAAATTTTGGTGAAACATAATATTAAACTTTTTATAACCACCAAACATAAAGAGATCCCCATTAAAAGTAAATTTTATTAGATAAATTTTCGAACATTTAACGTCGTTTAGTAAAGTACGACAATGATTGATGTACAATTTGAGTTTTTTTTGTGCTTACGTTGTCAACTTGTCACAAATGATGGTTTAATTTATAGCGGTATTCTAACGGGTACTTTATATCTTATAAATATGTATCCCTAGATGTCCAGTATCTTAGATAAAACCAAACAACAATAGTAAGATTATTTTTTCCTACAAATAAAATCATATCTTACGATTGGCATTTCTACGTGTAGGTATTGCAATACCGGACGAATATATCAGTACCGGTATTGTTAATATCAATACCGGTTTATCAAAAAAAAGTTTCAATAAAGCAAAAGATTACGGCGAATTATTACCGCAATAACGGATAATAAATCAAAACGAGGATTTCGTATTTTAAAAAAATTCATGTCCGCTCCTAATGTGGAACATATCGACTGTGGAAAGGAAAAAGGACGTAACCCTCAATTTTCCAAAACAGCTTTTTTTTGATAATCACAATGTATACAACTTGACACACATTCTATCAAAAGGATGGAGACTGAAAATGCCGAATAAGTATCTAAATTTAGCTTTTAAGTTTGAAAAAGATGACCTTGTAAAAAATTAAAACCAAGAAAAAACATTGAAATAAAGGTTTTTCCGAGACAATTTCTCTAATCAATATTAGGTTATGTCAATTAAACACCAATTTAGAAGTATCCGTGCACTTCAAGGTTGTGTATAATTCATAATTTGCATATGTCACAAAATCATCAAAACACGTTTTTAGCGCCTCCTGTAAAATTTGATATGTGTGGGTTACGTCCTTTTTCCTTTCCACAGTCGATATGGTCTCGCAGTGGAGGTATCTGAACAGATATTTTTCTACGAGAACGGTTTGTTTCTCAGTTTTTTAGAATAGGATGATAAGGAGGGAAAATCAAGACATCACATACATCAATGCCTTGAAAAATCAATCTTTAAAAATTGTCCGTTCTGGGATTCATCCCCGTGATCTCCGTGTTCTTAGTATAAGTTATATTAAATATATGGCATTAATATACGAATGATTTTGGTTAATAACTTTTGTTTTATTTAAATAATAACACATCATTAAAGGTTCGTGAATTCCGAAACTTCTCTACATTGATACAAATTCATCGTTATCAATTTTATATAAAAAAAATATGTGATGGTTTCTATTATCAATTTAAAATTCGATTCAGGCTCATTTTCAGTACCGAAATACCGGTATTTTTTTATCGTCAACATTGGCATTTCGGTATACAAATAGCACCATAATTACCGGAATCCTGGTTCCAGTAATACCAGTATGGAAATCCATGTCTGCGTGTTCTAAAAATATTAAGTATTTTTTGAAAAATAAATCCCTTTACTATTTACACAGAGTGGCTCTCTCCATAGCAAAGAATAAACGAAAAGAAAATGCAAAATTGAAGCATCTGGAATTGTGCAATTGTCTGATGAGAAAAATTTGTTATTGTAAAATACATACAAAATTGTTTAATTGCCAAAGTCGGCTCATTCGTGTTGAGAAAGTCTCATTTGATATATTTGTCCCGAACAATATTGGTTCTTCAAATAAACTAGTAGGCCATTTATCCAAACTTTAGATGAATGGCCATCTAGGAAATGAAAGGGTTCGTTGAGACTTTAGCTTTCAGCAAGTATGAAACACCCTTTTTTTAATGTAACATCAAAAAATTGTACGTTATTACCCAGACTTCAGATTTTTGAGGATTTTTTCTAGATTATGTATGTTATTGATACAAATAAAAATTAAGATGCATTTGAAAATTAAAATGTAACTTATTATATGTGCATAATATTTATACAGCTCATTATTTAATTATAAAGAAGAGCTTAAAGATGGATAAAATACTGTACAGCATTCATTTTTTTACTGTTTTGCGTGGGCTGTTTCTAAAGTGGAAACTTGAATGATATATACCTACTCATTTTTTAGTCAACAGAAGTTGAATTAACTCAATTTAGATAATCAAAAAATCCTGATAAGGATAATGAACAATAATCCCACGTATTTTTATATTCTACAGGTTATCAAAATAACTAAATTAAACTCATCTGTATAATTATTAATAACATATACTCAAAATCTATTAACTTTTATGTACTCAGTTATATTATTTGTCGGGTTAAAAATAATTAACCTATTATGGATCAAATATTGTTATCTAATACGTATTACGTGGGCTCATATTATTATATTTTATAGAATTCCCTAATTATTTTTAATAATTCTACTAATTCCAGTTTTAATTGATATGGAAAAGGACCAGAATTTATTAATAATTGAAAAATTCTATTCTATCCATATTTTACTACCATTATAGGAAATTAAAAATCTAACCACTTATCATCAATATATCTCGTATTGTCATAATGACAGGTTCAATTTTATAATTTATTACACACACGTACTGAAATATGTGTCAACCTTCTTGGACCATTAAGCTTTGGTTCAAACTATGTACTTGGTATTAAAGCGCAATATTGATCAAAATGTCATCGAATTTTGGTAGTTAACGCTAAGGGATCCAATCCCGGAGCCGTTTTGTGATCACAGGATTTCGGGATTAACAATTTTTCCGGGATCTCGGGATTGAACATTCAACATAGACTCGACAATTTTGAAATCCTGAGATTTTTCTACAATCGCTGCTTCAGTTAAACATCTCTTTTGTAAAAAAAGATAAAGCTAGGCTGGTATTAATGGTTAGCTAGTAGTATTTTTTCTCGCTTCGCTATGTTATTTGAAGCAAAGATTTTTATAAAATAAGACTGACGAACTGAAGAACATACTAGTTGATAAAAGTAAACGACTGTTTTCATTACAGCACTCTGTTTTGTAGAAAAACTGACAAAGGCGGTGTATCCTTGATTTCATTTAGGTTTTACGAGAAGAATATTACATAAAATTTGTAAAAACTGTATATAAAAAATATTTTTTTTTGTAAATAAGTGACTGAATATTTCTATCGATTAATGTTCGGTAAATTAGAAATCAAAATTGGTAATTAAATAAACAAATGTATGTAGAATAATAAAATAAGCATGATCTGTAACATACAATATATTTCAATAATTTCGATGGATTCGGCGCTTACTTTGTGGAAGTTTATTTTAAATATAAATAATTATGATATCTTTATTATTTCTCAGGTTGTGACAAATTGTGAAAAGCACTTCGTCTCTTTTAAAACATCTTCAGAGTGTATGATTATTACATAAATGACACATTAATTTCAAATATGACAGACGGCTCAACGCTGTTAAATTTATTTTCTTTATTACCTACCCTTTCTTAGAATATCAGTATTTAATTAGTTATATCTTCCCTCCCTTGCATCTTCCCTCTTCCCGTCGTAACACATCATATAGAATAACAAAATTATCATATTTAGTTTATATTAGAATTCAATACATAATGTGTGTATAGTTCAAATGCATGTTTTAAAAAATCCTTTCTTCTACTAGCATCACTTTTTATGTAGATTCTTTTAGAAGCAGTTAAATAATTTCGTATATCTTTTAATACAATACTACAATTTTGTGCAAAATCTTTTCGAAACATTTATTTTTATGTTATCAACGACTGTGTCACTTATAAATTCTTATCACATTTTTCTGACAAGTCCCATGTTATAGTGTGCCTGCTATGAATCGCGAGCATTAATATCATTCTCTTGTCATGATTTTCATAAACTTTATTAAAATTCTATATCTTTAGTGTAGTGTAGTAAGAAGCGAGGAAAATGGAGTAGTAAAACAGGAACTTATGACAGAAAGAAGATAAAGCTGTGCCCTTTAGGGAGAGGTAAAAATAATATGAAGTATACTTCACAGGGTCGGATTCCGTGCCGATATATTTTTTTTATTGTCATTATTAAAGAAGTGTTTATTTTTTTATCATTAGGAAATTAATATACCAATCACGTTTATTTTATTCGCAAAGGCCGATTCAATTAAAAACACTGTTTACAATTAAATTATCAATCTCGCCTAAGCTACTCAATAATATTATAATGTCATTTTTGTTAAAATCAATTATTCAAGCCTCCAACTTAACTAACAAAATACAAATCTACGCTTTTTTAAATTAATATATAGAAATAAATTAACATGTGATTTTTTAATATTATGCGCTGAATGTTTTAGTTATTTCATCGTGTAAATTTCGATGACTTTCATTGACCGCCTCAACATTTTTTCCAAACGTAGGTACGTATTTGAAGGTTAAGCAAACAATATAGCTGAAAAAATAAACACTTTTTTTGTATTTTTGTTTCTTGCAATAACAAAAACAAAATCCGAAATAAAACACAAATAAACGTTCTTTTTAACAAAGTAAATATAATTTTTAAATATTCTTTGGGCTAAGACACTACAAAACTTATTAACCAAAATAGAACAATGATATTTAATTCACCTTAATAATACCCTGGGCTTGTGGTCGATTGGTCGACGTTGATGGTTACGGCTAAGAAGCTCCCGGAATCGAATCATCATGTGAAGAGTTTTTATAAATTGGTTTATGGATTTCTGTTCCAAGATTCCTACTACCTATAAGATCTTAAAAACACTTAGCATAGCGAGAGCGATCAGCTACCCAATAATTCTGTATTAGCTTTATTCTTATATCCCTTACTCTCTTCAAAAAAAGACAGGTCTAGCAACCAAGTAACATGAAGTTCCCTAAGAAAAAATCTATTGAAATACGATTCATTAAAAATCCATATGCTTCACATTAGGAGTGGACATCATAAAAATAGTACACCTATGTTATACAGAAAATATGTGGGAATAAATATTTTTATCTGTATGAATTCAAAAAAACGTAAAATAATATAAAGCCATTTCGTGGCGTTATTAAGTTCTCATATACATTTGTAATTTATGGAGTTAAAATATTTTTACTCCAAGCTGTCGGATTTGTATAATTTTGTTATTCAGCATTTAACTTTTAAATTTTACCACTAAAGAATTTTCAAAAACACTACAAGATACAATGTCAGATAACTTTGATAACGAGTAACATTACTGCCAACGTAAAAAATAAATATTTCTCGGCCTGTTTACTTTTTGGCGACTTATTACAATAATTCTAATTAAACTCGACGAAAGTCTTGTCCAGAGTTGGCACTTCTCTGGGGGAAGTTGAGATATATGGTACGGGTGGGAGTCAACCTTCAGGGCTCAGCTTTCATCTTCCCGAAATGCGAAAGTCGCGTTAAATTGCATAAAAACGTGATCTGCCTGTTTGAAAAGCTACCAAGACCGAGTGAGTTGAAAATGAGAATTTTGGATGCTCCCAAAATAAACGATTTGAGAGCACAAAGCTTACAGATTATTAACCCTCTATTATTGCTTGCCGCGGGAAACGGCATTTAAATTTTTGTCATGTAACACCGGCCTGCAGACGAATTTACAGCGATGTAATATTAACTTATAGGTAAAAGCACTTAGTCACGTTCTTTTATATTACCTCTTACATCATACACAATAAAATCAACACAAAACTACCATATCGCTACCTGAAAGCAACATTGAGATAAATCAAAAATACCTATTTCGAGATAATTAAACATTATTTTTTGAATCAAACATTTAAAAAACATTATTTAGTTGCAAGAACCCTGAAATATCAAATTATTTTACTTCTAAAAATATTATTGTGTATATGGTTGACAGCTATTTCGGATTACACCCTGATCAGAACTATGTATGTTGAAACTTATATAAACATAGCTATATATTATATTGGATTAGAAGAGATACAGAATACATCATTTCATTCACTTTAACATCATACTTATTATGCAAAATATTGTAGTTTATTAAATAACCTGCCTTTAGTATTTCTTGAAATGATAACAAATACAAGATTATATAAAGTTAATTAATATAAACTTAGTAATTATTTATTATGAGTTACATTAGCGTCTTGTAATGATTTTAGCAATGGTGATTGATTGATATTTGTTGGGTCAATAATAGTTGGGCATCTAATTCTGGACCTTTTTTGTGATCCCGGGATCTCGGGATTGTCATTTACCATGATTTCATATTTTTTTTCTTTTACATATCACTAATTCTAATACAAAATTATAACATATTTCTTTTTTATAAACCACAGTTGCTTGAGATCATATGCGATCCCGGGATTGGAAAACCTAGTCATTTACATTTTCATCGGCTTATTTATTTATATTAATTTCTAGTTGCTCTGGTACTTTTAGCTTAGGGCCTTTACAACAAAGATAAGAATAGATAAGTGCTGGATTAAAATGTATGCTATGTGCTATTTCTCTGTGTTTGTGTTCTACTCTCACAATAGAATTACAAAACTAGAGATTATTTCAAATAAATTGTATTTAAAATTGTATTCTTATATGGTTAAAAAAAAACAAGATGGTATAGATTTTAGTACAGGGTTATAGACATCAAAAACCTTTCTCGTGAAATAATTTTATACTGAGATTGAATGCGAGTTCCCATTTGTACTAGAGCAAAGAAAACTTTTTTGCATTGTAAAGTATCCTGTGTAATTAAACAACTTCCAAGTTTTTCTTGAGCAAAACTTTATTTTACTTGAATAAAAACTTCTTTTAAAATATAATCTCTCAGAAAGTTTTAAAATCGGATGATGCTGTTACGGCCTTTAAAAATTGGATTGCAGCTGCATTTAATGGATAGTGCACATATAAAGTTTCCGGATATTTTATTTGTTTTCTAAAGTTCGGAAAGTTCGGTAAGTTTCCATGGGAATACGTCACTATCTATAAACATGTATGTAAGTAAACTTCGCTATTCAACTAAATTTTGTCAATATTTCGTTTGATAGCAATTTATTATATATGGAAAAAGTGTCATTTTTGTATGAATAAGGCGGTAACAGAGATTAAGTAAAAGTGTTATGAAAGTGACTCTGATTTCTGGAAAAAATAGTGCGAACTTCTACGTACATGAGTTGAATGAGAATTTCGATACGGATGCTTCACATTGGCAGAACAGAGAGTATCGTTGAATACAATAAATACAACAGAGGAATCTTGATTTATCGCTGTTAAGAGCCTTTCAAAAGAATAATGCGAGAAAATCTTACACGATAAAAATGCAGGAAATTATGAATGCGAGAACAATAGATTGAAGTCCCAATGTATCTGAAAATAAAATGGCCGAGTACATTTACGCGTGATCTATGTTTCACATATTTAGAAGAAAGCTCTCTTTGATTCTTTATAATATGAAAGTTGTATGGTCCTATTAATGAATCCAAACCATTTCTCAGAGAAAAACCATCGACTTAAAAATAGTTATGTTAAAATAAGTTCAATTAACATGTCATAGAAAAATTATTTGTGCTTAATATTAGGTGCATATATGGCTTAAAAATATATGAAACAAAATACATACATCGCTTCACTCTCAAACTGAAAATTTACTTTACTTTTACTCAAAAATGATTTTCAGAAGATGTTTTTCAATAATCGGTCTTAAGTTATAATATGTCTTCGAAAGTTTGTTCATTCAAAAACGAGATTATAATAAAATTGCTGGAATTTTCAAAGTTTGATAGCTTTCAAAAGAGTATGGCTTCCATATGAAGTATCTTGAACTTACGAGTTAGAAAGAAAAGTTTAGTGACAATTTTTTCACATTTTCTTCGACAGCGAAAATTGTTTTAAAGTGCAATGCTTGGTAAACACCTGCTACAAAGCCTCATACAGATGACAAACATTCTTATAAAGGTAGTAACCAGTAACGTATAAAGTTATAGTTTAGATGTCTCTTCGTATGGCAATATATATCTAAAATATGTCGAACCCAGCATGTATCTTAAACAACTTTATACGCTTTATATGTAGTTCTATATAAATTTACATACTTCAACGTGGCAGGTTGTCATTGTTATTTTCAAACAAAAAATGGAAGAAAATTACACGAAATAATATTTTGTCTCTGAAAAATAACCGTTACTAATCTACATTATGTTTATCATTATTTAAAACTGACATTATATACTGTTAACACGTTGTATACTGTGGCTCATAAAGTGCTCACTCGTGGAATGACAATAATGTTAACATAGGGAGGAGTTTTACATAGTTTATTATTATATTGTATATTACAATATATGTATGAGTATAATTACGTCAGATTTTATGACCACTGTCCAGTAAAAAAATAAAGTTAGATTTTGTGTACAATGCCATTCTCCAATGTAGAGCATATAAACTTCTGATGAAGCGTTTTTTTGCTTAGTTAGAACTGATTGTCAGTCGCTCTACATTTAGCTTAATGGAGACTACAATAGAATAATAGTATTAAAAATGGACTAGTGTTTAAGTAAGCGCTTTTTTATGACTTGTTTTTTACGATCAGAAAGAGTAAAATCATATTTTACATTATAGAAATACGTTAATCCGTTAAAAATCAAAAGTTAAATGTATCCATTTGCGGATTTAAACTAGTGAACTCGCAACTGAGTAGACATTGCCTAAAATTATTCATTGATCTCTCAGCTTCAAGATATACAATTTTAGTATCCGCAAAATGGCACAACACCAATTTAGGAATCTTATGATTATCAAAATACTATCGTTAAATTTTTCAAAAATATGGAAGCATGTTTTTAATTCTTCTGAATTGCTCACACATAAAAGCACAATAATAAAGCCACTAATTAATCTATATTGTAATTAGATTTGACAATTATTTAACTTCCCTTAAGTTGTATAAGTACGCGAAGTTACGAGCTCTGCACTCTAATCTGACTATTTAGCGAAATAATTACTTTGACATACCTATTGCCGTTCGTACTGTAAACTTTGTATTCGTGGTAAAGCAATAAGAACATACCGCGATAATAATTCTATCAAATATAAATTAGACAAACGATAGCTATCGAAAATTATTTGTAAACAGATCAAACTGAACCCGAGCACGACTATTTTAAATTAAACTACTAAGTCCGCTTACTTTAAACCTGCGAAATTATGTTTTCTTTAAATTAAATTCTTCGAGGATTCCAGAAATCACACGAAAAGTTCATTTCTTTTATTCACTGAGTCACGGATACGTTTAATAGTCAACGATAAAATTAGACGGTCTAGCCATCGAATTTTATAATTCCCATTACCAAAAACCTACCCCGCCGCACGTAACGAAAAGGCTTTTTTCCCGATGTTTCAGGGTAGTTTTTATTTCAATAGGCATACACACAAGCGGGTTTGGGTACGAATCCAACAAAAAAAGGCTTCGCGGCCGTTACCGCAAATTGTTACCAAGCCGCGAAGCATACAAATGGCTCGGTATAAAAAGTGGATCGTATTTGCATAGACTTCTCTTACCTCCAGTAAAAATATGTTTTCAGCAAACACTTGAAAAAGCTGTCCCACAATTTCAGACTGGATCTACGTCTCGTATATTTAAGTGGATTCGTCTTTCTAACTTATTTAGTGGGCGAGGGTGTTTTTTCCCATCTCCCTTCTCTGAATTTTCAATCAAAGGTGCATTCTTACTGCTTTCTTAGTTTCTTGCTTTTCCCGCTTCTTTTAGTACCGCATCTACTCGATTCTTTCTACTGCTTCTCAGCAGGTTACTCGAAAGAAAGTACCGCGGTCTTAAAATTAACATTAAACGATAAATTTACATTTTACTTTTCGTTTCCCAATAACGAAAAATGCTTACACGACCTTAAATTATAACAATTAATTAAAAATATATTTATTTCTTACTGTTGATGCCAATATGTCACATATTGGTATACATTATTTTTGTATCCATGTCCGCTCCCAATGTGGAGCATATGGCTTTCTAATGGAGATATCTCAACAGAATTTTTTACTACGTGAACTGTCTGTTACTCATTTACTCAACCTCTCTTTTTCAAAGACAGTAAGTAGGTATATAAGCACAAGACTAGGACATCACTAGTGGTTAACTAATCGCTACGCTCAGTTATTAAGGGATTGAAAGGGTGGGAGGGAATTTTCAGACATCACAGACTTCGAACAGAAATCAATTTAAACAAATGTTGTTTTTACTGGTACTCGAACCCGTGAGACCCGCCCGGAAGTCAACAACGCTAAGTCCCGTAATACAAATATTTGCATATTAATGCATTGATAAACCTAAAAAAATATATTTAGTATTATAAAATAATATATTTTAAGCAAATCAAATATTTTCACACGTAATGGCATAAGTAAAAAAACTTTTATTCAAAATTTACATTGACATGTATATTTTCTCTACCATATTATAATTTTCTTTTAAATAAAATGTTTTTCATCGATATTCGTTTTATTATTTGAACATATTCATGATAATTATTAGCCAAAGAAACTTATAAAGCTAACACTACAGAAAACTGCCAATTCATCTCAACGCAGTATTAGTTATTGCATACAAATTAACGTAACCAAAAATGTAAAGTTGACAAAAAAACACTTTTGGAAGAGATCGACTTGGTTCGTAAACACAAAAGGGATACTTACCTTTATCTACCAGTGATTTAATTTGACGATGATTAATCAAACTGTATAAGGTTACTGTATTTGAACCGATAAATTATAAAGAAGTTACCACAATATTTTCTTAACCTTCTTTCATTGGCTTATCATTTATACAGGTTATTATTTATTTTTTAAATAACTAAAAAAACATTTTGTATAAAAATGTTAGAGCGTATGTCCAAGTTGAATTAATACGTTGACAGAATTTTATAATATAAATTATAATATTGAAAAAAACTTTTAAAAAAATTTAAACTTTTAGATCAACTCAAAATCTATAAAATAAGATTTTGAATTACCAACAAATTATTTTTTATAATAAAAGTGATGACAACGAGTGAAAAACATAAAGATTAATTAACAATAAATATTTCTCTACAAAACTTTTCCAATTTGTAATAACTATATTAGCACAATATTGGTCATCCCTGGCGACTAGAGAGAACGCCATTCTCTTCGCAATCATAGTCTTTTTATTTGAAAAATTTTGAGCGGATCTCGTGACAGGTTTTATTTCTGGATTTCAAATGGAAAATCGAATATGCCAGGTGTTGGTTTCTGATTGCTGGTACTTCGTCATTTTTCTTATGTCAAATAAAAGGTCATAATTATTGTATTATTGTTATTTATTATTGAAACAAACCTCATTAAGCATTTCTATTTATCAAAATTCACAGTCAAGAGTCGTAAGAAACCTAATTTTAAACAATATTATTAGAAGACTCCGTTTCCAAATGATTTGTCGATTTATACTGAAAGGCATGTCTAGCAGGACAAAACAAGAGCGATAATTTAATCACTAGTCCAATTCCAGCCATATTCTTATATTCTTAATTTCTTCCAAAAAGAGAAGTTGAGTTACTAAGTAACGAGCAATTCTGCGTATATCAATTTCTGTTCAGATATTCTTAATTAGGGTTACATACAATGTTCCCTCTAAGCCAGCTATACTCAACCTTTTATTCCTCCGGGCCGCATTCCGATGTTTGCTTCTCTACGTGGGCCGCAACATATTTATGGTATACTCCTTTTTTTTTTTAGCTCACCGAGTAATTTGAAATCCTCAATTTGGTATACGTTTTCCCGAGATATCTCCAAAATTCCTTTTTTTTAGCTCACTGATTGAGGGCTTACTGGGCCGCAGGTTGAGTATGGCTTAAAGTCTAAGCTGTGCAACATGCAATAAACAGAGCGCACAAAAGTTACACCAGCTATACCACCACCAGAATAAATTAATTGTCATTATATAGCGTTGATTATTATTGCCATTATAAAAAATAGCCATTTCTATAAGTAGGTATAAATACCGTTATGTGGCGCAAATTTTTTTTAATTTCCTTTCAAAGTTGCACAGTTAATGTATTTTGCGCACATAATTTTCGGAAAATTAGACAGAACATTGGTTAGATATATTCTTCAGTGGGAACTGGGAACTGACATGGTTACAAAAAAAATAGAAAACCTAGTCGGCCACTACTCAAGCGAGAACTTATACAGTAAACGAAACTTCAAATAGTCTTCTTTTAAGATAATTTAACTTGTAAAATGTTCAATCAACCTTGAATATTGATATTTTACAATTAATAATTATATGAAAATTGACAATGTTTAATATTTTAACATTAATATATGTTTAACTAAATAAGTTATTTTATAACTGAAAAATACATCCTTTTACTGATGCTCGATATCCTACTAGATTTTTTCAAAATTCTTTTGTTACATATTTCAAAAGCAAGTTAAAAAACTAAATTTATTTAACCTTAGTACACGTATGAAACTCATTTTTATTCTGTGCGCCACTTTTATAATTTTATGATAGAGTTTTCAATGAAAAAGTTTCGTTCATGCAGTTTTCAAATTTAACGCTTAATAAATATCGCTCAATTGAAATGTTTAGCCAGAGTCGACAAAATGAGATTATCTACGGATTCAGTGGGAACCAGAAACCATACAAAGCTTCTGTTCGATGCTCAAAGTGGGAACAGTAGATAACAACCATAAATATTTTTAACGTGTGCATTTTGAACGAATAATGATAATAATGAAATTTTTAAATGTTATTCTATGTATTATATTTTATTAATATAATATTATACAATGTGCATTGCCACTCTGCTGAATCTACGAAGCAGGTAGAGCTACTAATGTAACAACATTAAATATAATATAGTTAATTAGTATGTCTACTATTATATTTAATGTTGCGACAGTAGTGGCTTTACCTACTTTGGAGAATTCACATAATGGAATCGTATTTAGTATAATATTATTCTGCATAATAATAATATTTAAAAATTACTCTTTGTAAGCGGCTTCCGCGATATAGAAATGGAAAAGGTGGCCACTCGAGTGTTGCACTCTTGTCAGCATTTTAGGATTTTTTTTGCACCGAATTCTGAAGTTTTTATAAGTGTATTCTTCATCAAGACTTTTAATCAATTAACTAACTACTGACGCAACCTACTGGTAGAAGGTCTATCCAGTTACCTTTGAGCTACTTTTGTTAAGCTCTTGAAATATAGCATTAAAAACATAATATCGATAATAATTGAACACTTTTGTTGACTGAACATCCACTATTAGTATTCGCAAGGATTTTTTTTAAATCGGTTTATCCGTGTTAACCATTCAAGTGTTAGAATCTTTATATGATTTTATATGTATACTCACCTTAAAAATAAAAATATCCAAGGAACTAAGAGTCCACTTTGCATGTCCACATAGCTCCAGTAAGTAAATACAGGTAAAAGTAAGATAATGTATTATTATACAACAAATGTTTCTAAAGGTTACGTGTACAATTATGCACGATGCAACTCTATAAGCTCTTCGGTGGTCATGTCTTGGCTGTGCTCTTTCACAATTTTATTGATATCATTGTTACTCACCTCTAGTCCCAAGATACTGGCCAAAGACGCAATCTCGTTGACTAAAGACTGTACAGGTATGTTTTCAAACTCCTCAAAGTCACATTCGACTACTGTCTCTGGACAAATCTTTTTCCGCGCCACTCATTATGCGAAATATCGCTCGTTGAGGGAGCAATTTTTGTACAATTTTCTGTGCTAGTTATGCGAATTTGAACAAACTTTGAGCGATAATGTTTTTTTCAAAACAGACTGTGTGACTCGCCAAAAATATCGTATCTTTAAATATAGCAAAGAAGAAAAAAAAACTTATTGTGATTTTCACTGACACCGGCCATCAATGCCGATTCAGAGTATTTGTTATCGCAGAGTAAAATGCTTGTATTCTATTGTAATGAAAATATTTTCAATTACTTTTTATAATACCACAAAGCACGTCCGTGCTTTTCAAGCAAAGTTCGAGTCGTAAATAAAAACTTGTTGAAACGTGCCAACTAGCCTTTATACAATATAAACATAAACTTTTTAAAAAGCAACAACAAAAGTAACTTATGATTATATAGTTTTAAAATTCATTCTTTAAAATATATATTTTTTCAACACATGAAATTTGGAGTATATTCATAAAAAATATATACATTTGTACTAGTTCCCACTTTTATCTAATAAGATCTTGACAGGTATCGCTTTTGATGAATACTATCAACTGATCAGTTGATTATAAGCTGTAGTCAAGTGGTCATCTTTTTGGTTGACATGTTTTCGGTTTGGAATCTCAGTATGGTCAGTTTTATAAGATAATTTCTCATTGAAAGGTATGGATTTCTATGATTTATTAACTCCAGTTTTACTCTTTTATCCTAAAAATGGAGCGTAGCCAGAGTTATGAGCCAATCGCTTGTCCATCTATTCTTTTAGCATTACTTCGAAAACGAGTGTCTTAGAAATTAACGCTACGTCTTATCTGGACGAAATCACTACGAACGCGTTTGGAGCACAGCTTAAAGTGAATCAAAATATCGAACTAACTGATCGGAGAATGCGTTTTGTCACGTGGACACTATAGTGGCGGACACTATTTTATATTTTCGTGCCGCACCGAGTCTCTTTGCGTTCGCTTTGATTTCGTACAGTTAAAGAACAACTTATGTTGAGATAACCTTCATTAGGGCTCCATATACTTCGAAGTGACAGCGGTCATGACTACAAAAAAACGAAATAAATAAATAAAAAAATATTTTACGTAGTTAATCTTTGAGCAATGTTTTCTTTCACTTTCGATGCGCAGGTAGGTTCCTTGTTTCAGCTATTCATCTGTGCTCATGGCTAGTTTGAGGTTTATTATATCCATCGTGTTGAGACAATGCACTCCCACCTTCTCGTCTAGCACGTACACTATAACAATAGTATCTACACTCTTCAGTCTACAGCGTCAGGGCAGGAAAATTCATTCGGATATCATTTCAACTATAAGCGATTATTATCTTTGGATATGAACTTTGAGCTTAAGTTCTCAGCGATAAATGGATTATTAAGATCATTCCACGGGTAGCCATATTTACCTGGCATATTTGATAATAGTCTGCGTAGTACTTAAACCTCTATAGCAAGAGATTTCGTAGAAGACATTAACAAATTATTTGGCGCTCTCATGAAAAATGTTTTGATACTAAAATTTCATAAAACATTATTCGTAATGCTAAAACATTCTTCAGGCGTAGTAATTTTATTGGTTTTAGTCCGTTTACAAATAACATCGGTATTTTTTAGCAAAAAACTTTTTATTTATATGAAACAATGTAAATTTTTACGGTTTCGTGGTCGAGTATCAACGTCGTTTGCTTAAAGGCTTATCAAGGTCACCGGTTCGATTAACGTACGGACAGTTTTTATATATTGATTTTTCAATAAATTTATGCATTTTTGTTCGAAGGAATGGATGTATCTGATGTCTCTAATTCCCTCCTCCCAAGCATCCCATCATAAAAAAATGGAGCATGGTGAGAGCGATTAGTTAACCCTTAGTCCTTTTCTAGCCGTATTCTTCTATCCCTACTTTTTAACAGAATTTGAGCAACTGAGCAGTTCTTGTAGAAACTATTATGTTGAGGTAAATTTGATTAGGAGTCCATATGTTTCATTAGGAGAAAAAAAATATGAATATCTCTTAATTTTATATTTATATGACTTTTCTATTTCATCGAATTGTAATTACTTTTATTGTGTGCCTCACTAATGCATACAACACTCGTGGAACTGCAATTTAATAAAAATAAAATCAAATATCACCTTAAATCAAATAAAGCAAAGTATTTGTCAATATTGTATTGCTACATTTTTTTTAAACGTATAAGTTTCTTTTTGTTGAATCTTGAATAAGAATAAATTATCTTACCTTTAAATGATAGAAATATAATTCCTGGGTTGATTTTAAAATCTCAAAACTTTTTTAGTTAACCTTTACATTATAAAACTATTTATCTCAATGCCTAAAGGTAGCTTAAACAAAAGATCTCTAGAAGTTTTGGAGATTAATTAACCCATTTTATATGGAATTGTTTACATCAGAGTGGCCATTTAGATTCAACGGAATCATAGGGTAAACTAATGGTTTTATTTTAAGACCAAAACTCACCTTGAAACAGTGACGTTCTCGCAAGAAACTTGTTATTTTAAAGATTTTTTAACACTTTATAGATTGGTGTAACGTATAGCCGTAATCAAATACTTCTCATTCAGATTTATTTGATTACTCACGAACCTTTTTCCATTTCTTAAATAATTTACTCGATCCTCGCCAGAAGGCACGTTATCGGAGCGTGATTTTTCTTGCTCCGAAATGTATTTGTAAAATCAGCACATCAATTTCTATTTTTTCTGAGAGTAGGTTGAATAAGATATTACCATATACCCAAATTTGACCTTCCGGATAAGATTATGTATATTTATCTAGCATATTAAATAATTATATGAAGAAGATATTCCCGTAAACATGCTATCGATATATTGGTTTGTGTTAATAACTATAGGTGTCTGATATTCAATCCCCTCCCATCCATCTGATGAACTTATTTGAAAAACAATTTATTTCGACACGATCTTGAAATGTAATAATAGTGTAAAATAAATTGAGACTAAATGATATTTGTAGTTGTCAAAAAGTGTTATTTTTGATGTTGAAGAATTACAATTAGTATCAATTATAATTTTATTAAAGCACGTATGCTTTGTATTTGATTCAAAGCAAAGACTTAAAAACAGAATTGCTCTTTAATATAAAAAAATAACATACTGTTTTATAGCCCGAAAAGGAGGAAATACTAGAAATTCAACAAAGCAAACTTTAAGCTTTGCAACTGTGCATTCTTATTAGCTCTTTTAAATTTTATATTTTTTTATTCCACATGTTACATATAAATTAGATTTTAAACGTTTGAGTAGGGGTTTATGATGGATTAAGTATATATAAAAACAAGAAACATCAGAAATTACAAGGTACAATTTTATTCAACCTGAAGTTTGAGTGAATCATGGTCAAATTAATTCTGAAATTCTAAGCAGGTCTACCACTGTCTTAGAATAATACCCAAATGGGGTTTTGTATGAAATTACACCGCATTAAATATGTATAATGATCAAAGTGGGCAATAGCCTGAGCAAAGGGTAAGAATTAAACGTCATGTTATATTGTTCAAAATACGACGAAATGGCCGCTTGGTATATTTTAATGTATCATATCGTACACAAAATAATGTAAAACACAATTTTTTTTTTCATACGTTTTCATGCTGTGCATAACATTTCAAAATTATACCAATGGTCTCTTTATCAGAAATAAGTCAGCGTTTTTAACATTTGATAAACAATAATTACTAATATTTTTTCTCAATTCAGATGATTTATAATTCCAAAGTTTCTCATTTAATAATCTTAAAATACATACACACAATAACAAGACACGGGGAGAAATAGTGGTATTGTTTCAAAACCATTGAAGGAGTCGTTTTACTACACAATAAGATTCGTCGGTTGACTACCTACCACCTTCCACTATTCAGTGCCTTCCTAAAACAAAAAGTAATTTTAAAGTTTAATTTTAAAATTTATCAGGTTACTCGCGTTAGTTATGTTATAGTTAGTGGTGGCTTATATTTTGATTTCTTCTTATTAGGCTTTACGATCGCATCGCACGTTAATTGTTCAATCAATATATGATTTTTTATCGAAGGGCTACGAAAAAGTTCCCAACCGGTGGGAAATTTTTCCCTGTAGTGAATTTCAGTGTTCTAGGTGGGAATCATTGAATCGCTTGATTCTTGTTTTTTTTTGTAAATTTCTTCAAAAGTATTGTTAGTAACACAAAATGACATACATGTTCATCAATTATTCTTCATAAAATCACTGCAATTGCAAATAGACTACATTATTTAATAGTCTGTAATACTACTAGAGTTTTTGTTTATCGAAATATGCTGCACATATTTAAATAATTAATTACTTTATCGGGTCATATGGCGCAGTGGTTAGCGTTGTTGGCTTCCATGCCGGATCTAACGGGTTCGAGTCTCAGTACGAACAGCATTTTTTCGATCGATTTTATAAATTTCTGTTCGAAGGCATTTGTGTTTGTGATGTCTCAAAATTCCCTCCCACTATTTCGATCCTTAAATAACAGCGCGTATTGATATATATTAGGTAACCACTAGTCCTGTTCTAGCCTTATCCTTCCAACCTTATTACTATCTTTTGAAAAAGAGAGGTTTAGAGACTGAGTAACATAAAAAAAATATGTTGAGATACCTACATTAGAAGGGCATATGCTCCATATTGAGAGCGGACATGAATTTTTAAAAAGTTACTTTAAAATCATTTCAATAAATTTCATCAAAGTCATAGGTTTTATTTAGTAACCTTACCATTATCACCCCTAAGCAATCCCAATCGAATCCTTACTAATCCCATGCCAACCTCATCCTTTCTTCCTCGAGAGGGTTTGGTCGTCTAGTGTTAACCCTTTGTCATTAAACAACTTCTATAGAATATGCATTAGAACTCCATATGCTCCTCATTGGGAGTGGACATGATTTCTTATTTTTATTGAGTTTATTCAATTAATTGAAATAATTTTTTATCTTTTATATTTTTATATGTTGTAATTCTGTTACAATATTATCCAAAAATATTTACAGAACTCATTATTTGAACCAATCTATCATATTACATTATAAACATAGTAAAAAGTTAGTTCTGTCAAATAAAATATAAAGAAAATTTGATTAAAAACTTTGCCATCACATTATTACAAACAATGTTAACTATTTTATAGCACTTCTGTATATGACTTTATTTAGAGTATTGATAAATTGGGCTGAGTTTAGGCATTTTATTTGCAAAAAGACCTATTCTACCGCATTATAAAAATCACGAAGCGAATTGAAAGAGAATGTTTGAATATAGATGCAATCGCACCATTTCCTTATCACGTTCTACTGACCACCTCCTCCCTCTTCTTCTAAGTTCTATTATTTTTAGCTCTATGTATTTCCCTCTTGAGCAAACAAACACGTTGCAGAATCGTTTTGGCAGGCGGGAAGGAGACGAGTTGATAGTTGCAAGTTCGTACGTTTTCTTTCACTGTTTACTCCAGAGGATCTCATTGTATATCTATCGAAGAATCTCGAATTGAAAACATTGAGCAATTATTTATAATTCTCTATTATACTGGCGAAGCTTTTTCAATGGAGTTTATAAATGCAATTAAAAAAAATTGTAGTACTTTTTTTCATATGCATAATAAAATCAATGTTTTGAGTTAATGTGTCATTAAAGCAAATTTTGAATTGGCCAGATATTTTTTAATTTAAAATTTTAACAGAGTTGCTCAAAGACTACGCACATCACAAGCACATCACATTTCAAAATATGTCATGATTTAATATTAACCTCACCATATTTCAGAAAATTCTGTTCGGTTAGCGAAATTCTTCCCGCTGATGCTGGGAGCTCTGATTTCATAATAGTTTTTAATATAACTATTGATTTTTTTATATTTTATATATTCGTCTACATTTCACGTAGTAATGAACAGTAGTGAAATCAGTTTTATGCAATGTTTAAATATTTAATATTTTAATTTTATTTAAAACTAATTAACATGTTGATCTTATAAATATATTTTGCTTTTTCATTAAATATATTAATGTCGTATTTGTTTTTGTTTAAAATACGAAGCATTATATTATTAAGATTTGTAGAGACTTAAAAAAAACAAATATGATTCATAAAATATATGGGATTTTAAATTACCCTTTGCACTTACGCAGGTCTGTTTACTTTTAGGAAAGTAGGATTTTTATAATGAAGAGAAAAGAGAAAAACTCTTGTAGTGTAATTGACTGTGCAATTATGTAGAAAATAATTTTGCTTAAAATAATAATATTTATAAAACAATTGCATATCTCATCTTTGCATAGTAAAATTTTGATTTTGTCACATTTCGTGCGCACCTCCAACTGCAAGTTTATCTCGTGTGCAAGAAGTTACCACCCCACGTGTGTACACAAAGTCAACTTTTAGAATCAATTTTATTCGAAGTAGTCGGATGAATTTATCGAAAGCACGTCGACGCAGTCAGAATATTGAAAATTCAACATAAAGTCAACATAAATATGTTTTACCTTTAAAAATTCCAATCATTAAATTACAACAATATGTACGAACAAAACTTTTAATTTGGCATTGTTTCAAGTAGAAAAGTATATTTGTACGATAATAACAATTATTGAATAAATTTAAAGTATTTCCAAAAATAATTAACAGCCAAAAAGATGAAATTATTATATGCCGTCTGCTTTCTGGCAAAAAACGAAACATCAAAAAATTGTTCTTGAATTATTAATATAAAAATGTTTCTTTTACTGGCTTTACACAAAATTTTATTTGAAAAATATTTAAGTTTTGCAATTCACGTACATTTTTATTTCTCAACAGCATTATTATTTTCACAATATTTGTAAAAAAAAAGTTTAGTAGTATGTTATTTACAAGTGGTCTATAAATGATCCCTCCCACCCTTCCAATCCTAAAATAACGGGTAGTAGCGAAAGCGATTAGCTAACTACTAGTCTTGCCTTAGCTATATTCTTTCTACCCTGACTCTTTGAAAAAAATGAGAAGCTTTGCAACCGAGTTAAAAAAAACTTATATTTAGAGGACATATGTTTTACAAAGGAAACGGACTGGAAATGAATTTTAAATATATTCCACATAAATTGCTCACAACTATAATTTCAGAAAGAACTATTAGTTATTAAAAAATACTTATTATGAAGAAATTCAATCAATTTTATTTAAAAAAAAGTCTTGTTTCTATCTTTACAAACACAGTAAAGACTGACATTACTTCCTAAATTCAACTCTAGTCAGTTTTTATCTTAAATATAGCATTAAAAAATCAATATTAAAATATAATCAATATTAAAAATCATTCTCATTGTTGGTGATGTCAGCGGAAAAATCTTTCCATCGCGAGAAAAAAAAATGCACAAGCTCGTATTTAAATTTGAATCGTTCAAACTATGTACATTCTCACAAATTTTGTCACTAACGACCCGAGTTTCGCTCGTGAACGATTCAAATTTAATATTGAAATTCCACCAAGCACCTTCAGTCGAAATCTTAAACTCGTATTTAAAATTTAAATATGCTTTAAATAGGTTTAGTTAATAATAATCTTTAATTTCATGTTACGAGTAGTTGTCAAACAACTTTACTTTATCGTGATAACCTTTACGCAGTTGCGCCTACAGTTCCCAGTTTTCAATAACTTTAAAGAAGTTCCTCATACAAAATACCTCTTAGGCAACCAGCTGTTGATAACTGGTAAAATTGGCAAATTGCTGTTTAGAACTTGGGAAAATGTTGACGTTGTCACAAGTAGAGTGGTTTGGCTATACAGAATGGTGTATGTACAACCAACTCTTGATAAAACGTGTTCACTAAACTAATCCGATGATTTTAACTCTTGATTTCCTATACCGAAAAGCAACAATTTTCTGACGGTTCTAAATAACAATGATTTAGCATAGTTTTGGATTTTGTGGAAGTTTATTACTTTTTAAGTATGTGTTAATCTATGTTATTCATTAATTCTTTAAAAAAACACGCAATTAACTATTTTTATTCACCAAAACCATGACATCACTAAAGATAAATCACAATGGCTTATTTATTTTTTAACAATAAAATTCATGCATTATATTCAGTAATATTTTTTTAGGACGTACCTGAATTTCATTAACTTGTTATCTTGGTTGTAAGAAGTTATTCAGTTCTACAGGTGTTTAATGGAAACAAAATATCTATTTATATTCATATTCAAAACAATCATTTTTATTTTTACAAAAGCTGTTTTTAAATTGATTACTATATTACAAGTTATCGTCAGCCGTTTTTTTTTACTTTTACGACATAGTAAAATGTCGTAAAGAGATTAGTTAAAACCTGTTATTTCTGGTGCTAAAACTATGTGTTTTTGATATTGAATGTTTAAACGTAATTAAAACATTCATTGATAATTTTCAATAGAAAATATTTTTTATGATATCTCATTTACAATTATTTTGTTTAAACCCCCTCCACTTTTGATAAAGTCATAATGTCTTAACGATATTGACAATGTGTATAGTCTTACGCTTTTTCGAGTATATCTCTAACAATAAAAGAAAATACACGTTTTTTAAAATAACAATGTCAAACTAACAATACTTATTTTTATTTATCAGTTCCTCGTTTATATGAAAATCGAACACGGATTATTGTGAAAATTCTTTTACACAGCTGATATTTCATATGAATTGCAGTGCGGTTGGCTGATGCATTATTCTTCTATCGGTGGGTATTTTCGATACTTTATTGTGCTGAATATTTGATGGGGTGTCTTTCTGATTTTCCAAACCAAAGTAGAACGGAGCGGAGCAAAATGGAGCGGAATGGGGCAAGCTGGGGGTTGGTTACATTGCGCACCGCTGCAGGCTTTGAAAGGGTGGCTTACTGCAACGGATACGTGCAACGAATGCTAAGGCAAATTATTATTCAAAGAATCGTATGTACTCGTATTGCGCTAATGGCGTACTTGAAATGAAACAGAGTAAACAATGATTAGGTGCCTAGTAAAACTAAAAACATGCGCGATCGTAATTAATATGTGTATTTTTTAACTCTCATGCATTCCTGAAGATTGTTATAATTATAACAGCGCTTTGACGGCAATTTTGGGATGCTATATTATTTACTAAAATGATGTTTTTATTTTGGAAGTTTGGAGTGGGTGTAATGGAGTTTTACTATATTGTTTTTATTTGGTTTGTAAATTTTTCTCAGAGGTTCTAATAAACATTTTGCGCACAGTTATACATACCATGGTGATATATTAGAGGTACCAGAAAGAAATCGAACATTTTTTTAAGAATCTAGAAGTTTATTCATTTTATATTTATTTTAAATATTTTTATGAAATATAATCGCTATTGTTATTTACAACTATTTCTCATCTTATTAACAGTTTTCCGATTCTATTTTTAAAAAACTTGCCGGTTTGAATTAAAAATACTCATTTAAGTGGTTTTCAACAGATGTTACGTTACAAAAACGTTTTCCACTTAGAGTGTCCTCCGTAGATCTGGATAGAAATAACCAGAAGGAGCAAGGTCTGGGGAATATGGAGGGAGGGTGTGGCAGAATCTTCCACCTTAACTTTTGAATTTTTTCTTGGATCATTCTTGCTTTATGAGGGCGTGCATTATCATGGCGCAGAATTACACCCTTTCTGTTGAACAAACTTGGACGTTTGCCAATGCGTTTTAAATGTTACTACATAGTTGACTGGAGATTTGAGTCTTTCCGATAATTCTTTAATAATTAATCGAGTATCTGACTCGACAGACGATTTTAACTTATCATCTTCAGATTTTTTTGGCTGTTCAGATTTAGGAACATTTTTAGATTTATATTGCCTGGTTTGAATGATTGATACCAAAATTGATATTTGCCTACTGTTAGCACTTTACCATAAATTTATTTAATTGCGTTAGTTGCCTTGCTGGCATCCAAGCCCTGGTCGAAAAAAAGTAATATGCTATGCCTGATGTGTTCTTCGTCAATTTCTGGTTTGGAAATTTTACTCATATTAATAATAAAGATTGCTTTACTCATAAATAATATCAAACAACAGGCCTACGCAAAAATTACTACTCATACTAAAACTACACATTGGCCCTAGACATACGACTTGTATAGGATTTCAAAAATAATATTTTTTTCATTCTGTTCGTTATTAAAAATTTAATTCGTTATTTTTCTGCTTTATACAGTTCTGCTGCTCTGACCATATAAGACTTATATTCTATATGTGATATTTTAACCCAACGATCAAATCGACAAAAGTGCCGGAGGTTTTGTTCTTCATTCGTGCAGGCTATGTAAATTACATAAACCCAAATAATAGGTTAATTACGTTCAATGATACAATTTAATAAATAAATTGAATCATTGAACTGTTCTTGCGTATCGCAAGATTTTAAAAGAATATGTAAGCCACTGGGATTGCATTCTGGTCTAGTCAAAGTTTATGATCTCATAAGCCGATCCTTTTACACCTGCGGTAGCCACTTCTTTAATATTATTTATGATTTTTTGTGCCAAGGCAAAAGATGAAAGTCAATTTATTATTAGATAATAACCTTAATATCTTTATTACTGGACACATAGTTGCACTTTTTTTATATCAGTGTTGTTCGAAGAAAAAACATTTTTTTTTCTGTCTGTGTTGCTTGTTAAGTATTATATATAGATGCAATACGATTATAGAATAATAAGTTTACATCAGATATTGAATTTTATGCCATTTTGATTTTTGAGAGCTTTAGTAAAGAAGCAAGCATCTCTCTGGTCCGTCAATGGTCATTATTGTGACACCTCAATCCTGCTTGCCACTTCTTACACATGCTAGTAGGCTAGCTTTCTGCAAAGCTATCGTGAGATATTCAACATTTTTTTCAAAAGGAACTTTTCTCAAAAGGATATTTGAGAAAGTAAAACGATTGACGGGTTGCAGAAAATTTGGAAACCTCTGCGAGATGAGCATAAAAGACGAATGTAAATCGAGTACACACAAGAAAAAACAAAGAAAATAATGAGTTCCTCAATGAATATCGGTAAATGCATGTTCTTTGATTATTTACCAACTAATGTTACTTTATTTTATATATCGACTGAGGGTGTTTGATGGAATTTCAATATCAAATTCGAATCGTTCAAATTGTGTACATTTTCAAGGGATTAATCACCAACAACCTGGGATTCACTTTCGTCGATTTTGAATTTATCCGTGTATTTTATTGCTTGGAGATGGCAATGTCAATTTTCTGGTGGCATTTTTTCAGAAAACTGATTACAGTATTTTTTAAAGATAGAGATTTAACAAAACATCGTTATGACCAGGGCTGTGGAGTCGTGTAAAAAAAGACGACTCCGACTCCGAGGAAATTTTTCAAAAATTTCATTTTAACTTAGCCAAGTCAGCCAAGCATGAAATGTCAACACTTTGGCCTATTTTGTTTGAATACACATCATTAAAAATATTTTTCAAAACAATTCTAGCCGTTCATCTTTCACGACTCCTACTCCGGCCAATATAACGCGACTCCGCGACTCCGACTCCAACTCCGACTCCACAGCCCCGGCTATAACATAAAACTATTATTCAGAAAATGACATGTTATATGTACTTACAAAAAGGTTATGCTATGGATAAGATAATTAATAAGGATAAAAAATGTTTAACCACAACACTGAATTATTATTTGAGAAAACTGTATATTTTATACGTCTATAATCAATTTAATATAGCTCGATGAGAAAAAAACATCACTTAAACTCATGCAGCAAAATTTTTAAATTAAAAATCAATAAAATGTGATACTTGAATGCGAAATCTATCTTAGAAAGATAAGAATAGATAGACCAAGTCAAGGTCCGTCCCTGACTATAAACATAACATGTGAATTATTGTGCAATTCTTTGTTCGAAGCAAAATTGTTAAATTCTTATCTAATATGCTTGAAATGTAAGTAAACGTATTTACGATAATTTACATTGAATAACTGTATATAGCAGTTAGCTATAACAATTCATTGCACCGTAAAACATATAAGACAGAAATCTTAGAATTCGTCAGAATACCTTAGTAAATGGAAGTTTTTCCCATTTTTCTATAATAATACAATATTGAAACATTAAAATCACCGTCTGTTTTATTTTGCTAATATTTGAAGAGATAAAGCCATCCGAAGCCACGCTTAAAGGTTTGAATTGCATAATAAACTTTGTGAGATTTTGTTATAAATATTTCATGAGCAGAAAACAAAAATTATTATGGAGTAGGTATGCAAGTATTCATTTATGTAGATTGCACTACTTGGGAAATTCAAATGACAGTAAGAAGTAATATATAAAGCAAGTAATCTTTGTTTTTTATCTTTGTAAAGCTACCCTTTTTTCAAAAGTTTTTACTGACTTAAAAAATGCCGTTATCATAATAAAAATCTAGAAAAATATTTTTTAATTATCATTTATGTTACCTATCATACAGTTTTTGTCAATTTTTTTATTTTTATTTTGTATCCATGTCCGCTCCCAATGTGAAGCATATGGTTAGAGCTTGCTCTACCGATCACTTAGGTCTGAGTTCGATTCCCGGTCAGATCACAGTGAATTTGAGAATTATTCAATTGAAAGTTGTGATCGAAGACTGGGTGTTTGTGATGTCAATTCATATTATTTCTTATCCTGCCATTCTTCTGATCCTTTAATAACTGGACGTAGCAATACCGATTAGTAAACCACTAGTCCTGTTCTAGCCTTATCATTCTTTCCCTACTACTCACTCTGAAAAAAGTGAGGTTGAGCAACTGAGTAACAAACAGTTCTCGTAGAAAGAAATTCGGTTGAGATACCTCCATTTGTAGGCCATATGATTCCCATTTGAGAACGAGGATGAATTAAAAACATACATATATGTTATTATAAAAAACGGTTAATCAACAAACATTGTCAAAAAGACTATTTAATTCGTTTATTTGCCATAAGAGACCGACCAAAGTTAAAATAATTTATGTTCTGTTACACACAAATCCTATGCACGCATACCCTTGACAATAAATAGGAGGTCTTGTAATGCGACAAGAAAATATTAGACAGGGAGGGTTACAGAAAGAAAAATATACAAAACAAGAAAACGAGCAACAAGAGAAAACATTTGTTGGTATGGAACAATCACGCCTAATTTTCCATTTTGGGCCAGCAGGCTGCGCAAAGCCCCCCAGCCGACCCTCGGCCTTCGCATATTCATCTTTGAAAATGTGTCTGAGGAATTAAACCAAATAAAACAAACGGCAAAGTTGATAAGGCTGGGAAAGCTGTGCGAGAGAGTTTCTTACAAAAAGTTTGCCCACAACATAACAGAGTTGAGTTATTCCAAAACAGGAAGAGTTGCGGTGACTAACTTTTAACTTTAACTGCTGACGCTTATTTTATCCACAGCGCTTTGGACTTCATTCGAGTCGCAAACGTTCCCTACCTACTTATTTACTTTATAATTGCGCAAAACCTAGCCCCTATAATTTTGAAAAGGCGCAACTTTAAGACATTTATATTTTCAAAAAAATGGAGTGCGGCTAAAGTCACCGTAAGTCAGCGATTTCCAAACTGGGAGGCGCGCCTCCCTGGGGAGGCGTGAGCTATTGCAAAGGGAGGCGCGAAAAGTCCAAAATATTTATTTCCCCTTTAAAACGTGTCTTTATTACTATATGAAATATAGGATGGGGAGGCGCGATAATCTTTTTTTCTTCAAAGGGAGGCGCAGTAACATATAGGTTGGAAGCCACTGCCGTAAGTCGACATGACGCGTTCAAACACTTAACCGAGTTAACTGATATAATCTAGAAGAAAGCAGTTTTTCTAAGCTCCAATCGTTGTTTTTAAATTGTTTTTGTTTATTCATAATATATTCCACATTATTAAAAATAATGTGTTGTAATAATCATATTTTGAGAACTTTTAGGGTGTTCACTGTGGAAAGGTTCAAAAAATAAAATATCCATTTGTACTAATTTCCACTTTTATTTATTAAGATTAGGACCGGTTTTACTCATGACGAGCATTATCAACTAATAAAAGAATAAAAAATTTCAGTGTTGCTTATACAAATCAAAATGAAATAAAATACCAATTGTTTTTACAACTTTTTTATTTCATTTTGATTTGTATAAACAACACTATAGCATTTTATTCTCTTATGAGTTGATTTTGATATTTTGAGTTATTTATGATGACTTTTTTTCACATCACAAAAATCTGATTAATTATAAAAATATCTGTGATAATCCATGTGTGTAAGTAAATTTACTGTCATAACTTCAATAGCAAACACAACCATCTTTAGTTTAACGATTTTAAGTTTAACTGATGTTTTTATGCATTACATATAAGTGCACACGTCCATTGTATCACAAGTTTTGGTCTCCTGTAATGTTGTCTTTATGGAGTTATAAATATCAATTAAATTATTCAAAATCGTATAAATCTAAATTAACATATTCTCGAATATAAAATAGTTGAGAAGTACGATTAAGTTAAGGTCAAAATGAATAATAAATAAAGCCTATGATTTATATCTAGTTTTATCAAACTTTATAATAAGATTCGCTGTTTCTTGCAGTTATAATAACGCATTTTCTTAAGTAACTTTGTAATAAATTTACAAAACCAATATGTATGTATACAACGATTTTGTTGGCTTTGCACAGATTTGTATCTAAATTTATTAATAAATTACGTTTAAGTTTAGTCATAAACAAAATATTACAAAAACAAATCGACTGTGGAAAGTAAAAAGAACGTAACCCACAGTTTTTTTCAAAATAGTTTTTTTTCGATAATTACAATGTATATAACTTGATATACGTTCTATCAAAAGGATGTAAGCTGAAAATGCCGAATTAGTATCAAAATTTAGCTTTTAACTTTGAAAAAGAAGGGCACGTGGAATTGCGATCAGAAAAAAAGACTTATTTAGGTTTATTTTGAAAAAAATATTTAATTAATATTAAATATGTCCATTAAAAACCAGTTTATCAGTCTCCATGCACTTCAAAGTTGCGCATATTTCATAGTTTGCATTTCGCCCAAAATCACCAAAAAATGCTTTTTATGTCTCCTGTAAATTTTGTTATGTGTCGGTCTTTTTTCCTTTCCACAGTTGAAATGATTATTATTACCATTTTTAAACTACACTAAATATTCATACAAAAAGTTAGATTGATTACATAATTAGGACTGAAAAATACGTCCCCAGTCCTAACCAATACGCATCACTCAAAATTCTGCCGCTGTCAATAGGAACCGAAATCATCCATCTGCCCTATTCAAAATGCTCTCGATAAATTTGCTCTTTTATTTATTTTTAAGTGCTTTCCTGTTCACGCAAAATCAATTTCAATCTTTTGTAAAATGAATTTCAATTCCGTGTAAAATCATTTCACATACGTTATCTAAAAGCAATGTAGTATTATAATAATTTGAATATTCGACCATCGGTTTTAAATTAGTAATATTTTTCGGATATATTTTTTGACTTTACATTTTCTAATTGCCAATTGAAACATGTTTTTTCAACAAATTCGTACCAGATTAACTTGATGAGAATATATATTTAAAATCTCAAGTATTAAATATAACATATAGTAATATATCCAAAATCAGCATTTGACTCTTTTTTTTTAACCATGTAAGCTCCCAATGTGGAGCATATGGACTCATAATGGAGTTTATCTCAGCAGAATTGTTTCTATGAGAACTGCTTGTTACTCAGTTGCTCAACCTCTCTTTTTTCCAAAGAGAGTAGGGATGGATAGAAGGATAGGGCTAGGACAGGATTAGTGGTAAGCTAATCGCTCTCGATACGCCCCGTTCATAGGATATGTTGGGTGAGAGGGGGGAATTCAAGACATCACATACATCCATACCTTTGAACAGAAATTCATAAATCGATTTAAAAATCAATTTATAAAACTGTCCGTACCGGGATTTGAACCCGGGCCCTCCGTAGCCGAAGCCAACAACGTTGACCACTCGACCACACAGGCGATTTGACTCTTACCGGGCTCGAACTAATCAGGATTTTCTGATCGCTACGTGTAAATATATACGACATCGATCTCAGTTGCCGAGTAGTAAATTGACTCGTTTATATATTTTTTTTATCGTAGTTTTTATGTCAAATGATTATCTGAATAAAACTAATTTTCTTAATATGAAATAAGTGCCACATGTTATATAATTGGGACGGACAAGATTTAAAAAATATTCAAATTTTTATTTACCTTTGTTATGGTTTTTTTTCATTTGAATAAGATTAATAATATTTTTTTATCACAAAACTCTTATCAGTAGAGCTAGTTTTGATCATAATTTGTCTTCATTTAAGGGAAGTTTACATAATGCCACTATTTTCCGTTTCTATTCAAATTTAACTCTGCGTCAATTTTCTTTAAAGGTAAGCGATGGCTATAAACTATAATATATAAAGAAAACTTTGCCAATTTGTTAAAAAAGGGTATCCGTGTATTTTTCAAAATAAATTCAGTATATAAACAAATAAATGTCAAATGTCTACTTGATGTAAGTAGCAATGCCTTTTTATGTGTTTTTGAGTTGAGATGGTAATTTCTTTGGCGCGAAATTGAGTTACCCAGAGAACATTGCGAAAAACACGTAAAAAAGAAAGATTGGTGATTTACATTAAATATTTACACAGTATCCCTCCTTGTGGCAATATTTGTCTGTATCATTGGCATCTATTATTCAATCGATGAAGAAGATGGTGTTCATATTTTATCAAGGAGCAGTGTAAATATTCCACACGAGCAGGTGTATTGTTTTGAACTATACTAACTCTGAAGTGACGTAATCTCATTGATTTACAACGTTTTAAAATAACTTGATTTGACTACATCTACTTCCATAAAATATACTCGTAAAAAACACATTTCCATGGTGATTTTTGGCGAAATATTTACGCTAATATTTTTATTTCGTATTCAAATGTTTGCCAGAAAGAAAATGCAAGAATATTCAAAATAATACTTACACATAGTACTTTTTTCCGAAAAAAGGGTGGCGGAGCTCACTTCTAGTAAAGCTTTTTTTATAATCCATGTCCGTTCCCAGTGTGAAAGATATGGCTTCCTAATGAAGGCATTTCGACATTATTTTTTACGAGAACTGTTGGTAACAAAGTTGCTCAATCTCTCTCTTTTTTTCAAAGAGAGTAAGGATAGAATGACAGGGCCAGGACACACCTAGTCGTTAATTAATCGCTCTCGCTTTTCTCCATTTATTTTAGGATTGGAAGGCTAGGAGGAAATATTTTAGATATCACAGACACCTATGTCTTCGAACAGAAATCGGTTGAAGAAAATGCTGTTCGTACTGGGACTCGAACCTGTGAGATCCGTCACGGAAACCTCGTCTTCCTCTGTCTGACCACCGATCTACGTATTTTTAAGGATTGAAAAGTGTCAAAAGAGCAACGACGAGTTAAAGCAAAATAATAATAAATAAATCAACTATTGATTTGAAAAATAAAAAACGATAAGAAAAAAGGTGCCGGAACCTCGTTCCACCGCGTTACATAGGTTAAAAAAACACTGCTTACACGTATCAATTGATATTCTTTAAAATCTTTCCTTGGTTACGTGAAAGGCATAACTACTCATTTTCCAATATTTTTTAAAAAAATGCGTTACTTCAAGACTCTTCGTTAAAATTCGTTTGGCACCAGCTTATTTATATTCCGGATAGAAAAAGAATGAGAAGGGTGAGTTATTTACGAGTCTATCTTTCGTTGCATTTTATCGCCATGTCAATTTAAATCTCTCGCTATTTAATGGTTCGGGGAAAGCTTAAAGCTTAGAGATTAACCCCGGGTGAACGGTGAACAAGAAGATTAGGGTGAATAATTTCCACAGAACAAGTGATAAACCTCCTTTAAGATTAAGAAACAAAGGAATGTGGTAAATACACAGACGATTTGAAGCCTTCGTTTTTTGCGTAGTTAAGGTTGTTGCTGTGTTGTAAGTTGTCATACATAACATTACTTCGTTACCATATCCAATTTTGTCGCGCTTCTTTATAAAATGTTTTTAATGTGAAAAAATAATCAATGCTAACATAACATAAAATGTCTTTTTAAAACCGCTATGTTAATAATACTGTAGTACATAAAAACAGGTACATACAAAGATAATAAAGATCGCATCAAAAATATACAATTTACGTCATAGATTGTTCACAATAAAAATCCTACCGCGAATCATTTCATGTCATGCGTATAAATCAATTAGTCTTTGTTGAATATTTCAATACTGGTATTACAAAAAATTATAAATAAAGCAACAACAAAACATCAATTGGGATCTAAATACCGGACGAGAAAATCAAAATCGATATTTCACATAAAATACCGTCGTTGAAAAGTATACGGGTGATTTTCATACATAACTGGCGGTTTCTTAAAATATTAATACGTCATTAAAAAAACATTTCTTCTGAAACCTGTCAATATTCAAATACTTCACAGATTAAAGAAAAACTTTGCAAACTATATGATTAAAATCTGCGATGATTAACATTTTATAATTTTTAAATCTAAAATATCGGAATTTTACATTTTCAAAACCAAGATTTCCAAGAAGGTAATACCGGTATTGCAATCTTTAGTCACAGCTCTACTGCTACCATTAGAAAAAATGACGAAAAATGAATTACTTTTCAAAGAATATGACTTAATTTGCTTAGATATGAGTCTGTCCTAAAATATCAAATGTAATATGTAATAGTTTTAGGCGCTCATTTTCTATAAGAAAACGTGAAATAGTGTACTTTCACCCGAAGTATTATAGTAAAATGTCTGGTAACATTTTAACGTTTGGTATAAGAGAATATGCAGTGCGAGACAAAGGCGGCAATAACTATTATGGCATTTAGTATATTTTTATGTTTAAATACATTACACAATGCATATTTTTTTTTTCTATAAATAAAAAATAAAACATTAGCGAGAGTTATCAAAAAGCAGCGTTTGCCTGGCGTCGTGTGCAATGTGCTTGTGCGTGCATGCTAAACACTCATATTCGCGGAGTACGTGTTTGATATGGACGCTTCACGCGAAGCCACGCAAAACGCTGACATTGAAGCTTTACAATGGGCCCCTAAAGTGTTTCGTTTTCATATTATTCACAGGTGCCATACTGATTGATACAATTTCTTAGATTTTATTTACCTATCGCTATATATTTTGTCCATTCTTCCAACGTCTTGGCTCTCAAAAAGATCTATCTACAGATACTTTTTTTAACCATTTAAATATCAAGTGATAATTACCAATACAATTAGCATTCACAAATTCTTTTTATATTATATATCAATATATTCAATTCGGTTTCAAGTCATGTGCTAAAATTTGTGTGTCACATTGTCACTATATTCACATAATATATTATGCAGGCCATATCAAGGGAGCCAATGGGGTAGCTATCATATGCCTCTATTCCCTACTTTAAGGATGTTAATTTACAGCCAGATCGTGATATCCACCACCTTTACACGAGAAACCTTGTTTGATTTTTTTATAACCACATGAATAAAACAATTAAAATTACATGGAAGAATGACTTCATATTTATCTTATACGTAATTTTGAAAGGGTTGTGTGGCAAACTATAAAGAAAGTCACAGCAGATACATAATATATATTATGCCCTAATAGTATTGTTATAATTCCATTCCACCAAGAATACTACAAGACAAGATAATAAACAACAAACAAAACCTACTGTTTATTATTGTTTCCATCGAGGATAAATTAATGATTGTTTCATTAAGCGTAATATGTCATCTACTATACGTAATGGTATTTTAGAAGTGGTTTTAACATTTGCACAAAGCTTAATAATTAACTCCATGCTAGAATTGTCTTTCTGCTGTGGCCACTGATTACCCCAATTTCGCAATTTTCATAGAAACCCCGGGAACATTTAACAACCACAAATTCAATCACTTATTGGTATTACGTTACCGACAAAACGAGATAATATTGATCAATAAATGATATTCAATATGATAATATATTCTTTCGTTTATGTCTATGTATGCCACTGACACAAAAACCACTTTAGCTCGGATAGACAAATTTCTAATTTAATCGCAGAAGCAAGAGTCGTTTTACTTATTTAATTATAAATTATTTCAAGAGTCATTTTTGCTCTAGATTCGATTGAATTTTAGTTGGAGGTGTCAGTCAGTTTTAATTATTTACGTGACGATGGGTCGTTTCTATTAACCACGTTCGTTTTGTATTTAAGATCGGAATTGAGATGACATTATCGTCCGACGTTTGCCATTTTGTTGTCCGCAAAGTTATTCGTAGGTCGACGTAATTAAGAATTGTTTTGGGAAACCAACTTATAGTACATAGTTGTATAAATATAAGCTGTATTCATTTATTATTGCGGCATTTTTTTATATATAAATTACTTTAATTTATTTTTGAATAATAGTTTTTATTTGGATAAGTTATTCATAAAAATCCAATACGAAAAATTTTAATAAAATTTAAAAAAACAAATAATAAATAAATAAAATTTTAATACACTTTCACTAATATTTACAAAACATTGGGTAGATATAGTAACTAATTATAATGATGCCTATTTTACAAAATTTAGCCGACGAATATTTCTAAATAAAGTTTTTATAATAATAATATAATATATATCTTAAATTCTATTAAAATTATTATAAATTTTAATAAGTTAAAATTATCGACAGGAGTGTTTCGCAGAACTTCATAGGTCGTTTAATATGTGAAACTTGTTTTGTATTGTAGTCTTCAAACAAATACATTCCAAAACCAGTATAATTCATCATTATCATAATAACCTTAATAAAATCCCAACAAAATAAATTTGTACTATTTCTATAACAAGTCAAAAAAATCGACTAAGTCTTTTTACTTTTGAATTGAAAGAAAATAATAATAATATTTTTAAAATAAAAACCATTTTGTTAGTCTGGAAATGCTCTCCAAACGAGCATAATTGATTTCGATTTACTTATAGTAAACAAACAAGTTTTCAATGTTATACTGAAGCGACTTGCCACAAATTCGAAATAAGGAAATCAATCCAATTACATTGATACCAATAACATGAGAATGCGTGTTATAATGTTTAAAAAACCTAACGTTGTCTACTACGTTATTTTACAATTTAAGTGGGTAAGCAGAAAATATTTAACCTACTAAACTAATGTTTTTAAAAAATTGTCATGAAATTAAATATGTTGTTAAGTAGCAAAGAAACATCATTCAAGAAGTGGTTTACAAAAGCATTTCATGGTAAATAAGAAAGGGTTTCGTAGAACCTCTGAGAACCCACTGAATGACAGGGCTGTCTTCCACCTTCCTTTTGAAATTCGTACCTTCTCGAAAGTCAGATACTTGACATTAAAATGTAATATGACAGGATCGTTAAACGAAGTTGGCATCTCTGAAGAAAGTTTGGCGAACCCTTGGGGACATTTGACTTAACTTTTAAAGACAGCTCGTCCTTGTGGAAATCCTTGCGCGGTTATCATATAGGCATCTACCTTGTCAGTGATTCTGAACTCGTGGTGCTTAAGCTGACCCAATCCCGAACCCTTTTTTTTGATCCCGGGATATAAATATTCACAATTATTTCGGGATCTGGGCTTTCGGGATCCCAGGATTGATCACTGGCAAAAAAAGTGACGAATTGAAAAATTGCAAAATAATTTTCAACTCAAAAGGTTAGAATGCTATAGTGTAGTGATCCGCAACCGGTGTGCCGCGAGGCGATGCTGGGTGTGCCGCGGCGCGAATCTCCAATGAACGAAAAAAAAAATAGTTTGGTCTATACTACAAAATATTTCTGAAAACACTATCACAGAGAAGCAGAAATAATTATTTTTTGGATGGAAGAATATGTTTATTTGTTAGTATAACTTTTACCACTAAATGTTAGAAAAAATTAATACACACAATAACCGATGCAGAAAATTCAACTGAAGTGGTAAACTTGCGGACTTTCACTACTTTGGTGCAGCCTTTTGACTGACTGCTTTTTTGTAAATTAATCTGAATAATCTGAAACTTGAAAGATAATCTTCATGTAATACATGTGCTCTACATTGGTAGTGAACATGATTATAAAATATCCATATGGTTCTTTTATGGATTGTATCATATATAATCACAAACTAATGTAATTTCTGTATATTATGTTAATTATGTACATTTTTACTTGTGGTGTGCCGCGAAATTTTGCTTAACACGTCGGTGTGCCTTGGAAGATAAAAGGTTGCGGAGCATTGCTATAGTGAATCCCGGGGTAAGTACTAAGGCATTCCTGGGATTACGGGATCGCATAATTGGTCGGGATCCCGGGATTGTAGGCCCTAGTACAAACGTCTCTTGGTGCATTAACGGTGAGCGAAAAGGTTCAGATTTCGATACATCATCTATCATCTATTTTTTTACAAATATTCGTGTAATTGATAAAATCTAGCAAAATTGAATTAACAAAAAAAACAATTTATACAGGCATTCCTTATTATACTATTAGGAATAGGGAGCCGCCAGACAGTAAATGACATATTTTTCAATAAATTGATTCATCTTGATCAAACCATCTTATTTATTATTAAACGATAACAAAATTACATTGATACCACCATAATTTCAGAAAATTTCAGGAATTAGTAGATTCAAATCATGTATTGATAAACTTTTTGTTTTATATCATGTGTCGTCGAAAAATAATAAAGAGTTGCATTTGTGTGTCACACAGCGTTGAAGTACATACTATAAATTGGATATGATATGATATTTTTACAATTTTATTTTACATTTAGTAATTATTTAGTTATCTAATTTTAGATTTGAAATGTCAAAAAAAATACTCTTCGAATATATTAAAAGCTGCTTTAAACTTCATTTGAACCATATTGGAATATAATGTAAAATTATAATATAATTTGAATATCTTTTATTTTCAAGTTCGTGGCGAAGTGCTACAACTTCGTTGGCTTTCGTGACGGATCTCACGGGTTCGAGTCCCAGTACAAACAACATTTTTTTCAGCCAAATTCTGTTCGAAGGCATGAATTTGTAATACATAAACAAACTTCCTTCCACCTTTCCAATTCTAAAATAATGGAGCATAGCAAGAGCGATCAGTTTACCATTAGTCCTGTCCTAGCCCTATTCTTATCTCTTTGAGAAAGATAGGTAAGCAATTGAGTAACACAAATTTATTTTGGAAAAAACTTTTGAATATGATCCACATTGGGAACGGACGTGGATTATAAACGTTTTTTTAGTGAAAAGCTTGACAAGAAACGAATTCCAACGTCTATTTTTTTAAAAAAACTAGGGTGCTTACTATTTGAAAAAAAAATGAGTGTTTTGGTGGAAAAAAATACCACAAATTTTTCCTACCTGAAAATTTTATCATGGACTTATTACTAGTGTCATCTCTTTGTAAAGGTTTAATCCTTTAACCAGTTTGTGGAACATAAGAAATTCTCTGGTTTCAGTAGGTAACTATTTTGTCATCATACAGCGCCGCACTCTGTGGAATGTTTGGGAAGCTGGTTTCAAAAGATAAGAATTGCCGTGACATCTAGTGGTTAATAGTTAACACTTTTTGAATAACAACAGCTTCTTTATCTACGGAGCGCAAGTGACGGCTGTTGTACCGTTGATGGAACAACGTTGCCAGCAGCTGTCGTACATCGACTGCAAAAAATGTTCTTTCCAAAATGGTAGAATCCCTACAAATGTTTTTATTCCTATTCAAGTCAAAATACCGCCGAAAATATGCCTGGCTTCCACCATTTTTGTGTTCAGTGCTTATATTCTTATTAGTGTTTTGTTTAGAGCAAGTGTCTGGGAAGTGTAGTGATCAGACTTGTACAAATGGGGTGTGTAGAAATGAGACTTGTATTTGCAATGAAGGCTGGCAAGGCCCAGAATGCCAGTTTTGCGGTGGTAAAATTAGGTAAGGAATCCCTGAAAATATACCTTCCTTATACAAGTGAGTTTCTCTCGTGTGGGCACTGTTTTTACCGCTCAAATCATCCATTGTTTGAGAAATCAGTTCAGTGACCTAGGTAACTGACAGTTCCATTTTTGAATGTCAAGTTTACAAAGGTTTTTATTTGGAGGGTGGTTTTGTTTTAATTTTTCTTTCACGCAATATACGATTAGTGAGACTCATTGCCGAATAATTATGTATTTATCTGTAACCTTCTCTGTCAGGTGTGTCAAGAATAATTGATTAGTGTTGCAATGTAAACAATAATTCGTTTGGTTCGTAATTATTATTCAACTATTTCGAAACCTTTGAACGAAGCTGAACTGCTATTGAATTTATCTAACAAAAACTACTCAATTAAACTTTTTGTTTCCACATGTTTCTGGAATGTAGGTTACACACATCTATCTGTCACTCTTCCCAAGTTATTTCAGGTAGAATGTATAAAAACCTCATATTATCTAAAGTTTGAATGAAATCAATAAAATTCACATAACTTAGTGAAATAAATATCAATACTAAATTTTATGCAGTGTGTTCAAAAAATTAAATATAAATTTGTACTAATTCCCACTTTTATTTATTAAGATAAGAACCGGTTTCGCTCTTGATGAGAATTATCAATGTTCGTCATGAGCGAAACCGGTTCTGATCTTAATAAATAAATGTGGAAATAAGTTCAAATGTATATTTTGTTTGTTTAATATAATAATCCCTTTCCACCAAGTTTTGACAGTGAACACTCTAAAAGTGATTAATGCAATATTTTTTTAACATTATCTTTTTGCTTTATTCATCATAGAAAATATTTTGATAAACGTAAAATATTTTTAAATAAATTTTATATACACCTGGAACATTTCTTTTAGTGCGGTGCTGTATTTATTGTAAATATACAATTTTTCCATAGTATAGGTTAACCTGCATATTTGGTACTAAATTTGAATTGTTCAAATTGTGTAAGTTTCTATGCGTTTTGTCACTAAAGACCCAGTTTTTGCCTTTTTGCATCTTTAAGGAAAGTGCACAGATGAACGTGAACTGACGCTTAGTAAACTGTTTTTATCATGTATATATGCAAAAATAAAAATATTTTCACAAGTTCAGCTATCAAAGTTCAAAATCAGCTAAAGCACGGGTTCCCAACCTAGAGGTCGCGAAGGGCTTCCTGGGGGGGGTCGCCAACTTTTTTCGATTTTGGATTTGAACAACAAAAAGAGTTTCGGACATAATCCGGGGGAAAAGTAAACCAAATCGAGGATTTCAAATTCATCAGGGCTGCGGGTCACATGGCTTTTATAAAAGGGGGTCGCCACCAACGTTCCCTCTAAGCTGCACGCGTGCGCGGCCGCGCAGCAGTTGAGAAGTCCCTGCGCACTCATTCCGGGTTGGCGCGCACTACAAGACAGTTGCTCAATTGATATTTGATTGGTCCGCGCAGCCTTTGAAATTTTCGCGCATCTAAACCTTCGGCTTAGAGGGAACATTGGTCGCCACCCGAAAAAGGTTGGGAGCCTATGAGCTAAATGATCAATTTTACTATTGATTTGATATTAATGACGTTCGTATGCGGCGCCAGATAGAATCTACCTTTTTAATATCAATGTTATGACCTTTCGAATTACTTTTTAAAAATAATCTTAAAGATCACATGTAATTTCAAAAACGGACGGAAACTGTTATTGTTTCTACGATTACTTTTAATATTGATTAAATGTCAATAATATCAAACCATGCAAATTGCCCAAAAGGGAAACCCAGGTCGTTAGTGACTAAACACATCAAAATAGACAATAATTGAATTATTCAAATTTGAAATTGAAATTCCAACGAGCATCTTCATTCAAAATCATAATGATTAAGGAAAAAAAACTAATTAACATAATTATGTTTCATGAATAACTTTCCATTAATTCTTTAGTCACTCACTTTCAACACAGAATTAGGTTAAATTCAAGATGATCTCTTCTTATTATACAATTGTAGTTGAAGGAGTGAGGGATAGTCTATGCCTGTTTTAAGTGTAATGCTTGATAAGGAAAATAACATTTAATGTAGTTCAAAGTTTTATGTCTTGGTAACTTGTTGAGTAGCAAGCTATTTTTTAATACTAAATAAGACTTTTTCAAATATTTTGATTAATTTTACTATGTTTGTTTAGTTTTGCTTATTGGTCAATCTGCGAAAAATTAATACTAATTATTTTATAGTAGTAAATAAATATTGAGAATTTTAAAAGGAATATTTCAAAGTGTAATTTAACTAATTCCTAATTACTTTTAAATAATTTTCTAAAAGCTACTTATTCCGATTCTGGTCTAGATCTTTATTCCAGTTATCTGTAGGCATGTGATCTCTATTGACGTTAATTCCAGTGAGGGGATTGAGTCGAAATGGAATTTACTATGCTCAATATTATATGGCGACCGATTTGTTTACTTTTAAGATTTTTCTAGAAGTTATTACTTCAAATTTGGGCCTAGATCATCTGTGAATACTTTGTCAATATAGATATCAATTTCAGGAAGGGCATCTAGCAGAAATGGAATTTTTAGCTCAATGTTAAATAGCTACCAATTTGTTTACAAATATTTACCTTTTTACGAAATTCTTTTGCTCATTTGCAACAGACGATAAAAATAATGTTACTACCAAAAATCTCTGATAGATTTGTCTAGCCCATTTAATGCCGGACGATTTTGCTATACATATGCTAAAATTGCCAAGTGTTTTTTATAGAAAAAATCGTCTTTTACAATTTTTCAAAAAAAGTATTGAAAAGCATTTTTTAGGAACTTAAAAAATACTTGTATTCTCTATGATCTATAGAAATAATATTCGGAGATATTATCTGCATTTTACAAACATGATACAACAAAAAAAAATATTAACGTTGATTAAAAAAAAATCCTCTTAAAAAAACAGTTTAAAACAGGGGTGGGGATCGTTTTCTTCTCTAAAGGCCGCATTAATTTTTCTGATTCGACATAAGGCCGAACTAAATATAGACTAGAGAATCTTTGGCCGGAAACATGAATTTACGGTCAGAATATGCCGGGAATTAATGAATTTACATACATTTACATAATTACAGAATTGGCCAGAAGGCCGCACCAGAGTAGCCAAAAGGCCGCAGGTTCCCCACGCCTGGTTTAAAACATATTACTTTTGAAACACTTTTTATGTCATTATGTAGTAAAATCTATGAATAGTCGTTGAATAAAAAGAAATGGATATATTTTATTATTTTACAAAGCACCTAATTTTTTCGCATATTTGCACGCAAGTGAAAAAAGTCAGTTTATCTATAATGTCACGTTACATTGTGAAAAGATTGATATGGGTCTATGGGATAGATTGATATGCCAGGCTGAAAAATCGGCCCGGCGCATTTTTCGCATAGGTAATGAGGGCCGATTTTTCGGCCCTCCAGCATTAAAAGGGCTAGTATACATATCTGATAAAATAAGAATGGTTCATTGAAAAATATGAGAACGACTACAGATACTTCACTATACCTGAAAATTATGTAGTCAGTCATTTTGAATTTTCCACCTTGCTTTTTTAGCAAATACATTGGGATTTTCCAAATTGATTGACAATTTTTTTTTTATGAAATGTCACTATGTACATACATTTAAATAAATTAATATCTGTTTGTTTTTGTATAGGTCAAATAGTTACTTAAGGTGTATGCAGCTATAATTCAGTAGCTTGTTCAATTATCCAAATAAAAACTCGATACAGAAAAAAAATCTTCTTATGGTATATCTTCTTCTTTAGCGTGCAGCCTACTGTTATTTATTCATTTCTTTTAAATCCATAGCATCAAACTGTTTATTGCATTATATTTTTTTATGCCTCCCACCTCCATAATGTTGTTAATGATTTATTTCAATGACACGTCAATCACATTTGAGGGACATATAAATTTTGGTAGGATAGGATAAAAAAAAGCATGAAGAAGATTGTTTTTGACATTTCTAAATGACATAGCGTGTATAACATTATAATAAATAGTCTGTTGCTATAAGATTAAAAATAATGAATAAATATCAGTAGACCATGTTTTGAAGATAAACCTCACGTTAAAGTACTACCAAATAATCAATTTTATTTTTTCTAGACTTATTTGGCAAGATTCGACATCTCAGGTCTTTAAATATAAACTCATATTCAATTGAAAACACTAAGTATGAAAATTTCTCGGAAATTTGAACCCTTTACCAAGCAAGTAGAAAATTCTAGAGCAAGGATACACAACCCGCGGGCAAATTGAATATTTTTTGAGTAATTAATTGCATTTTATAACCGTTAACATTTCTAAAGAATAAGTCTAATTTACAAAGACAAAAAAAAAATCTTTTTTAAACTTGAATTATAGATACATTACATTGTGGCCCAAACCATTTTTTGCAAGCCTTTTTTTAGAGCATTGCCAACGAAGCCAATAAAGTTTGAGCGACTGACTTACAACTTATATTCTGTTGAAATTTTCCATTAAGAGTTCATCGGTCCAGATTGTGAGGTGGTAAAAATTATATGTTCTTTTCGTTTTTTGCAGACTGGTAGAGCCAACAGGCTACATACATGATGGGCCGGGAAACTATTCAACGGGTGTAAAATGTAGCTGGCTGATAGATGGCCGGGGGGCCCACTCTTCCCCAAACACCACCATTCGGTTGCACTTGCAAGAGTTTGCGACCGAGTGTGGATGGGATCATCTTTATGTTTACGATGGGGACAGCGTCGACTCGCCACTCTTAGCTGTCTTTAGGTATTAATCAATATCTGACCGCATATTTGCAATATCAGCAGATTGTTTTTGTTGAATACCAAGAATCATTGATTGATTTCTTCCACTACATTTTTTCTGTTAGGACACAGTGTGAACACGAAACCTTTTTGTATCAGCATGTTGGCGGAATGTAACCTCCGTGAATAATGAAGGATTGTGGTACATGTAATATTTTATAAACAAAGAAGTGAAACATCTTAAAACACTTATAATAGACTCAGTGGCGGCCGATCAATGTGGCATTGTATCAATGCACCCCTTGTATATGCAGGGGCGGTTATATTTCATGAAATAATATTCAAACATAACATTTATAACATTCACTCATTTTAAATTCTTCATGTATTTATTGTCTAAAATAAAATATTCTATATACATTAAAACGAGTGAATGGTATATGATGTGAAACCGAAATAGCTATCAACTAAATAAAAAATTGTGAAACTACCAAGTAAATGCCAATTTAATCAATAATGCCTTTCCACTGAGACATGACGGTACACTCTAAACACAACTGTACCCATTGGAATATGCATATTGTGTTGAAGAAATACCAGCATTCCTTGAAAGGATAGTGCAAAATGTACTTTATTTTTATAGGTACAAAGTTCCATTTCGCTATCTTCGCTGATGACATAAATAATTTATTCTTCTGATTTCAAACTGAACCATTTATTGTTTAGAAATAAATATCCACACTGAATTTAAATTCTTTAAAATTTTCTGCTTGATACAGCTATTTGGTGTTTGGTAATAGACTGCCAAAATCAACACACATTTATCAGATTATAAAATGGTGGTGCTTACACGAACAGCGGATAATTTAAGTCGCATATAGTGAGCAAATAATTTTAGAAGGTCACGAATTCAGACATTTCTCAAAATCAAAAATGAATTATATTAGCTACCCTTACAATAAAGGTTTCACACGGGATTGAGCGGTGTATATGCTTCACTCATTATCGTTTTATAACAACACACCACCCATTGGTGCTTGAAAGCACCTATTAGGAAAGGCTACTATTGCTATATAATAAAAATATTTTTTCCACACTGTTCTGCATTGTCAAATTTTTAGGCTGAAAGTTGACAATCAAACATCATACAAAATTTGACTGAAAAGGTGCTTTTGAAGTATTACTTAAATTAGATGAATTAAGTAAAAAATGTGCTAATACTATTTTGGAAATTTTATAAAAGCGACCAGGTCAGTAATCAAGTGGTGAAAATCGTTTATATCGATCGCATTTCTCATGGGTTTGAATCCCAATATGGACAGTTTTATGTCAACCCACCCACCTGGTGCATAGCGAGAGTTATTAGTTAACAATTAGCCCTTTTTTAATCCTATCTTCTATCCCTATTCTCTTTCAAAATAAGAGGTTGAACAACTGATTAACTAACAATTCTCATAGAAACAGTTCTGTTGATTTAAACTCCATTCGGAATCCATATTGTGAGGGGATCAATGTTCCCTCTAATCTGCGGCCGCGCAGCAGTTGTAAAGCCCCGCGCACTCATTCCGGGTTGGCGCGCACTACAAGACAGTTATTTAATTAAAATTTGATCGGTCCGAGCAGCTAACCTCTTGTCATAGAGGGAGCATTTTTTTTTTAAATAAGCAACAAATACACCAATGTATCAACAATATTTCTATGTTTTGTTATCATTATAAACCATCTGTTACAGTGGAATATTGCGCATTTTTTAAAACAAATTGATTGGTTATCATGAAATAAAAGTAATAAAGTCGGTGTTTGTTGAAATGCCATTATCTATCAATGTTTGATACCGTCACACAGCATACAAACAAGGCCAACTTTGTGAAAAAAATACTAATCCTAGGAACCAGCTTAATGACGATATGCCAAAATTTACAATTAATCAAAATAAATATGACAATATAAAAAAACACCAAAACCATGTTATCCTCTGTCTGGCAAATGTCCTAAATCTATGTCCAAAATTTGTTTTAATATTCTCATAAAGAACAATAATATGAATTTTGTATTTTTTATTTATTATTTTTGTTTGCTATTTTTCAGTGGTCTTATGTACAAAGATTCATATGCTGTGCGGAGTGTTCCTGAACTAATAACGAGATCAGGATCAGCTTTGCTCCATTTCTTCTCTGATGATGCGTATAATATGTCAGGATTCAATATTTCTTATGCAATAAATGCCTGTCCAAGTACACAATCTACTCTCAACTGTTCTGGTAAGCCATCATCCTTCTTCTTAATTAGAGTATTGTGAATGAGACTGTCTGCAGCCATTCTCATAGACCAGTAAACTTTTGATTGATCGTTTAAGAGTAGACTAGTGAAAATCAAAAGAAGCATGAGAACATGCTCAACTAAAGTTCTTACAGAAAATCCTTTTTACAAGTTTGCATTACTTGGCGTGGAACCCCAGGTTGATTGTTTATGAAGGGCCCATCAACAAAAATGAATGCTTAGAAAACAGTGATTGTTCATATTGTTGGGAATGGTGTTTGGCAAAGTGATGAACGCAAGGATGGTAAATTGAGATTCCACTACTATTAAACAAGAAAAATTACTATAGTTATCCTCTCAGGTGAATTTTTAAATTATCCAAATAATATTAGTATATTTTCTCTACCTTTCATTATCTTCAAAAATTGATATTCAATTGAATTCCGGGAAATGTAACTCATTCATAAGAGCTTTTAAAAGATTTTCCTTTGAGAATGTGCCATTGGATAGTAGTTTTTTAATATGGTATATTAAACCAGCGATGCACAACCTTTACCTAAGCCTGTTTCTATGAACCGATTTATTTTCCTTCATTGGAGAAAAAGCTTGCTTACATTTATTAAATATTTTTTTTACGTGAAAAAAATATGTTTGAGAAAAAGATCTAATGGCCGCCACAAAATTCAAAAAGGGTCGCATGCGGCCCGCTTTGTGCATCACTGTATTAAACCTACAAATACTGACGAAAAATTAGTGAAACCCTTTGAAGTGAAAATGAAAGTTTTATCTCATAAGTCCTACACTGTGAATTTTCATTATATATTTATTTTGTCTGTGTTTATTTTTAGGGCATGGAGTTTGTGAAAATTCTGTATGTTTCTGCTATAGTGGGTGGATAGGAAAAGCCTGTGATAAACCCTCCTGTCCCGGTTAGTGTTTTCTTATTTATTGTATTTCATCCATATTTTCAACTTAATCCTTCAGACTCGACAACCTATAATCGATTTTCACTCCCAGTAATGTAAAATATATTTTTTATGGAGACAGCGGAAAAGCTGACATCGATAATATATATTATGTTTTATAATATTTTTTTATTCAACTGATCTCTTTGAGAGCTACTGGAATATCGTTTTTTCGGCTCTCTTGCCAATTACTGTATTGTATGACACCAGTGGCTGTCAAGTATTTTTCTATTTAAAAATATCAATCACACCACTTAACTGGTAACTCTAAAAAGCTCTAATACGATAAATATTAAAAACTCAATTTCAATCTATTCTTTATAGCAAGGGTCGACAACCTTTTGTTATAAAAGTGCCAAATATTTTACGTGGGATTAGTGCGGCCCGCACTTGGGTCACATGTCATTACACTGTAATGGACATGTGTAGACAAATATTTTAACTAATAATTTTGCAGGCCGCTGGTTGCCGACGCTTGCTTTACAGTAATAAAGTTATTTGAACGAAACTGGTTAACTATTGCTCTTATAAATGGCAGATAAAACAGGGAATTGTTTTCGCTTACTGAGCATGCGTCCGTCCCTGGAAGTTGTTTTTGATCCGCGTGTGTAGCATGTCAATAGGGCTTGAAGGGTCAATATATTTATAGCAGGCCAGGTAGTGCTATGTCATGTGTAGGGTTACCGCGAATAATAGGATAATTTATGCAAACGTTCCATATTGGCTCATTGCTGATGACAGAATACATAGTTGAACATTTATAGTATCTCGAAACAACATATATCACATTTCAGCTTTTTTTTAAACATATGGCTTAACCCTCCAAGGACGAGCGTCACCATATGTTCACAGTAAACACCGTTGTCTATTGATCCCACTATTCACCCTTTTTCTACCTGAATATCGTTGCTTTCGCTCATATTTGGTTAAGAAGGGTACAGACTACAGTTAGTCATCAGCCGTGGGGACAGAAACGGCCTCCAAAAGCACATGTGATTTTTTTGAATTTCTGTTTTTTTTTAATTTACTTTTTGAAACTGTTAGTTATTTTTTTATAAAAACATTAAATTATTTACAGTTATTTTGCTAATATATTTGTATTGAAATTATGTTGATCTAAAGAGGTCAAATTGTAAATATTTTAAAAAAAATCACGTTTAGCCATATTTCAACCCCGAATGTTTGCGAGCCCATACGGTCACTTTTGTCTTTACTAATGTCCATATTCAATATTACACGGTAATAAAAGGATGAGCATGACCATATAGTCATGCGGGGTTTCTATACAACGACTTTGCGTTTTTTTTTTTTTAATTTTGGATAGGAATAAAAGTTATACATGACTTCAATATGGCTTAGAAAATATTTTTTTTGTCGGAAAAAAGCTCTCGTCTGGAGGGTTAATTAACTACTCAATAACATAATGTTCATTTTTAATGGAATTTCATTAAAAACGAGTTAAGGAATATATAAAAAAAGTTAATTTGTTATATTTGTCAAGTTGAATCGTATTGCAATGTACTGTGAACTATTTTTCCATGATCCCACTTTTCATAAGTTTGAATAAAAAGCATTGTTTGACAATGTAGATTGGTTTTATAATTACAGCAATCAAAATACTGGTTTTATCTACAGGACTATACATTGTTACCCTCACATTTAGATATCGATAAGTGCCTCCTCCAAAAATCCATGCATCAAGGGTTATTGACCAAAATTGCTCACTTGATTCTTGAGCAAAGAATCTTAGAACGAAAAAAAATTATGCACTGAAAAATTCATGTACATATGCTTTTATTATATCTTATGAGATTTAACTAGGGATTAACTGATTAATATAATTATGAAATGTCAAATAGCACCGTAAGACCTTGAATACATTTTTGCTAAATGATACATTGATTTTACGTGGCTCAAAGACGGTCAAACACAATCACTCATTTATATATTGCTCATCAACTTTCAGGAAACTGTTCATATTCAATGCAACAAGGCGAGTGTCAGGCGATGTCACAAAGCTGCATCTGTCAGCCTGGATTCGGAGGCCATGACTGTTCTCAACCCACCAAATATGGTAACCCGTCACATATAATTCTCTCCTTCACCATTATGTTATTACCGTTTGATGTGTATTTACATTCAGAATTTATCTTCATCAGGTGTATGGAGTGCAGTTGAAAGTGGTCGGTTTAGACCGGCAGGCAGCGCTTCACACGGAGCCACTGTGTGGAGAGATTCCCTGTATATTGTTGGAGGGGAAGGATATGGCCGCTCGCATCTTATGTACACTTACGATTTTAACGGTTAGTTTTTATTACATGAATCTTCATTCGACCAATATTTTTGTTATAAACACTTATCTATTAACTTTACAATTTAGTAATTATATTATGCATTTATTTTTATTTCATTAGGTGGAGTATGGGAGACTCCACATACATCGTCGTCCGCTTTACCGCATCCACGATACGGAGCTAGTGCTGTCATTCATGGAGACAAAATTTTTCTGTACGGAGGCGTAGTCACAGAACATTTTCATCCACCTGCAAACCTTCAAAGGCATCATGCCAGGTTTTTTTTTATTTTTATTAACTAGACTAGTGTTAATTATATTGACAGTTCATCCAATTAAACTGAGCGATAAATGTTTCAGGCATATGGGACAATCGAGGTTTAGAGATTCAGCAGGTCATCTAAGCCATGCCTTACCGCTTTCATCGCCAATGGAAGCTGCCACTTCTTCTTCAAATCAAGACAGTCACTCTAATCCTGATAGTCCCGTTGGGCATCAGGAGGGAGCAGGCTCTGCTGTGACGCGTGTCACCGGCGAACTTTGGGCTTTCGATATCAGCGCCAACGCTTGGGAGAATATCACAGTGCGTGCGGAACCTTGCAATAAAACCATAGCCATGTGTGGTAAGTCACTTGTTAACACATTAAACCCGGAAAAGCTACTTTAACCTTTTCGGATTTGATAAAGTACTTTTACCAAAATATTAAAAGGAAGAACATTTTGAAAAATTTGCATATCTTTATTAATTATCTACAGATTGTATAGATGTACAAACAAGTTGACAAGAAACCTAGAATGATAAAAAAAATCTGTTTTTACAAAACAATATTATTGAGGTGAATATTTTTTTTTACGTAAATTTAGATATTTATAAGATGGTTGATTCACTCTTTTTACTAAATGCCTTTGATGTTTACCATAACTATAGTACAAGGAAGTATTAAAAATAAACACATATTATGGTGATTTCTTTTTATTATTTTTTTAATTTAACACTTTTCCATGTTTAAGTTTTTCATATCACCTATGTCTTGCCGTCTTCAAATTAGATATTTTAAAAACTTTTTGTTTTGTGAAATTTCCAGGTCCATTGAGATCAGCAGGTCACACTGCGACGATTGTGACACTGCCAGATAGTTCCTCACATAGAAAGCCAACAGAAAAAATGATAGTCATCTTTGGTCACTCTCCGCAATTTGGTTATCTAAATACTGTGCAGGTATGATTATGTTAAATGCGCCCGCCCAATTTTTCAGCCCGGCATATCAATCTATCCCATCGGCCCATACCAATCTTTTCGCAATGTAACGTGACATTATAGATAAACTCACTTTTTTCACTTGCGTGCAAATCAGTGGCGTACGGTGGCTGTTGATGTAGGGTGTGCTGTAAATGACATATATTATTTAAAAAATACGATTTTTTTTAACAGCTTAACGACCGCACGTTTTTTTTAATTATAATTATAATTTTACTAAATTCACTATTATTTGTAAGCAAATTGAGATATCTTTACAAAATTCAACTTTCTTAGCTTCCAGATAATTCGCCTATACGCATATATGTGTCCGCCGGCCAGCAACCTTTGTTTTTCAAAGACTCAAATACGCGTCCACGGTCGTTAAGCTGTTAACATAAATTTTATTTTTATTTATTTGTATATTAATTTAATTCTTTGCGACATGAATTTTTCTATTACACTATCGTAAAACGTGCATTTCTGTTTTAATTCAACGAGCGTCCTTTTTTTTCTACATAAATTAAATTTAGGCCACACAGTCTGGCCTTGTGTACTTCGATAGCAAGTATTTATTCTTTTAAGGGCAGAAAATGAACGTTCTGCCGAAGCCGTACTGCTTTAAATTATTTATATTAACTTTCCTAATTTATAAACTTCATGAAAACCTGAAATTCGTGAAAATGAACAGGTTTGTCTAAAAATTCAGAGCAACGATAGACGACGATAAGCTCGTTTTTCAATCTAATGTAGTCAAATAATGCTCCATAAAAATCTTTGAGCTTATTTATCAATATATTTGACAAATTTTCCATATATTGGGTATATTTTTCATTTTTTAGAAGGTGGAAGTACTCTAATTTTGACATTGAAAATGAAGTATTCAAAATATCTTGAACATTGTTAGACATGATAATAAATTATATACTAAACTGTTAACTGATAATAAATCATATATTAAACTGCAAAAGTTATCGGGAGTAAGTTCGCGCCTAATTAAAATGAGTTTGCAACGAATACAACACGTGCGAGCTAGAATGAAAGAAATCGTTCTGGGTCCTTGAAATTTCAACCAAAAACATGACTTTGCGCGCACGGGTCAACTCAATGCGACTGTATGAGCTCACTGGTCAAGCGGCAATCATATTGAACGCCTTGAGCGATTTCATTTACGATTCAATACCGCTTGCAAATGCATTTTAAATATACCGCTTTATGATATAGTTTCTACGGGCGAGCGGCGCACGCCTTGCACACCCCTGGTGCAAATATGAAAAAAAATTTGGTGCTTTGTAAAATAATAAAATACATCGATTTTTTTTCATTCAATGACTACTAATAGATTTTACTACATAATGACATAAAAAGTGTTTTAAACTGTATTTTTAAAGGGAACTTAGTTTTATTTGCTTTAAATTTTCTTTAATCAACGTTAATATTTTTTATTTTTGTATCATATTTGTAAAATGCAGATTTTCCAAATATTTTTTAAGTTCCTAAAAAATGCTTTTCAATACTTTTTGAAAAATTGTAAAAGACGTTTTTTTCCATAAAAAACGCTTGGCAATTTTAGCATATGCATAGCAAAATCGTCCAGCATTAAAAGGATTAAGATATCAAACTTATTATGAATTTTAAAAATGTTAATACAAATTTACCATATCCAAAAGTGTTTTGGTTTTTATTAGTTATAGTGATATAAAACTTCAACAGATATAGTTAGGTAAAGATGAAATATTTTTTTCATATATTCATACAATATTCATAACACAAAATCATGTATATCCAATAGTTTATAAACACTATAAGAGAATGTGTTTATCATTGATTTATGCCACACTTTTTTAATTTCAATTTATATTAAATGAAATATCTTTTTATTTTTTTCCATTGCTCAGAAATAAGTTTTAGTTACGTAAATATATCTTGAATTATTGATATAATTTGTAGGAATACAATTTTGGAACACGCGAATGGGCAATATTACAAACACGAGGGTATCCAGCCAAAGGAGGTTACGGCCACACAGCTGCATTTGATTCATTTAGTGAGAAAATTTATGTCTACGGAGGAATCGTTTCTGAATCTGAAAGTAATCAGGTAAGTCTGCAAATACTGTTTCTTGGACTGACAGCTAAATGTCTATGTCATAAAACTAAAAACTTTACTGGTCACGGCCGACTTATTATTTGGAGCAATTGACCACCACATGGTACCTCTGAGATTTGCGATTGTGAATGAACAAATCCAAACAACCTACTCTTTGAAGTGGAGAGTCTGGAATTGGAGGAACTGTTCATACAAACGCTGTCAGCCTAAAATCACACGGGTAGCAAATAGCGAATCAGAGTTGTCGTTCGCGAACAGTAATAAATCTTGTATGTTATTCTTTATTTTGCTGCCGCCAGCACGCAAGACATATTAAATCTTATCAGTTGCTTTGTCGTAACTGACATGATTTATTATCTTTTGCCAAAAACAATTTCGAGATTCGACTCGCAAGTCACTATCCCACATATAAGACGCTTTCATATTCATAATTCATACCTATTACCCACATTCTGCAAAATGATTGGCGGTGGCAAAAAACGTTTGTCAGCATTTTGTCACATTACGAATTCTGAATGATTTGCCTATAATCAACCTATTTTCCAAGCCTGGTATCTTGCCAATATCTTTACATCACCGCAAGTCATACCAACATTGTCTAGCTATGCCAAATAAATGTTGGTGATAAAGGGCTTTTAAAGAATTTAAAAAATCAGACTCCTAGGCATCTGTAGCAATTTCTCGGACCAATTGCATTGCCCCATTTCAATTTGAAACGGGAAAAACTACATAGCACTCTCACTTATTTCTTGGTTAAATCAAACTATCATACCACTATTTAAGCTGCGAGTGTTTATCTTCCAAGCTCAGTATATGGTTACCCTGAACCTTCACAACTGTAAAGCACCACTGCATGCATTGTATAATTGTTCCTATAATACAAAGCTTACACATATATCTTATTTCAGGTTCTAAATTCAAACCTCTACAGTTATGATCCAGCAACAAGAATATGGACTCTCCTTGCACATGCTCCGAGTTCAAGATTTCTTCACACTGCCAATTTTATAATGCCTGGTAAGTTACAATTAATGCAATATAAAAACTAAAATGTAAAAATGCATTGACTCTAGACTGCCTGTCGTAGAAAATATTGCCTTTATATATATATATATATAGACTGGAAAGGAAAAAGGACGTAACCCACAGATTTTCAAAACAGTTTTTGTTTTCGATAATCACAATGTATACAATTTGACACACGTTATATCAAAAGGATGGAAGCTGCAAATGCCGAATTAGTATCCAAATTTAGCTTTCATGTTTGAAAAAAGATGGACTTGTGAAAATTGAAACCAAGAAAAAAGACAATTTCTTGAATTAATATTAGATTATATCAATTAAACACCAGTTTAGAAGTTTCCGTGAACTTCAAGATTGTGTTTATTTCATAATTTGCATATGGCTTTAAATCATGAAAACACATTTTTTGTGCCTCCTGTAAAATTTGCTATGTGTGGGCTACATCCTTTTTCCTTTCCACAGTCTATATATATATATGTGTAACTTCACCTGATTTATTCTATTAGTCAATATAATAATTGATAGTAATGTAACATGTGCTCAGTAGTAAAATATACAATTCTTCATTATAATTGTGAATATATTAAAATGTTTTATTGACTACTAAAATAAACAAGCCTACAAAATGTCGTTACACTCGCTGTGAATGATTTTACAAGTAATCAAAGAATAATTTATGAAGATAAATAATAATATTATTATTCTCTTACTGGCTATATTTAATATTATTCCCCAGTGAATATTTACAATTTCCGTCTTTGTTTAACGGTTTCTAAATGTCACATTTACAAAGAAAAATAAATTGTTATAGAATACTATTTCTATTAAGTTAAATATTGTCTCGCACAGAGATTGCTTTACAACATTCTATACATAATTATTCAGAATTACTGCCTTCTCACATAGCTAGAGAAAATAGATAAATTTATATTTTTTATAATTTTACCAGAACGTATCCTTGTTCGCAGACATTGTGAAAACGATTACAAATAGATACAATTTTTTTTTTTTTTTAAACCATGTCCGCTCCCAATGTGGAGCATATGGACTCCTAACGCAAGTATCTCGACACATGTTTTTCTATCAGAAGTGATTGTTAGTCAGCTGCTCAACCTTTATTTTTCGAAGAGAGTAGATATTGAAGGATTGGGCTAGAAGAACAGAACAGAAGTGTGTTTCTACGAGAACTGCTTGTTACTCAGTTGCTCAACCTCTCTTTTTCCAAAGAGAGTAGGGATATAAGGATAGGGCTAAGACAGGATTAGTGGTAAGCTAATCGCTCTCGGTACAATACATAAACAAAATGCATTGACTTGCTGGATGATGTTTCATGTTGCTCTATGAATGTATATATTTTTTAGGAATGATGATTGTTTTTGGAGGCAATACACATAATGACACCTCACACAGCTACGGAGCAAAGTGTTACTCCAATGAACTTCTCGCTTATGATGTTATCTGTGATTCCTGGCATCATATGAATATTCCTCATGACCTGAAAGACAGTAAGTTTTTCATAATACTTATATTACTCTGTTTTTGTTAAATTGATTATCATAATATATGCAACACTCTACCTTTGCTGAGTAAATTTGACTGCTGATTGTATCACATTTATTTTTCAGATTTGGCCCGCTACGGTCATTCCGGTACCGTCTTTGAAGGCTCACTCTACATATATGGAGGTTTTGACGGGCAGCTCTTAAATGACATGCTTCGCTTCACACCTGGCGAGTGTCGCCGTCTCACATCGCAAGCCGACTGCCTTGCGCCGAGAACTGGGCTCAAATGCATCTGGGACATCAATAAGACGACGTGTATTAATGTTAGTTGAAACCACCATTCGTTCACTGAATTCAACCATAAGTTTTTTAATAAACCACTTTATAAAGAAATACTCCGAATAAACAACTGCAGCCTCTTACTAATATTATTTTATTTTCAGATAACAGAAGCGCCTCGAGACATTGTCAATGCTATAGATACCGATTCGGATCCAAGTTTTGCAAAATGTCCTGAAGAGAGTCGTGACAGAATCACCCAAAGAATGCTGTCACATAAAGGTCTGTCATAATGAAATTTACTAAAAATTTGAGTTTGTCTTAAAATAATACCCATTTTACAGTCAATTGTTTAGCCATTTTTCTGTAAAATAGTGCAGACGTACTTTTAACTCAACAAAGTAGTGTCCGTCTCTGAGCATTTATATGCTTCAAGTATGACTTGCATATATTCATTGAAAAAAAGTCACAATTGTCATGTCAAAAAGAGTAGGGCTCTATACATCGCTTGTCAAAAGGTTAATATGATCAGGATTAGCTTTGCTCGGTGATTTGGTACTTCTTTTGATGACTTATATTAATGCAATTCCCTAGTAGATTGTTACTATGTGTTCAGTAAAGATACTTTTCAAAAGCGATATATGCTTCAAGCTTTACTTACACACCAGCGACAAGATTATAATTATCAAAAATTCCTTTTGGTATCGCAATTTTAAAGTCTCATTTTAAGCAAATAAGGATTTTCTTTTGATGATTTCACAGTTTTAGTAAAAAATAATCAGTATTGAAATAATTTAAATATGTCTACAGATCGATGTTCAGTACAAACTGACTGCACATCTTGCGTGCAGACAGTATATGGCTGTGTGTGGTGTCCGACCGGAGTCTGTATGAATCAACGCTGCAGCAATGCAAACTATCACACTTCCACTCAAAGAAAGGTACAATACAAAATATAACACATTATTTTTATTGATTGAGAAAAGACACAATTTCATGGCTAAAAATAAGATGATATAAACATGTTTTTCATTCCTTTTTTTTATACATGTCCGCTTCCAATGTAAAGCATATGACCTTCTAACGCAATTATCTCGACATATGTTTTTCTATCAGAAGTGATTGTTAGTCAGCTGCTCAACCTTTATTTTTCGAAGAGAGTAGACATTGAAGGATTGGGCTAGAAGAACAGAACTAGTGGTTAACTAATCGCTCGCGCTATACCATTTACAACTTTGCTACGGACCCAACATAACATGTTACAAACACGCAACCTTGAGATGTTATTACCTTTCAGACAATCACGACTCTGGAGGAATGTCCTGCAGAAAATGGACCGACTTGCGCTCAACTGCATTCTTGCGGTGCTTGCACAGGGGCTTTACCTCTTCCGATTCCAATTTTGTCTTCAACTTTACCATCATCACTGTCGACATCAACCTCTACACTCTGCCATTGGGATTATGAAGCAGCAAAATGCAGAGCTGGCAATGCTACAAATACAGGTACATTCATAATTCTCGTTTGATTATTAACTATTCTAAAGCATCACATTTTCTTTTATATTTATCTTTTTTTTTAATCTAAATTTTGATCAGTAATTATGATTATTTATAAAAATGCCATGTTCACAGTAACCCCTGAAAGCAGCCAAGAATCTGGCAATCCGTGTGCATCGTCTTGCTCTGAAATATCATCTTGCAGTAATTGCACACAAGAAGAATGCATCTGGTGTCAGAATGAAGCTCGATGTGTGGACAAAAATGCTTACACAGCTTCTTTCCCATATGGCCAGTGTCGAGAGTGGACTACCGTTATGGCTAAATGCCGCAATCCACCGCTATACGCAGTCGGTATGTCTGTTTTTTTTTTATATTTACACATATGCCCCATAAAAATTTTTTTCAAAATTTTTCCATCGTCTATCTCTATAATCTAAATGAAATCAAAAGTATTTGTGTGTGCGAGAAAGTTGTTGTACTGCATTTAAGACATCATCAGAAGAATAAGTTCTCACTGCACTATCAGATGTGGAAGAAAATGTATACTTAAACTGTAAATTCTCAAGTGCCATCAACAAAGCTTGTAAATCTTAACATTAATAGCCGATAAGGTCTGTCTGTAAGGACGTCCGCAGTAAGGTACAGACCAATGATTTCGATTTATTCTGAACAGCACATTTTTGAAATGTTGTTCTATCCAATGGGAGCGGCTTATTTTAAGCCGGGCGTGAATGTTCTGATATCGCCACGTTTGAAAATTTGATATTTCTTGGTGTAGAGCTAAAGTATTGTATCACCATACATCATAATATTCGAATAATCAAAGACTTTAATTCGACTATTGCAAACTATGATTATAGGGCTATCGAAATGAATCGTCTGATCGTGTGAGTCGATGTGAGACTAATATTTTTTGGAGCGGATTTGATCAATTGAATCATAATGATGAATCTTTTCACGTCTGACCTTGAAAATCTGTTAGAATTCTTTAATACATTAAGAATATTCAAATTATGATATGGATATATGATAGAATAATATTTTGCTTTTTTCATACACTTGGACAAAATGTGCAACTGATTTTTTATTGAAAAATTGGATTTGATCTTTTGATTTTTATTGGAAATAATTGTTAAATAATTTAAAATCCGAAAAATAATTGTTGGCAAACTTAAACATTATTCCAAAAATTAAGTAATTTACAAAATTTCTGCTACTACGAAAGATGATTGTTAGCAAACTTTAACATTATTCCAAAAATTAAATAATTTACGAAATTTCTGCTACTACGAAAAATGGTTGTTAGCAAACTTAATCATTATTCCAAAAATTAAATAATTTACGTAATTTCTGCTACTACGAAAAATGGTTGTTAGCAAACATAAACTTTATTCCAAAAATTCAATAATTTACGAAATTTCTGCTACTACGAAAAATGGTTGTTAGCAAACTTAAACATTATTCCAAAAAATCAATAATTTACGAAATTTCTGCTACTACGAAAAATGGTTGTTAGCAAACTTAAACATTATTCTAAAAAATCAATAATTTACGAAATTTCTGCTTCTACGAAAAATGGTTGTTAGCAAACTTAAACATTATTCCAAAAATTCAATAATTTCAATAATTTACGAAATTTCTGCTACTACGAAAAATGGTTGTTAGCAAACTTAAACATTATTCTAAAAAATCAATAATTTACGAAATTTCTGCTACTACGAAAAATGGTTGTTAGCAAACTTAAACATTATTCCAAAAATTAAGTAATTTAGGAAATTTCTGCTACTACGAAAAATGGTTGTTAGCAAATTTAAACATTATTCCAAAAATTCAATAATTTACGAAATTTCTGCTTCTACGAAAAATGGTTGTTAGCAAACTTAAACATTATTCCAAAAATTAAGTAATTTAGGAAATTTCTGCTACTACGAAAAATGGTTGTTAGCAAATTTAAACATTATTCCAAAAATTCAATAATTTACGAAATTTCTGCTACTACGAAAAATGGTTGTTAGCAAACTTGGACATTATTCCAAATATTAAATAATTTACGAAATTTCTGCTCCAACGAAAAATGGTTGTTAGCAAACTTGAACATTATTCCAAAAATTCAATAATTTACGAAATTTCTGCTACTACGAAAAATGGTTGTTAGCAAACTTAAACTTTATTCCAAAAATTGAATAATTTACTAAATTTCTGTTACTACGAAAAATGGTTGTTAGCAAACTTCAACATTATTCCAAAAATTAAATAATTTACGAAATTTCTGCTCCTACGAAAAATGGTTGTTAGCAAACTTGGACATTATTCCAAATATTAAATAATTTACGAAATTTCTGCTCCTACGAAAAATGGTTGTTAGCAAACTTAAACATTATTCTAAAAATTAAATATTTTACGAAATTTCTGCTACTACGAAAAATGGTTGTTAGCAAACTTAAACATTATTCCAAATATTAAATAATTTACGAAATTTCTGCTACTACGAAAAATGGCTGTTAGCAAACTTGAACATTATTCCAAAAATTCAATAATTTACGAAATTTCTGCTACTACGAAAAATGGTTGTTAGCAAACTTAAACTTTATTCCAAAAATTCAATAATTTACGAAATTTCGGCTACTACGAAAATTGGTTGTTAGCAAACTTTAACTTTATTCCAAAAATTAAATATTTCACGAAATTTATGCTACTGCGAAAAATGGTTGTTAGCAAACTTGAACATTATTCCAAATATTAAATAATTTACGAAATTTCTGCTACTACGAAAAATGGTTGTTAGCAAACTTAAACTTTATTCCAAAAAATCAATATTTTACGAAATTTATGCTACTACGAAAAATGGTTGTTAGCAAACTTGAACATTATTCCAAATATTAAATCATTTACGAAATTTCGGCTACTACGAAAAATGGTTGTTATCAAACTTTTTTTTTCCAAAAATTCAATAATTCACGAAATTTCTGCTACTACGAAAAATAGTTGTCAGCAAACTTGAACATTATTCTAAAAATTAAGTAATTTACGAAGTTTCTGCTAATACGAAAAATTGTTGTTAGCAAACTTAAACATTATTCCAAATATTAAATAATTTACGAAATTTCTGCTACTACGAAAAATAGTTGTCAGCAAACTTGAACATTATTCTAAAAATTAAGTAATTTACGAAGTTTCTGCTAATACGAAAAATTGTTGTTAGCAAACTTAAACATTATTCCAAATATTAAATAATTTACGAAATATCTGCTAACTATAAAAATAAAATATATTAAAATAAAATATAATTAAATTAAATTAAATTCAATAAAATAAAATAAAATAAAATAAAATAAAATAAAATAAAATAAAATAAAATAAAATAAAATAAAATAAAATGAAATGAAATGAAATAAAATAAAATAAAATACCATAAAATAAAATAACATAAAATTAAATTAAATTAAATACTATGCAACAAAAATCTCACGTTGCTGGGCAACGGGCTTACAGCTAGTAATACTAAATACTCTGAAATCAATTAATAGGAAATAAAGCAGTGATCAATTTTCTGCATTTTGTGTAGCAAAGTACAGTGTTTTGTTTTTAAAAGCTTTACAAATTTTAGTACTATGTACAGCAAAATTACCTTGCTTGAAATTTTGGTTCTGATGAATGAATACTAAATCCACGAATAATATCAATTATTATAATGAGTTTACGACCAAATAGTAGACGTCACATACTAATGTTTCCAGAGTCCGGTTTGGCAGGTACAGGGCTGAGTGCAGGAAGCGGTGCCGGAGCTTGTTGGGCGTACGCGTCGTGTTTGGTCTGCCGAGAAGAACCCGCATGCGGGTGGTGTGATGATGGATCCCGTACAGGCCTCGGCTCGTGTTTGCCCGGCGGCGCCTCCGCTCCTGCGGCACCGCGCTCGTGCTCCTCTACCACCTGGCACTTTACTCACTGCCCGAGGTTAGATTCACCACAGTATAATATACATGTTCATCATCAAGATAGCATTTATCGACTTCATCACTTTGAATGAATAAAATTGTTATTATTGATTTCAGTTGTCAGTGCAATGGTCATTCGACTTGCTTGGAAAACAGTTCAGTTTGCATAGAACCGTGTGGCAATTTGACCATGGGCGGTCACTGTGACAAATGCTCCCCTGGCTACTGGGGTAATCCACTCAATGGTGGCAGATGCCAACGTAAGTTTTTGAAAATTATCAATTTATAAATGTGGCAAATATCTATATATTAATAGTCGATAATGTCCATCCGCCGTCCGTATGTATGTCCCCGATTTCGTCTTTCCGATGACGTCAAGAAAGACAGTCCCCTCCCCCTCCCCAGCCTCGCTGTCACCATTTTTTTATTCATACTAAAGACATAAATATTTTTTCAATACACTGTTATTTGAAGAAACAAATTTTGTGTCGTTGAAAATCGCTGAATCAAGAATCGATACATGGACCCTGGATTATGACCCGAGATCGTTACCGCTCGGACAAAGTCACAACTGTCAGAGGGGATAAAATTAGATTATATATTAACCCTTTCCACTCCAAATGTTTTTCAAAAAAATTCCACCAGCAATTTTTAGTGAATTTGCATGTTATAAATAAATAATAGAGTTTTAAAAAAAAAAATATGAGGATTTCTTACACATGATGTCAACTTACTAATCTGTCAACAACCAAACCTAAAAAAACTAAAACCATCCACTAGCCCCACAATCTTTGAAAAAATTCAATTTTTTTTTTAAAAAAATATTCACAAAAAGACAAATAACTTTCAAACCGTTTGACTGAGCAAATCGAAAAATATCACAGCCGGACAACATATTTTTACGTAACCTCGGCGCGAGAACAACTGCCTTTGTTCCGTCGCTGCATTCTTCGCTTGCACCCCCAAAATATTCCATTCTATTGTTTACGCCAGGTAGTTGTCGCAAAGCGTCCCAACTTTCTAACATTCCTAAATTGCTCGACAAATCACGTATTTCGAATGGGAATTCAAGAAAAATATAGAAAAAATTCCTTCACACAAAAATAATCAAATCAAAATATGTAACCGATCATGTCGAGTGACACTCGACATTGGAGTGGAAAGGGTTAAACACTCATTTGAATTATTGATACTTTGGAAGTAGGGATCCCATTCAATATTCGAATATTGTGGAAAGTACTTAAATAGTAGTCGTAATATTTTAAAAATAAAAATTATTTTTGAATGATGATTGATGGAAATTTGCATCACAATTTCTCCAGATTTCATGTATAAAAAAGTGGTATTCATTTTGCTTCACTCAATTCAGGCGCATATTGGATATAATGAAAAATATGCTTTTTACAGCTTGCGAGTGCAACGACCAGGCAACCATGTGCAACCCTGACAGTGGAAAGTGTTACTGCACAACCAAAGGATTAGCCGGAGAACGATGCGAGAAATGCGATGCCACCAATCACTATCACGGGGACCCCAGTAACAAAGGCTTCTGCTACTGTATGTTGAATGTTTCTTTTATTAACGTGCTCAACAATGATTTGTGCTCAAACTTTTTCATAATAATTTCATTATTGCTTTCAGATGAACTGGCTATAGACTACCAATTCACTTTCAACTTATCAAAGAAGGAAGATCGTTATTTCACCCAAATAAACTTTAAAAATTCTCCTATCAAACCTGATATCGATGCAGACTTCTCCATTACCTGCAGTGTGCTTGCCAAAATGAATATTACAATCAGAACTGCCAACGGTCAAGAAAAAAGTGTTTTCCACTCGATCAACTGTACTACATTTCGATATAGGTATTGAATAATTTTAAAACAATACAACTTTGGGTTTCTGTATACAAGTTTTTTACTAATTAGTCTGCTCATCGTATTTCTAGAAATAAAACTTTTCAAAAATATAGAAACATAATTTTTCATTTATAATATTGCTCGTGAACCAGTGTGTTTTTTATGACTATTATTTTTCCATTCAAGATTCTCCAAGGCTGACCACAATTTCGGTATTGAAGACAATGTTACATTGACAACGTTTTACGTATACGTTTATGATTTTCAACCACCACTGTGGATTCAGATATCTTTCTCCCAATACCCCAAACTAAATCTTCAGCAGTTCTTCATCACATTTTCGTCGTGAGTGCATTATTATTTACTGAAATCTTAGCATTAAATTCTAAAACCTATAAAATGACTAGATTATTGTTTTTAGGCATTTGCTAATGCTTTTTTTTATTACCCAGATGCTTCCTGTTGCTTCTACTTGTTGCTGCTATAATGTGGAAAATAAAACAAAAATATGATATGTACCGTAGGAGACAGCGATTATTTGTTGAAATGGAACAAATGGCTTCCAGACCATTTTCTCAGGTATTTATTTTGACCATTTTCTTATGTTCTGTTTTTTTATATTAACTGTTAATAAATGGTCTTGTATATTTTTTTTTTACCCATAGGTACTGGTGGAAATAGAGTGTCGCGAAAGAACATCAGTAGAGAACCATCTAAAACACGTAGTGAGCAATCCGCTACACTGTGCAGACAACCCCAACAGTTTGCACTCTATGGTGACTCCGAACATTAACACCACCACTAACTCCAATTCAAACTCCAATTCTACCACGACCGTTCACCCTACGACAGGGACCGGTGCAGCCAGAAAAAGAAAGAAAGATTCTCCGAGTCCTATAGCTCTAGAACCCTGTAGCGGAAACAAAGCCGCCGTGCTCTCATTACTAGTCAGGTTAGTGCGTTTGTATCTTATTCCCACCGGTTCTCTCCAAGGTCTGTTTGACATGTTCACTGCTCAATTGAATATGTCAACATTAATGTCACTGTAGGAAATTTTAATATATTGTAATTTTTTTTACATTGATATATCGATACACACTCACACCCAAAACGACCCAACCATACCAATATCGTGGTACAGTAAAAGTCCGTTAATTCGAACAATGTTATTTCGTAATTCGAAATTTTTACAATTTGTTCAATCCCAAAATTGACTTTTCAAAGTAAATTCTACCGTTAATTCGAAATATCGCATATTTCGTAATTTGTAATGTTTTTCATCAAAATGTACTTACGATTTCTAATAATTCAAAATTTTGGTGAGCTTTTGTCACACTAATTTGGTGAACAGATAGTAAATAAGAAAACATAAAAAAAATCTCAAGGCTGTGCCGAATCGGAACTTGCCAAGCAAATATGCACCTTAACCTTTTAGCGGCCAACGTCAAAGTATTCGATCTACGGCTGTACGCCAGCGATTTTAGAGAAAATAGAAATTGCATAAAAAATGATTAAACTTCCATAATTTATAGTTTGAAGATGTTTTCGTGTGTCCTGGCACATGTGTGTACAATAAATTCTGTGCTGCGGGACGATTTATGGGCTTATTCGATTTCGTGTTCAGGGTTGTCGCAACACTTGATGAATATATTTTTTTAATTTCAGTTAATTTATTCACTGGTATATAACACATTGTTTTATGGGCTTATTCTATTTCGTGTTCAGGGTTGAGCTATACAGGTAAAAGCAACTTGAAATATTTTTCCGGAATATATCCAAAATTAGTCTAATTTTTTCCAAACGATTGCCACGCCCCTGTTCTTCATTGTTGGAAAAACACCACATAATTAGTAACAATTAAAATCAATTTCGGGGCATTGTTTCAGAAAAAAAAAATTGCGAATAAAGTAATGGATTCGTTGACCAGTGGGATTCAATTACATTCCTCGAATTAACAGGAATAACAAACATATACCCAAAAAAATGTACATTTCATCCAAATTAGTATCAATCCACGCTTTCAAACGTTTGCTCAAAATGGCAATTTTGAAGACACAACAATATTGACATTTACTTTCAGTAACAATGGTGTTTACAATATCATCATTCACAAAATATTTAAAATATTCCAATTCCCTTTCACTCTCACCACCGATGTTTGCTTTGATTCCCGATTCCCGAAATTCTCATCAAACTAATGAAGTATGACTGAAACCCGTATCTTTCCAAGAGAAGATGTTATCAGTTGTCGGCTGTTGAAAGAGTGTTTCATTGTCATCATCTGCAAAGCTTGATTATCAGAAAATTCTCATTTGTCAGAAAAATTTTAGATTCCATTCTTGGTAGGGGATAATATTTTCAAATAAGATAATATATCAAAAAAATAGATCGAGAAAGAGTTTTCACAGCACAATATCACGAAACAATATTGTCAATAAACAAAAAAGTCAATAAATCACTTTCAAATATAAAATCGCGACGGAAAAATATCAATTTCAAACAAAAAATCGCAACAAGACAATGCCAATCAAATACGAAACGGCGATGATTGGAAGACGTACCGTCGAAGACTGAAGTATTTCATTATTTTTACCATATGAAAAAAATACAACACAAAAGCTTAAATAGTTTGCATGTGTTTGAATTCTAATTCTAGTGATTCTGACTTCTTTGTGTCCTTCGAAAGAAGATATAGATATGGATGTCCAAGTTGTCAGAAGAAAACGTCACTAAATTTATTTTATCACTTTACTAGACAGAAGACCCGAACCATGTGTAATATAATAGGGTCACGCTGCTTTGTAATTTTCAAATGAAAGAAATGACCCCCCTTCAGTTAAAAGATACTGCACAAAATCGTGAAACACATGTTAATGTTGTTATGTACATTGTTCATAAGTAGGGTTTGCCAGGTGTCCCGGAAATTTAGAGAAAACTATTCAACTTCAATTCGAGTCATGGTTGGGCTGGTTAGGGCATCCAATCCAATCCAATTTTCTGATCTCTGGATATCGGGATAGAGAATTTTTGAGCAAATTCCGAAAATTGATAGGGTTTTAGAATTGTAAGAGCTAAAAAAAAAAAAACCGAGTCGATGATAATCTGGAGAAAAAGTATAGCGAATTGAGGGTTTCAAATTCCTCGGTGAGCTAAAAAAAATAAAAATTTTCAGAGATAATCCGGGGAAAAAGTAGGGTAAGGGATTGAAAATTAACCAATCACGAAATCCCGGATTACAAAAAGGCTTCGGGATTGGATACCCTATTTCCTGGGTTTTTAGATTCGAAAGTCAGCAAATCGGACAAATGTCCCGGATTCACTTGCAAGAAATCTGGCAACCCTATCTGTAAGTGACGTTCTATTTTATAGCATGCCCGCAAACAAATACAGTGAATATGTATATACAAGTGACTAAAAATCAATTAAGTGACAATTATGTAGTGTTTTTTTATTTTGACTGAACGAAAAAATGGTCGCGATGTTCTAAGCCGTAGTCAATTGCCGCGAATTTTTTTTTTTTGTGGTTTCGTAATTCGAATTTTTCCCAGAAATCCGGTCCCATGGATTTCGAATTAACAAACTTTTACTGTAGTACTGATCTGGTGGGATTTGCTACTGTTGCTTTTGTGAATTTCCTATGCTCCAGGGGTATTTTGTTTCATTGTAACTAATTTGAGGTGTGCTTACACCCAGAAAGTATGGGGTAACCTCAGTCTTCCCTTAACTGCACTATTTATTACAAATTTGTACAGTTCAAATCGTAGCAGAAAACGCATGTTGAGAGTCTTGTTTTCTTTGCTATGCCACTTTTTCAAATTTCTCTTATATTTTTGATCAAACATCTGATAACTCCAATCCGATTCTCTTTGTCTAAACAATGATTTGGTGACATGAAATGGCCAACAAATGAGTAGAATTTGTCATAATTTTTATTTTTTATCATATTATAATTTAAGGCCACTCAATCAAAAAAAAATTACATTGCAGATTGCCGACGGGAGGTGGCAGTTTCACGCCTGCAGGGCAGCCAGCGGGATTAGCGGTGGCGTCAGCTCTCGTCACTCTCGGATCACCTCCTCGGCACGCCGCCGTGATCGCCGGTGACGCTCGCCATACTGACACCAAGATCAGTAAACGTGGGAAAATTGGAGGACAGCATCCTGACACGTGTATATGATGTTTTTCTTAATTAATTGTTTCTTTCCTTCACCTTACATATTGAGATGGGTCATCACTAACTGACCCATACTGTATTATCAGATTTTCTATTTTTCACTGGTATCTGGTAAATAAGCTGATATTAGTAATGAACGGTACATATTTTTACTAATTGTCTATGAATCGAGAGAAATAAAATGCAATACGTTACTGTGAACCAATGAATTACTTTCCTTCATTGATGTTATGACCAGTTGATAACTGTTTGGGGCTACTTCTAGGCTGCCTGAGCAGAATGTGTCCTTATGTAATTAATTTAAAAACATCACATTTTGTTTACAGTCGATGAATTATACATACAAGTGAAACTGTATTGAATATAATATTGTTTGTTTTTTATCTAGCATGAAGATTATAACTCTGGCTTTGTAGCGAATAATTAATTACCAGTCATGGTCAGATATTTTCATAGAAATGATAATTCTTATGAATTTATGGTTCTAGTAAGTTTAGGTTACATTCTCACTTAAAGGCAAGTAGGATAGATCAGTCTGATGGTGGAAATTTGAATTCATATAAAGGGTTAAACACGTAAGGCATTTTTTAATTATTAAATCATTTATTTTATTATTTTCTACATATTATAAGTTAAGTAAAATATTCATATATCGCTTTAATTCTATATGACAAAGTCTCTTTTTGATGGATTTTTATTAAAAGATTTTAAAATAAGAAAATGTTTATTAAAACTTAAATTACAAGCTTTCAATGACGTATGTCTTATATGAATTTATATTTCCAATGTTGAACGATATTGACTTACTTGATACATTATTATATTTTCATTCAAATATGATTTTATATAAGACTGAATTGCTAAAATTTAGCTAATCTTTTATGAAAATACAAAACAATGTTAAGCCCCTGTGAAAACAAAAGCTTGCTTAATATTAATTTGACATATCATCTCCTCAGCTCTGTCTTGACTCGAAGGAAGATTTCGCTAACCCTCGAGTATAAAACATAGTATAAACTGAGGCATTTATATAAGGCAACATTAATTGTTAAATTAAATTTCACTCTTATGACAAGATAGAAATGAGTTTGCAAAAATTTTTTTTACAGTGTGTATGATTTGTTATAGTTATATTTGCATTTTTACTTGAGTAGAAGCACCAATATTGATATTTTACCCAAATTTTAAGAACTGTTGTCAACTCTGCAGTCCTTTTATCAGATGCCAGTCGATGGTGATCAAATTATTTTACTGACCCAAACCATAATTCAATACTCAATCGTTTAATAATGGTATTTATTTATTTTTGCTTTCGAACATGAGCATTTATACCATTTATAAAATAAGATACACTTATGAATACATTTGCTCAGATATAAGTATGTATATTATATAAAAGATTATCATTATGGCCTTTTATGATCGTTTACTTGTTATGACCGATTATTGCCACGGCTGTCGCGTTTATTGCCTTTCATTTTTTTAGGCATGTCAGCAATATTTATTCCTATCTTGAAAACTCGTATTATTGAAGTGACATGATTTTAGCAAAATGGAGCAACTATCGAACCAGTATTCTATTTAAAAGCAATGACCCACAGTTTGTTTGTCTGAACTCATAATACCGTGATGAACGTAATATATTTGAGTTTAAATTGTAACTTATTTACATTACATTGGGATTCTGTTCCTTTTGTGACATAAGCTTTGGTGCATTAAATAATCATTATTTTCAGAAGTAACAATTAAACCATCAGTATTATAATTGCTATACATTATAATTAGGAAAGATATCAAAAAAAATCTTCCGGAAAAAGAACATGGGTACTGCCAATCTATTTCATTAAATCAGTATTCTGTCTTAAGTTTTCCACACCGATCAAATGAAATTATCTGTCACTTCAATACGTATCGAGAACTGTCTATGAAAGAGATTTGAAATAAAATATACAGGTTAGTGATGTCATGCAATAATCTGGATGGCGATGCAACTGATATTTGTTTAGACAAAAAAATAGTCTGGAACAACTGTCCGTCTATATGTATGGACTGTTAAAAAACATTCCGATCGCACTCAATATTACGCAGTAGGCCTACGTATCGATATCCTCGCTCGCTTCATGCCATCAATCATTTGTAAATACTTCGCTGTATATCAATACATTAATAAAGGTAGATTTTATTATGAATAGATCAGCCACGTGTAGATGCAATTTTGACATGCTTGTTTGTTAAATTTGCGCAGATAAAAGACATGTCTCTGTGAGAACATCATATGACTATAAGTGAACACTCCAATAAGATAATATTTTGTTCAGTTGGCTAGTCCCTACTTTTTATATAGAATAGCATTTTTTTATCACTCAAATGTTGAATTAAAGTTTAATGTTACATTTTGATTCTGTTCGCTTTTCAGACCTATTTTCTTTTTAATCATATATTGAACCTATTTAATGTCATTCATAAAATCATTACATTAGAATGCATTTACTTTTCACCATCCCATTCCGTCGGTGAATATTTCAATCGTTTTTTTGAACCGCATCATTATATCTCTTTTGGATATCTATATTCCAAAGTATTTGTAGAAAACAAATACAGTGGTCAGATGACAACACAAGATACTATACGAATTTGAGATCTTTGTCACCAGATTCCGATCAAACATTAACTAACAAAATCTATTGTTAGCATTCAATTATTTTAAAAGATTGTTAGCCGGAAAAAATCAAAAAATCTCTAAATTCAAATTAACAAAAATACAAACATCTGAAACACTGAATCTTTTGGAATTTGGATGTAAACTCAGACTTAAATCTGTTATTTCTTACTAAGTGCATAACACTGCATATTTTTTTTTATTTTGGTCACATTTTATTATTCACAATAACGCACTTTACAATAATAACTTATCTATTCAAATCTAAGCATGAACGTCAGGACTGTATTTTATTTTTTTAAACTTAGCTAACAATAAAATCATTGAACAAAGACTCACATAAACAGCAATGATTCATGAACCATCACAGAAATATCAAACCGTCGCTGTGTATAAACTCTTGTTCTAAATATTATTTAAAAATGGTAAAGGTCCTTATTATATTGTATCTGCAACCGATATTCTTGTATTATTTTATTGTATTATTTGTTTATAGATTAGTAGGTATGAGTAGTTTATAATGTAAGCCAATTATTTTAAGAAAAATTACTTGTAAATATCTTATATAACCTTAACTTTAATGCACCCATATTTTAATTTTAAAAATAATCCCTCACACGAGAATACATCACCGGACTGGACTGTACATGCGTTTGTTATATTTTTTTAATGAATAAAATTATATAATTTATGAAAAGCTCGAAGATACCAAATAAGTTAATAAAATAAATTAAACATATTGACGCAATGATATCGTGTTCAAAGATGTATCTTTAATAGTACTATTCCCAGTGGATAGCAGACATTTTATGTTTGTAAAATTTGTGACTTTCTTACTATCAATATTTCAGTATGCAATAACTATATGCATGGTATTAAAATTTCTGCATGTTCTTAAATTGCATTACAGAGATATATTGAACACATTGTTGTCAGGTCTCCGTGCAATCAAATTCTCAGGTGGTGATGGGAAACATCGGTAATGTTTCTACAAATCGCTATCAAGTCAACGTATACATTCTAAATCTTGCTTTATCAAACTGATCTTCCGAAGAACAATCAATCGATAGTTACTTAAAACTAACACAGTATCAGTTTTTTGAAAAATAATATACTGAAAGTAAAAGGAAGAATGCGTATCAAATGGTTTCTAACAAGTTACAATAACTTGTCAAAGAAGCTTCATAAAATTGCAGCATAAAATACCAATGTTAATCTTAATTGTTATCAATAATAATAGTAACAATATTACAGGACTCTTTTTTTTTGAATCAGTGTCTTCACTACTTAAATATGAAGCATTGTAGTCTTAAATGATCGCTGGGATTGAAATATGCAACTAAAATAACTTGCAAAATAATGCGTACCGACTAGTGTACCAATCCTGAACATTTATGGGTCTCACATTCCTCCTATTATTTTAAAAGAAACATAATTTCATTTGTCCTGACAACTATGTGTTACGATCTTTTACATTACATACAAGCATTTAGCATAATTCACTGCAAATAATGGTGATCAACAAATTTATTGAATAAGATCAGATTATTTTTGCCATTTCATTTGGCAGATTTCTATGTTAATGCCATTATGAATTATGTATTAAAAAGGGAATGATTATACATCTGATAATACAATCTCAGTATTGTGTTTTTTAGAACTGCACTTGTTTTTTTATTAAATTGAATTCACCTTGTATATATTTTGTATAAATCAAAGCATAATTGATGTAATCGAGTTCTAAATATAGCCTTTGTCAAATAAAATTCATAATAATTTCTAATAAAATATCAATTCACTCTTTTGCAGACTCTGAGGCGTATCTGAAACATTAACTTATCTGTTCACTAAGCAATAATAACATCTGCAAATCTATTTGATTTCAAATGTTTTATAATCTGCAATATTAATGAAAATTAATAAATAATATCGCAATATGGCCCTTTTCTGAAAAATAGTCAAATACATCTGAATAATTATATTAAAAGATGTGTATATTATTAATAATTGTAAATAATTGATCAAGTTGCGAGTGAAATCTTTGCTTTTATGATCAATTGAAATTCTTCCAGTTCTATGGAATTCGAATTTTTTCTAACTTTTTTGACAAGTTGTTTGACAATAGTGGTGTGAGTACAAAAGACAGCATTTTCAGATTTGGGCTATATCTATTTTTAATTAAATTATATATTGTTTTTAACACATGTCAATTGTTTTAGACAGCTCCCGTGATTCTAAAGAAATGAATATACTGTCAACGTAAAATTAGATCATTATTATCTTATTTTTCCTATTCATATTTAGAATCATTTTTATTCTAACTAAGCAAATGCTATCTAAAACAAATCCCAATCCATTCCATGTCTTGCTCAAAAGTAAAAAATTGTTTGACCTTTTCCCATGATTTTTAATATACTAGCAAACTCGGATACTTATCTTAACCTCGATAAACTGTAGTTGTAGGTCTGAATTTTTCATTATGCTAGAGAACCATTTCAAGATTTCAAAAATTTACTGTAAATACAAAAGAATTCTGAATGCACAAACTAATGTCTATTTTCACATCCAGAGTGTTTTCCATTGACACTATTAGACAATATATGCTTTTTTTCGATAATCACAAAGTATACAACTTGACACACATTCTATCAAAATGATGGAAGCTGAAAATGCGCAATAAGTATCTGAATTAAGCTTTTAAGTTTAAAACAGATGACCTTGTAAAAAATGAAAACCAAGAAAAAACACTGAAATATAGGTTTTTCCGAGACAATTTCTTTAATTAATATTAGGTTGTGTCAATTAAACACCAGCTTAGAAGTATCCGTGCACTTCAAGGTTGTTTATAATTCATAATTTGCATATGTCACAAAATTATCAAAACACGTTTTTAGCACCACCTGTAAAATTTGATATGTGTGGGTTACGTCCTTTTTCCTTTCCACAGTCGATATACATAACTCAAAAATGAAAAATTCACAAATACAACAATATTTTTCTGGGTTTGCAATACATTCATATATCATTATTTTTTTAATTTTAAATCTAAAATACAACACAATCGATTCCACCTTGTGCTCTATATCTTAAATTGTGTATGCATATTATTAGCATAAACTACTACTTTTTAAAGTCACTAAGTCCGACATATTTATCTTAGAACTATTCAGCGGTTACGGTTGATACAGTACTTTATTAACTATCAATTAATGTTGGCAAATATTTAGATTTCATCAATGAGTATAGACTATTCTCACTTATGACAATTTATTCCCACGAATGAACAACAATGTGTACATATGTGTATATATTTGTCAGTCCAGCGTAATATTTGTAGAAGAAAATCTCTTGTGTTTTTATTTTAATCTTTTGACTGATTTAACAATGTATTAAGACATTTTATTTTTTACCTCTTGAAAATGTGAAGACATAGTTTGTAAGATAACAACATTATTATATTATTATTTATTATATTTAAGGTAATCATTGTTTACGGTGCTTTTATTTGATCCATTATCAGGTAAAAATTTATGATATTACCAAATTAAAAAAAATAACTATTTGAGATTGCATGTGCATTTTATTTTGATTATACACATAAAGAATAAGTATTTCTTTTGATTTAGAAGTAACCTTTATGTTGTAGGATCTATTATTTATTGTTTAATAGTCGCTTCAAGGGCTTCTTATTTCGTTTATATTTGACCTTCACAAGTACATATACTGTTATTCGAATGCTTTATTTTTTGTATCTTCATATAGAATATTCTTGTATAGAATCTTTTCAATTGTATAATGGAGGCATGTTTGGTTAAGGCCTTTTATTATTATTGCAGTGTATACTTGTTATTTTATATTTTTCTCAAAATACTTTTTGTAAGTAATAAAACATTTTTAATATGAACACGCATTTTTATTGTCAGTTACTGATCGATGAACATGACATTGAATCTCCCTTCACCAAAGCGGTGAAAGTAAATCAATTTTTGATGTCTAGATTACCTAGGAATCTTTGGAAAGATCAACAGGACATACATATATGTATATATATTATATATTGACTGTAGAAAGTCAAAAGAATGTAACTCACAGTTTTTTCGATAAAAACCTCCTCTTTTACCTAGATATTTGACATCATAACTTATGTGGAGATAGACCATCACTCGCTTTTCAATATGAAGTAGAAAATGTTTAAATGTGTTGCAGCGTATAAAACCATTCCAATTTTTTGTAGAAAATCCACTTTGGCCCGCGGAACATAGATTGGGAAACCGTGGTATAATGAGTTTAAAGTCGAGCGTGTAAACACGCTCATTTTGTATGGCCAGCCCTGCAGACACAGAATCATAGAGTAGAGATAGAGATTCATTAAAAAAAAGGTTATTCTTATATAACTTATTAACCTATAACGCTCGAATTGTTTTTCGTATGTGCATACCGGCAACTCGGCGGTTTTTGCATGCAAAAATCATATTTGCACTATGAAACATTTATATCCTCTTCGGACCCAAGGTTTTATTTTCGAGTTTTGTTTTATTTTGACGGTTAATATGTGGCACATGATTATTTTGTAGGACCTTATTTTTTTTCTAAAGTTTTCCGTTTTCAAGAAAAGGATGGTATCACCTATGATACTTGGGGTATCACATTTTTTTTAAAATTTAGTATAATTATATTTGCGTGAATTTCATCATACTACTTAACAATAAATGGAACTGAAAATTGAAATTTGTAATACAAAATGGAAAAAAAAAGAAAAATATGTTTTTGTTAAAAAAAAACACTGAAAAAAAAACAATTAAATGAAATTTATTTTTTCTTGTGAAATAGCAATTAAGAACATTAGAAAAACAAAGATATGATTTACATCGTTGACAATATACAAAGGTCAGAAAAGAACAACCAGGAAGTCTGCATTTGATCGATTTTTCTGTTCTTTATTTTTTATCGCTGATATGTGTAAATGCTCTTTTTTCACAAAATCCACAAGAGGTATTTGTTTTACACAACGTCTTTTTGAATGAGGCCCATTATCATTGGCGGTTCCTGACCTAAAATCTTGGGTGGGCTAGAGAAAAGCATAGCATTGTATACTATTTACGAAATTGTGCATGTTTCCACTTCACCTTATACATTAATCTACAAGCAAATTAACAAATACTACGACACAACTGCAATGCATAAATTATTATATAATAAAATCAATGCTAATGTAACTAATAAATAATAGAATAATAATACGGAACCTTAAATTTGTCTCTTTCAAAGTGAAATAACAAGTACAAAAAGCAATACAGAGCTGTCGCTGAGATTCAATACCTGTCACTTTCATAGAATACATTTGTGTTTGAATGTATGAGTATGGGTCATGGGCAGATTCAATTAAGCCCCAAACGAATGACAGAATTTTGTTAATTTGAAGCACAGTCATGTGCGTTTGATGACGTTTCCGTACATACAAATACAAAAAAAAATCTAATCGTGCTTGATTGCGCCCCAGTGTAAAAAAATATTGCAGGATATTATCTGTGATTGCGGGCTTGAAAGCTCTAGCCTCTGAGTCGTTAATACGTAGGTGTTGCCAGACTGACGTCACGTTGCCTGTTCTCTATGAAGTATTTATAGGGTTATTGTTTTTTTTATGCCGGCTCAGTTTAAAATTGTAATACAAAACACAATCGAGAATATTATTGTAGGTAGACATGGCATTGTCTTATATTGACAGAGGAAAATTTAAACAAAGATATTATATTCATTTGGGAAAGGTTAGTTACGCTTATAAATGTATTTATTTTGTTCAGCGGCCGAATTGCTTTGGGTGAGAAATGCAGGTCGGGCTTAGCCCACCTAGCCCAGTACCTAGAACCGCCACTGCCCATTATCATCAATATTTCCATCATCAACTACCCGATCCTCATCATTATATCCAGTTATAAAGGAATTCGAAATTTGCCATTTAAAGTCATAGTAGTCGAATATGTCTTTTAGGAAAAGATCTTTTAGGTCGATTGTGATATTCCAGCTATCCAGCAGCACCAGGAAATTCCAAAAAATGCTTCATGAACATATTTTTAGAAATATTTTGAAGGTATTTTTAATTCGCTACGTTTTTTATTAGTCTACAGTGTCAAAAGACGAAATATCTTGAGTTAATGGGAGGGTAAAATCTTTGGGATGTTTCCATCGGCCAACTGGGCTGGGCTATGACAATCATACTCATGTAGTGGTTGATCATTATCGTCACTCCACAACAGAATCAGTGTACTGGTGTTCTGCATGTTCATGACTAAGCGGTTGTGTCCGTACCTATGCAGATTCATCTTCATCGTCAGTTCCCCAACCTGAACCACACTCCATGTCAGAGTCATTAGGATCTAAAGCAGCTATACTCAACCTTTTTTCCTCCGGGCCGCATTCCGATATTTGCTTCTCTACATGGGCCGCAACATATTTATGGTATACTCTGTGTTTTTAGCTCACCGAGGAATTTGAAATCCTCGATTTGGTATACTTTTTCCCAAGATATCTCCAAAACTCCTTTTTTTTTTTTAGCTCACCGATGGAGGGCTTACTGGGCCGCTGCAGGCCGCAGGTTGAGTATGGCTGATCTAAAGGTTACTCCAACTCATGAAGAATTTTATCTTTAGTAAGATCTAAAAACCACAAAAATGGTAACGTATAAACCCATAGTATCACCTGTACTTCATATAAATAACACAATAAAAATCGATTTACAATTTTTTTCAACCTGTTAGGTAAATATTAATTAAGGTAAATTAAGAATTATTTTAACAATAGATTAAATAATACGGTGTGTTGTAGAGAAAAATATAGTTTTACCTGTATTTAAATGTCGAAGCATGTTGACTGTCGAAAAGTACCAACTTCCTCCAGCAAAAGTGACATCTAAATTAACAGGATTATCGTCCGGGTTAATTTTATTAGTAAAACAGTTTCTTATATTATTTGATACTTTTGGTATTTTTATAAAAAGTTCAACGGCAAGCTGATTTTTTATAAACTCCGTGAGTATCATAGGTGATACCCAGGGTCCGAAGAGGATATAGTAAAAAAAAGTATATAGATCAAAAAAAAAAACATTATTTCTGGAAAATAGATTTATAATGAATACAACATACTAATTTTTATTTTATTTGTATTTATTCATCGTGTGGTATTTCACATAGCAGTCGGCAATATGCAATCCTGACTCATTCACGCAGATCTCGCAGAATAGTCGTGTTTTCGATCTCCCACCTGATTTTTTTATATTTGAGCATACTGCACAGTTCTTTTTAGCCCCAGAACTCAGGATATGTAACTTATCCTTATATAAAAATTATCGCTTAGCATTTTACCATCAACCTAGCTGGCGTCGCAAGATTCAGATAACAACTGTTGTTGAAATTATGCACTCTCGATTTTTTCGGCGACTTGTTTCTCAGATTAATGTAATAAACTCTTATTATTCATTGTAATTTGATTGAAATAGCATAAAAAATGCTTAAAAAATGACCTTACGGGTATGCCGCCGTAGCGGCGGCACTCGAGTAATACGACAAACTTCCAATGCCGCCGATATGGCGGCACTCGAGTGGTAAGGGTTAAATTAGATTAAGTCAATTAAACAAACACTGGTTTATCAGGCTCCATTGACTTCAAGGTTGTATATGTTTCATAATTTCCTTTTGGCCCAAAATTATCAAAAAACGTTTTTTGTGTAAAATTGTTACGTATGGGTTACATCCTTTTTTAATTCCACTATAGAATCATTTTTCCTAAAAAATCCTCTTTATTTGCAGTAGAATACGTATAATATTAGAATGAGGAATGATCTTTTTATAACATTGAAGGGTTATCCCTGAGATTTTTACAAATTCTTGTAAATATACTCTAATATAAATAAAATAGAAGATTGATAAACTCTGAATAAAGAGGTCAATATAAATAAAATGAGCAATTGTCAACAAGTTGATTATTTATTCATAAGATTCTAATGAAGTCATCAATATTAAAAGAGTACCTTAATATTTTTTTAGGAAATCATTTAAATCAATAAACTAATCACTTTTAAGGTGTTTACTGTCAATACTTGGTAGAAAGGCATTATAATAAAAATAACAAAAGATTTTTAGTACTTTTTCCACATATTTTTTTTTACAATAAACTAATATTGAATTCTTTCACTCACCTGCTTCTATAAAATAAATAAACTTGATAAATGCCATTTGATGAGCATATTTATTGACTATCATTGACCGTAAAATCGTGTTTTCGGCCAAAGATTCCCTAGTCAGTGATTACTGCGGTATTATGTGGAATCAGAAAAATGAATGCAGCCTTTAGAGAATAAAAGGTTCCCCACCCCTGTTCTAGACCATTTATTTTAGTTAGAGCATTTTTTTAAATTAATTCTCAGTATTCTTTATTAGTGAAGAAAAATAATAATATCTAGATTAACCCTTTGGGCCTCAGAGCGCCGATCTATCGGCGCACACTTGAGTGTATCATGTAGGAGGCAGTAGCAAAGGAATCATTTAGCTTGTATAGTATCCACTTTACAAGCTAAAAAGCATAGTAAAAGGGCTAACAAAATTATACTAGAGTTACTATATCATCAGAAGTACCCCATGGTTCGGAAAAGTATTTTTGATACAAAGATTATCCCACATTTTACGTCAAGGTCACTGAAGTCCTGCTGGCTTAGAAAAACCTGACAATAACTAAAAACAGTGTTGCATATATACTACACCTGGAAAGTGAACAATATTCCGCATAATCTACAAGTGAAGAAGGAATAACATGGTCCATGCTTTCCTAACCATAAATATAGTATTGATTGTTTTTATATATATGTGAATATTTCATTATATAAATGGGTTATGATATACTTTTTTGTTGTTTTCCGATAAGAATATCATGTAGGCCTTCAACAAACCCGGTGTAAACTTTGAGCTTGCATTTTATGTTCTCTTTGTTAATCTTTTTTTGCTATAATATTTTTTTTTATATAGGACTATAAATTAAATTACTATATTTTTATTTTTTAAAATGTACTCTTATATGTTGTTACTATAGTGACTGTATTTTTTGTTTTGTTTGTTTTTTGGAAATAATAGATGATAATTTAAAACAAATTAAAAGGGACTTTTTTGAGAAAACAGCTCTGAGGCTAAAAGGGTTAAAAGCATATTTCGCGGGACACACATTGTGAACTCTTGGTTTAAGCACTTTAATTTAATCTACAACATTGCACACATGTAATGCATTGCTAATTGGCTAGTGCGTCATTTTCTTCAGCAGTCCATTTCTCAATGTATGAAAAATTACATGGACTAAATTTTTAATGCTTTAACTACTTAAGGATGTAAAAAATAAATGGATTGGCCATTGAATATAATCAATGATCAGCATTAGACCAATGAATTTAGATTGGCTCTGATGGAAATGATGATTTACATTTGTTCCAAATGCATATCGACTGTGGAAAGGAAAAAGGACGTAGCCAGTAGCGTAGCAAAGGGGGTGCGGTAGGGCCGGACCGTCCCGGGCGGCACATTTTTGGGGGCGACATTTTCAAAAATAAATGCAATATTTTGCGAGAAATTATACATAAAAAAGTTTAGCCACCTGTGGTAAAAACTCCACATTCATAGTTTATAAGTAGTTGAAAAGATTTTAAAAGAAAATTAGAGGGCATATTGGGGGCGGCAAATTTAAGGATAGCCCCGGGCGGCAGGACCCCTTCCTACTCCAGTGGACGTAATCCACAGTTTTTTCAAAACACCTTTTTTTCGATAATCACAATGTATCAAACTTGATACACGTTATATTAAAAGGATGCAAGCTGCAAATGTCGAATTAGTATCTAAATTTTGCTTTTAAATTTAAAAAAAGATGAGCTTGTGAAAATTTAAACCAAGAAAAAAGACTGAAAAAAAGGTTTTTCCCAGACAATTTCTTTAATTAATATTAGATTATGTCAATCAAACACCAGCTTAGAAGTCTCCATGCACTTCAAGGTGGTGTATATTTTATAATTTGCATATAGCCCAAAATCATCAAAACACGTTTTTTGTGCCTCCTGTAAAATTTTGCTTTGTGTGAGTTACATACTTTTTCCTTGCCACAGTCGATATGGTATAGGATTTTTTTTAAAAATATTACAAATTCAATGACGAGGAAACATTTGAAATTGATATATTATGCAAACATTCATCATTCTATATAAAAGGTTAATGATTATTACAATAACTACGTTAGTTATAATAATTAATGTGGTTATCGAATTATCCAGGATGGAATATAAAACTTTTATTTGAAAGAAAATTGGAATAATGGATGGATAAAATAAGTAGGTAATATTTAAGTTACAAACACTACACATAGAAGATCTATCACAAATAATTCAGGTTCTAATGAGTTCATTTTTAAAATAACCAAAACCAATGATATTCTCAAATAAGCTGATTCCAAATTAATATCAATGATTGTAAGTTTTGAAGTCAAACACCTTTCATTAAATGTGATTCTTATCTATATGCTGTCATATAGTTGATTGTTATTGAAGTTTTATTTACATGATTCATTTTATCCAACAATGTGTAATGAATGTGTGAGCAGTGAACTTAAGTGACAGATCGACAACTCATATGTTTTTAGTTGTGTTGGTTCTAGTAATGATAAAACTGATAAAAACTACTCCGTGCTCAATTATTCACAGAAATCTGACAAGTGAAAGTGGAGCTTGAGTATAGTAAGAATCATTGCTTGTTAAAGAGACAGGTAAGAGAAAGTTCCTGTGATTTCTTTTAATCAGCATAAATAACTTTTATGGCAAACAAACTCGACGTCAAGCTATCTATAGAGGAGCCTCAAAAAGAAGATATTTGTTTTCCCTCTGTGTGGCGTGCTTTTTTATCTTTCTTGGCTGTCTTCTATATTAGTATTAACAATGCCTTAGGCTATTATTTTAGGTAGTAAGAGTAATTGATTATTTTTTAAAAGTAATTACCAACTAGATTCCATTAGAGTTTCAGTAATAATTACTGACACAATTAATTTAACAGATAGTTGCCTTTAACTCGTTGGGTGCTAACGACACGCCTAGCGTGTCGGTCGAATTCTTCAAGCATGCCACAATTTGCTTTGGAGTGATATTATTATTATTTCATTGTTTTGCAACAAAAAAATAATAATAATATCGAATCGGTAGTGCGAGCCTGCAGAAGTCGTGTTTTTTCTTCATGTTTTTTCACATAAAGGTTGGTTTACACTTTCGCTTGGAATACGTTTACTACATAAGTTTCAAATTTTAATTTGTATTATTTACTGTTCTTCATTTTACATTCTTTGAGTATTAAAGTGTTCTGTCTAGAGTTTTATACATAAAAAGCTAAAAATATATTTTTTAAAGAAGTGAGTCTGTGGTAAAAAATATACCACAGAAGGAATATGTGCAACTAAATGGAAAGACCGCTGAGACGTTCTGACGATTTCGTCAGAAATTTTATGGCTGGAGTGGCTACGATGGTCAAATGCATACTTGGCATAGCTACGATAATCAAATGTATACTTCCCATGTAGAAAAAAAACATGAAGATGTTATAAAAAATAGGAATTCATTTATTTCAAACAATAATACTAAATTCTTATTATATGTACAATTTTCAAAATTCAACTAAAATATCATTATATACAGGCTACAAGTTATTGAAAAATTAGTATGCCCCCTCCAAAATAAAAAATTAAAAGAGTCCATCTTCCTATTTTCTGCAAAACATAACCAGATAGAAAAACCAAGACGGTGCAAATATTGTTGGAATGAAAAAAAGAGAGAAAAGCCTCTCTTTTTTTGTCCGGAATATCCAAATGAACCGGGTTTTTGTCTGGATCCATGTTTTCGGTTATATCACCAACAAATGCCAAGTATTGTTTAATACAATAATATTGCTTAGTGCAAGTTATTTTTTAACCTATTTTTTACTTATGTTATATTCAATTTACATATATGTTTACAAAAGATGTAATTTTACTCACTTAAATGAAAGTAATTGTATGCTATTTTTTTAATATCGATAAATGTATCTATTGTTTGCTATGTATTTATGTATACAATATTATATAAATCAAAAAGCTAACATGCAATTAATTGATTTACAAAAATCTTGCATTGTAAACGCTCCTTTATGCAGGCGGCGGTTATTCCTAAGTATCATAAATTATATGGAGACCGGTATGCAGTCCTGATATTTGCGAACGAGATTATTATTATTATTAATATTACAAAATCAGCATACTACAATGCATACTCCACTAAAGTCCGCATTCAGTGTGTTAAGCTGCAGAGCTAATAATTTTACTTAGCCGCATCCAATTGATTAGTATAATAAAATTATGATAGATATTACATTTACCTTGAACACAAGGCACATAACCAAAATATGCAAAATCCATATTTATTAATGATGCAAAACTATCGGTAAGTAGTTGATTTAACATTTTACCAACAGAAGAGCGCTATACGATTCATGAACAATTTCAAACATTTAAGCCTCGCATTGAGTCTGTTAGCAGCTAAGAAAACGTTTGTGAAAATATAGCCTGAGCTTAAGTATTTTTGAAAGATATTAATAGTGTCAATTTACATTTTTGGTTACTTGAAAAAAATATTTCAATATACATATAGAAAAAACATCTGTAATTTTAATCAGGTTTGTGGAATTTGAGTCATTGTGCTGTTTTGGATGGATATGGAATCATACAAAACCAAATGACTCAGACTACCTTTTTTTATTAAATTAAAATACAAAAAGTTATGGGTTTTAGTAGGTATTAAAACATAGGTAATGTTCATATATAAAATTTTGTATGTATTTACAATAGTAGTAGTCATAGTCGGCCTTGGGCTTTTTTTCAACCCTCTGTTTTAGCCCATAATTTTTAAGTTAAAGTTAAAGATAGTGACATAATATTCAATTTGCACATAATACCCATACCAAAATTTGCACGAATTGATTGTACTTTTCATTTTCTATCAAAAGATTCGGTGTTGATAATTTATTATATATTTCTTTATTACTACACAATCGTGCTTTTCGCATTCTTAATCTGCGAACCAATCCATCTGACCGAGTGAGAGCTTTTACTTTTAACCCTGAAGTTGTGCAACTTTAAATAAACCAATAAGCCTTTGATGTTATGCAAATTCACCAGATGCATAAAAAACCATTGATAATACCAAAGAGATAGACATTATTTGCAGTTTTCCTGATAGATTAATCAATAATTTTTATCTTTTCAGAAATTCTTTTAAGATGTTCCGGGCAATTATTTATATTTTCCCAGTAATGCTGTGCTCTAATGTTTACTCAGATATACACAATGATGAACTTATGATGTTAATCGATGATATATTTCCACCAACATTACAGAATTCATCTCAAACGCATATAAAAGATTTTTTTGAGCATTTTAATAATTCTAAAGGTAATACAATTTTTTTATCCATTTTACATGCTAATGTTATTCTAACGAGTTAAAAGGCATATTCTGACACACATATTTTTGTAATCTCAGCTATAATGCTTTTTTTTAGTTTAATACAAAATTTACTGTACCGCAAAAGGTTTGCGCATGGTGAATGCTTTTTAATCTGACCCTTTCTAAGGCTGTCTATCATATTTTTTACCTAATACCATGGCTCTCCAATATATTCATTAATCAAACATCTAGAATATCTATGTATATATATTACATTGTATCATTTTGTTTTTCTTATCAACGTGTAAGTGAAAAATATTTTTTATGTCCCAAAATAATATAAAACTATTAACCTATTACTATTCAAGAAGTTGAAGATAAATGTCAAAGTTAATTTAAATTTTCTATTAAAATGAACTTCCACAAAGTTACCGCCGAAACCATCGAAAGTATTATAAATGTAAAGGATTAAATATGCCATTAAAAGTTATGAAACATTGATGTATAACGTTGACAGCTCGCCATTGTTGAATTTATTTACACTGGGATTTATCGTTCTTAACGTGAGTATGTAATCAAGTTGTTATTAGGACTATCAATGTTTGTATCTTACCCCTTCCCTTCGTCTAGTTGAAAAATAAAAAAACCCCAACTTTTAATTTGTAATTTATAACTTGAGAATAAGAATCGATTTTTTCATATTCAAAAGTATATTTAAATTATATAGCCATATAACGATTAAAAATGAGCTTCCACTAAGCTACCTCCGAATCCATTGAAAATATTAAAACATTTTGTACTATTTGTTTTATTAAGTAGGGGAGAACGAAGTCCAAGTAACAATTTTGATATTTATGTACACTGTGGCTAACTGAATATGTTTAGAATAAAACTGATTACTTGTTTAGGTAGCTTATCTATTTGTTTATAGTTCTAGACATACTTTTTCTGTTTAACTAAAAGCATTTGGAAGCCATGGAAGGTTTTCAAGGACATCCCCAGTGTTACAACTGACCCAGATGCCTGGGTCAGTTGTAACACACACCGAAGTCGAAAGTAACATCGTAAAATATTCCATTTAATCAATAAATAAAACCAATAATAATATTAAATATTATATTACAAATGTCTAAGAATATCATTTAAAAAGAACCAAATGACATAAATTATACATTTTTGCAGATTCCCTGACACTCAGCCTATTATTTAGGTGTTTTTGAGCAGCGTGTTCTTATAATGACTGATCCGCAAGACCTGGTTGTTATTCTAGTTTTATTCTAGGCATTCTGAAAAGAAACAACAATAACATCAGGCAGGCTTGAAATCAGAAATGACGCCGAGTTGAAAGTAACACTGTTACTTTGGACCTTGGACTTTTTGTTACTTTGGACCCCAACCACATTTTGTCTGATTTATATCAAATTATTGAAAAACGACAATGGTTAGGTTAAATTTGAACACTACTATCGACAATAGCATGTCAGACGTTACCAAAATAAACGTAAAATTACCAGTAATGTGTTACTTTTTACTTTAATCCAAAGATTAAAAACATTTTCTAGATCAAAAAAACAAATATACAATGTTTTATTGAAATCTTGTATATTTTTAGGAGAAAAAAAGACAATCAAGCTGTGTAATTTAAATGAGTCCTGTACAACATTGCAGGATGGATTAGGACTATGTATTGATTATTATGATTGTCAATTCGGCTTAGTCAACACTTCATCGGAAAAAAAAGAGTAAGTGAGCCTTGGTAACAAATTCAATACCTACTACTTAAATAAAAGTAACATTATTTACTCCTAATCCTTTTTTTACGCGATACATCGGTTCCAGAAAGTGGCGCGTTTAAAAAAATTGCATTAAGCAAACCTCACTTTCATATAATTTGATAAATTGATTCCAAAAGATAAAGAAAAAAAAAGTAAAAGGATGAAAAAACAAAATTAGGGCAAAAAATTTTTTTTACATATGAAATTTAATTGCTTGTAAAAAAACAATGAGAAACCGACACATAATAGTACGCATATTATGTATACATGCATAATTGTATTCACTGCTGTCAATGTAGATTATTATTACAATGGAAATGTTTTGTTGATTCGACAAACAGTTGAAACTGACTTTTTGAAATACGTAAGTGTAAAATATATATTTTTTTAATGCAAGTGTTTATTTGGTACATGCCTAAAACATCACCATTTCAATGTTTTTTAATCAAAAAATAATATTTCCATTGTCGGTTCGTATTTAAAATTTTGAAGCAGTCTGGATTGTATCAGTAACAGGAATCTGTAAAAAATGAACAGGAAGTCAGTGGTGCGCTTAAGCAGTGACCTTATATTTTTTTTAATAAATATATCTTGACCAAAAGAACTATTTTTTTTTTCATATATAATCAGCACATGCGATAATTAAAAGATTAATATCATCATTCTTTTTTCTGCCACTTAACAATTCTTCATTTGATAGTTACTATTTAAAAATTTAGCTATAAATGTCCAATGCTGAAAAAAGCTGAAAAAAGCCAACGGTAAAAAATAGTGTATTTAATTTTGTTAACGTTAAATAAAATTTTCCATAATGAATAAAGTGGTTTTGTTCAAGAAAATATTAGGTTGCTGATTAAACATGCCATTGGCTGCCTGTTTATTAAATACAGAAAAATATTAGTGGAATAGTATAATAAGAAAAGATTTTATCAACTGGGATTTTTTTTAATCTTTTCAACTAGATATCATCAGTTACAAGAATGTTTATAAATAAGTCACAAAAAAAAATAATATTTTGAATGAAATCCATTCATAAAATTAAACCTTTTACCATACTATTGATTACAACCTGGCTGAAAATTGAAAACTGTTTAAAAATTGCATTCTTTCAATGCTTTTATGTTGCATTTTTTGTATTATAAATTACATTTTATTCTCTACTAGCTGGCCCGACGAACTTCGTACTGCCTCAGAATCAATAAATGTTGTGTCAATTTATTGGCTGAATTAAATTCAGTTTAAATGAATACTCAAAATGAATTAAGTTCGATAAATGTGCAAAATTCAAAATGAAAAGTTCAAGATTCGTTAAGACGACAGTCAGCAATTGCTTGGAGAAATCTTCGGCAGATGAATCGTTTAGAAATGCAACTCGCATGTTTGTCGTTAGCTGAAGTTTCTTCACATAGCACCACAGAGTCGATGATTTGAGGCAAGTGTTTATTTCATCGGCAACGGTCGATCTTGGAATGACTGGTAGTGTTTGGCGGAAATCGCCAGATAGTAGAATCATTGCACCTCCAAAAGATTTTGAGTCATTGCACAGATCTTTCATAGTTCGATTGAGTGCTTCCAATGCGCTTTTGTGCGCCATTGTCCATTCATCCCAGATGATGATTGTATTTGCTACCAAAAATTTGGCCATTGCTGAGTGTTTCGCAATCTTGCATGTCGGTTTTTCAGTGGTTTGGAGGTTTAACGGCAATTTCATTGCTGAATAAGCCGTTCGGAATCCTTCTATCTACGTGGCCGTTATTCCAGAAGAAGAAACTGCTACAGTAATTTTATATCTCGCACGAACAGTGGCCATAATCAATGACATGAGGAATGTCTTCCCAGCTCCACTGGGCGCATCGAGGAAAAATAAGCCACCATTTCCATCATCAATTGCCTTCATTAACGTATCGTATATTTCCTTCTGTTGAGGGTTCAACAGTGGTACATTCGTTCAAACTGGTTCAATGCATCTTGATCATATTCACGTTCCGATTCTCGATTGAAAGTATCGTTCATTCCACGATCTGGTGTTGGCATTCCTAACTTGACTAACAAACTGCCGCATATAATGCAACACATGTCTTCGATCAAAAGCAAAGCCTGGTTATGTATCTCTTCATTCATCTCGAGATCGGGATTCCCTGAACTGACACGAATTCGATGTAAAATGTATTCGGACATGTCATCCTTGTTCCACAGTCACGAAGATTCGATGGTAAGCATGTCAAAATAATGATAGAAAATAATGTGCGTATCTGACTTGGAGATTCAGAAACAATTCTTCAGCGATTGTCATGTCCCAATGAGTATCATTTTCAAGCAAATTGAGCTGTTGACATGCAAGTAGAATCATTCGTCATTTTTCGGATGAACTGTGTAAATGCGACCAAGAGCATTAGTAGTCATTCGGGTGATCAGGAACTGCATCGCCATGCTTTTGACTTTAAAATTTCTTCAATGTAGCGTTCCAAGTGTAATAACGTGGCAGAGTAGAGCAACCTTCGTGCAAACAGCGTAATATTGTTGTCAAAAAAACTATCATACTTAATTATAAACATAACCTTATTTCAATATTATCCGATTTTCTTTCGTTTTCATTTTATATCATCGATTTTTTTATTCTAATCCATACTCTAAATTTAAAAGTAAATCGTATGCAAAAGAAACAGAAACAAATGAATTTTGGAAACAACTTGCCATCTAGTGGATGAAATCGTTATACAACGACATTTTCATTATTTCAAGCTGTTCGTCATTTGAAAACTGTATGAGAATATTAATTTCCTTCATAATTTCTTCTCTGTGATATTTTCCCGATGTTTTAATGCTTATTCTGCTATTCTAGGCGGAGACGAATTTAATAAATCAAAAATCATTAAAATCAGCCAAGTCCTTCTTAAGATATATGTGGTGTAAATAACCCGACTTTGTTTTATATATATAGATTATGTGGGTGAATTTGATAATGTAACATTGTATTGGTATCATAGAAAAGATGATCCGTGTGTTGGAATAATGAATATATGCTGTCCAGAGACTCTTCTGCCAAATTATTTGAAAAAATGGAAACCACCTATAAATCAAGGTTGTGGAAATAGCAACCCAATGCCAGACAGCGTACACCCAAAAGATTTCAACATTAATAAAAATATTTCAGCTATTGGAGAGTTTCCATGGATGGTCGCTGTTTTAAGGTTTTAATATCTATATATTAATAGTCGATAAAATATTCACAAATATGTTCGTACTAATGTCCTCGGGTCTTTTTCTTCTTCTACGAAATATATTTGTTAGCTTACTTGAAAATTAGTTGAATAAAATATATATTGTATATGGATACTGCACACATCTACTAATAATTTTTGGCAATCACATTATTTTTATTTTTTGTTGCAAATGAAATTGACAAAAGTTGTTAAGAGTTCTTATTCGTAAACATATCGGTAGCCATATAATATTGAGCGTAAAACTCCATTTCGACTCTATTCCCTTCCTGGAATCAACGTCAGTACCGCACCACATGCCCAAAATCAAAGCAAAGAAGATCTCACCTCGAATTGGAAGTAATAGCTTCTAGATAATTATTGAAAAGTTATCATGAATTCGTTCATTTACAGTTTAACACTTTTAACTAGGTATGCATTATGAAATTCAAAAAAACATTTACTACTTGAAATGATATAAAATTCTTTCCATGTTGACCCATAACCAAAAACGTTTATGTTTTGTGTGTACCAATAGGAACAGAAAAATAATCAAAAATTACGAAAAAATCTAATTTACTAAAAAAACAACAGGAGTTTTTTCTACGAGAACTGTTTATTACTCAGTCACTTAAACTCTCTTTTTTAAAGAGAGTAGTAGAGATAGAAAGGTTAGGGCAAGAGAGGAATAGTGGTTGGCTAATCACCCTTGCTACATTCCATTATTTTAGGATTGGAATGGTGAGGGGGAATTTTTAAACATCACAAACATACATGAATTCGAACAGCAATTAAAAAAATGCTGTTCGTACTGGGATTCGAGCCTATAAGGTCTGGCATGAAAGCCAGCGACGTTGAACACTGTGCCATGGACCCGTCAGCTCTGTGATTAAGGGTAATATATCCATGAGTCTACTGGGTACACAACCGGTGTTCAAATATTTTTCATATTGTTTTGTCATATATTACATTTAGATATGTCATATTTGGTGCCCTCAGTCTTTCTCCAACTGTGTCAACTCACAATATCAGTCTTTTTCAAATCACCTTAGCTCGTATAATATATTGCTGATCATATTATCCTTGATAATTTAAACAGGCTTTTACTAGTTTAGAAATAACGACATTACCATTATGACTTATGCTATACATTCCATACTGACAATTTTTATTCTTAAATATTTTCTAATATATATTATATCATTATCTGTGTTCTAACCGCTTTTTATGTCAAATTTTAGGGTCTTGCCAATAGCTACAAAACGTAATCCAAAAAGTACATTAGTAATATATCAATGTGGTGGATCACTCATTCACCCGAAAGTGGTTTTGACAGGTGCAAACTGTGTGTTGAAACTAAATTTAAGTGAAGCACACGTTCGAGTCGGAGAATGGGACACTCAAAGTAAAATAGAACCCTTACCTCATCAGGACATATCAGTTGTAAAAATTATCAGCCATGAACGATTTTCTGAAAGTATGTTTTAGTATTTACTCTTCTAAAATAATTCGTTACATTCAATTGTATAGTTGTTCAGCTCTCACTAGTTTGTCAGAAATAAAAACTGAATCTTTAAACACAAAAACATAATTAAGTCATTCAGACTCACAAAAAATATCTTCCTTTTAACTACAAAAAGTACAAACAAAAATTAATGGCCCATTTCTTTTCACGTTTATAGGAAAACCTTGTGGTATTTAAAAACGAAGCAATTATCAATATTATGCAATTAACAAAATTAAGCCATTGGAAATATTATAGATTGACTATTAACTTGCCATCTTTTAGAAAATTTACAATACAACGCAGCACTCCTTATCTTGGAATCAGAAGTCACAAATGCTGAAAATGTTGGTGTCATTTGTTTACCACCTATAGTGAGTAAGTTTCCACAAGGGCATTGTCTGATGTCAGGTTGGGGAAAGGACCAGTTTGGAAATGATGGACGCTACCAGACTATTTTAAAAAAGGTATTAATGATCAATAATAAATACTTGCAAATGTGATATTTAAAATATACTACTGTATATGTTTTCAGTTACAAATGTCATGTTTCAGTTACAAATGTCTTATATTAATAATACAGTCTGCAACGATGCTCTGAGGAAGACTCGATTAGGTGAAATGTTTCAATTACATAAATCATTCATATGTGCTGGCGGTGAAAATGGTATAGATGCTTGTAAAGGAGATGGTGGCTCTCCTCTTGTTTGCAAATTACAGGTTTGATAATTTGTTTAATAATGAATATATGTATATAAAGTAATATGTTATGCATTCATAATATTCATTCATTCGAATATATGTATATAAAGTAATACGTGAAACACATGGCTTTTCTCACTATAGAGAAACTAAATGACCTTACTACAGCCAATCCTTTTTTTACGCGATTTTGAAATTACGCTACTTTTTTGGATGGCACAGTTACTTTTTTTTACGCAATATAATCATTGTTACGCGATTGTTTTCGAAAAAAAAAATTTAAAGAAGAAATTTTGACAAAAACCTACGAAAAACAGCATTTCAAATTTCAGCACAGAAATTCAGATATAAGCAAAATTTATTAAGTTCATTCAAAAAATCGCGAACGATTATATTTCGTAACTGTGGTGTTATAATGCAAAACGTACTATTTCCAAAAATCAAACTTTTCAGTAGAGGCAAAAAACTATAGCGAACACAAGCATAATATTATGATCGAATCAATTAAAAATCATACAATAAATTATTTTGAAATCATTGACCTACTTAGTGTTAGAAATAGTGCACTCACATGGAAATAGTGCGTTTTGCAAGAAAAGGTAGCTGATTTCTCATTGGAAATAGTACGTTTTGCAGAAAAATACAATTTTCAAGTTGAATAACGACGGTGTTCTAAACATTTTATCGTAAAACTAATAGTACCAGTCGATTTATAACACTTGAATTACCCTATCTGCATACCTAACTCAATATAGCTCATTTTGGAAATGGTACGTTTTGCACTATAGCCCCGCCCCACAACTGACAGTGAAAGTAGCGAATAACTCCTATAAGTGAATACAATTATGCATGTATACATAATATGTATCTGTTTCTAATTGTATTTTTATAATCAATAAAGAAATTAAATTTTGTACATAAAAAAAAAATTGTACGAATTTGAAGAACAAATTTTTGATACTTTTTTATGCGATATTTTGATTTTTGGAACTGATTTATCAAATTATATGAAAGTGAGGTTTTTTTTACGCACCACTTTCTGGAACTAATGTATGTAAAATATCCGATTGCGTGTATGTACAATACTACTTAGGGGTAAGGTAACACTGAAGCTTACGTAATAGTGACATCTCATAAGAATAATTGGTTTTAAAAATGAATAAGAATCTAAATGCAATTATGAAAATCTAGCATATTCCATCGTGGCACATCAAAATTGATTTTGGTATTACTCTCTACTAACTACCAATATTCTAGTTAGCTGAGTTTTATGAATTATTAGACTAATTCTCATGTGATTTTCAATAGCTATTTATTCTCATCAATAGGTATCACTATCACAGCTTTTGTATTCCACTTATTATTAACGCCATGTGCATCCCCAGCCGCTGGAAATGATTGCCCTACATATATAACCCATACCATATGTACACTATCAAGAAAAGACATTGGAAAAAATTCAACATGCAAAAATTTTGTATATCTTTCACAAAGTAATCGGTGAATTCATTAAAAGTAATAAAATAAGAGATGTTTTATTTAATGTACATGTTATGAGCTTTATTAAATAAATTAACATGTTATTACAGGATAATGAGAAGACATACTTTCAGTATGGAATAGTAGCTTGGGGAATTGGATGCGGAAGATCTGGTGTACCTGGAGTATACACAAATGTAGCATCACTGCGAATATGGATTGACCAACAACTTTCAGATAATAATATTGATATGGATAATTATACGGCAAAATACACTAGTGCTGACGATTCAACCGACAATTTTCAACCTCTGGCAGCTTAAGAAGGAAGAAACTGGTCACAGAATTTAATGAATTAGTAAATATTGAATAAAAAACTAAACATGATAATACAAACAAAAATTTTGACACACTCCAAAGGTGATGGTTTAAAAAAATATTGATGAATAAAAATATTACAAACTTTTTATGTAATAAAGAAAATAAAAATGATTTCTTTTGCGATAACTGTATGTTATTTATTAAATTAGAAGAGTGATAAGTGATCAAACAATATTACACAGTAATATAAGGATGAGCATGACCATCTAGTCAAGAGAGGTTTCTATATGACGGTTTTTTTTATTTTATTAATTTTTGTTAGAAATAAAAGTTATCCGTAATTTCAATATGGCTTAAAAAATATTTTTTCATTGAAAAATAACTCGTCTCTGGAGGGTTAACTTGCGATGAAGTCATAAATTGCATCTTGATGATCTTAGTTTTATTTATGCATTCAAATATTATATCTTAGGTCAGGGATGACGAACCTATGTTAGCGTGCTCGAGGTGGAACGTTTGAGAATTTGGATGGCACGCGAACGATTTCCAAGTTCAAAATTTATTTTTAAGTTTAAAAAATTAAAATTTTGATTAAATAATCTGTGAATTATTATTTTATTCCATTTTATTAATTTTCAAATGTTTTCCAAAATAAACGACAATCGTTTAAAAAAATCATTTTTTATTTTTTCTATTTTGTTAAAAAAAAATTACTGCTTGGGCACGCCACAAAATCGAGAAATAATATTTGAGGATTTTTGGCACGCGGACCCAAAAAGGTTCGCCATCTCTGTCTTAGGTAATTAAGAATGTATGTCTATCAATATTATTTAACCCTTTCCGGTCCACAAAAAAAACATTCCACCAGGTATGTAATAGATGTAACTTAACACCCCCATTTACACTATAATCGGGACCGTGTAATTCGGGGTATTGTAATTGGGGGTTCTACTGAACAGTATTACAAGAGAAACTAATATTTTTTTTAGAGTAACAATACTATTTTTAATTCGAAATATAATATATACAATAATGACCTTATTTATAATTTAAGAAATTCGAAAGTGTGATAACGGTGAAAACTTTCTTAGTCCAGGTATTCTCTCACATGTCATACAACATATGTATCAAGTTTTTCTTTTTTTCGCAATTTTAGGCATTTTCCCAAAATTAAAATTATTTGAAGAGCAAATTTCAGTAACAGTTTTCAAGTGCACGGGGCAAGCGTAACTGTCGGAGAGAAAAATCTACGAGCTTGAATTATATATCTTAAAAAGATCCCTGGAAACAGTTATCAGGATGCATGTTTATCTTAATATTATTTATGTAAACTGTATGCATGGGAAAGTTGCACAACAGTACATAGAGTTTCCATTTTTTCGGATCACGCAATTTCTTCCTCGTAATGTTTTTCGGTTGTAGAATCATTTGGTCTAAAACAAAAAAAAAAAAAAATGTAACTACAATGATACAGACTAGTAATAATATATATATTTTTTTTGAAAAAGACCAATAGGATCAAACAGGGGGGTGCTACTGAAATATTTCAGACCTAAACAGCATTTATACATGAATATGACGATATTATATTTTAAAGAGTATGAACCTAATTCATCAATAGTTGTTTTAAATTTAGACTTAAATATGAATAACGTAGACTTGGCAGCGGTTCGGTGATTCTACCGAACATTACTTTTCAGAACACCAACACTCCGAACAGGAATAGTCCGAACATGAACTCTCCAAACAAAATTACTCCGAACACCGATTCTTTCGGACACAGAATCTTCCACACACAGAACCTTTGGGATATAGAATACTTCGCACACTGAATACTCCGAACATTTAAATATTTTTAATAGAAAAATCATTGTTTTATTGTAATGTGGGATGTTTTATGGCAATTATACCAAATATTTTTCAGAATGAAAAATGGGAATAAGAATGGGGATAAGGTCTATGGGAATAAGATTTTCATACAAATCAAAAGTGATGCATACAAATTCTTTATGTAGTCAGAAAATAACAAAATAGAATCTCCTGCACATATTCTACATACTTGGTCGAAGAAAACACCATATTTACCGAGATTTGTAGCAACGTCTGTCATAAAACATTATTTCAGGTAAAGCACGGCTATCTTGAAGAAGAATCAAGTACATGATTTATATATTTTTTTTAGTAAGTCAGCTGTGTGCAATGGGTGTCCCGTAATCCAATTCAATTTTTTTAAAATTGCTAATTTTTTTTCGGTCGTAAGTGTGGATTGTCATATGTCGAACCGTCGTAAGTCTGGGACTACCTGTATAAGCAGTTTATAATTTTATTCGTATTTTGACTTACAATGAAGTTCTACCAAGTAAATGCCAAATCAATTAATAAATTTAAATGTTTATATGCATGGTATTTCCTTTCAATATAATAAAAAATATCTGCCCAATTATAATTCCATACAATTTTCAAAATTAATAAGCCAAAATACGAATAAAATTATAAACTGCTTATATACATGAAAATTAAATTTTGTATGAAATTCGACATACGACCAAAGCTCAGGAACGTATCTCGGTCGTAAGTCGAAGACTACCTGTATACATGAAAATTAAATACGTTTCTTGTTTTCTTTCTGAAAAATATTTGGCATAATTGCCATAAAACATTCCACATTACAATAAAACAAGTTAAATGTTCGGAGTATTCGGTGTGCGAAGTATTCTATATCCGGAAGGTACTGTGTCCGAAAGAATCGGTGTTCGGACTATTCCTGTTCGGAAAAGTAATGTTCGGTAGAATCCGTTCACCCTTGGCAGCACACGCGTCTAACGTCAAACTTTTCGAAACTACAAGAAGTAGAATGATTTGGAAGTACCAACTATGATATGGATATTTTATAGAATTACATTTTGACTTTCTTTCATACATTTTGATAAATGTGCAATTAATTTCGATTATTTTGCATGTGCAATGCATTTGTTTTCAGATTTTTTCTAACAATTACTTATATTTTGTGACAAGTATTTTTGAACATTTTGATAAAATTTTCTTACTTGCAAAATGGTAATTGTAGAGTATAGCTGGACATGGATTATTACGGCGAAAAAACTTCACAAACCAAGCTAAAAACAACGCCACGATTTAAAATTATTTTTTGAGAGCTTTATAATCGCGTTAAAACCACACATTATTACGAAGAACACAGATAAATTATGAGAAATACGAAATATTTTTCAGTACATCGCCTCTGATTTCCATTATGGCGGCCGCCATTAAAACCACACATTATTACGAAGAACACTGATAAATTAGGCGCGGCCATAATGGATAACAGAGGCGATGTACTGAAAAATATTTCGTATTTCACCTAATTTATCAGTGTTCTTCGTAATAATGTGTGGTTTTAACGCGATTGTCAAGCTCTCGAAAAATAATTTTAAGTCGTAGCGTTGTTTTTAGCTTAGTTTGTGAAGATTTTCGCCGTAATAATCCATGACACGCTATACTATAGTTTTACCTACTTTATACATACCTAAGAGCTGTAATTCTCTCTGATGACCTTCAGAAATACTTCAAAACCACTGCTTGGAAACTTGAGAGACTTCTTTGACATGAATTGGAAGTTTATATCCATCCATTCGATTAGATTAAGATTATTACTATTGGTCCACTTCTTGCACTCTTCTAGACAAAAATCGCACCAGTCAAGCACAGTTGTCTTAGTAATGGTTAATTCAAAAGCAATGTCTATTTTTCGATAGTTTATACACCAATAATATATGAAAAAAAAACAATGGTTTGGAGCGGCAATTCGCTGCGCTCAAAGAATGACGATAAACGTATGGTTTGTCTGAAATTGCAGGAGCTGTATCCCCATCTGGCACCGTCAACTCCATTATCTAGGATTCCAACTGGGTACTTAAACAATGAAGAGGGCTGTCCACATACGTCGCAGAGACAATTGTTTTTTATAAAGCCGCGTTTCGCCAACCACTGTATACGCTGTTCATTGTTTGACGTCTCTTTTGATAATGATATTGCTCTCCATTTCTCAGCCAGTATTTGCTGGACATCCATCAATTGATCCTCTTCCACTATCACGTTAGTAGCTTGAGATCTAAGCCTCATCATTAGTCTATGGCCTCATCTGAAAAAATTCTAAACGAAGTATCCTATTCTGATACCTACTAGTTTATGATCAGAGACAATACTATTTATGATGAAAGATACGTTTCAAACATTCGGGAATAGATAATGTATGGCATAAACTAGTATACTTTATAGATGGGCTACTTAGAGCAGCGTTTCTCAACCGGACGCCACAGCATACTCCAAGGGGGCCACAGAAGAAAATATCAGTTTTGGGGAGCCACAGCAGACTTTAGGGGGGCCACGGCCACTCAAAATATAATGAACTAAAATTTATATTAAAATCATATATAATACAGTAGAACAATAATACATTGCAGGAGAAATAATGTATTTATAAAACATACTCTTTACTTTTTTCCAATGATATTTAAGTATACCATAATAACTGCATCAAAAAGTGAGTGTCGACAATATTGTATCTACTATCTTGTCCACGGATTTCTTTCATCACCCCATGATATGAAACTCGTGTGCGTTAAATATGTTTTGTATCACTAATGCTACTATCCATTTTATACAAAACACATAGACATGAAAGAAAAGCCATTTCAATAATACGAAAAGCTTTAAGAAGTTTCCTCAGCAAAAAAATAAGATTTATAGTATTCAGTGAAAAATTAGACACTGGTTTAACCCTCTAGAGACGAGAGCTTTTTTCCGATAAAAAAAATATTTTCTAAGCCATATTGAAGTCACGGATAACTTTTATTCCTATCCAAAATTAAAAAAAAAAACGCAAAGTCGTTGTATAGAAACCCCGCATGACTATATGGTCATGCTCATCCTTTTATTACGGTGTAATATTGAGTACGGACAGTAGTAAGGACAAAAGTGACCGTATGGGCTTGCAAACATTCGGGGTTGAAATATAGCTAAACGTGATTTTTTTTAAAATATTTACAATTTGACCTCTTTAGATCAACATAATTTCAAAACAAATATATTAGCAAAATAACTGTAAATAATTTTATGTTTTTATAAAAAAATATCTAACAGTTTCAAAAAGTAAATTAAATAAAACGGAAATTCAAAAAATCACATGTGCTTTTGGAGACCGTTCCTGTTCCTACGGCTGATGACTTACTGTAGTCCGTACTCTTCTTAACCAAATATGAGCAAAAGCAACGATATTCAGGTAGAAAAAGTATGAATAGTGGGATCAATAGACAACGGTGTTTTGTGTGACCATATGGTGACGCTCGTCCTTGGAGGGTTAATTAATAGTTTCTTACGAAATTTCCAAATTAATTGAAAAAGCTAGAAAAAAGCATTATATTTCCAAATCTTTGATTTTGCAATTTCAAGAGTTATGAATCAGAGTGAAAATGCAATTATTCAGATGATTCCTTTGAGCAATTCTGTTCAGTGTCAAGACGTATGTTTCAGATAGTAGATGATGAAAAAACAACTAATTGAACATTTTGCCTTGCAAATTGACTAACCTAAAACGATGTGTAAGATTTTTGATGACGACAAAATTAGTTAAGATAATTTAATGTTCTTTGCCAAAAATCTTAAGACACTAAAGGTGTAACGATTCAACAAGGAATTAAGATTTTTTATGAATGAAAGATATAAAGCTTCAATTGTGAAAGTATTGAAGTTTTACTTTGATAAATAATCATGTACTATTTTTTTGAATTCCCTGCGCGATTCATTCTCAACAATTAATATTGTGATAAACAGTAAATTTCATAAAATCCCTTTAACTTCAAGAATTTCTTTCTCGATTATTTTTTTTAATCAGCTTGATGCAAATACCAAAACGCCAATACTTAAGACCAAAACTAATCATTGACAAAGCTTTGTCTCTTCGCTTAGTGGCTAGTGTCCTTAGAGCCCTCCATGGGGCTGCAAATTCAAGTACTGCCCCGGTCAGTAGGACCTCTTCCTACACCACTGCATATCATGCCAAAACTTCTTGCGTAGAAGGTATTAAGTAATTGAAGCCTAACACCCAATCCATGGGAGTGGCTGGTAAAGTACGTGATACAAGGTTTGTAACCTTATTCTCTTACAGAAAATTCTTTTTACCGAATAATAAAGTGCATTGCTAATCTTTACATTAAAGTTCAAGGCGCAACAGCAATGCTATATAATGGGTGTAAAGTCTCAGGTGAGGAGAATTCTTTGACTGCCTTCTTCTCGACCAGACCCTTCATTCTTAAGGCCCACAGAACTGTGGTGCACAGTATTGCTACAGACGCTGCTATGCGAATTTGGTAAAATTGATGGGAAATTATTCTAAGAACAGGCAATCTTATGAATTCTTTCAAAATTTAAAAATGCTAATGGAGCCCAACGCTTCGACTCCAAATTTTCGGATAGGCCAATTTATAATTAGCCATGATCACTTCATTGCCAAGCTCTTCCAGGTCGGGTGATTCGTAAATAGCTTCAGGATGCTGATCGCATTTTTTGAGAATGTCCAAAAATGAACAACGAACAGGAAGAACTGCTCAAGGTTATACGACCACAGTCGCATCTGGTGGTCCTATTGGTCATGCCGACTTAGTTGCATCTAGGAAAAATTACAAAGCATTCAAAAAGTTCACGGCGTCTTATGAAAAACGAATTGAATTAGTTTCATAAAAACTCTTTTGATAACGTTATTTTATTTTATTTCGCATTCTGCACCCTGCAGTGCAAGCAAACTAGTTTTAAGAAATTTATGGATAAAAAATTAACACGAATAATGTTGCAGAATACGCCCCCGTAACAATAGTGTGAACCACAGCGGGCTGTGATGGGTGAAACGTTGGGTACCCTAAAATTATTTTGTAAACATATTTTTATTAACAAACAATTTTATTGATTTGTATTTTTAAAAAAAAAATCATTTTTCCGAGCCCCGAGAATTTTATTACTAGGGGTAGGGGGGCCACAGAAAATATGAGACTCAAAAGGGGGCCACGGGCTTAAAAAGGTTGAGAAACTATGACTTAAAGCATGAAGTTGCTCAGAGTTTATGGTTGGTAAATTGGTAAAACAGGTGTAAGTCGAACCCAGCTAGGAAATAGTTATTATTGTTATTCTTATTCCTTTATTATAAAAAAAAAATGGCGCCAGAAAGGAAAGGGGTGGGGGGGGGAGAAAAATAGCAGCTGTTACACAAAAAATATTTTATTGACAGAAGTACTCACAGTACAGCCAGTAATATTAACAATGTAAATATACAAAATATTAGGATACAATACACTACATAATTATTAAATCATTGAATAAACTTTGTACATGATTTTTTCAAAAATATAACTAATGTAAGTAAAGACAATTATGCAAACATAGATAAAAGTTAGTCAAATAAAACAATGTCTGAATTAATTGACATGAGTAGTCAAGTTTAATACACCTATCAAAGTCGCAAGGTGAATTTTATTGCAAATAACAAAAGTATATTTTACAGGTTATGATTTTAATCACATGTCATATTTTTTTAACTTTATAACCGTACAAGTTATTTGGGACAGATATAATGATATCTTATGCATGGTGATGCTCTAAGATATATTTCACTGTTACTTGGAATATGTAGTTGGCACTGCCAAATCATTCAACACAGTGGCGGTTCTAGGTACTGGGCTAAGCCCGACCTGCATTTTTCACCCAAAACTTTAGATGGCTGAATAAAAATGAGCAGCAATTCGGCTGCTGAACAAAATAAATACATTTATAAGCGTAACTAACCTTCCCCAAATGAATATAATATCTTTGTTTAAATTTTCCTCTGTCAATATAAAACAATGCTATGTCTACCTACAATAATATTCTCGATTGTTTTGTATTACAATTTTAAGCTGAGCCGGCATAAAAAAAACAATAACCCTATAAATAATTCATAGAGAACATTCAACGTGACGTCAGTCTGGCAACACCTATGTACATGTTATTGGTCAGGGGCTAACACTGTCCAGCCCGCAACCATTGACAATATTTCTTTACACTGGAACGCAATCTAGCACGATTCGATTTTGTTTGTATTTGTATGTACGGAAACGTCATCAAACACACAGGACTGTGTTTCAAATTTACTGGCTTCTGTCATTCATTGGGGGCTAAACACGATTTAGTCCATGGCCCATACAAACATACCAATATCTTTGTATTTTATGAAAGTGACAGGTATCGAATCTCAGTGACAGTTCTGGATTGCTTTTTTTTACTTGTTATTTCACTTTGAAAGAGACAAATTTAAGGTCACGTATTATTATTTCTTACTTACATTAGCATTGATTGTATTATATAGTAATTTATGCTTTGCAGTAGTGTCGTAGCATTTGTTAATTTGCTTGTAGATGAATGTATAAGATGAAGTGGAAGCATGCAAAATGCTATGCTTTTTTCTAGCCCACCCAAGATTTCAGGTCAGGAACCGCCACTGATTCAACATCTTGTAGTTTTGAAAAGTTTATCGGATAAGTTTGACGTTTAACGTTTAACGTTTGACGTCTGACGTTAGATGCGTGTGTTGCCAAAACTACGTAAATCATATTCAAGTCTAAGTTAATGTATGGGTTCGTCTACCAACTACACAACTATGTTCATATTCTTCAATATATACCGTGCATATGTATGTATAAACGCTGTTCAGGCTTGCAGTATTTAAGTGGCACCCCCCTGATTTATGGATAAAGCCCCCGGCAACGATGAAATAAAGCACAATGCGCTGAAACATCTTCCCGAGAATGGTGTCAAAGCTTTAACATCGATCATAAACGCATGCTTAGCCGTCCAACACTTTCCGCCCGCCTGAAAAGCTGCAGACATCATTTTAATCCCAAAACCGGGCAAACCACACCAGATTCCAGAAAATCACAGACCCATCAGCTTACTCCCGACTATGGGAAAGCTCTTGGAGCGTGTAATTAAATCCAGACTGGAAGAGTTCGTGACGGAAAAGAAACTCATCCCGGATGAGCAACACGGCTTCCGTCACAGACACTCCACCAACCACCAATTACTTAGAGTTGTTGAATTCATCTCCGAAGGTTTCAACCGCCGATGTTTCACCACTGGCCTGTTTCTCGACATAGCAAAAGCTTTCGATAAAGTCTGGCTAGAAGGTATGATAGTCAAGCTCTCCGAGGCCGGCCTCGAAAGTCCAATGTTAAAAATAATAAACTCATTCATGACAAACAGAACCTTCCGCGTTAAAGTTAACGGCGAAAAATCGACGACGCGTACGCCGACAGCCGGTGTACCTCAGGGGTCCGCCTTATCGCCTCTGCTGTACAACCTTTTCACTCACGACATTCCAATACCTGACTTCATACCCGGGAGAAACGAAACAATCGTCGCACAATATGCAGATGATACAGCGATCCTAGCACGTTCGCTAAACAGAAACAGAGCCACCGCACTTGTACAAAACACAAGCGCGGACATTCTAGCCTGGTGCGCCAACTGGCGCATTCAAATACATCCCGAAAAAAGCACTGCAATAACATTCAGTCGCAGGCCAAATAGACACGATAAGAACATCAAATGCATCCGGTTGCAAAACACAAACATCCCGTGGGCACGAACGGTAAAATACCTCGGCCTCACACTTGATTCGCGTTTAAACTTTAGCAGACACATATCTGTAAAAAAAAAACAGGCATCCCGAGTCACGGGTCAACTCTACCCAATGATCGGGCATAGGAGTAAACTTGCAATAAACAGCAAGCTACTCCTGTACACCGCGATTACACGTCCGATCATGACCTACGCATGCCCAATATGGGCATACGCAGGCATGCACCACATCCAGACGCTCCAGAAAATACAGAACAAATCACTTCGAATTATAACAGGCGCCCCCTGGTACGTTCGAAATACCACCTTACATAGAGACACCAACACAGACACCATATTCGAACACGTCATGAAACTGTCGAAGAAATTCTACAGCGACATGACAGACCACCCAAACGACACGATCAAATCGCTACTAAACGATTACTTAAAATACCCACACACCGACATAGCACGGCCAAGGAAGGTTCTCCTTCTCAAACCACCCTAATTACCCCACGACCCTTATCCACATGCTTGTACGCCACAAACCGACGTAACCACCAGGATGGCGTCAAAAAAAAAAAAAAAACATCATCCTCGGTAAACGTCATCCGCAGACACTGTAGGCTTGATCTCCTCTCGAGGGTAAAATCAAAAAAAAAGAGGGACTAAATCTTAAAAACAAATTCTAAAAAAAACAAAAAAAGCGAAAATCATAAATTTATAATATAAAATAGATAAGCATTTCCCCCAAAAAAAAAAACAATGCTGCTCGAGGTTATTGTATCACCCTACAGTGTCAACCAGTGTCAACCATCGCTTATTTAAAAAAAAAAAAAAAAGGACTGAGCAAAATAACCACGATGACACCTTTATTTTCTTTTATTTGTAATATATGTAATTTTATAATGTATCTATATCTATGTAATATGTAATCCGTAAAATATGTAATATTGTCCATATACTTTATAAAAAAAAAAAAAATCTATATATACCACAGACCATCCTGTCTCATTAAAAAAAAAAACAAACAAACAAACAGGACCCAACACGAACAAGGGGAAAATAATACTCCCAACAACAGCCGAAAGGGCAATTGGAGCAATCCATAAGGCCCTACAACAAATCGTGATGACACCGATGATGATTTATGGATAATGTACTAGACCAGAGATAGTAGACATATGGGTGACTTATGTTTTTGTACTGGCAGCAGTGACACGACAGCCCTGTCTTCCTCTCTCTTAGCCTGGACACTGACGAGCGCGAAAAATCAAATTTTCCCATTAAAAGTTCAGCTCATGCTATAAATCAAGACCATTAAAGTCAAAATCGAGTGAATTATGTTCGCTGCCGAGCGATTACCTGATATTCAAACAGGCAAACTGTCACATAAATGCAATAAATTGCACCATTCAAAATAAATGACCCCATAAACAACAATAAAAATGTTTAAATTTCAAAACAAAACATAACATCTTTGCAAACATTTGCGGAAAGAAAGGATATCCAATAGGTTGGAAGTTCAACTGGAAATGTAGGTATATCACATATACCGTATATGTATATATTTTTTAATTCAAATCCAATAATAAGTAGTTTGCATTGCAAGTACATTATAAAACAATATTAATTATGCAATTCTAGTACTCTATAATCAAGTTCTAGAAAATCTATTCCATCAGAATTGGACGTATATATTATGCAAAAAGATACAATCTCTCAATCATTTGAAGGTTCAACAGTTAGTTAATCTTAAAATAATACTGAACTTTATATTGTGTTACAGTATTGATTTTGACATTACTCGCGATTTATTTTCGGAGCGAGTTTCATTTATTGTTTGAAATTTCTACTATTGTTCACGATGTTAAACCCCAAGAATAAATCCCCACTAATAAAAGTCATTACGACAAATACCGCTGGCCTAAACTTGGAGTCCACATGTAGGTAGTTATTAAATCAAAACATCGCCCTACTATCACGAAAACGTTTATTTAAGAAAATTTGCAATCACGAACTTATTACATAGAATATTTAACAACAAAATTTTGAATTATTACAATACACAATAACTATTACAAACCTAGCTTGCTCACACGATTTTATAAATGTAAAATAAAAAAAATGACGTTAAACTCTGCGCAGAGAACAAAATGGAATTTCGTTTTCGTCGAAATGGAAAAATATTATTTCTTTCATCTCGGAAAAAAACACAAAACCACAAAAGAAAAATAACTGTAAGTGAATTTACAACTAAATGTCTCTGGAAGTATCCTCCAGAGACTGGGAAGTCTCCCAACACACGTCAGGTGCGGATGGTATCCCAAAGAGCAAGGAAGAAAAAAACAAAAATCACATCGATATCGAAAAACAATGTTGCCATTTAAGACCATTAACAATAAACAATAAACAATTGATATTACGGGTTGCCTGATAACAAAATTCAAACACAATTAATTTAGCTACACATTTTTTTTAAATCCTGCCAGTTTTCCTCACAAAAGTGGTTGTGGAAGCGGGTGCCAATAAAAACCCAACCTTGACAAACCACTCTGCCTTCTTTGGCACGAAGCTCCTTCGAGCACTTTAAAAAAAACTGGTGACTTCCAAACAAATTTCCTTGCTGCTCGACTCTCTCGTCAGCATCTTCTGGTAACGCAGACCGCATGATCTGCACGACGTCCAAACGCGACCAGTGCTCCCTCACGTCTCACGGTCCATGCATGAATGCAGCCTACTTCCCAGGACAAGCCAGTGGGTGGCAGCCACTCCAGGGCGAAGAGCTGCGAGGCGGCCACAGGATCCCGGATCACCCAAAGTGTTCCTCCGGCGAATCCATCCAGTCCTGATCACGGCACTGTGTTCCCATTGAACGACTTCTGGCGTGTCTCGGCGCATCCTGCCCGAATCTCGCCAGGTCTCCCCGTGGAGCTGCACTCTGCTTTCCTCGGCGAAGTTAGGACGTCAACATCATCTGGTGAGAAGGGCAGCACTTCCAATCGCTTTGGCAACGTCGCGTCTGCAAAACTAACGATTATACGGCATCGAACGGCTCGATAGACTTAATTACACATTAATGAATGTACTTAATACGGCAACAAAATTACAGTTGAATTTAAGAAAGTTGGACGCCACATCATTTTTATTACAAAAATAATGATGAAAAAAATTAACTTGAGAAACAACTTGATTTTTAAATTCAATGATTGCAAATCCCCATCCAGAGCAAGAGATCTCAAGGCGTGAAGTCCCGAAATTGTCGAACTTCGAAAGCCCCACGTTGGGCGCCACTTGACATTACTCGCGATTTATTTTCGGAGCGAGTTTCATTTATTGTTTGAAATTTCTACTATTGTTCACGATGTTAAACCCCAAGAATAAATCCCCACTAATAAAAGTCATTACGACAAATACCGCTGGCCTAAACTTGGAGTCCACATGTAGGTAGTTATTAAATCAAAACATCGCCCTACTATCACGAAAACGTTTATTTAAGAAAATTTGCAATCACGAACTTATTACATAGAATATTTAACAACAAAATTTTGAATTATTACAATACACAATAACTATTACAAACCTAGCTTGCTCACACGATTTTATAAATGTAAAATAAAAAAAATGACGTTAAACTCTGCGCAGAGAACAAAATGGAATTTCGTTTTCGTCGAAATGGAAAAATATTATTTCTTTCATCTCGGAAAAAAACACAAAACCACAAAAGAAAAATAACTGTAAGTGAATTTACAACTAAATGTCTCTGGAAGTATCCTCCAGAGACTGGGAAGTCTCCCAACACACGTCAGGTGCGGATGGTATCCCAAAGAGCAAGGAAGAAAAAAACAAAAATCACATCGATATCGAAAAACAATGTTGCCATTTAAGACCATTAACAATAAACAATAAACAATTTATATTACGGGTTGCCTGATAACAAAATTCAAACACAATTAATTTAGCTACACATTTTTTTTAAATCCTGCCAGTTTTCCTCACAAAAGTGGTTGTGGAAGCGGGTGCCAATAAAAACCCAACCTTGACAATTTATATTGTCATCAGTTTACAACGTCTGCGATAAACGAAGCCGGTCACAATCGTTATTAACTCTTACGGCTCGGAGACTAGAAAAATACTTCTCAGCCGATGGGGGTCTTTTTTGACCCCAGTGGTTTCCTCATTATTAGCCTTATTCTTATGAATTTCAAAAAAAAAAATAGTCCAAGGGCTTAAAAATATCTCTTTGCATCATTCCTCATACATTTTTTTTATAAAAATCTGTGGTTTTTTAATAAATAATCATATTTTAAGTTGCGCGTAAAAAAGACGTCATGTCAGCACACATATGAATTGACTACTGAAGAGTGTTCCAGCGTTCCAAATTATCATACGAACAATCGTTATCGCGGGCGCTAATCAGCTGATAAGCGTTATCGCGTATTTATATAAACTACAAAAGGTCCAAAAAACTATGATGTAAGAATACCTTAATTATAAACATCGTATCACCCATATTAAAATAGATATTTACGAAAATGTTGGTATTGGGGTCGCATTTCTTGAGCTTAGAAACGGAAAAGTTAAAATAATGTAAAATTAGTACATAAGAGTAATATTTTTCGATATCTAAAATTTCATCCCCCTCTCTGATCTATAAAGCAACGTGCAGGGAGAGCGATTAGCTTACCGGTAGTTCTGTCTTAGCAAAATCTCTGTACGATTATATAAACTCGTAATGAAGATTATTTTAACAAATTTTTTCTACGACACTTTGTTAATCAATTGATCAACTCGTAAAAAATATGTAATTTTATATCCATAGATTCCGCATGTAAAAATTCCTCATAAATATATATAACATTTTCATTATTACCTATCAAATTAAGAAATTATTAACATTGCTTCAGAATCGGCAGATATCTATCTCTTTATCCTTTTGATTTTAACCCTTTGGGTAGTGAGTTTATTTTTACTAAATTAAGATTTTTGTATTTTTTGATTCATTTACCATTGATACACACAAAAATATATAAAACAAATTGTTTATTGGTCAGTCTGGTAAGAATATGGAATAATATTTCAGGTGGTAAATATTTCTTTTATAATTTTACAATGCAAAATCAAAAATGTAAATATACAAACATATTATTACTTTTCAACAATTTTCAAGAACCTATTACTTCCAATTTGGGCCTAGATCTTTTTTTTCCTTTTTACGGCTACCGATTTTGTACAAATATGTATTAACCTTTTTTACAATTTTTTTTTGTTCATTTGCAATTAATAATAAAAATAACGCGATCGTCAAAATTCACAGATACAAATGTTTTTTACCTATATGTGAAAAAATAATGACAATTCAATTAAAAGCAAGAGAATAGCAATAAGCATTAAGCACCAAAATATTTGTCCGTACGAAGCGGCAATACTCCTCAAAGGGTTAAAAATATACTTCCTTATTTTTGTTTTGTACTTCGACATTGTTCACAGCTAATGGTAATAAATTAGTCAAAGTGAACAGTCAGTATAATAAAAATGTATGTTGACGAGTTTGCAAAAACCGCGATAAAATCACTTATATCAGTGGTGGCGAAACTTTGTGCCTGAGCGAGTCCCATTTTTATTTTCAATTTAATAACGCGTGCCACATGCCATAGAAATAAAAAATGTCTAAATGACTTTATGACTCATGACAATTAATGGCAAAATAAGAGACTAAATTTTAAAAAAATGTAGAACCTTCAAAACTTTATTATAAGTGAGATTTTTGTTGTTGGATGCTAGATGCCAATTGTTTTTACTTGTAATCATACCAATTGTTTGCATTTGATTAACCTGTATTAATATCGATATAGTTGTAATTATTATTTATTGTTGCAAATTGTACCTAATGTATCTTAACTCTGTAATGTATTTTAACTGCATCATTGAGGAGATATCATCTTCGGTGTGATGCAGAAAAGAATAGTAAAAGTTTATCGAATAAAAAAAAAAAAAAAAATGTTTTATATCGGTATCATAGTTAGTAGCTTTTAATACTTGTTGCTTCTAAAGCATTTTCAAATTGTTCTATTATTTTCCGGCATTTCATGAATTTCCAGATTCATCATGTATTTTTTTAGGTTAGGAAAATACTTGAAATTTATGATCATTATATCACGTTTAAATATTTGTAACTATGTTTTAAATGATAAAAATAATAAAACATTTTTAGTACTTTTTCCACATAAAATTTATTAGATCAGGACCGGTTTCGCTCATCGCGAGCATTATCAACTGATAAGAAAAATACATAAACAGTGATATTTATACAAATTTAAATTGAAATAAAAGGTGTAAGCAACTATTAACAATTTAAAGGATTAACAAATTACATTATAATTACACAAGATTAAAATGCTTAACACCCATAACAATTAAAAAATCATCATCAAAGAATAATAAATCTAAGTGGCAAACGATGTCAATTATGAACACAATTAAAATTTGGGAAATTTTTAAGCAAAGTAAATATCCTAATGATGATTTGGTGTTTTTCCCGCTTCCAATCAATGATGTACAAGCAACAAAATCAGCAGTAATGAAGATTCAAAATTGAGTTTGGAAAAACCAGTAGAGCTCAATCCAGCAAAATTGAATCCTGCGAAAGGAATAAAGGCAATATCAATTCTTACAAAATAAAAACAAACTAAGAAAATTAAAATTCTAAAGAAATAAAACAGTACAAAAATGGAAATATAATAGGCTAGAATTAGGTTAATGAAACGGATATAACAAAGGTGATGATGCAAATACAAGCTGTTCGTTTAATAAATTAGAATTCGGCAAGAATTTATGTCTATTGATTTCTAAGATCTCTTGTTTATCAAGTTTTAAAGATTTATTGTTAACATGCAAGATTTTAAAGTTTTTAGAGATATCAAATTCATTCAGATATCAATCATTGATTGGAAGCGGGAAAAACACCAAATCATCATTAGGATATTTACTTTGCTTAAAAATTTCCCAAATTTTAATTGTGTTCATAATTGACATCGTTTGCCACTTAGATTTATTATTCTTTGATGATGATTTTTTAATTGTTATGGGTGTTAAGCATTTTAATCTTGTGTAATTATAATGTAATTTGTTAATCCTTTAAATTGTTAATAGTTGCTTACACCTTTTATTTCAATTTAAATTTGTATAAATATCACTGTTTATGTATTTTTCTTATCAGTTGATAATGCTCGCGATGAGCGAAACCGGTCCTGATCTAATAAATTTTATGTGGAAAAAGTACTAAAAATGTTTTATTATTTTTATTATAATGCCATTCCACCAAGTATTGACAGTGAACACCTTAAAAGTGATGTTTTAAATGATTTGAATTTTTTGTACACTATTTCTAAAACTTTTTTGATTTTTTTGTATTATCACTTTATTTTTTTTTTCTTCGTAATAAAACGTTCGCGTGCCATAGGTTCGCTATCCTGTAATGTACTGGCGTCTCTGATGAAAAAATGTCAATAAGCGAATACACACCTACACCTACCTTCAAATATTGTAAGTCTACAAAAAATAAGTATCCAGAGGCGGATGAAGTTCTTGGAATGTGAAATTTTCATATTTCGTACTTACACTTACACTTACAATTTATATGTAAACCGAAAAAACAAATGCATATTTCGAAAAACGATACATTGAGTAATTATCAATTTTTAAGTGTTCAATGTCTCAATTATATTGAAAAACAATTATTTTTTTTTATACAATTAATTTATCGTCATCAAGACCAGGAATATTTTTTCAGTTGAAAATGCTCGTGGTGAAATGTTGAAACCAGTGATAATAATAATAAACCAGAAAATTGTGATAAATTCAGCGTAGAATAAGAACAAAAGAGAGATTCATTATTTTTTAGGGTATTTATTAAACTCATACATAATATAAATCAATAATAATGTCTTATGTGCTACTTCGCAAAAACAAATACAGCGCATTTACACTACAAGCTAGATAAATAGTCTTAACATAAAAAGATTTTTTGTCTATAAAAAATATTAAAACAAATTTGACTCGACACATATATTTCTAAATATTTAATATAACCAATTTTATTTAAGTACACCCCTGGAAGTAAAATCGATGGTGCTATACAATAGCCTATTCATCAAGTCACCAAAGTGTGTTGACCTTGACATATAATTAGATGCTTGCTGCATTTTCGCTTATATTTAAGTCAACTGCCGTATGTAATATTTCTTAATTTTTCATTGAACACAAAATTATATACCTCATCGATCAGAGTAGTTTCACATTTGACTTAAATTTGTATTTAAATAAAATCATAAAAACATAAATCTGTAATATAATGTTTAATTATGTATATCAATATCGATTTCAAATGACACGGGAGCTCAAATGCATGAATTTCAAGAGGATTTAGTAACAAGAATGTATTTTTCCAAAGATTTCTGCGAATTTAATAAAAAAAAAAATTCCGAGGTCATAATTGCTGTTTGTTTGCAATTGGAAATAATAATCATGACAATATGAAACAATCAATGGAACACTTTTGTACTTATTCCAGATATTGTAGTTACTGGAGTGCTATATTGCAATTTCTAGTCATTGTATTTAAAATTATAATGAAGTTTTGGGTGTCTCGTGAAATATATTTCAAATAAAACCGCAGTTTTCTCCGACGATGGAAAAAATGAAATTGTTTAAGCTTCATTCATAACTAAAATTAGCCAACATGCAGACTACGGCAGCTTACTTATTAAGAGTGTTTTTATTTGGTTACGCGCTGGAATGATGGGTTTCTCTCGTCAATGGTATCGAAAAATCCTGCCATCACCCAAACGATTAATGTTGCATTTAATCGGTTTATTACCCGACGGTTTTGCATTTCGGAATGATCATGAATGGAGACCCTTAGGTACGTTACGACCAGAGACAATAGTTACGGCACTTGTTTCATACAACTGGGATATTTGTATGAAACACACTTGAAAATCTGTGTACGCCAGCGATTTCCAACCTGGGAGGCGCGCTTTTCTGGGGAGGCGTGGGCTATCTCAAAGGGAAGTCTAAAATTTTTATTTACCCTTCAAAACGTATCTTTGTAACAATATGAAATAAAGGATGGGGAAGCGCGAAGATATTTTTTTCTTCAAAGGGAGGAGCAGTAACATAAAGGTTGGAAACTACTGGTGTACCCAAATAAAAGGTGTGATTTCCAAATCCTATTTTTTTAAATTATACAATATGAAACTTTCTTGTCCTGTAAGTGTCATATATTTTTCAAATATAACACTTTTTTTTAAAATATTGATAGATTTAATGGCAATTTAAATAAAATAATTTAAATTACTAATTAAATTTAATGCGGAGAAAACCGTAGTTTCAATGCAAATAAAAAGCCATTTTGTAAAAAAAATATAGATTGAACCATATTTACTCAAAACGACAAAAATACAAACGTACTAAATAAAAAAAAAATGGATAAGCAATAAAATTACAACTACATAGATTCCCAAAGCTTTTGGAGACTGCACAATTTCAATTTATTACATATAATTTAAAATTTCGACTGAAGGTGCTTGATGGAAATTCAATAATAATTTAGAATTATTACATTTCCCATATCATTTTAGAAATAAATAAAGCGCAATTAAACAGTCTTCTGATTATAAATGAACAGCTACATATGCTGGGTCCTCCACTTTTATACCGTTTATAAATATAACCATAAAATCTTTTCCAGCTAACAAAAAAAAATATAATTCTTAAAACTACTCACTATTCAAATCTGTAAGCATTCCCATGGGCTAATTCTTTTGCCAGCAATGGCTTTAAACTCAATTATACATTTATTTCTTAGATAAACACGAAAAATTCATTTACTAAGCGTTAGTTCAAGGTTATCCGTGCACTTGAACGCCCGAAGATGCTGAAAGGCGAAACCCGGGTCTTTAGTGACAAAGTTTGTGTGGATGTACATAATTTGAACAATTCAAATTTGCCCTAATAGAGTAATGAATAGAAAGTAGAGCTCAGTAACAGAGACAATATTCTCTCAGTAAAGAATACTAGTTTATGGGCTCATTTAACGGTCGTTTGTGTCAAACCGGCAAAATTAATTTCGGGCCCATCATCGCACTTAAATTTGATTGATAATCGTCGTTTATAAGTCGTTTAAAAAGTACTTAATTTTAATGGAATATTTGGATTGAAAAATCACTTTATTCTAATTTGATAGTATTAACTACTCTTGTCAATACACTACAATGTAATGTATTTCTATCAATTTAAAAATGTCAAACTTCATTTGTTTACGTGCCTTAAATTTTCTTTTTAGTGAATTTTATGTGCTACATAACTGTAGTAATTATTATTATTTCTTACAGGATGTCTCCTGGGATTAATTTGGCGGAAAACAGGATATTGACCAACATGAAACAATTCAATAGAATTGCAAGAGAATTTGTTGCAACCCATAGTGAAAAATCGTTAAGTGCTTTGAATAAACTGCTGATGGTAATTAATAAATAATTATGTAGGTTGAAATAATCAATAATATTCTTGTAGTTACGTAAAAAATTGAACTTAACACAAATTTGTAGAAATTAGTAGAATTATATAATTGCCCACCCTCGTTCTCCATTGTATTCATATAAATATGTTTGCAATAATTGTCTATGTGTCCTCCTGTGCCTGTTATTTCCCCACTTAGCCAATCCTCACATTCACTCTACTCGTTGAGTGCTAGCAAACTTATCAGGTTCAATTAAATTATACTGATGGTTCACTGTCAAGTGTTGGAAATGTGTACTGATCTCTGAATATACTCTCCAGGAATTTCTAAATATAATTATCGCATGACTGGAGGGCTCAAACTCGATGTTCAAGAATGCACAACTATGAGTTGGTTTTGATGTTATTTTTATATTTTGAAATCGGTCAAGTAACACCCCATATGAATATTGATGTGCAATCGATTTTTCAGTATCCGGTGTTAAACAATGAAATATCTAAATTTATGGTAAATATGTCATGTAGTAGCACGTCAACTATCGCGACGAAAAACTTCACAAACTAAGCTGAAAACAACGCCACGATTTAAAATATTTATTGAAGCATTGATAAATCGCGTTAAAATCACACATTAATATGAAGAACACTGATAAATAAATTATCCAAAATATGACATATTCTCACTGTATACAGCCATACTTTTTAAATTATCCTTTACTTACACATGGACTATTGCGGCAAACTATGCTGAAAACAACGCCACGATTTAAAATATTTATTGAAGCATTGACAAATTGCGTTAAGAGGATATAGTACCTTTACGCCTGAAAACAGAGTAAATCGATCGTTTGCCATCGACGAAATCTCGTGAACCGTTCACTTAAAAATTATTTTTTTTCAAATATTACATTTTCCAAACGCTTTTTTACACTATTACATTTTTTTTTTTCATGAAAATAGTCATATTTTCAAGAATAAAAGGCAAACAGTTTACACAGAATTTTTCAACTGCTTTCGTTTTGATCATTTTTAGAGTTTATTGTAAGATACCGAAGTTTAATGTCTTAGAAAGAAATGCAGATAAAGGTTTGTTTAAGAAAGTGATTTGAGCAGAATTTCCAATTTATGTAATATAATGATTGTACATCTATTTGAAATGTACCATTTTTCCCACTTTTTCTGACTGATTTTTAAAGCATAATTGGATCATAAATACTTCTAAAAAAAATTGGAATAATAAAACATTTTATTGTTTACATTTAAAAGCAAAAAAAAAATTAAAAAATTGTCATACCAATAAATAATAACTATTTTTCGGGGATGTGTTTTTCTTGCCGTAAATTTCGCAAACCCAGTCAGTGTGAGAAAGACGTTCGTACTGAGTGCACGTGCCACATATTACTCTGCATTAACTTAAAACACTGGTCATACAAATGAATCGATGAAATGTATTTTTTATTTTGCGATAAAAAAGTTGTTGCGCAAAATAGCGGTTAGGGTTAGGGTTGCTCAATACGCTTACAAATAATATTATTATTTATAATACAATAATGTCTTTTCCAATAGCGATTATTTTAAAGACCAGTATTTAGCTTAATGGATAAGCATTTTGAAATATTTATTTGGCAATGCTTTTAAAAAGAGATTCTATTCAATATAATAGTAGCAGTAGTTGAATAAAAAGATTTTTCACATTAGTAGTTTTGAATCATTTCTATATTTCAAAAGATTTTTGCTAAAAAAACAAAGTTCGTCATCTAAATCGAAAAAAAACTTGAAAATTATTAGATAAGGTAAGATATTAACAGTAAATATTTTTTAAGAATCATTATACAGATGGTAAACCATGTTTTTTTGCAACGTAGAGTTTTTATCAGGAATTTTTTTCAATAATTTCATTTTAACTTATATATATGTGTACCATCAGATCATCTTTAGTCAGCCAAGTATGAAATGTTAATTCTTTTGACTATTTTGTTTACATACACATCATTAAATATATTTTTCAAAAAAAAATCGAGCCGCTCATTTTTCACGACTCCGGCCAAAATACCGCGACTCCGACTCCACAGCCCTGGTTTTTTTAATTGAATACATTTTTCTACCGTCAAACTTGTTTTTTTTAAGTTATAATTGAATAAAACAGAATGCTAGAAAATATTCGAAATTGATATATGACAAATATATATACATATGTATGGATACATAATAAACTTGTGAAATATATTAATTCATACATTTAAGTCATTTTTTGTACCACCCAACAAAGTTAGTCCGATGCAGCCGATATAACTTAACGACTTTAATTTATCTATTATATTAAATGATTGAAAACCATATTTTTTCGATAACTTACCAAATTATGTAACAATATTATACCTACAATACATTAATATTCAAATCAATCACATGGTTTGAATTACTTTTAATATTATTAGTATTATGTTTTTTTGTCACAGCCCTGAATGTCGAACTTGTATATTGGCGAGAGAAAAAAAGTTCCCAAACATTATACAAAAATACGAATATATTTATGCAATTGATATAAATTATACAAATAACTTTTTTTGATCAGGCATACTATTCATTTAGTTTCTTCCTTATTGAATTAGTGTTAGGCTATATAAAAACTTGAAGTAAAAATAAACACATCATAACATTTGGTTATGACTTTAAAGACATGCATGGATTATGAATATTTTCGATAGTTTCGGCATTCACTAAAGACAAAATCATTTTATAACAAATTAACAAATAAACTTTGTCATTCCACTAATTGTTTACAAATTGTAACACATTTTTGGCTTTTTCGAGAAGCGTCTTCATACCAACTATCTTAAAGCTATTATTAGTTAATGAAATTTACCTTTATTCTAAGTAATCAGTGGAATAACTAAGTTTTCTGATAGCAAACATGTTTTTATTCCGTGAATTCAGTATATATATATATTTTTTTGAAAATGATTACAAATATTCTCCAAGATAGCTTAGATGTCCAACAAGAAATATAAGACATAGTTAATATAATTTTCGGAAAATCCACTGTCAGAACTATGGCGTGAACCAGAAATAACTATCAACTGAAATTTATATTTATTTTAGAACTCAATACTTTTTCCATTTTAATCTTATTATGTCAATATTTTTTATTCAACAGAATTTTTTAAACTGTATTCATATTAAAATCAATATCATAACAAATAGGTTATACAAAATTAAAAATAAAAACAATTTCAAGTTTGAGAAATTTGTATTGTATGGTTTATCTTGTTTATTTCTTTTATTATTTCGTTTGACAAAACACCGTCTCTGATTTACATTTATTAAATACGATGGCTTACTGTTGCTATCAATAACTCATATGTAGCATTATAAGTCATTTTCACGGTATATATAATTAACGCATTGTTTCAGTTACATATAATTTTTGCAACAGATATTTGGGGAAGTAAATTAGATTGTCAGTCTTTGCTACGAAGATAAAAAAGTACTTACTGATTTTCGTCAATAACAAATTGTTTTATATGAAAAACCCTTATTACTGTCTAAATATCCATCCGTGTGTTAGGTGGTATTGCTATTTTTGTAATGAAATATACAAATGTTTTGCTTGTTTTGATACTGTAAAAATACGTATTGTGGTGGTTACTTATTTAAGTCAGTGCAATATTTATGCTGTAGGTCAAATTTAAGTTTTGCAATCCTACTGAGTCGCCTTAAAACCACACATTAAAAAGAAGAACACTGATAAATTAAACAAAATACGAAATATTTATCAGTGTTCTTCTTTTTAATGTGTGATTTTAACGCAATTATCAAGCCCTCAAAAACATATTTTAAATCGTGGCGTTGTTTTCAGCATAGTTTGTGAAGTTTTTCGCCGCAGTAGTCGACGTGCTACTAAATGACATAATTACCAAAATTTTTACTATAAACATCTTAGACCTGCTGATCCACAACCATTTTTTTTCCGATAAAATCAATATTTGCAGAATATATTTTTGAACATTTAAAAAAATCCTAACAGGTGTCCCGTTCTGAGCATGCTTTTTTTTAATTCTCGAATGGTTACATCGGTTCATTTACGTGCATGGGCTGACCTCACACGGTTGTGATGATTTTTTTCCCTATGCGTATTTGTATCCTTGACTATTCTTTCGAATAAATCATCTCCTATGAAGAGTGATGTCACATCCCCTACACTTGATGGATTTTCAGGGAAAACTTTCAGACCCGGTACACCTTCAAAATCAGGCAAATCCCTAGGAGGATCAAACTCTGCCCAATCCAACGCTATATCTGGGATTTCTGAAGATTCTTCAGATGATGATGAAATACGCATTACTCGCAGTCTTGAAGTAGTACGTAGCACTGGTCTATCATCGTCTTCACTGTTATCTTCTTGAGCATCATTATTTTCACCTTCAACGTCACTCGGTATATTGGAAAGACAGTCTTCAAAATTTTCGTCGACAAAAGTATCCTCTCTCCCATCCATTTTAAATAAATAAAAAATTCACACGAGTCCCAAAAACGAATCACAAAAACCGTAAAAACAAATCACAAACTTGCTTACAAAAATCTAAATAGTAAATAATTTCAAATACTCATTACAATATTATACAAATACGGTTTAACCTTTTGACCGCGGCTCGGATCCAAATCGGTTCAGATTGGGCTGCTATAGCAGTTATCCGCGGTCAAAGGGTTAAAAATCTCTAATGTCTCAAAAACAAATGGCAAAAGTTCGCAAATTATTTAGTGTAATAAAGCTAAATACACTTCATATAATATTACACAATAACGCTCGTTAGTATATGTAACACGGTTTAACAAACGCTGCAAAAAATAACTTGGCGCGGAGAATATTGATAGGTAATGCGCTACCTACTTGACCTTATTACTGTGCGTGTCGCGAGGCGAATAATATCAAATGATCATGAAATATTAATTTTATGCATGTTTTGAACATAGAAGGATGTTATTCTATAGAGAAAAAAATACCATCTATCGTCATTGTTTTAAATTAATTCATAATACTCCTTGAAAAGAATTGGTAGGACATCTTTGAAAGAATGTCGATTCTAGCATCATTTTCATTTAAATATTTAATTGTGTTATTGAACCAACAAATAATCGATAATCGAAGTTTTGCCTTTGGAGACATCTTCCAATCACACAGTAAAGTAAATATGTCAAGAAATAAAGTGTTTGACATGCGTTTTTTATATATGAAAAGCATAAAAATATGCACCCCGTGGCAATACAAAGTTACTGAAACACACGAATTTGTGCACACCGTACGCAACGTGTTAAAAGTAAAGTCCTAAAAAAAATCCTCCACGTTACCTTAACCTTTTCCCCGCAGCTATTTGTAGTATAAATTACATAAGTCTGCGGTGACATTTTTCGAAATATTTGTTTTCAACGTACCGTAATAGATATAACAGTTAAAAATAATTAATTTAGTTTATATTGAGGCCAAATGTATAAGGAATATCTCAAAATACTAAGGGGGAAAGAAATAACATAAGGAGTCATAATCTCGTTAAAAAAACTTGGCCAGTAAAAGTAACTTTCAGAGCTAACGCCATTTTGAGGTGACATAATAGACTGAACAGGACCTGCAATGAATTTTATCACCTCAAATATACTGTACATAAATATTAGGACGTCGAGACGTTCATTACTCAGTAAATTACAGTGTTTTTTTATCCATATCCACTCCCTAGTCGGAGCATATGGCCACCACATGATTCCGCCAAGATTCTCTGTCTCTTGCCAGTCTTCTTGCTTCCTCCCATGTCATTCCAGCATCCGTAGCTCCTCCGAGTACATCCTAATGATGGTCATCAGCGGCCTTCCACGACGGTTGAATCCATCCGATTAGTGGAAGAGACAAGCAGAATTCAGGCTTTCTTGTGGCATCCTCAGCACATTTCCAGATCCATCGTCGCTTTTTTATTTTGGATGTAATTGGCGGCTGTTTAGTCCGTTCCTCAATCTCTGTGTTTCTGGTAAAGTCAAACCACCGCACTCCCAATATTTGACGCAAGCATCTTTTTTCGAAGCACAGTATACAGTTACTCTGTTCTTTTGTAAGGTGACATGACTCGCAGCCGTAAAGCAGCACTGTCATAATACATGCGTTAAACAGGAGGTACTTGGTTTTGACTGAGTACAGCTGTGAGTCTCAGACTTTCCGCAGTGAATTAAAAGTTGCTCCAGCGATCCCCGATCGGATTGCGAGCTCTTTACGCGGATCGCCATCTCCCGTATTTAGACATTTATTGCCGTCTAGCAAACCTCACGCCAAAACATAAAAACTAATAAAATTTAAGTCAATAGAAAAATTCAAATATGATTGTATAGTTTGGAAACAAAAAAAAAATATTATATGTATATTTTATATATGTATCTTAAAATTTGTCAGGTCTTATGGCGCAGTGGTAAGCGTTGCTGGCTTTCGTGCCGGATCTCACGGGTTCTAGTCTCAGTACGAACAATTTTTTTTTCGATCCGATTTCTGTTCGAAGGTATGGGTTTCTGTGATGTCTAAAAACTCCCTCCCTTACTTCCAATCCTTCAATAACTGGGCGTAACGAGAGCGATTAGTTAACCACTTATCCTGATCTAGCCTTATCTTTCTATTTCTATGACTCTTTGGAAAAAGAGAGGTTGAGCGACTAAGTAACAAAGAGTTCTCGTAGAAAAAGTTATGTAGAGTTACGTCCACAAGGAGGTCATATGCTCCACATTGGGAGCGGACATGGATAAAAAAAATTAAGATTTATTGCTGATAAAATTTCACATACACTAATCTTCAATTCATCTTCGAACATATCATAATCAGAGTCTAATTCATCATTCATAATTTCTTTTATATCTCAATCTCTTCTGTTATGATAATTATGTAATAAAAAAGTCAAATAAAAGTTTTATGACGGTACAAGTTATAACCAATTTTTTGAATTGAAAACACGCACAATTAATAAAAAAAAACTATTAATTACTAACAAACATTTGTTTAAAATTCCTTTCATTAATTATATTAGTACAAAATGACAGCATTGAAGTCAGCGCAACTTTTAAAATGTCGCAAAACAATATTCTATACGGTTAAAATAAAAAGACAATAATATGTTTACTCAACTTTGACTAATAACACACATTGAGCGGGAAAGGTAGTTCTACCTTTTGCGCCGGATCCGCTTTAAAGCTGGATTACATATATCTACTCTACTATTTTATATGGTTATTATACACCAATCTCTTGAGGACATTTACAGCTTACACAAACATCAACAAAAAAATAATAATACTACTATTAAAATGCATTTGAAGCGTATGCATTTGTATTATGGATAGTCCGTTTCACATGTGCGTGTAGAAAAAAACATAACATGTGTGTATCGAATTTGAAACCACTCCGATTTAAATTTAGTTTTGAAATACATCTTTATATTTCGTTAGTGTTTTATTTACACATTTTGTAAACCTTAAAAAATGGCTTCAGACAATTACGAAAGTGGTGACGAAATATTCGCCGATAATTTATCTGAATATTCCGGTGAAGATTAAACCTTAAATTATTCGTTGAAAAAGCAGCTACATGTGGTAAGTATGCATTCAAAATTTCATTAAAAAATTGCCACTGGTTTGGGAGATAGAGCGATTATTGCGAAATTTGATTTTTTTTCACCTGCCGCTGATTTTCGCCCGCGTTATACACCAGTTAGTTATTAGCAGAGCCCGCTTATAGTGTGTTAAACAAGACACAATGTATAAATGATTCGCCCGCGCAGAGTTCTTCTTCGAATGCAGTCGAATGGCGATGACGTAATACTATGTGCGAAATGCGCAGTCGCGGAATTCTACAAACTGATTTGAAACTTTGGCGCCAAATCCGATAGATCGAAAGGGTTTGAAATATTGATGTTTATAATATGAAGACCTGATTGTTTTGATAACTGTAAAAAGGTAGCAGTAACAAGACAAATCAGGCGATATTTTAATAAAACAATCCGTCCTGTATGCCAAAGATTTCGTACATAATAGTCAGTTGAAACTTCGCGTCACATGCTGAGACACTAGCAGTCAGGGCATGAAAATATGGTGTCACATGCTGCGACGTTAGCAGGGATCGGGTTAACGACAAATTAACCACGAAACTAAGAGCCTAATTCACCTAGTTTTAGAAGGAAAAAACTCATGGATTTTAGAAATTATTTTACTGGTTATATTGCAGGATATTGCCGCAGCAGACAAGGTGAATTTCTCTATTGGCAGAACTGAAGTGAGCTATTTCTTTAATAGTCTTTGGGAAACCATGTCACATCCAAATGGACCTCACTGGAAGGGAATAGCAGCATTAACTAAAGCAGTGGGAGATTCTTCCATAAAGAATGCATTGACTCACACATACAAGTAATTCCTCATTCACAATTTCTTTTATATCCCAATCTCTACTGTCATAATAATTATATAATAAAAAAGTCGAAAAAAAGTTTTATGACGGTATTGAAATATAGCGATGTTGGTGGGCTGTAAGAAAATTTTACCTTGAAAAATAAGCAAAAGTGGGCTGTTCAAATTATGTACACAAGTTTGCGTGAATGTACATAATTTGAATGATTCAAATTTAATATTGAAATTCCACCAAGCATCTTCAGTCGAAATCTTAAACACACATTTGCCTAAAATTCCTTTCATTAATTAGATTAGTACAATGATGAAAGCATTGAAGTCAGCACAACTTTTAAAATGTAGCAAAACACAGTTCTATACGGTCAGAATAAAAACACAATAATATGTTTACTTAACTGACTATTAACCCTTAACCAGGCCGCGAGAAACTGGAAATAATAATGTGATTCCAATTACTGATTTGTACTTATGAAAGGATTATAAATGAAACATAGAACAAGTTTTTCTAAAATTATATCGTTTTTACAGTAAAAAATGTGTGGGAAATATATTTCCTATGCCCACATAGGAACTTTTTTTTGTGGGAAACAATTATCGGTTGGAACTCCAAGGTTGTGGTTGGTGGAAATTTTCCCAACATAGATATAAACAGATAGGTACATTGAAAATTTTGCAAACAAATTTTGTTATTTTTTTCAGCCTCTCTTGTACTGCAAAATCGGCATCTTTTATAATTTGACAAAGCTGGCACATGATTCCTGACGTTTACAAGTCTAACTTCATCAGGAACCTAAAACTACATTTCTTTTTCTTGAATATCGCAGCAGGTCTTTGTCCGAAGCTAATCGTAGTCGGAAACTTTGTGGTCGCTTTGTCAGGAACAGTGATTTCAAATAAATACGATGTATAAATTGATAACTGCCGCTTCAAAAAGAAACCAGAATAGCCGGAACCAATTTGTCTTTTTAGATTTTCTCCTAATCGAATATGAAGACCAATTTATCCATATCTCCCATATTTTAAGTGTACTCGTATATGGTCAGTGGAGTAAACATTTCTAAAGATCACTTTGAATTCTGTAAGACATGAAATAATAATAACATATGAAAATAAAGAATTTACTGGTAAAATACGCCAACAGGCACAGGGAATATAGCATCCTACAATTCAATAACATTGTGTTCTTGTCGGCCAAGGGGTTATATATTACCCACATATTTCGAATAAACTTTTTTCGAAACACAGCACACATATGTATTCATTTTATACTAAAAGTAATAGAAAAACTCAGAATCTACACATATGATGCAAAATATACCACTTACTGAATTTTTTGAAAACATTATTAGCAATTTTATGTAGCCGATGCACGAAAACAGTTGGCGCGAACTTTTAAAATGTGTCTGTATATCTGTTTGTCAAAATGTTATTTAGTGGTAATTTAAAAACCGATGGCTTATTAAAAATCAACAAAAAATCGCCTGGGAAGTATATATCCCCCCGCCTGTTTAAGGGTTAAACAAGACAATGTATAAATACATTAAAAAAAAGATCGCGGGAATATTTAATATTAACGCGACAAAAGGATACCGTGCACAGTCGTACTTCAAACGTAGTCGAATGGCGATGATATAATGCAATGTAAAGAACTGCGCAGTCGCGGGATTTGCCCGCCATTTTTCAAACTGATTCGAGTCTTTAGCAGCAAACCCGATCAATCGAAAGGGTTTGAAATATCGATGTTTATAAAATTTAGACCTGATTGTTTTGACGACTAAAAAAGTAGCAGTAACAGGACAAATCAGGTGATATTTTAATAAAACAATCAGTCATGTTTTCCAAAGATTTCGTACATTATCGTCAGTTGAAACTTCGCGTCACAGATGCTGTGACACTCGCAGTCTGAGCATGAATTTATGCTGTCATAGACGCTGCGACGTTCGCAGGTGCCAGGTTAAAGAATAAATAAAAATGTTCAACTTCTATATTTTCAGTATTGCTGGTGTTTTTTTCCAGCATTACTGAAGGTTGATTTTTGCCAAAATACCGTTGTTATATTTCAATTAATTTTATATACATATTTTACATATAAATATTATTCTAGGTTCATGCCCCTTTTGTCTACTTTGCTCTCTGATAAATTGACTCAAGAGCAGAAGATAAAACTGTTAACATTGATGGAGGTAAATATTTTCTTAATTTATTTACATACAATTAATTAGGACACAGCATGAGTCATTTTTTTCCATATAAAGAAAATAAATTAAGTGCTTCTTTTTAGTATCAATTTATTCTGTTTGAAAAAAAAAGAATGTACTATTATATTTCATTATTTCAGGCTCTTTCATATGGCATTAAGATAAACTGGCAAGAATCGTATTTAGTGCATTTGATGAAAATACTCGGCGCATGGTCGATGATTTCACAAGATGGAGATGCCCAAAACAAAAGAATAGTTATTCTCTCACTAACAGTGCTTGTGAATCTCTGCTACGGTAACACAAGTGTTATTGACATGCTGATGAGGACTATTGACACAAGAGAGCTAATCAAGTATTTTGTTTCTCTAAAGGTATTTTTTTTCAATATAAGCTTAGTGGTAGATTCTATAAGTAATGTGCTGAAAAAATCATCGTTTTATGTAATGAAATCATTGTAGATATAATTTTTGTGTCCGCTGTACACATTGTCAGTTTTGTTTCTTTGATAGGATAACAAAGATATTGGTGTTCAACTATGCCGCCTTCTGATGTCTTTGCAAGGGGTCGAAGGTTCCCCCGGATCGCAAGACATTCACAACTTTCTCGGTGTCACACTTAAGGCTTTTGTGCAAGGAATCAAGTCGGTGAATCACTTTTATGTATTCTATATTCAGTAGTCAAAATCGTTTACTTTGAAGTTAAGTTACTTGGAACTATTTAACTAATGTTATTTGGTTATATTATTTTCAGAGACTGTGATGCCACTCAACTTAAGCATTGCAGCACTTTCCTGCATGATCTCTGTTCTGATGCATACACAAAAATACACTTAATTAGTTACGAGCAATACGATTTACCTATTCAGGAAGCATTACAGGTAATTAACACATTTCACGCAAATAGCGAAAACAAAAATAAGTAGCGATTGAAATGAGAAATGTCTCTTTTGTTTTGATCATTTCAATGCAACATAAAATATTAATCATTTCATCCAAAGAATGCTAAAGACTTGCAATCAAGTTTTTTATTTATTAAAAATTAAGGTATAATTTACATTAAAATTTAACGATTTTCAGCTATCTCCATTGCTTTTATCTCCTGCTATCGGGGAAGAAAACAAAAATATACAGAATCTGTGCATACAGAGTACATTGAGCTTCTTCACAAGTTTGGTTAAATTAGGTTAGTTTTTGCCCACTATGTTTTTAAACACAAGTAGTTTTTTTTATCCATCTATCATACAATAAATTCGATACATATTAACAGCTTAACGACCGCGGACGCGTATTTGAGTCTTTGAAAAACAAAGATTGCTGGTCGGCGGACTCACTTATGCGTATAGGCGAAGTATCTGGAAGCTAAGAGAATAAATTTTGTAGATATCTCGATTTGTTTACAAATTATAGTGAATTTAGTAAAACTAGCTGTAAGCCCGTTGCCCAGCAACGTGAGATTTTTGTTGCATTGTGTTTAATTTTATTTAGTGTAATTTAATTTAATTTAATTTAATTTTAATTTATTTTATTTTATTTCATTTCATTAACTATTAATTTGAAAATTTACGCAAACAAAATACATTTCGTAGAAGAAGAAGAAGTCTCGAGGACATCAATAAGCACACATTTGTGAAAAGTGAAAAGCGAGTGATTATTTTATCGACTATTAATATATAAATTTAGTATGAATAAAAAAGTGGAGACTGGAAGGTGTGAAATCTGTGGGACATCCTTCGGACATTATCGACTATTAATATATAGATTACAATTTTACTATTGCTGTTTAACCATCTGGATAATCAACAAATATACCGGGACAAATTTCTGCTGCACTAATGAAATTTATATAAGCAATAAGTTTTCAAGGGCAGTTTTCTGCTTAGATGTTTCACAAATCTGCATGCTGAAATTGATGTTAAAAATACCATGCAATTGTATTATATCAACATGTATAAAAAGTAGTAAATAATTTTATCATTCTCAGAGCTTTACCCTCTTCGGGTGGTCCACAGCAATATGGCTGACTTTGGAGTTAAATCAAGTCACATATCAGAATGCCTCAGCTCATCTTTGGGACTGCTGGCTTGCCTAGTTTTGCAGTATGTTGGTGAGTACTTATGATTTATTTTGATCTGACACCGATTCAAGTCAAGCATTACATCTAGGAACTCGTAAAATAATTTTAGCGGTTTCTACCGTCACTGTGAGGGTTAGTTTGATATTTTATAGAAGTGGCAACTATTTTGTTTTATTTTAGTCATTTTGAAATATTTTGCTAACCTTTATAGAATGATAAATAAATATTACTGTTTTAGAAGACGGAATGCTCCCAGATGATCTCATGGCTGCGATTTCAGTTGGACTTCAAGGATTGCTGTCACCAGCTTCACTTGATTCCCAATCAGCTGGATTGCAGTGGGTAGGTGATTTTTGTATAGATTTTCTAATCTGAAATTATTTCTTGCTTTGTACTGGATCACTGCATATCATAAAACAGCCACCTGTTATTAATTTATTTTGTGTTATACCTGCAAAAATACTTAACCTCTTAGCTGCCAACGTCGAAGTATTCGATCTACGGCTGTACGCCAGCGATTTTAGAGAAAATAGAAATTGCATAAAAAGTGATTTAACTTACATAATTTATAGTTTGATGATGTTTTCGTGTGTCCTGGCACATGTGTTTACAATAAATTCTGTGCTGCGGGACGATTTATGGACTTATTCGATTTCGTGTTCAGGGTTGTCACAACACTTGATGAATATATTTTTTAAATTTCAGTTTAATAATTTATTCACTGGTATATAACACATTGTTTTGTGGGCTTATTCTATTTCGTATTCAGGGTTGAGCCCTACCGGTAAAAGCAACTTGAAATATTTTTCCTGAATATATCCAAAATTAGTCTAATTTTTTCCAAATGATTGCCACGCTCCTGTTAGCATATGACAAAAATACAACACAAAAGCCTAAATAGTTTGCATGTGTTTGAATTCTAATTTTAGTGATTCTGACTTCTTTGTGTCCTTCGAAAGAAGATATGGATATGGATGTCCAAGTAGTCAGAAGAAAACGTCAATAAATTTATTTTATCACTTTATTAGACAGAAGACCCGAAACCATATCGAGTTGCACATGTGTAGTATAATAAGGTCTGCTAATTATACATACCAGATTTTTTTATGAGGTGTGACAAATACGTATCAAATTACGATTCTCTTTCACGCGTATAGAGTACTTCCAGCGGGCAACCCTAGCGACATCTATTATATTTATTTAAAAATAATACCCAAAGATTTAGAAATTTTAAACTTTTACAACTTAATTGGGTTCAAACATAGAGGTTGCTTGCTCAATAATTTTTATTTCTTAAAAAATCTTTATTTTCAACGAAAAAACATCGCGACTCACCGGTGAGACGTTGGCATATGGAGTCAATACACATGCGACTCACGGGTGAGACGTTGGCGTACAAAGGGTTAAAAGCATATATATTTGCCGATGAATGATAATATAAGGTAATGTATTATAAATTATTTAGTATTTAATACCTACGGAGCGAATCCATTTTTGATAGAAAATCTCAATGGCATATTATGTATCAAGTGTATGTTAGATTCTCTTGTCCAATAACCAATATGAAGAATGCTAGAATGTGTCGATATTTAAAATTTCCTCTGACATAAACAATTCACAGCAACTGCAATGAAAATTATTCTGAAGAGTTTGAATTCTGATTGGTTCTTATTTTCTGCAGCTTCAATTTGTGTCAGCAATGTGCGACTGCAATGCAACCCAGGATGCGGTTCTTCACAATGTTAATCCTGAATATCTTGAAGACATTCTCCATCAGATCCTTCAAACTGCAGTTCAGGTTATTTGTGTGCTACATATATATATAACATATTTAATGTGAATCATTGCAACTTGATTATTTAAAACTGCAGACGATTCATATTTTAAGATTAATTACCTCGTAATCGAAATATTGCAATTTTAATTGTTTCAGAATGGCACTTTAAATAGTGGAATATGTCACGAGTCTGTTCTGATTGGATGTAGATCGTGTTTAGGATTAGCTCAAAGGAATTCTCAGTGGGATTGCATGCTCAATCGAATGCTTTCAAATAGTTCTGTAAGTGAAATGAGTATCAATTTAGTTTGTTAAGTCTGGCAATATAACATATGATGAAATGAAGTCATACATTTATTTGATTTTACAGGTGCAATGTGTTTTAAGCTCTTGTCTTAGCAGTAACCATAAATTAAAAAGAAAACAATCTCTGGAACTCATAAAACATTCGCAATTCCCCATCGATAAAATAACTCAGGTGCACTATACCTCATTATTTACTAAATTCATTATAAAAAATTTAGAAGATGTGTTACTAATATTTTTTAATATTTCAGGTATTCTGTGGATCTGATATTCAACTAGATTGCTCTTTGACCCTTAACAATAATAATTCAATTACTTTTTCTGAAGCTCCGATGGTTCCTCCTGCGACAAATAACACTCCCTCGTTAACCCCATCTCAAGAACTCGTCTTAGATAAACTTATTGAGAAAATTAATTTTTCTCTTGAAAATAATCAGGTAAACAGTTTTTTGTAATAAATCTTAACCCCCAAGGACGAGCGTGGTCGCAGTAAATGTTGTCTATTGATCTCACTATTCATCCTTTTTCTACCCGAATATCGTTGCTTTCACTCATATTTGGTTAAGAAGGGTACAGACTTCAGTTAGTCATCAGCCGCGGGGACAGAAACGGCCACCAAAAGCACATGCGATTTTTTAATGGACTTTTTGAAACAGTTACCTTTTTTTTTATCAAAACATCAAATTATTTATAGTTCTTTTGCAATATATTTGTATTGAAATTATGTTGATCTAAAGAGGTCAAATTGTAAATATTAAAAAAAAAAACACGTTTAGCTATATTTCAACCCCGAATGTTTGCGTGCCCATACGGTCACGCTTGTCCTTACTAATGTCCGTACACAATATTACACGGTAATAAAAAGATTACCATGACCATAAAGTCATGTGGGGTTTCTATACAACGACTTTGCGTTTTTTTTTTAAATTTTATTAGGAATAAAAGTTATCTTTTTATATTATAATGTTATATTTTTTTTTATCGAAAAAAGCTCTCGTCTCTAGAGGGTTAAAGATGCCATAAACAATAACGTTTTTTTTTTAATGATAATATTTATTTATAACTTTTTAGATAAATGATATTACTGTATCCAGCTTAATGGAAATGTACAGCTATAAGATGTCTTGTCAAGAACAGAGACTTGCTGCAGCACATCGGGGTTTGCAGGTATATAAATTATTTCATTACTTACTGATTGATATGCATAAATGATGGAATGTCTTATGGAATCTATCTGGTATTTTTTTTCACATCAAAGACCTTGTTGAATGCTCATACATAGCTTTTTATATATTGTAAAAAAATATCTTTGTTGTTTTCATAGAAAACGTTGTGAATTGAAAACCTTTAGAAAAGATTGTCTAATTTATAAGCGTTTGTTCTTTTCAGGGTGCAACAAATAACGTTGCTTCGCTACATCAATCTATGGCTTTATTAGAAGCTACTAACAGAGTCCAGCAGGATAACCTTTATCGATCACAGATTAGTAATGAAAAGTGGGTTAACTATCAATATTTCTATTCTGCACTTGTTTAGAATGACAAAAGACAGGAAATACTCTTCATTTTATAATAACTTTGTGAAATATTGATATTATACAGAATTTCCAAGAAAGTTCCCTGTTTTCATAAATTTATAGTTATTAATTTGAGTTTGGCAATAATGGGTCTGAGTTCAAAGTACGATAAAGAAATCATAGTCAATCATAGGTCTGATATATAAATAACTAATAATTATTTATTTCATTTTTTTTTTTTAAAGAAACTTCCAACCGTTTTTTTTTTTGATTTTCCAGTACAGTAGTAGAGTGATATTCAATTTTTATTCTCCTTTTTGGTTGAAGACGTCTAGCAGTAAGCTGTTATTATGGAAATTCCGTAAAATAATTTAAATTTATAGTGGTAAATTGTAATACATTTTTGTCTATTTTATTGGTTTTTTTATTGTTGTATAGATTCAAAGAGAATATCTTCAGACTGTCAGAGCAACTGAATGATGCAGAACAAAGCATTAGACGATTTCAGGGAAAACTCGCCGCTGAGAGATTAGATAGAGAGCAGCAGAATGCTAATTCTCAATGGGAATTTACACAAAAAATAAAGGTAACGAATCGTGTATTTTTTCAAATAAATGCATTACTGTTCTTGTGAAAACTTCCTCAATAATTATTTTTTTAAAAAAATATTGGTTCTTGTTATATTTACAGTCATTGGAGAGTGAATTAGAAGTACAAAATATGGAGGTTGAAAAATTGAATGCCATAATAATTGAAATGGAATCTGCTGGAAGTCTTTTACAAAATAAATTAGCTGAACAGGTAACATTATTGAGTAATTTTATACATATTTACAATAAAAAAATATGTTTTTTTTCCGATCCAAAAGTGTTTTAAATTATAATTACATATTTCATTCTAATGATTTACTATATTCAACAAAAATATTATAGGTTTTCCGACTAATCATAGGCAGCCGTTCTGTAATTTTTATATGGCTTAATATTTAAATAAATATTTTATATATTATTTCTTGCTTTTAGACTACAAAGAATAGCGAGCTAGCTGGAGTTCTTGTGAAGTTCGAAGAGAGAGTGAAACAGCGTGACAAGAAATTAGAAGAGGCCAATAAAGAGCATACTAATGTTAAAAATGATCTTAAACATTGTCAAGAGGTTTGCAGTTATTACTCAAATTATTCACAGTATATTTATACCTAGTTAATTTTTAGTATAAACTATAAAAAATATTTAATAATGTGTTTATTATTTTCAACAGTCTGTAAAAACTTTGGAGAAAACCTTACTAGAAAGAGACCGAAGATTGACACAAGTGACTACGCAGCTGGAGGAAATGAATAAAATTCAAGAAATGATAGCTAACTTAATGGGAAACAAAGGAAAAAACAATTCTAACAGTTCGTCCTTGAATTGAGATATCTTTAATTCACATAAATATTTCAATCAATTGAAAAATATTTTCCTGTCATCATACCCTCCAACGAATAACACTTATTATTATTAAGTATTATTTTTCTTTCATCACTAGGAGTGCACAAATTTCACAATTTTACAATCAATTAAAAAAAATATACTATGTAAAGAAATTCTTTTTGTGATTACTTTTGACCTTTAATCCAATAATTCTCATACAGTTTATCTTTCAAAACCTGTCTGTCTTCACATATACACTCTTTGGATTTGTATTTATGCAAGGACTATGTATTGTAGTTTTGATAGTTTTATACCAAACTATTTTATTTTTCTTATTGTGGCTGTGGGACGTAATGGTTAAGGTACAATTATATTAAATCTTACCATTGATTTAATATTTTTACAATTTTATAATAAAAAAACTATGTTTTGTGTTGCATTGTAAATGAGATAAATAATAAAAGCACCTATATATCTTTTAACAGTTCACTATCTAGTTTGTTCCCCAAATAGATCCCAAAACTCCCATTTTAAAATGAATGAAGTAAGTAAAATTTGATTTAATGTTTTATATTATAATATAAGTCAGGGGCAAGTGAACTTTTTTAGTATAACCCCTTTGAATTAAAAGCAAAAATTAAGTCAATTTCAAGAACTTATCACAATTAATTGTATGTCATCAAAAGTAAGTTTAGTCAGAGCAAGTATTTGAACGAGGAATATTGGCGGTAGAGCTAAATCTACTCTGTGTTGAATCTTAGAACAATCATAAAATCTCATGGCCTATATAAGTCTCTGAGAAGTGAAGTGAGCCAAGTGAAGGCCGGTGACAAAAATATAAAGGAGTACAAAAAAGATTCACTTGTCTATATAAGAAATATATCCTCCACTTCTTAAATTATAAAAACACTTCGACTACATGAACATTTAAGTTTGATATTGCAATGCCAACTTACTATTTTTCTACACTTGCACGATCACATAGTCTATCTTGAGTTATATTTATATTATTTACGGTTTATTTCCGGTATTGACTCAAATAATGACTTTTTTAAAGTTGTGAAGCAGCGGTCACTTTTGACTGAAGTCATCAGTATTGGGATTTTTTTGGAATAGCATAACGCTTTCACCAAGTACTTCAAGTAGGTACCTATTTTTTTTATTCGTGAAAAGTATGAATTATGAAAAACATTTAATCGGCTTCGTGAAAATCTGTTATATAATACAGTTATTTTTTTGTTTAAATTCGTCAATGAAATCGTATGCTATATCCAAATCTTCAATCAGAAAAATTGGTAGAAATCCGGGAATTTTTAACTGAAAATTAATAACCTGTTACTAAATGACCACAGTACCTATGTGAAACGATCATTCGTTTTACTCAATAGTTTCACATATTACAATGCTTCTCATAATGAAGTAAATATTTAGAAGAGATCATTATTGAACAATATAATTAATATCAGAGAAAAGTATACACAGCTGAAAAAAATGGGATACCTACACTAGCCCTCAAAAAATCAATTTTATCTTCATATGTTTTAAACAATCATAGTAATAATGTTATAAATAATATTCATAACCCAAAAAAGGTAACATTGTGGGTATATATCAGTGGTCACCAAACTACAGCCTGGAGAAGATTTTCTGTAAGAATAGTTCTGGATTTTAACATGGTTTTTGCCGCCTGTGTGGTCGAGTGGTCAACGTCGTTGGCTACCGCTACAAAGGGCACAGATTCGAATCCCAGTACGGGCAGTTTTATAAATCGATTTATGAATTTTTGTTCAAAGGCATGAATGTATGTGATGTCTTCAATTCCCCCCTCCCACCCATCCTACCCCATGAACGAGGCGTATCGAGAGCGATTAGCTAACCACTAGTCCTGTCTTAGCCCTTTCCTTCTATTCCTACTCTCTTTGGAAAAAGAGAGGTTGAGCAACTGAGTAACAAGCAGTTCTCGTAGAAATATTTCTGTTGAGATAAACTCCATTAGGTGTCCATATGCTCCATATTGGGAGCGGATATGGTTAAAAAAAAAAAAATATTCATATAAGAAATATAAATTTTCATGATTTGGTTGTGAATTCACGACAAATATTTATTTCAAATCATCAATTGGGATATGACTATCTGGTAGGGGACTCAAAATGAAGGAAGTTAGATATAAAATGTGTTGATGGAGGCAAGACGACCAGATGTTCGTTTACTCGAAAATTTCTTGAATATTCTCATTTATTGAAATTCTAAGAATGTAGTGCAGGCAAAATTGAGCAATAAAAATGTCCAACCAATATCCCAAATTGAAAATATTCAGTTTTATTTCTAAGCTTGCAGAGTGCACATTGTTTGATTACTGTGATTACTTGTGTTAGTATAGTAGTAAATCCTCTATTTGTGGAATATATATAATAACATGCACATTTTGTATTTCAAATTTCGATCGCATTTCCTTTATTGCCCCAATATAATTATGTCTAAGAAAAAGAAACTAGATGTTGACTGTTGTCTATTTTATGAGCAGTGATCAATTCGATATTTTTTGTGCCAAACAACGAAAAATTCATATGTCTAATTTACAATGCAACGGTATCTTTTTTTAAAGAGTAAAATTTTAAACGACGCTACACTACAAAAGATGGGATGAAATACGACTAATTTACAGAAAATTAATGAAAGAGAAAATTGCAGGGAAACGTCAACAATATCCTTGTTTTAAGTAATAAAAATTTAAAAACGATTTAAGCAAGTTTTTTAGCTTGTCAAATTATAGCTGAAGAAAGAAAACCGTTTATTGATGGATCTTCGAGCGAATGATGGGTTGAAGATAATATTTAAAAAATATTTTTTTACGACAAATTAGAAGAATCCAATTATTCCAAACTAAAAAAAAATGCTAGGGGAATAATATCAATTTTTTGTAGCCCACATTCATGTGAATAAACGTAAAAAAATGAAATATATAAAATCGACCACGTATAACTAATTTGCACATTAAAAACCACTTGCAAGTTGGTACCTCAAAATTAAAAGAAATACGTTCATCCAAACAGGTGCATATTTCGCGCTAATTACAATTACACATGATAGTATTATATTAAAATATTTAATTAAATTAAGTTGTAATTATTTCTATATTTGTAACTGTTCCTGCTAAGTAGGGATTCCAATCCGGATATTCGAATATTCGATATCCGGATATATTCGGCCATTTTTCAACTATTCGATATTCGGATATTTGGGGAAATATCCAAATAGTATTCGTAATAATTTTTAATGAAATATGTTACTAAATTAACGAAAGATCACATCACAATTTCTCCACATTTAAAGTATAATTATGAATTCCTCAGGTAGTGGTGTTTTCGTCTTCACCCAACTCGGGTGTAATCAATATCTTATCATAATACTTGAGTTTGACGAATCGGCTCGAATTCGGGGCTATAAAAAAACCTTCAATGCTGTAATTTATTTCATTAAAGAAATACCGCTGGAGTAATCCGATGCAGCTGCAAATTTTAAATTTTGTAATACAATGGAACGATATTGAAATATGTATTTATATGTTTTGTTTTTATCTAATACAGAAATGTGAAAATATTTAGTCTTAAATTATTATAAAATGTATATCAGTGAACAAAGAAACTTTGATCGTGCAACATTTTGCATGGAGTTATACGATTATTTAGTAAAAACTCAAAAATCGAGACCACTGTCTACTATCAAAAACAGCCGGTTATTCCTTCTTTATTAAAATATGTTTTTTTAAATCATAGTTTTAAAAATATTTTGTATGTACATAATATATTTGGATCAATTAAAAATAATAACAGAAAAGTTAGACGTGTTGTTTAAAACACTTCTAACAATAAAGCCAACGTCAACTGCTACTAAACAAGTATTTTCAACGGCAGGAACAATTAAAAACTAAGTAAAAACAATTACATGAAACATTATTTTTAAAATATGCATTTTTAAAATTTAAATAAATGACTTTTATTACAAATGAGCTCGTTTTTAATGTAGGTTAATGTAGGTTTAATGTAATATTTTAGTATAAACATATAATGTATGTATATACTAAAAACTATCCAGATATCCGAATACATCTGGATAGTTTCAGTTTTTATATTCCAATAGTTGATAATGACGAATAGTTGGAATCCCTACTACTAAGCAAACCAAGATGTGAAGGAAAATTGAAATACTCTTACTTACTCTTGTACTTTTTCAATTTATTTAAAAAAATCTCCTTCTTATTTAATTTACATTCATACCAGATCGACCAGTGGTGACTTTTGACTTGACACATCAAAAAAAGTCCTGCTCTGCAAAAAATCCAAAAGAAAAAAAATAACAAAATACTATATTTTTAGAGAAATTATATTTATGAATAAAAAAAATACGCCACCTGTAGTATAATCTCATAGCTAAAAAAAGTAATTTTAAAAAAAGTAGAGGAAAAGGCAAATTCAAGAAACGCCCTGGGCGGCGGAGCCCCTTCCTACGCCACTGGTACTAGGTACATTACAATTCAAAAGTCAGTTTTATATATATATCTTACCTCACATGAAGTAATATGTGTTCTTATTAAATCGTGTTCAATGAGCCCCCAGTGGCGGAGCACACGGGAGACGCAATAAAATTTGGAGGCCCTGTTTTACGGACAACATAAAATCGTCAGAATATTCCATGTAAAATAGTACAAATCAGGGCTTCGAACTGCTATTCTTTTCGTTCCGGTTCAAGTAAAAAAATATATATCGGTTCGGTTCCGGTTTTCGCTCCGGCAAAAATAACGGTTTTAACGGTTTTTGGTTTTCGGTTCCGTTCCAGTTCGAAGCCCAGGTAAAAATATATAAAAGTTTTAACAAAAATTATATGAGTTATATCATAGCCCCCTGAAGAGCCACTACGCTCTACTACTTTCTACTACGATAAATGATTGTTAACAAACTTAAACAGTATTCCAAAATTTAAATAATTTACAATTTAAATACTGCAGGGCTGTCGATATATGCGCCGAGGTCGATTTCTGCTACTACGAAAAATGGTTGTTAGCAAACTCAAACATTATTCCAAAAATAATTTAAAATTTAAATACTGCAGGGCTTTCGATATATGTCCCGAGGTATATTTCTTCTTCTACGGAATATATTTGTCAGCAAACTTAAACATTTCAATAATTCTAAAAATTATATTATATACAATTTAAATACAGCAGGGCAGGGCTGTCGATATATGTCCCGAGATATATTTCTTTTATTTTTAGAATTTCTGGCTTATTCAATAAATAGGTTTGTAATTTATTTTTCACGCCAGTAAATTTTCTGACTATTTAAAAATGAAACAAAAATCGTTGAGGTCAACGGGCTTACAGCTAGTAATATTTAAATTACTTCTATTTACTCCAATACAATTATTAAGAATTAAGAATGCATGTACACAACAATTTTAGAACCCTTCACTATTTCAGTTTGGAGTAGGTAGATACTTTTTTCAGCTATCGAAATTAATTATTTTAATTTATATTGCGTATTTTTACATAAGTTCGTTTAATAATTATGTCGCATATTTTTTTAAGAGTAATTAAAAAATCCACTCCACCTGTTCATAGCGAATATCTGAGATTAAGAGAGCCTCATGGTAAGGCATTGGCAGCCCACAGCTGGTTATATGATATAGAATAAATTCTTTAATTTATTTTTGGCCTAAATCATCAATTTTTATTTCTTAAAAAAACGTATTTTAATCTAACTGATTTCGGAACCAGTCACGGGATCGAAAAATTCTAATCCCGGGATCAACATTTTGGCTTGAGATTGGATTCCCTATCCGCCACTAATGTCAATATTGTCAAGTAAACTTTTACGATAGTAGAGTATAATGATTCGTAATTTAATAAATTAATTTAAAAGCATGGAATACCAGGAAACTTCCATTTAGCAGCGGTAAAATTTTGATAATAATTGCTTAATAATATTTTTTTATTTTCTTAGATTAAGTCGTGGAAAAAATACATATTACTGTGTTTTTAATTTATTACGTCTTTCGAACAAGAATTTACCACAACTTAATAAATTCAAAGTGAATATCCCATTTTAATTTTGATTCCCAAAACGTATTATTAAATTTATTAATAAAGTCAAAAATGTAAAGTAAAATGAGAAAAAATGTATTTTTCAGTCATTATTAAATACTGTTATGTTGATAGCTGAATGTATTTGCGATTTAATATATTTTGTTATTCTCGTATTATCTTTTTCGTTTGAATGTACGTGATAACATGGTTCAGTAACTCTCAACTGGCAGCAAAAAGCAACCTTGCGTTACAAATTACTTTTCATGAAACGGAAATTTTAAATAAAATAAATAGCCATGGAATGCGTATATATTCCAGAAAAAAATTAATACGCCCACTTTACAAAAAAGATGCCATGACTTATGATTTTTCAAGATCTACGTTTTTTGTATCGTATTTCGATATTCAATTATGAAAATGTACTTTGTGTCCATTTGTCCATTTCAATATGAAGGTCCCTAAGCAACTTTGCATACATAGTTAATGTTTTTCTCGGTTTCAAACTTAATCTTTAGTCACATCTTGCAAACTCGCGACATAAAAAAAGTACAAATGGGGTCGATGGGGTGAGTGTAGGTAGGGGTAGCTGTACAGCGACATCTTTAACTAAGACAAATTATTAAATCACTTAATTAAAAACATTCGTGTAATTTATAAAATCCAGCTAGGATTAAAAAAAGTTGAATTAATCATTCTTTATTATTATATAATAATAAAATTTATTTCTAAAAAATAATCAGGGAACCAGTGGTTTACTTAAGCAGTGACCTTCTATTTTTATTTTTTTTCAAATAAAAATCGTATTGCAACCAGAACGAACTATTTATTTTTGAAAAAATTCTTAAACGTTAACAAAATCAGGTAAATAAAACTTAATTAATTCGAAGCAGTTTGACTGCCGGTATTGCTAAGTAACAAGCACCTTTTACTATAGATGGTTCGTGGAATTAAAATGATTTAGTTATGAAGCAAAATTAAATAGGATTGATTGACATTTAATTACAATGCGACTATCAACGGTGTAGGTAGCTATTATCTAAGGTTAGTAGCTACGACGACACTTTCAGAGTGTTTCGTTTGCCTATAAAATTCTTAGAACTGTCTGACCTGACAATGGTCATAGCTGTGTATGTTATATATGGCTAAAGCCCCCTATTAATACTAAGATGGGATTGCTTTGCCAAGGCACATGTGATAGGGGTGGGTACTGCGCGGGAAAGTATCCCAAATTCTGCCATCAATCGTTGCGTGAATATTATTACATGTATTGATAAAACAATTATTTCATATCTACACGCCATCTATTATATTATAAAATCAGAGAAAAGATTAAAATTATGTAACTTGGGCGTATGCGTTTGGGGCCTCCGAATTATATGGGCCTCTAAAATAGCTGATATAATATAACCCATATACTTTTGGTTCAAATTTCTCGCATATTTTTACCATTGTAGTTGAAATTTTCTGAAGTTTTTATGTTCTCCGTAAACAGGGCCTCCAAATTTAATTGCCCCTGAGCCTCCCACGTGCTTAATCCGCCACTGAAGAAATTATATATATTCCTTTCTGAAAAAGAATACATAATTTAATATTTAGTAATATATTTTGATAAAAATATGCCCGTGATGTGTGATCTCAAGTATGTACTTCAATAATACGCAGATGAAGAGGCAGGCGGAGGATTTGGTGTTGTATATGAAAACTTGCTAGCTGAACAGAGCTGTGTATCGCTATCGTAAGCAGCTGAGCTGGAAGAATGTCATAATTGATGATGTTTATTGTTTTATGTGGTTACACTGAACTTGGCTAGATAAAAATGTCTGGTAAATTTGATAAGCGATTTTTTTTTATTAATAGTTGTTAATGTTTTGTCAATCAGTATTAACTTAAAATATTTATAGTTAAGCACAGTGCTTTTCTTTCCATGTAACGCGGTGGAACGGCGTTCCTGCACCTTTTTTTATGTTTCAAATCAATATTCATAAACATTTATTTATATTTTGCTAAAAAACTGTTGATTTTTTTTCATGAAAACCATTGTGTTTGTTCCTCTCTTAGGTCCCTTTTGAATGTAATGTGTAAAAAAAATACCAGGTCCATAAACTTACCCAGTGATCAAAACTATACAATGCATATATTGTTTTGTTTTTCAAAAATCTCTTATTTACAAAACCTTTTTTAAAAAACAGTCGAATCCATAGAGCAGGGGTCAACGTGCTTGGCTTTCATGACGAATGTCACGGGTTTGAATCATAGTACGAAACAAAGTGAGAGCGATTAGTTAACCACTAGACCTGTTTTAACCCTATCCTTCTATCCTTACTCTCTTCGGGAAACAAGAGAGGTTTAGAAAGTGAGTAACAAGCTGTTTTCGTAAAAAAAGTTTCTGTTCAGATACCTCCATTAGGAAGCATCACACTGCGAACGGACACGGATTAGAAAAAATCTTGTCAAGACTTTCGTTTTGGTACCATTTTTTTTTCAAAAAAAGAACCACTGGTTATACCGGTTATGTGCATGCCCTAAGGATATATTATAGAATCTTTTGGATTATAAATAAGAACATGATTGCTTAAAATCTTGGTTCAATTAAATGTTGTCAAAACCATAAATTTGTACGGACTTTATAGTTAAAAATAAGTAGTATTATCAATTTAAAGCGTTTTACACTTAAAGAAACTTTCAAATGAAAGATTTAATCGGAAGACATTAAACACCAATCATGTACACAAGCCTAATAGATGCTTTCCGCGTATAGTTTTTGATTGAAAAGCTAAATTTATATCCATTAGTAGTATAAAACTATCGGTAATCAAAATAAGAATAAATGTAAATGTTTTATTTTTTTCCTAATAATAATTTAGTGCCGCTGGCTATTTTTTGACTAAGAATGAATTATGTACAGGTACTTTGTTCGAGGAAGTGATTTTGTTTCTTGGGTTACAATTTCTAAAAAGCACAACGTTTCGTCAGCCCTATTATTCCATCTCGGACTATTATTGCAGTGGTTTATTTGTTAGAGTATATTATTGGTTATCAGCCATTCTAATGCCACTGCACCGCAACTACATACGTATATGGAATATAAATTATAAAATTATAAACAAAATTATCTTCGTCCATAATTTTAAAAGGGTACAAAATAATATATGGCTGTTAACAAAACCGCTAATGATTATTTATGAGTGATAAACTGTTTTTACTATAATTTTAATAGAAGTATAATAATATATATATAAAGGTATGCCAAATTCCGTGGTCGAGTGGTTAACGTCGCTGGCTTCGGCCACGGAGCTGATGGGCTTGAATCTTAGTATGGGTAGTGCCAAAATTTGATTTTTTCAGTAGATTTATGGGTTTATGTTTGATGACAAAGTATGTGACGTCCGAAATTGCCTCCAACCACCTGACTCGCGCGAGCCCCTTGTTAAATTTTGGCCCGGCCAGCGTTAATTTGAGAAAATCAGTACATAGCTGCTATTTCAGTAGACGGTTAAATTGCACTATAAACCATAAGAATTCGTTGGCTTTTTAACTTGTTCGTAAAATAAATTTGTTTCTGCTGCATAATAAAAGAGACCCTTGCCGGTTTTTTGTTTATTGTCTAACAATGCCGATGTTTGATATTTTATTGCTCCGATATCCGGTGTCCCATTTTTATGAACCTACTTTCTAATGTACTTAACACGTGTACATCTTTTTCATTTCACGACCGTCTGACATAATTATTCTGCATTTTTTTGTTAAGAACAAGGTCCCAATATTTCTTCGTAGATTTTTTATGGTCTTCTTCTTAGAAGTGCACAAATATATGAAACACCGTACATAGAAGCCGAAAACCATGAAATGTTTTTAAATTATTAAATGTATTGAAATCTTTTGTTGATTTATAGATTTTTTTTCGTACATATTTTGAATAGAGCTACGTTTATCAGAGCCCCAAACAATCTCTTGGGTTAAAAAATATTGTTAACTCTTAATCAGTGCACTATAATAGCTGAACGAGGCTTAAGGTTTGTGAATAATATAATTACGAATAAAGAAGCAAACTTTTAATCAAGCATGAGTCATGTTTAATGATAACTAAAATCAACTTTAAGGTTTTCACTATCAATCATTGGCAAAAGTTGATACGTCCTTTGCCTTTGTAAAATCTTAACTAATTCTGTAGAATCTGTAGTACCTCTTAAGCTGCAAAATCAATTAGCCTATTTCTATGAACCGATTTATTCTGCATCGTCAACGAAAAATCTCTCTCACATATGTATATTAAAAAAATATGTGCTATATTTTAATTTAAAAAAAGAAACATTTGAGAGCCACAAAAAAACAAGTGGGCCGCATGCCATGGGGTACGCCTTATTCCTGATGTAAAGGCATTATGGCTGAGATTAAGCGAGCCCCATGTTAGAATATTGGCAGCCCAACCCTGCCACCGACCCTTCTTATCGTAAACACTGACGATAGCGAGAGAGAATAATTAACCACTAGTCCTGTCCTAGCCCCATACTTATGTTCATACTCTCTTTAAAAAGAGATGTCGAGCAACTGAGTAATCAACAGTTCTCGTAGAAAAAAATCGTTTAAGATACAATCCGTTTTATACAAGAAATCCGTTTGCTCTACAATGGGAGCGGAATGTTCAATATATTATGTTTATACATACATACAATATATTAGGAATATGAAAATAAATAAATACAGGCAGACCTCTACCTTCGAGCATTCTACTTTCGCACAATTCGCTATTTCGCACATTTTTAGTAAATAGTTCTTTTTAGATTTTTTGTCGATAATGCAAAAATGTTTTGTTTCGGAAAGTAACGGCTGGTTTGCCAAATTTAAAACGAGGTATTATTATTATTAACATTATATTAAATTCATTGGAGACTCGGCTGATGCGGATAGAGATGCTGGAAAAGACTTTATTTCCTCATTGTCCAAAATTATTGAAGATGGAGAATATACCCCATGTCAAATATTCAATTTATCAAATCATTTCCCCTGGGCACAAACCTTCTAAAAACTGATTGACATTGCTTCTTGGTATAAATTTAGCTGGTGATTTGAAATTGATGCTAATGTTAGTTTATCAAGCAGATAATTCTAGAACATTGATAGGGAAAGATAAATACATCTAACTCTTGACAAGTTTATTAAAAAAACATATTTTTTATCAAATACATAAGTAAATTTTGATAAATATTTTTTTTAAGGACAATTTTTGGTGCTTTTTTACATCCCTCTACTTTCGAACATTCAACATTCACACGCGTTTTCAGGAACCAATTGTGTGCGAAAGTGGAGGTCCGCCTGTATACATTTACTTCCTCATTACAACAAACATCTTAACTGCATATTATCCGAACGTGGAACATTTTTTATTTGCCTACGTTTTGGTCTACCTGTTTTCCACATATTTTTTTTGCGATTTATCACTCAGTTGTAGAGGTAGGGTTGCCACCTGTCCCGGATTGGCCAGGATTGTCCCAGAATAGGAAGCGCTGTCCCGGATCCCGGATGAGTACTAAATTGTCCCGGAAATTTTGAGCGAATTGAGGATTTCGAATTCCTCAGTGAGCAAAAAAAAAAACGAGTGTCGGAGATCCCGGGAAATGATGGTATTTTGGGCAATTCGGTAAATTCCTTGGTTTTTGGATTCAAAAGTCAGCAAATCGGACAAATGTTCCGGATTCACTTGCAAGAAATCTGGCAACCCTAGTTGTAGGGTATCCAATTAATCGTATAAAAATACTAACCGGTTAACCGGCTCAAGCCAAAGTTTTTTTTTAAAAAAATCGATTCTATTACCTTACTAAACAATGTTTTTGGAATAAAATAAATTAATATAATAGAAAAATTAAAGGAGCTTCGCATATTTTAATATTAATTGATATGTGTTTAGTATAGGAAACAATACTGTTTAGCCATGTGGATCGTATGGGCTCCAAATGAAGTTTATCCCCACATAAATAAGTTTTTTTCTACTAGCATTGTTTTTTACTCGCATTCCTCTCTTTTTCAAATATCATAGAAATAGGAAGATATAGCTTGTACAATACTAGTGACCAGCTCATTGTTCTCGTCTTGATCCGTTTAAGGCAGTGTCTGCCAAACTTTTTTACTTTACGGCACACAGGTGAATGAGATTTTTTCCACGGCACACCAAAAAAAAAATGCATTAAAAAAGTAAATGTACCTTATTAATATGAATACAGAAAATCATGGTGAAACTAACTTTTTTTAGAATATTTTATCAACTTGCATATATTTCCATAGGTAGTAATAATTTTACTATAAGGGAAGGATCCAATTGGTTTTAAGAAAGAATTCTGTCAAAATTCGGCTCTAGATTAGATAAACAGTTCTTATCTACCATCTGTATCCGCTGTCGTTTTTTTTTCATTTTCAAGAGCGTTGAAAAATCAAATTTGCAAAAATACGACGATCCAAAAGGCAACAGAGATTTTATTTCTGCTGTAGCCAATTATAGATATTGACTTCTTAGTGATATCCAAAAAGCTGACAGCTCTAGCTCAGAAAATGAGGCTTTTTGCACAGACCGTTGTTAAGATCTATTTAAATTTCCTCCTCTGTTAGTGTCAGTTCGAATCTTGCGAATAGTTGATAACTCACTGGTAAATTTGATAATCAAGTGATGGAAAATAAGACTGAGTTGCATAAATACCATCGTCGATGTATCCCAACTATATGAGGCTTCTCCCTTCAAGGCACACCTGAGACTTCCAGCTGCACACAGTTTGGCAGACACTGATTTAAGGGATCGGAAAAGTTGGAGGCAATTTGAGAGTTGTGCAAGAGTTTAGTATTGTACCGACCCTTATTTTGTTATTTGTAAAAAATCAACATCTGATTTATAACACCAATTGTCAAAAATATAAATAAGTTTTACAATTGAATTTTTGCAAAACAAGAAAGAAGCCATCGATTGGTATGGCGAATAAAAAGAAACATGGGGCTTGCGCGTTTATTTACATGCAAACAAGTGGATACGTAAAACAAATCGCCATGCCTTTTTATTTAAGCAAATTGTTTAATATTGTAAAAATTGTGCGATATATCTGAATGTATAATATTTAAGTAGGTACGCTCCAAAATTATAAAATTGAACATACGAAATTATTATTATATACAAAATTTCTAAATAATTTTCGCTTGGAAAACAATTCAACATACGAATAATTGAATTGTTTTACATTTTTAAATAATTGTCATTTATTAATAATTCAAGCACTTACTATCATTTAATATTAATTCACTTGCTATCATTAAATATTAATTCAAAGGCTTAAAATCAATCAACTCATTAATAATAGGTCGGATAAAATCCTAGATTTATTTTAAATATTCCTATGTTATTATCTGGTCATTAATATTTTCAAAAAATCCCTATAGTTATAACAAACCCTCTTAACCCTTCAGAGACGAGAGCTTTTTTCCGAAAAAAAAAATATTTTCTTAGCCATATTGAAGTCACGGATAACTTTTATTCCTATCCAAAATTAAAAAAAAAAAAAACGCAAAGTCGATGTATAGAAACCCCGCATGACTATATGGTCATGCTCATCCTTTTATTAGCGTGAAATATTGAGTACGGACAGTAGCAAGGACAAAATTGACCGTATGGGCTTGCAAACATTCGGGGTTGAAATATAGCTAAACGTGATTTTTTTAAAAATATTTACAAATTGACATCTTTAAATCAACATAATTTCAATACAAATATATTAGCAAAATAACTGTTAATAATTTGATGTTTTTATAAAAAAATAACTAACAGTTTCAAAAAGTAAATTAAAAAAAACGGAAATTCAAAAAATCACATGTGTGTTTGGAGGCTGTTCCTGTCCCCACGACTGATGACTCACTGTAGTCCGTACCCTTTTTAACTAAATATGAGCGATAGCAACGATATTCAGGTAGAAAAAGTATGAATAGTGGGATCAATAGACAACGGTGTTTTGTGTGACCATATGGTGACGCTCGTCCTTGGAGGGTTAATTCATTGAAACTTGTATACATTCAATTTTCGCTAATTTACATTTTAATAGCCTTTTAACTTAGTGATATACTTATATTTTTGTATATAAACGATACCAACTGTTTATTACGCATCAGTTAAAGTACATCCGAGCACTTGGAATGCCTGAAGATGTCGAAAGGCGAAACCCGGATCATTAGCGACAAAACTCATGGAAAAATATAACTAAATTCAAACAATTCAAAATTGAATTGTATTAAACGCGGAACGATATTCTGAAATAAACACCGGTTATCCGTGCAAAATAAGCCGAATTTAGATTTTTTTAAAACAACCAATAACGGTTAACCGGTTTCGGTTTAAGCCGGCTTGGATGCCCTACTACGATGCCGTTTTTCGTGCTCATTTTTTTATTGACCTTCAATCCTGAAGTATATAAAAATGCCAAGAAGCTAAAACTAGTTCATTTAAATTATTTTACCAAGATTGGATTAAGTGTATTGAATGGTCGAGTTTCTATGCGATCATAATACAAACTGTATACCGCAGTTCTAAAGTCAAGTTAGAATAATGGCAAATGATCTATCTTATGAAAATGTTACTGATGATCTTGGGAAAATTTTGAATAAAGAATTTGTAACATCGTTTCGCTCTGGATATGTTTCTGTGGATGGTTTTATTGTTCCGGAATATTTCAAAGAATTTGGTGATAAAATTAGGGACATGAAAGTTCGAAAGGATGACGTGTGGATATGCAGTTTCCCTAAATGCGGTAAATAAGACAGTTTATTTTTTTAATACAATATAATTATACACTTTTCGCACGCCCTGTGGCGTTAAAAAGTAATACAAGTAATTGTGCGAAATCTCTTTTTTTTTAATGACTGACTTATCAGAATGATTCTCATTGTAAATAATATATTTGTATTTAAAAAAAATTTCAAATTTTACTAGTGTACACGTTCGTTTGTTAAAATGTTTATTTTAACTCTGAGAAATGATGACGTTTTAACTATTTTCTCCGATCGATAGTTTAACCAACATATTATTATAAATCAGTAGAATTTCTTTAAGGTCATAGATGTTTTTAATTTTATATCAAAAGTGAGTGTCAAGTTGTAATTTTTTTTCGATTCTATAATGTCTCATAAGTCTGCGATTACGAGCGCTTAAAGGCGGAAGAAAATGAAACCAACACATTTTTCAACCAATTTCATATTATCTATCAATGTTTACAATAATTCTACACTTGTCAACTATTTTTTTAATTCCGTGTTGAAAGAAATTCACATCTTTTGAAGCAATACATTCATTAATGTCTTTTTATGGTCTCTTTTATAACGTAATGTTTGCCATTCAAAAAAATGCAAACATCTAAAAAGGTGATAGTCACTCGGTGCAATATTTGGAGAATACAGTGAATGTGGTAGAAGATCCCAGGAATATTCACATTTTTTACGTTTGGGGGTGAGTGTTATCTTGGAGAAGAATGTTTTTTTATTCTATTGACAATCATGGCTGGTACATATTTCAATGGCCAATAACTCACTTAGCTGTTCACAAGTCACTGTTGTAAATGTCAGACAATAGTCAATGGATGATACCTTTCATAGCCCACCAAAAAATAACCTTTTTAGGTGTATTCCAGCTCTCGGTGTGGGAATTTGGGTTCGATTAAGTCCAGGCTATTGTCTTTTGCATTAAATATTAATATAGATAATCCATTTCACTGGCACTGTAACTCTTTGGATGGAGTCAATTCGGTACTTTTTAAGACGAGCGAGCTAAAAAAAGGAGTTCGAGTTGAACATTATTTAAGAATCTCTCAATTTCTTACTTTCTCCCAGTGATCAATCCCGGGATCAAAAAAAGGGTCTAGAGTTAGATGCTTTATTCACAATCATAACATAAAGTAAGAGTCAAAAGTTTCAAACAGACTAACGTTGCAAAAAAATAGATGTATCGAGTAGTTTTATGCACAAAGGAAGCTTCGAACAATTTATAAAATCGACATCAAAAGGAGTGAATTCGCTAGTGTTCAAATGGGTATTACTTCTCAGGCCTCGTTATTTTGCCTTACTTCTACTATTCTACGGAAACTACAGCTAGGGTGGGTCTTTATATTTCTTCCCTTGTTGAAGTCTACTCACTGTCGGACCCAGAAAATATACTAAGGGAAAATATTATGTATCGATTTTATTTAAGCATTTAAGAATATGGTTTTTGCTGCTGCAACAAAGCGCTCTTAAAAAAATTAGATAGAAAATATTATAGTTAAGCCTAGAGCGCGAGGAGCTCTGAAAGTGCGAGACCTAAGACATAACTTACTTACTGTATTGTCAAAAAAAATATGAAAAGTTAATTTTCAGCTGAAGCTGAAAGCTTTTCGAGGTAAAATCCGTTAAGTAAGCCCTCTGACAAGTCATCATTTGAGGATAGTTTTTTTATCGTTTCTTTGATAGATATCTGATGTTAAATAATTCAATATATAACTAGTATTTATTTAAAAAATCTATTCTAAATGAAAAGTTGGAAAGTAATCAAAAATTGATTTATTCTAGGTACAACATGGACACAAGAAATGGTTTGGTTGATATCAAACGATTTGGATTACGAACGAGCTAAGGTTCCACTTCCTGAAAGATTCCCGTTTTTAGAGTAAGACATTCATATTTACATTTTATTCATTTAACAAAAAGATTATAAATTTGACTGTTAGAGTATAGTAATATATGAAAGAAATGACAATTAATCAAGTGTTATATAACCTATTTAACAGTTGGGCCAATTTATACATTTTATATTAATAAAAGGTCGAGAATAAACAGCGTATAGTTTTTTGGAAATAAATAAAGTCATTTATGGAAATGAAGCATTAGTAAATAACATTCCTGCGTCTGATGATGCTTCTTAAAGAGGCGAAACACATGTCACATTTTTAGCACAAGGAGTAGGTAACAAAGTTATCATGTTTTATTTTATACTGATCACGGTTTGTATGAAGGAAAACGTATAAAGATCCGTATTTCATCGATTAAAAGACTCAACTTTAAACATATTTTAAATATCAATAAGAAAATCGTGATTAATCCTTTATAAGTACTAACGTAAGCATAAAATGTTGTTTTACCATGTACGCTCTCAATTTGGACCATATGGACTCCTCATGGAGTTTATCTCAACAGAAGTGTTTCTACAAGAACAGATTGTTACTCAGTTTCTAAATCTCTATTTTTTTCCAAAGATAGTATAGTAGAAGATTAGGACAGGACTAATTTATAGTTAATCGCTTTCGCTACGCCCCGTTTTTTGTTTAGGATGGGTGGGAGGAAGAAATTCAAGATACCAAAAACATCCATGCGTTTGTATAGAAATTATACTTACTTTATAAGATTGCAATTCGCACCCGTGACCTCTGTAACCGAAGACAAATGTGTTAACCTCTCGACACCACACGATTTTTAAGAGGTTACTCTAATATAGCATATACGCAATATAAGAAACTATCTCTTAGTTACAGGCATGATTGTTGCATTTTTGAAAGCAATAGTGATCTAGGGTAAGGAAAAGTTATTTGGTCATAATACATTGTATTTCAACGTGTATTCAAATGGCCAATTGTTAAAAGGATTTCAAGTACAGTAGAACCTCGATTATCCGGATTGTTTTCTGGAACATTTTTTTTACAAATTTGCTAATTTTCTCGTGGCGAATTGATTTCACCGTTGTTTACATATGTGATCGAGAGCATACTATTTTTTTATCGAATAAGTCTTCCGGTTGAATATTACCATCAGAAAAAAACCGGGATGAATGGTGAAATTTTTAAGCGATGGTATGAAAAACAAATCATTTCAAATGTTAAAAAAATCAAAACTGCATAAGAGGAAAAAGTATTATTACTAGATAATGCATCATCTCACATATCAATAGAATGTTTAAACCAGATCGATGAAATGTTTACGTTAAAATTTCTGAGATAGAATTGTCAACAGTAAGATAATCATGGAACAAATAGTTGAAAAGATTATTAGAAAGTTCACATAACACAATAGAAATTTTTGAAGAGACATTATAGAAGCAATAGCACAAATTTCAATATGTGCTGAATGTGTCGAAGAATATGTTACCATGTGGTTAAATTTTGATGCGAACGATCATGGATTTCAAATTTTGAATGATGTGAAAATAATTAAGGAAATATTTGTCTCAACAAGATCAAAAAGACGAATAAGAGATATGCAAAAAAAGAGATATTGATCCTGCTCATTCTAATAATTTTCAGTGTTAAGATGTCGCCATGAAGTGGTTTGGATTAAAGCAAAAACCAATAAATGAATTTCTTGATAAAAAAAATTTTAATACTAAAGCTTGATGTTAATCTAAACAAATAAAAATTATTTACACTGATACTACATATCTTTCCGTGTAAATTATATTTTTTTTCGATTATCCGGATTTGTCATCCGGCTACCTTCATCCCCAATCAGTACGGATAATCGAGGTTCTACTGTATAAGCCATATATGAGTCGTCTGGTATCAAAAGCAGAACTGTTTCATACGTGATGTATGGAACAGTTCTGCTTTTGATACCAGACGATTCATGTGTACCTACAATCTACTTAATAAATTATAAACATATATGATTAGCACGTGAGAGCTTTTTATCAACAAGCTTTTAAATAAACGCTAAACTATTACCAAATTACCTTACCTTACTTTACTATCAATAAGAAGTCTCACCCTGTATTCAAATAAGCCGAAATAGGATAAAATAGTTCTCTAATTGAGGAAATGCAGCTTATTACATTCATTTCATATTAAAATCATTTTAGTATTTGTTGAGCACCCGATTCATCAGTTTATTTTTCATTTTTTATTGTCATCAGACACACGCCCCTTTTTGATTACCGCAGTCTATCACAAAAACTAACTGGCTTTGAGGTTCCTAAATTTGTATCAAATTCTGTTGAATATATTGACAACATGGACAGTCCTCGCTTCATTAAGACCCACCTGCCACATTCTCTTTTACCTGAACAGGTATGGAGTAATTCTGAACAACCCAAGGTATGAAAGGTGAATTTAATTAAATTGGAAAAGTTCTTAATTTGTCAAACACTGAACTAAATATTTTGTTATTTTCGCACATTTTTTATCATAAAGCTACTACGATCATAATTTACATAATGCCTGTGTGTACACATTATATTAATTAACAATATTTTCAGATAATTTACACTTGCCGAGATGTGAAAGATTGTTTGGTTTCATATTACCATCATTGTGTTCTTATGGAAGGCTATAAAGGAACTTTTACAGAGTTTTTCAATCTTTTTATAGGAGGAAGAGGTAAGGTTCTTTGGCATAATGAAAAGCAACAATCAAAAAGTGATTTGTCACACAAATACAGAGTTTGGGAAATGATGACTTGAGTGTTGTAGAAACCACGGTTTGCTTGAATGTGTCAACTTTATGATTTAATTTTTATAGGAAAAAACCTTTTTTGAACACGTATTGTGATTTTCATTCATAGATTTTATTATGGATTGATATTAAACGGCATTTTTTAAAATTTGTGAAAAATCACTTTTTGAATGTTTGCTCCTCATTAATTATGTGTTGTTTGTGTTTTTATAACATAATATAGCATTATGACAATTTTTCGTTATGTCTATTTTGTGTAGAATATATTATTTAATACATATTTACGTTTTATAATCCATATTTGAAAATGCTAGTTGTCATTAATTGATGAATATTTTAAATATTTATTTATATTTAAAATAAAATTTAGACTAATCGTGAGCTGAGTACTAAAGGTGATTCATTTAGAGGTACTTTTTCTTATTGGGATTTGATAATAACGTGAGTTATGCCCAAGTGTTATTTTATTTTTGTTCAGTATTGTTTTACAATTCATAATGGGAAGACTTACGCCGGCACAGCGCCTACAAATTATTCAGCTGTATTACGCAAATCAGAGTTCTGTGAGGAATGTTTTTCGTGCAACATTTTTTTTAGCGATGAGGCCCATTTCTGGCTTAATGGATATGTCAATAAACAAAATTGCCGTATTTGGTTTGAAGATCAACCCGAAGAGGTTCAAGAGCTGCCACTACATCCAAAAAAAAAACAACGGTTTGGTGTGGTTTATGGACTGGTGAAATAATCGGTCCATATTTTTTTTTAAATGAGGCTGGCCAGAACGTAACCGTGAATGGCGCCCGTTATCGTTCCATGATAACGGACTATTTGGTGCCTAAAATTCAAGCCCATAATCTCCACGACACTTGGTTTCAACAAGATGGCGCTACTTGCCACACAGCCCGTGAAAGCATGGCTTTATTAAGAGAACATTTCGGTGAACAAATAATTTCACGCTTCGGACCAGTGAATTGGCCGTCTAGATCTTGCGATATAACACCTCTAGACTTTTTTCTTTGGGGCTACGTAAAGTCGAAAGTCTATATAATTAAACCGACTACGATTGAGGAATTGGAGGCCAACATTACTCGCATCATTACCCAAATACCAGTCGAAATGCTCGAACGCGTCATCCGAAATTGGAACTTTCGAATGGACCATGGAAGGCGTAGTTACGGCCAACATTTAAAAGAAATAATATTCAAAAAATAAATGTAGAAAATGGGTCTATTTATTATATTAAAGACTATGCAATATTTTTTTTTTATAAACGTTTTTTGTCTTTTGAAAAAAAGTACATCTTAATGAATCACCTTTTACAAGGTTCTAAGTGTCGACTTTTGGCAAAACTAAAGTAATAATGAAGCAGTCTTAAGCGTAGCATTATCTACATTCTGTATTCATATGAAGTCGAAATATTGCTTTAATTCCCAATAAGCCGTAGTTTTATGGGCGCGTCGCAAGATATCTGTGGTTTCAACTTGATCGCCCGAAGATGCCGAAAGGCGAAACCCGGGTCGTTAGTGACAAAACTTGTGTACATAAGTTTAATAATATCTTTTTTATTTTGATAATTTTATTCCTGTATTTTTTTCAATTATTTTTATTCTTCAGCACAATGGAGCCATTTTTTACCATTATGATGTTTTTTATTTTTGCAGTGTGGATTATTACATTTTACAATACTAACTTAGTACTTAATGATATCAAACACAAATTACGAAAAACAAAACTCCTTCCTATTTATCCTACATTTTTTTTTAAATATATTTTCTCCAATAATAATGATCACATTAGATATCTTCCATAGAATTCTTTTTATTTTAATATAAAAAGCGTAAGTCTGGTTTTTGAATCACCTGTGCTTTCATACACATTTCAGTTAGAACCATGTAGCACTGGTGGTTTGCTTAAATTTCAGATGGACAAGGTTATATATAAGTTCAGGTATTTCTAATTAACTATGAAGATCTATTATTAACAATATTTTATTAATAATTATATCATGCCAGTACTATCATTGATATATTCAATCAAAAAGAAACGAAAACATTTACAATTTTCAAAATTTCTAATGCCCATATCTTTTTTGGTGGAGCTGTCCACATAGATCCTTGTAGTACTCGGCTCGCGTAATGAGTATATTATAAAAAAAATAATGATAATTGTGCTGCACGGATATTTGAAAATTATCAGAGATTTGTTTCGATCCAAGTTCATTATTATCAATGCACAAACTATGTACATACCTATATTATTTTAGTTGTTTCTGTTTTCTATTACAGTTTGCTATGCTCCATTTTGGCCTCATGTTCTTGGTTTCTGGGAGAGGCGTCACAAGAAGAATATTTTATTCCTACATTACGAAGAGATGAAAGCAAATCTTCCTTCAGTCATTGAAAAAGTAGCCAATTTTCTGGGAAAGAGCTTAAACGAAGACCAAAAGAAGAAACTGTATGAACACCTTAGTTTTGAAAACATGAAAAATAACCCTTCCGTTAACTATGAACCGATATCTGAGATGAACAGGAAGTTTGGCCTAATAACAGCTGAAGGAAATTTTATGAGGTCTGGAAAGGTGGGAGATTTTAAGGCACACCTTTCTCCAGTACAAATAGAGCTCACTGATGAATGGAGTAAAGACTATTTGAAAGGATCTGGGTATATGTATTAAGTAAGATTGGTTTATAAGGGCTGTGTTAAAAATATGTATACCAAAAAAAATGATACTAGAATAAAATATTTAATGAATAACTTATGTTTAGTTATAATCTTTTATACTTCGTGGGCATATAAAGAAAAGTGACAAGTCAAAATTCTTGTTGACAAACTGATATTGGATCTTTTGTATATATACAAACCCATTTTGGTTACCACTTGTTTATTTAGAAGATAATATTTATTTGAAATTGTCTTTTGTTTAATATAATATAAGGCACTTTTCAATGTTTTTTATTAGTATGGAATTGTTGAAACATTTTTTCATTAGAAAATTTTCCTTAAATTATTTCAATTTTCAAAATCTAAACATAATAAAAAAAGACAATTGAATATTTTTTTGACACATTAAAAAAAGTTTCTGCTCTGAAAAAAAATCCAAAAGAAATAAAAATAACAAAATACGAAATTATATTTGTGAATAAAATAAATTAAGCCAGTTGTAGTATAATCTCATAGCTAAAAAAATAAAAGTAATTTAAAAAAAAGTGGAGGAATTATTGGGGGGGGGGGTCAAATTCAAGAACGTCCTGGGCGGCGGGACCCCTTCCTACGCCACTGAGTACAATTGAAGTTGGCTTAGCAGAGTAAGTAAAATAATCATTAATTTTTGTAAATGATTTATTTATTCTTTACTGACAGTTAACATAGAGCCAAAATATAAAATATAAAATATACATATAAATCTGTTTAATTAAGTTTATGAGTAACGACAACAATACTTACAAGTATTAAAAGTATTGATAAGGATATTAATATAATAAGAACAGTATAACTTTGTTTAATTTTATAAGGGTATTTAAAAAATCTCTAATAATATAACATACGTACATATTTATTACTTTTTCCAACACGTATGCCGTTTTTTAAGATGACACCAACTCATCGGCAGTCATGTGATTATAAAAATGTCAGTCAATAGCGACTTTCCTATTCTGGCAGTTGGCATTAAATGGCTTTGAAAATGAGTTTCACTTATATTTTTCTCGTAAACAAGTTTTGCTAACGGTTCTCCATGTTTTAAGAAAATAATTTTTGTTTGCGGAAAATGAATGATAAATTAAGTCAAGAATGCGCTTCATATTTATTTACTGATGAGATTAATGGGTAGTTTTACAATCATGTCTTAACGTCTTATGATCCGATTAATCAGATGGCAGTTGGCAACAATTTTTAAATTTTGTTTACGCAAATAATAAAGGACTAATCTTGAAATCAATTTTATATCGTAACGAAAGGCTTTAAATATTAACATCGGGAGCATCTAATTGTTACGAAATAACACATTTCTTTAAAATGATGTCCGGTCCCTAGATAAGTAAACAAATTCAGGAAGAAAACTATGTTCTTGTAAATCAGTCAGTCAGTCTTTCTCCAAGAAAGGGCTAGTAGTAAGCTAATATACTTGTTCATTTTCAATCGGTACGCTCCATTTTCGGGATCGGATAGTGGATGGCTAGGAATGAATACAAACATCGCATACATCAATTTCTTCGGATAAAAAAATCATTTAAAACTAATTAAAAAAACGAAGCAGAACATTTGAAGATTTTAAAGTTTCATGGCGTAACCGAGTATGGAAAAAGATTGTTGTACTGGCTTAACTTTTTTTGCATGAAAATAACTCTCTACTTTCTAATGAAAGGATGTTCCTACCAATGGAGAAGAGAGATTTCCATACAAATCTATGGTTACCGTTTTTTTCTATGTTTTAATTGACTTAAAAATTGTTAATTTCAATAGCACATAAAAAGCAGAAAATTCAGAAAACTTAATTGTACAATATAATACTTACTAGCCTTTGTTTGATTTGATTTGGATAAATAGCAGTATATTATACGGCAGTTTGCTAAGCTGTCTTTTATTTTGAGAATTTATTTCCTATATATGTACTTAAATGCACGCACCTTATTATATTTCTCGCAAGCCGTCGTAAGATTTTGGTACATATTCATTCAAGCAAACCTGTTAATGATTAGGGTCGAACTCTTACAAAAATAAAAATACATGCTGTATTGTGACCGATGTGTTGATTAGAAAATTTGAAAATTATGAAATGTACACTCCAAATGAAAAAAAAAGGTTATATGGTACAAATTTTGATTCGAAAAATTTGGTGTGGGGAGTCAGATTCGATAATTTACGATAGTTAAGTGCACAGTTTCTCAATATTTTTGAGCCCGTGGCCCCCTTACCCGTACTAATTAGTTTTTCGAGACTAGGGAAGAATGAAATAAACAATACTAAGAAAAATCACAACCCGCCACAGCAAACTTTAGCCAGAGATTCAGGTAGTGAAATTCCTCAAAAATTGGCTTACGGACTAGCGAAAAAAGTTTCGAATGGACAGATTCTCGACTTGAAGACTTTTTTTAGCTCCATTTCAAAAAGTTACGTCTGCTACAGTTACGAAGTTACTACAAAATTTAGACGATTTTTGTTTATTACATTTAAACTAGCCGTGGTCCCCCAAAGTCTGCTGTGGCTCCTCTAAACTGATAATTTCTCCGTGCCCCCCTTGAAACATGCTGTGGACCTTGGTTGAGAAACCCGGGCTAAGTGCAGTCGTAAAAACGGCTATCTTTAAGCTTTTTTTTCTATTCTAATTAACCGATAATTGCCGGCACAAATACAACATTGAGAGTAAGTCCTGTCATGTATTAAAATAAAAAATTTAAGCAACTCATTTTTAATTTTTAGCCCTACCAACTGTTATAAAATGTTGTCCATAGATTTGGTAGCTAGGTTCAGTTGCTTGCTCTCAATTACTGGCGCTTTAAAAGAAATGTTGCGGTTCTGTTAAAATAAAGTATTTACAATCAAGGCAAAGAAAGCAACGCAGTCTTGAAATCGAAAGTGGAAATGCGAGTTAGTACGCTCACGCTGTAATGCAAAACTTCGCATGGAAGAGAAAGAAATGCAACGTTGCTGTGTATACAAGCTTGGTGTACCATTTTGCAAATTGTTATCCGCGAAGAAACTTTCAGTATCATTCACACTGTGTCTGTAGCACTTTACACACCGAGTTGTGCTAAGTCAATAATTTGTATTTAAAAATTAAAAACAAATAATTCATTTTTAAAATTTATAAAATGGCGCCTCCAGCAGCCGTTAACCTGACATATACAGACGTCGTTGGTGAGGTTGGTGAAAGACTAGATCGCCTTTTTCAAAAGAAGAACTGTCTAATTGAAATAAATCCTGGAAAAGTGTTACTGCCCAACTCATATAAAAGAGTCGGACAGGATATTCTGGATCTGCCAGTTCTTGAGAATGACGTATGGCTGTGCTCTTATCCAAGGACAGGTATGTATTATATTAGTATATTTGTTTACATTTAATGTGATTGTGTCTTTATATGAGTATTGCTTTATGGAACTGGTATAATTATAACTAACGTACACACGTGACTTTATACTTTTTTTGAGTATATTTTTTTTTCAATACCAGAAAATATTTAGCGACTACAAAAATGATAAATTTATTTGTTGAATGTGTCATTTATGTTTCTGTGAAAAATAAATTTTGAATACTTTTTGGACCAGTGGACACAACAAAATATTGTTTGTCATAGTAGTTTAGCTCAGTGGCTTAGCAAGGGTGGTGCGGCATGGACGGACGCCCCCGGGCGGCACATTTTTGGGGGCGGCATTATCAAAAATAAATCTAAACTTTTTCGATAAATTATATTTATACATAAAAAAATAAGCCATCTGTAGTGAAAACTTAGTTCATAGATAAAAAATAGTAGAAGTGATTTAAACACCAAATTAAAAGAAATTTTGGGGGCGGCAAATTCAAGGACCGACCTGGGCGGAAAAACCTCTTCCTACACAATTTAGCGTATATTTTGTTATATTGCTGTGATCTTCGGGATGAATAAATTCAATGAGTGTGAACTTTAACTGAGTTTTGGTTTGCTTTAAAACGTATTTTTGTTTAGTTTTATTTTGGAGCTTAGAAAAAAGCAGCACTGAAATATCTCTTAATGAGAATATTAATTATTTATTGTTTAAATTAACATGGAATGCTAGAATCCAGGCAATTAGAATTTAAAAAGCGTAGTTATTATTCAAATATTTTTTTATAAAATTTGACAAAATTGCATTATTAAATATCAGCATGAAATTGAATAAAACTAAAAATATGTACGTTTACATCTATGAATGCCATTCAGTAAAACAGCAGGACTGAGAATTATCATTGAACAAAATATTATTAGATCCATTGAGGCCATTGTCAACATGGAATGTTGACAATGGCCTCTTCTTTAAATTACACACTTCAAAAATTACACTAATATTCCAGTAGGTATTTATTTTTAATTTAAATTGTTTTAATGTGTGTCACTACCAAAGAAGCTTCATACTAAGAGATAATAAAATAGTATATAAATTTTGCGGTGATAATTTTATTAATTAAGAAAGTATTTAAATTTGAATCGTTCAAATTATGTACATTCACACAAATTTTGTCACTAACGACCCGGGTTTCACCTTTCGGCATCTTCAGGTGTTCAAGTGCACGGATGAACTTGAACTGTCAGATCACTGATAATACATAATTTGAACGATTCAAATTTAATATTGAAATTTCACCAAGCACCTTCAGTTGAAATCTTAAATTTAAGAAAATGATTTTTTTTTTATAGAATAGTTCTTGTAATGGAAACCTTGCTCAACGTAATGTTAAATATTATTTTTTAATGTAAATATATTTTATCATAAGATAAATAATTTTATAATTCAGGGTCAACATGGGCCCAAGAGATGGTTTGGCTAATAGGACATGATTTGGATTACGAAGGCGCAAAAAAATTACAACAGGTATGTAAACTGAACGAAGATATTTTTTTATCACGAATAATCAATCATTTGTCGAATAATACAGCACAAACAATTTCAAATATTATTATGTATAATATTCTTTGGCCATGTTCGCTCCCTATGTGGAGCATATGGCCGCCACGCGGCACCTCCATGTTTCCCTGTCTCCCGCCAATAGCTTTGCTTCCTCCCATGACATGCCAGCATCCCTCAGTTCCGCCGAGTACATCCTATGGATAGTACCCGACGGACGTCCAGGACGCCGGAATCCCACCGGTCGAAAGAAGAGGCAGGCAGGATTGAGGCTTTCCGGAGGCATCCGCAGCACGTGACCCAGCCAGTTCCAACGTCTCTCCATAACCACTGACGTGACGGGACGCTGTCTTGTACGCTCCCTTATCTCTGAATTCCTCACAAAATCAAACCACCTCACCCCCATTATCCGACGCAAGCATCTGTTCTCGAAGCTCAGTATACGGTTTTTCTGAGTCTTCGTCAGGTGCCATGATTCGCAACCGTAAAGCATTACCGTGTATAATGTATAATATAATGAGTATAAATTCCGACATTAACATTAAACAAATTTTAAAGCTTACCGGTAGAAATTCAGAAGCTAAATATTGGCACCCTAGAATCGGACTTTTTTATTTGAAAACGAATAGTTCGGAGATAATTAATTTAAATATTTTAATCTTTTTAAATAATTATGGCTTAAAACAATTTAATTATTAATTATCTCTATAACCCTCCTCACCTGGAATAAAGCGTTCCATTGATTCTGATCTGGTAAGTACTTACTTAAAAATACATATATGTTTTACCTAAATCAGAAGTAATAATTTTATTAACCTGGGCTTAACCTACAATTAGATTAAAAGTAAAATTGACCTTCTGGAAATATCTCCAAAATATGTCAGTTTTACTGAAGATTAGAGAATTGAAAAATTATTCGAGCTGTATTGGATAACTATTTTTTAGATACGATGCCCACTTTTGGAACTAACTGCTGTTATAGTGGAAAATCACGAATTATGGCACAACGAGTCTGTTAAGGGGACATCGGTGGACATGGTGAGAAACGAAATTCCACATCCAAGATATGTGAGAAGTCATTTGCCTTGGGGACTTTTGCCAACAGATTTAATCAATGATGATAATAGCGTAAAGGCCAAGGTAAAAATACAGTACAACTATCAGCAATTCTACGAATTATTATGTGTAATACATCTTTGTGAAATACGTTTAACCCCTCAGGGAAGGATAAAATAATATCATATTATTTTATACTCAATAGCGATATTAATTATTAAATTCTATGTAATTTTTTAGAATATTTTATGTATTAATGAAAATTTTCCTTCATCAAAAAAAATCTAATCAATCAAATTTATATTTTTAATAAAATTTATATTATTTGATAAACGTATTTGGTGGCTTCACATATAGTATGAATTTACATTAATCATTGTAGGTTATCTATACCGCGAGGAGCCCAAAAGATATGTGTGTATCATTTTATCATTATTGTGAACTTGTTCATAATTTGAAAGGATCTTTTGATGAATTTTCTGAACTATTTCTACAAGGAAACGTACCAGTTGGGCCTGTGTGGAGCCATATCTTAGGTAAGCAAATGTATTTATTTTTGTTCATGCCTCATTATTTTAATAACGTATGATAGAGTACATACATTTCCGTAAAGTAAAAGCATGTGTTTATTTAATTTTGAAAGAAACTCAATCTTTTAACCTTTTTTGAAATACATTCAAAATTATTATTCATTTACAGATCATAATAATTATAATTCATCTGACGAAAACTGAATTTAATGAACTGTGAACTGTCGAGGCTGATTTGGCTGATTTGTTCTCACATATGATAATCTCTTATACATTGACTGCTATGCGATAATTGAGTCATTCTCTATAACTACGTATTCATAAAATATTATTACAATTTCTTCAAGCTTATTCAATACTTATTTATTGTAGATAAGTTATTTGCTACTTTCACTTACTAGTTAAGATCAGTTGTGATATTCCCTCGTGCAAACACTTACTTTAAACGGTCTGAAATTCTCAACACAATCCAATATTTAGTATTTCATATCGCACAAAATAAGTTTTTGCACCCGGGAATAGCACCGCAGAGGCAAACGAAAGATAACTCTATTTTTTACATCTTACTAAAACTTATTGTGAACTTATTCTTTCTACTAACGGTTCTAAGCTGATGCTTGATTTCTGATGCCAAGTTTATGTGAAAATAATACAATTGTTTAAAGTATCCAACAAATATTTCATTCTCAAATGACATTTTGTTTTGCTAACGGTAATTTGCTCATCAAATGTTGAACCACTCTCTTGAATTCAATGGAAGTAATATTTTGGATATAATATTATATATTAATTTATTATGATATGTTATTATTTATATATATATATATATATTATATGGAGAAGGTATACCAGTATTCTTTTCTATAATAACAATTTTTATTTTACAGGTTTTTGGGCAAAGAGAGACGATCCTAATGTTTTATTCATAAAATTTGAAGAAATGAAAAGAGATCTACCGGGTATTATTCGTAAAACTGCAGCATTCCTCGGAAAAACCTTGACAGATTCTGAAATTGTTAAGTTATGTGAACATTTGTCTTTTGAGAATATGAAAAATAACAAAGCAGTCAACCTAGAGCCGATAATTGAAAAAACAAGTGGAAAAGAATACCTCGAGAAAACAACGTTAAGATTCATCCGAAAGGGTGAAATTGGCGACTGGAAAAATTATATGACCGAGGACATTGCGAAAAAGTTTGACATCTGGGTTGAAGAAAATCTTCGCGGAACTGGTCTCAATTTTGATTAAAATAATTTAATAATGTTTTCTCATTTAATGAATGCATTATATCCCTTATTGTTTGGATTAATTACTGCCTCGGGTGTTTAAATGAGCGATTAATTGCTTATGTGATTTAATCTTGGAAACTAATGTACGATAGAATTATAGGCTTACCAGATTGCATGTGAAAATGTGAGTGTTCATAGATATACAATAATATATACATTCATATTATGCAGGGCAGAGGGAAGATGAGTACATATTAAACATTTCCTCACACGTTCGACAATAATTTAATAAATATTTGTAAAAAATGTACAGTAAAAAATAGTAAAGTATTTAATTGTACATTTTTTTCAAATTCCGTTGATAGCTATTTTGGGGTATGCCTTCATCAGATCAATTTGTAAAACAAATATGGAAAAATAATAATTTCAATCAGCCAGGGGTTGTAAAAAGTTTTTATTTATCCTGAAATGTATAAAGAATATCTTTGTATATGAAATAATGTAATCTATCTTATGGATTTCGATGGTGTAACACTTATAATTATCGGATACTTTTACAATATATTTCATAGGTATTGTATAGTTTTAAGAAATATTTAAAGAATAAAAGAGCTTTATCATCAAATTATATGTTCTACTAATATTTTTATATGATTTTCATTTTAGTTTTTAATTCCGGAATTTTCCAGCCCACTAGCGCAGGTAAATTGGTGGCACTCACGGGCCGTAGTTTGCAAACCCGTGCGTTGAAACAAAAACGGTGTGTAAGAGTTCTTTCAAGTTTTTTTAGGACAAATACTATCAAATGTGTTTATAAACAAGAAAAAACACGCTTCGTCTACGCATATGTTTCCTCGTTTTAAAGCATACATTTTACTCAAACGCAAGTGAAAGAGACAATTTTTTATAGAGCACGGTGATTGAAAAATACATCAATATATATACCATGTAAGCTTTGAACACCCTCTAAATTATAATATTTGGATGTCACGATTTGTACTTTAAGTTTAAATATAGAAATGATCATATGATGAAAACAAGTTGAAAATTCAAAAAGGAAAACATTTTTAAATGCCTTAACTCGTTGGGTGCTAACGACACGCCTAGCATGTCGGTCGATTTATTCAAACATGCCACAATTTACTTTGGAGTGATATTATTATTATTTTATTGTTTTGCAACAAGAAAATAATAATAATATCGAATCGGTAGTGCAAGCCTGCAGAAGTCGTGTTTTTTCTTTTTGTTTTTTCACATAAAAGTTGGCTTACACTTTCGCTTAGAATACGTTTACTACATACGTTTCAAATTTTAATTTTCATTATTTACTGTTCTTCATTTTACATTCTTTAAGATTCTTTGAGTATTGAAGTGTTCTGTCTAGAATTTTATACATAAAAAGCTACAAATATATTTTTTTAATGAAGTGAGTCCGTGGTAAAATATACCCAAGAAGGAATATGTGCAACTAAATGGAAAAACCGCTGAGACGTTCTGACGATTTCGTCAGAAATTTTATGGCTGAAGTGGCTACGATGGTCAAATGCATATTTGGCATAGCTACGATAATCATATGCATACTTCCCATGTAGAAAAAAACATGAAGATGTTATAAAAAATAGGGATTCATTTATTTCAAACAATAATACTAAATTCTTATTATATGTAAAATTTTCAAAACTCAACTAAAATATCATTATATACAGGCTACAAGTTATTAAAAAATTAGTATGCCCCTCTCCAAAACAAAAAATTAAAAGAGTCCATCTTCCTATTTTCTGCAAAACATAACCAGATAGAAAAACTAAAAGAAGAAGGTGCAAATATTTTTGGAATGAAAAAAGGAGAGAAAAGCCTCTTTATTTTTGTCCGGAATATCCAAATGAACCGGGTTTTTGTCTGGATCCATGTTTTCGGTTATATCACCAACAAATGCTAAGTATTGTTTAATACAATAATATTGCTTAGTGCAAGTTATTTTTTAACCTATTTTTTACTATTATGTTATATTCAATTTACATATATTTTTACAAAAGATGTAATTTTACTCACGTAAATGAAAGTAATTGTATGCTACTTTTTAATATTGATAAATGTATCTATTTTTAGCTATGTATTTATGTATACAATATTATATAAATCAAACAGCTAACATGCAATTAATTTATTTACAAAAATCTTGCATTGTAAACGCTCCTTTATGCAGACGACGGTTATTCCTAAGTACCATAAATTATCCGGGACCGCTACGCAGTCCTGATATTTGCGAACGAGATTATTATTATTATAAATATTACAAAATCAGCATACTACAATGCATACTCCACTAAAGTCCGCATTGAGTGTGTTAAGTACCATAAATTATAAAAAAAATATATGAGCAATCGCTTACATACCTATTACGATGTTTTTAAATGATAAATCCACAAATATTACAACCTTCCAATGGCATTTTAAGGTACCATACCATAATCTTGCTTTATGCGGCTCGAATATTGTAATCAATTTTATTAATATATAATAAATAAATAATTGAATGCGACAGAGTTGTTGTATAAAAAAAATTGTCACATTAAAAAAAATATTGTTTACAGCTAATGAAAGTTAACCTTTTAAGTGCCCCAAGGTACCCAGTAAGTACTTAAGTTTTAATTTAAAGTACCCAAAATTAGTAAATATATAAAGACACAAGAAAATTAAAAAAATCATGGTTTAAGGAAAAAAGGATTTCAACGTATCCCAAAATATTATATAGTCTACAAGCAATGATGCATTTCGAAACTCCGCATAGCGGCGCGTTTTGGTTGCCCGGTGAACACTTTTTGAAATCATTTTTTTTGGTAATATTCAGTGCTTTTTTAATAAAAATAAGTGCCGGAACTCAATTCTTGTCAAGCTTTTTACTAAAAGTTTACTTACCAATGTGAAGCAGGTGGCTTCCTAATGAAGGTATATCAACAATATTTTATTTTATGAGAACGGTTTGTCAATTAGTTGCTCAATATTCCTATTTTTATGAAAGTAAGGATACAAATATATGGCTAGGATAGGACTAGTGGTAAGCTAATGGCTCTCGCTTTGCCTCGTTAATTTTTGGATTGGAAAAGTAGGAAAGAATTAAGATATAAAAAACACCCACATCTTTGAACTTAATCCGAACCTTTGTGTTTGTGGAATAAAGAATATGACCGATTTCATTTCCACTTAGTTCTTGGAGATTTATTTCACTTTTTAAAACATTGAATCATTGATTTTCTTTTCCTAATTTATATTATGCAGCACAAATTTTTGCTGATGTTACTTTTTGACGAAATGATGATTACCAAAAATATTTTCAATCGACTTTTTTTCTTTTTAAAAAATGAAATTTTTGAAGGATTTTTTTGTTTAAAATATTGATTAGGAACATTAAAATGCAGAGAAAAATATACCAGAACGCCGCTCCACCTCGGTAAAAGGGAAAAAAGCAAGGTAATATTTATAATTTGTCACTTTTTCATTATTATTCACGTCTCTTTAAAAAGAAAGTTTTTTTTAATAATTGATCTAGGCTTAGTATAAAAAGTATAAAGTTAAGCAAATAACCCCGCTCATTTTGTATGGCCGGCCCTGCGAGCACGGAATCATAAAAGGCGTTACTATACTCATGGCAGTCATCCAATTAAAAATAATATTAAAGATAAATTGTGTATGTAACGAAACAAAAATATTATCTCAAATGTAATAATTTGTCAATATTAACCAATAACGTTTTGTCTACGAGACTTAAAAGAAATTCCGAATGGCTTATTTTAAAATAATTATATCTGAAGCTGTAACAGCAAAATAAATATTAAAATAATAAATAATTCATTCTTCCTTTGCCACTATCAATTTTGTAACCCGTTACCGGCTACCAAATCAATTTTATTTGTTATTTACTGTCAGATAGCTAAAGCCGTGATGTATACAGTATGTAAATAATAAGCATTTTAAAATCTTTTTCGTTGTTATGGGATAAATAATAACAGGTAAAAATTGAAAAAATACTCTTCCGTAGAAATATTTATAATTACATTTCGATCTATAAAAACATATTTGGCCGCTAGGTTACACTTCATAATAAAATAAACAATTTGTAGACAGTTGCCAGTCTTCTGACGCTGTCTGTGGCAGTTGGACACCTGTCAAAAGCGACAGCCCATATATTTTTCTTTCTTTATTTTACTTATTCCTTTATCTAAATTCATGGCGTTCGTATCTTGATTTAAAATATCGTATCATAATGTGGACCAGTGACGGAAAATTCCACGTAAATAAGAGGGAAGCTCCCCCAGGTGACTTAGCGAAGACCAAAGATATGATATTTGCTGAATTATTATTGGAATGCAAACACAACGCACCTGGAGCAAGGCTGAGTGCAAAGCTTCGCATAGCTCTCGAAAGGTAAACAAGCTTACTAATTTGTAAATTAATTAACTACACACTTTTATTAAATGGATTCATTGTCTTGTTAAACAGTCATTTCCGTGCGAAAGAGCCTTCAGCGTTTATCGGCACCAAAGCGAAAAACGGGATCCTTTTTATCCATGTGACATTTTTGATATATTATTGGGTTCTAACATAAACAAACAATGGAATCTTATATTCAATTAGTTAAACAATGTCTTGCGTTTGTAGTAATCTAGCATTTTCTGTGTGCACAGCTTTCCAAACATTTTCTATTTGAACTTGAAAAACTGGTTACACTAGAAACTGTTGGAGTGGTTTATTAATTTTAATGAATTGTATCCATGACAATTGAAAATTCTCATGTGCATATTATAATCATTTGCTTTTTTCGTATTTATCTTGTTTTTTAATCTTTATCCTTCAAAATCTAGTATATATATATATATTATTTCCTACAAAGTCTTATAAATATTTATGGTTAACAAAACTAGCGATTGTTCCACTTGACAACCTTCAGAACAATCTTAAATTAATAAAAAATATTCCGTAATTTGAAAATTTCGCAGATGGCTATGTTTTGCAAGGCCAACGGTTCTCAATTTTTAAAATATCATTTAAGTGAATTATAAAGCATCCAATAAGTATAGAACACGAATTTATGAAAAATTAACATTTTGACAACAATATATTTTGTGAAATAACAACATTTTTGATCATATCTCTTGTTTAAAAACATATTGAATAATCATAATGGTTATTTAAACTAAAAAAGGGAATTTATAAAAAAATATCAAACATAAATTGCCAATGTTTTTCTTTTTCTATCATGTTCCCTCGTGTATTCACCCAAATGTGCAGCATATGAACTCCTAATAGAAAATCTCTATAGAAGTTGTTTTACAAATATTTATTATTCAGCTTCTTAATTTTCTTAGTAAGATTAAGAAGATAGGGCCAAGAAAAGACTAATAGTAATACTATCACTTTTCATATACACTAGATAAGAAGAGAGAGGTAGATCAACCTAATTACCATCAGTTTTTGCGAAACAACTTCTTTTTATATGCTCCATTTATTCCACATTGCGAGTGGACTAATAAAAAACCAACTGATTTTCATACTGCATTGATGGTATATTGATGGGCGAGATGGTATAACATTTTTTCGAAAGAGAGTTTATTCAACTTATTTTTAAGATTACTTGGTTATTTATAATTTGTGTCAAGAATAGGGAATCCAATCCCGAGCCAAAATAATTACGGGATTTTGGGATTAGAATTTTTCAATCCCGGGATCCCGGACTGGTCCTGAAATCAGTTTGATTAAAATACATTTTTTTAAGAAATAAAAATGGACGATTTTGGCCAAAAATAAATTAAACAATTTATTATATAACCAGCTGTGGGCTGCCAATGCGTTACCAAGAGGCTCTCTTAATCTCAGCTGTTCGCTATGAACAGGTGAAGGGATGGATTTTTTAATTACTCAAAAAAAATATGCATCATGATTATGAAACGAACTTAATATGCATACATTATGTAAAAATACGCAATATAACACAAAATAATTAATATCGATAGCTGAAAAAAGCACCTACCTACTTCAGACTGCAAGAGTGAAGAGTTCTAAAATTGTTGTGTACATACATTGTATTTCTTAATAATTTTATTGGAGTAAATAGAAGTAATTTAAATTATATTTTTAAATATGCCCAAGTACCATAGCATCAATTGTTTCGCCATTTGGTCTAAGGTTTCGGTTTACGGTACAAAATTAATATTTATGAACAATAGAACAACTAATCATGCAAAACAATCACTGCCATTGATATCTAGTAACATTCATTAAGGTGTAGAAAACAAAGCGAAAAATAAATAAAAAAATATTCAAATGTGAAGCTTAAAAATAACGAACAATAAATAATGTTATTATTGTCATCAAATGCATTAGTTCACATTATAGTTCACTAAAATGTGTTGAAGAAATTTAATATGCTTGGCATCGAATTACTATTTCATAACTCTTATCGCAAAGAATTTAAATTGGGCATCGTTTATTGCATATGCGTAAACTGCCGACTTGAAAACCACCATGTTTCTGTTTTAAAATGTCTTCTAATCCCGGGATTGAAATGTATTGAAAACTGTACGGGATCCCGGGATTGGATTCCCTAGTCAAGAAGGTTTTAGTATAATTTTAATATTTTAATTGATTTTCATTATTGAAGTTAAGTATTTAAAATAGCGAGATATTGAAAAGTTAAATCTTCAAATATCTCTCACACTAATTTTACGAAAAGTCATTTAACCTAGATCTGCGTTTATCTGACGATAAATAGTTTTCTTACCAGTTTGGTTGACACAATGTCAATAGACGTGATTACGTTATGACACCATGTTTTTACACATAGTAGGTATTCCTTAATATTTTGTCATAATGGCTGTAGACGTTTTGGGTTACATGTTACACAGTGTAAGTAAAAAAAGTATTTTTGTAATCGAGTACATACATTGAACCATGTTGCGTTATCCTGAAAGTCATTATTTTATGTGTAAAAACACTTACTAATGAACATCAAGTTTCATCTTCATTGAATTTAATTTATAACATTAAAATTGAATCTAGAAAAATGTAATCTAAGAAATTTAGAACCACTGCTAATAGTGAATGGAACTGTTAATTAGTCAGATTATTATGTTGCATAAAACAATACTTGGTAATGATTATTACATAAGATGGACTGTATTAGTTTTTGTTTACAAGTACTACTTATGATTTTATTAGGTAATCTATGAGTATTTGTTCTTATATAACATTCCAATAGTGCCATTTAATGTATTTTTAAGGTTTTGCCCGGCAGTTCGAAAAGAGGTAGCATGCCGTTTGAAGGACGGTTGCGCTCCACTGTTTATAGCTTGTAAAAGAGGAAACCTGGAGATCGTCGAATACCTTATAAACATTTGTGGTGTTGACATCGAACAGCGAGGAATTTATGAAGTTCCAGATGACAGGTGAAATTATACATTCATTCTCTCAAATACCTAACTATTTGCATATATTGTTTTAAATTAAAATTACTACTTAATTTCTACAATTACTTTAGATAAAAAAAACACTTAAACTATTACAAATATAAACTACAACAGCACAAAATAAAACAGCCTGTGTCTTTATTTTTTATAAAATTGTATCGATATCAAGACATATTTCCTATGTAAGTGTTTGTATTGCCATATATTGTGAAAATCTAGAAAAAATATGTGCCTATTCAATGCTCAATTTTACACTTCCTTTTAACTTTGAAATCAAAGTTTAATTTAATCGAAAATTTTGAGTGTACCATTTTTAAAAAGAAATGCTACATATGATAAAAGCTTTTATAAAAATTTTCAATTTATAAGGTGAGAAGTAATTCATCGACTGGTTGATTGTGTTTTTTTTTCTGTATTACTATCCCTATTCTTTTTTTACTTCTGTTTATGAATCACGTCTATAATGATTTTGAAACAATAAAGTTACTATTCAATATATGAAGTTTTTCTAATTGACTAATTTTCTGATCTGCTTTTACATTGATTATTTATGGAGGCCGTTGTGTTGAAACTTACAGCGTGACCACCTTTCAAATTTGTGATGACTCGAAATATTTAATGCATTATATAATTATATTTTTTATAATTCAAACAAACCGTTTCCCATGTTTTGGTATAATTTTCTATTAGTATTAAATTGGTCAAGGGCAGCAGATACACTTATTACTATTGCGATCTTGATAAAAATATGAAATTAAACATTTCGTTATTATTTAATTTATTGTCGATTTTAATCCGTATATAAATATTTACAGGTCTGTCCATTATGTTACTCCATTGTGGTGCGCGGCTGTATCAAAAAAGCTGGATGTTATCCGATGTCTGCTCAAGAACGGAGCTGACATAAACGCTGGGTCTGACAGTGGATCGACTCCTGTTAGAAGTGCATGTTTTATGACTCACCTCAATATAGGTCTGTATAACCAGATTAAAACTATTATGAACTTATTTTGTTTGATCTTGAAACAATTTAGAAATCGGTGTATCAAATTGTTTGACTGTTTGTGATAAATATTTTTTTATTGCAGTTCGATTTTTGGTTGAAAACGGCGCTGACATTTTGAAAGCAAATTACAATGGTGGCACATGTCTGATAAACTCTGTCCAATCGGTTGCATTGTGCACTCTCTTACTTGAGCACGGAGCAGAAGTGAAAGCTACCGATATACAAAATAAAACTGCATTGCATTATGCTATTCAAGAACACAGGTGATTATGCATTTTTTATTGATTATGAAATCAAATGTGTACTAATTGTAAGGATGCGTAAATTTTAATGACTCAGTTTGAATACATTTCAAGGTATCTTTTACGAAATAAATTAATGCACATTTAGTGTTTTCAGTTTTTGATATTTTGTAATATTTCTCGTTCAAATTTTAAGAATTGAAACTACAAAGCTTCTCTTAGACTACGGTGCCAGTCCTTTTGCATTGTCACGTTCAGGTGATGATGCATTGCAAACAGCTTGCTTAAAAGGAGCCACGCAGATCTTCACAATGCTATGTCAGCGAATAGACTACAGCAAAGAGAGGCTTGCCGATGCACACGAATTGATGGGTACGCTTTTATCTTTTCAATTTCTCATCTCGGTATTAAATTTATTGCGTCTCTAGCTTCTCAGTAGAAAAAGATTCTCAGTTTGAAAAGGTGATTAAATTGGTTCGGTCAACAAAGAATTTTCTATATGTTATTTAATCTGTAATCCATCTGATGCTCGAGTCGGTGCCCAATGCATTTAAAAGACACTAAATAATTTAAAATTTTAGTACATTTTTACTGTTTATTTCCCAGGATCCACACTTTTGGATGATTTTAATGACATTATGTTTGCATTATCTCACTGGAGAATGGCAAATAGAATACGAAACAGTGGACCTAATTACATAGGTGAGTAATTTTGAAAGCTTTTATTAGTTCAAGGCTAAGAATACGTTTATCTACAGCAGTGTCTGCCAAACTGTGTGCCGCAAGAAGTCTCAGGTGTGCCGCGGTGGAAGAAGCCTTAAAAATGTCAATTTTAAATAATGCCTATTCAAAAACAAATATTTGTTATGTAGGATTTCGGAAGCAAAACTGTAGCAAATCGAGGATTTCAAATTCCTCAGTGAGCTAAAAAAAAAAAAGGAGTTTCAGAGATAATCTGCGAAAAAAGTATACCAAATCGAGGATTTCAAATTCCTCAGTGAGCTAAAAAAAAAAAAAAAGGAGTTTCGGAGATAATCTGCGGCATCTTGATGTGCCGCAGTACTAGTTCCATTCATCAGTGAGGCGTAAAGTAAAAAAGTTTGGCAGACACTGATCTACAGTGAAGTGAACCTCATTGATCTATGTCCTCGTCTTTAAAGTTATTATCCCACTTACATATTGTTTACTAGAAAAAAGGCCTGCGATGACACCGAGAGCAGCATTTAGATATGCGGTTGAGTTCAGGTCCCAGGAGGATCTAGATGCCATTTCCACTGATATTGATGCGATGCGTACACAGTCACTGCTCATCTGTGAAAGAGTACTTGGAGTAGCTCACAAAGATACAGTTTTCAGATTGATGTACAGGTATGCAATCATTATCACATGCCATCGAATCCAAAAATATACATTTTCAGACTATTACTGAATAGTTCTAAATTAAAAGATATCCTTCAGAAATTATTTGATATCAATATAAAACTAAAATCAATAATTGAGAGCTACATAATTTTATGATAAAGACATTTATTTATGTGCATGTCATTAATACATAGTTTTAGAGTGAATAAAATATCGGTTAATTAGTTATTTAATATGTCATAAAAAATATCAAGGATCATCATTGACACCAATTTCTAATAGATGTAATTTTTGAGAAACGAAAAGCTTGTCTCTCTTAATAAAAGTTAGCAAACAATGCTATAAAAATAGAAACAATGCTATCAGTTTTAATTTTATATTGAACATTTTAATGTTTTAGGGGTGCTTCTTATGCTGACGCTTTGAGATATCAGAGATGTATTGATTTGTGGATGTGGGCACTACAGATAAGAGTTGAAAAAGATTCAATACTTTATACAGGTTAATTTTCAAAGTTATTAATGATATATATATATATATATATATAAAACACCACATTAATGAAGTCATAATTAAGTGTATGCTAATTTTTTTGTCTAATGTTATGCGAAATGTATTTTTCATTGTAATTATTTATCCTCGAGTCGATGTGAGTTTTTATATGAATCATCATTTACTTGATTAAGTATTATTACTAAGCTGAATTCATTTAATAATTATTTTGGTTTAGTGTTTAATATGTTTTGTTTTTAGATACTTGCTACTCGGCTCAGGCAATAGTCAAGGTTTTGATCGACTTGAAAGGAGGGAGAGTCGATTCTCCCGGAAACGATTTCCCTGATACTAGAAATCTTCCAAGATTCTGTGATGTTGTTCAAATATTTACAATGCTCACGACTAACATTAAAGGTTTGTGTTTAATTATTGTCTCGAATTTCTTTGAATTCTTAGTTATTGTAATGTATTCAAATGATATTTTTTGAAAATGCTTTCTTTGAATATATAAATGCTTGGAAAAAAAATGTACCTGGAAACGTATTTCTTTATTAATAAAAACACAATATTCCTTTGTACTTCATTCCACTTTATTTAATAGGTCAGGACTGGTTTCGAAATTATATTATAATTATATCTTTATATTATACCTATTAAATAAAGTGGAATGAAGTACAAAGGAATATTGTGTTTTTATCAATATAATGCTTTTCCACCAAGTATTGACAGTGAAAACCCTAAAAGTATTTCTTTATGCTTGTATTGCCCTAAAATGAGAATTCTTGACAATTCTTGTAATTCATTTTAATTCTTAAGTACATAAGGTCGCATCCTTATGTATTTAAAAATTATGGATATTACTTGAATCACGGTGTTGAATCAACTTTGTAATGTATATTTTAAACCGACTATCCATAATGTATATCCTTTTTTTATGTATGTTCACATGAAAAAACCATGTACCAAAAACTATTTTATTCCACAGCAATAATAAATTCATCATCTTACATTCTTTTTCATAATTTGTATTATTTATTCTACCTAATTTCAGAAATACGAGCAATGTTGGATGTTCGGCCTTTGTATAAAAAGCAATCGGAAATGTTTGATAAAACCTTAAAATGTATCACACACCTCATTTATTTGCTCATGGTGACAGCTGAATCGGAGGATGAGAAAACAAAGGTTTGTTGAAATAGTTACTCATAGCTTTTTTCGTAAAATTATTTAAAAACAACATTGTAACAAATTTTTGGCCCTTTTTTATGTTGATTGAAAATCAAATGTTATTAGAAATATTCATACTCGGTAGGTAGTGGTTATATTCTTAAATAAAATCCATAGAATTATCGAATTTTATTTGTATAATGATGCTTTTTGATGGCAGGTCAATGAGTTAGTTACGCATTTGATCCAGCTGAATATCAGAAGTTCATACACCGGCGACACCCTTCTGCATTTGACAGTATCTCGACTGAATATTATTAAGAGCACGTATTTTGCGGAAGATAATACGGATGTCAGGGTAAGCTATTGGATATTTTTCTAAGGTCTAATGTTAATCCTTGGTGGAATGGTTGAAAATTATATATATATATTTTTTTTTTTAAACCATGTCCGCTCCCAATGTGGAGCATATGGACTCCTAATGGAGTTTATCTCAACAGAAGTGTTTCTACGAGAACTGTTTGTTACTCAGTTGCTCAACCTCTCTTTTTCCAAAGAGAGTAGGGATAGAAGGATAGGGCTAGGACAGGATTAGTGGTAATTTAAGTGTTTTTTCTTGGTTTTAATTTTTTACAAGGTCATCTTTTTCAAACTTAAAAGCTAAATTCAGATACTTATTCGGCATTTTCAGCTTCCATCCTTTTGATAGAATGTGTGTCAAGGTGTGTGTACCTTGTGATTATCAAAAAAAAGCTGTTTTGGAAAATTGAGGGTTACGTCCTTTTTCCTTTCCACAGTCGATATGTACAATCAGTGTAAATAATAAAGGTTTAGTATTAAATTATTTTTTATCAAGAAGTTCATTTATTAGTTTTTGCTTAAATAAGCTAGCTGTTCTTTTTGAAGCTGCCAAATCGCGAATACTTTTAAGACATAAATTATCCTGAAATACACTCTTCTTGGCTCTCAAACCACTTCATGGCAACATTTAAGCACTGAAAATCCTTAGAATGAGGAGGACCAATATCCCTTTCTTTGCATATTTCTTCTTTGTCTTCTTGATCTTGCTGAGACAAATATTTCCTTAATTATTTTCAAATCATTCAAAATTTGAAATCCAAGATCATTCGCATAAAAATTTAACCACTTGGTAACATATTCTTCGACACATTCAGTACCTATTGAAATTTGTGCTATTGCTTCTATAATGTCTCTTATAACAATTTCTGGTGTGTTACTTGAACTTTCTGATAAAGTTTTCGAGTATTTGTTCCATGATTTTCTCACTGTCGACAAATCTAAGAAATTCCAACTCAGAAATTTTAATGTAAACGTTTCATCGATCTGGTTTAAGCATTCTATTGATAGGCGAGATTATGCATCACCTAGTAATAATAATGTTTTTCCTCTTTTATCTGTTTTGATATTTTTTACTTTTGGAATGATTTTAAAAATTTCACCATTTATCCTTGTTTTTTTCTAATGGTAATATTCAACCGGAAGATTTCTTCAATTTCAAACAACGCAAAACAACGAACAAAATGGTATGCACTCCATTACATATGTAAACAATGGTGGAATCAATTCGCCACGATAAAATTAGCAAATTCGTAAAAAAATTGTTCCGGAAAACAATCCGGATAATCGAAAATCCGGTTAATCGCGGTCTGGATAATCGAGGTTCTACTGTACCAGAAAAGTGTAAATTATAAAACTGAAGCAGGTGCATCGGTGGACATTGTGGAATACCTATGTTGATCGCGAAAAACTATAGGCCACAAATATCAATTTTGTATACATAACGTAAAATTCATTAATCGAAAAGTTAACAATAATGTTAGATATATATTATTACATGGAATTTTAAAGAATCGTGTTGAATAATTCAAAGGTGATAATAAATTAGTTAGTTTGTGTCTTAGTAGAAGGCCTTCCATACTTTCGCAGCTACATAGCGTACTCATTCGCTCACATCGAACGTCACACGGGTGCAAGTCTCCAAATTGGTCTGATTTCTGTACAAATACTTCATAGCAGCGTGTGAGTCATGAGACTTTTACTTAGCTAAGTTGGAGCAAGAATCCAGTTGCACTCGCTGGATTCATAGAAATTATGACAGGCGCCTTTACAGTTTTGTCGCGAAAAACATTCACTGAGTGTTTTAATCAATTGTTTTTTTTATTTATTCTTTTATGAATAACACATAGGGAAGATAAAATTATTGATTGGTATAAATATGATGTTTGGATATTGATTATTTGTGGAGTATTTACATGGGAGTGCAATGCACTCTTTGTATTTATTTTCATGTGTTCTTGTTTTCAGCCAATATTCCCACACTATGATGTTGCAAAACTTCTCTTGGATTGTGGATTTAATGTAAATGCCAAAAATGAATCAAAATCAACAGCCCTTCATGTAGCATCGATACCATACAACTTTTCAACAAAAGTGAGTGATTTATTTTTCAAATTCTTGTCTTTGTTGGGTTTTCTAAGCCCAAAATATATTCCATTTGCAAATAATTTTCTCAAAATCTATGTTTTATACAAATATGTGAAATATTTTGATTACTGTATATACATTTAATATTTCAGCTTATTCATCTTTTGCTGTCATATGGAGCTCATGTGGATCAGCCCAATAAGTTTGGAGATTCGCCAGCCCTCTTGATATCAATAAATCCGCTCAACGATGTCAATCTTCTCAAATATGTCTCTCTCAAGTGCTTTGCAGCCAATGCGGTCATAACTAGTAGAATTCCATATCAAAATGGCCAAATTCCTTCCACCCTCGTTAGTTACGTAAAGTTTCACGAGCCGTGACACTCCGAAGATCTCGGTGGAGACAAAGTGGCAAGGTTTATTGTTTAGCATCGTGGTGATGAAATTTTTTAACTGCTAGAAAGTTTCAGTTGTCTTATGATGTTGAAGTGAAATTATGTCTGCTTCAATTTCGGAAGTGATGACTTCATGTATATGATTCAAATAATTTTATAGTTTTAACTGTTATTGAATAACTGAGCAGATGTTAAATTGGTATCTTTTTAGTTTTAAAATAGTAAATATTTAGCGCAGGATTGTCCAGCCTTAGGAAGTCCAAGGTCCATATTGAAAATTAAAAAAATATTTCATTGCGAGTCTTGCCATGAGTTAATTGAAATTTCGTAAAAAAAAAAAACTTTCAGAATAAAAAAAATTAAACAGATAAGAAATAGCAATGCATTTTATTTACCTGTCATAGCACATCTTTAGTGAAGATGTTTAATCACTCTCATTGTTAAATAGTTTTGTCTTGTAATAATCACTGTATAATTTATCAGTGTTGCCGGTTAGGAGGATGAGATCTTAAAAAAATAAAAATATATGAGCGTCATGCCTGTGTCTTAATTTAATTGTTAGGGTGAATAAATCTTGAACGGTGATTATGGTCCATTTCAGATTATGAGTTGCTATACGGTCTCAATACCAGATAAGAAGATAGCAAAAAAAATATAGTACATAATCAGGGTTGCCAGGCTATTTGAGCGGGATTGTCCCGAGTTCAATCGACAAATCCCGAGTCGCGCATTGCAAGTCCCTCTATAATCCCGACATATACATGTATAAAAGTCTTCGAAATAATGAATGTCCCGATCTGTGTTTTTAGAAATCTGGCAACCCTGTACATAATGGAATTTTTGGTGAAAACAATTACAAACAGTAAAACCATGGTTAAATTATATTTAATTAGATTTATTTGTTTGATTTTTTACATATATAAATCAAAATTTATCAGCCCAGAATCAAAATCGGCTGCATGCCTGCAGGCTACATTTTGGAGAGCCATGACTTAAAACGGAGCCTGAATGACTGCTTTGTAATTTATTTATAAACAAAAATTATATTATACTCTTTTACACTAATCAAAACACCTGTAATCCTTCCGAAATGTCTATAAAAAGTATTCCAAAACGTGTTCGATACCTACAACAACAAACTTTGAATTACTCTTTGATTAATGTAATTGCATCTTTGTAAATAATGTGGCATTTAATTATTCGCAAATGTACATGTGTCGGTAACTATTTAACATCTTCCCTGCATCATCAGTTTAATTGAATTGTCTATTGCTTTAATTTGAAATCTTGGCATCAAAGCTAAATACTTGATCTTGCTTTTATATAACATATTAATTAATTTAATTTCCAATAAATATCTAATCATACAGCAGCGTATTGATAATAATTAATATAATATTTATACTGAGAAGAGCAAAAAATTAAAAACTATGCATGACTTTTAACAAAATAAATTATGTTTTATGTATTCACTTGGGCTCGCAGTAATATCTGAAATAAAAGGACTATTCAAAGGGTTGTCTTTCAATAGTATCTGATTCAAGAATTTTATTAGTTTTTAAAATATGTTTTTTTGTACAAACAAGGTTACAGCATTTGTATCAGCCGTGAGAAAGTTATTTTTCCATCATTGTGTGTTTTAGTTAAAGTTTGAATAGCTATTTTATTCCATTTTAAACAGCATTTGTACATCAAATCATTCAATATAAAATCAAAAATATTAATTCACTTCCCAAATGCTCAGATGTGTTGTGATACTTTCAATAAAGTGACATTGAAATTGTTTAATTAATTTTTCCCATTCTATAATATTCAATTCCTATAGTTTTGTATATGCTTGCACGATGCGGAGAGATTTACTAATTATTCTGGTAAAATTATATTTGCAATTATTGTATCCCAATTGAATAAACGGATGATAGAGAATTGATGTACTAGGTATCTTAAAATGCATTTTATTTACAATAACTAACATATTGCCTAACAATATTTCACTAAATACAATTTCTTAAATATTGTGATTTATTGTTTTTTTTGCAGTATATTTATTTTATATATAATGCTGTCAAATATTAATTTTAAGTTAAAATCTTGACAATCATTCTTTAGTACATCGCTTATAGATAATTTAAATTACATTATTTTTAAGTTGTAGGTATACCAAATACACATTATTATTATATGTAACTGCAATAATAATCTCATATCACAATATTGTAGCATATAGAAGATAGCACTTCTTTAGAAGATAATGTTCTGTACGTTATTCACCTATAAATACTCTAGATATTATTAAATGAATACCTAATTGTCATGAAAAGATTTTGTTATAACAGTAACATTACTGTAAGTATAGTGTGTTTTATTTATTTTAAATCATCACAAGCATTTTTTTATAAACATTTATGGTTGCATAAATTCATCTCATGTCTTTTAAGGTTGTTCACATAGACAACTTACATATATTGTTCATTGAGATTTTGGTATTCTTTTCCGCATTTTCTTTTAGACTTTTTCCTGGAAATATTGAGCTACGGAAAAAAAACTTTTTTTTCCGTAGTTTATTGTGGTAACTATGGGAAACATATTCTAGTTTTCAAAGAATTAACTGACAATACAGGAGAATTAGATTGTTTTGTAAAATGTTAATCCCATCTTCGTCCCAGCTCCATGATTATTAATACTATCCAAAATTGATCCTAATTTAATATATTTTGAATCAAATCAATCAATGTTAGTTTTTATTGACAGCAATATTTGTATTAAATTCAATAACAAGAATTCTTTTATGCGCCTTATTTTTTTTCTCAATTTGTGTTACTAAAAATATATAAATCTAAAAACTGTATTTTTATGAATACAATTTCCCTAAAATTACCCTACAAAAAAACAATTTTCCGTTTGAAAAATTATCTAGCCTTTAGAACAATCAAGATTCTCTTTTATTTTTATTGTAACATTACATGTCATTACATTTTCATATTGTATCATAGGGAGATCATTTTCTCTCCAGCTCTCACTGTAATACAGGGGTCACCAAACTTTTTGAGAATCTTGCTGGATGATTTTTTAAAAACGTTGGGCCATATAAAAAAAAATCGCATGAGTAAAATATTTATGTATTAAAACTCGGGAGCCAAATTGAAATCTTTGGAGGGCCGGAGTTTGGTGACCGCTGCTGTAATACATACATATTATCAATCATAGGGTAGGTATTGTAAAATATAACCATGTAGAATGTCTATTTAAACATTGATACATACAAATTCATGAATAATCATAAATATATTATTAATAATCGCAGTATTATATTATTATCTATGTGTATATCTTTACGGATTATTAAAAATATATGATCATCATTCTGTTTCTATTTTCTGATAATTCTTCCACCATTCCTGTTTATTATCTGTGAATTCATAATTCCCAGCTTCTGCCTGATCGAGGTGTAACTGTTGGTCTCAGTTTGAGGCTGTGTGACCTTGAGTATGTCAATGATGCTGTCATATTCGACAAATCGGGCATCCAAGAGATTATCCACGGGCTAGGAACTAACTCAGGTCTTATAAGTTAAATATACAAGACCAATGTCAACCAAATCTGTCATTACTGATAGGACCTTGACTAGTGCAGGACAGATTATCGATTGATACCTCAGCGTACATATCCCCGAAGACGGCAGCACAAAAAGGGAGCTCGCCTTTGGTCTAGGAATGGCTGGAGCCCACATTTAACTCAATGCTGACCGTCTGGGACACAGCTGTAAACTAAATTACACGATTAAAACTAAATGCCGTCTGTTCAACGCTTGCATTCTACTAGTGCTGCTTTACGGTAGCGAATCATGACATCTGACGACTCAGGAAAACCATATACTGAGCTTCTAGTATAGATGCTTGCGTCGGATAATGTGGTTGAGGTGGTTTGATTTCGTGTGGAACTCGGATATTAGGAAACGTACATGACAGCGCCTCATCATGTCAGTGGTTATGAAGAGGTGTTGGAACTGGCTGGGTCACATGCTGTGGATGCTTCCGGAAAGTCTTAATCCTGCCTGGTTTGATTCCAGTTATTCATGCGTCCTGGATGACCATCGGGTACTATCCATAGGATGTACTTGACGGAACTGAGGGATGCTGGCATGTCATGGGAGAAAGCAAAACAATTGGTGGGAAGCAGGGAAATATGGAGGTGCCGCGTGGCTGTCATATGCTCCACATAGGGAGCAAATATGGTCAAAGAAGAAGAAATATACTTTCAAGATATCTATATATATATTTTAATCCATGTCTGCGCCCAATGTGGGGCATATGACCTAATGTCAGTTTCTCAACAAATGAATTTCTACGAGAACTGATTGTTACTTGGTTGCTCAACCTGTCTTTTAAAGAGAGTAGGGATAGAAGGATAGAGCTAGGATAGGATTTGTGGTTAAATTATTTTAGGAATGGAAGTGTGCATAAATTTTTTAGATCACAAACACCCATGCCTACAAAGAGAAATCGGTAAGCTGATTGAAAAAATGCTGTTCATACTGGGACTTGAAACCGAGTGAAAAATTAAACCACTTTCAAGGCTCTACAGTAACTTTAAGGAAATATTTTTCTGAACCTTAAATTTTAATGAGAAACATGGATTCATGGTGGGTTGAATAACAATCGTTGATCATCTTTTATATCATTTTATTTAATTTTCATTGATATAATTTTGTCATAAATTTATTAAATATATTCACATGCTATTAAAATCTAGATTTCAAAATTATCACATATAGAGCAGTACAAAATGACAAAAGGAACTTGTTAATACCATTTGACAATAATACAGATGAACCACTTTTGATATATTGATCGACAATATGAATTTTCCATCCCATGTTGGAATGTGTGAAACTATTGTAGTAAACAATGTCAGGCCACGTGGTATTTGGAGTAATTTCCAATAATGCAGGTTCTCCATTTTCACACGAGAAAAGAAGCGTTCTGTTGAATTTTTTAAATGTAGGGAAATCGTCATCTAATCTTCGATCTTTTCCGTCAGGATGCTTCGCTTGACACAAGGGACCGGCTGTAATTAACGAGTTGTTTCTATTAATTATAATTCTTCAGAACCAATTTCACGTAATACATTGATATAAGTAATACAAATGTCTAATTTACGCACCAGCTAATTTATAACTGAACACACTGGTTTCACTGCCCAGCTCTTTAAGTTTGGCCAGTTGAATGATATGTCTTATTTTAATTGTGGAATCCTCCACAGGATACTAATCGCATCCATGATGTAATATCTAGAGATAGACAATGAAAGAGAAAGTTCCCCCAAGTCAGTCTTTATGGTTAACAATATGTACTGACTTTTGTTGCAACATGTTAAAATTATATTGCATTCAATAACTTTGCAGCATCATACAAAGAATGACTGGATACTTTATTATTTCATTAGCGTACTTAAGTGAGCAAGTTTTGTTTCACTCCTCCCAAAACAGTCCTGGCAGTTATTTGAGAGCGCTTAACTCTGTGTTATGAGACATTTCAGAAAGGGCTGTGATTCCATAATGGGGGGTGGCAGGTACACCATTGAGTACCATGGGTAAGTAGAGATTTGATAGTTCGAATGTCACAATCATGCTGAGGAATAGTCTCTATTGACAAACCTGCTATGGGCCTCGGTCGACCCCTACGAGTGAATTCAACTCCTGCCAGCACTCGAATATTCTTCTGTGCTGCATCGCTTAAACGATCGAAGCCTCCGTGAGGATCCACAGAAATAATCAGTGGATGGTACCACTCGGCTGAGTGAGGATTGTTGCCTCCATAAACCTATCGAGTATAAAATCTAATTAAGTCTAGATAGAGATAGGTCACTACAAAAAGATAAATGGGATATCTTATGCGTCATTTGCAAAACATGTATACATTTAATATAACATATTATAACAACAGAGATGTGTAAGGAAATGAAATTGGCACTCCTGTCAATATTTGAGTACTACATCAATTCAAATACATTAGGAAGTATCAATTATAATGGGCTTCATTTACCTTCTACACTTTGGAACATGTACTGGAATAAATAATCTGAGTTAATTCATACTATGCTTAGTATTAGGTTGGTAGATACATATCTGATCAGCAAAAATGAGTTGATTAAATACAAGTATAGTTGGGAATATGTATATGCTTGGTCGATCAACATGTTAACAGCAAAAATTGTAATTTTACTAAATTCACTATAATTTGTAAACAAATTGAGATATCTTTACAAAATTAATTTGTTTAGCTTTCAGATACACCTATATGCATATATGAGTCCGCCGGCCAGCAACCTTTATTTTTCAATGACTCAAATACGCATCCGCGGTCGTTAAGCTGTTAATATGTCTATCGTATAAGTAATATTATGAATAATAAGGTGATTATACATTTTATTATATTATCATAATATTTTGATTTTAAATTCACCTTCACCTTTTTATGTATGTATTTCATTAAATTTGTTGAAGACCTGAAGTGGCAATAAAATTAATAACATGTATTTCCTTAAAATTTAAAGTTCAATTACACAATGTAATCTGTCTACCTTAAAAGAGTATGTAAGGCCTCTCCTTAACCACAATTCTGGAGCTAGTAGTCCATTGATATACCATGACAGTCCATTGGAAGTCTGTCCTGTAATCCCTTGGTAACCTCGTTTTCCTCCAGACGGTCCCACAGTCGCCATGAATGTTCTTACAGTCCTGTCGAATATTTCTGACTTCTCCCAAGGCTCGTTGATGTTTGTATCAGTTCTATAGGTAAAAATACCATTATAATGATTTGTTGAACATATTTTGTCCTTGTTTGTTTATCGATATGCCAAATACATATTGTATTTTTATTTGTATTTTTAATGTGTTGCAGCGCTTCGAGTAAGTGGCAAGACCTACTTGTTTGGCTTATTCTTTGCATTCTTTAAAATTTCTATTATGATTTCTATATTTATTACGTATTGTAGTATTTATATATCATTTGTATTTTAAAATATTCTCCTATAAAAAGATTTCTATCCCAGAGGCTCGGGAAAAGAAAAAAATTACAAAATCACTAGTTTTACAAATATATCTGTCATTTTCATATGATTGTATGTAATAATTTTACTTCTAAAAAAATGTTTAGGGTTTTGGTTTTCACACTATCAATGTGACAATATTGAGTTTGATGATTAAAAACATGTGTGAAAGATAGATAAATTAACAAAATATATAAATTTCTTGTATCATTACCTGGTAAAATCGAAGCATGTGTTGACTGGTTCTTTTATTCCAAATTCTATCTTCTTATCTTTCTTTGGATATATATCATGGAAAGCTGGTTCTTTATTATTATCTAATCTTCCTAGAGCCCAAATAATGTATGTGCTTCCTTCTGTAATATATTCTTTGTCGCCACTGTCAGCTGTCAAAATAAATAACACATTTCTTAAACTTGCAAGTATTTCAGTATCGCTGTATTAAAATATGCATAAAGAAAGCAATAAACAAAATAAGACTGTATTTTGTTAAATATTTTGAGACTTACATGATATCAATGTTCTTCTGTAGGTAATGATATTGATCCCGTTCTCTCTCACTGCTGTATGCAGTTGGTTACTGTCAGCTCCTCCAACCATTTCATCACGACACACACCTTTGTATTGCCCAAGTACTTGAATGCACTAAACATAACATCGAATAGCTGTGTTAAGTATCATAAAGTAGGTTGACTTAGTAGATCTTACAAATAAATTTATAATGATTATGGCCCGAGCTTAAACTCAAGTTCGCTTACCTGCCCGAACCTGGCCCGTGGGCCGGGCCGGGTAGAAGCCTATAGGACAGACCCGGGCCCGTGCAGATCTCTACTGTACATGTATGGCAAAGTATTTAGTCATCTATTGCCATTCTTTTTTTCTATTAAATGACCAGTAATTTTTGGCAGACACATTATTTTTATTATATGTTGAAAAATAATCTATAAAGTCATAAAATTCCATTCAGGTTTGATTTTCTTCCCGGAATCAACGTCGGAAAAGAATCACATGCCCCAGATGACCAGAATAAAGATTGGAAGTGAAAGCGTCCAGAAAATTATTTAAAAGTAATAATGAAATGGTTCATTTACACATTAAACTACATGTTTTAAAATTATAAATATTTATTTAGTAAGTAGATGAAATAATAAGTAATATTCTTGTCATATTGACCGATGGCAAAAAACTAATATTTTTATGTGTAGTAATTGTAACAATAATCATAATGTACTTACTTAAAGGTTTAATATTAGCAATGCATAAATCTCGTGACTTCATGCATATTAAATTATTGAATAGGAGCTTACCGGTGCCAATGCTGTAATATTATAATCAGCCGCTACTCCTCTAAAACCATCAATGTAAGCAATAGTCACATCTGAACCCAGCATTTGACTTTTTTCTGTTGATCCAGATATACCAAATGCCATGTACTCTTCCTCTGTTACCTAAACATATAATTATAGTTTATTGAGTTGTTTCTAGCAAATGATTTCTTTATAAGAAAAAAATACATTTTCAAATAAAGCGAAACACATATCATTCGTAGTTATACAAGAAGCAATATTTGATGCCTCCCCACCAATAATGATCTATATTACATTTTGACAGTTTTTAACTAAATGTGCAGCAATGATCTACATTGCATTGCCTCTGTTTTGGTATATTATTTATTTTTTTGATCTCTTGTTCGTTTTTGATCCTTTATGTTGGCCTCCCTGCCATAAGAACTTATGCACTGTCGAAATTAAAATTGACACCTGAGTTGTTTTCAGTACAAAAAGTCTTAATAATTTCTTCTCAACAAAATAGTTTTATTTGATTACCTTAAACATCCAAAATGTAACATAGGTCATTATTGGTGGGAAGACTTCATTTCATCAATTTTCACTAAGTGAAATTTGATGAAATTTTTTAATGTTTTTGCAGTTTTTGCAGACTTGTCACAGCACGAAAAAATACATGAAATAATTTTTGTAGTAGAATGTAAAATATTGGTAAAAAAGATGTAATGTATAATATTATGTGCAATATTTATTAAGCAATAAGATTGAATATAATGTTTATAACCTGGCCAACAAGTTGTATGGTAACTTGAGGTCCAAAGACTTCCCAAGAAACCTGCAAATCCTTATGCAACTGTACGCAATTAGGTAGAGTATTTTTATGCGGTAACACCTTTACAAGAGACGGTGGTACGTTCAAACCGTCTGGTATTAACACTGATCCAAAACTTTCCATTGTGTCCAAGTCGAATATACTCAACCAGTTGATATTGAATATTGTAATGTCTCCGGGTAATTCAAGAATAACCGTTTCCTTACTGTATGCACGGATAGGATCCAAACTGTAAAATCAGATTGTTTATAATTATTAATTTTATCCTTAGCTCAAAATGTCTTAAATATTCTGTTATGTCTGATAAATTTTTAACCCATACTTTTATAGATCTAGTATGCATATTTAAATAAAAATGAAAATTCAGTAAAGTTTGTGTCTATAATATAGCACAGAGCCGCATCAGACAATTGGCATGTTTTTATTTGTGATGAATGTGATTTTAAGTTGTTTTTGTCTTAGATAAATTTATTGAAGTTCAGAAATGTTCGTTTTGTGAATTGAAACATGGTTCATTACTTGCAGAAGATGCTGGCACATGGAAAAGATTTGGTAAAATTAAATATCTAATGATTTAAAATACAAATTGAGTAAAAAGGCTTCTTTGTTTACTTGATATGCATAATGTGAAATTTTTTATGGATGAATACTAATATTGACAAATATCATTTCAGTGTCTCAATATTTGTGAGTTATTTAAAGTTGATTCCAAGTTAAAGAAAATTTTACTTACTACCCATATTCATCGGGAACCTTTTGCCCTTTAGATGAAGGCGATGGTCCAATACCGACCCAGAAATAAGCATCTTTTCCCAATCCATCATATGTTAATTCAGGGATTCTGAGAAAGTTTTTCAAATATCATTTAAATGGTTACATAAAGTATTTTAATTAGTGATAACATATATTATTCTCATTCAAAAAAAGAAAATGATTAAAATACATGAGAATAAAGAGAAATAGAGTAAGAGATCTTCTTTTTGTAAAATATGAAAACGCTAGTAAGTATTCATATTTAATATTGTGTATATAAAAAAAGGGCTTATACAAAAACCTGTTGTCGAATTTTAATATTTCCTAAAACACGGGCTAACTCCGTTTTCGAAGTTTTACAGAAAAAGATAATAGAAAATGTTTTTCAGTTTGATTTACTTGTGAACTGTATAGGAGTTAAGTTTGCACAGCAAAAATGTTTTTATAATAAACTTTAGTCATTTTAATGCATTCATTGATTGACTGACTAGCAAGCTACTTAATTCATTTTATTTTATTTGTTACAATAGTGGCTTCAAATCAAAATACTAACATTCATTACTATTAATAAATAAATAATAATCAGTAATTATAATATGAGAAACCAGGCTACCGAGTTGAAAATAGCAGCTCTCGAATGTCAACATTTTAGCAAAAACCCAGTTTTTGAAGACCGACAAGCCCTAATATAAAACAATGATAAGGGCCCAAATACCTCAAGGACATAGGGTTTTTAAAATTTATCTTGATGTCATTTGACTTCTGAGACAGTCTCATTAGAGATGTTCTGTCAAAGTGAAAAACAATACTAGATTGGTCAATATAGCTGAAAAAAATACTGAAGAATAAGATGTCTTAAGAATGATTAGGAAGTAGACCATTGGTATGAATAGTCTTCAGCACGAGGTAAGAAAGTGTAAAATAAAACACGGATGACTAGAAAAACTTAAGTTTTACCGAATGGTCTTGGCATCCAATATCTCTACACTGTCTGATCTGACATTGTGTGACTTTCCTATGAAATTGCCTCCTTTTTGTGGTGCAGGGGGATCAAAGTCTTCGGGAATATAAACATCACCGAATGTATTCTGACTAGCTAGATCGTAGATCGCAAACCATTTGATCTCTGTGATCTTTTTGCTGTCTGGAAGTGTCAGCGTGAAGTCTTTGTTGAAGTACCGATCGAGTACATTGGACCTAAAATGAGAAATTGTTTCACTGTAGAAATATGTTTTACATTGAATGTTTACAGATTGCATAAAAGTCGTACGATCAAATGATTGGTATTGAGTTTCAATTTGCTTTTCATAATCTAAAAACTAGAATATTTTTTTACGACCCATGGATAGAAGACTAACAGCAATAGTCTCTGATCACTTTTAGAGTGTTCACTTTCAATACTTTGTGGAAAGGAATTATATTAGTAAAAACACAATATTTCTTTGTACTTCATTCCACTTTATTAATTAGGTCAGGACCGGTTTCGCTGTTGAAAAGTTCAGTTGAAAATGCTCGCAATGAGCGAAACCGGTCCTGACCTAATAAATAAAGTGGAATGAAGTACAAAGAAATATTGTGTTTTTACTAAAATAGTCTCTGATATTTAACTTTTACAACCGTATTGTCATTCAAGAATTGATTTGATAAAATTGCGTTCAGTGAATAAGCACTTTCAACTCCTTTCTGAATGATTATATTTTCGAAAATTGTGGAATTCGTACTACAAACTGTAATATGGCAAAAATAGCAAAGTATGTACTTTCAAAGAATTAAAAAATAAAGTTTTTGTTATTGTTGGCATTTACTTTATCTTATGAGTCTTATGAAATGAAAGACTTTTATCTAATTATAATGACGTTATTAATGCATGCCAAATCAATTAGTACAAATTGTGTTTTATTTTTGTAAATTCTTGTAAGATTTGACAGTTAACACTTTTCAAGAGAATTGTGTATTGGTTAGGCTTAGATAATATTATGTAGGTACATAAATTACGGTGAAATTTAAAAATATAAACAATATTGCTTTGATAAAAGTTTTGCCAGTAAAAAATAAATTACCATATGAAAAGTTACTTTCTTTTGTGATAATAATAGCATTGTAAAAAATTACACACTTTCCGTATTCATCAGGAACTATAAATCCTTGAGGACCAGGTCTATTTGCAGCACCTGCCCAAAAGAAAGTGTCCGCTCCATTTCCGTCATAACTGAAGCCAGTCATGAGAAGTGTGAACTCGTCTACTGCGTGTACGAGACCAGACACCTGAGAAAATAAAGATCAATAAGAATATAATGAAGACAAATTTGGCTGTTGAATTTCTAACATGAATCTTGTAAGATTCCAACAAGAATCGAATATTTTATATATACGAACGGAATATTTTAGTTAGAAGTTAGTCGTTACGCCTCATTGTTAGAGATAGTAGGTATAGAAATATAGGTTTATGAAACGACTAATTAGTTAGTCATTCTCTTTCTACCCTGTTTTGTATTGGAGTTTGCAAAGTTACAAGCAACGAAAACATCTCAGACATGCATCTCTTTGAATTCAATAAAAATATTTATGTAATGTTTAAGACTTCAATTTTTTCCTATGAAATTTTGTCATATGGCAACCGTAGTGTGCTAGCACTCATCCATGGTGATTCACAGTGATTCACTCAAGTCACAACTTTACACCTATGTCATAATTGATAATATTTGATACAAAAAAATATTTTCATCAATTGGCGTAAAAAACCAATTGAAACTAAAACGTGATTCACAAATCCAAATTATAGAACTACAAGTTTTCACGGACACCAGAAAAATATATTATAAACATTAATGGTGACAACATTAAAGTCAAACTCAGCATAAAACTTCAACGCATGGGCAAGACAAAAACACAAAATCAATCGGATAATGTCTTAAAATTTTATTAATATGTACAAAGCATAAATACCTGGTGATGATATGAGTTAATTTCTCCTAGATATTTTCCCCTGTATGGGCCATCTTCGTCTAATTGACATTTTGCGACTAAAAAATAAAACAATTTATCACACACAAGTCGGCATTTATAAAGCAAAAGCTTTATAGCTCCATATAAGATATCTCTGTTTCTTAGTTAATTATTCTATGAAAAATAACCATTTTAGAACGAGTTTCATCTATGAACAGATTTTTTTGTGTCTGAATTGATAAAATATTTTTTTGACATCAGGTAAAAGGGATTTTTAAATGTTTTTAAATTTCTAGAAATTTTGTCATTTATACTTTTATCAATAAGCAATAAATATTCTCAAAGTTTAATTCTTTTATGATTCTATTCGCCTATATTTATGAACTGTGCCTGTCTGACGTGAGCTCAATATTTGTTCGAGCGCGTCGACGAAATAAAAATAAATTGAGGTTATCTAACAAAAACTCTTCGTAAACAGCTATAAAACAATCACATTACCTTTAAATAACACAGTGATGAGTATCAAAAGAAATATATGTGTCCCAGGGGACTTTATTTTATCCATGTTTACACTAAGTATCTTGAAAACATTGATAATTGTCTTCTTTGTCAAGTGAAAAAGAAATCCGGTAGGCGATCGAGTTTCTAATTTCACGAAATCTGCAAAGCAAAAACTAACATAAATTTACGAATTAAAAACACTGCACAGCACAGCACATATTATAAAGATTATCACTACTATCACATTAAAAATTATGATTTATTCTAAATAAATACCGTATGAAACAGTAGATTAACTATATTATTTGACATATTGCAACTGTAAGAAAGTTCGTATGCCTACCATTGCAAGTCGGAGACTCGACCAGAACTAGTTGTTATTTCAGTATAATAATTCAGTGGTGTTCAAGTTACGGCCGTTGCCGATGCATAACAATGTTTTTTTGTCATAGCAGTGCTATTCTACATTCTTTGAGCTATGTTATTTGGTATTTATTGCATATATGAACATGATTATAAAATTTATTCATGACTCGATGTAGAGATTGATTTACAGACAGTAAAAATATCTTAGATATAGTTGCAACGTTTGATTTTAATGAAGTTAACTAAGATATTGGCAAACAATTGACGGGCTATCGGTATATTACTTAACAGTAATATTCCTGTCAATAAAGAGGGACAAGCAAAAAAGATAAAAAGTTGGTTGTTATTTATCTTTATGATTAATTCAGAAAAACAAAACAAAATATATATTTCGATGGAGATTCATTTATAGATTTTAAAATTAAAGTTCGTTTATAAAATTTGAATAAATGAAAGGGAAGTTTCCGAAGTGGACTTATTAACACAAAGATTTTTTTTATTGTATTAAAATGTAAACATTTGAATGTTTTATATAGCTATACATATTAGATACATAATTGAAGTTCTACCAATGGCAGTCATTATATGACAGTGTTATGGTTAGTGGTAATTAGTTTATGTATTAAAAACCACTTGAAGAAATAACGATGACATACAGAAAAACGATATTTTTATTATAATTCTTATAAGTCTAAGATAATATTTTATAATAAACCTTTAACTTGATAATACTATGATGATATTAATACCAAATATTATTGAGGTTTTGACGTTTCTTATAGGAATAAAATATTATTTACGTTCTGTAAAAAAACACTATTTAGCCTAAGTTTATAACATCTTCAATTCAATAGTTTGATTCGAATATTTCTAAGGTCATTTAGCGCGGACCCGCAACTTTCACTGTCCGACGCGTGTGACGAGCGATACACGAAACAAACATAGGAAACCCGCTAACAAGTTCTCGGCGTTTTAGTGCATTTGTTTCTGATAGTTGTGTTCAAAGAAAGATTTAACTAAGGTTGGAATCTACCACATAATATATTATTATTCTAGCGGGCCCTGTATTCGACATGACTGTATTAATAGTCATTCTCTGCATATCACAATGAAATATGTAACTTTTACCCATTCAACTAATTTGCAAGGTTATCGACAGAGTTCTGGTTGGTAAGGAAGTTTGCAATTTTTTTCTGACTCACATAGATAGTTTACATTAATTAAAATAGTATACAATCATACAATTTTCTGGTAGCACCGAATATTAATTATACGAATAGTTGTTTGAATTCACTGCAATATTATTTAATACGACCATATAGCTCCGGAATTTGCTTCTTGAATTTCCAACAACTTCCGTTTAAACTTAAGTGTCAAATTGAATTAAGTGCTAGAGGCTAAACCAGGCGTGGGGAACCTGCGGAATTTTTGGCTACTCTGGTGCGGCCTTCTGGCCAAATCTGTAATTCTGTTAATGTATGTAAATTCCTGACATATTTTGACCACAAAGTCCTGTTTTCGGCCAAAGATTCCCTAGTCAATGTTTACTGCGGCCTTATGTCGAATCAGAAAAATGAATGCGGCCTTTAGATAAGAAAAGATTCCCCAACCCTGGGCTAAACTAATGAAACTATGATGTTCTAGAGAATGAAGACAAACGGAAATTTATTTTGAGAAGAACTATAATAGTTTCGAGCTATTTTATGAACTCTCCAATCGTTTAAATAATTTTGATTCTGCCTATTTTCAAGAACGCAAAATGCAAGATGTTGTTCATATATGATGTATCAAAAATGTTGAATGTTTTCTATTAGTTTACATTTCAAACCTTCCACTCAAAACGCCGTAGAATCTATGTATCTTTATCAGGAATTATCATTTTTATTATTATTATCGTCAAATTTTCAACAGTATGTAAGTCCAGTCATAGAATTGGTCAAACCATTTTTGGAAGGTATTTTCATATTACATATGAAAAAGGATCTAAGTGAATTAATTCACGCTTTTTAATGCTGACTTATCATTCATGTTTATTTTAAACATTTCTTTTCTGACTAACAGAAATACTGAAATATATGCCTAGTACTCCTGAGTTTAATGCGTAAGTTTAATTTGAAGCAATCCCTACAAGAGTCATATCTTGTATTGTGTACAATGCTATTTTGTATACTATTTCGAAAGTAACACACGGTTATAATGAAATTAATTTGAAGGTAGCTCAATTTTTAGTAAAAATAATTTTGACCAGGTTATAGAGGGATAGTGAGAATACGTGACGTCGTAGTGTGATTTTTTTGTGATGATGGAGATGAGTCAGAAATACTCAAAATCATATGACGCCATTAATTTACGATGCTTAGTAAATTAATGATTAATCAATACTGCTACATCTTACAAATTAAAATTTAAAAGAAGTTTGACCAAAGTATAAATAAATCATTTCAAATAATTTCCAATGACAGCCCTACTTTGTTTACAGTTACTCTTAGTAACCATGATAAATGAATACTAATTAAATACAGTGCGAATCAACATTGATTGTGTGTATGGCCACCTGATTTTGATGCACACTCGTGAACTCATTCAGAAAGTAAACTTAAATTTTATCCGAACTGTAATAAGAGATGGCAAACAATTTTCATAAATAAGTCTTTTTTTAGCAATTTTCTTGTAGTCAAGACTCGAACTAAAACGGTAAAAATCTGAAAATCTATGCATCGATAGTACCGTGACGTATACAAATAATATTATATTCAAAAATCTACAAAATCCTTACAGTCCGCTATAAAGGGCACATCATTCTGTATAAAAAAATGCCTTACCAAGCTGAAAATAATCTATCAGTGAAACAAATGTATTTTTTCAACGATAAATTTCATCATGCTCTGCATATATCATTTTTTAGCACCAAACAGAACACAGTTTATTATGCACTAAAAAATACGAAACAAAGAAATAGTTTTAAGAAAATAGGTAAATATAATTTTTCTTAAGTTGAACACTAAACTGACGATCAATCGAAACAATTCACTAAGCACTGACAATCTTTCTTGATATACAACAGTGAATCCCAAGTATTTATATTGAAAATACAAGTACTTGATTTAATTAATTAAAAAAAAAAACACTACTGATACGACGATTGTATCATTTATTATGATGGGAAGTGAATCAGTGATAGTGAGGAGCGTTATTTGATAAATTTTATATTATTTTTGCTTGTATTGAATGAGAAATACCAAAAATAGCTGACATGACAGCTAACGCCGCATGCATTGGATAGCTGTAAGCGAAAGCATGTATAAAGCGAAACACCAATCAAACAGATATTAATATGTCTATCATTGTTAATAATATGTCAGTGTATTGATCACAAGAAGAACCCTATATCTGACGCCTCATTCAATCAAAAACAAGTTTTAAAAATACCAAAATTATGTTTGCAAATTTGATGAACATAAATTGAAGTACGCATTTCATTTTTAATCAAAAAAACTATCAGTGTCCACCAATACTTGAGTATATAATTGATTGTATTAAATATTTGTACATGCAGTTATATTTCATATAAAAAAATACACGAGTCTGTCTGTTTGTCTGTCTCAAAAACTCCTTCCGAACGGAGAATGATGAAAATGTGATGTTTGCACCCATAATTATGGCTGCCATGTCTATGTCAAAGTGGTTTTTTCATTTTTTAGCATTTTACTTTATAATTATTGAATTAACTATACTTTGGGGGTGTTACGTATGAGGTACGATCACACTTGAACATTATTCAGGACCAAAACAGCGCCATAGGAATGTAAGCGCAAATATTTCTGATGTTTGCATTTGAAAATTTAATATAACTAGAACACCTACTCTATTTATATAACACAAAAAATCTATTTATTCAAGCGTGGTATCAGTAAATATTTCATCAGCTAAGAGTAATATGTGATTTTTCGGCAAATTAGAGAGGAATGCATTGGCGATGATTAAAGATTTTGTTTGAATCTATATTAGGCGAAACTGGGTAACAGATATCTAGTAATTGTATTAACAATCCAAAAATTGATTGTTTGCATACATACTTAGAGCATATTATTCAAATTAATTGGTATGATTCCAGATTAACGGTAATGTCAACGCTAGTAGTATGCTACTACTTTAAGAATAAAGTGGCAAAGTCAATCACCTTCAACCAAAATCGTAACATTTTCGTCGTGTACAAATGCATTGTCCCTAGAGTACTTTCATTACCTGAATCAAGACAGAAAAATGATAATATAACTTAATCAGCACTGACATCTAGCGAGGTTTATGAAAAATATGACATTAAATTTTGTAAATTCGTCATTTTATTTATTTCCGAAGTGTTTTGAGTGACGTCGTCTTTTTGATGACAATATCGTTCTTTTGAACAATTTATATGCCACTTACCATTTTTCTTGAATGAGGAAAATCTAAGATTAACTCGTGAGAAATGACGCAATCCTGGTTGTTTTATAATCGTATGATCATTTTAATAATATATCATCATTAACGTCTTCGAGTGCCAATTAATACATAGTTTTTTGTTTCTTATTAAAATAGACTTATATGATTTCCATGAAAATCTAACCATACAATAATTATAGTATTCATTAAGTAAAACATTCATTGAAATTACAAAATAATAATTTAATTTAATATTGTATGTCAAATAACAATAGTGATTTTTAAAATTTAAATAACATAACTATACAAATGTGATCATTATTCGTAAGGTTTTCTGGTTGTAGAATATGTTGGCATGTAAATTTCTCCAAACGAGGTATGACTATTCAAATCGTAAACAGAAAACCATTTAATTTCATCGACTTCATAAGTTCCAGGTAGTGTCACATTTATATCCCTGCTGACATAACTTCCTAAGACGTTCGTGCTGAAAATTAAATAAAAAAATATCATAATTTTTGGGCAGAATAGATCTTTTTATACTGTGTTTGGATATGACAAAATGAGAATACGAAGTGATTTTAGCATTAACACAACAACATAATTAAAGGAACTATATTTAAATATAGAACATTATTTTTTAAAAGTTATATAGTAATTTTACACACAAAATTCAAGCTACTTTAAAATAAACCTCAAGTGTAGTTACTAAATAAGTCATCTGGTATCAAAAGCAGAACTGTTCCATACATCGTGTATGGAACAGTTCTGCTTTTGATACCAGACGATTCAAATATTCTTTTAACGAAAAGTAATTTTTGTACACATTTTGCATGTGAAAGAGCTCAGAGTTCTACAGCAGAGGATATAATATATTTCAGCTTTCATTATTGGCAATATCTTACATTTGCATATATCAATTTAGTACAATGCACAACCATTGGAATGTACATTAAAACTCTTAAAAACAATGACAAGCCAGACGACTGGTGGTAGATAAAGGTAGAAAGATTCTTGCTGGCAGCTAAAACTCAGCGTTGGATTTCAAGTTAATTAATATTGATTGAAAAACATTAGATTTTATGGATCAAAGTTACATCATTTATCTTTGAAACTGTTGCAGTCAATTTAATTCAAGATAATTAAATATGTTTTATAATAAAACACAATTTGATTATATATTTCACAATTTATTGTTAGTACTAACAGTTATCTTATAAATATTTAACCGCATTATATTTTTTTGTTTTTTTTTTGTTTTTGAAATGTTTAATGAATAAATTTGAAAATTTATAGCATTCAAGTGAAAATTTAAATATAATGCCAATTGTGCTTTACTTTTGTGGTTGGTTGGTAACGTTTTTTTAAAACTAAAATTGAAATATTTGATCATAACTTACGTTCCGAATTCATCAGGGATAATAAATCCTCTTGATCCCGGTTTTGATGCGCCACCTGCCCAGAAAAATGTATCCTCGCCTTTTCCGTCATAGTTGAAATCACTCAATAGCAACGTCTTTTGGTCAATTTGATAAATAACACCAGATACCTAAACATAACACTTTTATTAGTGGCTTAGTAATTAATTAATAACAAACGGATAGAGAAATATTAAAATCCTTGTAATTAAAAATAATGATTCAAAAAACACAGTTATATAGAATGTATGGCTTGATTTTTTATAGATATCATTTTGAAGATTATTCCGATGAAGAACTTTTTTACAATTTAGAAGATTAAATAAAAGTAAGCAAAGAGTTATGCTGTTATTAAGATAAAAAATAAAAACTTATTTATGTTTCAGTGTTCTCATCTTATCTCATTGGTTCTTAAAGCAGGGCGAGAAACTGATCAAAGAATAGTTCTCAAAAACATTTTTTTTTATTTATATATCTCTTGACTCGAGAAAAACTCCAGAATTTCTTTTAAAATTCCGGATAAATTTGGGAAACTTATAAACATATATAGTGGAGACGACTTAAAATAGTATATAAATCATTGAAATACCTACATTATGATCATATGAATTCAATGCTCCGATAAGCGTTCCTTGGTAAGATGAACTGTTGTCAACTTGACAGTTTGTCCCTGGAAAAAAAAATGTAGATTTCAGCAGAAGCGTGCAATGTAAATACGTAAAAACCGATTATAAAAAATAACAAAAAAATACAAATTGATGTACTTGACTGTTATGTTGAAACATTTATTACCTTGACAATATTTTGTGTCAGTCAAAATACTGAATACAAATAGGTATTAATGTTATTTATATTAATCTTAATTTTTTTATCTTAATTTATATTAATCTTAGAAACAAAATTTTATTGCTATTTTATAAATAACACCTAGACATTTTTTTTAAAACCACCATTGTCTCATAAAAAAACATCTAATTTTATAAAATAAGATATTATAATATGTAGAAAAAACTATGAGTGCAAAATAGAAGCTCAAATTAGAAGTAATGTTTTCATTCAATTTTCGTTTAACGAATAAAATCTAACAGCACGTCGTAAATAAAACAATAAAAAAATTATTGGAGGTTAAGTATCATAAGTATACAAATTAAAGTGCTTTATTTACCCAAGAAAACAGCAAAAATAATCACCGTAAAAAAAATAGACGATTCTGTAGTTTTTGAACTCATTTTCACTTTCTATAGTTAATGTTTTCTAGAATCAGTCAAACAATTGACATTAATATGTGTATAAAATAGCAACTCTGGTTGATCGACACTTCACTGTAAACAACTTTACTCATCTGAGTAACAACAAGAAAAAGAAACAATGATTTAGATGTACATGGGTAGATACATTATTCGATGACTAATCACGCTGTTGTATTGTAATGCAAGTAAAGAATTACTGACAATCGATTTGATTTTTATAAATCACTCTTTAATCTAAATGCTTATTGTAAAACAAATGTAAATGTTGAAATCGAGTTATTTTTGGCTAAAGTTCAAACAAAGGTCAGAAAATGCAGATTAAATAATAGTAACTTGCTCATCTCGTTCACTAAAATAAAATATTTGTTTATTTACATTTATTATCATAATTAATAGTATATTCACATGCTGTTTTCAACTAGTATTTATCTGTGCAAGCATTTGATAAAATGTATGCAGAAAGAACTACACCATGTCGTTGTAATTTGTTGTTGTCGTTATTCAAAAAACGTTACGTCGCAAAAGTAGTTTTTGAGTTAATTGAAAGTAAATATAATAAATTTTAATGTTAATCAAATACAATTCAACAGTCTTTGTCTAAATATCGTAAAAATAAAAACTATCCAGCAATACTAGCTGTTATGATTCAGTGAACATTAAATAATATTTTTTTTCCTTTTTGCGCGTGTAAAATTGATTCCATTGAAATATAATGTAGTTTTTTAAACGATAGAGGTTTGAAAAGGAAATTTTTGGAATGAATGACCTCAAACACGAAATTTGCAACCTTATGACTTAATTAATTTTTAATGTAAATGCAATTGTTAATATTTATAATCACTGATAATCCTAGGTTTGTGACTGAATAAAAGGAAAATATTTCATAAAAGAGAGTAGAAAACGTGTCATGCATACCTATATATTAATACAGAAATAAAGTATTTATTTACAATGTTCCCAATGTAATTTTTACGAATGACGTGTTTATTCATAAAGTGTACTGTAGTGTAAAGACTTATGTACTTTATTAATATTTCAGAAAAAAAAAGATTTTTCATTTTGTACAACGCATATCAGCACAATCGGACCATGTTCTTGAAATGTCATGCGAGAATTTTGTTTTTTCCAGTCTCTCAATTCTTTTTGTTTCAAGCTGATTTTTTTAATCAGCCAATCGATAAAACACATAAAATTGTTGTCTATAGATTCTTATGTGACTCATTAGTGGATATTACGAGGAAATCAAATATTTCTAAGATATTTTTTATTAAAATAAAAAACCATTCAATAATTATTATTCCTAAGAAGAATTTCCTTCTGTTGACCCTTGAAGATTTTGAAACATTTTCCCCTGTTGAGTTAGTTATTATACAAATTCTCTGACTATATCAACGCACAGTTCTAACCTTTATACACGTGGCCGAAACTGTAACCATTTTTTTTCTTCTTAAAACTTGTGTCGCTAGCTGCAAAAGTTTTGCATTTGATTGATCAATGAATGCATCACATAAATAGCTTAAAATATTTTACAAAGCAACGAATTTAAATGATAATGCAAATCATAAAAATATTGTGTTTTTAACATTCTGTTCTTGTTATTCGCAATTATGTGCTTTTTTTTAAGAATGGTCATTGCTAAATGCATAATACATTGACGTCTGCTGTGATATTGCATTTTCTTTGAATACTATCGGGAAAAACATTATTTTTGGGTGGTCGAGCTAAAGAAGTTGAAAACAAAAGTAATTTGCATAATTCGTAATTATCTGTTATATTAAAATTATTCCACAAGATTTCAATATAAGACGTTAAATATAGACTCTTGTTCTGATTACGCTCTTTCATGCATCATCGGACCGGACCGTATAATCAACTTTTTTTTAAAAATATATTCATTATTCAAAATGATTTTATAATAATATGTAACAATTATTAGAAAGAAACACCAAAAAATCATTGCCATCTAACGAAGTTTTGCTGGAAACTAATAGTGTGGAAACGAACCATCAACTAAAATGAGAATAAGGATAAATATACTTGCAGATAGTTTATCAACTTGATCAGATTGATTAATGAAAATGAAAAATAATTTTACTACAATAATAAAAAGGATTGAAGGTAATATATGCATAACTCGTTGAATTTTATATGTATTAAATTATACACTGTTTATATAAACTTAAAAAAAATTACCGTGTTGAGTACATACATATTTAATATACTTTTATAACCCAACATAAGCATATAATTGAAATATCAAACGTTCTCCTGTAATAGTGAAACATATATCTAAGAATAAAAAAATACTTAATGAAATTCATATACATACGATTTAGTGTAAAAAAACAATCGTTGTACATTTTCACACGTTTTTTCATTAACGACCCGGATGCAGCGGCGAAGAGCATTGCAATGCATGGAGATCCCACGCAAAGAGAGGCCCAAATTTTCGCATAATAAATATAGCGAATAGTGTTGTGGAAAAGAAGGGGGGGGGGGGGGGGGGTGGGGGGAGACCTTGCATGGCGTTTGCACGAAGGAAATTTTAAGTTATATTATATTATATTATTAGTGTAATTTTCCAAATGCAGATCACCTTAATGCTGCCAAAGTCTTGGTCGAACAAATGGTTTTTACAAAGATATTTTACCTATAAACATTTTTTTTTGTTCAAAAATTGAAATAATTGTAAAAAAAATGTTTTTAATGATATTAAATATTTATTTCATGCTTAAAATTATTAAAATACACTGAGATATTAATTTCTTGCAGCAAAAATATATTGAAACATTTACAGCATTTAAAAAATATAGCAGGTAAGACTTTTTCCATGTTTATGTTTAATTATTCAGGTTCTATACTTATAATCAGAACGGGCAAAACATTTTTATACGGAACCGCCATTTTTATTTAAATATGGTTCATAACTTGGCACCTGTCACATTAGCAGCATAACGATCATTTACTCTTGACAGACGTTCAGGTAGGCATTTTTGTACAATTTCATTGTATTATTATAATATGATACAATATATTCGACATCCAAAACGACCTACTAAGCAGGTTTTTAATTTGGACCGATTTTCTAACTTTAATTAAAAATCGTTTGAACTAAATGACACGCAATCTTAAATTTATTTTGTTTCATAGCGTTGATTTTAAACTATTATATACCGATACATCGAAATAATCAATCATAAAAAATATATTTAAATATTCAATTTGAGTAAAAACTTTTTTTATTATCATGAAAACCAGTGGCTGTCAACTTTTTAAAAGACTGGATAGAAACAAACAGTTTTAAAAACAAGGTGGTAAAAGTTTTTATAAAAGCCATGTGACCCGCGGCCCCGATACAATTGAAAAAGGTATTTTTTTCAGTTAAGTAATTTTAGTTGACTGTAGTTTTAGTTCCAGCCATGGCAAGTTCAATTCAAAACTATTCGCGCTGGACAAGTTGGTTTTAAAGCCGGACTGCTCTTGTGGGTATGCCGAGAAGGACGTTAATCACGTTCTGTGGGACTGCCATGAGATGGAGTCCGAACGACCAGAATTGTTTGTTGTGGTCCGTCCTCACACGGGCCCAATAGTCCACGCTGACTTGATTTTAACCAAAGCTAACTTCACGGCATTTGAAAAGTTTGCCAATTTATATGGGGATCGTCACAACCTTGACTCCTCTCTAAAGTCATTAAACTCGTCTACATCGACGAGCTCTCAGTATACGGACTATACACAAAATAATTAATATCAACTTGATTTAAGTGTCTGAGCTAGTCACACTTTTATTATTATTATTTTAAGCACATTAGTGCATGGTTCAAAATCAGTCCCGTGCAGTTCTGCTCGGGCCATGAATGTGAGGGAAAAACTCCTTTTTTTCTGTCGATAGCGTTGTGGAAGGCGGCCATTAAACGTTGGCTGCATATATACAATGGGTGGTGGTGGGAAACCAACATGTAGTTTTAGTTTTGTTGTTCAAATCCAAAATCAAAAAAAGTTGGCGACTCATAGGTTGGGAACCCGTGATTTATGTCATACACAGGAATCAAGATTTTCTGGTGTTATTCTATTTGGAAAAGCATTCTAAACACATTTCATTCGAGAAAATGTTTATTGACAAGAATTTGTTGAACCAAATGCTGATAATATAGTAATGGCATTTTTTAATCGTGAAAATACAGTGCTTTATGACGCACTACATAATGAAATTGCATGTGTTCTGTATTTTCAAAATGCTGGCAAAGACCTTTAAATTTATTTGTTCATATAATTGAACATTTGAATTCAATGTATTATAATTCATAATATATAGTTTGATAAAAAATATATTATCATATTTTCATGGCGGATAACTCGTAATGTAGTGGGTAATTCAAATACTCGCTGGTAACAGGTTGCCGAACGCTGATTTAAATGTTTTTTTGCAGCTTTAGCACTCACTGTAAACTTACACTAAGTTTGTTAAAACGGTAGGATATTTACTAATTTGATTTTCTTATTAGAAAACGTTTTGCTTAGTTAGTTACACTATCAATAGTTGTTCAATTTTAAAACACAAAAACATTTTTGATTGCTACGACCAGTGACATACTAGCAAATCTGAACCCATATGTAAAACAATACACATATTGCCAATTTAAATTGACAGCAAATACAGAATTCAAAATGACACCCAGTAATTTTCTTAATTAAGAATACATGTAATATTTTTCGTCGCAGACATTCATTAAGAAATTTAAAATAATTAAAAAAATGATTCACAATGAATTTAAGGTCACTTTTCAGCTGATCACTTCCAGATATGGAAAGTTGCGTGTGGTCACGTACGTCGGTTTATTACTCCGCCCCGTAGGATTCGACTTCCAGGACGGCCTTGCTTTCACTTTCAATCAATGTCCGATTCAACCTTTTAAACAATGATCAGAAAATTTACAATGTTGATGAAATACTACTCGAAACAATGGTGTGACATTGATGGTTATGTGTTTAATGGTTCTTTGAAATATGGAAAACCATAAATGAAGAATTATGCTTCAATATATAAACACTGACCAGCATTTTAATACATTACAAAATTATCCTTATCAGCCAATTATTCTGTAGTGAATGTTTCGACATATTTTGATTGATTGCAATGCTCCATTGGGCTTCATACCTTAATCATATAGTATGTCATGTAAAACATTAATATGGCATAATACGCTCTATATATGTGCATTTTCTGGAGCGTACTTAACTACAAACACTCCACATAACTGAAATTTCAACTATAATAATATATATAAGCATTAATTCAAGCAAGTATTTTTCATCACGTTAGTTACAAAACATAAATGTGTAATTCTCTTGCACCATTTTTGCGTTGTAATATTTTTGTTTTTGATAAATAAGGCCTTTGATGGTCATAATAATTAACGTAAACTATATAAATCTAATAAAAATAGGTGTTTTTTTTATTGCATACAATACAAAGTGTTAGTAACCGACTATCTTAATATAAAATTCCTTTTATATCAATTTATATATATAAATGAATCGATGTTTATGATGCTTTCACATCTACTTTATAGTGATCCGGACATTGGGCCTAGGAGCGAAACGAGGCGCAAAAAAAAATGATCAGAAGAGTACTAATATTGCATACGCAACACTGTATTTAGCGCTTTTAGAAAGGGAATTTGATTGAATGACTCACAATCAATTGTCGCTAAAAATCTATTTGCCTTAGATCAGTCATCAATTTGAATCTACAATAATATGTCCTAAATTTCAGGGGATGTCGTTGAAAATATACAGTTTATTATTTAAAAAAAAACGCATTTCCAATCCTTAAACAACGGGTCATATCAAAAGTGATTAGCTAACCACTAGTCCTGTTCTAGCCATATGCTTTATATTTCTACTCTTTTCGAGAAAAATAGATTGAACGATTGAGTAACATGCGGTTCTCATTAAAAATGTGGAGGTACCTCCATTAATAAACCATATACGACACATTGGGAGTGGACATAATATGGGTAAGATTGAAAAAAAAACTTAAAACAACATTAAATATTTCCAAAGACGGTTTCTAAAACTAAACAATGATGAGAATATAGCCGTGGGAATAATGGTTATTTGTTTTGCTTTATTTGACTATCTGAAACGCAGCACACATACACACTTTTTCTTTTTGCCTGAATATCCTTCGCATCAAGTGGGTCGAACAAATGCTGACAGGTAACACTGCCACCAGGTAATAATTTCTAGTGATATAATAAAAGTACAATAATATAAAATGAATAAGTAATAAAAACTGAACAATAGTTAAAAGATCCTCTATAGTTTGTAATAATAATAAAAGTATTAATGTCAGTAAAAATAAAAGTAAATATTATTCCACTCAATAAGTTATTCTTTTGTGCTACCTTGTTATCATAAGTATGTATTCAAAAATACATTGACAAGCCAGGTGAAACCATATGGTGATTACAAAGTTTATAATGAATATTTATTTGAGTGATTTCTTTATTTGTGTATCAATCATCATCATTTACCATGACCAAAAAACCTTGTTTATTATCTTGATGAATGCATGTTTATTACACACAATATATGCGTGTTTCCAGTGCACGCATAAATTGCAGCATTTTATAAAATTAAAATTATGTTGACAGTTATTTTATCGCAAAATAATCAAAAAACATGTTTTAAAGAATGCAGTAGTATTTTTTTTCCGGCGTAAATCGATTTTTTTTACATTTAAAAGTGAATTTGAATATTGCCTAAAATAAAGATTTCCAAAAATTTCGAATCCCTTTCTTTGATTGCAGATTAAAAACAACAACCTCTTGCCACCACAACATATATTTAACCACTGGATGTAAAAATCTATGTTAAAATCGACATTAGTTTTGCAAAAAAAATAAACAGTAGTTGGTACTTTTCGAAGTATAGTGTTCATTTAAGGGTTATAATGTTTTTTGACAAAGTAAAAGGTACTATCTTTAATATTATTGATATTCATTAACATATCACACAGAAGCTTATGTAAATGGGAGTTTGAAAAAAAGATATTGATATACACTTTTCCAAGATGGTAAACATATTTTTTTTTTCAACCCAATCACAGTATTAGAGAGTAATAATAGATTCAACATATCTTATACGTATGAGGAAAATATATACGGAACTAGAAAACGTCTAGTAAGCTAATCGGTTTGCCAACGCTGATTTGTAAGAATCGTGTAAGTGGGAAGAAAATGTAAACATCATAGACATTCATGGATTTGTAAAAACATCCATAGTCTATTGAAAAGTTTTTGTTCGTAGATTCGAGCTCGTAGACTCTGTAAGCAAAATGGATAAACGCATTAGAACCTTGGTGACTCAGCAACAGGCAAATTAGACAAAAGATTCTATGAAAGTCAAACTTTATATATTATATTAGGAATAAAAGACTTAATTTTGTAACTCTGCATAATTAATTAATATAAATACGGTTTCGTTCAGTTGATAAAGCTCGCAATGAGCGCAACTGGTTCTGATAAATAATGTGAAATTATTACAATAATTTATCTCATTTTTAAAACAATGCCTTTCCGCCAAAAATTGATAGTGAACGCCTTGAAAGTGGTCTATATATTGTATTTATCTAGCTCGGTACTGACTCTATGCACTTTACAAAGACAAATTTATTTAAGAATATCGTTTTTTTGTACTAATTGATAAAAAATGTTTTATATTATGAAAAGATAATAAATTTATATTTGCAAAAAATAAGTTGTACTTAATGAATAATCCTTTAAGTCGCTTGGTATCGTTCATAATTATTGTTAAACTTGCAAAAAAATGTTATTTACTGAATAAAGTGTTTCGTTATTCTTTTCATCCATTTTAAAAGTTTTTTTTTCAATCAAACTCTTACACTGGCAGCCTAAAAGTTTCTGCTGTCAATTAGGAGAGCTGTCTGAAACAAGTTACTAACAAGGTGCGCTGAAAAGTAAAGTCAATTGCCCAAAGCCCAAAGCATGTTTCTTATAAAATGTCAACGAAATATTGAGTGTTATATCGAGCAGCCCGAGTAATTATAGACTTTATATTCATGAGAACTTAATTTATTTACAACAGAGGATTTTTTTTTATATAGATATGAATTATTTACGTCTCGTGAATTGTCAGTAGCTGCAGGTTATCCATGAAATTACACTTGCATACGTATATGGCAAGAAGAAAAAGTATGTATATACATGATAGCTGGAATCAATGAAGGTCCATAAATAAAATCCAATGAAATTTATTTTTGTTTTTACAGTCACATATAATTTTCCATATTATGCAAACATACGATGTGTACAAATTACTGTAGTATATAATGTATATATAATCTTTTTATTGATAAATCGGTTAAGGCGGTATAAAATTGATAGTGATAATAGTTTGGGATGAATTGCGACACTAGTTTCTTTGATACTAACATAAATTGAGGATTATAATTTATATTACGATTATTTACCATTTCGGTTACCAATGTACAGTATATGGACTCCTGATGGAGTTTATCTCAACAGACGTGTTTCTAAAAAAACTTCTTGTTACTCAGTTGTTCATCCTCTATTTTTTTTAAATATAGAGCTAGGACATGAAAAGTGGTTAGCTAGTTGCTCTCGCCCCGTTTGTAGAATAGGATGAGTGGGAGGGCGGAATTCAAGACATCACAAACATCCATGAACAGAAATTTATAAATCAGTTGAAAAATATATAGACAAAGTATAGTATGTTAAAAATTAGTAAAAAATAAACTAGTAGTGAATGGTTAAAAAGCTCGTAATATATAATGCAATTGAGACCCAATAATTAAGTAAGCGTGGTTTAAGCAAATTTTACAAAACAATCAATTGCTAATTATTGTTATTAATATATTTTTCTATATCAAGTATTCAATGTTCCTAGCCAACAGTACTTATCGGTGTTTTATATTATTGTTTTTTTTACATTGGTAACATAGCAAGCTAATTGCAACAATGATTTGGTTTTCGTTGAAGGGTTGGGGAAGAGTATTGGTTTTCCGTTCAGTATTTAAGAGTATTATGGTTTTAGTACCTCATTATCCCTTGTTGGAGAAGAGAATTAGTGTTAATTTTGTTAGGCGATTAAATGGAGGGGTGAAAATATACCTAATCATTTTGTCAAGATTAGAAATCGTGAACCTTTTTTGCAAGAAATATAATTAATTCATAAAAAATCTTTCTATTACATAAATTAAATAACTATACATTTTTTATCAAAATAAATACATTAAATTAATGTTGTTTTCATTAGCCAAGCCGAATATTTTATTTAACAGTCGTCTAAGGAAACTATTTTCAGCTTTTTTCATTAAAAAAATCTCATTTTTTAATATTATTAGCTACATCATTGCAGATATCAGAATAACCATATATTATTTTAATATCATAATATTCTATCTTATAATTATATGTCATTATTGTTTTTGTATTTACATAAATGAAATCTGTTTTGGGACATTCTTTCAAGCACTAAAATAAGTTTGATAAATTTTTAAACAAGTGAATCATTATTTTTAACCTTTCTTCGTTACCCGAAAGCTCAATGTGATACTATCCGTGTTGAATTAAATGTTCGAATTTCAAGTGAAAAAATATTATTCATCCACCTGTAACAGATCCAGTTGAATGCATGTTGTAATTCTGGTTCACTTGAGTTAATATGAAAATAATACATGCAATTAAATTGATAATCATAATATAGTGAAGTAGAGGTAGATTATGTTTTACATTCCATTGCCAATGTATACAAATAATACATATGCTCATAAAAAATATTCCTTTTTTTTAAATTGATCATGCAGTTTGAATAATAATGCATAAAAAGATATAATAAAGTATTGCATATCGATAATCTAACATTGACAACTCGTATTTTTTTTTATTCTTTGTTATAGTCTTATATAATTATTTAGGTATAACTTAAGATATACTATAAAAGTATATGCGGAAATCTTCACTATTTTGTAATCATACAATTCTTTTAAGGCAGAAATACTTTTTTTATTTTTTATTTTCCTTTTTGTCACTGTTTTCTTGTTTTAAAAAACCACCGTCGAATAAAAGTAAAAAGTCAGTTACGAGTTGTTAATTTTGGAACATTAATATACATACAACCAAATACAACATATTATATATTTTTTTAATATACTTAAAGTAATAAAATATAGAACGAACAAATTATAAGCCACTGTATATATTAATATATTATTTTTATATCTAGTGATTGGAGTAATATCATAAATAATTTTTAACTAACTGAGATGTTTTAAAAATTCTACCAGGATTGAGTTGATAAGTCATAAATATTTGTGTAAATTTTGATTACTAATTTCTCTTATTTATAGTCGCTGTCGCTGTAGTACGGGTGTCAGTATTGCTCACCAATTAAAGTATTTTGTGAATATTAATAAAATTTATAGTTTATTAATTATAACTATCATTTTTCATAATTAACCTTTTAATTTCCAATACTCATAAATGTATTCGATTATAAAAACCAGGTCTCGTCAGACAGAAACAAGCGATGACGAAATGATTTATCTCTTTAAAACGCTTTTAATAAGAGCAATATGTACTTTATACTTTACCATGTTTTTACTACACAATATTTAAAATAAGTCCGTCGACTTATAAATTACCAGTAGCTGAGAAAAGATTTGAAATTTTAAAAATATTTAATGCAATTGGAATATTTGAAAAAACTAGTTGCACTAAATATTTATATATTGATCATCAACTTCGTTAGACATAAAGTTCAAAATAACCTGTCGCGAAATAATGGCAAAATAAATATTCAAACGGTCATCAATAATTTAAAAATATTAATCCGCGCCCGAGATTATAACGTTTTATCTACAGGTGTTTACAGATTGAGTACTAAAGTTGAGTTCAGTAGTAGGACACTAAAAATATTTATGTAATTACTTAGACAATATCAAAATTTTGTTATTTTTTTTCGACGAAAGCATTATTTATTATCTGATTTCTGGACCCGATATATCGTAAACATTTACACTTAACTCTTATTTAAATTATTATGAGTTGTCTAAATTAGATTGATATGACTACTCAATAAGATATATGTGAAAAAAACCATTATTAATTGTGTATTCAAGATTCCTAATGCTTATTTTAAATAAACCTATATCTTCAATATTCTAAAGAGTGAAAAATCAATCAAAACATGAACTATTAATCAGAATTTTGATCGCAAACAAATATTAACTCTTCCTTTTGTGAATATAAAATAAATGTTTGTTATGATTTACGTGTCAGATAAATATACCGTTTTTATTTCCTTACAATTTGTAAATTTTCTTTGAATAATATGTATGAATTTATGAAGATATATGACAACACAAACTAACACTTTCAATTTTGTAAATATTGTTTTACAATAAAATTGAAAGTTAAGGTGTATTATTACTTATTGTATAGAGTTGAGCATAACAGTATACGAGTGAAGTATATCTACACATTGGTGCGTATTATCATGTTTATGATACATATTAAAATCAAAATTATTTTAATTTGAAAAATGACAAGGCTAGCTTAAATGATATTTAGTGGTTTTAATTAATACAAAAAAAAAATCGAGCATGAATTTTTGCTTACACATCCTAATCGAAATCACTTACAGCGAAAATCTGCTCACACGAATAAAAATAGTATGATTCCATTATGTTAAAATTTAATGTTTTATACATTTCAATATAATACAATTTGAATCGGAAGAGGGTTTTGAATAAAAAACTTAAATATTATGGAAAAAGATTCAAAGCTTGTATACAATTTTCTGCGTATAGCCAGGGCCTAATCACAAAGTTGAATCCGTATTATTGCGTTCTGGCTGATGATTTAACGTGGGTTATACCATCCCCAGATTTTTTTTGAAACGAAAAGAAAGACATTCCCGTGTCTTGTATAACCACTTTCATAACGTTTGTGATACATCTAAAGCCGCTTATAATATTGCATTTCGATTTCTAATTTATTTTGACATTTGTGGCTATGGTTATGTTATTTTGATGATTTTTTTCAAGCGTATCACCATTTCTTTTCGTACTGGGATTTGAACCCGTGAACTCCATTTTATAAGCCAACGACGTTGATACTTGACCATGCAGCCAACCAGATTCATTTTGAATGCTAATAAAAAGTTTAAGCCGTAGTAATATGTTACGAAAAGCTATACAGATTATGAAAGTTATCGATATAATTGAACTTCCCAGAGAGAATAAAATTAAGCTGTTATTTTATTTTAAATTATTTAACTTTTATTATATTTACATTTTTAATAATGTTAAAAATAAATATTTATAGACAGAGCACCTATTTAGCTCTTAGCACCTTTACAAGTTGCTACAATTTAAATCAGAAGCAAAACGAGTATGCGTTGTCCTATGTTATTGTTGAACGAGATCGCCGTATATAAATCCTGGGCTCGAATCCTACAACTCACAGTTTACTTTGGCAACAGTCCTGTCGGTTTCCAACTGCAGGAGGTTGTAAGTCAGTCTGAATTGAAAATAAGTGAAAGAAATCTACAATGAAGTCTTTTGTAAGTGCCATAAATACACTATTATTTTGATACTCTTTCTATCTCTTGGAAAGAATATTTTAACTTAGTTTTACGGTTAATTTATATTTTGCGGCTAAATTGTAATTTTAAAGAAAATTACATAATACTGTTATGATATACATACATGAAATCTTGTTTGACTTTATTATAAACTTTTTTATTCCACTAGTTGTGTTACTAGGTGTGACAATATAGTCTGACGATCTTTTTCAAAGAGAAGAACGACGTTTAAAAAAAACGAATTTCGAAGTAATATGAATTATATTGAATTTTCAAAACCTTATCGTCATATCCATTGAATTTATTGTTTTATATTGATTCCTGATAGAGAGAAATTAAAAATATTAAATTAAATTATTTGACCTGCTTATTTTACAAATTTACATATAAAACTAGTTCCAGGCTCACTTGGCAGTTGAGTGAGTTGATCGCTTTCTTTAAGATGAATTATATTTATAATGATGTTATTTTTCCCATACTTATCAAGTTGAGAGTAAAAGTGATTATAAAAGGTTATTTTTTAAGAAAACGTTTGAGTATTACGATTCATAATTTTAAAAAGATTAAGTGATTCAATTAATTATGTATACATTCATGAACAAATATTATGGATTAGGAGTGGCTATATTAAAACGAGCTTGGTATTTATGTGTAACTCCTACGATTGAACTACTCACATATTCATTGTTTGCAATATTGTAAACATGTATTTTTACTCATATTGTGGAGGGTTACATACTAGGTCAACAATAATTCAGCATTTGATTTACAACGATAAAATGTATAATATGTTTAAATTTGACTATATAGTTCATACTATTTATATTTCGACATTTACTTTTTTAAGTGAATATTGACTACCTACTGTTTATTCTTATCTAATTAAAATATTAACAAAATGGAATAAATAATTGAAAATATAAAATTAATCATAATTTTTGTGTACAGATTATTAAACAATATGATATCAACCAGTGGCGGTTCTAGGTGGGCTAAGCCCGACCTGTATTTTTCACCCAAAACTTTAGATGGCTGAATAAAAATGAACAGCGATTCGGCCGCTGAGCAAAATAAATACATTTATAAGCGTAACTAACCTTTCCCAAATGAATACAATATCTTTGTTTTGATTTTCCTCTGTCAATATAAGACAATGCCATGTCTACCTACAATTATATTCTCGATTGTGTTTTGTATTACAATTTAAACCGAGCCGGCATAAAAAAAACAATAACCTTATAAATACTTAATAGAGAACAGGCAACGTGACGTCAGTCTGCCAACACCTACGTATTAACGACTCAGGGGCTTGAAAGATCTAGTCCGTGCTTTTTCTCTTACACTGGGGCGCAATCAAGAACGGTTAGATTTTTTTGTATTCGTATGTACGGAAACGTCATCAAACTCACACGACTGTACGTCAAATTATCAAACTTCTGTCAATTGTTGGGGGCTTAATTGAATTTGCCCATGACCCACTCATATATTCAAACACAAATACCAATATCATTGTATTGTATGAAAGTGACAGATATTGACTTTCAGTGACAGCTCTGTATTGCTTTTTGTACTTGTTATTTCACTTTGAAAGAGACAAATTTAAGGTTGTTATTTTATTATTTCTTCCTTACATTAGCATTGATTTTATTATATAGTAATTTATGCTTTGCAGTAATGTCGTAATATTTGTTTATTTGGTTGTGGGTTAATGTATAAGGTGAAGTGGAAAAATATACAATTTCGTAAATGGTTTACAATGCTAAACTTTTCTCTAGCCCACCCAAGATTTTAGTTCAGGAACCACCACTGATATCAACAATATAAAAATATACATTTAGAAATGTATTGCAAAGCATGTTTACTTTCTTGATTTTCGATTAATACCGTTTTTTAAAATCTTATTTTATTATTGATGTAAAATGTATAAATATATCATATAATACTTTCGATGGTTTCGGCGGTAACTTTGTGGAAGTTCATTTTAATAGAAAATTTAAATTAACTTTGATTATTCCACGTATTGTGTAACTAACTGTGACACGTGTTTCGCCTCTTTCAGAGGCATCTTCAGACTTACTATCGCAAAGTTTGCTTAAGTAATGAAGCAAGATTGATTCTAATATTTTAAAATTATAAAATTACAAAATGGATTGGGTTTTTTTTTTTAGCAAACTTTGCGATAGTAAGTCTGAAGATGCCTCTGAAAGAGGCGAAACACGTGTCACAGTTAGTTACACAATACGTGGAATAATCAAAGTTAATTTAAATTTTCTATATATCATATATATAAACAATTCTCGTAATAATTCGGAAATTGTACGAACTTATTTTAGATAATGTTAAAATAATAAATAAAAATGCCTTGTTACTATAAAATTATGTTATTTGCTTAAATAAAACCTACATTTAAATCTATTATAGTTCACTACCAAAAATGATAAAATAACATGAATCCTAGCAAGGTAATTTGATAGAACACAACAGAACGAAAATTCATTACCACTAAAATTTGGTGTAAAATCCACCTCGCCTTGGATTGATGCGTCTTGTTACAAAAAGCAATATACAAATACATACACATTGTCAAAAGCGGCAAAAAATATTTGCCGATTTACAAATTTTGAGAAAAGTTTTCTTCAAAAACACAATATATAAGCTAACAAGCTTACAAAAAATCAAATCTTAATTAGGAATATATTATTTTATGGATTGGATTTTTTAAAATTTGAATGATTCTGGTATCTAATATTTAAACACTTATTTCGCTTATAATAACTATTTTATTTTATTTCAAGACATAATATAATAGAAAAAAGAATCTCAACTTAATACTTACAATTTTTGATTGAAAAATAAAAACCTATTTTTAGCAAATATTGAAATGTATATATATCGTTTTAGTAACTAGACGCTTTGTAATTGTTTGTAAGGATCACAGTAAAGTTTTTGTAGTACTGTCTGTGTCTTATAAAATCTATTTTAATGAAGATTATTTATTATTTTCTTAAGCGCATCGACGATATTTTAAATGACTGCAACGAAACCTCCGAATGTGGATTGCGTATTAAACTAATTCATTATGTATTGCATTTGTAACATTCAAATAAGGCGCCTTCGGCAAACCAATCTATGACCAAATCTACGATGTATTTATCGTATTCAGGTAAAAAATTAATAGTTTATAGCATACGTGTGAAAATAATTTATTTTATTACGCCACAATATCAAAAGGGATTACTAAATAATAAATATAACCTCTCCCACTTAAGCGGGATAATTTCGGCAAATTTCAGATGGAACTCCTGCCTATAGTTAAGCATCTGATTAAATAATAGGTAATGCTAATTTTCAACATTGTATTTACTTTGAAACCGCAAAGAGAAAAGGTAATATTATTCGTATTTTAATTAAGTTATTTTGAGCAGTGTACACGTGCTTAAAATAATTCTATTATGAAGATAGAATTACACATATTATCCTTTATTCTACAGTGGGTTCGTCAGGATAAGGTTATTCGTAACTACGTGCGTAAATATTTTTCGACGTTGTTTGATGCTTAATAAAGTAACATTTTTTTATGTTCCAAGTAAAAAATCTATGGTTTTCTATTCAGAAAATACGAATGTAGGAACTATTGTTTTATTGAATTCCAAAGAACTTTTACAAATAATAAAATGAGAGAAAATTGTAATATATTATGAGTTATGTGATTGTCATTATCGTAAACAAGAGGTATGTAATTTTAACCGCAAATTGATTATTATTACGAGTTACGTTTTCAAACTTACCTTGCCTACGTATCCTACGATTATCTTTTTATACTTACCCTGCCAGGAAAGACAAGCTGAGTAGTTGGCACATATCTTTTTTACTACAATACATTCAGTTGAATATGCTTAACAAAAACCGATGTTTTTAATAAATTATTATTTTGACATTATTGCCATAAGTATAATTGCTTTTTACATACACTGATTTTGATAGAGGCGTAAAAATACTCATACTTATGGAGAACGGTGAAGCGTTCGGTCATTACCTGGAAATAATTGTAATTTCTTTATTAAAAAGTTTTTATTTTCAATCATTCCTACTCCTTGAAAATGAGACAAAAACATATCACCATCATATTATTCTATCGGCACAAACAATTAGCATCAGTCGATCGACGAACTACCTGTGTTTATAAAATACTAATTGCCAAAAAATACATTATTAATTCATCCTTCGCTGTGGGTATTTTTTTTGTTGAATTAATAAACTCATCCCATCGAGATGCTCCTGTTTGATATAAATTCTAATATCATTCAGATAACGTTGATTTTATTTATTTTAAATTGTTTGAATGCATTAGCATCATCTCGTCTTAATTTGTGCCCCACCCGATTTAAAATTGAGGAGCAAACATTCAAAAAGTGTTTTGTCACAAATTTTGAAAAATGGCGTTTTATATCAATTCTGATAGCCCATAATAAAACCTATGAATGGAAATCAAAATTAGTGTTCAAAAAGGTTTTTTTTCATATTAAAATGAAATCATAGAGTTGACACATTCATACAAACCGTCACTTTTGCAACACTTAAATCATCATTTTCCAAGCTTTGTATTTGTGTGACAAAACACTTTTTGAATGTTTGCTCCTCAATTATTCGTGAGATCCAAATCTGGATGACCTTTAATATTGTGATTAATAATCTTGATATGTCGTTATGTGTATCTAATAGTTTGTCAAGTTAGATTTATTACGTGATTGTAAAATATCGTGTGAATTTACCGTTTTGTTTTGAAACACTATAATGTATCAAAAAGCTATTTCAATGTGTTTCTGATTTAAAGTATAATGTTTGTAACATCACATATTATATAAAGGGTGATTCATTTAGAGGTACTTTTTCTTATTGGGATTTGATAATAGATAACACGTGAGTTGTGCCAAAGTGTTATTTTATTTTTGTTCAGTATTGTTTTAAAATTCATAATGAAAAGACTTACGCCGGCACAGCGCTACAAATTATTCAGCTGTATTACGCAAATCAGAGTTCTGTGAGAAATGTTTTTCGTGCAACATTTTGTTTAGCGATGAGGCCCATTTCTGGCTTAATGGATATGTCAATAAACAAAATTGCCGTATTTGGTTTGAAGATCAACCCGAAGAGGTTCAAGAGCTGCCACTACATCCACAAAAAACAACGGTTTGGTGTGGTTTATAGGCTGGTAGAATAATCGGTCTATATTTTTTAAAAAATGAGGCTGGCCAGAACATAACCGTGAATGGCGCCCGTTATCGTTCCATGATAACGGACTATTTGGTGCCTAAAATTCAAGCCCATAATCTCCACGACACTTGGTTTCAACAAGATGGCGCGGCGCTACTTGCCACACAGCCCGTGAAAGCATGGCTTTATTAAGAGAACATTTCGGTGTCAAATAATTTCACGCTTCGGACCAGTGAATTGGCCGTCTAGATCTTGCGATATAACACCTCTAGACTTTTTTATTTAGGGCTACGTAAAGTCGAAAGTCTATATAATTAAATCGACTACGATTGAGGAATTGGAGGCCAACATTGCTCGCATCATTACCCAAATACCAGTCGAAATGCTCGAACGCGTCATCCAAAATTGGAACTTTCGAATGGACCATGTTAGGCGTAGTCACGGCCAACATTTAAAAGAAATAATATTTAAAAAATAAATGTAGAAAATGGGTCTATTTATTATGTTAAAGACTATGTAATATTTTTTTTTTATAAACGTTTTTTTGTCTTTTGAAAAAAGTACCTCTTAATGAATCACCCTTTATAACACACAAATATCGTTATTGTACTGGAAAATAGACGTTGGTTAGTTAGAATTTGATAGTTCCGAGTCTCTTATTTTTATAATTTGTGTTTAATTTATAAATATAATGTCAAACTATAAATTTATGCCGATATAACAGTATCATAGTTAAAAATTTAAAAAAAACACGGATATATTCCTGCCTTAAAATCTGCATTTATAATTTCTGATAAAAAATGCTACAAAATGTTATTACCAAGCAGGTACAATAAATGCACCAACTGAGTTATTCCTGATAAATAATTGATATCCAATGTGACAATTTGTTTAAGCAAATATCACATTCGTGGTCAGTGTTTAACATTTACCTCCGTTTTAGCCCCTTGTATTGTCTATTTAGATGAAAGAATTACTAGTAGTCTTAGTGTTGAATGAATCAGGTATGTAAAATATTATAGTCACATTATTATTCTGATTATTATAACTTAACAATAATAATTGTCAAATCAGCATTATCGTTATGTTTACAAACTGAATATTATTCATTCTTTATTACTTCTCATATTTAATCAATAAAATCTTTACAAAGAAAATCAGTTCAAGATGTAATGTTATTTGACTAAAACATCCAATATATTGTGTTGCTTTTACTACCAGACAACGATAATTAATAAACAACCGGTTAAATGATAAATATAAATAAAAACAATTACATGATGGAAACTTCAGTTGTGACATTAAATAATTTTAAATATTTATTCATATGTTATAATACAAAAAACTAGTAATGGATTACTAGCCATTAAGGTGCGATGATAATACCACTTTTTATACTGACTGACATTTAGGTACTGGACCCATTGATCAGGTGGTTTTTGCATATTGAATCTAAAGATTATCTTGCTTTAGATTGATGGCATAACTGAAATCATTATTTATTATTTTGAGCAACAACAAGAAGTGATTGATCAATATTTTGTTTATCTTCAAGGAAGTAAGTGCCTATGAAATTGGTATCACATTGTTAAATTGAAAATACGCTTTAACGTTTGTGTGTAATTTTAAATATGAATATATCAGTTTTCATTCTGAGATATATTTCTAACAGTGTTTTTAAAATTTATAATTTTATTAACATTCTAATAATATATTTAAAGATAAGTCTTCGATTAATCTTCGTTTTCACAATGGTGTGTAAAGGGTTATAAGGTATCTATAGTTTACTCTTTAATAATACGCTTAATTCAAGAAAATCAAATAACTCATAATATTTACGACTAGCTTCCTAATGTTTTAATTGTGTCGTTAAGAACTTTACAGCACATTCAATTTCATAATCTAATGATTATTGGTGGAAGCTTAATCCATTTAAAAAATAAGGTTAATTAGATCCTGGTAATAATATGTTTTATAGATTGAAATAGCATTTGACTTGGTAGAACGCCATTTAAATAAAGTCCGAAAATAATAATGTATTTTAGTTTTAAAAGTTTTTAAAATTATGTTGGTAATGTTTAGAGATTTTATTTTCGTCAGGACTATGTTTAAATTTACTACGTTACTCAATACGTTGCTAATTTTACCCTATTTTCAATTTAAGACTGACAAGCTATAATTTCAGATTTCAACTGAATGTGCTTGGTGGAATTTCAATATTAAAATTGAATCGTTCAAATTATTTACATTCTCACAGATTTTGTCACTAACGGCCCGGGTTTCGCCTCTCGGCATTTTCAGGCGTTCAAGTGCACGGATGAACTAGAACTGACGCTTAGTAAATAAAAGTTTCGTGTTTATATAAAAAATAAATGCATCACTGAGTCCAAAGCCATTGCTCGCGAAAAGGATAAGCTCATGGGAATGCCAACAGATTTGAGTAGTAAGTAGTATCAAGAATTATATTTATTTGTTTGTCGGCAAAGGTTTTATGATTATATTTATATAGGGTATAGAAGTGAAGCTCCCGGTAGGTTTAATATTTCATTTAAAATCGGAAGACTATGCAGTTGTGCTCTATTTATTTCCAAAATTTCCTGGAAAAAGCGCTTATGACTGTCCGTTTTTGGGTGTAACATTTTTATCCCTTGTTCCTGATTGAACACGTGTCTTTCCGAAATCAAGTAATTAGCAAAAGTAGACGTGTCTTTTTTCAATCTAAAGGCTGCCATATGTTCTAAAACTCGGATGTTCAGTGTCCTTTCTGTTTTGCCAAAATAAAACTTTGTACAACAAGAGCATTGCAATCTATAAATCCCGGATTTATTTAAGTAATGTATTTTATCTTTATTGTTAACTAATAATTTGCCTAAAGAGTTTTTACAGTAAAAAGCTGGTCTAAAACTATCAACTAGCTGTTTTTTTTTAATTTGAAGACTTGTATTTCCTAAATAAATGATTCTACGCCAATACCTAATATGATCTATGTCCTTTGACACTATACCGTTAAATAACATTTTTTCTGCAAGTTTAGTTTGTTTTTTTGATAAAAGATTGTCTATAAGAGACATATCGTATCCATTGTTTATGGCGATTTGTGTGATGATTTTAAATTTGATATTAAAGTTTATTTCGTTTAAAAGAACACTCACAAGTCTATTTATTTCTGAATATAAAGCGGCTAGTTTATAAAAAAATGGGTGCATTGAATTTTTATGGATCACAGCATCCGAAAATGTCGGTTTCCGAAATATTTTAAACTTGTGAGAATGATTTTCAACGTTAATATTTAGGCCAAGAAAGTTAATATTTTTGCCTCCGACTTCTAGAGTGAATTTAATATTTTTTTCTAATGAATTTATAAAGTTATGTAAGTTAGTTATTTGTCTATCCGTTCCATTAAACAGGCAAAGAATATCGTCTACATATCGGAACCAATAGACTACAGGTTTGGCTTCTGTTTTGTTTCTAAAAAAATTATCTTCTAAATAGTTCATATAAAACTCAGCTTACAACGGTGATAGGCAATTTCCCATTGCAAGGCCTTCTGTTTGTTTATAAATTGTTTTGTAAATTGGAAATAATTCTGGTCAACGCAAACATCTAATATATTTAATAACTTTTTTATTACTATTGGGTTTACTCTACGTGCATTTAAGGTATCTTCGATAATCTTTTTGCAACTGGTACATTAGTAAATAAACTGACCACGTCAAATGAAATTAATTTTGAGTTACAAGGAATGATTTGATTTTTAAGTTTTTCAACTAATTCTAATGATTTTTTACGCTATATGTCGGGTTGAATCCACTATGGTTACGAATGAGGGAGTTAGCTTTTTTCGATAATTTATAAGCTGGGGCATTAATATATGACACAACAGGGCGAATTGGGATTGAAGGTTTGCGAAGTTTCGGTAATCCGTAAAATTTGGGAGCTAACGGATTCCGTGTAGACAAAGAATATATATCTTTAAGGCTGATCGTAATATTACAACTGTTAATGACATCTTTGTTAAATTTTACTGTAGGGTCTTTTTTTAGTTGGACTATATTGTTACTATCGAGAAAGTTATTAATTTTATCAACGTAATCATTACTCGTTAGCAGAACTGTGATAATTCCTTTATCCGCTTTTGTGACAATGATGTCATTTTCTTTAATATTCTTAAGAGTGACTAACTCATCATTGAATTTACTTCTATCTTTAAAACTCGACAAATAATCCTTTTTAAGAATGCGAGATTACTAGTTAGATTTTTATGTAGCGCAATTTCTAAGTCTATCGCAAGGTTTTCATAGTCAGATTTTCTATTCGTTAAAGGTGGACAGTATTTAAGACCTTTTGATTTTTCTCGTCTTTTTTTACTAGCTATATATACAATATATCTTTTTAATATATTTTAGCATCTTAATAAATTATTTAAATTGAAAAATACAGTTTTAAATGTAATGTAAAGACTTTATGTTTTTTTTATAGGAACTGTGACAGATATGACATTATGAAGTAATCGTCAAAGCAAATAAGTTTAAATAAAAATGATAATGTATAATTTTCAGATCGCAGCGTGTTGCATCCTTTCCGTGGCCCAAGGGTCCTTAGTGGCTGTAGTTCCAGCTGCGTCACAATACCATGCTCAAGACGCCCTCGGTCAATATTCTTATGGCTATTCAGGAGGACCTTCGGCGAAGCAGGAATTGAGAACTGCTGATGGAGTCACCCAAGGAGGCTATTCCTATATTGACGCCAACAATTTGGTTCAATCAGTTAGCTATGTTAGTGATCCCGTGAATGGATTCCGAGTGGCTGCTACAAATATTCCACAACAGGTAAAAAGACAGTATTTTTTTATTCGGCTTATTCGTACTTTAGTTCGTTTGGTTAGGTATGAAAACTCATTAAATAAGAAACGCAGGAGGTGGCGATCTGTAAATTGTTATATTGTTAAACACGAGAAGAAACGAAACATTATTTTTTTGTTTTTTTTAGTGAAAATAAGAAATCTTACATAATAAATTGATATGAATTCAAAACGTAAATTTTACAACTTTTGTTTGAGTAAATAATAAAAAATAAAAATTTATAACAGAAAAGATGAATTGTTGAAGGATATTGATTTTCAACCTAATAACGACTATTCCCGTAATTATTAATTGTAGAAAATCATCTTCCCCTTTTTTACTATTTTATAATATGTATAATTTTATAGCACTGTAACCAGGGTGGGCTGAAGAGGGCTCGGAAGGGTTCGGGCGAGCCCTTTGTTAAATTTTACTAAGGCCGGCGAGCCCCTTGTTAAAGTTTTAAAAAATCTCAGATTAACAGTAATTGCGGTATATGGTTTATATGTATTATGAAACAAAAGCATATTTTTACAACTGCGAAAGCGATTAGCTAACCACTAGTCTTTATCCCCTTACTGTCTATCGTTTCTTTACTTGCAAAAGAAACGAAACTTCTTGTGTTGTGAAAATGTGTTGAGATCAGTTACAATAGTAGTTCACTTGCTCCACATATCGAGAAGACATGGCTTTAACAGTGATGAAAATATGTATTAAACAAAAACATGTTAATAATGATATTTCTTAGGTGTCGGACGTGCCGTTAGGGTTTGCTCCAATCACTGGCCCTCAAGAAACACCTGAAGTAATAGCTGCGAAAATCGGCCACTTCCAAGCCCACGCGGCAGCACGTGCTGCTCTGCATTCCAGAAAACGTAGATCCGTTCTTGCATACAGTCCAGTATTAACCAGCCAGTACCAGGCTCAAGACTCTTTAGGACAATATTCTTACGGATACAATGATGGTCTATCATCTAAGGCCGAATCTCGCGCGGCAGATGGAACCACAAACGGAGGATATTCGTACGTCGACGCTAATGGAATCGTACAAAATGTTCATTATACAGCTGATTCATTAGGGTTCAGAGTAGCTGCCACCAATTTACCAGTTGGGCCATCTCCACTAGCTGCGCTGGGTGTTGCTCCAGCTCAATTTTACCCTCATATTATTGCTGGACCTGCAGAGACACCTGACGTCGTGGCTGCGAAAGCTGCACATTTTGCCGCTCATGCTGAAGCAAGAGCACGATTATTGTACGCCTGAAATCGAAAATGGTTGTTATTAATATTCCAAGCCAACTGAACAAAAAATATCTTATATTATTACTAACCGAGCAACCAAAATGTTACAAAAAAATTCAACCGTAAATTTAAAATGCATGCATTAAAAAATATTTTCGCTTTCAAATATTGAAAACAATAATATTGTGTATGCCTATCATTACAAATGTTTTTTGATATCAACACACTGGTATTTTTGTGCATACAAACGTCACATTTATGTATATTGCAAAGTGTACAGTGATTAATAAAATTTCATTATTTTTATTTCTTTCTTATGAAAAGTAGTTGTTACCACTATAAATAAATTGCAAACTATGTACATTTTTGTTTTATTAATCATTTTATTTATGTAAATTGATAAAAATCAAACTTGCCTTATCAGAAAGTGTTAGATACGTGTATATTGTAAAGTTTACACAATTTTACATGTGAGTAATACTGTTCTCCGTGTATTAGATATCGAGGAATGATCAAAAGTAAAACAATTGTATACATACTAATAACTAAAAATTTGAATTAATTTAAACTAGATGTTTTAAATTAAAACATGTGTCAGTGTTAAAAATTGAGCAATTTGAACAATAAGTTCATTTCTTCGAGTTTGCAATTTGATACCTTTTGAGGTGTTATTAAAATCAAAGTTATGTATATGGTAAAATATTTTTCGTTTATAAAACATAAACCAGTCAATCTTTTTTCAGCCATTATAGATATGGGATTAAAATAATATCTGCATATTATCAAGTATAAAATGTCAAGTTAATTTCGGAAACAGTAAAAAAAATACCGGTTGATTGACGCAGTTTGAGTAATGAAAATATCTGGCATATATCACTCGTGAGTCGTGACTAACCATATCAAACATATCAGTAATCATGTGAATCCAGATGTAATTTAAAAGACTTATAAGCATATAGTTTGGAATATTTTGGTTATTTTAAGTTTTCTCATATTGATTATTCTTGTAATATAAAATTACAGCAAATATCCACAATGATAAAAATATAGATCTTTGCCGACCTCACAATAAAAGGTTACTTTACCAGTGTAATTTCGATTTTACTTTATTTTTGTATTTATCGAAAATATCGGGCAATGGAGAATTATGATTTAAAATTTACGGTACATTAATTTAACCATTAATATTAACCAACCTTTTTTAGATTTCACCCTACATTTTCAGAATACTAAACTTGATTCCAATAACTAGCCAAAAAGGATTTTTCTGTATTGTTTGACGTCCGTCAATGGTCTTTGGCAGTCTTATCACGAAAGATATTGGATTTTTTATTGGCTCAGACAGAAAGAAAAATTCAGCGTGACTATATTTTATAAGTTTGCAACATTTATGTGATTTGTAAATACATTTTGTTCTACAGACCGAGACAATTATTAGAGTGGATTTCTGTTATAAATACGTCGAGCCAGTACTTGAATATTGATGACATCACCAGTGACAGACTTACTACCATTCTGTCAAGTTTTTTTTTCAAAAAAACTGTAGTCAAACATTAAAATAATTGAAATAGATTAACCCTCATATTAAATGAAATAATAATTTCATTTCACTGAATCTGATAGCGTTCTTTGCTCGAGAGTTATTATTTTAAATATATTGTATTTTTATTTGCTTGTGATCAAGACACGATTATTGAGCATCGATAAAATAACTTGTAATAATATGACACACGTGGAAAAATTAGAACGGCTTTAATCGGTCGGAAATCACTACTTATTACAAACTTCGATCTCAATGTGATATTTTTGATTATCGTAAATTCTCCACGATTTTCATCAAAGGTTTGAAAAACAATACTAGTAAAAGTGATAACTAACAAAAGATATTATTTTGACAATTACTTTATATGTATAAGTAAAAAAATGTGTTACTAAATTTGCAAAGTTTTAAAATAACCAGGGCAATATTTTGTATATTTCAAACGTAAAAGTTTTTTAATATAATTTAATACGCGTTGATCACGAGCCGCTACTATTTATCGCATGCGTAGGATTGAAATGTACACGATGATACAAATAATGGACCGCGACCATTATAAGTTGACCTTCACTGAGATGTAGAATTAAATTATCCACTTGTTACGTATGTGGAATATGTATACTCAAACTATGATAAATATATTAATTTAACCCAAGAATAGGAAAATTGTTTAAAAATGAACAAATCTCATCTCTAAATTAATATATGTACACATAAGTTTACCAATCAACTAAATATTTTTCGATTCGATTTATGCCGTAGCCCTCTGCAAAATTTTGCCATTTATTTTAAAACAACTATGAGTTTTAAATGGCTTAACTTTGACATGTCAAAAATTCATATATTGATCAAATTGGTCACAATATTCGCAATAAGTGCAATTATTGCACATTTTGTTTTTTATAAAGTAAAAAGTTTGATTAGTATAATTTAATCGATTCGGAATATGTTGAATCGGCGTTTTTTTTTATAAATAAATTTTTAATTTTAATTGTAAATTACAAAAAGCCTAATAAACTATCATTGTTTTCAATTTGAACAATTCGATTATATCTAAAGAAATGTATTTTGTCATTAGGTTTTGTGATAAAAAGATACGATTATGATTTTCATTAGTTGTTTTTGAAGCTAGACGTTAAAATATGTTTCGCTTTATTAAACCATGTTATTTTGAAATCGTGCACAAAGTGAATCAGGCGAACTTCAGTCGCCAAGCAGCAAAAAACTTTCCATTAAAAATTGCTGATACTGTAGCTTTGTTTGGCCAGAAACATTGAGTTGACTTCGCTTTTGTTTCTCAGTATTTATTCCAAAATGCCCCTAGCCGTAAAGCGGTGAGTAAATATTGTTTGAAAGCAGCAACCTAAGAATACTTACTATAAAGAAAGAGCATTCTGCCAAGTTGACATTCAGCATGAGCGTCTTAGCGAATAATAAAGCTACCTAAGAAAAATAGTTTGCATTTCTTCCACAAATATTAGTTTCATTGAATGGCAGTAGATATGTAGTAAAGAAGAGTAGTTGGTTTCCGCGACGGATGTCACGGGCTCAATTCCCAGTACGAATAATATTTTTTCAATAAATTTTTCAATTTCTGTTCGAAATCATGGATGTTTGTGATGTCTAAAAATTCCCACCCACCCTTCCAATCATCAGATAACGAAACGTAGCGAGAACGATTAGTTATCTTTCTATTCATATTTTCTTCGAATGAAAGGACGAGCAACTAGTTGAGTAAGAAATATTTCTCGTAGAAAATCTTCTGTTAAAATACCTCTTTTAAGAGGCCATATCGTCTAGGCTGGGAGCGAACATGGATAAAAAAAATATACCAGGGTAAGAGAACTTCAAAATATTTGAAGAGCGTGTTCATATATTTGTAAATTCACCAAACTAGAAACTTATATTATATAAGATATGTATATTGAAAAATGTGTGTCCACTTCCGCGAATAAATGAAAACATCAAAAGGAAAAATATAGATTTACAGTGAAACACAGCAGCTTTAAGCGCTTTTTAATGATCGTCAGACAAAAAACTGTGCTGAAAAATGATAACGTGCAATGAGAAAACTTAAATTTATTTTACAATTAAATAGTCGAGTGGTTATTAAAGCTGAGCATTTCACTCAGATAAACAGCTCAAATCCCGAAAAAGTAAAAATTGATTTTTAAATTGATATATATTGATATTTTCAAACCCCCCGCGTACCTTCTTTCGGACTGTAAAAAAGGAGCGCACGGACTATAAGTCTTGTATTCACCGATTTTTTTATTATTCACCTTTTCTTTTAAAGACTTAAAAGAGCTCGATGAAGTTATTCGCAACAAGTTCTCGCTTGAACGAACTCTGTTAAGTTAAAACGCACAGTTGGGAATCTACACGGTTAACATTGAATGCAGATAAAAAGCGTAGTTTTAAGTAGCTAGTACCGCTTATCCTCGAAAAAATAGTTTACCCATAGTTCAATGTAAAAAAGACATAATATTAGATTGAATTATAACTTATATTACTTTTCAGTAATATAAAATTAATTTTTGTTTTATAAAATATACATGTATTATGTATGAGTATGACCCCTTAGTATCTTAAAGATTCCTTATATTTTTTTAGCTCGCTGACAATATTAGTTGCAGTCGCTTATTTAATATTTATAATCCAGATAGATTTGTCAAACAAATTTGAGTTGCTCTTGCATAAACAGCAAGTCCATTAAGCAACACTTTTTACCAAACAGCCGGATCAAAATGACAAACTGGCCGAGACCATAACATAAAACAGGGAACGTATCTGCGTATAAGGATATATACAACATTACTTCTAAAGAATATAAACTAAAGTCATGTGTTGCTCAGTAAGTGATATATTTTTAAATAATAAATAAAAAAATCTATATATTCTCCTAATATGTGTTTAAATGATCAATGTCAGTACAGTCAAATTTACGAAAAATATACTCAGATAAATATACTAAGATTAACATTACGGTATAAATCGGTACGAAATTACGGTAAGTCAAATATTTAATAATTAATATAAAGGAAATGGATTTTCAAGCGAAGGAATCCGAAGTTTATGCAAAGAGCGATAATGAGATTAAAACCTTGAGACTGCAGCAATTAAAGGAATGGATATTAAATCGAATTCGATAAATTGGCCCAGGAATTTACTTTAGAGCTTTACATAAATGAATCAGGACGATATATTAGATACTACCCTCGTCTACGCAGTATCATTAATAATGGTCTAATGGTAAAATAGATTATAACTTCTACACGAAGTACGAATCTGGTAAAGGTAAGTATGTTGTGACAGAAAGTTTACTGAAATAATAACACGATGGTATAATATTATCTTAGATAGTTACGAATCAACAATAGTTATGCATGATATAATATAATATAATTGATTGTAATGCATCTATTTTGTAGTTTAAAATTATATACATGTTAAATATAGTTCTACAAAAATTATGTAATGTAATTATCACATATTTACAGCGCAACGCCTTTGTCAGAACTATATTATTATATAATTTAGTAATTAACTATGACGCGATACCCAAAAATACTACATATTTCTTGTGGAACTATTTTTTTTATTTCGTCTGCTACTCCAAACTGTTTCATATCAAAAAAGTGATACGGTCAAGATAGTTGACAGTTGCATAAAACAACATACGACAGAAGATGTATATGGGATATTGACTACTATCTGGTAGATTCTATTACAAGTTCCTCGAACCTTTTTGATTTTGTCCAGGTCTTTATAGGAAACGTCGTGATATGTTTAAATAATTAGTTATAACATATAAATTTCAAGTAATGTGGACTATATAAACCTCTGGATACAGCTTTATGTGGATATTTCTGGATTCAGTTAAGTATGAAAATAAACAATACAGCAAACATCATTCAGCATAAAAATATTACTTTAAAAAGTGGGTACGCTATGGAATTTATTTTTTTATTTTTTACAAGGAAAACATGTTGATTGAATTGGCATTTACTTGGTAAAACTTCATTGTAATAAGGTAAAAATATCAAAATATTTAATTATACAATTTTTTGTGGTAATTAGTTTATGACTATTTCGGCGTGCGCCATTCTCAGAACTATCTGATGTTCTATGATGATATTTCTGATGATGACGCCGATAGCTATAAACTAATTTCACAAAAAAATATAGAACTAAATTTTTACTCTATCAAGAAAAAAATATTAATTTACTTGTTCATATACAAATTATTCATTGATATATATATATAAAATTATAAATATATGACATGACGTAGAGTAGGGGTTCTTAACCTATTGCGGTGATGGGCGCACTTTAATTTATAAATATTGTGTTAGGTTAGCTTTGGTTAATTGAGGTCTGAATGTTGTTTTTATAATTTGTTACATCAAAAAAGATATCAAAATAAGCGAAGAAAAAATAATATGGAATAAAAAATTGGAGAAAAAATAGAGAAAAAAATAATTTTGTCTCGAGGTAGCACGAAAGTACAAAAATATAGTATCTTTAAAATAATTCATGTGAATATGTTAAAGATAAAATTGTTATTTCAAATATAATAAAAAACAAAAACCAGATGCTTGCGAATGGAATTTACTAAGTATGCCTGTATAGAAGTGAAGGTTGAGAGCGAGTGCAGCAATCGATTCATTTCATTTGCATAATGGCCCGCCTTTAAGAGCTGGCAGGATAAACACCCGGAACCTGTGAACCCTCCGGGTTGCGATAACGGTTCACGAGGAGGAAGAATTCTGAACATATCGGTGTACATTGCATCCACAGACATACAGTACATAATACTAAATACAAGTGAAACATTATTGTAGAAGTTTGAAATATTGTGAATGTGTGATTTTGAATAGTATTTTTTTATGATGAAATTGAATGTAGAATTATTTTAAATTTAGTAAAATTAATTATATTAAACGATTAGAGAATCAATAATACTGTCTTAGTTTGATGCTTTCCATCTCTACTCTTATCGAAATGCTGGGTCCGCGGCGTAGTGGTCAACGTCGTTGACTTATAACCTAACATTTTTTTTTGATCGATTTCTATTCGAAAGGTATTTGTGATGCTTAATAGTTTCCTCACACTTTTTCAATCATAAAGTAACGGGGCGTAGCGAAAGCGATTAGCTAACTACTAGTTCTGTCTTAGCCATATTCTTTATATCTCTACCTTCTTCCAAAAAAAGCTTGAGCAACTGAGTAAAAAGCAGTTCTCGTAGAAAAACTTCTATTGAGATACCTGCTCATTAAGAAGCCATATTTTCAATTTTGCGAGCGGAAATTGATCAAGGAAAATGTTGTAATTATTATTTTACTAATGTGAGTATGATAGTAATACAATATAAGTAGTCATATATTATTCTATTTAATATTTTACAGTTTTGAAAAAAAAGTGTTTGATTTTAAAATCTGGCCCTATATAGATATATTATATAATAAATATTAAGCATATAATTTAATCTAATATATACATAGTAAAAATTATATCGAGTCCTACGGCACAGCGGTTAGCTTGCTTTTTTTCGTGCCGGATCTCACAGTGAGACATTCGAGTCCCAGTACAAACAGATTTTTTCAATTGATTTATCGATTTATGTTCGAAGGCATGTGTGTTTGTGATGTCTTAATTTCCCTTTCACCTTTCACATCCTTCAATAACTGGGTGTAGTAAAAAAAACAATCTATGTATAGCTGCATATATGAATATCAATAATGAAAATCAAAATCAGTTTTGAAAGAAAGCATGCTGAGCAAGGTCCAGCTTAGTTCTTACCGCTCATCAACATAAGTTATTTTATAAAAAAAGGTAAAATTATACAACCCAAACAGTGCAGTGTGTTCAATGAATAACTTCACCACAACCAGAGAAATGATAAAACAAAAATACGAGTATATAGGCAAATAAAATGTGCGCCGTCTGCACAAGATTTACGATGCTTTGTTAACAGATGCACTGACACTTTATATATCGAGTAAGAACATCTTGAGTTGGCGAGCATTTTAAGCTTACAACTTGGAAGCCTATTCCGAAGTACACAACGCCTACATAAAGCTCTTGCAACAGTAGGCTGTTACTCATGAAGCTGTGTCCGTGCATATCTGACTGTTTCCTTTATTGGACATCCAGGATTGCACGATAAATAAGATTAAAGATCTAATTTAAAGCGATACAAATTCTAAATGATGCTTTCTGAAACACATTGAAAGTAGCCATTCCTACTTTTATCAAGGATAGATGAATTTGTTTTGTTATTAGATTTTTAATATTTTTTAAAAGTTTTATTTCTGATCTTAATTTTTAAGTAGTATTGCGGTCTACGTTAGTTATGACAATAATATAAATGTTTATGTTTTGTTAACAGTGTTCGCTATCACCTCTTGTTTTATCGAGAGTAAGTTGTTAATTTTTTTTAACAAATTGAAAAAGTTTTTGTATCAATTTTTTTTAAGAATTCTATCATCGCAAGGATTTAAGCTTCTTTTACTCTGAAAAAAATCCTTTTTTTGCCGCACATATGTAGTAATTTTCCGCCAATAATTAGCTGTTAATACCATAGTAAATGTATGCCAGCTCACAGATTAATACCGTTTTTTTTATGTATATTCTCATCAGTTGATAATGCTTGCACCAAAAACCAAAAACTAAAACATATTAAAAAAATAATTATTATTGCCAAGAACTTATTTCTGTGCCCAGTAAAATTTATATAGATTGATGATTCATTTTTGTGTTAGAATTGTGTTGTTACAATGGCTATTAAACACATACTTATTGACTTTATTTAAGAGAATAATTGTTTATGTTTTTAATTACTGCGCTCGTTTTAACTGCTGTGAAAACCAACGACACATAACAAAGTTATCTTGGTATTTTTGGCTCAAACAACAAAATTTAAAACAGCCAAAAAAAGCTTATTTTGCAAAATCTCCGACTGCGTAGATTTACACCACTGCAGTTTCGCCGCATGGAAACCTCTATGACCAAATACACTAACCGAGGTTTTGATTTATTAAGTTGTTTCGCAAATGAAAATTTGGAATAAGTTCCTACGAGAGCTTTTTCGAAATTAATATTTTTTTTGCGTGATTTATAAAGGGATTTGTTTTATAGTAGCGTAGTGAAATCGTTGAACTGAGTTTTTCTTTTGTCTGTCTGTATTATTACAAGAAATTAAACAATATAATATTACTTCAGCTTTGTATTTTTTATGAGATGTACTACTCTAAAGAATATGTTCAAAACATTTGGAGCGGAAATTGATCCGATAAACTATTATTTTTTTATAAAAAATGGGTAACACAGTTATTGCATTGATTGAACTCAGCCAATTCTTGGTGAAAAGAATTAATTGTAATTTCCATCAAGAACAGTTTATAATAAAAGTAGTGGTAATATTTTTTATGAATTATTCTTATCCATAAAAGGAATTAACTATTTAGTAATCGTCAGTCACTTTTAATGACTTCACTGTCAATACTAAAAAAAGTAATATATTAAAAAAAAAACACTTTTATGTAGTAATTCCACATTTGCTTTATTCGATCAAAACCAGTTTCACTCACCACCAACATTTGAAACACTTCAGTTTAAAATGCTCCATATGAATGGGCGATACTGGTGCTGATCATGTTGAATTAATAAGAGTTTTCTTTTTTGCAAACAGTCACCACCCTTATGAACCAGAATTCCTGAAAATTCCACCGAAAGGTGGATCCCGGGTTGTCATTGACAAAGATGAAAGGTAGAAACTTTGAGAAAGTACTTTGGAAGAAATAAAAATAATGGTTACGCAAGATGTATTTTGTATAAAATACACATTCTACTTTTTGCATTCTCATTTTTATTTATTGATAAATAAATGACTTGGTACAAACTCGCCATTCGTCATTTGGTATGGTCTAAACGGCGTGTGTTTCAAACAAGCAGAGAAATTGATATTCAGTATGGAGATAATTGCAGGGACGGAATTCTAGACGGGCAAAGTACACAACAAATGATCATTTCTTATTTCGAAAATAAACTACTATAAAACAAAACAGTCTTAATTGTAAGGTGAAATAAGTACTTGGTTTAGGATAAGCAACGATATGGAAAAGCTTAAATATTTTTAATAACAATATAATAAAAAAATGATATTCCGCCTACCCGAAAAGACAAGTGTAAATAGAGCTTCTAATAGACCGTTTTTAAGGTTAATTTTTTTACCAGAAATGCTTGTCACTTAGTTGCTCAACCTCTTTATTGTAAAAATAATTAGAAACACAGACATCCTAAGTGCAAAAAGATGTAACTTTTTTCAAGACAGCTTTGTTGCAACAATCACAGTCTATAAAACTTAATACACATTCTATCTAATGGATGTAAGCTGCAAATGCATCCAAATTATCGAAATTTAGCTTTTGAGTTTGAAAAAAGAAAGGACTCTGAAAATTTCGACCATGAAAAAATGCTTAAAAAAAGGTTTTTTTTAAATAATTTATTAATTTACTATTACTTTAAGTTAATAAAACACCAGTGTTTTAGTCATCGTACACTTCAAGTTTGTGAATATTTCATTTTCATACATATTTTTTGTGCCTCCTGTAAAATTTAATATGTGTACGTTAATTTGCCGTTCCACAGTTGAATATCGATTGAAAAATAAAATTATTTCATGAATCTGTTCATACAGAGACTTAAGCCATGTTGTACGTAAAAAAAATAAGATACCATGTTTTAAATGTTATTTTATTGGCCTATTTTGAAATATTATATTAAATTTTACATGAAACATTAAGATAACAAGAAAATCAAAAAAAGCTTATCTCTCAGAATTAGTAATTTAAAATAATTATAATTTAATATTCACACCATTTCAATGTTCCAGCCATTGACGACTAATTTATTCCAAATAAAAGTTTCGAGGGTTCCATAGTTTTGTAATTGGTTGTTGTCGTACTTGTTTTGTCTCGTTGGAAACCCTTGAGATTTCTCCGCATTTCCGAAAATTATATTCCACGGACAGTACGATTAAATTGTCCGCAATTCGGTGAATAGCACAAACAACAAGTGCGAATTGTTCCCAATTCGTCCTATTCATATCTCGTGGTAACATCCCTTGTAAAGTAATCCCGTAGGTGTTAAATGGAATACCTTCCCACGTGTCCGATGCCTTGATTTTCACAGCCCACGTGTTGCTTTGACCAGTTAACAGTGACGTCTTAGAGCTTCAGGAAGATCAAATTATAAAACGATGAAATATTTTTTTAAGCATCACGACTTAACAATATGGAAAACTTATATTAAATTTGCCAATATTTAAAAAAATGTAAGAAATAAGAAAAATCCTAAATTGATAAAAATTTCAAATCATTGTTCAATAAATATGAGTCACATTCTTATTCCTAATCTATCAAACCCAACTGTGTTTAGCACGCTTTATGTTTCTTTGGTCTTAAGTAAGCTTGAATATGGATCCATCATTTGGAGCCCATATGAAAGTTCATACAAGCTTGAATTGGAGAGAGTCCATAAGAAATTTCTAAGATATTATTATTTCAAAAATTTAAATTCTCCCCCTTTGATAATTCTTTAAAAGAATACTACCCCACCAAATTTCTTTAAGGAATGTTATCATTTCACTCTCTTGAAGTTCGAAGATCATTTTCAAGCTTTAAGCATTTTTCTCTTCTACTTCGGGGCCGAGTTAATAATCCTGAAACTCTCATGACTATTAATTTACATACTCCCAATTTATCCTTATGTGGGCGAAACTATGAGTAAAAACTTTTATTTCCAAAAGCTTTTTGTCAAGCACATGACGAATTGGCGTCAGCTGTTATATCATATACTCAAATTTTAATTTAAAAAAAAATCATTAATAAGAGGCAACGCGAGGGCGCTTTTAGAAGTACCAGCCATCTTACGACCGTTAGAGAAGATAGGTTAATATCCTGAAAATACACAATAAAAACGATACCAGTTGAAATGCCACGTCAGAAGATAGTTTAACCGACAACAGGATCATGTTATTTCGACTGTTTTTTAAATACCGAAATGATGGTTTTGAAAATGCAAAATATTAGTTTTCCCGTACAAGAATGTAAAAAAGGTGTCAAATCTGAGAGGGCTTGCATCCAAACTTATTTGTATAAATATTTGATTGACAAATTTTGGCACTAGTAGTCTAGTTGATGTGAAAAAAATAATATAAAGTATGTGAAAAATAATCTGAAAAACCTCTGACATAAGATATGAAAACATCATTACTCTGAACGTAATTTATTTTTTCAATATCGTTATTCTAATAATCTGTATTTTTAAATCTATTGCCGGTCCTAATATTTGCATTTCCAGGACGTAATATAAAAATCCGAAAAAGAGTTATTCGTCTGGTATTGCAATCCCTAGTAATAAGTTCATATGATTCGTAATAGGAACAGACATAATTTAAAGAAATTATATTTTATATGATTTGATGTTTGCGTTGAATATTGGGTTTGTTTTTATTTGACTTAACTAGAAATTACAAAGAAAAAAGAGAAGAGCAAAAAGACAATTGATGCGCTTAAAAAGGGACACTGCCGCAAATGAGTCAAAATATATAATACCCCATAAAACTAAAGAGCTAACTAAATAAATACATCATTGAAACAAAATTATGTAACTGAGTAAAATAAAAATTGTTTTCTTCCATTGAAAAAAAATGTGATTATAAATATTTATGAATAAAATCTTAGTGATTTTTTGTGGCTTTAGATATTTATTTAAAGTTACGTTACGTTACTGAGTGTAAGTATAAATCTTTCAAGTATTGGCAGTTGTGCCCGTGAGTTTTGAGATCGCCCACCCTACAGGTGGTAGGTATGTATTTGGTATATTGCAGCTATAGGGTTAATATGATAAAGGTTTTGCAAAATAGATATTTTGCAAACTCGAATTCGACTGTTTGAAAAAGACTTTTAACATAAAAACAATTGGTAAGACCTTTAACACTCATAATTGATAACATAAAAAATGTTTGAGTTGTATTTAAATTATGGTTTTCAAAATTAAAAAAAAAAATAGTCATTCACATGGTATAAAATAGTTTTTTTTGTTGTTGTGGCAAATTAATGTTTTAGGTCTCTGGAATCTAAAAGAAATAAATCTATACAATTTAAAGAGTTTGTTTGAAAAACTTATCAGAAATATATGTTTTTTAAAATACAATTTGAAGTCACAGATTGAAAAGTATAGTATTATAAAAAAAATACCTTTACATGTACATATTTTTATTAAATATGTATTTATTTGAAGATTTTGTAAATAGTGACTACCCAAAATTCCATTAATTGTATTGATTTCAATACATCGTTCTATACTAAGTTAACCCTGTAGCGCTTGCTTCATGAACGAATAGTTACGTCTATAAAAGCATCCCATACAATCGTAGAAGGATAGTGCTAGAGAAGCTTTGCCACTAGCGAGCTTTTGAAAATACGTGCTTTGAAAGTTTCTGGAAAGGTCAAACGTCCGCTGTCCACAGTACGGTGATAAAGGTATGTGAAGTGCTTTCATTTGTATTTATACGTTGTAAGTACCGTATTGTATATCAAAAGAAACTCTTTTGCCCGAGGTTACTGTAAAAATTTCGAGGTAAATAATGTATTATTTAACCGAGGCGACTGTGAAAAGCTAAAACTATATTTGAACTGGATACTCGACGACAATATTATTTTCAGAACATAGCCTAAAGCAAATATCTCGATTCAAAAAATGTATTGGAATGGGACAATTTAGATTTAAAAATAAGTTTTGTTCAGCTTTGAATCTCTAAAGCATTTAAGTCCAGATAAATATATTTAATTGATGGTTCATTGATCAAATATAACATCATTGAAACCATACAATTTATTTATATATTTTTTAGAATTTTTAGTGTTTTTAGTGTCAACAATACACACAGTTGAATTGTTTCGTTGATATTAAGATAGCGACGACTGTTTTCACTAATGATATTTACATATTATATTAAACTGAAAGTCGTTTCTCACTGAGAAAACGGCTAAAAGACGAGAAAAAAAATATATCACATCGGAAATACATACAACGCGAAATACTTATTATTAGGATTGACATGTATTATAAATAAATTAGCTTCTTCCAATATTATATAAGTAACGAATTTTCAATACATACAATATAATATATAGCGATACAATAAGCCAATATTGATTTAAGAAATAATAAGGTTGAATAAAGGTGTCATATTAATTAAGAAGTCTGCATTTCTGAAATAGCTTCCCTTAATGTTAATTGATACAATTAAAATTTCGTGTATACATATTTACTTTAATGAATTGTTTTGTTGAATATGTTGTGACGGCCGTATAAATATATATATTGCTTGGGTGAAAATTATTATACAATTATAATTTTCAGATGATCTACTACGTTCTTATTTTATTGGTGCCTGTTGGAGTGTATGCTCAGGTTCCTGTCTCTTTTTCCGATAACACTCCACTTTCTGTTGATGCTGTCGTTCCTGTCAATTCACAATACCATACACAAGATACATCTGGACAATACAGGTTAATATTATATTTATCATTTACATTTTTTTATTGGTAAGTGAATCGATCGTTTTTTGAATTATATTATTAAATAATATTATACTCTAAGCGATATCGTCTATCTTTTATCAGTTTTTTCATGTCATTATTTTTGAAATACCTATTTCCGAACCATGTTTGTATGGAATCAATACATAAGTAAATTATAAATTGAATCCATTGCTTTTATCGCCGTGAATCATATTATACGTCGTTTTGTGTGCTTTACTACATTTCATTATCATTTTTTTTATCATTAAATATTTTTTAGTTTAATATCATTTTTCAATCAAAGTTTTAAAAGTGCAGCCAAAATTATCATTGTCACTGAATAAATAAATGACTTAAATTTTAATAAATATAAATACTAAGGTATCTTGATATTCTAAGATGATATTTGATGAAAGAAGGTGTCTTAAAAGACTTGTAGAAAAGACTTGTAAGGTTGTAAATTATTATTTCAGTATGACGGGAAGCGCTCAAAAAGACTTGTAGAAATAATTGAAAAAGTGGCTTCGTGAACTACTCCATCTGCAGAATGATGACGGCATTACGTGTCCTAATTAGCGGCTAATTTCCGCACTTTGTTTCAAAGTTAAAAATGTAGATGGAGCCGATTTATGGGAACACGACTCTTTTACGAGGCAAACAATTACAATAATATAAATCAATGTAATGAATGAAGAAATATGCAACATTCGGAGATATGAGATTTAATATTTTTTTTGTAAATCCAATAATTTTGTGAAAACAAATGATTGGTATTTATTTATCTATTGGAATTTCTAATTTTTTCATGCAGTATTCTTTAGTAAAAGATTTTGAAATAAGCCATTGCTCCTTATTTAAACTATATACATAAATGTATATTTAAAATTTAGTTTTAACATAATAAAGCCACGAAAAATGCATCTTTTTTTATTGTTTTGATAGCTATTTTGGCATTACGCCTTCATCAGAGCTATGTTTAAACTCAAAATAATGAGCTAAACTATATATACTGGCTTAGTAAAGAAACGAAAAACATAATTTAATTAAACCGTTCACCTAACATATAATTAAAATTGTCGTTTTAAATGGAAAATATAATAAATAAACGAAATAGCGATCATCTCAATAAAAATAACATTTGTATAACAAAAATACATTGATTTTATAAGATTTAATAGTGACTGACTGTAAGATAATTATGATTGATTTTTTTATTTGCTTCTCGATACATTTACGATTAAAACCAAATTTTCAAAATAACTTTGTTGACAGATATTATAAAAGACTAAAAATGCTGTTCACTGCAGTCAAAAAGTGTGACATCATATTTTATGTTCTAGAAGCCTTTAGGCTATAAATTAAAATGTTATGATAGTGCCAAATGAATAGAACAACCAAAATTTATATAATTTACGCCAAATGTGAGCACATTGCTTTGTTAATATTTTAACCATTGCCTAAAATCAAAGAAAAAACATTCTTATAAAAAAGAATTATTAAACTAAAGAAAAGTATATGAAGGTAATTTTATAATGATAATTAAATTCAAAAACTCCCTATTTTATCACAGCAGGAATCTATCCTGAGACCCAGAAATTGAACGTCAGGCGTTAACTACATCTACTGCTTTCCGCTAAAAGATTTTAAATGAACAACGGATTCTCAAACTTTTATTATAAGATGATTTTTTCTGGGTGCAATCTATTAAGAATCAAATTTTAAAGAGATTTCTTTAAGGGTGATATTATTAAAATAGCAATTGAATATTGATTTGTTTTGGGTTACTGTGCTTATAATCACATTACTGATTTCATAAGCCTGCAGTGTAAAATTCCTTAAACTTTATAAACGGGATATCAGGATTGACTAATTTTCAATCCCGGGATTGGGCACTCAATATGCAATCCTGTATAAACTGAGAAAACTTTTTTTGTCCAAAATGTTTTTTTAGCTCTTCCAAATCCAAAATCCTATAATTTATTTCAAAATTGGTACGGTCACGATGTCAGGATCACTAAATTGGACGAGATGCCGGGATCCCGGGATTGGAAAGCCTAGAAAAAATCACTTAAATCATAATCGTTGTTTTGTCAAATGTGACTACAAATAAATTTCGATGTGAAGCTAAGTCCCCTTGGCTGCCAATTATAAATTTGGAGCCAAATTGAATTATTCACTAATTTTAAATTATTCAAATAACTAAGCTATATCTTTTATAACCTTATAATAAGTTTGTAAACAAATTAACTGGCGTTATTTTACGGTTTTATAAACCGAGAATGATGGGAGCATAAACCCCTGAATAATTGATAAAGCGGATCACATTTTGGGTGTCGCGGTTATAAAATTTTGTAAAACGGAGCTTTTTAAACGGCGCTAAAACGTATACATAACGATTTTATAAGCACGATGAAAAAGCTCTGCGTACATTAGCCGTGAAGCTTTTTAACACTTGCGAATGCTTCTAAACCCACCTGCCAGCGCCGCGCCGCTCATTAGCGATTCAATTAACACTGAACGGCGTCGATTCAAGGACGCCCTTATGCTTTTCATTATGAAAAACCTGGAATTTCGTTACCCTACGAAATGAATTTGGCAAGGTTTTGTTGTGAAGTATTTTAATGTGCTCTTTTTATGGAAATAAGAGAGGAAAATTTGAAATACTTTGAACGTTTATTTATGATTTACGTTTCTTATCTCGATACTGATTTTTTTTGCATTTGCAAGACTGATTAACAGTAAGAAACTTATTGACACAGAACATAAACTCTCTTATAAATTAGGCATACCTTGATTTATTTTTATCTCTAAATTTCACAAATAAAAAATATAAAAAATGAGCACATTCTTGAATATTTGTATTTCAAAAACTATTTTCAAAGCAGATTTCTACAAAGGATCTGTATGTTCCTGGGTTTTGGCAAAGCTCTCTAGTTTGGTCAGTAACATTCGTGACCTTGTTAAATCTAGTGTATTTTATATCTGCTTTAAGTTTAGGGGCCCAACAATAATTAAGATACGTTAAACGTAAACTTCAACCATCATATTACTTGAGTCACTGGTTTTCGTAGAACCAACGTAGTGGTTCTCTGGCGTAACATTTAGAATACATTAAAAACGACGAATGGTCTCGCTTCATTTCAGTGCAGTAGTCAAAATAAAGTGTTGTTATTGTGAGAACAGATGATATTCTACGGATAAACTGATTTTGTTAAACATGTGCAAACTAATTGTCAGATTAAATTGTATTTAACACACACCACAAGTTATTAAAATTACATAAAACATTACTACTATAAATCTTTCTAAAAATTAATAATTATTATTATGCAATATTTTCATAAAAATAAAAAAAATGCTGAAAACTTATTTGCAGTGAAAGAAGACATTCCAATCGTTAACCACGTAAAACGATACTTTGGTATCACTGATTGTATAGGTAGCATGTGTGACAAAAAAACACTTAGAATACACTGTGAATTGCGAAAAATATATTTGCTCAAAATCTTTTCCTAGGGCGCCACTTTCTTAGTTTTATGATCACTGAAACAAAGTGCCGCATTGTTGGAATTTAGTGCCAAAACTTGCGGTGATAACACATACTCGCAGAGTGGTATCTAGGAATGCTTTTTAATATATATTTTATTCGTTAACAGTCAACTGTTGCTATAAACGTTCATCAAACGACACTTAGCGATGCAACAAACAGAAATATTTACAAATATTCATATTTAAGGCTGGTTAGTAAGCATTTTTATTCAAAAAAAAAATTGTATCGTGCATTTATTCATGATTTCCTGTCCGAGGATACATGTTCCTGGATACACAATTTTTCCGGCTAATAGCAGTTAAAATTACTAATTTTATCAAAATAATATAAAAAATATTATTTACTACTACTGTTTTTTCTTCCAAAATGTTAACTTAAGCTACTATTGGTAATGCTACCAATAAAAATTAATAGAAAGTTAATGAATTCAGTAAAACGCTATTTAAAATCGTCGTCGTCTTGTTTGGTAGATTGCAATTTTAATGGTAAAAACATTTTAATTAACAAATATTTAAAACAGAAAAAATTGGTTTTGGGAAAAATGGTTTTGGGTGTCGTAATAATACGAAATTGTCCGATTATTCCAAAGAAAGGAAGTTTCTATTTAAAAAAAAACCCACTGTCATGATAAAGTTTATTATACAATGTATAAAAGATTGATACATTTACTGATTAGCTTATAACGCTACCAACTGGTCTTATAAAACATAATATTTGATTGTAATCTAAATAGGATCGTTTTATATTATAAAACCGTTATTTTTTTATGAAAACCAACATAAAATACATTTGAATGAGTCATCCAAATGAGTAATTTTTCATAATAAAACATTTTTAGTACTTTTTCCACATAAAATTTATTAGATCAGGACCGGTTTCGCTCATGATGAGCATTGTCAACTGATAAGAAAAACAATAAAACTTATTTGTTATTTATTATTTCCAAACTCAATTTGGTTGACAGACATTAAAATTTATTTATTATATACACTAATAGTTGGTTTTTACTTTGGTAATGATAATTCATACCTAATTGGTTTTTGTCATAATAGTTTCATTGCTAAGTGGTCTTCAACTTTTTATTTATAGTTTATTTTCCTTGTATTTTACTTCAATTCTTTTGCTAGGTTGTAATACCAATTGTTTGTCATACCTTGTTTTTATCACTTAAATTTTGTATAAATATCACTGTTTTATTGTTTTTCTTATCAGTTGACAATGCTCATCATGAGCGAAACCGGTCCTGATCTAATAAATTTTATGTGGAAAAAGTACTAAAAATGTTTTATTATTTTTATTATAATGCCATTCCACCAAGTATTGACAGTGAACACCTTAAAAGTGAGTAATTTTTCGATATAACGTAAAAATATTTAATTGAATTCTTGATAAAAAAAAATGTTTAATTTAAGGTTTTATTTGATAAACCTTTATAAGTTTTAAAAAATTTTAAGCCCTTTTATTTCGTTTATGAATTTAAGAATATCCCTCTGTAGACGAACTGAATATGTGACTATGAATTTGTGGGGTTAGTAAGGGTATTTTATTTTAAAAATCGCGTTTCTCTCTTAATATTACCTTTAAGGGAGTTAAATGTTTATCCTTAGTTCACTACTGCAACTGAAGTGACGTATTCGTCAGCTTGAAGCTCTGTTGGGAAGAAAACTTCCGCAATGGGAGTATGCGGTACTAAATTTCATCGTGGGAAAAATAAACATAAACCTAGAGATAGATAGATGCCAGTGTTATTTTGGGTTGTTAACTTTGTTGTTATCGTTATGTGCTTTTGAAAATATTGCGTGAATAAATTACCATTGTAAATGCTTTGTTTTATTAATATTATGCCAATTAAATATTGATCAATTAAACTAGTTTTGATTTTATATAAATGAAATCTTTGCGTACGTTAAAATTATATAATATTCGATTCAAATATTATATAATTTGAATGAAGACAACAAGTTAAAATGTGACATTTGAAATCAATTATATATCTTAAATAACTGATTTTAATCAATCAGTTAATATTAAGGTAGCAATTAGGGCGTATCGGTTTTCAAAATTTGTGATGAATTCGTGACATTCCATTGCCGGTTTTTCAACTTGTTAACCTGGCTTCAATACCATAATTGATAATCATTTTTTTTAGTTAAACATAGTAAAAGGTTTCAAATAAAATGAGATGAAATACATAGTTAGTATAGATGCATGTAGGGCCGGCCCGTAGATTCTTGCGCCTGTGTACGAGGTCAAATGTCATGCATGTAATTTTGGAGTGATCCACCAATCTGCGCCCCACTGATCATTCTTAGAGCCGGCGCCTGTGTGCGCCGCACACTTCGCACACGTTTAGAGCCGGCCCTGGATGCATGCATTAGTTGAGAATATCAAATTTAGGCTTATTTTGAAAATATTTTTGTTGTGCATTTTGACTTGAATACTTTTCTCAAGTATAATTAGCTTACCGCTGAATAGTTAGTTACCAGGAATTAAATAATAGTAAGTTTGAGTATTTTTTGTAAAGCATTTATTATAAATTAAGTTTTTAAAATTTAATCGCTTTCTTAATTCAATAATTCTTTTTTGTGAAACGTTCAAAACGCCGAATTAAACAGAGTTTTGGGAAACGTTGGAATTCAAAAACAGGTTTTTTTAAAAGTCAGTCATTTTTTAAACCCTAGCAGCAAATTCTTTTGGTTTTAAATGCTTAATATAATAACGAAGCATTTTCTTTTAAAACAAAACATCACGCTAAAAAAGGAGAGGGGTTCTAATACTATCAATTATACATATTTTTTTTTGCGATTAATGTTTTAAATGAGTGCGTTAGATTTAAATTTATTACTGCTTTTTATGTGTTTGATTCCGACGGAATGAATTTATTTAAAAAATACATTAAATGGACTAAAATTTTTAAACAATCTAAAATAATATGTCTAGCAATGTTTGCATAGTAACGAGTTGATTTTTTTTTTCAAGTTATGGATATTCAAACGGCGAGTCGTCAAAGGAAGAATCGAGGTCATCGGACGGAGTTACAAGAGGATCATACTCATATGTAGATGCTAATGGAGTTTTACAAAGTGTGTCGTATGAAGCTGACGCAGAACATGGATTTAGAGTGGCTGCCACTAACCTTCCAACCGTAAGTTGCAAGTTTTTAAAAATTATAATTTTGTATTTATTTTTAGTGATATGACTAAAATAATAATATTATATAGTACATATACCCAGTGGCAGTTGTTGATATAAATATTAAGGAATGGAAAAAATCAAATATTTATTTCAAAAACCCATCCTCCGCTTTTTGGATTATGAAAACACAACACAAACATTACAAGATGACTGTTTTTCTATTTACTTGCTAAAGCATTTATGGTTTACTTCCGGTATTTCTAATAAAAGTTGAGGACGATCGCTAATTATTGATTCTTGAATTTTTTTATGGGCAACACTGAAAAATTAAAATTAGTAAATGGTATAAATGTTACGCATGGATATCGATTATTTATATTCATGGAAGTGCAGTGCACTCTTTGGTCATATAGAAGGGCCGTCCCTGTTTATATCTACTAGTAACAATTTTCCTAAATAGTATAATTAATACTTAATAAAAAATAATTAACGGCCATAATAACACCCTATATATTTTGAAAAGCGCCCTTAGTTTGAAATTCGAATAATAAAATTTACTTACTACATTTTTGAAAGCAAAAGATATTATCGATTTTAAGACTCACTTCAACTTTTTAAGCCGTGTCCGCTCCCAATGTATAACATAATAGAGTTTTTCTAAGGATTTGGTTGTTCAACTCAGTTACTCAACTTCTATTTTTCTAAAAATAAGGTTTATAAAAAAACCTAAGACAGGACTAGTGGTTATGAAATCACTACACCTCATTTTAAGGATCAGACTGGGAAGGAATTTTAGACATCACAGACAAACAAGCTTTCGAACAGAAATCCAAAAATCGGTTGAAAAATCTGCTTGTACTAGGGCACGAACCCATAAGCTCCACACACGAACCCAATGATGTTAATCACTCAATCTCAAGCTCGTAAAACTCTCTCAAATGAATATTCAAAATTAAAAGATTTTCAAAAAAGGCTTAAACATGTGTCTTATATATCGAGAAAAATCGATAATAAAAAATGTAAATGTGATAATGTGAAAGATAGTGATTTAAAAACCTTCGACTAAATAATAAGTTATCAAGACTTAACAGAATTATTTGCTATAGTACTTTGTAAATATGAACAATCTCCGTCCCAGTTTTTTTTTATCAAATTAGATTTTTGAATACCTTTGATTTTTGATCACAATCAAATTTCAACGGTTGAATTTGTGCTTATCGTAAATAATTGGCTACTTCTGTTTTGCAGTAGTATTCATATTGTATTGGCGTTTTGTCAATACGTCATTACATTGTGCCCTGAGTGGACTGGGCTGGTGGTGGTAATGGGTATTAGGGTACGCCACAGTTGGTATGCAAAACCACTGCGACTGCACGCGGCCGCCCCCAGACTGCCGTCGCTCTTCATGACGTGCACACACCTACACACTACTGCATCATGCACCTCCACTACAATATATTTTTAAATTATCAACTACTCGCCTATTAGAGGTGAACTGCGAGAAAAAAAGACTTTGATCAATTTATTTATTACGTTCGATTATAAACATATGCTTTGTTTTATAATGTGATTTTTAATTCACCAATAATTACCAATTTAACTGTAAAAATAGTTTATCAATATTTTGAGAGTACGAAGTGAAATACGCTCATGACCTAAATAAAAGTTCTCACGTTTAGAAATTATTGAAAATGTCCGTGAGAGTTTGTACGGCGAACAAAAATTTCCAGGTAGATTATTTTTAAATCTCTCAATCCCAAATCCCGATGTTCTCAATGGTGAATGATCAATCTTGGGATCCCGGGATTGGAAAAACTGTGATTACCAAAATCTCGGGATTACAAAAAGGGTCTGGGATTGGAAGCCCAATTTTGGGCCATTTACCGTCTCTGATGTGAGTATTTTATCAAATGAGGTCTAGTTAAACATTTTTTTGTTAATCTCCGATAGCGGTTTTTAGAAGGTTATATAAATTCTTAAATAAGATTTAACTACGTAAATTTATCAGGTACTGAGTACCGACAGCTTCACTAATAAATTAATAAAAAAAATCAATCGAATGTCTAAGTTTTGTCCATATGTGTATTCTAACACAGCCATCTTATAGTACTACGCAAGCCATATCTTTATTTATTTACTCTCTCGAAAATGGGATAACAAGCATTACTCGTCAAAAAACAGCTGTCAAGATACACTCTATTTTGATATAGTATAAGATTTCGACTGAAGGTGCTTGGTGGAATTCAATTATTAAATTTGAATCGTTCAAATTATGTACATTCGCAAATATTTTGTCACTAGAGCGCAATTAAACAGTCTTCCGATTTTAAATGAAATGCTACACATGCCTAGCTCTCCACTTTTATACCATATATAAATATAATCATACAACCTTTTCCGACAAACAAAAATAAATATAATTTTTAAAACTAATCACCATTCAAATCTGTGAGCATTCCCTTGGGCTAATCCTTTTCACCAGCAATGGTTTAAACTCAATGATAAATTTATTTCTTATATAAACACGAAACATTAATTTACTAAGCGTCAGTTCAAATTCATCCGTGCACGTGAACGCATGAAGATGTCGAAAGGCGAAACCTGGGTCGTTAGTGACAAAATTTGAGTGAATGTACATAATTTGATGATTCAAATTTACTCTATTTTGAGTCAAAACTCTCTTAAAACATTGGGAGCGAATTTTTTAGAGAGTGAATTGTAAAAAAAATATATAATGAATCAATTTTTGTGCGTGTTGCCATTGCTTTTAAAGCTAGCACCTCTAATTTATGGGTTGTCCGGTATTACAGTGGACACGCTCCAGTTGTTTTGGATTTGTTCGCATAGCATTCTGTCTCTTTTTACCTGAGTTTCGCAGGCATTTTTTTTCTCTACCAATATTTTCGCTCAAAAAGCTCTTTGGAATTCATTCTAATGAAATATGCTTTTATATGTAAACGTATTGGGCTATTCTCACAATACTGAGGCGAAAGCAATATTTGTTTTATCTGAACAATTTTATTCCATGTAAAATAATACATTTTTTATGAACACTCTTACCGCGTTTTCTATATATATTATATTTAAGCAAGTTTTCTCTAAGCATGTTATTTATTTGTGAAAATTGGGGAGAAAGGTGTATCAGCAACAGCTGTTAAATAAAACATAAAATTAACAATATATATAAACATTTTAGTGAGTGGTATTTGATAATTAAGAAAATATATTTATAGCCGTGGCTGTGCGCTGTAAATGTTTTTGGCAAATTCAATCGATGTAAAGATTTTTTTTATCAAACTTAATGAATGTCTGTGATGTTTTTATTTATTCTCATCGTACCCTTTTTTGATTCTGTAAAGCAACGATTAACAAACTAGAAGTCATTTTCTATAACCATACATATTTCCTAATATTATTTAAAAAAAAAAAAACTTAATTGAATGACCTCCAACAAGTCCTAATGTTGAAATACTAAATTTAAGAAACAAATAATTAAATAAGTCAATTAATCCGTATGAATGTTGTCAAGTGAAAAACAGCGACGAAACATAATATATAAAGTGAAATCTAGTATTGGGAAGAAAAAAAATAATTATTTCACACAATTATGTGTTTTGTAGGTTCTTTTTATTTTTTCATTAATATACGATCGAAGCTTCAATGATGCTTTTGCTATTTTTTAAAACTTTTATAAAATAAAATTAGGTATTTAAAAATGTATACAAAAAAACAACATTGAATCTAATTGGCTCATGGATCTCTTTAAATTATTAGCACTAATTGTTGAAACGGCATTTAAAAGTACATATTAGAATGCTTTTCAGTATTGAAAAGTGGCAAAGTGGCACTGCTTGTCACCTTTTGCTACTTCAATCACTAAACTATAGTTCTCAACGTGATAAATAGTATTGTTTGTGCTGCCTTTGAGACCTGATGGTAACGAGTAATGGAATATGAGATATACATTTTTTTTTTAATTTAAATTTTTCAGGTATTGGTCATATTGTTTTCTACGTATTTTATACTCAAGTTGATCATGAGTCATTTTGATAAAACTCTACATAAACTGTTGTTTAAAAATCTGGCTCATTGGGTATTCATTTTAATGTAATTTTTCGTAGTATGACTTATTTGTTAATATTTAAAATTATAGCAATGAAAATAGTATGTTTTCAAACGTACAATATATTTTAGAAGATACATTTATAATTGAGGATTAATTTGAATTATTATAGTAATAAATAAACTTAATATAACTTCGCATTTAATTTACTTTCACAACATAGTCAATAATGTGAGAAAAACAATGCTATAAAATGATGTATTAACATTGCTATTTTCTTAGAATTCAATTATAAATAGGCACAAGCAATTCCTTTCAAAACAATATGACGCAATGAAAGCCTTCCGAAACAAACATTCATCTGCGGCTGTTTATTTAAACAACACAATAAATTAAAATATTGTAATCTAAAAAGTTCAGATTGAACAACATTGTCAAAGATTTTCTCATAAAATAAATTATAATAACTCCCCTGCCCGCCCCCACTTGAAAAGTTTCAAATACCGCAGGCTTTATAAATAGTACTTTTTAAATAAGCACCAAACACGCCATGTCAATAAAGTATTCGAAAAATAATATCAAAACCATTCTAAAATGCTTGGCAATATCATTTTGACCATAAATTGTTTTCTAACTATATCTCATGATGGTGTTTTCTCCTGAAATATACTAAGCGTTTTAAATTACATGTAGTCATATAGCTTAATGGTAAAGTCTTAAGAACACTTTTCCCTAATCGCTTTCGCGGTTAAAGGCTTGAATATAGAATTTTTTACATTCATAATTTTAATTTAAAATAACTTTCTCACACATTGCACATCAAAACTTAATTCAGAAATCACTTACATGCAAAATATGACTAACGCGTGTCTCTTTCGAAAACAGTGCCTCGCTTCACAAATATTAATATTACCAAGCATACATATCCAAGCTATTAAAATCATTGTAATTATTGTATATATTTTCCATTAAAAAACATATCTTTCAATAAATGTCATTATCTTATTTAAACATTTTTCAAAGGGGTGCATCAAATAGTTAATAACTACTGCTCTACAGTGAAAATTTTGAAATTTTTTCTTATTTAATTTCGTATATATTTTTTTTGAGAAAGTTTATTTACTAATTTAACTAATCAGCAAAATTTAGATAAATAATGTTAAATATAGTAGCTTTGCATGTCAAATTCTTCAGTATTTCTACGGCATAAGTTTTTAAAAAATATAGCTCATGACATATAGGCTTAGAGCACTTTTACTATGAAACATTGAACCACCGAGTGTGCCCATATTGCTGTCATAACTTTACTAAAGTTAAAAATAATCTAATAGTCGCATCACGTAGTGGTAGTCATATCGTAATACTGTCGAGTATTATGCAGTGGCAAACAAGTTTCAAGATGTCTCTTCATACTAAACACTATTCAAATACAAAGTTATTTTATATCTAATGTCGTACCAGGACCACTTATTATGCTTATTCCAGTCAATTGTTTAAGAGAGAAAACGTAAATTTATTCAACAGTCAATATTGTTCTAATTCTCGTGACCGATATATAGTATGATAGAATAAATAATAAAATAATAATAGAATAAAAAATTTAATATGTAAAACTTTCATATTTACTGCACATCAAAAACTGAATATGAAGTTGACATACCTAATTGACAATAAAGAAAGAATATTTAATACAAATTTCCTTGACTGTAATGGATTAAGACCAAAATAGATTAGATTCGTAACAAAAACTAAATAATCATTTTTATTGTTCAATTTCTTGGTGATTTTAAGCTTAATAAATCTTTTCCAAGACATACTGCAAAGTATTGTAGTAGTGAATTAAACTTATTCGAATTAACATTGTTGATCTATCTATATCATAATAATAAATACATCGTTTTCGATTTTAAAGCATTTTTTTTCTTTTTTGGGGCCGAGTAATAATTCTGGTATTATCAAGACAATAAACATATGAGATCCCATTTTTTATCTATGGGAGCTCGTGGCGCAGGAGACAAAGTTGTTGGCTTGCGTGATGAATCTCACTGATTCAGGACCAAGTAAAAACAGCATTCTTCAATTGATTTATCGATTTTTGTTCGAAGTAGTTTGTGACGTTTTCAATATTTATTCAATCACAACCTTAAAACAATGTGATGTAGCTAAAGTAATTATTTAACCACTTGTCCTGTTCTAGTCTTATTCTAGTCCTATCCTTCTATTTCTACCCTCTTCGAAAAAGAAAGTTTAATGACCTGAGTAACAAATTGTTCTCAAAAGAACTTGTTCAGATACTTCAATTAGGAAGCCATGCGCATTACATTGAGATCGAACATGGATAAAAAAATATTCAATGACGGATACAGACAATAGCTTATCAACACTATTCTGCCATACTCGGGGAACTGTATATTCATATATTGTATAAATATAACCATTTTTAAAATTCTACAAACTCTACATGCCTATACACCATATTGTTTTTGGGGCTTAAAACCAAACCCTTATTTCTAGAACTGACTCTAGACTTATGACTAAAAGAGTAGGGAAAAAAGTCTAGTTGTTAACCTTTCTCTTTTCTATGAAGTTAGTTGAGTAGATATATCTTAAAAAGATTTACGTTTAATAGCAAAATACTTTAAGCATGACGTATTCATGATCCGTCATAAAAATTAAGAATTTATATGTTATAACTAAAACACCTGTGCAAGTTTTGTATAAATCTTTGAATTGCTCCTAAGAATTTGTATAAACGTGGGTTTGAAGCGTGCAAATACGTTTTTGAAAAGTTACTGTGTTGTTCACCAAGAAGTCGAGTAGAACTTTAGCGAGAGCTTTGTCTAGTGAACGTTAAAAATTTTTATGTTTTGCTTATGAGAATAATGCTGGAGTTAAAACTTTTCGAATATATTGTAGTATTTATTCCGATATGGGCTTAATTTATATGAAGGAAAAATAAAACGGAAATGTCTCAATTCATTAAAAAAAACACTGTAGTTTGTCTTAAGAGTAGAATTATGATAAGAAGTTGCCGAAGAAGTGTAAAAATATTGACAGTTATTTTTGGAAAATATAATCTGTTTTGTATTTTTTTTAAATAATAAAACAACTTTTATAATTTTCTTATCAACAACTGGAAATAATTTTGTAAAAATGCTGTACGACATGTTACTGACATTTATTTAATTTACTGAATGTCCCGTATTACTATTTAGGTGAAAATAAAAATCGAATTATGAATAAAAAAAATGCCAAATTATGACAGTGAAAATAAATCGGTGTGAAAAAGTAAATTTTACTACAGCAAATTTTTAAAATGAGACAACAGACTTGAATAATAATATTTCGTTAGTCGCATAAATTCGTATATGCATATAATTATTATATTGTTTTTGCGGCAATTATTAAATATCCGGGTAAAAATGATTATCATATAGTAAAGTATATTTACTGAAACTTATTTTTTTCAGACACCATCACTGCAATCGATATCTCCACCAAACAATGAAGTTATTTTTCTGAAAAAAATACGACCAACCACAGGAAACATAAATGAATTACCCGCCAAAGAAAACTCAGCCGTGGCAGCTAAACAAGCCAATGACACGAAAGGGAAATATACTCCGCAAAAAGACACAGAGAATAAAGTCGAACAAACAATACCAGAATCTAACAAAAACGAAGACTCTCTGAATAGTCTTAAGATTTTTCCAGCTAAGCAGCTGTCCCTGAATACGAACACTGAGAAAAGTACCACAGCAAATAATAAAGTACTCGTAAACAATGGTGATTTTCCATTACGTTTTGTACGTCCATTAGTAAAAATAAATTCTAGGTATACACCGATTCCTGTGACATATTCTTCTGGATTTAACAATGAATTAAATAGTGAATTGTTTCTTGTGAATCAATTATCAAATTATTATAATGGTTTATGGAACCGTGCCAACTATGAGCCTTTGGTGGGAAGAGAAAACGTTTATCAATCGCCTTCACAGTATATGATTTACGACGGGTTGACTCCTTTGCTAAGACAAAACTCATTTGTGCCCGCTGAACTGTCCAATGTACAATACCACTTACAAAATGATAGAGGACATTACTTATATGGATATAATAATCAGCTAGGAGCTAAAGAAGAAAGGATGGGAGCCGATGGCGTTACTAGAGGATTTTATTCATATCCTGATGCACATGGTAATTAATCATTGATTCAAAAATGTGAAACTATGTTATACTTTTTGAATAGATTTATTTTGATAAAGTTTGCTATCGTTCTGCTTAAATTTATAAGCAAATAAGTATTTTTTTATACATATATATGTTAATTAATTTATTATTTAGTACCTGATTCAATTTAAATTTTCATCATTCTTGTCGTTATTCACATGACTTCATAGAAGTAAAAAATCCAAAAAAACGTTTCATGTAAAAAATATATAAAAGTAACTATTAGAAGTAGCCGTGGATTGTAGACAAGTGGTGGCAAACCTTATTACGTGTGCGTGCCAAAAAACTCAAATATCATTTATTTACTTTTCATCATGCCGAGCAACAAAATAGCTTTAACATATTTACAACAGCATAAATATATATATATAAGTAAAATCGTGTTATAGTTGGGGTTGAAGAAAGTTAACTATTTATTTATTTAATTAAAAATTACAAAAAATATTTCATTCTAAAAAAAACATTTGACTCATTCACGTGCCAACAAAGTGCCAACTTGAGCACGTGTGCCCTAGGTTCAGCACCAACAATATATATATATCTTATATAGACGGTTAAAAATACTTCAGACAGATATTTAAAAAATATTTTTCATATAAATAAATCATCATCGCATTTGAAAACAATGCTGTGAAAAATGTATCCCATTGAGCAATATTCCATTTAAACATTTGGTTTCATTTGCTGTTATTAAGTTATTAATAAGTTGTTATAGTATCAATTAAAACCTGCTTAATCATAAGAATATTGTTTCTTAAATGTTGGATATCGATTCCTAATTTAGCTTCCAATTAATTATTGTTTTTTTATAGTTGTTTTAATTACCGTGTCCATTTCATTTTCAGGTCAACTGCAGTCAATTAGTTACACAGCCGATGATGTCCACGGTTTCAATTCAGTGTCGTCTTCCTTACCCCATTGGCCGTTTATCGTACCACTAAACAAATAAATGATGGTGGCCGTATTTGCGTATATAATTTATATTGATTCTGTCTTTTATTTTCGTGATCATGATAAATCTATTTTTTTTCATTCACTATCGCAGTCTATCCCCTCCATTTCTTCTTTTTCTATTTCAAAATAGTGCAGTCGTGAGATTGATTCTATACAGTTTTGTAACGGACCAACATCATACAGGGCAAAACCGTTTCTTGATCACTATTTGTAGGCCATGGCAGCGGCTGCATACACATATCGGGTGGTGGTGGGACAACGAACTTAACTTGTATTAATGTATCAAATAAAGGTACACATAAATGGTTTATGTTTGTGAAAAAAAAATAGTGTAATAAATGATTTCTGTGTATATGCTAGTTTTTTTTAGACATTTCACATCCATACCTTTAAATACAATTCCATTAATTGATAAAACCGTATAGCCGTGTACACTACAGCCAAAAAGGCAGACGTTGAATAATCCTAAAATATGAACGAAAGCGATTAGCTAACAAGTTGTTATATCTTGCATCCATTGTTTTTTTATAATCTCTCTATGAAGAATAGGACTTAAGGGACTGCATAACATGCCATTCTCGTAAACCGATTTCTGTTGAAATAAGTTCCATTAAAAACAACACATTTTTCACATTGGTAGCGGGTATGGATTAAAGAAAAGAAACTAGAAGAATTATTTTTTTTCCGGCAATTTTAACGATTAAAATACGAACGAACGTCATATCAAGGCTTAACTGGAATATTTATACTAATTTACATGTATCTAAGAATTGAACGTTATAGTGGTTTTTTCTTACACTTAACTGTTACCTGTGCAAAGTCACTGCAAACGTGATTAGAACACGGCTTAAAGTGGATCAACATATCAAACAAACTTATCGCGGCGTACGTTTTGTCACGTGGACACTCCATAGCGACGGAGACCATTTGATATTCGCTTTTATTTCGTCCACGTAAGACGTACAGTTACTGTAAATTGAAGCGTCTGTATACAAAAAGCAAAATAAACAAACTTTTTCAAAATCGAAAAAAACTTTGCTACTAGTTTCTTCAATTGTTACAGTATTTTGGCGTTTTAATAAAATACAGATAATCTCAATTGTTTCTGATAATAATTTCTTTGCACTGATTTTTTTAGGTAAAGCATAGTTTGAGTGTATTTCGCTAAATAAAGTATTATTTATTGATTTATACAATTCAATATTAACTATGAATTATGCAATACTATTATTTATTGTTTTGTTTCTTTAACCTTTGAATACATATTTCAAAAGTGTGGTGGCGTGATACATGATAAGGACAAGCCAGATTACTAAACGTAAGCGCTGTATTTGTCTAAAATGAATTATTTTAAGAAAACTGTACAGAAAAAACCTTTTTTTTCGATTTATTAACAAAGCAATATATTTTTGTTAAGTCCTGTGGTTTTCAGTAAAAAAAGTAAATAATTACTCTGGGGTCGTATAAACAAAAAAAAACTATTCGAAATAATAATTATATATGCATTTTAGATTTAAAGTCCGTGGTGGAGGTGTCGACGTCATTAGCTTCACTTGCAAATTTATGGGCTCGAATCCAATTACGTACAGGTTTTTGATTTATAAAAAATGTGCCGTAAAGAAGTTGATTAGCTTACTACTAATTCTGTCCTACCCATATCATTTTACCTTTACTCATTCGACAAAGAGACTTTGAGAAACTGATTTTTTTAAAACCATGACCGCTCCCATTGTGGAGCATATGGACTCCTAATGGAGTTTATCTCAACAGAAGTGTTTCTACGAGAACTGCATGTTACTCAGTTGCTCAACCTCTCTTTTTCCAAAGAGAGTAGAGATAGAAGGATAGGGCTAGGACAGGTTTAGTGGTGAGCTAATCGCTCTCGATAAGCCCCGTTCATAGGATAGGATGGGTGAGAGGGGGGAATTCAAGATATCACATACATCCATGCCTTTGAACAGAAATTCATAAATCGATTGAAAAATCAACTTATTAAACTGTCCGTACCGGGATTTGAACCTGAGCCCTCTGTAGCCGAAGCCAACAACGTTGACCACTTGATCAAACAGGCGGCTGAAATACAATAACAAGCAGCAGGAAACTGAATAACAAGCAGTTTTCGTATAAAAACATCTGTTACCATGAACACCGTTAGAAGTTCATATTATGCTCTACAATAGGAGAGAGTTAGAATAGTTAAAAAAATATTAAGGTTAATGTATTTTTTTTGTATGTAAGCTTTCCATATTTAAAAACAAAAAAGTGACACCTATTACGGCTCGTTTCTAAGAAAAAAACTCACGACTATAGACTTGAGGACAAAAGGATAAAAATGTTTTACTTGAAGTATCCATATGAAATAGTTTTATTTATCGAGCTTCCCCGACATTCTCGTTCTTAGAAAACTGTTCTAGGTGAATATTAAAAAAAATATATCGGTCGTCCAAATACACAAAAATATCAGCGCTCCGTTCACATGAAAGATTTTTTTTTTTCTTCATCAATTGTAACAATCATTGTATTGTAATCTGCATTTTACTGGTCATACAATTTCATTAGACACACAAGCAGAAATTTCGATCCATTATTTAGGAACTCATTAACAGCAGCATCTATCTGTCCTTGAAGATTTCTGAAACAGTATATTTATTACTTGAGAGTCAATAAATATTTTTATTGATAATTTATTGATGTCACGTGGTCAGCCACGTAACCAGAATTCATTCAAGTGAAAAAAGAGATTCGTCAGATAAAAAATAATTTATTTGTTATTAATTATGATACTAGATACGTACATTTATAAATTTGTCAATTATTTGTAACGAAAAATATTAAAAATATAACCCGAATATTTTTTTTTATGTACGACATATTGCCGTCGCGAAGGAGGGGAGTATTCTAGTGCCTTTGTTTTATCCCTGCATTGCCAAACATAAATAAACTATTGATTGACTTGAAATTTGATTGGTAGAACTCCATTATTTATTATATGTTTTTTATATAATTTCTTATAAGGCATAAGTCGAAATAGCTATCAATCATATATAAAATATTATTTGTAGAACTAAAATACTGTGACATTTGTCACCGTATTATAAATAAACTGCTTAAAAATAAATAGATATCGAGAAACACAGCTGTACACAGTTAAACCAGAATGCTATTTGTTCAATGATTGCATCCTACCAGGATACTTTTGCGGTAGCAATTTATCCTGATTAAAATATAAAGTACCATAAACTGAGCTTTTGTGAAAAGTCCTTGCGCCTGATATTAGGAGTGATTTGGTTTAATAGCGCATGTATATCAATAATAACGGAACAAACGGAATTTGTGGATATACATTGGCAATATTTTTTTTTTTGTCACTTTATATTGTCCAGCAGTGGAATTCAGCGTTTTGATACTATACAAAGGGCGTAATTAAAAGATGTCATGCAATGTAGAAAGCCGAGCGATTGACCCTTGATGAAGATTTCTTATCTCGGAGGCGCTGTATAGTCCCCATATGTCATATGCCCCATACAGAGTACTGATATGGTCCAAAAAATTTAAATAATGTAAAAAAAAACATTATGCACAGTAAAAAAAAAAAAAAAATCATTCGTATAAACTCCAACGCAAACAATTTAATGACTAAAATAAAAAACAAAAAAACAGCAATAAAATTACTTTCCTCAATTCAAAATCCATTAAATAGGCAGGATATTACATTAGATTTGTTAACGAGTATTCCAGTAATAAAGTTAATAAAAAAACGAAGCACAATTTTTATGTTCGAGCACCATTTCCGGTGCAAGATGGAGCGTTGTTAAAAATCAAAAGAAAGGAAGCTGTCAAAATAAATACAGAATCCCCTAATTGAATTTGAACATTTTTTTTTAAATTATAACCTTTATAATTACAATTAATGCCGAAATATAGATACGTTTCTATTTTTAATGGTTGATTGATAAATTAGACATTATGAAAACGATATAATTTTAATGAAAATCGAATAATTAGACCACTGTTAGAACATTCAACGCGCTTAAGTTGTCAAGCAAATTATATAATAATTCTACAAAAATAAGAAAAATGTACGTAATTGTAGAGTCTGATAAAACTTTAATTTAAGATGATCCCTCACCCCGTAATCATATATCGGTGCATGCTTATAAATGTTTTCGTTACACCAATATAATAGTATTTTTTGTCTTATTGCGATAAAAAATAAGATATAAATAATTCAAATGCAACAAAATTTTTTTTTTTTAAAGTTTTGTTTAAGTTTTTGTTATAAAATATATAATTTAAAAATATCTACTGCATTAAGTCAGGTGAACTTTTACTGTTATCAGAGAACACAATGCATAGATGAAGTTTATTTTTCCAATGATTGAATTACAAATAATATGCAAACAAAATTTTTGGTTGAAGTTTGCACCTTTTCAGTGATTACACTAGTAAAAAAAATAGTCGAAAATATAGATTTTAATATTTTATTGCAAATTAGTGTATTACCGCAAGATGCAGGTGATTAAAAAAATACGACATTTTGCATCATACTTTATCAGTGAGAGTTTTTACTGATAATATGTGTTTTTTGAGGTATCGACTGTCGCGCCGCTTCGTTGCGTTTTTGATCAAATTTGAGCACTGTTTCTATGTTTTTTTTTTACTACAATGCAAATTATTTTCTAGTTGAGATTTGGTATTTTTAACAAGATTATTATGCTTAATTTCATTTCAATGTTTTATCAGTGTTTTAATGAAAAATATATTTAACTGAATAAAGTATTTTTCTTTCTTATTTAGTCGAGTCGGTAGTCGAGTGGTCAACGTCGTTGGTTTCAGAAACGATGCTCACAGAATCAAATCTCAATACGGAGAGTGTTTATAAACTGGATTTTCATTCAGTTTATTGATAGATGTATGGCATGGATATTTGACGTTTGAACATTCTTTCAAACCCTTCCTATCCCTAACTAGGCTAACCACTAGTTTTTTCTAGCCATATCCTTCTATTTCTAATCTCTTTAAACATATATTATATCGATCGTTCACGAACTTTATTGAATTGAATTTGAATACAACTAATAGCTTGGGAGAAAATTAAGATGATAGCAAATCAAATAAAATTTTGTTTTATTTTATATATGTAGTCTACTCAACTTGTTTGACGCCTTTTAATACCACAATGTTATGAATAAATAAGTTCAACGATAAATTATATCTGCATCAATAAGTACTCATATTATAAAGATTGCTAAAAACAAACAAAACTGTAGTAAAGATAATACTAAATATGATATAGAATTTAAAATAACTGCAGGCAAGTTATGAATTTTAAAATATGGAGTCGCTTTAAAATATTTTTATAATCTATAAAAATAAATAACCAGTTCTTTTTAAGAATAATAATTCCCGATGCGTAATCTACTTGTGCGTTATTTCAACACCAATGGTGAAATTTTTATTATTTCTGACCGCTATTTCATATTTTAATGCAATAATGGTAAAAAAAGTCCACAAAAATAAATCAACGTCTCCATTACTTTGTTAATTTCAATATCCTTTAAAACTTATATCAAATACTAACATTACATGTAATTAATTATTCCTAGACAGATTTAAAGAAATTATACGTAAAACGAAGTTAAACAATCAATGGTAAAAAAATAAATAAATAGAAAAACCATATACTAGTAAGCTATTTGGTAAATAAATAAAAGAAGATATTGATGCTTTCTTTCATTATTAGAAAATATTATACAAATATTATTCAAAAAATAAAAGTCTTTTGTAGTAATTCCACATTTATTTAAAATTATAAAGACCGGTTTTGTTCACCACAATTTTTTTCAACTGATAAGAATAAACATTAATAGAAAGCTTGATCATATTGAATATGTGAGCAAACTAATTCCAGCATTAATGAAATGATGAAAATTTTCATTGGAAATAATATTATTCAATATTTGATTTTTTTTTATAAATATGTTTGCAGAAAATTGTATGACCAAGTAGTCAAGTCATGATTTTCAGTTGAGTTATCCACTAGTTTGAATCCCAGTTATAAGTCTGTGACGTGTCACACCACCCTACGCAACCAATTCTAAGAACGGGAAGTTGCGGAAGAGATTAGGTTACTTCCCGATTCTCGTCTATTTTTCTATCTCTTCTCCTTCCGTAAAAGAGAAGTGGAGTGACTTAATTACCTACAAATAGATCACGTAAAATCACTTCCTTAAGATAAGCTGCATAAAAGGCCATTTGCAACACATTTTTGGCGGAAATATAACCAAACATATTATTACGTACAATGAATAATATTGAAAATTGTAACGCAACACTCTGAGTTGAACTTATATGCCCTGTTATGTCTGTAATAATAATTGTAATCGTGTTATTTATTAGTGTCTGGATTTTTTTTATAAACTACGTAAGTACGTACTACACTATCAACAGAAGTGGTATGTCTTTAGACGGGAGGGGACTCGGTATCTTACGCTTTATCAAAAGAGGTCAAAATTCGTCCGATAGATAATGATTCTTTTGAGCAATTATTTATGATGGTAAATATCTATTGACCCTTAGAAAAGAAAATAAAATATTGAATTGACGAGAAGCTTCCTTACTTGTAATAAAACAAATATAATTTTAAGATGAAATCACTTATTATCGTCAATACTTTAAGGAAGAATAAAAATTAATAAACATCAGAGTAGAGCGGAGAATCAATCCTTCAGTTTTAGTGACAATTTTAAAGTAAGCTTTGGTTGAACTTAGATTGAATCGCAATTAATCTTTATTTATTGTCATTATGTATTAAAATAATTTTATAATGTCGTCGTAGTCAAGTGGTAAAAACTTGGTTTTGCGATAAGAAAATACCTGGTTTGTGTGAAATATCAAATATATTTGACAAAATTCGACACTCGAGACAATCGAGTGTGTATATTCGACAAAACATTAATATGAAATCAACTGTATGAAGATTATCGTATGGTTAAAAATCGACAACGTGCAGTTCTATATTGAACCAATAAAATGAACAGTAAATTCGTTTATTTTTTATCGTTATTGCGGATTGGACGCGGGGCCGTTTAGCAGCGGCTCTATAGACATATTTTTTTTATATTTTTATTTTTTTAAAAAAATATATGACATTACAGCTTACGCCAATGCGTCAAATATTTGAAAGTTTTTAAGTTGAAAGATCATACGAGATATACTCGATGAGAAATTTTTGTAAGTCACATGAGATTAACTCAAGGACAATTGACCTCACAAACACCCATGTCTTAGATCTCAATCGAAAAATTGAAAAAATCCAATTTGATATTGACCTTACCGGGAATCGAACACAGACCCACCTGATCGGTAGAGCAAGCTCTAACCAACTAGACCACAGCGGGCGACAGACCGCAGACAGACCACAGACGTGACGAGTGGTGGTAAGATAATCAACTTGTGTCCACTTTATCATTTCACTCAGAGTTGTGTTCTAATGTACGTCTGAATAGATTTATCTCTTGTCACTTCAAGTTAATCTGATACACATGTAATCTACAAAAAATAATGTCATGTCAAATGAGTTTTTGTTTTTATCTATTTTATGTTTTATTTTATTTTGAATTCTTAAGCTTGAAAGCAGAATAAAAAAGCTCCAAATTTTAAGAGCATTTTTAAAGGTTAGACATATTTTGGTACAGTATAACTATTTGAATAAAATTTTTACTGCCTTTGATGATTTAAAAAAAAGCTTTATCAATTGATATATTTAGATACCATAAAATTTCAAGCGAAACATAGTATTTTTTAATCTTTGAAACGACATATTTGACAATTGACTGACGAAATATTTCCGTTTTTTGAACATAGCGTGATTTCATAATGCACATATTTATTAAATTATAAATAACCAGAGAAAAATATACTATTAAAGCTCAATAATAAATCTTATCACATGTCAGCCAGTAAGTGTATCACCCATTTAAAATGTTTTTGTGTCTGAAAAAAATATAAGATTAATGTAAACAATATGTTATCTCAAGGCAAGACCAGTCAAATACGTCTGTTCGGCCAATACACACGATACAAGTTTTTAATAAATACCATAGAAGGATAATTTTAGTTTGACATGTTATTGTATTAAAATAACTATACACAATAATATGTGTTGTTTTTACTGGAATTTTATTTCCAATTATCATTATACAGTGCAATGAAGTGTCTCGTATCAAAATAGTTCATAATAAGCGAAAAAACTGTGCCCAGACGTTTATGAGTAATGAGAAACGTTTTAGTATACACGTAGAAGTTTCTTTGATTTGAAGTGAATGTTAACGGAGATTGTGTTTAAGTGAAAGACGAAAGTTTTTAATATGAATCTGTATATCCATCTAAAGTGAGTGTTTCAAACATTTTTTTAGTGAAAAAATATAATATTTTCATAACGAATTTATCTGACAAAATATAATTTTCGACGTTCGGGTAAAAAAGTAATAGTTTTGATAATAACAATATTAAATATTTGTGTGTACTATCATAATATACTATTTTCAGAAACTGTTAATTATTTATATATAATGTATTATATATAATGAAAGTGATTCAGTGAGCTTTTTTTTACGATTTTCGACACATATCTTTTTGAAATAAATCTTAATTTCATTGCATTCGTATATTTTATCAAGCAGAATGGTTTAAAAAAATAAATGACCAAAACTCATTTATTAATAAATGTTTGTTTTGCTAGTATGATGGTAGTATAATATCATCGTTAGACTGGCAGAAGGCGATAAGTCGAAAAACCTTGTTTTGAGATAATTGTCATTTTTGATAATCATGAAATTTTCTCAACAAATTCGATAATGATAATTCGATAGCTTTAATCGGAATTGACTTTTTAATATAATGTTCAAATTATGTAAAAAAATACAAAATTGTTTTTAGATAAGATACAGCGTGTTGACATATATCTGTCTGGATTCATAACTTTAAACAGTTTGTTTTTTTAATTATCGCCTTCTGCTAGTATGCCGACGATATTATATTTCATCGTTATTCTAACCATAAAAGAGGTTTAATGCCAGCCTAAAGAATAAACACATATATATATATATAATAAGACATACTTATGTATATATATATAAAGTAATAAACATATATACTTATAAATATATACATTTTCCGTTCGCAATGTGGAGCATATGAATTCATAATAATATAAAGCTTATCTAACATAAACGTAAGTTTTTCTAGAAAAACTGCTTGTTACTCAGTTGCTCAACCCTTCTTTTTTTTTAAGAGAGTAGAGAATAAAAATATAGAGCTAAGCCTGGAAAATGGTTTGCTAATCACTCTCGCTACGCCCTTTTTAAAGATCAGATGGGTGCGAAGAAGTTTCAGACATCGCAGACATCCATATTTTTAAACCAAAATTCACAAATCGATTGAAAAACATCTAATTAAATTCAAGATTGAGATTCAAGCGGTGAGTAATGTAAGCGTAATCAACGACGTTGAACACTCATTCACCAAACCAACACATATTAATATATAAGGGTATTACTTGTAAACACGGCTTGTTCCAAAATGGTTGAAAAATGAAACTTGAATATAATTTTGAAAATCAATGTACATTTTAAAAGTATTTTTACTCTTACATATTACTTTGGAATGATATTTTGGATGTTGTCAAGCCATGTTTGAGACTGATTTCTAAAAATGCTTTCAATTTTTTTTTATTTACCAAATTAAATTCATGTTTCATGTTTTAACAACTTTGGAACGAGCCGTGTTTACAAGTAATACCCTTGTATCATAATTGAACGTTCTTAAATAGTTAAAATCTAATTCAAATAAATACTATAGTTTAAATTAGAAAATAATATTACCACGTTTTATTTATACTGGAGAATTTCCTTGTAGAATGTCAGCTGTGAAGGTTGTGTATCAAGACGTTTTTAAAAATAAATATTTATTAAAAAACAAAGAACTACATATCATTCATGTTAATTTTATTTTAATAATTATTTTTTACAGATAAATCGAAGTGAAGATACGTCAAGTTATGTCTTATAACATGAAGTGTAAACTAGAAAATTGAAAATCAGCATGTGCTGACGAGCTTATTGACAACGCATTTAATAAGACATTTTGATTTGAATCGCAAATTTTCACATACGATGGCTCCATTTCAAGATGAAAATGAAGCTGAGATAAAACTGACGCCTGTCGATAATAGCAATAATGGCGCAATAGATGACATCGACTTGGATGATTGCATGGAGTTAGAAGTTAATAAAGTTTCTAAATATGACGTGGATAAGACTACCCAATATTTGGCAGCCATTATTGGTAAGCAAAATTTAAAAACAGATGATGCAACTTAAAAATTAAAATAAAAGAAATACAAGACGAATTTTACACGCATTATCAATTTTTGGAAGACAGTTTAGATAACACACTATCTTTAGTACTAACAATATTCAAATAATCTTCCATTTTTAATCATATTAAAATGATATAGTTAATATATCAGTATTACAGTTAAAGCATGTACTTTAAATTAAATTGTCAATGTAAACATTGCTCATTTTAGCTTTTTACAGTATACACAAAACAGCACTTTAACTAGTCAATATGCACATCAAATAAACAAACGTAGTCAAATTATTCATAAACTTAAAAATAATCACGCGTGGTTTCGATGCGTTGTCAGCCACTCTTTGCTGCTGTGCACGCGCAGTCACGCAGTTGTGTTATAACACTGTCATCAGACATTTTACATAACCAAGAAAATTTCAACGTCTTGTTGTCATTCTCGCTCTCTTTCCACTCTACATATCTTAACTAACCTAGCCAAAACAAAGTCATTTTTATTTCGACTAATGCTTGTCAGTATAGTAACAATACTTAACCTACTAGTTAATTCAAACATCAAGTCATAAAAGTGAATGTAGATTGTCATGATGTAAGCGTCAACTAAAACTGATATTTATAGTAAAGATCGATTAGCGAATTTTTAAATTGACGAGGATTTTAAACTTAATCAGTGACATATTAATCCATTAAATTTTTTAGAGGAGTAGATATTTGGCACTGCCGATAATATTTGCCAATTTTTTAAAATAATTTTAATTTTTTAAATCATACGAGATACTTGAGTATAATTTGAAAAAAAGACAAGATATCACAAAAAACAATGTCAAAGATCTCAAACTAAAATTTTTAAAAATCTAAATTTGATATTGTCCAAAGCTCTAGAACAGGGGTCAGCAAACGTTCAAGTAAAAGAAGCCAAGTTGAAAAGAAAACAGAATAACAAAGATTTTAGAGAGTCGTCATAGGTATATGGATTTTTAGGGTAAAACAACGTGATAATTTTAAGATATGTTTGAAGAACCGAAGATTGTCAATACCTGCTCTAGAGTAAAGTTTATATCACTACGTCAAAAAAGCTGACTTTGTAAAATTTATTATTAAATTAAATTATAACAATTAATTACAAATTAATCAATGTATTAAGCTGTCTAATTGAAACCGACTTAAAAAATAGCATTTGTGATTGATGTAATTGTTCTTTTAAGTCATGCTCGTGAACGAAAATGATTCGATCTTTACTGTGAAGAAAAAAACTGTCAGTATTCTCAAGATTATTTATACAAAAACAATGTCGATTCGAAGCTTGGGAAAACTCATTCCTAAAGACCATATAAAATTTGTAAAGATTCGAGAAAAGGTAATTGAAATGAAGGTTTACATAAAATCCATTCATTTTATTATTTTAAACCCCTTACCAACGTCCCCTCTAAGCCGAAGGGTAAGCTGCGAGGAAATTTCAAAGGCTGCGCAAAAGCTGCGCGGACCGATCAAATATTATTTGAGCAACTGTCTTGCAGTGCGCGCTAACCCGGAATGAGTGCGCGGGGGCTTCCTAACTGATACGCGGCCGCGCACGCGTTTAGCTTAGAAGGAACGTTGCCCCTAACTGCTTGTCCACAATGGTGTCTTTGATAAAATACAAATCAAAGGATGATCATATTCGCATTGTTTATTGTGGACTTCTATATATTAAAAAAAATGTTTTTATTTCATTGTAAAAAATCATTGTTAATATATGAAAAAATCCATGTCGTGAATACTACACATTTATTTTTACTCTGCATCGGTTCTGCTGCGGAAAACATAAGATTTATTTTTTTCGCTCATTTAAAAAAATAGTCCGACAATATTTATTTTGTTTTCTCCAATTTACATCTATTTTTTTTTATCTTTTATGTACAGTTACAATAGGAGCATTTTCGTCTGGAACATTTCTGTCATGGACATCATCGGCAATTCCTTTGCTCCAGTCAGAACATGCTCACATAAGGGTAAGTGTATTTTTAAAATAATAACTTTAAATTGAAATTCATATAGAACTGGCAGATAACAATACAATTACTCTCCGACAGGTGACAGCTCATGAAGGATCATGGGTCGCATCATTGCTGAATTTAGGAGCTCTTGTTGGTGCTATCCCAACTGGACTGATAGCTGAGAGATTTGGCAGGAAGAAAACACTTCTCAGTCTTGCTTTGCCAATGATGATGTCATGGCTTTTAACTGCATTAAGGTAAAATAATTAAAATAAGTTTTGTCACTAATGATAAAGGTTTCGCCTTTCGCCATGTTCAGGCGTTCAAGTGCACGGATGAACTTGAACTGTACATTCGTAAGTAATTTGAACGATTCAAATTTAATATTGAAATTCTACAAAGCGGCTTCAGTCGAAATCTAAAATTATATCACAATTGCGGTCATTTAACGAACATAACAATGAATCAATAATGAACTAATTAATACACAATGAATCAAGATAGTAAACAATATTTCCCATAATTATTCATAAGCAAAGAAATGTAGGAATTCATATATCGTCAAATATCGTCTTTTAGGGAATAAATCGTAGAAAATGACGATAACATTATTTCCACTCTGGATAAGAATCAAAAAAATAAATGACTAAAAATATATTCAAACCATTTTTATATTAGTCCAGACAAGATTTTTTAAAATGAAATCAGTCGAAATCTTAAATTATAATAAACCATAAGAAAACATTTTTTTCTTTAAATTTAATCGCCGGTCATATGAGATTCCAGTTGCCAAATCTGTTCGGTATAGCAATGCACTGCTTAGAGAAATGGGTTTATTTTTGTAAAGAACGAAGTGTATTGCTTTTTGTTTCATGTACTGATCTCGTTATGGTTGTCAAATAATACATGCATTGGCGTAAGCTGTAATGCCATATTTTATGGTTTAAGCAAATGGTTTCAAATTTATCTAATTGAATTTGAGTGAGATACGATACTTTAAATCATTTTTTTTAAAATATTGTTAAGGATTTAAGTAATAGTGGAAAGATTATTTATTATGAACAGAATAACGATACAATTGTGTTTTTCTAATTTTTTGTTATTCGCTTTAGTTTGACTTGAACCTTTATATTCATCTTTGTCATTAGTAAAATATTACATTTTAATCTAAAAAATGTATGTACGATTAAATTGTGTGTGTGGTTATTATAACTGATACATATCATATCAACCGGAGTGATACGCGACTTAAGTAATTTAACAAAAAAAGCAGACACTGTAAATAAAAAATATTCTTGCAATGAAAAGATGTAACGAAATGGTAAAAAAACACATTATTTGGTAGAGCCACTGTTAAAGTTTTGAATTTGATTAGCGACAGGTAAGGCAGGCAGGGTAGGTTCTCGTAGGTAACGTGCCGCATACAGTGCCACACAATGAAGTAAAGAGAGAGTACTGAATATATTATTCAAAATTATGTTAAAATATACGACTCGTTGCGAAAAGGGACGGAATAATTTGATTCATTCATCACTTGAATGTACGAAAATAGATCAAAATCACAAAAATCCCAAGAGTTTTTCAAACAAACACAGCAATGATGAAATTAAATCACAGTAAAAAAAGACGAAAACTTGAGCATTAAAGTTTTTGAAATAATTTAGTTTAAGAAGTTTGTTTTTCTATAACCATAAAAAGCAATTTTTATAAAACGTGCTAAATAAAAAAAATACAAATTATATTAAACAAGTTAACACTGATACTATAATATTTTCTGACCGATTTGTCACTGAGAAGAATTATTTTTAAGTAATGCCTTTTTAATGTTACCTTGCAAAATAGAAAGATAAAAATCACACTTATATCATTCAAGTTTTGTTAAATCTAAAAAGTAATCCTTGACATTGAAAACGTTTTTAATTTGTAGAATCATGTTAGATTCATTTTTATTCATTAACGGCGGAAACCATTCATTTCTGTGAGCAAAGCAATTGTAAAAAGAGTTTTTAAAATCAGGCTCTAAAAGAAATTCTAACTAAAATGCCTCAATTTTAATGATAAATAAACAAAAAAAGTGTAATTATTTGGCTTTTCTTGTGTGGGCAAGATACAAAGGTTTTGACACAGGTTATCATATTTTTACAAAAAGGGTAACATTAAAAGTTATTATTGTATATTAATGTCTCGCATGTTCCGGGTTTTGTAAATTTATCAAGGATTTTGGGATTATAGAAGGATACAAAGACATTTTACAAAGTTTGTATTAGGGATTGCAATACCAGTATTACAGATACCGGGATTCTGGTATCTCGGTATTGAAATTTGTGACGGTAAATTTATTTAATGAGTGTTCTTCGAAAAAACGTTTAACTGGGTTTTTGGTACAAGATCTGATCATTTAAGATTTCAACTGAAGGTGCTTGGTGGAATTTCAATATTTAATTTGAATCGTTCAAATTATGTACATTCACACAAATTTTGAATGCGAAAAGTATTACTTAACTATCATGCGCAGAGGATTTTTGTTGACTTGTGACAGATTTCATCATTAGCATTAACAGTTTTAAATTTTACTAAGTATTTTGTCTATTATATCCCATGTCCGTTATATTGATGTTCTACTGTAGTTATGGTTACTTTTTTTTAAAAACTATTATCTATTTAGTAATACCTGTTTTAATATTTGGCATGAAGTATTTACTATTAAATCAGTTGATAATGCTCGCGATGAGCGAAACCGGTCCTGATCTAATAAATTTTATGTGGAAAAAGTACTAAAAATGTTTTATTATTTTTATTATAATGCCATTCCACCAAGTATTGACAGTGAACACCTTAAAAGTGATTAAATACCGGTGTTGATATATTCGTCCGGTATAGTGATCCCTAGGCGTAAATATATATATAAAACAACGTAGGAGCTGGTGTATTTGCATTTTTGTGAGATATATGGTTTAACAGCCCTCTTCTGATTTATTGTTTCTCTCGGTTCTGATATTTGAAGTGAAATTATTTTCTTTTTTCTTTTCCGGCGTAGAAAATCGTATTATTTTTCCAAGAATAGTTTAACAGAAAAACTCACGTAGTCAGGGCAATCTATCTTGAAAGATATACGTTATGCCAGAGGAGTATTCAAGCGAATGCCGCAACACAATACTTTTATGATCAAAGAATTACTCCAAAATGTATGTAAATATCCTTATAATATAATTATTATTGATAATTCATACATATTAAAATAGATTGTACAAATCATGTTAAGCCAAGTTTTCTTAAACTTTTGGTTCTTTTATATAGAATCTAGAGAGACCTATATATTTTGTAAAGTCGAGATAGTTTTACTTGATGGTACATAAAATTTTAGACTAACATAGTTATGATAAAAAAATTAAAGAAAAACACGAAAAATAATTTAGAATTTTTTCATATTTAAACACCATAAAAAATACGAAAAACAAAAAGAACACGACAAGTTTAGAACTATTTTAGTTATATGCCGTCTATGAAAACTATTTTTTTTAATGACTTTCGTTTATGTACACTAAATTAAATTAAAAACATTAAATTAATGTCAACAGAAATCATATTTTTCTCTCTTAATCTAGGAAATAATATTTTATATTCAGATGAACTTTGCTTAAAAGACATATCAACATGTAATATCAAAATATTCAAACCAGTTTTTATTGTAATGTTTCTCAGCCTGTAACAAACTATTTGGAACCTCGAAGTGAATTTATTAATTCTTAAAATAATATTATTGAGCTGGTGAATTCGATTGGAAGTTTGTTAATAAATAAAAGTTATATGTCATACTACTTCCTAAGCATAAATTTAATACCATTCTTACAAAATAGTTTGTGATTTTTATGTAAGGAAATTTATAACATAATCATAAGTTTATGTTTAAAAATTTCTACTTAACACCAAACTCAAAATAATGAAAGGGACGTTTAAAAAAAAATATTTATTGACACATGATTAGCATTATATTATAAAGTTTTTCAGATGTATTCACATGTAAAGATATTTGTTTATAAAAAAACCAATTGATTTGCGGCAGGTTACATAAATTAATTACTTTTGCAGTTGTTTCACATTAAAATCTCGAAATCAAAAAATTTGCACTTGCTATGGTTTTACACCCACGGTGCGATATAATGATACGTTTTGTAAATGCGTAGATTTTAACAGATTAAAAATAACAAAGTATTTTAGTTCTACAGTTTTTAATAATTTTATTCGTTGATAGCTATTTCGGCTTGCGCCATCGTCAGAACTACTAGATTTTAATCCAACACCGGGTTGATATCAATAAATATAATTTGGTTTTATAAATCTGTTGGTTGTTAAAGATGCCATTAGATGGATTGCTAAAGCTCAGCTCAGTATGTGGATGTGGATTGGCTTCACACCGCACAGCTTCCTCGCGATTCAAATCGTTTTAAAATAGCTTGAATACCACAGTCGGCTGGCGGGCGCATAGAAAAGATAACAGGGCGCTATGGAAAGAGGCATTTTTCTTTTCAACGGTCTTACCTGAAAACAACTTTCAAAAGGCTTTAGAAAAATCCAGCTGACGCGGAAAAACGTAAATGTGTAGTTTCTGAAGGCTTTGCTTGCAATTTTTCCTTGATGGATTTTTTATATCACATATATACCGCGTGGTCAAAAACTTTTAAAGCACAATAAGGGAACCGTGAAGTTTCTTAAAGTTAAATTCGTTTCCGGCTTTTTTATTTAAGAACCCAGAATCACTCTTCTATACAATTATTGTCAGATAAAAGAATATGGGGATATGAAATTATGATTATGACGTTGAAGATGTTTTATTTATCAAATTTACAAGTGCTTATCATAATCAATGTTATCAATGAAATAATTAAATATAAAAATCTCTTCAATATTTTAGTAAAATACAAATAAATCCACAATAAATATAAATAAAAATACAGTGCGTTCGAATAAAATGTACCCATTAGTAAATAATCTCGGTTTTTCGTAATCCAATAAATTCATATTTATTTAAATATGGTTTTTTTGTATAAAATAAAAAAATCTTTTGTTTATGCACATCCTGTTTTGTGAAGACCAAAGTATTGTGAAGATTTTGTAAAGATATGACAATAAAACTTAACGACAGTATACCAGAAAAGCTCCTTAATACACTTCATAGTTTATTTTGAAGCTGTGCGCTTAAAATAAAAATATTTTTCCAAATGTCTTAAATTTATTGGGAAAAAAAAAAAAATATTTATTGAAGCACACAAATTGGTGAACGCTTTATTTTGTTGTAAGTGAGATTTTAATTTTTTTAAATGTTTTGAGTGATACCTTAAAATAATATAAATGAAAATTTGATACCACATATTTATAAAGGTCAAACACGCAATCGGTAGTAGCTTGAATTGTGCTTGTTTATTTAATATTAATATATTAATCATTTTAGCTCATTTTACACATGCCATCATTGAAATATTATAATGTTTATTGACGGCTTTCATATTTCCACGCTTATTGACATGCCTATTCAATCATGCACATAATAATCGGTTTTATTCTCACTGGACAATATGCTGACATATTTGATGTCTATAAAAGTTGCAGGAATGAATTAAATAGTTAACGACAGTATATTACAGTGAAAACAGTTTCACACGGAACTCGGGAACAGCAGTATATTTTGCATGAAAACAATATTCGTAAAATAGAGTTGATGTTAAAATTATTTAAACTTATAATACCGAACTATCAAAAACCTGTTTTCAATTTTAAATATTTCCGGAAAATCTAATTAAAAAAACAAAAAGATCAACCTCTGTTTTAGGTTAGCTAATCGCTCTCGCTACGCACAGTTATTGAAGGATCGGAAGAGTGGGGAAGGAATTTTAATACATCTATACATTGTCAATCACATCACATCAGGTTAAATATTAAAACTTCATTCACATGACTAAATTTAATAAATTTAAGAAAGAATAAAAATCGAATATTACTTAAATGTTTTTGTTTGAACGATTTTTTTGCGTTAAAATGAAAAAAAAAATATGATCACGTGGCATTTTGTCAGGACCAGAATGTTGTTTTGTTTTAACTGATTTTTCGCGTTAAACAGTTTTGACTGTATGTTGACGAAGCTTATTTTAGAGACCTGATCGCTAAAGTGACAAATATATTGATAAAAAAAATATATGACATTGATAGATAGTTCATATTGAAGGAGATGTGACGATTGAATTTCCGCTTGAATTACTGGCGTATTAATTTACCAATTTCCACGAATTTTCTCAAAAGCGACCCAGGTAATAGGAGTAATAAAGTAACATAGGCGGATGTTCTAATTATGCACGGTCAGAGTGAATAATGTGCTTATAAGCCTCCAAACACATGCTAAAAGTTATTGAACAGCATTAACTCTGGCCAAAGTTTGCATATTTAATATTATATATTGAGCGTACGTTTTAAGTTGTGTTTTACACAAAAAAGCTTAGAAATTATGTTGTCAAAAATATTAAATACAAACAACACAATATGCATTGAATAAATTAATACAGTCATTGCTCGAACCTTAAGCATTCCGCCAGGAACAATCAAAGAAAACTTTTCAAAACTTTCTTGCACGCAAAAAATAAATAAAAGCTTTCAGATATTTTAAGCCAGGTATTTTGTGGTAACTGAAAAATAATTTATTCTAACTTCATTTTGTTTGCCGAAATTCTCTTCGTTTGGTTCAAGTTATTTATTTATTTAAACAGTATATGTACGTCTAGTTCTGTACAAATGTATTGTTTATTTGCCAGAACGTAACCGAAGAAAAGATATAAACAAATCCCAATAGTAAATTGTAGAAAGAAAGTCGTGTTATAGGGGAGGTGGAAGATCGAGCTAAACGAGACAAAGGTGTAGATAGGATTTAATTCGTTCTATACGTAACCGTGTTATAGTAGGCATCTGTATTTTGGTTAGTTGTGCGTTTTCGTTTTTTCATATGTTATGTTATTCTAAAACGTTTATTTTTTGCGCAAAACAACTCATAGATTGAATAAAACCATTCAACACAAAAAATATAAAATATGTATGTTTTATATTTATTTAGCAAAACCTGCTCTGAATTCAATTTAAAACTCAGCGCGTAAACATTGGCACTGATGCAAAAATCAATTTATGTTTTAGGAAATGGAATATGTTATATAATATGAATGGAAAACACCATTGCACATATGTATTGTGAAACATGTTCTTCAATTTGCAAAACTTTTTATTGTATTAGTGTTATGGGTTTTTTATTATTTTTTAAATAACAAGAAAAAAATAATAAAATTTAGTTATTGTATGAAATTAGTTATTGGATAAGTGTTTAATTGGTAGTGTTCTATTATGATAAAAATTACAATAAAGTATCAAGTTGATAGCTATTTCGGCTTTGCTTCTCATCAGAACAACAATTTGTTTAGTGAAATACATACTGGCTTAGAAGAGATAAACAATACATCATCAATGGCTTCTCGAGTCAAAAGTAATAAATATTATAAAACAAATGAAATGATTTATAGAATACTAGATGTTTTTGAAAAATTCATAGATTAGTTTAAAATATAGATACCACGAATGCGATTAGTGGTATAAAACTTTTTTACTATTTTATTGTAGACTTTTGAATGAATGTTAACCAAATAGTAATTTGATATCAAATGTATCTTATATCAGTTATATTTAACACAGTATTTTCATAATTTCGTATATTGTTTTTGAAATAAATTAAAATACATGACAAAAAAACTCTTATAACATTATTGACAATTTAGACGTAACTTATGGTGTAACGTAAAACATAACAAGTATTATCGGGTGATTGATTTAAAGACGTACTTATTAATAAGAATTATAAATAATTTCAAAGTGACCTTTGAATCTCGATGACTTATTGTGTCAATTTCAATTTGTCGTATCATGTTTTCCCATCGCAGTCCGAGCAAATAAAATGTATGCATAATAAACAAATGAAGTTGGTAAATTGACTACTGTTCAACAGTGTTGAAAAGAATCTATATAATATTAAATACTATATAAACTAATAAAACAGCTAAATCGCCAAATTGCTAGCTATGAAGCAATGCAAAAAGTAATAAATATTGCTAGTCCCAAAGCCGAGTATTAAATGCTCTTGTGTTTTCGTTATACTCTTGAAGACAAAGTTTAGGTCGCCGAGTATTTCATAAATATTTTTTTCATCTATATGTATATCATTAACTCAATACTACAACTAAGTAACTGTGATATGGTTGTTATCGGAAAAATGAAATTGATTTTTTATGAAGATATGATCTTTGTTTAAAATAAAAAATGAAAAATAGTGTTTTGAACAATTGTTAAGAGAAAAATAGTGTTAAATTAAATTTTTGAGAAGGAAAAACGAAACTATATTCAACAGATATCTCATGAACATTGAAAATTAAGTAAATTAGTTTACATTTGAAGACCTCTTTTAGTACATTTTTAGTATACAATGAATTTTTAATACGATCTTGAAGAGACGTTTGTTCTACTGTATTAAAATTACCGAAAAAGTCTTCCGTCCTTAAAATAAAAGTTTATAGAAAAGGTAGTTAAGGAAAAATCATTAAGGGATCAAACCTATAACATATAGTACAGGGATGGTGAACCTTTTTGAGTCCGCGTGCCGAAAATTCTCAAAAATTATTTCTCGATCGTGTGGCGTGTCCAAGCAGTATTTTTTTTTTTTAACAAAATAGAAAAAAACGTTTTTTTTAACGATTGTCGTTTCTCTTGGAAAACATTTGGAAATTAATAAAACAGAATAAATTAATAATTCACGGGCTATTTAATACATTTTTTTTAAAGCTTTAAGTTGTTTTCAGGGCTGTGGAGTCGGAGTCGGAGTCGCAGAGTTGCGATATTTTGGTCGGAGTTTTGAAAAATAAACGGCTCGAACTTTTTTGAAAAATATTTTTAATGTGTATTCTTACAAAATAGGCCAAAGTGTTGACATTTCATGCTTGGCTGACTAAAAATGATCTGATGAAATACATATATATAGTTAAAGTAAAATTTTTGAAAAAGTCGGTGTCGTAAATTATTTTAAAGCTGGAGTCGGAGTCGTCTTTTTTTACACGACTCCACAGCCCTGGCTATTTTTTTTTTGATCTTGGAAATCGTTCGCGTGCCATCCAAATTCTCAAACGTGCCACATCGGGCACGCTTGCCGTAGGTTTGCCATCCCTGATATAGTACATTGAATGTTTTCACAAAAAACATGACATTCCTGAAAAAATATTTCTTTTCAGACATGGGAAATATAATAAAGTATTTGAAGTGGATGTCCTATTACAAAGTTTAATATCAAACCTGAAGTATTTAAAATTTGTGTTGAAAAAATATGCTTAACAGATATTTAGAGCTTGAACCATAAAAAAGGCGACTAGCTGTAAGCCCGTTGACCTCAAGGGATTTTTGTTGCATTTTTAAGTAGTCAGAAAATTTACTGGCGTGAAAAATAAATTACAAACCTATTTATTGAATAAGCCAGAAATTCTGATAGTAAAAGAAATATATCTTGGAGCATAAATCGACAGCCCTGCCCTGCAGTATTTAAATTGTAAATTATTTAATTTTTGGAATAATGTTTAAATTTGCTTACAACTATTTTTCGTAGTAGCAGAAATAGACCTCACAAATTACTTAATTTATGGAATAATGTTTAAGTTTGCTACAATAATTTAACATTAACCTAGCGCTCTGCCTTTCGGGTACAGGGGAATTAAGAAAGTACAAAAATTAGAATATATATATGCCATGTTTCAAATAAAAAACAAAATTTTCCAAATTCAAACGCAAATTTAATATATATAATTTAATTTCATCGACTCTGACACTTGTTCGTTTGCCCGAGCGGTAACGATCTCAAGTCATAATCCAGAGTCGATGTTTCGAATCCTGACCGCGGCGCTTTTTTGTATGAGAATTCAATTTTTCAGCGATTTGATTTGTTCCGTCAAATAACAGTGTGTTGGAAAAATATGTCTTTAGTTTGAATAAAAAAATGGCAACAGCGGGACTGGAGTGGAGGAGGGGAAGGGGCATAGGTAAAGAAAATCGGGGGCATCATACAGACGGACGGACGGACGGACATTATTGACTATGAATATATATATAGATTTTGTCAAAATGACAAAGATGTGGCAAATAATGATATTTGCTTATGTTTTTCGTATGTATTAAACGCTTATGAATGTTGGTAAGATTTTGTTCTTTTTTCACGAGTTTCTTATCAGATTCCAGCGATGAAACACGAATATATCAAATAGGCTAATCATTTTTAACCCTAATTAAAGAGTTTGATAAAGTGACCAAACACTAGTTCTCGTAAAATACTCCAATAATAATATGATCCATTAAAAGCCAATAACACAGTGGAAGCGAACAAACACGTACATATGAACAGTGAAAAGAATATTACAAATTGATTTATTTTTTATTTTTGAAGCATAACGTTAACCGTTTTTATTTTTTAAAATCTAACAACTATAAAGTTGCCTTTTGTAAATTGACAATTGTGTTTTACGAAAATTGACAAAGTACCCAAATCGCTATTAAGCAGAAGGAATACAAGTGAATGTTTGTTGTTTTTTTACATGAATCTAGAATTTACTAAAATAGTTTATTTGCCCTTTTAACAAAATACGGACGAAATAATAAAGGTAATTAGCCAACACATTCTAACCATGTTATAACATAAATAAGAAAGTAATAAATTTATAAAAAACAATATTTTACTTTTCAGCACATCCGTGTACTGTTTCTACGTGGGAAGATTCGTCGGTGGAATAGCCGTCGGAGCTGTCAGCGTTGCGGTTCCTCCATATGTCGCAGAATTAGCTCAGCCAGCGCAGCGTGCCACACTCGCCAACTTCTACCAGCTTCAGTTGGCTGCTGGTCTCCTGTTCGGATACCTAGCCGGTAATTAAACAATGCAATTTTAAGCGATATTATACATAAGGCGTTCGATATAAAGCAGCCAGTTTTAAAGACAACATACTTATTTATTAGTGGTATATAAACGTTAATTAGCCGCTCTAAGAAGTGAATCAAAATAAACGGAGATAGATCTAAAAAATAAAAATAATGATTTTATGTTAGGTCTGTTACTTCACCGAAAACGTTTAGAACTCAATAGTATGTTATCAAAAAAATAATTTCAACAAATATCTTGTATGTCCTCCAATAATAAATTGAAAATTGACACCGTTCAATGTTATATCACGATTGCGATAAAATGAAAACATTATAAACGTATCGATGGTTAAAATTTGATCAGGAATGAAAATAATATCCTCTGTTCACCTTTTATGAATGTTTGAAATTTGAAATTAAGCACAAAAGTTCAAAATGAAGTCGGTTCACCAAAAAATGGGAAATTGACCGTTTCCATGGATAAGTTAAACCTTTTATATTTAGTAAGAATTTTAAGTTACCAACTCAAATAGTAAAATACGCAATGTGCAGCGATATTATGAATAAAATATGGTCATTACAAAAACGGAATAAAAATCTTAAAACTGTAACCAAATGAGTGAAATGCTTTGGTTTAACAACTTTTAATAAATTATTTTACTATCAGTATAGTATTTTAAGATTTGGTGTGAAGTTTGTCAAAAATCTTTTTTTAAATCAATTTATCTGTTACGAGAGGTGTTTTTGTTATATTAGAAAACTCTTCAGACCATCCATATCATAAGTTTTTTTTTTTATTAAAAACGAAGATTTTCATAGATTTTCATTCTATTTCTTAACTTATATTTGACAAAATGAAAGGTAGGAATTTTTCTTTATACTAAACACGAGATGGGGGGTTATACACAAATACTATCAGGAGTAATTACATACATATATGACAATTGAGTTAGTCATAAAATGCTTTAAATGAGTCAATGCTCGTGTTACTAGTAACATAATCAGTAGAATGATAAAGCTAGCAATTTTAATTTATATTAACCTTAAGGTTACTATCGGAACAAATATACTAATGCTCGAATCTATCATTTACCATAAAGTAAATACTATGAATAGAATTTAATATTATAAAAAGGATTGTATATTATAAATTAACCTAACAAAGTATAAATTTTAGTGCGTTTGCATGAAAGTGCACTCGATGCGAGTACTGAATTCACAAACCATAAAAGCTTTAGATAAAAGCTGGTAGGCAATTTCAAACAAAACAATGAATTACGCAATTAGAGGTTTATACATTCACCTGGCCTACTTTAGAGAATAGATACCTAAATAGATTGTTTATGAATCTAATACTAAAGCTGCATCACAAAGCAAAGTAAACTATAAAGGAAAAGAGTTTTTTAATTACCCCGTAAACATTCTATAGTTTGAAATGGAAATAAAAAAAAAACAACAAAAAATAAAACATTAAATATTCTATTGCACTAGTTCCACATTTATTTAAATGAGTCAAGACTGGTTTTGCTCATCAGGAGCATTTTTAACTGATAAACAATATACACTAACTCTATTTACATTATTTAATACTAAACCAAATAACACCACCAAGAATGTAACAAAATTATGTAAAAAAGATTGTATTGTTTTTTAATGTAATGATTTCCATCCAAATTTTTCCAAATATTGATAGCGAACACATTAAAAAACTAAAATTTTCGTATTATATATACGTATATAACATAAGTATAGATTTTGCTCGGTTGAAGAAGCATATTGTAATCAGTTTCAAGTTAATTCAGTCAAGATGTCTTATTTATGAGTTTTTTGGCGGTGGCGTTTTGTTTTCATAGTATTAACCAATTAACTTTTTTGTCTATCTGCATATATTAATTGATTTATTGAAAATTAAAATAATTCTTAAATGTTATTGAACTCGACTCTGGTAACCAAAATCAAATATTTGTTAATTTATGAGAAGCGGGAGTACGGATAACAGATAAAACAAGTACAGTACTACATTACCTTTCCCCATGTAAACGAGATATCCGATTACGTTGACCACAGGTTAGCAACGTTTCGTAATGTGCCTCAAATTACCCACATCCATCTAACTATACTCCTACACATTATTTATTTAAAAAAAAACATACGCCTACTATCAAATACAAGCTACCTCTTTAACCGTTTGAATACCGCGCAAATAAATCATTAATATGTCCCAGAGATACTGCGTGATTTGAGAAAAATAATTTTGCCTAATATACACTCGAATTCGATAATTTAAAAATCTATATTGACTCAGTATAGATAGCACTATACATATTCATCAAAATATTGCTTTTATTCTATAAAGATACCAAGTATTTGATTTTTTTAATGTCTTGGACATCCGTGTTCGCTTGCATATGTTCCGGACACCTGTGACCGCTTGGTATTCAAGTGGTTAAATAATAAATTATGTAAACTGTCAATTCTACATATTAAAAAAATACATTATTACATATATTATTATTTGTATCTCTCTTCTACGTAAAAAATTGTTAAATACTCCTCAATAACTTCATAACTCTTTTATAGTTGCTATTAATACAATATATACTATGTACTATTGAAATGCCAGGCTAAGCGCTGGCTTTAAGAAGTACAAATCTTCTCCTTATTTTTGCATTACATGTATTATAAATCTTTTAAGTTACTGCAATAAATTCATTTTATGGAAAACTATTAAAATAAATGAGAATTTTTGTGTTGATTTTGTTAGGTTTTTAAAACTGTTTTCACTACTGGTGATCTTGTAACCGATGGTAAACGCATTTAGGATAGCGCTCTACGCGGTGAATAAATTTAATGAACAAAATATAAATCACACTGCCCGATCCTGAAAACGGAATATAGAAAAAAACAGCTAGCTATCAAGTTATTGAAAATGGTTATTGAATGATAAGTATTTTCTGAAAGGACTATAAAAAGTTCGAATCGGGAAAAGATACGCTTAAAAAATAACCCAAATAAAAAAAAATCATTCAAAAATAGATACAACACACAAAATCAGATTTCCAAAACTTAAAAATATTATATAACTTACTGTTTATTGTATTTAAAGCTCTTGCAGTTAGAAGTCTCTGCTATGATATAAATAGAACACAAGATTGCACTAAGAGGATGAAAGCATCCAGCAAGAGCATCAGCGGCAAATATGGCAGTTGTTGTTTGTCTAAGAAAGCTTTGTTGAATTACAAACAATGTGAAATAACATTATTATCGGACTTAATTTTAAAGCATTGTATAATTATGATGGTTGAAAAAATAAAAGTGATCTTTAAAGTCATTTAAGAAAACAGTTTTTTTAATGTATATATATTTAACGTCGACATGAAGGGATATGTGGCTCGCTAAAAAAGCACATCAATATATTTTTTGAACAGAATACTAATTGAAAGTGTATAACTTCATAGTTTAAATGGTTAGGTAAGAAGTTTGATTTTTTTAGATAGATTCATTGTAAAATGAAACGTAAAAGTGACACTCTTCCGTACCTATTTATGATATTATTTTATATATACTGAAGTTTCAATAATTTGTACTGCTTTGAAGCAAGACTTGCTAATTTAAATAATTTCAATTCATGTTAAAATTATAGAAATTATACGTTACATAATATTAAAATGTGACAGAAGGTAGGTAAATCATTATTTAAGGATGGCTCACACGACTACGTATATAATTATCATATTTACGAAAACTCAAATTTCTGTTCAAAATGATAGAACGTACACCATGGAAATGTGGTTTTAGCATTTTGAATGAATATTCAAATCATTTGATAATGTTTTGTTAGACATGACGTCAGCCTAGAATGTAGATATTTACAGGAAAGACTACAATGGTAAATTTGTAGGATTTTTTAAAATATCTATTTGTTTAACTCAAAACAAATCATTTAAAAAATACAAAGTTTTATAGTTAAATAGGCTAAAGTCGATTTAAGTTTCTTTACAGATTGAAAAAGAAAAGGTATAGAGAAGTAATAGTAGATAATAAATCGATAGAAGTATCAGATTGAATAAAACTTTTATTCTAACATTTGTTTTAAATCCCACGATTTAAAAATACAATGAATACAATGCTACAACTAATTTTGAAGATTAAAAATCTGTAACGCGCAATTGAGTAGACAAGATAGATTTGTTTCGTGTATAATTTTTTACGATTTGACTGTGGGATATATAATATTTTTACATAGTTTGTAAAAATTTGTAAATTTTAATGATGAGCATTTTTAAATTTTATAAATAGTATTTTGAAGATATATCAATTAAATTATGCATATTGTTGTAAGTATCTAAATGTAAACTTTCTTAAAACTAATGTTTAATTTATATGTTCCTTTGCAGTAGTCGTCAAACTTTCTTTGCGACGGGTTTCCCTTGCTTGCTTATAACAAAAAGCACTTTTCCTTAAAAATGTATAGCTTGGCAAAAATATAAAACTTTGGCACAAGAGATCATTAGTTGATTATTCTTAAAAATAAATTTTTTTTTGTCATTCTTGAGTATTTAAAAATATGTTTGATCTTGCAAAATTTTTTAAGCAAAACGTTAATGTAGTATGAAAATGTCATTATCAAAATTAAAAAAAAAATGCTAATGTTATCACTGTTAAACATTTTTACATAAAAATATTTACTTGAATAACCTACTGCTTAGTAATATTTTAACATTTCTAAAAAGTTTTACTGTTCCCATCACCATATGTCAAAACTTTTCAACATCTAAAGTTTTTTTTCACTTTATGGTACTTTTAATATTCTTTGATGTGAACAAGGTGGTCCAGAGTTTTGGCTACTTATTTGAGTGATACAATTAAATAAGTGTACAAAATATGTGTTTTTAAAATTGATAAAAAGATAAATTGAAGTTAATACAAGTAAAATGGAATTTTCTTCCTAAAATTTTCGGTATTAAGTGTGATGTTTTTATTGAGAGGAAGGTATTTTATATAGAAAATCTTTGTAACGCACAATCCGACAAACAAGTGATGGCGAACCTTTTTGAGGAGTGGGTCAAATTTTGCTAATTATTTTTTTAATTGTCTACTACGTTACTAAGCTAGTGGCGTCGTATGGAAAGTGGAAGGTGAGGAAGCCTTTGTGGGTGAGAGTCGGACTCGCGGTTTATACGTTCGCGACCACTGTACTAAACCTTGAACGGATACGACTACTAATAAAATTCAATCAAAAGAGAACAACGAACAAGAAAAATCAATGAAAAGTTCTGGTTTCGTTGGGCTTCCCGAATTGGTTGCTTAAAAAAATAAAATTGTAAGGGTATTCTAATTCTATTATATTGAAATAGTATTTAATTTTGTGGACAATAAAGTACATAAAACTCACTGTGAAGATATTCTTTTTGAGAATTCCTGGCAAATATTTGAAATACAAATACCGTTGATACGCTGCGATATACAAGCGGTGAAAAGGTGGTTAGTTACCTTTGGCTATTTTAAATATTATTTTAATAGTTTAGTCGGGTATTGATGAGAGTTTCCAACATTGCATTTATGGATTTCAATTCCAATATGAACAATTTTATAAATTGAATTTTCAATTGTTTTATGGAATTACACTGAATTCTCTTTTTACACATCCCTTGCCTGTACTTACTACGCAGTTATATGCGCAAATAGGTAAATTCTGATAAATCCGACAATTTCAAAAGAAATATTACTTCATTGACCATATTCGCTCCCTAGTGGAGCATATGGCCGCCACGTGACACTTCCATGTTTCCATGTCTTCCACCAATTGCTTTGCTTTCTCTCATGACATGTCAGCATCCCTCAGTTTCGCCGAGTACATCCTATGGATATTACCGGTTGAAAGAAGAGGCAGGGAGGATTGAGGCTTTCCGGAGGCATCTGCAGCACCCAACCAGTTTCAACGTCTCTCCATAATAACTGACGTGATGGGGCGGTGTCTTGTACGTTCCCTTATCTCCGAATATTACAGTATTTAGATATCTCAAGTGATGATAGCGATGTCGTACCAATTGTGCGTAAACGGGTTCGTCTATACTCTATTGCCCGATTTTCGACAACTTATTCAAAAGTATTATTTTTTAAATACAATTAAGATACAATTATGAATTTTATTGCTTGATACACTTAATTGATTTTTATACGAAAAAGCCTATCGACCAATATTTTTTTATTTTTATTTTTTTTACGTGGTTTTTTCTACACGATAGTTCTCCCTACCCTACGCTATTTGAATATAAGAAAGATTGAGCAAACGGATAACAAGCAGTTTTTGTAGACATATTCAGTTGAGATTCCTCCAATAGAAGGCCATATCCTTCACAATGGGAGCGGTCATACGAAAAAAAAGAAATTCGTGAAACGTGTTCACTTTGTAAATTGAGATTCCAGTGTAAAAAGTTACAATTATCTGTGATGTCTATAAATCTAGTCTTGCCCAAGTCCTGTTTTAAATCCTAACTATCTTTTGAAAAAGTGCTGTTAAGGAACCATGTTACGTAACAAAGCTCTGGTAAAAATAAGACGTCTATTTGTAGAGTAATTTATTATGGATGATACGATAAAAATGTTATTTTAATTATACTGTTTTTGAGCACACTGTTTATTACGGCAAAGTTAAACGACGGGCCTTCTTTGCACGTAGATAAAAAAAATATCCGCCAAAAATGTGTTATGCAAAGCATGTCAAAAGCACTTCCCAAATATTTTGCCATTTGCAAGCAAAAACAGTGTCTACTTAAGCCGAAACGTAACCATCTTGTAAAAAGATGGTTTTTTTTTAAAGTAAATTTTTTTTTGTTTTTTAAATAATATATACAAAAATTGTTCTAAATAAAGAAAGACATGAATAATTTGTTTATTTTTAAGGACACTCACTAAGCTATTCTCAAATTAATTAGATTTAGATACTAATAAACGAGAGTATCTTACACTCAATATGATTTTTGTATTTGGTTTTTGTGGTTTATGACTCATTATTTGAGCAATAAAAAGAGTGTGTAAGACAGAGGCTTATTGAAACAATGTGCCAAAATTGATACAAGCTCGTAGCGTACTGTAAATCTTATTATTGATTGAATTGGCATTGGTAGAACTCCATTGTAATAAGGTAAAAATAACAGAGTAATAAGTTGTACATTTTTTAAAAATTAGTTGATATCTATTTCGGCGTATGCCTTCATCAGAACTATGCTTAAAACCTACATTTACTCAGCTATATATACTGATTTACTGATATACTGTTATTTACTTTTACATCATATTTATTAAACATGCCCTTAGTGTTTCTAAGAACGATAACAAATATGAGATTATTTAAGATTAGTTACTTTAAATTAAACTGATATTTAATATTAGTTACATTAGGGGCTTTAGTAGTGGTTTTATTAAAACCACTCTTAAAATAATGGACAGTGAACATGATTAATAAGACAAAATAATTGAAAGAATAAAATAAGAAAGATAAGACATTAATTGTTGGCGTTTGACAGATTGGCTAGAAATACAGTGAAAAAACCGTATTTTTTTAAAACCAAGCTTAAAATTATTACATACTTCATATGTGTGTCGAAGACTAAATAGTTTAAAATCTCTATTGAAATACATAATTACGAAGATAGTAAAAAAGTTTAAACGCAAAAATAAGTCCACACAGTCTTTCTTATGAAAAATTTTGTTCTATATTGAAAATTTCTACACTTTTTATTCTAAAAAAATTAAAATTGCTATTTTTTTTTGTCTTAAATAATTATAACATATATATAAATGATTATTGCCTTCTACAACCTTTTATTTTAAATTTGTTTGTATTGTACAATAAATAAAATAGTTGGCAAAAGGGAGTTGGAAAAGTATTTTTCCCCTTTTAAAGATTCAGTTGAAAATAAATGTGTTTAAATTTTATCCGTGTTTTCTTTATTTTCAGGAATGACCGGAAACGTATCTATTCTCTCTTTGATACTGATTTCAGTACCTGCTGTATATTTCCTAGCCTTTCTTTTTATGCCGGAATCTCCTGTTTATTTAATGACACAAGGAAAAGAAGCAGAAGCAAGAAATGCGCTTTATTACATTCGAGGAATAGGCTGCGACATTGACGAAGAACTAAAAATGATCAAAGAATACATTAAAGAATTGACGTCTAACGAAGGAAGATTTAAAGATTTAATATCAACAAAAGCAAATATAAAGGCATTGTTTATAGCATTTTGTTTGATGATTCTTCAACAGATGAGCGGAATAAGTGCAATCATATTTTATCTAGGTAAAATATTTCACAGTACTGGAACATCAGTATCGCCTGAACTAGCAGCTGTAATTGTAGGATTAATGCAGTTGGTATCAACGTATTTTTCAGCAGCATTCTTCAATAATACTGGACGAAGATTGATGCTGATTATTTCTAATATAATGATGGGTATAAGTGTTGCGTTGCTGGGAGTGTTCTTCCATTTACACGCGACATTGGTGACAGAAGAACACACTTGGATACCTATTGTATGTTTGTCTGTTTTTGTAAGTTTTTATTCGATCGGTGTAGGACCTATTCCATGGTTAATGCTGAGAGAAATATTCCCATCAAATATCAAAAGAAGAGCAACGGCCATTTCGGCTGGGCTCAATTGGTTTATGGCGTTTATAGTGACTAAGTTCTATCAAAATATGGTTGACGCAATCGGGACTGGTTGGGTTCTTTGGAACTTTGGTGTTGCTTGCGGATTGGCAGCAGTGTTTGTTTACTTTGTTGTCCCCGAGACTAAAGGAAAAAGTCTAGAACAGATACAGAGAGAATTAAACGGAACGAATACCCAACGAAGGCATAGACACATCATAGAAATAGATAGTTTATCAATATCATCGGTATGACTCAATAGGCTGAAATTATTGAAAATTCTCGACTGTATTTTCAATTTTATACGCCATCTGTAGATATAGTATAATATAAATGGTGTTGTTTTCAATCTGGTTTCCATTAAATGTTTAATTTTTTAATTTTTAGTGTTACATATTAAAAACAATAAACATTTTTCTAAGAAATAATAATAATATTCTCTAGTTCGTTAAATTAATTAAGTTGACAATTGAAATGTTTTATTGATATTTTTAAGCAATTTATGAAGTGTTTATCTGATGAGAATAATTTGGATGGAGGTCTTTTGACTTAGAATTAATACATGTCATAACACAAAAAGACCGTAAGCGAAAAAAAAAAAATCATTTATTTTAATTATTGAAATACGTGTCATTCAAAATTATTTCTTATACCTTAATGCATATAGTATATTAAAACACTAAAGTAATAATGTTCAAATAATATGAAATAGGAGTAAGCATTTTGAGATTGTATCTGTTTAGTTTTAATTTTAAAATTAAAAAGCATTTATACACTTATTAGTTTATGTTTATATATTTTTTTTTGTTAAACTAGATAATGTAAAGACAAAATAGTAATATGTATGTATAATGAATTATTTAATATTTTATATTAAAAATTATGCTTTAAAATTATATGTTTTTTATAAAATAAGTTTACATGAGTAAAATATAAAACAATATATTAAGATAAATCATAGCAAGCAATTGATTACTAAAAATATAACAAAACTTTGCGTTCTTTTTAATATTTCTAATAAAGTATCTGTTTTAATAATTTATCAATGTGTTTTCTTTCAAAAAATACTAGAAATTATTCATTGACCAAATTATTCATTAAACAAGACCTAATCGACGAAAAATATAAATATCTTCAAATGATTTTGAAAGTTGTGTTGTGAGCACGTTCAAGGAAAGATTGGGGACCTCAACGTGGGATATCATTTTTTAATACTAGATGAAATATGTTATTTGGTAATCAAAAAATAAATATTAAAAAGACATAAAGTACAAAAGCAAAGCAAAGTTTTCAACCAGAATACAGAAAAGTATTGAATTATAAGGGGTATTAACAGGATCAAACCATCTTGAGAAGTAATTGAAATAAGACAAAGATGGATAGTAAAATTAATGACATTTTCACAATTTACTTCCAGGGATATAGCATTTGTAAACATATCTAGATTAATAAATTGAGCTCTCGATAAGATATTATTTTGCCGAAATTCTATTTTTTTTCCGGCAAAAAAGTATCGTTTACTCAAGATTTTTCTTATAAATTTCAATCAATATTTTTTTGTTAATTTTATGATAACAAATGGAGATGACAAGCAAGGCTGTGGAGTCATCTAAAGTTCTACACATCCCTAATTAATCATTTATTTTAGCCCAAACTCTTTACTACTCAGCTGTCAATCAATTTTAAACCTTTTCGATTCGTAATCGTTATATGTACTATGTATTTACTTATAAAACTGTGAAAAATAGGCTATTTTAAAAGCATTACAGGCCTGTATATTATTAAAAACAGAAAGACGACTGATTTTCCACGAATCTCAATAATTTTTAAACTCATAATTTTGGATTACAAATTTAACTGCCAATTTCATTGTTATCTTTAAAACCGTGATAGCTTTTCAACACTCATGAAAAGTATTAAGTTTAATGTGAAGTATAATGATACTGTAAGTCTTAAATTATTAGAAAATTTATTCATCCCTTAAAACATTTGTGTTCTAGAAAATGATTGAATATCCACAGTAAACTAATAACCCGTTGACGAAGGGTAAGGAATAATAATAAGGATAGGGTTCTTTGAGTCTTTGGGTCCAATTTGTGAAAGAGGATCCGCTATTAATAGGCCCGCAACGATGGAAAAGTGGAAAATTATAGGCATTCACGCCGAACCGGTGTTTGACGCACAAGTGGGCCGGGATACAAAGGGTGTCTGCCGTTTTTGAACGGTTTATTTTAACATTTATTCCAGCCCATCTCTAGATAGTAAACAAGTACAGCTGCGCCCCAAGGAAGCTAGAATAAATAAAAAGATTGATAACTCACCATGTTTAAAATCATTTTAATATAACCTTCTGCTAACCAATTTTAAAATATGTTCTTTTGATAGCTTTTTAATTTGGTGTTCTTATTGATAAGTTACCCAAGATCAACCAAAAAAGAAGCGGCAGAATTTTAACATTTTATTTTAATATCGTCAGTACTTTAATCCAAAACATTATAAACTATACATATGCAGATAGATCTCTTATTCTGTACTAGCCTACAGCACTTGACTTTATATAGAAATTTGACATTTTAGTTGTTTAGTCAGTAAAAAAGTATTTTTTTCAATTGCCAATTATAAATATATTAAATTTTGGACTGTAGTAAAATCAAGCGATATTATATCACTTTTAAAGTGTTCAATGTCAACTGTGTTGATAATGTTAAATTACTTGACTGAATTTCAATTTTAAGTATGTTGGCTATTGTTTTTGACAAGAAGAACGTGTTGAATAGTTGGAAAACATGTCTTGGGATGCCAATCCTTGACCCCACAACTAAGTAGGGTTGACTTTTATCAACAGTCTATGGCAGTGTTTCTCAACCGGGTTTCACAGCATGTGCCAAGAGGCCACAGAGAAAATATAATTTAAAGGGAGCCACAGCACAGTTTAAGAGGAGCACATAAATTGCCAATTGTTTATTCGAACAAGGCATTGAATTCATTAAAATATTGGTAAATGAGTTAAGAAAAATGAAAACTATCACATTTGATAATATCTGTGAAAATTATCAGTTCGTTACTTTTTTGGAGAACCGAGCTAAAAAAAAAAGTCTCACATTTTTCAATATCTGTGAAAACCGTCATATTTTTCTTGGAGAAGCGAGCGAGTGAGTTCGTAGCAAAAAAAGCTCTCAATATTTTTTAATAATTGTAGAATTTGTCGACTCCAAAGTTTTTCAAATCAACAAGCTAAATATAAAAAGGTGTTATTAAAAAAATATTTTGGAATCTCTAAATTTCTTACTTATTTCCCCAGTCGTCAATTCCAGCCAATAGTTGTGTCCCGAGTATCGAAAAACTAATTAGTACGGATATGGAGGCCACAGAAAAATACGAGACTCAAAAATGCCGAGGCCCAAAAAAATTGAAAAATTATAGTCTATGGCAGGGGTTACCAACCCCGTGCCCACGGGCGCCATGGCGCTCGCCGACTGATTCCGATGCGCCCACCAACTAATTTACCAAATCGTTAAATTCGATTTTGGATTTTAAATTCCTCGGTGAGCTAAAGAGCTTTAGATTGCGCTCTAATGTCCAAAAAGGTTGGCATCCCCTGGTCTTTGGCTAAAATCAAATTGAATTGTACAAATAGTACAACAAACAATAACTGTTATTCAACGTATCAGTTGCAGCTTACCACCATTAAGCTACGGGACTTAGGCTACTTCACTAAACATATCATGTATCAAAACGTCCAAGCGCTACTTTACATAATAATTTATTAATATAATGTTTTTAAGTTTTGATTGATAGTTTATTGCATAAAAACATGCCGAGTTAGTCGACTAATTTTGTAAGCAGAAAAACAAATGTCTTGATATTTAATTATGTTATTGTTAGTTTCGCGTGTAAAACAAATGCACTTATAAAACATAAACTTTTGAGAATGTTCGCGTGAGTTGTGATCCTCAAACACGAGAGCATGATAAAGAAAAAGGAAGTAATAGATTATATGCAGCAACATTTAATTAAATATTACACGCGATTTCAATATTCACTAAGCAGTTTGCCGATATTATTTTCAAAGGAATGAGATCTATAAATTTATTTTCTTAAACAAAATAATATCAACAAATTATTATCAAACGTTTTTTTTTTGGTTTTTGGATTGATTTTGCTCATCACGAGCATTGATGCACGACTGATAAAAATATATATTATTACAGAGTTACTAAGACAAGAAAGATTTATAAGAATGTAACAAGCAATTAGTAATAGAAATATAAAAAAGGTTCATAGATATCGATACAAAATATAAATACGTAACACTAAACTGGCTATGATTAAAATATGTAATACCTCTTTCATACTGAATCTACTCCGCGTTGAATTTAAAAAGAAACCAAGAATCTTCCGTTTCTTATATGATGTTGAAAATTTATCGAATGTCTCAAAATTGGTCTTGGCTGAGATCTAGTCAACGTGGTCTATTGGGCCCGTATGAGAGCGGATCATAGCAAACAGTTCTGCTCGTTTGGTATTTACCTTATGGCAGTCAGAAAGTACGTGATTGGCGTCTGAATGGTTGTGCCCACAGTTGCAATCAGGCCGTTCAACCAACTTGCCCAACCCAAATTGTTTTCCGTTGAATTTGCCATGGCCGATTATAAATTGGGTTACGTCTATGAAAAAGAGTTTTGTTTGACGCTCTTTGGTGGATGTAGGCCTCCTAGTTTTCCAAACTGCTAAAGCCGTTCTGTAAGCTAACTCAAATACAAAATAATGACAAGTGCGGGGCTTAGGTATGTTAATGATTTTTAATAAAAGTTGGTCGTTGATTATCCCACCACCACCCGTTATGTGTATGCAGCCGCTATTTCACGGCCGCCTTCCATAACGCAAAACGATCAAGAAAATAACGATTCTACCCCTCATATTCTTGACCCAATACAGAGCTGCGCGGGACCTATCTGTTAACCGCGCACAGTTGTTTATAATATCGAAAAAGATATTAATAAAATAACAACAACGATTCTGAACTGCTTAAGGGTAAAGCGGATAAGAATATCTTTTCTAATACTATGGCCATGAAGTTTCTGAAAAAGATTTGTCAATCTAAATCATATATTAAAATGAAAATAATATTCCTTTCCATCAAGGGCTGACGGTGAAAATCGCAAAGTGATAACATAGGTATTATTTTTATATTTGTTAAGCTACCAAAGAACAAATCTTACCTATTACGCCGATAGTGTTAATTTACATGAGTGTATGTTATAATACGATGAATTACAGCCAAATATTACATACATATTGCAGAATATTATCTTCATAAAATATTAAAAAGAAACTGTTTCTCTTTACAAAACTAAAGATATGCCAAATTATTGTTCTGTAAGTAAAGGCGATTGTTCCATCAAATGATATCAATCTCTGTTGAGAGGAAAATATTTTTGACGAAATAACTATTTTCGTTATTTCTCTTATCCGTTAAATAGTATGCTTGACAAATCTTAAGTATCACGCAAGCACACACGAGTCTTACCTCCCCTGATTAAGGCAGAATGTCGTCAATTAAGATAGAGCCTCCGTGAGCAAAGCCTACAGCATTAAACATATTAACGGCACCTGCTCCATATTTGAGTGACGTGTGAACCGATGCGCAGACGCGTCGTGCTGAGAAGTGAGTACGTCCCAGAACGGATATGATACAACAGGATGCTGTTTTCATAATTATTAAAATAAACTAAAGCTGTGTTCATAATATTTATACGAAATTATAATTGACGACCTAACTTTTATTATTTCACTAAAAGACTATTGCACCTTTTTAATTTGTTAATTTATAAATGTAAAGATTTTTAAGTTGAGGCCTGAAACTTCTACAGTGTTTGAATAAAAATAAATAATTTAGATGTCGCACAATTTAAAAAAAAAGTTAATTTATGTGTGTGAAATGTAAAAAAAAATTTATTATATGTATTAAATATCTAATGTCAGTGTATTACCTAATTCAACAAATATGTTTTTATTTGAAAAAAATTGCCGTCACTGAATGAAATCTTCTTTTTCTGGTGTTACGGGTAAAACTTAATTAATTTTCTCCACCCAGCTTGGCTCTCTTCTCTGCCTTTCTAAGCCAGTGAATGACTTCCAGCACTCACAAGTCCTGTGACACCCCATTCATCCAGGGATGTCAGATTCCGTCTTTTTTCGGGAGTATTTTGATACTCCCGAAAAAAGACGGAACCTGACATAGAGTGTTTAGAGCAGCCGTCTGCAACTGGTGGTCCGCGAGGAAATTTTAGTGGTCCGCAAAGAAATCTGACATTATTTTTATTTTTAATCCTATCACCAGAAAAAAAAAATCAACTGAATCTCGTAGGACATACATTCTATATCTTGATGCATTGCATCACAAAAGTCCATTTGGTGGTCCGCCAGATCAAAATTTTGACATTTTAATCCATCTAGTGGTCCGTGAGTCCAAAAAGGTTGCCGACCGCTGGTATAGAGAACCTTTATATAGAGACGTTTTTTAGATTTAATTTCATCCATACGTAATAGACTGAGTAACAAGCAGTTCTTGTAGAAATTTGTATTCTGTAGAGATAAACTCCATTAGTAAAATATTTTAATTGCTCTACATTAGGAGCGGACATAGAACAAAAAAAAAGAAAAATATTATGTTCGGCCCAGCGCAGGGGTTGAGTTATAACAAATCGGACAATATCTGACTATTAAGCTCGCGGTTGTGTCTACGTCGCCAGATGCTATTCTAGCAGATAGGGCCAACAATCTTCAGGAGATCTTTCACTCAAAAACCTAATACATTCTGGATATAAAAAAGGAGTTTATTTGTGGGTTGTTAACTGTTTGTTGTATTTATTAAAATATTTGAATAAATAAAATAAAAATAACTTTAATATCAGCCAATTCATGAAGACTTAGCTCGTATTTAAATATCATCAATTAGAGATAACACATATTTTTTTAAATTATGCCACTTTATATTACTCTGTACAGTGTTCTTTATTTGAACCAACAATTACTTTTCTATCCAGGCTGTTAAATTTTACCCAATATGGCCAAATAACTGAAGAATGCATCTAATAAAGGTAGATGGGAAGTTTCTAATAAAATAATATAATTACAAGCTCTAAATATCAACATTTATAGCTCATTGTCTGAGACTACCAAATCTAAAACGATTTGTTTGACTAGCTATTCGAAATTAATGGGTACTAAATAAAAAAGATTTCAGACAAAAAAATCACCTTGCTGTTTACATTTGCGTTTTTAAAAAAGATTATTCTTATTTAAAAAAAAATTTATTGAAAAGAATACTCGCAAATGAAATATGCGAGAAGATTGAAAAATACATATATATGTATAATAAACAAAAATATTTTAAAAAAGATCCACGCAGTAGAATTTTTTATTCGGTAGAAGATAATTGTAAAAAAGTACCGCGTAATTCAAAACAAAAAAAATAGCGAGTAATAAAAACTGGATGAAAAATCAAGACTATTAAATTATAAATTGGTATTATGAAAGTCTAATAAAATATTTTAAAAAATTGTTATGAAAATAATATGCTATAACGTAACTATTTTTAGTATGCTTTTAATAAAACAGTAACCACCAGATTGTCGTACACTGAAAAAATCATACGGTATAGGCAAAATATATAAGAGAATGTATTCAAACATAACCAATCAACACAATTTCCAATCGTATCGTAAAAGCTCAAAGCTAACGAGCTTAGCTGACATTTGTAGTGAAAAATGAACGGAAATAAAAAGTTTATCCATGAAAATGATTTGGAAACAAATAAATATTGACAAATTATTAAAAAATAGCTACAAGCTTTTGCTTCACAAAGGATTTCCGTCTTGCTGCTTATTCAGATGATTAGAGGGTAATATATAAGGTAAAGAATTCAAAAAACTTCCATCTTTTGGTTTATATTATCACTGTTGTTTCTACGAAAACTATTAAAAAAGACTAGCTGTAAGCGCGTTGTCCTCAACGGGGAAAATTTTTAATGCATTTTTAAATAGCCAGAAAATTTGCTGGCGTGAAAAATAAATTGAAAACCTATTTATTGAACGTAATTAATTCTCAAAATGGATTTTTTAGGAATACACCCAACTCTCTAAAATAACTCAAATACACCGGGATTGAAAAAAATGCAAATAGCGGATATAATAAAATCTATTGGGCTGCATAAAAATCATAATTGAGTTGCCCTGCCGAGCTGCTGTATCCAATATCAACAGCCTTGCAGTATTCATATTTTATATTTTTTGGAATAATTCAAATGTTTCAAGTATGCAAGCAAATATATTTCGGAGAAGAAGAAGAATACCCCGGAACATATATCGACACCCCTGCAGTATTTAATTTTTACCATATTTCTAGACGTCATCATAAATACTAATGAAAATCAGAAAAAGAAAAAAAAGGCGAAATCCCGGACCTGCATTCAATCAACAAACACTCAAACATTATCGGCCATTAATATATAGATTGCTTTACAAATATTTTCAACAATGAATTTAATTAAAAGTGAGAGGTAAATTTAAATATTCTGAACCTAAGAAACGTAAATTACAAGTGTTTGATCATTATAAATATTTTTTCAACTTTTTATGTATAAAAAAGAATAGTTTAATCAAATATGATGTATCATTGATAAATTTATTTGACGACAAAGACCACTAACGACATCGAATAATTTTCGTACATTTCAGATAAATTGCGGTTCACATTTCACGACGAGTTTTACAATCGCAAATATCAATGCACAACGACGAATGACGGCGAGTAATCCAACATCCATTATTTTTTATGTTGAAAAACTGCAATGCAAGTTTTTTTGTTGTTTTTATTTTTTTCACTATCATTGCAATGAAGTTGACTGCGTTCGGTAGGCACATTTTTAATCACAATATCAACAAAAAACACACTTTCAATTATTTTTTACTGATAAAGCAATATTTTTAACCAATGTCAACTTGGCTACAATGAAAATGTTTTGTAGTCATGAGATAAAATAATGCACTGAGTAATATCTTTATTGATTAACATAATTATTTTTGAAAATGTTGATATCTTTTGATATTCAGACGTTCATTGGTGTTGTTACTAACTAAAAAAATATTTTGATCTTTATTAGAACTTTTGAATCTTACATTTTGTTATTATAAATGGACGTCAGAGTATTTGCTTCGCGTGCTATGGACGTCATGCAAACTTGAAGGATTTTCCAGTTTTTATTACGATACTTTCAGTAATAAATATGACATTAGTGAATGAAAAAATAGGTAAAATTATGTTTTCCTCAGTTTACTGAAACTATTATTAGTCTGCAATGCAGAGTCTAAGTTCTCTAGCTAATTTTATAACAGAGTGAGTACAGATTGATTTCTTATTCTCTTTTTCCTCATAAATTTCAGCTAGTAACTGTATAATATTCAATTGTTTGAAGAGTTTGTGTGATAGAAATAATAAAAAAACTCTTACAAATAACAAACAAAAACTTTCAGCTTTTAAAATGTATGTTTATGATTTGTAGAAAAGTCTTAATTATATTGGCTGAACGTGAGTTAAAACAGTAAATATTTATACAGAATCATTGTCAAATATCAAGGAAGATATTTTACGTTGATTGTTGAATATTATATTAGTAGCATAATAGCATTTTTTTCTAAAAATTGTTCATAAATACTGGAAAAGGTTATGAAGTTTTAAAGTTTATGATACAAACAGCAAGCAGTTGAAATATTACAAAGGGGAGGTAATAAATAGTCTCGGGATGAAAGCTTAAATTTAATTCTGTCCCCAACAATTTACTCTCTCAAATAAAATGGTTGAATAAACTAGGACCGCTTGTGAGGAATCTTGTTCTTAGGTTAACTTTAAAATTCAAAATAAGCGCGTTTATGAACTACAGCATTCAAGTTTACTTACATTAAATTGTAGATATTTTAAGCAAACAATCTACAAGCCTTAGACAATGATAACAAAAGCACCGTTTAGTTAATGTGAGCCTACTTAGTAAATATGAACAGCAAACCATTACACACTGCAAAACCAATACAAACACATTATTATCGCACAATTGTAACTGCGTAAAATGTCAAAATAATCGTCGAATTTGTTTGATATATTTACTGTTTTTGATACCATAATATTATTGATAGTAACATAAATATTGTTATTATATTTCATTTAAAAATGATTAATTGAATAATATTTAATTTAAATCAAAAAAACTTTCTAGGGATTTTAGAAATAAATTCGTTTCTAGTCTGACTGACGACCTAGAGCGTGTTGTAGATTCACTGATAACATCGTCATCGGGCCTGCAGCATTGTTTTTAAGTCTTAAGCAGAGGCTCTAGGGTTTTTCCATTAAAACCGGGTCCTGTCACTTTATCTGATATCCAGAGTATTTATACCTTATGTACCAAAAATGTGATGGTGCAGATGAGGGATAATATTCTAAAAATAAAATGCACTAGTGTAATGTAAGAGATTTTACGTAAAGCTTTTATTGTCTCCCTCCGAAAACATTCCGAAGGTGTGAACAGTGAAGATTTAGTAAGAGTTTAATATCCCTTCCATGTTGATAGGCCTTATTCTATATCTGTAATATAATAAGGGCACTCTCAATAATGTTCAGAAAAACATAGCATACTTAAAAATATGTGCTAATTATTTTTTTATTAATGTAAACAATGAAAAAAAGGATTTAAAAAAATAATTTAAAGAAAGAAGAAACCTTCGATTTAAAATTAATTTAAGCGTTTCTATAATATTTACATTTAATTATTACACGTAAAGTTTTCTGCTTGTGCTATTAGTGACTTTGATTGAAAAATAAAATAAAGAGCTATTTAAATGTTTTAAGAATTGAATTTCAAAATATTCTGAAAGATATTTAGTATCACACCGACATGTCCAAATGTGACAAATACGTTAATGTTTTGGTGGTGTTAAACTTGTTTTTATTTTAAATACAATATTGATCGTGACTATATTTCAGATTATTTTAATTTAATTTTAGTCGTTTTGAATGTCAAACAATAATATTTTATCCCCTGTTTACGAGCTGATGTACTAATACCACGGGTAAGTGTAAGATATTTGGTTATTTGTGTAAACACAGGTCGTTACGTTTAATGTTTCCCATACCCTAGTTTCGTATGAGATGTTGGAATTGCCGAAATGTTGTAGGTGTGAAGATTATTAACGAGCCGAGAAAATAGTGCTATGAAGAGCATAATAATTTACAAATGAATTAATATAATCTGATTATTCCAGTTTGTTAAAGGTCTCAAACCCTAGGAAACAATTTTAAAAGTAAATAGTTAAAAACAAAGTGTTTACAATGAAATATAATATTTTAATGATATTATTTCTCAAAATATATAACGATGTTCAGTTGATTACAGAATTTATTTAAGTCTTCTAGTTTAATGACTACTTGTTTAATAATGAACACAAAAGGAATAAGATATTAAAAAAGAAAATATCTTATATGAATTATTTTACTTATATATTTCAATGTTAATAACATCATTATTCATGAAATTAAAAAATAAAAATAAATAGTTATACATAGCATATTTTATAATATGCTCAATTTATGTTCTCATTTGTGTTGCAAACCAAAAATTATTTACTAGAATAATATTGTATTTTTAATGTCATGTGAAAATTTGTTGGTTCGTTCGAAAAAAAAATAATATTTCTCGAAATTGCTGGGAAAATAAATCATGTATAAACAATCATTAGTTTTTGATTTCTTCCAATGTTATAGCGTCTCGTGTTAAATATATTTATTGTAAATCTGAATAAACAATTTTCAAAAATTGTAAATTGAATACGATTGTAGGAAAGATAGACCTTTGAAATACAATGATAGGAATCGCTGGTATCACGCTTATTAATTTTGAACTAATTATTGCAATAGTTTATCCAAATAGAATAAACGTAATTAGATTTTGGTAAAATTATTAAGTTTTTTTGCTTTTTATGAATATTATTTTTATTTAAAGAAGTAACTGCCCACGTATACGTCACATCGCGTCATATGTAGAAAATATGCACTGCACGCTGCAATTTCAGGATTCTCTGTCACCTGCCTAAAGCTTGGTTTTGCCAGCATTTTTTAGTAAGGCTGAGCACAACATATGGATAAAATTCGATGATTTTCAAGACAGAATTAAGGCATCGGTAGCCTTGGCCCAGCTTGTTCTTTTTAAGACCACTTATGCAACATGGTGCTGCCTTGTTCGTTCTCTATTCTCTGAGTTCCTCACAAAATAAAGCCACCTTACTCCTAATATCGATGCAAGCATCTATTATTGAAGCTCAGTATAGATTTTGCTGACTCAGAAAAATCCACTACCAAGAATTACAACATGAAAATGAAACGAGCATGTAAAAATGCCGCAGCCATTACATATAATAATATTAAATCTTCATTCCAGAATCGGAAGACGTGCTATTTTATTTACGATTTTTTTTTGTTATTTTGTTTGCGTAAAACAAACATGTCCATCTGTCTTCATTAAATATGAAAGGAAACGCCTTAACGACCACAATAATAATAATATCAATAATCATTTCTGCTGTGAATTATATTTCTCCGAAATTTTCTTTCTTAACGTTGCGGTGCTCGAGTTATCTTATGAATACAGCAATTAATGAAAAATATTTTCATATCATTTTTAATAGTATCATAAATATAGTATAAAGGATTATATAAAAATAAGCTTACTAATTATACTTCGAAGAACGGATTACATAGTATTTATTTTAAATTGTTTTATTTCTAGAGAGAATTTATTATTTATAACGATCATGCCAAATACATAATATAATGAAATATTAAATTTGAGTCTTTTACATTTTGTACCCGAAATGATGAAAATGCCAAAAGGTGAAACCAGGGTCGTTGGTGACAAAACTTGTGTGAATGTACAAAATTTGAAGGATTTAAATTTAGTATTGAGATTCCACACAGCACCTACAGCCGTAATATTAAACTAAATAATGACATATATTTGAGATAAAAAAACTATTTGTGCCAAACGTCAAAATTTTACTCATAAAATATTTTAACTAGGATAATATTTTTTCTGTACTTATTTTAACTGTTAACTTCTGATTAAACCATCTTACTTTTAACAATGAGAAGATTTTCTCTTGAAAAAATTGTAAATTGGTAAAAATTTCAATTATTTATGATATTTGAACGTTTATTTGAAAAAGGTATTACAAATCTTTTGAATAATTGGGAATCTGAATAAATTGCCGGGAGTAAATAAATCAAATTTTTGCAGTCGAAAAATAATTTGCAATATATTGTTCCCACCATTGTAATGGAGATCTTCAACTTTGCATACTTTAACAAAACATTTAAACACGTTGCTTAACGATATCTGAATGTAATTTATAAGCCTTTTTCTTCAATGACGTCGTATGACGAATGATAAAAATGTGAAAGAACTAGGAAAACTGCTTTATCATATATACAAATCTATAACACCAATAAGAAAAATAAGCTCAGTGACACATGATCATACCATTATCGAAGATACGGGAAATTACATGACTTCTTTCAATTTTATTTAAAATGAAATGCCGTTTTAAATAAATAGTATAAATTGTTTGCTTTAAATTTAAAGTAAATAAATGTGTACAAAACTAAATTTAGAAATACTTATGAAAATTCGATGCTGAAATCAAAGATGACACTTTACCAGTATGTTTTCCAAAGTGTCATATGCACTCACATCACTTTAAAGCTTTGGATATCCTCACAGGCTGAGTCCGGCGAAGCAAATAATGACCTCACAGTGTGTTTGACAGTTCTTTGCTCGAGTAGGCGTGTCTGTCATCCGAAGCCCCTTATAAACGTCCTAATTTAAGGGCAGTTTCACACTCCTCCCTAACTAAACACTTATGCGTGAGATAGGGAATCGTCTACGCATTTCGCAAATAAATGAAACTTACTTTAGGACACCTCAGTTATACGTACTAATTACAAGTTTATATACCACTCAAAAAGCTAATAAATATTTTTTCACGATTATAGAAAATATACAACACACTTTTTGTCGCCTAAGCTCTGTAGTATATGGAAATTTAATAAAGTAATTCTACAATAAAATAATTTTTGGATCCATGGCACAGTGGTCAACGTCGTTGGCTCCCATATCGTACCTCGCGGGTTCAAATCCCAGTACGAACAGCATTTTTTCAAGTAATTAGCCAACCACTAGTCCTGTCCTGCCATATCCTTTCATTGACAGCAGACAAGGATAAAAAAATAAAAATAAGCCAGAGAGAAAATTAATAACGCTACGTTCCAGTCACTCCATTTTAAACAAGTATTGAATAGAAGCACTTACTTGGAGTACTGATTTTTATGAAATAGCTCTACAATAAACTTCCTTTACAAAAGAGAGGTAAAGAATATAATGTATATTCATTAGGTAATTTAAGATTGTGACAGAATCCGAATATATACGAAAATAGAGTTTACTGTTAAAGAAAGATTCTTTTTATAAGAATACAATACAATATATAAAATAAGTTTATTTAAAGAATATATAATGAAATTCACAATCTGTTTCATAAAATTTTAGCGCAAGTCCTATTTACGTTTGAATTTAAACGAATTCCATACACCCATTGCTATTGAAATGTAAATGCATTGTAACATTCGTAATAATATAACTTTTTTAGGGAAGCATGCGCGTATATGATCATTTGTAAAAACAATAACCCTCTGAATTAAAGTTTATAGAATAATCGTACAATTAAATCAGAGCAACTCGCAACTTAATGAACTTTAAGTCTTTACGTTGATTAAGATTGAACACTTTAAGTATAAACTTTATGGAAAATATAATAATCAATTTGATGAATGTTTCTTAGAACAATAAATCAAAAATTTGATGTTTTGAGTTATATTACCCATTATTTTCGAATACAGCCTTTTTATAGCTCCACAAAAGAACAAATAAAAAAATACTAGTTTTTTCTCGCCAAGCAAATAACGAAAAAACACATTCTTTTCTAATTTTCATATAAATAAAACAGGAAATATCGTTTTACGGTTTTTTCAGGATGCAAATTTTAAATTTGAATCTAGGCGAACGACTAAGTGATTCACAAAAAAAAATGATTAGTTTTTTACAACTCAGTTTAGATGCGTCAAAAATTTTGGTCAGCCATAATTTTAAAACTACCAATTTTAAGTTGTAGCACTGTATAACTTAGCCATCGATTTGGAAAAAAAAATTTAAACATTTAAAACCTCTACCATCGACGAGAGATAAGGTACAGTTCATAATAAAAATAAAACATTTTATAAAATCAAAAGTTATTAATATAACAGTAGTGTAATAACGCAACAGAGCAATTCTGGGAGTGTTGTCTTAATTTATTTCCGTAATCAAGGATTCGAATGTTTTTGTAAAGATTTATTTGACTTAACGATGTATTAGTTTTAGAAAAGGAGGTTGAGGGATCGATTTAATATCTAGTTCACATCCCACACGAGTTAAATATTCTGTTAGATGTATATAATCTTGATGTTGAAAGTGAGCATAGTTTACAACTAAATACGACGAAAAAGGTTTGAAAGGGCCGTTTGTAGTATTTTGTATTTAATATGTTTGAATGTTTTGTTTGAATATTTAGTAAGAACGTTATTATGTATTGGGAATAAAATTCATTTCAATAAGTAGACAACACTCTCATTCTGCTATCTTGGTTCAAAGGTAAGGCTTAATGCGAAAGTAGATAAACCTTGTAATAGCCTAATAAATGTTGAATTGATTTCAAGTTTAAGGGTGGGTGTAGCGGTCTATAGCGACACATAAGTAGTGACTTATTTAGAAACATTTGTGTACTGATAAAATCTAGCTTCAAAACATCCAGTTTAGTTAGACATTTTTTCTAATTGTATAACAATAAAAATTATTTTTAAAACATGAAAATGGAGCCAGTGGCGTGCTAAAGCAGTGACTTTCTATTGTTTTTTTTTTATAAAAAATCGTATCTCAACCAAAGCGCACTATTTATTTTTTAATATTTATTAAATGTTAACAAAATAATGCACAATAAAATTAATATTACCCTTTTTCCAGCTTTCATTGGACATTCATAGCTAATTAAATGTTAATCAATTAAAAAGCTAATGTTTTTCATATGATTGTATTTGATTCTGTAAAAGATTTTTCTCGTATGATCATTAAATCTTTAAAATATTTGGCGCATTAGCATTAACTGTAATGCCATTTTTTTTTTAAATTAATAATATTTAAAAAAAATAGTAAGTCACTGCTTAGGTACGCCACTGACTCCTTGTTATTTTTTACACATAATGTTTATTAAAATAGAATAATATTTTTTTTTGAACTCAAATAATTTTGAAAATCCTATTATTATATATTTTATCAATTACACGAATGTTTGTAAATTAGTCAAAAAAATAATTTGTCTTAATTACAGGTGTTGTTGTAGACCACTGCATTGTCCTTATTGCCTGTAAAGTGTGTATATTTTCCAATGTTCTATAAACGATATTGATCAGCAATTCCTTGCCTTCCTTAAGGCGATATTATAAAATAAATAAAGATAACACGGCGAGTAACTAAGTATACATTAAATATACAGTGTTGTTTTTAGTTGATTTTTATCAGTGAACTCATTGTTTTAAAAATATCTTGAAAGAGAATATTTTAATATTGTTTACTGTGCTATGAAATATTTTACAAAATATAAATACGAAACGAACAAAACATCGAATATTAATATTGAACAAGCTCTTGCTGTAATGATTCAAATTATTCTACCTAAAATAGCATTATAATAAATAATATATAGACAGGTGAATAAATAACTGATCATTCTAAGGAATAAGAATTTCATTATTTGTAAAGGAGGCACGGCACGTGCAGGATTGTTTATTTTATGATAATAAGAGGCAAACATAAGCAATTTGATGATTGCTATAAATGTTTATTAATATGAAAATTTAAATAATGTTAGCTATTATACTTTGATCTATTTTTTTACTTTCTAACATATTTATAATAATAAAAAAATTGATAACCCATATACAAAACTTATAATAGTAATATGAAAGAAATAAAATATTGACCATGGAAAGGCAAAAAGACGTAGTCGAATGTTTTTTCAAAACAACTTTTTTTGATAATCACAGAATGTAAACTGCAAATTCCGGATTGGTATCTAAATTTAGTTAAGAGTCCAGACAACCAGAAAAAAGGACTTTGAAAAGGCTTTTTAAAAAAATATATAAAATTATTATTATATGAAGTCAACCCCTCCAGAGACGAGAGCTTTTTCCGATAAAAAAATATTTTCTAAGCCATATTGAAGTCACGGATAACTTTTATTCCTATGCAAAATTAAAAAAAAAAAAAACGCAAAGTCGTTGTAAAGAAACCCCGCATGACTATATGGTCATGCTCATCCTTTTATTACCGTGTAATATTGAGTACGGACAGTAGTAAGGACAAAAGTGACCGTATGGGCTCGCAAACATTCGGGGTTGAAATATAGCTAAACGTGATTTTTTTAAAAATATTTACAATTTGACCTCTTTAGATCAACATAATTTCAATACAAATATATTAGCAAAATGGCTGTAAATAATTTGATGTTTTTATAAAAAAATAACTAACAGTTTCAAAAAGTAAATAAAAAAAAAAAACGGAAATTCAAAAAATCACATGTGCTTTTGGAAGCCGTTTCTGTCCCCACGGCTGATGACTTACTGTAGTCTGTACCCTTTTTAACCAAATATGAGCAAAAGCAACAGTATTCAGGTAGAAAAAGGATGAATAGTAGGATTAATAGACAACGGTGTTTACTGTGACCATATGGTGACGCTCGTCCTTGGAGGGACACCAGCTTATCAGTCTCCGTATACTTCAAGGTTGTGTATATTTCATAAATTTCTTTTGACCCAGAATTAACAAAAAACATTTTTTGGTCGACTTAAATCACCCTTTGCACAGTAATTTATATTAGACAATCAGTACATATTTATATTCTGTGGTCAATATTTTATAAAAAAGTCAGTATTTATATTATTGACAAGTATTTAAATTTCAAGTCCAGATTTATGTGAACTAACATAAAAACATTTTTATTATCATGACTATTGACCAAATTTATAAAGAAATATTTTTTGTGTTTATAATGATAAAAAACTATATTTGTACCGACCAATGTACCAAATATAAGATTTATAGTGAAAATGGGTTTTAAAAATACTGGTCATTAAAGTATCTAAATACTGACCAATTTAATAAAAGTACATATATATTTACGATTTGTACACTCCTGCTTTATGCTGAGAATAAGCAAGAAATACATTCTTCGAATATTTGGTCACATAGTATAATTCAACGTGTTAGTTATAACAATGTACCCACTCTCCCACAACCTTTCAACCTTGCTCTTTATGTTAATCTGAAAATTCGATCGATGATCACCTTCTTCCCTTGGCTTTTGAATAATTGATTACCGTAATAAAATTTACAAAATTCGTACATGCGGGACATACAACTTCGACAATTTAAAGGACACACATAAATTGAGTTAACGCGCAAAACTGTTGATATAATGCTATAAATTAACAAACTTTCGTCGTATTTTTTCAAATATAAAAATCATTTAAAATTAAATGAAAATAATTTTGAAAATACAGTAAACACAAAACCTTTTCATAAATTGAAAGTTAAACATACTAAATATTATTAATAATCTAATAAAATTTTCTGACCCTAGTTTTATTGTAGAATTGGAGGAAAAAAAAACTGTTTTATATCTGTGATTCTTGCGCTTTTATTCCAATCAATAAGTTGATAATTTATATCGTAACGGTGATTAAATCATAGATTCATTGCTATTAGTCTTGCCTTTCACTCTACAAGTTGATAGAGATTTTAGATAAACTGTAAGTTTTATTAACTCAACACATTTTTAAAACATTCAAAACGGCATATTTTTATCTCTCAAGTCTGTTAAAACATTTTACTCCTTGTTTATAATGACAAAAATATCTTTGTAGCAAATGATGTATTTCGGACGCTTGAGACGAATTCACTTTAAATATATTTGGACATTATCAATAAACTAGTTATGATGTAATGTGATGATCTTTTTGTGTATCATGAAAACTTTTAAAAATAAATATATTGCCCTCTATGGTCCTGTTTGTAAGGTTATGTATGCCTTCGCAATCAGTCAGCTAGGTTCAATTCCCATAAAGATTAATTTAACATTTATTTTTATTAATATATATTTTTTTTCAACAAAAAAATATATTTTGCACAGCTTATGTCAATTGCCAATTCGTCAATTATTTTTCATATTGAATGATCTTAATTTTCCATTGAATTTACCGGGAATCGAATCCAGTTCTGCATTATTGATATATATATATATAGAGTCAAGCTCTTACCAACGAGACTACAGCAGGTGACAATTTAAAACAAATCTTAATTTGAAATCTTAAACATGGAAGTTTGTAATGTCTCTTCTCCTCAGGTTGATTTCGAGTGGTTTATGATAACTCTCATCAAGTTTATTTTGTATGCTTTTAAATTTTTAAAATATTTGACACACTAGCATTAATTGTAATTTAATTATATTTAAATAAAACTCACACATATACATACAAATATTAAATTATAATACGTAATTTTTTGATATTATCATCTATGTATACAACATATTATTATTTTTAAATTGGTTTTTGCTCTATATATATATATTATATATATAAATGAGTCAACATTTTCGGTCAAAAAAAAATGTTTTGTTTATTGAAATACTTTAATTTTGTCTATGTCAGATGAAAATGAAAAATGGTACCGTAAGTTATATCTATCATAATCAAGTCAAAAACTCTCTTTCGTAAAAAGTAAAAAATTGCATGGTGACAGTGTTGAATGATTGTAGAATCATTTCTTACGATGTGAAGTAAATCTAAGATTATTACATTGTTTATTTAAACGAATTAAAAAGAATTGGCTGTGATTAAAAAAGAATGACATGTCAATAAACAAATACCAATTAAATATTATTTATTTCATCACAATCATCTTTTAGAAAGGTACAACATAAGTCAAATTTTCAAAGAACGTCTTAATAAGAAATTTATATAAACAACATTGAACTAGCTGTAAGCCCATTGACCTCAACGTTGCCCGTTGACCTCAAATTTTTGTTGCATTTTTGAGTAGTCAGAAAATTTACTGGCGTGAAAAATAACTTACAAACCTATTTATTGAATAAACCATAAATTCTAAAATTAAAAGAAATATACCAACAGCCCTGCCCTGCAGTATTTAAATTGTAAATTATTTAATTTTTGGAATAATGTTTAAGTTTGCTAACAATCATTTTTCGTAGTAGCAGTAATATACCTCGGGGCATATATCGACAGACCTGCAGTATTTAAATTGTAAATTATTTAATTTTTGGAATAATGTTTACGTTTGCCAACAATCATTTTATTTTTAATTCAATTATTTAATTTTTGGAATAATGTTTAAGTTTGCTAACAATCATTCTTCGTAGTAGCAGAAATAGACCTCTATTTCAGAAATAATAAATAGAATAAAATAAACTAATTCAGAAATAGACCTCTATTTTATTCAACTAATTTTCAAGTACGCTAACAAATAAAAAATGCAATTTTCACATGTAAAATAGTATAAATTAATTGCACATTTTATCAAAAATTATCAAAATGTTGACTTATTCTCCAAATAGAACATGTTTTTTAGAATATATATTTAATCATTTTTACTGACGTTATTTTATTACACATACTGAAACTATGCTTTTGCCAACAACTAACTATACCTAGATTAAAAACAAATCTTGAAATAATTGCGTCTTACATTTATTTTTTGAAAAACTTATTTCGCTATTCAGTCGGATTTTGTTATTTTGATAGCATTTATTTTCATACGATCAAGATTTACTGTGTTTTAAAAAGAAAGTTTTCAAAAAAAATGTTGTTATAAACCCAAAAAAAACGCTCAAGGTTAGATTCGAACCACCTACCTACGGATTATCAACCGAGCGCTCTACCTTTAGGGTACAGAGGAATTTAGGAATTTGTGTAAAATAAAACATATAATATGCATGCTATTTTTCAAATAAAAAACGAACGGTTCCAATTTCAAACGTAATTTAATAAATATTATCTATTTTTATCGACTCTGATTATTATGGCATTAGCTCAGTTGACAAAGAGTTAGGCTAGTAATTCAAAGTTCTTTGTTCGAGCCTGAGGCGTGGAATTTTTTGTATGTGAACTCAAAGGTTCAGTGATTTTTCACATTAAAAAATGTACTTCTTCAGTGTACTGGAAAAATATGTCTTTAGTATGAATAAAAAAATGGTGACAGCGGGGCTGGGGAGAAGAAGAGGGAGGGGAAATCGGGGGACAATCATACAATCATACAGACGGACGGACGGACATTATCGACTTTTAATATATGGATACATACTGTGTACGCATACAAATTAGTTTAATGTTTTCATTGCTTTGACTGATAACATAAATACTTAAAATTCTGATCTAGAAATATTCTAGCAGTGGTTAAATTTTATGTTATAAAATTTCTGATGAAGTGAAATTCTTTTTATCTTTAGACATTTTTTTTATTAATTTCAAAACACAACCATTTAAATATGATCACTGGAGTCTTTTTTTACAATAAATTATCACCTATGTATCTTTAAAAAATTTGAAATTCAATCATGAATAAAAGTTTGCGAGGGTGTGAAAAATGAATCAAGTCTAGGCCAAAAAACCCTTTGAAATACGTGCTTACGATTTAGTTATCGTTCACCGGGAAATTTTCCTGAACTTGACATAGCACACTGATTTCTAAAAGTCTGAGTTATTTATTACCGACGCTACTATTTTTCACCTCCATAAAAAGCTTTAAATCACCTTTTAAAGAAAACCAAAAACTTTTCTTACTATTTAAGCGCCTTCCCACTGAATAGACATTTCAATTCAGTTATTTCAGTACCCAAGCTTTTTTTAAAAATATTCTATGCGAGTTCTTAAAACATTGAATTTACATAATAAACTGTTATTTTTAGTCGCCTTGAAATTGTATAGAATGGTCAAGTTATTAAAAATGTATTCTATCATTTTTTTTTCAACATTGTAATTTAAACTAAAAATTCTATGCTGTAAATGATATGTTTTTTCATGTACAGTCAATATGGGTGACATTGACCATCGGTCTAACATTGACCCACTACAAGAAAAAAAAAATATTTTATGCCGTTATAGTATTATCACCATGTCATTGCCACCTGTATATTTTTTACCTAAGCTATCATTAGACCTTTGGAGGTAAAAATATGAATTGTAATGCATCATATTTGCTATATTGTGTAATTTTGTCAGTTGTACGTTGGTTGTTTATCATATTAGAGCTTGGGTCGGCAATATTTTTAATTTGTATTCCTACTCTATAAAAAAAATGTGTTTTATGTTTTTAGTCTACGATTATGAACAAAATACTGGAAGTCACGGAGAAAAGTTGCAAAGACCTTATTTTTTTTTTGATACTATAGTAATTATGGTGAATATTTGTGGCATGGACCAAAGTTAGCCTTTATGGGGTGCCAACTTTGGCCCACACTATGTTATCTGTATTTATATATTGATCATATACATATTTACAAAACGTTTTGTAAACTGAATCTTAAAACGATGATACTTATATTAATCAAATAATAGCACACATAGTAGTAACGGCGGTTTATAAGAATACAAAAAATCTTCACAACTAGGCCAAAGTTACCCGCGTTGACTGTATGTACTTGTTTTATCACAAAATAAGTGCTCTTGCATTTTATAAGTGTTAATTTGACAGAATGTAAAACAAAACAACTTTTTGAAAAAGCTTAAGAATCTTTAGAAGTGAGATAGTTTACATATATATATATATATTTTAAGCAAAACGGTATTACATATTTGTATTCATACGTAGGAAGCGTAAGGCAAATGCATAAGTTTCAGTATTTTTTTTTTGAGAATTCCTTATAATTATTCAATTAGTTGTAGGTGAAGTATTTTAGGCGCTTAGCAAGTTTCTGAAAAAAATCCTCAGATGTCGGTAAAGTATTTATTACTTATTCATCGCACGCAGATACCTAATAACGAGCTCCAATGAACAATCCTCTTTTGGAAAATTCCTTAGGGTTGTTGAAAATCACATTGAAATATATATAAATATATATACAAGCTACACACTAACAAAAGAGGAAGTTTCAGCCTTTGGGTCAGTCGTACAAGGACGAAAAGAGAACAAAATTGGATTATATAAATCCACTGTTGTTTATATTATAGAAATACACCGACTTGGATCAATTATCCAAACAAAAAGTTTTATTAAGCTCATTCGATTAAGTATTGAAACAAAACATTTGGTTTATTCGCACCAAATTTTGTTGGAGAGTATTATAAACGATTGATACTTTATAATTTTATTCTCCAGTCAACATCGATTAAAAAAATATTTTTTTTGAGCGGGGATAAATAAATACTGGTATTTTTCGGCTTTTGTGTCATTCAAATTTGCAGGGATGCGTAGATAAAATCATTCTGAAATCGAAATAAAAACTTCAGTTACAGCTTTTATGAACTCATTTATAACTTATATAGATTTAAATAGTGCGATAATGCAGACGTCAAGTGGAAGTCCGCAACGCTTTCTGAACCATTTTCTTTGACTTTTATAAAGAAGAAATTTTTCATCGTTTAAAAATATATTTTACTGCAATGCAGAGCTGGTCATATTGTAGAGACTAGAATAACTGAAAGAATAAAAGATGTTAATAAAAATGTATGGTTTCATTACCTCTACGTGAAATTTGTTAAGAAAAAAGAGTATAAAATAAAAATATTTTTATATGTTTTTTTCCATTATTTTGAATAAATTCATATAGTATAAAGGAATATTTTTTTTTTTACTATAAATGTTTTTTTGTTAGATAAAGAAGAGGTTAACATATATCACAGACACTTGTGCGCACGATATAATGTATTACATTGAAAGTATATAATTTAAGAATTGATCTTACCGAGACTTCCCTGATTGATCGCTAGAAAAAAGCTTTTAACATCTACACATTTTAAAGTTTTAGAACACAAAGGTCAATACAACCGGGCTTATAATAAGTAGTCGTTAGTGAATATAATTTCATATCTTACCAAGTTGTTATATTTTCCTCAACTTGCTATTCGATTGATTTTTTTTATTTATACCTCAATTATTTCAATATTAATTAAAATTAACGAAAACACATATTATTTAAGATGTGTAAGCCTTATAAAAATATAAAACAGTTACATATGGCTGATGATAATGATTTTAAACAAATTCTAGAAAAACAATTGGTTAGATTAAAATACAGCAGTGACAAAAGGTTATCCCGCTTTTGATTAAATACATAGTGTTTCACGTATTATTATAAAAACATATAAATTGCTATTGTAAAGTAATAATAAATCATATTTAAACACCACTTTTTTTATATACAGATTTTTTATTATATATTGCTATAGGAGAATATACAAAAATACAATTGTAAATATAATAATATAATTTCCCTTCCACCTTTTCCATTCTTCAATAACTGGGCGTAGGAAGAGCGATAAGTTAACCACTAGTCCTGTTCTAGCCGTACCCTTCTATCCCCACTACTCTCTTTGAAAAAGAGAGGTTGAACGACTAACTAACAAACGGTTCTCGTACAAAAAATCTGTTGAGATATCTTCATTAGGAGGCCATATGCTACACATTTGGAGCGGACATGGATACAAAAAATATATACATAACTAACAATAAAAACATTTAATTCTAATAATGTACGATATCCGGTGTTTGTTGCCCGCTGTGGTCTAGTTAGTTAGAGCTTGCTTTACCGATCAGGTGGGTCTGGGTTCGATTCCCGGTAAGATCAATGTCAAATTGGATTTTTTCAATTTTAATTTGAGATCTAAGACATGGGTGGTTGTGGAGTCAATTCTCTTTGAGATGAGATTAATGTGACTTTCAAAAATTCTCATCGAGTATATCTCGTATGATCTTTCAATTTCAAAATATTTGACGCATTGGCGTAAGCTGTAATGTCAAATATTTTTTTAAAATTTTATTGAAAAAAAAAACATTAACAACGCTTGTTCGTAAATATGACGTATGCATATTTTGACTATAAAATTGTAGTTTTGTAGCACATAATTGTTTTTTTCTGCTATGAATGAAATCATAAATCGCAGAAACGGATGGAAGCTGAATGCAAAAAGAGGAAAAGCTTCTGACTCTTTACAAACGAAAAGCCTTTGCAATGTTGATCTTTATTTCTAGTTTAAAGTAAGCAAATAAAAATGAATAAATAAACGAATGAATATTGAATCGCTTCTTTTATGGCAAAACATCTTTAATCGTTCAATTATAAAGATTTGTGGGATATTTTTTTTCAGATGAAATATGTTTACTTCGTTATTAGCCTAATTGCTTATTATAAAGACTAAGCCTATCCGTTAATGCGCTATGAAAGAAACTTTTATTAAGCTCTGAGTAAATACTTAACTTGTTGTGCTATCGTCCTAGTATTTTTTTCAAATATCACATTTGATAACAATACAACATTTGAATCGACAATACGTCATTGATGTTTAGAAACTTTTTCTTCTACTCTATACCGGCTCATTTATTAACCTTAATATACTTGGAATAATTTAAATGTCATAATAATAATTTAAATGCCCTTTTGGGCTCCAAGCTTTTTTCATAAAAGTTCCCACCAACTGCAAGCTATTTTTTGTGTATTTCTTAAAAAAATGTTTGTATGGAATAAAATGAAAAAAATAGGGGTTTATGAATAAAAAAAAAATGTATTTTGTTATGCAGGATGTTTATTGAGTATATAAGGCATTTTATTTGTTTTATTAATTTTTGTAATCATGTAATGTATGATATTTTTTGAAGCAATCTCCAGCATGAAGCCCAGGTTTCCTTTCGCAAGTGTCGCAAAAAAATAGCGTGCGCTTTCTTCCTCTTTGAGTTTCACGGTCTGAACACACCATACAGTCTTTATAATTCCTCCCTGATCTACTATAAATAAAATGTGGAGTTCCATCTAACCGTTGATCGTGATCAGTTGACGAAAATCGTCCCAATTTGGTCTTTGTAGGAGCGCGAAAGTTTCCAATAAGTTCCATCAACAATTTTTGGCGAAATTTTTTGTGATTCATCGGCTTTCTCTTGTCTTTGATTTCACATTCCTTATATAAAATATAGGAATTTACAATTGATGTTTCAAAACCCCAAAAAAATAATTTCCTCCACCATTTCAAAGTCTTTCGAATGAAACAATATGATGTTGCGTATTGATCTGCTGTGTCCACCCCGCCCATATTTTTAATGTAATCTACAATGACTACTGGCTTGTTTATTAACTCATCTTGATTAGATTGGTATGGTGCTATTCTTGCTCTTCTTCTTATTGATTTAGAAGCTGACGTATGCTTTGTACTGAGCATTGCGACAATTCTTTTGTCTCGCCAGGCTAATACTAAAGTATCTTTTTTTCTGTATGCCATCTTTCGTCCCACAGCTAACTTTGTTTTTTTTATCTCATTTGGTAAACCTTTTTTGTTGGTCATTATCGTGCCAGTGAGAAAACATTTCCTCTTCAAGAGTTCTCCAGCAAGCGTTGGATTGGTGTAAAACCTATCCGTAAATATATGATAGCCTTTTATGTCTGGGTTCGCCTGTTGTAGATTATTGAAAAGGTGTAGAACAATTCTACTCGTAAACGTCAAATCTGGTCTGATAAGTCCTTGTGTTGTTATTGAACCGTAATACGGCACAAATGTTGAAATATAGCTAGTACGCGAGTCTGACAGAACATAAATTCGAAGACCCCATTTAGTCGGTTTCTTGGGATTGTATGCTAAGAAGCTTATTTTACCCTTGAATGCAACAGTGGACTCGTCAACAGCTAAATTTTCTTCCGGGACATAATTTTCCAAAAATTTAGTGTTGAGGAAGTCAAGAAAATTGCTGACTCTTCGTGTTCTTATCCTCAAATCCTGACTAGTATTTGATACCGTTTCAAGGTGTATTTCCCAGAAAATTTGGAAGAATCGCTTACGGGTAAAAATTTTACTGAAAAATGGTATTCTTGAACAGAAATCGCGTGACCAATAGTCTTCCATCTTCGGTACATGTATAATCCCCATATTTATTATAACACCCAGGAATGCCCTTAGTTCGATTTCTGTGATATCTATCCAATTATTCCAAATAGAAAATTTTGTCAATTGTTTACGAGCTATAATTTGTGCCGCATAAGAATTTGTTTGTGACATAATTTTTTTGACCAATGTTTCTGTAAAAAACAGTTCAAAAAACTGAAGTGGAGTCTTGTATGTGGATGGAGTTTTCGGGCCTGTGGTTGTTGAGCCAGTTGAATAAAATAGGTTAGGATGATAATTATCACTGTTTGTTACATCCACCCACGATGCAATCGGAATAGTTGGAGTTGAGATAGCAATATCCTCTTCACTGTCACTTGGAATCCTCATGACTCGCCGCCGCCGCCGCACTGGATTTCTTGGAAATTCTTCTTCCTCAGAATTAGTATCCGTCACATGTGGTGTTGATAAAGGTATAGTAGAATCCGTGCCAGCATTGCCCATATCGCTAGTCAATTCCATTTCTTCAAAAATTTCATCCAAATTGGCCATGTAACCATCATCATCACTTTCATACTCATCGATATCTTCGTTATTGTTAGCGCGAGACATTTTACTGGGCTACGATAATAACAAAAACTATTCACTAAAATACACAATTATCGAAAAATGGATAAAATGTAAAAATATACGTACTATCAAAATAATATTGAATTACTGGACACACATAGTTGACAAGATGTTCACCGCACTACAACTCGACACAGACTATTCTTTTGTGTTCTATACCTGCACCCACCCTAAGCGGCCGAGTCACTTTCTAAAGCATTTTTTTCCCACATTCCAGATGACAAATGAATGGTCAAACAATAAGACAGTATTTCTAGAGTATTCACTTGCTTCTTACATTTAAAAAAATACCAAAATCCCATTTGAAGTTCATAAAAACTGCCCGAGAAGAAAATGGCCACACGTAGTGGACATAGGAGTTGGTGGGAAAAAATCTATGGCCACAACGTGTGGACATAGGAGTTGTATGGGTTAATATTTTATGCATTTTATTTAATGGTTGTCTGAAATAAAGCCAGTGGAATAAACGCATTGATATTATGGTATCAAATCCAATTAATTAGTATCGTATATAGTTTTTTTTTTAAATTTTGATTGAACTAAATAATTTTCCTATTTTTTTTTATTGATAATATGAAAACAATGTTTTCCTTTTACACAAATATTTAGAAATTAATTAATATAAACCTTAAACAAACAAGCGACAAAATTTATTAGGATACATATCGTCATAATTCCGTATACATTACGTCCAAACTAGTCCTTTTACCCTCTTAGACCAACTCCAGATCTATAAATCCACAGTAATGTTGACGTATGTATTGAAGTGCTTCATATTATTTAAAGCTACTTGTACAAGTATTAATAAAATAGTGGAATTAAGTTTCGGTAACAATGATTTTGGAGAATTATTTTTTTATAACTATTTATATATTCCACATTAACATTCGTTTAAATTTAACAAAAAAAACTATAATGTTATTATTTTACTACATTATATTGCTAAAAAATACTTTGTTGAGTTTCAAAAATAAATAGCAAAAGTAATATGGTGGTTTTTATTGTTGAAGGCATTTTTAAATTTACTGTGTTGCACATGTTAGCCATTAATGTTTTAGCAAATTAATGTAACTATTGAAGATATATCTGATCGTTTTTATGTGTATCTTAGTAGACTAAAAGTAGATTTATCAAGCCTTCGTAAAAAAATACGTCGATATCTGTTTTTGGTTATAAAGAAAACCGATTTACGGTTGGCAACAATTTTAGAGTTTATTACATGTTTCCGGCGTATACGAAAAATAACAAAGAAACATCGATTTTACAAAAAGGTGACTTTTAATAACATTTAAATTGTAAAAAATAAAAGGTTTTTTCTGAATAGTGTATTGATAATATTGCCACAAAATAAATATGTTATTTGATTTTTTGAAAGATAAACTACATAGTTATTAATTCACAAGACATTATCAATATGAAAAGCTTTGTTATATATATATTAATTACCAAGAAAATGATTAACTCGCGCAAATTTATTCGACTGGATTCAATTAATCACGGCAAGTGTAATTGGCAAACTAGTAAGTTTATGAAGCACTTCGGTGTGTTGATCGCATTGGGGCGCGCTAAATCTAATGACAAGTGTGCCAGACATTATCAAGGATATAGTGCAGTGGTCCTTGGACCTTATTTAGGATACGACTGTAAACAAGGATGCTCTACCACGGTCAATACCATCAGTAAACATAATTACTTACTGAATGAGACCATACAATGGTTGACGTTACGTTGTATTTTTCATGTGCATTGCTTGACTCAACCGTTTTCAATCAAAAGATTTTCAGTTACATTTATATTTGGTTAGTGATTCTTGATTTCAATTTAAGTTTGTTTTTTCACCGATTTTAAAAAAAAAATGTATAATTTTGAATCATCTTTAAGCAAGTTTAGCATTTAAATGGTCACAAATTTTAAAAAAAAAGCAATTCTTAATATAAAGATACAAAATTTATTTAACTGATACTATGTGCTCAAAATACAATGTTTAGATTGTTAAAAAACTTCGTTTCTAATAAATGTAACTTTTGTAATAACAATATGGAGTTAAATGCTTGCAGGTTAGTTATTGGCCTGTACAAAAAGATACATTAATTTTAGCAGTCATTCAGCATTCCAAGAACAATAATGAATATTTCAAATATTCAAATTTTAAAATGTGTCACATTTTCGCATGGATGAATAATTATTTTAAAATAATGCTTAATATTTTATGTCTCTGCGAGTCAACCTTTGACAATATCTGAAGCGAGAGAAGGAACTCGCCCATTTCAAGTATCAGGCCATTAAAATCTCATTAACCCAACAATAGAGGATGGTTTTCGCGTTATCCAATCTTTCAGTGAAGGTTCGTGAAAAAATCTCTTTCAAAATATTATGTAAAACTGGTTCAAAGAATTTACAAATGATTCCCAGTCTAGTCAAGCCAACTCAATATAATTAATTATTTCAGCAGTGACTCATGACTAATTGTTATTATTATTTACATAATTGCCGTTCTTTTAGGAAAATAGCGTTTTTGCAAGAATATAAATTGTTTTTCAATACAAAAATACAAAAAAACTAATATTTTAAGAAAAAATTTTCGTCGATAAAATTATATTTTGACAGATTTTATAAAGGCAATGTTTTTTTTTTTTTGAAAAAAAGTTGTTGGAACTCATTTCTTGTCAAACTGTTTTTTCAAATCTATTTATGTTCCTTCCCAATTTGGAGCATATGGCTATGAAGGTTTTTCAACTAAAGTTTACGAGTTCTTTCTATGGTTTCAGCGGTAACTTTGTGGAAGTTCATTTTAATATAAAATTAAAAATAACTTTGATTATTACCTAAACAAACTTTGCGATAGTAAGTCTGAAGATGCCTCTGAAAGAAGCGAAACACGTGTCACAGTTAGTAACACAATACGTGGAATAATCAAAGTTATTTCAAATTTTATATTAAGTTTACGAGAACTACTTATTACTCAGTTGCTCAACATCTCTTTAAAAAAAACAATATATCAAGCATTAGCTCCTGGTTCTGATCACACAGTAAGTCTATGGACCTGGTATTGTTTTGTATTATGACATTAATTTAGTTTTAAGGTACTGGGTACATTTCATTAAAAAATAATCTAAAATAAAACCAAACGATCAAAGCTTTCAAAGCAAAAAGATAAGAAAATTTTACGAATACTGATTTTAAATTTAAGAAATGCCGAGCAAAAGGTACCAGAACGCCGTACCACCGTGTTATATGGGAAAAAGCTCCGTTAAAGGTAAATAAAAATAAAAGGTATTAGTAATGAAGAAACGATATGTAATTTAATTCATTGAATTTGAAGAAGAAATAATTAATTAGCCGTGCTTCGAAGAATAAAAAAAAAGTATTACATACAAAAAACAATAGTTCTGACTTGTAGGATTTTCACAAAATCACATAACAACGACCTTTTTGTAGGAATTTTTGTAGGGTAGTAATTATCACCAGTATGGATTAAAAAACCAGTATCTATTCTTTTTCCTCTGCAACGCGTCGCTTCCTTAAATTATGTACTACATGACCACAACTGTAATGGAGAACAACGGCTAGCAAAATTTTGATCAGCCTTTTCTCTTACACCATATTGGATTGCTGGATATAATTTCGAAGTACTATTACTTATAAATTTAACAAATGGTTTTATTTTTGAAATCTTTGATATAATCATTAAATGCAATTAGTTTTGGTTCTTTTTAATATACAAAGTTAAAAGTTTTTTTTTTCGTAAGATGGAATTTTAAATAAAACGTGATAAACTTTGACTGAATGCTGAAAATTACGGAGTCACATAAGGCAGCCTTTTTGTGAATGCACTTTGAGCTTTTGGAGACGTCTTGATGCTGATAAACTTTATCCTGCTTAGTGCAGTTTGAAGAGTTAAGCAAGTGCACTTCTGAAGAAATCATATAACAAAGGCTTAATATCAGTCTTTATAGAAGTGTTGTATTGTCTTTTATGCTGCCCAAATAATACGAAGATTTTTCTTCTTTTTCTTAGTACTGCTATTTTATACCACTTAAATACAATAGTTAAATCAAAAATATTCACGAATATGTTATTCTGGCAATACAGTCAACATATTCAAATATATAGTGTAAAAAATAGAACTTTTTTTAAAAATAATTTTCAACTATTTAACATAAATCTAAAAGTATTTTAATCATTTGGAATTGATTTATCAAACAACTTTACTCTGAGGCAACAAAGTATCATCAGTATTAATAATTAAGATTCTTCTAACCGAAAACAGCACATGGATAATTATTTTAAACGTTAATAGTTATATTTTATAATTTTAGTATGTAAAGATGATTACAAAAACAGTTTTAAGAGTTATGTAGTCTTGCTTACTATATATATATTAAAATTTAAAATAACTTAAAAGTAGTCCGAAAAAGATGACCTTGTAATTATATCTAGTTCATTGACTTTCTGTCACATCAAACGTCTATAATGTCAGTAATGTTTTATATTAGTTTATCAAGTCAGCGAATTATTACTTCCATACTTTTATATTATAAATGTGCACCTGATGATTGTGATTTAATTTATTAACGTGACCCTTGAAAGAAATTTTCACGTTACGCTGCTACGTTCAATCGCCATAAAATATGAGTAGTCATCCGTGAGTCTTCCGCAATTTGATCCTGTCTTTTCGCAAAAAGAGCATATTTAGCAAGTGTCTAAAGCATTCATTGTGTAATTTTGCGAAGTCGGTAACGCAGTCAAAATTGTTATTACGTTTTTTCTTGTCTGAATGATCCCATATAAAAATAAACTTTGCTTATTGAGTTGGAAGAAATGAGATTTGTTTTGGTAATGATACGAAATGCGAAAGTAACAGGACTTAACATCCTGTTCAATGAATATCACAATTCGTTCACAACTGTTCTCAATTTTCAATACATGGATTTTCAAAGGCTTAGGAGTATTAAAATTCTCAAATTTATTTTAAAAAAAATGTAAATGAGCGCGGTTAAATTTCGGCCAATCTATCAATAATTTTTGGGTACATGGTGCAGTAGTAAACGTAGTTGGCTTCCGTGATGGATCTATGTTACCTTTATGTTACTGCGCCTCCCTTTTGAAGAACAAAATATCTTCACGCCTCCCCATCCTTTATTTCATATAGTAATAAAGACACGTTTTAAAGGGTAAATAAATATTTTGGACTGTTTGCGCCTCCCTTTGCAATGGCCCACGCCTCCCAGGTTAGAAATCGCTGATCTAGTGAGTTCGAATTTCTTTACGAAAAGTATTTATTGATTTGTGTTCAAAAGCATGAGTTTATGTGACGTTTAAAAATTACATCTCATCCATAAAATCCTAAAATAACAAAGAATAGCAAAACAATAAGCAAACCACTACTCCTGTCCTAGCCCTATCATTTTTAACTCTAAATTTTTTGAAAAAAAAGAGGCTGAGGAACAAGCAGTTCTTTAAAAATATCTTCAGTAAATATACCTCAATTGGGAAGCCATATGCTCTACATTTGAAGCGGACATAGATTTAAAAAAAATGTTAGAAGTGAGTAGAGAGCATTAACAGTCTTTGAGCTATGCTGAATATCAATTCATATACATATTGATGAATAATTAAAGGCTTAAAAGAATCAAAAGTTTTTTAATGTCTACTATTAAATTGCTAACAATTTAAATTATTTCAAGATTGACCCGACTGGGAAAACATGTTTTTTTCTAGTTAAAAATATTCAGTTCTACATACAAATATCATCACTAGTATTGACATGTATACATTTTCAAATATATCTTAAGAAATAGTATTTGTAACAAGCAAAATAAACATCATTTGTATAGATAAGTCATTAATAAAATCTGTTTGGTCTTAAAGTATAACATTCGGATTTTAAGTAATACTTTAGCCGCCCTACGAGTACAATAATTCATTTTTTGCCCTTTAAAAAGAGGTATGGGCACCTATTAAGCTTCCTAAATTTCAAAGTAGAGATATATCTGGGTCCCAAAAGGGAGCTTTTCTTCTCTCTCAAGGCTTTAATTAAGCACTCAAAAGAATCAAACTCCAATAATAGTAATTCTAAAGTTTTCCAATCTTCAGAATCTGGATTTCAGACTTTTAAGTCAATGTTTAATAATTTGGACACGCTGAAATAAGGTAAAGCAGAAATATAAATTAAAATCATTGCTTTAAAGCATATTGAACCATTAAAAAAATATATAGGTGTAAAATATTTATTCGACTGCAAGACGCAAGTTTTATCCTATTTCGATGTCTCTGAATTCAGCTGAAAAATTAAAATCGATGACATCTTTGAATCGAAAAAACACGGTATATGTGTATTACAAACAGCAACAGTCTAGTGATCTTGTCTTTAGCAGTGGTGAGAACAAAGGCTTTCATTTATGAAAAAGCATTAATTAAGCAAATTGCTTTGCTAACTGATATTAAAATATGCCCATGATGTTCTCATCCCTTTAATACTTCCCAAACATAAAATACGCAGCGTGTTGTAGAGAAAGCTCTAAGTAACTAATTTATTGTATTAATTTCACCCTTCTTTGCTAACCTCCTTCAAAAATAATTTTGAGCAGATGATCTACAATCAGCTATCGTTATATTCTTCTATTCTTTTTCGATTTTTTCTATGATATTTTGAGACAAAAAAATATTACACCATATAGTAAGAAACTCAATCAAGTGTTAGACTCTGTCTGATATATGAAAGTTTGTTTTTTAGATTTTCGTACACAAAATATTTTTGACACGCAAAACACCAGTTATTTTGTCTATGGAAAAAATCATTTGTAACTAGAGTTCATTTTCGCAGAATAAAAAAAATATCAAATATTATGTTTTATTTTTTTTTGTTAAATAATAACGACAATTTTTTTGAATTACCACCCCCGTTTGGTAAAATATATTGACGAAATTAAGTATTCGTACATTTTGCAAATCGAAACATTTTGTTTTATTCATGAATAATTTATTGGTATGAAAATGGGTTTATAATATATATTACATTTCAAAAGTTGTGCGCAGGTTTGTAAAAGTGTGAAATTATATCCTGTACGCAGAAAATCCATTCAAAATAATATGACTCCTTTATTCCCAAAACATTTCCCCCTATTTTCTCTTGAAACACCCCGTATGACATTTAGAGCGTAACGCTTTGACATTTCAGTTGGACTTACGTTACATAAGTTACGGTGTGCTACCGTTTATGAATTCCTCCTGCATGACTGTCAGACTATGGTTACGAAACTCGGTTATCGAACAAAATTTTTCAAGTAAAACTCGTTTACCTGATAACTTATAGGAACACCTTTAGAAAAGTGAATAAAGTATTCTTTTTTTGGATTAGATTTTCCAGAAAGTTCACAAAACTTTTATAGATTTTTTCGCAACTTTAAATTTATATTAAGCACAATTTTGACATTAGGTTTCTTCGTGCCAGAAAGAAATATTGTTTTTAAAAGATTTCAATTTATCAATTTTAAGACAAACTATTTTGAGAGATCAAATTAAGGTTCCAGCGCTATCTACCTCAAGTATAGATGATATGAAAACATAGAATAAGAAAAGGGAAAAATATTTATCTAACCGCTTTCTAATTGCCTCTGATATATTAAATACTCACATATAAATGAAATAATCATTCTTAGCACTTATTAAGAACCTAATAAGCCATTAAATAAAAAGTGTAGTCAGTAAATATAGCTGCAACTCAAATCGATAGAAAAAGACAGTTATAAGCATTAAATAAAAGTGTTTACTTTTGTTTTGGATATTATATTCTTTTCTAAATATTTTATTTTTCGTCCCAAAACCTTTATAATTGTCATTTACATTCAAGATAACATATCCAATTTCAAATTTACAAATCTGTTAATACTTGAGTGGTATAGCTCGTTTCGAAAAAAATACTAGATCTAGAACTTTTTCCAAACTGATCAATCAACTTCGATCACGAAGTTTATAATTTATACAAAATTTAAGAAAAAGTGCAGATGTATTATATTACGCATCGATCAAAATTTAAGCTCTATTTAAGACATTTTAAAAAATACGAAAAATACTTCGCCTCGAAAACTTTCATCGTCTTACTGAGTCACGTATTTGAAAGCTTGCCAAAAATTTATTTCCCTCTACACCACTTTTTTCAATTTTTACTTGTGTTCCAGCACATTGATTTTATTGTTTTAGGATCGACAAAACAAACAACCTTTGGTCTCTGGATACTTTAAAATATGAATAAAACATTGGTAATTTGTATTTTGTTATAAATTATACTATAAATCTCCTTTTTTTTGTAAATTTATTACATTAATACATACAGAGGGAAAAAAATATTTTAAAAGCATTTATGTTTTAAAATCAACTTATGTTTGATTTGAATGTCTACTGACATTGACATACATCGAATTGATTGATTCAAGTTTATTTTGAAAGCATCAATGGGTGGTGATTTAAAGATTTTGTTTTTTTCATAAGAAATTATGTCATATATTATTCTGTCGTCATATTTAATAATTACATATTAAGTATCAGGTAAAACAGCGGGTTATCAAAACTTAATGCGAATAATATTGAAACTTGTGGTTCAATAGGAAAACAGAAATAAAGCTTTCATAGAATGTTTCTAAATGTACCTTCGATAGAAGCCCCTTCGGATTATTTACAAAGCCTATCCCAAGAGCTTTACAAAGCCACGCGCGGATGAAATCAAGCAATATAACCAAAGTAAGCTTTTGGAAACACCGAAATTGAAACTAATCGCTGTTTCTTTTTTAAAGTTTTGATTTATATTTTATTTTGCAATAATGTAAGCTTTATTTTTTTCCTATAAATATTTAAAACTATGGATATACACCAAAAACTTTAAAATATGAGATATTTCATTTAAAAAACTTCTATAAAATTAATTTTAATAATGTTGTTTTATGGTTTTTTATTGGAGGAAAAATGAATTGAATGTATCGTTTAAATGTACGTTTTACCATTGGCATCTTATAGACGAAAACGAATGAACAGTGGCTGAATTTGAAGTTCCACGTGTAAATAAATATGAAAACTGACTGTTTGATACAAATATTGTTTGTGAGCGTTTGTTCGTTAAATATTATTATAATACTGCATACAGCAGAGTACATATTTAGCATTAAATAAAAATCGTGTCAAGATTGTCGAAAATTTTTCCACAAGTATTATATTTATTATGTTATGTTTGATTAAAACATTATTGATATATTCATTATATTATGGAAATACTTATAAGTGTACGTTTGAAAAAAAACGTGTAAAAAATGAAAGGTACCGAATGCAATGTGATTAATAGCAAGCGATACAAGTATAATTGATATTCTGCTATTGACCACATCACAAATCACATTTTTTTATGTGTCATTATCGTATTTAAAGTTGAACGGCTCGATTTTGTTTTAAAATTCTTATGACTTAAAGCCCGTTCACAGCATTATTGATTATATCACCAAAGTTTGGTTAGATTTGCAACCGAAAATCGACACTTAGATACTTACATTATTTAATTAATAGTCAACGTTGAACAGTACCCTTCATTTTGCTTGAACCAACTACCCTAAAAGTATGTCTACACGGATTTCGATTCGATTTGATTGTAAAAACCATTCTAGTTTAACAAAAATGTTCTTGTCGTAAATAATGGTAATCTAGGTTTACAGTTTTACACCCTAAGTTAATATTGTCAACTAAGTATCGAAGACACTAATTTAACAGATTTTTTTATTGTGAAACTACGTAAAACAGAATGAGTAAATTAACAAGTTCGTTAGACTTTGTTATGATGGTCAATCAATAAGATAAATGTCAATATTTTATGTTTGGTTTTTAAATATAAAAATACTGTTATAAATATGTATAGAAAAAACAAAAAAAATATGAAAATGAATCCTTTTCAAATACATAGTGTAACTTGACTTCAAAAATGTTTCGATTATGGATTCACTGATATGGTTACATGTCTTTTAATATGGTTATTTATTGGGGTTAAAATATCCAAAAGTACTTTAACACAGTAATTATTTTGGCGAAAATCCAAATTTAATATAAAATACTCCATAGCACACACAGCGAATAAAATGCTATACATAATATGCAATGATTCGTAAAGAAGAAAACTCAAAACAAATTTGTTTTATTTTTGTATTGAATATATTACATTCAGTTTATTTGCTAATATTTCAAGTTAACGAAAGAAGCCTGAGTATGTGTTCAAAAAATTATAAAAATGCAAGTTAAGCGAACGGAATTTAAAACTCTGCCGTATGTATTTCCTATTTTCATTAACATAGTTGTGTTTTTGGCTAAATTTGACCAATCGACAACGAAGCCCATCAATTTATCGTAAAATTAAAATTGAAATACGGACTAAGTATTTATTTGTAGTTTATATGCTGCATGTAAACCTGACGCTTCATAATTAGTGAAAAAAATATACTAATATAGGGCAAAACATACTTCAACTTCCGTTGAATTGGCCACTTAAGGATTTTTTCAACTATGTTCTTGATTTGTGGACACGTATCATTAGAAAGGTGAAATAAAGAAACATCATATGTTAAATTGCCTATTTATTTATGATAATCAATCATCAAAACATGTAAAAAAAATTATTTTGCACTTGAAAAAAAAAGGCAGAAATCTACAATTATTGGCCACTTTTTTCAATTATCGGCCACCAAAAGTTACAATTATTGGCCATACCAAAAATTGCAGCAAAAAAATAATAAAAAATAAAATACTAAATAATGATATAATGCTATGTTCCCACATCAATATAAAGTATAAAATTAAGTGATTAATGCAACTTTAATATCATTTTTATGTGAGAATCATATTTTCTCATTAAATCGAGCTGAATGGATATAAATTTCCAAATCGAAAATACCTATAAGGATTAAAAAAAAATTAAAAACCATATCCCCTCCCAATGTGGAGCATATGGACTCCTAATGGAGTTTATCTCAACAGAAGTATTTCTACAAGAACTGCATGTTACTCAGTTGCTCAACATCTCTTTTTTCAAAGAGAGTAGGAATATAAGGATGGCGCTAGACAGGACTAGTGGTTAGCTAATCGCTCTCGATACGCCCCGTTCATAGGATAAGAAAGGTGGGAGGGGGGAATTCAAGACATCACATACATCCATGCCTTCGGACATAAATTCATAAATCGATTGAAAAATCAATTTACAAAACTGTCCGTACTGGGATTCAAGACCGTGACCTCCGTAGCCGAAGCCAACGACGTTGACCACTCGACCACACAATCTATGTTATCAAAAATTAATAATCCAAGTTCGTTATTATCTTTGACGTGCTTAATCAATTCATCTAATGCTCAGTCTGAATAATTGATGTCAAAGGGTTCAGAAATTTTACAATCAATGTTCTCTCGATCATTCAAAAAAATTGTTTAGTCTCATTCAAAAAAATTACTAATATTTTTTTTCTGTATTCAATGATATTGTTTTTTTTGATGATGTTTACTCTATTGCGTGAAAAACGTTTTAATTATTGGCCATCAAAACCACAATTATGGGCCAGGTGGCCAACATTTATATAGGATTGTCGGAAAAATGTGATAAATACATGGGTGATTATTAATATTTTTAAATACTATTTTCGAAATAAAATTGACTATTTTAATTGTAAGTCACATATTGTATTAATGGCCAGCCAGGCCAATAATAGAAATTCTTCCAAAAATTGGAATTAGTTATTGGCCACCACCATTATAACTTTTTAGAAAAATATATCCAATGCAATCAGTGAATGATTTATAGTTACACTAAAGACAAACTACTCAAATCAATTTTCAATTCATTCAATGAACATATAAATGTGTAACGTACCTCCACACGGAAGTCAAAGCCTTGTGATTTTTACAACAAATCTCACTTGTTTCACGGGAACGCTCCAACAGTAAGTTTAAAATCAGATTTTAGGTTATTTTACACTGATTTAAATGACAGTTATCTGCTATACCAACGGAGGAATACTTAATGAACTTCCTTATTGAGTCAACGAGTGTAAATATTAGTTTCATATCTTATAAAACTAGATTTTATCTGCAAGTGGCCAATAATTGAACCTGGCCAATAATAGTAGGTTTTACCCTATAAAATTTCATAAAAGCAGTCGAATATTGAAAATAAAATTTGACCAATAAAGATAGTGTTATGATAAAATGTGTAAATTGATAATTTCATATTAATAAGTTGGGAAAATGACCTTGTTCTAAATATTTATTAATAAAATATTTACGTATTACGTTACAATTTTAAAATAAATATTTATATGGAAAATTTATTTTTAAAAAGTAACAAATCTGATCAGAAATTTATCGTTGAAAAGTTATCCGAAAAGTGTAATAAAAGAGTTTTTCTTTGCTTGTGAATGAATTGCGTCGCATTGCTACGAAGAGACGCCAGTAAGTCTGCCATGGTGAAAAACAAAAAACATCTACGAGACGCCTACGAGTAAACGGCGACTGATCTGGCCAAAATAGAATCGAACGCGAGAAAAACATCTTAAATTTCCAAAGATAGTTGAATGTCAACGTACATTTAAAATTTATTGTGTGTTGAGTTTCCATTAATTTATTGTCTAGTTTTTGGTTATTACAACTGTTATCATATTCAATGACTGTTCACAAAACATTGAAAAAAATATTTGGCACTGTCTGGATTCTATTTGAAATGAAGAAGATATTTTTATGAGATAAACAGTTTCACAGCGTTGAATTTCGTAAAGCATATCTTCATATCCACAGTGAAAATTGCTATGCTTAACTTATATTATCTTTTCTTAGTAGAAATAACTCGTATAATTTAAAACAGATAACGACTAAATGTTTACAGAATTAATAATGCATCACGCAAATTGGTTGCAATATATAATAATAAAACTAAATTGAACTTAATTCATATAATAATATACACATACTTTATTAAAGCAAAAGTAAAAAAAGGAAGAAAATATTCTGCTTGTAAAAAGAATAATAATAGAGATATGTTTGATTATACTTCTTTTAATGTACACTACGATGAGACGGTGTCAATTATTTCTATATAAAAAAATGTGCATGTACTGAATTATATTTAAATACCCAAAAAACTGCGTCTCCTTGTCAATCAATGAAATATTTATAAAGCTGTTTTTATAATTCCATTTTTTATGTAAGTTGAGAGTAAATGCATCAACCATTTCTCGGTTTGTTGACCCTTGCGTATCTACAGTTATAGTTACGCTTAGCAATCAAGGACTCTCAGATATTAGAAAATATCTGTGAAAAAATGTTTTTTCCATAAAACCCGTTGATTGAAATTATTAAGCGTTGTACCAGTAACATATTTACATACGTTTTTAAACATTAAAAATATAAGTGTTATTGAAAAATTCAACTCATTCCGTAAGTTAATATCACTAGTACATTTGATAATGGCTTTTTACTAACCATAGTAGAATGTTTTTGATGTAAAACATTCGATTTATTTATAATAACCTTTAATATGCTACCACAACCCAATATTGAATAAAGTTTCATAAAAAAAACTATTCGGACAGTTTGAAAATTAATAAAATTAACAAGTCTTCTTTGATGAATTTTATAAAAAAATATGATGTTTTTAAATACGATTTTTTCAATAGTTCCAAAAAATATATAATATATTACAAAGGTTTACTTCTGTCATTAGTCATGCAAGTATTATATTATACTATTTTTTGCTGGCTTATGAAGTTTTGATATATTGTAGACGGTTTTCATATAACAAGGCAGAGGCAACTGTTTTTTCGGAAATGGTATAATAACAATTTCTCTTAAATATAGTGTAACGTAAGAGCTTTCAATTCAACCTTTCAAAATGAAAAAAATATTGAATAACTCAGTTCTCTACATCATTTTTTTAAAGCCAAAACTGAGAAACAGTATTAATATTGTATTATTTTTTGTATCCGTATAAATAATCAACTAAGCATAATAGCCTAAAAAAGTTGTTCATTTATAGTTAATAATGATTAGTTGCACTCGCAAAATTAGTATTTGAAACTTTGGATATTGAGATATTCCAGCATGCATTAAAAATTATCAATTTTATGTCTACAAATTAATATATGTAAGTAATTGTGCCTAGTTAAATACTTAACTGAAACATACTCCGACATTTTTGTTATATATAAATAAACATAATTATTATTTTCTAACGTAATTTGTTTTGATTTACGAACGTTAATAATATTCTAGTCAGATTTTACAGTTGCAACAAAATTAATAAGAATGTTTTTTTAAGTCAAATAAAATTGAAAGAACATGTATAAAAATAATTAATCACAAATAGCTGCAAACTAAAATTAAATCAGTTTTTTGTACAATAATAAATATTGAGTGACATATTTTTTTCTGCCTTTACCCTTAAAATATATAAAGGTTTGGCTTAAGGATAATATGTATATTATGTAGTATACATAAAATAAAGTTTGAATTTAATAATTCCCTAATGTATGCTAGAGAGTATAATATAAAAATCAAGTAGAATTAAAGAGCGCACGTAGATAACAGAATAGTTTTGAATTCGCGACAATTTGACGCCCAGCATCTTGGTGGTGAAGGGGATAGGCGCCAGTTACTTTTCGAATATTTTTTCTCTTTCCACCCTCACTTATTTTAAAAACAAGAAAGTCTACTTTACTAAAGTGACCAGTTTTTTACATAAACTTCCCAAATACTTAGTAAAATATCAGATCATGTTTCCAGAGTGACTAATAAAATGCGTATGTTACTTATTTTATCGCCTTTATTTACTAAAGGGTAGAGGTTGTAGTGAATACTAAAATAAATAATTATAAATAACGTCATCTGACATATAGAAGTGTGTCACTGCATAGTTATGCGATAGCAGCGCAGAATTCAAATATCTTTTAGGGAAAACATTTCAACAATAGTATGATTTTATATTAATTGAGTATATTTTATTAATTAATTGATTTGGCATTTACTTGGAAGAACTCCATTTATAACAGATTACAAATAACAAAGTATTAGTTCTGACGATGGCGCAAGCCGAAATAGCTATCAACGCATAAAATTATTAAAAACTGCAGAACTGAAATACTTTGTTATTTGTAATCTGTTATATTTTATTAACTCTAAAAGTAGTTCGACTTATAGCCATTCCACTTATCGTTATAATGTCTGACCCGCCATTCATTGGAGTCTTATTGTATTAAAAAAAAGAAATGTTTGTAAGTAAGTAAACATACAAACATTTGGCGGAGTTTTAAATAAAAATTGCAACTCAAAAATTTCTCAGTCTCGTCAAAGTCAACCTATTGCATATTATAAACGATTGTCGTAGCTTTCTTTGTTTTTTTAAATCACAACTTTGACATAACACGGTTTACTAAAAAGAACAAATATATTTTTATTTATATTTATTTTATATTTATTTTATATTTATTTTTATTTATTCAAATATATTTTAAACAAATTATATTTTCTAACACGATTTCTGGAAACAAAAAAACGCAGAAGCAGATATCGGTTTCCGTGATAACAATAGTTATAACAAAAAAGGCTTCATTAGAACCTAACAAGTCAAGACATTTCTTTTAATGAAAGCGATTTATGTCCAGTCTCTTATGAAATATCCCGTATATAATCATGTAGCGATGAGTACTATCATATCTTTCTATTTTTTAATGTTTTTTCTGAATAATATTTTGTGTAATTTACTTATTGAACTCAACGTGCATTTCAGTCTGTTCTACATCAAATAAAAAAGCAGCTTCCGTAAAAAAGATCTAACTGAAGTGCTATGAAATTTTCTTTTGTCATTTTGTTTAGTAGTTGCTTTATGATAGTTGATAAACATAATAGGCTCTATAGGTTGTTTCATTATGTTTCTATCACATACAACGAGAACGTTTTATATTTCTTTAAAAAAAAAAATCCGACAGAACAAAAGAATAAATGGTTTTTGGTGTTATTACATTATTGAATACTGATAAATATATGATATTATTTCACTCGTATGAGAAATTGTGCACAAGAATTTATTTGAAAAGAAAACGTTGGATTTCCTAATACCAAAAGCGTATAATAATCTATGAATAAAAACAAACTGCAACAAATATGCAGTCAGTAAGCACTCTATTTTATTACTTTGATAAGATTTACCCGAAGCGTAGTGGCAAAGTGTCATTCCGTATACAAAACATTTTTACATATTATTTTAGTTTCATGAAAAAAATATTTTATATTAAGTGTTAATAAAGTATTTGAGTCGCTCATTTACAGAAATTCACTATCAAAAAATATACCGTTTACCGGTAATTGAAATTTGACGGTAAATTGCAAGCCCTACAGTCTACAGTGCTTATGTCTAGACACTCTGGAACCAGTTTTAACGATAGAGCAATGTAGTACATTCAATCCTTTTGATGGAAATGTATATATAATATATATTATGTATGAACGTGTCCACTCTGGAATAAGTGAAAAATCTCTCGACCGTTACCACTTGCCAACAAGACAGACATAATTAAATTGCAGTAGAAGAAATTAATGTATGTGATGGTGTGATACTAGTTGGATTAAAAAAATCTTATTTACGAAAATTTATATTTAATTTCAATGAAAAACTAAGATTTTTGTAATTTTATTGTATGATAATTTAAAAAAGTATAACTTGAGGATACTTTACAAAAATCTTTCTTAACCAAATTATTCTTATATTTTGTTCCTATCTCAAATGATTTAGATTGTTTATTATCTAAATATTTTTTTATTTATGTATATATTGTATTTGTTAGAGTTTCTAATAAAATTATATTTGTAATATTAAATTTTCTATACAAAAATTGATAACATAAATAAGGCTTGAATTTGATGTTTGTTTTTTAAACTTCCTTAAAATGTATATATTTTCAGGTTTTAAGCTGCTGAAATTATAAAAATTTAAGTAATGCAAAGTTACTTGAAATGAAACCATTTTTTTATCAGTCGAGTTATTTATTAGAGAGGGTGATAAAAACAAAACACTTAATTCTTTTTAATATTTAACAAGTTCATCCTGGTACTAATTTGCAAAAAATATATTTTGCATTTTTACTATTTTTTTTTGACTAATGGTGAGCCTCGTGTTTACCGCATTTAACACATGTGCACCAGGGATATCAGGTGTTGTTTAATTATTCATTAATCTACCAGGATCCTGTCTAAATAATGACACGTAAAGTGACTCATTCAGTTACGTATTTTTGGAAAATCAGTTACAGAATATGAACTATTTTTTAACCGTAGCTTTTTTAAGATGATTTATATGGCTTTTTAATTTGACAGTATAATCAAAATATTTTCGGTCAAACAAATTAAAATTAAAAATTAATTAAAATTACAAATTAAAATTGTCATAAACGGGTATGCATTGGACAGGTATAATTGACTTTCAAAGTTATCAGACGCTTAATATATATTTTTTAATTACAGAAAAATATAAAAATGTGATTTTAAAAAGAGATATTTTTATTCGTAAAAAAAATCATTATACTTGAAATAAAATACATTCTTTTATGGCGAGTAATTATAATCGGCATTAGACAAATTAAAAATAATTTTTACTATTGATATTTGAGATACTATTCGACTATTCTACAATAATATCCGTATATTCGCGAATAACGTTTTTCCGGTAAAACACCAAAAGCAATTTAGTTTCTTATCGATAATTAGCGTTTTTTTAAATATCTATTGCATTTGACAGAATTTGGTTTATATAAGTAAATAAAGCAGAAGTCCTATCTGAGATATTCAGAATATTTTGCAGACGAAACAATTCATAAATGGGGCTATGAATATTACAAGAATCTTATATTAGCACTAATAAGCACCATTGGGATTACGCGTCGCAATAAGTAGTTAAGTAATTGCTCAGTTCAGTGTCAATATAACTAATGTATTATCATATCATTACCATACTGGCAGAAGTCGTTACATAACAAATTGATAGTTCTCAGTAAACAACGAGTGAAAAATATGAGCTTCTAGGATAAAACCACTAACATCGATATTTTATGTTACATACATAATTGTAGTACTTAAATATAAGTGCATTTATGTAGACCTGACACAAATATATTTAACAACTAACATGAAAAGACAATTGCCTGCGTTTTCAATATTTATTAATAGCAATTAGTGAAAAAGTACTGTATTTGCCTAACTGGTAAATTAATGCACAAACTGATTTATTTTTAATAAAGATTTCATAGCCATGAATCTCATTATTTAATTTATTATTTTTTTATATTCTTAATTCTGCCAGTACTTACAGGTACACTTTTGAAGACAGTATGATGTGGTGCCCTAAAATAATATTTTTCGATGAATATGATGAAGTTGTTGAACCCCTCGAGATACTCTACGAAATGATATTTTTAATTGTACGAAGCAAACTTTTATCAGAATTAAAGGAGATTACTTCGAGTTGTCATTAGTATAGGTATGCATTTTCGAGAGATTTTCGAGAGAAAGAAAATATTTTTTTCTTATGAAAATCATTTATTAGAAATCATCGGTTTGCGAATGCATTTTTTTTGATAAGCAAAGTATAATTAATCATCTGGTCAATATTTGAAAGTTAAAATATTTTGCAATGATAAAATATAAAAATTATTTATAAATGAAACTAAAATTATATTCATGTTTTAATTCATGTATAAATTCATGTTTTGAGTTATTCTTTTATTAACATTTTTGTCTGGAAAAACATGAAAAAAATATTTAAACAAAAATAGCTTTGTCAAAACTTGCAGTACTAGTAATATTTACATATATCTCATTTTAAATAAAGCCTCTTAAATTATTTATTTTTATATTTTATTAGTTACATTACAATTTCTGTTTTTAGGGTTTTTTAAACAGTCATTTATTTTTTATGATTTAGTGCAAAATATTTAGCGTCGATCTACTGAAAAAAAAACTTTTTACCTGTAATATTTATGACTTATTCCACATTTTTACTTTTTTTACCACAGATTTTTCCATTTCAAATTTCATAGTTACACGAATTAAATAAACACAAAGCAAATATTTATCCACTCAATTTTTATAACATGCATTTTATGAATCAATAATTTTACTGATATCACTAAGCGGTAAATGGGAAGATTAAGAAATCTAATTAAATAAAGCTCTACTTAAAAAAATGAAATTCTAATGACGTTCCACTCATAATTTTTGAGATCGAATCAAATTTTACTTTTTTATGACTTTTAAGCGTATTTTTAAAACTTATTTCACTATTTGTATCTGAGATGTATGTTTTAGTCAATACAAAGACTTTCTCAAAGTCTTCGCAGCAGTTTTAGTGTTCATGACAACGCCATCATGTGTCAAAATGGCAAACTTTTAAATTAAGCTTTGTTTAATTTAGAATAAAATAAATCATGTCTCTAAGGCAGCGATTTCCAACCTGGGAGGCGCGCCTCCTTCGGGAGGTGTGGACTATTGCAAAGGGAGGCGCGAGCAGTCCAAAATATTTATTTACCCTGAAACGTGTTTTTATTACTATATGACATAAAGGATGAGGAGGCGCGTAGATATTTTCTTCTTCAAAGGGAGGCGTAGTAACATAAAGGTTGGAAACCACTGCTCTAAGAGATATCGTTTTTATTGATCAATATATTTTTCATAATTAAATATCGCGTTTTAGATGAGATAAGTAATTTTGTTCAACACATTTTTAGATTATTGATTTGGGATGTAGCTGATGCCAAATACAGCATAAACAGTAGATGGGTAGCTACAAACTACGAATAAGTTTATTAAATGAAAATGTTTTCAAAGTTTTATTTTTATAGATTTTATTTATCAGTTGCACAATAAATAGTTGGTAATAAATATTTTTTTTCTCAGTATCGATTTTGAGAATTCATTTTCATAAAAACGAATTTAATAAACTATACGAGATTATAAATAATTATATTTATAATTTAAAATTAAATACACGATGTTGACGATCAATGTATGCCACCAAGCTTATTTAGCAGCGACATCTAGCGTGAAAGAGATTTTATACGCTTGCGAGGGGACCTTCCGGTCGTTTGGTCTCATTGCCAACTAATTTTTAATTTAAATTTCAAATTGAACTCAAAAAGAAGAAAAAAAATGTTTTTTTCGCCACTGGTATTAGGTGCGTCTAAGATGAAGCCAAACTCTTCGTGCCTAATTTATGCGCGTTACAGAGGGTAAATGATATCTGAGATAAGATTATCTCAAATTTGATATAGCGCAAAGTGAAAAAATGTTGTATTACACGAGAAACGTAGTGGGTAAGTACTCTTACCGCAATTTGAGCACATGAAAATTCACAAGACTTCAAATATTCATTTATTATTTTATCTTAGAGTCATGAAAAATGCATTAAATAAAAAAGCGGTATTATTCATTTAATATTGTATAATTCACCATGATAAAATGCTGTCGAATGTGAGCCATAGCGATCATTTATTTATTTAATACACGTTTTGTTGAAAAGATTAAGTTTTTACAAGAAGTGCAAATATCGTAGAGCCAAGGTTAATGGGGTATTTTTTGAGATACATTGTTTGTGAACATGCTAATGCTGTTTGTGAACATGCTGACGCATGTTTGTGCTCAATAATATGGTTTTAATAATTGTTCTACTGGAAAAAAGGAGTTTTGACATAATGTTCTACAATCTACACCCTACAACCAAATGTGAAAAATGAAAATTTTTCGAATTTTTGTTATAGTTTGCTCCAATAACCAATTGAAAACGTACACATTTAAACCCGTAGTATAATAACAACAGTATTTATAAATAAATGAAAATCATATTTTTTTCATGAATTTGAATTAACTTGGTTAGAATTCATTAGAATATGGTAATTTTGCAATTAAGTTATTATCAGAACTATATAAAAGTAGGTTATGATAATAGCGTGAAACGGAAATATCTATCAAATTGTATTACTTTGCTTTCTGCTAGTGCTATTCAATACTATTAAATTTCAGCACAACAAATGTAGGTTTACGTATAATATTTTACTCACATTTTCAATACACATGTAAGTATTGAGACGATTTTGATACATGATACTGTTGATCGTGGAGCCGGAAAAAATAAATTCGCATGCTTTTCAATAGTACCACACCAACAAAATCAAATATCTACTAAATTTGAACTTTCTGCTATGGCAACCAGATCTCTAACGAATTTGTGAAGTGATCAGCTTGAATAATGCTTTAAAGTAAAAAAAGCGACAGTACTTTTAAAAAGAGTTCTCAATGATTTATTTTTATTCTTCTATATGTTCATTATAAATTTTTACTCATTTACTAATCATGACGAGAGCTTAATGCCACCCGGCTTCGGCATAAAATTTAAAATCCCTACTTCTGCGGAGAAGTTGAAAATTCTTTAATTAAAGTATATTTATAAATAACAGTGTGACATTAAAAAAACACAACCATTAAGATTGCAGATAGCTTACTTATAATTTGTATTTGTGCATATCGATACTGTCACTGTTAAATATTATACATACACGCGTTGACCGTGAACAAAAAGTCAATACAAGTATTGACAGTGAACGCCTTAAAAGTGATACACGCATTGTTTTTTTTGTAGTTTCTCCTTAGGCTTTCTGACTAAATGCATACTGAACCAACCGTAGTTATGCATATTAAAGCTAGCAATAATAACCCAAAAGCGATGATAACTTTCAGATGTGCCGAAAAGTAAAACAACAACATTCTAGAATAAATTAAAATAAATGATTGCAATCTTTTTTATTTTTTGGTAAACAACGATTTATATCGACGCTTAATTGAAATTTAAAAAGTATGATAATTGGTCGTATTTTTTTTTGTCTTCTGTATACTTAAAACAGATCTACGAAAGTAGTGTAGTTGAGATTTTTTATTCTACCTTAGTGAGAAAAAAAAGCAATGTATCAATCACTAGGAACGCTTTCTCGTTACGTCACGATACTCGCAAAAAATTACAAGTAACAAATTAATAGTTCTGAGTAGGGTTTCCAACTAACCGGACTTAAACACGAACCGGTTTTTGGTTTTATTCTGACAAATAAGCCGGGTAACCGGTTTAAACCGAAATAACGTGATTTTGATTAGGTAGGTATTAAAAAAAATCGTAGAAATTGTTCAATATTTGGCATAACAGCTAATACTCCAATTTCAAACAAAAAACACGATATTTATCTTAATGGGACTCTAGTTACCAATCTGTTTGCCATGGCAAAGTAACGACACTAGAACTTGAAACTTACAACTAGAACACAGAAGGCAATATATGTAACAATTACTATAACATGTAAAAAAATATTTTATGATAAAAAAATATACGTCAAATAAAAAAAATAGAACTCGATTATATAACTCATCAAACTTATAGAACGCTGTTTAAATGCATTCAATGTTTTAAGCAAATCAACTGGATAAAAAGAAACATCCAATGTTTAGACAAAAAAAGAGTAGAATACCAAAATATTCACTTTATTTATTGTATCCCAGCTCCCAATGTAGAGCATATGAACTGAATAAATATTTTTTTGGCGAGAACTGCTTGTTACTCAGTTGCTCAACCCCCTTTTTTCAAAGAGAGAAAAGATTGAAGGTTATGGCTAGAACAGGACTAGTTGTTGGCTGATCACTCTCACTCTGTTACTTTTTAAGGATCGGATAAATAGATAGTGGAATGCAATATGAGGCATTACAGTCATCCATGCCTTTGAAAAGAAATCTATAAACTGATTTAAAAAATCAGACCATTCTGGAATTCGAGCCCGTTCACTTCTCAACCCAAAGCAACGGCATTGACTACTCGACCGCGGAGTCAGTGTTATCATTTTCATTATTTGCAGACCATAATAATTAAAAATAACAAGCACAATAGTAGGTTGAATCAATATATGTACTTAAAATATTATATAAAATAAATTATTTATTATGAGTATTTATTTATTAGGCATATTTTATTTTCTGAACAACCTTTTCGATGTATATTATATCACACATTTGCATTTACGTATTTAGTACAAAATTACTAACATTAAATTATATAAAAAACATAGTTCGCGTTGTGTTTGTCTATCACAAAAAAATAATGCAATCGAATATATGTAGGTACTAAAAATATATATATTTTTTTTATATTGTTTGAGTTTAGATATATTTGGGGGTGGCTATATTGTGTTATTTTTCTGAAAGAGTCGATGAATTATAAATTTAGTACATTCTAATATTTGCTTCCTATAAGCAATTTGTATAATATTACTGAAATAAAAACTATCAATAATTTGAAAAGAAATTTTCCTTCCGCATTTAAATATGTTTTACTCAATGCATTAAGCCCTAATTGTCATAAAAAAATCATGACAAAATGACTGATATTTTTATTGGTTTGCCCATTGTCAATCGTTGTTTTTTTAAACTGACTGTCGGCCTTGTGGATGGGTAATAAGATTCTGCCCACATCTGGATTAAGACAATGCGATTTTACAATATGCAATTTCGAGTGCTTGCAACTGAGAAAAGGGTAGGTACCTACCCTTGTCCCAATATGACGGCATCTTTTGTCAAAAGCATGAATACGTTTTGAAAACGGAAATGCATGAACATAACAAAAAGCATCCGTCTAATTAAAGAATAGAATAAAAATAAGTTTATGGCGCAATTTATATTACTAGTCAGTTATCTACATTACAATAAAAAAAATTATCAGAAAAAACAGCAAATTTGCATCGTTAATGTTAAGATAAAATCAAGATTACTAAGAATAATTATATTTCAAAAATCATGCAAAGAAACTATCTTACTACTAACAAGCACACATAGGCATAAAAATAGGTAGAGAGATTTAGATTATTAATCATAAAATTGCATACGCTTAAAAATGGTACATGTTAATTATATGAAATTCTTATAAATAGGTTTTAAGAGATTTATTAGGATGTTTTTTTTTTTTTAAATCAATAAAGGTTATTGAGTGACGTGCATTTACGAATCGTTCGTATCTTTATAAATAATTACGATTTTTTTTAAATTTCTACAACTTTGAGACAGAAGTAGATTATTCTACAAATTTTTTATATAAAGATGTATATATACATATACATGTTTGTTGTATTTTGTGATTTTTTTCCTATGTTACGCAGTAAATTCACTATAAAACATTTTTCTATAAAACAATGAAAAACAAGAAAAGAGTATTTTTGATAAAACCCGGTTAACTGAGTGAAATTAACCGTTTTTCGGGTTTTTTCAAAACACGTGATAAACCGGTTAACCGGTTTCGGTTTAAGCCGGCTTGGAAGCCCTAGTTCTGAGTCAACGGCAAATAAAAAAATGAGCTTTTAGATAAAGCCTCTAGCCTCAATATGTTGAGTAACTAATAATTATAATATCAAAATATAGATTTGTTATTGTCTGATACGAATGAAGTTGCGATTCAATTGACAGGACAATGGTTTACCCTAAAATCTACATCAGCAACAATAAATAGCCAATAGAAAAATGCTAGTTTTGAAAAACTTGTACAATAAGTGCACCAACTGAGTTTTTACATACAAAGAATTGATATCCAAAAATTTCATTGTGATTTTAGTAAATTTTAATCCTTAGCAACTTTTCCCACTACGATAATGATTTGTTATTTTTTTACGACGATTTGTAATTTTGAGTATATATCATTTGGAAAAAAGAAACCTTTTTCTGTTTTATTATTGAAGTTTCATTGATATGCACTAGGGATTCTGAAGTCTCGAGGTTTTCAAAGTCCCAGGACTCGAGGCGTGATAAAGTCAAAGTCCCGGGACATCCCGGGACTTGAAACTTTTATTTCTTCTTCAGTAAAATTATAATTTTATTAAAATTAAATATTTGCATGTATGTTTCACATACACTCGGCGGCTTTTGAAAGTACGCACAAGTAAAAATCGCGTTTTTTTAATACAATGTTTAATAATTATTATTTTTATTATGTAATGGATGTGTGCAGTGCTTACAGTTAATTTTAATAAGAAGGGATGATAACGGTTGCCGCCGTCAGGAGTAAATTTATGACTGTAACTTTACAATACAGCTTTAAGACCTTTTTTGTCCTATTGAGATATTGGTACCTTTGTGAAATATTGAAAAAACATTTATACATAAAACAACATCTGGTATGAAAATTTAATTTCAATATTTTGTAATTTGCCTTTGCTGCAGTTATATTACAATATATAAACACATGGTATTTGAAAGTTCTACGAAATTAAAAATCCCAAACATGTGTTTATCTATCAGATCCTTTTTATATATGCATACTTAATTTTGTTAAAACCCCGGGTAAGTGCCCCGACCATGTCGTGTCCGTTTTTTTTGGAGCTTCTCTCTTATACTTACATTCATTCTATACACATCAGTTCTTTTAAGGGTTTCATAACCACAATAATTGTTTTTTTCAAAATTAAAATGTAAATGTTATTATAGCACATTATAAATCACAGTCACAATTCCCGGGACATTTTCCAAAAAAGTACCGGGACTTAAGACAGCAAAAAACCCGACAAGTCTCGGGACTTTTGACCCGGGACGTCTCGACACAGAATCCCTTATATGCGCAATGGTTAACCGTTTAACTTTTTTATACATCTAAATATTTCGTATATAAGACATTCACAACCTCGAAAAAAATTGAAGTAATGGTACTCGAAATCATCAAGAAAAAACACCGCAAACATATATTTCTGTAATCTTAAAAGTAAAATCAAAAAAATATACATTTGGAATCGACTGACTGAGGTTAAGCTTAAGCCAAGAAGCTTTATAGTACATAATTGTTTATATACAATAATACGTAAATGACACAGTATCGAAGTATTTAAATGTGTATTTAAACTGGTTTAAAAATTATTAATTTACTATGTTCAAGTTGATTTTTTATAAAAATTCTGTTTCCTAATCCCCCTTTTTATTTGATATACAAATTTATGCGAAAATAATATTTTTTTTTCTATGCAAGTAATAAATTTTCAATGAGCTGGTAGGTGAAGGCTGAAGCAAGGCGACGTGGGATAAACTAACGCACTTGACCCGATTACTTCTGGTTTACCTCCTTCGACAGTTTGCCTGATCCTTTTTGGCTTAACTCTATAACGCATTAGCTACTTCTACATATTTCCGTTTGAAAAATCTGCTACTTCTTTGAAAGATTTTTGAAAAACTTTTTTATTCAATGCTGACCAAGGAAAGATAACATAAAAAGAAAATATCAGTTGAACTTTTGCGCTTGACTAAATTATTTTCAATTACGTGAGTTAAACATATTTCTTATTCATATTTATAATTTAAAAACGTTGTATATAAAACAGTGCGCAGTGGAAAATTGAATGAAATAATTATCAGTAAAGATATACTTACATAAAGAGTGATACGTAAAGTATCTCGCTTATACTTTTATTTATGTATGTATATTAACTTTATAGTATCTGAATTTGTCAACTCATTCATATTCAGTTTTGGTATCCACAGGTTAAATCCTCGTTTTCAGATAATATCGTAAAAAAAATGTGTTTTTTTCCACTCACCGGATCATGAAAAAGATACTAGGAGAGCAATTATGAAATAATTAAAGACCGACTTTTACGTCCTGGCCGTGACGTATTGGTGGTGGTTTCTAGAACTAATACACCTCATAATGGAATTAATAAATACAGATTTCTGACATTATTACAGCTCATATATCATATGATGTCGATTTAAAGTGATTTCAAATAATGATAACATTTATATATTTTTAATCAAAATCAAAAATGACTGGAAAATATTGTAACACTGGCTGTGTGAAGAGATCACATGATTAAATAATCTCACAGTAAAGAGCAAAGGCTGTGATGTAGGCGTCACAATAAAGGAGCTGGATTGAACAACTCCTTTCCTTGCCCCTTGCTTCTATATTGAGTATAGAAACTCCCTTCGAAATAAGACCATTTACGGCTGAGTAACGACCTGTATAAATAATCAAACAAACAATAGTATAATCTTAAATAACAGTATTCATCATAACGAGAAAATCAATCAATTTGTTATTTGTTTAGGGTAATTACTGAGAAATATAAAGACGATGTCATACTAATTATTCACGGTGGATTTGTTGAAAGGTGTGCAAAACATTAATATTTACATGTGAACTGTGCGATTTCCTCCTACACGCAACTCTAAAATTTATGTATGTGTAACACACGCAACACACCGTCATGTGTCTTATAATAAAACATTTCCTTTTATAGAATGAGTGAGATACAAGTCGGGCGATTAATGCACCGACTATTTTGTAATCTCGCAAATTCATGAATAATCATAATATTTATTCAATATATGCATGTAGGAAACGTGACAAAGATCGTTGTATTATACACCCTTGATATTAAATAAGTAAAATAAATATTTTTGAACTTCTTGCAAAATTAAATGAAATGATGACTACCAATTTCATTTATTGCGAGAATTTTTGACGCCAAAAAAGGTTAATGAAATGTGGTAGGAAAGAAGTGTTTTATTTTTATGAAAGTTATGAATAAATTGTAGTGATCAGCAATTCATGTACATTATGAACATATATGTTGCGTAACCAATTTATATATTCTTTTGAATGTAAAAGAAATACGAAACGTTTCACTTAGCAATTGACAATATGTAGCTGCAAAATAAAAACAGTTCAAATGATTTATAATTTAACTGAAGGTGCTTGGTGAAATTTAAATATAACATTTGAATTCTTAACATTTTATACACTCCCACACTTTTTATCACTATGACTTAAGTTTCGCCTTTCGGCAACGTTAGGCGTTCAAGTGCACGGGTGAAGATTTTAACATGATGATATATTTTTTCTATTATGTTTACATGAAACGCTTATTTATTAAGCTTTAGCTGAATTTAATCCGTCCCTGAAGATGCCGAACGGCAAAATCCTGCTCATAAGTGACAAACCATGTGAAAGTGTAGAAAATTTAAACGATTTAAATTTAAAAACAGTTCCGTTAAAATAAACTTCAATTAAGCTTTCAATTCGTAATATTTATTCTAGCTAATAGTTTTTGAATTTAAAATGTTGGTATTTTAGATTGAATATGTACGGCAATTTCATATGTATGAATTCTGTCGTATTTATTTTCCCTACATACGTTTGAAGTTACAGTATCAATGTCAATTTAGAGAAATCAATCCAAAGAAGACTCGCATCGCTTTGATTATGCACCTAAGGTTGAGTATAAGATGGGGTTGTAAGTAATATTGCATATTGAGATGAGGTTTGCTGCAAATGCATCTTGCATTTCTCAAGACTCTATCGATTACGTGTTTCAAGTTTGAATTATATTTTGCAATATGATGTGTTTGCAATAAAATAATAAAAAAGTGATTGCATGAGATTATTGGCTAGGAGTAAAAGTCGCAAGACATAATAAATTTATTTTGAAATGATGACAGTACACGAAAATAATTGATTGATTCAATTGTTATACGGAGATTATACTACTTCACGGTTTTGTCAACGTTGAAACGAATTTGAATTGAATTAAGATAAATGACTAAATTATTTACTAAAAAACCAGAATAATAATAATTACTATTTTTTTAACAATTCAAATGAAATGTGTCAAAACTTTGGTCAGCCATATCTCAAAACAATTAATTTATAGTTGTTGCACTATGGAACTATGCCATCGATATTATATACGATTCCAACATTATCAATTTTTTTATGATACACTAAACTACCAAAACGGAGATAAAATTTTATTTCGAATTTGATTTATAATAATGGTTATTCGGTTTAAACGTGTTATTTTTATGAAAATTACCCATGCATCAAATCTATTTCTTTAGTAAACTGTATCAAATATCTATTCCTTATTACTACTACATGCTTGACTATCATTTTAGTTTGATAGAGCTTCTATTTTTTGCTGATATATGATACCATACATAGTATCACTACTACAAAAATATTGCCACAGATTCTCAAAATGTTTAAAATACTCTACAATGACAACAATATTGATTGAAGTATAAAAATCTTTCACTTTTTACACCGTATATATTAATGAATTTCAAATTGCTTATGACACGAAAAAAGTTTAAATATCAGATTTTTACTGTAATCTGAATACATTCTGTGTCATTTTTCTTGATAAGTGAATATGGAATTGGGATTTTTAAAATAACATTGTTTGTAATGTTTGTTAATATTTTTTTATAAATATCTTCATAGTTTTTTTTAAAGTATTCAAAAATAATAATAATATGCATTTCGTCGTAAATACAATAGAAAGTGACAAAATTTTTTATTCGTGAAAATAAGTGAGAAATAGCTGCTTGACGCTTTATGAACATAAAAGTTATCTGCAGAAACTGTTCAAATTACCTATACCAAAAAATGAAGACAGAAAATGAAAAAGCCACTTAATAGCAAAAAAATAATAATAAAACGAGTATTCAGAAATATTTTATGAGTAACATACAATATTTTATTTCCTATATTCAAATAGCCAAAAAAAAATCAGAAATTTGAATGCAAAACTGACGACAAATCCACAAATATTTTCTATAAATATTTTACACTTCAGCAATTTTAACTGTATGACAGTGGTTTATTAACAAGAAGTTTAATTATTTACACGAAAACTACTATAAACCACAAATAATAAAAAATAATTTCGTAATATAAAAAATGTACATGACAAAACATAATTGATGAAACGTTTGAATAATGTAAAATATAACAACTATGTCATCAAATGAACTCCATTAATTTTGTAAAAGAATAATTCAGAATACGCAAACACCATTTCTTTATTAGGAATATAAAGTTTAAAGAATACACTTTTCATTTGAACAGAGAGTTCGAAAAAAAGCGCTATCAAAATATTGAATTTTAAGCCGTGAAAATTTTGTACACTTCTATAATTATAGTTTCAAACTGCTAACTCGAGTTAATTTAAAATTAAATGTCCAAAGATTCCGAATCACGGCACCTGGAATAGAAAGACGAAATTCATGGAACTGTCTACAATTTTAACCATTGAAATTTTTTATTGAAATTCTATCAAGTACCATATCCGATATTTTCAATATAACTACGATATAGATTTAGCTGAGTAGAATAACACGGAAACAGTGGTACCCATCTTTTTACAAGAGTTAATAAATGTAAAAAAAAACAGTTTATTATTCTCGAAATAAAAAGCAATGACATTTTAATAATCACATTACCATACATTTTATTCAAAGCAGTGGTTTATATGGTAGTTTGATAGGCTTGGGACATTCAAAGCCAAAAAAATGCCCAACAAAAAGAGCATAATATAACATAATGTAATACGAAATTTAGTCCATTTCATACGTGAGCTCATTTCCGAGAAAAAAATGCTAACTTATAATATGTTTTTGTCGTAAAGTATTTGTAGAGTTTATGTATTTAATAAGCCAAATAAAAAGTAGGTCCTATTATTTAACAAAAATTACGTTTTTTATCTTTTGTGGTCATGCTTATATCATATACTGCTTGCCTTTTTCAAATAACATTAATAATCATGAACACCATCCCTCCCGATGATCCCGGGATTTCGGGATTGGTTAATTTTGAATCCCGGGATCCCGGGATTGAGATTTTCTCACCGAGGAATTCGAAATCCTCAATTCGCTATACTTTTTCCTTGGATTCTCACAGAACCTCGTTTTTTTTTTTTTTTAGCTCACCGAAGAATTTTAAATCTCCGATTTGGTATACTTTTCCCTAGAATCTCACAGAAACTCGTTTTTTTTTTAGCTCACCGAGGAATTTGAAATCTCCGATTTGGTATACTTTTTCCCAGAATCTCACGGAAACTCGTTTTTTTTTAGCTCACCGAGGAATTTGAAATCTTGAATTTGCCAATTTAGTGTAATTTTTAGGGATCGCGGCCAACGTTCCCTCTAAGCCGAAGGATTAGCTGCGCTTAGGCTGCGATAAGTCTGCGCGGAGGCTGCGTGGAGGCTGCGCTGGCCGATAAAATATAAATTGAGCACCTTTCTTGTAGTGCGCGCCAACCTGGAATGAGTGCGCGGGGGCTTCCCAACTGCTGCGTGGCCATCTCAAGAGCTTAGAGGGAACGTTGATCGCGGCCATCTCAATCCTGGAATTTCGGGATCAGAAAATTAAACGGGATCCCGGAATTGGATGCCCTACTCCCGATAGACCACTAAGACTTCCAATGTGTCTTTTTTATGAAAACTGGTTGTCATTCATTCGTCCGATCTCTCATTTTTTGGTACGTAGTTATAAAACATTTAATTAGATTATGTAATAAATGTATATTTTTTTTACCAAAATATCTCTTTGTAGGAGTTATATTCAAACCAAGTGTTTATTTCACATGAAAAATAAGATCATTTTTAGATTTAGGCTCAATCTAAAAACTGGACACAAAAGTGTATTTTTTACAATGTTACGAAAATATCCTTGTCGAGAAAATACAACTGAAATAAAAAACATTTCCGTCTCAAAACAGCTCACTTTGTTTGCAAATCAAATACAGGGCACAAGCTTTGCAAATATATCGGGGGAAATATTTTTTCTGTAACAGGTGCACAAATTGAGCTCCTAACTTCTTTAATTAAGGATTTCTTCGGAAAATATGGAAAATCTCGGGAAAAGTTTTTGCAGGAAAAGTCCCCAGGGAAGCAAAACGAATTGACTGAGAGTTATAGCTGAGAGACCATTAAGATTATAATAAGTTGCAATGTTTTCCAAACGTATTGATTTGTTTAGTTACTAACTTTTTTTATATATATATTTCATGCGAATTTTTAAAAAAATCTTACCATTATTTTTATTTAAAAAAAATCTAAGCGATTTTATTATTCTAAATTATTTTATTAAAAAAGAAATTGTATTTAAATTAATAAATTCAAATGCATTTTTGTAAAATTACCGGAATGGAAATTTACCTGGTTGTACTTAATCTTTTTTTAATAATTGTTATATAAAATTTTATTATCTATATTCAATGAGAAATTTATTATTTTTATTCAAAAATGTTGATTTTAGAAATCATGTGTACTTGTTTTGAATAAATGATAAAGATCTTGCGTGCACAATCGTTGTGCTTAATATTTTGGGTGCTAAGCAGTGATGTGAGATTGTGTAACGTATGATTTTGTTACTTGTTTTAAGGAACCTGGAAGAATGGTTACCATATATATATTTGTCTTGATTTATCTATCAGTCTATCTTTATATCTGTAACGCTCACTAACTTTCTTTTTGCCAGTACACGTGGAGAGAAAAAGTGTATGTGTGAAAACTTTATGCTATATTTTACATAAAAAATCAGTATTTAAGAAATTCGACTACGAACCTTTCACATCAAGTGAACTGAAGGAACGCTGACATCGGGTAAAGTTATTTTGTTAAAATTTATAATTTTACACACAAATTACACCTTCTATGATTGCGTATATCGCCTGTCGGCTAGAGATCTGCAAAAGTCGCAATTTGACGAAATTACCCAATCCAAACCCAGCCAACCCAGGCCCGAAGCCTGTACCCGAGTCTTAATGCTACACTTGTTACATAAGCCCGACCTAATCCGAAGTCTTTTTTCGAGATCGAAGATTTTTTGACCGGAAAATCCAATTAATTTCTAATTAATAGTGGCTATATAGTCTAGTTATTTAAATAAAGGCTATAAAAACTTAGTGATATATATATTACAAATAACAAAACGTGTTTAGAAAGAGAGTATTGAAATAAAGTTAATTGAGAAACAACATTTTAGGTTTAATTAAACAATTTCATTATTTACGACTCGTTTGATTTTTACAGCTGCTGCTAACATAGTAGAGCAAACATGTTTCTGGTCATAAATATATCATAAAGACGACAATTTGACCAATATTTAGTGCCACAACATTAATGTGTGTCCAATAGGAAATGTTTTGGACCTGAAACCGTTCTGAGGTAAGCAACTGGAATTTGAATAAAACGTATATCATTTAAGGAATGATTTTATATATAGTTAATTTGGTATCAAAATACATCAAAATATGATTTTTAATTAAATTTAATTTGGTATATCGTCCTTAACGCAAAAAAACTTATGCGTCTAAAAAGTAATTGTTCAGGAGACACTAAAAACTGATTTAAAACTGTTTTTTTTAATATCAAAAATACGCTTTGTAGTTTCTCCTTGTTTACTTTTTAACCATACATCTTCCTCGACTTGTCGTTATCTGAATATAACTGTAAACTCAAATTGTAATAAAAGTTTAAGCACATTTTTATTTCAATGTTCTCATAATAATACTAACCGTGAAATTATATTTTTAATTAAATCTCACGGCAGATTTTACCAACTGGTAGAACAGTTGTATATCCTCTGCGATGTCATATTTCACAAATTTTCGTAAAATCGATCACATGGGAGGTATTTTCGGGTTGACGACGATATGACGTTCTTTTAACGGACCTTAAAAAAACAGTCTTCGTTCATGAGCTCTGCTGTCAAAATACTCTATCCGAAGGTTATCATCAAATCAATGAAATTTATGTGAATTGCATATATGTTTTAATTGTGATTTTGAATGTTGAAACTTCAGAAATATAAGAAAATCTGTTTTTTTTTTATATTCACTACATAAATGTGGCGAGAATTGGAATATTCTTTTTTGACATCTGCATTTTTTTATTTAAAACATTTTTTATTAATATATTCATTTGTTTTATCTTTTGTTTCATGTTTTGACATTGTTTAGCTGTCGTGGAACCATAGCGGAATTCGAACGCTGCAGCATGCATAAAAAAGGTAGTCAGACGTATTGTTTCAAGTCTAACAAAGTCAGAAGCACTTACCTAATATGTCTGTATATAGCAATTGTCTTCAACTCAATATTTTTGACAATGATAAAATGTACAACAAATACAATATTCTACGCGAGGCATACATTCCACAGACACGTCAAGTAATTTGAGTGCCGTTTCCTATGTATCATATTAAGAAAAAGTCTGTGTACAGATACATACACCATTAATACTATATTAATAATGTAGAATTAATTATCAGTCAAACTAAGCCGAAAATCTGGAAAGTTTTTTATAGACTTTTCTTATTATTTTATACTTATTATGGTAGTCAATGGGTGCGATTTGAAAACTAAGATAAGAATAAGAAGGATTTTTCAATAAAACCAACATTTTTTTAAATGTTAGACGTTGTATGTAAATCAGGCAACATAAACTATTTGTCATTTCTGAGGAAAAACAATATGTATGTAGATGCAAGTACAAATCACAAATATTTCAATTTGCATAAAATTTAGGTTTACTGATCATAAAACAACAATGAAGCATACTGTTTGTCTAATATGTTATGTGACATTATAAAAAAGAAGTAAGAAAATGAATCCGTTTTTTTATTGGCTTTAATTTAATTGTGGACAGAGGTTGTCAAATAATAAAGTTAACTAAACGCAAAACAACCCAAATAGCGAGATAATTAAATTATAAACTACGATTTTAATCTAAAAATTTTCGCTAATTATTATATTTTGACAGTGTCGTTAGTCAAGAAAAAAGTAATAAAATTTTTGTTATGCTGATAAAAATAAGATTACACAAAAAGTTTCAATTGTCAGAATAAAAATTTTGTTGTAATATCAAAAAGATAACTGCTTTTATTTTATTATAAAGTTACTATAATTATTAAATAACTACTATAAAGTGAACAAAAAATTTAGGACGAACCATGTGGTAGCCATATGCTTCGATTAGGGACGGGATATGTTTGAAAAAAAAACTGATATAATTTGTTTTTCTGAGGTCGTGACTCAAGTTCCTATTGACAATAGTAGTTTTTTATTTACAGTCTTGTAATTAATGAAAAAAGTAATGACGGATGTTTTTTTTTCTTTTGTTTAATTTCAATTTTCAATAAAAAAAAAGTAAGCTATGGTGTCAGCAAATATTTTCTTAGCAATTTAAGCGTTTGTTTTATAATATCTTTCCGCTAAAATAAAAATGAAACATTTTTGAATATTACGCTAATGAAGATTTATAGAATTGTATTCATATTATATAAGAAGCCGCGAGAAGTGCGTCATTTAAATAAAAAGCTTGTTATAAAAATAAAAGGTGATTCATTCATAATTTCTGATTACCAATATTTTTTTAACATACTTTTACAATACACACGAAGAAAATGTAAGTCAAATTTTTTTCGAGATCAAAAAAGATGAATTTTTTATTGTGTAAATATTATTATATTATTTGAGTAATTTAAATCAAGCTAGTTAGCGTTTCATTCCTTAATGACAAAGCTACCGAGTTACCTGTAACTTGGCATCTTGCCAGGTTTTCTTTTAATTATATTTACAAGTAAGTTGTTGAAAGTAATGGATGAAGAAAGACGGTGTATATAAAAAAAGCTTTTTAAGAGAATAATTAGAGCATAAAAACGTTAGAAACACGAATAAAAAAGATGTCATAATTAAAAAATGATTTTTTGAAAGATAACATGTTTAGTGTCCTTTGTGAAAATAATTGTCTTAAATAATATAATAATTAACTGATTGTTTTTCCTTTCGTCTTTTTCGTTTTTAATCTCAACAGTTTAATGTCAGTTCATGCATATTTTTTTTGCTAATTAGTTTAGATTTTTCTTCTACGTAACTACAATATAAATGAAGTTACATTAATTGAATCTGAAGTATTGTATTAAATTTCATAGTTGCCTTGGTTTTTATCAATTAAAATGTTGTATTATATGTAATTTTTTTGATGGATTCAGCAATTACACTTTGTTTTTTTTTTTTTAAAAAAATGAATAAATAACTTCGTCATTCTACTATTGGTTTCACACCGGCAATCACAATAAGTGGAATAAAGATTTTATCAATATTAATTATCAGTACGATTATGCTAGCATAAAAAATGCTGATACTTTTTCTGGGTAACTGAGAGATGAAATAAATAATTGTTTTAAATGTTAATCATTAAATTCATATTTTGAAACGACTACTATTTTTTGATTACCCTTAGATTTTTCACTATGAATACTTGGTAAAAAGGCATTATATTAAAAAATAAAATACTAATTTGATCTAATATGATCAGAAACGGTTTCGCTCGTGAAGCGCATAATCATATGATTTATCAGTAAAATACTTTTTTGTACTATATTCACTTTTATTAAATACGATCTAAGTATTTTATTTTTTTAACTACAAACTAACAAAAAAAACCTGTTATTATTTAAAACTAAATACTTATTTATATTTTGTAACATTTGTTTATAGCGTGTGAGCTAAAATTGAACAAGCTAAGAGTATATTTTTAAACCTGAAATACACTTTTTTTAACGAGATAGTTTGATTTTGTTTGTGGGTGTTCAAATGATAATGTTTGAATCACCGGAAATTCTTCTATAACTTTATAATATTCTTTCCAAGAAATTATTGCCACTAAAAATACTACCATATTTTCTTTTCACCGCTCCCGGGCCGCCAGCCAAATACCACTGACGCAGAATTCAGTGGTTAGAAAATACTTATTTTACAGTGAAAAAGTTAATGGACCAACAAATTAACTTGATGCAACTGAAATGTTGTTAATAAAAATGAAAACTTATAACAATAAAAGTTTTTTTAAAGTTTGAATATAAAAAGAGATTTCCTGTTACGATAATGAAGAATAATATTAAATGATTTATACATTATTGAATATATCTACACATAAAAATCACTTACTATTTATTTTATGTTCAATATTTTTATATATTACCTGCAGGTATGTGTGTATATATATGTCAATGACAACGATATTTAATTTAAAATTAAAATATAATACTAACCGTGCGCCAACAACTAACTGTACGAGTATAAACGAGCTTGAACACGGTATTCGCTCTCCCAAAATCTGTCAGTCGCCCGCGAACAATCGACGTGCGAGCAACAATTGGCAACAACCTCTGCTACTTCAATATGTACGCGTGCCAAAAGTCGATAATCTAATTGTGAGATAGTGTTGTGCAAAAAATTTAGAACGGACAAATAATCAAAAAAAAATAGTTTGCATTTTTAGTTCTGCTACAATTTGCTAAATTCGATGTTTTTAAATTAATTTTCAATAATTACACGTGAAATGATGGTTTATAAAATATTAAGTTAGTTATGTCAGGGAAAAGTAAGTTCTTTTCTAATTTTTAATTTTAAAACATATGGTTGAACCAAATATTTCCTATATGTCGGTATAAATTTAAGACCATACCAAAGGCATTAAAATAGTTACAAACGAATATACTATGCAATATATATTAAACCTAAAATATGCCAACTGTATCATGTGTTTTCAAACAAAACATCGTATGCAGTTGACTATGTAATAAGCATAATTGATTTTCAATTAAATTGGGCCCAAGCGTTGTAAAAAAAATAATCACACATTTTACATAGTAATAAAGTTTGAGAAACCAGTTTATCGGTCATACATCTTTCGAAATAAAAAACGGTATAGAATGTACGGTAAAGGTAACTTTTTATACTAGCAGTATGTTATGTACGATACATATTTCAAGTTGTATGAATATTAAGTTTAAAAAAACGAAATTATGTCAACATCACTATTATTTTACTACCTAATTTTAAAATAATTTATTTTTAAATATCTGGATTTTTTGAGTTGATATAAAAAGTATACAAAACTCACTTATTTTTAAAATCGAAGTCGGATTTGCGGTAATTTTCCACAACTCCACAACCCTGGTTATATGATAAATAGCTTCATTCAAATTGGCTTAACGATAATAGTTAATAATTTTTACTTTTTATGTTAAATTAGTCACGATATTAAAACTCTTTGTCTATATAAAACAATCAGTACGCGATATTGATTATTGTTTTTGTTCATGTAAAAAAATGTGTTTTGAGTAAAATGTTCAGTGTTCAATTTATTTCAACCATATCAAAATTGGAATATTTTCTAATATACTATAAAAACAAATCATTTGAAAAAGGTGTGTATTTATTGCATAACCGGTATTTGAACAGCTTATTGTTAAAATAAAATTTTACAAGCATATAGATAAATAATTTGTTTTGATTAGCTCAAAATAAATATTTATAATTATGTAAATAAGTATTTTTGTAGAACGACGACGTTTCACTGGTTTGTGTAAATGTTATTGACTATTATAATTAAAAAAAATAAAAAAAAAACAATTTAAAAATAACTAAGTTTTATACTGTTTCAAGTGAAGAGAATCTACTGATGTCGCTCATATAATTATTGAGCTAACATTTTTTAAATGAAACGATTCTTTATCGTTTAATTGAATTGTAAAGTTTGTTATTGTAGATAATGAGTAATATAATAAAACGTGTTATATTTAGTGTAATAAAAGTAAACAAGTTCACGTGCAATTGAATTGTAAAAAATGTGATGCCACTTCAATGGAAGTTAATGCAATATATAAGAGATTATCAGTGAGTGAATAAATCTTCTAAGAAAAATACCTTACTGATGAAATAGCGATCATTTTTCAAAGGAATTATCGGTGAGTAATTGAAGTTGTTAATAATGATAAAATTATGAAGGTAATTCAAAGTGATTATGTTTTAATGCAATCAATATGATTTTACATTTTATTCTTCGTTTTTCATAATTACTGTTAATGATCATTGCAATAATAAGACGACTTTATAATTGAAGAAATATAAAATATAACAATATTCACATTAATAGAAAATTAGACGAGATAACTATAATTACACTGATTGTGCTTCAAATTGAGAATCTTGATAAAAATTGTTTTAGTTTTTCAAAGATGTGAAATGCGTGGGACAATTTGTGTGGAATAACAAAACTATCAAATTTTATTTCATATTAAAAATGAATTCCACAAAGTTACTTCCGAATCAATCGAAAATTTTTGTTTACAAAATTCGAAGTCGCTGATATATAAACTACAATATTTTTGTTATGTGCATTGCATAATATTGTAACAAAACTTACCCAAAAACATTGCAAACACGCGAATGCATTACTGTCAAAGTAAATTTAGATTCAGTAGCTGACCTCGGTGATTAAAATAAAAATGAATTGAGTTTATTTCTTTGATGAATATTTTTGGATTATTTAAGTTCTAAATAAATGTTGCTTTCACTGGCAGTGTGCGGTTTAAATTAATGTTCGGCAATAAAATGGCTAATGATTGATGTTCATAGCATAAAGCTATCAAGTAGCTATTTTTCCTGTACACTCTGTTTACATATTCAAATAATAAACGAGATTAATCCATAATAACTGTGAGTTTGTTTCTTGCGGTGTACAATTTTCTATTTCTTATGTTTGCTATTGGCATGAGCTGCGAAATACTTTTTCAAGTAGTGTTCAAATTATTTTGTATTTTTGCTCGAAAGTTTCAATTAAGTACATACGATATTTATTTTTTGTAAGCACTTAAGGTATAAGTAGCGTTGATCAATGATATGGACGCAACGAAAAATATTTTTGTTTATTTCAGCCATATGCACTCCCAACGTGGAGCAAATGAAATCACAAGGAGGTATAACAGAAAATTTAAATGACATTACTAACTAAGAAGTTCACTTTCTGTCTTCAGGCGATACGGAAATAAAGAATATCACTCTCACGCACACCTTTCCTCACTGTATATAAAGATTTTTTTTTTTTTTAAACCCATGTCCCCCCAATGGGTTTAAAATGGGCACATGGCATCTCATTGGAGGTTTCTCAATATTTTTTTTCACAATAACTACTTGTTAATTCAGTTGCTCACGTTTCCTTTCTTTCGAAGACGATGGGCATAGAAAGACTAGGGCTGGACTTGTGGTTAACTAATCGTTTTAAGTCCCATTATTTTAGAACTGGAAGAGTGAGAGGAAATTTTTTCAACATCTCAAACATCCATGTTTTCAAAGTAAAATCGATAAATCGATTGAAAAACTTCTGTAAGTACTGTGAATCGAACCCATGATATCTGTCATGAAGGCAATGACAGATTTCACGGACCCGGGACATAAAACTATCATTAAGCATATTCACTTTATTAATGTAGCATTTTATCACTTTGTCAAAAATTTTCCAAATTTTAATTATGTTTGTAATAACTTTCAATCGCCATTCTGAATTTATTAATCTGGGATGACTTTTTAATTATATGTTAGATGTGTTGAACATTTTAATTTTGTGTTGTTTTGGAATTACTTTAATGTGATTGGCAATTTCTTTTCAATGCCAATTGTTGTGTATAACTTTTCAATTTTGTATAAATAGCATTGTTAAATTATATTTCTTATCAGTTGACAATGCTCGCAATGAGCGAAACCGGTCCTGACATATTAAATAAAGTGGAATGAAGTACAAAGGATTATTGTGTTTTTATTAATATAACTCATCATAAGTTGAAAATGCTTGCGATGTGGATAACCACGTAGAAGCAGCATTCGATTTATATTATCAAATCAATATTTCTTAATGTAAGTTTTTTTTTTGCAAGGATACGTATATTTGATCGTTTATTTGAGTTATTGAGTGAAAGAAAGCTTAACAGCATTCAACATTAAACCCCAAGACCAACCAACAACCAACAAGCAACATCATTATTGATATTTACAATTTTTCGAAAAAAATAATAATGAATTATAAATGTATGAGTTTTCAGTTAAATTCAGTTAGTAAAAAAAACAAAAATAATAAAAAAACAATATTTTGATCATCACTTCGGTTGAACGAAAAATTAGCGAGCTTTTTAATAAATTTGAATTATTTGACATCTGATCTCAGCTCATAAATAAATCAGTAAAATTTTGGTATCGGTAGTAAAGCTGTAAAGGACATCAATTGTACAAATTTGATTACATAATAATCGTTATGTTATGTTTACGAACTTAAAAAGTAATCTTGAAATGTAACTGATGATATTTGAAAGTGTGAATTCAATAAAAAACACATCGTATTATTGTAAAATTATGTAGTTAAAACTGACTATGATAAATACGATGGCAAATATTTTTCAGTAAATATTTTTTTATATTTCATAACTTAAGTAATATTATTTATCAAAAAAATATCATTAACCATTTAAAGAGCGTACGAAAAACGTCATCAAGACTATACCGATTCATATAATAATAAATAATTTTGTAACCATATTTTTCGAGATACTTACAGTTGCACCGTGTCTAAATGCTAAACAGTTCAAAAGATAGGTCAAATTTTATCAAAAATGATATCGACATCATTACAGTTGTGATAATTGCTTAACGCAATGGATTTTTTTTATTATAATATATTGACCTTTATTTTGAGTAAATAGAGCCTGTGGGTATAAAAGACAAAAACAAAGAATGAATTTAAAGAGAGTTTCTTACTAATGCTTCATTGAAAAAATACTTTTATTCAATAAAACTAAAATTGGTTTGAAATTTACGATTACTAATGTATATATTGGTTGTACACTTGTTCATTTACAAAATCTCTAAAATATATCAACTAAACTCTATTTATTCTATTACAAGAAGCTAAACAGGTACAACATATATACTATGTCAAAATAAAAATAATGTCGCAAGCCATTTATACCAGCGGTGGGCTGCCAGTACGTTAACAAGGGGTTCGCTTAATCTCAAAGCAATTCTTAGTGCTCTGGGGAAGGAGTACATATTTTTTCATTCCAATGCATTTATATGCAATACTTAAATAAGCAATCGATTGTTACTTAATACACTTATAATATGTAACAATTTACTGTAAGTGTGTCAATATAAATGGCCAAAAAATGTACTACTATGTACCTGAAGCTGTCGTAGATAATACGTAGGTCAGAAATTGTAGTTATATACTAATTTAATCTAAGAATATTATTTTCTCTTAAATTAACAAGGGGCTCGCCGGCCTTAGGAGAATTTGACATTTGGAGCCCCCTCTAAGCCCCCCCCAGCCCATCCCTGATTCATACCTTTAAAATGTAGAGGAAAAATGAATACAAATAATGTAGGGTCCAATGAAGACTATTCTATGAGAAGCATAGAGATTTCTCTCATTGAATGAAACATAACTAAAAAATAAACTCGCTGTAGTATTTGGTTGTTTTAAAATGTTCATCTATCGTGACTTGTTGGTATAAAAAACATTTGCTTCCTGATAAGACTAGACCTTTGCAATGACCGAAATTAACCATTCTTTGACAAAAATAGTAAGACCCAAAATCTTTTAAGTGCCGTTGCGTGTCTTTACTTATTTGGTCACGATTTGATGAAAACGAATAAACGGTTGTCTAAAAACTTGCATCAAGTACTGATATTGCTCGAAGCATACTAAAAAGGAAACCATTAAAACTACGCTATTAGTTTCAATAATAATAATCGTTTTATGGTGCACACGTGCACCAACAGAAAAGAATAAAACGTCAATGCAATATAAATATAAAATCATTCTTGAATGAATTTTTAATTTTTAATTGTAATGAACCATTTGCTTATCGCTTAAGCTTAGTGAGGACGATTCCACCATAAAAACATATTTACAAATTTATGAATGATTTTTATCGTTCTATAAGAAGCTGAAAAAAGGCTGACAGTCTTACCTTAAACATAAAGACTCGACATTGTTTTTTTTATATAAGTGTAGACATAACAAGCATTTGACGTGCGTGTCAAAAGGTGATACCTTTTACCATTAGAAAATGAGTGTACGACAGCATACATTTCGTTAATTGATAATGATTTATGTACGATATAATATATAACAGGACATGTGTTCATCTTATATTTAATTATGCTTTAATTAACTTTTTCCTTTGCAAAACCACATAACGCTCAACTCGAAACATATTATTTGAACATTTTTGGCACAAGCACGTAAAAAAGTTCGCCACCGCTAGTTTAGTATATATTATCGAAGTTGAGAATGGAAATAGCAAAACCTAAAACAACTATGTATTTGAAACTAATTTATTTCTTATCACATATAAAAGTTTGATGTATGATAGTTTTGAAAAGTATGATATGTAAGATCTCTAGAGAAGTTAGTTGACCACGAGAGAAGTATGTTGAGCGTTGGTATTCAATAATAAACAGTCGGTTTTCTGGTTAAGTGATAAACGTCGTTGACTCCAGCTAAATCTTTTTACGGAATGCTTTTATACATTGATTTTTCAATCGATTTATGGATTTTAGTTCGAAAACATGGTTGTCTGGAATGATTAAAACTATTATATTTTCCTATGAGACGTATCAAAAGCGATTAGCTTACCACTATTCCTGTCATCTTTTTATCCTTAAAATCCGAAAAAAGAAACGCTAGACCAATGAGTAACAAGCGATTCTGACAGAAAATAGAAGTCTATGTGCTCCACATTGGGAGCGGACATAATTTAAAAAATATATAAATTGAAAAGTTTTTTGGAAATCATTTAATGCTAACAAAAAGTTAACCAGAAACGTTTGTTTTTAATGAATGTATTGTATTAAATCACTTTAACCTGTTCGAATAAATTAATGTGCTAGATAATGAATGTAAATAAAGCAGACGTGTTTTTGAAATTTAGTTTACGTTGTTAAATTTTACAAACATTTTAAAAATATCAATGATTAATTTCAACAAGGAATGGTTATTTCCTACATCTTTTGCTCTTTACGATAATCCATGTTGTCTATAAAAGTTATCTTAAATATTCGTAAAAGTTTGGGAAAATGAAAAAAAGTAGGAACCCGTTGTTACACAACATATAAGATATACTTTATATGACAAGATAATAACCATTAAATAGTTATAGTGCTATAATAATATTATATATAAGATGGTTAAATTTAATATGGGTGTTTGGGGTTTCATTGTTATGAAGTAAAAGCTGTCAAGGACCGCTTTGTTGTAGTAAGAAGTGAGCTCATGACCATCGTGCTATAATTCTTGCTGTTAATTGTTTACTATTATTTGTGTTATTAACAAGTGGTAAATTTTGATCATCTGTTATGGATATTTGATTATATATAACCATGTTATATCAGAATACAAACAATATTTTTTGTCAATAATCTGTTCACAAAATAAGTTTGGCTAATTTGATACATCGGATACTTTAAATAGAATAAAATTGTTGTTAAAAACAATAAGTTTCTTGATTATATTTGTCAACTAGTAAAATATGTATTTGATTATTATTTCACCTGTCATTTACCATATTTGAATGTATTCTTTTTAATATATTAAGTATTATTAGTATGTGCATTTTTTTCAAGACAGGTATTCCATCACTTTGAAATATATTTCCATTAAGGATGTAATCTGCGTAGGTACTTATTCTTTCTTTTTATCATCGATAAACAATACAATCTTTTCATCGTTGATTTTGACTACGTTGAGTAATTAATTTTGAGATTGCAATCAGTATATATTATCAACACTATTACGCTTCTGAAAGTTTACACTATTCACTTTTAGGTTGTTCACTGCTAATATTTAGTTGAAAGGCATTATATTAAGAAAAACACAATATTCCTTTGTACTTATTCCCGGTTTCGCTATGAATTGATCAGTTAAAAATGCTCGCCATGAGCAAAACCGTTCCTGATCTTGATAAATAAAAAGTGGAAATAAGTACAAAACAATATGTATTGTGTTTTACGTTAGTTAAAAATGAAGATATAACAAAATTTACGAGCTATACTAAACATTAAAATATATTTCCCATAACAAAACTCAAATCTAGCAAACAAAAGATTTGAATAAAATGTTCATCACGATTGTTGTAGATAATTGTGTATCCAAAAAGTGAGTAATTTTTCAAAGCCTAATAATTTGAATCTTTCAAATTATTTACATTCACGCAAGTTTTGTCACTAACGACCCGGGTTTCGCCTTTCGGCAGCTTCAGGCGTTCAAGTACACGGTTGAACTTGAATTGACTTGCCAATCATAATAATATATATCCATACAAAACCCGTAGTCAAGCTCAAAAATAAATTAGATAAATCCCATTCGACATACATATACATAAGTACATTAATAAATTTCCTCAATTCTATATAATAGAGACTTTAATTATTATTAAAAGATAATGTTTCAAACATTCATTTTCTATATAATTAAAGATTTTAGTCTCTAAATAATTATAGGAAAATATGAAATAAAACAATCTCACCAACAAAGACTAGATGTAAAAAAACTGGCTAAGAAACTGAAGTAGATAGTCGAATTTAATTTTTCTTTCGATCTACTACCTGATCGTTTACATTGTATCTTTTAATAGATACTGTATTATTATATAAATTAAAATATTTTACATTGATAGTATAAATTAAGATATTTTGCATTGATAGTATACATTAAAATATTTTACATTTATAGTATAAATTAAAATATTTTACATTGATAGTATAAATGAAAATATTTTACATTGATAGTATAAATTAAGATATTTTACATTGATAGTATAAATTAAAATATTTTACATCGATAGTATAAATGAAAATATTTTACATTGTTAGTATAAATTAAAATATTTTACATTGATAGTATAAATGGAAATATTTTACATTGATAGTATAAATTAAAATATTTTACATTGATAGTATAAATTAAAATATTTTACATTAATAGTATAAATGAAAATACTACACGATTCAGTAATAATATACGAAATTTTAATTAATTCTGGCTTAATACAATAGATTTCCCACTTTTTTCTTAAGTGGAAAATAGTTTTTATAGAATGGTAATTTAATAAAATGAAACAAATAGTATAATTAAAAATCTACAAGTTAATATTGGTCCTATCAAAGAAAGGTTTTGATCAAGTTAACTAGTATTTATGTTGAATTTAAATAAACCACTAGTTATGGACTGCAAATGAATATTCATTTGTTAGAAAAAAATCTATAAATCTATAAAATATCAAAAAATCATTTTAATTATTGAATATTTGCAAATTCATGTAAAATTTTGTAATAATAATGTTTAAAAAATGAATATTATGCTCCAATGTCAGAATGAATCAACTATTGTCACTTTGAATATATTCCGTGTCATTATCTGGCATTAGCAAATCTGGTATATCTAAACAGAGATTGCTGTCAAAGAAGTTCCACTAGCGTACAATCTCGGATACTGATACAAACCGACAATACTTATTATTCTGAAGCAAACATACGTTTATTTTGTTTGTTTTCAATCTATCGGTAAATACAGCATACCTACAAAGGCAATAAGTAAATTATGATGTGTATTTAGACATAACACATAAAATACTAAATTGAAAAGATTAAACCTAGTTTGATGAAAGATAATTACAAGTGAATTAAATGAAGAAATACATTTAGACATAAATATTAGAAACAAAATTTGTGTGATCCAAATTTAATATTGAAATTCTACCACGCACTTTTAGTCGACATTTTAAAAATTCTATTTTTCGATTGAAAAATCCTGTACGTACTGGGATTCGAACCCGTGATGTCCGGAATCACGCCTATGACTTTGACCACTGAACTACTGACCCGATAAACTGCAATAGTTATGGGAAAAATTATAAATAATTCTATAATAAACATCGTTTTATCACAATAAGCCTTAAGTCTACGTTATACCAGTGCCTATATTTATGTGTTATAATAGCTTGTAATTATTATTAATTAATTTAACTTTTAGATACTGGATGTTGTAATATGTACATTTTTTTTTCTTTTTGTTTTAAAGTCATATATTTAACATTCGTAAAGATATCACAAATACAAATTTTTCAAGCATGACCTTCCGTAAGTGTTTCTCAATGTCGGATAAGTTGTAACAGAGAGTACACCTTGTAGACAGTAGACATTTTCACGGATAATCAAAGACAATGCAGGTGACAGAATGCAGATAGGCTGAACTAGCCCATTAGCTGCGGATTACGTAATGGAACTGTTACCGTGAGCCTATGGTTAAATTATCTATTGAATGTACACAATAGTTAAGTAATTGATCTTTTGTTTACAAATGAATATATCAATGTAAAGGATTTCACTAACGTGCATTATTAATAATTGAATTTACAACACTCTCTAAAGATGCTTCTCAATGCGGCAAAACAAGTGTCACACATTGTAACCCAGCTTGTGAAATAGGACTGTTATCAATTATAATTTTTAATTAACAACCAATTTAAGCAATATAAAATAAAATTTTATATTTTTCTACTCCACTTTTTGTGTTAAAAAAATTGACACGCCTCTTTCAGAAGTGTCATTAGACAGAGAATTGTAAGGTTCACAAATTCGTAATTTTATATTAAAAATGAACTACAACTTACAACAGAGTAACCGTTGAGTAAATTTAACAAACTTACCGTAGAATCTATGAAAAGTGATGCTTAGAATAATTGAAAAGCTTTGTCAGCTGAAAAATTGATATTTTGCGAACAATATTTTAAACATATATATATAATAATGAAACTTCTACTGATATATAATTTTAGAGATTGATGACTTACATGTTATGTTATTTATTTATCCAGAAGCACTCAAGTTAACCTTCTCTGATTTTAAATAAAAGTACAGTGGCTTAAAATTAAACAAACGTCGACAGTTAAACTTTAAAAATCATTTGTTTCGATTTGTTTAAAAGAATCACTCTTCAATGTCTGTCAAAGTGCGGTAGACACTTAGGTTGGCTTTATACGCTTCAATGTCAGACGTGTGAACGAAAATATAAACAATGATAAATCATTGTTGACTAACCAAATTGATTTACGGAATCCATAAATATATGCAAACTAAACCTTCAATGAAAAAGTCTTGACTCTATCTGAGGATTTTCGGAACAAAATCATGACAGGTAATTTCCGTTTTTTTATTGCCTTGTATTGGGTCAAGGGCCGAACAGTAAAGAGAGCATATAAATCGCCGAGAGTAAAAATTTAAATATGGAACATTTGAAAGTGAATTTAATGATTTAGGCATAAAATTATTACGGCCATAAAACGAGATAATAAAACATTTGAACGTTATAATAATAGTGAATAGATTTAGCTATATCAAGGACGTATCATGAATATTGAGAAATAAAATTAAATTCAGACAAAAGGATGGATATAAGTATTGGTATATTTAAGGCTGAATTATAATTATTTAAACAGCTCTCTTCAATGTTCTTCATAGTTTTTATTTTTTCATATCCGCTCCGGATATTAGCTAATGTGGAGCATATGGTTTCCTAATGGAGGTATCTCAAAAGAAGATTTTATATGATAACTGTTTATTACTCAGTTGCTCAATCCCCAAATTTCTAAAAAAAACCGGGATTAAATGATAGGGCTAGGACAGGACTAGTAGTAGCTAATCGCTCTAACTACGTCTGTTTTCGATGATAAGAAGAGTAATAAGGAATCACACACGTTTATGCCTTCGGACAGAAACCTATACAGCAATTTATAAAAAATGTTTCTCGAGTACCTACATGATTATGAATTTTTATGTAATACAGAGATTTATTGTACATGTATTCATATAGATATTTTCATAATATTGTATAACGTATAAAAAGCTGTATGTCCATTCTTGAAACTATAAAAAATATTCGGCTTAATATTTTTCGCAGGTAAGTTTCAAATTACGTACTCGTTGACATTCATTAAGCTAATAACTGTATTTTCATGACAGTTTTTAGTCAATTAACAAAAAATATTACATTTTGTACACGTTAATTGTTCATGGTCAACAAATTAGGCATACTTTTAATCACTACAACATTTCCGAATGAATATATGATGTGTTCAAGTAGAACGAAAAAGACAGTAGAAAAATAAAGTAATTTTGTTTTCATTTTTTTTTCAACCGTTATGTATGTATTACGAATAATTTTGATTAAGAAGACATATTTATTATTAATGGCTTTAAAAGTATCACTAAATTTAAATTGATGTTGAAAAATCATTTAAAGTTCGATTATGTTTAGTTAAATAATATTTCAAAAAAGTTATTATTTAAAGATAATGCCAATGAGAAAAATATTTTCAATTAGAAAAATTATAAAGGTTTCAACGAGACATTTTGGACGTCAGTTAAGAAAATACAGCACATACATACAACCGTGTCCAAGATCTCAACTAAAAAGAGAAAAAAATCTAAATTTGATGTTGAAACCAGACCTACTTGATCGTTTGAACGAAGTTATTATGAAGTTAGATCACAGCATTAATTGATTATATTTAATTTTATATTAAATTTTCATCTAAGCCAATCATAGTATTATTTAATTTTTATTTTATAGCAACATAAATTGTACAGTAGTACGCCATTTATGATTGCAACTGAAAGTCTATTATTAGAGTAATGAAATGCATCAAAGCTTTGAGTTTGTAAGTATTAAATAACATTTGAATTGTTAATTATGTTGTTAATATAATTTATAACAATCGTATGACGATTTTTGTGGTTAAGTCCAGACTGACAAAATAATGCAACTCGGTTTACTTTCGATGCCATTGGTAATGCAGGTTTTCGACAGCATACTTTGATCTAAAAACTAACTACTTATTTCATGAAGACCTTTCTTAAGCCACAAATAAAAAAAAATCAAGATTGTCGGTTTGATAACCTTTATGTTTAATAATTATTTCACTTACTTGACATTACATTTATTGAATTTACTTTTTGTTTCCACCTATTTTGGTGCAAGAAATTTGTTGTATAATATTTAATACTTTTTCAATATCACTTTTAGGGTGTTCACTGTCAATACTTGATGGAAAAGCATTATATTAATACAAACATAATTTTCCTTTGTACTTTATTCCACTTTATTTAAAAGGTCGGGACCAGTTTCGCTCATTGCGAGCATTGTCAACTGATATAATTTAACAATGCTATTTATACAAAAATAAATTTAAATGAAAAGGTGTACTTTTTTAATAGGTAAACAGTTATTAAGTTAATCATATTGGATAATCAATCATCATATTCTACATAATGTATTATAGGCAATTGGTAATTGTGTTGATGAATTCAAATATGTTAGTATAATGATTTTTATAAATGATATAATGAATAAATACGATTCTGATCTAAATATGTTAGTAGACAGTGAAGATTTACGACTTTTTCAATGAAAATGGTTGTATAAACATTAAAAGAAATGTCAGAAACAATATATGTTATTTCTTAGCTTTATTTGTGTCACATTGGAAAAAAATCATTTATTTTTCTATGAAAATAAAAAATCGTGGTTAGAAACCTAATTATAGCTATTAAAAAAACAATGAAATCATTTAAATTATAAGTGAAATGCTGCAGTTAACTGTTCGAAATTTTGAAGACTTGTCTCAATATTGCACCCGTTGGCTCAATATTTATAAAATCTTCCTTGAATCGTTAATTGCGATTTAAGTTTACGACCATTTTATCACATTGCTTTATTACTTTCTATTGTTTTAGCGAGCCATAGTGATGATTAATTGTCCGTTTAATGACACTTTTCTTGAGAAATAGTGAGCCCATAAAATATTTTAATGTTTCAATCAATTAACGAAGCGTTTCAGTGAATATTAAATCATTTACCAGAGTGTACTTTAACGATCCAGACATGATAGTTTTTCATAATTTCGTTACGTTACGTTACAAAAACTGTCAATGAAAATAATAAATTGTATTTTCATCACGGCGTTAAGTGAATGCGGTTGTGATTAAAGATATTTCACATTAATCAAATGAAATAGTATCAATTATTGATAAATAAATAATCGAAAGCAGTTTCAATACATAAATTTATTAATAAAATATTAACGCAAACAAGCTGACATTTGAATACTTATTTTTCATTTGCCTGATTATATTTATTTTTAATGTTATGTCTGTTCAATCTATTTTATTACAATCCTGATTAGATGGCTATAATAATTAATATTTTTTTCATGTGTATGAAGATCTTGTGTTTTAACAGCGTTTAATCATGAACAGGAGTTGGCCTGAAACGTTAACTCTTCTCCTCACCCAATCCTATCCAATATAGTGGTTTTCGAAATTGGTACTCCGAGTTTCCAATAACACTATCGAAAACTCTATTCCGCTAACAAATTTTTGGTCGACAATACTGTATTACTATAAATAACTCTTCACCGGTTCTTGTTAAGAAAAACGGTCAACAAAGCCCAAGTATTAAAGTTTTCGGGAAATAATTGGCTAATGTGTACACGCACAGAAGTTCAAACGTGGTATTAAAATACCGGTGTTACTGGAACCAGACACCCAATATTCGTTTTTAAACCTTTTTTTAATACCGAAATATCTAATTTAAGATTTTGACTGAAGGTGCTTGGTGGAATTTCAATATTAAATTTGAATCGTTCAAACTATGTACATTCTCACAGATTTTGTTACTAACGACCCGGGTTTCGCCTTTCGGCATCTTCAGGCATTCAAGTGCACGGATGAACTTGAGTCAGTTCAAGTTCATCCGTGCACTCGAATGCCTGAAGATGCCGAAAGGCGAATCCCGGGTCGTTAGTGACAAAATCTGTGAGAATGTACATAGTTTGAACGATTCAAAATTACCGAAATATCTGTTTTTGAAGTGCAAAAATACCAGTAATTAAAATTAACTAAAATCAAATTTTGTTTATATAATTATTACATAGTTTAATACAATTGTTACAGATTAATCAAAATAATCAAAATCTGCCAAAAGTTATTATCAATATTGACAGGTAACAGAATATATGAACCTTTCAAAGATGTATTATTATATTATTGATGTAAAATATCAGTTTATGATAATAGTAAAAAATAATAAAGGTGTGTTAGATGAAAAAACGAAATGTCAAAAAATATGAATTTTGATTTACTCATCCGGAATTGCGATCCCAATTGAATATACAGTATTATTTGCGTTCTTATTCTTTTTTTAAATACCGGTATTTAAGAAGAAATACTGGTATTGATATAAATATATATGTTGGGTATTGAAAGCCCTAGTTCAATGAAACAGTTTATTTAATTATAAAATGTTTCTAAGTCCATCAACACCCAAAACGCTTATATTACGAAAGAAGTAATATTTTATGGCTATAAACAATGTTATTGCTTTGTCATTTTATTAAAAAACACGCAAAAGTACTAAAGATGTAATTTTAAAAATATTTATACGTATTTTACAATACGTTTTAAATGATCTTGGTAGGGTAGTTTCATAAAGATTTTTCTCAATCAATTAACCTGTCCTGTCCGATTTTGTTCGTAAACGGTTTCTTCTTGTCTGGCTTTTTTGTCAGGTTTTATTCTATAACTATGTTTTTAATGTCTGGAATTTCCTCCCATCTAGTCTATCCCGAAAAATGCGAGAGCGATTATCTATCCACCAGATCTGCCCTATCCTTTTATTTCTACTCTTTAAAAAGTGAGATGTTGAGCAACTGAGTAAAAAGCAGTATAATTTCGTATTTCAGTCATCCGTACAAACATAATACTTTTGTAGAGAAATCTGCGAGTATTTCAACTGTTTCAAGTTAAGAGTGGATATGGTAAAGAAAACTCATTTTAATCAAAGTTATATTTATAAATCAATGCAAATGTGTGATATGTATATTTAAAATAGTTTCACGTGTATTTATTGTAAAGGGTATATGATTCTACACATTAATATTATAGAAAGATTAAATCAAAACAAGTATACCAGGCGTCTTATTTTTTGTCAGAAAGATGAGGAGAAAATGTTACATTACTATGATAAAATCTTACTATGGTGTACATGTCTAGCATAAAAAATATAAGTGTCCAAAGAGCTTAAAAATCGTTTACTTTAAACATTGTAGTATTTTAAAAAATAATCGGCATTCTTAAACAGCTATGCCAGTAATAATTATTTTAAAATACATCATAAGCGTCACATAAATTTTGTGGGTAACTACGACAAAACTTTTATGGCTTTGAAACTGTATCAAGGCGGATTGATATCAAGGCTTTTTGGCAATCATAAAATTATGTTTCACATGTCTAGCCTTATGATTCATTTATTTGATTCTTGAGAACTCTTTAAAATGCCATTATATTTGTTGTTTCGAAATTGAGCGTGTGTTTAATTTCACGTAAAACCTTGTAGCCGCTGTAAATTACTAGTAAGTGAAATGATAAATATATTCAGTCTTAGTGAAAATATCTAAAGGTAAATGATAAATTACATTAAAAATGCCGCCAAATAAAAATATGAGTGCATTCAATGCATTTGCAGACGTTAAAACACAAAATTGGGGACGAAAATAAAATCGAGAAATGGATAAATTGGAATAAAATATGAAATGGGTGAATATTGGAAAGCTTGATTTCCTTGAAACGGAAAATAAAGAAGAAGGAAATTTACTGCTACAAAAAATCTGTAAATTCTTATATCTGTTTCTTATATCTGTAAATGTTGACCAGAATTTTTGACGATTGTAAAAATGGGTTGCGATTCATAAAACGTTGAAAACATATGACTTAAAACAACTTTTATTATATAAATAATGACAACGAACAAATTTTTTACAACGAAATGATCAAAAGTTTTCTTTCTGGATTTGTCAAACATATATTAATTGATTTTTAATACATCTTAATTTATTGTGTTGATTTTTAAATTATTGATTATATTTAAAACAAAAAGCTAATGTTAGTTGAAAGCTTTAACTAACGCTCATTTTTCTCATTGAAGAAATGGCAAATAAATGTATTCTTGAACAAATTAAAAATATTACATGCTTTATTAACGTTAAAGAAACAATATAAGTAACTATTTTAAGAATCAATATTTATTTTTATAGCTATTGTTTAAGTGTTAAACTGGTGAATGACAGTAACTTACGAAGTCATATTAGATTAAGTAGAAAACTTTGAGATCATTTGCTCGTTTTTTTAAATAATCAAAAATATATGAAATTATATGTATTCAATTTATTTAAAAACACGTAATCACAATTTGAATTAAGTTCATATATTTTATAAATGTATATATATTATTTTATATGAATAAAAATATTGAGCTGGCATATTTGATAAAATAAATGCAAATACAGATTATAATATTTATGTTCCAAAACCTTGGTATGCTGTTCTGAAAATAAGATATATCTTGATAAAACACAAAGGCACAAAAGCACGAAGACAAAATACAAATTCAGCTCTTCATCAGCAGTCTACCGAAAAGTCCAACATGGCAACATACAAAGGACTTCGCACACTCGAAATTCAAATTTCCCGCCATCGAACGCCCAACGGAAATGAGAGACGCGCGAAAAAATTCAATCGGCTCTAATTTCCCGCCGCTTCCGGAAAACAGAGCGCACCCGTTTAATTCGACCACAAAAGCAATTCGTCGCACCGAGTCAATGGCTTTTGGGAGTTTGACTTTCTCTGTAGAGTTAGTTTGTAATGTATTTGACTGTGGGTTTGACCAAGTGTTGAATGAACCATAGTGACATTAACTCACAAAATAACATATATGTAGATTTAAAGGTAAATTTTTAGAGAAAAAATACGTATACATTGTTTAAAGTACACTCTTTTATTATTATTTACATTCGATTCGAATGATATTAATAAAAGAAACCATTTTTTTTTATGTAGACTACCCGTTGTTCATTTGTAGTCGGAGTTTGCACTTTTGGTGATTTGGTAATTTTAGCACAACATTAAAAGCTTAGTTTTCACGTATTTGGTTTAACCAAGCAATGGTGTATATTATGAATAGATTAAATAATTTAAGACATAGTTAGATCAGAAAATTAAATCAATGTACGGTTATTAAGTACCATTTAAATTAGAAGTCCTTCAGTTTTAAGTATATTCAACAATAATAGTATTAAGGAAAATTTTAAACTTTGGTGATCGGAGAGAATAATAAATTTTAAATTCCATCAATTTATTAATGATAAAACAAACTACTACATAAAAATTAATAATGTGAGTATATAAAGTATTTAAAAAAAATGTAGTGTAATAAAAGACAAAAACCATTGTTAAAAAAAAACAACTATACAAATTATGTGTCATTAGAACATGATATTGAAAAAAAATACTTTAAGAATTCAAACAGTTGATTAAGTGTTCTCAGTTGCCGTTGATTTAGAGTCATCGAAGATTCATGTAAAACTTCAAACCTGCTATCGCAATTTCAAATTGCAAGAGTGATTTGGCCGGTGGTCTCTGAATTCCCAAATCATTGCCAAATGGTTCAGTGAAAATCCTAAATCTGTCACGGCAAATATGTCAGTAGATACAGGTGCAATCTGACTAAAATAGATAAACTATTTATCTATCTATTAGATCTAGTATTTAACGACTGTAAAATGAACCTTAAGTAACATCAAAGTATTTTATTACCACGGAATCATTGATTTTTTTTCCATAACAAATAATGTAGCTTTGTTATGTAACCATATTACATTTCAATTTATGAGTGTATTAGTTTTGAACAGTATATATAGGTTGAAATAGATTTTATTTTGAAAATCCAAAATAACATAACAGTTCAATTTTTAGATGAAATATGTCAATTAGATCTATAAAGTTTTACATAAGAACATATATTATGATATTTGAATTTTTCAAAAAAATCAATTTCAGTGCTTCTTATTCCGAAAATTGAGTAGTATAGAATTGGATAAGTTTAATGAAACTGGACCTAAAGCCAAATGTTAAACGTCTTTTTGTCCCAGTCTAGACAGTTTCAAAGCATAGGTGCAGGTTGTGTCAACATTCACCTTAAATTATCTGATCTACAAAGTAGAACACATCTAGATCGATTAGTTGATGCCATGTTCTAACACTACTAGCCTCATATTATTATCTCTACTCATATTTAAAAGAGAGGTTGAGTGATGGAATAACAACCAGTTCTCAAAAAGAATTTTCTGTTGGGATGCTACATTATTTGGCTCTCGACAATAATAGCGGACATTTTTAGTGTGGAAATTGTTAAACTAAATTGTATTTTTATATCAAAATGATAACTTCGCACAGAAAAGTAATGTAATATTTTTTTTCTATTATTACGACTCATCGTTTTCTTTGTTAAAAGGAGATCATATGATTCCATTTAACACGATGTTATTTGAGAATATGTATTACAAAATATAGTTAATATATATGAAATGAAAATATAAATACACACAAATGCTCTGCCGCTTTTGCTTGCAATAAATAAATGTACGTGATATAATGACTTTTATCATCTATGTCGAAAATATGGCACGAGGTACCGTTTCAAGCTTGATTTATTTGCAACTATTTTTAGAAATTTTTCATACAGAAGAATTAATTTGCACTACTGAAACAACCGGATATTTCTACTGGAGTATAAAAATATTTATCCAATCCTAACAGACTTTGTCGACATATATTCAACGTTAAAATTGACATCCTTTCTGACATCCGAAAGCTTCTGCATAATCAGTCACATTTGTTTGAGTATATTCGTTTAACTGATGTTTTTATAATATCGATGATATAAATTTTATATTTTAACTTTTGATGGAGATATTTATTGCAACAACTTTTTAAATGGTAAATGACTGTTTTACATAATTTATAAATAGTGAAATAATAAAAACAAAAACAGTTGTTTGATTTTAATAAAAATCTGTATGACGTGATTGTAAATAATTAATGATGATATTTTTGTTAATATTTCATTTTGCATATTGCCCGCTAAATAAGCTGTAATTCAAAATTAATAAAACTTTGTTTATAATATATATTTTTTAACGACTTCCTTTCCCAATGAGGAGATATCGTTACCGCTCTGACAAACTTGATAAGTAATACATTTAAAGTATTGAGTAAACAGAAAATAACAAAAATGAGTTTTTAGGACAATACCTATAGTTTCGATATTTTGTATATAATATATATTTGTATGGACATGTAGATATGTTTTTTTTTTTTTTTTTAAACCATGTCCGCTCCCAATGTGGAGCATATGGAGATGTAGATATGTTACCAATGAAAATAGTTACATAATCATATTATTAGTTAAAAATGATATTATACATATTATATATCTGTTTTATCCATATTCAAAGTTTTTGTGAATACAGATTTTCTGTATCGCATATTTTCCAGCCACATTTTCACGACCACTCGATACTATTTTCATATATATGGGAAATCAATTGAATCGAAATAGATTGTGGTAGGAATGCTTCCGCGCGGCTAGTTTTATAACTTTATATGCGACATAGAGACTCAACACTACATTTAACAGACAGTGTGATAATTAATGTTTCAAAACGTTTGATAGTATCTATACACATATGAAACGTATATTAGTTTTGTCAATTGCTAGAATCCCGTATTCAAGCATCTATTTTATCACTTTGATTCCCAATTTTAACGTTTTATAGCATACAAAGTTTCATTTTAGCTTCCATTTTTGTGAGATATTAATATTAAATAATATTCGTTTTCAAAACATTTAAATTTAATTTACAAAAGTATAACAATTAAAATTTACATACAAATCAAAAATCAAAATTGTACTCAACAAATGATTTTTAAGTATTGCCACTATTAACAAAACACTAAATTGATTAAAAAGCAGCACAATTAAACTCAACAAAAAAATGTATTGGCCGACAAGTTGTATGCGCTTAATGCAGCTGCCAGCATGGTGATGAGTAAAATAACTATAGGCAAAATCTAATAAAATATTTCTGTATAATTGCAATATTCCTATTGTGAATTATAGTATTTGTCGTAAAACGGCCAAATGACGGTCTTTTGTTATTGTTAATGATTTTAAATAAAACTATTACATTAACAAAATCTAAATAAAGTATGTTAGTTTAGGCTTATAAGAAAACCTATTGATTAAATATAATATGTATTGATAACAATATTTTCATATTTTTATCAACCAACATTGCTTAATCTTTGAAATTGTTCAAATACTAAACGCTCAAAATATGACATCAGTATTAAAGATTCTTTCACACAAATGTGATACCTTGAAATGTGAAGGTTTTTTTAAAGTGATATATAATATGTAGATTTCAGTTAATTCATCAATATTGCAAACTAAAAAAAACTGAGCCTTTACTAGACGGATTTTTGAATACATACTGAACAAAATAGCACAATTGAGTATTGATAATGTTCATAGTAAAGTCTTTTTGTGACTATTAAAACAAATTAAATAAAATACTTATTTGATAACAGTTTTCTCGGAAATTTATAAAAGCTTAAAATAATTACTTAGTAAATGTGTAGACTTTTAATTTAATTAATCGTTTCAACTTAATCTGCATGGCATTAGAAGCGTAATCACCTCATAGATTTTTAGAGCAAGCACATCGTTTTCCTTAAATAATAAGCATTGGACGCTGCTCTTGGGCCTTGAAACTATGTGAAGTAATACTTAAATGGAATAGAGAAGTAAGAATATAACTTAATTGGAAAACCAGCGCACAGAGTCTCAAGTTTCAGAGCATGTCCCGCCGCAATGTCTTACACCAAAAAAACTCGAGATACAAATAATACTGGCCCGAAAAAATATTGAATAGTCCTAGTGTTAAAATTGTCTATAAATAGTTTTTGTGTCACCTAAGCCTTAGTTATTTTGCCGAAAAACTAGCTATTAGCTAAAAAACTATTAACACAAATAGGTTCTGATTGATAAATGATTAATGGTTTCAATTTGAGGTCTCTGGATGTATTTTTGTCGAAAAAAGAGTAAGACGATTCTTGGCTGCTCTAAATCTAAAAACAGTCTTCTAATCCAGGGTTTCCCAAACTATGTTTCGCGGAACACTGGTGTTCCAAAAAACCCGCATAGGTGTTCCGTAAAAAATTGGAATGATTTTATATGCTGTATTACATTTAAAAAACTTGGCTCATTCAAAAAATAATCTTCATATTGAAAGGCGAGTAATAGTCGATATGATATGTGATGGCTTCAAATTATTTTGGAAATAAATAATACGTGATATAAATACATCTATTTATAAATTATCCAACCTAAAAATAAGCTAAGTGTTCCGTTAAAATATCTGGATATGTGAAGTGTTTCATCGCAGAAAAAGTTTGGGAAACCCTGTTCTAATCTATGGGAACAAACGTTAATTTAACTTAACGACGTGTGTATGTATGCGAGAGAGTGAGTAAAGTAGGACGCGAATGCAACCACCAAAAAAGTGCTGAGACAAAAAAAAAACAAAAATAACGTCACGATTTATCGAATCTGCAATCGCCGGGGTAAACATGAGCAGTATTACCTGTAATACAATGTATTGGTTGATGCTAAGCGATTAATAATTTTCCCTGAATTCTTCACAGATATAGACTGCTGCAGTTGCAAAAATTCCGAGAAAATTGAAAACACACCGTTGATAATAAATAACTTTGTCTTCAAAACGCAATTTGATTAAATTGCATTTGAATATAAAATAATTATGTTCTTTTAAGCAAAAATATTATTTGAAAAGAATTATATAAAAATTGAAAAGCTGCCTCTTTTGAAAAAAGTCATTTGTAACTGAAATATTATGAAAACGCTTAAGTTAATGGAATAATGTGTAACAATAATAGCGACACAATCGAAACTTTGCACTGTCGTCCGAAGCTTAATTGACCACAAAGCTCAGCGCATTTTAAAGCACGGTTTGTTTCAAAAGCTGCACAGCGCACAACTGGCGGAAGCACAATTCTATAACCAAGTTATCCCTTGTACTACGTAACTCACTAGCGATATACTTTGAACATCGATTTAGATCGGAGGTTGTACAAGCTTTTTGAAGTATTGTAGAATTTGCCCTAGAGCTTTGTTCTTCTCAAAGAGTTATATTAATGTAATTTTAAGAAGTACGTTTTGCGATTGCTTTGCTTGATACATGTTAAGTTTAAATTCTCTATACCAGATTTTTCCCATTTCAAATATATTATAGAAATTGTTTTTTGTATGAGAAAATTCATTTTAAACATTCTGATTAGCTGTAGCAGTCCTATGGTGATAATTCTATAATACGAGCTGCAACCTGAAAATTTCAAATGAAACTAAGCTATTCTAGTCACATTAATTGTAAATACAATTAGTAGGTACTGAACATTGTGCTTAATTTAAAAAAAATAGAAAGACATTGTATTAAAAAAATAAGAGTACACTTACTATGACAATAATCGTTTAACTACACCTACCAATATTATTTCATTATTTTTAGTTTGTTAAAATGCTTTTATTGTATAATTAATTTTTATCAGCATTAATTTTAATGGATTCTTACATGGGAAGAGGCAAAACGTTTGGCATACGATAGATTTTTTTAAAGTTATTAGATTCGAAAGACATAAAAAAATGGTGCTGGCATTTATTATACATTGATAAAAAATCTTATAAAACGTTAGACGACCATAAATCGTATTGTATTAAACACGGTTTCTAAGTGGATAACGATAAAAGAATTTAATGTTTAAAAAACAAGCTTATTAATACAAACGATGAAGTTTGTTATATAGGGTTTGGAGGCAATTTCAGACATTATAAAACTTGTATATAAAGTTGAGTATTAGAGGTATCATATCATGTGGTAGACTTCACAAGTTCACACGCTACAAACAAACTTAAGTGCTTTTGACCTACAAAATTACCTTGCATGCTAGTTCTTCAGGTCAACTCTCAGCTCCTCTTTCCACTCCACTTGCGGCTTCCAATGCATGGCTACTTGGATCGTATCGACAGTAAAAACTTCTTTTTATAATATAATTTATTTGTAAATATAGTGATACGAAAACGTTTCGTTTGAGATGATTATATTCTCTCTCTTTACTTTTTTCAACTCACCGCGTCCATTTTTACCGGTTCCCGGTAAATTGCTCGAATGCAATTCCTCGAATGGAAATTGCTCGAATAACAAGTTCCTCGAATAACCAATTCCTCGAACGTCAAATGCTTGAATTACAAATGGCTCGAATTTCTTTATAAAAGTTTTATAAAACCTCAAGCATTAATTAATCATTCTTTAAAAAATATTTATGCAAGTCGGGAAATAGAAACCATAAATCAAAATAAAGTCAAAGTCATTTTTTTAAAGAATGATTAATTAATGTTTAAGCTTTTATAAAACTTTTATAAAAAATTTCGAGCAATTTGTAATTCGAGCATTTGACTTTTGAGGAATTGGTTATTCGAGGAACTTGTTATTCGAGCAATTTACCGGCTCCCGTTTTTACCAACTTCTATAAAGTTATACTCGCAAAAGATTAAAAAAAAATGAAATGAACTATATACATAGAATAAATAGCAAGAAAATAGAAAAATGCTTGGAAGTATAGCGAGTCATGGCTTAAAATAAAGGGTAAATATGAAATTCAACATTTAAAAATTAATATTTATCACAAAACTTTTACTTTAAAAACAAATTGAAATGTTTTTATAAAATAAGTAAATGATTTTTCATTTATTTTCTGTATATATAATTAAAATAAAACAAAATATTTCATCTAAGGATTCTGACCCGAATAAAAAATAAACATGATTAAATAAATTTCTTTTATTTCCCAAGTAAAACTTTTTTATCCATGTCCGCTCCCAATGTAGAGCATATGGCCTCCTAATGGAGGAATGTCAACAGAATTTTTCTACGAGAACTGTTTGTTTCCTCAGTCACTCAACCTCTCTTTTTCAAAGAGAGTAGTAGAGATATAAGGATAAGGATTAGACAGGACTAGTGGTTAACTAATCGCTCTCGCTACGCCCAGTTATAAAAGATTTTAAATGATGGGAGGGAATTTTTAGACATCACAAACACCCAAAACAATGCTGTTCGTACTGGGCCCGAACCTGTAAGATCCATCACGGAAGCCAACAACGCTAACTGGTGCGCCATATGACCCGACAGCTTAAATATATCAGAGTATATTATATTTTTTAAATATATTTTTTATTATATTTTAAAACTCGTCGATAAATATAAGACCAATAACGTTGCCTTTTGTGAAATGCTAAGGTAGGTATTTTTTCATTCCGGTAGAATAAAATAAATAAGAAAAGCCGAAATTAAAGAAGACCCAAATCTCAATGCCATAGAACAAAAGAGTATAATACCTATCTAGGCTAAAAGAACAATTCAAATTAATAAGCTATGCACAATGGCTTTTTGAAAAGGAATTTCATTTGAAACAATCAAACGGAATAGTTTTAAATCGATTCATCTCTTAAATTAAATCTATTCATCCCAAAAGATATGCTCCTTTTTAAATTAAAATCGCAAGCTTACACGGTAAAGCAGTATTTACGCAAAAGTAATTGCCCGAAAAAGATAAAATATAAAATAAGCTACGATGAATTATTCAGATGATAAAAGACTATATATTTTTTTTTTTATTTTTTATGGCCACTGTCGTATTAAATTGATATTTAAATAAGTATATGCCTTTCTGGTAATTATTATATATTATCTTAAATATTTAAATAGTTTCCAGTCTTGTAACGTCTTTTCGCGTTCAGCTAATGCAGTTGCGGTGGTCAGGGGTTCGAATACCCAAATTAAAATATTTAAACGAATTTGTAGATTTGTATTTAAATACGTGATTCTAAAAAAAATGACAGCTGCCTGATTCTAAAAACAAAGTAGACAGAGAACGATTAGCTGACAACTTTTCTTTTCCTGACTCGACACTTCTTTCTTAAATCTTTTCAAATAGATAAAGATTGAGTTATTGAATAACAGCCAATTTTCGTAATTAAAATTTTCATATAAATTAAATATATTGCACATTTCTTTCTACATAACTCTTGTTTAATTGTTTTTCAACGTAAACAAATACTACTGTTTTTTTCACGAAGTTTTCATATTCAAATCAACATTTTCGGCAGAGCTTTTTTTGCAAACAGAAAGACTTATAATGTAGAGAAACTTTTTATGTGATGTTGATACACGAGCCTTTAGAGTTTAGATAAAGCTCGTCACGAATGGAAGCCTCTTTAAATGAAGCTTTTTTATGAACTCCGTATGGTTTCAAATTGAAAAGAATGTGGATTTTTTTGTTAAACTGTGAACAAAATATTACACATTCAAAATAGCTTTTTGTGTCAAATAAGAAACGATACTAAAGATGCCTACCTCTTAGATTTTTTATTTGTAGGTTCCGTACCTGATATTTATGTATGTAGGTACTTTCAATTAACTGTAATTAAAATATATTATTTTGATATACATATATATGAAATTAAAAAGCCATTCATGTTATTATTTTTTAATACACAGTAATTGTGTATATATAAAAAAAACAAACTTTTGTTGTATAATTAAATTAAACTGAAAATATATATGATATAATAAAAAGAATCAGAAAAAGGAAAAATAATTCAATCGAAGAACCTAATTATTATAAAACATAGTTTAAATTTAAAATAAAAAATAATATTAATTTATGTATCACCATGTATAATATTAATTCATGTACATATTAAATGTATTATAGATAAGTATTACAAATTTATATTTATTTAAAATTTTGTTGCATATTTGATTCATAAATCGATAGGACAAATTATTATAGGTTTAATTTTTTCCTGTTTTGAAATGTCACTGTTCTGTCATATCATGATCCATCAAATTATGTTCTGTGTTGTTTTTTTAATATATATAATTCATATGTGCCCTAAACGTTACGCCGTCATAAGATTATTCCAAGGGTTTTTAAAAAAAATATAAACCCATATTAAAACATATTGAATTATCATTTATGTTTCACATAATAAAATTATGATGCTAAATTTTCATTAATTTAACAACAAAATATATCATCAAAGCTTAATATTTCCCTTTAAACTTGGTTTTATTCGATATACACATATAATGAGAGACCTTGAACACCTGCGGTAACCTCTAATAAATAATGTTTAGGCAAATAATAGGGATCGGTATCCAAAATATCTGCGAACACTACTCATAAATCAAATTTCAACCACAAAAATATTTTAAATAATCAACCCTCTTTAAGCTTCAACGCTATCTAATAGTGCTTAGCAAAATTGGTGCTTAATTGTACCCGTATAAACTTTACCACCCTTTATATTATAGCCGGAACCTATTAATTTTACCACATCTCGTCGCAAGATTGCGCTATTTTCAAACGTCAACAAAAATATAACAATTTTTCAACAAATTGTAACAGTATAGTTGAATTTATTGCAAAATTTCTAACAGATAAATTTAAAAGGCTTTTTTAATTCACTTGTCAATAAAAAAATATATTTTTTGATCGAAATAACAAATAACATCATTGTTATAAGGTTTAAATTACTAAATATTTGATTTTTCCAAAAAAATAGTTGATAGCTATTGCAGTATTGCGCCATTGTTAAAACTATGTACTTATGACGATAGAGTGATTTTTTATTTATTGTGAAAGTAAATGGCAATGCGTTGAGAAAAAAATATATTTACTGTATCGAAAAAGGTATGTTGTCTTAAGCGGATGTAAATTTGAAGAATTTATCCTTTAACGACACTGTATAAATATGTAGAAATAAAGCATTGAAATGCGTATCAAAAGAAATATTTAGTGTAATACAATTTTATTTTAATGATACAATGACGTTGTCTTATTAGTTGATAATTTATTAAATCTGAATAAACTGAAATTTATTAATGTTTTAAATGAAGGTAAAAATTTTAAGCAAAAGTTAGATACTAGTGACATTTTTAAAAAATAATATAAATTGAATAAACACGTAAAAACACCACAAAAGAAAATAGAGTATAAGTTTTGTGGCAAAGTATTCTCAACAGTTTTCCCATTTTAGAATTTTGTAGTCAAATTTACTTCCGAGGCCTTATAACAAACGACTCCCTATGGCGTAAACAATCTTTACTTCAAACCACACTAAGTCTTTTACATTATATTATATGTTCACATTGAAAAAAAAGCTCGATGTTGAAAAAGTTTTATTTATACAAACCATCTTCTCAACACTCGACAAAAGTCTTCTGAATGTATTTTACATATTTTACTAGTACTTTAGAACTCGATACAAAGAACTGAATTAGATGCTAGGGAGTTTTGAATGCAATGGTGCAAACTTTATCTGCCAGGAATACAAATTGGTTGTTGAATTTGCTTGGAGTGAAAAACAATTGTACTTTTAATGAAAACAAGTTTTTTCATCATTCAAAAACTTCTTTATAGTAAACAAATTTTGATTTCCTTCTACTGTAATATGTTGCAAATTTAAGAAGTTAAACTAACCTAATAAAGCGGATCGTATAAAATGAAAAAAATATTTTTATTTATCTGATTATATTATTATAAAACTTTATATTATTTATTATATTATGATTATATTATTATTATATATTATTATAAAACTGATCAATTACACAACATTATTTAATTGACAAAAACGATGCTTGTAATGCAGAGAATACTGACTACAACTGTTTAACGAGTGTTGGTTGGGTGCTTAAGTGCGCCGTTTTTTCAAGAGTTTTAGTTACGATCCATTTTGAAGAACACATTTAGGCGTAGGATATTTTTTTTTATTAGGATCCAATTTTAGAACCCCAACAATATAAGTAATATCAGAGTAGTTCTTCATTTAAACTATCTAAAAACTGTTCTCACTCCTCTATCTATTACTATTATATTTAAATATTACTCAAAACGTCCCACGCACATTATACTTACTTTGGACTGTCTGAAATACCCGCCACGTGATTGTGTTGGACGGTTTGTATACTCAAAAAGGTGACTGTATTGGATATTTTATAACGTAAAAAAAGCGCCATGCATGTAAGAATACCACTACCGATATTTAAAGCAGCAACCATTATGGTTCTCAATAAATAAATAAAGAATACATTTTTTTGCAATAATACTAAATCGCAATATTCCGGGCCAACAATCTTTTTTTTACTTTCGATGGCTTCGGCGGTAACTTTGTGGAAGTTCATTTTAATAGAAAATTTAAATTAACTTTGATTATTCCACGTATCGTGGAATAATCAAAGTTAATTTAAATTTTCTATTAATCTTTTTTTGTTTATAATTCTTTTTTTCTGTTTGGTATTACGTCTTCTTCGCCTTTTGGTTGCTTCTAGTACTTATGGGCTTTCAGTATTCTAACCGTCATGGGAAGTTAGGTCTTTGAACGATTCATCTTCCATCAAATTTGCAATATGTTAGATACTTTGGAAACATCCACTCGACATATCCGAGTATTTACGGCCCAACGTGAGAGCTGACAATGTTTGCCTTTCAATAGATTAAATAAAGCTTACTTTTGAGCCACCGCTGTCAATTATCAAACAGTTGCAGCTCCCCAAAGTTTGGTTTACTTAACATCCAAGCTTTTGATCAATACGCCAAAGTGTTGAATATTTAAAATATTTCAATAAATTACGCCGTGATTATTGATTTTTTTTTTGTTATAAAATATGTAATTCAAGCTCTAGCGGGCGAATAATTTTATGAAAAATCTTTGGAATGTTTATGTCACAAAATAAGTCAACGTTATTCAAAAGCACCACGTTTGGTGGCTCTTGCGTATTGTAATGCAGGTCATCTGTTTGTGGAGCTACAAGTAACTAAGTACAAAGTACCAGCAAGGTTTGTGTGGCAATGACAAAGTTGTGGTTAAAGCTCACGCGATGTTTGTTTTGCCACCCCTGTGTTTCAGACACAGCGTATCATTGATGTAATTAAAAATCCAGGAATTTCGCAACGTATTAAGTCATTGAAATGGAATTAATCATAAGACTGAACTACCTAGGCCAAGGGTTTCCTGGGGGGTCGCCAATTTTTTTTAGATTTTAACAATAAAGCAAATCGAGGATTTCAAATTCCTCGGTGAGCTAAAAAAAAAAGCTTCGGACACAATCCGGGCAAAAAGTAAATCGAGGATTTCAAATTCCTGGAGGGGGGTCCGCTAGTCACACGGCTTTTATAAAAAGGGGTCGCCACCAGAAAAAGGTTGGGAACCTATGACCTAGGCGATCAATTTTGAACATTTTCCTCAAGCCAAATGAAATAGTTTCTGAGCGATAAGTTATCCATTGGTGTAGGTATATAGGTGAATTGTAGTTTTAAAAGAAATTGATTTGATCAAATAGTGGCCATAATAGTTTAATGGCAAATAACTTAAGACAACATTTCGTATTACGTTCTGTGATTTTTTTATTACATCTGTTGTACAAAAGATAACGTGATTGTTGACAGTCGCTTGATAATGTAATATGCTCATTTTATTATATCTCATCGTAGGTAAGTTGAAAAATAAGAAAAAAAGTATTTTTTGACACAAAAATACTCTGTACAGCCATAAACAACAGTCCATGCCAGTGATAAATTTGTAAAGTGCCACTCAATGAAAAGTAAATTTTACAACAATCTCTTAGTTATTAAATCGCTATATTGTATAAACAAGTTCAGCAGTATTAGTTAAATAAAATAACAAAAAGTATTTAAAATACGAAGGAAATACTTAACTACAAATAATAAAATACTGTTACTTAGGTAAGGATGCGAATGACCTGTCGCAGCGAGCTTAAAAATAAGATGAAATTGAGAGCGGCTCGCTTCATAGCAATAACTGTAAATATTGTATTTATGTGGCAAAAGGAAATATTATTGTTTCCATCAATTAGAATAATTATGAATTCGGTATATATATTTAATTTAAAAATACGTAAACACAGTGCCACCGAGAAATGCTGTAAGTGCCAAAAGTTTCATTCAAAGTCTTTGGTCTACAGCAGTGAAAGGGAACATGCGGCCTCTTGACTACTCTGATGCGGCCTTTTGACTTGATCAAAAAATTATACGCAAGCGTTTAAAATCGTTATAAATGAAAAGGTTCCCCACCCATGGCTAACAGTCTACACCAGGCGTGGGGAACCTGCCGCTTTAAAGCCGTATGCGGCCTTTTTGGCTACTCTAGTGTGGCCTTCTAGCCAATTCTGTAATTTTGTAAATGTATGTTAATTCGTAAATTCCTGACATATTCTGACCATAAATTTCTGTTTCCGGCCAAAGATTTTCTAGCCAATGTTTACTGCGGCTTAATGTCGAATCAGAAAAAAAATGCGGCCTTTAGATAAGAAAAGTTTCCCCACCCCTGGTCTACACCATTTAAGATGTGCATAGATATTACAGTTGGCCGTCCTTTAAAAGTTAATTCTTGTAATTGTAAAATATAGTCAATAAACAAGATTTTTCAGTGCAGTGTTTTTTGTGAGTGTTGTTTTGTTTTTTATTTTTATAACTAGCTGGCCCGACGAACTTCGTACCGCCTCAGAATCAATAAGTGTTGTGTTAACTTGATAACTTGAAACATGATGACTACCGAGCCAACCTTTAGTAGTAAATTGTGCGGTGGCAAGCCAGGCAGATCCATTGAGTTTAAAAATTCAGTTGGATAGTTGGTTGCTTCGTCTTCGTTTGTTTCACGGTCGATAGATTTGAAGGAATGTAGTGGACCAACGATTTGATTTTGAATTGTGAAGTTTAAATGATCCACATCTTTGTTCTTCACCGCAAGAATTGCTCGTTCACTCAACCAATTGTGATTTTCGTGATTAGATGTTTGGGAACATTTTGTTGATGAAGCCATCCTTCGTTGAGACGAAATTACTAAAATTCGGCGCAAACAAAGTCAATCCGTTCGATTCGTCAACAGGAACACGGTCGTTACCGACGATAGTCGAAGATCGTTTTCTAGCTTAAAGCATTTTTCTCTTCTCCTTCGGGGCCGAGTTGATAATCCTCAAATTCTCATGACTATTAATTTACATACTCCCAATTTATTCTTACGTGGGCAAAACTATGAGCAAAAACTTTTATTTCTAAAAACTTATACCTCGCTTAAGAGGTATGAGTCACCAGTTCCAAGGGCCGTTAGATTGATCAACGCATGCCTAGAGAAGTGGACATTTTTAGTGATTTAGTGTTTGTGAACTGTTTGTAAAATTTTACTATTTTATTTCTTGATTTTTTATGTTGATTTTGATGTATTACGTAGTTTTATTTTATATTTTGTCTTATTATATTTTTCAAGTACATGGCAAATTGGCGTCAGCTGTTATGTCATGTACTGTAATTTTAATTTTTCACAATAAATAAATAGTCAGCAATTGCTTGGAGAAATCTTCGGCAGATGGATCGTTTAGCAATGCAACTCGCATGTTTGTCGTCAACTGAAGTTTCTTCACATAGCGCCAGAGTCAATGATTTGAGGCAAGCGTTTATTTCATCGGCAGCGGTCGATCTTGGAATGACTGGTAGTGTTTGGCGGAAATCGCCAGAAAGTACAATCATTGCGCCTCCAAAAGATCTTGAGTCATTGAACAGATCTTTCATAGTTCGATTGAGTGCTTCCAATGCGCATTTGTGCGCCATTGTCCATTCATCCCAGGTGACGGTTGTATTTACTACCAAAAAAATGCCATTGCTGAGTGTTTCGCACTCTTGCATGTCGGTTTTTCAGTGATTTGAAGGTCAATTACCTTCATTAACGTATCGTACATTTCCTTCTGTTGAGGGTTCAACAGTGGTACATTCGTTCAAACTGATTGGTTCAATGCATCCCTATCATATTCACGTTCACGTTCCGATTTTTGATTGAAAGCGTCGTTCATTCCACGATCTGGCGTTGGCATTCCTAACTTGACTAACAAACTGCCGCACATAAAGTAAAACATGTCTTCGATCAAAAGCAAAGCCTGGTTATGTATCTTTTCATCCATCTCGAGATCGAGATTCCCTGAACTGACACGAATTCAATGTAAAATGTATTCAGAAATGTCATCCTTGTACTTGTTCCACAGTCCGCGGGGATTCGATGGGAAATATTTCAAAATAATGATGGAAAATAATGTGCGTATCTCACTTGGAGATTCAGAAACAATTTCTTCAGCGATTGTCATGTCACAATGAGTATCATTTTCAAGCAAATTGAGCTGTTGACATGCAAGTAGAAGCATTCGTCATTTTTCGGATGAACTGTGTAAATGCGACCAAGAGCATCAGTAGTCATTTGGATAATCAGGAACCGCATCGCCTTGCTTTCGACGTTAAAATTTCTTCGATGTAGCTTTCCAAGTGTAATAACGTCACATCTCAGAGTAGAGCAACGTTCGTGCAAACAGCGTAATATCGTTGTCAAAAAAATTATCATACCTAATTATAAACATAACTTTATTTCAATATTATCCGATTTTCTTTCGTTTTCATTTCATATCATCGATTTTTTTATTCTTATCCATACTCTAAATTTAAAATTCTTTAAAAGTCAATCGTATTCAAAAGAAGCGGATCAAACGAGTTTTGGAAACATTGCCATCTAGCGGATGAAATCTGCATACAACGACATTTTCATTATTTTAAGCTGTTCGTCATTTGAAAACTGTATGAGAATATTAATTTTCTTCATAATTTCTTTCCCGTGATATTGTTTCGATGTTTTAATGCTTATTCTGCTATTCTAGGCGAAGACGAATTTAATAAATCAAAGATCATTAAAATCCGTGCTGCCATTCTCGAGATATACGTGGTGTAACCAACCCCATTTTGTGTTATATATATAGATTTAAAACGGTTATTGAGTTGATATTGTTTTACAAATCCATTATTGTAAAATTTTAGTTTTAAAGATTTGAAATATTTATTTATTTATTGCTAAAAATTAAAATTACAGTACATGTCATAGCAGCTGACGCCAATTCGCCATGCACTTGAAAAATATAAGACAAAATATAAAATAAAAATACACAGTAATATATTTCGGTATGTAGTTAAAATATAATATATGTTTGTAAAACGGGAAAGAAAAGACCTTGTATATATTATTTCATCTCAAATAATAGTTTGAAACTTTAAAAGAAATAAAAACGTCGTTAGAAAGTTATATATTCTAAAATGCTGGAAAGCTACTTGCATAAACCAAGTTTTACTTTGTCTTCGTTGAAGAAAAAGCAAAACATTTTTCTGAAAGTCTCACTTAACCACAGAAGCCTTTTGCAAAGACTCTGGATTCCATTATTCTGAATGATGTCGCCATGGCCATTGAGATGGTATAAAATAATGAGAGACATTCACATTTCCGCGCGCTTGAATGCAATTTTCACTGCGTTTTCGTGTACTGCAAAGCGATTTCTTACTCTCAAACGAGCGTATAAAAGAATCGTTACTTTGACGACCTAACACTTTCAATCAATAGCAATGCACATTATATTTCAATTACAAAAGAGTGGCAATTCATATAAAATACTCGTGCTTCCTTAATAAAATTGTGTTCAGAAAATCAACATGAGGTTTTTCTGTACTTAAGTAATCGAGTGGTTAACGCTGTAAGGCGACTGCCTATTCATTTGTAGTATTCAAGAACTCAAATGATCATACGGAAAAGTTCTTATATTGATTTGAATATTTATTTATGGGTTTTAACCCAAAGGTGTAGATATTTGGGTATATTACAATCCTTCATGCCTATGCAATTCTTGAAACGAAATATATCGAGCGTAGCGATAAGCTTTCTGTAATACTGTACTTTGTAAATTTGATCAACCGAGTAACACCTAGTTTTCGTGTATCGTTGATATCTTTTTATACTACTCAAAATTATTTCTTTAACCACTCTTTACGGACGCAAACACACATATATATATATGTAAACTACAGCAGCGTTTAAAGCATTTAAATGATTACTAAGAATGTCTTAAGAGCAGTTTTATCAAATTTGGTTTATTGCACTTAAGTGTGCTACATTTTTTGTCAGAGTTTTAAAAACAGCATTCAATAAGCGGTTTTATTTTCATAAATACTTTAAAAGAAACGAAGAATCAATATTAGTCAGATGACAATTTATTCTTAGAAATAATTATTACTTATTTGCTCAAATTCTTGTTTAAAAGTAAACATCGAATGATAAAGAAGGGTACGCTCCGCTATTTTTATTAGTAGAAAAGTGAGAAGGGAGTTTTAGACATCACAAACACTCATGCTTTTGCGAAGAAATTGATAATTCGATTGAAAAAATGCTGTTCGTGGAAACACTCGATTTTTTGAAATCTGCCATAGTAGCCAACGACGTTGACCACTGCGCCACAAACCAGACTGTTTATACACTTAAAACAATATTTAAGGAAAAAAAATGTTATTTTCAATTACAGCCTGCAAGTGTTTGACTATCACAATTGCTTTCTGGAAAACAACAAACACAGTCCAAGCGTTTATTTCGTACTTATCCTCACGTATCAAGCCATTAGAGCTTTACATAACACCAAGCGTAATTTAGCGAGCAGTACGTCATCTTGTTAAAGTTAAATTCATCATTCATCATGGAAACTAAGCTAAATGATTCACCTAGATTTATAATTTCTACTTAACGATAAAAAATGCTTACGTTTTTATCAAGATAGAAGAAACAAATAAATTATTTACATTTATACAATTCAAATTCCTTGAATTGTGTACAATCAAATGAGCTATTTTCATACATTCGATGGATTCGGCGGTAACTTTGTGGAAGTTAATTTTTATAAAAAATATAAAGTTATTTTCATTTAAGATACTGTTTTTCGTAATTTCCAGGCGTTTAAGTTTACAGATAAACTTAAACTGACTGATCTGAGTTCATCCGTGAACTTGAATTCCGAAAGATGCCAAAAATCGAATACCAGAACGTAAGCTACAAAGCTAATGGAAATGTTTGAAGTTTTTAAAATACAAATTTTATGTTCCGGAATTCTGTTGATGACACTCGGTTGACATTTAAAATTATTTGTGTATCATAAATCAAAAAAAATGAAGATTATCTTTTATTGACTGTATGATTAGTTGGTTGTAAGTCGTGGCCAATGGTTTGCTTTTATTTGTATGCTTAAAGTGCTTGTCATGTTATTTTCAAGATTTTATATCACGTTTTATTTATTCCCAATTTTCGATGGATGCGGCGCGGCGGTAACTTAATTTTTAACAAGGTGTATACGGTATGCACAAATTTGTGCGTTTCGGTACGGTCAACTTCAAATATAAAATATACATGTAAAAAATCGTATTTCTTCTGTTAAAATTGCTTTGCTGCGAAGTGGATTGATGTCACTAAAAGGCAAAAATTGCTGTCGATTTTTCACTCGATTAAAACATGGCTAAAAATCTTTTTGGCTAATATTTTTTTGAAGAATATCGATTCGTGGATTCAATAAATAATGATGATCATGAAAGATTCGCACGCTACCCGAAAGATGGCTGAAAGTGGTGGACAGCGATAAACAATACTTTCAATCATAAATGTATTACCAGTAATAGAAAATTTAAATTAACTTTGATTATTCCACGTAGTTAATTTGAATTTTCTATTAAAATGAACTTCCACAAAGTTACCGCCGAAACCATCGAAAGTATTACCAGTATTTTACAATAAAAATCTCGAATTCCGGAAAACAAAACAGCGGAAGCAATGTTGTACAGATAATATTATAGTTTGTACCCACTTGATTTTTAAAATTAATGTGATTTTTATACACTTCGTGATTTGATTTTACGGTTTTATGCAATCCACAGTTTGAAGTTAACTGATATTACCTACCTGAGGTTGACACAATCTGCAACCCGCTGCAGCAAACAATTTTTAAGAAACTGCCCCGTATTCATTGGGTATACAATTACATTTGATTAATATGTTACCCCACATGTCATGTAACAAATGTTGAAACGTGATTCGCTTCTTTAAGAAACATTCTCAGACAGAATATTAAAAAGTTTACAAATAAGTCTAAAAAAATATTATAATTTTTAATTTGTATGTTACAAAATGAAGGTTGATGTTTTTTCCGATTTTTATGGACGCAGAAAGGGTCGGTCTAATGATGCTTCTTAAAAAAATTGAACTCGAACAATTTTTAGCACATCATATGGAGCAACTGAGTTATTCAATTTAATTTTATATTTATTCACCACTCTAGTTTTTTTTTTAGTTGGTGCGAGTGTTTGAAGTCAGACTGTAAATTTTATAATGTTGAATACTTACTATTGTAAATGGGTGTTTTTTCAAAATTAATTAAACTGTTATATGTTAACGGTTGATAAGTAGACAAGTCACTATTTCATTGCATCTTGCAAAGTAAAAAATGAAGATATGTTATTTAAAATAGTAAAAAAACACTATCAATTACAGTGAGATAAAAACATTTCATTTCATTTAACTTTTGAGAATAACTTTGTTAATGATTAAAAAATATATTGTAAAAATCTTCTACACTTCTTTTCTTTGTAACATAATACACTTTTAACTTTTGTTTTTATTTGACGTATTTGATTAACTATCGATTTTCTCCCAAATAACACTCCTAGAGCGGCTCATCTGTTCTTACTTATAGTTTTAAACATATTTCTATATTATAACGATGAAATTTCAAAACTAAGAAAATTAAATTAATTAAATTAAAACAGTTTGGTTCGGTAAATTTACCAAAAAAAAAATGATATTTTAGCTGGATTTTTAAGAATATTTTAGGTGTCTTTTATGGTTTGCATTTCATTATTTTTTGACAAACTAAATTTTTTGAATATTATATTCTCATATTATATTAACTAAGATTTTAAATGAATATTTCAATCAATGGCAAATGAGTTATATACGTTACCCTGATTTACATAACTAGTTATAAAATGGTACCTATACAATAAAATGTTATTATAATGTTTTCATATCACCAAAAACAAGTAATACTATTCTTCAAATTCATTATACATTACAAAAGAGCGTGTTCAAGCATGCTATGACTAATTTATAGCACTTTCAATAGTCTAACTACATATTGTAATATGTTAAGAATGCTAGCTTATTTTTAGTCATTTATCCTATGATCCGTAGTCGTGATACAATATCGGTATTTACAACAAGTCTGACTCCTGAAAAAAAAGATGTAACTTAATGTTTATTACAAGTAAAAGAAGAATTAATCGCACATTTTTGTGACTCCGACTCAACAAATAATGTTTTGATTAATTATGTTTTGTACTCAGAGATAACTTTTATAGTATAGAATGATAATGTGTTTGTTTTCTGCGGAAATAATATTACTTTAAAAAATTCTATTAAAACTCTTCCTTATGACAACACAGAGACAATATAACTTACGCATAATATTTATCTATAAATAAGTAACGTAATAAGTCAACGTGTTCTACAGAAAAGGTCGAGATGTAATAAATTAAAAGAAAAACAAACACATTTGAACGAGTTGTAGGATCGTTTTACAAACACTTGGGCATTCAATATCAGGCACCAAAACACACACTTTATAAATTAATTAAGAAATGCGTTTTATTTCTCCCACAAGAACCGGATATTATAAAATTGAACTTTTTTAATTAATATTTATTTTTGTATTTAATTGCTTGTTCCTTACATCATGAAACCGACGTTTGGCAACAAAAAACAATAATAATTTCATATCTTGGAATGTTTTTCGTAAGTATTAAATACAAATGAATATAAAGAGCAATTGTTATTAAATATTATCTTTGAAAATAATAATATTATGGTTTAGTTATGCAACTTCCTTCAATAAATATTAATATAATTGTCTCAATATTTGCATTAGTAACATATTATATAAATCATTTAAACTTATTTTTTTAGACAAAAACTTTAAAAAAAAACATGTACAAAAGTTTTGATGTGTTCAATTATTTGTAAAAAAAGTAGGAAGCAAGCGATTGACAACTTGAAAACAGTACCATCAATATAAATTAAATGTTAAAAAAAACACTAGAATGTTCATAGTATTTTTTATAGCGTTACTTTTCATTGTATTAAGACGTTGACCACTTCACTATTGAACATTTCAATAAAAAATGAAAACAATGTCATGGATAAAAATCAATTTTGATCACATTGTTTTCTGGCTGGACGTAGAAATAAAATTAATAAGATTCAATACTGTATATGATTTGTCACGTCTGATATATTAAATATGTCATAAAAATTTGTCGCCTGACTTGCAATGTCACCGTGTGGCATGCTCAAGCAAGTAAGGTAAAGTTTACCTTATATGTACGTAACAAATAACATAATTGCCTAGACATGAGATATTTTCCATTTCGAGGCTCATGATGTGTATGTGGCTGAATATTAATTTATAGTACTTTTGTACACAAGGTTGTCTGGTCTCGACTGATCAAACCGTTTAATTACATTTATACTGCAAGACATAATGTGACTAAGACCATTAAGGTCTGAACACACTTTGATAAAAGCGAAGGTATATTTTTATATGCACACTTCAGTCACTTAAATTTTTATTAGAATTGCATAGTCAATACTAGGGCTTCGAATTCCGGTATCTCGGGATTCATTGTAACATATAAAAACATCATATATAAATACTTCCCGAATTACTAACACAATATATTAGATATATAAAAAAACTTCAGCTTCTTTGAGTACAGATTTTATATAAAACATATACAGAAAATAAATGCATCTTAAATTAAATTTGATAACTTTGTTACTCCACTTGTGTTAAAAAATGTGACACGTGTCTCGTTTCTGTGTTACGATAGTTTTACCAAATTAAAAAAAACAATTGGGTTGTTTATTCAGAAAGAAGCAAAATATGTATTTTATTGATGAGTTTGTAAAAGAAACATTTTTATGAGCATTTCATATTTTCAGGATTCAACAAAAAAATAAACTGAAAGATTTTATGGGTTCATGATTAAAATACAAGCTTAAAGTAAACAACATTAATTTTAAAAATGTATAGCTTATTAAAAAAAAAAATGTCAAATAGTAAATCATTGCTTATAAAAATAATACAATTTAAAGTTTTTATAATGTTACTTAATTACTCAAATTTGAAGATTTTTGAAGTAAGAAGTGTTTTCAAATCATGTGAATGTATTTTTACAATATCGGATAAAATATAATTATTTGATAATGTAGGAAATACAATCTCCATATAAAGGTTAATAATAAAAATGACACGCAAAGAATAATATTGTAAAACAGTATATGAATAATAATAGGAGCTACTGACGCATATACAATTGTGTCACAAAAACGATATTTCATGACAAACGAATTTCGTGCTTCCATTTTAAGTTTATGTTATATACATATGTGATATGCATGTTTGAATGAAAATTTTCGCAACAATTTTCATATTGCAAAAATTTCTACCTCTAACTTTACTTTTGTCGTGGCACACAGGCATTTTTCGTGTGTGTGTGGGTCTACGCCGTAGGTCACGTCTACGCTGCTCTCGCGGGCCGCTTCTGTTACGTGCTACAAATCTCTAATCTCAATCCAGCAGAAACTCTCAAATTGTATTTGAAAAAATCAAGAAGTTATATTTGAGCTAATGAACTCATATTATCACTTTAAAATTATAACTCGACGGAATTGCGGTTTTAATATTTTATTGAATTCATAAATGTCTCCCCCTTTTTGTGTTTTTTTTTATTTTTATTTTCAATTTAATGGTTAAATTGAAAATATAAATGATTTTGAAAAAACATACTTCCAATGAGATTTAATGAAATAATCGATCAGTCGGAATTTGTCATGTATTTTTGTCACACAGCTAATAAGTACAATGCAACATCAAGAGTGGAGACCAATTATTATTGACATTTACTTTTGAGTAAGTGAACTACGACATAGACATTTGAAATAAGTAGTTTATCTAACCTAATCTCGTACTCAATAAGTAACTGTTAAAATATTGTTAATAAATCGTATGCCTACGTTTCTATTTTCCGCAATAGTAACAAATATTGAGAATATGAAAAAAACCGAAATATAGGGTAAATTTTTTTTACTAACGACCCAAGATTCAATTTTAGTTTTCTTAATGCATTTAAGTTAGTAAATAGTGGCAAAATAATAGAAATTTAAAACATTTGTACGTTTAAAATTAATATTAAAGATTTATCACACACCTTCAGTTAAAATTTTATAATAAAAAGTAAAGTTAATTGTTTAAGTTTAAGATTAAGATTAATATTGATATTTAAATACCAGAGATTGTCTGAGATATTTAGTGTTTAGTAACTCTGCAAATATACCTTCAGTAAAAGCATCTTGTATGCTTTCAAAAAATATGTAGGGACTTGTATAAGACTGTAGGCGCGTGTAAAATCAAATAAAATCATACTCTTCGTGTATAGGTCGTCAAGAGACTAAACAAAAGTCGTAGAGTTTTCACCATTTATCATGAATTGTACACGCATGGCTTAATGTTATAAGATTCAAGAATTTGAATCGAAGTACATGTAACATGTAGCCAACACACTGCTGAAAACATTTAGAAAACATACGTGCAGTTTTGCTTTTACTTTATTTATAGCTCTTAACATAAAAATATTTTTTACCAAAAATTAAAAGAAATAAACATACATAAAAATGATAATTTTCATATTTGATGTATATTTTATTGATCCAATTATATGCAATTCACGCTTATTGCAAAAGATTTGATTGTTCGTAAATTTATCTCAAAAGAATTGTTTTTATTCGAATATTTTTTGAAAATCCATGTTCTTAGGCAAAATCATTTTAAATCGAATTTAAATAAAATAAAATATATTTCGTTGAGGTATTGGAATCAATCTCGTGAACAGTGTGCAAAGATTCTCCATCTGTAATTGGTTACACGAAAGCTGAATTCTATGCTATTATTTTGTTGTGGAAATTTTTTTATGTTTTATTAATATTTTGGAACCGAAAGCGAGAGCTAAACAAACTGTAATAATCTTAAGCAAAAGTCAGTAATTTGTTTGAATTTTTGGTTATGTATACTTTACAATGAAATCAAAAACTGGACGAGATAAGAAAACATAATTATATTTTTACTTCGAATGCAAATTGTTTTTTTTTAAATTTCTGTTACCTATTCGTTTTTCCGAAGAGAGATGCACACCTTTACTTATTTTACTTATAAATTATCCGCAGTATTGGAAGATCAAATTAATACGTGGACTCGAGAAAAGATCTTTAGGTAACTAAAAACTCTGTTAACTAGATAGTATTGTAAAAAAATAATAATAATTGTATCGTAATTTAAAAAAATATATCAAAAACTTGCGTAGAATAATCTGGTCTGGTCATATTTAACGTTTTGCGCATAAAAATCGTCACATTATATACCAGTCAGAAACCATAGTTTACTAACTATGGTTTCCGTAAAAAAAATAGCAATGATTTTTTTAAAATACTTGAACGTAGTTGTAGCTTGGATTAGAATGGCAGTTCGCTACAGCTTGATTTAGGTTAGAGTGCGAAAGTATATGGAGAATAATATTGAAATTTAATTTGAACATGACAATAATACACGGAAAATACTATTTTTTCCAGATAATAATTTATTGAAGATTGTTTAATTTTAATCATGTTCACTCTCAAAACACTACTAATGATTTATTTCTTTAAGAACTGCTTGTTGCTTACCCAATCTTTTTTGATATAGTAATAAAGAATACATGGATACGGCATGGCCATGTTATTGGCTGATAAATATATATAAACGCATGTAAGATACATTTTTTTCCATATTTAATAACACAGCTTAGCAAATTTGAGTATCTGTAAATAAGTAGAAGTAGTATGAACATAGACAATTTATGATATAAATATCACTCAGTTATTAGGAATCATCTAGATTGTCGTACTACGTGACATTGATTTCATATCGAACTGTTTTATGAATGATTCATACCGTGACAACGCTTTTGATTTATTAGGTTAACTATTATTTTTGGTCGCTAGAGCACCTCCTGGGAGTTGGCCGCGTGTCAAATAGAAAACGCTAACTTTTTACTCTCATATTAAAGGTGAAAGGGCATCGTAAAAATCGAATAGGTCAAAATGTCTTATCAATGTTTTGTTGGTTTTTCAAATTTCACTTTTTGTCGAATTCGTCTTAAATTTTATAACGTATTCTAATTTCGCAATATGATAAAAAATGTCACTTTGTCGATTCTTTTCCTACCTTTGTGAGTATTTCAAAATTATTAAATTTCTATTACTTTTTTATATCTACTACGATAATTAAAAAAAAAACATTTTGAAGAAAAAATAGAAAAAAAAAATTAGAGTCTTTAAAGTTATTATTTACTTCTTCTTCTTTGGCCATGTTCGCTCCCTATGTGAAGCATATGGCCGCCACGCAGCACCTTCATGTTTTCCTGTCTCCCGCCAACTGCTTTGCTTCCTCCCATGACATGCCAGCATCCCTCAGTTCCGCCGAGTACATCCTACGGATAGTACCCGACGGACGTCCGGGACGCTGGAAACCCACTGGTTGAAAGAAGAGGCAGGCAGGATTGAGGCTTTCCGGAGGCGTCCGCAGCACGTGACCCAGCCAGTTCCAACGTCTCTCCATAATCACTGACGTGACGGGACGCTGTCGTGTACGCTCCCTTATCTCTGAATTCCTCACAAAATCAAGCCACCTCACCCCCCATTATCACACGCTAGCATCTGTTCTCGAAGCTCAGTATACGGTTTTTCTGAGTCTTTGTCAGGTGCCATGACTCGCAACCGTAAAGCAGTACCGGCAGAATGCAAGCGTTGAATAAGTGGCATTTGGTTTTAATCGAGTTCAGCTGTGTGTACCAGACAGTCTGCATTGAGTTGAATGTGGCTCCAGCCATTCCTAAACGAATGGCGAGCTCCTTTTTTGTACTACCGTCTTCGAGGATATGTACGCTGAGGTATTTGAAGCTGTCAACCCTCTCGATGATATGTCCCGCGCTGGTAAGGGTCCTAGCAGAGTCACGACAGGTTTGGTTACACATCACATTGGTCTTACTAGTGTTAATTTTTAGACCAATGCGACCTGAGTTAGTTCCTAACCCATCAATAGTCTCCTGGATGCCCTTAATGAATTTATCAAATATGACAGCATCATCAGCATATTCAAGGTCACACAATTTCAGACCGGGACCAACAACTAGACCTCGATCAGGCGGAATTGACCTGCGAAGTATGAAGTCAAGGATAATAATAAACAGGAACGGTGCAAGAACGCACCCCTGTCTTACCCCGGTTGTGACCCCAAACCATTCAGTATTTCAGTCACCAATTCTCACACAACATGCACTATTCTTATGTAGGAATTTTTGAATGGCCACAATCTTTGGCGGGATCCCGTAGGCATCCAGTATCCTTCACAAAGAGGGTCTTTGCGGACTATCAAATGCCTTCTCATAGTCGACGAAACAACAAGCAAGAGCACTATTAAATTCATTGCTCTGCTGGAGGAGACATCGAAGATTGTGTATTTGGTCCGCACACGACCTTCCAAGGAGGAAGCTTGCTTGATTTTTCCGTAGTATTTTCATAATGGGACCTCTTTTTATCGCCAAGAGAATGTGTGCCATTACCTTCTCAAAACACCAGCAAATCCCATCTGCTGGCCCTCCCCCTGTGGCATCCATCGGGCAATGCAACAATGTTGTAGCTAACAACAGGGGTCGTAAGGTGAATGTCCGACGCCTCAAAACTGGGCCACTGGCTAAGGGAAAGAAATCCTTGACCGAAAAACCAGGGTTGAGCCGATCCTTAGAGCCCTTGTGACCCAAGCCTTGGGAGCGCAGGTTCAATCATCCTGCAAACCTTAAATCTAAAACCGATTAGAGCACCGCCAAAAGCGCCTTGGACACCCGGAAACAAAAATAGACAACCCAGTAGAATCATGGACCGAGAAGATAAAATCCTCTCCAACAAATACATTATGCGCATTGGTACGTACAACGTCCGTACCATGTGCACTTCTGGAAAGGGTCTTTCAGTGCTATGCCCCCACTGAGGACGCCAACGAGAAAGCAAAGAACGCCTTCTACGGCACGAGTCAATATCATCGCCAGGGAGTGGCAATACTGATGTCTGGGAGAGCGGCCCGTTGCCTTGTGAAATGGGAACCGATCTCTGAGAGATTGATACGTGCTACCTTTAGGACTAGTGACAGCTCTGTGACTGTTTTCAGTGCTATGCCTCCACTGCGGACGCCAACGAGCAAGCAAAGGACGTGTTCTACGACTCCCTTTACACGGCAGTTGTAGCAGTCCCCCGTAAGGATCGCGTGATAGTAATGGGGGGGTTATAATGCGCGAGTAGAGGCTGATCCGGCTCTCGGGTCTTCAGTGATGAAACAGCATGGTCTGGGCACCGCAAACGACAATGGTGAGAGACTGATTGAATTCGCTATCATGAATGAGCTCACCATTGGCGGAACTATCTTCCCGCATAAAGACATCCAAAAATACACATGGACCTCTCCTGATGAACGCACAAAGACGCAGATTGACCATCTTCTTTACAGCAAGAAACATAGATTTGAACTTCTCGATGTTCGCACATATCAAGGTGCCGACATTTATAGCAACCACGAACTACTTGTCGGCAAAATCCGCCTGAAACTAAGTCGCATAGCTCAAAATCCAGCGCGGAAAAAGATTGACATACGAGGCTAAAATTAGAGTTTGCTGTAAGGAGGAAAACTCTCCGGGAAGTGTCTCCGTGCGACTTATATCCGGGTCCGATCGCATCGAGGTGGACTGGTGCTGTATCAAACGTGCTATTGCATCATCCGCCGAAGATGTTCTCGGATTCCGGAGGGAGGAGCAACCAAAATGGATTTCCAAAAATACGTAGAGAAGAATCGAAGAGCGGGACAGGCTAAAAAGACTGAAAAACAGTGAAGTTGACCCTGAAAAATTTGAAGAACGTCGCGCTGATTATCGTAATCAGGACAAGGTTGTCAAGAAGTCTGCGCGATTTGAAAAGCGTCGATTCTTGGATCGGCAAATTGAGACAGCTGAGGTGGCGGCCCGCAGAAATGATACCAAGAAGTTATTTAAAATCACGCGCGAGGTCTGCGGAAAGCGACCACCGACTTCCGGACCCATTCGCGGCCCTGACGGAGCGATAGAGTCCAACGCAGAAAGCGTTAAAAAGATTTGGAGGGATCATTTCTGCGAGGTGCTGAACCAACCACCCCTCCAGGACCCCTTTGACGTATCCGAAAAGGCTACACTTATGGACCTCCCCCGAGTGTCCGGTATTTCAAACCGTACGCTCACACATGCCTAAATTATCTTTGCAGTGAAGAGGCTTAAAAACGGCAAAGCACCGGGTGGAGACTGTATACATTCGGAATTTCTGAAATGTGATATTAACACCGTCCTACATCCATTCTATCACCTGATGGCCAAGGTGTGGGACGGTGAGCGTTGTCCTAGGGACTGGGTGGACGGTGAGGTGTTAGCACTCCACAAAAAGGTGGTTCCCTCAGCTGTAACAATTACCGAGGCATAACTCTTCTCAGTATTATTTATTTATCGTATTTAACTAATAACCATCAAAATTGATAATCTCATTATTGGAAGAAGCAACTTGAAAAGCTCATCATTGAAACGTAAATTGATTTACTTTCGTCTATGGACATCTTTAAACATAAATTCTATAGTGAATGATAAAAATCATGACATAAAAATGACAATAAATTGTTAAGAGGAAACGAATATAAAACTCGTTTATTTACATTACTTTAAAATCTCAAAAAATAAAATTGCGAAATATAAACAATTTAAATTAAAATGAACGAAAATTTAGATTAAGTTCATACCTTAATCCTGAAAAGGGATAAGCACCATTATAAATCGGCTTGTATATTATTCTACCTTACAGTTTATTCAAGTTGTCTTAAACTCTGGAAAGACAATACATCTCTTCGCTAAATACCCGGTAACTCTTAAAAATCTTGAAGGGTTACTAGCGATTTTAAAAAATCTTGCAAATTAATTTTGTCTTAATGTAATCGTAAGCTATCATCACCAATAAATAAACTTTTGAATAAAGCATCATTAATTCGGGAAACGTTTTGTTTTCTACTTAATTGGCTCCGTATCTTTATTTTTACTCAATCTATTAATTAGCCCGGCTTTCTGGCCTCCACAATGTATTCTCGTACCACTGTGATAGTTATAACAAACTATTACTTTGACTTTCAACACTGCCCTCTTATTACGAAAAAATATTTACTAAGTGTCAATTCAAGTTCATCCGTGCACTTGAACGCCTGAAGATGCCGAAAGGCAAAACCCGGGTCGTTAGTGACAAAATCTGTGAGAATGTACATTGTTTGAACGATTCAAATTTATTATTTTGACTATCTATGCATATGGCAACATGCTAAGTGTAAATTGCTAATTCTTTGTAAAAAGAATTATTGGAAACATTAGAAATGTTATTTTAACAATTGATTCCTCAGGTTTTAGGATTATCTAAGAAGGTAAACTATGTAAACTGGATAATAGATAACGTGTAAAAAAAGTGTGTACAGTAACATGTTTGCCAGAAATTTACAGATACATCTTCAAATAATTGAATTAATATACTATATATTTTTCGAAGTCTTGTTATTCATTATTGACACGTATAGAAAAAATTGTTTGATGCACAGGAAATTATATATATTTATTTATAGTGTTCCTGTAGTTTGAAGGTGTATTCCGAGAAGCGTCCGAGAAAGTTCCAGGGTAGAAATAGAGAAAAAGGATGCGAAAGAAAAAGAAAGAACCACTTCAGCAATCGAATAATTCTTTTTTAGTTGCTACTATTTGCTTGAAACCTGAACAAGTATGTGGATTGTGAAGATCCGGCTATAATATTATAAATGTTTTTTTTGAACTCAAGAAAAAAAAATGTTTATGCACAAAGACTTTGGTTGTTAATGTGTCGGCCTTTAATTAAGGATTGTAATTCTGGTTTTATCAAAACCGAGATGTTGATTTATTTGCTGTTTTTTGAATATTCAAAATACTTTTTTTGTAAAAAAAAATCTAGCAAAATCCCAACATTTATCTTAATGATTTTTGAATAAAAGCATTTTTCAAACAGCGCAAAGCTTACTAGCCTTCATACGACGATTTCGTGCCCTATAGTCGTTAAAAAATAAAGAAAAATATTTAACAGACGCATAATTTTTATACTATTTTTTCATTCACTCACAAGTTCTTGAACAAGTTGTGAGTATCTATTATTTATCAAGTGATCACAGTTCAATTGCTTAAATACATTGATTAACTATACATTTTGGTTTGTTATCCTTCTAAGCCGATCTTACATTGGACTTTTTTTATTATAGCTTTAATCGCAAATATGTAATCTATTCGGTGGACAATGAAAAAGAAGCTAAGTAATTAAAATGTGTTAGTTATTTTATTTTACTTTTTTTCATTTATGATTTATCTATTTAAATGTATTGAAATGAACACAGCCACTGTCTTTTTCTCTTTCAGAGCATCGTTAATATTGAGTGAATTTGACAGATTGTCACCTAGTATTTATACTATAATTATCAAAAATCCATTTCAATTAAAAAGTAAAAAATAAACTATTACTAGAATATTTTTTTCCAAATTTATTTCTGTTTATCTGTAGAGCGTTTATACTTTTAATGTAATGTCAAGTAATATAATAATCATATTGATCGAAATAATAATATAAGATGAATGTATTAAAAGCATGTTCAGTTAGTGATATACAAATAGATATGAAATTTATGCAATAATAGTGGCTATAGAACTATTTTCATTTTCCGTAAAATTTTGTGTCGTGTAGTGAGGTATTGTCTTCTCTGGAGAAATAATATTTTACTCAGTATTTTGAGATCAATCACTAAAGAAAATAGCATAAATACAAAATCTTATTCCTGAGAAACATAGATTATTTTTCAAGTACATTTCCTTTCATTTATGTATCCCCTAAAAGCAGGAACGCGTCGTTTTCAAAAGTAAATCTTCCACACTTATCTATGCGAACCGGTAAGTACAGGTTAAACTTCCCAGTCCAGTGATAACCTTTTCACTTCCAGAAAACTACTGAAAACCTAAAAACAGATACTGAAATCCAGAAAGCATCTTAAAATATAATATATTTTTAGCAAAAAAGATAAAACAAATCTTTGAAGAAAATTTCAGTGTATTTTAAGAAAAAAATTACAGTTTTAAAAACATTATTGTTTGACTTTAAGTAACGCCACTTAATATTTTATTATTATATGAAATTACATTGTTGTAACGCGTTGAAAAACTTTTTAGCATATTCCTGAATATAAAAAGGCCTGAAAATCAATATCAAATGTATATTTAAATCATATAAAATTACATGCAAAGTGAAATCATTAATGATTTTTTTATATATGATATATCCAAAGATATAGCTGATAAATAAAATGACGGTTCTTTTGTTTAATTCTGGATCAAAAAGCCACATTGAATAATGTTTGTTGGCCTGTAAGTATTCATAACGATCCAATTACCAATTACGTCAACGAAGTTGCAAAAGTATTTGAAATTGCATCAAATTATTAAAAAATTGATTGCTGTAGAAAATCTGTATACGATTTTTAAATTCAACAAATATTTATTTTGTTCTATATTTTTTCTCATTCAACTCTTTTAATTTGTAATGCAAAACTGGTGGAAACGTTTTTTTAAGTTTATATAAAAAGAAAATAGAATGTAACGTAAAAGAAAAGATTTCCTGATAATGAAAGGGTTGTACCTTTTCTAGAGAATCACTTATTGGCAATACGCTGCAAAAAAGTGAAAAGGTAGCCTTTGAAATGAATGTATTCATGCCTGAAAATATACTTCTTGGTTACCAACAATTCCTTAAATATCACTTCTTCTTGAGAGTGAAATATTTGAAATGAAAACGTTTAAAGGTATATATTTGATGTCATTGCTTGACAATTTATACTCCACAAAATATATATATATAATATATTAATAATTTTTAATATGTACATTAAATATAAGTAAAAAAAAAGAGGAAACACCTTGCCCGAATTTATTTTAATGTTTTAATATTTTTTTCAGAATATGTAGTTGTTTGTGATAAAAGTAAATTTTCGCACTGACAAACAAATTGATAAAGATTCAAAAAGAAGAACTAAGTAGTACTATTATATACATCTTTGTGTTTTATTTCTCTGGAAACCTTGTTGTCGGGTCCTATGGCGCAGCGGTTAGCGCTTTGAAAAACTTTGAGGTTGAGCGACTGAATAAAAAAACAGTTCTCGTAGAAACAAATATGTTGAGATACCTCCATTAGGAGACCATATGCTTTAAATTGAGAGCGGATATGGTAAAAAAAAAAAGATCTCGTTCATTTATTATAAAATATTTACTTGAAAATATTTTTATTTAAAAATACATCTCTCACAAATAATGGTTAGTTAAATATTTTATAACACATCAGCAAATATATTATGAGACCTGAAAAATACAAAATTTATGTATCTTTACTGCGTTTTGCCAATGGTTATGGTTTGTTCACGTTACTTAAAGTAAGCAAACTGACACTTGCTAAAACTCGCAACTGTAAAGCGGCATTGTCAGAATTCATGTGTTGAATAGTTGAAACTTGCTTCTGATCAAGTACATTTGTCAGTCACATTGAATTATCGAAAATTTCTCCAACCATGTTTAATTGAATTTCTTGGTCGATATAAATTTTTAAGTCATACACAATTTTACTGATAAGAATGTTTACTTCACTCAAAATACATTGCTATCGCTTCAAAATGCTGACAGTTTTAATGAACAACATAGAATAACAAGTTGGTAAACGGGGAGAAGGAGGGAGGGAGGTAGAGTGACAAAAGCAAAACTAAAAAAAAATCTTTTTAAGGTTAAAACGCTGAAACAGTTTTATGTTTATATGAAAAATGCACGAAGAGACTTCCATCAACGCTAAACTTTGTTAGAAAACATTAATATAAAATCTCATTAACCTCTCTCTTTTGAAATAAATTATTTCTGTAGTTGTCACAACTGAAGTTTTTGCTTCAAATTAAAACTTTTGCAAGCTTTAGCATTTTGCTACGAATTCAATTTGTCTGGTTAAATATTATGGACGCTGCAGCTAAGAATCGTTCAGTGTATTTTTTTAAATTAAGATTCAATTTTCTTAAAAAGTTCCCGTACTCACTATGATATTTATTATTTCTTTAGTCGTAAACTTATGTAAATCTAAGCTTTAATTATTGGCTTGTCTTGGCTAATTTTTTCAGTCTGTTCATGGATACTTAAATTGTACCTTTACTTTTAGTGAAACTGTTTTATTTTATCGTTTTAAATTTCATAGTTGTATTACAGTTATGTGAGTAGTTTTGTTTTTTATTTTATACTTCCACATTGAAAAAAACTACGGTTGTTATGCTGTTGTTTTATATCAAAAAATAAAAATACATGAAAAAAAATCGTTTTAATATTATTTATTGTTTCAATAATGTTCGATTGTTATTATACCTTTACTAAAATAATTTAATTTATATTTTTAATGTTAAAAAGAATATTGAATAATATGTATTTTTGAAAATGTAAATAGCTTAAAAATGTTAACTTTGAAAACATTTTCAACAACAAAATAATATACAGCAACAATAATATAAAACTGAATTAATTTGTTAATTTTTCTAGTTTGAAAAGAGAATTCGTAAAAATATTATGTGCTGTAAAAATATATTAAATTTGTTCATGTAAAAATATGATTTAAACTACGTGTACTAAAAAATACTTTTATTAAAACATAAACACACTTTATTTGAAGTACGCAGATATTAGTAATAAACTTTTAAAACAAAACATACAGTAGTTATTAATTAAATGACTGCTGTACGTTTTTTAAACGTTTGTCAACAGAATATAAATAAAAATGAACAAAATAATTATTAATTTTCACTGCCACTTTAAAAGTTATTAAAATTCTTAACTCACATTTGACCACATAGCATAGTTCAAATCTAGTAAGGAAGTTTTAAAATAAGTTAAAACAAAATAAACGATATTCCGATTACAAATTAAAGATAAATATTATACAAAATAAAAGTAATAACAAAACTAAAATCAAATGTGTTGTATAAAAAAACTATCACCAACCAGTGCTATCTAAAATATTCTTGATTGATAATATTCAAACGGAACATGCGCAGAAAGCCTGCCAAACGGATTGGCTTTCTAACGAGCTTCGTGAACAACCTGAGCTTTTCCAGTGCATTTCAGTAACAAGTTGAACTTCGTGCGGATCAGTAGTTACCAGAGCTTTTTAACAACAATTAATTGTCTACATGAAATAGATCGCATTTATAATAAATATAACAAGTTTTGTAGCCAATTATAGTGAAATGTGCTTTTGTTTCAGTACAAATAAATATAAGTAGTGAAAAATTCTTCTAATAAAAAACGTTAGAAAACTTTTCAAATTATATATTAGCAATTCAAATAATTCCCCGCAGTACAATCAAGTTGAAAAGTTTTTAGGTATTTGCATATTTCTATATTGAAAACAAGCACTTTTGTTCATTTTGTTTTCTGTGCTAATTAAAGCCGCACAAAAGGTTTCACTGAAAAAGTTATCCAAGTTCTTGCATATTGAAAATAAAATGTTTTATCTTCAGGGAGTGTGAGAGAAGGGTGTGGGAATGATTTTTAATTTAAAAAGTTTATTAGAACAGTTTCAATGTGTAACGGAAAACGGAACGTATGGATCAAGTGAAATTTAATTAAGCGTGTAATAAACGCTCCATAAATCAAAATGTAACAATGATGAATACGTGTTATTTTAATACCAGAAATGCACTTCTGTAAGTATACATTTAATTAAACTTCTCTGTTATCATAAAAAAATAATGAGGTTACAGAGGAACTAACTTGAATTTACGTATTTGGTTATGCTTATAAAAACCTTTTTAAACGATCATTTATATACTGTGTTTTTCACTTTTAAGGTGTTTACTGTCAATACTTGGTGAAAAGGCATTATAATAAAAATAATAAAAGATTTTTATTATACTGTGTTTTGTTTAAATATAAATAATATGCCTTAAATTTTAATGTTGAACTTAGAATATTTTTTTTAACTCAAGTAAAAGACAATATGAAAATCGTTAATTCGATAATCAATACATTTAAATATTATTATAACGAACAAAAACAATATTTATATATATTTTTTGACCGAAATATGAACTAAATAAAATAGAAAGCCTTTTCCGTTCAATATATTTTTTATTGTTTTATATTCATGAGTATTATTGTATTATTAAATATATATCGTATCAATTTTACAAACATTTTTAATTGAAATACATCCATTTACTGGTGAGTATTTTGAACTGAAAATTACTTCAAAGGTCTTTATTGCCAATGCTAAGTAGATTTTTTTTTTACATAAAATCATATTTTTACTGTCAAAGATACAAAACTTTCAAAATTAAAATATGTGGAAAACGAGCTATAATTGGTATTTAAAACTCTTGTTAATACAATATAACCACACGTTTTAATTTATTAAAAATTGTGGATGTATCTCGAACTAAGACAAAAAATACAATTTTGAGAGTGAATAGATTAAATTTTGTAAGTCAGCAAGAAAAATATGTATGATATTATTATCTATGCAGTGAGAGATATTCCCGTCAATATAACTTAAAAAGAAGCAAATACGCAAAGTTACTGAAATGTAATTAAGAGTTAAGGTTGATATATCTCATGTTATAATCACAATGTTTTTATCGTGGGTTATAAAAAAATATACTTCACTTGTCAATAAAAAATGTTGCGGCAAGGCTTATCAGACCGATTTCTAATTAAGTATGAAGTTACACGGTGGTTGAAAAGAGTTAATGATTGATAAATAAATCATTATTATGTCTTTTCGTAGAATGGCATATCAAATATTTTTTTCTAAAACAACATTTGTGTTTTCATTTAAAATTTAATTGACCAAGTAATATTAAGTTTATCTTAATATTTACGTATTTATTTATTCCATTATTTAGCTAGACGTGGGATTTCAATAACTAAAAAAGCACATATCTAAAAAAATCGTCGGATTGACTATACGCGTTACGTTTATTTTTATTTTTTACTAATCTTTTTTTTTAAACCATTTCCGCTCCCAATGTAGAGCATATGGACTCCTTATAGAGTTTATCTCAACAGAAGTGTTTGTACGAGAACTGCTTGTTACTCAGTTGCTCAACCTCTCTTTTTCCAAAGAGAGTAGGGATAGAAGGATAGGGCTATGACAGGATTAGTGGTAATCTAATCGCTCTCGATACGCCCCGTTCATAGGATAAGATGGGTGAGAGGGGGGAATCTAATACTAATCTTACATATAGGAAATAAAAAGAGAGAAATGAGAGATTAAAAATTAATTTCCACAAAGTTACCGCAACATCTATGTATATGTAACAATATAATTGATGCTTTGATATTATTGTAAAGTATATGAAACTCAACAAATTATTTGATGTAATGTTAGATACAAAACAGACAATATTATTAAAAATAAAAAGTCTATCTATAGCATTGAAAAGAAGCAGTAAAAACCTTTGTCACTAAACAGTAAAAGTCATCTCTATTAATTGATTCGAATATTTTGACCATCCAGATTTATACCTGAAACTGTTCATAAAAAATGTAACTTCTTTATGAGTCCACATGGCAATCTACACTGAGAATAAAGACTGGGAATAGGGTAAAGAGTGAAAAAATCGATTTCTAGACTCAAATTCTTATTCTTATTTTCTAATATACTGATATACTCCTCTAAAGAATAAAGCAACTAAATAATTTATAAAAAAGATGGCTCAACCTACAACTTTTACGGTAAGGATTTTTAAAAATATTTTTTTATTCCAATTTAACTGCCAAGAGAGCTTTCAGAAAATTGTTGGTAGCATAAAAAATATTAAATCATAACTTACCGCTATATCATTTTTAAAACCAAATTATATCACGGCGATGATTTTTAAGAAACGGTTAAAAAAAGCTTTTCCGAGTTTTTATAACTTTTTACATTTTTAACTACAGCTCAAAAAGTTATACTTACATTTTTTTAAATACTTAGAATGTTCAAATAATAAAATAATCATTTCGTTGGGTAATTTAAACTCTACGAAAATGTATTGATTATTTAAGAAATAAATTAAAGCATAGAATTATCGTCATAGCCAATTTGAAAAAATCTTTATGCTTTTTACAATGACTTATCGGTAGTGTTTGTTTCTTACCACATAAGCCCAAAAAATATTATTTTATTACCTTTTTTTCTAAGAAAAATCTGTAGAAGTAATTAAATAAAAAAAGAGATTTCATTGTACAACAGATGGTTCAACCTTTGTAGCATGCTTAAAAAAATACCTTAATTGTGAAATGTCACTAAATTATTAAAAACACACTATTTAAATTTAAAAAATAGTTTCAAATTGCATTTCATTCTTTAAAAATACACAATTTTCATATCTTATGTAATATTCTTCAAATATTAGCTTTATAATTATTAGGATTTAATTTAAGCATGAATCTAAAAGCTTATTTTACAAGGACTTGACACTTTTGATGTTCTAAATAAAATCTCGACAAAATTTTCTTTCAAATTTGTTTTATTTCATGATGGCACGAACAATCAGAATTTGTATATAACTTATTTTTGACCAAATTTTCATTGAAAATTTTTTTATTTATTTTGTTAGTATGTACTGTCATTTACGCAGCATTTAATTGTTGTGAAAATGAGCCAGCACATTAAAAATGAAAATAACGATAAAATCATTTTTTTTTAATCTTCTTGTATAAGAGACGCGCTGAATTGTTTTAAGTCGTATTATTCACAAGGATACTTAATTGGGTAAAGCATTGAGCTGTGAAATGAAAGAGGACAGGTTCAAAATTTTACACAACCTTTTCCAGTGTATTATGCGTTTGATGTATTTTCATTGATGAAAAAAGAAAATGAAAATAAAGTCGATTATCGTTTGATTGATCTGCTAGTTTATTCTACCATAGACGAGCTTATTTGATGAGAAATACAAACTCACTTGTATTGGAAATAGATACGTAATTTAAATTTAATTATATAATAAGAAAACAAAGCACAGCGATTTCATACCGAGAAATATTTTTCAATTTATTTTGTGGTAACAATATGCCAGAAACAATGCAATACTTTCTTTTTAATTTTATAATATTAAAAAGCATTTTTTAAACATACTTTGACAAAAAACACTTTGATATATTTTTTCTTGCTCAAAATTGACTTTTCACGAAAAAATCATTACAAACGTTTAATTTTATATAAAGAAACTAAAACAACTGTGAAACATTTTTTTCAGTTTTATCTTAGAATATTGTAGTTAAACCGTTTATACAGGTTGTCTAAAAGGTTATTTAATACCACGAAAAAAATATGTTTCGATAGATAATCAAAGGTATAGAAGTTTTAACGTGATACAAATTCTTTTCTTGTTTTAGTAATGCTTTTATATAATTTTAAATTTGCTCAAGCAACCTAGTTTTGACGGGAAATTTCAATATCTTAAGCATAAATCCACTATCAAAAAATGATTCTACTACTCATGTGTGATAAAATATATCGATAATTTAATCATTTGATTACAATGTGATTGGATAAATTTAAGAACAATCACATGAAAAAGTCCTAATCGTATGAAAATGTTTCAATTTATTAAAATAACAAGAACATTTTTATTTATATCGACTGCGGAAAAGAAAAAAAAGTAACACTTTATCTTAATATAATATTAATTTTATAAATTGTTTAAGAAAAACCTGAATTACAAATTCTTTTTTCACTGTCTCTTCTTTTTTCAAACCTGAAAGCTAATTTTTATATTAATTCGGTATTTTCAGCATGCATCCGTTTGATTAAACAGTTATCGAGTTCACTTTTAGGGTGTCCACTGTCAATACTTGGTGGAAAGGCATTATATTAATAAAAACACAATATTCCTTTGTAATTTATTTAATAGTTCAGGACCGGTTTCGCTCATTGCGAGCATTGTCAACTGATAATAAATATAATTTAACAATGACATTTATACAAAAATAGTTTTAAATGAAAAGGTGTAAGCAACAATTGACACTGAAAAGAAATTACATCAATTTATAGACATTTTTGTAGAAATTACAAATATGTTTAACACATCAAAATATTTAGTAATTTCAGAAATAACAAAGTAATTTCAGTCACCACTTGAAATTTATTAATCTTCGGTGACTTTTTAATTATGAAGGTGCTTGGTGGAATTTCAATATTAAATTTGAATCGTTCAAACTATGTACATTCTCACAGATTTTGTCACTAACGACCCGAACTCAGAACTGACTCAGTTGAAGTTCATCCGTGCACTTTTAATTCAAATTTTAATTATGTATGTGTTAGAGACTTGTTAAACATTTTAATTTTGTGTTATTTTAGAATCGTTTATAATCTAAACGGTAATTTTTTTTCAATGTCAATCGTTGCTTACACCTTTTCATTTAAAATTATTTTTGTATAAATAGCATTGTTAAATTATATTTATTATCAGTTGACAATGCTCGCAATGAGCGAAACCGGTCCTGAACTATTAAATAAAGTGGAATAAAGTGAAAAGGAATATTATTTTTTTATTAGTCATCAAGTATACATTTTGATTATCGAAAAAACTGTTTTGAAAAAACTGTGGATTACATCCCTTTGCCTTTCCAAGTTCGATATTGTTTTTTACATACATAATATATCAACATAATCGGTTGTTTTAAAATTTTAATATAAACTCATTTAAATATTTTACTAAACATAGTAAACATAAGTCTTCAATTTTTAATGTACGTTGTAAAATGATTCTTCGAAACATATTTGTACAAAAAAATCAACCCAGTTTATGGTCAACTGCTTAACGAATGGTCAATCTATCTGTTCACTATTATATTACGTAACGAATAAACGCCGTTTTTCTTACATAATAAGAGTTGTCTTGCGATAACGTCTTAAGATGAACGTTAAAAAATGAAATATTTTCTTAAAACTATCTCTTCCTTATTATTTTCCTATTGTAAATAATTGTTTCCATTACCGTACAGAGTAAATATTGTACAACAATATTTTTATAAAATGATTCTCTAAAATACCACCGCATAAAATATTTCGTTTAAAATGTCATTTTGATATGCTACCTATAAAATTTATGTTCTGGACATAAAAACGTTTAATACAATCAGTTGAAAGAACTGTTTTTATCTATTATATGTTTTATGTACTGACGGCAATTAAAGTAAACAGTATCGCAGTGTCCCAAAATATTTCCAAATAATAACTCTCACTCCTAGAGAATTTACACAAAGTGAGCGATAAAAACCCTGCAATTAATGTACTAAGTGTTTTTGTAATGACAAATGGGTTCAGATTTCATATTATTTCGTCTAATATTTTTTTATTTAAAACAGGAATATCACTACAAAAGATAGTGATTTAATCGTTCAAAACCAATATTTAGATTTTATTAAATTTACAAAACTATCTTGCAGAATATTAAAGCTATTAATTTTATATTTAAATGTTTTATAGCCTCTAAAAGTAACTAATAAAATGTTTGTATAACTACTAATGGTATTGGTATTTATTTGGAAGAACTTTATTTAAAAAAAAAGTAGAAAACTCTGTATACATATATTTCTATTAGGATTGTTCAATAATGTTTAAAGTTATTTGTTCATCAAACCACAGTCAAAAATAGCGAGATGCCTATTTATTTAGAAATCCAGTAAATAATAATGATTGCGTAACTAACAAAATGCTATTTCATGCGCGGTTAAAGAAGAATTTGTTACGATATTAACGTTTTTTTTATATTTACCTTCGTTAAAACATTTTTTAATTATTTATTCTCCAAAAACACCAATAATTAATTAGTGTAATAAATTTTGATTTCTATAACACCGTTATACAGTATGAAACCGCATACGAAAATATAATTTGCTTAATTAATTCCTTAAGAATCACACACCAACAGTATTTAGAATCAAAACTAGATAACAGGTGCTGCATGCTTTTGCAAAGAGGTCTGTAGTGAAATAACGCATTGTTATTTGATTAATGGCTAGAATTTTATAGGTGAGGTTTAGTTGTTAAAGAAATTTAACAAGTAGATAGTATTAAAGCGTAGTGGCGTCTACAACTATTTTAAGCTTTGAAAAAATAAATTGGAGGAGGTTTTATAACATTATTTATTTAATTATATCGCACACCCACAACTCAATTGCCACAAGTCCAAAATTATATGTTTTGAGCTAAATACTAAGTTTGATAGTGTATAACTAAAATTTTCCAGATTTCATACAAGTCGTCATACAGTATACAAAATGGCAAGATTTTTTTTTTAAGTGATATGTAATATCAAATATAAATTCACTTAGCAGCCACAAAACAATGTGTTGCGGCTTACCCACATTTCAAATGACCATAATTTAAACAATTATATTGTAAAACTCTTTTCATATCTAAACATATTTCGAAAACACAGTACAAAATCTGAATGACAAAAACTTCAGAGCTGATTTTATCAGTTTGATGTTTTTTTTTTGGATTGCGGGTATGCAATATGACAAGTGCAAATTCTGAACAGTAAGAGCGCGTATTAAACTGACGTATCCAGTAGTCAGATAAAATATAAATCATTTTTAACTAAATAATTTCACTATTCAAAACAATAAATAATATAACCGTCTGAACTCTAGTTAGTTTTAATATAAAACTTGATTTGGTATCTTTGGTGTGCTAGAAAATGTGACGTATGCTTTTCCTCTTTGAGAAGCATCATCAGACAGAACGTACCAAGGTGTACAATAAAACTAAAAATTGATTAATCCTAAAGTTATAAACAACAAAATAAAAGCCACGGTTTTGTCATTTTTAACTGGAGTGAGTAAGATACAAACATTGATAATACTAATTAAAAATTAATAACTTAATATATGTAGGTAAGGTAAATCCCAATTGAAAATGGTTTGAAAATAGTGATCCGACTATCTTATTTGAAATTTTATTTACTTGTCTTTTTTTTATATTAATGAATTCATAAATTTCCAAAAACTCCAAGCTATTCTCGATGTATTCATATTTTTTTGAGTACTCGAGAAAAAATGAGTCCACAACTCTATTCATATGAATTAACCTTTTTTGTAGTATGCGGTATGCGGGTATGTCACATATATCATTTGGACGTGTGCCTGACAGATATGCCATCAACCTTTTATTCGTACATTATTTATACGGATAATATTTTGGTATGAGAAGAATCGCATTACAAAAACAACGATTTTTTAAAACGTTTGTCAGTAAATATAGTCGACACATGTAAATAATCTTTTTTACACATTTCTATTCATTTTTCCTATTTATCCATTTGACAGCAAAAAAAAAACGTTTGAGATGAAAAATTTCAACAGTCACTACATATTTGTCTTACTTTATTATTTAAATAATGTTTATGTCATTATTTGTAAACACATCTTATGAATTTATTGATTTAAAGCTTATTTCATTGATCAGTAATAGCAAAATGAGATTTTTTCTCAGTGTTATTCAATTAATTTGAATGTGTAATAATATATTTTTTTCTATAAATTTGAATACACATCAGCTTAAAACATTGATCAATAGAAATAATAAAGTAAAATCAATCTCACAATTATCGAAATAACTAGGGACATTGCAGTATAACATGCGGTAATGTGTTACTCCTACTCTCTATAGAAAAAACAGAGGTTGAATAACTGAGTAACAAGCAGTTCTCGTAGAAACACTTCTGTTGAGATAAACTCCATTAGGAGTCCATTTGCTCCACATTGGGAGCGGACATAGTAAAACAATACGAATCGGGGTCATCAGATTTTTCCAATTTCGACTCCGACTTCGCAGCCCTGTTATAAACTTAATTTAAATTAAATGTTAGAGTTTTTTTATTTGAAAAAAATAACTACTGTATGCGGATTTTCTTCTTTACGCGATGGCACGTTAAACTCATTTTCAAAATAGCATGGCGACTGACGTCATTGTTTCCAGAGCCCTCAAATAATATTTATATAAAAAAGGTATTTTTTTGCGGCCAGTCGTTAATTATTAAACAATAAAACTATAAACTTGATAAAGGTACATGGTATATTAAATATTATACATCTCTCTCTAGCTCTCTCTCATCTCTCTGTTTCGGGAGTGTTTGAATTACAAAAATACCGTATTTATGATACATGCATAACACAATGCTTTTAATAAAAAATATTTTCCTTTTTAATATTTTTTGCGTGTACAATATGTTATTATTGAAAATATGTTTGTATTCCACACCGTACAGTTAAACCAGTTTTGTGTTTGCATGTCTACTATAATTATAATAATTAGAGTGTTTAGGAAATCAGTGGCAATCTACCAACTTAATTAAACTAAAATTAGTGACATAATTAAATAAACAAACGCGACGTAGTAATTGTTTTATATGTGCTCCAAAGTAAGCAGCATATTAATCGAATGGCAGTTTCCTTATCAAAACATTTCATGGTGTAACATAATAGCCCTATTAAAACAGTGTAACTTTGAGCAATAAATTACGAGAAATCACACAAATGCCTCAGGGCGCGAGTAAACTGCAAGAGTAACTTGTATCGATCTAATATACTGTTAACTATACTTTGTACTAGATGCATGGTGAATGATCAGGTAGATGTTTTACTCTCAACTAATGATTTATTTGTATTAGGATATCATATTGCTTCATTAAAACATACTATGTGCTGATTATGTTTGTTATCCATACATCTAAATACTTATTTACCTATATTTAACGTTTGATAATTTGTAAACTACATTTAATGAAGATTTGAATTAAATATTAAAAACCATCCAATGGAAAATCGAAGAGAATTGGCTGATAGTCAGTCGCTGAAAGCTTCTTCTATAAGAAGATCAGGAAAAAAGAACGTAACTATCAAGAGACTTGTAGTGACTTATATCTATTTGTCGGCTTCTTGGCGTAGATTGACTTCCGTGACGGATCTCACGGGCTCAATTCCCAGTGCGAGCAGCATATTCTCAATCGATTTCTGTTCGAAAAGATGGGAAACCATATGCTCCATATTAAGACGGGATATGGATGAAAAAAACTTTTTCTACATTCACTAAAAATAAAATAAAGTACCACCCATTGTCAAATAAAAATCGATATGTAAATTTGTGACTAAATATTATCAAAATGAAAAGCCTTATAGAAGCTTTGAAGTTTGTTATTACTTATCATATGGTAAAAAGGTGTCTGTAAGTCTTATTTCATTGCCGTAATGCTGGGCTTAAGAACATATGTAAGGGTCTAAGATTTTTCATTAAATGTTTAAAATAACACCACTGTAAAATAAAATTGTAAATAATAAATTATGGTATATGAGATATCTGACGGTTAAACACGAAAATGGCACTAAACTCAAATCTTGACTCATTTAAATGTTTATTAATATTAATAAATATATATATTTAAATCCAGTTTTCAATTAACTTTCCACAATTACGCGCGCCTTTAACATTCGAAGGAGTAGCAGGCATTGCTGGGGTGACGATGTGCACTTTAAAGCTGGAAACATTTTGGCAGTAGTCCAACAAAAGCGCGTGCAAACTTTGGGGTTGGTTCCAAATGGGGCACGGTTAATGTACACCCCGTGTTATAACTGGTATTTTAACACGTTAGAAGTTACCCTATATTAACGAAACGGCCAATTGAACAAGCAAAGTTTGTGAATAAGATCGTTTCATATTTGATTGTTCTGAGCAAAAGTATATGTGAAAATTTAATTAAGTTTTTTATCGTTTTTTTAATTTTTCAGATCATTCAACTGCACTTACATATCTCCAGCTAAATGCAAAACAATATTATTTGAAACTTTGTAAATAGTGTTTGAGAGCCATTAAAAGATTAAACATTTCAATACCACTTTATTTAATATACTTTGGTTCAATTATGAAAATCGATTGAAATATTTAAATATAATTTATTTATTTTAAAATATTGTATCATAAATAATGGCTAAACCTTCAAATAAATTAAGTAAACCTGTTTTTTTGGAAAACTGCTTGTTAAACTATAACTCATAGTTTTGCATTTAACTGACAATACGATCTCTATAAATATTTTTTTCGTTTAAAATACTAATTTCGAGCAGATGTGCGAGCCATTTAATTGGGAAGAAGTAAATTAAATCCAATAAAAATTGGTCGACTTATTTATTCTAAATTTTATAGATGTCACGATATTGCACCGTAATTATCGATAAAATTAAATGATAATTTTTATGCTTACACATGTATTTTATTGCAGTTTTCTGCATCCATTCCATTTACAAATATTTCATTGTTTTTAGCTTAGGGTGGGCACAAGTACAATATTTTATGTACAGTTAAAAAAAATGATTTACTGAATGATTATCAAAGGAAATTTTCGTGTATTTTTGATATTTCATAATTATATTATGTATCTATTAAGGATTTGAATACCGGTATTACTAAAAACGGAATTCCGGTATAAATGATTTTTTTGCAAAAACAAAACACCAGTTTTGGAAATACAAAAATTTTAGTATTCGATATTGAAAATTAATTTTTCATCATTATAAGTTCGCGATAAATCTAAATCTTTTATATCTTCTAAGAGTTGTATCGATATTGCCAGGTTTAATAATTGATGACATTTTAAAAGGTGTTTTATTATTTTAAGAAACCGTATAAGGTATGAAAATAACTTGTTTATGAGTATGAATATTTTATATAAAATATCGAAATGATTTACTCGCCGGGTACTGATATTCTAATTAGTCGTCATTTATTTGCTTTATATAAACTATTTTTAAAATACCGGTATTGATGTATTATTTCTTCAGTATTTTAATCCCTAGTAGGGAAGTACCTACTTTGAATAATGAGTATATTTTTAGTGTGCGTTCAAAAGTTAGTAAACAGTCACGAATAGAGCCATTGGTGTGTTAATATATTTTCAAGGATGTGTTATTAAAACAAATGTAGATATATATCTACCTCAGATTTTTAGAAAATACAAGAGATTGAACACAACAGATTAAAAATATCAAAGTATTTTGATATTTTTAATCTATTATAATTGAGTTCTATCAAGTAAATGCCAAATCAATTAATTAACAAGAGATTGACGTTTGTATGAATTATAAATTTTATCGCTTATAAAAAAAGCGATACCAACGCGTTAAAAACATTTTCACAAACTAAGTGAGGCGGAATTATTTCTATATAAGAAATATTTTTACTAACAGTTAACACGCAACACAAAAATATTTCTCTTTCAAAGATATACGATTGTACCACAAAATTTCGATAATAAATCAGATGCGACTCCGTCACGCGGAATTAATTATTAAAGAATATATTTATGGAATTAAAAATATCCTATGGTACCACTTGGGTCGAAAATTAGGTGATAACGTATCTGAATTATTAATTTAAGCATATTTTTAATTTATTCTAATATATTGCACTCCTCGAGCAACATCTCCACATCTCCACAGTCCCAAATGTTCTAAGTAAATCACATTTGAAATGTTCAACATGCTTTGTTTCTTTGTCTCAACGTACATAAATATACCAAATTATGTGGGTAGTGAATACTTAAAATTATTCATTATTAAATTTGAATCATTCAAATTATTTATTTATTGGTAAAATTATAGTACATGACATAACAGCTGACGCCAATTCGCCATGTACTTGACAAATATAAAGAGACAAAATATAAAATAAAACTACATAATTATGTACATTCACACAAGTTTTTTCACTAGCGACCCGGGTTTCGCCTTTCGGTATCTTCAGGCTTTCAAGTGCACGGATGAACTTGCACTGACGCTTAGCAAATGAATGATATCGTGTGTATATAATAAATAAATGTATCACTAAGTTTAAAGCCATTGCTGGCAAAAAAGATTAACTCGTAGGAATGCCTACAAATTTTATCGCTAAGTTATCGCTGAATCTATCGAAAAAGTCTTTTTTTTTGTTAAAAAGCATCGCGGTACTGGCATTTGATCGTGGTTAGTGGATATAAATTTTGGCTAATATTTCATTTGGTTCAATTTCTCTTTTACGAAAAACGAATTATTGATCGAATTGATGCAGTACCAGCCGGAAATATGATTTTATTTTGCAAAGATGTGATATTTACGGTTGCAATCAAATTTTTATTATTTTATGGAATGTCTTTCAGAAATATAATGTTATGTTAATATAAGGCGGAAAACAAAAAGCTAAAACATTAAAGTTAGGACGCATCAACATTTTGAATAATTGAGAGAACATTGATTATACAATTTCTGAACCATATGACATCAGTTAGATGAATTGATTAAGCACTTCAATGATAATGACGAACTTGCATTATTAATTTTTTACAGATTTTTTAACTTAGGTATTTCCGATTTTGAAATTTATGTCCATTCAGCTCAATTCAATGAAAACATATAATTTTTACATTAAAATGACAGTAAAGTTGCATTAATCACTTAATTTTACGCTTTATATTGATGTGGGAACATAACATTACATCATTAGTTATTATTTTATTTTTTTTACTGCAATTTTTGGTATGGCCAATAATTGTATCTTTTGGTGGCCGATAATTGAAAAAAGTGGTCAATAATTGAAGATTTCTGCCTTTTTTTGGTTTATTTTTTTGCAAGTGCAAAATATATTTTTTTAAATGTTTCGATAATTGATTATCATCAATAAATAAGCAACTTAATGTATGATATTTTTTTATTTCACCTTTCTATTGATACGTGTCCACAAATCAAGAACATAGTTGAAAAAATCCTTGTGGCCAATAATTGTATGTTTTGCCCTATCAGTTCTGTGTACGCAAAATAAAGTTTCGTTGTATGTTTTGTTTTATCAGTTATGAATCAAAATATATTTATATAATAAACTTTCTATCGAGAGTCAATGCTAATATGTGCTTTGAAATCAGTATGCTCAGCTATTTATCTCAACTTATTTATTTAAAAATGGATAGTATTTTAATGAATATGGACCTTTCGGATCGCTTAAAGCTTTAAATTTATGCCAGCAAAGACAGTTTTAATTTACGAAAGATGAACATCATTATGAATATTCGAAAACAGCGATCATTTACATTTAAGTTGAACACAAAATTATTCGTTGTTTTATTTCTAACCTAAAATTTAGATTTTCGCGTTTAATGAATATTTTAACTGTTAATAATATAGTAGTCAAATATTTTTGTTTTAATTTTAAAAAATGGCAATACAGCTAATGTCAATGCGCCAAATATTTTAATTTTGAAAAATTATACGTGAAAAACTTGATGAGAATTTATAAGTCACTCGAGATAAACTTGCTTAAACAACCACGTCCTGACCTTACCAGGAATCACACCCAGACTCACCTGGTCAATATGCCAAGCTCTATCCAACTAGACCACAGCGGGCGACTTCATTTACTATTACTATACTAATAATATTATAAACAAGGTAGGTGAAATATATCTTTTTAATTACCAGTCAAAAACATTGCATTTGTATACATGTAGTTTTTTAAGAATACTAATTATAATAAAAGCTCGGTACTGCTCCCTAAGAAATCGACATATTTTTTTAAAAAAAAAAACATCACTGCTAATACTGTTTTGCTAAATATTTTGAAATTAAAAAATCATACGATATAAACTTCACGAGAATTTTATAAGTATGTCAAGATCAACTCAAGGTGAAGAGACATTACAGACAACAAAATTTGATATTGATCACACTAGAATTTGAACCCAGACCGGACTAATCGCTTAGGCAAAGCTATAACCAATTAAACTACTGAAAGCTTTAAGAGATATCCGTTAGATAACAAAAGGCCGATTGATCACAGAAAAACCAGCTCACACAAAGCGCCACATATGAAATGTCAAAAGAGTTGAAGATTAATTATTTAGTGACTCCAATAAGCGATCTCTTGAAAATAAATGACTTTAGACTCTTTTAATTAATGAGACTTTTACTGTTCACAGCGCAATCTTTGTTAGCCATAGCATTCAAAATTTCACAAAAAAACAATAACGTTATTATTATTATTATTTCCAATACTATTTCTCGCCAATTATATCAAGTCATTACATAATATAAATATATATTATATAAAAAATAAAATATCTCGTACGACTTTAATATATATATAAAATAACAGAGCTCTACTGTCATTTTTAACACGCTATAGAGATCGGTGAAAGCGAGTTGTAAAAATAAAACGATTTACTAGCAAAATGAGTTTCGTGATCCTTTTGCATATAGCCATTTTATGTAGAGAAATCTTTAATCGGAAAGTAATAAATTTAAAACCAAAATACAACCAACGGTTTATTATAACAATTATAGTTTATATATATATTTTTGTTAGAATATTTTAATTGTCGAAAGGGAGAATTATTATTTTTGAAGCTAAATACAAGATTGTATAATTTGTGTGCATTGCAATTTTTTATCTAATAAGACATAATATTTGATATTATAAAACGGAAAACAGAAAGTTACAGATTTATTCTGGTTTATAGATATTACGTATATTTTTCATATATATATCACATTAGAAGCATACCAATTTTTTCAATACAATTCCTTTCCACCACGAATTGACAGTAAAACATTAGAAGTGACACAATATGGGTAAAAGCTATCTTAAAAAATATATGATTTTTGTTATTTGGCTTTAAATGTTAGCTGAAACAAACAAAGAATTTTCGATATTTTTCAATACTTTTAATCTTTGTAAGTGACAAATTAGTCGATCTTGATATTTTTAATGGTTTTGACCAGGGCTTCGAACCAGAACTGAATCAAAAACCAAAAACCGTTATTTTTGACAAAACGAAAACCGGAACTGAACCGAAAAAAAAATCTGTTTTTTTCTCGATTCAGCGCGTGTTCAAACACGCTGGTATTTTGGGCAAATCTGTAAATTCGTGGGTTTTTTGATTGGAAAGTCAGCAAATCAGCAAATGTTACGGTTTGACTTGCAAGAAATCCTTCAACCCTACTCGGAGCTGAACCGAAAACCGGAAAAACCGTTATTTTTGAACGAAAAAAATAACGGTTCGAAGCCCTGTTTTTGACTGTAACATGCTTCTGAACATGCTTCGCAAAAACCTAAAACACGTGGCACACTCACAGCGTATAAAAAAATCAGTAAAAAAACAAAGTTATCAAATTTTATATAATGTAACTTAAGGTAACCTAACGATTCCGTGCGCTGCATCCTCATTCATTAAGCGATTGAATTTATTTTTTACTCCGGAAGCAAAATATATCAAAGAAAATTAAAATGTCAAGATGAAAAGTGCAAATGAAATGGCCAAAACAATTGAAGTCAAGTAAGAATACAATTTCAATGAGGTAAAACTTCGACATGATTTGAAAAATCTAAGCAGTTGAAATTGAAGATATTTCCTTTTTAAGTCATTAGATGTAAAAAATGTCTTTCTTGCAAATTTTTAAATATTCTTTAAAAACTGTTTTTGTTATTTAAAAGTGTGACTGTTATTGATGCACAAGCAATATAATTCATTAAACAACAAACTATGAATTTACTTTTAATTAAAAGTATGCACCGGAACACTTTGGAGTTGATTTAGTTATTATACTGAGTCAATGCAATAGAGAATGACGGTATCATGTCCGCCTGGGCTCATATGATTTCATACTCTGGATATGAGGTAAGTACATTTGGCGCAATCTAGAGAATAATTGACACAGAGAAAGATACCACTATCACATCTCAAACGAGATTGAATTTTGTCCAAGCCACTTACTTAATTGAATAAGTCACGTAGCTCCGAAGAACATTTTGTTGATTGTGAACAAGTTGTATTGTGGACTTAGCGCATTATCTAATGCACACGAGTGACTACGCTAAAGGCTATTCGCTTATACAAACACACCCCCGCACTTTCAACGAAAGCTTTAAGCTCAGCCAGTGGGTGTTTTACTGATTGCGAATGGTACTACTGCCATAAATTACGTGAATTTGCTTTTCATATTTTTACTGTTCATGAAACAGTTTGAATTTATTTGATTCCAAAACTACCCTCGCTACGTATTTTACTCATATTCAAGTTAGGCAAAAAAAATTATCTTTATTTTGTTTAAATATGCTTTTTGAATAGTGATTAAAATACATTTATTTTTTGTAAATGTTTGGTTAGTACAAATATGTTACACACAAACACATACAATAAATAATATGTGAGAAGAGATATAGTACAAAATATCATTTATGTATTAATTAAAAAATATTTTGATATTTTATATGTTTTTAACGGGTTTTCAAACAAATAAGTGATCATTTTTAACACTTCCCCTACGGTGCTAAACAATACTTCCGATACGTTGCTGGGCCTTAAAGAACCAAGTGAAAAAACATGTTTTAATACCTACCGCCCTTTGGTGGACGATAAAAACCCAGGAAGTATATTTTTAATAAACATGTTTTTCACTTGGTTTCTATAGGGCCAACAACATATCGGAAGTATATTTTAGCACCGTAGTAAAATTTTAATGTATGTTATTTTTATTTGAAAAAAAAGGCAAAAATAATAATAATGTGATAAATATAATATGGTGAAACGATAAAAACACGTTTTTAGTTTAATATTTAAAAAAAGTACATGAAATACAAACAAAAAAAAGAAATAAGAAACGTGTCAAAAATATTTATACGTTTGTAACACTATAATAAAATTGGTATAGTAATTATCGTCTCTTTTTGTGTTTTAAGTTGTTAAAGCCAAATCGTTTTTGTCTGATAAAATATGTACATGAATTGATTGAAATTTAAAATATTCAAAAATATTGATTTCTATTACAATACAATTAAAGCGTAATACACTTGTTTATTTTTGTATTTTTATGAACCTTTAAACCTTTAAACTTTTTCTCACGCTTGTATTATTAAAAACATAATCTAAAACGAGTAGTCAATTCGTTCAATGAATCTCGTAAATGAATTTATCAGAAATGTTTGTAATTTTCTTTTTGTATATTTTTACCGACAGTACAAATATTTAAAGCTTCTTTTAAAACTACTCGAGTGTCGATTGACTAAAATAATATTAAACATTTATGTGAATGATAAATAAACAGTACCTGACAAGGCCTACGCAAGTTGGCTAGCGTAGGTAACCGCAGAGTTTTCGGTTAAAGCGATTAAGTACGTGAAAGCACCTGCAACTACATTGCTAACCAAACTAACACTAAATCGATACTATGGTGAATTTTATTTTTAACTGCATGTGTGTAAACTTTCACGTGCTTTGTGGCATGTTTAAAGAAAGCTTAAATTTGTTACACCATTATTTAAATGTGACTCTCATCATCTTCATAGTAATATATCGTTTTTAATACTTTGTTTGAGTGTCATATATATATCTTGTAAATATATATGACACTCAATATGTAAATCTTGGATTTTTAAATTGAATATCATTTTAACGAGGTATATCCTTTTTGCGTTAACATTTTTTTTACTCATGAATCACAATGAAAAAATTAGAAATAATAATTGATAAAATATAACTAGCGTAGCCTAAAATCATGTTATTTAAATATCAACGAAAAGATCTTTGCTATCGATGACCTATTGAATTATCAAATGAAAACTGATTTAATTTAAAAGCCATAATGCGTAAGCAATGTTTGTTTTTTCACAATTAGATCATAGTTTTAACCATGTTATTAACTACCTTACTAACTAGTGCGTCAAGTATAAATTGTTCAAATGAATACTTTAAAAGAATACTTACATCAAACACACAAATATTAAAATTACATTTTTTTAGGTAAGGAAAATGTATCGTTGAACCACTAGATCTATTGACGTGGATAATAAAAATACAAAAATTAACTCATTAATTCATTACAGCTTAAATCCATATTTTTTAAACCAAGCTTTGATGAGTTCACACTAGGGATTCTGAAGTCTCGGGTTTTTCAAAGTCCCGGGACTCGAGACGTGATAAAGTCAAAGTCCCGGGACTTCCCGGGACTTGGGACTTTTATTTCCCCTTCAATAAAATTATAAATTTAGTAAAATTAAATATTTTTATGTACGTACTAAAAATAGATGATAACGGTACATGTATTGAAAAAATATCAATGAATTGGGTAAAATTATGACCGTTTCTTCACAAAACACAATACAGCTTTTATACCTTTTTTTGTCTTATTGAGAAATTGGTAACTTTGTGCAATAGTGAAAAACATTTGTAAATAAAACAACATCAGGTATGAACATTTAATTTTAATATTTTGTAATTTCTTTTTGCAACAGTTATACTTTAATACGATTATTAATCGTTTTAAACAAATTTCTAATAATATAAATGGAGACATCTTTTTCCCAATTTTTTTAAATGTTTTCTTTCAATTAAACTATTTTTTTGCGCAGCTTAAGCCTGTAAAATTTTTCGTGACGCCAAAAGTATGTGTTAATTTAAAAAAATACATTTTTGAACACATTTATTTATTAATTATGAAAATATAAAATTAATTCAATAATGTGATGAACTCTTTCAAGATGCCTCGATAATCCAGTTGTATTTGACCATTTGCATGTGATTTGTTTTGGACAACGGATGCTTTTTTAGTGTTTTTTTTGTAATGTTTTCATACTTCAGATTGATTTATTTCCATTATGGGATACAATAATAATATATAATAAAACGATACCACTTATTTAATTCGAGATATGTGAAATTTATAACAGCCTTTGGGAAATGTTGATATGTACATTCTGTTAGCCACACTTCAGAGACCGGATACAAAAAATAAGTACGATCTTGTTCAAAGTCAGGAAACAAACTGACCCTTTGTGTATTCCTTTCGATTTTTCCAACGAATCTATTAGCCCCAGCTGAACCGTTGATATTAAAAAAATTTACAATCGCTATGATATATGGCAATATTTTCCAGAAATAGCTGTGCGTTCCATTATTTCTTAGAATTATGTGCGGTTATCTCATGCTATAACAATAGTTGTGCGAACACGTGCCTAAGTGTTTTTTTTATATCTGCATGTCTGGACCCATCATAAAAATCATTCGTTTTTCTTGGAGCTACCCTCTTATACCTGCTTTCGTTCAATACACATCAGTCCTTTTGAGGGTTTCTTAACCAGAATTGTTTTTTTCAAAATTAAAATGTACAATTTATTAGCACATTTTGAATCACAGTCTTAATTCCCGGGACATTAGACAACAAAGTCCCGGGACTTAAGACAGCGAAAGACCACAAAAGTCCCGAGACTTTTGTCACGGGATGTCTCGACACAGAATCCCTAGTTCACACAAAAGAACCCAATGAAATACGATTAGATGTTTTGGTAAATCATTCTTTTGAAAGTATGTAATAAATTAATGGTGTTCAATGAATTAGACTTAAATGCTGTAATGGACATAAATAGTGTGTATTTTTAAATTAAGAGGCAGCATTGTATTTTTTTTTTCAATAAATTGTCAATATTTGAATTAACTTTTTTTAATAATATCGGAGTTTGTACAGGAATAATCTACGTAATGCACCCTCTGGAGCAATAAACTTATAATTCAGGTAAAGGCTTTCCCGGAAAATCCCCTAAATAATTTCGATAAAGATCTTTCAATATTTACGTAGCCTGTGGAAATATATAAGCGGGAAAATTTTCGAAACTCGCCACCCTTTGTCGACCCTTGCCGTTAATTTTTACGACCGGAAATCTTTTTTGCTGAATAAAAAGTTTTTTCAGGTGCCAAAAATGAAATATATTATCATGCAAATTTGAAAAACATGAAGGTTCTTGCCATGAGACATTATTGAAGTGTGAAATTTGTAGCCAAAATAGGTATCGATTTACAAAAAAACTAACCGTATACCTACCACTAGGTAGATACTTTTGTGTGTAAAGTATTCTTTTGAAAAAATAATGGGTTTTTAATTGTTATGAAGTTGGAAGGTAATTTGTTTATTCATTATTATCCGCAACAATAGATGGTTCAGCTATACATTTTCTAATTAAAAAAAATCCAGTAATCGATCTTTACATTCACACAAAACCCTGTAATATCGCATATCCTTCAGAAATACCTATATAATTCGAAAAACTTTTTTTTTGTTTATGATATTTTAAGCGTAAAACGATATTTAATATTTTTCGATATTTAATATTTAACGAAAAGAAATACTGGTTTTTAATATGTTTGTAATAATGTTTCTTTTTATAATATAAATCTTTAATAGAATAATTTTTAAAAATAAAAACTTGTAATGAATATCTTTCATCGCACCACGAGAAAAAATAAAACATAAAAATAAAAAAAATACAGGATACGTATTCTTTATTTCGGGAATATCAATAATCAGATTATGGGGCGTAAAAATGATTTACGATTGCGCAAAGCGACTTTTATTTTGACTTCCTTTTGTATCTGTTAAGGCAACATACGTGTGTTATAAGCATTGGTGTTTTTTTTATCGTTTCTATTACTTTATTGGTATGAAAATCCTGTTATTTTGTTTTAGTAACGATTTAAACTTACGTATTTTTAAAACGCAAAACAATGAAAACTGATAAACACACAGCGATATAAAATTAATGTAATTTTAAATTTCTATGTACATTGAAAATAAAATACATTTAGTTTTAAGTATCTTATGAAAATCTCGATTTTATAATGAATACAGTCAAAGTTTTGATGGTTCGAATGGAAGATGGCTGTACCGATATTGCAACAGGTACTGGCAGTTCAGCTGTTGTATACCAAATTACTGGTATTTTGGTATATAAATATTCATCAGTCCAGTTGTTTGACTGAATTGACCAAAATACTTTTTCTGCATCGGACTTATGAGAGTTGGTAAACTAGACTGTTAAGGCTGAGGTTTCCAATCCCGGGATCTTGGATTCCGTAATCCCAAGATGCCGTCCAATTCTGTGATCCCGAAATCCCATGATCGCGACCGTACCAATCCCGGGAATTCGGAATTGAGAAAATGAAACACGAAATAATGACCTTCATGGCTTTGGTTACGAGTGTATGAAGGTTGACAGATTTCTCAAAACATTTCAATTTGAAAGAATAAAAACTAAAAATCTTTTTGGATCTAGATAAATTATGTTTTTTGATTGAACATGCTTACTTAAAATTGAATTTAACTAATTTATGCTTTTGGACTAACCCCGAATGTCTTAGTACTAAGGGTAATACAAACATCGAACTTTAAGCAAACCGTTTTTTTAATAAAACTCGGCTTAACCCGTTCTTAAAAGTTTTATAAAAAGGTAAATTCAATAAAAATGTAATTTTTTTGATTATAATAAATATTTATTACAAATTTTGTGTTCCTATTGAATGGTAGAATAGTTTTGTCCAGTCCTCGGTGTATCTAAATCTAAGCTGTATGCTGCTAATATGATATTTTAAACGCATTTATTGAATGCCTATTTGGAGGCTTAGCGTGCGGTAGTAGAAGCGGTGTTGAAAAAACACAGAAACAGTTTTTTTTATAATTTTGATATATTATTTTTATCGGAAAAACAAATTGTCAAGATCAAAGGTTTGCTTTTTAATAATGTTGTTTTGAAAAAATTGTGTTAGTACATAATAAATAGTAAAGAAAATAAATAGTGGATACTAACATAGACAATAAATACATTTTGTTGTTTAGCCCATGTCACTTTAGGTCTTTATATTTTATCTAGTTTTTTTGTTACCAAAATAGATTTTGTTTTAAATCTAAATGTTTATAATAACAATTTTCATATTTGAATCCGGGTTACTAAGTTAAAAAAAACAATTTTAGAATGTCGCAAGATTCACTAAAAACCGAAAAGCTTTATGTACTTAATACAATATTTATTTTGTGGGCGTGTACAAACGGAAAACCATCTCACTTTTGATTTAATTTTAAATAAATAGTACGAAAAGTTTTTTGAGCCACGACATACATATTACAAATTGTATTTTTTGAAAATTTTGTTATGCAAATGAAAAAATAATCTTCACTCCTCACACAGTTTGTAACATCTGCAGTTACACGATTATCTCTTTTTGATGTATTTTTAACGAGGACAAAAAATCAATTAAGATCGTTATTATTTCATGTATGAAGCGGTGAGGAATCCGAAATATGAGATTGACTTTGTTAGAATACCTATTACTCTTCATTCTATTTCATAACAATATATGATGTTATTTTCTTGTTTATGAGTAGTAAAAAAAAAGGATTTTATGTATAGAACTTAGATATGAAAAACTTTTTATAGGATGTCAACAAATATAATAAATAATAAGGCAACCAACATCCAATTTTTTTCATGTCAGGATGATAATAAATATTATATTAAAAAATCAGAGTAAATTATTTTTACTTTAAATGATTTAAATGATACAAGGATATCTTTTATTTAGAAAATACATTGGATAAAGAAAGAATCAACATAATTGTTTTCATTCAAATAATATTAATGTTTTTATGCATCTGAGTAGAAATTAAGAACGGATGAATTTGATTTTCAAAGAGAATTTGTTTTTGGATATTTAAATGAATTCAAGAGTGAATGCTTACTAAATTTGACATCACAGTTTTGATATGTTTATTTCCTGTTTGGAAAGAAAACGGTTTATGACATTAAATTCTAAATACGTGCTTGAGCTACGTATAATTTTCCGAAATGTCACATCATTTTTAGAATAAGAGAAAGTTAATCTAGAAAAAGCCTCTTTTGACGTTCATTCTAAGGCTATGCCAATCCGTAACACAGTTCCACACATTTCCACTCTAATGTCGTAAATTACTTTTTGGAAAATGATTTATCTTTTTGACGTCAGCCATTTTTTGCATGACGTTACAGTAAAGTTCTTAATGAGAAATAAAAAGTTATTAAATGTTATAATGGATTACAAATCTTTGTTTTGAGCGATACATTTTCCATATTTTTCTATTGATGAGTCAGATGATAAGTTAATATTTTTTGACAAAATATAAATAAATAAATAAAAACATTAGACAATGATTTTTTTTAAAAATAGTTTATTATTTATTCATTATTACTATGTGTTTTAATAAGATATCTTTTGCTTAGAAGAGAGTAGGATTAAATAAGATGGTTCTAAAACAAGACTAATAGTTGACTTATCACTCTCGCTACACCCCATTATTTTAGGATTGAAATGATAGGCGAGAATTTTTAGATATCACAAACATCCATACCATCTAGCAGCTATCGATAAATACTGAGATTCAAAACCGGTGAAGCCCGGCATCGAAACCAACGATGTTGACCACTGTGCCATGAACCAGGTGTATAATAAATGCACAGATAAATTTTTAAGGATACTTAAATATTGTAAATGAACTATTTGTCTGTTTTTTCGCAGATATTTAAATTGAGATATTTATTTCTTTTCTGAATTGTGTTGGTTATAAAAATATCCTTAATATTATTTTGAAATTCAGTGTAAAATATAAATGTTCTTCATGTTGGTTGCACGGTTTTGGGAGGCAAGATGTTTCTCTCTGATTAAACTTCAATCATATTATCATCCATACAAATAAAACGTAAAGGTTCATCTATGAAATTAACTTTGTAATTATGTTGATGGATATTTTACTACTTCTATGGAAGGGTCCAAATTACACTCGTTATCATTTGATACAAATTATTTACGCGTTTACCTTATATTTAAATATTAGAATTTGTAAAATAAACACAACAAAAATGGTTTATTTTTCTTTTAAAAATTGTAGGAATAGCCTAGGCAGGTGTGAAATCAGTGGGCTTTTTCAAACCATATAGCTCCATTGTAATAAAAAAGTGTTTCATACCAATAAATCTTATTATTATTATAAAAAACATTTTTTTTAAATATATTTGGTTAACGATACCTATCATTGCAAATCCAAATATTTTTTAAAAAATCGTTGAAAGGAATGTTAAAATGGTTAAATCCAACGCTTCCAGTCATTAATATCAACAACCCTATTTTGAATTGCATTTCGTATTCTGTATCCTTTGATTTAATTAGATCGTTCATTGAGTCTAAAAATGCTTTTCATACAGGTTTTACACTCCAAATTGGACATTTTATGGTTGCATATTTCATCTAGACACACGACAGATTTAATATAGTAAATATAGTCTACTTATCTTTTATATATATATTTTTAAACCTAGTTAAAATAAAATAACAAATGAAAAAAAACAATAATTGCATGTTTCAAATCATTTAAAAGCAAAAAATGCGTACATTTCATACCTAAAAATATTATAAAGCATTGTTAAAAACGTCCTAATGAACGAACGATAAACTTTACGATAAAATATCATTGATGCATTTTTATTGATATAGACACCGAGTAAACACTGATAAGCAAAATATTAAAATTTCCCCTTTTTGTTTTCGATAAGGAAAAAAATATGTGATACAACGTTTTGATTTAATATGTTTTAAGGCTTTCACACTGCCTCTAGATAAGGTTATAAAAGGTGTAAACAACAATAATTCATTGTTAATTTTTGTTTACACCTTTTATTTCAATTTTATTTTGTATAAAAAGCACTATTTATATATTCTTCTTATTAGTTGATAATGCTTGCAATAAGCGAAACCAGTCCTGACCTATTAAATTAAGTGGAATAAAGTACAAAAGAATATTGTATTTTTATTAATATTTCAATATATGTGAACTCATGCCAATGAATTGTATTTTTGTTTCTAAAAAAAATCAACCATATTTATTATATATTCTAAGAAATTGAATTTTTATATATTACTATCTTAAAAAAAGAAATTTATTAAATTAAGTCTTTAAATATAAATAAATTACATATCCTGAAAATATTTATTTATGCTTACAAAAAATTTTTGATTTTGTAAATCCAACATTTAATTAAAAATAAATCATGCATAGTTTATAATCTTCCATATTATAACTTTTTAATTTTTGTGCATTGTTTAATTTCCTACTCGTGAGTAAAATGAATTATTAATTATAGTAAACATCACAACCACGCCTTTTCAGCGTAAAACATTACAAATATTTGCTTCTGTAAACACTTTTTTTGATAAAATATTCATATACGTAAGATGTTACGTTTTATTATTCATTTTCGCGTTGAAAATAAAATGCTTTTTTGAATACAAAATATTATCAATATGTTATACGTCGCAGGTCAGAAAACGTTATGAATTATGGTTTAGTAAAATATAGATTTTTTCAGCAAAGCTTTCATTCAATGTCTGTATAATAAAGATAAAAACAATAGTTCAGGCCTTAAGATATAGGACTTTTTCTTTCTCTATGTATGTTTAAAGAAATCCAAATTACGTGCCTATTTTGGCAGTAAACAGAGAAAATAAAAATTACGTCCATGTTTGCTTATGAAAAAACTGAATTTTTTGATCAAAATAAATTGTTTGATTTTAATTAAAATCACAAATTCACTTATTACTTAAAGCCAGTTAAGATAGTTATTCTTTTTTAAAGTATGCGATTAGATTTTTTATGTGCTCATTTATGATTTGTTCGTTTTTTATCATATATAATAGAAATATTTTGTTCACCCCATTTAAAATGTACAGCCATTTTTCCATGACGAGTTTTTAACATAAATATTTTTACCTTGGCGAAGTGATAATTTGTTTATTTGTTAGATGTACATTGGGCTCATTTGGTTGGCCCAACGGCTCATTTTTCTTTGTGGCTGAATACATGAATAGTATCAAACCCTCAAAGTATTCAGAATTTCAGTATTCTTGATAGTTTTGTACATTCGTTTCTCCAAGCCGAGTACTGTGGTTCTCTTATTTGACTTTGAAAAAGCTCTTGATGTTTTACATCTTACAGAAACTTGCAAAAGTATTTACACATAATATGCAATATTTTTTACTAACTAGATCAGTGTCTGCCATTTTTTTTCCTCTACGGCAGAGTGATGAATGGAACTAGTACCACGGCACACCAAGATGCCGCAGATTATCCGAAACTATATTTTTTTAGCTCACCGAGGAATTTGAAATATTCGATTTGGTATACTTTTTCCGCAGATTATCTCCATAACTTGTACCGAATAGGCATTATTTACAATTTACATTTTTAAGGCTTCTTCCACCGCAGCACATCTGGGACTTCTTGCGGCACAGTAGTGTGCCACGGCACACAGTTTGGCAGACACTGAACTAGATGATAGTGTAAATGCCACAAGCAGTTTGTGTCAGTTGGACTCAAAAGAAAGAGGAAATGTTGGTTAAAAATAAACCTTTTCAAATTGTCTTATATGCGTTTGAGATTTGAAACTTCACTTCAACCCAATCAGAACGATTAAGTTTTTAAGCCTAAATTTGGGTTTCATAGTGAGAACTTTAGATCATAAATAACTTGTAAGTGAAACAAATGATGTAATTTTCCTATTTTAATTGCTGGTAGGATTTTCAGCATTATCAACATTGAAGATGTTAATTTTCAAAGTATTATAAGGGATTTATATACGTCTATTCTTTTATGAGGTATGTTCGTCTCAGCATTCGCTCGCCAAGTTCTCTAAGGATGCTTAAATTTTTTTTTTTCCATAAACAAGATAAGATCATTTACATTTCTGATACTTTAGGGAAATCCGTTGAAGTAGAATTCACTCCACTTTATTATTATAGTCACTTTGGCTGAGTTTTTCAAAGTTATGTTTCAGATAGGCGGAAACATGTCTGCCTCTTTTTAATACTGCTGTTGTTTCTAACGCTAGGTATCATAAAGAAATATTTTTTATATTATTAGAAGAAACACTCACTCAAAATAGCTTATAATCCCCCATACACAAACATGATTGCTCTTAGGGTATCTCAACACATATTATAAACAAAGGAAAAGCCAGTGTGTTAATGATTTTGTTTTTCTGTACCATTTACCGTTATGACGCAGCTGCAAAAGAAGATTAGTAAAAAACATATAAACAGTGCTTGTATGATGATATTTTCATACCGATTTTTTTATACGAGAGAAAAGGATCCTCTCTGTTTCAAAAGGTTTTAAAAAACATTTTTTTAGGATAAAGTCAATTGGAATTTCACTGTTTGTCAAAATATAATATAATACATAACATTTTTAGCAATTTGAATGCATACTTCAAAATCTAGTTTAAAAAAGAACGAGTCGTGAGTTATTTACTTATGCGAGAAAGCATTCCCTTTTTATGGAAGAACATTTAGACGAATAACATGTTCCCTCCCTTTTATCACATCATTCATACTACGCCTTTGCAAGGAAAGTAAAATGTGGTTATACATAAATAAATATGTCACCTTGTTGTTTTTACATTTCTTTGTTTTCCGCAAAGGCATTAAGGATTTTATGACGTTAATATAATATTTTTATTTCTAAACAATGTTATGTAAGATTTCCGAAATATTCGTATATTTTAGAATTGTAGCATGCAGGTAAACTTTCATTGAATATTGTTTTTATAATTGTTCAAACTTTGAGAAGTGTTCTGAAAATTCTGTCAGTTGATTTTTTAAATATATATTATAATCATTGATGAAAAGTTTCTTACTTGTATTAAAACAATTTTAATTGTTATTGTTTTAACAATGCGATGGATTTCTACGAAAAAATAAAGGTTGAGCGACTTATTACTATTTTTTTGTATATAAAAAACACTACGGATTTATGCTTTATTAAGCGTCCGTTTGCTTTATATTTGCAATAAACATGGTTGTTAAAAACATTTTTTTTTTGGTTAATATGATATTTTTTTCAAATAGTGAAACTATTCTCTTTTATTGATAAGGCGAGAAAGTAACCCATCAGTTACTAAAAGTATGACGTTTCTATTTTGTGCTACATAAAAAAGCACTTTATGAACTTTAAGGTCTTTTGGGTGGAGAGGAAATAAAAGTAGCTGATGTAGATGCAAACGGAAATTAATGTGAATAAACCTTCTTAGATGCACGACACCGAGCTTTGACAGAAAAAGTTTTTGCCTTCGGTGATAATCATAACGTTTTATGGCAATTGATTGTAGCGTCAAAGTATTGGAATCAAGAATATGTATTGAATTACGACGCATGACGACGTATTCTTTAGAAAATATCGATATAATATGTTTAAATTATACTAGCATTATAAAACAAATATGTATTCAACTTTTATTCAGGCAGAGTTATTTGAATGTGTTTCTTTTACAACTATACTCCTTGTTAATATCCTCCCAGTCAAAAATTCGTACAACTCTAATTATACTATGTTACTCGTTAGTCAGATATAAATTAATTAAAGAGTGTACCAGTGCTTTAAAAAAAAAAAACAAAATGCCGAAACTCACTTCTTGTGAAGCTTTTGACTAAGGATTTTTTTCCAATCTATGTCCGTACCCAAAGTGGAGCAATGGCTTCCTAATGAAATCATTTCATTTGAAGTTTTTTTTGCTAGAACTGCTTGTTACTCAGTTACTAAACCTCTTTTTTTCAAAGATAGTAAAGATATGGCTAGGACAAGACTAGTGGTTAACTAATCGCTCTTTATTTTGCCCCGTTAATTTTAAAATAAAAAGAGTGGGAGTAACTTGTTTACATATCACAGACGCCAATGCCTTTGAAAATAAGTCGTTTTAATGCATTTTTGAAAACAATTGAAAAAAAATCTGTTCATATTAGGACTCAAATCTGTGAGATCTGTCACGGCAGCCTTGTCTTACTCAGAGCAACCACTGGTCAACGTATTTTATAGGATTGAAAAGTGTCAAAGGTGGTTCGATAATTTTGATTAACAAAATAGACGAATCTGATGCAAATGGAATCCACATGACACAAAAATCATTAGTTCCCGGGTTTTCGACACAAAGTAATTCTGTGAACCTTGTATTGTTTCTTATGTTAGGGTTAAAATGAAACTTTGTGAGTATTGATTCGAATCATTAAACATTTTTTAAAAAAGGTGTCGGAACTTCGTTTCACCGCGTTACGTGATAAAAAGCCCTGATTCTAAAAAAAATAATTTAAAAATTCACTTTTTCAATATGATATAACGAAAATTTCAATCCTTTTAATTTTTTTATCAGTAAGTCTTGCTAATATCATGCTATATAATTAAATTCACATGCTGGTATTTTTGTTAATATTTCAATGTTTTTTTACTGAAATTTAGAGAACTAAAAAATATACACAATTATACAATCGTTGACACTAAAGGAAGCTGTGATGCGAAAAAAATGTGAAGATTGTGGACAAGTGGTTGGTAAATATTCCATTCTCCACTCATCATAAACATACGCCTAACGTTTTTTTTATATTTCATTTGGGTTCGTCCATTCATCACTTTGCGGCTTGATTTATGTGGTTATAACACGAAGAAAAATCTAGAGGTTTTGAAGATAAAAATGTTATATGGTGCTCACAAAATCTTTTCCGAAACAATAAAATATAATTTCCCCAATATATTAAAATACTTATTCTTGCGAAAGTTTATTAATTACACGCTTTTTTCTTATTCTGATTATCAATATTATGCTAAATACAAACATTATAAACGTATGAGTTTTCAAAAGGTTTCACTTACTTCTTAAATTACTTCTGTTTACAAAAATTGCTTCTTATGTAATCATTAAACCTCTCTTTTTTAGAAACGTTGAGAATATAGGTAAACCGTTACTGAAAATACTACTAGTAAACAGGGCTGCAAAGTCATTAAAAAACGACACCGACTCTGAATTTGCCTTAAACAAATAGCCGAAAACATTTTTTTCCTCCCTTATATCTCCCTTTTATCTAATATAATTTTAAACCATTTTCCTCTTCTTTTAGTGTATATATTGACACGGTAGGGTTATTGCCAACCGCTTTCACTAGCACTTTTGTGAGAAAAACTGGCAGGATTTAAAAAAAAGGGTGTAACTAAATTAATTGTGTTTGAATTTTGTTATCAGGTAACCCGTAATATCAATTGTTTATTGTTAATGGCCTTAAATGGCTACATTGTTTTTCAATACCGATGTGATTTTTGTTTTTTTCTTTCTTGCTCTTTGGGAAACGAACCGTACAGGACGTGTGTCTGGGGTACTTCTCGGCCTCTGGACGTGGTTCCAGAGACCTTTAGTTTTAAATTCACTTGCAGCTCTTTTTTTTTGTGGTTTTGTTTTTTTTCCGAGATGAAAGAAATAATATTTTTTTATTTCGACGAAAATTAAATTCCATTTTGTTCTCTGCGCAGAGTTTAGCGTCAAGTTTTTTTACATTTATAAAATCGTGTGAGTGAGCTAGGTATAATAGTTATTGTGTATTGTAATAATTCAAAATTTTGTTTGTTAAATATTGCATGTAATAAATTCTGTGATTGCAAAGTTCTTAAATAAACGTTTTCGTGTTAGTAGAGCGATGTCATTTCATTTCTACCTACCTGCTTACGCCAAGTATATACCCGCGGTATATGTCTTAATGACTTTTATTAGTAGGGCTTTATTCTTGGGGCTTAACATCGTAAACAATCGTAGAAATTTCTAACAATAAATAAAACTCGCTCAAAAATAAATTACGATTCATTCGCGAAAGTCATTATTTCTGTATACTGTATGGAATTAGGTATCACAACTTCCTATTTGAACAGGGGTGTGAATTTCAGTATCAATCAGTATTTAATTCCATTATCTCGATAAAGAATTGAGTTTTATTTTATAATCTTAAAAAATAATATTTATTTAATAAAGAGTTTATTTGTTTTTATTGGGTTTGGAATTTTTTCTAGCTATGTGGCATGCATAGGCGCCACTTTCAATTAAATTTAAATATAAAAATAGGAAAAAGAGTCACAGCCGTTACGACTTAATTTCATGCATCAAACATTATAATTAATCCGTCGTAAATAATAATATGCACTTCAAAACAAAAAAAATCCTTGACCTGAGGATAATGTTTTTTCTTAATTCAACAAGCGGCTCGCCGGCTTAAGTAATATTTGACAAAAGGCTCACGTGAACCCCTTCGAGCCCCCTCCAGCCCACCCCTGCACTAGTTTTTTTAATTTTATTTTTTAAAAATGATTCGCCTCTTTGAGAAGTCTCCTTAAATTATGTCACATATTTATGCCTTTTTTCAAAATACCCACCTAGTTAAAAGAATAAGCTATGCAGTATTTCTGAATTATCTACTCGTATTTTTATAGGAAAAAAAAATATATAGGAAAAATAGTAAAAATTGTAAGCAGTTTAATCATTGAATCATTTTTAAGAAGCATAATGGAAAGAGTAGTGTTAAATGTATTAACAATTGAATCATAACGAATAATAAACAAACATACACCGAATGTTGAGCATAGTGTATATGAAAGCTTTATGGTGTTCAAAGTCTATTAGTCAAAGAAGATTTTCTTTGCCCTGACAAAAAATGAACCACAATATGAAAGCAAACATAATTTATACACGTCATTATTTTACAAGTAGGTATGATTATACAATGATTTACGACTTTTTTCTAATAAGTAGAAAAATCTTAGTTATTTAAAGCTTTTTTGACAAAGACGTGAACAATTTTCGAACTACTATTTTTCTTCGGAGACCAAAATGACAAATTGGATAAGTTATGAATGTTTTAGCATTTTTCATACCAAAACGAAATATTTTTCCCAAACGTTGGGTGCAATGTAACTTGAGGCATACCTACATCATTTTTAAAACCATACGAAGATTCGAACTCCTATATGTAGCTTTATGACTTCTAATGAAGCAACAACATTGAACATTTTAAAAGAGAACTGGTTGAACGAATGTATTATATGTAAGCCAGAAAAAGATGAGTTAGGAATTTGTTTTGAGAAACGTAATGATTAATATTTTTTTTATTACATATATTCAAAATGTTTTTTAAGTTAAAAAATCTAATTCATATTTTAATGTTGCATTTTTGAAACAAACATAATTAACCAGAACGAATATGAAACAAAAATTCTATTCTGTAGTCAAATACAAACAAAATTGTACAGTATTATTGTATGCTTATTATAAAATTGTATATATTTATTGAATGGTGAAGATACACACTCTAATAGTAGATGTGTTCACAGTAAGTTTTAAAGCGAAATTCATGAAACTTAGTAAAAAAGCTAGCAAATCGAATACGTTATTGTTAAATCTAACCCTCGTATATGTTTCATAATTACTTGTACGTTCATACATTAAAACGATTTAACAATATTTAACGGATGGTTTTTTATTATTTCGTCTGTTAAATAAAAATAAAATTTGTTTGCTCGAAAAGGATAGTTAGTAAAATAAAAAAGGTGTCATTTACTAGGTCATAATATTATATATTGATGTAGAGGTTTATACTTTGTTGATTTATCTACATACGTATTCAATTTGAGCTTCAGAATATTGACTACTCTTAACGTAATAACGGCGTGCAGCTTTCGTTATGAAGTTTAGCGGTCGTAACGTAACGAATTTAATCTGACCCTGACCCGATACTAACTATCGTTGTAAGAGAAAAATCGACGCGTGAGTGTTAAGAATTCGTGTTTAGTAATTTCAACCTAGGTTTCATGGTCGTATTATGTGATACTACCACGTTAATCATTATTATCATGAAATAATGATTCACGCTACAACTTTTTTTTATCATGTAATGATTTACTTATTATTGAATTATCAAAAAAATATATGGCAATAAGGCTATAAAATAAATGTAGAACCATGTTTAAAATAAGCTTACTTATAAAGTTTTAAATTTACCATAGTCTTAAGTCATATTTTACAGCAGCTGTACACTGGACAATTTTTCTATAAAATGTGTCACATTTAATGTTGTGATAAGATAGAGCATGCTTGTTAATGAAAGACATTTTAAAACTTAAAGACAATTATAAGAAATTTACTCAATACCCAGCGGGGGCCACGTGAAAGCCGCGCGGAAAATGTTGCACCAATCAAAACTTCATTTTTATAACGTAGCAACTACACAATAACACAATCATTAGAAATAATAACTTAACTAATTTACCAGATTGCAATAATATAAATATAACAAAAATGAATAAAGTGAAAGAAACTTGGCATATAAAAATATGATTACACGATACAATTTATATTTTTTATGGAAAATAAATAAAAAAACAAGCAAACTAAGACTACGAAGAATACAATCACTTAATTGTTTGAAACATACATCATCAAAAATGTACGTTTTTAAAATAAGCATTATAATATTTTAAGGTTGTTTAAATTAAAAATTTGCACGAAATAAAAAAACAGATTCTTGGTAAAAGCCGATCGTCATGAATGCAGTTACAATTTAAAAAATATTGTGAACTCTTATGGTGATATTGTTTGCAATATAGATGAATTAAAACTCTCTTTTTTACTATTTCATCAAAATTATTTATTAGGAATAAGAAAGGTTTCACGAGTATTTTTTGACTGATCAGTTATAAAAACCTATGAAACAAAATCATCCTGGATACGAATTTGAATAATATGGCAAATAAGGACGTATAAACAATTAACCACTATTATATTGCGTGAAGGCGAGGACTTATACCTACGCAGAAAACAAATTATTTAAATCGCATTAAAACAACCAGCAGATTTCACTGTGTACCTATATCATTTCAAATTGATATATATATACAAGGATAAAATTGAAATTTGGTTTTCGTTAAATTTATATTTTTAAATGCACAAGGAAAGTATAATTATCTGTATTCATAAGTTAAATCATTCCTGGTGTAGAAATGCAAAACGTGCTTTTGAATAACGTTGAGCGTTGAGTTAAATGTTCAGGACAGACCATATTTAACCGTACGTGATTTACGATTTCCCAGCGGGGCTCAGGTTATACTATAGGTTCTTAGTGTCTTACATTTCCCAGTAGTGGTGTTAAAGGTAAGATGGTACAATGAAATATTTTTTTTGAATGGTTATATTATTCATATGCCAATTTTTTCATAAGTTTCATTCAAAAAAATATGTATATGGATCTCATGGGAAGTAATGTAGTTTTTACAAAAATGAAATGAAAAAAAATGAATATACCGCAAAATTATTTTTTTACGTTAAAGGAAATAACTATCACTTTTAAGGTGTTCACTGTCAATACTTGGTGGAATGGCATTATAATAAAAATAATAAAACATTTTTAGTACTTTTTCCACATAAAATTTATTAGATCAGGACCGGTTTCGCTCATCGCGAGCATTATCAACTGAGCATTATCAGTTGATAATGCTCGCGATGAGCGAAACCGGTCCTGATCTAATAAATTTTATGTGGAAAAAGTACTAAAAATGTTTTATTATTTTTATTGGAAATAACTATATAAAGAATTTTTTATATATGAAATCACTTTATAAACTCAAATACTTTAAAGGATAAAGATACAATACATCGCATGATTCATTCCTTGTATTGTATTGTTCTCTCTACAATTATATTTACACAGAAACTTCTCGTATTTATCATATATTTTTAAACCTATTGGCAACTTACTCGGAGCATGTGGTACTCCCAAGATTTCCTGTCCCTCGCTAGTCCGATTGCTTCCTTTCAGGTTATCCTATCGTGCCGTAGCTCCGCCAAGTAGATCATATGAATTCAATAGTCATCAGTGGCCAACTGCGGAGACAGAATCTATTCGGTTAATAGACAAGATAGGCACGATCTAAGTTTTGTAGAATTCACAACACAGAACTTTTTTGATATATCTGAGACGTAAAACAGGTATTTACCGCAACTATATGTTTTTAAACATATTATATAGTTTTGCATTTTTCAAACATTCTTCTTCTTCTTTTTCTTCTTTTACCTTAAAAGAATTTATCTAACGCGCTGGTCTAGCTAGAATAAACGTCGTCGGCCGCGTACAGGATAACCTGCGTGACATGGTTTTATAGACATTTTTAGATGTGACACGTCAGTTATTGTAACTAACCGGATTGATGTTTGTTTTTTTCAACAATTCAAAAAAAAATATATAATAATGAAGATTTCAGTTTAAAAACCTACCTAAAGACCATTTGTGTTTTTTTTTAAATTTTGATGCCAACTTGTTCTCTATCTTAATATCTATACAATAAATAAATTTCCAATTTAAAAACCTCTCTAAATACAGAGAAAACGCATTATAAAAAACACCCTTAATCTCAAAACCTAGCCAAATCCAAAAAATCCATAGCAGTTTTTTGCACTTTGCGAACAATTTTGGTTTTTGGAGTTAGGTAGGTTTTGAGGCGTTCAATTGTAATACAATACTAAACAAATCAGTTTTTGACAGTTTCTATACTTGAAGAAGATCTCAAAAAACTGCCGACAAAAATATGTATTCTTTTAAGTAATTATTTTTGTTTGAAGCAAATTGAAAAAAAAAAATGTTTAATCTATTTTCGGCAAGACCTCACAATTAGGGCATCCAATCCCGAGATACCGTTCAATTTTATGATCCCGATATCCCGGGATTGATAAGGCTGCGATCCCGGGATTTCGGGATTGACAGGAAATTGGCAAATCGAGAATTTCAGATTCCTCGGTGGGCTAAAAAAACGAGGTTTTGTGACAATTTGGGAAAAAAGTATACCAAATCGAAGATTTCAAATTCCTCGGTGAGCTAAAAAAAAAACAAGGTTTGGAGATAATCCGGGGAAAAAGTATAGCGAATTGAGGATTTCAAATTCCTCGGTGAGAAAAATCCCAATCATTGAAAATTAGGAAAAAGGCTTCAGGATTGGATACCCTACTCACAATGTCAAAAATGTCAAAAAATATTGTTTGGAAATAATCATCATTACTGATAATCATGAAAAATTAAAACCTCTATTTAAGCATTATTATTTACCTTTTAATTATTAATTTAAACACTTCGTGAAATTTGTTGATGAATTATGAATTGACTTAATACTATAATACACTTTAACTTAATACTTGTTCAAATTACATGCAAATAAAATACGGTTAAACTTATTATTTTTCAAAGAGAGTGTTGAAACCTATCTATCTGCATTCATAGCTCAAAATATCATTTTTTCATTCTTCTGCTATTTTACCGACGAGTATTTATTGCTCATAATGTTCTAATATATTATATATTTGAGACAGACATTATTAGATTTTCTTTTGATATTCGTTTTTTTCTCTCGATACTCAAATTTCGATATACTCACTAAGAAGAATATATCAAAATTTCTTAGTATTATTAATAGTATACACTTTAATGGCATTATATCGTCGGGTTACTGTGTATATAAATAAAACGTATGATATATGTTTAATAATAATTTTGTTTAGAGAAATAGAAGTCTATTAAATTGCCAAATTTAATATTCAAATAGTCATTGCCGATAATAAAATATATTTGATTGATAAAAAACCATATTGAGTCCTTTAATGATGGCGGGCAAATACAATTCACTTATATATTAATTTATTATAACTTTTTTGACTGGAAATCAACTGTACACAAAGTAATAAATTATCAAATATTTTTAGAATGTACTCTCACCGCCAATGTTTGGGCTTGATTTTTTTAAAAAATGGTCCGTAATTTCGTAATTTTTAATGTTTGATTGTATTTTTTTTATAATAGTTATGATATAGCGGTACTGTTGGTCACCTTTTTAAGAGTATGGGTTACGGCTACTTACTTACGAAAAGAGACAGCGTTAAGTAATTTTGCCACCCGGGACAAAAGATATTGGATTCATTCATGCCCATAAATAAGAGACGCATGCCTTTTTTTGATGTATAAGGAAGACACTGTAGTGTTTGTCTTATGAATAAATGTGCTATTTTTCATTTAAAAATAATATTTGAGGAATATTTAAAGATAATTCTGAAATTTAATAGAATATATTTAAACACATTGAACTTTATTTATTCATACTTCTATAATGAAACAGAAAAATCAAATTATATTTAAATCCACATTGAAAAATGCATATGTCATCGGCGTAATTTGAAAAATACTAAGTAGAAAAACTCAATCTACCTTAAAGATTCAAATGGAATTTCCGGTGTCAAATACTTTGATTTATTAAATTTTTTCTTCGTCTATTTAAAACTGCGTTAATTTAATTGTTTTAGTTTATTTGTTCAAAAAATCTTAAAAGTAAATGAATATGTTTGTTTGTAAAATCGTGTTTTATCAGTTGAAATTCAATTTAGTTCAATATGTACCCTTTTAAAAAGTACAATAAAGTTAACTTTTTTACGTACAGTCATCAAATAGATAATTGCTTATAGATATAAAATGGACGTTTATCTGAAACAAACCTATTTGAGTTACTGTAGAAAGTACATTCATTTCATTGTACGACTTTTTGAACCACCAAGAAAAAAATTCTAATTTTATTTTATATTCTTTGATAAACGGACTAAAAACAAACACAGTGTAGAAAAACATATTTCACATCTTCGATGAATTCGCGGTAGCATTGTGGAAATTTATTTTTAATACAAAATTAGATTTGATAACTTTGTTATTATACTTGTGTTTCAAAATTTGACACGTGTTTCGTCTCTTTGAGAGGCACCATCATACGTAAACTCAAGGTCTCAAAGACACTTCATTTTCATCGTAAGAATATTTTTCTCTAGTCAATGTTATACAAAGAATTTTCTCGAAGATATGTACATAATGCTCGTGAGATAGCGATTTTCGTTTTCAAATAAAAATATGCTTTAATATCGGCGTTTAAAATCCATTATTGCATTAAAAAAAAATAATAATTCACCGCACCTGCAAAGAAAAAAAAACGATAATGATAAAAAAAGTTCTAGAATTATTTTACACTTGATCGAGGAAAGATATTGTAATTTGCACTGTATTTTAACATATTATATATTGAGACCATAGTAATTTAAAAAAAAAAACAAAATCGCTGGTTTTGAAAGCGCAACTAAATACATGTGTAAACAAAAGATCTCCTGAAATGGTTTAAGCAGATCATTGAAAGCATTTTTTCCGTCACGCCTATGTGAAATATTTTTTAATATGATAAATATCTCAAAATTCAGATTCCGTTAATACTCTATTTTCCCAATTAATTCATACTATTATATGAAATACCAGTTGAAGTCTGTGGTAAACATTGTATAGAAAATCTCAGGCTTGTAATTTCACAGAAAGCCTGGGTATAGAGAAAACATATTTAGCACAAAATCTCAATAACCCTACCCGTAATATGATTCCAGTGTCTTTTTGTTCCATGGTCATAGCCTTCCTACGTTAGTTTCAGAACGAGAGGATTGTTTTGGGGCCAACGTAATCATGTGATGAGAAGGTCTCTCACGCATATTAAATGTCTTAGTTTCCATTTCATTATGAAGAGTGAAGATTTAATTAGTTTACATGTAGTAATTGCTGGATGTAAGGATGAACAAATTTAGTTGGGTACAGAATATTGTAATATTATTAGACCAATTTACACAGAAACCCAATAGGAAGAATTTTTATTAGCTAACGTAAACATATATTTTCTAGTGATGATTTTCATTAATTTTTAGTTTTTCTTCTCCATGACTCATGTTTGAAAAAATCTTCCAGTTCTTCAATTTAAGCCAAAAAAATATTACATTCTTTTTAAACTACAATAATATGAAAGATAACCATTTTTTTTAATCCATGGCCGCTCCCAATGTGGAACACATATCCTTGTAATAGAGGTATTTTTAATGTTTTTTCTTCGAGAACTCTTTGTTACTCAGTTACTCAACCTCTTTTTCGAAGAGAGAAGTAGAGGAAGAAGGATATGGCTAGGACAGGAATAGTTCGCTCTTGTTACGCCCTGTTATTTAAAGATTGGAATGATAGAGGAAATATTTAGACATCAAAAAAACGTATGCCTTCGTACAGAAATTGATTGAAAAAATGCTGTTCGTACAGGGACTTAAACTCGTGAGATCTACCACGAAAACCGACGTCGTTGATCGTTATCAAAATTTTACAAAAAAACATCATCAACTAAAAAAAAATATTTTATTTTTTATTATCATTATATAATAATATCTTACTCTAACTATGATATTATAATTTAATTTAAATGATTTAAATTCCTAATTAGAAAATATATTTTGTGGTATCAAATTAATGATTGTTTTAATTGTAAAAATGTGAGTATAAAATATTCAAAAAGAAATTGCTAAAAACTGCTGTTTATAACATACTATGGTGTTTTTACAGAATATATTGCTACAGGAATGTGTTGAGCTGAACTCAGATTGTTATCATTTTTGTATGTATATAACGGCGTATGACACGGTGAGATAGGCATACGTTTTGCATAACGAGTAATAAGAAAAATAAGCCAGAGAATGAATAAAATTCTTCGGTTACAATACGCCGGGTGGAAAAAATAGAACTAAGAATCGCACGAAATGTTAGGAATCCAAATACCTGTATATGCCTGAGATAAAAAAATACAATTGGTATAAGCGTATACAAACCGCGCCACTCTTATATTTTTAAAGTCAAGTAATTAAATTAAATGGCAGGCGAGTAGTTCTGTAAGCAGGTCCGTACTGCAGTGCTCAACATCGTTAGCTTCAATTCAATTCCTAGTACGAACAGCATTTATTCAATCAATTTATATTCGTAGGTGTGAGTGTTTACGACTTCTAAAAACTCCCTCAAACACTTACAATTCTAAAATAACGGAGCGTAGCGAGATTGATTAGCTTAAACACTAGTAGTTTCTTAGTTTTACCTTTCTATCTCTACACTATTTGAAAAAGAGAAGTAGAAAACTATAAGAAGCGGAAATTAAAAAATATATAGAAAGCATAAAATCATATTAATAGTATATCGAAAAACCAAATAACCGACGATTACTTCGAGTCACTATAATTAAAACTGCAATTTTTTTTCTGCACGTTTTTTTTTTCATTTTTTATTAGAATTTTATTAGTAAAAAAATCTGCTCACTAATGAAGTTTGGCAGTTTTGGAAAAATTTTATAAATAAATATTTAAATGTCTTAAATTTTGAATTGCTAATTTATTTAAAATTGATAAATGTTCAATATAAATCGCTTTTAATAAATATTTAACAATAAAAACCCTATAGTTTTATCTAACAAGTAACAATACTGGCATAATTTAGAAAACTTTTACAGAATATTAAAAGAATATTTTTACAGAAGTACCAATAAAAACGAATGACAATCCAAATAAACAAAACCCAGATGTAAATAGCATTTTAACCAAATTACGCTCACCGTTTTTTATATAACCCCAATAAATTCGCTATTTCTTCATCGGAGATTTTTATATAAACGAGATTGTATTTTCCAGATTAAAATTATTTATAACATTTGCATATAATATATTATATTATCAAAATAAAATATCCCATTTTTCTTTTTTTATTTTCGAAATTTACATTTAGTAATTCCAAAAGGATTCAAAACATATTGCAAATGCAATATAAATATATTATTGATAGCTTTTTTAGATCACTATATTTTCATAAGTACTTACTATGGATAATGAAATATATTTACTTACATATACACTTCATAGAAATGACCTTTTACGATCATTTTCTCCAATTGGAATTGAGAAAATAAAGCAGGAGTGTGCATGTTTACGCAATACTATTTCATTTAAAATTGTGAGACCTATCTTTTCATTCAATTTAAGGTTTATGTAGCAAATAAAATTCTCGTGGGTACTTATTGATGAACCAGTATACAAATAATTTTATTTATGAATAGATGTCGTTAATTTTGGTTTTCTGTATTGTAAACAAATAACGATATAAAATTTAACTTCTGCGAATCAATATTTTGTGTTCTTTTAAATGAAAAAATGACACCAATTAGTGAAAAAGAATTTGGTGCCCTTATATTCTGTCGTCAATAATCATAATAAAAATGACTCCTGAGTCAATTGTCTTATTATTGATATTTACGGCGGTAATTTTGAAAGTATTGTTTTTTAGCTCAATTATACACAACCACTAAAATAAAAAAATATCACCTTAATATTGATGTATAATGTTGCTTTGTTTGATTTTTGTTCTGAACATAACTAAAATCATTGCTTAAAATTATAACTTGAGTGCCAGGTTACAAATTGACATTGCTAAGCTTTTTTAAAAGACTATATCAATATTTTTGTATTATAATTGTATTCCACAACAAGCTGCTACAATAAATTTTAAAAAATCTACCAAATATAGAGTTGTATATGTCAGAAAATAAGTTTTAGAAAAGCTTTCATGTTTCTTTTCATTAAAACCTGTAGAACTTTTGCAAAAGATGTTTTACTTCTCAGCTTTACAAAAGCTTTATGCATGGCCGACGTAGCGCACTCTGTCATAAATTCAACTTTTAATTGTTTTTTTTTTGAATATCCGGAATGTGCTCTTTTGCATTACGTAACAGTACATTCAGGCGTACAAAGTATCGTTTTATAAATTATAACAGAGTCTAGTAATAAAAAATAAAATAGTTGTAAGCATAAATGTTTAAAGGAGCCACCGAGCGATAAAGCTTCGTAAAACCTAAATTCAAAGTAAATAAGTACAGTTAAAGCAGTGACTGCCTGTTAAATGAAACAAATTTGCATAAAAAATGGTAAATACTACTAGAAAAGATATTAATTACAACAACTTGGTAAATAAACGTTCAATTTCATTTTTAACTGAGAATATTAATTACTTAACGAGGCTGAAGAAAATTATGTTATAACAGTAAAAAAATATTTATACATTCATTTAACGACTTTGTAAAGATTGCGTAGTGTTTTTTCGTAATAAAAAATATGAAAATAACGACTGTTTTAAATTTATATTTAAAAATCAAGGAAACACATAATTATATTTTGAATGAATTGTGCTGTAACTTAGCGGTTATATTTTTATTATAAAATTTTAGCTTGTTTTCTTTATTTTTCCACTTGTGCTACTATTTGTGATACTTACTTTGTTTCTTTGAGAAATATCTTCTGATTAATTCAATCTTGAAAAATAAAATGATTAAAAAAATAATAAAATAATTAAACGTTCGTCGAATAAAAAATAAATAGCTAAAGGTGCTCAAAAAAATGATTGATACAATTATTAAATAGTAAAAAAATAACATTTCAGTAACAAATTATTGATTAAATAACATTTTTAATTAGACTTGGAGGCTTCCTGATAATATTTTTTTTCCTCTCCGGAATTTTATTTTGTAAAATTGTAAATAAACAGTTTTATGTAATATGTTTTCAAAATACTTAAAGTTTATAGTAAATAAATTCATCATTATGCTTTACTTTATACTAAAAATTTACAAAAGAAAAAATCACTTCGAAACACCCGGTACTTGCTGTATCCACATACCAGTGTGAACACTAACTCATAGAGATAATGTACCATAAGCCCCTTTCTCCCGTAAGTATGTGAGTTGCCAGGTTGTAGGAGAGATAAGATATATAATATAAGTGTTATTAGACGATTTTAGTGAATGACTTAAACGTGGAAACATTTTGTTGCCGACACATATTATGTATTTATATTGAAACCGCAAATGAAACATTTTCAAGCATGTTTACTCTCAACGTGGAGCGAATGGAAGAGTAATGGAGAATCTAAAAAAAATTGCCAGCAGAGTTGTATTCATTTTTTTTTTGAATTATTTCCTAGAGTCGTTGTTGTTTTAGTATAAGTTAAAATACAAAAAATAATTCAGACATTTTCATCAACGAAAATATTGTAAATTCTCACTCTCTGGCAAATAAATTGTAATAAATATTGAATGTTATAAAAAATGTTTTTATTTTTGAAAAAGAGCCTTTTGATCAGGTAAAAACTTTTTCTTGCTCAGTTAAACCTAACCAGATAGTAAATTATAAATATAAAATAAGAAATCATAATAAAAAAATGTTTTTTTTTATTGTTTAAAAAACAAAATGTCATTTTATGTAATATATATTATAGCACCATTTTCTGTTAAAAAAAGAAAGTTAGTTTCCGTCTCCGCCTACTGTGCAAGCTTTCTTATATCGTAGTCGGTGGTTGTAGAGCTTGCAGGAGAGCGAAAAATAAAACGCAAAATATTTTCAATGGTAGGTTTCCACCACAACCACGATTTATAGTTGAAGCGTAAAACTGGAACTGTGATGTATTTGAAACCATTAAAAAATAACTCAAACATACAGAAATATGTTTAATTATTTAATTTTAAGTTAGTTTTAAAACGAAATATCAAACTAATAAGACATAAACTCTTATTACATCTAGGTTAATAATTAATTTTTTCGATACTTTTTTATTACTACTTTGACTAAATTCGGCGTTTAATTTTCCTTGAAGAAATTGAAAATATTATATAATAAACAATAATTATAAAGTTTAAGCAAACTGTAGTCAACATAAAAAAATGTGTATTGTTTAAAAAAAATACATTTCCACTTATAACTGACATATTACATTATAAAACTAAAAAAATATTACACTGCAAAAATTATTTTTTATTTTATCACTCAGAAACTATTTATGAATATTACTTGACTTCTTGTTAATGTCGGTAATTTAATTGAATGTGTTTTTATATGATTTTTCTGGGTGATATTTTTTTAAATATCTAATATAAAAACTAATATATAGCGCTTTTTGGATGAAAACAAAGTGAGCCAGTTAACAAAACTTTTTTTATGAAATCTCAAGACAAATCGATAAGCCGTATGAGTGTGGTTTTCGGGTAGCGAGAACATGTTACATAAAATTGTCGCCCGCCGTGGTCTAGTTGATTAGAGCTTGCTTTACCAATCAAGTGGTTCTGGGTTTCATTTCCGGTAAGGTCAATGTCAAAATTGGATTTTTTTCAATTTTAATTTGAGATCTAAGACATGGGTGTTTGTGAAGTTATTTTTCCTTGAGTTAATCTCATGTGGCTATCATATAAAAATTCTCATCGAGTATTTTCGTATGATCTTACAACTTCAAAATATTTGACGCATTGGCGTAAGCTGTAATGTCAAATATTTTTCTCTAAAAAAACTAAAAATTATTTTAATTTCAATCATTTAGTTATAAAAAAATACCACATCACTTTTGCAATTCCTCGCATACAATGGCTACGCTATATTTTTTCTATTTTTCTTAAGATTTAATACGAATTTATGCGATATCTACCGTGTCTGAATACATTTTTATTGTGCGACAAGCCAGATATTTTATTAAAATAATTTGTACTAATTTTATAACATTGTGGATCTTATATGGTTAATTAAAGTAAATATGAGTTACAGTGTGATTCACAAAAAAAAACAATAATTTCAAAATGAGAATCGACCCATGAGTAGAACGAATTAAAAAATATTTTAAAAAGCATACAACTCAGCTCTTTGTGAAAAAAATGATCACATGCGAGTTTAAAGGGTTGCAGATTATTTCATAAGGCACTGTTAAAAAATAAATCTTTGACAACGTTTATCGAAAGGATTGTTTTTTTACCCAAAACTTTAGTTTTGATCGTCATTTAACATATTTACCCCTTTTTTAATTACTTATTAAAACTGTTATTTTCCAACATATTCTTTTTTTTTTAATTAAAGTTTAACGTGAATGGTTGACCACTAACTTTAAAAACAGCTACTAGTAAAATGTACAAGGAACAACTGGATTTAAGTCATTCGTCATTTGAGACGTTGCTAAAAATATGATTGTTCAAATAAAATGAATAAAATATATTTGTAAAAACGTTCTGGATTTCGGATCGTGTTTAGCCAATTCGGGATTCAAATTTGTTTTTCCGGCATCTTCAAATAGAATGCTTGCCTCGATTTAAGCTTTGTCTAACTCGAAAAACAATCAAAAGATAGCAAAAGATCTCCCTCTTTTCATCTTGGTCACGTTTTGACCTTTAAGTGTTTATTTTCACAAAACGTATGAAACTCTGATGCCCCTAAATGTGCTGACGTTTCTAGGCATCTCAATCCGCTTTCACACGAGTGAGTAATTTTCACTACTATTTTAAAGGCGTAAAAAAGTTTGAGGTTTCATAGATTACTGGTAAATGATAGGTAAAACATTGATATTGAACATAAAAATATGTTCTGTCACAATCATGGTGTTTAAGTATTTAAGTGGCAGAGAGAAAAACCAGTATCAGTATAGCAAAACAAACAAAAATGATTTAGTGATAAAAAAGACCCATCATGTTTATTTATAAATGAAAGTGCCTATACATTAAAATTATCATTAGTTTTATCGATACCATCTATTTATCTTCTAGAAAAAGTTATTTTCGCAATATTTTTTATGCCAAACTTGCATAAATATATTTAAAAATACGTTAAATGACATATTGCGAGCCGAGTGCTACAACGTTCTATGTGGAAAGCTGCAGCAAAAAAAATATGGGCATTTGAAATTATGAATGCTTGTATTTTGAAAATTGAAATTTTTTCCATGTTTCTTTTTGATTGTTTATATTAATGATAGTACTAGCATGATATTATTATTAATAAAATATTGTTAAAAATAGTTCTTCATAGTTAATTAGAAATACCTAAACTACTATTAGAACCTTGTCCATCTGAAATTCAAACAAACCGCCAGTGCTACAAGGTTCTAACTGAAAATTGTATGAAATCACAGGTGGTTCAAAAACAGACTTACACTTTTTATATTAAAATAAAAAGAGTTCTATGGAAGATATCCAATGTATAAAGAAATATATAAATAAAATGAAGGATAAACAGGAAAAGGAGTTTTGTTTTTCGTAATTTGTGTTTGATATCATTAATGTACTAAGTTACTGTTGTAAAATTTAATAATACCACACTGCAAGAATACAAAACATCATAATGGTAAAAAGCAACACCATTGTGTTGAAGAATAAAAATAATTGATCAAAATCAGATAATTGAAAAAAAAAACAGGAATAAAATTATCAAAATAAAAAAGATATTATAAAACCTTTGCACATTCACACAAGTTTTGTCACTAACGACCCGGGTTTCGCCTTTCGACATCTTCAGGATTTCAAGTTGAAACCACAAATATCTTGCGACACGCACATAGAACTACGACATATTGGAAATTTAAGCAAAATTTAGACATAATATTAATACGGCATGTAGATAATGCTACGTTTAAGACTGCCTCATTATTACTATAGTTTGGCCAAATGTCGACACTTAGAACCTTGTAGTACTCAGGTCGCGATATGTATGGTGTTTATAATAAATTATCCTTATATAGAAAAGAACGTTTTTATTTGAATAGTACAAGCATACGAATATATTTATTGAATATATATAATATATAATGAAAAAAAAATAGAACGCATCATTTGCTGTATAACTACACAAATACTTTAAGTCTTATCATCCCAGTTCAACTGTTTGACTGTTTAACATTCATTTTATATATCTTTATGTGATAGCAAGAAAAAACAAAAGTCTTAAAAAATGTAATTGGACCATTTTCTACAAATCCCAATACTAGCCCTGAATTTTCCTATCTAAGCTACTTATCAAACTGTTACCACATAAGTGAACGAACAAAAAATTCTCATTTTGTTTTATTTAAAACCAGGATTGGGGAAATGTTATGATAATTGGCTATGGCTTGTAAGCACACAAATAATAAATTATCAGTGACGTTCAATTTGCACCAATTTGCACAGGATTCTGTTTCTCATCTGAAGTATCATGTTTTCCTTTTTCATTCAATATCCATTTGAGACACAAGTGCCAAGATAAGATAAAAACAAGTATTTTGAATGACGTCAAACAATTCTATTCCGTGAAGAGTTTTCATGAAGCTTTTACATTATGCTGTGTTTTTCGATTACCTGAAAAAACATCTATCAAAAAATTTCTCAAAACTTTCGAATAATTATTATTTTTTTAACCATATTTATTTTTTAATTGTAATCTTGCTTTTGAGATTTGTCAGGAATTTAAATAAATATTTTCTACTGGTTATTATGACGCAAAAAAAATCAAGACTCGTCTCCGCACAATTTTGTGAAGCAATTGTTCTATAAAATAATGATAGCATCACAACAACATTATCGTTTATTTGTGTTCATGAATGGCAAAAAGATGTTAGTAAAAAAAAACCTTTTTATGTAAAGAATTCATTAGAAATCACTCAATTTAAAATTGTTTTATATTTATATCCATTTATATTTGGATCAAGAAAATATATTTCCATATACTGACATCTGCCTTTCGAGAGAAAACTAGATTTGTTTTTGTCGTACCTTTGTGGAGCTATAAAAAAAAGGTTTTAGAATATAATAGGTAAAATAACTCAAAACATCATTTCTTTACTTATATATAGAACTAAACCATCAATATAATATTTGGTGTTGAGTCCAAATATAAATGAAATTATTTGCGTGATATCTTAAAATTGACTTTGGTAATTGATGTCACTCTGAGAACTGTGAATTACAACTGTATTTTTTCATAAGCCTATAACCGATTCATACGAGAAGAAACACTTTTGGGTGCATTAGTGCCGGGCAGATATTTAAAAAATATATTCTAAAAGTTTATTTAAGTGTGTTTAATATCTATTATTTGCTACAGTGGACCTTTTGTTTTGATTTCGCGTGTCTTTTTTCTGAAAATAGTGGGATGGTCTCGTTAAATGCCGGACGAACGGTTATATTAAATGGTAGTACAAAAAACGAGCTCGCCATTCGTTTAGGAATGGCTGGAGCCACATTCAACTCAATGCGGACTGTCTGGGGCACACAGCTGTACTCGATTAAAACCAAATGCCACTTGTTCAACGCTTGCGTTCTGCCGGTAATGCTATACGGTTGCGAATCATGGCACCTGACGAAGACTCAGAAAAACCGTATACTGAGCTTCGACAACAGATGCTTGCGTCGGATAATGGGGGTGAGGTGGTTTGATTTTGTGAGGAATTCAGAGATAAGGGAGCGTACAAGACAGCGTCTCGTCACGTCAGTGGTTATGGAGAGACGTTGGAATTGGCTGGGTCACGTGCTGCGGATGCCTCCAGAAAGCCTCAATCCTGCCTGCCTCTTCTTTCGACCGGTGGGATTCCGGCGTCCTGAACGTCCATCGGGTACTATCCATAGGATGTACTCGGCGGAACTGAGGGATGCTGGCATGTCATGGGAGGAAGCAAAGCTATTGGCGGGAGACAGGGAAACATGGAAGTGCCGCGTGGCGGCCATATGCTCCAAATAGGGAGCGAACATGGCCAAAGAAGAAAAGAAGAAGAAGAAGAATGACACATGTTGCATTTCTTTGAGAAGTGAACATTTTTAAAAAAATATGTTTAAAATCGTTGTTTTTTTACAGATGAATCATTTATCTCTATTTAATACTATGAACATTCGATAAAATTCTCACCTAAGTTCGATTCATTTAATATTTTTCTTCAAATACATAACATATAAATTTATCACTATAAAAATACAACGTATACTTGCCAACTTAAATTTATTCGTATTATAATAACCATCGGAGACTTAGACGTAAGCTTATAGACATGCATACCTACTAGAGTCCGGAGAGCTTTACACCGACACTGCAAAAATAAGTAGAGACATCGCGGCGTCTATTTTGAGACGCGGTCGTAATGAAAAGCCATCGAGCGGTGTTTTTTAATCTCGTCGCCATGGAGATGAAGTACCTACCTAGGCGTCATGCTAACTTACTCTCCAAAGTAGGCGGCAGTGTTTAACTACCTGTTATATTTTACCATGCGGAGATATTTTGAGTCCCAGTAGAAAGTAATACTTCAGGAGAACTGCTCTTTAACGTTCATCTTAGCTTAATTCAGGTTGCGGCTACATGACTTCTGAAACAAAATGCTATAATGATATTCCACTTCCTGGAATACATTTCATGCTCACATAAAAAAAAATGAAATAAAGACTTGTAACTCAAGAATAATAAAACGTTTACCTTTACTTTTTGCACTATTTCTCAACATAACAATGCTTGACAAGTCTGCTGCATGCAGATATTTCTTCAATTTTTAAACCATGTTCATTTTGCAAGATTAATCGAAGAAAGTATAAGGATTAAAAGTCGACCGGCTATTACGTTTACTCTCTGTTTTACGAAAGGCTAAGGGGTGTTTCGGGAGTTTTTTAAAGCCACTCATATCTTTTTCGCAGTCTTAAGTAGACAATTTATTAATCGGTTGATATAAAACGATTTACAGTTTTGACCCCTCATCAACCGACGGCAATCACAAAAACCTTGAAACTTTATCTTAGAAAAAATATTTTTAAATCGTAATTACGATGCTTTATTACAAGTTAATGCATATATTATAAACTTGGAAATATTAAACTTAATCAGATGTTTTGTAAATAAAAGAAAATCTTTCACAGGCTACAATATATTTTAAAATGTTTCAGATTTTTTTTTATTTATTGTTTAATAAAAAAAGTAATTTAATTTATTAAAATGATTTTCATGCCAATGATGCAGATAAAAAATATACGCTACTAGTTTTTAGCGCAATTGCTTAACGTGTTTATATATCAACAATTATTAAATATATAGTGATAAATTAAGTATGTCGAAAAACGTAGCACCCGTTATTAGATAGCAATCCAATATTACTCATTAAATATAAACCTTAGCTTCATACAAACAAGTTTCAACAGTTTTTTGTGGCCATAAATTGTTTTATTCGTCATTTTTAGCAAGTATTTTACAAGATATTATGACTTTGAAACTGTGAAAAAACAATTTTATCATTTTTTAATTAAGTAAAATTCATCAGATTTGTCATATGTTGTCTCATCCTATAGCTTTCTTATTTAGACTTTGTAAATGTTATAAAGCTTTTTAAAAATCTTCAATGGATATTTACCAAAGAAACACACACTTTTGCATAGTTATAACAAAACATCAATCAATTAAATTTTCTTGTCGTTCTTGGTCAAAATATTTATTTTTGTATATTTAGTATATTTTATTTAAACTGTTATCTTTAGACTATAGACATTAGAAACGTTATCGACATATTTTTATTGGTAAAATTTAAATCTTTAATCTTCGACATTGTTTTTTGTGGTTATGTATATAATATAAAATATGTTTTATTATTTAATGCATGTTCATATATTTAAAATGGCTTAGAGAGATTGTCGATACTGCACAACAAATGAAAAGTTGTAGATTTTTTTAATACTCGTTAAAAGGAAAATAACATTTTTGTTATGTTTTTGAATGAAAAAAAATATAATCAATGGTTCATTATTTTTTGGTAAAACTGTTTCTGCGTAAATTTCTCTATCAGCCATTATTCTTTTCAACAATTTCAAAAACAAGAGAAGTTTATTAACATTTTGATTTACCTGCGCTTGTCATTTTCCGGATATTTTTTTGCATTGTTTTGCAGCACAATATCACAAAAAACATTTCGGCGATATCTTTTTAATGGCATTACGTGAAATATTTCTTTTGAAAAAAACACACTTTTTGAATTGAATTGTACCATAGTCATTTGCGAGAGTAGATTTTGTTATTTAATTAATCATTTTATGTTATAGCGAGTAATTTAATCGGTTTTCAATTATTTTGATGGATAATACACATTCAAAGTTTATATACCAGCAACTATAAATATTTTTTGGAACAAAGTCTTAACAATTGGTTTATAATAGTAATTTATGTAGCTCTTTTTTTCCCATGTAATGCAATGGGACGGCGTTCTAGTACATTTCTCTTGAAATTTTAATGTTTCTTATCGATATTAGGAAAAAAATATTTTATATTTTCGTTCAGAAACTTTTGATTTGTTTTGGGTGAAAAAAAGACTAATGAAAATATGTTTTAAATAATTATATCACAAAAAAGTAATAATAGTAAAAAATTTGAGCTACATAATATAGATTAGCAAAGAAAATCTTATTTTCAATGTGTTGAAAAGTGAAATAAATCTCTAAATGGCTCATACTACTTATTCCACCAACGCAAAGATTCAAGTTAAGTTCAAAGGTGTGGGTGTTTGTGGTATTTTAATTCTCTTCACCTTTCCAATTTAAAAATTAACAGACCAAAACGAGAGCTATCAGTTAACAATTAGTCTTGTCGAAGCACTATTTTTCTATCCTTACTATCTTGGAAAAGGGAAGGTTGAGCAACTACTTAATAAGAAGTTTTCGTAAAATACAGTTATGTTGCGATATCTCTATGATGAATTCATATATTCCTCTTTGGGAAGGGATATAAATTGCAAAATAAACTTTTGGTAAAAAGCTTGACAATAAATGAGTTCTGGCACTATAGGCGCTGGATTTATGTATTTGATAATTTGGCTATTGCGAATATTTCTGTATTAAAATCAGACGTCAAAAAGCATGCTTGTAGAAGTACTTAGCAACTTGCCATTGTGAAAATATTTTCAATGGCGGAAATAAAACTCGCAAGCGTAAATATTTGCTCATGGAAAACGAAAATGTTATTTTTTACAATATTTTTTATAAAACTGTGTTTAAATATTTCAATTAAGAAATCCTGGGCTTTGGAACGTTTAAAATAATGTTGTGTCAAAATATCGATGGGATAAAAAAATATTCAATACATTTTGACGTTCAAACTGAGTCCTAAAATAATCTTGTAAATTGTTCGCAAATAGGCAATTTGTTTGTATTAGCATTGTCTTTATGGTGAATAAAATGTAATTTAATGTCATAAGTACCCGGAGCTCACCGTCTATAAGGTTGTATGAAATTTATTATGTAAATCACAATATTTCCAGCAACATCTAAAATTCCAGTAAAACTTTGAAACCATCAAAAAGCAATTTGTATTTTATCGACAAACGTTTAACTTGAGTTAGCTTCACTTTGACATTGTTTCGTACGTCAAATATTAATTTTGTTAAGTTCATATATCATGATGAAATGTTTTGTTTTAATAGCAAAAAGTTTAGTCAAATAAATATTTTTTAATATGAACATGAACTTTCAAAGGGTATTTTGAGAGCGTAAACATGTTCCGGCTGTTATTGTTTTATTTTGTTGTACTACAGTTTTAGAGAATTTGAAAATCATGCTAAAGTATGTATTATTATAGATTTGAATATAATGAATGCGTTAAAGATGAACATTATCAGTTTCAGAAATTCAGGCGAAAACAAATATTGTTCAACATATTACTGTATATTTATGCTTTATATTATATTTTTTAACTGGAAACGATACAGCAAATTCATTTTTTCCAATTCCCAAGTAAATTATAAAAACTGTAACAGCAAAGTAAAAAAAATGAAGATGTCACGTAAAAACATGTCAACTAACAAAAAATACTTTTAGAGATATTTAGACATTTGTGAATCGATCTGCATTTAACTATTGAGAATGCAAGGCATAGTAAGATATATTAGCTAACCACTAATCATGTCACAGAACAATCTTTACATGCATACTCTCTTTGAAAAGAGAGAGGTTCAGAAAACTGAGATGAAAAGGAGTTTTCGTAGAAAAAATGCTGTTGATATACTACCATTAGGAGTTATTCTTCACATTGAGAACGGACATGTTTTTTTAAACTATATGAAACTATTTTTATTTTAAAAATCTGTTTTGACTATAAAACTGCGGTGGTGACAGCATGTTAATCGTTGGTATTCCAAAATATTGCCCTACCACCAAGAAGAGTACTTAAAAGTATTATGTTAAAAATGAAAAAAAAATCTATGGATAAGATTAATTGCGGTATATTCACGGATTAATTGAAAGAATGAATTTAAGGAACTCCGATAGTCAGTAAATAAGCATATTTTATCATAAATTTGATCTCTAATTTTATTCAAGAAAACAAACTTCTGTCATTTGAGATTTCATTTACAATGTATTATACCATTCAACGTTATTACGTTTTGAATAACAATGTTACGAGAGTCATACGGATAAAACTTTTTAAAAGCTCTCTCCTATTATGAAGACGTCATATTTTTATTGCGTTACTTAAGGCTATGGAGATAAATAAACTGAAAGTTCACGGAAAATGCTATTTGATACATTTGTTTATCCTGAGAGAAAATCTGAATCAAGTTATCTCTACTCTGCTGAATTGAACGTAATATATCAAAGAGCTTTTTATTATTATACCAAAACTTTTCAGTAGATTTTGATTGAAATTTGTAGTTTATGGGCAATTCAGTCGCTATATTTTTATATATTATATATATAAGCTGAAACGTACGTAAAATTATTCAATCGATAACTTTAAATATTGGTGGCGATCATTTAACGGTTTGAAATTAGTTTATTTTCTGAGATTGATTTTACTATACCTGTAACTGTCATTTTATATTAAGACGCTAACATTCAAAATTGTTGACTCACAGTAAACAGCAGAAAGTTAATATTTTTATGTGATCGTTGGCAACATACTTTGTTAATGAGATGTGTATGAACGCTTGGTTGACAGTATTGCTTTACATTCACGAGTCATGACACCTCGATAAAGTAACAAGTATATTGTTCTTTGACAACAGATGTTTGCGGCGAATAATGGGGGTTAGGTGGTTTGATTTCGTCAGAAACACAATACAAAGAGGGAGGACTAACCAGTTTTTTCTCACTTTCAAAATAAAAAAGCGTCATTGGCCCTGGATTTGACATGTGCTGCGGATGTTCCAAGAGAGTCTGAATCCCGCCTGTCTCTCAAATCATCTGGAAGGATCGCGCTGTCGTGGAAGGTCACTGACAACCATCTATGAGATATTCTTCATAGAACTACAGGACGCTGAAATGAAATGTGAAAAAGCTGGCAGGGGCAAGATGTTAGAGCCTGACAGGGAACAGAAAATCTTGGAGGAACCTTAGATTAGAGAATGGATATGAATTTCATAAAATGAATGTTTGAGCTAGCTACGTCTCTTTTGATATATATTATATGACATGAACAATAGTTAAAGAACATTATTATTTACTTCTAGGTACCTATTTTTAATCAAATTTTCTTGACAATGGAATGATGATTTTTTTTATTTTCAGATAGTTTCTACACAACTTCTCCGCTAGAAATATTTTGGTAAGGATTTTTTTTACCATTTTTGTTCCCAACGTAGAGCATATGGACTTATAATGGCGTTTATTTCAGCAGACGTGTTTCTACGAAAATTGCTTGTTACTCAGTTGCCCAACCTTTTTTTTCACGTCAGATGCGTGATCAAATGATCAACTTCATTGGCTTGAATTGGGATTGAATCTCAGTACACAGTTTCACAAAATTGATTTTTCAATGGATATATGAATTTATATTAGAATTCATAGATATAAGTGATGTCTTGTATTCTCTTCTCCCACCCAGCATATCCTAAGCACGAGACGCAGCGATAGCGATTAGATCACCACTATTACTGTCTTAGCCCTATCCTTTTATCTCTACTTTGTTTGGAAAAAGAAATTTATGTAAGCAATCCATTAAAATTAATTTATTGAAATTTGAATGGCCGGTTGATGAGTTCGTGCATAATGTTCTGCAATTCAAAAAAATATAAAAAATAGATTTTACTCGATTATATTTTGATGAAATTTTTTGATCAACTTTAAATGTTATTTTTACAGTTAAATAACGTTTAGAAAATAAACATTTTTGTTAAGTAATGTTGTTGCGTATGAAAATAGCTTGGTAAAACATTTAATTTAAATAGAAGAATGATCGAAACATAATTTGATTTTGTAGTGTCAAAGATGTATTTATAGAAAACACATAAAACGACGTCAAAACTGCGGTACAAAGGGAAAGCTTTGCGAAACCGAACGATAACAAAAGCTTCAATAACTTAACAATAATGACTTGAATCCCGTGTGATGTGAACTGGTAAATACGTCATCAAAGCTATTTGATCAGAAAACGTAAACCTTTTGGGAGCATCGAAATAGGATTTGAGAGCTTAATCTAAAGCGATTTATCCAATTCAATCAAACCAGACACAACATTTTGAGAATAAAAGTCTACATTGCAGACAAAGCTGTAACATAAATAATGTAATATTTATGTCTTGAAGTTTTAATTTTTTATGTTATCTTAAAAATGTACTTTTTTAAATTGATATTGATTATTTTAGTATCTATATTTTTTTTTTGTATCATGAATATTTCAAACAATCTATATTCATACAAATATTTCAATTTTTTTTTTTTTTAAAATAATACTTTAAGGTTTGAAAGAAGCAGGTATTGTTGCGTTATTTTTTATTAGCTCATAGAATGTTTGGTAATGATAAGCAAAAATTCCAGATTAAATGTTATTAATGTTAGGCTGATATTTTGATGCCAGTATTTTAGTTTTATTTTTCAAGGAAGTTGGAAACAAAATTAAAATATATACATATTGAATTTCATAGTAAGTACGGTTTTGAACAACCAAATTAAATGTCAGATCTGTAGCCGAGTAGTTAATGTCGAAAAGGAAGAATGACCAGCTGAATGACAAGTAAGCTAGAAGAACATTTAATAGAAGTTCATAATTTTCTGTGAGACTGCTATGGAATGGAATCCAAACGAACAGGACTGTTTTCTGTGGTCCGTTCTCATAAAGATTCAATAGACCACGATGACTTGATTACAACACGAGCTAACTTCACAGCATTTTTAAGTTTGCTAATTTATTTTGGAATTGTCGTAACCTTGATTCTTCACAAGAGTCTATAAACTCGTCTAAAAAAACAAGCTTACAGTATACGGATTATACACAGGATTCTTATTATCAACTTGATTTAAGTGGCTGAGTTAGTCAGTATTTAAAAATATATTTTCCATATTTTCAAGCATACTAGTGTATGATTTAACATCAGTCCCGTCTAGCTCTGTTCGGGCCATATATGTGGAAGGAAGACTTCCTTTTTTCTTTTGATATCTTTGTGAAAGGTGGCCATTTAAAATTGGCTGCATATACACAACGAGTGGTGTAGAGAAACAAACTTGTGAGTTTATAATATACTCTATTCTGGAAGTGAACAAGGAAGGTATACAAAGTCATAATTTAAAAAATAAGTTATTAAAATGTTTATTTCATGTGTTCATTCATTTTTTTAAAGTATTAATTCATTTGAAATTAGCAAGATTATGGGAAAAGTGATTGTTCACAAGCTTTATAAGTAAAAATGAGTGCTTACAAGCTTAGTTACTGACGTTTATGTATTTGACCAAATAATATGTTGCCAATGGAAATATACAAAGAACATAAAAAACAACAACAAAAAGCAGTGAAGGAATAAAGTATGATACTATTATCTCACAAATCTTGGTCTTTTGCCAAGAAGAAAAGAAAACTAGGAATACTTTGTTACATTAGAAGTGACCGCTGTTTGTATTGTCCGGGGAAAATCGGGTCGCTCGGTTGCCGCCCGGTCCGCTTCGACGCCCCGTCAAAGTGTCAAACCGCCGCACGCCGACCTCACTCCTCTCCTGATGATTTATTGAGTCTCCTGTCACACAAACACTGTGGAAATAAAAAAGGTGGTTCGTCAGGTTCAATGATGCTTTCAAAATGTTTCAGGATCTTCCGAATTGGATGTATAAATTGATGAGAAAAATATCAAATTGTCCACAATTATATACCAAATTTGATTCCAAAACTACATTAAAGAAGATACATTCAAAATTGCAAGTGGCAAGTGTCTTAGAGGCAAAATGCGTTGCTTGATTGAACGCTTTGACTTATTTGAACTAATGATGTATGATTCACTAAATTTTGTTTACTTTTAGCACAATAATGAATGAAATAAAACAAATATATAGCAAACACCTGGCTAAAAGCACAACATGTAAATTCATTTATATTTCCTGATTTGTATTGCGTTATAAAACGCGATCGTATATATGTTGCAGAAAAAGTTTATTTTAATTAAAACTACATTTCACTCGTGTCAATATGTTTTCGCTAATTCAGACAGTTAAAATGGATTTTCAATTACTCTGCACAATATCAGAGAAAATAAATTTGACAGGTACATGAACATGTCATGTGTCACTTTTAGCAACCGTACTCACCAAAACAGAAGACAAATACTTTCAATTGGAAACAAGAGACGGTGTATTAAAAGGTCTATACGCTAGGTCGCAATTTAGTGTCCGTACTTAAAACTTGATTCTTGAAAGGGAATTACAAGTGAGATCAATTGCTTACAGTCTGTTGAGCCGGAGCAGATTTTTTCGAAATGTTACAAAAATACTAAAAAGCATACCTGTACACAACGATTGAGTATTCCACCGGAGTATACGATTTCACTAATTATTTCACAAATTGAGTTTATTTTAAAAAGTAATATTATTTTACCAGTGACTATTAATGAAAATATGTTTTCAAGAGAAGAAATATGTACATATATATTGTATTGGTTAAAATACGTTTGGATATGATTCCACTACAAAACCAGTTAAAATGTAGTTGCACTTCAGTATAATATATATACACATATATATATAAAGTATAGTGATCAGCTCAGTTAAACGATACGTCATCAAAATTCTATGCCGCTTTAATTCAATATTTTTTTCAATAATAGACTACTTTTTCAAAATCAAAATTTTAAATAAAAAACGAATGTATCATCTTTAAAATGGAACTCTCAAAAATGTACATTTAATTAAATTAACTACATATCTCTAGCAAATATTATTATATTGTAAGCAATATGTAATGCGTAAAATTTAAAATGACGGTTAAAATATAGTACATATTTTAATTATTTAAGTGTGTTCGTTATTAATAAGTTTTTGATATTTTCAATATTGTAACATTTTCGATAAAAGACGCTTTTTTACGAACAACTTTTATAACAGTAAAAACATAGTGGCCGTAGAAGTAATGGAGCGGAACTAACGCAAAAATATTCAGTACCATCTGTTAGAACGAGTGTAGGAAAATTTGCAACATTCTAGCTAAAAGCAGTCGCCGTTCAAGATTTCTTTTAAAACCAGAAAACTTACAAATAAAATATATTAAGAAAAATTTTTCGTTATCTTCGCTGTCATAAGTGTCATGACACATCAACTTTGGTACGTTAATAATTTATCCACAATGTCAAAACAATCTCTTTGGCACCATTAATTGAGATCACACTGATATTAAAACTATTTATTGTTTTAAATTATTATATTAGTTGAAAAAATATATGAGAAAAATCAAATTTAAAAAAAATAGTTAAATAGATTTGTTCAGCCTTTTTAAACATTAATCGTAAAATGAATTAGAAGCATACATATGCCATTCCTGTTTTGCCGTCCAATGCTTTATCGTTATCGATAAAATGTTTCGTTAAATTGATTGTTTCTTTGTAAGTGTACTATAATAAATGTATTTATAGTGTCATTCGCTTACTCAGTGCTCCGCATTTTTTTTTATCTTCCACGGCACACGACGCTTTCTTCAAAATTTCGTGGCACACCATAAGTTAAATAGTTTATAAAATGTGCATATAAATATATACAGAAATTACATTAATTTAAGATATCGATTGATGGGGCTTGGTGAAATTTTAATATTAAATTTGAATCGCTCAAATTTTGCACTTTACCACATTTTTTGTTACTCACGACCCGGGTTTTTTCTTTTAGCATCTTAAGCGTTTAAGTGAAAGAATGAATATATATAAAAATATATTTATCATTAAATTAAAAGCTTTTGATGGCGATAGGAATTAATATTACTAATGGTTTGACATTTATAAAGTTCAATTAGTAAGTAAAGAAATAACAACGTAAGAAAATAAAATTTCTGTTTGTCTTTGAAATTACGTGTGACTATCGTTAAGACGTTATAACATGGGAATGCTTACTGGTTTAAATGTTTTAATCTTTAAAATGGGTATCGTTGAGAGGTTATTATTTTTTTCTTATATTAGAAATATGCGCCACAGCACCCCCGGCATCGTCTTGCGGCACACTGGTTGCAGAGCACTGCACTTATTCATTCAATAAAGCGGAATATTAAAAAAAAACAGTGTTAGAAAAATAATTTTATTCTCATAACATTAATAAAGAACCCCACCAAACTCATATAACAAGTGAGCTTTCCTAAACCAGTAACTGACTTGAGTTGGTTTTAAAAATATTTTTTTCACACAATCCTCAAGCTTTTTCGTAACATAAATAATAATAATATAAGTATAAGATGTAAGCTTACATCCAACAACAATTAAGTCTTATTGTATAAAAAACTACGAATTTATGACCATAAACAACCAGTCATATTAATAATCAACTACAAATAAAAAACATCGATCTGTATACTGAGCAAAATATATATTATAAATAGCTAACTGAAAATATTATTTTTCGTTTTTGTAATTTAAAGATATTTTTCCATTTTCACAGTTTGAAATGAATAAAAAAAATCATTCATAACAATTGAAATGTTTTTTGAGAAAATCATAGAAAAGAAATTGTATACATAAACACAGCAATTTCATAGAACTTGTGAAGAATTTTTCGATCAAAAAAATATTATATTTTCGGCTTACATTTATTTTTTCGTTTTACAACCAAAAATAAAAACAATTCTTTAGGTAAGCTTTTTATTCACGCAATCAAAATAAAGAAAGGTGTGGTGGTTTGTTTACTATGTGAGATTGAGTTTTGATGTATTTGTTTACTTTCCCCGGAGACAAGAGTATTGTTAGCCCTTTTTGCACTTGTAAATAGATTTATCAATAGAAAACAGTATTAAAAAATCGGTAATATTTACCAATTTTTTTTCCTATATTTCTTAGAAAACGGCAAATTTTATACACCCATTCCAATAATATTTATATTCTTCAACCACACTCACATGTCATATTGAGTTTTACTGTTTTCCATTTAATATGGTAATTAAGGAGTAGATAAACGACTGAGATCTGTTTTTTTTTTGTCGATTGCTCAACTTTCACTTTTCAAATATAATAAAATAATGTTCTTTAGTATAGGAATTTAAAGTTTTTCGTCATATAACAAGAATGGCGAGGAATTAATTATACAATGGATTTTTTTTATGACTTTAACACTCCGGATATGAGCTTAGCCTAGCAACATTTCCTAAAATTTTTCTTATGATTACTTTAAAAATTAAGTAGTAATTCATCATTTGAAATTAGCAAAATGAATAGTAATTTTAAACATATGAACATCAATTGTGGAACGTAAAAAAGAAAACTCACACATTGCAAATTTTCTAGAAAGCACACAAAAATACGTTTTTTTGATGATTTTGGATCAAAGCAAATTATGTAATATATACGAAAAGTGCACGCAGACTGATAACATGGTTTTATTTGACTAAATATTATATTAATTTAATAAATTGTTTAAGATATTTTTTTTTAAGTCCTTTTTTCTGGTCGCAATTTTCACAAGCTATTCTTTTTTCAAACTTTAGCCAAATAAAAAAAAGAAACAAAAGCTAAATTTAGATGTTAGTTTGGCATTTTCAGATTACATTCTTTTGGAAGAACGTGTACGTACCAAGTTGTATACATCGTGATTATCGAAAAAAGCTTTTTTGAAAAAACTGTGCGTTACGATCTTTTGCCTCCACACTCGATATATATATATATACGTTTCACCTGCCATGATGGCCAATAAAAAAGGATAATATTATCTCAGGTATATATGTTAATAATTGACGGAATTACTTGCAAGCCCGACATATTCCAAAATTGTTAAAACATGAACCATTAATGTAATTTAGTAGATAAAAATAAAGTTTGAAAATATTTTAAGAAATCAGTCTCAAACATGTCTCGACAACATCCAAAATATCATTTTAAAGTAATGTGAGAATAAAAATACTTTTAAAATGTACGTTTTTTTTCAAAATGAAATTCAAATTTAATTTTTTAACAATTTTGGAATGAGCCGTGTTTGCTAATAATATCCTCAAATATTTCACAGCTACATACCTACGAAATCCAACGTAAATTTAATCATTATTTTTTCTTTACTTTGGCGATACTATTATTTAAAGCTTTAGCCTTTTTATTTTTAGAAATATGATATTGGACGTAAAATTTTATGAACATTAAATGAAACATAGATCAAAAAAAACCGTGTTAGAGTTAATTTAACATTATGTAAAAAAAACCACCTCAAACTGCACGAATCTTGGACGACCTCGACCTTCGAGAGCCTTTATTTGCGTGAACATGAAATGGAAAACACGCCATGCTAAGAATCAAACAGTGAAGTATTTTACAAACATGTATTGGTACTATGTGTTGAAAAGTGAAAAGGTTTCTTTGGGCCGGCTACATTACGTCTACACTAAAGAAAAAAATTGAGTTTACCGGGAATTTTTTTTAGCAAACTATACATAAAATACTCAACAGTTATACTTTTTTTACAAAGACCTTTATAGGACTATTATATATGCTATTATTAAAATAAGGCCTCAAAATTATGTGAATAGTATCCTGTTTTACAAGGGAAGGGAAAACTTACCGTAAGTGACTGCGCAGTATAGGTACGTGTTATATGAGGCATGTTAGTCTTCTTTAAGAAAATAAGAATAAAACGTTTATTCATAACAATTATTAAATATATAAAAAAATAAAGCAAACTATTTAAATTGAGGATTCAAGATTATATAAAGTATGAAGAAAATAAGTTTATTTATATATATTATATTATAATAGCATTTCAAAACATGATATGTCTTCCATAGTTTTGGTGTCGGATCTACATACATATATGGCTTTGTTAAAAACGATGACTGCGCTTGAAGTGAGCACGACACTGGGTCGTCACAAGGGATTCAGAAGTCTCGGTTTTATTCATATACCGGGACATAAAACTTCACATTGTCATGTCTCGGGTAATTTTTGCGTTCCAATACAGTCATATTGTAGTGATTTTTATAAAAAAATATTTAAACGAATATTTCTATGCTTGAACACTGTCGGTAACTCAAGCAAACTTATTTGTTATGTTGAATTTTGCAAAACATTGTATATATTGCAATTCATTTGATTTTGATGTATTTAAAAAAATAATACATTGCGTCAGTAATTTTATGGTTATCATTGCAAACTAAAACCTGTCGCACGCAAGTATAGTGGTCATATATTTTTTTATTAAATTGATAGAAGATTTTTTTATTGCCTTCCGAAGTGTATAAAAGCTTCTCGATGTAAAAAGATTTACCAACTATATTTGTACTAGATCTACTTTATTCATTCAATACAAATTTTAATAACAGATCTGAAGCGTAAGATAATTTATTTCTTCAAATGTCCCGGGAACTGCGAGTGGCAAAAAGTGTAAATTTGCCGGAAATTTATTCTCGGGTTGTCTCTATACACTATACAAGATCCCTAGTCGTCACCCACTTGTGATTACTGATGTATTTACTGAAAGAGGTGTGCTTAACCAATAAAGCGAAAATAATTAATTAATTAGTCGAAAAGTTATTTTATATCCAACCCATTTGTGAACGTCTCCTGCAAATAAATTATAGTTTAAAAATTAAATATCGTTATGAAATAAAGTTATATTTTCCCACAACAAGAGTTCAATTTTCAAAAGTTACATACTAATATTAAAGTTAACCATTAAGATGCCGCAAGGTTAGTATTGTGGTAACCTTTTGGAAGCAATTTTTTTGATCTATATAAACTGCAAATATCCTTGTTATTTATATCGCTGACATGTTTATTAAAATATTTTTTTTGTGTTGAGTTACATATAGAAAATAACAAATAAAAAAGATTTAAATACATTTTAAAGCACGTTTTCCGCATTTCATATGGCTGGGCTGATAGAAATACAGAAAGTGTTGCAAAGCATGTATCACGCAAGCAATTTAAATAAGAACTTATATCAAGCACTCAAAAAGGTAAATTTTGACAACAACAAAAAAAAACGTTTATTTAGTAATGTTAAATTGTATAAAAATAGATAATAGCTTTTGCATATTTTAATGAAAATGTTTCTTTGATAACATCTTGATAAGTAAGCATCTGTCATAGCCAAACATCTGTCATTGGCATCGAAAAATATCTCGAAGATTTCCATACAATTATTTTTATTAAGATAAAGTTTCAAAACATTTTTAAAAACGTTGTCAGACAGACAATTACTCTGAAAACTTTTTCAAACATAACATAATATTTGTTATAAATGTTCTCTTACAATATAGTAATTTAAAATTGAATTTTTACTTACGGTCGTTTAATGAAATTATTAATATGAATTTGTTAAATACATCGCATGGTCTATTAGCTTCCAGACAGTTTTTATTTATTGAGCAATGTTCACAAAGAAGGATAAATAGCTACGATACTCGTTACAGAAATTTGCTTAACTGGTCATTCAAGTGTCTTGTTTAACAATTAAAAAAAACAATTTGCAATGTATTAAGTTTTATTTGTATGGCTAAAAAAATGATATTTTTATGCTATTACGATGAATTTATGTAAGCCTACTCCCAGTTTTAACAAATACTATGTGTGGTTGTAAGCAAAAGCTGTTAAATACGCAATATAAAATCGTAGCTAAAGCTGTACAAATCAGTAGTTTATTTTAATCATGCAAACATTTAAAATAACATATCGCTGCTATGTTTCTAAATAATTTCTATGTATAGCAAAAGTTATGTGAATAAAATAATAGCATTGTTCAAAGGTAGATAATGCAAATTAAGTAACACTTATGTCTCAAATATGGACGCAAAATTTGTGTAATTGCAATAACATAGGTACAAATATGTTATTGTTATTTTTTTCCACATTACTTATTATTGTAAGCAAAGAACAATTTTAAAAGATTATTTTTACAATTTCTACTACATCTTTATTCAAATAAACATAATATGTTCTCTCAGTCTGTTTTCATTTCTCTTTCAATGTTTTTATATAAATTATTTATTCGTTCGAGTTTATTGCGTAATTTAATACTTCGTATACAAAAATAACCGCATATAGATTTCATACATTTATCAACAAATTATTAAAAACAAGATACCTTCTTACCAAACTTTAACAAACTTTATGAAATTAATAAATGATGAGACATAATACCTATATTTTTGAGCATCTACGGTGGTTTTTAAATTTTTCAAAAGCTAAAACATACTCTAAATCAGTTTTACTCAACTTGGGCTTAAAGCACAGATATGGAGACCACGGGTACTTGAAATACAATGAGCATAAAATGCGCATTTTGTATTCGAAAGAGGCATTCAATTAATAATAAAAAAAGGTAAATGAGCTTAAAAAAAGCTCTCACGTTTGTGATTAATTGTAGAATTTATCACTTTGCAAGTTTTTCTAAGGAAGAATAAAAAAAATATAATAGAATAGTTATGGAAACTGTCAATTTACATTTTTTTGGAGGAGCGGGCTAAAAAACAAAATCTCCCACATTTTTAAATAGTTGTAGAATCTGTGATTTCACTTTATAAAGTCATCGAGTAAAAAAAGCTGAAAATTAGCTTTCGAGCTGAAAATTAATTAAGAATCTCTCAATTTTCACTTTTTCCCCAGTTCAATCTCGAAATGATCGTGAAAAAATAAAAAAAAGGCCGGCGGTTGAACGCTTTAGCCGTAGCCGGTTGTAGTTTTTTTAGTATTTTTTATTTAATTTTTCCCGAGTCTCGAAAAACTAATTAGTACGGGTATGCAGGCCACTGAAATATATGAGACTTAAAATGGGCCACGGACTCAAAAAGGTTGAGAAACTGTGCTCTAAATTAGTGCTTCCCAACCTGTGGGCCGCGAAATTCAGTAGAAAGTACAAAAATATATATATTTAAGTCTATCAAATCGGTGTTTCCCATATTGGGGGCCGCAGAATTTCTTAAGAGGGCCGCCGGATTGGATTGGAAATTGAATTTCGGGGGAAAAGTATACCAAATCGCATTTTTCAAATTCCTCGGTGAGCTAAAAAAAACGAGTTTCTGTGACAATATGAGGAAAAAGTATACCAAATCGTAATCTAAATGATTAAAAAAAATGTTTCTTGATATCGTAAAATAAATCAAATGTTCAAAATTGTTGATCGACATTTTTTGTTATTTCTTCTATTTCCGCTACCCTGTCAATGCGGAAAACATCTTTGAAAAGCTAGTTGTATTAAACAACATTACTTACATGTCATTCATCTGGCATCCGAAGTGATTCGTCGAAAAACATTTAGTTGAATGATTTTAATTTCTGTTTTTGGCAGGTGTCGGAAACAATTTATTGCGTAGCTCAATTGATTTTCGCGAAATCATTAATCATCGCGATGTTAAAAACTTCTGTTCCTCTGCATCTCTTGTAAAATAGCAAAACGACTAACTCGTCTTCACATTCAACATAATATTATGAGTTTACCTCATCTTCAGTTTACAGTTTAAACTATTTACACAAATTCATAAGTAAATTAGGGCTGAATAACATTATTCTTCGAGTAATCAGCGTTTTACTTTCCACCACATTTTCACATGCATACTTTCAACGGGAATGTATTCTGCTGCTTAACAATGTTACAATTTTATTTTTTAAAATGTCACTTCACTGTGTTTAAAAATAAACAATACAAATTCTATAGCTAAAAAGCGCTGAGATCTACTCACTCTCCATAAGGGAATATTATAGTTGAAGTGAGCCAAGTGGTATTAAAGATGCGTTGTGATATTCTACACGTCTCAAAGTATCGTAAAAGTGAAGCAACCTCAGTCAATATGCATCGCAATAGATCTTTTTTAAAAAATATATGCAATCCACCAACACACCAAATAAAAACGTGACTGTACTATTTTAAAATTCCAAGAAAAAGTTGTACGATTTCACTAATTGGCTCATTTTGCAATTTTTTTACCATGGCTTATATGCTATTTGCTCTAGATTAAGCCAGGTCTGATTGATATTTGTATAGCCTATAAATAAATACATAGTCGAAAGGATGTGTTTAATTAAGCACGATACCATTACAACTACATATTCGCTTTACTCTACCATACGCCAGTACGATTTGTTTCAGACGCATTAACGCCTTTTTTCAAATGTATTTTTTTCATTGAATGTGAAATATTTATATCACTATTGAAATGTTGTTTTAAACTCTAGCACCCAAAATGTATTAAAATCACACTCTCATTAAAAAATGGTCAGTATTTTACTGCTTCTATCAGTATTTACAAACCCAACTGTTTTGAATATAAAATATTTATCACGCTTATTTAAGTATAGTTAAGGAAAAAATAAAGGTATTTAGTTTAAACATAGCACGTAAGAAAACTTTGCGGAGTCATACTGTATTTTTTTTATTAGCGATCTTTTCGATGATTTAAATAATTTCATTTGTTTCACGGTGCTTTTGAACATTTATATCGAAGTGATATGTTTCCTGTACATTAATATACCTTTAATAATGTAAATACAGAATGAGTATTATATGTTTAAAGATAATAATCAGCTTGGGTGAAATTACCGTTATGGGGAATTACCGTTACGTTATTATATTCCAGAAAAAAATTGTATGAAATATGCAAATATAAATAACACAAAAACCTATTATGCAATAAGTTTTCAGCAATCTTTATTATATAACTAGCTGGCCCGATGAACTTCGTACCGCCTCAGAATCAAAAAATGTTGTGTCAATTTATTGGCTGAATTAAATTCAGTTTAAATGAATACTCAAAATGAATAAAGTTTAATAAATGTGCAAAATTCAAAATGAAAACTATTTTAATTACATTGAAATAATGTAGTTCACGTGGCCCAGTCGATAGATTTAAAGAAATGTAGATAATAACCTGGGATGAATGGACAATGGCGCACAAATGCGCGATAGAAGCACTCAATCAAACTATGAAAGATATGTGCAATGACTCAAGATCTTTTGGAGGCGCAATGATTCTACTATCTGGCGATTTCCGCCAAACACTACCAGTCATTCCAAAATCGACCGCTGAAATAAACGCTTGCCTCAAATCAGTGACTTTGGCGCTATGTGAAGAAACTTCAGCTGACGACAAACATGCGAGATGCATTGCTAAACGATCCATCTGCCGAAGATTTATCCAAGCAATTGCTGACTATCGTCGGTAACGACTGTGTTCTTGTTGACGAATCAAACGGATTGATTTCGTTTCCGCCGAATTTTTGCAATTTCGTCTCAACAAAGGACGGCTTCATCAACAAAATGTTTCCGAACACCTAATCACAAAAATCACAATTGGTTGAGTGAACGAGCAATTCTTGCAGCTAAGAACAAAGATGTGGATCATTTAAACTTCACAATTCAAAATCAAATCGTTGGTCCACTACATTCCTTCAAATCTATCGACCGTGTAACAACCGAAGACGAAGCAACCAACTATCCAACTGAATTTTTAAACTCATTGGATCTGCCTGGCTTGCCACCGCACAATTTACAACTAATTATGTTTCAAGTTAACACAATATTAATTGATTCTGAGGCGGTACGAAGTTCGTTGGGTCAGCTAGTTTTTAATAAAGATCATTGGTGCCTTTCCCACGTACACAGCACTTGTTACTCAACACTATCACAATTTGAATATATAGGAGACACGTAAGTTTTAAAAATTACAAGAGAAATCTTACTGAATTCAAATGAGTTTATTGCACAGTATATTTTCATATTATTTAATATCGGTAATATTATCAGGAATTTGTATAAAATAAAATGTTTCCCCAATTATCCGGGTTGGAACATGTTAACCCGAAGCGTATCGTGTATTGTGCTACAGGTCAAAGCTATCACTAATAATCAGTAACTGTTTTTTAATAACTTCCTCACAAAAAATAGTATTTCAAAACATGTTATGAGGCTCATATTTCGAGTCACGCAATACAGTTGCAGATATCAATAAATTCATAACTGCTGTACAATGGATAATATATATTTCGATACACGTGTTCTATAAGAAATCAACCCTGGACCATATTATTTGACAATGGGGCTCGAACATTTCTCTATAGTATTATAAACTCTTGTGATGCCAATTTAATTGATTCAATGTATTGCAAAAAGATGACATTCTGAAAATGTAAAATTCAAAAAAAAATATGATTTTTTTTATTATCAAATTAAAAAGTGCATTTCTTGAAAAAAATCCATCCAGTATTAAAACGTTTTTATACATAACAAAAACAAATTAGTTATACTTTATTTTTGAATTATGAAGAGATATTTTATTAGTTTAGCACGCAATGGATTAAATGAAGTGCTAATTTCTTTATTAACTTGTATATCGATTTTTCAGCTCTACTTTTTTTGTTAATCCTTACACATTATTTGTATGCCAAACTAGAAACTGTAATAAATATTTCCTTGGTTAAATTTTTTTGGGTGTCGGAGCTGTGCGAAACTTTTCACAGATAAATATGATGTTCGAATAACTTCAAATTATAAAAATTTTGGTAACCAATATATATAGGTATTGTAATTTATCACATTTTAAATAAACCTTTTCTATAGAAAGATAAATTGTTTATTTTTTTTTGTAAATATGAATACTGTCGTTAGTTACAAAGCTTAAATTCATTATTTTTTTTATTAAAATAAATACACTCAACTACCACTTTTTGCTAGAACGAAAATGATACCTTTTTTTAAATTTAAAATTTCGACTGAAGGTGCTTGATGGAAATTCAATGTTAATTTAGAATTATTTTCGTTTTGTACACTTCTACACTATTCTCTTCAAATAAAAACCGTGTAATATTGTGTCACAAACAGTATGTGTACGGTGTAATATACAAACCAAAACTAAAATTAACATATTTGTACATATAAAGAAGACCAAAAATTTCAAAATACGGTGAAGGTAGCTTTTACGATTCTAATTTGGTTTCATTCAAGCTACTATATAAACTGGTCCTTACTTTTAACTCCATAGTATCATTTTCTTTTTTTTTTAGAATTATTTTCGTTTTGTACACTTCCATAAAATTCTTGGTCGAACACGAGCCGGGTTTCGTCTCTCGGCATCTTCCGGTACTAATCAGTGCGCGAATGCACTCGAACTGACCAATAATTTTATGAAAGTGTACAAAATGTTAATTTGTTAATTTTAGTTTTGGTTTGTATATCTATATTACACCGTACACATACTGTTTATGACTCAATGTGTAGATACTGTACGCTGGAACGGTAAACGATCACAGTATGTCAATAGCATGCTGACAGCTGCGTCCTACAAGTATTTTAGCATAAATTAACTAATCACAGTTCACTATATACCACCCAAACTCAATTAGTCAATGCGCCATTTCAAGTCTAATTGTTTATTTCATGAAACATAAAATAAAATATAGATAGAAGGGTAAAATAAAACTGAATATTTAAGATTATTTTAAGTAAGGACCGACACATACGATAGAAAAAAAATATAATTTAATATTGCACTGTTATTCTGTTGTTTAATGAAATAATCAGCTAAAGTATTGCAGAATATTGATACTCTTTTCAAATAAAAACCGTGTAATATTTACCGTAAATAGGTGTTTATTTATAAACATTAAATTCAACTGAAATTATTGAAATTTTCAGCAATTTCGACTGTTACTTGTGGGAGCTGTATCAAATCATCTGATGCCGTTGTTGGGAAAAACGAATCTGAATTAAATAAATGAAGAATTTTAATTTTATAGAAAAGTTGTATCTTTAAATTGTCCACTAAAAACTGGAGTTATTTAAAATCCATTTGTCAATAATGAATATCAATCACTTCATTATTTTGGATGGTTTTAGACACCATTATATAAACAGACGTTTCATACATTAACTGAGTTTGATGCAAAAAAAATCATACTTCAGTTATCTCAAAAGCAGCCAAATCATAAATGTATGAAGATATATCCTTGACTGCTCGGCCCCTGAAGGTGACATGATTTCATATTTAAGACAACTCTGATAATACTGATCATACAAAATAAAATCTACTTGAAAACTTTTGAAAACACAGTGTCAAAAAAAAAACAAAATTCGAAAGAAAAGACAATTTTTAATCTGTCTTAACTAGTTTCATACTATAATGGAAAACCATTTTTTCTAAGATGCTTTCAAGCCCACAAGACTACTTAAACCTTAATCACTTATATTCCACAAATAAAATTTGATTGTATACTTCTCGAGTATTCAATGTTGGTGCTACCAAAGCTTTAATTGACCTCGTAGCATTTAAACTGATTTCTTATTGTATTATATTCCTCCATACGCTTTATATTTAAAGCACTCATTGGCTTAGTCTATATGGGCTAAGTTAATTTTACTCTATTGAATAGACTTATAATTATACGATTTGAAATTTGAACGTAGGTCAAATTTGTACGGCAAGCTTTTGAAATGCCGTCCGGTCACTAGTATTGATTTATTGGGACAGTCAGGAACAGGGCCGAACTAAATTGAGCTTAATGATTATGAGATATTATCGCTTGCATCATAGTAATACAATGATATTTAAAATGGCTTCGCTATTTCCCAAACAAGAAAAAATAGTGTTTATAATAAAGTTTTTTTAATATATTAATTGATTTGGCATTTACTTGGTAGAACTCCATTTATAACAGATTAAAAATAACAAAGTATTTTAGTTCTACAGTTTAATAATTTTATTCGTTGATAGCTATTTCGGCTTGCGCCATCGTCAGAACTAGTTAGAATTAGTTCTGACGATGGCGCAAGCCGAAATAGCTATCAACGAATACAATTATTAAACTGTAGAACTAAAATACTTTGTTATTTTTAATCTGTTTTTTGATAAAGTTTCTTTGTATAACAGTAATGTCCAAAAGCTATTTTCTTGTTTATTATCAAAAAGAATATAGTTAATATTGAAAATTAAAACGCTGACACGCATTTTATGCTAATTTTAGTATTTTTTTAAGTTTAAAATCTATACGCTTAAGCCAAATCCAAGCAATATTTCGATAATATATTATGGCTGGTAAAGACCATTGTACCTTGCATGGTTGAGCAGTCAATAGAGCACAATCACTGAATAGACAATTTCATATTTTATAATAAATTTACATTTTATTTTATACATACGATGTTTATATCTCTGCCTATATATTCCATCCTGTCCGTTAAGCAGGCATTTAAAAAAAACAATTGACTTACTACTAGTTGTTTTCTTAATCGTTTGAGCTATCGTAAAAAAAGAATGTTTAAATGAATAACTTATGATCAGTCATCATATTTATATAAATGATCTACAATCTACATTGAAAGCTGGTAAAGCTTTAATTATATTTTAAATTAGTTTCTATACAGATTAAGTATGATAAAGAGAAAAAATGGTATTTTATATCACTAATTATGTTTTTTAGAAATAAAAAAAAATCTTTTCACCAACTGATTTTTTTACGATTTGGCTTCGAATCACAAATGCACATTTTTCTGATGATAGATAATACGTAAAGTAAATTAGGAAGCTTTAACGAATTAAAAATAAATTGTATTTCTGAACAGAGCGTGTTGAACAACGGCTGCTTTTTGGGGTTGCCCCTTATTAGTTTGTTTGCACGCGAACCAACAGTTTCAGTGATATTTTTAGATTTTAGGGTACGCTTCTCTGATCTTATCTGTTATAAGCTCGGCATATGGCGCTGATGGGGTATCAAAGGTGTGTGACATTCTTTTGCGCTACGTGCGTTAAAGCAAAGAGATGTTCCCCACATTACAATAACGTTGTGTTACTCAATTTAAATATGAGATCAAATCCTTGTCGTTTTTTTAATAATTATTTTGATACCTATCCCATAAATTCAGTAGTTTTTAAGATGATTATTATTGAAGTTAATAACGTGTCACGTGTAAAATTTGTTGTAATACAAAATAAAATGTATTACTTTGTTACTTTATGTTCGTTGTTTTTTGAGAAGTAAACTGAAACTTCAAATTAGAATCAACGATTACTTTATCAATTTATTACTCTGCGATAGAATGTTTGATGATGCTTATCAAAGAGACAAAAAAAACGACACAATTTAATCAGAGAGCATTTCAACTCAGTTTCTGCTGAATCTATTAAAAATAATAATTTTTCTACTTAACGAATGATAATAAGAGGAAAGTAGTGGTGAAAGCATTAGGCGATCATTATACCGAATTGGATTAATTATAGTTAAATAAAATCATTAGAATGTGTGCTTTTTATTTGAATTATGTTCAAATTATCTTATATTTATTACGAACTCATAATAAGTTATATTAAACTAGAAACGTATTTGTATATCTTACAGAGTTATATTTCAAAAAATCATACCATTTCATAAAATAAAGTATAAAAAATCGTAATTTTTCCCTTTCCATGACCATTTTTGCGCGAAATAAAATCATACTGTAGCGAACCACTTAAGCACAAAATGGTTTAAAGTAATATTATTTGGTTTTAGCATTATCATGTCTAGCTTGATAATAAAGATGAATAAGATTTACTGAAATTAAAACCAAAGAGATGCAGGTGTTCGAGTTGGTTCAGCAAAAAAATTGTAGTGAAAAAAGAAAAATCGTTTGACATATAAAAAAATATGAGAGCATAAATTATTTTCCAAATTAATATTGCGAAGAAAAAAATCTCAAATCACGATTAAATTAATTTAATGGAAATTTTCAATTAATTAAAACCTAGTCCCGCAACAGTTTAGAAATTGTTTAGAAAGTTCAGATTTCGTGTCACTGATAAGAATGTCCAAAAAGTGTTGGTAAAGGCACGGAAACAGTTAGTTATAAATATTTTTATGGCTAAATTTAAGCGAAAGCTTTTGTGTTCGTTCAGAAATTATTGACATCTTATTTCACCCAAATTATTTGGCAGGGTTGTTTTGCGATAAAATCATTTATTTTACCATGATTAAAATATTATGAAGGTCATATTTTACCGGTGTTTACTGTCAAGTCTCGATAAAAAAGCATTATTTATAGAATAAAACACTTTACTACACTAACCCCACATTTTTTTATAAATATTATGAAAGGTTTCGCTTAATACAAAAATCGATCAGTTGATAATCGTCGCGATGAGTAAAATATTTATTCAAAATAAGGATTTAGTAAGAAAAGTGTTTTACTTTTTGATTTCATATTTGACACTGCCATATGTATTCAATGAATGAGTCTACATTAAGAATGTAATACATGTTGAAGCAATGCAGAAAGGACACTGAACATCCGAGTTTTAGAACATATGGCAGCCTTTAGATTAAAAAAGACACGTCTAATTTTGCTAATCACTTAATTTCGGAAAGACACGTGTTCAATCAGGAACAAGGGATAAAAATGTTACACCCGAATACGGACAGTCATAAGCTCTTTTTCCAGGAAATTTTGGAAATAAATAGAGCACAGCTGCAAAGTCTTCCGATTTTAAATGAAATACTAAACTTTCCGGCATCTCCACTTCTATACCCTATATAATCATAAAATCATATTATCATAAAACCTTTGCCGACAAACAAATAATATAATTCTTGAAACTACTTACTACTCAAATCTGTTGGCATTCCCATGAGCTTATCCTTTTTGCCAGCAATGGCTTTGGACTCAGTGACGCATTTATTTCTTATATAAACACGAAACTTTCGTTTACTAAACGTCAGTTCAAGTTCATCCGTGCACTTGAATGCCTGTAGATGCCGAAAGGCGAAACCCGGGTCGTTAGTGACAAAATCTGTGAGAATGTACATAGTTTGAACGATTCAAATTTAATATTGAAATTCCACCAAGCACCTTCAATCGAAATCTTAAATTATAATTAAATTCGTTCTGTAAAAAACTTCAACAATTAACAGAACATGGTTGAATTGTTTATTTTAATACATATTGGTGCAAGTGACTGCAGAGATTCATCCTGGTACGGTTAATATATTTTTTTCGATATTAAACGTGGGTGTCTTTTCCTATCGAGTTTTCCTATTTCATTTTAGTTTTCATATGTCTCAAGCGATTAAAAACTATCTACCGCACTGAATTACTAGTTCTTTAGGCAAACATTTCAAATAATCATATTTATTAGAAACTAAAATTGAAAAAAAGATAATTGTTTTAAATTTGTTAATGTGGTCAATGATTTTAATTCAAAAATATTATGAAAAAAGTATTCAGTAAAAAGTAACTGCACCCTTTTATGCACCACAAATTGATCAATTCAAAATATTTTTTTAATTGCTAGAGAAAGCAAAGAATTAAAAAAATATTATTAATTAATTTCAACACATCTTGATGTCTTTTGATGATTTGTATGCCAATATGTCAGTAATACTGAAAGTATTTTTTATAGATTCAATTATATCAACTATTTTTTCTTTGGCTAATTTTTTAATATAACATTGTATCTTTCATTTAACAATTTAGAATGTCTTAGCTATAATTAAATGTATCTCACTAAGCATTATTAACTGGATTACTAAGCAATAATAATACTTGGCCCGGGGAAATAAATATGATGCTGAAGACCAGAACCTGAGAATCTCATTATGTGATCTCATACCATCGCTGTGGTACTGTAAACTTTTAACAGAGCCGCTAGATGGCTTGTCTGGATAAGCGGGAACATCTCATGAATACGCTAACGAGGCCGGGCATAAACAACTGTAAACCTTTTCTTGTTTTCGGTTTATTTCGGTACCTTGCGAGGAAATGGGGAACCAGCGCGTGAAAGCCCCGATACGGCGTGCATTTGAAAAAAAAACACCCGTTTGAAAATAGTACGCCACAAAAGCTGGCCATAAAACATTTTCCTTTTTTGGACAGAGTTTTCCAACGGTTAGTCTTGAAGCGAAATTGTATTTAGCCTGGGCTTTTTTCAGCCTATTCTTTTCTTAACATTATTTAAAATCAAACCTCAAAATATACGTATACTATGTATTAAAGGAATAATATAAAAATATGGTATTGTAATGAATTAAAAAAAATATATGTATATAATACACATTCCCCAATTTATTTTTACAAAAAATCTAAAATATTTTGAGCTTAAATAAATGTTCCTGCTCAGTTAAATGTGTCCGTTGGTCTATTAAAGGTAAAGAACAGTTTTTTTTTTGTTGCGGTAAACTATATTCAACATTTTTAAGTAAGAATTATTTAGAAAAAACTTGTGATGTTCATTTCATTATGTTTACTTAGAAGCTATAACTTAACAAGAAAAACTTCAAAAGGTTTTTACTTAGTAATATTAAAACTATTAAAGATTTTTTTATTTTCCAAAGGAATTTTTTCATTCCGAAAATCGTGAAATTAAGCAGTTATATACAATTGCTTAGAAGCTTTAACGCCCATAAGTATTTGTGTATTTTTTTAATCAGGTATTTCTATGTTATTTAACAACAAAACATTAAAATAGAGTTTGCGGACACTACCTATATTCCAAATGTTTGGCTATAACTGTTTTGCTAAATAAACTAAAATGATCCAAATCTAAAGCTTTTTGGACCAACAAAGACGAGGTAAAGTGTATGGGACTCAACTTTGTGGTGATAAAAGCACAATATAACCCTACAGAAATGGTTTAGTTTTGTATAAAGCTTGCGTAGACGAGAAATACAAATAGTATAATGTGGATATCTAACCTTTTCTAAGGCAAGCAATGTGTGAAAGTTTATCTTTATTTTTCCTCAAAAAATATACATTTGACATAAGTGGAGTTTAGATTTAGATTAGAATTATAGATTTATGTATGATAAAATGAAAATATTTTTGAAACAATTTAATTCTACTCATGATAAATAATTAATAAATGTAGTACCGGTCTTCTAAATCGTATTTGTCTAAAATTTAAAAAAAAAATAATCTTCCCAATGCTTTTCAGGAGTATATATACATATTATGTTGAGTTATTTGTCAAAAAAAAAATATTGACAAAACTTAAAAAGATTTTGTTAAGAAAATTTATATATATTTTTTTTATTAATTATGGGATTTATACGATGAAACTGATTGGCAGGAATATATTCAATTTTATTACGCCAATAATACTTAAACAATATTTCAACTTTCTATTACAAATTATTTAATAATAATTATATTAAAAATCTATTGACTGGCGGTGTTTGACTCTGAGCTCTTTTCGAATTTGAAGCGATACAATTTTATATAATTTTTGAGATATTCAAAGCACACAAATCGTTATTTTAAAATATGTTAATCCTTTATCGTTTGACTTGAGCTATGAATTTTTAGACATAAAGAATAAAAGAACGAAATCAAAATCGTTATTTACAAAGCATATGAAACTGCAAAAAATATCAATCTAGACACGCTTTTAAGTGCATCGGTAATAAAGTGGTTATCTCAATAAAAAGCCTTTGATTTGGTTACGAATACTTTAACTCAAACCATTCTAAATTTATATTGTCAAGTTTGTTAAGTATTTATTGAAAAGTTAAAAATCGCATTTTTATAAAATTATAAATAATCATTTTATATGTAATTGAAGATCAAGAGCGTCATCTATTTTTTATTTATTCGTAAACATTTTTTCACCATGTCCACTCCAGATGTAGAGCATATGAATTTATAATGTGTTTGCACGAGTAATGTTTTAGTTTTATATTATTCAGTATAGGACTAAGACAGAACTAGTGGTTAGTTAATCACTCTCGCTATGCCCGTTTTTGGGATAGGATGGGTGGGAAGGAATGAAATACATTATATAAATTCATACTTTTGGGCAGGAATAAATAAATCAACTGTAAATCAATTTATAAAATCTGTCCGTACTGGAATTCGAACCCATGATTTCTGTAGCCGAAATCTATGATGTTGACTACTCGACCACGCAGCCGGAAAACATAAATACAGTGTTTTTTTCTTATCTACACCTTGCGTTCAGTAGAAAGGAAAAAAACCCAACCTCCATTTTGCCATTTGAAAATTTAAGAGTTAGAATGAAATTTTTATTATTATATATATATGTACTATAACAATTATAGTAAATAATTTTAGAATAGTTTTTGTAAGGGTGCTTCTCAGAGAAGCAAAACATGTGTCACAATTCGTTACACAGCCTGAGAAGTAACTTAGCTATTAATTTGTATGTAATATTACAAACTAATTTCCACAAAGTAACCGCCAAATCGATCGAAAAAAAAATGTATGATTTTGAAAAGTTAAACAGTTTTTATTAGTATTTTAAGAAAAGAAGAGAGATTCAAATATTTTTTGAAATCGAAATATAAAAATGTAAAAAAATTGCCTTTGACTCAAAAAAATAAAACTTAAATTATGCGAAAGCTTTTCAAATTTTAAAAAGTTTATACAATATGCGTCTTACACCGAAATTCAAGAAGACGTTTGAAAATATATTGAAATCTAGTTCAGAAGTTGGGTAATTCAAAGAGTAGTCTATTACCTAAAAACTTTTGATGTTTGTCACAGAACGATGTTTGAGTCTGATGAGACGCCAGAATATAATATATGTAGATTTTCTCTTATACGGCATAGGATTCAATATAGCAAAGGCAAAGGGATATACTTGAATCGCGATAAAAGCCTCAACCACTTGTCGTATCTTTGGAAGTCTTTGTTCAACTAAGTCGACGCATTATACGAAGTTTTCTTATCCGGTAGCTGCATTGTCGAATAGTTTTTCTTTCAATTGGTCTTTGGGTTGCTTAAAAGGTAATCAACTCGTAGAACTTTTGGAACAAAAATATGAGGGTGTAATTTTTTTTTATAATGTGTTAATGTTTATTAACTTTTTAACTGCCGTAGAAAAAAGTACGTAATTACCTATCACGACGACTATAATTTGCAATTATTAATTTAATTAGTTATTGACGAGTAAACTCGTAACTGGTGTGTTATGCACAAAAAAAATTACTACGGCTGTGGCAGCCACTTTGTGCCATCGAGTTAAAAATAATAAAAATGATTTCTTATTTGAAAGTGACACTACTATAATATAAATCATTACAGTCGAAATCAATATGACATGCACAAAGTATATTTTACAAACAATAATAAAACATCAATCACTTCAAAAACATCTACTTTTATAAATGTATTTTTTGTCAGATATGCTTTATGTCAGATTAAAAACTAGGGTAGATAAGAAAAAATGATACATCACAGACAATCTTGCTGTTACACTGATACAAATCCATGAAGCAACTTATGATAGTGAGTATTTTGTTATTAAAGCTTCATGACAACTGAATATAACAGAAGACCAAGAGTTTTTATTGCTCGAATATGTAATAAGAGCAAACATTACATGAAAAATATCATTAAATTGTAACATATCAAGTATTTTTAGTAATAAAGAAAGATTATTTCCCCATATTGACTATTAATGTAAGTTACAAACTATTTGGAACCATGTTTTATATAGTTATTAGGATGTAAATGGAATAGAGGAAATAATAAAGAGGTTAGCGAAGTTATTTTTCACAAGAAGTGAAACATTGAAAATAATGAAATAAAATAATAATCAAATAAAATTTATTATTTATAAGTTAATTTACAAAAATATACCAAAAAATCTTTGAAAATCTATTACACATTTTAAAAATATTTTTAGGATTTGAACCCAAAAAGCTACGGCGACCAAAAAAAATACAATCAAAACAGAATCACTATTTTCATTTAAAGTTTCACACCCTTTCATGATTTATTTACATATTTTTAAGATTCTTTTACAAATATATTAATGAAACGAAGTAGTAACCAAAGCTATATTCCATATCACCAGGTTTCTACGAGCCTAAGCGCTTTCGTTTCTTATTATTCATTTAAATATACAATTTTCAATAACTTCAGGTCTACTAGTAATGTTGGTATTTCCGGAAAAACTTGAAAACTTGAAGAAATGAATGCTAGAAGAGCTCTAAAAGCTCATAAAGTTAAGTAATTAATTATAATTCTTGAATAACAAAACTACTATTTTTAAAAATTATTCATTATTTCAAACAATTTCATTATTGCTGATACTTGAATTTGTCACTTTATATATGTACCAACAAACACTTATTGAATAATACATTCTCTTTTTATGTTTGCTTGTAAAAATTGATATTGATTTTGAAAAAAAATCAGTTATGTATCGGTTGCTCTGGACCGGACATTAAAGTCTCAACATTTCGTATTATAGTTTTATATATTTTTGAAGGTTTTCTCGATAAATTTTAATGCTTAAATGTTTATGTTATTAATTATATATTCACCTAGGTACACCTCTAAATTGATGTTATAAATATATTTAAGCATACTCGTATTTTGAAAGTTGGAATCCACGTTCGCTTCTTATTAAGAGCACATGGCCGCCACAATGAAGGTATCTGAACAAAAGTTTTAACATTAATTGTTACTCAGTTGCATTATTGCCTCTTTTTTTAGAGATTATATTGACATGAAAGATATGGTTAGGCAGAAACTAGTGATTAGCTAATCGCTCTCGCTACGGCCCGTTATTTAAAGATTGGAAAGGTGGGGAGGATTTTTTAGACATAACAAACATCCCATGCCTTCAAAAAATTGCTGTTAGTGATGGGACGTGAGATTTGTCACAGAAGCTAATATCGAACACTGTATTACTGACCCAATAAATCTATTAAAATTTAATGTTTTTTTAATATTTGTGCTGGTCATAAGCTAACCAATTTCTCTTTTGATAAAAAATATCTGATTCTATCATCACTTTCAATATAAAAGACTTACTGTAAACAATTTCTTAATTTTTTTTCAAACAGGTTAAAGCAAATGTTCATCTAGCTTGAAAACAAGTGGAATAATAAAGTTAGCGATTTTGACTTTATATGAAAACGCTTTGAAATATTTGATATTTGATGGGCAACTTTGTAATGTTATAAACTGCTTTTTTAAAGTAAACAATTTCACAGTTTATTTATTTTTGAATTTAAACAAAAAAAATCAAGTCAAATGGAACATTTATCGTGTAAAAAAAACACAAAAATGCTGGAAAGCTTTTCCAATATAACTGTTATATGGCAAAGCATTTCCTTTCGATAATTGACTACTTCCAGATGCCATACAAAGTTGTACTTAATCTTTGTATTGCTAATGTTACCTGATTTCCCTGGAGAATCTTTTAATAAAAACTGTGACAATATGAAAATTTTTATTTGTATTTCTGTTATAAAAGAAGTTTCGACAGTTATGAGTTCACACCCACCATGAAAACCACGTTTCATATTTTTAAATAAATTAAATAAAATTTAAATAAATTTTATTTCATGTTTTAAAACATAGATTGTTTACAATGAAAAAAATAAAATGTTTTTTTTTATTATTTAAGACTTCTTGATCATTTATTCATTTGTACTTATTTATGTGAGATAAGATATCAATAAGAATCCAATTGCATCAACAATCTACACTGTCCAAATTTTGTCATTCATCATTCAAAATTAATAATTTCTTTGCTATGATTATTTCAATTTTAACATTTGGATTATTGTGATCACCAGTTAAAAATGTTAAAAAAGATACATAATCCTAAAATATTTTTTTTGTTCATTTTTTATTCTTTATTATTTACAATAAATTTAGTAATAATAATATCTTTTTTTAAATTGTTTTTTTTTACAAATCAACGATATAAGCTGTTTACTTACTCTCAATTTAATTTCATATTTGAATTAAAATGTCCAAAGACACCGAAAAGCTCAACCCGAGTCGTTAGTTACAAAGCTTATAAAAGAGTACAAAAATGAATCAATAAATAATAAAAGGTTTTTTATGAAAAGATATTCAAATAAACCAACCAAGTTAATGGAAAATGAATAAAAAAAACGTTATAATTGTCTACTGATAATATTAAAGGTAAAGTTATAACATTTTTGTAAAAGTTTTAATATTTTATTATATATTATCTGCCATTTTTACATTGAACCATTCGCTATTATGGTTTTAAACCATCCTCAAAGAACGTATTCCGCAGTGTTAGAATGTTAATAAAGTTGTGAATAATAAAGTTAATTTGAATACGGTAGTACTAATTGTTCTCACGAAAATCTTTTTTTTTTTAAATCTTTGTCAATCATCATCCCTTGATACAACCGAGGGAAAAACTGGTTTCTTTATAAAACAAAACATCGTTGTGTTTTAATAGAATTTTGATGACGTATTTTTTATACAACTTTATACATCAACGAGTAAACATTATAAACATTTTTTCATCAATAGAAGAATTAAACAGTCTTTTATAATAGGGTGATATCAATTTATTTTCAAAAACTTGAGATTTATAAAATTCAATTAAAAACAGTATTGGTTATTTCAGCCTAGAGTATCATACAATTTACACAGTTAGCGTAAAGATTGTTATTTTTACCTTTTGTACACATGGGCTACGTTAAATAAAGCAATCGATTTGCTTGAAGGTTTTTCATATCTCTAGATATATTTTCGTATTTGTTGTCAATGTCAGAAAAAGCGTCAAATGTATTTTTAAAAGTGAACCTTTAGCGTTCTTTCGAAATAATAAACTCGATTCATCTCAGACCCCCAATATGAATCGATAAAATTATCAAAATTATATTAGGTCTCGAATAAATTGATATCAGTAACCTTCTCTGAACGCCATTTTTTCTAGAGCGTTCAAATTATATTAAGCTGGAAATTCTTTCAAGGACCTTTTTGAGTGAATTTTACTTCAGAAAAAAGATACATATAAAACCTTGGATAAAACTTCAAATGGGGTTGATGGTTAAATATATTTCACAGGCTTAAATTAAATAAAAATATACCAGACTATAAAGTTAGGAAAAATAGCATTAGAAAATGTATACTAGTTTTATCGAATACTTTATACTGTTGTATAAAAAAAGTTTACGCTATAAACGCATTCATCAGACAAAATACATAATACTCAGTTATTTTTACGCAGTTTTTTTATACGATCCGATGGATAGTATTTTTTTTTTCTTTATAAAAATACATATGAAGAATAATATTTTTTGTAATTTACTTATTGGGTCTTCATAATTCCCTTTTTTCTACATATGCTGCAAAAAATTTATCAACCGGCTCGCACTTTGGTAAGCACTAATGTATCCAATCTTGGACCCTCTTTGTGATCCCGGAAGTGAGAAAATTTTTGGTCGGTGATTTTGAAATCATGGGATTTTTCAAACAGTTTCATGTCAATTTCAAAAACCCAGAAATTTGCGGATTCACTTTCAAGAATTTTTAAATTCAAAATCACAAGAATTTACGGATTTGTCCAAATTACCGGCGCGGGAGATTTTTTTTTTAGCTCTTCCAAAAATTTTCGAATCCAAAATTACATGAATTTACGGATATACTAATAACCGTAACGGGTCTTATGCGTATATCATCTGGTGTGTGATGGTGACTTCTGAGACATGATTTAACGAATAGCAAAAGTATTTTAGAAATCGGCTCTCCGAATCAAAATTATTTTAGCAACCAGCTTGGCAGAACCGGTGCGAACCCAAGCAGCACATCACTGCTTATACATAATAGATAGAATGTTCACATTTCCAGCATTGGCAGTATTGAGCTATTGTTTTTTTTTTGTTTCTTATACGATCCTGTCAGAATTGCAAGCCGCTTCAAACGCTTATTTTTAAAAGCGTCCATTCCTTTCATTTTGCGCCATAAACTAACCATCAAAGATTCTATAATACGTCACAAAACGGAAAACGTGAAAAAAACATATTATTTTATATTTATTTCTTGAGAGAGTCCAATGAAATATTCGTTTGTTTAATGCGATCGATAAATCATTCGAATATTATTTGATCATTGCCTTGATGTAAATAAAACCTCTGGGTAAAACAAAACAAAAAGTATTCAATGTCGCATTGAACTGTGATATAATTTAAATAATTCTTTTGTTTATTCAAAGAACATAATATTCAATCAAGAACTCAATATATGGACAAAATTATAATAAAAAATGATGAAATGAATTTGAATGACGACTCCTTGTTTTCAACAAATATTTAAAATTCCTAGTTTCTTGACAAATGTTAAGGCACTATTCTAGTGTAGAAATTTGAAAAAGTCGATTAATTTTTTTTATATTTTTAAGACATTTGAGAGTAGGTCGTCAAAGGGATTTTTCAAACTTTCGAAACTCAAAACTTTAAACGCGTTTTTCTCGAAACTACTTTTTTCAAGCTGACGTACATGATATCTCAAGTTCTACCAAACCGATTTATTTGAAATTTTGTGTGAACCTTTTATATACATTTTTCTATAGCCCGTAGCAGATTAGGGTCAAAATTTTAATTTTTACTATTTTTAAAAAATTGAAACTGTTAAAAAAAACGTAAAAATTCCATTTTTTTCAAACGGCTGCCATTTTCTGAAAAAATTTTTTTTTTACTTCTTCGAGGTAGGGGCTCTAGCGACATTTATATTTATTAAGAATCCGTTAATTTTTTTTTTCAAATGATCAGAAAGGTTGAAATCGTGTACGTGAGGACACCATCTTTTTTTTGGACCCCTCCCTTTATCAGCCGATAACTTTTCGAGTTTTGAACTTATTTATTTTTTTTATATATTTTTAAAATATAAATAAACGAATGGTAAAAAAATGGACGGTAAAAAAATTCTTTGTTTATTTTTTACAGAGCTCGAAAAAACACTAAAAATTCGTGCCTCTATACTAGAATACCCCCTTAAGTGCAAAAACTGCGAAAAGTAATTATCTGAGTTGTTTCGATAGATTAAATCACAATCTCATTACTTCATTAATAAGTTTAAAATCAAAGTTACTTGAAAATAACAGTGTCCAGAGAAATATTTGAGTCTACATGTAGGTATTCGTGTATAGCAAATAGTTCATTATTTATTGTTGTGAACTTTTGTGTTAATCATTCAGTAGCCATGATCATATAAAATAAAAGATCAATGTGTTTAGAGGATTTATATTGCAAAACCTTTTCGTTTGCATCCGTTAAATGAAAAAAAAGAATGGAAACTGGCAATGAAAGTCTAGCAATGTTTAAATTTCCTCACAGATATTTCTGACAATTGTGAATAAAATGAGATATCCGGGTAAACGAAAGTGTCGCATGCTGGGGAATCGATTTTCGACGGGAAAATAAACAACGTAAACATATCTTTCGCATATTATGGATTCCAACTGTTTTTCGTTAGTTCATAGTTAAAACAATTGATTGTTTGAACATAATTTGATGCTTATGCTTTCTTCATATTAGAATGTACAACCAATAGTAATGCTAATAGATTACTAGTTGTGTGGCATTTAATGTATCTTCTACGTTTTTCTTGGGCATACGACGTACCGCGACCATCTGCTAACCAGATTTTGTATTTGTTTTTCTTTTACCTTACCTAAATAGGCAATTAAAGGTATCCGTTAAGACCTTAAAATTTAAGAGGGCATAGCGTTATTATTTTGGAACAGATGTCTTATTCAAACTATAATAATTAAATTATATAAGTACATCATTTGATATAGACATTAGATATATTAATCACACTATGTATAATCAACATATCACCCAAATAAATAGTAAAAAAAATGACAATAAACGGGTAAACTATGGCTTTCCGGTTTTAAAAACCGGGTCTTAGAAAAATAAATTTATGATATTTGACGCTCGGTTGTTTTCAACCCGGATACAAATATTAGAAAAAAATATGTTTCTATTATTAAATTAAATCCTTAACATTGTGTCTCAAACCGCTCTGGGTACTTATAAAATGACATGACACACATCATATTTTTACGTTTATTTGATAATATTTTTGCTGTGCATTTTGTTTTGTGTTTTCTTAAGTTATTTTTTGTAGCATAGTTTAAGTATACTGAATTAACGAAGCTTAGATAAATTAAAAGTTTCTTTTAAGCCGTGTTTTAGAAAATATTTTCATCCGAAAACCAGCTTTATTCAACTTTCGAGTTTTTTTGAAGCCATATTAAGACATTAAGAAAAAAATATACATTAAAAGCGCAATACGCAGTACTTATCCCAAAAAAATATTTTATTTTCAAGACCGCTTTTGTAAGCTACGTGAGCATTTTCAACTAAAATACACGCATAAAGATTTTGAAACAAAGCATCAAGAATGTAAAAAATATTGTAAAACTGTCGTTCTTTCAAATGTACGCGTAAATTTTATATTATTTTTTAATTTATTTTAAGTTTAAGCAACAATATGTATTTTTTCAAAAAAAAAGTAAAATTCCGCTTTAATCATTTGCTTAATAAAAAAGCCTTAAATTTATTTTCATTCTGATACTAACATTTATACTTCAATAAATTATCATGTTTTTAAATATCATAATAATATAAAGACTACTTTTCCTAATATACTTGTTTTTTAATCTCAGATGAGTGCAGTTTGAAAGTCGCTGCATCAATCGTCATTTTCACTCTTGCAATAACATAAAATCGAACTTCTATTTGAAACGCATTTTCGCGAAATACGAGAAATGATTTTTCTTGTATGTCAAAATATCTGCCTGCTTATATATTTCAATGATTTGCATACAGTATTTTTTTTATTTAAAATATGTGTTGTGTAAAATAGTGGTATGTTTGTGATAAATGATTGATATTTTGACAATGTTTTAAGATAAAAAATTAAATTATGATACAACACTTTTTTCACTTTAAGGTATAACTGGCGAATTTAGATGGATATATATTATGTGCTCTAAAATCAATACACATTTTTTTTGTATATAACTATACAATTTCATATAATAATCAAAACTGCTTGCAAATCGCGGTTCACTAGTTAATAATCATTACGATGGCCGTATTCGGTCTTTATCAGATAATAATAACCACTTTGTTACTAACATAATCAAAAACAATTGCAACGAAAAATGAAAGTAAATGGTAAAAATAAATAACATATTTTTTAGATCAAACAACAAGACACGACATGGCAATGACTAAAATTGTTATCAACAGATAATCTCGTTGAGAAAAATCGTTGTTGATCACATAATAAACTAAAATAAAAGTATACTACACAATGTTTTGATTGAATTATCATATACCTACGTATTGGAACTCTTTTATAATATGTACAGTGAAAATATAGCGTAGCATTTATTTCACAAAGAATTGTGTTGTATGTATATATGTATTTTGGCACCGCTTTACTGTCGGAACTCAGTTGTATAAATGTATACAATTTTTATAAATTATTTTTTCTTTACAATAACTACAGAATTTTTAACCAATTTTTGAATTTGTTTCCAAAGTATGGATTGCTTTTTTTCTATATAACTCTTTATCTTAACAATGTTCCTAGCACACATTTATCGACGATTTATTCCAAAAGGAATCTGAATGCTAAATTCATAAAACAGAATTCTATTAAGCATGATCTGATTGAGAATATTCATGCCATTTAATATTATGTAACTAAAATTGCTCTATAATAGTTCAAGCAAGATAATTTTATTTTATTCTTTTTTCATAAAAAAAGCAAAAATCAAATAACGGAATCATAGCAACAATTTCGATGTCTTAACTAGATTTACAGACTATAAGTGTCTATAGTATACTTATGTCTGGATTTAACTTCAAGTTAAAAGCTCTTCTCCCTTATTCTCGGATGGAGACAAGTCTAACGAGAAGAAACTAATCAGCTTAAAAGGCCACCAAATTGCTTATCGAATCGATTTGATCGCCGTTTCTAGGCCGAAGCAATGTTTTGCAATTTTTGTTTTGTCTTAGACTACGTTATACGAGAAAGCATTTTATTCATTCACGATAAAGAAATCCATGTATAATTTAATGTGTGTTTTTACTACAAATAAGACCGCTGACTACCTTTGCCGTAGGGCTCAATTGCCAGGATATATATTTGTATATTTTTCATATTCATATTTGATTATGAATAAATATCTCGGTATTCAAATATTAAAATGGTACAGCTGCAATTTTTTTCCCATTTTCAAGTTTCCTTCCACGAAAGTCCTCAAAAACATTTCTTAGTCAGTCAAATACAAAAAATTGAATTCATCAAGAAGTCGAATGCTGTGAAACGTCTCATGGTTGAATTCTAATAGATTTTTATTTGTAAAACACTTTTTCCATAACGTCGTTGTTAAATAATAAGGAAAATTAGATTTAAAACAATTGTAAAAAAACATATGACAATAGATCTAATTTGGATTGAAATTAAAAAATATCTTGACCAGTGTTATATAATTTTTCTCATTCACAAAAAACAACACCCAAATGTGTAAAACAATACATGAACATTTGAATTGCCAAACTAAATTATAAACTTATTTTTGCCTTAATCATTTATGAAATTGACGGATGGTTATACTATGAAGATCATATCTTAAATATATGTATTTATTTATATTTTGCACAAGGTTGCCAAATTATAAATTTAAAACTTTTACAATGGAGAAAAAAAAAAAAGTATAATTTAATATTAAAAGCAGTAAAAAAACCTGGCAAGGAAGTCAACTGAGTAAGCTCCGACGAACTCTACTTTAATACATGAAAAATATTATTCATCGGAACTCACCCACGTCTACGTGGAATATGTCGACATCCAAAGCAATATTGTTGAACACCGTTTAAGCTCTCCCCAGTGGCATCTCCATTGGCAGGCTGGTTCTACACCTTGGGAGAACAAAAAATTCATGTCCACGATTTCTCAAAAAATAATCAGGAACATTTAGATTCACATTCTCAAGAATGGTGGAATTCTCATTTTGGCCTCGTATAAGTCGAAAGAAATATATGGCCAGATACATTTGTCTTCGAACGTTCAAGCTATTGAAGTTAAGCATGCCTTAGAGAAAGTCATTTGGATAAAGCCATGGGTAATATCCATACACCCTCATATAGAGAAGTCTCAAAAATTTCTTCTAAATCTTCTCCACCATAAGGGTATATTTCGAGCATCTTGGGGCTCAAACAATTGACCCACTCTATATATGAACATGAAGCCATGAGTAATATAGAAATATAGTCAACAATTGAGGTCAACAACCAAACCTAGGTATTATTTGTGTGGAACGAATTTGACCGATTTTATATTATACATCAATGAAAAATTCGAGCGTTATCAACAAAAAGTTTTATATTTGATGTCAACCGGTGGAACTCAATGCAACTTCAAAACCATGTTTGAATTGCTTAAACGTTGAATATTTTTATGGTTTTATAAAAAAAATATGACATTAACATTATGTTAGTAAAAGCAATATAAAGAAATAAAAAATATCATTCATGTGACCAACAAGAATTGATCATTTTATTCTCAACGATCACGTAGAAACTTTACAAATATATTTTAAAGCTTGTTTAGGCAAGAATACATATCAAACCTATTCATTTAAATAGTCAAAGACAAAAAGGCTATAGCAAAAGCTGACTGTAATTAAAATAAAGAGAAAAAATGCTTAAACGGAAAGTAATTGTTCAAAATCATGAACGCGATTAATACTCTAAATGTGCTCCGAAGTTATAATTAAATATCAAAACAGCACAATCTTACGAGGTTTTAAGCATATATCTACAGAAAAAGCTCAATAGACTTATCGACGCAGAGCCATTTGGGTCTGAAAAATATAACAAAAGCGATCAAAAAAACAAATCGATGAAGCAAAATATTTTACGAGTCTTGTTCTAAATAAAAAAATGTATGCAATTAGCCTGATTTCTTCAGACATAGGCTTGGCTTGGCTTATTCAGTTTATCCGTAAATTTAGACGTCGGTTGATTTGTTATGTATTGTTCTGTTATAAAAATTTCGAACATTAACTATTTGATGATTTCACAAAAAAGAATCCCTTGATTTTTACGGTTTGTTATTTTTTTATTTGACTTATGTGTGACATTACATTTTTAACTCTCCACATGTTATCTTACACTGCTTGAAAAAATATCGAGAGTTGGCGATAAATTGACATTTAGATTTCATATAAAAAAAAACATTTTTTAATTATTTATCAACTTTATTGGACATAATTAACATCAAGATCAGGTTGTTAAAATAACGAAGAGTTTAATGTGGAGTGGAATAGCTTTAACTATTCTTAAGCGGCTTTTCGTGTAAAAAAAAAATGTAAATTATCAGAATTCTCCTGAGAAGCTATTTCTCAAAAACCGAAAAATTTTAACACCACTTTAGTCGCCGCCATCGAAAACATCTTTTATTCTATTTATACCTAAGAGTGTTAATATAATTAGTATTCTTCAGCACGTTTCTTGAGAACCAAGACGTTTACACTAAAATCTTTAAAAAAACCCTGACCACAGCTTTGCCATTAGGAATAAAATATATAACCGTTATTTATACATACATTTATTTTATTCAACAAAAAAATATTTAAAATTGTGATGTTTTATATTCACGTTTATAAACGGTCGAGATTTTATAATTTTAATAAAAACATTTTATATCAAATCAGCTTGCAAGTCATATTTGCAACCAATTTGAATGCATCAAAGTTTTTTTTTGCGATAATATAAAATGAAAAAATAAGCTATACTAATGAGAAGTTTACATGCTTTAAGAATCGCTACAGGATCCGTTTTTAAGAATGGAAGGGGGGAGGTTTGAGCCATGTATATTTAACGATTGTATCTAACCTATTGATATTGTTAAATTTGTATATAAACCCAGAATAAAATCTTATATTTAACTGATAAAAAGAATAAGTAGCCAACTTTGTAAAAGAGAGTTCTATTTTTGTTCGGATTAACGGGTTTGGCATGACGAGTTCAAATGCACCACGAATAAGCATTTTAGTGTATCTATTTGGATAAAAGAAGACTTTTGACGCGTAAGTCCACTGTCACGGTTTTAGTTGGGTGGAAATTGAATTTCCGTTCAGACAGAAAGTTCCATTAGTCGGCACTTAGTTGAGCGCTCGCCCGGAAACCCGAACCGGATTTTACCGGAAATCTTCGTATTGTGTTTGAGACGCATGTCTCCGCCTATAAGTTATCAATACGTATTTATCAAGACAAATTTACACATTTTTATTTCGCATCGATGTATCTATAACATGAATTTGTTATAACACTATTATAACCACTCACGAGACATGTCTGAGTAAGCTTATTTTATTAAAAAGTGTAATGAAATATTTATGAACGAATGACTATATTTTACCAATCAATAATTAATTAAAATCTTTTCTCTTTGACTACGACTTTTAAATGCAAAAAAAAAACAAATGGCTATCAAAAAACTTATAGATTAATAAATAGCGTTCTTATTCAAAAACGTCATATGTAAATATTGCTATTAAATAGTAACTAGGATTTGTTTAGTATAATATAAAGTTATTTTTTTATTTTGATATTGACTACCCACGAAAATTTATAATAGGTAATTTTCTTAAGACGACATTACCATGTGAGTAAATTATAACACGTTTCCCTCCTTTAACACATCGTTTTCCTCTGCCATTTACTTCCGTAATATAGTTTTCATCAGAGTAATCTTCTCATAATCAACAACTTTTCGGTATTGGGTATTATTAGTCGAGCACGTTTGCTTTATTGAGGTTTTAAAGCTAAAGAATGTATTCCGAAAATTACATGTAATATTATTGATTTTGTACAGAATCTTCTGTGTGTAAAATATTCTTATTTTTTTTTTTAACATCTTAATAATACGTTAATTCACATTGCAACGGATACAAATAACATTGATTTTAATTTTCTTAAAATGTAAGTCATAAATTTTTATGATCGAATTTTCAAAAAATCTATCCCTCAATAAAATATATGTATAATTGAATGTAATAACACTGAAAATAATCAGTTTTTTTAACATGCATGTAAATCATTCCGTATTTAATTAAAAAAATATTGTTGTTAAACTAAAACAAAATACAATAAATTATATATTTTTTTATCACAAATATTGATGAAGCTTTTTTATGAAAGTTCATATAATATTTTTCATGAGTTCATTCCTGAAAACATTATTTTTTTAGTCTGTGATTTAAAGTATTTTATCTCTACCATAACATCCTTTGAGAATTATTATCACTGAGGCATGACATTTGAGTAACATAGCTTCTAAGGCGAATATTTTCTTATTATTTGACACTGTATCTGTTTAGGCATTTTTTGTTAAAAAATAACGCCATTCATATTATTATGAATTTTTCACATCTACAAAATTGGCCGTATCGTACATATATTATATATTTTGTTTATATTACTATTTGGAAAAATACGTAAAAAATGAAATGCACAGACAGGTTCAACTTCATCCAAAGTATCAAGTAAATGGCAGATTTTCAACATTTCAGTTAAATATAAAAAAATAATTACATAACATAATCAAACGGTAACATTTTCGGTAAGGTGTGTGAGCAAACAAGACAAAAAAAACGCAAGTTTGTTCTTTTGTCTCATTCACAACTCAGTGACTGAGCAAAGAAACCGTTGGTTAAGAATTTAAAAAATAACTAATTAGCTAATCAAAATCCTTTTTATCGAACTCTATTCTATTATACAATAATTTATTAGGCTTGCACTTTTTTTTTTTTTTTTCAACGATTGTTAACCATTTTATTTTTTATAAAAATACTATTGAGCAAATAAAATCATTTATTAATAGACTTTTGATAAATATAAATAATAATTGTACTTTGCTAATTAAAAAATATTTAGAAGAAACTTTTGAAACTGAAATTTATTGTTTTTTAATGTTTTTATTATTTTGTTTCAGAACCACGGTGTGAAATTCAAGAAACAAATTAAAAAGTGACAGTTATATTATACCAATCCAATTTAGGCTCAAATATTACTTTTTATGAACTTTTATTTAATTCCAAAGTGCTTACGTTTTTAATAAAATTGTGTGTAATAAAATTTTGTGGCATAAAAAATGGATGTCGAGGGGGATGTGATTAAAGTGTACATTTTAAAATGTCCCATATTTAGGAAAATTCCGCCTTAAATTCAATTAAAAACAAACGGCAAAACCAGTGTTATGATGAAATTCAATTTTAAAAACCCTGTATTAAAAGACACTTTTAAATCAAATTTATACAGGTGTAAAGGTAACAGAAAAAACAAAACCACTTAGATAAAGTGCCACCAAAAAATAACGTACAACAATATATGCATGATATTATTAAAATCCCTTTGAATATAAAAGGGTTCCTTACAATAGTAATCCTTGCAAAATTAATTTCATTCCAGATTACTTGCTTTGAAAATATTTTGTATGAATACATTCAGATAATACGCTTTTTTGTCAACATTATTTTGTCTTTATCGATATTTTGTATTATTTTTACAAGTTATAAATTACATTGAAATAGTTAAAAATTGAAAGAGCTAGGTATAAATTTATTCAATTATTAGTAATTTTTTCTATTTTAATGATCCTACGGCACAGCGGTTAGCGTTGTTGGCATCCGTGTCGTATTTCACGGGTTCGAGTCCCAGTACGAACAGCATTTTTCGACCGATTTATCAATTTCTGTCCAAAGGCATGGCTGTTTGTGATAATTAAAAACTTCCTCCCACCCTTACGATCTTTAAATAACTGGGCATAGCGATATCAATTAATTAACCACTAGTCTTGTCCTTGCCTTATCCTTGTTTCCCTAATACCGAAAAAAAGTGAGTTGCTGTGAGTGAGTTCAAACTACTGAAGTTGAGCGACTGATTAACAAGCAGTTCTCGTAGAAAAACTTATTTTGAGATACCTTCAATAAGAAGCTATATGCTTCACATTGGTAGCGAATATAGATAAAAATATTTTGAAACCTATTAATTACGTGTTTAATGATAAGCTGTTACTTCAAATTGGAATTGTTAAGAAATCAACTTTTTCCACCAGCTATATTGTAATCTTTTTCCTTTTTCAAAGTTATAGACAATGAATCTATATATTATACTAATAGCTCATAGTAAGTTTTTAAATTATACTATACAATTAGTTAAGCTAAATGATTGTCAACGTTCATATACTAATTATATCAGAAAAATGATAAAATTTAAAATTAAAAAGATTTTTACAACAGAAGAATTGTACTTAAAAAATATCTATTTTGATTAACAAAACAAAAAAGTATATTTTTCAAAATTCTGAACCAAAAAAAAATCCGTAAAGAGCGTTTATTATGTTGTTTTAAAAACTCATCTTTACAATAAAATTTTACGTGAATCTTTTCCAATCTCAGAATAAATATTCATGTGATTTTTATTTTACGAAAAAATATGACAATGCTTTACGCAAATTATAAATATACGTGCATTTTATTTTTTAAGGTGATGCAGACAACAGTTTACATATTAACAAACAATAAACTAATTTAAAAAAAATATTTCTGTTTGAACTGACATATAGATAATTTTCATAATGAAGACAGGAGTCTGATAATATTTTATGTTTTGTGGTAGAAAAACTTCATTTAATAGTGACAAAAGTTAAGTAATCATATTGTACAGAGCTGTTTTATTTAAAAGGTATACTTAGTAAATAAATATGAACTATAATTACGTTTACATAATTTTTCATAATAAACTAGAGTTTACAACCAAAAATATTTATAGTTAACTTTGATCAGTATCGATGAGAGCGGGGAAACTTACCCTTATGACATAGCTATTAATTAAAATAACAATTTATATTAAAACGCATTATTTATAATAGCATATTTATTCAACTTTTAAACCTATATTTATCTTGCTGTAAATAACTTTATCGTCCAAGGATATTAATGCTTAAAAAATCTATTATATTCTCAGTATTATCTGACAAGTATGTGACGTAACAGTGTATCTATTCATAAAAAAATAATCTTTTAATTCTTTATAATAATTGTGTTGTGATATGAAACAATAATAAATAGTTCGTGGTACATGTAACTTAAGTAAAAAACTTGTAATAAAACGAAGTGAATAAAATCAAGCTTTTGTTAAGTGAACAAGTCTTAAAGCTTTGATGAAGTGTACGTTATGCACCATCCGCTGAACGAGACCGCGTGTGCCGCCCTCCGCGAATCCGTGCGGTGGGCGGACCCGGTGCTACTCGCCAGCCTTTCAGTTCTGGCGCTGATCAACGTCATGGTGATTGTGGGAAACTGTCTAGTCATCGCGGCCGTCTTCTGCTCGTCCAAACTTCGCAGCGTCACAAACTTGTTCATTGTGTCTTTAGCTGTGGCAGATTTGCTAGTCGGTTTAGCTGTTCTTCCGTTTTCTGCTACCTGGGAAGTGTTCAAGGTAATATATTTTTTATTCTACCATATACCAATGCAAACATTAAACGGTCAAATAACTACTTGGCCAGTGTAAAATTGACGATTGAATAATCGTTTTATATAATTATTCAGCTATAATTTGAAATTTGTTACTTCTTTTACATAAAAAGATTACTTTTCCTGCTTGTCATCATTTAATCCTCACTTATTTTTTTATTGGAAGTAAATCTATTACTGCCATTAGATTAACTCCTTATTATTGAGACTTTATTATTTTGATATTATTCTTATAAAATTTACTATTGCTAATCACATATAAATGTAACTCGAGTGTAGCATTGAGGTGATGTTATCTTCAGTATAATTAAAAATGTTCTTATTTGATGATATGTTCTAATTATTACAAAAATAATGTCTTTTAATAAAAAAAATACTTTGTCTACAAAAATTAATAGTTTATACTTAAAAAGTCTCAATTTACTTTATTGAATATTTTATTCATTATAATGGGGTAAAAAGGGTATGATATCTTTATAAATTCTCATGGAATATGTTTTCATACAATTTTATTTGTTTACTGTAAATGAAGTAACCGCCAAATTAAAATTTATAACATCGAACTAATTTATTATGGAAAGTAAGTTTTTGAACTCACATGAAATTTTAAATTTAAAAATCAATTATAATTTCCAGCCGAAAATGAAGCCGATCTTGTGATTCCTAAGCGCTCTCTACTAGGCTACATAATTGCAATTACTGTTAGCCCGAAAAAGCTGCAAAGACAACATTTTTTTAATGTGAGACTTTGAAACTATACGTCTATAAGACGAGTAATGTAAGTTCCTCATTTTTGTAAAAATATAGTAAAACTCTTAATCGATAAATTGGTTCTGAGGAATAATCTTCTTTTTGTTTCACCATCTAAAAAGTACATACATTTAAAATGAACACGCTTGAGAAAATAAAATCTTGCTTACAAGAATAAGAACATTTAAAAAAGTTAAATTAAAACGCCTTCTTCCGCCTTTGTATATTCATTGCCCACATATTATTTTACGAAGCAAACGATGGGGAAAAAAAGAAAATTCACATCCGCCAAGTGAATTTATATCTACAATAATATTTTTTTCTATATTTTATTTTTATTTTAACCATTCTTGCAAGTCGAACTCGAGTTAAAAATACATTTTACCTTTTAAAAAAGGCATTACGAAAATTCCCGAGAGAGCCAGTTTTAACTTGACGACAAGTCTGAACCTTTTAAAGTTGAACGGTATCATTTTAAGATTGTTTCAAAAACACCTGTAACTTTTTTCTCCATAACGGCATAAAATGTGTATCTTTATCGCTTCCGTACAAAAAGGCGTAAGACAAAACATTTTAAAAGAGAAGTTATACTAAATAATGAATTGTAATGTTAGTTCTTAACTTAATAATACGACAAAGTTCTTTTGGAAATATTAATCATTTAATCAAATCTTATACTAACGTTGGATAAGAGATTATGGAACGAAAACCCCTAATAATTTATCTAATTGCACAAGCATGCTGTTTTTCTTTTTTTTAACGCAACTCTATGAGCTCATTACAGAATAAATTTTCGACCAAGTAATTTTTTCCTGTTATTGTCATTTATAAAAATTTCATCGATAGGAAATATTGTATAAGTATCATAGATGAAGTTTATTACTCCGTTTTTACCTTTGAATTATACTTACTATAAAACATGCTATTGAAGTTAAAGTATTCTTGTCACTTAAATATGTTCAGCGTAAATACTAATAAATTACTCGAAGAGTGATTAATTTAATTAAAATATCTAATAATTAATAACAAAAAAACTTCTCTAATTAAAAAAAAGGAAAACAGATGAATCAAAATAATTATGCATTGCATTGCATTAATGATGTCACTTCCGTAATTATGCTTATTTACGTACAGAGAATTGTAGGAAAATCATTGTTGTTTTAAGAGTTTTACATTACTCTGACATTACATATATTTTCATGTTCTTTCACTTGCTTACTTCTTGAAAAAATGCACGACTCACTAAGGTTCTATTCTTTATCTTTACAAAGTTCACGTTTCAGCCTCAAGCTCTAGAACGTGGAGGTTTTATTCCTTGGTTCGTAAACTTTGAGTCAATTGTGAATATAACTAAGGATTTAAAAAAAAAACGTTTTATTCCTATCAAAATGGAAAGCAATAATATGTAACAATACAATCATGCTTAAATTGAATATATACGTCAAAATTTTACATAAACTTTTAAAATACTAAAATATCTTTGTAGGATATTTTTGTTTCAAATTACGGCTTAAGATAATCATATTACATTAAATCAAGACAGTATGTATATGTAAAATATAGTGTTTGCTAATTGAATAGTGTTAATTTTATGAAAAAAACATATATAAAAAAATTCTTTTCAAATTAGATTATTATTGGTGAAAGTTTGAGCGTGACTGCTTTAATGCACGCCCACAGTTCAATTAATTGGAGTGTTATTCGTGTAAACATCGCAAGGCTTGAGTTAAAAAAAAACTACAGTTCAGTACTAACGCCATTTTCAGATTGAGGATCGGTTGCTATAATTTGGGTCGGGTATTCACAGTTACTGTGGTAAAATTACACATACGAGACTAATAAACTCTTTAATCTTCAAATAAAACGAAAAATAAACGTTCGGCTTAAAGTTTAACGAGTATCATTTATATTCAGGAAAACCATCGATAACGTTATTATTAAGTTGTTGACAAAATCATGGCAGCAATAAAAATTTTATGATATAAATTATCTATCTTTGAAGTCTTCGAAATAACTCATTTTACGATGAATGTTTTAGTCATATGATACAAAAAGATAAAAAGAAATGATAAATGAAACGCTATTTCCAATTCGAACTATGCAAATATTATGAAAGTTATATCGTTTGTTCTAAAATAACTCTAATAACCGCAAAATTATTTATTTTTTAGAGTTCATTATTAGACGAAAACGATTATTGATAAGGAATATTTTTAACCCGTATATTTCTATACAAATATATTTTTTTATGAATATAGTTTGTTTTCAAATCGACAAATTATCCTTTTAATAGACGTTTTGTTGAATTTTATTTATTTGAATCTTTATATATTCGCCTGTTTTGAATAGGATGTGATATAAAAAGTAATTTTGGTTGAGTTATATCGTAAACAACATTTGGTGTGCTTTACAAAATATGATTGATCACACTCAGATCATCAAAATATAATAATGTTGTCATGCACAGGGCTAACAAATCCTATATCATCCATACATAAATTGATGGCAAATATATTGATACGCCAACAAAGTTAAGCGAGATCTAAACTTGTAAATAATAAACTTTGCTTTCAAAATGTTATAAATAAAGCTAATTACAAATATAAATAATTAAACCACGTTCTTTCAATGAGTTTTTTTCTATTGACGAGTGCTAATACTGTTTTCATACATCTTTCCAGGTAGTAATCAAATGGTCAATGTCTTCTTCTTTGGTTGCATTATCCACGGGTTTGCATTTCAAATTAGGGCATCAAACCCCGGGACCCAGTCCAACTTTGTGATCCCAAAATCTTGGGATTCAGATAGTCCTAATCCCGGGATTGAGAAAATTATAAAAAAATGTGCGAGGGCTTAAAAAAGGCCAAAAATTGTTTATTTTGGGAAATTCGTTAATTCCGGAGATTTTGGTTTTGAAATTCTGAGGAATAGTTAAAAAAAGGTCTCGCGTCGTTTCATTTTTATCAATTCTGAATTCAGAAATTATACACGATTTTATGCGGAATGTTCAATCCCGGGATTACAAAAAAGGTCCGGGATTGGATGCCCTAGTATCAATCGCTACATATATTTTTATTCGAAGGCATAGATTCTTGAATATACTCACACTAATACAATCCTAGAAAACGGTTAAAAGTAAGATTGCTTAGATAACTAGGAGAATGATAGACTGACCAAACAACAGACAGTTCCTGTAAAATACCTTATGGTAAGATAAACACTAGTTTTCGTAAAAATCGTAACCGTATCAGTAGAAGTTAGTAGCTCTGAGTATAAATCAAATGAAAAATTAGAGTCTATAAGATAAAATATATAACTCAGATATTTTTTTATGCTACTAAGATTATTATTTTATCAAAATTAAATATGGATTAATTTGATACATTAAAGCTTAAGATAAAAGACACACTAGTACAATTAATGCAATGACTTAGTAATTCAAGACAAAAAAATGATATTTAAGAGTATTATTGTATATTTTTTTTCAATTATCAACTTCTGCCAGTGGGCTGGCGATGCGCTATACATTGTGAGCAGACATGGTTGAAAAATAGAATAACGTTGATTGCGCTTTCATTTGAATATCTTTCAAAATCACATAGTTCAAAACAATTCCTTTTTGGTGGTTTAAAGGAGTTCATCGGAGAGACTATACACATTGTGTAGATCTTTTACACTTAGTAAATTTGTGATTATTTTCATTCATTAAAAAGTTTAGGTGTATCGATATTAGCAAAAGTTTTTGAATTTATAACATCTGAAATCCTTGAAATGTTGACAAGGCGTATCCACTATCCGATGAATAACTTGGATGAATGATTAATCTTGCGTATGAAAGACAATCGTCGCTTTATCAAATATTGTTCGAGAATTTTGTATCTGTATATTCAAATTTCTCTTGAAAAAATGTTTACTTTGCTACGCTGTGAAAATGATTCATTATTATTACAATATAAAATGATTGATTTGCCTTCAACGGAAATCGTACATATTTTTCTTAGACTTCTCGGGAATGAATATTGAATTTGAATCTAATATATTTTTGTCTTATATTCGAACGAGATTTAAAAATACATAAAAATAATCGTAATTTTATCAAATGAATCGTGATGACTGATTTCACCGGTTGGCAAATGCTTACATCTTTCATAATCATAATTAATTGTTACCTTGTACACAAATTGTATTCTGATACTCAATTTTATTAACCTTTTTATAATTCTCATTTAAATAACGACTACACGAGTAACGGTCTCATTATTTCTTCTTTATTACGTAAATATATCCTACAACAAGATGCTCTGCGACTACACACTAGCGAGCTCCTATTTCAAGCCATAATTTTACATCATTACAGTTTTTCTTCATATTTCTCCAGTCTACTTTTTTATTTTTTGTACAGTTTCTTATTGTCAGTAACCATGAATGTTTTGAAGAGGTTATTTATGAAAAGCACGGTGTTTTTATTAGAAGGAATCACCTGTCAGTTTTATTGTTAAAGTTTGTACTGTAAAAATAATTTAAAAATATGAAAAAGGCATTTAATATAGAGCAAGGACGATCAACATTTAAATATTTCATACCATCTAGCTTCCTAACCTGGGGTCCGCGAAAATGTTCATTCTTTCATTTTTCTATGCGATAAAGTATAAAAAAAAATCGGGGGTCCGCAGATTATTGTTTTCACAATCGATTTTGAAATCGAGGATTTCGAATTTCGTCGGTGAGCTAAAAAAACGAGTTACGAAAAAAATTGAGGAGGACTGCGGATTATGTTTTTAGATTTAGGGGGCCGTCAAACGAAAAAGGTTGGGAAGCACTGATCTAGCACATTGCGCAAAATATTTTTTTTGATTTTAAAATAGCTTATTTTTTCTTGGGATGTTTTAGGTTAAAACTATAATCATATTCAAATTCAAGTCATTGTTGTATGTTGCTAACAACTTAAAATTAAACCAGCGACTATTCAGAACGTTCAAAACGTTCGTCGATTTTCATAACATGAAGTCGTCCAAAATAAAATTATTCCTCAAAAAAATCCCTAAAAGACCCTAAAAAACAGTGGTTATATTCAGTGTTCCCTCTAAGCTGTGCGCACACAACTCGCCGAGAGCGCGCACATACATTACAACATAGCGCACAAAATTTACATCAGTTTTACCACAATAGTAATTGACATAAATAGTGTCAATTAATTATAATGTTAATTATTTTCGTTATTAAAAATCAACCTTTTTGTCTAGTACACGGGTTCCCAACCTGTGGGTCGCCAAGGGTTTTCTGGGGGGTTGCCTAGTCACATGGCTTTTATAAAAAGGGGTCCGCCACCCGAAAAAGGTTGGGAATCTATGGTTTAGTAGGTCTAAATACCGTGATGTGGCCCACAAATCTTTTTATTTCTTGTCAATGTTGCACAGCCAATGTATTTTGCGCACATAACCTTCCGAAAATTAGCAGGAACGTTGGTTGTATTGCTTATAACCTACTCCAAAAATGTTCTGAAACAAAAATAGTTCAAAGTACAGAGTACTCTCAATACCTCATTGTTGAATTTATATACATCGTTATGAATATTATAGACTATATTTGTTTACAATAATTGTATTACAAAATGTTTAAAAAAGGCATAGACTAAAAATATGACAGACAATAATATACCTTAGATATAATCAATATAATACATGAAGAATATTGAATATTCTAAATAACGTAATGAAATAAAATTTAAATTATTTGCAATAACTTAACTCAAATTTATATCTTTGAGTTGCTTAATGTGAATACAATGCTTGTAGTAAAGGTTGTGATAGTAAAGAGGTTCTTGCAACCCAACCGAAAACAGTGCTCTTCAATGAAGATAATTCCTTAAATTAAGACAATATCTTGCGGCTACGGTAAACCTAGAGCGAAGCTTAGATATAATTAAATACAGAGTGTTTCGATATTGCTTTAATCGGTTATAATACAAAAATATCAATTTAATCCCAATAGCTTAGCATAGTCAGTATAACAATAATTCAAAACTTTGGAGGATTTCAAAAATTGTCACATATTTCTTTCAAAAAAGAAAACAAAATTTCAGCTGTTGAATAAATATAATGTCTTTTTTTCTTTAACATTATCTGTCTTATGTTACTCATTAATCAATATGGAGACTTATAATGGAATTTACGTGAAAACGATTTCGAGAATCGGTTGTAATTCAGTCGCCAAATATTTTTTTGAATGAAATGTTACGAATGTAAAATGGAACCAAAAGAGAAAGAGTTAAATAATCCCTCAAATCTTTTTTTTAATTCACGTAGTGATTAACAGCAGATTAAAAATAACAAAGTATTTTAGTTCTACAGTTTTTAATAATTTTATGCGTTGATAGCTATTTCGGCTTGCGCCGTCGTCAGAACTAGACGATGGCGCAAGCCGAAATAGCTATCAACGCATAAAATTATTAAAACTGTAGAACTAAAATACTTTGTTATTTTTAATCTGTTATAAATGAAGTTCTACCAAGTAAATGCCAAATCAATTAATACACGTAGTGATTATTATTTCTGACTTACGTATTTTATCATTTGACATGAGCGTTCATGAGGTCATGTGTGTTTGGGATGTATCGTAAAAGTCCCGAGTAATGTTTTTATGTATGAAATCAAGTAAGTAACTTATTTTTTATTTAAAATAATGTATATTTAGTGCATCGTCTTTAAGCTATGACACTATGATACAAAAAGTAATAAAGAAATATTTATGATAAAGCTACACAAGAGTTGATTTTGAATATGAAATGTATGTACACCGATAAAGTTATAAAAAAATATTGTTGTATTTAAACAAATTATTCATACAAATTTAAGGAAACTATTTATAACAAAATATTGGGACAGCCTGTATTGAAATAATAAAACATAGGATAGATTTGAGTAAGATTGGGTCTGCAAACGACCAACAAAACTTAAGCTTTTAGACCTCAAGAACACTGAACCTGCAAAAGCCTAAGGGTGAAATTGAAACAGTTATTTGAAAACATTTAGTAAATTCTCAAATGTCTAATGTTATTTTAATAGACTTTTTCTAATGACACAATTTTTCATCTGATAAAATATTGGTAATGATTACAATTAAATTTTTATGATATTCTTCTGCTATTATCGAAAATAGTCACGTTATTAGTTAAATGAGAAATATCATATATTTTTTATAGCTATTTCTGCATACATACTCTTAAAAGTAAATAATAAATCAACATACTTTCCATAGCTAAATACTTACATATTTTCATTAGACGTTTATTCATAAAATATTGCAATACCTATGTTCCAAAGTACTATTACTTTCAAAGTATTGCTTTGAGATAATGAGCAAAGAAGTTTATCTTCGACTTCGACTAACTTCGACTTCGTAGATTCTAATGAATTTTTGTATTTAAAAAAAATATATATTGTTCAATATTTTTATTTAATAGATTATTCAGAAGTTATCACTGAATTTTCGTAGTTGTTAAAGTTTAAACTAAAAAATTATAGCCACTGCTATTTTAATTAAAACTCAGACTCAGGCATCGATTTAACATATAACAATTTCAACCAAATATATGTCTCAGAAAAATTTATACGTCATAAATAAACAAAATATATAAAAATAAAGCTAACCTAAATCTGTTATACTGAAATACAACATTTTTTTGTAGAAATTCTGGTCTAACAATTTTAAAGCTTGAAATATCGTTTTGATTTTTTATTTTTTTTAATAACCTAGTAATTAAAGCAATTATTAATTGTTCACATTATTTTAAAAAGCGTAGTGAAGTTGGGCAAGAGCGGCATGGATAAAATTGTATTAAGAAAAAACTTGAAAATTCATTTCATTTTACTGTCGTTTGATGTGAAAATCTTTTTACTGGTATAATAAAACAATTGTCTTAAACCTGAAAAAAACGAAAATATCAAATTTGTTATTCAAAACTATTTCTTAAAAGTTAATATACCTTTTTTAAATATTATTTTTTATAATAACACAGATTTTCAACAACAATTTTAGTTACCGATGTAGGTACAGCACGTGCACTCTTTTGGAACAATTATCAACAGAAGTTGTTCTACAAGTGCTGTCAGTTATTCAATCGCTTAAGCTTTTTTTCAAAAAATCTTTTAATATCAAATTAATAGAAGAGAAATTGAAACATTACAACCATCCATGTTTTCATACATTTATCGATTGAAAAATCAGTATGTAAAATTTTCCCTTCTGGTACTCAACTGTGAACACCATTATCGAAGTCACTCACAATAAAAACTCGGCTTCAGATTTGGATATGAAATACGAGGAAACAAAACAGCCAAAAACATAAAGGCTAGTATCTATAAAACTAATTTAATCAATTAAACCAACGCTTTTAATAAATTATAAAACACGAGCTCGAACAATAAGCTCGTATTCCAAATACAATTTGTTGAATATTTGTGGAAAAACCGTTTTGTAAACTTTATTATAATATCTAATATGGTAACGTACCTGTTGATGCGTAACATATTTTAATAATTATTATTGAGTAATTTGAAAAATTGCTTAAGTATTAAATTCGTTTAATAAATTTCTCTTCAAAATAACAGCTAATTTAAAAGTTGATTTGATTTTTTGTTAATATCAGAACCGGTTTCGCTTTTAAAAATATATATTTTTTTTAATATACCGCCTTTTCATTAAAAAATATCTGTGAAGTTTTCATCTTTAACGTGAAATCCTTATTTTAGCTTTTTACTTAAGTGTGTTTTACTTATCTGAGATTAATTGTTATGTATTTTTGAATGAAATGAAAATGTAGTCTCCGAGAAATGTTTTTTTTTAATAATAATGGTTAGCCATTTATTTTACGAAATTAATTTATTTTAATTTTTCCTTAAAATGTTTACTTATCTAATAAATATTTTATTTTTAATTAGTTTATTTCAATAGCAGAAGCGAATGTTGTAATTACTTAGACAAAGTTCGTTGATTATTTTATTATAAAATGGACGACTTTCTTCGACAATTAGCCTCGTTGTAATTTGTCATTGATACTGAAGGAAAACTTGATTCCTTTCTTTACGTTGGAAATTTTGTTTTCAATAATTGGATTTTCTTTAATTTGCTAGTCATCTTTAGAAGACTGGTGATGTTTCCGGAAAGCGCTGGAGAGAAATTGAGATATAAGCAAAAAGATAAATGAATTATCAGGAATATTAAGAAAGTATTTCTCCTTGGATCAAACGCTTGTTGAAAGCATATTCTTAACGATTTTCTCTGAAAAACAGAGTAGGATTTTTTTGTATTCAAACAATCAGTTCAAATCAAGTGATAGAAGTTATAAAGTTGACTTCAGATACTCAATAAAACAAATTCAGACCAACTGCTTTTTACTATTTTTTTACATAAGTTTTTATTTATATCGTTCAAATTGTATTGCATTGCATTCAAACTAATAATAATTGAAATCAATGTTGATATACTGACGGAAAATTTGAAAGGTATATAGAAATATTTTTAAATCACTAATGATTAACCATTTATGCAAAAAATGTAATATTTAATTGGAAGCAAGCAGAAAATAAAAAATCGGATATGTATTATTCTTACCAGAATGAATCAACAAAAGCTATGAGAGATTTTGAAATATAAATATATTTTTTAAATAAAAACAATGCCCTCACTAAATAAATATGTACACAGCATGCTGGCGTATTCTATTTTTATATTATCTATCCATTCAAAATTGATTATTTAATTTGTTTATCTTGAATCTGGATTTTAAATAATATTTTTCTGTAAATCTTGTTTTTTGTTAACACCGGAGGCGGTAAAGATTAGCCTCCCCCATGCCGGGATCCCGTCCAATTTTGTCATTCCGAAGTCCCGGTATCGGTTTGGTCGCGATTCCGGGATTGAGGATTGTATATCAAATCCTGTAATTTATAGGATTTTGAATTTGGAAGAGCTAAAAAAAACGACTCACGGTGACATTTTAGGCAAATCGGTAAATTTTTGGGTTTTTGAAATTTTAAATGAAATAATAAAAATTTCATGACACCAAAACATTTCTCAATTTATATACGATTTCATTTTGAGTGCCCAATCCGGGTTCCCGGGATTCATGATTGAAAATTAGTTAACCCCGGAATCCGGGATCACAAAAAGGCTCCGGGATTGGATACCCTAGTAAAGATGTTATAAAATATTTTTAATGATACATTTTTTATAATATTTTTTTCTCATTATAATATATATTTGTCTGTCGTGCATCATACACACTCTTCTCTCTCTTGGTGAAATTTGATTACGCAAGAAAAAAATGTGCGAGGAGTTTTTAACACTTGAGTAAGTTATTAACGCACAAAATACACTCTTGATCTGTGCATAGTTAACATTAAGCATATTAAAGGGGTATTCTAGTGTAGAAATTTGAAAAAATCGATTCTTTTTTTTATACTTTTCTAAAGGGTAGACATTTGAAAGTATGTCTTCAAAAGGAAAATTTTAATTATTTAGCGAGTTACAGCGATTTTGGTGACTAAGCTGTTCCGACCGGAATAGATCGAAACTCGAAACTTTAAACGCGTTTTCTCGAAACTACTTTTTTCAAGCTGACGTACATAATATCTCAAGTTCTACCAAACCCATTTATGAAATTTTTTTTGTAAACCTTCTATATACATCTTTCTAAATCCCGTAGCAGATTTAAGTAAAAAAAAAAAAATTTTCTGCTTTTAAAAAAATTTAAACTGTTAAAAAAAACCTTTTTTAAACGTATTTTTTTTTCAAATGGCTGCCATTTTCTGAAAAAATATATTTTTACATCTTCGAGGTAGGGGCTATAGCGACATTTTTATTAAATATGAATACGTTAAATTTTTTTTTCAAATGACCAGAAAGATTGGAATCGTGTACGTCAGAACACCACCTTTTTAAGGACCCCTCCCTTTACCAGCCGATAACTTTTCGAGTTTTGAGTTTTTTTTTTTTTTATATATTTTTAAAATATAAATTAACGAATGGTAAAAAAATAGACGGTAAAAATTTTCTTTGTTTATTTTTTACAGAGGTCGAAAAAAAACCCAAAATCCGTGCCTCTACACTAGAATACCCCCCCCCCCCTTAAGCGAATGCTGTGTTTTTATCTTATGATAAACATAATTTCAACAATGATAAAATCAATTTTCTTGGAATGTAAAATATATTTTCTCAGTCTTTTTTTCATAAACAAACTTTTTGAATAGCAAAAACTTTTGGGATGGTAATTTGAGTACACCACTGTTTTAGGAAGCCTTTATCCTGTAAAACAAACTCTTTACTTTCATTGGATTCTGCTTTGAATAAACCTAACTACCATTTGACTGAGACTAATTTTTCTGTACGTTTGACCTCTCTAGAAATTCTATTTATATAATTCTTGTTATAATTTCAATCAAAATGTTGAAATCACATCAATAGTTCTGGAATAATATAGCCGATCTTATTTTTAGATTGATATCATCATAGTATGCTTTTTAACGATTTATACGTTTAAATACATTTCAGAGGATATCTTTGTTTTTCTTCAATTATAAGGATGATATGAAAAAAACTAAAATTAATAAATTTAAATCAAAACAACTTCTGTCGGTGTTATGCAGCATTTGGGAAAGTATTAAAACCTATTAATAATTTGTAAACACTACCTTTGATACACTTTTCCTTTAGTCATGCGACTTGCGTTTACATTTAACAGTTAGCCTTAAACACATTGAGGTAGTTTTATTGAATAAATATATTATTTATAAATATAAAACAGTCGTCAAAATCACATTCAGTACTACAGTAATAAGTGATTTTGAAAATAATGTTACATATTTTTTCTGAAAAATTAAATAAATAGTTTTTTTAGTCATACGTTTTCATTTGTTCGTGGGATGATAAGGAAACTGTCCAATGTTGATTTCTTTTTTCTATACTTTAAAATATAGTTGAATTAGTTCATAGTACAGTTTCATAAGCCTATTGGCTGAAATATGCTGTAAGTGTTTCGTTATAATAGATTAAAATCGTTCGTTAAAGTGATTATCGTCTGATTTGTCCGTAGTTGAAAAATTTCGTTAAACTATTGCCTATATACTAAAACCAATAGAAAATGATCGCGACGAACGAAGACAGTCCTGATTGTTTGATAGAATTCTGTTTTGTTTTTGTAGATATAGTGTTTTTGGGAAAATTCTAGATAATCAATGACATATTTTTATGACTTTTACTGAAAAAAAAGACTATGGAATCACTTAGTTCAAAGTACGAATATTTTTAAATAACAATGAAAATTAATTCTATCAGTTTTTTGCTAGGCTTACTATAATTTAATTTAAAAAATGTGATTTTTTCAGATTTATAGTAAACAATATGTTATTATGAATATGTACATATAACTTTATGTATTCGTTATTTTTTTTCTATTTTGGTGAAAAAACTAGTTTTACATAACTATTTTTTTAACCAGTGTCTGGCTCACAATGATAAAAAACTATCAAAAACCTTAATTGAAGACGAAACAAATGTATCAGTTAAAGGTTGTAGTTTAAAAAATGACATTGTGTCATGTTGCTGTAAACATTAAGGTGTTACTTGTTAGTTGGTCTTACTGTGAACGTTTTCCGGATAAAAATACTACCTACTATATAATTAAAGAGGTGTTATTTTAAGCATGCGTTTTTATCGACACTAAAGCATACGGACATTGTTTCCCCTCGGACAAAATTATTTCAGACCAAACATGCTAATGTCGTAATAAGTTATTCCCCTGCGAATAGTTTAAGTTACATTCAAGACAAGGGTATTTGGAGATTTTAGTTGCATAGAAATTAAATAAACTAATATTTAAAATATATGTCATAGAAAACAACAAGTTTGTATTAATCTACAATGGTGAATTTCTTCGATACAATATAACCAGCAACTGTTAATTTTGTCAACATTTTCGACATTTGTCAACATCAGATTCCGAATATCATATTTTATATAATATCCTTATTTACGATCGTCCAAAGCCTGAATCAGAAACATGACTATTGTAATAATTATTCATTCCAAAAAGAATCAGTGTAAATAAATTGCCTATGTTTAAGTCTACTTTAATTATACAAAACCCAAATAAAAAATTAAATAGTTTGATAAATTAATCAAACTTATTAGTTTTAATATTTCAGTCAACATTAATTAATAAGAAGCTACATTTATCTTCCGGGTTTTATTCTTCAACTTTACTTTTTATTCTACACATACTTTTTTTCAATATTTTTATAAATATGAATTTATATCAAAAGTTATGTGTCGACATTATGTTTTTAATTTTATTTCAACATACTCTCAAAGTGGTTATTTTTGTAAGATTATTACACATCATTAATCATAATTACTAGATTATAAATATGATAATAAAACATAAATAAAACGATGATTAAATATATGTAATAATACTAACAAATGGGAGAATACGTAAATCAAATAAAATTCTGATAATCGAACAAATTTTAGATTTTTTTTCAAATATAAAAGTAAGCAATAGTAAAAAAATGATTACATAATGCTTTAAAGTGAAGTTAGAATTATTTAAGAGGATAACTAAAATGTTTATTGTATTACCACCCTGATAATACAACTATGTTAGGTAACTTTGATTGTTAAGAAACTGATATTCAAACTTTATTTGATTAACATTTTTCTTGTCTATAAGCAAAGTTAAAAACAAAATTGAATAATGATGTTTATTTTAGTTGGTAAAAATTCAATAATATTCAATTAAATTTCTTAGAAGGAAATGTGAGATCATATTTGAAAGCTATCTCAAAAACATTGAAAATCAGTTTAAACTATTATTTTAGCAGAGCACATGATATGCTTATTAAAATATCAAAGTTGTTTTACTTAGCATATCACGTGTTCTATTAAAATAACATTTAAATGAAAATATAATAAAAGTAACGATACCTTTTGATGGAAATGGAAACTAAGCTGAAAATCGATATTATGTATATAAATTGTTTGTTGCATACAAACAATGAAGAATACTGTTTTAATATGTAGGTCGATTTGTCATTTATATATGTTTTAGATATACATTCTATGAGACAAACCCTTTTTAATTTTTCTCCATCGTAAATTTTTCTGTACCTTTAAATTTTAAAATCGTCAAACTGCCATTCGCAAACAAGTCATAAAACTTTTTTGCATTGTTTGTAAACAACGAAAAGATTTTATCAAGCCAAGACCAATTATTATTAAGGCAAGCATAAAATTTCAACTCAGCAATAAAAACATCCAACAAAATTGTCATTTTACGATCGTGAGCTTTCAAAACACCCTAAAATAGCTTTTCTTTTCATAGCATTATTTTTGGATGACAATTTTCAAATAAAATTTCAATAAATGCCAGATAACAAAATACATTATTATAATAAAAGACTTAGCGTTTTCATTTATGAATAATGCAACATATAATTTTGTGTTTGAATATTGATACGGTTGAAGTCAATGTTATGTTGATTGAAATACGAGGGACCAAAAAATGTTTTAATACTTAATAAAGATATCCGTACATAACTTTAAGTTGTTGAAATATTAATGAAGTAAAATGATACAGTATATAAAATATAATTGCAAGCTAAAAACACAACTGTTTTTAGATATTTTGTTTTATCTCCAAAAAAGTCCAGAGTTTGTATTATTATTAACTAAATAATGCATTGAGTATACTACTAATCTTTTATTAAGAGACAAAAACCATTTTAGCGTTTAGTGTTTATCGATATAATTTGTATTATATTTTTTATCACTGCATAAAAAACTCACTGCGGACTTTGGTTTAACACTTATATATTTTTATTTTGTTCGTTCAATATTCAAATTCAAAAATTAAATCATTCGGGAGTCTATAGTGTTAAATTTTTAATACGCCTCATATACGTAAACATACGTATAATAAATTATAATAAAAATATTTTTTAAAAAAATCTTTTATTAAAGTGTACTAAAAAGGTAAAAATAATTCCGATATCTATTCCCTCAAAATTATTCCCTCGTCGAGCAACATCCTGACCACATGACACTCTTCAGCCCAGTAAGTCGGACCGTTAACTCTCCAGAGAATTGGGAAATAAGCCGTCTCTCAAATTCTAATATCGCTAGTAGTTGACGGTAGATTAGAGTTATTAATTTCGGAATAATTGTCTCTTAAGACTAAAACTAAAAGCGCGCGGCGAAGATATTTATTTATATTGTAACTTACTTAAACTTACTGTAACGTACTTCAACAAGCTTTGTGAACGTAATATTGTCTGAGGATGCCCCTAAAAGAGGCGCAACACGTACTGTTTGTAACACAATACGTGGAATAAATTGAGTTATTTTAAATTTTTTATTCTACATTAGGTTTAAGATATATATTTTCGCCTGGCTTAAATTTATTTGATATTATATTATACATTAAGTTTCAGATAAATATTTTCGCTTGCCTTAAATTTATATGATATTATATTGTACAATAAGTTTAAGAAACACATTTTTGCCCGGATTCAACTTATTTGGTATTATATTGTACACTAAGTTTTATAAAATATTTTTGCTCAGCTTAAATTTATTTGATATAATATTGTATTTTAAGTTTAAGATAAACATTTTCACCTACCTTAAATTTATTTTTTATTATACTGTACAATCAGTTGTAGATTAACATGTTCGTCCAGCTTAAATTTATTTGATATTTTATTGTTCATTAAGTTTGAGATACATATTTTTGCTCGGCTTAAATTTATTTGATATTATATTGTACATTAAGTGTTAGATAAATATTTTTGCCCGCCTTAAATTTACTTGATTTTATATTGTAGATTAAGTTTTAGATAAATATTTTCACCCGTCCTATACTTATTTGACATAATATTGTACATTAAGTGTTAGATAAATATTTTCGCTCGCTTTGAATTTACTTAATATTACATTGTACATTAAGTTTTAGATAAATATTTTCGCCGAACGCTTTTACTTTTAGTCATATGAGACAATTATTCCGAAATTAATAACTCTAATCTACCTTCGACTACTAGCGATAGTAGAATGTGAGAGATGGTTTGTTTCCCAATTCTCTGGAGAGTCAACGATCCGACTTACTGTGCTGAAGATTGTCATGTGGTCAGGATGTTGCTCAGATGAGGGAATAATTTTGAGGGAATAGATATCGGAATTATTTTTATCTTTATAGTTACACTTAAATAAAAGCTTATTTTTAAAAATATTTTTATTATAATTTATTTTATGCTTTTTAGTCGTTGCGTATGTAAATATCATGCACAATTCATATAAATATACAATTAATATTATGTTCAAATCATGTTTTTAAATTAATTAATTGTAGGGCTTAAAAGTCCCATGACGTTCCAACTTGAATTTTTACTTCGGAATCGGAACGGTCGCATAAAGCTCTGCGTCTGAATTTTCAACTAATGCATGAGTGGATCCATAGTATAGTATTACTTAATATCACATATTCTTTATTATTATTTAACTAAAAATTACGTAATCTATTCGTTTTGGCAAGATCATCGGCATAACGCGATGCTTTTCACTTAATTTAGTACAATCTTAACTTAAGATTCGCAATCCGTCGGATGACTTCTGAGGGCGACATAGGCTTGACTAACAGCAAAAAGTTTTAATTCTATATATACAATCGCATGATAAACTGCACTGTCCTGCATCTTATGTACAGTAAAAAATAAGCCATGCAAAAAAGAATTGAGTATTTGCTTATTAAAAATCGTTTCATTGTGAAATGTTTATGTTTCATTTATATGTAATTCAAAAGTTAATCCGATCTTAGTCTTTGTTCATTTTTAACTATTTTTTTATTTGACATAATATTTGTAGTTAGCAGCACCGTCAAATCCAAATTTTCACCAGTAAGCCTGTTTTTATGAACCGATTTATTCTTCTTCATTGAAGAAAAAGCTTGTTTACATTTATTAAATAAATGTTTTACGTGTAAAAAATATTTTTCAGAGAAAAATTTAAGGGGCGCCACAAAATTAAAAACGGGCCACATGCGGCCCGCGGGCCATGGTTTTTCAGTCACTGGTTTAAATGTTAGCAAAGATGGTGCAACCTTGTAGTCTCATGTTTTTCGCTCATTCAACTAACGTGAGCATGGAATACTTGATTACTCCTTACCGGTGGTAATTGCATTAAATCGCCAAATAGTAATATGTTGATACCATCAAAAAATTCTTCGCTGTTTTTCAATTGTCTAAATTGGGAGTCGATTATGCACAGCATTTTATAAGGAACCAACCATGGAAATCTCATCGATGAACAAAAACTAAACAGTTTTCCATTATTGGTTTCTGTTCTTAAATATTTACCAATCTGCATCGATATTACATATATACCGTTTATCCTAAAGTCGAATTTGCCCTCGTTTAAAATAAGGTCAAACTATTTCAACGATTTGATTTTTTCGATTTTTGTAATGTTCCATTGGCAAAACAGATAAAAACTGTTTATCGACACAAATGTCACTTAATTTTCGATGATCAATCGAAATTTAAAGATTCGATACCTGCACTTATACTCCATAATACCTTATCTTTTTAAGGCATAATATTATGATAAAAATATATCGCTATAATATTGTATTGAGACTGATTAATGCTTCCGTAAAGGCGTGAAATCCCGCCGTCCGCATAGGCTGCCTGTGTGGTCGAGTGGTCAACGTTGTTGGCTTCGGCTGCGGAGGGCCTGGGTTCCAATTCCGGTACGGACAGTTTTATAAATTGATTTTTCAATCGATTTATGAATTTCCGTTCATAGGCATGGATGTATGTGATGTCTTGGATTACTCCCTTTTACCCATCCTATCCTATGAACGGGGCGTATCGAGAGCGATTAGCTTACCACTAATCCTATTCTAGCTCTATCCTTCAATCCCTACTCTCTTTGGAAAAAGAGAGGTTGAGCAACTGAGTAACGAGCAGTTCTTGTAGAAACACTTCTGTTGAGATAAACTCCATTAGGAGTCTATATGCTCCACATTGAGAGCGGACATGGTTTAAAAAAAAAAGGCGTGAAATTATTTGAAAACTACTGACGTTTGCGTTAAATTTTGACATTTAAAAACATCCCGACAGGATGGTCGGCCGTCCCTTGGCTCTTGGCGACTAATAAAGCAAGTTAAGAAAAAGCTTATAAAATACTGACGTTTTTTGTTTAGATTTATTGGCATATCTTTTTTTGTTCACATAAAGAATTGAATCGTTTGCGGATATATATTTCAATAAAATTGATTTTAACATTGCTACTCTATATAAGTAACTCTAGGGAGGACCTAGCACAGATCGAGTTGGCTATTGTATGGAACTATTTGTGAAAAACACGTTCATTAAGAAAAAAGAGACTTAACGTTACTTTAACATTTTGATTATAATAAATGTACTTCCTTGAACTAGATAATTTAGTTAGTTAGTTAGTTATTTTCAAACGACACCTTCTTCATACAGGTATTTTTGTGTTGTTTTAATGATGCTTAAGAAGTAATTTAGATTTATTTTGTATGTGAAACCAACAGTTCATACTGTAATAAAAATCTGTTGACGTGTAAATTTATTGCTTTATTAATTACAAATTATTGATATAAAATACGTTTATTATTTTTTTTAATATACTGTTGCAATATATTAATAAAACTCTCTTTTGTACTAATTTCACATTAATTGAAAATTTCAGTCTAGTTTTCTCTCATGACGAGCATTTTCAACTAATGAATGTGTAATTAGTACACAAAAATGTTATATTTTTAATATACTGCCTTTCCACCAATAATTGACAGTGGACACCTTAAAATTTACTATTACATTAAATTACTAGTTTTGTGATTATAACATTAATTAATCATAGAACGATTATTGATGCCACTTTTATGTTGTTTTTTACAATTTTATATTTCCCACAAGTATCTTTGCTTTCCTTCGGATATCACAGCATCCCGTAGTTTCACTGAATAATACAAATTGGATTTTAAGAAATCGAATATTTTTCGTTATATGTGTATTGAGCGACTAATTCCTCCCTCCATACTGTTTTGTAGTGCTTTGTTTTGCTTTATACGGTTATAATAATAAATTTCTGATAATACCATTTCTGGTTTTTGTTTAATAAAGTACGTAACTTTTTTTTTCAAGTATTCACAGCCTTTCGTTCATAAATCTATTGCTAAGGGTCATAAAAATTCGTCTACTTTCCGGTCCCTAATGCGAGCATGCTAAGTCTTGATGGAAATCGCGTGTCAACGAGGCATTTGAGAGAAATGGCTCAATGGTCAGGGATTCAAACCGCACTACGTGTTTTTAGTGTCACTAATCGACGAACTTTGGGTTATTTTCAGCAAAATTACAATTTTTTTGACCCATACTAAAATCTGACGCTTTTTTTACAATACTTTACGGAAGGAATGTAAACTTATTTATGAATAATGTCACTCCATTTTTTTAGCAATATTTAAAAAAAATGTATTCTGAGCATCTTAATATTATAAATCAATTTGGTTTTATGTTGAATCATTAGATTATTTACATTTTTTAAAATACAAATAGTGCCTTAGAGCAGTGGTCGACATAATTGGTTTCCGTGACATATCTCACGGGCTCGAGTTCTAGAGCGTAAAATATTTTTTATATATATCGCGTGCATGTTTTCGATGTCTTAAAAATCTCTTTCACCCTTCAAGTCCTAAAATAATAGGGCGTAACGAGATCGATTAGCTAACCACTAGTTTTGTCTTAGCTCTGACCTGTCTATCTCTACTCTCTTCGAAAAAAAGAGAAGTTGAGTAACTGAGTAACCAGCAGTTTTTGTAGAAAAACTTATTTTTAGATACTTCCATTAAAAGGCCACATGCTCTACATTTAGAGCGGACTTGTATAACAAAATACAAATAAAAACAAAATTCAATTTAAAGAACCAATCATCCATTTTGTATACAAACAATAGTTTCCAAATTCACAGTATAAATCGAATTGAAAACGTATTTTTTTTATTGATCGTCTCAAAAACATGCTTATTTTAATGTTTTGATGTAATTTATTATTCAAAGCAATCATAATAAAAATACACCTCAACCAAAACAAAACAATCAAAAAATTTGGATTTTGGAATTTCACGTTTATTTCTTTGTATTTACAATGTCCTTTTTGTCTTTTGAATAGCGTGACACGAGTGAATTACAAATAATTTGACCAGCTTCTGTTTGTTCCAGGTCCCTTATGAATTCTGATCGTAATGTTTTAATTCTGTAGCTTTCAGACCACTTCAAACAATTGAAAAGGGCAATTGGAATATATTTGAGAGCATGACATTTATTTTACGATATAAAAACGAGTTTCAGCACATCCATATTTATGCAATGTAAAAATCATAAAAAATATACTGACCGTAAATTTTTTATCTTATTTTTATTTGGTTTACATACTTTTCAATAATCTATCTACATTTGTACATATTAACTCGACCTTTCCAAAGTTAAACTGGAGTCGTTCTTAAAAAAATGAGATAAGCGTAAAAAATTAATAGAAAAAATATCTTTGATCCCACTTTAAATATTTGACGATGGAAAAGTCGCCGTTTGCATTGACTGTGCGTCTACTGTTGTGTTATATCACTAATTGAAATTTACTCTTTAAAACGAGTTTAATTTGAACATTACAGGTAACAGATAAGTTGGAACAAACTCATTGAAACTATTGCCGTAGGGATCTTGGTTTGTTGTAACTTGTATCGCGACTTTATGGTATATAGCGGATCTATTAATATTTGAATAAAAAATTGTCTTTATTCATTGACTTTCATTAATAACATTATATAACAATTACTTAACTTTCGTTATCAAAATAAGGTTAAATATAATTTCATGAGAACAACCAAAATACTCGAATTTTAAACTTATTAAATTTGTACAAACAAGAATATAATTGACGTTTAATGCTCAAATTATGTCATTAAATCTTTTTCATGAACTTCTTCCTCAACCGTAATTTATTTATAGCTCAGGAAACGTTTTTCCAAATTGCGAGGACAAAGAATAAAATGTCTTTTGTAGAACACTTATAAGTTGTTTGTATAAAACAAAAGAAAAAACCCTACATTAAAAGAATAATAGGGCAATTTTTTCCTTAACAGCACTAGACACCTAATTAATTTTGTGCGTAAGAAAAATACCATCAACAAGTGTGTCCTTATTAAAAATTCCAGTTTAAGAAAAACTGAGCTTTTTCCACATTTTTCAACAATTGTCGGACATAGTTGATAATACCTTACGTGAAACTTTTACGATGATCAACATCCTGTAGAAGAAAATTTCCATTACTGATCGTTTTTATTTTGTATTTTTAAATACTTGAAAATTTAGATTCTTTAAATATATTTTATAAACAATTATAACAGTATATATAAAATATTTGTTGATTGTTTTGAAATTTTTTCTCGGTATGGAGGATCATAGTATAATTTTATATTGTTAACTTTTTCGATCTTTCCAGAGCGAATTTATTTGGGCAAAAACCCTTAACACACAAATAAAATAAATTTTACATGAGAATAAATTAAGCCACAAAAATATACAGAACTATTATCAAAATTCAGTAGAAAAAAGGAGGTTTATTCACTATTTTTGGTGGGGGAAAAAAGCTGTAACTCTAAATTTAAATGATTTATCAGAGCGTTTTAATCTCGACCAAAGTCGACAAAAAAGCAATCAAAAATGAATTTTTAGAAGAATATATTTTATCTTCGATAAATGCGTAAAAATGATCCAAACATAAGCAATATTCGTTGGAACAAAAAGTATGTGTGAATGAGTGACCAAAATTGATGACAAATAAAACACTAATTTAATTATTTTTTAATAAACAATGTAGGTACCTAATGTGAGTTTAAGCGTACTCATGTTTAATAGTTCGATAGTAAATTACCAACAGTACGACTATTTCCTTGGTTTTTAGTATAACTGACGTTTATACGTTTGCTCGAAACCGTACATTATCGGCTGTACCTACGATCAGAACAGGAATGATAGTAAAAACAGTGCTTTTTGAAAAACCCACAATACCGTGACAGTTGTAAATGTAATCAGAATACGAATGATAATATTTTTGTTTACAGGTGTGGATATTTGGAGACGTGTGGTGCTCAGTGTGGCTTGCAGTCGACGTGTGGATGTGCACAGCGTCGATATTGAATTTGTGCGCAATATCGTTAGACCGGTATGTCGCAGTTGCTCGGCCTGTCAGCTACCCCAGCTTGATGAGCAGAAAACGGGCAAAAGCACTTATTGCTGGCCTGTGGGTGCTCTCTTTTGTGATTTGCTTTCCGCCGCTGGTCGGCTGGAAGGATCGCGAGGTAAGTGCTAGATTATACACATAATTATAAATGCGCATATTTAATATAGAAAATCACTTTTTACATACCAAACAAAAATATAGTTTTCATTATAAATGTATTCTCTCAATGAATTTTACAAAAAATAATATTCGGCTTATGATATCAATACCTAATCTAAAATATTTAAAATAATCATATTAAATAAACTTGATGGTATTTTTTTTTAATCAAGAGACATCACAACCACCATTGCCCAACATCTCAAATATTTGAACTAAAAACCTACTAAATTCTACAGTTAAGTTTTTACCGCCAAGATATAGAAGCTGAAGGTATTAAAAAGTTGACAAAGGTTGCCATTGATATCTGTCGCTGTTATGACAACTTTTCAGCTCAATATAAAACAATATTTTTGGATTGCAAAGGGAAGTTTAAGTTTTTCTTTTAAACTCATATACTTTTATTATGGTATCGTTATTAGAAATAAGTGAATTCGTGTTATTAACATTTTGAAACACCAGAGTAAAAAAATACTTTTTATACAAATATATTTTTAGTTTTGCTGGTTCAGATTTCGCGGGATTTGTGGTTTCTTTTTGTAAAAAATAAATAAAAAAAGTCGTTTTGATGTTTTAAGCAATGTAAAATTTTTGAAACTACGTAAATGTTCTTAAGAGTTTTTTGCGAAAAAAAAACGTATTCTGTTTTATTTTACAGAACACATTTTTTTCATTCGTTGTTAAATAATAGTTGAACTGAATTGTTAAATATGTAAAATTTATTTTTTATGGAAAAAATAAAAAAATCACACCTCACGAAAACACAAAAATGTTATAAATTATAAATGTTATATTATATACACACATATATATAAATAAACTTCTTAATGTCTTACTAACAAGGAGCCTTATATTAATTTTCATATTAATCAATGCCCAAGATGCAAAATAAAATTTAGGACAGTTAAAAAAATCGTACATAAATTTTTAATAATCAATTTTCGTCGGATTATTCATCGTAATTTTTTTTTAATATGCAAATTTATAGAATATCTCGTATTGATGTTTTGAAAATATTTTTTCCACTATTTGTAACGGAAAACATTTTTTTATTTAATCCATGATTATACACATATTTTTTTTAATAAAAAAGTAGGGGTACAATAATAGTGCTCAGATGAAATTGGTTAACTAACCGCTCTCACTACGCTCGGTTTTTTTAACGATTGGAAGGAATTTTTAGACAACACAAACACACATGCCGTCGAACCAAAATCATTAATTTGATGGTATTATGCTATTCAAACTAGAATTCAAGCCCATGAGATACGTCACGGATGCCAACGACGTTGACCGTTGTGCTACGAACATGAAGAATTATAGCCCAGTAAAAATAACCAGTATATATATATATATAATATAAACCCCTAACGATTGGTATAAAGCAAAATTCTACCTGTAATGAGCCTTGTTGCATCAGTTATAATTGCCTCAATTTGATGCAATTAGTTTGATCTCATTAGGTATATGGCAACGTTCAGTAATTTGTCGCAGTCAGATACTGAAATTATACTAGCGACGGTGGCATAACCATAATAACACATTGACAGTGTGCCAGCGTCATAATTGACAGCGTTTCATTAATTTATAGCTGGGGTTAACAATTTTTGACTAGCTATTTGATAGCTAAAACATTACGTCGTTAAAACGTCAATATTTATATAAAATTTAGATAAAAAATGATATTATGTTCGAAAGAACACCAACACACAGAAATCAAATAGGGTTAAAAACATTTTTTTTTATGAAACTATTATTATTGGCCAGAGAATAAACCATACAATAGTTTCCATTTAAATTATTAAAATATACAATATAACTCAACGTCTTAAGACCAAAGTACAGAATTATCAATTAAAATGCTGTATTTGAATTGAGACATAAATTGCTTCATCGAATTCCATGGTATTCAATTTAAACAAAAAAAATGTTCAATGTTCATTTCTGTGTTAACAGATAGCGGGTCTTACTTAGTTGTTATTTTTTTTATATCATTTTATAAATGATTTAATAGCTATATATGAATTCTAGAATATGTACAAGGCAGAAAAAATATAAAATTGTATATCTATATAGAAGTCGATTGGATTTTTCGAATTCTTGATCATTCTACTCTGCATTCATAAATTGTTACCACCTAGATTTTTAAACTTTATTTTTTTATTAATAAAAACACAATATTCCTTTGTACTTTTTTATATATTTTTTTCCTATTTAAAATCACTATTTAAGACGAATTTCATATTATTAAAGTGTAAATTGTATTATGTTTAGTTAAAGGTCACCACATTATTATTTCGTTCTTTACTAAGTTTTTTATTTATTAATGATTACTTGTAACCGTAACTGATTTGACTGCTAAAACTCAGAAATAAGTTGTATTAAGTAAATATTTGCATATTGGAAGCTAAGATGAGAACATGTTGCATTATTCATAAATGTTTGTTTGTTATATTTGTCTACTTTGTTCATTCATAATTATTTGTGGAATATTCAATTAATTATCATAAATAAAATTAAAACACATACTTATCATTTGATTTCAAATTCGTTTCTAGTGTTTATCCTGAAATCGAATGAATTACGCAGTAGAAAAGGTTTATTTGCTTAACTAGTTATGGAAACTACTTCATGTATAGCAAATATATTTTAAAAAAAACCAATACAAATTATAGGAATTAATACGTGTATAAAAACATCTAAATACTAAATATTTATATTTAACTACCAATCTAATAATCAAAGTCTAAGAAGTGTATAATGAGATAGTTATCTTAAATTCATTTCTGTTTATGACAATAGGTGTGCCGTAAACATGTAACTAGGTGGGATCGTATACGAAATTGTAAATTATATGTAAAATTATTCAAATTGATATGAGGGAATAGTTGGCAGCATAAACAAAACCTGTTGATTTAGTTGAATGCCGTCAATCGGGAATTGCGAGTAGGTACATGAAGAGCTTATGTACATAAATTATGGATACGAAACGTCTGTCTAATACATACTCAGATAAATAATTTATTATCTATAGCTTATTTAAACGAACGCGAGTTTTAGGTAAATGCTATGTTACATGTGCATTTTTACAACATATAATACAACAACTTAAGCTAATCCCCTTATACCATTAGGCAACGTTTTCCAATAATTACTAACAATAAGACGAAGCGATTAAAGTATTACGTATTTTGGCACCGTCACTGCACACATCTCTTTGTGTTTCTTATTTTATACTGTGTATAAAGAAAACGCGACAGCTTATTTTCTCACGAGTGCAATAGGTACGTAAAATTATACATTAGAGATAAAATTATTCAATATCTTTCTTAAAACTATACTTGACTTGCTTCTGGTTCATACGTTCTTAGAGTGAGCACAACAATTTTTTAAACATCCAATTTTCTCATTGTTTATAATTCCATACTTATTCGTGGGAAACCTGCATGTTTGGTACGCTGTAAGTTGCTGCAAATGCATTCAACCACCTCTCAATAAACAAAATCGGACAATCCTTGTAAAAAAATTTAACACGAAAAACGTCGTTGGCTGCAAAGGCTGCAAAATACACTTGTAAGAATTGAGTGAAGCTGTAGCGATTTGTGGTGAGCACAACGTTAAAAACTTTAAAGGATGCTAAAGTATATAAATTTATACTATTATTGGTATATTTTAGCAATCAAATTAAACATTTGTCCGTACAACAGAAGTAAATGTTAATCATTATTATAAGCTAGGCAAATCTTCCTTTATTTATTTAACCGTAAGCTAATAATATAATATGATTATGGTAAGTAGTTTATTAACAAAAAAATCTGCGATATGGAATCAATATATAAGTACTCAAATAAATATTACAAATAGAAATACAAATAACCCAAATGTTTCCCAAAAACAAATCAAATACGTCAAACGACTATGTGTAATGAGTATTAAGTTTGTATTTTGTATACATGTGCAATGTGGAGCATATGGCCTTATAATGGAGGTATTTCAACATTTTTTTTCTTCGAAAACTGTTTTTTATACAGTCGCTCAACATCTCTTTTCCAATGAGAGCAGTAAGGATAGAAGGATAGGCCTAAGATAGGACTAGTGGTTAACTAATTACTCTCGCTACGCCCAGTTCTCGAAGGATGGTAAAGGTGGGAGGGAAATTAAGATATCACAAACACCCATGCTTTCGAACAGAAATCAATACATCTATCGAAAAAATGCAGTTCGTACTGGGACTCAAACCCGTGAGATCCAGCCAGCGACATCAACCGCTGCGCCATTGGAACTGACAAGCAGTTAATATATTCGTCGTTAACTGATTTGAATTTTCGATTCAATCATCATATTTTAAAGTATTTTTTGATTTATTCATTAAGAACATGAAGCCCAGTCAGATGAGTCCACGCTTTGGTAAAAATAATATTGGTCGTCGAATAACAATCACATACACTCTTATAACAGTTCATCTTATAAACATATATGTATTTTTCTTTCCCCAATTCAACAATATTGTAATTATAATCCTTTTTTGGTCCCCAGTTAATTTTGCGAATTAAATTCTGTGAAACAATAACATCTTAATTAACAGTTTCCTTATAATTGCTTGCTTGTTCAAATCAAGTGATTCACTAATGGTCCTTAACTCATTTCGACAAGCTACAAAGCATATTGATTTTCAATTATCGGTTCTGGCTATTGTGCTGAGTTTTTGTATTGAATTGTCAGAACGGTAAATAATATAGCTTATTGCGTTAGTCATGATACTATAATATAATATATAAACAATAAAACGGAATGAAAAATTCTCTGAAATCAATATATTATACATACGGCAATAACAAAAAAAGCTATATCATCATAGAAAAAATAAATAATTAGCAATTTCGACATATTTTTTCTGTTAAAAAAAATGTTATAAATGGGTATGTATTGTATTTTATTGTCTTAATAAATATTTTAGAACATTTTATTTTATTTTATTTTAGACAATAAATACATGAATAATTTAAAATGGTATAAATTTTATGTTTGAATATTATTTCATGAAATATAACCGCCCCTGCATATACAAGGGGTGCATTGATCCAATGCCACATTGACCAGCCGCCACTGATTATAGGTATATATTTTCATTATTCTTTAGAACTGTAACTTAAATAAAATACTTTTTTTATACATTTTTTAGTAATATATATGTATTTTGCAAACATAAATAATGTTTAATAGATCTTATTTTTATTTTTTTATGAAATTTTGAAATATTATATATTGTGTAGTTAAGCGCAGTTAAAAATGACGTCATTGTGGACTATGTAAGTGACGTAGAAAACACGTCATAACTTATTCATAACTATCGATCACCTCCACTTGAGTAATGGCTTGTAGATGGGTGAGCTTATGTTATATGAATATCAATACTTAAATAATATCTAATATTACTTTAGCGAAATACACAAGAGAATCGTTATTAGGAGCTTTGTACTATAATATCATTTAGCAGGTATATGCTTTGAATAATAATGATGTTTAATAGCAAAATACTTAGTCATATGTTTGTTGGAAAAGTAAAATAATAAAAAAAACATTTTCTAGCGTACTAAATATTGTACCCGCCACCGCACACTAGATGTATGTGTTATGTAGCGTAACAACGTGGTAAATTTTGATTATTTTTAGCAGTCGATTTTTTTAAAGTGCATAAGTTGTTTTCACTATAGTATGCGGACAAAAAAATCATCGTAAATAACGCCATTACAGGAGAAGATATAATAATTGTAAATTTTTGCGACGAGCAAAACTTGACTGATCGATTAAATAGTAAATCAATACAAAAAAAATGTTTTATTTTTATGAATATAATTAAATCTACCAAGAATTGATACTTACATAGGTAAAAGTGAGTCGAGATCTTTTTGCCCACTATAAATATTATATCTCAGATGCAAGATAGCTAGTGTCCGACGAGACTGACGGAATCAACCCACGAGATTGCTTTATAACATTAAATAACAATAGATTAAATAAGGGGCACTTTAATGCTTTATTTATTGATAAAAATATGTTTTATATTGTTTTTATACGATTTTATCATCAGCCCTAAAATAAAATGTTTATAACGATTACTTTTTATTTCAGAATATGTAATTAATTAAAAAGTCATTATTGAAGTTACTAATGTGAAAAAAAAATTACAATAAACTTTATTTTTTGTAACTTCAATATACATATACAATACATTTAAATGTTTGAACATTTAAATGCATTGTACTTAGAAACAATGATGAAAACCATTTAAAAACTTTTTCATATTTTCGTCCTAAATTAATTTTATAACATGCATACAATTTTACCAACGTGGAAAAGTTCTAAATCAAAAACAAGATGCCGGATACAATATTATGTTAACCATTTCCGTATTAAGCCACTTGGGGTGATAATATGTTATACATAATGATACATACATCTTGTGCAATAATATTTCAAATTATTTGCCAACAAAATGGCTGAAAGCCTGGCAAATATTTGGTTATGGCAAACATTACAATATATCGCAGGACATCAATCATATTGCGTCATCTCTCTCTAAAATGAACGGATTGGTAAATGCGATACAATTGGTCGTCAAAAATTCGGCAATAAATAGAAGACGTGAAGAAGTGACACACAACTTTATTTTGTGTGATATCTTTTTTCACTAATCACAGAACCACGTTCATGCGACGATAATGTATTTTGGTAATTATGTTAGCCACACTCAGCTATATATTTATTGAATACTACCACTACCCAAAAAAGTGGATTTAGTTATATCTGGTCAAAAAAATGTTTGTCAAAAAGGATTTTACCGTGCTATTTATAAAATAGTACAGTAAGAAGTTTCAGATTTTAATTATATACCAACTGTGGAAAGAAAAAAGGACGTAACTCACAGTTTTTTCACAACAGGTTTTTTTCGATAATCACAATGTATCAAACTTGATAGACGTTTTATCAAAAGGATTCAAGCTGCAAATGCCGAATTAATATCTAAATTTAGCTTCTAAGTTTAAAAAAGATGACCTTAAAAATTTAATACCTAGAAAAAAGACTGAAATATAGATTTTTCCTAGACAATTTCTTTAATTAATATTAGATTATGTCAATTAAACACCAGTTTGGAAGTCTCCATGCACTTCAAGCATGTGTTTAATTCATAATTTGCGTATGGCCCAAAATCATCAAAACACGTTTTGCTCTTCTTGTAAAATTTGATATGTGTTGGTTACGTAATTTTTCCTTTCCACAGTCGAAATGTATATAGTTTCTTTAAAGCAACAGTGAAATAAAATAAATCCCAATTCAATTATGGGATAAATATCCCAATCGATAGCTGAAACGTAAATCAAAGGCCCATCAAAGAAAAGTCTCACTGTATCTGTGGGATATGTAGGATACCAATACAAATAAAAATAAGGATTCAATAAATTTTACTAAAAGATATACTCAAAATAGAGAAGAGTAACAGAAGAAAGCATCATTAATCAAAATTAATTAATTTTTTTGAAAGTATGACACAAACCTTAAAATTCAATTATTTCAAAGCTAGTATTTTTTATTTACATATGACAGTGTTGCTTTTAGGTAACGGTATATGTATATAAAACATGCTAAAATTATGCCAAAACATCCTTGATATTTCGTGATGAAATTTAAGAGTTTTTTTTTATAGAAAACAGAATAATTGTGTTCATTTAATAGGCCATTGAATTGGTAGAACTCCATTAAAATAAGGTGAAATAGCCGAAGAATTATTAATTTGAATAACTAAAAAACTTTGATATTTTTTTATCTTATAAAAATATTTATATGCGTTTTATTACTGTGTTAAATATGATTAAAAATGATATTTAATGTTTGTTTTTTACAAAAATAATCGATTCAATCTTCCGTCAGCTAAAAAAACCGAAAAGAGGGGAATAATTTTATTTTATCTTATATTTATAAAATATTTCAAATATTTTTTTTTCATCCGATAAACCTTTGATTGTTCAAACAAAATGATATATTCTTAATAATAAACATGGAAATAAATTAAAAATATTTCCAACTTAAGTTTTAAATAAATTTTGCAGCAAATTGTGTGAGGCAAAATTCAAAATTTTCCTAAGCACACATGCCGCGCTGCATGAAGAATGAAATTTGAGTAAGGGTCGGAGGCACTTTTGCTGAAAAAAAGAGAAAAACTTGAAGGATTTGTATGTGGTCGGTCCTCCGCTTGCCGCTTTTTCAAAGGATCTATTTTACATTGTCCTTTTCATGGAAACAGTCGTACACATTGTACGCAAAACACATTTTAAATATAAAAAATAAAATAAAAAGTAAAGTTACGGATCAATTTCATACTTATTCATTGTTGAAAAGTTTACATACAAACAATAAGCACTTTATTTCTTGGAGGTGAGATCAAGTTTTTTTGTTGTTGTTTAGGCAAACATAAAACAAATTTGAAGAAAATTTATTACAAAAATTTTAAACCTTAAATTATAATAATTTAACAGTTAACACTTTAAAACCATATTTTTGATATTTTATATTACACTTAAGCCTAATTGTTAAAAGATTCTTCTTCAGATAAAAGCTTTTATTTGATGTATCATAGTAAACGGATTAAATATAAATTTCATTTGAATAAAACTGATGTAAGTGTATTAAAGTTTCACTTAAGTTAATTTCAGTTAAGTTTATATAAACAAGTAAAATGCGTATGGAATAAAGTGATGACGAAATATAACAAATTTCTGTTTATTTTCGGAAAAATAATTAAAACAGAAATAATACTAACAATGTCAATGGACTTTTTAAATTCATTCAATTTTTAAAAGACACTGCGCAATTTTATATGCGCTTGAGCTTAATGTAAGAAGCGGCCAGATGGCGGGCTTCTTATGTTTCTAGTGTTTCTACTACGCACATAAGATTATTGATATGTTTAAACAAAACACAGCCAAGCACATTGACAATAGCGTGGTTACTACACAGAGCTGTTCCCACCTGAGAACCTCTTACGTACCCTAGAATCTGACTTAAGGCAGAGACACATTGTCAACACCCGACGACATGTAAGCGAGTTGGATGAGATCGTAGCTACCTATTTACCATTGTATTATATGGAACAGGAACGCACTGTTAACATACAACGTGACGCGATACGCTCACACTCCACACGATCCAAGTGATCCAAATACTGTGTTGACGGTGGTGGGGAAAAATAGTCCACCTTACGTGTTATGACCAGTGTGTTCCAGTGTGTCTCTGACAACACTTGATCACACGCGTAAGTTTCTGTCAAACGCTCGAAGAGTGATGTTGAAGGTGTTGTAATTTTTTGTTTGCAATTTTTATAAGGCTTTCGAGATTGCCATTTTTATATAAATATTTTTTTAAGTTTAAGTCAATTTTTTTTGTATCAATAAATAATGTTATAGAGTATTTTACTTAGCTAAGACTTATGGCTGATTTTCTCGTGTATGATTATTTCCACGTACATTTATACACTTTTAAATGATGTCACCTTTAATATATTCATTTATTTCCTCAAAATGCAATTTATTCGCTCAAAAATACATTTGTAATCGTTTGTTATCTGTTACCAAGTCGTCAATAAGAGTATGAAATTTACCAAACTTATTTCTTTGTTGATTTATTTTGTAAATCCAATATCTTCAGTTTTTTTTATTTTGTTATTTACAAGAAAAACAGAAAACATTGTTATCACACCTTCTTCTAAGTAGTCATTGAATTCATTGGAAAGTATGTCCATAATTTGTATTACGAGAGAAGTCACGAGAGAGACGTCCAGACTCACTGCCGTTATCTGAGTGGCGCTGATGTATCGTGGCGTCGTGTGTTACATGTGTGCACGGCTTGCATCGGGTGTGACCACGGCATGTGGCGTGGCGTGTTAGCAGTTTGTTTCCACCTTTAGAGTGCGATTTACACCCTGACACGGCGACGTGCAAGGATAAATGAGTCATGTGGACAGGCACTTAGGCCTTGATTTATTTTTTTGAGTTTACTTATAGAAGCATGCGTATCTGTTATGGTTTGTATGGCTACTAATCAACCCATTCCTTGTAATAAGGGTTATTTTATTCTTATATACACAACCTTCGTTATAAAAACAAAATCATTGGCATCCTTTTTTTATCCGACCTCTTTGCAAGTGTTATATAATAAAAACAAAATAAAATTTTCATTTTGGGAAAAAATGAAGCCGATAAAGAGCAAATCATTGATATTTTTTATCCGCCCTTAACGCAAAAAATATACAAAAAAGAAAAAGGTCACACATTTGTTTTATACCCTCAAGTGTTAGGGTAATAAATTGATTGCGTAAATATACAAAATAAAATACTCAAATTTACCACTCTTGTTGGATCGCAAAGGTTCGTTTCGTATTTTTTTACAAACTGAAATGAACACTTGCAATTTATTCTTTAATCAACAACTCCAGTTATATCCAACCGGCGTATTTTATGTTTCCAGGACTATATACCGTATGTGTCTTATTTTTTACTTATTTAATCTAGTTTTTAAATGGAAGCCTTAATATCATAAATGCGGATTTAAGTTCTTTTATAAAATCGTAACCTTTATATTTGTATTTTTACAACCAAAAAACAATAGAATCAAAACATTGCTATGAATAATAGCGATAATCCTTAAGAATTATATTTTCCCATATTTCAACACTTTTTATTTACTAAACGCAAGAGCAAAGAGTACTTTTCTGGTACTGCTTGCTAGCCGTCAATTAATTGAAAAAAGCATTGTCTAAATATTTTACTAAAAATTCATACATGTTATCGTAGGTATTTTGTATGTTTTTTTATGATAAGAATCAGTTGAAAATGCTGACAAGTTAATCTTAGCTATACTGGTCCTAGCTGCAATCAATATTATGAAATTATCAATACATTTTTTTTCTATTTGTATGAAAAATCAATAATTTTAATTTAGCTTTATATATTTTTTCACATATATATATATATAAGGAAACGCCGATGAAATTCGTATTACAAACGTATTTCAAAGTTACCCTGTCAACAATAGCAATGTTACAAGTCCACTAGAAGTTATAAAATATCGTTCATTTTTATTTTGGCATCTTGCCATCATAAGATCTAAGCTGTTTTACCGTGAAACTTTTGGGATCATAAAGTAACATTACTGAGCATCTCAATGTATTTGTGTATCATTCAGTAGCTCAACCAATAATTTTTTTGTAGAGCGTTAGAAAAAAAAATAGATTAGGAAAAGAATAGAAGTTTGCTCTCTATATATCATAATTTTGTAATATCAGATTGGTGTTAGAGAGCACGCCAAACAATATAGATAATACACGTTATCATATGCTTTACTGTATTTCCTTAATATATAATACATATTAATAAAGATAAATAGCAGTTTTGTCAAAAATAAAAAAAAAACAATATATAATGTTAAATGAATGACATATCTTCGTCATAAAATTAAAAGAACCGTTTTATAGTTTTTTTTTATCAATTTTAAGTCACAGGTTTGATTTAGTTTTTCGACACAATATTTGATAGCGTAATTTCACATACTGCTATAACAAAAAATCGGTAGTTTTGAGATATGGCTCATCAAAGTTTTGACACATGTAAACTAAGTTGTAAAAATGTGATCAATATTAATCGTCTCATATTTTTATTGAAAAAAATAGTAATTTATTTCAATTCAATTAAAATTTATTGCCACTTGACAAAACCGTTAGACGGTTAGACGATTTTTCAAGTTGAATGTGTATGGAAATAAAAGATGAATGTTTAAATTTTTTTATTCGCTTTTGATACCTACTAGTTTTTTGTTATAGAAGAGATGTTTTCGAAAATAATCGATAATATAACTCAGAACATTTTTTTTTGACTTATCGTTCTATGAATCTAGGCCAGTGGAGGGGAAACTGCGGCCTCTTGACTACTCTGATGCGGCCTTTTTACTTGAAAAGAGCGTAATCAACCCATTTTATGTTTGACAAAAGAAAAAATGAGGGGAGTCAACGTTTTCTTTACTGCGGCCTTATGTTGAATTAGATAAATGAATGTGGTCTTTAGAAATGAAAAATTTCCCCACCTCTCTGAGTAAAGATGTATAATGTTTGTACGATTTCAAATAGTAAGGTTTTTAACTCTATTTTTCGAAAAATGCACTTGATCATTTTTTATTATATGATATAATACACTAAATATATTATATATTTATAGAATGTATAGATTTACCATATTTCATACACAAATAGCTCACATGTGATGAATGAAAATAATTCATTCGTCTAAGCTGCTCTAGTAATCAATCAAATATACAACTTACTAATGGTAAACATTGTAAATGACCTGTTTGCAGTACACTAGTGGCGTAACCGGTGTCCGACGCATGTGGTGCACGCGATCCCACAGCATTGTGGAGTCAACCGGGTTCTAGTATTTATTATTCAACAATAAGCGGTAACTTTGCCACTGAAATATTTTCGTGACGTAGATCAGATTTTGCTAATTAATCATCGAAAAAGTGTTTTTAAACGTTTTTATGGTAAATTATTTATGCTATTTGCCAAACGAAATTATTTTCGACATAAGCCCTGAGTTTAAAGAAGTGATTTTTCATTACTCGATAAAATTTTATGTACTTTAATTATTATATAATAGAGTTTTTGGATATTTTTTTATTTATTACCATGTCCGCTCCCAATGTGGAGTATATAGACTCCTAATAGAGTTTATCTCAACAGAAGTGTTTCTCAACCTCTTCAGTTCCTCAACCTCTCTTTTTCCAAAGATAGTAGGAATAGAAGGATAGGGCTAGAACAGGACTAGTGGTTAGGTAGTCACTCTCCATTCGCCCCGTTCATAAGATATGATGGGAGGGGGGAATTCAAGACATCACATACATCCATGTCTTCGAACAGAAATTGATAAATCGATTGAAAAATCAATTTTTAAAACTGTCCGTACTGGGATTCGAACCCGTGACCTCCGTAGCCGAAACCAATGACGTTGACCACTCGACCACACAGGCAGTAATGAAACAATTAAGGGTAGTTGTGTCGAGGAAATGGTACTGACATAGCTATTAATATCTTGTTGAATTGAGTTTTTTACTTGTGTACCATATCATAACGAAATAGCCAAATAACATAAATCCCAGGTTGAGAAAAAAAAATATCGCTTTTTCCAAATACCATACTATGTTTAGATAGGGTTTGTAGAAAGTGATGAAAATATTTTGGAATCACTTATAAACTAATGTTTGAGAGTGACCAACAGTTATTGTAGAACCGATAAAACGTTATGTTAATGAGACATAAGAACATTCATTTTACAACTCAACCAAAAATATAGGCTATAGCAAAATCTACAGAAAGAATAAAAAAAATGGGTGCGTGTACTTATGTACGCGCGTCAGAAGTTATACTTCTTTGGCATCATTTAAAAACAATTTTTAATTGCATGCAAATAATTAATTACAATAAAATAATAAAAGAACTGGAGAAGGGTAGTCAATAAAGCTCAGTTTAAATTTGAAAAATTAAATAAACAAGGAACAAAATCGTCGTGTTCGACGGAGTTCGCAAAGCCACTCTATTGCACAATTACGCACGTGACAAATAAATACATAAATAGACATACACAGATAGACAGACAGATAGATACATAAACAAACAGAGATATCGAATGTTAAGTAGGGGTTTTATAACGTCTAATACAGAACGTTTGACGTTTGACGTTTATAGGTTATAAAATAAACAATAGTATTATATCAATAAATAATACATACGGATAGTTACCCTCAATTATGTTGATGCACTTAAAAAAGTATATAAGCACAATTTTTTTTTCACTAGTAGGTAGTAAATAATATTAATCACTAGGAATAGTAAATAATATTAATCAAAATATTCAATTTCAATAACTAATGAAAGAGCGTGCCAACATGCGTGACTAACTTCAACCTGTGAATTGTGTGTGGCCGTGATGCGCGCGCATCTTAAAATTTCACTCTCCATCATTTTTGCATAACGCGCCTAAAGAAGTATAACTTCAAAAATCGTTAGACTTGTACAGTTTGTTAACAGATTGAAATTACTTCACTGAGTAATGATTTAAATGGAATAATTTATCATGTATACTTTTTAAATATCTATGTTTGTGCTTAAAAACGAGGTTGGTAGCTTTGCACTCAAATCAGCAATATTTTGTGATTGTAGCAATATGTACTATGATATTTTAGATTTTTTTTAAAAAGTTCTACGATTATATATTTTTTAATTGAAAGAAAGGCCCAACCTTTTGCATGTCAACGTTCTTGGCTTCATGGGGTTAGAACAGTTTTTTTTATTTGACGACATGGATGTATATAATGACTGAATAAAAAACTTTCTTCCACGCACTTTTGTCTAACAAATTTATAGAAAATGCGAATATCTAACCATTAGTTGTGTCTTATCTCTATCCGCCTATTGTTAGTAACTTCGAAAAAGATTTGTTAAACGACTGAGTAACAAACAGTTATCATAGAATTACTGTTGATGTGAAAAGCTCCATTAGTATTCCATATCGTCAAAATCGACAGTTCTGACTTTACGGCAAATGAAAATTTGAGCTTTAATGATGAAGTTTCTAAATTAATAAAATACAAATGAACTGATCCCAATCTGACAGAAATATATTAAGGAACTAGCAGACACGGAAAATTATTTCCCGTCATTAAATCTGCATTTGTAATTATTACCGATACAAAAAATTGATGTGTTTGCTAACCTGGTATAATAAATACACATTTTCAGAAATATTATTGTGCACTTTCCACATTTTTGGCATGTTTGTTACTTAACAACTTCTGCCAGAACGGTGACAATATGCTCTACATTAAAAGACAATTGTTTTGTCATAATTTAAATTGTAACGCTTATTGTAAGTCTTCTTTTAATATATAATGGCAATATGGAAATCCCTGCTTAATTTATGTGTTTGGTGTTCACGCTAAGCAATGAATACAAAATGACAATCGCTTTGAATATGCATAGCCAACAATATTCTGTCAACGAAACAAAAGGTTTTGTCCTTATGTGTACCCACGAAACATAAGTCTTATGTATTCATGATTAATAATCTGTAATCAAAACAAAGTATTGACATTACTTCACGTCTTCAATTGTAATTTCCTATTCCTTGGAGAGTTTCCATTCTTAATCGTAACGCCAGCAATCATTACTCCGATACCTTGTTACCATCTAAAAGATGTAAATAAATAAAAAGGAATGGCCCAAGATGCTTAACAGCATTTAGTAAATAGCCAAACATTCCAGCTAAGCACGTGAAACAATTCTGTAAGGATCAATTTATTTTTTTAAGTTATTTACGTTTACTATGAGAAAATTTATGGTGATGATAGCGTGTTCACATTTTTTTAAAAGTCTCATTATTGCTCTAGGAATACAATACCATTTTGAAATTTCTATATTTTTTTATATCAACCATTCTAAGTTTTAATTATTTTACATGCCACTGGACAGAGACCAATTACTATTAAAAAAACTCTTATACAAATTTAAAAAAAAATACGAAAGGATTTGAAAAAATGAATTATTTTCTTCGATTTGATCCTCCATTCTCAAATGATTCTGAATCATTTGAGAAAAAAATTCAATGTGAAAAAAGTACCTTTTGACCGAAAAAGTATAAAGTAAGTGCTTAAATATAATATACAAAGTCATTTTAAATGAAAGTTGTATTATTTGGTTTAAATTATAATACGTACATATCTTTTAATATCTGTTCAAAGATGCATTATAGTTATTTTTTAGGTATTTTTATACATTTATTTGTATTTTTATTTAAAAAGAAAGTAAATTAAATTTTTTATGATTCCTAAAATAATTATTACACGAATATATTATAGAATATTGTTTATTAGTAAAATTTGCATAGTTAAGTTACTCTAAGCCATGTGGCTCTATTTAAATATAAACCTTACATTATATCTACTGAATGATTTGAATACATAATTTTATTGTATCTAGATTTATTAGAATATAGTCGAATTGCTAGTGTGAGAAAAATATTTTATTACCCTAAAACAGAATAAATTACGTTGCTTCAATTGTTTTATACCGAAAATAACAATAGTATTGGTTGACATTTCATCAATTTTATTTTACATAATGAGGGAAAAAAATATTAACTTTTTGTTTGTTTTCTATGATGTCAAATGTGTAGTATACTTTTTTTGTAATAGAATATAAAAAAATCTGAGATTATTAATTTTTTTTTCAATAAATATATTATGCGAAATGGTAAAGTTAAGTTTAAAAAAGACAAAAATCACGCAAAATAAAATATTTGTCTTCAATCTTTACAGTCATTGAATTCTTTTCTCAGCAGTCTCAAAAAAATAACGCGAAAAGTTGAGCTTTGAAAGTTTTAAAAAAATAAAAATAAATACTCGTTCGCCCGTAAGGGCTCCAATTACCAAATGGACGCTTTCTTTATATATAAATCTCAGACACAATTATAAAAATATTCTTCCGGTTAATTAAAATGAATATGAACAAATTCCATGTAAACCATTTCATAAACTATTATTTGGAAAAAAATAAATCAGTCCCGCAACCGAGTGGTAATGTTCTAGGGCTCTCGCATAAATCGGCTGCGGATTCCCAAAGGTACACTTAAATATATGGTCTTTTTCTGTCGATTTATAGATTTTTATACTAAAACATAAATGTCTGCAATGTTTCAATCCCTTTCCACATACACTATCTTTGCGGAAGACCGCTATAGATAGAGCGATTCATTCACTATAAATCCTTTCCTAAGCCGTCTTCATATTCTTCCTCTCTCTGAAAAGAAGTTGTTTGACTGACGTACAACCAAGTTTCTTCAATATATTTGTTTGTAAAAACTTATATAATATGTAAATACATTTTCTCTACATGCTCATTTCTATAAAGACAAACGCATGTGGCATGTGGCCTATTTATAGAGGTATTTCAAAAAAAAAAATTACTACGATAACGGTCTGTTATTCAGATGATCAACCTCTCTTTTACAAAAACAGAAGGAATTGAAGGATACGGGCTAGGACAGGCCTAATGGTAAACTAATTTTTCTCGTTAAATCCTGTTATTTTAATGTTAGAAGGGTAGCATAAACCTTAAGACTGTGAGAGCGATGAATCGATTGAAGAAATGCTGTTCGTACTGAGTCATGAGCCTGTGTGATCTGTCATGAAATTCAACGACGTTGACAACAAACTGTGCCACGGACCTGACATGAATTAAGTCACTACTTTCTGATTATAAAAAAAATTAAAATCATCAACAAATCAGTCTTAAATAAAAAACTTAAGTGAAAAAATTACTTTAAATGTCACTCATTGTAAAGTCGAATTTAAACTAATCCCGCGAATTACATTAAACGCGGAATTTATTCTTCTCAAGTCTTTGATGCTATCTCTTCCTCTGAATTTCAAATAGATGAGAAGTTCTATTTGAATTGTAAGTTTGTCATCTAAACCAAATTATAATGTGAAATTACGTTTTAGTTAGTTCGTAATCTCGGCCATGGAGAACTTTATTGCTCATTCGGGTACACATATAATACAAGTTTCTCGCTACCGAGTGAATTTACGACTTAAATGTAACATCAGTAATAAACGAAACACTTAATTGGTAACTTTATACGTTGATACAATTAAATGTCGCAATATCCAGAATATTCTCTAGGCTTTATGTGTTCGATTCTATTTTTATTTTTAATTGTTTATGCCTAAATACTTTAAGAAAACTAAAGTCTAAAATTACTTTACTAATCTGTAGGATTTATTTTTGTGTGTGTTACGGTTGAACTTTTTTAATCAAATTACAGTAGGACTTCCTATTATGGGTAAGTTATATTAGCTCTATGGCGTCTGAAATGTTTGCCTTATATTTTTAAAATTGCAAAACATAGTTAATTATTACAGGTCTTGCGTATACATATATTTAATTTAAGGATAATACAAAGGCAATTCAAATTCTAAAAATTGTATAACTTATTATTTATATTGGGTATGGACTTATCGAGTATGGACAGGACTGTGAGTCGAAGACTTAGTTTATATTCTTTTAGACCGTGTTTATATCGGCAACAATGTCAGTCAAATCAATTTAATTTTAATAATTGTAAAACTCACTGATGGAGATAGAATTGGAATTTAAGGGTTAGTCAAAAATGAAAAATGTGTTTTTTTAACGGTTCATCAGCGCTAAGTGTGTATACTAGTAAAAATACTGTGTTTATTATCAAAACTATTGGACCACGCATCCATCTTAAGGATTTTTGTTGTTTTTAACCTTTCACAATACTAACTATTCATTCAATAATTCTGAGTAGAAACTTATCGTGTTTTTTGTTGATTTTATTTCCACAAGGAAAAGTATTCTTCTGAAGAGACATTTATTAAAGATTTTTATATGTATTTAGAATTTCCCAAATTTTGCCAACATAAAAAAGTTATATGTGTGACTTTGAATTTACACATCCGAGGAGTAAAACTCAATAAAGACTTTATGGAATGACAAAGTATTGCAAAGTCTTTTGTATAGATGACTTTGTGAGAATTGAATGATATTTTCAAGAAAATGCTTAAAACATATTAAATATGCAAGATTCTATGTCGTATGTGTTTGAAATAAAGTGTTTTCGTTATTCGTAAAAAAATGACAAATTTAAGTAGTATAACATATTTCTTGTTGAAGGTAGTAAAAAAAAATTAAGCGGATGAACCCATGATACTGAAGGTACATGGCGGAACATCAATATCAAATTTTAAACATTCTATTTTATTCAGCGTCCAAATGTATTGTGTCTAACGACCTGGATTTTGTAAATGAAGTACACTGAAATTTTTTTATCGATTACCCAACAAGTTTTTAATAATATTTCTTAAAATACATCAATTTTATATAACACATTTTCTCGTAAATTAGGAAATTATTTAGAAAAAGTACCACAAAATTAAATTGTAATATGTATTTTTAAAATAATTTATTTTTGAGTATTTTACAGGATATTTTACAGGCGTCCGTTCAAAACAAACTTTTATTTAAAAAAAAATGATGGTTGCAAATTCCTTCACAATATTTGGATAGGACTTTTCTGTATAGTTATGACTTTAAGGTAAAACTACACTAACTTTACTAAAGAAATACCACAACTACATGTAATATATTAAAAGAATCATTTTATTCCTATCATTAATTTATCGATCACCATACACGGGGACAAGCACATCAATCCCCATTTCTACCGGGATCGTCTCGTAACCTTTTCTCAATTTATAGCTTTCGAATATCCATTTGTGAGGCCATCATCAGGCTAGTTTATCGCGGTGAAAGAGAGAGCCTGTCAGTCAAGTTGTCTATTGGGAAGGGAACTCCTTCATTCACCTAAACTTACCTTAGTACCCACATAATATTGTCTAAAATCATCAATATCTATCTATTTATATCCATTGAAAGCTTCGTCTCTTTTCAAAACTTGTAAGCGTAAACATTTTGATATTAAAAAGTGTAGCATGTAAGTTACACTTTTTTGGCACGTTTACATTTGAATTTAAAAGTGAATTGTATAAATTCGATTTTCTAAACAGTTTCTTGATGACGACCTTACGAACAAATTAGGATTAAATAAAAAAGCTTTTCGTAATAATCGGACATAAAAATATTAGGTACAATTGTCTGTCTATTTGAATGAAAATACTGTGGATTGATTTGAATTTCTCCGGATTATGTATAAATATGTATCATACACATAAAATTAATTCTCTTTTTCCATCCAAATGTATGAATTAAATGTCTTAATCCATTTTTTCCAATCTTGACGGTGTACAAATGTCTTTGTTTTGTTTCGAATAGTTTTACATGCTGCTCAATTTTGAAAATAAACAATCTTGAATTGATATTTAATTATATGATATCTTTTGTTTAATTACGATTTGAATAATCTCAAAAATTATTTGTCCGTATAGATAATACCTATAACAACACTTGTTTTTGTAAGGTACAAATGCACGGATTGTGGTGTGTCTCGTAATAATCTTTGATGTAATATATTCGTTATATTAATGGTATCAAAAAATTTCTTCAAGAAAAGTTTAAATCAACTTATCATCAATATTTTAAGTATTTTTTTTTAAACATTGAATTAAGCGTGTTTAGATTATTATTCGGTGCCCGTATCAAAAACTTTATCACTTTCAGCTTTAGTATGAAATCAACTACTTTTTAAAATAAACTTATAATACTATAAATATTCAATTCAAATGAATTAAAAACCAGTTATACAAATAATGCTGACGTTATATTTATGTCAAACGAAGAAAGGCTGGTATCATAAATAGACTGACTTATTTTTGGGTAGTCTGAAAAGTCAACGGAAGACAAAATAAATCGTTTAAATATTCAACAGAAGATGGCTGTCTAGGTTTTTGTTTTGGTTGCTTATGTCTGTCACTTGATTTGATACCTTCCTTATTCAAATTCGTTCTAAAAGATAAATACGCAAGTAGTAACTTTATATCAACTCCAGAAATCTCGTAGTGAATAAATAGAAACAAACTTTGAAAAGGGTACGCAATATTGATATAAATAGTTTTCCGTTCTTTGTATTGCGATTGTCTTTATTACAACTATTTAATGTTAAATGAAAAAAACAAATTTAAATACAAAATAGCATGCCAGTTTTTTGTTTTCATAATATAATACACAAACATAATGGAAAAAGTTAATTGACAAATCTTCTAGGGATTTTTTAATGAGCTTTGAATTTCTTGTATATCTCAAACACTTTTTATTTTGCACCCAATCAAGCTAAAATGTTGTTAGAGACAATTAAAGAGTCGGTTAGTTTTCAGTTGATAACGATTATGGAAATATGTATTACAAAATACGAGACATATTGTAATGTAATAATTGTCTTGAACGATAGATTTTGAAAAGCTTATTTATGAAAAAATTAATAAGAATCCAATAAAATTAAATAATAATAAATAAAAAAAAATATAGTTATTATTAAAATAATCAAGTAACACTATCTCCCGGAAAAACAGAACCGTCTATTTGAATTTTCTTTAACTTGCGGCGAGGACCAATTAAGTAAAAGTTTTAAGGATCTGAAGTTGTTTTATTATTCATCTATATTTAAAATTCTTATATGTTCAGAGAACATCTGACATTAATATTAGGATCGTAGAGATAATTCCCCAAATCCAAAAATATGAGAATCGTCTTGAGAAAAATATTTTTAACCAAATGTTGACATTCGTTTTATGAAATCGTGACGTTTCTCATTATTCTCCTTTATCCACAAGACCAAACCCTCTCTTACTTAATGGTGATTATTAATATTTCTTTTGTCTTATAGCATGTTTACAAGAGCTTATTGAAATATGTATATATATTTATTGTAATCTTAATGTTTTACTTATTATTCTTCATTTTTTAGTATATCTTTTTTTGGTTTAGTATTCATACTTTTTTTTTAAGTGCACAATGTATTTTTTTTTATAACTATATTGCATTTCAATGCTAACATACAATAAATCGATACAAAAAAATGATAGAGAACTGCGTATAGCTGACGTAATAAAAAAAATAATTTCAAAAATAGATCGTTATGATGAAAATAAGCTATTGGATTATAGATACCGTATAATTATATTTTATTTCTGTCCTTTTGTGACTATTTCCGAATTACACTTAAAGGATATTAAGGTTTATTGTAATGCCCCTAATGGATGGTAATAAACGTATCAACGATTACTCTTTTGTAAACATTAAATCTGGGATATTTTTGTTTATTATAATAAAAATATTTAGACTACTCTTCTCTTTATAAAAATAAGCAACTGATGTTTGATGTTATCTTTTATGAAAGGATAACGAAAAAACGATGCGGTAAATTTTGTAAGCTTTGTGAAAACCTTTGTATTTTTTTCTAAAATTAAAGCATCTATGTATGTGTGTACACAGTGCTCATACAAAGATTTTGACATTGTTTTATGGTTTTTCTTAAAAGAAGAGATTTTTCTAAGAAGTAGTGAAAAGGGTCAAATCTAGACAAAATACTTGTGTCTATTATATATATAGTTTGTGTCTTTTTTAGAAAGATTTACTATTTATTTAACCCAGTATGCCACTTTTGTGGAGCATATACAATTTTTGTGAAGTGCTGTGTAAGACATAGATTGGAAAAGCATAGTGAAAAACCGATCGTCCTTTTAATGTATCACTTTCAGGGTAGAAGATTGGGTGTATGAAAACATTTTAGAATTCTATACGTTTGAGTAAAAATCCATGAATTGATAAAAAATCAAGGAATAAAAGTGTCCGATTCGTGATTAGAACTCAATATCGATGTAGGTAAAACCTTTGAAAGAAATAAGCATATTTCTGGAAAGAAATATATACATCTAAAAATATAAATAGAAGATAATAATAGAGCAGATACTCTTTTCAATTATACCGTCAGAGACAATCGGCTTCGGCAATTCTCGCTAGAGTAGGCAAACAAAGAGATATAAAGTAATAAATAATAATAATTCAGTACACGTGTCACAAAACAATCTTATATATATTTAAAATGTCAATCTTTTATTTGATTATTTTAATACTAGAAGCAGAGATTTACAGTTTGGTGAGTAATGATAATACTAACTCTTAGCGTGGTTTATATTGTTTAATATAGATAAGTAAGTCAGGAGAACTTTGTTTTTAATTTAAAAAAACATTTGACACTTAGATAAGGAAGTATTTGCAATGCGCAGCTGTAAGTCTAAAAATAGAATTGATTTCAACTGATTTTTGTACACAATTATGAAAAAAAAATTCAACAACATTTTATCGAGCCTGTTGATTCCTGACTTGATTATTATACACTATGATCAAGAGAGAGACAACAGTACAATATTAGTTTTGTACAGTAAAATTGAGTGTACATACCACAATCAAAAAAATAGTGACCGTTTCATTTCTATAGTACGTCGGATGAGAATTTACATTTTAAATATGATATAATTATGCAAATATAATCAGGTAGCTATCTTTATCAAAAAATGTATTTTAAAGCGAGTCATGATACCCCCAATATCTGAAGTAATGCGATGCTGGGATTACGGGTTTGAATAATTTCTCGGCATCCCGGGATTGGAGGCCCTAGTCACCACGGCATCCATTAAAAAAATTAAATAATGATCTGTACTTTACCATTGGGTATATAAATGTATGTATGATTAAATCGATTTCAGTTTTGTAAAAACCTAAATAAAGTTAGTTTTTTGCGTTGCACAGTATAAATTTAAAAGCCTATTAAATAAATTGATTAAAAATACCATTCTTGTGTACTTACATAACTGAATATGTAAATATAATCTTTTTGTAGATATATTTTCAATTTTCTAAATAAATCCACTACATAAATCTTTTTTCTGTAGTTAACCATTTTTCCTATATAAGAAAAAGTCTGTTGTCAAAATATATCTTAAATGCTTTTGTAGTTTTCCAATATGGCACTGTAAAGAAAAGGTTCCTTTAGGGGGGGCATATGTGTCAGATTGCGGTAATATTTTTTCCAACTCCCAATAAACGTTATCGTATTAAATTTATTGGAACTTTGTGTTCAGAGAGGTGCGGGTGATTATTTACCACCTGGCTGAAAAGAATTTTGCTTTAAGAATAAAAAATCCTCTTCTTTTTTCAGTTATTCCCAATAAATGAAACCTTTTTGTACACAAAAGTGATATATTGTTTGAGTTTAGTTTTAAATCCGGACTCGGTTATATAGAAAAAGTTGGAATAATTTCATGGAAATTGTAACAGCTGGCATAAAATTTAAACTTATTTTAAAAGATAACCATTACGCTAAATCGATTATTAATGTTTATAGTAGAACGAGAATTACTAAACCATACTCGCTCTTAAAGTATGCACAAAGACTTGAGAATTTGAAATTTAAGTTGTTCAATAGTCATTTGACCTCTATTTGAAAAGTTTTTGAGATGGTAAGGAGCGGCAAAAAATAACTAATTGCTCTCTATGGCTTATTTCAGCCGTCAAACTTTCGTAATGAAACAGACAAATCTATGGAAACATCAATTTATACTAGCTTGGATTTAAAGTCTTAATTATTTACCGGTTTGGTTGAATACATAGCAGTTTTTTTCAATTAATACAAACAATACTTTTAATATTCCTCAGCTGAAATAATCCGTTATGTAAATAGACTTTATAACCACCAAAAGCGTTGATGTGTCAGTTTAAGTAACAAAAGTTAACAAAAGTTTTTCTAAGAGAAAAGATTGTTTCTTAGTCGATAAACCTTTTTTTAAACGAAAGAATAAGGCATGGACAGGACTAGTGGTTAGCTAATTACTCTCGATACGCCCTGTTATTTTAGCATTTGAAAGATAAGAAAAATATTTTAGTCATCACGAAAACTATTGAAAAATTATTGAAAAAAAATCTGTTCCTACTAGGGATTCTGAAGTCTCGGGGTTTTCAAAGTCCCGGACATCCCAGGATTCAAGACTTTTATTTCCCCTTCAATAAAATTATAATTTTATTAAAATTAAATATTTGCATGTATGTATTTATGTATGTATTACATACACTCGGCGATTTTTGAAAGTACGCACTGGTAAAAACTGCGTTTTTTTAATACAATGTTTATTAATTATTATTTTTATTATGTAATGAATGTGTGCAATGCTTACGGTTAATTTTTACTAAGAAGGGATGATAACGGTACATGTTATGAAAAAAATCAATGAAGCCACCGTCAGGAGTAAATTTATGACTGTAACTTCACAATACAGCTTGAAGACATTTTTTGTCCAATTGAGACATAGGTACCTTTGTAAAATAGTGAAAAAACACTTGTACATAAAACAACATCAGGTATAAACATTTAATTTAAATATGTTGTAATTTGCTTTTGCTACAGTTATATTACAATATATAAACACATGGAATTTGAAACTTCTACAAAATTATAAATCCCAAACATCTGTTTTTCTATCTGATCCCTTTATATATGCATAATTAATTTTGTTAAAACTCCGGGTAAGTGTCACGTCCCGTCCACGCCGTGTCCGTTTTTATTGAGGCTCCCCTCTTATATCCGCATTCATTCAATACACATCAGTCCTTTTGAGGTTTTCTTAACCTTAAGATTTTTTTTTCAAAATTAAAATGTACATGGTATAAATCACAATCACAATTCTCGGGAAATTTTCCAAAAAAGTCTCGGGACTTAAGACAGCAAAAAAGCCGACAAGTCCCGGGACGTCTCGACACAGAGTCCTTAGTTCCTACTCGAAAGATCCGCCAAGAAATGCAACGACGTTGACCACTGCTCCACTACCCAATAATGTGCGTTGCGGTAAAAAAAATTAGCAAATTGTATTCAAATTTATATTGTCATAATTTTGTTAATTTTTTGGTCAATAAAAGCTTTAATATCATCCTTTTACACTATTTGTAAAATAAATCATTTTTAACTACATTTAATTAAAATAACATGTATTAATATATTGTATTTTTTTAAGGCTCACGCTTTTCAATTAGTTAATTAGTTTTCAATTTTGAAAATTGTTTATTCAAATATAGAACAAAAATAACTTATATCCTACGGCGACTGTTTGTATACAAACTGTTTATTTTGAATCATAGCACATAATTCAGTATACAACAACGCAGCTTTACATTTCTCGTGAAATGAAATATTAATAATTATTTTATAATTGATTTTATATTTATCATGTTGTTATTTAGTTGATATAATATGTACACACTTTATAAGGAATTTAAACACGTTGTACTACTAAAATTCTAATATGAAACCTGGCGATGAAGATGAAACGAACCAAATCATTTATGTCGTATGAACTATCGTTATTTTTAAATTGTATTATAGCAACAAAAATTAGGTATCAATATTTTATTACAACTCTCAAATGAATGTTGTATTTTAAAAATATTACGAATCACATTTTTAACAAAGTGAATTGAGTATCAAATTGTCGTCCGATTACCTTGATACATTTTTGTAATACGAAAAAAGTTTTATGAGTATGTGTTATAAGGTCATTTCAGAGCGTTGATATGTTAAAATTTTATTGGAGGGTTCGTTTACAACACATATTGTTTTAGCAAAGGGAATCTATCTCAAATATTTTCAACAGAACAAACGTACCAAGGCCTAGTGGAGATAAATAAGAACAAAAAGGTATTCAATAATCATCGGAGCACTTTTTTAAAAATCTATGTTAAATATAATATTTTTTTTATATCCAAAATGTATATTTTCTTTCAATAAAAACATCATTTTTATTTGCGTACAACCAGTGGCGGGCTGCCAACACTTTAACAAGGGGCTCGCTTAGTCTCGAAGCGATTTTCTTTGTTCTGCGAAGGAATAAATTTTCTAATCGCTAAATGAAATTATATGCAATACATTCGATTGTTACCAGCTTATACACTTATAATATACAACAATTTGCAATTTACCGTAAACTTATCAATGTAAATAGTTAAAAATGTACTATTAGGTATACTGAAGCTGTCGTAGATAATATATAAATTATAAATTGCAGTTATATACTAATTTGATATGAGAATATTGTTTTCTCTGGAGTTAACAAGGGGCTCGCCGGTCTTAGTAAAATTTAACAAGGGGCTCGCGCGAGCCCCTCCGAGCCCGCTCCAGCCCACCCCTGCGTACAACGTGTATTTCAAAAAGGTAAAGTCTGTGTATGTAAATAGTTAAAAATGTACTATTAGGTATACTGAAGCTGTCGTAGATAATATATAAATTATAAATTGCAGTTATATACTAATTTGATATGAGAATATTGTTTTCTCTGGAGTTAACAAGGGGCTCGCCGGTCTTAGTAAAATTTAACAAGGGGCTCGCGCGAGCCCCTCCGAGCCCGCTCCAGCCCACCCCTGCGTACAACGTGTATTTCAAAAAGGTAAAGTCATTTTTAAAAATAATACTTATAATGAAAAAATATATACTAAAAAAAATAAATACGAAAGTTAATCTCTACCATAAAATAGATATAACCTAAAAACTTATCTTTATACAGTTTATAGGAGAGATATTTTTCACTCTCCTTAACAATTTTAAAAGTGTGACTCAATTTTTTTTCGAAATACAGCATCACAATCAATCGTCTCTAATTGTTAAGATGTGCAAATTTACTGATATTTTAATTTTCTAAATGTCTAAATTAACGTTGAATTTCCATCAAGCATCTTCAGTCGAAATTCTAAATTATATTTTATTAAAAATACTTTTTACTATTAAAATCTACCTAATATTATCATTTATGTTTTCATTTAACAACAAACAATGTGTTTAAACGAAATGTAACCATGTCTCTAGAAGGCCTTGACTTATATTTTATTTTGTATACATTTTTTATTTAATTAGCGTCGAGTAATCAATCATCGAGCTCTTTTCTGCCCCGCCATTAGAGCAGACATGTCAAACTCTTCTACAATAAAGGGTTACTGGCTTTGCACTAAACACAGGTTACCTTTTGTAGATTTAAAAAAAAAACAGCAAATGTATCACAGTTTATTTTTATTATTAATTCACAAACAAAAATCATGTCGATTTTTTATCAGTAATCAATCATAGTTTATTGAATTAGTTTTTGTTAGAAGAAAGAATCACAGTAAAGTAACCATTAAGTGCGATTTCGACACGTAACAAGATGCCTCTGAAAGAGGCGAAACACGTGTCACAGTTAGTAACACAATACGTGGAATAATCAAAGTTAATTTAAATTTTCTACGTAACAAGTTCATTAACTATTTAAGCACTTAGAATTTATATGTATACTCCTATCGACGTATCCAATAATTCTATCCTACTCCTTTAAGCTTAATTTTGTTTGAAGACTAGTAGCACAAAAACGTATATACAAAAATAGGTTTCTACAAGTAACCTAAAGACGAATTTTCATAAGAACTATAGACATTATAATAGTTTGAAACGTATTTAATGGTTAAAGTGTAAATTTATACTGTTTAATACGTTAATAAAAAACTGACCGATTGCTAAATAAGTTTTTGTGTTACTTTTATCTTAAATTAAAAGGTGGGATAAAATAAAACAACTCGGCTTTGTATTGGTTAAACATACTTTATAGTATATGTTACTTAATCATGTGAATCTTTCAAATTTTTTTTTTTACGGAAAACTCTATATTTTAAAACTGTGATCATTTTATTTTAAAGAAACGTTTCCGTTTACGACGGGAAATCTCTTGTCAAATGGCTGTCACTAAATCAGGGACGTAAGCTTAACGAATCTTGCGTTGGTGATATGCAAATCCGGCGTGTTCGACCTTCCTCTTTCTGATAATTGGGATGTGAAATGTTAATCATAGTTTCAATCAATTATGTCTGACAAAATACGAATTCCACAAGAGATATTCATTTTTTACTAGAAACAAGAAAGAAGATGGGTGGTGTTATTAATTACAAAATCATCTCATAATATAATAAAATACTCATATTTTAACAAACAGCTAATAAACATGATCCCAATAGAAGCTGATGATTTTATTAATTTGATTATTACTACATGTTTTACATTATTGTTTAATGTTGATGGTGTATTCCATTTACCTAATAAAATGATATCACATTTAGATTTAATTGGACTAACTGTATTAATTTTAGTATCAACCACAATGCTAATATAAATATATAGCTTAAAAAATATTTATATTGTTTCAAGCTTTTCATTCATATAAATTAGTCAACGGTAAGTTGCTTAGCTAAATTAATATAGTTTGATAAATTGAAAATAACATTGTAGTTTATAATAGTTTTTTTTATTAATTTATAGTAATAATATCTGAACATTGATGTTAAATTTGCTTTAATTTTATTTTTTATAAACAACAAAGTGGATATTTATTTTTATACGATGTATAAGGGTACTTTTTTTCACAATACGTTAGCTTTAAACCTTTTCTAAATTAATTAATATATTTTTTTGTAACATGTGTTATATATGTAAAGAGATATCTGCCTATAAATATTTTCAGAATAAAAATGAAACAGCAAAATTATTCTGAATAACAATTAAACTCTTCTTTTCGGTGAGTAGTTTTACAGAAAACAACCTACAATAAAAATCTATGTGCAATTATTTGCACTCGGTAAAGTTTCAATGTTCGTTTTTTATTATCCATGAGACTTAAATTTATTACTGTAACCTATGAATGAAAACGTGATGTTAAAACTTTATTGAAGGCATTTGACAGTCTAGAGATCATTAACATGTAAAGCAATGCTAAATTTATTACGCTGTGAAAGAAGATTCTATTCATATATAAAGACTGCGCTAAATTCATTTACTTCAATTACATCACACAATAACTATTTTGAAAAGACAAATACAATACAAACTAATACTCAGTTATGTCTGATTTTTTATGTGGTATCTTAACTATTACATAAATTGCTGATAAATTCTTAGCTATCAAATGATAAGATGAATGCTCATGTATTGTAAAAATAATAATACTTTTAACCGTAGATCTGAGATACTCCATCATGAAGGGTCGTATGATTTTTTTATCCTATTATTATATGCCTATTTTGTGGCGTGTTTATGTAATAATATAAAAGAGATAAGGTTAACGCAAATGCGACACTTCCATTTTCTAGCAAACCCAGCAGTTGTTTACGTGAATTTTTTTCCGCCTTTAAAAATACCGTGCATAATAAAATATTAAAACAGTATATTATGATAAAGTGAACATCTTTTTATATAGATAATCCGTACGGTGGATGATAAAAAATGATTTTAAAACATCTATATATTTCAATGTTCTATTTGAGTTTTGTTTATAATTTTTAATTAAAATTGACATTTAAGACTAAAATAAAAACAAAGTTCGTTTTAAAAACATATATTTTACTCTATATTCCACTTCAAATATATCAAAATGAATAAAGTTGAGTAGTTGGTCACTTATAAAACGTGTTAGACTAAAAATATTTTTCAATCTCCTAATAGATTTTTTTATGAAAATGCGAAAACTTACATACGTATTACTGATTATTGTCAATAAAGATATTTTGGCATCACTATCCCAACGATTAAAAATAATTCGAAATATTTTGTGTTTGTAATGGAGTTTATCAAGCATTGGTGCGGTCATAGCAAGCTTCGACTTGCGTGACTGTGCGGGGTATAGATTTAAAGCAATTGAAATTACTGGTTTATGACACAATTACGAATTATAATGTTATTTGATTGCATAACTGAACGAGTTGCAATTGTTTTGTTTAAAATAAATCCTATGTCGTTTTAAAAAATAAAATAAACACTGAAAGCCTCAAACTTTATTAAACATCCCACATCGTCACCGTACTGCCTGAAGTTAGTTAGAAACAAATTGATAGTTCTGAGGATATTTTTTTTAAAATTGAGATATTTTATCTAACGTAAGTAGATACTTAATTATAATCTCAAAATAAAGATGAATTTAACAAATAAAATAAGGCTTCAATAGACAGGAACAATAATTGGTCGGGTTTGCGATGCAGCGATCGACGTCGCTGGCTTCCGTGACGGATCTAACTGGTTCGAATCACAGTACGATAAGCATTAAGCAATAAGTTTATACATACATACATTTTTTAATCTATGGATGTTTGTGGTGCCTGAAAATATCCTCCACACTTCCTATCCTAAAATAACGAGGCGTACCGAGAGCGATTAGTTTAATACTAGCCTTGTTCTAGCCAAATCTTTATATCCTGTACTCTCATCAAATAAAAGAGGTTGAGCAACTAAGTAACTAACAGTTTTCGAAGACGAAATTTCTATTTAAATAAAAAATACCTACCTTTTGGCCTTCAATAATAAAAAATAATGATTAAAAATTTCTCTTTTTGCCAAACTAGTACAATTGTGCACCGACAAATTCGTAACAAATAATTGATAATCTGGAATCTCATTTTGTACTTAATTATATTTTGTCAATAAATTGTGTTACTTTCCTATTTCTGCCAGGACACGGTGACAAATCTAAGTTTCCTTTTATAATGGTGCCACTTAATTATTTTAAGTGTTTAGTCGTTTTAGAAAAAGTTAGTGGGAAACTTGCAAGAAATTTAGTTCTAGCATCATGATGGCAATAAAAAAAGGATTATTCGAAATTGTCAGTGGAATATGTTTGAGGTTGTGAACCTTTCACTCACCATGTCAACCAAAATAGCCCTCCAAGGTTCAACATCATCATCCCTGAAATAGGTACACCGACGTGTTTAGCGCAATTCTGTTATCTCGTCCGCTCGACAATACTAACGGCCGTTAATTTTCCCGTTAACAAGTGGAAATTTCTCTAAAGATCACGCCAGTCCGTTAATGCCGTTATCGTTAACGGCGGGCTTTAAGGCCTCTTTGTTACGTGCATATTTCTGCATGTTGTTTGTGTTTTATAGCGTAATTAAGATAACCCAGTCCACTTATTTTGCGAAAATTATGAGCTTGTTGTGAGTACACTTGTTGACTAAATTTAACTATACATTATCATTATCCTTTAATAAAGGCAAAAAAATATTTAATTAAATAAGCAGTGCTTGATAAATTTGTTGATCGAGTGTTATTTAAAACGATTTTAATATTATAGAACCAATATAAAGCTTCTATGATGATGTTGAAACTTATTTGTCATAAAACTTTAATTATTGAAATATTAAAAAAAGCTCAGTCGTTTAATGTTGTATCTAATTTCCAATGTATGTGAATATGTAATTTTTTTTTAATAATTCTTCCTATCGTAAAACTTCATACTTTTAAAATTCATTTTTTATAAATAAACCTTTTTTTCGTATGAAGCTTTATCATCTTTACCTGCATAAGTTTTTCATTAAACTCATTTTCTGACTTTTTTAATACAATGAATGAATTGATTTGTGTAATCAATTAAAAGCTTATATGGCTAATCGTCTGCTCTTCGTGGCGTTGATGGGGAGAGATACAAACATCATGGATATAAAGTTAATAAATTGAAAAAAACATATTCTTCATTTGGCGTTTACTGCTAATTTTTTTAATGAACAAAATTATAAGATTTATGACTAAAATATGCTCAGCAATTAGTAGTTTAAATAATAAAAACAGTTTGTTTCGTAGAACTTAAGTATAAATTCAACTGTTATGAAATACCTAACCCCCTTTGAATATGGTTACATACTCTCCATTCAAAGCTCCATGCTTAAAGATAGCATTTCCTGAAAACTCATAACAGATTGAATTTTCGATAACAATGCTACGGAGATACTATTCTCGATTATCATGTAATAAATCATGCGCACGCCACAAAAATTATTCAAACTTTGCTCGATTAAGAAAAATGATAAAAGCTTTATTATCGGTGGAGCTTTCTTGACACTCTTAGTGGTTTTACGCTATATATACCAGTGCATGGTGGTCGCAGAAGGATAAAGAGAAAAAAATAAACTTGATTTATTTTTGTTTTAATAATATTAGATGGTTAATATAATTTATTATATTTATATTCAAACAATGTACAAAACAAAAATGGTTGTATTAATTGATTAATTTCCAATGTTTTCTTAACAGTGAATACATTTTTGGTGAGAGTTATTCAAACTGTTCAAACTATGGACAAAATTGAATCGCTAATTAATTATTTGAAAAAAATCAACATCCTTAATGAATATAAAATATCTATAATTCACTTTTTCATTATATAAGACAGATTAAGACTAAGCAGATTTTTAAGGCGGAATAAGTGCTTTTTTTATCAATATTATTATAATACTATATATTATTTTTTCAACCCTAAATTAATTACTCTTAATTTTTTTCACAAAATATTTTCTTTCCTTTCATATGTAGCAATGGTGAAATATAAATATTGAAAATGTATTATGGAAACGTATTCGATAATCAGTGATTATTATGACCATTAGAAAATTACTGAAATTTTTGAGCAAGAATAGTATGCCATCAAAACCCACAGCGTCTCGTTTAGTGATTGATTTGAAGAAAGAATCTCCGTAGCAGATACACGTATATAAACACAATCCTGGTCCACAACGTTCGAGAAGATTAGCTGAAAATTGCTGCTGTCCAAAAAAGTATTCAATACAATCTATCAACCTCAATCTGACACATGCTCAAACAATTGCACTTATGACAACAACATTGTGGAAAATTACGCATAGGAATTTGCAAATTTTCCATTCAACATTGAATTGACACACGACCATTTACGACACCGAACATAAGGCAATAAGATGTTGCAGCCTGCTCATTATGTAATGAGTAATGGCCCATTTCTATTTAAATTGATACGTTAATAAACAAAATTGTCGGTTCTGGGCAGTCTAAAATACTCAAATTATTCATCAGTTACCTAAACATCCATTAATAGTGACAAGATGAATGTGGCATTACGGTAACTATAAATGGAGAACGTTATCGTAACATGATTGATATCTTCTTGACATCAGAATTGGATGTTTTTGGATTAATTAACATGTGATTCCAAAAAGACGGTGCAACTTCGCAGAAGCCCAATGTAACATTGGAATTACCTAAAACATTAAACGTTCCCTGCGGACATCTTGTACTTGATGTATTAAATTAATGACGTGGCTTTTCAATTATCAAATTATTAAATAGCTGCTTACAGATTAATAATTCGATGAAAAGTAATATCATTATTTTTTACCAGCCTGGAATAAAATTACCACTATGTTTTCAACACTCAACTTGACAGTAAATTTTTCATAATTATTTTCTTGTTTCAAAATGTGTTTTGATTTTTTATTTTGGAATAAATCACGCAATTAGTAGAGTTAAGTTGTCAAAGTATAGTATTTTAAATAATTAGGGCTATTTAGAATACTTATCTTGTGAGTGAACAAATATAAATAACTAGTATGTTTTGTCAGTGAAAATAATCCTTGTTCTATGGAGACTAAAATATCGTATTTTTTAAATCACTGTGAACTACACGAAATCGTATACATATCATAAACATTAAGTGCTTTTAAGTTATCGATAGATTTTCTGCTTAACCTCTTGGTTTGTCGTGCCTTGGTGATTACCAACAAACTAAATAAATAAAAATAAATAGTTTATTCTAACACGATAATTAATTTGAGTTGAGAATACTGATTGGTGACTTCTTACGCCATTTGGCACATCTCATTTTAACCACAATAATTTTATGAAACAAATCTTTGTAATAATACAAATTGTTAACACATAATTTTTAATATTTAGAATCCAATTAAATGATAATGTAAAAACATAGCATATATCGTTTTTTAAACTGTCGTTTATTTTTACTGTTGTCAAAAAATGGTCGATAGATTTTACAATTAACATAAATAAGAACAAAATTTCTAATAGCCTTTATTGTTTTGTATAAAAAAAACTTTCAGGCAACTTTTTCAAAGTTTTCTCCATGAGACCGATAGCATTCACCCATAAAACTTGTATTGTTTGTGATCTTGATATGGCTGGAGTATTAATTTATTTGCCATTTGAGCACGCACTGTAGTTAGAGTACTTGCCGAGAGGCCTTTGTGCGATATTAGAGGCTTTAATTTTATCACGACCACCACCAGAAGTACGCCATTGATATTTTTAAAAACCATACACCGATGATTCAAAAAAAGCATGCCTATTTCAGAGACAAAAAGATACTCATTTTTATAGACAAAAATATTTGAATGATTTTTTATTTATAGCATCAACGTCGAAAAATCTTTTAAATTATGGTGTTTTTTTTACTTGGCAAATAAAGGATGAATGAATTTGTCGAGTTAAATTATATTTTATCAACTCCTTGGAGAAATACATTTTTTTGGGACGTTTGCCTTACCCGGTTACGGACTGCCCGGCCCCAACCTTAAACTGGAAACATTGATACATTATTTTTTATATACTTTTCTTGTAAAAAAAATATTTTTGTATGCTCAAAATAAAAAGTCTAAATAATATCAATTAAGAGTGAATCATCGTTTTAAATATAAATCATGTTGTTCTTTGTTTTGTAATACACCTAATCAACTATATTTAAAAGAAGTTTTCATTTAAATTTATCAAAAATATAGGTTTGTTCGTGGCAGTGGTTAGTATTTATAAATAACTTTCGAATATATCAATAACCAAAAATAATAATTTCAGGTTGAATTTTACATCCGGTTAACGATTTCCTTTTGTATATCGCGCAATTGATAAGCCAGTGGGTGAAATTATAAGTGCACTCTGGCGGTGAGTGTGTGCATTGTAATTTCCGGTTCCCTTTCTTGGCTTCTCTGATTAGATTTTTGCCTCCTTAAGGTGGTGAAACAATCCAGCCGTGATCTTTATGAATTTAAGTATACCTTAAAAGTTTCATAAAGTACTTCCGACCACAATTTTCCGAAATTCATTTAAATATTCTTAAGAAAATTCCAACGGTTTCGTGTGGGCTTATTTCTTTGGTAAAGACACGGTATTTTACTTCAGAAAATATGGAATAAATTTTAAATATTTAACTATTTCAGGGTTGAGTTAACATTTGTTTTATCTAAAATTACTATATTTGAAGACAAATTAGTCGATATTTATGAGCTTAAGAAATACCTTAAGGACTATTTACGGTCGGTTGATTATTTTAAAAATATTCTTGCCTGGTATTATTGTATCGATTTTAAAATTATAGTTGTTTTAACAATAAAGTGATCAGACGGAACAATATGTAAAAGGTACACTGGAAAAAACTTTAATTAAAATTTATATTTTTTTAATATTTAGCATTTCATAATAAACCAATTCGTTCATTACAAAGTTTACATAAAAAATAAGTAATACTATACAAAATATTTGATCACATCAGTATTTTATTTCATAATATATATATGTAACTGTTTTTATAAATAAGAAATAAAGCAACGTTTTTAATATTTTATTATTACCTTACACTTACTGCTGATATAGAAAGCGTCAGACTCAATCAATAATCGTTTTGTTAAATGAAACAGTGCCAATTTTAACACTTTTAAACTTTTATTTAAACTCGTACAATTTCTTCAATATCAAATTCTATAAATATAAAATATGATTAAAAAACGCTGATATACTGGATAATCAATCCGACTTCTGATGGACAATATCAAATTAATGTTCTTCAATTGTACATATGGTTCTTTGTGTTTTCTTCTCTCGTTGTGTTTATAAAAGTGGATTTTACCAACAACAACAAAAATATTGATTTCATAGCCAATTATTCAAAATGTTTAGCACATTGGATTTGAATGCTTTTTTTTATATTCAAATAAAATCCTGAGTAATCATTACTTTTTCTTTATTACAGGCTGCTGAATCACTATTATACAAGAGTAAAAATCACACACTAGTTTCCTTGACTCCACCTCCACCGTGCCCTTGGACCTGCGAGCTTACCAATGATGCTGGCTATGTGGTCTATTCGGCTCTAGGATCTTTCTACATTCCTATGCTAGTTATGCTCTTTTTCTATTGGAGGATATACAAAGCTGCAGTTAGAACGACGAAAGCAATCAACCAAGGATTTCGAACAACGAAAGGAAAAGGTAAAATAGTAATATTTTTTTTACTTTTCCACAATTGAACGTTATGTTTTCTCTTTCCAGCTTAACACATTGACTGCTAATCTAGTAAATGGTGCGGACACAGTGTATTTCATGAGACTCATTTTATACAGCACGGACACATTTAAAAATTGTTGTAATTAAACAATTGCACATCTCGTTTCAATCGGGTCGTTTCATGTGCGTTAGTGTCTATTAGTGTATATTGATGAAAAAAAATATCATAATTTATCATAATTTTTAAGCGCTCCATCAATGTTTGCGTATTTCAATGTGTAGTGAGTGAACGTGTGAAATTTTAGAGCTGAACTTTAGACTGCTTTATAGTTGAAACATTCAATGCATAAGACGCACTCAAAGCTCATATCATATTTATTTAAGCGCGTGTTTATTATTAAAATTTTGCTTTCACATAAAAAAGTGCTCATGCTGTGAAAAAACAACCATAATTTTATTAGTAGACCATTCTGTACCTATGTTACTCAAAAACGGAGTTTTCTCATATCATGAGAATATTTTCTAGTAACTGCGCATACATGCTGTCTTTACAAGTAGTCGATAAATGTGAAGATATATACGAATATTGGTTTACGATAGTAAAATGAAATGATAAGCTTTAAAATAAATTGCTAGAAATTTAAGTAGCATATTAATTAAAAAAAAAAAAATGGTTCTTCCTGATATCAGCCATATATCAGCAAACTATTATAAAATAAATATGACAAAATCATCATTAATATTAAAATATTTATGAAAAATTTTACAACGAATATATGTATTGATAATCAACAAAAAAATAGCGGGTATAAAGGTACAGAGAATTGGATGGATTGTATATGGATATGCAATAAAGACTTCACGATTCTTGCGAGAGTTAAGCAATTAAATAGGGTGAATTTGTTCTTGGGTGAAAAACGATTGGTATGTACCTTAAATGTTTGTATTTCAAACAGATATTACATGATAAAATCGTACTTAGCTACTTTATTTTTCATTGTATTTCATTTTTACAAATAAAAAAAAAGTACTACATAATAGATGTTGGCATTGGGTTAGACATTGATTGACAAAACACTTTTAAGCGAAACGATTATCTAACAAAATAGTATTACAACACTGGAACGAAAAAAGTTTTCCGCAAAACAAAAGTCACGTTTACATTTTTTTCTATTTTCTGTCAACGTGCCATCCTATTAGCGATACGATACGTGTATGGAAGTGCCAGAAGTGGCACGTAAAACGAGAGCAAGGACACTTCCAGACCTTCGTCACGTTGGAGCTGTCAAAAAAGCGATGAAATAATTGATGACGAGACTACACGTCACACGGCAAGTGATTGGATAAAACTTCTCTACTGTAAACTTTGATATGCAGGCTTTACAGCAATCGTGCTTTCTTAAATTGTCGCTAAATCCATCATTTTACCACATAAAATTTTATCTATAAAATAAATAAATTCTCACGTCACTGTCACATCTAGACATTCTGACGTTTATTAAATAAAGTTATCCGTTGATTTTTCGTCACAGATTTTTTTTACTGGTGTAAATTGAACGTTATCTGAATCAATATACAATTTTTAAGTTTCCTGAGCAATTTTATTTTTTGACAATATTTTTTGTAAACGGTTAACGTGTTATTATATTGAATGTAACGCGTTCTGTAGACAGCATAGCAAGTATTTTAAATCAACAGATTTTGTCACTGTCTGTTGTATATTATATCAGGAATTTTCATTCATTTGCGGCACATTACAGGCAATCTTAGTTATATTCATCAACTAAGTAAGATCTTACGTTATCTACGTGAAAATTTTTTTTTCACTGTTACCAAAAACGAATAGAATTAAAATATCATACGATGATATATCGTCCCTGAACTAGAAGGTGACGATAAGTATCAAAATTGACATATAATTACGAATAAAATGATATTCTAAGATAACTTTTTTAGTCAAAAATAACTCAGTTGGTTTAATAAAAACAGCACTTTTTATCGTTTATAAATATTAATGCAGATTTACTGCAGGCAGTTATTCTTGTTTATTAACGTTTTCCTTTATTTGACTTAGGTCAGCTAAAATTCAATTAATTTTGATATTACAATTTATTTATGTATTATAACATAAGTAAGTTATCGAGACAAGACACATTATCCAAAAAGGATTTTTTTTTATTCCTTTTTTTACTCAAAACTATCAACTTTTATTACCAATTTCTACTACTAATTTTATATTAACTTTGCCATGACTTAAAACTAGAATCACCTGATCGCTTAGAAAGAGCTTGTATCAATTGACCAAAGAGTTTGACACATCATATGATATCGATTTCGTTTTTATTTTTGTTTTAATCGATTTGGATGTGTTTAAGCATTTAAATGCTATTTTTGAAAGATTTTCACATTTGTCAGCAAGCTATATAATATAAAACATAGGTAGCCTGACACACTGACAAATCTTTTTTTATACGAAGGATATTTTAAAAATAACTATTCATTTACAGTCTATATGTTGAAACGAATAACGAAATATGATTGAATATTAATAAATTAAAGAGAAAAAAATATTTTTGAATTAAATATAATATGGAGATAATAAGATCTTACTACGATATTAAGAACCTACTGCTTTAGAATATGCAGCGTTATTTCCTTTAACTGAATCGGCCAATATTCAACCATTAAGCTAGGTAATGTCTTTGTTGAATAATTAATGAAAGCATTAATACACCCGCCTTCCGCGGCTGAATAATCTTAAAAAGAAATGGCTCTCCTTCGATATTAAAACAATGAAAATTCTAAAATCTGTTTGAGAACGATTCCTCTCAAAGCGATACCCAGATCGTTTATATTCAAGATGGATAATATTATTTAAAACACGGCTACGGAAAATAATTGAGAAGATGAAAAGCGGGAAAGTCCCTCTGGATACGTAACTGATAACTACCCAACCCACTGAGTTATGATCGATATATTGTATGTATATTATACAGGACTTTATATACAAATAAGAAAATAATGACAAGAGTCAAAGTTTGTATTTTTACAATACATGATATTAACGTGAGTCTGTTGTTTTCAAATAGTTTTAGATATTGTGTATCTATAAAATTTACAAAAGACGTATTTTGATAATTGTTATTATCATGTCATTCAAACTTCATGTATAATTTTATAAAATTTCCATTATTATAAATCTCATATTCCTGTTTCAAAAAAGTTGATAATACAGTTTCTTCTTTTTTTCAAGAAATATATAATCTCTTATCTGTCTTTTTTTTAAATCTTATTAAATCAAAAAACTTATGTTTTATCATAAATCACTCTTCATAAAAAGTTTTGAAACATACTACATGGTTGTATATTAATTAATTTAATGTAAAGTTGTCGATATCAACCGACAGCTTTTTAATAAAACGTAATATTTACCGTGCACACCCTGAAACATAAAATTGTTCACGAAATATTAAAATCATTTTTTACTTCGAAAAGCAAATTGGTCTGCGCACATATTTATTATAAGTGTTGAGACTCGAAAAGAATACGAAAACGGGTGTTTTCAAGGAAAGTTTTACGAGTTATTTATTCTTTTCTTGGACTCCGTTGAACTTTACAGGATTAATCATGTTGTTTTTTAGACCAAAGTGCTTCTATATACGTGTGAAACGTACATTTTCAATTCTAATCTCATGGAGTACGTAAACCATACAAATAATTCTAAATTTTAAAGAAAAAAATATGTTCGCTTTTTTTCGTTACGATTGCTGGTATGTATGTATGTATGTCATAATTTATTAAACTTTATATGAGCAGTAATTTTTTAGATAAGGTGATTTTTGATCGCGAAAAAATTATACTTTAGTAAATAAAAGTATTTTCGTTATAATAATTTCACTGTTGATTTCATTTGTCCATAATGATTTAACCTGAGTAGTTTTCTTTAACAACAAAGATATTTGTATTCTTTTTTAATGTTTACAAGTCAAACAATTCAAATTTGATATTGAAATTCCATCAAGCACCCTCAGTCGAAATACTTAAGTTTACATGTTTATAATATTGCTACGTAAAACAAATATTTTATTTTTCTTACATAAACTACTGCGCCATATTATAATTTTCTTCAACTATCAAACCAATTTTAACTTTTTTGAAGATGCTGGAACAAAAAAGTATGTTTCTTTTTCGTAAATCCTTCTTACATCATAAAGTTTTCGAGTCTCTTAGTTTAGTTTTAGCCAAACAGTACTACTTATCCCATATTTTCTCCCGTAAAAAAAAATATGAGTTTTGTATAAAATCCAAAGCAGAGACTTATTAAGAGATATTTTTTTTGTTGAGCAGATTGGTAATTTTAAGCACAAACTTTTAACGTGCTTGAAATTTCTGTTTCGATTTTTTTTTAATAATTTATGAAACACTCCACAATCAATATTTTCTGGCGGTAAGTTCACAGTAAGTAAGACTGGAACGAAGGTAAGCTTAACTGCACTTAGCCATGTTGGGAAAAAAGCTTCGTTCATATTTGGAAAATGAGTACATCATGTATGTTGATTGTCACACAAAAATTTCGTCTTCGGCCAGTTTATTTTTATTTGATGTCTATAATATTATTTTTTTCTACTGAAAAAATAAATCAAATAGAAAAGTCTAATGATATAAGTATTCATTGATTTATTTTCATAGAAACATAAAATTTTTATAATAAAATAACTAAAACTACTCTTTACTCTTTAGTATGTTCAACGTCAAAACTTTGCTGGAAAAACATTATATTCAATAAATAAAGTATTTGTACTAATTTTGTTTTAATGATAAAGACCACTTGTTGATAATACTCGTCATGAGCGAAACCAGTCCTGATCGTTTAAATAAAAGTGGAATTCGTTCATTATTTTACAGAATTTAATTTTTGAATTCTCTTTTACTACATATAATTTTTTTTTTCTGCTTTCAGTGTAGAGCATACGAACACCATATTGAGGTTATCTTCAATAGTGATTTTTCTTTCAAGGAGAAATATTGTTACTCAGTTGATTTGTTCTTCCAAGCTAGGGCAGGACTCGTGATTAGCTAAACGGTCTCACAACGCCCCATTTTCAGAAAAGGATAGGTGGTGGGAGGTAGTTTTAGACATCACAGACATCTATTCTCTAGAAAAGAAATTCATAAATCGATTGAAAAATCTGTCCATACTGGGATGCAAACCCGTGATTTCGCAACTAAAGCAACAGCTTTGACCACAGTCACAGCTATATATATATTTAAATCATTTTCTAATCATTGCAGCTCAATCAAAGTAAATTAACGAATCAGAATGATGTAGAAATTTGTACCTAGCGTATTTGCGAATTGGTATAACCGTAGAAAAAAATTTGGGATGGTTCAGTCGAAGCAGTTCCCGATATTGAAGGTCATATATATAAGTAATAGACATATAGATAGAATGAGTGGGTTTTCTGTAAAAAGACAGGTAAATTTGTATTGCAAAAAAAACAGTGCATATTTCTAAAAGATAGTGTTTATTTTAATCTTCAACAATTTTAAAATAAAATCCAACATTTTTGTTACTCATATTTTTTTACATTTTATCTTTATGTCAAACATAAAAAGTGATAAAAGTATACAAAATGATTTATTTTATAATATTGTATTACGACATATTAATATTAAAAGAAATGGAAACATTTTTTTTCTCACAATTGTTTGTGACTTGTTATTAAATAAAAAAATAAATTAGAGTATCAATGATTATAATTGAATGAAGAGATTTAAAAAAAAATCTGCTATAGTAAAGTTAAAATAATTTTATCGAGTATCATAACTTTTTACGCAAAACGAATTGTATATCTTATAATAAGAATTTACGTTATTATTTTTAAAGCTTATAGCAAATTTTAAATATTTTATAAAACCGTCGCTTAAAATTGAAACGAATTGTATAGTTATTCAAACTCAAATAATAAAAAATAGAAACGAAGAAATATAAAAACGAAAAAAGGTCAATAAAATCGCTTGGATCTTATCTATGTTACGCTTGAAATAGGTTAATCGACTGGTACTTATTTTTACAACGTAACAAAATACACGCCTTTAAATATACAAAAAAGTACAAGAAGATAAACAGAAACAGCTATACATTGTGATCATTCTGAGCCCTTCAACCTTATTTCCTTTTTTCACGATTTGAATTTTTAATTTAGCGTTGTAATAAATAACATTTTTTTCACAATGTATTTTTATTTCAAATATACTTTTAATAAATTCTACCGGCAACGTAATATCCTGTTTGCTCTGCAGTCAATACTAAATTTATCAACCCCCATTTAAGCACGTAGCTATCTGTGTAAAATCATTACAATGGTATCATATTCGATTATAAATGAATGAAGTGGTAATTTTAATTACAACGATTCTTTTTGGATATCAAATAATTGGAGTATAAGACGTATGACGCGATACCTTTCGAAGCTTTTAATGTCTTCTTCATCGGTGATACCATTGATAATTTTCATTTTTTTCCATCGTTGATGACAAAAACGCGTGATTGCTTCAGAAGCTAGAAACCCACAGTGAACCCAATTCACCTGGAAATCATATGCACCTATATGCATATTATATTTTTTACTTCCCATATACTTTTTTATCCATGTCTTGTACAACAAGTCTAAATTGTTGTACTGGGTACGACTTAGTAAGTAAAACAATACAGTTTATTCATATTTGACACAGGTCCATACTTATGAACAATTAGTTGATATATGATTCAATTGCCAATTATTATTAAGTAACCGATGTTTATTTAACATGATAAAATACATTGAAATCCTATCATCGTAAGAAAACAAAGCAAGCAGCAAGAATTTAATGTTTTATACTTGAATGAGAGATAAATAAATATGTTTTTTTTTTTGTTATAAGCAAATATACACAAAACCAATTTTTCCTCTGTCATTTTCTTGGTTGCCTTAAATAGGGCGCAACGGTTGGGTTTACGGCGATATTGAAACCGATCCAAATTCCTCACTTGAACATACGCAAAAATTCAATTTAGACTAGGCAGATGGTGAAAAGAGAATTTTCTCAGCCTTATGTATGAATGTGTCGAGAAACAATTTGTCTTATAATAGAGCCGAATTCTTAAAACCCTTGATACGAGTTAGTGTAATTTATTTACCTTTTCACATTTAAAATTTCTTCATTAAAATTTTTGTACGATACTTCTGTGAAATATTGTGAGATTTAGGCTGTCTTCCCAAATACTATACCTATATTAATATTTTTTAACCTTTAACAGCCATAGTGACTACATAATAATTACTTTCACTAGCAGACATCTATCATGAAGGGTACTCATTAGCGGCGGATTGCCAAATAAGCGCAGAAAGAGCGCCCTTGGGAGCTCCAAATCTTAGGGGGCACAAAAAATGCATATATTTTTTGATTAGTTTTAAATTTTTCTTCTTATTTTACGTAGAATTTTTTAACGATAGTTTATTATTCGAATGACAGGTCCTCCAAACTTGGTTACGCTTGGAAAAGGACTAAAATTTACAGTTGAATTAGCTACACGTAGTCACATTATGCAAACGAATGCCTAAATTGTAATCTTGAACGGCAATTTAATTGAAAATAAAAATATTTAAGCAATAAAAACTGAAAATTCCGCTGACAAAATGATTTAAAAAGCTTGTAAAAATAATTGTTTTACGTTAACATTATTTGAATTCGTGTTCTTGCAAAACAGTGTATTTGCAATTATAAAATAAACAGCGCAACTTTGATCTGTCGTTTGTCAAAAAAGCAATAAGAAAAAGAGCGACAAAAGTATGACAGCATGTTGAAAGCTATTTAATTTTTTTACGGCAAGCTTTTAAAAAAGTCATTTATCATCCTTAAGCTCCGAGCCAAATGAGTACTTATTCTTCTGTTGGTGTGTGAAAAAAATTAAAAAGAAGGAAAATATTTTCTTTTCTTTAAATTTCTTTTCTTAAAATCTGTATAATTAGTATTCAATATTATTAATATTCAACATTTGATTGTTTTCTAATGTTTTTAAATCGTCATTTATGAGACAGATGAAATTCATCTATCGAGATTCCTGTGCATAATCTAGCACGTGAAAGATTCAAAGCGTAAATTTATTTAAAATTCAAAGGGATTTCTCAGAAAGAATAATTAACTAACTTGAAATACTTCCTCTTACAATCTGTCAAAGTAAACAATTGGACGTCGTTCGTCTTCTTGGGAGGGTGGGCGAATTTTAAATAACAGGTTACCTTTTTAGTCGTAACGTTGGTCGTTTGCAATGACTTCTATTTAAAACGGGTCATTAAGAAATTATCATAACGCTATACATATCGAAATCTATTTGACATTCTTGTTACTTTTTAACTGTTTAAGATATCCATTTCTAAACAAAGTCATTTGACAGTTATTAACACGAGTGTAAAAATATGGCTTACTATTTTAACTGTCGGAGAAAAGGTATCATAAACATACATGGACATATTCAAAACTAGAGAGTTTTTCAATTGAATACATTATATAATAAAGAATTTTACTAACTACATACCGCTAAAACTATTTCATATTGATCTTGGAAAATTGTATCCCTAAAAATAAAATCAGCATACAACATCAATTCCAAAACGCTTAATCGTTATATTTTTTACCATATTCCCTCTTTGATGATTCTTATACAATAGGTGTAGGTTATAAAAATGACAAGTAGTTAATTTAATCACTCTTATCTTTGTATTTCCCGCTTCGTATTCAAGACCGCGTGGAATGTAAGGGAAGGAGTATATATGTACATCACAATCATACAAATGTGTGGACGAAAAACGCATTTCCAAATAAATGTTTGAAAGTGTCTCCAAAGATTCAACCCCTTCTTTCTTTGTTCTTCGTTTGAACATGAATACATTTCATTTTTAAAGCAATTTGGATGAATCTATAAAAATATTTAATTATTTTTTCTATATATTAAAATTTTTAAAACTTCATTGTTACGAAATTTGTAGCTGAATTTCGACTATAGTACCGTGTGACCGAATAACACGTACAATTTAATAATGGTAATTTAGATTTTTATATGCTGAAAATTAACTACTCTTATTTAAATCCAATTGCATAAATATATTCCCTCTTGCAGCGCTAAATTTACACTCAAAGTAAACTTAAGTAAATCACTTATTCAAACATAAACTGACATGTGAACCGTTTTGAAATGCTATAAAACATTTCATCGCTTAAAGGTTTTAGTAATAAAAATAAAAGTACTCTGAAGGATATATTGATACAAACGGGAGGGTTAATGTATTTATCTCATTTGAAAAAGATCATCAACGGTCAACTAGTGACACATGAGCATTTTTTAAGTTACAAATAAAATTGTAATCCGCAAATGTTCGATTTAAAAAAAATATCTGACGAATATTTTGATAATAATGGTGAACCCGCCCAGTGAAGTATGTTAGAAATGTTTCCATATTGTAAATTATGAGCTTCAAATCTATTGATACAACTGAATATGTTGTACTAAAAATTTAGTGAATTTTCGCTACATTTATTAAACAAACTAATAGCTTTCGACAAAATATTTTTATATTTTATTAAGAACAGTTTTACTAAAAATAAAAGTGCTATGATTTATTCAGAAAATGTTTCATTAATATCTTAGTAAACAACTTAACAGCTTAACTGCCGCACTGTAAAGACGTGTGAAAATACTTTTCTGTTTTAAATAATATATTCTGTGGTCCATAAAATTTTCATCATGTCCAACCGTTGTGCCTTGCACTTAAACAAATAGTTATATGCGAGCTGAAATCAGCAACCTGGGAAATAAATATAACGCACGGCGATGTTATTCATAAAACAACCATCATAGGATAATTGTTTTCAAAGCCAAAAACAATGAAAAACATTTTATGCCATGTGCATAAGGATTTAAACACTTATTGTGGACGTTCTGAAATATGCAGCACCGTTTTGTACAAGCTTTTACCGATTGGCTTACCACACATGTCTATGTTGACATTAATCATACATATTTTATTTCTCAAACACTTCTCTGTTTTCATTTAAGAGGACACTTTGGTTTGTATAGTCGGCACGATTTTGAAAAAAGTGGTCATGCAGCAGCTAAGACATTAAAAAGCTTAAACAATATAATGATGTTTTATTTTTCTCACATAATGCCGCAGACAACAAATTCGTATGCTTATGAGAGATCGACGAAACAAAACAGTATAGGTTTACTCTATGAAGACAACAATAGACATAATTGAAGTTACATAATATATTTTTTGCGTTCTACCAACCGACAAAGTGATTTATAAATATTTCAGACCACATAAAGTGTCTATATCCTATATCTATCTGCACATGAAAATAGTCTAATATTTGTAATCAAAACAGCGTGGAAATGAAAATAAAAATATCTGTGAGTGAAAGAAAAAGAACGTTAGTAGAATTGCGAACATTAAAAAAAATCTGAAACGTGGCCTTCTTTATTCTTGCAATATTAAATTGAATATGTTTCATTCAAATGTAAGATTTCCACTGTAGAAAGGATAGCTAACTTTCCAAAGAAAACATCCTGATACCGTTCGAGAAAATATGAGTAAACGCAGGGTGGTCGAGCGTTACAAATTTTATCCGTTTCACTTTGAAACGACAAGCGGTAATGTCTTAAAACGTTCATAAATAAGCCTTGTAAATCCTCTAATCTTTACGTAAAGAAGCTTTGCTTGAAGGGCCGCTGTGCCTCATTTAAAATAGTGATCTCTTGTAATGTGTCGAGCTTAGTTTTGGAATTGGAAATCCGGGCAGATCACTCATTCATTTAAGACCGAATGACAAAGATGGAACGCCGCGTTTACATATAATTTCATGTTAATCATCAGAAAAATGTACAATGAAACTATTGAATATTTTATCATCAAAATCTTAGCGGAATAAAAACAAGTTTGTTTTTTTTACCGAATAAGGTGACAATAATGACGTTAAAGATTTGATTATTATATGTCCATGACCAATCCCGAGCTGAGCTCTTTGCTGTGGTCCACTCTCATACGGGCCCAGTAGGCCACACTTACCTGATCTTAACCAATTTCGAGGCATTTGATAAACTTGCAACGTCATATGGGGAACGGGATATTCTTTATTCTTTAATATAGATTAAACTTTTCCGCCACGGTGGATTTTTAGTATACGGATACACAAGATACTAAATTAATATCACTTAAACTAAATGGCCGAGCAAGTCACATTCTCTTTTTTCTTTCTAACTCTATTTTTTCGGTACATGGTTAAAAAATATGTCCTATGCAGATGTATCGGGATTTTTTATTTCTTTATCGTATCGCGTTATGGAAAGCGACCGTAAAACAGCGCTAATCAACAACATTTTTAATAACTAATATTAAATTAATTTATCTATGGTCTAATATTAGAAATGGGTAAACAAATTTGAAAAAGTGTCACAAATTTTGCTTTTTTGTTTCAAACCAGTTTTTTATAAGCTGACAAATCTTACTCAAAGTGGTTTTTTTTTTCATCAAAAACTAGCTTCTTTAAAAAGATCTGCTTGTTTGCGGTCACTCAAACTCTTATTAGAAGGTGGGATAGAGTAAGGTTAGATTGAATAATTGCTAACGTTGTACTCCGTTTTAAGATTGAACGAGTGGGATTGAATCGAGACAAACCATTAAATCAATTGAAATTTATGAAGACGTACGTTCTGGGATTTATACCAGAAAATACAGCAACCCAGACCAAAGACATTGACCACTCGGTTGCGAGCCCGGCTGATAGAATTATTTATTAATAACAGTATACAGTAAAACCCCCATTTACGCGTTGGGACCGCGTTATTCGCGTGAGTCGCGAGATTGAGGGAGTGAATCTCATACAAAATTAGGGGTTACGTTTTTTTTCGCGAAAAATGCAAAACTGCCAAAACTAAGAATAAATGAAAAAATATATACGGATGAATAAAGTATACACAGACTCACGTTAATGTTTGACTGTATGCACCACACAGACAGCTGGGTAGCTGTGTGTACATCAGCAACGACAATGGAATGCGATCGCGCGATTGGAAGATTCGTGGCGAATATTTCTGTTCGGCGTATGGCCTCCTTATGAAAGTATCTACACATATTTTTTCTACGAGAACTGTTTGTTGCTCAACCTTTCTTTTTTAAATAGAGTAGTAGGGATAGAAGGATAAGGCTAGGAGAGGACAAGTGGTTAACCAATCGCTCTCGCTACGCCCAATTATTAAAGGATCGGAAAGGGTGTGAGGGAATTTTTAGACATCACAAACACCCAGGCCTTCAAACGGAAATCGATAAATCGATCGAAAAAATCTGTTTGTATCTTGGGATCCGGCACAGAAGCCCACAACGCTAACCACTAACCTAGGCCATGTCACCCGCTGTGGTCTAGATGGTTAGAGCTTGCTCCACCGACCAGGTGGGTCTGGATTCGATTCCCGGTAAGGGCAATGTCAAATTTAGATTTAAATTTGAGACCCATGACATGGATGTTTGTGATGTCAATTCACCTTGAGTTTATCTCGAATGACTTACATTACTAAAATTCTCATCGAGTTTTTTCTAGTATGATCTTTCAACTATAAAAATATTTGGCGCATTGGCATTAGCTTTAATGCCAAATATATATTTTTTTTAATAAAAAAAAATAATAGTTCCCGACAAATAATACATATGTATATATATATATATATATATATTTAATTTGCTAAAGTTACGGAAATTGGCGTGAGTCTAAAGCTGATTTAAATTGACATTTCATTATTTAATACTGTTCTAAATTACTTCATGGTTTAAAAAGATTTTATCTGTACGCCTTATTCAATTTCGTCAAAATTCGTTATTGTAAAAAGGTTGTGCATCCTCGATATATGTTCAAAAAAAGATAACGTGAAGTAAGTTAATGCAAGTTTTATTACAACTTCCCCTGACGGTATTTGATTTACAGCATTTTCACGTGGGGGTAAAATAATGCTTCATGACTTTGATGTTATATAAAATAATAGATACTAAGCAATAAAAAAGGTTACTGCTTTGTACAGATAACATCTTTGTTTTGATTATTTATTTTGACTAAAGAGTCGTTTTGTCAGTCGTTTTATAAACTAATTAAGAATCGTTCTATTTTTTTTTAAATATAATTAATTTGATCAGTATTTTGTTGTTTAAATGCTTTCAAGAACACAAAAACCTTGCTGAAGTATTGTAATATTATACTGTCACACTACTCACTGCCCAAACGTGCGCAGATTCTCTTTGGCGACCAGGCTTAAGCCAAGACGTTGGCGCCGCAGCAATGCAAGTTGGTTGTTGATTATTCCACCACCACCCGTTATGTGTATGCAGCCGCAGAGCATAGTGCGGCACAAAATTGGCAGTTGCAAACAGGCAAAGCAAGCATGTCCAACGAACGTATGCTGCGTGACAAAGAATGAGCCACAGAAAATCTTGTAATGTATTTTTCGAGTAGTCTTCGTGGTTAGTATCATATAAACAAAGGTAAGTTCGCACTAATTCAATGTATATTATTTTGACGGGAAAATCACAGAAAAAGACAAAACATGCAAGCGTCACAAATGAATCTGTGCCGGCACCACAACGGAAGTTCTTCTTTGCATTTTTCTAGCTTTGATTCTCTATAAATCGTGTTTTAGAAAAACCCATACTAATGTATGGTTGTCGCGTTTGGCAACGAGTTGATTGGCGAGTCGGATGTTATTTTTTCAAGATGTTTTGACACGGTCCAATTTGTAATTCTTCACCGCATCCTAATAGTACAAGCATCATATTTACAATTTTAGTTTAATTACACGTGTCCTACAAACAGTTCATACTCTTCAACTCAGATTTTATTAGTTTTTCAATATATTAAATATACTGTTCCTGTTCATAAATTGGTTCAATCTGCCAATTTATTGAGTGAAACGTTGTGTTTCACTATTGAATATTATGATTTTTATTTTAGGACCATAGCTAAAAAGATGAGATGACGACCCGCTTTGCTATACAATTTTAGCTACCGATATTCAACAATATTTCACAACTCGTTAATGAATGCTACTTCAATTAAATATTATTGTTATTTTTAGTGAAAATAAAAATAGATGATTTTCACTTACAATTCAATTTTTTTCCTTCGTTTTAGGTTCTTTACAGTTTTTATAAATAAAAATACGTCATATATCTATGTATATATTTATATACCATATACATATGTATATGTAAAATTTTAAACTTCAATAATCTATATATATAAAAGAAAGTGGGGTTTGTTACACCACGTATATCTCGAGAATAACAGCTCGGATTTTAATGATCTTTGTTTTATTAAATTCGTATCCGCCTAGAATAGCAGAATAAGCATTAAAACATCGGAAAAATATCACGGCAAAGAAATTATGAAGAAAATTTATATTCTCATACAGTTTTCAAATGGCGAACACCTTGAAATAATGAAAATGTCGTTTGTATGCAGATTTCATCCGCTAGGTGGCAATTTTTCCAAAATTCATTTGTTTCTGCTTCTTTTGCATACGATTGACTTCTAAATAATTTTAAATTTAGAGTTTGGATTAGAATAAAACGAATCGATGATATGAAATGAAAACGAAATAAAATCGGATAATATTGAAATAAGGTTATGTTTATAATTAGGTATGATATTTTTTTTGACAACAATATTACGCTGTTTGCACGAACGTTGCTCTACTTTGAGATGCCACGTTATTACACTTGGAAAGCTACATCGAAGAAATTTTAACGTCGAAAGCAAGGCGATGCGGTTCCTGCTCATCCGAATGATTACTGATGCTCTTGGTCGCATTTACACAGTTCATCCGAAAAATGACGTATGCTTCTACTTGTATGTCAACAGCTCAATTTGCTTGAAAATGATACTCATTACAATCGCTGAAGAAATTGTTTCTCAATCTCTAAGTCAGATACGCACATTATTTTCTATCATTATTTTGACATGCTTCCCATCGAATCCCCGTGAACTGTGGAACAAGTACAAGAATGACATGTCCGAATACATTTTGCATCGAATTCGTGTCAGTTCAGGGAATCCCGATCTCGAGGTGAATGAAGAGATACATAACCAGGCTTTGCTTTAGATCGAAGACATGTGTTACCTCATGTGCGGCAGTTTGGTAGTCAAGTTAGGAATGCCAACGCCAGATCGTGGAATGAACGACGCTTTCAATCGAGAATTGGAACGTGAACGTGAATATGATCGAGATGCATTGAACCAATCAGTTTGAACGAATGTACCACTGTTGAACCCTCAACAGAAGGAAATTAGCGATACGTTAATGAAGGTAATTGATGATGGAAATGGTGGCTTATTTTTCCTCGATGCGCCCGGTGGAGCTGGGAAGACATTCTTCATGTCATTGATTATGGCCACTGTTCATGCGAGATAAAAAAATTGCTGTAGCAGTTTCTTCTTCTGGAATAGCAGCCACGTAGATAGATCAACCGCTGCCGATGAAATAAACGCTTGCCTCAAATAATTGACAAACATGCGAGTTGCATTGCTAAACGATCCATCTGCCGAAGATTTCTCCAAGCAATTGCTGACTATCTATTTATTCATTGTTCAAAATTAAAATTACAGTACATGACATATCAGCTGACGCCAATTCGCCGTGTACTTGAAAAATATAATAAGACAAAATATAAAATAAAACTACATAATATATCAGAATCAAAATCAACATAAAAAATCAAGAAATAAAATAGTGAAATTTTACAGTTCACAAATACTATCACTAAAAATGTCCACTTCTCTAGGCAATGCGTTGATCAATATAACGGCCCTTGGAACTGGTGATTTAAACCTCTTAAGAGAGGTATAAGTTTTTAGAAATAAAAGTTTTTGCTCATAGTTACGCCCACGTAAGAATAAATTGGGAGCATGTAAATTAATAGTCATGAGAATTTGAGGATTATTAACTCGGCCCCGAAGGAGAAGAGAAAAATGATTTAAGCTTGAAAACGATCTTCGACTATCGTCGGTAACGACCGTGTTCCTGTTGACAAATCGTACAGATTGATTTCGTTTCCGTCGAATTTTAACAAGTTCGTCTCAACGAAGGACGGCTTCATCAAAAAAATGTTCCCAAACGTCTAATCACAAAAATCACAATTGGTTGATTGAATGAGTAATTCTTGCGGCGAAGAACAAAGATGTGGATCATTTAAACTTCACAATTCAAAATCAAATCGTTGGTCCACTACATTCCATCAAATCTAGCGAACTTTCGCAAGGTGCGCGAAACATTCTTGCGCAGACTGTACATATAACATATTCTTTCAACCAAAAAATAATTATTTCTGCTTCTCTATGATAGTGTCATCAGAAATAGTTTGTAGTATCGACCAAACTATTTTTTTTTCGTTTATTAGAGATTCGCGCCGCAGCACACCCAGCATCGCCTCGCGGCACACCGCTTGCGGAGAACTGCTTTAAACGACTGAAAAACTGACATGCAATATTGCGAAACACTCACCAATGACCAAAGTTTTGGTAGCAAGTAAAATCATCACCTGGGATGAATGGACAATGGCGCACAAATGCGCATTGGAAGCACTCAATCAAAGTATGAAATATCTGTGCAATGACTCAAGATGTTTTATAGGCGCAATGATTCTACTATCTGGCGATTTCCACCAAACTACCAGTCATTCCAAGATTTACCGCTTCCGATGAAATAAACGCTTACCTCAAATCACGACTCTGGCGCTATGTAAAGAATCTCCAGCTGACGACAAACATGCGAGTTGCATTGCTAAACGATCTATCTGCCGAAGCAATTGCTGACTATCGGTAATGGGGGTGTTCCTGTCGACGAATCGAACGGATTGATTTTGTTTCCGCCGAATTTTTGCAATTTCACTTCATTCAACAAAATGTTCCCGAACATCTAATCACAAAAATCACAATTGGTTGAATGAACGAGCAATTCTTGCGGCAAAGAACAAAGATGTGGATCATTTAAACTTCACAATTCAAAATCAAATCGTTGGTCCACTGCATTCCTTTAAATCTATCGACCGTGTAACAAACGAAGACGAAGCAACCAACTATCCAACATAATTTTTAAACTTATTGGATCTGCCTGGCTTGCCACCGCGCAATTTACAACTGAAGGTTGACTCGGTAGTCATCATGCTTCAAGTTATCAAGTTAACAGAACATTTATTCACTTTTAAGGTGTTCACTGTCAATACTTGGTGGAATGGCAATATAATAAAAATAATAAAACATTTTTAGTACTTTTTCCACATAAAATTTATTTGATCAGGACCGGTTTCGCTCATCGCGAGCATTATTAACTGATGATAATGCTCAGATGATAATAACTCAGTTGATAATGCTCGCGATGAGCGAAACCGGTCCTGATCAAATAAATTTTATTTAGTGGGAAAAGTACTAAAAATGTTTTATTATTTTTATTACATTTATTGATTCTGAGGCGGTACGAAGTTCGTCGGGTCAGCTAGTACACAATATTTGAAACGCATTTACTTAGCTGGTCGTTAAAAAATATGTACAAAAGACTTTTCCTTAAACATTCCCTAAGAAAAACTTAATCTTTTCTTTTGCAATATTCTATCAAACCATGAGAATTTTATAAATCTTCTCCGCTCAAGAAAAGCATTAAACAATTTATATAGACAAAACGTGACCGGGAATAAATCATTGCTCTACGAGTATATCTGGTATTCTAAAGAAAAAGAAGAAAGCTTTTTCTGGAATTTTTCACAGAAAACTTGCCGTCGTGTTTTTGCGCTCGTGAAATGTTTCTGAGTGATTTTCTTTTCCTTTCAATTACTGAGCATTTCTTTGCTTCGTATTATTTTTGTATGACCAGTAATGATTTTCTTGCATAAAGTTTCTTTGAGATCAACGTTGTTTCATTTCCGATACACTTACAATTGAGTTGCAAGCTTAAGGCTAAGAAGACGAGCAAAAGAAATTGCTATAGATTTATTTGAAAAACTGATTAATTTCACTAATATTTTAATAATTTTGTTCATATTTTCATACATGGCTTAAGGGTGTTCACTGTCAATACTTGGCGGAAAGACATTATGTTTATTAAAAAACACAATCTATTTTTTTACTACTTCCACTTTTATTTAAAACTTTAACGAACATTATCAACTGATAAGAAAACACAATTTTACAGCGTTATTTATACAAAACGAAGTGAAACAAAAAACGTATTATAAACAATTTGTATTGAAAAGAATTTACAAATTACAAATATATTTTTTTCAATACCAATTATTTATTATACAAAATTATTATAAAATCTCTATATGGTTATTTATGGAGATACAATCTGACATCGATATGTTAAAATTTTATTTGTACCAATGGGCAGGGAACTATTCCATTTTCTAATGAGCGGCACGATAAAATTATCGGCTATTAATATGACATAAAAATTGAAGCCAAGTTTGTTTGGGGAACCATAAATAAAGAAAACACCACATTAATACATTTAAAATGTAACTATTATGCTGTTGTTCAATAAAGCACCCCCAGTCGACAGTATTAATCAACCCAAAACGTAAATATAATATTTCAACATTGGAAAATATTAATAAAACGTATTGGCAACAATGGGGAAAAGAAGTTCAATTGCTGAATTGTTTTAAATAAATTTTCTCGTCCTATTATGTAAGAAAAAGTGAGAGATGCGTTTAAACCACAGACTCAAGAATAGCGATAAAAAGAAAATTGTATTATGTCTAAAATGATTTTCGCAAAATTACTACCCAAACACGGAAGACCTTTACCAACTTCTCATTCATTAAAAATTAATCATTTCCTAAAAAAATAATTACCGGACCACGTTCAATATTTATTCGTGCATATCTAAATTAAAATTGTGGCCTTTAATTAATATTCCTTTTGTTTATATACTAAAAATAAAATACACTTTTGCTTCAGTAGGAAATATCCGTTATCTTAATAGCATTTATTGATTCCTATTATTCTGTAATCTCCCTTATGAGAATTATAACATGCTATCTATAGTCGGCAGCCAATCGTTTCTAGACTGTAATAAACTGCGTTAATTGCCCCAATTTCACGTATCAATACAGATTAATCGAAAAATAACTTTCCCGACGTATACAAAATGAACACGAAGAAGTTTGCCATATGGTGATAATTCTTTTTCATACGATATTTTATCAAATATGATCCATTTGAGATTTTTATATAGTTGATCGTGGGTTGTTTTTGATATTTAATGATTTCAACTAAACTTATTTTCGATAAAGGTTATCTTATACAAAAACTTTCATCCTCTACTAATTGAAATTTTAAAAATATTTGAAGTTATGAAGTTTTATTATGCACTTCGTCTCATTCTGACACTATTTCAATACGTTATCTGAAATCAAAGATATCCCGGCATTTCACGCCTTCCATCTTGGGATACAAATACCAAGTGTATGCTACTGAAATGAAGTTTTTTATTTAATGAGGTGTTTAATATTGCTGACATTCATCAAGTAAAGCTTACTGCAAAAACACGTTTCTCACTCTTGGCTTTGAAGTAATTTAAAACTCATCAACCCGAAACCATCAAAATAACCCACACGTTGTTTTAAATAAAAAGTTATTTGTCACATGGTACAAATTGTTTTATCAATCACGTCCAACTGGGCAATTTCATCATTTGAACAAAGAATATGAAAGAATTCAGCAGAAACCTTAATAGGATCCGTACTGTACCGTCTTGTTTAATAACGCTTTAACAACTATTCAGATTTTACTTTTGACATCAAAATAAAATGCCTTTGTAAATGTATCATAAAATGTTTAGCCCTAAATGTTTTACTATATCACTCTTAAAATAAAGAAAACACATGGCGTTATAGCGCATTAAGTAGGGGATGAAATGGAATAAAAGGCGCGATAAAAAATATTCGAGGCGCCTGCGAGTAGAACTTTCTATTAGAGAGCTTCGCACGGCTTCCAAATAATTCGATCAGACAAAGGATTTTCTTTTTTTCACTCACGGTGTAAACTCGCCGAATTGTGAAATCTAGTATAGGCTTTTTGAATCCATGACAGCTTTTGAAAAATAGAGATGATAACATTCACGAATTTTTCTACATTGAAATTCTAACTATTCGGTAGGTGAATTTCAAATATCTAGAATCTAAGTTTAATGTTCAAATTGGAACAATTTGTTTATAGCCCCTGAAAGTTAGCATATTTCAACCATTTGATTGTTATTCTCACACATTTGATAACCACACTTTACTTCTTTTCTCTTTCACCATGCGATATCAAAAGGATAATGACCTAGAAGTACTGCTAACCAATAAATGAATATTCTTTTCAAATATATTCGACTCTGTCTTCTCCAGTTATATATTCACTATACCAGTTAGCTCTGGAATGTGTGCTTATAATGAAATATTATTTGGATCAAAATTTTGATTAAAAAGGCTTAGGTGTTGTTTCTATGAAAGAATTCAAAATAAACATTATTATACTTTTGTCTAAGCAGGCTTAAAACTCCAAACAGTATTCAATTAGTGTCTACTTACAATGAAAGCTGGAATAATGCCGTAATATCTCATTCTCATTTCCAAAATTATTTCCTCAACAAAACAATCAAAAGTTTCTTCGCCAAGGATTAAAACGTACAAGTGTTTAACTTTGAAATTTAATTATTTGAACCGCAAGACCGGCAAAGGTTGACGCCCATTGATTGCGGACGCAATTTGTGGCGCGTTATTAAATACAGGGACTTTTCTAAGCTTTTAAGCTTCCATAAAGTATAATTAATATTATTTCGAATCGTATTCGAATTCTGAAAGTAACTTAAAGATTATTTTTTAAATAATCAATTTATCATTGTTCTAATTAAACAATTATGCTGTGAAATGAAAAGAAAATGAAAAAAAATGAAAAGTTTTAGCCATTTCATTGGCTTAATTTAAGTTTTAAAATAAAACAACAAAACTTTATTTATGCAAACCAAATGAAAAAACACAAATCCTTTGAATCCAAAAAATAAGATAAAGATTTTTCAGCAAGTTGTAAGAATTAAATAAATTGAGGTGATACGGTAGTAAAAAAACTTTCGCATTTTTTTTTACGACAAAACATAATATGAGGCAAGAGTAGAAAATGTGAATTTAAAACTGGCAGATTGATTGATAGGTCGTGATAGTTGTTTACTTATCGATAATATTTGGAAACCCAAAATTTCTAGTAGTAACTAACCAGGAAATAAAGTTTTCTATACTAAAAAAGTCAACGTCATTTATTTTATCCATGGATAACAATACTTCTTTAACAAATTGTTTAATCAAATACAATCGAAAGTTTCCATATCCAAGAATGTCCTAGACTGTGAGAGTGCTTGCTATTCCAAACCACAAAAGTATCGATATTCATAACATGCTAAGTCATACTTAAATTTCTAATGGCCTGTAGGTATGACTGTGTTATCATAATATTATTATTTATTCCTTAATGCATTGCAACTAACAAATAAACAAATAGATATTGATTTCCCAGTATTTATTTACAGTATGGTTATAAGTCACAATTAGTCTTTGTTTTCGGTCTTTACTCAATAAATTTCCTCACCAATATCTAATGTTTTTTGTTTACTATTATGCTATATTCTTTTATAAGTTTTTAATTATTTTTTAAAATACATTTCAATAAAATAATAAATAGAGTTACAAATTCTCATTTTTTATACGAAATCATCTTTCGTAAGAAAGATGAATTTACATATGAAAGCTCTTTTCTCTGAGCAAATATTGTGAGCTTAAAATCTCAATAATCGATTTATATCTATATATAATTTGTTTTTATTCAATATTAAAAGATTATGTTATTGAATTGACCTGTCATATATTAAAAAAAAATCTTCAGTGCTTACAGAACAACTGTGCCACTTTTCAAAGTGGCTGAAATGAAAACATATTTTACCGACGACTCGCTTTGTTCTCGAAACAATAATTAGAACACAGAAACTATTATAACAAAACTACAATTTCACTATAACCATTGTCAAAGTTAACCAATGTAACAAACGACAACCATCTTTCATGCGAAGGGAAGACGACGTCACACTCCGCATAATTTCTTATGCGTCATCAAATTTAAGCTCGATATATATTTCAAACTGAATTAGGTGTTATTTAATCATTCTTTGTATAAACTTTACGGTCACAAAAAAAATACGTTAATTAGAGAGTTATATCATAATGGCGGTGTTAACAAAATGGTTATTATTAAATAAAACATGTACACTCAACTATTTTTTTACACGGTAGATACGTTCCTCTAAACACAGTGTATAAAATGGTAGAATACATAAAAAAATGAAGATTGGTTTTGTGCATTTATAAAATCGTGTTATTCGAAAAAAACACCGGTGTAGTCAATCATCTTAAAAGAGAAATAAAATCTTTCAAATAGTATTTATTTATGTGATGTATTATACTATGGATCGCTTCCTAATTACATACGCGTATGCTTATGAGGGACTGGTTGTAAATCGCTTTCATTGCTAGAAATGTGTTTGTTATTATCGTCATGTGTTGTTAAATTTCTTGTTATTAGAAAAACAGTTATTATATTTTCATTTCTGTGACTCGTGTTATATCAAATTAATCTTGAAAATATTTGTTATTTTTAGTAGAGTTAAAAAATTAGCAAAAATCCGCTGCAAAATATATTTTAAAAATAAAAATCTTAAAAGTAAATACGACGAAAGCTTTTTTAACAGCTAATGTAATCGAAGAAACAACCTTTTTTTGTTATTGGATACCTACATTCTTTCAGTCCCCAGTGACATCAACAAATTCACTTAACCCTATGAAGGGGTTAATTCTGAATCCGCTACAGCCATCTGCTTGATATTGTATTCGCAAAAGACAGTCAGAATAATAAACAAGTAACATTTCTTTTTTTCGTAAATTAGATTCAACAAACTTGCCTAATGTACAAAAAGAAATCGTTTTTCTTTATTTAGAATTTTTATGCATGTATTCAAGCAATAAATTATTTTTTACCAAACAATAATGAAATATGATTAAGCTCGGGCTTACATCAATTCAGAGTCAAACCGTTTGCAACACGTTTGTTATTTAAGCTGTTTTACGTCAAACTTGAACGTTAGTGTTACAGTAGGGATATCACTATTTTATTTTTAAAATACTTTAAAACTGGGTAATAAACTATTTAAATGAAATCTATAATATGTAATTTAAAAGGTGTTGTTACTACTTATATCATAAATATATATATTTAATTAATGCGAATGTTCACAATGATTTTAAAGTTTTATGTTATTTAAAATATTTTCTATTCCATGCAAGCTCATTTTAAATGTTTGATTTTTCTCAGATAATACAAACAATTTACAGTTGGCTTATGAACAATTATATTAAATAATCAAGATGTTATTATGGTTCCCTGTTATGCAATTCCAAATTTTTTTAAGACCAACTTTGAGCTACAAATGGTTTTAGTCTAGATATATTTGACTTGAGCAATAGAATAATCGATATATGCAAATTTACAGTATTTCACAGATTCTTCATTCTTACATTAGTACAACATTTGTTTGGGATCGTATCAAATAGCGACAATTCTAATGCTTCATTTTTTTAACAAAGACAAACCATTTAAATATATCGACTGTGGAAAGGAAAAAGGACGTAACCCACACATATCAAATTTTACAAGAGGCGCTAAAAACGTGTTTTGATGATTTTGTGACATATGCAATTTATGAACTATACACAACCTTGAAGTGCACGGATACTTCTAAACTGGTGTTTAATTGACATAACCTAATATTGTTTAAAGAAATTGTCTCGGAAAAACCTTTATTTCAGTGTTTTTTCTTAGTTTTAATTTTATACAAAGTTATCTTTTTCAAACTTAAAAGCTAAATATAGATACTAATTCGGCATTTTTAGCTTCCATCCTTTTGATAGAATGTGTGTCAAGTTTTATACATTGTGATTATCGAAAAAAAGCTGTTTTGGAAAATTGAGGGTTACGTCCTTTTTCCTTTCCACAGTCGATATATAAACTATATTTTATATGACCGCTTCTTATGTGAAGAACTAAAGCTTTTAATAGAGAATCTCAACAATGTTTGAGAACTGGTTTTTTTTTAGTCACTTAACTTATTTTTCGGAAAGGGAATGAAAGGGTGTTCTTACACCTTATAGATCTGACTGCAGCTCGTTTTTAGAATTGAGTAATTGAGAAAGTAAGTTATACGTTAAAAACATATTTTCTTTGGAATATAACATTTGGAAGCCGCTTTTGTGGTCGAGTGGTTAACGTCGTTGGCTACCGCTACGGAGGGGACGGGCTCAAATTACAGTACGGGCAATTTTATAAAATTGATTTTTCAATCGGTTTATGAATTTCTATTCAAAGGCATGGATGTATGTGATGTCTTAAATTCCCCCCTCCCACCCATCCTATCCTATGAACGGGCATATCGAGAGCGATTAGCTAACCACTAGTTCTATCCTAGTCCTTTTCTTCTATTCCCTACTCTCTTTGTACAAAGAGATGTTGAGCAACTGAGTAACAAGCAGTTTTCGTAGAAACACTTCTGTTGAGATAAACTCCATTAGGAGTCCATATGCTCCACATTGGGAGCGGACATGGTAAAAATAGTAATAAAAAAAAAATAACATCAGTGATTGACAGTAGGATTCTAAGTTGTAGACACAGTTATCAAAAACACCAACGAATAAACGCGTTAACCACTTAGAACAGCTTTAAATTTACGTAATCCAAACTGCATAACATATTGAAAGTATCATTTTTTTCAATTAATAAATTAATGTTTATGAATGAAAAAATCAAAGGATAACAATTTACACAATTTACAAAAAATTCAATTATGTTTTTTATATTAAAATAATGCAGTGAATAAATAAGTATGGAACTTTTGTTGGATTGAAAATATTTTAGTGGAATTCCGATCAAGTAAATCTGAGAAGTAAATATTCAAAGTTTGTTCTCATTTGGTATAAAAACCCAGAAAATCTATTGAAATACGTCACCGTGAAATACGTTCGACATCACGTTCTTTCGTGTTTGCCTAAAAGCTCTAATCTCAAAGTCTTTTCTGAATGAGTATTCGAAAAAAGCTTTCAAATAAACTCGTCCTGATATTTAAATGGCAGCTTTTGGCATTTTAATATGCACTTGCCGGGGCTTGGATAAGCTCTTATATCAAATGCTTTTTTGGGTTTATTGGCAACCTATTTAGCGTATCCTAACTGAATGGAATACTTTTAATATAATACTTTATTCAACATAGGTTATAGCGTTTGAAAACAAACTCATGTAAAAACTTATAACAAACATTTTTTTATTATTAAACTATTTTTTTTAGTTAAGCCATTTTTATCATTCCATTCAGTTTTTGTTGTTTTATGATATCCGTTACCAACATTTAGTATTAAGGTAATGTTAATAATCCGAAATTCGCCTTAAAAGTATAATTTTATAAATGTTTTAATATTTATATATCTACAAAAAATGAAAGTAGAGTAAGTAGTAAATTCATTAAAATACACAATTCAGTATTTAAATTTGCAAAACTGTAAAGTGGTTTTGAGTACTATAAATCCAGAAAAAACAATCATGCCACAAAGCGCTAACCACGCAAGAAGTTTAAAAACTTTTTTCATTACGGTAACGATAAAAAACTTTTCTGTTTTCTATTATCGGTAAAAAATATTATTTGAGATTTCTTCTTTCAATGACTATCGTTTTGAAATCTTATTTTTTAGTGCCTGCACAAGGATTTATATGAAAATGACCGCAATGCAAAAGTTTGCAGCGAATATGTGGTTTCTGAAGATTACTAAATAAACAACTAGACGTAAACTTAAATGTCAAACAAAAAAAGTAAATAATCCAAAACAGGTAGAATGGAAATTATAAAAGAGATTTGATTTATTTTCAAAAGTTAGAGTTTACTTAATTATTGATTTTGAACAACCCGACATCACAGCTCGTGCATTTAAAAGTATGCTTAAAAAAATTAACATAATCGAGAAAAAACTATAAATCAGTTTATTTAAAATGTATTCAAATTACTTTAAAAAAACAATACCGTTGCAACGTGCGTCTTATATGACCGATATAAATAACGCATACATTGGTAGTCTAGACCAGTGCTCCGTAACCGGTGTCCCGCGAGGCGATGCTGGAGGTGCCGCGGCGTGAATTTCTAATAAACGAAAAAAAAAAACAAATAGTTTGGTCGATACTACAAAATTTACTGACACTCATAAAGAAGTAGAAATAATTATGTTTTTGTTGAAAGAATATGTTATAAATATGTATTTTTTAATGCATTTTAAGATTTCCTGGATGTTAAAAGTTATCAATAATTAGCAATTAATAAAAAAAATAGTCGCATATTTAAATTAAAAAATATTTAATGAATACAACAATTTGCTAATTTTGCTACTATCATCAGTTCATTATTAACTGTTAAAAATTGTAACAAATGTAAAACCATTTATATTTGAGATTTGGAGACATGCTTTGACATATTTGTAATGGATATTTATAAATAAATAATTCATCTGTACTCTTAAATGACATTTTAAAATACAAAACTGAATTTTCGCAAGGTGCGCGAAACATTCTTGCGCAGACTTACATACATAGTATAACCAAATCGATAAAATGTTTATTTGTTAGTATAATTTTAACCGCTAAATGTTAGAAACATTTTAATAACCGATGCTGAAAATTCAACTGAAGTGGGAAACTTACGGACTTTTCTCTACTTTGGTGCAGCCTTTTGACTGATTCTTTTTTTTGTAAATAAATCTGAATAATCTGAAACTTTTCTTTTAAGATAATCTCCATTAGGAGTGCATGTGCTCTACATTGGAAGTGGACAAGGTTATAAAATATCCATATGGTTCTTTTGTGGTTTGTATTATGCACATTTTTACTTATGGTGTGCCGCGAAATTTTGAAGAACACGTTGGTGTGCCTTGGAAGATAAAAGGTTGCGAAGCACTGGTCTAGACCAGTGGTTCCTGACCGGTGCACCGTGGAGCACTCGTGAACCATGGGCTTCTCGCAAGTGCATAGCGGAAAAAGCGATAAAAAAGAAAAATCCGCGAAATTGTAAAAATTTAAAATCTCCTTTGCGAAATTATGAAAGCCGACAGAATATTTAGCGATTTTTTGACCGTTTGATTTTGGTGCTCCGCATTGTTTTCTTAAGATCAAAAGTGCACCGTGACTTTGAAAAGGTCTAGACTCTCGAGTCGATGGGATTCAACCAAATCAATATCTAATATTGTATATAGGTAAAGCGAAAAGTAATCGCATTTTTTTTGGTACAAAGAAAAAAAATATTTACAACGAAATTACAAATAATTTCCTTCGTTACTTATAATATCTTTCCGCAATTTGGGCAAAAATTTGGACTTTGAAATAAAAAAAGGCATCTAGATCAGGGTTTCTCAACGGTGGGCCATGTGGCCCCCCAGGGAGCCACAGCGTGTTCTAAGGGGGCCACAGAGATTTATTTTTGTTTTGGGGAGCCACAACACAGTTTAGGGGGGCCACGGGTATTGATAAAACGATACAGGGAAGAGCATAATGGCGGACGTCGCGCAGCTATTTTTTGTAAATCCGTAAATAAAATAAATTACAGGCATTCTAGATTCGAAAATCTGGGAAGAGCTATAAAAAAATGTGGGTTTTTGAAATTACAATTTTAATACAAAGACAAAACAATGGTATGGGGGCCACAGAAAGATAAAGACACTCAAAAGGGGCCACGCTCCCAAAAAGGTTGAGAAACACTGATCTAGATAATTTCGGACTTGGCTTTCAGAATTAAAATTTTTGTTTCGAAGCGAATGTTCCATATTTCGAAATAAATGATAATCCGATGGAACAATATTAGGAGAGTTAGGTGAATGAGGCAGCAGTTCTAGTTTGAGCTCTTTAATTTTTTCTTGGGTGATTTTTGCTGCGTGCGGTCTCGCATTATCATGCTGCGAAATTCGCCGATTGTTCACCAAAATTGATCTTTTTTTATTAACTCTGCATACAGTCAGTCCAATTACGCACAGTAAACCTCCGTTGTGATTGTTTTACCAGGTTTTAGTAATTCATAATAAATCCCTCCGGAAATATCCCACCAGATACATAAAAGATTTTTTTTAATGTCATAATTGGTCGAGGGGCTGAAACCGATACTTCACACAGAGACAGCCATTGTTTTTTTTTTAGGAGAGTTGTGAAGGATCCATTTCTCATCTCCAGTAACATTTTTTTTAGAAATGAATCGGTTTCATACCGACTCAACAATGAAGAACAAATGGTCAGATATATTTATAGTCCATATATTGTCCATGGTCAACCGATGTCCTGTGGTAATTCTTTAATAGTTTTTTGAGGATCGGATTCTACTAACGATCTTAACACTTCGTCATCGATTTTTGAGGCCTTCCCAATTTTGGTTTATTTTCCAAATTTCTGTCACCAGTCTTAAATTTTTTAAACCACCAATAAGGTTTCACAAATGCTTTCTTTGGCTTCTTTGGGTTTCAACCCCTTGTCAAATAAAAACAATAAAACACATCGCAACTGCATCTCTTCGATCTCCGGCCGTGACATTTTTTCTATGGGTGTAAATAAAAAAAATGTATTGAAGCTGAAACGGGATAAAAGGAGCTTTAAAATAATACCAATATTGACGTACTTACTCGACGGGAGTCAAGCGCAAACTGATTTTGAAACGCGCACTAAAATCACCGCGATTACTTTTCGCTTTACCTAATACATTTCATAAGTTATAATACTGACTACACTTAAAAGTACAAAATGACTTGTGTTAAAAAGAAAAATCTTGTTCAAATCCTCTTTGATTCCAAACATACATACATAGTTCTCTGTGACTGAATTAAGAGTATATTTTACAAACTAAATAAAAACACAATATTTAACCGAACTATCAGTTTCAATAATGTTTTCAAAATGAACGAGAGATGGGCGAAACTGTTCAGCTGTATTGAATTAATTCGTGAAAGAAGTTTGATATTTCTTACAAATCCAATTTTGTGGAAATTTGATTGCGGATTTCCAGAGACTTGGATATAACAGATTGTTTGATTTGAATTTGTTTAAAACAGTAATTTTATCGTTTATATTACGTTTTCAACTCCATATTACTACAGAAGCAGATACCGTTTATATTATAAATACTTTATTATTTGAGCTCATTGTCTAATTCACGTGTGAACAATAATTTTGAATAATTACCTCAATCTAACCATGATACAAAGTTTGTCTTTGAAGAAAATGTCTTTAATCCGTGATAATAAAATATAAGTACATAAAAGATATAATATTATATTGTAGGGTCCGTGGTGCTGTGGTCAATGTCGTTGACTTTCGTGATGGATTTCACGGAATCATGTCCCAGTACGAACAGATTTTCTTAATTCAAATTATCCCTCTCTTTCAATTGTAAAATAACTATGCAAAGCGAGAACAATCGGCTAACCACTAGTTTTAACCTAGCACAATCTTTCTGACGTACTCTTTTCGAAAAAATAGAGGTTAAGCAACTGAGTAACAAACAGTTTTCGTAGAAAAAACTTCCATTAGAAGGCCACATGATCTACTTATAGCGAATGGACATGACTACACAGGTAATTTAGCATATATTTTATTTTAAAAAATCCCTCAATCGGTGGCGTTTGACAAATCGGTTTTTTTTTTTAATTCACGATTTTGCCATCATGTGCCAGGCTAAAGTCGTTCTGTACCAATTTTTTGTTTCATATTTTCGAATATTTTTACAAAATTTGTTTACCTTCATTGTATTCTCTGATTTATTTTACATTGTATGCAAAAACTTAGAACCTTTTTAATTTGAAAATGAAATTGATATCGCAAAAAATATGTTCAAACCTTTATCTCATCACTATCCAAATCTATTCAATGAGTTTTACCTTTATGCCAATGATATATAATATTATATTACGGTATAAGATGTAATGTTAAAATTCAATTGTAATCCCAGAAAAAAACCAAAAAAAAAACAATTCATCATGATTACCATACGTTTAACATCTGCTTATGATCCAAAGCTCACATGTTCCAGGTAGAAAGACAAACATACAACAAATGTTACAATAAGGTTATCCTCGCAATAAACATAGCACATGTGCTATTATGAATAGAAACATAAATAATTGCTAATTTTACACGATACCTGTGTCGTTTATCAAAGACTTAGAACCTGTTTTTGTTTAAAAGCAAATATTCGTATTTACGTTCTCGTATTCGTTATTTTTGAGCTTTTATATGAGAAGTTATAAATCAAATAAAAAATCTAAGTAGATTTTACATATTTATAAATACCGGTATTGTAATATATAATGATTTTTTTTATTTTACTACAGATAATGAGCTGATTTTTAAATAAAACTTACTTACATACTACGTAGCGGAGATTGATCATTTTTGGTGGAATGAAGCCACATAAATACTTCGAAATAACGAACAGGAAATAGAGAAAAGTATTCCGTTAAAGTCATATTTCCGTTAAATAATTTATCAGTAATGGTATTAAAAAGTAATAAAGGGGGCATGTCTTATTAAAAAAAACACCTAAATACATTTAAATATCGTACACAGTCAATATTTTTTTGTAATTGATTTTCAATATTTTGTTAAAAATACAGCTAAATAATTGGTCAGTACGTGTTCAAACGTCTACGAACGTGTGATGACATCTTAGTCATTTTTAAGTACAAGCTTAAGATCGGTTTCTCTCTGTGAATTTAAACAGTTTTTACAACAGTATTCATTTGAATCGTTCAAATTTAATATTGAAATTCCACCAAGCACCTTCAGTCGAAATCTTAAATTATAACAGTATTCATATTTAGCAATGTATATTTATGGATGTAAATTTTGTATGTTTGTGTATACTATTTGAAAATTTTAAATTATCCGTAATAAACACAATTTTGAAATACTCTTCAAAATTTTCGTGCTTCTTTTTCACTTGTTATTATAAATCGAATTAGTATAAGACAAAAGCGAAAATGCAAAGAAGGTATCCTTCTTTTGATATTAATTAGCCTTACTTTCTTTTCTGTGTATAAAATTATGAACACAAAACAAAATAACCGTTCTAAGAAAAGCCCCAAAGACGAAATCCATTGTTAAAAGACTGAAAAATACTTAATTAAAGTCAAAAGTATCTGTTTGTGTGGTATAAATTTCCACAGTCGCGTGATTTCATTTTGTGCGAAAAAAATTGTATTTTTATTTTCTTAGTACTTGATCCGTGAAGAACTCGCAAAAATTAGTTTCATTTGGTTATAAAAGTTACCTGGTATTAAAGTTATAGTTTTCCTTCCTACCACCTATCCTAAACATATTTTGGTTAACGAGTTGCAAACACGGTATTGCTGATGAATAAATCACAACAATTTTTGTGGAAGGATATAAGAATAAAACTGAAGGACAAAATTTCAACGAGGTATTTATTCAAAATATTATCAAAAGTATTAATTTTTATTTTTAACCAAGAGATGATAAAACAGGATAAAAAAAATCATTACTGAAGACTTTCAAACTATTTATAACTTACATCTATAGATTTTTCGAGGAATGCGTCTGTAACTTTTAGGAAGTTCATTTTTATTAGATAATTAAATTTGATAAGTTTGTTATTAACTTGATTATATTACAATTTAAAACATTTCTTTCACCTCTTTGAGAGCATCTCTTCAGACTACCGTACGGGTTTTTTTTTTAACATAGTAAATATTGATAATAATTATTCTTAACTTGTAAACTAAAATATGGAGGTAAGGTTTTTTCCTATCTACTGAATTCAGGAAAAAGGAGAGCTAGATACAAACTATTATAATACTTATTATATTAACATTACTATTTCATATATAGATCTTTTTATAAAATTCATTAGTGTTTACAAATCTGTTTGAGTTAACGACACACCTTAAAACTAATAAAGATGTAGTGACATAAATTTGTCTTGAAATAATAGCATTTTTCACATCTTAAAGATTTTAGACTCATTGTCATAACGCTTTTTTGTTGCTATTGTATGTTATGTAACAATTTATTGAAAAAAAAGTATGCCACGAAATACACATGCTACTGGTGCCTTATTTTCGTTCCTATCAATACAGCGTGCGGTGTTCGATTTATTTAATTTTATTAATTTTATGAATATTTGTAGAATACAATTAAAAAATTAAATTATCAAAGATTTTTATACCTCAGAATCTGGAAAATTTTATTTTCTACTAAAAATATAACTGGCATAAATAATAAAACTGATTCGAAATGGTTTGTTTAATACGTAAAATGCTTCACACGCCTGATCTCGAATTGATGTTGTGGCATATGTATGTACAATGTTTCACTTCGCAAACATTCCATGTCAACCGAAAAGCCTATTTATGAACTCAAAATGTCAGGAACAGGATGAGATGATAAGAAACAAAAAAAACAGCCGAGGAATGTCAAATGAAAAAATATCTTCCACCAAATAAATATATACAAAAAAGCATGGAAATTTACTTGTTTCGTTGTCAATTTTGAAACCCTCGAGAAATTTATTGCGGTAGAAATAATATCTTCACATGAACAAAATCAATCTCGCTTCCAGTTGCAAATATAATACAAATCATTTAGATCATAATTGTAGACTGTTCAGAATAAACATGAAAAACACAATAATCACGGAAAAAATCATTTAAATCTATAAATATATCTGAAAAAAGAATTATAATTTGCGATATTTCATTTTGAAATTCAATGTAAAAATAAGTTATTCAAATATTGTTTTCGTTAATATATAATTAAGTATTGTACGTCAATTGTTCAATTCTTTAAGAAAATCTTTTCTTACATTTTGTATTTATTGAAAATATACAAAAATCACTCTAACGTTTTCTATTATCTCTTTTGATTTATCAACTTTTAATGTGCTAATGTTTCGTTTTTTGTAAATTTTCTGATCTCAAGTTTACTGTCGTAATGGGAACGAAATAATTTATTTTTCTTATGACAAACATCAAATTTATTTGGTTGCTTTAAAAATGATATTATTTTTTCGATAATAGTGACAGAATCTTACTTATCAACCAAATTTTATGTAAATTTGTACGGTGTTTTAGCTTTAAAGTAATTGATTATAAACATTGATGTTAAAATTATATAATTGCTTAAAAATATTAGATTATAATAACTGCGCTGCCAATTTCCACCTCTTTTTGTTTAAATGCAACTGTCCTCCTAAAAAAATATGTAAATATTTGTTTTGAAGTAAGTGAGGATCAATATTTATAATACAACAAATCCTGGTAAACGAATGCAATTGAAAAAAATTGTATGTGTTTTTTGTTAGTATAATTTAGATTTATAGTACTTGCCGGTCATGTGGCCAAATCAACGTTCTTACACGTTTGTCCTATTGGATTGCCGTTTCCACGGGCTTGAATCACCAAACAAACAACTTTCCCACGTAGGTTTTTACAGAAAATTAATAAATTTATGTTGGAAAAAGCATGGATATTCGTGATCATTATTTTCTTTCAAACAATTCTAAAAAATTGACGCATTAGCTTTCTACCACTGCTGTTATTTTTTAACTTTTTTATATTTATCTTCTATATAAGTGAAGTAACGTAATATCAAAAAAATATAATTGAAACAATCTTGTATAGTTATATTTATATATAAATATATGAATTCTGTTTTTTGTTGAAATTAGTTATAGTCAAAAATATTCAGTTTGATAACCGTATGCATTGTCCCATATTCCAGCAAAAGGAGTGGGCAGCCGCTTTGACGACAACCGTTTGACTCTCCGCATTCATAGAGGCAGAGGTGGAGGAGGCGGCGCGAGAAGAGGTCCTCAAGGGTCTCCTTTGAGTACGGGGTCGGCCCATAGTACCACCACTTCACTTGGAAGTGCCTCACCTGAAAGACTGCATAGGTGCGTAGGGATGGTTGATAATATTATCTTTTAATGTTAGATTTAAACAATTTTATTCGCTTAAAAAATTGTATTTAACGATTCATATTCTTAAATAAGAATATAAAATATCGTACCGCTAGACAAACACCGCCATAATCCCTAATGTCATTCAAAGTTTTCAATGAATTTCGTCATCAAAAATCAAAATAAAATAAAGCTATGTTGCATTATGTTCAATTTATAAAATTAAAATATATCGTCGTCAAAAATAGCCATTCATTAATGACGATAATGTTGTTCCAGGTGTTTTTTAAATAGTTAAGATTTCAATGGAGTAATAATTAATATAAATTACAAACAACGCTAAGATATGAAAAACTTACACTACAAATAAAACTAACCAAGCATGATTTGGAATTTACAGCTTAAAAACTGGTGTTTTACTAAACGAGTGCGATGTATTCAGATAATTAAAACACAAAATCCTACAAATTACTTATTAATATGGTTAAAAATAAATAAGGAATCAGTTTGTTTATTATTATAAATATATTTTTAACTTTTTTTTATCGGATAACATTTGTGAAATTTTATTATAAAGTATGTTTATATACAAATATTTAAATATTCTTGTATCATGTTAAATAATTGTCAGTATTTTCTGAATGTGCGTTATTTCCTCGTGTACCATCTATCAACAGAAAAATACACCATCCTTTCTTTAAAAATAATGAAGATACTCGCAAAAGATCGTTCACAAAAAAATACGAAGGCAGAATCTGTTATATTTCAAGATTCAAAGAATTTTTCAAGCACATACTTAAGCTCATATTCTAAAAGGACTAACATTGAAATGATATTGAAATATGACGAATATTAAAAGAGTCCCTCTCAAATTTTACTGTTACGATATTTTTGAAATAAAAATGGAATGTATGTATCAGGGAAAACACAAGAATGAACATCATAAAACTTTTATTCTGATTATAAATGTAATATTCAAAATAGTTTAAATGGGACACCGATTTCATTACACAAATTTAAATCAACTATTCTATTAATAGGTAATTACACCTATATTATTTTCTAGTGATTTTTTAGTAGATAAAATATAGCAACAACCCTTTTGAATATAAATTGGTTTTTTTTAATTGAACTTTATCTTAGTTTTTGCCCAGATTAGCATTTACAAAATACCTATTTCTTTTTAATTTTAAAACCGTCGAGATTAACATCAATAGAGAATTTTTAATAGTTTGTATATCAAAATAGTAGTTGAGATTATCAATAACAAAAAAAAAATCTTTAGTTTTAATATATTTCAATAGGTGCTTAAGTCTATCTTAATTTTTCACTGTTACAGATATTCCGGACAACGGCGCAGTCATGAAAAAATAAAAATCTCAGTATCGTATCCATCAAGCGAACAGATATGTCCTGCTGGTAGTCCAGGAAGTCCGCCAGCATTATATGCAGTTCACTACTGCTCCCCCGCCGGTCAAGAACTCACATCGTCTGCCTTGTATCGAGGAAGAGATAACCACTTACGAGTTACTGGGCAAAGGTTGTCCGGATCCCGTCATTCGAGAAGGTCGTCAAGTTGTGATTCCAGCTCTGTCACAGTCGAAAGAGAGATGAGTCCATCACCTTCGTCAGTGATTTACGAAGATCCTAATAAGCCTAAAGCTCAACGAAAGATGGGCAAAAGAAACATAAAGGCTCAAGTCAAAAGATTTCGCATGGAGACAAAAGCGGCCAAGACTTTAGGGATAATTGTCGGTGGATTTATTGTCTGCTGGCTACCGTTTTTTACAATGTATCTTATAAGAGCATTTTGTGAAGAATGTATACACCCACTTGTATTTAGTATATTATTTTGGTTAGGCTATTGTAATTCAGCAATTAATCCATTGATATACGCGTTATTTTCAAAAGATTTTAGATTTGCGTTTAAAAGAATTATTTGCAGATGTTTATGCAATCGACAAACTCCAAGTGGGCCATCGAGAAGAGGTTCTGATGGATCTCAGATGCGACAGGGAAGAAGCCCTAGTTATAACCCTCAAGCACCTGGGAATTCCCTGGGAGAAGATTCAGATCCTGCGGTAGAAGGATCAGATTCGAGGTGACGCAAGGACAATGCGTTTCTTTGTGAGAAATCTAACGGGCATGCACCCAACGGCTCATGCAAATGGGCCGCTAATAAGTCGAGGTGCTCCGGTCAGTCGCTTAAAGATAAAAAGCAACAATACAATCAAGCCGTCCACAAGTATGGCAGTTGTTGTCAAGATTTAACCAACTTCACAGACAAAAGAGAACTCTTTGTTTTCGCTGAAGAAATGCTATCGCCGAGTGAAGCAAAACTGCAAAAAAAGTTGAGAAATATAGCTCTTAAAGAAAGAAACTCTGAGATTAGGCGATCGCAAATCTTAGAAGGGAAAGCTTCGAAATGGAATGTTAGGGTGAGTAAAAAAAATAATGAAATCGTCGGAAGCGAAAATGATATAGGTATTAGTAAAGAAAAGAAATCGTTACTCTCAATGGACTCTAGAGATACGGTGTGCTGGTCTGAAAGCAATATTAAAAGGATAGCTGACTCAACTTGTTTGAAGAGACATGATACGTTTTACATGTAAAGCAACTTTTCATAATAAAAAAAAAATATATGGCTTATACTTCCAATGAGCAATATAAGTCTTTTTATTGCAAAAATAATTTAAAATCTGTTTATTTAATGTGTGTAATATTAACTTTTTTATTATTATAAAAGAAATGTGATAAATATTATTGATGATTGAATCATCAGATTATTGATAAATAATCGTTTAGTAAAATTATATTTTTTGTATTGATTGATTTCGAATTTAAATATAATGTAATATATATGTTCTGTTTCATTAATATTGTCAGATGATCATTACTTTATGACATCGTATAAAATATTTATGACAAAAGAGTACATTTACCTGATAGTTAAACAGTCACATCGTTGACAACTTAATAATATATTATGTATATAAATAATCAAAATTTCTGCTGCTGTTTCTAAAACTTTCGAGCAATGTTCATATTTTAGGATAAAAAAAAAGTTATTGCGTAGGTACTATTTGTATTAAAATAATATACCTAAATAAAATTTAATATTTATGTGTTTCATAATATTACCTTCAATGTTGAAAAGATTATGAAAAATATATAACGTTGCATGATACCATACGACTCACCCATGTCTAAGCATTTCAACATTTCATACACCTAAGTTTTTTAAGCTAACTATGAGTTTTTCAAGTATTCTGACAACTTTTCAAGTAATCGTACCTTTATCTTTACATTGTGTAATTTAAAAACGTACATATTTATTTTCATCGCAAACTACAAACGAAATGCTCTAAATAAATTTAAATAAAAATCAGTTTATTTTTTTATTTTTTCTTTAACTCTCAATTAATCCTAATTAATCAAACGTTAAAAATAGCTACGTTTATCACCACGACTAAAACGATTTATTATGAACATTGAGAGTTTTCCAGGATATTGACCAAAATTGTTTATTTGAATATCATTATATCTGCAAAAATCTCTTTACCTTTCTTGTACTGTCTAGGAAAATAACACCACCGTCAAGATAGCAATGTGTGAGCTAAAATATGTCTATAACTGAGTTGTAATATTATATTTAAATTTATTATAATATAAATACTGCGACTGATGTTTGTGAAATTTTAATAAATGTGTTAAAAAGTACTATTATGTGTTCCAAATTTATCAATAAATCCAAAAGTATGATATTGCATTATCGATGTTTTCTTATGTAAATATGAAGTTTATTGCATTATTTATATAATAAGTAATCTTGACTGTCAATAAAGATCTAATTTTTAATACTTTCGATGGCTTCGGCGGTAGCTTTGTGGAAGTTCATTTTAATAGTAAGTCTGAAGATGCCTCTGAAAGAGGCGAAACACGTGTCACAGTTAGTAACACAATACGTGGAATAATCAAAGTTAATTTAAGTTTTCTATCTAATTTTTAATATTTTTAACTACTAATAAAAACATTTTTTTTTAACAGTGACTGAGAATCAAATTTAAAATGTACTCGGTCTTAAACAATTGCTTCGTATTTATGTTATAAGAAAAAAATGCAATAACATATTTAATCCATAAAAGGTCGTTTTATTTTCAAATAGGTTAACTTTTGTTTAATAACAACCGTACCCATTATCATGACAAATAGACACCTAGGATAAAATAGCACAGAAAAGGTTATCGCAGTATTAAATATTATTTACGTATAGTGAATAACACGATTTTAGTACTAAGTGAGATCATCTTAAAGTTTTAATTAAACTAATTTTTGAAGTACACAAGCTAAACATAATCAAAGCTTAAAGTATGATGTTTTCGAGACAGATAAAAATGGGAAATTTCATTTCTTGGTGCAACATGCGGTTCATTCCATTTTTATACCCAGATAGTCAAGATATAAGTGCCATTTATTTGTCCTGTATTAGAGTTTCAAAAAATGCAAGCAACCTGTTTTTTTCATCACTTATTTGTAGGGAAGAGATTTTAAAACCACGATATACCAATTAAACAAATGACAATATTGCGGACAGCCAAGTAAGATACTGAGAGCAATTTTACCGTCATTCTGAATTCTGATAAATGCAAGACAACGATGTTATTTTGAAATAAAATTTAAATAAATTTTCCGGAGCAGATTTTTTACCGCCGGAAACTTACGTAGTCTTAATTTTATTTTAATTTCACTTTATTTTTGATATACTTTATTTATTTATTTATTTATTGTTAAAAATCAAAATTACAGTACATGACATAACAGCTGACGCCAATTCGCCATGCACTTGAAAAATATAATAAGACAAAATATAAAATAAAAATACACAGTACATCAAATTCAACATAAAAAATCAAGAAATACAAAAGAAAAATTTATCAAACAGTTCACAAATACCATCACCAAAAATGTCCACTTCTCTAGGCAATGCGTTGATTAGTCGAACGGCCCTTGGAACTGGTGACTCATACCTCCTAAGCGAGGTATAAGTTTTTAGAAATAAAAGTTTTTGCTCATTGTTTCGCCCACGTAAGAATAAATTGGGAGCATGTAAATTAATAGTCATGAGAATTTCAGGATTATTAACTCGGCCCCGAAGAAGAAGAGAAAAATGCTTTAAGCTTGAAAACGATCTTCGAGCTTCAAGTGAGTGAAATGATAACATTCCTAAAAGAAATTCGTGTCGCTTATTGGTTCAGGTTTCAATATAAATATATCAAATTAAAAATATTAAATAATTATATATATTTTTTTACAGAATTAAAATCTCAAGCACAATAAATAAGGTTTAGAGGAAGAGCGAAATATTAAATAGTTAAAATACTAAATTAATAACGATTTGAAATCTTGATTTATATTACATTTAACTATAATCATTCCTGCCAATGTTTCAACCACTAGCCTGGATTTTTCACTTGTTCGGATATTGCAAATTAAAAATGTTCGCTCTACGTTGGCGTTTGTACCCGGAAAACACAATACTTTTAAAGGAGGACAAGGAAGAAAATTTCAAAGTCAAAAGAGGACACAATTTTTGAATAGGGCAAAGTTTCCAAAAGGAGGACAATCCTCCTCAAAGGAAGATGTCTGGTCACCTTATATTATTACAAAATTGTTTTAACAAAAACTTCAGATGTCTCTGACTTTTATCATTGCCAAGCGAATGAATTGTTTGACTAATGGAAGCCGAAAATATCATTATAATATCATGGAAGTTTCGCTTGAAAAAAACGGAATCGTGCTACTCCACTGTTAATGAAAAAAAATATGTAATTATGTAAAAATCTAACAAAGTTTTTTATTATGCTTTCATTGGCTACTTACTGATGAAATAATTGTCAACTTAGTTTGATAAGAAAGTTAGCCGTGACATCTGTTGTACAAAGCTGAATAGTAATAATAAACATGCCCGGGACATTTCATTCACAAAAGTGTTAACAGATGGCGTACGACACAACATAAAATTATATAATATGTAAGGCGTAGAATTAAATGAATTATTTACTTTCGGTTAAAATGGTAAGATCAAAGGTGGGGAACCTTTTGATTTATTAAAAAAAATGGTATAAGTCAAAATGCCACATCGCAGTAGCTAAAAGGCCGCAGGTTCCCCACCACTGGGTTAGATCATTTTCACTTATAGAGTAGCTCCCCATAAAACTCTTTTGGCTATTTTATTATATGCTCGGATGGTTGTGATAATAAATTTTAAGTATAACAAATGTGTATTTATATTTTCAACGACATCAAAAATCAAGTTCACTTGTACTAGTGAAAACCATTCAATCCACAAGCGCAATTATTTTAACCCTGACCTAACCTTTAAAAATGTAATATGTCACAAAAGACTTTTTTTATGATGAAATAAATTTAATATTTTATGTCATATTGGTTAAATTATTTTATATTAATGCACTTTTTATTGAAATCATAAAAAAAGTGCATTTCATTTAATTTTTCATTGGCCAAGAATTAAATAACACAAAACAGCCATAAAATTGACTAATCTTTTGTATTGTCATCTAGCGATTGAAAAGGGCGACAATTCAAATTTACCGCGCATGCGCAAAAGAATATTGATTCCTTTTACGTTCATACGAAGAGCGCGCTTAAAACACGTCAAACCGTTGTTACATTAAATAAAAATTGGATCTACTCTAGCATAATGACTAAATTAACAATTGCTTGTTTTCTGTTTACTTCACAATGTATTTTCATAGCCTTTGGCAATTTGGAAGGCCCGTTTTTATTCTGGGGGCCAAAAGAATTATCATCATATAAAAGACCAGCTTTAAAAAGCCTGGAGCAAGACGATTTGGTGGATATTTACGAGAATCAAGCTGCGATAGTTGTTTTCAACAACCAAGATTCTCTTCCCCTTACCAGTGATAATTTTCCGCGCCTCAGGAAGCTTCTGGAGAGAAAAACAATGCTTGTTTTACCCCAGGACTTTTTGGATGTCCATCCGGAATATATAAACAATGAAACTCAGGTGATTTAATAGTTTTCATACATATAAATGATTATTGCTGTTTGATACTTATTGTGGTGTAGATCAAATTGAATTGATTATGAAATATAACTACAATTGTAAGTATGTTTATTGGTAACATTGTTGACTCTATTCAACAAGTTGAACGCATTCGGTTTTGAGTTTAATTGTATATGCTTGTGTGCTTTTTTTAAAGCTCAATTATTAATATCTTGGTTTATTACAAAGTCGAAATTATAAACTGTTCTAAATTCTGCTTCTAATAAATTCCTATTTGTGAAATGGGAAACATTGTTAAATAAGAACAACAGTGTTAATTTAAGTATGTCATCCCTGTTATAAGAAAAGTGAAAAAAAAACACAGAAGTGTTACAAACAAAATGAATTTTCTCTCGCATACAATACTGTTTTCCGACGCCTATATCAAAGTCAAAGAACTGTTTTATTTCAATATACAAAAGTAATAATATACTACACAATTAAAAACCAATACAAAACCGGATAAGTGCACTTGTCAGATATTTCCTAATATTCATTATATACTGAGTTAAGTTATATATTACACAAAGAGATACTTAATTGTGTTTCAATCTTTTCCATAATACATAATTTATTAACAAAAAGACACTTTGACACTAATTTTAAAAATGTTATTTAGTCACTTTTCGCAACACGGAGACGATGCGTAATATTATATAAACGAAAACTCACAATACTGGCCATCATATATCACAATATACTTTGAAGTGATTTTGACAAAATCAATAGCTTTTGGAGTGGGTTTCAATGCAGTTATCAATGAGACGATTAATCGTATGTGCTCAATTTGATGTATTTATTTTATCTCCAGGTTATCACTGTGCAAGGTCCAAATTCTGAAAGGGATGCAGAAATAACTGAAACTTTTGATCGTCTTGAAGACATCTACGGAGAAGGAAGAGTATTGGGTGTGTTGGGAAGCTCCAGCAGCCAAGAATCGGTAGATGACTCTTCGGACTCTTCTTCACTTCATTCCGATTCGTCACCAGCTGATTCAAAAGGCTACGTTCGAGATAGAAGAGATATTATCACTGAAGAAGTTACGGAATCGCCAACCGAAATTGTTTACAATGCTTCTGGTACATTTATCGATGTTACGTGACCAAACATATTTATTATACCTGTGTATACACAGATATTAATCAAAATCCACTCAGCGAAGAGGGGGAGGACTTTTTTTTCAAATACTGGGGGGTAACGTTATAAGTACCACTTCCCCTTTTTAAGTTCGCATCTCGTAAATAAAGATATATTTTTACTAAGCCCCACCAATTCAGGCATTCGAGAATGAAAAAAAATGGTACTATTTAATCTATATCTGTATTCGAAGGGTCCACATCGTAAGCTTCGGTTACCAAACCCACGAGCTCGAATCCAAGTACGGGAAATTTTCCTTATTTCATTTTTCGGTTGATTTGTGGATTTCTGTTTGATTCCATCCTACCCATATTTTCCTAAAAACGGGGTGTAGCAAAAATGATTAGCCATACACAAATTTTGTAGGAACTCTATTCTTGAATAGTTACACTATAAAAATAAAGGCTTAACAACTGAGTTATAAGCAGTTCTCGTACGAACACTTGTATTGAGATTCACATCATTAGGAGTCCATATGCTGCACATTAGGATAGGACTAAAGTTGACGACTTAAAATATATTTTAAGTGTTTTAGTGTTCCCTGAATTCATTATTTGGATACTTACTAATTTTGATGGTAAATTTAATGTATTTATTACTCCCAATATAACGATATTTAAGACTGGCTGTAGTTATTAAATCTGGTCGTCAATATTTCTTTTTATTATAACATATTCGCTCCTTATATGGAGAATATGGTTGCCACGCGGCGTCTCATGATTCCGTTTCCTGCCAATTGCTTCGCTTCCTCCCATGACATGTGGACGATCGTCTCGGCAGCTGCAATCGCACCAGTTGGAAGAAGGGGCAACCAGATTGAGGCTCTCCGGAGACATCCACAGCACGTGACCCAGCCAGTTCCGTAACACGGTGCTGTCTAGGGCATCCAATTCCGGACCGTTTTTGTTATCCCGGGATTTCGGGATTCACATTTTTTATAATCCCGGGATTGAACGTTCGCCATTAAATCGTGGACAAATTCTGAATGCAAACAAATTTTTGGTAATCAATTTTGAAATCATGGGAATTTACGGATTTCCTAAATTTTTAAACTTAAGACGTTTCTTTAGGTCTTTTGCAGATTTAAAAAAATGTTATCACTGCCTGATTGCAAAATCCTAGGAATTCACGGAATTCCAAAGATAAAAAAATGTAGTAACTTTTTTTTCTTTACATCATTCGGGAATTTCTAAAAAAAAACTTAGTGGCTTATTTCAAAAAGCTAGGTATTTACGGAATCTACAAAATGAAAAAATGTGTTATTCTTTTTTAGCTATCATGCGGATTTCAAAATGGTTGCCTGATTGCCTGTTTTAAAAAAAATCGAGAGTTTTGCACTTCCGGTCCTCAATAACAATCCCAGGATTCCGGGATCCGGGGTTGAAGGCCCTAGTGCTGTCGTTTACATTCTGCAATCTCTAAGTTTCTTACGATAAAAAAAACACCTCACCCCATACATCATACGCAAGCATCTACTTTCGAAGCTTAGTATATGGTTCTTTTTTGAGTATTCATCATGTGCCATGATTCACTATCGTAAAGCTGCACTAGTAGAATGTTGAAAAAAATTAATCGTTCATGAATCAATCAATTTTTCTATCAATGTATTTTTGTTTTAGGAAAAATTCTCTTCTACGCTAGTGATTATATAGTTCTTCGATATGCGGTGGGCGAGAATGGTACTGATGATGAAGTATTCAAACTGAAAACCCTCGTAATGGTTTCTGCTGATGAAAGGGCAGAATACAGCAGGCTGATACTTGCTTATAGTACACCCAGCGGAAAGGTAAAGGGAATATTAATTTATGAATTGCCATTTACTTTGTATGAATAGAGATGGAATCTTCAAATTGGATGCAAGAACATATTCAATAGGACAGGTGGTCCGACACACGTAATTAATTTGTAATTAGTAAGTAGTTATATTGTTTGTATATACATAGTTCCCTTCTTGCCTCTTGAGCCTTTACTCTAGACCAGAGATGGAGAACAAGGGACCCGCGGTCGGTTAGAAATGATTGTTTTTATGCAAAGCCTTAATTATTCAACCTATGTGACCCACGACATGATTTAAAAAAAAAAAAAAAAAACAAGTTTTACTTACTTGCGAAAAAGGTTCGCCATCCCTGTTCTAGACCAGGCAAGCTCAACCTTTTTATTCTAGCGGTCCGCATAAAAATAAATAAATTATTACGGAATTGGGTCGCGAAGATATTTTTTTTACCTTATTATTAACGTAAAACTTGCTTTTGTTTGTTTGATATTGTTATTGTTTGATATCTTTTTCATATCAACGCGCATCGCAGTTGGTTGGTCGTGTTTTCGTCGAGCAACCTGCTGCGATACTTCGTTTTTACTACATTTATTTTTAGAAAGAACGATTCCGTTGCCAATCGTTTTATTTTTGAAAAATTATCTTAGAGGACATACCTATTTCTGATAAAACTTGAGGTTATTGAGGTGCAGAAAATGACGCAAAAAGTATTAGGCTGCGGGTTGGCCATGCCTGCTCTACTAAAGTAGAATAAAAAAAATCTTATCTTATCAGTAACGAATTAGAATCAATGTTTGTTTAATAATAAATACTAATACGATATTTAATCTAAAGATGTTTCTCAATTGGGGAAAATATGTGTCACGTTCCGTCTTAGTCAGTGGAATAAAAAGTTATCCAAGTCAATTTAATATTAAAAATGAATGTCAATAAATTTACCACCGAATCCATTGAAATCTAAATTATGTTATTTCGTAGAAGGTTTTAAATTGGTATTGTCATGTTAAAATCGTATTTTTATATGCTTGTTAATTGTATGCATAATTTTATTGTAATATTAGAGTAATGAGATGGTTTAGTTCATATGTCGTACTTTTCAGGTAACATTGCGGATCCGTTTTCCCGACAGCTTATCAGGTTACTGGAGCCTAGGTCCAGTAGAATACGAAGACTCTAGAGGTGGAGATCTTCTGCTGATGGCTAAACCAATCAACGCATATCTTGGAGCACCAAGAGGGTTTTCTTTCAGGTGCTCTGAACCTATCGTCTTCTACAACGGATCTGTCAGCGTCATTTTCGGAGGAATTCAGGTAAAATTTAGTTATATTACAAACTTATTATATTAAGCAAAAGCATTGAGTTAGAAATATTATTCACTACATGTTTACATAAAAAACTGATAATATTATTTTTTAAGGTTCAACCCCAAATTGGAGCCACTCTTCGGTTCGGGCCAGCTTATAATTGTATTGGATTCACCACTGTCCCAATATGGTATATATTTACTTATATATTCGTGATGGTTCCAACAATGATATTGATGTTGTTATCTGCATACCAATTAAGTTCAATAATGATTGATTTTTATGATCAAGCATATATATACATAACCGTATGATATTGTAGTTAAAAATAGTTTCCATGAATTTACCAAACTCTATACGCTAGACATTTGTTGTCCGAACGGCTTGAATAATTTTCAATTTACTGTATTAAAAAAATATCAACAGAATTAAGACTACTTTAGTTAAATGGACACAAATGTTATCATATGTTTAACTATGATCAGTGGTATCGATCCTTTATCTTTAAGATCGGTTATAAAGTTCTCACTACAACATTTGCAAAAACAAGCAATAAAAAAAACAAGATTTCTATGTTGAGATCACTGTATTCTATTAGAACTGGAACTCTACTACACTATTTTTTATATTTATTTTTACGTATAGGTTCTAACTTGAACCTTGCGCAAAATTTCCTTTGATTCTATACCATATATCGTCCGTTAATTTCTACAACCTCGTATCTCAAAATGTACAAATTTTCAGGAAACACATAAATGTACTTTATTCTTCCGCTGTAAAACATCACTGGAATGGTTTTGTCTTCAATATCTGTGAGGAACTTAATAAGGAAGGAAGCAAAGGCGTTTTCATGCATGCCAACTTCTTCTTCGTGCTAAACATAGCAAATATTTTTTTTGCCAATGTTTTTGTTTAAGTTTAACAAAGCATGAAATGTTTTCTTCGTGATAGTTAAAGAAATATGTGTGTATTGAATTTCTGAATTACATCAAAAAACTCAAAACTGACAAAAGTTGAGATACGTGTTTGTAGAAAGTTAACTACGATATACCTATTTGATCTACTGTACAGGTTAATTTTATCTCACGAATAAACGCTAATCTGATGAATTTATATTACTTTAAATATTCAACACGAACTACTATCACTTGCAATTTACCCTCCAATTTCAATTACCGGTAAATGAAAAATAGTTCCTCTAACTATACAGTTGTTTATCGTAAGATGTATAAAAAGACGTGAATAAAAACGTATAACACGATTTAAGTAAGTAAATCTATATTTTACTGATTTTTTAATCCAGGTTCATGGATTTAAAGTAGAAGATCGTTTAGAAGAATTGAAAATGTAAGATCAGATTATCGCTTATAATTTACGGTTGTATCAGGATCATTTAGTTAATAAACTACACCGGAGTGTTTCAATGTTGCCAGAATAGAAAACAAAACTTCCATTCCGCATGCATATTTACGATAATTTTTCAGTATTATATGCCTGTCTGTATCTGTCCATAATTCACGATAAAACATAATCCGGCTATTACTGATGGTAATTTTTTGACGGTTTACAAGTAATGCAATGCCTACATAGTACATACTATCGCATAAATTAAAACTTATTCCTTACTTGATCGTAAACATATGTAAATTAATTCTTTTATGCCAGCCCTGATACATTAATTTTTTGTTTTACCATGTCCGCTCCCAATGTGGAGCATATGGACTCCTAATGGAGTTTATCCTAACAGAAGTGTTTCTACTAGAACTGCTTGTTACTCAGTTTCTCAACCTCTCTTTTTCCAAAGAGAGTAGAAATAGAAGAAAAGGGCTAGGACATGACTAGTGGTTAGCTAATCGCTCTCGATACGCCCCGTTTATAGGATAGGATGGAAGGGAGGGGGGAATTCAAGTCATCACATACATCCATGCCTTTGAACAGAAATTCATAAATCGATTGAAAAATCAATTCATAAAACTGCCCGTACTGGGATTCAAGCCTGTGATGTCCGTAGTGGTAGCCAACGACGTTGACCACTCGACCACACAGGCGGCAATGATCGTCTAGTGGTTAGGACCCCACGTTGTGATACAATTATTCAGCACAAATAAATTTGATTTTTTTCTTCGTTTGACTTTATTTTTCAAACCGTGTACATTATTTCAAACATTTTTTTAAAAATTTAGGTCAGGAATTGCAGTTTCCTTTCTTCTGGCTCTCGCAGTTGGTTTGGCAATCATAATGATCACTGACATCAAAACAATGGACAGGTTTGAAAATACTAAAGGGAAAGTGTTGACGTTTACTGTATCCGAATAAATTAAATAATAAAAACAACAATTAATAATCCACAAACAATTATTATTATGAGTAGGTGTCTAGAATCAAACGTTACAAATTAACACATGATTATACTTTTCATTCGACTTCAGCTGTTTTTCAAGAAATCGGTCAGGTTAAATCAAAATTAATATTTGATATGAAAGTGGTTTACTTTTTAAACTATCATAAATAATTTAAAATTTAAAATTTCGACTGAAGGTGCTTGATGGAAATTCAATGTTTATTTAGAATTATTATTATTGTGTTACAAATCCTCCGAGTTGAATATTTTTTTTGAATATCAATATCGATACGCACAAAGTGTAAATTGAAATAAATGATTCTATACGCCTATGTGTTTTTAAACCCATAATAGTTAATGACCAAGTATATAAAAAAAATATCAGGTTGCCAAAATTTATAATTTCAATGACCAGTATTGTTATAAAATAATATGTAAAATATTTTTTTGAAAAAAAAGTCTGCCCTTTGTTAACTAAAGCATATCTTTAAAATATCAATTGAACATTTGGCAGCTTAGCTTTGAGACTTGATGCTTTTCAATGTTGTTGACTTATTACATTAATTGTGATAAACATTATTGTTTTATAAGCGATTTGCTTTCAAAATTAAATTTATGCCACTTCAATATCGTGGTTAAAGATGGACAGAGATATAAACGAATACGACAAAGTTGAGGATATAGACGAATCCTTTATTTATTTACAATACTTTATACTTATATGTTAATTTAAATTGAACTAAAGAAAAAAGATTGTTTTATTATTAAGTTTCTATCCTTTAAAGAATTTAAGAAAGTTTGATTCAAAAAGTTTTACTTCAACTGAAGTCAAATTAGCATGTATCGTAACGATCTAATTTGTCTGTTTGTACTAAAAAAAATACACCCCTTAACTTAAAAATTAAAAAATAACTACAATATTAATTATTATTGAATAAAGCAAATTAAAAAAAAAACATCTCAATTTTTACTGGCCACCATGTTACCAAGATTGACTAATGTTACAAACTTAGTTAATATACGTAATGTTTAACTAACATTCAAAAGATAGGTTAGATCCTTTCTATGCTGTTCTATAGGAACATCACAGACATCAATTATCGGGAGTTATTGTTGTTACATTAAGAATAATTGGTTTTCTCTTATTTGTATTCCAACAAAAGATATTTTTGAAACACAAATATTTGAGACGTCTAGTATCAAACACGACCTAGTCAGTTTCACTTTTTTTTCAGGGGAGTCGAAAGTTTTTTGACTTCTTTTTATCGAAATTTGAATTTGAATCTACTTAAATAACACACAACGTCAACTTATTTAACGTTGAGCGTTTACATTACATAAAAAATACTGAATCAGCGGATTTAAATCCTACTATCTGATTGGCTCTTAACTTAGCCACTTTTCTTTGATAGTAAAATCATTTTTGAAAGTTGATTTCCATACACTTGTAGGACGGTTTTGAAACTGAAGTATTTTATTTTGAATTCTAGGTACCGAAATTCACTACCGGAATTAGTAAAAAAGTGTACATGGGGGGAAAAAAGCTCGGACGTACTTGATACTAAATGCCTCATACTTAGGTATATAAATGATTTATTTTTCGATAACATATCCAAAGATACATTGTTTTTCTATGATCAAAATATCCTATCTTATTCAGATACTCATATCTATGTGAACTATTTTAAAATGTTTGTATATATTACCTAGCTTTATAGCTTTTGTGATTTTTAGTACGTATTCTTGAATAGTTATGACGACAGTTAAACCAAAGAATATTGTTAATGTGTTGTAAATCTTAGTATAAAAAAATATGAAAGGTTAAAATATTGTACAGTGCAACGGTTTCCAATAGTGTTACAGCTGATATGTGTGTGATTATTTGTTGTTGAATAAGTATTAAAAAATGTTTGGGAAGCCTTGCATGTTGTATATATGTATGTAATTCATATCATTGTATTAAATAAAAAAAACAAATGTAAATTTTGTCGAATTATTTTTTATACCAAAACCTGAAGTGTATTATATCTGCCATATTTTAAATAAAATTTAGTACAGAAAACTTAATTAGCAAAAAAACTATAGGGATGTTTAATAATACCATATTATTATGTGTATTTAATATATTTGTCGACTTGAAATTGATAGAACTCTATTATAAAAAGTTAAAAATATCAAAAGTATTTAGTTATTCTGTTAGAATAAATTTGATGTCATAATGTTGTTCTCTCCTCAATCAGTATATGTATATAGCTAACCTAACCAATAGTCCTGGCGATGACGTGACGCCGAAATATTCATTAACCAATTTTGTCATTTTTACCTAACGTATTAAATACATTCAATTGGTAGGCGCACATAGATTAATGTAATATAGACATACTTAAAATAAACAGAAAGTTGCATTAGTTTTCATTCAAAGATTGATTGGGTAATAATAAAATAAATATTTTTTGCATTGCCTTGAATAATAAAACTATTGTTTACCTTTTCGATATATTATGTTGTTAGCGAATTAACGAATTCTAACGATACGTTTACGAAGAAAGTCACTCGTTTGCCTCTATGGAAATATTGAATCATTTTACTCGTGCGGAACAGATTCGGACCGCATACTAAATTCGTACAGAAAAAATAATCGCATGAATCTAATTTGAATTGCTCAATCAATCATTTGTTTTTTTTTTATCCGCTTTGTCAACAGCAGTCAGAGTGGTAAAACACATTAATCCGTAGTTACACAAATCGAATATTTGTCACTTTCCTTCCGTCGTTCATCCAAGTATATATTGAATACCTCAACTAGTATTTAGGTTACCGGTATTTCAACATAATAGATTCAAGTCACTGTTATAGAACACGTTTTTTGCTTAGCATTTTTTTGGTCCATGTTTATCAAATTGATATTTACCAAAGCCGTGTCTTCAAATAAATAGACCTGAAAAATGGCTGCGGTTTTCATAACATAATGGTTAATAAACCACGATTCGGACATTAGGTATTTTGACACTTCTTTGCATATTTCATTGTTTATTGGTTACTGATACCGTTATCTTCTAACAAAATGTGCGTTATTATTACTTTTCGAATACAACGCAAAAGACAATTTATGAAAAATGATAATATAAAATAAACATGCAAAAAATTAACACTGTGTTTTAATTAAAAGTATAACAGTGTACTTCCTGTTCGAAAGCATGTATGTCTGGATCTCAAAAAAAACTACTAATTTGAAGTAGAAAACACAAAAAATTGACTAAAAAAGTAACCAAATTTAATTGTGTATCATAAAAATAAAAAAAGCTAGTTTCACTTATGATAATATTAAATATATTACGTACTTGAAGAATGCACTATTTAGGGGTCAATGAGTAAGGCAAAGATCTAACATTCTTTCATACAACTGTTGATTTTAAACTAATAACTCACTACTCAAATCTGTGGGCATTCCCATGGGCTTATCTTTTTCGCTATCAATAGCTTCAAACTCAGTGATGCATTTATTTATAATATGAACACGAAACATTCATTTGCTAAGCGTCAGTTAAAGTTTATTCGTGCACTTGATCGGAAAATTTATCAATATATTTTCTTTTATTAATAAATCACAGAGTGACAATTCTTCTACATACTTACTTACACGAACTGGAAGAAAATCAAATGACATATCGATTAATCAATGTCGGTATAGGTATCGGAGACAATTATCATAATATATACAATACTATGTGCAATGAGGATTGTCTTATATGACCGGTTTCTTCGGTCGTGAAGAAAACAACGTCGAATGCTAAATACAGTAGTAAAAAGGTCAATAGCAGTGCTGTATCTGAGTAATAAACTAATAATTATTATCACTGAAAATACTTTGAAGGATTTCAATCATCCAAACAAGTAAATGTTTATTTTTATATTTTATTGAATACATTTTAAAAAATCTGTATTTTTACCAAATTATTAGCGATGAGAAAACGAAACACTTTCCCTTGAATTGCCAAATTATCCAAAATTCGTTATGCTAAAAATTCAAGCGTCAACTAAGTTGATGTAAATAAATATTTGAATTTGGGTTACGTGCAATTGAACAGATATCTTAAAAATGATATCTGTTAATCAACGGATGCGTGTTAATAAAACTAAATTATTGAGTTATCTTAAAATTATTGCATTATATCATCGTGCATTTTTTTCACTAAAATTACTTATAGTTCCTTTGTATCATCCGACAAAACACAACTTTTTAGACTTATGCATAGATTTATAGCAATGCGATATTCGATTTTGAATGTCAGGTAATGAAAAGTGTATTCGTTGTATTTGGGTAAAACTCAAGATTTGTGACGACTATAAAAGAGAAACGCAAAAAAAATACTTTGTATATTGAAATATTTAATATAGAGGAAAATATTTACAATTTAAAAGCAGAGGAAAGTCAGACTTTACGAAATTTCATCAAATAATACACCCCTGTGCAAAAGTAATATTAAATACTCAGGTCACCATGTTCCTTCACAATAATCGTATTGACAAGACTGACGAGAAGACACTGTGTGGTGTGCTGAATGCAGAATATTTCCACCGACATCATCGTTGCATCTAATACATAGAGAAACTTGCATTGCTTCTTATAAAAAGACATCATCATCTGACCCTAATTTGACTCATTTTCTTTAATTTTCTTATACTAATAGCTTTTAATAGCTATAGATAATAAGGACAGATACATTTTGTTGTCTATTAGAGAAATAACTTTACATACCACGACACGTTTATCTTTCAATTATAATATGAAAAGGAGGAACTTTCTTACTCTTCGCTACCCAGATTAATTCAATTTATGCATCAAATTACTGATCCTTGGATTCAAAATACATGACTTAACTGCTTCGGTGATATTTTTAACTGATTCTGTTTGAGCAGCAAACCAGTATATTTAAAATGACATTAATTGCAGAGCATTTTTTTATAAATGCGACTGATCCATGTTAAAAATTGTCTATAGACGATTAAAAATAAGTCGTGTAAATCAATGAGGCATCCTAGCACCAATAAAACTAAGCCCGTTTTACTTTAACTTTCAAGAAAGCTGAAAGTTTTTTCGACTACTTGTCAGGGAAATTTTAATCCGAATTCATTTTAACAATTACAAAAAATCCAGATCAACCCATTATTCATTAAACTTTACTGAATTACATTCAGTTCTGCGATCTAATTTGTTTTTAATGCTTTTGGATTGGCTGCCTTTAATAGTAAAATCATTATTTATAGTATATTTCAAGCCACTTGTGGTACGATGTTGAAAATAAAAAGAAGGTATTAAAGAAAGAAAGAGAACACCAGCACAAACATGACTAGGCCGTGTTTGATACTGAATGTTTCATAAATGGATCATAAGAATATGTATCCAAAATTAACCAATAACTCGCATACTATATTATATAAGTTGTCCTGTATTTTCATTATAGATAATTGTTTATGATATTTCGAAAAGTAAATTTTGTGGTAATTATTGGCATTAACAAAATAATCTACAATAACCAAAACTCGTTCACAAAAACTCTAAGCGTCTCTATTATTTATGGATCTTATTTATGGTTGTCGCCCATGGCAACGCGTTAATAAGAGTTTATTGTTATTTTTTCTGAGATACTTCTTCTAGATTTTTCGACACATAGTCCGATTAGTAATTCTTTGAAGGAATTTAAATTAGACACATGGTATTTATTATGTCAATTAATTAAAAGTGTACTACAAACCGCGAATACTCGAATACTCTTCAAGCCACGTTTTATTAGTATTTCAATATATTCCTAATATTGTGTATGTGAGTTAACGTATGGTAGACGAAAGTAACGCATTTTAATTTGTGTATTTTATTTATGCCAGAAATTAAGTAACACTAAATAAAGATTTATTTTTTCTACCTCTTTTCAAAAGTAGTTTATAATAAATTGTATTATCTTTTAACAAAATTACAAACGCATTTTTTAAAGAAGATAGCTAAAGCGTCTCTAAAAATGTCATAACTTTTATTGTTTAACTATTATTTTAATTAACAGCCATTTCGCCTGTGTGGTCGAGTGGTCAACGTCGTTGGCTTCGGCTACGGAGGTCACGGGTTCGAATCCCAGTACGGACAGTTTTATAAATTGATTTTTCAATCGATTTATGAATTTCTGTCCGAAGGCATGGATGTATGTGATGTATTCCGCCCTCCCACCTATCCTATTCTATGAACGGGGCATATCGAGAGCAATTAGCTAACCACTAGTTCTGTCTAGCCTTATCCTTCTATTCCTACTCTCTTTGGAAAAAGGGAGGTTGAGCAACTGAGGAACAAGCAGTTCTCGTAGAAACACTTTTGTTGAGATAAACTCCATTAGGAGTCCATATGCTCCACATTGGGAGCGGACATGGTTTAAAAAAATACAATAACATTAATTTATGTTTTTTACTATTTATATTTATTCAATAATTTGTTTTAGGTAATTTTGTAGTAAGGTTCATCTTTTTAGAAACGGTAATCATAGAACAATAATTTCGAATACGAAAAAAGACTGAAAGTATGAAATAAAAATCACTCAATCATAATTAGAGAATGGAACAAATCGTGGAAAGTTATGAAAATGAATGTTTGTTTGTTTGTACTTTATGCGTTGCCACACCGCTCATTCGATTGCAATAAAACTTTGACAAATGTCTGCCATACAGTTCATTTTGACAACGTATGATTACACTTGCGCGAAGGATATAGTAAAATTAAATTACAGTAGGTGGCGCGTGTGTTTTACCATAGACAATCGGCAGCAAACGTCAAACAGATAGAAAAAGAAAGCATGCACTTCAATAAACACATTTTTTTTAGATTTAAAAAAATATTTGACATTACAGCTTACGCCAATGCGTCAAATATTTTGAAGTTGAAAGATCATACGAAATATACTCTATAAGAATTTTTGAAAGTCACATGAGATTAACTCAAGGAGAAATGACTAACTTGAGAAATGAATAATAACGAACTTGGATTATTAATTTTTGATAACATAGATTGTGTGGTCGAGTGGTCAACGTCGTTGCTCTCGGCTACGGAGGTCACGGGTTTGAATCCCAGTACGGACAGTTTTATAAATTGATTTTTCAATCGATTTATGAATTTATGTCCGAGGGCATGGATGTATGTGATGTGTAAATTCCCCCCTCCCTCCCAACCTATCCCTTGAACGGGACGTACCGAGAGCGATTAACTAACCACTTGTCCTGTTCTAGCCCTTTTCTTCTATTACTACTCTCTTTGGAGAGAGGTTGAGCAACTGAGTAACATGCAGTTCTCGAAGAAATACTTCTGTTGAGATAAACTCCATTAGGAGTTCATATGCTCCACATTTGGAGCGGACATGGTATTTTTTTTAAATAATTCTTATAGATATTTCCGATTTTGAAATTTGTGTCCATTCAGCTCGATTAAATGAAAAAATATTCTATTAGATTTTAATATAAATTTGAGTTCATTATAATTTGGGTGGCCGTGGCCCCCTTAAAGTCTGCTGTGGCTCCCCAAAACTAATATTTTCTTCTGTGGCTCCCTTGAAGCATGCTGTGCCCCCTCCCCAGGGGGGCATGTAGCCTCCGGTTGAGAAACGCTGCTCTAAAAGAACTAAAATACACCGGTATTGCAAAACTAAATATGCAAATAACGGAAAATTCCAGGCACGTCAAAACAGGATTTTACTGAACTGTGAATAATCCAAATTTACGTCCAAACCAAACTTAATAAGAGAAAAGTTTCTGCTCAAAAGTTTAAAAAAAAATCGATCCATAGAAAAAAAAATGTTATTATTTTATTTGTAGTTTTAGTCAAAATGTCCAAAAATGCATGTCACAAACTATAATTTTATGGTTTGAAAAAATCCAGAAACAAAATGCAATTTTCACATGCAAAATAATCGAAATTAATTGCACATTTTATCAAAATGTTCGAATAAAAGTCGAAATATAGTGTTATATAAAATATCCATACCGTAATTAGAATATTCCTAATGAATGTACTTCAAGGTGAGTAAATCAAATTTAACTCTTGGTACAATTCAATTTTATTTTTACCTAAAACATTTGGTAGTTGATTTGGCGTGTTTAATCATTTAGTAAAAAATATAACTTGACAACTCAATGTCGATAAAGTATAATTAGAAAACAAAATTATTATCTGAAAAAACATACTGTTCTCAACAGGTGTATGTTTTAATTGAAACATTCTTACCATTTGAAAAAATGTTAATTATCAAAACAATAAGGCGTAGAAACTTTTATTCGCACAATAAATAAATAAAATAGGATGCGCAACAATAATTGTCACACGATTTCAAATGAATTTGCAGAAATTTTCTCTCACTCGTTTCCGAGAAATGTACTCCACAGAAGGTGCTATCGATTCAAGACTCGACACGTTTTCCAATTCGACAGCTTTTACATATCATATAGGAATCATTGTACATATTAGATAAATTGAATGCATAATTGCCAGTTTTGCAATATAATACGCTAAACATGCTTTAATTTATATCCAATTGCAAGTAATAACAAGATTAACATAATTATATACAATAAGATAATGTTAAATCTAATATCGTTTAAAATTAAATGATTATATTTACATATTTGAATAGCTAATTTAAGTGTTTTACAAATAAATGTATAATATAATGTTGTAAATTGCAGTTAATTGATTTCCAAAAATGCCTAATATATTTATTTTTTTATAATTTTCAGATAATTTGAGACGATTAAAAACAGTTCGACGAGAGGAAAAGTCACAATAGTAAATTATTCTCTCTGCTCCCCATTTCAACAATCATCCAAAAAATATATAGTTATAAATGAAAACTATACAAAATCAATTAGTTTGAATACAACATCACAACTAAATATTTCATTACTGGACCAATACATAAATACCGGTCGACTTATGTGCCCTTAAAATAAGTATAAATCCAAATCTTCATCGCGAACAATGGTATTAAATATGTGATGGTATTTATAAATTCAAAAATCGATTTAAGTTTATTTTAAGGTAATTTTTGAAAATGCATCTCGGTATTGAAAAACGTCATGAATACTAGCCTCCCAGTTTCAGTTAAACCGGTACTGAGGTCCCTAATCACAACGTGTGCTAGTTCAGATGAGAACTATTTTTTATGTTTAAAGCAGATTATTTTTTGTTTGCGGTGGACATCTTTAGTTTTACCATTTTTTTTTATTTATCATTCTTCACATCGCAAAAAAATATACTTGTAGTTTTGTGTAAATTGTTTTTATAAGCATTAACTGATGAAAAAAAATGTCAATCTTCAGTTCACCCACATTAACTTTCATATAACTCATCATAAAATAACTATTTATTTTAAATATAAGTTCTTAACCTATTAAATTAAAGTCACGAGATATACTTTCGATCTAGGCAAGCGGTTTTTTTAAATGTATGTAGGATAAAATCATTATTGTTTACTTTTAAGTGCTGATCTTGTGAACTTGCAAAAGTATCGCGATGACTCATATTTGTGAAAGTAACCGATCAACAAAATCAAATACATGCAATCTTTAAAGCACGGTAATTTATAATTATGTATTATCTTCAAAATCAACTCTTTCAACACTAGGTATGGAATTCGTACGTATTGATTTTTTTGTTTTTTCTTTCTATCAAAATAATTGACATAGATAAAGATTAAATCCTAACGCCCATTTAATATTAGACCAGCCAGTCTGGCATGGAATATTGAGGACATGCTATATTTTTCTACTTAGACATTTAGTCAAAATTCATTGCAAAACTATATTTTTTAAATCCATATTCGTTCTTAATGTGGAGCATATGGCCTTTTTTATCATTTTTAAGGTGTTTACTGTCAATACTGTGGAATGGCATTATAATAAAAATAATAAAATATTTTTAGTACTTTTTCCAGATAAAATTTATTGGATCAGGACCGTTTTCGCTCATGGTGAGCAAGTAAGAAAAACAAGGTATGACAAACTTTTGTATAAATATCACTGTTTCATTGTATTTCTTATCAGTTGACAATGCTCACCATGGGCGAAAACGGTCCTGATCCAATAAATTTTATGTAGAAAAAGTACTAAAAATGTTTTATTATTTTTATGCCTCTATTTATGTTGTGTATCTCTTCTAAGCCAGTATATAAAGCTGAGTTAATGTAAGTATAAACATCCCCCAATCCCCCACACTCACCAGTTTGGTTGTTAACAACTTCTTAAACACTAATTTCCAAAACTTAAAAAAAAACCAAGACCACGCACCCGCCTACGCCCCGGTAAATCTGGGACTTAACGCGGGAAAAGCAGGATCAAAAAACATCAGACGAAAAGAAAATTGGAGCACGACTACATTGGTCCCAGAATTTGATGTATAGATATCAAGTAAAGTATAAACATAGTTCAGACGAAGGCATTAGCAGAAACAACCATCAATTATACATTAAATATATAATTATGTTTGCATAACTAAAATATTTTGTTTTTTTTTCATGTTATGTGATGTTAAATAACAGCCGTATCAAAATACTACAAAAATTCCATTCAAAGCGATAATTATGTTAGAGAGCTTTTTTTCGTTCTTCTGCTGTTTCTAGAAAAGAATCGTGGTCAAAATACGATGATAAATAATATTATAGTAAAAAACACACTGATACTATTATGTTGGTGAATGTTTATTGTATTTTTGCTTTTTTTTCATTTATTGATAATAAATATATATCTATATAAGTCTTGAGTAGAAAGTGTTAATTAATATGAAACAAGTTTTAAGAATAATTATCAGACGAGCTTAATAACCACTAGCAAAAAGTTTTTCGATATTAAGCGTTCTATTTATGACACTTAGCGTTTTTTGCATTTTTTATGACAAGTCATACCAGAATGTCTTGTTTTTGATTTACAACATCTGAGAAAATATGTGATAGAAAGAATTATGTAGCAACAAGTAGGCTATTTTATGAAATTTATAAAAGAATGAGATCGAAATTAATAATTAGACCAGTAATAGTATACGGAATCCAGGAGATTGAAAGTGACTAGCAACTTAGGCATAGAAAATTAAATTTCACTACTAAACATTTTCACAAACAGAATTGGAAATAAATCATTGCGTGGTCGCTTCAGTGCCGTAAAGAGATGTTAAAAAATAAAAATGAATATTCTTATTGAAAAATCGTTTTCTTCCATGGCTGTAGGAATCGTGAAAAATACCGCAAATCTAACTCTGGTATTGTAAATATCTGCATGTATGCATTAATTTTTGTATTTTAAATTTACTTTATGAAAAAAGCAGAATAAGTTTTCCGTTTTCATATGATTTAGATTCCGATTTTACTTAAAATACTACGACTTCACGACTTCAACTCCACATTCTGAGCATTTTCACAAATGTATTGCGAATCGTTTTTTAAATCAATGTTTACTTTCAATTTGGAGAATATAAACTCTTAACAAAGAACTTTTAGAGAATTTGTTTGAGAGCTGGTATCTTTGAAGAGGGATGTAGAAAGATGAATGTAATAAGGGCTAGTGTTTTAGCTTTTTCTTTCTAAATTATAAAAAAAGTTTTTCGGTGGATCGTAAGGAAAAAAAGCTAAGAAATGCGTAGATAATATTTTTGGACTAACGATAGTGTTATCATGTGTATTTACTTAAAAAATATCAGTTATTGTTCAACCTGGTGAGTTGTTTGACGATCATTCTATTTGGAGCAGTTTTGACTCGCTTAAATCCCCCATTTTTTCAATCGATTTATAGATTTTTGTTTTAGAACAATCTGACTTACACGTTTTGTTCCAGCCATTCGATCATACAATCAGAAGGTAGAACGATGAGATTATTAGTCGTTTATTTAATCAATTGGTTCAAAATTCTATCACTTCACTTATAGTACTATATAAAAAGTCGAAATGCTTTAATTAGGAGCAGACAAGGTTGAAAAAAGATTACAAAATCGTTTTTTATTTATTTAATACTACAATACGTCAATATCAAAACATTTACGTTACTACGGGTGTGTGCCTGACATGACCAAAGTAATGGAATGTGTAAAATACCGGTCAATTTTCGAAGTCTTAAGCCGTTTTATTATTGTTATCGTCGACTCGTGAGCAATGGGCAATCAGCAGTGGGCAGTAGAGTTTGGCAGTGGTCACCCAGTAAGACCACATTTCTCAGCCTCGGCCGGACGGCGTTTTTTGGCAGGCAAGCATATTCGCTCATGAGATCTAGTCGAACGAGACCACTTTCTTTTTAACCTATATCAACACGCGATACCAAAGAGTATTGAGAATTTTACTTGCGTGATAAGTTTCTATTTGATTATAACGATAAAAACTTTGACTAATAAGGAAAGAAGGTTTTTTGCATACTTTCATCACTTACAGTGTACTCTACCTTATATGAAATATTGCAGTTAAATTTAACCCTTTTTTGTTATTTATCAAACACATAAAATGCCAGTAATTATATTTTATATTAAATTACCTCAGGACGGCTAAATTTCAATTTTTAACTAAATGCATACCAGAAGAAAATTTGTTTCGTTATTTACAAGTGATTTCATTTAAACAAAAAATTAGTCTTAAACAAAATAAATACAGACAAAATTTCTTCTTATATTTGAATTACTGCATTATTTTTTTGACGGAGCAGATTGAGTGGTAAATAAATATATTTAGAAGATTTCGTAGTACGATTAGTGTAAATAAGAGTTCTTGCCGGTGATACACAAAAGTATTATACCGCATGCTACCCCTCTCCTTTCCCACAGACCAATTTCGATCGAAATTATTTTTTTTAAAATTACAAAACATTTTAACAAATTACCAGATTTATGTGATTTATTTTTTTATAGACAAAAAAATAAAGTTAAGTTTAGAAAATATATTTAATTTAGCAAGTGATAGGCTCCAGGACTTCCTACTCACTCGGTTGCGTGTCTAAAACTCGTCTGTATCCCCCAGTTTACGTACTTTGATTTTTTTATCGATTTTAGAATTTATATCGAAATGCGTGAATGTTCTTTAAAAAAACATACCTTTTCGCCTACTAATCCTGAAAACGGAGCAAAGAGAGAGTGAGTACTTATTAGTCAACCACAAGATTTATATTTACTACATCTGCACATATTTATTTCCCCTAAGAAAATGTAGTAATATTAGTTATTTATTTCATTCATATTTTTAAAAAACTCTGACTTTTATGTTTTTAAGCTGGAAATCATTAATAAATATACCGATTCAATTCGACTGCAATTATCCTGATTACTAATCAACCTCCGTTTCTTTTTGTTTTGGGCCCTTTTTTTGTTGTTCCTATAGAAGCATCATTGAAGAAAGTGAATATTAAAGTAAAACTTGTAGACGAAATAAGACTATGAAAAAAATATATAGAATATATGTATTTTTTGTTATTAATTTGTCCCTTTAAGCCAGCCCACAAACAAAGATATTTACGCGACAGCATTGTATGGTCTTGTAACTAGCAAGATAATATACTTCAGGTATTTATTCATTCACCAGCCATTGTTCCAAACAAGTGTTTTGCAAGTACCAATTCGCTGAAGTAGCCGTCACTGTGACTGGGCAGTGACGGTCAAGTTTAGTAAGCGCAGCATGTTGCTACTCCGCCGCAGGCTGTAGGTCACCTCTTCTCGTATAAAGAGGAGACAGCGCCAAACATTTCATTCTTGAATGTTGAATTGCAACGTACGGAAATTTCTCTCGACTAAGTAAGTGTACGTTTTGCTTCTTGTTTCATGTTTGATAATTGATTGGACTCTGCGGTTACAAATAGCTTGATCGAAGTAAAAAAAAGAACTTATGTTAGGTAGTAGTAAATTAATATCATTTAAAAGAAATGGTTTGTTTTTTATGCTGTCAGACTTATTTTTATTTGATTTCGCAACTAATGACATTTTTTTGTATTGTATTGTTTACGTTTGTTGCATGTACTGTAAGTATAATGATTTAAATTTGTGCTGGTCTTAAGTCCATATGTCTACCCTCTTTTAAGAGTGAGTAATCAAAGAAGGGTGCGATTTGAAACAATTTGTAGACAGCCTATCCTTCTCATGTTCTTTATTTTTAGCATTTGATAGGGTTTTGATGGCAGAATAAATTATAAAAAAGCTCATCTATTAGATATAAAGTTTTAAATCAATTGAAAAATAACCATTCAAATGATTCAAACTCTTGATCATGTGACGTGATGACATCGTCTTGACAAATTTTGCAAAATCTTTATTTTATATATAATATTAAGAATTTTACTATAAGAACTGAGGTTTTTTTATTCAGTGTTGATTCAAAAATAATTGATAATGCATATTGTAAGTTATATTCGACGAGGAACTGATAGTCTGAGAGTATTTTTGGTGAACCTAATTTGAAAAAAGTATGATGCAGTCGTGAAAGCAGCAGAGCATGATTTCAATTCAAAAGTAGGTATTTTGACAATGTTTGCAGATTTTTTTTTTATTATTTTATTTTTTTGCCTTCCATCTTATCTCTGCTCTCATCGTGAATCATATGGCTTCCTACTCGAAGTATGAAACATGTTTTTTTACGAGAACTGTTTGATAATTGATTATACAAGAGATATAAGAATAGGACTAGGACAGGACTAGCACTAGGACTAATCGATCTCACTATGCCCTTTCGAAGGGTAAAAGGGAATTTTAATGCATCACAACACACGTGTCTCCTAACAGAAATCGATAAAATGTTGTCTGTATTGGGACTCAAATCCGAACGATTCGTGATGGAAGCCAACGCCATTGACCGCTGCGCCATGTTAATATTTCCATAAAATAGAACAATATATTATATGCAAAACCCCAAACAATAACAGGCACAGAAATATATATAACTCACCAAGCTATTTTAAGCTCATGTACATAAAATAGTTTACAGAAAATTTATCGCGTGAGTTGTATGTTTTTAATGATACTAATTAGTCTGTAATTAATTCACATTTAAACCTATGTTTAAAATATGATATAGTGAAACATGGAAAGCAAGAATGTTAAAAAAAATGTCATAAGTCATGGAAAATGATGCGATCAATGGACTGTGAACCTTTCAAAAGATATAATCCAGGCATGCCCAAACCTTGGCCCGCGGACCACATGTGGTCTTATTGAAGATTTATTTTTGTGGCCCTTTCAAGGTTTTCAACATTATATACATTTTTAATTTTTTATAGAATACATGAAAAAATGTATTTCTAAATTTGTGACGAATTTTTGAAATTTTTGTTTGGGTGTCGCATTCCACCGCCAGACATTCATTTGTAGTAATACTAATTTCTACAGACCCCCAAAAAAAGGAGAACCGTAAATTTACAGCCCATGATCTTTTTTGTATTATTAACTACTAAGTAAGTGTTGAGGGACATCGGTAGTCGACTGAGCAAGACAGAGTGGCACACGCTGGTTACTATTTCCCTTTAATGGTCAGATTATATTTTATTAAGGATTTGAAAAAAATTGTATATTTTTATTGTGAGCTGTTTATTTATTATTAAAACAAAAATATCGTGTTATTATTTGGGTTCAATTTATTTATGGGCCACGCATAGAAATGAATTATTTTATTTGGCCCACCAAGTGATTTCAGTTGGACATCCTTAATATAATCGACCAAGTCTGTCGATGTATTTTAAAGTGTCAAATTCGACAACAAATAAATTTAATGGCATCAATTTAAAATGCAAAATGATTAGACACGTAACCAGCGGTGCATGCTAAATAATTGCAACGATATCACTCTAATGAGACTTTTACCAGATAACGTCTGCAGGTTTTTTTTGCGCAGTAATGCAACACTTGTCAATAATAATAATAAAAAACGTTGAATTTTTGAACAAGCTTTCTGCGGTGAATATCTAATGAACGTGATTTTATTTGCTTAAATTTATAACGATCTATTACGAATGCAAAGTAGGTTTTTTTTTTTTTATTCGACAAACTTTTTTCTTTTCTTTTCTGCATCACACCGAAGATGATATCTCCTCAATGATACAGTTAAGATACATTTTATTTAATTACAATTTGAAAGGCAACAATAAATAATAATTACAAATATATAGATACTAATAAAAGTTAATTAAATACAAAGAATTGGTATAATTACAAGTAAAAAAAACAATTAAATAATAATAAGCAAGAAAGATAGTTAAAGGGACTAATAAACAACTTTTAATTTTGAGACAGATGTGATTAAGGATTGAATGGTGAGGGGCAGGGAAGGTAAACTTTTTCTCCAAAAGAAGTAGCAAATTTCTTGAAGTGACATAAATTTTCTGAAGACGAAACTAGATCTGGATGCCCGATAGGACCATCACGATTATTTCTACATGACAAAAACAATATACTTCTTTCTTCGGACATAATCGGACAATTCCAGAGAATATGCTCTGAATCTTGATTACTGTCACCAAGCAGGTTTAGTATTCTTAGCAATAAACATATTGTAGACATATTATATATATGTTAAATGAGGTTGTTTTTTAAGAATATATTACGTTGGTTTAGCCACGTCATTACAGGTAAACTCGATAAGAAATCACTTTATCTATACTTAATACCTAAAATACAGAAATAAGTGATATCATTGATACCTTTGCTTGAGTGAGTGAGACATACTTCTGAATTATTGTGTTTTATTCAGTTAATTTTCCACGTGAATGCTATCTTTTGTCGGGGATTAATAACATATGCTTATAGCATTCCGATTCACAAAAACTTTTTTATTTTATTTTTTAGTTGGCTTCGAGATAATCTCTTTACGGATTTGCGCCAACGTCGTATGTGTCTATTAATACAATAATTAAATGAATATATCATTTTGAATACAAGATAATATTAAATGATTGTGTTTTTTTGATTTAATGTTAGTGTTTTTGCATTATAAACCCTTAACACTTATTTTGGGAGATAAACACTAGATTAGCAAAAAGCAAACTAGACTATCCACTAAAGTAACATCGGTTTCATATGTATTATATGATTTTTTAAAATGAGAAAAAAAAAATCATTTAATGTACTGTTTATAATATTTCTTTTTTTTTTGTAAGTAAATATTTGAAGCATGGATGTCTGTGATGTCTGAAATTCCCTCCCACTCATGCAATCCTAAGAATGGGCTATCCGAAAGCGATTAACTAAACACCAGTGCTGGTTCCTTTTTCCTTTTCCTTTTTCCTTTTTCTCTAATGACTTCCTATTCCTTTTTCTCTAATGACTTCGGGAAAAATAGGTTGAGCTATTGAGTAAAAGGCCGTTCTCGTTTAAAACCTTTGTAAAAATGATTAAAAAAAATAAAAATACTTAAATTTAAATATAAATTTAAAGAGAATAGACGTTTAAAAAAATATGTTTTTAATAGTTCTTTTTGTGCACCAATTATTTTTTTCAATATACTATGTAATGTATCATCATATATTAAACGGTAGTGACTAGCATGACCAAAGCGCTTAATATAAACTAAGAATATTCTATCATGTCGTAGTATTCTATCAAGTAGGTTGATTAACATTTAAAAAAATTCTCAACTGTAGCCGGTTCTCCATCAATAACTTTCTTTATTTCTTTCTTTCGGTGAAATTTACTTTTCACCTAGACTGCTTGGGCCCACCTTACAATAATAAATTAAAATATATGCAAGATTACTCAACTAATGCACATATATTAAATAGAAAAAGAAAAAACGACAAATAAGGGAGATGTTTAACATGTAACGAGTATTAAAATAAATGGCCGTTTTTTATGGAACTTTAGCAAAACATATTATGTTAATGTTTTGCTACATTTTATAATAAATCAATGAAATTTTTCAAACTTTAAAAAAATCATAAAGTTTTGTTTAATGAAAGAATGCTTAAATATTTGTTATATTAACTTCACTGTGTTTTTACACCAGCGACGTGAGTTTTTCATAATTTCATTGCCGAACTTTCAAGGAATAGAGTAAGCTCTACTTGAAAACCACCAAAGGTATACAAGACTTAAATATTCTATTAGAAGGAAAATAAGTATTCTTTTATATCTGATTTACATTAAATTGGATCCGAAGGCTTTGTTCTATATTTTGTAATTGAAATTAATAGATAATGTTATAGTCGAACAATCTACTGAATTATATTTATATATATGGAAATCCTAATAAATAATATTTACAATTTCTTCACTATATTCACAAAAATCGTATTGTATGTAGTTGTTTGTTCTTTTATTATTATTTAAGCGCTAATTATTCTAATGAAGTACAAGAAAGTAAGTTTGTACTCATTCAATCAGCAAACGCATCATAAAGTAGATGGGTAGAATGTACCTTAGATTTTTATTCAATTTATTTCCACGACCAAGTTACTTCTTGTGCCAGTAATAACGCTTGCTTATTTAATATTTCCGTTTAGTGTTCGTCTTCATTTTTTGGTCAAAAAATAATATGTAAAACTACATGTTGTGACTTATTAATATTACTACACTAAATTCATTTATTATTCGAACCATTGTTTATAAATTACTTTTCATATTTCAATATTTTTATCAATATTTTTTATCACGTGCATAATTACAACGTATGCAGTCTTAAATTATTTAGTATATATAACACTGAAGCTGACTAAATTCTCATATCTTGAAAATTTTCGCACTTAGCGAAACCGCTCCTTATATTTAAAATATAACATGGAATTAGTAAAAAAAAATCCGTAACAAGTTGACAGTAATTACAGTGCTTTTTTATTTAAACATATCTTTAAACGATCTTCTACTAATTTACTCCATGCTTTTTATGATTTTAGGCTAGTATTTTTTTTGCCTAAAATATTCACATAGTAATCCGCTGTCATTGAGCTTGCCACTAAAAACAAAATAAAGTTACTTCAATTAAACTGTTTCTGTGAGGCCTTAAGGACATGAATATCTTTTTTCATATCTTTACAAGCATATTATGTTTCGTTAAACTTTCAGAAAGATATTCATTGTTTTGCTAGAAATTTTTGTATCGAGAAGATTTCTTATTTAATTACTTTGACCAATCATAACACCCACGCAGCAACAATCTTTACAATCACGTATCGAGGGTATCATAATACTTATTAGCGGAAATTATTCAACATAGAAACTAGGTAGGAGTAGTACTATTATTATTATATTGGGCAATACATTGAGAAGGTCTTCCGATGTACAAATAAGAGAATAAAGCTAATATAAAACAAATGAAACCAAGAAGGAAAGAGTCTATTTACTAAATTTTGAATTATATACCAGATATATTTTATCAAAATCTGTCAGAGATAGGTGTCAATATTATTTTAGAATATATTATTGTATTTATCTTAAATAATTCAATATATTTTTATAAGTACAGATCTCTATAAAACGCATTCCAACAAACAGATCATTTTTTAAATCATACCTGTTGAATCATTACGAGGAAATATACATTTTTATAAACAATCTTTCTTTTCGTGAAGTATTCAATTGGAAATTTACGTAGGCAATCCATTAAATACTTGATACCCTAGTCGTTCGCATATTACCCAAAATGTGTAAAAAAAATCGAGTTAAAATTATGTATTCATAAGCACGATTTATTTTTAGTATAATGTTACAGAATGACTCACTACTTTTCTAAAAAAAGCTGCGAATATTCGTTATTTTGCATAGCGCATGAAGTGTTACAGAAATAGTAAATACAAACAGCGTTTACAGTACTAGTAATTATCAACTCAAAGTTGTCTTAAGATACAGTGGAAAGCGAGTTATATATATTCCAGTGCCGTTTATATTTATTTCTAATGATAAACTACATTGATATTTTTATTTTTAATAATTTGAAACAATAACAGTTGTATTATATTTATTTATAGCAGCTGGTATATATTAGATACAATTCCACAATATTGATGATTACCAAATACGATTGCAGAATATAATATTAATTGATTTAGTTATGTATCTGAATTGTAAACATGTGAGACAGTAAAAAATTAGAACATGGCTGGAAAAAAAGTTATATAAATATTTTCCGTTGCCAGTTGTTGCTAAAAATTAAAATTGACACAGTTTTGTTTGACCCTTTCTTAATACTTATTTTTACAACTGGCACATTACAACAAATATTGATATGAATCGTAATTGAGTTTGTTAGTTTCAACCAGAGGCTTGGAGTGGAGCTCGGAGCCGGAGCACGGAGTAGTGGAGCAACGGCATTTTGCCAGGAGCAGGAGCGGAACGGAGCACGAAAAACTTGTAGGGCTACCTGCTCCGAATATATATATATGTTAATATTATCCTTCGAAATACAACATGAAATAACCACAAGCGAATCAATGCAGTTATTAGAAGGTACAGAATTCTCATATTATAAGATAATGAATTAAAAAAAAAACTGGATAGAATAGAAAGAAACAGGGCTGTGTAGTCGCAGTCGAGAGTCTTGGAGTCGGGTGTTTTTCTTGAGGTAGAGTCGGAGTCGGAAAAATTGGAAAAAATTAAATTAAATATATTGAAAAATTATAAGTCTTATTATCATATTGATTAGTAAAATCTTCTACAATATATTCTAGTAATGTGGGTGATTTGATGGCGAACAGATATGTTAGTAAAACGGAAATATTTGAAGCATCGTTAACTTAATATGACCTAACATCGCAAGGCTTACGAATAAACTAAAAATGCATTCTTATAATTTTTATTTTACAAATAAATTGAATTTTATATTTCCACAAAGTTTCCGTCAAATCCATTGAAAATATTTATTATTTAATTTCGATAAATGTTTGCACCGTAGAAAATGTTTCAGAAAATTGCATTAGATAATAAATATATATAAATATAGTATTAATATAATGTTGATATTATGTGCAATGATCAATATAATAATTCAATAGTACATATATCATACACAGTAAGAATAGTTTTCAAAAATGTACGCCATTGTCTGTTCACCAGGTGTTCAATGAACGTTTCCCATTAAAGCCGGCATTTTCCTAATGGTCTTTTCACGTGCGTTAAATAATGCAGGTGTTGCTAGATGCGCGACAGGTAAGTGTGATTCCCCCATGTGCGCGAGGAAGTGATAAACCTTTTAATTTTATTTGATAATAGTCATCTTCCGCTTGCAAACGAATGGTTTATTCAGTTTTTTTTAATGTTTACTGTTCAAACAAGAGATTTAAGCGGCAAGTGGAATTGATACAATGTGAATTCAAACAAGTCATTCGTAAGAACAATATTAATATAGTGGTTTTCTTTAAGCCCCATAGAACAGTGTGTATATATTCAATTGATTATTTTTTTTAAAATTATCGGATAGTAACTGATTTACTTCTGTAATTGGAGGGACAAAATGACAAAAGGAAATTAAATATATTTTTAAAAACACAGTAAAACTGCACATTAAGCGTTTTTAAAAAGATTTTTTTTGCATTTCTATAATAAAATAAACTAGTGTCACCGTCGTTGAATTCTTCGACGGTTTTTACACGATTAGTCTTGTCTCAACTCAATCCTTATATTTCTACTATCTATGAAAAAAAGAGAGGTTGAGCAACTCACTAACAAGCATTTCTCGTAGAAAAAATGCTACTGGGATACCTGCATTAAGAGACCATATACACAACATATCGAGTAGACATGAAATAAAAAAGTTAAGGAGGGGTAGATTAAATACAGTAAACCCCTCAATAATGAAGAGATAGGGGGATCATTACTGGGGGACTCATTATTGGGGGGTTAAGATTTTCAATTGATTTTTTTTATGCGGAATTACATACTATTTTTTAATTAATTAATTGATCATACATATCTATATTACTTAAGCATATACGTATTCAAAATTATTTAAGTCATGCACATTATCAAGACATGTGAATTTAGAAACATAATAATTCGCTATAATGTATTATTATTCTATTTCAAATACATATTACGTTTAATCTAGCTTTTAAAATTATCTTACTGTATATCTGTTGAATATCCCTGGTTTTATCTAACTGATGAATCACCGCGTAAATAAGTCTGATGCAAAGTTTTTTCATTATTCGGGGGATTTAACCCATTATTGGAAAACCTGCCGCAAATGTTATTGGGGGGTTCATTAGCGGGAAGCTCATTATTGGGGGGTTTACTGTACTAACCAAAAACGTGTGACAGTTCTGAATCATCTAGGGACCACAATTACGTTCCGTTTACCGTTAATTTTTTTAGTAAGCGTTTATAATATGAGAGTTTTATCCAAAGGTTTTCAATTCAGTAGGCCAACTATTATGCGTATTATCTGTATTAGTATTGTGGTACACATTAAAGCATAACAAGTCGATAGTTTCTTAATGGTTCTGTAACTCTAAGCCACTCGCAGCATCTTATTTCCTATGTGTCACACATCACGTCACAAAATTGTTATTATCAAGATCATAAGTAATGTGTTGCTCTGTTTATTAAAAGTGATATTACTTGCAATAATTTAATATCAGATGACAGAAATGAGAAAATAATTAGACCGATTAAATATAAGCACGTACATTTTTTTTTCATCGTAACCAAATAATCAAGCATGGAAAAAAATAGCCATTTCCATGAAATCAATAATATTCAATTTGTTTTTGGCTTACGTGTTGGTAATAGTATATTTTATGTGATTTATTTAATTTTAGCACGAAATTATTAATTTTCCCATATTTTTTAAAACAATCGAATAAATATTTAAATATTTTGAAAATAAAACCCATTACAAAATATGTCATAGTCAATCCAAATTCATATGCTGTATTCGATCAAAATTGATACAACTTCGTAGACATTTTTTGAACTGGACGTTAAATACAATTTTAAGTTTAACACGCAACATTTATCTATTTCTAGCGAATTCAAAATTATCAGTTTAGTGAATTTATAAAACTCTTTTAAGAAACTAGAAGTAGGTTTCAGTATCTTTATTTTCGAAAAAAAAACGACTATCTTTTTATGAATACTAACTAAGTGAAAGAATAATATAATACACTATGTGACCAATACATAATTATGTTTGTGATTCAAAACGAAATTAAACTTCCATGAAGCAATCTATTCAATAAAATAAGCCATAAAAGTACATCCTTACATCGGTACAAAAGTAATCCGATGACGACAACAACTAAGCGTACATTGTTTCATCACAGAGGTGTCAATCGTCGCAAAATCTTGGCTCCGAGCGTTCACACGCAGCCTGTCATTTTTGCTAGCAGACTCGCCCCTGCCGACGGGCTTCGAACTAAGACCAAGTTTAATATAAGTTGGCAAAGTGTGCCAGTGGCACGTTCAACTTGTTCTCGCTCGCTTTCCAATGTGGATGCTTCTTTTTTATGCATCTGAAGATGTTTTCTGTCCAAGATATTTCGTGATCGTATGGGAGAAGTGCCGCACTGCAGCAGTGCCGAATGAAGTCATAACACGCGCAGCCTGCAAGCATCAGAAGTAAACGCATAATATATAATTGATTTCAAATATTTCATCCATTAAATGTATTTTTTTTTTAAGGAAGAGGTAGTTTCTACTTGGTATTTAATTGGTGAAACCCTTTTATCATAAAGTGAAAAATTGGGAAACATTTAGTTCAGCAATGGTACTTTGGGAAACATTTAGTTCAACAATGGTTAAGTACTTAATGAAGTTGTTAGCCTTTTCAGCGTCACTGTATTGTCATATTTTATAGCAATATAACTTCAAATCAAAGTATTTTTTTTCTTTTCTGTAAAAGAGCGACAATAAAAAAAATCACCACATGTTCAGATTATGAATAAAATAGTTAGAATACTTTCAAAAGGGAATTTCCATATGAAACTTATGTTTGGTAATTCCGGGAGCCGGTAAATTGCTCGAATGCAATTGCTCGAATAAAATTTCTCGAATGGAAATTGCTCGTATAACAAGTTCCTCGAATAACCAATTCCTCGAACGTCAAATGCTCGAATTACAAATTGCTCGAATTGAAATAAGTATTTATTTTAACCGTGTTCGCTCCAAATTCGGATCATATGACCTCTTAATGGAGTTTATCTCAACAGAAGTGTTGAACGAGAACTGATTGTTAATTAGTTACTTAATCTTTTTTCTATATTTTTCCAGAACACAGAAGATTAGGGCTAAGATAGAACAAACGGTTAGCTTATCACTATTGCTACACCCAATTTTCAGTAAGAATGGGTTGAAAGGGTTTCAAGAAATTACATATATGTGTGCCTTTAAACATAAATTCATAAATAGTTTGAAAAATAATTGATTAAAAAGTGTATGTATTAAGTCTCAAGCCCATGACCTCCGAAAACAAAACCAACGACCTTTTCCACTCGACCACTGGCAACTTAAATTAAACATATATTTTTATTATGACTCTTTTTGATTTATGGTTTTTATTTCCCGACTTGCATAAATATTTTTTTAAAAAATGAGTAATTAATGTTTAAACTTTTATAAAAAAATTCGAGCAATTTGTAATTCGAGCATTTGACGTTGGAGGAGTTGGTTATTCGAGGATCTTGTTATTCGAGCAAATTCCATTCGAACAATTGCATTCGAGCAATTTGTATTCGAGCAATTGCATTCGAGCAATTTACCGGGAACCGGTAATTCCTATAGATAGAAAATTCTTTTCGCTTCCAAGAGTATAAACAAATTTTCCTGCAAATAAATATAGGCTTAGTAAAACAATCTGGTGCTAATATTATAAAGACATTAAAAAAATCTAAGATTAGTGGTGTTTTTTTTCATTATTTTTAGGTTGATATTTATTAATATTTTAATTCGAGGGCATATTTAACAAACTAAACTTACATACACGTTTGAAAATTTAAGTTATGGCAAAGATAAATTTTGAAGATCTTGATTTTATTATAAAATATGATTACTATTAGAAATTATTATTAGAAAATTTTCACTAAAACGGAAATAGTTTCTACAGCACATTTTATTTTTTCACCGGGCCACATTTTTTCTCAAAGGGATAATCAATGCGATTTGTAGTGTTTCTGAGGTAATATATTAAAATTATTTATTGTTCCGGTAATGGTCTAAAGTTTTTTTTATTATTTATAGCTCGGTCCGCTCCTTTTCATATGTGAAACGATTGGAAGAAATCGCAGATGTGGTGTGTCTGGCGAAAATAATTGCCTTTGGCTCTATTTGCAAAATGAATCGCCATACTTATGTATTTACTGTTTGACTAAGCTAATCATTTTGTATCGATTGACTGTACGTGAGAAAAGAACGATGATTAGTTTTTTTTTACTGTGTGTGATGTATTTACAGCCCGAGGGCCAGTCTTTTGAGAGCAAAAATATAATGTATTAAAATACTTTTAATAACACTATTTCAACCTTTCGAAGTAAATAATTTATTTAACAGAATTACCTACTCACTTCAACAGTTTTTCAACAGATGTCACTAAAAAGATATCAAACAAATCAATTTGATAATTTCAAAATCGGAATCATAATAACCAAAATAAATAAGACTAGATTCTATTTAAGAATTTGTGGTTAAAAAACTGTTGGTTAAAAGACAAACATCTAACAATATCTTTTTTTCAGTTCAGTTAAAACTGCCGACTTTAAGTATTTTTTTTTATTAATTCAAAAAAGTCATTATAGAAGATAGACAGACTATTTATCAGAAAAATCTATATATTTTTTAAATAGTAGAGGCAGACAAACCATTTATAATATTTACACTACTCAACAATTAATAAAATATAAAATGAGAGTTTTTTTATGATGACAAAACATAAATAAATATTGAACTAAAGATTCAAAATATCTACATAAAATATTAAAAAAAACAATTTAAAGTATTTATTTAGATACTTTTATGTTTTTTACCCACTTTTATGGTTTTCTTGATGATTATTAATTTAAAAAAGTCATGTTATTTAGTTCAATTTTGGTTTCACAAAAATAGGCAAATATCCAATAAGCATTTAAGTTGTATTATTAATAACTTATTAACAACTACTTAAGTGTTCAAAAAAGCTTCAAATATATAAAATAATAATAATTATCTACGTAGATTTTTTGCAAAACGTCAATAAATTGAATGTCTTTCATTAATAATAATGTGACATGGCGAAAGATAAAATTTCATTTGCTCGGTGATCTTCAATTGTTTTGTTTGAAACACTTTCACCCCTCTCACTTAGTGTTTCTTTCTCAAATGCAGCATCACTTCAATTATATTCGCTATGACTATAAATGTTATATTGTTTCGAATAAACTACTAATTATATAAATTGTCATATAAAATCTATTTTTATGATACAATAAACTATATTGAAATATTCATTGAAGAATCGTTTATTCAAAAATCCATATCATTGCCAATCAAAAAATTATACTTATTTTATGCGTGATCATTTTTTTGATTTTTACTACTTGTATTATTAATTGTGTATTAGGTAAAAAATATTTTTTATATAATGAGAAATTGTTTATTTGATTTAGAAGGTGTCCATTGTTTTAATCGAAATAGATAATGTTTGTGTACTCCTTTCATTTTATAATACCTTTTGAAAAATATCATTCTTTACATTTTTAAATAAATTATAAAGTAATGCTTGACATCATTCAAGTTAAGATTGGCTAGTTGTTTCACATTTTTTCTTTTGAATGATATTAATCTTTTCCACACATTAAAGTAAGTCTTGCAAAAATTTTGCACATGTTTATAAACACATTACGATCAAAGAATTAATGAAGATGTTAATTATGTATCATTATTATTTTATATAAAACTATTGTTTCCTAAAACCACTAAGCAGTAGTTTCTTATTGTTCTCTTTTTAAACTTTCCCCTTATCTTTCCTACTTAATAATTATTCAATAATAAAAACACATAAAAACAGTCAATGAAAAAAATGCTATTTTTTCGGAAATTTATAAACATCTCAATTGCAGAAGTATAATTTCAACTAGTCTGCTATGTCAAATAATACGCCTAAAGCTGTAATAAAATCCTCTTTAAAATTCCCACGGTTTTTTAAGAGGCTGAATAAAAAAGATCTTTTACAATTCATGGATTGTTAAACAAAAGTGAAAACTATCACTTTTAACAGACTGCTTATACGACTTTTTCACATATTAAAAATACAATAAGATTGATGCATATGCTACTATAAAAGTAAAATCAAAATATCTTGGAATTGAACGACGAAGCCGATAATTATTTTTTATTAGTTTACCATAGAATATTTTTAATTATTAATTCTCACTCTTATGAAGCAATAAATTAAAACAATTTTCTTTTAAAAAATAAAAATAAGCTACTATAAAATTGTAATTTAAAACAATACCACAATCAATTTTATTCAATTAATTTGCGCGTTTCGTTTAAAGTATTTTTTTTTTGAACTGTATGTAATAAATTATCATTCTGAAGAAAGAGAATTTATTGGAACAAAAAAATTGTCTGACATGCAAATATAATTTATTTTAAAGAAAATTCATTATCTTTTTTTTCAATCAGTTAGCTTCGTAAGCTTTTATGCAACAATGCCATTTAAAAGATTTTTTAAGCTGCCAACTCTGTATCCGTCTTAGCATAAATGATACAAACCTACCGATTAAACTAGACACACGGAAAGCCATATAAACATCCATGAGGTTCGCAAAAAAACAAATAAATAGTTTTAAAATATCGTTGAAGTAATATTTAAAATATCAAAGATGGTTTTAGTCTTTATTTTGTCCAACACTTAAAACCTCATATTAGATAATTACATATATTTACTTTAATTAATATTTTACAGATGCGCTTTAATTCAATTTGAAAAAAACATTATTAATGTGATGATTATATCTCCTATAAGTAACTCAATGACTGTGAAAAAAAGAATAATCATTAAACGTAATCATAGCTGGTTTAACGGTTGTACACATATAAAAATCATATAAACGAGATATGAAAGTGTGACATATGAACATGACGGCTTAAATCTGCAATATTAAATACTTATGATACCTACATTTCTAAAAATGAGCACGAATTATTATAGTCATATAATTTTATAGTATAGTTTCTGAATAGCTTCACTCCAATCATTAACTAGTGTTTTGTATGGATTTTTTTTAAAAATTCTAATATCAATTATCCATAAACCTTTGACGATATGATATGTATAATAAAAATGGACTGTATACCAAATTAAAGTAATGGATTAATAAAAAAAAATGTCATCGGTCCATTCTTATTCTTCAAATGGATCTAACTTTTTAATATATATCGACTTTGGAAAGGAAAAAGGACGTAACCTTTAGTTTTTCTAAAACAGCTTTTTTCAGATGGAAGCTGAAAATGCCGAATTAGTATCTAAATTTAACTTTTGTGTTTGAAAAAGATGACCTTGAAAAGAGTTAAAACCAAGAAAAAGACTGAAATAAAGGTTTAACCTAAACAATTTCTTTAATTCATATTAGGTTATGACAATTAAACACCAGTTTAGAAGTTTCCGTGTACTTCAAGGTTGTGTATAATTTATAATTTGTATATAGCCAAAAATCATCAAAACATGTTTTTTGCGCCTCCTGTAAAATTTGATATGTGTGGGTTACGTCCTTTTTCCTTTCCACGTATATATATGTCCAAATCTAAAATCATAAAGCTTCTTATTTTGTTGGATTAGAATTACAATTTTAAGCAGATTCAATTCAATGTGGTTCCATGTCTTACTCAAGGTTCTAAGTTTAGTCAAACTGTTTGTATCAAAATTCTGTATCTTTGTAGTATGAAGTGATTATAAGACTTACTTTGCAGTATGTGGAAAAGAAAAAAACCTAGAGCTGGCATTACTTTTTACACAACTGGAGGTATATTAAATTTTCTTAATAATACTCAACAGTAATATTTTTAAAAAATATTTCAAGTCTTTCTGCGAGAAAATCTCTGTACTCGACAATTCAACCCTTGAATTTTTAAGAGAGTAAAGATAGAAGGATAAAACTCGCATCAAATTCGAGCCCGTGAAAATATTGATATTTCAAACGTGTTTAAAATACTTTTTATGTGTTTTATTTAAAATCTTGGCATAAAAGCATTCCATCAATATAAATTTGATAGCGTTATTACTTTACTTGATGTATTCCATGATTGTTCTTACGATGATTACGTACACTTGGTTATTCTGACGATGAGGAAAACTGGTCCTGGTCCATTATATATATATATATATATATATATATAATGTGACATTAAAAAAAATGTGTTTCTGCTTTCAATTTAATGTGGTTGAGACAAAAAAAAATAGTTATAGTTTAACGAAGCATTAAATAAGATTTATGCTATCGGTTCTTAACCATGTAAGTTTACATATTTTTAAATCTAACGCAAGCAAAAAATATTTTTTTGTATCTAAAGCATTACAAAAGAAGTGCAAAACACATTTGTGTCATTGATAACTGTTATGAAATTTTCCGGATAATACACACCAAAAGCTATGATTATTCCACCACATGAACACGCTGCATAATTTTCATCGTATAAAAAATCGGTATTGCTGTATTGAAAAAAACGCATCTTCGAGAAAGTTCATAGACTAATCGTAAGTAGTTTTAATATACTCAAGGTGTGGGAACACGTTCATGATATTCATTAAATTTTAATGCCACTTTGCATACAGCAATCATTAGCTGAGATGTGGCGGATGCTATACTCTATCATTATACTTTTCACTCTCTATGACAGGTGTGATCAACCATTTAGGCCAATTTGTACCCATAGGTCAAATATGCGATGAAATCATACCTTAAAGCAGTGGTTTCCAACCTTTATGTTACTGCGCCTCCTTTTGTAGGAAGAAATGTCTTCGCGCCTCCCCATTCCTTATTTTATATAGTGATAAAGGCACGTTTTAAAGGGCAAATAAATATTTTGGACTGTTCGCGCATCCTTTTGCTATAGTCCACACCTCCCGGATTGGAAATCGCTGCCTTAAAGCAAATCATAACTTTAAATTGTCTGTGTCACAAATAAATTATGAATAACAACTCAAATCACATCACATCAACTGAATTAACAGTATTAATCTACAGTGCTTATATTTTTCTTTTTAACATGAAGTGATATGCTTTAAATGCTATTAATTAAATTCCGTTAATCTAGCAGAACTAAATAATTTGCTGTTTTTTATATATTTAATTACGTAACAACTAATAACGTATTGGCGATTTGTTAAACATTTTTAAATCACATGTGATATAAAAGTCACTAAAGATCAACTTGGAGAGAAAAAACATCAAAAATAATAACGTTCAAGATATCAAATTTATATAATGATTTAAACCTTAACCGATCAAATCGCTAGCGGAATGTTTTTAACACTTTTAGGCTGGTCATTGTCAAAACTTATTGTATTCTTTTATCAGTTTATAATTTTCGTATTATATCCTGATCATATAAAATAAAAGCAGATTTAGCGCAAATAAGTATTTTATTTTGTATGTATAATATTTTTACCGTTAGAGGTTGACAATATTTAATAGCTAATGAAGAAGCTATTCCATCTGAATGCCGACTCAATTTATGATAAATGTGTTAGTCGATGACAATAAAAACTATTTGCGTTTTACATATTCTATGTATTTTTCATTTGAAACCAGGACCGGTTTCGCTCAAATTTTCATTTTTTTTTATGGAATATTTACGATGTATATTTTATTCGTTTGATTCTCTTTCTTGACCGAACAATAATTGTTATCAGCATTCAAAATAAATGTCCATTCTAAGCGTACAATTATTATGCAACGGAATTATTTTACTCTACGTTTTATCTAACAAAATTGCTAGCCATATGGTTTCACATATTTTTAACAGATGTGGATTAACTCCACAAAATTTTACTGTTTGAATTTTGACAAAAAAAAAAACATAAAAATGTTTTATTGAATTCAAAAGAACTAATACCTCACTAATTAAGTCTTTTGGTCGACATTTAGATTATGAAGTCCCTGAACGTTACTTTTGTTTATCGATGACTCAATTTAATTCAGAAAAATTGGCATCTTACACAAAATTTCAAATGCTCTATTTTACAAACAAAAGTCGTTCAGTTTATTATATTAAATATAGATTTTAGTTTTCTAAATTTGATTATATAATACATTTTCACATCCGTTTATCATCAACCACCTTGCATAAAATATTGATGTATAACTTTAAAATAAATACGATCAACGGTTAACGATTGCTAGTACCATCTAGAAAAAGATATCAAGTAAACTCGTCTTTTAGCTCTGTCGTGGAACTAATTTAGAAGAATTGTTGGCTAGAAAATTAAAACTAGTTTTCAGTTTCATCTTGTAACATCAAATTGATTGAATGATAGATCAAGTTGACTCTCCTGCCACCATTCCACAAACCAACTTCCCGTAAGCTTAAACCATATACGGAAACTCTGTGCATCTTGTGTTTTAATGTTATATATGTGCATATACACGTAAATATTATATATAGATAAATATATATATATGATAATACAGACCAATATTTAAGTATAAATTTTTTAATCTTTGATGCATTGTAATAAGTTTAGTTAATTTATTTAGAAACAAAACCGTACTTCTTGTTAAATGACTCTTTATAAATCAGCTGTTTTTGACACGACAAAGTTCCATTAATTATCGTGTTTGTATTCGAGCTATTGTAGGTGCAGCAAACACCGTTAAAACAAAATATAGCTAAAATGGATTTTATTATGCATCTCGAACTGATCATTCTTTTTTACACAGATCTCTGTACACTTGCAGTCACTTTTTTCCCCTATTCCCTTATTTAACTTATTTGTTAGTAAAATTTAAATGTACAGTAGTACTTTTTTAATAACATCAATGTCATATTTTTGTGTATAAATTTCTCTAATATATTATAGACTGACGTAAATTAAGATGAATCACTGAAGGCAAAAAATAACCCAAAATGCATAGAAAAATAACCCAAATGATTTGCTCAGATTTTTATCGAACCTATCAATGAAAGATGCTATAAAAATAATTGGTTATATATATGTTGACATCGATATCCGTACAGCGTTTAACTTTACACTAATATATACCAGATGTATATTAAGTTTTTTATAGTCTATAGCAAATACATTCTTGTCTGTAAATAATTGTAAAGCTCTCTAAAAATGACTTGCCATTTTGGGATATTTAAATTTCTTTAGAGAATGGTTAGACATGCCTTCAAGTAATTGATAAAAATATATATATTCACGATCCAAATCTGGCGTTCAAATCCATCTTCAATTGAATTTAAAATCTAAATAATAGCAGATAGAAAGTGAAAATGTCAAGATCATTGATATCGTTGTTATTTATTGCATGATTTTTACAAAACGTTGGCGTGCTTTCTTTCGCATCTTTATTGAAAGATACATGTTTAACATTTCGTTTTTGATTTACTATTAACTTAGATGACACGAAAAATCTACTTTAAACGATGATATTTTTGTTAAAAATTATTTCTTACTCTTAAGTTGACAATGGTTTTCTCAGAAGTAGAAATAATAAGTTTTAAAAATTTCAATTGCCTAATCTAGAACGCAAATTCCATATTGGAAACGTATATATATTGAATTTGACAGCAACGTATAGGTTTGTATCCAAAGATCAACGTTATATGTCTGTGATGTTTCAATTCTTTCCTTAAAATACTTTACCTTACCCTGTCAATAAATCAAAGAGAGAGAGTAACTATTTTACTATTACTCTTCTAGGCACGTCCTTATGAAGTTACTCAATTATTATAAGTGTGTCTTATTCGATCACTGATGTCAAAATACTGATTTACAATACAACGGAATCTCATCAAAGAACTTTTATCGAAATATTACATTATTAATCCATATTCTATAGAACACTTATACAATAAAATATAATAAAACATTACAAAACATAGTTTGAAATCGTGCTCAAATACATAAGGATGATATATTCAAAAGCCTCGTACAAACATCTTTTCCTCATTAAGCTAATGTATATTCATATTTGTAAACTTTTCCAGAAAACAATGCACTTGTTAGCATACGAATATTTGTCATTTACACTTGATTTGATAAGTTTTGTTTAAATCTTTGTAATGAAAATATCTCTAAAATTTTGTTTGAATAATTTGTGAGTATTTAAAATGTATCAACAGTTTTTTTTCCGTAAAAACAAATTAATATGAAATGAGCAACATATTTTAAAAAAACCCATAAAATTTCTCACGTCCACTTTGATAGTGTATCTAAACTTCACGACGCTTACTCAAGAACTTATTCACTTGCACCTGGCATCGTGAGAATCATATCAGAATAAAGAAATTTAGTTGTTAAGAAAATGTATAATTGTTTGTTAACTTAGGTAGACTTAGAGTTGATGTGCTTTAGAAATCGTTGATATTTTATTCCAAGATTATGTGTTTAAGAGTTTCATTGCTAATATTTATTGTAAGTAGGTATTATGATAAATTTAATATTTTTTTATATTTGCAAGACATTCTTAATTATAAAATATTTTTTTTAAATAATCAGAAAAAATAAACATTTACGAACTGATATAAAAAAAAGCTTGGTGATAATAATTTTTTAGGCCCGTCGTAGGATATTTTTAACCAATATGCGTTTCTTATAATTTCTACGTTTAATATTCGTAAAGCTTTACAAAACAATATTGAATGATATTTAAAATCGGATTTATGTGAATGAAATGTTTTTAAATTAATATTTTGTAATTTTCTTAATGTTTGATTCTAATAAATTAGCCAAATACTTAAAACTACAAATCATTAGAAGCATTAAGTATTCTTATGGGTAATTTTAACATGATTTATTACTAAATTTAGAATCTCAGTGTGAAAATTACGGATTTTAGCTTTTTTTATACTAAAATGTTCAATTAAATAATATCAAATTACTTTATCTGGAACCTGTTGAACCGTTTCATTGGCCTTAACCGAGCATGCGCATACACACAATTAATTTTTAGTTTTTTTTTTATCAAGCATTTCACAGAATGTGAGTGCTTTCGCTCAATAAATAAATATAATATATAAAAATATTCCGTGATCATCCACAATAATTCATTTTTGAATGCATGCGGTGAATTTTCTTTTTACTTACAAGAAATTGATTAAATGGAGATGGCATTAACATAACTAACGAATAGGTTTAAGATTTTAATATTCAACTCGTGATTCTGAGATATCTAAAAAACATGTATTGTTTATTTTTTATTTTAATACAATCACCCAGCACTCATCTTCATTACTGTTTCATTAAATATACTTAAGTAACTAAAGTACGATAGAGAAGGACGGTAGATTTAAATGTACCTTTCACTCTAAGCTTCCGGTATGAGTATAAGAGGGAAGGAACATAACCTGACCATAATATGAAATAATTCTCCTACAAAGATGCTGCTTGTGGTATTCACGCCATTTTTCAATTGTGATACCGGATTTTTTATGATACATATAACACATAATATATTATGCAGTGGAATTTTTATTGGAAAAAACACAGGCCGTTATTCAACCTAACATGAATATTTTATGAAAAGCAATATAAGAATACATAAGTTTTTCTTTTTTTTTGTAATGATTCTACGTTTAAACAAATCACAAGAAAAATATTTGAAAATCACAATTTCAAAAGCTCAACTATGTTGTGACACTATTTTTATACAAACATCACGGGAACGTTTCGATTATTGCGAGCATTTTGTAAGATCTTTTTCTCTGTTCATTACGGGCATGCGTTAATCAGTCAATATTTTGTGTATAAACTCCTACCTGATTGATACTTACTCATTTTAAATTATATTGCCGTTTAAGACTCATTTAAAATGTATTGCTTTACAGTTCAAAATATCGAATGAAGGGTTTTTAAGGATCTTATTTTTTTTCGGCTAATAACATTTATTTTTGTTTCCAAAATATCTGAAAATAACTCTACATTTAATTTTTGTATGCTAATACAATTTATATACAAACAGATTAAAATATCTTGAACCCGATTCTTTTCTCACTGAGTGCATTGCCCTTTCCACTGCGCCACACCTGTCGCCGCATCTACCTTTCTCGGACTCAACCCGCGCACCTTTCTTGCCGCAGCAATGTGCTTTGCCCATCGTTCCGGCAGTCCATGTCGAACCCGCGTATCGCGAGCTACGAGTCAAGTGCATTAACGTATATCGCAGATGATTCTTGATCTTTGCCGGCCCGTGGATGCACTTTATTTGTCTGTCGACAGGTGATGCGCGAAAATTGCACGTGCGGAGTTTCTCGATAGTTTGATTTCAATATTTTTATTATGCCTAGATTTTGAGTATGACATTAAAAACGCGTTTATATCATGTTTCAGTGATGATAAAACAATCAAAGTGATCCATCGTTGGGATAGTTCATGACGCATGTATGTTTTGGGAATAATTTTATAGTAAGTTTCCATGACAAAATATTACTAGTAAGTAATTGATATATTATATTATAAATGTTTGTGTTGAATTCAAAAAATGTATTTGAATTACTTTTTTTGCATTATGCACACTGATTACCATTAATATTAGAAGATAAAAAAACAGTCAATATAATTTCGTAAAACTAAATTTCATTAGTATTATAAAATTTATTTACCTAATATTTATAAGTAAAATAAACTGATGTACTTAAGGTGAAACTCTTGTCCAATCGATTCTTTCAAACATGTTCTGACCACAATATAATCCAAAAGCCTACATCAAAAACAAATTAATAAATACCTACTAAATATATAAGAAAACTTAAACGTTAACTCTCAACCACCTTTAACATTGCAACCCCTCGGGTATGCCATGGTCAAATCATAAATATGGAAAATAATTCATAATAAAAAAAAATACTATTATTTTTTATAATTTTGGTAATTGCTCTTATTGTATTCACCTTTTCTAATTTTAATGAATACGTATTGGTCCGTTTTGTTACATAAGATTTTAATTATATTAATGTATATTACTAATTCTCTCTTTGATATGCTAAATTAAAGATGTTTTTTTAGTAAAAACGTTTTTTTCTTATCCTGATGTTTAAATCGTTATGATTATTTAAAATTAATTTTCCACTCGTATATTGAAGATTATCCTTTAAATAAGACGCGAATCCATATAGTTCGTAAGGTACTTTTTAATTCAGGTTATTAATATCATCTAGTATATTGAATTTAAAAGTACTTTTACTTGTCAACAGCTGTACTTTTATATTTATCCAATAATATGAATTCGTACACATAAATCTAAGCCTACTCACTTCACGTGGGTTTTTTCTTATGAAGACATTTTATATAAAAAGCCGTTAACGTAGTTCTCTTACTAGAAATGCGCTTAGAATTTACGAGATAAATAAAATTCTTTCACCGCCTGTCGCCCTTGACCGCGAGTCTGACTGACTTATACGGTATGAACATGGGACACAATCATATTTTACGACAATTACTATTATACTTTGAATGACATGGAACTATTTTCTAGGCGTATGTCAACTTTCTTCTTGACTGCACGTAAACACTTGTCTTGGTATGCTTGTATAGTAAATGAATTATGAAATTTGAATCAAACTATGTACATTCTCACAAATTTTGTCACTAACAACCCGGGTTTCGCCTTTCGGCATCTTCAGGCATTCAAGTGCACGGATGAACTTGAACTGACGCTTAGCAAATGAAAGTTTCGTGTTTATATAAGATATAAATGCATATAAAACTTTGTACAATCGGCAAAACAGAAAGAACACTGAACATCCGAGTTTTAGAACATATGGCAGCCTTTAGATTGAAAAAAAGACACGTCTACTTTTGCTAATCACTTAATTTCGGAAGGACACGTGTTCAATCAGGAACAAGGGATAAAAATGTTACACCCAAATACGGACAGTCATAAGCTCTTTTTCCAAGAAATTTTAGAAATCAACAAAGCACAGCTGCAAAATCTTCCGATTTTAAGCGAAATATCAAACTTTCCCACATCTCCACTTCTATACCCTATATAACCATAAAATCGTATAATCATAAAACCTTTGCCGACAAACAAATTATATAATTCTTGAAACTGCTCACTACTCAAATCTGTTGGCATTCCCATGGGCTCATCCTTTTCGCCAGCAATGGCTTTGGACTCAGCGATGCATTTATATCTTATATAAACACGAAACTTTCATTTGCTAAGCGTCAGTTCAAGTTCATCCGTGCACTTGAATGCCTGAAGATGCCGAAAAGCGAAACCCGGGTCGTTTGTGACAAAATTTGTGAGAATGTACATAGTTTGAACGATTCAAATTTAATATTGAAATTCCACCAAGCACCTTCAGTCGAAATTTTGAATTATGAAATATTTTTTTGAAAAATGTTAATATTCTTTTAAAGCCACCCATCTTGTTAAGTTATCCTTTTTTAAATTATAAAAAATCGCGTACACCTTATGGTAAAATCAAAATATTAAATAGTGTAAATATAGGGTATTCGATTACGGACAAATTATTCGTTATCGTCAACCAGACTTACACAACCTGTTTTCTTTCAGCGGACCGCAAAGTTTAAGTAATGACGGTTTCGGGCCGATTTTAGTGCGCTCAATCCTTTTTTACACGTTCCACGTTAAAGAGTAGTTTAAAAATCTGCGTAAAAAGACTAAGTGAATATAGATAAATTAAAAACAGGTTCCATTACATTTGACCGTTTCTTCGAAATCATATGCAAAAAGAGGATTAGAGTTAATGCAATCTTTGTCTTTGTAAATTTTTAAATTATTCTTTAGAATTTGATGTAATATTGACTACATGGTTGTGCATCCCTGCATGTTAACGATTACATCACTGATTATAATCTTTCATCGTTTTAGTACTATTTATTTTAAGTATGTGTTAATATTCTATTTTAATCATAGTTTATCATTCGTTGGGTAAAAATAGTCAAAATATTTTTAAAAGAATGAGCGTAAAGATTTTATTTTGATTCTATCTATATTCAAGATAATTTATTAATTTAGCAAATTTTAAAATCGAGATAGGTAGTATTGCATAATCGAAACAATTTCCGTTTTTCGTATGTTATGCCACTATTTAACCGTTATATAAATTTAAATATGTATGTTACATTACAGCTTGTTGACAGTGCAATAATAACGAGATTAGATAGGGAAGTAACTCCTCAAAATAACAATGTTTAATTTTTCAGATGTTCATATGAGTACAAATCACTATAAATCTTAAGTCAAAGATGGCAGAACTTCGATCCAAAACCTTTTGATGGCTGATCGTAAAGTTTACTGTTAGGCTTTAGATACTGAGTATAATGATACTGTTACGATTATAATATGGTCAAAAATTATCAATGTTATTTAGTTATACAATTAGTAGACAGCTATTTCGGTTTAACACCTTCGTCAGGATATACTTAAACTTAAATTAACTTAGTCGTTTAACTTAAACCGTTACAAGAAGATAAAGCAATTATACACAACTAGCTGTAAGCCCGTTGACCTCAATGGGGGGATTTTTGTTGCTTTTTTAAGTAGTCAGAAAATTTACTGGCGTGAAAAATAAATTACAAACCTATTTATTGAATGAGCCAGAAATTCTAAAAGTAAAAGAAATATATCTCGGGGCATATATCGACAGCCCTGCCCTGCAGTATTTAAATTGTAAATAATATAACTTTAGAATAATTGAAATGTTTAAGTTTGCTAACAAAAATATTTAGTAGAAGAAGAAATATACCTCGGGGCATATATCAACAGCTCTGCAGTATTTAAATTGTAAATTATTTAGTTTTTAGAATAATTTTTAAGTTTGCCAACAATTATATTTAGTAGAAGAAGAAATATACCTCGGGACATAAATCGACAGCCCTGCAGTATTTAAATTGTAAATTATTTAATTTTTGGAATAATGTTTAAGTTTGCTAACAATCATTTTTCGTAAAAGCAGAAATCGACCTCAGGGCATATATCGACAGGCCTGCAGTATTTAAATTGTAAATTATTTAATTTTTGGAATATTGTTTAAGCTTGCTAACGATCATTAGGGGGAGGGGGAGGGGAAATCGGGGACAATCATACAGACGAATGGACGGACGGACATTATTGACTAATAGTATATAGATCACTTAAATATAACTAATTTTATCTGAAGTTTAATTAATAATCCCATATTTGTTACACATAATGTATTCCATTTCATAATGTATTTTACAATAAAAGATAGAATATTGGACTAGATAACATGGTTTATTGAGTATTTCTATATAGATTAGTTAATGTATGTTTAAAATAGACGTAAAGCCTAAATAGCTTTAATACTATGATATTTTTATCATATTTTTATTATATTATACGCAACGAATATTGTTTAAAAATGTGGTTTTCTAATCCCAAATCAAAAGCATAATTTAATAATGTATATTGTTTTTGTTTTTTTCCAATTCTTAAATATTATTTATTACTTAACTATTTACTGTGCATTAAAATAAAAGTATTTAAACAATGCAGATAATTAATTATATAGCAAATAATTACCCTTTAAATGCTACTGGTCTTATAAAAGATGTATCTTAAAGTAATGTTTAGTTATCACATAACATTTAATCGAGTGGGATTTAAGCCTAGAGACAGTTGAATAAATAATAATTATAATATTTAATATGATGTTTTTAATTATTCTTATAATCAAATATAAAAAATCTTGATATACCCAGTATTTGCTTGGCACCAATGTTTAAGATCTAAGGAATATTTTTTTAAATATTTTTTAAAAAAGTTGTGAGAGAAAACTTATTTAACACCGGCCTTTCATTATCAGGGTTACTTGTAAAAATGCTGTCTAACTGGTATTGATCTAAAGTTTGTCACACACTTGTCCAATTTGACTAAAAGAATATACATTATTAGTAATGATTGAAATCGAAACTAGTCATCATGAATATTCAATGATTATTTTTTTACATAAAAGCGAGCAAGAAATTTTTGGTATTATTAGAACATCAAAAAGTATTGTGTCGATTTCAGGTCTTTACTATAAACCGGTTACATATTTAAATGATATTTAAACTTCTTTTATCGTTCAACAATTGAAGACTATTAAAATAATTTCATTTTCAGTGTTATTCAACAGTATAAGTATTATTTTTATCTTCCCGGTGTGATTTTAAATGTCTTGATGATTTGATTTAAAAAAAAAATCCTTATACAATACATATGTCACAGCTTCTATCTGAACCACACATGTTCTTAGACGTTTGTACTTTGGCACTGTGTGCTATATACACGATATAAAGCAATGTTTTGTTCTCTACTTTTCATTCAGAAATGTATAATCTCATTTCGATTTTTCCGATCGCATGTTATAAGACACTTAAACTACCATCCGTGGTGTTTAATCTTATTTTAAACCATTGACAACTGGAAATATTGTATTTTATTAAAAAAATAATCAAGTTAAAACTGTAAAAATTTCTCATAAAATATGTATGTGTATTTTTAATGGGCAGGTACTTAAAAAATAGATGGCTGAATTAAAAAAATGCAATTTTAAAATTTACCGTAAATTCAATAAATCTATAGTGAGCCATACAAACAAGACTGGCAGGAACGGTTTGTGAATTCGACGGTTCGCCTAATTTCTTGACTTGCCTGCGGCTGACTCTGGTACTAAGTTGCATCTGCATGGGGATGGTCATAATTGACAGCCTTTGCTGAATATAAAAGCATTCGTCGTTGTTTTATTTTAACAAAAGGTATAGATATATTTAATAATATAATAAAAGCTGTTTCTTATTCAGTAAGTTTAAGATATCTTTTTGAAATCAGATTCTGGACAGATTTTCATAATTGAATTGTCAATTAACTACGAATGATTTTTTGTATAATGTTGTACTATTTTTGATCCTTATAATCCAAAACAATTCCTAAAAATTATGCTCAAATCTAACCGAGGGTTAGATGTTATTTTACTTTTACTGATTCTTTTTTAAAAAAATACTGATACCTTTTCTGACGAGTTTACGCTTTATTTAATTGAAAATTTATATTTTTTTCATTTTTTCTACACATATTTTATAATATATCAATCTAAAGACGTAGAAAAAGTGATAATCTTACTGCTAGTTGTTTATTTTTCCCATTCGTGTGTACTTTAAATATATGAATAAATTGACTATTGGCTGTTTTGTTAGGTACTTTTCGCTGACATTTTTTTTAGCGTTCAAACTTTCTTTTGTAAACGTACATGTTTTCAATTAAAATCTTTTCTAATGTTAAATTAGATTATATCTTAAAAGTTAAATTATATAATATATATTTTTGGTTGGTAAATTTATAATGATGTATATATACATACACAGCAGAAATTAAAAAAAAATATATAAAACTTTTATAACGCTCATTGTAGCAAAACATAAAATATTCTTCACATTTTTCTTTTAAAAACACACATTTTGAACAACCCACGGTGGATATATAATAATATAAGGACACGAAAGCCCAAGAACAAGTTGTAGGTATGTGAACTAACAAGTTAAATATTTATTCGAAATGTACCGTTGGAAATGATTTTTATCTGAACACTGGCAACTGATGACGAAGCCTCTATAACCCTTAGTTGATCAAATGTTATATGTACCAAAAATGTGAAACATGACATATTTTTTTTGGTGAAATGCATAAAACATTTTTTTAATATTTCTATGATTATATACAATAATACTCACGAACATTTGATTTATAACATTTATAAAATTGAATCCCTGAAGTTCAAAATATTCAAAATAAATATTTTGTTCAATTCAATTATCATGAAAAGTGTCACAATGTGAGAAATAAGCATGATTATTTTTAGATTCCGACAAAAAACGTTATTTTCATTAAATTGTTGTCAAACCTAATGACTTAAACATCCATCTAGAGTCGAGACGGATGTTGTCTATTCTATATTTAAGATTACTATAACTATAATATAATATATGTATTTATATATAATAACATTAGATTCATGTTTAAAGAGTCTTTTTATTTCCTAAAAGTATATAGTATAATTTTATAAAGCCAGAGTGTTTTGTTTTTCATTTGCGTTATTAAATAAAAAAATATTTTGCTGAAATTACATGATTTGCTAGTATGTGTGAAAACTAAAATATATTTAAGCAAAGAATAGTTAAATAGTTTATTTAAGAGATCCAAAAAATATCATTTCAATTTCAAGTTATCTAGCATTCTCATGATTCTCCGTTAAAACAATATTTCATTAAATGCAATATGTTTGATAAAATATTACAAATCAATGAATTCGTATCAAGAATTTAAATGATCATTTATAAATTTATTCTTGTTTTGCAAAATATGAACATACACTAAAAGAAATTATTTTGGAAAATTGAGTGCAGTATTTTTGAAAAATAATAATTTTCTAACCGAATATATCTCAATATACAAAATCACTTAAAGTATACTTACAAGTCTTTGATATTATACAATACGTCAATGTATTTAATTAAAATTTTAATTAAAAATTTTATGTTGGAAAAACACATGTTTACCTTCTATGTTATTCGTATGTTGTTATTTACTTCAAAACTAGTTTATAATTCTATACGAGCTTATCTACGATTGAGTTTATCGATAAATTGTCTATTTCATCTTCAATTTTCAACTTTAGTATCTGACTCAAATTATAGACGAATATTTAATAACGTTTAACCCTCCAGAGACGAGAGCTTTTTTCCGATAAAAAAAATATTTTCTAAGCCATATTGAAGTCACGGATAACTTTTATTCCTATCCAAAATTAAAAAAAAAAAAAAACGCAAAGTCGTTGTATAGAAACTCCGCATGACTATATGGTCATGCTCATCCTTTTATTACCGTGTAATATTAAGTAAGGACAGTAGTAAGGACAAAAGTGACCGTATGGGCTTGCAAACATTCGGGGTTGAAATATAGCTAAACGTGATTTTTTTTAAATATTTACAATTTGACCTCTTTAGATTAACATAATTTCAAAACAAATATATTAGCAAAATAACTGTAAATAATTTTATGTTTTTATAAAAAAATATCTAACAGTTTCAAAAAGTAAAATAAAAAAAACGGAAATTCAAAAAATCACATGTGCTTTTAGAGACCGTTCCTGTTCCCACGGCTGATGACTAACTGTAGTCCATACCCTTCTTAACCAAATATGAGTAAAAGCAACGATATTCAGGTAGAAAAAGTATGAATAGTGGGATCAATGACAACGGTGTTTTGTGTGACCATATGGTGACGCTCGTCCTTGGAGGGTTAATAGGAAAAAAATAACAATGAAACTACTCTCATTTTCGCACGATTAATTTTCATGAAATATTTTATCAATTATATTTTGATTTGTTGATAAAGGCAAAACATTTTTCCACGACTACGAAATAAAATTATAATTTTTAATCATTAATTTGTAAGTTCAGTCAACTTTCACGCAACACCTTTAACATGTGAATATTCTAAATATATATAAACAGATTTATATTTCTTAAACAATGTTTTTTATTGTGCTCGAAAATTTCCCAGAGACTAACTGTTTGTGGTGCCATAAAAGTCTTTAAGAAATATTATAAAAATAACAATGCTGAACATAATTTACGATAATTTATTGCTTTCCATGTATCATATTTTTGTAATGTTTGAATAAATAGGTGTAATTTATTAAATATCAATAGGAAACATAAAGTTAAGATTAGGTATTGCAATACTGGACGAACATATCCGAATATATCGGTATTTCTGTATTTTATATGAACTACCAGTATTACGAAAAATTTTAATCAAAGCAAAAAAATATGGCCAGTTGAGATAGCAAACGAAGCAAGAAAAACAAAATTGATAAACGGAAGTTTTTCATAAATACCTTACGGTTTCTTAAAAATAATAACATTTACACCAAAGATTCAGTTTTTTATATGGCTAAATAAGTAAAGTAAAAGTATTTGCATACATATATAATTGTTAGATAAATGGAGTAAAACAAGAAGTATTAAATCAGTGCTGATTTTTACTAAAAACATTTGCTTGTTACTCTTTGTTTAAAATTGGAATATCATATAATTTTTTTTCATTAGCAAATAATAATAAAGAATATAATTCGATCATTATTGATTGATTTTGTTGAGTTTGATTTAGTTAGACACGGAATTTAAATTATTAAATATTTTTTATATAAATAACACTAAAAGCTACTAAGAAATTGTATAAGGTTGCATATCTTTGCAGAAAATAAAGCAATAAATATATTTTTCGATTGTTTTTTTTTTCATTATAAAAAATGCAATGAAGGTATATTATTAAACTTTCACGATTATTGATTTTCATCTCAGCTTCTCTAACACATAACTATTTTTACAACAAACTCGACAAGTTGCCACAAAAAAACGAATCATCAATAACACTTTACATTCAAATATATCATAAACCATTACTAGATTAAAAACATGTACTCTAAGATAGAAGTGTTATATATTTAAATGGTGACTCATCAATTTCCTACAAATTTAACATTCTTTTGAACTCGCTTCCAATAAACATGACATTATAAAACCAGGTAAACTATTATCTGTACACCACAAAATTATAATATAGCATTGACCAACTACAAATAATAATATTGACCACTTAGTCAGCACCTAGATTCTGGTGAAAACTTATTATATTCACCTGGAAACAACTTTAAACCGCAATCAGAAGTAAAAAAAAGTCGTCGATGCAAAACGAACGCTTTTGTAGGTCTAAGAGTCATCGCAGCACATCAAAAAACGTATATTCAATGATCGAAACCGAATTCCGAAGAAAATCAGAACATTCCGAGAAATAATTTTCATTAATAAAAAGTTGTTTAAGCCACTTCTATGAAAAATTTAACTGAACTGTATACGCAAGTATAAAAATAGTTTAAAAAGTGTGTCATTAAGTTACGGTAGACATTGTTACTTATAATTATAAAATAATAACTCTCGTATTATGTAACTCGGCAACAATGCATACACGCATTTCTATTCCATGTCTTTTGCAAGATAGAAAACAATTTTCACTCTCACATCAATTCAAAATAATGTATCTTGTGAACGGTTTTCATCGTGAATTTCTCGACCCTATAGGTGACACCTCTTTTATTTCGATCCTCCATCTAAAGCTAAAGGATAAATTACATGATTAGAAATCTTATTTTTTACCATATACTTGATTAAATGTTAATACAAACCTGTTTATCCATTAATAACATGTTTTATCTTAATAAACCTTAATGGATTAGACAGAAAATAAATTTTGTTAAATTTCATTCGCTTAAATACTTTAAGGTAAAATTGGAAAATATTCGATTCACTTCTTTTGATCCTGAATTAAAAAATCACTATATCTTAGAATTCCTAGATAAATTTAAAAACATTTCAATTTTACAAACTACTTGGATTAAGTATAAATGTTTAACGGAAATTCCTTTTGCTTTTTAAAATATTCATATTACATCATTGATGTTCAAAAACTTAACTATCCATTATGTATTTTTTGATTGTGTTTATCCGAGTCAAAATAAATTTGCATTAATTTAATAAATAAATGATAAGCTCTCAGTCAACAAATAATAAAAAAAGAGGAATGTTCCGAATGAAGATGTTCAAATTATAAATTCGATTTGAAACAATATGCGTGATTGGTTTTTAACACAATTTTGTCTTTTTATTTACAGAAACATCGTTATGAAAGGCACGAAACTGCTATCAGTGAAAACAATAAATTTTGTACTTTATGCAAAAAAAAAGTGTTTTTCTGAGTGTTTTTTTTTTGGTTAATAATATGTTAAACGAAAGTATTTCTGATCAAGAATAGACAATATGTTAAAAAAATAAATGGTCTTTAAAAAAAGTAGTCGAAGACTTCGATTGTACATTTTAAAGTTTCTTAAATAGCTTCTCAACCTATAATGAACGAAAGCAGAGAAAGAATAAGGCGAGAGAGGGAGAGAGAAAAAAACACTTATACATCTCCACGTCTCGCTCTGAGAAGAGTGCTTCTTCTGTCTGAAGGAAGGCAGTTCCGAGAGGCTGCTGCACTTTTGTCCAGGCTGGGTCCAGCTGTTTTGCAAGGTGTAGCGTCTGAACTTCCAATTGACCTCTTGGCAGAGGCTTTACCGCATTCGGCACACTTGCTAGAAACTTTGTTTAACAGGTCAGCCTCAATATTTATTTTTTATTTATGAAATTGACAAATTAATAATTCTTTTAACCTTTCTACATATACAATTTTTTTTTCTATATTCCATATGTAAGAATGCAGTATCTCAAAGCATAATTTTATTATATTTTCTTTCTTTTCAGTTTTAATTTGAAGTTTTGGTTGTGAATATTATAATACTGAGCGGTAAATATATTTTCTTTCGTTTCATTTTTCATAAGATCCAGAAAACATGTTATTGAGAAGATTTGAAAAATGAAATTATGTTGCACATTTTTTAAGAAAAACAAATTATTTTGGTAGCTCAGCTAGAATTTTAATCTGGAACATTTAGTATATTATATTGCATCATACTTATAGGTTAAAACATATCAAAAAAAATAGCGAATGATTTCATAATAATATAATTATTTTTTCAATCTTTTTACGTCTCGTTTCCCGGGCAAAATGATAAAATCTGAGATAATGATAACTGGTTATAATTTGCAAATATCCGTCTATCCAATAAAATGTATAATATATGTATGTGATGGCATTTTTATGAGAATGGTTGGTCAGTTTATCAGATAGTTATTATTGTTGTGTTATTGCAGCAACCTTATGTGTTATGTAATATTTATTTTTAATCCATTTCCGCTCCCAATGTGGAGCATATGGTCTCATAATGGAGGTATCTTAACAGATTTTTTTACGAGAACTGTTTGTTACTCAAACCCTCAACCTCTCATTTCTAAAGAAAGTAGTAAGAATAGAAATTCAAGACTAAGAGAGGACTAGTGATCAACAAATCGCTCTGGCTACGCCCAGTTAATGAAGGATCGGAAGGGTGGAAGAGAATACTTAGACATCACAAACACTCATTCCTACGAACAGAAGTCGATCAAAAATGATGCTCGTACTGGGACTATAATATAACTGTAATATAAATACATTATTATATTTTCTTCTTATTAGCCATTAAAATCTCATGAAAAAAAGATTCATTTTTAAACGTTTTTATATCCCTTTTAAGGTGTTCACTGTCAATACTTGGTGGAATGGCATTATAATAAAAATAATAAAACATTTTTAGTACTTTTTCCACATAAAATAAAAAATAAAATATAAAAAAAATTATGTGGAAAAAGTACTAAAAATGTTTTATTATTGTTTTTATATCCATTTTAATATACATATGTAAGAATAAATACGATTTAAATATTTTTAGGAGAAATTTGTTTACATGTGCAGTTTTTATCCTATATTTTAAAATATTTATTAAATAATATTTTAGTTGAATTGCGTATATATTTTAAGTGCAATTTTTTATATAAAAACTGCATCTGAAGAGACACATCGTTGTTTCTTTCGTGGCGTTACTTGAATGGGATGTAGTCAAGCCAAGTGTATAGCTAATCTCCTTAAAAGATTTTCTTATTAAAGCTTTAGAGAAATATCGACAATAAATTTGCTGTTGGTTTTAACTACTTTAGAACATCATTCATTTAAATACAGTTAGAAGCAATTAATAATAGTTATATAATAAATGGTTTACAGTTTTATTGGCATGCAATCTTGCCCTTTGATCCATTCCGGCGCTATAATTTATAACTATTACGTTTTTAGTAACGGTTCAAAACGTTAACTTGAGTTTACTTCGCATAAAACAACTACTTTACTGGCTAGAATGTAATATTAAATATTAGTTATATTTGTATCTAGACTAAAATGTACCAGAATGTTTAAGAAATACATTACAAGAAGTTATAAGTTCAAATCGTTTTTTTGTTTTAATTTGACAATTAAGCTATCTAAATTATAATTTTTTGTTACTTTGTGAATTATGAATAGTTCTTTCATAAAAAACATTTGTGATCAGTATTTACTCTTAATGGATCATTCCTATACAAGGTGCTTAAAGAACTGTTTGTTGAACAGTTTCTAGAGATATACTACACACATGTTTAAAATAGAAGAATATAAGTAGGTAAACAATTTGCCATTTCTTTGCACTGTTTTTAACGAAAGATGTTATGAATAAATTGAATGTGTGACATTACGGAAAAAAATATCGATTGTTAAAGTAACAATATGTATTTTAAAATATATATGAAATTTTGTTCATTCTATGACTCTAATTGACCTCACTCTGATCGGTATGAAAACCATTGGTCTTTATACTTCAACTAAAAGACAAACAATTAAGCATAATAAAATTGAAGCAATACATATTATTAAGGATTATGTCTGTCAACACTTAAAATTTCAATGCAAGTGTTTGCTTTTATAAAAAAAAAAAAAATAATACAGTTGCATTTCTATTGACCGCGCCTGATTCAATCATTTTATATTTCAAGCACCAAATGCCTATTCATCTTATTACGGTATCTAAACAGTAGGTTACCGAAAATTAATGCATAGTTCGTAATACGTGATTGATTAGAACTCGGGTTTCGCGCGTGAGTAAGATATGACTACGCGTTGAAACTTCTTTTGCCCTTACTTAGCTACACACGCTTACGAGCCAACAAAGAAAACTGGACTTTAATTATGCATTTGAAATAAATATGCTATTTTATTATATTACTTTCCTTGTTTTCTTACACTTAAATATAATAGGTTTATTAGAGCCTGAAATTAAATCACATGTGTCCGTTCCTGACGAGCGAGTCGTGTGTGCATAAATATTGATTTCAAAATTTATAGTTTGGTACGCGGTGGAAAAAATTACAGGATTTAAAAAGCATGTCACTTCCTCAATGAAAATTCCAGGCTTGTGGAGTCACATTAAAAAAAAAACGACTCCGACTCCGGCTTTAAAATAATTGACGACTCCAACTCCAGCTTAAAAATAATTAACGACTACGACTCCAAGGAAATTTTTCAATAATTTAATTTTAACTTATATATATATGTATACCAATGGATCACCTTTTATCAGCCAAGCATGAAATGTTAACAATTTTGACTATTTTGTTGAAATACACATCATTAAATATATATTTCTGAAAAAAATCGAGCCGCTCATTTTTCACGACTCCGACTCCGGCCAAAATACCGCGACTCCGCGACTCTGATTGCGACTCCACAGCACTGGAAAATTTAAACTCTCAAGCTTACTTTGTAACAAAATATCAAAAATAAAATAACTTAAGTTTTATCGAATATCAACTATTCAAAATTATTAATTATAATTAAGAGTCGATATAAATTGCACCTAATCAATAACGTGAATAGTCTTTTGTAAATTCATGGTGTTAGACGGTCATATTTGTTAAGGATTTGTCCCACAATTAGTCAAGATGGTTATAGTAAAAAAAATGCAGTTTAAAGTTTGTTTATTTTTATTAGAATTATAATCAAGACATTTTATTTAAATTTCGTTTAAAACCACTGTGAATACATTTCATATTTTTAAAAAAATAATATTTTTGAATATTATCGAGAAATCTTTGTTGCTAAATACAGTATAAATGTTGAACAGAGATATACTAAAAACACTTAGAAATATAATTTTGCCGACCGGAAACTGATTCACAGCATCGTAACACGAAAAATACCGCTGACGCAGGTGTTGAAATAATAGTTTGACTTTGTAATAGCAACTTTTTTTTTTCTAACTGTGTCTAGCGAGTCTTGAACTTGCTTTTATAAATAACAATAATATCATCAATTATATATGGTAGGCACCCACGCAAAATTATTCAACAGTTCATGGACACACCCACTCATTTATTTCTTAGCAAAAATCGCAAAATAAATGTATTGTACAGACTATAGTGTCTAATTTCAAAACCCCGAAAACGGTTTGTACATAGTTCAGAGTAAGATACAAATTTGATTAATGTTTTTCATTACTGTATACTGAGCTAATTTACGAATTTCGTAATACCGAAATCTCAACATTTCTGATTCCACCAAGCACCTTCAGTCGAAATCTTAAATTATCTGCATACTTACAGAAAGCCTCTTTATGCCATCTGTTTAAATGTATCATTAAGATACAGTTGCACTAACTTTTCAGATTAACAAGCAGTATTACTATCCTTTCTGTCAATAACCATATTTAATGATTTATGTTTCTTTTAAAACAAAAACGTGTTCAATAAGGATGAATAAATGTCAACATATAACATTCAATTTTCTTTCTTTTGTTTTGTTATAAAACAAATGATACCTAATAAGTATATTAATTAATGATTTAGAGCAGCGGTCAAAAGACTGGCTGGATTCGGCCACTGATGTTTAGTACACAATTATTTTACATATAAGAAATATTGACTTTTTGAAAATTCGTATAAAAAAAAAATCCGCCCCCCAAAAAATTTTGTAAAACAATCGAAAAGTTTAGTGATTTAGAATGAAAAAAATGAAAAAACGAAAGTAAATCAAAAATACAAAGATTAATCTCAAATGATTTTCAAATTTTGTAATGATATATTGACAATGTAAATAGCAAATCTCTTGAAATAATGAAAAAAAATATTAAAATTCCTATGCTTTGTTCCATAATACGCAAAATTTTCCACTATTCTTCCAAAAGTTTTTGAAACAGGGTTTTTCATATCAAAAATCAAAATTTCACTATAAATATATCATATTGATTTCTTAGAAGACAAAAATATTATTTTTTTTACTTATCAGTATCATTTAAAACTATTTGCTCCTGCATTTAAAAAAATATTTATTGAGTTGTGAACTTATCATTTTTTGCAAAGTTTTTATTTACTTACATTATAATTAACAAATACTACATCGTATTTTAGTTCTTTATATGATATATTTTCAATTGCAAATCGAAATATATCAAATTATATATTGTATATTTTAAGCGACAGCGTTTGATCGCTCATAAAATCGCTAAAAATTATCACACTCAATAAGATTATTAAGAATACATGATGAAATCTATTTTTCATCATGTATATTCTATTTTTATATTCTACTACAAATTTTAATTAATAATTAAGATCGATTTTTGTAACTGGTAGCATCTGTACAAATATATTAATTACATGTTTAAAAATGAATAAACTATATGAATTTTAACAGATTAAAAATAAGAAAGTATTTAAGTTCTACAGTTTTTAATAATCTTATGCGTTGATAGCTATTTCGGCTTGCGCCATCGTCAGAACTAGTTAGTTAGTTCTGACGATGGCGCAAGCCGAAATAGCTATCAACGCATACAATTTTTAAAAACTGTAGAACTTAAATACTTTGTTATTTTTAATCTGTTATAAATGGAGTTCTACCAAGTAAATGCCAAATCAATTAATAAATGAATTTTAATGACAGAAGTGAGAGATGGAATTTTGTTATTAAAATATTCTCAGATTTCATATAACAATAGCAATCAATAAATATACGGTTGAACAGTTAAAGATTTTTCGTGAGAAGAATTTTTGTTGCTGATAAAATCTATTGTTTTAATTAGAAGCTTGTTAAAAAAACGATGGTAAATGTACGTTTGGTATTTTACACGCAGTTTTAGAAAATGTAAATGTAACATTCGAAAAATGCAAGCATATTTCAAAATATTCTTTGTTTTTTAATTACTGACTGAAAGTATTTTTCATTAAGAGTATAACAGGTAAATGAAATTTTTATTTCTCTCCAATCGAAAATATAATTATGCATTGATTCAGCATCCATAATAACTATCATCAAAAAATTTGCATAATGGTTTGAAAAAATTTTCATTTATACCGTAAAAATATAATATCAGCACCTTTAAATGTATCCAAAAAAAAATATATGGATACTATAAACTAGCCAAAAGCTTTTGTAGATTAATCATAACCAGTTTCATTGACTGCAAAAAATAGGAGGAAAAAACTTCGTTTTTTTAGTGCCAAATTTATAGGCCAAGTTGTACCTAATATATAAAGATTCATTATCGATTTATACCTGTAGTTCTTCAACGTGAAGGTATTTATATAAATAATTTATTAAAGATAATTGTAAGTTAATTATACTTTTACCTATGCTCAAAACTATAACAAAACATTAGTAACACATAGGTGATTTTTATTATAGTCTGTATCAGGGCTTCCTAAACTATGTTCTGCGGAACACTGGTGTTCCGTGGGATCTAAATAAGTGTTTTGCGAATATTTTAAATGGTAATATTAATTACTCTGTAACAAATTTAAATATCTTCTACTTCATACTAAAAATCGAGAGATGATAGATCTCCACTGATATTTAAAACGTCAAATATCTAGGTAAAGGTGGAGATTTTGAATCACTTAGAGCTTTGTTTACTCATATTTGTATGTAACATGTTTTAAAAATAGTAAATAATAAGTGATTTAAAAACATATATCTTTTTAAATATTTTTACAATTATGAATTGCCTTACCTAAAAAAAAGCCGTGTTCCGGTATCAATTCCAGATTTGCAAAGTGTTCCACTGCACAATAAGTTTGGGGAACCCTGGTCTATATGGCACATGGTCTATATTCTACATGTTTTGCATTGTTAAATAAAAAACCTATTACAAATGAATCATGAGTTTTGTTTTAATTGAAAATATTATCGCTAAAATGCATAGGTTTTAAGATTCATGTGATTTTTTTATATTTTCAGTGCAGTATTTCTAAAAATAAACTATCTTTTATCTCGAGCATATTATTTCAATGCACAATTACTAATTGGTACTGTTTCAATTACTAAAGAAACTTATAAATACTATCAGAAAATTAAAGAGGTCTCTATTTTGTTCGAATTATAAATAACTAGCTGACCCGACGAACTTCGTACCGCCTCAGAATCAATAAATGTTGTAATAAAAATAATAAAACATTTTTAGTACTTTTCCCACTAAATAAAATTTATTTGATCAGGACCGGTTTCGCTCATCGCGAGCATTATCAACTGAGTTATTATCATCTGAGCATTATCATCAGTTAATAATGCTCGCGATGAGCGAAACCGGTCCTGATCAAATAAATTTTATGTGGAAAAAGTACTAAAAATGTTTTATTATTTTTGTTATATTGCCATTCTACCAAGTATTGACAGTGAACACCTTAAAAGTGAATAAATGTTCTGTTAACTTGAAGCATGATGACTACCGAGTCAACCTTCAGTTGTAAATTGCACGGTGGCAAGCCAGGCAGATCCAATAAGTTTAAAAATTAAGTTGGATAGTTGGTTGCTTCGTCTTCGTTTGTAACACGGTCGATAGATTTAAAGGAATGCAGTGGACCAACGATTTGATTTTGAATTGTGAAGTTTAAATGATCCACATCTTTGTTCTTTGCCGCAAGAATTGCTCGTTCATTCAACCAATTGTGATTTTTGTGATTAGATGTTCGGGAACATTTTGTTGAATGAAGTGAAATTGCAAAAATTCGGCGGAAACAAAATCAATCCGTTCGATTCGTCGACAGGAACACCCCCGTTAGCGATAGTCAGCAATTGCTTCGGCAGATAGATCGTTTAGCAATGCAACTCGCATGTTTGTCGTCAGCTGAAGATTCTTTACATAGCGCCAGAGTCGTGATTTGAGGTAAGCGTTTATTTCATCGGAAGCGGTAAATCTTGGAATGACTGGTAGTGTTTGGTGGAAATCGCCAGATAGTAGAATCATTGCGCCTATAAAACATCTTGAGCCATTGCACAGATATTTCATACTTTGATTGAGTGCTTCCAATGCGCATTTGTGCGCCATTGTCCATTCATCCCAGGTGATGATTTTACTTGCTACCAAAACTTTGGTCATTGGTGAGTGTTTCGCAATATTGCATGTCAGTTTTTCAGTCGTTTAAAGCAATGCTCCGCAAGCGGTGTGCCGCGAGGCGATGCTGGGTGTGCTGCGGCGCGAATCTCTAATAAACGAAAAAAAAAAATTTGGTCGATACTACAAACTATTTCTGATGACACTATCATATAGAAGCAGAAATAATTATTTTTTGGTTAAAAAAATATGTAATATGTACAGTCTGCGCAAGAATGTTTCGCGCACTTTGCGAAAGTTCGCTAGATTTGAAGGAATGTAGTGGACCAACGATTTGATTTTGAATTGTGAAGTTTAAATGATCCACATCTTTGTTCTTCGCCGCAAGAATTACTCATTCAATCAACCAATTGTGATTTTTATAATTAGACGTTTGGGAACATTTTTTTGATGAAGCCGTCCTTCGTTGAGACGAAATTGTTAAAATTCGGCGGAAACGAAATCAATCTGTTCGATTTGTCAACAGGAACACGGTCGTTACCGACGATAGTCAAAGATCGTTTTCAAGCTTAAATCATTTTTCTCTTCTCCTTCGGGGCCGAGTTAATAATCCTCAAATTCTCATGACTATTAATTTACATGCTCCCAATTTATTCTTACGTGGGCGTTACTATGAGCAAAAACTTTTATTTCTAAAAACGTATACCTCGCTTAAGAGGTTTAAATCACCAGTTCCAAGGGCCGTTAGATTGATCAACGCATTGCCTAGAGAAGTGGACAATTTTAGTGATAGTATTTGTGAACTGTTTGTAAAATTTCACTATTTTATTTCTTGATTTTTTATGTTGATTTTGATTCTGATATATTATGTAGTTTTATTTTATATTTTGTCTTATTATATTTTTCAAGTACATGGCGAATTGGCGTCAGCTGTTATGTCATGTACTGTAATTTTAATTTTGAAAAATGAATAAATAGATAGTCAGCAATTGCTTGGAGAAATCTTCGGCAGATGGATCGTTTAGCAATGCAACTCGCATGTTTGTCAATTATTTGAGGCAAGCGTTTATTTCATCGGCAGCGGTTGATCTATCTACGTGGCTGCTATTCCAGAAGAAGAAACTGCTACAGCAATTTTTTTATCTCGCATGAACAGTGGCCATAATCAATGACATGAAGAATGTCTTCCCAGCTCCACCGGGCGCATCGAGGAAAAATAAGCCACCATTTCCATCATCAATTACCTTCATTAACGTATCGCTAATTTCCTTCTGTTGAGGGTTCAACAGTGGTACATTCGTTCAAACTGATTGGTTCAATGCATCTCGATCATATTCACGTTCACGTTCCAATTCTCGATTGAAAGCGTCGTTCATTCCACGATCTGGCGTTGGCATTCCTAACTTGACTACCAAACTGCCGCACATGAGGTAACACATGTCTTCGATCTAAAGCAAAGCCTGGTTATGTATCTCTTCATTCACCTCGAGATCGGGATTCCCCAAACTGACACGAATTCGATGCAAAATGTATTCGGACATGTCATCCTTGTACTTGTTCCACAGTTCACGGGGATTCGATGGGAATCATGTCAAAATAATGATAGAAAATAATGTGCGTATCTGACTTGGAGATTCAGAAACAATTTCTTCAGCGATTGTAATGAGTATCATTTTCAAGCAAATTGAGCTGTTGACATGCAAGTAGAAGCATTCGTCATTTTTCGGATTAACTGTGTACATGCGACCAAGAGCATCAGTAGTCATTCGGATGAGCAGGAACCGCATCGCCTTGCTTTCGACGTTAAAATTTCTTCGATGTAGCTTTCCAAGTGTAATAACGTGGCATCTCAAAGTAGAGCAACGTTCGTGCAAACAGCGTAATATTTTTGTCAAAAAAATTATCATACCTAATTAAAAACATAACCTTATTTCAACAATATCCGATTTTATTTCGTTTTCATTTTATTTCATTGATTTGTTTTATTCTAATCCATACTCTAAATTTAAAATTATTTAGAAGTCAATCGTATGCAAAAGAAGCAAAAACAAATGAATTTTGGAAAAATTGCCACCTAGCGGATGAAATCTGCATACAAACGACATTTTCATTATTTCAAGGTGTTCGCCATTTGAAAACTGTATGAGAATATTAATTTTCTTCATAATTTCTTTGCCGTGATATTTTTCCGATGTTTTAATGCTTATTCTGCTATTCTAGGCGGATACGAATTTTATAAAACAAAGATCATTAAAATCCGAGCTGTTATTCTCGAGATATACGTGGTGTAACAAACCCCACTTTCTTTTATATATATAGATATTCTTCAATACAAAATAATGAAAAAATCATACACTTTAGTCACATATTTTCTCGTAGAATAAATAGTTAATTGCATTTGCCACAAAATATGTTTTCGGAAACGAGCTGGGTTTGCAAATTGTATCCTCATATTACAAATGAATAAAAAAAAACGATTTTTTACTTCGATGCTTCAATTTACTTTAGTCAATATTTTGTTACACAAAGGGTTCAAATAAAAACTTGATAGAGGCAAAAAGTTGTTTTATCAACCGAAAAATAATAATTATCAACAATCAAGCGGTTGGAATGAAAATAAATACTTTGACAATCTTCAGCAAAGATGCAATGAATTAACAATACATTTTAGAGCGCGTTGTGCGTCCATTGCTCCAGGCGCCTCGCCATCCAAGTATTCGACGCCAACTCACGCCGCGCCTGGTTCGAATGCAAAAAACTTAACTGTATTAAATATTGCCAAGTTCTTCCACCTCTGACAAAAAGGCTTTACCGTTAACGGTCATTGTGCCATTATCAAGGCGAGCAATAGTTTATAAGAAAATATAAAGTAACAAGGCGTTTATTTAAGTCCTTTGATTTCAATAAACTCCTTATTAGTTTAAATATATACTTATATATATATATATATATCTATAGAAATAAGTTAACAACAATCAAGACAAAAACAGTATTCAAACCATTGAAACGTAATGTATGATAGCAAGCATATTATTTTTTTGCATATTGTTATATTATTGCAAAAATAAATCGTTATTATGTACAAATATTTATACATGGTTAATATTATTTTAAATTTATAAACGTTCCAATTAGTTCTATTTTCACATACAGTACAAATTCCGTAATATTTGGCATAACAACTCATATTTACAATAAGAGACAATATCAAACAATTGTATCCGAGATCTCATGTCGGCCCTGCCCAGATTCCCAGGTATTGACTAATTAAGAATAGTATACGTCTTTTTTCAATAATTTTTAGATAGCCATAATAATAAAAAAACATGTTTTTTTTTATTTCACACGTACATGTGAAAAATACCCTTACCATTTACTTGTGTGGCAGGGATTTTTTCCTTCGTTTTTAAGTATTACATAAAAAAAAAATTGTTGATAATATACGATTTAAACGTAAGGTCCACTGATCATAAGGGCCTTTTACATTGCTTGATGGTTACGCTAGGGTATCCAATCCCGGGATTTCGGGATGGATCCCCTTTTTTTCGGGATCCCGGGATTGGGGTTTCCGGATCCCGGGATTGTGATTTTCTTACCGAGAAATTTGAAATCCTCAATTCGAGGAATTCGAAATCTCCGATTTGGTATACTTTTTCCCAGAATCTCACCGAAACTCGTTTTTTTTTTTTTTTTAGCTCATCTCCGATTTGGTATACTGTTTCCCAGAATCTCACCGAAACTCGTTTTTTTTTTTTAGCTCACCGAGGAATTTGAAATCTCCGACTTGGTATACTTTTTTCCCAGAATCTCGCAAAACCTCGTTTTTTTAGCTCACCGATTTACCAATTTCGTGTAAATTATCGGGTTTTCCTCAAAATTTCTCAATCCCGAAATCCCGGGATCGCGGCCTTCTCAATCCCGGAATTTCGGGATTAGAAAATTGAACGGGATCCCGGGATTGGATGCCCTAGGTTACACCACTGGACACTGAACATAAAATTATATTTTACATAAAACGACAAGAGACATATCAATAGAAGCAGTGGATGCAAAGTTCTATAAGCATCTTGTGAAGTCATTTTTTTTTTAAACTTAAAATCTTAGAAAAACATTTACGAAATTAACTAATAAACCACAAAACAAAAGCATTAACTTTTAAGATTATAAAAAAATAATTTTAGCCATTTTCACCTGTATAATAAGTAACAGATTTTTGGGGAAACCTGTTTTTTTGATTTTCCTAAAAAGTAGAGAAAAGTGAAATACGTACATTTGATCATAAGAGGCCGATTTGAAATTAAAATTAAACAAAATCCAAATTTAAGGTTGCCTTTACATGGAATTGAATTCAGACCCGTTTGTTTGCTAAAGCTTTTGCCAACTAGACCTAAAGTTTAATATGCTTAGAAAAAAATACCGAAAAACCATATACAGTGCTTTCTCCGTAAGACCTATGCCAATTAGTTATTCTAATGAAGAAAAAAAGTAATTCAAATTTAAATAATACGATAAATTTTATCTTCAGAATTCTTGGAGTTTGAGTCTTAATAGATATTTACTTAACGTCAAAACGATTTTAATGATTCACAGCTATTTTTGTGGCATATGGTTTACGATGGCCGAGTAGTTTAGCAGTAAAATTTACAGAAGTACTTAATGTTATAACTGATAGAAAATGCGAAATTAATTATGTGTGATAACAGTTATGCAACTATGAAAAATTTTCTTACGCAATGTAATATTCTAATACAATACCAGAACACTTTATTAATAATTATAGCGGTTATTTATACATGCATTCATAGACTATAACTTTATATATGTGTGCACTAAACCAGTGGTTTGCGAGAAAAAAATAGTAGTTGCTGTATCGGAGACGTCTTTGCATTCAATAACCCGTAAACATATTTCCAACACGCAACAACAAAATTTTTCGTAATTGATTTGTTGTTATAAAACAAATAGCACCTTTTCATAATCATTTTTTGATAAGCATTTGTACTTATTGTAAATTATGTATGTGTGCTGCGAGATTCTAACTTGTGAGTTAAATGTTTTGAACGTTCCTAAAGATTTGCAATCACTACTGTTATGCGTTGCGATTTACAATTTCTCAAACTGAGCAGGTAGTTTATTATTATTTATATTTTGATATTTTTTAGTAAATATAAATTTATTATAAGTTTTCGATTATCATCTATGTAAATTAAATTATGTTGTGAGATACTAAACTTCTTACTTGTCGATAAAAAAATATGTCCATCCCCAAATTGCGTCGCTTACGACGGCGGAAAAAATCTAATAAGGATTTAAGCTGTTAGTACAATGTTTCACCGTTGGAGAAGATTATTAATTTTTAAGATCAACTTAGAAAATAGTATGGATGGATACAAATTTAATAACAGATAAATTCATTTTATGATTATCTTAATATTTTTTAATTGACAAGATATCTGGTGTACTTCTATCTAGACATATTTATTTTACATATGTCTTATGACTCTCCTGTATTTAATTTCTGAATAAAATGACGCCAACCAATGACGTTTTTAAATGTTGTTCCACGCTGATATGTCTAACTTTTCAGATAGCTATTAGCTAAAAAATATTATAATAAACAAAAAAATATTGAGAAGAGAAGCTTTGCCGATGAGATTGACTCTTAACAAATTGATTTTATTCAATTTACGTAATCTACTCCTTGGCTTATTTTTTTTATTGTAATAGAAATTAAGTTTAAAAATACTATTTTTGTAAAGCCAACACAACGCATGTTATCGCTGTTTCAACATTATTTGACAAATTCACAACTTAGATAGAATCGTTAATATAATTGCTGTCATTACTACGAGAAAGCGTTATGAATGACGTTGTTATGATATTTCAACAGCTGTTGATATAATACATACCATGTTATAGTTTTAAATTTCTCTAATAGATGCTTGGGAAGAAATTTCGTTTAAAGATAAATAAATAAGTTGTGAAGACTCGAAAACAAGATGTTATTAGCAAAATACAACATGGTTAAATTCAGTGTTAAAAATTTGACTGAATTTTGTCGACTCACTTCAGAGAACAAGAAATCCAAAACTGCAGTAAAAACTTCGGTAATTTAAAGTAGATTATAAAGATGCGCAGTCATCCAAGTTGGTAGACGAAATTACTTCACCATTGCGCAATCATTTTAAACGATTTTTTTACAAACACATACAAGCGCAGATCATTAATTGTTTTTTTTATATACATCGCCACCACAATACTAGAACAGAAGAATCTTTATTTAAAATATTTTTGATATAGATGTTGAGTATGAACTCACATGTTATTCTAAAAAACTTAATAGTTTCCAATTATGCAAAATACTACTCATCATTTTAATTGAAAACAATTATTAAAATAAAGTTTGATTGTTTATTTTTCCATCGATTATCAAAAAAGAGATGCTTCGTTTTAGTATTGAGGTGTGTTAAAAAGCGCTTATTAAAATTGGTTTGAAAGTTTATTTTATCATGTGTACTATAATCTCTTACGATATGCTACTCATGATGTTGATACACCGTTATAAAATCATTCGAAATATGATTGTCTGGTATGCCTTAGTCAATCATGTATTAATAGGCAAGTACATAGTAAATCACTAATAGTACATTTAACAAGTCTAGTGATAATCTAGAATAAAAGTTTTTATATAATCTTATTTCAAATACAATTAATTATGACATCAATTGGCATTTCATGAAAACTTCTGGTGTATGTGCTTTGTATAAAAAAATCTTAGCTCTACTGATCACACTACCGTGAACAGTTTTCAGCTTATGTAATAAATTAGAGATGAAATTAAGTGAAATATATTTTTTAATATAAATTTTTCATTACGACCATAGAAAGTATCATTTTTCAGCGATATTTGTTTATTCTTTGACCCTCAATTTTCTTTGCTCCATATCATCAGACAATATTTAACGCCCCCCTCTTCGCAATCTCCACATTTGGGTACACTATAAAATACATTTTAAAGTAAAGATATATCTGCTATAAAGTTATATATTGTTATGTATAATTAGGTACATTTTCTAAAGCACTTCAAGATTTCAAGGGAATGGGTTTTGGCACCTGTTTTCTTGTGAAATATTATGGTATATGTATTTATAATTCGAATGTAATAGTGATCTTTGGCTTTGTAAAATTTAAACTAATTCTTTACAATTTACTTAATACAATTTATTGTAGCTCCAGAATAAAATTCAAATTTTCGTCAGTTAACCTATTTATTCTGCTTCGTGAACGATAAAGTTAGCTCACATTTATTAAATTCAATGAGGTTCGTATAAATATATATATATATATTATTTAAATTTAATTTAAACTAAAACATTCGAAAAATCAAATGGGCCACGGACTGTGTATCTCTACCATAAACTAACAAATTCCAAATATTTAGTTAATAAAATCTTTTGATTAAAATACCTCTTTTTTAAATGTGACATTAAAAATCATTTTTAACCAACGTTATTGATTTTTTTTGAACACCAAAAAATTAATATAATAATTTTGTTTCTTACATAAATTTTCTCTCATATGAAGATACACTTGTTCATTTTTTAATTAAATAAATATCCTTAAGTCTAGAGATCAATGTATCTAATTATTCCCAACGAATGTTTATTTAAGAGTATTAAAATAAAAATAAAACATACTGAACGCTGTTTATTTGTCATAAGGTACTTGATAAAATAATGTCTCCATGTGCATCACACATGCACTGAAGAGTCGGTTGTTTTTTTACTATTATTTTGGTTGAATATCTGATGAGAACTACATAATTATTTTCACTGTCGCATCTTCTTAAACAGGCATACAAAAAACTTGTACCTAAATACCAATTCATACTTACACTTTCAATGTAATCATCAATTCGGATTTAAATACATACGCAATATCAAAGATTCTTAACGTAATTTCCGCGCCTAATGTAAGGAAATATGGACTCTTAATGAATTTAATCTCGAGAGACGTTTTTCTACTTAAACTGCTTATAGTCGATTGCTCAACTTTCTTTTTCACAAAATTAGCGTTTACGATCCGACAGATGGAAGGAAATTTTATACATTACAGACATCTATGCATTCAAATTGATTTTTTTAATTGGTCTAAAAACGAACTTACAAAACTGTTTTTACTTGGATCTGAGTCCATCACTAACGTAACCGACGCTTAAAAAAGTCTACCACTCGACCAAGGACCTAGTCGATTTAATAAATGCTAATAAAAAACAAAAAAGTATGATAACTAAGAATACTTTAAAAATCACAATAAACATGTTTTAGAATTAAATCAGCTATGAATTTCATCAGTTATTGTATACTTTTTTATCCATGTCCGCTCCCAATGTGGAGCATATGGGCTCCTAATCAAGGTGTCTGAACGATTTTTTTTCTACTAGTACTGTTTGTTACTCAGTCGCTCAACCTGTCATTTTTTCAAAGAGAGTAGTAGGGAAAGAAGGATACGGGCTAGGACAGAACTAGTGGTTAACTTATCGCTCTCGCTACTCCCAGTTAATAAAGGATCGAAAGGTTGGGAGAGTAGGACATTTCGGACATCACAAACACCCATGCCTTCGAACAGAAATCGAGAAATCAAACGAAAAAAAGCTGTTCATACTTAGACTCGAATCTGTGAGATCCGGCATGGAAGCCTACAACACTAACCGCTGCGCCATAGGACCCGAAGACTTTTACTTAATACCTACATATGAACTGTAACAAAACTTAAGGCTTAAAAAGGCTTAAAAATTAAAATACAATGAAAACTACTTTTAAAAAAACGGCTTCAGATTTTATTATACACCCTTGAAATAACTACTTTAAATTTTTTTTATTTTTATCAAAATTAATTCATTCAAATTGCACTACTACTACCACAAAATATTGCTGTTCTTTAATATTTTTTAAAAATAGTGATTCCTTCACAATTTTTATAACTCTTCATTATTCATAAGCTGTTTTCTAAACGTTTGGTTATTATTATTTATACATTCTAGAAATAATGTTGCCTTACTGCTTTGGTTTTGTAATTTAAAATAACCCTTATTATATTAGGCAAAAATATTATATATCAGCTTATTTCTAATTTAAAATAATTAATTCATATATTGTTTTTACATTTTTTAGCCTGAAGTTAAATCAATAAATGAGATTATTTTTCGATAGATCAGTTTACGGAATAGTGTTCGCAGACATTGATCACGGTGATGTCAACACTTCCTCTCACTCATCTGATCCTAAAAACGAGGCGTGTCCAGAGGGTTAACCTAACCACTAGTTGTATCTTATTACCATTCTTCTATCATAACTGTCTCTGAAAAGGAAGACTAAGCAACTCAGTATGAAACAGCTCTCATAGAACAACTTCCGTTGAGATAATCTCCACAAAGATTCCATCTGATTCACATTAGCAATTATAATTAATTTTATTAAATGAACATAATTATTGAATTACATCTATCATTCACACATATGTTTCGTTGCCAGAGCACAAAGTCAAGGGTCTTTCGAGTGATAAATAAATTCCTACGCGAACTTGAACTCTCGCATGAAAATGCACTTTGCGCGTTATCGTGTCCAATTTTATTTCATCCATTCTTCTGGGTCATGCTTCCGCCAAAGAAAGTGACGTTGTATCGTGATTTCTACTCGTGACTCGTTACACAGCTATATCTACTGATTTATTGATAAAATCCCTCAAATACTCACATTAAAATACAGTTTACTTATTTATTAAGCTTAATATGCTATTTTATGAATACGAAAGTGGACTTTAAAATTCACAACGTCGTAAAAATGCTTACTATTCGAATATTAAATTTATCATTTCGATCGATAATTTGAAATTATTTAATTACTACTTCTGGTAACATTTGACATTTGAGTGATAGCTCGGTAATTTTTAATGTGTTATTTAAGTTTTTGTAATAAGGAAAAAATTCAGCTTTACACTGTCAGTAAATTTTTAAAGTATTGAAAAATCAATTTGAATCAGAAAATTCTTCATGCGTATAAGTTATTTTCGATAAAAAAAAATGTTGAAACGAAAGTGAATATATTATATTAATCAATAAAATGTATAATGGTTTTCTTAACATTTTTCATTGACACGCATTTATGCAAATGAATACATATCTTGATTTTTATTTTCTATATAATCTTTGAATGGTTTGAATGAAATTTTAACTTATCGAATTGATAAAGAGTTTACTAAGCGGGTTCCCAGTTTCCTGACTAGAAGTATTCTAAGGATGGGTACAAACTGATTATTTATACTTTTTTCTCGCATGTATTTTAGCTAGGCAATGAAGTGCTACGGATTGTTTATGTTCAAGTGAACTATGAATGGGGAAAATATATTTTTTTAAAAAAACCCTTACAAAAACCTATTGTTTATGTTCAGTATGCAAAGATTTATTTGGCCACATGTGATCTAGAAATAGGGGCTTAATGTATTATCTTAACAATTTTTTGGCAGCTTTTTCTAAGGTTTCTTGTTTATTGTGTTTTTTGTTGCTTTAATGTGTTTCTATGTTTTGAATAAAAATCAGATTATCAAAAAGACAGTGTTAGCAGTTTTGCATCTTAAGCAATATACATTGTATATTTCTATAGTTTAATCATTTATAGTTGAACTGGTTAACTAAATATGCGCATGAAATTAAAATTAATGCGTTTATCCTTTAAAAAACTACAAAGTTACATCTTACAAAACAATTATATATCCTTTATTATTGAATATATTATGCTTTCGGCGTTTTTATTAATTAGTTTTCGAATATAATAATACTTTTACAAGTTACGGTAGGTATTATAGTTATACAGCCAAGCTTTTTTGTTAAACTTAAAGTTGCAATTATATATTTAATCAGTATACACGCAGACTCAATTTTCACTTTAAACGAATCATTAAAACATATCAGCTATTCTCTAATTGGGCGCACAGCTACACGAAAGGCAGCAATAAGCTTTCGCTTTAAAAGCCTCTAGGCGGTGTGTGGAGAATGTGTTTCAAAATTATTTGGAAATGTCATACAAATTTCTTAAATACCATCTGTCAAAATGTGAAGTGACTGATGATACTATACGGACAGTGATATGTTAATGAGTTGTATATTGGAAAAAAATATAACCAATTATTGTTTGCGTCGTTCAATTTAAAACGAATCAACAATTATAAAGTTCATAATATAAAAAAAACAGCCTATAAATCAGTCTGGTGTTATTTTATTGCTTCATCAATACGTACCTACAACATTCAATAGTCTATCCTGGCAATGGCTAATTTCAAACAAAATAAATTATCTGTCTGTATTTTTTTGACTGCTAATACATCTCTGTGCCTCGTTACATTAGGCTAAGACCGTTATCATTTAACAATACTTTTGATGGTATGAGTATCAGCTTAATAGATTTAATGTGTTACACATTTTTGAATTTTATATGAATATCTTTTAAATAAAACAAGTTGATTTTCAAGTCTTAAAATTTTTAAAATAAGTTGAATATACCATAATAAATACAATATATGTGTAAAGAAGTAAGATAACCAGTCAAATCACCGCCGCTGAATTGGTAAATTTCTCGTTTAAACATCACAAGTTCATTTAAATACAAATATTCTTGTGGCTTTCCTGAAAAATACTTAAGACTCAGCGCATTTTCTTTTCGCACACAGAATTATTATTATCGTATAGTTACGTTTTTTTATCCGACAATGAATGAATTACATGTTGTTCATTGATATTAATCAAATTCTTAAGAACTTTTCTATCACAAAATCAAAAGTTATTTAACAATTATTATTACGTATGCGACAAATCTATAAAGAAAAAAATGTTCATTGAAATAAAACATTACTAACGATATATTAATTGAAAAAAAATTAACCCTCAAGTTTATATAATCAACCTTAAACAATATAATATACTGTGATTCATATTTAGTTTTTATATTTTTATAATTGCTTTACATATTTTTTTTGAAACCATGCGATTATGATGAAACCATGTCAGAATTTTTTACTAAGCATTTTGACTTTATAATAAATAATTTATGTATATTTCTTTTAATGCCTTCGAATGTATAAAATTGTATGTGTATTCACAACGACCTCGTCAAAAAATGTTCCAATCATTTCAATATATCGGATATCATTTTCAACATAACCTGTCAAAAGAATTTGTGCAACAGACTATAATCTTCCGTGAAGATTACTTTCTAAGATATTAAATATGTATTATATATTTTACTCCGATTTTAATTACTAATTAGTATTTCTGATATGAGATTAAAACAAACGTCACTGAAGAGTACCTTGGTTTATTAATTGTAGGTCAACGAATGTAATCCGATGCCCATCTTTCGACAGGTCTCTTTTTTATCTTACTTTTTTCTGGAAATGGCTTGTCAATATAATATCAGTGATACATATTTAAACACGTAGTCTTCACGAACATGACGAACGAAAGTGATAAGTGGTAAAGATTGGTAAAAGTTAGAAAGTTCCACTGACAACTTTTTAATAATATTATGCACATCATTCTAAATCAATAATACACATGTCTTAATCAATTATTATTTTTTATTTGGAAAACTTTTATTTATTTATTCGTCATCTGTACAATAATTATTTTTCTAATCATTACGATTTGTCAGCAAATCGTTATAAGAAAGTTATTTTCAGTTTTTTCTATGCATGTCACATTTCGATTTCACAAAGAAAACATGCAAAACTATACAGCTTTTAACATCCGCTTGTCATTCAATATTACAAAACACAAAAAAAATACTTTAATAGTCATAGTTTCTTATGAGAAAGATAATTGATAATAAAAAAGTATACAAAGTAAAACACTTACATTTTACTTACAAAATAACTTTTCAGTAACTTTAGTACATACTTACAACATTCATTATATTTTATTACTACGTAAAAAAATATATAAATTCATCATTAACAATTCAAGCTTCAAGTGCAATGAAATTTGACCTTTTTCCGTATTATTTATAAACTACATCGACTGTCAACGTCATTTTGTTTTTAACATATCTTTGTACATTAAGAAGCATTAGTAAATGATTATTTACAAACTCTCTGACTTATATGTTTTTAAAATACTACAATAGAAGGAAAACATTAAAGCACGATCACTTTAAGTAAATTAATAGCTTTTTTGTAGACAACTTTATTTCATAGTCATATTCTAATAAAGTTCCTTAAAAAATAACGTTTAGGGACATAAAATTTTGCTACATTTGTGGATATATTATTTACTACAATGTTGTAGATTATCTTGACACTCATAAGTGCACAATTTTATTTGAAAGATAAGCTAAAATAAATATGTGTTCTTGTTATCACAAAGAGAGGTTCAAAATAATAATAGAAAACATATTAATCGTCTTGCAAAATTCACAAGACAGGCATTTTTTTTGTGAAAACAATTTTTGTACTCGCACAATCAAAATATTCTAAAACATGTGTCTACCTGATGGAACTTTTAGTTCTCTTCCTATAAACGTTATATATTGTTTTTTTTTCCATTGAATAAAATAAATAGTATAAGAATCTCCAATAACGAAATATCTGTTATGATTTTTAACTACGCCATCTTGTTTTTAACTAAGTATTATTAGCTAACTTGTGTTCATTGTAACGAGCTGTAATTGAAACATTGTTTTGCCATCACGTTGGAACGGATACGATAGCACGCACTAAGACAAACACAATAATAAATATTATGGATATAATTATTATAAACATACACATGTAAAGCTTTTAACGGAGATAAGCTTGAATTCTCTATAGTTACAAATAAATTTAAGATTTCGACCTAAGGTGGAATTCCAATATTTAATTTAAAGCGTTCAAATTGTGTAACTTTAATCACATTTCATTCCAAAGACATTCAAAGACTGTTAAGTGAATATTTCTCTAACTTATTAGTAGTTAAAATCAAACGATAAGTAAAATTAATTAAGCTTTTATACGCTTGAAAATCTGAAGATGCCTAAAACCGAAACCCGTGTCGTTAGTGACAAAACTTGTGTGAATGTACAAAATTTGAACATTTAAAAATAAAAGTTCGTATATTTTTTAAATAAAATATTAGTAATTTGCAATGATAAAAAAGGACATAACAATCAAATGGATAATGTATTCTAACTTATTGTTCATATTTGCATGACATATTCCATGATTCATCGGAAAATATTTTCACAATATAGAATTTCAGAAAAAAGCATTGAAAAATAAGATATCCTTAATATTTCGCTCGCAGACGATGCAAAGACGATCTATTATAAGTAAACTATTATTTCTCATACACTGTATTGATGAAGCTTAATACAATAATAACAAAAACAATTCATGAAAGAAATGACGTATTAATTGACATTTTTCCTTATAAATTAGTTTTCCAAAAGTTCTATGAAGTTTTAGATTTTCAATACTCACAACATAAACACAAAAACTCAATGGTTAGGTCTGTGATGAATTACACTTTTGAATTATTAGACCGTAGTAATGTATAATATAAACCAGTGGTTCTTAACGGGGGCGGTACCGCCCCCCCAAGTGGGTGTTTAGAAGTCTGGGGAGGCGTTTTTAATTTTTCAGATTTTGGAGGGCGCTGCAGGAATGCGAGGGGGCAATGCGAGTGGGCGATGCACTTAATCAGGGGGGCCCACTGAGATATTGCAAGACTATATTTTTATAATATGTTTTATTTTTAGTAGGAAATCCATTGCATGAAATAATAGTACATAGATAATTGTGTAATTTTATAATTTAGTTTTGGGGGGGGCGTTAGATAATTTTGGATAATTTGTTTCTGCTAAAGGGGGCGATACGGTTAAGGAACACTGATATAAACGAATGAAAATTTCTTTCTTACTTTCATACGAACATTTTTGTACACAATTTTATTACTATATAATGTATTTGCAGCGCTGTTAGAAAGCTGTTTCTTCGTGAAATAAAAATACCTACGCTCCCAAATTTATATTATTATTTTAATCAATGAGGAAAAAATACTGAATACTTAAAGGTTTCAATGACATCTTTTAGCAGTTGTTAAATTAATAAGAAATCATAAAGCTAACATAATTTTACGAAAATCAAGAAACTTTAAAAAATGAACATAAAAATAACGTGCCGTTTTCGTGGCAGCTTTAACGAATTTCCGTTAAGTAACATTCCGACTCGGTCGGCGGCAGTAAATTCCTTCGTTGGTACTATCTAGTATTAAATTGTCAAATCGCGTGTTGTGAAAAATTCTCGCACATTTCTTTGGCAACGAACTTCATAATAATCGTCTCTCTATGACTATTACAAACAGGAAGCTGCCGTATAATGACTGTCGCATTCATAGATGCATCTATTATGCTATGAAACATTATCAGATTTTAAAATATTTCTTTCATAACATTTTACAACTGAAACACATTTTATTCAAGATTTGATGCTATCGGAGTATGTGTATATGTATTATAATATTTCTTTTATGAAGTATTAAACTTAAATAATTTATTCAACTTCATCACTATAAATAAAGCATGAACTTAAAATATCTATCAAATATATTTTAAAATTCTTACGAAAGTCAATACTTTTTTATATATAATAAAGTTCTAAAAAGTATATTTTAATTCAATCAATACTTGTTCATCTTTGCTGTTGCAATTTCACATTATTTTATTTATCACTAGTATTATTTACAATTGACAATGTATCATTTTTTAAAACCAAAACGGACGCATGTCATCAAAAAAATAACAGATAAAAATAACAATCATATTTGAATCTCGATTCAAACAATATCCATAAAAAATTAAAACGTTAAAATACTTTTTTTATTCATAGAATAAATTATTATAATAGCTATAAAATAGAAACTACAATAATTATTGCATCTTTTGTCTTTATATTAAGTTTGTTTCTAAATTAATAACCCTTTTGTTGATTTGGCACAGTTCATCAATTAACCGCTCTTTCCCAAAAACACATTATTGTTTATGGTTGTCACCCTTGGTAACGCGATGATTAGGCAGTCTTTTATTGTTGTTCTCGATCGTTCCTTCTAGTTTTCCATATCAACTACGAAACAACATGTTATCATTTTGCTTAATAAATAACACCATAATATTCAAAAAAAACATTAGGTTACAGTAAGGATACTATTTTACTCATTGTTTGAGCATTCGAATTGTTCAAAGGTATTAAATAAAATTTATTTTTTGTTTAAAAATAAACTATAAATAAATTTATGTATTTTTTTTTCATAATAATACGTTTTTGAAGCTTGATTTTCAGTGCTTTATAACATTGTTTATTTATATATAAATCGTTGCTTGTTATTTAATAATATTTATTTACAAACTACCTATTCTCAATTTTTATTTTCTATGTATATAAATTTATAAGCTAAATGTTAGCTTTAAAATTAATAAATTCAGCAATTCAAAAATTGTATTGTGGTTTAGATAATGAATGATTGACTGTTACAACGATATATTATTTCAATGAAAAGTTCAATTGATTTTCTGGTTAACTGTTTTATATCACATACCGCATGGAATATTATTTTACAGCTACGATACTAAATTTTATGTTTTGCTGGAATGCTGGAATGCTTAAAGATGTATCAGATTAAAAGCTTTTTTTTTCAATCAATAAAAATTAAATTAAATTAACGATTAAATAATATGCAAATATAGCGATCTATGTAAATAACGCTTCCGGAATTCACATTTTCTTTATGTTTGTTTATTTTTATATGTGATTTCAGCCGTTCTTTGGATAAACATAATATTATAATGATCAAAATAAATTATCAAGCAAAATTCTTATCGTGATACATAATTGATTTACTAATAAGAATATACAAGTTGGTCGTTCTACCACCATCTATGTACGCAGCCAATCCTTTACAGTCGCCCACCATTTTACAAAAACGACAAAGAAAACAATTAATTTAACAATCTTTTCAATGGCCTGATATACAACTATACGGCACTGATCTTTAGCAAGCAGCAGCAAACTATGCTTCCATCATACAGAAAACATATAATATATATTCTTGCAGGTTATGCAACGTTGAAGTTGTACCTCGGCCAGACGTCCAACCGGAGCTTGTGGCATGGAGACTTGTCAGGCTATTCAGCAGACAGCAAGATTCTGGTTTGAGACAACGATGCGGTGGACTGGCGCATGCCTTGGCACATTGGCATCCTCAACTCAGAGATTTACTACTAGCAAGAAGAAGAGAGCTGGATAGAGCAGTTCAAGGTAAAACAAAAATACACTCTTGAATGATGTCGATTCGTGAATCACTCGATCTTAATATTGGCCTTTCTTTTTCATTTGGTTTTAATGTTACTCTTATACGTACTATGTTAATATTATAGCTACATTACGTTATATTTTTTAGATGAAACGCTGTGTATGACTTAAAATTAATGTTTTCATAAATTGTACTATAATTTATGAAATAAAGAGCTATTTTTCATCAACTGCAATTTGTTCAATTTGAATCAGCCAACATAGCAAAACATGCATTTAGCTGTTAAAAAACAAACGCCTTTAAAAAGTGTGTTTGTATTATTGGCTATTTATATCGATAACTTATGTTTTATACGCTGAGTGCGATGCAATCAATTATTCACGGATACAAACAGATTTCGGAAAATAAACGATGTATTTCAAAATGCTTGTATTAATCAAAAATAAAATAAATTTTACGCTGTGCTTAGCAATTATTATAAATATATTTCACTGGTAAGGAAAGTTTTGAATAGATTGACCAACGAACCACCGTTACATCGTTGGTTCTCTGCGTATTCTTGATGCGGCTTAAGGTTTGAATACTCCACCTGTTGATATCAATATGTTAAAAAATATTTAAATTTATCTCTTTACCATTAACGAAATTCATTTTATTTTAAAATGTGTTTATTGATTCATCAATAGCAAAGCTTTCTAAATTATTAATTCAGATAGTTATACATACTTGGTAAAACTTTATCGTTATAACGTAAAAAATATCACAGTAGTTATTGATGTATACAAGAATTATAAGACATAGGTGATGGCGTAGCGTAGACGAAATAGTTTTCAAATAAATCTTAAAATCATTGCTAATCGAAAAAAAATGTTTGACTTTATTACTTTCCAAATTATAATGTGAAGTTTTTATTTTTCTGGCAAGATAGTTTAATGTTTTGCAGCCAGTTTTCGCTAAATGCATAAGCAAGAATTATTCAAAATATGAACGTATGTACTACTATATGTATCATCTGGGCAGTTGTAGCATTAACCAAAATTAAATATCGCAATTATACTGGCAGAAAATTAAACATGAATACAATGTCCCCGGTGTCAAGGGTTTTCAATACTGGACGAATATATCAACATCGATATTTCAACATTTCATGTACAAATATATCATTAAGATTTTCATAAATAACTTACGATTTCTTTGAATAGTAATACATCATTAAAAGCGCAGGCATGCCCAAACCTTGGTCCTATTGAAGGTTTCGCGTGGTTCCTTCGAGGTTTTCAAATTTCGACACATTTTATATTTTTTATTGGTAAAATACGTTTAAAAATGTTTCATAATAAAAATAAATGGTTAAAAGATTTAAAAAAAATATCATATTATTAAAATATCATAATATTATTGTAACATTTTATCACTTTGTCAAAAATTTCCCAAATTTTAATTATGTTTGTAATTACTTTCAATCGCATTCTGAATTTATGAATCTGGGATGACTTTTTAATTATATGTTAGTTGTGTTGAACATTTTAATTTTGTGTTATTTTAGAATCACTTTAATGTAATTGGCAATTTCTTTTCAATGCCAACTGTTGTGTATAACTTTTCAATTTTGTATAAATAGCATTGTTAAATTATATTTCTTATCAGTTGACAATGCTCGCAATGAGCGAAACCGGTCCTGACATATTAAATAAAGTGGAATGAAGTACAAAGGATTATTGTTTTTATTAATATAATGCCTTTCCACCAAGTATTGACAGTGAACACCCTAAAAGTGATATTATTAAGGCTTAAAAAATTATGTGTGGCTCATCAGAAACATACATTATTTTATTTGGCCCACCAAGTGACTTCAGTTGGGCATCCTTGATTAAAAGTCTCATCAATTCTGGAACTCTTAGAATATTTATACACCACTCAGAAGATTAAAAATATTTCGTTTCATCGCAAAAAATAAAACAAAATATGTGATGTTTTCTATTTATGAAATATAAGATGTTTGCCAATTTTCAATACTCAAATACCGATATTTTTTCATTTTCAAAAACAAAATTTCGGTATTGTGAAAACTTCATGAATACCGGGATCCGGGTTTCGTCAACACCAGTACTGCAATCCCTAGTACTGACACACCTCAATTCGAAATCGCATTATATCAGTGTCTCATTCCTTTGTCCAGTGAAAAAAAGCTTAAACGAGAAACCCCGTTGTCAATTACAGTAATTTTCGAATAGTTCGACACCTACTATTAGTAAAAAGAACTTATCTATTCAAGCGATGCTTGACTATTCGTGAGACAACAAACAATACGCAATCAAAATATATTTTATAAATCTGATAACTGTTTATTTACACAATTCAAGTGAGAAACAAACGCATCTAAGCTAAATGTTTCTTTAATAAACATACAAAGTTTTTTAACCTTGCCGTATTTTAAGAAAAACCGCATGCGTTAAGTTACAATAAATTATTTTAAGTGATATTTGCATAACATAATGCTCACAAAATTTCTGATATAGATATGTACTAGGGCATTCAATCCCGGGATCCGGGATCCCGTAATCCCGGGATCCCGTTCAATTTTCTGATCCCGAAATTCCGGGATTGAGATGGCCGCGATCCCGGGATTTCGGGATTGAGAAATTTCTAGCAAATTCTCGAAATTTATACGAAATTGGCAAATCGGGGATTTCAAATTCCTCGGTGAGAAAATCTCAATCCCGGGATCCCGGGATCCCGGGATTCAAAATAATTCAATCCCGAAATCCCGGGATTGGAAAAAGGCTTCGGGATTGGATACCCTAATATGTACGTCATAAAAATATAAAAGTTTACGAAACGCATTGTATAAATGTTTAAACTAAGCACTAAAACTTGTGTTTTCATAAAAAAAAAACTCAAGATTAGGGAATTATCTGTCACAAGCACAAAACGAGATCTAGCTAGCATGTAATATCATATTTAATGTTATACTATAATATGACTTTACTGTTAGCCTGTGTCAAATTCTTTATTTGACGACCATGCTTCCGGTCTAAATTTAAATTCTTAATAATGTTTAATACAATACAATAAAATTTCATTGATTTTTTCAAACATAAATTTACTTTTATTTGGTTTTTATGTTTATGATATGAATGATGACATTTATATCTCATTTATTTTAACATTTATCTCAACTTAAATGCGATTCGAAAAGAATTACGATTCAGATATCTTTATGTATGAGGAAGTATGTACATTATTAAATAACTGTGTCGCAACAATATTTACCTAAGAACTCGAAATAAACGATTATTTTTCCGATTTAAAACAACCGATAAAAAAAAACTTCGTTACCGTTTTACGTTTGAAATTGTTGAATATGTAAACCTAATTTAATTATCTTTTTGATTGATATTTAACATACATGTTTGCTTTCTAGGCCTCGGAACTCATGGGCTGACTGCAGATAGTAATGGAGAGTTAATCTCGTTACATGTAGCGCTTAAAAACGAACTTCAGAGACACATAGAAACCTACAAAACTGCCATCCATAAATTAGACGAACTTGTAAGTATCAATTGATGACTTAACATTATTTTCTTTACGACATTGTAACCACTACGATCGCTCGCCGCTTACAACAGTACCCACCAACAAGGGCTTACACAAAAACCAATTTTCGAGAAAACCTGTTTTCTAATTTTAATTTATCGTAAAACACAGTTTAACCCGGCTTTCAATGGTTTTCAAAAAATGATAATTCAATACAAATTAGCTAAGAGAAGTTTCAAGTTTTTTTTATGAATCGTTAATGTTGGTGAAGGATTAATCATATATTGCCCATTGTCGAGAAGAGTAAATAAGTAAAAATGCAAAACCAAATATTTTTTAAGCAAATTGATAAACAATATTTTCAACGTATTCATTGATATATAATATTAATCTGACGGTTATCTTAAAGAATAGCGCCGTGAAGCATTTGACGTTTAATCGAAATTGCCGCCAACACAGAAATCGTTTGTGAATTATTTGTTTTAATTAATTATACAAATCTAAGAAGCGTTATGATCTTTGATTACTGTCAGAATAAATGAAAAAAATAAATGCATATTTAATCGTACCGATTTCGCCGCGAAATCGGTAATATTGGAAGCTATGTGTAAAAACTTATACATCTTAGTTAAGATACGATTGAATATACATTTATTTTTTTCATTTATTCTGACAGTAATCAAAGATCATAACGCTTCTTAGATTTGTATAATTAATTAAAACAAATAATTCACAAACGATTTCTGTGTTGGCGGCAATTTCGATTAAACGTCAAATGCTTCACGACGCTATTCCTTAAGATAACCAATCTGACTATTAAACTACATATTATTATCTATTTGTATGCGTAACCAAGGCGGTGGCTTAGGTCAAACTATTTTTTTGGATTACATAATAAAGAAAATCTCATATTTGAAACCAGGTTATTATGTTGAAAAAACTGTTTTTTTGACAAGCCCTACTACAAACCATTATCTGGTTTCAAGAACTTCCAATCTTGACAACTTTCTACCTCCACACAATTGATCCGTCTTTTATAAATAATGAGGCATGTTTTTTGATAATAGATAATCTGACATTCTTTCGATATACCCTCCAATTGCTTCTATGATAAAACATATAAGTTAGTATTTATAGTATTCGAAACTTCATGAAATGAAACATTTAGGGTTAGCTTTTACTATATAATTTAATTACACACATTTTGTGTTCATTTAACGTGGTTATCAATAATAAGCATAAAAACGTTATTCGCAATATATCCGTTGCATGTAACAATTATTTTTTTATCATTTTTAGCATCATATACAATAACTATGCGAGACACGTATAAACACGCCATCAAACTTTATGGTAATAAAGTTATATTTCGTTAGTGCGAGGTTAACCAATGTGGCTGTTGAATAAAATAATATATCATACAATACATTTAACTTTTTATTATTAACTACACCAATTCCTTTTGACTTCCAAGTGTTTTTAATAAAATTTAGTGCATAAAATAAAAATAAATCTTTTCAAGCGTTTACTTTCGATCCGTGGCAAATAGTAATTTTTTAGAGTTTATTTTATTTCAGAAGAAGTTTCTTCTACGCTAACTTTATTTCAATTTAAATATTATGTGCTTAGAATTCGAGAGCTAAGAAGCATAGTGACAGCTTAGTTAACCACCAGTCCTGTTCTAGTTCTATTCTTCTGTTGAAATAGGATTTTCATTGGGAGTCATTTTGCACTACATACGAAGCGAGCATGAAAAAAACAACAGTTTTCGTAATATTCAAACTGGCAAAACAATAAAGTTTAGTATAATCACTTTTAGGGTGTTCACTGTCAATACTTGGTGGAAAGGCATTATATAAATAAAAACACAATAATCCTTTGTACTTCATTCCACTTTATTTAATATGTCAGGACCGGTTTCATAAATAGCATTGTTAAATTATATTTCTTATCAGTTGACAATGCTCGCAATGAGCGAAACCGGTCCTGACATATTAAATAAAGTGGAATGAAGTACAAAGGATTATTGTGTTTTTATTAGTATAATCAGTTAATTTATTTTCCATGTTTTAACCATCTCAATAAGTACATTACTTTTAATATCACATCCTCATAGAAGAACCAAACAATTTTCTGCACAATATAACATTTTCAACGTCATATTAAATGATGGTCACATTAGTTTATGGTGTAAGTTCACATAAAAATGAATTCGTCAAAATTGTTGGTGCGAAGCGTTATCGAAGGTTTTTTTAGCCTCACTAAAAATAATTGTTTTTAATTGATTCTTGTTAATTGTTATAAATCCTGCAAGTCAATAAATTATATTACAGGATTTAGTCGATTTAAATAAGATAACATTTTCAAATTGTATTCCGCCACGAGATAAGAATATGTAAAAAAGATTGTATCTCGGTGAGTTTCAACATTGTGTAACTACATATATGTGACGCATGTTTGGAATATTTAATGTGTAAAGATGCTCCCCAAATAGGTAAAACAGGTATCACACGTTATCTATTTAAATTAATATTGAATCAATTTCAATCTATTTAACATTGGACCATTGAAAATATCTACGATATATCATCCTTGTGCTGTAGAAAGATTTGAACAATCTATTAAAAAATATATATTATTAGGTATTGAGTCCATTTTTGACAGGTTATAAATTATCATCTCAAAGGGCATTTATGCAAAGAAAGCAAAACAAAAATCTCTAAATAAAACTAATCTTTTCGATTATTAAATTTGTAAGCATATTTGACTTTCAGAGACATGCCATTGTATTTACTACGTAAACAATACATCTAAGGAATTTTTCATATGTATTCTTCTCTGTGAGACAACTAATTGCTATTCTTTGTAATAAAACGAAAAGTCATTTTTATTTATAGTAAAAGAAACAAAGCTTATTGCGAGAAATTTTGAGTAGAGGTTTACATTTGATATTTTCTCACCGTTTTAGTTTAGCTTTAAATAAAAAGACTAATGCCAGTGCAGTGATTAGATAAGATTACTTATAGTGAATAAATCATGTTTTTTCTATTATTTTCACAGTCAAATGTGACTTTAAACCAAGACCCAGCATCCTCGTCTCATCAGCGACTTTTAGCAACCACACGAGGAGACATCCAGCGACGACTCATCGATAATAAAACCTTGCTTACCCTCATTGACAGACCAGCACTACGTCAACTTCCTCCACTGGTTGCCCAGCTTACTGCAAGAGTTCAGAGTGACAAAGAAGTAATGCTATGCGTCGGCCAGATCAAAAGGTTGGACCCGACGGTGGAGAACGTTGACGAAAGGTAAGATTTTTATTAAATTGGGAATCGCTTCGAAGAACACCGTAACAGAAGTTAACAGCTTTAATTAATCTCTGTATTTTAATTCAATAGAGAACACTGTATTTTTAGTTCGTAAAAATAATCCGGTAAATTTTAATTTTCAATATCAAAAAATGTATGATCTATTTCAACCGTAATTATTACTTCTTTACAAAATGTAAGTGCATATTTCTCTTTTAGGCTCTAAATTGTATTCATGTGTATTTTATAGTATTTATCATTGTTTTCAATGTGACTAACCTGCGCTGAATGAACTTACCGTGTTTTAATATTGAAGATGTGAAATAATTATTACAAGGAAGGATTTTAAGCATTTTATAAAAAAAAACAGTTTGAACATGTTTAAAAAATGAACAGCTGCATACAGACGAATGTGGTAGAGGTCATAAAAATTCTTTGGAAAATGATTAAAATATATTCTTACATAAGCGACTTTGATCTGTTATGACAATTTTAAAATTTCCTGATTTTATCATAGATAAAAAATATTTGACGACATCTGTATAGACAGACAATAGAATTATTTTTTAATGTATGGCTTAGAATAATATTCAATATTTATTTCTAACAAAGCAAACCTACGTACGTAATCATAATATATTGCAAAACTATAATGGCGTTATATAAGTACATACAGTTAATTTTGACCCTCTGTGAGAAAAAAAACATCACACAATATTATTATAATTGTTTTCGCAAACTTTGACGCGATCTAAATCAGTGAACTTAGATTTTTTTACATTCCATTTGTATGAAAAATTCACACGGTCTTGTATAGTGTAATAATAGTATATTCAGTAATTTTTCACCTTAGTGTATATTTATTACTACGGTGAATGTTTCAATATATCGTCATTCTCATGAACGCGTGAATGAACAATTGATTTTCTTAAACGGTTATGATATACATAATATAGACTCACAATAATTAAAAATAAGAATGAAAAACGTTTATTGAAATGAAATTTTTATCCCATTAGTTGTGTACTAGGCGTCCGACCTTTCCTACCAACACAATATTAATATATACTTTGTAATCTGTAAACTGGTTAACCCCACTTAGGCTATTTTATTAGGGCATAGGAAAGGTTATAATTTAACCACTACGTGGTATTCAACAATTTCAAAATTTCACTTTGTTACGTTTTCACTTCCTAATAAAAGTAACATATATTATATTACCGTACGTATTGTTGTGCAATTTTTATTTTCGATTATTTGAATTGACTTACAATGGCAAAGGTACCCTTGAATTTCACTCAAATAAAAGTTGCTGTGCTGTTAAACTATGTGTACTTAATGTTGTATAGAGTTCACTTTTTTAATACATCCACTCAACAACAATCAAAAATGAATCTCGCGTGACTAATTGGCACGTTAAGCTGATACGTAAAAAAAAACTTAAGTTATGTAATCAAAAAAAGTTCATTGTGCCTCTGATCAGTTTTCTGATTATATTTCACTGGCCATTTCAGTCTTGTTTTTGTCTTGATCGCATTTTGATGAACATATATTTTTTTTTATGAGTTATTAGGTATTTTTCAAACATTTTTCAAATTACTCTAGGTGGTTTTAGGCTGGATTAAGCTTGTGGGCACAACCATCAGGACTTTAATCCCATACTGTGGGACTGCCACGAGACAAATGTCAAATGAGTAAATCTGTTCGCTCCGGTCCATCCTTATACGGGACTAATAGGCAACACTGACCCAATTTCAATCATGGCCAATTGTGAGGCATTCAATAAATTTTCAATATCATTTGAAAAACGGAATATTTTTGGTTCCTCTTTAGATGTAACGCGGATTGACAGAAACGTGGTAGAACTTTGCCACCACTTCTGATTGTCAGTATACAGATACACAAGATAAATAACTGAGTAAATTCGTTACTTTTCTTGATCGTCATTGCACTATAGGAAGCGACCGTGAAATAGCAGCTACATGCGTACACATAACTGGTGGTGCGACAGCCATCTCTAATATATATTTTTCAAATTTCTATAAACATGTAAAAAAATATATGAATCCTTTGTACAGCGCTTACTGTTTAATGATATTAAGTATTCGCTTTGTGATATTATTTATTGAATATATCCCTATTTATTTTTCTTTCTGTCAATAACACACAGCACAATACAGTATTTGCGTATGTAATAATGTCTCTAAATACTTTTGAGCATTGATTCTGGTATATATTTTTACATCCAAAACAGACCTAGCAATCTCCCGGTAGAAAATATTACCCGTGCGTTATACATCTTCTTACAATATTTACAAAACTCCATACAGTTTTCTGGATCTTTCTAAATTAGATTACGCAAAACGATGGATTACGCAATAAACATTTATTCGTAAAACCTAACAAAGCCATTAAAACTAATAAACACATTCAATTGAATGAAAAACTGTCATGTTGATTTGTACGCTTGATTGTATTGTTAGGAACATTTTACTCAAAAAATAACAAATTAATTTTTGTCAAAAACGTTTTCGATACAATACTTTTGAAGTGTAATTTTCTCTCTTTGGATAAATATATCCAAATTATGTACGGAATAAGCAAAACATTTTTTTTAAGTTATTCTGTCTAGGTATGAAGTTTTTCATGTAGAATTTTAAATATTAAAAATTTGACCATTTTAAAATTAGGTTCATAAATTAGAAAACATTACGTTTTAATCATAGCATCGCTATATACTTTATTCCTTGGGTGTTGTGTGTAAAATGTCACAGAATGAATAATTGACTTTTCATATAACACAATAAAACCCGTCATCCAATCATAATCATCAACTGCTGTCGGTCCACTCTTTTGTGTATTCTCTCTCCGATATTAATTGTCATATTGTAAACACAATTTTATAAGAAACCTCTTTATTTCGTAGATTCAGCAAGGTAGAGTAGCTCGGTCGTGTTATCTAACAGTACTATTTTTTAAATTATTATAAACCTTAAATTTTCTGACTTGCCATTTATTTTCTTCGGGCGAACATTAATAATTGTTTTATTTATTTAAATTGAAGCAAAAAATATTTAAAATATTTTGAATATATAAAAAACTATTTCAATTATGAATGCAATACTTCTATTTCCGTTTAAAATGCTTTTGAATTCAGATTACTATTGTTGTCGAATGTAGGAAGTCAAGCAAAGTGCTGTGCAAAGTGTAATGCTGTGTTAGCGAAATTGAATAACAGAGAGATTCAACTCAAACCAGTCATAGAGATAATGAAACCAAGATTGAACATATCCGTCTAATAAAAAAGCAGAAGCGGTACTTATATCTGCGCAAGAAAAAGCAATGCATATCATTTGGTTTTAAATGTTTCATTGAAATACAAACACTAAAAGTAAAACAAACGGCTTTTATATTTACAATAATACGAGTAAGTGGCGACCGCTCTATGTTATACACCTAAGTTAATCTCCTTTACAATATTTTTTCTTACGACATCTACGATATGTAACAAAATCGAGATCATTAAATGAAATTCAATAATATATTGAACTACGTTTACATATTATTAACAAAACTTGATAAACTTTTCTCTAAGCTACTACAAAACTTTTGATTGAACTAAAATTTGTACTTTATTTACTAAAGAAAATATTTAATCGACTGTCATTAAATGTATTTGAAAATAGTACTTTACCAAAATAGCTCAGAGATAGAGTTTTGACTATTTCAAATATTTTTAACATATCACAATTTGTATATAATTGTCAAATGCTATTTTGCGACGAAAGGGGATATTATTTCTGATACCGGTTGTTTGTGAGGTTACTTAAGTGAACAAAGATTTTTTCAACTTGATTTTATAAAAAAAATATACCAGATGCATATAAGGTGTGTATGAATAAGATAGTGATATCATAAATGTTGCCACATTTCAATAAATATGATAACATATAATATATTCAACCAAAATGCACTTCGGTGCTAGTACTTTTCTGATTGTGACAAATTTCCGGTTTTAGTTTTATTTATATTTATTCCTAACAATAATTTAAATCTAACGGATTCATTTAGTTCTGTTAATAATTTCAACAACTTTATAGCGCTCTATTATAATCATTTCCTGGTTGGTTTTTATCTTACGTGAAAAAATGTTATCTCACCGAAACTGTTTTCACGGAATTCATCTAAAGACTCTCTATTTATAAATTAAACAGTTTTAAGGCAATCGGAGTTTATCCATTCCATGCAATGTATTTAAAAAAAAAACATGGATGGCCGAGCCTATGAGGCGACTTAGTGCGACCGGGGTTGACGTTACCTTCATTTTTCTTCAGTTTGTTTTTGTTTAAATAATCTAAATAAAATACGTTACCTGTTTAAATTGCCATGCTTTGAATGTTATTTCAAAAAATTATTCGTAAGCACACGTGACGAATATTAAGTTTTTTTAAAACATTGCTATAGATCGGTGGGCGACCTTCTTGTGCTTGAGTTAATTTATAAAAATACATAAATGAAGTTTACATGAGCTAAATAAGTTTTAATAATTTTATTGCTACATGGATAAATAAATTTGATTTTTTTCCTGATCTGATTTGTCAAGTTATATTTTCGCATAAACATAAGTTTTTACTAGACCCATGCAGCCGATGTGAGAAGAAGTAGAGAAAATTTAATCATGCCGTGGGAAAGAAAAGGTTGCGGAACACTGGTTTTCTCTCATAAGTTACATAGATATTTCAACAAATAATTTTATAAAAAATTGAAAGCATAACCGAGTTTTGACAATAAAGTATGTTGTATCCTTTTTTCTACATAAGTGTGTATTTTCCTCACATTTTTCAAATTATAATGAATTGTGATCATAAAAATATTTTAGAATAATAAAACACAGCTTGTTACAGAAAGTGTTTCACGATAAACGTCTGATCATTATTTTATGGTTTCCAATTCTAAGCACGCATTGTTTGATACGCTTCTGGTTTCGCAACGAAGATTTCTTCCTCTTTAAAGATTGATGGGTGATTGTCTTTCCATTTTTTATGCATGAATTAACTTAGAGTTCCACGGTACACTAAGCCGCAAGTGAAGATATCGTAATTGATGGACGTAAGAGTTCACCACCATGAACTTTTTTGTTTTATCGTTATCTCAGAGTAATATTTTTTAGAATATTTTCCGTTTATTTCATATATTTGCCGTTAATTACTTTTCTATGGATACTGAAAATTATTAGCTAATATTCAGAAACAAAAATTATCATAACTAAACAAAATGAATTCAGTAATAAAATTTAAAAAAAAAACGGTTTTATTCTACAAGAAACTTTCTTTACATTGAATCTTGTTTTATGCATTGAACACTAAAAAATATATTGTCGTTTTCTCAAGGTGCTGTCTGGTATCGAAATTTTACGTCAAAAAAGCACAATTTATATGTATCGTATGTGTATCTTTTAACATAGAAATTTTCTTTTCCTTCTGTCCTTGGAATAGTTCTATTTTGTCGTAGGACGAATAATGCATCGTTATCATAATAATAAAAAAAAATATTTGAACAATGTATGATTTTATATCGATTGAAGGATTTATAATAATACACAGTCTTAATTCTCGAGCGGTGGAATCACTACGGTTGACTCAATAGTTATTGAAAATAATTATCTTAAGTTAAAAGTATGATACAATTCACGCATTTGTCTAACCGGGAACATTAATTATACAAATGTTTATTTGATAATATTAATGATAACCATGCGGTAAAACAATGTTAACAAGACATAAACAATGATTTAATTATAATATGCAAATACTCCTAGTGAATAATATGGAAAATTAGTAATTTGGTTTATTCAACATAACATCGCTTGCAGTAAATAATTTATTCAGAATGCGATCTTGATACATAATGAATACGTTATTTATGTATTTTCTCACACTTATAATTAAGTCACATTTAGTATAATCTCTCGTTTCGTTTTTGAAAACTCACTTTCTCGAATGAATACAATTAATTCATATGTTTTTTTTATCATAACGGTGACTGTGCTTTTATATAATATTATCAAAAAACTTCACGATAGTTCTACGCTTGTATCTCTGTAATAAAGGTACACCAATAATTCAATATCTCATTCACCATAATTTAACTGAAAAATCCGATTTTTATTTAAATTATGGTATCGGTAAGTGTTTATTATCAATGTAGTCGTCTTTTTTAATTTAATTTTTCGAAAAAATAAGTAAAGTTTCTTAAATTTTATTATGATTTAAAAATGAATTCATTCATTCCTAAGTCGGTTAAATTCATCGCTTCACTCCTTAGATGTGTGGCCCTTTTACAAGTATTTTCGACAGAGGATAGTACAGGTGTGGGGAACCTGCGGCCTTTTGGCTACCTCGATGCGGCCTTCTAGCCAATTCTGTAATTCTGTAAATTTTTGTAAATTCATTAACTCCTGAGAAGCTGAGAAGTAAATTCGTAAATTCCGGCCAAAGATTCCTTAGTCAATGTTTACTGCGGCCTTATGTCGTATCAGAAAAAGGAATGCGGCTATAGAGAAGAAAATGTTCTCCACCCTTGGGATAGTACATTTCATCCTACATTTTTTTGTTATTTTAAATAACACGTATTAGTGCACAAATTCAAAATATTTTGTTAAAACGAATTGCTAACTTCTTTGGCGTTTTCCAAGCTCATTACCTAGCTGCCTAATTATTTGTACGAAAACAAACACGTGACTTCAATATGTTTGTCGATCGTACAGTTCATTAGTCAGACTACTTCGAAAAGTCGAATTTCGCGTTAAATATACAGTCATGTGTAAAATTTTGCGCTCTATCGGGATGACACCAAAAATGTTATACCGATAAAATTCTAAGGAATAAAACAGAATTTTGCTATTTTCTGGCTTATGCACGGTTATTTCGTAATGTCCTATTGATTTAACCCGAACTAAGTACCTAACCTGTATAAGCCTTTTGATACAATGTATAAATCTCGGTCACAGCAAATAATACTTAATTCATGGCGACGATTTGAGTATTATTTTTCTCATTATCTTAAAACAGATAATTCGGAGTTACATGATTAATGAACTGGTATCATTTAAGATATGTCTCAATGGCTTAAAATCAAAATAAAAGTATTATTTTATATTCGCGTTTATTGTAAACTAATCGTTTGTTAAGTAAAATCTACGAAGAAAGTGTCTGAACACCGTGTGATTTGATTGAAGAGATCTTCTTATCATTGTGATCTCCATGAAAGTGAAAATTTTATAAGCATTTCTAGTTAAATTGTAAGTGAAATTACTATTCATTTCATTGTTCATAGATACAGAAAACATTTTGATATGTTTTAAGAAGAGGTTTATTTACGTATCCATATTACATTACCGTCTGTTAACGTTTTACTTATAATAAGAAGCGCAAAAAGTGGGCAATTTTTCTGTCATCCATAGAGAGAATTTTGAACAATAAATCTAAAAAATTTGGCCATTATTAGCACCTTCGGGAAATATTGTTATTTTATGATTTCCAAACATACAATCCCTTAGTCCTCCTTTAATTCTTTTACTGCTTTAGGTCTCAATATGTGATATTTAATTTAAGTAATATTATCTCCATATTTTTTTCTATGAATTGCCACGCGAAACATTATTAATCATTATTAATATAACATCAATCACGACATCGTAAACAGTAAAAATATGTATTTATTTTTAGGGCTGCAGCTGGACTGTTGATGAGCTTTTCACGAGGTTGTGGAGCAGTACTAGGACTACTTCCACCTCCAATCGCACCCCCATCTTCACCACCAGCACTTTCTTGCTGTTCAGACGGCTACCATTCAGATCCTGATGCTTCTTCCGGAAACGAACCAGACTCCAAAAGGTATGTCCATTCTTTTCCGTTATTGTCTAACAACATTTTTTTCGTGGGCTTCATTTTTATCAACGAATGTAAATTTGTGATGAAACGATCAATAAATTAAATTAAATTCGATGTATCGACGAAACCTTTAAATAAGTCTTATTTTTTATCTTTGTTGTGTACTATTATCAGGGTCGGATCTAAGTATGATCATATTAATGAAGCGGCCAGACAGGACGTTCAACAATCAGAGCGCAAAAAATGACCTCGATTATTTTATTTTGCTTTTTTCCTAATCGTAATAAATATATCACATGAAATAATTTGAAGGACCCAAATAACCCAGTCACTTTATGAAAATAACTTAAAATCTGTTAATATAGATAAATATTAAATAATTATACTTTCATTAATTTATAAAAAAAACACCATTTTGGTTAATATTTTGGTTGACATTTCACCTACTGCCGCCACAACAGTCCATTGAAAGTCTAAAAGATGTCCGATTCATCCATATGAGAGATGAGTACACAATTCCTCCGTTCACTCATGTTTTCAGCTGTAAATTTAATACTACAAACCATATCTTCTTTTAAAATAACATTTTTTTTCAATCGTTCTATACTTTTACCCAGTAATCGCCAAGAAAATTCCTGCAAAAAAATGGTGCTGCTCTTCTTTGATAATTGGCTACTTCAATGTCTTATGTCATGCGATATATTTATTTAAATAAATGCAGAAATATGGTGGGAGCTAAGATTCCTAATATTTTTAACAAAAAGCAAAAAATATCTCTCTTATGTTATAATCAAAAAATGTAAATAACAATTCATAAAATATACGACTAATAATTTATACGTATTTAAAAAAAAAATCTTTTACTGAGATCCAAAATATTGGAGACCGCTGCTTTAAACAACATTACATATTATTTGTGCCTGACATATGTTCACAGATCAGAGCTAATCACTAGATACGGCCAGATGTTCAACAAATCAAGAGTTGATATCCTGGATGCCCTGGACGCCCTTCCCCCTCTGCAGCATGCCCATCAACTCAAAACAAAAATATTATTCTCAGTTATTGTTGTAAGTACTCCAAATGATAGCGATACGTGGAGCATGTTTTAGGTTTTATTAAAATAAATAATGAATTATGCCTTATATATTTTTCTCTTCTCTTACAAATATTACTGATGAAACTTAACTTCATTCATGTGATTGACAATCATTTAATTCAATGCATTTTTACAGCTCGCCTTCCGATCCTGCCAAACATTACGCGAACGAAAAGCGAGCGAGGTTCGTTCGAGTTTGGGTTTACTGACAGGTACCCAGAGTCCATCATTGGACTCGGCAGTGAAACAAACCTTGTCTTTAACAGTTGACACGTTCCCACTTGGAGAAGCTGAGAGACAAGTAGCCAACCAGGTAAGATTCCGTGTGAGCCACCTAGTTTATCAGTGAAAGGTCAAAGAAAATTATCAAAACATCAGTATCTGCCGTCACGCAGTTTGCAGACACACTTACACATATTCACGCAATGGGTTCATAGGTTACATAACTGAACATAATTACTACTAGCTTCACGAAATCTATTGAGAAGTTGATAATAAGTGGAAACGTATCATTCTACTGCAGTAACTATTTAATATCCATATATCTGCCGGATCATAAGCCGATATCATCGATAGTAAAAAGAATACTACATGCTTTCTAAAAAACCATTTAAATGAAATAAAAACGTACTTTTACTATGTATTGAGGTGATAAAAATAATTACCAATAAGACGATATGCCTTATTGTGCCGTAGGTGAAAAACAGTTTGTAGCCAGAATAGCGACGCAGATATTGCCTCTAATTTCGATTATATCAAAATAGTGGTGGGCTGCCAATACGTTAATAAGGCTCGCTTAAACTCAAAGCAATTATCGGTATTCTGGGGAAGGTGTGAATTTTCGTATCACTGCAATTATATGCATTAATTAAATTAGAAATCGACTGTTACTTAATTTATAATAAACTTATCAAAATAAATGGTTAAAAATGTACTACTGTGTATACTGAAGTCATCGTAGATCAATGTTTACCGAAGTGTGGTACGCGGGGGAAACTGCATGGAAGCTGAAGCAACGTGCGCCTTACTGTTTTCGATTACAAACGCAGATTTTTTTTTGACTAGGGGGACTCGATGTTACGGATATTTTAAAAGGGGTACACAGATGTCGAAAGTTTGGAAAACACTGTCGTAGATAATACAATATATGACAGAAATTGCAGATATATGCTCATTTAATCTGAGAATATTATTTTCTCTTAAATTAACATTGTTTCACCGGCCTTAGTACGACTGAAAAAAGAGGCACGTGCGAGCCCCTCTGAGCTCTCTCCAGCCATCCCCTGTATTTACATCCTTAGTCAAAAGAAAAATATTTTTCTACCAAAAGATTGGGTTTGCCATTTTCATTTGGATATATTATTTTACACATTGCCCGTATTATTCATGACCAATCAAAACCATTTTAAAGTACAAGGCAAACCGACATTGTAAATATTTTGTTTGCATATTTACAAGTCCTTAATGCATCACGATGTTTCCATATAATACTTTTCCTTTCATCAGTTTCGTTATACGAATGAAGCACATTGACTTCTATCACAGAATTTTGGTTTTCATAAATTTGCTTGTTTTTCTTATACCGAAATTCTAAAATCGAAATGTACATATGATGCTGGAATATTTAGAATTTTCAGTAAATCGTAGCTCGGATATAAATATTTCAAGATAGTGAAATATCTCCGTAGTGTTATACCTCACTTCAGCATTTCCCAAATGATGGGTCGCGATCCGGTACTGGGTCACAGAAAGCAAAATGCCGGGTCGCCAATTTCCTAAAATAAATCTGTATATTTACTATATTATTTCGAAATACCTATCATTAATAAATTATTGGTATATTTGATTACTATATAGGTTTATCAGATTAAATTATTTTTTATTATAACATATAAAGACTGTATGGACATAAATATACTGTTTTAATCAACCTATAGGCCGGTAATGACAAATTTAGTGGGCCACGAAGGAAAAATATTAAAATAACCGGGTTGCGAAGAATAAAGTTTGGGAAACGCTGCTTCACTTAATATGAACGGTTACCACGTTAAAAAAATTCAAAAACTTTGCTTTGTGACAAAGTTAATAATCTTTGTTAAGAGTATTCTACCGTATTTCAAGTACTCATCTAATCATTACATATTTTTGAACAATAATAAATTATATAAATATACATCTTCGGCCAATTTCCTATGTAGGTTATAAATAAATGAATACGCTTGTGTTCAATTATGAATCTAATATGTTAAAGCATTTTAGGATACTTAAACAACAGTATTACTAATGTGGGCAGTAAGTTCACATTATAAACAATTTAAAGAAAGAACCATTTAGCTGTAATATCTCACACCATCACGACAAGAGGTCAAATATGGCCACAGTGCAAACTCACTCAAACGGTTCCTTCTTAACATAATATTATTATGATATAGGTACCTTTTAAGAATTATGTACGTATGAAATTTTTTATTGACTCATTACCATACACATTTTATGTATTATTTTAAGATATGCTATTATATCGTGTAATAAATCTTTTAAATAACACCTGCTTTAATGATAATGACATTGAATGTGAAATAACAGTAACTGCTTTATAATATTTTGTTTAAATATATATTTGTATATGAACAATTACTGTTAACAAGTGGATCCAATAGCACCAGGGTGAGAAATCTTCTCTTTTCTAAAGGCCACATTCATTTATCTAATTCAAAACATGGCCGTAGTAAAGAAAACATTCACACTAAGGAATCTTTGGCCAGCTACTTTGAAATCATGAGATTTCATGCCAATTTCTAAACCCTAGAAATTTGCGGATTTATCAGCGTGTTTACCTTTTCGTGCATTTACCATTTTTTTTAGATCTTCCAGAAATGTTCGGATCCAAAATCTCAGGAATTTACGAATGTACAAAATATAACAGAATTGACCGATCAAGTCAAAAGGTCGCGATTTCCCCACCACTGCACTTGCGTATATAAATTAAAAAGTGTTTTATTTCACTTAAAATATATAAAATGCAAATTGCTTGAAATTTTCACTTATTATTCATCATATAAAAAGTCATCAGGTATATAACAATAAAATATGTATTAAAATTCAATCTTCAGCCATTAATTTCGTGTATTGATCGATAAGATAAATTTCAGTTTTGACAAGAAAATCATCAGTCTCAAAAGAACCATTTATTTGCCCATGCCAAAACTAAACCTTTTTTCAGGTCCTTTCGACGCTACATGAGTATCCTTGCTTGGAGCGGTGTGGTGGTCTGCTCCAATATATATCCGATTGCTGTCGTCTTGCCTGGACCCTCTGTAATCAGACACCGCCATTTGGGGTTGACACCGATTTCACACCTGGTAAAATATCGTAGTAATCAATAAATTCAGGAATATCCACGATGTACTTTCAAACAAAACTAATCTTTATAACCTTTTAATTAAGTATAAAATTATACAACTTTAGATATTGGAATTATCATTGAAGAAATTATCTGCCAAAATTGGTGTTACTGATTGTGTTTGTATGAACTCCGAAACATGGCCACTAATTTTAGCGTGGGCCAGCGGTTGAAGTTCTAAGCCTGATTTTTAAAAACAGAAATACAAATTGAATGTAAGAAAATATGATGTTTCTGATGACAGCGTATTCCACAAATTAATTTGCCACTGATTTTTAAATTTTACTCACAGATGAGAGAAGAGTTTTTTCAGATTAGGTTAGGTATAACAAAACATAAATTTTAAAAATGCCCAATATAACCGAGTAGATTATTTAAAAATCAGTCATAGATTGTTTCGTATAGTAAGCTATTTCTGATATTATTAATAAAAAAAATTTAGCATTTCTGTTTTTGATCTCTTGTTAGATTATTGATACACTTATTTTATAAACTGAAATACTATTTTCTGCACCGACAACATTTCTATATAATATGCTTCTTATTGTTTTCTTGTGTTACAGTTCTTATGCGATCAGAAAAACACGTGCGTTTCCATTCTTCAGACCAGCGTTCTGACCTGATCAGATCATTCATCTGGCCAGCTCTTATGGATGAAGATACTTGTGTTTTCAAAGCAGTCGTTATGACCTGAAAATTATTTATATCTTTATACATATGTGCATGATAATATATTCTTGGATTGTAAAAAGTGATGTATTACGAAGAGTCATAGAAATAAAACAAATACTTGTATGATAGGATTTTTTTTATCATATATATTTGTTAATTCTATTTAAATAAAAGTTGTATATTACTTGTAAATATTTAATTTTATTTTTAATAATATCGTCTGCAGTATGTAAATACATTTATTGTTTTCAACACAATATTCGGTAAAGTTAACATGCCATAACTTGTATCTTGAATAATGTGTATGTTAGTATTAGTTTGTTTTATTTTTGTTTTAAATTATTAAATTATAAGTTATCATTTGTTTTATATTTCTGATATTCACTACTTACATCATGTTGAAGATCTATACTTAAATTTAACAGAATTAAAAACCTACTTCAAAAAAAAATACAAATATCATCTATATCTCGAAATAAATAGTACGGAAGATCCAACACCTTTTTTCGATAGAGGTAAACAGTGCTTACCCAAAACCTTTACACTAATTATTTTTACCAACTTAATCTATGACTTAAAAGGTACGTCTGCGTGGCTCTTTTTGTTGATGCTTGGGAATTTTTTGATCGGTAAACTATTGTATTCTGACACTTAATATATGAAAATTAAAATGAATTATAAATATTTTCGTTTTTATGTTTAAATTATAATGAATGGGTTAAATTAAAACATATTTAAACGTTAACTCAATTTTGTGTTAGATAATAAGTACAAAATAAAATATCATAAAACTATCTACGCTTTTAATTAATAATAGCATTTAATAACATGATGAATAGAGCGTCTCTGTTAATAAATTATCATTTAGTTGTTATAAGAACAGTTGTAAAATATTTTATACTAAATAAATGATTAAAAATTTGGTGTTTTATTTTCTTTTGATACATGATAATAAACATGAGGATCTTTAACATTTGATTACGATTTTGAATTCAAAACGAAATATGATTAGTTAGTAGAACATTTGCGATTATTTACTTACTGGAAAACTGGTGTACACATTTTTATAATTAATCATCTTAACCACTATTGGTGATTGTAATTTGTAATTGAAATTTCCCGAAGAATTTATATTTATGTTTTCTCTAATAATTTTTCAAGATTTTTTTGCTTTTAATATTATTTATCAAAAATTTTACACGCAAGAAAATTTTAAATGTCCCACTATAGATGCATAGATTATAACAACAACACTGATTGCCTTAATGCCTTTTTTTAAAAAATGCAAATCTGTACAATTGTCCATCTGAAAAATTAGATTAATTACATCCTTTTGCAAACTATTTTCGCCCATAAAAACCGGTTTCAATTCATATACGTACAATATTGTCGAATTCATAATATAAAAATAATTTCAACACAGAGATAAACTCTTTCATAATCAAATTACACACCGATAAATGCTAAATGAAAACGATGTTTTGAAAAATATACATAAGACAACGTAAACAATGGGACCTATTCCTACATACAATATTAGTAATACATTATTCAGTATTCACTACATTAATATAGCAAGAAAGGAAACACGTTTTCGTGATATTAATAAGATTGGCTAAATTTTTTATTATGTATTTATATATTTTAATGAAAAGAATTCTAGAAATATTAAAAATCAAATCTCGCATTCTTGACATCAAATTATTCTGTAAAATAATGTCGAGAAATAACACTCGCTGGCAACGCTTATGTGTTATACATATATCCTAACAAAATATAAAAATACAAATTCTATTATAATTAGACATTTTTTTATAAATTTCCACCGTAGTGCTTCGTCTCGTAGGACGACTTTGTTACTTACGAATATTTGGCTAATTCGCTCACCTACATTCATTTTCAATAAATGAACGTTAACGAAGTTTGTCTGGTCTTACTATAATATGTGTAGTAAGTACATAACAATTTGCCAGGCGTTCTATATGCAAACATAATGACAAATAAAAATTATTAATAAAAAAACTACATGAGAATATTTTGAAACATTAATCCTATTATTTATTTCATGTTACATATGTATATTGAAACAATAATAATTATAAACTCTTTAGAATAATACTTATTGTTTTATCGACAGCCGGCGAGCCATCAGTTTCACCTAAAGAACAAGTATGGCTAGATGCAAAAACTTTATCGAAAATAAGAGATTTTTTTGTAAATAAATAAAAATAATTACACTCGAAGAATAAGAAATAAAGAACAGGAAAAGTATGCAATAAAAACAGAATTTAGTGGTGTCATTTACATTGTTTGTGTATACAATGAACCACATTAAAACAAACTACGATTCAATAAACATTATTTCAACCGCAAAACAGGCATGGACTGCATTAATAAATAATCGTTGTGCTCATTTAAAAGATTGGTTAACTTGTTTTGTATTTTTACATCAAAGCCAAATTATATAAATCTTTAAGCGGAAGCTTAAAATTATGAAAGTGGTAAATGGTTGCCTCTTTCATTTTTAGGTGCTTTCTTACATAACGTGGGGATTATGGAAGTGGTAAATGGTGGCTCTTTCATTTGTAGGTGCTTTCTTACATGCCTTGGGAAATCACTTTCCATCTTTTCACGTTTTTGGAGCTTACAATGTAAAAATTCTTGTACGCATTTTAATCTTGGTAAATTTTTCTGATGCGTGTTTCCTTCAAATTTATTCCTTTTCCAATCGGACCGCTTACATATATACAAGGCAAATGTATAACGTCTAGCCCTGATATTCATCCAACACAGTTAAATCACTATGACAAATATGTTTTAAGCCATAACAGAAACAGAAGTGTCTCTATGAGAAATGCTTGATACTCAGTAACTTAACCTTTTTTTTCAAAGAGAGTACGGATAGAATGATAGAGCTAGGACAGGACTAGTGATTAACTAATCGCTCTCTTTTCGCACGTTTTTAGAATATGATGAGCGGGAGGGAATTCAACACATAATATACATCCATGCCTTCGAACAGAAATCGATAAATCAATCGAAAGTCAATAGAAACTGTCGTTCACCACTCGACCACGCAGCCGGCACACATATTTCAATATGATAATTGAAATAAATAATTAACCCTTAATATTAATCTCAAATAATATTTAGGTTTGACGTTTGTAGCAATTATTTCAAATACATATTTTTGACAATAGTGAAATATCCCTGGCTACATGCCGTCATTCGGCTTAATTGGTCGAGCGTATCACTAAAATCATCACTTACCTCTACAATAAAAATGACCCACAGGCAAAAGTGTGTCCACCATTTTATATTCCTTTTTTACGGACCATAAATAGATTAAATTTGTCTACCAATGTATGTATTATATTATTTATATCCCATTTGCGGTTTTATAAACTGCATTTCATAAAATCAAAACATTGAACTTGTAAAGTTATTTCTATTAAATATTTTCCCTTTAGTGAATAAGACAGTAATAATTTAAGAATCGAATAAGCAAGCTGTGGAATTGGTGATAATATTTACATTTTTTAGTATTTAAGAGTTTTAAAAAGTTTAATGATCGCTTTTGAATGTGCTTGATTTATATGGTGTGAGTTAAATTATTTTATATAAATATACCTATACCATTATAATTTAGAAAGACATCTAAATAAGAGCGCAGGTATGTATTTTTTTGTATTATTCTACATTTCTTCTTTCATTTCATACATCTGCTATTTATAACAAGTGTTCTAACCGTGATTAAAAACCATTTTTTTTTACAAAATTGTATATTTCTGGAAACTATGAAACAGTGATTAACTATATTATTGCTTCTGGCAAATGAATTGTTTTCTTAACCGACCCAGCTTAAAGCTTTTTTAATTTCTAAGGCCGATATTTCTTTTCATCAGAAAAAGAACCAAATTTTTTTTTTTAAACCATGTCCGCTCCCAATGTGGAGCATATGGACTCCTAATGCAGTTTATCTCAACAGAAGTGTTTCTACGAGAACTGCTTGTTACTCAGTTGCTCAACCTCTCTTTTTTTTCAAAGAGAGTAGGGATAGAAGGATAGGGCTAGGACAGGATTAGTGGTAAGCTAATCGCTCTCGATACGCCCCGTTCATAGGATAGGATGGGTGAGAGGGGGGAATTCAAGACATCACATATATCCATGCCTTTGAACAGAAATTCATAAATCGATTGAAAAATCAATTTATAAAACTGTCTGTACCAGGATTTGAACCCGGGCCCTCCGTAGCCGAAGCCAACAACGTTGACCACTCGACCACACAGGCGGCTGTGAAAAAAAATATTCGATCAATATTTTTTTCACAGGATATGACATCCCATCACTCCAATCCCTACTAAAAATCAAAATTTGAAAGTATTTTTAAAATTAGACAATCAGGCTAGAACTTTATAAATACATATAGCTCTTTTGGGTATTAATCATTGTTAGGTTAGTTTAGTTCGTCGATTTCGTGGCGCAGCAGTCAACTTCGTCGGCTTCCGAAGCGAAACACACGGGTTTGAGTCGCATAGGTATTTGTGATGTGTAAACATTTCCGTTCACTTTTCCAATCTTAAAAATTATGGGGCGTAGTGTGAGCTATTAGTTAACCACTAGTTCTATCCTGACATCCCTACTATCTAAAGTAACTGAGTAACAAATATAAAAAAAAAACACCATTAAAAGGCCATATGGTCCACAATGAGAGCGGACATGGATTTAAAAAAAAATTATAGACTTAAATCTACAAACGGTGTTGCTAAATGATTATATTAGAATGATGAAATTGCTGTATAAATAAAAATAAATTATGATTTAAAAATACTACTTAATAAAATGAATGCCTTAGCTAATATATGTATAGCATAGGTTAGATATATTATTTAAATTGCATTTCATATTAAAGTAATTCTGATATTTAGTAATAATATCAATATTAATGAACAAAAAATGTTAGTTTATTTGATATCTCGTCGAACACATATCACAAAGTTATTATTTGCGCAAAATAAAAAGAGCATCCACCTAATGTCAGTGACATCCACCTTGAGATGTGATAAAAGTGGCTCTAATTAATTAATTGGTTCAGTACTGTCCGCATCACAAAAGTCACAGTACGTACTGTAGCTTTTACCGACAAATTTAAGTTGTTGAATATTTTACGTGCTTCAGTGCCAAAATACTACCAATTTCTACAATTTAATAATATAACAACATCGTTTGAATGTTCAAAACGTGCTCGTATTTAAAAATAAGATGACAAATTTATTTACAAATGAGTGCATGGGTAGATAATTGTCATATACTTCCGTTACATCAAGTAACTTCATAAAATGATTATGACTCCATTAAGTGTTTTAACAGTTCATTGAGTTGATTATTGTAAAAATATTAAATTTTGAAATCCTTACAGTTCAAGTGCAATTATGAACTTTAAAATGGCAACACTTAACACAATAAAGGGTTGGAGTGAAAATGATGTGTTAGAGTTTTTGGACAAAAATAATCTAAGTGACTACAAAACGTTTGCTGCTAGTAAAGGAATTGATGGATATAAATTACTGGTGAGTTAAATCCTGGGAAAGAAAATATTTTATTTTTTTATAAGATGCTTCTTAAAGAGGCAAAAATGCGTTACAGTTACACAATCAGTGGAATAACAAAACTATCGATTTTTTTATTTTAACATTTCAAACCTATTTTAATTTCAATTCACAAATTCTGGGCTGATTTTAGTGAAACATAATGATTGTTTTGCATACTTCTAAATGTAGTATACCAACTATCTCCTGCAGCCGTCCATTGAAACGCAATCTTATCTTCAAAATAAGTAGAGAATTCCTTCGTGTCTTCGTGCGGCCAGTATCAAATATGTATATCGATTCGAGAAAGGTGCTTAAGAGATTATGAAATCTCTTGAATTCTAGTTGATCTTGGGTTAATTTTTTTAAGTTCTTTTTTAAGCATCTCGCGTATTGAAAATTATCTGGTATGTCGAACGCATTTTTCATATATTTTTTTAATAACAATCTAGCACAAGAAATTTATTTTGTTGTAAATCGTATATGATTTTTTTCAGTCTTTATCTGAAGGGATTATTGCGCTTTGGAGACCAAAGCTAGATCCCAAAAAACTGTTGTCTGCCGTCGATGACCTAAAAACTGGTTATTTTCAAGCAAATACAAATCAAGTTAAAAGTACCAAAGAATCAAATACACTTAGTATAGATAAATCGAAAGAGTCTTCGTATAAAAGAGTTAAGCCCAAAATACCAGTGAGAAAGGATTCTCTCAAAAACTACAGTGAATCTATTAAATGTGAAAAAACCGTCATGGATAAAAATACTTTAGAGGAAAAGAAATGTTCAAATAGTATCAATTCAGATTCAGTAAAGAATCACGTAGATTTTAACAAAATGGTAGCACCACAAAGTTTTCTGTATAGTGCAACATTAAAAAAGGTAGCAACAAAGGTAAATCCATACGCTCCAATGGGCAGTATTATAAATGAAAACATAGATAACATTAAAAAATCTAATAATAATGAAAAAAGTGTAGATTATATATGTCTGCCCGAAACTATAGCGATGGCAAACATTGAAGAAGGAAATTATATGACAATCATTAATGATAGAGGATATTATGAAATGAATTCAAATAGAAAGAGTTCCGCTAGTAATGAATATTGGGATATAAATGTAGACTTCGACGAAAATACGTACGAAGAATTATTATTTAAAATCGATAACCTTGACGTTACTGAAATCATAAAAAAGAAAAAGGGAATAATAAATCGCGTATTACGAATACCAGCGGCAAAAAAGGATAAAAAAGAAGAAGCTGTCTCGGAATGTGTAGAAAGTGCAAAAAATTCTACAGACAGAGATGTCGATAATGTTAATTTCCAACGACTGCATATGACAAATGATCGTGTCGCTAAGCGATTTTATTCTTCAAAAACAAACAACTATGAAGTAAGTGCAACAAACAGTTCGGATGTAGTCACACAAATCGATAAATACGAACAAATACCAGAATATGAAGTATTAGAATCTTATGAGAAAGATGGTGACAAAAAAACCTCAGCAACAAAAGAACAAAAAACAGCAAAAACCAATATAAATGAAACTACTAACAATTTTAAAACGCCAAAACACTTCTTTGTAGTAAATGATATTGAATTTTATGAAGAGCCTCCAAATATGTTGTCGAATGACTCATTTTATAATATGGACCATAAGGTAGTAAATGAAAATGTATATGAATCAGCAGACACGATAAAAGAAGAACAAAAAGAAATGAGAAAATCTCGGGAATACGATGAGCCAACTATTGATGTTGAAGATTATTTAGAACCACGACAAGTTCTTGGATCGAGAGATGAAAATGTAATGGACACGTTGGCTGATGAAATTTTGAAACTCTTTGATGATAATATGGAATCAAGGATTCAAAAAAAAGGTAAGTTGTTGATTTTTTTACCCTTAAGATACGAAAAGGTAAACTTTTATCTCAGTACATTCTCAAATTGAGACATTTTTACATGTTAGTGTGCATCGACTGATGGATATCTCACAATAATCTTTCCAATAGTCCATAAATATCAATGTTTATAGCTTCTGAGCCAAAAAGTTCTTAGTCCACATTGTTTGGCATACAATCACACAATGTTACCAAATATTCCTAAGGTATAAATTTTATTATCATGCAAAACTACAAAACATATAATTTTTTTAAGTATTAGAATACTGCTTTCTCCATATTACACATAATATATGTTACCCATGGTTATGCCGCTGAACTCCTAAACATAATATACGAAGTGAAGTAAGTTAAACAGTAGAGATGCATAGTCTTACTTAAGGACTGCAATGCCGGACAAAAATATCAATATTGGTATTTTGGTATTCCATATTTAATAACAGTGTTATTAAAAAACGTTTCAATTAAGTACTTGAAATCACAATGTTAGGCGAGTAAATCAAAATCAGTACTTCGATATTTCATTTTAAATACTTTCATTAAAAAATACATTATTATCATAAGCTGGTGATTTTCATTACATAACTCTCATTCTTTCTTTAAAGAAAAATATATCGTTTTCAGTCTTTCTGGAATCTGACAATATTGATACAGTTCAAAGCAGTCTTAAAATATTTCAATTCATCGCGAATTATATACTTATACATTTGATTTTAGTTAATTTTCGTTTACTTTCATTTTCAAACCAGGTACTTTGGTTTCGGGAAATTCTGTGTATAACGGGAACCTGGTTTTGACAGTACCGATATCGCCATCCCTAGCCTCACATGTGCTATATATTTTTAATAGTAGTACGTACGTTTATTCTCTGCATTGAATAAATTCATACCATGTGGTGATTAAATTTTTCGTTTTTCCCCTTTTTTAATATGTTTTATTTCATAATATAAATGATGAGGAGTGAGCAAAAAGTTCATAGATGATATGAAAAAGCTTATACGTTGAAACTTAAAAAGGTTTAAGTATATACATGAAAATGATTATTCAATTACGACCAATGACAATTATTATTAAATATGATATTGATATTCTTCAAATAAATTGTAAACGTTTATTTATCATGACAAAATACGCCATTTTAAAATTATATAGTAATTTCCAGTTAAGCAGCCAAAAGAACGAAAAATAAAGTTCGCAAATCGACAAAAAAATACTGTATTTATTTTCGTTGATCGGTCTTAGTTTTTCTTAAATTTAAAAATTGTGAAGTAATCGTATTGACCTTATATATTAGTTGCTTAATATAATTTGAGCATTATTTGAAATGAAATGAAATAACAAACAAACCTTTGCTTTCATTTTGGAAAAGGCTTCATTTGTGTATATATGAAAAAACGTTTTTTCCAAATGTAATTATTTAATCTCAGTTATTGAAAAAAATAAACGAAGCTCAAAAGATATAATTATAAATAATATACTGCATAGATGAAACTACCATTTCTGGTACCTCTTTCTATTTGATAGTAAAAGGACATTCTGATAAATTAAAAAAATCAAATATAATAGTTTTCGCCCAAATACACCTTATGCCTTTTTAACATTGAATACCTCAATGTTATCCGTCTTTGCAAAAAGAAAGGCTATTAAATATTTTTATATTTCAAAAAACGATTTGCTTATCGAAAAAAAAATATTACTCATACAGTAAAATTATTTGACCTAAAATCACGTCTATATTATCATCAAGGAGAGGACAGTCAACTTTTTGGTTGCCCTTTCTTCCCGCCGCAAACGACGGAGTATTGTTAATTTTAGTGTGAACTCAAATCTAACCGCGTTACAATCGTTCTAAGTCTTTCGTGTGGTTTTAAGTGTTGTGCTGAATATTCGAAGAAATTACTTTTTTAATGAATTTCTATTTTTCATAAAAATGTAATTGTGATTGTAAAAGTTAGGAATTATTGTATCTTACCTCTGGAATAAATGTTCAAATAATTTTATAACAAAATAATAAAACATTGTTAAACTGTATATTGTAATTGATTAGTTCAAATTGTGAAATAAGATTTTAATTGAAAACAGACATAAAATTCTTCTCACAGATAAATTCGGCGGTAGCTCTTAAGAGAAATTCATTATTAATATAAAATTAGTTAAATACCTCAGCATTAAAGTTTCATACATTTTGAAATTTTCACAGTGCAACTATGATAGTTAAAGAAAATTTATTACGTTCTTCTTTTTTCAATAACAAGATAAAGAAATAGATTTTTAACTATCTGTAAAAGCTTATTCAAAATATGATAAAGTATAAAATGTATTGTCAATCGTTTAGATATTACGCTACCCGTATTGAATGTAATACATATTCATGAAATATTGCCAATCTATATCGATTTAATTCGCAGTAATTTTGTTTACTTTTTACATATTCTAAGAATGATTCCATTCGGTTATTTTATTTATCGCTACTGACTTCTAAAAGTCACGCATTTTCAACCAGAAATTAGGCAGGGTATAGTTAATTTGAAAGCTGCCGAGAAAGCTGTGAATGTCTCAATGACGAGCTTTTAATCAAAAATTTAATTATGCAGTGAATAGTAGGCTACAAATACATTTTTTGCTATTCATTAATAGGTTGTTTAGTTTATTTTGATGTAATGCATAACTTTGGGCCATTATTTAGTCTATGACAAAAATTAACATAAACTTAGCGAAGATACACAAATATTTTGTTTATAACAACGCTTGAAAAGATTCGATAGTGGGAAAATATAATTGCGTATTTATGATTATAGTGAATCAATAAACCAAAACCCTCATTGTAATTACGTTTGTATGTCACCGTTTCTTTTAATATGATTAATTTAAGTACTTAATTGACACTATTTAAATTAAAGAAATGTACATTATTTAAAAATATACTTTTGTACATAGGATATTTAAAATAATAATAATCGGTTAGTCAAATCAGATTATGTTTGAAAAAACTTTTTTTTGTAGATCAGTGCTTGAATTTATCATTTTTTTGTTATGGATTCGTGATTATTTGTATTCTTATACAATATACTATCCATATCTTGTAATCAAATAATGCCATCGAAAAACACCTTGTTGATCTATTTAAAGAAATAGAGAAATCTTAATTAAAAACATCGCCGTCTTTATTTATTGAAGGTGGAATGATTAATTCATACCGTATTTTACTGGGGTTTGATATAACATAAAAAACATTTTTTTTACAATATTACTTACGTATGTATTAAAATATATTATCCTGTATCTTTCGTGTTGCATGAGTTATACAGAGCTTGATTAATATACATAGGTATCCAAGTAATACTTTGGTAAAGCGTTGTAAGGGCTACATTATTTATATTATAATATATGTAAAAAATACGAGATAAAAGTGTGCTAAGTAATGTATACAGTGAATAAACGCAATGTGTTGGTGTGTGGTTCTGGCCTGCCCTTTACTCTTGAACTTGGGATCTCGTGCTTGTGCGGAAATTGCTGATTTTCTTTCATACGTCGTTATGGGTCAAGCATCCAGTGTTACTGGTCAAAACCATATCAACGAAAAAGGTTAACCTAATTCTTTTGCGTCAACGATAACATTTAGTTTTGTTATAATATGATATATATTATGTACGGCTATGGTTTTTATTCGATATAAAAAATATATTTAACTAAGAATAGCTCTTTCTTATATATATTATGATAGTATTTATTTATTTAATGAAGTTTTTAAAGTAGGGATCTCAACCAGTAGAGAATTAATAAAAGAAAAGCGAATTGCTCCCGTAGTGCCCTTTATCAAAAGTGGTGAAAGCAGAATGGGGTAAAAATGGGAACTTTTGCTTTAAAATAACTAGTCGGATAAAATAACTAGTGTAAAATATGCGAAAGAGCGTGATACCGGTATAGAATAACCTACAAGACCGTAAAAACTATATCGTAAATTACGGAAACACCATTGAAATGATTTAATATTGGCGTGCCTAAAGCAGGACTTTGAAGTTATTTAAAAGCCTCCCAGATTCGATTTAAACACTTTGAACTGACAGACTCCTACTCATTTTTCCATTGACTTATAACATATTTTATACATAGGTATACAGTGGTAAATTAAACTTGGGGGCGAATATGTTATTATTTTATAACTAGTATATTAGTACCGGATGACAGTAAGTGCTATCTGTCATTATTCGTTGAATATCCAAAATACGCCAACATAGAGACAGTGATGCTCTCTCTCTCTCTCAGTGGGACTTATAGATCAGCGATCGGCAAAGTGTGGTCCGCGAGAAAATGTTGGTGGTCTGACATTATTTTATGAACCTGGTGCATTTTGAGACGCATTTGATCACTTTTATTTCAATATGTAGTGTTTAACACAACAGTTCAGTTAGTGTTCCGTTGGATTAAAATTTTGAATTTAGTGGTCCGTGAGCTCAAAAAGTTTGCCAACCGCTGTTATAGATAGTCAGATAAATTACGTAAATGTATTAAAACATGAGAAGGGGTCGATTGAAATTTGAAGACTCCAACTCTATATAACTCTGTCCTTTGGCTCTTTGTATGGATTGAATAAATGATAATGCAAACATTGTATATTATATATTAAGTATACTTATTTTTTAGACACGACATCGGCCATTCCCAACAAAGATTATTCAATTTGTACCGAAACTACTGATATGTCTTCAAAAGAATGTGAAGCGGGAGGAATTACCCCTATTATACAAAAACCACCGACGCCAAAAAAACCTCTTTATCTTCCGAAACCACTTCCAAGAAGAAAACTCCCAAGCTACCCAGATGTCACTCCTAAAAAGAATTTATCTAAAATAGGAGAAGAATCTTCCAAGCCAATGCTGTCGTATTCGACAGGTAATGTGGATCGAAAACCTTTATCACTATCATCGATAAATATGAGTCAAAATATTGGCCATTGCGAAGACGTTGCAATTCACCGTCCATTCGAAAAATTACAAAAATGGAATGAGACCTTGCGGAACAGTATTCGAAAGAAAAGAGACAATGTGAAAACCAACATGGCGGAGAGACCTCTACCGGTGCCCGTGGAAAATGAGTTTTATTACATGGATGTCAGCAGACAGTATGCCGAGAAACTACTGGAAGGTCATGCTGATGGAACATTCATACTTCGCCCTTCAAGTCAGGTAAAGAAAACATCAAAATACATACATATTTTATTTTATTTTCAGATATAAATTTGGCTAAGCCATTAATCAGACCTAAAACTCATTTTATACAAAAAAATTTACCACACATTTCAATTTATCTTCACACGATCTGTGGTCAATTGATTGCATCCCCAGGTAAAATTATATTAATTAAATAGAAGAAACTTTTTGTATTTGAATATATTATACTACAATTTGAAAAATATTATATTATATATAAAGGCTATAAAATTAAAAAATCAAAATGTTTTTTTTTTGTATTTCATTTTATCGATAAGAATAAAATATAATTATCATTAATTTGTTAGTCATTAATAATCATTAAGTGCAAATGTACGCAATATCACTTGACTGTCTTCACCACACTAGGTCAAGGTATATTGTTATCAACATAACCAACCAATAATATAAAATGCATTTTTAGTAGCACCTAATTCGTTTATTTCGTTTGACAGCAATATTAATTAAAATTTAGGAAAATTTTGGTTTCATACCTTGTAAAACAGATTCAGAGACTTAGCTCTATTTATATCCTCTATTATCTATACAATATCATAAATATCAATGTTTTAGTTTTCAAAAATATTAATATTTCTTACCAAAATATAATATAAAGTTCATTTTCATCTAAATTGTTAAGGTGTAAAGTATAAATCCTCACAAAGTGAATAAACCAATCACCACACGAATGGACGGTCACATAATACGAATTAAAAAATATAAGTATAATATATTTTGCCTAGATATTTTAAAATAATATTACACAGATCATATTAAAATATATGAAGTTCACTAATTCAATAGATATATATTTTTCTCGTTTTTCCCCCCGACTACCAAAAATCGTTTATGGGGATTTTTTTTATAGAATCTAATCATGCTCATACAACATAAGAAATATTTTTTTTTAAAACCATGGCCGCTCCCAATGTGGAGCATATCGACTGTGGATAGGAAAAAGGACGTAACCCTCAATTTTACAAAACAGCTTTTTTTCGATAATCACAATGTATACAACTTGACACACATTCTATCAAAAGGATGGAAGCTGAAAATGCCGAATTAGTATCTAAATTTAGCTTTTAAGTTTGAAAAAGATGACCTTGTAAAAAATTAAAACCAAGAAAAAACACTGAAATAACGGTTTTTCCGGGACAATTTCTTTAATTAATATTAGATTATGTCAATTAAACACCAGTTTAGAAGTATCCATGCACTTCAAGGTTGTGTATAATTCATAATTTGCATATGTCACAAAATCATCAAAACACGTTTTTAGCGCCTCTTGTAAAATTTGATATGTGTGGGTTACGTCCTTTTTCCTGTCCACAGTCGATATGGACTCCTAATGGAGTTTATCTCAACAGAAGTGTTTCTACGAGAACTGCTTGTTACTCAGTTGCTCAAATAAATAATACACATTTAATCAAATTTGAAAATTTTATTTCTTTTCAAAAAGATAATAATAATGTTAATTATTTTTGGTATTTTATAGAGTAGATAATAATTTAAATAAATTCAAAGCAGACGATATAATATGTATTCCACATTTCGTTTTTATTTATATAGAAAATGGATTAGTTTTAACCAGGGCTGGGTAGCGAAAAAATATTGCAACTTCGACTCCGACATTTGAACCAACAAATGCATAGTTTTTGTATTTTATTTAATTAAAAAAAAAAAGTCAGTCACCCATTTTTTATGACCGATACCACCTAAAACACCAGGACTCCTGCTTTGACTCCACAGTCGTGGTTTTAACGATACCTTTCATGATTATAAGGAGATATTGTGAACAAGGTACTATCAGACAATTTTTGTTCGATTCCTAAATACTTTGTATTTTAGATCCATACATCACGCATGTATTATCATTTTACAATAATTTGTAATAACAGCTGATCTAGCAAATGGAAATGCCAATATTCCAACCGATGATATGGTGCCGTAACTGACAAAATATCATAATATTTGGTACACAAAAATAATATTTACCATCAATATCTTCTATAATTTAAGATTTCGACTGAAGGTGCTTGGTGGAATTTCAATATTAAATTTGAATCGTTCAAACTATGTACATTCTCACAAATTTTGTCATTAACGACCCGGGTTTCGCCTTTCGGCATCTTCAGGCATTCAAGTGCACGGATGAACTTGAACTGACGCTTAGCAAATGAAAGTTTCGTGTTATATATAAGATATAAATGCATCACTGAGTCCAAAGCCACTGCTGGCGAAAAGAATGAGCCCATGGGAATGCCAACAGATTTGACTAGTGAGCAGTTTCAAGAATTATATAATTTGTTTGTCGGCAAAGGTTTTATGATTATATGATTTTATGGTTATATAGGGTATAGAAGTGGAGATGTGGAAAAGTTTGATATTTCGTTTAAAATCGGAAGATTTTGCAGCTGTGCTTTGTTGATTTCTAAAATTTCTTGGAAAAAGAGCTTATGACTGTCCGTATTTGGGTGTAACATTTTTATCCCTTGTTCCTGATTGAACACGTGTCCTTCCGAAATTAAGTGATTAGCAAAAGTAGACGTGTCTTTTTTCAATCTAAAGGCTGCCATATGTTCTAAAACCCGGATGTTCAGTGTTCTTTCTGTTTTGCCGATATAAAACTTAACTTTCTTGACTTTAATATTGGAAGGACACGTGTTCAATCAGGAACAAGGGATAAAAATGTTACACCCAAATACGGACAGTCATAAGCTCTTTTTCCAAGAAATTTTAGAAATCAACAAAGCACAGCTGCAAAATCTTCCGATTTTAAACGAAATATCAAATTTTCCCACATCTCCACTTCTATACCCTATATAACCATAAAATCATATAATCATAAAACCTTTGCCGACAAACAAATTATATAATTCTTGAAACTGCTCACTAGTCAAATCTGTTGGCATTCCCATGGGCTCATTCTTTTCGCCAGCAGTGGCTTTGGACTCAGTGATGCATTTATATCTTATATATAACACGAAACTTTCATTTGCTAAGCGTCAGTTCAAGTTCATCCGTGCACTGCCTGAAGATGCCGAAAGGCGAAACCCGGGTCGTTAATGACAAAATTTGTGAGAATGTACATAGTTTGAACGATTCAAATCAATATCTTCATCAAAAAATGCTCACTTCACTCTATAAATATTTATTCCTCTAAAAATTCCATAAGAAATAGTGAAGTGATTTTTATTTCTATTTAACAAAGCTGCTGAAAAGACATAAAATATTTACGAGCACCCACAAGTAATAAATAAAACACTAAATTTAGAAATAAAAAATTATTATTTTTATTTTAAATTAATAACTGTATAAATATCTTATTAATATATTTAATCTAACAGAAAAAAACAAAATATTCATCAATTAAATTGTATTTTAATGTTTTACAATGATTAAAAATATAATTTTACAACATTCATTCACATTTTATGTAGTTCGAAACAGCTGCTGTTTGCGAGTTTTGACCAGTGGCAGATTATTATATAAATGTATGAAGTGGGCGCTTGGTGCCTCCGGGTCTTAGGGGCCTCAAAAATAGCTTATATTATCTGTAACCTACATATTACTAATTCAGATTTCAATATTTATTTTATATTGAACTTGGCGTAGCTTTTATGTTATCCAAAAAACAAGGCCTCTCAAGTGCTAAATCTGCCACTACCTTTGATAACATGTCAAGCTTTGATGTCATTAAAATTTGACAAGCGATAAAACAGGGCATTTATAGTTCGAATTGACAACAATAAACATGTACCCAATAACTACCTAGTACTAGATATACATTTTAAAATTTCCCCAATGGAGACCAATGGTGAAATTTGAATATGACTGATACTGTTTTGTTATCTATATACTTAAAACAATAAATAGGAAGAAACAAAGTCATTAAGATATATCATTTAATGACTAAAAGTATGTACATGTGAAAAAACAAAGTGCTTATAGTAAATCATTGTCTTTCTCGCACTTATATATTCTCATAATTATATTGATAGTGAGACCATAAGAATAAGCTGGCGCTTGCTCTTGCACCCTGCTAATACACACACAAATAAGGCTGTACTGTAGTAACTGAGAAAAAATCACTACACACCACTGATAAAATCTTAATAATGTTAACTAACTTCTTAATCCAAGGCTATAAATTATTATTATGTAGTTATTACATATTGTAAAACAAGTAACTTCTTCAATAAAATGGCGTTGTAAACATGATAAAATCAGACATTCCATGATTAATCTATCAAAGGCGTAGAAATTTTTATATCAGTCACAACACTTTTCCGTCAAAAGGATGAAGTGGAATCATAGCTGGTAGTTGTTTCCGAGGAAGACCTATTACTACCATAAATAGCTGAAAATACAGCTTGCTGAATTTTTATTTGTACTGCAAGCCGCTTCGATGGTGAGAGCCTATCCAAATGAGGCAACAAAGTCATTACAAAGTGATAATTTTCATTTCCTTTCACAACTTTGCCTTCTGTTTTCGACTCGTCATTTGGAATAGCATCTGCACTACTGTCATTGTGTGTCCTCGATCTTTTTTTTGGAGGACCCCATGAGTTACTACTTTTAGCGTGGGCTTTCATTAGTGTCTTAATTTTGACATTACGAAAGGCTTCTTCACCTTTAGTAACTGAATCAAGATTTTCCTTTCTTGCATTCATTACTTCCATATCTGCAATATCACCTTCCCTCGTAACCCCTTGAGATGGTGAGATTGCATCATCAATTTTAGAAGTACCACCACTTGGTTCCACTACCTCGTGCTCAATTTCTTCACACTTTTCCAGTTTGATTTGAGACGCTGTCACTTCTGTGACTGTCGTAGGTACAAACTGATCTTTTAGGAACAAAAGAGATTTGTAATGAGACCAGGTGACAGCTGCGTCAGGATCTATAGGCGCCCCTGGAATTCTATTTTCTTGTTCTTTTCGGTATTCTTTCCTAAAATGATCTTTAAGATTTTTCCACTTGCAACGTGCTTCTTTAACTGTAACATATAAATTTTGAGTAAATTACGAGAAACTGCTGTGCATACATTTTTTTATTTACCATGTCCGCTCCCAATGTGAAGCATATGGACTCCTAATGGAGTTAACTCAACAGAAGTGTTTCTACGAGAACTGCTTGTTACTCAGTTGCTCAACCTCTCTTTTTACAAAGATAGTAGGAATAGAAGGATAGGGCATACCTTACATTAAATCTATTCTTTTTTGGTATTATCGGTATGTGTTGGCAAATATAATATGACCATTAAATTTGTATGCAGATAATGTGTATCAAAAGTTGAACCTAAAAATTTCAACTAAGTTCTCAAACTGTGGTTTTTTTGCAAATGACCTAAATTTTAGAAATGATTTCCTCAGCATATATGGAATTTTAAGCTCTCTCCCACCTTACGTAGATAGAATTTAAGCTAAAGAAAAATATAGCATCAATAAGTCATTTTTATAAAAAAATTATCCAAAATGGTTTTTCCAAACGATACATTTATTTGAATCCATTTTGTTTTCGCGCAATATTTTTCCAGGCGTCAGTAACCAATAAACTTTATTAACCCTTCAATGAATAAAACAATGATTTCACTCAGAACTTACTAGAACAATCCATAAAGAAGGCAATTTCTGTCCAAGCTTTCTGCAACATAAACCTATTATGATGTTGTTTACTTCTTTTGTCCCATAATAATCTTCTTTTGCAGACTTCGTTTATGAGCATTTCGGTATCCATTGATTATTATGTTATTAGCATTACGCTACTGAAAGTTATAGTAAGCATTAAACAAATATTTTTCAACAAGTTTGTTCGATAATAATAATTTGGTTAATATTCTAATTCAGGGTTTCCCAAACTTATTGTGCAATGGAACACTTCACATAACTGGAAATGTTTCCAGAACACAGCTTATGTTTTTAGATCGGGTAATTCATAATAGTAAAAGTTTTTATAATATGTTACTACTTAAGCCACTTATTATTTTTTAAGTAATTATTTTTAAAACGTGTTACAAGAAAACATATGTTGACAAAGTTCTAAGTGATTCAAAATCAATCAATTCAATCTCCACCTGTATCTAGTTATTTGAAGTTTTAGCATCAGTGGAGATTTATCATTACTATATTTTTTATATTAAGGAGAAGATGCTTAAATGTGTTGCAGCATATATTACCATTCCGAATTTATTTCCTATTCCTATTTAGGTCCCACGGAATACCCCTGTTCCGCGGAACATATTTTGGGATGCCCTGTTCTAGTTAATTATTGAATGAAGCCACTTTTCTTCTTCACTCATTTTATGTATACAGCAATCGTTGTACAAAATAATGTATTACTTATCCTTCTACAATATATTCAAATATAACAACCCATTTCCCAATTTCAACTTAACTTAAGTTGTAATAGATTCTGTCTAGTTTATCCAATTATTAGTTTTCATTTTGAAATAGGGGGCTTCAAAAAATTTAAATACCTAAATACTGATACCTAAATACTGATGAAGTAAACATAAATACATTTTTTGACTGTGTTTATATTATATTGTTATTTTATATCAGATTTCGGTTAAAATAACAAATTATTTAAAGTGTAACAATCTGGTACACATAAATGCCCGCTTCACAACATTGATATAAACGTTGAAGTACGTTAAAAAGTCTAAGATTTGGTGGAAGATAATCATGAGTTAATTGAATGTCCGTTCATTATATTTTTTAAATTTTATTTTAATAACAATGCATGTATCGTAAATTCTAAAATCTTTGTATATGGTAATTCAGTTTTCGAATCTTTCAACATTATATTACTTCATTTTGGCAACACTGGAACCGTGTTCAAGAATAATTCGAATTTATTTGTAGTCAAAGCTGGATGCATAATCGTACAGTTTAAAAAATATAAAACATGAATATCTTCCTAATTATACACTTGACATCTTACTCGTTATATCACATAGATACAAAACATAACCGTAAAATTTTACTGGCATGCAATACTATTACATAAACCAATCCAGCCAGAAAAATATTATCCAGTTGGAGTTAAAATATACAAAACAAAACTCACAGGAAACAAATTGGGCTCACTGTCTGCTTTCTGTGATATTATATTACTTTCTATATTACATTTATAAATTTGACATTTCATTTAATCAATGCATTTCAATATAATCAACACCATACGCTCACAATGACGCTTTATTACACGCTGAACAAGACGCGCGGCATCATTGCACGCCCTGCTAAAATCAGTATAGTGTGATTATAAATGTCGCACATTTACAAATTAGAAGATAAAGTTTGAAATAAAATATGTAACTATTTCTTTCCTTAAAGGAAAATAATTTTGACAAAGTTTTGCGCTGATGATTTATTTATTTAAATTGCGTTTTATGCCCTAAACCTAAAGCAGGTAAATATGGCATATAGTAGCACGTCGACTACTGCGGCGAAAAACTTCACAAATACGCTAAAAACAACGCCACGATTTAAAGTTATTTTTTGAGAACTTGATAATCGTGTTAAAACCACACATTATTACGAAGAACACTGATAAATTATGCGAAATACGAAATATTTTTCAGTACAGCGCCACTGTTTTCCATTTTGGCCGCGCGGCGTTGTTTTTAGCGTAGTTGTGAAGTTTTGCGCCGCAGTAGTCGACGTGCTACTATATGCCATATTTACCCCTAAAGCACACCGAGACAACCAATAAAATTGTCAAGGATGCTTATTGACGGGACCAATACATCATTTACAGATGCAGTTGACGTAATTGTCATTTACAATTTCTCAATTGACGACGAATGATGAAACTTTTGATTGAAGCGAATTAGTAGATGCCTTTAAGTAACGGAGTAAACGCTTTTTGTAAGATTGGCAATCGTTCATTTAGTAACAAGCACATAGAATGTGTCAAAAGTCGCCTCCATTTCCATATCGGAACAAGACGGAACACCTATCGCGATTGCTCATAGTTATGGAATGTGAAATCAAAAAATTATATAAACAACAATTCAACTTTGCTTTGCGATACGAGCTAAGTATTTCAAAGTTGTAAAACGTCTCTGACTAGCAGGAATCGCTTCACGCATTACAGATTACAGTGTGTTGTTTTTCGATGTGTGCCTGAATTAGCTATAACAAAATGAAAAAAGCAATAAATGCATTCATTTATAAGTTTGATATTATTTATAGCTTATAAAATCAGTATTGCACTATTTCACCTCTATAAACACCCGGTGAAGCGCTATACATTTCTCGCTCTTTTGACAGAAGCCGCTTGCCGCGCCGCTCTAACCCGCTGCCAAACTATCTGAGCTCAGTTGTCCGCTGTCAATTTGGCAACAGCGTAATAATACTATCGACTTGCTTCAAAAATTGATTATAATCTTAAAATAATAGTTTAGTCCAGTGGAGGGGGACCTGCGGCCTTTTGACGTGATCAAAATATTTACTATGATCAAAAAATTATATGCAAGCGTTTGGAAAAAGAGAAAAATCAACCCATTATATGTTCGACAGTCAAAAAAAAAGAGGGAGGGTGTCGACTGTTCTTTGCTGCGGTCATATGATGAATCATATAAATGAATGTGGCCTTTATAAAAAGAAAAGGTTCCCCACCCCTGGTTTAGTCATAGCCATAAATTAACTTACTATTGATCGTACCTAGTATGCCTTTGGTTCGATTTTAGTGAAATATATTATTATCCTATTATTCTTGTAGAACTAATACATTGTTATGTTTACTTTATTTCAATAGGTAGAGTTTTCCTAATAACAATAACATTATCTCGTGTTTAGATTCTTTGAACATATCCTTATTTGACCAACACAGTATACTAGTCTATGACCAACGGTTCGGTGATTCTTCCGAACATGATTCTCCCGAACACGATCACTCCGAACAAGAATGGTCCGAACACGAACTCTCCGAACCAGAATACTCCGATCACCGATTCTTTCGGACACAGAATCTTCCGCACACAGAACCTTCCGGATATAGAATACTTCGCACACCGAATACTCCGAACAATTAAATATTTTTAATAGAAAAATAATTGTTTTATTGTAATGTGTTACATCCATGCCTTCAAACAGAAATTCATAAATCAATTGAAAAATGAATTTATAAAACTGTCAGTACTGGGATTCGAATCCGTGACTTCAGTAACCGAAACCAACGACGTTGACCACTTGAACACACAGGGGGCACATAGATTTTTGTATTTACTAACATTAAAATTGTTAATTCTTTCATCGAAAATTGTTTTAATCAATAACGATATTCTAATGTTTAAATTACAATTTGATAAAATATGTTTAAAATTTGATATACCTACACATTTTTTTATTAAATGTATAATATACATATGAGTATCAATAAGATAATAAAATCATGTAAAAATACTGTGTATGTGAATTTTCAATATTAAATACCTATATGAATGATATTTTTTTTCAATACAATCGAAGATATCGGCCCTATCAGGATACAGTACAATTTTTTTAAATAAATAAGCCAAAATACGTATTAAATGATAAACTGTTCATAAACAATATATGAATTATGCACAAATGCACTTGATAAAACCTGAAGTTGCCGAAAGGGGCAAACCCGGGTCGTTATCGACAAAAATTATGATAGAGTACAGAATCAAAATAATTCAAATTTGATATTGAAGTCCCATCAAGCACCTTCAGTCGAAGTTCTAAATTATAAACATGTAAATTAAATACGTTTCTTGTTTTCATTCTGAAAAATATTTGGTATAATTGCCATAAAACATTCCACATTACAATAAAACAATGATTTTTCTATTAAAAATATTTAAATGTTCGGAGTATTCGGTGTGCGAAGTATTCTATATCCGGAAGGTTCTGTGTGCGGAAGATTCTGTGTCCGAAAGAATCGGTGTTCGGAGTGTTCGTGTTCGGAAGAATCAAGTTCGGTAGAATCCGTTCACCATGACCAACACTTAACACTTTGCACTCTCACTAGATTTACTCAATACCAATAGTCTACTCTGGGTCCAGATTTTACTCGTATTACCAGCAAATTGAGTACGGTTTTAAACAAAAAGTCAAACGTATTTTTGAGACAATCTGTGTAGCTCCAATGGTGACCATAATAACGCGTATCATATTTGGTATAATTTTCTTCGAAAACGTAATTAAATTCCACTAATTTGAGCTAAAATATTCACTAAGCTATCACGGATTGTAAAATAAACCATTCTTGTATTATTTAAGGCGATATTTTGAAAAAAATGGGGTTTTATTATCGATTTACTTTAGAAATATTTTAGCATGAACGTTTTTACGACCACCGTATTGTGTGAGGGTCCAAGAACAGACATCGCCCGTCTTTGGGGTAATTAATTTTACAACGTACCGACATTCCTACCCAATCGCATTATGCTAGCAGTCCTTCTTAAAAAATATAGTACCTACAGTTTGCTATTATTGGTTAAAATTTTGTTTTATATTGATTACTTCCTCGAAGTCAATGTTGGAAACAATGTAAGATCATCCCAAAAGGCTGGAATAGATAACAATATTGATGTTTAGAAATACTCGGTGTTTCTGAAAGTTTTTCATATAAATAACGTTGCCATAAGTTTTACAAAAATACAATGTCCCTTTTCATTGTATTTTATTCGAACACACTCACGCTAATCGCTCTCACTCCGTTTTGTATGATGTGATAGGTGATAGGTAAGAATTCAAAACATCATATACGTTTATGTCTCCAAACAGAAATCCATAAACCACTTACCACGAAGCCGGCTCTTTTTACAATATTATCGTTATTTGTTTACATGGTAACAATTCGTTTTTCATTTCAAGCAAGAAGCATTTGATTATTTTTTAGACATGAAATAGTTTCTCCCGTCTTCAATTAAAGCTTTTTTCTCAAGTGGAATTCAGCTCCCGGAGTTGGATTAGATAAATTATTAAATAAATTGAAAACAATTCATGATGTAATCATGAATCAGGTCAGAACGTATACAAATATGTATCGTTAAGGAAGCGAAATGTGAAAAAAGCGAATTAATATACCCATAGTTAAGGAAGCGAAATGTGAAAAAAGCGAATTAATATACCCATAGTCTGACTTTGCTCAAATATGTATTTTTATTATTAAAATATATATGATGTCAAAATTATCAAATAAAAAATAAATCATCATTATAACTGTGATTTTGGAAGCTTTCTAAAGTATCATAACAGAAATTTAAAAATGACCAACATTTTTATTTACTATGTCACCATATAGTGCACTTATATTAACTGAACGCATCGTTATCACTATATTCTGTAAAAAATTGTTCAAGTGATTCATGGTAGTCAAAAATATATTTCGTTGAAATTGCTTTTTCCTTCACTTAATAAAATGATGGTCACAACACTTCATACAACTAACGCCCACAAGATGTGGATACAGCCTTTCCAGATAAAACAACTAACTTATTTATACAAAGCAGGTAAAGACTTCAAATATTATTAAAATCAACATATAAGGCAGCTCTCTACTGTAATTTTCATATTTAAAAAAATTATTGCATTTTTTAATCCCTTAAGTGCACTATTGTAAAATTATGCCCCGGAAATATTTCGGGAAATACCAAAAATAAAGCTTCAAAGAGACCGACTACAAAAGACATTATCCTGGAGATTGGACCGTGCTATTAGTTGTCCAGATGGTATTATCCTGGCTAATGGAGCGCAAGACGTTAAGTAAGTAAATGATGTGGAAATGGAATTGAAAGTTTTTTTAAGTAAAAGGCACCAATAAGAAACTAGTTAGAATATGTAGGTAGGTAATCATTACTTTGCAACTCCATGTTATTTTCATCAATATTTTACGCAAAGGTAGGTAGGTAACTCATGAAAAATGAGGCTGCTTCTACTTTGCAATGTTATTTGTTGTACAGTAGTTTGTATCCATAATCAATGATTTATTCTTACATATTTCACAAACACATGTGTCCGTGTTTGCAATAAAAGCAAGGTAGCTTAAAGTTTTTTTTAACATGGCGTTCCATTTTTTAATTTATTCATCATTATTGTTTATTTAGTATGCGAGTCACAGAATGATTAGTAATTTATATGAGCACACATACAAAAGGTTTTAATTATTTTAATCCTCACCCCTAATTTTGAAGTTAAAAACTCCAAATGTACAGATGGAAAATGAAAGGGAAGAATTGCTAAATCAGCTTTAACCACAATCGAACCAGTCAACTAGGTGACTAGAAGAGTTGAGAAACAAATTAAATTAATTTAATATCTTTGAATCACTCTTAGAGAGGGGAGAAGTTCTCAAATCTTTTCATTTTAATCTAGAATTTTTTTCATAGATTTCGCAATACTTTTGCAGCGACGTAGCCACCTCATAGCAGATCCCAAGCCCAAACAAAAAAGGGGCAAAAATTTCTACATACACAATATAACAAATTGCATGGGGGGACTGTTTGATGTTTGCATGAGGGTCCCAAATTTCTAGCTACGCCGTTGGACTCTTGCCAATCATTTGAAAGTGTTCAATACCACGTCATTCAGATAATGGTAGGTAACACTTTGTTGAACCGGGGTTAAAGATTTGGTAGTTCCATATTTAAATGAGTAAAAAATATGCTTAGCAACTGTGAAATTTTAAAAATACCTAACAGTAAATCTAATTACTTTTTAAATATACAAAATTACCACTGAGTAACACAAATGTAGGTGAAATAAGGACAAGAGTACCTTGTGTAATGAATTATTAGACAGATTAGAATTTGATTTTTACTGTGCTCAGTTTGAATTAAAAAGGAAGCAAAAAACAAGCATGTCAAATTGTATCAAAGTTTATTTATTTTCATTGCAGAGCCTTCATGCATATACTGTGACGCTAATCTACCATGATCGCATCTACAACATTGGTTGTAGAAGAAGACAAGATGGACGTCTGGCATTGGGATTTACTAAAGCATCAGAGCAGAGTTTTCTTACAATAAATGACCTCATCGAGCATTACTACAATGAAAAACTCGTGTTACTTGTAGATGGAATGAACGTTGGAAGTACAGTATTGAAAAAATTAAATGCCTAAACTTTTCCTTCTGTATACAAGCATATTTTTAAGTGCTCCTTCAATTTAACTATTTTTTTCTAACAATTATAATCATTAATACCACAAAGATTAGACCCCTATATTTAATTATTTTGATTCTTTGCCATTACCAAATGATAGGCAAAATTGATTCAGATGACAAAGATTATTTTTAAAAGAGTTGGTTCAAATAGATGCCTAAACAATATTGATTAGTAAGTTATAAAGTCGTTATATTAAAGAAGTACAGTACATACATATATGTTTTTTTATTATTTTTCTGTCATATTTATGGTCATTTTAATAACTTATTGTATACACAAATCAACGTTATATTATTTAGTATTAATAACTTTATTATGTCTACGCCAAATCATAGCATTAAAATAACTATAGTATTTCAATATTATCAGTTCATTTTTTTTCATGATTATTATTAGAATAATTAGATAATTAGAGTTTGTAGACAACCTAGCCAAGTAAAAATTATTGAAGTTTTTTATTTCATTCCTCTTCATCTACCATAATTCCAACCAGTGGCGGCCGGTCAATGTGGCATTGGATTAATGCACCCCTTGTATATGCAGGGGCGGTTATATTTCATGAAATAATATTCAAACCTAACATTTATACCATTCACTCATTTTAAATTCTTCATGTATTTATTGTCGAAGCGTGTTAATTAGTTATCGATTTCTAAAATATTTATTATAGACAATAAATACGTGAAGAATTTAAAATGAGTGAATGGTATAAATGTTATGTTTGGATATTATTTCATGAAATATAACTACCCCAGCATATACAAGGGGTGCATTGATCCAATGCCACATTGACCGGCCGCCACTGATTCCAACAATACCTTCCACTCCAATAAGAGGGCAAGGGAGTGGTCTGCCAACATTTCAAAACTCAAAGGTTACTATCATTTTTAAATGAAGAAATATTTGCACACGAGTCCAGGCCACTGGAGTTATTTAATCATCATTATTCTAATGACGGCTGGCTTAGTGTGGAAATTCTACTTTCGAAAATTGAAGAAAAAAATTATGTCTGAGAATGGTTTATTCCAGGGCTGTGGAGTCGTGTGAAAAAAGACGACTACGACTCCAAAGAAATTTTTTAATCATTTAATTTGAACTTATATATATGTATACCTTCCATCAGATCATTTTTAGTCAGCCAGCATGCAGTGGCAACACTATGGACTAGTGTGCTTTGAATACACATCATAAAATTATTATTTTTTAAATGAGTCTGAATCTATATTGTCTCCATCTGAGTCACAAGATTTTTCCAACTTCGACTCCAACTCCACAGCCCTGGTTTATTCTCACTTATGATCTATATGTGAACATTAGTCTTTGAGCAGGTGAATTGTTGTGTAATGCGTGATTTGAAATGCTTATGTAGTTAATGATATGACTCGATGTTGGATCTGATCATTTACATTATTCTGATTGTGAATCTGTGTGTTCAAACTCATTAATTATAGGTTGCGTTACCTTTACATAGCATTCAAACAAACCTTCAAAATATAGTTTTCATGTATCCCTGTCAAATTATTGTTTTTAGCATTTGCACTATTTTACCTTTGTGTTATGACAGCATTAGTTATATCAGTTTTATTAAAATAAGAGAAAAAAATGCAAAAAAAGAAATTGTGTGGGTAAAATAGTTTTTATTTTTTTCATAACTATTTTACATCAGTCGTGTACATAAGTAACTATATATTTGTTTGCATATAATTATATTTATAAGGAATGACGTCCAATACACTGTTAGATTATTTGCAGCAGACAATACACCAAATATTGAGTATGGGCGATAGGTGACTGAAAACAAAAGATTATACAATCATTATAAAGTTATCAATAATTTTAATCTGCATAATTATTCTTTAAATCGGGTCTGATACAGGAAATTCAATTTGCAATATTGCTATATATCAAACTTTATAAAAGGTAATGAAATTCCAGATTTGTTCAGTTCCTATTTTTATATGTATAGACACTGCTGATGTATATGTTTATGATGTTGTAATGTAATATATGTGAGCAACCCAGCTAAAAAAATGTGAGTGTAATCTGATAAAAAACGAAACTGAGAATTTTTTTTATTGATATGCTTATAATCAATTTTAAATCAACCAGTAAGAAACCAAAAGAAAAACTTTCATCAGTCAAACATATGTACAAAATAAATAATTGATATAAGGTATCCAAAAAACAACATAATAATATTTGTTATAGAAAATAGGTTGCTTAAATAATTTTTGTATTCAAATATTGAGTTAGTTTGTATTTCATTTGTCTACAATCAATTACTTATTAACTTGCTCATCTGAAAAAGTTAGTACTATAGTGATATAAAAATAGCAATGACAATGTTTTGATGTTAGTTGAAGCGTCTTGAGTGTATAAAAAATACAGGTGTACGTATGAAATAAACTTGGTCTTTATTAGCAATCATTATTAATTTGAGTAGCATACATAAAATATTTACCATATTGATGTATTATAGAAACGAATTGATGAACTGATGAATTTATTATATAATATTCCAATAGGGTAAGAAAGTTATAATGTATACAGGTAGTCCTCGAATTACGACGGGTCGACTTACGACAATTTGCACATACGATCAAAAAAAAAATAGCATTGCATCACGGGGAACCAACAACAATATCAGTCAAATATAAATTGCTTTCCTGGAAAAGGAGACTTATTGAATGAAATATAAATTACACATTATACAAAACTATGAAAGTGAGAAAGTAAAATATTGTTAAAATCTATAAAGTTAGATATCAACTTAGAGATTTTGGAGCCCGATAATAAAGTATTAATTCTTCGTCAAATATGATAGGTTTCTCATTTTTTTGTAGTTTAATTTTAGTAACAACTTTAATGTAACAACTTACTGCAAATTTTTAAACCAAATGGTCACAGACAGAAAAAAAACAATGATATCAAATGTGATTTTCACTTTGACAACAGCCAAGGCGTACAAGGCAGAAACAATTTCGACTACTGAACATGGAATCATAGATAATAATATGACATAGATATGAACCATGTGACCATATACCCAGTACTAGCCATGTATAAAATATGATGCATGTGCAATAAGATCACATGGTTTATATTTGCAAATATTATGCAAATTTTTGAATGATGTCATATAGTTTGTTTTCAATCTCCTTTATTAAGTTGTATTATTACATTATTCATACTTTAATTTGATGTGCAGCGATGACATATTTTATATGAAGTTCGACTTACGAACAGTTCGACATACGACCAAAGCTCAAAAACGAATCTCGGTCGTAAGTCGAGGACCTGTATTTAAATATTTAATTTTTTATTTTAAAAAGATTTCTTATTTCATCCGTGTCTGAAAGAAGTAATTGTCTTCGATTGGAAATAATTAAAATATTACAATCTGTCTTAATTTATCTGTAACAGGTGAATATTTTTAGTATTAAACGAGATGGTTTGAATATTTTTTCATTGATTTTAATGATTTTTAATATAATAATAGTTTTACTAGTGGGATGACGTAAATCTCAAAAAAATCTTGTGAACAAATAAAACTATTTATTATAATTAATCACTTTTAAGATGTACACTGTTAATTCTTGGTAGAAATACATGAAATTAAAAAATAAAACACTTTTTGTACTAATTCTACATTATTTATTAAGGTCAAGACCAGTTTCGCGAGCATAAATAAACTGGTATTGATTTATATTTCGTCAGTTGATAATGTTTATCGTGAGCACAACCAGTCTTGATAAATAGTATGAAATAAATACAAAAATTTCTTTATTTCTTTAATATTGCAGTACTAGAAATATTAAAATCATGCATTATGAAAATCCTTTTTATAATAATATTATAATTTTAAGTTTGTTTACTAAATTTATACAATTTTACATATACAGTAGAAATTCAATTATCGGGACCTTGATTTTTCGGATTTTTGATAATACGGATGGTTCCAAATAAACAAAAAAAATTACTTAGCTGCTGATTTGCACGTAACGAATTGTGTCTACTGTTGTTTACGTACAAGATGGAATGCTTAACATTTTGTTTGTTGTTTTGTGCTTATGTTCCAATAATGTCTCGCCCGGCACACTGGCCTTAAACTTTTTGATATATTTACAGCTTGAAATCTTTATAAATATTGCGAGTGACAGCGACGACGTGTGTGCAAGTGACAGCGATACTTGCATAGGGTTCTTTAGACAAAAGCAAGTCTGACAGCGCTGGTCAGATTCATTTTAAATATTACCGATATGACATCGAAAAAAAAACATGTTGAAGTATCATTCATTAAAAGACAAATTTGATTACTGAATGTACGAATCCTTGTCAATTATGATTTTTTAGATTATCTCTGGATTTTCCCTTATCAGTACTACCATCATTTCCAATTAGTCCGGATAATCGAGATTTTACTGTATCGTTTTCTACGTTTAAAATTATAAGCCAGTAAAACGCATAATTTTATAAATTAAGATGGGGGGGTACCAGATATTTTTTAAATTTATAGTGATTATAAAATCAAATTTAAATATTAATCTCTAAATATGATTCAGATCTAAATAATTTCGGTAGTTATAACCAACGTTCCCTCTAATTTTTTTATTGCGTGTGCGGACCATCAACTTCTGTGTGCAGAAAATTTCCAGAAAAATAAAAAATGTGCGCAAATATGTATCTAGGAAGGAACTCAATGACGGTAAAAAATTAATTTGCAATACCATGCAGCTAAAGCAGCGGTAACCAAACTACGGCCGGATCCAGCCCTCCAAAGATTTCAATCCGGCTCCTGATTTTCAATATTTACATATTTTACACGTACGAAATATTATTTTTTTAAAAATTCTACTAGGATTCCATCAATAAAATTTTTTGTCCTGCCCCTCAAAATTTTTGAAAAAATTATCTGGCCCGATTCTTAAAAAGTTTGGTGACCCCTGAGCTAATGAAAAAAACTAGTAAACAATGAATTTTATGAAAATTGTATAAAAATCTTATCCCATAACTTGGTACTTGATCCTATTAGAGTCCAGACAGTTAAACGATTATTCGCATATTTCTCTAAAACACAAAACCCAAGATAATATTTATTTGTCTTGGCGATAAAAAGATAACTTAAGGGGGTATTCTAGTCTAGAGGCACGAATTTCGGGTGCTATAACCACCCGGGTTTCGCCTTTCGGCATCTTCAGCGTTCGAGTGCACGGATGAACTTGAACTGAGTCAGCTCAAGTTGACAAAACTTGTGCAAAAAAATAATCTGCACAATATTAATTAATGCAAGCAATTTATGTTGTTCGCTCGACCTGTATGTTGCGCACACACTTGAAGGTTTATTCGTATATTGGAAAAAAATCCCTGATTGTTCACAGACTCATATAAGACAACATATCTGTTGTCATATTACATGTGCAGTGCATCTCATAGCATAACAATAAGTACTTTTTTCTCTCGTCGTCATAATGCCAAAATTGTTGCAGCGAAAGTAGATAGGGTATTATTACCGCTACTTTAAACAAAAAATGGGAAGGCGTAATAAAATAATAAAAGGGTCTTCGTTCTGCGAGAAATGATTCTGAGAAAAATGTGCGACACATTTGGTGAGTGTAATAAAATTTACGATGGCTTAGTACAAGTATTTAGGCAAAAGTAAAATTTGGTAAAACAAACTTATTTTTAAAAAAAAATTGTGTGTGGTCTGTTTGACCTGTGCGGGGATAAAAAAAATGTGTGCGGCAACATTTTGGGAAGTGTGCGCGCGCACATGCGCACACCTTAGCGGGAACATTGGTTATAACTAAGCCACATCCAAGAATTAATCTGCTAATTCTGAGAAAAAATTCAAGCATAGCGAAACCGAATATTGTGAAATACTTATTAAGATAAAATTGCAAACTATTGGTAAACATACCTCGTTCATTTGGATCCCTTACTCCGCACTGTCTATATGAAATAGTTTTCTTTCTTTTTTGATTTATATAACCTGGTACAAATATACTCGGTTGATCCAGTCTTCCGGTAGCCATAAGTTTTGAGAAATCTTTTTCCAATTTACTCGCTTGCGGTCCTTTAAAATGTAATAAGAACTGAATGCAAGTATTTTGGTGGAGGGGCTTTGTCTTGCGAGAGTCTACAGTGAGCATCCATTCGGGTGAACCTAATACATGACGAACTTCCTCCATAAACTGAGATCTATAAAATAGACAAAAGGTAGTTATGTAAGTACAGCGAAACCCCCAATTACACTACCCCAAATTACGCGCTGGCTTGAAATATTCGCCGCAAATCCCCCAATTCCACAGTCGCATTCTATTGTCGTTACTAAGAGACAGTTGTCTGTGCCGCGCATACAGTCAAATGTTGGCTAGCGTCTGTGTATTCAACACGTGCCAGGCTATACGCGCATAGCCGGGCGTCTGTCTGTGTGCGGGATATTAACTACTACAAAAACTAAATATTTCGTCCATATTTTTTTTTGTAAAACTAAGGGAAATCTTAGGAAAAGGCGTTTTCCGCGGAAAAAAACCAAATCCCTTATTTTGTATGAGATTCACACCCCCAATTACACAGTCCCGACTATTGTGTAAATGAGGGTTTTACTGTATATAATTTTGGATAAAACATCATTTTACATTGTTGCTTATTAAGTCTTCGAGTCAACACTAGTAAAAAACAACGAGTAACATCATTAAATTGGTTTTAAGTACAAATACAACATTTCTTATGAAGTTATCAAAAACACATGAAGTACATACTGAAGAAAAACATTTAAGATATGACTTGTTTATAAATTTAAAACAATTTAAGATAAAGTGGAATAAGCAATGTAGATTTACTTCAGTATGTGAAGTAAATTATCGTTTATTATTAACAAAATTTCTCTGGTCACAATAATTTCTTACTAATAATATTAGACTTACAAAACAAATAGAGGTGGTTTTCTCAGGTTAGCATATTTTACAATATCATGATCCGGCTCAATGTTGGCACAGGCAAACCTTTCTGAGCCAAAGTCTGGGCTCTTAATCACAATAGATCTTCCGATAGCTTTCACAACACCTTCTAGGGGCATATTAGGGTCAGTGAACATCTGCCTGTCAAGTCCAATATCTATAGATAAAACGAAATACAACTATTGTCATTTCAAAACATGTTATCTATATTATAGGTTTTATACTTTTATCTAAGAATACAGATTAAAATCATTTAAGCTTAATGAAGAATTTCATTGGCGGTGAAAAAGAGGCGAAAAGTCTACTTATGCCAAAATACATGATTTTTTTAAACATATATTTATTTTTTAGTACAGTGTAACCGCAATTTATTTTAAGTGACCCTCAAAAGAATGATAAATGGGGGATACGATGGATGTGCGAGTCTCAAAACCCATAATTATATTTTTTAGGAAAAAATTCATTCAGAAATTTTTGTAAAGTAGAATTTGTTCAACCTCGTTAAAATAAGATTCATTACTGGATTTATTTTCATATTATTAACAAGATTAACTCATTTCATTCTTCTTTGGAACAATTGAATTGAAAGTTGATAACCCAGTAATGTTATCAGTGAGTGATTCAGCAGCAAGCACACGTAGGCATCGTAACAACATGACAGTTCTTGCAATCATGGATACTGTGCAAACACATAGCTACATCGCGATGATTCTGACGGGGATTACAAATATTTGATAAAAAAATTAATTGCAGTAAAACTCGTGATGGAACCTTTCTAATTAAACAATAAATATGGGTAAACAATGAATGTGAGAATGATAGATCGGGATCGATAAATTCCACTTTTATTAATAATCAATTACCAAGAGTTCCAACTCTAGCAGATATATCTCCAACGTGACATCTAAGGGGATTATCAGCTCCGCATTCTTGGTTATACAGATCTTCCTGCAATATAGTACAATATGTTTTATAAGATTCTTATGTTTTTTTAAATGTAAACGTTATAAATACATAAAATATTATGGATTGCTTTTGTAAAAAGTCTTACATTCAATGGATCAGCTAGTTGCGTGTAGTATGGATTCCATATATATCCTCCAGCTACACACCGTGTACCAGTTGTAGGGACTGCAGCGTCTACACCGACAGGATTAACAAACACTGCCCATTTGTGATTTCTTGTCTAGAAATACAATAAAATTATTTTACATATGTAACCAAAATGATAAGATTTCACAAGAAATCATTGACTACCACACTCATATATGATTAGCAATTTGGCCATGATGCTTTAGCTTTATCGGTTTGATTCATGGCATTTCAAAGCATAAGAATTAAGTTTTACTGTTCCGCAAACTCAATCAAATGGACTCAACGATTAATCACACTACAAGTAAAGTGAATAAGCAAGATATAACGACATTTTGACGTTTTCTCTTTTACTCTACTTGCTAATACTCAAGTAAAGTTGAGTGAATGATACAAAGAAACATTCACCATTCACCGATGTGATATATTTGTATAATATAACATTGCCTATAACTAATCCTTCTATGTTTGAAGGATTCGCATAGTTTGTAAAGATTTCTTCAACCTGCATTATCAAAATCAGGTAGAAACACCACTTAAACTAACAGTGTCAAAGTTCACATCATAAATACATTGTTATGGAAATGATACAATAAAACAAAATGTTTATAAGTATATGTGCTTAAATTTGAATATCATACTTACAACATTACGATCTTGGAATCCTGGATGTCTCAATTTAGTTTCAATTATAGTGTCACTTGCACTGCCATCATTATAGACAAGCTGTGTCATCCTAATATATCCATACGCAAAACCCGCCGGATGATGGAATGATGCGATGGCTCTTAATTCTCTAGCTTCAGATGGACTGTAGCCTCTTTCTATTGAAGAACATGCCCATCTACGACTTTTATCCTGAATTAAATAATGTTATTTTACTGTACAAAATCTTATACTTAAGATAATACAACACTTAAATTTGCTTAATAATACATGTTTCTACTTCTGCTACTTATTTTTAAGAGACATTCTCTCGAATGATCATCTGCTTAGTGTCATTTATAAATTAAAATAGCTGACTGCTTTATAATACAAACTAGGCATATTTTAACTCCTAAAATTCAATCAATACCATGTAACAGATCTGGTTCTTTAACCTGATCTCTGCCCAAAGCGTAAATTTACGCGCTACAAGTCCGTGTTCAAGGGGCCGTCCATACAAAATACGCGTAATATTACGCTCTCCTTTGTACTTAATTTACAAGTCACCAGTTCCTATTTAAAATAATTGTTATTAACTTGCATATAGTGACATCTTTTGAGAGCGTGTTGTACTACTTGAACTCAAAGCATATTGAATTTTAATGTGTCCAAAAATATATATTTATTAGGATTTATTTTTTGAAAGAAAACCGCGGCCCTCCGTGTACGGCCATATTAATCCTTCCAGGCATAGAATCGGTTAAAGCAGTGTTTACGAAAGTTTGGTACATGGGGTACGTGAATAGTTTGGTGGGGGTACGCGCCGCACCGGGCTTTGGCTGTGCCTGGTGCAACAAGCTGCTTGTATATTTTGATTGTTATTAAAGTATATGCATTTTTTTTTGACGAAGGGTACTCGGTGTTACTAAAAGTATGGAAGAGGTACACATATGTCAAAAGTTTGGGAAACACTGCGTTAAACGATATATTTTATATTAATCTACAAGAAATGAAATCACAGTAAGGTACAGATGTTATTTGACAAACTTGTAATTGGTCAACATGTGATGCAATATTAAAACTTACATTACGTTTAATATCACATTACAAATAATTCCTGATAAGAAATACACATTTGTTGTACTAAGCACCCACAATCATTATGTGTAGGCAGTTCTCTGTTTTACTTGTTCAAAGGCTGATGGAGTCTTTATTGAAACAGCACTTAGCAGTACATGCCGAAAAAGATTATAATAATAATGTCTGTACCCTTCGTAAAAAAAAAACTGAGAACTAGTATATTTCACTAAAATATTTTTTACCGTGGGTAATCTGGAGTTTACAATGGAGTTTATCTCAACAGAAGTTTTTTTCTACTAAAACTACTACAGAATCTTTCATTTCCAAAGAGAGTAGTGATAGAATAATAAGGTAGGATAGGACTAATGGTCAGTTAATCACTTTTGCTATGCTCCATTTTAGGGACTGGATAGGTGAGAGGGAATTCTAGACATAACAGACATCCATGCCTATATAGAGAAATCCATTGATCAATTGGAAATGAAACTACCCGCAGTGGGATTTGTGTGATTGAAGCTGTTGGCGTTGACCACTCGACCACAAAGCTAACCTTTGTATATAGATCAAAAAAAAGTATATTCAAAACTTTTTTTATAAATACATTGATTCAACAACCTTCTGATAATAAAGACCAATGAAATATTGGTAAATAATAGAAAAATTAGGGTTACTTACTTTTTTATAAATGACTATTGACCTTCCTAATATACTTTGTGGTCCAAATAGTGGAAGCAATGTATCATTGAATGCACCTGTATATTTTTTGTGATCTAGCAAAGTTCCAAATTTACCACTCAAGTCACCAATTTCATATTGATCAGATGTCCCTGTAAAATAACAAAATTATTTTTTTATATTAGCACCCTAAAGGTTAGATAACACACAATATATTATTTTCATTGAATTATACCTAGTGACAAACCAGTGGAATAACCAAGTATTTAAATTAAATTTTATTGTGCCCTTACTATTACAATTATTGAGGACATTAAAATTATTTTAATTAGTTTTAACTGTTGATTAAAACAGTAATGTAAAAATAGAAACAGCAAACATAAGAAATAAGTTTCAACCGTTTAAAAGCCTTATTTCCAACATCTAAGGATAAAAATATGCATTATTTAATATTTACAATTTGTTTATGTAAATAAATTTAAATTGTTTCCAATTTACAAATTAAGAATACCAAATATATTTATTCAATGAAGATTTGTGAAAATAAAAGATTGATTTAGTCACGTAAAAACAGAACATTCTATTTTTAAAGAATGTTACATTTGTTTATGTCCTTTAGTCCCATTCAGTATAATGACTAAAATCGAAGAAAATTCTTACCTTTAGCTGGTTCAGGAATGTCTTTCTCTTTTATTTTGTATGGATTAAATGTACCATATAGTGACACAGGTTCACATGGAAAACCTATGTCTTCTTCTACAGGAGTCTAGAAAATCACACAAGTTTGAAGTATAAGTGGTATAACTTTACTAGAACTCTTAAACTAATTTTCTATATTGTTTGTTTGCAAGTTTTCAACAATACTTAATTATTCAAATATGCAAGTTAAAAAGAAGAATATAAATTATTCAAGTTAATATATTATCTTAAAAATTAGGAAAAAACAATATTAACTTAGGAAACTTCTTGATGTGACATTAGATTACACAGCTCTGGTTTTACTATAATTATTCAACAGAAGTAATAGTGTTAACTCACAATATGAATATTATAATCGCCTGCATCGCGTAAGCCTTCTAAATAAACATCTAAATTAGTAGTGTCATATTCAGTCTGTTGGAGAAACTCCAATTTTCCAGAAACTTCTAATGGGAACACATTTGCATACCAATCTTTAGCAACTGCTTTTCTTCTATACAATCCTCCAATACTACAATAAGATATATAAAATAATAAATAATTCCAACAAAATACATTTTTTCCAAGAATCTAACGGTATCAAATTCAATAATACTCACATAGAACATGCCATTCTTTCACCTCTGGCTTTAGGACCATGGTCATCATAAATAACTAAAGATTTTCCCATGATTGAATGTGTTCCAGTCAGTGGAAGTAAGGTGTCAGTGAACATTCTTCTTGATATTTTTAAGCCCTCAGCTTTTCTACCAGCTACTCCAAGCATGCCATGTCTAGAATGCAAAACAAAAGAAAACAAACAATTGTTACGTTATCCATATATTTAAACAAGAATATTATACATCAATAGATCTTAAAATGCGAAAATTGATTCACATGATGTTTACATTATCACATAAATAACCATGAATAACCAGTTAACATTTTAAATGTGATTCTTTCCTTATATGACAAACACAATTATAATTTAAATAACACATTATATTTATGTACCTCGTTGATAAATCCCCTACTGTACACATCCCAGGATGATCGAATGAGCATGTCTGATCTGATGACTTAGCATTAAAATTCACTTTGAATGGATTGTAAACTGCTTTAGCACTAAGGCATCGTCCGGTCCAATTATAGAAATCTTGGTTTGGGGGTGATTCGTGAACAGCCCATCGATGTTCGAAAGAATTGTTCAGGTTTGCTCCATCTGCATGGACTAGATACTCAAACAGGATTGAAGTATCTGTCCAAGGTTCACCTTTGGGTTGACGCATTATAACTCTTCCTACTAACGGATAACGCAATGTCACTTGGGCAGTGAACATCTGTGTTTGATAATTAGTGTCTTGGTCATACAATGCAATGCTGCCGCATAATGAAGTTTTATTTTCGCGCCTGAAAATTATATCCAATCATTTAGAAAATATCCAAGCCAACTTGCCATGGTAAATAAAAGATAGAATACATAATAACATAAAATATTTTTTTAAATAGGTGTATTATATGAGCTCTTGAGAAGTGAAGAGAGCCAAGTAGCAAAATGGTAAAAAAGTACAATTACGTCATTGCTTAGTGTCTTTGTGGATTTTTCATTTTTATTTTAGGTAGAAAATACGGTTGTTGTGTGTATTCACATAGCTCACCTCATTTTTACGATAATTTAAGTCATGTAGAATATAGTAATGCATCTAATTATTTTTTTCCTAAAATTCCTCTTGGCTCACTTCACTTCTTATGGGTTAATATGATAAAAATTAAAGTATTGGCATTATTTAGAGAGATCATCTTTTGAGAAAGATAAAAAAATCAGATGAAATTGAAAAATCTGATTAAAATATAGAGGGTAAGGTTTAATTAAACATATAATTTAGGATGGAAACAAAGGATTAAAGTGGTCACTGAAAATATTTGTATCTATTGGCAGTGAATGGATTAGTCTCAACATTATTGAAATAGGCGCCTCATATGTTTGACAAGAAGAACAAGTTTAGATAGAAATGGTGATGTGACATAAGCTACTAGGATAGCTAACCATAAAGGTGACTATTTCATGACAATTGCAAATCCGCTCTTTGAAAAGTAAAAAATAAGTGTTTAACTTATAAAAATAATCTAAGGGCAACTAATGGAACTCAAACATTCTGTAAAGAAATTTCATTAATATTCAGTTAAATAATTATTATCATAAAGTTAAGTTATGGTATTGCAAAAAATTCATGTTCACCCGCTCTAAAATACCTTTATAAGACTATTCATATCTCCACATTATGTCTATTTACTCAATTATGCTGCAATCTTTTGAGCATAATTTTCGAATATTTTTATTTAGCTTATAACAAATCCAAGAAGGTGACTGGCACGCATATCAGTAACGATAATGTCAGAGTGCAATGACATTGTTCTATCAAACAATAATTGATTTTCTTTGATGTCAGATAAATTTCAATCGTTATGGAACTAGGTCAATGGGCTGAGCCAAATTTTTATATGAAAACAATGCGTGCGAGATATTCTCTGTTTATAAATCGGTAAAAATGAAAAAACACCTGAGCAGTTAGGACAAACCTTTTAATCAGCAGAGATCTATGAACAACACTATGTTGTCCTTGAAGTGGTAAAAATATATCCCAATATGATCCACTCAATTCATTACTCATTCCTGGGAGTAAGTATGTATGAGTAAGGTACTCAGTTCGACCTTTCAGTTTACCGAACAGATCCCCGATCGCATACTGGTCTTGAGTACCAAGCCCTAGAAAAAAAATAAGAATTCAAATAACAATATTCTTAATATTTGTAACTGTTTAGATTTTATTCAAAAATATCTAATCTAATAAGTATATAAGTATGGATGAGTCATATGGGTCAGTATATGGATTAATTATAGTATATAAATTATTCTAATTCAACTATATGCAGTAATTCATGTGGAACTAAATACTACCTTTTTTCAATGATTTCCATTCTCATTGATTAACATACAGACACCTAATGGAACACCCTACCACAAGTTATTCTACGAGTAGGTTGTAAGTTAGTCACTATATCTTATAGAAAGATTGTACTAGAGCAAGACTAGTAGTCTGTTATTCCTTTCCTCTATGCACCAATTTTTGATTGGATGGGTGAAATGGAATATCAATATCACAGAAATTCATAAGTTTGAACACCATAAATCAATTTATGAAAGTGTCATCCTGGGATTTCTTCATGTCTACACTACAACCATTGGCTAAAGCCTATTTTTTGACTAATTGTAATTATTTTTCTATTCATGATAATATTATTATAAGTATTCCTACTCAGAGGACAAGATTTCCAATTCTAAATACATGGAACTGAGATATTATACAAAATAATGATATAATACCTACACCGAAAATCTGCTTTAACTAGTAAAAACTAGCTTCGATATTGTTCACCACATACTATATTCTAGATTAATATAGACACAATTACAATATATAGTGTGATATTTATGTTGAAAAATAATGGTTTAATATAACTGTGTCATCGTTTTGGACACTGGAAATCCCTACTGATTTTTAAAGAGAAGCAAGTTCAAAATTGTGATGATTAAAAACTAGTGTACCTTCCGGTGGTGACTTTTCCATATCCACTCCTTTTGGATTATATACCGGCCCTGTTGTATTGCAAACATCTGTTAGACCGTCAAATGTTTTAGGAGGAAGTTGTGGAAGTTCTGTTATCTGATATGTGTCAATGGATCCAGCATATCGGAGTGAATTGACATAGTTTCCATCTGATGCAGACAAATTAAAGTTGATCCACGTTGGATCAAACTTGGATTGCTGTTTTAATTCTACTTCTCCCTTTATTCCGTCTGAATTGATCAGTACTCTGAAATAAAATTGATTGTTAAATCAATCATTAGTTAAACTAAATTTGAAAACGTTTTCAATATTTCTGCAATGACACTTGAGAAATTATTGAATTAGGTTATTCTTGTATGTACTTCTTAAAAAATCATATGTATCATCATGAAATTAAAAATAAAAAGGTGTAAAAAAATAAGCACAAAACTGCTCCAAAGCCAATGTTTGATGGCCGCACAAGTATAAAAATAATAATAACACAATAATACATACCATCATAATTTTTATTTTACAAAATGTAACAATCTTCAGAATTAAAAAAGAAAAAAATTCAACAAAGAATGTTAGACTTTTTATATAAATTTTGATAGTTTTATAATTTATATTTTAAAACAATACCTAATATAACTATTTATAATGACTCATTACAAGTGGTATAGGAAAGGGTCCTGCCGCCCGGGGTGGTCACTAAATTTGCCGCCCCTAATATTCTCTAATTTTGTTTTCAAATCAATTCTACTATTTTGTATATATGAACTAGGAGTTTTTACTACAGGTGGCTTAATTTTTTTTTGTAAAAATATAATTTATCGAAAATATTGTATTTATTTTTGAAAATGTCGCCCCCAAAAAAAGGTCCGCCCCTATCGCAACCCCATTGCTTCGCCACTGGCTCATTACCAATAAAAAATAAATTTATGAAAAATAAAAAAAAAACAGAAATTTAGGACAATAGAAACGTTACTGATAACTTGCAACAGCATTCAGAGATCCTTAATGAGCCCAAGTGGCAAATCTATTCTATTGGACTTTTAAGTAAAATTACGTAAGTAAAACGATGTTTTGGTGGATTGCATATTTTTATCATATCACTTTTTTAATGTGTAAATCATGTAGAATATTACAACGCATCGAACACATTTTTTTCCAAAAATATCACCTGGCTCACTTCACCTCTTAAGGGCTCGATTGATGCTAATTTTCGTCATAGTAACTAACTAGTAACTATCAAGCAATTTTTACTTACTTTGACAATCTTGCTTGATGGTGTCGAATTTTACCGCAAGCCAAAAAACTATCGGAATGTTTTTCTTCGAAGATAACTATATATAATGTTCTGTGGGGTCCCTCTATATCACTCGGTAATAATGTCAAGCCCTCGTCTTTGTATAAACCCTTCACTCGCTGCTCCTTTGGATCAGTTGCAACTTTTATGTCGCCTAACCTTGCGTCGATATCTCCGACGCTGTGTCCACGCCCTTTATTTTCTGGATCAAAAACCAGCTGTAAAATATTACAGTTTTCTTCCGATTTGTCTTTCCCCGAATCAAATATGTCGGTAACGTAAGCTTTCCATTTATGCTCGGTGTAAATGCCTTTTGATTTGTTCCCGCTTACATGATATAAATCTGTTTGAATATATGTGTCTGTATGCTCAAATTCTTGAGACGCAATCCATCTAAAGTAAATTGTTCCAGAGATTGGAGAATTGAATTTAGCCACCGCTACTCTTTCTACGGTTCTATCATTAGAAACAATTGTTGCGCACAGAGTCCTTTTTGTTTCTGGGGATTTGAGAACAAGACTTTTCCCCCAGAATCCTTTATTTCCTGTCAAATTGTTCTTGCTCTCAAATTCTGTGCTTTCCTTTCCTGGAAATTCCAAAAATCCAAGTTCGTCTGTAAGGTCTATGATTTCATTTCCTAATTTATTGTCGGCGCACCGATCTTCGTGTATTTCTGAATAGTCCACGGGGAATTCTCGAATACCCCACTGCCATACTTGGTCAGGATATTCGAGGGTGGTTTTTAAGTTTGTCCGTATACTGACGATGTTGTCAGCCTTTTGTGAAAATTCTATCTCACCATGTAATCCGTGTTGAGATATATACGCTCTCAGCACAACACCGTGTACTAAGCCTGTAAAATATAAAGAATAGTAATATGATTTGTATATTTTTATTTAGCAAGACTGTTAACAAATATATTTATACGTTTACTCGAGTAGAATAGAATTTTACATTTGTCAATATTATATTTATACTGTATTTTTTATCTATTGCGATATTTTATTTGATTATTTATTTATAAGAAACGGCTTCCTCTCACTATTAACTGTTATGTATCGTTACATATAGCGATGTATCCTGTGACAGTAAAATAATTGGTAGGCGTTTGAAGGTTAAATAAAAAAAACAGATCAATGTTTGAAACCAATAAAAAATATTCGACTGAATTAAATAATTTCAAATCTTTCATTATTCTTGGTGAATATTTGTTTTTATTTTCTGGAGTTAAAATGATTAGTGAATAATTAAATAATATAAAAATCACATTGTTCGCTAAAACTTTATTTCATTATCGTCAAAATATATCAAGCGTTAAATTGGATGACAAAAATATTGGAATATTTTAGTATTGTAAGATTCCAAGAAGAATGAATGTACAATTCAATTATTACAAGGATGTGGTTTCGGTTGTATGTATATAATTTTATAGTATGTTTTATATAGATTTTATTTCTATGGAATACTAATACAATAATATCAGTCAAATTCGCTATTGCGAGTTTTGAAGTTAGCTTAGAATAATACTTACATTTAGAAAGTAGCACAAACACACAGGAATAAAAAAGATATCTATTAGTAATAGCCATTGTAAAAATTTGGACGCATATATCACAGAACACAGTTCTTATTAGTAACTAGAAGTTTAACTTTAATCCATATTGAATGATTAGAATTTATTGATGATTCATAACCTCAAATTTATAGTCAACACCGTTCAACTTCGAATTCTTTTCGACTGACTGCATATTAAGTAGGAAACCATTGCCTTGTTGAGATTTTAACAGTAAACTGCTGGAGAAAGTTGTATGAACTTGGAAATAGAGTGAGATAGTGTAATATGAACAACATATTATCGAAAAGAGACAGCAATACATTTTCGCAGGCTCTGCGTGAACATCGTCCAAGTCATTTTCGTAAATTATTTAAATGAAAATTAATAACATTATGAAAAATGTACGCAAATCGAAATGAATATAACCAAATAAAGATTCTTGCGCGTTCTGTACTTTGAAAAATTATCATTAAAAATTTACACGGGACGAGTCAGATGCGTTATTTTCTATTAGTAAGAAAGACACATGTCATACAATTATTTATGTAACTCTTTCAATTTATATAATAAAATTAATGTATACTATTATCAAAATGAATGACATTTTTTTTTTATATTGTGCTTAGAGTTCCAGCGCGGGTGCGCTGAAAAGTTTCGAGGCAAAATTACATTATTTTCGAGTGACTTCATTTAAAAAATCTCACATTTTTATAGCAATGTCAGTTTATTTTAGATTGTATTAAAATCTTCGATTAAAAATGAAATTTAAAAATATTTGCAGCATGTTTTACGTTTGACCAAAAAAGTATCAATTGATAATAGTGAAGTAATGATTATTGTGTAAAATTGATATTGTGGAAGGTGCGTGGAAATAAAAGATGGGATTTACTTAATAATTATTTATTTTGTAAAAAGATGGTATTAATTACAATACTACGACCGGGATGTTGTTTCGATCGCAGGCGCGTTAGAAAAGGTTGGTCATTCTTCGTCACGCAAACAAAATGTAAGTTGGGACATTATTTTAGCATATACAATAATAATAAATGGAAAGAAATTTCATGACATTATAATTAAAAAAACAAAAAGAAAATCTAGGTACCGCTGACATATTCGAATCGATAACATAAATAAATTATTCTTGTCTTTAGGTATAACATACACTCGGACCAAAAATCCGCATTGATGACAAATAAAAAATGCGATATGATGACATATTCAATAGTTTAGCGGCAATTCAGAATCTGCTACCAGCACAATTGTACGCTGAACAGCGAGTTTCCTTTCTTGGTGTATCCCTCCGGTGTTGCCAGACTGATGTTACTTTTGTTTTTGTTTTTATTTTAAATTAAAAGCAGTCGGAGTGTGATGATTTTCAGTGAAGCATGTTTTAATTATTTTAGATGATTACGCGGCTTCACCACCTTCCTCTTCTTCTGCGGAGGCGGTCAACATGGTGATGAGCTTGGTGGTATCAATGAAACCCTTATCGTCAATTTCCATCTGGTCGTATGCTTCATCGACCTCATCTCCGGAGAACTTATCTCCCCAGGTCATGAGGGCGTGGCGCAGCCTCTCGCTGTCGATTTTACCTTCCTCATCGAAGGATTTGAAGGCGTTGATGACGACATCGTCTTCATCGGATCCACCAGCCATCCTTGTGGCGAAGAGGTTCAACAGCTGGGTGAAGTTGATTGGGCCGGGAGCTTCGTTGACCATCTCGTCGAGTTCCTTCTCGGAGGCCAAGCGACCGAGGGAATCGAAGGTGGCGCGGAGATCGTTCTTGCCAATGATGCCATCTTTGTCATGGTCCATTAGCGAGAAGGCCTGCAATTAAGATTACATATTTAGAATACTTCGTAAAAACATTGTAACAAAGATAAATGAGTATATTCATCGATATTTTACCATTTGTATCCATTGTATTAAATATTATACTGCTTAAACCAAAAATAGAGTGCCACTGTCGTGCATATGAATTGTTCACTTAAAAAGATACTTTCATTCAATTATGAATTTGAACTTATAAACGTCGAAATAATATTTTCTTCAAATTAATACACAGTACACATTCTATTCCAGATATGTGAGTAATTAGGAAGGCTCTAAGAATTCTTATTTGATGGACAAGGTATGTTAAAGATAATAGTTTTGCTTAAAATTGTGTGATTCTATACCTCCTTGAACTCGGCAACCTGCTTCTGTGAGAACATAGAGAAGACATTGGAGCCGGTGCGCTTGGCCTTGCGGGATCCACGGGATGATTGTCTCTGTGAGTCTCCCGAGGCGGGTGCGGCGGCGGCGGGTGCCGCGGCTTCAGGCGCTGCTTCAGCTGGTGCGTCTTCCTTGGCCTTCTTCTTCTTGATCTTCTTGTCCTTATCCGCCTGTAATTAAAATGAATAATATAATATTTATACAACTAATCAAACTACCTTAGAACGATAACTTAAATAGCTTCATATCACCAAGTATACTTTTGGCATAAGAGAAATTAAAGAAGCGATTGTACACGCAACCTTATAGCAGAAGGTTGCATTCGATTCACTTTCAAAAGTTATTTAGAGAGGGTGCAAATTAAAGTAACCCCTGAAAGTTTAATACCACATTAACAAACCCGTGATGTCAAATGAATATTTTTGTTTACATCAGTAGTCGTAAGGGAACCTTTGCCGTTCAAAGCCAACATGAAAAAATAGCCACCAAAAAAGTAAGATCAAGTAAAAATAAAAAATGATAAAAAACAATCAAATTTTCTTTCGAAGAGATATAAAAATACTCCTAATAACACTCTTATATGATTCTCAATAAAAACGTACTAGTTGTGGTCATATTCTTTTAAATTATGGTAATTATTATAAATAATTCAAAGCAAAGCTGAATATAGTTAAACAGATAATATTTAAAATTTCAATATCCATGCTTTTGTGTCATATTTTTTTGGATTTTTCCTTATTTTTTAATGAAAAACGAAGCGGGTTAGCACATAAAACAAGAATCGATAACGCGTTTCGTATTGGAAGGTCTATAAACATTTATTTTCAAAAAACTATTTGATTATTTTAACACGATAGGAAAAAAATAAGTGCTCAGTAATGCTTTGTTGCAATACTATATTACTAAATTGGTTTCAAGAACAAATAAACAGCAAGTAATTACTTTTATCAGCGTAGTGAACCAAATAAAAAAGAAAATAATTGGAGTTCTTAATTATGTTTATTAAAAAATAATTGATTTTGAAAAATCGTAGCCAATAAAGTAAACAATCAACGATTTACTATTAAAGTTTGATGATCATTATTCAATAGATATGTTTCGTTACGATAATCTTTATTTTAAAAAAATCAAGACTTACGAATATATTATATTAAATTATTGGATCATCATTTTGTATTGAAATAACAATATTATTTTATATTTATTTTATAATATAATTTTTGATTGATTGTAAGCCGATACTACGTCGCCGCATTGTATTTCATCCGGTATTAGCTGGCAGATTTCCATATTTAGATTGGGCGCGTTTGTTGGCACAGGAACAACCATTTTATAAAAATAAACTTTTCGTTACACATAACTTCAAGCCGTTCTTCTCGCATAACAGCGCGTTCTAAGTTCGTACCGACACAAAAATCTACTACATACAAAGTATTTGAATTTAAATTTAGAACACGAGGAATGATACAGACAATTGAATAACGATTGTTTTTCATATTTATTTTTTTACGTGATTACATGATAATACGAAAGTATGTATGTATAAATGTTTGATTGAATTTTCCAATTACAATTTAACAGGAGACGACGTAGTAATTTGATACGTTAATACGATGTATCTACAATATTTGTAAAATTGATATTTTAAATTGGTTTTTGTTTTTGTTTATCTTTGTAACAACAAAGTTTCCGTTCTTTTTTACGAATAAAATAGTATAATAATAAAATTTAAATTATTTCTTTTACAAACACAACATATAAGAATGAAATAATCGGTAATATTTTAATATTGTGTATTTAAGTTATTTAATATTATAGTCAATGTTTTTCAATTATTGATAGCAGCTTGTATATATTTGTAAAAGTTTAAAAATATTACTACAAGTTAAATATATTTTTAATGATCATAACATAAACGTTAAAATATAAAAATATTATAATCAATTACTCTAATAAAGCATTTTACTGCGTGACAATTATAAATTATAGTTTGCATTTATCGAGCACATTCATAAGTTATTAATAAACAAAAAGAGAGAAATATTTTTTACTTTTTTTATTTTTGTTCTATGCACGCAGAAGAATTAAATTCCTTTACGAGTATATTCAATGTATTAACTTACATTCATTAAAACAATCTATAGACAAATCATTTGATCAATGCTTTGACTCCGCAAATTTTTAATTTGAAAATTGTTTTCAATTCATACATACAATAGATCTGAATAGCCACAAGCTATTCATAATAAAGTTGATTTGCGCAAAGAAGAAGCAATGAATTTGATTAGCTGTATAAATTTGCAAACTATTGATTCGAAATTGGTTTTCAATACAAATCAGCATGAATATTTGAAAGTTATTCAATATGATACATTGTTATCAAGTGCAGCTAACAATAAACGAAATATTTAATCAACGTTTTCAATCCGCAAATTTGTAAACAAGACATAAGTTTCCAATGCATATTATAGATCTAGTAGTCAGGTAAAATATTCACAAGTTATCGAATATGTTAGCTTGCAGTTAATTTATGCGAACTGAGAACTAAGTTTTTCAATTTGAAAACTTGTAATGCAAAATTTGTTTTGATATGTTTCTGAAACAAACGTCAATATTGCACATACGTAATAGAATCATATTATTGTTTGATTATCCGTGATGAATTCAAATGTTTATCATTATAGTTCACGGCGATAGTTAAGATCCATTTTCACTAAATAATCACAATTTCCGGTGTAATAATGACCAAGGAAACGTTATATATTTCAGAATAATCACTATTGTTTCACTGAAGACACGGAAGCACGGATACGAAACGTCAATTTTTTTTATCTCCATCGTAAAATATCTTGATTATAAGTTCGTTGGTTTTCGAAGTCCATGGGACTTACCATTTTGTGCTATTGAAGAATGACCGTTAACCCTTGGAAGACAGCGAACGACTGGCACTATGGATCGACCATAGTTTTCCAAGTCACCTAACGAGAAGGCATCCCCACTTTTAATTTTCCCGGCTAAATTCTGTATCCGTACGACTCCATATTTAGTAGGAGCCGTGTGCTAATTTCGTACGATCGGTCCAGGCCTGTTGAGCTTTTGCCGACTGTTGATACTAACATGGAAACAGGGACGAGCTTTTTGGTTTCGGAAAAGAAATATTCGAAACCAATGTACACATAATATACCAGTAAATATAGGTTGTTTTTATTCAATAAATATAAAATTATGCAAGCTTTCGCATTACAAAAACCATACTTTAAAAACACTCTTAGTAAAAGTGCATTCATTTTCACGAGCTTAGTAGTCAATCAACCGTTTCTTATAGATATAAACAAAAGAAATTATGTACAATATTTCAGAGTAATTTGTCATATACAGAACAGAATCTATCGAGAGTATAATATTTTTTATATCACGCCGTAAAGTGTTATAGTCAAAGTGTTCTCGAGTAAATCAATACGTTGATAGAGAACTTTAATTTGGGTTTGCCAAGTATCTATTTATATCACTGACACGATGAAATAAATATAGTAGTATTAAAAAAGTATGTGACATAAACTGTTTCAAAATAATGCGCATTAGTATAAATAAAATATAAACTACTGTAAGATCAAAGAAATTTCTCCAGGAAAGACAAATTTACTAACATCAAGCTTTGACAGTTTTTTTGCCGTAGCCTTCTCATGTCAGAATCATGAGGGCTCAGAAAAAAAAGGGGGCACAACTTTCTATGAAAACCTATTTTTGCGAAAAATGTGGGGCACATTATGATTTCTTATAATTTTTTTAATTTCGTTTCGAATTCTCTAATATTGTAGCTGAATAGTTTTTATTATATTCAGTAATGTCCGTTTATGAAATTTAATATTTTTTTCCAGTGCTCCGTGAAACGGTTTTATGCGGGAGAAAGATACATGAGCGAAGGAATATGAATCTTTCTAGCAGCAATCAAAATTGTTGATAATGGTGTTAGTCCCAAACGTTTTGTAACTCACTCACATGTCATTTGACTTTTCATCTTGGTTTTTCAAACTCCTTGAATTATTTTCAGTAACTTCAATAAGTTTCTTCATATGGGCGCTTAAGTTGGTAGTCAAAATCATAAATTCACAATGCGATGAGATAACAGTTTCTTCGTTATTTTCGTCTGCAATAATTGTCGATGCATCTTTTTCCAATATAAGCGATTCAATTAAACCTTGACAGACGTGAAATTTGGCGGATATTTTTTTCCGTAATCACGTGCATAGCAGAAAATTTGTAAAAAATGTATTAATTTTTAATAATCAGATAATCGAGGTCCGGATAATTGATGTTCTACTGTATGTGATGCCAGTAAAGAGAGCTTATGTATTCCTAGGGCGGACACTAAGGCATCCAATCCCGAACCCTTCTTGTGATCCCGATATCTCGGAATTTACAATCTTTCAATCCCGAGATCCAGGGATTCCGGGATTGATCATTTACCATAATTTCATGTTTTTAATATTTTTATAAACCACAGTTGTTTGAGATACTTAGAGAAAAGGTGTCTCATTAACAGATTTAATAATTATTATGAAGACAAAGAACTTTTTTTAAGCTCCATATTTTGAAGACGTTACGTCAGCCAATGACTACATATGTGTTCCAGCCCTGTTGAGATTCTTTTTTAGGGCTATCATAGTGAATCCCGAAATCCGGGGATTGCCACCAAAACGATCCGGGAATTATGGGATCACCAAATTGGTCGGAATTCCGGGATCGGAAGCCTTAATGGGCACATACACATACTAAATATTAATGTCCATATCGTGCATGCTTTCTACTTGAGTAATGATTTATTTATTAAAGATTCTGTCAGCTGGAGACTTAGTATTAAAAAATAAATACAAAATTTCTTATGAATACAGTTTGTCAGTGTTAAATAAAAATGTTCAATTTAAATTATTTTAAGCTTAATTTAACAACCCCAATCCTTGCCTGACTTTTGAAAGTTTCTCAAAGGCCAGCCCGTAGACCATGGGTAGATAAAATAACTCGCCATCTAAACAAAAAAATAACGTGTATTTTCTTTAATGCTTATATATTTTAATAATATGTAATTAAAAAATTGATACTCAGTCAAATATTGCCACAATGCGCTTTTTCTGGTCTGTAAAGCTTTTAAAAGCTCATTCATTACATGGTGAAGAAAAACGTTCAAAAAGCTATATGAAACTCTTTCTTCGATTGAGAAAAATGATATTTACTTGGTAGAGTCCCATTTTGGTACGGTAAACAATAGCAAAGTATTTAGTTCTACAAAAATAAAGAATCAGCTGAAAACTATTTCGGCGTATGTTTTCATCATAACCATAGTTCACTTCCTTTGTCTTTAAACAAGCTGCCAACATTATACACTTGGATTTTAATCCACATTACTAGTGACCACCTACTTTGGTTAGCACTACGATTATATTTGTCAATATGTGTAAGTACTAAATACATTATTATTGAACAATTATGTGCTTATTATAATTTCTAGAAAATGCCGTTATCAGTTAAAATAAAATATTAACTGAATATCCAGAGATAGAAATTTTGATGTCCCTGCTCCACACAACACATTCAACGGGAGATGGTCGTGCGATATAAATGGATTTTGTGGTGGGTATTATTATGTTGTATGTGAAACTCACACGATCCTCTGACTACGATGTCGAGCGGGAATCCTTTCACACGGAACCCTCGTCGAATGCCAAATATTCTTTGACTTAATCATGTTTACGACATGTTTTTCTTTTATCTTTCAGATTTCATGACAATTGTTTGATCAGACAACCATAACTTTTTGGTACCTTATAAAATAATAGTAAAAATATTTGTAAATTAAAAAATATTCATAGTTTTTAAATACGATGTGCTTTATTATCGACATATTGTATGCTATTTTGTAATTTAATTGATAATTTGCTATCCATTTCATCTGCAACCCAGCCATAAATGTAAAATACATCTAAACTACAAATATTACAGCAAGAATAATCAAGTCTTTGTTGTTATAAATTAACATTTTAAATGTGTACCTAAAATAAACACGGATGAAATAAAATAAAATATTTTGTGACAGAAAGGTTATCGTGTCGTATTTCAATAATTTTAGAACTGGACCGAATACAATAGAAACAACATAAGGAGCAGTATTATTTAGTGCTTGTATTATCCTTATTTAAAGACCATCTTATTTAGTTTTTCTAGTGACATTCTAAACAGTTTCAAATAGCGAAATTGTGACAGATTGCATCAAAACTTGACGATGTGAACAATATCAATTATTGTCATTTATCAATGAATTGCACAATTTTGTTTTTATCCTTTAAAAATTCTTATTTATATGACAAAGCTAAGAAAGCTTCTGAAATATGCCGGGAATATAGTGTCATATTTTTATAACAACAATTTCATTGAATTTCATTATCTTTTTGTCATTTTTCTCAACAATATACGCTATTGCTGAATTTAATTATAAATTTTAATATTTTTCGATCATTTATGTTGCTTGTTTCAATCTTATTTTATACGAGTTGATTTATATTTTAATCAAATAAAATTAAATGAAACATCCTTAATAACGAAAAAATAATTTATTGGCACGTTTTTAAATGAGTCATATCTTATATCATTCAATCTCATCTGTCATCATAAATAATCTCTTTCAAGATTCGCTGACGAATCTCATTACTAGTTTGTGTTAGCTTTCGATATTAAACACTATTTTATGATAAAGTACTATTTTTTGTATATACATGTAATTACAAGCCAACATCAAATGAAGCAAGAGAAAATTATTTCATTTTCAATATCATAACTAAATTATTACATTTTTTCTAAGCATAGATAAATGCAGTGGACCGGACTGTGTCCTATCATTTATTTATTTTGACTCATATTTACAATAATCTTGACTCATTATTTATATAGTACAATGTACAATATTGTGACGGGAGGAATAATTGAAAAATAACGTAGTAGTTGTCACAATGGTTGGTGAATTCGCGATAGTATAAAATTCTATATAGATGTCAATGGGATACAACATAAAATAAAAAAAATGGTCGGAATATTTGATTTTTTTAACATCGTATTCCAAGATAAGGTGTACAAATTTAAAGGTATCTTTGGAATTTGAGTCGCAGTCAGAAGGTGCAAACGATTCTACATCCATGGTGTTATCCGCATATCTATAATTCCTTTGAATGATTGTTTTCATTTAAAAAAAACTATACTGAATAAATTGAATATTGTTTACTGCTATTCTTGGTGAAAAGAATTGTAAGATGTTATAAACTATGTAACATCAATTATTTATATATATTCCACAATTCAAATCAAAGGAAAATTTTAAATTAAGTTTTTATTGATGTATTTATTAACATTCATTGTGGACGGTTTGATTGTTAATGGAGTATAATTAACTACAACTGTGGAGGTGGAGTCGTCATGATTTCAGTGGGGTCGGAGTCGTAAAAAATGGGTAACTTCAACTCATTTAAGTATGCTTTCAATAAGATATTTTCAAATAACCGTTAAGAGCTAGAGACATGTTTTTTTTAAATTGAATTGTTTTTTTATATATTTTTCAAATAGTGGTCAGACCTTTTGTGTGTCGCTGTCGGAGTCGCATTTTTTTATCACCATTGCAAAGCCCTGCAATTTACATCTAATAGACATTAAATAATAACCTTTCCTTTAAATATGTTTTTCAAATAATTTTGCTTTACTTGGCTATATAAACTATTATATTTCAAGTTTATTGCTTTTCATTTCTTTTACACTTATCAATAGCATCGATAATTTACATACATATCTTCTTTCATTTATTACAGTTTTGTGTACATGATAATATTATATTCAATGTGAATTCGTTCTCATATTAGGGGTTTTATGGGTCACGGTCTGCTTTGGCGTAATAATAGTCAGTCTTATTATAGAAAATTGTGAGTCAGTAGCAAATACCTCAAGTATGTGTCTTCTGAATATTTGTGAAGTGGGCCAGGAGGTAATTTTTCATTCAAAAATTACTAAAACAAGGTTTATAAAAATTTGGCTTGATTTTCACGTCAAAAACAAGTATATACAGTTGATATATACTCAAGGTTATATGTGTTTAAGTGTTTAATGAGTACGTAAATAAAAAAAAACAATATTATAGTATGATTGAGCGAAGTAGCATTTTTAGCTAAGAGTATGTATTATCAGGTGAAAATGGTCTATTACAGAACGGATCCGTAGGGCGTAGACTATTTTATAAAATTATGGATAAGCTGTAGCTGATCGGTCTCGGTCAGGGGTCGGCAGTTCGTCAAGTGAGAAGAGCCAAATTGTTATGGAAACAGGATAACAAAAGTACCAGAGAGCCGCATATATGTAATATACATATGTTTAAGGACATAGATTTTTAGGGAAAAAAAGTTCGAGATGTTTTATAATTTAAGATTTCGACTGAAGGTGCCTGGTGGAATTTAAAAATTAAATTTGAATCATTCAAATTATGTACATTCACGCAGAGTTTGTCACTGCCGACCCGGGTTAAGCCTTTCGTCAGTTCAAGTCCATCCGTGCACTGGAACGCTTGAAGATGCCGAAAGGCGAAACCCGGGTCGTTAGTGACAAAATCTGAGTGAATGTACATAATTTGAACGATTCAAATTCGAGATGTTTTATTTTAAAAAATAATTAGAACGGTGTCCATGCATCGCTTTTGATAGCTTCGCTTATATCTTTCAAATTGATACTTATTTTTAATTGAATTCACGATGGTAAATTTTCATCCGTTATTCGCATGCGACTCATATTGACCAACGCGAGTGTGGTCATGTGCGTACGGGCTAAAGAGTGATAGAGAGTATGACGTACGAGTCGAAGTTTATTCGTCAGCTCTATCTCATAAACTCATAAGTTATAAGGCTGCTTGAGATGAGATGAAATTGGAGTTTATGTCCGAACAGCCGCAAACGTCTATGTAAAGAGCCGCATACGGCTCGCGAGTTGCTCCTGCCGATCCCTGGTTTAGGTGGTGAACCTTTATACGTGTCGGGCCAAAAATCTCAAATATTATTAAACATTTTTTCAATGTGCCGAGCAAAAAATAAGTTAATACGACTGTATTTACTAGAGCTTAATAATATAAGAGTTACATCAGTTCTGCATTGTTTTTATCTTGAAAAATTTTAGCTATTTACTTATTAAATAATTGAAGGAAATCCTTCATTATAAAGTTTAAATGTACACTTTAATGGTTGTCAGTTATTTCGTTTTCAATTGTCGGTCAAAAAAGATATAGAAAAATAACCGAATACAGCGCTGTCTAACAAAAACATTTTTCAAGTATTCTGGAAGCATTTTTTCATTAAAAAAACAGGATACAGTTTTATAGGATAAAAAAAACGACTATTTTCAAATTATATTTTAACGAACGAAAAACACGATTAGTGATAATATTATATGTGTTAATAACATATAATGGAAATTCAAATATTTTAAACAACGGATAAAATTATACATGACATTGATGCCGACATAGTGGCGGCATTCTAGTAATACAGAAAACTTCAGTGCAAAGAGTTGATGCAAATTAGTATTTCGTTCTTTTGAAATTCTGATATACTCCGTTACAGCACACAAACATATTGACTTGGTTTTCAGTCCCCTATTTAGAGCAGTTGGTGTATTAAAGGTATCCAGGCATAGGCGGATAATTATTATCAATCGACTGAGAAAATGCCGAGCATAATGCATTTGTGGCCTGTGGGTCTCGAGTTATGTTAAAATGCGCGTTTTGTAATACCACGGGAGATTAATAAGGCGAAGGGGTTTAAAAATCAGGCAATGAAAAATATGTTATTAATAACAGTGCCCCAAATAATTATGTGAACCAGAAAGGATCAACAGTCTTGCCATATATTTTTATACAGAGGGTTATTAACAAAAAAAAACTATGATGAATAATATTTTAATAAAAAACTGTAAATTGTACTACATTAAATATCAATATTCATAAGAAGGGCGTAAGAGAGAATTTTTAAAAACGAAAATGATTTTTTTATTTTTGTTTTCTAAGCCAACCAGAGATATTGTTATTGTTTTTAATTTGTAGGTAAAGTCAAAATGATGAAATATTGATTTTATTAACAAATTTCATCACTGAAGAGTTTTATTGGAATTTCGGTCAAACTTAATTGAATATTTTAAGCCTATAGTTTACTCATTTTCCAAATTCGTGTGTTGGATTGTTTAAAGTTATAATAATAATGATGGTGCCTTTTACGGTAATATTTAAGGGTAAGCACGGTTTAAATAACTATTTTTCACCAAAATTTTCCTTAAATACATAAACTATAAGAATAGATTAGCATTTTCCTCTTCGATTTTCGTAAATAGCTGAGAAAATCATTGAGGTCAAATTAAAGCTACTATTATAATAATTTGTCGGTTGGTATCGAGTTTTATTTCACCTTTCTTAAATATTTGCGAATTGACGTAGGGCAATATTGACATCGACGCCCAATTCTTTTAATAGAAATACTTGTTCTTCAACGTCTGCATAGAGATATATATTGGCTATTCGAGCAGCGTCTCAATGGTCTATTTCCAGATAGTGGGAATTGAGCATTGAACAACCTGCGGAGACAATTTCATTGTATGTATTGTATTTCCGTTGACATTTCAACTGACATATTTAAAATACCGTTTGAAAAGGCTAAGACAAATAAACAAATAATAATAGTAACACTTTTTTTAAAAGAAAATAGACCAAGAGCCAAGAAATATTTCGTGAGATTTTTATCAGCACCAATTATATATATATATTTAAATTCTTTTGTTTCTCCAATAGTAAATTATAGCAACTATGAAATCTGTCGAATTCTATTCCAGTATACTTTTTGTGTTGCTATAAACACTGTACTTAACGATGTGCGTCTTAAAATTATCTGCCCGGTGAATATATTTTAAGAAGATTCCTGCTGTTTACAATTCATAAGTTAATACATATATGAAATATTGGAAGAGATCACTACATATTTATTATATCTTCGTTTCGTTTGTACAACCAACGTTTCGCCATTCATCATCTTCGAGCAATCAAATGCACAAATGAATGCTTTTACAAAAGTTGATCAATTCAAATGTGATATTAAAGTTCTTTCAAGCACCTTTAGTCAATATCATTAATTGTTACAATATAATCATTGAATATATCACCAAATTGATACTACAACTAGGTTAATATGTTGGGAAAATGAAAATAAGCCCGTATTAATTTATTGCACATACTGCTCAGCTATAATAATTGCTTAAAATAAAAATGAAAAATGACTTTTCCATTTTTGGAAATAAAAAAATGTTCTAGATAGAAAAGTCAGAACATATTTAACCTCAAAAATATTTAAAAATCAAGTGTCCTAGTCGTAGAATACGATAACATGTAATATATAATATTTTTAATTACATTATAATATATGCTATTAACAAACAATATAAACCTAATTTAATGTAATTTTCCATACAAAAAATATAACACTTCTATCTAATGTTTTATTCAGTTGCAGTGGCAAATTACGCACTTGGGAGGCTTCTGGCGTAATAAAATTTGAAGGCCCCGGAAGTCAATTTAAGAAATGCACGGTTGGCTTTAAGACATTGGCGGATCCAAGGAGGAGATTTTTTTTTCCATGTTTCTATTTTATTAAAACTTTATTGTGACATGGGCTCTTTAATTGTTTAGTTTACTATGTTTTATGGAAAACATACTTAATTATGTATTGACTATTTTTATATAGACATATTATTTTTAAATCATCTATCTTTTAATCTATTATTTATGTATCATGTTTATTTTAAAATTGAATGGCACCCTCCTGGGACAATTTATGGATCCGCCAACGCTTTAACATGTTAACACTCTCAATGTGGAGCATGATTGATTGATTGTTACTCAGCTGCTCAGCTTCTCTTTGTTATCAAAGAGAATAGGAATATAAGGGTAATGCTAGGACAAAACCAGTGGTTAGGTAAATGCAGTCGAAACGCCTCGTTTTTAAGATAGGATAGATGGTATGGGGGAATTCAAGACAACACACACATTCATACCTTCGAACAGGAATTCATTAATCGATTGAAAAATAAATTTATAAAACTGTCAGTACTGGAGTTCGAGCCAGTGAACTCCTTAACCGAAGCCAACGACGTTGACCACTCGACCACGCAGGTGGCTCAGCAATTACTGATGCCAAAATAACTATGCAGCCAAGCTATAGCAAGTGGGATTCTTTTATGGTATTTTATGTAACTAGTATTTACTCTCAAATCAGGCACGATAGAAGTTAAGACGAATGAATCTACACTGTGTGTCCAGTGGTGTAGGAAGGGGTCCCGCCGCCCATGACGTTTCTTGAGTATGCCGCCACCCCCCCCAAAATTCCTCCAATTTTTTTTTAATTATTTTTTTTTTTAGTAATGAGATTATACTACAGGTGGCTTAATTTTTTTTATTCATAAATATTATTTCTCTAAAAATATTGTATTGTATTGTATTTATTGTATTGTATTTTTTTTTTTTTTGGATTTTTTTTCAGAGCAGGAACTGATGTGTCAAAAAAATATTAGTCAATTGTCTTTTTTATTATGTTTGGAGGAAAGGTGGCAAATTATTGCTATCATTATGATAAGTATTCATTTTACAATTAAGTAAACGAATTTAATGTTGTAAGTTAATTCATGACAAAAGGTACCAGATTTTATTTTGTAAACAACATTTGGGAAAAAAAACCTATTTAATTTTCTGGCTTTTCTCTTCGTAAAATCGTTAGTAACGTTATCAACATCTATTTTATCTGACAGTTAAAGTTTTATTAAAAACATGGTTGTAGAGTTGAAGTCGTTACCGTAGTCGAAAAAAACTAACGACCCCGAATGTTTTTTTATTTTTTTGAGTGTACAAATCGCTTAAGTCGCCACTGGTCGATCTGGTATGAATGTAAATTAAATAAGAAAAATATTTTTTAAATAAATTGCAAAAGTATAAGAGTATTTTAATTTTCCTTCACATCTCATAGCAGCAACAGCAACAAAATTTTTAATTCTTCCCAAGCAATGTCATCATGATTTTGTGTTAAGTGTTTTACAATGAATAATAATGCGTGGAAACAATGGTGAATTAATGATCGCTTGCATTGATTCTTTACACGAAACATTTTTTTTTTATTACCTCTTAAGTTTTTTTCTATTTCTTAAAAACGCGACCCCTAAAAAGTTTTGTTTAATCAGTAAGTCACAAAGCACAAATAAGACGAAAGAAATCATTATCTATGTATCTATATATAAAACAAAGTGGAGTTATTTACACCACGTATATCTCGAGATTGGCAGCACGGATTTTAATGATCTTTACAATATCACGGCAAAGAAATTATGAAAAAAATTAATATTCTCATACAGTTTTCAAATGACGAACAGCTTGAAATAATGAAAATGTCGTTGTATGCAGATTTCATCCGCTAGATGGCAATTTTTCCAAAATTCATTTGTTTCTGCTTCTTTTGCATACGATTGACTTCTAAATAATTTTAAACTTAGAGTATCGATTAGAATTAAAAAAATCGATGATATGAAATGAAAACGAAAGAAAATCGGATAATATTGAAATAAGGTTATGTTTATAATTAGGTATGATAACTGTTTGCTCTACTCTAAGATGTCACGTTATTACACTTGGAAAGCTACATCGAAAAAATTTTAACGTCGAAAGCAAGGCGATGCGATTCCTGATCATCCGAATGACTACTGATGCTCTTGATTGCATTTACACAGTTCATCCAAAAAATAAATAATGCTTCTACTTGCATGTCAACAGCTCAATTTGCTTAAAAATGATACTCATTGGGACATGACAATTGGTGAAGAAATTGTTTCTGAATCTCCAAGTCAGATACGCATATTATTTTATATCATTATTTTGAAATGCTTCCCATCGAATCCCCGTGAACTGTGGAACAAGTACAAGAATGACATGTCCGAATACATTTTACATCAAATTCGTGTCAGTTCAGGGAATCCCGATCTCGAGATGAATGAAGAGATACATAACCAGGCTTTGATTTTGATCGAAGACATGTGTTACCTGCGGCAGTTTGTTAGTCAAGTTAGGAATGCCAACGCCAGATCGTGGAATGAACGACGCTTTCAATCGAGAATCGGACGTGAACGTAAACGTGAATATGATCGAGATGCATTGAACCAATCAGTTTGAACGAATGTACCACTGTTGAACCCTCAACAGAAGGAAATGAACGATACGTTAATGAAGGTAATTGATGATGGAAATGGTGGCTTCTTTTTCCTCGATGCGCCCGGTAGTGCTGGGAAGACATTCCTCATGTCATTGACTATGGCCACTGTTCGTGCCAGATAAAAAATTGCTGTAACAGTTTCTTCTTCTGGAATAGCGGCCACGTAGATAGAAGGATGCCGAACGGCTTATTTAGCGTTAAAATTGCCGTTAAGCCTTCAAACCACTGAAAAACTGACATGCAAGATTGCGAAACACTCAGCAATAGCAAATTTTTTGGTAGCAAATACAATCATCACCTGGGATGAATGGACAATGGCGCACAAATGCGCATTGGAAGCACTCAATCGAACTATGAAAGATCTGTGCAATGACTCAAGATCTTTTGGAGGCGCAATGATTCTACTATCTGGCGATTCCCGCCAAACACTACCAGTCATTCCAAGATCGAGCGCTGCCGATGAAATAAACGCTTGCCTCAAATCATTGACTCTGGCGCTATGTGAAGAAACTTCAGCTGACGACAAACATGCGAGTTTCATTGCTAAACGATCCATCTGCCGAAGATTTTTCCAAGCAATTGCTGACTTTTTATTTATTTATTTATTGTTAAAAAATAAAATTACAGTACATGACATAACAGCTGACGCCAATTCGCCATCTACTTAAAAAATAAAATAAGACAAAATATAAAATAAAACTACATAATACATCAAAATCAACATAAAAAAATCAAGAAATAAAATAGTAAAATTTTATAAACAGTTCACAAATACTAAATCACTAAAAATGTCCACTTCTATAGACAATGCGTTGATCAATCTAACGGCTCTTGGAACTGGTGACTCATACCTCTTAAGCAAGGTATAAGTTTTTTGAAATAAAAGTTTTTGCTCATAGTTTCGCCCACGTAAGAATAATTTGGGAGCATGTAAATTAATAGTCATGAGAATTGGAGGATTTTTAACTCGGCCCCGAAGGAGAAGAGAAAAATGCCTTAAGCTAGAAAACGATCTTCGACCATCGTCGGTAACGACCGTGTTCGTGTTGACGAATCGAACGGATTGATTTCGTTTCCACCGAATTTTAGTAATTTCGTCTCAACGAAGGACGGCTTCATCAACAAAATGTTCCCAAACATCTAATCACAATTGGTTGAGTGAACGAGCAATTCTTGCGGCGAAGAACAAAGATGTGGATCATTTAAACTTCACAATTCAATATCAAATCGTTGGTCCACTACATTCCTTCAAATCTATCGACCGTGTAACAAACGAAGACGAAGCAACCAACTATCCAACTGAATTTTTAAACTCATTGGATCTGCCTGGCTTGCCACCGCACAATTTACAACTAAAGATTGACTCGGTAGTCATCATGTTTCAAGTTATCAAGTTAACACAACACGTATTGATTCTGAGGCGTTACGAAGTTCGTTGGGTCAGCTAGAATTGAAATAAAGCTCGCATTGATTATAAATTCAAAACAATTTGTATTTGTTTTTTTTACCTTTGAAAAATTCAAAAATGTCGCCTCCGGAAGAAAATATAGTGAAAGTGATATTGCTTACATTGGTTCCATGTACATATCAATCTTTATTTTCATATTACTTTCAAAATTTTCTGTTAATTTTCGAAAATGCCGCCCACAGAAATGTGCCGCCCGGGGCGGTCCGAACCCCCCCCCCCCCTCCCCTTGCTAAGCAACTGTGTGTGTCACAGTGAAACACATAATATGGCAAAAGTATTTTATGTTTGACGTATGCATATATCCCGTACGAGTGTAAGTGATTGATTTGATGATAACAGAAAGGTGCAGTAATTTTCTTTTAGAGTTTAACGACGTCAACATGTAAACACGCTTTTGCCTTGGGGTATTCAGGTATTAACGAAAGTTCCTTATTTAACTCGATGGCTGCCACAGACGAGATATCTCGTAAAAAAATCTTGATCAACACGCCAGAGACGAGTTATCTCGTCAATAACTAATTAAATTAATAATTGAAAATAATAACCGGCGTGGTAGGTAATTACTATTAATCATCTCCGGCAGCTAAAAGGTTAAAAGTGACCACTTTAAGCCACAACATTGCTATCGAGTGGATCCTGCATGTTCCAGGTAGTATACGTTTGTCGATTGCTTACTCGAAACTCTGTTAAATATTTTTCCATAATAGAATTTACCTCTGGTTTGCGTGCAGTGTTCTTTTTGCAACAAAGCTCATCAGGGTGTACAGAAATAGGAAAACTGGAAAGATGCTCCGAATGACTCGAGAGCCTCAAATAGAACCGTTGTGTCACTGAAAATTGGAATACAGAGGTGGAAATCACAATTCTATACTTTGTCTTTTAAAAAGACTATTTTTTCCAAACATAAACCATTTTATTCACACCGTGGTAGCCAATCTAATTACTTATGAATGGTTTATCGTCAGCTCAGACACCTGTTAGGTAGAAAGTATACATTATTATTACTATGCTTTGGCTCTTTGGCATGTTACCAATTAAATAATTTATTTCAAAATTAGCGTTGAATTATTAATGAAAACCTTAAAACCATGTTAAGCGTAAAATATTAACAATTTATTATAATATTCCTCTTAGTTAAAAGTTGTAAAGCAGGATATACCCAAACAAGGATTTTACAAAAAATAAAAAGATACAAGTTCACTGAGAAATACGAAAAAAACACATTTTTTTCGAATATACTATTTTTTTAAATGTACCTATATATTATACATCTGTATGAAAAATTAAGAATGTATTATTGTCGTATTTCAAACAATGTATTATATATAATATACTAGCTGACCCGACGAACTTCGTACCGCCTCAGAATCAATAAATGTTGTAATAAAAATAATAAAACATTTTTAGTACTTTTCCCACTAAATAAAATTTATTTGATCAGGACCGGTTTCGCTCATCGCGAGCATTATCAACTGAGTTATTATCATCTGAGCATTATCATCAGTTAATAATGCTCGCGATGAGCGAAACCGGTCCTGATCAAATAAATTTTGTGTGGGAAAAGTACTAAAAATGTTTTATTATATTGCCATTCCACCAAGTATTGACAGTGAACACCTTAAAAGTGAATAAATGTTCTGTTAACTTGATAACTTGAAGCATGATGACTACCGAGTCAACCTCCAGTTGTAAATTGCGCGGTGGCAAGCCAGGCAGATCCAATAAGTTTAAAAATTAAGTTGGATAGTTGGTTGCTTCGTCTTCGTTTGTAACACGGTCGATAGATTTAAAGGAATGCAGTGGACCAACGATTTGATTTTGAATTGTGAAGTTTAAATGATCCACATCTTTGTTCTTTGCCGCAAGAATTGCTCATTCATTCAACCAATTGTGATTTTTGTGATTAGATGTTCGGGAAAATTTTGTTGAATGAAGTGAAATTGCAAAAATTCGGCGGAAACAAAATCAATCCGTTCGATTCGTCGACAGGAAAACCCCCGTTACCGATAGTCAGCAATTGCTTCGGCAGATAGATCGTTTAGCAATGCAACTCGCATGTTTGTCGTCAGCTGAAGATTCTTTACATAGCGCCAGAGTCGTGATTTGAGGTAAGCGTTTAGTTCATCGGAAGCGGTAAATCTTGGAATGGCTGGTAGTGTTTGGTGGAAATCGCCAGATAGTAGAATCATTGCGCCTATAAAACATCTTGAGTCATTGCACGAATATTTCATACTTTGATTGAGTGCTTCCAATGCGCATTTGTGCGCCATTGTCCATTCATCCCAGGTGATGATTTTACTTGCTACCAAAACTTTGGTCATTGGTGAGTGTTTCGCAATATTGCATGTCAGTTTTTCAGTCGTTTAAAGCAGTGCTCCGCAAGCGGTGTGCCGCGAGGCGATGCTGGGTGTGCTGCGGCGCGAATCTCTAATAAACGAAAAAAAAAATAGTTTGGTCGATACTACAAACTATTTCTGATGACACTATCATAGAGAAGCAGAAATAATTATTTTTTGGTTGAAAGAATACGTTATATGTACAGTCTGCGCAAGAATGTTTCGCGCACCTTGCGAAAGTTCGCTAGATTTGAAGGAATGTAGTGGACCAACGATTTGATTTTGAATTGTGAAGTTTAAATGATCCAAATCTTTGTTCTTCGCCGCAAGAATTACTCATTCAATCAACCAATTGTGATTTTTGTGATTAGACGTTTGGGAACATTTTTTTGATGAAGCCGTCCTTCGTTGAGACGAAATTGTTCAAATTCGGCGGAAACGAAATCAATCTGTTCGATTTGTCAACAGGAACACGGTCGTTACCGACGATAGTCGAAGATCGTTTTCAAGCTTAAATCATTTTTCTCTTCTCCTTCGGGGCCGAGTTAATAATCCTCAAATTCTCATGACTATTAATTTACATGCTCCCAATTTATTCTTACGTGGGCGTAACTATGAGCAAAAACTTTTATTTCTAAAAACTTATACCTCGCTTAAGAGGTTTAAATCACCAGTTCCAAGGGCCGTTAGATTGATCAACGCATTGCCTAGAGAAGTGGACATTTTTAGTGATAGTATTTGTGAACTGTTTGTAAAATTTCACTATTTTATTTCTTGATTTTTTATGTTGATTTTGATTCTGATATATTATGTAGTTTTATTTTATATTTTGTCTTATTATATTTTTCAAGTACATGGCGAATTGGCGTCAGCTGTTATGTCATGTACTGTAATTTTAATTTTGAACAATGAATAAATAGATAGTCAGCAATTGCTTGGAGAAATCTTCGGCAGATGGATCGTTTAGCAATGCAACTCGCATGTTTGTCAATTATTTGAGGCAAGCGTTTATTTAATCGGCAGCGGTTGATCTATCTACGTGGCTGCTATTCCAGAAGAAGAAACTGCTACAGCAATTTTTTTATCTCGCATGAACAGTGGCTATAATCAATGACATGAAGAATGTCTTCCCATCTCCACCGGGCGCATCGAGGAAAAATAAGCCACCATTTCCATCATCAATTACCTTCATTAACGTATCGTAAATTTCCTTCTGTTGAGGGTTCAACAGTGGTACATTCGTTCAAACTGATTGGTTCAATGCATCTCGATCATATTCACGTTCACGTTCCAATTCTCGATTGAAAGCGTCGTTCATTCCACGATCTTGCGTTGGCATTCCTAACTTGACTACCAAACTGCCGCACATGAGGTAACACATGTCTTCGATCTAAAGCAAAGTCTGGTTATGTATCTCTTCATTCACCTCGAGATCGGGATTCCCCAAACTGACACGAATTCGATGCAAAATGTATTCGGACATGTCATCCTTGTACTTGTTCCACAGTTCACGGGGATTCGATGGGAAGCATGTCAAACTAATGATAGAACATAATGTGCGTATCTGACTTGGAGATTCAGAAACAATTTCTGCAGCCATTGTAATGAGTATCATTTTCAAGCAAATTGAGCTGTTGACATGCAAGTAGAAGCATTCGTCATTTTTCGGATGAACTGTGTACATGCGATCAAGAGCATCAGTAGTCATTCGGATGAGCAGGAACCGCATCGCCTTGCTTTCGACGTTAAAATTTCTTCGATGTAGCTTTCCAAGTGTAATAACGTGGCATCTCAAAGTAGAGCAACGTTCGTGCAAACAGCGTAATATTTTTGTCAAAACAATTATCATACCTAATTAAAAACATAACCTTATTTCAACACTATCCGATTTTCTTTCGTTTTCATTTTATATCATCGATTTGTTTTATTCTAATCCATACTCTAAATTTAAAATTATTTAGAAGTCAATCGTATGCAAAAGAAGCAAAAACAAATGAATTTTGGAAAAATTGCCACCTAGCGGATGAAATCTGCATACAAACGACATTTTCATTATTTCAAGGTGTTCGCCATTTGAAAACTGTATGCGAATATTAATTTTCTTCATAATTTCTTTGCCGTGATATTTTTCCGATGTTTTAATGCTTATTCTGCTATTCTAGGCGGATACGAATTTAATAAAACAAAGATCATTAAAATCCGAGCTGTTATTCTCGAGATATACGTGGTGTAACAAACCCCACTTTCTTTTATATATATAGATTATTATTTTTAGCAAAAATTTGACGCTACATCGATATTGTTAACTTTAAATTATAAATTATTATTATTCAATAAGATGTTTGTGAAATATATTATGATGGGTTGAATGTTTTCAAAAAATAAATCTTGGTTAGCGAGAAATTTTAAGAGACCGCGTTCCAAAATTTATAATAAATTGACAATTATAAAATTTATATTTAATGCTATACCCACACCCATACTTACCTTTTAGCTACCCCATTATTAGAATACTGAATATACCATTAAAATTACATTATTTTCTTTGCCAGCAAATCATATGTTATTGAAATCGTCCGACTTCATTAAGAATCATTGGTAATCAATTATATAGAATCGAAAATAAATTGTATTTAAGGGTGAATGTTAATGTCTTGATTTTGGTACAGCTATATCTATACATAAAAGAATTGATAAAATTCAACTAACTATAATTTGAAATACATCAAACAGTTGTTTAAGAAATTAATGCATTTATTAATATAATTTCTATAACCGTTAAGTGATTATGACAAATAGGACTTCAGTGGCGTGCTTAATCGCTGACCTCATATTTTCCACCAAACAGGTCAATATATTTTTGAAAAATATAAGCAAACAGCAAATAATAAGAAATATTTCACCATCTTTCAGTTTAACTCCCGCAAACAATTGGATCAATATTTTGTCGCAACGCAAATTATTATTTATATAGTTTCTCATGGACAGCGGGGAAAGGATTTTTAACGTTGCGAGGTTTGGGCTTCGGAAACCCTCCACTCCTTTTGTACCAGCCTTGATATGTTGTGAATAAAACGTGCAATTCACTTGAAATATATTTTTTGATTTTGTTTGATGGATGGGTTGAAAAACATTTTCCTAGTGTTTTAAGTACATAAATAAAACTAATACTATGTTGGTATTGTCGTGTGAATTTAAATACATGAATGCATATTATATGTATGTGCCAAAAGATTAAGCCAAAGAGTCTTTAGACAATAAAATTATATTATGTATATAAAATATATTAGACTAGTCACAAGTCACGTGATAATAAAGTGTCATTTATCAATCAGAAAAGTAGTTGTGCATTTCTTTTTGACACAATATTTGGTGCTACAAAATATTTAAATTATAATGTGTTATTACACTACAATTACAAATTATCTATTTGTTACGTTATATAGCTAAAATTACTTTTTTCTACAATAAAACGTCTCAATAAATGTAAAATTTTCAATGTAAATGTGTATTTTGTATGTAACGAATCCTATATCCAAAATATTTCTTGGATGTAATAAATTCTATATAAGTAACATCTAATTTTAGATTATCAAACGACAAAAAAAGTAATATTATTTATATACTATATTATAATGTGAATAAAAGTCGTAAAAAAAGGTAATTTTGACTATGTACATACTTGTTTCACATAAAATTTAAATTTAAAAAGTGACTTATTCATTTTAATAAAAGAATTCTTAACCATATGGAAGCTTTTGAGGGATCTATTTTTCTGTATAAAATTTTGCATTTTTTTAAAACTTGAGTCGGACTATTTGTATGATTGGATTTTTTTCGTAACTGCAGCGCAGCCTTGGACAGAAAGTACACAATTTTTCTTGTATGATGTTTGCTTCACAAAAAGCGTTAAGTTAAGTAAAAAATACTAACTTAAATTGTCTACTACTTTTAATTTTCACTTGGGCAGTTATTTGACCACATTACTGTCATGATTAGTGATGCTAGCTTTCACCGGGAACATTGAGTGGGAATAAACTCTTTGGGAAAATTTGGGAAAGTTCGTAAAATTTAAAAATAAAATTATAACGTCAAATTTTATATGTCTTTAAGTATTTGATTACACTTATTTAAGAAGCGCGACATGAATTACTTATTCTATGCATAAATTAAAAATTATGATGGTATAACGAAGCCATACTCAACCTGCGGCCCAGTAAGCTCTTACCAAATCGAGGATTTCAAATTCCTCGTCGAGCTAAAAAAAAAAAGGAGTTTCGGAGATATCTGGGGAAAAAGTATACCAAATCCAGGATTTCAAATTCCTCGGTGAGCTCAAAAAAAAGGAGTATTACCATAAATATGTTGCGGCCCACGTAGAGAAGCAAATATCGGAATGCGGCCCGGAGGAAAAAAAGGTTGAGTATGGCTGGTATAACGTGTTGTTTATAGAGGTCCGTACACTAGGGCGCAGTTGTGCGTGAGTAAGTGGCGTGCGTGTGAGTGCACCAGAAAGTTAAACAGCTGGACTACAAATAGTTCTCGGAGAAAAAAACATACGGTAATACTAGTCTATAGTGCAGTGGTTCTTAACCGGTGCACCGCGAGCCTATTGCAAGTGCACCGCGAAAAGATTGGTGAAAAAGAAAAATTCGCAAAATAGTAAAAATCCGCAAAACAGTGAAAACCGAAAAAGTCGTTGGCGAAGTTATGTTTTATAATTACAATGTTTTTTACATAGAGAATCTTTATTTTCGAAAACATTACCAGCAGCACTAAAACCTGTACTAGATCAAGTTGTAAATACGGTGATTTTCATAAAATCAAGACCTTTAAGGGCACGCATGTTTAAAAATACTTAGCATTTCTATGGAGCTAATTACGCGTGTTTGCTTTTTCACACATAAGTCAGGTGGTTATCTAAGGGTAAAGTTTTATGTCGATTCATAGAATTTATGAATGAATTGTTAATCTTTTTTCGAAATGAAGGTATGGATAATTTTGTAAAATGTCTTCAGAATAATGATTGGTAAAAAACCGAGAAATACTTTATATATACGAATTTAGACGAAGAAATGAGGGTAGCTATATCAAATATTCGACCTAATATTTCTGATATCTGCAAAAGCCAACAAGCTCAAGTATCATATTAATTGTTTGTTGATTGATCATATAAATTCCATTTTGTTAAGCAGGGACGTCACTTTGGGTTGAAAAAGGGTGGAAAATGTCCCCCCTAGATTTGCCTCCCAAAGAGCACCTTTAAATATTAATACAAATATTTTTAATGACGCATATAAACATTTATTTTTTGTGGGGAAAATTTAACCACCATAATTTATTTTCAATATTATTTTTTTTGATATATTTAACTTAAAAAGAAAATATGTATAAAAATGTATGTAATTTTGTATGTAACTATTATTTTTTTTAAATATGTAATACAAATTATGTCCACATATTTTTTTCGACTTCTTAATTCTGGTGCACGTCACTTTTTCCCGTGATCAAAAGTGCACCGTGACTTCGAAAAGGTTAAGAACCACTGCTATAGTGGAACATCTTGCGACTTTCAGTATCTTTCGCTCTTTATTAAGACCCTTAGAGGGAAACACTAACAAGTTCTCGTTACTCAGTCGAAATCATTGTAATTTCTCATGTAAGTTATAGATGTAAAAAGCAAACAGTTACTAAAAACTTAAAAAGTCAACCATGTGATAAACTAACAAGTCCTCGTTGTTTTGTCAAAACCTTTTTTTATGTAGAACAAGTGATACGATATCTTGCATACTCATAAAAATCCAACCATGTGATTGACTGACAGGTAGTCCTCTTAAAATCATTTTTTTTATTCAACAATTTTAAACGATTGTACTTAAAAACGTCTCATTTAGATTTTAGAGTAGTCTGAGAGTAAAGAGAAAAGTCCGAGAGGGATAGACTAACAACAAATCGTCGTTGCTCTGTGAAAAACTTTTTAGTATGACAAAAAAGTAAAAAGATATATAAACCAAATAATGACATCTTGCATTCTCGAAAAAAAGCCAACCATGTAATTGACTGACAGGTAAGTTCTCTTTAAATCATTTGGTTTATATATCATAGTGTATCTTAAAAAGTCTGAGAGGGATAGACTAACAAAAAGTCCTCGTTACTCTGTCAAAACCATTGTATTTTGTCAAGACAGTGATACGATATAGAAAGCAAACAACTACTTAAAACAACCATGTGATAGACTAACAGCAAGACCCCGTTGTTCTTAATCTTTTTAATGTTTTGGACAAGTAATACGATATCTTGCGTAGTCCTCTTATATTTTAGAAAGGCCTTTAGTGGGATAACAATCAACAAGTCGTAATAAGATGTCTTGGACACGAAACGACTTGGAAAGCCGACGACAGGTTGTGAATGAAAAGTATTACAGGAAAAAACTAACAGCAAGTCGTCGTTGCTCCGTCAATATCTTAAAATTGTATGCAACTGTATTTCGTATTACATTACCTTCAGTGGCGGTTCTAGGTACTGGGCTAGGTGGGCTAAGCCCAACCTGCATTTTTCACCCAAAACTTTAGATGGCTGAATAAAAATGAACAGCAATTCGGCCGCTGAACAAAATAAATACATTTATAAGCGTCACTAACCTTCCCCAAATGAATATAATATCTTTGTTTAAATTTTCCTCTATCAATATAAGACAATGGCATGTCTACCTACAATAATATTCTCGATTGTTTTTTATTACAATTTTAAGCTGAGCTGGCATAAAAAAACAATAACCCTATAAATAATTCATAGAGAACATTCAACGTGACGTCAGTCTGGCAACACCTATGTACATGCTATTGGTCAGGGGCTGTGCCATTCTAGCCCAAAACCATAGACAATATTTCTTTAGACTGGAACGCAATCTAGCACGATTCGATTTTGTTTGTATTTGTATGTACGGAAACGTCATCAAACACACAGGACTGTATTTCAAATTTACTGGCTTCTGTCATTCATCAGGGGCTAAATTGAAATTAGTCCATGGCCCATACAAACATACCAATATCTTTGTATTCTATGAAAGTGACAGGTATCGAATCTCAGTGACAGTTCTGTATTGCTTTTTTTACTTGTTATTTCACTATGAAAGAGACAAATTTAAGGTCACGTATTATTATTTCTTACTTACATTAGCATTGATTGTATTATATAGTAATTTATGCTTTGCAGTAGTGTCGTAGTATTTGTTAATTTGCTTGTAGATTAATGTATAAGATGAAGTGGAAGCATGTAAAATTTCGTAAATAGTATACAATGCTATGCTTTTCTCTAGCCCACCCAAGATTTCAGGTCAGGAACCGCCACTGATTACCTTTGTAAAAACAGCAAGCCTTGCAATAAGCTGTCAGTCAGAAATCTTTCGGCTAAGGAATTAATTTAAAAGCTAACCAATTTTTTGTTGGTTCATCAAAAAGGAAAATCACCGGAGAGCAAACACACCATCTTACTTTTTAACAGTCTGGATGAAAAATAATCGAATTTAGCTGTCCAGGGGGGTTTTTACTAAAATTTATATAATAGTGCGCATGCGCGAAATTGACAAGTCTTTGAATATTAAGTGTTTTATTTTATGGCATCAATTAATTATATTTTTTGTCAATTTTGTTTATTAACAATATGGCAACGTTTTTACTCTGCGGCGTATAGAGCTCTGTTCTTCTGTGTACTGATGGTTTGATGATGGTTTGCAAACTGTTTTCGAATTAGAATCTAATTCAAAGCTTTGTTCACATGGTTTGGATTGTGATTTTGACAGTTGATTCTGTTCTTTTGCGTCAAAACCACATTCCAACCGTTTGCAAACCGTCAGAAACGGTTCATGCTCTAAATCACTGACTATTTTGGCGTACCAACCTCCAACCTCAGAATGGCGAATTTTGTTACAAACGAAAACTAAGCCGACTTAATACCAAATTTCAAACTGACAGTTTACGTCACTGATGTATATTATATAAAACTTTTATAAGTCAAATATTTAACATGATAGTAAATTGTCGAAATATTTGGCTTAAAAAATTGTTTTGTTCGATAACTTTTAAAGTTGTATGACGTATTTGTCGTACAGTTTAACCTAAAATGGTTCCCACAAATATAATTTTCACACCAATTAAGTGAAAATTATATTTTTATTTCCCAATGACGTTTTTCATCACATGCGATAATATTTGAAATGGCGAATAAGGTTTTAATAGCAAGAAGAAAATAAAATAATAAGTTATTTATGAACAATCAATCATTTCCAATGGTCTTATCAAGGCGTATTCGCTGAAATAAGAATAACTGAATGTCGATAGTTAATTATTTTGATTTTGCCGCTTGTAAAAATCTGGCTACAGACCTAGAAATTGCTACTCTAAAAAAAACAATATATTATCACTATCATAATTTCTGGCTTATTCAATAAATAGGTTTGTAATTTATTTTTCACGCCAGTAAATTTTCTGAATACTTAAAAATGCATCGAAAATCCCCCCGTTGAGGTCAACGGGCTTACAGCTAGCAATATATAATTATTTATTGTACTGACAGCACAATAAAAATGTGCTGTTCTTTTGTGCCACTTGCAAATTGGGTTTGCCGGAATTCGATTGGAATGCGTTTGGAATGTTGGTTTTGACGTTTGCTCATAAGAACAGACCTTAAGAGTATGTACTGGTAAACACGTTGATCTCCCTAGTTACGTTTATTATTATAGAGACAACGATATGAATCATAAAATTGCAAAAACCATTTTAGACATTTTTATTTCGCAAATATAGATGATATTTTACAAATATCATCATCTACACTTCAATACATATTTTTAATCTATAACCTAAGCCAGTGTTCTTCAACCTACGGTCCGCGTACCGGCACCGGTCCGCGAAGACTTTTATGTTTCGAAAAAATTTCGACTTGATTATCTCATCGATGTTGACGCAAAATGGTGAATGAACTGCCATCTGACATCTTTAAAGTGTCAGCTATCTCACGCAACTTCAATTTACGATCGGTCAAAATTTTATTATTTAATATTATTAAATTAGTTTGTGGACTTTTTTGATATTTTCTGGAACAACTTCAAAATTTGGCAGCCAGAACGCTCAGTTCAAAAATCATAAAATGAGCTTCCAGAAGTCAGCAAACCACTTCTCTACCATTTGTCTCGATGTAACAAACTCCGAAAAACTCTAGTAAAGCTATTGCTTTGCTTGAACGGTATTTTTCCCATTAAAAAGCAATGTTTATCAACACACAAAATTCAGATTTTTTACACGAATTATTTGAAGGTGGGTACTTCCTGAAAATCTTATGGATTTGTCAATAGGAAGTAGCGCGATATCATCCTACGAACTTATTGGGTGATATTGGTTGACGCCGGTCCGCGAGATATTTCTACAAATTTGACCGGTCCGCGGATGTAAAAAGGTTTAAGAACACTGACCTAAGCAGCGTCGTTTCTACGGTTCCTACGTTTGCACGGTGGATGATTGTTATTACTTATTTTATTTTGCACTATAATTATATTTTAATCAAGACGTAAAAAATGTTACCATTTTATTTGTTTTAACTTTCGTTATAATAAACAAGGTGTCAGGAATATTTATTATATGTATTCTTCCGTGGACCCCCTGACGTTTTCCACGCACCCCTTAATGACTTTAAATTTGTCATGGACCCCTGGGGGTACGTATAAACCACTTTGGGAACCACTGATGTACAGGTTGAGCCCCTTTACAGCATACTTATTTCGTGATCATAAAATGTGCGAGTGTCATCGCCGCGCTTGCGTGTAAATACATGTATTTTATTTATGAATATAATCTAAAAATGCACTTATTAAATAATAATGTAAATAATATGTTTAATGTTTTCTTTTAACAGTCACAATGTGGGCATACAAAGTAATTTGCATTCTACCTATTTTATTTACATATTTTAATATATAATAAGAATTTCTATACCTTCTAGCTCTAGGTAATGTTAGCCAGTGAAAGACAATATTATTTGGTTCATAAATTCATTGATAATAACAATAAGATGTTACACTGTCAATAAAACTCCGATATCAAAATGAACACGAATGTTCCCCAATTCATTTATTAGAGATGGCAGTAGCGTTATCTGTATACTCTTCGTCCAAAATCTCCGTTTCTTTCTTTTGATCTATAATTCTACATAAACGACTCAATAGCAATGTTAGCTTTTTCCTGTGAGAGTTCATTTCGACGCTTTCGAGAAAATATGGTTAAAGAAAGTCGCTCCAGCAAAAAAGTGTCTTCCTTACAAGCGTTCCATGTACCACAATTACACAATACATTTCCCGGGTAATTAGACGTTATTCTACCGTTTATTCACGCGCTACAGTAACATACTTTCACGAATGATAAAAAATTTACAACTTTCAGCTACAAAATTATATTACTCGTGACTACGAGCACTTTTCCTCAACAGCATTTTGATGTTAAGCTTGACATGTAAAACATATTACCTACTAGTATATTCACACTACAAATACACTGTAAAAATGTAAACTTTCGCATGTAATAATAGAGAAAAAAGCATTTTAAAAATGGATTTGACTAGTTTCGTTAGTAACATGTGGATTTGACTACATTCGAAAATTAGGAAGCTGGATTTGGCTAATTTCGACAGGAAACTGTCAGAATTTTTCCAAAGCGTCATTAATATGTAATCAGGGTTGTAAAATATAAAATATCTGTAGGAGATATTGAAAAAGCTTAAATTCATATTCAAATTTTATTAAGTAGCATAGAATTTTAAAAATAACACTCACAAAAAAAAAGTGAAATGGCTAATGCAAGGTTCAAAAACAAATTCTTTGCACAAAATATTATCCTCTTCCAAAGTTTCTTCTTCAGCATTGTTTTCTTTATTCCTTTCCATAACTGTTTTGTAGTAAACTAGTTCTTCTTGTTCCATCCAATCATTACCGTAATGTTTTTTAGTAACGAATTGACATCTTTTAATTTTTCTTTTTTATCCTTTACAAATCTTTTTATATACAGTGGAGATATATCTGAGGCAAATTAACCTAGTTTTGTGATGGTGCGGCGAATATTCGTGTCATTGTGATAATAAAGCTCACCCTTTGCTATTACTCCACGTCGGTCCCCTTTTTTCTGGTTAAAATGAACCTTTTGGTTTTCATAATTTCATAGTCTTTCTCAACTTTAATGGCTCCTTTTGCTTCTAAGCATTTCGTGCACATATCACTCCTTAGGTGAAAGAAACTTATATTCAATTTTGAGTTGAAAATTTTTCTGAAAAATGACTGTTTACAATAGCTGTATTGTGTGTGTTCTGTTATGAAAATTTTGTGCATAGACGCAATGGATAATTCAGAAAGCAGATCAATCCGCCATATTTTAGACCTACAATAGTGTTCTTCAAGCCCTTTGAATTGTTTAATAAATATCCTTACCGCATCATTCATTGCAGCATTTTTATTGGACTTTTGATCACCGCCACGCTTTTCTAATGCCATTAACCTAGAATATTTTTAACACGCATCTATTCTTGCCCTTATTAATTGTTAAAGCTTTTAACGGTGCGGCATACAGGTATCACTATCCCATCACTTTTTTGCAGTGTATAAACAATGCTCATTTCTTTAGAATATCCTTTTCATTTGTTGTTCTTTTATGAGTAGGATTTTTAGCTGAACAATATTTTATTATAAAATTATCTTGATATATTTTTTTAGGCGACTTATAGAAATGTTCATTAAATAATTTCACATCTTGCATGGACACATTAATGCAGTTGTAAGTCAGACTGTTATGCCTGCAGGGGTATCTTTCGGGTAATGTCGTACATGAGTATCTGATACATAAACATTTAAATGAATTCCATATTTGTACACTCCGTAAACAATGGGTTAAAATTAATTATAAAATGTTTATAAAATTTTTATACTAAAACAAACATTCAAATATGTAATCAAAAAAGTGGTGGAAATATATGTATTTTTTTTTAACTTCCATGTGCCAACTCTAACCTAAATAATGGTTGAGTTAACTGACCTCTTCTTCTTTGATTTAAACCGTTTATTTTGGCTATCTGCAGTTTTTCTTTTCCTGGCTTGGTGGAAAAAAACCTCCTCTACACATTTTTCTATTATATTTGTAAAAAAAAATAATGATTATTAAGGAAATTCCTGCTTTTTTGACAGCAAAAAAACGAGCGTTTGGTCTTTTTGGTCAACTTCCAAATGTATAGAACTCCGCAAAATGGCGTCTGCCTTTGCGATGATGTGATTGGTTGAAATGGATTTGGCACAGTTTGAAAATAAGGCCTCCCGGATTTGCCCACTATCAAAAATTAGTCACATATTTAGAAGATGTTTTCTACGATTAAACATTGGATTTTGCTAATTTTGAAAATCAGATAATGTCCAGCGCTCTCAAAAGAATAATCTAGCATTGTCAGTTAAAAAAACACAATTTTGGAGTTAACCAGTTTTGAAAATTACCTCCTGATTTATACTGATACAGTGGATACGGATCGTTTATAATTATATAACATGATTTTAAAATCAAATGTATACGTAGAACTTTTATTAAAATAACGATAGGTGTTTTTTTAATCGTTTTTCTGTTGTGAGTTGACGCTTTTTGCTGGTTATCTATTATACAAAACAATAAGTTATATGTGTTGAACAATCTAATACAATAATGTCAGCCAAATATCATAAAACTTATAGTTCAAATAAGTAATTCGAACAAATGTTTTAAAAATACCTACCTACAATAAATAACCCCATTTTTTTGTTGTTGTATCATTAATGTATATTTCGTTATGGCTACTCAGTTACTATCAAATAATTAAATGTCAAATTGAAGGCCGTTTCTAATAAACGCAACATGCTACCGAATTATGTTTTTAATATCTATATCCAATGAAAAAATACATAAAAAATGTCTAAATCGAGTATTTTAGAGAAAGCAGAAAAAGCGCTTGAATTTCTGAAAACAAACGACAATTCTAATAGGTTGGTCAAATTGTATATAAATTTAAAAATAACGGAAGGAAAACAACTCCTAAAATATTTACATTTTCTACGTAAATTTCACCATTGTTATTAAACTGTCAAATAATGACGGGTTCTAATATTGGTGAGAAGTTGGTGTGTATTGGTAATATATTCACTGATTGTTTTGTTGGAAATGATACCTATTATTACTTCCTGCCCAAAAAATAAAATGTTAATTATTTTTTCACGGATTTAAAAAGATTGCTTTAGTATAAAATGTAATTTGTTATATTGTTATAGAGTTCACGAACTTCAACAACATGCTGGAGTCTTGGGACAATGTATGGGAGCAATCGGAGGACATCCCTCATTGGTTGGAAAGTTTTCCGATTTGCTTCAACGAGCTATACCAATACTTCTCGGACTCTGTTCCCACAGTAGTGTAAGATATTTTTAATGTACTTAATGTTCCGTCCTCTTTATACTAATATTGTTACTTGATAATGTTTGATTTCCAATATTTCTTTTATCTGTTGCCATTTTCATATTTTTTGTTGAAATGTTTTTATTAGATATGGATACTGCACACATCTATCAATGATTTTTGGCATTATAAATACTTGTATTATTGTCTGCGGATGAACAAAATAATTTAGATTGGAGTCAATTTTTGTAACCAAATTTGTAGCCATGGTCATGCCATAACGTATACTATTAACACATTATAGGCGGGAAAGGTAAAAATACTTTTTTAGTGTACTGTCGGTAGAATGCGGCTCACGTAATAATACGTTTTTTTTGTACTGTCGGTTGTTTGCGGGACACATAATATCACGGGTTTGTTAGTTGGCGTGAAATAAAATGCCGTAACTAATTACCGCTAATCCAACTTTTTTGTTATATTATTAGGGTGGAAGTTTAAGCTAAGAAACAAAAATTCAACTGTATTATAGATTTATGTTGCGATCTCCATTGCTAGATTAGTTTGAGTCGTTTTACAGGTTGGATTATTTTTCATACCGCTTGCGTTATTGTTTCGTATTTTATTATTCGAATATATTATTAGAGACGTTTTACTAACAATAATGCCTTTAAAAAATAATAAGTGACTATGAATATTACGCTGACACTTTATCAGATAATTCGTTCGTGAAATAATAATCAATAAACGTTGGTATATTGACTCATAGATTTAATGGTTTCTTTAAAATAACTGCCACAGCAAGTGACCCTTTTTGACAATAAGCAATAAACCTCATAATTTATTATGACCTGAATGTTCACACACAGTATTTTTTTTAAAAGGCAACACATGTTTCTCGTATATTTAGGGCATTAGATTTCACACTTCCAGTGATGGTAAATTTGTTGGAATGAGGATTTCATACTATAATTATTGATATAATTGTATGGTATGGATTAATGTTATTTTTTATACATAATATTTTGAATATTTCATATTGATAATAAGTGGAGTGCTATCTACTGAATTAATAACAGGGTTTTATATTCAGCTTAGAAAAGTAGTGAAATTATGATGTATTCAAAAATTTTTCACTTTATTTTTAATAATTAAATGTCACATATGATTTCTTTGAAAATTTCAGCCGAAAATATTGTTTGGTTTAGAAGTTCTGTTGATTTTAAGAATGTAATATATTATTGCGCTAATCACTAAAAACGCCCGCTACAGGCTAGAGTCTATTGTTTGGACCGCCCAACTATATAGTGTTAATTATAAAATTTCATTTAGGCTTGAATCCCCACATGGATTGACAGTAGAGAGTCATATGTCCACACATGATAAAGATAACTCAAGACTGCATTGTGATAAATATTATATCTGTATAGCTATTTTTATTGAAATTTTATACTGTATAACTGAATTAAATTATCTACATATATACTTTACAGGCTGAAGTCCGACTAGTAGGAGATGAAGCTTTGAACAGGGTGGTAATTGGAGGCATGCCCTTCCATGCATCGAAAGTGCATCTTCACCTTAACAATAATATTATCGCTACCAAGAGCTCAAGGTAAATTATAAGTATTTAATGGTCAGACAATAAAATGAACTCATCACATTTCAGCTCTTGATAATTAATTACTGTAAAGAGATTCATGTATATCAATTCATTGTCCGGAATAATTCAGTTGGCAAATTTATTATACCAGTTGGGTAAAACAGCTATTTTTATTAATGCAGATTTAAAGGCAGGCAATTATCTGCCTAATGGCTTCTAATTTTATTTGTGTTAGAGCGACATTAATCCATCTATATTGCATTATCTATGTTTATAACATAAAATATCAAGGTTAGAGGCTTTATCCGAAAAATCATATTTTTCATTTACTGTTTACTCAAAACTATCAATTTGTTATTTACCAATTTCTGTCAGTTTGTTGACAAAATGTTTACAAATTTGAACCTAATATTTTCATTCTAACATTGTGGAAGTTCATTTTTAATATAAAATTTAAATTGATAACTTAGTTATCCCACAGGATTTTGTTTTTATGATCAAAAAATCAAAGTCAAAACACATAAAATTCAAAGAAGACAAAGCAATGGTAAGGGGGGCACAGACAAATAAAGACACTCAAAAAGGGCCACGGGCTCAAAAAGGTTAAGAAAAACTGCCTTACATTATATAATTAAAATTAAATCTTACCTATTATCAGAATAAGAAATTGATTTAGAAGAAGTATACAGTATATGCATTAGTTGTAAGGAACAACATGAAAAACTATACAATTTAAAATAAATTTATAAAACAGGTTAGTAACATTATTAGCAACTGATTATTAACAAAGCTCACCATGAGCGAAACTGGTCCTGATCCAATAAATTTTATGTGGAGAAAGTACTAAAAATGTTTTATTATTTTTATTATAATGCCATTATACCAAGTATTGACAGTGAACACCTTAAAAGTGAACTGATTATTTGTTTAATTATATTTTTCAAAATCCTTAATTGTCAATGTTAACATTGTAAGTTATCTTAAGTAATCTATAGGAAAGAGGCAGAACATGCGTCACAATTTGTATGGAATAAATGAATTTGACTTGAATTTGTGTAAATAAATTTAAGATGAAGAATTTGTCTGTAAGACAATATACTATATTGATTGTATGTCTGACTGATTTTATTTATTCTTACTCACAAGTTCACACACGAGTTGTATACAGTTGTTTTTTTTTTTCATTTTAATTTAGATGGCTGAGAGCTGCTCTATCCCGAATATGTCTTGGAAGAGGCTGGTTGCGTGCGGGCAGTGGTCGAGGAAGATTGTTTGCTCAAAATACCTTTCCAAAATTGAAAGATACAGTAGAAAAAGTGGGAGATGCTACTGTAATTGCTGAAAAAGGAGATGTTCTGTTGATGGAGTGCATGGAAGCTAATTTACCGAGAATTGTGAAAGCTCTTTCCCCTTTCGCCACCAAAGACGAAATGTTCGGTAAAAAAATATATTTAAATCTACATTCCTTTTTCAAATCACAACAACTTTAGATATAAATATATATTTTTTATGTGCAAAGAAATCCATGCTATGCCAATATTAGTTTTCTTATACTTGTGAATATTAAAAAAAAACAATGTACTACAGAGTGTATGCTTTGCTCTAATCAATTAAATTAACATTTCGAATTTTTCAGGATTATTGACAAGTTTGTTGGTACATATTGATTCCTCGATTGCTCCAATTAGACGAAGCTCTGCCAACTGTGTTGCAGATTTGTGTCAGTACCATCAGAAAAAATTCATCACCCATGTTTACAATACGGCAATTGGTAATATTACTTACTATACATATTATTTGAATATGCTTTGTGAATGTCAAGTTTGCAGTGTACTTATGTCACCAACTCTTGTATCAATTTTGAAGTGTGATACTAGGCGGTGTTTAGTGTTACCCTGAAAATCATACTGATAATGTAATCCCGAAACGATAAGTACCCTATCTTTATTCTTGAATTCGTCTTAGCCCTTTGACTGATCAGGAAAGTGTCCAAACTAGATATGGGGGCTTCGTACAACATAATCATGAGAATGCATGGGTGCACTCCAATATTGTGGCTCAATATCTTGGTCAATTTATGATGTATGTCAATGTAAAAGATGTTATGTGCATTATCAAGATATTGGGAATTATTTCCTTAAAATACTGCATCACAGGCATCTCAAAATTTGATAGCTACACCACACTCGCCAAACTATTTTTAATGAGTACTTACAAACCGAATCGAAGATTTTGATGTCATGTGAAAGGTTGATGGAGATGTATCATAGTCATATTCTTCACAAAAGCTCTGTTCTTCTGCGTACTTCTGAAGGTTTGCTCCGTCAGAAGTACGCAGAAGATCAGAGCTAAAGATAGTCGATTTGACTAAAAGCAAAGCTCATTTCTTTATTTTTTTTTATTTCAGATGCGTTAACTCTGGAGTCTGCTAGTCAAAATTCCGTTGTTGGCTGGTTTGGTGCCTTGCGAATCCTATTCCACTTCAACTCGATCAACGAACTACCTCCAGATATTATGCCAGCTGAAAAATTCATGAAGGTAAATAAGTGTATTTTAAAAGGTTAAGTGTCTGTGGGTCTAATGTTTTGTTTGACAACAAAACTTCTCATTGTATATTAGTTACTTATAAAATACTGTCTCTCGTATATTCACTAACTGATGCTTTATTATTTTCAACACAATAAGGTTGCAAAATTGCTGTATAGAAAGGATTAATTTAGTGAACAGAAATGCTTCAATGAAACCATTTTTTTGTTATCGGTTAGTGATTAATACCTTCTTGTAAAAATATCTTTTGAATCTTCACTTTTCAAATATTATTTTTACTTAATAACTTCAAACTCAAAATTTATAAATAATCACTTTTTTAAAATATATTTAAATATTCATTTTTCCATTAATATAATGTGAGATTCAACGTAATACAATTATAATTAATTTGTATGACAAAACTATTAATCATATGTGTAGTATTTGCTTAACCTTTTGGCTGCCCTAGAAAAAAGTAAGTAAAGGTTAGGTTGCAAAATGGCTTTATAATAATTTATGCTGTAACATTTAATAATACAGTAAGCAATGTGATCAAATTTACAAATGGTATATTATACTTTTATACGTTTATTATACTTGTTTTTTTTTTTTTGATTTAACAAAATTTTATACATCAAATTCTGGGACTGGTGGAGCCGAGCTTCAATTTCCCTTTCATCTGGTGTATTTTGATGTTGCTTTTCCCGCATAGCGTCCTGGATTTACCTGGGCGTAGGCGGGTGCGTGGTCTTTGTTTTGTTTTTATAGTGGTATTAGTTCTCATTTGTAGGAATTACATGTGACATTTACGAGGCCGGCGTCGGAGAGTTTAGCTATCATACCTTCGTATCAAAGGCTTTGGCTATGTCTAGGTTTTATTATTATTATTATCAATTTATTATACACTATGAATATTTCCTTTTATAGATATATCAAGTATGCTTGCACTACATTGAATCGAATACCAGCGATCACAACATTCACAATGCTTCAATGGAATGTCTCAACGTATTGCTAACGGATCCGAGCACGTCTTTCAGATCGGCACTGTTATGCCTTGACGGGCCGATATCTATAAATATTGCCACTAAGGAAAGATCTAATGGTAAAGGTCACTGTAGATCTGTCAGTAAGTAAATGCTCTATCTTTTTTAATTTTTTTTTACTGATATGAACAGTATTTCATTGAAATATTTTTCTTTTTTTTTATTGACGAAAATATTAAAATATCTAATGTGCTTGTTTATGATAAATATTTTCTGGCAAAATGACCCAATATTTTATTTGTACTTATTTCATCCATCAAGGTTCAGTGAGCATGGTCCAATCTATTATGTCAACTGCATCCTCAACGATTAATCTATCAGAAGATTTGCTTATGAGTGAACAAAGTGATTCTTTTGCTTTCCATGGTGCTTTACAATTGGGGAATATGTCCCAACAGCAGACGCCATTCAGAAGTATGGAAGATTTGAGCATAAAGGTAAAACATCAAACTAGTTTTGTTTACCATTAAAAAAATATAAACATAAGTAAAGATATCTTAATGTATTTCGTTAAGGGTATCAACACACCGGACTCTCCTTGCGATTCAATGATTAGTGATATAAATACTGAGAGGATGACATCAGAACAGATATCTTCCTATGTGAATGAAAAATTTGAGAACAAACAAGATGAAAAAGATGATGTTCAAAGCGATGAAAGTGAAATTGAAGATATCCAAGAAGAAAAACAATCTGCTAAGCCAAATCAGTTAAAGGTAGGAGAAACTAGCTGATATTTTAAATAAAATTACTGATGAGTGAATCAAATACAGAGTTTTTCATCACAACTTTATGTACTGTATGTTTTTAGCTAAACATTGGAAACTTTTACGATGCTGATGTCCCCTTGAAATTTTGTGCACGGCTGTTAGCTAGCCGATTTCTTCTAACGGGATATTCTGGTAATTTTAATTAAATAAAATTTCTCTCAGTCAGTTTGATTGCTTCCAATTTCTATTGTTAAACTATTGTCCTCTCTTACAGGGCAAATAATCTCTGACAGAAGCGTCAGGGTGTCGGTGAAAGCTTCATCTATTTCCTGCTTATCTTCCATAGCTGCAATGTATCCTCAAGTTTTGACCTTGTTTCTTGACATAGAGGGGGATTTAGCTGCTCAAAAAGTGTCTGGTAATTGTTTTTTGTTACGAGGAGATATATTTTGATTTTTATTTACTCGAATTTAACTTACAGAACCTTCAAATATTGAATTTTCAGCCAACTCTGAACTGAGCAATGCTTCTCACAATGAACGATTAAGTGATTTTGTGTTAGAGAGAAATATTTGCTATCAGGAATCGATGACTGATTCATATTGTCAAGACCTTTTAAGCAAGAGTATTGATATAATGAGTCAAGCTAGTGGCGGAGGAAGCAATATTTCTGGTATCAGTCCTAAACAAACATCCTCAGCTGCTGTTAAAAGAGATAAATACAAAGCTGCCGTGCAAGAGAGCACTGAAAATAGTTCATCATTAGCAAACGTCCCGAGCAATATCTTGGATAGTAAACCGCAAAGTACACCTCAAAATTCTAATCAAAACCAAATGGGTGCTAGCTTTATGAGCGGTGACAGTGTTAACCTAGCCATGACTGCTAGTAATTTTACCATGGGAAGTAATATGACTGCCTCAAATGACCCTCTGTCTACCGATTTTTTGATGACAACCAGCATTGACCCGTTAACATCAAGTTTAGATCTTGAAATGAAATTCGATCACTTCGGTGAGTCAACTACAAGTCTGGAAAATGAATCCGAACAGTTAAATGTCACAACACAATACAATTTGGAACAGAGACTGCATGGCGGCATGCTTTTGAAGAATGATGGCGGCAGCAAGATCATTGACAGACAGATTTCAAATGAATCCAAATGCTCTACATCGAATTCTTTAGATGCTCAAGATCAATTGAAACCGTTGAATACTCGTGATGTGGTTGTTCGCAAACATTCTTCTGAAAGAAACGTCATTAATCCGGATAAAGTGTTGGAAACTGTAGAGGAAAACTGCAATAGTGATAATGTTTTCGTCGAAGCCTCACATTGTCAATTTGAAAGTAGTCAATCTGGTGAAAAAAATGCTAACCATGAGGTGCAGAGCAGACAAGAGTGCTATGAGCAAATCGAAGAAATCGAATTTGTCCATCAGCACTTGTCTGAGCTAATTTTTTTATTGGAAAACCATTCTGATCCGCAGATCCGTGGTCTAGTGAGAGTGTGTATTGGCAGCTTTTTAAATTCTGCTCTAGATGCATCTTTAGGTGATTTTCTTAAATGGTTGCCATTTTGCTCTTTACCTAAAAGGTTTGCAGATAAAATGAATGTAAACAATTTGATTGCGATAATGACAAAGGTTTGTTCATTCCAATATACTAGAGGTCTGCACGGGTCGAAATTTTACAAAATTACCCGGTCCGAGCCCGAAAGACTCAGACCCGACCCAGCCGGGGCCTGAGTCAATTACTACAATTGTTACCCGATTCCGACCCAGAGCCCAGATTTATACTCCCCATCCTGAAAAAAACCTGTTTTTTTACAATTTTTTTTTTGAAATTTACGATTCTCTTTAGAACTGGTAATAATTAAAATCATCATGGCTGACTTATGACACGAACATAGTCAGAAATATTTTTCTGAAGAATAAATTTCTTACCCGGGCTCGGCCCAAGCCTCAATTGCGCTTACCCACCCGAACCCGGCCCGCGGGCCAGACCCGTGCAGACCTTTACAATATACACTTAATTTCATTTAGCACTGTCTAAAATGTTTATATTTACAATTTTTGTAATCTTTCAGGGTTTATCTGATGAAATTCATTCCTGTGTGAATAACTCTTTAAATGCGATCGGAAAATGTATCAAGATGATTTGTTCAAGTTATCAGAATTCCGTTGTTAGTTTGGTGCTAAATACTCTCCGTTGTATTGAAACCAATCCATATTGGCTTTGTAAAGTCAATCTGTGTAAATTTTATGAGAAACTTCCATTTGAAAAGTATGTTTTTAAAGTATTTATTTGGCAAAACATTTTTTAGTTGAAATATCACGATTAATTTTATTTGAATAAATTTAATTATAAATGAATATATATATATATATTATTGTTTCAGGCTTTGTATAATATTACCTGATTGGCACTCTCGTAGCTTACGAATATTAGACATAATTATTTATCTATTGGGAGATCAAGATCAGAGAGTAAGAAAGGCCGCCTCTGAAGCAATAGCCAAGTACGTTTTTGTCACTCTTTGATTGTTTAAAAAAGCTTGAGAACCTTGCAGTTACAGAAGAAATTTATTATCATTTCCTTTGTTTATTATAATATCGTTCTATTTAATAAAGCAATAAATAGTATATTTTTTTCAGAATTATTCCTTCCTTGTTAACACCGTCGTCATTTGATATCAACAAACTCATAACAAATTTAGCTAAGAAGCAAACCGAAAATCTGTTTTTTCTTGGATGCCAAGCGGAAATCAACCTGTTGGCTGATTTTAAACAGTCATTCGTTTTGTCCGATTTACCGGGACCACTGAAAGATATCCGTGAAGAAAGTAATGAGACGAATAAATTGAATGATAAAAATGATTATCTGTTACGTAATTTGAAAACTGTCCTCTCCACTCTTACTTTTAGGCTGATGGAGTCGAATTGTAAATATTTCTTGGTAAGTAAGTCAGGCTGCTAGGTTATTGATTTCAATGTTTTCTGTTAGTCAATTATATGATGATGGTTTTTTTTTACAGCAAGGGTGCTTAGAGAGTCTTCTTGAGATCAGTTTACAGTACCCGCCTACAAAATATCCTGATTCATATTCACAGTTAGGATTGCTTGATGCCTGTTTGCAATTGTTGGAGTACCGCACGTTACCTGTTTCATGCTGTGAAGCTTTGATTGCTTTTGTAACGCAGATATATGCCGGTGAGATGTCAGCGTTTTTATATTTACATTATGTTTTGTGTTATAAATAATAAATGTTTTCATTTCAAATATTTTTTTACATTTTATAGTGGAAGCGTGGAATACAATTCGCCACTATGCTGAAGAGAATAAATATGACACGCTACCACCCTTGAAACCGAGTGATAACTTAAAACCCGTGATTCCCCCAAAACCGTGGTTTCATTTTGGAAGTGGCAATTTCGCAACTAAGGCAGAAACATTATTAAGAATTACACTCAAGTTATTGAATGTCATCATTCATATTATAGAAGATGCGGTTCCAATAGTAATCCAGCAAAAATCATTGAGTATTATTCCATCTAGTCCAATCAGAAGAAGAACGGGTAACAATGACCTTTGTACTTGTGAGTTTTAAGTAGTGTAGCCATTTTTATTTTTGCATTCACATTTTAATCAATAAGGTTTTTAATAAGATTTAATATTTTTTTATTTTTCTGTTTTATACTTATTTCAAAACTGAGTTATCGTTTCTCAGCTGACGTCACTCCTAAACGGCATTCAGCGTCTTCAAGCGGTGGAGACGTTCAACTGCCAGATGACAAAAATACCCTTCGAAAGAAAGTGCCTTACAATTCGATATCGGGACATTTCACTTCGATTGGGTATTTTGCCAATGATGCTGTTTTTATGAGGCTCTATGGAAATTTAAGAGCCGCTTATTCTAGTCATAAGGTTTGTGAAATAAGTATTGCAATATTGTACAGTTAAGCTGTAGATTACCATCATAGACACCGAAAGAAAGCATTTATAAATGATTCTACGACTACTTTTAGTCAAATTGAATATAGACACATAGTTTTACAATCTTTGTGTATTTAATTGCCCATTTCTTAACTTGTTTATGATTTGGCGTACTTTTTTTGATATATGAGGTTTTCAGCTGTAACAAGTTTGATTTTGTGAATTTATTAGCTTATGTAATATCTGATAAAATATTTATTTGTTTAAGGTTAACCTGGAATCTACGATAAGTGTTTTCTTGAAATTTGTTTCTACAACACTTGATAGTGTTGCCATACAACTAGAAGTTATGACTGACAAAGAGGCGGGAAAGGTTGCCGAAGAAGTTTTGTATTATTTAAAATGCATATTACCAATCAAACCTGATAACTCTGTGTTCTGCGTCACCCAGATGCTAAAATGTCTATCATCTATTAATATGACAGCATATCGTAATGATTTGAAAACCTTTTTCACAAAAAATAATGCCTCCAACACAAATGAATGGGATAGTAAAAGCGATTCAAAATGTTCTGCCTTAAGTTTTTATAGGGAGGTTATGATTGTCAATAACAGTGAAAAATATGTTAATTTTGATTCTATGAAGGATTACGATGACGTATCTCTGAATTCTCCACGACATATTTCTAATGGAATTTGTTGGAGCTCTAAATCATTTTCCACTGATAACCACTTACAAATGGATAAAGATTGTTACTTGAATGTGAAAAATTTCTCAAAATGCAAAATTGATAAGAAATGGAGTACAAATAAACAGGATTTAGCTCGTTATTTGAGGCTCATAGAACCAGTTGTTATTCAAGCCCTCAAGGTAAATTATGATTTATATATTTTGTTAAACTATTATGTGATAACACTAACTATATTTTATTCTGAAATTAACCAAATATTAATAAAATTTCTTGCAGAGTTATACCATACAAAATAACATTTCTCTACAATGTAGAGTATTGGAGTTATTAAATCAACTTCTGGCTCTGAGAGTAAATTACTGTTTGTTAGACAGCGATCAGGTCTTTATAGAATTTGTTTTGAAGCAACTCGAAAACATAGAGCATCATGAAATACTGTGAGTTAATGCTAAATATCTAAGATTTTTAATATATTAACAAGTACACCCAATCCTTTTTTTACGCGATACATTGGTTCCAGAAAGTGACGCGTAAAAAAAATCGCGTAAAAAAAACTAAATTTTCATATATTTTAATTAATCGGTTCCGAAAATCCAAATATCGCGTAAAAAAGTACCAAAAACGTATGAAAAAACAAAATTTGTTCTTCAAATTCGCGCAAAAAAAATCTTTTGATTTTCATTTCTTTATTGATTAATCAAAATACAACGAGAAACTAATTATAATAGTAACATAATTATATTCAGTTATTTTATTCGAACTATTCGCTGCTGTCACTCTCGATTGTAAGAAATAATCGTTTGCGATTTTTGGACCGAACGATCTGAGTTTCGCTTGAATCTGAATTTTCTATTGACTCATCTAATATTGTAATATTTCTTGGAGATTCTTGATCTGATTCGATGATTATCGTATCGGATTTATTTTGTTCATCCGATGGTAACTTCTTTTTCTTTACAATAAATTCCGTTATAAGTTTTTGGTTTGTTTGTTGCATGTCTCGTGGCTGTAATTCTTTATGAAGTTCGGCGTAGTTGATCATGCAGAGTCTTATATCATTTTCAAATTTTCTAGCACGCCTAGTATCGGGATCGTTCGTCAAAAAAAAATTTACCATCTGTTTTGACATTTTCAAACCTTCTTGAATGATTTCAGCTTTGAAAGTTGGTTCCTCTGCTTCTTCGTCACTGCTATTATCTGAATCGTTATTAGCTGTAGCAATTTCCATCAATTCCTCGTCACCTAGCATTTGATCGCGTAAGATCTCGTCAATATCTTCACATGTAGTATTTTCGAAGCCTTCATTTTGTACGGTGTGTAGCAAATTTATAATTTCCGAATAAATAGTGACATTTTCTGTAGGAGATATTTCACTTTTAATACATTCTGGCCAAAGTGATTTCCAGCATGCATTCAATGTAGATGGTCTTAAATCCGAAATCGCTGAAGCCGCGTAAGTGATGCAATCCATAAAAGAAAAACTTTTCCAAGCATCGCTCTGTTCATTTTGTACATGCCTAAAACATCAACATGAATGTTTTTACTGCAAGAATAATATTTCCATCTTCGGTTCGTATTTTATATTTTGCATTACAAATATTTGGACGTCTGGAGGTCATTTACGTAAAATTTATGACCGGGAGACGTGCCATTCAACGAATTTAATAAATGCATTTATTTAAAAACGTTTTAAAACATATTTACATCATATGATTTTGCGCAGTCATCATTTTTTTGAAAGAATTTCTTCTGTAAAAAAAAATTCGAAAAAATCCCGTAACATCGAGTAAATCGCGTAAAAAAAAGTACCGGTGCCGTTCAAAAAAATCGCGTATAATCAAAATCGCGCAAAAAAAAAGTCGCGTAAAAAAAGGATTGGGTGTATTACCATTTTTCCAATGATTTTGATCTACCAAATTTGATAATTTTATTTTCAGTAATTGTGGAGAGTTAGTGCGATGTATTTTCACATTCTTGGTGCATTTGTCAGCTGCTAAACATCACACGAAACAACTAATGGATATTCCGAAGGTGATTTATATTACAATTAGTATAGTCTAAATTCAAGTACCATATTTTGATCATTATAACTGTCTTGGCCGTGTGGTCCGGTGCTCAGAGCTTTATTCGGGTACGGGTCTGTGCTCAAGTCCCGGCAAGGTCAAAACAAATTTAGATTTTTTCAATTTAATTTTGAGATCTTGGACATCGGTGTATTTTTTGATGTCCGTTTTTGTCGAGTAAGTCTTGACTTATAAAAATTCTCATTGAGTACATCTAGCGTGATTTTCTAATTTAACCTTTAGAGTATGGACGTACATGTACGTCGGCGCCATTTTTCTGTAAAGGAGTATGGACATACTTTTAACCCAACACAGGAGTGTCTGTTTGTGACTATATGTATATGCTTTAAGTATATTCATTGAAAAAAAAAACAATTTTCATGTTAAGAAATATCAGTAAAGTAAAGTAAAGTCAGTATAGATCTATTCACTCCTCAAAAGGGCTAAATATATATTTGGTGCAAATTATAAGAAAATTGACTGCCCTTTGAATACTGCATAATTACATCAATTATTATTTAATAAAACTACTTGAAAGGGGTGCAAAGTAACCTTAAACCATTATTTTAAATGTACGCAAATTACAAAAGTGACTTGAAACCTTTCAGCTATTTTGACAACGTTTTTATCATTATTTACTAACCATTTCTAGCTCATTCAACTCTGCGATGGCCTAATGGCAAGTGGAGTGCATTCAGAGTGTGTTGAATCTCTTCATCCAGTAGCATATCGAGTTTTTGTGAGTGGCCAGAATCTGCAGCCAGGGTCCTTGGGTAGGCAGCAGACTTTAGAGGCGCAGGTCACAAAAGAAGTCATTTTTGCTATGCTACAGAAACTTATGCACGATGTTAAGGTATAATTGTTAATGTTTTCTATTACCCTTTATTTTTAATACGATTGCTCTTAATCTGGGGTGTGAAGTTGGAGTCGTAAAAAATCAGGCAACTCTGATTGTTTATTTTTATTAAATTGAAATAAACAAGTTATTCATTTCATTAGGTATTAAAAAATACACAGACTTAATATAAAATTTTGCACTTTTCGAAGTCGGTTGAGTCAGATCATTTTTAGCTGCCGAAATCTTTTTCGTGGTTTTTTCACAACTCCACAGTTCAGCTTTAAATAAAATTAATTCATAACTGATTGATTGAGTGAATAATATTTCTATCTTCGTCTATATGTATATTTAAGAAATGAAGAAAACAAAAAAATAATTTCATAGTACAATCATTTGCTGAAACAATGATTTAAAAATTAACCCTCCAAGGACGAGCGTCACCATATGGTCACACAAAACACCGTTGTCTATCGATCCCACTATTTATACTTTTTCTACCTGAATATCGTTGCTTTCGCTCATATTTGGTTAAGAAGGGTACGGACTACAGTTAGTCATCAGCCGTAGGAACAGGAACGGTCTCCAAAAGCACATGTGATTTTTTGAATTTCCGTTTTTTTTAATTTACTTTTTGAAACTGTTAGATATTTTTTTATAAAAACATAAAATTATTTACAGTTATTTTGCTAATATATTTGTTTTGAAATGATGTTGATCTAAAGAGGTCAAATTGTAAATATTTTAAAAAAAATCACGTTTAGCTATATTTCAACCCCGAATGTTTGCAAGCCCATACGGTCACTTTTGTCCTTACTACTGTCCGTACTCAATATTACACGGTAATAAAAGGATGAGCATGACCATATAGTCATGCGGGGTTTCTATACAACGACTTTGCGATTTTTTTTTTTTTAATTTTGGATAGGAATAAAAGTTATCCGTGACTTCAATATGGCTTAGAAAATATTTTTTTTTTTGTCGGAAAAAAGCTCTCGTCTCTGGAGGGTTAAAAACATCTGATATCCGAATTATAAACAGTATCAATCAACCGAAGTATCTAGTAAAAAGGTCTTCATTGCAACTAATGGCCATGTCTTTCTAGGTGGTCAAATTGATGTCATCAATCCTTATATTCTCAGAGGAAAATTCTGAGAGCTATTTTCTATGGTCTCGACTCGCATGTGATACACTTCTCCAGCTCCTTAAGCAGCGCTGTGCGGATATTAACTCTGTAGAAAGTTTCACTTGCATGGAAAAACTATTTGACTGCATTCATCGAGAAGTTTTATTCGATCAAAGCAGAATTGAAACAATTATTAAAATTATGTTTGATAAGCCACCTGATCATGTGAGTTATGAGTATAATATTAATATGTTATACCTAGATAATTGATGTTTTAAGAAATATATTTATTAAGTTCTATTTATTTAAGATTTATTTCTATTTTAGGAGCATGCTTCAAATGAAACGAAAGAACGTTGGTTGGCAACATTGCTATTATTTTTACGAAAAGTCATCTCAAACTATCCGGAAACTGAAATATTGTTGTCTTTAAACTATCTCAAAACTGCTCATATTTCCCCGGCAGCCATTTTCTTCAACTTACAAGACGAGATAGATCCTCTTAATGTGCAAACAGTCAATGAAAATTGTGCAAATCTTTCTCCAGATGTCATATTTGTGAGATTCTTGTTCAGGATAATTACTTACTCGCTAGTCGAGTTTGAAAATTGTGATGAAAGAAATCTCGTTGAACTTGGACATAGCGATAAAGACATGATAGATGGAAAGAATTCATATTGGTGCAGCTTGACAACGAGTTTTATCTGTCAAGTAAAGCATTTGTTATATTTAAAAGGTAAAGTGCAAAGAATTAGTAGAGCGATACATTATGATTGAATTATGATAGTACAATGCTTGAACATGTTCCGTAGAATAAATATTTCGAGTTTCATAATTTCATAACTCTTTTTTGATGATTACAAAAGTGTTTTATACTTGTGATTAATAAAATCATTTCTACTTACAGATGGCTGTAAATTCCCTCTTCTAGCCAAAATGGCGCAGACTGTTTTACAAAATGAGCAAAGTGGGTTGAATACGGGGCTCTATACTCCTGAAGAAAACATTCCATTAGAAAGATTGTCTGCCATCTGTACAAGGCTATCGTGGAGGCAGCCATTATTGACAGTGCACTGGTGTCATTTGTTGATGAGACTTAAATTCCTCGATCAGAAGTATTGGAGCACTCTTTTTGGATTTCTGCAAAAACCGTCCAAGCAAACTGAAAATAACAGGCAGAGAAATTTGCATAATGAAATCTTGCAAATTGGATGCTTTATGTCACTTTGCGAATACTTTGTTAGTAATCCAATCGTGAATATTTACAAACTGCATTTTTTTAAATTTCAATGCGGTTTTGTAAATTTTATATCTGTTTTTTCAGGTTGATAATGGCTTGGATGAAGTTATTTATTTGACTTGGTTGTTAGTGAACAGAACCCATTTGATTGTTAGATATTATTCTGAGGATATTGTGAAGGAACTTGTTGACAGAGTCAATGACAACACGAGTGCATCTGGATTACTATTGCAAGCTATCGCTGCTAGATGTCACCCATGCATAAAGGTTTTTTTATACTAATTATACCAACTAGCTGTAAGCCCGTTGCCCAGCAACGTGAGATTTTTGTTGCATAGTATTAATTTTAATTTTATTTTATGGTATTTTATTTTATTTTATTTTATTTTATTTTATTTTATTTTATTTTATTTTATTTTATTTTATTTTATTTTATTTTATTTTATTTTATTTTATTTTATTTTATTTTATTTTATTTCATTTAATTTTTATTTATTTTATTTTATTTTTATAATATATTTTGGAATAATGTTTATGTTTGCTAACAACCATTTTTCGTAGAAGCAGAAATTTCGTAAAATATTTAATTTTTGGAGTAATGTTTAAGTTTGCTAACAACCATTTTTCGTAGGAGCAGAAATTTAGTAAATTATTTAATATTTGGAATAATGTTCAAGTTTGCTAACAACCATTTTTCGTAGTAGCAGAAATTTCGTAAATTATTGAATTTTTGGAATAATGTTCAAGTTTGCTAACAACCATTTTTCGTAGGAGTAGAAATTTTGTAAAATATTTAATATTTGAAATAATGTTTAAGTTTGCTAACAACCATTTTTCGTAGTAGCCGAAATTTCGTAAATTATTTAATATTTAGAATAATGTTCATGTTTGCTAACAACCATTTTTCGTAGGAGTAGAAATTTCGTGAAATATTTAATATTTGAAATAATGTTTAAGTTTGCTAACAACCATTTTTCGTAGTAGCCGAAATATCGTAAATTATTGAATTTTTGGAATAAAGTTTAAGTTTGCTAACAACCATTTTTCGTAATAGCCGAAATATCGTAAATTATTGAATTTTCGGAATAAAGTTCAAGTTTGCTAACAACCATTTTTCGTAGGAGCAGAAATTTAGTAAATTATTTAATATTTGGAATAATGTTCAAGTTTGCTAACAACCATTTTTCGCAGTAGCAGAAATTTCGTGAATTATTGAATTTTTGGAATAAAGTTTAAGTTTGCTAACAACCATTTTTCGTAGGAGCAGAAATTTAGTAAATTATTTAATATTTGGAATAATGTTCAAGTTTGCTAACAACCATTTTTCGTAAGAGCAGAAATTTCGTATATTATTTAATATTTGGAATAATGTTCAAGTTTGCTAACAACCATTTGTCGTAGTAGCCGAAATATCGTAAATTATTTAATATTTGGAATAATGTTCAAGTTTGCTAACAACCATTTTTCGTAATAGCAGAAATTTCGTAAATTATTATATTTTGGAATAATGTTCAAGTTTGCTAACAACCATTTTTCGTAGGAGCAGAAATTTCGTAAATTATTTAATATTTGGAATAATGTTCAAGTTTGCTAACAACCATTTTTCGTAGGAGTAGAAATTTCGTAAAATATTTAATATTTGAAATAATGTTTAAGTTTGCTAACAACCATTTTTCGTAGTAGCCGAAATTTCGTAAATTATTTAATATTTAGAATAATGTTCATGTTTGCTAACAACCATTTTTCGTAAGAGTAGAAATTTCGTAAAATATTTAATATTTGAAATAATGTTTAAGTTTGCTAACAACCATTTTTCGTAGTAGCCGAAATTTCGTAAATTATTTAATATTTAGAATAATGTTCATGTTTGCTAACAACCATTTTTCGTAAGAGTAGAAATTTCGTAAAATATTTAATATTTGAAATAATGTTTAAGTTTGCTAACAACCATTTTTCGTAGTAGCCGAAATTTCGTAAATTATTTAATTTTTGGAATAATGTTTAAGTTTGCTAACAACCATTTTTCGTAGTAGCAGAAATTTCGTAAATTATTTAATATTTGGAATAATGTTTAAGTTTGCTAACAACCATTTTTCGTAGTAGCAGAAATTTCGTAAATTATTTAATATTTGGAATAATGTTCAAGTTTGCTAACAACCATTTTTCGTAATAGCAGAAATTTCGTAAATTATTATATTTTGGAATAATGTTCAAGTTTGCTAACAACCATTTTTCGTAGGAGCAGAAATTTCGTAAATTATTTAATATTTGAAATAATATTCAAGTATGCTAACAACCATTTTTCGCAGTAGCAGAAATTTCGTGAATTATTGAATTTTTGGAATAAAGTTTAAGTTTGCTAACAACCATTTTTCGTAGTAGCCGAAATATCGTAAATTATTAAATTTTTGGAATAAAGTTTAAGTTTGCTAACAACCATTTGTCGTAGTAGCCGAAATATCGTAAATTATTGAATTTTTGTAATAAAGTTCAAGTTTGCTAACAACCATTTTTCGTAATAGCCGAAATATCGTAAATTATTGAATTTTCGGAATAAAGTTCAAGTTTGCTAACAACCATTTTTCGTAGGAGCAGAAATTTAGTAAATTATTTAATATTTGGAATAATGTTCAAGTTTGCTAACAACCATTTTTCGTAGAAGCAGAAATTTCGTAAATTATTTAATTTTTGGAATAATGTTTATGTTTGCTAACAACCATTTTTCGTAATAGCAGAAATTTCGTAAATTACTTATTTTTTGGAATAATGTTAAAGTTTGCTAACAACTATTTTTCGTAGAAGCAGAAATTTCGTAAATTATTTAATTTTTAGAATAATGTTTAAGTTTGCTAACAACCATTTGTCGTAGTAGCCGAAATATCGTAAATTATTGAATTTTTGTAATAAAGTTCAAGTTTGCTAACAACCATTTTTCGTAGGATCAGAAATTTCGTAAATTATTGAATTTTTGGAATAATGTTCAAGTTTGCTAACAACCATTTTTCGTAGTAGCAGAAATTTCGTAAATGATTTAATATTTGGAATAATGTTCAAGTTTGCTAACAACCATTTTTCGTAGGAGCAGAAATTTCGTAAATTATTTAATATTTGGAATAATGTCCAAGTTTGCTAACAACCATTTTTCGTAGGAGCAGAAATTACGTAAATTATTTAATATTTGGAATAATGTTCAAGTTTGCTAACAACCATTTTTCGTAGGATCAGAAATTTCGTAAATTATTGAATTTTTGGAATAATGTTCAAGTTTGCTAACAACCATTTTTCGTAGTAGCAGAAATTTCGTAAATTATTTAATTTTTGGAATAAAGTTCAAGTTTGCTAACAACCATTTTTCGTAGTAGCCGAAATTTCGTAAATTATTGAATTTTTGGGATAATGTTCAAGTTTGCTAACAACCATTTTTCGTAGGAGCAGAAATTTCGTAAATTATTTAATATTTGGAATAATGTCCAAGTTTGCTAACAACCATTTTTCGTAGGAGCAGAAATTTCGTAAATTATTTAATATTTGGAATAATGTTCAAGTTTGCTAACAACCATTTGTCGTAGTAGCAGAAATTTCGTGAATTATCGAATTTTTGCAGTAGTAGCAGAACAGATGCCGTAAATTTTTTAATTTTGGGACATCAGTACGCACACATTTGTGGGTTGTGATTTGTCAATTGTGAATTGTGATTATTTTATCGGCTATTAATATATAGATTATACTATTTACTAATATATGTACATAACATATTAAAATTAAATGATTCTTTTACGATTGATGCTTTATCTTATTCATTTTTGATTTTTGATTAAATATGTTTTAATTTTAGGGCACATTTGGTATAAAAGTATGTAAGATTCTATCAGGATGCCATTCCACACAATCGGGATCTCTTCTCCTATTTATCTGTCGGCTGATTGGAACTCTTCACCCTTCGAATTCATTTCCCTTTGCTAGGCTTGCTATTGATAGATGCAAGTATCTTGCGTCACTTACTGCCGAAGAAACTGAATCTCAACTACCAAAAGAAGATTTACAGATCGCTCTAGATACACTGCAGAAAGACCATGTTCATATCAGGTAAAACATTTAATTTTTTGTTTGTTTTTGAAATACAAGGTGTAATGCATATTTGTGATTGGAAAAATGTGTATGTTTTATATTTTGCAAAAGTCTTTACTTCAATATACAATTAGTCCCTCCTGTTGCTATTTTAATCTTTGAGGACGCAATTAATAACTATTTATCAACTACAAATAAAACCTCAGAAGGTCAAAATTTCAAAAGTAATAAAAAATGTTCAGAAGCAAAAAAATAATCGCTTTGATCCAATATAGTTTATCAGCTCATTTTAAATCTTGCTTTCGTGGTCTTTTTACAATATACAGTCGAACTTGGTTATTACAAGGAAGATGAGACTGACTGAATTTTCTCGTTATATCAGAGAATATGTATTTATAAATGCTTACAAACATATCCATCATATGAAGACATGAAGTATCTGGAGCGGTCACAGTCAGACAAACAAAAAGTCAGAATTCAAACAAAAATACACAATAAGAATTTATTTACACACCCCGTTACACACATATTACATTTTTCTGTCAATCCACAATTCTTATAAAATTTTAAATTTACGCTTGTTTCATTGATTTTACTTTCATTGACATTGCTTGGATGCCCGAAAAGTAGCTCGTTATAAAAATGAATAAATGTATGGAGAAAACCATAAACTAAAATGTCAACGAATGTTTCTTCATTATATCCGAGATCACACTATTTCCGCGATCGTAATAACCAAGTTTGACTGTAATTCATTTATTTGATAAAAATATACAAAGTATGATTGATAAATTATCACAACTCTTCAGTGGAAAATAAGAATTGATATCGTCATTATTCTTTTGAAAATCCTTCTCAAAAAGTGAAATGACGTGTCACATCTAATTACGCAAGTGGAATAAAAAATTATCAATTTTTATTTTATATTGAAAATGATTTTTTACAAAGTAAACACAGAATCCATGGACATCAAAAAGATAACTTTTTATCAAGTATCATGTTTGCTTTCATAATGTTTTTTTAATCTATATTTTCGAAACTTTTTTATGTATTCCCCAGGCATCCGACTCTCATACAAGAGGTGAACATCTTGGCGTCGACATTCTTTGATTTGTCTCCCCTCGATTTATCTCAAGACAGGCCGATAAATGCGCAATATATAAATACAACAGCTGTTGATAATGGGTGGCTAGTTAATCAAATTAAAAATAGGTATGACTTTAATTTTAACAGCAATATTAAAAAAGTTTGATACAGCTCTCAATGCTGTGCTAATATAGTCTTGAAAGTCAGGTTCATATTTCCATGTATTAACCCGATCACTGCTAACGTCACAGCATCTGTGACACCATATTTTCATGCCCTGACTGCTAGCGTCGTAGCATCTGTGACGCGAAGTTTCAACTGACTAAAATGTACGAAATCGTTGGCATAGAGGACTGATTGTTTTATTAAAATATCGTCTGATTTGTCCTGTTACTGCTGCCTTTTTACGGTTGTCAAAACAATTAGGTATTATAAATTATATTATTTATTATAAACATCGATATTTCAAACTCTTTCGATCTATTGGGTTTGGCGCGAAAGTTTCAAATCAATTTTAGAATTCCGCGACTGCGCATTTCGTACATAGTGTTACGTCATCGCCATTCAAATGCATTTGAAGAAGAACTCTGCGCGGGGACTCATTTTGTCGCGTTAATATATTTTAGTGAATATTCCCGCGATCTTTTTTGTACGTGTTTATACATCATGTCTTGTTTAATCGTCAAAGTTGAGTAAACATAGTATTGTCTTTTTATTCTAACCGTATAGAACTGTGTTTTGCGACATTTTAAAAGTTGTGATGACTTCAATAAAGAATTTTAAGCAAATGTTTGTTGGTAATTAATTGTTTTTTTATTAATTGTGCGTGCTCTCAATTGATTGCGTGTTAAGAAATTTGTTATAATTTATTACGTCATAAAACTTATTCGACTTTTTTATTACATAATTATCAAATTATCATGACGGAAGAGATTGAAATATAAAATAAATTGTGAATGATGAATTACTCTGATTATGATATGTCCGAAGATGAATTGAAGATCAGTGTATGTGAAATTTCGTCAGCAATAAAAAGTTATTTTTATCCATGTCCGCTCCCAATGTGGAGCATACAACCTTATAGACGTGATATAATTAAGTATTTCAACTGAGGGTGCTTGATGGAATTTCAATATCAAATTTGAATTTTGTACTTTTCCATGAGTTTTGTCGCTAACGACCCGGGTTTCGCCTTTCGGCGTCTTCAGGCATTTCAAGTGCACGGATGTACTTGAACTTGAACTGACAGTCAGTCAGTTCAAGTACATCGGTGTACAGTAATTAAAAAGCAACCAATTTTCCTTTACTTTACAAAGTATTATCCTGTCTGAATAGATAGTTAACATAATCATATAAAAAAATATGGCATATGAATGCTTTGTCAATGCCGTATAACTTTGCTTTAATCGCTAATCACATGTATGTATTGTTTTTTTCTAGATGTTACAAAAATGTCAGCAAACCCCAAATATTCGGAAAATACGCTAGCATAGCAAAGTTATTGGCTTCATTAAATATCGAAAAATTAAACAGTATTGTCACTTGTCCTGAATTTGACCGTCAGATTATTAGTCATACTTTAAAATTGGGAACGGATATGTACATAGAAATGTTTGTTCATAAAATATCCGAATGGGAAATAATCGAATCTCAAAAACGTAAAGAACAAATAAAATTACAAATATCAAACAATGAGGAGAATATTGTGAAAGATACCGGCAGCAATATGGAAACGAACATTCTGAATATTGCAAATAATTTTGTGAGATTCAAGAAAATTGAACCCCAATCTCAGTTTTTTGTCTCAATTCAAGATCCATCAGAAATGATTACAGAAAAGAGCGATCAGAATGCATCTCCTAGTAAATTTGGAAAGTTGAAAATTGAAATCAGGGATGAAAAAACAGATATTATTTTACCTGAGATGGATCCTCTGTTGTCAGTCTCCTTGCTCAGCTTGGAGAGATCTGTTCAAACCATAGTGGCTTTATTCCCTAGGCAAAGTAGGCCTTTGAGTCAATTCGACAATGGGAACTACACTGATAATCAAACCATGGACAAATACACGAGACGTTGCTTCCAAGTTTTCAGAGATAAATTATTTCACCAGGAATTAGTCTGCATACAGTATTTGGTTACTAGTTATTTAGAATGCATGAAGAATATTGAAACCGCTCTGGAAAATGTGGATTGTGATGTTTGCGAAAAGGTTATGGAATTATTCCTTCCGAGAAGTTTGGCAAAAAATCTTATGTCGTTCTCTGTGATTTCACTTCAGTACAATTTGTACCTGATTAAATTGTGTGAAGATAATTCGTTATCTGATAGTGTTAGTTTCGATAGTACTCTAGATATTTGCATAGTTAATGCATCAAAGACTTTCATGTTGGACTCTGTTTGGAAAGAACTGAATGTTGATACAAATGTTACCAGAGTTCAATCCGCCATTAATTGTCTCTACACGTACGTCAGATATTCTGTTAAAGTAAGTTTACACAAAAAAAAAATACTTTTTAAGATTTGGAATTGATTTTTGTTTTATTGGGAAGTTCAACAAGTATATGTGCAGTTATTATTACAAGTAATATATCAAATGAAAAAGAGAAAAAATTTAAAATTTGTGACCGTTTTGAAATGCAATTTGAGCCATGAATTTTATGTACCTCAATCATATTTAAATTTTTGTGTTGATTTTTTATACTAAGGATTTTTTATACACAATATCAATATTTTTCATTATTACATTATTTTTTTTATACCATGTCCGCTCCCAATGTGGAGCATATGGACTCCTAATGGAATTAATCTCAGCAGAAGTGTTTCTATGAGAACTGCTTGTTACTCAGTTTCTCAACCTCTCTGTTTCCAAAGAGAGTAGGAATAGAAGGAAAGGGCTAGGACAGGACTAGTGGTTAGCTAATCGCTCTCGATATGCCCCGTTCATAGGATAGGATGGGTGGGAGGGGGAAATTCAAGACATCACATACATCCAAGCCCTTCAGACAGAAACAGAAATTCATAAATCTATTGAAAAATCAATTTATAAAACTGCTCGTACTGGGATTCGAACCCGTGACCTCCGTAGCGGCAGCCAACGACGTTGACCGCTCGACCACACAGGCGGCAACATATAATTGTATTAACAAACTTTGATTAGTATCGCTATTCATGTACATCTAAGTATTTTTCCATCTATTCTATTATCTAGTGCCATTCTACACACATTTATCAGTGATATTTGACAATTTCATTATTCCAATTATTTTTTGCCAATGAACAAAAGAATTTTTTAAAAAGGTTAATTTTTATAAACTAATCTGTAGCTATATAATATTGAAATACCAAATAATACTGTTTCTAGATTAACCCACAAATAAAAATTCTATCTACAATATCTATTTATTTTTATTTTATTTCACAATGAAACTTACAGGATTTTTTATTTTAGGACAGTCACCCAATAACTCTAGTCAATTTAGTCCAATCAAGTGAAGATTCTTCCAAAAGTACAAGTGAATTAGCATCAACATGTGACCGATTCCTTACCCTTGTCCAGTACTGGCAAGATAATTTTTACAATAAGCTTAATGGTAAAACTACAAATATAATGTCATACAAGATTCAACACGCTGTGGAAAATCTTTTGGTCCAATTATGCAGGTAGGAATGTTTTCAGAAATTCAATTATTTGCTATTCCACAGTATTTAATAAAATACAACTTTCTTATAATTATTCTATTTTTCGCAGATGTGATTTTGCGAGTTCTTTTACTCTCATTCCTTCCCTAGCTTGGGATGGCTTAGAAATATTTGAAAATATTACTAAACCAACAATGAGTGATATGAAAAATGATGTGCAGTCAACTAATAAGCTGTCGCAACTTATAGAGAGAAGACTGAAAAAACAAATAGTCATTCCAATAACTTCTTTACAAGATATGGATGTATTGGAACAGTATCTTTTTAGGTAAGTTTCCAACTTGTTAATATTTATATTATTTTTTATGTTAAAAAGAAATGAAAATACTAAACAAATGCCGTCAACTGTCACAAATTAGTCCAGAGTAAGTAGTGACACATCGTTTTTTAGGTAATTCCCATTGGCAGACATTTTATATACTTTAAATTATTCTCTTAATGCCAGAATTTAAAAAAATGTTTTTTTAGACAACTTTACTGTCAACATTTTATTTGACACACATTACAAAATATTTTACCTTCTTGACTTACTTACATCACAATTTTGAACCACTATTCCAATGTTGTGTTGTAAAAAATCAGAAAAAATGAGTGTATATCATGCTGGGTTTGTCACATCACACATTTTCATTACATTATTTTTTACCATATTATTTGTCAACCTTGTGCAATGTTAATTAAATAAATAACCAAATACTGACCCTTTTGCCCCTTCATGAGATAATGTCATACATTGGTTATCCCTACTCACAATATTTTTAGAATGAATGTTGATTTTTTTAATGTTTACGTTATTTTTATCTAATTCCTAGGGTAAACTTCATCGGATGGACGAATAAAAAGAGTTATGAAGAAATTTGGGTAAGCTTACTTGGTGCTCTACAAGGAAACGGTACACATTGGGCCGTACGAGGAATGATGCAACTTTTGCTCTCCACTAACGCATACCGATGTACTAGAGACGGTCCAGCAGCAAGCTCTAGGTAAAATATATAATATTCTTTACATCACTATTTAGATGTTCAATGTCAATACTTGGCGAAAAGGCATCATATTGAAAAAATAATTAAACACTTTACTTTTATTATTTATTTTCAACTGGTGGTTGACTCAACTTCATTCATCAATCCAACGTCAGTTAAAGATGCTCGTGATGAGCAAATGCGATTCTTATTCTAATAAATAATTGTGGAAAGAGTGCACAAAAGAGTGTTTATTATTCTTTACATCACATACTTTGGCTTCCTTGGCACTAGGGAATCCAATCCCGAGCCAAAATGTTGATCCCGGGATTTCGAGATTAGGATTTTTCGATCCCGGGATCCCGGGACTGGTCCCGGGATCAGTACATTAAAAAAAAAAATAAAAAATGATAATATTGGTGAAAAATAAATTTAAAAAAATATTCTTTATTATATTACCAGCTGTAAGCTGCCAATATGTTACCAAAAAGCTCTCTTAATCTCAGTTATTCGCGATTCAGAGGTGAATGAGTGGATTTTTTAATTACTTGTAAAAAATAAGCGAAATCATTACTACATTCTTAATAATTTTATTGAAGTAAATAGACGTCATTTAAATATTTTAATATTCCCACAGAGTACCAAAGCATTGATTGTTTCGCCATTTAATCAAAGGTTTCGGTTTACCGTACAAAATGAATGTTTATGAATAGTAAATTCCGCAAAACAAACACTATTAATATCTGGTAACATTCATTGATGTAGAGAACAAAGTGAAAAATAAATTTAAACAATATCGAAATATGAAGCCTTATAATAAATAACAAACAATAAATATTGTCGACAAATGCATTCAAATACAGTACATGTGGTGCGTACATTTAATAATTGGCATCAAGTTACCTTTTCCGCTGCCACATGCTCTTATCGTTAGTCTTAAAGTCTTAATCTAAATCGCAAAGATAAAGTCTTAGTAATAAAATTGGTTATCATTTATTTCATATGCTTGAACTGCCGACTTGAAAACCAACACGTTTCTGTTTTAAAATCAATCCCGAAGTTTCGGTATTATGTCTTCTAATCCCGGGATTGAAATGTATCGAAAACTGTACGGGATTCCGGGATTGGATTCCCTACTTGGCACTAAAAGTCTATATTAATTTCTTCATAGAATATTATTTTATCAAAAGTGCGATATGTATTATTTTAAATTTGAATCGTTCAAACTATGTACATTCTCACAAATTTTGTCATTAACGACCCGGGTTTCGCCTTTCGGCATCTTCAGGTATTCAAGTGCACGGATGAACTTGAACTGACGCTTAGTAAATGAAAGTTTCGTGTTTATATAAGATATAAATGCATCACTGAGTCCAAAGCCACTGCTGGCAAAAAGGATAAGCCCAGGGGAATGCCAACAGATTTGACTAGTGAGCAGTTTCAAGAATTATATAATTTGTTTGTCGGCAAAGGTTTTATGATTATATGATTTTATGGTTATATAGGGTATAGAAGAGGAGATGTGGGAAAATTTGATATTTCGTTTAAAATCGGAAGATTTTGCAGCTGTGTAGCCCATTTTCTTATAAACTAGCCGCTTTTCATTCAGAAATACATAGACTTGTGAGTGTTCCTTTAAACGAAATAAACTTTAATATCGAATTGAAAATCATCAAACAAATCGCCATAAACAATGGATACGATATGTCTCTTATAGACAATCTTTTATCAAAAAAACAAACTAAACTTGCAGAAAAAATGTTATTTAAAGGTATAGTGTCAAAGGACATAGATCATACTAGGTATTGGCGTAGAATCATTTTTTTAGGAAATACAAGTCTTAAAATTAAAAAACAGCTAGCTGATAGTGTAAGACCTGCTTTTTACTGTAAAAACTCTTTAGGCAAATTATTAGTTAATAATAAAGATAAAATACATTACTTAAATAAATCCGGGATTTATAGATTGCAATGCTCTTGTTGTACAAAGTTTTATATCGGCAAAACAGAAAGAACACTGAACATCCGGGTTTTAGAACATATGGCAGCCTTTAGATTGAAAAAAGACACGTCTACTTTTGCTAATCACTTAATATCGGAAGGACACGTGTTCAATCAGGAACAAGGGATAAAAATGTTACACCCAAATACGGACAGTCATAAGCTCTTTTTCCAAGAAATTTTAGAAATCAACAAAGCACAGCTGCAAAATCTTCCGATTTTAAACGAAATATCAAATTTTCCCACATCTCTTCTATACCCTATATAACCATAAAATCATATAATCATAAAACCTTTGCCGACAAACAAATTATATAATTCTTGAAACTGCTCACTAGTCAAATCTGTTGGCATTCCCCTGGGCTTATCCTTTTTGCCAGCAGTGGCTTTGGACTCAGTGATGCATTTATATCTTATATAAACACGAAACTTTCATTTACTAAGCGTCAGTTCAAGTTCATCCGTGCACTTGAATGCCTGAAGATGCCGAAAGGCGAAACCCGGGTCGTTAATGACAAAATTTGTGAGAATGTACTTAGTTTGAACGATTCAAATTTAATATTGAAATTCCACCAAGCACCTTCAGTCGAAATCTTAACACATATAGGTCCGCAGATTTGCATACTAAAAAATGCGCGGGAGCCGGCCGAATTTTGGGGAAATGGAACTTTTTTTGCGCTCACGTTTAAATTGCGATAACTATTTAACCGATTGATGTATATTTTTTTTTCTTTCAGAAAAGCGTTCGTATGGTTTTATACATATAAAAATATGATAAAATCAGTGTTTCTCAACCGAGGGTTTCATATAAAGAGTCTTAACAACTTAAAAATAAAGTTATTTAGTAAGAAATGGCTATAAAGAGTTGCAATAATATACACTAATTTAAAATAAAATTACTGGTTACTATCCCCCCCCCCCATCTCCTTCTTCTCAGCAACGACAACTATTTTAGTTTTTTTGAGATATTGTAAAACCGAAAATAAACTCTGTTCTATATCGTAAGGTTTCATTCGCAACTCTCAGATATTTTTAAATAATTCTTGTTATATTTAAATTATTTAAATATTTTAAATCTTTGAGAATCCTTTGTTTTTGTTATAATGGTGCAGGTATATGCTATTAATGAATGGTGGCCATTCATATGTGTAATAATTATGAAGCATTAGGGTCACATTTTTTTCACAGCAGAGCCATAAACTTTCAGAAAAAATAGCTCCTTGTCAACAGCGTCTCGAAAAGGGCATTAAGAATTACATAATTTATTGCTATTGGCAAGCCAAACATATATTGAGTAAAAGCGGTGCTTTGTTCGAAGTAAAATAATGATTTCATTTCTTTGAATATAGGGTTGACATTCCAACAAGAATTAGTTGCAAAATGTCTACAAAAGAAAAAAAGGATACAGATGTAAAATGAATCTGAGACAATGGATCTGTGTTGTATAATTATTGTCATGACTAATTTCACTTTCGTAAAAATCCCATAGAACAAACACTTATTTTTTTTGTAAAGAATTGTGAAGCCGCCAAAGAAGCGATAAATAAACTTATACGAAAATTTAACCCATATTTATATACGTAAACGAAGCAAAAGATCTAACAAAAAAAGATGCATTTTTCCATGAAAATAATATTACACCAAACGTTAAACGTTATACAAAAAATATTATTTACTAGGTGATACTGTGGAATTACTTCTATATTTACGATTAAAAAAAAAATATTTTTAATATATTTGTTTGACATTATCAATTTCAATACCACTGGCAACCTTGATATTAAATGTGAAGAAAAAAAATCATCACACAAAGTAACTTTTTTTTGTGTAAACTTACACTCGGCAAAACGAACAGATATGTTCGCGCAGACTCCTGCGCACTGAAAGTGAGATGCACACATATGTTCGCCCGGACTCCTGAGTGTTAAATTATGTATTATTTTAATCCCCAACAGTACTTTAACATCATTCTCATAATCACAATAGAGTATGCTTAAAAGATAAGTCCCGTGCAGCTCTGTATCGGGTCAAAAATATTAGTATTAAGTTTGTTTCTTTTCTCAATCGTTATTGTGTTATGGAAGGCGTCCGTGAAACGGCCCTTGCGTACAAATAACAGGTAGTGATGTGACAGTCTACAACCAACTTGTAGTGCTTTGAGATCATTCATTTTGTATTTTGTCTATTTTCAGTATTCAGAGACTCAAGAGTGTGTCTCTTGAGTGTAAATTGTACGAGAAGTTGTTCTCTGATACAAATCTGGAGAGTATCTTGTTTGACTCACAGTATCATTATTCACAGTTTAGTTTGGACTACTTGCGGCATGCGTCAGGTATTATGTTTTATAAATATTTTATTCAGTTACTCAAACCACTAAATACAAATATTAGTTTCAATATATAAAAAAAAATGTTAATAAATTAGGTTTGAATGACATACCTGATACAAAAGTACAGAATGCACTGAAGAAGTCAAAGAAGTTTCTACAAACATCAGGAATTGATAACAACAGCTGTCTTCAACTTTTAATGGACATAGCTTCACAGATGGCATTACCACAGGTAACGATTGCAATATTCAATATTTATTAACACTTCAGGTAAGTATGCCTAAAATAGATTTCAAATTGCAGCTGATTCACATCCAATGAATAGAACAATGTGCCGGAGATGAATAAACAAAGAAATAGATTTTTCATTTTAAAACCAGTGGTTGTCAATTTTTTTATTAAAAGTTATGCATGGACTGGTGCTTTTTCGGCGCTTTATGGTAACACTAAATAGCACTGACCGTAGAATTATAGTATATAGTTATATTATACCTTAGAAATATTGAATATATTATTTTTTTCATAGCTTCAAAAAATAATTCCTCAAGTCTTATGAATGTGTCAAAATCCAAAATTCTAACGCCTTTCATAACTATATATTAAAAATAAATATATTTGCTAACAGTCAACAGTTTTTTTGGATTGAAAATAGTATTGATAACTAAAAATTCAACCTAAACTTTATAAGGAATCAAGTTATATGAATGAAATCGATGAACTTTTGGTATTATAAATGGACATAAAAACAGCATTTGTTTGCGCTTTGTGTTCTGTTCATGTCATTTGGGTTTGAAAGGTTCAATAAATCTTGTTTCTTTAATTTTATATTATTTCGCTTAAGATATTTTTACATATTGAAAGATTATGGCTATGTGAAAAAATTCAGCCTAATATAATTGAATATCATTCCTATAAATATTTATTTTTTGACACAGTCAATGCTGCTTAAAAATATAAAGAATAGTTTTACACAGAAGATAATTTATTGCTCCATAAATTATGGACCTGGAATTTGATTTCAACTTTTTAATTATATTACTGTGATTAATGCGGTGGCAAAATTATTGCCTGTTTAACATTGTTATTAGTGCGCAGTATAAAGGTCTGCATGGGCCCGGGCGTGGCCCTTGGGCCTCTACCCGGTCTGGGCTCGGGTGGGTAAACGCAATTGAGATTCAGGCTCGGGCCGAGACTAGGTAAAGAATTTATTTCTTCAGAAAAATATTTCTGACTATGTTCGTGTCATAAGTCAGCCATGATGATTTTAATTATTACCAGTTCTATAGAGAATCGTAAATTGTAAATTTGTAAAAAACAGGTTTTTTTCGGGATGGGGAGTATAAATCTGGGCTCTGGGTCGGAATCGGGTAACAAGTGTGGTATTAAGACTCAGGCCTGAGTCTTTCGGGCTCGGACTGGGTAATTTTGTAAAATTTCGGCCCATGCAGACCTCTAGCGCACTATCACCATGACTTATGTGTTAACATATAGGGAGCATACACAATAAGATATATGATAAGAAAGAGGATTTTTTCTCAACTCATGTATAATATTTTATTTTAGTCTGGTTGGGGTCTTGGTGCTCGAAATGCTCTACTTTGTTGTATAGTAAATGTCAGCGATGTGTTCTCTTCGTTGACTCAGTGGCAATGGCTTTCTGATCAGCTGTCACAGGTGTCGTCAATATCGGATCCGTCTGATATCCTCACTCATCAGTATTTGACAATAGGAGTTGCCAAAGTGAATTCCATGCTGGATATGGTAAGTCTAGTAAATTATTTAATGATATTATGCATTCATAATCGCGATGATTGCTAGTATAAGTATCGATTATGTACGTGACTTAAATTTCAAAATATGTCATTTAAATCATCGTGCTTCTCTAGTGACATTCTCAACCTATATAGAGTTGTTCAAATCTTCACTAAGGTAATGTTTGAAAAGTGTCGAAACATTTTTCCAAACATGTATTATGTTGAGTTTTCTATATATTCATGGCATTCACAACTATCATTATTGCTCAATTCATTGTTTGATTTATCTAAAATACATTTCGACTTGGGAGTTATTAATGTCTGTGTTAAGAATTAAAATATTAAAAATAAAAATAATAAAACATTTTTAGTACCAATTGTTAATACCAATTGTTTGTCATACCTTGTTTTTCTTACTTAACTTTTGTATAAATATCACTGTTTCATTGTATTCCTTATCAGTTGACAATGCTTTCCATGAACGAAACCGGTCATGATCGAATAAATTTTATGTGGAAAAAGTACTAAAAATGTTTTATTATTTTTATTATAATGCCATTCCACCAAGTATTGACAGTAAACACCTTAAAAGTGAATTCAAATATTGTATTCTGTGGCATTAACGGCAAGGCAGTGCAGCATTCCTTAAATGTTTTGTTTCTTATATTTTCTTTTTATCTTACTGGAAGGATCGATAGACTAACAATAACTAATTATTTTTTATTTCTCTGCTAGTTTTCATTGAAAGAAAATCAAGAGGCAAATCCGTTGATTTCTGCTCTCTCCTCAACTTTTGCACCTATACGTACGGCTGCACTCCATGCTTCAATAATGCATCTATCAGCCTGCAAAGAGTCAATGGCAATGTTCGCTGGAAAAGATAACCTGCATCAAATTGCTAAGCAAAGCTTCAGTTTCTCTCTCGAGACACAATTGTTTCTCACTATTCAGCCACATTTGATTCCTCAAGCGAGGTAAGATATTTTACGTGAAATTTATTAGCACAAGTATTTCTATTATTTTTACGCTTTTTTATTAATACAATATTGATTACTTATTTAGGGTCTCTCTCTACGAGCAGTCGTTATGTTGGACAGCACTCTTTGTTTTAATTGATTGTGGAAATATTGACCTACTAAAAGTTGCTACAGATTTTCTTCTGGCCAACAAGACCCATTTCTGCTTTGACCTTATCCTTCAGGTATGAATCTATTACAAAAATATCCTTCATAATAAGAATATGTGATCAGGAATTTAATATCAAAATTTTTACTCACATTTCATACAATTGTAATAACCTACATATTTTGTTTATTCATTCTAGGGTGTGTGCCGTGTTGTCATTAACGGTAAGGTATCATTACCGAATGAGATGAAGGTGCTTGTATTGAAAGCTATTAATTCTCATCCGGAGTCTTGTTATCAATTCTTACCCTTACTGCTTGTTCAAATATATTCTTCAGGTAATAAATTTACTAATGTTGTCTTATTTTATGACAACTGATATTATTAATTCATCTTAAAACATTATAGATCACAAATAAAAAAAATATGGTAGATACCAAAGTTTTTAATATTAATTAACCTTTCAGTTGATGGGCAGCCCCCTGACGATGCCTTAGAACCTGAACATCTTCTCAATCATCTTCAGACGACAGCAGCATTGCACGGTTGCATGGCCCACTGTCCGCCAGGCCATTGTGTATCTGTGTGCGGACTTCTGTCAAGGTGTCTAGCCGATCATCTCCCCCCTCCAGCTGTGATAAATCGAGTGAGTCAAGAGTTTGTGGACTGGTGCAGTAAAATTGGACTTGCTCCTCATGAAGATCACATTGGAAGATGTGCAGAAGCAGCTGCTGAAGTGGTTTTTAAGGTAGTTAACACAATTCATTTATTGATATTTTTTTTTTAGTTTTCCAACTATAGTGGAACCTCAATATATCATTCTCGTATTCATTATTTTCCCGCATTTATTTTTACTTTCTTACTGTCCCGGTCGAACACCATTCATCACAACATCAAACATTGTATTCTTGCATTCATATTTTTTTTCATGTACCCATTAACCTTTAGAGGAGTATGGACGTACAAGTACGTCGGCGCCATTTTTCTGTAAATGAGTATAGAAGAACTTTAAATTCAACACAGGAGTGTCTGTCTGTAAGCGTATATATGCTCTAAGTATGAATTACTTATATTCATTGAGAAAAAGTCACAAAATTTTCATGTTAAGAAAAGGCAGTAAATTAAAGTAAGGTCTGTATAGATCACTCCTCTAAAGGTTAAAAGCAATCAATCAGTGTACATGTAAGTACAGTGTACTACTGAGTTTAGTTACTGTAAATTTAATATTTACTGCCTAATCTACAAACCCGGCTTCTCCAAAAAAATTTGGGAGAACTTTTCATTTCAACATTTCTCATCTTGTATAATATCAATATATTTATTCATAATTATTTTTTTTTGTCTGTCAGCACGCACACACATTCACTCTGCTGTGCGTTAGGGATTCTGTGTTGAGACTTCCCGGGACTTGTCGGGTTTTTTGCTTCCTGGGACTTTTTTAGAAAATGTCTCGGGAATTGTGAATTCGCCGGGCGAAATTCAAAAGGCGCCGAGTGTATGAACTACATAAATACATACATACATACATGCAAATATTTAATTTTTATAAAATTATAATTTTATTGAAGGGGAAATAAAAGTCGGGATATCCCGGGATTTTGACTTTATCACGCCTTGAGTCCCGGGACTTTGAGAACTCCGAGACTTCAGAATCCATACTGTGGGTATTGACAGGCGGTACTTCCTCCTGGTATTATGCATATCAGTTTAGAGAAATTTGTATTTGAAGGTATAATTTTTGTATCAGAAGTTATGTGTTACCTAAAGTAGCATTTATCCTGTCAGTTACGATTAACAGTGGCGGAAAATTGTAGTTAATATGATTTGTATGTGTTTTATTTCTAGGTATTCCAAGCGGGTATTCAGCAATCTCAGTTGTCAATTTTGAGCGGCTGGCTCTTTGATGTATTGGGCCATCTCGTACAAGGAAAAATTTCGCCAGAACTCACTCCGATTTGTTTACTGTGCCTTATTACATGTTCCAGCGGAAACCCTTTCATCAGGTCCATGGCTCCGGCAGTCTTCAACATATTTAGAATGCAAAGTTATAGTTTTAATAGCTCTAAATTTTGTGATATGTTAGAAACTAAATCTCGGAATGAGAGACAAAGTCAATGTAGAGAGCTTAACATGAGTTACAGTGATAGAAGACTCTTGTGCTTAGCTGCAGTACATTCTGGCTTCAGCAAAATACAAATAGATAAGCTTAAAACTTTTTGCACTGGTAAGGAATTGTTGAAAGATTTATTCACATGCCTAGCGAATGAAAACTGCTGAAAACAGTAAATTAAATGTTTTTGTGATGCAAATAGTACTGAACGGTTTTTTCTTATATATTTACAAACATGCATATTAGACTTTGCAATCAATTTGAACGTTCTGCACGATTATGTTTCTTTTTGCATTAAATATACTAAATATATTATTGATTGAATTGACATTTATTTATATAGTAAACGTACCGGAAAGTTACTATCTTATGCTCAGCTAAGCTTTTGTTTGCCAATTATTCACCATGTATTTTGATTGAAGAGTCATCATTAACTATGTTTTAGTACTAGTTAATATGTTCGCAATAGAAGAATTAATTCATAATTGTGTTACATCATTTTTGTATGAAAAGGACTGCATCTATTGCTAATAATATATTTTGCAAATTACTAGGTGGTTTGATATTGGGAAATGTCAAAGATGGGTGAAAAAGTTTTGATTGAAATATTTTAATATTGAAAACCATCGTGGAAGTGAAGTTGATGAAAATGTCTTAACTGCTACTATGAGTGAGGACAACATAGACTACCAGGTGAACACATACAAAGATCTTTAGAATTGAAATAAAAAAATGTAATTTCTTAATTTTCCCTGAAGATGAGAAAAAGTGGGTGTTGTATTTGAATTAAGGATTAAACATGTTGTTTAAGAATATAAAACAAATAGATTTTCTGGTATAACTAATATATTAACTCATTTGAATGAACCCAACCTAAAGCAGTGAGATAATAATTAAATAATGTGGGGAAAACACATCAATTAACATTTACCCTTTGAGAGGGGTGAGTTATTTTTTATTAAATTAGGTCTCCAATCTTTTTATTTTGGAAAATTTGTAAATTTCTGCCAAGCAAAATTTTCAAAGAATTGAAAATTATTTTGAAATCCTTTAATTTCTCACTTTGTCTCAAAAAACTTATATGCTTTTAAAAAACGGGCATGAGGGCCACGGGCCCAAAAATGTTGAGAAACTATGGTTTAAAGTGTAAAGTGAATCCAATATTAACATTAAAAAAAAAAAACTAGAAGCTATAACTTCGAATTGGGGCCTAGATCTTTGTTGATTCCAGGAAAGGAATCGACTTGAAATAGAATTTTACATTTAACATTATGACTAGTGTTTTTCTTACAACTCCTTTTTAAAATAATCTACGGCGATACTACTCAAAGGGTTAAAGCACCCAAGTCAAACAACATGCAGAAATAAAAAATAAATTAGAAGTATTTTTCTTGTTTTGATTCAGATCGATTTATCGTACAATAGTAATTATTTTTTAATTCTTGAAAAGAACATTCCTTAATTATGTGCTTACAACGCATATATCAAACATCGATTGATATTTTTGCCAAACGACAATATTATTAATTTTATCTTTCCATACACAATTCTGCCCTTAATAAAATATATTTATTACAACAGAAATGACTCACGAATCATGTCATTTAAAATCAAAGGTGTTAGCTATGTTAATAATTTAAGTATGTATACTGATTTTTTTCTTTCTTACATTCAAAACATACCGAATATAGAATGATGAGATTGTGCTTGCATATGTAGAAGTATTATGGCGCCATATTCTTTATATTTATAGTTTGACTTATTGTAGGATTTCACCTCATAGAGGAGATAATAGGTGCAGTATTTTAGTTTCAAACCAAAATCTACCACGAGTTTGTGAAAATGTATATTAATAAAGTAATAAAATTTGTTTTGTTTATTTATGTCTCACTACTTTGTAAATAATGGCCGATGTGTCCTTTCATAATTAATTATAATATTAAAATATCATCAAATGATAAATGTTACTTTATAAATATTTTATAAGCAGTTTTCAAGATAACTAACAATTTTTTTTATTTATCAAGCTTAATAAAAATGCATTTTCAAATTACTGGTATATTGATACATAATATTTGACATTTTTAATTTAGTTTTATATTTAGATAGTTCCCAACTGTTACCCATTGAAAGAATCTTTTTTTATATGAAGCATTGAAAATTACACATTTTTAGTCCCATATTAATACTACCACTAATCTTAATTAATTTTGCACTGAGTCTTCTTTGTCACTTTACCTTGAATTTAACAAATGTGTTTGTCAATAATTTTGTGTGAATTCAAAATAATAATCATATTTGAATACTTTACGATTCATCTATTAAAAAAATTACTAGTTGGTTTTGATAGTAGAAACTAATAGTGAGTAGGTCTATCATTTTTTCATTTCATATTTTATTAATTAGATTACTAAAACTTTCAACAATCATTTATATTTCTCGTTATTTGTAGTGTCTAATTTTTAATTTGAAAGAGCTTATTTTATTTAATTTCTTCAATGACCTGACGTCAAACCATTATTGGTACGTGACACATTCACTTATTAACGAAAATAACTTAGTGATAATGAAGCAGAGCCTACATTGATTAATAAAATAAACCCATATGTGACATACCTATCTGCGTGTAAAATATGCCAAGATGAAGTTTTTATAAATTTAAAATGTCTTGAAATGTGCATCGTAAATTGGTTGGTGTCAGATGAATATCTGATAGTAAATCTAGGTGATAGCAGAGCTAAATGTTATCGGGTTTTAATTATTGTATATTTAATAACAGAAGAATAGTTATTGTCAGTGGTGTAGTGCTAAATTAAAAAGTGCCAGGGCGATGATTATTTTGATGAAAGTCGACCCCCCCCCCCCCTCTTCATTTATATTCACTTAGTTTTTTTTTGAAACAATAAACATTTTAAACGTAAGATTATTTGACGGATTCAATTTTTGACTCATTTAAAGTATCATTTTAACCATCTTCTGATTTTTAGCATTTTCCATTTTTTTCTACATAAATTTGATGAATGTGTGAAATTTTTCATGTGCTCCACATTTTCTACCATAATTGTAAGAACTGTACTCTATAGAATAGTTAGTACTTTGACATTTTAAAACTGAAGGACTGCTTGCCTTACAACGTGATTGACAACCGATTGGTACATATTTGCATAGAATCCAATGATATTTTTATTAAAAATACAGGTATGTGATGCTACACAGTAAATGTATCTAGCCATTTCTGTGAAAATTTATTACCTGCCATGAAAAACACATCTGTGTTTAGAACCGGATGAAATATTCATTTTTGGTAGAGCTAATAATCATTGGAATTAAGTAAAAAAAAAACGCACCAGGGCCGGCTCGAAAAAGAAGTGACGGGTCAGCGCCCCGATTCCATTACACCACTGGTTATTGTGTTGATACATTAAAAATATTCCCGTCAAATAGTATTACTAAAATATTTTAAAAAATTCAGAGAAAATGTGTAGTGATAAGATCCTTAAGGGGAAACACAAAAAATACTTTGATAATAAAATTACTAAAGAGTTCAAACATGCTATTCACTGTTGATAACTACACTACTTTTTAAGCTTACACCTTGATCCTTTTCCTTAATCCTTAATCCTGAAGGATTAAAGTGGGAATTCATCCACATTATTTAAACTTTTTACACTGATATAAAATATATGATTTTTTTTGGAGAAATCTTTTTGATCACTCAAAAGTTCATTTTTAATTAATTATTTGATCACTCAATGGCATTTTAATAAGACAAATATGGTGCAAGTCAAGCGAGCAACTATACACATCACTGTTGATGGCTTTAATTGTGATAAATGTATTGTAAAACTTCGGTTTTGAGTAAAATTATTTTGTATTATTTTGTGTAATTCCAAATATATGTATTTATAATTTTTTTTATTCAATGTATTTTTTCTTTGTGTATGTCGATTTTTAAATCAATAAAATAACATAAAATATTCTTGGTTGTTTTATTTTTAATTTGTTGTATTCGGTTTTTTTAAGATTCTTCTGGGACGTAGAGAATTCCCGAACATTCCAACAACTTAAACATTTAAAAAAAAACACCTGTGTAATATAGTTTGCCTGACATCCCTATTTCCACCAAATCACTGCGATGAATAGTTTATCTTTTAACTCATTACAAGCTGGTGAACCACATCATATTTTTTTGAGTCTTAATGAATCAGACATTTTTTTTAAAAACGAGCCATCTTTGATGACTTCGACTTAACATATCACACGGTATAGACTTCTTGTCTAATTATTACAATGTTCAAAAACTTGAAATAAAGAGTAAAAAACCTTTTTTTGGTTCAATTGATAATTAATGAATTAAGCAAGTGAGATATTTGAAAACTTGACAGTGTTTACTTTCTGTTTTAATTATTTGTTGCATGATATGGTATGAACCCTAGTGATATCGGTGAATGGAAAAAAAGTGGATAGAAAAATGCGTAGACGAACAAAACTGGACAAAGAAAAAGAAATATGAATTCACATGTAAAATATTTCTAATCTTTTCATGAGTTTTTTCTCCTAAAGAAATGTGATTATTTCGAGTGTAGTGAATTGTTTTATTTCTGCGTACTAGGTATCTATTTCAAAAACAAACAGTCATCGACCGAATAGGCACAAACTTCTAATGTTGATTTAGTCAGTTTTGGAAAATCTGAAGTTTAACAAATCTTAGCGAAAAATGAATTCATTCATTAAATTAGCATATATAAAACGTATGATAAACTACTTCTCAATAGAAGTAATAAATAGCACTTTCTGTAGCCAAATGCTTGGTAACAGCGATATTGGACTTAACTGACATCTATTGTCTTTTTCGTTAAAAATCTAGTTTTTAGTATTTTTCTTGTTGAAAAACTCGGAAAATATTTTAAATGTGAATGCTTCTTTTTCTATATTTACATTTGGCTTACATTTGTCCGTGTACGGTGTACAATTTATCCGTGCTTGGTTATATCCGTGTACATTTTTACCCGAGTATGGTTTTATTTTCTAAGGTTTGTGCTGTTGGTTTTTAGTAGTGCTGTCAATATTGTAAGTTATGCCAAATTATAATGACAATGGATTATCTGCAATATGGAAAATATAAGAAATTAAATCATTCTTGAATACCAACATTTCGAATTCAAGATAGAGCCATAATTTTTCAAGTTCAATTAATTGTCAGCTTGATTGGCCAATGGCATTGAGTAGCTTTATGTAAAAACACTATACATATTATGTACAAAGTAATATTTTTAGATAAAGTCAATATGATCTTTGTATTCATTAAGGGCAAACCTGATGAAAAATAATGAATTCAATGACCAGTCAGACTCAATAAAAGCATCATTAATTTTTATTATGAAAATTCAAAAACACATACAGATGGCAGCATAGTTATTTTTATCATTTTATTTTCTATTCATGGCGTTTTTTTTAAATCAATTTTTTTTTCTAATGTTTAAATATCCAAATATCTAAAAGGGTCAAATATACATGATTTTCTATGCATGGGATCCCTACTTGCGCCCTTGGACCAAGTGGAGAATTACTCTACATGTATAAGCAAACGAGGCACGCGCTTGGGGCCTCAAAAATGGCTTTTATCATATAACCCAGTGTTACCCAACCTTTTTACACCTGCGCGCCGGCAAAATAAGAAAAACTAAAATCGCGAACCACTAATAGTGAAATAAAAATGGTTTTTTTTAATCTTATATTGTTACAAATGGACATAACTATACAACTGTTTTCAGTTGACAATACTCGCAATGAGCGAAACCGGCCCTGACCTTTTAAATAAAGTGGAATAAAGTACAAAAGAATATTGTGTTTTTATTAATATAATGCCTTTCCACCGAGTATTCACAGTGAACATCCTAAAAGTGAAAACAATTATGTATCATGAAATTATTGGTATATTTAGGTAGGGGTTTGCATTTGGGTTCACTGTCGAAGAGCAAATATTTATGACTGTCGATTCTGAAAAAACCAGCGACCATCGTGTTTGCACACAGAAAAAATAATACAACAGAATAAGTATCCGCAATAAACTATTTTTTACGAATTTGAAGCTGGATTTTCTAAAGTGTGAGTAATATGTAACCGTACAAAAATAGCCAAGAAACAAAATACGGAGCCGCATTATTGATGTCTTCTTATTTAACAATAACTAAAAATACAAGAAAACGTCCAGGCGATAAAAATCTTATATTCAATATTTTTGCAAGGCGAATTTCTTGAAATTTGGCATACTGTTTGCGGCCCGGCGGAAAGTCTCTGCGGCCCAGTGCTGGTTGGAGAATACTGATATAACCCATATATGTACTTTTGTCCAGATTTTTTTTATTTTACATGGAATTTTCTAACGTTTTTATGTAATCCGAAAAACAGGGCCTCCAAATTTAATTACGCCTGGAGCCTTTCAATATGTGTTTAATCCGCTACTGCATGGACCTGGTCCCATACAGTGGCGTAATCACATTCAACGGGGCCAATGCAACGCATAAGGGCCCTTGAGATCGTGGGACTCAAAATTTAAATACATATTTAAATTTACCTTTTTATTGCAGACTTTTTAAACAAAAAACATAGAGACCCCTTAATAACTTTTGCATTCGGACTCAAAGTTTCTAGTTACGCCACTAGTCACTGGTATTATCCAGCCTTTCGGCCAAAATATAATCAAACATCTTGTCCATTGAGGTATTTCTTTATTTCGTAATAAATTAATAATAAAACAGATGACATCGTAATATTAAAATTAAGTAACTAGGTAAACAAAAATAATTGATTTAACAAAATTTTGAAGGTTACGTAGAATGAGTAACAAGTTATGTTTTTTTTGTAAATATCATATACTACTAAGAAACGACTGTAAATACAATTTATGTGAGCTACATTTACTTTGTGTGACATCCTGTATAATGTCATGGATCAATTAATTATTAACACCGTTTAAGATGGCTTCATAAAATACTGTCACACGAACTGTATAATGCAATATGAATAGACTGATGTAATTGCATTATTATTCTGAATAATCCAGGGTTGTGGAGTCGGAGTCACGGATTTGTGGTATTCTGGATAATGTCAAAACTTGAATCGGAGTCATCTAACTCTTTTTTTGAAAATTTAAATTAAATTACAAAAAAATACCCAAGACACTGTTGCAAAATTTTGAGTAGGAATCGTTGTCGTACTATTTGAAATTGTTCGAGTCGGAGTTCCAGTTTTATTCCTTGAAATAATCTGATTTTTCACTCTCAAGACTCATTAGTTATAATAAAAGAACAAGCGCATTCTAACGTTCTTTCGAAGTTTTTTTTAAATAGTGTTTTAGGACAAAATGACATATGTTTATTATATTGGTGACTAACTTAAAAGTCAAAATTATACCTATTATTCGATTTACAGGGTAAATGTGCTACGTCAGATCACCACGAAACTTCAACCCGTATAAACGAGAAAAAAATATTGCATTAAAAGAAAATAAAAAGTTACTCAAAAAATCTTCTGTATTTGTTTACTTAACAATGATTATTTATAATATACAACAAAAGTACAAAACTGCAAATTTTAAAAACTGTATTAAAAAGTACAAAAAAATAACATAGCAGTGTGAAAAATCGTACCACAAAATATCCAGAATGCAAAATCGCTTCCTTGTTTTTAAAAAATACATGCTTTTTAATTATATATTGAATATTTTAAAACTATTTCCACTCCCAATCTAGAGCATGTGGGCTCCTAACGGAGTTATTCTTAGCATAAGATCTGCGTATTTCTAAGTTGTTAAATCTTTTCCCTTTTTTTTAAGAGAGTAGGGATAGAAGGATAGAACGAACTATGACAGGAGTGATGATTAGCTAATCACTCTCATTACGCCCCGTTTTTTTTGGGATATATTTTTAAGCATAACATACATCCATGTCTTCGAACAAAAATCCATAAATCAATTTATCAAATTATAATGTATTATGCGCATCTATAAAAATTGTGTAAAAAAATATATCGTTTTTTTTGATTATTTTTAAACCCGGCCTGCGCCCGTCACCGCAATAAGGTTAAGAACCCCTGACCTTATGCAATCGATTGGCATAACTATCTTAAAATATATTTTTTCACTTCATCTTGCTTTATGGTAGCGAATACACACTCTAAGTTTTTCCCGCATAACACACAAACGCACTCCCTCTCTCTGCGCGTCGTTCGCGTCAAACGTATTGAGAAAACTTAGATACCAAGTTATAATAAATTTTATAGCTAAAATATTCTCATTTTATAGCAAATTTATTTTTTTATAAAAAAACGATCGTTAATATTAAAAAATATATGTTTTTTTTTCATTATTACTGAAATACACAAAGTAAATCGGAATGATATTATAATAAAATGAAATTAGTCTTAAAATTGTTTATTGGTCAAAATGTATAGTATTTAATTTTTTTTCAAAATTCCTTCTAAAATTGAATGCGATTGATACCTAATTAAAAATATATTCAGTCGAAACTAGTATCTCCCACTTGCTGAAGAAATAAACATTATTCATTACTCATAGCCATTCAGAATGCCATTATAGAGCAACGCAATATTTCCATTTACGTGTTCCGTGCTCAGGAGAGAACCTGGAATAAAAGATTTTCGATCTAATATAATATTTTTATCCCATTCGATTTGCGGAACATTTCAGAATGGATTTTAAAATCGGCTAAGCCCTAACTTTAAATCGTAAATATGCCGTAAAAGTACAAATCTAATAAATCATACGAAGCCACTAGAAAAAAAAATAGTTAAACGAATATATAAATAAAGAAATTTGTAAGTCTGATGAGTTATTGTCGCTTTAATAGAAAACACTTTTCAGGTCGTCAGTCTAAGTTCAAATGAAGCTTATTCAAGTATGTCGTCATTAAAAATAAAATGAGTGAAGCAGCCCAGTCAACCTCGGTCTATGAAATAAACTTAATTATAGTGTTCTGCTTCAACTATTAACAACCAGTACATATGTATATTCAACTGAAAATGTTGCGAAATTTTCTATTAATAGTCACGCAAGAGTTGGTACGAACCACGCCATTTTAATTTGATAGATTTAATGTTATATGCATCGCAATCAAATCTAAAAAAAATAGTTATATCATTTTTGACATTTTGATTTTTAAAAAGGTTCACAATTCCATTGATAATTAGACTACCTTTTTAGTGATATAGAAAAGCTAAATCCTAATCTTGGACCATTTTGGCTCTCTATAAAACCTACATGGGAACCAGTTTGACACTTTCCAGAGGCATTCGTTTCACTTGAATCAGTACTATCTTGTCCTTTAACTAGCTTCTTAGTTCATCCCGAAATCAAACCACCATCCTAATTTACAGTTCTACAAAATACATCGATATAATAACGATTGTTTGACTCAATTGCATTTCTTATACCCTTTTTCCAGAAACGTTTCGATATTACTTGTCCACCCCATCGAATCAATCTTGAAATCTCCGCACGGGGCTTTCAAGATTCTTCGTGTTTCTCCATCTGAGTGATGGAAAATAAAACTCTGATTGTTTCAGTTTTGGCATTTTTCTTAGAAAACTTTGCTAACCTAAGCAAGAGAATTAATAGTTTGAACAAATAATCACTAATATTGAAAACAAAGCTTTACTTTACTACTGAGAGATAGCTAGTGAGAATTATGGTTATGGTTGAGATCATTTGTCTGTCGATATTACAGAATAATTTTCGAAATCGAATTCTTAGGGTCAAAAAACTTATGAAAACACAACCTCTACATGGAATAGCTTTTGCCGTTAAATGTCTCTTGACGTTCAATGGCGGTATTGTAGCAATAGAGAATATAAAATAATTTATAAGACGTTTGTGCATGCTGGCAGCAAGTAATGTTTTAAAAATGGTAAGCAATAAAAGTAAATTAATATTTATTGCTATCTCCATCCTGTTATTTTTCCACTCAGCGTAGTCGTTGGAAATGATTCGCGTCTGTACCCTTAACATCTACTGAGTTTCATACATTTGAAAGTAAGTCTAGACACTTGAAAGCGAACAACAGACTTTAATAACTAAAGACTTGAAACTGAAAAGGCACTTCAGCTTCTTAAATGGTCCTTTGAATGGTTTTATTTTATGTTTCTTGGTTCGTTTAACGGGCCACTGGACTGCGATGAGTATTACCTTTTGGTCAATGCACGTATTAGTTAACTCTTTGAGAACCCTATTTAAAACATATTATAGTAAAATACTATTTAATATGTTTAACAGTAGACTTCAAGATTTCTGATTGTCTCTTCTACCAACAAGATGGATTCCGCCGTCGTGAAAGGCCACTGATGACCACCTATAGCAAAGGTCGTCTACCGCCCACATTTGAATTTTTTCATGCTAAAGTTTTCCTTACCGCAAGCGAACATCGATATACATCAATCTATTATATGGGTGAAAAAAAAATCCAGAAGGAATTTAGGAGAAATAAAAATCCCCATCGTCCACCACGGAAGCCTTTACCGCCCACTAGTGGACAGTACAAACCAGGTTGACGACCCGTGATCTATATGATGTAATCGGCGCAGCTACGAGAGCTGCGCTGGAAGGAATAGGAAGAAGACTGGCTGACATAGAAAGAAGCAAGAAGACAGAGAATCTTCGAGGAAGCATGTGGTGGTCATATGCTCCGACTAGGGAGCGGATATGGAAAATACATTGTGTTCTCCATATATTTTATTGACTATTTGATAGCGTTGTTATGAATAAAAAGACGATTTTAAAAAAAAGGGCTGCAGTCAAATGAAAAAATGTTAAATTTTCTGTATAATGCAGGGATGTGGAATCATGAAAAAATCGTGACTCCGAATCCTACTCCGGAATTTACAAATCGTCCGATTAGGCTTTACGATAACGATAAACCGGTTACTTACCATAAGTAATTACCGGTAGATTTTAAACATTAATAAAAACCATAATTACCGCGATTTCTTTTGTCACGAATTAAGGACACTGGCATACTATAACAAAACTTATATCTTTGATTTGCATACGGAATGATTTTTTTAATTTACTTCTTACATATTGCATTTTGAATAATTGAAGTTTCAATCTAGTATACAGTTTTTAGTCAAAGTAGTCGCATCCAGTTAAGTATACTTAAATCATCCGGTATGATCTAAGCCACGTATTTTTTTATCATTTACACGACTGTGCTTGGGAGAATATTTTGTAATTTTTTTTTCCAATGCGATTATCAAAGAACTTTTTTTTACTTATTATTTAATAAACCTTCTATCGGTACACATCCAATATGATAGTATTAAGCCTTCCATATCACATCAATAAGGCCAGTATTAAATAAACATTTGAAAATATTAACTGACCGAGCGAATTTGGCCCTGTTTTTGTATAAAATAACTTGAATGTTAAATATTTGTTAAAGTTTAAATATTATATGATCAATAAATCAAAAGTTGCGTGTTGATTTACTCGCCGTCTTTTCATTTTTGATGTAGAAACTGTTGTTAATTTTTAACATTTCGAAAGCAGATTTAAAATTGATCATTAAATGACTTAAAATAAGGGATGTTAAGCTTTGTCACGATTTCAGGACAAAACAATTAGTAAAAGATAATGTTGATATCACAGGAATTTCTTTATGCCTTCTATCTTTATTCAATTACCTTTTTATAATGCTTTCCTGTCTGGTTATCAACTCAGTGAATATACCGACTTAGCTTACGACGTTAACTACTCGGCCTACAGACAGTAATAGTTTAGTGTATTTGTGATAAACAATATTATTTCCACTTTAAAGGTGGCCGAAATTTCAATTTTCTAGTCAAAATGGAACAAATATATTATGTATAATGTGGAAATGTTATTAATAAGTAATTCTAACACGGAAATTGGCGTACGTGAGTTATGTAAGTATACTTATGCAATATGCTGGTAAATGATTCTCTAAAATATTCAACAAAGCATACAACTTCCGGCATAACTGGGATTGTGTGGACATTTACCGACATAATTCCATCACATTGACATGAAAAATAACATCACTCATATTATTTATGATAGGGTTTGAGCGCAAGCCTCAAAGTGTCAAAGACTTCCACTCTTTTGAACATTAGAAATTACACCTTGATGTTTGAAATTTAACTTTTTGTAACTGACTTGTTTATTTAATCAATATGATTTTTTTGAAGCATTAATAACAACATTTGAAGAAAACATAAATACATATATTAGTTTGCTTGAGTCGATATTTTAAGAAAACAATATTCAAAAAATGACAAAATATATATATTTTAGTTGATATAAAAAATATATTATATAAAAATAAAAGTCGATTAATTCTCAGAAATAAAATTTATCGCTTGAAGAAATTTGTACTGTGCGAACGATTTATCACTTTTTATAACAAATTATTGTAACAAAAAACAATGCAACGTATTCTATTCAACCTTTAAAGATAACAAGAGTTAAAAAATTAGAATATTAATATCAATAAAAATACGCAGACCAGGAGTCATACATTTAATTTTTCAAACATACATTTTAAGCATTAAAATATTTTATTAATATTGCACAAATTCAGTTGAAATATTCTTACAGTTGGTAGAATTGTTTTTTTTTATCTTGTCAAAGTAAATGATGGGTTGCGAAGTGCATTTCCATTAAATGAAAGTGTTTCAGTCAGCGAAAAATGACGTTAAAAAATGTTGAATTGAGATAAAAGTGTTTTATGTTTTGCAATATCAGGTAATATTGATATTTCATTTTTAAATAAAAAAACTGAGGTTTGAATTTTAATGTTTTAATTCCACCACTTAAAAATAGAATTACCCATGCGGTGTGTCATCCAATTATTAATAAACTTATATTTTTTTACTGTAAATGTTGGCTAGCCAAATCGAACAGGAATTACGCAAGCTCTCACTTTTTAGAATATAAAACAGATTTGCTTAACAAATCTACTCTTGATCGTCTTTGATAATTTTGCATCACGTAGATCCACCAAAATCATTTTTCTATTTGTAATTTTCGTAGGTTATCCAAGTTTTTTAAAAAAAATTGTGAATGTTTCTTTGATATATTAGCACAATAAGAGTTGCTAAAAAATGCAAAATTTAATTTAAAACAAAAATAGCCGTTAAGATCGCCTGGGACTAAATCCCAGTGACAGCATTTTAAGTAATTTATATAAATTTAATTTTATAATTTTTAAATTCGAAATTTTAGTCATTGCTATTTGTGTGTCGCTTTTTTTCGAGATCATACCGGGTGACTTATAGAATTTTCATCGGGGGCTATCTCGAATTGTTTTAATCAGAGATATTAATTTTAGGCACGCAGCGCAAAGGTGATCTTCCTCTTCAGCTATTTCAGCGAAATAAAAACTCACTCTTTTGTTATGTGTTTTTAGACGTCATAAATATCCATTACTCTCTTTGCAAGTGTAGACTGTCTGGGGCCATCTTCCTTCCAAAATGTTATCTTGCTGCGGAAAATTGGTGGTAAAATTATTATGAAAACAAAATTCTAGCGCCTCTACAAAAGTAACTTCAGTTCTTTTTATTTCTATGAAGCATCCTATTTTTCTGAGGCTGAACGTCGTGACTGACAAATTGGAAATTGCACACAAAAACACTTAGTCTTTGTCTTGTTATTTTAAACTGATTTCATCTACAACTTTCAGTTTAAAATAAACGTGACTTATACTTCCAAGTATAATACATTTTTAAGAGAATTTCTGTAATTCATGAATTAAGTGCAAAGCTTGTAACTTTTTAAACACTAAATATCAGGGAGCAAAAACGGAATAATTGAGAATTCGATTATAATGTTTTATTATGTATTTGATAAAATAGACACACTTTGTTGTTACTGTATTTGTGTACAATAATTATGAGGAAAGGGTATTGTTAGTTTTTAATATATGACAAATGAAGATCATATGGATTCTTTATTGAAAAAATCAAGGTATAAATATTGACAGTAGTGTTTTAATAATTTAAGATTTCGACTGAAGGTGCTTGGTGGAATTTCTATATTCAATTTGAATCGTTCAAACTATGTACATTCTCACAGATTTTGTGACTTATGACCCGAGTTTCGTCTTTCGGCAGCTTAAGGCGTTCAAGTACACGGATGAACTTTAACTGACGCTTAGTAAATGAATATATCGTGTCTATACAATAAATAAATGTATCATTGAGTTTAAAGCCATTGCTGGCGAAAAGGATAAGCTCATGGGAATGCCCACAGATTTGAGTAGTAAGTAGTTTCAAGAATTATGTTTATTTGTTTGTCGGCAAAGGTTTTATGATTATATTTATATAGGCAAAACCCGGGTGACAAAATCTGTGAGAATGTACATAGTTTGAACGATTCAAATTTAGTAATGTTTTACTTCTTTATTTTTACAGAATAAGTTGTGGCTCTTAAATTTTATTTCAGATAATTTGGAAGTTATGTGCGTTGAAATCCTAAATGATGTTGGCATAATATTTTTTTAAAACTTGAATTTATAACGGAATAATTATTAAATTACAAAAAAATAATGCTCGTAATCATTCCAAAATTTTGAAAATAACATACTTTAAGGAAGATTTTTGTTGAAGGCTGTTTTTCTAGTCAACAAAAAGTTTTTTGACGACAATCAACAGTGAAAGGTTTGTGCTCAGTTTGGTTTGCCATTTCACCGCGAATAGATTTACGCCATAGAAACGCATTCAAATTTATTTTGAAAATTGTGGTCAGTTTGCGAGACTTAATTGCTTGGATTATTTTCTGCGGGAATAAGTGAAGTCGCTAGTCTAGTCCAGCTAATTTAGGTTCTACTGTATTTCATAGAATGTGTGTAAATGTTTCGGATAGCCGTAATGTAAAAGTACAACTAAACAAATATGTATTTACTTCACAACTTTTCATTATATATAAGTTGAGAATATATTTCACTTGACAGTTCTGGAATATTTATAAAGATATTAAATTTAAACTTAGTTTATGTATTGAAAAAAGTTCTTTTACTGCCTATTATTTCATTTTATGATAAGCCAATAAGATACGACTAGATTATAATTTAAAATAAAACTTCTCAGGGAGACTATAATAATACAGTGTTTTATATGATCGCAGCCAACAACTGGAAAAGTTAATCTCTTAAAGTATTATTGCAACCAATTTAAAGCTCCAGAATGAAATCCATTTACGTTCGGAATACAAAGATGTATTGCTGTGAACTGTTTGCACAAAATAATAAAGGATAGGTAAAACAAAACTTTGAAAGTGCAAATAATGAAAACGTTTTCTTAGCAGCTTTAACAGCGCCATATTGTGTTTCTTAAGAAGTTTTTCCTTTTTTTTTATTTAGCTCAACTTTAAAAGCTGCTTGAACTTTGTCTTTATAGAACTAACTAACGTTGGATACCAAATATAATCTCAGCTGTATTAGCACCATTTTATAATTTAAAACTTTCAACTTCTTGGAAAGTTAGTCATTTCAGAAATTAAGGAGTGCGTTTTTTATAATTACTTAAATTTGTGAAACTAGTCACTGAATAATAATCTACTAACTATACTCGCGGATTATAGAATTAATTTATATTGTGGTTAAAGTAAAAATATCAAATTCAATTTATGATTGAAAGTGAAAAAAAATTAGCAAACTTTTTAAAAGGTTGTACTTTCGTTCATTTAGAAGTATTTTTGTGCAAGATTTTAAAGTTAATAAGCGTAGGGTATATATTACTGAATTTAAAGACGGACAATTGAGCTTGAAAACGCGTTGTAGAAAAGTACCCTGCGAGATTTCAAAATTCACACGCAATTACAATTAAATTGACTTATGTATTTCAATATGTAATTTCTGTATCTTTAAATTTATACGTACAAAAAAGATGAGAAGTCATTTTTATTGTAACGGCGATACTGTTTTCTTTCTCGTGCAACATATCAAAAGAATATTGTTTGTGTCACTTCTACAATAAATGATAAGTGATATTTGTATTTTATTTAATAAAATTAATCTTTAACAATTTTTTTATACATGATCCATGATAATGTTTCACGGTCAAAAGTAGTGTTAAAGAAATGTATTAGACATTATTTTGTATTGAAAATAACTTTAAAAAACAAAGATTGACTGAAATATTGGTAGTGGATGCTGCTAAAATTAATCTTTAACATATTGGTTTTTAGCGAACCCGTAAACAAAAGGCTTTAAATCCATGTTTTTACTTTATTTTAGAAAGTTCTTATTTTTATTTTATTAATCTTTTTACGTAAGATATCTAGAATATATCCATATCAACAACATTATAAATATATTAATATTAGTCGGAATAAAACATCGTGGCTAAGAGCTTATAGGAAAAAGGAAAGTTTACAGAAAGATTATTTTTAATACATCGTAAAATTATTATATTTTGTTTATTCAGTAAATGACAATATGTTCCAAGAAAAGCTATTATCTGAAATATTTAGTTAAGTAAAGAAGAACCAACCTCTCACAAACAAAATTTCACCTAAAAGACAACAACCTGATCTATTTTTGTCTATTCCGTATGTACGCGTTTATAATTTCTTCCTCACCCTATTTTAGTTTTGACCTTCTACGTAATGATTTCGAAAATCCAATTTTCAGAAAGGAATTAATTAATAATTTCAAGTGGGATCTACAAGAGCGTTCGCGTGACCCCAATCCAATGGAAAAAGTTTCCCCCTGTGTATTGGGCAAGTTCTTCTTAATTCACTGTAATCTGAGTTTTCTACACTTTTCCACACTCATCTTTCGGAGAAAGTTTACATACTATTAGCAACCTGCATCAAGTAAAGTAAAACAAAAATACTGGTGTTTAAATAATTGTATAAACTTGTTATTTAAATTATATTGATGTACCCCACACATTACGAACCAAAATTTTTCAAATTAAGCTGATTAAAAAGTAATTTTTGTGAAAATATATTACGTTTAAATTTAATTTAATTTCAATACGCTTAAAATTTCATGTAAATGTTTTACTATTATCTCAAATACACTTTTACTTTAATCCATGTCCAAAGTTTTTCTACGAGAATTATCTGTTACTCAGTTGCTTAAGCTCTCTTAAGCAAAAAAGAATAATGCAAGACAGGATTAGTGTTTTATAATTAAACACTAATTACCTTATAAAAGTTTAAAATATGTGTGTATGGCCCATCAAGTGATTTCAGTTGGGCATTCCTGTTTTAATTAGTTAAGAGTGATTAGTCGTCCTCGCTACGCCCCGCTACTTAATGATCGAAAGGGTGGGAAATTTTTTTTTGGAAATCACAAACACCCGTGTCTTCAAACAGAAATTGATAAATTTATTGAAAAATGCTGCTTGTGCTGCCACGGGACCCGTGACATCCCTAACGACGTTGACCACTGCATCATGGACCCGACAATACCAATAAACTCTTTACTTATTATTTTTAATTTGCAGTCAATACATCGCCACCGAACTATTTTTTTTTTATAAAATACATTGTATTGTATGTTAAAGTATTTGTAATATTAGGTGATAAATTTCAATACTAATAATAACTAATGATTTATAAATTAAACAAAGTTGCTGAATGAATCGTAAAAAGTCATTCATATTCCAGACGATTTGCGGTAATTCAAAAAAACATATATACGCTATCACTAGGAATACAATACATTAACGAGATAACACATAATTTTAGCAATCAAACAATAAATACATTTTCGATTGATTTGTTTTTAATTGAAAAAATGGGTAAGGTAATCAATAAAAATAATGTCGAAATTAAAAGTCTATAGCTAATTATATACAAAAGAACTTCTAAAATCCCGTTTCGTGGAACTAGGTAAACCCGTAATATACAATTAAAGGTTCCGCACGATGAAAGATTCTTTTCAATTCTGTTGAAATACGAATCAATTCAGGAATATTTTAATTGGAAAACTTCGAACGAGTGCGTTTACATTTTTTTAAGACGGCTGTAAAATATTATTCAAATAATTCTTTATTTAAATCTATAATTTACTGAACATTTTATTTACGTGAAATTGATAAGATTTAATGGATGGGTTTAAAGGGATCTTGTAGGGTGAAAGTCTGTGTCTCACAATATTCAAGATATCGCTAGATGCGACGATTCTTGGTAAACTTTTGCAGTAGACAATTAAATTTCGATTTTGTTTTGCATTATTAAACAACAAGAGATGCGCAATTTGCCAAAATTTCATCGGAGATTTATATTTATAATTAGATTAAATATCTTAATTGCCATGGAGAAACTTTAGACAGAAATATATTTCTCTTTAAATTGTGGCTTATTCGGAGGAACATTTTTGCTTGAAAAGAGTCTTCAACACTTTAAATAAAGTTTTTGTAAAGCGATAAATGTGTTGATTTCAAATGTTGATAAAAAAAAATGTATAAGCAATGAATTCACCACCTGACCAATCACCAAAAGACACGAGATATTTCCGTGTCGCTAAAAGTCTAAAACATAAGTTTATTAAAAACAAAATAAAATACAGGGTACCTTAAAGTATGAATAAAAAATAATGAATATATACGATGTGGGTAGACTGGATAGTTGATTTCTTTTCATGAACATGTAGTTATTTTTTTCATTTCATCTTATTTCATGTGAAATATTAATATTAAACACAAATACGCTCATAAAATGGTTTTACTTACTGCTGGTAAAATTTCTTGGAAATAAATCTTATTCAAATAAAAGCTTATGTACTCCAAAACTTAAACCTTTTCTTTGAAAATATTACAAATACATAATGTTTTTTTGCATATAAATGGTTGTCTGTTATAATATATTGTAAATATAATCGATACAATTAAAAAAAGTATTCAGTTTGAGAACAGATTTTAACATTTAGGAAGCACTATATTACCAATACAATTTTAAAATACCAGTTTTATTTTACTGTATACAATACCTCAAGCCACGTGACACTATTGACGACTCAGTTGTAAGAAATTTAAGAAATATTCCGATTCTTTATACAAGAAAAGTTTTTATGCATTAAAAACAAAAAACATATCAATGTACACAGAAAGGAGCTAAAGAGTCATCACAATATTAATGATCACTAAAAAAGTTTCGGTATTGATTAGTCCATTCAATTTAGAAAATATCAATTCGCAACAGAAATCGTGCAGATGGTTAAAGCTCATTTTTGTTTTTGAAAAGTTATTTTGTGATTTATATGTTATGTCTTGCGGTGATTTCTCAAAGCTCAGGCAGCCTTGCCTATTCGTATTGTGTGAAGGAAATCGCATAGCAAAATTGAAATCTATGTAAAAAAGCTACTGCGGTTATTGTCAATGTAATGTTTAAGGAACTTGGATTTTCTTGAATAGACTAAGAAAAAGTATTACAATAAATTTTATTTGTTGGTAAAAATGGCTTTTACCCGATGCCATTTTTAATCAATTTGTTCAATACCACGAGTGGTGTACATTAAAACATATTTTTAAATTACAATTGTAATTACAAAAATCAATAAGTATAAATAAATAAACAGATTGGATTTTTCATCGATTTTATTCCTGGAATCATATTATTAATGCACTGATTTTCAATCGATTTGTAGATGTTTATCCAAAAACATGACACATTTTTATGGGTTCATAATCCGCGATCCTATCCTTCAAATGTGTAAAAATTAAAATAATTTGCTAAATAGTTCTTCTAATTTACTTATAAACTATATTTACTCTCTTTTCGAAGAAAAAACAAGCTAGTGCCTATTCTCTATTAGGATTGCATGTGATTCAAACTATAAGTGAACGTGCTATATCGATAATTTGTCGGACTAAAATTTTCTCTAATGTATAACATCTTGTTATACACTAGTTTAACTTCTTCTTTTTGGAGAAAGACCGGATACAAATATGGGAATAAAAGAAGAGTTAGTTTTATCGTGTTTACACTCTCTTGAAGTCTCATTTTTTATGCTCGTATGGAAAGAAAAAGATTTAAAAATAACACATACATGTGGACACTTCAACCGAAAACGACAACGTTTAAATGTGACAAGACAAAACTTAATGATAGCGGCATTAAATAAATTGTTTTATTTGAATGTGATTTCGTTACAGTTAAAAAAGTAACAATTTAACAAGCGTCCAATTTTGTACTGCTTTAATAAAAAGAAAAACGATATCGATTGCTTAAAGATTTACTCTTTTAAATAAAACCTCATATTTTTTTTCTGTTGCTAGTTATTAATACATTTCGCCATTTTGTTACATTGCTGGTAACGATATGATGAGAAATAACTCAACCGCAAAAGAAAAATATGGAGAATATTTTTCTTTGCATACGAAACCTCTCCGTGCAATCGCGAAATGCGAACAGAATGATTCAGGACAAAGAGTGAAATGATTCAACCAAGAAAAAAATGATTCAACGCGAAAATTTATGAAAATTCTTAGAAGAAATACCGGAATGCCATGACTCGGAAAATTCAACAGGAAGTTGATTAAAATGAACAGTCTCTTACAAATTTGTACTACCTAACATTAAATGAGAATTGCGTATTTTATTTTATTTTGTATCACTCGAGCAACGTTTTCAAGAATATAAATCTGCGAATTTTTTTATCTGCTTTCTTTGTGACATATTTTTGTGTTCGTGTTCTTATATTTTAGTCATAAAAGTGAAATTTTTCTCTACTAAGAGATGTAAATATTTTTAGAGATATCGATGAAACAAATATTTTTCACCAGAAATGTTGATATTTATTGAAAAACACAATAATTTTAGTGGCGAATTTTTGTTTACGAGAAAATATTAATTTAAATAACAGCGTTAGAATATTTTTGTATTGCGTGCTCTATAATAACTTCTGCAGCCACTTTCTATTTATCGTTTATATGAAAACTTCAAGAAAAGAACTTCAATTATTTTTTTTGTAGTTGATGCGCCAAGTATGTCACTTGAGATAAGGTATTCAATTATTTTTCAACTGTAGAGCACTTTTTTTTCGTAATTTTGTAGAAATAATAAATAGTAATGAGAATGTCATCGTGTTTTTGAGTATTTAATTTATGAATTTTTGTCATTTTTATTATTTTGATTATCTACATTTACATATCATCATTGTTTTCTTTATTTCTTTTGTCCGATGCTTTAGTAAGTTAATTCGTCAAATACATATAACGGCTTTTGCGATTGTTGTGGACATTTATTTTTAAAACCCTATTAAAAGAAAGACGCAAAGATCTTTTCGACATCCATATCGAGGGCTAAGAACCAAAATGACGTAGCATGAAAGTTTGACGTAACTATTCCTCATCCGATATTAGTGAATTATAAACATCTTTGACATTGTTGTTTTATAAAATATGAAGAAAAAAGATCTTGTACATTTTTAATCCGTCGTTTAAGCTTTAAACTAAAATGTACACTTTAGTTGAAATGGTATTTTGTCAAATTTCATGTTACGTCATTCTGGTTCTAATCTTTCGATATTTAATAGAGGATAGCGAATTGTAACCTTCTCTGAAGATGCTGAAAAAAGTAATGTAGTGAAAAGTTGGTAATTTATAATACAACCGCAAAGTTAACATGCATTCATAATTATTTAAACTAAAAATATTTTTTTTTCAATCATGTTCATTGTATCGAGTTCCGTTATACGCAATCTATAAAAGATATAAGATTAAAAATGAAATGAGCTACAAATATTAAAAGTTGCATGAATGCGCCAAAATATGAATACATTCTTGAATGAACTTATGCTTCATAGGACTTTATTCTTAATAACTTATCATAAATGATGTACTATCTGTCTTAAAAGATAAAGAAAAAGCTCACGGTTGGTGGTAAAATTTTCCCCTTCACTGTAAAATGTCAAAAAAAACATAATAGTCCTGTGTTAGTAATAATATAATATTCATAAGCGATTTGAATGTTGGTTCAAATTGATGAAGTATTTGAGTAAAAAAATATATTTAACGATTGTACAGATTTTATATTATGACAGTCACATTGCTTCCCTGAAAAACATTTGTAGCTTTTAAAGTACCGTCATACTTGAAAAAGGAGAACCATCTGGTTGACATTATCTTTATAAAAGGGTGGGAAATGTTGACTTAACTCCTATTTTACTTGGGGTTGTTTTATCATGAAAAAAAGTCAGGATTTTTTTATCTGTGACACATTTTTGTACGTTTTTATTTTCACCCCACTAAAGTAGGACTTACAATTATTTATAACCAGAGTTTTTCTGTAAAGTTGTTTAAGAATGTCAAAAATGTACGCGATAGAAAATAAAAATAAAATTAATTAATTTGAAAAACGAGAAACGCGAAAAAATTACACAACTTTATGTTGTTCATCCAAAGACTTAATTTATTAAATAATATTTTAGGAAAAAACGTTTTAATTGGCTATGTAGAAATATAAATATGGGTGATAAAAAGCGTGAGCATTCAAATAAGCTATGAAACGGTCAATAGTGACTTTTATTAATAAAAAAAATGTGACATGTTATATTCAAACATTCTTGTGATTGATAAAATCGAGTTGAATAGAAATTTACAATTTTTCCAATTGAGAAAAGCATTCGTTGTAATAACTATCCCACAGACAGTTTATTTTACATAATGAACGGAGATTTTTTTTTTAAAATGGTGTGAAACACTTACAAAAAATATTAAATGTTGAAATAATACCTGTCAAATAGAGAATTGTTAAATGTCAAAAAAGCCAGTGATATATTATTTTATTACTAATTGCTATTAATTAATTAATTTATTGTTAGTAAATTAATGTATTTTATAAATAAATTTGATAAATTAATCTTAGTTGAATGCTTTAGTCAAATGGGATGTTCTTAAAATCCCCATAAGCAAGATTTTATCAATTAAATAAGCGTCAAGACATTTTTTTTAAATTATTTTTGTCGCTGTAAGCCGTTTTCCTTACCTAAACATTAATGAAATACAACATGAATTATAGTATTTGATTGATAAAGAGTGGTATTTCCTTACTTCACGATATCTATTGTATATTGTATAAATTTTAACGTTACACTAACTTTATATGTTTCAAAATATCTTTGTCTTTTAATTTTAAGTTAGTATAAGAGTTTTCTTTTTTAAATTAATCCAATTTTTTAAAAATATTTTCAAGAACATTTTTATATGTAAATGAAATGGTAAAAAAGGGTTTCCGAATTATTGTGAATACAAACTTTGGTCAATTACTGAATTTGATAAAAAAATTAAATAAAACAGACTTTCCCATTAAATAAATACCTGTGTTTACCATTTTTTTTTATTTCCATTCAATTGTCAGCCAAGCCCTTGCAACTTTTTTAGGATGCCTACAGACCCCACTTTATATCCAGAGAGGTCTTTTACTTAATGATCCCGGGTAAGCTCCTTCAAAAGAGTTCAAATATTCACGAGGACCTTTTCAAAATAAAAATAAAGTGCAAACATTTTTAACAGCTTTTCACCGTACACAGTTTTTAGCATTTTTTTTAAAACCTGATTCGTATTATGTGTCACAAGAAAAACATCTCCCATTTTGTTTCAAAATAATGGATTTTGTTTACATAGTGGTATTGGTGATAACATCAAAAGGAACTAGATATAATAACTATATTATTTAAATTTAATTGCAATTGAAATCTTTTATTTTTTTGTTGATTGATTGTCTACGTAAAATAAGGTATGAATGCACCCGTCAAAAATTTGATGTCAATCTATTGTTTGATCGCAAATTTATAATTTCATATAAAATAAAATCGATAACTTAATTATTCGACAGCCTGTGTTACAAAGTGAAGTTAACCTTACGATAGTTAGTCTAAAAATCTATGTCAAAGAGGAGGCAGACGAGTCGAATTTGTTAATCAAATTTTGGAATACTTTAGTTATCTATTTTAATTTTAATAAACATCCATCGAAAATATTTATTGTTCCGTTCATAAGAACGAGTGATTCTATTCAACTACCATATTGAAAAATACCGAAGCAAGCATCGTATTTTTAGTTCATAATGTTTCCGCTGATGACTCACATAATGAGCTTCTATGTACATTCAGATGTATACTCTTGATGATACAAAACAATTTAAACTTATCTATTTATGCCTGTAGAGTCAACAAACCTTTTGAGCAACGGATATATTAGTATTTTATGCACAAAAGGAGTTCGAATAGCAATACAATTATAAAACGTATTTTTTAATCTATTTATGGCGATAACTCATATTGTAAGCAAACATACTATATGTGATCTTTGTAAACTTTGCAGAACAGTTAAACATTTTTGAAACAGAATTTCTTTTTTCATTTTTAAAAATATGGGGGTTTGATCCGGTTCTCAAACCGCAGGTAGGTGACCGCTGATTCATAGTTACATTCATACATATTTTTAGAAAATTATAAAAAAGTAAACGTTAAGTGAGTGACTTTATAGCACTTGGTTTAAGACTTCAATTGAAGCGACAAACATATGTAATTACGATGAAATATGTGTGTATTCATAGTGGATTAATAATGAATAATTATTATATGTATATTATTTGGCGTTATAACATATATGCAGAGTTTTCCCACAAGCTTGTACCCTAAGATGTTAATTAATTGCCAAATAATTAAATTCGGACGGAAAGCTACCAGCAATTTGCATATAATCTATGTGGTAAATTGAACGTGCATGAACATAGCAATTTATGTAACTATTATTTGCGAAGGTTATAAAATATGAAACCATATGTGGTGAATTATGGATGCTAAATGCATGTTTGCTAATTTTTTTACAACACATACCTAAAGAATATTTCGAATAATATTTAATTATAAATAATATTTTCATTGGTTTGATATAAGAATATAATGAAATACCCTAAAATTGTTACATAAAAACTGCAAATTGTGCTTTTCAACGAATTGATTAAGCGGTCTTCTACCATAAATCGACAGATTTTTGAGAATTTCTGAGAAATTAAATACATTTTCCGACTTGATACTGGTTCTTGTTCTAGTAAGTAGTTCTATTTGAAAATTTTTAAAACAAATCAACACGTTATATGGCAAACACAGAGAAAATAAAATAATTTTAAATATTGTTTACGTCATTCCTGTGATAGTTTTCCAACGACGCTATCTTCCCCGATGCCCTAAGGTGCAAGAGACACTTGTTCATTAACTGTTGGCTGACATCAACTGTACTGTACAGTATGAGCACAAAGTGCAGTTCCCTTCTAATCTAAATCCACGTGCGAAACTTCATACTGCATCTGACAACGTGTGCATACGACCACTACATGGTGATTAAGAATACGTAATTTGACGTTTGCTCAAGAGTGTTTCTATGGTAAATTTCACGAAGGATAAGAGATGAAATTAATAATCAATTCAATATTTGTTAAAAAATAAGGAACGTGTATACATTTCTCGTAAAAATGTACTCAAAAAACATAAAAACGATAAATAATAAAAGCGTTTATTCTAAAAATATCTTATATTATAAAATAAACATTATAAACTACAAATGAACAAAATATGAACTTTTGGAAAATGTCCGAAGCACATTTTCATATGAACTTCTTTAAACATTGACAATTGAAATTATTCTATTGATTATGTCCAATTTATGCGTAAAAATAATAAAGATTAATACTTTTATCATGTTAAGTCTAAACAAATTAATACATTAAATAAAAAGATCAGGTATTTTTAATACCGTTGATATCACCCAGTGTTGAAGATAGAACTTTACTTTTGAGGAATATGAGAGGTAGCTTTTAGAGTTAAAGCTTACAAATTAACAATGACATGGCGACGGAATGGTGTCTGTGATGTTAAGCAGAATTATATTTTTTAGTAGAACAATTTTATTTCTATCATAAATATGTATATATTTAAAAAAAAAAACACCACCACCAGTTGAAAATGCTCGTGGTGAGCGAAACCGGTTCTGATCAAATTAAATAAATGTGAAATTAGAGCGAAAAAGTATTTAATATTTTGAATATTAAGCTTTTCCAATAAATTGACAGTGAAAACACATTAAAAGTTATATAGGCAAAAATAATTAAAATGTATAACATATTAATGCTAGTAGAGAAGATTAAATATTTATATTGAAAAATCAATTTATAAAAACTTGTATTGGAAGCTTTCACAATCAAGTAGAAAAACAGTTCATAAACATCATCACCACTTATGATTACCGAAACTAAAATTATATAGTCTTATAAAAATGATTTTTTGTAAAATAATATGCAAACTACTCTATTTTGTCTTGTCAATCCATATGTTTAAAAGTTTTTTAATCATAATATGTAATGATGGCTTTCCATTAAAAATCGACAATGAACACCTTATTTTGTAAATTATATATTAAAGTAAAAAAGAAAATACGAATTATTATCATTTTTAAACATTAAGCGTAACGTTGTTTTTTCTTATTAAAATGATCGCTCAATGTATTGTTTATATAATGAAATATAAATTAAATCATGTACGTTCTTGGATTCAATAGCGGACGGTTTATTTTGATCCCAATCCTAATTCTATTAACTATTCTCAAACAAAAACTGAGAGCTCATGGTCGGCAACAGAATAAATATGAAATCTCTAACTATTTTGCACCCTCACCCAGATTCAAGTTAGATTCAAAGATTGAATGATTACGTTTAAATAATAAGCCGGCAAGGGTACTTTTTTATTAAGTGTGGTGAAACTAATATTATACAACAACACATACAAATAAAGTAATATTTTTTTGACTTAAAATTTCAAAAAGGTTAAGCGTGAATCTCTCACAAAAGGGTTAAAAGATGATGCTGCTGTGTTTGCAATTGATGATTTTTGATTCATTGTTTAAAAACGCATATTTTTATTTTTGAAACACACGAAAACACTGTTCAAAATCAGTTTCATGCAACGCGTGGGGCAGGAATTATAAAGACTTACTCCTTTTATTCTGTCGATAGCGTTATAGAAGCTTTCCACGAAAAACCATCTGCATAGACTTTTTTATGGACGCAATGAGCATTGTCCCGAGCTTTAGAACTTTATGCTTAATGTGGCAATTTTATTTATAGTGATTATTATGAAAGCAAAGAAAAATACCAAAATATTCATGATATGCTCAAATATTAAAATGAAAATTCACATCGCTGAAAAAATTTACCTTTGATCGACAGCTTTTTTCTATAAATGGAAATTTTAGAAATTCATTATGATGATTTTCATAAATAGTCAAAAATGTCTGAATGTAAAATAAAATGATTTATGTACCAAATTCCTGTTAAAAAAACTATGAATAATAAATACATCGAATATAACCGTTATAGTAAATTGATGATCACTAAACAAATGGATGTAATTTTAGATACGCTAAAACGTAATTCTAGATATTATTTATTGAATAAATACCACAAGTACATGTAAATTGTACAATGTATAACAAAAAATATTTATTTCATTTAGCAAAGAGACAATAAATACAAATTTAAAGTTTCGATTAAATAATAAATAACATGCAATTACTTATCTATTTTATTGAATATGCTTAGGTATGTGTCAATCCCAAAACCTTGAATTTTCCATTTTCCCAGATATCTCTTCTTGTGAATGTTGCTTCAGATGAAAGGTCAGTTCTATTGAGGGCGTTACAAATGAAGGATTCTTTGTCGAGAAGTCTCTAGAATTTATTCCCGATAACCCAACATTTATACAAAAAAACTATCGACATAATTGGGAGATATTGTATAAACATTTTATCCGATGAAGTCTATTGAAATTGAATGACGAAATTCTTCCTTTCTGTATTATTTATTATATAAAGTGGTTAGCCAACCGCACGATATAAAATAATCGGTAGTAGAAGAAATAGCCTACTTAAAAATATTCATTTTTTTTGATAATTAAATTCAATTATTCTTATACCTATATGACAAAAGGAAATAAAAATAACAAACTCCTCGCAACCTCAAAAAAAAGTGTTTAAAAAATACACTCAAGTGCTAAAATTTTTGATAAACAGTCAACCCTCCTATAGCGTAGAGATAGAGACTATGCTATAGGAGGGTTCTATATAAGACAGTGTCTGTCAAAATGTGTGCCGCGAAGAAAAAAGCCTTTAAACTGTCTATTTTAAATAATGCATATTCTTTTAAATTTTCTTTAATTAAACGTACATATTCAGCTAAATATGTGTGACGTTCGTACATAGACGCCACATGATATAATGACATTGGTATATACGCAGCGTAATATTATTTTCTATCAATTGATTATCAAATGTACCAGTGGGTCGTCAACCATTCGCAAAATTCAACGGTACACACCTGACACCAACAGAGGAGGAAATTTAAACCTAAAAACACAACTGTGCACAAAGTCTCATTTTATGATCTAGAGTTGTCAGCGTTTTGGATATCACTTTGAAGTCTTAAGTTTTTAAATGAAATAAAAAGAAAACGTGAGCGGTAACATACGGTAAATGAAAAGTCACGTGTTTGTTTATCTAATTAAGAGTCACATATTCACAGGACTCTTTTTCAAAATCAATTGCATCCTTCTTACTAATAAAGTTGATAAAATATTTTTGTAAATGTTACCTACACTATGATTTTTTATGTTCGTATTGATTAGGTACATTAACATTTTTAAGGCATTTTAATTTGGTGTGCCGTGGGACAAATTCCATTCACCGGTGTGCCGTGAAGTAAATAAGTTTGGCAGACACTGATACAAGATGTTAGACAACCATACTTTTCTATTTTTACAACAATTTTTTTCTTCTTAAAAAAGTGTATTATAATATAAGTAAAAAAATCATATAAAAGTAGGCCCCCAGTTTTTGAATGGGCCGCCGGTGAAAAGTATCGGAGCAGAAATTTTTATTGGTTTATATTAGTGGGATATTTACATAAAAATCTTATAATTTTACGTCACAAATCGTAAAAAGACCCTCGATACAAAAAAAAAAAAACTTACATTAAATTTGAATTGTTTGAATTTTGTACTTTTCCATGAGTTTTGTCGCCAACGACGCGAGTTTCGCCTTTCGGCATCTTCAGGCATTCCAAGTGGACGGATGTACTTGAACTGACGCGTAGTAAACAGTTTGTATCGTTTATATACAAAAAATATAATTAGATCACTAAGTTAAAAGGATATTATAATGTAAATTAGCAAAAATTGAATGTATACAAGATTCCTTTTAAGGTGTTCACTGTCAATACTTGGTGGAATGGCATTATAATAAAAATAATAAAACATTTTTAGTACTTTTTCCACATAAAATTTATTAGATCAGGACCGGTTTCGCTCATCGCGAGCATTATCAACTGATAAGAAAAATACATAAACAGTGATATTTATACAAATTTAAATTGAAATAAAAAGGTGTAAGCAACTATTAACAATTTAAAGGATTAACAAATTACATTATAATTACACAAGATTAAAATGCTTAACACCCATAACAATTAAAAAATCATCATCAAAGAATAATAAATCTAAGTGGCAAACGATGTCAATTATGAACACAATTAAAATTTGGGAAATATTTAAGCAAAGTAAATATCCTAATGATGATTTGGTGTTTTTCCCGCTTCCAATCAATGATGTACAAGCAACAAAATCAGCAGTAATGAAGATTCAAAATTGAGTTTGGAAAAACCAGTAGAGCTCAATCCAGCAAAAATTGTGGCAATATCAATTCTTACAAAATAAAAACAAACTAAGAAAATTAAAATTCTAAAGAAATAAAACAGTACAAAAATGGAAATATAATAGGCTAGAATTAGGTTAATGAAACGGATATAACAAAGGTGATGATGCAAATACAAGCTGTTCGTTTAATAAATTAGAGTTCAGCAAGAATTTATGTCTATTGATTTCTAAGATCTCTTGTTTATCAAGTTTTAAAGATTTATTGTTAACATGCAGGATTTTAAAGTTTTTAGAGATATCAAATGTATGCTTATTTAGGAACAAATGGAAAAACATCTTTTCGCAGGATTCAATTTTTGCTGGATTGAGCTCTACTGGTTTTTCCAAACTCAATTTTGAATCTTCATTACTGCTGATTTTGTTGCTTGTACATCATTGATTGGAAGCGGGAAAAACACCAAATCATCATTAGGATATTTACTTTGCTTAAATATTTCCCAAATTTTAATTGTGTTCATAATTGACATCGTTTGCCACTTAGATTTATTATTCTTTGATGATGATTTTTTAATTGTTATGGGTGTTAAGCATTTTAATCTTGTGTAATTATAATGTAATTTGTTAATCCTTTAAATTGTTAATAGTTGCTTACACCTTTTTATTTCAATTTAAATTTGTATAAATATCACTGTTTATGTATTTTTCTTATCAGTTGATAATGCTCGCGATGAGCGAAACCGGTCCTGATCTAATAAATTTTATGTGGAAAAAGTACTAAAAATGTTTTATTATTTTTATTATACAAGATTCAATGAATTAAGTGGTTTTGTTATAATTATGGGAATTTTTGAAAATATTAATGACCAGATAATAACATAGGAATATTTAAAATAAATCTAGGGCTTTATCCGACCTATTATGAATGAGTTGATTGATTTTAAGCCTTTGAATTAATATTTAATGATAGCAAGTGCTTGTATGTATTATTAATAAATGACAATTATTTAAAAATGACAATTATTTAAAAGGGTACAACAATGGTGAATTTGGTAAATAAAGTTTCTCGTTTAAAATTGGCAAACTGTTGAGCTGAGCTCGATTAATCACTAAGATTTCTTGGTAAAATAATTTAAACTCGCCCCTGTTAGTATGTAACAAATCAATACCTGAGTCAAAATTAAACGTATGATTTTCAAGAATTAAATGGTTGGCGAAGGTGGAGGAATCTTTTTTTGATCGAAAAGCGGCTAAATGCTCAGCCACTCTTATATTTAAGGTTCTAGAAGTTTTACCAATATAAAATCTGGGACAATCACTACACTGCAATCTATAAATCCCAGATTTTTTTTATTATCTATAAGATCTTTATTATTTATCAATAATTTACCTAAAGAGTTCTTACAATAGAAAGCCGACTTTTTGAGAGCTGCTTCTTTATCTTAAAACTGGTGTGTTCTATTTAATTAATTCTACGCCAAAACCTAATATCACCTGAGTCTTTCGTTATTAATCCCTTGTAACTACGCGTCAGTTCAAGTACATCCGTGCACTTGGAACGCCTGAAGACGCCAAAAAGCAAAACCCGGGTCGTTAGCGACAAAACTCATGGAAAAGTACAAAATTCAAACAATTCAAATTTGATATTGAAATTCCATCAAGCACCCTCAGTCGAAATACTTAATTAAACTTATATTAATTGAATTCAGAATTTCAGACACAAATTGCGGGAAATAAATAATTATGCATTTTAATTTATTTTAATGAAACGGCACCGCAGAAATTGCACTAGCATAATTGTAAAACGTAAATTAGTGGTTTCACTGTATCCGTTTCCTGAATATGAGTGTAAACATATTTTATATTTACTATTTTCGGTAATTATTTGTATAAAATCTCTGTGCCGAAAATCTGTTGGCTTATTAGGGATACAAAAATTACCAAAAAAGTAAATGTCAAATATGTTTTACCAATCTTGAAATAAGACAGTTTATATTGATTTGGCAACACTTTTAAGATAAATTCTGATATAAGACGTTTTAACAATCACAGATTCAATTTATTTTGGGTGAATTAAAATACATGAATAGGATTCATATAATCTTTATAAAAATGAAGCATTGGAAGATTTAAATGGATAGTCTACTTAAAATTATTAGCAAACAACACAAAACAGTATGTTTAAGTTAAGCTTCGTGTATTCCAGTTGAGTAGAAATTATACTATACCTAATGATCTGATTGTATCACTGTTGGTACGCAAATGTTTGAAGTAACTTTCTCAAACGAATTTTGCATATTTGATGCATCAATTTAATGTTCAGCGTAAATTTATGATCAATAATTCAACTGACAGTGAACCAATAAATAAAAAATGTCTGTTGGCATTGGCACGAAATAAAAGAATTAATGGTTATTGTTTTCGATGATCGGTATTAAGGTTACTGTAAGGCAATATGTTGTTTGTCTCCGAGAGACGCAGACCGGCGACAGGTTGCGATCATTTGTCAATGTTGACCCATGACATTAGTCGCCTCCAACGGAGATATTACGTATCACACATCGAAATATGATGGAAACAGTGCTTCCTTTACCGTTGAAATTATTCGTCTATTCAAATTCTATCACAAGTAATATTCAAATTTCCATGAGTGATAATAGCATATACTATGAATAACCGAAAGGATGATGCCTTATTTTCACATCGGAAATTATAAGTCTAGCAGTAGGTTTTACTATAAAACATGGCATAACAAACATATATGTAGATAGATGTCTTTACAAAGATATCGCATATCCAGTTTTTGTCGAAATTTAGTTAATGTAAGCAAGTGATGCACAAACCGCGACCCTTTTTGAATTTTATGGCGGCCTATCAATCTTTTTCACGTAAAACATTTATTTAATAAATTTAAGCAAACTATTTCTTCAAATCGGTTTATAGAAACAGGCCCTCAAATGCTATGTCAGATTAAAATAAAATAGTTAAAAATTAACAAAAACCAAGATCGCATTAACTTTTGAATTAAATATAAATGAAACATAAATATTTCACAATGAAACGATTTTTAATGAGCATGTATTCATAATACTTTTTTGCATGGCTTATTTATTTTCACGTTTTCGGAAAAACAGGGCCAAAATAATGTAATAGAACCTATCAATCATTTATCTAAATTCACTACGCTGAAATAAAGGACTGAGCTAACTTTAAATCTTTTTTTTCTTTGCGGCCCGAACCCACGAAGATTTGTTTTTTGCGGCCCGCTAGAAGGTAAAGGTTGTGCATCACTGATGTAAGCCATACAGTTTTTCTGTACATATTTTATTTTTATACTGTGAAATTATTGTACGTTTAAATATAGTATTTGAAAATATATTGTATCATTCATTGTATCATGTAAATACAAATATCGTTATATGCTCATTTCACAAATATTTTACATTTGCATGTAACTTTTTTGCAAAAGTTCTTCAAATTCGTTTTTTCAAAACCTGCAAAGTTGCTCAAACAATATATTTGCCATAGATATTTTATTTACAAAGTATGATACATTTTTCATAAAAACGTTTTCTTATTACAATATGATATTTTTCATGATTATTGCAAAGCATTGATCATTTACTCACACTTCAGAAAAATTTAAAAATACTATTTTATTGCTTTTAATTGTTGCCAATGAAAACAAATAAGTGTGAAAAATCAAGATTTTTTTCATTCTGTATTATATGTCATACATAATTACTTATACAAAAAATTCATCTGACACGACAGATTATATTACTTATCTAATCTTCAACAAAAATATCAGAGTGTTGATATTATAATCATTTTATTTAAAATTGCTTGTGCTAACCCTATATCTTTTTTTGTATTTTATGTTTAAGTGTGAAATTGTATATATATATATATATGTATTTATTTACGATACTTAAAAGCAACGTTAATTTTCTTAGAACGTTTTTACATCATGTATTAGATAAGAGCATTTTTTTAGTTGAATATCCACGGAGCTTTCTTGTTTGAGAAGCACTTTCAAAAAATACAACAAAAACGTACCCCAGTACATTGGACGTGATAATATTGGCAGAGCGTTCTATTCATAGATCACTCAAATTTGTGATATAAATCGACTTCGTAGGATAAAGGTTTGTGTATGAAGGAAGGACAGACAAAAAATGAATGTCGTAATAGCTTATTGTGAAGGAAAACAAAATCATTTTTCTATTGTAGGATATTCATTTCGTCTCATCACAGCTGTTTTCCAACGCTAACATACAAAAGAAGGAAGATTTTCGAAGTACAAAAAAAATCAGAAAATCAATCTTAACAGATTCCATTGTTCCATTTTACTGAAGTATTAAAAATCAATTTGTTTAAAGTGGGTAGCAAACAAGTTTAAATCAAACTTTCATGCTTACTATATTATAATATTATGTACCTGGCTATATTTAACCTATACGTTATACACACTAGAACGTATTGATTCTTCATTTACATAAGTCATTAATTATATTTGATAACTTCATTCAACTACCAAATTATTATGCATATACATAGTTGGTTTTATATTTAAAAAAATATTTAAAGATTCACACGAATAGTACATTCGGTTAAACCTTAAAGACTCTTTTGAGAGTGATCGATATATAGATAGAGAGGTATCTATATAATTTGTTGTGACGATCGATAAATATTATATTATTTCATTATAAATTTATCTCGCATTTTTATAGGATATAGGTCATGCACCTTCTTAAATTGTTTGTATAATCATCTTAATGAATTGATTGTTTTTTTATATATTTAATATTAAATGATTGATAATTGGAATATATAAAATTTTGGCAAATATAACAATGAATCTTTCTAAATCACGTTACACTAAAGCAATGCGCTAGGGGTTTACTGAAATAATAGGTAGATGTAAAGAATTTGACGTTGTTTCGTAGGAAACTATAGCATTTATTTACTTTTTTCTTATTTACCTAATCAATAATACATTTTATATCAATTGCTATAACTCTTTGGCCCCTTTTTGGCAATTTATTTAATCCCCTTGCAATAGAGTAAAATTATTCTGGCTTTGATGCAAAAAATAAATCTTTTTGATGATTTTACCTCCGCTTCTATCCTATTTTTAACATTAAAATAATATTGCATTGTGACCTACAAAAAATGATAGCCAGATATGAAAATAATGTTGAATGCTTTATAAAGCCCCAATGCAATCCATTTATTTGTGTTAAATTACTACAGCCACATGTGGTCGCTGAAGATTGATGAGAAATCCAAAGGCCGTATCGGGTAACCATACCTATGCGATGCATAATAAAACTAAACAGGAAGTAAAGAAGAAGCACCTTTAATCCATTTTGTCTAGTGTTCCAATATCGGAACAATTATCATTTTTACTTCCACTCCATTATCCATGAAACAATAAAAGTTGAGATTGCATCAGTCTCAATCAGTCTTCAGTTAGCAAGCGTGGGAATCGTTTCTTGGAGTATTTTTTCAGGTTTGAACCTGTCGGAGTGAGCAGTGTTTTTTATTTGCATCAATTACGGAAAAATTCGGGCAACAATTGGTCAAACTAATATAACTGATTGAAAACATCAGTTCAGAGAAAAAAATGGATTTTAGAAAAACGTCAAAAAGTGTATAGAACAGTACTGCGTAAACCGGAGGTTGGGTAAATTAGGTAAATTAGGGTCTCTAATCCCAGAATCCGGTTCGATTTTGTGATTGCAAAATCCCGGGACTGTAGTAGTACTAATCTCAGGATTTCGAGATTGAGAAAGTTTGAGAAAGTTGCGTGAAAGCTAAAAAAATAACGTATTATTTGAAATGAACTCCAAAGCGGCTGAAAGAGTATAAAAATATTAAACAAAAACCTTGTAGGTCAGTATAATATAATCATTATTTAAAAACCTTATACAACCGAGCTTTTGAAATAATAAGAAAAAGTGATATTTTATCTTCCCATATGTTGGGTCGTAAAATTACAAGAAGGTATCGTAAAAAGATAGAATAAAAACTTCCATACTAAAATCTTGATGCTTAAGTATTTATTACAAAACTATACCGAAGGCTTGGCGCGTGTATGAATTTTATTAGCGTCGATTGATTTTGTTGAGTGGGTTTTTGATATTTTGGAGCAAATATTGAGGCATAACCTTTCACGCTCGACTGAAGGGGATTTCTTGTTTTTGTTGAATAAATTTTCCGACGTCGACCTTCCGGGAAAAGAGTACAGAATAATAGGATAGACTCACGAAAGGTAGATTGTCAAACTAAAGAAATGTAAAAACAAATTTGATTTCAAGACACATCAACTGATAAGACATTTTTAACTAAATTAAGAAAATGAAAACGAAGAGCCATCAATTTATTTATTTCTCCATGTTCTTTGATAAAATAATACTTTCAACAAAAAAAATGATTTTGGGTTTCGCGAAGCCATCACTTTTTTTTGAATAATACATTATACATATCAGTTTCAAGTAAAGTTTTTTTATTTCACCAACCAATACAATAAACAAAATAAAAATAATAGTCCCTTAGTGACAATAATATGTTCATATCTACGTATAATATAACGATAGGTGTTTGTTCAAAAAGTACATATATTAATATATACAGATAAATTATCAAAAAAATTTAAGCCGATTTCAGACTTCGCCATCTCCAGAACACTTTAAATAATTATTTAAAGGGTTAAATAATTATTGGTTGATTTACAATAACGGTTCATTATAACACTATGTGTTCAATTACGTCATTGTATAAGCTTTAAGCCACATTCGCAAATGATGGTGGGTGGGATTGTCAACTTGTCATTCATAATAACAACAACATATTTGTCTTGATCTATCTGCAATGCACAGCACAACTTTGCGTAACAAATATATAGAATTTAAGATTGTGAATATTGAACAAATTTCGGTAGGTGACATTAACGCCTGGTATTTATGTTGTATAACTGTAAGAAGAAAAAACTAATTGAAATTTATATTTTTGTTGTACATATGTGTAAAACTATTCATGATTACTAAAGTGAACAAAAGATGGAAAAGCGTTGATCATTCATTGTGTTGGGAATAGAAAGAAGATGGTTGTTATAAGTAGGTCAAATTTTCTAGGCGCACATATTTTACAAACTTCTCAAACATTTTCAGCAAACAGTCGGAAGTCTGGAGGAACCAAATCATTTTTATTTATATTCTAGCATTGAAATTTAACTACTGTTTATTATCTTTCGAAAACAAATAGAACCAGCTCTATTCTGGTGATACATTGTTTCCTGTAAAAATTCAAGGTACTTTTTATTTTTATGAAACGTTTTCTAATGTCAATAACTTTGATTATATTCCACGATTTATTTATTTTCATGTGATCGTATATTGCTTAGAATACTCTGCTGGGTCGTTATTTATACTGTTCAAAAAGAGGTAGAACTTGCAGCTTTATTTATACTACCATTTTTGCCAGCAATTAATTTCTGTTTGGCCTTTTTTATTCCTGAAAAATCTTGACTGGGTTAACCTTAATGTATAATACTGCAAATTATTAAAATCACATTTACTTAATTAACTTATTTTATGGAAGTTTGACAATCATGAAGCAAAATATTCATATATTCATTCTAGCGACAAAACGTATAGAAATGTGGTTAACAGGCTGACAATCAGTTCCCGCAAACATCTTCTGTAGAGATTCTACACTAAGAGAACATAAATCATAAATCAAAATTATTAACAAACAAACAGTGACGAACCTTTTATACCACATACCTGGTTACTAAAGAGGAAGATATTAAATATTATTTGTTTAAGTTTTTGAAAGAACTTTTAACATTTTAAATAAATGCAATCAATCACATAAGCTACAAGCTAAAAACATGTGTTAATACAAATGATTTTATCCATTTAAAAAATACGCCTGTCATTATATTTAATATTTATTAAAAGTCTAATATATAGCAAGCCGCAATAGCAAATTATGATAATTTTAGGATGTAAATATAAATGAAATTTAAAGAACTTTCAATCTTTTTTTACACAAGCAATACGTTCCACGTAAAACAGAATAAATATATTTTTTAAAAGGATAAGTGAATGTAGATAAATGACAGATAAGTTCCATAACTTTTGACCGTGCTATTTTGAAACCGCGCAAAAAGAAGCTTAATTGTACTTATTTACAACAAATGATTTTGTTATGAAATATTTAGGTATGCATATAATATTTTTATTTCAAAGTTAATACGACCTTGTTTTTGTGAACTTTAAATTAATCCTTAAGAATTGGAGTTTGAATCGAATCCCATTTTTATCAGTGTTTCTATGAATGGATTTATTCACACATTTTTTTAATTAAATGCGTAATTTAAGTAGTACTATATTTTTATTTTAAGTTGAAATGTTCGAGGGTTACAAAATATTGAACTGGACATATGTTGACCACGGGTTAACATATAAATTAAAAGAGAAATATTGCATTCGAGCCCAGTACCAAGAGTACGGTAAGTACAATTATACACGAAACTGCTGTTTGTTCTAACTTTACATTAGAAAATATCTTTCAAATGAGAAAAGAAAATAAACTGTCATACGGACTACCCGTTTTATCGTTTTCTTCATTGAGTCTAAAATTATTATTTAATAGTTTTTCTTCACAAAAGATGTCGCGACGTTTTACCGCTTTGTCCGTGGACTTAATGTGTATTTGATGGACACAACTGAAGACATATCTCGTCTCACTCTAATACAAGGGAAAACCCATTTAATACTCTTTCCACCCCAACGTTTTATAGCACGAGGTGTATTAGATTATTCATTTTGTATTCTTCTTGAGCTTGGAAAAACTGAAAAGTTTTTTTAAATTTCGTTTTTAGAATAAAAACCAATTTATGAGACTTCAACACAAAAAAATACATATTTATATTTCTTCAAAACCGGTTTCTAAAATTTATATTTTTTGATAAAAGTGTCAATATGATATTATAAAATGTTTTAATGTAATTTGATTTTTATTTGTGTTTGTCACTAGTCCTGTAGCCGCACGGTCATCGTTCTAGCGTTCGTTACATTAGACTCCAGGATGACGGCTTCAAATCCTTGCATGAACACTTGCATGTATTGATATTTTAAATGTCAAAAGCATTGGTGTATGTGATATGTAATTACTTTCTTCTCTCTTCATATCAGATCCTGAAAACAGAGAGAACGATCATCTAACTGTAAACGTTTTTCTAACCAACCGTCTTATAACAACCAGTTCTCACACAAAAGTCTAAATTATGCTATATGTTAGAACCGGACACGGTACAAAAATGTAAGGTTTTCAATTAAATAAATTCCCGGAGTCATATTTTTTAAATTTTATGTAGTCAAGTTACAGTCATAAGCACAATCAATTTAGAGCTAAACTCTTGATGTAGCATTTAAACATACGGTGTTTAACGAGAACTGATATTATGTCAGTCGATCAATCTTTCCGTTCAGAAATCGTGATGGAAAAAAGATCGTGCTAAGAAAGGACAAGTCATTCAATAATCGCTTTTTCGACTTGTTGCCAGTAAGGGTTTTGTGTCGAGACAACCCGAGAGTTAGATTTTTTTGTCAGTCTCGTTTACCGGGATATTTAAATAAAACAACCGAAAACTGAAGTCGTTTATATTTTAAGAATCATTGTAAGGTTATTTTGAAAAATCTTCCTTTTATCCAATTAAACAAAATAGGACCTTTGTACGTGCGTGTGACAGATGGAATAATAACCATAAAATAACTGACACCATGTATTATTTGAAAGAAATGGTTAATCAAACGAATCCCTCGAATTATGGGCAATAAAAGCAATATATAGCTCCAAATATGGAGCATATGGCCACTAGAAGTATCTCAACAGAAGTTTTTCTACGACAACTGTTTGTTACTCAGTCGCTAAGCCTCTCTTTTTCAAAGAGAGAAGTAGGAAAGAACGATAAAGCTAGGACAGGACTAGTGGTTAAATAATCTCTCTCGCTAAGCCCATTTATTGAAAGATCGGAAAGATGGGAAGGAATATTTAGACATAACAAACATCCATGCCTTCAAACAGAAATCGATTAATTGATTGAAAAATGCTATTCGTACTGGAATTCGAACCCGTGAGATTTGGTACGGCAGCTAACAACGCTTACCACTGCACAATTAACCCGAAAAAACAAATATAGTAATAACAATAAAATATTGTCATATTTTGTAATATCTAACTCCAAAAAATAAATTTTGCGCGAGTTTTGAGGTGATGGCAGATTTTATTCTGGAAAGAAAATTTTTACAACATATTGAGAATTTACTTAGGCGGTTGTTTTTCTTAGTATTGGTTTGTCATTTGAGGTTATGAACTGCATAATTTGGACTCATAACCTTTGAATGAAAATACAAAAAGGATAATAAATGTTGTAATAAATGTTGTGTAAAATTTTAATATTTATTTTATTAATTTACATTAATTATTTATTACGACTACTTTTTTTCGTTGTGATGACTAAAAATCAACCCATAGCTTGTAAACAAATTGTCAATTATCCCAAAATACATTAACCCAATGTATTTGTTATAGATGTATATTATTATTGTGTTTATAACCGAAAGCTTATTTCAAATTTTATTCTTTCTTTCTTTCTTATTCATTTTTTTAAATGCTACTGTACGTCACGCATATAAATACTCGTTTAAATATATTTTTAATAAATATAAATACAGGACTAGTGTTGCAGATCACGAGAATTTATCGGGACATGACAATTTGTCTTATGTCTCGTGTCCCGAGACTTAAGAATCCCTAGTTGCTAGGATAAATTAAAGATGGACGATAAGAGAACAAAATAACAGACTTTTCTTTTTTTTTTTTAATTATGAATAGTGCTTCATGACTGGATTTAGAATTGCATTTAGATTTATAAATTCATTTTCATACATACAAAAAAAACATGGAAAAACATTTACAGTGAAATAGTATTCACAAGCTGCAAATCTTGGCGATGATTTATTATTGAGAGTTCATGACATTACTGGGTTATATTATAATAAAACTTTAAAATCAAAATTATGATTATTGTGTTCGGTTTTATACTTTGCTGGTTGTACCATAAATAATTGTTGATTGTATTTTCTAAATATGGATAGTTTTGACTGGGTAATTAAATTATTTAAGTGTCATATCAAACCAAATTACGCCACTTAAATATGGTATAACTTACGGAGAAGAGTGTCTCATTGCTGAATAGAATTAATTTTGATTAAACTTTGATATTTAGGTTCACGAAACCTACATATAAATGATAAATGAGTTTTAATATAGAATGATTGAGCATATTATCTTCTGTCATGTGTTCCTTGTATTTTAGAAAATGACTCAAGGCTATGCTTTCGTGCAGAATATGTAATATATTACGTAGAAAGAATATACATCGATACTTTATAATCTGTAATGGCTAGCTTTGCATCACAAATGAATAAATTTTGGATTTTTTCACTTTTATTTAAATGATTGCTTCTTCAGAAGCTCTAGGCTCGACTTGCGGCAAAGTACACTTTTTTTTATACATATAAAATTGTTGATTGATTTGGCATATATTTTTTAACTCTATTATATAATAAATTGGCAAAAAGCTCAATATATAATTAACCTAGAAAATAGTTTCTCAATCTTTTTAATCCCGTGATATTACACAGATATTCACAAATCCCTTTTTTTAGCTTATTTTTTATGAAGTGTATTTAGGGTACCCGTGGCTCCACTAAAATAATATTTTCTCTGTGGCCCCCATAGAACATGTTGTGGACACCGGTTGAGAATCTAGAATATTCTTAAATGAAAATGTGAGCAATTTCGGCATTACACCATTGTCACGACCCAACTTGTTAACCGGTAAGTTTGTAACATTAATTTTGTGGAAATAAATTCATTTGCGATTTTTTCAATAGTATAAATATTTGATATCCAAGGCAACGTGTGTATTTTTTAATTATTTTAAAAGTTAATTTCATTTCGAGGACAGCCAAATTATCAAATAAAAAATGTCAAACTACGATTCTTATAAAAGTATATATACATACATATGATGAGTATCATAATTATGTTTTAATCATTTACAACCTAAATTTAGTTATAAATAAACACCGTTTTTTTACGAAAGTAAGTTAATTATTATACTTTAATTATTGAAAAAATCTTCTTAATATAAATACAGATTTAAATCAACAAAGATCTGGAAATCTTACTGCTGTTAAATAAGTGTTTTCCGATGACTTTGAATAGATTTATTTTTACTATAAAAAATTGGCTGTACTTGTTTTGTGGTGCGAAAGCTTCTAGAACAGATGAGATTTCTCCTTTTTATGTTTGGTGGTGTAAATCGAAAAATCCGTTCAAGTGGAGGGTCGTAATTGGAAATTTTAATTTATGAAGTTAATTGATTCTGATAATTTGATGAGATAAAACTTTTCTAAGGAAAAGAAAAAGACTTGATCAACTTTTATCGGAGGATTTTTAAATCCTATGTATTTTTAAGATTATTAAAGGCGGTTATAAGAATACAAATCACTCAATTATCTTCCTTTAATTAGAATGAAATTCAAAAATATATTTTTTTCGGTAGAAACCCCCAAAATATATTTTTATTCGTATATTTTTACGTTTTTAAATGTAATCTATTTATAAATCATTTTATTGTACTAACTGTTAAAAAAACAATTTTGTTAATTTTTTTTAAAGGAAAGAAGTATCGATACTGAATATTATTTACATTTTGATGTTTCAGCAGTTTGAATGTTTGTAATCAATTATTCAAATTTGAATCCTTCAAACTATGTACATTCTCACAGATTTTGTCACTAACGACCCGGGTTTCGTCTTTCGGCATCTTCAGGCGTTCAAGTGCACGGATGAACTTGAACTGACGCTTAGTAAATGAATGTTTCGTGTTTATATAAGAAATAAATGTATCATTGAGTTTAATGCCATTGCTGGCGAAAAGGATAAGCTCATGAGAATGCCCGAGTAGTAAGTAGTTTTAAGAATTATATTTATTTGTTTGTCGGCAAAAGATTTTGATTATATTTATATAAGGCATAGAAGTGGAGATCCCGGCATGTTTAATATTTTATTTAAAATCGGAAGGCTATGCAATTGTGCTCTGTTTATTTCCAAAATTTCCTGGAAAAAGTGCTTATGACTGTCCGTATTTGGGTGTAACATTTTTTTCCCTTGTTCCTGATTGAACACGTGTCCTACCAAAATTAAGTGATTAGCAAAAGTAGACGTGTCTTTTTTCAATCTAAAGGCTGCCATATGTTCTGCTAATCTGGTGTTCAATGTCCTTTCTGTTGCCCGGGTCGTTAGTGAGAATGTACATAGTTTGAACGATTCAAATTTAATATTGAAATTCCACCTTCAGTCGAAATCTTAAATTATATCAATGATTAAGTCTGTTAACATGATATAGAGTGGACATGTTGTGAACAATAGAACATATTTTCAAAGAAAGTCTAGAAAGAATGTTATCCGATGTCATCCGAAAACATTTAGTTTTTAGCACGCGTTTTTATTTATTGTTTGATTAAAATCTCATATCCGAAAAAGCAAGTAATATTGTCACAAGACAGACAAAAAACAAATTTTCCGATATGTAAACGTTAAAATTGGGCATAATAAAATTAAAAATATTACGAAATTTGAAAGGCCTTAAGTTTTACCAAATAATTTAATCACAATGTCACTAATAATCCTTAATTATGTTACCTCCTATTTATACGGATAAATTATTTAACAATATAATTTTATTTCCCACTGTTAGCGAATATTGTTATTATTTATAAATACAAATACTTGGCTAGTTCAGTTTAACGTATGCAGTGCTTAACAATTATTTACGTAAATCTAGTAAAAAATCAAGTTTACGAGAAATAAAGCAGATACTGCATTGATCAGAAAAACAGGAACTTAGGTTAAATAGAATTATCACAATTACGATTAACGTTTTATGGCTTTAAAATGAGATGTATAGTTAAAGCAAAAGATTTTTTTTATTATTTAAAATTACGCGGAAGTAAATTATAAAAGTTTTCTTCAATAGTGTATCACAATATTGAAAAAGAACATATCCAAAATCACCAATCAAACGGTCAGGATATAGTAACACGTCACGATACGTATATGCATGATGTCATAGTAACATGTGAACATATTATATCAAAATTGTCGAAATATTTATTCAACGGTGTCAGGTTTCGGAAAACATAAAGAAAATATAACGAGTGTTTTCATTTGTGTAATTCAGTCATACAGAGTAATTATTACTTGTATACATAGCACACGCACGACAAATGAACGACACCGGTGTTGGGCTGCTAAAAGTGTCAGGAATGACTGTTTTTTATGAAGCATGTTCGCTTTGCCTATCAATTTTGTATTACAATTGTTTGAAACGATCTGTGACATATTATTATAATACAAAGAGATTTTTTTACATAAGATCGTATCGTTTTGTTTGGTCACAGTACTGATTAATACTAATAAGTGTTTGGATGGTAGTTTTCTTCCAACCGACAGGTTGAATAAAAAAATACTTTTCATATTTTTTTTATTCGATAAACTTTATTTGTTTTGTATCACACTAAAGATAAAATCTCCTCAATGATACACTTGAGTTACACTTTTTATAGCTATTTGATTAGCAACAATAAATATAATGAAAAGAAAGTAGCAAAGGTTAATAAAATAAAATTGGAATAACTACAATTACCAAAGTAATTAATTTATGGCAGTAATAATACAAATTTGGATAAGAGATTTTACATGGGATTAAATAGTGACGAATTTGAAGATAAACCTTTTCTTAAAAAGAAGTAGCAACTTTTTTAAAGTTACAGACATTTTCTGGAGACGACACTAGATTTGGATGTCCGATAGAACTTTTCATATAACTTTTATATTATTGTAAAATAAGTTCTTAATTACTTGTAAAGAAGAATACAATTCAGATTATTGAAAGCATCTGAATGATGGAGCGGATTGTGTGTTGACGATTTAAAGTGGCTGTCGATGTTATCTCTATTTTCAAAGACGGCGACGAAGACTTAAGAGAACGAAAGGAAATATCCGCTGGGAAAATCCTGTGAAATGAAAAACAAATCTGCATCACCACGTCGCAATCTCTCGTGTATAAATGAACGACACTGTTGTCGCCATTATCGAAAACACTACATATCACAATATGGTATCACCACTGCACACTTAAAAATATTTGTGGGTAGGTAATTCGATAAAGTTGACTACACGTAAGCTTAAGTTCTATTTTTGGAAATGGAATGTTTGTTTTCAGACATTAGCAAAACTAATATATACTATTACAAGCCAAAATGAAATTGAATTTGAGTTGATTTTGGCAGCGGCCTAAAAGTTTTCGTATACGATAGAGTGGTTAAGTTAGTAATAAATAGCAAGGTCGGTAAGTAATAAATTTGTCGGGTCCCATGGAGCAGCGGATAGTTGTGTGCTTCCGTGCCGGACTTCACGGGTCGAGTCCCAGTACGAACAGCATTTTTTCCACATTGGGAGCGGACATGGATAAAAAAGTATTTTAATGCTGCAAATGTATGTGTATGCATAAACCATGTATTTTTAATGGAAATATTATCTCAATAGATATTTTTCTACCTTCTAACAGCTTGTTACTCAAAATTACTCGACCTTTTTTTTGTTGAAAATAGTATGGATATGATAATAATGATAGGGCAGGACATTGCATATTTTTCTCATATGTCGATCATCCAGGTAATAATCACCATTCATCAAATATTATTCATCTGTGCCCGAGAATTCTATATTTCATCAAAATATTCTGTTTTATAGATAATTAGCTATAGTCGGGTTCAGCAGTAGGGCACTATTAAATATTCGTGTAGTGATCTAGAGGCTAGACTCTAGACCAGTGCTTCCTAACCTTTTTCATGCTACGGACCCCTAAATCTGAAAACAATAATGTGCGGACTCCCGATTTTTTTTTTATTTCACATGTTCATATTTTACAACAAAGAATGTTGAAAGAATGAAAATTTTCGCGGGACCCTAGGTTGGGAAGCACTGCTCTAGACGATACCGAGATTTTGTTCAACCTATTAAAAGTTCATCGTCATTAACATCTTATTACTGGACCCGATACAGCGAATTTTTTTTTCACATAACTGCATATTTGATGAATTGTACGACTAATGAACTGGAAGATCTATATGCTGAATTCATGCTTTTTTCTTTCTTATATGTGTATGTTTCTTTTTATTTCACGCCAGAAATCGTCTTTAATATAATACAAATGTAAACTAATATCCTTGAGATTTTATTAAGCTGTAACGAACGAAGAATTTTGCTTAAACTTTATGACTGGGTGTACAGAGTTAACGACGAAGCTTTTCTATTTTGTGTCTAACTCTGTTTTTTTACATAGATTGATCACATGATATTTTAATATTTTAATCAACTAGTTGCAAAAAGCATTCTGGAAGCTTTTGAATATTTTTTAACAATTTTGAATAAATTAAGGAAAAGTGCGGCTTAACTAGCAAAAAATACTTAACATTTAATGTATTTTTTTGTTAGCATTCTGGAAGGCAAATAAAATGTACTTGTTTTTTTTGAACTTTGATTTTTTTCAAAGCCCAATTCTCATAAAGAGTAGTTTTTGCAAATGATCCATTTTTTAGAAATGATTTCCTCACCAGAAGAAAAGCTAGCGTTTACATGTCATTTTTGTAAAAAAAATGTTCATTTCAACTTGTTAGTAAAAAGGAAACCTTTTTTTCCCTTTAAATAAACTCACTGCTGAACTTTAAGATTATTATTTATTTATTACTTTAAGCATTATATTAAAAAAAACAAAACATTCTTTTGTACTTACTTCAAATGGGGAATTATTACAAAAGATTTTTTTGTGTTTTGAAGCCCACTGTTATTACGTCGTGAATATAATGTTATAGTTTAAACTTGCAAAACGAAGGTAAAATAATAATCAAGACAATACCAGTCTACAATTTTTTTTTCCTTACGAAGAAAATAGTTATTTACCTTTGTGCCTGGGTTTGCATAATGCTCTTTACTTTGTTGATGAAAAATGCCAATTTATACCGTCGTAATTTATAACGCTCACATAATGGGTCGTTGTTCTCAGATTTCACATTTAAAATAAAGCACGCAAGCGGAAACTAATTAAAAATTAGTGTTGAGTTAATGCTTTTAAGCCAAATAGACTTTTTAGTGTTTTGTACTGAGAAATAACATAATATTTGTTCATGAAAATATTATTTTTTACCCTGAATGCCTCATAACATTAATTAATTAAATACTGAAAAAGCATCCTTTTGTAATGGCTAAATTGTTTATGATAAACAACACAATGAGTTTAAGAAAGGTGAAGTGAGACAAATGGAATTTCAGAAAAAATGGATACGTTATAATATTCTACATGTCTTAATATATCGTAAAAGTGAAGTTTGCTCAGTAAATACACACTGGAATAGTGTTATATCCCTAAAATGAAAATATTAAATCCACCTAAATACTAAGTTAAGTCGTGATTGTACTTATATTTCCAATAGAAAGATTTAACTATTTTACTAATTGGCTCACTTCGCCTCTTCAGGGCTCCAATAATAACACAAAATTCAAATTTGAAGACTTTTAAGAGGCATGAAGTCTAGCGTGTTTTATCATTTTATTGTTACTTTCAATTTCCAATTTAGCTTAGGATCGCAAATGTTTTTGTGTGATTAGTTTGAAGATACATGAATTGTTATGACCATTGATGCAGTTTTAATGCGAAACAGAATATATTTTCATCATTTGGGAAATTGATGAAAAAACACTGAAAATAATGAAAAAAAAATAATATGTACCGATGAAAAAGTAAAATATTTGAAATATGCAGACATAACTTTGTATTGTTATTTGGAAAAGGTGGCACAAAATAAATTTATTTCACAGCAAAGATATTTTGTGTGCCGCACAATATTATCAAATAATGATGTGTGTGTCATTTATACAAAGAAGAGATCGATATACCGCAGACTGTGTAGGAATAATTAGAAAAACACAATAAATACTAGATGAAATTTTGCAGATTTGAAAGTCGCTAGAGTAAGCTGTCTGCAAAAAGTGGGACAAAAATTCACTCCAAGTTAATTACAGAAAATTCCCATGTGTAAGCAAAATAAGCGTTCATTTAAAAAGGTTTCAATTCCCATCACAAACAGAAATTATGAATATTTAAATACAGCGAGTTTATTCTTATTGTATTCCAACTCAAATGAAAGATATTCATATTTATATAATTATTATACATTAACAAAGACCAAACAATTATTTCTGTGTTATGATTGTGTTTTAATGTTTGTTATCTCAAATGACAACGTATTGTGCTAAATATTATAATGAACTTTGTTTTTTTTTTGATTGTAATAGAAAACTTTGTGAAGTTTTAAAGTGCGGCGGTTTCTAAAACATGACCTCCATGCAAAAAGGAAAATGGTCTATATGTTTAAGTGAACGTCAGAACTGAGAGTTTTTTTACGTCATATTTTTCTTTTAAAAATAATGTTTTCAATATGAAACGAAGGATAAAGAGTCTGTGTCTAAAGATTTTTCATTCTCATCGTTTAAAGCCTACTTTATCTGAAAAATTGTGACCAAATAAAATATGAATTTAAAATTAGTTGTTAGTTAGATGAAGTTACACGCTGGAAATCTTGGAATGAAGAAAACATTATTGCATTGCGTTAATTACAAAAGCATGAATCACATCTTTTTTTGTTCATCTACTCTTACGGATTTGAAAAAATAGTTTGATAAGGAAAAAAACAAGCCTGCAGATATTTGAAGATTATTGAAAAAACATTGTTGTTTAAAATAAAATTGTGATTTTGATTATGAGTAAGTAATGTAATTATTTTTCTCGGTAATCAGAAGTTCGGTGTCAATTCATGGGTAAATTTAAAAAAAAGTGATCGTAGGTTTTTGTGTAACCAAAATCCATGCCGAAAGAAAGGTTAATTTTGCATTAAAATTGGTAACAGGTAATTCAAAAATAAAACTATTTTTTTCTACTGTTTGCTATTTTTGATAGACATACATTGAGAAAATGTTTCGCTGTCTATCGCTTGTGAGGCTTGAAAAATGCTTGAGAAACTTGAAGTTGAAATTTCTTTCAATAAATAGAATTCTGTAAATAAAAACATCACGCTAGTAAAAATAGTTTAAAAATGTTTGTATCTACACATTTTTTTTTAATACTGCAATACATTAAAAAAATATTGAGGTTGTATAACTTGAATCTGTCCTGTGCAAATGAAAACTGGCGTGCAACACAGGTTAATTAAATAGGAGGCGAAAATGAAGAAGAGCAAAATTTTCCCCACAAAGGAAAATATACTCCCACTGAAGCATTACTTCTGAGGTAACTTAAGAGATTAAAATACATTTTTAATTTTACTTATGGTTTCATCCAAAATGATTTTAAAGTGGTCTATTAAAATAAAGCCTGTGAAATGAAGTAAAAAACGTTTTTACTTTTGGGTTTCCTCTAAAATAATTCAGTCTTAAATTTATTTTTTCTTTTACTAATTTCTTAAAGAAACGTCCTCTTTTTTACTTTTACCATTTTATTAATGTCAGTAAAAAAAATTATTTGTGTAGTAATTTAAATAAAAGTTTATTAAAAAATGACAATAATTTACTCTCGCAATCAATAAATGTTTGAATTCTTAAATTCATGGAATATGTTTTCAAGTAATAACAAATCACGCGTGATATTCCCAAAAATATACCACGAGTGGCTTAAAAAATGATATAATACGAATCAACTTGAAGGTCTGATCCGGTAAGTATTTCTTTGGGTATGTGAAAATTGTTTGAACATTGTATAACTTAACAAAAAACAGTGTAAGCTATAATTCAATTAAAATAACACCAGGATCCAAAAACTAAAACAAATTGTAGTTTTTAAAATTTTAATTATGGTTTTTATTGACACATAACTTGTCGTATCGAGACAGCGTACACCAATAAGTTATTGGTATATTGGCAATAACTCAATGACAACATTTAATGTAGTAACGAATCATGCTAATTAGCGAAAAAAAAATATATTTACGACTCTTTACCGTCGGGTAAGAAGTCGATGTCTGAAATTGTTTTATTATAAAAATATTTGAAACTACGTAGTGACAGTAATTAGTATCTGTGAAATGAATATGGAGAAAATAAACTTGTTTTTAGAATTATACTATGTGTAACAATAGATCCGCACGGACTTACCCGATATTATAGCTTTTATATAATGGAAACTGTTTGTAAGTCGGTATTAAGAAAGCAGTTTGCTGTATATACGCAATTTAAATTTCGTTTTCAGAGGAAAATTACGTATGAGAGGAAAATAATGGAAATGTTTCTAGCCTTTAGATCGAAGTGTAATTTTTTTGTTTTGTTAAATAAATTAATGAAATTATTAAAAGATGAATTTAATTAGGTTTAAAAAGTGCCCAAAGCAATTTAATTTGTCAAAACACTGCAACTTTTTAAAATATGTTTTTGTTTAAATATGGCATTAAAAACTTTTGAGAAAAATTACGTTTTACTTATTACGAGTCGGTGTATTATTTTCCAAGAATTTGGAACACTAAGCATGCAAAAGTATTTCATTTACGTATCGTGAACTATAATTTAATACTTGTTTGCTGAATTAGTAAGGCATTTTCCGAACACACAGTAATACCCGGTGTATTTTCACAGACATGTCGTTTTTGTTGGAAAAAAATCTGATTTATCGCAGCATGTAAAATCCAAACACGTCGACTTTACATGTTTTTCAAAATAATGAAGTGTGTTCATAACAACAACCCTAAACAGTATCTGTGTCTGCCACTAGAAGAGTTTTCTTAGGTAGTGGTAAATCATTTTCGTAATGTAACGATAATAGGGATTGCAAATCTAGACTGGTAGATATTATTAATACGGGTATTTTGTTTTTTTATATAACATACACAGAAATTGCAAATATTAAAACCGGTATTCAAAAAATATATAAAAAATAACAAAAACTAAAATAAGAAAGCTGAATAAAAATCGCAATACCTGGTGAGTAAATAAAGACCAGAACTTCGAATTTTTATTTTCAATTCCTTTATATATATCACGAGAAGAAAAGACTGATTTTCATTGGTTGAAAAAAATGTTTCTTCTTTTAATGAAAAAATACTTTTTAAAACGGTAGTACCTAAATATATATATTGTATTTTTATTTGTATTACTAAAATACCGATATTTTATACTCAAAAAAACTCCGCTCAACTATCAGAACCCCAGTTTCAACAAAAACAGTATTGCAGGCCTTAAATTAAAAAAATATGTTTTAGTTGAGTGATTTTATCGATTTATGAATTCCTGTTGAGTACATGAATTTCTTTGTTGTCTGTACTGCCATAACGATTCTTAAAAACATGCGGTTAAGAAGAATGCATGTAAACTGGCATTTAAGAAGGTTCCTTTCATTTCTCTGAAAAAAGTTATTTTACTACAATGCTCACAAGCTCAAATCCCAGACAGAAAGTTACATAAATTATTTTTTAATACACTTATAGATTTGTGTTTAAATACCAGACTCTGATGTAAAAAAAAAAACTATTCAAACTTAAATTTGAATCGTTCGAACTATGTACATTCTCACAGATTTTGTCACTAACGACCCGGGTTTCGCCTTTCGGCATCTTCAGGCATTCAAGTGCACGGATGAACCCGAACTGACTTGCACTTGCACGGGTTCATCCGTGCACTTGAATGCCTTAAGATGCCGAAAGGCGAAACCCGGGTCGTTAGTGACAAAATCTGTGAGAATGTACATAGTTTGAACGATTCAAATTTAATATTGAAATTCCACCAAGCACCTTCAGTCGAAATCTTAAATTTAAAATATTCAAACTTAAAAAGGGAGAGTAGCAAGAGCGATTATCTAACCAGTAGTCCTGTCCTAGCCTTATCCTTTTTACCCTACTCCCTTAAAAAATAGAAAAGTTGAAAAACTTATTAGCAAGCAGTTAACTTAGAAAACACCCGTTGAGATTAACTCTATTAGAAGTTCATTGATTCATATTCGGAATAAGACATGATAAAAATAAATATTTAATTTAAATTAGCAATAGCAATAAGAAAATAATGTGATTCTATAAAATGATTACTTTAAATATTTTTTGTTGTGAATCAATTATTAAAAATACAGATTGTTATTAAAAGGTAGGGACAGACTGCGCATTTTTCATAATAATATTATTCATTAAAAACGTATAATGTCGTTTTTCAACTGTTTTTGATAAATACGAAATATTCGGCGTCATTTTATTTTATTGTTCTGTTAAATTCGTAACTGCATTTATATTAAAAATTAATTTGGCTGAATTTGTAATTAACATCAATCCTGTCAAAGCCATTGTTTAAGATAATTATTTTTCTTTAGACTGATAGATTGACTGCAATTGAGTCTCATATAATACAAATGAAATATCGAGACCAGTTTTATATTATACAAAAATTAAAACCAAATGATTCATCACTTACTTTAATTAAAAATAGTATTTAGACAAAGTTGTGCAATTAGAAAGGTTGAATTGACGATATTAATAAGATAAATGACTAAAAGCTGAACATTTTCATGGAATAATAAATTTTTATATGAAATCACTCGACGAAATATAAATCCCTGGATGTTTATATGTACAATTTGGCTCGAAATTGGGATTCAGAATGTTATATTCGAGCCAATATGTCAGTCAGTTGACAAGGGACAAGAGTATAAATAATTAGATGGGTGGAAATAGATTTAACGAAAAACTATGTTTGCCATGTATTTCTAATACGCACGGGATGTTTATTTTTAATTCTAATGAAATAATCTTTAAAGAAGATATATACGCTCTATGAGCTTAATTAATGAATGTTTGAAATAAGGTGACTTTTATTGTCTAATTTATAAATTAAATGTGTTTTGCTTTTTTCAAATGACGACAAGAAAATCAATTAAATAGTCAAGCATTTATAATTTTGCAGTCAACCGGAACACTTAGGGAGCAATCAATAGTGTAGAAAAATTCGTTGAAAGTTCAACCATCACACCTTTTCGCATCTTTTTTGAACATTATACAGAATATAGTTTTTCTGTATTTTTTTTAAAATATTTTTTTCTAAGCAATTTCCTGTTGTCTTTTATATGTTATGGTGTTATCACCAACCAGGATATATTTATATTTATACTTCAACTTTGAAATGAACTATTTTTTAATGCAAAGATTTATCAAAAAACAAGATTTATCACGTTTGAAATTTATTACATAAAGCCACAATAAAGTTTTATGCAGAAAGATTTAACGTATGATTCAATTACAATAATATATTTTTTTTGCATGAATCAACATTTTTTTTTAATAATTTAAATTAAATGTTGTATAATGTTAAAAAATAATGTATTGCTACTTCATCTTGCATTGAGAGATTGGTTAAAAAAATGACAAAAGTGCTGAAGACTAATATTTAAAACTGACATTTGATGCCATCCGTAAGTGATGTTGTCTTTCCTTTTAATAGTTGATATTGGAGCGAGTGACCCCATATTCTTATTATCCGCACGATCTGATAATCCCATTAAAAAAATATTTCTTCATACATAAGAATAACTTATTTTTTTGCTTAGTTTTTTGTGTAAATTAATATAGCTCTAAAATACCTAAAATTAGCCTTTGTCGACAATATTAGCATTTGCGTTTTTTTCACTGAATCATAATTTTTTGTACACTATGGTTGTATAAATATTTAATGTAATTTAAAGAAAAAACGTAAATTTAATAGAAGCAATATGCAAATATATGTAGAAAGGGACCTTTTGAGTGGTGTTTTGCTTTTTATTTCCTAACTTTCAATTGGGTTATTATACCTGTATAAAAAGCTCGGCTGAAAACTTTGGGTTGCAAATTTAATGGAAAAAAGTTATTTTCACACAGACTGTTCTTGAAGATATTCTCAACTTAAATATATATTTTAATAATATTCGAGAATTAATTAACTTACTCAAGTATACCTTTAAAGTTTTTGGAAACATTAAAGAACAAATATAAGAATTTAAAGAAATCTTTTCGTTAATGATTTTGAACCAAATTGTAATACAACGCAAAAATGTTTAATTTTATTATTGAAATAAATCGAAAGAGTGTAAGTGATTTTTAGAATTAAATATAAATTTGTATGTTTGTGTATAGGATGCATTAAAACATAAAAGTATGTATTTGTAAATTTTATTAATATTTTAGAGATAAGCTTTCACTTTTTTGATTTGATTAAAAACACAGCAAAATTCAATTCACTGTCAAAATTCAAAAAAAAAATGTTAATTGAAAGTTTTGCGTTACTTACACACCCAACCAATATTAATGTATTATTTACATTTGTAATTTATCACTGCAACAAATAATACATATGTAGCCAAAAAAATAACCAATCTAGCAGAAACTGAATATTTATGAAGAAATATAATAAATATTTAAATGATTGAAAAACATAGATTTAAAAAAGATTTCGCAAATAAAGTGATATATTTAAAAGAATTTATTTTTGGGTGAAAAAAGAGTAGATCACGTGTAGCACATTTTTTTCAAAGAATATTTAATTCCATAAATATTTATCAATTTTAATATACCTTCAAATGATATTTTTTTATAATAAAGCAAATACAAAATGCATATTTAAAGTAAATCCACGGTGTTAAACAATGAATAGTATACTTGGCCATACATTTCTTCCGGCTTATACTAAGTCAAAAGTTGCCATTCTGTTCCAGTTAGCCGTTCTTGAAATGTCAGCTTGCCAATAGAAATGCCACTAGTAAAGCTTTAACAATATTAAATTGTGTTGCAGTGAACGTGAGTAAGTTCAGATTATACCATTTATATGATTAAAAGTAGACTTTGAAGGAGCTTTTTTAGTTTTTCAATTTATGCAAAATTGAAAACACTTATAATGTGTACATTTTTTAAAGTGTGCATGTAAATAAATTTACTAAAAAAAAATCTCGAGATCTAGCGGGCTGTAATGTTAGGCTCTTGTTTTATTGAGTTGAGTGGTGAATGTTTAAATTTGAATTCGATAGTAAGGGATTCGGTGACTGTTTAATCACTGAGATAAATAAAAAATAGTGATCATCGATCAACTTATTCTGTTGTTCTTCTCGTAACTTGAATTATTTTTTTTTTACTTATCCACTAAATATTTAAAAAATGGATGACTGAATTAAACCATTTTTGGTAAAAATATACTATTTTGAAACATTTTACTAGTTCGAAATCTTCAAATCCTAATACTCCGTATTAGGATTCGAACGAGTGAGAATCGTAGCCAACGACGTTAACCACTCGACTACGAAACTGACACACTTACCGGAATATCGGTATTACAATCCCTACTTACCGAATATTCCTTATTATAGTATACAATATAATGCAGTTTATTCCAAGTCTTATTTTTAAAAAAAGATGTCTGGTTTAAAGAAAATAATAAAAACATAAAGTAAGTATAGATTCCATTCATTGAATAGCAATAATTAATGATAGGCTGATGTTCGAGACCAATGAGCTTACAATATAAATCACTGTTAGGAAACAACAGATAAAGTTTCAGTATTAGGTGAACAAAGCACCTTAAATATCTTTGTTTTGAACACTGAAGTTGTTGAATCAGATAACCGCTAATATCGCTTAAATATAAATAGAAATTAATCAACCAACTTTGGCAGAACAATCACTATGATCAAATTGAAATCAATACGCGAGAACATCTTCAAACAAAAAACTTTCGTCTTTCGTTGACGGGTGCAGAGTATTGTGTAACTTTTCCTTCTGTTATTTCACTTAACTCTTCCGTACCCTTGCAGCAACAGCAGCGGACCTCGGCTTTTAAACCTTTAAAATACCTGTCTTATAGGTCTCAAAAAAATATGTTTTTTTTTCTATTTGTCAATAAAATAGTTTTACATATGAATATAAATTTTAAAAAATATACATTCAACGTCTTCTTTGTATAGTTATACATAATTTAAAAGTCTCGTCGATTTTATCATCGAAAAATATTGAATTATCGAGCATGAGATAGACATATATAAATATCAATATGTAAGAGTAACAAGCACTTTAAGTTTTGCCGTGCGAAACAATCATATGAATTCCACGAGTAAGACAGAGAACGCAAAAAAAACAATATGCGATTGTGTTTGAACAATCTTAACGCTTGACGCTTATCAGCTCAGACGCGCGATCATATTCCAGACAATAGTGTTGCCGTAACCACATTCCAATACTTATATCCCGTTGCTAACTTCGCGATAATTTCTTTGTTATATTCATTTATTGACTTGGAATTTACTTGGTAGAACTCCATTATAATATGGTAAAAACAGCAACGTTTTTAGTTTTTTTTTTATATTTATGAGTTGATAGTTATTTTGGCTTTCGCCATCGTCAGAACTCTGGGTAAACTTATTTTTTTCTCAGCTATATATTCTAATTCAAATTACAATTATAATATTACACTTATTAAATATGACTCTAGTGTTTCGAAGAGCGATAAGCAATCTCGAGTTTTATAAATTGATTTTTTTAAATCGATTTATGACTTTCTGCTCAAAGGCATGGATGTATGTGATGTCTTGAATTCCCCCCTCTCACCCATCGTATCCTATGAACGGGGCGTATCGAGAGCGATTAGCTTACCACTAATTCTGTCTTAGCCCTATACTTCTATCCCTACTCTCTTTGGAAAAAGAGAGGTTGAGCAACTGAGTAACAAGCAGATCTCGTAGAAACACTTCAGATGAGATAAACTCCATTAGGAGTCCATATGCTCCACATTGGGAGCGGATATGGTTTAAAAAAAATATTCTGATTCAAATTACAATTATAATATTACATACACTTATTAAATATGACTCTAGTGTTTTGAAGAGCGATAAGCAATCTGGGGTTTTTAAACGTTAATTAGGATAAATTTAACTGGTATTTATTATTAATTACATCACATTAAATTTATTAACTATGGCGTTAGTGTTTCGAAACATATACATATTTTGAACGATTTTTTCACTCAATATTATGTGACCGTGTTTGTTGTGTACAAACTCACTAATAGTACCAATATATATTTTTTTCTTTTTTCAATCGGTGTCATACATTTCGTTACGTAAATTAATTTACGTATAATTTTAGTTTTTTTGTAATAATTATAAATATGTTTCCAAATACATATAATGTATCAAAAATGTTCATTATATTTTTTTTATATAAAACATTGTTTTACTTAGATAACGTATTTACGCGTGTGATTGATTATTTCCTTATCCCTTCCACTAACCGCTCACCGCCCGACAACGATTATTAGTTGCGTGACGCTTTGTGCATGACTGTATCGTTTCAAACATGATCGAGACACGTCCTGTCTACTAGCTGTTGCGTAGAATTTTGATTCTTGCTCCTTTCGACAATTATGCATGATTTGTATAAGTTTTTCAGGTTTTAGCCACAAGTTATGACACAAAATAAGTACTATACACTATGTAAAATCATATGGCGTTTTTTGAAAATGTCATTTTGCTTTAGAAATGCGTTTATATGACAAATTTTAGACGGTCACAGAGCGTTACTGCATGGTATGCGAAGGGATTTTTTAGCACGGTAAGGGAAGGGTTAACAGCACTGTTGTTATTCACATAAAAGGGAATAATTGTTATTACTGATATAAAAAGAATTTTCTATGGCAAATAAATTTTGTACGACAATTCGTCTGTCGTTGACTCGGATTTTTTTTCTTCATTGGCCATATTCGCTTTCTAGTGTAGAGTCCTTCCACAAAATTACTACATCTCTCAGTTTAACTTATATATCCTTTAAGTCAGTGGAGAGGAACCTGCGGCCTTTTGGCTTCTCTGACGCGGCCTTTTAACTTGATCAAAATATTCAGAAAATTATACGCAAGCGTTTGGAAAAAGAGCCCAATCAACCCATTATATGTTCTGAAGTCAAATAAAAAAGGAAGGCGGTGTCAACGTTTTCTTTACTGCGGTCTTACGTTGAATCATATAAATGAATGTGGCATTTAGAAGTGAAAAGATTCCCCACCCTATTATATATAGTACCGGTAGGTACCCCAGGAGACCGGAATCCCACTGGTTGGAAGAAAAACCAAGCAGGAATGAAGCTCTCCGGAGAAATTCCCAGCAGGTGACCCACCCAGTTCCAACGTCTCTCGATGACCAACGATGTAACAGGGACGCAATTATATAGTCACTTTAAGCTTAATGAAAAAAAATAAACGCTTGTATTGTGCAAGTGTTGCTTTACGTAAACCAAACGTGACACTTGAAAAAATCATAAACTATCTATATGAAGCTTTTGACTATAGATAATTTTACTTTCCGAAGAGATATAAATATGTTGTAAAACAATTTTATGTGCTTTTTGTTTTCATTGACTTCTCAGGTGAAAAAAAAAATATTACAGAGGAAGCAATTCGTTTTACGAAAAAATATTCAAACTTACAATAACAGCGCTGGAAATTCACGAAAAATAAAAGAAACTACAAGATATCTAAACATACTGTTTTTTGTATACATAAATAACTAAAATTAAACAAAATACAGTATGTGTTGGTGTAAGAAAAAAAACGTTTACGCTATTTTATTTTATACCATGGGAATAGTTTTCTTATAAAGTAAACTTTCCGCAAAGTGGCACCTACCAACTTCTTTCTTTGTCTAGTGAAACAGCGGTGACACTTTACCATTTATGTTCTTTTATGCCAATGAATCTGATATTTTTTGTAAGGCAATAAAAAAATAACCAAAATATATATGCAAACTAGGTAGATTATTTCTTTTAATACAATCACTATATATTTTAAAGAAGTACTTCTGCGTTTTCTAAATATCCTGAGAATAAGTGACAAGAATACTTTGTATTATCAGCCAACAAAGGCATATAGCTTTGCTGGCTGTTATAAAATAAAATTTATCTTTACTCAAAGAGAATTTCTAGTGGAAAGGATATATATAAAAATATATATATACTAAATTAGTGTTGCATTTGACTTTGGAGTCACAAAAAATTAAATTTTCTGCATAATTAGTATTCGAGAGGAATTCTATCTTAAATCAACAAACGTGATCGATAAAAAAAGATTAAATCATAAATTTAAAACAAAAAAAGAAGCCAGCCAACATTCAATAACGAATATTTTTTTGCATAAATTATACCACGCAGATACATAAATAACATAATACCATTTCACTTATAAACTTTATTTTCTCAGTATCTATATTTATCATACGGTCACCTTCTCAAACGCTCGCATTCTTAATAATACATACATATGAATTATGAACGTATTATGAATTATGATTCATTAATTATGTATAAATAAATATATACTTTATATATATAAAACAAAGTGGAGTTATTTACACCACGTATATCTAAAGAATGGCTGCACGGATTTTAATGATCTTTAATTTATTAAATTTGTCTCGGCCTAGAATAGCAGAATAAGCATTAAAACATCGGAAAATTATCACGGGAAAGAAATTATGAATAAAATTAATATTACTATACATTTTGTTTTGAAATTTGAACCTCTTCAAATGGAACGCGGACACATGACGTTGTATGCTGTTTCCGGTGAATCCACTAGGTGGCGTTGATTACATTATAATTTGACAGTTGACTACTAGCTATGTATACATGCGCAGCGATTTTAAGTTTTCATCGATTTTCATTAAGGTTTAATTCCGATAAATCATTCTGTAAGGTCACCGCACGTGTCTTCAAACAAAAAATCCGGTCGCTGATGAACTACATTGCTTAGCATAGCGTTTTTGGGGATACTCGATGCTGGATGCGCGAACGTTACTCTACTCTGAGATGCAGGGTTGTGGAGTCGGAGTCGAGGAGTCGCGGTATTTTGGCCAGAGTCGGAGTCGTGAAAAATGAGCGGCTCGATTTTTTTTGGTAAAAATATATTTAATTATGTGTATTCAAACAAAATAGTCCAAAGTGTTGACATTGCATGCTTGGCTGACTTAAGATGATCTGATGGTATTACACATATATGTATGCTAAAATGAAATTGTTGAAAAATTTCCTCGGAGTCGGAGTCAGAGTCGCTAATTATTTTTAAGCTGGAGTCAGAGTCGTCTTTTTTTTACACGACTCTACAGCCCTGCTGAGATGGCACGTAATTATACTTGGAACGCTAAATCGAAAAAATTTCAACGTCAAAAGCAAGGCAATGCGGTTCCTGATCATTCGAATGTGCGTTCTTCTGATGCTCTTGGTCGCATTACCACAGTTCATCTGAAGAATGACGAATGCTTCTACTTGCGGTTGTTGCTGGTGAATGTTCGTGGGTCGACATCATTTGAATCACTTTGAACTGTTAATGGCGTAGTGTGCCCAACATTTCGTGCTGCATGTCAATATCTCAATTTGATTGAAAACGCTACTTATTGGGATATGACAATCGCTGAAGCAATTGTTTCTGAATCTCCAAGTCAGATACGCACATTATTTGCTCTATTTATTTCGACATGCTTTCCATCGAATCCATGTCTAACCTTATGTGGGGCAGTTTGTTAGCCAAGATAGGAATGCCAACGCCAGATCGTGAAATGAACGACGCTTTCAATCGAGAATTGGAACGTGAACGTTAATATGATCGAGATGCATTGGTCAGTTTGAACGAATATACCACTGTTGAACCCTCAACAGAAGAAAATGTGCGTTAATGAAGGCAATTGATGACGGGAATGGTGGCTTATTTTTCTTCGATACGACCGGTAGAGCTGAGAAGACATTCTTCATTTCATTGATTATGGCCACTGTTCGTGGGAGATATAAAATTGCTGTAGCAGTTTCTTCTTCTGGAATAGCGGCCACGTAGATAGAAGGATGCCAAACGGCTTATTCAGCGTTGAAATTGCCGTTTAACCTTCAAACCACTGAAAAACCGACATGCAAGATTGCGAAACACTCAGCAATGGCAAAATTTTTGGTAGCAAATACAATCATCACCTGGGATGAATTGAAAATGGCGCACACATGCGCATTGAAAGCACTCAATCAATCGATTTTTGATATTAAATTAAATTTAATATCTTAGTTACTCTACTTGTTATGTTACAAATCGTGACAGATGTTTTGCCTTTTTAAGAAACATCATCAGACAGAATGTCACAAGGCTTACAAATAAACTAAATATTGATTTAAATTCTAAATTCATAACATAACAATCATTTTTATATTCATATTCGTAAACCTTACGACGTAGTGTCTGATAATGCTTCTTAAAATGACAAAAAAGTGTTAAAATTTGTAGCACAACAAGGTAACTAAGCTATCAAATTATATTTTATATGATGTCATAATCATCTTGCTAATAATTAAAACATGGAACTTATTTGGTTGCATCTCCACCACTGTTTGTATGCGAAATTGATTTTCAGCTGTTGTATTCAACGACCTATCTGATGAAAATTTTAATTAACAAGCTTCGTTAAAATTGCGTTTCTCCTTTCTAATTATTATAAAAGGGGACTTTACTTTGCAACCTTATTTTTTTGGCGTCCAGGAAACCCCTTTGACACTACGAGTGTTACCTTAAAGACAAGAAAGATATTCAACAAAATTGTAGCATTCGTAAACGAACAGATTACGAGTTTTTCGCTACATTTGTCTGAGAGAAAATTTTATACCATTCATATAAATAGTCCAAATAAAATTTTATTAAAAGAATATCTATTTATCTGAATTTCAAAAACATTTGGTAAATTTATGATATTTGATACAATTTATTTATTACGGTTTTATATAAATAAAAAAAATACTTTTATTATTCGGATTGGTTTGCGGGCTAAAATTTAGTTTGGGACTATTTTTATTTTTATTTTTTCGAAAAAACGAACATGTTTGAAAACCACGAAATAAAGTCTTACCTTTTTAAAAATTATAATAATTCAACGTTGAAAATCGTCTGAAAATTTTAATTTCCTTTTTTTATTGTTCATCAATATTAAATTAACTTTGTGTTTTTTTTATTTTATTTACATATAAAAATTTAAAACTAATATATCTGCAAATCATACTCATTGTTATTAATACCTTTATTTAAAAAATCTATACATTGTTAATTTTTATTTGTATATATATATATATTATATTTAAAATTGAATATACATAGTAATAACTTGCATAAATAGTCAATAGTTGGTGTAATAGTTTCATTTAATTTATTACTAAGCATTAAGAAAGTCATATAATAGATAAATTTTACCTCGGTATTATAAATATTAATTACTTCTTACACACAATGGCCTGCCTGCATTGTTATTTTACTGCTAGAATAGTTGAGATGCTAATCTTATCTCTTTCGTTGTTTAAATAAAAAGGTTATGATAAGCTATATAAATAAATAACTTTAAGTAAACAAGTTGATATGGAATATTATTTTGGCAAAGTATATTTTCAGAGACAAAACAGTTGACTTGTGATTGAATCATATTTTTAAAAAATATCATATATTTTTGTTTTACAAAATGTATAAGCTTACATATTTTAAAATGTTTTAAATGAAAAGTTCAGTTTATGTATTACATAACAGTAAAGTATGAATAATCAATATTGATGCAAAAGCTTTTTGACAATTTGTAAAAGTTTAGTTAATATGCTATACAAGTAAGAATCATTTGAGTCTAAAGTTTTTGAAATTTTTCAGTTATAAATAATAATATAAATACTTAAAAAACTTACCCTTTATTAAACTTTTTTGCTTTAATCTTTTTTTAAACAGTTCTTCTTTATCATAAAAAAAACGATGTACAATAATATCAACTCCCGTCTTATTTTCTTAAATTCACGGGTAAAATTAAGTGATTGGTTAACGATACATTTATTTACTTGTATGCATATTTCTAACTGACTTTATTAAAAGCGCATCCATGTTAAATTATGAAGCCACTTTGAAATTTGCAGGAGGTTATAACAAAAAAATAGCAATCGAATTTTACGTAAAAAGTATTGACTTGAATCATGTTTATTTTAAATAAAAGTAATTATCTTTATTTTAAATACACGACGTTAAAAATTTAAAAATACATCTCAGAATTTATTAACGAACTTTAAAAAAATGATCACGAAAATACGTACATTGATCATGGTCAAAGCAGAGAAATAAATATTACAACATAATCTCTCAGTAATAATGTTTGTTGAGGGAGCCGTATTCCCTTTTCTATATATTAGCGTTCCACCCGCTGATAACTCAACCTCAATGATAGGGATGTTCTTGTGTGATATTGTGGTGACAATGACATTGTGACGAATGTAAGAGTTCGCGCGTTGTATTTATAGATTTTGGCTAAGCGTGCTGTGTTAATCTTAAAGTTTTGTATTTTCTTGGTCTCTCACAACCAATTTTCATACATAATAAAAATAATAAAAGATTTTTAGTACTTTTTCCACATAAAATTTATTAAATCAGGACCGGTTTCGCTCATCGCGAGCATTATCAACTGATAATGCTCGCGATGAGCGAAACCGGTCCTGATCTAATAAATTTTATGTACAAAAAGTACTAAAAATCTTTTATTATTTTTTATTATAATGCCTTTCCACCAAGTATTGACAGTAAACAGCTTAAAAAAATTTCATACGATTGTGTGGTGTATTGTAATCTTTACATTTTTTATGTATGATTTCAAAATTCAATTAAAAAATTAAGGCGTGAATTGATTTCAGTAATTGTTATATTTTAAAAAAATTCTAGCCGTCAAAAAAAAATATTTGTTTGTATACATAACGATAAATTTTTGCTTTTCCGTTTCATTAGCACAGGTAATTGAATTATCGTATTCAAATTTTGTTATCTATTGTGAAGTTTATTAACATTGTCCACTGTTTTTGACCTTTCAACAATGTCTGTACTCGTTAAATTTTTTTTATGTACAAAAAATATGATTAGAAAACCTTTTGTTACCGTCATATCACGCGGTACTTACTTACTTTAATTAATCAATCTTTTTGCGATAAACGTTTTTCAAGTATTGAGGAGAGAGAATTTTAATGATATTTTAACCTCTTACTAACAGTTTGTCGTAAGTAAGTGTCAGTGTCTTCTAGGATAAAACTATAAGGCAAAAAATGGAAAAAGGTGAGCTAATAGAGATTAGCTCACCATACAGAGGTATGTAAATCTTTTTTTAAAGATCGGATAGAAAGTGAGTGAAAAGAAGTTATCACATCTTTGGACACATTTCCAAGAATATATAATAAGTGCATTAAATTTTTATGCAAAAATACACAATCAATAAAACAAAAATCCTTCTAAAATAACAGGTTCAAAAGAAATATATTTTTTAGTTATATTTTTTTGTGTGACCTTGAATATGCCGATGATGCTGTCATATTCGATAAATCCATTGAGGGCATCCAGGAGACTATTGATAGGTTAGGAACTTACTCAGGTCGCATTGGTCTAAAAATTAATACTAGTAAGACCAATGTGATGTGTAACCAAACATGTAATGATTCTGGTAGGACCCTTACCAGCGCAGGACAGATCATGGAGAGAGTTGACAGCTTCAGATACCTCGGCGTACATATCCCCGAAGACGGTAGTACAAAAAACGAGCTCGCCATTCGTTTAGGAATGGCTGGAGCCACATTAAACTCAATGCGGAATGTCTGGGACACACAGCTGTACTCGATTAAAACCAAATGCCACTTGTTCAACGCTCAAATTCTGCCGGTAATGCTTTACGATTGCGAATCATGGCACCTGACGAAGACTCAGAAAAACCGTATACTGAGCTTCGAGAACAGATGATTGCGTCGGATAATGGGTGAGGTGGTTTGATTTTGTGAGGAATTCGGAACAACGTCCCGTCACATCAGTGGTTATGGAGAGACGTTGGAATTGGCTGGGTCACGTGCTGCGGATGCCTCCAGAAAACTTCAATCCTGTCTGCCTCTTCTTTCGACCGGTGGGATTCTGGCGTCCCGGACGTCCGTCGGGTACTATCCATAGGATGTATTCGGCGGAACTGAGGGATGCTGGCATGTCATGGGAGGAAACAAAGCTATTGGCGGGAGACAGGGAAACACGGAGGTGCCGCGTGGCGGCCATATGCTCCACATAGGGAGCGAACATGGCCAAAGAAGAAGAATTTGTTTAATTTTATCAGTTTTATATCAGTAAATTTTCAGTAAACAAATTCTTACGAAAACATATCCGAACAAGAATATAAAATCTATCATCAGATCAGCTCAGTTTTAATAAACGAGAAATATAAAATACTCTCGTAAAATATTGACATGTTTATAACGAGAAATTTCTTTTCCGCCTGCCGGTTGGAATTGAAAATGTGCATTCAATATGAAATGAAATTGAGTGGTTGTATCGAACTGTTGTTATTTTTATGAAATTGTTAGCTTTCTATTCCTACAGTATAACTACTAATATTAAATACGTATATTTTTTAGTATCATACACCGAGTAATTCATTTTCAGAATAAGCAAAAATTCAATGAATGTGATTTATATAAAGCCAACATTATTTGGTTATTATGACAAAAAATATATATTATTCTGAAAATGTTTACATTCATGTTACCAAAAACTCTTTTATCAAGTAAAACACAAAACATCGACACATTTTTTCATCACATGAAAAATGCAAAAATTATACTGTTGAATCACATTTAAAGTGAAATTTTTGAAAAACATTAATCATATCAGTTTTTGTAACAAATATAAACATAATATGTTCGTTTAAATTTTATATAAATGAATCGTACACATTCAATTGTTTTTTTTTAATATTTAATTAATAAATATAAAACGGTTACGATTTTCACGAGTTTGAAATCATCAGCATATCTCGTTATTAAATTTTATAAAACAAGTACGTGGGATAAAACCAATGTGTATGATTTAAAATCTAGTTGATTTCTTTCGTCTAGATATATAAAAATACATTTTTCGAGTAAAATAATATTCAATATTTTATTTCTGTAAAACCTATTATTTTCCTTAATATAATAGTATGATTCACTAGAGTGAACAAAACGACGCATGTTGGTAAAATATGCTATCAATACGGTTGTCCTTTTTCAACAAATATTTTTGAAAGCTGTAAAAAATGTAAAAGTAATGCTGCGTAAATTCAATGCTTGAATAGTCTGTGAAAGCTTGAAAAATGATTCACTTGGCTTATTTGAAATAATACGTTTCTCCTCAGTGGTGGGACGTCAGATTTGTGATTGAAGAGGGTTTGATAATAATTTTGATAGTTATCTCGTTACTTATTTACTACAGCCACAACAGAAATCATAATTTAATATATTTTTTAAATTTAATTAAAACATACCTTTTTATCTGAAAAACAACGCACACAAACACACACAATCCCACTATGTATGTGTGTTGCTTACATTATTTTTTTATGTTTAAAAAAATGTCTTCAATATGAAGAATCTTAAAAATGGCTCATAAAAAACATTCATTTTTACAGAATAATAAATGAGAATACATAATAAGCACGACGTTATACAGGTTTAACAATCTTTAGTAAATTTATTTGAATGCATCGGTGTGATTTGGAGATCATTCCATTTTGTTTTACATGCATTGATTGAAGACATTTATGAATATGTAATACATCAAACTCCCCAGCCAAATATTTACACGTATTGATTTTCAATTGAAGTATAAATTCATGTGTTAGCACGATAAAATAGTTTTTTTTACTAATTAGTAATCTTACCAATCGAGATCGAATAATATGGCACTATTTTTCAATACCAGCTGTTGAGTATGCATGTGAACTCGTCATTATTTTAAATGTAAAACATGTCTAGTTATCAAATGTTAAATTGTGGTTTAGAAATAGTATATTTATGTGGCGCCACTGTAGCAAATTAATATTTACCTTTCAAATACGAATTTACAAAAGTTCATCGAATATAAAGCCAGACGCACAACGGCATGGCTCGTCGACGTAATACCGAGTTTTGTTTTGTGTTGTTCTGTTGGTGGTCTTCGGTATGTAGAGATCGTGCCGTAGACACCCTTTTGTGATGCCAAAGCGTAATGAAAACATCTCCTTAATCTTATTAGTTATTACTAAGCCAAAATTGCGATGCCTCGTTAAATCTTTATGGCCGCTTTACTTGCTGTGTATTATTATTTATACGATTTAATATGTTTCAAATTCAATACCTTACCAAGATTTATCAGCTCTTTCAAGATAACAACATCTGATCAGGATTTTTATGCATAAGATAGTAATGTTTCAGATTAAGAAAAAAGCTTTATTTTTTTAAAAGATTAATTAAGTTTACCTTATTGTTAAATTATTTGAGCTTCTAGAGAATATGAAGTAAATTTCATCAATGATGAAATAATAAAGGTTTTGATATATAATATGAGAATACATAAATTATCTTACATTTAAAATTGACGGATCTTCTCTAAAATCTTTTAGTATCAACGTTTTCGAAAAAAAAAGCTGACAGTAGATGCCAAAATCATTTAAAATAAAGGAAAATATCTTATCCAACACTGCATTATTTCATGATAGTTAAAGTAGATTTAAAAGCATTTTTTAATCGATGGTTATTATTTTAACTTCATTAATTTGATCAATATCTTTTCGTCTATGGAGTTAATATATTGACAACTCGTCATAACACATTTTCAAAACACTTTTTTTTTGATAATATCAATTGATAAATACACCTTGATAGACGTTGTATAAAAATATTTAAGCTGAAAAGACCAATAAGTATCTAAATTTAGCTTTTAAGTTTGAAAAAAGAACGACCTTTGAAAATAACGTCCAGAAAAAAGGACCTAAAAAGCTTTTTCTTAAACAATTTATTTAGAAGATATTTAAAGTCAATTGAACACAAGTTTATCAGTCTCTGCTCAATTAAATGTTATGAATATATCATGTATTACATTTGGCCCAAAATGATTTTAAAAAATTGTGTCACCTGTACAATTTGTTATGTGTGGGTTTTGTTATTTTTCCTTTCAAACAGTATTTGTACATTATTTACGCTACATTATATAATTTTTCATAATTTACAATGACTTATGTTTCTAAACTTAGCAATGTGTTGACACCTCGCATAAAAGTTTAATGTACTCAAAATAAGTATTTAAAACTTAACGTCGTTTGTCAAAATGACGTTAATACTGATGAAATATGTATAAAATGTTTATTTAAATATCAGTAATAGTCAAACGTAGCAACATATTTATTATTATTTAAATATCTCTAAAGAAAATCATTCATAAAGCAAGTTTTGCTACGTTTTGATATCAGTATTATTATATGTATGTATATATGTATCAAATACCAAGGTACTCAGCGGTATACGTAACCTACCCGAAGTTGCTACATCGCGAAGGTATTTCCTTTGTAGCTTTTCGTTTCCTTTTGCAATCTAGCGGGAATATGTTTGCTATTGTTGAACTATTTTTATGATACCACCTTTGTGCGGACTCCGTTATTACGATGTGGAGAGATTTCTTACATTGGCATCAATGCTTTAGTTTTTTTTTTAATAATATATTGTACATATATATATATATACATTTGAATAGAATATAATTTAAAAAATAACTTTTATTTGTATAGAGCTGTACATTTCTGTAACAATTAAATGTGGCTAAAAATCAATTAACGATATTTAAATGTTCTCAAATAATCTCAGCGGGCATGCATAACAATGCCAATTACTTGACGCCAAAATATTATACAAATGTCGCAAATGTTCAAACACGGCTATTTTAAAAAAAATACTTTTTACTAAAATAATTACGTTGCAAAAGATAAAACAGAAAAAATCCATCATTAGAAACTAAAAAACCTCAGAAAAATCTATAATATGCTTGGCGTTACACTTTTGGGTGTTCATTCGATTCTTGGTGGAAGATCATTACATTGAAAAATAAAACATTTTTTTTAATAATTCCAAATTATTTGGTTAAGTTAGATAGACTTTAACGAATAATGTAATACATACATCAGTTGATAATGCTCACATTGGTAGAAATCGGCCCCGACTTTAAATAATAATAAGTTTTATAAATCTAATTACGTTCATTATGGATGCAAATTAATGTAAATATTCAGAATAATAAATAAAACAAAATTCAAATCAAATTAATCTACATTTATGATTTGATACTAAACTCTATAATAACGATATTCAATCAAACAATATGCAGCTACTGAGAATTTCGTTATAAATATATGAAATCGGCAAACTGCGGTTTTCGAGGTGAAATGTGAAACAGGAAATCGTTATATGAAAATTGTATAATTCTGTTAATGTAAATTGGATTTTGTATACGATATCTGTTTTTAATTTAACAACGGTAAATAAATAAATGCAGAAGTTTTGTGTGTCTTTACCTTTAGAACCTTTGAACACTTCGAAAGGCAATAAAAACAGTAAGAAAATTTTAAATTTTTAAAATCTTTGATTTTTTAAATAAAATAAAATATGATTTTTGTTCGTGGGATAGATGATAGTTTCCAATAACAACTATGCAATTATTGACGCAGTGAATGATTTTTCGAAGCAATTGGTTTTATCGGTGAAATCAAACAAATTATTCGGATGGTGAGTAATAAGTGGTGAGTTACCTTTTTTTATATAAATTACTACAGTACTACGGTTTTGAGACGGGAGAATTTCCCGTGACGTGACTTTCGTATCTTGTGCCCCTGAGATATGAAAAAAGTCCAGATTTCAGAGTTCTTGATATGAACTCAAAGAAGATCATAACAGAGGTGGTGGATGAACTCATAATCATACAAGCCATGCACTTGGGACCTCCAATTTTATGAAGCTAAAAATAAAATATATATTTTAATGGAATTTTTATATTTTAAATTCAATTTTGAATATTTGCTATTATTTAAAGGAAAACATATCAGCAGTACTTTCAAATTTGATTGCACCTGAGGTTTCTTACGTTCTTTATCCGCCACTAGTAATTCAACAAAAATAACTGTTATTCAGTAATTCAACGTCGCTTTATTTTTAATAAGACTGGAAAAAAGGCTTTCGGTCAAATGGGTAGGAGGAAATAAAAACCTCACGAACATTTGGAAACCGATTAAGAAATCTATTCATGCGTGTTTTCGTTCGAGGATTTGACCTCATGGACATCAAATATAGCGAACGAATAAAAACATGAATCATTCGACTACAAGTTCACCATGTAAAAAGAGTTGCCAAAAAATATAGGCTTAGAAAAAAAGATTTCACGTACAAAGTTATATAATTTTTTATGGGATTTTTTTACATACGGTACTACCATGCGCTATCGCTAGTTTTTTTTATCGCTGAGTTAGTATTTTTGAATGACCCAATAAAATAAAATTGTGGCAATATTGTACAAATAGTTAAAAAGTTCCGATCGATTTTCTTTGCCTGGGAAAACGTAGAATTGTTAAAGTTACAGTTGGAGGCTTTCGGCGGAAATACAATTTGTGGCAATATAAATTTACATTGTTTTGTTTGAGTGGCACGCAGTTCCATATGAAGGAGTGGCAGTCACTAGAACAAATATTGTTTACCCGAAAATATATCAAACAGCAAGTAATTCTAGACATTTGTGTTATTTATTGAACTAAACCTTTTTAAAACACGATCGTGCAATCATAGAGAGATGAGATACCATTAACTAATATTTATTTTTGGTTTTTATATACTTATATAAAACGTGATAAAAAAATACTGTTTAAACAACTCAATGTCTATTGCAGTAATAAACAAGCAATTTTGAATGCTACAACTAAAGATATAATATTTATTATAAGATTGTTTTGTAGAAATTATCAAATGCAGAAAACATTTTTTTGGCTGTAAAAGTTTCTTTTAAAATGCGTTTACACAAACATATTGGTTTTTTAACAGTGTGGTAATTTTTTACACATAAAAGGTGGAGATCTGTGAAATTTTTGCAACGCTTAAAGTCACAACAATATTTTTATTTAAGGGACTTACATCATCAAAAATAGTTTGCAGAAGAACAATAGAAACATAGATTATAAAAATTCACCAGTTTACAGAAACATTCAATAATAGCATTAATCTTAACAATTTTAACTGTTTTTATACATTTGCCTGTGCTACCTCTGGAAATTATCCAAGCTTGAAAAGTAAAGCTTTGTATTATACTAAAACACTGCCACGGTATGTTAAATTTGTAGAAGTCTGATTAATAAATACACATACTTTTATTGTTTAATTAAAGCTTCTGTAAAGTACAATAATTATTTTATAATTAAAAAGCTGCGCATTTATAATCAACTAGTTGCTGAACATTGTTTGATACAAGTTTTATTTAACTTAACGTTTGGGGAAAATCACCTTCCGGTGAGCAACAAAGTTCTTATTTTAAAATGTTTAAAATTTGTTGTACTTTATTATAAAATATAACTGAATTGAAAAAATACAATTTTTAATACGCAATCCAAAATATTTGCTATGTGATGAGTAAATAGTTCTCGATGATCCATGTAAAGAGCTTGCTTAATCGTTAATATATTGTAAATTCTTCGTATAAGGGTGTTTTATTTATCAAAATAAAACATAAATCATCAGGACCAGTTTCACAAGCCACGCGAATTTTGTACTAGTCAGTTGGAAAATGAAGATAACCGTGTTTTGTTGAACGTTTTGATTTTTTCTTAGTCGAAAGATTTTTTTTCTATTGTGTAGCATCTTTTGATTTCATGAACATTGAAGTTGATATTTAATATTTCTTCGCAAAAAGCGAGCTTTCCTGATCTTTTCTTCGTAGAAAAGTGAATTTTTTTATGTTATTGTTTACTATTTTTTTTATAATTAACCAAGACTGACGAATTGGGTTGAACTATTGAGGTATATATTTTTTAAATTGTACGTTAAATTGCACGTTTTATTTAAATCAAAGTAACTTGGATTTAAAATGACTATGCACATTTTTTTAGTTTCAAATTTTCATATCCATTTAATTTATTTCATTCTAACGCTCAAGCAGTTTTTTTAAAAAATATAATATTACCTAATGCGTTATGTCATGTTTTAAGCTGAAATAGTACTCTTATTTTACTTGGAATTTACAGAAGGCTTAAAAACATGTTTTGTTAGGTTGGTTATGTTGCTGATTAGACAATGCTCTTTCCCTTGGCTAAAGGTTTACAAGTCCGAATCCAAGAATGTACATCATCATATATTGATTATTTTAATCGATTTATGAGTGTTTATTTCAATGTATGAATATAATGATTTCTCATATACTCTAAAAGAGACTACCTAATAATCAGTTTTTCCCGAAATCCATTATTATTATTCTAAGCCTTTCTCAAGAAAGAGATTGAACAATTGAAATTTAAACAGTTTTCGTAATAAAAAAGTTAGTGTGAGATGCTCCATTTGAAATCCATATATTATTTCACATTATAAGTGGAAACGCTTTAAAAGGCTAATTATGATGCAAGATTTTATAATCTCAATTTTTATGTTTATCTTAAAGATAAGGGATTCTATCCTTTATTGGAATCGTCAAGTGGATGTTTCCGGAGTATAGAACTCGATTACCATTGAAGGTGTTGGGATTTCACGCCAAATGAATGCGTCTTCCGGTACACCGAACACTACCAGTCCTTGAGTGCGCTCAGAAGAAAGGAACAAGAGTGGTTTCCTGAATGAGAGACAGGGCCCTAAAGGGCTCGAGCGATTACACACTACAAAAACTATCCTGCAATTTGTCATATCAAAATACGTCAAAACTTCTTATTTATTTTTCTCAGGTTAGTTTTCATATAATAATGTCAATGTTTTTTTTCTGTTGAAAAGAAGAAATATATTTTTTTTAAATGTCACATGTTCAATGTTCTACTTGAAAAAATAAAAATAAATGCTGTGCAATGAATATTTATATGGAACCCTTTTCAGTTATCACATAAAATAAATATATGCAAACATATTTTTTTTAAACTACGTTAAATTGATGCTTATCAAATAAAAAATATACCACAAATAAATAAAACAAGCGGTGCTCCAAATAAATTTACTCAACACTTTTACTGGAACATTTCTGGAACTTTACTTAAACTCGTTTCGATACCGAACAACAATATATCAATGCTAGGATCTGTTGCAAAAAGAATACGCATCCTTATAATGCTGCTGATTTAAGCTTCAAGCCAATGTGATATACATTGTTTTGTCTACGGACAGAAACCAAACTATACATCGCTGACGACTTTATTCGTCTTATTTGCTTTGAATCCCACTACGGACAGTTTTATAAATTGATATATGAACTTCTGTTCGAAGTCATGGATGTATGTGATGTCTTGAATTCTCTCCTCCCACCCATCCTATCCTATAAGCGGGGCGTATCGAGAGCGATTAGCTAACCACTAGTACTGTCCTAGCCCTATTCTTCTATTCCTACTTGAGTTTGAACAACTGAGTAACAAGCAGTTTTCGTAGAAACACTTCGGTTGAGATAAACTCCATTAGGAATCTGTCTACATGCTCCTCAAAGGGAGCTGACATGGTTTAAAAAAATAATTTTCGATTCTTACGGCTCCTTTCACCCGTAAATTAATACAGATTTTAATAACAGACTCCAATGAATTTGAATTGCAGTAGCGACTCGTAAAATATGACAACGTTACAACTATGTCAAGAAATAAAAGCTTATAACTTAACTTAAGATTTCGACTGAAGGTGCTTGGTGGAATTTCAATATTAAATTTGAATCGTTCAAACTATGTACATTCTCACAAATTTTGTCACTAACGACCCGACTTGAATGCCTGAAGATGCCTAAAGGCGAAACCCGGGTCGTTAGTGACAAAATTTGTGAGAATGTACATAGTTTGAACGATTCAAATTAAAAAAAAATAATTATAACTTAACTATTATTATTTTATAAAAATACTAATTGCTTATAACACATTTTTCTAAGAGTTCATGATTCAATAAAAAAAATAATAACAAACAAACCCTGATGTAATATCAATATAACTTTTGAAACCGGCGAATATTTACAAAATAATCTTTTCTTTCTATTGTGTTATTATATGAAAATTGTGTAAAAAGGTTATTATGAAGACTCAATAAATAAATTACACAAAATAATATTAACATTATGTATTTTAATTAAGAAAAAAATATAATATTCATCGCTACTCGATTATATACGTGGACATTTATGAAGGACTGGACTAGACCTATAAATGATTTGACACGTCTAATCAAACCTTTTGTTTGTTATTACTGCAATGTGTAGTTAAATGTCTTGTAACTTGAAAATTGGCTTTCCACTTCTGTGTTTTTTGTTTCTGGAAATCGTGTTAAAACAGATGATTTGAGTAAATAATAAAATATTCGTATTTTTAGAGTACTTTGTTATTCCCAAACCGTTTATAAGCAAACCGCGTAAAAAATGTATGACAAGTTAATAAAAGATATTATGTATGAATTCCTCAACACCCGGTTACATCAATCAGCGCTTCCTTTATTCTGTACAGTTATTATTTTTATAGAATCGTTTTCATTGATAGATGCATGAAATGTTTACCACTGTTATTAGAAATCGAGTTAACTTTCTCGCTAAAAATAGGAATGAGTAACGATACGTTTATGCTGACGATTTAAATGGAAGGAAAATTTTAACAATATGTTCTAGTACCATTTCTCGATGTACGTGGCTAAGTGGACAACGTCATTGGATTTGGTTGCTATGGTCACTTTTTTATATCCCTTTATAGAAAATTTTATAAACTGGTTTTTGAGTTGGCTGATTTCTGTGTGGAGGCACGGATGTTTTTGGTGTTTTAAATTCACTCATACCAATCTGATTTAAAAAATGGGGCATAGCTATAGCAATGAGATTACAACTAGTTCTGTCCTTGCTATATTCATCTATCCCAAATCTTACTGTTACGAATTGTTGAAAAACTGAGTAACGAGTAGTTATTATAATATAAAAAAACTTCTGTCCTCGCCCTTGAAAACAAAACCTCGTGTTCCAGATATGTATTAAAAAAGTACTCGGTTCCCGTTGTCAAGCAATAAATCTACACGTAGTGATAAGAACGTTCTGGGTTCTAGTATTAACAAGATCAGGGGTGGGAAACCTTTTAATTTATAAAGGTCACATTCAATTATCTGATTCAATATAAGGCGGCAGTAAAGAAAAGGTTGACGTCCCCCATTTTTTTTCGACAGTCGAACACATTTTCAAAAAATCTACCTAATTGCAAAATAAAAAAGTAAAAAGTAAAAGCTATTTACTTACCCGTCGCTGATTCCCAACTTAATTAAAATTATTCGTTCTCTGTGTTGGTCAGTATTTTTCCTAAAAGTGACAGATGAAAAGTAAATGTACCTGTCAAATATAGTTTCACTGATACTGAGCAGTGAAGTTGATAATTCATTGTATGATACATATTTTGTGCTGTCTGAAATATCGAAAACATATGTATGAATGTGAAAATGAAGTATTACAGATAAATGAATTTTTTTTATGGAGCCAAGCAACTTGAGCAGTTGCTTCGCTGAGAGTAAAAAAAATACACAATATTTCAAGTCACGCCGATCATCTTTCAGTATGTTTACTTAGCTTTATTGATAATAATTCTGTACGCGTAACTTTTCAGATTTCAAAATTGCTTAGCTGCTTTGAACATAAATATAGTTTTCTATGACGACCTCTAGTAACCCCTAATCAGATTTCAACATTAATTGCACGTAAAAATAAAAGAAAAATATTTCGAGACCTCAGTTCCAAAGTGTAACATATTTAAAAAAATGCTATTTTGAATGTAGTGTAAGGAAATGCTAAGTATGTCAATATATATCAGTTCCAAAATGCAACAAGAGAAAATCTGTGGTTATCTTAGAATGACAGTGTTAATCTTTCTTTAGGTCAACTACAACTGCAACAATTAGAAAAATCATCTGAAAACTTTTATTATTTATTTTAGAAATAAATAAAAACAATATTTTTAATGTTATCAAAATAAGTAATGATAACCAGTATACAATATACTATATAATATAGTACTTAAATCTTGTTTACTAATTATTACATGAATATGATTTTTGAGTAGGTAAGCTTTGGACCCCAGGCAAATTCAATAAATTATTTAAGTAATAAGTTACTTTCCTTTTTTCGTTAATCAACCTGTAAAATTTTTGAGGCTAATTAAATCAAAATAATCAAACAATTTATGGTATAAATTTTGGCAATGCGTTATCATCTTCATAATATTATATTAATACATAATATAATTGATGCAAAACTCTGACGACAGCAAACAAAGTGGTGCAAACAAAGAGAATCGACAATATTTGACAATTATTGGAAGTAGTTTTGATTCGTTTTACAATTTTTTTATTTGTATCGATGTTATACCAAGTAAATGAGAGTTCAATCCAGCAATATTTTTACCCCAAATATTCGCTACATTTTGACAAATTATACATTTACTCAATGTTGATTTTAAAGTAAGTTAAGTCATTAGTTTTTATTTAGTAGAAGTAATTAATTAAAAAAATATACGAAATACAGAACCCCACTGTAGTTTTTCTTTATTTGACAGAAAATATTTAAAATTAAAGTATTACGGAGAGTCTCTGAAGATGACAAGATTTTAATATTAAAATTTTCACGGGAATACAACTGTACATTTTGACAATTCTTTCTGTCACTGCCATATTAGCTCGAGGATCGTCTTATTCCTTATTTTGGATATACTAATTGCAAATTACTTTTAACGACACCAACTTCAGTCTCTTTATTTATACAGTCAACAGTAAAAACACTTGTATTAAAATAAAAGTCATATATAAATATAATATTTAATTTTATTTTCAAACAAATATTTATAACACTGAAATGAGATTACATGTATCGTAAAATAAAAGTAGATCTGTGTACATTGGCGCTATCCGCTATTAAAACTAGCATTTCGAAATATAAATAAACCTTTTCTATGAGCACTTTACCTTTCAGACGCCTTCTGCTTTTGAAAGGCAAGCGGCGCCGCGGCGTCAGCACTTGTTGCCCCGATGACGTCACATCCGCCGCCGGAATTTCGTGAGAGAAGATAATCCCATTCATTCGGAAGCGGAGCAAAATCTCTTGACCCAGCTTTCTTTCTTTATGCAGCTAGCTTTATCTTAATATATTCATTGTTTTGCTTTTTTTGAAACTGATGACGGGAATGGGGAATAAGCTTCAACGATCCGGAAAAACTGTTTTCTGTAGGGCACCGGTCAATAGGTAATGGCTAAAATATAATATTCTGCCGTCGTCTTTTTATTTTGTCTAAATAAAAATATTTCTTTCATAAAAAGTGCTTTCAAATAATATTCCTCTATAAATCATTTTTGTGTCATGAATCAGGTAATTTGAAAGTGATGAAAAATGCACAACGTTATCATAGCCAAATTCCGTACATTTATACATTATTAACGCCACCAAAAATGACTACGCGTAAATGCTGCGCATCAAAGTGTTCATTGTGATAATTATAAATTCGTTACATATGTATAAAAGCTCAAAAATCCACGTGCAGAAACAAAAAACGTCTGATAGATTAAAAACATTATATAAATTCAATATTAAAATTTAATCGATTTGAGCTTCAGAAAAAATATTATTTTTACAAAATCTTACATTTTAAGTATAATTTACACATTATTTATTTATTGCTAAAAATCAAAATTACAGTACATGACATAACAGCTGACGCCAATTCGCCATGCACTTGAAAAATATAATAAGACAAAACATAAAATAAAAATACACAGTACATCAAATTCAACATAAAAAATCAAGAAATAAAAAAGAAAAATTTATCAAACAGTTCACAAATACCATCACCAAAAATGTCCACCTCTCTAGGCAATGCGTTGATTAGTCGAACGGCCCTTGGAACTGGTGACTCATACCTCCTAAGCGAGGTATAAGTTTTTAGAAATAAAAGTTTTTGCTCATTGTTTCGCCCACGTAAGAATAAATTGGGAGCATGTAAATTAATAGTCATGAGAATTTCAGGATTATTAACTCGGCCCCGAAGAAGAAGAGAAAAATGCTTTAAGCTTGAAAACGATCTTCGAGCTTCAAGTGAGTGAAATAATAACATTCCTAAAAGAAATTTGGTGGGGTAGTATTCCTTTAAGGAATTATCAAAGGGGAAGAATTTAAATTTTTTGAAATAATAATATCTTAGAAATTTCTTATGGATTCTCTCCAATTTCAGCTTGTATGAACTTTCATGTGGGCTCCAAATGATGGATCCATATTCAAGCTTACTTAAGACCAAAGAAACATAAAGCGTCCGAAACACAGTTGGGTTTTCAAATGGTTTGCTTTGTCTAACAATAAACCCAAGAAGTTTGCTTGCACGCAGTGCAATAGAAGTTATATGTGAATGAAAGGTGAAAGAGGAGTCAAATCTTATACCAAGATCAACAACTTCAGACAAACGCTTTAAAGCATCATTAGATATCACATAGTTATATGTGATGGGTAATCTTGAGCGAGAGAAGGAAATACAAAAACATTTTGAAATGTTGAAGTCGAGTTTGTTTTTTATAGACCAATTTAAAATATTATTCATATTTTGTTGCAGAATAGTACAGTCAGACTCATTACTGATACGTAAAAACAGTTTTAAATCATCAGCAAAGAGCAGATACTTTATTCCACGTATACATTCTATAATATCGTTAATAAAAATAAGAAATAAAATTGGGCCAAGATTAGATCCTTGAGGAACCCCGGAATATGTTGGAAAGACGTTTGATATGAACCCAGCGTAATCAACATATTGGCGTCGATTTGACAAATAGGAAACAAAAAAACTAATCATCCTGTTTGAGCATCCTACAGCACTCAATTTATCCAAGAGAATATCATGGTCAACACGGTCAAATGCTTTAGAAATATCCGTATAAATAGCATCAACCTGACAGTTAGAATCCAAAGATTGCGAAATATAATCAGTATACACAATTAGATTGGTTGTAGTTGAACGTGCTGATCTAAAACCATGTTGAGAATCAGTTAATTGACAATCAACATGCATATAAATATACCTATGTATAATAGATTCAAAAAGTTTAGCCGGTGCTGATAAAATTGCTACTGGACGAAAATTTGTGATTTCAGAAAGAGAGCCTTTTTTGTGGACTGGTCTTATGCGAGTCAAGCTCCAGCATTTTGGAAAAGTGAAGGTACTTAAACTTAAATTGAAAAGATACAATAGAGGTGTACTTAAAATAGATTTGCAGCCTTTGAGCAACCATGGGGGAATACCATCAGGACCCACTGAAGCTTTTGGGTAAAGACGAGAGAAGGCATACCGCATATCGGACATATTAAGATTATTGATATCAAGAGTAGGCCAAGAAGAATGTACTGACTCCGATTGGAAAGGGATGTATTTTGGTGGAGTTTTAGAGTAAACTGATTTAAAATACATAGCAAAACCCTCAGCAATAGCCAGGTGACCATTCAATACACTACCATCGAGAGACATGGATGAAAGCTGAGCAGAAGAGTCACGTATTTGGCGGACATAGTTCCAGAAAGTTTTAGGTTCTGAATTTATGTTCATACCGATGTTGTTTATATAAATTTTGTAATCGCTTTTAATGAGTTCGTGAACTCTTCTGCGCAGCTCAGAAAAAATATTATAATCATTCGGACATTTATAGCATTTCCATTTTTTATGGCACTTATTTTTTTTGATAATACATTTAATAACATTTTTTGAAAACCATTTCGGAAAGTCCCGTTTTGAGCCCGAGTTAACATTTTTATCAAAAAAAATTTGCAAGACATCATTAATTTTATTATAAAATACACTGACAGCCTTGTCAATATCGCTGATCAAGTACATATCGTCCCACTCAATGCCGTGCATTGTGTTGAACATGTGCAATAAGTCACCACGGCGAAAATTCCATGAAGCTCTTTTTCTAGTGCTATCAGGAAAATCTTCAATCACATCACTTTGATCGCGGTGATAACCGGATAATTTCTTTTTAAAAATAGGAAACTTAATTACTAAAGCCGGATGATAAATGTCCTCAGGGACAAGAGGATCATCACTTGCATACACAGAGATACAACAATCTACATCAGCCAGTACCAAGTCTAAAATTCGTGACTTTGCATTCCTAATCTGTGAGAACTGTTTAAGATTCACACAGCTCAAAAAGTGAGCAAACTCCAATTCTACCCTGGGCGCTGACGAATACAAATTGAAATCACCAATGATAGCAATAGAGTTTCGTACAGGTAAATTTTGAAGGAAGTTAAAAATCTGTTCATATGTTTCTATGGAGCATTTAGGCGGAAAATAAATGCAACAAATTGTGTGATGTGATACACCACACATCACATCAACAACAACTGCATCAACGTTAATGCACGGATTGCACTCAATCCTAGCAACACTATCAACGCTGTCAGTGCGTATGGCAATTAAAACACCACCACCTCTTTGGCCATATCTCCGATCTTGACGAAAAACAATATATTTACTACCAAAGAGCTCAGCATCATAGACAGAATCATTAAGCCACGTCTCACTCAGGCAAACAACTGGATAGCTAACCGCCAAAAGAGCGTTCCGTAGCTCAACAGACTTAGTCCGTAGACCCCTTACATTCTGGTAGTAAATTTTTAACATTTTAAATCGACTATTTTTATGATACAGTCATATTTTTTTATTTATAATTGATGGCTTGATTTGCCATTCTTTAATTATTGAGTTGAGTGGCCAAATGCTAGGACATAAAAATAGTTTAATTTTCGATATAGGCACCTCAATTTTAAACGAAGAATATTTCTATACTATGAAAAGTGACTTTTTATTTTAAATGTGTCAAATCGTTGGTTGTTTCATTCTCGAATATGATTGTTAACGTTTCTTAATGGTTAGAATAAATGATTTTTTGGATATCTTTTAATAAAATGTTTCATTTCGTTTTTTTAATAATTTATTGTAATCAAAGAGCCGATATTTGGTTATTACTGTTCTATAAACAAAATTGATCATTAAGTTAGTTGGAAATTTTAAAAAATTTAATGTACATATATGTAAATTGTTTGTCTTTTTATTGAATCATCAAAATTAAGATAATTTTCATAAGAATTGGAATAAAAATTATTTCAATGACAACTTTTTCAACAACTATTCATTCATCAATATTTGAGGATTTGAAGATCACTGTTTACAATTTTGAATGTCTAGATTGAGCGTTTTTTATATCTTTCCTCTTACCAGGATACTCTAAAATAGATGCTTTCATTTTTCATAACGAAAAAAGGATGTTAAAAACTTAGTATTGTGTCATATAAATTATTGTTGACGAGAAGATCGTTTTAAATAAAAATTTAAAATCCCAGATATTTAAATTTATTTAGATTGCGTCACGTACAAGCTTTGCCAGTGATAATATTCAAAACACATTTATCAGTTGGAAAAAGATTTTTTAGTACGATTTATTAACTTACCAAAATATTCTCATGACTTAACCTAAATATGTTTTTTATGTCATACATATTCAGCCAGCGCGTGGAAAATAACATTGCTTGAATAATTAATTCTTCATATGCAAATAACATGGAAATTCAAATGTTCTTTCGAAATTTAAAATTCTCTCTTAATTTTACGCGAATACTAATTAATCATTTGATTATGGTTCATAATACGACTGTATGTTTTTTTGTATTTTGTTTTTTATTCAAACGTAATTTTTGTTTTAACTGCCATCTTTAAAGACGTGTAATGAAAGGTTTTTTTAAACGCAATGTTATTTTAACTGCCGTCTACATTTCAATATATAATAATGCAATTTTTTTTAAATAACTTTTTAACTAAATTAAATTGACTAGAATTTTATTTTTTTTCAAAATAAAATCTTTTAAATCAATTGAAAAAGATACAAACGAGTTGTAACGGAAAAGATAAGAGATATTGCAAACCTTAAAATTACTTGAATTTGCAATTGTAGCAATTACTTGAAAGAAAGAAGGTAATTGATAGGTTTGAGAAAATAAACATTTTCTTTTTCAGTATGGTTTCTCGACAAAATCAGAAAATAATTTAGTCACTTACTCTTTCAATATGAAGAGGGTATTGATAAAAAGATGGTATCGGGAAACGAATAGAATATTCTTTATCTGTCTAAACTTAGTTTTTAATAATGTTGGATAACAGGCGGGTGGCATTACATACATCAATGCCTTTAGATAAGTCATATATCGTTTAAATAGTCGGCTTTTATTCGAAAGTTGTTGTAAAGCAAAATTATAATTTTTGATAAAGAAGTATTTGTAAAATAGCTAAACGTCTTATGAAAAATGGTTCAAAGTAAGTGTGCTTATAACTTGCGGGATGAAAACACTGTTGTAAATCACAAAATCTTACTTTTGTAGATAAGTATCAAAGGATTATGCGAAATCAAATACCTCGATTGGATATATTATATTTTTATTACAATAAAAGACGACGAAATAAAACGATCGATTGTGTTTTTCAAGGTATGGTATATAATCCAAGGGTTTGTATTTTGGATGCGATCCAAAAAATCTGGACTATGGCAGCATGCCAAGGTTAGGTTAAATTGTTGTCGGGAATATATGGCAACACGAGAAACCTTCACCTTGTATAATGATAAACCGAAAAATGTAGATAACAATCCATTACTCAAAATACATTGTATCTATGAAAGGAAACTATTATATGAATAAAAGAAAAATTAAAAAAGAGCTACTTTTCTGTGATCGTTTGTGTTGGAAACGAATAATTATTGTGTTTGCCAAGAATATTCCAGTTCTTAAATAAAAATATAAGGAAGTCAATAATTAAATTAATACTGCTTCTTTTTTATTGACGCAACAAAATAAAAATATTCATTGTTACGTTATTAACACAGAAATTTTCATTTAAATTATTTTACACTGAGAACGGAAATTCGGTAAGACTGTATTCATTTTTTAAATGTTTACATTTACACAAAAAACTGACTGATCAATCTAGACACTTGCGTCGTGATGTGAGAAGATTTTGATATAACGTTGTCTGTGAGTTGTTGTAGTGTTTTTGTTTTTTTTTTCTCAAAATTACTTTTCCATTTTACACAAAGATACTATATAATATTTGTGTTGATTTTTTTACTGTTTATTGTATACTGGAAACAAATAAAGGGTTATTGACAGTTGAATATTACTTTTTATTTTTTTCTAGATAGTTGATGATTAATTAATTGTTTTACGTTTTGTTTATCTAAATATTAATTTATTCATATTTTTCAAGATATTTTCTTTTTATACAACATACTTTTGAGTCTTTAGTTTCGTGATCAACGATGATGGCTTTGTTTGTGATGAATTAATTTATGTACAGACTGTTTCGTTATTTGTTTTTTTTTTTTTTTTTTTGAATTTCTGTCTGAAGACATTGAAAGCGGATGTGAGTAAACAGAAACATCATAGTTTATTACATTTATGACGAGATTTATCTATAAAATCGTTTTTATTCTATTTTCAAAGAAATTGGTATACCATAATTAGTAAAATAATGGATTTGTAAAAAGCTTTTTTCTGGAAATGCATTGCCTTAATTATGAAATCAGAAAGCACCTACGCAAAAATAAAAGAATCCTAAAATTTTAAAATCTGAAATGAAGCAGATTTAGTCAGGGCGCTTGTAATGGATCGGGAAAATGTGTTTATATTTTGGAATCGCATTTCTACGTTAATTGCAAAAACTCGCCTTTGCTTTTAAATTGGCAGGTGTATATTTTGCCACTCCTTATATTTTATGTGAAATTTTATTTTGAAAATCATTAACATTGCTAATTAAAGGAAGTTAATTAAATGCAACATTTAAAAAATACTTAATTTAAAATCTGTTTTAGAATTGTGATTTGAGATCGATTTTTTTAACAAATAAAAATAAATTATGCTTACTGTTATTTGGATCGACACTAAAAAATAAGAGAAAAAAATGCTTGTTGTGTTCCTACACTACACAAATAAAGAAAATATGCGATGCCCAATTTTTTTCAATACTGCCGATGACAACGCTTCATTTTTCTAAAATAGGGTAAGATATAATTTAAGATTTCGACTGAAGGTACTTGGTGGAATTTCAATATTAAATTTGAATCGTTCAAACTATGTACATTCTCACAGATTTTGTCGCTAACGAGAGGCGAAACCCGGGTCGTTAGTGACAAAATCTGTGAGAATGTACATAGTTTGAACGATTCAAATTTAGGGTAAGATAATATATAGTGCATACAGTTTTAGTATGCTATAGATTTTTCGAAAACCATGGGAATAATTGTTATTTTTTTTCCCCTTCAAAATTAAAATAAAAATATTTTAATAAATTCACAATAAAATTATGTGACATAAGAAATATGGTATTGAACTATCTATATTCTATATTCTATAATGTATTATATTACATATTCTTAAATGTATACCTACAATAGTTAAATCAATTACATTTAAAAACTAATTTCAAATGAGAACCGGTCCTGATCATATTTAATAAATGTTGAGTTAGTACAAAAGAGTGTTTTATTTTTAAAATATAAAGCCTTTCTAACAAGTATTGACAAAGCACATCTTAAAAAGAGCCAAAACTGTAGTTGGTCGAAAAATATTTTCTCTTGTATCTCAAGGAATTTACTATGGCACCCTGTAAAAATAAGATTACGAAAATTAAATTCTTATTTTAAGTAAAAAGTATTAATTTTGAATTATTACAAAAATTTAAATACGTGTGAAAAAATATTACATTAAACTTTACAGTTAATAATTTAGCAATCATATATTTAATATTATTTATTTATATAAACTATGACATTTACAGATTTTTTTACGCAACTTTTAAAAATATGTACACGGCATTACTGTTGACTCCAATGCGCCATGTACTCGATAAATATAACAAATATAAGTTTTATCATAATAATATGGATAAAATATACATACAAATTGTAATGAAAAACAATGATTAGAAATTAGAACAAAAAATATAATTTATAAATAAATTCAAATAAAAAAAAACCACTTTTAAAACAAAACATTCGTTGCAATAAATGTCCACCTCTTTAAGCAATGAATTGTTCATGTAACTTCCCACTACCATAATTGATGAAACATCAATTGAATTGTTTATGGTATATTGATAACATCAATCCGCGGTATTTTATAACAGAATTTTTCGTGTTTTTTTTTTCTTTAAGCTATAGTATAAAGTTTAAAATTTTGATTCATTTTTTCAATTAACGTATGACGTTAATTTTAAATAAATGTTTCAATAAATTTAGTTTTTCCCCGATTTTAAATCGCTTACAATGGCAGTGTTCAGTTTATTATTTATTTAATTATAGGCTGCAGCAGTGTAACTATAATTATTTATTCATTAAGAGAATTGCTTGACACATGCGATACAAATAATTATATAGTGAGCAGTAAAAGTTGGACAAGGCCACTGACGAAAACAATTAAGTGGCTACAAGAAGCAGAGCCGAAGCCCTTCAAAGTTGTTTGCTTGAAACGCAATAATGCTTTCAATAAAGCGTAGGGCAACCCGTCTATCATTCGCAAAAATGTTGGATTTTTTAATTGCTTCAAATTAATTCAATACTTAGAGAATGTTTCTCTGGAAATTCTAAAAACTCCGTGGAAATCTAATGCATTGATGTTTTGATTTGTTAGACAAGTATTTTATTATTTTTTTTCTCAAGAATATTTTTCAGTCTAATATAATAGTAATATAAAAAATGTAAACTGATTTTTATCGTCATTATAAAGCTTTCTATATGGTTACTGATTGTTATAGAAGTACTAAAATTTTTAATAAATGCTAAAGAAGAATATACTAATTGATGAAGTAATTTTTGTCTGTGAACTTTTCACATGCAAGAACGGATGAACTTTATAACATAACTTGAAGTTTCTTGGATCCCGAGATTATTTTAAACATTATTATTACTTTAAAGTCAACAGTTATGTTAGACTTAATTACTTAGTTTTACGTACGAAATTACTTTTATCATTTACTATTTTATTAGGTGTTAAAAACGTTAATGTCCCAACATAACCTTTAAAAGATGGTCCCCGTCCCGGCGCCTAAGTACTCAGATTGAATTACGGCGTATAGGCTTTAAAACATTCACTTTCCTTCAAATGGATCGTATCAAATATCTCCAGGCTATTATTTCTCTAGAAGCGTTTCAGATAACTGGATGAGCAGCATCCAGGCATTTGTGGAAAGCTGAAGACTCTGCGCAAGTTGGAATTTCCAATTAATTAAGGGTGGAATGGGACTATTGTCCATGAATGGAGAACTCACGGCGATTGAAGACGAACTTGTATTGACTCTTTGGAGAATTAAGTGCTCTGTGGCAGTGGAGGACAATGGTGGGTCAACAAACAAAGCATGCTTATCGATGTGAAATATCAAAATACATCACTGCTGAAGCTCAATCAATCAATTATTGTAGTTTAGAAATTTAACTATGCTAAGCACGAAGAGGGTAGTTGATAGGTTGAACTATTTCAAGTCGATTATTAATTTTAATCTATTGATAGAAAACATCTCAACAAAAAGAAAACACATATAAGTTTTACTAAACATATTAAAATAAATCAAAGTGAGTGACAATTTTAAGGCACAGCATGTGTCTTAAGATGATCATTTTTGTATTTTCGATTTTGGCGGTAAATTTGTGAATATAAAATTAAATTTGATATCTCCGTTATTCCACTTCAGTATTTTTGTACAAGCCTGTCAGCAATAACGAATACTGATTTAAGCTATGTTGATTATAAAAACCTTATACTATTTATTATATCACTGTTAGTTTTCTACGATACATCATATTAGTAAATAAAACTCATTTCTTAAGCGTTTTTGAAAGTTGGCTTTGCAAGGGCGGCATTGTTTTGTAAATGAGCATGTATACAAAACAAGTCGAATGGCACATTTTCTTATGAAACGCTTTATAAAATAATATCGTCAAATTTTTACTTTTTATGTAGATTCTGTGAATGATTCTCGAAATGTGACGATTCAGATGATTTTTGATTATTGTATTCTTCCAGTCAAAATCTAAATTCAAATGCAACATTCAATATTTAGCCAAGTAACAAGTTTATGAAAGCAAACGCAAACTAAAATAAACAGACTTAAACACCAAGATACAAGACTTACCAACAAAGTGTAATGTGTTTTCGTTATGATGATTTGCAAAGAGATAATACAATATTTGTTTGCATCATGATATAGAATTTTTAAAAATATGCGTGTACAAAGAAAAATACATGCGTAAAAATGCTTATCCTTTGATGTTATATTGAACAAAATTTGAAGTACTAACCGGTAATTACTGATATTAACATATAAAAGTTATGTATGGTTTAAGGCTATGTGATCAGGTTTCAATGCCGTTGGCTTAGGACACGAAGGTCACGGGGCTAAACTCCAGTACGGATGGTTTTTAAATATTGATTTTTCAACCGGTCTATGGATTTCTGTTTAAAGGCATCGATGTATGTGATGTCTTAAATTCTTCCCTCCCACCCATTCTGTCCTTAAAAAAACGCTGCGTAGAGAGAGCAATTGCTAACCATTAGTCCTGTCCTATTCCTATCTGTATTTTCGAAGATAAATTGAGCAACTGAGTAACAAAGAGATCTTGTAGAAACTTTTTGTTAAGATAAACTCCATAAGAAGCCCATGTGCTCCACATTGTGAACGGACATGGTAAAAAAAATGGTCAAGTATTAATTTAAATTTTGCTTGTTTTGAAAGATTGGAAAAATATGAACAAAGCTTTCTAAACATAATCCTCTGTTCATTTTTATTTTACATAATTGAATATTTCACTTGTCATCTTATAAATTGAGACAAGGAAAAGTAATCAATTTGGCTTAGCTAATTTTCCCCCATTCACTATTCATATTAGGTACGCCACTATTTTAATGGAAACCCTCGATGGTAAATCGACAAATTCAATGTTTTAACTATTGGTGCTAAATACGTTATTTATTTGCTCCATTCATAGCACCAATGGCGATTGGAACTATAACTTTGGGATTTTAACTGACTTAACTAATTGTTTTGGTTTTGTGCTCAGAATTGATAATATACATTTAAGCCACTGTGGCCATAAGTAATTTATGAAAAAGATTATTTCTGGTTTACTAAATTTATGTATTTTAATCTAATAAAAAAAAAAATATTTAATGAATCATAAAAAATCCATCATTAATAAACGAAAAATAATTGAATCAACATATAACAATTACTACTAATTATTATTTGATAAATTAACAAATATAGGGGAATGAGAGTAGATCAAAGAATATATGAGTCGTCTGGTACCAAAAGCTGAACTGTTCCATACATGATGTATGGAACAGTTCTGCTTTTGATACCAGACGACTCATATGTAATATTATTTACTGTAAATTTTAAATGAAAAAAATATAAGATAAGAAAAAAAAATAATTTTAAGTATTTAATAAATTTTAATTCAAAACTTTTATTGAGAAAATTTCACAATGAGAACAAAGAATATTTAAAAAAGTTATTAGTCATATTGTGATTTATAAACAGCCAAATTTCCGTGAAAGAAAAATTGTATTGTTGGAATATCCAAATTCAGTGACAGTAAAATATTTTACGATTAATTATTATCATATACCTACGTTTCAGAAACTTTATAAATAAATCAGCTGTAGGTATGTTTTTCACAACTACTTTACAAGTTTTTATTTGTTTAAGAATCTTAATACATCTAAATTTATAAAACTTTGGTAAAAATGTATTTCATAAATAAATAATCTCTTTGAATACAAACATAAAAGCGAACAGAAACTCAGTGTAAAAATATTCAAAAACAGAAGTTTATTTATTGTCTCAAAACTAAGCCATGTTTTTAAATGGTTTTAGTTTTTCATTAAATTGGCAGACGTTAATTTTGAAAATATCGATGAAAATTATGCTGTGCACGATTGTTATGCTTAGAAATATTTCAGAACGAAAGATTTAACTTAAACATATGTACAAAACTGTGTATTTTCTTTACATGACTCTCACAAATCAACTGTTACATGGAAACATGGTATATCAGTTACATACATAGATGTGAAATTTTCAAAAGTAAATTAACATAATAATTTATGTGGGACGGTAATATGAAAAGTATAATCATTTAAAATAAGTACATGCGTTGGAAAGACTCCAGCGTACAAAATTAGCCATTTTATTTATAGTGAGATTCTTTCGAGTCAACTGAGCGATTTGTACTTAAATCTATTTTCGAAGAAGAAAACACGCGTCAAAAATTGCCCTATTAAAACACTGTAAATTTTAAAAGTTATTTTCAGTGACAAGTTTATGAGAAGCTAGTTTCTTTAAATTTATGTGTTTTTGTACAATACAACTAGACTTTAGAATTAAAAAAAATATAATTGACATAATAATCTGCCTGTCATAAATTTATTAATGTTAATTTTCAAGAAGTTGTCTATGAACGTATTTTTTTTTATGTAAAAGAAAATAAAGGATTATTTTCAATGGATTTAACGGTAACTTTGTGGAACATAATTTTAATCTGATAATTTTTTTACTCCAAATGTGAAGTTTCAAATTGTGACACGTGTTTTGAATCTTTACAAAGCATCATCAGACAGAATATTGCTAGGTTTACAAATAAACTGATAAACTTGTTCGTAAGCCTTGCAATATTTTGTCTGATGATGCTTTTAAAAATCCACAATACGTGTCTCTCAATTCGTAACACTACATGTGAAATAACAAAGTTATAAAATCTAATTTTATGATAACTGGTATCACGTATTAAATTTTTTTTTTATAAGAATATCAATCAAACGATTTTTCTTAAGCACTTGAGATATTCACACATACGTAGATATTTATTTTGAATATGTGTCATATTTAGAAAAGTCGAATAAATAAATGTCATAAAGGTTACATCTATATGTTAAAAAATGTTGCCATGCTTTATTATTTTTTTTGACTTTTGCTAAAAATTTTGCAGTTAAAAGATTACAAATTAAAAAGGTCGTAAGAGTTTAAATTTAGCAACTAAAACTGGGTAAAAACTTACACGTAAACCATTACGTAAAAATGGGTTTTAATTTTTCATTAACGATAAATAACTCAAATAGGAAGCAGATTTTTATGAAGTAGCTTGATGACAATCATCTATACATTTGAATACGAAATCAATAAACCAACAATACAATATTGGAAACTGTCTGCTTTAAAACTAATGTAGATATTGGATAATAAAATAGAATTCTCTTTTAAATAAAGATTTTTCTATCAGATACTCGGCATGTTAATGGACAGCCCAATGGTGTGTATTTTAAGAAATTGGCAACATTCCTAAATACACTCGTAAAGAGATAACCAACTATATTGTTCATGTTTTTAAATATATTTTTTTAACCATTACATTTCAATTGATATATTTTTTGATGTATTTGACTTCAATGTTGTGAAAGTTCAATGAATAAATATTTGTTCTTAATTTGACATATTGTACTAGCGCATCCTTTTTTGTTTCCAAATAAAAATATTTTAATAAAGTATTTTATCTACGTATTAATTGTGCTCGTTTTTTGACGATACATGTTTAAAAAATCTATCTTTACTTATGTGGTGTCTGTAAAACTATTTATCATTATTCTGGATATTTTTATTTCTTATGCGAGTATATATTAAAACGTTATACTTCCTTACTGTACTTATTCTAAGAAAAGAATGTGTTTATAAAAACTGTTTAAGGTTATGAGTAGAGCAAAAATAATACCAACATTTATTACGAACACTGATTGTAGATGCTTAGTAAAAAAATGTCTTCCATTCATATTTCGTTTCAAAAGCTTTGATTTATTCACACTTGAATTTCATTTTCTTAGTCTTTTTCTTCTGGAAAAATAAAAAAAAAACATTAATATTGAAATTCTTTAGAAAGAAAAGAAGAAATGTAAAACATTTAGGAAGAATAACAAACATGCCTTAAAATTTGAATCTTTAAGCAGAGTGCTTGTACTTGTATTGCTGAAAATGTAAAGTTTTTACCATATATAGATAATATAAAAGAATATTATGAATTGAATTTGATTGAGAAACATATGCTTGTCGTCCATTTACTTTAACTAGCACGGATGATTTTGTAATGATTGATATATTATAAGAAAAAAACTTTAAAATCAAACGTTTGTATACTTATAAGTTCATATTTCTGATCGCTGAGTGACTTTATATGCTTGAGCAACATCTTTATAATTCGACACTTTATTATTATATATTTTTTTTAAATGTGAAAGTAGTAAGCCAATGATGTATTTCATTGTTTTAAGCACAATATCTTTCAACGAAAGATTTACAGTCTACACTTTAAAACGAATTATTGCAGTGTTTCTCAAATGGTAATCTTAATCTGGTATTTGGACGAGAAATTAAAATATTCAGTGTTTACAAGAAATTAAATATTAAACCAACCGTACTTTAATTTATGAAAATAATATTTTAAAAACAAACACTCATGATATAAATTTTATTATCTGCGCAGTAAAAAAGAAATTGATGATTGTGGTAAATCAAAACCGGATGATATTGAATAGAAAATCGTCTACCTCCATATTGTAATTGGTAGCCAAAATATATTTATCGCAAACGGTCAAGAAAAATATTTAATTTATCCTCTCTTAGAAGCCTGTTAATTAAAAAAAAACATGTCACTTTTTTACATGTTTCATATTATTTTTAAGCAACAAAGGTTTTTTTTCATAAAATTATCTCTTAAATATCTTGTGTATTTGGAAAAAATAGTTTACTCCGTTATTAACACGTTATATGGTTTAGTGGTACATGTGCCACCTTTTTCTGACGTACTGTAATAAAATCAGGTAGGTCACAGCTGTTCATATACATAGAGTTCGTAGTCTGTACGACCTTTGAAAGCTCTGATTGTTTCAATCAAATTATTCTCAGTATTTTTTAAATGAAAAAAAAATTCAAAATACCTAAATTTTTCGATAGGTCTTTTATTGTGATATCTTTTTCATTTTCAGATACTGAAAAGAATAATTGTATTCATCAAAAAAGAAAATGCTTTATAAATTGGATGATTAAAATGAGACAGTATATTTAAAACAACACAAATTTAATAGGCGTTTTAAAAATGAAGAGTTCATTTATATTTTCGTACATTAATGTCACCGCCGCTAAAAATGTATAATGGTTACGCTGAAAAGCGAATTATACAGAGTTGAATTAGCAGTCGGGCTTATTGAATAATAATTTTTTCCCAATATCAGGTGTTCTTATGTGTTCAGTTTTCATGGTCTCTTGGTATTGGTAACAAATTGCAGATTTTTTTAAAACCATGTCCGCTCCCAATGTGGAGCATATGGACTCCTAATGGAGTTTATCTCAACAGTAGTTTTTTCTACGAGAACTGCTTGTTACTCAGTTTTTCAACCTCTCTTTATCCAAAGAGAGTAGGGATAGAAGGATAGGGCTAGGCAGGGTTGGTGGTAAGCTAATCGCTCTCGATACGCCCTGTTCATAGGATAGGATGGGTGAGAGGGGGGAATTCAAGACATTCACACATCCATGCCTTTGAACAGAAATTCATAAGTCGATTGAAAAATCAATTTATAAAACTGTCCGTACCGGGATTTGAACCCGGGCCCTCCGTAGCCGAAGCCAACAACGTTTGACCACTCGACCACACAGCCTATTGTCTAAATATTGAGCTATTCGTATAAGATCGCTAGTTCCTTGGATATCTGACCACCAGTAAAATGTTATTTGTTCATTTCATCTACACGTCTATTGTCATAATTTTATGAAAATGTGACTGTGCTTTTTTGCATCCGAGAGTCACTGATTTGTCCGGACAGTTAAGTTCTTCATCGTATTCCAGCACTGTCAATTTTTTTAAGTCACATGTATTTAGTCACATGATTTTACTTTTACTGAATGCGTCTCATAGAAAACAAAATACTTTATAATTATAATTTTGGTCTTTTATCAATCTCTCTGATTCGACTTAACGATTGTGAGTTTTGGCTTTCATGAGTACTCTAACACAGTGGTTTTATTCTTTAAATCAGTAAATAAACCACTTCATTTAATTACTAGAAACAACGAAAACAAAAATAGAATAAATACATCTCTGTTTTCACCCACTCGACAAATGATAAATATTTGTTTAGGCGGGCGGCACCATCTGTTACTCTTTTACTAATTCATAAGCAGTCTTATTTGTTTAATCAGTTCAGTTAATTATTAAAAATATGGTGTTGTAAATATTCTATCTGTAAAATTTCTATAAGCATGATTGACTGACGAATTCTATTTTTCAAAAATGCATGATTTTTTGCAAACACAATTAACAACGTAAACATATATATATATATATATATATATATATATATATGATTGATAAAAAGCCAGAAAATGATTCAAACCATACTAAATTTTCAAGTTTACAAGCATACCTATTGATTAACATAATTTTTGTAGTGTAAAAGAGAATAAACATAACATAAGCAATAAAAAATGCAGTATACGATATAAACATATTTCCTTTTACCGAATGTTGATTATGATTCACTAAGATCGATGATATTATATTGTAGTAAACTAAGCCAAATAATGAGATTTTGGAAAAATTAAATGCTTCACATAATGCATACTAATACGGCACTACTATACATGCTATTGATGAATGAATATTGTTTTGTGGTATCACACATTATTCAGTGATAAATTTACAAATTATGAAATGATTTCAAATTATTTTATAATATTACTTCTGGGAAATTTTTGTGGAAATTGATGTATGACTAGCAGTTTTCACTTTATCATGATTTCACATAATTTGTAAGGCAGTATTATTGTACAAATAAAGCTGTTGTTTATTTGTCTAAATCTTTGTACATATACATACACTATTATTTGTAACAAAATAAAAATATATAATCAAGTAAGATTCAACAAATACAAATTGAAAATTGAAGTTTTTGTAAGTAAATAAAATTAAATTTGCCTCGACTCATTTGTAGTTATTAAGGAGATTTCAAATTCTTCATTACGGCATCTAATTTAGAATGTGTGAATATTTTCTAAGGTGTATAGAATTTCAGACACCTTAATCCGTCAAATGAATACTTAATTGGTAGTATTTAATTTTATCTTGTCAGACGTAGAGTTGAGAAATTCAAATGAATTTGCTCGCTCGCGACACGTACAAATAAAGTATAATATAAATATATATTTATCTGTACACCTATTTAAAGTCCGTTTTTTTTGTAAAGCCAAAGTAAAGGCTATTTATTTAAAAATAATGTATTTTATTTTATTAAATATAGGTTAAGAAAATAAATGCTTTAAAATAAATTAACAGACATCGGAAACTGTACAATGCTATACAGTTCAAGACATTTAATCAAAATTCATCAGAGAACATTATTAAAAATTCGACACCGACTATTTTTTTGGATTAAAAAATATAAATATTGAAGTCGCTTAGCGGCAAGAAATTTAATTTAAAGACAAAAGTATTACATACATACACATTGAACTGAAAACGAATTTCTTAGGTCAAAATGGGATGTTTTACCTACTAAGAATGGTAGGTTTTTGACGGTGTGAGATAGGATTGCATTCATTAATATTTATAATTTATTTTTTCAACTATGACTGCTAGTTGAACATTTTAATTCATATGTAGCTTATGTGAACAAAAATTTTTCTTCGTGACCATTTTGGTCATCATCATTTGGCTCAATATCTCATTTCTGCAGAGAGAAAAGACACAATGACAAGGTCAGAGATTGCAATACTAGATGAACGTATTAATACAAGTGCTTGGGTATTTCATATTAAATAAAGAAAATATATACACCGAGTTACATAAAGCAAAAAAGTACGATCAATTGGGATGAGTAATACTGGGCGAGTAAATCAAAATCAGTATTTTGATAACGTATATAAAAAACCGTCATTTAAAAAGATATCATAAACACAGTTGATATTTATAAAAAAACTTACTCTTCCTTGAAAAATTACTAAATCATTAAAAAGCTTACCAATTTTAAAACCTGTATCAATTTTGATATAACATTTTCAATCAACGTGAATAATTTTATTAAAATATGCGACTGTTTCATTCATTCACAATTAGATTTTGGTAATTTTTCAATGGAAAGCACCATGGGTACTGGGAATCCATTTTTGTTAATACCATTATGGAAATTTCTAGATGGGGCTAAGACAGTGTGCCCTGTTTTTAGAATCGGGGTAGGTGAAAGGCAAATTTAGTCATAACAGACATTCATGCCTTCAAGCTCAAGTATATTAATCGATTGTAAAAACAATTCCTGAATCTGTTCTTATTCTGTCATGACCTTGCTTAATAACTTGATAAAATAAAAAATATTTATGTTTTTATCATTCAAAAATAACTTCCCGTTATCAAAATAAATAAAGCAACATAGTCTACTCTGGCGACAAGTTAGTAATAGATGATCAAATTAACGATATTAATTAATTATTACTGAGTAGGTAAAGTAAACGTATGAATTATAAGTTAATACTCCAACCAACACGCAAAGATCAATAAAGGACGACAGACTCTTAGGTGAAAAGAGTTTCTTGGCTACGTAGCCTTGGAAAGTAGCTCAATATTTAAAACGTTTGTGATTGAATACTTTCGGCCTAGAATGAAAAAGCGTATATTTGGTCGTCAACCTCCAAACTAGGACGGAAATTTATTAAAAAAAGCAAGCGTTTGTTTATTGAACAATATTCTAGTAAAGTTAAATAATATATATGCAAATCCATTTTTGAAACCGGTCTTGGCCTTTTAAAATAAAGTGGAAAAAATTACAAAAGAATATTATGTTTTATTAATATAATGCCTTTCCACCACGTATCGACAGTGAACACCCTAAAAATGTTTTTAAGTGTATCCACTACCCGACTCGAAAACAAAATAAAGACACATATTGGTTTGTTGTGCAATCGTTATCTGTCAGAGATTTGATTGCCAAATTGTAATTATTAATTCAAACATTGAAGTCGAGTATTATCGTGAATAATATAATGTAAAACAGTAGTTGCCTGCTACCAAAATCAAATGATGTAAAGCTGACTGTATCAAATAAATTGGGTTTTAATATTTTATTACAGCATTCAATTGGGTAAATTTATGCCAATGTATAGAACAAAGGAAAAAACACGAATTGAGCATATATTTCGAATGGAATAAAGTCACGTTGATTTTGTGAGTCTTAAATATATTTAAAAAAAAAAATAATACTTATAAAAGAGTAAAATAACAATTCGATTAATCAACGTTTTCTAAACAATAAAGATGACGATCTACAATGATTAGTTAATTTTATGTTTAAATTAAATAATAAAGATCATTTTCGTTACTTGTGTATGTATAGGAGTTTCAAAAAATGTTTGAACACATAGCATAATAATAAAAATAATGAAGATTCTATAATAATGTTTAAATATTAAAAATAAAAATGGATTTAGACAAACCTATAGAATTATTTTAACATATTGACTAAAGAGGGTGATTGATGGAATTTCAATATCATACATTGATATAAGTTTTGTCACCGATGACTTTATTTCAACATCTTCAATCATTCAAGCGCACGGATAAACTTAAACTGACGCTAAGTAAATAGTCTATTTAAAAGTCCATAAAAAATAAATTTGTTAGGATAATATTTATTGGCACACAAAAATCAATATGAGGTGTTAGATCAAATGGGTCAATGATAATATTAAAATAATAGTTAAGTCAAGCATTATAAGTTCTTAGCGTCTAAGTTCCTTGATAATTAATTATATTAGCTCTCTAGAATGTTATACACACAATAATTAATTTGTCACAAAGACCAACTTACAAACAATACCTCGTGAACATACTCAGCCTAGCTATTTATCAAGTGTATTTATCGAATTGTAGACAATGTATTTAATTGTTGTATTTAAAAATATTTACAGTGATAAGTATAACAGACTGTTTGTACAACTGTCAAGTAAATATTCAGATTTTTTTGAAGGCTTATTCATTGCAGATGATTACACATCACTCTATGTTAGTGCTTGAAATTCAAATTATTTGAGTATTGCTTGTAGTTTTTTCAGTTTTGTTGATATTTTAAATCACATAATGATATATGTTATAAAAACGCTCGACCTAATCTGTTTTGGTTCGTTTTGGTTGTCAGAATAATAAATTTCGATTGTCTAGGTCTAGACTCTAGAGGTAAGTTTGCACTTTGCTCAACTTCAAATGTTTTGGAATGGCTACAGCGCCGCGTTAACTTGTCGAGTGTGGTTACCGTGAAACACTTCACATTTTCACGGTTCTAATTTTACTTAGGGTTTCAGCGATTCATGAAAACTTGCTAAAAATATAATGAAGTACTTAAGGTGTTATTGTTTGTTACACTTATCTCAGCTCAACATGTCAATACGAAGGCTTAGAACAGTGATGGTAAATATTAATGATTATATCAAAACGAACCTTTTTTGAATTTTAGGTAGCCAAACAATACGTTGAGAATAATTAACATTTTTTTAATTGCGTTAAACGATTCTTCGTTATATTTATTAATAATTAAAATCGTTTTTTCTTTAAAAACTTACTAACAATATTCATTTAAAAGTAAAATGTATTTTATAAATATCATTGTTATAAATATATATATATTAATTAGCATACGTTAAAAAAATAGGAATAGGTAATGACCACATATCTAAATTTGACATGTTTATTTATCATTAATTTACATGTTGATAATTTATTCAAAAATGAATAAATAATACAATGCACAATAATGTCGTCAATAAATAATAACAACATTTTGTGTAATCGAAAACGAACTGTTCTTTTACTTATTAGTGATAAAAAATAAAAACATTATAAAACTCTTCGTCAAAAGAGGGTAAATACGTATATTAAACCTATAAAAACAAATGAAACTCAAAACGTTTGAAATTTTTCTGTAAATTATCCTTCTGTAGTATTTACTGTCGAATTAAAATTTTGATATACAAGTTCGGATTTACCGGAAAAAAGTTTGGTCGATTGTGAAAATTTGTACAATTATCCTGTTTTTAAATTCAAAGCCACACTGTTTTAACAGCTTAAACGAGTTTCAGTCGATGATTGGCAGTGCGCTATGTCAAGCCTAGCCTTTTTATTTGTTGAAATATTGTAAAGTAAAAAAATAAATAATTCAATTTAAAGTAATACAACGGTTTTATACAAAAAAACCAGAAGTAACAATCCAAAGTGTCTTGTTCATATTCCGTACTTTTTTATTAGTGAATACTATGAAGATTTTTTAAATGCATTACTGTGATCAACAATACTGTAAGATTTTAAATAGCAGAATTATATTTATACTGAAAGGATATAGAAGATACCTTTACTCGTGTCAATTTGGTCATACGATGAGGTCTGAAAAGTTTGAGCTATTTCGTAATCCAATATTTCCCGAGAGTTAGCTGTTGATCTAAACCAGCGTTTCTCAACTGGGAGCCATGTGGCCCCCTGGGGAGCCACAGCATGTCCCAAGGGGGCCACAGAGGAAAATTTCAGTTTTGGGGAGCCACAGCAGACTTTAGGGGGGCCACGGCCACCCAAAATATAATGAACTAAAATTTATATTAAAATGAAATAGAATACAGTAGGACAATTATACATTGCAGCAGAAATAAAGTATGTATTATACATACTTTTTCTATTATTTTCCAAAGGTATTTAGAGATACCATAATAACTGCATCTAAAAGTAAGTGTCGACAATATTGTATTGACTATCTTGTCCACGGATTTCTTTCATCACCCCATGATATTATGAATCTCATATGCTTAATATGTTTTGCTTCACTAATGCTACTATCCATTTTATACAAAGCACATGGGCATGGAAGAAAAATCATTTGAATAATTTAAAAAGCTTTAAGAAGTTTCCACATCAAAGAAAATAGGACATATAGTATCCAGGCATTTCTTATATAAACACGAAACATTCATTTACTAAGCGTCAGTTCAAGTTCATCCGTGTACATGAACGCCTGAAGATGCCAAAAAGTCGAAACCTGGGTCGTTAGTGACAAAATCTGTGAGAATGTACATAATTTGAACGATTCAAATTTATTGAAATTCCACCAAGCACCTTCAGTCGAAATCTTAAATTTTTAAATAATAATTTGTGTACAAAATTTTGTGTTGTATTTTTTAAAAAATAAATGTATATTTTTTCATTTTTCCCGAGCCCCGAGAATTTTATTACTATGGATAGGGGGGCCACGGAAAAATTTGAGACTCAAAAGGGGGCCACGGTCTTAAAAAGGTTGAGAAACTATGATCTAAACGACGCCCCAGAGAACACTGAGACTTACTTTAAAATGTACGTGCAAAATCTTTGGAAAGATAAATTTTCGCCTAATAAAACTCTTTGCTATATAACACAGTGATTATTTTAATCATTTGCGATAATTATTTGGAACATAATTTGATAACGCTTCCTAAGAGAAAACTTTATCTATTTATAGAAATAATTCATGAAGTGAAATAGATACACAATTATATGAATTTATAATAAAAAGTTCTATATAACAACATTTTAAGCATAAAGTATTTTGCACCATTGTGTATCACGGGTTCTTGAATTTTTAAAAAAGGTTATCTCTCTGCTATCAGCTTTCTATGTGGGCAATTTTCAGCGACTAATTTGATATGATCGTTTTTTTATACACGAAATAGTAGAAACAGTCACATATTCGAAAAAAAATGTTTGCGATGGATTGAAATATTTAAAATTTCAAAGATTTGTATCAATATTGTCAGGTTCCAAAATAAATGACTCTTAAATTATAAAAATCAACCGTTAATGATTGTCTATATTTTTAATGGTGGTATTTTTATATGATATATTGAAATACCGATTTTGATTTACTCGCCCGGTATAAGATTCCAATTGGGCGTTTTTTTGTTGTTGATTTATTTATACTTTTTTGTGATACCGGATACACCAAAATACCGGTTTTGATATAGTCTTCCGGTATTAAAATCCCTAATTCTAATGAAGCATTTTAACAAAATATGTTTTAGTTGAAACTAGGCTAAAATAGAAGGTTAATAAAGAAAATTATTGAAGTAAGTCAACTAGTGGTTTTATAAGTAAATTTATTTATAGCTTTTATAAATTTCTTTTCAGTAAGAGTAAATAATCTTCGAAATGAAATAAAAAATGAATTGCAAATGCATTCGAATGCTTGCGAAGCATCGCTGTAAAACTTTTAGTGGTATATACATATTATTATTAATTCACTTTAAATTCAACTCTCGTAAACATCGCTCGGAAAATGATTTAGAATGAAAATACTGCTGAAAGTTATTGCAACTAAGTAATATTAAAAAATATTATGCTCATTCGAATGCTTCACGAATTCACACGTAACTGTTTAACAATTTTTTAATTATAAACATTATTTTAAACATATTCCTAGTGACTTTTTATTGATTATTAAAAAATTAAGAATGGTTTCATCAAGCGACACAAAGCTTGCCCCTATTATAATTTGTATAGATGTTTTTATAAAAATAACATTTTTAAAATAAAAAAACATTTTTTTTTCTTCAAAATATTGTTTAAGGCTTAATTTAACAAATAAATGCGGCATGTTTAGGGCATACAATTTGTTTATAGTTCGAATGCGGATTGTTTTAAAAAGTATAGTCAAACCCCCTCTATATAAATGTTTCTTGTACCGTATGCGGCATTCCCCCGTATAGCGATTCTCCATATAGCGTATTTTTTTCAAAACGATATATTTTCAAGGTCAAATAAGATTTTTCATAAATATATTATATGACAATTACATTTGTTATAAACGTGCATTAAAATAATACTTGCCAGTAGCTTTATGTCGATTGACTTTGCTAGGTATATTCTATAAAATAAATATAAAAATGTTTCATTTCGTTCAATTCACTTAATACAATTGAAAAAACCTAACCTCAAATTTTGTATGGATGCCAAGTTCCCTATAATGCAGTAATCCTATAGCGTATTCCCAACCTACATAGGGGGTCGACTGTTCATTTCATTTAGAACAGAGATTATGGCTAATACACAGACTACATATGCTTTTGGAGAGGATTAACCCTGTGTACTCTTACAAAAATTATGATAGTATGAATTGAGAGGAATACAAGTGATTAGTGACGGGAAATGACAATGTGGCAGCTAGGGCATCCAATCCCGGAATTTGGGATCCCGTTCAATTTTCTGATCCCCAAATTCGATTGATACGGCTGCGATCCCGGGATTTCGGGATTGAGAAATGTTGAGCAAATCCCGAAAATTTACACGAAATGGGCAAATCGAGAGTTTCAGATTTCTTGGTGAGCTAAAAAAAAAACGAAGTTCTGTGACAGTCCGGGAAAAAGTATACCAAATAGAGGATTTCAAATTCCTCGATGAGCTAAAAAAAAAAAAAACGAGGTTCTGTGACAATTCGGGAAAAAGTATATCAAATCGAGAATTTCAAATTCCTCGGTGAGCTAAAAAAAAAAACGAAGTTTGGAGATAATCCGGGGAAAAAGTATAGCGAATTGAAGATTTCAAATTCCTCGGTGAGCAAATCGCAATCCCGGGATTGGACAATCTAGTGGCAGCCATATAATCCACAAATAACGTAGACGTGGCCAGAACGTAGAATAAATTCGTAAATCATGGTTGTTAACGGGATATTAATTAGTTGTATTATTAATAATTCCTAGTGCACTCCAAGTGCACTCATCCAACTAATTGCCATAATTTTGATCGATATATTGTTGCCAAACGGTTGTGAGTGAGTGCTTCTGGTAGGTTGACTAAAAGATGATGAACCAGAAAGCAACCACTTACCGGTAAGTATGCACTCGATGCATTATGCAAGAAATTTTTGCAGTGCAGTACATTCTTAATTAAATACTATTTCATGTATTATTTGGAATAACTAATAATCAATTTATATCGGTAACTACTAGAAGTTGTAATGATATTTTTCATTTGCAATATACTTATGTGTAATTAAAGAACACAAGTTGAACGTTTGAACTAAAATACATTATTGAGACCGGTTAGTAAGCATATTTTTACGATCATAGATTGTACGTGGGAAGTGATGAATACATACCAGAAATTCATAAGTCAATATGAGAAAGTTTTCTACTGGATAGTCGAATAAAAAAAGTCGACTTGATTAAGCCGAGCTACCAAATGAAAAAATATTAGTTTATAAAATAAATTATAAAATGTATAAACTTTGTTTAGTCATTAGCAAAGTACACTTCTTACACATAAGACGAAAATTACATAAGTAACAAAAATATATAAAATCAACTTATTTGTTGTATTCAATATTCTCAATAAATTAAACTGTTATTTTACAATATATTTACACCTAAATGTCATTTTAAGCTCGTGGAGTTACGAATCATACAACATGATGGCAAACGTTTACTTTGCTCCGAGGACGCAATAACTTTTTTGAGTATTAGAAACTTGGAAATCAGACATTGTATAGAGTTTGGGGTTTAAAAGATTGACAAAAATTTTACCTATGTTATTACTTTAAAAGTCATACAGCAAAGATTATACTAAGAGTCGTGTTGCGGGTACGCCGAGAAAGTCTACCGCTGTCTGTCTTTTTTATAACTGGATGTATTCAATCTATATACCCAGTAGAATAAAAATTCATACAGAGATAAATTAATAAAGTAAGTTTTTATAATTTTGTTATGAATAGATTCCAGAATATTTTGTTTTATATTAAACATATAATGTAAGATAATTAGCTTTTAAAGATATACAAATCTCTTTTATTTTGAATATTTTTGGAAGGCACTGGTAGCGGTCCGTATGCCCAAAGTTATAAGACGTAGTGCTTACTACTTTGAAACAAGAGTAACGTTGGCTTTTGAGTGATGAAGTGAGAAACTTTCTAAGCAAACAAACTTTGATACATGGGGTTGTCAATAATATGTACATATTTAAGAATGTTCAAAAAAACTTGAACATAACTATTTAATTATTTCATGATAAGCCTACCAGTATTGTCATAAAATATTGATTTCATTGAAGTTTATAAAAGACTATTTAAATTTAACAAATGGTTAAGGTTTATATTTATAGCTAAAACTTCTTCTATTTTGACATAGTTATGTGAGATTGAGTGCATACATTTTCATTTTGATGAATTTTGATGAAATCTTTGCAAATATTTTTTATGAAGAATTAAAAATAAATGGTTCATTATTAATAAAAATAACTTTATAGAATTTTTTTCACATATGGTTAGTTTGATATGAATACACAATCATTTCATAATACTATATGTTCGAATGAATTTGACTACCGTACAAAAGTTTCCTGTCCTGTAGACAAATTGGCATGCCGACTCTCTTAGATACAATTATCGCAGACACATGTGTCTGTAATTTTTGTATTTCATTCAAGCTATTATTTCTCGTTATGTCTAAAATGGGGTGCACAAAAAAAATAGGCTAAGTTTTAGTTATTTACGTTAAATTAGCGGTCCTGTCTTAGTAGTATTACTATATCCAAATAGAGACGTCGAACGAATAAATTATCAACAGTTGTTGTATAATCACTTGTGTTGAGATTATTCAACATATTATGTCCACATGTCTCTAAAAAAAAAGATAGTCTCTGAAAAGAAAGTCTCTGAAAATCAAAACGTTTAATTCTGATAAAATAAACACATCAAATTAAAATTTATCAATTAAAAGTTTGTCTTTTTGCTTCATTGACTGGATTATAAATCATGATACACATTTATTTCTGGTTGATCAGCACATAAATTGGTTACGGGTCGATGTTTATACAGGTCTGCCCAACAGGTAGAATACGGGCTCGATGCTCAGTCTGGTGTTAAAGTAACTCATCCCCAGCGTCTATTTTGCGCACCATTAGCCCAGGCAATAATTGATGGATAGTGAATAATCGTTTCTCGCTTTTAAAGCCAGGTTGCACTTTTGTCTTTCATCGTACAAAATGCTTATCAGCATAGTTTGCTTTAAAAGAAAGTTTTTGCTACACTATTCAGTTTATTTGAATTACACATACTGTTTTTGGTAACCATTAAAATCTTTCTTTTTTGAATTGTTTGAATTTTGTACTAATACTTAATTACATTAAAATCTTTTTAATATTTTCAAGTAAGCCTTCTTTTTCAATGTTTGAACTCTCTTTTTTATCTTTTATTGTCAAAGTAAGATATAATTCTCTTAATTGTTCATTTTTTACATACACTTCATTATATTGCTCGATATCTTTAATTATGAAAGAAGATTTTATCAGTAGATATTTCTAAAGTAATTGCTATGAATCATTTATTCAGCCTTCTCTTTTTCAGAACGAATGAAAAATAGTATAAATTGTAAATATCAGAGTTAGAAGAGTTCATATTTATTTACATATTCGATATAATTGTGTGTGTTCAAGTTTATTTGAATTCTGTGTGAAAAATCCATCGCTTTAAGCATTGCTCATACATTTTAGGCTCTTAAATTCTTCAAAAGCAGTTAAAATCTTTTAATACATTTTTATAATTCGACGATAATGATGCTTTGCATGTATCTTATTGTTTATATAATTTAATATATCATTCACTTAGTCCTGGACCGTTGCAAAAAGTATAAAACATTATTAAAATTATAGCATGTCATTGAGGTAAGACTGATTTTATGCATTTTATTACGCACATTTTTGTAAAATTAATTAAGATTCGTTTCGCATAAATATGAAAATTTTTATGGATTTTTAAACGAATCAAATAATAAAAACAAATAAAATAAACATAAATGAAATTAGGGGATTAAAATGGATTTAATTATATTGGACACTACTTGATAAAAATGTTTTTTTTTGTATACACATACATAATTATGTACAAGTACAGTGATGCTCGCTTTGAGAAATGTGGTTAACGACTGCCAAATATATATTTAATTATGATATTATAATATTAATTATTAACATGTTACTGATTGCTGAATGTCAAACGCATATAAAACAAGTGATTACTATCAGACATTTCTACTATTTGTATTATTTGAATAATGTGGCACTATTCGGTTTGATAGTTTCTCAAGTACAAAGTGTATGACATGTAATTGATGTTGCAACAATGGGAGAATTAATCCATTAATTCATTGTGAGAGACAAGGAGTAACAATGTTGAAGTAGCTCTCTTAGCAATGCGTGACCTATTTCTTATTAAATCTGAGCTATATCTTTCCTTCAGAAAATTTAAAATTGAAACGATTTTTAACATTTATTGTTATCATCTATAAGTGTCAATCTAGACTAGAAACGTTGGGTGCGGTAGAGTTATTTGATTCTTACTAATTAACAGATATTTATTATTATAAAATTAGTAAAAAATGTTTTTAGTAGTTGTAGTACAAAAACAACCATTTTTTTATGGTCAGCAGTCTTGAGTTCCGTCAAAAACAGTCAACAGATAGTATCCAAAGGTCGTCTAGGATGCTGAAATCCTACCGTTTAAAAGAAGAGGCAAGCAAGACTTAAAGCTTTCCGATAGCATTCCAGCAAGTATCACAGCCACCTTTAATATTTATTGATGAATACTGACTACAGATATCTGGTATGTACGCTTTTCTCTAAAATTTTAACGAATTAAAAGACAAAAAAAAACATAAATATGACCAATTTAAATAAAGCATGTTTGTAAACCATACTTACAAGCAAAAAGGTGTGTTCAGTTCTTTTGAGGTACATAGTAATATTATTAACGATTCTTAAAATACACAGAAAACAACATTTGAGAGTTTTAATATAGATAAGAAAATTATCAATTATTGTTAATTGTAAACAAGCGGTGTAAAAAAGTGTATAAAAAAGTAATTTAACGTGTTTATTTTGTGAATGTCAAACAAGGTATGAAAGCGTAAACTGGCGAGTTTCATTTAATTATTGAAAAGTTCAAGATAACTCAGTGCTTTTAAAGCTCACATCAGTTAAAGTAAAGTGTTAATTCAAGATTTAAACTATGAAATTATTGGCATTTAAACGTTAATAATTCACAAGCAAAGAGATCTTTAAGTGAGAATTGAAGTCGACATATTATTTTTTGCATTGTTTAAAAATCGATTTGCTTATGTTAATCTAAGCAAATATTACTATTTTACATGTAAAATTTTTATCTATAAAGAATCTTTCACCTGAAATATGAAAATCCTTACTAAATGAGAAAAATCTAAATTAGATTAAAAAATGTGGTGAAATATTCACGATAGATATTTTGACCATAATGTGCTTAAGCCTTGCTTGGAGATTTTTGACGTAATAACACCAGTAATTTTCAAGTAAAAGTAAATGGAAGTAAAAATATAAATGATATAATTATATATTATGCAAAGGTGCATTAGGCGCAAAAAAACCTTTCCTTATTAAATAATAAAAAAGTCGATATTTTAAATTATGAAACGCCTTTCTTTGCCAAATGAATCAAATAATACAATGTATATTCGCGCTTTAGGTGTTGACTGTAAAATATTGGTAAAAACGAATTATATTTGGTAAAAAAAAATATTTTTTTATACTGATCAAATTTTTTCAAGACTAAGCTTATCGTTCAAAACAAAGATTGGTTAATAACATACATATGATGTTATTATACCACATTTATACAGTGCAGAAGTACATAGGTTTTTCTCATTTTTTCTCATTCAGCACATAATACAGCATTTGCCATTTTTTTTAACACTACTGTCTGTGAAACAATCTCGTATAATTGTATAATATATAATGTAAATTATGTTAACATAATATTTGATGCGATTTAGAATATGACCTCTTTTTATTATTATCATCGCTTAAATAATACAATTTCAGTTTACAAAGACTTTCAGTCAAATAAGAATAGATAGAGTTTTTTGATGACTCCACAATGAAAACTCAAATTATATCACAGTATCAAAGCATTCAAATCACAGATATAAGTAAATGTTCAAAATTCCTACTTATAAATTTACGGTGAAATATAATTTTGATATTAACAATAGTTTGCAACAGATCACTTCAGTTATGTAGTGCTGCGCATTACACAGAGGCAATTCCTTTTTCAACATCAAAGCGAGAGCACTCCACAGAAAATTACTACGTTTGTATAACGGTGTGGTTGCATACATGAATATCTCAGACTATGTACCGTGAATTGCGATGATACGATATGAATAGATATTACATACGTATCTATCTGCACTTGTATATGGCAGTACGTGCATATTAAAATTTATGAGCTAGATATTTACATAGCCTGGAAAACTGATAAAAAAATCCTATAACTCGATAACATAAACTGTATATTATATTCAAATTACTTTTAACGCCATAATCTGGTGTCATGAAAATAAAAATTTCAACTCGCTCTCTGGTTCGTATTTATTTTTTGACTATGGTCTAAATTATTATTTGAAAAATATTGAAAGGACATTGTAATGGTTATTGCATTAAACACTTATGAACGCATTTATGAAGCATAAAATTCAATATCAAGGTATATTAATTATTGAAACATAATATAATTATTATTTCAATCTTCGTCTTGGTATAGAATAAATTTATTATAATTTTTTATCACGTCTGCTCACAAAATAAAGAATATATCTCGGGAAAATATCTATAAATCGAAAAAATATCTCAAAAGAAGATGTTTGCTGAGAAATGGCAGTTAAGTTGCTCAAATTAACTTTACGTAGAGGATAAGGCATGTAAAGAAAAAAGAGTAAGTTAATTGGTTTTTTACATTTTTTTTAGTCGGATAAAAGGTGAGGTATGTGATGAAAAAATTGGTATAAAAAAGTATGCATCGAGGAACGACGACCAAGTATAATTGTAAGCATCACAAGTCTTTAAATATATTTTTTTAGTTTCCTTTTTTGCAAATGAAATTGTACATACATTAAAGTTTTATAAAAAATATGGTCAAAAAGCACAAAAGATAACAGTAAATTTGTATACTATTTTTAATCATTATAGAACTAAATAGTTTATAATATTTTCCATATTATAATAGGATATTGTCAGATAAATGCTCGTCTCATCAATGAAATTATTTTTTGCTGGATTCAATAAAAGTTGTGTTCACCCTGACAAAACTGGCACTAGAAGTGTTGTTGCACGCAAATTTGTGGCTGTGGCCTTATTGAAGCGGGATGTATTATTAATACATCGTCAGATGAGTGTGGGCATTCTTAATCTTTTACCCTAAAAATAAAATAAAGACTAAATACTCCAAATTTTATTATTTTCAAAGCATGATATAGGATGATGGTAAAGATAAAGTATCAATTTAGCTCTGACTATGTTAAAGTACTCACGATGAGTAAAAACTGATCTAACAATTGTTGAAATGGCACCATAAAGTTTTTTTTTTTTTAATAAATATCATGCTATTCCCAGCATGGATTGTCAGTTAACAGTGGACACAATATAATTAAAATATAGAAGACATATAAGAATAGGGCCAATGCTTTGTATAAGCTTATTTCAGCTTTTACAGTCCCCCTCGCTCGAATAATTCCAGTTGATAAAATATTTAGCGCAAAATGAAAATGGTATTATAAACGTTTTATACTTAATTATTTTAAGACAGATTTTTAAATTGTCACTTACATTGAAAAAAAAACTATCGCTTTTGTTAAACTGGTATTAAGACAATAAAATTTAAAAAATACATCAATATTTATACTTATTACTATATTAAATGACATGACACCTTGAATAATAGTAAAAAAACAGAGCATTCATTAAATATATATAGAAATACTTTTTGTTTGTAGTTGCCTTAGGTTGTTCAAACGAACATCACACAATTTCATTAGCTCTTAAACCATTTGACAGCAGCTGTGTGAACAACTCGGACTTAAAAGTAGAGGATGTTGCTTTATAGGCAATAGAGTCACGATCGTGGAACGGAAACATGCTTTTGTAGGTCAGTCTTAATGGGTGATTCTTCCCAAGGTATATTTTGATATATAAATGAGACGCGAGAAAGTAGAAAGGTGTGTAAAAAGTGTAAGGTCAAAGTTATTTATGAGAAGCTGATATACACAAATCTCGATAAAGGTTGCACAAAATTACTATTTATTGAACTGTTTCCACTCCAAGAAAAAAGTATAAGGATTTTTCATGAAGTATATCTAACTTACTAAAACTATCTCTTTGGTGAAAGTGGAGAAAAAATAATGCAACTTATGATATAGTTTGTAGTAAGCTCGTCTTTATCTTTGTGAAATATTTTTAGGATCATATAGGAAGTAAGTTTAAAGGCATAAAACACCACAAAAATCCTGATGAATAATATTAGTCCTGATCATTGTAAAACGATGTGGAAGAAGTACAAAACGACATTTTTTATTATTATTTAATTCATTTGTTTTAAGAATTGACAGCTTGCACGTTAAAATTGAAAGAACAAGGGAAACTTTTAAGGTGTTCACTGTCAATACTTGGTGGAATGGCATTATAATAAAAATAATAAAACATTTTTAGTACTTTTTCCACATAAAATTTATTAGATCAGGACCGGTTTCGCTCATCGCGAGCATTATCAACTGATAAGAAAAATACATAAACAGTGATATTTATACAAATTTAAATTGAAATAAAAAGGTGTAAGCACCTATTAACAATTTAAAGGATTAACAAATTACATTATAATTACACAAGATTAAAATGCTTAACACCCATAACAATTAAAAAATCATCATCAAAGAATAATAAATCTAAGTGGCAAACGATGTCAATTATGAACACAATTAAAATTTGGGAAATATTTAAGCAAAGTAAATATCCTAATGATGATTTGGTGTTTTTCCCGCTTCCAATCAATGATGTACAAGCAACAAAATCAGCAGTAATGAACTCAATTTTGAATCTTCATTACTGCTGATTTTGTTGCTTGTACATCATTGATTGGAAGCGGGAAAAACACCAAATCATCATTAGGATATTTACTTTGCTTAAATATTTCCCAAATTTTAATTGTGTTCATAATTGACATCGTTTGCCACTTAGATTTATTATTCTTTGATGATGATTTTTTAATTGTTATGGGTGTTAAGCATTTTAATCTTGTGTAATTATAATGTAATTTGTTAATCCTTTAAATTGTTAATAGGTGCTTACACCTTTTTATTTCAATTTAAATTTGTATAAATATCACTGTTTATGTATTTTTCTTATCAGTTGATAATGCTCGCGATGAGCGAAACCGGTCCTGATCTAATAAATTTTATGTGGAAAAAGTACTAAAAATGTTTTATTATTTTTATTAACAAGGGAAACGTTTAGTTTCATAATCCGCTATGACGACATTTTGTTGTTTCGAGGAAAATGAGAAAACGTCATATTTGTTGATTTAGTAAACTCTGTTTATTATGATGTGATTGGTACATTTTAAAAAGTATGCACGTCCATATATACATAAAATACGTATCACTTGTCCACTAACATTGATTGGTTTTATTAGCTTAAGAAAATTTGTTGTTCACACAAAAGTTATTTAATTAAGGAAGCTTCAGAATGACAGTACATTTTTACCAGAAATGTTGAGTTTTTGTAGTGAAAACTTAAGCATTGGTAATTATATAAAGAGGAAAATCCTGCATTGCAAAATGAAGCATTCCAAAATTTTTAAGTACTTTTTGATTGATTTGATAGATTTTTCAGATAACTGAAAATTTTCTGTTTCTTGTTTTTTTTTTTAAATAATTACCTCATTAAACACAAATTATAATAATATTTGTGTTTTGTCACTTATCTTTATTTCATTGAACTATTTCTACTCTGATCAAAACTTGACTGTAAGAATTGAATTATTAAAAAATCTGTTCCACTGTAGAAATTTAAAAATAAATTGTAATACACACATACATATACGTTTATGTCTTGTCAATTATTCTGACATAGAATGATAAATTACGTCAGTTCTAAGTGAAGAATAATTTAAAAGTAAAACCTAATGGGTTGGTAGAAATGCATTATCCATGCTCCTTTTTATGGATTATCATTTCATTTGGAACATTTAAATTGCAACCGACCTCTTACTCCCTGCAATATCTAGGTTGCATATTACAGACAGCGCTGGATTTCTGTAATAAAACTCCGGACAAACTCCAATAGAGACACGAGCTAGCTTTAAAGGAAAGATTAAGTATACATTATTAAGAGGCCATGTCATACTGCGGAAATGTACATAAAAGAACGATTTACTAATAACGTTATATGAAACGATTGTATTATTTGCGCAGTAAATTTATTTGATCAAGTAATCATACATACACAAAATTGTCTAACCTTAATTGCCTGGAAAAAGATATAGATGGCTTAGTTTTAACAAAAAAGTAATTAATTTGGTTTATTTGCTTTATCCGGAATCTATCATTTTTCTCCGAGAAATATATCTAAACCATGTTAAAAACAACGCCATTGTGTAGATACTTTTTTTGGGAAGTTAATTTTTGCAACTGTTATGAAGGATACTGATAAATTATACGAAATATTTTTACGGAAACGTCACCTCACCTCAAAAAAAACTATAATTCTTTTTTTATTCAGATAACAGAGAACTGAATATTATTATATCAGGCTTAAAAACAATTAATATTTAGTTAAAATTACCCTGATAATATATCTGCTGCTGGCAGCACAAAAAACCTGCCTCAAACATCTAGATAAAAGAACAAAGCCACAGGAAATTTGACACACGATAGCAGCTTTGTCATACTAAAATTATATTTCATATTTTGCATAATTTATCAGTTTCTTTTATAAAAATGTGAAAAACATTGCGATAATCAAATCCGAATTCAAAGTGTTGAAAAAATAGCGTTGTTGACAGCAATAAGTATTTTTTCGCGGATAAAAATGACATACTCCGGATAAATCATATTAACCAATAATTTTGATTTTAACACATTTTAAGTGACAGCTTTATTGAATTTATTGAAAATGTCCATACCTATTACTGTATTAAAAAAAGGTGCGTATATAAGAATGTTAATATATCCTTATCAAAATATTTATAAGTAAAAAATATTATCAAATAAATGTATTATATTCATATTATGTAAAAAATCATGAACTGCGCAAGAAAAAACTACCCTTGGGAGGGTATCACGTACCATCCACCAACTTCAGCCTTATATATAAAGCTGCAATTTCCAAAGGCAGGCTCACTGGAATCTTTCGAGGAAATGCATTAAAAAAACGATTGGAAATTGATGGAATTCCTTCGAGTAATATCGGTTCCGCGAGTTCTCTTTTCTGCCGTCGTAGAAATGCATAGTGTTATAATAAAATGTGTATATGAGGAGCAAAAATTAAAAAAGTGTTTTGTCGCAAATTTTGAAAAATGGCGTTTTATATCAATTCTGTTAGCCCATAATAAAACCTATGTATGGAAATCAAAATTAGTGTTCAAAAAGGTTTTTTTTCATATTAAAATGAAATCATTAAGTTGACACATTCATACAAACCGTCACTTTTGCAACACTTAAATCATCATTTTCCAAGCTTTGTATTTGTATGACAAAACATTTTTTGAATGTTTGCTCCTCATATAGACTTCGTTGGATGTTCGGTCTAAATTAAATAAGGACGAAACGGTGATTATATATACGAGACTTTCCGTTTCTGGTTCAGTGAAAAAAAATAAGCACAAATTATAATTTTATAAGTCAAAATATATATATAAATCAAGTAGGTATTGTCGGGTCTTATGGCGTAGCTGTAAGCGTTGTTGGCTTTCTTGCCGAATCTCACGGGTTCTAGTCCCAGTAGGAACAGATTTTTTTTCTCAATCGATTAATCGATTTCTGTTAAAAGGCATAGATGTTTGTGATCCTAAAATTTCCTTACACTCTTCCGATTCTTTAATAATTGGAGGTAGCAAAAACGGTTACTTAACCACTAGTCTTTTTCAAGCCTTATCCTTCTATCTTCACTATGATTTCTTAATTTTGTCGAAGAATCGAATAAACAAACCATAATGAACCAATTGGAATGATAAATTAACTTGGTATTTTAGGCGTACAATTATCGCATTCCATAGGCACTATATCCCTAGTCAAGTGAGCATAGTGGTTCACGTTATGATCGCTCAATAAAAACCTTTACTGAAAATCACGGAATGAAAATTTGTACAAGGCTTTTCTTTACAAGCAGAAAATAAAATGGTCTTAGTTATACTTCTAGTAGGCTTAAATCTGGACGCAACATTTTTAATGGAAACACAGTGATTTACAACGAGAGAAAAATGAAAATCTCTCGATTTTTTTAAACGCTGAAACTTTTAGTGATTCTTTCCGTTAAGAGAGAGGCCGCCCTCCTAATCCTCGATTTATTACATTGGAACTTATTTGTCAGTTTTGGTACGGTCTCGCCAACAAAGAAGATAACATTCCCCTTTGTCTGCGATTCAACCCTGTATACTAAAATGCTTAACCCATGGCGCGTTAGAAAATGCGTACATATATATTTAAATGAAAATCTTCTTATGTTTTTTATTGTACAATTTTAACGTATAGTTTATCTCACAAGATAAAAAAAGGCTGGTAAATTTTGTTATCATTCTTATTCATTTCCCATTTCTACTCCTTATTTGGAGAAAATAGTCACAACAGCGGTGTTTACGTTTTTATTATGCTGTCTCCATTCAGTAGAAAAAATTTCAGGGCTGTGGAGTTATGTAAAAAAAAGATGACTCCAACTCCGTCTCCAAATCCAGTTTTAAAATAAAAAAGCGACTCCAACTCTGAAAAAATATTTCAATCAAATTTTATTTAAACTTATGTATGTATATGTATTATGTATTCCATCAGATCATTTGTAGTCAGCCAAGCATGCAATTGTAATTTCAAAACTATGGAATATTTGAGTTTGAATACACTTTTTTTTAATGGTTCAAGCCGATCGTTTTTCACGACTCTGACTCCGACTCTGCAGTGCTGGTCCAATGACTAAAGTTCAATTTTTAAAAGATTCATCCATAAGTCAACCGTAAAGTGTTCACTGTCAATATTCAGTGAGAAAACGTATTATTAAAATGTAAAACACGCATTTTCCCTAATTCCACTTTTATTTATATGACCAGGGCCAGTTTTACCCATGACGAGCATAAGCAACTGATGATCCTCGGTTGATAATTGTCATCATTAGCGGTACCGGTTCTGGTCAAAAAAAAGGTAAAATTATTACTAATGAGTGTTTTATTTTTTTAAATTCTTCTAATTAATACAAATATCTCAGAGCTTATTCTATTATAAAAAAGATATAATACAATCGATCACATATTTAGGTACTGGTTTCCTCTTTACGAAAAAAGGAAAACTAGCAGTTATGAAAATAAATCACACTGGGGAAAAATACATTATTTTTATCAGGAAACTTAGGAAGTCAATAGGACGCAATTGATTAAATTATTAACAGATTTGACAGGAACAATTCACTATCTCACATGAAGCGTAAATTAATGTAGACATTGTCTTTTATCGTTCACGTTATCTGTATGAAAATAAAGTGTTTGATTAGCCAAACACTATTAAATGCTCCATATTATTACTTTCAACATAAACAGAGGCGAAATTAGAAAAATGTATTCATGACAATGAAATATTGTTTGCTCTTAATAAATGTTATTTAATCTATAAATATTACCGAAATGAATTTCTTCTGTGTCGAAATGTTCTGTGAAATAGATTTCGAATTATGATGACACTTTAAAAAGTCTGCAAATAATTAATAGTATAACGATTGAATGCTATTATATTCTGCTTAGAAATGAGTAAGGGCAAACTAATACTGTTTTCTTCGTAAATTATGCTGGAATAAGTTCAGTTTATTTTCGAGCCAAAGTATTTATGAAAAAATATAAACTAAATGAATTGTTCTTGAGAGGGTTAACCAATGTCGAGTAGTTGCGAGACGTCTGTACACTTTCAGTAGAGAATGACAACGGCAGGGATTAATTGTTCTAGGAAAACTCTATTTTACAGCATAGAAGAACCTAATCTACACAATTATTCACTTTTTCACCTATCGTTAAATGGTAAGACATACGGCAAAGCAATGTGTGCCTTCTGAACAAACTATAAAAGACACACAATCAGGGATTGCAATACCGGACATATTAACATCAGTTTTTTTTTTAATTATTTTAATAAATACTAGAACAGCAAATACTAATTCCGTACAGAAAAAATATATTAAAGGAAGAAAAAAAAATGGCCAACTAGAATAAATAAATTGATACCGGGCACGTGGACAAAATCAACGTCTTTGGTTTCGGTGTTCCCTGGTTCAAATTTCAGTAAATATTTTGTTTTAATCGATTAATAGGTTTGTGGTCGAAAGGCATGAATGTTTGCGATTTTATAATCCTATGTGATAATCTTTATAAGGAGTCCGTTTGATCTATATTTGTTACGTGAATGTTAAAAAAATAGTACCGGTATATAGATATTTCATGTTAAATACTGTTATAAAAATAAATATAAAAAATGATTATAATCATGAAAGACGATTTTCATAGGCTAGTTAGAATATTGGGTACTTGGTTGTTTTGAGCTAGACGGGGGAAACCTTTCTGTTATGATACGTCACATTATATGAAATGTGATCATACGCCCCATTTTCGGTAGTCTTTCTTGTTGTCCCTAAGCAAAAATTGAAATGATCCGTTTTCTGTATGACGGCAACCCAATTAACAATTAAAAATCGCGATAAATTTAAAAAAAATCAGCCAACTACATCATAACCAAGATTCAGAAGTATTCTTACTACATTACACTGCAAACAATGACATAATGGAACACTAGGAATGTTTCGTGAGCAATTCTGTTATTTTCATTAATAAATAAAAACTATGAAGAAATATTCGTTCTCTTGAATACACACTGTATTAACTAAAATAAGTCGATGTGCTGTTTTGAGGGAACAATGAATGTGAATGTTGCGATAAAAATCGAGCAACTAACGAATTGAAGTTGATGTTGAAGAACACATAAAAAGGGGTAGTTTTCAATGTTATTTTTACATTTTGGAATTGGTCAAATAACGCCCCATCTAGATGTGAAGGTGTACCAAAGACCGTTACATTTTCAGTGTATTGCATTAAACAACGAAGTACCGACTATTCGACTATTATATTAATGCTGGTTGTCTGTCAATGGTGGTTGAATCTACTTGCAAATAATTATTAAGGCTGCAGAAAAACGTTCTCTCAAAACAAGATGGATGAAGAGTTATTTAATAATTTTATTATACTATAATATTGGAAAGAATATCCTGACATTGATTTCTCTTGAGATTCAACGCGAAGTAGATTAATCATTACCTTCACGGTGGATTTTCAGTATGGACATACAGGACACTAAAGATAACTTAAACAAAGTAGCTGAGCAAGACGTAATTTACTTTTTTCAAGCATAGCAGTGCATGGATGAAATATCAGTCCCGTAGAGGCTTTCATAAGGCTCAAAATCTAGACTAAATAAGATTGTTTTATTGGCCGTTATTGCACTATATGAAGCGGCCGCAAAACAGTGGCTGCATAAATATAATGTGCAGTGGTGGGGCAAGTAAGTTGTATCTCGAATTCTGTTTTTCTTGTTTGAAGACAAAAATAGCCGAAACATCGGAATCACGATTTCGCTAATGCCGGTTTTGTGATCCCTACACACAGCTAACACTACGGTAATTTGTCACAGGGATACGGGAAAATCTTTTCTCTACAACATATTAGGGTGTTGAGGGAATATCACGAAACATTAATTGATTTAAGCACACATACTTTTTACTAATTACATACATTTAGACAATTTTCTTACAAAAAGGAATACAAGCCACAACTGAATAATTAATTTGAATGGTATAATTAATTTTGTTTTTATTTACGAAAGAAAGTTAGCTGTAGTGATGGTTTTGTTTATGAAGCAAAGTCCGCACCCCATAGTTGGGTTTGCACACTAACGTGCAATTTTAAAATGTGTATTCTTTGGAAGGGGAAAAAGTGTTTAAAGAGTTTTTTCTCGTTTTAAAGCACACACACTAAGTAATTTGCTTTAAGGGTAAATTTTTTATCAAAAAATCATTCTTAAACTTTCTTTTTATAAGAGGTAAAATACATAGACTAATGAGATGCAATAAGTAGTATTAAGCTTTCTGTTTTAAGTTTACATGATCCATAAAAGGCCCAGTGGTATAAAATGAACGGTTCCACCCATAAAAAGAACATTATTAGACATACTTAAAAGAATATGAAAATATTGGACATACTAAACAAATATTTCTGTCGTGTCTATTTTATTAATAATCAAATATCGAAGAAATATATATGTATGCTTATAATATATTTAATCACTGCACTTTGATTTACTGCATAAAGATATTAATAAATAAAATATTATTTTTAGCTTTTTCTAGTATTTCATGACCTGTTTAGGCATGTTCTATTCATTCATGTTATATTTAGCCATGTTCTGTTTAGTACGGTTACAGTTATGAAAATGTTAGAGATATGCATATATTTATAAGAAAATTCATCGATCGATTGAAAAATCGATGGATTACACAATGCGCAATGTGATTCGAGACCATGATCACTCAATTATGTAAACCTAAGCACAACAATAAAGACTCCTAGACTAATAATGTAGTATCATTTGTCGAACAGTCACCACTCAACCAATGCTGACTTTCTTCTATTATTTCTAATATCATTTATAGTAAGTGTGTTTTATAGAATCAGTAACTAAACGTATTGAACGTAACACATTCTGAGATTTGAAATAGTTTTATTCGCATTGTTTCCTCACGCAAGGCTTATGATTTATATATCTAGTATGCGATAAATCACTTGTTTGAATAGTCATAATAATTTATTGACATTGAATTACTTTGTCTCAGGCAGTTGGCCGAACTTTTCTCAAGTTATTCTGCAAAGCTTGATTTATATGAGAAATATAGCACCTGTAAGCTTTTTATACTATTTGAACGTTACTTTATTGTTAGGCTTCCAAAAATTAGCAATTTGGAATGATGAATCGAGCTTTTTCAACCTTTTAGCAGTTTGCTTTGTTAAAAGTATTTGGGTCGGTTCACCATTATCGGTTTAAATTTTAGCAACGATGAATGGGAATTTTACTATATGATATATGCTTTATACGATTTTTAGATCTATTGATTGTGTATTTACGATAAATTTATTAAAAAAAGCTTTCGATAAAAGTCGTGAAATATTCTATAAGATGTGTTCATTTATAGAATCGGACACCGTTTTCAATAAGTGTATTCTACTAATATTGAAAGAACCTCTAAAAGGTTTTAAGCAAACTACCGTTTGTAAATACATACTGCCCTTTTAATTCTATTCTTTCTTTGATAATGTTAAGATGATGGTGCATGATACACTTTTTAAGAAAAGCAAAAAAAGGAAAGAATTTTTGGAAAAGCATTAAAGAAATCTCATTGAAATTGAAAAACTTCTTTCGTATCAGAATAAATCAGCATTACTTGTCAATTTCCTCGCCCTGAAAGAAAATTCACGTTTTAAGTATGATCCCACTTTATGGTATTCATTATTTTGGAGCAATAAAAATTGAATCACTTTTTTTACTACAAGAAGTTCTTTTGAGACGAAATAAATTATGCTATAAATGCTGAACAAATTTTAAAAATCAATTGGTTTAAGCATTTTGCATTTAAGAGTGTTAGTAATATACGGCAATTTTTTTTAAAAAAAGTGAATAAGACGTGTAATTTATTATTCAAAAGCTCATCATCGGTTTCATGTGTTACTGATTTTTTTAGTTATTTTGCTATATACTTTCCTTTTATTATAAAATCAAATGAACTGATTCGTATGTATTCTCATTGCAATAGAAAAAAAATGTTGCTTATGTAATTCATTTCAACAGCAGTGTTGTTAAACGAGAAAAGTTGCACGAGGCTATGACAGTACTAATATGACGTTCATCGCTCTTACTAGGGCACAATGATCAGATGGGTGTAAGAGAGATTGAGTCATTACAATTTACAATATGTATTGGAACACAGATCCAATAATGGATTAAAAAATAATTGAATAAAGTGTCCTTACTGTCAAGCGCATGAGAATTGTAACAACAATGTTGACCATTTTGTTGTAATACAATATATTATATTTAGCCATAACTTACTGAATGCATCAATTAATTTGACATGAATTTGTAAAAATTGTTTTATAATTATCCAATATTTTTCTTCCAGTCTCTTAAACGTTGATCATTTTTTATTTATAACAATACAATTGTACTGTTAGTAAGTATTATAAATACTGAACAGTTTTAAAAGCTTTGACAAATTTACGATCGCAAATAAGTAATATTTTTTTATAAGAGCTTCTTGATTTTATTTACAGATATTTTATTGTCATTCGGTTTCCTTTATTATTCGTACCATTGTCCATAAATTCTGTCATCTTTATTGAGTTAACTGGAATTTACTTGGTAGAACTCCATTGCAATAAGATGAAAAAATAAATTTAAAAAAAGTCATGTTAATAAATAAAATACTATAATTTGTGATATAAATTAGTATAATAGAGTCCATACCAGGATATATTATTTATATTTTCTTAACCAGTACATATTACGGAGTAAATATTAGTTTAAAAACAATTCTGACGAAAAAATACGTCGAAATAGCTATCAACTATATAAAAAAATATTTTTTTTACAACTATACTACTTTGCAATTTTTTAATCTTTATATTTTTTACACCATGTTATTAGCCTTTTATAAATTTTGAATAATCAACCCTGCATCGTTTTGTATCTTATCGGTTGGTATTGCAAGCGATGAGAAAAACCAATTCTGATTTATTTTATATAATGTGAAATAAGTACATTAAAAAAAAAATGAAAATAATACTTTTCTACAAGAGTTGAGAGTAAACTTTAGATTTCTTTAAAAAATAATTCAAATGCTGTTTTTACAGACAGAGATGAATAACAACTCATGATAATGGCGATGGCTGTAGTTATATTCTCGTAAAATATTTTTATCTTTCGATTCTTTTTGAATTACGTCCTCACCCGCGTTTTCATATGACCGGTCTATATAAAGCCGCGGGGCGATCCAATATTGCAAAATATATATTTTTTCAAATAAGGGATAAAAGGATTTAGCCAAAATCGATTCAGAATAGGTTATACTGTAATTGAAATTCGTAAATGTAAACTCTGCTACAGCTTTTATAGTCATACTTTCTTAAGCTTAAATAAAAAATGCAACGATATTACTTTTCTGCTGATATGGGGCCGACAGTGTTTTCAATGTAAATAACCTTTAGTCACATCTTCCTTGTAAACATTTTTTGTAACCAAACAACCCACGCATTTGTATGATATTTCCCGTTATTGACGGTGGCTTAGTTTTTAGTGTTAAATATACATTTTTGATTGTTATAAATTTTTTTCGATGTTGTAGATTTTACATAGATTTAAATATCTAATTTAACATTAATGAAAACACTTGCATTCAAAAACTTTAGTTTTTCAAACGAAACATATTTTAATAAATGTATCAAAGTAATGAATAGGCTTAAGTGATAAAACCGTTATATTTTCTTACATAAAATAGTTATTGTTTATGTTGTTATAAATATAATGAATTAACGTCAAGTATGTATATACAGTTAATATAATAAAGAAAGTTATTTCATAAAATCGAAAAAAAGGATCATATAGAATTACATGTTGCCATTTTGAGATTCCCATTAACAAAAAAAAAACATTTATTTTCAAATTTATGTATTTTGGGGGATTAAATTGTATGCTGTAAGTCAGCGGTACACTGCGACACAACTCGCTGTATTATTTTTATCCCTTGTGTGCAGTAGAAAAAGGAATTAATAAATACATTACAAAAATAACTGAAAATAAAAAGTTCCCGTTGTATAAAAATCATTCAAATTTATTTATTTGTATTCATTAGTTACACTGAAATCAAATAGTCAAGTTACATAATTCATTTATTGTTTTGTACAAAACCTAGAGTTATTCAAATATTGACAAAGTAAATAAATGTGTTTGATGTTTAGATATTTTCAATTATTTGTAGGGTGAATAATAAAGTTAAGCCACAGTGCCTATTTGAAAGCTTGTGCTATTTCGTCTTAACAAAAACTATAATCATAAATATGTTATACTCTGTATTAAGCCCCCCAAACGGTAATATGTTGCAATGAACATATAATATAATATACCAGTGTAAAACAATCAAAAAAGCACTAGTTTATAAAATTAATGTAATAATCTGTTGAAGTTGGTCTCGACTATAACGACAAAAAATGTTCAAACACCTAACTAACAACGGCAGTTTTCATCAAAGTAGGAATGGATTGAAAAAGTTTACAACCTTCTTAGCGTCAGTGATGAATCATAAACAATAAACTTATTTCGTTGTTATGTAGTGCTATAGATTATCAAACGTCACATGAAAACATTTTAATCTTGTTGATAACTATATTGTTAGAATGTCCATCAAGTTTGTTGATTTATAATATGTAAGTATCAATAAATTCTTAGCTCTATCATGGTTGTTAACTTTATAAATATATCATTCGAGCTTAAACGTAACTTTTTAAATTTGATTTATCACATATATTCACTGAGAAATAAAAATATTACATGCATAAACTTTTTAATCCATTTTTTTAGATTATAGAGAAAGAAAAGACCAAACTTGACAATTTGTTGGATGTAAAAACGTTTTAAATAACATTGTTTTTAGTATATCTAATACCAAAGTGAAGTAAATGAAATTGTTACTGAATTTACCTTAACATATTTTTTTCTATTGGAACTAGAACATCCAATCACGGATCCTTTTTGTGATTGGATGTTCAACTAAATTTTGTAAGAAAATATGAAAAAAATGTATGTTCCTATCAAGCAATACTAAAAAATATGAGAGGAAGTAAAACGACAATTTAATTATTTTATTTGTATTATTAATAAACTGAGGTCCACTACCACTGTTTTTTTTTTATTATTCAAATATATGTAAGTCAATGGAAGAATTATTTCTGCCAATGTATTTATATCATTTTAATAGCGGCTGCATATAAATACAAAACGGGTGGGAATGGGACAACAAGCTGACATCGCTATTAATGTATTAATCGCTATCATACTAATATTTTAATTTAAAAAATATATTTACACGTTTTTGTAGTAACAAAATAGCAATATATTTAATAAGAAATTTATCCATCGACTACAGTATAATTTTATATCTTATATCTTATCTTAAATATATATAAAAATGATTTTTTGTATGTTTGCAAAATCTTGCTATGTGTCTATGGATTCAAAAGCTACAGATCCGATTGTAATAAAAATTTAACAACCTTTAAGGTCGCGCTCCCGGGGGGTTATAGGCTTATTAAAATTAACTTACAGTGTCGAAAAACTAAAATATTCGTAGATTTCAATGTTTTTTACGCTGCAGTATAACAAAACAAAAATGGCCGGCGTTCGAAATTGCTTTTGAACGGCAGCTATTTTGTTTTTTTGTTTTGACAATTCAAATTTGTCGCTCGATTGTTTTGAAATATTTAAAATCTATCAAATCGTATGGTCAACATTTTGACAATACATTTGAATGTGTTAAAATTGAAAATGCGAAATTGTTAACAAAGAGAGTTATAGTTGATTATTTTCATGAAGTTCAACGAATATTGTATAATTTCTTTTTTATATGCTTATGCTTATGCATGCATTGATTATACGTCTTAGGTTTGAAAGTCTTTTTGAACGTGGAAATAATCTATTATCTGTGTCAAGTCATATAAGAGTATATGAAGAAATATATATCTTATATTCTGGAATTCATATTTTTAAGGTTCCCATATAATACGGATTATTAATAGTAAGAATAGGTAAAATAACATTAATTTATGTTTTTAATTGTTTTAGGTAGTTTTGAAGTAAGGTTCATCTTTTTAGGAACGGTAATCATAGAACAATAATTTCGAATACGAAAAGAGACTGAACGTATGAAAGTCACACAATCATGATCAGAGAATGGAACAAATCGTGGAAAGTTATGGAAATAAATGTTTGTTTGTTCGTAATTTATGTGTTGTCACACCGCTCATTCGATTGCAATAAAACTTTGACAAACTTTTTGCTTGCACTTCCAGGAAGGTTAAAGGTCTTATATATAAAAATCAACGTCTGTATGTCTGCCATACAGCTAATTTTGACAACGTATGCTTACACTTGCGCGAAGGTTATAGTACAATTAAATAACGGTAGGTGGCGCGTGTGTTGTACCATAGACAATCGGCAGCAAACGTCAAACAGACAGAAAAAGAAAGCATGCACTTCAATAAACACAAAAACTTTCTTTCTTCGAGCGGCATTGCAACGCTTGCCGGGTACCGACTAGTTTATCTTAAAAAAATACCATGCGTCTGATTCCAAATGACTCGATAAACTAAATAGTTGGCGGGTATAAGTAAATAAGCCCATTCATTGGAAATATGCAAAATTTCAATGCAAACAGTAATCAAGCAGTTGATAAATGGGTAAAGGCACATCTCTAAGATATAACAAGGTAGTTTTAATAAATTTCAATTAATCTTACATTCACTTTTATAATGTCTTTTTTATTGCTTTACGTCAAAGTTTTTCAACTGTTATGTTGTGTAAATCTATTGGTGCGTTCACTGAAATCTCCAATACATATTGTTTGTTGTAATCAAGATGCTTTTTTATTTATAGTGTTTTATACACAACATTGTGTTTAGTAATGGTTACTGTGAACCTTTTGGTCGAATTTCATTTTACTGTGGCCTAGAGGAGATAAACATTTCGGAAATGGATAAATTGTCCCTACTGTTGAAAAAAAATTGCGTCACTAGTATAGAGTAACCGGTCTATATTTATAAATTAAATGTGGGCTTCTAGGTCCTCAGTAATCGTTTTAAATATATAAAATACGGTTGAATTTGAGGAAAATGATGGAGAATCATAATAAAATAATTCAGTCATTAAAATCAAATAAAATAAAAATATCATGTTAAAACATATTTTTTAAAAATCAATAACAATACGTGTATAAAAATGTAATTTAATAATTGGTTCGATTATGAATTATGATTAGGAAAATAAATAGTTGATATTGAGAATCACAAGCATCTGTCCAAACAATATTTTGCACTTTTTTTTGTCAAATAGCTCATTTTACAGTTTTTATGCAAATTAAAAGCCTAAAATCAATATCTGTTATACAACGAATTGATTTCATGTTACATTTATTTATATTGTTATAAACTAATAATTCTGTTTAATGATGAAATTTGCATTGTTTTCTTTAACTAAACACTTAGGAGGTAAAGTAAAATAGAAACTTGGTGATTGTTTGTTGAAATTCAATAAATACAATATTAAAATAAGGAAATTTCAAAGAATGATGAAAATTTGCTACGTTCGGTCGTCAACATATTTAAAATTGGTTTCACTTTATTTCAGAGGTCATAATGTTTATTTTTATGTAAAAATATTACTAACTTAACGATATTTAACATTAAAAAGAATGACAGTTTCGCGAGTCAAAAGAGTTATGTTATGTATATGTTATGGTGAGTTACGTTATGTTGTGTAAAATTTATTTTTAATTATATATTGCATGATTTATGTTAAAACAACAAAACAAGTGTAACAGGTGAATTTTTTAAAGTTGTTTTTGCCGTTAAATCACAACGAAAAAATGTCTTTTTTGTTTATATATTCTTTATACCTGTTTTTTTTAAATTACAATTATAAAGTGAAAAAATTGACGCAAATACAATAATTTACGTAGATCTACTATCATGGAGTGCGCGGCAAGCAGAGTTCGTAGTATAATTCAAGCTCAGTCTATCAACGGCCGGCGTCACTGGTAGACGTGTATGGACGTCGTCCCGTTCGTCGGTTGAATTTTCGCGCCTATTATATGAAAAATTACTACGCTAGTACTAGAAAAGACAATAAAAACAATATCGCATGCTCTCATAAAGCACGGCAATCCATCATCAGGTGAACTAAACAAAAGCGCCGAATAAAAAGTGGTAATTTTATACCTACCAGTTGGACGTACTGTTACATCGAGTGGTTAAAATTAACATTATTTTTACATGAAACCCCATTTTCAAAGATGTGATGCTCAGTTAGTATGTGATTAGTAGAACTATTATTATTGTGTGTGTGTTGATTTTTTACTTGAGTTTTTTGCAGTGAACTATTCATAAAAGTTTTTATTTGAATTTAATTTGTTTATACCTGAGAAGTTATTTGTGTTTTTTTTTTGTTGAAAATTATTATACGCTGCTATAAATTAAGCAATATTGATTTTTTGCAGGCAAATGATGCTTATTTATTACATCGATAAATCAATACTAATGTAAATTATTCAATATTAAATATTAAACTGACCTTCGCGAACACGCGGTTATGCGTTTTGTGAATTAAAAAAAAACAAAAAAAAACTGTGTTTTTTAGGACCGTTATTTATTGTATTGCTGAAATTGGCGAAGTAAATATTTATGTCAAAGATTTTTACGCAAATTATGTGAAAACAGTAATCTATTATTTAACACTACAAATTTGATGAAATCTGTGTAATACATGAAAATACGTGGATCGAAAAGTTCATTTTGAAGCTTCTTCTAACGTAAGTAACAGCTGTTATTTATTATTATGTACTTAGAAAAACATTTATTTTCATATAATAAGGAGATCATCAGTTGTTTTATGCCGTTTATGATATGCATCTTTATTTTACCGGAAAAAAATATTTTTTAAATAAACTAATGAGTGAATGCTGAGAAACGTTTGCTGTGTTATAGAACATGCTGTAACAGACACGGGCAAGCCTTGGCTCTCGGAATACATCCGTCCCGGCGCGTATTTTTGTGTTGCCCGCGAGCCATAGTCGTATTTATGAAAAAAAAACTTTTTTTCCTACGTAAATATAGCGGCTATTTGTTTCATTTATTTGAAGAATATATCAGTGTTGAAAGAGTACAATATTATAAGAAAATTCACCCCCAAGCATCACGAATATGTTAATTTTACTCAAGAAATAAATAACAACGTATGGATTGATTCGAAATCTATTCAAACAGCAAAATGAGTTCATGCAGCAAAATAATAAAGAATTCGTTTATGTGAAGGTAAGTTTTGTTATTGTCGATGTAACAACTTTTTGATTTAGTCTATATTATAAAATGTTTTACCAAAGCTTCTTTTTTATTATAAAAAATAGTGCTAATCAAATAATAGTATTTTACTTGCAACCCGTCTCTCATTTTAAAATCTTTTATGTGGCCCTTTGTCCAATAAATATGGTATCTGTACTATACAGCAAAGTATATATTATAATATGATACATCTATAGAATCAACGTGTTAGGTTATTTAACACAATTATTTTTTAAATTTTAGTGTATACTTGTGGTTATAACAGAAATACGTATGTGCAATATAGCACGTAATTCATGATAAAAATTCATGGCTTTCTCATTTTTCATTTATTGCTTTATGTGTTATTCAATTTAATATTTAAATAAATACACCTCTCGGATTACAAAAGTACCATAATGTTATACTAAATAATTTATCAGAATGTCGTAGTCAAAGAAATTTATTAATATGTATGTAAACGCATAGAAAACTACGAATAAAGATTCCCATCTTTCACTTAACAGAGTAAGTATGTAGTTATTATGAACCTTTTATTGTTAATAAAAAAATATTCATAGTTTTTGCTTTGCAGCAATATAATTAAATATAATTTTATAATGCTAATGTACATGTTGATACAAAATCAAATATAAAAAGTGTACCTATATCTCTGTTTTTCTAAAATGTATCCGTCGGTACGTTTTACATAAATTCACACAAATAAAACGTCAAAATGAATATTATCATATAAAAATCGAAGATAATATTCGTAAACTGATATACGGTAAAAATTATCTTATCTGTCATTTAATTTGGTATCTAAATTTGGTATCAACTAAGCCACGAAAAAATGTATATAAATTTGATAAAAATATAATAATGTTCAATTCAAATAAAAAATAAGCTGAATAACAAAATCATTATTTTGAAAAGATTTTTTTTTTATTCATTGTTCATAATATTTAAGAGCGTATTTCTCTTTTCATTGGTAAATTTAAACATAGTTTTATTTCATTAAAAACAATAAGGTGTACTGAGAAAATATATTTTTGATGAATTCTGTGGTCATTATGTACAAATTCATTTTTAATATAAAATTGAATTTGAAAACTTTGTTATTCCACTGAATATTTTACAAATTGTAAGTCTTTGGCTTTTTGCGATGCTTCCGGTCAGATGATGCTCTTTAAGGAGGCGATTCACATGTTTTTTTTTTTAACTTTTTTTATAAAAAATAGTGGAATATATATATATATATATTTAAATGATTTTGATGTTTAAACATATATTTTACAAAGCATTTAATTACGTATAGAAAACATTATTAAAATTGTCCCAATAAAATAGGTGGTAGATTTTTTTACATTATAATATATGTTTGTTTTTGAAAAAACTCATGCAAACAAAACGATACAGACCAAAATATAATACCTGACGACAGTTAAATCACTTCGCATAACGAATAAAAAATAGTCCCTTTGTATTACTGTTAAATGACATATTTAGTTAAATATCAATTATTGTATTAAAAAAGAAATGTAAATATGCAGCAATATAATCAAACGTAAGCAAAGACAGGGATATCCTCCAATTTTAATTTGTAAGGTGTGCAAATTATTTTTTAAAAAAATGTGATTCATGGTTTCCCTTATAATATGAAAATTGAAAAATGATCATAGCAGTCATTTTTAATTTGGTGAATGTTGAGAATATGTACAGCCAAAATAATTCATGGTTTTACATTTAATGAATTTATTTATAAATTATAAAAAAATATATGTAAAATGATAGTTATTCTATACCATTTAACAAGTAAGTTATGGAAGATTTTCACAACATATATAGTCAAACCATAAGTAAAATTACAAAAATGTAATTTAATTGACTTTCTTGTATTTATGAATAACACTTATTTGATTCTGAATATTTTTTTCACTCCCTGTTATCTTTCGTTATAAAATTGTAGAAAAAAATATAATATTGGGTTATTACTTTATTGTCATATCTCAAAAACGTAGCGAGGCACAACTGAATTTATTATGAAAATAAAAAAAAATGTTTGTCAATAAATAGTAATTAGTAATTAATAAATAGTCAATAATAATATCGTCTTAAAAACCTTACTAAACAGGTGTATTATTTTACTGATCAAGTCCATTAAACACTTCTTTAAAACTGATGCGGGCAATGAAAGCAACAGTATTTAACCTATTAAAAGTATAATATCAAAAATAAATCAAACACTTTGTTTAATACATATTCCGAAATTTTTATTAAAAATAAATGTTATTTAGACCCATTCGATTGGTAAACGTTGTCAATTGATGACTAAAAAACACAATTTGAGAGAAACTTGTACTATTTTGTTTATCAAAAATATATAACGTAAGTCCAATACTTTTTTTGTACATGATAATTTATTTAATATATTTGACTCTATCTTAAACAAATATGTAGTCTGTATTCTGTAAAAAAATCGTGTTTTCTAAATTTATATCAGAATATCTATGATGTTTTATGATGAGATATCACACATAAATTCACTGAAACAATGCAAAAAATAAAGATTTTTAGGCATTAAAAAACGTCTTTCAATATTTCTGAATCTAATAACATGATTTGCGTACAATCTTTCTTAAACTGTCATTACTTATACAATGTTAGAACAATACGTTGGTTGATAATTAAATGTCATAAATATCTATTCATTATCGGTATACTTTTAATACTCATGATTATATTAGCGATAAAAAACATATGTTATAAAAGTTGTTCAAATAAATGTTTTTTTAAAGTTCATGCCCAGTATAGACTAACTTATGGACAGCTTAGTTTTAAAATATTAAAATTGAATTTAAAATATACGTTAAATATTTATTACACAATAAAATACCTGTTTTCATTCACAGAACAGTCGTTGCTCGGTATGTAATAATATAATATGGTTATTTATAATGCAATCATCATACTATTGTGGTAGAGTAGGTACACACTACAAATGACTGTTAGAATGTTGTAGTATGTTGACCCATCAGTCAATGTGAATTTGTTCAAAGTTCAAGGATAATTTATTATCATTTCGCATATTATATCAAGATATTATTCAAACACAGGCTCTTGTTTTTACAAGGTACGCAATACAAACAAAATATTAATTGAAATCTGTACTAATATACATATTATGTATAATATGTTCATAAATAACTATTATATAGTATAAATATAAATTGATAAATAAAAAAAATGATTCTTAAATACTTGATAAAATGCTATCCACATTACACCATTTACTTAAATGCACCAGCATATTGAAATCTCAATTGAGATTTTATTGTTATACCAAATGGAACAGAAAAAAATATATACGACACTAAAAAAATATACGAGTTTCAGAAAGTAAAAAAAATATGATAACTGCACGCTTCGTGGACGGAAGAAAACGAGGATGCCTATCACAAGTGGCGGCAAAGTGTGAGCTCGTGAAAATTAAATTTAAATAGTGACGAAAGTTGAGAGTCGAGAAAAAATTGTTGGACTACAAAAAACATGGGCTACACTTCGTTCGATCTGAAAATGGCACAGGTGACGTGGTTTCAAATCTTGAAATATTCCACGTGCAGTTATTTATCGAATGTGTTTGGAAAATATAAAGTCTGTATGCTTCAATTTATAGTTCCTGAGATGTCACTGCTAAGTTTGCGCTGTAAGGTTGTTACAAACGTCAAATATGTTAGCTATATTATGAACATCAATTACACTGATTGGTAATATTTTACAAATGTTTTATCCTTTCAGTTTTCATGCATCTTTTATAAAGTATTTAGTATGCTTATTTTTTTGCGCTAGAGGTCAGGGCTTTTTTTATTATAAAAAAAATAAAAGGTAATTTATTTCATAGCGTGGCAAGTACCTAATGATAAAAACTATACTAAAAAACTTTGCCGTATTTATTTTGCTGCTTTTTTGAGCATGCACGTATCTTGGAAGTCTCTCTACAGCGTCCAGCAATAATTGGCTAGCAAAGGTGGTCCATATTTTCTTTCGTATAATATTGATTTAATCACTTGTCTTCAAGGTCTCTTATTTCAAAAAGAAAAAAAGCCATTATTTGTCTATAACTTACGTTTGGCGCACTTAGAAAGAAAATGATAAATAAATTTTACATGGTACCCAAGTTATTACAAAAACCAGCGACGACTGAAATGTATATATAATACAATACACATTCAAGAATAATAAAACTCGGTTTTTTGAGTTTATGTAAAGATACACACAATTGTTATGTTTCATTGTTTTATGAACACTGAGGAAGTGTTTCAATCAACTTAAAGGTAATAGACGATCAGATTTCACGCTGGGAATCACACGAAAAGCTCGTCTCGCCTTTGAAAAGGGACATCTTGAAGGTTTCTTTTGTGTTGCCGGTAATAGGGTCTTGAATATTCATCTTCACGAACGAGGGAGATCGTCCGAGGATATTTATAGAAACACAAGACTCGTTTTTGTTTTGAATTGTTTTCCATGAAAATGAGAACGCTTAGTTATTATGCAATGCCCAAATGCCCAAGTAGTCACAGACAACTTGTTCCAAAACACATAAAGTATGTTTAAAATTGATTTTAAAAAAATCATAAAATGACGTAAAAAGTAAAAAACCATTTATCAAAGCAATTTTATATCAATTGGATATAAAATATTTAAAATGAACGCTTCACCAAATTTTTAGAAATATAAAAAACATAATTATATATTTCTTATTTAAATATTTCAAATGATTTTGATAGTATGTATTATGTTTTGTTACGTATCCAAGTTGTCTTCAATTGAGAATATAACAAAACTGGATCTGATTGTTATTATTAACACTATGATTTGGTGTTACAGTAGCAATATAACTGTAATAACCTTCATAAAGACTAGTTAGGACTGTGACTCACAATATTGAATGCATGATTTTGTCACAAGTATGTACCGTCGAAGAAAAAATAATAACATGTTGGTTACGAAAATTATTGTTTAGTGATGTAAGCTATAATATAATACGGCATTGGTCAATGTATTTCCCGTCTATATTCCGCACAAGCGAAATATACCGTGACGAGTTTCCGCGTGAAAATTCACGAAGTGTATTCTGTATATTGAAAAAATGTCAGCGAGACACGTGCTTCATTTGCTTACAATTTATCGTTTTTGAGCTAATATTTTATTTCCGGTTTTTGAAAAATTCATTACAATTAAATAAAAAGACAAGAATCGTTCATAAACCGATATTGTAATAAAATATTCCGCCAAGCAGCGTTTCCTCCAAATAATGACACACGAGTGAATATTTTTTCAAAAAAATAGCCATAATAGATAGTTACTTGATGAATCAATTACCTCCGTCACCCAAAATTTAAGGGTTATGTTAACTCGTATAGAAATTATTAATGATTAATTTCACCAGTCATAAAAATACACTAATGATTGTTTTTCATTTTGGGTGTAGGAATGAAATCGTTAAAAATTTACACTTAGTTCAGATTATTATAAAGTTATGGATATGTAGGAAAACTGGTGGAATTCCTCAAAATCTCTTCAGTAAAAATGAAAAAACAATGCTTCAAAATAAATAAGCATTTTTTTCACTTTTTATTAATATATTCGTTAAAGAAAAATTATAAAAATCATTTAAAAAAAAATTATCTATATCAACTTCATTACTCTATCTTTTAGTATATGTAATTGTTGATTTTTTAAGATATCTATCTATATATTTTTCTAACGAAAAAGTGTCATATCTAACAATTAATTTGGTGAACTTAAATATCAATTATATTTTATACTACCCTTCTAGTATATGAAGATATTTAGATTATCTGATATGTAGCGTAAATTATTTAAACATTTAAATTAAATATTTTAATTCTATGATGGACTCAAGTATTATAAATTTCGTTTGATGATGATTAAATTTACTTAATAAACTCAAAATACCTAATAAACAAATTAACACGAGTTCGCGGTTAATTCAGTAATATTAAATTATTACATTTAATGTTATAAACTTATAAATAAATTGCCTGCGATGACCAATAGAACCGGAGAGAATTGAATAAATGAATTTATTATACATGATTAGGTAAGATTTTTTATTTTAAAAAGGTAAAGTGATAATCTTTAACGATTTTATTCATTATTTTATAATCTTTATATTAAAGCGGATAATGTTTGTAGCTTTGTAGACTGTAATTATGGTAGATTCCATAAATATTTGAAAAAATAACAAAATCAAAATATAAGCGGCAACGAGTCGATAGTTCGATATTATTTTAATTTGTTTATTAATCATTATATGACAGCTAAACATGTAGATATTACGTCAAGACGCAAAGTATTATTTTTTTGTGGAAACTATTTATTCAAAAACACAATTTGTTTTAAGTTCAATATAATTGTTTTATGGTGAATATATTTTTCGTCGAGTGTATTTTTTTTAAGTAGAACAGATTTTTTAAGTGTTGATCAAAGAAATGTGCATGCAAATACATACAAGCTTTAGTTAAAAGTCATAATTATCAACATTAAGACTGAAAGAAAACTTTGAAAAAAATCGGCATTGACTCCTGAATTTTGGTGATCGAACGAGGACCGGTGCTTTCAACGTGGTATAGTTGTTGGCAAAAACATAGTTTGAGTATGTATAATAAAATAACGTTAAGCGTGAATAGTCAATTTAAAAATCACCACATATATTCCTAAAAACATGTTCCATTTGGAAAATTAATCAAGTTTATTCATTCTGAATTATAAATGTTGGTAAATTTATGATTTGTTTATAATGTAAAAAAACCCTCCCGTTTGGAACAACAAGCTTACAGCTCGTACATACTAGTACGATCAAGCAAGCAAGATTAAGGCATGTTTGTATATTTGCATTAAATTATTTTAATGTATCGATATATATTTTGTAATAACAATTTTTTTTTTGATAAATTATAAAACTTGCTACATATGTATATTTGAACATATGAAATATAAAAGAAATGTTCTTTATGTCACATATAATAGTTCTGCTTACTAAAATTTCCTTAAGTGTCTTTTTTATTTTCTGTATTCATGTAATCATGTAATGAATAATGAACGTTTTCCCAAATTATTGTTCTATAGAGAAATATTAGCAGTATTAGTTTCTCCTAACCCCCCAGTGAATACCATAGCTAATTATTTACAAAATTGTCGTTCAAAACTGACTTGCATATTAAGATTACTACAAATTCAAAATAAAAAAAGCACTCACTGTGAAAATGAATCGTCATTTTCGTTGACAATACAATTGATGGCTTAGTTATGTAAAAGGTCACGGTTAATTAATACACGGCAGCATAAATATTCGAATAAATACTCTTTCATATACGAAGGAATTACAATAGACAGTAATGACTGGTATTTCTAGCACACTTATTATGAATTAATTATAATAAATGATTCGCCAAGAAGTCTTTTGACTAGCACATCACCAACCGCAAGTATCAATTAAAAGTTAATTAACACTGATAGTTCTCAACGGCAATGGATATTTTTGTCACTTGACAAAGCAATATTTTTACATTTTTGCCTTATTTTAGTCATCATTATATAAGACATGTGATTAAATTTATTTCGACCATTCGAGCACGTTATTAATTATATTCCATTTATATTACACAACTAATCGAAAATAAATATTTTAAATAGCGAGCGTTCTTATTTTTATGTTCGTATTAAAGTATTTAGAATATCTTAAGTATAACCGTATTAATGAATAAATTGTTTGTAAATTTAGTAAGACCTTGTAAATTAATCGATTTTGAGTCAATTTAAAAAATAATATAATAAAACAGGTTTGAAATGGTAGATAAAGTAAATTTAATTAGTAAAACCACCTGGATCTATATTTAAAGTTATTATTAAAAAATAAAATGGACTATTTCCAAAATTATTTTGTTACATTCTCACTTTATCATAACAGTTATTGATATTAAATTTAATGTATTTTTAATTATGAACGAGACATTTTTTTAATTAGTGATATTACCACGTACTTCAACTTTGTATGCAAATATAAGTTATAATGCATCTATAAGTACTAAAATCAATCATTTGAGTATAATTGGCTAAGTCAATTACTTGTCATAAAATATTACAAGAGTTTAAAAAGGCTTAGTGTTTAATTTAATTGCTATTATATGTATATTATAATAGACTATTTATCCGTACGTTTCGGGTGGTTTTACGTTTTACACCGATAACTGTACATATATGAAAAAAAACATTTTTTTTTCTTTTGTGACACAATAATGGAAATGAAATATAATAAGGGAACTAATTTTATAATTTTCATTATGAAAAGTAAATATGTATATATATTACAAAATAATTAATTCTATAATCTTTCGAAACAAATAATAATTACCCACGCATACCTTTAATTATAGTTAAGCTAAGTAAATTATAAATAATGAACTAACCATGCTATCCTTTCATAATTTTTTAAACGGTTTTATTTATAATTTAGGAATTTTATAATTATTTTAAGCCGTAATTAAGCCTTTGGCGCAGTGATTGATTTTTAATTAAAATTGTTCATCAATTTTCTCGTTGATGAATTTTTATCTAATTTGCAGTGTGTTTTATTTATTTATTTTGATTAATTTGAAATAGGTTTTAGTTGTGGTTGTGACTACATTTTCAAATTTAATTTTACTAAGCTCTGCGAATGCGATGCCATACAGATTGTTTAACAAATCCATTTTTATCAACAATTGTGAAGAGGTATGTAAAGCAAAGAAAAAAAGGAAAATACTTTGCTGCATTTTTTAATATAGAATATCTTTGCTGCTCAGCTATTTTTCAAGACCAAATAATAAGTTGTAAGAGCATGTAATTATAATATGTTTTTAGGAAGATATAAATTACAAAAAAATCAAGTAACGGTTGTATATTAATAAAAACAATAATCCTTTGTACTTCATTTCACTTTATTTAATATGTCAGGACCGGTTTCGCTCATTGCGAGCATTGTCAACTGATGCGATGAGCGAAACCGGTCCTGACATATTAAATAAAGTGGAATGAAGTACAAAGGATTATTGTTTTTATTAATATAATGCCTTTCCACCAAGTATTGACAGTGAACACCCTAAAAGTGATAACGGTTGTATGCTTAAAAAATACATGTTCGTTCTGAGCAAATATGCTAGGTCACGACTACATTATATTCTTCCATTTGATTGACGGGTAAGATATTGATGATTGAAGATAAAAAAATGCAAATAAACATTTTGCTCCAATGTGACTAGACGCCTTGGCTTAAAAGTATTTTTGTGTTATAGAGAACAATTTATAACATATTCTATCTATACTATAAAACAGAAAGTACACGTATCTGTCTGATAGTCTGTTGTCTACTGTCTGTAGCGACGTGAATTTTGCGTGACATATAGTTATTCCGGCTACCATCTCTATGTCAACTGTGCTATTTTCACCATTCAACATATAGTAGAATTGTTAAATGAATTGTTCGTCTTATGCAAGGTAAAGTATTCGATTAGATGTTTAAAATACATATTTATTTCAAATATAAATTAGGTTTTAAGGTGACGAATAAATTATATTAGTTTGCTTTTGGTATTATATGCAAATTATTTATATTTCATTATTTACTGGTAACAGCTCTTCCATAGAAAGAAAAAGACAGGAAGGTTTATAGGATTCTCTCTCTACTCTGCTTCTTTTTTCTATCGCGTAAGGTACAACATATACATTTTTTTCGATAGCCAATTATGTTAACGAATACCTTTGATTTACGTAGTATATGAAAATGGGTAGGGCTTTTTGAAAAAAAATGTTAGAATTAGAAAAAGTTATAAAAGTTAATTTACGTGACTTTTCAAAATAAATATATTATGTATGCTTTAACTCGTTTTTTGTAGCTATATACATAAATAATCTACTATTTTTTGCTTTCCATATGATTGAAATAGTCAACTTTAGTAAAAATGATTATTTTTAGTTGTACAATATGTATAGCTCCTTAAACATTCATCTGTAGTCTGTACGCTATCTTATTTATTATCTTTGAGCTCAACATTAACATTAATTATTAGTATTTATGATTAACTAGCTGACCTGACGAACTTCGTACCGCCTCAGAATCAATAAATGTCGTAATAAAAATAATAAAACATTTTTAGTACTTTTCCCACTGAATAAAATTTATTTGATCAGGACCGGTTTCGCTCATCGCGAGCATTATCAACTTATTATTTTTATTATATTGCCATTCCACCAAGTATTGACAGTGAACACCTTAAAAGTGAATAAATGTTCTGTTAACTTGATAACTTGAAGCATGATGACTACCGAGTCAACCTTCAGTTGTAAATTGCGCGGTGGCAAGCCAGGCAGATCCAATAAGTTTAAAAATTAAGTTGGATAGTTGGTTGCTTCGTCTTCGTTTGTTACACGGTCGATAGATTTAAAGGAATGCAGTGGACCAACGATTTGATTTTGAATTGTGAAGTTTAAATGATCCACATCTTTGTTCTTTGCCGCAAGAATTGCTCGTTCATTCAACCAATTGTGATTTTTGTGATTAGATGTTCGGGAACATTTTGTTGAATGAAGTGAAATTGCAAAAATTCGCCGGAAAAAAAATCAATCCGTTCGATTCGTCGACAGGAACACCCCCGTTACCGATAGTCAGCAATTGCTTCGGCAGATAGATCGTTTAGCAATGCAACTCGCATGTTTGTCGTCAGCTGAAGATTCTTTACATAGCGCCAGAGTCGTGATTTGAGGTAAGCGTTTATTTCATCGGAAGCGGTAAATCTTGGAATGACTGGTAGTGTTTGGTGGAAATCGCCAGATAGTAGAATCATTGCGCCTATAAAACATCTTGAGTCATTGCACAGATATTTCATACTTTGATTGAGTGCTTCCAATGCGCATTTGTGCGCCATTGTCCATTCATCCCAGGTGATGATTTTACTTGCTACCAAAACTTTGGTCATTGGTGAGTGTTTCGCAATATTGCATGTCAGTTTTTCAGTCGTTTAAAGCAGTGCTCCGCAAGCGGTGTGCCGCGAGGCGATGCTGGGTGTGCTGCGGCGCGAATCTCTAATAAACGAAAAAAAAAATTAGTTTGGTCGATACTACAAACTATTTCTGATGACACTATCATAGAAAAGCAGAAATAATTATTTTTTGGTTGAAAGAATATGTTATATGTACAGTCTGCGCAAGAATGTTTCGCGCACCTTGCGAAAGTTCGCTAGATTTGAAGGAATGTAGTGGACCAACGATTTGATTTTGAATTGTGAAGTTGAAATGATCCACATCTTTGTTCTTCGCCGCAAGAATTACTCATTCAATCAACCAATTGTGATTTTTGTGATTAGACGTTTGGGAACATTTTTTTGATGAAGCCGTCCTTAGTTGAGACGAAATTGTTAAAATTCGGCGGAAACGAAATCAATCTGTTCGATTTTTTCAACAGGAACACGGTCGTTACCGACGATAGTCGAAGATCGTTTTCAAGCTTAAATCATTTTTCTCTTCTCCTTCGGGGCCGAGTTAATAATCCTCAAATTCTCATGACTATTAATTTACATGCTCCCAATTTATTCTTACGTGGGCGTAACTATGAGCAAAAACTTTTATTTCTAAAAACTTATACCTCGCTTAAGAGGTTTAAATCACCAGTTCCAAGGGCCGTTAGATTGATCAACGCATTGCCTAGAGAAGTGGACATTTTTAGTGATTTTATTTGTGAACTGTTTGTAAAATTTCACTATTTTATTTCTTGATTTTTTATGTTGATTTTTATTCTGATGTATTATGTAGTTTTATTTTATATTTTGTCTTATTATATTTTTCAAGTACATGGCGAATTGGCGTCAGCTGTTATGTCATGTACTGTAATTTTAATTTTGAACAATGAATAAATAGATAGTCAGCAATTGCTTGGAGAAATCTTCGGCAGATGGATCGTTTAGCAATGCAACTCGCATGTTTGTCAATTATTTGAGGCAAGCGTTTATTTCATCGGCAGCGGTTGATCTATCTACGTGGCTGCTATTCCAGAAGAAGAAACTGCTACAGCAATTTTTTTTATCTCGCATGAACAGTGGCCATAATCAATGACATGGAGAATGTCTTCCCAGCTCCACCGGGCGCATCGAGGAAAAATAAGCCACCATTTCCATCATCAATTACTTTCATTAACGTATCGCTAATTTCCTTCTGTTGAGGGTTCAACAGTGGTACATTCGTTCAAACTGATTGGTTCAATGCATCTCGATCATATTCACGTTCACGTTCCAATTCTCGATTGAAAGCGTCGTTCATTCCACGATCTGGCGTTGGCATTCCTAACTTGACTACCAAACTGCCGCACATGAAGTAACACATGTCTTCGATCTAAAGCAAAGCCTGGTTATGTATCTCTTCATTCACCTCGAGATCGGGATTCCCCAAACTGACACGAATTCGATGCAAAATGTATTCGGACATGTCATCCTTGTACTTGTTCCACAGTTCACGGGGATTCGATGGGAAGCATGTCAAATTAATGATAGAAAATAATGTGCGTATCTGACTTGGAGATTCAGAAACAATTTCTTCAGCGATTGTAATAAGTATCATTTTCAAGCAAATTGAGCTGTTGACATGCAAGTAGAAGCATTCGTCATTTTTCGGATGAACTGTGTACATGCGACCAAGAGCATCAGTAGTCATTCGGATGAGCAGGAACTGCATCGCCTTGCTTTCGACGTTAAAATTTCTTCGATGTAGCTTTCCAAGTGTAATAACGTGGCATCTCAAAGTAGAGCAACGTTCGTGCAAACAGCGTAATATTTTTGTCAAAAAATTTATCATATCTAATTAAAAACATAACCTTATTTCAACATTATCCGATTTTATTTCGTTTTCATATTATATCATCGATTTGTTTTATTCTAATCCATACTCTAAATTTAAAATTATTTAGAAGTCAATCGTATGCAAAAGAAGCAAAAACAAATGAATTTTGGAAAAATTGCCACCTAGCGGATGAAATCTGCATACAAACGACATTTTCATTATTTCAAGGTGTTCGCCATTTGAAAACTGTATGAGAATATTAATTTTCTTCATAATTTCTTTGCCGTGATATTTTTCCGATGTTTTAATGCTTATTCTGCTATTCTAGGCGGATACGAATTTAATAAAACAAAGATCATTAAAATCCGAGCTGTTATTCTCGAGATATACGTGGTGTAACAAACCCCACTTTCTTTTATATATATAGACTAGCTGACCCGGCATGCGTTGCAATGCCACTCAAAGAAAGAAATTGTTTGTGTTTTAATTATGTTTATTGAAGTGCTTTTGGATATATTTTGTTTTTTTGTCTGGTGCGTATATGAATAGATCTTAAGGTTTAACAACGCGTGATCAGGCCAGATACAGCTGTCCATGTGTGAAGCATGGATTTTTTAAATTAAGTCCACACACTTGTAGCGATTGTCCAAATGCGAGTCGCACCGGAAACTGCAAACATTTTAATTCTAATGGCCCATCTGTCGAAATTATTGGAATGCTTGGACACAGTACATCGTTTCCTTTAAATTTTCCATTTAAAATTGAAGCTTAAATGATACTGTTCATTAATTTTTCACTGAAAGCCTGGTACCGTTGCAAAGTCGTGGTGGATTTATATTTCGGAGAAGAATGATAGTTACGCCAATTTTCAGTGTTAAAACGTGCGGTAGCATGCCTGGCAAATCAAGTGAGTTTAAGAATTCAGTTAGATAATTGACAACTTGGTCTTGATCAATTTATAGTATCGATGGACTTATACGTTGTTTCTTTGCCTGGTATTTCGTTTGGAATCCTGAAGTTTATGGCATTACCATCGTTGTTTTTGACTGCTAATATAACACATTCACTAAGCCACTGATGATTTTTGTAATTCTGTGCGGTATTCGGGAAAACTTTGTGCATCAATTCGCTTACGGTTCCTGTAATTTTACAGAAGCTCGGTGGTAATGTGTGGATTCATTGATTTCTATTTTTCATTACCAATATCTGACAATTGTTTTTTGAAACGTTCAGCGGATGCATCATATTGTAATTCTACACGCATATTAGCTTTCAAAGTCAATTTCTGCACATGTCACCATAAAACTGATTATTTGAGACATGCACTTGATTCATCAGCAGCTGTTGAACGTGGTATAACTGGTAGTGTTTGTCAAAAAACACCAGACAATAAAAAAGGTTCGCCACCAAAGACCTGTTCATTTCCTCTCAATTCTTTTAGTGTACATACAGTGAAGATTTTTCAATGCCTTTTTGTGCGCCATAGTAAATTCGTTCCATTTAATGAGTTGATATGATTAAAGTCCTTCATCAATCATTATTTTTTTTTGATATTGCATGTTGGTGTTCAAAGGCAATTTCTTTGCTGAATGCGCTATTTGACCACCATCCAAAAGATTTGCTGTAATTGCAGATGAAGCGATTGCCAACAATATTTTTTCGTGATCCAACATTTTGGTTTGTGTTTGATTGCATGCATAATTCTGTCTTACGCTATGCGTTGTTCTGGGACCAATTTCGGAAGATTTGTTTGAACGAAAATACCCAATTTGTCGACATCAAATTGTTTCTCGTTCCTTATCACGGTCAAAAGGGTTGTTTGCATATCATTGTATCAGACGATGGGGCTTGAGCAGTGAGAGCTCGAACGGTTTCCAAACTTGCTCGTCTGTTTCTGAAGCTCGTGATGCCGTTTTTTTTCGTGCTTGAGGTCTAAATCAACTAATAGCAAGTCTTTTAGGTGGCATAATTGTTTGACAGCGAAAGAAATCCTTTGTGATGACTATTACAAATTCACTTGATAATTGTTTACAATACCCTTTGATTGTTTGACGTAACCATGGCACGTATCAAACATAAAAAGACGTAAGTCGCTGCGCACTTAGCGCCATCTGTCATTCAACAACGTTCGTTCTGTTTGAAATACGAACGACGGACGTCAAAAATATTGAAAAAAAATTCGGGATAGGGACATCCTTCACCTAGCGAGATGAAATATACTTTAAAACCTATTCTACTACCTAACAAATATACATTTAAAAAATCATAAAAATCGGTCAAGCCTATATAGAGATAGAGATAATTTTTAGAATAATTGAAATGTTTAAGTTTGCTAACAAATTTATTTCGTAGAAAAAGAAAAAGATCTCGGGATATATAACGACAGTCCTTCAGTATTTAAATTGTAAATAATATATTTTTTAGAATATTTGAAATGTTTCAAGTTTGCTAACAAATATATTTCGTAGAAGAAGAATTAGATCTCGGGACATAATATATTGACAGCCTTGCAGTATTTAAATTGTAAATAATATAATTTTTAGATTAATTAAAAAGTCTACAAATATATTTCGTAGTAAAAAAAAATAGACCTCGGGGCACATATCGACTGCCCTGCAGTATTTAAATTGTAAATTATTTAATTTTTGGAATAATGTTTAAGTTTGCTAACAACCATTTTTCGTAGTAGCAGAAATAGACCTCGGGGCATATATTGACAACCCTGCAGTATTTAAATTGTAAATTATTTAATTTTTGGAATAATGTTTAAGTTTGCTAGCAATCATTTTTCATAGCTGCAGAAATTTCGTAAATTATTTAATTTTTGGAATAATTTAGTTTGCTAACAATTATTCTTCGTAGTAGAAGACTTTAAAATAAAAGTGTAAATATAGTTCTATAAAATATCCATACCGTCATTAGAATATTCCTAATGCATGTAAGAAATCAAAAAGATTTTCAACGCCAGATGCAAAATAAACCCATACCTTCCAATAATCGAATCAATGACACTGATCAAAATCTGTCAAATCAGCTCCAAAAAATCTTGAAATTGTAAATTATTTAATTTTTAGATTAATTAAAAAGTCTACAAATATATTTCGTAGTAAAAAAAAATAGACCTCGGGGCACATATCGACTGCCCTGCAGTATTTAAATTGTAAATTATTTAATTTTTGGAATAATGTTTAAGTTTGCTAACAACCATTTTTCGTAGTAGCAGAAATAGACCTCGGGGCATATATTGACAACCCTGCAGTATTTAAATTGTAAATTATTTAATTTTTGGAATAATGTTTAAGTTTGCTAGCAATCATTTTTCATAGCTGCAGAAATTTCGTAAATTATTTAATTTTTGGAATAATTTAGTTTGCTAACAATTATTCTTCGTAGTAGAAGACTTTAAAATAAAAGTGTAAATATAGTTCTATAAAATATCCATACCGTCATTAGAATATTCCTAATGCATGTAAGAAATCAAAAAGATTTTCAACGCCAGATGCAAAATAAACCCATACCTTCCAATAATCGAATCAATGACACTGATCAAAATCTGTCAAATCAGCTCCAAAAAATCTTGAAATTGTAAATTATTTAATTTTTAGAATAATGTTTAAGTTTGCTAACAATTATTTTTCCTAGTAGAAGATTTTAAAATAAAAGTCTAAATACAGTTCTATAAAATATCCATACTGTCATTATACTATTCCTAATGCATGTAAGAAATTAAAAATATTTTCAAGGCCAGGTGCAAAATATAACCATACCTCCAATAATCGAATCAATGACGTCACTGATCAAAATCTGTCAAATCAGCTCCAAAAAATCGTTTCCCAGCCCTATAATTATAGCTTCAAAAATCGAATCAGAATATTCGATTATTTAAAAAACGTTGTAGCGATGCAAACTTTCAAATAAAGTTCTCTCAATATTAATTACGATGTTTCAATTCTAAGCCAGGAAATTTGAATTTAAAGACGTCCATTTCAATTGTTTTAAATTGGAATGGAATGGATAAATTGGATTGAATTGGAAATTTCAAATAAACAAAATGTATGAAAACATTTATTTTATTCATAATTTCTTTCCCGTGATATTTTTCCGATGTTTTAATGCTTATTCTGCTATTCTAGGCGGATAAGAATTTAATAAAACAAAGATCATTACAATCCGAGCTGCAATTCTCGAGATATACGTGGTGTAACAAACCCCACTTTCTTTTATATATATAGACTAGCTGGCCCGACGAACTTCGTACCGCCTCAGAATCAATAAATGTTGTAATAAAAATAATAAAACATTTTTAGTACTTTTCCCACTAAATATTTTTTTTTTGATCAGTACCGGTTTCGCTCATCGCGAGCATTATCAACTGAGTTATTATCATCTGAGCATTATCATCAGTTAATAATGCTCGCGATGAGCGAAACCGGTCCTGATCAAATAAATTTTATGTGGAAAAAGTACTAAAAATGTTTTATTATTTTTATTATATTGCCATTCCTCCAAGTATTGACAGTGAACACCTTTAAAGTGAATAAATGTTCTGTTAACTTGATAACTTGAAGCATGATGACAACCGAGTCAACCTTCAGTTGTAAATTGCGCGGTGGCAAGCCAGGCAGATCCAATAAGTTTAAAAATTGAGTTGGATAGTTGGTTGCTTCGTCTTCGTTTGTTACACGGTCGATAGATTTGAAGGAATGCAGTGGACCAACGATTTGATTTTGAATTGTGAAGTTTAAATGATCCACATCTTTGATCTTTGCCGCAAGAATTGCTCGTTCATTCAACCAATTGTGATTTTTGTGATTAGATGTTCGGGAACATTTTGTTGAATGAAGTGAAATTGCAAAAATTCGGCGGAAACAAATCAATCCGTTCGATTCGTCGACAGGAACACCCCCGTTACCGATAGTCAGCAATTGCTTCGGCAGATAGATCGTTTAGCAATGCAACTCGCATGTTTGTCGTCAGCTGAAGATTCTTTACATAGCGCCAGAGTCGTGATTTGAGGTAAGCGTTTATTTCATCGGAAGCGGTAAATCTTGGAATGACTGGTAGTGTTTGGTGGAAATCGCCAGATAGTAGAATCATTGCGCCTATAAAACATCTTGAGTCATTGCACAGATATTTCATACTTTGATTGAGTGCTTCCAATGCGCATTTGTGCGCCATTGTCCATTCATCCCAGGTGATGATTTTACTTGCTACCAAAACTTTGGTCATTGGTGAGTGTTTCGCAATATTGCATGTCAGTTTTTCAGTCGTTTAAAGCAGTGCTCCGCAAGCGGTGTGCCGCGAGGCGATGCTGGGTGTGCTGCGGCGCGAATCTCTAATAAACGAAAAAAAAAAATAGTTTGGTCGATACTACAAACTATTTCTGATGACACTATCATAGAGAAGCAGAAATAATTATTTTTTGGTTGAAAGAATATGTTATATGTACAGTCTGCGCAAGAATGTTTCGCGCACCTTGCGAAAGTTCGCTAGATTTGAAGGAATGTAGTGGACCAACGATTTGATTTTGAATTGTGAAGTTTAAATGATTCACATCTTTGTTCTTCGCCGCAAGAATTACTCATTCAATCAACCAATTGTGATTTTTGTGATTAGACGTTTGGGAACATTTTTTTGATGAAGCCGTCCTTCGTTGAGACGAAATTGTTAAAATTTTGCGGAAACGAAATCAATCTGTTCGATTTGTCAACAGGAACACGGTCGTTACCGACGATAGTCGAAGATCGTTTTCAAGCTTAAATCATTTTTCTCTTCTCCTTCGGGGCCGAGTTAATAATCCTCAAATTCTCATGACTATTAATTTACATGCTCCCAATTTATTCTTACGTGGGCGTAACTATGAGCAAAAACTTTTATTTCTAAAAACTTATACCTCGCTTAAGAGGTATGAGTCACCAGTTCCAAGGGCCGTTAGATTGATCAACGTATTGCCTTTAGAAGTGGACATTAAGTGGACAGAAATCTTCGGCAGATGGATCGTTTAGCAATGCAACTCGCATGTTTGTCAATTATTTGAGGCAAGCGTTTATTTCATCGGCAGCGGTTGATCTATCTACGTGGCTGCTATTCCAGTAGAAGAAACTGCTACAGCAATTATTTATCTCGCATGAACAGTGGCCATAATCAATGACATGAAGAATGTCTTCCCAGCTCCACCGGGCGCATCGAGGAAAAATAAGCCACCATTTCCATCATCAATTACCTTCATTAACGTATCGCTAATTTCCTTCTGTTGAGGGTTCAACAGTGGTACATTTGTTCAAACTGATTGGTTCAATGCATCTCGATCATATTCACGTTCACGTTCCAATTCTAGATTGAAAGCGTCGTTCATTCCACGATCTGGCGTTGGCATTCCTAACTTGACTACCAAACTGCCGCACATGAGGTAACACGTGTCTTCGATCTAAAGCAAAGCCTGGTTATGTATCTCTTCATTCACCTCGAGATCGGGATTCCCCAAACTGACACGAATTCGATGCAAAATGTATTCGGACATGTCATCCTTGTACTTGTTCCACAGTTCACGGGGATTCGATGGGAAGCATGTCAAAATAATGATAGAAAATAATGTGCGTATCTGACTTGGAGATTCAGAAACAATTTCTTCAGCGATTGTAATGAGTATCATTTTCAAGCAAATTGAGCTGTTGACATGCAAGTAGAAGCATTCGTCATTTTTCGGATGAACTGTGTACATGCGCCAAGAGCATCAGTAGTCATTCGGATGAGCAGGAACCGCATCGCCTTGCTTTCGACGTTAAAATTTCTTCGATGTAGCTTTCCAAGTGTAATAACGTGGCATCTCAAAGTAGAGCAACGTTCGTGCAAACAGCGTAATATTTTTGTCAAAAAAATTATCATACCTAATTAAAAACATAACCTTATTTCAACATTATCCGATTTTATTTCGTTTTCATTTTATATCATCGATTTGTTTTATTCTAATCCATACTCTAAATTTAAAATTATTTAGAAGTCAATCGTATGCAAAAGAAGCAAAAACAAATGAATTTTGAAAAAATTGCCACCTAGCGGATGAAATCTGCATACAAACGACATTTTCATTATTTCAAGGTGTTCGCCATTTGAAAACTGTATGAGAATATTAATTTTCTTCATAATTTCTTTGCCGTGATATTTTTCCGATGTTTTAATGCTTATTCTGCTATTCTAGGCGGATACGAATTTAATAAAACAAAGATCATTAAAATCCGAGCTGTTATTCTCGAGATATACGTGGTGTAACAAACCCCACTTTCTTTTATATATATAGATTATATCTATTCTGCTAATTGGATTAAAGTATAACGCAACAATTGCATTTGGGTATTAAACAGTACGAAACCATCTCCACAGTAACGCTTGCATTCATGATTCTGTGATGCTTTCGAGATGTTTGACATACTATTAATTTCACATCATGTTTTTGTCGCATTTAACGACGAATATTTGCAGAGTACATAAATTATTTAACACATTTTGATAATTCAAACGGAAATTAAATTGTTTCATAATATATGTAGACACTTTTCGTACGAATGAGTCATTGTATGAAATGAAATACTGATGTTTTTTTACCAACAGTGCATTATTACTTTTTTGCGATAAGAAGTTTATTTAATAAATAATAATGATTATATTTCTTATTTTTAAATATAATAAATTGGCTTTAAATTTATGTTCGTTGCTCACCTATTTGCAGTTGATGAACAGGTTTATTGCAAAGTTTAAATGGTTTAATTATTCATTGGGTATTTAACATGTGGTTCATACGAGAAGCGTATAAATGATAAGTTAATTCGAGAGTCACGTAGTTAAAATTGATCCTACACACTTAAGGGAGTAATCATTTATGTTGAGAAATTATTATTTTAGAAAATATATTGAAACAAAAATGTATTAATTTTACAGTTAATGAAGTGATTATTATAATAATATTTATAAAATCCATAACTTTACTTTATATCAATAGTTAATGGTTCTTTTAATTTAGAATATTCTTATTTTGGTCGGTGATAGTTTTATGGAAATGCTATTTGAAATTATAACAAAATAAAGATTATAATTTGTACAATGCTTTTTATTTTAATGGAATGAATAGTTCTGTAACAAATTATTATTTTATATAATTATATAAATTTACAGATCATTGGATAATTTAGTTGATAGTGAAAACAAGCACGATTTTTTTTTAAAATAAGTGTGTATTATGTTACACATTATGATTATTTTTAAGGAATAATAGTTTATTTCCATGTTTTAAGAATGCAATAAACTTACACTGAAATAATAGTAAACACATTTTTAGTTTGATTACGTTAGCTATCCCATTAACGCTTGCTATGAGTTTGCAGCTGTTGATATCACGATCGCCTTTCATAGAAAAAGTATGATCAAGAATAATATTAGTTTATCACGCAGATGCAAAGCTGCATAAGACATTTATTTTATGTTTGTTAAAAATATATTTTTTATACAGTGAGTTTGTTTTTTAAACTCATGAGCATCTATCTAAGTAAGTATCACATATTGTTTTAGAGTAAGTTATATACTTGACCAACAAAAGATTAAACTGTATTTAAAAAAATCAAGGTTTTTATCATTGAAAGAAAACAAAAAAATACCAATGATTTTGTGAAACATCAAAAACCGCTATGTACCATGCAGAATGGGTAATGAATATATTATGAAGATAGGTAAATTGTATGTATTACAATAAAAACGTATTTTAAATTTATTTGAAATCCTAGCATAAAGCACCAACATGTTAATAAAATTCTTAGTATTTACACACCGTGATTTTACCATGTTATATACATCTGTATGATAATTGTACATCAATAGACAGATTGTATGTATTATAGTTATGGAATTCAAGTCGTTTTCCCTCGCCTGTCAAGTGATTTACCCCTCTGCCCTTAGCACGAACAATGCATGTACGTGTCTTGAAAATTTAAGTCCTTTAACTTGGAGAAGGTGGTGAAGGGATGTTGCGAGAGCTCAGTTAGTGAACCTTTCTGGATGTCAACTTTAGCTATCAACGCCGCCGTAAACCTTAGGTGCCCACATATTATTATTATTATAATGAATCAAGGAGGTGGGAATAAATTAGGTGTCTAGAAACCACGTTCTACTTAAGATCAACTCAAGTCACTTCAAAGGAGTTCTGGAAATTCGGAATTGTGTAACCTAATAAAAAATATCAGTAAAACAAGATATTTCAAATTAATTTAATCAGTGCTTCTTAACGAGGGTGTTTTTATATTTTAAAAATTAGGGGGTCGCTGATGAAATCCAAGATTACATATTGAGATAATAAAATCGACATTCTCTGTCAACCATTGTAAACGTACGAGCTTTTTTATTTCTCATAGAAAAAGATCTTTTAAGATAAAATTTATTATTTATATGTTTCACAGTGGGAGAGGACTTAGTGAAAAAAATTGTAAAATGTAATCGTTAAAATGCCATTATGAGTTTTTATCAGGGCTGTGGAGTTGGAGTCGGAAAAACCGGAGAAAAATAATTTAAACATATTGGAAAATTATTAGCCAATAGTATTTATCATATTGATTGATGAAATCTACACGAATTTATCTAGTAACTAGAATGAACTGATGAGAGATATGTTAGTTGTACAAAAAAAATTGAAAAAATCAATTCAGAGTCGGAGACGAACTCTTAAAAAAAAAAAATCGAGTAGGAGTCAGTTGCGTCGTTTTATTATATAACCACACATCTGGATTTTATACAACATATAATATTTCTTATATCTTTATTGTCAAAAAATTATAATGTTTTTTTAGCAAATGACACAAAACAGTGCACTGAGTACCGCTCATAAATCTAGCAAATGTTGTACAACAGTCGTGGCTTACCTGTCGGCTTAAAGCTCATATTTGAGTAATAGTGGTTATAGATTAACTACGTGTTTTTATTACTTGAGGATTATAAAATCACGCCTACCAGAATTTATTGCTTCAAATTAAACAAACTTACTTCCATGTACCATGTGTGAGGTATTCTCATATTGTGTGCCAAAGAGTATATTATTATACTTTAAAGACTTAAGATATGCAAAACTCTGTTTACGTATTATTCAACATTTAGCATTTCAGTAAGAAATTGGCATTATCGTAAATTATACTGATAGTTTAATTACATACTCAATTACTTTTATGGTGTTTTTATTATGAAAGATAAACAAATAAAACCTTTTTCGATCGTATTTATTGTTCTCAGCCAAATTTACTCAACTCTTTTGATATTGGTAGCTACTCTTTATCTTATTTTTCAAAGTGATCGACTTCCTACAATAAACTTATTTTTTATAATTTGTGTCGATCCTTTGTCTTAGTTATTCAACATTCAACATTTAAAATATAAAATTTAATTAAATATCTGCAAAAATAAAATAAATTTGATATACTCGTATTATTTATAGATATAGAAATAAAAAAATCTTCATTTAGTGTTTTGTTAATTTAAACAATCGTAATTTGGGTCAAGTTTCAACACGCGATTGAATGGTTGGGAACATTTGTATTTGACAATTATCTCATTAAATTAACCAATATTTTTTAAATATCACTATAAAAATGGAAGAAAAACAACGTATATAAATATTCGATGGTGTGAGTTTCGTTTCTTTTGTCAGTAAATACAATTATAGTATTTATTTTGATTTGGTAGAATCCATCAGTATATATATTAATTTAAAAAAACTAGGAGTAGTTTTTCTCAAATCAGTTTTTAATTCAAATATAATTACCCTAATAAATTAGCAGTTTTATATAATTGAAAATTATTGACACACAAATGTTTATTTTTTCCAGTTTTCCAGTCATACTTAGTAATTGAGAGCCTATTATGCTCGTTACTAACCATCTAAAATATTATACCTGTGTGCGAAAGGATAAGGGGTTAAGTCTTCAATTGGGAATTGAGCTAGAACAAGATTCGTATTTATGTATATGCACGTAGATGTAAAATGTGATGTTTCAACGAGAAACTTACTAATTCGGCAACCCTCATTTTACTGCTCCTCTAACTTTAAAATTCATATATGTTTTGTAGTTATGATAGCATGTTCTACCCACTTGTTGATTTTAATTAAAGTTTTACCCCTTTTTTATTTTTGTACGGAGATATTATTATGAATATTCATTGTATTTTTTTCGAAGCGTCTTTTAACTAGCTCGCTATGAGATATCTTTTCACGTTGCGATATTAATATTGCACTTAAATAATGATAACAATATATGTAGTTTTACAAAACAAAAATTGGAGCATATTATTTGAAACATCACTAAGTACCTATTCCTTTTTTTACAATTGTCATTCATTTCTTAAGACAATCTATGCTTGAAAAAGCTTAGATTTAAACACAAATTAAGAACATTTTATAAAATGAGATAATTTAAATAAATTGATTTAAACGGTGTATTACAACTAAGCAAAAAATTGAAGCACAATCCAAGAAAAATTAACTATTAATAAAAAGTTGAAGACCTCTTAGCAAAGCAAACTATTACATAATTATTTTTGATCTAATAATTTGCTTTGCTAGGTCTTCAACTTTTTATTTATAGTTAATTTTTATTGGATTGTGCTTCAATTTTGTGCTTAGTTGTAATACCAATTGTTTGTCATACCTTATTTTTCTTATTTAACTTTTGTGTAAATATCACTGTTTTATTGTATTTCTTATCAGTTGAAAATGCTCACCATGAGCGAAACCGGTCCTGATCCAATAAATTTTATGTGGAAAAAGTATTTTTTATTTATTATTTTTATTATTACGATATTTGTAGAAAGAATTGTTACTTTCCCGACACTTGAGTGTTCAATGACAAAAGATTTCCTCTTTCAGAATTTTCTCACTTCAAAGGTCTCTCTTAATTTGCTTAACTTAGAGAAAATGAATGACCCGCTTTTTTCTAGGGCATAATAGACTGTTGAGTGTACCAAAAAGTGTACATACATAATCTGAAGAAAGTTTTAATTATTAAGGATAAGAAAATTTGCTGCTTCGTTTCTGGAAACATTTAAAAAAAACTTCCGCGTTTTAATTATTCTTAATGTTCACGTTAGCTTTGCGTATTTTTATTATTTTGATATTAAATGACATATATTCATTCACAAAAATAAACAAGGATTTGACAAATCATTTTGACAAATTTAAAACAATGTTTCAAAGTCAATTGTCATCCAATTTTAAATAAGCGAAAACGACTAACGATTCATTGAAGCAACACATTTTTGCATTGTGGAAAAATTTTGATTTATGAATCGCCAAAAACATGTGGTTTTATTTGTTGGAATAATAAAAAAAGAAATCTTTGACTGTTTAGATCAGGTGTCAGCAACCTGCGGCCCGCAAGATTCTTGCCGCAATGCATGTGACACAAGTGCGGCTCGCACTAATCCCCACATAAAATATTTGGCACTTTTACAATAGAAGGTTGCCGACCCTTGGTTTAGATAATTTCCAAGAACGCTAGGCGTTTTCAAGAACAAAATATCTCATTATAATTAGGAGTAAGAAACAATGTATTTGGAAAATGATAATAGGATTTCCATAAGTATTCTCGTTATCAGATTGTTACACACGTTTAATTCTTTAGGATAAAAAACAATTCATGTTCAAAATTTGACCACCTTAACCATAATTTAACATTAAAAAATGTCTTTGTTAAAATGATATAAAAGTTTTTACAATAACAAATTACAACAAAAAAATATAGCGTACAACGCCATTTTAATAGATATAACAAAGAGTGCTATTTAAAAATCAGCTAAAAATGTCTGTGAACAATTCCAACTGTTTTACATAAAACTCAACAGTACTTTTACACCCTGAATACACTGTGGAATTTGTGAGCTTACTACTTTTCGTAGCAGTTCATATGTTGTTATAACCCTTTTAAGAAACCCCTATTAAAACCATAGTAACATAAACAAAGCACTGTGTAGAATGTGGATGATCATATAACGTCGTTTTATAAACAAATATATTATATGTTATAAAATTCACTGTAACATTTTACTAATCTCCATACAAATGTATTAATTATTCCTAAACATAAAATTATTGTACTTTTTTGAAATGTTTATATTCTGAGCTAAGAGATCAATCAAGCGAAAAGAAGAAATAAAGCAATGTAAAAATTGATTTCAAAACATAATTAAATAAAAATTAGCTTTATTATTACAAGGTGTTATGTAAATTGTGAGAGGATTATTTGCGGGGATTTGGTGAGATAAAAAAGTCTACTTACAAGTTGCATTTATAAAAAAAAAACAGCGAGAGGTGGTAAACAAAAGAGGAGCTACTCATCGATAAATAAAGATTATAAAATAAATTACGGATATTGACTCTTTTATTCCGTCCGGATTTTACAACAAAAATATTTTAAAACTTAATTTTCTCAAAGTAACTGCTGAATAAATTATAAAAACATATGGAAAAGACATACAAAAAAATATTAGAATTTTTATTTCGATTATGGTTGAGATTGAAAATTATATCAAACCAAAAAAAATTAAGAATAAAAAATAATGATTAACGACGAGATCAATTAAGATTTAGATTGTTACTTGGCCAAAGAAGTCGTGTAAAATATCGCCTTAAAAAAGTAGGGGCAAACCTTGGAATTGTTTTAATTTTTCTTTACTCATGATTTTTTTCTCGGCAACAAAGCATGATACAGGATTTTTTGTTGTAAAATTCTTACTTTTCACGCTGTATCATTATTTTTACAGAAAAATGAATCTGAATGACAAAGATACCATGAAAATTTAAAATACTAAAGAGAATTTTTAGGTTGCGTATTGCAAAAGTTATCAAATTTGTCCAAAGGTACAAGATTTGCTTCTACCTGTATGTAATACCGTAGGATATATAAGGGCAATGTTATAATAGCCAGAAAGGTATCCCTGTTAAGTCTCAAGGTAGAAATTGAAGGTTGTGGATATGAAAAGTCTAAGTAGTTTACTAATATATGCAATATTTATTATGTGTGTGAAGGAATATTACCAAAATCTCTGGTATCTGTGAGGGCTAAACGTTTAAGTTTAATTTTAAAAAAAACACACAATATTCCTTTGAACTTATTTCCACTTTTATTTATCGAGCATTGTCAACTGAGTATCGTGAGTCAGTTGACAATGCTTGCCATGAGCGAAACCAGTCCTGATCTTGATAAATGAAAAGAAAATAAGTACAAAGAAATGTTGTGTTTTTCTTAATATGATACCTCTCCGTCAAGTATTGACAGTGAACACTCTAAAAGTTTAATTTCAAAAAAAATTATCAAACGAGTTTCTTATAATGCTTGAATGACAATTTGGATGCTTTTTTATGACACAAGAAAGAAATTAAAAATAAGTTTTTAATTTAATAAACGTTTGTATTTGGTTAAATTAAACATATTCAAAGTAAAGTAATACAAACTGAAAAGATTAAAGATGTATTTATTTATGATTTTATAAGAGATTACGTCATCAAAAAAATAGTTATGAATACGATTTGGCATGATGATCTTGGCAAACATATTTTATTATATTCAGCGAAGAAGTTGAAAAAATCATACGTTTTTTTTTTTAAGTATCTTTATTATAAAAACCTCTTGTTGAGAGTCTGCAAAGATGTTGCGTCAGGCCACTTATTCAATATCTTCTGATGATCAGTCATTTTTTGCGTGACACGTTTCTCGAAATAGAAAATGGGAACTCCTCAAATAATTGCGACCTTAAAAACGTTGGCGGGGTGACAATTTTCAAACAGTTTAAATATTCTATTCTACTTAAATGAATTTATGATTAAATAATTTCATTTAGAATTGCTTTATATAATATTTAAGTATCATTTGACTGGTCGAGAACGGTAGTATTCATCAAATATTTTACGTTGATTTATAATATGAGGAAACGAAAAAAGTTGTCTGTAATAAACGCTTAAGTCCTTGTAGTCTTACTAACGTAACTAGAAACGATTGATGTTCCTGGTCTATAGGGCTTTATGATTTAATGAAAGCTACCATATGAATAATTTGGAATAACAAAGACCAACTCCATGAAACCATATTGTAAATTAATTGGATCCAAAGTGGATGGCTCATAGATATTTTATTTAGTACTTGCATTATTTTTAGTGTTTGATGTAACTTCAATATCAATTCTTATGGCTTGATTTCTAAAGATCCTAAAGTAATCCAAACCATAAGCAAAACTTGTTTAAACAATGAAGTGAACAAGGTTACTCTGCGTTTAATGTTTAATCAACTTTCCTTCATTATCGTTTAAAAAGAACGTAAAGCTTAATTCTTTTTTGGCTTATTTTCCAGATAACACTCTATTGTTAATTAAGTTTAATTAATTGACCGTTCGAATTTTGCTTGTAAGCAAAGGAAATTGACTACCTTAAATTAGGCTAACTAAATTGTGAAAATGAAACTGATCCAAACTGATTTAATAAAAAAGGATTATTTTAATGTTATATTCACTGTTTTAACGTTCATTGTTTACTCTCAAAAAAAGGTGTTACTCATATTAATTTGTAATATTTGAACAATCTCAGAAAATATATAAATTTGGTTTTGCTACATTTGTAACCATTATGTTTTCTAAAAAAAAATATTAATATATTCAATGAGATATTTTAGTATAAGTAGATAATTTTTTAATCAACTTTTTTGTACGGAAAAAAAACATGTCAGACATTTAATATTATATAACATATAATTTGAATTTGTTAAAATACTTGCTAAAAGCACTATTTTAGATGAAGATGCTGGTCACTCTTGCTGAGTGGGTGCATAATCAAACATTTATTTTTACTATAGATAAATGAACTTAGATTTCTTGTAGGGTAATTTGTTGAATATGTGAAATTGTGTGGGTGTTTTATCTATACGCCATTATCTAGATCTTTTCACCATGGCCATTTCTTAAAAGATAAAAATGTAAATGGCGATTGAATGACAATAATAAATGAACCTTTTTATGAATAAAAACGATTTCTATAAAATAATTAAAATAATTAAAATAAGTCTAGAGTAAAAATGTTCAACTACTGCTATTAAAAATATATTGTGAATGTGTACCTGTAACATTTATAACATTTTTTCCAATAATTGATGGTATAAACGATATTCTGACGAGCCGCTATTTTTTATGTATACGCTCAAATTTGTTTTTAATTTTTACCATACCTAGTTCTTAACTATTCTTTTAAGAAACACTAGCTGTAAGCCCGTTGACCTCAACGGGGGGATTTTTGTTGTATTTTTAAGTAGTCAGAAAATGTACTGGCGTGAAAAATAAATTACAAACCTATTTATTGAATAAGTCAGAAATTCTGATACTAAAAAAATATATCTCGGGGTATATATCGACAGCTCTGCTTTGCAGTATTTAAGTTGTAAATTATTGAGTTTTTGGAATAATGTTTAAGTTTGCTAACAACTATTTTTCGTAGTAGCTGAAATTTTGTAAATTATTAAATCTTGGGAATAATGTTTAAGTTTGCTAACAACCATTTTTCGTAGTAGCAGAAATTTCGTAAATTATTGAATTTTTGGAATAATGTTTAAGTTTGCTAACAACTATTTTTCGCAGTAGCAGAAATTTCGTAAATTATTTAATTTTTTAATAATGTTTAAGTTTGCTAACTATTTTTCGTAGTAGCAGAAATTTCGTAAATTATTTAATATTTGGAATAATGTTTAAGTTTGCTAACAACAATTTTTCGTAGTAGCGAAAATAGACCTCGTAAATTATTTAATTTTTGGAATAATGTTTAAGTTTGCTAACAACCATTTTGCGTGGTAGCAGAACTAGAGCTCGTAAAATACTTAATTTTTGGAATAATGTTTATGTGTTCACATATATAAATTCACAAATAATCACAAATGTGATTATTTGTGAATTGTGAATATTTGTGGTTTGTGATTTGTGATTATTTTATCGACTATTAATATATAGACTAGCTGTAAGCCTTGATTTTTGTTGCATTTTTAAGTAGTCAGAAAATTTACTGGCGTTTTTAAAAATCATTTTTTATAGTAGCATAAATCGACCTCGGCGCATATATCGACAGCCCTGCAGTTTTAAATTGTAAATTATTAATTTTTTTGAATAATGTTCAAATTTGCTAACAATCATTTTTCGTAGTAGAAGATATTAAAATTAAAGTCTAAATATATTTTTATAAAATATCCATATCGTCATTAGAATATTCTTAATGCATGTAAGAAATTAAAAAGATTTTCAAGGCCGGATGCAAAATATAACCTTACCTTCCAATAATCGAATCAATTGACACTGAACAAAATCTGTCAAATCAGCTCCCAGCCCTATAATTATAGCTTCGAAAAATCGAATCAGTAGATTTGATTATTTAAAAAACTTCGTAGCCATGCAAACTTTCAAATAAAGTTCTCTCAATATTTTTACGATGCTTCAGTTCTTAGCCAGGAAATTTGAATTTTGAATATAAAAAGATGTCCATTCCAATTGGACGAACGAAATATGCGATTCAATATAAAACGTTAGCATTGGTCAAAAAATGTGCTGTTCAATATAAACCGCTATCATTGGGCGAAGTGGACAACAGTACAGACACATTTGTAATTATTTTATCGGCTAGTAATATAAAGATATTATCAGAATTGTCAAATAGGAATCGTTGCGATACACTCAATATTTTTATAGTTAGAAATTCGTTCTCGCAATGATTAATTTTTCAGGTTTGTATAAGGGACTATTAAAAAATTTCCTCCTATCCTATTTTCCAATACTGTAATGATAGTTGATTTTCATGTTAGTTTTTGAATACGATTCTACATTTCTTTCTACAAAATTCAAATAAAAAAACGAATTGTTTCCTATTAGAAAAAAGAGAATGTTTCATTTGTAAATTATATATTTATGTCTATCAATTAATATTTTGCCTTCATTCTCACATTAGTAGCCAAACACACAAATATTAAGCTAACAATGTATTAAGAATTAAATGTGGATTTAAAACAGAAGTTTTTAGTATTAATTATTGATTCTAATGTGGCCAAGTAGACAACGCCGATGAAAATAAGCCAATCGGCAACTAAAATAAATGATCATCTAAAATAACGCATGGAATTCCAATTATTACCGGCTTACGTCTATTTAACCCCAACGATATTTTAATAAGTTTTTTAAGACAAAGAAGTTTTTTTTACAAATATAAACATGCTATTTACGAACATTATTACAAAATAAATCTTTAATGTCGAAGAAAATCTCTTTTGAAAATAAATTACATTTTATATAAGCAGGAATTCTGCATATTTACATCCTTCAGCTAGCTAAAATTACCTGTAAGTGTGAATAGAATTTTATTTTGCCGCAAAAAATGAAAAATGTTATGCTGGAAAAAAGATGGATTGCACTGACACCTGCTGGATGAAAAATGTTAGATAAACTCGGGAAACCTTGTACGTTTACCTTTTGCAACCGCTTTGGGTGTGAAAAATGATGCATACGTTTTATCAAGGGAACCATATTTTCTATCATACATGACAAATAATAGGATAGCGTAGGTATTCCGTCAAACAAAATTACTACAACAAACAATTGCTGTTCGTTTATATAATACTTAATATAAATGTATAAAGGCCATTAAATCATAAACAATAAATATGTACCTATCTGCCTATATAAGCCACCGCTAACACACAGACTGTCAGCGCATGTGTAGGGAGAAAGAGTGTTCGTGACATCGTGAGTATTTGTTGAGAACATCGTTACTAGGGCATTCAATCCCGGGATGGAGAATTTGAAATTTTTTGGTGAGCTAAAAAAAAAAACGAGACTTGGAGATAATCCGGGGAAAAAGTATAGCGAATCGAGGATTTCAAATTTCCCGGTGAGCCTGTGAAAACTTATCTACTGGAATAAAAATGATTGCAAGTGTTTTTATTTTTTACTCAAAGGTATAAATATTATATTTATATATCATGATATATGTAAGAATATCAGTCTAAAGATTTTACGCTATAAGTTTTTGTGGCTTCGAAGCAGAGACGAATACTTATTATTTTATTGAAGTGCCTGATCTGATGACTAATATTTTTATCATTTGACTCTTGACTTTTTTGAGTATCGCTCAGAGATAATTTTCTTGTCGAGTTAATCGTTAGCAGTTTTTGACTATTGAAAATTACACTCATCAGTTTTATAAAGTCATGTATTTTATAAATCAACATAAGAGTATGAAAAACTGATACACTGAATTGTTTTTGATTTAATTTTAAAAGATGTACAAAAACAATTGTATTTTTACTGTCCCATGTTTTCCAATTTATAACTGTTATGGCTGTGCTAGCAATACGTATCAACGAAATGGCAAGTTTAAATAATAAATAATACTTTTGATATGTGTACACATTTTGTGTAATGATTGCTTTTGACTTGTTGACTAATAATGCTGGTTTTGCTATATCAGCTTATTTTCAATGTTTCTTTCAAATGAAAAAAAATCGTTGTTTATTGTTACTATTTACCGGGTTCGTATACTAAATAGATTCATAAAAATATGTTTCATAACATTTGGAAAGACATGAAAATACCATTATTTGAAGTTTGAAGTTCAATTTATCATAAAACGAAACATCAGTTGTCAAAAGTGTGTATGGATATATTCATTATAATCTGTAAATAATTTAAAAACGATGATCTGTTATTACAGATAGCTTTTTCATAAACATTAAAGTAAACACCCAAAAACTCATAACGCTTTATTTTGTAGTTTTACAACAACAAAAAATATGGCTTTTGTTATACAGTCTTCATTGATATTAATAGCTGGTAATCATGCTATATTAGGAATGTTAACACATTTCAGTCGTAAACACATGAATATAATCAAAAAAGTTTTTTTAACATATTGCTCCAAGTTAAGTGGATACCCCAAATTTAATGTTCGAGTTTTCGAAGCTTTTTTCACAAGTTCGCAATTGTGAAGCATTTTTACATAATCACTAGACCCGCCTTTTCGGAGCCATCGCACAGTGAGAGTCAGTTATTAAAAACGTTTAAAAGAATTATTCGTTTAAGAAAAAATGCATTCATTTCATTAGTTACAACGTTTGAGCACTGCGTAAGTTGTTTTTTGATATTTAAAAAAAAGTATTCTTCCAATTAAACTATATCTCTTATAGATAATTAAAAATATGGAGTTTGCTTTTTATTAATTCTGTAAAACATTATTTTATAATTTTTATTGGTGACTGTGATATTTATTTTCCGTTTTGCCACGTGTATTCACTTTTCCAGCTTAAACGAAATAAATATATTCCAACTTTAATTAATAACATAAAAGTTTTTTTATTGCATTCAAAAGACATAGACTCAGAAAAATGGAAGGAACTTAAAGCTTACAAAATATACATATTTGCTGAATATCGAGCAATATCTTCTTAATATTAGAATTATATGTAACTAAATAAAAAAGTGTTTAAAGTTAACTAATATCTTTATTTCAGTGTGTTATTTTGATTTTTTTTCTGTATGCCATACATCAAAAACATATTTCTATAAAATGTAGCGCATAATAAATAATATGATCAAAGCACAAGCACAGTCGTGTAAATTGATTTTGGTGGTTATTGGTAATAAATATTTATTGAGATTATGTTTAGTTTTGAAATTAATAGCTAGAAATGAGAAAATATAAGACGTAAATTCTACTGAATATTGTATTAAATATAGTACACGTCTACACATTCCAGAATATTTTTCTTAGAATTGACAACTTGAAATTGGGTATATTTCAATATGATGAATAATTTACGTGTTATTCAAAAATGGTTGACGACAGCTGACATAGGTGTTTAAGTATTTTTCTTTTGCATTTGTAAATAGCACGGGCCGTCGTTTTTAGAGGAAGACATTTCGCCAGTCACATTTTAGGCAAAAAATGGGATAAAACATCGCCATGAATAGGGTAAATCCCGGACATCTTTTTTGAGGTACCTACATAAAGTTACTAAGAACTTTTTATCTGTGTAAATCCCTTTTTTGTGACCATGCTGAGTGTTGCTGAAGTTTACCTGTTTACCGTAATATATCTTTAACGGTAGAGTGATCATGATGTTGAGACGTTTTTTTTACATAATCGTCTGCAGATTAATTCTCTATTCGTGGCTTGTTAACTAGGGATTGCAATACCGGTATTATAAAAAATAGGATTCCGATATTCGCGCTGTTTTTTTTATATAGAAGTACCAGTTTTAAAAATGCAAAGCTACCGAGATTTCATTATTTAAATCACATATTTGAATAAAATTTTTCGCGAAGAATTTAAATATTTTAAATTTGCCAAAAGTTGTATCAATATTGACCGGTTTCAGAATTGATTACCCTTGTAATGGTGTATTAATTTTTAAAGAAAATCACCTGTTTAGGGTTATAAAATATTTTTTAATGACCGTATTTTTTTATTAAATATCGAAATCAGTTTTATAAAATCTAGATTTGTGTTTGTATTTTACTACAAATTCGTATATGCGGAGACCCCTTGTATGTACAATTAAAAAATATTCTCACTATAAATGTAAGTAAGTAATAGGGCATAAAAATTGCATCACTGATTATTTTGAAACAACTTTTCCTTGCAATGCTATAACAAATAGTGGTGAGGTAGGATATTGAAAAGCAAACATAATAAATAATTGAAACAATAAAATTGTACACTAGTCCTACGATTTTGCCAAGAAAATGATTTAAAATTTTAATTTGCAACTTTTTGTTTCTGTGAGCAACACAAATAATGTTTTTATTCAAGTTATTAAAAATTAATTAGTCTAACGGTAATTTATTATGAAGCAAATATATATTTAAGGCCTCATATGTTCAAAAATCAAATTTTACCCATGTTGTGTTGAAATAATGAAGGCAGAAAAAGATGAAAGATACATTAGTGACGCACCCAGAAGATCAATGCCAGACGCGTTTGAAGGAACATCAAAAGTTTCAGCTACAATGAAAACGAAATGTCGATTGTGTGGCGTCGCAGGTTATGACGCTTCCGTTTTGGCAAAGCTCCAAGAACGCTGCCTGATTTTTTGAACGACACTAACAATTTGTCGACGTAGTTTAGATTTTTTTTTATTTATTTAATAGCTGCTATGTTAGATAAAGGTAAGGTTAGGTATTTGACATTACAGCTACTAATATCTATAGAATTAGATATTTAGATTGTTTTTAATCTCATAAGAGCAACAAGAGAAAATAAACATATCGAGAGATTAAATTTGATATTGACCTGGCCGTGATTTGAAACTAGATTTATGTTAACGTTAGTAAGTGGCGTAAGACTCAAGAGGCAGAAATAATATATTCAGTGATTAAAATTTACATGGAGCTAATTAAACAATACAATTTTAGAAAAACTTGTTTATCGATAGTTTATTGTAAGTTTCTTTTTATTAGGAGAGAGAAAGAGAAGAATAAATGAATTAAAAATATATTATATGTGACAAAAAAGAAAAGAATTAAGCCAGTTACTTTCACATCATACATTTTTAATGGTAGCTATTGAGCGCTTGTAAAATGTATAAAAACATCTAGTGCATCCATCCCATGGCTCAATATTAAATTAATTGGAATAATCAATAAATAAAGTTTAATATAATTTAAAATTTTGACTGAAGGTGCTTGATGGAAATTCAATATTAATTTAGAATTATTTTCATTTTGTACACTTCCATAAAATTCTTGGTCGAACACGACCCGGGTTTCGCCTCTCGGTATCTTCCGGTACTAATAAGTGCGCGAATGCACTCGAACTGACAGGCAGCGGAAGGTTTGTATTGTCTATATACAAACACACAAGTACATTCGATGTATACGTATTGTTAACCTAATTGATAGCAAGAATTTATGATATGAATTATTGTAGTGAATTAAGTGAGTAGATTATAATATTGGGCATAATGAATTGCCAGACAACAAAATGTAAACGTGAAAAATAAATATAATAATAAAATAAAAACAAAATAAAATAAAATAGAATAACTTTTTGTGAGTTTATAAAACGACATATTATTAGAATTAATTGATATTAATTATTTAAAAGGGTATAACAATAGGGAATTTGGGAGATTTAACTGTTCACTTAAGATTGGAAAACTGGAAAGCTGAGCCCTATTTATTTCCAATATTTCCTGGTAAAATAATTTATGTTTACATGTGTTCTTGTGTAACAATTTCACCCCTACATCTGCATCGAACGAGTGATTCTCCAGTAATAGATGATTGGCAAAAGTTGAAGTGTCCTTATTCAATCTAAAAGACGCCATATGTTCAGCCACTCTTATATTCAAAGTTCGGGCTGTCTTACCGATGTAGAAATGTTGGAAGTCACTACACTGCAGTCTATAAATGCCAGATTCTTTTCACATAGCCTGAAAAAAGGCATGTGACGAGTCACTACTCATTTAAAGCGTATACAATTTAAAGTATGCATTAAGTAAATGTATAAAATAAAAATTCAATGATAACATTTTTCATTAAGGCCAGTCAAATTATACACGAGTAAACACATGTACAGTTTTACACGTCTTTAATTAAAATTGAATACACAATAGTGGTTAATTTTTTCATAAAAATATATTACATATATATATAATCACACGTGTACTCATGGTGTTACCAGCTTTTCTTCACTGCTGTACGCGCGCAAAAACGCACTTGTATTTAACATATAACATAAACTCAAATATTTCAACGTCTTTTTGTTACTCTTGCCTCCTTTTTATTCTATATTTATAACAACACCTAAACATAGCCCTATTTTTATTTCTACTTTGTCAAACGCTCATCAATAAGTTTATACACTTTTTAATACAATTGAAATATGCCTAGTAATTTAAACTACTCTGTGAAAAACTTAGTGAACGATAAATAAATAATTACAATTGAGGCCTAAAAATGAACCTTGGAAAATAAATTGAGACGTTGGTGACAGAATTATGGAAATAAAATATAACATAAATCATGTTATATTAAAGTACAATTTATCTCCTCTGTGATAAAAAGCTTATAAAATAACGATGGTGATTTGTCAGTATGCGATTAAAGTTAAATATGAAAACCTGTTTAAGCAATCAAAAATAAAAGCTTGATCTATGGAAAAAAGCGCTCGCTAAAAGCGCACTAAGGTCAAATTTCAACGCCACATTTTTTTCTAAGGTCAACATTTGATCGCAGTGTGTTTCAATTAGGGCATGAATGATGTTACAATAACAAAAATGTCTTTTGTAGGTCACTTTTTCTATTTGTGTACTACATTAATGAAATTAAAAACGTCGTCGAAAGGTTATTGAAAATTGTTTTTGAATGAAGGGAACGAATTTCACTTGATTTAAAGTGAACAGAATTATTTTTCAATTAATTATGTCACGGGTTTTTCTGGGTTAATGTGTATTTCTGATTTTTTCAACATAAGCGTCCTGAGAGGGTGTTTATTGAATTTAACAAATTTTATTGAAAATGCACAAATTACCAAATATTTATTAGCATATGAAATAAATTTATATTTATTGATATATAACATTTTTTTTCCAACAATTTTTTTTAATTACCGTTAGTGGTTGTCGTGTTCAGAAATCTTAAAAGATAATGATTTGAGTACTGAAATTGTGGAATAATTCAAAGTAATAAGTTGTGCTCAATACCAACTACTTGAATAATCTTTATGTCAATCATGTTACTTAGTAAACCTTTTTAACCCTCGTGTATTTCTCAAATATTTTAAGTATTATTCGTTAAATTTTATATCTAAGTCAATATAATAAAACATAATACAATTTTAATAGCTGCGTCTGATTAAAATCCATTTGCTTATATAGGCAAATTTATGTCATAATGAGCTCTCACCGCAAGAAATTAGATGCATTCGAAATGTCGTATCAAGGGCGTCTAGTCAGGATTAAATGGATTGCCAAACGGATTAATTCATCCATTTTCAAAAAGGCGAAGAGAAAAGACAGAGGTTTGAAAAACTGGCGACAATTGGTCGCGTAAACTGTTAAATAATTTTTGAAAAATGTTAACCTCAGAAAATTGGACTGAATAACCCGACTACAATGTTAATCAGCGTATCGATACTTCAGTAAAGTAGTGAGAGGACTGCGCATGCATCGATAGAGTTTTTCTGCGCATGCCTTCAAGTCATCCTTCACAGTCAAATAGAGAATGGTTGTTTATTAATTAAACAAAAACACAAATTGAATAATTGATTTTTATAGTGACCAACCAACGATCAATATTCGAAAGGGATTTTTTATACGATTTTCTCAAAGCAGAACATTAGTAGAATAAATGTGGGAAAGGTTACTATAATTATTCTAGAAATAAAATTGTCAGAAACCCTCACAAAGTTATAATAGCTTTATAAAAATAAGAAATAAAAAACAAAATATCAAATGAAATTTTGTGTTAAAACAAAAAAAGATGAAGAAAATTCGTCTCGGAAGCTGTTAATGGAAATCGCAATCTTCAATCATTAATCAACCTCATTTACGATAGTTTTATATTTTTAAAGAGACTTCTTAATAAAGTGGTTTCGGGGTCTGCCAGGACAATGATTGTTTGACGGAAGAAGTACTCGTCACAGGTTCGAGTGGACGTATCCCGTTCTTTCCTTTTCAAAAACGAGTAGCAAAAGATTTCTTTCAAAGGATTGAGATTCTGCAAGTACGCGAGGCGTAGCGTCTTGTTCTTTATCTACGTTTTTAATCTTCTTTAGAAAATTCGAAATGAAGATGAATAAAAATATTTTAATATTCCATTTCTGAAAATTCAGGTAGGTATTCGTATTATAAAACGTATTTTGGTTTACATTGAATTCCATTTTAATAACATATTATATATTTGATTTTATTAAAACAATATTATTAAATTAACTGATTTTTTACATTAATTTATCTGATTAAATTAAATAAAAAAAGTATATATTTAATAAAAGCAACAGTTCCAATAAAGTGAAAATTAAGAGTTGAGTGCGTTCATCGTCAGTTGAAAATAATTTTCAAAAGCTGAACAATACCGGTCAACTTTCAAAATAAGACCTGAAAAATATAAACACCTAGATTTTTTCATTTTTTTTGATAATTTCACATCAAAGATTATCGTTAATAATATTTTACTTGTTAATTTATCTGTTACATAAATCGAGTGTATTTATGGCAAAAAAAAATCGTTTGAACTTGGTGATCAGCCACTTATTTTCCTAACAGACTGAGGTCAAAAAGGAAATATATTATTAAAAAGATATACATCTTTCTATTCTATACTTTTTTGTCATATGTAATTACAAGGCGAATTCCTTAAAGTCCTCTCAAGCTTTCATATATGTTTTCCATCATCTATATATTAATAGTTGATAAAATAATTACAAATCACAATTCACAATTCACAAATAATCACAAATGTGTCCGTACTGATGTTCTCGGGACTTTTTCTTCTTCTACAAAATATTTTTGTTAGCGTATTTGAAAATTAGTTAAATAAAATATATATACTACGAAAAATGATTGTTAGCAAACTTGAACATTATTCCAAAAAAATCAATAATTTCCAATTTAAAAACTGCAGGGCTGTCGATATATGCGCCGAGGTCGATTTATGCTACTATGAAAAATGATTGTTAGCAAATTTGAAAATTATTCCAAAGATTTAATAATTTACGAAATTTCTGCTACTGCGAAAAATAGTTGTTAGCAAACTTAAACATTATTCCAAAAATTGAATAATTTACGAAATTTCTGCTTCTACGAAAAATAGTTGTAAGCAAACTTAAACATTATTCCAAATATTAAATAATTTACGAAATTTCTGCTCCTACGAAAAATGGTTGTTAGCAAACTTGAACATTATTCCAAATATTAAATAATTTACGAAATTTCTGCTCCTACGAAAAATGGTTGTTAGCAAACTTAAACATTATTCCAAAAATTGAATAATTTACGAAATTTCTGCTTCTACGAAAAATAGTTGTAAGCAAACTTAAACATTATTAAAAAATTAAGTAGTTTACGAGGTCGATTTATGCTACTATGAAAAATGATTGTTAGCAAATTTAAACATTATTCCAAGAATTAAGTAATTTACAAGGTCTATTTTTGCAACTACGAAAAATGGTTGTTAGCAAACTTAAACATTATTCTAAAAATTAAATATTTTACGAAATTTCTGCTACTACGAAAAATGGTTGTTAGCAAACTTGAACATTATTCCAAATATTAAATAATTTATGAAATTTCTGCTCCTACGAAAAATGGTTGTTAGCAAACTTAAACATTATTCCAAAAATTGAATAATTTACGAAATTTCTGCTTCTACGAAAAATAGTTGTAAGCAAACTTAAACATTATTAAAAAATTAAGTAGTTTACGAGGTCGATTTATGCTACTATGAAAAATGATTGTTAGCAAATTTAAACATTATTCCAAGAATTAAGTAATTTACAAGGTCTATTTTTGCAACTACGAAAAATGGTTTTTAGCAAACTTAAACATTATTCCAAATATCAAATAATTTACGAGGTCTATTTCTGCTACTACGAAAAATGACTGTTAGCAAACTTAAACATTATTCCAAAAATTAAGTAATTCACGAGGTCTTTTTATGCTACTACGAAAAATGGTTGTTAGCAAACTTAAACATTATTCCAAAAATTAAATAATTTACAATTTAAATACTGCAAGGCAGGGCTGTCGATATATATTTCTTTTACTATCAGAATTTCTGGCTTATTCAATAAATAGGTTTGTAATTTTTTTTTCACGCCAGTAAATTTTCTGACTACTTAAAAATGCAACAAAATCCCCCCTTTGAGGTCAACGGGCTTTCAGCTAGTATTTACTTAAAAGTTTCACAAAAGCTTATAGTTTTTTATTATAAATTCGTTGTAGAAATACAAATAGAAAAATAATATTATTGTTGTATATGCCCCACAAGTTGATAGTGACAAAACATTGTTACACTGAGTCTACTAGGTGACTAAGCAGTCGATAAACATACCCTTAAATTCTACGATTTTTAATTTTTTCAGAAGAAAATAAAATTGAATTGTTATGGTGTAAGAATATAAAGGGTATTGGTTTTTCTTTAACATTAATTGTAGTAATGTGAGCAGTGAATAAGTTGAACTTTTTATTTTTTAATTAAATTGCCCCTTTTCTCATAAAATTTATTTTGATCAATAAACACATTAAGTACTACTACTTTTGTGATGTTTTCTGTCAATTCCTAAAAGAAATAAATTATATTTATAAAAATAAAATACTATGTCGATTTTGATCAGGACCGAGGAGCAACTCAAGGAGCTCAAGGAGCAAATATTAAATTTCAACGGTAGACATCGATCGTTGCTTGAATAATTTTCACAAATGTGTGTTTCTTGTATTTCAAATTTTACTTCATATTATTTATGTTTTGAAAAATTTGCCTCAGCTGCGTTTCTCTACATCTAAAATTCATATGAATATTTGAAAGAATCAAAGAAGCAGAGGAGATAAATAAATTTTATTAGAAGATCATTCTCACTACGTATAATAAATTTGAGACCTTATATACCCACAATTATATACTAAATAGAAAAACAAATGATAAGATAATAGAAAAAGCACTAAATGCTAAAAATAAACTAACGAATTTGGTAGCTTTTATAACACGGAAGTAACTTAATAGCTTTCTTTACAACATTTATTTGTTACTAAATAAATCGTGTCATTACCCTAAGCCAATTAGAAAATTTAGAATCCAATTGAAGCAGATTGCACTGAATGAATCTGTTGTAAATGTGTCTTGTTTATTTAGAATACGCTGATTTTAACAAAACCAGATTCATTGTATATACACGAGATAAATATTTATCTTTTGAAGTGATAAATAATGAAGTGGGTGCGCATAAAAACAACGAAATTGTTTGGTATCAGTGTCTACGTTATAAAATTGTAATTGGTAATATTATAAAATATGATACGTATCTATGTAAATTAAATTTCTTTTAAAAAATACGTATGCATGGAAATATCTTTTTTTATATATGAATAAACATAAGACAAGCATAACATATAGTAGAAAATGTTTACTATAAGTAATATAAAAAAGGTTAAAAACTTTTCATTATTTACTTTGACGATAATTGTTCTTATGTCAATAATATTATTGTTCTTATGTCATTGAGTATTAAATACAGAATAGTTTTTTTTGCAAAACTTTGTATTACATAAGCTTATCTGCTATTTTTATTTTGATGTTTGAAAGAAAAAAATAACAACCCTTTTATATGAAATCAAGGAAACTACAAAGCTTTATAATAAAGCTGCATAAATTCTTTTGGCAAGTTAACTGTTATCAATGTTTTTCATTGTATTGTGTTTTTGACTTTCTAACCGGATATTTATTTCGAATGTAATTACAATTTTTGTGTTAATATACTTCAACACATTCATAATTTCTTTGTGAAGTATCTTTATTGAAATAGATTTAATATTTTTTGTGCTCAATTTTATGGATATATTCAGACTAGTTTTTTTGCTTAAAACGATTTTTATGTAATCTAGAATTAATTATTGGGCGTATTAATCATCTGTCATTATAATAGATTTGTTTTTTTTAAATAGGCAAGAAGAAATTTAATTTATATATGACGAATCTAATTTGGAAAATATTACATAAATAAACCGTATTTGATGTAAATTGTTTTCAAAAATAGTTCGTTGAAAAATACGTGTGTATTACGCAAAGCAGTTTTGAAAATTTTGAATTATTGACTAAAAGAAGCTAAATATAACTACCGATATAGCGGAGTGTAGGAAGAACGTTATGATTGTATTATTTCCATTTAAAATTCTGAAGATATATTTTTTTAATATATTGGTATTATTTTATAATAATGATAAAACGTAAAAAAAAATAAAAGTTTATCAGAACTTCCTTCCAAAGTATCGGATTCCTTACATTTTATTTTGAATTTACCCACTCAAGTAATTGTTAAATCTGTAAATAATAATAGGGTGTTTTAATTAGCAGAAATTCACTTCATTGTTTGTTTTACCAATATAATAAATGAGTCAGTCAAAAGTCGACTTTATTATATTATATGGCAACTTTGTTCAAATGAATTTATTAAAACAGCTACTTTTCGGTTCTAGATTTTTTTTATTGTATATATATTTTGCGACAATATTTTTTCAAATTCGTCTTGGTGTTATCAAGGTGTGTTTTTTTAAAAACATTTTTACCTAACTTTACAAAAGTCGATTTTTTTATATTTTATGGCAACTTTGTTCAAATGAATTTATTAAAACATAGCTACTTTTCGGTTCTAGATTTTTTTTATTGTATATATATTTTGAGACAATATTTTTTCAAATTCGTCTTGGTGTTATCAAGGTGTGTTTTTTTAAAAACATTTTTTCCTAACTTTACATACTTTACAAATTAAATTACGGAGGCTACAAAATTGTAATTGCGTTGAAAGCTGACTAAAAAAATTATTAGGTAAGGTTGAATTCTATAAAAGTTTTATGACTTCGTGTAATTTATAGTTATGTATTAACAAATGTATAAATATTTTTTGTCCATAACAAATGAAAAACAATATCTTGTCTGGCTATAATATGAACAAAAACTATTTTTTTTTGTGAGATAAATATTTCACTTGCAAAATTTACTTTTTTTATTTTAATACAGACAATAATCATACGAATACATTAAGATCCATTACTAATTACTTGTCAAAAAAAATAAGTTAACAATATTTTTGAACGGATATGTCACTACATCAATGTAACAGCAGAACAATCTGAAAGTCTTAGTATAGACTTATAGAGTTAATGGTGTAATCAAAAGCTTTTCACAAAATCCAATACAATCTTTATTACATGCAGAATAGTAATGTCAAATTCTGATTAGAATTTTCGTATATATATTGTGCTACACTACGACAAAAAGATGACAGTATATCAATAAAATTTAAAAATGCACAGTATTTGTATATGAATTATAGTGTTGGGTGTTACTTTTGCATTAATAGTATGTTGATGTTTGAGTGTCACTTTTAAATAATATCCCTGTAGGTCATATTTTGAAATAACAGTGTATTTGCATTTGCATATAACCATTGCATTTGATTCATCATTTTATATTTTGCCTGTAATGGCATTCTTAGCCCAAAACATGTTTTTTTTCAAATGCTTTACAGTTGCATTGATGTGGCGATGTGTCTAATTGGTTTGGTAAAAGTCAGTGGGTAGTAGAACTACCCAAAGATGGCAAAAGGCTACTCTGTGAAACTGGTTTTTGGCATATTACTGATTAATATTCGGAGAATTTAAATAAATATGCATAGCACATTTTCGCTTTACGAAAATAAAATAGATGTTAGTCAGAAACGTTAAAATAATTAAACTAGTTCGTCTATATGGAAACACAAAAACGTAATGAGTCATTTTATAGTGTGACGTCATTATATCGCTAGTAACAAAATATTTTATTTTAAAATTCCCTATCGCAGAATTTTTCATTGGGGTTTATCGTACATAATTTATGTATTTAATTTATAATCAATACAAAAAATGTTTGTATCTTACACCATCCGTGCGTCCAGTAGAAAATGACAAAATTTCGACTTTTATTTTGTAAATTACTTAAGAATTAGAATCAATTTTTAGTTTATTTGTAAACCTTGTGATTTAATGTCTGCTGGTGCTTCTCAATGAGACGAAACATGTGTAACGTGTTTTAATACAAAAAATGGAATAACAAAGTTACCCAATTTAATTTGATGTTTAAAATGAACTTCCACAAAGTTACCGTCGAATCCATCGAATATATTAAATATTCAATAAAAAATATGTAAACTTCAAAGTATTCTGAAGATCTGTCCGGCTATTTTTTATTAGATTTGACGACGTTCACGGCCAGAGATTGAAATATTTGTTTTGAATCGAAGAATTAATTATTAAAAAATCTATGCCCGATTTTACTTTTTGCTTCTGTTTGCAATTTTTTCACTCCATTAAAGTTGACGTAGTATCTACTACATCATACTTTTTGCTGTTTAATATATGTATTATTTCGAATAGTTTTTAACTTAATATAAAAACATTTAAAATTTATATTGGAAGCAGAATGTGAAACTTTCAATAAAATTATTCAAGTCTTATTTTTTGAAAATTATGTTATTGTATGTAATTGAATAAGTTATCTTTTATTTTTATTGATACAACGATTGAATAAGTTAAATATAGATGTAGTATGTAGTAGTAGTAGTTAGTAAATAATTGTCTTGGAATTTAAAATAGATTTGTATTTATCTTGAGAGTATTTGAATCAACTTTTGGATGGTATTTAACATTAAACATTAAATAGTTATATTAAAGAGTCAGTATTTATTTAGAGTATTCAGTTATTATAATATTTGAATTTATTTTAGCCTCAAGTGAGTTTAATTTTTAAAACCAAACCTAACTTAAGCTTACCATATTTTTATAATCACAAATTGAAAAAAATACCAACCCTTCTATGTTTATATTTTAGTATTATATTAATACTGATCACATATAATTTTTTTACCAACCATTTTTAAACAGTATTTTTTTAATCAAAGCCTAAAATTGCCCTCCTTCCCTTTCAATCTTAAAATAACGGAGCAAAGCGATAGTAATTAGTTTACCTATCGCCATGTCCTTGGCGTTACCTTTTGAAAAAGAGAGATTGAGCAAATCAGTAATAAGAAGTTCTCGTAGAAAAAAAAATTGAAAAGATAAATTCCACATTAACTAAAGTCGATTACTACTAGTGATATTCATTAATAATTTTACTCATTAGACGCCTTGCATTGTGAATTTAAAATTTTTTTTTGCTAATACGGACAAAATTAATTTAATATCTAAATGTTTCAATTTACTAATTTTAAATATACCTTCAAAATTATCGTTTTAATCTCCTTACCCAATTATTTTGTAATGCAATTGTAAATAGTTGCATTTATTTGTAGGAAGTTTTTTACTTTTTATTATAGTCGGCTTAGTGTCACTTATTCATATGTAGTACGTATCAAGTAAATTATTTTCATTTTTGTATTATCATTTGCTGTATCACCCTTATTAGTTTTACTTAGTTTTGTAAAAATAACCTTTATGTTCAGTTGAAAATGGCAGTGATGAGTGAAACCGGTTTTGATCTCAATAAGTAAATGTAAAGTTGGCAATTACCATGTTTATGTCAATGTAAACAATGTCGGATGTTGTTTCCAACACATTGATGAAACCTCTTGAATTTTTTAAAGTAAGTACACAACGATCATTAAATATATATATTTTTTTGTATATTTTGAACACGACAAAACAATTACACAGAGAAATACTCTCAATTATAAGTCTTTGGTGTGTAAACGTTTGCCAATGAATGAAATATGTATGCAAATTATTAGATGACGCTTAGTCAAGCAAATAATATAATGTGCCTGAATATGTTCGCGTACATACTTCTTCGCTATTTATAGACATTATTTATTCACTGTTTATTTACTGAATATCATTCAAATAATAAATCATATTCTTAATATTCACAAACAAACTGTTGGTGAATAAAATAAAATAAAATATTCAATTCAATGAAAAACCGAATACACATTTTTATCACCAACACTTTACATTTCAAAATGAAGCGTTTATTAATGTATAATATATTATATAAAAATCTATTATTAGGCCTTTCAACAGTTTTTATATGATGATTATTATACAAATAATAATCAAACCCTAACCAAATCCTACAAAGGTGTGTGGTTTAATTTGATGTTTTTATTGTGTAGATATGAAGGTACTACCATAAGCAAATTGTTTTCTGCTCCGTTCTTTGTTTTAAAGAGAGTTACAAAATATCATTAGAATATGACGTTCTGATAATGAATGCACGACTTTAATTTTTACATACAAATATGTTAGTACACAGTAAAAAAATCAATACAGAAATGATTTACGTGTCAATAATGTTTATTAATAATACAGGAAACAACCGAATTTCTGATACAAAATTTGACACAAAAAGATAATTTTTATCATGAATGAATAATAAAATTGAATGTAAATTATCTTGTCATAGATAGCTCCTCAACTGTTTTGTACAAGATAGAGATTTTTTTATCATTTTACAGACTTATACAATCACTTTTAAATATCTATACCACCGTTTTCATATTTTTTGAGGAATATTTAAATACATAAACTTAATGATCAATGTATGTACATTTTTTTTGTTTAAAATATTTGAAAACCAGTAGGGTAAAACCTACTATTATTGGCCATCTTCAATTATTGGCCACATGCATATAAAATCTAGTTTTATAAGATATGAAACTAATATTACCACTCGTTGACTTAATAATGAAGTTCATTAAGTATTCCTCCGTTGGTATTGTGATTGAAAGCAGTGTCAAATAATCTAAAATCTGATTTTAAACTTACTGTTGAAGCGTTGCCGTGAAACAAGTCAGATTTGTTGTAAAAATCACAAGGGTTTGACTTCCGTATAGAGGTACGTTACACATCTACATGTTCATTAAATAAATTGAAAATAGATTTGAGTAGTTTGTCTTTAGTGTATTTACAAATCATTCACTGATTGAATTGGATATATTTTTCTAAAAAGTTATAATAGTGGTGGCCAATAATTCATTACAATTTGTTGAAGAATTTCTATTATTGGCCTGGCTAATACAATATGTGACTTATAAGTAAAATAGTCATTTTTATTTCGAAAATAGTATTTTGAAATATTAATAATCACCCATGTATTTATCAGATTTTTTCGACAATCCTATATAAATGTTGGCCACCTGGCCCATAATTGTGGTTTTGATGGCCAATAATTAAAACTTTTTTCACGCAATAGAGTAAACATCATCAAAAAAAGCATTATTATTAAATGCAGAAAAAAAATATTAGTAACGACAAAAAATTTGAATGATGGAGAGAACATTGACTATAAAATTTCTGAACTCTTTGACATCAGTTATTCAGACTCAGCATTAGATGAATTGATTAAGCACGTCAAAGATAATAACGAACTTGGATTATTAATTTTTGATAACATAGATTGTGTGGTCAAGTGGTCAACGTCGTTGACTTCGGCTACGGAGGTCACGGGTTTGAATCCCAGTACGGATAGTTTTATAAATTGATTTTTCAATCGATTTATGAATTTCTGTCCGAAGGCATGGATGTATGTGATGTATTCCTCCCTCCCACCTATCCTATCCTATGAACGGGGCGTATCGAGAGCGTTAAGCTAACCACTAGTCCTGTCTAGCCCTATCTTTTATTATTCTTTTTTTTTTTTTTTGGATATCAAATTTATGGAGCTTTAAGTACCAGGACGCGCTAGCGTCAAGGATCTTCTAGTCTCCTTCATCGATAAAGTTTTTGAAGAATTGTAAATTGTATCCTCTTACCATCGTTTGCAGACGAAAGGGCGTGATCTCTACAGAGATAAGAAGTTCACGGGAACTCTATATGCATTATTTTGCAAATCACACTCTATATACTTCCCATAATGTATCCGTACATGTACACACACATACGCATACATACATACACACATACAGTACACAAAAAAGTCAAACAAAGAGAGTCATTTTCGTGATGCTAATTTTGTTCTAAAAGTGCCAATTTTAGACGACATAAGATCTATGGAGGGTCGTCGAGCAGAACTGCTCTCGGTCTAAAACGATTCTCAGGCAGTGTCTCGTCATAGTTGTGGAGATTAGATATCGTTGGGTTGGGATGTTTTCCTACTTTGCTGTGAAACTTTTGAGATATGTCACGAATAAACTCGCGGATGGTAGGTATTTTCAAGTCTCTGTGAAGCAGCGTGTTACGCACGTACCACGGGGCGTTACATATCTGCCTCAGTGATTTATTTTGGACAATCTGGAGAATTTTCATATGTTTATGGTGAGCATACGTCCATATTGAAGCAGCGTACACCATGATTGATCGAGTAATTGCTTTGTAGAGGAGCAGCTTGCTTTTGAGAGTAAGTTTGCTCCTCGCGTTAAGCATAAAATACAACCTTGCCTTTGTAGCATTAGCTTGTCGTTTTTTAATCGCGGGGTGTTCGTTAAATTTAAGTCGACTATCTAGCGTGAGTCCAAGATACTTAACCGAATTGGACCACTTGATCTCTGTGTTGTGCATGCGTATGCAAGCAAAATTAGGTTTTCTGATAAAACCCTTGGAAAACACTACTGCCGCGCTCTTTTCGGTAATAATTTTGATTCGCCATTTGTCGCAACAGTCTGCAATTGTATCAGCAGTTGATTGAACATGCGTGACAGCGCTTTGTCGATTTCGATATTTAGCTAAAATAGCCGTATCATCTGCATATTGTGCTATAATTGCGTCGTTTTCTCCGCCGGAAGGAATGTCATAGGTGTATATATTGTATAATATGGGTCCCAAAACAGAGCCTTGCAGAACTCCCGCCCGAGTTGACCTTGGTGAAGATCGAATTCCATCCATTTTAACGTTGAAACATCTGCCTGTCATGAATGAATTGAGAATTTTTACCAGTGGTGATCCTATGCCAGCCTTCGACATTTTGAATACAAGCCCTTCAGTCCATACTCTGTCGAAGGCTTTTGCGATATCTAAAAAGAGGCCAGCCGTGACTTCTTTAAGAATGAATCCACTTGTAATAAACTCCGTTACTCGGAGGAGTTGGTGGTTTGTCGAATGGCTAGCACGAAAGCCGTGCTGAGTGTCTGGGATGATTTTTTTCACCGTAACAACTTCTTGTAACCTAATCTTAATTACACGTTCTAAGACTTTGCTCATTGCGGGGAGCAGACTTATTGGCCGATGATTTACTGGGAGAGTATGATCTTTTTCAGATTTTGGAATGAGAATAATATCAGCTTCTTTCCATCGTGCCGGAAAATATTGTAATCTCAAGCACGCATTGATGATGTTTACTAGCGAATCAATGCCTTTTTCCGGGAGCTGCTTGAGAGCCTTGTTACCAATTTTGTCATTGCCCAACGCTTTCCTGTCAGGTAGATTTTTGATGAGACTTTCCACCTCGGCAAATGAGGTGGGATAGATAATTTCGCCGTTTACATCTTGAGATTGATCTAGAATTAACTTTGCAGCGATTTCTATATCGAACGCATTTTTATTCATGACTAAATTGCTTGGGTCTATTGTGTTGGGTGTAAATTGGCTTTCAAGGCTGTCTGCAAACTCTTCAATTTTATCATTGATGGTGAAAACAGGTCCTTTTGGTCCGTAAAGCGGCATCAGGGGGTGTTTTTCTGCGCGGAGGGCTTTAGAGAGGGCCCAGTATGGGTCACTTCCTTTAACAAGATCACTTAATCTGTCGTCAGAAGTTTTTTCGCGGTAAGCTTTCATAGAGTCGGATTTCAGTAGACAGACGGTTAACGCGCAGCTTAACTAAGGGGTTACAGAATTTTATCCATTATTTTCTTGCACGCCGTCTGTCATTAATAAGAATTTTAATTTCTATCGGCAGAGGTTTACTGTAAGATGTATTTTGTAAAGTTTTTGTAGCATACGCGGCAGCTAAGTTAATGTTTGTGTTGAGATTAAGAATCTCAAAGTCAATGCTTTGGTTATCTTTTACGTCTCACTGAGGAATTATTATATCGTCAATAAAGGTCTCAAATACGTCCCGTTGGACTACTTTTTGCGTTTGGCTTAAGTTATTACTACTAAGATATGTTGGATACCTAACCTCAAGATGACAGGATGATGATCCGAATTAAGCTCGTGTAGTATATGAGTTTCATAAGGAAGGTTGACTCCACTCAGAAAAGCAATGTCTATAAAATCCGGTATTCCTCCGTTTCTTGGTAGAGTTGTTGGTTCAGAGGGTGCAGCTAAAATTGCTTCAGTATTCTTAATATAAGATTTTAGCTGTCGTCCGCGTGAGTTTGTTAGTCTACTGTACCATTCTAGGTGCTTTGCGTTGAAATCACCAGCGGCAATTGTAGGTACACCGATAGGAATAACTACTTTTAGGTCCCTAGTCAATATTTGACCGTCAGGAGGGCTATAGATAGAAACGAATCTAATGAGGCCTGAATACTTCGTATTTACGACTATCGCGTTTGCTTCTAGTTTGCCTTCAAATGCTAGCAGTGGGACTGCACAATGGTCTATGTGTTTTTTTTTTTATGTAAATTGCGGTCTCTCCTCCTGAGGTACGGGTGCGATCAAAGCGGTAAAAAGAATAGTTTGGTATTGTGGGACGGTGTGAAGGTTTGAGAAAAGTCTCATTTACCAGGAGAATATCAATTTTATACCTTGATAAAACGTCAATTATCGCCAGTTTGTCATGTCTTAGGGTACCTCCACTGTTCCAGTGAAGAACCTGTAAGGATGCCGGCCGGATTTTATTAGCCATTGTTGGTATCAATGGGCGCCTCTTGGGCGGAATATTTAACCAAAAATTGGTTTCCGATGGTCACAATTTTGCGCCATTCGTTTAATTAATATTTTTATTATTGAGAATATTAAAACATAACGTGTATGTATGATTCATTGATAAGTGGTGAGTAAAACACTAATTACGATAAAAACATGTTTGAAATGATATATTATATCAATTTTCATTTATTTTGTAGAAGCATCAGTTATTGATAAGACTATTTTAATAATAACAACTAATTAAACTTATCTACAAACAAAAATAACATTTATTCTCTCAAAAATAAGCATAATTTCGAAAAATTAATTGTTTTTAATAATACCAAGACTGATATTTTTTATCCAATACTGGAGATGTTTATGTACATTTTTTAATAAATAATTTTGCTAGTCTGATCAAGACGAAATATTTATTGCTATTTTTATTTTTTTAAGAAAATCGGTATTTGCATACAATTATTATAATATTTTTTGTTGCTTTATATGTATTTAAAACTGTTCAAAATTTGCTGTTGTTCTGTGATCACATTGCTTTTTTTTATTTTTAAGGTTGAAAGGATCTCAAAATGTTTTGGCTTTAACATTGTGGTGGCAAACTGATTGACTGATGTAGAATTCAATGTTTATTAGTTATAATAAATATGAAACTTAAATGATAGCCATACATAAATATAGAAAGATACGTTAAATTACAATTATAAAGTAATTATAATTAAGCATTTCGACTGAGGGTGCTTGATGGAGTTTCAATATCAAATTTGAATTGTTTGAATTTTGTACTTTCCATGAGTTTTGTCGCTAACGACCCGGGTTTCGCCTTTAGGCATCTTCAGGCATTCCAAGTGTACGGATGTACTTGAACTGACGCGTAGTAAACAGTTTGTATCGTTTATAAACAAAAATATAAGTAGATCATTAAGTTATAAGGCTATTCAAATGTAAATTAGCGAAAATTTAATGTATACAATTTTCAATGGATTAAGTGGGTTTGTTATAATTATGGAGATTTTTTGAAAATATTAATGACCAGATAATATCATAGGAATGTTTAAAATAAATCTAGTGTTTTATCCGACCTATTACTAATGAGTTGATTTGTTTTTAAGCCTTTGAATTAATATTTAATGATAGCAAGTGCTTGAATTATTAATAAAATGACAATTATTTAAAAGGGGTACAACAATGGAGAATTTGGTAGATAATATTGCTCGTTTAAAATTGGCAAACTGTTAAGCTGAGCTCGATTTATCTCTAAGATTTCTTGGTAAAATAATTTAAACTCGCCCCTGTTAGTATGTAACAAATCAATACCTGAGTCAAAATTAAACGTATGGTTTTCAAGAATTAAATGATTGGCAAAGGTGGAAGTGTCTTTTTTTAAGCGAAAAGCGTCTAAAAAAGATAAAAGATACAAAATTCAAACAATTCAAATTCAAAAAAATTATAAAGTACATACGAAAGAAATAAAAAAACATTTTAATTTTCCAATTACGGATCATCCAATCATAAAAAGAAGCATAATTTGTTGCCTTTGTTTTTTTGTTAACCCTGCATGAAAAGGATCAACTTTTTAAATAAATCAAGCAAAAGTATATTTTTGATTGAAAAAAAACGATTTAAATGTATAAAATAAAATATTCCAATGGAATAAAACTGGTATGTTATTCTTATTTGGTACTTGAGGTCTTAAATTATAAATTTGATCAAATGTGACGTAGTTAATTGTCAAATTGATTCCGTTTCACGCAAAATCACATATTTTCATTATATAACGTTGAAAATATAATATGTTATAAATTCTATAGCACGCTTGACAGGATGTCATGCCGCCCACAGATTTTGATTCGACTGACAGCGTTCGTTTATAACGCACGTTTTAATTTTATTTATGAACTTTTAACCCACTAATATGCATTGTCTCAAAATGAAAACTAATTGAGAGACTAAATATATGTTTTGGAAAAATTCTCGAACCTAATAATAATACTCAGTTAGAATTCGTATTTTTTTTTACATTTAAAGCTTGCTTAAATGGTAAGTAAATGAGAATTTTTAAATACAGTATTAGGTGCATTGTATGTAAAAAATATTGTAATTCATTTATTATTTAAAATAGTTCACAGTGAATGGTTTATTTATTTTGAAATATTTATGAGAACTGTTTTTTTCAAATTTGTCGCATAATTTATTTGCTTGGAAGTTAATGTATTGACAGTGATAAAGTTGTAACACAACTCACTAATCGTATTATTTTAAAAATTATTTTTTTAATTGAGACTGATGGGTTGAAACATCAAAACGTCTGATGGCAAATATTTGGATTCGTGCCAATGAATTGAGCAATAAATAAAACAGCTGTTATGTACATGAAAATTTTTGTGGCTGAATTCATCATGTTTCAGTACTTGCTTTCGACATTTCTTAATTTTATAAAATATCGGTTTTTCTTTTTTATCATGATAAGAAAAATTGATAATCATATATGCGTTCGTGAGCTAAATAAAAATATTTGTGGTAAAAAAATACGTACTTTTTTGTGAAAAGAAAAAAATCTTCTTCAAACAGCTATGCTTTCCAAAATCCAGCCATATTATGTTGTTTTCTTATATTTGCGGATTAAGCAGCAAGTTTCTCTTAAAACCGATGGATCAAAGGAATTTACATATATAGTTTTTTTTTTACTTTTTTTTCATTCAAAACGTCATTTTCCTATTAAATAATTATGACAATTTTCAAAATGATTTTCTTTCATAATTATTGCAATTGCTAAAAACATTACTTGAAGTTTTACTGCAATGTTTTAAAGTCTTCATTACAGTAATTGGTGAACAATTTCCTATTTTACAAAAAGGTTCGTAGACCTAATACACAAATAATTAAATTCCACAAGTTGTTTAAATAGTTCAAAGAGTGTCGTGGTGATTTGATGGTGATATTTAATTCAGCTATCATTAAAATGATTATATCAAGTCTCGCATTGGAATATTTATCAATATTAATTTTATAATTTGGATAAAATTATTATTTTGTTATCATAATTTAAAATAAAACGAGTTTTAAATCTACAATACATTACTTAAAATTGGCAAAAGTATTTACTATTGCATTGAGAAATAATATTATTTATCTCGAAAGATTAATATAACTGAGGCATAATTTTTGGTTTCCAGTAGTGTTTCGATAAGCCGAAACGAAAAGACATGACGTGTCGGGCTGTCATAATATCTTTGAAATGAGAAATGATTCTAGACATATTTTAGGATAATTCAGTCATTCATTGTAGAAATATATTGTACATGTGTTGTTCGGTGGTATATTCTTGTGAAAGAAATTTATTTTCTTCAATTTAAATGCATTATAAATTAAATGTCTACAATGAATCCTTAAAATGTATTTATATTTATGAAAAACTGGCACCAATATGTAGTTAAATTTCCCTTTTTTGCACATATCCGTGTTTGACTTGTATGTTTTTTTTTAAATATAATGACACTTTTTAATGAAACCAGACAGCCTTTTCCAAAAAGTCGAACATTATTCTAATGTCAGAGGCGAATTATCAAAAAACCATTTCTAATTTGTTTTCATTATTTTATTTTACAAAAAATCATTTACATTGTATCAAACATTTTTAAAGCAAACTAAAGCACAAACATATGACAAAAATATTTAAAGTAGCTTAAAATCAATAAGATAACTCGTGTTATTACGACGGTATAACGTCCAATAAAATAAGAGAATCAATGCTTTAATTTATTTTTTACACTATGGTACTCCCTTAGACTTAAGTGATCATTTTGCTACAATACATTCAGGAAAGATTTTAATCAGTCTAAATTGAAAAATCAAACCTGATTTCGTGCCTTATAATGATTGTCGCTTTCCATTAAATCAGAATTTGTAATTTTAGCGGCATATAATATTTTAATTATTTTTAATGCAATTATCGTTTTAAATAATTCATTACAATCTGAAAAGATAAATCATCAATACATCCTGGGCGATCGGTAGACTAATCTCTAAACTCTAGGAATTTTTATTATATGGCTTTCGGTTCAAACGGTACACAGAGAAGAGTGAATTAAAAAAAAACACGTTAAAATTTTCATTTCAATCAAGCTGGCGTAATTTGTTTGAAATATAAAACGCAAACAATGCACTGTGTTCACCACATTTCATTGGAATAAGTACCGTATTTACAAACACCTGTCAGTTGAAAAGTGCTTTCCCATGATTTCAAATATTTGTGATCAGACTCGTAGCAGTGGCACCAAGAATAGTTTCTATTATGGCAAACGCTCGACTTGAGAGATACCTACGCCACCTTTCATTGCGAAAAACCAATTTAGTTCCTCACTGATCAATTCAAAGCGTATTTAGTATAGATTGGCTAAAAAATATCTTACCTTAGAAAAATATTTTTTAATACATATTCCTTCTTAATCTAGAGCTTTATGTTGATTTTTTTTATCGGGAACGGCTGGAAATCTTTATCCTTTTTTAAATCAGGTAAAGATACAATAATATGGGATTAAAAAAAATGTTTTCCAGATTGGATATGTTGGTTTGAAAGTTACGTAAATACTAAAGATATTCACGATTGACTCTAAAAGCAATCTTTAAAAATACACAAAAAACATGCTAATCTTAAGCCACTAAATTTAGCTGCATAAATGCATGAGAAATTCGTGGTGGGTGGATAAGGGCACATTGAATTAAGCCTTTAAGAAATTGAAAAGAAACAAAGCCTTGCTAAGAACACCAAAAAAATTATATATCATCTAACTTAAGCCATCGCCCTGAAAATTGACCATCGTAACTTATCATATTTATGATTTTGGGGTGGTGTGACTTCTTCCAAATATTGAAATGCAAAATGTAACTGGGTGGAAGACATTTGAACTCTTGTAGTGTGTAACTCTCAAACGAGATTATATTGATTTTGATTTTCAATGTGTCTATTTTGTTTTCTTTTTACAAAATACTTATAATGACTACATATGCTAAGACTAAACTGATTCTTCAGTATAATTTTTGATATACAGATTGAGTTATCAATGTAAGAAAACGTAATAGTAACTTTATAGTTTTTGTAGAAAAAATGAGATATAATTTAATTGTTTATTAGCCAGCCTGTACATTTACCGACCATTCAAATGCACCGTCTCGGAAAGTAGTGTCTGCTTGATAAAAATGGAAAGCTACAGTCATTCTTCGTAAATAGTCAATTTACGGATGAATGGTTAATTCTTCGTTAAGCCCGCTGACTAAATTGGATAATAGTGATAAAGTTTCCGTATAAATTCTACAGAAAATAAAGATTTTCTCGTTTTTATCATGGAATTTTTATTTTCCGTTATTGCTCACAGTAAAAAGGTATATTTTAAAGGTTATATATCTTAAATTGATTAATCTCATAGATGCGTCATTGGGATATTTATGTATCAAGTTACATTCAGTTGTTTAGAATGTGGATGTAATATTACTGTTAATTTGGAAAGATAATATTTTGATGAAATAAATTATTTTTCAACTTACGACTTTCATCGTTATGTTCATGTGAATAAAAAATATTTAGTATTCAACAATGCTTTGGCGGTCAGTTATTGTCCAGTTACTATTCATACTTGTAGTTGATAACTAAAAATAAATTATGCTAATAAGCAATACAATAGCAAGTGTGCTCCCAAAAAAACAAACGACACCTTAATCGAAATCTCCATAGAGTGTTTAACTGCTTGTTATTCTCTCACCAAGCCACTCATTAATGAAAGGGTTGAATAGTTTACTACTTTTAATACAATTATTTGTGAAAAATTTAATGAAATACTAAGGTATAATTAATAAACATAATTTAACAATTCGTATGCAATATTCCTGTAAGCTTTCCAAGTCGAAAAGACTACTAAGTTCTCGATCTTCTGATCATTTTTTTCTAAGTTTATTTTCTCGGAGAGCCACAAAAACAGATCAATTTCTTTTTCACTGCCGCAAGTCGTTTCGAGAGAATTTATGCTTTTAAAGCTTCCATTGCAGTAGTCGTATATTTCGTCCGCCAAACATTCCCCATGGAGAACTTAGGTGGTATATGCACTTTTTTCTTATATTATTTTTACACAACGATATAAAGACAGGATAAAAAAGGGTCAGAAAACATGCGTAACATCAAAAAGTTTTACAGCAGACCTTTTTTTTCACACAGATATGTAGATAAATGGTAAATGTTTTCCGAACGAAAATTTGAACAAAACTTTTATAAGAAGAATAATTGTTGAATATATTATACATTTCTGAAATACTTCACTTGTCCCTTTGGAATGTTTCATTCCATTTTCTTAAATGTTTGAATTGTTTTTTCGTCAACCTTTGTTCAATATAAAATTTAACGTTTTGATATTCTCCTTACTTCATACCATTTTTTTAAAAACACTGAATGTGATTTATCGATAAAGTTTTCTAGATATTATTTCTTTTTTAGTCTGATTATTTTGAAAGAATTAATTTCAATGTGACAATGGGGTTTTTCAGCAATTTATACTTTATTTGTAAATTTGACTTTATGCGTTATTATGATAAAGAAAAATTTATATTCATTGCACGAGAATGTTTCGCAACAAGTATATTTATTTTTTACAGGTCAGTATGGTTTTACTCTCTTATGTATTTTTTGCTTAAAATTAGAAATAATAAAAAAACATACTAATTCAAAACGACTTTTTCGTAAATCAATCATATGCCGATTTCTGTACTTAGGTTTGTTACATTACCAAATCCGCTTAACTCGGTAACTTTTCGTCGCGTAACTTTTGAGTTTCATGGCAACAATTTAAACTTAAAACAGTAACTTGTTGCTCAATAAAATATAATATAAACAACTCCTTTCCGCAGATGTTTTCACAAATGATAAGTAATAAACTTGACCATGCCCATTACTTTTTAAAGCTGTGTCTTAGATATGGTGTATAATATGACATGTGACAGACAATCTCCGTTTTCGACAGAAGCTGTCATCCCCGAGGAAAATCATACCCCCGGGATATCTTATTGCTGTATTACTCATGCGGAAAATCTGTGATTGGTTGACATGAGAGTGTATAAAGTGTCCCCTAAGTAAGTTTTGAAGTTTTCATCGCTCAATTTTGAATATAAAAATACAATTGTTCAATTTATGCATTATTTCAAATTATTAATTAAGATCAGTTGATGATGCTTGCGATGGGCAAAACCAGATCTAATCTTATTCAATAAAGTGGAATTAATACAAAACGTGTCCTATTATTTTATAGTTTTTTTTAAAGTATTAAGTATATAAAGATTTTTTTTCTTATATCAGATAGTTTTATGGTAACCAAAAAAAATTCAAAAGGGACGTTCATATTCTAGATCAGGCGTAAAGAACCTGTAGCCTTAGGGCCGCATGCGGCCTTTTGGCTACTCTGGTGCGGCCTTTTGGCCAATTCTGTAAATTTATGTGAATTCGTAAATTCCTGTCATATTCTGACCATAAATTCCTGTTTCCGGCCAAAGATTCCTTAGTCAATATTTACTGCGGCCTTATGTCAAATCAGAAAAATGAATGCGGCCTTTAGAGAGAACAGTTCCCCACCCCTGTTCTAGATAGTAAGCTAAACTATGTTCTCTTGAATGTTACGCGAACAATCAACAAGTGTTTGTTTGTAGAATCTGCCATAGATACTAAAGATACTCATAATATTATTATAACGGAAACAAACATTCGACTTGGAATTTGTTTTCGTTCAAAATGTGTTGAAAATATAACTGTATGGATTTTATTATTAGACTATATAATGCGATGATAAATTCAGAAGAATGAACGATTTGATAATATTATAATCCTGTAGGTTTTAATCTGGTCTAGTATTTGTTAAATTCACTTTTCTTGCTTATAGCAGTTTAAATTGACACCTCCAATTAACTAAATATGTCTGATTATTTCAAAAAATCATTAGAAAGTTACCATAAAAAATAAAAATACTTAGTTAAATATGAAGCAATCCCGTTCTAATAAAAACCTAACCATAAAGTCTCTGGAAACCACTACAGAAGCTTAATTAGAAATGTTGCTGCTATCACTGAAAAAAAATATTTTTTTAAAAAACAAAACATTACTGTCCCGAGTAAAATTTAAGTTAGATAAAGTAAAATTGGTTATAATTATTTAATACATATATATAAGTAGTATCGGGTAATTTTAGAAAGTGATTATTTTCAATATAACTTATATTTGTTGTGATTGGTTTTTAAAAACAAATCTACGACTCGATAAGAAATGACGTTTACACAGTTCAAGTTATTAACTACATTAACGGGAGATGTTTACGATCACTATGAAGTGTTAGTACCACCAGTAAAAATAAATTATTTTTCTTAACTACTGACAGATTACTAATGCTATCAATGTCCCTAATAAATACAATAATCTTACTTTTAACAAAATATCTATTTATTTATAAAATTAAATTTAAAATAGTCTCAGAAGTAACTAAAAGCTTGTGTGATTATTATTATTATTATTATAATGTACATCATTTAAAACCTAGACTATTAGAGGAAATAAACTCATGATCTAAGAAAATACTTATATTTTGATCATGTCTAGTTCAAATTAGATGACACAAAGTGACTTTGAGCGAGTATTAGTGACCGCAAGCGTATGTAATGTATGATGAAGATTAATAATGAGAGGTCAGTGTCATATCTTAAGAGATAAAATCATTTAATAATATTTTATTCGGACGGAAATCTAATGTCAGATTGCAAAATTTATGATGGTATATAAATTTCATTTAAAATACATTTGCCAACAAAAAAACTGTGATAAATTTTAATCGAAATTTTGTTATCTGTGTAAAAAAGAAAACAAAATGTTGCCGTGGGTGACAGAAATGTTGTATGTGCAGAAAACGTGATCGTTTTTTTTTGATTTATGTTCTTACGATGCTTAAAATTTTATCAAAAAAGAGTTTCTTGATGTGATATAAAGACAATTTTTCAAACCTTTACATTGTTTTATGGTTATCTCTGGTGGCAAACTGTTAAAATATACTAAAATGACCAGAGATATGGTAAAAAAATATGTTTCGTACATATTTTATTAAACTTTATTGAACAAGCATACCTAGTCAGTGCTTTTAATTAAATATAGTCCACAATAGTACAAAAAGCTAATAAAATATTTAATTTTGGTATATTTTTGGTCAAGCTATGATCGTGTTTTACCAAACTAAAGGTTAAGGAAAGCATTCTTATTTTTTTTCTTTTTGAATAAAATTTTTCCTTACTATTTTATTATATTGCTCGAAAATTTGTCTGTTCCGGTTCACAGTAGTCAGTGTGGTTGGCTTCCGTGACATATCTTACGGGTACAAGTGTCAGTGCGAAAAGAATTTATTTAAATTGATATACCAACTACTGTTTTGAAAAAATGGGTGCTTATGACGTCTAAAAAATCCCTACAACTTTTCCAATACTAAAATAATGACACGTTGCGAGAACGATTAGTAAATCTCAAGCCCTATCTTTAAAGAGAGTTTGAGAAAATTATTAACAAGTGGCTTAAAAAGAAATGTTTTAAAAAACCATGTGTTTTATATTCTTCTGGCAGTAATGTACGGATGATAGCTACATTTCTCACAGTCCTAAAAAGCGTAATTTTATTTCATTTTAATTTAAGTATACAATTGCATACATTTTATTTGATAAATGATGGATTGTGCTTAAATTTTCTTAGTATAATTCAATAGCAATGAGTTATCTTTTATCCATATCCGCTCCCAATGTGGAGCATATGGTCTCCTTATAGAGGTGTCTAAACAGAACCTTTTCTACAAAAACTGTTTGTTACCCAGTCACTCAACCTCTTTTTTCAAAGAGAGTAGTAAGGCTACTACAGGACTAGTGGTTAACTAATAGTTTTTGCTACGCCCAGTTATTGAAGGTCGAAAGGGTGGGGTATTTGTTATACAATGAAAAAAAAGAAATACAAGTGTTTTTTATTCTAAAAACAGCATCCTTTTCTTTATTATTCCACGAAAAAATATCTTTTATACAAGGAACTGTAATATCCTGACTTTTGGAATTTTTGTATGCAAGGCGTTATTAGATAGTAGTTGGTATTTCCCCTTCATTAGTAAGAACGTAGCTTTAGTATGTTCTTTGAGCTATTATTTGATCACGTGACTTAAACACAATACTTTATTATTTTGTTCCTTTGTAGCTGGGAAAATAAATAATGTGGTATTTTCCGGAAAATAATTTTGTTTCAGTCATCTTCACTTGACACGGTTAACAAACTACTACCAATGACGAGGCACAGAGAGTTAAATATAATTATGCCTTGCCATATTTGTTCAATGTCTTTGTTATATTGGTCGTTCAAAATCCCATTTATTTATGTCACGCTGTTGAAACAACGCCTAAGAAGCAAACAACTATTATCAAATTTAAATATTATGTTTATCTTTAGCATTGTTTTATTATACGATTCATGAATTAAATATTATTTATTTTATTTGAAAAGGAAATGAGATATATTTTACCTCTATGAGTACATATTGCAAGAAAAAAAAGAAGCTTTTTCATTGTATATTTGATTAAATATTTATAATAAGTTTTCAAGTGAGCTTCATATTGTAATATTTTATTTAAGTCTTTCCCATGTTAACTTTATTTTAAAACTTGTTACCCATAGGATAATAAAAGAAGTTTTTTTTCCATATATAACAACATTTGATAACTTTGCTATTCCATTTGTTGTGTTATTAAAATTTATATTAAAAATTAGATTCCACAAAAGTTACCGCCGAATCCACCAAAGATAGTTTTTTTCAGCGTGTGGACGTTTCAATTCTCTTTTGAAATTATATTTTTCTCCTACAATAAATATAACGAAAAATTGTTTAATATATACCACAATTCATTCATTTTAAGTATACCTCTTCTGTTTACTTTTATAATTTTCATCTAATATGTGCCGCTATTGTTGATATTCAAAACGATATCGTGAATAAAAATAAAAGAAAACCAACGTAGGTATGGTGTTTATACAAATTTTCTCCGTAAAATCATGAAGTAATCAATTTAATTTTCGCATTTATACGAAATAAAAAGTTAAAAAGTGTATGAATAGACTAAAAGGAATTTTATTCTTGGAGATAAATGGTTTTTATTTTCGGAAATTCAATAAACACGTAATAATCACGATTTTTTGTTTAAGATTCGTAATGTATGTTTTGTCTACAAAGTCAAATTGGGTTTATTTGTTTAAAAAAATATATTTCTAAACATTGCATTACCAATATTTCCTTGATATTTCATTAGTGATTTTTATTTATTTTTTGCAAGAAGGGTACACATTTTCTTGGAATTTGTAAACCTAATGAGATAAGTAGCCAATACCAAACTGTATGTAAATACAAACAAATATTCAAACTTTATGATGTTTTTCCCTGGCCGTTGTACTTACAAAGTTAAAAAAAAAAAGCATTACCAAAAATTGCGACGAGACATTTTTACTTTCGCTCCATAGCTAAGCAAATAGCTTGTGATAAAGAAGAAAACAGACTATAAAGATGGGGATCGATTTTAATTTGAACAATGGATTTCAATATCGCTTTTAAATTTGAGATCGTTCCAATAAAAAGACCAACAAAAAATACAAAGGCAATACTCAAATATAAAAATTCTATCTTTGATTAAAAAAGGAGGACTTTTTACTAGTGATAGTTTTACACGATTTTATTTTCGACCTTAAAATTTCCATTTTGAGCAAAATCAATCGAATATTGGGTATATTTGCATTGTCTAGACTCGGAGTCTGCATTGTAGAAAAATAAAAAACTATTAGCATAACCGCAAAAAAACAGCCGTATGTAAGATCGTTAAATATGTTTAATTGTTGCACTAAGTTGTTGTACTTCGTCTATCATAATATTTAGTAAAATAATATAGCACGTCAAAATTAATTTAAATAAAAAGTAATATAAAATACATGAACGATACAAAAATGTAATGCAAGCTATAAGCAATTGTAAATTGTAAAAAAAACACGTATTCATGATAGCAATTAGGGTATCCAATCCCAAAGCCTTTTTCCAATCCCGGAATTTCGGGATTGAGATTTTCTCACCGAGGAATTTGAAATCCTCGATTTGGTATACTTTTTTCCAGAATCTCACAGAAACTCGTTTTTTTTAGCTCACCGAGGAATTTGAAATCTTGAATTTGCCAATTTCGTGTAAATTTTCGGGATTTGCTCAAAATTTCTCAATCCCAAAATCCCGGGATCGCGGCCATCTCAATCCCGGAATTTCAGAAAATTGAACGGAATCCCGGGATTGGATGCCCTAATAGCAATATTACATATTTAAAAAATAGTATGTTATTAGTTTGCAAATATTCAAATTACCATTATTAGATTTACCATTAGTGTTTAAAAAAGGGTAATTTTGTGATAAAATTTTAGAAAACAGCAATAATTCGATTGACATGGGTTTAGATCTAAAATTATTATTAAATAGCATAATTACACCAAAATATGTTCCAACAACAATTAAAACTATAATATTGTTTTGTTTTATTTGTATGTTATTGTGATTTGCTGATAAATAATGATTAATAAACGTAAATATTTATTGTTTAATTGAAAATCAAGATGAACATTGAATATTACTTAAGATAATTTTCACCTGTTTGATTTAGTAAAACAGATATAGATATAAACAGCAAGCCGTTGAGAAAAAATATTAAGTTTGTATTATTCAGCTTCGTGTTTTATTTTTTAATTTCAAAGTTTTTGTTTTATTTGCCGTGCCGAAAAGATACATATTATAATGAATTAAAAAAGTTACCAAAGTTCTGCTGTTTAAGAAAATTTAATTATGGTGTTCTGACATGGCAATGTCACTTTTACATTTAAAACCTTTTGTAGCTAACGAAGAAGAACATTATTTCCAGGAAACACTGGAGTTATATTTTTTTTGCATAGTTCTATTTTTGTTTACCGGTTTAATTATAATTAAATATAAAGACTGTCTCAGGTTTGTGTAATTTATTGTAATTTTATTTGATTCTTACATTATTTGAAATAAGCGTTCTATTTCAATGATTTATTTTGCTTTAACATCCTTGAATATTTATGTTATATGCAGTGAAAAATATTCTTTTTCGAAGAAGAAATCTCAATTGTCAATGCCGATTGAAAAATATTGTTTTATTTTTCTTTGACTTCAAAGTACTGTATATTGCTGGTTAAAAAATATATAAAAATATGCGATAAATTTAAGCTAGTACTGAAATTCCTATAACAGACATTTGATCAAAGTTAAAAACGACATGTCACGTGAATCAAGTTTTCCGTAAGTGAATAAACTATAGTTTACATGAAATATACCAAAGTACCGTAGAATTTTTAATGTTAATACATTTATTCCCTTTCTGGTACGTAGAATGGATAATTATTCAACAAAAAAAATATTAGGTGAGGTTAGTTTGCTAGTCTTTAAATTTTTATCTCTGCACACATGAAAAAGTATGGTGGCATAAACAAATGTCGTCACTATACGTTCATATAACATTCAAAGAAACACGCACGAAAAAGTCAACGGTAATTATACGAGAGATTTACGTCTGGATAACGTTGCGTGTTGCGGACTGGCGTTTGTTAAAGTTAGGGTGTAATTAGGGTCACCATACTAAAATAGGAAAGTCACGTGTTGTAGATATTTAGGGAACAAAATCATGTCATATATTTAGTAAGTATGCCTATATGTTAGTTGAATGTATGACGTGCTCTTCTAACATGATAAATAGTTTAATTATTTTAACAATCCACAATAACATACTAAGAAAATATAATATGTGGTTAATAAATAAATTATTGCGATTGTCAAGTTTATAATAAATCTTTTTCTTAAGTAATACAATCTTTTTCGAATAGGTCTATTGTTATTTAAGGCAGCAAAGTTCACGGGAACTGGTTACTTATTGGTAGCTTAAACCCTTTCGTACGGGAGGGAAAAGAATTAATGTTGGTGTTAGGTTATGTTTTTGGGATCGGCTTGAAAATGAGTGGAAAAGAATATAAGTATTACAGACAACCATGCCTGATGGATATCAATTCATTTATGTATTAAACGCCAAAATATGATTATTTCCATTTGAATGTTAGAACATTTTAGCACGTATCAAAATTAGACCAAACCAAAGACGAATTTTTTTATTATTGTAAAAAGGATTTTTTTTCTCGATAAAACAGGTATTTTCACAGTTTGTGTATAAATATTTATATATTTGTATGCAAAAATATTTTTTTTGGAGGAACGATATTTATCAAATAGCAAATTCTGATTTGAAGTACATATGTCAAGCCATTTAATTTATAGTAGGTCTAGAGTGAATCTTCTCTGATGTTTAAATCTATGTATATCAGATATACTTGAAATTTAATTGTCAAGAATGCTATTTAATTTTATTTTTAGCTAAATTCTTTCATCCAACGTTATTACTTAAAAACTTGAAAATGTTGACAATCATTGTGCTATATCGTAAAAAAACCAATAGCATAAAATAAAATTCAAATTAAAAAAAACACGCTTCAGCCGAGTTTTATTTGGTATCGTAAAACTATATAAAAACAATGATTTTTTTCCAACCGCTATTTTTACTCTTGTAATTAGAAACATTCCAAATAGATTTATGTAAAGTTAATTCAGTTTATTTAAAAAAAAGTCATAAAGATTTTATGGTCTTTTGAAAAAGAGCGTAGCCATGTTTTGTCACACAGAATAACGAGTAAAAGCTGCAAGCCCTATTAAACAAAATTGATACCGCGTTGATCGTAGAAGATTATCCGAAAGCGATTTCATGGAATTATGGTTTTGATTTTGTAATTTGGGTTGACTTTGAACATGCGTAAAAAGCAGTCGGAATTTTCTCTTTTGGTTGAGCTTTAAATCATAGCTTTAGGTAATCAAAATAAGTTTTACAGCATTTATTTATTCTACAAACGCAATCAAAAGATTACGAGTGTGACGGTTAAAAAAATGCTTTTTACGCTGTGCAATAACATTATTTACTATGTGTGACGTAAATAAAATGAAGGATGCTGTTTTATTTAAAGCAATAGTCACGATTTATGGATTAATTTTGTTTGATAATCAAAATTAAAACCTATTTATTTTCTAATTGTTATGTTTTTTTCTATTCTAAGTATTAAATACACAAAAATCAATTACCAAGAGACATTTTATTAAATAAAAATGAGAAATTGAGTAATTTATTACCAATGAAATCTTTTTTTACGAACATTTATGTAAATAATATAATATCTAAAATAGTTGTTTTCTTTGTTTACAGATCATAATGAACGGAGCCTGAAAAAATTTTCAACGATACTTATTTATTGTAAGTTCATTAATTTATTCATAAAAATCTTAGTATCATGTGTAAAAGATAACGTAGATCAAAAGTTATATCGTTGTTTGCTATATTTCATGGTTGAATAAATAATTAAAAAATAGCCTTTTCAAAGCGTATTCAATCCAAGGGTAAATGAATACTTAAGATAAATAAAATATACAATATAAATAGCTTATTTTACAACAACTAGAAACATGCTGACTAGATAAAATGTTGATAGTAAATGAACTGATTTCAAGATTAACTTTGGTTAAAGGGAGGTTACTTGAATAATTACTGTTTTATTTTTGTAGTCAGGTAAAATATATTTTCTTTGTTAAGGTTAACCAATGGAAATGTTTCTAATAATAGCTTTTACCTGTTTTATTTATCAGCAAATAGTGAAGTAAATTATATTATCAGTAAAAATACCAAATACCATCCACAATTAAAACCTTTAAAATACAAAGTATGTTTTACATGTGAAAAAGCTACTACACACAAGTTAAACACAACCTCAGCTACACATATAATATTTTTTTATGTGTACATATTTTATATATTTTCCTTGAACTCTTTTTGCTCCTGTATTTATGCGAAGGTTAAGAATTAATTAAAATATTTTTATTACAAATCGTAATGATGACATTAAAAAGAAAGTTAAATATAACTAATATTTTATTTTCTTAGGGTACTGCCTGAGCGACCACGTTTTGCGGGGCGTCGCGTGCAGCGTGCATATAAAACACGTGCTCTGTTAATACAAGTGTCTTGAGTGGCCAAAGAGTGTTTAACACGCACGCACATACTCGCTGCACGTGACGCTTGGCAAGCCCTGAGATCTTTTGCTTACCCACAACTTCTCTTGAAAATCATCATTGAATTTTTACAAACCATCGCTGTAAAGTAGACAAGTTGACTTTGTTTTTAATATTATATTTCTTTAGAACGACAAAATATATATTTTTTTAAAATACTGAACAAGAACAAAATCTGGTATTTTGGCAATCCGAAATTGCATTCCATATACAGATTCTTTAGATTTATATTAGTTTGAATAATACATGGCCTATTTTTAATACGATTTTTTATATTATATGTATGTAACAGTAAATTTACGAAATATTTTTTTATTCAGCATAAAGATAAGAAGAATGTGTTTAAATTATTAAAGAAAGCAAATACGGAGAACTGATTCAATACAAAAAGCGCAATCTTTAAGGCGAAAGAATAAAAATAAACATGTAACATTATGAAATGTTCATACTAGCAGTTAAATATGATATAAAGTGCTTTGGGGCGTATAAATAATACGATTTTCGAATGGAAACTTTTAACTGTCTGAAGCGGAAAATGTACCAAATTATACATTTTAATGTCAAGCCAAATAAATCAACGTTTAATATTTTCAGTCAGAAATGTCTCGAGTAATAAATTTTTACATTAAAACCACCATTAATAAAGTTCAAAAAGATTGTGAGTTTGTTTTTGTATAATTCATAATAATTTTTTTAGTATGATTATTCCATTATTTATCTCCTGTTTTTTTTAATAATAAAAATAATTGATATTATAAGGCAGTGACAGTCAAAATTCATTTAATGTGTGGTATTAGGCCATGTTATATATTCCGATTATAGATAAACGTAAACATATATTTTTTGAACATTTTTCATTTTACGGTTATCAAATATCAAAAATATACATATTTATATATATAGTATATAAAATATATATATAGTCGATCAAAAATATATATATATATATATATATATATATATATAAGACATAAAATACTCCTTCAATACTACAACTAAGTAGCTCAGATTTTAAAATTTGTTGGGAAAATGAAATTAAAACATTGTTTGATTAATACATCAATGTTTGAAACAAAAATGGGAAAATGTTTTGTATAGTTGAGAAGAATGAAATAATGTTTATTGGATGTTGTAGAAAAAAAAATAAATTTTATTCAAAAGCTTTAACAAAAAGCACGATCAGATATAATTTCAAAGATCTAGAGAAAGTGCAATTGTCTATGTAAAATCGTTCAAAATTGATTGAATGTCATAACTACAAAACCGTTGGTAAAATAATTCAGATCGCCATCAATAGCTTTAAACTTAATGATAATATTTTATATTATTATATAAATACGATAAAACTATTAACCGAATGTCAATTCAAGCGTGTGCGTGCTTTTAAATGCCTGAAAGAGCTGGTACATACTAGTACGGACAGATTTATAAATTGTTTTTTCAATCGATTAATGGATTTCTGTCCAAATGCATGGGTCAATCATATCCTTTTAATCTTCAAAACAAACGTAGCAAGAGTAATAAGCTCACTACTAGTCCTGTCCAAGTCATATTCTTCTATCTCTACTTTCTTTGAAAAAAAAAGAAGTTGAGCAACCGAGTAACAAAGAGTTCTTGTAAAAACACTTACGTTGAGGAAAAACTCCGTTTAGAGTCAATATGCACATTGCAGACATGGTAAAAAAAGATAATATTGAATAAAATATTGAGATAAAATGAAACTTAGGGGCCTCACAAAATAGCAATGTCATTCATATATTCTATCAAATCCATAAAATAGATTAAATTTAATTTGAGCAACTTTAAAGGGATTATCGTTATATTTGATTGCAGTTGGGGATTTTCAATTGCCAAATTCGTCACTGCCTAAGCCACCAATTTTTCTGCTATTTATGCATATTGTTGCGCAATCTTATTTTAAAAAAGTATCTTAATAGATTATAACGTTAGTAACTAAAATTTAAATAAATATTATAAAAATAACCAATATTTAACACAACTAGCTGTAAGCCCATTGCACTCAACGAAGGAATTATTTTTTATTTTATCAAAAAATTACTGGCGTGAAAAATCAAATGCAAACCTATTTATTGAATAAACCAGGATTTAATTAATTATTACTAGGCGGGCTATTATAATACATACATACAAACCTAATACAAAGATTATCTGCTATTCATATAACGATTTCCTCATTTTTGTGTTTCTGATGACAGTTGTTGAAAGCAATATTTCTTAAGGAGTAGATTTTTTTTTTGTTAAATTCACCATAATTTTAAACTATTGTACACTTTTTCAAATACTGTCTGTAATTTTAATAAATCATAGCTGTCATTTATATTTTTTCCTGGGTGTTTACTATTTTGTATTCTTAAAACACTCTTTAATAATTTAAAGGGGCATTCTTTAATTTGACATTTGAATGACAGTCTTATCAGTAAACGGCAGAAAATGAAATAGCGTCTTAAGGAAATTTGATTATTTATGTAAAAAATCGAAAATTCTAAATATTCCTTATCTAAGAATTCACGAAAATTTTCGAATAAACGTAAATTAAAACATAATATTTTTTTTGAATTACAAAGTAAGTAGAGAACCCAAAAAGAAAATTGCTACTGTGTCGAAAGACAAACTTTTCATTCAATATAGATGAAAATAAGAAATACCAATAGATATCTTATTATTCGTTAGTTATTTACTTTAAAAGCGTTAATTTATTTAACGCGAATACTGCAAATACATCTAAATTATTACATTATCAATGTTTGAATATTTTTCGGCTGCGTGGTCTGTTGGTCAACGTCGTTGACTTCTGTTACAAAGGTCACGGTTTCAAACTCCAGTACGGACAAGCTTTTTTAATTTTTATAAAATTGATTTATAGAGTTATGTCAAACGTATGGGAGTTTGTGATTTCTTAATTTCTTACCACACATCCTATGCTTTACAAGGCCGTAGCGAGAGTGATCAGCTATCAGTTAGTCCTATCCTTCTATCCCTACTCTCTTTGAAAAATAAAGGTTAAGTATTTGATTAACATACAGTTCTGGTAGATTGTTTTTCTTGAGATACCACCATTAGGAGGTTATATGCTCTACGTCAGGAGTGGACATATAACCTCTTAATGGTGGTTTCTCATGTTAAAGTAATTGATACCATTTTGTTCTTAGGAAATTTATTTAAGACTATTATTAAAAATGATTGGATTTTAAAGATGTTGAAATGTATAGATCATATATATGAACATTGAAGTTTTATTTACTATACGGTATCTGGCGATCACAAAATTCTGATGAAATCTTCACTCAGTGAGTAACTTAAACGTAACTGAAAAACAACTTCCGCCGTTTCTCTCGATAATTACTGAAAAATATTGTTTTTGTCACATCACACTTCCTTGGCTAATGCAAGGTTATAAAAGCTTTCTCTATCGATTGAACATACAAACATATATGTTTTACTGCAATATTATCTTAACAAGTTTGCTTGAGAAATATAAGTCTCCCGAGAGCCATAAGTTAGCTTTGCCGGAAAACATATGAGGCCATCAAACTTAAAGCTCTACGATTACTTTGTGTATACGCGTCGTGATGTACTAGGTCATCAAAAAAACGTAGACAGTTAATACTGCCCTAAAGAGTCAAGGATAAAACATGTCGCATTTCCTTATTTCTTTTCAATGCAAAGTATCAAAAATAAAAAGCTTTATTTAGACATAATTTATGATAATAAAATTGTGACGGTATTGAAATCAAATGAATATGTATATAATTAATTCAGTACACGGAGAGTTACATTTGATGTTTTTATAATATAATCATATATTATTGCATAATTGTCATGACAAAAGTATAAAATAATTCAAAAAATCTTTTTGGTGCTAAAATTGTCGGTGCTGTAGAAGTATTATAGATTAATTTGTAATGTATTATTTTCCATAATTTAATTATTCCACGAATAAACTGTTTATAATGAATGGTTTATCATGATACAGTATCAAATCGCAAATTATCGATCAAAGAATCTCTTTCTTAAAGCAATCATATAATTAATGAAATTCAGTCATGTATCAAGTAACACTTAAGTATAAAATATCGTCAGTATCTCCCTACCTGAAACAAATCAAAATATCCTGTTACTACTACAAAGTATTTATTTATTAAGAATGTCTTTAGTAAACATTCCTTTTGTATTAAATGCTTGTAATGTATCAAGTAACAAAAATTCCATTCAATTTCAATGCTTAAAAAATATACAATTACGATTATTCAAAACAGTTTTATTATGGAATATAAATAATTGTTTTGGAAACAACCTGTACAAGGCGCAAAAACTGCAGAGATTTTGGCATTTTGCTGAGCTTTAAATACTGGCGTACACTTACAAAGACAAGACGCAGTAGACACCTTATCACCATTCACTGGATTTCAGCTCCACTGACAAGAAACTCTAATGAATATAAGAAATGTTCTTGAAAAGTGGAAGTGAATATGTAAATTTTATTAGTTTTCACTAATAATTTTGGTACCTAAAGAATGTTTTTGAAGCAGTTTTGAGGTAAGCTACAATATAATTAGTTCATTTTCTATGCCATAATTTATGAATTTATAGTTTAAATATATATTTTTTTAATCAAAATATGTCTATTCCTTTTGTGAGGTATATGGCCTCCTAATGGAGGAATCCCAACTAAAGTTATTTTAGAATTTATAACGGGATTAATTTTTTATACATTACAGACATCCACGCCTTCGAACAGAAATCGATAAATCTACTGAAAAAATGGTGTTCGTTTTGGGCTTCAAGCCCGTGAGATCCGCCACGGAAGCCATCGACGTGGACCACTGCGCTACGAACCTAACATTGAATAAAAATAAATTAAGTAATTACACGATTAAATAAATCTACAGCTAATAGAAAATTTAAATTAACTTTGATTATTCCACGTATTGTGTTACTAACTGTGACACGTGTTTCGCCTCTTTCAGAGGCATCTTCAGACTTACTATCGCAAAGTTTGCTTAAGTAATGAAGCAAGATTGATTCTAACATTTTAAAATTATAAAATTACAAAATGGAGGTTTGGGTTTTTTTCCCTTTAAGAGGAGCAAGGAGGGGGGTGTAGAATCGAAATAAAACAAACAGATAATGATACTAATTATACTAATGAGTTGTAATCAATCAGATTGGGATTTTTCCTTTTTAAGGGATTTTCTATTAAAATGAACTTCCACAAAGTTACCGCCGAAACCATCGAAAGTATTAAATCTACAGCTGGTCGGTTTATCAGAAATCACAACTTTTAGTTCTCAAAACGTTTATTTTTATTTATTTTGAGAAGTGTAGAATAATAATTATTCGTTTTCAATTATTTCTGAACGCATGCATTTTGTTGTAGTTTTAGAAGTTTTACCTATTTTAAGCTTTATTACTTTTAATGATAGCTTTATTTTAATTAACCAGTCAAGGATACATATAAATGGAAAAAAAAACTTTAAATTCTTGTGTTTTAGAATACAATTACTGTTGCTAATATTTAAAAATAAATGAAATGAATGAATATTCAGTAGCTATTCGTCATTTTTTTTATAATTTAACAACACTCTATGAAACATAAATTCTGTTTCGACCTTTTGTGAAATGGTTTGAAGATCAAATAAGTAACACTGACCTTGTATCGTTCGCTTGCTTGTGCATTGGCACACAATATATGACAAGATGTATTGGAAAATCTTGTACAATCATAAGATATTTAAACAGAATAATAACTCGTCATAACGTCCAATTGATGCATGCATCAAACGGCAGCTTTGTATCAATAACAATTGATTGGTCTTGATTAATACGATTTCAGTGACAACGCTCCAAGGCTTAATGGTGAATATTTAATTTTTGTCTGACATATTATTTGACTATCTATATACAATTATTGATTTAAAAGAAATAACAATAGTTATTTGTATTGATTGATTAACCTCTATTTATATATGGTAAAAAAAAACTTAAAAAAGACATTCTATAAAGTGTACATACAGTGAAAGCGTGTGGATGTTGAAATAATATCGTAAAAAGCACTGTTACCTGATGTAAAATATAATTTTGAGATTATCTCAAGTTCAAAAATAATTTTCGATGCTAACGTTAATATAAACTATTAGTTAAAACAGGTTTTATTCTAAGCATTTTACGTTTTATTAAGTAAATTCTATTTAGCACTAGTATAAGTAGTTCTCGTATCAAAATCTTATTTAGGAAAGTTTGGGAATATTCGAAGGTTCTAAACAAAATTCTTGTAAGTGAACGATCGACGAAAAAACAGGGCCGTTGCAGCTTTGCATAAACGAATGTGTGAAATTTAAAATAAATACGCAAAAACACCAGTCAGCTTCAAATGCAGGCGATTGTAGCATAACTCTTTGGCTTGTGAACTCCCTCCCGCTCAAGTATAATATTTTTCCAAACATAGTTTATGGAATAAGAAGCTTAGTAGCTACTTTTGCAAAGATGAAAAGCGTTACCAAAAATGCAAAGTGTAAAGTTCATATTATTGAATATATCATGTTTTTTTAAAAAATAACACTTTATCTGAATCTGTTTATTTAGTAAAAAATGCGTAGTACAAATAAGTTCATCAAAACTTTACTGTATATTAAGTTGCGGTCGATATAAAAGCTTCTTAAGATGAGAATATGTGAGACGCTAGCGGCACAGCGTAGAGCAACACCAATTTTGTATAACATAGATAAAAGCACAGACATGCGTTTTCCCTGCGCCAAAAATGACCGACAAAATAATTGAAATAATACAAACTGAATCATTTTCATACGACACTTCTCATGTAGAATATTTAAAAAAGACATTAAGTTATTGAAATATGGTTATTTTGAGTCATTCTGTGTCACTAAGATATATCACTTGCGTGACACAGCAATTGCACATACCTGTCGCCTGCTCTGCGCTTCGTCGCCTTGATCTCAGCATTCATCTAGCTTTATATATAAAAAACACCTATATTAAATGTGTTATTTTGTAAAACTATTTCAGGTTCAATAAGTGTTTATTTGTTTTACGAATAGCTAGACCAATTTTTTGTACGGAAGTAAAGAAAATCCCAGCTATATTACTCTTGCGTGTACAAATAAACTAACTATTTAATTTAAGTTTAATTTTCCTATTAAAGAACTATCCAGGGAAATGATAACTAAATACTTTTTTTTCAAAAACAGAATATGCTATACTAGTTCATTTGACATTAAAAATAAATAGGCGTAAGTTATATAAAATACTGCAATACTTAACGACATTTAAATGAGTGTGCGTATATGAATAACCAAATAATATTGTAATATATGAAAAATACTTATATCTTTACCAATCATTTTTCCTTTAACCATAAGGTGGCAGTCAAATAGAATTCAATTAAATAAATTATCGAATTTAAGATTTTGTATTAAAAATATCATTATAGTTACAGTCAATACGGTTTTAATAATATTAGTAATATGTTATCAAAATAAATGTTTCCTTAAAAGCTCAAATACAAAAATTATATGACAAAAAAATGCAAATTCTTTAATGTCTGAATCTAAATTATACAGATTTTGTATTGAGTAATATAATCAGGGTAGTAGATTTGTAAAAAAAGCGACTTCGATATGAAAAAAAATGCAAATTCTTTAATATTTAATAAGATGCAAAACTTGCAATTGTTGTCGTTCGGAATTGAAGGACTTCGACTCCATCTTAATTTATACAACTTCATTACTCCGACTCTACAGCCCTATTAACAATATCAAGTATATCACAAGTAATATTTTTTAAAGTCGCAAATTCAGGCTAGTCAGGCTATTAATATTATGTATATAGCACAAGTTTGTAGAAGTATTAATTAAATTTATTTGCTTGAATGAAAACCGTATAAAATATTCGATAACACAATGAACAGTCAGATAATGAAGTAAACGTATTTAAAAACTCCACGCATCGCTTTCTTGGTATTTCCGTTCCAGATGAAGCGGTGTTTTATAAGTCAGAGGCGTAAAGATAACACAATAGGTTAGCGCAAGTTATTTGAATGCTTTCGTTTGAGAAGGATAATTGCTTTTAAAAGCATATAATTGTTCTTAATTTCATTGAATTGTCTAAGAACACCATTCTGATAAAATAAATTATTTCTCCCTTGCTGTTGTGTGTTTTGCTAAGTACCTCTTTTATCAAGGTATTATCATATATAAATAATTACATACAATGACTTTGCATATTTCTCTTAAAAGTAAAATTTGTGTGAATAGCAAAATAAATTCGGTGTGAAACACAAAAAATGTGTATTTTTTATTGATAGAACAGATTTTCGTAAAATAAATAATGAATACGAAATTAAATGGAACTCGATTGTAGATTGTTTTTTTATTATAAAATTTGCAAGGTTGTGCAATCTTTTTTATTCTAAAGAAAAGAAAATACGGTTTGTTAAAAAAAATAACGATTTATATGTTTTTCACGAGCATTTTAGAAGGTCAGTGATTAACAAAACATGGTAGAAAAAGACAGACTGAGTAACAATGGATTGGGGTTCAATTGTTTTTATAATATGCACAATTGTTTGATTTTTTTAAATTTATGATTTGACCCACAAATATGATTTATTTAATTAGTGTCCCTTTTATAATCAAGTGGCGAACACAAAACGGTAACAGTCAAGATTACCTTTGATTCGTTCAAACATCGCTATTTCTTCAATAAAAACAACAAAGGTACAAAAAATGTTTAAATGCAATCAATGATATTGTATTTTTTCACATTTTTTTCATAAAATATATTTGACTAAAATAAATACCACCCATATAGTGCCTATATTACAGGCTCTTCTATAATTTCCCAATGTCAAATAAAAAAAATCGTTTACAACCTACATATAAAGTTATTACCCTCTAAAAAAGAGTATTGTGACATTTTTTTGTTTTTCTGCCAAAGTCTTCAATTGCAAGTTCTAGATTTTTACCGTAAATCATAAATATTGTAAAAAAAAACCTACACAGAAAAATCTTTAAAAAGTATTTCTGTATGAATCTTTTGATTAAGTAATTATTTTAATTGCTTACACTGTATTATTAATCACAAAACACGTAATCTTTCTCAACTGATTTGCATAATTTCCCTTCATTAATTTCTTTTGAAATTATTCAGCTCATGCCTACTCTTTGTATTTCAATTAAGCTTTTTACCAGTGATTAACAATCGCTGGTGTTTTAAACTTTTGGCATATTAGTTTAAAATGGAATAATTGCCAAATGTTTTTTTCTAGTGCGGTATTTAACAACACAAAACATACACTCACTGTATTATAATAAAATAATAAAAAGTACTGCAAAAATAAATGCCTTCACTAGATATATCAATACATTTTCAAAAACGATACAGTATTTTATTATTTTCGAGTTGAATTTGGATTTAAATTTTAAATTTAAAAAAATCGGTGTAATTGCGTACTGTAATTGTAATGAATATCACAATCTTTCACTTTAAGGTATTTCAGAAAGTTAATCTCTGATATTAATCAGCTTTAAATGCTGCTTTAGGCAGAACACTTATTGGTTATATTTAAAAAATGTGAAGTAAATATTAAAAAAACCAACTGCTGTAATTTATAAATCAAATAACTTTCCGATAACCTTTTTCGTTGTTGGATTTTTACTCTATTCAGGCGGATAAAATACTATGTACTTACTAGGTGTTAAATAATGCATATGCTCTTTTTTTCCCTGTAAATTGATAGCTTTTTTTATACTAACAATTCTCGCACAAATAGTTCATGAAAAGAGCAACTTTAAATTTATTTGTTCAAGGTTTATCTTGACTGCAGTCTGGATTATCGAGTCGAAATCGCTGAAACTGAAGACTAAATCATTATAAAGTTCTATGAATTCATGAATAAGTTTCCAGCGTTTCCGCGCCTATGAGGCGTCTTCATATTTGACTTGTTAATAGTTTTCAAGCACGAAACTTTACCACTGTGCTCACTCATAAAATCGATTTTCAAGAGAAATTCTCGCCGTAATAGAACAAAAGAAAATTCAGCCAAAGATATTATGTGTTATTCAATATTATCGATTCAACGAAGCAAATTATGAAAACAACTCGCCAAATACTTACTTCTAAGCTATTTAAATACACACTGTTTATTAAAATATTCATTTATATGAACGATTATAATGTAACGGTGATACAGAATTAACTCTATAACAATTTAGGAACACATCTTAAAAAAAAATGACCTCTACAATTCGATATATATATAGAACAGACAGGTAGAATTATATATATTTTTTTTAATTCCCTAGCGTACTCAACGTTGTACCCACCACCACCCGCTATGACTTTACACTCTTCTTATGGGGTGTATTCCATAGCGTTACAACGTTAGTCGTGTTCGAAATTTTGCCAGAAATGTCCCGAGAAGAAATTCCTCAAGACTTGGTTGCATGTACTACAGTGTGCAGAAATTAAAAGTTAATAAATAATTAAGTGCAGTTGAAAATATTAGATTTTATCTATTAAATTCAGGTCTTTTTCCAAAAGACGCGGAGAATTCTTTAAATGCTATGTAATTTGCCTTAAATGCAACCAAGTTGGCATGACCGACGGAGCCTATAGATCCGACAGATAGTCGTATCGTCTTGAGCAATTTTTCCCGTTCGTTATTTGAGTCTGGACATTCCTAGAGGATGTAATCAGCATCCAGAATCATATATCCGCAGATAAATTTAGGACTATTTACTAACCGGCCATGCTGGAAGAGCTTGGCAGCGAAGTAACCGTGGCCAGTTATGAATTGGCTGGTCCAGAAATTAGGAGTCAGGACTGGTCAAGGAGGAGGCAGTAATTGATTTTTTCCCACCTGGCACTCGATACCTTTTTACAGCATTACTGTTGCGCCTCTAACTTGAATGTGCAGGTCCAACGGAAGTATACCAGCCAAGACCGGCAATGCATCCGTAGACGAGGATCTGTATGCTTTGGTTAGGGCTATCAACGCACTGCGTTGTCCACTTAGAAAGATTTTCTGTATCGAAAGAACGGTACATCGTTTGTACCATATGCTAGCGGCGTAGCTAGCAATCCCCATGTATATGGCATTGTAAGCGATTTTAAGGGCACTAGATCTTAAGCCCTAATTTTTACCTGCTAGGCGTGAGGTATATTGACTCTATCTAGAAAAACATATAAAGTCATTCAGCAATAAAAGCTCAGTCTGACAACTAAAGCATGCTACTGATGAAGGCATTCGCCGAAATAGCTATCAACTATAAAAAAAAATATGTTTGTAGAACTAAAATACTTTGCTTTTTTTCACCTTATAACAATGGAGTTCTACCAAGTAAGTAGAAAATTCAATCAATAATGAAACAGCTATCGTTTTTTCATTTATGATACATTAAACTTTTTTTTATTTAAAAAGTACGTGTAATCTGATAAGGTATCTTTATATTCCTTAGTTTTTTAATAAGTTTTATCGTATGACCCAAACAAAAATAGTTTTAATTGCTTATTTATATCGCCGAGATGGCAACGACAGTACTTTTTGTCACTTTGATAAAACAAATGTGTGTTGTATTGGCATTCTTTTACCCTTAAATCCTCACATTGTTGCTTGGGCACACTTTAATGTCACCTTCGTTGTCCTGCTCAAAACACGTCCTAACGACGCCATAACAACAGTATGCATACTGTAGTAATTTTGTAAGATGAGACGCTGGTGCTACCTGATGCTTGCCCACTATTTTATATTGAAGAGATAGTGCAGAAGAAAATTTATTTCTTGTAAATGAGTAATTTACACCTGGTTAAAAATTACTGCTGAAGCGACTTTTAAATAACGTAAACGACTATCGTTATATTGTATCCGGAAATAGCATAAATTCATATCATATTCCAAATGAAATCACTTTTAGGGTGTTCACTGTCAAAACTTGGTGGAAAGGCATTATATTAATAAAAACACAATAATCCTTTGTACTTCATTCCACTTTATTTAATATGTCAAGACCGGTTTCGATCATTGCGAGCATTGTCAACTGATAAAAAATATAATTTAACAATGCTATTTATACAAAATTGAAAAGTTATACACAACAATTGGCATTGAAAAGAAATTGCCAATTACATTAAAGTGATTCTAAAATAACACAAAATTAAAATGTTCAACACATCTAACATATAATTAAAAATTCATCCCAGATTAATAAATTCAAAATGTGATTGAAAGTAATTACAAACATAATTAAAATTTAGGAAATTTTTGACAAAGTGATAAAATGCTACATTAATAAAGTGAATATGCTTAATGATATGAATATGCTTAATGATAGTTTAATGTTTTCCCCGCTTCCAAGTAGTTGGTGTGTTCATCACTTAAGCAAAATCGACAGCCAGGAAGATTCTGAAAAACAAATTTTTCAAAGACCATATAAATTCTAACAAAATAAATATATATATTTTTTTTTTTTTTTTAAATTTATATAAAAGAAAAGTAAACAAGGGCTAATGCAATGGATAAAGTAACGGGGAACTAGCAAAAATTATTTGATCGTTCAAACCATCTGTTTCAAAATAAACACACTTTCGATATTGGTAGAAACTTTAAAGTTCTACATTTAAATAACAAGTCTGTCAAACTAGACAAGCAAGAAATCCTAGAAATCAATAGATTCAAATTTTTACCTGATTCAGATCTTTTTAACGATCAAATAATTTTAATTTTGTGTTATTTTAGAATCACTTTAATGTAATTGGAAATTTCTTTTCAATGCCAATTGTTGTGTATAACTTTTCAATTTTGTATAAATAGCATTGTTAAATTATATTTTTTATCAGTTGACAATGCTCGCAATGAGCGAAACCGGTCCTGATATATTAAATAAAGTGGAATGAAGTACAAAGGATTATTGTGTTTTTATTAATCCAAATGAAATTCTTTATGATTTTTAAAGAATATTAACATTCTGGCTAAATACCTAATCTGCAACGCATGTGCTATTGAATGCTTAACCCTCCAAGGACGAGCGTCACCATATGGTCACACAAAACACCGTTGTCTATTGATCCCACTATTCATACTTTTTCTACCTGAATATCGTTGTTTTTGCTCATATTTGGTTAAGAAGGGTACGGACTACAGTAAGTCATCAGCCGTAAGAACAGGAACGGTCTCCAAAAGCACATGTGATTTTTTGAATTTCCGTTTTTTTTAATTTACTTTTTGAAACTGTTAGATATTTTTTTATAAAAACATAAAATTATTTACAGTTATTTTGCTAATATATTTGTTTTGAAATTATGTTGATCTAAAGAGGTCAAATTGTAAATATTTTAAAAAAAATCACGTTTAGCTATATTTCAACCCCGAATGTTTGCAAGCCCATACGGTCACTTTTGTCATTACTACTGTCCGTACTCAATATTACACGGTAATAAAAGGATGAGCATGACCATATAGTCATGCGCGGTTTCTATACAACGACTTTGCGTTTTTTTTTTTTTAATTTTGGATAGGAATAAAAGTTATCCGTGACTTCAATATGGCTTAGAAAATATTTTTTTTATCGGAAAAAAGCTCTCGTCTCTGGATGGTGTAAATTTGTCTAAAATACAAAATATTTCACCATTGGTGAAATATGCATCCAAAAATGAAAAAAAATATATATTAATAAAAGGCCTACGCATCTTATCGAGGTGAAAATTGATTCTGCTGCTTATAAATGAACAATCAGCTAACCAATAAAAAATTCACAGTAGCATAAGATCAGCGTGACTTTTCCATGCCTTTCTCCCAAAAATAGTCTTGAAAGCGGACGTAGAGAAAGCGATAAGGTAAATATTTTATTACCATCTGATTATGTTTTTCCGTTCTCATTAAGCCTTAAGAAAAAGAAAGTTAGGCTATTGATTAACAAACATGAATGACGACAAATTTTGGTTAACCTTTTAAAGACATTGAACTTCTCTACGACATGAACTGGATCGAATGTTGTTTTTTATAAAATGTACTGTGTTTTTCTTGTACATAAATTTATTTCCTATAAACAGTTTAAATATTTGATGATATCTTAGGATACGATACACTTACTTACAAAGCGTTAAAATTAAATGACATGGCAGTTTGCGAATAAGTGTCTAAAAAATAATACTTTATTGAGAAGCGTACAAAAAAGACTTGAATAAATAGATAAAATTAAAATTCTCAAGATTCTCATTAAAAATAGATTTCATCATAAAATATATTGTAAGAACACTATTAAAAAATCTTTTAAACATAACATATGATACACTAGGGTTATTTAATTTAATAGTGGCATTTTTTGAAACCTAAAAAAAGTTAAATCATTTAACATTTTGAACACTTAAACCGAACCGAACACTAAACCGATAAAAAAATGTTGAAATTGTAAAGCTCATCTTGTCGATTAATTTATATAAATAATTACGTTTCAAGTTCTAAAGAAAAAAATCATAAACAAGACTCAATAAATGGAGCAAGTTAAGCTGAATAAAATACCTTTTGTATGTGCGATTCTCGTTCTTTCATATTTTGCCTATGCAACTTTAATGCGCCGCAGAAATTTTTTGATTACTGTTGCACGTTTTACAAAATGACGTATTATTTCTTTTAATTTAAATACAGTATACTGTTTAAGGCTTAACTTTAAGCCGTCACCGCGGAAATAAAGGGTTGTAATCGTTTACACATAAAATATTTATGATTATATTTTAGAGAACACCGATATCAGTTTCATTATTTTTATATGTAAAACATGTTTATTCAATTATTTTTACTATGAAAATCTATAAAAAATGTTTACAGTTGTCTGTAAGACCGCAGTTGAAGAAATTTTGATCTCTGATATTATTTTTTTAGTACACATTGCCGAAATAAAAAAAAAATATCACTATTATTTGTGGTAAATTTTTTATAGTTAATAAATTATCATCAAGAGTCTCTATTTTAGCTGTAAAAAATTAACAGAATTTTTAATTGAATGTGAAATTTCATTAAATGATTTGGAAAGATTAATCATGGCTTTATTTCATTATAAAAGATTTCCAAATCATTTTCCGAAAAATTATCTAATTAAATTGTCTGGTAATATACAACTACTATAAAGCAACATAAATAATGAACGATTTAAAACTTTGTGACGTGACGAAATTAGCGCGCAATACAGACATAAGCCAGATGTATGTATTATTTTGTTTGAATGCCAAGGCTTATTGATCGTTACGTGTAAATATAAACCTATTACAAGAATGTATCGATTAATAAATACTACTTAAAATACTTTTCACTCAAGGCTTAATGCGATATTCATATTCAGAAATATACTTTAAAAATCATCGCTTAGATAACTTAGAAAGCATTGAATAAAATTTGTTATATTTTGTTGGTACGTTTTATTCCATTACATTTCATATTTGATACTAGACGCCGCCGGTAATGGCGGTAGCTTTTTTGTCTGCTGTCGCTCTGCCCTAAGCAAGGTTTGAGTGTTTAGGTCAAACCAGTATATGTGATTGCTAAGCCAAGTCGTACTTTTTATTCCAAGACTGTGAGAAACGAATATTACATTCTTAAATTATAAGATTGAGAAATTGATTGTAAATAAAAAAAATAACTGTTTAAACAAAATGTATTTCATCAGATATAAAGTAAAACTAGTCAATACATTAATAAATAAAACGTATAACTACATTTCAATATTTCATCATGAAATAAGGTCAAACAATATCAATGTATTTTAGTTTTACAAATATTATTTTTAGATATAGTTGATAGTTATTTCGGACTTACACTCTCGGAAGAACTTAAGTGCCTGCAATAACTTAGTTATTTACTGGCCTAGAAGAGTTGATAATGCTGCGATAAAAGCTTATAATGAGCAAAACAGTTACTGATAATATTAAATAAAACTAGATTAAGTACAATTGAGTATTTATGCCTTTCCACCAAATATCGTTAGTGAACAAACTAAAAAAGAGAAAATTATACAAAATACATTTTCTCAAGTTTTCACGTATAATAATTTAAATAGAAAACATGATTTCAAAGCTTCTTAATAATCTCACATTTGTCACATATCCTAGAAAAACATAAAGACAATTTATTAATTTAAAACTCCATTTTTCAATATGGGTTAGGATATAAGAATAGTTGAGAATACGCATTGTGTATCTCTTCTAAGCCTGTATATCTATATATATATGTTAATATAAGCTTAAACATAGTTCTGTAGATGGCGTTTCAACCTGAAATACCTAACAACTTTGTAACTTAATAAATTTAAGTAAAATGCATTGACATTTTTTAATCTTATAGCAAGCTCTACTAAATTAATTCCACTTCAATTAATTTCATCACGTAAACCAGAAACTATTTTGTCATCGTTGTAATAGACTTTAAAATAATGATAATACAATAAATTCCCTATTATGTTCTTATTAAAAGTTTCCTTAGAATCAATCCATTGTCCAGCGTTTGTTTATTTATTTATAACTGAATGCCGTAGGTAAAAAGTTTAATCCCCAAAGTTAATAAAACCACAGGCTTTATATGACCCCTTTTACTTATAATGGTTTACTCGATTGAACCGTAAAAAAGGATTTGAATTCAATCCTAAGAGATTAAATATTTGACTGTTTTAGGATGATAAAAAATTAAATTGAATTTCAAAGTCATATAAAATAGCTGATATACTACATAATTAATATTATTTATATAGACTTTTCATAAAAGATTTGATTGTAGGGTCGTATTATATTTTGATAATAAAAAAAAGATTTTTTTAAAAAATCAATTCTTATTTATGAATAAAAAAAAAACAGTTCTAAAACTACCGTAAATATAAAATCATAACGGTTTTTTAAATTATATATGTATATTTATGTATTTATTAATTATAACATATCTCATCCTTAGAACAGATTTCGAATTTATTTGGTCATTACCTTTTTTTATTTGTTCGTCTTAAAATAAATCAAAACTTTAATATGGCTGACATTTTACCAAAGTCAAAAAATATACGTTTTTTTAATTATTACAGTGTTGTTCCAAGATGTTTTGAAGATGTTTTTATTTCCAATTGGTACAACGATAACCTATATATCTTAAAAACACAACAAGCTAGAGATTTAAACTGGTGAGGGACTCTTCCCTGAAGAGGAAAGAATTTAGAGTAACAGGAGGAGAGGGAATCGTTAAATCGCTAGATTCTTGTTCACTGAATACCCTGTAATTGTACTAAAGTTTTTGTTCATTGAAATATGCTTCAGTAATTTAAATACATATCCAGTAAAAGAAATTTCTTAATAAATTTATAATGTTATGTACATAAATGCCTACACTAAAAAAAGAGTTTCAAAACCACGTACATTTATATTATTTCAAATATAACCTTTGAGTAAGATAATTTTGGGTAGGAAAATAATTATGTTCTAACTATGTGTAACTGGAGAATTGAGCATACAAGGTTGGCAATCCCTAAGTTAAGAATATAGGAGTCCTACGTTATCATTAAGACTGACCAGGCAATTGATTTGACATTCACAGCTAAAGCCGGTATTTTTGATTTGCGACGGTGTTGACCAAGGAATGCAATATATCTGTTTCCATTACACATGTTTTCTGATAGTACCTCTTTGGGAGTAATGACCGTTTTTGAGTTATTTTAAAAATGAAATGGTGTTAAACTTTTTTCATATCGACTGTGGAAAGGAAAAAGGACGTAACCCACACATATCAAATTTTACAGGAGGCGCTAAAAACGTGTTTTGGTGATTTTGTGACATATGCAAATTACGAATTAAACACAACCTTGAAGTGCACGGAGACTTCTAAACTGGTGTTTAATTGATATAATCTAATATTAATTCAAGAATTTCTCTAGGAAAAACCTTTATTTCAGTCTTTTTTCTTAGTTTTAATTTTATACAAGGTCATCTTTTTCAAACTTAAAAGCTAAATTTAGATACTAATTCGGTATTTTCAGCTTCCATCCTTTTGATTGAATGTGCGTCAAGCTGTATACATTGTGATTATCGAAAAAAACCTGTTTTGGAAAATTGAGGGTTACGTCCTTTTTCCTTTCCACAGTCGATATATATACATAATATTTTTATGTTTTTAGGCTTGTCGACAAATAGTAGTAAACAGAAATGTTAATTCATACCAAAAAGTTAATATAAAAACACACAACAGAAATATTTGCGTTAATAGGTATAGTAAAATGTTCCTGCTTAGAATTATTTAAGTTCATGTTCATTGTTGTGTCATTCATTGATTTTTTGACAAAAGTGATGTATTTTTAGAAATAATGATAAACTGTATTTGTAGTTCTAATGTCGTTGAGTTTGGAATAACATACATTACACATTGGTAGAGTTGCCGACTGTATTCAAAATATAAAATAAAAAATGGGCCTAGCTGCCAAGTGGAATAATATTTTTTGTTAGAATCTAAACGATTTATTATAAAATCTGGAAAAAGTCCGCCACAGCTAACTTGCAAAAAACAAAAATGTTCACTTGACAGATATTAGTTTCACTGTTGATTCTTGGTATAAAGAAAATAAAATACGTATTTTTCTGTACTAGTTACACACGTTTTGACAAAGGTCAATATCGAAACCGGTCCTGATTTTTAATCTGATTATTCAAGTATTGAAGTATGAAAATAGTTAAAAATTAAAAAAATATTTCTGCCGTTGTATTTGCATATAAATATCAAGGCTAGTGACTATTCACAAAGCTCAAATTTTTCATATTTTGTTTACTAAAAACTATCAATTTGTTACTAATCAACTTTTTTGAGTGCGGTGACGTATATTAATATTGGGTGAAATGTGAATTTATGAAGTTATTTGATTCAACAGAAGAGTACATTTTTTTTAAAAATTGATATACCTATAGGTGTAGGTAGTGAGATTCACAAAAATAAGAGACGCAAAAACATTAATTTCAGTCTTGATCGCCTGCTACTCAAAACACCTAAGCTGTAGAAAGCACACATGTATTTATGTAATAATGGGGTTTTCAGTGGTAAAATTTTTGATTATTTTGATTTTTTCTTAAATATCTTAAATTTAATATATATCCTGACTTCAAAAGTTATTTAAAGACGAGGTGTTAATTGACTATTAACTAGTTCTAAGTATTATTTTTTCAGTCAAAAATACTAACTACTTTACGTTAAAGCAAGGATATAACTTTTGCGACACTAAATTCATTTAATTTTATGTTTTATCATCAGTTTGTAGAATATTGAAGAAGGTATTATAATTTTATTTTAAAAATTTCAATTAAACGAAATTCATAATTTTGAAAGTCAAACATTGATTGACGATGTGAATATATAATACATTAGCCACAAAAATAAATTCAGCCTTTTCTAGAGTTCAATGAGATTTAACATTGTCAACAAAAATTCAACTGGTAAACGAACACGTGTGAGAAAAAATGGCTAACACACTTTATTTGATTAATTTTGACTCTTTTTATAAACAGATATGGAGAATTTGTGGTGTTGGAGCATTATTGGATTATTTGACAGATAAGGATTCTTTTGAGAAAAACAATGAATATTCCTTTAAGATCCACCGACTCATCAAGAAGCTTTTTTGATTTGACATATTTAATGTGCATGTTAAAAAAAAGCATATTGTTTATCAATGCTATAAATAAAATACTTCATATTTAATTACAGATGTATATCAAATGACGAGTAAAACCATATGTAAACTACCTATTTCAGCAAATACAGGGTTTAGTGTATTTGTAAAAAGTATTAAAAAATATAATTGAGATATTTAAAAGCATATTGAAACATGTGACCGTTTTAAAATGGTGTTTAAGTTTTATAATTAAATAATATTTTATGACTATGATTTCATGAAAACTTCAATGATATATATTTTTTTTTAAATCATGAAAGTCATTGAAAATATATGAACCAATTTACGATTTATTTGCCTCGCGCATTGTTGAATTAGTACATATTTTTAATATTAAGTATAAGCTGATCAAAAAATCATAATAATTAATATAAATAAAAATTGTATTCCGTTGAAATACCCAAAGAAGCAGAACAAATGAATTTTAACAAAAATGAAACAAAAATATTCCGCTTTCTCGTCGCTGGCCATTATTAATTGGATCAGCCGACATTCCAAAACGAGTCACGTAGCCCCGTATAGAGGAAAAATTAACAACCACATAGATTGGCGTTGGATTTTTTTGTATCAGTCAATTCATTTGTTTCACAAATCACAGCGTAAATTGGATTGTCTTACGCGATAAGCACAATCGGAGTCGGATGATGTTGAATCGTATATTTTTAATTATATACATTTTTAACTAAAACTTGGATGATTTATATGGATATGTAACTAGATAGAAAATTAATTGCCCGCTCAAATATAATATAATATATTTTTTACCATTAGCGTGAATTTTATTCGAAATTCGAAACATTATTGGTATACTTTTTTTTAAAATAACTACGTCACCCAAATAAATTAATAGAAAAAATGACATTGAAATAAAGATACAAATAAAATGGTGTGAAATAATGTGGAGTTAATTATTTAGCTAATTAAACATCTATTAAAAAAAAAAAACTATTCAAACCAAGAGTGAGAAAGCCAAGAGAAAGTGTTCATTTATGCAGCTTAAAGCTACAGCTTTATGAAATAAATTACTATTATTTCATACATTTTAAAAATACGGTTGGCTTCTTGCTATTGCGTTTTTTCCGATTGGATTTTTCCCTGCAAACACAAGTACTATTGTTACGAAATAGAGGTTAAAAACCCCACTAATATTTTATAATTTAAAAATCAATAATTATAATGAACGTTATAAAAATACGATACAGGTAATAAGTGCTTCTTTAAGTGGTGAACTACGTGACAAACCTGGTTACACAACTGGTAGAATTAAATTATTTTTTACTGGTAATTTATTTTTTACAAAATTGCCGCCACATTCAACAAATAAATGATCATTGAACTCCGTTTTTTTTTGTCTGTTGACTACACTGACGCTGCGTGTAGTGGGCTAAACGCTGGTATCATGGATATTCTTGCAATCAAATTGTGTCTGGAAACTGTACGAGAAGTACCCGATAGGCGAATTGAATTTTGTCCAGTAATCCCGTTGGGCATAGAAAATCGGAAAGGCAAACAATTTTCTGGTTGGATAGAGCTGTCGAAAGCTGCCAATCTGTGGGAAGATAGGTGAACGGAGTTGCTGACTGAAACTACTGATACATGGCTGACAGGCTACCGACGTTAAATTATAGTTCTTAAAATACCACCCATAAAAAAGTCGATACTATAATTTAAATTTTAAACATGAAAAAACTGCTAATTTTATTGTGAAAAAAATAAAAGTGGATGAAACTTGAACTAATTTACAATATTTGTATCGTAGAGAATCATAAAACATTAGGTTTTTCTATAATCGGCTTCGCAATCAAAGGTTCATATCTCTCCAAAAACGCTTTATTACTGATTTGTCAAAATATTATTAGAGTTATATTTAACAGCTTTCTAAAAGTAAGATTTAATATAATGACCAGAGAGAACGAATGGAAAAATATGTTTTTTAAAAGTTCTCATCTCATCCTTCAATTCTTAGTAAAAATAAAGTTATGAGATACTCATTTTACTCGCACCTTTCTGTAACAAAAACCTCGGTATGTTTTACGTAGAAAACAGACATTGCTTATGTATATAATATATGTTATTTATAGTCAATTTTTTTCCTATTAATTCTTTGCGATTGAAAATTAAAAAAACTTTAGCATAAAACGAAAAAGATTTAATATATTCGTATTTCTTTTTCAACACGTGAATAAAAAGTGTGCTTCATTTAAAGAGTTAAGCATTTTTATTAGATATAACACTAAATTAAATTAAATTATGTCTACCCGTTTCAAGAAAGTAAGCAACAAATACTATTCTTGGATTAAATTAAATATTAGTTATATCCTTTAAAAATATACCCCCTTAAATAATTTTCTACAACAATTTTCCTGGAATTTTCCGTAATATTGAAATGCCTATTTTCTTCTCTGCGAGAAAATGAAATTCAGATATTTCAATCAATATTTATGTAAAGCAACGATTTCTATTACCATACTGCTTTGAGTGGTTTCACTCGAACAAGGAAGATATTCTTTCCGTTTTTATTATCCTTGTTATTTTGAATTCGTGATTGCAAATTATCCTGATTTTGTACAATAAACCAACTTGTGTTTATTGTACAATCTGCTGTATTGGGTTGCATTATCTTTTACAAAAAGAGATACTTTTTGTAAAAGATGAAACATAAACATTTTTATATGAATAATATTTAATCTTATGTTTGTGGAATTTTAGATTTGTTGTATAGTCTTCGTGATATTAAGAGTTGATTGGTTTTTTATTTTGTTACCATATGTGATTAAATCACCGGCCAACACGCGTTGAAACTGGTGTTTTTATTTATAAACCATGTCAGAAAATTGTTTGTAAGTAATTAATGCTAAATTTATATTTTTAAAATTATAGTTTTTTACGTTTTCATCAAAATTTGTTGCTTTAATACAAAGTTTGTAGTTTATAGGTTCATTATTTCAAAGCAGTGCGTTATGATTTTATCCATACGGACTATAAGAACAATTATGTGAGACAAAGACTCCATTTCACAACTTGAATAAATTATTTTGAAGTGTAAGAAAAATGTGTTTCAATCCTTTATTTACCTTAGGTCAAATGGGAAAAACAAGAAACGAATTCCATTCAAAATATGAATGGGGTAGAATATTATTCTGTTATCTTTTCCCAAGCTTATTTCAAATAAATTAAGCCCCAACCCCGTGGGATATAATTCATATCCATTAAAATGTAACAACGTTATATTAAATACGACAATTAGTCCATTGTCTCCTTAAATAAAGCAAGTTTGGGTGGTAGCTTTCTCACCCAAAACAGATTTCATTTTCCTACTGAAATTGTAATAACAAAGTGGTTGGCCCTTATATAGATTAAATTCTGTTCTTTATTCAGCAGATATCAAACGGTTTTCGCTGTTTTAACTCTTTGATATAAAAAATAACATAATATTATTCTTGAAGAAAGATATAATTACAATAAAAAAATAGTCGCGTAGCCTAATAACGTTTCCAGTAAATAATTTGTATAGCTGAAGAAAAACTTTCATTCGTTGTTTTTTTTTTTATTGATTATTAGATTTGTATTCAGAAGCATGTGTTGACAGTTTTTCTTAACCACAATTTGTACAACAATAAAAAAAGTAGTGAGATAAAGGTGGTTGGCCCATTTTTAGTATTTTTTAACTCCATGTCTTTGAAGAATTTTCTAAAACAATTAACTTGGCTGACAGCATTTTGTGTGAAAAAAATGTGAAAATTATTATTATCATATTATTTTCCACATTCAGAGTGAACTGACGTTGTAAAGACATAATATATATATATCAATAGTAAACAATGGGAAACTCGTACGAGGCATTATTGTAAGACAAAAAAAGGTTAGTACAAACTAAAATTAAACTCTCAAAAACAAGCATTTAGGCCTTGAAATGATTCAATTATGTTTACAGAAATGAATAAAGTTCTTAGTTAATATATTTTTTTAAATCCATGTCTGCTCCTAATGTGGAGCATATGACCTCCTAATGGAGGTACCTTAGCAGAAATTTTTCTACGAGAACTGTTTGTTACTCAGCCACTCAACCTCATTTTTTTCAAATTGAGTAGTAGAGAAAGAAAGATAAGGCTAGAACAGGACTAGTGGTTGGCTAATCGCTATTTCTACACCCAATTATTAGAAGATCAGAAGGACGAGGGAGAGGAAAATGATGTGAATTGACATCACAAACACCCAGTCTTCGATCACAACTTTGAATTGAATAATTCTTAAATTCACTGTGATCTGACCAGGAATCGAATCCAGACCTCTAACCAACTGGGCGACAGTAGGCGACAAACTTATGATTAATATAGCTGAAAATAAAAAGAATACGAAACAAGTTGTCAATGTTACATTCATTATCGAGTGTATAATGAAGTTTTCAAGCGGAAATGAAAATATCATTAGTATTCTTGAACAATAAAAAAAATAACATTAAACTACTTACCTAATTCAAATCAGAAAAAGTTGACTTCATGTGAAAAGAACGACATTAAAGTGAGGACTGGTGATATAACGCAAGACATTTTTTAGAATTATAAACAGCAAGATCCCTCAGCAGTTCATCAGTATAGAAGATAATGGTGAAAACTTTTAGATTATTACAATTGACGGAATAATCACATCGCATTTTTCTTCTGACATAATGTTTAAAATATTATTTATTAGCTTTGTTTGTTGAGACTGTAACATTGAACAAATTACTTGGTTCACTCGTGAACATATTTAACCATGTATGTAATGATAACCTCAAATGTTGGATGTTATGACAAAATCATACAATTTAACAATTTTGCATACTTAACAGTTGTGAGAGCTTTGTCACTGTACGAGCAAAGAGAAACGTCTTCCGTTATCTCAATGAAAAACGTTGTTTTTTATAATAATATTCCATTTCACTTCGCGCCCTCCGCATTTTTAATGTCCTGTTAAAATGATAAATTGTTTTAAAGATACTCTGATATCTCGTAAACAATCTATCATGATGTTATTATATTAAATTATAGCCTCCTTGAGAGGACTACAAATTCTCAATATTATACTTATTAATGGTATTTTTAGTATACGCTACAAGAATTTCAATAATGACGAACTGGGTAATTGTTAAATACAATCTTTTCGCCCACATGATACGATTTTGTTAATATAAAATTATCCAAGAATTTTACCCCGCCTTCTCGTTTTATATATTTGTATACGTCGTTGATAAAACAATATTTTTAAGTGAAATAGTTTGATCTGTTTTAAGTGAAAAAAATTGTTCAATCGAATGATTTAATTTAAAATTGCTTTGACGACCTCTAATTTTTTACATTTTGCCTATAAAATTGAACATAATTAAGTCTTATTTATGATTAAAAAATTCGTCGTTGTGTATTTTATAAAATTATCGACACATCGGCTGTACTAATATAATTGTCAAAAGCGTATATGTACATGTAAATATTTCAGAAAAATCTATTTCGAAACAATAATTCATTCAAAAAATATGTGGAAAAAATGCATTTCATTGTGTTCGTCGAAGTAATAATATAATAATTATAAATATGTAAAACATAAAGAGCCTAAAACTCGCAAATGATGACAATGTGGAATTTGTCGAGTATATACATAGGTTGTACGATGAAAACATTCAACAATGGGTGGATACTGCTGAAAAACATTATATATAACAATTATAAAATTGGTGATTTTTATAATTTAAGATTTCGACTGAAGGTGCTTGGTGGAATTTCAATATTAAATTTGAATCGTTCAAACTATGTACATTTTCACAAATTTTGTCACTAACGACCCGGGTTTCGCCTTTCGGCATCTTCAGGCATTCAAGTGATTTTGGTGATTTTTAAGTTTCACTGTAATACAGAACATGCCAATGTTTATTTTTGAATTCGAAAAAAAGTTTAACACGTCTTATAAATAAAAACTTTGATACATTTATTTATAATACGTAGTATAATATGTGAGATCGTTTGTTTATCACATTATCTTAAATGTATATACTGTTTTCCTTTAGTTTTTTTTATCGTCAAATATATAAATACTGTAAAAAAATCATTTCGAAATAACTTAACATTAATTTTTAATTGAAATAATAAATTGTCTCTGTTTAATTTAAAGGTAAACTTATTTTTCTTTTTAATCAGAATAAATGACATCATGGCTAGTCACGGAATTATACAATGTCAAGAAAATAAACCTCCTTCCTTAAACATTGTCATTCTTTGTATTTCATTTTCTGGTACCATGTGAATTATTAACTTTGTCAAAAGGAAAGTTTTCTGCTTTGCGGTTTTTGTACAATTTATGTTTGTCTTGTATTCCCCTCAACTCCCTTCCCCTCGTAACAATCATTTATATTTGCCATTTTGAAAAGAACTCCAACGAATACGTTTGTCTTTTTTTATTTATGAAAAATAAAACAATCGCACAATAAAGTTTGTTGAATAGCAAACATTTAAAATCCTTAATATAACGTTTCTCTCTCAATTTTAAAAATAAAAATATACTTAATTCTTTCATCGTAATAATAAAATGTTATGGTGGAATTTTATTAAAATAAATATTACTTATCACAATTTTTTTTACTAAGTTTTAAGCTTACAATAAATAATGTAATATATTATCATCTCAAAAGAAAGTAGTGGAATAACTGTCACATTCAAAATGATCACGCCTTTCCTATGAACAGCCTTGTTTAATTACTGGACACCACGTCCTTCTAGTTCATTATCATTAATACTTAATATACATAATTTATCATAAATTTATTTAATTATACTTGATTTGCGTGTTGCATTGAATTTTCGTAGCGTATATTTTTGTAATGGATGATATGGAAACAAAGAAATCTAAGACGGTAAGCTCATCATATTTTTTTACAAAAAGCAGGTATTATGCAATTTCTTGCTAAAATATCATAAAACATAGAAAGACCTATTCAAATATTTTTTAATGAGGGTTTTAAAAAAGTATATGTTGAATCCAACTATTTTTAAAAAATAGCATCAAGTATTTTTTTAATTTTCAGTAGGTTTTTTTGCCTATATTTTGATATAAAAGTGTTTGTGACGAAAATGTTTGAAAAGAATGGCGACCCACAAAAAATACATTTTAACAGGTCTAATGGTTTTGCGTCATGACCGTAGAAATTTTACACTTAAAAATACATATTTTATCAAAAAGAAAGTCAATTAGTAAACAGAATATTTGATTTATTTTAGTCTGCCAATTTTTTAGATATTATCATGTCTTTTTGATACTTTTCTTTACCTTTATGAAATGTCTTGTATACATACTACCTTTCAAAGAGTAATAAACATATAAATCACGAGTTTTTTGGAATACGTCTACTAAAAAACAAATTTATGAATTCTTCAAATTACTTTGGCTGGGGTGAATTTTTTTCAGACAGATGTGAGAGAGGAGAGATCTGCAAGGGCCGAAATTTGATAAAATTACCCGATCTGAACCTAACTGATCCAGGACGAGAGGATCCAGGGCTTGGCCCGGACCCTAGTCTTAATGCTATATTTGTTACCCGACTCCGATCCAAAGCCCAGATATATAATTTTTAACACAAAACTGTTTTTTTTTAATTTGCAATAATAAAGGATACCTTTTTTAATGCTAATTATAAAAGCAGGTTTGTTAACTCACGAAACGCTACATAGCTTTCTCATTTCAGTGATGGATTTTGGAACATTTATTTATTGCGTTAATGATAGAATCAAAAACTATCATTTTTGGTTTGATGATCCTGAACCACCAAACTGGCTACGGTAAATTTATTCCGCTACTTGCTAACTAGCTTACACTGCCTTTCAACCTTTTCTTTACGTACCTAAAATTCACTAAATTCTATATTTTGTTTGTAATGCATAGTATTGTCCTATGACTGATTCATGATTTTTCTGAAACATACATTCCTTACACGGGCCCGACTCGAGCCTGAATCTCGGACGGCCTCAGCCGCAGACCCGTGCAGAACTCTATGAGAAGGGTATTTTTTTCCTTTTTACGTTTTGAAACGCACTGTCATATGTTTTATAAATACTGAGAAATGACATAATATATATATATATTAAAAAAGGTTTATATGAGACACAAACTGTCTGTTTCGTTTAAAAGTGATTAAGCATCTACGAATTGAAATTCCATGTTTTTTAAATGATTATTATTATTGTCATGCGCAGCCAGCCATTGAGATGTAGTAATAATTTTACATGAATTCGATACATTTTTTTTGTAAACACATATAGATTTTAGCTTTCGTGTGCTTTTTTATTTAAATAAGAAGTTTTCGAATATTTTTACTAAAACTACAATTCTCTAAAAATTAAAAAAAAAATTGGGTATGGATGAATCTGGATAGAATATAACTATTTCAAGACATTAATATTCTTTCAGAACTTGAAAGCACATTGCTTAAAAAGTGTATTCAAAACTTTTTTTTATATTCTTCTATGAGCTTTAGCTATTACTTTTGTTTCAAACATAACATAGATATTTATTTATTGTTCTTATCTGTGAAAAAGTAGTCTCTACTGACGTTGACTCCAGATATGGAATTGAGCTAAAATGGAATTTTACGTTAAATATTGTTTGGCTATCAATTTGTTCACAAGTAATATAAATTTTCTATTGAACGATTTTAATAATTTTTAACAAATTATAAAAATAATTTAAATCCTGTTAATCACTAATAAATGTGTGTCATACTCTTATGTGAAGAAAAAATAATAAATAAGAAATGGGCTTTGGATAATAGATAAAAAAATACATACGATTAAAAAATCGTTAACTAAAACTGTTTTAATTATATTGTGATAATTTCCTACGAGAAAAATATTTCTTTAATTAAAATATTCCTTTAGTTATCGATGATGTCAATAGAATACCAATCTGATTGATTACAACTCATTAGTATCATTATCTGTTTGTTTTATTTCGATTCTACACCTCCTCCTTGCTCCTCTTAAAAGGAAAAAAACCCAAACCTCCATTTTGTAATTTTATAATTTTAAAGTGTTAGAATCAATCTTGCTTCATTACTTAAGCAAACTTTGCGATAGTAAGTCTGAAGAAGCCTCTGAAAGAGGCGAAACACGTGTCACAGTTAGTAACACAATACGTGCAATAATCAAAGTTAATTTAAATTTTCTATTAAAATGAACATCCACAAAGTTACCGCCGAAACCATCGAAAGTATTAAAATATTTGCCAATTAAAAAAACGGTAATAAAACTAGATGAAAATAATAGTTGAAAGTATGTGCAAAAATCAATTTAAAGCTACTGTCAGTAAACCTTAGAGTGCATACAAACTCTAGCGACTACGTTTGCAAACCTCACATTTTCTTCCGCGGATAATGGCATAATCCATGCATTAGTGTAATGAGTTGACCTATATAAACGTAGATAAACTGTGTTGTTATTTACAGGTGAATATATATTGTATTTTTTCAGTGCTGGTGTATGTTTTTGAAGTTTTTTTTAAATTAATAAAAATAATAAATACATACCGATTCTAACGATTTAAGATGTGTTTTAAATGTCAATTATCATTTATTAAAAGAAAAACAATATAAACTAATAAAAAACTTAATGAACTTAAATAAAAAGGAACGCAGGGATAAAAATATTTGGTGACTGAATTGAAAACATTGTTTTGCGCAGTCAAATATCAAATCAGTCTTTCCAGTCGCTCAGGTCGAATAAAAAAAAAACCATTGAGTAAATAAATACAAGAACAGTTGAACTTATCAACTCGATAAAAAATAAAGATATCATTATTTAAAATACTAAGGGTATCGACATCATAATTTTTAGACTTTAAAACTAGGATATACTCTCAAGCTCTAAAGAGCAAAACTCGTACATCCTAAAACGTTGAATATAAAATCATAATAATGTATTATTTATGCTTTGTTGTTAAATCGTTATTTAAAGATTCACGCACAATGAAATTTTTATTGAATATAATATAGTACATTTATTAGTTGGCTGTAAGCTTGTTTTTTATATATTATTTTAAACTTAAAACCCTTGATTATAAAAGTTTTTCATAAAAAAAATACTAAAACTTTTTATTAATTTATATAATATTACGACAAATATTGTATTTATTATTTTAATCATTTAATTTGACGCAGGTAGAAAATAAGATACAATAAATTAATGGCTTTCTAAGCACTTCAGTACCGAAATATTACAATAAATATCAGCTAGATAATATTAATAACCGCCTGTGTGGTCGAGTGGTCAACGTTGTTGGCTTCGGCTACGGAGAGCCCGGGTTCGAATCCTGGTACGGACAGTTTTATAAATTGATTTTTCAATCGATTTATGAATTTCTGTTCAAAGGCATGGATGTATGTGATGTCTTGAATTCCCCCCTCTCACCCATCCTATCCTATAAACGGGGCGTATCGAGAGCGATTAGCTTACCACTAATCCTGTCCTAGCCCTATCCTTCTATTCCTACTCTCTTTGTAAAAAGAGAGTTTGAGCAACTGAGTAACAAGCAGTTCTCGTAGAAACACTTCTGTTGAGATAAACTCCATTAGGAGTCCATATGCTCCACATTGGGAACGGACATAGTTTTAAAAAAAAAGAAGATAATATTGGTATTCAGCAAATGGTTGGAACAGAAAGAATTTTGCAATGTAAATGACCTCGCTAGGACCGTAAAGGCGAATCATTTGACATGTTTAAATGTATATTTTGTTACATTATTAATCATAAATTATTTTAATAAATCAGTCACATTTTTGAAAAACTCGTAAATTTTCAGAAAATTCTATTATTTCCCGAAATAAAATATTTTGATGTTCTATAAATTTCATAAAGAATATTTTCAGTATCTCTAAATCCAATCGATTTAAAAATGTTGTGTTGCGTGACTTTATTTTCATAAGCCTGATATACATGTGCATTCCGTTAACACTTCACTAACGACTTCTTTCACGCTATTCTATGTAAACGTGCAGCTTTTGGATGAGGAAAAAAACATGAGCAACCTGCATAATACATCGCATCGATATGTAAAATTTATATTTTCATACATATGCTTAGTGAATTTGACTGAATTTCTTTCACAAAACACAGGCGAAGGCTTTTCAGAAAATTATTTTCAAAAGTTTCCCAAACTTTGATTTACAAAACAATGTCCGTTAAAATATATTCAATAGAAACAATGTATGATTTGAAGTGTGCAAGGACCCAAACGCACTGAAGTAATGTAGTCAAGAAAACCATCTTTGCTAATAATTTGTAGAATGCATTTGGGCGGCGCTTGTAAAATACGTAATTGTAAATGATCTTAGATCATTTTTGAAGAAAATGAAAAAAAACGGAGACGTCAGTTAAAAGAAGAGCGTCCAGTAAATGGGAATGATGAGTGTTAGTGTGTAGGCGAATATAAGACTAAAAGAATTCGTTTTAATTCGTTCAAAAACATATAAGTTGACGGAGGAGAGCGAAAACGTATAAGTGCTCGTTTAGCGGATCGAAGAGAAATATATAAAATGTATATAATATTTAGGGCCACGCCAGTAATAGCTACTTCATTTAAAAATATATGTTTTGTTTTATCTCATTGCAATTAAAAAAAAAAAAGTTAAAATATCTTATTTTTTTCGATAGATTCGGTGGTAACTTTCTGAAAAAAATATTGGTTTTCTGCTTAAAAGGCAGGATTTTTTATGTTTTGCATTGTAAAAAAAGCCTGGGTAATGAGTGTTTACGATATATTATAATATGTCTAATCATACATACTCTTCTGATAATTAAGTGTATTTTCAAGACTATGGATAAATATTATATATTTTAATCTAAGTAAAAATGTTTTCCCTTTTTCAGTTAATTACATTGACAATTAAATATCCAATGCCATTGGAGCAACAGAAAAACATGTGTTACGAATACTAAGATGATATAAATATCTTAAAATCAAAATTTAAAATTTGATTTCGGTCGCAATTATGACTAATTTTAAAATGTGATTTTAAGATAATAAATTGCTCGGCATTTAAAATTAAAATAAAAAAAAACATATTGACTCAGTTTTTTTTACCTAGACACTTAGTAATAGCACCACGAGCAACGTTCCTTCTAAGCTGAAGGGTAAGCTGCGCGGAAATTTTAAAGGCTGCGCGGAGGCTGCGTGGAGGCTGCGCGGACCGATCAAATATTAATTTAACTGTCCTTTAGTGCGCGCCAACCCGAAATGATTGCGCGGGGGCTTCCCAACTGCTGGAGGGAGCGTTAAACACGGGTACAACAACATTCTTGATTTTATATACTTCCGAAGAAACTTACACTAGTGTTCTTGTACCTAATACAAACACATAGATGAATAAATAATTGAATACACATTTTTGATTTGATAATAATTATACAATGCCGAAATGATTCGTTTTGACTTACCTGTCTATCCAACTATTTTTAATACAGCAGTCATATACACGCATACACTACCTCTCTGCAGTCTCATGTATAAATATAAGTATGTATTTGGACAGGATGATGAAAAACAACGTGAAACATATTTTTTATAAAAAAAAACATGCAGCATTTTTTTACATGACGACAAATTACCAATGATGGTAAAATGAATCTTTGAGCGTTAAATACGGGCATTTTTAGGCTTGCGAAAAAATTGAAGGCTTACGTTTTCCAAAAAAAAATATGTTTGTCTTGAGCGAATAAAATACGTGAACTGTAACTTGAAATGACTAATCAGTTAACACACGCCAATGCTTCTTCGGGTTTATTTTTTCTTAAAAGAAGCCGAAAATATAAATAATGTATTTTAAGCACTCTCTTTCGAAAACGATGAAAATAACGCAAAATCTTGGTTTGAAATGTACCTTTTTTTAAACATGACTGCAAAAGCACACCAGATGATCGGGGAAGCTTAAGGTAATATAGGGTGATCTCATGTTTATTTTTTAACCATGCTCGCTCCCAATGTGGAGCATAAAGATTTCTTATAGAGTTCATCTGAACAGAAGGGTTTCTACTAGAACTGCTCGTTACTTAGTTGCATAACCTCTTTTTGAGACTTGGATATAAGGATAAAGTACAAGACTAGTGGTCGGCTAATTGCTCTCGCTATGCCACATTTTTAGGAAAGGATGTATGGGATGGAGTAGTTCAAGACATCACATACATCCGTGCCTTCAAACATAAATCCGCAAGTCGATTGAAAAATCAATATATAAAAACTGTCGGATCGAGATTCGAACCCGTCATCTCCGTGTTCTAAGCCAACGGCGTTGACACTCAACCACACAGCCGGCACAAGATGCACGAAGAAAATGTTAAATACTTTTTTCGTAATGTAAGCTACTTAAATCATAGGTTCCCAACCTTTTTTCGGGTGGCGACCCCTTTTTATAAAAGCCATGTGACTAGGGAACCCCCGAGGAATTTGAAATTCTCGATTTGCTATACTTTTTCCCCGGATTGTCTCCGAAACTCCCTTTGTTGTTCAAATCCAAAATCGAAAAAAGTTGACGACCCCCAGGTTGGGAACCCGTGACTTAAATGGATTTAAAGAACTTAACTTCAATGAGGATTATAACGGTAAAATAAGGACGCTCTAAAATATGGCTCAGTAAAGAATATTTCGTTACTTTTTTTTTAATCAGAAAAGTTTATTTATTTATTTTAAATATTAATTCTTGTCCAAATAGCATGTTTTTGTTTATAATAAAAAATATTTACTCTTTAAAAAAACAATCGCTCAAAAACAAATTTTCACTACAGATTAGTAGATAAGCATAATAAAATAGTTTTCTGCAATTACCTTTGATGTTTATAAAATACTGCGATAATAATTAAATTATTGATTTGTTGAATAATACAAAGTTTTTTTATTATGTATCTTAAATAGTATTATAAAGGTAATACAAAGTTTATTTATTTTGTTAAATAGTCATCATTGAGAACAAAAAAGTTGTGAGTCCATTTCAGATTTATGTCATGGCTTTATTAAAGCATAAAAGTATAGTATGTATAAATTACTAAAATACTGAAAACAATAAAATAGACAATAAAGTTTGAATAGTGATTAAAAACGGTTTTAATACAAAAGTAAACTGGAAGATGGATAAATGAAAATTCAGTAAAACTAAAGCGGTTAAACGAAACATCCTGCGTATGATAATAAATTCCAAAGAAAATTATGCCACAACACCGCAGCTTTACAAGTTTCAGGAATCTTTTCATTCGGGGATTTGATGCGTTGAAGGTACTAAGCGAGTTCCCCGCGGTGTCTTTTATGCCGCTACCAAATAATAATTATGATTGATGGCTCTCTTGTATTCATTTTATGAATGCATTAGTCGGCCGAAGACTTTGCCAGACTTAATCAGGTTAACGTTGCTCATATAGCGGCCACAACCAAATTTTGTGTCTAGAGAAAATAAACTTTGAAATGAATTCTAGTTTGTTGTATTAAAGGATTAACTTTCTCCTGATAACTCTAGTTGAATTGATATATCTATCGAGTTTAGCGTCTAAGTGATTTGTTGAAATAAAATTAAGCCCAAAATTTTAGTGGTAACTTAATTTACACAAAATGATATTTTTACACATAATTTTAATTACTGATTTTTTATCCATGTCCGCTCCTCTCATATCTCGACGGACGTTTTTTTAACGTTGTTACTTACTCGCTTAACCTTTCTTTTTCGAAGAGAGTAGTAGGGATATGAGAATAAGGCTAAGGCAGAAGTAGTGGTTATCTTATCGCTCTTGCTACGCTTAGTTTTTAAAGGGTCGGAAGAGGAAAGGGAATTTTTAGATATCACAAACATATTTGAATTCAAACAGAAATCAATAAATCGAAAAAATGCTGTTCGTACTGGAGTTTGATCCCATGAGATCGGGCACGGAAGTCCACAAGGCTAACCGCTGCGCATAGGACCCGAAAAACTTTTATTTATATGGTATTATATTTCTGATCGAAAAACATTGAGCCAATTAAAACATGCTTTACAGCCCAATTTTTAAAAAAAATTACAGCCCAAGAAATGTCAAAGTATTAAAGTCTTATATTTAAATATTCTAGTTTTCAGTTACTTTTCACTTATATATTTTATCTAAAAGATGGCAGTAGTTTCCAAAGTTTTTCTAATTTATTGAATATATCTTTATTTTCTTTAAAATGTAGTAAAATTATATTAATGTAATTTTAATCAAAGTTCTATGCGCTGCAAGAATAATACAAATAAAAAAAATGACAGGCCAAACTGCTACTTGGTCATTTCCACGTTAAATCGATACCTTTATAATATATTTTTAAAAATAATATTTGTTTGATTCTGTCAATTTTGTTTCCATCTTTAATTTATAACTCGTTACACAAAACAATGTTAAATGTTTTATTATATTCATTTGAGGCCTACTCTTTATATTGAATACACCCGTTATGCCATACATACATCACATGAGTAGTTTTTTTACAGGTACACTAAATAAGGTTAATGATTCATCAGTTTTTGAATAATCTCATGAGATAATAAAACCCATCTTTATAGGTTTAGTTATAGTGAAATCGTCTCACGTATGAGACTTTTAGTGAAAAGTGACATCGTAAAAATAAAATTTTACGGCCATCATTTTACGTAGTAAGGTAAAAACGCGAATTTTGTAATTTCATCTAGACCATTAAAGAAAAAGGAAGAAAGGCCTCGTTGGATAACAGCCCAAGGCAAAAGTAATGTTGTATGTTGGAGCTAATTAAGTTATACATGACACGGATCTGTTCGTCCTAGAAAAGCCTCTTATAATATGTTGTTATTTTGATGAAGACGTTGTCAATACTTGTTTCAAGAATCAAAAAACACGTGGCCTAAGTTTTTCATGCTCATATAAATAAGCATTAATTTAAAATTAAGAAAGATGAGTCAACGTTAAAAACCTTTCAACAGCGATTCAAAATCAATGAATTGGTTATAATGTAAATATTTGTTTAACTCAAGAAAAATATTTAATAAACATACGTTGTTAGCGAGCCGAAAGTTGACATGTGAAATGAATTCACACATCGGACAAATGAAAATTTGGACTGCTAGAACTAGTGCAAAGTGTTACAAGCTAAGCTATCTCAGATGTGAAAAGAACGAGTAGCTACGTTAAAGGAACCCCGGGAAGATTTTCGACTCGTTCATTAATAAATGTTGACGAAAAGTATTCGTCGACTTAGATAATTGTAAGGTCTTAAAGATATATTCTTGAATTGGTAGACAAGACATTGATTTATAATTTACATATTTCTGTTTTGATTTATATATCGTTAACGCATTTATATTTGAAATATAACTACGTGAACAATGAAAAACCTTGTTATAAAAATATGTTTATCGTTTTTGGTTGTCTTAATCAAATCATTACTCAAATGATTTAAAAGTTGTGATCCATTTAAATCACGCATTACATTTTCATGTTATTTTAATGTAAATTTTCTGCTACAGATTAATATTGAATATAAATGAGTTATTTTATACATTATGATTTTACAACATTTTTTTTAATCCATGTCAGCTCTCATTGTGAAGCATATGGCTTCTTAATAGAGGTATCTCAAAAGAACTTTTTCTACGAGAACTGTGTGCTACTCAGGCACAAAGATAAAGCTAGGGCAAGAATAGTGGCTAACCAATCGCTCTTACTTCGCCCAGTTATTGAAGGATCGGAAAGGGAGGAAGGAATTTTCAGACATCACAAACACCCATACCTTCGAACAGATATCGATAAACCAATCGAAAAATGCTGTTCGCACTGGGACTCGAGCCCGTGAGATCCAGCACGGAAGCCAACAACGTTAACTGCTGTGCCATTGGACCCAACATATTTATTTATACCTACATGCAATCAAATATTTCAAATAAAATTCATAAACAAGATTTTTCAGATTTTCGCATTATTGCCATCGATTGGTATGATAAAAGTTATAAAAAGGGTTTATGGAGAAAAAATACTTATTTTCCATGTCCAAAAGAAAAATGTAATTTCTTAAAAACAATGAACGCCTTTCATAAAAATAAGCATTAAAAATGTCTTGCAAGTAAATTCATTGATTATTAAGACGGGCCTGGCGTACGTTATTTAGGTCACTTTATTATGTGCCCGTTGTGAAATCATGGTAAACTTATAATCATAATTTGATTTATAAGTCAATATAGCACAAAAATTCGTGTCAGGAGTTGAGCTTTCTTGCTTATTCGGATAGCAACAAAACAATCTTAAAAAATTATTTAGTTTCTACGAAAAGCTTGAAACCTTGTTTACTTATTATTTTAAATGTAAATTTCTCATGTTTTCAGAATTTAATGACTTGTACTAATTTACTGCGTGTTGACATAATCTTATCGGATTACAAATCTACCTTTAAGAAATTATATTTATACAATAATACAATTACTCATTCCTAATGACATCATTTTAATTTTGAAAGTATTTAAATTACTTTTAACTATTTCACGTTGTAAAAAAGTTTTGTAGCTCTATAAAAAGTATTTCTTTAAATGAATTTTGTTTCAGAATCACTTTTATACCATATAGTATGGAAATGCTACTGATATCATGTTTTCTTGAGAAAATGAAAAAATAAATAATTGAAAGAAACTGAATGTAAGAACGGCATTCAATTTGGGATTAGATTTTAGGACCAACCATTTAAAGGTTATTTCATAATTAGTTTATTTAATTCAGATTGTGTCAATTATTGCTACAATTTAAAGTATTGCTATTTAAATTATTGCTACAGTTTAAACACTTTTATGATTTTTTTATTTTTTAAGAATCAAGCTCATTTAAAAGAAAAAAAAAATACGTCAGAAAAAGGAGATTGCAAATGAAGTAAGGAAATTTAATTTGATAGCAAACATTATGATTATACATTGACATAGATTAGTTATGTGGAACACATTTTAATTTATAGATTTGTACGATAAATCAAGCAATCGAATATATTTCTTTAAATTATTATTAAAAAATAGAATTTTTAATAAAAAGCGTTAGTGCAACGACAGGAGCATGTTTTGATTTTTAAATGGATTTGATTTTATGTAAAATAATGTTAAATGACAAAAAAAATACTGTCAAGGGTTGACTGTGTTACAAATATAGATTATACGAATGTTTTAAAATAAATCAATCAATGTACACCAATTAAAAAAAAAACAAAAAACAGTAGGTAAGAAAGCATAAATAATAATATTAAATTAATAAATTTTAATGATTTTGTTGTGAGTTTTTTTAAACTCTGATTGTTAGGCTTTCTCGAGTTTACGGCTTTGCCAATGGCCATAGGCTTACTCTTGTATAAAACAAACACGAAACTTACTAATAATTTCACAAATTTTCATATTTGATTTGTTACTGACTAACTTAACAAATCTAAATTATTTTGACTTTGATAGGTCAATTCAAAGGAAAAGCCAGTTATAAGATGTGTGATATATTTATATTTAATTATCTATTTGTATACATCTACATCATTTTTTCCTGGCTTATGATACTGAAAGTATCAGCGTTAAGACCAAACGCTTTTTGTTTCACTTGCTGTGTTACTTAGTTAGACACGCATTTCACTCTCAGAGAAATGTATTCTGGCTAGTACAAACCAACGGGTTGAAAAACAAAGCTAAAATTTGTAATTCGATGTTGAAAATGATAATATCGAAAAAATCCACCGAAAAATATTAGAATAAATATTTCATAAGACAACTATGGTTTTGAGCATTTACACATTTTAATTTGCCCTTTTTACGACCAATCAACAGCATTTTTTTATGATTACTTCCATGCTTTTAACAAATATTTTTTTTATATTTTCTTTCTAACTCCGTCTTGGCATTAATGAAAGCAATCTGCCTTTGTTGATTTTGAATTATGTTTAAGAAACGCACCCCCGGGGCAGTTGGAGCCAAAGCTTTCTATCCATGTTTATTTAATGAGTCATGGCATTTGATTTGGGTTAGGTATTATTGAACATTAATAAATAGCTTACAAAAACAAAATTACTTGAGTTATTACCAAGTATACACAAAAGAGCATAGTACAAAACTAAATGTCGGATAATATTTTCAATTACTTGAAAATAACAAGTCTGTAATGGTTGGTTATTTATAATCTTTACTGGAAAATATTTCGTACTGTCGAATTGAACTGTCAAATGCAGTGGCCTCAGTATATTTAATGGTTATTACAATTGAGCGAGAAAAATTTTACCTCTCACTATGACAAAAATACTGTTTAGCTTCCTATTCCGATTATGACGATAGTTCAAATTGGTTTTTTACGTTTAATATAAGCAAAAATGTACACCGCATGTATCTTAAATAAAAAAATAAACATTAATTTGAACTTTTTATTTATCTGCAAAATTATTCATTTAAGCAACCAAAAAATAATAATCTAATAAATAAAACAAAGAACGTTGTGTGTAATTATTATGACTTCTAATGACTTCTGACTAGCTGATTTTTAATATACTCATTCAGTTTATAAAATAAATTGAACAAGGGAACAAATGAATGCATGCTATTTATGTTTGACATTTACTGCTTATTCTTCTTGATTCAAATAATCTATATATATAAAAGAAAGTGGGGTTTGTTACACCACGTATATCTCGAGAATAACAGCTCGGATTTTAATGATCTTTGTTTTATTAAATTCGTATCCGCCTAGAATAGCAGAATAAGCATTAAAACATCGGAAAAATATCACGGCAAAGAAATTATGAAGAAAATTAATATTCTCATACAGTTTCAAATGGCGAACACCTTGAAATAATGAAAATGTCGTCTGTATGCAGATTTCATCCGCTAGGTGGCAATTTTTCCAAAATTCATTTGTTTCTGCTTCTTTTGCATACGATTGACTTCTAAATAATTTTTAATTTAGAGTATGGATTAGAATAAAACAAATCGATGATATACAATGAAAACGAAATAAAATCGGATAATATTGAAATAAGGTTATGTTTATAATTAGGTGTGATATTTTTTTTGACAACAATATTACGCTGTTTGCACGAACGTTGCTCTACTTTGAGATGCCACGTTATTACACTTGGAAAGCTACATCGAAGAAATTTTAACGTCGAAAGCAAGGCGATGCGGTTCCTGCTCATCCGAATGATTACTGATGCTCTTGGTCGCATTTACACAGTTCATCCGAAAAATGACGTATGCTTCTACTTGCATGTCAACAGCTCAATTTGCTTGAAAATGATACTCATTACAATCGCTGAAGAAATTGTTTCTGAATCTCCAAGTCAGATACGCACATTATTTTCTATCATTATTTTGACATGCTTCCCATCGAATCCCCGTGAACTGTGGAACAAGTACAAGGATGACATGTACGAATACATTTTGCATCGAATTCGTGTCAGTTTGGGGAATCCCGATCTCGAGGTGAATGAAGAGATACATAACCAGGCTTTGCTTTAGATCGAAGACATGTGTTACCTCATGTGCGGCAGTTTGGTAGTCAAGTTAGGAATGCCAACGCCAGATCGTGGAATGAACGACGCTTTCAATCGAGAATTGGAACGTGAACGAGAATATGATCGAGATGCATTGAACCAATCAGTTTGAACGAATGTACCACTGTTGAACCCTCAACAGAAGAACCCTCAAAATTAGCGATACGATAATGAAGGTAATTGATGATGGAAATGGTGGCTTATTTTTCCTCGATGCGCCCGGTGGAGCTGGGAAGACATTCTTCATGTCATTGATTATGGCCACTGTTCATGCGAGATAAAAAAATTGCTGTAGCAGTTTCTTCTTCTGGAATAGCAGCCACGTAGATAGATCAACCGCTGCCGATGAAATAAACGCTTGCCTCAAATAATTGACAAACATGCGAGTTGCATTGCTAAACGATACATCTGCCGAAGATTTCTCCAAGCAATTGCTGACTATCTATTTATTCATTGTTCAAAATTAAAATTACATTACATGACATAACAGCTGACGCCAATTCGCCATGTACTTGAAAAATATAATAAGACAAAATATAAAATAAAACTACATAATATATCAGAATCAAAATCAACATAAAAAATCAAGAAATAAAATAGTGAAATTTTACAAACAGTTCACAAATACTATCACTAAAAATGTCCACTTCTCTAGGCAATGCGTTGAACGGCCCTTGGAACTGGTGATTTAAACCTCTTAAGCGAGGTATAAGTTTTTAGAAATAAAAGTTTTTGCTCATAGTTACGCCCACGTAAGAATAAATTGGGAGCATGTAAATTAATAGTCATGAGAATTTGAGGATTATTAACTCGGCCCCGAAGGAGAAGAGAAAAATGATTTAAGCTTGAAAACGATCTTCGACTATCGTCGGTAACGACCGTGTTCCTGTTGACAAATCGAACAGATTGATTTCGTTTCCGCCGAATTTTAACAATTTCGTCTCAACGAAGGACGGCTTCATCAAAAAAATGTTCCCAAACGTCTAATCACAAAAATCACAATTGGTTGATTGAATGAGTAATTCTTGCGGCGAAGAACAAAGATGTGGATCATTTAAACTTCACAATTCAAAATCAAATCGTTGGTCCACTACATTCCATCAAATCTAGCGAACTTTCGCAAGGTGCGCGAAACATTCTTGCGCAGACTGTACATATAACATATTCTTTCAACCAAAAAATAATTATTTCTGCTTCTCTATGATAGTGTCATCAGAAATAGTTTGTAGTATCGACAAAACTATTTTGTTTTCGTTTATTAGAGATTCGCGCCGCAGCACACCCAGCATCGCCTCGCGGCACATCGCTTGCGGAGAACTGCTTTAAACGACTGAAAAACTGACATGCAATATTGCGAAACACTCACCAATGACCAAAGTTTTGGTAGCAAGTAAAATCATCACCTGGGATGAATGGACAATGGCGCACAAATGCGCATTGGAAGCACTCAATCAAAGTATGAAATATCTGTGCAATGACTCAAGATGTTTTATAGGCGCAATGATTCTACTATCTGGCGATTTCCACCAAACACTACCAGTCATTCCAAGATTTACCGCTTCCGATGAAATAAACGCTTACCTCAAATCACGACTCTGGCGCTATAAGAAAGTAAAGAATCTCCAGCTGACGACAAACATGCGAGTTGCATTGCTAAACGATCTATCTGCCGAAGCAATTGCTGACTATCGGTAACGGGGGTGTTCCTGTCGACGAATCGAACGGATTGATTTTGTTTCCGCCGAATTTTTGCAATTTCACTTCATTCAACAAAATGTTCCCGAACATCTAATCACAAAAATCACAATTGGTTGAATGAACGAGCAATTCTTGCGGCAAAGAACAAAGATGTGGATCATTTAAACTTCACAATTCAAAATCAAATCGTTGGTCCACTGCATTCCTTTAAATCTATCGACCGTGTAACAAACGAAGACGAAGCAACCAACTATCCAACTTAATTTTTAAACTTATTGGATCTGCCTGGCTTGCCACCGCGCAATTTACAACTGAAGGTTGACTCGGTAGTCATCATGCTTCAAGTTATCAAGTTAACAGAACATTTATTCACTTTTAAGGTGTTCACTGTCAATACTTGGTGGAATGGCAATATAATAAAAATAATAAAACATTTTTAGTACTTTTTCCACATAAAATTTATTTGATCAGGACCGGTTTCGCTCATCGCGAGCATTATTAACTGATGATAATGCTCAGATGATAATAACTCAGTTGATAATGCTCGCGATGAGCGAAACCGGTCCTGATCAAATAAATTTTATTTAGTGGGAAAAGTACTAAAAATGTTTTATTATTTTTATTACAACATTTATTGATTCTGAGGCGGTACGAAGTTCGTCGGGTCAGCTAGTTGAATATAAAAAAACACAAAAATGTTTACTATTTAAATGGCAGAGAACGTCAGAAGTGAGTAATTATTAGATGACAACAATTAATGGAAAGATACAGTGAAAGAAGCTAAAGAAACAGACCCACTATACAAAATCAGAACTCTCTTTGCAATAAGCGTTTAACCATTTTGCAAACCTTCAAAGTAATTTGGAAGAGTTACAAATAATGCATGTATGAAGACATTTTAAATAACCTTCGACGTTAATCCGGAATTATCGATGTCATATGTAATAAAGCGCTAGTCATGATTGAAAGTAAAGTATTAGGCATTATCAGGAAATTTTTCCAACATGAGTCGTCAATGTTCCGTTACCTATGATTTTGAATTGTTTTATGATCATTTACTTTCAATAAAAACAAATTTTGGGAAAATTAATATCTACACACTAAATTGATAGTGTGTATCTAAATATGAAAAAAAAATAACTTAAGAAATGTGCAATCCTAACGTCTCTCAATGGCAATGTTAATAAAGACGAAGCAGCAAATAGTCCCATATAATTTTTAAATTGAACACACTAAAATTAAAACATGGGTGTCGGTATCGTGTGTTTATTAGATAATATAACGCGAATACGTAGTTATTAATATTAAGTACCATATAAATAAAAGTAAATATATAATTTATTTTTAATTTTAAAAATATTATAATTAAATAATGATGCAATATATATTGATTATATAATAAATCGTTTTGTCATATTTTCAAAACAGTATTTTTTGCCGAAGTTGTTAGTATTTTTCTGATTTTTTTAACAGTCCACTATCAGCACATGCAATGAAGTAAGACTCTATTTCAAAAGTAGTTTGAGATTACATCGAAGAGTTACACAAGAGAATTTTGAAAAATGATTTCAATATTCTCTATTGATTAATAATCATGGAAGAAGTGTCTTTCAGGATAATGATCTCGACCTGAAGGAAACTATGGCTAGAATTTGTGTCAGATAGACACATTCAGAGTTTTGTGTCTCAACCTGTTGTTGATGTAGTCATGTGCTTAAGAAAGTCTATATAAGATTGGATATTCATAGTGAAGATGTAGAGAAGTTGGCTGTAGAGCATGTAACTAAAACTACTAAAAAATAGCACAGACAGATATGTAACGCCCCGTGGTACGTGCGTAACACGCTGCTTCACAGAGACTTGAAAATACCTACCATCCGCGAGTTTGTTCGTGAAATATCTCAAAAGTTTCACAGCGAGGTAGGGAAATATTTCAACCCAATGATCTTTAATCTTCACAACTATGACGAGACTCTGCCTGAGAATCGTTTTAGACCGAGAGCAGTTCTGCTCGACGACCCTCCATAGATTTTATGTCGTCTAAAATTGACAATTTAAGAACGAGCTTAGCATCACCAAAATGACTCTCTTTGTTTGACTTTTTTGTGTACTGTATATGTGTATGTATGTGTGCGCATGTGTGTGTACATGTACGGATGTAGTATGGGGGAAGCATATAGAATGTGATTTGCAAAATAATGCATATGGAGTTCCCGTGAACTTTTTATATCTGTAGTGATCACGCCCTTCCGTCTGCAAACGATGGTAAGGGGATACAATTTACGATTCTTCAAAAACTTTATCGATGAAGTAGCCTAGAAGAACCTTGACACTACCGCGTCCTGGTACTCAAAGCTCCATAAAATTGATATCCAAACAAAAAAAATCGATTCCATTTATTTCCAATGGAAAAAAACTGTCTCTAAATATATTCGTCACATTCTATATTTGTTTGGCCCTAAAGAAAAAAAAAGAATGACGAATTCACAACTATGAATATAATTTTAATTTAAAACAATAAAAGAAAATGTTATTATAATAAAACAAATCACAAATATCGAGCAAAGCCGGATGAAACCACCATTATATATATTAATTTTTTTTTATATTAATTTAGATCAAACGTCCTTAATAAATGTCCTGTGAAAATCTTGTAATAAATGAAAAAAAAACATTTTTTCGATGAATTCGAATGAATGAAAATTTGAAGAATAATATTTTTAAATAAAAAAAAATATTCGAATTGTGATGTGTGTTTCATCTTTCCGAGAAGTATTTTCAGATTAACATTATTCCTAAGTTTTTATTTATAACCTAGGGATTGATTTTGATTATCAACTGCTTATAAATGACGGCATCGATGAGTATTTTTGTCTACTGAACACCGTTAAGGAACTGGACACAAACAATTCTGTATCAATTACAAAAACAAAATAATAAGTAACTTGTGTTTGAATCACCAACTCCTATGGGAAATAAGTTTAATATCGGTGAGCCCATTTTCTAATTTAAAAAATATTTACTTCTTATTGATTTCTGTTAACCCTCTTATTGATTTTCGAGAATCCGTTGCTATTAATTTTTAATCGGTTACTGCTTACCCGATGGAGTTTTTCTACATTATTCATTTTGATACAATAATACAGTATGTATTCGAATAACCAATTGGAAAACTTTCAAAAAATAAAACTATTGAAATATTTAAAACTTTATTCGATTTGATTGTTAAATATTAATTTCTGACAGTTTGCCCTACGCGAAAAGCTTGACAGTTGTTGCAATATAGCAAGTATGTACCAATCTGCGACAATGAGAAGCGAAGAACAATATTAAATTACTTATATTTGATAAATGCTCCGGTTGTTTATATCAAATGATTTGAAAATAGCTTTTTCGGAAAATAAATATATATGCAATATAGTAATCTATATATGAGATTGTTGGAAAAAATATTATACATGTAAAAATAAAAACAACCAAGCAAAAGCTTAAAAGAGGTTATTTTGATCTTAATACATTTACCTTGACGTTTATAAAATTGGGAAAAATAAGGCACAAAAATTATTTTAAATCTTTATTATGTTTTTCATCGCCTTAAACCTTTATTTTGGTTAAAAAGAGCATTTATTGAATGCGGTTATCGTTAAACGGCCTATAAACATGGAACTGTAGTAAAATAAACGACGATTGTATCCTTAACATCCCTTTCTTTTAGTGGATATTTCTTTCCTCATTTATTAAACCAAACGATGCATGGAAGTGACAGCAACACAGCGGTGGGCGAAAAAGTCCTCCTTTGGTAACAACGAAAAAAAATAAAACAAAAGTTTTCTCAGAGATGAAATAAATTTCTAAGCGGCATTTCTTTAATTTCCAAAACGAACAAAGAACTGATTGTAAATCTTTTATTTTTGCGACCACTTTATAGAACTTAATTAAAAACGATTTAAAAACCAACAACAGTTCCCAAACTTTTTGAAATATGACTACTTTTTTTGAAGGGGTCGTTTAATCTACGGTCCCTCGTCACTTTATCAAAAATTAGTGTTGTTTCATCTTAATCTACGAATAAAGATGGCATAATTCTTTTTTGACACGACCAAAAACTTTTATTCATGTTAACTTTCATATTAAAATATGTATTTTAACTACATTTTAGCAAATAACAAGTCACATATACACATTCATATTTAGTATGTTGACGTATTTAAATATGAAGTCGAAAAATAAACTTGATTACTTGTTCATCAAATTATTTTTAATATTTCTCAACAATATTACCAAATAAACACTAGGTAATCAATAGTATATTTACAGCATATATTCCTTTTTTTACTTCCTATGTGAATCATATGTCTACCAGACGGCGCATGATTATTTTTCTACCGCCAACTGCTTTGCTTCCTCCTACGATATGTCAGCATCCCTCAGCTTCGTCAAATACATCTAATGGTTAATACCCAACTCCGAAAACCCACCGATCAGAAGAAGAGACAAGCAGGATTGAGGCTCTCCAGAGAGATCCGCAGCACGTGACACATCCAGCTCCAACGTATTTCCATAGCCACTGACGTAATAGAGCGTTGCCGTACAGCATAATTAATATTTAAAATATAAATGTTTTTTTTAATATTCTCGAAGTAACAGTTAAAAACAGTATTCTTTAAATGAAATAAACGGTCTTTTCTAGCCTATTTTTATAAAAAAAATATTCGTATTTACGTATTCAAAAAAATAATATTTACGTATTTAAAAAATATATGACAATAATAAACGCATTGAATGGTATTGTGAAACACATTTAATTTTGCGAGAGACTATTATCAATAAAAAGAACTGTGCTTAGTGCTTTGCAAACACTTTTCGTAATAAAATTAGTATACACATCCGACCAAATTAAAAAAAAAATCATTAGGAGGATGTGATAAAAAATTTTAATGCTCATAAAATTTTGCTGGATATTATAAAGCCCACCTTTTTATAAAAACTTTAATAAAAAAATATTATTGCGTCATAAAGCATCTCATTTTAGATTTTATATGCGTCTTTCGAAATTCTTTGCATTTGATAGCATATTTATGTAAGCAAGGGTTGCTTTGATGAAAATTTTAATAGATTTTACACCCCAGTTTTTCTCATCACTAAATAACCACAACCATCATTTTAAAAGTGTTTATAATGAGTATATTTTTATTTATATATATATATGATAGACTGAATTCGGAAATGATTCTGCATCGTTAAATATTTAATTTTACCCGACTAAATTTTGCTTTTGTAAAATATCAAATACTAAACTATTAATAAATAGGTAATAACTTTTAAAACCTTGAAAAATAATAATTAAATCAAAGCAAAGTTTTACTGTCGAAGACTTATAACCTTTTTTTTATCACAGCAATATGTGCACCAAATATATTATTAGGATAATCAGATAATTAAACTTTGATTTCATGGATATATGCTTAGGTTTAATACTTCAAAAGTTTTACTTTTTAAACAATATTCACTTTTTAATGTTTAATTTGAAAGTACGTTGTTTTCGCAAAAACTGTTTATTATTGAATAACTTTCTTTGGGTAGAGATAAATACATTTTGGGAGCTAAAAATGGGCTAGTCGTATGCTATTCTCTAGACTCTATTCAAGCCATATTTTTGAGGTCAAGTAGGGAATGGATGGTTTGAACTTGAAAAACAGCCGTGGAGATACCGACTTCGTCATATACAAAACTTCTGACTCTGACTCCAGCTGACCAAATATAAGATGGTCAAACTCCGACTCCTACTCCGATAATTTTTTTTTTATATTAAATATTACAAAACAAGTCACTAAGTCGAATTTGTGACTCCTGAATATCTCCAAAAACAACACTAATCTATGACATCTCCGACGTCAATGCTTCACAAACAAACATAAGTCGATCGAGAAAATAACATACAAATTTTTATCAATTATTTTACCGAAAAACATTTTGGATCTGTGGTAAGTAATTAAACCGAACAATGGAAGACTATATTTTTTTATATTTATAATTTAAAACTATTTATAAATATAATTAAGCTATGCAATTTGTCAATATAAGGCTAAGAAATGACAAAAGCATGATAATGCACTTCAAATAGAAATTTCTTTCTTCGTCGACTTTCAAAATGTATTAAAAAGTCTTGTTCCGTAATATAATATAAAGACAAGCCACTTTGAATAGGAGGTCAAGCCGTCATTGAGGTCGGCGAGTGTATCCGAGATATTCCGAGGGTCCCCGAGCAAACCGTGAAGCCTATTGTACAAAACCCTTGACTACTTCCGGTGAAAGCCTATTTTCAGGAATGTTCCAATTTTTAAGCCACATTCATTTCCTCACAAGTCGAACAGCTCCAACCACATTTGAATTAGTAACCTTTTGTTCAATCTTCTAAGAGAATATGTGGGAAGCTTTGTACTGTACCCTGAATTCATTATTATTATAGAATTATAACTTTTAGCTAAATTTTCATATTTCTTTTAATATGATAAACACACATGCGTTACATTTTCATGAATTTACTTGCAATCTTATTAATATTAACACATAGTTACCTATTATATATTTTTTTGATAAATCTTTTTAACTGATACGCACAGCACAACACTGCGCTTTTTCTCTATAGTGAAACAAAAAATGTGTGAGTGTGAGTAGCATTTTTTTTCACTTTGTGTATATATTGTCATTCATATGATATTATATTATTAATTATTAAAATATGAAGTATTGATTTACGGTATCGAATCATGGCACCTGACGAAAACTCCGTAACCGTGTACTGCTTCGAGAACTTTTCAAAATTAACTTGATGATGCATCGAATTCTTTTCGCCATAAAGAATCCAAGAAATAAAGAAAGAGTCTTAACGAATAAACAAATTGATAAAAATTGTTTATTATTTTTACGCTTTCCTACACAAATTATTTTTGACTAACCTTCTTCTTACTCATTTCACAATATTTTAGATAACAAAGGAACCCAAAAATATCGTTGGTCAAAACGTTGACGGAAGCAACTGTTATCATTTAATGAAAAAAATAGGGATTTATGATCGCAAAAAAAATGTTGACGGTGATATGTACAAGCTATCTAGCATACTGCAAATATTGATAATCGGAAGACTTCTAAGAACTTTTAACAAGGAAGTAATGTAAATAAATGTTAATCCAACTAAGACTGAAGAAGGGGATGCTAATGTTCTATCAATTTCACAAAAAGCTTAAGTCCATATTGTAATAATAATAATTAACCATCGGTTATTAATAAAATTAAAGTAAATCTACAATGCGAACGTAATTGAATAATAATAAATATAAGCAAATTTATCAAAAATAATTAAATATGGAACGATGTATTATTTATGCAAAATACAGATAATTTTGGGTAAATGGAAAACTAATAACCTTCAATGATAGAACAGGATTAAAACATTATTTTATGGTTAAGAAATGTGTTTTAAAGACATTGTTCTTTCTCATCAAAATGTAGAAACTAGTTTAGTGATGTCTATAGTTCTAATCTCACAAAGAAAAACACTTCTTGCTGAAATTATTAATTTTAATCTACTTTTAATGATAAACAAAATACAAAATAAATATATCAATTTGAAATTGATTAAAAAATATTTTTTTATAAATATTAAAAAAAAATGTTTTGTTTTCATCGTCTTAATATTTATTATTTCTCTTATGTTTTTATGACCAAGCACTCAAATTTTAGCCTTGAAAATAGTCTTTTTTCCCCTTATTTTAAAGCTAAGTTTTTTGAACACTTTTATCACAACAGATTTTTATTTAGTTTTATGTATACCAACTTTCAGTTATTCGGAATACTCTACCAATAATATGTACTAAACTTAATATCTTCTTTAAAGTAGAGACTGTTACAATATCCAATGTGGTCAACTTAACTAGTGTTACAATAAATTATTAATAGCAAAGACACAATAACCAGTGCATTTTCAATTAAAATAATGAAATACCATAAATAAATATTTTGTTATTTTATAATGAAGTGTTTTGGTTTTTTCATTAAAATTAAAAACATGCAAAAGCTATCTATAATGGCCAGAAAATTTTATCTCGGATATATAGACGTATCTTTTCTTTAACTATTTAAGAAAAAAGTGTTTTCAACAAGAAAACAATATTCTTTTCTTTCGCTTAGTCACCGATTCAATAAAGATTGTAATATTTTAAAACAAATATTTATGTTTCTTTTCAGAATATGTGTCATCTATATATTTCGAGCTAAATTGCACAAATTTTTAGGTTGAACGATATCACAACGGAATGTCTTATCATTATTTTTATTAACCTCCATTGCGTATTATGTTTCACCCTTTAAAATAAATTCGGTGACTAGACATAGTGCCGCTACATACTTTCGTTAAGATATCAGACAGTGTAAGATAGAAAAACTATCAAATTTTTAGCAAAATTATTGTTTAAATCTACATTAAAACTTGCGCAAATCAGATAATAGCCGATGTTAAAAATATATCATTATTATAAAAAATGTTTAAACTCTTAACTTATATACTATTGCATAACCATTGTCAGCTAAGGATACGTATTCATATCGCAGATATATATTAAATGTAAGAAATTAACTCTATTTTGAATCTTTACATAGTATCAGTACAATTAATCATTAGATGAAAACATACAGAATAAATACTTACCAATTTCAATAATATATTACTAGCTGTAAGCCCGTTGACCTCAACGGGGGGGTTTTGTTGCATTTTTAAGTGGTCAGAAAATTTACTGGCGTGAAAAATAAATTACAAACCTATATATTGAATAAGCCAGAAATTCTGATAGTAAAAGAAATATATCTCGGGGCATATATCGACAGCCCTGCCCTGCAGTATTTAAATAGTATATAATATAATTTTTAGAATAATTAAGATGTTTAAGTTTGCTAGCAATCATTTTTTGTAATAGCAGAGATTTCGTAAATTATTTAATTTTTGGAATAATGTTTAAGTTTGCTAACAACATATAATATAATTTTTAGAATAATAAATATGTTTAAGTTTGCTAACAATCATTTTTTGTAATAGCAGAGATTTCGTAAATTATTTAATTTTTGGAATAATGTTTAAGTTTGCTTATAATCATTTTTTGTAATAGCAGAGATTTCGTAAATTATTTAATTTTTGGAATAATGTTTAAGTTTTCTAACAACATATAATATAATTTTTAGAATAATAAAAATGTTTAAGTTTGCTAACAATCATTTTTTGTAATAGCAGAGATTTCGTAAATTATTTAATTTTTGGAATAATGCTTAAGTTTGCTAACAATCATTTTTCGTAGTAGCAGAAATAGACCATTATTATTTTATCGACTATTAATATACAGATATTTATTTTTTGAAAAACTTATTACGCTTATCAATCGGATTTTATTATTTTCATACGATCAAGATGTACTGTGTTTAAAAAAAAGTTAAAAAAAAAAAAATGTTATAAACCCAAAAAAACGCTCAAGGTTAGACTCGAACTCAACCTAGCGCTCTGCCTTTCGGGTACAGCGGAATTAAGGAACGTGCAAAAATTAGTATATATATGCTGTGTTTCAAATAAAAGTTTCCAAATTCGAATGTGATCCGAAATTCGGATGTATTGTGATCCAATAATTTATTTTAATTTGTGCGATTAGATGGGTAGTAGATATTTGTTTTTTTTTCCGAAAACATCTCTTAGAGACATATTCAAATATATTTTATTTGGTAGGGCTAGAATAATATTCTTGAAAAGTAAATTTAATGGTGAGTCTTGATTTTCACAATAACAATTGTTATTTTGTTATGTAAAGTGATTATGTGAATTTGGTTTTACTTATTTTGTTGACGTGAATAAATGTTTGAATTCGTTTTATAATACTGACAATTTGTAGATGATAATAATGTTGACAGTGATAATTGACAATGCTCGCAATGAACGAAACCGGTCCTGACATATTAAATAAAGTGGAATGAAGTATAAAGGATTATTGTGTTTTTATTAATTTGACCGTACTTAAATTTGATTTTTTATTCGAATATAATTATTAAAATATCAGATGATTTCTTTGCGCTATTGCACGATATGGGGTATTTTAAAACAATAATTGTAATTATTTTAAGCTAAGTAAATACTAAAAATCTCCTAGAACAACACCGCCACAAATAGACATATTTTTAGCTGTGAATGTAATATCGGCTGCCTTGTCAGTATTTATAATGATTTAATACTGCCATCTCTCTCGCTAGTACTATTTTGAAAGTGAAAAGAATGATTGCTGTATTGTAATTTTAAATATTTTCAAAATATATGGAGCAACACTGTCATAATTAAACATATGGCAACGTTCATTATATTCAAAAAGGATAATGTTATGAATGAACTATCCAGCTACTTTGTTTGGTTCAGTTATGTTTTAATTGATGTCGAGACAGAAAAACAACGTTAGAAACTCTAATGCGATTAACTAATAACATGGAATTTTGGACCGGTGTGGTGTTGCTTAAGAAGTGCGATGTACATAAATATTACTAAATAACATAATAAAAAAATAAAAATAACAAATGACACACTAAATATATTTTTTTTACTATGTCCGCTCTCAGTGCGAAGCATGTGAACTCCTTATGAATTTTGTCTCGACGGAAGTGTTTGTACAAGAACTTCTTGTAACTCAGTTGCTCAATCTCTCTTTTTTCAAAGAGGGTGGGGAGAGAAGGATTTGACTAGAATACGACTAGTGATAAGTCAATTGCTCTTGCTACACCAGTTTATATAATACGAAAGGGGGGAGGGGGGATTTAAGACATCACATACATTCATGCATTTGGACAGAAATCAATTGAAAATCCATTTACAAAAACTTTCCTTACTGGGACTCGAACCCTTCACCTTCGTAATTGAAACCAACGAAGTTGAACACTCACTCAAACAAGCAGCATAATATTTTACTAAAAATGTTTAATGAGGATTTCAAGAGATTACATAATAATTATGTGAATTCGTATTTTGGCAATACCGTATTATCAAAATTAAGAACATACACATATTGACGAACCCCATTCTCCTAAAGTAGAATTCGAGAGAGAAAAAAAAAATCTCTCCCGCCCCCGACTTGTCGGATTTGGTGTAAACAGGGTGGTCCTAAATAGGTATGCAAATTTCTATGAGATTTTTGGGAAACAAAACAAAAAGTAACAATGAAATAAAACTTCTCAATCAAGGTCAAGTTATTAAATGTAAACATTTATTCTGGTCTACCTACATGTCATTACAAATTAATACAAGTATGGTAGGTATACAAACATAATTAAATAAAGACATTGTAAAATTATAAAGTCCATCTGCGATAATGAAGGTATCTAATTTTACGCTCCAAGCGTTTTGTTATACTTCATTCAAAATCGAAGTGTAATTAATAACAGAAAGTGTTTAAGAAATTAATTTTTGTGTAAAAAAAAATGATAGATAATCTTTTAGAAATTCAACAGTTAAAATATTTATATTGATAAACAATGTTAATTTTTTTATACAATATAAAACAAACAAACTCCTTTCGGAGAGACCAGGAATTTACGACTGTTTATTCAGTAATAAGAAAATACACGACCCACCTTTGAAGACGTTCACTCTCAGCTAATCGCTATACAAAAAAAAAATGAATTAATAATAAAAGTAATTATAACGATGGCCATAGATTCCTTCAAGGGTGGGCGTCCTATTTCTTATAAACAAAATCTACATGATTTGTGGAAACCCTATTACAATTTCGGTTACACATTTCTTTATAGTAACCAGTTATAGTATAGCAAATTTTATATAATTAATTAAGAGTTCATTGTGCATAATGCTTCTACTTCAGTATTTCAAAAGTATATAATCAAAACAAAAATTTATCTATACAGTGATTTCTAATTCAGGATTTTAACAGCAGTTAATCAACAAAGTTTATTTTGTATAATGTCTTTTAATTCCAACTCTAACAGTAGGTATTCCAACAAAAACTTATTATATATAATGTTTCTTAATTCTATTTTTAATATTAGTTAATTAAAGAAAGTTATTTATGTAAATAAACTAATACAAAGACAATTATTTATATTTACTGATTTTAATACGTCGTTGGTTGTTTACCAGATCGCGGTGCTAGGGGAAGGGAATGGGGAACCTTGCAAGGGAACCACCCACTCTTCCTGACCAATTCATTACAAAACCTCTTAATCTAAGTTCGGATTCAAAGTCCTTTGACTTACGTATAACAAATACGCTCCTCTAGCCTTACGGCGACTTCCTAAGTCGCTAGCTAGCTTCGACTAAAAAAAAACCGCAACTGCCAAGCCCCAGGCATGGCGTTACTAGTCCCGTCCTAGTCCCAGACTTGGACGTGACTAACCCCGTCGGGCATTTGAATTACATGAACTTTGGCACTAACAAATACTACGTTAATTACTCGCATATTATTCACGGCGATCTGGTTAACATTAACAAACAAAGGGAAGCTTTCTGGTTTTAACTAACCATGGTAAAAAAAAATATATATTTCAACAGTCCTCGTAACATTTATCTCTACACTAATTATAGCTTTATACATCTTACAGTTAGCTTAACAAAAAAAATTAAAACAAATTAACGACAGCGTTAGACTTTAATCTACTCACGGTTTGGATTCTCCGCCTTCCCCCTCCCATCCCTTCCGGTCATCGTCCTGCCTGATTTTATTTTATTAATTTCAACACCCCTATTAAGCGAGGCGGTAATTTGGCTCCGATTGGAGGAATCCGCAACCAAAAATGCAAACTCCATTGTTTGAAAAATAAAGAAAAGTAACCGTATAAGGAGTATTCCTAACCTGTGGTGCGATGATACTGTTGGTCGGTACTTAGGAAGGGGAAGCTGCGTCCACGTAAGCCAGTTAAAGCCCAACACTTGATTTTATATATAAATTCAAAAAAAATACTGAAATTAAAATACTAGATATCTGCAACAAATAGTTTTGAGAAAAATCGAGCGGAGGGCTCCGTCGTAAGTCTGAAGGAAAGAAAAAGTGAGAAGTGCGTTTCTATCAGATTTGACCCGCTTTTTATTCTTTTCTCGCTGAAATAATTCCTCCGCCACTTGGGACTATTTCCTTTAAAATCAAATCCGATTGGTTGCTTCGTTTTGCTTACTGATTTTTAGGAATGCAACATTAGTTTCTCACGCCTCTCGACAAAAATTTAATATGGGAATACCCTATTTATTTCGTTGCGTTTATCGCTTATATGTACTTCCTATATGAGACGACAATTATAAGAAATGCGTACGTGTTAAAACTGAGGCGCCAATTATCACGCTTCAATAGAATTGTGGAATGTTCTTTGTGATACATGCGTACATGCTAGTCGAAAAAATTTTAAAAAGGTTATCGTAAACGTGGGAACCAGACCATTAAAAACCGTCTCGTATCAATCCCACCTGCTTCAAAAGTCCCAGGTTACCGTTAACCTTTTTTTTCGACCAGCATGAAAAAAAAAAAAAAATCTTGAGTCTATGTCAAAAAAAAAAAAACTAATACCTCCCCTAAACAAGTTCTAATGTCCAACTAGTAAACGTAAAGTTTCTCATAAAAGTAAAAGTAATAATAACAATAAAAAAAAATCCCATTTCGCATATCTATACATAACCATTCCCTTTGCTCCAGCTTTCATGCTAGAAATCTTCTGGTGACGTTGGTGTTTTGAGAAGGCCTTCATCGGAGAGTTCAGGGATGCCTCTTCCATCTGTTTCGGGCTACTGGCGTCGCTCTGACATCCACGCGACGTCGCGGCGTCCGCCGGTCCGTGGATAGCTGCAAACGCAAGCTTTCTCTCCAGGCGTGTACCTCTTCTTTTCCAATTTGTTTTCCAGTCCATTTCAGCGACGCGTAAAAGCTTTATACTGGCAAGCCAACGCTCGAATGCGTATTTCCTTGTTTACGCTATCGGAATGTATACAATAGTTGAGCTATCTTGTCATCCCATGTCCGATGCGTAGACGTCTTAACATGCACACACCGTGCTTTAATCTTTTTATTGCTGACACTCACAGTCGTCGGTACGAGTAAATTTTCGTATTTATTTATCTTATTTTATTATTAGGACCCCTTTGAAACGTAACTCGTTTAAATTGTTTGTACTTCTGTTTATTATTTGCAATTGTATATTTAAGAGTGAATTTCGCCGGTTTATTTTTATTTATAATTTATTTGCTCATTTAAATTTTTGGTTGATTTACGTAGTGTTTATTTTTAATAATTGTCATTGTCACTGTTAATTAATTTAAAGTGTTTATTATGATTTTTCCGATCACTGTCATTTAGTTTATATTGTCTGCGATGATTGTTTTTTTCACTGTTATTATATTATTAATGTCTATTACGATTGTTCCGGTCACTGTTAATTAACTTCGAGTCTACAATAATCGTTGAAGCCGTTTGATATTTCGCTGCCCTCTACGCATCTATCTGTGTATCCATATTTTGTAATGCGTTAGCACTGCGTAGCATGCTCTTTGCTTCGTAGACTGCAATCTCTGGTGTAGCGCTACGACGTTTGGTGTCGTCACCACGCTACGTAACAATGCTCATTGGCTACGCCGTAGCAGTAATTTTCTTCTCCGTACGTTATTTCATTTCTTCCCCTCGCTGCCTCCTTTCCATCCTTCTCGGGAAGCCCTGGACAGATTTTTCCTCCTTCTTCTGCTACCTTTGTCTCGTACAGTCTCGTCGGCGCGGATCCCTCTGTTCGTCGACCATGTTCGCGGCTCGGCCATCAGAGCGTTCGGGTGTCGTTGCCGCCTATCCGGTGAATGAGATTTTTGGTGGGCGGATTTAGGAGACTTGGACCTGATCGGCACTTCGTGCTGAATGGGAGTTGGTAGGAGTTGAGTGGTGTAAGGAATATTGGATATTCGTATGGGAATATTTAAGCATTTGGTGAGTAGGCGACCCCTGCCTACTACGGTGTGCAGCAACGTGGATGGGTGACCGTTTTCGTACTGCGCGTCTGATGCGCCTTGGTCTCCCATCCTCTTCCTGTTATAACGTCTAGTGTCCGAACAACCTTGACCAGCTTGTCAAAGGTGTTCCACTCAATTCTGCTGATTGTTGTGGTCCCGGATGCTAACAGTCCCTGGATCATCAGTACTAATTTTTCAGGGCCGCATTCGTCTGCGCGCCCCCTTGCAATGGCCTTCTTCTTCTTTGCCGAAAGAGATTCAACTCTTCACCTCCTTTTAGGGCGTTGAATTACTACGTACACTAACCTGGTACGCCACTCACAATTATTACATTTTTCAACAAAAAAAAATGTTTCAATAATTAACAACACACAAAAATTCACCTTCATTATCGCTGGACATCAGTTCCTTGGACGCCACCAACCCCAGATACAGTTGGACTTAACCTTGACTGAGTTACCATACCTTTTTTTTTTTTTTTAATATTATTACCGAAAAAAAAAATCCTTTTACTTATCTCAGGGTGTAAGGTAAGTGATTTAAACAATATTAAATTTACTAATTTTTAAAATAGGAAGTGAAAAAAAAATCCGACCCCTCAACTACAGTCCTCCCAATCGCACCCTGGTATGCAGGTGATCAATCAGCCTACCAACGTGGATCCTGGTTTGGACTTGTACGTTCAGCGTACAGTCGTTTCAACATCTTAAACTTGTAAGCGTTCGTTCGCTTAGAAATTATGTTTCTATGAATATACATTTAATTTTTAAATTTAATATTTTTGTTAAATCGAGCCACTCGTTGGGACCGCCAAGAATGACGAACCCCATTCTCCTAAAGTAGAATTCGAGAGAGAAAAAAAAAATCTCTCCCGCCCCCGACTTGTCGGATTTGGTGTAAACAGGGTGGTCCTAAATAGGTATGCAAATTTCTATGAGATTTTTGGGAAACAAAACAAAAAGTAACAATGAAATAAAACTTCTCAATCAAGGTCAAGTTATTAAATGTAAACATTTATTCTGGTCTACCTACATGTCATTACAAATTAATACAAGTATGGTAGGTATACAAACATAATTAAATAAAGACATTGTAAAATTATAAAGTCCATCTGCGATAATGAAGGTATCTAATTTTACGCTCCAAGCGTTTTGTTATACTTCATTCAAAATCGAAGTGTAATTAATAACAGAAAGTGTTTAAGAAATTAATTTTTGTGTAAAAAAAAATGATAGATAATCTTTTAGAAATTCAACAGTTAAAATATTTATATTGATAAACAATGTTAATTTTTTTATACAATATAAAACAAACAAACTCCTTTCGGAGAGACCAGGAATTTACGACTGTTTATTCAGTAATAAGAAAATACACGACCCACCTTTGAAGACGTTCACTCTCAGCTAATCGCTATACAAAAAAAAAATGAATTAATAATAAAAGTAATTATAACGATGGCCATAGATTCCTTCAAGGGTGGGCGTCCTATTTCTTATAAACAAAATCTACATGATTTGTGGAAACCCTATTACAATTTCGGTTACACATTTCTTTATAGTAACCAGTTATAGTATAGCAAATTTTATATAATTAATTAAGAGTTCATTGTGCATAATGCTTCTACTTCAGTATTTCAAAAGTATATAATCAAAACAAAAATTTATCTATACAGTGATTTCTAATTCAGGATTTTAACAGCAGTTAATCAACAAAGTTTATTTTGTATAATGTCTTTTAATTCCAACTCTAACAGTAGGTATTCCAACAAAAACTTATTATATATAATGTTTCTTAATTCTATTTTTAATATTAGTTAATTAAAGAAAGTTATTTATGTAAATAAACTAATACAAAGACAATTATTTATATTTACTGATTTTAATACGTCGTTGGTTGTTTACCAGATCGCGGTGCTAGGGGAAGGGAATGGGGAACCTTGCAAGGGAACCACCCACTCTTCCTGACCAATTCATTACAAAACCTCTTAATCTAAGTTCGGATTCAAAGTCCTTTGACTTACGTATAACAAATACGCTCCTCTAGCCTTACGGCGACTTCCTAAGTCGCTAGCTAGCTTCGACTAAAAAAAAACCGCAACTGCCAAGCCCCAGGCATGGCGTTACTAGTCCCGTCCTAGTCCCAGACTTGGACGTGACTAACCCCGTCGGGCATTTGAATTACATGAACTTTGGCACTAACAAATACTACGTTAATTACTCGCATATTATTCACGGCGATCTGGTTAACATTAACAAACAAAGGGAAGCTTTCTGGTTTTAACTAACCATGGTAAAAAAAAATATATATTTCAACAGTCCTCGTAACATTTATCTCTACACTAATTATAGCTTTATACATCTTACAGTTAGCTTAACAAAAAAAATTAAAACAAATTAACGACAGCGTTAGACTTTAATCTACTCACGGTTTGGATTCTCCGCCTTCCCCCTCCCATCCCTTCCGGTCATCGTCCTGCCTGATTTTATTTTATTAATTTCAACACCCCTATTAAGCGAGGCGGTAATTTGGCTCCGATTGGAGGAATCCGCAACCAAAAATGCAAACTCCATTGTTTGAAAAATAAAGAAAAGTAACCGTATAAGGAGTATTCCTAACCTGTGGTGCGATGATACTGTTGGTCGGTACTTAGGAAGGGGAAGCTGCGTCCACGTAAGCCAGTTAAAGCCCAACACTTGATTTTATATATAAATTCAAAAAAAATACTGAAATTAAAATACTAGATATCTGCAACAAATAGTTTTGAGAAAAATCGAGCGGAGGGCTCCGTCGTAAGTCTGAAGGAAAGAAAAAGTGAGAAGTGCGTTTCTATCAGATTTGACCCGCTTTTTATTCTTTTCTCGCTGAAATAATTCCTCCGCCACTTGGGACTATTTCCTTTAAAATCAAATCCGATTGGTTGCTTCGTTTTGCTTACTGATTTTTAGGAATGCAACATTAGTTTCTCACGCCTCTCGACAAAAATTTAATATGGGAATACCCTATTTATTTCGTTGCGTTTATCGCTTATATGTACTTCCTATATGAGACGACAATTATAAGAAATGCGTACGTGTTAAAACTGAGGCGCCAATTATCACGCTTCAATAGAATTGTGGAATGTTCTTTGTGATACATGCGTACATGCTAGTCGAAAAAATTTTAAAAAGGTTATCGTAAACGTGGGAACCAGACCATTAAAAACCGTCTCGTATCAATATGTGCATTAGGTATATTATAAAATTTTGTGTCGCGATACTTAAATCCACCTACTTTAAAACATTGTTAATGTGGCAATAATCGATTCATTTTATTTCGAAGGCGTACGTGTCATCTTGCCACTCGCTCATGCTATGAATTTTAATTCCTGTTAATTTTTTATGCATCAGGTATGTTCTTATCAACCTTTACTGAATGGAAAACATCGGCCGCACAAAGAGCCCGGGATATTTAATAATGGAATTTAATGGGACTATTGGGAACGTGCCTTAAATAATTTTAATCAGCATACATATTTAAGTATACCATTTGGTGGTAATGCTTTATTTTAATAATGGAAAAAAATCATTTTCGGCGAAAGCTCTGTGAATTTTTTTTTTTTATAATATCTCAAGGTTTACGAATAAACTTCAAATTGATTTTGATTACTAATTTATAAAATACAAAATAAATGTCAGGGCTTTATCCTTTTCAACAGAATGCAGAGACGGTAAATAATTATTTATATAAGTTACAGTAAATCCAAATGGAAATAATGATTATGCCTCTCTAAGATACAAAATTGTAAAAAAATATTTTATACGATAAAAACTTTGTATTTCATTTATTTTTGACATAAAATATATTAGAATAATTACCAATGCAATAATAGTATAAAAAATAAATGAAATAAATATAAAAGTTACCGAAGATCATCTCTAGAAGAAAAATGTATATCTTTTATCGTTTCCAAAGTTTTTAAATTTAAATTGATAATATTTAAATAGGTTATTGATTTTCTCGGCACTTGAACATAAATAGAGAAACCTGAAAGCTAATATGAAACTTATAGCACCAGAGCACAGTGGCCGACGTGTATAAACAACATCGAAAGTTTATTTCTGCTATACCACTCCTGAAACCCGTAAAATATTAAAGTATATGTAAATGGTTTTGAAAACCCACAAGAAGACATATATAATCATTATATTTGACCAACACAAACATTGCAGATGGTGGTTATTTGAATGTATAACAAACAGGAATAAAGGAAAGCAATAATGTCTGTGAATTTTATTTATTGATTGAATATTTTTACTGAAAAAACGTTTATCTAATTTTCTGAATTAGATATTCAGTTTTTTTTGTTCACATTGGTATAATAGTCGATTAAATATTTAATAAACATATAAATACCAGGTTAAATTCCAAATTGTTTGTTTAATGTACATATATAGACTTAATTTTAATTTTAAAACATTTAAAACAGTCAAAAAATTTCAATGAGCAGTTCCAGATCGTTTTATTCCAATAATACAATGACATCACAGCGTGAAGTCACGAATAAATAATATTTTTTCACCCATTTTGAACAAAAAAATGTGTTCTTCGCGAATCGATACTTAATAAGCTTTATATATTCTTATAAATTATGTAAAATAACGTTTATATTCAATTGGTCAGCTTTGATGGCTTCAGTTTCTGTGCTCATGAATTTGAATCCCTTGATGGACAATTTCGTATAATAGTTTTCAAATTAATTGATGAATTTGTTTTAAAAATTATGGATTTTTTGAAAAAATTCCTTTCATCCAAGCGTTCTAGATAAGCAAGAGTAATAAGAAAATCACCATTCCTGTTTTAGCTGTATCTTTTTATCTTTACACTAAAAAAAGTAACTTAACAGAAAGTAGTTTTCAATAAAAAACTTTTGTCAAGATAAGCTTCTTTATGAGTCTATGTGGTCCACATTGGTAGCGGGTGGAATATTTTAACACTGTGAATTTCAATAAGAGTGAAAAAAAACTGTTTTCAAGTTAAGATACATCAATCGCCCAGTGCAATAGTTATCCACATCCGAAAAATCAAATTTTAGTTAAATATTTAGTTATATATTAATGTTGTGCTCTATTTGGTACAGTAATCAGATAAATAAAATGACACCAAACAAATGTTTCTAACGATAGACTTCAAAAGAATTTAAAAAAAATCTTGTTTTTTCACTAGAATATTACTTAATATTCAACGACTTCCTAAGTACTGTATTTACAAAACGTATAAACATCAGGCGCAGGTGAATAATTAAAGATGACCATTTGAATATTGCTTTTCTTGTTACCTCGCAACGGGTAATTTGTAGCTATCTGGCGATCGATCTGTAGAAAAAATATCTTTTTAAAAAGAGCTCATGCTAATACATAAAAAGTATGCTGATCTCATCATGCCCAATATAAAAAAATAGCCCATTTCAATACACCACCTCAGGAAACATACTAAGAAAAATACTATAGACAAAATGGATATCTTAGTTCAATAATCTTCTACCGCTGTTTAAAGAAAACTTCAATATCTTTTTTTAAAGCCCTAGATGATGGTATTGATAATAAACCATTGATAAGATGAGGGTTATCTCAAAGATAGTCATTAAAGATGGCTTAAATGTTAACCTGAGGTGACGTTGGTCACATATTATTAAAAACAGACATTTATTTTACTAGCATAAATGAATATTTAGTTTGACAGATAAGCTGCTTTAATACACTCAATTATTAAAACCTTCTATAGAATAAACACCACAAACTGTGTATACATTACATAATTAATAATTTCCTAAAAAAGCAATAAAAGAAATAACAAATACATTTTGATCAATAAAATATCATATTATATAAGCTGGTTTTATTAATAACTGACATTTATATGATAAAGAAGGTAGACACAATTATTTAACTTAAGTAGAAAAACTTGTTGTTGTTTTTGGTTTTGTATCTTAGCTTCCATTAATATTGTTTTCGTACAATCCATTATTCATCGCAATACTGATGATGATCGGTTTCAAAAACAGTCGACTCTGAAATATTTGAAATATTGGTTATCTTCTGTGTAATTTATTATTCTTTGTTGATTTTTGGATGAAGATTAATTGAGGCACATGTTTTTAACGAATGAAACTGATATTTTTTCATCGCAACAAGAGGGGGAAAATAAATGAAAATCCTGAAAATGCTGAATCTCGCTTTTTCCCTTCTGATGAAAGTACGCTGGCTTTTGTTATTTGCTATACTTACCTGTATGATTTTCAAATACGTAGACTTTCTACAGGATGCTTCTGGCTTATTAACTTCACATAAAAGCAGTCAAACACCTGATTTAATAATTTACGGAAATAATTAATTATTGGTTTATTTTACTATCATTCAAAACAAAACATTAATAAATAAAATGCCGAGCATTAAATTACAAAGATAGTTAAAGATTTTTTCTTGATCCCTAAATATTTCATTAGAATTTTATTGAAATATATATACATATATTGTTTGTTATTACCTGATCTCACCCGATTTTTGTTTTTTCCTTATATTTTTATCATCTTGTTATTAAATAGTCACTGGTTGTTCGTTATAATTTAAAGAAATGTATGAGTTTTCTCAATGTCGAGTATTTATAATATTTTTAGATAATAAACAGCGTTTATTGTTCTCGTAGAGCACTGATTTCATGCCACGGACCCCTAAATCTGAAAACGATAATCTGCGAACCCTAATTTTTTTTTCATACTTTATCACAAAGAATATTGAGAGAATGAAAATTTTCGCGGAACCCAGTTTGGGAAGCACTGTCTTAGAGCAAATTTGCCTTGAAAGTTTCACAAAATGAAAGGATTGCTGCAAGAGTGATCCACTTAACAATGGTGAATCTGAAAGTATAGCTTTTTTCAAGTTTGGTTCCATTAATTGGAGTTATCAAGTAGTTCCAATGCCAATCATCAAATTGCTTGGTTTTATTGTGATTGTAAGTCAAATCAAAATGTGTGTAGACGGAATTTTGTGTGTTACTGCTATTGAATATATATGAGTATTATTTGCGTAAATTTTACTGTAACATTTGCTGTTGGTTACTAAGCGACTTTAACTTGTTGTACAGACCGTAAGGGGTAGTTATATATTAAATGTTGAGCTATTGCTCAGCATATAGCTATTTTAAATAATGATTAATTTAACACGAATAAAGGAATGCTGATAACTCTTTATTTTTCTATGAGATAATTAATTTTTACTTTAACACCATGTATATGGAATTATAAAATCTTTGTTTAAATCGGTAGAAGTTATATTCATAGAGATTTACTTTGTGACTGTTTCTATCAGCATTGTGTTTTACGTTTTGCGAAAAAATTTGACAGATGAAAAAACGTTTTTGAAATTATCTTCCAAAACATTGTTTATAAAAAGTTGCGGTGCTTTGAGTATATGAGTATATTTGAGATAATAGTATTAATTTTAACATGTTTGCCGATATGCTTTTCAAAGATAAGGGCCCGCATGATGGATGTTTTTAGTTGTTAGAAATATGAAAATACTTTCTTCTGGGAAACTTACAATGAAAATAAATTGTATATATATATTAACAAAGAGATTTCAATTTGAAATAAAAAAACATCCGATTTACACAGAAAAGAAATGACAATAAAAGATCATCACAAATAAGACAACAACTAAAAGTGTTGTTATAAAATTTTGTTTAAACTTCAGGCACAATTCAAACAAAGTCAAACAAAAACATCTAAAGCGCACAATCTTTATGACAAATACCTGTTTCAGTCATAGATAGATAGAAAGATAATGAGGAGAGTATTTTCAAAATGTGAAATATATATTATGTGCGCTATATAGATTTTTAATATTTTCTTAATCTTCTTTTGCCTAAATATATCAGTTAAAAAGTTTTTGATAAACAGTATAGACAGGAATTAATTGATATTACTGTATGTTATCCAAGTAACCAAAAAAAAATATTTGAAAACTTCCATATATTGTAGAATATATGACACTATTTTCGATGCATTTGACGATGACTTTGTGGAAATCCTTTTTTAATATATAATTAAATTTATAACTGCGATATTCCACCGATTATGTAAAAAAAATGTGATTCGTGTATCGATTCTTTGAGAAGTATTTTTATAATAACTCTCGTAATATGGTTATTTATTAATAAAGTAAAATTGAAAGTTTCCATAATTTATTTTATATTAGCTTTATGGTAATTTTAAAAAAGAAGAAAAGATCAGATATGGAAAAAAATATACACGAATTAAATTTTGTTGCGAGTATTGTAAACTATTTTAATATCAGCTCTCAGCTAGGATGTTGAACAAGGAAAAAATATAAGGTGTAAAAATAGTTCAAAAAAATATTAATCATCAGTTCGGCTCTCAGTATGTCATAATGATATTTGTTGAAATAACAAATCATGGCTGCGTGATGAATGTTTGAATTGAGATATCATTTGATTGAATGCATACGCTTCTGCCAAACTATTAATATCATACTATGAAAGAGATGTTTGAACTATAAGTAGTTAGTATTTTGTTTATATTTATTTTAATAAATATGTGAAACCACTGTCACATATAAAAATAACAACCCGAAACAGCATTACAAACTATTATGCTAAATTTCATTTTTAACAAACAGTTTTCATTTGGATAAACTCTTTATTTTATCCAGTGATATCAATATATATATTATATCATTTTTAATACAAATATTTTTTAAGTCTCAACATAATCTAAGATATGCTCTAAAAATTTCGATTTTTATGAGTTTTTTTTATGGTTTATATGAGTCGTCGAGTTGCAAAAACCATTCTTGGCGATATTTTATGAAAATGGTCTATCTTTTATTAAGCTTTAATTCTATATTATATATGTAGTACAGCGCGTGAAAGCTTAAAATTACGGTACGAAAATCATTTGGAAAAGTTGGGTCATTCGCGAGAACCACCCCATTTGAGAACAGTTTCACAGTAAGCTTAAAAAATGAACAAAATTTTGATACAAATCTGCACACAAATTAAATGGTTATATTAAGTCATTTTCTACATCAAATAATGATTTTTCCAGAAAAATAATACATGTAATGTTAGGTATGCATGCATATTTCGTCGTTTACTCAAAACATTACAAAGTTTCTGAAGTGCTTTTTGAAACTCGATAATTTATATGTTGCAATATATAAAAAAATACTGTTTTTATTCGATTGATAGGATTTGAATACACGCTTAATTATTTAAAAAATACGTGTATTGAATACTTAAAAAGTGAATTCATATTCGGTGTAATTTTTTTGACATAAAACTGCACACGAAGACATTTATAACACATTATGATAGAACTACAATACATATTTCTTATAACAAACTGACTTTGACAATATTTTTTACTTTGATTCATCAGTATCACTTATTACGTCTGACGCATTTCGAATAATATCTAGACAACATCGGAATGTACAAACGATCCTCAAATATATATCTTTGCTTATACTATGAAAAAGTACAAATTCATTCAATTGAAAATAATTGTACTCAAGTCACATTTCATATAATACTTGACATTGATTTATTTTCAGCTAAAAGTTACATCGGAAAACAGATGATTTTTGCCAAAGGTACATTTTTTAGATCTTTGGTGTACGAAAGTTTATTTTAGTCAACAAATTACCAGTGCGATTGCCAGAGATTGCTTTCACAGATTTCAACATTGAAGGTTGAAATATTTTTCAAACTGTCTTGGCGGCTGACGTAATAGCACGTCTTTCTAAAAACAGATTTATGTTGGTATTAATGCAACTGAAACTCATTTCTCGTTCTCAAGAGTTTATCAAAAGACGGTACATACTTGAGTTGATTTTCTATTTCAATAACCAGTGTAACAAAAACTAAAAAAAATGAACTTCCTCAAGTGATCACCAAATACATCGAAATTTTTATCATTTATGATTGATTTGAAAATCCGAGTCACACATTCACTATTTTTTAAAAAGGGTAAAGATTATATATAAAAGAAAAGTCTAGTTGTTAGCTGGTCGGTAAACGTGTTCAACGTTTGTCTTATGCGATTGCGGTGTACGGGATGGGATGTCGATTTCAGTTCTTAACAGTTTTAATTGTCATAATAGTAAAATTAAAAAAAAATATATATTATAACTATACCCAAAGTAAAAACACAAGTTTATACAGCAATGTTAAAAAAATTATAAATATTATGTTTAATTCAAAACGCATATAAAAATATTTACAGACGTTTTTTTAACAAATAGATTTTTAGATGAGCTGACCCAAATAATTTATAGTTACTAAACAATATTGTTTATATTTTGTTTGAAACAATCGGCTTATTTAATATTCTATTTAAACTCACTGATAGGGTTGGATTTTGCCTGCGGGCTGTAAGTATGACACCTCTATCAATGTCATTAAAAAATTAAAGCAATGACAGGTTAATTTGATAAATTTTGTCAATATAAATAATTATGACTAGGGTTTTCTTAACACCTGCCACAAATTGCGTGTTGATAAAACGGTTGATATTGCTCGACACGTTACTGCTTAAAACATTGAAAAAAAAAATGTTTTTCTTTATCAACGTTTTGATAAACATACATAGTTAATCACATCACGACACAAATAAACACTTACTTATTTATCCACTCTTCAATCGAAATATTAAAAACATTTTTTTTAATTGCATGCTAAAGATGAACTGCATCTTTTAATTGATTTCATTGGTGCTGGGAACACTTGGCTATTAAAAATAGGTTTTTTTTAAATATAAATTTTAAATTTTCATAAATTTATAAAAATGACAACTTTTTCAAACCTCTCTTGTTATAAACAGTAAATGTATGATGTTGTGCCAGAAATAATGAAGTAATCGATAAAGACTGTGTAAATAAAGCTTTTGAGTTCAATATAATTCAGGTACCTGTAATATTTAGAGCGTTTCATATTTATTACTGGCCAGTATTTGTATCACTGTGTAATTAAGTAAATGCTTACGATAAAAAAATATATGTAGTTCGTTTATGGAAAAATTCTCACAACATTTTAACATCTTTCATTCGCTTCGTAAGTTTACTTAGCTTTTTATTTTTGTAATTGGGCGTCCATAATTTATTTATAAACATAAAAAAATATCTCAACCATCTGCTGTTCACTTCCAATATATTATGATGAAAACAAATCACCAGTGATTCGGTAAATTACCCACTCAACGTAATATTAGTCTCACGGTCTCGCTTTTACCATTATGTGAAGGGTTAAAAGAAATTTATGTTTTGCCACACGGCGTGAATACACGCACGATGTGAAAAACTCGAGCTCCTAACAAATACACACGCCAAGTTAATCTTTTATTTGTAAGTATGTACGGACAAATAAGTTCTACTTAAACATTAGATGGTCTTTACTTGGAGCATAGTAGTCATTCTTTTGTGTACAATGATTTACATTTCGCTTTTACGTTTTAGCGCTGCTATTTTCACAGTGAAAACGTAAAAATTACCAATATTAAAAGCTTGATTTATATTTAGTTTTATTTTGATTTATTTCAACTTTTTGATTTTAAGTTTCTAGCACATGCACCGGACAGTTAAAATAATTAAAAAAAACGTCATTATTTAAGCCTGCCAATAATTGTGTCATTGAAAGAATGAAAATGGCAATACGCTTAGTCCGTAATGCCCAATAATAATCAGTATAAAGCAATAAACTATTCAAAATTTGATATGATTTATGACTTTAGATTTATTTATTTATCTATTATATCAAGTTTAGATTTAAAAATGTGATAATGCGTTTTGATTTTAATAAGAGTATTTTTATTAATAAGGAAAAATAGAATAAAATAGATTGAGCAAAAAATTAATAAAAAGTTTAAAGATTTTATGAAAGACAACATTTTCTTCATGAGCAATGGTTTTAATTTCATAGCGCAAACGCTTTCAATCCGTTGCATTTAAATGTTCAAATTATAGTGGTTGGAAGGATGGAACTGATTTTGCATTCTAATGTTAAAAGTTTACGTTTCCTGAAATTAAAAAATATATATGTTATATTATAACAAAATGCAACATGTTCTATTTATTGAACCAAGTTTTTGGTTCTTTAATGACTATTGAATATTGTTATTAACTGTTCAGATATAACATGTTTGTTAGAACTATAAAACAGTAGAACGATTATTTTTATACAGTAAATTATAAGTGCGTTATATTTCCAGTATTTTTTTGTATATATCTTCTCTAATATTAAGTCGTAGTTATGGCACGGTTGTTTTAATTCAACTATCAACAACATTTGATTCAACTATCAGCAAAATTTTGTAACATTATATTGCTACCCATTATTAAAAATTTCAGACACAAAACAGCACTGTAAGTTTTAAACGATTTCATCACCATGTTATAAAATTACGCGGCGATTTATCTTGCATAGTTAAAACTTGTATAAATATTATACTGGGTAATTTTCTGTATTAATATTCAGCTTAACGAGGCGTACCTTCCCCACTTTGCAATGGATAATTCCGCTTGTAACTACGATTATATGTAACGATTATCCACTTTGTAGCTCGTAGTAAGCAATGCGGTGTCTACTATTATTACGTCTTTTGAGCAGCTCGTTAGGACGAAGACGAATTTCGGGATGCGGACGATTCATCATTTCGTGCTCGATTCGACAACGCTCAACAATTCGTCTCGATGATTTTCATTTTAAATGTTTTAAAATATCATGTTTTTTTGTTGATGAATATAATAATAATACGGATGTTTGTTCTGTAAGATTAAGAAAAATGATGTTAATGCTCTGCAAAGTTACGAATACTTTGTCCAAAACATTTTTATCACAAAAGAAATACAATCAACTCAAAAATTGTTATAAAAAATAAGTAACCTATTGAAATTTATGAGTTTTAGAAACAGTTAAAGAGATTATGTTAGAATAGTAATCAAGACTTTAAAATTCTACCATGTCGTATAAACAAATAAAAAGTTTAGCTTGTGGTAAGTAACTTCCAAAAAATATTTTTTCACTGACAAATAACTTATCCTTAATAAAACGAAACAGTTATTTTAGCTTTCTGTATATTACAAAATAGTGGCGACTAGATACCATTGCTAGCTTACAGCGAATCTTTTTGAAATCTTTAAAGAATGTAGGCAATAAATAATACTGCAAGTGACATGGTGTGATTATAGGTCACTCAGCACAATATCTGGCAACACATTGGCATTTGTCCGATTTACTAGTCTTGTCATCTTGTATAAGTATGATTTACGCGTGAAAAGCCACGTAGATACCCTAATACGTTCAGATTGATGTTCGCACTCTATTGGCAGTAATAAAGAAATAGGACTTTGATGTATAGGAAGTTTATGAATTAATCTTGTCTTGGATTACTTGCGAAAAGTTTAAACCTATCATTTCTGGAAGGTAAAACGATAGTTTAAAAGATGTGTGTTTGTATACATCTTCAACGACGCCGTAGTCCGTAAAACAAACGTATTCTGTATTCTAAAGTAGTCACTCGATAGTATACTAATAATTATGATTTTTATATGTTTCAAATACAAATAATACGAATTAATAATTGTTATTTTATAATATAATACACAATATACAAAAAAAATGTTTTTTTTAATACATTATAAAGGGTGATTCATTTAGAGGTACTTTTCTTATTGGTATTTGATAATAGATAACACGTGAGTTTATTTTTGTTCAGTATTGTTTGACAATTCATAATGGAAAGACTTACACCGGCACAGCGCCTACAAATTATTCAGCTGTATTACGCAAATCAGCGTTCTGCGAGGAATGTTTTTCGTGCAACATTTTGTTTGGCGATGAGGCCCATTTCTGGCTTAATGGATATGTCAATAAACAAAATTGCCGTATTTGGTTTGAAGATCAACCCGAAGAGGTTCAAGAGCTGCCACTACATCCACAAAAAACAACGGTTTGGTGTGGTTTATGGGCTGGTGGAATAATCGGTCCATATTTTTCAAAAAATAAGGCTGGCCAGAACGTAACCGTGAATGGCGCCCGTTATCGTTTCATGATAACGGACTATTTGGTGCCTAAAATTCAAGCCCATAATCTCCACGACATTTGGTTTCAACAAGATGGCGCTACTTGCCACACAGCCCGTGAAAGCATGGCTTTATTAAGAGAACATTTTGATGAACAAACAATTTCAAGCTTCGGACCAGTGAATTGGCCGTCTAGACCTTGCGATATAACACCTCTAGACTTTTTTTTTGGGGCTACGTTAAGTTGGAAGTCTATATAATTAAATTTACTACGATTGAGGAATTGGAGGCCAACATTACTCGCATCATTACCTAAATACTAGTCGAAATGCTCGAACGCGTCATCAAAAATCGGAACTTTCGAATGGACCATGTTAGGCGTAGTTACGGCCAACATTCAAAAAAAATAATATTTAAAAAATAAATGTAGAAAATGGGTCTATTTATTATATTAAAGACTATGCAATATTTTTTTTTTATAAACGTTTTTTTGTCTTTTGAAAAAAGTACCTCTTAATAATCACCCTTTACTATTTAACGATGATGGTTTATCATTTGAAAAGTAAATACTATAAATATTAAATCTTGACTTTTCTCGCTTAATAACTGGTATATAAAAACAAAACTTCTGACCAAAATAAAAATAAAATTATTCTATATTTCTTTTTTTGATTAGAATTTTTTTTTCACGATATAATATTTTTAGTGAAAGAAATAAAAATAAATAATCTCTCAGAAGTTGAGTCATTTCAATGAGAATCTTAAAGCCACCAACAAAAACTGCGTAAAATCTTTCTTGAAAAATATTATCGCGTTTCGTTTAAAAACACAAAAAAAAACTTATTATTCAAGCTAGAAAACTGTACCAAATACACAAAAAATGAAATGAATGAACTATTTAAACCCTTCCCTATGTATTTAATTCTTTATTTTGAAGTAAATAATTGAAACTATTTTATTTCAATTTAAAAAAAAATACTTGAATGGATATTTAGTAGATATCATATTATTTTCATATAAAAGGATTTTATTTTATTCCTTTGTCTACTTTAAACACTAAGAAAAAAAGTGACCGATAGCTGTATTTGTTTGTTTTGGAATAAATTTTGAACATTTATTTGTCTATACTAAATTTGAGCTTTCATTTTTTTCGAAACGATTTTATTTATTAAATAAGTTTGTCAAATATTAGTAAGAATTTATAAGTCTTATTTAAAACAATGTTTTTTTATTTATATAAATGTAGCAAATTCAATAAAACAATAATAATGAAAGTTCATTGAATCGTAATAATACTAATACAATATTCAAAGTAAATCACCTTAAAAACTGGTAGCTTAGTATTCAAGCATTTCAATTTAAAACTCCTCACGTAAGAAAAAAATTTCACTTTCGTAAAGATTTCTTCTCGTGTGAGAATAACTGGTTTCATTCATATATGGTGATTTTGTATTTTTCGCATTTGAATTTTATTTTTGTAAGTGTAAATGTCATAAGCGTACTTCCCCTCAGAGAGGACCCTTTTACAAGTTGAGAGTATCTTTTTGACTTCTTCACAGACTAGTGTAGATATAAAATTCCTTTTTAGTACTCCAGCGATAGAACTTTATGCGATCTTAAAAAGTAACGCTTTTTGTATGCAGGATCAAATTTTTACACCAAATCTATAATAAAATAAATCAAAAATATATGAGCCATTCATAAATCATACGTATTATTACAACTTCAATAGCAATTGACCTTTGCCTTACGATTTTACACACCTTTTTCGAATTGGCAACATGGCAATTCATTTTAATCGGTCAATAAAATATGATTTACTACTTTATCGCAACAATTTAACTTCCACATATTTAAAAATTTCTATTATTTTTGTAATCGTGAAAACCATTTCTTACCATTTCCTGTACTATAATGGACTATTAATACAGCAAAAAAATACAAATGAATCAATCATTATATTACTCGGTTAAGAATTGTAAAATAAAAAGATTTCCACGTCATTTTCTTTTTGTCTCTTAGTGATAGTGCGTAAGATTAAAACTATAATTAACTGTGAGTATTGCTTGGACTGATAAATCTTGATGAAAAGTTATTGTATAAAAAGACAACATGCAATAACATAAATAATTTATTCATCAATTTGACATTTTATGTACTGAAAATTAGGGGTGAAGTAGCACCAATGTTGATAGATGTTTGTCATTACTCATTACCTCAGGATTGATGAATTCATTGGATAAGAAACACAGTTATCACTTTCAGTAAACAGTGAAAGTAATTCATGTTTTTCAAGTAAAAAAACAATACGGGTACATTAATTCGTACGTCAATTACCTCATACATTATTCATATTCCATAAAGAACTAATGCAAGTCAACTTTTTCTCAAATTTAATACGATAGTAAGTTTTTGTAATGGAAAATGATAACTTTCTCTGAGAACATTATTTAACAAATTTAAAACAGTTGATTTACTTATTTTTGAAATTACTAACAATTTATAACGTAAATAATATTCTCATTATAAATTATTTCTCTTACTACAACCATAAATAAATTACGTATTCGCGTAGGTTCAGTGATAGCTACCTTAGATCATTCAGAATTAACTGTATTAGTGCTTTGAACGTGGCAGAGATGGATTAAAGGAAGTTCTCGATAAAGTAAAATTGTGGAAACAAGTGAAAGGGTCTGGCACTATCAAGATCGAAAAAATAAGTCCAGAAAGACTTGGATTATTATTACTTTGGGCATTAAGTTATTCAACCCCTTTAGAATGGAATTTGCTAGCAAGTTATAGGTTAATATTTTAATCTCACTGTCTTTAGATTTGGATCTTGATAAATTTTAATTTATGGTTCACCTTATGTCACTTGATACAAGCTTCGTTTATACACTGCTACATAGTATGTAAATTCAAACTTTTATAATATTGGTAAAACCGTTATCAAATCAGTAATTTTGTAAAATGAATATAATAGTAATCAAATCTAAATGAATATATTGTATTACAGTTTTATTTTACTGATTTATATTATTGTAATACTATCCTTTAAAAGTTATAAATACACATTTTAAAAACTACAGCATGTATAAAAATTAGACTCAAACTTGAATGGTTCTCAATCATTAATAAAATAAAGTTGAGGGTGTTTACAACGTAAATATAAGACTGTGTAACTTTTTATAACATATAATGTAACTTTAATCTTCCTATTTAATTTTGAATATTTTTTAAGCGTAACCAAATACGAGTTAAAAAATCCTGACACTCTATGCTTAAGCCACGCATTTTAAATTATTTTCATACATTAATTACATTTAAAGCTTACCAATCAAAACTAACTGGCTTCGATACTGGCGAAAATCAATGTAAAAAAGGAAATGATGAATAAAAATTGTAATCGTTACCGTAATCGTAATGTGCGATGGTTAACACAGCTCAAAAAAAACATCTTCTCAACTTAACAATAATATAGAGACCTACAAAAAATGTTTTTTGATTAATTTGAACAGTTTACTGTAACTAAGCCTCCAAGGATGTAATGTTTTACATACAAGTAGTAATGTAAAATTTATAATGCCATTATTTATGTAAACTACAGTTACCTAAACATACATAAGACAAGGATCACTCAACGTCTCATAAATATCTACTTTCCTTTTTTTGAAGAGAATAAAATTCTTTATTCGCATATGTTAAGCTCTCTTCTCTCAGTCTTGCATAATGCATACTGATAAATGCAAAACTTGTCAAGGGACACCTGCTTACCTTTGAAAAAACATGTCACAACACGTTTTATGCTAATCATATTTGTACAGTAAGTTTTGAAGTTGTTTGCAAAGTATTAAAAAAATTAAATATAAAAGAGAGCCATACAACACTTTCTAACTCAAAAGCTACCAGGGATGAGAAACAAAAAAGTTTTTTCATAAAATAAACACAAAATAATTAGTCCAAACAGGACAAAGATATTTTTTGATCTCAAATGAATTGTGAATGAATGATTTTAAATCTCGAATGAATTGTTTATTCACTGCTTTCGGTTTTTCTAACACATTCAAAAAAAAAATTTACATTCGGTGATTAATTGGTGGAAAAAAAATTTCGTTATACAATTAAAACTTTTGACTTATGTATATAGTTACTAAAAATCTTATACACTAAGCAGTACAAATGAACTTTTATAAAAACATTTACAATATAAATTTAGGGTCATTTACGGTTAACCTTTGAATAATTTAATTATTTCCACCATTAAAAAAAATGTGTGTAATTGTATATCTTAAGAAAAGCTTAGTAAAATAAACATATTCTCAACCTAGTTAGAACGTAATTGACCTTAATGAACGAAGTAATTACAATACTGCTATGTTTTTTATTACTATTCCCGCTACCAATGTGAAGCACTTGCATTCCCGTCAAAGATTCTTTCGATATACGTTATGTTACCTGTCATATTAAGAAGAGTTTTCAAAGTAGGAAGTTTCTTCAATTTTGGTTTTTTTGGTTCGGATGAATATTAAAGAATTAAGATATCACTTACATCTTCTTTTTCTGAACACATCCAATAATCAAATATTGTTTCGATTTATGAAATGCATCATAAATAAATTTACAATTTACATCTTTATAAATCTTTAAAATTTATACGGTTTTCAAATGTAAAATGTTGTACACCGATTTAAAATTTTTACATTATCTCTAAAAATTATATTAAACATGGTTCAATAAATGGATTTTAATATTCAAATAAATTTCATTGAAATAATACAAACAAACCATAGTCAAATAATAAATTATATTTTTATATTATTAAAAAAAAATCATTTTGACTTGTAGATATTTGATAGATATAAGTTTTTATACACGGAAATTAAATCACAGAGATAATTAAACGTTAGTTCAGATAAATTCAAATTTGTCATCACTTTGGTTACAAGCTTGGAAAGGCCGTGGATCATCGTTATTTTGATTTTAATATTTTTTGTATTATTTATCATTTTGTATGTTGTACAGCTTGCCGATTCAATATAAAAACCTATCATATACATTTCGTAGAAATATTTTATAGTATTATTGTATTTAAAAATGGAAATATTATTTTATCTGTGACTGCCCTTAGTTTGGTTCACGTGGCCTTCAAGTTTAGTATTTCTTAAAGCAGGTATTAAGCAATAACTAAATTAAAGATATTCCCTTATATAGACTTTTCAGATAGTGTCTCTTAAAAACACGAAAAAATACAAATGTCTAAATCGTTTTTGAATAGTAAGATTAAAAAATACGCAACCGCATTAAAAGTCGACAATTTAAGAATATAACATTCAAAACACTAAAAAATAAAATTTTATTGATTGAAAAAACAAGCACACCGAAAAAATTATTGAGTTTTTATGTGGAGAAAGTTTATATTTTAATAAAACAGATGTATGTATGCATCTTTTACTATGGTAACATTTCGATAAAGAAAAATCATTTTTAAATTATTTTTCAAACTGATTTAAATATCAATACAATTTTTCAGACTCGTTAGAATTTATTGAGTGACTTAAAAATAGTTTTTTTAAATGATGAATTATGGTGAAATATGATTGTTTTTAGTAATTTGAAAAACTGAGCCACCTATTTTCCATTGCTAATGATCATGCGACATGCAAGCTTTACTAAACGTTCCTTCACATTTTTTTCTGTACTATTTTTTTGATATGCAATAATAATTATCGAAATCGTTGTAATGGTGGAATATTGTGGGTGAAATATGGTGTCTAAGTGAATTATTAATAATGTTATCACTGTAGGTCAATTCTCTAAATGTTTGAAAGCATGACGATTATTTACAATTTCCATTGTTAAATCCAAAAAAGTTCATCGATTTAACGCCTGAAGCCTGAACGCCTGAACGCCTGAAGATGCCGAAAGGCGAAACCTGGGTCGTTTATGACACAATTTGTGTGAATGTGCATAATTTGAACAATTCAAATCCAAAAATGATTTTATTAACACCCATTTCCATACTAAATTGGATATATTGATAAACGTTATTAACACTGAGCGAGTTATCTAAGTTACTAAAATATTATTTACGTACCTATATCAATAGATGAAATTACTAAAAAGATCTAAATTACAAATCTTAGATTCTAAGAAACCCATAAAAAAGTAAGCTAAAATGGGAGACAACGGATTTCCCGTTGCAAGCCCATTCAACTGTTGGTAAATTTTATTCTTAAATTAAAAAATGGTTATTATACACCAGTTCACTATTGATTTAATATTTCTAGTTAATAAAGTATTAATATTTTTGCTATCTATAAAATCTAAAAAAGGATTTTTGTTTAACTACTTGTTAGAGGTGTTAAACATCTTAGTTTGTGTAATTATAGAGTCATCATCATTTATTTCAATGGTGTCAGTTAAATTGCTTTGTTTGTTATGTGATGATATAATAAATGTATATATAACTCTTTATTCACAAAAAATCCTTTTTTTTTTCTTTGATAAAATACATCTGCAATACTTACATTCATAGCTACGTAAAAGTTATCAAAAAATGAACATTTTCTCATCGTAAATAGCATTGTAATAAAATTCCAATACTATAAAAACACATCAGAATGGAGATTGAAAAATATGAATTTATTCTAACTGCTCGAAAAATGATCCTTCCAAATGTAAGGATATAAACTCTACCATTTATTTAACGGTCACTTCAACTACATACGTCTGAAAACAATTCGTTGGACTGTATAATACAATATTCGCTTTGAAATATAATATTTTGAAGCATATATTCAGGATAAGCGTTAGTTTTTTTTTTAAGTTAATACCTATATTATGTTTGTTTTATTTTATGTTAAATATAATACAATGTATAAAATATTTTCGCAAGAAAATGATGTTTAGTAAGAAACATATAAATAATACTATTTAATGTCTATACTTCGGTTAAGTAAAGCTTGATATTCTATAATAATGTATTCCACATATGATGCGAATTGTGTGAGATGTAATAATTCACGAAAGCTTGTAGACAATAGTCATAAAAAATCATGTTTTACGAAAATCTTTTAACCCAAATAATGAACGTTTTATTTAAAAATATTCAATATCAAGACGTCTCGGTATTCCAAGGTAAAGTAAAAAGCCATACAGAGATTACTTATAGATAATGTTATAAATATTTTATTTTTATATTAAAAAACAAGTAACACGAGATTTATGAAGAACACGTTTGTACTTTTTGTTAGTTTTATAAAACTATACGATACATTATAATCATATTAAAATATGTTTACCGATACATGTTATTTAAAAAAATCATATTTATTTAATTAATTATGATTATGATTAATTATGATTAATTATGGCCGATTAAAATTTAAATATTATAATATAATAAACTGTTTTTATAATTATTTGATGTAACGGCTATTTTAAATATTTTTTGTCCATTAAGCGTAACAACGTTTATTGACAGAACATTTTAACAAAGAACGGTTAAAACACGGGTTGAAAGTAAATGGTAAAAACCTTATTCTTTCATTATAGATAAAGATAGCAAATGCGGTAAGGAAACGATTATTATTTGACTAATAACCTTCTTGGTGTCTCATTTTAAGGATCAAATTCGAGACTGATACAAATAAAAAGCAAAAATATCTGAAAGTCTTTGTCTTTGAGTCTTTGACCGCAACATGTAATATAATGAGATTTGTTTCAGTTCCAGTACTTACTAGAAGAAGCTTAATAGCATGTTTTGTGTTATTATGTGTAAATATATATATTTTTTACTAAAATTATTTTGTTTTACGTAATTTGTTTTCGAACTTGAGCCTGGAGACGTTTAAATATTTATTACCTTGTGCATTATGGAATTTCAGTATTATTTACGTCAAAATACTTAAATGCAAAAAGGTAGAAGATTGGCAAAAGGGTGGAACGTAAAATCGAATTTGCAATTTTGGTTACGGCAAAGTTGAATTATTTCGATCGAAGTATTCGTCAGATTTTCAAATCCTAGAGGAAATCATCAGGATCACGTAAAAGGGTTATGAGTCACGTGTGGAGCATTCACTTGGACACTGTAAGTAAAGAAGTAAGCTAAAATTCTCATATAGGCCAGTGTCCAATATATCACGGAGGATTCGAATAAAAACACCCCTACTAAAATAGCAATCAGAAAGCTATAATTTACAGGTCTATTTAACTACGTTTTTTCTCTCTAGTTTATATTATAGCTTGACTGGTAATATTTAATTCTCACCATGCGGTCGATGGATTGTGGAAAATTTGTATTTTTTTCCCTTATAATCTCAGGATGGTTTACTTTAAAGGTTTTTGTTATAACATGTTATAGTTTCTATAAAATCTTTTTCAACAAAATTTTTTGAAGGTAAATGGGCCAATCTAAAATCTTTTGGTTTCTTTCAGTTTAATGTATTAGACACTACGCTTAAAAATCGTTACCTTTTATGGTCTAGACCAGTGAAGGGGAATCTGCAGCCTCTTGGCTACTCTGTTGCAGCGTTATGACTTGATCAAAATATTCACTTTGATCAAAAAATTATACGCAACCGTTTGGAAAAAGAGCGTAATCAACCCATTATACATATGTTCGACAGTCTAAAAAAATAGTGGTTCAACATTTTCTTTATTGCGGCCTCATGTTGAATCAGATAATTTAATATGGCCTTTAGAAATGAAAAGGTTACCCACCCCTGGTATAGACTCTAGTTCAGTGTCTGCCAAACTGTGTGCCGCGGCACACTACTGTGTCTCAGGTGTGCCTCGGTGGAATAAACCTTAAAAATGACAATTTTAAATAATGCCTATTCAAAAACAAATATTTGTCATGTAGGATTTCGGAAGCAAAACGGTAGCAAATCGAGGATTTCAAATTCCTCGATGATCTAAAAAAAATGAGTTTCGGAGATAATCTGCGGTATCCTGGTGTGCCACGGTACTAGTTCCATTCATCAGTGTTTCGTAAAGTAAAGCAGTTTGGCAGACACTGCTCTAGTAGGTAAAAGCTTTGCCACAGCAATCAGACTGGAAAATGGAAAAGTCTCAGTAAGGCTCAAATTTAGATTTCTTCTATTTAAATTTGAGATCTTAGATATGGGTGTTTGTGATTCTTGTCAGATTGATCTAATTAATTATATAATTATCATTTAAATTGTGTATATTTTTTTGATTTAGAAATACTTGGTGCAATGGCATCAACTGTAATTTAATGCCAAATATTTTCGGATCGCTTTCTACAAAATATTTGTGTAGATAACATAAGAAAGTGGTGTGTTTAACTCAACTGGTTGGTTAGAAAAGAATTTAAAAAAAAACATTTCTCATTATAATTAAAATGTTGTTAGATAACTCAATTTCGAATTAGTTGTTACACTATAAAGCCATATAAAAAAAATGAAAAAACAAAAAATGTTGACGCCTTTCGACAATTTAAATGACGCTAATATTTTAGTTTATTTTAATTTAAAAAATATTTTATTATGTTTTAATCTGGAAAATGAAGTGGAGTGACTCAAACCTTTGTCTTTTTGTCGAGCTACAACTAAATGCGGGTCTTATCAAGAAACCTATGTGGATTGATCCAGAATCTACCTTGTGGGAGGTAGACTAGTGTTTCGTAATCCCATGTAAATAACACATCCATTGAAAATTGAAACTTAAAACTAGTATCCGTAATATGAAAATTGAAAAACAAAATGTAAACATATACTCACAATCATGATCAAAGTAATATTTTTTAAAACTTATAATAATCATGGTAAAGAAAACAGTACTCTGTGTAAATACAATAATCATTTAAAGCTTAAATAAGTAACGTTTTATCACAAACTTTTATGTGAAAGGCATCTATTAATTTTATTCATTATTTAAAAACAACCAGATAAAGGAATCAATAACATTTTCTCAAAATCAATTAAGATTTTGTAATAAACATTGACTTTGTATGAGACATCGTACAACTTTCATAAAAAAAATTAGAAAGCCAATATTCTTAAGTGTAACGCCAACATAAACTTCAACGTTGGCTTTTACGATAAACGAGAAAAAAGTTTTCAGGTTCATAAAAATGAATATAGGTAACCAATATAATATTTATGCTGACTGAAAATAGTGCTTTTTACGAAAAGTAAAAAAAAAACATTCTCATATGATTAGCAATTTCATCGTTATTTTTGGAAAAAATAAATTGTTTACAATATTAAATACGTAAATTTAATTATTTTTTTATTTATTTGAGTGAGAAATTCGACAACAAAGAATGTGACAATTTATGATTTTAAAGATAACATCCTTAATATAAACAATTTTAAGGACAGGCAATTTCATATTGTTTTAAGGAACGCTTGAATCTTTTTTTTAATATTTATATTGTTATGTATACTCAACACCATAGCATACTATGTTTATTCTCTTTGACATTCTATTTTCAAATGTTTCATTCTAGATTGAAACAATTGAAGTATGAAACTATTCAGTATATTGAAAACAATTGCAACCTGTTATCTAACTATTTTTCTTTTTGATTATAAGATTGATTTATAAATTGTAAATTATGTTATCAGAATAAAGTTGAACCAACATTTAAAAGTGTTTCAGAAAAAATTATATACATAACAATATGTCAACCATGTATGTAAATCAACAAACAGGAAAATAATTTAAAAAAAATATATTTTTTAAATTATTTTTGTATTTAAATTTAAAAAATCTTGCTTTATAGCATGATATGAATTCAGATAAATTAATAAAAGTAGTTTAAAATACACATTAATTGCTCTCAAAGAAAATCTTTGTGCAACTTGCATTTAATTTTTGATCATTTGATAAAAAAATCTTCATTATAAAATTAAAATATTTTAAAACGATCATCACATAGCATTTATAAAAATGATAGCTTTAGTTCGTTGCATATTAAATTTGAACATGCTTGATCATTTAAAATATGTTTGAAATAATACTCTACGACATAAAACTTTTAGGTGATGTTCAGGTATTTTAAAAATTATTCTGAAACTCAGTAGCGAACATTAAGCCGTTTAAACGAGAATGTTATATAGACTGCTCTATATTTCTAAAAATCATAAGTACACTTTAATTATAATAATCCCATTTGAACATACATGTTTCTACAGAAAACAAAAAATATTTGTTTAAGCAGAATATAAATAATGCTATCAAATAACACTACATAATGTGTTTATTTTTGTTTCAGAGTATATTAAATCCATGACGAACTAAGCTGAGTTCAAATCATACAAGTATAATAACCGGTAAGTGGTTTTTGTTTTTATAGCGGCTTTTTTATTATTTAATGTATACCTTTGAGTTGGTAGGAATGCTATTATGCATTATTATAATTATTTTTTCTTTCAATAATAACTTTTTTTTTGCTTGTTATTAAGAAACTGTCTTAGTTAGATATAAACTCACGTTTTTGAAAAAAATGTTTCACTTTGCGTTAAAAAAATATTGTTTTCTACCGTTATCTGTAACCAAATGATTCATTTTTCTCAATGCGTATGAGGGTTTAAATTGCGTACTGTTCGTTACCAGTTTCGTACTTTTAACTTTATCTTTGATGTACTTTTAAAAAAAAGTTAAGTGGCGTAAGGTTTGGTGTATTTTACTAAATCTTTTTGTCTAATTCATCTGTTCATCAAGGTAGACCTTCAAGCGTTTCCAAACTCCTAATAGCACTTTAGATTTTGTATCGTTTGTTCAAAGCGTTATCGGGTTCCAATTTTTATTTCAAATCTGATGGAATAGTGAAGGAATAGTGATATATTGCATTAACTGTTAAAGCATAAATACATTTAAGGGAGTTTTACTGTATTATTCATAATTGTTTAATTTTAGTTTTAGTAACGATATCACTTTTATTATTACTTATTTTTTCAGTTCGATATCATTCCATAGCTGAATATGTTGTGTTATATCAACAAGATCATTTTATTTGCGTTTCAATTTTTTAAACAGCATACTGTTACTATTATTAATACCAAAGGGATACCTCACGTTCATGAGCTTATAGTGTCTAATTCAAACGAATACCAATAAACATTCCAAAGTTTTCTGACAAATCAAAAAAACTTTCAGTGTTGTAATGAATTATATATCCATCTTTGGTGGATTTTACGTTAAACTTGCGGAAATACATTTTTAATACAAAATTCAATAAGTGAAATAACTAAGTTGTACAATTTAACTTTCTGTTTTTGATGATAACCGTAAAAAATCATTCAGAAGGTATCTGTGCTACGATTTCAAACTAAAAAAAAACCTGTCATTAATTTTTTTCAATAAAAAAATTATCGAGACAATACTTTAATAACATTTTAATAAAATATTTATGTTGCGGATTTAAACGGAGTGATCATGAATAGTTTTTTTTTGTTAAGATTGCATGACATCGGAAATATCACCTAAATATTTTTAAAACAGTTGTGATGTGTCACCAAAAGTTTCCAAAAATAAATACATCATGACCTCATAAATTTATTGTTGGGCCGTGACTAGTGCGTAGAGTTACCGCTTTTCTGAAAATGCATGTCATGTAGATGTAATTTTCGTCAATTGGCCTACCAAGCCAACATGACACTTGAAACATAACAACTCAGTGACACAGCGCTTAAAAATAAAAGATATTTAAATTCTCGTTTTTTATATTTAAAGAACGTATTTCACAAAGAAAATTTCATCTTGTTTTTAAACTAATTCAATCAAAGTATATTTTTTTTCATCCATATCCACCCCCAATGTGGGGCATATTTTTCCCTAATTGAGGTATCTCAACGGAAGTTTTTCTTTGAGAACTGCTTGTTACTTAGTTGCTTGAGCTTTGGAAAAGAGAGTTGTAGCGATAGAAGGATTAGGCTAGAACAGGACTAATGGTTAAGTAATTGCTCTTGCTACGCCCACTTATTGAAAAACCGGAAGGGTGGTAGTGAATTTATAGACATCACAAACTCCCATGCCATCGAACAAAAGCTTTTCGTATAGGGACATAAACCCGTGAGATCCGGCACAACCAACACCGCTATCCGCTGCGCCACATGACCCGACGAAGTAAACTTTACTTAAATTAATTTCAATACATATTTTTATTCCTTACGATCGGTTCTTTCCTTCTTACAAGGCTAAAATTTTGGCTATCGATAAAGATTGAATTTTTTCATAAAAAAGATAAACCAATTTTTAATTTTAATAGAAAATTTTGTGGCTGGTGTTATAACTCAAGAGCCACATATAAATAGACATAGGACCATTATTATACCGGAAAACGATTAAATATAAATAAAATTTGTAAAAGGCTTCTAATGATCGTATTATACAAATAGTGCATACAAAATATAAAACATTTATCACCCTAGATACTTTTTAAATTGTATGCTTGATTATTGTGTCCATCCTATCTTCTTAGACAACTGTAAAAAATTAAAAGGTTAATGTGATTGATCTTAAGTGTTGGCTTAAAGTTATCCAAAACCTAACTTCTGATGCATTGCAACACTTTCAGCCACAAAAAACGTACTGAAGGTTCACAATATTATTGATTTTTAATGACAATTTTGATAGATTTTTATGATACATTTGTATGATAAATAAACTACAATAAAGTACTCGTCAAGTAATGCTTTTCCCCGATTTATTGCCATTTTTACTCGTAAATTTTCAATCATCCATTCAAAATTTCTTGAGAAATTTGCATTCAACTTGCGTTTGATGGTAAATAGTGACTGTTTGTTAGAAGTTCTGTGTTTGTTGTTTTTATTTTCTCTATTTCCTCCAATCTCGGTTAACTTTTAGCGACGACTTGTTTCCTTATAAATGCAAACAGATAAATCCACAAGGGAAAGCGCTTTGTATGGTGTGGGCACTGCCATCTCGTTTATTGAGGGAAAATAATCGTTAAGTAGAGATAAAGATGTGGTGACGATGGAAAATAAAATCCTATGCTGAAATATTTAGCACGAATTTACAACGACCTTACTTTTCAGTTATTTTAAAAACCTTGATTTTTCAAAAATTTTATATAATTGATACATTTCAGTTTTTGCTATACATCGTAAAAAATGTAAGATGCACTTTTATTATTATTTCAAATATGAATTTCAATAATGCTTAACTCTGTCTATTGCTGTACTATGAACCAAAAACTTTCATTAGAAATTAAATAACCATTCAGGTTTATCATTTGTGGAAATGTTACGGTTTATAATTGTCACTTTGATGAAGTATTATGGCGAGCAAATATTTTTGTAGTATATCCGTTCCCAATCGAGCATTCTTTTCAACCATATCCGCTCTCTAGTCAAAGAATATTGCCCCCTAATGGTTCCGTAGCATATGGTTTATTAATGCAGGGAGAAATTTTATGAATATAAGTAATATTACGAGAATTGTTTGCTACTCAGTTGAAAACCTCTCTTTTTCGAAGAGAGAAGTAGAGATAGAAAGATACAGCTAGGACAAGACTGGCGGCTTACTAATCGCTCTCGCTCTGCCTCGTTGTTTTAAGATTAAAAGGGTGGGAGGATTTTTTTTAGGCATCACAATCAGCCATGTTTTCGAACATAAATCGAGTGAAAAAATACTGTTCGTGCCAGAATTTGAACCCGTGAGGTGGGTCATGGAAGCCAACGACGTTGACAGCTGCGCCAAGGACCCGACAAGACTTTAGATGACAAAATATGACAATTTTATTTGCTAAAGAGATTTAATAACATTTCCTTTTATGGCTTAAGACCTCCCCGTTTATTTAATGTTGTGGTTTCTCCTGAAATTATAATATCAAAATAGCATATTTAAGTATTTATGTAAATTAATGCTATAAGAGTTAAATTTTCAATGTCGTATTTCAAACAATAATGACCCTTATTTGCTCTAGCCATACAGCAAACGATGCTTTATTTCCGTATAAATTTTCCATCTATTTTTTGTATTGATTTTCAAAGGTCGACGTTTGATTATGTAATAAATTTGCTTTACAAAGAAAATATTTTATTGTAAATTCAACAGGTAATTTTCTTTGAGGTTGTTTCGGGTACCAATAATGCTTCCAATCCAAGTCCGGCTACCTCAAAAAAAGTAGAGACATAAAATTATTTTCAATAAAGTATTCAGATAAACAAGAAGTTTTTTTTAATAATACCTTGTCTAATAACGGAGTTTTTAAGAAAAGTTTGAACAATAAATCTTGAATTTGATTAAAAATAAATGATAAACTTATTTTTTCTCCATTATTCTATGAAAATAAAATATGTATAAAAAATTCTCTGAAATATCACGGAAAAAAATATTATTGAAGAAAAAGTAGATAAAACAAAAAGTTTTTTCCCATTTTTTAAATTTATATTTTGTGTCTATTGTTAATATTGATTAATTCAAAACATTATTTTTTAGGTGACTGCTGACTATTTATTGTTACATGGCATGTCCAAGTAGATATTTCCCCTGAAAAAATTGTACAATGTGTGACCCAATTCTAAAATTGTTTTTTTCTTTTGAAGAAAATTTAAATAGTTACCGTCATATTGACTTTCAAATTCTTTTTATTAAGGTGTATGATGACTTTTGTAAGTAAATTGAGTGACCTTGAAAGATTCATCAAAAACTTCGTCGGTATACTCGAGGTCGGACAGCCTCCAATCGGGGGCAATTGATTATCGTTGATTAAATATCGGGCGAGTGGCATGATTTCTCGAAAATGAAGTTAAAGACTATTAAGGATGATAAAACACAGCCTCAACTGACAACGATTAAAACCATAAATTGTATAAAACTATCAGTGATGTCACATTGTCAATTATTTTGCAGCACGTGATAACACACTTTTGGCAACCCTCTATGAAACTCTTCCATTATCTCGTATATTTGTAAGAGGAGGCCAATATGATGATACAATATACTTTCGAAATGGACTAAACAGTGAACTAGCTTAGATTGTTTGATATGTTAAAAAACTCAAGCTCTGTTTTTGGTTCAAGCAGAATAAACGAATGCAATATACCACAAGCGCCGGGAAAGGCGTCTATAGAGTTGAAAGTTTTAGATACTCTATGTGAAATATTTTCGGTCCTGTCTGTGAGGATGAGATTTGGTGTCTTTAGCACAACCACTAGTTGAAGGTTGAAGAACTAAAAGTTTTCAAATCTGTCAAAATGTTGCTTATGCTGGACCGAACGTATTATCGAACTGACTCAGATCAAGTGCACTTGATAAAAACAGAAGATGTCGAAAAGCAAAACCCGGGTTGTCATCGACAAAACTTATGGAAGTGTACAGAATAAAAATAATTAAAATAAAGATTAGTTGAAAGGAACGACATAAAAACTATAAAATATATAACATGTGTTAATAACTATAAGAGCGACTAACTAATTGTTTCATTCGGCTTATTTTCTTAGTTTGAGCTTGATTATATTTTATGTAAAAAAATATAATGAGTTCTGTTATTTCTTATGTTTTGTTTATTACACTTATTCGTAAAAACTTATTTATAAATTATCAAATGATTATATTTCTACAATGCAAATCAAAACGAAAAAAAAGCACCATTTCTTTCAGCTATTATATTTTTTAAAAGACTATTTTTTATATCAAAATTATGCCATGCATTTGTTGTAATGGCCATCACAGTCTTTAAATTTTCCACGCAGCTATCCAATCGTCTGAGAGACATTGCTGACTAGAAAAAAAAGAACACGAAGAAAATATTTAATGTAAGGTGGAAATCCGCTTTAATGTAATGTATACTAGCATAAAAAAAATCTCGTCTTTGTCATAACTTGGAGTATTATATATGTATACTTATTTCGTTAAATAATTGATATAGAGAAACACGTGTAAAAACGTATCCACTTTCATATATGAAATGACTAAATGATTTTGGCATCTTTTATGTTCATAACAAAGCAAAAACACCACAAAAGTTCTGTCCGAGAGGATTTCTACATTATTAATAATTAATGAAAATTCATGCGGTAGCATGCCGGTTACGGAAAGCTGCCTTTGCTTCCTAACTCGTAAACTTAAAAGCTACTCCAGGAAAGTTCCCACCCTAAATATTAAAGAAGATGCAAACATGTTCGTTCTACCTGCGTTGATTTTAAGTCTTCTTTTCTATATTTGACATGTAAAATGATAAAAAAAACTGTCAAAATCTAATCCATTTATTAGAGTAATTAAAAAAGTGTCTGTAAATAAATGTACGTTCCTGCGTATGCCAGAGTCTTATTTAAAATAATGAAATACAGTTTATAAAATATTCTATATATCTTTACACGGTTGTATGCAAACTCACTGTTTGTTTATAAAAAAGACAATTATTTGGTGTCAGGTACAATACGTTAAACTAAGCAGAGCATAATAATATGACAATATATTAACGGTGACATTGTTACCAGAATTTCTAAATAAATTGAGCATACACACGAAGCTTAGTTCTCAGAGTTAGAAAATTCTCAGCAATTCAATGGTAGCAAAATATACTTAATCAGAGGTTCTACTATTTTTTTGTTGACAATTGTAATGAATTTTTAGTTAATTTTATCATCATAACTTTAAGTTCAATAGAAAAAATATATTTTTACTATTGAGTTTATATCTTTTCTAGGCTAAGAAAAGTCACGTGCTTGAACCCTTGAATATGATTTGTTTTTATCTAATGTTATATTTGTCTTTTAAAATTAATTTAATACCTTGTCTCTTGAATGACTGCACTAGTGTACACAAAAAAAGGTAAAATATAATTTCGATACTCCACCAGTAAGTATTGCGCTTTTGGAACTGCTTTCGTAATAATAAGTGATAATATGTTTGGTAAATGTTTTTTTTGATACATTATCAAACCATAAACAAACGATCATAATTCAATTTTTATTTGATGTATTCGAATGCGTCAGAAAAATCTATTTTTTATTTAGATAGATCGACAGAAGCAGAAATACATTTGCATCGTAAAATAATTCCGCCTGTTAAAATTTCATGTGGTCAAGTTTTTACTATAGTGATCGTGGTATTTTAACTTTAAACACGAGATTACAAGCTTGTTGATTGATTTGTGGTTAAAATATTACCATATAATAATGTTATTTCAGTAAATAAGCTGAAGACTAACTAGCTGAAAGTTTGTGAAAGTGAGCAAATTAATTTGTTTGGTTTGCATGATTGGGTAGTATCTGTAATATTATAAACTAATGACATCATATAAATTTGAGGCAATTTTTTTCTAGCATTTACCAGGAAATGGCATTTTTATGCAATCGTATCATTTTTTTTAAATGCTTAAAGCTTAGCATAGATAAACAACATTAAAACGGTCTTACCTTATTTATTTTAAATTAAAAAAAAGAATTTGTATTTTGAAATGGGCATGTATAAGACGTTTGTTTGTTCAAATCTACAATATAAAATAAAAGCATATGAAAATATTTTTTAAATCATAAATATGTAACGTTTTAAGCAGAATTACATTCATTGTAACGACTTTTTTGACCATAAGAGTAAAATTGAGTAATTACACTTTAATGAATTTAATGAATCAAAAAAATGCTCAAAAGCTGAGAAAAAGCCACTATGTTTTTATAAAAATATTTTTTTGTCTGAAAATTTCTTTTATGACACTTTTCTTGTTGTGAAACGTTTATATCTTGTACTGCTTAAAGCGTGTAATAGATTTTTTCACACTACATATCTTAAAAGTTATCTTATAACATATAGTGGAAATTATTATTTTTTTAATCCAATATTTATATTATTATCATCAAACTCGTCACTTTTGAGGTTTTTCTGTCAATACTTGGTAGAAAAGAATTATTTACAAGAAATAAAATACTTCTTTGCACTGATTCCACCTTTATTTAATATGATCAAGACTGGTTTTGCTGAGACGAGCATCACTAAATGAAAGTTCTCGTCGTGAGCAAAGCTGTGCTGATCGTTTAACTGTGAATTAGAACAAAAAGTGTTATATTTTTTTAATAACATCAAATTGGAGTGAAAAATATTATGTTCTACATATAAGTCCGTTTATGACGTCTCCCCGCAGTGGAAACTTCAATAAAAACATATCTTTGTGAAATGACGCGGGGCGCAGAGGACAGAGAGATGTTTATCGTTGACGACACCTGCGCTGCTGGTATGGTTAACCCCTGTCCGATGTGTCGCATCCCATATTTATTAGGGCGACATCCCAGGGCGTCCGTTCTTCACTATATTATTTAGCACTGAAGCAACGCTGAAAATCTGTCGACCGTTTTCTGAATAAGATGTATGTTTGCCTGGCACATGTTCAAGTGAATATTTTATTTCATAGGTGTATTTTTATAATTGAATATAAAACATATTATTGGTTGCTAAATAAAAAACTATTTAGAAATCTCGTTTCTTAATTCTGTTGTTACTGTTGAAATTTGGTGTGAAATCAGTGCTCACGTGCGCATATAAATTAATTTTGCATTTAATATAATTGCATTTTGTCAAAGCTATATTTTGGAACGTATGCCATGAATAAAGAATAACATTTTGATCTTCTTAGATATATTATAAAAACCCTTTTTTGTTTCAAAATTGAGCAGCTGATAAAAGTCAATAAATAAATTAAACAACATATTTTTGTATTATCAACTTGCTTGAGTGTGAAATTTATTTTAAAAATATTTATCTTGTGAAATATGAGTTTTGATATTTTTATAGCAGTGAAGTTAAAACAAAATATAACGTATGTGTTATCACAATAACAATTTAGGTAAAAAGGTCTAATGAATTCGAGACATGCTACATTATTAATCTTTGCTGAGTTGAAAAGTTGTTGTTTGCTTTATAAATAAAGCCACAAATACTGAGTTTATAATTCAGGAGCAACTCATGTTTGGCATTTGTGTGGAAATAACATTATGGTTAAAGGGAAATTTGTTTTTATTGACAATTCGTATTTATCATACTTGACGATATTTTCGTTGAAATACTTCATTATGTATGTAAATATCTAAAAGTTACTTTGAATTTTTATAACAATATATTTGGTTATAATAATACCTAGATACGTGTACGAAGTAATTTATGATTCTTTATTTAGAAACCTTAGGGCTTTCTTTAAGATTAAAATGAAATTTTTGCAGTAGGCTGTACAATAGTTACCATCAAATTATTTAAAGCCTCTATCCCATCTTAAGGCAAAGTTTTAAGACTTCACTAAATTTTACATGTATTGCACTTTTCACACAAACAAATTGTAGACATTGTAAGACTAGAACAGGACTTGTGGTAAGCTAATCGCTCTCGCTACACCCATTTCTTAGGATATGATGGGAGGGAGGGAATTCAAAACATCACATACATCCATGCCTTTTGACAGAAATACACAAATTTATTGATATATAGTTCTTTAAAAATTGTCCATACTAGGATTCGAACTCGTGACCTTTATATTTCGAGTCAACGACGTTGACACTCGACTACGTAGTCAGCTAAATTAAGAAAAATTGAGATTTGTTTACTTACTTATAATTACTTTATACTATATACGAGTACAAGTTACGTAAAGTTTATGCACTCAAACGGACGCTGATATGAAAATTAATGATCTGGCTTGCATATTAAGCCATCGGTGCACCCGACGTCCGACCCCAAAACACATAGCTTATATTTCAAACAGTTTCTTTTTAGGGTGTATACCGAATCGCTGCCATAAATAGTAAAACACATTATTATTTTTCATGCAAATATTGCTACGCAATAAACCTAAAAGTAATTAAATTAGTGTATTTTACTAAAACAAAATATCAACTTACATTGTATTAGATTTTTAACAAAAATCTTTTACTTTTTTATGCATACGTTCTATATACCTGCGCAATCTACCTATACAAATTCCGACTTATTTTTTCGTAAAGAACGAAAGTAGACGTTTACTTAAATGAAAATATTGGAATCGTAGCAAATCATTTGTGTTCCTCTTTTCGCACCAACACTGCTCTGTAAGCAACCAAAGTGAGATAACTAACGATTTGTAAAAATTAAACGAAAAGTCAGGTGTTATTGTTACACATGAAACAAAACGAATGGAGGAATCAGATATAAGGAATCGAAGACGGCAATCGATTCGGAAGTGGCGACTTATTGTCTCATTAACGGTACCCATGTACGTAATGTTAACAATTGTCATATTGTGGACTGTTATTACTTAATAGTTTTTCTGAGATATATTAAGACAATTTTTTTCTGAAAACGTACCTTATATTTAATATATATTATAAATTTCATTTAACATTTTTTTTGATACTGCTTAAACGTTTTGAGAAGTATGGGCGCATATGTGCGTATATTCAAAATATGCAAACTATTCTCATAGTTTCTGTCGAATTATCATTATTTATTTATATATGGATATAATTGACATACATATGTATATCTGTGATATTTGGCAGTTGCATTTGTTTGTTTCAAATGAACAAAAGGTTTTCAATAAAATAATGTTTGGAAACAAATCTCCAGCCATATTATATTTACCGTAAAATTCTAATTAGTTCGATGTCTTTTCTGGAATTAGTGTCAGTAGAGAACCGCATGCTCTAGAAGAACGTTAAAAAAATCTAGATACGAATTAAAAGTAATCATAATAAAATGTATTTATTGCCTAAAATAACTAAGTATTATTCTTCTTAGATGTTTTTTGTATATTTTTGTGTGCAATAGAAAAGCGTATTAAAGCATTTGAAAAAATCATATTTAAAAAAAAGTTCACTACTCAAAGGGCTTTCTGTAAACTGTTAATTTTGCGTGGAAAGACACTTGAGTTTTATTGGTTTTTCTTGCACATTTTATAATGATCAAGACGTGCTTTGTTTATTGTATTCACAATGAGTTAGAAATTTGTAAAACTAGTAACAAAAATGGGCAATTTTTATGATTATACATTTATTAATTCTTGTTGGAATATTCAAAATTCTTAATATAGTCTTATTATTCTTCAATAGGGTGGGGTCACAATCCGGTGACAAAATCATTCACTCTTTGTGCGTCTTCTCAAGATTTTAATATTTTATTTGATCCGTTTTCTTTTAGGTACTTTATATATAATTTTTCATTAGCATTAAATATTGTAGAATGTTTCAAAATCATAAAGGGATATATATAATAATAGAAGTCTGTGGTATTATAAAAGCTTAATTATTTTACTAGTCATTCTGTATACAAGTAGTAATTTTGAAACTGAGGCATCGCTAAAAGCTTTTTAACATCCTGTTGCCTTTCTAGCCACTGGAGAGATTTTGCGGAAATTTGACATTTGAAAGGCTTGTTCATCCCACTTGTAGTGAAACTATGACGTAATATTTTATAAATACAAAAAAAAAACTAAAAATATAAACTCGTTTTGGTATCTTAAAAATAATTCTTTGGTAAAAATATATTAATATATCTTTTTAAACCACAATAGCACTTTTATAATAGCATGAAAAAATATCTTAAAACTATACTGTATTGTATTTAAAACTATACTGTTTTGTATTGTATTTCAAATAACAACAATAAATGCATATTATTTGAATTTCATTTGCAATTGATATGATAAAATTCACATTTATATTAATTTAAAATGATTAGAGGTAGATCATCGAGATTGAAAACGATAATGAGTCGTTTAGTAACATCGAATGAATATACATACATATAAATATAAGAATATGTTTAGTAAATCTGTTTTATTTCAATATCTATTCGATATTCTCTTTTAGCTCTTTTTAGCTTAGAATAGCTAATTTTAACTAATTTTATCAGATTGAAAATATATCATACCACTCTACTGTTGTAAAAATTGAATTAACATTATTTTTTAGCAAATAAAGTTTCCGTTACTACGTTGACTCTCTTTTTCTAATTGGCTTTATTATGTAGATGAAAATAAAGCCGTCCATGCATAGTTCTGACAATTATGTGATTTCGAAACAAAAATCAACTAGGGCAAAACATACAATTATTGGCCACTTAAGGATTTTTTCAACTATGTTCTTGATTTGTGGACACGTATCATTTAAAAGGTGAAATAAAAAAATATCATATGTTAAATTGCTTATTTATTAGTGATAATCAATTATCGAAACATGTAAAAAAATATATTTTGCACTTGAACACCAAAAAAAAGGCAGAAATCTACAATTATTGGCCACCTTTTTCAATTATCGGCCACCAAAAGTTATAATTATTGCAGCACCAAAAACTGCAGTAAAAAATATTTCAAAATAAAATAATAACCAATGATGTAATGTTATGTTCCCACATCAATATAAAGTGTAAAATTAAGTGATTAATGCAACTTTAATGTCATTTTAATGCAAAAATCATGTTTTCATTAAATCGAGCTGAATGAACATAAATTTCAAAATCGGAAATACCTATGTTAAAAAATGTCGCCTGTGTGGTCGAGTGGTCAACGTTGTTGGCTTCGGCTACAGAAGACAGGTGCTCAAATCCCGGTACGTGCAGTTTTATGAATTGATTTTTCAATTGATTTATGAATTTCTGTTCGAAGGCATGGATTTATGTGCTGTCTTGAATTTCCCCCTCCCACCCATCCTATCCTATGAACGAGGCGTATCGAGAGCGATTAGCTAAACACTAGTCCTGTCCTAGCTCTATCCTTATATCTCTACTCTCTTTTGAAAAAGAGAGGTTGAGAAACTGAGTAACAAGCAGTTCTCGTAGAAACACTTCTGTTGAGATAAACTTCATAAGGAGTCAATATGTTCCACATTGGGAGAGGACATGGTTAAAAAAAAAACTGTGTTGTCAAAATTTAATAATATAATTGCGTCATTATCATTGAAGTGCTTTAATCAATTCATTTAATGATGAGTCTGAATAACTGATGTCATAGGTTCAGAAATTTTATAATCAATGTTCTCGCAATTATTTAAAAAAATTGTTTCGTCGTTACTTATATTTTTTCAGTATTTAATGATAATGCAGATATATTGGTTTTCTTGTCAACACCTTACCATTGCTTTTTGCTTTTTCACTTCAATTTGTTTCATATTTCACTCAGTCTTTATTTAATCAATAACCACTTGATTGTTAAAAGATTTTGTTTTTCCATTAGTAATGTTTGATATTCAAACACAATAAGAGGATCAAAAACTGTTCCGCTGTCTAAAAAGGTAAACATAACTGTAGTGTTTCCCAGTGGCGGTTCTAGGTACTGGGCTAGGTGGGCTAAGCCCAACCTGCATTTTTCACCCAAAACTTTAGATGGCTGAATAAAAATGAACAGCAATTCGGCCGCTGAACAAAATAAATACATTTATAAGCGTCACTAACCTTCCCCAAATGAATATAATATCTTTGTTTAAATTTTCCTCTATCAATATAAGACAATGGCATGTCTACCTACAATAATATTCTCGATTGTTTTTTATTACAATTTTAAGCTGAGCCGGCATAAAAAAACAATAACCCTATAAATAATTCATAGAGAACATTCAACGTGACGTCAGTCTGGCAACACCTATGTACATGCTATTGGTCAGGGGCTGTGCCATTCTAGCCCAAAACCATAGACAATATTTCTTTAGACTGGAACGCAATCTAGCACGATTCGATTTTGTTTGTATTTGTATGTACGGAAACGTCATCAAACACACAGGACTGTATTTCAAATTTACTGGCTTCTGTCATTCATCAGGGGCTAAATTTAAATTAGTCCATGGTCCATACAAACATACCAATATCTTTGTATTCTATGAAAGTGACAGGTATGAATCTTAGTGACAGTTCTGTATTGCTTTTTTTACTTGTTATTTCACTTTGAAAGAGACAAATTTAAGGTCACGTATTATTATTTCTTACTTACATTAGCATTGATTGTATTATATAGTAATTTATGCTTTGCAGTAGTGTCGTAGTATTTGTTAATTTGCTTGTAGATTAATGTATAAGATGAAGTGGAAGCATGTAAAATTTCGTAAATAGTATACAGTGCTATGCTTTTCTCTAGCCCACCCAAGATTTCAGGTCAGGAACCGCCACTGGTGTTTCCTTTTGATGATGTTTACTCTATTGCGTGAAAAAAGTTTAAATTATTGGCCATCAAAACCACAATTATTGGCCAAGTGGCCAACATTTATACAGGATTGTCGAAAAAATCTGATATAGGTGATTAATAGTACTCTTAAAACATTATTTTCGAAATTAAATTGAACATTTTACTTATAAGTCACATATTGTATTATTAGCCATCCAGGCCAATAATAGAAATTCTGCAAAAAAATGGAACTAATTAATGGCCACCACCAAACTGACTTTTTACAAAAAATTATCCAATTCAGTCAGTGAATGATTTATAAATACACTAAAGACAAACTACTCATATCAATTTTCAATTCATTCAATGAAAATATAAACTTTAAATTTATCTTTACACGGAAGTAAATTCCTTGTGATTTTTTCAACAAATCTCGTTTGTTTCGCGGCAACGCTTCAACAGTAAGTTTAAAATCAGATTTAGGGTTATTTGACAATGCTTTAAGTGAAAGTTATCTGCTATACCAACGAAGTAATACTTAATGAACTTCCTTTTTAAGTCAACCAGTGGAAATATTAGTTTAATATCTTATAAAACTAGATCTTGTCTGCAGTGGCCAATAATTGAAACTGGCCAATAATAGTTTTACCCTACAACAATTAATTATTGCTATACCAAGTTCAAAGTTAATATGGAAGACATGACGTAAAAAATAAATGTAAATGAAGACCAATCTTTCAATAAATAAATTATCTCGGCTTTTCTATTTGACGAGACAGACGAACACTCTGCCTATACTTCCGTTTGCAACCCACTTTATCTATGTGTATGGGTTGACTTGCATATTTATATACAAAGCTGTACACCCACTAAGCGAAAAGCAAGGAAAGCTAGGCTGTCATAAAATATTTAATGTTCTGTAGCTGTGTGTTTTCATCCATTGCAATAAAAAAAGTAAAGCCGTCAGAAACTGACGGATTCTTAGATATTCTTTTGCGTGAGTTTTGTGTCAGATTTTGATATAAATAAGTATACTTTTATGACAGTAAGTACCTCTGCATTTTAACGTAACCAAAAATAAAGCTTTAGTATAGCTTAAGTCTACCAACACTATACTAACGCTTCATTGTTTGTGAATTTCGAATAAAATAAAGATAAAGGGAAAATCTGATATAAGAGAGTAGTTGTTTTAATATTTGAAATATTTAGATATAATAAAATATCACTTAATGTGTTCACCAGCTGGACAATAGTGGCTTTTTTACTAAAATAAAAGACTTAAATAATAATATATAACATATTTTTGAGACTCCTTGCAAAGACTGCCTTTTAGTGGAAGAGAATTTTTGAAAAAAAATGCATGTTATAAATGAAGGTATTATGTACTTGCAAACCCGGCTCATTCCAAAGTTGTTGAAACATGAACCATGAATGTAATTTATTAGATAAAAATAAATTTTTAAAGTATTTTTAGAAATCAGTCTCAAACATGGTTTGACATCATCCAAAATATCATTTCAAAGTAATGTAAAATATTTTTAAAGTAAACATTGTGCTTAAAATGAAATTCAAGTTTATTTTTTAACCATTTTGGAATAAGCCGTGTTTGCAAATAATACCCTTTTTTAAATTTTACTACGGTTTACGTATATTTATAACGAACATTAATAATTTATGTTGGAAGCTTGATATGAATCATTGTTTTTTAATAAAAAAAAAAACAATGTTGTTTTATACTTTGTAAAGGCAATACAATAATTTATGTTGAAAATCGGCATTTCCTGGAAATAAAATATTATTACAAGCATTGAAGTTTTTTTACAACCATTATAATAACATTAAATGGTTGTGCATGCATTTTTGAGATTTAAAAACAATAATATCGCGTGATAGAAGTTGTCTGCAAAGTACGACTACGAAAAACTCGGGGCACTTAACAAAAGGTCGCATTGAGTTTAAAACTTTCCGTTTTTTAAATTTTAACTTTAAAGGTAATGCTTTGAAAATATGTTTTTAATGTTTTTCTTGAATAAAATGCCATTTTAAGTCTCAAAAGTAAATATTCTATATTTTGAAGCTTCTGATCTCTCACGCACGCGAAAACATGTAGAAATAATACATGTTTTATGTATGATTACAGTACATTATATCAGTGTGAATGCCCTCCCTTATTGTATTACTATATACTTGTTGAAGGATAACTTTTCTGATCTCATTGTTACTTATTTTGTTAACAAATTACAATTAAACTAATTATTGCATTTTGTTGGACAGTAAGTCAAAGTTAAATATATAATATAAAAGCAAGTTTTGACATGTTTCCTTTAAAAAAATGTGATTACAATGAAAACAATAGTATCACGGAAAAGAGGGCATTTTTGTAAAAATCTTACACCTCTATCAAAATGAGTTTAAGTATTATTTATATTATTCACAAGCATAGAAGGAAAAAATGCGTTTTTCTACTCAACACAAACCTTTGTTCTTTATAGTAATGTCTTTGTAAAATTTGTAGTTTCTTCTCACGGATAAAATTTTTTTTGAATGTGCCTGCATTTTATATTTGATACAAATAGTATGAGTTTAATTGCATAACATAAAAAAACTATTTTTATATACATATGTATGAACGATAACAAAAAAAAACAGTGTACCAGATCAATAAGAATCTCATGAACCTTGCTAGGACTCAAAGCTTCTACCGAAATACTTCAAAGTTCGATTCATAATTCGTTAAAAAAAATTGTAAACAAAAGATGAGAACAAACTTTGAAAATCAATTCTTACAATATCTTGTAATACATAAAAAGTAAGCTACAAGATACGTTATTTTCAAGACTTTCTTGCAAGCTATCAGATACCAGCAGTAAAACTAGGTATTATGATGATCTTTACAACTTTGTTAAGCTACATCAAAGAAGCAAGCACAATTTTGCATGTATGAACGTGGAGATATATGGTTAACTTTGACTCTAGGGAAATATTAAACGAATTCTGAACATTCACCTCAAGGAGAACCCATTAACAGAAAATATAACATAAGCGGATATGAAAATTTCCCTAATGAACAGAGCATTTTTTTATTTTACTTACTTTCAGAATCTTCTTTGTTATGACAGCCATTATAATAGAACAAATATTAAAATGCTATAAACACATTTTGTCACATTGTTTATACGTGTGTTTTTAAAAATTATTTATATATAAATTATTTATAAATTATTTATTATAGAATATCATTATGATAATATTTAACAATTCAAAAATTAAATTAATTAATATTAAATGAATATAAAACAGTTAAGAAATTTAACTACATACATACTTTCTAGTGGTGAAATGAGCCAACTATATGTAGTAAAATGGTAAAACTTTTTCTTGGACTTTAAGTACAATCACGTCTTTATTTGGTGTTTTGGTGGATTGCATATTTTTATTTAACGAAGATACTACTATTGCAATGTGTATTTACATAGATTATTTCACCTAAACGATACTTTAAGACGTGTAGAAAATTACAAAGCATTTATTTTTTTATTTCGAAAAACATCACTTGGCTCACTTCACCAATATGCCTATAAATTAATTATGATGTAATGTGGAAATTGTTTATACAAATTAATATTTGAAAATACATGTAATAACTGTTTAGTGACATTGTGGAAATTTGTCGTATATGTAAAATATATATAGATACTTTTATTTCTTTGTTGATGGAGCTAAGTGTGATACATGATTTGCCTTTTTGAAAAGCGTCGTTATGAAAAAAAAACATAGATAGAGACTAGACTTAGTACTGTATGCATCTGTATCGGTAACTAAATACTGTGTTGCGTTTTTTTACACATGTACAACTACTTGTGTATTATAAAAGATTTACAAAGCAATATGATGTACTGTTTTACTATTTTACCTGTATTTCTGACGGGAAATAATACGCATTTTTTTGTAATGGGGAATAATTATTTGGAACAAAAAAACTTTTTCAAGGACTTTTACGACAGTACAACATTCAAAATGTAAAAAAATGCGTATTGCAAGCATACATCATGCACCGTTTTTCATATACGGATAAAAATAGGAAACAAAAGGTTGAAAGCTAATTGAAAAAGTTGACCATTCTCATTTCCATATGTACAATTTGTGCTTTTTACAAATTGATCAAAATATATTTTGAAACCATAACGTTTTGGATTTTTGTTGCTTAAATAATGCTATTGCCTAGTTTACGTGTTTTTTTTCAAATACCTACTCATCACCAATTACGATTTTTCGTACTAAATAAAAAATGAAACTCTTAAACGTCAATATTCGACAAAAACAGATAATGTTTATGTTTTTTTCGGAATAAAACTATTATTCTGGATCGGAAATAAATTTATAGTTTATTATTTTATAATCAACAACATAAGAAATAATATTGAGCGCTTTTGATTTTATATTATTATTTCCTCAGCTATTAAAATTTGAAATTATATTTAATGTATATTTGTCTTTATTTTTTTATTCATTATTCATATTTTGTTTTATTTAATGTTGGTAAATAGTAAAACTTTATTATTAATGTGTGTGTCGTTCTATTCTGTTCGCTACCTTTTGACACAGATCCTGTTGTAAAGATAATGTGTCACAATAAAGCTGATAAGTGTCATTATTAAATTATTATGAACAACTTACCACGAAGAAGTTATAAATATATAAATTTACATCAGTTTGTCACGATTTTATAAACAAGTATGTTCATGACCATTGATATAAAGATAAATATTTACAGTTTTTTTGTAATTAAAATAATTTCATGCTTGATTGGTATTTATTAGTGCACGAAAAAAATATAAACATGCTTTTATTTAAAAAGTTACAGTTTAACGTAAAATAAATCAGAAATTTGTTTAAATTAGCTACATATACATAACAGTAAATATTGTAAGAAATATTTGAAAGTTATATAAAATTGTAAATAATTTTGATGGATTCGGTAGTAACTTTGCGGAGGTTCATTTTAAGTATATAATAAAATATGATATATTTTTTATTCCTCTTGATGTGTTACAAAATGTGTCACATATTTTGTTTATTTAAGAAACATCGCAAGGTTTACGAATTTGCTAAAAGTTGGTTATAATAAACGCTTACGTATTTCAACATTTTTATTTTTATTAAATTTGTGATTATTTTTATCAAATGACTCACAATAACTTGACAGAAATTTATGACGGATAACTGAAAAATAAAAATAAATAAGTACTCCATTCAGTAAAAAATAAAAAGGAAAGAGTTAATAGCTTAGTGTATTTGGAAATTAATAAAATCAGTAATAGAAAGAAAACATTAGTAAATAACATTTTTAATAAGGTAGGTTGATCACCATTGTTGAATATATTTCCATTGGCGTTTATCGTACCTTGAATAAATAATTAAACTGTTATAAGTACTATCAATGCAGGTACTTTATTTTTTCCTTGCCTTCTGTGGGAAAAAAACTCCCACTTTAATTTTGTAATTTATAACTTAAGAATGAGAATCAATTCTGTCTGAGAATACTTTTTAGAGAGGTAAAACACGTGAAATACTTTGTAACATAACAGGTACAATAACAAAATTATCAAATTCAATTTTATATTTGATTTCACAAGTCTTAAGAATGATAACAAAAATAATTGAAAAATATCGCTACATTAAAAAAAATATATATATATAATTTTATGAACAAGTTATGTAAAGGTGAGTTTTTTATGTTACCAGATATAAAAAAAAGAAGTTTATTACGTTCGTGGTAAACAAAAAAGAAATAACAATTAAACATGACTGAAAATTTGGAACCAGGACAAGAATCATGAATATTTATATTTTCAACCGAGGGAAAAAAACGACATAATATGCTCAACTTAATTAACCCTCGCTAAAGCCGTAAAATCAAGGCACATTTTTCTCAGATCAAAATTGAGTGTAGCTTTTATTTAAATACATAACGTGCTTTTTACTTAACACCATTTAATAGCAAAGGCGGAATTGAATATTCGTATTAATCGTATTTTAACTTGTATTTATATTCTGGAAAATTACGCCAAACGCTCTTATTTTTTTAAATAAAATTAAGTACCTAAAAGAGAATCAAAAGAGTGCTTACACTGCACATACTACACATAATTGCTAACAATAGGCGTGACAAATTCTAGCTATAAAATTCCCACGTAAAGTATTTGAAAGCATAACGCGTGGAATACTTAGCGTAATTTAAATGTTACAAAAAGCTTTTTTATCTGAAAATCCATATACTGACGTAAAGATTCATTGCTAAGCGCAACATGTTAAAACTGTAAACAATATAATAATGCAAAAATATATATTTTGTATTCGCTGAAGAAACCAAAAGAAAAAGAAAGAAAGTTGGTTTCCCACCACCACCCGTTGTGTATATGCAGCCAACGTTTAATGGCCGCCTTCCACAACGCTATCGACAGAAAAAAAGGCGTTTACCCCTCACATTCATGGCCCGAGCAGAACTGCACGGAACTGATTTTGAACCATGCACTAATGTGCTTTAAATAATAATAATACTAATCTTAACATTAATAGCCGATAAGGTCTGTCTGTAAGGACGTCCGCAGTAAGGTACAGACCAATGATTTCGATTTATTCTGAACAGCACATTTTTGAAATGTTGTTCTATCCAATGGGAGCGGCTTATTTTAAACCGGGCGTGAATGTTCTGATATCGCCACGTTTGAAAATTTGATATTTCTTGGTGTAGAGCTAAAGTATTGTATCACCATACATCATAATATTCGAATAATCAAAGACTTTAATTCGACTATTGCAAACTATGATTATAGGGCTATCGAAATGAATCGTCTGATCGTGTGAGTCGATGTGAGACTAATATTTTTTGGAGCGGATTTGATCAATTGAATCATAATGATGAATCTTTTCACGTCTGACCTTGAAAATCTGTTAGAATTCTTTAATCTATATATTAATAGCCGATAAGGTCTGAGTGTCAGTATGTTTGGACGTCCATTTCACACCTTCCATTTCTCCACTTTTTTATTCATACTAAATTTATATATTAAAAGTCGATAAAATAATCACTCGCTTTTCACTTTTCACAAATGTGTGCGTACTGATGATGTCCTCGAGACATCTTCTTCTTCTACGAAATGTATTTTGTTTGCGTACATTTTCAAATTAATAGATAATGAAATGAAATAAAATATAATTCAATAATTTGCAATTTAAAAACTGCAGGGCTGTCGATATATGCGCCGTGGTCGATTTATGGTACTATGAAAAATGATTGTTAGCAAACTTGAACATTATTCTAAATATTAAATAATTTACGAAATTTCTGCTCCTACGAAAAACGGTTGTTAGCAAACTTGAACATTATTCTAAATATTAAATAATTTACGCAATTTCGGCTACTACGAAAAATGGTTGTTAGCAAACTTGAACATTATTCCAAAAATTCAATAATTTACGAAATTTCTGCTTCTACGAAAAATGGTTGTTAGCAAACTTAAACTTTATTCCAAAAATTGAATATTTTACGAAGTTTATGCTACTACGAAAAATGGTTGTTAGCAAACTTAAACATTATTCCAAATATTAAATAATTTACGAAATTTATGCTACTACGAAAAATGGTTGTTAGCAAACTTGAACTTTATTCCAAAAATTCAATAATTTACGAAATTTCTGCTACTACGAAAAATGGTTGTTAGCAAACTTAAACATTATTCCAAATATTAAATAATTTACGAAATTTATGCTACTACGAAAAATGGTTGTTAGCAAACTCAAACTTTATTCCAAAAATTGAATATTTTACGAAATTTATGCTACTACGAAAAATGGTTGTTAGCAAACTTAAACTTTATTCCAAAAGTTGAATTTTTTACGAAATTTATGCTACTACGAAAAATGGTTGTTAGCAAACTTAAACATTATTCCAAATATTAAATAATTTACGAAATTTATGCTACTACGAAAAATGGTTGTTAGTAAACTTAAACATTATTCCAAAAATTCAATAATTTTCAAAATTTCTGCTTCTACGAAAAATGGTTGTTAGCAAACTTGAACATTATTCCAAAAATTGAATATTTTACGAAATTTATGCTACTACGAAAAATGGTTGTTAGCAAACTTAAACATTATTCCAAATATTAAATAATTTACGAAATTTATGCTACTACGAAAAATGGTTGTTAGCAAACTTAAACATTATTCCAAAAATTAAATATTTTACGAAATTTCTGCTACTACGAAAAATGGTTGTTAGCAAACTTAAACTTTATTCCAACAATTAAATAATTTACGAAATTTCTGCTACTACGAAAAATGGTTGTTAGCAAACTTAAACATTATTCCAAAAATTCAATAATTTCAATAATTTACGAAATTTCTGCTACTACGAAAAATGGTTGTTAGCAAACTTAAACATTATTCTAAAAAATCAATAATTTACGAAATTTCTGCTTCTACGAAAAATGGTTGTTAGCAAACTTAAACATTATTCCAAAAATTAAGTAATTTAGGAAATTTCTGCTACTACGAAAAATGGTTGTTAGCAAATTTAAACATTATTCCAAAAATAATAGAATTCTTTAATACATTAAGAATATTCAAATTATGATATGGATATATGATAGAATAATATTTTGCTTTTTTCATACACTTGGACAAAATGTGCAACTGATTTTTTATTGAAAAATTGGATTTGATCTTTTGATTTTTATTGGAAATAATTGTTAAATAATTTAAAATCCGAAAAATAATTGTTGGCAAACTTAAACATTATTCCAAAAATTAAGTAATTTACAAAATTTCTGCTACTACGAAAGATGATTGTTAGCAAACTTTAACATTATTCCAAAAATTAAATAATTTACGAAATTTCTGCTACTACGAAAAATGGTTGTTAGCAAACTTAATCATTATTCCAACAATTAAATAATTTACGTAATTTCTGCTACTACGAAAAATGGTTGTTAGCAAACATAAACTTTATTCCAAAAATTCAATAATTTACGAAATTTCTGCTACTACGAAAAATGGTTGTTAGCAAACTTAAACATTATTCCAAAAAATCAATAATTTACGAAATTTCTGCTACTACGAAAAATGGTTGTTAGCAAACTTAAACATTATTCTAAAAAATCAATAATTTACGAAATTTCTGCTTCTACGAAAAATGGTTGTTAGCAAACTTAAACATTATTCTAAAAAATCAATAATTTACGAAATTTCTGCTTCTACGAAAAATGGTTGTTAGCAAACTTAAACATTATTCCAAAAATTAAGTAATTTAGGAAATTTCTGCTACTACGAAAAATGGTTGTTAGCAAATTTAAACATTATTCCAAAAATTCAATAATTTACGAAATTTCTGCTTCTACGAAAAATGGTTGTTAGCAAACTTAAACATTATTCCAAAAATTAAGTAATTTAGGAAATTTCTGCTACTACGAAAAATGGTTGTTAGCAAATTTAAACATTATTCCAAAAATTCAATAATTTACGAAGTTTATGCTACTACGAAAAATGGTTGTTAGCAAACTTAAACATTATTCCAAATATTAAATAATTTACGAAATTTATGCTACTACGAAAAATGGTTGTTAGCAAACTTGAACTTTATTCCAAAAATTCAATAATTTACGAAATTTCTGCTACTACGAAAAATGGTTGTTAGCAAACTTAAACATTATTCCAAATATTAAATAATTTACGAAATTTATGCTACTACGAAAAATGGTTGTTAGCAAACTCAAACTTTATTCCAAAAATTGAATATTTTACGAAATTTATGCTACTACGAAAAATGGTTGTTAGCAAACTTAAACTTTATTCCAAAAGTTGAATTTTTTACGAAATTTATGCTACTACGAAAAATGGTTGTTAGCAAACTTAAACATTATTCCAAATATTAAATAATTTACGAAATTTATGCTACTACGAAAAATGGTTGTTAGTAAACTTAAACATTATTCCAAAAATTCAATAATTTACAAAATTTCTGCTTCTACGAAAAATGGTTGTTAGCAAACTTGAACATTATTCCAAAAATTGAATATTTTACGAAATTTATGCTACTACGAAAAATGGTTGTTAGCAAACTTAAACATTATTCCAAATATTAAATAATTTACGAAATTTATGCTACTACGAAAAATGGTTGTTAGCAAACTTAAACATTATTCCAAAAATTAAATATTTTACGAAATTTCTGCTACTACGAAAAATGGTTGTTAGCAAACTTAAACTTTATTCCAACAATTAAATAATTTACGAAATTTCTGCTACTACGAAAAATGGTTGTTAGCAAACTTAAACATTATTCCAAAAATTCAATAATTTCAATAATTTACGAAATTTCTGCTACTACGAAAAATGGTTGTTAGCAAACTTAAACATTATTCTAAAAAATCAATAATTTACGAAATTTCTGCTTCTACGAAAAATGGTTGTTAGCAAACTTAAACATTATTCCAAAAATTAAGTAATTTAGGAAATTTCTGCTACTACGAAAAATGGTTGTTAGCAAATTTAAACATTATTCCAAAAATAAAAGAATTCTTTAATACATTAAGAATATTCAAATTATGATATGGATATATGATAGAATAATATTTTGCTTTTTTCATACACTTGGACAAAATGTGCAACTGATTTTTTATTGAAAAATTGGATTTGATCTTTTGATTTTTATTGGAAATAATTGTTAAATAATTTAAAATCCGAAAAATAATTGTTGGCAAACTTAAACATTATTCCAAAAATTAAGTAATTTACAAAATTTCTGCTACTACGAAAGATGATTGTTAGCAAACTTTAACATTATTCCAAAAATTAAATAATTTACGAAATTTCTGCTACTACGAAAAATGGTTGTTAGCAAACTTAATCATTATTCCAACAATTAAATAATTTACGTAATTTCTGCTACTACGAAAAATGGTTGTTAGCAAACATAAACTTTATTCCAAAAATTCAATAATTTACGAAATTTCTGCTACTACGAAAAATGGTTGTTAGCAAACTTAAACATTATTCCAAAAAATCAATAATTTACGAAATTTCTGCTACTACGAAAAATGGTTGTTAGCAAACTTAAACATTATTCTAAAAAATCAATAATTTACGAAATTTCTGCTTCTACGAAAAATGGTTGTTAGCAAACTTAAACATTATTCCAAAAATTCAATAATTTCAATAATTTACGAAATTTCTGCTACTACGAAAAATGGTTGTTAGCAAACTTAAACATTATTCTAAAAAATCAATAATTTACGAAATTTCTGCTTCTACGAAAAATGGTTGTTAGCAAACTTAAACATTATTCCAAAAATTAAGTAATTTAGGAAATTTCTGCTACTACGAAAAATGGTTGTTAGCAAATTTAAACATTATTCCAAAAATTCAATAATTTACGAAATTTCTGCTTCTACGAAAAATGGTTGTTAGCAAACTTAAACATTATTCCAAAAATTAAGTAATTTAGGAAATTTCTGCTACTACGAAAAATGGTTGTTAGCAAATTTAAACATTATTCCAAAAATTCAATAATTTACGAAATTTCTGCTACTACGAAAAATGGTTGTTAGCAAACTTGGACATTATTCCAAATATTAAATAATTTACGAAATTTCTGCTCCAACGAAAAATGGTTGTTAGCAAACTTGAACATTATTCCAAAAATTCAATAATTTACGAAATTTCTGCTACTACGAAAAATGGTTGTTAGCAAACTTGAACATTATTCCAAATATTAAATAATTTATGAAATTTCTGCTCCTACGAAAAATGGTTGTTAGCAAACTTGAACATTATTCCAAAAATTCAATAATTTACGAAATTTCTGCTACTACGAAAAATGGTTGTTAGCAAACTTAAACTTTATTCCAAAAATTGAATATTTTACGAAATTTATGCTACTACGAAAAATGGTTGTTAGCAAACTTAAACATTATTCCAAATATTACATAACTTACGAAATTTCTGCTCCTACGAAAAATGGTTGTTAGCAAACTTGAACATTATTCCAAAAATTCAATAATTTACGAAATTTCTGCTTCTACGAAAAATGGTTGTTAGCAAACTTAAACTTAATTCCAAAAATTGAATATTTTACGAAATTTCTGCTTCTACGAAAAATGGTTGTTAGCAAACTTAAACTTTATTCCAAAAATTGAATATTTTACGAAGTTTATGCTACTACGAAAAATGGTTGTTAGCAAACTTAAACATTATTCTAAAAAATCAATAATTTACGAAATTTCTGCTTCTACGAAAAATGGTTGTTAGCAAACTTAAACATTATTCCAAAAATTAAGTAATTTAGGAAATTTCTGCTACTACGAAAAATGGTTGTTAGCAAATTTAAACATTATTCCAAAAATAATAGAATTCTTTAATACATTAAGAATATTCAAATTATGATATGGATATATGATAGAATAATATTTTGCTTTTTTCATACACTTGGACAAAATGTGCAACTGATTTTTTATTGAAAAATTGGATTTGATCTTTTGATTTTTATTGGAAATAATTGTTAAATAATTTAAAATCCGAAAAATAATTGTTGGCAAACTTAAACATTATTCCAAAAATTAAGTAATTTACAAAATTTCTGCTACTACGAAAGATGATTGTTAGCAAACTTTAACATTATTCCAAAAATTAAATAATTTACGAAATTTCTGCTACTACGAAAAATGGTTGTTAGCAAACTTAATCATTATTCCAACAATTAAATAATTTACGTAATTTCTGCTACTACGAAAAATGGTTGTTAGCAAACATAAACTTTATTCCAAAAATTCAATAATTTACGAAATTTCTGCTACTACGAAAAATGGTTGTTAGCAAACTTAAACATTATTCCAAAAAATCAATAATTTACGAAATTTCTGCTACTACGAAAAATGGTTGTTAGCAAACTTAAACATTATTCTAAAAAATCAATAATTTACGAAATTTCTGCTTCTACGAAAAATGGTTGTTAGCAAACTTAAACATTATTCCAAAAATTCAATAATTTCAATAATTTACGAAATTTCTGCTACTACGAAAAATGGTTGTTAGCAAACTTAAACATTATTCTAAAAAATCAATAATTTACGAAATTTCTGCTTCTACGAAAAATGGTTGTTAGCAAACTTAAACATTATTCCAAAAATTAAGTAATTTAGGAAATTTCTGCTACTACGAAAAATGGTTGTTAGCAAATTTAAACATTATTCCAAAAATTCAATAATTTACGAAATTTCTGCTTCTACGAAAAATGGTTGTTAGCAAACTTAAACATTATTCCAAAAATTAAGTAATTTAGGAAATTTCTGCTACTACGAAAAATGGTTGTTAGCAAATTTAAACATTATTCCAAAAATTCAATAATTTACGAAATTTCTGCTACTACGAAAAATGGTTGTTAGCAAACTTGGACATTATTCCAAATATTAAATAATTTACGAAATTTCTGCTCCAACGAAAAATGGTTGTTAGCAAACTTGAACATTATTCCAAAAATTCAATAATTTACGAAATTTCTGCTACTACGAAAAATGGTTGTTAGCAAACTTAAACTTTATTCCAAAAATTGAATAATTTACTAAATTTCTGTTACTACGAAAAATGGTTGTTAGCAAACTTCAACATTATTCCAAAAATTAAATAATTTACGAAATTTCTGCTCCTACGAAAAATGGTTGTTAGCAAACTTGGACATTATTCCAAATATTAAATAATTTACGAAATTTCTGCTCCTACGAAAAATGGTTGTTAGCAAACTTAAACATTATTCTAAAAATTAAATATTTTACGAAATTTCTGCTACTACGAAAAATGGTTGTTAGCAAACTTAAACATTATTCCAAATATTAAATAATTTACGAAATTTCTGCTACTACGAAAAATGGCTGTTAGCAAACTTGAACATTATTCCAAAAATTCAATAATTTACGAAATTTCTGCTACTACGAAAAATGGTTGTTAGCAAACTTAAACTTTATTCCAAAAATTCAATAATTTACGAAATTTCGGCTACTACGAAAATTGGTTGTTAGCAAACTTTAACTTTATTCCAAAAATTAAATATTTCACGAAATTTATGCTACTGCGAAAAATGGTTGTTAGCAAACTTGAACATTATTCCAAATATTAAATAATTTACGAAATTTCTGCTACTACGAAAAATGGTTGTTAGCAAACTTAAACTTTATTCCAAAAAATCAATATTTTACGAAATTTATGCTACTACGAAAAATGGTTGTTAGCAAACTTGAACATTATTCCAAATATTAAATCATTTACGAAATTTCGGCTACTACGAAAAATGGTTGTTATCAAACTTTTTTTTTCCAAAAATTCAATAATTCACGAAATTTCTGCTACTACGAAAAATAGTTGTCAGCAAACTTGAACATTATTCTAAAAATTAAGTAATTTACGAAGTTTCTGCTAATACGAAAAATTGTTGTTAGCAAACTTAAACATTATTCCAAATATTAAATAATTTACGAAATATCTGCTAACTATAAAAATAAAATATATTAAAATAAAATATAATTAAATTAAATTAAATTCAATAAAATAAAATAAAATAAAATAAAATAAAATAAAATAAAATAAAATAAAATAAAATAAAATAAAATAAAATAAAATAAAATAAAATAAAATAAAATAAAATAAAATAAAATAAAATAAAATAAAATAAAATAAAATAAAATGAAATAAAATAAAATAAAATACCATAAAATAAAATAACATAAAATTAAATTAAATTAATTACTATGCAACAAAAATCTCACGTTGCTGGGCAACGGGCTTACAGCTAGTCTTAACATTAATAGCCGATAAGGTCTGTCTGTAAGGACGTCCACAGTAAGGTACAGACCAATGATTTCGATTTATTCTGAACAGCACATTTTTGAAATGTTGTTCTATCCAATGGAAGCGGCTTATTTTAAACAGGGCGTGAATGTTCTGATATCGCCACGTTTGAAAATTCGATATTTCTTGGTGTAGAGCTAAAGTATAGTATCACCATACATCATAATATTCGAATAATCAAAGACTTTAATTCGACTATTGCAAACTATGATTATAGGGCTATCGAAATGAATCGTCTGATCGTGTGAGTCGATGTGAGACTAATATTTTTTGGAGCGGATTTGATCAATTGAATCATAATGATGAATCTTTTCACCTCTGACCTTGAAAATCTGTTAGAATTCTTTAATACATTAAGAATATTCAAATTATGATATGGATATATGATAGAAAATATTTTGCTTTTTTCATACACTTGGACAAAATGTGCAACTGATTTTTTATTGAAAAATTGGATTTGATCTTTTGATTTTTATTGGAAATAATTGTTAAATAATTTAAAATCCGAAAAATAATTGTTGGCAAACTTAAACATTATTCCAAAAATTAAGTAATTTACAAAATTTCTGCTACTACGAAAGATGATTGTTAGCAAACTTTAACATTATTCCAAAAATTAAATAATTTACGAAATTTCTGCTACTACGAAAAATGGTTGTTAGCGAACTTAATCATTATTCCAACAATTAAATAATTTACGTAATTTCTGCTACTACGAAAAATGGTTGTTAGCAAACATAAACTTTATTCCAAAAATTCAATAATTTACGAAATTTCTGCTACTACGAAAAATGGTTGTTAGCAAACTTAAACATTATTCCAAAAAATCAATAATTTACGAAATTTCTGCTACTACGAAAAATGGTTGTTAGCAAACTTAAACATTATTCTAAAAAATCAATAATTTACGAAATTTCTGCTTCTACGAAAAATGGTTGTTAGCAAACTTAAACATTATTCCAAAAATTCAATAATTTCAATAATTTACGAAATTTCTGCTACTACGAAAAATGGTTGTTAGCAAACTTAAACATTATTCCAAAAATTAAGTAATTTAGGAAATTTCTGCTACTACGAAAAATGGTTGTTAGCAAATTTAAACATTATTCCAAAAATTCAATAATTTACGAAATTTCTGCTTCTACGAAAAATGGTTGTTAGCAAACTTAAACATTATTCCAAAAATTAAGTAATTTAGGAAATTTCTGCTACTACGAAAAATGGTTGTTAGCAAATTTAAACATTATTCCAAAAATTCAATAATTTACGAAATTTCTGCTTCTACGAAAAATGGTTGTTAGTAAACTTAAACATTATTCCAAAAATTAAGTAATTTAGGAAATTTCTGCTACTACGAAAAATGGTTGTTAGCAAATTTAAACATTATTCCAAAAATTCAATAATTTACGAAATTTCTGCTACTACGAAAAATGGTTGTTAGCAAACTTGGACATTATTCCAAATATTAAATAATTTACGAAATTTCTGCTCCAACGAAAAATGGTTGTTAGCAAACTTGAACATTATTCCAAAAATTCAATAATTTACGAAATTTCTGCTACTACGAAAAATGGTTGTTAGCAAACTTAAACTTTATTCCAAAAATTGAATAATTTACTAAATTTCTGTTACTACGAAAAATGGTTGTTAGCAAACTTCAACATTATTCCAAAAATTAAATAATTTACGAAATTTCTGCTCCTACGAAAAATGGTTGTTAGCAAACTTGGACATTATTCCAAATATTAAATAATTTACGAAATTTCTGCTCCTACGAAAAATGGTTGTTAGCAAACTTAAACATTATTCTAAAAATAAATATTTTACGAAATTTCTGCTACTACGAAAAATGGTTGTTAGCAAACTTAAACATTATTCCAAATATTAAATAATTTACGAAATTTCTGCTACTACGAAAAATGGCTGTTAGCAAACTTGAACATTATTCCAAAAATTCAATAATTTACGAAATTTCTGCTACTACGAAAAATGGTTGTTAGCAAACTTAAACTTTATTCCAAAAATTCAATAATTTACGAAATTTCGGCTACTACGAAAATTGGTTGTTAGCAAACTTTAACTTTATTCCAAAAATTAAATATTTCACGAAATTTATGCTACTGCGAAAAATGGTTGTTAGCAAACTTGAACATTATTCCAAAAATTCAATAATTTACGAAATTTCTGCTACTACGAAAAATGGTTGTTAGCAAACTTAAACTTTATTCCAAAAATTGAATAATTTACTAAATTTCTGTTACTACGAAAAATGGTTGTTAGCAAACTTCAACATTATTCCAAAAATTAAATAATTTACGAAATTTCTGCTCCTACGAAAAATGGTTGTTAGCAAACTTGGACATTATTCCAAATATTAAATAATTTACGAAATTTCTGCTCCTACGAAAAATGGTTGTTAGCAAACTTAAACATTATTCTAAAAATAAATATTTTACGAAATTTCTGCTACTACGAAAAATGGTTGTTAGCAAACTTAAACATTATTCCAAATATTAAATAATTTACGAAATTTCTGCTACTACGAAAAATGGCTGTTAGCAAACTTGAACATTATTCCAAAAATTCAATAATTTACGAAATTTCTGCTACTACGAAAAATGGTTGTTAGCAAACTTAAACTTTATTCCAAAAATTCAATAATTTACGAAATTTCGGCTACTACGAAAATTGGTTGTTAGCAAACTTTAACTTTATTCCAAAAATTAAATATTTCACGAAATTTATGCTACTGCGAAAAATGGTTGTTAGCAAACTTGAACATTATTCCAAATATTAAATAATTTACGAAATTTCTGCTACTACGAAAAATGGTTGTTAGCAAACTTAAACTTTATTCCAAAAAATCAATATTTTACGAAATTTATGCTACTACGAAAAATGGTTGTTAGCAAACTTGAACATTATTCCAAATATTAAATCATTTACGAAATTTCGGCTACTACGAAAAATGGTTGTTATCAAACTTTTTTTTTCCAAAAATTCAATAATTCACGAAATTTCTGCTACTACGAAAAATAGTTGTCAGCAAACTTGAACATTATTCTAAAAATTAAGTAATTTACGAAGTTTCTGCTAATACGAAAAATTGTTGTTAGCAAACTTAAACATTATTCCAAATATTAAATAATTTACGAAATATCTGCTAACTATAAAAATAAAATATATTAAAATAAAATATAATTAAATTAAATTAAATTCAATAAAATAAAATAAAATAAAATAAAATAAAATAAAATAAAATAAAATAAAATAAAATAAAATAAAATAAAATAAAATAAAATAAAATAAAATAAAATAAAATAAAATAAAATAAAATAAAATGAAATAAAATAAAATAAAATACCATAAAATAAAATAACATAAAATTAAATTAAATTAATTACTATGCAACAAAAATCTCACGTTGCTGGGCAACGGGCTTACAGCTAGTCTTAACATTAATAGCCGATAAGGTCTGTCTGTAAGGACGTCCACAGTAAGGTACAGACCAATGATTTCGATTTATTCTGAACAGCACATTTTTGAAATGTTGTTCTATCCAATGGAAGCGGCTTATTTTAAACAGGGCGTGAATGTTCTGATATCGCCACGTTTGAAAATTCGATATTTCTTGGTGTAGAGCTAAAGTATAGTATCACCATACATCATAATATTCGAATAATCAAAGACTTTAATTCGACTATTGCAAACTATGATTATAGGGCTATCGAAATGAATCGTCTGATCGTGTGAGTCGATGTGAGACTAATATTTTTTGGAGCGGATTTGATCAATTGAATCATAATGATGAATCTTTTCACCTCTGACCTTGAAAATCTGTTAGAATTCTTTAATACATTAAGAATATTCAAATTATGATATGGATATATGATAGAAAATATTTTGCTTTTTTCATACACTTGGACAAAATGTGCAACTGATTTTTTATTGAAAAATTGGATTTGATCTTTTGATTTTTATTGGAAATAATTGTTAAATAATTTAAAATCCGAAAAATAATTGTTGGCAAACTTAAACATTATTCCAAAAATTAAGTAATTTACAAAATTTCTGCTACTACGAAAGATGATTGTTAGCAAACTTTAACATTATTCCAAAAATTAAATAATTTACGAAATTTCTGCTACTACGAAAAATGGTTGTTAGCAAACTTAATCATTATTCCAACAATTAAATAATTTACGTAATTTCTGCTACTACGAAAAATGGTTGTTAGCAAACATAAACTTTATTCCAAAAATTCAATAATTTACGAAATTTCTGCTACTACGAAAAATGGTTGTTAGCAAACTTAAACATTATTCCAAAAAATCAATAATTTACGAAATTTCTGCTACTACGAAAAATGGTTGTTAGCAAACTTAAACATTATTCTAAAAAATCAATAATTTACGAAATTTCTGCTTCTACGAAAAATGGTTGTTAGCAAACTTAAACATTATTCCAAAAATTCAATAATTTCAATAATTTACGAAATTTCTGCTACTACGAAAAATGGTTGTTAGCAAACTTAAACATTATTCCAAAAATTAAGTAATTTAGGAAATTTCTGCTACTACGAAAAATGGTTGTTAGCAAATTTAAACATTATTCCAAAAATTCAATAATTTACGAAATTTCTGCTTCTACGAAAAATGGTTGTTAGCAAACTTAAACATTATTCCAAAAATTAAGTAATTTAGGAAATTTCTGCTACTACGAAAAATGGTTGTTAGCAAATTTAAACATTATTCCAAAAATTCAATAATTTACGAAATTTCTGCTTCTACGAAAAATGGTTGTTAGTAAACTTAAACATTATTCCAAAAATTAAGTAATTTAGGAAATTTCTGCTACTACGAAAAATGGTTGTTAGCAAATTTAAACATTATTCCAAAAATTCAATAATTTACGAAATTTCTGCTACTACGAAAAATGGTTGTTAGCAAACTTGGACATTATTCCAAATATTAAATAATTTACGAAATTTCTGCTCCAACGAAAAATGGTTGTTAGCAAACTTGAACATTATTCCAAAAATTCAATAATTTACGAAATTTCTGCTACTACGAAAAATGGTTGTTAGCAAACTTAAACTTTATTCCAAAAATTGAATAATTTACTAAATTTCTGTTACTACGAAAAATGGTTGTTAGCAAACTTCAACATTATTCCAAAAATTAAATAATTTACGAAATTTCTGCTCCTACGAAAAATGGTTGTTAGCAAACTTGGACATTATTCCAAATATTAAATAATTTACGAAATTTCTGCTCCTACGAAAAATGGTTGTTAGCAAACTTAAACATTATTCTAAAAATAAATATTTTACGAAATTTCTGCTACTACGAAAAATGGTTGTTAGCAAACTTAAACATTATTCCAAATATTAAATAATTTACGAAATTTCTGCTACTACGAAAAATGGCTGTTAGCAAACTTGAACATTATTCCAAATATTCAATAATTTACGAAATTTCTGCTACTACGAAAAATGGTTGTTAGCAAACTTAAACTTTATTCCAAAAATTCAATAATTTACGAAATTTCGGCTACTACGAAAATTGGTTGTTAGCAAACTTTAACTTTATTCCAAAAATTAAATATTTCACGAAATTTATGCTACTGCGAAAAATGGTTGTTAGCAAACTTGAACATTATTCCAAATATTAAATAATTTACGAAATTTCTGCTACTACGAAAAATGGTTGTTAGCAAACTTAAACTTTATTCCAAAAAATCAATATTTTACAAAATTTATGCTACTACGAAAAATGGTTGTTAGCAAACTTGAACATTATTCCAAATATTAAATCATTTACGAAATTTCGGCTACTACGAAAAATGGTTGTTATCAAACTTTTTTTTTCCAAAAATTCAATAATTCACGAAATTTCTGCTACTACGAAAAATAGTTGTCAGCAAACTTGAACATTATTCTAAAAATTAAGTAATTTACGAAGTTTCTGCTAATACGAAAAATTGTTGTTAGCAAACTTAAACATTATTCCAAATATTAAATAATTTACGAAATATCTGCTCCTACGAAAAATGGTTGTTAGCAAACTCAAACATTATTTCAAATATTAAATAATTTACGAAATTTCGGCTACTACGAAAAATGGTTGTTAGCAAACTTAAACATTATTCCAAATATTAAATAATTTACGAAATTTCGGCTACTACGAAAAATGGTTGTTAGCAAACTTGAACATTATTCCAAATATTAAATAATTTACGAAATATCTGCTCCTACGAAAAATGGTTGTTAGCAAACTTGAACATTATTCTAAATATTAAATAATTTACGAAATTTCTGCTTCTACGAAAAATGGTTGTTAGCAAACTTTAACATTATTCCAAAAATTAAATAATTTACGAAATTTCGGCTACTACGAAAAATGGTTGTTAGCAAACTTGAACATTATTCCAAATATTAAATAATTTACAAAATTTCTGCTACTACGAAAAATGGTTGTTAGCAAACTCAAACATTATTTCAAATATTAAATAATTTACGAAATTTCTGCTTCTACGAAAAATGGTTGTAAGCAAACTTAAACATAATTCCAAAACTTAAATAATTTACGAAATTTCTGCTACTACGAAAAATGGTTGTTAGCAAACTTGAACATTATTCCAAATATTAAATAATTTACGAAATTTCGGCTCCTACGAAAAATGGTTGTTAGCAAACTTGAACATTATTCCAAAAATTAAATAATTTACGAAATTTCGGCTACTACGAAAAATGGTTGTTAGCAAACTTAAACATTATTCCAAATATTAAATAATTTACGAAATTTCTGCTACTACGAAAAATGGTTGTTAGCAAACTTGAACATTATTCCAAATATTAAATAATTTACGAAATTTCTGCTCCTACGAAAAATGGTTGTTAGCAAACTTGAACATTATTCCAAAAATTCAATAATTTACGAAATTTCTGCTACTACGAAAAATAGTTGTTAGCAAACTTGAACATTATTCCAAATATTAAATAATTTACTAAATTTCTGCTCCTACGAAAAATGGTTGTTAGCAAACTTGAACTTTATTCCAAAAATTCAATAATTTACGATATTTCGGCTACTACGACAAATGGTTGTTAGCAAACTTAAACTTTATTCCAAAAATTTAATAATTTACGATATTTCGGCTACTACGAAAAATGGTTGTTAGCAAACTTAAACTTTATTCCAAAAATTCAATAATTCACGAAATTTCTGCTACTACGAAAAATGGTTGTTAGCAAACATGAACATTATTCTAAATATTAAATAATTTACGAAATTTCGGCTACTACGAAAAATGGTTGTTAGCAAACTTGAACATTATTCCAAAAATTCAATAATTTACGAAATTTCTGCTACTACGAAAAATGGTTGTTAGCAAACTTGAACATTATTCCAAATATTAAATAATTTACTAAATTTCTGCTCCTACGAAAAATGGTTGTTAGCAAACTTAAACATTATTCTAAAAATTGAATATTTTACTAAATTTCTGCTTCTACGAAAAATGGTTGTTAGCAAACTTAAACTTTATTCCAAAAATTCAATAATTCACGAAATTTCTGCTACTACGAAAAATGGTTGTTAGCAAACTTAAACATTATTCCAAAAATTGAATATTTTACGAAATTTATGCTTCTACGAAAAATGGTTGTTAGCAAACTTAAACATTACTCCAAAAATTAAATATTTTACGAAATTTCTGCTACTACGAAAAATGGTTGTTAGCAAACAACATTATTCCAAAAATTAAATAATTTACGAAATTTCTGCTAACTATAAAAATAAAATAAAATAAATAAAAATTTAATGAAATAAAATAAAATAAAATAAAATAAAATACCATAAAATAAAATAACATAAAATAAAATTAAAATTAATACTATGCAACAAAAATCTCACGTTGCTGGGCAACGGGCTTACAGCTAGTAATAATAAAAGTGTGACTAGCTCAGCCACTTAAATCAAGTTGATTAAGTATCTTGTGTATAGTCCGAATACTGAGAGCTCGTCGATGTAGACGAGTTTAATGACTCTAGAGAGGAGTCAAGATTGTGACGATCCCCATATAAATTGGCAAACTTTTCAAATGCCGTGAAGTTAGCTTTGGTTGCAATCAAGTCAGCGTGGCCTATTGGGCCCGTGTGAGGACGGACCACAGCAAACAATTCTGCTCGTTCGGACTCCATCTCAGGGCAGTCCCACAAACCATAGCAATGAAAAAACTCAAACGTAATACACCGATAAAATCTTGTGAGAAGTTGAATCCTTTTAAACATACCTTTACAGTTAACGGCTGATAAAGTATTAAAAGAAAATTCATACCTCGCCTAAAGTGCTCATCGGGAAAATCCATTTTGTATTATTTAATTTTTACCTTGCTAATAAAGTCAGCTTAAGAGCTTTGTTAAATTTATCTTGTTTCATCAATAATTTATAATCTATTATAATATAAATAATGTATATTCTTCGTTTGCTTATTTTGTAATGACTAAATGAAGCAAATATAGTCACAATTTTTAAGACGAAATGAAGTATTTAGCGTCATTTTGTAATTACTCAAGGTCTTTTTTTTTATTTTATTAAATGTAAATTAATCACTTTTGGAAGACGAATAATATTAAAAGTCAATTTTCATTTCATTATTTTATCATACTAAAATTCACATTGAATTGCTAACATCCTTTTGATTTGTTTGGTTTTAAATGACAAAATATCATTTTAAGTGCTCTCAAATATAATTTTATGTTTTCTTGCCATTTGTTAGAAAAAGACTCTCTAAAATAATCACAAAAATCAACACAATCATAGTTGTAAGCATTCAATAAACTAAAGAATTGTATCTTAGAATATAAAAGAGAAACACTTATCCCTAAACTTTTGATTGTTTGACAAGCACTTTTGTTTCCATCTTAGAAAAGCACATAACAAACAATTTGCTCCGTCTCTAATCTCGTAGGTACGTTTCTTCTTTGATTTGGCAAGAATCGGTACTTTAAGTTTCTGAGAATTCTGTATATCGAATTAGTTAGAAGAATGCTCGTTTATTGCGAAATAATTGACTAGAAAAGAATCACGTATATGTGAATACACTAAAACACATACAATACAATGGATTGGTTAAAAGTTTTCTTGTGTTCTTGTGATCTATAGTTTGATTTTTTTATTTGAACTTTTATTTTCATTGAAAACTTCAAATAATACATGGTAGTGGTGGACAAACTATTATCATGTGTGAGAAATATAGAGTAGTATAAAAAATATTGTTATTTGTGGTAATTATTTCACAATAATTACATATGAAACAACTGAAAATTTGCTTTGCTTTGAGGTTTAAAAATCCATCAATTTATAAAAACATAACTTTGACATACACGCACAAGACAATTATTACTTGATTGACTTGGCATTTACTTGGTAGTAAAAATAACAATGTATTTAGTTCTACAGTTATTATATTTATTGGTTGATAGTTATTTCGGCTTTCGACACCGTCAGAACTATTATTAAACTAACATTTTTCTCAGCTATATATACTGGCTCTAAAGAGATACACAATGCATCATGCTATTCACTCTAACGTCCTAATTAGGATTACAATTATTACTCACTATTGTAAAAATTTTCATTCAATTTTTTGATTTTTTTTTATCGATTCCAATACAATTAGTTCTTCAATTGAAGTCTGTAAATATCGTATTTCTGGTCCTTGGATTAATATAACATGTATTTTGGCTAATAACTCAAAACTATAATGATAAAAGGAACGCTATTAGAAAACTGTCATATTGTGATATACATGTGTCAGTTGACTCACGTTTTAAGGTAGCGTCTAAATTAAGTCAGCGAAAATTTTTACAGTATGAAACGCCTCAGAAGTTTGTTAATTTTTATGAACAACATGTGTGTGTGATCAAACAAAAAGAGATATTTAAAGTAAAATATAAATTTACTCATGAAATGTTTGCCTTAATTGAGGTGTTATCAGTGCTTTTATGTTGATAAATAATATTATTCTAATAACATATAATACAGATTATTTACTTTTGGAAAACTATCATAAACCTCTTTTTTCAATAAATAAGATGCAGTTTATTCTAAAATTATATAGTATTAAAGATATAACGGTTCAATAGCAAACATATAAATATTTCACTTTTAAGGTGTTCACTGTCAATACTTGGTGGAATGGCATTATAATAAAAATAATAAAACATTTTTAGTACTTTTTCCACATAAAATTTATTAGATCAGGACCGGTTTCGCTCATCGCGAGCATTATCAACTGATAAGAAAAATACATAAACAGTGATATTTATACAAATTTACATTGAAATAAAAAGGTGTAAGCAACCTATTATTTTGTTGAAGTACATCATTGCTTGAAAACGGGAAAAACACCAAATCATCATTAGGATATTTACTTTAGTAATGTAGTGTTTCACTTTGTGTAAAAATTTCCCAAATTTTAATTGTGTTTATAATTGATATCGTTTGCCACTTAGATTTATTATTCTTTGATGATGATTTTTAAATTGTTATGGTTGTTAAGCATTTTAATTTTGTGTAATTATAATGTAATTTGCTAATCCTTTAAATTGTTAATAGTTGCTTACACCTTTTTATTTCAATGTAAATTTGTATAAATATCACTGTTTATGTATTTTTCTTATCAGTTGATAATGCTCGCGATGAGCGAAACCGGTCTTGATCTAATAAATTTTATGTGGAAAAAGTACTAAAAATGTTTTATTATTTTTATTATATAAATATTTGTATATTATTGTAAACTGTAGTTTCGCAAGAAATGTTTCAAATTATTCATTAGTAAGATAATTAAAACTTATCTCTCAAGAAAAATCAGCAATAGCTTCATCAGCAAATTTATGACAGAAATAATGTTAGATTTACTTAGCTATCACTTAATTCTATACAACGAGTAATAAAAAAATATTAAAATCTGTATTATTTGCTTTCATTGGTAGTTTACTTGTTAATACTAAATCACGAGCCCCGTTTAACTTCCTAGAACTACGAAGAAAGATAATTTAAAATGTTCCAGCATGCGTAAACTTTCTTACTTTATATTACCTTGTTTGCTTTTCTACCTTCTGAACAATACAAGAGAAGAACGCTTGGAACTCTCGTTAAGCTAAATACCATTATCTTGAGAATTTTTCACCCAACTGGAAATTTCATTACGATGTTTTATGTACACAACATTCTTGCTTACCCCTGATGTTAGCAAATATTCTAAGGGCGTGTGAGATTGATTAGTCTGCCGATCGAAAAAGTACAATTTCTCCAAAGTCAACAGTCATGTGTAAATACTGTATTTTATTACACAGTATTTGATTAAAAATTGAATAAATCATTTTTTTTTAAAAATTCAGAAGCAGATAATTTCCTGCTTTCCTGAAAAAAAACGACGCACTATTTATAAGCAAATTTCTTTATATGACCATTGATCTATATTTTTATTTATACAAAAACTGCAATATGTCAGAAATGTGGGAGGCATAGATTAAATATATAAGCAACAAAGTTCTTTATTTTAGTACCACAATATTAAATTCAGCATAACTATAAACATTTAATATTCATATACATATAACGTTTATAAATTAAATAATCTGCCTTAAATACAAAAACTCGTACAAGTGTTAACAACCAAAAATAAAACCATTATTGTAGATTTATTTTCCACAAATAGGTTATGTTAAGTCCAATCTTACATTAACCTGGTTTCAAACGGTAAACATACATATGCATGTTATCCGGATAATACTAACCTTTTATACATATTGTATATGAGCACAGTATCTTTCAAAACGAAGCAACCCTCGGGGAAATATGCATTCCTGAACGTAATTTTGATGGATTAAATCTTAATAAACTTTAATTATGTATTTATTATCATAAAAAAGTTAATATAAATACGTCACATTGTGAAGTTAATATCGGATTCAAAGTTTAAAAACATTTTATGTATCTAAATTATTAGTTGACTTGGAAATGAATTTACAAATAAATATCTACATACGTAATGAAAATGCTTACATTCAAATTGAATAAACACGCTTTATAAATATTGATTCGAAAATTCCATAAAAATTATAAACTTGTATAAGAGTAACGGTCCCTAAAATTCAGAACGATGTTTACACATTTAGGTATCTGTGAAAGGTAGCATTTGGATTTTACACTTAAGTACGTGGACGTGCTCCATCTATTTTAAGAAACAATGTATCAACTTTTTCGTTTCAAAATTTGCGACTTTTTGATGCCCCGGTATACGCTAAGGAATGAAAGTTTTCAACATCGCATGTTTTCAAGATATTAACCAGTTTATCGCAAAGAAGACCAGTGGTGTCGAGTTTAAGTTTTATAACAACAAAAAAACCGTGTTTTTGTCATGTTTAATTGTATATTTCCACAATTGTAATTTTAACTATCTTTTAACTTAGTATTGATTAACGCATGGGAAAACTTATCGATACAATAGTTGGCCATTTTCGCTATGAAAAAAATATATAACTAGATTATAAGTCAAACATAAGAAACTTGAAATCACCATTACAATCCTCTCAAAGGACTCGACGGAATACTTTATTATATCTGTTAGTGTCTCGTATCTCTACGAAACAAGCGTGATAGAGGATCTCTCGAATGTCAAAGTCTTCGTACAAGATAAGTAACTTATTATTGTATATTTGTCGCTATTTCGTAATTTTATAAAATAATCTTTTTTTATTTATTGAGTAAAATACACGTAAGTTATTAATAAGTCTACGTGTGTGTTTTATGATTTTCAAGTCGTAATATGTTCTGTTATACCAGCACCACTAATGTGAATTGTTTTACACGTTCATTTCCTTTTTGCATGTTCCGTCACAAATTACTAACCTGAAGAAATTTCATTGCGATCTATCCACTTTGTAACGTTGCAATGCAATTATTGTTATTTATTTTATGTTCAGAGAAACTATTTTATGATTCAAGTAAAAATTATGAAATACATATATGAAAAAAAGAGATAAAAATTAACAAGAGAAAATACAATAAAACTAGACGGTTTTTTTGAAACTCTGAATTGAGAATCTTCGTATTTTTTGGTTTAAATGTTTAACGCTACATTTCAATTTTACATATAAAAAATTTCGAAGCATTTATAATGAGTGTAAAAAAAGATAACCTATATACGAGAAGATTTTATAGAGCTTTTTTCATTATATTTTGTCAAAACTTTATTAAGAAATATTGTAGTTTTTTTGTTTGTTTTATCAGATCCCTGAGCAGTAAACCTTTCAGTCATATTGGTTTATCTCAAAATTTTAGGGTAAACACAATATTACAAAATATATTTTAAATTATTTGTTTCTTGTTGTAATAAAATGTGATAAAGCGAAACCGTGTAAATCAAAGCTCTGACATAATTATCTAAGAAAATTTACCACGGAAACTCGTATATTGAGTACCGTCCACATTGAGAGAGGGAATGGCATATTACTTTTAGTATTTATTGTTGATGCGAGAGAGAATTCAAGATGCCTTTTTAAAATTAATTATTTTGATGTTTACTATTGTGATGCTACCTTTATGTAATAAATTATTATGGAAATTCGAAATGAAGGGAAATTGCACTTTCTGAAATGCTGTTGGCTGTGAAATCAGGCCGCATCAATACATTATGTGTTATGAAATCAGGCTGTATCAATCATACGAGTCAGGCATCATTTATTATGAATGCATTACATAATGGAGGCTTTTCAGGTAGGCTGTGAATAGCATCGGTAAACAAATAGGTAACTAGAAACAGGAATTAATTTTGCTTCAATCAGACGCTGAGTAGGATAAAATGTAAATGAGAAATTGTGCCTGTATTTAATTTTTTGGTTAATATTAGTGTGTTATCCTATCAAAATATAACATATAAATATCAATATTGTATAGAGGAGCTTTATTTATTAACTTTAACTTCATTTTTTAAATTGTAAGATTTGTAAAAAAATACCGTTATTTTTTATTATTTTTTTTCACCCCTCAATTTAAATAAAATAGCTTATTATAGACTTATTTTGAAAATGATTAGTTTATTTTATATGGATTATGTTTTTTATTTAAAACTTACGGATATATTCTTTGTACACGTTTATAGTTAAAGTAACTAAAATTCAATTAAATAAATAATCTATTGTTATATTTGTAAAAAAGAACATTTTTTTAAATCCGTGTCCGCTCCCAATGTGGAGTATATGGCTTCTCAAGGGGGTATTCTAGTGTAGAGGCACGAATATTTTGAGTGTTTTTTAGAGCTCTGTAAAAAATAAACAAATATTTTTTTTACCGTCCATTTGTTTACCATTCGTTTATTCATATTTTAAAAATATATAAAATAAATTAAAAAATAAATAAATTCAAAACTCGAAAAGTTATCGGCTGGTAAACGGAGGGGTCAAAAAAAAAAAAGATGGTGTCCTCACGTACACGATTCCAACCTTTCTGGTCATTTGAAAAAAAATTAACGGACTCTTAATTAATAAAAATATCGCTAGAGTCCCTACCTCGAAGAAGTAAAAAAAAATATTTTTCAGAAAATGCCAGCCGTTTTTTAACAGTTTCAAATTTTTAAAAAATAGTAAAAATTCAAATTTTGACTTAAATCTGCTACGGGCTCTAGAAAAATGTATATAGAAGGTTCACACAAAATTTCAGAAAAATCGGTTTGGTAGAACTTGAGATATTATGTACGTCAGTCAGCTTGAAAAAAGTAGTTTCGAGAAAAACGGGTTGAAAGTTTTGATTTTCGATCTGTTCCGGTCGGACCAACTTAGTTGCTGCGTTACCAAAATTGCTGTAACTCAGTTAATAATTGAATTTTTGAAAAATACTTTTGAGGACATACTCTCAAATGTCTAAAATTTAGAAAATGTAAAAAAAAGAATCGACTTTTTCAAATTTCTACACTAGAATTACTGCCTTAATAGAGGTATCTCAACAATTTTTTTCTACGAAAACGCTTTATTACTCAGTTACTCAACCTCTCCTTTTCAAAGAGATTAGGGATGTAAGGATAAGACTGGTACAGGACTGGTGGCCAGCTAATTGCTTTCACTACACTCGTTTTTTAGGATATTATGTGTGAATTCAAAACATCACATACGTCCATACCTTCAGACAGTAATGCATACATCGATTTAAAAATCAATATTCAAAAACTGTCTGTTCTGGGATTCAAACCTGTGACCTCCTTTCTCTAAGTCATTGACGTTGACACTCGACTACACAGCTAGCTCTAGGTAGTTCTATGAAATTAATTGTTTAATAGAAATTATGCTATTTTTAAATCGATTATTAAAAAGTAAGGTTCACTTTTGATTCAGTCAATCGCTTGAACTATTTTTTTCAAAAAAAATATGGGTTCAAAGAGTAATGACAAAACATCATCCCAGATATTCATTTTCTTATTTCTCAACGGTTAAATATTCGAGAATTAGATCACTAACAAACAATGTTTTTTATTATAGTGAGTAATGATGTCATATATAGTGTTAATATAATAAAAATATAATTGTTTTACGAAAATTTAAAGACTTTTGGTCTATGTAGCTGGTACCGCTCAGTCTATGTGATACATAAACAATCAAGTGACAAAAACTCGTAAATTAACGAAGAAAAAGCTTCAAAGAAAATGTGCGCTGTCACGAAAAATAAACAATGGAAGCGAAAGGGACTTGAATTGATCATTAATTTGGTCGTTTGGCAGTTGTTGTCAGTGTTGTGTTACACAAAGATGGCTGCCGTTCGTTGTCAAAAATAAATTTGACAGAATAAGCCTAAATCCTCAAGTTATTTACCGATAAGAACAGCAATATTTCTTTTCTTTTCTAAATTTATTTGTTTTGCCTATCATTTGATTTGTTAAACCATTGATTTATTTGTTAAGAATTTTTTGAGGTTTTTATCATGAATTATAAAACTATCTGTGCACGAGGCACAAATAATTAAAAATTAAATGATTCATTTCGGACGGCCATTTAAATGGCAACCATTATCGGTCAGTCATCTTTGCTTACGAATTATTTTGGTAAATAAATAACAGTTTTTAAAAATGTGTATGAAAATATATTTCACGTCTCATTATAAACTATCGCTTTTTTATAATCAATGGGTCTGAAATTGAATAACGATCATTCTATTTTTTTTGTTACCTAGAATTTTTTTATAGAACAAAAAAAGTAATTCTACTGAAATTTGTTCCTATTTCATACATGCAAAGTGTACATAATATTGTTATATCAAAAATTGTAAAAACTTTGCGAACGAAAAAGTGACAAAGTCAATCGATTTTATGTGAAACTATTTTGAATTAACGTGAAATTTTATAAATTGGAAAAATGTCGCATCAAAAATTATTCATCATAGTATCTACACCAAGCACTGAATTCATTTCAAAGCGAATGTTTGCCGAGTTATCGATTTCAAACTCGATATTTATTTCATGTCGGTAATCGTTCACGGAATTTCCACATAGCGCAGTATCTTTTGTATTATTATTGCACGTCAACTGCAGTAAATGACCTCCATACAACAATGGATATTTTCTCAAAGAGCTGTTACATCTTAGATCTACTTTTATTTTCAAAAATGATAGTTTTATCAGAATTTTTTTTTTCGATAAATATATTTGTATGTATCGGATTTTAGTATCATAACAATTGGTGTGTTTTATCTTCTAAAAGCGATTCAATTGTACAATTCGACCAAAGTTAACATTTCAATTATTGCATTATCACGTGAAAAATCATTATTTTAGGTGTAATGTGTTATGTCATTGCCGAGATATTAACAGTTTTTTATTATTGAAAGTTAAGTCAAATTAAATTAGTAATTTCATTTATAATATTTTTGGAACGTTTAACGGTAACTTTTGTTTGCACCCTTGACAGCAAAGGTCAATCAATATTCTTCTTTAGTTGTGTCTAATATTTAATCTTTCCAATGAACATACAGGTAATTTATCATATAGGCAAATAATTGTGAAATAATGGCTATCTGTCGATGACGTATTAGTTCTTTTGCGCCTATTATCGAGTTAACACACATAACAACTTGTGCTTATATTGGGTTGTATTTTTTTGTTGATTATTTTCATCGTTTTTTGGTTATTTTAAATATTTTCGCAATACCCTTATTGATCTAAGCAGTATTTGAACATATACTTACAAGGTAAATATAAAATTTTGTTTTTTCAGTGTGACGTTTGAAATTTTGAGTCTTCTATGTAAGTGTTTGCAAAGTTCAAGGTACCTCAAATAATTTAGAATTATTTTCATTGTGTTCACTTACACAAAAATATTGGTCGAACACGACCCGGGTTTTGCCTCTCGGCATCTTCCAGTACGATCAGTTTAAGTGTATTCGCGCACTGGGTAGTACTGGAAGATGCCGAGAGGCGAAGCCCGGATCATGTTCGACCAAGATTTTTGTGGAAGTGTATATAATGAAAATAATTCTTAATTAACGATGAATTTCCATCAAGCACCTTCAGTCAAAACTTTAAATTATACCTCGAATAGCTTAAAAGATTTTTTCATGTTATATAAGTCAATTTTATAGTTTTAACATTAGAACAACCAACCAACTTATCATAATAACGTACTACTATTTATAAGATGCCTGCGGACATTGAAACATTAAATATAAACTTCATTGATCATTCCATAAGGTAATAACTTCAAATAAACTTTTGGTCTGAAAAAAATTCAATTTTCAGTCAGAATACAAATAAGAACGGCCAGAATAAAAATATTATACAGTCAGATTTTTATAACCATTTTGGTAAGGTTAGTTTTTTTTATTATTTCATTTAAATAATGTCAATTTTATATAAATTCTGACCATTAATTATTTATTCTGCTCTTTGTACACTGACCGATATATATTGACCATTCAATATAAATTCAGACCAATGTGATCAAAATTATGACCGAAACTGTATTAAAATTCAGACCGGAAAAATACGAGCCTAAATTTAAATGCAAAGCACCGTCGTCAAAATAATAACACCGTCTTATTGGTTGTTTACCTAAAAATTGTAATCTCCATTGTTTACGGATTCTTAATAAAGACATCATTATCAAATTCATTTTTGTTGCTGTGTAATTTCATAATTTTTGGTATTTTTTTATTAAAAAACAGCATTATTTAAAGAACCTAAAAATAATTTAGCCTCAATCTGTCGCTTCGTCGAAAATAATCTAAGATTTCTATGTGTGTTGTCTTTATTTTGAAAGACGTCAACAGTGTTTGATGACAGCTTTTTTCGAGTCAGTCACCACTTTGAAAGTCATTAATTCGGTTTTCAAACATTTCGAAATATTTTTTTGACTATTTTTAAATACATTGTAACATCCGCATTTTCTTCAATACACGTTTTTAGTAAACTGCTGTTTGTATGTTTTTTTAATTATATATATATATATTTAAAATAGATTTTTATAAATTTGTCTTCGAATCTGCATATTATAAACTTACCAAAGCTTATTACGATAAGAAAGTAAGTTTATAAAATACGACAACTTAGTGTCTATCAATCCGCTTAAGCCCAGTTCAGATAATGAAGTTGTGTCAAAATTGCTACTTACTTAAATAAAATTTATCAATTATGATCATGAAAAAAAATCTTACATATTTTATGAAAAAAAATACAAAAAAGTAAAAATTAATTGTAATATCTGTGCGCGAAACGAAAAAAAAGGTAAAGTCTTAAATCGTTACTTTGCAGCAGAGCCAAACCAAGATTTACATTTATATAAATTTTAACGTAAAAATTGATATTTCAACGCGAAATGTAATAATTCTGAAAAACTGATTAACTAGTTCTTTTTATTCTAATTGCATGTATATATTGTAGTTATTGTGTCATATTCAACTTATTTTTATTTTTTTAATAATAAACGCCATTTTCTTATCACACGCAGATAGTACAGAAAAACTTGTATATAAATTAAGCTTGAGGCACGAATTTCGGGTGTTATTTCGAGGTCTGTAAAAAAAACCAAGCATATTTTTGCCGTCCATTTTTTAATATTCGTTTATTTATGTTATAAGAAAAAAATCAAAACTAGAAAAGTTATCGGCTGGTAAAGGAGGGGGGAGGTCTAAAACAAGAATATGTACTAGCTGGCACGATTCCAACCCTTTTAATCATTTGAAACAAATAAATCTAACAGATTCTTAATCAGTAGAAATGTTGCTATCGCTCCTATTTCGGAGAAAAAATCTTTTTAACAAAATGGCAGCCGTTTGAACAATATATAGTAAAAATTAAAACTTTGACTTTAATCTTCTACCTTTCATAGAAAATGTATAGAGAAGGTTCACGCGAAATTTCAAATAAATCGACCAAGTAGAACTTGAGATATTATGCACGCCAGCTTGAATAAAAGTAGTTTCGAGAAAAACGCGTTTAAAGTTTTGAGTAAAGTTTCAAGCAGTTTTACTCATTTAATAGTACGGTATACTTTCATATTTTTAATCGGCTACTCCTGTTCCATATAATGGACTTTTCTCCACTTCACATACATCAAATATACAGTATATATATGTATAGGATATAAGAAAGGTTTTATAGGATAATTCATCTGCAGGTAGAGAGCAACGTCTACTGACTATTGTTCGATTTGTTCCGGTCAAACCAGCTTAGTTGCTGCATCACTAAAATCTCTGTAACACTAAATAATTGAAATTTTGAAAAATCTCTTTCAGAAAATGCTCTTGAATGTCTAATCTTTAGAAATATATATAAAAAAGAATCGATTTTTTCTAATTTCTAGACTAGAATAGCCCCTTAACTTTATATGAAATAAATGGATTGCCATTTTTTAAATACACTGATGATAATATAATAGAATAGTACAACCTTTATTCCGGGGCTAAAGATAATTCTATAGGATTTTCAATTTTATTTATTTCAAAAGCATAAGTAATTTATTATACTAATAGCATTCCGCAAAAATTATTATTTTTAGACAAAGGATACGAAATCCTCATTTAAATATGCCAGACAATTCATTTGGCACTCGAATTATATGTACACTAGCGCTTTTGCAAATGACGGACAAGTCATTATCACCTTTAGGTCCACACACACAACGTTACACCCTTTGATCGCCCCCAAACGTCGTTTATCCATCCGCACCTGCCTTGTGCAAACTTGTCTACTTCATCAGAAATACTCAATATTGAAAATAAGAAATTCAATTTAATTAAAATAGAAAAAACATGTTAATAAATTCATTATAAAAAACCTTTTAAAAAAATGTTTCGTTCAAAATGTATTCCTGGTATCAACCAGACAATTATTGTTTTTGTCAAAAAGGATTGGATAAAAAAGTTGTCTTAAACTATGATTTATTATAACACATTGGTAGCAATTCCGTTCTTTACGAAAAAATCATCATAGCAAAGTCAAGATGATTTTGTAGACCAGTGCTTCCCAAATAATATTTTTCCAGTTGAGCGTTCCAAAGACTTGTAAAAATAGTTTCATGAATATACGTTTTTTTCCTTTAATTTCTAAGATGACTGTTTGTTTTGCATGCTTTGCAGCTTGTAGAAAATAATAAATAACAATCAATATGTTATTTACTTTGGTTGAAAATAAAATTGAATCTTTTATAATTTATTTTTCATACGCTTTACCTCCGTTTATAAAATATTGACTGTAGTTAAAGTATAAAGAATCAACCTACACAGAAAAAAAATACGAGATAGAAGAAAAACGATTTTGATTCAAAGTCAAAATATTTAAGTGAAGTGTACAATGGCTTATAAACTGGTGTTTTATTAATTACTCAGCGTAATATAATTTTTCTAAGTTGCTTAAGAAAAAAAGTTATGAAGGTCCTTTTTTCGGTTACAATTTTCACAAGTCCTTCTTTTTAAAAACTTAATTTAGATACTTATTCGGCATTTGCAGCATCTATCCTATCAATAGAACGTGTATCAAGTTGTATACAATGTTATTATCGAAAAAAAATATTTTAAAAAAAAACTAAGGATTACTTCCTTTCAGCTGACTACGGTCGATATCTTAATTGCTGTCGATGCCTCAATTGAAGTTGTTGTTGAATCTTTTAAATTTGAAAAAAACTTATAAAATTTTAATATTCAGTTGTATTATAAAATTTTAAAATGGCAACTACTGGATTGATTTCAAAGTACAATTTAGCGAACTCACTCTTAAATGAGATGCCAAAATCATTTTTTCCTGAATATTTTAAAGTTATTCTTTGAAGAAAATAAAGAAAAAAAAAATTAGACAATAATGCTTTATAACATAATTACGTCATATTGTGTGATTATCTATGTTGAAGTAAAAATAAAAATATATGGTATATATAGGTACGAGAAATAAATATGTTTTCTAACAAGCAGCATTATTAATATGTCCACGGAATGGTTGCTAACATAGTCAATTTGTTTATTAATCGAACAATTTTCAGTAAAATATATATTCTAATACCTTCATTATAGGTCAAAAATGGCGAACCTTTTTTGCAAGTGGGTCAAATTTAAGTATTACTTTTTTAGGAAATCACGTAGATTGAATAATTAAGACTTTAGATAAAAAAATCATTTCTAAAAGTTCAAGCGGGTAAGATAATTTCTCACGCGGGTCACTTGTTCGCCATCCCTGTTAAAAGTTTTACCTCAACAATATCATTATTTTCTGTCGAATTTTGAATCAGTTAATTTGATGCGCATAATTTCAAAACGATTTGCGGTAGTTTCGAGAAAGATGGAATAAATTATTTTGTATGTCGAAATGGTGAATTATATTTTATCAAATATGTAAATAAAATATACACCAAAATATGTTGTAAGTGTAATCTTATTTAGCCATTTTAAAATAAATTGATTCAATATCAGAAATATCGAAACTTTTTTAAAAGGCGGTTAAAAGATAGATTCTTTATGCTAGAGTAGTGGTAGGGAACATTTTAATTTCTAAAAGCCACATTCATTTATATGATTCAACATAAGGCCGCAGTAAAGAAAACGTTAGACACCCCGCCCCCTTTTTTTTGACTGTCGAACATAAAATGGGTTGATTACGCTCTTTTTCAAACGCTTGAGTATAATATTTTGATCAAGACAACAGGCCGCAGATTCCACTCCACTGTGCTAGAGTGATCTTTTTATATACTTGTTAATAGGAAATAGGTGTGCATTTTTATTTTAAAACTAACATTTACAAAGCTTGACAGAGGAAATCATACACATCGGATAGATGTATTGTATAAAAACCATACCATTCCCGAGGAAGAAATGGATAAAGCAATTGAATAAACTCAATATAAACTTACTTTTCAATAAAACGTAGCAAGCAGTGTTCTTCTGGGGAATGGTTTTCTTTCAATTTTCGCCTTGCATATTATATTCGTTCGCTAGAAATTTATGTAAGTTTTCTCTTTGTCCTTTGAACACGCTGCTTGTCAGGATGCACTATGCTTTAGCTTTAAAGTGGCTTTATATCAAAAGATCAAAAAGAAGTCAGACAATGAACATTATCGTTTCGCGTTGAAACGAATCCAATTGACAATATATCGTATCGATACGTTTACTACAGTTTTTATTTGTTTTAAGTTTTTATACTTTTGAGTGAAAAAAATGATCTGAAATTGTTTATATTTACAATTTCTGGTCAAAATCTCCAAATTGATATGATTGAGAAACTGATCGTTTCAAAAGCTTTAAATCAATGGTATGCAATTTAGCCAGATTAATTGCTTTTTTTTTTTTTTTAATTTAGTGCTATGTCAATGCCAATTAGCAAAAATATTTCTCATTTATGACAAATAAATAGAGAATTTACTTGATTACAGCGGTGAAAAGTGATATTTATTTTAAATCTTAAAAGCATTCTTATTGCGGTACTCAAATTGAGTACCTAGTAATAAAATCATTTCCTAATAGTCCCTAAGGATCAAGAATCCTGAAACTTTTATTTTTCCTTCAAAGAAACTGTTAAATTTAAAAAAAATCTCCTTAGCTAAACTCGTTTATGCTTGTAAAGTTATTTGAAAGAAAATTTTACACAACCGGATTAGCATATTATTAAATGTATTCAGAAATATTGGAATCGCATTTGAGGTTCTTTTTTAAATTTCAAAAAGTGTTGTCTCAATTCTTTTTTAAGCCTGATGATATTAAAAATATTAAATTTTTACATACTTTATGATACAATATAATGCAATTTGTTTTTAATTTGACTAATTACAGTACTCTTAGCTTACTGCGAAAATGGTTGACAACGCACATAAAAAGAAACGGTTTTACGGAGTGACTGGCAATGCCTTCATTGGACATATTTGTATAACAAGTGCGCCTGTAACGGAAGAATAAATGATCTATCTATAGAGTGTCTTATTTTAGAGAGATCAATAAAATTGTCATAAAAAAATAATTCTTTTAATCCATAGTAAAAACATCTTTGTTTGACTGTAATATAAATGAATGACAACTTAAACAAGTTTTATTTTAAATTTTAATATGCTGTGAACAATTAAAGTGAATATATCTATAAATTTAAAAAAAAATATATATAAAGACATTTTAAAGCGTTTGCTCACTGAGCAAAACTGTTTATATCGTTATATTAATAAATTGTCTTAATACAAGTTCTGAATCGAGAGTTGTTAATTATGATTTAAACTCAAGATATGTGAATATGGTTCTGTTTTTTATACCAAAGGGTATATTTTTCTGTTAGAAGCAACGATTTACTACACATAAAAAATGCATTTTATTTAAAGTGAGTTTAGTCAATTTCCAAAGTTAACTTAAAATATACTCAAATCGTTGTACGTACACCGTTCTCCATTCAAAGTTTGTGCAAATATTTTATGAACAGTACGCAAACACAACATCTATAAGTTGTTCGTATTTACCAACACTAACTTAATACACAAACGAAGTTAAGGTACCTTAGAACTTGTAACTCTTCATGTTTAAATAAATAAACATGGTGCAGGTTTAGTTGATAAGCTATATAAATTGAAGCAGAAACGTGTATAAGATTAACCACATTTATTATAAGAAAAAAAATAAACAATTGACAAAACATTTATCATTAAGTATCTCGATAATTGTTTTCTATAACATGCCACAGATCATCGGTTTTCGCCGCTTCTTTCTTTCTCTCAACGTTTCCTAGTCACTAAAATATCATATGCCAACTTTTATGATCTTGTAGTTAGAACTTAGCAATATGATGGTTAAGTCCCAGAAATGTCAGTACACATATTTAATAAATATTTTGGATAAGATAGTTTATGATTTTCTTTGTGGATCTTGAGAGTCTTAGACAAACTCTCACTCTATATGATTCAAAATTTTAAAATATTTTGTAAATTCGAAATTATAAGTTTTATGGGCACATTTTTTGAATTATATGATAAAGAATATCAATTTCAACTTGCTTCTATTTTTCAAACAAGGCCAAAAAATCAGAATAATTATATTATGATTCCCGTAATTGTTTGTATTGAATAATAAAAGGTATTTTGTAAAGTGGTTGATAGCATTGCTACATAAAAATAGTTTAAGATTTGTACTCTTAGTACCATTAAGTCACCAATTTGTATAAAAATGTTTCGCTTAGAAAAGTCCCATTAAAAAGTCATAAAAATGAGACATTATGAATTTAAGCAACTGTTTATTGGAGTCGAATTGTTTTTGTTCGAGTAAAAACTGTTGCCCAGATTTATTTACAAAACTTTTGGGCGCAGATGGTGTTCCACTTGTACAATCAAATCGTAAAGCGCTTTCGGGAAAATTATTCAAATTCCTGGATAAAATATAATTTTGGATAATTTTCAAGACATTTTGTGTGCCTACTAGGATACTTAATACGTACGATTTAAAATAATTTAAATTTTCACAATACTGATTTGAATTTTAATGCGATAGGAATAAAATTAATTATTTACCAATTTGTGTTAACGACGGTGGTGAACATTTTTTTATTTATTATTTTTAATAAAAAATGAATTCATTTTAGATATTACTAATTTTTTTGTGTCATTATTCATAAACCGGACAATTGTATCGCATGAAATAATTAAAACGTTTTTGTTGTTCAAATTGTTCAAATTATGTACATTCACACAGATTTTGTCACTAACGACCCAGGTTTCGCCTGTCGGCATCTTCAGGCGTTCAAGTGCACGGATGAACTTGAACTTGTCAATTTAAGTTCATCCGTTCACCCGGGTCGTTAGTGAAAAAATCTGTGTGAATGTACATAATTTGAACGATTCAAATTTAATATTCAAATTCCACCAAGCACCTTCAGTCGAAATCTTAAAAGTTTTTGTTGTTGATTAGACGCAACAATTTTTGTGATTATTATAATATGTTTTAAAAAAGATACTACTAGATTGTTTTTTGATGAAGTACCAACCACTTGGTTGGCTTTATTAATTATATCAATTTGTAGGTTCATGTTTAAAGGCATATTTAAAACCGATTAGTCTTCGTTTATTATCATCAAATCTTTCAGTCAATTTTTTTCATTATTTTGCTACCTTATTCAGTAAAAAAATTTGTCCAAACCATTAAATATGTTTTTGATGACCGTTTAAAACACACAAGAGCACGACAAAAATATAAATGAAGTGACATTAGTAATGAAAAATGGTTAATTATAAACTCTCATTTGATTAAGACGCCTTTAGTCGTGACTCGTGATAATATCAGTCATTTTTAACCATCATTCGTATCTCGATTAGATATTTTTTATATGATAACCATACTACACAGACTCGTTACCATATTATATTTTAAAAATTGGTAACTTATTTGTATCTCTATGTGCGTTTTATTTTTTCTTCAAATCAAATCAGTATCAAACTAATATGCTTAGCATAGATGTAAATCAGTGTTTTGAAAAAGTAAAGTAAACTTTTCTCGACACTGTTTTACCGGTACTATTGTTAGAATAATGAATTTTACATGAGTGTGGCTCGAAAAAAAAAGTGCGAGGTAAAAATGATAATATTTTTCAAAGAATCTATTTTCTATGCCTTCGGAAAACAAGCCAATGGTAGTGAAGTTTGCAAAAAAAATGAAAACATCTTTTTCCAATTTACACAAGGATTAGTATATTAAAAATGGGTTATTTTCACACAGTAATATAAAACAAACATTCAATGTAATGTCACTTACATAACATTTAATTTGTACAGCACACAGGTTTTTAAAATGAAATTAATTCTACTACATGAAAAAATTAGTTTTATTCTTTTCATCGGATAAAATAATACTTTTAATTGATCTCATATGATTTTCCAGATAAAGGCATTTTTCTTTTAAAATGTTTTTTCTAGCAATAACACCAAACTCATATTCTTGTTAAATACCCACATAGTAATTAAGTCAATTTATTGTGAAAAATCATTGGTGTGTTTAGGTAAAAATAGTATCATTGGCGAGTAGTGAAATTTGACACATGCTTAGAAAAATGACAAAGATTAATATATCACGTTACTATTAAGACACCTTAACTTTGTTTGAGAATAATTTTCAGAAGAATAATTAAACTTGGAAATCCTCCATAATCAATGAATATACTAACATTGGTTGTGGTATATGAGGCCTTAATTTCATATTTGAAACCAAGAGACGAGGTTGTTAAAATTTTCAGTATATAAACGGCATAAAATTCTAAAAGTCTTATCTCGATGTATTGAGGATTGTACTTTAAGTCTTTAAAGATTTTTCAAAGAAATAAAACACGTTTTTAGAATAAGTGTAATGAGAGTAGCGGAAGATTATTACAGTGTATATTTGAACGAGTGCACTTTTTTTATTTTCCAGACGAGACTCTTCCGGTGAAAAAAAACTGATTCCTTAAAGGTCTCTTCAGATGAGATGAACTCATGTAAGTAACACTAATTTTTACTTTTATTATGAAAATAATAAAAAAAAACAGATAGCAACATAAAAAAATGTCTGTAAGTTCGTATTGTTCGGTTATATTGTTATGGCACATAAAAATATAATAAAATAAAATGAATCCAACAATGCTATTGAACAGATTGTCGATAAAATGATTGCAAAATCAGTTTAAAAAGCTTACCCTACTACTAAAGTGAACTATGTTGACCACTCGTAGGTGGATCGTAACTTTATAAAGAAACGTTTTAATTTTTTAAATATTTTACTAGCCATATGCTTATTTAAAAAAGTTGAAAAATCATTGAAATATGTTCGCTGTTTAAATATCCGTAAGTACATTGAGACACGTTTGCTTTATTCTTACTTCATACATATTGTAAATTTTATTTTAACGTTTTGCACTTTATATAAAAAAAACTATAAAAACTTTTTTTTTCTGCATAAAATTCTTCATTTGTGAATTTAATGGGCGTTTATTATGACCATATACTTTCAATTTACTTAGATAGTATTAATTAAGTATTTCGACTGAGGGTGCTTGATGGAATTTCAATACAAAATTCAAACAATTCAAATTTACTTAGATAGTACTTTACCCTCAGGTTCTTATACCAAGTGTACTTTGCTCACTACTTTATCCATCGAGAAGGCTGTTAGTGTCATTTGTTGTACACAATGTATTGTGATTGAATGCACTTTTATAGACGGATTTTAATAATACTAAAAGAAACTTTCTTTTTCGATTTTTGACAGGGTTCGAAAATTTTCAAAAACTATTTAAAATAAAAATAAAAGAAATTCACAACAGAAATAACACGATTTTGTTTCCTGTGAGTAATGATCTTTAGTAACAACTATTTACTAAGTATGATATAAGGCACATCGTTAGAAAATCAAAGTATTGAATTTACAATATTGAAATATGGAAAGTATGTCGCTCATGAATAAATTATGATAACGTTTACATTGAGTCGTGCTGTTATATTGTAATCTACAACAGACAGTCATAAGGTAGTACGTTTTAAATTATCAATAAACTTCTTGCTACGTAATTATGTCTTTATAGAATCGTTCGTTTATTTATAACATTCAGGAATTGCCAACAGTGTTATATTTTCATTAATAAATTTATCATAAATATAATTTGTATGTTACCTCATAGTAGTAAATGTGAATTCTTTATTTACGCAAAATTGATAGTTATAGTAAATACATATTTAATCTAGCGTAGGATTAAGCTTGCATCATAACTTCCAACTGTGAATCGATTTCATATCTTAGTTTTTTTCCCATCGTGAAATAAGCTACTATCTTTTTTGTTGATCCTTTACTTGTTTTGCTTTCAAATATATAATAAGCTTAACATGTTTTTTACAATACTGTCAAGTTTTCAACCCAACAAAACGTACAGCTAGATTTATGTTTTTTTCCACTTTAACTTATTTACTTACATGGCTATGCAAAATAAAAACTCAATCCTGATCCAGCCATGGTAAGGAAAACTTGATTTTGCTGAGAACTATGTGATAAAATTATCACATATGATAAAAATAATGTTACGCCAATTTGTTTAGCCTGGTACAATTTAAATAAAGTTTTGAATTGTGCAGTTAGTCTACAGGTTGAAAAAATGCACCATTTTTGTTAAGAAAAATGTCTTTTCTTTCCCTGAAATATGGCATAACGGCACCTTCAGTACATAAATAAAATACACGCTGAAAGCTTTTGTATTATATTGTGTTTAAACTGCTTAACTGACATACTGGCTGATTGGAGTAGTGAGGACAACAGTAAAATTGAGGTCATAGCATACTATAATATAATATGTGCACGCTTGAACCTTTGTTTTCCAATCGATAGTTTAGATCTAACATTTTAAGGAAATGTTTGCGCACCTTCTAAAAAACACAATCATTTATGAATATTAATCATTTTTTTATGAATAAATCCATTTTAACTGATGTTTTTTACCTTTCCGTAATCGATTGGTAACGCTTTGCAGTTTCCGTGTTTAGTTGGGATATGATGGGTGGGAGGGAATTCGAGACATCAAATACATACATAAATCAATTTGAAAACAGTCCGTACTTGAATTCGAACCCTTGACCTCTGTAACCGAAGCCAACAACGTCAAGCACTCGACCATCCAGCCGGTAATTTCCGAATAAAATAATAAATAGCACTGTTTCTAATGATAATTATGGACGTCTAGTTTTCTGTACTGTTATGTCTCAAATTAGCGTTTTGTCTTCACTTGTTAAAAAATAGGCGATACATAGAAATTAAATGTTTTAATACGTTTTATCAAGACATCTTAAATATTAGTTGCATTATTGATAACATTTAAAAGCGGCTCGTTTTTTCCATGTATATTCAAATCACTCAATAAATAATCTCTGTCGTTCTTATATTCTAAGAGCATTTCAATGTCTTTTTAATAAATATGTCGTTTCTGCTTGAGAGAAGAGCATTTTTGCAAAACTGGAACAAATATATACAATATATACAAATATTGTTAGTATAAACATACAAAATAGACATTCAAATATATTCGGTTTTTCGAAGAATATAAAAAAATAATAATGCACATATTTTTCCATAGCAAATATTTTTCAAATACGGAAATTAATTTCCGGTCGCTTAAAGATTTTTTTTTATATCTGAAGATATTGTGGAATTCTTGACGTGGGGGTTTGAAAATTATTTTTGTATTCCATCATTTTTTATACAAACCTACATGCTAAATTACGGATGGACGCGGATTGTACTCGTATTATAAGTGTATTTTTAAATATCTTACATACACCTTTCATCGGGAAATCGAATTTATCAATAATTCTATATTGACAGAGAATGATTGAAACATGCATTAAGGAAGGCCTGGTTAGACTTTTTGAAATTGTTATTTTGAATAACTATTATGTATTTAATATTACTAGCTGTAAGCCCGTTGCCCAGCAACGTGAGATTTATGTTGCATAGTATTAATTTTAATTTTATTTTATGGTATTTTATTTTATTTTATTTTATTTTATTTTATTTTATTTTATTTTATTTTATTTTATTTTATTTTATTTCATTTAATTTTTATTTATTTTTTTAGTTAGCAGAAATTTCGTAAATTATTTAATTTTTGGAATAATGTTTATGTTTGCTAACAACCATTTTTCGTAGTAGCAGAAATTTCGTAAAATATTCAATTTTTGGAATAATGTTTAAGTTTGCTAACAACCATTTTTCGTAGTAGCAGAAATTTCGTGAATTATTGAATTTTTGGAATAAAGTTCAAGTTTGCTTACAACCATTTTTCGTAGTAGCCGAAATATCGTAAATTATTAAATTTTTGGAATAAAGTTTAAGTTTGCTAACAACCATTTGTCGTAGTAGCCGAAATATCGTAAATTATTGAATTTTTGGAATAAAGTTCAAGTTTGCTAACAACCATTTTTCGTAGGAGCAGAAATTTAGTAAATTATTTAATATTTGGAATAATGTTTAAGTTTGCTAACAACCATTTTTCGTAGTAGCCGAAATTTCGTAAATTATTTAATATTTAGAATAGTGTTCATGTTTGCTAACAACCATTTTTCGTAGGAGTAGAAATTTCGTAAAATATTTAATATTTGAAATAATGTTTAAGTTTGCTAACAACCATTTTTCGTAGTAGCCGAAATATCGTAAATTATTGAATTTTTGGAATAAAGTTTAAGTTTGCTAACAACCATTTGTCGTAGTAGCCGAAATATCGTAAATTATTGAATTTTTGGAATAAAGTTTAAGTTTGCTAACAACCATTTGTCGTAGTAGCCGAAATATCGTAAATTATTGAATTTTTGGAATAAAGTTCAAGTTTGCTAACAACCATTTTTCGTAGGAGCAGAAATTTAGTAAATTATTTAATATTTGGAATAAAGTTTAAGTTTGCTAACAACCATTTTTCGTAATAGCCGAAATATCGTAAATTATTGAATTTTCGGAATAAAATTCAAGTTTGCTAACAACCATTTTTCGTAGTAGCAGAAATTTCGTAAATTATTGAATTTTTGGAATAATGTTCAAGTTTGCTAACAACCATTTTTCGTAGGAGCAGAAATTTCGTAAATTATTTAATATTTGGAATAATGTTCAAGTTTGCTAACAACCATTTGTCGTAGTAGCCGAAATATCGTAAATTATTGAATTTTTGGAATAAAGTTCAAGTTTGCTAACAACCATTTTTCGTAGTAGCCGAAATTTCGTAAATTATTTAATATTTAGAATAATGTTCATGTTTGCTAACAACCATTTTTCGTAAGAGTAGAAATTTCGTAAAATATTTAATATTTGAAATAATGTTTAAGTTTGCTAACAACCATTTTTCGTAGTAGCAGAAATTTCGTAAATTATTGAATTTTTGGAATAAAGTTTAAGTTTGCTAACAACCATTTTTCGTAATAGCCGAAATATCGTAAATTATTGAATTTTCGGAATAAAATTCAAGTTTGCTAACAACCATTTTTCGTAGGAGCAGAAATTTCGTAAAATATTCAATTTTTGGAATAATGTTCAAGTTTGCTAACAACCATTTTTCGTAGTAGCAGAAATTTCGTGAATTATTGAATTTTTGGAATAAAGTTCAAGTTTGCTTACAACCATTTTTCGTAGTAGCCGAAATATCGTAAATTATTAAATTTTTGGAATAAAGTTTAAGTTTGCTAACAACCATTTGTCGTAGTAGCCGAAATATCGTAAATTATTGAATTTTTGGAATAAAGTTCAAGTTTGCTAACAACCATTTTTCGTAGGAGCAGAAATTTAGTAAATTATTTAATATTTGGAATAAAGTTTAAGTTTGCTAACAACCATTTTTCGTAATCGCCGAAATATCGTAAATTATTGAATTTTCGGAATAAAATTCAAGTTTGCTAACAACCATTTTTCGTAGTAGCAGAAATTTCGTAAATTATTGAATTTTTGGAATAATGTTCAAGTTTGCTAACAACCATTTTTCGTAGGAGCAGAAATTTCGTAAATTATTTAATATTTGGAATAATGTTCAAGTTTGCTAACAACCATTTGTCGTAGTAGCCGAAATATCGTAAATTATTGAATTTTTGGAATAAAGTTCAAGTTTGCTAACAACCATTTTTCGTAGTAGCCGAAATTTCGTAAATTATTTAATATTTAGAATAATGTTCATGTTTGCTAACAACCATTTTTCGTAAGAGTAGAAATTTCGTAAAATATTTAATATTTGAAATAATGTTTAAGTTTGCTAACAACCATTTTTCGTAGTAGCAGAAATTTCGTAAATTATTGAATTTTTGGAATAAAGTTTAAGTTTGCTAACAACCATTTTTCGTAATAGCCGAAATATCGTAAATTATTGAATTTTCGGAATAAAATTCAAGTTTGCTAACAACCATTTTTCGTAGGAGCAGAAATTTCGTAAAATATTCAATTTTTGGAATAAAGTTTAAGTTTGCTAACAACCATTTGTCGTAGTAGCCGAAATATCGTAAATTATTGAATTTTTGGAATAAAGTTCAAGTTTGCTAACAACCATTTTTCGTAGGAGCAGAAATTTAGTAAATTATTTAATATTTGGAATAATGTTTAAGTTTGCTAACAACCATTTTTCGTAGTAGCAGAAATTTCGTAAATTATTGAATTTTTGGAATAAAGTTTAAGTTTGCTAACAACCATTTTTCGTAATAGCCGAAATATCGTAAATTATTGAATTTTCGGAATAAAATTCAAGTTTGCTAACAACCATTTTTCGTAGGAGCAGAAATTTCGTAAAATATTCAATTTTTGGAATAAAGTTTAAGTTTGCTAACAACCATTTGTCGTAGTAGCCGAAATATCGTAAATTATTGAATTTTTGGAATAAAGTTCAAGTTTGCTAACAACCATTTTTCGTAGGAGCAGAAATTTAGTAAATTATTTAATATTTGGAATAAAGTTTAAGTTTGCTAACAACCATTTGTCGTAGTAGCCAAAATATCGTAAATTATTGAATTTTTGGAATAAAGTTCAAGTTTGCTAACAACCATTTTTCGTAGGAGCAGAAATTTAGTAAATTATTTAATATTTGGAATAATGTTCAAGTTTGCTAACAACCATTTTTTGTAGTAGCAGAAATTTCGTAAATTATTGAATTTTTGGAATAATGTTCAAGTTTGCTAACAACCATTTTTCGTAGGAGCAGAAATTTCGTAAATTATTTAATATTTGGAATAATGTTCAAGTTTGCTAACAATCATTTTTCGTAGAAGCAGAAATTTCGTAAATTATTTAATATTTGAAATAATGTTTGAGTTTGCTAACAACCATTTTTCGTAGTAGCAGAAATTTCGTAAATTATTTAATATTTGGAATAAAGTTTAAGTTTGCTAACAACCATTTTTCGTAATCGCCGAAATATCGTAAATTATTGAATTTTCGGAATAAAATTCAAGTTTGCTAACAACCATTTTTCGTAGTAGCAGAAATTTCGTAAATTATTGAATTTTTGGAATAATGTTCAAGTTTGCTAACAACCATTTTTCGTAGGAGCAGAAATTTCGTAAATTATTTAATATTTGGAATAATGTTCAAGTTTGCTAACAACCATTTGTCGTAGTAGCCGAAATATCGTAAATTATTGAATTTTTGGAATAAAGTTCAAGTTTGCTAACAACCATTTTTCGTAGTAGCCGAAATTTCGTAAATTATTTAATATTTAGAATAATGTTCATGTTTGCTAACAACCATTTTTCGTAAGAGTAGAAATTTCGTAAAATATTTAATATTTGAAATAATGTTTAAGTTTGCTAACAACCATTTTTCGTAGTAGCAGAAATTTCGTAAATTATTGAATTTTTGGAATAAAGTTTAAGTTTGCTAACAACCATTTTTCGTAATAGCCGAAATATCGTAAATTATTGAATTTTCGGAATAAAATTCAAGTTTGCTAACAACCATTTTTCGTAGGAGCAGAAATTTCGTAAAATATTCAATTTTTGGAATAAAGTTTAAGTTTGCTAACAACCATTTGTCGTAGTAGCCGAAATATCGTAAATTATTGAATTTTTGGAATAAAGTTCAAGTTTGCTAACAACCATTTTTCGTAGGAGCAGAAATTTAGTAAATTATTTAATATTTGGAATAAAGTTTAAGTTTGCTAACAACCATTTTTCGTAATAGCCGAAATATCGTAAATTATTGAATTTTCGGAATAAAATTCAAGTTTGCTAACAACCATTTTTCGTAGGAGCAGAAATTTAGTAAATTATTTAATATTTGGAATAATGTTCAAGTTTGCTAACAACCATTTGTCGTAGTAGTCGAAATATCGTAAATTATTGAATTTTTGGAATAAAGTTCAAGTTTGCTAACAACCATTTTTCGTAGTAGCCGAAATTTCGTAAATTATTTAATATTTAGAATAATGTTCATGTTTGCTAACAACCATTTTTCGTAAGAGTAGAAATTTCGTAAAATATTTAATATTTGAAATAATGTTTAAGTTTGCTAACAACCATTTTTCGTAGTAGCAGAAATTTCGTAAATTATTGAATTTTTGGAATAAAGTTTAAGTTTGCTAACAACCATTTTTCGTAATAGCCGAAATATCGTAAATTATTGAATTTTCGGAATCAAATTCAAGTTTGCTAACAACCATTTTTCGTAGGAGCAGAAATTTAGTAAATTATTTAATATTTGGAATAATGTTCAAGTTTGCTAACAACCATTTTTCGTAGTAGCAGAAATTTCGTAAATTATTGAATTTTTGGAATAAAGTTCAAGTTTGCTAACAACCATTTTTCGTAGGAGCAGAAATATCGTAAATTATTAAATTTTTGGAATAAAGTTTAAGTTTGCTAACAACCATTTGTCGTAGTAGCCAAAATATCGTAAATTATTGAATTTTTGGAATAAAGTTCAAGTTTGCTAACAACCATTTTTCGTAGGAGCAGAAATTTAGTAAATTATTTAATATTTGGAATAATGTTCAAGTTTGCTAACAACCATTTTTTGTAGTAGCAGAAATTTCGTAAATTATTGAATTTTTGGAATAATGTTCAAGTTTGCTAACAACCATTTTTCGTAGGAGCAGAAATTTCGTAAATTATTTAATATTTGGAATAATGTTCAAGTTTGCTAACAATCATTTTTCGTAGAAGCAGAAATTTCGTAAATTATTTAATATTTGAAATAATGTTTGAGTTTGCTAACAACCATTTTTCGTAGTAGCAGAAATTTCGTAAATTATTTAATATTTGGAATAATGTTTAAGTTTGCTAACAACCATTTTTCGTAATAGCAGAAATTTCGTAAATTATTATATTTTGGAATAACTTTTAAGTTTGCTAACAACCATTTTTCGTAGTAGCCGAAATTTCGTAAATTATTTAATTTTTGGAATAATGTTCAAGTTTGCTAACAACCATTTTTCGTAGGAGCCAAAATTTCGTAAATTATTTAATATTTGGAATAATGTTCAAGTTTGCTATCAATCATTTTTCGTAGTAGCCGAAATTTCGTAAATTATTTAATATTTGAAATAATGTTTGAGTTTGCTAACAACCATTTTTCGTAGGAGCAGAAATTTAGTAAATTATTTAATATTTGGAATAATGTTTAAGTTTGCTAACAACCATTTTTCGTAATAGCAGAAATTTCGTAAATTATTATATTTTGGAATAACTTTTAAGTTTGCTAACAACCATTTTTCGTAGTAGCCGAAATTTCGTAAATTATTTAATTTTTGGAATAATGTTCAAGTTTGCTAACAACCATTTTTCGTAGGAGCCAAAATTTCGTAAATTATTTAATATTTGGAATAATGTTCAAGTTTGCTATCAATCATTTTTCGTAGTAGCCGAAATTTCGTAAATTATTTAATATTTGAAATAATGTTTGAGTTTGCTAACAACCATTTTTCGTAGGAGCAGAAATTTCGTAAATTATTTAATATTTGAAATAATGTTTGAGTTTGCTAACAACCATTTTTCGTAGTAGCAGAAATTTCGTAAATTATTTAATATTTGGAATAATGTTTAAGTTTGCTAACAACTATTTTTCGTAATAGCAGAAATTTCGTAAATTTTTATATTTTGGAATAACTTTTAAGTTTGCTAACAACCATTTTTCGCAGTAGCAGAAATTTCGTAAATTATTGAATTTTTGGAATAATGTTTAGGTTTGCTAACAACCATTTTTCGTAGTAGCAGAAATTTCGTAAATTATTTAATTTTTGGAATAATGTTTAAGTTTGCTAACAACCATTTTTCGTAGTAGCAGAAATTTCGTAAATTATTTAATATTTGGAATAATGTTCAAGTTTGCTAACAACCATTTTTCGTAGTAGCAGAAATTTCGTAAATTATTGAATTTTTGGAATAATGTTCAAGTTTGCTAACAACCATTTTTCGTAGGAGCAGAAATTTCGTAAATTATTTAATATTTGGAATAATGTTTAAGTTTGCTAACAACCATTTTTCGTAGGAGCAGAAATTTCGTAAATTATTTAATATTTGGAATAATGTCCAAGTTTGCTAACAACCATTTTTCGTAGGAGCAGAAATTACGTAAATTATTTAATATTTGGAATAATGTTCAAGTTTGCTAACAACCATTTTTCGTAGTAGCAGAAATTTCGTGAATTATCGAATTTTTGCAGTAGTAGCAGAACAGATGTCGTAAATTTTTTAATTTTGGGACATCAGTACGCATACATTTGTGGGTTGTGATTTGTGAATTGTGGGTTGTGATTTGTGAATTGTGATTATTTTATCGACTATTAATATATAGATACATACACGAAAATGTTACCCGATTTTATTTTAAATAGTATTCGCACATTTTTAGTTAAGCATTTTTAAGTCCAAAACATTTAAAAGCCAGAGCTTATTTACGATACGAAAACATAGACATTAACGTTTAAAAAGAAAAAGTTTTAACCATTTGTGTTTAAGTCCATAAAAGGAGATAACACAACTATGGACAAAAATCGACAAACCCTGAAGTCTACAGATTGTATAACAACATCGACACAATTTACTTGAAGTTCTGAAAATGCTTTAAGTGAGCTATATGCATCTAATGCATTAAATTTAATATTAACCAGCTAGTAAAATAATGGTTGAAAACTGAAAAGAGTACGAGAGACATAATGGAGCGAAAGAATTATCGATGAATGACATTGTGGTGTGGTATAAATAAAATAAATCGTTTTATGATTATGATTAACTTACTTACATGTACCAGGTTGTACCTACCTGGCTGAATGTTTTTATTCGCGTCTTTTTGATAAGACTCCAGTTGCAAGAGCTGTTTACTTAATCAATTCATCTCCCAGATAATATGTATATGTCTTCAAGTGATGAGTTTGCTATCTAATATAAAATTGATTTTGATAACTTTGCTATTCCACTTGTTGTGCTACAATATGTAACACTTGCTTCACCACTTTTGGAAGCATAATCAGACCATCGCACGGCTTAAGAATACTAATCAAATTCAATTTTATATTACAAATGAACTTCCACAAAGTTACCGCCGAATCTCTTGAAACTAGCTTTGTATCTGTCTATGCCTCGTTTGAATCGCTGTAAATTTTGTTTCAAAGATTTTATGTTTTATATTATACAAAATATGTCAAATCCATCGAGAATTTTGGTAATTTTAGTAATTACTATTTATTTTTAAATAAATTAATCAAAAGGTAAATGAACAAATGACATTCTTTAAAGGAAACACATTCAAGATTTTTTTGCATTAGCTGCTCAGTAACAAAAATCTCAAAAACTCGACTGGAATCAATTTTTTTTATTTATTAATGAAATTTCAAACTGACTTCAATCTTAGTTCAAATAATTATTGCATACTTTTTATCATTGTTGCACTGAAATTGGCCGGTCTCAAGTATCGATAAATAATTTTAAATATAAAGAGACAGACTCTATTTTGAATACATGTTCGAAAGACATCGTATGTTTTAACATTTTAGTTTGTTTTCAAGTCTTTTTTTAGGTAGCAATCTTTGAAACCTTTTCATTTTGCTTTTGTTTTATATTTAACATGAAACTATTGTAAATATTTATCTAACATACTGTGACAAATGAGAGAAAATTTTTAGTCAATGTTGCTAAAAAGATTTTATTATACTACTTAGTAATATTTTTAATCCAGAAAATGTCAAACTATGATTTGTACTCCATATCGTACTAATACATTACACGCTACATTGTTTTTTGAGGGCAAAAGATGATTTAATCTCTACGTGTTTACCTTTCTTTGACACATTAGTAATAAAAGAAGCCGCCTCCGTTTTATGAAAAACATTAATATCAAACGATACATTATCGTCACAAACAAGCGACGACATTTTCTGTTGGGACTATAGACCAACTTTTATAAAGTAAGCGCTGCCTTGCTTTAAAAATAAATTTCACCTGGTACACCAAAAGCTCGTTTCGTTCATAGCTTTTGCTTATATATTAAAAACTTTTACTTTCACTAACCGTTGATAAAGTAACAAACATCAAAACGTGAAAAACTGCAAAACTGACGCTTTTATTACATATTAATGTTTTCGAAAAAATAAAACTATTTATTGAATTCGTTGTTATTTTGTAGAACTCATTTATACATATTATTTGTTTCATATCCGCTTCCTATACGGAGCATATAGTCACCATGTGGTTCCTCCAAGATTTTCTATCCCCCGCCAGTCTCTTTGCATCCGTCCAGGTCATCCCAGCGTCCTGTGGCTCCGCTAAGTACATCCTGTGGATAGTTATCAGTGGCCTTCCAAGACACCGGGATACATTTGGTTGGTAGAAGAGACTCGCTAGAGGCATCTGCATCACATGTCCATGCCAGGTCCATCGTCTTTTTTTTTTAGTTTGGACGTAATAAGAGGCTGGTTAGTCTTCTCTTTTATCTCCGTGCTCCTGACAAAGTCAGACCAACGTACTATTCAGGCATCTGTAACATCATGACTCGCAATCGTAAATCAACTCTGTCTATATGCATGCGTTGAACAGGATTGAACAGGATGAAACATGATTGCTTAACATTGGTAATAGGTATGAAAAACTGTGCTTCAATGTTTTTTGTTTATAAATACTATTTGATTATATTTTCATATAACAAAAGTATATGGAAACTTCATCAAATAATTCTTATATGAGGTATTAAAACGTTAACTTTAATTTATAAAAAAAACTTATATTTTTGCTTTTAAATTGCACTCTCTCTGCATGATCTATTGCATAGCTATATAAATCATATAGAGAATATTTGGTCAATATCTGAGTGGGGACAAATATTGCGATACAATAAATTTGTTGTGACGACGGTTGTTTTTTATGACACGTATTATTAATATATAAGGGTACACAATGTTTCGTAGAACCTTTCGTGATTTTTTTTTACATCGACAATCGTTCATAAGTTTTTCTTTAAGCACATTATAAAAACCAGTTTTTCTATTCTAAAAATTGCCATCTATAGTCAATTCAAGTCGCAGTAGTTAATATCTAATTTAAATTTGAGATCTTAGACATTATTGTCTTTTATGAGTGATAAGATTCTTAAAAAGAGTTTATTTATAATGATTTTTTTTAATTGGCGCATTTGTATCACGGGCAAATATTTTTTTTCTAAAAAAAAAAACAACTAAAAAACTTTTGCCATAAAATAGCTGCATATATTTTTATGTACTAATACCATACTTTTTCCTACATGGAAAAAATACTTAAGTTTTATTATTGAACATATTATATAATATAAGTCATACTAGTATAACTTATTTGATTGAGTATAAGGTGTTAAAGCAATGTATCCTCTATGTTTTGTGCGTATGCAAGCAAAACATAAACAGTCAACTATAGAAAGGACCAAAAAGAATGATATGACATGCTGTACGGATTATTGTCTAGAAAAAAACAAACATAGTAACTTACTTCATAAAAGTTCAAGAAAAAAATGTTTAATAGCGGGTTTTAGACACAGGCGCTATCACATGCTATCAGGTGGGTGCGATTGTTTAAAAAGCAAGTGTTTAAACTACGTGTGTAAGAGTTTTTACTCGTTTTATAGAAAAAAAATGAGCTTTAAAACGAGAAAAACGTCTTAACACTTTTCGCTTAGACGCATTCTTATCTCGTTTAAAAGCATTCATTTTACTCAAACGTACGTGAAAACACTTGTGTGTAATGCCAATTTATATGTTTTGTATGCATGGTAAGCAACTACTTTATAATAATTAAGTCATCCATTGACATCCAGTGGAGATGTTTCTAGCCCATTTGTTGTGTGTAGAATTGGCTAGGATAGTTTTTCTAAACGAAATACGGGAACTAAAAATCCTTTGAACGTCTTTATACTTTCAGTTTTCCAATAAAAACTTAATAACGTCATTGCATTTTAAGGATTATTTTACAATTTTTCATCCCCTTCAGTCCTGTATAAATAGCTCGTTTGCAATAAATGTAGTTTTAGTTAAAGAAATATATATAAACTATAATATATTTTTATTTTGTAAGAGGTGTAGTTGAAGTATGTTCATAAAGAAGTTGATGATTTAAAAAAATGAGCATTAAAACAATAAAATAAATAAATTGATCGAAAAGGCTTTAAAAATAAAGTTACATGAACGGGATGTTGGAGATAGATAAAAATGAGTATCACCCAGCAGTGGTGTAATACCAATTAATGGTTAATTTACATCATCATAATATCCTTAACTGATTGCGTTGTCTTAAACTATGTAAAGAACTGAGAGTAGAGTTTGACACTTTATTCCTGATTTCTATAAATATAACCCTGAGTTAGTATAGTATTCTATAGTCGGTTTTTTCCAATATCCCCTCACCCACTCGTTACTCATATTTTATTCCTAATACCCAATGCGTTGCGAGTAAAAATATTCCGAAAACTTGATACATACTTATTTAAAGGTTTTATATAAAAATACAAGCAATATGAATCAGTATCGACGTGGGTAAAATGGTTTGAAACCGGAAACGAGGTAATAGAAACAAGGGTAAAGTTGTCGAAACGCAGTAACAGAAAAGCCGATAAAAAATAAAAGGTAACATAAAACGAATAAAATATTTACAGTTATCAAAATAAATATTTACTTTATATTTAAAACAATTCTTTTATATCAAAAGCGATATGATTATATTTCGCCCAAGCTTATTAATATTTAAAATTAAAGAAGTTCTTTAACGGATGACCTGATTAATGTTGCAGACGAAAAAAATTCTCTTCAAATATATTAAGGTTTCGATTATATACGTTTAACCATTTGATAGATTAAAATGAATAAAAACTATCTATAAATATAAAGCGTCAGTAAATAAATATGTACTAATATCTTATTCGGTTTCGAACGCATACCATTTGCAACTGGAATAGTAAATTTTCTTCGAGAGGTACTTATATTGTACATATGATAAGCTTACGTAATTACAATCGTATTTCAATATGAGATAACAAAGATGATTTTATCTAATCTGCTACTTTTCATGATAATAATTATTATGTTTTTTACAACAGCTGAGCATGATATCGAAAATACGTCAGTGCAAATTTCTGACGTAACTATTACGTGCCTATGAAAAGCTTTCAACAAAACACATGATACACATCACATATACAACAGTTGTGATCATGATTTCGGCGATGGACTTTATTATATGAATTTGTTATTTTTGTCTTTTTTTATTTGTGTTATTAACTATTTGACAGCGTAACTGATTACTATTTTTTATTCAGATATCCAACGTGAAATCGCTTTAAAACAATTTCAAGCAAGAAGAAAACACACACCTAAAATATTCAACCGGCAATCCGTAAAAAAAAATATTAGTTCGTAGAGTTGCAACAGTGAAGTCATGACTCCTTTTTTATTTGAAGTTGTTATGGAACGATTGTTTCAAACTATTTGTTCTCACTTTTATCTGCTACAATTAGTTATTTTAGAAATATGAACTTAATATTCTAAAGATTAGTTGGTAACTAGTAAGGCATCCAATCAATTGTATATTTGCATTAAATCAGCACTTTTTTGTCTTCAATAATTACATCCTAAGTATTCTCACGTTTATGTGGAATAAAATAAAAGCATATCACGATACATTCGGCTTTTGTTGCAGACAATTTGAAATACCGCTCAAAAACATTCAAATATATAACGTTGGTGAGTATATCTAATCAAAAATGTTCCGTGCATATTGCATTTCCAATTCGGTTCAGAATCATAAAATAGGGGCACCTAAGCGTAATACAAATTTTGCTTCTGAAAAGAACTCTGCCCAAATAGCTTTTGCCAGTAAATTTGAAATATCTCGGAGATGAAAAATTAATATTTACATACTTTCGATGGTTTCGGCGGTAACTTTGTGGAAGTTCATTTTAATAGAAAATTTAAATTAACTTTGATTATTCCACGTATTGTGTAACTAACTGTGACACGTGTTTCGCCTCTTTCAGAGGCATCTTCAGACTTACTATCGCAAAGTTTGCTTAAGTAATGAAGCAAGATTGATTCTAACATTTTAAAATTATAAAATTACAAAATGGATTGGGTTTTTTTCCTTTTAAGAGGAGCAAGGAGGGGGGTGTAGAATCGAAATAAAGCAAACAGATAATGATACTAATTTTACTAATGAGTTGTAAACAATCAGAATGGGATTTTTCCTTTTTAATGGAAGCAAAGAGGGGATTATAAAATGCAAACAAATTTAATCATACTACTAATGACGTTAAACATTACAAACTATTAAAACTAATGAGCTACAATCAATCATCTAGGTTTGTGATTACTCTATTAATTGGAAACAATTTTAGTAACGGGGAACCGCCTGTGCTATTAAGAATATTATTTAATAATATTTCTTTTTTGTTAAGAGTTTTATTAATTTCTAAAAATTCTAAGCTATTCATCTTTAAACCCTTTTTATTTACTCGGTGGAGTATTTCTAAATTACAAATCTGATTAAAATTATGATTATTTTCTATTAAATGATTGGCAAACTCAGAGAAATTGTTACTTTTTAGACATCTTATATGTTCTTTAATTCTAATATTAAAGTTTCTACCTGTCTGTCCAACATAAGACGCTTGACAGTCTCCACAAGAGAGTCGATAGATACCACTCTGTGACGATGAATCTACGCGATCTTTACTGTTCAATAAAATTTTACCTAAATTATTTACTGTATAAAACGCGGGTTCTATATTGTCTGGCAAAAATTTAACTATCTTTGACGAGATGTCTCCTAAATAAATAATTCTACGCCAGTTTTTAATATTATCGTTTGCTTTCTTCTCTCCTGAAAAAATATTATTTACTATGAGTTGTTTAACTTGCTTACGTTTAAGTAAGTTAACTACTACGTCTGTGTTGTAACCATTATTTACAGCTATCTGTTTAATAATGTTTAACTCTAATTCAAAGTTGACTTTAGTGAGAGGGATGTTAACTAATCTATTAATCATTGCATGGAATGATGAGAGTTTTTGCGACCACGGGTGAATTGATTGATGGTGAATGACGACATCTGTATAAGTAGGCTTTCTGTAAATGGCAAATTCTAATCTGTTGCTATTATTTTTCTTTATTGTTATGTCAAGAAAATTTAAGGTTTTTTGTTGCTCGATTTCTAGTGTGAATTTAATATTTGTATGCAATGAATTTAAATGACGTAAAAAGGTATCTAACTGTCTATCTGTTCCTGTCCAAATGCAAAAGATATCGTCTACATAACGATACCAAGTTTTTACATTTTTAAGTAACGTGTGATTTGACTTAAAGAGATTATTCTCAAAATAATCCATAAAAATATCCGCGAGCAAAGGTGAAATAGGACCACCCATAGGTAATCCTACCGATTGTTTGTAAAAATTTTTATTAAACAAAAAATAGTTTTGTTCAATACAAATATTAAAAAGTCTAAGCATTTCTTTAACGACGTTGCTATTAATATCCGAAAAAGTTAAAATTTCGCTGACTATATTTTTGCACTCTTCCGTTGGTACGTTAGTAAATAAATTTGTTACGTCGAATGATACTAATTTACAATTACTAGTTAATTGTATGTCTTTGATTTTTTCTGTGAAGTCTATGCTATTCTTAACTGTAGACTTTACTTTACTTTAGTTACTTTTTAGAAATTAATAAAACTCTTAACAAAAAAGAAATATTATTAAATAATATTCTTAATAGCACAGGCGGTTCCCCGTTACTAAAATTGTTTCCAATTAATAGAGTAATCACAAACCTAGATGATTGATTGTAGCTCATTAGTTTTAATAGTTTGTAATGTTTAACGTCATTAGTAGTATGATTAAATTTGTTTGCATTTTATAATCCCCTCTTTGCTTCCATTAAAAAGGAAAAATCCCATTCTGATTGTTTACAACTCATTAGTAAAATTAGTATCATTATCTGTTTGCTTTATTTCGATTCTACACCCCCCTCCTTGCTCCTCTTAAAAGGAAAAAAACCCAATCCATTTTGTAATTTTATAATTTTAAAATGTTAGAATCAATCTTGCTTCATTACTTAAGCAAACTTTGCGATAGTAAGTCTGAAGATGCCTCTGAAAGAGGCGAAACACGTGTCACAGTTAGTTACACAATACGTGGAATAATCAAAGTTAATTTAAATTTTCTATTAATATTTACATACTTAAAACCCATTGAATAAAACACGATATGAAAGAATTGTTAGCTTTAAATAATGCGGATCTTCTATTTGCTTATATTTTGGTAAAATTTTGCTATTATCGATATTGATTTGAAGATTGATATTCTTTATGATTAATTTTATTAGTTGCTTTTAATGAATCTAAAAACAATTAAGCGTTCCCAATGTTTCATTTCCATTAAGGATACAATTGTCAGCAAGATCAATTTTATATTATTAAAGCTCATCAATAATTATTATAAATAATACTATAGCAAACATATTATTGTAAATTACTTATCATTATAATATCTATAGGATCAAACAGAGTTTAAGTTTTCAAATGAAGTACAAATATAAATATTACTTATCAAAGGGCAGTGAAAATATGATTTCAAAGCTAATTGAGCTCAATAAAAAATGGCTAATGTTGCGAAAGAAGTAGATGGAGTCGAACAAATTTGTTTATTATTTTAATTTGCCAATAATAGTTTCAGTAAAATTAAAGAGTTGTCATGTTTTTTGAAATACGATAGTTAAAAAAAAATGTTTTATCGCATCACGCAATGCTGATGACAAACAAAATATATCGATAATTTATGTCCAATAAAAATAAAATTCCACTAAATTTATGACAAAAATGTTACGTTTAAAATATTTTCACATGGGAAAAGTGTTGCCTGACTGCATTGTACGATTTTGGCATAATATTATTTTAAAATAAATGATATTTTGCCAAAGCCTTTTAGTGTCAACTCGATCTCCTGTTGTTTGATAATCACAATAATTGTGAACCTATTTCAAATATTCTATTAGTTTTAGGAAATTGCCGTTTTAATGATTATTATTTTATCTCAACCAGTCAAAATGATAGTGAAAATTAACTTCACCTTACGGTGTGCAAAGGTATATCGTTATTCATTATTAACATTGGGTGGATTCTACAGCCTTTCCGGGCGGCGACTGCGGCCGTCCCTGGCCGAGCTTAACTTTTCAGGAAGCTTTGGATTTCAAATTATATTTATTATCGTGAAGAAGGCTTAGCACTTTACTTTGCAGTGGGGTCGAACGGTAAGATTTCATTTACAAAATAATCAACCTTCTAATGTTTTTTGAAAAGAGTTCTTAATATTTTCTTCTATACAAAATCTTGTTTTTTGAATTAGATATAATCGGGCCAAGTAGCAAATATTAAGTTGCTTATGACAAACACCTCGGTGCATGTTGAAGATCGTTTATTTTGATTTCAACAATTTCAAAACTGTATTCAATTAAAGACTTTGATTTCTACGGCAAATTTTTAAGCACAGAGCAATATAATCTTCGATTCAGCGATACAAATAATAATTGAGTGAAAATTTGGTTTCATTCGTTTAAATGTACATTGGTGTAGTTAATATTTGAATTTTTCTTTAAGATAACTTTTTCCAACTGACATTGGTACTAAATAATCCGTTACATAGTGAAAATCAATCTTCATTTCATTAGTTAATTTTTGTTTTGCCATTAGGTTAAAAAATATTAAAATTAAGAGTCTTTTTGATTGTTGCATTATCTGCAAGAATATTGGAGAAAACGGCTCTTATTTGAAGCTTCTTGCCGCTTATTGTTAAATATTTAATTTCAGACATGTTCCAGGGTATAATACTGACTTTACCCTTTTGCCTGATTATAATTTATTTAGGTCAGAATTGTTTGGTACACTTTCCGAATATTAAGGTTTCCACACTTAATATATGGAAAATATAATTATTTAAAGCTTATGAATATCGTCGGTTGAAAGCCGGCGATATCCATAACTAATTTATAAACTGTATTAAATATGTATAACTATAAATAACGTTTTTTGAATATACAATGTCACAATCTTAAGCAAAACATATCCATTCTTATCTCTAAGCCAAAAAAAACATCAAATGACTACAGTTTTCGCCAAATAATTTTTAAACGCGATGCTGATATCTTATTGTGAAAAGCTGTCAAATAAAACTGATTTTAATTTTAATTGAAATTTATAAGAAATAAATATTACCGGCTACAACAACAGGCATTGATAGTTAATGACTATCAAGCAGTTAGATCTCTCTTCTATTTTACTTGTTTGACTGAATATACTTAGAATGCTACATTTTAAAAATATTCCAAAGCTGAAAAATAAACTGTTCAGATTATTTTTTAGGTTTGATTTCTCTAAGAATATAAGAAAAGGGAAGATAGCTTTTCAGCAATGAAAAAAAACAATGCTTCTATGTAATATAACAGGTTGCTTTTGTTGTTTGCTTTTTTTAAAAATTGCATCAAATATTTTATGTGGAAGTATACAATTTCAAAATTGAACAGAACAAACTTTTATATTAAATTTACCTTTCCGGCAGATAGAAAGTTTATTTTAACGAAAAACCTTTATATTTTGCTTTTAAATTCTTAAATGTCTAGTAGTATTTCAGAGTTTTGTTTTCCGAGCAAAGTTTATTTATTGAAAATTAATTTAATTTAAAAACTCTTCATAACTAAATTATTATTAATTTAGTTCTGAATGAATACTTTAGAAAATGTTTGCTTAAATAAATGGCAATAGAAGCTTCAAAATCGGGTTCTTCTTACATTTTCATCGAGTTTCCGGTGGAGTTAATGGGACGTTCTTATAAATTACTAAGATTGATTCCCTTTATAGGTTGAATACAGGTATGATAGATTGAAAAATATACTAACATCTTAAATGCATAATTTTATGAGTAATGCTGTCTGTGACTTCTGTTTTTATTTAGAAACATTTCAGCAATGGCTTCTGTAAGACTTGTGCAAAATAATTTATTGTGCTTAGTATAATCTTTTCCATGACATAAATTATGTTATTGAAACCTATTAACTGAGAAACAGAGTTATCAAATTTGATTTTGTATTAAAAATAAACATCCACAAAGCGACGGCTGAATTCATCGAGAATAATTTTGGCTCTATACGTTTATCAAACATTTAAGTTTATTCTATAAGGTTGGTGTAAAAAAACATAAATTATTATTGAAATTAAATGAATTGCTTAAGAAATTGCTTTTAGTACCAATTTAATCGACAAACTATAGCAGTCCAAACTTTCAATGAAAACACAAACCGATTTTCTTTAATCTATTACCATAATTGCTCACAGTTAGACAAACAACTAAACGCTAAAAAAACATTTATTTATTTCAGAGAGGAATGTTAAAAAAATATTGATGAAAATAAATAGTTTTAATCAAGTTTATTGAATAATTTGTTTGAATAATGTCTTTTGACAAAGTTAGTTTATTTACGATTGTCCCAATACCGGATTTAAAAATAGCATTTTTAGATTTCATAGATAGCAAAAATCTAAATCCCTTACTAACTAGAGATATTAAATCAATAGTGAACTGTTGTATCGATCAAAACTTTTTTAAATTTAACGATAAAATCTATCAACAGTTGAATGGACTAGCAATGGGAAGTCCGCTGTCTCCCATTTTAGCTGATTTTTTCATGGATTTTTTAGAATCTAAAATTTGCAATTTAGATCTTTTTAGTAATGTCATCTACTGGTACAGGTACGTAGATGATATTTTAGTTCTTTGGGGTGGCACCGAGAGACAACTCTCCCAGTTTTTAAATAATATCAATAACGTTAATCAATATATCCAATTCACCATGGAGTTGGGTGTAAATAAAATCAACTTTTTAGATTTAACAATTGAAATAGTAAATAATCGTCATACTTTCAAAATTTTTAGAAAAACGACTTACAGCGACAATATTATTAGTAGTTCTTCTAGACACCATATTTCACATAAATTAGCTACCTTCCATTGTTTTATTCATCGACTTCTAATGATTCCGATGACTAAAGCAAATTTTGATTTAGAATTAGAGACCATTAAACAAATAGCAGTTAATAATGGTTATGCTACGGATATAGTAGATCGTCTTTTATTTAATAAAACTAAAAAACTTGCACTCTTAAATGTTAGCTCTGGCCTGGTGTTGGATAAACCTGTTGTTATAAAACAGTGGGTTAAATTAAATTACTTGGGTAGAGTTACAGAAAAAATCGCTAGGAAAATTGATAGAAATAAATTTAATGTAACCTTTTATAACACACTCAACTTGAGTCGTGTTTTAGTTAATTCTAAAGATAAATTAAACTTTTTGAACAAAAGCGGTATTTATTTACTCAACTGCGACTCCTGTAACGCCAAATATATTGGTCAAACAGGTAGATCGTTTAATATTAGAATCAAAGAGCATTTGAATTGTGCTAAGAAAGGGGATGAACAGTCTTCATTTGGAAACCATCTGTTTCAAAATAAACACACTTTCGATATTGGTATAAACTTTAAAGTTCTACATTTAAATAACAAGTCTGTCAAACTAGACAAGCATGAAATCCTAGAAATCAATAGATTCAAATTTTTACCTGATTCAGATCTTTTGAACGATCAAATAATTTTTGCTAGTTCCCCGTTACTTTATCCATTGCATTAGCCCTTGTTAAATATTCTTTTATATAAATTAAAAAAAAAAAAAAATATATAGATTTCTTTTGTTAGAATTGATATGGTCTTTGAAAAATTTGTTTTTCAGAATCTTCCTGGCTGTCGATTTTGTTTAAGTTATGAACACACCAACTAATTAGAAGCGGGGAAAACATAAAACTATCATTAAGCATATTCACTTTATTAATGTAGCATTTTATCACTTTGTCAAAAATTTCCCAAACTTTAATTATGTTTGTAATTACTTTCAATCGCCATTCTGAATTTTTTAATCTGGGATGACTTTTTAATTATATGTTAGATGTGTTGAACATTTTAATTTTGTGCTATTTTAGAATCACTTTAATGTAATTGGCAATTTATTTTCAATGCCAATTGTTGAGTATAACTTTTCAATTTTGTATAAATAGGATTGTTAAATTATATTTCTTATCAGTTGAAAATGCTCGCAATGAGCGAAACCGGTCCTGACATATTAAATAAAGTGGAATAAAGTACAAAGGATTATTGTGTTTTTATTAATATTGAATAATTGCTTAATATATTTTAATATTCAAGCTTTGGATTGTAGAATTAGATATAACTTGAAATAAACCAACCTTTTATCTGTGCGTATGATATTTTTCTATTCTTGACTGTATTGATAAAATGTTCATTTATTATAATTCAGTTTACCTTAAAGCAGTAATAATTGCCAAAACATGTAGAAATTTACTTACCCTTAATACAAAATCAACTTTCACGGCTCATTAATCATTTCTTATTAGTTTTGACACCTTTTGAAGGTGTTTGCAGGCATCAATCTTAGGTCCATTAGGAAATTGAACTCGCGACGGATATTTTGTTAGATTTTCAATGATAAAAGGCTAGGTCAAAGTCGTGGGAGAGTTTGCCTTTGTAAGAGAAAAGATATGGCATTATGGTAGGCCTGATATCAATATTACTTCAAATTTTACGCTACTATTACAACATTTGTATGAAATCTTCATTACGCACTCCAATCATGAAATGCAAATATTATTTTAAAATACCTTTAAAACACACCCTATGACCGAATTTCCTAGAATAATCGTTTATGACCGCAGTTTAAAAATTAAATAATAACTAGCTGTAAGCCCGTTCCCAACCACGTGAGATTTTTGTTGCATTGTGTTTAATTTTATTTAGTTTAATTTAATTTAATTTAATTTAATTTCATTTAATTTCATTTAATTTCATTTCATTTCATTTCATTTCATTTCATTTCATTTCATTTCATTTCATTTTATTTCATTTTATTTTATTTTATTTTATTTTATTTCATTTCATTTCATTTTAAATTATTTTATATTATTTCATTTTATTTTATTTTTATTTTATTTAATTTTATTTCATTTCATTAACTATTAATTTTCAAGTACGCAAACAAATACATTTCGTAGAAGAAGAAAAAGACCCGAGGACATCAGTACGCACACATTTGTGATTATTTGTGAAAAGTGAGTGATTATTTTATCGACTATTAATATATATATAGATGAGATGACCTCAACGGGGGGGATTTTTGTTGCATTTTTAAGTAGTCAGAAAATTTAGTGGCGTGAAAAATAAATTTTAAAATGTAAATAATATAATTTTTAGAATATTTGAAATCTTTAAGTTTGCTAACAAACATATTCGTAGAAGAAGAAATAGATCTCGGGACATATATCGACACCCCTGCACTATTTAATTGGAAATAATATAATTTTTAGAATAATTGAAATATTTAAGTTGACTAACAAACATATTTCGTAGAAGAAGAAATAGATCACGGGACATATATTAACACCCCTGCACTATTTAATTGGAAATAATATAATTTTTAGAATAATTGAAATATTTAAGTTGGCTAACAAATATATTACGTAGAAGTTATTACGAGTTATTACGTATTACGAGTTATTACGTAGAAGTTATTACGTTGAACGATTACAAATTATTAATTTTCAAATACGCAAACAAATACATTTCGTAGAAGAAGAAACTCGAGGTCATCAGTACGCACACATTTGTGAAAAGTGAAAAGCGAGTGATTATTTTATCGACTATTAATATATAGATTTAGTATGAATAAAAAAGTGGAGACTGGAAGGTGGGAAATCGGGGACACCTTACAGACACTCATTCGGACAAACGGAAATTATCGACTATTAATATATAGATAATGCTTTATCTTAATAAAAATAATTGTTGCTAAAAATTCAGCCATATTTTTGCGATAACGATCTATTTTTTATTTCTTTTTATTTTTATAAATAAAATTGCATTTATATATTTACTATATTTAAACATGTATAGTTTTGCTTTTTATATAATACATTGGTACATTGTTTCAGCCAAATATTGCGAAGAGATATAATAATATAATCATGCAACCATTTAATTTTAAAAGCAATGTATTATCTGAACTGACTGACATTGATTGATGTACACATAATGTATGTAATTATATGATGAAAACTTATATATTAAAGCTTTTTGGTAATATTTAATAAATGAAAAATTATAATATCCGTCCACATGTTCAATAGTTTTACAAAAATGGGCTTCGCTTAATGTCCCCAACTATATTTTTTTACCTTTTCTTTTATAATTAAATATGGTGATAAAAATAAACTTTACAACTAGATATTAAAAATAAATTAGGTACCGCCTCTTCGTTAAAAAATAAAGTTATCTAACGGCCGACTTTTGTATTATTATTTAATTTAAAAATTCTTCTTCAATATTATTTACTACCCATAAATGAATAAGAGTGTGCAAAAGGCAGTTGTAATTAAGTCGAATCTTTTCAATTTGTTGAGAACGTAAGTTTATTTTTCCTAATGTAAGTCACGCATTTTTTTAAATACAGTTTATTAACAAGAATACTTAATCTATATTCCATATCAGTATTGCTGTATGCCGTACGTAATTACACTCTCTCAAAAGTTTACCAACATTTCTTAATAGTATGTGAATTCCCCTTCTAACAAGTTTTTTTTAAATCCATTTCCTTCAATGTGTACGTAGGATATGCCCTCTTAATGTTGGGATCTTAACATGAATTTCGCTCTTTTCCGATAATAATAAATATAGAAGAATAGTTACGACAGGACCAATGGTTAGCTAATCGCTTTTGCTGCGCTCCGTAATATTATTATTGAAAGAATGGAGACAATTTTCAAACATCCACGCCTTTGAACATCAATCTGGAAAAAAATGCTGTTTTTTTACAAGGATTTGAATCCGTGAGATTTGTCACCTAAGCCAACGGCGGTAGCCACTGCGCTTCGAACCTAGTTAAAATTTAATGGATTAAATTTATTAGATTTACTGTTTTAATATAATCTCATTGCGATATTTCATTGTTGAGAAAAATAAAACTTTCTTATGACGGTATGCTACAAATAATAAGAACAGATCAAACCTGTTTATGACACTTGAAATTGAATACGACATGATTGCTGAGAATTATTTCATTAAGTTTTTCATACAATGTACAATGGGCATAACAAATAATATGTCTTACAAATTATTAGCAAGAAGCATTTTTAAATTATTATTATTTTAATCCATTGATTTTGGTTTTTCAGAGCACAATTCATAGATGCTTACCAAAACGATAAATTAAATTTTTCTAGTAAAATTGTTCATCACTGTAAGGCAATCAAGTCATGACTGACTGACTGACTACACTTGAGGCACTTCTGGTAATCACCATATAACCGTAATGTCTGGATTTACATCCAAAGCGAGTGTTGGTGATGTAACGAGTATTCTAGGAAGATACACATTTATTGATGTTGTTATTATTGTCATGAAAATCAAAGTTGTAAAATAATACTTAGTTTTTAAAAAAAGATCTTTTTCAACTTAGATAATAATAAAAAAAATACGGAAGAAATTCACACGATATCTCGATACACTTTTGTATCAAGTGCATTGCAATAAATCGCAAAAATCTAAAATATTCCATCAGAACTATTTTACTCAAACGTTAACATATCGACTGTGGAAAGGAAAAAGGACGTAACCCTCAATTTTCCAAAACAGCTTTTTTTCGATAATCACAATGTATACAACTTGACACACATTCTATCAAAAGGATGGAAGCTGAAAATGCCGAATAAGTATCTAAATTTAGCTTTTAAGTTTGAAAAAGATGACCTTGTAAAAAATTAAAACCAAGAAAAAATACTGAAATAAAGGTTTTTCCGAGTCAATTTCTTTAATTAATTTTAGGATATGTCAATTAAACACCCGTTTAGAAGTATCCGTGCACTTCAAGGTTGTGTATAATTCATAATTTGCATATGTCACAAAATCATCAAAACACGTTTTTAGCGCCTCCTGTAAAATTTGATATGTGTGGGTTACGTCCTTTTTCCTTTCCACAGTCGATATGTATATATTGCTTTTATTTGATGGCGAATGGGTTTTTTTTGTTATACAGATTGACTACAATTTTTTTTTCACTGATCAAATATAAATAAAACTTGAAAGCACATGGAATACGAAACGATCTGACCTTAGCTGGCTTTAAAAATAGGCGCTTTTATAAGCGATTGTGTTACATGTACGCTTTAAAACGAATTTAAAACAACAAAAAGTGTGTAAAACTTTACAATTTTACACACTACACAATGTGCCATAAAACATGAGCAAGCTAATTACGCTCCTCGTTTACATACGCTTTTTTTTCGTTTTTAGGCATACACCCGAATGCACGTTAAAGAGCATGTGTGTTAAGATGGCTATAATAATATACAAAAAGTCAGAGGTCATACTATTAGCAACTTTTTTATAGAAATGTAATATTATAATACCACAAATTATTATAGTTTACAATGTATTTTAATACAAATTATTTGCATTTAATTTGTTTTTTTATTCATAGTTTCTTTGAAATCTATCAACAAAAAAAACTTTCTGTCAACCATTTTGAGCACTATTTCAAAAATAAAAGTGGTTGAGTGGCTGAGTAACAAGCAGTCCTCGAAGAACAATTTTTGTTGAGATCAACTCCATCAGAAGTATATGTACCATTGGGAATAAACAAGATTTTCCAAAGTGTATACATACCAACATGGCTTACTTACAACGGAGTCAAAGTCAGAAGAATTTTACAACTCAAAACTATTTAAAAAAAAAATTGTTGAATGGTGTGTATTCAAACCACAAATTCCATAGTGTTGTCACTTTATGCTAGGCTGACTTAAGATGATCTAATGGTATTCTTCTATATTAGTTAAAAGGACATGATAGAAAAAATCAGTTTGGATTTGGGTTTTTTTTATCCGACTCCACAGCTCTGATATAAATCATATATGTATGTAGAATTAACTGTATAATAGAATGTGCAAAAGTTTTTGCTTAGAATTAAAAATGGTTGTATTAATTTTCGTCTACAGCAATTAAAAAAGTATTACACTAGCAGTTGACGACATTTTGATAGAGCATTGTTATCACTGACATTCAACGCAAATTGACAACCAAAATGACCACATTACAATATACAGTTTTGATGTTTTTTTGGAAACACAGTATATAAGTAATCGATTCATTAGAATCAGATGATAAAGGAGGACGCACTGGAAATTGAATGTGAAAAAACTGTTTATTATAAACCTTAAAAAATAAACACGTTTTTTAAAAAAAACAATAATATGCACGTTGAATAATAATTTAATAGTTATAGCTTATATATAAACGAAGATGTTGTGTGTATTAAATAACTTCAACATGCTGGTAAATCGTAAAATCGATACAAACTATTCTTTTGGTATTGGTTTTTGTTCTCAGACAAAAGCTTTCCCCATAATTATAATAGTGATTGCTTATAGAATTACTACAAAAATATTGAATATAATATTAATGCGATGAAAAGATAAGTTCACAGAATAATATTCTAGATAACAAGTTTTTCATATACATCTAAGCTTAACACCACACTGAGTAAACGGTCACCGAATCCCGTCACTAGCCAATATCCTGTAGGGCTAGTTGAATGATTTAATTCAGGAACATGTCCAGAACCCGCAAAACCCAGCCAAGCGTTATTTGTAATAACGAAGTATTGTTAGTCACTTTGTGCTGTTGCAATGTGAGCGTACTATATTTTTTGATTAAGTAGCAGTTATTTAACCATAGATAATTAAAATTTTAGTAACACAACTTTAAGGACCATATTATATTTTTTAACCATATCCGCGTCTAATGTGGAGCATATGGCTTCCTAATGGAGTAAGTTCCATAAGTTTTTCTACGACAACTGTTTATGACTCTGTCGCTCAACCTTTCTTACCCAAAGAGAGTATTAGGAATAGAAGGATAAAGATAGGACAGGACTAGTATTTAACTAACCGCTCTCGTTACGCTTAGTTAATGAAGGATCGGAAGGGTGGGAGGGAATTTTTAGACATAATTGTTAGCTTTGCACAATAAACACACAAAATAAGTTTAATTTATTTCGTTTCTAATGTGTGAAATGTTTAAATCTGTTAAATGCAAAGATCTATTGTGAAAATCATTAAACTAATAAGCAAAGAAGTCTACCGATAAATTTCAGGTAAAAAATAGTTGAAACTAATTTTTACATATTATGAATCCACTCCTTAGATAAATCTGGCGTTTTTAAATTTATAAATCATTTTTTATCTAAAATCATGTGTCTATGACCTTATGTAATATTTTTATTACGGACTGCGTACCTAAACTATTTTTTTAAGCCTTTGACCAACTATTTCTGACTGTCAAGGTGGTCAATTCTCGGTGGAAAAGTATTGTATTAAAAATCAGCCGATCCGTTGAGAATAATAGCGATGAGCAAAAACGGTTCGGATTTTTAAAAATTATATGTGTAATTACTACATACGGAAGAGTGTTTTATTTTTTAATACAAGTTAATTTATTTAATTTATGAACTATGCATCAAGTAGAATTGATAAAGTTTACTTTGCAGTCAGTTCATTGTATCAAAACATTTCAATAAGTTCATATTTTGCTGCCAACCCCAAGTAAAATTGTTCACTTTAATGTTATCATAAAGAATTCTTAAAACAGTTATTGTAATTATAGTATTAATATCATTTTTGGAAACCGTTCATAGATTAAGTATCAATTTTATACTTGACATATTCCCATTTTAATATGTATTTAAAAAACATTTTGTGTTACATAAATTTTGTGTGTCATAAAGATTCTCAGTATTTGTGAGTTAATAATAAAAAACCGTGTTTCTTTTTAATAGCAAATAGTCATTCTATCATACAAAAAAACGACCGATAATTAACTTTCACGCTTTAAATGGAAAATGGATAATACTCACAACTTTATTTGTATTAAAATTGTTTGGATATGACTTGAACGCAATAGAATTTTAGCAACGCTTCTGGCTATCAAATTACGATAAAATTATTTTCTCTTTTAATGTTAGATACATATCCCATCAATTTTACGTACTTTATAACCCACATAAAGAATTAATTATACCTTCTTTATTATAAATTTTTGGCATAATAATTCATATTTTTGTATCTTTTAGTCATCTAAATTACAAAATATATAGTACAATCTTGAAGCTCCTGAACATCTGCGTAGCCTTTAATTTTAATGCTCTTTTTAACGCGCTGCAATAAAAAAGCTTCACTGAGGTAAAGCCTTGCTCAAAAGCTTTTATGACGTCAGACGGTTTATGTGGAAGACAGTTACCGTGAAAATAGATTATACGGCAAAATTTTATAATGTTTATCCTTAAATCAATTTACAGTCGAGAAACTTTGGTATTTAAGAAATCCACATTATCAATTATTAACTTACAAACAATTACCTTAGACTTGACATGATTTATTCCAACTATTTATTTTATAATTAAACTTAATCACAAATACCGCATACAAGTATAGAGTAAAATATTTATAAGATTTCCTAAAGCTATTTCTTACTAAAATAGAATAATTTATAATTTGAACGTGTAAATATAATATATTTATTCGTAAACTCTTTGCTTCACACATATAAGATTATTTAAAAGTCTAGTAAAGACTCGTTCATTTTTATATTGACTAAAATGAATCAAATAAAAGAGTTGGAGTCGCCGGTTTTCTTACGACTCTACCCAAAACACCGTGACTCCAACTCCTCAGCTCACAAGAAAATTAGCTGTCAAGCATTTTATTATAGATATATTTTATTGAATTAAATAAGATGTCGACAAGCTCCGTATCAAAAATGCGGTCCCTTATTTTATTTTTGATCATGTAGTTGTAAATTAAGTAATATTTCAGCAATATAAATTGAACGCTATTTTTTAAAGGGTGCCATAAGCTACAGTAAAACATAATTTAGCTTTTGAGTCCATAGTTTTTCTGCACTTTCCCACGTCGTTACATTTTATTGTCCTAATTAAACTATTTATCACTACACCGAAACTTCACAATTTTTCTCATTTTTTGTTTTGATGACCTCTTAAAACACGACCAGTCGAGGTTTCACGTTGTGAGTTTTGCATATTTGTTAATTTACTAGTTAACTAATACTTCGTAAACAAGAATTGATGGACATTCAAATATATTTAATATTTGCGACAGCCAGATGTTTCTTTTTGGATTATTCTAAGAAACTTCTTCAATAAATAAAGAAGAATGATTAATGACCACGCAATTTGTAGCTACCATATCTTTTAATTGAATAAACATGTAAATGAATAATATTTATAAATATAATACAATAATAAGATCATTGTAATAAACCAAATTAAGCATAGTTTTGATTTGTAGGAAAATCTATTCCTGTTTCGTATACTTGAAATACCAGATAGCAGTGCGACATGTCAACATTTGCTCAATCTGTGCGATGTTACAACTAAATGACGTATCAGTGTATGTGTACTGCGTTACAGATATAAAAATAAATCATGTCATAGATTTTTTTTATTCAGAATCAATATAATTCACATCGCGTAGAAAATTGACTCTCTAGTCCGATGAAATGTATTACTTTATACTTGTATATTAATAGATAAAATAGTAAGTTGTAGATTTAAAATGTTGAAGTGCTAATCACTATTTGTATGAATACAAGTGCATATAATTTATGAGTTGAATTGTATAATAAAGCATTTGTCATTGTTTTTACTTAAAATTTTAATGATATACAATTTTGGTATTAGCTACACATCGTAAGCCTTACACTATAGCAGTGGTAGCTAAGACGTCGATCGCTTAGCCATTTTAAGTCACACGCCTAAAAATTTGAGTGTGTCTTTTACTATTTATTCATTTTGTTTCCCTTTCATACAAAGTATATTGTGCTTAGAATTACTTCACTTTTTATGAAAACTTAGCACATACGGTGTAAGTAGACCGCTACCACTGATTTCAGTATAAAGTCACCCGCAGAGGTTAAAAGGTTGGCCACCCATACACTATAGAGTAAAGCATACGACCTAGCAAAATTTTCAAAAAGTGAGCGATAAAATTTAACTTAAATCATTATTCTTTAAATTTTAAATAACTGAAAAATTCTATATCAGCATACAACAAGCATTTGCTAGTATTGTTTGCTATTTTTTACACCGTTTATTCGTGTATTTGAAAAGTGCTTGACCAAAAATTTATTACAAATATTCTATAAAAAAAATATATTACGCTTTGCTTCCATTGATATACTTTTCAATTTGTCAATTATAATATTTAAAATTTAAATACTCTTAGGTCATTTCTTACAAATGATACTATAATTTTGTTGACCTTTGGTAATTGAGAATAGCCAAAATATTTCACTTTGTATCTTTCCATTTTATCAAAATTCCGAGAAAAAATAGTAAAATTTCCTTAGCTTTACTAATCACATTGATAGATAGTTAGTTAAATTTATTTTGTGGAATTGGAAAACCATAGCTCATATACAAAATACTAAGAACGGAATTACAATACTATTATTTATTGGCATTATAGTTTTGATGTAATAAACATTCTTTTTCTTGAAATTAATGTATGTATAACGTGATAATATAGAAGACGCAAACAAATCATAAATCTTTCCATATTGAATGTATTCCTTTTTTAAATTCTTGTAAATAATCATCTTATAAAATTTAAAAAAACGAAATGAACGCGACTGATACAGGTATGGTTGTGAAGTCAGACACAGATTCAAGCAGATCATAACCCCAGCTAAACAAATAAACACATACTTTTATATAGACTGTGTAAAGGAAAAATGACGTAAGCCACAAATAGCAAATTTTACAAGAGGCACAAAAAACGTGTTTTGATGTTTTCAGCCATATACAAATTATGAAATAAACACATCCTTGAAGTGCACGGAAACTTCTAAACTGGTATTTAATTGACATAATCTAATATTAATTTTACAAATTGTGTAAGAAAAACCTTTTTTTCAGTCTTTTATCTTGGTTTCAATTTTCACAAGACCAACTTTTTGCAAACTTAAAAGCTAAATTTAGATACTAATTTGGCATTTGCAGCTTACATAGTTTTGATAGAACATGTATCAGGTTAGATACATTGTGATTATCTAAAAAAAAGCTGCTACGCCCTTTTTCCTTTACACAGTCGATATTTATGTAGTCTTGGGCTACATTTTTTTTATTATTTCTTATTTTTTGATGAAATGAAAAGTTGCACAAATTTTATATCATACAAAATCTACACTATTTATTGGTATAACAGTGCTTGTTTCTTACAGTTTATAAAGTAAAAATATATTATAAAATTTAATTTGATTGCGTATTAAATTAATATACATGTTTCACCTATTTGTAAAGCATCTTCAATCCAACTATCGTCACGTTGTTTGTAAATAAAGTAATTATTGACTCAAATTCTTAACATATATATACGAGGCCGGCTCGAGGATATCTGCGCCTGTGTGACTACATATAAATGAAAAACTAAATATAAATAAGTGGATAGTAGGGCATCCAATTCCAGACCCTTTTTGTGGAATCCAAAACTCCAGGAATACACGGAATTCCTAAAATGAAAAGGCGCTAGACCTCTTCTCAGAATTTCCGAATCCAAAATCTTGGTGCGGCGCCTGTACGCCTGTGTGTGCCGTAATCTACACACGCCAATGTTACGAAATGGAGTTTGAGTGATTTATTTTTTATAAGTTACTAATATTGAATTTACTTAATTATTTTTTAATAAAAAATATCGCCCACTGTGGCCCAGTTAGTTAGAGCTTGCTCTACCGATCACGCAGGTCTAGATTCGATTCCCGGTCAGATCACAGTGAATTTGAGAATTTTTCAATTTAAAGCTGTGATCGAAGACTGTGGTGTCAATTCACATTATTTACTCTCCTCCCACTCTTCCGATCCTTTAATAACTGGGTTTAGCAATAGCGATTAGTCAACCACTAGTTCGTTCTAGCCTTATCCTTCTCTCCCCACTACTCACTTTGAAAAAAAGTTAGGTTGAGCTACTGAGTAACAAACAATTCTCGATAAAAAACTTTTGTTAAGATACCTTCATTAGGAGGCCATATGCTTCACATCAGGAGTGGACATAGATTTTTTTAATAAACAGTAAAATGGAAAGATACAAAATTAAAAAAAAACTATTTTCCACGCATTTTTAAGCGGTTCCGAGTATATACTTTTTAAAGTTAATTTAACTAATAATATACCTTATTTATTTGTTTTTGTATATAAAAAAATATAGGTTTTTTATGCACTATTGTTTATTTTTGTCACTAATTTTCTATTGAAACAGCTTAACGACCGCGGACACGTATTTGAGTCTTTGAAAAACAAAGGTTGCTGGCCGGCGGACTCATATATGCGTATAGGCGAAGTATCTGGATTTATGAATCTGGGATGACTTTTTAATTATATGTTAGATGTGTTGAACATTTTAATTTTGTGTTATTTTAGAATCACTTTAATGTAATTGGCAATTTCTTTTCAATGCCAACTGTTGTGTATAACTTTTCAATTTTGTATAAATAGCATTGTTAAATTATATTTCTTATCAGTTGACAATGCTCGCAATGAGCGAAACCGGTCCTGACATATTAAATAAAGTGGAATGACGTACAAAGGATTATTGTTTTTATTAATATAATGCCTTTCACCAAGTATTGACAGTGAACACCCTAAAAGTGAAGTATCTGGAAGCTAACAAAATTAAATTTGGTAAACATATCTCAATTTGTTTACATTTTTTTACAAATTCACTATAATTTAGTAAAATTAGAATTTTCGTGAATTTTTGCCCGGTTGCCAGGTGAAATTTAAAAAAAAAGTGTGGTCGTTAAGCTGTTAAGCCTCGGATAAGTCAACCTAGTAATCCTTCACTAAGCTATAATAAATTATTTTACTACTAATAAAAAATTAAGAACTGTAAAAATCTTTTGAATCAATATGTTTTCCCATTGGCTGAAATACACGTTCTCTTTTATGGCTAAAATATCGATCTTACATAATATAACCACAAAAGATTTCATTTTATTATGTAGCCAATAAAGCTTTTTATGGAGGAAACAACGTGTCGCTTATAGCAGCATTTTACAGAAGAGTAATAAAGAATAGCTCATATAATGAATACTATCATCGCAAATAAAAAAACTGTTTAAAAAAATATTTAATATAAGCAGTAAAAAATGCTACCATGTTAATGTTTTTGTAGGATAATCATGAGTTCTGAACAATCTGATTTGGAGTAGCAAATTTTCGGAACCCATTTTTTATTATAAGAACCAATTATTTATTTTATTTGCATTTAAACTGAATAATTTATTATTTTTTTGGTATAGAAGTTATTGTAATACTGTTTAGTTAATGTAAACAACCATACTGTGATATTATTACAAGATCACGATTGCTCCACTAGTAAACATTTTAAGTAGGTAAAAAAATAAATGAAACGATGTTCCTTATACAACGAGAGACTTTATTTGTAAACTATATTCGACAAGAAAATAAAGGTAGTAATATTGTGTATTTCATATGAAGAAATTGACTATTTAGCTAAGTACGTGTAAAAAAGCAACTATGTGTATTTATATTTATGTTCACTTTTAGTTTGTTACTTGTCAATACTTGGTGGAAAGGCATTATGTTCAGAAAAACACAATATTCCTTTGTAAGTACTTATTTCCACTTTTATTTACTAAGACAGGACCGATTTCACTCAAGGCTAATACTCGCCATGAGAGAAATCGGTCCTGATATTGGTAATTTAATGTGGAAAAAAGTACAAAAGAATATTGTGTATTTCTTCATATATTTATTTTTCTTATATATTTACTGCTATTTAAGAATGTGTATTTAAAAACGTGTTATTAATTAATGAAGTAAAATAAATGGAGAAAAAATCTGTTCTTGTTTCAAATTCAATTAAAAGTCAACTTTGACAAAATAAACGGTGAAATTATAAAAACAAATAATTTATGAGAGTTTTCTTCGATGGCATAATTTACATGTAAGGCCGGTTTCTTAACAATAGTTTCACTTTTGTCAGTATAAAACGTTATCTTCGACTGTGAGTATTATGATGTAGATAGTGGGAGAAAATTCTAGTATATTTGTAAATCGTAACACGTAGCATTTACCGATGTTTCGTCTAAGCGTATTCTGAAGGCATCGGCTATTTATATTGTAACTCCGTCAAAGCCTGCATCCGCCGCACTCGCCGATTTTAGTGAAACGAACGGAAAAATGCTTCGCGCCGTAAAGTTTTCAGAGCCGTAAAACGTCGCAGGGAAAATGCTGAAATGACGAATCTTTATTGCGCGAGGGCAATAAACATTTTAAAAGTGTAATAAACATAAATATTTCACACATACACACTTTTGACAGAAACTTTTACGAAAGTACACATGCGCCGTTACATTAAAATCGGTTCTCATGAAAGAAAAACATAAAAACGGAAACACGCTTTAGAGCTTTTAATGTTAAATTTGAAATTTAAGGCTTTTATTGTATCTAAAAGTAAGTCAGCGTGTCATCAAAGGTTTCCCACGATTTTCGTGATACAGAAAATCAGTTCACTCACTGTTCTTTTATTTACATAACATATACATAATACACCATTAATAAAACTCATTCATTACTTTTATTTAAATTTGCAGTAAATTTAAAAATCAATAACTTACTTTTATGTTATTAACAAGTAGAACATAGCTTGCATATATAATATAGGAGAATATTATGCATATTCAGAATATCTCTATAGAGAAATGATTATCAGGAGACTTTTATTTTAGTTTATCGGTTGAAATTATTAATAATCCATTTCCATTCTTTATTTTAAAAAATAATTCATCTAATGCCCCTTCAACAAACAAATATAATTTAATATTTTGACTTAAGGTGCTTGGTGGAATTTTAATATTAAATTTGAATCGTTCAAATTATGTGCATTCACATAATTTTTGTCACTTATGATCTGGGCTTAGCCTGAAGATGCCGAAAGGTTTAACCCGGGTTGTAAGTGACAAAACTTCTGTGAATTTAGATAATTTGAACGATTTGAATTTAAAGAAATATGAATTAATACTCATAAGAATCGAAAATATGGTAAGATTAGTCTTGTTTTCAAAGCCCGGTTATTTAATTTGTTAATTTTTATTTATTCTTCTAATTGTATTGAAATAAAAACATTAATATTATTTTTTACTTTTGTCAAATACAATCTTAGTTCATTATGGAGTGTAAAATAAAACCATTAACTGTTCGAGGTAAGCCATACATTCGGTTGTTTGTTGTTTGTTTAATATGAAATTAAAAAATCACTCAAAATGTCGACTTCATCCAAGAGAAATTTTAACATCCTATTACGAAGATGTAACTATTTTATGCTCGTTAAAAAGTACTTTAATATTCACGAAATGAAGCTTAATCAAAGTTTTTTCGCAACATCTTTTTGTGCATCATATTGGGCTATTCCGAAAACTCATTAAAATTAATTCAAAATTTGTGCATCAATCACCCTGCAGAGGTACCATATGTATAGCAAATTCTGTTTCAATGTGATACCTGCAAAATACAAGCTATGCCCGAATAATTAATTGACATGTCAGCCTAATTGAGTTGCTGCTGGTTGAAATTGGATAGTCAACTTTAGATGTATCGTTTTAGGGCTGGTTTCTTAGATATACGTTTAGGTAAATTGTTAGTTTGGTGGAATTAATTTATTTTTAGACGTCATTGGATGCAATTGTCACGTTTTTTTAAGTAACGTTAACGCTTATAAATAATAAAATATTACAATTTATAATAGGTTAACGAGAAAAAATATGAATTTTAATGAAAAATCATTCAAGCAACACGTCAACAAAATGCATCTTGAATAAATGATGCAGACAAGTTTAATACATCATTATTTACCTTGTCAAATACTTTAACAGGTTTAAATAGTTAAGTCTCTGGTAAAAGAGGTTTTAATGATATTGATATTTGTCTATTAAAAAAGAAATGTCTGAATTAGAGAGTATATTTTTGGTCAAAGAGCAAAGTGAAATTAGATAAAAAGTTGTTAGAAAATAAGAATAAACTTTAAGTTATATCAAAGCCTCTAAAGTTACATGCCATGTAATAAAAAAAATAAGATTTTTTTGAAAGAGTTTGATTCCTTAAATCCAATTAGATTTATAAACGTTTGTATTTTACCCTCTTTCTACTTCCAATAGAAAGCAAAAAAATCCCAACCTCTATTTTGTTTTATAATTAAAATCAATTCTTAATTCGTTTTATAATCTTGCGACAGTTTTTCTGAAGATGCCTTCCATTAAATTGTATGCAAATTGTCGTGGCAAGTTGTGATTTCTAAAGCTTTTAAGCTTCTATGTAACGCGCTAAATCAATTATTCACCACTATTTTGGACTGTGACATGGACAATGCCAACATAAAATCTCCTAGTAATATAAAATGTTTAAATAAAATTACGCTATATTCCGAAAAATATTAGCTGATTTAATTTAACAGTACGTGTATATTAATGTTCAAGCAAATAAAAAATAACTAAATACGTTCATAGTTTTGGAATGTTATTAATTATAATAAAATTAAAATATATACTTCTGTATATGTATATAACTAAACACTCAATATTTAAAACTCATCTAGATGGAGAGAGGCTCAAACAAACAAATTAGCAAATTGAAATAATTCAATTTTTCATTCATTTGGCTTATTGATTTTAGATTATCCTTTTGACTTCACGAGAACACAATGGAATGCAAAGCTCTGCTTATCTATACGTATGTCATGTAAAAAAAACTATACGCACTGTTTTCATAATTTTAAAAATAGTATGGATCAATGGATATGTAGTCCATTTTGTAAAGAGCTTAAAAGCTTTGCAAGTAACTCAAATAACGTAACAATTTGACCTTACTAGTTTTAACGTCAAAAAAATTAAAGCAATATCCAATATAATACATTTTTAACTTACGCAGAGCTTTTTTATTTTTGATCAGCTTATCAAGGCGGACATATTTGTTTTTATTTAATCGTTAAACTTCAGGTGAAGTATACTTTAAAAGAATAAGACAAGTTGTTAATTTGTAGGTGGTTTACTATTTTAGATTAAATTGAAAGCTTGTTGACTATGCTTTTTGGATACGGAATCTTTAAATTGATATACTTGGCCAAGGTAATCGACAAATTAATATAAAAATATTCAGCGTTAGAAAATAAATTGCAAAAAAGCTTATTAAAAAGGAATAGAAATGAGCGTTCACATATGATTTTTTTAACAACTTGTATATAAAGCAATGTATTTTAGCTCTACAAATGATTTAATTTAGTTAATAGATATTTAGATTTTATTATTATATTATATTGTATAATGAATTAAGTATTCAATTTTTCATCGATACTTGAACTTGTAATAACCATTAAAAAAGAAAAAAAACCACTATCTTTATTTTATATTTTTTAACTTGAGAATAAGAGTAAAATTTTAGTTCATTCGTACACCTTCTGAAATTTGTCTGTTGATGCAAAATTTTTAACACAAGTGGAGTTTCAAGTTATAAAATTTTATTTTGTCTTCAACCTAATTTAAAAAATAAGAACTAAAACACATTGATATTTTTTACCTTAATATAAGTTAATGCAGATTCAATCAATAAACTATATAAATGATATTACATAATACAAAGCGGCTATTTAATGTCATGCGTATCCAAGCAATATTATTAAAAAGTTTAACCGCAATTACGCTATTAAGTAATTATAATATGTCCAAAATTATTTGATCAAAGAAGTAAGCCAAGTTAGTTTGAACGAAAACTTATTTTCGATCATTTCCTATGTTTTCGTATTTATGAGATCAAACGAGTGTATCATTGATGAAATTATCGTTAATTACTACACTTTGATCTTGGTAAACTTTAACTAATCGTATTTCAACATGCCGGTCCCAAGAGTTGAAAGCTTTTTAATCTTATTAGTATTTGACCGCGTATAAAGACATGAGGATAACGCAAAGTGTGTGATCTTACGCAAGTGTCATTGATATGTCTATAAAACACAAACCGTAGACCTATAAAAAGTTCCATAGATATATTTATCAAAATTTACTTATTTATAATGATTTTAGAAAACCTTTTAAATCTTGATAAAAGCTTATCAGCACTTCAAAATAAAGTATTTATTCGTTAATTCAATTTAATATATTTTTTTTTAAAGTTTAAATGAATGTGTTTCATAAAAAAACGTTAGATAGACAAACAAAGGTGTAATGAATGTACTTATTGAAAGCACGACCAAAATAAAATTTTAACGCGAGTCGAAAGAAAAATGTGATTCAAATCGAGTGATGACGGATGTTTATAGAAGCTTTTATATTTTTTTCTTTCTGATACAAAATTTACTTTTGGAAATAAGGTAGAAGTACGACCATCAAAACTGAAAAAATAGTTTTCTTTCGTTTTTATTAAACACACACCTATAAAAATTACTTAATCGAACATTCTTTTTCTCTCCTTTATGACAAGAATGTTTACTGTCACTTTTTTTATATGATGTTTATATTTAATTTGAATGACTTCATTGCTTACGTGCATTTAAAAATAACAATTATTTAGTCGCATTTGAGCTTTATTTTCCATATAATCTTAACAATGTTCACTCTTTGTGAGCTCAAGTATACAAACAATAATTAAAGAAAACAGTTTATTCTAAATAAATAAATCATCGGATTTTCAGATAATTTTTTGGTATCAAAATAAATATCTAATGGCTGTGACGCATCTTTTTATTATTCATTTATATTTTGAGCTTCGTGCACGAACAGTGCTTAGTCCAAAACCGCCACCCTACGGAGTAAGAATATTAAATAATATGGGCCTAAGTAACGGATATAGGATTTTGGATATTGTGCTCGTTTATTAACCAATATAAATCTACTATAAGCAAAAGCTTTGCATCTAGGCGATTATTAAACTACTGCTTTTCTTTTATAATTAAAATATATTAAGGCTCATAAAAATAGAATAATAAAATAAATGTGAGAAACTCTATTCCAGTTGGATTAAGTCTCATCCAGTAGCTCAGTCAAGAGTTAGGATAACTAGATTGGACAATTTTACCCAAAATTTTAAATATAATAATTTCGTAGTCTTGGATCAAGGCAATTTTTTCATCGTTTTAGTTCAATCCTGCCAATGGAAAGTGAAGATACCAAATACCTTTCTGAAAGTTAATTATGTTATTACTCATATTTTCTATAGATAGGCGGTAACTTTGTTGAAGTTCATTTTTTTTATCTTTGTTACTTCACTTAACGAAAAAACTGTTTATTTTAAAACCTTGCAATGGTCTAATGTTGCTTCTCAAAAAGACGAAACACGTGTCACATTTTGTTACAAAACAAGTGAAGTAACCAAGTTATCAACATAAATCTTATATTAAATAATTAATCGTTCAATCGAATATAAAAGGAAAATTATATCATTCAACACTAAGCTTCCAATTTACCAACTTTTCTAATACATGTGTTTAAATATGTATTTGTTTTTTATTTTAATTAATAAAATAACATTTTTTCTTTTTTCAGATAGCCAATGATTGCTTACGACATGGATGTACCAGCCCTGCTGTTAGAAAATCACTTAATATGCTGGAAGAACGGAGTTTATATAGAAAGTGAAATCTAAGATTAGAATAAATCAAATGTTCCTTTAATTAAAAATAATAATAATCTACACAACTAAATAAAAAAAAAAAAAAATTTTCAAGGATTCAGTTTTTATTTATTGTCAAAATAAATCGAGAATTACGTAATAACGAAGATGTCTTTCGTCGTAAATTAAGCATTCGAATAATTTCACAATTGCGGACTACATTAAATCGTATGGCGCCCTCACCCACTGTACCCATAAATCCATTCCACGATCTCACTATTTCTTCCATTTTCTTCACAATTACATTCATACTCGTCCTTAAGCAACCAGACTTTGTGCAATCATCTACAATAACCGACCAAACATTAAACAGCGCCTCATTGCCGATCATAACCAAACCACCAATTATTTCCACACTCCAAGCGACTTTTACTCCATCGATTACTAGTAGTGCCTTCACAACGCCTGCATCAAATAGCTTATATTTCTCAAACGAGACTTTTATCAATCAGACTTCAACGAGTGCTACAACAAGTGACAACTCAACATACAGCATATGGTTTCCTGGGAATAATTCCCATTACGGAACAGCAGTTTCAGTGCTTATAACAATAATATTACTATGCGTTATAATCGGAACCATAGTAGGTAATATTTTAGTGTGTGTCGCTGTTTGCTTAGTAAGAAAATTGCGAAGACCCTGTAATTATTTACTCGTCTCGTTGGCGGTCAGTGATCTATGTGTTGCTATCCTTGTGATGCCGATGGCAGTTCTTAACGAAATACTCGCAATTTGGCCATTCGGCCCAGTGCTATGTGACTTGTGGGTTTCCTTTGATGTGCTTTCGTGTACTGCGAGTATCTTAAATCTTTGTGCTATATCAGTGGATAGATATTACGCGATAACTAAGCCCTTAGAGTATGGAGTCAAACGTACTCCTCGTCGTATGATTTTTTGTGTATTTTTAGTCTGGCTCGGGGCAGCTTGTATATCTTTGCCTCCTTTGTTAATATTAGGTAATGAAACCGAAGACTCTCAGTGTATCGTTTGTCAAAACTTTGGATATCAAATTTACGCTACTTTAGGATCGTTTTATATTCCGCTTATTGTGATGATAGTTGTTTATTACAAAATTTTTCGCGCTGCAAGAAGAATTGTGATGGAAGAAAAGCGAGCGCAGTTTCATCTAGAAAGTCATTCTTACTTAGAAATTAACGTAAAGAATGGAGGAGCAGCCGAGTCTAAGTTGCTGACTAAGCAAGGAGCGAACGCTGCAGCCCGATCATCGTCAGTCGCCACAAATACTTCTGTAAGTATATACCATACTGGTTATTTTTTTAATGTACTGAATATTTTTATATCAATTTCAACAAATAATGTTATAATTTCTTAAAAAATGTATAATGCGTTCTCGAAGGTATAATATATTTTTTGAAATCATAAACATTTTCACTTACTATTAGACAAATACAGTGTCAATATTGATATCACCATAGAGTAGGATTATAAAGCGGGTAAGTAAATTTTTAAGAAAATCAACACGTATTTTTCTACTTATACAGAGCTTATCAAATTGATTACGACTGCATACGATAGATTTTTTAAAATTACTTTAAAAACAAAAATCATAACTGTTATAAATACTGTTTTAAAAAAGAATGTCGTTAAAGCAATTTTAAATATAATGTTTGAGCTATTTATTTAACTACAATTCTATGTCAAAACACACAAATCTATTAAACATATTTTTATTTCAAAACATAAAATAACACAAAAATTTTCAGAATTAATTTTTCAATTGTATTTGATTGTCACAAAAATAATTAAAAGCGTTTATTGAATACTATTGTTTAATTAAGCATTCTCCGTGCCTAGATACCTGAATCTTTATAAGTTAATATATAAACCATGTTTTGTTTAACGAGTGTTTGCATGAATTTATAAATTAAAAGTCATTGAAAAAAAAAATACTGAATAATAACTGAAACTGCGAAGTATTTAACACATACCTGGGAAAACTTATGCCCGATGTGTATTTGTTGTGCTACACAATATGCGCTCTATAATCAATTGTTTGTTATTTGATAACACTTATTTTTTTATGAAAAAAATCTTTTTTCACAAAAATAGCTGGTGTCAAAGCCCCCTATAGTGAAAGCCATGCTATGGAGTTGAAAACAGGTACTTTTTTCAGATGAGCGGTCTGGATTCATAATGTTCAAAGTAATAGCACATCATTATAAAATCATTTGTTTCTGTTATATTGTAGGAAATACATATTTATATTGTTATTATATACCTTTTCAATTACATCTTTCTCAAAATTTATATTATAACGAAATTTTATTACTCCGTTAAGTTTATATCCATTCCTTCAAATAATTTATATTTTTAATGAGTGCAGCAGAAATTATAATTTTTATTAAAACTGATTTATAAAATAGTTTATCGCTTAACGATAAACGCTTTATCTAATTAACCATTTCGTTGCCTTCTCAGTTGTGGACTTGGATTATATTTTTTCCGGCGTATAAATCGCATGTTAAATGAAAACTTTTCTACGTAATTTTAAATACATGTATTTGTGTATAATTTTAATAAAAAAAAAGTTTCGCCGGAGCTAATCAATAAAAACTAGTATTGAGTCAGCGTTTCTTCTATAAAGGTTAGAAATGAAATGACGATGCACGATTGCGACAGATTTAAGTATTTTTTTCTCCCTTTACTATAATTATATTAGGGTAAGATAGGGTAAAGCAGATTAACACCATCACAGACGTACATGTGTTAGGAAAAAATCTCTGGAAAAATCATATAAAAAAACAGGCAAATGTTTTTTCAGGTGTTTGAAAGTAACTCATTCACGTTATTAAATATTTAATTCAGTTTGTTTTCATCCAATCTATTGTGAATTTATTTGTAAGATATTACTAATTATGGTTATCATACGATATTTATACTAATTACTACAACTTTTGGTAACAGTAATTTACCGTTTTTTTATAGTGTGAAAGTCAACCAATCTGACGCTTTTACTCCTTTGTCGTAAATAATATTAAATATTTGAGACTAAACCTTGTATTACATTTTTTTTCAATACAGTCAAAAGCACCTTTGAAATTTTATGACAGTCTTTATTTTCAAGGACTCCTTGGGTTTTTTTTTCATTATTGTAAGCCTGGTTGTATTAACGATCGAATAATTTTGAATAAAGCTAGTCGGGTTTTTTTCCAACTCTTTTCCTATTTAAAAACGCACTCAAGGCACCTTTTTATTTTCATAAAAAGTTTTAATACTTACTTAAGAATATTAAGGTGGGTTTAAATGTAATAAAATTCACTCAAAGTATTTATTACTTAAACTTTATTAAGATATTCTGTTAACATAGCTTATTATAATATCGGAATGATATCATATAAAGCTTTTCATAATATTACCAAAGTTGATATTTGTTTTAATAGCGTGTAGCATAATTCTTACCATCATAACAGTTAACCACTTTATGAGCTCATTTCAAGTTTCTCTTTTACTGCAGTTATTTAATCGAGTTATTATGCATAAGAAGTTATTAATTGAATAAATTTTGAATATTGGCTGTAAATTATTAATATTTATGTAATAAATCTGCAAAATAAAACTTTGTCAACAGACGTTGTTACTTTAAATTTTCTGACAACGGCCCATTTTCGGTCCGCTTAACATTGTTTCCATTATTTATTTCACAAATGACAGGTTGTTTTAGAAATCACTATTCCTGTATTTTGAGCATCGAGATGCATGTTATCCAATGATTTTCTCTTATTAGTATAGCGTTGTATGATTTTTTACTATATATTATAGGGAGCTTGTTATCTGTGTTTTCTGCAAGCCAATTAATTACCCTTTTTTAATATGAATAAACAATAACATAATTTTTATGAAATTGTGAATATATTTTTAGCGTTATAGAGGTTGTAAAACAAAATTGACCACATTCTACAATTATACTTAAAGTATGTTACATGTGTACGCTATACTTAAAAAATCATTTTTTCATGTTCTGAATTACGGATATTCATGAAATTAATCGATTTTATCATATTTAAGCGATCAGAACATTACATTCAATAAAAAAAAAACTTTTTTATAACTTACCTTAAAGTAATATGTTTGTATTTTTGGTTGCTTTCACTTCTAGCGGTTTCATATTTTTTTCACAGACTTTCAGTTGAGATTACCATATTTTAATTTAAATACTTTTGTATGCATCTTTTGTTGTAAAAATGTTATATTGTTAAAATAAAAAACATTTATTCATCGATTATGTTGACCTGAGTCATTAATGCGATATTTTAATTGTGTTTGTGTTTTTTTACAGTGCGGCGTCGAAAAATCGCTTTCAACAATAGGCCGGTGCTTTTCCGGCGAGCAACGGAAATCAAACGAATCACAATGCCCTATGCTGCAACAGTGTCAGACCCCACTCAACAAGCCCGGGGGTGTCCAACCCCAAAACGAAAACGCAGCCCCGGAAGTTAAAACAAAACAGCAACCACCAAAGACGAAGAAAAAAACGTGCGCGTTCAAAAAAAGGGACTCTTTGAACGTTTTCAAAACGCAAAAAGATACGAAAGATATGCACGTTACTAGTTCACCTCACCAAAAGAAGTTACGTTTTCAATTAGCCAAAGAGCGAAAGGCGTCTACTACGCTTGGAATAATTATGTCAGCTTTTATATTTTGCTGGTTTCCCTTTTTTGTATTAGCCTTAGTCAGACCGTTTTTATCCACTCAAGATTCTATTCCACATTCATTATCAAGTCTTTTCTTGTGGCTCGGTTACGCGAACAGTTTATTAAACCCCATCATTTACGCAACTTTAAATAGAGATTTCAGGAAGCCTTTCCAGCAAATTTTATACTTCAGGTGTTCTAACCTTAATCATATGATGAGAGAAGAGTTTTATCATAGCCAGTACGGTGATCCTGAGCAGCATTACTGCGCTGTGAATAGCTCTCATAAGACGCAGGCTTACGAAGAAAGTGTAGAAATAGTTACAGCAGATGAACGTGAGCTGAAAGATAGGACTTCTGAAAGCTTTCTATGATCCGAGTCTCTCAGAGACATTGACAAGGATGTTACTGTGATCTAAAAAACGAACTCGTCGGTAAATGTCAACTGTGAAGTTTTCAGTGGCTAATCGACTTGATTAAAAAAGTGAGTGATATGATAACGGTCTAGTCTTAATAAAAATGATATTGTGACATACATAAGTTACCTAATGTGTTATTAAATAAGTTAGTTTTATTTTATGCATAGACAAATAAATAAATACATAATTTAAATTGGTAATAAAATATAATAAAGTACCTAATAACTTGGATACTTAATATTGTAGCAATAATAGTTTTAAAATACTGTGATTTATGAAAACATAAAGATTTAAAACAGTGGATGATTAAGTAGGTCAAAAAGATTATGTTTTGTATATAAAATAATACATTTAGATAGTATATAAGTAAGTATGCGTGTATTTTTTTGTTCCGACAACATCTTAAGCTCACGCGTTTTGAGAGCTGCATTATATTAATTAATTAAAACATACCTGTTACCACACAATATTTTTAAATAAAATTCAATGTGCAAATTTAAATTGAAACTATTTTCATGCCAATTGGCTATAAATGAATGTAATATTTCGATATGTAAAGGGTATGGACGATGTCGTGTATGGAAGCAAAAAAACGACGAGTATAATAGAAAACTTTTTTAAGTGGCTTCTATTAAAATCCGCATAAATTTGTAAAAAAAATGGTAGTAAAAACATAAATATCATAACTGTATCATTGATCAAACTCTGGTTTTGAGAAAGTGCATACTTACGTATTTTTAATTTTAACTTACCAATTTTGAAATGATATATATTTCTTATTATTTTGGGTTCTTTTTATTAATACAAGTTAACGGAAACAGTAGTGGATAAATGAAATCAGTTAGGCACACACCATTTTCATTTATATGGGCACAACTTTTGTATATTTTTTTTACAATTATAAGATTGATAAAATATAAGAAATATTGATGTTTTAAAATAATGTAATCGCTGAATAATCATAGATTTAATGTTTTTCAAATCTATTTTCAAAACTAGTTACATATTAAAAAAAACTGAGGTAATTTTTTTTGAACAAGTATATTAAGCGTAAATAATATTTTGCTTCGAATTGATTTTCAAAATATTTTGTATGATATAGCAATCATTTTTTTTGTCTAACCTTTGATGAAATTATTAACCATAAGTTAGTATCTTATGCCATCTATAAAAATTGCTTTTATGCTACTAATATAGTGTTTTTTAAACAGTTGTCACCTTTCAACAAATCAATGATATATTGTTAAAAATGTTATGATTTCATCATGCAACTCTATTTTTTTTAGTAAATTATTTTTGACTGATAGATACAAGTATATAATGCAATTTCACACATATTTCACCGTGTTTTTATTTTCTTAGATTGCTCCCAAGTATTAAATACAGCTCATACAAAAAGATTATTTATTGAAGTAATTTTAAGCAAAAATTTTTAATATTTTAGTTTTCAAATGTAAAAAAAATATGACATACGTGTATGGTAAATTATTTAAATTAATATTGAAACAAAACTATTAACATATCATACGCGATAAACAAAATATATAATTTATAATTGAATGGTAAGCATTCATAAATTTTTTCAAGAGCTTTATTTTTTTAGTGTAATATATACAAACATACGATTTACTATTTTTAATTTTTTAAATCTGTTTTTATTTAAAAAGAAACACAATGTAGTTTTAACAGAACAATATACTAAATTGCTTGATTTTCTTTATAAGATTTTTATATTATATATTATATTGTGTTATATGCATTGCTTTCAATGAATCTACAATTTTAAATCGGCAAACCATAGTGTATATTATTCATATTTCAAACACAAAACTTGAAATGCTTGTGGAATTGATGTTTTAAGTATTCACGCAATTTAGTTATTCAATGCATTTTTAAAACGTTTTAATAGTTATTTATGAAGTACCAAGGAATTGGTGAAATAATCAATTGAAAATTTTATTTCTTTGGTGACCTATCTTCTATTTATAAAATATATTTTTTAGTAGAAAGAATGATAACATGGTTCAAAAAGATATTGTTTTATTGAAATTCTTATAGAAAAGTTTTTTATAAAATATTTCCTTGCCGCAAATGAAATTGCGTACAAATAGACAATTTACACATACCAATATCAAATGAAAAGTAAAAGAATCATTTATATTATATAAGTTGCTTAAGTTACATATAATATTTATTTATTTATTAAAATGTTTTATTATTGTGTTTTTTTTTAATATCGCCAGTCAGACGATAGGAAAATATTAAATTTCATTGTAAATACCAAAAAACCAAATACATATAATAAATTAATGATATATTTACTGTTATATCGATTAAAAATTGTACCAAAAATGTTGATCGACTTTTTTAAAGCAATATTCTTTGTTACTTTTACTTATCACTTATTAAAAATTGTTGTGAACTAAAAGTTAATGTGAATTAACATTGAATAAACTGTGAATATATATTTTCTTTTTCTTCCTAACCAACTCGACTCAAAATTTTATACTGTACACTCCAATACATTTATTAAAAAGTATTGTTACACATTAATTATGAACATAATATGTTTTTTTTCACAATAATTGTAGTCTTTCAATTCTTAAAACCTTTGGTTCATCAACTTCTATACAAAATATTTGAATAGTCAGCATCTTCTTAACTCATCTTAAATATTAGTTTAGAATTAATAATACATCGTTTTAAATGAAACTTTCTTCTTCCGCTGTGAGACATAAAACTAAACTTACTACTTTCATTAGAAGTTCAACGACAATAGAGTTATCTTAAATGAAGAAGCTTAGCTGGATCTATTTGACGTAAGTTATCATTGTCAAGAGGAAACTTGAATTAGTTCAATTGAAGTAAAAGAAGACCAAACTGAATGTAGCCGAGACAAAGAAGACTGTTTCAAACTATGTAATTTTTAAACGTTAAATGCCATGGTTTTGATACAAATACTCTTGCGCTACATAGATAAATGAATAAAGCATCAAAAAAATATGACAGATTCGATCCAACGAAAGACGATTACGAAGATGAAAAACAATACTGTAAATTATGGGATTATTACACACTAAAACAGTTCCTGTATAAATTTCTCCTTTGGTAATGAAAATGCATATTTCAATTGAGCTTAAATTCCATATCACTTTAGCTATTTTCTTTGGTGAATGCGTTCACACTATGTAGCTTTATAGTAGTAACCCAAAATACTGCTCTGAAGAGGACATTCTCATTTATCAAGTTCCTGAACATATTCTTGGCATGTGTGGGAAGGAACGTAACGTTAAAACAGTGATTGGTAACCTATTATTGTCTTGCATATGTAAGCAGTAAGCACCAATTTGAAATCGATATGGGCTTAATTATCAAAATTAAAAAATGGATTATATACAAAGCAAAAAAAGTGGATATTATTTACCCGTTATTTTTTTACCTTTATAATAAATAATATCAGTCATAACATTTTGTATATATATTAAAACGACTTTTAATGAATAAATCCAAATTTTTCAGTCAACAGGCGTTTTTGAAAACATCCAAATATAATTTTAGTAAACTACATAATGTTGCATTGAATAACAAAAATATACAAATCACAAAACTTTTAAGATGAAGTTAAACGTAAGTATATTATTTTGCAGTGATCTACATCAAACTTAATACGGTTTCTTATTTCTTCCGTGAAATAAAATAGAAACAATAAATTATTTTTCAGTTATCAGCCCTAACTACAATCTTTCTTTTATTAATGATAGCTGCTTAGGCGATATGAGAAATAAAAACAAGATTGTGGTCACGGTTGATAACTGAAAAATACTTTTTAAGTTATTATTTCACTCATTTCAAACACTTTATTTTGAGCTCCTAATTTAAGTCATCTAACATTGTTTTGATATTCACATATAACTTCAAAAAACAATGTATTCAGGATTACAATATAAAATTTAAAACAAGTTATGAAGAACAAGTTAAACCGCTAGCGAAATAATAAAGCCCGATTAATTATTACAAATAAACTCAGGTACTACAGCAATTAATGCATTGAATTTACAAAAAATTGTACACTGAAAGACAATAGTAAAAAGGTTAAATAAAATACGATTAAAAACCTTATGATCATAATAAGGAATATATTTTTTTATATTGCTAGTTATTGGATAAACGTCAGTAAAACATTTATTCTACAATACATTTGTTGTGGATAACTTCCAACTACTCCATGACGCCAACAGCGGTTTCACTCGATGATAATTGCTTGTCGGATGGACGGATCTGCCTAGTATAAGCAAATACCAACGCAAATGAACACCTGAGCTATCTACAAAGGTGAGTACTTACACATCCGGGAAAGCGCTATTCAAAGTAGTTCACTAGTGTGTATTTATGAGAAGACTTTTTCTTAGTCGAGAAGATCGTTTCCTTTAAATATAGTTTTCTATAATAAAATTGCAAATTTTCGGTCTTGTAGCACTGTGGTCAATGTGTATAGTTTCCTTGACGTATTTTACAGGTTTGAACCCTAGTACGAACAGCATTTTTGTTCAATTGATTTACCAATTTCTGTTCGAAACCATTGATGCTTTTTATGTCAAAAAATGACCTCCCACCATTCCAATCCTAGAACAACCGGGCGTAGCGAGATCAATTTTCAACGACTTTATAAATTAAATTTGAATCGTTCAAACTATGTACATTCTCACAAGTTTTGTCATTAGCGACCCGGGTTTCGCCTTTCGGCATCTTCAGGCATTCAAGTGCACGGATGAACGGGTCGTTAATGACAAAATTTGTGAGAATGTACATAGTTTGAACGATTCAAATTTAATATTGAAATTCCACCAAGCACCTTCAGTCGAAATCTTAAATTAGACTTTATAAATGTTGTTTTATCTTGAAATGGTTAGAAAACTGAACTCTGGCCAAAAGTATTTTTTACAATAATCTAATTGGAATGATTGAGTATCATGTGCAATTAAAATTTGTGTGATTTATAACTTACGATACCAATATAAACGAATATATAGTTTGTTTGTATAGATAATTAAAATTGACAACATCGTTATTCTACTGGTTGTGTTTCTAACCATGATACGTAATTCATCTTTTTGATAATCATCTTCAGTCATATTAGTCACAAACACAATTAGGGAATAAAATAGTTCAATAATTTTATTATGTTACGTCCAATCATAGTCTTAAAAAATGTAGTTAAGTTATTTTTTAAAATAAAGCATATCGCTATTTTTGTAGGGTGACTGATGGAAAAATGGGTTTAGTATGTTTTTTTCATCAAATGTAAAATAAGTAAGCACGCTCATGAGCGATACAACAAAATGAGATATTTTAACGGCTTTTGCCTGAACATTTAATCAAATATTTTGAAAAACTGTATTCAAAGAGATAATAAAAATAAAATTGAATATTATTATCAAATCAGTAATTTTATTTATACTGGGTATAGCAAAGCACGTGGTGGAGTTAACAATTCTGTATTTGAAAACATAGAAATATTAAATAAATAAATATTAAGTTGAGCGCTCGGCTCAGCCATCACACCATCAACGCATTTTGCTTCATTTACGATTCTCACGGGCTAAAATCCCAGTATTTAAATATTCATAAATAAATTCATGGATTTCTATTGCATGGCATAGTTGTCTGTGATGTCTAAAAATAGGGCGCACTGGAAACAAATAACTAACTTCTATTCCTGTCCTAGTCTTATCCTCCTTTCCTTTCACTCGTCGAAAAAATTGTGGTAAGCCAACTGAGTAACGAAAAATTCTCGTAGATATAGTATACCCCAGATAAGGAGCGGGCATAGTTAAAACAACAAAGAATACTTATTTTGTTTTTGTTACATATTTTTAAAATAAGTAATATGTTAATGTATAACTAACTATGTTTCGGATATTTTTTAATTTGCATACAATAGTGTTTTCTGAAAATTAATTAAACTACACGTTTCACGAAATCGAGACTACCAAAAAAATATGAAATAATGATCATAAAAATATGGTATTTTTCAAATCTTCTCAATTACAGTCTAGACTCCAAAATTTTCTTAAATTATATATTGCTTAATTTTTTCGAGAAATAAAAAAAGTTACCGCTCATCAACCTAATACATATTTTTAAACTCCTTTGAGAAATGAAAGCAAGCGGTGGAATAAGCGAGAGATTATATATTATGAAAATATTATTTTCAAAATGTGAATCGTGATATTACTACGAAAAAATGCATTTTGAACGCTAGACAAAAATAAATATAATTTTCTTTTTTTGAAATTATTAATGGTGAGATTCTCTTTGAGACAGCTTTCTTTTAAGTTGGTGGGTGCTTTTGTGTCATTTCAATATAGTTATGATAATTTGGTTAAAAAAATGGAAATAAAAATATTTTTTACCCAAAACACATACTATTATATATTTTAACTTGTATCAAGTATTATGTTTGTTTTTGAAAAGCACATTCATAAAAAAACTGAACTTTTATAATAGAATACAATAAAAGTAATACAAGTTTTTGTCGCGATTTGTTACACACATATAACTTCATAGATAACTATAATCTACGTATCATTCAATATTATTTTCTATCAAATAATCCACTTTTTTTTCATATCGATCATAGCGTCTTCATTAATTATACAGTTCATATATGTAATACGTTTGCTGCAAACCAAGTTTCACATTGCTTTATTTCACTTAAATGTATGTATATGTGGCCGAGTGGTCAACTTCGTTAGGTTCGGTAGCGGATTGAAATTCTAGTTCGGCAGTTATAGATATTGAATTTTTATTTGTTTTACGGGCTATATGTAAAAAACATGGATTTTTGCGTTGTCTAAGTTTCATCCCACACATCCGATTCTAAAAACAGAGTATTTCTAGCGTGATTTTAAGTCGCTAGCCTTGTCCTAGCTATTTTCTTACTCTACTCGAAAACAATGAACAGTTATTTTGGAGCAATTTGTGATCGGTAAGTTATATGGGACCTTCCACACGTGTCACATTGAGAGCGTTCGTGGATACAAAAAGATGTAGTTAAGTAATTTATTTTGACCAAAAATGTTTTTGTAACAAAATAATAAATAAATGTTGCATTTATAAAAAAAGTTGTGGCATTGTTATTTTTACAAAAAAAAAAGATAGGTCAGTTTTTTAACAATATCTAACGATTTAGAGTAAGAACACTAAGAGGAAAAGATTTCCACAAAATTACATGAATTGTCTACAAATTCAGTTAACTTTAAGAACTTTATTAATAATCTTTGAAGCATAAAAAAATGTAGTGAATGTTACATACAATTAAATTTGAGTATAATGACTTCAAAAATCATAAAGGCTGCTTATTCTGTCATATCATTTTATTGATATTTGATAAAAAAACATCGGTATCGAACTGCCCAAAAATCATTCTACCCGTCTTTTGTTTATTGCTACGCAAACGCTTCTACGCGCCTAAAGTTTTTTTCCCATTTATTCATCGTTTTACGATTGAATTGAATCAATCATGACAAATTGAATTGAGATGTGAAACCTACGAGACATCAAAGTTTTCTGTCAGAATATTTTTCATCTACATTAAATTTGTTTGCATATTACATCTTGACTGATAGCATCACGTAACGTACGAAAAAATACTAAACATCAGTTACTCATCGTCTCTTTCTTCAATTTATTAATACATATTTCATTTTATTTTAAATATTTATGAATATTACATGAAAAGTGAAAAATACTTCATTTGAAGAGTAACCAAAACATGCATTGCCTAGCTACCGGTAGCTTATGGTGGTATTTTTGAACGCTACTAGCTTCACTAAAACCCCTGTTTATCTAAAAATTGTTTTTGTAGAATTAAAAAATAAAGCATCTTTTATCATATTGTATTACTTTGTTTCACGAAAGGTAAACATCATTTTTCAAATTGTCAAAAACCGTTTAAATAAAAATAGATCTGCTTGAAATTATGTTAATTGTATTTATTGTTGGGTGTGTTGTGTAGTGGTCTACGTTGTTGGTTGTTGTGGAGGATCTCACGGGTTCAAGTTTTAGTACGAACAATAATCGACTTCTGTTCAAAGGCATGGGTGTCTGCCATGTCTAAAAAATTCCTCCCACCCTTTCAATCCTAAAATATCGGAGAGATGCGAGAGTGATTAGCTTACTTGTAGTCCTGTCTCAGCTTTATCCTTTCTATCCCAAGTTTATTCGAAAAAATAGAGGTTTATGAACTAAGTAACAATCAGTTTAGAATTATTTTCATTATGTACACTTCCATAAAATTCTTGGTCAAACACGACCCGGGTTTCACCTCTCGGCATCTTTCGGTACTACTCAGTGCGCTAATGCACTCGAGCATTTGTAAATAGTTCTAAATTAACGTTGAATTTCCATCAAGCACCTTCAGTCGAAATTTTAAATTATAAGTTACAATCAGTTCTCGTAGAGAAAAATATGTTGAAATACCTCCATTAGAAGGCCATATACTCTACATTAAGAGCGGGCATAGAAAAAATATACACACTACCATAAATAACAAAAAAACTTAAATATTAATAATTAATTAAAAATATTTATAATTTTTTTAACATTTAATTCCAATTTCATACTGTCATATTTGCTGACTTTATTATGTGATATGAGATTTTCTCAGGGCTGTGGAGTAGTATAAAAAAATGACTCTGACTCCGACTCCGACTCTAGGTTCAAAATTTAAAAAATAACACCGGCTCCGGCTGAAGCACCGCGACTCCACGACTCCGACTCCACAGCCCTGGATTTTCTAGTTTAGCATTATTATATATAATTATGTAGATGACGTTGTACATAAAATAGCAAAAATGCGTTATATCATGTATCTTGTTTTAGTCTTTGAAAGCAACTTTTCATTTCATGAACATCGAACATGACACTGACCATGAGAGTGCTCTAAGTACATGTTTACATATTTTCAGCTAATGTAAAATCGTACACAACATGTCAGTTTACAGTGATTTAGTTGCTAACGCCGCCATCCCATTTGGAAATTATAGAAAGGTGTTTCAATTTGAAATGACATTTTTTTATAAATTTTACCTCCTGAAGTTAAGCACTTCTTTACTTTCGGGACTTCTATAAAGGAAAGTTTGGTCAAAATATTTCCATAACCTTTTCCCGCATGTATTCTAAAGCTATGTTTTATTTATGAATTTGTCACCTGATGAAGCTTTAAATGAAAAAAAGTAATTGAATTTATTTTTAACAGTATTTATGATTTTAGTTTGATTCAACAAAAAGCGTAGCACAGAAAATTATACTAAAGCGGTCTACTAAATACAAGAAACAAGCATGTTGAATTATGTATACAAAATCTTTTTTTTTAAATTGCTATAACTTTTCAAAACTGGTCAAAATATTTTTTGTAAAAAAAATATATAGCATTCATTTAGAGTAAGTATTTAAGTATTACCATCTGATAATGACATAAATTAAAACGATAAAATTACAAATTATCAAACGTATATTTTTAATATAAAATTGAATTTGATAACTCCAATCCACTTGTTGTAATACATGTTTTGCCTCTTTGAGAAGAAGTTTTCACATTCAATTTTATATCATTAATAAGCATTTTAATTTTAATGGTTAACGGATCTCATTTCTTCCAATATGAAAAGCTTTGGCATTCGCATACAACTAACAAGGATAAAAAACACAAAAAAAAACATCAAGGGAAAAAAAAATAATTGCTCAAATGCAAACTTGAACTATTTTAATATCTATTATGGCTAAGATGCTCACTAGATCGCATTTAGTGCAATCACAATCACCACAAACAGTAAATATTTTTTTACAGTATGTAAGAATAGCCATATGGAAAAACTAACCTACAACAACAACATCAAATTTCAAACAAGGCTATAAATAAAAATAAAAATTCACAAAAGAATTTAACTTTTAAAAAAATATATAGTTATCTTGGTGTTTTTTTTTTGTTTATCATTTTTTTATGACTTACGAAGATTTTAATTGTGTTACATTCAATCTTCTAATTGAATTTTTATTTTATATTAATGCATCAAAGCTAAAATGTGCCTACCTATATTCGTTAATTACAATATTTGAATTTTGAGCGAAAATCTAGCCCGTAAGTAGAAACTGACGTTTAGGAATAAAATCAAGAATAATTTGGTTTTATATTTGAATGATTATATAATAAATTTAAGTTGTGTGCTTTTTTGAACGTCCTTCTCTCATAAATGTAAAGACGCTTATTTTTTTATGCCTTCGTTCCTTTTAGGTGTAATCTAATATGACCAGAAACTTTTTTGCCTTACTCTCTTTTTCATCGCTGGTATTGATCAAAAACATAACAACACTTAGTACTCATGTCAGATAAAATATTTTTCTTTTAAAAACTTTGCTTGATTTACAGGAAAACATATTTTTAAACAGTAAATACTCCGGGTGTATTAATAAAATATAATATAAGTTTAACGCGAGAAGTAACTACGTAGATAACTGAGCATCATAATTTTTTTTAAAAAAATCTGTTTTATTCATCGTTTTTAAAATATAAAAATATGTTCAGGAAATAAATTTGATTTCTATAAGAACTATTTTTAATAAATCATCAGCTTGATAACATTGATATTAAGCTTTATCAATTTTCTAAATTGAAATCGAAATATTTGAGATTTATATACCTTTCCTAAGAAAAATATAAGTGGAGCAGTGTCGTTTAAAAAATGCGTCTCAGACTCCAACTATCATTTTGAAAATGTTGAAATAAAAATTTTGGCTTTCACTTTTTTTTCAAATTTCACCAAAAAAAAGTTAGACCTTGCAATGATTAACATATATCTGAAATCTTCATGCATTCAATATTTCAATTAGGAACTTTAAACAACCAATCTATCGACCCGTAATAGACAGAAAATTGTATAGGACATTTTTTAATTTTTATAGGAGATGGTTTTTTTTATTATGTCAGAAAAAGGAATTCCTTAAGTGAAGTAAGTAAATAGTAACATATGGCGAATGACTATCCTGGTTTTATACTGACTACTTTCAGTTATCAAGATCAGCGTTTGTCAACCGGGGGATACGTGGAACAAACTGTAACAATTCAAAACACTAAAATGCACAGGCTTAAAGGTCAGGCGAATGAGATAAGGCTCTAATTTTTTTGCCACTGACGCCTTAGGCAATATTGAACAATTGTTGGTTTAAAACGAAATTTACCAAATAGTGTCGCTTAAGTTCTTTTGCCGATTTTAAGTCAATGTTTTACACAATACACACACATTATTTTTATAATTGTTAAGTTATTTAAAATATTTAACCTTAAAATGAATTCGAAATTGTTAGGATTTTAGGAACTCCTACTCTGACTGAAAAAACAAATTAAAAATGTTTTATTCTGTTACGACGTTTTGGTTATTTTATTTTTATTTAAAAATGAAATCAGCAGGACTTATTCTTTTGAAATGTTTTAAGAGCAAAGATATGAAAAAATTCTTTATACTTTTTATAACATAGCAACATCCTTTATCAATATTTACAGAGCACTCGAAATTGAGTGAGTGTAACGCATGTTGTCTTTTAGCATACATAGTTCTTTTTACCCGTAAAAATATTTCACAAAATTCTCAAGGAAAGCTCCAGAAAGATATGAAAATACATTATATCACAATGATAATTCCGTTATCTCAGTAGATTCTTATTTACTACCAATTTTTTTTATACTTATCTGTTTTATTTTAAGCTCAAATATATTTAAAACATGTCCGCTCCCAATGTGGAGCATATTGACTCCTAATGGAGTTTATCTCAACAGAAGTTTTTCTACGAGAACTGCTTGTTACTCAGTTGGACAACATCTCTTTTTCCAAAGAGAGTAGGGATAGAAGGGTAAGGCTAGGACAAGACTAGTGGTAAGCTAATCGCTCTCGATATGCCGGTTCATAGGATAGGATGGGAGGGGGGAATTCAAGACATCACATACATCCATTCCTTCGAACAGAAATTCATAAATCGATTGAAAAATCAATTTATAAAAGTGTCCGTACCGGGATTTGAACCCGTGCCCTCCGTAACCGAAACCAACGACGTTGACCACTCGACCACACAGGTGGCGTAAATATATATTATATTGAAATCAAAAATTTATTAACAGATTTATTTTTTAAAAAAGCTATATCAAATTTTCTTGTTAAATAAAATATTATTCACTGGTGTTTGTTTTTGTAACCATGTAAATTCCCGTTGTAAAGCATATGGACTTGAATCGGATATATTTTTCTCTTTAAACGATGTTCACTGAGAACTGATTGTAATTCAGTCGCCTAACCTTTTTTATTATAGTAAGAGTGATAAAATAAAAGATGGGGCGCTATGACATGACTTAAAACATAGTTAATTATTTTTTCATCCAGTGAAATAAAGTCGGAAACTACCACACACTTGTTAAAAGAAAGGATGTTTCTCAGTGGCATATGAAATCATGTATATTATAATATAGATATTAATTCGTATTATCGATAAAGAATATTCGAAGCAATAAAATCATTACTTTTTGTTTCAGTATTTCATTATTAAATATCAAATCTCGTCAATGAGTTAACATATATTCACGGATTGAAATTCGAAAATAATTTTCTTTTTGTAAGACAGTTAGTTGTTCTTGGTGAAAATTCCGCTACAAAAAACAAGTTTTACAATGACGCTAGCTGAACTTAAATATTAGTGTTGTATTATGCTCTAGATACGAAATATTTTTGAGAAATCGTGGACATGAGTTGTTTGTTCTCCCAAGGTGTAGAACCAGCCTGCCAATGGGAATGCCACTGGGGAGAGCTTTAACGGTGTTCAACAATATTGCTTCGGATGTTGACATATTCCACGTAGACGTGGGTGAGTTCCGACGAATGCTATTTTTTATGTATTAAAGAAGAGTTCGTCGGAGCTTACTCATTTGACTTCCTTGCCATTTTTTTTTCTACTACTTTTGATTTGAATTAGACTATGTTTTTTAAATTTATAATTTGTCAACCTTGTGCAATGTTAATTAAATAAATAAATACGATTTTTTTACAATTATTACATAATAATAATGTAGAAAATGCACAATCATCAAACAGAAAAGCGTTTGCTTAAATTAAATATTTTTTTATTTTAGCCTTTGACAATAAAATAAGTATTTATTAGTGGTATGTGAATTTAACAAAAAAATCTAAAAATAGGTCGTACCGAAATAATTATATATGATTTTTCAAAAGATTTATTAATGCTTTTTGCAACGCTATTCTAAGTAGTGGTTGGGGTATAAATATCAGCCCCTTCTACGAAATGTTTGCGCAAGTACCATGCGTCATACTGCGGACGTCCCCCCCTATTGACGGCTTTTGACACTACACCCTATTGCGGGTCATACAAAAATGACTTATTCAATCGAACCTTAATGTATTACTTTTAAATTGCGATATTTTCTTTATATTTGGTTGATGTTTTTGTTTATATGAATTAAAAATAATTGTGAATAAATCATAACGACATTATGATTTTTACGATACATTCATTTATTATAGGTATTCATCATAAGTTGTGTAGTATCAACGTTGTACGCTTTTATTCTTATTACATAACAATCAACTCTAGGATGAATATTTCAGTTTAAACAAAATCAAAGGATATTAATTATTCGTTTCAAATAAAAAACGATTTTTTCCTAATCGCAAGCAGGTTTGAAGCTTTTAGGAGGCATCCGCAGTACGTGACCCAGCCAGTTCCAACGTCTTTTCATAACCTCTGACGAGACGAGGCGCTGTCTTGCACGTTCTCTTATCTCCGAATCCTTCACAAAAGCTAACCACAAGTCAGGTGCCATGATTTGCTACCGTAAAGCAGTACAGTATTTATCAAATATTCGAATAACAAAATGGGTCAACTACATTGAATGATTCCATAACAATATCTATTTAATATGCAGTATCATCGTAGAAGCTATTCAAAATGTTAAAAAAAGATTTCTTGTATTGTATAGGTCATTAGCTGTTGATAAAATAAATATTTATTTCGTTGGTAAGTTTAAGCGAGTTACTGTTTGGAACCAAAATCTGGAACTCAAGTTATTGTCATAGATGAAATGTTACTAGTGTCTACTATTTTTTTTATTATGAATACTGTAATATTAAATTTAAAAAAACAGTCCGGCTAAGGAATAGTTCAGTGCCACATGGCTCAAATTTTTTTTTTTATTAAAGCTTAGGAGAACACATACGGCTTCAACTTTAAGGTTATATATAAAAATGAAATACTAATAGGATTATAAAGATAAAATTATTTAGAGCGAAGATATAAAATAAAAAAATGATTCTCTGCGTTAACGTTATTCGCTATAATAAAATTAACATGTCGTCTTTTTCGGAAAGTTGTACGATTTCATATAAAAAGCTTGTCAAGAATTATTTCTTGTCACTTTGATTTAATTTTCATATATTATATAAAAAAAAATCTCTTAAAAATCAAATTCATTCGGTTAGTTAATATTTGACGTATAATGTTTTGAAAATAAGGAAAATTCGAGTGATTGCAATACCATGTTTCTGAGTGTACATATATATTATATTAATTAATTTGACCCAATCAAATAATCGTCATACCAAATATTTAACATGCTATATTATAAAGCCAACTCACAAATGTTTACAGTGAATATAATGATTTTCAGGTACTCAGTTTTCATGATTGACTTTACATCTGATTTAAAAAAAGTTATCTTAAAAAAATTGACGACAGGGGTTGTAGGTTTTGTTCCAAAGCTTCTTTGAATCGTTAAACTGATGGAAATTTATTCGCGGGATGTGGAAATTATTATCTTTGGCTGGAACATAATTTAGACTAATCCTCTTAAAATTCTATAGCCATTCAATACTAATTTCGTAATTCCTATTTTTACTAATTTTCTAATTTTAGGATTTTTCCATCTCGACACCGTAAGATTTCATTATAATATAAAAATTACAATTTTATAATTAGCTTACTACCAAATTGAATTTTAATGAATGACTTTGGCATAAAAACGGCAAATGTCACTAAACTCATTTATACCGGAGAGTTGTTCAGGGCAATTTTATTAATTCTGAAATGACAAACCACGGAATTTAGTCTGATTAAATATATATTTAAAAAAAGTTTAAACTACGTTTTAATTGTTTTCTTTGAGCAGATAGATCTACAAAATTACAGGAAAGTTGAAAATTTTGAGTTTTTTTTTCCAAAACTGACTATTTCCTTTTTTGCGATTTATTTACGTGTGCTGTCATATAGCACTGAAGAATTACAGCGATCAATTATTGTATTTTTTTATTGCGTTGCAGCTAGGGCATCCAATCCCGGGATCACGTTCAATTTTCTGATCCCGAAATCCTGGGATTGAAATGTCCGTGATCTCGAGATTGAGAAATTTTGAGCAAATCCCGAAAATTGTCACGAAATTGGCAAATTGAGGATTTCAAATTCCTCGGTGAGCTAATCCCAATAATCAATCAATCGGGATTGAAAATAAATCAATCCCGAAATCCCGGTATTGGAAAAAGGCTCCGGGATTGGATACCCCAGTTGCAGACCGAGGTGAACGGTACTCGCAATAATTAATATTGACATCTGTTGCCAGTTAGTCTTGAAGCATCACATCATTTCAAAAACATTATTTTAATGTTTTGCCTTCAATCAAGCTCAATTAATATTATGTGGTTTGGAAGCATGCATTCACTCATATATTCATAATATATACCTGATTCAAAGTTATTTTTAAAAATCTGACGATCTCTGGTTCATAGCATGGATGTGCTGATGTTTTGCAGGTGTTAAAATCCTTACGAAACAAGCTTCTAGGCCTCTAAGCCATACACAAAAACAAGTATTGTGAGGGTATTATATAAGTGACCTATTGTTTTTCTTCAAAGTCACCTTCCATGCTATACAATAAGAATTTTCGATTCAGCTCGTAACGAAATATGCTGCATGCATTTTCTCGTTTGAATTCCTCACTAAATATTTCGTATAGCTTAACAAATTTTTCATCTTAATCGTTTGTGTGAGGCAAATAGAAAAACCAGTCATGTATTTATACAACAAAACCAGAGAGAGTGAGCTTATGGTGCAATTTAAGTCATAAAATGTTTTTTTGTGAGCTATAAGTGCCTATACATCAAAATCGAAAACCGTTTTGCTAATGTCGCTGACCAGTTTTATGACAGAACATTTTTTTTATGCCACACCTGCCTATCAAACTAATAAAGATTACAAAAATAAAAACAGCACAATTTTTAATTTGAGCACTGGGATTTCCGTAAAAAATTAAATAATTTATTTTGCTTTAAGTTTAATATGCTGGTTTGGTTCTTAACCATATATTAAATCTTGAAAAAAAAATGTTTTAAAAATATTAATCAAATTGACCAATAAATAAAAATAAAATACGATTCCGTAGTTATTTCCGATATTAATGTTTAGTCGAATAACGAAGTATCAAACTAAATTGTCCATTTAAGCGACTGGTAGCTGCAGATATATTGTCTACTCCAGAAATGACGTGATATCAATTCAAACTATCCATTGATTAAGTTGATTGCTCGTTTAGAGTCCATTCACCAAGAGTTATTCAATCAGCTTAAATCTATCAAATAATTGCCTGAAGCCCATTCAAACACCTAAAATAAATGGTTGTATTGTTTGGAATAAAGTAAACGAAGAGTTAGACAATCATTCAAAATAATTATTGACCAATCAGTAAACCAATAGAATATTTTTTCAAAACATTTATTTCGTTTTTTGGCAATTTGGCAATAGTATTGGCAATTTTATATTATGATTATTAGTTAATATATTTTATAAAAAATAGAACAAATAACAACTATTCATGCTTGAAATTATAAAAAACGGAATTTTTTCAATGTATTTTATTAAATTATTGAAGAACGTATGGAACATCAATTTGTATATAATGAATGAAATGCATTAAAATAATTTTGCCAATGCGTATATAAAAACAAAAATATTTTTTGAAAAATCTCAAATATAGCTAAGTAAACTTTTTACAAACTTGAACAAAGTCCGATTTTTTAATTGAAAAGTCTAAGAAAAAACCTGAGAAAAATATTGTTTCCATGTGGCTTACCTATTAATTCAATTGCATACCTAGTTGAGTATAAAAAGAAATATTTTAGTAACAAAAACCTCTTTGTGATCAACTTGGACTTCCAATATTCCAATTCGGAACACAGCGGTAACTTTATTTGATCAAATTATTAGATTTCGTTTAAATTTGTTCATAAACTTTCTGTTTAAATTGTAACTAGGTAATTTGCCGAAAACTTTATATAAGTACTTATCCGTTTTTCCTTTATCCCATCTTTATTGTTCATGTTTGATTTTCAGCATTAAAAGAGATTATCCGCAGAGAGACGGCAAGTAAATTTGAGATCATTATAATAGCTTGCAGCAGGATTAAAAATTTTAATTGCTTTTTTCGTTATATCACCCACTTTTTCAGTGCGATTTTAAGCGGAAAGTCAAACTGATTTTGGTGTTTTGATTAAACAATAAAGATAATTGTGTAGATCATTTTTTCCGTTGACTGAAATCGTTCCAAGGGTCTTAGTTAATTTTGTGTTTACTATAGATACTTGGTGAAAATACAGAATATTGATAATCATACAACATAATGTGTATATATGTAATTTTGAAAGCATGATCAGCTGAAAGACCTTACCCAATAAACTTAACTGTTACTAAAAAATATTCTTAGTTCGTTTTACTATCATGCATTCCTTAGACTTTTTAAGGTACATGAGTTTTATTTATTATCGTCATATTTAACATAACGCATCATCAACTTAGTCCAGGTCAAAATCTTCACAGAAATGTTCAGTGGAATTCGACTCCTTTACTTTTCAAGCTGAAGTCGTTTTTAGATTTTAAACATTTTATTGTTAATTAAATTGCTCTCTGTATTAATAATACACGTTTATCAGTGGCATGTTTAAAATTAATGCCGGATGTTATGTAATATGCACTTTATGAGTTTTCAACAAACTGCAGTTGAGCTAGGTAAACTCTTCAAAAATTTACTCATAATGCAAACTCTTAAAAGCTTCAAAATTTTACCATACTGCAAGAAACTCGTCGCAAGTACGAAAGTACTTTAAACTTTATATCTCATTATGAAGCTCTCCAAAAAGTAAACATCTATGACGTAGGAATATGGATAAAAGCATATAAACTTTCTTAGAATTATTTGAATGAAAACTTTATTTTTAACGAAATTTTATAAACGCAATACGGGAGCTGATGAAAGAAGCAGTATTTGTATTAGTTAATTAGTTTAAATGTATGATATCATAACAATGGATAGGGTCTTGTTAATTACTTTTAAATTTATATCGTGCTTTAATATGCCCGATAATCTTTATTGCACCTTTTTGAGACTTTTTGGGAAAAATATTGAAATAATCAAAGTATCTATTTTTTTAGATTTTTTAATGGTGCACAGAAAAACATTTTTGAAATTATACTAAATTACAGTAAATTGCCAGTGGGTCAAATATTGTAATATGTATCTTCAAAATTAAAAAGTTTAACGTTTTGAAGATAGGATACCTGGTTATTTTATTAGGCAGTGTTTTGGCTATCGGAGTTGAATCACTAAACATTAAGATTTTACTAATATTTTTTTAGTATAAATTTTTCTTATTTTTTTTTTCAATGTGTCATTTTCTAGAACAAAACACATATACACTTTTCTGTGGTGTTGTTTTGGCCTAATAACTAACCATTACCGTGAGTTTCGTGTTAGGTTAGAGATATCAAATGACAAAAGACACTTTGAGAAAACATACTTACACATCCGTTTCCACTTTTCCAACTAAACACATTAAATGTACATTATCATGTTAGTATCAGGTGCTATGTAGTAGAGATATTCAGAACATATTTCCTTATTTGGAACAAATGGGTTGGTTTATAAATAAATATTTTCCCAACTTTTCAAATCAGAATTTAAGAATATAAAAGCTCCGTCTCATAAAATTATTTGTACAGTTGATTTTCACGCGTATAATATTTAATGCAATTAAACTATAATTCAAGCAAACAGTTTATGGCCTTTTCAAACGTGTTTCCTACCACTGTGTTGCATGTTATCGTAACATTTTCAATTTTTGTATTCAATCTGACTGAACTGATATCAAACAGAAAATCAAAAGAAAAATCGTTTTCGTTCAATTATTAGATCCGTTTTCATAATATGTGCTCACCAATTAGCTAATATTGATTATTTCCGATTGAAAAAATCTTTCGTCTGTTTTTATCTGAAAGTTGGTTAGAATAATTGCTGTTAACGTATTAACTATTGCAATATTTTCTATGGGTAATATTTAAGAAGCTCTCAATTTAATTGTAAACTTATTTTAAAAAAAAATGAACATTGAAAAAATATTTTTTTAGCTCGTTATATGATTCTTATTTAATTTGGCCTCACACTGAGAGTATACAATACATCTATCAATGACGTTACATCTATCAAATGTCAGAAACGTGGACCTATTCGTCAAATTCAAAAACATAAAAGTGGTTAATAAACAAACCAAGCAAATTGGAAGATACTATTTCCACGAAAACTTTCAATCCTTTCAAAGAAAAAGGCTTTGTGACAGAGTCATTAAAAATATGACGCATGAGCCGTGCAGTGCTTTCAATGGGTTGCAACAAAGCCTCCCATAGTGAAAGCCATGCTATGGAGCTGAAAACAGGTACTTTTTTCAGATAAGCGGGCCGGCGTCATAATTTTCAAAGTAATATCACATCATTATGAAGCCACTTGTTTCTGATATATTGTAGGAAATACATATTTGTATTTTAATTATATATCTTTTCAATTACATATTTTTCAAAATAAGAAAAAATCACATTTTCTAAGGTTTTTGAAGAAAAATCTCGGAGAACAAAAGCAAACAAAGAAGGCAAATCATTTTATTAAAATTATTTTTTTGCAATATTTCAATACAGAATATGAGGTTGGATAGTTCATTAAAAAAATCAACGTCATTATTGGAATTTTAATCAATTAATAATTAATCTCAAAATTTATTTGTGCACACTGGTTCGTTACTCAATCTTTCCATAGGATTTCTCAAGTCACATTAGTAATCAAAAATCAGTAAGTCAAACTAGGGTAGCATATTTCACTTCATTATTTTTTAAATATTATTATTGATTAAATCATCATTTACTTGGTATATTGCCATTATTATATGATAAGACGCAGCATTCATTTCATAATATCACAATAGGCGTCAAAATCTTATATAATATAATATGGATTCCGCTTGTTACTGTTGTTTTATGTTATTTATAATCAATATTTTATATAACTGTGATATTTAATAGTGGGAAGTTAAATTTTATTTTTTTTACCACGCATCGCATTTCTTGCCATTCGCTATAGTTCTTACAATCATTACTTAATTTGCATATATGACCCTTCCGATGAATCGTAAATTGTAAATTAATAACACCAAAGAATTACAGAATATCCGTACGAGAAATCTTTCAAACATACATGTTATATTCAACGAAAAATAAGCTCATAAATTGGAATTTAGAGTTGATCTACGTATAACCGCCGTACAATTTGTTAGGAGCGGCTGGGATTTAACGGCCCGCTTATTTTTGCTGTTTTTTCTACGACACTGCTTGGAACTTAAAACTGCTATGGTTGCAATCATGCATAAAATACCGAACACGCAGCAAAGTTTAATGGATGGTGATCCTTTTTATCGGCAAAGGAAGCCAAAAGATGCTGGAAATTCAATCTGAAAATATTTGAAACTGAATATTAGTTGACCGGCCCGATCCATACAACCGTTTGCTTCAAGATGTTTGATGTAAAGCCAATAAAATCATTTTCACATCAACAAAAGTATTTTCACAAGAATTTAAATCGAAGTGTATTTTCTGCTTATTCTAGAAATAATAAAACCATACAAGAAAATACTGAAAAAGGGCCGGTTGTTTATTTCAAATAAGTGTAATGGCGGGTTTTTTTTAATTTTCCATATACCATCTTGTATTACAATATTTAAAAAAAATTATTCATTGTAAAAATAAAATATTTTTTTCAATGAAAGTAAGCAGGGTGTAATAAAAATTTTAACAGACATATAGGGATTCGATCAAGCGACAATTTTCTGGGTGCTCAAGAATTATTACAAATTCAACGCAATCTTGCAAGTTTTCTATTTTTCCACATGTATCTATAAATTTTAAATCAAATATATTTTTTTAAAAAAAAAGCCTACCTTAGTTTTCGATGTTAATAATTATCCAAATAAGCATTTGTCATACCGTCTTTTTTTGTAATTTACAAAATTTTAATTTATGACAGCAAAATCCCCGTGTCTTAAAATTTTCATTATGACACATTAGACGCATTTAATGACATGCTGGCAAATATTTTCTTTTGCGGTACTAAAATGTGCTATTAATCCAGTAATGGTTATTAAACTGTTTTTCTGACGTGCTATATCGAGCTTACTTCAGACGTTTAATAGAATATATACTCGCAGGTTTGCTCTTGCAAAAGGTCAAAACAATTAAACTGTCTTTGCATGTAAATTCGACTCGTGCAATTTGAATAGGTCTGTAAAAAATTGTTGTCTTTGCAGCCAATATACCATATTGAATATTTTGTCTAGCATTTAACACAGCGTAGGACTAGATCAAAAATAAATGCTTAATAAATTGGTCTCAATTAATACATACAATTTTAATAAATAAATATATTAGTACCTGGATTATATTATAGTGATCTGGCAATACGTTCTTTCTTATTGTCAATATTGCAAGGTATTTGAATCCTGATTTTTTCGTTTTTAATCGTCACCATACTATGGTATATTCTCAAAACACTAGCTGCTAATATACTAAACCTTGGGTCGGAAAACTACGGCCCGCGAGCTAATATAATATATATGCAGATGCCCATTTACAAACAATTTTAATGGTAAGAAGAACTTATTTTTAACTCCAGTATGATGAAATATCATCTTGAAAAAAAAACAATTACATTCGCCGCACTACCCATTTTTTAATACGTTTGGAAACATTTTATTTATTTTATATTTTTATAGATAAATTATATAAATATTATTTCAAAATATCACTTCCTTATAAATGCATGTATGTCGAACCTATTTTTAGTGGAATTATTCATGTACATAAATATCTTCCAGTTTGGTACCTGGCCCGCCGAGCCCAATTTTTTTACAAACTGGCCCTTTCCAAAAAAAGTTTGCCGAACCCTGTACTAGACCAAGGCTCGTCGAATAGTTGCTGCTGTTCAATCATATTAATGTTCTGGATTACCATAAGATATAAATAAAAAATACGTTTAACTATTTACAAGTAGAAATTCTATTTAAACACCAAATAGCCTTGTAATTGTAAATAACATCAAAAAGTAAAAAAAAAATATGCGGTGTGCTATTTTTCTTCATAAATGATTATACAATATTTTGAATTATTGACTTTCATCCAGTCAACTATGTGCATTTCGTGTAAATTCAATTTACTTTTTACTTGTTAAAGTACGTCGTATGTTAACAAGCATTTGTTAAAGTAAGATAGTCTGAGGATGCCTCTGAAAGAGGCAAAACATATGTCACGTTTTGTGGCACAGCATGTGAAATAATCTTAGTTATTTTATATTAACTAATAGGTATTTTTAACTGGTAGGTAAATATGCAAATTTGTCAAAAAACAACACTCTTTTCAGTGATATTTTAGAAAAAAATCTTAGATATAATTACATCAATGATCATATAAAAAGTATAAAAACACCAGTATTTTTCTTCAGTAAAAGATTGAAACAAGTTGTTGCATTGATGAAGTGTAGTTTTCTTTATTTTATTTATTTAAACTTACCTTTTCAACTTCTGTACACGAACCATCAGTTACGATATCTGTTTGAGTGAATAATGTTCTATTCAGAGAGGAGGAAAAGTTTAGTTTACCAACTTTTATCGGAGGTATTTTCAAAATAAAATATTAGAGTATAAATTAATAAAAAATGCATCTTAAACGCAACACAATTCAAACTGACAATATCTGCATTAAATATTGTTTTTGACCCAGTAATATGAAAATTTAGTTTTTTTTTTCTCTGACTTAATTTATAACAGCTCTTATTGTGAACAGTTTAAGTCAGTGGCTCCAAGCCGGGGGGGGGGGGGGGGGGAATTTTAAAGTTCCAAGAGGGAAATCGTTGTTTTTTTAATGTTTCACATGACATAATTTCATACAACATTACATTTTATAAAATACTCTACATGCACAGAAATGACATTTTCATGTACCCTGTAATTCTACTGAAGTTGATGTTTATTTAAATTTCAGTAATTAGTTAGTAAAAAGTATAATAGATATAAATACTTACATATTAAAGAAAAGTTTTAACACTACGTATATGTTTATTATTTCAAATATACCTTTTAAGTTAGACTATCTTGGGTAGGGAGGAGGTGATTATATTCACAACAATTATGAAAGGAGGGAATGGAGCAAATAAGGTTGGGATCCTCTGGTTTAAGTTATTCAATCTATATATATAAAACGAAGTGGAGTTATTAACACCACGTATATCTCGAGAATGGCAGCACGGATTTTAATGATCTTTGATTTATTAAATTTGTATCCGCCTAGAATAGCAGAATAAGAATTAAAACATCGGAAAAATATCACGGCAAAGAAATTATGAAGAAAATTTATATTCTCATACAGTTTTCAAATGACGAACAGCTTTAAATAATGAAAATGTCGTTGTATGCAGATTTCATCCGCTAGATGGCAATTTTTCCGAAATTCATTTGTTTCTGCTTCTTTTGCATACGATTGACTTTTAAATAATTTTAAATTTAGAGTATGGATTAGAACAAATAAAATCTATGATATGAAATAAAAACGAAAGAAAATCAGATAATATTGAAATAAGGTTATGTTTATAATTAGGTATGATAATTTTTACTCTGAGATGCCACGTTATTACAATTGGAAAGCTACATCGAAGAAATTTTAACGTCGAAAGCAAGGCGATGCGATTCCTAATCATCCGAATGACTACTGATGCTCTTGGTCGCATTTACACAGTTTATCCGAAAAATGTTGAATGCTTCTACTTGCATGTCAACAGCTCAATTTGCTTGAAAATGATACTCATTGGGACATGACAATCGCTGAAGAAATTGTTTCTGAATCTCCAAGTTAGATACGCACATTATTTTCTATCATTATTTTGACATGCTTCCAATTGAATCCCCGTGAACTGTGGAACAAGTACAAGGATGACATGTCCGAATACATTTTACATCGAATTTGTGCCAGTTCAGGGAATCCTGATCTCGAGATGAATGAAGAGATACATAACCAGGCTTTGCTTTTGATCGAAGACATATGTTACCTTATGTGCGGCAGTTTGTTAGTCAAGTAAGGAATGCCAACGCCAGATCGTGGAATGAACGACGCTTTCAATCGAAAATCGGAACGTGAACGTGAATATGATCGAGATGCATTGAACCAATCAGTTTGAACGAATGTATCACTGTTGAACCCTCAACAGAAGTAAATGTACGGTACGTTAATGAAGGTAATTGATGATGGAAATGGTGGCTTATTTTTCCTCAATGCGCCCGGTGGAGCTGCGAAGACATTCCTCATGTCATTGATTATGGCCACTGTTCGTGCGAGATAAAAAAATTGCTGTAGCAGTTTCTTCTTCTGGAATAGAAGGATGCCGAACGGCTTATTCAGCGTTGAAATTGCCTTTAAACCTTCAAACCACTGAAAAACTGACATGCAAGATTGCAAAACACTCAGCAATGGAAAATTTTTTGGTAGCAAATACAATCATCACCTGGGATGAATGGACAATGGCGCACAAATGCGGATTAGAAGCACTCAATCGAACTATGAAAGATCTGTGCTCAAGATCTTTTGGAGGCGCAATGATTCTACTATCTAAATATCTAAAATGTCAAAAATATGCAAATTGTATTGCTAAACGATCCATCTGCCGAAGATTTCTCCAAGCAATTGCTGACTATCTATTTATTTATTTATTGTTAAAAATTAAAATTACAGTACATGACATAACAGCTGACGCCAATTTTCCATGTAATTGAAAAATATAATAAGACAAAATATAAAATAAAACTACATAATACATTAAAATCAACATAAAAAATCAAGAAATAATATAGTAAAATTTTACAAACAGTTCACAAATACTATCACTAAAAATGTCAACTTCTCTAGGCAATGCGTTGATCAATCTCAGACTCATACCTCTTAAGCGAGGTATAAGTTTTTAGAAATAAAAGGTTTTGCTCATAGTTTCGCCCACGTAAGAATAAATTGGGAGTATGTAAATAAATAATCATGAGAATTTGAGGATTATTAACTAGGTCCAGAAGGAGAAGAGAAAAATGCTTTAAGCTTGAAAACGATCTTCGACTATCGTCGGTAACGACCGTGTTCCTGTTGACGAATCAAACGGATTGATTTCATTTCCGCCGAATTTTAGCAATTTTGTCTCAACGAAGGACGGCTTCATCAACAAAAGTTTCCCAAACATCTTATCACAAAAATCACAATTGGTTGAGTGAACGAGCAATTCTTGCGGCGAAGAACAATGATGTGAATCATTTAAGCTTCACAATTCAAAATCAAATCGTTGGTCCAATACATTCCTTCAAATCTATCTTCCGTGTAACAAACGAAGACGAAGCAACCAACTATCCAACTGAATTTTTAAGCTTATTGGATCTGCCTGGCTTGCCGCCGCACAATTTACAACTAAAGGTTGGCTCGGTAGTCATCATGTTTCAAGTTATCAAGTTTATTGGTTCTGAGGCGTAACGAAGTTCGTTGGGTCAGCTAGTTATACATAATTTTGATGGAAAAATTGTGGTTTTTATAATATTATAGAATATATTTAATGGAAAACGTTCAGAAATGATTACAAAATTTAAAAAATATGGCTTTTTTGTTGATAATGGTTTAAAATAAATAAGACTCACATGCTGCTGTATAAATAAAAAATATTATTAAATACTTTAAATTCAAACGAATGAAATATTCTACAGAAATTCCACCGTTACTATGGCATTTCTTTATCAAAAAGGTTAATTGTTCTGATAAAGAGAATATCCAGAGGGTTTTCCCAAATGACACGGGACATTTTTCTACCCTATCGATTACGTGGAGAAATGAATGAGTCAATTTCCGTTTCTAGATATAAGTAGACTTTTCTTAACAAGAGAATTAAGAAAAAGGCTCGGTTGATTTTATTCTCTTAAAAGAAAATTGTTTTCTGTTGAAGCATAACTTACCACAAATGTTTTGCTCAAGAAAAGATTAAAACTAATTCAAGAGATTTCGAGATAAATTAATAAAAATGTAAAAGACGCTTCACTTAAGTTATCGGTTGAGATAAGATTTACTACCTTAGAGAAGATTTCAATTATTTAAATAGTTATAGTATGTTATTTTCAAAAAAAAACTCATAAGAAATAGATGCTTTTTCGATATGTTAAACATAAAGTTTTTTTCATCCAAATACAGCTATTTGTAGGCATTAGCGGGAAATTTATTGTTGTATTGATATTTTTTTTAAACTTTTTGGAATATTATGAAAAAATATTGTCTGTGTCCATATTTATATCATCCGATATATATTCATATTAATATTTAAAGTATAATATAAACCATTTTGCCAAATTGTTTGAAATAATATTATGCTGACGTAATTGAGATAAAATCACTCTTGTTTTATATCAAATAAATATTTGGTTTTATTTATAGAAAAAAGTGTCGTAGCCTATAAACAAATAAAGAAATTTAAATAATTTTTCGAAGAAACTATTTGCATTTTTGAGTGATTTCAATCAGTCTATCTATAGTATGTAGCAGTGTTAAAATAAAGGTGGTCAGTAAAAAAAATATATTTACTTAAAAATCTACATTTTTCTCATTAACGTACATACTTTTAAATGTGATATTCTGTCCAAAAAGTAGACTTTGAAAAGATGGAAAAAAAATCATAGTCGTTACGATGCTGAACTTTGCATAATGTTATACACCTTTATTATTATTGCAGCAAGCGACACAAAAAGTCTGAAAACTACCCTCATTAATTCACTTCCAACCCGACCGAATAAGTTTCTGTGCCACCGACTAATAAACACGGCAATCAGAAAGAGTCCGCCATCAATCATTGCCAGTCGCTTCACCCTTGTGACCTATGTCTACACATACCTAGCTCACATTTTCATACGCTTTGCCGTATTATAATATTGCTTAAGGCTGGTATCTAACCAAGTTATATAAGCGTCGTTTTTATACATATGATCCATTTATATATATTTTTTTAAATAATCATGCTTTACTCAAAGCTTAAATAATATATTTTTATTCTCGGTTACTATCTTTTTATAAAATTTATTCCTTAGTTGTTTGGTCCAAGAACTTTTTAATACTGTACCCAAATTAGAAATTTTAACTTAATCAATTATCTGTGTTGAATTAATTTTGACACTAGAGAATTTTCTATTTATTTATATATTTTAAATGCTTTACAATAAAACTTGCTATGTTTAGTTACTACGGTACTCATCGTTTAGTAAAAACGTTTTTTCTATTAGATAGATATTTTTATTTCAAATAGAGAGCTCTTGAATTGATTTATATCAAATGTACCTCAATTATTTTTGCTTTGTAAAACATATTTTTCGGATAAGACACGGCTATAACTTGTAAGTACATTTGTAATTAATACAGAAGCTTAAATTGTCTTATTTTATGGAAGCTTTAGTTTCTGATTTAATAAATGATTATGAAAAATAATATAACTTATAAAATAACTATACTAACACTTCTGTAGATAATTTTGTTGTAAAACCGATTTTTTTAATTTTTTAAGCATTCACTAAAAAATCTTTCAATTCGTACTTTAACCATAAACCAGTGATATAACATAACCTATATTTAAGATATATATTACTGGTATAAGTTCTCAGCCACAATAATTTTGTATTCTTCACCAGTTGAAATTACTAAATTTTCTAACATATTATATTTTAAATTTGTAGGATACAAAAGTTAAGCCCTTTGGCTGCCGTAGAAAAAGTATATTTGTACCTACCACGCCAGCTGTTATTTGACATCATTAATTTAATTAGTTATTGACGATGAGATATCTCGTCTTATGCCGTTAAATAAATATTGAACCAATAAATGGTTGAAGTATGGAAAATAATAAAGATGTTTGCAGTAATGACACAGTGAAGTATAATCTCATTATAAATCTTATTAACAGTGTGTTCATTGTTACAAAAAACTGCACGCATTTTATTGTGCCCTGATTTTACTCCAATTTCAACGTATGTTGGGAAAGTGAAGTGTTTTCAATAGCCACCACCTCAAGAATTCGTGACTAAAATACTCGATTCTTGAAACAAAGTGCTGAAATTCGTAGAACGTGTTTGTGCTACACTAGCTACAATGTTATCGTTGAAAAATGGCTCACTGGGAGAGTTTTCCAATGCGTTGGTAAACTTTTTTTGATTAACTAAAACGCACATATGGATATTTCTTAGCAATGGGTTAAAAAAAACGTTATTTACATCAGTACAATTTTACACTAAAATAACTGAGTTTATCCATGCTGTTGTTATATATCTAGGTGATATGTGGTTTTATATTGACAATATTGTATACAATATTATTAAGTATTTATTATTTCAAAGAAACTAATTACGCGAACATAATTAAGAGGTTATACGAAAAACGGGACCACGGAATCCGTCGATTTAACTTTGTCTACATATTTAATTGCCTAATACCCCCAAATTTTCTATTCACTATGTATAAACATATTATATCCAAACTATGATGAATAATTATTATGCGTTTTATGATTTTCAGTTACAGTATTAAAACTTTACATTTTTATTGTATTTACAATGACTAGCTGTAAGCCCGTTGACCTCAACGGGGGGATTTTTGTTGCATTTTTAAGTAGTCAGAAAATTTACTGGCGTGAAATATAAATTACAAACCTATTTATTGAATAAGCCAGAAATTCTAAAAGTCAAAGAAACTTATCTCGGGGCATATATCGACAGCCCTACCCTGCAGTATTTAAATTGTATATAATATAATTTTTAGAACAATTGAAATGTTTAAGTTTGCTAACAAATATATTTAGTAGAAGAAGAAATATACCACGGGACATATATCGACAACCCTGCAGGATTTAAATTGTAAATTATTTAATTTTTGGAATAATGTTTATGTTTGCTAACAATCATTTTTCGTAGTAGCAGAAATATACCTCTATTATATAAAATATATACAATATATATTTTATTCAACTAATTTTCAAGTACGTTAACAAACATATTTCGTAGAAGAAGAAAAAGACCCGAAGACATTAGTACGAACATATTTTTTATCGACTATTAACATATAGATAGCAATAAAAAATTTAAAACGTCCAGACTTTTACTACCACTATAAATTTGAGTGTATTTGACAATCTTATTTTTGAGATCATTAATAAGCAAGGACGCTGCTTTGTTAATACTGATAATTGTTCTTGTTCATGTTAAGATAACGTTAAAGTGATGATAATTTTACCCCAACGATAAATGAAACTTGTAGTTGATAAGATGTTGTTTTTACCGCCAATAGATTTATTATAAATTGTTATAAGAAAAACTGATTAGTTGAGTAGACTAACAGAAAATTACCTCCAAAATGAAGTTAAAGGCACGCTAATATATATATGGCTTAGATGGGAAAAAATTACAAAAACATCTTATAGCTAGTGGTTTGTAGCCAAAAGATGTAAGAGCTGTTGCACAGTCAAATGATGACTTTTTTTATTTTAGGAAATTTTGTTTTTAGCTATGTATGTTGTAAAAAAATATTCACTTAATTCATAAAAGATAATTAAAAATGTTTATAATGCTTGACATTAACAAAAAGTATTAAAACAAAGACACTCGTATTTTTACACAAAACTGTTATTTAAAAATGTTTTTACTGAGTATACTGAGTAGTACATCTGTACTTGGGCATCCAATCCCGGGATCCCGTTAAATTTTCGAAATCTCGGGATTGACACGGCCGCGATCCCGGGATTTCAGGATTGAGAAATTTTGAGCAAATCCCAAAAAATGACACGAAATTGGTAAATTGAAGATTTCAAATTCCTCGGTGAGCTAAAAAAAAACGAGGTTTGGAGATAATCTGGGGAAAAAGTATAGCGAATTCTCAAATTTCCCGGTGAGCTAATCCCAATCCCGGGATTGGAAAAAGGCTCCGGGATTGGATACCCTCATCTGTACGTATAGATTTGTCACTATCGGCTATTTCTTCTTAACAATACTTTATGCTCTACTCATAGGAATATTTCTTAACAATGAAATTGAAAATATTACTACGTAATAAGCATGAACGCTTTCTGCCAAAATTATTTTTTTGTATACCACTGATTTTTAAAATTTGAAATTTATATATATTGAAAAACTATCTCATTAAAATTTTAATGTAAAAGAATTTAATAGGGGTAATATTTTTTTCCTTTAATAATTGTGTATCTTTCTTTTATTTCCAAACAAAATTGTGTAACTTGTGTGTTGATATTTGCCTGTTATATGTTAAAAATATTTCAATGAAACGCGAAACAAAGGGGCAAAATCAATGATCGTGGTAAGCCACAGTTTGATTAATTGTAGTAACTAGCAACTTAATATAATCATCACAGAATAAATTGTTTAACCTTACAATCACTGAACAATAGAAATCGATTTTCCCAAATCCCTTTTCTATTTTGCATAAAACAATTTGTCAATTTGTATGAAACTTAACCTGATTTCGCAAAACATACACATTACAGTTTATACCAGTTTCATTAAAAGCTTTATAAAATGAAAAGCAAAGCGTTTGATGCAAAGTAAGATAACCCAAGCAATATCGTCAATATGTGATATTGTTTATTGCTACTAGAATAAATTAAATAATTAAATAATGGTTGGAAAGGTGACATCAAAATCGTATACAATGTAGAAACAGTGATACATTGATTAATATTATATACCAACAATAATTGTCCTCACCTTAATCCGTTGCTCGTATTCATTGCTATTAATATTGCAAACCAATTGTCCTGCAAAGCGAGAGGCCAAAAATTTTATTATTGGATAACAATTCGTAGAGTCACACCTATTTGGATATTTATTGGCAAGGCGTGTGTTACTTTTGGTTACTCACAATCACTTGAAAAGATTTTTTTTTTTTATGTAAATATTTTTAAAAAAAAATCGCTATTTTAATGTATATCGTCGAATTCATATTTAACGTTTTGATTATTAAGAAAACACCGCCGTAAAAAATAAGGAGTAGGTAAACCCAAATCATGACTATCCTTGATGATTATTATTAATATGCCAAGTATGGTAAACAAAAATATAGTTCAAAATAAACGGGAAGATATTTAAAATAAATCGCATCACAGAAGGTATCTACCATAATATGGAAATCTTTATTGAATCGAAATCTTTGTTTTTTTTTTATTTAAAATAGAAACGTTGCATTTGGAATTATTTACAATTTCCATAATTTGCCAGATACATAGCCTTTTCTAAAAAAAAAATATACCTCACAAAATTCTTTCAAAAATATTCAATTGCAAAAAACTTGTCTCTCGTTGTATTTTCCCTACAAAAAAAAGCTATTCCGATACCTTTCTTGTTGAATATCCTGAAATATCTACAAAACCAATGTCTAAATTTACCTTTTTCTTCATAAGCCATCAATAAAATATTTTATTGCCTCTGGGAAAGCAAACAAAGACATTTTGGAAATGGAGGTGCCGTACATAATTGCGTGTGTATATTTTACGGTGCCGAAAATAAACCTTCTAGTTAACTACTGTTATTGTAAATATTTCCGCATTAGGAAATTATTTTCAAAGAATAATTACACATCGATTTATAAATATGTTATAAAATGACAGTGTTCGTGTTGACTTTTTGCCCTTTCTGAATAATATTCGTTAAATTAAATAAATTAAAAATCAGTCAATTTTGTGAACTCAAAATGTGAGATTACTATTTGCATCCTTCAATGTATTATTTTACGATGTCCGCTACCAGTGTGGAGAATGTGGACACATAATGAAGTTTCTCGACAAAAGTTTTCTGCGAGAACTGCTTTTATTATTCTTTAGTTGCCTAACCTTTTTTTTTCAGATAGAGAAGGATAGGACTGAGCAGGAATAGTGGTCAGCTAACCGCTCTCGCTACGAATTTAGAATAAGATGGGTGGGAGGGAGTTCAAAACATCCCATATAGCCATGCGTTTATACAGAAATTCTAAAATTAATTTTAAATAAATTTATAAAAACTGTCCGTAATGGGATTTGAGCCCGTGAGCTCGATAATCGAAGCCAACGACGAACGACCAGGAGAAACACACATAATTATCATATAGTTATATACATATATATATATTAATTTTGGTTTATACTTAGTATACAGCCTAAATGGGATTTTATCTCAACGGAAATCTCCAACGAGAACTTTTTGCTACTAATTTGCTCAATCTCTCTTTTTTTTAGAGAGATATGATAGGGCTAGGAAAGTACCTGTAATTAGCTATTCGGTCAATTGCGCTCTATTGTAAGATATGACTGGTAGGAGGGAACTATCAAATAACAGACATTTCTGTTCTCGAAAAGAAGTTCATAAAATGTTTGAAAAGTAATTTCATTAAAACTGTCCGTACTGGAATTCGAGACCGCATGCGCCATAAATGAAGCCTGCATGAATACGTGTATTTTAAATGCTCATATTTTATATTTAAGAAAACTGCCAAAAAATATTTAAGGGAAATGAAACATGTTAAATTTGAAAGAATATTATGTATTCCACACTAATTTATGATATATTAAATGTTAAATTTATAATTAAATATTTAAAGCATTCCTTGTCGCCAAAACCCATGACTTTTATAAGAAGGAATCAAGCATGTTCAGTTCACTTCATTAATTCATTACACATATGAAATTGCTTCAAAGCTTATCGAAACTACAAATATACTAGTCCTCGTTGCCACTGTTGTACTCAATCATGATCGATTGTCCTTATCAGACAAACGCTGCTCAGACAAGATATAGCATAGAGTATTATCTCTATAGTCGTATTTCACTTTATATGTCGAAGTGCACTTGATACAAAATTGGTCATATATTACGTTTAACTATTCTTTATTGGAAGAGTGAAAGACAGTAAAATGCTTCCAGTCATAATGATATACTGAATATAACATACTAAGTATTTTTTAAATTGTATAACATTTTTAAAACAGCATTTTTACACGTTTGCTTAAAGATATTTACATTTTCTTGGAACAAACGGCAACGATAAAAAATCAGGGCTGTAGAGTTAGGTAAAAAGAAAACTACTCTGACTTCGACTTTGAATTACAAACTGACTCTGACTAGAACTTTTTTATCACTTCCGTTTAATTTACATAATATCTAGATCAGTGGTGGGGAATCTGCGGCCTCTTGGCTACTCTCGGTCGAAAAAAGAGGGGGTTGTCAACATTTTCTCTACTGTGACCTTATGTTGAATCAGATAAATGAACGTGGCCTTTAGAAATGAAAAGGTTCCCCACCCTTTATCTAGATCACTCTCGTACATGTCGCTTATCAATATGATGAGTAATACAATATTTTTTCAATATTTTTCATTGTTTTTTTCTGATATTTCTGACTCCGACTCCACAGCCCAAAACTATGTTTTACATTTTTAGACGTAAAGAATATTCCAAAATTCAAAATAATATGTACATAAATTTTAGCATTATATATGCTCACAAACGAGTCTGATCATGAATTTTACCTAAATGTCTTCCGAATAAATGCCATAAAATTTGTTTTATGACATCATTACGCTTAAGGACCTTTTAGTTTTGATTTTCGCTATATACCTATATCTTAAAAATCCTTTCAACTTATCCTTCCAATCTAACTTGCTAAGGCTTAATAAGATAGGATCTCGTCATATTATCGGCGAAATATGACGGCGTAATTTTACGACATTTTGTTTCAAGGTAAGTATGCCTGTACATCAACCGTGACAAATTCAGATAATATAAATTTATTTAGATAAAGTCTTAATTTTAAATCATTTTTAAACTACATATATGCCACATTTATCATTTTAATAATATTCAAAACAGTACAAAGCCAATAAAAATCAACCTTCGTATAGATCAAAATCAAATCAGTTTGAAATGAAAAAAATAATGCTTCGATTTATTTTGTTACTCATAATTAAGCTCATTAAAATATAAATATATATTTTCCAGCAGTACTTTGTGTTATAAAATATATTAAATAATTAAGCTTTTCTTTTAGGAATAAGACATCTATTACTAAACGTTTATGGATTTCGAAAAAGTGAACCTTAAATAATCGCAGTAAATTTTTCACAGCTTTTTCTTTCGAAAGATCATCGATTTGGAGTTTTCCACGAACCAAGCAATTCTTCTTGAAAAACGTCCTCGTCAATTCAAAAAAGTCAATTTTTCTCTTATGTTTACGCGTAGAAGAAACTATCTCCACATTTTCACAGTGTCTTTTTACTGACAGTAAGGTGAATTCACACAATATCATGTTTTAATTTGTTTGGACGTGATTAGTTTTTTTTTGCAAAATCGGTACAGTGACCTAAAAAAATATATACTTATTTACTTTATATACTATATACTCTTTATACTATATAATATATACTATATAATGTATAATATATACTATATACTTTATACTATAAAATATATACTATATAAAATATAAACTATATAAAATATATACTATATAAAATGTATACTATATACTCAATTTAATAGAAAATAGTTGCATTTAGATTATTTTTATATTCATATTAAAAAAAAAAGTTTACTCTGGCTCGGTATAGTGATAACTGAACTTGGTATTAATAATTCAAAAACACTAATTAGCCAATCTGTGGGCGTATACGGCAGCTAACCAATATGAAAAATATTATTGTAAATTCATTTTTTCATTACGATTAATAGAGGTTGCTTATACTAAGGGAAATTATTTTGTTTAACTTTTCTTTTAAACATTATATCTTAATTTTATATTATTTAAGCGTTCAATTATTCCTTAATTTTATTATTATCAATAACAAATCTTTAAAGACCGTTTTCAACTCATGTTATAAATGTTGGATTTCAAAGCATCCCAAATATAGTTTTCAAACATTCATTAAAATAATCGACAAGTGTGCTTAACTAACAAGTTTTGTATATATGTTATATAATATGAAATGTTTTCTAGTCATTTTCTTTCCAGGGCTGTGGAGTCAGACTGTTTTAGCTGGACTCGGAATCGAAAAAAAACAAATATCTTAACGTATTTAAAAAAAAATGGGTATTCTACTACTATTAGAACTACTACGCTACTAAGCGTGAAAAAAATATTACAGTTAGAGTCGGAGTTGCAGTCGTTTTATTTCTTGTGACTCCACAGCCTTGGCTATTTTAAATAAAATGCAATTATAAATCCACAAAACAATTAACTGAGTTAAGTTAAACTATTCAAGCAGATTATTAATAATCATCAAACATTTTTATTTTATCAGCTTGATACATAGATAGGTGGTTTTTTGAGAATAAGCTGACAAAATTCTACGTTCAAAATGTACATAGGCAATGGCCATCAATTATTCAAATAGGGGGGGCTTTAGTACGTTCTGTTTCAGAAACAGTATTCTTTTTTTGTTGCCAAAATATTTCAATGGCATCATTATTTTTTGAAAAAGTCTCAAGACATTTTATTCGAGAACAAAATTAATTATTTCACTAGCAAAACATCTTGCAATTGTTTTTCGTTATTGGAATTTATTTTTACTGATTACTCGTTAATAAAAGACATTTCTTTAATTAATTGTACTCTACACTCAAAAATTTAACTAATAACAGAAAATATGTCAGTACCATCTAATCATTTATTTGACATTGTCAGTTGTGAATGTATATATTATTAAAACATGACAACAAATAAAGACTTAAATATCGACACATTGTGTAAATAGATTGATTAATTACGTAAGTGAACTAGTAAAGAAAAGTAGATTTGCCAATTCAAACATCAAAATATCATATGTCATGACATGACGTAACGCTATGATACCATTCATCGGTATGGCAACATGACCCTTACACAACGCCAGTCAATTAGTTTTGAACGATAGTACTAGTATGGGTTTCGACTTTTCATCGCTACCCCAAAGCAGTGAAATATAAAATTATATTTTAACAACCTCGTGACGATCAAAAATATGCAAAGTCATGGCTCTTAATTACCTGAGTGTTTATAACATTTATTTTAAAAATCAATGTCAGATTTCTTAAAATACGGTGATAAGTTACCTTTAATTTTTCAACCAGATATCATTAATCATGGGTGATATTATGTTTTCTCAGATCACTACTTCAGCAGTTACTCAGAAGTTACTTAAAAATAATACTTTAATATAGTAGCATTCAATAACACTACACCTATGTATTATGCTTCGAAAATCAAAGATTTACGCTTTAGTGTTGAATATTACAAAATGTAGCGAATAATCAAAATCGTTTTGGTATCGATTATCTAGTGATGTGATATTAATGGCACAACCAGACATTCTGTGAACTGTATAAACAATGTCTCTGTTTTAGCATTGTTTCAAATAATCGTTTGTTACCCAAGTCTAATAATTAGGATTGGTCTGCGGTATTGGTTTAATTTTAGTTTCAAAATAGTAGGGAACATAATTTTCACACTTAAGTTTGAGCACTTAATTTATTAACCTGTGTATCAGTTATCTTTTGGCATTTCAAGAAACAATAAACAAACAGTACATAAACATTGAAAAGGTTTCTTATCTCTAACAAAATACTATAGATTTATCATATCAATAAACATATATATTTTAATTATTATCATAATTTATAAAGTGTACTAATTGCACTACTACAAAGTATTGACAGTGAACACCCTAAACAATTACTTTCAAGTTTTTTGTTTTTGTATAATGAATACCGGTATATATTAAATTAAAGATATGACTTTGTATATGAATGTGTATATATTTAAATAAATAATTGCATTGTTCCTATATCAGTCTAAAAACAAACGAACAATTCAATTACAAAAATTGTTTATTACGTTGCTGTCATAAGTATTCACAAAAGAAGAATGTATAACAATTTCAAATTCTTTGTGTGAAATCTGATAAAATGTCAACGAGCTTAAAATTAAAACAAAAGTTCTAATTAAACGTGTTTCACGTTGATGATTTTGTAACAAGTAGAATTTTCCGTAATCGAATAATTTACAGGCTATTTGTACAACAGCGGTTGTAAGCTGCGTCGAAATCTCCGAAGTGTTGCAAATTAATGGAATTAATAAAGCACTACCATTGTCGAGGTTATGAAATCCTATTATAAATGAAACATTTCACCCTGATGAAATTTACTCTTTGCCTTTTTGATCGGAGATTAGCATTTCGTCTCTTAGAGCAGAAAATTTATGTAAGATTTTATGAGTTCATGAAAAACCTATTTCAAAGATGGTCTTTGAAAGCTATTAATAATATTTAATTATCATTTTCGATGTCAAGAAATATGTTGCTCCTTAAAATTGGAAAGCGTGAAATGTATATAGGTACATACCTGAACAGACTTGATTCTAAAAGTACTTTTTATATAGTCTCTCAACCTCTCATTTTGGGAGAAATGAAGGACATTATATTTAGCCAGGACAAAACTATGAGTAAACTATGGTCTTACTATGATCCGGGTCTACGACCAAATGAACGAGAAGAACATGATCACAGAACACAACTTTGTACATAGATGAAAAAATCAATCCTAAAGGTTTTTGTATTGCAGTGAACACTGCAAGTAAATTAATGTCGAATACATTAAGGAACAAATTTTTCCTCAATTAGAGTTTACGAGAGAGTCCGCGTGTTGTCCCTTAACGTTGCACGCATAATACAGTATAACTAGGTTATCCAATCCCGGAAACTTTTTCTAATGATTGGGATTGATCAATCCCGGAATTTCGGGATCAGAAAATTGAACGGGATCCCGAATCCCGGGATTGGATGCCCTAAGTATAACCTCCATTATTCGGATTGTTCAAAATATTATTATTGAAATAATTTTTATTCTTTCTTATATCATTTCACATGTTTTCTAATAACTTTGCTATCATTGAATTTATTTCTTTTTTGTAAACATAAAATGATGACGTAACATTTGTCAAAAATATGGCCTTGTGTAAATAATATTAGCTTATGGCTTGGAATATAAGCAATCACTGACTATTAAATGAGTTTATTTTTTATTGTTGTGAGATTAAACATTATAATTTAATTTAAGTTAAGCATTGTTTGTATCCAATAAATTAAATAACGCTCGTTCTAACGGAGCGCTGACCAACATTACCTCAAAGGGTGATATTTCTGCAACAACTATGACGTTTCCTTTTGTGTACAAGCAAAACAATTCAGGACATTGTTTCCGATACATGAACATAGATATTGAGTCATGTCTCAGAAAATTTCTTCTTCAATGTATTCGTACCTTAAAGGTGATAAAATTTCTCAGTCAACTACATGGTTTGATATGTAGTTTGATCAATTTAAAAAGTAGCGCACCGATAAAAAATAAATATAACGTTAAAAAATAATGTTATTTAAGTAAGGCAAACTTCATTGCTTTCATTTGCAATAAATAACGGCGATCTTTTTATTTCTTCTCTGCTGATGATTAAATGTCAGTTATGCGTATGCTTTAGACTTTAGATTAAAATACAAAATAATGAAAATTCCTTTAAATAAAATCTATGGATCGTAATTCGTAGTCAAGTGACTTAATGAGACATTTCCAGGCACAACAATTTAATCAGTTATCTAATTATGTAGGCGCCAAGAGTCAAAGCAATCAGGCAATGATCAAATGAAAGCCCAAAGACCATTCCCAACACATTAGACCCTTCAAATAGCATGGGTTGAATAATTTAATACTAATTGGCGTACATTTAAATGTCCGCGTCAGAAATTATGCGTGTGATTTGTTATTTGAATTTTGGCACAAAGAGCGACCTAAACTACTAGAAGTGAATGAACGTGTACATAATGTTTGTATGAACTGACACAATACTTTCTTTTAGTCTTTATGCATTTTTAATACACGAACTTAAATGTTTTTTCTTTTGATATTCGAGCTATTTTCAGTATTCTTTCGGTATTTCATGAAATCGATTGTTTTGGTTTGCTTTTCGGTGGAATAATCATATTTTTTTTCTTTATTTTATCCTATACAAACGATGAAAAAAAATCCAGTTTCAGTATAAATTCAGTATAAATTCAAACTTGAACATACCGGAAAAATAGCTTTTGAAATCATATGTTCCGCAATGCAGTGGTGATGCAGTAAATTTTTTAAAAGTTTCAAATTTAATTTTAAAATTTTGATCTAGAAATTAGAGTACATATTAGTGCTCTTAACAAAGCAGATTTTAGAGAAACGGTGTTTTAGGTTAAATCTATATATTAATCTAGAAACATTTTAAATGTATTTAAAAACGTTGGGAAACCTTTTATAGTTTAATCTTTTTATAAATACGGAAATACTTTGGAATATCGGATATCAAAAAACTTTATTTGAAACACCTTGTTCTTTAGGATCAAGCATTTAAATCTCATTTAAAGGTTGAGGTAGATAATTATACTTCATTATGTTTATGTTATGACTTAGTAGTATAACTAAACATATCTTTTAGCAACTCGTTGGCTGTGTTTAAGGCTTCCAATTCCAGGATCATCTTACTACCGATACCGACATTTTGGAACTCGCTTTATAATTTTAAAAAATCATAAAAAAAAACGCCAATCCTAAAATACTGGTATCAAAAAATCGTTCTAATATTGGAGTTGCGTCTTATATTTTCAATGTTTATTTGGTGAATTATTTTTTTTACAATTAGATCTTGCTCGTTCAGTACCATATGTGATTCCTTTAAAAATACTATAACTGGTTAGTATTTGAATAGCTGAATGGAAATGATTAGTATAAAGTTAATTTATAGTAAAAACTTTCACAAATTTGCCGCCGAATTCATCGAAGACAGATGAGTATAAATACTATGTTTTATCAGCTTAAGCAACAACAAAAAAACAGTAGTTTCCTTAATTTTGGTCATTAACTGTAAATTATAATAATGTGGATAGGTTATGTTTCGTTGTCAATAATAAAACTGGCATTGAGGTTAAAATACTGAACAATAATTTAAAATAATATAATGTCTCTTCTTAATAAATTCTTACAATTTTATATAAATATTGAATACCTTATATAATATATTATCGAGCTTAAAAGTTGATTTAAAAACTGACCAGATAAATGCAACGCCTCTTAAAATGGAGGCGACGGTCTGAAACCATTATTGAAATCTCATACAGTGAAAAATAATTAAGTTTCTGAAAAATCACACGAGTGCTATAATTTCATATATGTACAGTTAAGTAGATAAACGCTCAAATCGTTTATACATAATAATGCAAAGTGTATTGAATTAAAGCATGATGCATGATGACGATATTTCAAATGAAATTTTAGGCCGGATCCTAAAATTTCTTGCTTTTTTGTATGAAGTAAGAAACATTGTGTATTTTTTTAAAATAATAATAATAATTAATGAAGTACCTTGTTGAAGATCGAATTGCCTAAGAGACTTCAATATTTTTTTTACTTATCTCTGTATACTAACGTCGAAAACTAAGATTTTTCATGAACAATTAATTTGGTCTACACTTTGATACAGTACTGTAGAATTATAGTTTAGAACTATACTTAATAATGTTTTATTGAAATCATTTAAAATAAATAAAAGTGTAGTGTAGTGCAATAAAAAACGAGATGCTGATTTAAAAAAAAGATTGAAGATGTTAATGAGCGTTTTTTGATTAAAATTATTTTTATCCGTTCTTTAAAAGTTTTTTTTTAATTAAAGATTGTACATAAAGCATGGAACTAACAATTATTTTCTTTTGCTTAAATTTTTAATTTATTCTATTGTTTAACAATTTTCCATTTGTTACAGTCTTCAAGTATTTAATTAAATCTCCTGAATATAAAAGCGGTTTACATGTTTCAATCACATTCATGTGTTGTACACACTCACTGAAATATAACTTCCTAACAACATTTAATGCAGAACAACCTAAATAAAGCCTTAACATACACTTCCGCGACGCTCAAAATAAACGACTGACTAATTATTTAACACTACCTACAACACGGTAGATGGAAATTAATTACATTACAACCAGATATATAAAAACTATTTTTTTATTACAAAGACATAATTGAAAAAGGAAAACTTAACACCAAAATAGTTTCAAATTACTCAGATCGAAATGACAGAACTAACAAGCTTTAGATATAAATATCGTTTAAAATTACTAAATTGATAAGTTACGTATTGTCTTAAAAAATATCATAAAGTTTTAGATCAAATTGGGCTTATACTTAGGATTAAAATTATAAATAATCATTCAAGAACATTCATCCAATTTTGTTACATAGTTAATAGTTCGAATTTCCAAATAATCTCACTTAATCGTTGATTTTTATATTTTTTCTGAAAAATTTTAATGTTGAATAATAGTTTTGTTTCAAATCGTACACGTAAGAAAGAAAAATATTAACCAACATATTCATATCGTAAATCACTCTTAATTCAACACCATGTTAAGTATATTACCGTATTTTTCTTTAACTATACTTTTAGTCGACAAACAAAGCGAACGTGCCAATTAAAAACTCCAAGTGAACAAAAGACTCGAATAAATGAAATATCTTCTACCTTTTTGATCGTAAACAAAAAATATGGAAATCAGTTCATTTATTGCGATACAAATAAGAGACTGGAATCAATATTATTTATCAGTCAATGCAGATGAATAGTAATGATAACCAGTTCAGGCATCAAAATCTTTGGTGATAATATTCTTCTATTATAATTCTCATGTTTAATTGGTGCAAAGTTGAAATAATTTGAATGGGGACAGTCTTCAAACAATTTTCAGGGATGAATAAAGACCCGACATCAAAGCAAAGAACTCGGTTACTTTATAGCCAGCCTGGTACATACTTTTTAGCTTTGAAATTTACCACTGTCGTCTTATCATTTCACAACACATATTCTGCATTTTTTGTACGCAGTTTTTTACCATTGTAATAAAATCACTAAGTTTTTTTTGATACTAATTTTCAGCAGTGAATTCTAAAAGTATTCTTATAAAAAAATAAAAATCGGTAGTGAGTTATACCTACAGTATATATCCTAAAATAAATACTGTACAAAATATGTATCTTTCTTAAAACACATTCAATTATTTAACACCACATGTTTGTGTACAATTGAGCTCATGAGAGTTGTTTTAATATTTTACGTGTCTTAAAGTATCGTCAAAAGATGGAAACTTGGTAAATACATAATTTAAAAGTGTTTTCTCAAATATATAGTTAGATAGACAGTAGATTTTATTTTGTAAAAATTTGGTATTTGGTTTATATAATTAAGTTATCACTAACTTCAATTCTAAAATGAATAGTGTAAATCGCAAGGAGTACATAAATAATGGTTACAACACAGACGTAGTAGTTAACTTACTTAAACGTAAGCAAGTTAAACAACTCATAGTAAATAATATTTTTTCAGGAGAGAAGAAAGCAAACGATAATATTAAAAACTGGCGTAGAATTATTTATTTAGGAGACATCTCGTCAAAGATAGTTAAATTTTTGCCAGACAATATAGAACCCGCGTTTTATACAGTAAATAATTTAGGTAAAATTTTATTGAACAGTAAAGATCGCGTAGATTCATCGTCACAGAGTGGTATCTATCGACTCTCTTGTGGAGACTGTCAAGCGTCTTATGTTGGACAGACAGGTAGAAACTTTAATATTAGAATTAAAGAACATATAAGATGTCTAAAAAGTAACAATTTCTCTGAGTTTGCCAATCATTTAATAGAAAATAATCATAATTTTAATCAGATTTGTAATTTAGAAATACTCCACCGAGTAAATAAAAAGGGTTTAAAGATGAATAGCTTAGAATTTTTAGAAATTAATAAAACTCTTAACAAAAAAGAAATATTATTAAATAATATACTTAATAGCACAGGCGGTTCCCCGTTACTAAAATTGTTTCCAATTAATAGAGTAATCACAAACCTAGATGATTGATTGTAGCTCATTAGTTTTAATAGTTTGTAATGTTTAACGTCATTAGTAGTATGATTAAATTTGTTTGCATTTTATAATCCCCTCTTTGCTTCCATTAAAAAGGAAAAATCCCATTCTGATTGTTTACAACTCATTAGTAAAATTAGTATCATTATCTGTTTGCTTTATTTCGATTCTACACCCCCCTCCTTGCTCCTCTTAAAAGGAAAAAAACCCAATCCATTTTGTAATTTTATAATTTTAAAATGTTAGAATCAATCTTGCTTCATTACTTAAGCAAACTTTGCGATAGTAAGTCTGAAGATGCCTCTGAAAGAGGCGAAACACGTGTCACAGTTAGTTACACAATACGTGGAATAATCAAAGTTAATTTAAATTTTCTATTATGAGTACATACAAATACTTGTGCTAGTAAATGATCATTACCATACAATGTAAAGTATTCGTTTACATCAATTTAATGTCAAGCCATGTTCAGTTTAACTTCATGATTTACACGCTTATACGTAGTTTTGTTAAATCTTAATTTATCGATCTTAGGTGCATTTTTTTTTATACAACCAATAAACTTTTATCGTTGCTTAATTTTTCCGAATAGCGACTTCCTTTTTTACCCCAACAATTAATATAACCATAACTAAAATTATTTCAATCCAAGTAAAATTGTCTGGGCGACAGTAAAACTCAAACATTGCACATGTACGTCATCACCCTATAATACCATCGTGTAGCTTATAAAAACTAAACGGTGGTAAGTGTGTGCTTATTTTATTTACTGCGATATTATCTAACATGACAGTTACTTGTTCTGAAAAAGACATCAAGGTATGATACAAAACAACATGAAATATATACATTTTCAAATGTATTGTTAATTGTTTTCAAATTAATACTTTGCTATCAATAATGAAACGCAAAATCGACGATTTTATCTACCTTCAAAGCTCCGTAGCATATTAAAACAGCACTCAGATAAATAATTTATAAACCCTGAAGGCAACAAGAGAAAAGTGTCACAAAAAGCTTTCGCTAGCTAAAGCACTATCTACTTTGCGATACTCAAGCTTTTATGACTGATCCAAAGGTTTCGATTTCCGTGAACTTTATTACAGCCTCCATAGTAAAATATTTTAATGAGGGGTACTTTGACGATCGTAAAACTCAACAGAAATTTTATGACCTACTAATTTTGCGAGATATTCCAATGCTTGCATTAATCATTAGCCGCCTTATCAATTTATTCATATTTGATGAAATTGAATGGAGAAATAATGTTTTTTTTTTCATTTATACAAAAAAGTATGCAAAGGATATTGCAATTCATATTTTTTTAATAGGGTAATATCTCAAATGAATAATTTCATCGTAAAATAAATCATGAATGATATAACATGTGTATTTATAAAGAAAAATAAGTTCATCATTACATTTTAATTTATAAATATCCCTATAATATGTTATTCCTATTCCTATTTCAATAATTAAATTAATATGTGTTATAGATTCTAATTTATGACACTTTGGGCAAAACCATTTTGATGCAGCGTGTAAAATATCTAAAACAGAATACGTTATGAGTTTATTACAAACAGTGATATGAAAATAAATATTGCATTTCTACAGTAGAACTATCGTTACACGTGAATTACACGTGTCATAACACATTGTTAATAATAATATGAAAGAATTAAAACTCTCTTCAAAATCGATCTAATCCCATGTTTCCTGAAAAAATTACCGTTCGTAGGAAAAATTGGTGTTTATTTTTTTATAAATATTTTTTAAAAACAATCGACGTGTTATAAAAAAAGTTTTGTTTACAATTCAAACGCTACAACCCTCTGTTAAGATTGCCTGTCTCTATAAATCGATTAAACGACCGCACACTCGTATAACCAAATCCCATTTCCGTACTGCTTTGCAACCTCAAATATACATAGTTTAAACAGCTCGATTTTACCCTTCTCTGTTTTTCGCCTGATTATTGGAAACCTTTTTGGGTGACTTGTTGTTCATCATTTTCACACAGTCCTTCAATCAAAGTCATTTCACAATAAAATGATTCCCACCAAACCTCTGTAAACTTACTAATCACTGTGAATAATTCAACATTTGCTAATACCAAGTACAGTATCGTGGTTTTCTGTAAGAATATTCTTCTCGGAGATTATATCCAATTTCATTATATTTGTTAGGAGTCCTTAGATTCTTAGAGCTGACTCATTTTAAATACACACCTGATTGTAAACTATGTAAAATACACTAAATTATATATTACAAAATTTAAAAACCAAATTACTCAATATACAGTTATTTCTTATAAGAACTTCATTTAATTTACATATTGTATTACAATAAATATTATATTATAACTTTTGACTATAAAAAAGAAATTACACCCACTAGCAGTACATAGGAGATTAACAAACATTTCCGAAGGAGAAGTAGATATTAAAAATGAATAAATAATATTTTTTAGGAATAATTACACACTAAAATTGATATGTACGCAGAATCAATGCGAGCTTTATTTCTATCGCTATGTTTTTCTTCTTTCTAATTTGTGCTTTGTGGCCAGTAATACTTTTTTAACATACAAAAACAAATTAGGAGGTAATAAACGAATTAAATTTGTCATCTATTGTAAAGAATCAATTCGTTTATATGTTTAAAAAATACTTATGTAAACTAATAATTTCAAGATAAATCAAACAGATCAATAACTTATAGATTTGTTGGTAAATTTTAAAAACTTGACGTACATATTTTGGCAGTTTTCTTCTATAATGTTAAAAAAATATATCGAATGAAATGAAAAAAAATAATCTTTTTGAACACATTAAATTTCTACATTCATTTTTCAAATTACCTGTCTTACAATTTTTTACTTTATGATTGTTAAAACCTAAAATCGACTTGTATATTGTACAATTATAAATTTCAAATTATTTATGAGAAGAAAATTGGGGGCCAGAAAATTTGAGGACCGCCCCGAGTGGTAAAATCCTTATCGATGCCTTTGATTACACCTTAAATACTCAGATTATTTATCGATCAAATATATAAGTATCTGATTTACAGCGATAAAATGGGGTGCCAATGAATAAAAAGTAAAAAAAATAAATATTCACGCATCAATCACTGTCAATATCATATTTTGTAATATAAGACTTTTGTACCCACTTAAAATATACATCATTATTCATTATACTCGTATATTTTTCCCCTGTAGAAGATGACAAGTTGACATTTTTTTAGTACACTTACTTACTGAGGTACTTGTAATATATAATAACATGTATAATAAATCATTTCAGAAAGTTTACCGATCGAATTTGTATGTTATTAACTTTGTTTTATACTTGAAACAAGATTAAACGTGATGAATAGTTTATTATAAGTGTTTTTGGTTAAGTTAAAAACGAGACTGGATAATTAACTAGAATTTTCAGTTTTTCTCAACATTTTTGTTGACAATTTAGTTAATACATGAGAATAATTCTAAATTCAAAGTTAAAAGACAAAAAATCTTTTATTGTAACATACAGTTGTTTAAAAATAGTTCAAAGCTATATTATAGAAATAATATGTTTTAAAAAATATAAAAATCCATAGATAAAAGTAGTAGTTTATTTATCTGAAAAAACTTTTTACACTTAGCTGATACATACCACTGAAATTTTCAAAAAATGTTACAAAACTATTGAAAGTATATATTCTTCTGCTTAGAACCTGAGTAGTTTTATCAACATTAATAACATCTCATCAGTTCTTGTCTGAAAAAATAGTTACATTTTTTTTTACCACGCCTGCTCCCAATATCAAGTATAATATGGACTTCTAACGGAGTTGATCTCAACATGAATGTATTTGTGCTTTTAAGCTCAATCTCTCTTTTTCCCGAAGGGAGTATAAATAGAAAAATAATGCTAGTGGTTAATAAAATGGGTGCAAGGGGAGAAATAACTTAAGACACGGCATACATTCATGCCTTTAAACAGAAATTTATAAATCGATTGAGAAATCAATTTATTAAGACTGTCTATGCAAGGACTCAAACCCGTAACCTCAAAAACCAACAGCCAGCTCCGCAGCCAACGACGTTGACTACTCGACCACGCAGCTGGTAAATAGATTTAATAATTTGAAACATTCAAAAAGAAGACTAGTGCTGGTAAGTATAATTTCTATAGATGTTACGTAACGCTACATCAATGCAGCAGTAGAAGAAACTGAAAATTCCGAGATAATGACAGGGGTTGGAAAAATCTAATACGTTTGAGCTTTCAATATCCGGTATGTGCATATCTTCACGAAATCGGATTGTTGCATAAAAAAATATATAATAATTTACAGCACCCGCAAATAACACCAAAGCGTTCTATAATTGCTTTATAAGTCTGTCGATTTTGTCGCGGATTGTAATTCATGCTGTATTTAAACATATGTTTGAGACTACACTACTTTGTATATCAATTAAAGTGATGTATGTGACTCTTCCGTTAATAAAAGTGTGACTATTTAGTGATGACCGTCAAAATGACGGTGTATTCTACTATTGCATTATAATCATCATTATACTTTATCGTCTACAGCGTCGTTCATATATCAAAAGATATTTTTTACAATTGTTCTACATTTGCTCTGATGTAGCGATAATTTCAATTATACATGGTCCATAATTTATTATCAAGAAGTTATCTATAGAAATATAATGAATCAAATTTCAATTAGGGATTGCATTATTGAAAACATTATCTTGTTAGTTGTCCAACCGTATCCAATAATTTAAAATTCCCTAGTATTTTTTTTACGTCGTATATTTTTAGAACTTCTTTTCCGTCGATTTCAATAAGACCATAATTCTCAAGCAAAGACATGAGATGGTGATAAAACAACACTTTAACTTAATTAATGAAGAGTATAAGTTACACCGTTATTGCTTTGTAAACTTTGTATTAAGATTCGTCCCATAACACCGCTCTGTTTCAATTAGGTATGGGATATAGCCGCAGTACTACGATTTGAACTTACAGTCGGATCTGAAATAAATTCAAGGCATTAGTGGGACAGATTGCTTTCACTCCAATTGAATTTGCGGTGCTGAAGACTTAAGATGTAAATGACTGTCATATTTTATGTAGGCTCGCACGTTAAAATTAGAACTTTTTCAATCAGTTTCCTAGCTGCAAAGAAATACTTATTTTCGATTTATTTTTTGGATTTAATCACGTTATATTTATGAAACTTATATGACTGATAAAATAAAATCCATTTTGACAAATTGTAACCGTCATTAGTGGAAGAAGTTTATTATAATATTTTTAGTTTGCGCATATACAATAACTATAACGTATCATTACTCTTATAATTTTTTTTAATAGTGAAAAAATTATTTTAAAAATTGTATTTTGTTTCTTTATCCTTGTACGCTTCCAATGTTAAGCATATGACCAGAAGTTATCTAAATAGTTTTTTTTCTACAAAAGCTGCTTGTTACTTAATTGCTCAACTTCTCATTTTTAAAGAGAGGACTTCTTTTTAAAATGAAAGATATTTCTACGAAACAATAATTATGTTTACTACAATAATTTGTTTTTAATCCATGTCCGCAATAATGTGGAGCATATGACCTCTTAATGAAACTATCCCAACCCAAGTCTTTTACAACAACTGTGTTTACAACAATTTCTTAAATTCTCCTTTTCAGAGAGAGTATTAAGAATTAAGGGTAGACCATAAATCGTTAAACCGACTGAAAAAATCTATTCGTACTGAGACTCGAACCCAAAGCCAACACATTGACCACTGCATCACGAACCCGACTGATAATACTGCCAATATAATATAAGTCAATAAAATCAAAAAATCATTGTTAAAACTGATTTTTTTGCAATCAATATTTTATAACTGGGTAGTCAAAAAAAAAATTTAACTTTTAATAATAAATAAAATCTATCTCTTTGCGTTCCTCATAAGGTATTTATTAAGAAATCTTTAACTGTTTCATTTTTTTTATGATATTATTACGTTTTCATTTTGAGATTTATGTCAAATCTTTGGCAACAGGTGGCAAGCTGTTTCATTTCCTTCATTTTTTACATTTTTATTATCTTTTAGAATTCGATTCAAGTACTTTTTTGTAAAATTTCAAGTTTAGAGCCTTCATAATATCCTGAACAAATAACTCAGATCTCCAGCTAATGTTATTTTATATAACTCATAGTAGTATTATCTTTCAACTGTTGAGGGTATATTTCATACTTATTTATGTACATTATTTAACGATATATTATACACTCACACACTTTAAGTAACTCTTGTCATATTTTCCAGCATTCAATTGAGAACGAATTCTAGAAAAAAATATTTTTTTGAGACATTTTGTCACTGTTTTTCACAATTTTTTTCTGTCAAAATAATCAAATCTCGGTTGTACAAGAAAATATCAAATATTCATATATTATATTTTAAACCTTTTCTTAATTAATTTTTACTTATTTTGTTACATCAAATGATATTTTTCTTAAAATTATTCTATAACAAGTCGGGAAAATCTGTGAGCTGCATTTATTATTTGCACCTTTTTTCATCCACCGATTGACGTTGATGACGTCGAAACGTGATAAATTTTTCATTGGTTTTAAAAGAGGTAAGACTGAAAAATTTAATGCCTTCTATAACACTCTGCAGAATATATGACCTAAAAACAAGAACCAATGTTTTCTTTATATTACAAAAATAAATTACAAAATAATATTATTTGTTTTCTATTATAAATCTCATAATTCTCTTATTTTACCAATGAGAGGATACAATTTTCTTCTAGTTATTTGTCTAATTGTTATGAATTATCTCGATTCATGCTCATTTACAGAATAATTTGTAATGCAGTCTAATTGAGGGTGAAAACTTTAGAGGGCTTTCTATAACATCTTTTTGGTGCTGCTTAACTTATTGTTATCGAAAACATCATTTAATATTGAATGATACACTCAATTATCACTAGGAATAGCAATACCGGGAAGATATATCAATAACGGTATAACCAAAAAAAAACAAAAAAATACAACAGATTGGGGTTGAGATACTAGGCGAGTAAGTTTCGTTATTTCATATAAAACACCGTCATTAAAAAATCTAATTATATAGTCATTAAAACGATTTGCTAAATAACAATAAACCACTAAAATGATCATCAATTTTGGAAACTGTCAATATTGACACAACTCTTGGCAGATGTAAAATATTTCAATTCATCGCGACCAATTTTATTAAAATATAATATGATGATTTCTACACATTCAAAATTCAGTTTTGCCTAATTTACTTTGCCGGGGAATTATTTCATTTTCAAAACCGGTATCTTGGTATTAAAAAAACACCATGCATACTATGATCCTGGTTTCGGTAATACCGGTATTGTGGTCTCTAGTCTCTAGTTACGAATACCTATTCCAGTTTGTTCCCCTATTTCAAGACGAATAATTTAAAAAAAAAACACTAGTTTGCTGATATATGTTTGTTTATATATTAAAACTATTTATCTCTATAAGATTTTTGAATGTTTTGTATTGATAATTTAAGTTGCACTGATATTAAATTATATTGACTGCATATACAGGTAGCAGTGAAAAACAAGCTTAATTAATAAACTCGTTTAAATATGATGGTACGATTTTTGTCATATTTTACAAACGGTTATCTCGTACAGACACCTTTTCAGCACAGTTTTCATCGTTTTATTTTAACTCCTCCTGGGGCTACTCCAAGTATCAGGTGTCTGCTGGATTTCTTTCGTAGTAAACTGTTTTGCTGGTTAAGAGCCAGAAAAAATAAGCCTAATATTTAAATGATAAATATAAAAACGTCACTTTTCACACTAGTTCTAACTACAATAAGTTCTCAAATTTAATGAGCAAAAACTCTAAGAAATAAGGTATACTTAAAACTAAAAACGTAAAATCTACTAAGTAGAACATGCTGAAATGAACGTTCAAGCTGTACAAGCTTTTTATTATAGGAAGCTTACAAACTTCTGAAAGTTTTTAAGGCTGAAGTATTAAGCACCTAGGTAACTTTAAATGACAGAATTAACTAGATGTAAAATTTCGGCGTTAATTTTTAGACAGTTTCTTCTTTTCCGGTTATTTTTAGGTCTTATTAATTCAGTGAACAGCTGTTTAAAATATTTACTGTGAAAAATATTAAACATGTAATGGTTTTACATTTTTTTAAATTAATTAATATAAAGTTCTTATTTGTTTTCTTGATGCATTTAGAAGCTTTAATATAATGTGAATCGATAGAAAAATATTGTTTTATATCCTATTAAATTTGATAACTTTGTTATTCCTCTGGTTATATATAACACGTGATGCATCTCTTTGAGAGGCATCTTCAGACTTACTTTTTTGTCTCGTAATAAAGCAAAAATTCCTAGTACATACAAGGAACTAGTAGAAGAAAAATGTTATCAATTTCAATTTTCTAAAAAAATAAAATTTCTATTGAATTGATCGAAAAAATTTAAATACTTTTACTTTCTTTGTTTTTCAATCTAAAATTTTGCAACTTAAAAGTCTCATAAATTAAATTATTAATAAAATCATTTGTTTTAATTTTAGTTCAACGTATTTTAAAACAGAAAATTTATTTGTAGACGAACGTATTAAAATGTAGACGAATAGATACAAAGCATGATCGATTAAATTATCAAACATCATTAACATCATTTAGTTAAAATACGTTAGTTTTTGAAATTTTCACAGTGATATTTTCAACCCCTTCCAAGTACCTTGAAAGCTAATCACCTACAGTGATTTATTCACTCTCTAATCAAACGCCCTTATCGTCCTTTTTATTCGTTTCAATATAAAACGGAAACGAGGGAAACTTTTTTACGGGAGACAGAATGGAAAATAGGTTTAAGAGAGCGGGATTTTCCAGAATTGCATTATCCAGAATTTAATTTTCCGCCACAAGTTTTTTTAAACTTATTCCCACTCCGATAGACGGAACCGTCATTTTTATCACTCGACTGCTCTCGCTAAAGACAATTTTATATAAAATACTCTTTATCTCTTATAAGTTATAGACTGACATTATGACATTTTAAAGAACTTTTTATTTTCAACTAAAGCTACTGTGTCTGAATTTTTATTCACTTCGAGTTGAATAGTGGGCATTTTTTTAAATATTGAAAAAATGACATACTCAGAACATAAACGTGAAAATTATATTCGACAGATAGCGACTTAAATTTAAATTATAATTGAGGTTACTCTGAATAGCTTCAACACCAATTAATAGATAATTAACTTGAAATTATTGATAACAATACGATCCTCAATAAAATTAATATAATATTCATAAAATTAGTCTACCCTCTCTTATTAACTAATTGCAAATTCTTTCCTTTCCAACAATCAAAAATCTTATGAAGTTATTAAACAATGAAAGGATTAAATTTCATAGATATTTTTTAATACATATAAGATTTGGCAAATCTTATTAAATATACTGAAGTCACACTTTCTTTCACAACATATGTAATAATTTTCAAATTTAAATTTTCATTTCAAATTTATTAGTTTTTTCGTACAGTATATAAAATTTTGAATGCCCAAAATTAATTTATCTGGTCAGATATTTCTTTGTGCTGCAATTAGAATATTGCATTTGTTGGAAATGTCAAACATTATGTGCCCCATGAAAAATTAAAATATGCAATTGATTCTTGAAAAGTATAGAACTTGCCTTTTTGTGTCAATGCTCTTAGGAAGATCTGTAATATTACTTAACGGTATTGCTTTACAGATGACAAATTTCGCCCGGAAGTGAATGAGATCAGACGGCAAACTTTAAGACGAAGTGTTGAGACATCTTTGATAATTACATGCCTTAAAAATGTATTTTTTTATAAAAGTTATATGTATACGTTAATATACACGTGCGAAAGTAGCAATTCGTTTTTTCTATAAATAAGCTTGTATTAAATGAAAATGGTATCGTATCATCTGATCGCAATAAATAAGTAATACATAAACGATATCTTTCCTTAACAGTTTTAACGCTGCTTCAAGACGCAAATTATTGAAATTAACATAAAATTTATTCTCATATAAAAATATTCTTGTTAGAATTCCGATTTGGAGTTCTTTCCTTCCTTGACAATGTATTAAACTTCTAAAGGGAAAGTTTTAACTACTTTGAAAATCCATTTTTCTGCTCACTGTAATATCTCATGAAAAGTTTACCTCTCGGAAGTTTCCAAAGAGTGTTTTCTCCAACTGTCTCCTCTTTGCGATAAGAATGTGCATTGTGTTTTAATACGATCGCAGTTAAATTGTGAAGTTAGTTTACGTTTTATCTAAAACGTTACTTTATCTCATCAATAATGTTTCCTTACACTGTGGAAGCTGTTATATAATAACGAACAAAAATCAATTTCTCATAGTCAGTCAGTATACGTACATTTAAGAACACACATAATAGCTAGTGAATATAAGAGAAAGTGAATCTTACTGTCATCAATTGGAGAGAAATTGTGCTTTTTCTTTTTTCCAAAATATTTTTTATTTAATTACGTTTATTTTTGTTCAATTCCAATATTTTTTGATTAAATTATTTGCAAAATAGTGTGACTAGTAAAATCACCAACATTTAAAAAGTCACGCAAATCCTAAAAAAAATGAATGGTTGCTAAAAGATCCGAATTTTACGTTAAATATTTATTAAAAAGTATTTATCTGAACCGGACTTAAGTGACCAAACGGAATTCTCGATTCTATGTTCGAAAGATAATAAAGGGTTGCAAGTTTTTGAAATCTGAAATACAACTAAAAACGGATTCAAGTCAATTTATTAATTAAAATATTCTTGACGGTGCAAGAAAGTGTTCGACACTAATTCGTCGACTATATTTTTTTGTCGCTGATTGGCCGACTATATCAATTGTGATTCATAAAGTATATGCATGTTACAAATGCTGTACATGTTTCATGAAAGAAAGTATTTTTCAGTTATCATTATAATAAGCACTTTTTGCAACAGAAAGCATTGTATCGAAAAATGTATTGTGACGTTTGACGAATGTGAGTTTTCTTATTGTGTTTATTGCGACATTCAAATATTTTCAATAATACGATTGAAATCGAAAGGTTACTTAAGTACTATCATATTTAGAATTTACTTCCAATTAAATTCAATGTTCACACCTCTTAGCTGAAATATTTTTTCTCATTTTTTTTTGAAATTATTAATTCAATTTTTACATTTTTTCAAGTCAAAAGAAACCCCAGTAAACACAATATATTCTGTATTCAAAAACCTTATTGCAACTTGCAATATTAAATCTAACCTAAAATATTTTTTAAATACTAATCAAAAATTATATTTTTATTCAATTATAAGTTAAATTCACTTTTGTCACTAAAGATATTTACGTACTACATACAGAAACAGTGCTATTTGACACTTTTTTTATGCATTTACAAAACTATATTTATTTGTATAACTATGTGCTTAACAGCATGTTTTTTAAGTCTACAATAATGTTTCTTAAAAAGAATTCTTTATAAAGAAATGAAAATAACTACAGTTTATAAAGTGTAGTTATTTTCATTTCGTACAAAGTAATTTTGACGATAAGACTTGACTATGATGGATCAAAAACGGAATAACCTGTTCTAAAATGATATTTCAAAAACAATTTTTACATTCAATTTCCATAATGTAATTTTCACACTTTGATATATCATATTATGATGAAAAGGTAATAAATACACAGTAAGCATTGAAAGTCAAAATATCAATCTCGGATTTAAGCTCAGGGTCAAAATATCAAAAGAGAAGCACACGGTCAGATTAACGTTCGGTTTCTGCCAAAAAGATATAATAGTAAACATCTCTCCCCTAGGATTAAATTTCATAAAATTTCAGCCGCAAACTTTCATTTTTTTGTGTGCATGCCCACTGTCCACGGTGTCTCGTTATAGGGTGAAAAAATCAGTTATAGCTGTTTTATATTTACGCTTAACCGAGCAAGATACATCAACTTTTTATATCGTGCTATCTTTATTACAAAATCATGAAATAACTGATTGACGTGTCGACTTGGAAAAAACATGATCGAATAGCCGCCTGCCCAAAGAAAAATTCTTTTTTATTCGTATCACGTTTAGTTTTAATAAAGTTTTTTGATATTTATTCACATCCATCGCTTACATAAAACGATTTTCGAAAAGAAAATGGAAGAAAAATTTTCCTTCAAATCAAAAATAAAATTCCACGCAACGCGTTATTAAAAAGTATTATGAATTAGGTATATATATATAGAACACACATGTAGTTCATATAACAAGTTTTTAATATTCTATGTTTAATGTACAAAATCGTATTTTCTTTCAAAATTTCTTTTAAAATTAAAGTAATGTAGTATTTTTATGAATTATTCAAAACATAAAAAAGATCTTAATAAAACTCAGATTAGAGTTTTTTTCTCATGAATATTATAACATACCGCAAGCTGCCTCTAATTAAATAGTTCTAAAAACATACTGTAATAAAAACTATTTATACAAAATTGATGTTATGTTCTCGTCGAAGTAAAAATTAATTAAATATCGATTATATTTTCATTAGTTAAAAAAATTAAAATAGTCAATAAATTTCAAAAATTAAACTTTTAATGGTATATCGAGAATAATTTTACTGTCTAAATTTGTTAGAGTTACATTACAATAATATTTTCAACCCAACGCATAATGATAGTGTTTCAAAATATATTAAAACCATTCTTTAGTATGAAATAATATTAAATTCAATATTAAATATAATAATAAAAGAAGCAAATATCAGGAATCAGGATACTAAATCACATTAAATAATTTATGAACATATAATAAAAAATATTTACAGAGTGACAGTTGGTTTATAATTTAATTGTGAGTTTTCATGGAAATTTATTATTTAAAATGAATTATAAGAACTGTTAAGTTATATATGATTTTCCTTATAACATCACTCAACCAGATTCAAGATTTTTTCATATCATTGTCATGGTTCTGTAGTCAAGCGGTCAATGTTTTCTTTAATTGCAGGGTCACGGTGTTGAATTCTGGATTTGAAAGTTTCATGGTTGAATGTGGAGTTTTTTTCTAATGATTTGTATGTATATATTAATCACATGTCGTAAAAAAACGAGGTGATCATATACACTAACTTTTCTCAGCCTATTTTTATATGCTTATGATCACAAAAAAAAAAGTTTAAACTACTGAATTACGAGCAGTTCTCGTTAAAACAACTGCATTGCTTTCCACTGTTAGAGCGTATATATAAATGGTATGTACCTACTTTAATTAAGCGTTATATAAACATAAATAAACTGAATTTTAAATGTGTGTATTAAAATTTCAGATTTATGAACATATTTGACTTTGTCAGATATAATTTTTGCTAGATTATAAGTTGTCGTTAGATATTATTTTTGTTAAATCATTCTATTGATAAAAACACAATAATCCTTTGTACTTCATTCCACTTTATTTAATATGTCAGGACCGGTTTCGCTCATTGCGAGCATTGTCAACTGATAAGAAATATAATTTATCAATGCTATTTATACAAAATTGAAAAGTTATACACAACACTTGGCATTGAAAAGAAATTGCCAATTACATTAAAGTGATTCTAAAATAACACAAAATTAAAATGTTCAACACACCTAACATATAATTAAAAAGTCATCCCAGATTAATAAATTCAGAATGGCGATTGAAAGTAATTACAAAATTTTTCAGAATCTTCCTGGCTGTCGTTTTGCTTAAGTTATGAACACACCAACTACGTGGAAGCGGGGAAAACTATCATTAAGCATATTCACTTTATTAATGTAGCATTTTATCACTTTGTCAAAAATTTCCCATAATTAAAGTTTGGGAAATTTTTGATAAAAGTGATAAAATGCTACATTAATAAAGTGAATATTTTTAATGATAGTTTTATGTTTTCCCCGCTTCCAAGTAGTTGGTGTGTTCATAACTTAAACAAAATCGACAGCCAGGAAGACTCTGAGAAATATTTTTTTCAAAGACCATATAATTTCTAACAAAAGAAATCTATCTATATATTAATAGCCGATAAGGTATGTTTGGACGTCCATTTCACACCTTCCATTTCTCCACTTTTTTATTCATACTAAATTTATATATTAAAAGTCGATAAAATAATCACTCGCTTTTCACTTTTCACAAATGTGTGCGTACTGATGATGTCCTCGAGACATCTTCTTCTTATACGAAATGTATTTTGTTTGCGTACATTTTCAAATTAATAGATAATGAAATGAAATAAAATATAATTCAATAATTTGCAATTTAAAAACTGCAGGGCTGTCGATATATGCGCCGTGGTCGATTTATGGTACTATGAAAAATGATTGTTAGCAAACTTGAACATTATTCTAAATATTAAATAATTTACGAAATTTCTGCTCCTACGAAAAATGGTTGTTAGCAAACTTGAACATTATTCTAAATATTAAATAATTTACGCAATTTCGGCTACTACGAAAAATGGTTGTTAGCAAACTTGAACATTATTCCAAAAATTCAATAATTTACGAAATTTCTGCTTCTACGAAAAATGGTTGTTAGCAAACTTAAACTTTATTCCAAAAATTGAATATTTTACGAAATTTATGCTACTACGAAAAATGGTTGTTAGCAAACTTAAACATTATTCCAAATATTAAATAATTTACGAAATTTATGCTACTACGAAAAATGGTTGTTAGCAAACTTGAACTTTATTCCAAAAATTCAATAATTTACGAAATTTATGCTACTACGAAAAATGTTTGTTAGCAAACTTAAACTTTATTCCAAAAGTTCAATAATTTACGAAATTTATGCTACTACGAAAAATGGTTGTTAGCAAACTTAAACATTATTCCAAATATTAAATAATTTACGAAATTTATGCTACTACGAAAAATGGTTGTTAGCAAACTCAAACTTTATTCCAAAAATTGAATATTTTACGAAATTTCTGCTACTACGAAAAATGGTTGTTAGCAAACTTAAACTTTATTCCAAAAGTTGAATTTTTTACGAAATTTATGCTACTACGAAAAATGGTTGTTAGCAAACTTAAACATTATTCCAAATATTAAATAATTTACGAAATTTATGCTACTACGAAAAATGGTTGTTAGTAAACTTAAACATTATTCCAAAAATTCAATAATTTACAAAATTTCTGCTTCTACGAAAAATGGTTGTTAGCAAACTTGAACATTATTCCAAATATTAAATAATTTACGAAATTTATGCTACTACGAAAAATGGTTGTTAGCAAACTTAAACATTATTCCAAAAATTAAATATTTTACGAAATTTCTGCTACTACGAAAAATGGTTGTTAGCAAACTTAAACATTATTCCAAAAATTAAATATTTTACGAAATTTCTGCTACTACGAAAAATGGTTGTTAGCAAACTTAAACTTTATTCCAAAAGTTCAATAATTTACGAAATTTATGCTACTACGAAAAATGGTTGTTAGCAAACTTAAACATTATTCCAAATATTAAATAATTTACGAAATTTATGCTACTACGAAAAATGGTTGTTAGTAAACTTAAACATTATTCCAAAAATTCAATAATTTACGAAATTTCTGCTTCTACGAAAAATGGTTGTTAGCAAACTTAAACTTTATTCCAAAAATTGAATATTTTACGAAATTTATGCTACTACGAAAAATGGTTGTTAGCAAACTTAAACATTATTCCAAATATTAAATAATTTACGAAATTTATTCTACTACGAAAAATGGTTGTTAGCAAACTCAAACTTTATTCCAAAAATTGAATATGTTACGAAATTTATGCTACTACGAAAAATGGTTGTTAGCAAACTTGAACTTTATTCCAAAAGTTGATTTTTTTACGAAATTTATGCTACTACGAAAAATGGTTGTTAGCAAACTTAAACATTATTCCAAATATTAAATAATTTACGAAATTTCTGCTACTACGAAAAATGGTTGTTAGCAAACTTAAACTTTATTCCAAAAGTTCAATAATTTACGAAATTTATGCTACTACGAAAAATGGTTGTTAGCAAACTTAAACATTATTCCAAATATTAAATAATTTACGAAATTTATGCTACTACGAAAAATGGTTGTAAGCAAACTTGAACATTATTCCAAAAATTCAATAATTTACGAAATTTCTGCTACTACGAAAAATGGTTGTTAGCAAACTTAAACTTTATTCCAAAAATTGAATATTTTACGAAATTTATGCTACTACGAAAAATGGTTGTTAGCAAACTTAAACATTATTCCAAAAATTGAATATTTTACGAAATTTATGCTACTACGAAAAATGGTTGTTAGCAAACTTAAACTTTATTCCAAAAATTGAATATTTTACGAAATTTATGCTACTACGAAAAATGGTTGTTAGCAAACTTAAACTTTATTCCAAAAGTTCAATAATTTACGAAATTTATGCTACTACGAAAAATGGTTGTTAGAAAACTTGAACATTATTCCAAATATTAAATAATTTACGAAATTTATTCTACTACGAAAAATGGTTGTTAGCAAACTCAAACTTTATTCCAAAAATTGAATATGTTACGAAATTTATGCTACTACGAAAAATGGTTGTTAGCAAACTTAAACTTTATTCCAAAAGTTGAATATTTTACGAAATTTATGCTACTACGAAAAATGGTTGTTAGCAAACTTGAACATTATTCCAAATATTAAATAATTTACGAAATTTCTGCTCCTACGAAAAATGGTTGTTAGCAAACTTGAACATTATTCCAAAAATTCAATAATTTACGAAATTTCTGCTACTACGAAAAATGGTTGTTAGCAAACTTAAACTTTATTCCAAAAATTGAATATTTTACGAAATTTATGCTACTACGAAAAATGGTTGTTAGCAAACTTAAACTTTATTCCAAAAGTTCAATAATTTACGAAATTTATGCTACTACGAAAAATGGTTGTTAGCAAACTTAAACTTTATTCCAAAAGTTCAATAATTTACGAAATTTATGCTACTACGAAAAATGGTTGTTAGCAAACTTAAACATTATTCCAAATATTAAATAATTTACGAAATTTATTCTACTACGAAAAATGGTTGTAAGCAAACTTGAACATTATTCCAAAAATTCAATAATTTACGAAATTTCTGCTACTACGAAAAATGGTTGTTAGCAAACTTAAACTTTATTCCAAAAATTGAATATTTTACGAAATTTATGCTACTACGAAAAATGGTTGTTAGCAAACTTAAACATTATTCCAAAAATTGAATATTTTACGAAATTTATGCTACTACGAAAAATGGTTGTTAGCAAACTTAAACTTTATTCCAAAAATTGAATATTTTACGAAATTTATGCTACTACGAAAAATGGTTGTTAGCAAACTTGAACATTATTCCAAATATTAAATAATTTACGAAATTTCTGCTCCTACGAAAAATGGTTGTTAGCAAACTTGAACATTATTCCAAAAATTCAATAATTTACGAAATTTCTGCTACTACGAAAAATGGTTGTTAGCAAACTTAAACTTTATTCCAAAAGTTGAATTTTTTACGAAATTTATGCTACTACGAAAAATGGTTGTAAGCAAACTTAAACATTATTCCAAATATTAAATAATTTACGAAATTTATGCTACTACGAAAAATGGTTGTTAGCAAACTTAAACTTTATTCCAAAAATTGAATATTTTACGAAATTTATGCTACTACGAAAAATGGTTGTTAGCAAACTTAAACTTTATTCCAAAAAGTCAATAATTTACGAAATTTCGGCTACTACGAAATATGGTTGTTAGCAAACTTAAACTTTATTCCAAAAATTGAATATTTTACGAAATTTATGCTACTACGAAAAATGGTTGTTAGCAAACTTAAACTTTATTCCAAAAATTGAATATTTTACGAAATTTATGCTACTACGAAAAATGGTTGTTAGCAAACTTAAACTTTATTCCAAAAATTGAATATTTTACGAAATTTATGCTACTACGAAAAATGGTTGTTAGCAAACTTAAACATTATTCCAAAAATTGAATATTTTACGAAATTTATGCTACTACGAAAAATGGTTGTTAGCAAACTTAAACTTTATTCCAAAAATTGAATATTTTACGAAATTTATGCTACTACGAAAAATGGTTGTTAGCAAACTTGAACATTATTCCAAATATTAAATAATTTACGAAATTTCTGCTCCTACGAAAAATGGTTGTAAGCAAACTTGAACATTATTCCAAAAATTCAATAATTTACGAAATTTCTGCTACTACGAAAAATGGTTGTTAGCAAACTTGAACATTATTCAAAATATTAAATAATTTACGAAATTTCTGCTCCTACGAAAAATGGTTGTTAGCAAACTTGAACATTATTCCAAAAATTCAATAATTTACGAAATTTCTGCTACTACGAAAAATGGTTGTTAGCAAACTTAAACTTTATTCCAAAAGTTGAATTTTTTACGAAATTTATGCTACTACGAAAAATGGTTGTTAGCAAACTTAAACTTTATTCCAAAAAGTCAATAATTTACGAAATTTCGGCTACTACGAAATATGGTTGTTAGCAAACTTAAACTTTATTCCAAAAATTGAATATTTTACGAAATTTATGCTACTACGAAAAATGGTTGTTAGCAAACTTAAAAATTATCCCAAAAATTAATTATTTTACGAAATTTATGCTACTACGAAAAATGGTTGTTAGCAAACTTAAACTTTATTCCAAATATTAAATAATTTACGAAATTTCTGCTTACTATAAAAATAAAATAAATTAAAATAAAATAAAATAACATAAAATAAAATAAAATAACATAAAATAAAATAATATAAAATAAAATAAAATAAAATAAAATAAAATAAAATAAAATAAAATAAAATAACATAAAATAAAATAAAATAAAATAGAATAAAATAAAATAAAATTAAAAAAAAATAAAATAAAATAAAATAAAATAAATTAAAATAAAATAAAATAAAATAAAGTAAAATAAAATAAAATACAATGCAACAAAACACAATGCAACAAAAATCTCACGTTGCTGGGCAACGGGCTTACAGCTAGTATTTATTTATTTTTCTAATTTATATAAAAGAATAGTTAACAAGGGCTAATGCAATGGATAAAGTAACGGGGAACTAGCAAAAAATATTTGATCGTTCAAAAGATCTGAATCAGGTAAAAATTTGAATCTATTGATTTCTAGGATTTCTTGCTTGTCTGGTTTGACAGACTTGTTATTTAAATGTAGAACTTTAAAATTTCTACCAATATCGAAAGTGTGTTTATTTTGAAACAGATGGTTTCCAAATGAAGACTGTTCATTCCCTTTCTTAGCACAACTCAAATGCTCTTTGATTCTAATATTAAACGATCTACCTGTTTGACCAATTGATATGGTCTTTGAAAAATTTATTTTTCAGAATCTTCCTGGCTGTCGATTTTGTTTAAGTTATGACTTTATTACTTTGTCAAAAATTTCCCAAACTTTAATTATGTTTGTAATTACTTTCAATCGCCATTCTGAATTTATTAATCTGGGATGACTTTTTAATTATATTTTAGATGTGTTGAACATTTTATTTTGTGTTATTTTAGAATCACTTTAATGTAATTGGCAATTTCTTTTCAATGCCAATTGTTGTGTATAACTTTTCAATTTTGTATAAATAGCATTGTTAAATTATATTTTTTATCAGTTGACAATGCTCGCAATGAGCGAAACCGGTCCTGACATATTAAATAAAGTGGAATGAAGTACAAAGGATTATTGTGTTTTTATTAATATAATGCCTTTCCACCAAGTATTGACAGTGAACACCCTAAAAGTGATTAAATTATTCTGTTGATGAAATATTATTATTCTGTTAGAAGAGAATTGATAGTTTATTGTAATTTTACCGATCGTTTTCAGCAATTATCTGTTTATTAGGTAATTGATTTTGCTCTACAGTACGTCGGTCTCAAACCAAATTTTAATTGAACCTGTACGTACGTCTTGTTCTAGGATATCATCCTAATTTATTTGTGAATTTACCTAGGTCAAAAGCGCTTAATTAGCTTTGAAGGGTGAACAAATAGGACATGAAAACATTAGCCACTCACTAAGTAAAATTGAAGTTCACTTCGAGTAAAGAGGACGATAAAATTCTTTTGATATTAATCTTATTATTTTTCAAAACCCACATTTTTTTCCACATCTTATTCAAATGTGAACATTTCAATAATATTTTTTATGCGTATTACAAAAATTCTCACATATATAATAAACAGGTATTTTTTGTAATAGCAAATCCTTTTTTTACCTCTTTATAATTCGTTAAATATAAAAAATTTCGTTGGTTCATATATAATATTACCTATTTTATATAGGTTTGGGTATAGTTAAAACTTTATTTGCTTTTTTGCTTCTTTACGCATGTGTTCCAGTAAAGTGATCACTGTCTGCTTAATTATTATGTTATCAAAAAGTTATATTAGGATAAAGATAACTCTTTACGATTTCTGAATGTGTATGTAAAATAAAAAAAATGTAATTTCTTACTTAAAGTGATTTTGAAATTAATTTTCTCCATGGTTTGCCCAACCGTAAAAAACCCAAAACAAAATCAATCAAATCCGTTCCAGCAATAAAATAGATTGTTCGTTTTTACAATACCCTTACATGTAGTATCTATTTTTTTGTTTAACAAAACCATCGAATATCATCTCAATATAGTAAATAAAAACTATGATTTTTTTTATACTTCCTAAAACCATTGCAGACATGATAGTAGTCAATAAATAATAAGACTGTTACTTTTTGTAGGAAGATCAGGTATAAAAAAAACTCTGAATAACTTTATTTATTTCCTTTTTCACTGTCAGTTATTGGCGAAAAAGTATTTTACTGAACAAAACACTCTGTCGTAATTCCATATTATTTTTAACGTTAATTAACGGTTTCGCTCGTTGCAAGAATTATCATCTTATTCAGTTCATAACCTTATAAACGTAAACTAATATCCAATATATCATTATTTTTAAACAAACTATTGCTACCGGATATTTGACGTTAACACATGCTGTACTATATTAAATCATCTACTTAGGGTGGTTGATACTTGACACTGTGCAATAGCAACCTTTGGTATGTAGAAAAGTCTTCGTTTCGTTGTACAAACATTTCAATTTTTGGTTGAACTTTTATATTTTTTAAACTATTTATCGCTCTTACTATACAAATGACGTGTTATCTGATTACGCCACGTGTAAACAAGAATTTAGAGTAGGCGGTCAGTTAAAACTGTGTTGGCTGGTTCTCTCAAATTTCTCACTCTGTAGTAATTTTCCTGCTGTATTTTAGCCCTGTAAAAGGAATGTATTTTATAATATAATTATGTTTCCGTTGTTAATTATCTTCATGACAAGTGATCAATTTTCTTATTGAATAAAAATTACCTGCCTGAGAATGAATTAGTTTTTTATGTAGTAGCAGTCGTGATAATTTTCTGCTAAGATTGAAATATTTTAAATATGCTCACGCCTATCACATTTTTATCTCTAACGAATCTCTGAATAAATATATATTCTTTCGAATATTGTAGTAATGATCTTCTTTATAAAAAAAACATTGCAGTAGTTGTCGCAAAATTGCATTATCATTGAACCAACAAATATATTGTACGCTGATTCATTATTTTATCAAAAGTAGTCATTGTGTACATGCTTCTAAGTGTGTCTTTTGATAAATATTTTTGTGTTAGTTATTAAAGAATATTTTGTTTATGACGTAAAGATAAAGCTCTCCATTAATTTTTTAAATAAACAAAAACGACGAGTTTTTCTACTTTTGATCACAAGTACACGAGATGCAGATGGTATATTTAAAAAAAGTCTTAACCTTTGATTGACCACTTTGATTACCACTTGAACATAGAGAGCAGTACAATAACACTTTGTAAAAATATTGGTTGTACATATATATGTGAACCAAAATATAAACAGAAGATGAAATAAACAGTTTTTATGAATTCGTATTTTTCACAACTGGGAAAATTATTATGAAATTTAAAAAGCGAAAGTGAAATTTGCAGCCAATGAAATTAACTATTTTATGAACCAGCTAAATTTGTTTATTGTTAAATACAAATGAAAATTTGAATACTTCCAAATTATTAATGTATAACTTGGTTTTTAATGTAAATAACTGTTGGTATGTTATATAACTTATTTCAAAATGTAATGTCATTAAAATCGATAATTTGGTTGAGTGAATATGAAAATATATCCCTAACGAAAAGCTTATCAATTATTTTCGACCGATATGTTACATGATATGGGCTTATCTTCTAAGAAGCGGAATATGAATAAAGGCACAATTTTAATTTAAAATTCATAGAATAATTCATTTTTCTGAGAATAAATAATTGATTTGCGACTTGTTATTACTTAAATTTCAATTCAAAAATTTCATTATATAATACGAATAAGAAAAATAAATGTCTGCCTACAGCAGTATACTTGAAAAATGAAGAAACTATGTAAAGCTATCGTATTTATTTGTTACTCATAATCAAATATTACTCAATATAATAAAAAAAAAAATTTCAATTTTATAAATCCACGACTATTTATGTATAAAGCACATGAAAAATATTTAAAAACAAGTGTTTGTAATAACCTTTATATAAACAAAGCAAAATATTTTTCTATATTTTAAGTATTTTTTAAATTTATAACTCCGTAAGAGTTTACAAAATTTACCCCTCATAATAAACCCTATATTAGTACTTCAAGTATTGCTTTATTAAAGATGACAAATTTTATTTAATGTATAAATAAAAGTCTTGTTGTATTATTTTATTTTTCAACCCAAATAATTTTGATTCCATCTAGAAAATTATCTTGTTAATTACGTGTTTTGCAGTGTACCAACAGAATATTGTTTAAGCCATAAAACTAAGTAATTTACATGACGTGAATATAATTGGATAACATTTTGTAACCCTTTGCTTAAATGTATTTTTTTTTGTATTCAAAAATTTACGCATAACAAAGAATGTCTTTACAAACAAATAACAGTCTTAACTGTTCAAAGAAACGAATAATGGAATCATTGAACTTAATTTTACCTTATCCTTCAAATAACTATTTTTATATTTTTAAAAAATCGTAAGTTTTGCCTTTTTTTCAAAGCGTAACATTAAATATTTCATTCTCGATAACATCTTATCGGATTTTAAAATAAAAACAAATATTATTCTTTAAGCAGTAGAGCAAGGAAATACTGTTGACTTAAATAAATAAAACTTTAATCTTTAGCAAATAATCCGTCTAGTACAATTCATTATGAAACTCAAGTAGCAAAAATAAATAAGTTCAATTTAAATATAGTTGAGTAATACATTGTTATTATACTTAAACTTTTTCACCTGTGCTGAGTAAACGAAGTCTGGTTGTGTTTTATTTTTTGGACGTCTATTGATTCACATGAAACGATAATAAATGAATTAGGTTAGACGAAATGCTTTGCGATATATTCACTTTAAGCTGGTAAGGTGTGAAGAGTCAAAATATTGAGGTTGAGTGTTTCTCCAATATGCATAACGAATGTACAGCTAAATTCAATCAATTCTTAATTCGAATTACGATAGGGCATCCAATCTCGGGCACTTTTATTAATCCCGGGATTTCTGGATTCACATTTTTTCCAATAACCATAAAACCATGGAGAAATTTGGCATTCGGGATCGAGTCGTTTTAAAATTATCTTCAAAAGAAGGTTAAAAAAAATCAAATTTCAATAGTACATAGTACAATAGCTTACCGATTTCAAATTCCTGAGAATTTACGGATATCCTAAAATGAAAAAATGTGAGACTCTTTTTTAGCTTTTTCCAAGATTTCAAACCTTTGTTTCACTGCTCGAACTCAAAAAACCACATCATTGCAAAAATGTGGAACCTCCTATTTTTTTAGATCGCTTCAAAATATTTTGCGTAACTTCTTGTTTTCAAAAAATGTTGAGAATTTTTCACTTCTTATCCACAATCCCAAAATTGAATGGAATCTCAGGGTTTCAGGAATTGAGACTTTAATTACGAGTTAATGTATTTACGCTATTTGTATTCAAGATATTTGGCTCAATGCAGAAAGAAATATCAAGTAGATATAAGTAGTTCATCTGCGATCAAGGAAAGAGAAACATCAAATAATAAAAAAATAAAAAAGATTTATTAGGGATCTAATGTATAATCCATATATTGGGTAAGCAATATGAATTATTAATTATAATTACTTAGGATTCACATTTAAATAGAATTCATTTTCCTGGTCATCTTTTATTTTTAATAATTATAGCAATTGTAAATCTTGTACTAAAACAGTTTTGGTTTGTGGAAATGGTTAGCTTTTGATGAACATCCAAATAATCTTTTGGGGATCCGTCAATATTGTATTATATGTCTTTTATTCTGACATTGGATATAAAATAAAATACGATGAAGACTTGATTTGAATGAATTATATTAAGCTTATAAATACGGATGAAAAAATGTTCAAATGGGATGACTGACTTTATTTTGTATAAACATAATGAAAACATTAACATAACATGTAACTTATACATAGTGTATAGAAATTTCTGAAAATCAGATTGTTTATCACTGCAAATATTTACTGCCCACTTATCATTTGTTACGCTTTACTAAAAGTGTTTAAATCACTCGTTTATAAATATAATGGCATTTCATGTCAAGTTAAAAAGGACGAATTTGTATCGAACCTTATTTAAATTTGATTACAATTGCCATTAGTGCTATAAATTTTAACAAATATATTTTCATTTAATAGCATGCAAAAGACTGACAGTAAACTATTTCACTTAGAAAATAATAAATATTGTATATTTTAGTATCATTATTATACTCCTAGTGGTAATAGAATGAATCGTAACATAAACTCAGCTTCTTTTCTATCCGTTTTATAACTCTATCGACTTTTAAAAGTTGATAAATTTATAAATTAGAAAATTATTTTAATCCCCATATTTTTATTTCAATAATTAATTCATTTGCATACATATGTTTCTATCTTTGAAATGAAATAAAATATATAATATTATACGTTTAATTAATCAATATTTTTGTTACACAGTATAAATTTTTCAGACAATACAATAATTGTATTTTCTTCTTTACATATCTTAGTTAATTATTTAAAAAAAAATAGAATATTTTCTAAAGCTCGACGCTTACTTATATTATTATTCGAAAAACTTTTTCAATATGATGCAAAACTTTTTTTCGACGCCTTAGCATTACTTTGATCGAGTTTTTGTAGAAAAGGTTGTAAAACATAGACAATATTCATTTTTTGTGCTCGATTATTAATATTGAGTTATTTTATGAGTTCAACAGAGAGCCACTAAACGGGTTAATTTCTGAGAACAATACAAGTGAAGCTAAATTTAAAAATAATTAATTTTAATGAAAATATTTTAATTCACTTGATAAGGAATTTAAATATGGACGAAAATTAATTATTTGAATAAAAAAATATAAAAAAATGTATGATTTACCGTTGACAGAATTTAACGACTTCAAATGCTTCCCAGGATTAATTTCTAATAAATAAATGTCAGCTTGCAATTGGAACCCCCTAACGTGTTGAGATTCAATCACTCACCGCTGACGTTCAGCTTAGCTGTCCGATCGAAATTAATTTTACCGTCCGAAGTGAATCTGCTAATTTAAGTTTTTCAATAAGAACTATAACAAGGTATTCAATTTATTACTTTTCAAAATGTTTTGTAAAGCCAGATGGAAAATGAAAATGTGTGCTTCGTCATTTCAATGATACAAACAATAAAATATTAGAAAATAAAAGTACACGCAAACAAGCGCATATGTGATTCCATAAAATTTACAAAGAAATTTAAATAAAATCATCTTGGCTTCGCAGTGAGTGCTCTCGCAATATTTAAAAACTCTTCTCAAAAAATAAATAAGTATTTACTCAACCATCTGGTCTGAATCTTAAATGGAATGCTCTTATTTAAATGTCATCCGAGTACTAATAGTTTAAGATTGAAATCAAACAAAGAATAGTTGTTTTTATTTGTCTTGAAATATATGGCCATTTCGCAGAGCTCTTGATTGACGAGGGTTTTAAGATACGAAGACACAAAAGAGACATCCCCGTTCAACCTCAACTCCGTTTCGGATATACAGCATGCTTTTTATCAAAACATTAAGATATCAGGATTTACAATTTTATTATAAAACAATTTATATTTTATTACACTATTAATGGATGGCTTAGTTAAATATCAATTGAGTTTTGCTCCATTTCTAAACTCTTGATCAATAATCATGGAATTTTTAAATAAAAACTGTGTAACAATTTTACTTAATAACGTCTCATAAAAGTAGTTAGTCGGTTAAAAAAAGACAGGACTAATATAGATAATTAATAAAGTTATATAATTCGGTATGCTTTTGTATTTCAAATTGCAGTGGCCTTTTATTCATATTCATTCAACCAAAAAAAATCCCTGTTACAAAAACAAGTTAAATATTAATTTTATTATTTACTTTAAATTCTATTTTTATAAAAAAAAATAGGAAACATTGAATCAAGAGTAAGTAGTCTCTTAGAAAAGATCTCGCCGTCACTTTTTTGTTACGTAAAAATTCAATTTAAGTCTTGTGATTTTCTTTGTATTAAATTTGTGTCTTTAAAGTCAAAGGCTGAAAATCATTTGAGTGTGTCATTGTTTAGCTATAGGCAGCGTTGCACTGTTAACTCTAGAGAACGTATGTATGCTAATATAACCAAACTAATTAATTTTATTACATCTTCAACTTTGAAATTTCCAATAACTTTTGCCAAAAAAATGCTTTATTTATAAATACTTAGGAATTCACAGATTTATGGAGTGTAAAATACTGACGGGTAAATCAAGTTTTAATTACAAGTGTCTATAGATATTTTTTTTTGTTAAACGATCAAATACACATTATTGAAAACCGCATTTAACCAAAAAATCACCACATAATCTAGAGTATTTGACCGTGTATGTAAACATTTTCATATTATTGTGTATTTAAATAAATGTATACTACGATAAGATTGGTTGAGTGTTTACCGTTATTAATCTTTTTAGTGTTTCCGACTCTATAAAAAGATTTGTTGCTGCAACGTAAAATTTCTGATGCATATTATCAAGTTCTCTGAACTTTTGATAGAGGAACAGCTTTCCGGATGATATTTTATAAACCTCTGCACACTGATATTTTTATTTTGCAGTACTATTTATTATTCATTGTGCACGGAGCGCAAAAAAATCATTCTTCATATATTTTATCAAAACATCACTGAAATAAAAAGGCAATATTAAAAGTTACAAACTATGTAGAATATATTGGATTTTTATTTTATATCCGTTACGTCTATAAATATTATGTATTTTTTTCTAAAAGGATTCACACATTTAGAGCGTGTATATAATCTTTGTACGAAAATCTATAAATCAATCGAAAAATCAATGTATGAATTTGTTCATACAGCGATTCAAGCATATTAAAACATTGATTGACCCAAGACTCGCTTGGCAACAGTTTTTTTTTTATTTTGAATGCTACATCAATTAAGCAATAATGCGAATCAAATAATCTTTGATGTGCCACAATAATTAAAAGTTTATCAAATTAACTGACATTAACATTAATTTATAAGCTATAAGAAAACTGACCTTTCTCTTGGAACGTTTTTAATTTTTCTTCTAATGGCTTTTTTGTATTCCCTTTGTTAATCTTGTAATTAATATTGCATTAAGGTCTGTTCTAAACGATCACTGCAAGCACAGTTATAGTGTCAAGCAAATAAAACAATGTGCATATATTATATTTCAATACATAGATTGTAACATATGCTGCCTGTTGACTCGTTTGATTGACTCTCTCGGAAAATTTTGAAACAATTGACAACAAGTTAATTCCCATTAAAAATATTTCGGTTTAATTTTTATAAATGCTCTATGTTGTGATAGGGTATGAATAAAAAACGAATGTTTTTCTACATAAAAATATAAAATCATAAACGCAAGAATGAAAACAGTTGGAATTATATACTTCCTAGTTGAATCATTCCTCTGTCAATGTTCAATTGTTCGTGGAAATAAAATTTGTTTAAGCATCCTTTATTTTTGAATCTGCAATGTACGGAATCCGAGTATTTATATTTACTAGGAGAGGTAAATACAATTACTTGTTGTATAGTGGATTAGCTGTGGTAGAACTGAGAAGCTTACCGTATCGCAAGTCCGTGGATCAACTCTTCACTGTGATAAAAATAAATACGGATTATTAATCTTATTTATAACATACCATACCAATACAGTTCAGGGAGGTCAGGATTTTACGGGCTTTCCTGTTTGTTGTTGGTACTATTTTCCTTTCTTTTTTTCTGTGCAATTTTGTGTTATAAAATATTTTAACTTTATTACACTTCTACAACATCTTGGATGAAAGTTTAACATCTTTTTATGGACGGTAATAATATCTGCAATAATGGTCAATATACGATGTTTTCTTGAAACAATACTTGTATTTATACATATTCGCATTATTTGATTTAAAACCTTTGTTTTGTAAACTTTTTGCTTTAGAAATATAAAACAGCTAACGATGCGTTATTTCCTAAAATAACTCGAAGAGACTTTAATGATGTAACAAATATAATAAATTTAATGATGGAACGTATTTAATTGGCAGTGCAATAATAGAGTCATTATTTATTGCTGGAAAGTCATTATTTAAAATTGCTTTTATCAAAGTTGATTTGATATTCATAACCTAAAATGTAAAACAGCTTTCTCTCCAAAGCACGTTCACAATAAATTACAACAATTAACCTTACCTTTGCAATAAAATTTTAACTCTACGAATTTAATTGGACCGCCGTTTTATTTTGAGCACTGAAAAATTCAAAACGGCTATCGGTTATTTTTATTGCAAAATTTAACGCAGCTTTCATTTTTTACAATCACAAACGTATTATTTTGGTCTTACATGGTTTTAATCAAATTTTGCGATAAATTCATATAATTGGCCAGCACGGGTATTTTTTTAAATTTTGTAATAGTTTTATGTTTTTACTGTAACAATTATTTCATGAAAGTAATCAAACGCTATTTCAAAAATATATTGTTACACAATTCACGAAATAAGTTAATGGTTTGCCGGTAGTCATTATTTGTAATATATGTTATTTGAATCATCTATGAATACATAATAAAGAAAACTAAAAAATGTAGATGCATCAAAATACATACATTTTTTTTAATACGACCGATTTCTCTCGGCTGCTGAGTATTCTCACCCGATAAAAAAGTAAGTTTAATAATTAATGTATATTTTAAGAATGCTCAGAACAATCAACAATATATAATAAATGTATATAAAAAAATACTTTGGCGGTTCCGAAATGAATTTATGTATCGCTTATGAGAGTATAATATTGATTGAAACGACTCAGCAAAAATAAATATAAATATGTAATTATTAGGCCCGTCGCGCAGTGGTCAAAGTCATTGGCTTCTTTGACAGATTTCACGAGTTTAAGTCCCAGTACGAAAAGCATTTTTTTCGATTGATACATCGGTACTTGTTCGAAGGTATGAATGTTTGTGATATCTAAAAATTCCGTCCCACCTTCCCAATCCTAAAATAACCAGGCATAGCGAGAGCGGCTAGCTTACCACTAACCTTGTCTTAACCTTATCTTTTATACCTCTACTCTCTTCAAACAAAAAGAGAAGTTGAGTAAATGAATAACAATCAGTTTTCGTAGAAAAAAAACTCGTCCTGAGGTATGGTTAATTAACCCTATATATATTGAAAATTAATAAGTTTAATCATTCGATATCAAAATAGTTTCGTTGATTTAGATTTTGAAAATCGATTCGTACACGCCGTTTTTTTCATAATGTTTATCTTTGTTTCGTAATGCTTGTTATTTACTAAATTTAACATTTATTTTGTACATTAGGCTGTTGTTATAGTAACCAAACATTTTAGACAAAACTGTTTAATGCCTCACAGCTTTTAATATTTCTTATATGACAGATTTTTTTTTTAAAAACTGTATTCCGTAAATTGTTAGTTTACTTTCTGATACATCGAACGACAAATGTTTGTATTTTTAAAGTCTGTCAATTTTTATGTTGTATTTGAATTGACTGCAGAGCCACAGTTATAGTGTTCCAATTAAGAATCCACTCAGCCTCCGTGGCCGCTTTCAAAGTCAGTTTTAAAAAGCAAAGTGACGTTTGCGAGAGTTTTTGAGTGAAAACACTCTGCTGAGTCGTAACATTGGCATAACGGCGATAACGGGCGTTACACCTTTCGCCGACGCATAAAACGTACATAGGCTCCGTAAAAGCCTCCGTTACCTTTTAGCGGTTTTTCATCGTGACGCTTTATAACGAAATACATAAAATATTTAAATCCCCCCAACCCTGCAAATATTCTTTACATTGCTATCAAGATGTAACACTAAGTACCCTTTTTATAAGCTGATCCGACGTGGTTTCAATGAATAATGAAGAAAATAGTGACGTTGACGCTTAAAATTTATAAAAATGTACATTCAAACATTACGCTTTTAAAGAATAGAGAAATTACTGCAGTTTTGCCTTCTTGTATCATGAAGCTTAAACAATGTAATGTTGGAAGTACTATTTAATTTAATAAAACAATACAATTTTAATCTATCTATATATATAAAAATCTCGTGTCACGGTGTTTGTCTCCAAACTCCTCCGAAACGGCTTGACCGATTTTTATGATTTTTTTATGTATATTTGCTAGATATGAGAATCAAATGTAAACTATATTTCATCCCGCTAGGTGAAAGGTGTCCCGATCTAGATTTTTTTTTCAATATTCCTGACAATTCGTCGTTCCAATTTCAAACAATTGAAATGGACGACAGATTTTGATCAGTGACGTCATTGAGTCGATTATTGGAGGTATGGTTATATTTTGCATCTGGCCTTGAAAATATTTTTAATTTCTTACTTGCATTAGGAATATTCTGATGACAGAATGGATATTTTATAGAACTGTATTTCGACTTTTATTTTAAAAACTTCTACTAGGAAAAATGATTGTTTGAAAAATGATTGAATATTTTACGAAATTTATGCTACTACGAAAAATGATTGTAAGCAATCTTAAACATTATTCTAAAAATTAAATAATTTACAATTTCAAGATTTTTTGGAGCTGATTTGACAGATTTCGATCAGTGACATTGATTCGATTATTGGAAGGTATGGGTTTATTTTGCATCCGGCGTTGAAAATCTTTTTAATTTCTTACATGCATTAGGAATATTCTAATGCCGGTATGGATATTTTATAAAACTATATTTAGACTTTTATTTTAAAATCTTCTACTACGAAGAATAATTGTTAGCAAACTTAAACATTATTCCGAAATTTCAATAATTTACGAAATTTCTGCTACTATGAAAAATGGTTGTTAGCAAACTTAAACATTATTCCAAAAATTCAATAATTTACGAAATTTCTGCTACTATGAAAAATGGTTGTTAGCAAACTAAAACATTATTCCAAAACTAAAGTAAATTACTAGGTCTATTTCTGCCACTACGAAAAATAGTTGTTAGCAAACTTAAACATTATTCCGAAAATTCAATAATTTACGAAATTTCTGCTACTACGAAAAATGGTTGTTAGCAAACTTAAATATTATTCCAAAAATTAAATAATTTACAATTTAAATACTGCAGGGCTGTCGATATATGCCACGAGGTCTATTTCTGCTACTATGAAAAATGGTTGTTAGCAAACTTAAACATTATTCCAAAAATTCAATAATTTACGTGGTTTATTTCTGCTACTACGAAAAATGATTGTTAGCAAACTAAAACATTATTCCAAAACTAAAGTAAATTACTAGGTCTATGCGTGTAGAATTACAATATGATGCATCCGCTGAACGTTTCAAAAAACAATTGTTAGATATTGGTAATGAAAAATAGAAATCGATGAATCCACACATTACCACCAAGCTTCTGTAAAATTACAGGAAGCGTTAGCGAATTGATGCACAAAGTTTTCCCAAATATCGCACAGAATTACAAAAATCATCAGTGGCTTAGTGAATGTGTTATATCAGCAGTCAAAAACAACGATGGTAATGCCATCAACTTCAGGATTCCAAACGAAATACCAGGCAAAGAAACAACGTATAAGTCCATCGATACTATAAATTGATCAAGACGAAGTTGTCAATTATCCAACTGAATTCTTAAACTCACTTGATTTGCCAGGCATGTCACCGCACGTTTTAACACTGAAAATTGGCGTACCTATTATTCTTCTCCGAAATATAAATCCACCACGACTTTGCAACGGTACCAGGCTTTCAGTGAAAAATTAATGAACAGTATCATCTAAGCTTCAATTTTAAATGGAAAATTTAAAGGAAACGGTGTACTGTTGCCAAGCATTCCAATAATTCCGACAGATAGGCCATTAGAATTAAAATGTTTGCAGTTTCTGTGCGACTCGAATTTGGACAATCGCTGTGTGTGGACTAAATTTTAAAAATCCATGCTTCACACATGGACAGCTGTATCTGGCCTGCTCACACGTTGAAAAACCTTAAGATCTATTCATATACGCACCAGACAAAAAAACAAAATATATCCAAAAGCACTTCAATAAACATAATTAAAACACAAACACTTTCTTTCTTTGAGTGGCATTGCAGCGCATGCCGGGTCAGCTTGTAATATATATATTTATTGCTAAGCAATATAGTACATAATAATTATAATTATGAGATTACACTGTATTGTTTGAAAGCAATAATTATTGTTGTCATTTTTTTTTTGCTAACTTTGCTTAAAATCTCAACAATATAATAAATTCAATACAATACGAATATAGTTCATTGTCACTTATATTTGTTGTATTTGTTCCAATATTATATTATTATCATTATATTAAACAGTTAAATACATTGATTCTCATTACATTAAGTGATTTCTAATTGCTTAGGTTGATTATGTTACTGATGACTTTCTTATTTATTTTAATATTATTAAATAATATATAAAATGTCATCATGGTTGAGTCAAGTTTATTGAGGCAATTAAAGTGACTCTTTTGAATAAATTTGTAATTTTTTTTTTTTACTTTATTCACAAAGTATATTATTATTTCATACGTTATGCTTATTTTAAAGTCGTTTAATAATAATTGGTGACAAAATATTTTTTGTTTTTTGAATTTCAATAAATACTCCACGACTCTTTTTTTGTTTAAAAATAAATAGAAAAATAGAGGACGCTTCGCAAAGAATAATACGCCTTTTCTCAGTGTTTTCTTTGTATTTATTTCTAGCTTACACATGCAACTATCGTCTGCAAAGATTGGCTATAGCAGGATTTTCAAGGAGATAAAGCTTCCATGAAACATGTCGACGTAAGCTTACACTCTTTCAAAGAAGTCTACTAGAATGGGACACAGAGGGATGAAAATTGGTGGCATGTGATTGAGTTACCGGTTTAGTTATTTATTTAATGTGTAATAAGGCGAAATAAATATAGATTCTTGTAAAAATATAGCCTTATCGGTTTCTTATTCAATTCTTTGATTAATATTTACTTTCTAATATTAGTACTAGTAAAAAAGACATTACTAATTGATGTAAAACAGTATTTTTTATAAGTATTTAGATCTAGGCTACTGGAAGTTTATATTTATTTTAGTAATTAAAACATTCATCTTATTTTAATAATATTCCACTTTAGAAATCAATAATAGAACCAAATCTTTTTTAGCGAAATTTTAGAATACTCATTTTGACATTTGCTTTTTTAATAAGTTATTAGGTACATATGTCAGATGAAAAGATTTTTATTCGAAGGTTTATGATGTTCCTCCCACCATTTCCGATCCTTTACTAACTGGGCATAGGGAGAGCGATAAATTAACCACCAGTTCTGTCCTCGTCTTATCTTTCTATCCCAACTACTCTCTTTCAAAGAAAAGAGAGTTTGAGTGCCTAAGTAACAGTTGTTGTAGAAAAACTTCTGTTGAGACACCTCCATTAGGCGGCCCTATTTTGTACATTGTGAGCGGATAAAATAAAATATTAAAACTATGTTTTATCAATCAAACTAACTAATGTACAGTATAAACTTAAAAGCTAAAATTAAATACTAATGCGGCATTTTCAACTTGCATCCTTTTGATATAATGTATATTAAGTTGTATAGATTGTGACAATCGAAAAAAAGCTGTTTTGAAAAAACTGTAGATTACGTCCACTTTCCTTTCCAAATTCGATATAAAAAAAACCAAAGACAATTTGTTTTAAAAAAAATGTAGGAAAATAATACTTTAATATTTGTCATGAAAATAATAATGGCTTCTATTGTGTTGTGACGAAAAACATTGAATTAAATAAATTCAAACGTAACGTTATCATTTGAACTACGACGAAAGCACTTATTCCGATGGAGACTTTGTAACAGCACAAAGTACTTTTTCACATAATTTAGTTTGAAATTTTTCTACGTCATTTATTCCAAAAGTTAACAACAAAACCTTATTTAATACAGTCAATGCTTTTAAGTTGGCTTACGTATTTTTAGTATTTTCTGGCTGTGCTTTCATTAATTTTAATAATATTATCACGGCGTGTCTGAGAAAAAGAAATATATTGCGTAACGCTAGATGTTATTCTCAATTTATAAATTTGAATTGAATAATTTTGTATCAGTATGAGCAGAGCAAACGAAGTTTTCTTCATTGAATGTGCTCGAAATAAATACGAATAAAATGTTTGTTTGCCATACAAACAATGATTTATGAACGCGTGTAGTAACGGTGTAGTGACGTTAGCGCGCGGGACTTTAGCGCGCAATACTAATATTTTTTTACATTTTAATAAAAAAAAAAAAAATATGTACTTCAAAAACTCTAAACAAACACACGAAAAAAAATGTCCTTATTTTTTCATTTTTTTGTGTTTGTAAAAGTAATTTTAAATAGGATGTTATTTAAGTAGAAAATTTGTCTTATGTAAGTTAATTTCTTCGCATGAGCAATCCACAATACAAATTAATATTATTATATATTGTGCACAAGTGTCGGCGGTACTACGCGCTATGGTATCCGATAATGTCCCGTGGGCTAATGTCGGGGTGCCATTAAACATGTAGTTTGCTTGTTCGCTTCTTAGGCTGACGCCATATCGACAACAACATTCTTTAACCGCTCGAATATTATATTATTTGCACACTGGCTTAAAAAATAGACGAATAAGATTTTTCATTTAAGATTTCCACTGATGAAAGGAATTTCAATATTGAATTTTAGCATAAACACTAGAAAACCATTAATTTACCATCAACTAAAGTTCATTTGTGCACTTGAATGTCTGAAGATGCTGAAAGGCGAATGATAGTTTGCTCGTTAGAAAACGTGTGGGTATATAATTTGAATAACATTGAAGGAATATCTTTTGGTCACATATTATGTAATAATTAATAATTTATTTAGTAATAATTATAATTAAATTAAGTAATAATTTTTTACACTTTTTTTCAAACTCCATACGTAGCACAGCTATAAATATTTACTATGTTGCATTCGTGTAAGATTCTGTATATTTATATAATACGATTCTATACCTATATCTTAATATTATCATACAATGGGCACTTCTTATCAAAAAATCTTGTGCTTAAATACTTTTTTATGAGTCGAACTTTTTACTTTCAAGGAACACGGTGAGCTAGGTCGAAAAATTGCTCAAAACTTTAACAATTATTTTTTGTGTCTATGTAGCCTTAAATTGCAGTGTCAGATTTATTTGTTAATTAAATACGATTTGTCTTTTTTATTGGCAATTAAAATTTAATTATTTTTTTACTTTTAAAGTGGAATTTAAAATACTCGAAAAAAGCTTCTACGGTTGCAAAAAACGTAAATATATGAGAGTCTTGTTTTCCAAAACACCAACTGTTTTTTTAAGTGCCTTTTTTAAAAGCTTTTTTGCAGTCTCTTTAATTTACTTTGGAATTAAGAAGTTTTTTCTAAAAGTTTACGAACAAACTGATTATTCATCATCATTAACAACACATTTCAGAAACCTATAAAATGGTGAAAAATTCGGTATGGTTGCTAAAAATTATGTGTAAACTTTATCTTTTCAGATTGATAAAAACTTAGGGTATATAAAATAAACACTGATCAAAACAATATGACATACATCTTTTCTTACCAAAATATAATAATACCAAAGCTTTCTGAATTTTCAATAGGTTTTTGCAATGAAATGTGTTTTACATAAGTATAAAAATCTTAAACATTTCAAGCAAAAAAATGTATTATTAAATATAAGTCTTTGAACATTTTTTGCAATGCTAGTTGTCATTTAAAATTTGTCGAGTGGATACTGTAGCTTATGTATATTATTCCACACATAACATTCTATTATATCGAATTATAACAATTTATACAAATTTAATATTTCAAATACCATTTTCATACTCCGGCTAATTTTCCTTGCCGAGGAAATATAATAAAACCATATACTAAAAAGACTAAATCTGATGGCAAATGCAAATAAAATATTTAATATTATCCATGTCTCCTCTCGATGCAGATAATATGGCTTTCTAGTGGAGGCATCAAAACGGAAGTTTTTCTACCAGAACTGTTTGTTATTTAGTTGCTCAACCTCTCTTTATATGAAGAGAGGTAGAAGAATAGAGCTAGGAAAGGACTATTGGGTTACTGTAACTAATCGGTCTCACTACGAATTTTTAGACGTTAAAAACACTCATACTTTCAAACAAAAATTGGTTAAAAATGCTATTCGTACTAGGGACTACCTGATGGACCCGTGAGATCCATCAGGTAGCCAACGACGTCGTCCGTCTTAATATTTTAAAATACTATTTCAGAAAACGTTGAGTAAGTAAAACATTCAAGATTAAAAAATGAACTGATAAAAAAAAGAGAGCATTGATTTTATATTTAAGTAATTTTCAACTAATCGACGTTCTTAGAAAACTTTATTTTAATATATTTAGTTTGTACAATATTAACTAAAATAAAATTTATATGTGTTAATTATTATTAAATTGACCATGCAGTAACAATATTATTTAGCAACACAATTTAGTTTACAGAAACAAAAAATATATTGTACGCAAACTTCACCGGAACAAGTCACACTGTGGTCGTATATTATATAAATTACGCTATATTACGAATCACAGTCTGCTGGAAGCAGAGTTGGAAAAATGATTAATGATCTGCTTGTGAAATGACGTCAAGGTATTATATAATGGTAATAATATAACGTTAAATATAATGGTAATTTTCGAAAACATCTAAGTAGCATATTATGGAAGATAATTTAAATATTCAAATTAGAATATTTTTTTCGGGGTAAATATAATTAATCCGATACTTATAGACATTTACATTGGAAACCGAAAAGAAGTCCATTATTTTATGAAACAAAGTTTTTTTTCTAAACGATGACAATGCATTAATTATTTCACTATATTTCAAAAAAAAATAATGGGGGTAAGAGCTTAAAATATTTCGGTACTATTTTATAAAAATAAATTAATTATTAAGGTAACACTTGTATTGACATATGTTGGTGTAAATACAAACTTATTTTTGAAAAAAAAAAACATACATACACGCATACAACGTAATATTTTGTTGGTGGTTTCTTTGGTTTTGAAGTATTTTATGAAAGTTTTTCAATATTTTGCAAATATGCAGTTCACTTAACGTTTCTTGGTGTGTAACTCAAAAAAAAATAAAATTACCGTAGTTGTATGTTGCTGAGTACTGATTTATTGAAATTTTATATGGAATCAAGCCGTAAAAATGAAAATATTATATTTATATAAACATTTTAATACGATGTCAAAAATTTTGAGACGTTTTTTTTATTCCTTTTAGACTTAAGCCTGCAAAACCAACTACATGAAAAGGATTGTTAATGTCATAATCAAAACTATTATTTCTTAAATACATATTTTCTCAAACTATGGTAAAATTTTCAAATTTATCTTCTCATATTTTATACTTACAAAATTATGAAATTTTATCATTTTCAACGAAATTGGAAGGTAGCGATTGAATATGTGTAGGTCTTGAGTAAATCTAGATATTTGACTTTCCTTTACCGAGAAATTGTAAGTATAGGTTTGTTTACCTTACAGGATCGCTCCTAAAATTTGTAATTGAAATTAAGATAGCAAATACTGAAACTCAAAATATATAGGATTTTTTTATAATTCTTTAAAAAAACACGCGCAAGACACAACCCACGCAATAACGATTGCCAAACTGGACGAATTTATTAACTCTGGTATGAAAACAATATCACTGTAAAGGTTGATTTGGGCCTTAATAAGGAGTCCAGCTTTTGCAAGAACTAACACATAGTTACTTTTTTGAAAATCTTCTGTGAATCAACATACGCATCTTGAGAAAAATATTGACACGTGTTGTAAAGAACGCTAAGATAGAAAATGAGTTTCTGCTAGTATCTAAACTCTTCGTTTCAGGTCGAAAATCCATTACATTCATATTTTGTTTTTTTGTTATTTTTAATACAACTTTGGGTCTTTAAACTTTGTATTTTTGTATCAAAAATATTAATACCTAATAATACCACCCATACTCCAGACGATAGTTGAAATCTTTTCGCAAATTAATAATTGATCGGGATCATCTATTCGACAACAGATCGTTGGATAAAATTAAAGAATCTAGCCATTTTATTTCTTGTATTTTTTTAAAGTCTGGCTTAAAACTTGAAAGTATGTCAAATGGTAAAATAACTTTTATAGGAAGGAATCTGAAAACTATTGCACTTCAAGTCATTAAATTTGGTGATAAGAGTTTTTCACTATGCAAAATGTACTGGATTAGTCACTTTGACATTTTTTTTACAACCTAGATTTTCTTCAAAAACACATGATTGTTAATGGCTGTCGCCCTTGGCAACGCGTTGATTGGAGAGTTATTTTTATTATTCTCATAGTTTTTTTTCTAGATTTTTCAACAACGTCTGAAATTATTGCCGTATTTTAATTATATGCATATTTTATTTATTATTTGAGTTTGCCTAGAAGTGTTCTATAAAAGTAAAGACTTTTCAATTCACGTTTTATTAATTTTAATGTATGTTTAAAATAAAACGAATCGAATATATTTCATTATTTTCAGGACTGGTATTACTCAAATAATTTAATTAACGTACTATACAACCATTGTGTAAAATAATGAATAATGATTAATAGTATATACCACTCATATTTCTAAATAAACACTACAAAGCATATTTTCTCTATATAATATAATCGAAGGTTATCGTTGTTAACTTAAGCAACACACATTTCAGTATAAATATACCAACCATTTTCTTACTATAGTATACAAACGTTCTGATAATATTCTATGAGTACTTGACATCTGTAAATTGGCATCAAATAATGTAAAATATCTGACAAAGATTTGTGTGTGATTTAACAGAACATATTTTACTTGATTTATTAGTATTAAAATAGTACAAAAACAAATAGATGTTTTTGTGATAAAATAATAAAACCAAACTTATTAAGAAGCTTTTGCTTCTTTCTAAAAACCCTAATGCATGTGTTTAAATTTAATGTATCATATAATGGTGCTTAGAATGACTACGTTAATATATTATTTTTTAAGTCTAACATACTTTATTCAACAAAATAAACATAAACTCAGTAAATAGAAAATAAACTCACAGAATAATTATTTTACTAATAAGTCTCTTTTAAAATTAAATTTACTTTAGAATTTTTTCTTTTCTTATTGGATATGTCAATGTGTATAATTTTGCATAGCTTTTCTAAATTGAATCTGAAAGTATTGGATAAAAAAATCCATTTTACGACTTCAAATGAAAATGTATGGTATCCATCAGTGAACTGATAAGTTTTATTATTCTAATATATTCACAAAAAATGCGGACATAAAACTGTACCTTTTTTATAAATATTTCTATGCACACTTTTTATAGCCGTTGATCTACAAACGTTCTCCTGCAGATATATTTATGCATTACAAAAAATATGTATTTATTATAAAATAATTCAATTCAAAATAGCTGGCTCATATAAAAATAAACAGTAATAAATGATTCAAAACTAATACATACCTTTTAATAAAACATACCAGTTCCAACACCCAAAAGTTCATAATAAGCTTTTAAGAGGATTTAAAGGCTAAACATATTGTAATTATAGGTTTAAAAGTTTGTGTTTTTCGTTCAATCTTTCATTTAAACATTAATTGTGATAAACATTCAGCCTCCTTGGTTTATTTATGTGTAATTGTAGTTATATTTAATTCTCATGAATTGAAAATGAAAAATTTTGGTGGAAAGAATCTCCTTTGGTTTTATATAAATAAAATAATCAAACCGTACTTCTTCTGATTTTTAGAAATTCAAAATCTATTCTGATTTTGTTATACCTAAGTCTGGTATATAAATATATTTTTTAATTAAAACAATTAGAACAAACATAAATTTATCTTTAAAACTAGGTCATACGTGCAACAATAAGAAGGAAGTGAGCCAATACTAACTTTTATTTGCTTATTGAAAACATCCTATTTTTCTGCTCCCTTTATTATTTACCAACTAAAACTTTGTGTAAACTGCGAAACTTTCAATGCAACTTTTATTCCTAGATTAGGTACAGATAAATTATTCGTATCCCTTCCCCGTATGTATTCTAGCTAACTAAGTAATGTATTTATGAAAAAAACATATCAGTTGAAAACTTTGAATAGGGAAACAAATTATAAATACCTTATGGGAATACTGACCGTGGATGTCAGGAAACTAAAGTGTTTAATTATAAGCAGGAATTATTGTTCGTAATGTAATTTTAAACTTGAATCGCTTTTTTTTAAGATTTCGACTGAAGGTGCTCGATGGAATTTCAATATTAAATTTGAATTATGTACATTCATACAGATTTTGTCACTAACGATTCTGGTTTCGCCTTTCGGCATCTTCAGGCGTTCAAGTGCACGGATGAACATGAACTGACGCTTAGCACTATAGAGTTCAGCCAATCTTGCTATACTAACAGTATTGATATAATTTAAGATTTCGACAGAAGGTGCTTGGTGGAATTTCAATATTAATTTCAATTAAATTTGAATCGTTCAAATTATGTACACGGAATCACTGTACAATCTGTGTGAATGTAAATAATTTGAACGATTCAAATTTATTCGCTTTATTCACTTTATTCCTTGCCCAGTCTCTTCACTCAATGAGTGACTCAATTGTGTCAATTTTTACAATCTATATCATAAATATATATTTCAATATAACGAAATCACATTTGCTATTTTACTTTTCGACGAATTGTAAAAATTTTAAGTTGGCGAATAAAAGCTGTTCAATCCATATCAAGCGAAACACAGAATCTACTATCTGAAAGAAAACCTTTTTGTCTACATGACAAGAAAATTTCAATTCGAAATGCTTTACACACAAGCTAATAACTTGCTTGAAAGATTGACATGAAATTTGATTGAAAATGACATTCTTTTCGATCACAAAGACAAAATTACAATTTTAAATTTTATGATCACATTCATTGAGGATTTACTGAAGCAAGACTAACTTACAGATATGTAATAAAAACTCTTGCTTTCAATGCACACAACCTTACTTATAAAAGTTTTTTTTAGGCCAGATAAAGATTATTTTACTGAAAACTTTACTAATCTATCTATCTAATAAAATTACAGTGAAAGTAACAAATTTTGCATACATAAATATTATTACAATGTAACCGCAGTTTTGTATTTTTGAAGGTTCTAACAAAAAAATACAAAAGGAGGTAAAATGTATATTTAGAGCAACAATTTATTTAGTTCAGATCGTTTTTTTGCTTAAATAAATTTCATTCGGCTTACTAAACTTATTTGAAGGTTTGGTAGAGTAGGGTTTCAAAGTAAAAGAGTTAAAAAGCCTTCCCCTCACCCTAAGATGTTCAATATTTTAGTTTAATTTTGAATATTTCAGACGCAAATTGCGGAAAAGAAAAGGTTAGCAAAGGACTGGATAAATTTAACTCAAATGTTGGAAAAACGTCAATTCTGGAATCGTTAAATTGGTGTTTTACTGTGTATATTTGGCTGTAACATTATTATTTTCGGTAGGTACTTTTGAGTTTTATTACTAATGCGAATATACTTTTTCATGATTCAAATCAATTCGTGTCATATCCGTAGGTATTTGAGTCACAACATGAATCATAATTTTTAAAGAAATATTCCAATCACTTGGTTAAGTAAACATATTAAATTGTTAAAGTCTTTGTAAACCGAAGTTGATCTTATCTTTGTTACTATGTAAATATGGTAATACTCTAGTTGTTGGTTTTCAATCAAACTTCGCTAATCTTGAAATATCTTAACACTGTACATTAAGCCAACTTAATCAACCAATCAATATTAGTGTATAACATAGCCTTCTTACTTGAAAACATTCCAAGAAATAAAAAAACAAATATAAACAATAATTACATACTAAAAAATAGTTAATTAAACACATTTATGTATGTCATAGTAATTGATTTAAAAAAATATTGACGAGAAAAATTAGATTTTTTAGAACCTTTTGAATCAAAATTATGATAAATATTTCATATAAAATATTATACATTTCTGTGGGGTTTGTCACAATCGAGCCGATTTTTGTTTTTTACCATCTGTGAACTGATGGTTAGTTTATAGTTTTAACCGTGTATGAATGATAATAAGTATAAGAAAATATTCCGAAGAAATTCTTTAGTAATTTGATTTTAATGACATTTAATCTTAACTGGGGGAGTAATTGCGTAAGGAATTAAAATCTTTGTAGGTATTTCAAATGACAAGTGATCATCTACATGTACTTTTATGTTATTATTGATATAACAAGGCCAAATGAAAAAAATAACTCGTGAATAAGAAACATTTCTCAATTGAATTACTTTAATTTTCTTAAAAAATATACCTTTTCTTATAAATATTATTTAAAACACAGCTCAAATTATAAACTTGATATGTACAATTAAGATGGATTCCTATGTTATTTTAATATCAATTTGCAATAATGGTTTGTATGTAATGTCCACTAAGGCATCCAATCCCAGAGCCGTTTTGCGATCCTGGTATTTCGGGTTCACAATTTATCAACCCCGGTTTTGATCATTTACCAGGATTGTTTTTATTTTTTTGTGTATCTTATATTAATTAATAAAATATCTGACATCACAGCTAATAACCAAAGACAGATTTTAAAAAAAATCCAGTTTGTTGAAATCAATTTAAGGAGGCCATGTTCCAGATTTCTGTCCCCATTAATGGCTTCAATTTGGGTATATTTTTTAGACATTAAAATTTATTTTTTAATTGATTAGTTATCAGAAAAACCTTAACAAAGAAAGAGATTTTTCATAAAACAATCGTCTATTTAATAAAACTAGTTTTATTGGCGTGACTTTACTGATTTCACACTAAAAAGAATTTTCAAGAACTTTGTACAAAATTATGAGAAAAAATCAATTAAATTATCTACTCCAGCTGTCTACGACTCTTAGAAAATATCAAAGGTAGTAAGAGCACACAGAATTCATTAATTATATAAGTATTTTACAAAAATATGTACAGAGACAAAATGAGTGAACTGTTAAGATTTTTTTTATCATGAAATATTGTAATAAATCAAGGAGTATTTAGATTATAAATTTGATTTTTCTACATGTTATAGTGAATCTTAAAATCTTGAATTCGGAATTAAAACAATCTCAAGATTAAGGGATTGCTAAATTTATCTGGATCCTGGGATTGGAACTCATGTATCTACACCTTAATGTGAAGCATCTTAAATTGTTGGTTTTTCAGTAACCCAAAAACATAATTTGGATATAGATCGATGAAAGTTAAGTGCAAGCATTTACCAAATCACTTTTACTACCGTAAGAGTAGTCTCAAACGTGCGTTTGTCAAAAACCCTTATAAGAAATGTTTTCGTACCGAATTTTGAGTCCGTGGAGACAGAAAAAATATAAAACGACCGCCTATGTGTAATAACGAACTATTTGGTACATGCTCAGTGACTTTAATATCGATTTCAGTAAATAAAAATAGTTTTATAACCCATAAAATATTATGAGTCTTTAAAAATTAAAGAGAAGCTTCAAACATTTACTCCCATTTCATTTATAGTGTACTTAGCATACAATACAAATAACAGAAAGTTCTACGTTTTAAACATTATCTTTTATCAACACGGTCTATTAAAGGTAAATATAATATTTTTATCAGACATTTTTATCAAATCACATTCTTATGTTCTGTGTTATTATAGACGTTGTCTTTTTCGTATTATGTTTTCCTTTTCTCACGTCAACATTTCTCACTTGTCAAATTAAATTGTCTTGTTGGTTGATAAATTTTATCGTTCAGAAACGTCCCAAGTAAGTCCGGCGAACATTCGCCCTTTATGATATACAAGTAGATTGGTTGCGGAGATCAATAATGAAGATACTAGCACGAAGTCATTATTTTATACTCAGAGACCAATGACAACTGGGTACAAATTTTGGTGTACATAAACGTTATCGTTATGGGGGTAACTGACGTACAAACATAATTTAAATTTAACAAAGATTCAATCTGTTAAGAGTTTAGTTTACCCAATACTAATATGTTCTCCGTTATATTAAATACCATTATACCAAAATACACATCTACAGATAACACACATTCTCTATCGATTTACATACTCCGTTACTCACTTTCACCAGTTTCATGTTAACACTTAAACTGAAAAAAAACTTCATGTTTACTAACACTTTTTTTTATTACTGGGTTTTTTTTATTATTTTAAACTATTTAAATGCTTTCCATGAATTAAAAAGGAGAAAATCTTTATATTACTTCCTGATTATCACGTTTCAAAATAATGTAAACTACAGCTTTTGTTACAAACTCTTTTTTTTTTGTTTTTTCATTATTTTAATTCGTTAAAAGTGTGCATGATAAAGCTTTTTTAAAATTTATTTGTGTATTATATGTAAAATTGCTAGCTTTATACGTTGACGTATCTTACTCATTTTCGACAAAATATGTTTGATTTCAGAGCACTCAGTTATTTTAAGAAATATACAATATTATTCCAAATGGAGTTTGCGATACCAGTATTCTTGAAACCATGAAACCCGTCTTAGATCCGAAGTCATGGGTGTTTGTGATGTTTAAAAATAGTATTCTACCCTTAAGAAACATATACACGAATACCACTACAATTAGTTTCGAAGATCTAGATATTTTTTCTGTCAAATTATAATATGAGAAATTCCTTATTATTTTTTGCAATAAATACTATAAATACAGTTATCAAAAAATATGCCCAAAAAAGTATGTTTATAACATAATTCGAAAACGGATTTAATAATATCCTCTAGGCATATTATTATTTTCATTACTATTTAATCACTTTCCGTCAGTTTTTCACTCAATGTTTTCGTGATTAATATGTTAACCAAAATAGTATTGATTTTAATACGTTTTGACCATATGAATTTATTAAACTGATTCACTGATTCACTCCCACACAAAATTTATGGTTTTAGTAAAATAATATATATCTTTTACAACTATTGCGGCATGGCATGAGCTATTATTTCCCGTGAGCTGAATTTAAAAACAAAACGAAACATAAATTTATTGGGCCGCATTATATTATTTTATCAATACTATTATTTAAATAAAATCAAAACACCGCTATACCAGCATTTCTTGATGTGATACATGAATCGAATTAAAACAATATTTAATCATTTTAAGCATGGCATTTGTAGTTTGGAACTATTTGTTTGGTTTTGGCTTTTTTGTGAAGCATATGATTATTAAATACGTAAAGTTAGAGCAGTGTCTGCCAAACTGTGTGCCGCAAGAAGTCTCAGGTGTGCCGCGGTGGAAGAAACCTTAAAAATGACAATTTTAAATAATGCCTATTCGGTACAAAATCAAGAATTTTAAATTCCTCGGTTAGCTAAAAAAAAGGAGTTATGGAGATAATCTGCGGAAAAAGTATACCAAATCGAGAATTAAAAATTCCTCAGTGAGCTAAAAAGAAAAGGCAGTTTTGGAGACAATCTGCGGAAAAATTATACCAAATCGAGGGTTTCAAATTTCTCAGTGAGCTTTGGTGTGAAAAAAGAGTTTCGGAGATAATCTGCGGCATCTTGGTGTGCCGTGGTACTAGTTCCATTCATCACTGTGCCGTAAAGGAAAAAAAGTTTGGCTAACACTGAGTTAGAGAATAAAATATTTGGAACTTACAAGATAATAATTATTATATGATTTAATCGCTGCATTAGTTATTCAAACATTTAAATAAGCATTTTTAATGCTTTTTGTGTACAGCTGTAGTAGCAAAGTAAACGCTTCTACAAAAAAAAAACAATGACTATTTATAATTACTTTCCTCTATGTGCTTTATTTGAATCTCTTTTATCAATTGAAAAAGCGAAGAAAAATAAAACATTTAAAAAAGCAACAAAGAACACTCCAAAGCCGTGTTTTCATTTGTTTTCAATTAAAGAATTTCTCAAAAATTATTCTTATTTAGGTGTTTTTAGAAACATCCATTAAAATTTAAAAAGAATTGTTGATTGAAATACAATTAGTTGCTCTCATAATTGAATTAAACAGTCATTTATTAATTATTTTTAATGTTGACTGCAATAATAAATCTAAATGTAATTAATTGCCAAGTCAAAATAATAATTGATAAGGGCTTGAATAGACTGCCATTGTGATAATAAGTACTTGGGTAAATAAAAAAATAATTAATAATTAAGCACCCAAACGGAGCATGTAATTTACATCGTATTGAAATATTTATAGTCATAACCTCTAGACAAATTATAACAACGATTATTTACAATAATAATTTAACATGTTATAACAGTTTTTATAATATTAAACATAACAGTTTAATATGAAAGTTTAAGGTCAATCTAGATTTTTTTTTAATTATTAAAAAGATTTGATAAAGAGAGACGTCAGGTGTCATTCACGGAAAATTCATGTTTTGTTTCGATGTTATTTTGTTAATAATTCCAGCAGGGAATTTTCATGCCTAAAATTAAATATATATCCCAGTTTCAAAATGTTACTACAATAGTATGAAAATCATATTTAAATAATGATACTCTCAGCAGGGCCAATTAAAAAGCATTTTTTTTATCATACCTGACAGCATGATTGACTGAATATCATTCAATATTTTGAATGGAATATTAACGTTAAACGTTTAATTAGTTGACATTTAGTTTCTGTATTTAAATTTTATTAAGAAGTAGTAAAACAAACTATCGGCATTCCTGAAAATTTTAATAAAACTGTCATGGCCGTGCTTAATTTTACACACCTTGTTATATAATAAATTTTAAGTCTTTTTTAAGCAACTTTGTTAGGTATAGTTTGTTTTATAAGTATTTCTATGTGCTTTTAAGCATTATGCTACATGTTTTATGGGGTGCAAATTTAAGGTTGTTGCAAACTCTTCATGCAGCAACTTGTCTTAAACAATCAGCTGATTCGAGAGTCATTTTATTATTACCTTGCATTAGCATTATCAAATCATCAGTGTATGTTTGTATGTGCTTTTTTAAGGGAGAGGAAAGTCCAACAGACCATCGAATAAAGTATTTCAAATAAGTGGAAAGTAAAGGAATACTGACGCGAAAACCGATGATCAAGTTTAATACAATAACAGTTCCAGTCCAGAAAACCTTGACAAATCAACGACAAAAAAAAATCAAATACATCTTCGGGGACAACAGTTTTCCTTTCTTGCAATTTCCAATGCCTACAAAACTTGCTCAACAGCATGTCTTTCTGTCATGTTGGACTTACTCCATTAGATCTAAAAGTCCAAAAACGAGTAGCAATCCATCACATTTTTCACGGAAAACAAGTGCAAATTGGCCACACAACTCTTTACCCGTTAGATTCACAAGATTTTAACGAACGAGAAAAAACGAGGGTCAATGTCCCTTCGAGGTAGAATTACCTATCTTTTCTTCCCAGGTATTGTTTTTCATTAGAATGCAGTCTGAACTTCACTGGATCTCATCACCGGACACGGTGTCACTTCAAAAAAAAATTGCTTCTTCTTTTGGATAAAACGTTTATCTTCCCTGCCCCTTACCATTTAATCTCTTTTCAAATCTTTTATCGAAAGTCATTTTATCATCACCCTTTATGAATTGTTTGCTATGTATTACCTTATTACTTTTTTCATTATTTTAAAATTTTTATTTAATTTACCTTTTCTAGTAAAATTCTTATTTTTTGTCTCTATTCAAGTTGCTATAAAAAAAATTAACTCAAGTGTATCATTGAGGTGATGTTATCTTCGGCGCTATACAAAAGAAAACAAGTTTATTGAATAATAATAAAAAAATCCATATGCTTAAAATAAATACAGCTATTTCATATCGAATACAATAAATGACACTGAAAGGTCATATTTAATATTTGTATGTAAAATACTCATTGTCACTGTTAATTGATAGATAATGCTAAGGCTTTCTTCAAACTTTAATGTAAAGATGTGGGGAAACTCGGCAGTTGTTATTTAATTGTGTGCGCTAATGTCAAATAACTTTGTATGGGTGACAGACAATACTAAATTTATCAGGGTTAATACTTAAGGCGGCCACTATATGCTTGTTTAATTCTCTCCTTTAATAATCTCTATATGTAGAGATTATCTTTCTTTAAAGGTTTTTGGTATATAAACCTATATTTCTTAAAATAGAAAATTTCAACAATCAATTAATATTTATTTCTTTTGTAACAAATTTCTAATCACATTCGATCGGTTTATTGGTTTGGCCAAAATAGTATAACGTCACAGCTCTTTTCAGTGAAATCACTATTAGTAAGCTGATGATACATGGTGAAATAAGAATGAATGATTCCAAAGTTAATCAACAGAATCACAATATTTGCAATTCTCAAGAATGATAAAATTCTCGTTTTTCCCGTAAAATTCGTCCCGAATTTTTTTTAAAATAGTTGCATTTCTTTATCAGCATGAAAATTCCTAAAAATAAGATATCATCATAACTAGGTGTAAAAATATATTTTCTATTTTTCCTATCTTCTCCTAAAACTCACTTTATAAGTTAAAGATAAACATTCAAAACTTTCAAAAGTCCAACAAATTTCCATACATTTACAGTTGTATTATTTTTTCTGTTTTCTATAGCGGTCTTCATCTTAATAAATAATATAGAATAATTGCAAAGAGTTTCTGTTTTTTTTTTTACAATAATATTATGCATTAATTGATTTGGCATTTACTTGGTAGAACTCCATTTATAACAGATTAAAATAACAAAGTATTTTAGCTCTACAGTTTTTAATAATTTTATTCGTTGATAGCTATTTCGGCTTGCGCCATCGTCAGAACTCTGTTCATAGTTCTGACGATGGCGCAAGCCGAAATAGCTATCAACGAATAAAATTATTAAAAACTGTAGAGCTAAAATACTTTGTTATTTTAATCTGTTTTAATATTATGCATGTTAAATAGTAAATCACATCAGTGTTTTACCTAACTAAAAACTGTCAATATATGTCTCAGTAAAAATGACTGTAATATGTGTCATAAAGGGTGTTATTTTCTATTACATTATGTTCGTAAGTTGGTATATTTTTTAGTAAAATTAACAATCGTCTACATAGAGGTTTTAAAACTATTTTTTAGTTCTTCCACTACTTTTTCTGTTGACTCAAACTGTTAACCCAAAGACGGTCGAAGGATCAATTTCTTACAAAATTTCCCGTGTAGAACCTTTTGATATTAGATATGTGAATGTCTTACACGTGACAACATCTGACCTACCTCTTCCTCGTGATCTCTTAACATGTGTAATTTAGTATTGGCATGGAAATACCATGAAAATTTTTCTTTTCTTGAAACTGTCTTTTTGGTCCCGTTTACTAGTTTATTTACTCTTGAGCTTTAGTTCATTCAATGCAAGAAAGGACTAAACTATTTTTTCATAAATTAAGCATTCAATACATCTGTAGTGCATAGTAGTATGCATCTGTAGTGTAGTCAAAACACATGATTTTCTAACCCTGTTTGTTTTACTAAATCTTTAAGGGGTGACTAGATAGCATTAAGTTTTTATTCGAAATATAAAAAAATCACTAACCATAATTTCATGTTTTAATTTTATACATAATCCTAATTTAAATATAAAAAAAAGCTTTTAAAACAAAGAACTTTTTTCTGATAATTAGAATAAACTTAATCCTTTTTTTACTCGACACATTAGTTCCAGAAAGTAGCAAAAACCTCATTTTTCATATAATTTGATAAATCAGTTACAAATCCGCGTAAAAAAAGTATTAAATGTGTATGAAAAAACGTAACGGTGCCGTCCAAAAAAATCGCGTAAAATCAAATTCGCGCAAAAACAAATCACGTAAAAAGGGATTGGGTGTACATCATAAAATACATTAAGAAGTTTTCTACATGACAATGTTAATAGTTCATTTGATATTATACAAAAAATGGTATTTGCTTGTGGTTTTCAATTATGATTGAATTAATTATTTTTCTACCTATAAAATCTTTCAAAAATAACGCTATTTGCTTTTCGATTGATTCAATAAATTATAATATTGGTTAAATTATAAATATTATGCAATGATAGTATGGCAATATTTAATTCAAACCCTGTTGGAACATAACTTACCAAATACAAAAGAACACTGTCGACGTTGGTGAAGTTATAATGTAATGATTAATGACGACCTGGTAAATTTCGTGGAACAAACCAGAAGCCACCCAAACGAGTGTTTCTAAACGGCTTTTGTTGTTTCACGTTTGTTGTATAACGCTGGAATACTGAAATAAAATTTGTATATAATATTGATATTATTATAACTCCAAAGACCTTTATTATGGCATCTGGTCGTTAATGATTCTTATATTCCATTAGAGACATGCTAATAAATACATGTGATATATTATTTGTAATTAATAATACATTTTATTGCAATTTTTCAATTCACTTACACGGATTAAAAATACCATCATAAAATAAAATTACATTTTTTTGATTTTAAACATTATGTCAGTTGTTTTAAATACTAAATTTTATAGTATTTTTTAAAAAACTTTTTCATAAACTTACTATGTATCTGTTTTAAATAAAACAATCCCAGTATATAAGCTTAAAATATTGTAGCCGTTTTAAACGATATTGGCATGAATTTTGCAGCTTACTTCTGTATTGATTTAAATATTTATTTTTGGATCTATTGTATTATTGCTGCTCCATTTCTGTCTATCGTCTTTTTTATTCTAATCAAATACTTTTACTAAGCCAAGGTTTCACCGATTACAAGAATTTCAAAAACAAAATATCGAACCAGTTTTAAAGCTTTTATTTATCTGGTCAGTATTTAAAACAACTTTTTTGACTGCATAGCCACGCAATTTTTCACATAGTTTTATTATAATTTGCTAACTGGGTAAAATTAGCATTTTTTTTCACAGATGCGATATATTGCAAAATTCGTTATTCGAGCCTTAAGTTTGGTCACCTTTAATTATGTTTGAATAAGTATTACCCCAGTCTTTTAAATGATCTCATTGACTTAGCGTACGCTTGTGCAAATTGATATCAAAAGGAACTTTCAATGAGACTTATTATAATTAAATGACTTTGATTTTGTTAACCTAATGGTCAGTATAAATCTAATAGTTGAAATGTGTAAACACTTCAAAGCTCAAATTATTTGTTTAATGGGCTGTTTTTTTCTTAAAAGTATTATGTCAAAAACATCAATGCACACAGTAATTTTTATTTCATAGAGCTTTTAATTTTTGATAAAAAAATCTTAGTAACAAAAAATACGTGTCCACTTGCTAATTAAGTAAATAAAATAAATGTCAAGCAAGCAAATATAAAGCTTATCCAATATTAGATTTCATTTACCGGTAGTTTTTAGATTCACCTTATCTCGAAATATGTTGGTTCTGTAGACAAACATTCATGCTTTTGAAGAGAACTCCAGTAATCGATTGAGAAATCATCTCATAAAACAGACCGTACTAGAATTCAATTAAGTAAGCTATGTAAAAAGTTGTTGAACACTTGACCATTGACCCCACCAAGACGAAAGATATAAAATAATTTTATTTTCACAAAAAATGAACATCTAATTTTTTTTTGTTTCTTATTTGATCATTTTAATAGTTATTACATTGAAAGTTTAACGACAAGCTGTTTAAACTGATTTTTCGCTGAAAAACCTTCGTGATTAAGTAAAATGTGAAATTGGTGCAAAGAAGTAGTTTATTTTTTACTGGTAAAAATTCAGTGCAAGCCTAGCTTAATAGTCATTAATCTTTTACGCGTCAATGTTTTAGCGTCTACAAAAGGAAATTTTCATTCACAAGAAAAAGACTTTTTATTCGAAAATAGAAAACAAATTTAAATGATAATGCCACTGTAAACATTTTATTTATCAATCGTACATTTATCTTAACATTATTTTCTAACTACAACAATTTTGAAGAACATAATTGTTTTCTAAGAATCGTTTCATATTTTTACTATTATTACGTCAGCCAACAACTAAGTGGTCAGCGCTTTTGACCTTTTGTTTTCAGTCAAGTTTTTAAATTCACCTTTAAAAACTTTCATCTATTGATTATTTTAGATTTGTGAATTTACATTCATAAATCAATAAAAAATAAAACAAATTAAAAAAATCAATTAGCTTATCTAACCTTATCTCAAATGAAAAATTGAGATATTTTTACATTAAAACAATTTGTATTGAGATACTATATTTAGATAAAACATAATATAACAAATGGATATGGCCTAAATTTGTAATTTATTTTTACGCATAGTAATATTTTGATTAATATTATTTCTCATTATTACGAAAAAATACTGAAAATAACAATATAAATAATATTCACCTATTCAGACCCAGGTCTGAAGTAGCAGCAAGGCAAGGATGCTACATGGAATTTTGGTTGCTTAGCGTCAATTAGCATGCAAATTATGGATAGGATTCAAGCAAATAGCTTATAATATAATCGATTCTGAGAATAATCTAAAGAAACATTGATTTTTGTGTAACAATATCAAATAATAATTCTCAATTTTAATTACAAATTCAAATTTGACCTTAAATTTTCATCAAGCACCTTCAGTCGAAATTCTAAATTACAAATTCGTTAAAACTATTTTGTCGCATTAAAACAGCAAACTATCTAGAAATTCTCAACACCATCGCTCTAAATGAAGCAATTTATCGGGCTCTTATTTCCTGAAGTAGTTTATTTTCTCGTTTGCAACAGTAACACGGCAAGCAAAAAATAAAGACATTTCTCTTACCTCGCCAGCATTTTTCTTCGCATTCCGCAGATTTTTCGCAGTTTTATTTTCTGTGCTTGCGATAGCCGCAATATAACAAAAAACAAAATTATTCATAGTGGTTTATGATGTTTTAATTGTTGCTATTTTTTTTAATATTTTGCTTATTTTAACTGAGTTTTTCAAGTATCTGAAAACTATTTTAGAAAGTTGATCACATTTTGTTGAATGCAAATAATCAACTACAATAGATAATTGTTTTTGTTTATAATAATTAGTACATACTATGTACAGATAATATTAATTTTATTTATTAAATTATAGATAATATTATCTTTGTAATATTAGATATAGATAATATTAACTTTATTATTAAATTAATATTATTATAACTGTCCGTAAATCAATGTTTAATATTTATAAGTTTTCAGTGAGTTTTTTTTAATGTTTTCACTGTCAATTTTTTGTGGAAAGGCACTATTACAAAGTTTAACATTTTCCGTACTAATTCCACATCACTTATTGAAAAACACTTATCAACTGATGAAAAAATAAATTGATATAGAGTTTTTTAAATAAAAATAATTAAGGTAAATAACAGCGTGCTACAAATAATTGGTAAACAAAACTTGGAAAGTATTTGTACAGCTTCAGTCACCGCAACATACGAAAAAATTGCAGAAAATTGGTACCGCGGAAGAGTGGAGTCGATGTGGATGAGATTATCTCCAAAAGTGAGATATTGTTTTTTTTTATTCTGTAAGAGACTTTCACGGTCTACTCAAAAGAAAAATCAAGAAAAAGATGCAACTAGTCATGCATCGAACCTACATACTTAACGTCACTTGTGTATCACATATTTCCTAAACAAAAGAGAACGAAAAAAACCGTTTGGCGGAAGTTTTTTTTAATTTAAACAAGGCGAAAAAAGTGAAAATGGGTAAAATATGCTGCTAGGTATATTTTTATGCTAGATATATTTTTTATATGTGTTCTCACTTTTTATCAGATATCAGAAAAAATGGTTATTTTTGGGCCTGGAACAGATTGATGACCTTAGAATTAAATTCATATGTCTAAATATCTCTGTGTATTTGATTGTCTACATTACTCAATTTAATACGTATAAATAAATAACTGAATTTTAAAAAAAAAGTATTATAATATCCCTGGTTGTAGATAGAATTAAGTATCGACTTGAAGCTGGAGATAAATGAAATTAACTGTGCTCATCAATCAAAAGATGCTGGAGTTTGGTCAACAAAAAGCTGCAAGTCTGCGCTGACGAAAGGCAACGGGAAACCACCACCATTAACATTCTTCTGCAAGCTAATATGCAGTATTTTTCAATGAGCTTTTATATACGACAACTTCAATAGGCATTCGGCAATTCAAATTTATTCACTCATTTACTCAAATTATTGTTAATTAAAATAAAAAATACATCGTTTAATGTAGAAAAGGCTAGTCATTTGTTTCAAGACACTTAATTTATTATGTTAAAAGCATAACCACATTGATAAACTTTTTAGATCAATAAAAGTAATTTATATAATATTTGATGTAAATTAGTCTTCTACCATTTAAATATCATTTTTTTTAAATGTGCCATTTGAATTATTTTGACAATAAAGAACAAAGTTCATTTTTTTCTTGGTATATTTGATCAAACATATTAATATAGTGCCACAAAAACTGTATGAAAATAAGTTTTGAAAAGTGATTACAATTATAATGTTACTTGATTCTTAGAAAATGCTCACTTTTCAACGAGTATATTCATATGATTTACTCAATTTGAAAACAATTGAATGTTTCTAGTTTCTTGAAGAAGCTTATAATAATTTTGAATGTTCTAAATGTAATTATTTTAAAATACTGAATGCTTTTTGTGTATAAAAACATATTTTTATAAAATAAATAGTTGATACGGTTTTATAAAACAGAGCTATACTTTAGTAAATCAGAAAAGTTTTAACTCAGATTTTCAAAACAAAATAAACAGCGGTGAAGCCAATGACTTTCAAGCCGTCTTTTAATTTTTTTTAAATTAAGTATCATTCAGAAACTATGACTTCATCATAAAAATGGCATGATTAAAAATATTTTAAAACGGTTTAATTAAGAGTTCATTGTTTTTTGAAAAAAATATTAAAAAAAACAATAATACGTGTATTTGCTTTTTTTAATACATTGTAATATTTTTTATTTCAATCTGTGGTAAATATTTTCACCCAACATAAAATATACATGATATATTTTTTCTTACAGCTAAGATATTTGTTTTCAATTTTTAATGGAACACCTGATTATATTACCTTTATTATCACATTTAAACTATTTTTTTAAATTCATGTCCCCTTCCAATGTAAAGCATATGGCGTCCTAATTGAGGTATGTCAACAGAAATTTTTCTACGAGAACTGTTTGTTACTCAGTTGCTCAACCTCTCTTTTCTTAAGAGAGCAAGGCTTGTGGATAATAAATCGCTCTCTCTACGTCCTATTATTAAAGGATCAGAAGGGTGGGAGAGAATCTTTTAGACATCAAAAAAATGCTGTTCGTACTGGGAATCGAACCCGTGATATCCGACACTGAAGCCAACAACGCTAATCGCTGATCTATTGGACCCGATCAAGCCGAGTCATTAATATAATATATTATATAAATCGTAGTCATTAAAAGGCTACGACTTTTTAAATGCTGCAGATTACTCGTTAGCCACAAAATTAATCCCATAAAACTAAACTAATCACAATTAAAAACATTCATCTAAAATATGTGAAAATTACCGCACCTTGTAATCGTTATGCTATTATCGATCGTTTCCAGGCCACGTCTCTATTTAAATTTAATAAACCACTATACTAATGGGTGGAATGTTTCACAAATTGAGCTGAACAAAAGCATCCCGGGAGTTTCCGGGAAATCGGATGGAAAATTTTATAACAATAATGCCAAGCCACCAAAGTTATCTTTTTCAGAGAGCCATTTAACGTTTTATATTTCATCAGTTAACAACGCTTGCGATGAGCGAAACCGGTTCAGATATATAATTATAATATGAACTTTGTACAATTAGTGCTATGTTTTTAATAACTTATATATATTATTTATTTTAAATGTTATTTGATAAAATTCTGAGCAACTTAGAACAACTAAGCAGCCCACGTATAAGCCTATAAGGTCTACACAAATGTGGTAAATTAATTTCAACTGGGATATGAAAAAAAAATATTTTACAAACATTATAAATATCAATATAATTTACCATTGTCAGTTTTTATTTACCTTGCAAAAATGAAACAGTGTTTAATTCGTTTATGTGACACGACTCAATATTAACTCGATTTGACCAAAATAAATGAATTTTATATTTATATCGAATTAAGTTTTTGGATAAAATGATCATGAGGATAAGAACGAAAGTTATTTTTGTATTCTCTTGGGTACAACGAAATAGGTATTGGTAATATTTGGATGAATATTTATATGAAAAGGTAAGCCCTTATATTCATGATAAGGCATATCCCATAAGTTTGATCAACGTTTAACCGTGTTTATAAATATCAGAAAGTATAATACAGTAATAATAATGTCTTAAGTGATATGAGTGGTGTGTTTTACTTTATTTTTAAATTAAATACGAAGTTGATCGATTTTACATTTAATTGTAAACTTTTTGAGAATGGATAATGAATAAAATATCTAATAAAAGGAAAAACAAAATGTGATAATTAATTCTAAGGAATGAAATACGTATTATTGGTATGAAAATGTACATTTATCTTCATATTTTACACGCGCATATTAAATTATCTTCTGAATAAATAATTAGATAGAAAGAAAAGAATAGAATAATTTCCAAAATAAGAGTTATGCCTTTTTTATTGTACAGCAGAGATGCGTGCGAGATAAATGACAACAAAACGTGCATATATATTATTTTAGTTGTTGAAGACTTGTGTGACATCAAAAATTAAGAAAACCATTCACCTGTATCATGATTGCAAATGATATGAATAAAACTGAATCGGAAAAAATTATAAAAAAAATACAACTCCTACTAAGGATAACACATCGTAAAATAACGAATACAAGCAAGTTAATATTAATTCTAATCACTTTCAATGTTCTGTGTCGATTCCTAGTGGTAAGTTCTTATGTTACATATGCATAAAAACTAATTTATTAGTTGATTTCATTTAAAATTGACGAAAATATAAGCTTCAAAATCATATTTATACATAATGCAATCTTTAACTAATTGTGTAAAATTTTAATGAATAAAAATATGAGGAAAACAAATTACAATTATTGAGTATTATGATAATATAAAAAGAAGTTTTAAATTAAGTCCTATATTAAAAGAGCTTTGCTTAGTGACTACCGAAAGAATTTAGTATATTTCCGTTTGGTTTATTAAATATATCGTTCATTTTACGAGAGACGAATATGAAAATTCACAAAAGTATCGACAGTTATTTTATCCATATTTGAATTTAAAAACAAATATTGTTTGTCTACTACTTAGGGTAGTTTAAAAACCATTTTTTCTCATTGCAACATTTTAGTTTCACCAAAAAGAAAGCCTGTATATATTCTCTTCCCAAGTTTAAGTATATTTGTATTTTAAAATATAAAATAGCGGATTTGCGCTTTTCTACATTACTCGAAGAACCTGAATAACCATTGTAAAATCTTGAGTGAAAATTCTGATATTTATATCACTTCACCATCTACGCGTAGATTTGTAAAGTTGGTTTGCAACATGAGGGTTTCCAGCTGAAAACAAAACATAAATGTTACATGAACTTGAGACCTTTACCGCGAGCTTAATAGTGTCTGATTTATTCAGCGTCCCCAATGACTTCAAAGTTCGGCCTGCATAAATGAATCTTAGAGATATTGTAGAAACCGCCGGTCAAATAAAAATCAGATATAGTATATATTTGAAATAATTTTATTTGAGATATTTAAGTAGCAGTAATAATCACGATAAATAAGCTTTTGTAAGACAGTTGATTTCTTGAAGATTATAAAAAAATCACTGCGGTGAAATGCGGTTGAAAATTAATTGTATGTATCAATAACTTTGACTAACAAATGTTCAAATATATCATAACGTTAAACGAAGTAACATTAGTAGTAGATCAGTTAACTCTTTTTTCACGTGGACTTTTTAGCACTAAAAGAGACTCAAATTTTTCTAAATTTTCTAAACGATTAATTGTTACATGATATAATTGAAATTTAAAATGATTTTATTATACATCCAGCTTATTATTAGAATTTTATCTGATGTCTTAATGCCGTCTTTATTTTGAACGCGTTAGTCCCTGAAATGTATCGCTACTGGAAAATGCGAAACAAAATATATGAGAAACATTCGAATAAAAACAAACAAAATGTGAATAATGTAATTTTTGAAGCATAAAGTACAATAATTAATTGAAATTCTCTTCAGTTTAAGCTAAATATTTAATTTTCGTTCTCGAATAGATAACCTTTCGATAACTTTGTAATGATATATTAATGTTTACAGACGCTCTTCTCTCGGTTAATTAAGGTGTATATCTTTGAAATGTGGTAGTTTGAGATTCATTTATCAAATTTGTCTTCTAGTATTTAAAAAATCAGTTAATATAAATAATAGCATATTATCTTTTTGACATAAAGCAATGAAAAATAAACATATTGGATTGAAAAAACATGTTTCATTTAAAAGGACTTTTAAATCAAAATAAGCACTTCGGTTGAGATTGAATTCCTAGCAAACGTCAAAGATATACTCTAATGAATCGGGTTGTATTCCATCACAGGGTTGTATTGAGGACAAATACATCTGACGGTTGTTGTGTACAACACTCACGCGAGCGCGCTTTGGATCATTAAATTTTATATCTTTACGAGCCATTCTAGCAAAATTTCATGTTTTGTTTCATATCGAATGTAGGGTAGGCAGCTTTAACGGTGGCAAACCCTTAATTCGCAAACACATACGTCCTTTTACGCGTGACTTTATGACATTTTCGGCTAAAAATAGTATATTTCCAACTATGAAACAATAACTTAGAAAGCTATTTTAACGCTTTTGCGAGGTAAGAAGCAATTTCGTGCGAATACAATGATGAAATATTCACTTGAATAAATTGAAGTGCCTTTTTTATTCAACACCAGATAAACATCACTGACTGAAGGGTCATGAAACAACCATGCCCCTGAATAAAAATAAAACGCTAAAATAAAGTATGTTGATGGAAAAATAAATAATTAATTTAGTTCTCTCGTTATTTTAAACTAATTTTAAAACTGCCTATTTTATGAACAATCGATGTAATTTCTTTGTGCCCAGATCTTTATATAAAATATAAAAATAAACAATAATGTAAAAAAATAATAAGAAATATTATGTCAATACTTATACTGAACACAGAAATTGAGAAAGAAGGTATTTTTACCAACAAAATAATTAAGCCTCGTAAAATAATTAGAGTTTGTTTTTTAAATCAATCAGGTTTTAATAGAAATTAAAGTTTCATGAGTTTTTTTGTTTTTTTAGTCAATTATCTTTGAGGGAAATAAATAGTTGAGTAGGAAAATTTTCATTGCACTGCATTGTATTTGCTTTCCGGCTAACTATTTATTCCTTTTATATTAGCTAAATCTAACCATTCAATAAGGAGTATCTTTAATCACATCGTTATTCAACTGTAATAACTGTATAATGATATTTTGTTTTCAAAATTTTAATGTAAGCTTAAAAATATTTTTCATGCACACACATTCTGTTAACAGTATGTAGCATTATTATTTTTTTAGTTATAACGCGTATGTTGCGCGTAACTCGTAAAAGTGGAAAATAAATATAAAAGTTAAATTTTCATTGCAAATTCTTTGTTGTATTACTGAGAAAACCTTTGCAAAACAATGAAAAATTTGCTGCTTTCCGCTGAGCATTCATTATTCTTGATGAATTTCAACGCTACGCTACTTAAACGTATAATAAAAGCTCTATTGAGCAGAAAATTAAACTTTGCGAGTGACTGACAAGTAAACCAAATCGGTTTCATATCTTTAAATGCCATTAAAAGTTGCAACACTTTCAACTTTATCAAATTAAATCATGCATATAATTCGAAAATTTTCATTTAAATTATAAAGGCCAATATTTCATGTCAAAAATCCATGGTTTTCAATGTATTTAATTATTATTGTGACAAGCTTTACTATGGTTTTGATATCTCATAGTTATTTAAAGTAATCCGTAACTTATAAATTGTTTTAAAAATACGTTTTAAAGGAGTCGATTGTAAGTCAATAATTTTACCAGGAAAAGGAAAATCATCAAAGTAATGAGCAGTATTTAGCAGGAAATTTGCGGAAATAGAGGAAGTCTTAAGAGTAGCTATATTTCTTTACATGCATGAAATACGTTATGTGTGCTCAACCTGTTTATTTTTTTATACAAAAAAACTGCTTTATTTTCATAGTTTAAAAGCGTTTATATTTTTTTTCTAATTCTTTACTCAAAAAGAATATAGTTTAAGTTCGCTCAGCTCAACACAACAAGAAAAAAAAGTTCACCTCTTGTTTTGACGACACACAGCATCCATGTGCAGGTATATTACACTTTTACTCTGAACGTATAGTTTGATCTTTTCAATAAAGTTATGTGAAATAGCTAAGAAAATCTATATTAAGTTTCCTTCTCTATGTCTGTGAACCATGTTAACTGTTCACGACATCAGTCGACCAACTTTGCTTCAAGCTTTTAACGTCAGAAAACGATTCATTAGATGGTTATTGAGTTATATAAGCCTACTGTGAAATTAGTAATAAAACACACATGACGGATGGTCAGCATCTTGTCAGTTGAATAATCCAATACTCTATATCTAGTAAGACGACAGTGATCGATCAGTTACCCGCGGAGCAATTTACAGTCCTGAGTACTGAGAAGACAACAAATTAACTTTAGTAGAAGTTTAAATATTTCTTTAATATAGTAGTATTTTTAAGGCCATTTAAAAAAGACATGAATGCGAAATCAATAGCTGTCTAAATGTAAAAGTCCAAGTATTTTGACCGAATGGTGTCTAAGATAAAATATAAATTGCCGATTCATTCCTTGCAGCACGGCTTGTAACGGTAAGCTATGTTTTGAAATTTTTTCTCAAGTGTATGTTTTCTTAAATGTGTTTATATTCGAATTATTTTTCTTATGTTGACCACCAAGGTCACTAATCAGATGGTAAAAATTTTATATAAAACCAGTTCACCTTATTAGATTTGTACAAATAATAAGTGAAATTATATTTTTATATACGTTTGAATTTATAATAGTTAGAGATGCATAATTATTCATCTATTTTATTTATTGCTTTGTATTTATTGTTTTGAGTGAATAATGTATGTTAACCAAGGGGCATAGTGATTTCAAACATGTGATTTGTCAAGTTGTCAATGTATTTAAAACATACACAAAATTAACAAATTCCAAATGATTTATCAATCATCATTGGTTCTCGCTTTGCATCTTACGTCAATTTTTCTTGGTGAAAGACGTAATGTGTAAGTAATGTTTTCTCAAAATACGTCTCATCTATTAAACTCATATATTGAATTTTTTAAAATAGTATTCATAAAATGTTTTACAGAGCTTTCATATGAATTTCGTTAAATGTGACATAATGTGTCATTTGAAAATTTCATCTCGAGTTTATGAGATAAATATTCAAAGTGCGCCTAAAGTGAATTACATTACTGTCAAGAAAAATTTCAGTTTTACTGTGATTTTCATGACTGTAATTTATATTCATAATGTACAAAACATTTAATTCTTTTTTTCCTGAGCACTAGAATTTTTTCTTTATAAAAAATCTCATTGTAATCTTAATGACGATCACAAAAGTTATGAAAAAAGATGTGATATATTGACCATATACCAAAAATGATCACATGAATGCTTGCATGTATACTAATATTATATACTAAAACTTGTTATTTGATTAACAGGTTGTAAAATTATTTACTTTATTATTCCACATTTAAGTTAACTAAACGTGATACGTGCTTTGTTTGTTTGAATCGCATTTTTACTCTACTCGTTTTTTTGAATATATGTATTTTGGATTTTACCGCTGAGTGTGTGTAGAGGGATAAAAGTCACTGCATTAGTAGTCACTTGTGAAGGGATAGCAATTTATCATTTGTTGAATTAAATATAATAAATACTTGAATTTCTATTTCAAAAAAATACTCATTTGTAATAATTCTAATTTTATTTCAAATGATGCCGACTGACTTTGCTTATGCCACTTCATCAGTTGATAATGCTTGTCATGATCGGCATCGTTTCTGATCATTTAAAATAAAATTAGAATAAGTACAAATCAGTATTTTACTTTTTTAATATAAAGCTTTTCCACCAAATATTGACAGTGAACAAAGTTACTTGGATTTCTACAAAATTACATACGAATCTATCGAAAGTATTTCCATTTGAAATTAATAATTTTATAGAAGAAGCATGTTTTCAAAAGGGTGCTTTTTTAAATAAATATGAATGTTCAAACGAGTCATCAATTCTTCTTATTTCACCTCTCTTTTTTATTAGTTATGCCAAACTCTAGTAAATATATGTCAATATTGAAATAGTTCATTTATATTAGATATTTTTAAAGGTTTTTTTTTAATTCGTTATGTTTATATTTTTATTTTGCTTTTTTTAGTTACGTTTTATAAAGTATTTTTTTATCAACAAAATATTCTTTGTAAAAATTGTACCGTACACAGTCGTTAATTTCTTCTAGACCCTCTGTGGACATTTTATTTCACCACAATCACGATATAAGAAAAAAATGTTCGCAAATAATACCATCATTACCTTTCTTCTCGCAGTTTATCCTATTACTGAGATAAAAAGCGGATTCCTCACACCACTCTGTAAATAACTCTCAAGCCGCACAATGAAATAATGGACACGAAAAACAAAACAAAGCGATAATTGTTTGTTTATTTTTTGTGCCTATGACAAACAAAGAAATCTGTTTTGTCCTTATTCTTTCGGTAATTTAATTGGGTCTTCACCGTTTCAGGTTTTGACTGATCTTTTACACGCTGGGGAATCTTGATTTTCCATAATACACATCTTTTGTAGAATTTTGCTAACGAATCTTTCTTTTCAATTCTTTATACAATTTTTGTGACTACACAAATCTGTACTTCAATCGTAATTTTAAATAATGTTAATTTGCTACTTTTTTCAATTTGAAAATGCTTATTTTATTCAGACATAACATTGTCACACTTCAAATAGTCCACGCAGTAACTTCTGTTTACATAATCATTAAGTAAATTGCAAATGATAAAGTGATTAGCATAGAAAAATATTCACTATCAGCAGAATTATCCAGAAAAACGTGTTTTTTTAAACCATTAAAGTTGTCAGTCTTTTCAATTTAAATGTATAATTAATTAAACAATATATACCTATAATAAAAATAAAACATTTTTTTATTAGTTTTAGTTAGTTTTTGTATCAAAATATTATAAAAATACTTATTATTGCAGATCATTATTATACAGAATGTTGGTGTTAAAGTACATGTTATTTGTTTTTCATAGTCTACCAAAAGTTACGTTGTTCATCTACAAAATAAAAAAACAAATATTCATTCAGATTTACTCTGTCGTCTGAAGAATGAATGTTTGACTCTTACATACTCAGTTTTACCTTATTATTCAAAGCGACTAATTTTGATGTTTACAACTCAACACGAAATTTAAAAAAACCTTAAAAAATCATTCGCCAAAAATAAAAATGACGAAAAACAATGTGACTTTTCATGTCACAGTGTTGTAAATTTAAAAAAAGTACTGTTGGCCTGTTTTCAAATTTTATAAATATATATTCCGTACAATTCAATACTTACCTAAATGGTGGTTTTTTATACAATAACAGTTTATACACACGCATATTTTGAGGAATCGAAAAAATATAATAAAATTGGTATGAAGGTTTGGTATGACTTTTTAAGTATACGTTTCATTTTATAGGCATTTATTTCTTCGGATAAAATTACACTTAGCCAAATCTATTTATTTTTGAATTTTAAAATAAAATATCAATTGAAACAAAGCTGAATGAAAAATACTATAAAAAAAGAAAAATTGAGCATTCAACAAGTTCAGAATCAGTATTTTTTAACAGAATACCTCTCATATAAAATTGACAGTGGACATTTAAAGAGTTAACTTATTTTAAAGTTTTCACTGTCACTGTATTTAAAAAATCCAAACATTTTTAGTATTCGTTCCTTTATTTATTTTACCTAACTAGTCAGAAATTGAAATTGAGATTATATAAATTGCATGGTATAATTAAATGTTATTCATATGTAGAGAATACTGTCGTAAAATACGGTACGTTATCCAAAAATCAAAGCTTTTGATACAACAGGTCGCAAAAAATGCGAATGTTCTACGATTACAATTAATTAATTTTGGACAACCGTCATACAGCATAAGTAACATTTTTTCGGTTGAAGTTAACATCGAATACTTTTTAAATAGATTTTATTTTTATTGATAGCCTAGTGCAGGTGGGAGGAACCTGCGGCCTTAAGGCCGCATGCGGCATTTTGGCTACTCTGGTGCGGCCTTCTGGCCAATCCTGTAATTCTGTAAATTCATGTAAAACCGTAAATTCCTGACATATTCTGACCGTTAATTCCGGCTTCTGGTCAAAGATTCCCTAGTCAATGGTGATTGCAGCCTTATGTTGAATCAGAAAAATGAACGCGGCCTTTAGAGAAGAAACGGTTCCCTTGCCTAGTTCATAGAAAGATAAGTCTAAAATTTGATTTGAGTTATGTTACCAATTATATTCCAATACCTCTCCTCTATGCCTCCACAAAAATACAGCAAGAAAAAAAATCTAGTTTTCTCTCGGTAGACAGATGTTTGTATATGGAAATAAAGAAATTTAAACAATGTCCCCTAGGCTCCATATATGTAAATGCAGATCAAAATATCATTTTATGGTTTTATCACCGTTTCAATAAGTTTGAATTGAATTGAGAAAAATGACTTAATAATTCACTAAAAAGAAGAGACAAATAATAATTTTCAGTTTAGATGTGTAAAAATTTCGGTAAGCCATATCTCAAAACTACCAATTTTTAGTTGTAGCACTAAGCCATCGATATATGTTTCTTTTAATCAATAGATTAATATACATAATATACTTTAAGAAAAATATAGGACAGAACTAATGGTTAACGAATAGCTCTCGCGTTACGTTGGTATTTTGTAGGATTAGAAGATGGAAGGGAATTTTTAGATATTACAAACATCCACGTCTTCGAACAAAAATCGGTTAATCGGTTCAAAAAATGCTGTTTATACTAACACTCAAGCTTGTGGGATCCGTAACAGAAACCAACGTCATCGATATCTATGCTGCGAACCCCATGAACCATAATATAATACTTCATCTAGACTGTCTTAGTCATTGCCGAGAAAATAAAATTCACATTGGATTTGATTCACTACCATCTAATCTCCTTTTATAATCAATGTTTGAAATTAGAATAAAAATGCTACTTTGTATACTAGTAAACGATCAAATAATTTTTAACTGAATTTAGTAAAAATAAATTTAAAGTATTCAAAAGCTTGCTTGAAAAATTGAATTACTTAGTTGCAGTATTGAACAAGTGATATACAAAAGTCATACACACGCTACAGCTAACAATAAACATATATTTTTTAAAAATACCTGAGAATACATGATATAAAAAGAATTTTCGTCATTAATTTCACTTCTCGTGCCGCCTTAGTGTAAAAGTAATGACTCAGTAAGGAAACACTAAATCGACCTTCTGGAGGTTGCAAAACTGTTGCTGTAAGATGAGTTTTTGGACAATGATTAATTATTTTATATTATATCACCAAAGATTTATAGAACAACTTGCTTTGGTTATATTTTTCTATGTTGAAGCTTTAAAATATGCTAGTCATCAACAACATCGGTAGCGCCCATATCATTTTTTTCAAATTATTCATATTAAATTTAAGATCTATGACTAATTAACCTAATAACATAAAAAAAAATTAACATTGTATCTCAATTAAACTTATCTTGATTCAAAAAATTAATTACTAGCAATACCGTGAAATTATACAACTACTGAATAAAAGCAAAAAAAATATTTTTCAAAAATTGTCCAATATTCGTTGATATAACATATCTCTCTCAATCACGAACGTTTATTTTTTGCATTGTACCTGATTGCACTACGGAGACTAAAAATCTGTAGTCAATCAAATAAAAAATCTATACGTCGTTAGTTTATTTTGATGAAAATTTAAATAAAATTTGTGAAGAAAAAGTTTCCGCAGTAAATTAATTGGGTGCCATATTTTAAAATTTTATTCTTAAGTTTTTTTAGAAATTTATTTTTGTGAAATGATTGTCTCCGTGGGATTTAATAAGTCACACAAAAAGCTGGATTTATTACACGGAAATCATTATCTCATTTGGATAGAAAAAAACCTTTTCCTCTTTTTTTTCAATTAAATAAAAAAAGAAAAATCTCAGACAGAATATCGATTGCCAAAATTGCTTCCGTTATGTGCTTACCATCAAACAACCTTTTGCTCTCTCCCCTAACCCCTCACCGCGGGCTTCTGTAATTTTCGATTTCAACATGCTACGCATTGTGAGATTAATTGAAAAGTTTGTCGAGTCGTAGCGACGTACAGCCTACAGCATGTAGTAATGCTACGCAGATGGTGTAAGCAGATTCAGTAAAGATGAGATAGCGTTCATTGTGAGACAAAATTAGTATGCTGTATTATATTTTAGTACAATTATACTTATAAAAATTTACTTTATACTGTGAAACATATTTTTTTTTTGGATTATTGGCATAAAAATATCAAACATGTTGTCACATTGGAATACATGAGTCGGCTTGAAAAAGTTGAATTCAATTATAATAAAACAAAACACATAGCCTTTTTTGTATCTTGATGATAATTATAAATTATTTTTATCTATTTAATAGTTTTTAATAATTACTTAATTTTACAAAACTTTCTTTAGTATTTATTTCAGTAACCAGTGTTTCAGTTTTAACAAAAATTATACAACTAAGTATTATTAACAATTTTAATAAAATATAAGTATAATATTTCAGAAATATTTGACCAATATTAATAGTATCACTTAAATATCTTAAGTCAATACTGCATTTACAAATCTGACCACAACTAATCTGGTATACTTAATTTATGTACAATATTATCATATATACACCTTTAGTATATTAAAACAAATGAAGTTTTATTCAAAAAGTGTAGTAACAACTCTTCCAGAAATTATACCACAGGCATATTTTAATGACATAAATACGCCACATTTCTACGTATGCAAATAAAAATTACATTTATAATATTGTGCTTGTCAGGGGAAGTAATTTTTTACACAATTTTTTATTCTAATAATTGTCTTAGTAAATTAGTACCAAATTAGCGCTAATATGGTAACGACCGTTTTTGAATAATCTATTCAGATAATATTTACTCTACTTATTTTATTTTTACTATACATTGCACAGCACGACAAAAAAAATATTTTTTAATGTTTATGTACATATGTACTTAAAATAGCATAGAATTAAAATGCATTTAGTTTCTTTTACGGTTTATGATGAAAGTTAATAGAAAGTTTTTATGTATACTATTATTTGTGTGTAGTTTATTCTTCTAATCTCACTGGCAGCATTAATAATTGTTAAAGTTTTTTTTAAACTATACTTTTTTCAAATTTCAATATCTCAGCGTTTTATTATAAAGGTAATGTTTTTAGTGATCGATTGGCATACTTACTAATCTTTAAATTTACTTTTTTCGTTTTATCTCACTGTTGCTTTCAGGTAGCGATTAGGGAATCCAATCCCGAGCCAAAATGTTGATCCTGGGATTTTGGGATTAGAATTTTTCAATCCCGGGACTGGTCTCGAAATAGTTTTCATTAAAATACGTTTTTTAAAGAAATAAAAATTGATGATACTGGCCAAAAATAAATAAATAAATTTATTCTTTATTATATTATATAACCAGCTGTGGACTGCCAATGCGTTACAAAGAGGCTCTCTTAATCTCAGCTATTCGCGATGAACAGGTGAAAGTGTGGACTTTTTAATTACTCATAAAAAAATATGCGCCATAATTATTAAACGAAATATGTATACCCTATGTAAAAATACGCAATATAACTAAAAATAATTAATTTCGATAGATGAAAAAAGTACCTACCTACTTCAGAATGCAAGAGTGAAGAGTTCTAAAATTGTCGTGTACATACATTCTTAATAATTTTATTGGAGTAAATAGATGTAATTTAAATATTATTTTCAAATATAACCGAAGTACCAAAGCATCAATTGTTTTGCAATTTAGTCAAAAGTTTCGGTTTACAGTTGAAAATTGATATTTATGAACAATAGAAAAATAAATCTCGCAAAACAAACATGTGCAATTGATATATATCTGATAACTTTCATGAAAGTCAAAACACTGAAATATTGAAATGTGAAGCTTAAAAATAACGAACAATAAAAAAAGTACAAAACAACAAATTTTATAAATAAATATATTTTCATCTGCAACTTATTCTGCTATTTTGTACGTATGATTCAGCTGCAATCCAGAATCTATTTCAAGAATGCATATTTAAAAGGAGGTGCTAACTCAATACTATTGCGTTGCAGGTCTTGCGTACAATTATTTATTTGAGCAAATGAATGTTCATCGAAACTGTTATAAAACGATTATTTAAAAAAACGATGTTCATATGCATATCAGTATCAAATGTTTTGATTTGATATTACTTTGTTAGTTTACACTGTACAAATAAACTAATTTTGACAAATTAATCAGTCAAAATATTAGCCTTTTAAAGTTATTAAAAATCCTACCAAACATTCTTAAGGCCGATAGTATTTTTTTATTTATGAATTCAGAACAAAATTTTTGTATCAATGTTTTTTAAACCGAAATTCTAATATCTCATTTCTTTTAGCATAAAATGTATTTGATTATAATTGTCTTGAAAAGCGATATATGCGCAAATAAAGGACAAGCACATATTTTTCAATAACAAATAATTGTTCTATATTTATGTGAAATTTTATTTAATTCAATGGGTCAGAACATTTCCGGAAATTTTCGCAAAAATAAAACCAGTCCTGATGATTTCATAAAGTTATGGTAAAAGTATAAAAAAAATGTATAATACTTTTATACCAAAAATTCTCGGTTAACACCTTATATGCGATTAGATGTATTAAATTGAGCACCCTTATTAAAATATTGTCATTTTTATAAAACAACAACGTCAAAAAAAATTCCTGACCTATTTAATATACATATATATTTGAATTTGAATAAACGAGAAGAGTTCTAACCTTAAAAAATCTTTACGTTAGATGTCCTAATCCTAACCACCACCGCTACTTGAATTACATTTTCCATAAAAATAGCATTGATGGATACAATCATCTATGTTTCGAAAGCTTAATGAATAAAAAGTTTACATTGACTGCTTAGAACTTTCAATACCGCAGTGCTTTGTTTTATCGAACCGACTTCAGTTGAGATGGAAAACAAGAAAGTTGCACATTTTATAAATACCAATAAAATTGCAATAAATCTTTCATATAACGAACCTTGATAAAAAGAGATATAACTGATGTAAATTTTCTAAAACAATCCTTTTGATACAAGTTTAAAAAAAAATATGTTTTAAGTAATATGGATGATACTGATGTGTAGAATAAACAGCTGTACTAGTTTTAGCACGTGTCAGCCGGTGATTGTTTAGCCAAGCCATGCTCAGCTGTATGCTTTCGATATGGCTTCTTTTAAACATGAACAAACGGATAAACATGAAATAAAAGTTTAATAAAAATTTAAAAATCATACAAAAGTTGTATTAGATACTTTTGCTTACGGATAGCTCGTTTTCTGTATCGTTCCGTTATATTATAGTGATAAATTTTTAAAATTGGCAAACCATGTTTACTATTTTTCAAAATTTTATATTTTAATAATTTTATTTTATACTAGCGAGTACCCGGCATGCGTTGAAATGCCGCTCAAAGAAAGAAAGTTTGTGTTTTAATTATTTTTATTGAAGTGCATTTGGATATATTTTGTTTTTCCGTACGGCGCGTATACGAATAGATCTGAAGGTTTTCTAACGCGTGAGCAGGCGACATACAGCTGTCCATGTTAGAAGCAAGGATTTTTGAAATTTAGTCCACACACTTGTAGCGATTGGCTTTGTTGATGGTCATTGCAAATGTTAGTCGCACCGAAAACTGCAAACATTTTAATTCGAATGGCCTATCTGTCGGAATTATTGAGATGCATGGCAACAGTGCATCGTCTCCTTCAAATTTTCCATTTAAAATTTTAGTTTAGATGATATTGATCATTATTTCTTTCACTGAAAACCTGGTACCGTTGCAAAGTTGTGGTAGATTTATACTTCGGAGAAGAATAATAGGTACGCCAATTTTCAGTGTTAAAACGTGCGGTGGCATGCCTGGCAAATCAAGTGAGTTTAAGAAATCAGTTGGATAATTGACAACTTTGTCTTGATCCATTTATAGTATTTATAGTAATACTTCACCCATTCAAGACTTTTTTTTGATATTGCATGTTGGTGTTCAAAGGCAATTTCATTTCTGAATGCGCTGTTTGACCACCATCTATAAGAGATGCTGCAATTGCAGATGAAGCGATTGCCAATGCAATATTGTTTTGTGATGCAACGTTTTGGCTTGTGATTGATTGCATGCATAATTCTATCATACGCTATGCGTTGTTTTGGAACCAAAGATTTGTTTGAACGAATGTACCCACTTCGTCGACATCAAATTGTGTTTCTCGTTGCAAATCACGATCAAAAAGGTTGTTTGCAGATCGATTCGGAGTAACTGTTTCCAATTGTATCAGTCGATCAGGCTTGAGCAGTGCGAGCTCAAACGGTTTCCAAACTTGATTCCCATTGCTCGTCTGTTTCTGAAGCTCGTGATGCCGTTTTCTTTCGTGCTTCAGGTGTAGATCGACTAATAGCTAGTCGTTTGGGTGGCATGCGAAAGAAATGCTTTGTGACGACTATTAAAATTCACTTGATTGTTTGACGTAACCATGGCGCGTATCAAACGTAACTAAGAAATGATAAACAACTTGCTTGTTTTGGACGTTAGTTGTTTTTGATATCTCAGTTAAACTATCCACACCAAAAACATAAAAGCCGTCGCTAAACCATATGAAATACACACATTTTTTAATTCAGAAACCTATTCGGGTATGCGCACAATCACTCACTATAGTTTTTATCGCAATCGGATTAACGGTATAGGAGCGTATAGGTAACAAACAAACAAACATTCATTTTTATATATATACTAGCGAGTACCCGGCATGCGTTGCAATGCCACTCAAAGAAAGAAAGTGTTTTAATTCTGTTTATTGAAGTGGTTTTGGATATCTTTTGTTTTTCCGTCTGGTGCGTATACGAATAGATCTGAAGGTTTTCGAACGGTTGAGCAGGCCACATACAGCTGTCCATGTGGGAAACATAGATTTTCTAAATTTAGTCCACACCCTTGTAGCGATTGTCCCTTTGCTTTGTTGATGGTCATTGCAAGTGCGAGTCGCACCGGAAACTGCAAACATTTAAATTCGAATGGCATATCTGTTGGAATCATTGAGATGCTTGGCAATAGTACATTGTCTCCTTTAAATTTTCCTGTTAATTTGTTTAGCTTCAATGATATTGTGCATTATCTTTCTCACTGAATGTCTGGTACCGTTGCAAAGCGGTGAATTTATATTTCGGAGAAGAATGATAGGTACGCCAATTTTCAGTGTTAAAACGTGCGGTGGCATGCCTGGCAAATCAAGTGAGTTTAAGAATTCAGAAGAATTTATTGCGATATTTTTGGGAAAACGTTGTAAATCAATTCTCTTATTGTTTTTGTAATTTTACAGAAATTTGTTGGCAATGTAATACATTGTGTTGATTCATCTATTTCCAATTTTCTATTCCCAATATCCAACAATTATTTTGCGAAATGTTCAGCGGATGTGTCATATTGTAGTTCTACACGCATGCTGGCCTTGAAAGCCAATTTCTGCACGTGTCGCCATAAAACTGATGATTTGAGTCATGCATTTAATTCATCAACAGCTGTTGAACGTGGTATAACTGATAGGGTTTGTCAAAAATCACCAGACAATAAAATAAGTGCGCTACCAAAAACCACTATTTATTTCCTCTCAAATCTTTTAGTGCATAGTGTAGTGCTTACAATGCCTTTTTGTGCGCCATAGTACATTCGTCTCATATTATAAGTTGGCATGATTGAAGTTCTTCACCCATTCCGATTTTTTTTTGATATTGCATGTTAGTGTCTCAGTGATTTGCATTAAAATGCAATTTCAGTGCTGAATGACAACCATCCAAAAATGTTCACACTAAAGACACGCGAACTGACGCTAAACTATATCAAATACAGATATTTGCTAAATAGAGAAAAGTCACCAGAAAAGGCGATAATTCTTAGAAAATGCGCCACAGAGAATACTAAAAATAGCCAATCAACGGGTCCAAATTTCACTTTTCGCGACCGATGATTTGCCATGAAACTGACAGCCGTGGCATACAGATCGCTTTATTCGGCAACATTTTTCATTGTAAAATGGCTGCACTCTGAGGTGGGCTGGAGGAAGCTCAGAGGGGTTCGCGCAAGCCCTTTGTGAAATTTTGCTAAGGTCGGCCAGCCCCTTGTTAATTTAAGAGAAAACAATATTCTCAAATCAAATGAGTACATAACTGCAATTTCTGACTTAAATACATTATCTATGACAGCATCAGTATACACAGTATTACATTTTCGGCCATTCGCATTGATGAGTTTACAGTAAATTGCGTATTGGTACATATTGTAAATGTATTAAGTAAAAATCGATTGCTTATTTAAGTGGTCTATCAGAGTGATAAAAAACTCACTGCTTCCTAGAATACCGAGAATTGCTTTGATATAAAGCGAGCCCTTTGTAAACGCATTGGCAGCCTACCACTGGCTGTACTAATTTAGAAATCTTTGAAGGCGTCCGCACAACAAATCATCAAAGTTTTATTGCAATCGGATGAACGGTATAGAAACAGGAACACATAAAGGAAAAACTACCAAATTACCGTATTGGCAGCCCATCGTTGTATGTTTTGATTCAAAAACCTTTGCTGGTGTCCGCAAAACAACTCACCAAAGCTTTATCGCAATCAGATGAACGGTATAGGAACGAATACAGAACAAACAAAGAAATTAACGTTTTGGAAGCCCACCGCTGGCTGTACTTATTCAGATACCGTTGCGGGTGTTTGCACAACAACTCACCAAAGTTTTATCGCAATCGGATGAACGGTATAGGAACAGGAACGCATAAGAGACAAACTAACAAATTAACGTATTGGCAGCCCACCGCTGATTCATATAAATTTGCGAGCGTCCGCACAACGGCTCGCCAAAGTTTTATCGCAGTCCGATGAATGGTATAGGATTGCATACGGAAAAAAACAAACAAATTTACGCATTGGAAGCCCACCGCTGATTTATATACATTCAAGGGCGACCGCACAACAACTCACCAAAATTTTATCGCAATTGGATGAACGGTATAGGAACGCATACCAGACAAACAAACAAATTAACGCATTGGCAGCCCACCGCTGATTCATAAACCTATTCTGGCGTCCGCATAACAACTCCCCAAAAAAATTATCGCAATCGGATGAGCGGTATAGGAGCGCATAGGTAACAAACATACAAACATTCATTTTTATATATATAGATAGATAGATAAATATAGATAGATAGATACTTTGATATCCCAAAATAAAATTACTCCTATAAAAAAATCATCATAAACACTGAAAGACTTCTCAGCGCCATTAATGTTTATACTCATACTAGCGAGTACCCGGCATGCGTTGCAATGCCACTCAAAGAAATAATGTGCTTGTTTTTTAATTCTGATTATTGAAGTGCTTTTGGATATCTTTTGTTTTTCCGTCTAATGCGTATACGAATAGATCTGAAGGTTTTCCAACGGGTGAGTAGGTCACATACAGCTGTCCATGTGAGAAGCATAGATTTTCTAAATTTAGTCCACACCCTTGTAGCGATTGTCCCTGTGCTTTGTTGATGGTCATTGCAAATGCGAGTCGCACCGGAAACTGCAAACATTTAAATTCGAATGGCACATCTGTTGGAATTATTGAGATTCTTGGCAACAGTACATTATCCCCTTTAAATTTTCCTTTTAATTTGTTTAGCTTCAATGATATTGTGCATTATCTTTTTCGCTAAATGTCTGGTACCGTTGCAAAGTGGTGGATTTATATTTCGGAGAAGAATGATAGGTACGCCAATTTTCAATGTTAAAACGTGTAACGGCATGGCTGGCAAATCAAGTGAATTTAAGAATTCAGAAGAATTAATTATGATATTTTTGGGAAAACTTTGTGAATCAATTCTATTATTGTTTTTGTAATTTTACAGAAGTTTGTTGGCAATGTAATACATTGTGTGGATTCATCTATTTTCAATGTTCCATTTCCAATATCTAACAACTATTTTGCGAAACGTTCAGCGGATGTGTCATATTGTAGTTCTACACGCATGCTGGCCTTGAAAGCCAATTTCTGCACGTGTCGCCATAAAACTGATGATTTGAGATATGCATTTAATTTATCAACAGCTGTTGAACGTGGTATAACTGGTAGGGTTTGTCGAAAATCACCAGACAATAAAATAAGTGCGCCACTAAAGACCACTATTCATTTCCTCTCAAATCTTTTAGTGCATAGTGTAGAGCTAACAATGCCTTTTTGTGCGCCATAGTAAATTCGTCTCATATTATGAGTTGACATGATTGAAGTACTTCACCTATTCCGATTTTTTTTTTTGATATTGCATGTTAGTGTCTCAGTGATTTGCATTAAAATGCAATTTCAGTGCTGAATGCGCTGTTCGACCACCATCCAAAAATGTTCACACCAAAGGAACGCGAACTGATGCTAAACTATATGAAATACACACATTTGTTAAATTGATAAAAGTCACCAGAAAAGGCGATAATTATTAGAAAATGCGCCACAGAGAATCCTAAAAATAGCCAATCAACGGGTCCAAATTTGACTTTTCGTGACCAATGATTTGCCATGAAACTGATAGCCGTGGCATACAGATCGCTTTATTCGGCGAAATTTCTCATTGTAAAATGGCTGCACTCTGGGGTGGGCTGGAAGAAGCTCAGAGGGGCTTGCGCAAGCATTTTGTGAAATTTCGCTAAGGTCGGCCAGCCCCTTGTTAATCTAAGAGAAAACAATATTCTCAAATCAAATGAATACATAACTGCAATTTCTGACTTAAATGTGACATCTACGACAGAATCAGTATACACAATAGTACATTTTCGGCCATTTACATTGATGAGTGTACAGTAAATTGCATATTGTTACATAATGTAAATGCATTAAGTAAAAATCGATTGCTTATTTAAGTAGTCCATCAGAGTGATAAAAAACCCACTTGTTCCCAGAATACCGAGAATTACTTTGATATAAAGCGTGCCCCTTATAAACGCATTGGCAGCCTGCCGCTAGCTGTACTAATTTAGAAAACTTTGAGGGCGTCCGCACAACAAATCATCAAAGTTTTATTGCAATCGGATGGACGGTATAGATACAGGAACGCATAAAGGAAAAACTACCAAATTACCGTATTGGCAGCCCATTGTAGTATGTTTTGATTCAAAAACCTTTGCTGGTGTCCGCAAAGCAAATCACCAAAGCTTTATCGCAATCAGATGAACGGTATAGAAACGCATACGGAACAAACAAACAAATAAACTTATTGTAGGCCTACCGCCGACTGTATTTATTCAGATACCATTGCGGGTGTTCGCACAACAACTCACCAAAGTTTTATCGCAATCGGATGAACGGTATAGGAACAGGAACGCATAAGAGACAAACTAAAAAATTAACGTATTGGCAGCCCACCGATGATTTATATACATTTGCGGCCGTCTGCACAACAACTCACCAAAGTTTTATCGCAATCGGATGAACGGTATAGGAACGAATACGGTAAAAACCAAAAAAATAACGTATTGACAGCCCACTGCTGATTAATTTACATTCACGGGCGTCCGTAAAACAACTCACCGAAATTTTATTGCAATTGAATGAACGGTATAGGAACGCATACCAGACAAACAAACAAATTAACGCATTGGCAGCCCACCGCTGATTCATAAACCTATTCTGGCGTCCGCATAACAACTACCAAAAAAAATTATCGCAATCAGATGAGCGGTATAGGAGCGCATAGGTAACAAACATACAAACATTCATTTATATATATTATAATATTATATAAATAATCATTATATATATAAATAGATGAAAACATGAGTAATAAATGTCATTATATAATCATAGTACATAATATATAATAATATTTATCCTTACTTGAAAAGAAAAGATAAGAAAAATGAAAAGAACCAATTACATATCGAGCTGTCAAGCTCATTGAGGGGATTTTCGATAACACTACCCATAAAGAATATCATTAATTTATACAGAAACAAATATTCAGTAAAAATATTTTTTTATTCAAATTATTTTATTAAAAAAATTAAGAGCAAGTTTGTTATTAACGTGTTGAAAATTATATATCTTTTGACTAGACCTGATTGTATTATTTTTTATTTTCTTCTTTGTCTCTATTATTTCAAGCTAATTAGCGTGTGATTTGAAGCATTCTTATTTTTATGACATAATTACAATTTTAATAACAAGACAAAACCTTCATGAATGAGCTTCTAACGTCGTATTATTTTCAAAAGCAAAAGATGAGAACTTTTATTATGTACGTACATTTTTTTGAAAGGCTTTTCAAGTTGTGTTTTGGGTTAAAGTTATAAAGCAACTTTGAAGGAGTCATTAAAGCTATCAAAAGAAAAACGAGTAGTCTATTTTTCACTTGTAATTGAAAATTAATTTAATTATTGACTCTATTAAAAAACTTGACTTTTGCCTAACAATTAATTACGAAAAAAATAGCAAACTTTTCTAAAAAGTTAAAATATTACTGGTTATAAGAAATGTAATAAAATGAAATTTTTTCTTGATAATATGTGAAAAACATAACGTCAAATTGTTATTATCGACAGTGAAAAAGTCTTTTTATAGTCAATTATCTTACATTTTCGAATCAAGTTGTCTGTATAAATAAGACTTTCAATTTCCATTAACTAATTTTACTATTCATACAATGAAAGTGAGTAATATAGGACAACAGTTTTGAGCAAAAGTGAATTGAAAAGTTAAAAAACTTTAAATATTTACTTTCATAAGCACACGTTGCCAAACAATGAATGCTACATTGTTTGGCGAACTTAAGCCCGTTTCATTGATCCACCGTAAAGTGATAACAATATGCATTTACACACAAACGATCTACCGTATCAATGTTCAGTGTCATCAATTTGTAATCTCCCCAAATAATAATTTCGATATTTTTTTAATTTAAAAATGACTTGAAGAATAATTATCCATTTCTTACTACTTTTATCTATCTTTGAGTTTTGTATGAATAATTTTATTTTTCCTTTTTCCATTCTCTCATTTTACATTTACTTTTTTGTCCTTAAATAAAGCTACTTTTTTAACTGTAATATTTTTTTTGGTATATCATTTGAATCACAATAATAAATTACAACTGATTTAATAACTATTGCTGTACGATAATATGTTTGACTATAATTCTTCTCCAATAACTCTCATCGAAGACACAAATAAGTTTAAGAAGTCTATAAATAATACTATATCTAAAAACTCAAAACAATGTCATAACGATGTCGAAATATTCATAAATGTAAATGGAGGTGTTAAGATATTATGCTCTTATTCATTTTTAGTGCATACCCGAGGGATAACACAAAACCATTTTCTATCGCAATTACACGAGCAGCCGTGAAATCGTACGAATGTAACCATAAACCGAAAACCTATCAACACTGAGAGAACCGCAGGTTCATATAACGGGACACCTACAGACGTACGAGAAAATATAAAGAAAATATTATATGCCCGCAAAAACACACAGTAAATAATATTATCCGGATAAAAAAATGGAGTTACTGCAAAAATAAGTGAAGGTTATATGTTTTTGTTAATTTTATTAGACACAATTTTATTATTCAGCTGAATCGCATATATCGGAAAACATGTTCTTTCTGTGAAGGTATTATGATTCCCAATTTTACGCTGTCCATTTCGCATGGTTTCAGATAATAAACGCGATTGAAAAACCCGAAGAAATAATTGAAATTCTCACGTTATATACTTTGTTATAGATATAAAGATTTCTATTATATTTAAGACTTTCGCTACTCAATTGAAATTTACAAATAGGAAAATCAATGCTTTTTTATATTTGATTAAATTAAAAAAAATATAAGTAACATATTACGTACTCTATTATATCTAAATTAATTAAATAACAAAATTAAATTGAATTCACATGTCAAAGTTTCTATAAAAATCTTGTTTATTTAAAAAAACGTTAAATTGTCAAATATTCAAATTCATTAAAACTGTGATTTTAACTACTTCCGTTGTTTATTGAAAGAAATTATTGTAAATAGTATGTTTTTATAGTAGTTTAAAGTGACGATTGTAAAAGTGATCTGTCTTATATTTTACTGGTGTATCTCTTAGATTCTCTTTATATAAAATTACCATTTTGTAATTTGAAGCAGCAAATTTACTATTGACACGAAACACATTTTTTTTTTTTTTTCTACTAAAAAGACGAATTTACTAGTCTTGTTATAAAATTATATTCATTAGTGAACAACGTGTAAGCTAGTAAAAACATCTGATTAAAAATTGATCAACTGAAAGCGAAAATTAAAATCAATTACTTCACGGAAAAGTGTTGTTCCCAATTTTAGGAGGTCCTATAATGAAACTGAATTTTTTTTATTTAAGAAATTTTCTTTTAATCACCCAGTAAGAAATATAATTAGAAAGTGTTCCTTTAAAAACATGTTTGAATTTCTGTTTTGTTCAAGAATGGGATTTTAGAGTTTTAGCAGATCAAACTTTGGCAATCTGCTTTTTAATTCTGAAATATTTTTTTTTGTCATGCATTTTATGCAAAATAAAAAGTGTCAACTTAACCCTCCAAGGACGAGCTTGACCATACGTTGTCTATTGATCTCACTATTCATCCCTTTTCTACCTGAATATTGTTTCTTTTACTCATATTTGGTTAATAAGGGTACAGACTTTAGTTAGTCATCAGCCGCGGGGACAGAAACGGCCACCAAAAGCACATGCGATTTTTTAAATTTCCGTTTTTTTAATGGACTTTTTGAAACTGTTAGTTTGTATTTTTTTATCAAAACATCAAATTATTTACAGTTCTTTTGCTAATATATTTGTATTGAAATTATGTTGGCCTAAAGAGGTCAAATTGTAAATATTTTTAAAAATTTCACGTTTAACTATATTCAACCCCGAATGTTTGCGAGCCCGTACGGTCATTTTCTTCCTTAAAACAGTCCGTACACAATATTACGCGGTATTAAAAGGATGAGCATGGCCATATAGTCATGCGGGGTTTCTATACAACGACTTTGCGTTTTTTTTTTAATTTTTGTTAGGAGTAAAATTTATCCGTGACTTAAATATGGCTTAAGAAATATTTTTTTTATCGAAAAAAAGCTCTCGTCTCTGGAGGGTTAAGTATAAAAAAATGATTCCATTTTCGTGGCAAAAAAACTCCTTTTTAATTGGATAGTTGGTAAGACTTAACATATTTTATTATAATGTTTTTTCTCCAATATACAAATAATAACTACTATGTGAATGTTTTATCATAATAATTTTACGGTTACAGTTAGTCGGTCACTATGAGCGCTATTCTCTTTGATCCTTTTTGTAATCATTAATTTTAATCTTTTAACTTGGCTATTAATTTGTAATTAAACCACAGATTAATTTTTGTGAATGTTTGGCTATTAAAATATTCAATGATAAACCTAAAGTTCTTGATTTTATTATTCTTTTTTGTTAATAATATACATCTATGTATATTATTAACAAAATATAAATTAAATATATAAAGCTAAATATAAATTATTAAAACATCAATATGAGTAAAAGGGCGTTTTTAAAATTCTACTATCTTCCAAGATTTTCCACAGTATCTGATGTTTGATTTGGAAACATATATCAAAAGTGTATACTTTTAAAAAAAACATTCAGTTTTAATTTTGATTGAAAATGGTTTAAAAAAAATGAATTCTTTAATATTAATCAAATCATTGCCAGATACTCAGATATCTAAGTGCTTACCCTTTTTTTATCGCTTGCTCTACACAAGAAAAGAAAACATTTAAATCAATTTAATTTATTCGTTATGATGTATGAGATTTTTTTTTCCAAAACTGCCTTGAATTTTTATGATTCGTTAGTTTAAAAAAATATCTTCATAAATTGAATGACTTACTCATAACACTCCCTTTAGCAAAAAACTTCAAATTACTCTGTATATCATTAAAACATTCATTGTCTTTATCACACATGGGATTTATAATAAAGCAGATTGTAAAGTATTATATTATGATTAAAAGCATTGATTGAACCTCATAAAAGCAAATCCTTCTCATAATGCTACGCTTTTGCCTATTATAACACACATACAGTTATTCAACATCAGCCCTTGTTTACATGCATTCTGTGCTGCTAACATAAGCTTTTAATACTTGCATTAAGTCAAGGGTTCTCGCTATATTAAGCCTGCATTTCCATTATATTCTACATGCATCATACTGCATAATAAGTAAAAGTACCTTTAAGTCAATAATTTAAATTTTAATCATCGTCTATCTGTACTATAATTTAATTTTGATACTGATACAAAGCTTATTAGCGACTGATTCATTTCTAAGCGTTTAATCGATTTTCAAATGGTAAATATTTTTTAACTTTACCAAGTGCAAGTGTTTTTATTTTGAAATGAGCAGTTTTGATTCAGAAATACTAATAATAAAACAGTTTCAATAGTTTTCATTCCCACACAGATTCAAACATAAAAAAACTCGTAGGCTTATCTTATCGTCTCATATGTATCTACTCTGAAATGAGTATTTGAGAAATGGGCTCCCGTTGAGATGCTTTATTAGGATTACATGTACTCGTCATACGATAGGGTGAAAAAAGGATTAATTTATCTCTGTGTTCCACTTTCATGATTGGAAATGGTCTGTCAGGTGGACTTTTAAATTTTCAGTCATCACCTATAATACTTCGATTATAAAGTTAATATATATTACACTACTGGGGCTATTGTCAAATGTATTTGTTTCTAGATTCTAGTCTAGAAACTTATTATGTATATAGGTATATTCTAAATGTAATAATTGCGGCTATGTGTACTAACATATAGTAGTATCATGTTGTATGGTTTATTTTTCTCATTCCAACTTCTTCAGTGTGTATTAAAATTAAATTAGCGAGCAGTGGCGGCCGATCAATGTGGCATTGAATCAATGCGCTCCTTGTATATGCAGGGGCGGTATTATTTCATGAAATAATAAGTAATAATAAGTAATTTGTGAAAAGTCCCAAAAACTCTTGGTCGTACAACTAGACGATACGAAAGTCCAAGAGCAATCATTTGCGAACGCTACAAGCTAAAAATAAATTTCACGTATAAAATAGATTAAACCAATGTGGTTTAAACATATAAAAATAGTTTTATGCGTAAAATATTTCTGTCTTTCATAAAATTTAAATCAACACCTGGACTTAACTAATATATAATTTCATATAAATATACGTTAAGAGGTAATATTTTCTTCTTTCATTACGGTAAACACGTCTCTTGTTTTGTGCATGCTGTGATTCTGTTGTGAAGTCCTTCGGATATAACGCAATATTCAAGAAACGCCGAAGGGGAATCTGTCTCTCACGCTAGCTTAGAAATCCTCAAAAGGATCGTACACCATAACTCACAATAATACCCAGTGGCTTCCGGTAGCACTATTTACATAATTTAACACTTATTTATCTCAATTTAAATTTCTCAACAACATCTTGAAAGTTATATTATTAAAGAACTCAGTAAAAAAATGTATCGTGTTTATATAAGAAATAAATGTATCACTAAGCATAAAGCAATTGCTGGCGAAATGGATTAACCCATGGGAATGCCTGCAGATTTGAATGGTGAGTAATTTCAAAAATTATCACTTTATTTTTAAAACAATTGTTACTAAGCCATAAATTTTGACTAACAAAACGAATCTTGCTGTACTAGCAATATTGATATAATTTAAGATTTCAACTGAAGGTGCTAAGTGAAATTTCAATATTAAATTTGAATCGTTCAAATTATGTACATTCACACCATTTTTATCACTAACAACCCGGGTTTCGCCTATCGGCATCTTCAGGCGCTTAAAATAGCAGTATCTAATATAAAATTATGGTTTCACTAGAATATGGATGATTTCTTATTTATTGATATTTCTATGGTTATCGACGGATAACATCATTTTTCCAGCAGAATCATTGTTTTTATAAATCTATCATGATAAATATCTTTAAATTTTACAGTCCCTGGCTTACTTTATTTTGTAACAAGACAGATTACCCTTGTTTTATATTGTATTCGATTTTCTACTAGATTTTATTATTCTACACTTGTATTTTATTTAAGCTCACGTATTGCGTTACTTCTTACACGAATCAAAGCTCTGCGAAACTTTTTCAATGTTATGCTCACCAATATTCGCTTAGCGATTCTTTCTGGGTGACTTGGTCACAGAGTTTTTTTTATATCGCAACCTTGTCTAAACAACCTAAGATTTTTTTTATTTTTGATTGCTTAGCAATATTTTTTTTCTAGATGGTCATATTAAGCCAACATGTGTCAAGTAAAAGATTGAAAATATTATTGCAGCTTTTAGCTAAATATTTGAACTTGATATAGAATATTTCTATCTAGATATATTGAATATTCTAATACAATAAAATACACATGAATATTATCAAGGTAGACTTTATATTTGTCTTCGGGAAGCTTTTTGGAATTGCTTAAATAATTACTATTTTGATTTTACAACAATCTTTACCGTCTTTCTAACGATAACATTCATGTAACAAATGCCAGTTTTTAATCATAACAAAATAATTTCACATAATATGAGTAATAAATACATGTTAATCAAAATGATAAAATTAATTTTAAAAACATTAGTCATCAAATTTTTTTTTTACATACGTCTTCATTACAAAAAATACATTCAAACATAAATAAACAAATGTCACACACATTTTGGTCAAACAACAGAATATGATTTTATCTGCTCTTTTAGTTTACCTTACATTACGAAAAAATGTGTTACATAATACGTTTTTTAACGTTTTTCAACTGTTAGTGAGATTATTTCAAAATATGGTACGTATAAATTAAATCAAAAGACACCTACAAAATTACAAATAAATTCAAAAGCTCTTAGTCGTCTAGACGCAAAATATGTTCTTGTAAAAATTTAAGTTATATCCATTTCAGCAAACATTTTCTAAAAGTTTTTGAGCTTACATTTATTTATGTGTCAAAATAACATGAAGGATTTAATCATCCTTACATCAATACTACAAGACCGAGTTTGATACGCGTAGACGTAGTTGTAGGGATTCTTTTCATCACCTTTGCAAGATCCTTACGTTCAACAGGTGTTAAAGATATTAAGTAATAGCTTATATATATACCAAAAAGAACTTTATATATTATAACATATTATGATTAATTTTAAATCGAAATTATTAATAAACTTGTCTAATTCTTTAATTTGTTTGCTTGTTGGTGGGCCAACTGTTTTTCTTTATGATTTTCCGTTCTTACCCGTTATCTACCAAAACAGCAACTTGGAGAATAATTGTTGTATTCAAACGAATGACTTTTAAATAGTTCTCATTTAACATAATCTTTTGGAATTTCCACAAGGTTTCCAAATACTTTTTTTAGTTGCGTCATGACTTGAAATCAAATTATATTTTAAGCTTTTTTTTTAATTTTGTGTACTTTCTTATTATATTATGTATAATTTATGAATATTTCTCTAATAAAACAAATGTCAGACATCAAAAAATAGTTTGAAAAACAATCTTTTATATCAAGTTTCATTCGAAATTGTTACTTTTCTGCTCCTGAACCAATGTATAACATGGTAAAAATCTCTTTTGCAAATCATGTTCTTTTTATATAACAAAATAATGTTTAAATTCGTTTGATGAGTTAACCGTGTATTACTAAAAAAAGCACGTGTCTCTTTGATTCTTGAACAAGAGCACTTATTTAACCATAAAATGGTTTGCAAACATTTTCGCTATTATTCCACGTGATTTTAATATTGTATGAGACAATATAGCAAAGTTTTTTCTTTTTTTTACTCTTGGCGAAATTAAATTAAGTCTGCTATACCAATTGTGCCTTGGTAAATGACAAAATAGATACTTAGTAACTTATTTGTTCGTAATCAATGAAAAACTCAAAACCAAATGTTGTAAAGAACATCTGGACAGAATTTCATTTATTTAATTTATTAAATTGTAACTGTATGATCAGCTTCGCGGTCAATTGGTCAAAAACTTTCACTTCAGTTTCATTTTTTATTGGATAATGGATTTCTGCTCAAAGGTATATGTGGTATGTTAATTCTCTCTTACCTATCCGATCCATGTAGCAAAATTAATTAACTCCCACTAGTTTTGTCCTAACTCTAATCTTCGATAGAAAAGAAAGCGTTAAGAGTAGACAAATGGTTAGTTAGTATTTGAAGTACGCATTATAGGATTTGAAGGGTGGAAGAGAATTTTTAGACATCACAAACATCCATATCTTCTGAAACTTATAGAAGCCATTAATACTTTTATATCAATAAATTACATTTTAAGTGGATTTTTATCCTTTATATTATCATTAAATAGTAATTAGACAGCAACCATATTTTAAAAGAGAAAAATGAAAACGATTTATATCCTTCTAGCTGTTATAAATCCGCTTGTGTTGAAAATCTTTATTAAAAGTGTATGTGTTCTACATTGCCAGCATATCAAGTTTAAAGAAGCTGCTTTTCTTAATGCTTACTTCATGCATGAGTTAATATATAATAAAAGACCATTTTACAATAAAAATTATCCTCACAAAAAAGTAAAATTATGATAAGGGTTTTTAATATAAGAATGTGGATATGAAAAGCTCTTTTTCCTTCCACTTTGTAAGCACTCTTTATTGATAAATGAAATTGAATAGAACCAAATCTGTCAAATTCATTTGTATTAATAAACATCATAATTTCTTGAAAACTTTTATGGTTTTTAATTTTAATCGATATGCTTATTAACCTCGTCTTATGCTTTGAATTTAGGACGTAGAGAAAGGTATTGAATAACAGATTAAAAATAAAAAAGTATTTTAGTACTATTAGTTTTGACGATGGCGCAAGCCGAAATAGCTATCAACACATAAAATTATTAAAAACTGTAGAACTAAAATACTTTGTTATTTTTGATCTGTTATAAATGGAGTTCTACCAAGTAAATGCCAAATCAATTAATGTATTGAATAACTGTTAATTTTTAAAATTGTTATGTATTTTATTCTAAAAATTAGAAAATCAGCAACTGCTTTACAAACCGCTCCTCAAAGCTACACTTTCAGTAGTTGTGGCTTAAAAGTTAAAGGGGGCATTTTACAATCGTCACGACACGATATACATACGCATCTAAATGTTTTCTACCTCAACTGCTTTTCAGGTTTTGTTTTTCTGATTAAATTTATGATCATAATGTTACTTATTAAAATATTTTTTAATTTAATTTTTGATTACTCTTATAAAAATACTCATATGTACTTATAGACGCATGGATTTGAGAGACGCTCGTTATTTACATAATGACAAGATTTCGTTTACCATAAAGAACCCTATCGCGCGTCTTCTTTCAGTTCTGATTAAATCAAGAACATGATCAATATGATGTCTTTTTAAAATATGTTTATGGAATAAAGTCACGATAAGAATTCTAACTCATTTAATTATTTAGTGCGAAAAATCCTGTTTAAAAAAAATAATTGTACTATATATAATTCACATATAATTTTATTTATCCGTTACGCGTTTTTTTAAACGTTTCGTCGTTCAAAGTTTTCAGTCAAAAAACATTGAGTGTATAAGTACTCAGCTAGCTTAAGATAAAAAATATATTTTACGTCTCACGCGCCCCTGCAAACAAAACAAAACAGGAAATTGAGACCCGTTTCACAGGATCAATATACTTTGTATAGGAAATCAGTTTTTCGTGAAAAAAGCCGTAGCATTTATTTTTTTCTCAAGTTCACTTTCAATTCTACAAATTTACAAACAATCCTAATCCTGGTAATTTAATTAATCAGCCAACGGAAGTATTTTCAAAGTAAAAAATATTGCTAATATCAATTTAATTGAAAAAAAACCATGCATCTAAATATTTGGGTATTTGGTACTAGTTAGATTATTTTCAATGCGTTCTTTCATTTACTTTTACCTATACAAGGCATTATTGGAAAATATATATTTATTGAAACGAAGATATTCGCTTGAAAAATATAACGTGTTTTTACCAAGAATATGAGCGAACTTATAAATTAAAATATATTGCTGAAAATAATTTTTCAAATACTTGGAATCAAAGCGTCATAGTTTTTTTTATGTTCTCAATATATTTTAATGTATATAGTATTTGTGAAATATTTATTATTGGAAAATATAACTACAAATTAATAATATGTATTATCCAATTAATTATCATAGACTTTTGATTGGCGTGTATAAAATCAAATTTAAATGTATATGACTTCTTTATATATCCATTTAAACATGCAGAAAGGTTGAATTCAGCCGTTACGTAATTATACTTTTTTCACATTTTTATACCTGATCAAAAAAATAACTATTTCTAATAATTTAATTTTTATCTTTTGCCGCCACATTTTTATCAACTAATTTATACCTGAATTTAAATTATTCTGGATTTGTTGGAACAAAAAAATTGATGAATTATTTTGCCTGCGCTGTTGTAGATGTTTTTTTCATTTAGATATTTTCTGTCGTGACCTAAACAAATTTATCAATTTTAGGGTGTTCACTGTCAATACTTGGTGGAAAGGCATAATATTAATAAAAACACAATAATTCTTTGTACTTCATTCCACTTTATTTAATATATCAGGACTGGTTTCGCTCATTGCGAGCATTGTCAACTGATAAGAAATATAATTTAACAATGCTATTTATACAAAATTGAAAAGTTATACACAACAATTGGCATTGAAAAGAAATTGCCAATTACATTAAAGTGATTCTAAAATAACACAAAATTAAAATGTTCAACACATCTAACATATAATTAAAAAGTCATCCCAGATAAATAAATTCAGAATGGCGATTGAAAGTAATTACAAACATAACATTTTAATTTTGTGTTATTTTAGAATCACTTTAATGTAATTGGCAATTTCTTTTCAATGCCAATTATTGTGTATAACTTTTCAATTTTGTATAAATAGCATTGTTAAATTATATTTCTTATCAGTTGACAATGCTCGCAATGAGCGAAACTGGTCGTGACATATTAAATAAAGTGGAATGAAGTACAAAGGATTATTGTGTTTTTATTAATAAACAAATTTAGTTTAAAGGAATAAAGTCTTAAAAAGCTATTGGTTTCTTATTGAGATCCCAATTAATTCCACTTAGTTTGTGTCTTGTCAACATGGTCACATATGGTCGCGCGTTAATTTATTAATGAGGAATTCAGACGCCGTACCGTGGAACCATACCCATGCGATGCATACTAGATCTGAATAGAAAGAAGCATCATTTAAACGTTAGAAGTACTTAATTGAAAACAGATAGTATTCATCATAAAAATGAAATTATTCTAGAAAAATAATTGGAGACTAAAACTAAAGAAAACTGCATTATTAGTGTATTTTTTCAAAATTGCTTTGTGACCATTAATTATTATACATTAGTTCTATTATATATGTTCTAAAATGGTAATTTTATGACAAATCACATAAAAGTTATCAAAACGTTAAAATAAGATAGTTCATGCAGTGTTCAACAAATAATTCTTGGCTAGACTTGACACAATTATGACGATTGTTACTGTTACGTTATCAAATTAAATTTTCGCTCGTTATCAGTCTGTTATATTGAATTATAAACCAAAATAACATTTAGTTTCAAAAAATGTTGGTTATATTCACTCTGCTCATCAAAAATAATTGTATGCGAATTAATATTATAATTTTCACATGATTATTGTTTTCGGTGCAATAAAATTTGATGATGTAGAACATTTATGTTCATATAATTATACTAATAATAACATGATTAAACATCACCATTGCTCAATGCATTCATTGATACCATACAAATCGATAAATCAGTTTTTTTTTTTACCACAAACTTAAAAAACACCCGCTCGCTTGGTCCCGACAGGGTGCCTACATGTTTATTAAAAGGATGTTTTGACCTCATCAAAAGTCTTTTGTGTTATATATTTAATCTCGTTATGAAATCAGGCATTTTCCCTGAAATATGGAAAATATTTAAGATTACACAAATTTTAAAAAATGGCGCAGAATCATCAGTGAAAAATTATAGACCGGTGGCTGTTCTCTCAGCGCCAGCTAAGGTTCTTAAGATGATTATGCATCATATGATTTTAAAAAGGATTGAACCATTTATAATTAATGAGGAGCATGGGTTCAGAGTCGGAAGATCAACCGACACAAGCTTGGTGGTGTTTACGGATTACGTGTCGACGGCGTTAGATAAAGGACTGCAAGTTGACTGTTCTTACAATGATTTCTCGAAGGCATTTGACGGGACCGATCATGACATTCTTTTGGAAAAACTCCAATTGATCGATTTGTCTGATGGTTTTGTTAGGCTTTTTGGTAGTTATTTTAGAAACAGAAAACAATACGTATCGTATAGGATTTTCGAATCAATGCACGTACTCTGGTGTTCCGCAGGGTTCAAGATTGGGGTCATTGCTGTTCACTATTTTCATAAATGATATAGCAAACGTTATTAAAGATTCTATGTTCTTGTTATTCGCTGATGATTTGAAATTTTTTTGAAAGTTGTCACCTTAGATGATTGTCATCGTCTTCAGTTTGATATAGATAATATAATAAATTGGGAGCGGTGTAACAAACTCGATTTCAATATTGATAAATGCAATCTTTTATTTTTTACAAGAGGGTCGCGAGTGTTATTTTTTCGTTATTCAATGAATGGCCAAATTCTCTCGCGAATTTCATCAGTTAAAGATCTTGGCGTACAATTTGAGAGCAAACTAACATTCAATAATCACATTAGGATTACTTGCAAAAAATCATTACAAATGTTGGGCTTTATCATCCGTACCACCAGAGTCTTTTTGGGAGTTAAAATTCTAATATTAATGTACAACGCTTTGGTTCGAAGCAGACTTGAGAGTGGGTCAATTGTTTGGACCCCAAGATGCTCGAAATATACTCTTATGGTGGAGAAGATTCAGAAGAAATTTTTGAGACTTCTCTATATGAGGGTGTATGGATATTACCCATGGCTTTTCCAACTGACTTCCTCTTAGGTATGCTTAACTTCAATAGCTTGAACGTTTGAAGAGAAATGTATCTGGCCATATATTTCTTTCAACGTATACGAAACCAAAATGAGAATTTCACCATTCTTGAGAATGTGAATCTAAATGTTCCTGATTATTTTTTGAGAAATCGTGGACATGAATTGTTTGTTCTCCCAAGGTGTAGAACCAGCCTGCTAATGGGGATGCCACTGGGGAGAGCTTTAACGGTGTTCAACAATATTGCTATGGATGTTGACATATGTCACGTAGACGTGGGTGAGTTCCGACGAATGCTATTTTTTATTTATTAAAGTAGAGTTCGTCAGAGCTTACTCAGTTGACTTCCTTGCCATTTGTTTTTCTACTGCTTTTAATATTAAATTGTACTATTTTTTTCTCGATTGTAAAAGTTTTAAGTTTATAATTTGTCAACCTTGTGCAATGTTAATAAAATAAATAAATAAATTGTTGTAATTATTATTAGTTATATTATTAGTAATTATTCTACATTGATTAAAATAATCATGTCCACTTTGGTATTTGCAATTGTATTTCAAATCGATTCGTTGAAAATTTCACGGTATTGATTTTCCCAGAGAATTTAATATATATATAAAAAGTTGTATTTATTTCAAACACAGAAAAATACCGATTTAAAAATGATTCCATATTGTGTACAGATATTATTTTTCGTTTTATGAAGTAACTCAGGAAGATTTAAGCTTAATATTTTTAATATATATATATATAAAGTCCAATAAGCTTGAACTAAGCAATCGCTACTTACAAAACTTGACTTTGACTATAATTGGACAATATCAGTTTGAAACAGGTAGCAATATATCTGTCAAGTAGGATCTACGTCAGACTCGTGGAATGAAATAATTCTTAAATTTAATTCTACAGGTGGTGGGTAAAGGAAAATTTATTTTGTTCTGTTTTCTTGTATTTTACAAATACAAACACGGCAAGTAGCGTCGAGTAAAACTTTTGCCTCTCGACTAACCATGGAAGATAATGTAATTATAAAATCACACACGTTTTTGAGCTTTTCATATAACTTGATTTGTTAAATAAATCTTCTCTGCTCTTTCACTTAAGTGTGTACATAGATAAATAAGTATGTAGAAATTAGCAGTGTATTAACTCAGAATCTATCAGTGTATGATTTAAAATATAAATACTACTACTACGAATCATATGATAAAATTAAATACAGTTGAAATTTTCGCGTGGATTTCTAAGGAAAAAAAATATATACAAGCATTAGTTAAAAGCCGAATTGAGGTTAAAATGCAAACCATAATTATTATCCATGTACAAGAAATGATACTTAAATATTACGTAATAAGTAAGCATCCAAATACGTTGAAGTTTAAAATAATAAATTTAATTTTCTTGGCTATATAATCATTTGATAGACGGTGCGTACTCAAGTTAACTTAAATATGGTAATCCTGAATATGTTTCAAACGATATTCATTTATTTCCGTTGCATATGTTTTATTGTTTTATTATGTCAAAGATTTTCGATAGATGCCAAAACTACTATCGAAATTAAAAAATAAATATTCAATTCGCCGAAACGCGTGAAATAACTCCAAAAAAGTGCTTATCAGTTATTTATTTTCTACTTGTAATAAAAATACCTTAGATAAAAAATAGATGAACACCTTTTCTTACATTACTAGTGATGAACGAATTATTCTTTTAAACGATCAATTTATGACATCAAGTCAATAAGTACTTAATGGATGATTTTTTTATCCATTCCACTCCCAATGCGAAAACATATGGCCTCCTAATAAAGGTATCTCTACAGAAATTTTGAAATGATGAAATTCATTTCAACAGAAGGATGAAATTAGGATTGGTAATTTTTTTCCACCCTTCCAAAGGTATGATAAAATTAGGTAAAAAAAAGAGGTTAAAATTCAAAACCTTTGTTGTTATATACCCACAATATGGAAGTGTACAATAGATTCAAATAAAAAAGGGTAAAAATCTCCGATTTTTGTGTCTTCCTATTAAAAACTCTATTTCACAACCTTATTGATGAAAATACATATCGTTCATACAGTGTCCGCTCCCAATGTGGAGCATATTGCCTCCTAATGAAGGTATCTCAACGGAAGTTTTTAAGGAAGTTAACGATAACTGTTTGTAACTCAGTCGCTCAACCTCACTTTTTTCAAAGTGAGTAGTAGGGAAAGAAGGATAAAGCTAGAACATGATTAGTGGTTGACTAATCGCTATCGCTACACCCAGTTATTAAAGGGTCAGAAGGATCGGAGGATAGGAAATAATGTGGATTCACATCACAAACACCCAGTCTTCGATCGCAACTTTGAATTGAACAAATCTCAAATTAACTGTGATCTGACCGGGAATCAAACCCAGACCTGCGTGATATATCTTATAAATACTTATTTTAAATTGCATGAAATGCCAATCAACATTATCTTAACATCTTTCACATACTGTTCGTAACTCGTAAATTGTAATATAAAGCTAAATCATCGCAAAATATTTACCCCTCGTTTCGATGCGAATGAAACGCGAGTCTTGTGTACCACATATTATAAACTCAAAGTCGACGAGTGCCCCACAGTCCCGCTCAATTATTTCAACGTGAGGTCGCTATTCTTTACACACGAGCTTCTCATAAACTTGCTAATAATTTTATACGCCCACTGTCTCAATTACATTATTTATGTATGAAGCTACTTTTCAGCGCACTTTTAAATGTAAATTAACATAAGCCGAGCTTTACGTGTGACAACACTCTCAACTTACTAGTATCAAGAATATTTTCGTGTGTTGGAAATATACTGCTAAATATATATATTCAAAACATTATTTAACCTTAACTTAACATTTGTATTTACATAGTTAATGTGATTGGCACTTAAATATTAAACAATTATGTGTTGAAATATTGTTTAAATAATAACAGTGCGCAATTAATTCGTGTGAATTTAATTTATACCATGTGATATATTATGGTTAGATGTTTTTATAAATGCTTTGGTTTAAGAATATCATTGATTCAATTTTCAATAATATCTTAAAAAAGTCTTTTAATATATTTTCGCATCATGGCACAATCATTTCGTTGATGTTGTGGTGCCGAAGCAGCTATCTACTTTATTTCTATGAGAAGTTGATACTTTTTTTAACTTATTATTAGAAAGCTCAGTTTTTTAGTGCTCAAATCATGATGAGGAAATATTTAGTCGTAATTTAAGTTAAAACAAAAAAAAAACCTTTAAGTTTAAATAAAGTTTAGCAATACCACCAAGTTACTTACAGTAACCTTGAATTAAGTGCTTAGTCAAAATATATGGTTTATTAAAGCTACAAAGACTATTTTTTTAAGTGAATATTACCCCAGTTAATTAATTGAACGTTATTAAAATTAAATCATAAGTAAAGTAAATCTATGACTCCATCAATGGTTTTTAACTAAGTGATACTTTTATTTCTGATATAAACACAATACATTTATTTACTAAAATTTAAAAAAAAAAATGATAACGTATATAACAATGTACGTGTTTATTCATCAGAAAGTACATACATTGTCAGATCAAGTTCAACCGTGTACTTAAACGCCTGAAGATGCCGAAAGGCGAAACCCTGGTCGTTAGTGACAACACTAGTGTGAATGTACATAATTTGAACGATTCAAATTTAATATTGAAGTTCCACCAAGCACCTTCAGTCAAAATTATAATAAAATCATTCATGTTGTTTGAAGAACATATTGAAATGTTCAATAGTTTACAATTTAAAGTCGGTATTCAAACAAAGTTAATAAATTTGAACGTATTATTTGTCAGGTGTCGAGTAATCAAATGCACAAATATTATTATTGCTACTTAGGCAATGAACCGTGTGAAACATGGTGATAGGAATTCAGTCAATCTACTTCATATTATATTCCATCAAATTGCAAACAATAGAAACATATATACCCATTAATACTTACTCATTGTTGAAAGGATCCGTCTGTTACGTCCGTAATTATGGTATCTTTAAGACAAAACAATAATACAATACACACACTAGAAACATTGAGCTTTCATATGAATGAGTGATGACAGGTAACTTTGATTTTGTTGGCAGGTAAGTATAAATTAATATGCATCGATGATTTCAATTTTGACACAAACTGTTTAATTCTATTTGTGTTTATAAACAGGTTTTGGCATACATATATGTGTGTCTAAATTTACATGGAAGATTATGTCGTTTAAATTAATTGTTTTTTATAAATAATGAATGATGGTTTTATTTAAAATAAGATCTCTTCATTCTGATGAAATTCATTTTCAGTAGTTATTATTAAATAAAACTCTTATATTAGAAAACTTTACCGTGAAAACCAAAATATGTATTTACAAACAGTGGCGGGTTACCCTATAAGTGAATGAAGAGTGCGCTTGGGCCCCTCGAATCTTAGTTGATTCAAAAAAGCTTATATTATATAACCCATTTAATTTTTCTTAAGATTTTAATACAATTCACATGCAATTTTCTAACGTTTTTATGTTATCCGAAAAACATGACCACAGAATTTTTCGGCGTCAATTAATCCGCCACTGAGTACAACTATAAATTTGTCACTGTAAAATTGTAAGCGTTTAACTGCAAATAATTTGTTAGTTAAGAAAAAGATTAATATTTTTTTGCGATGATAAGCAATCAGACAACAATTAAAAATTTAATTTAAGTTTAAGATTTCTACTGAAGGTGCTTGGTGGAATTTCAATATTAAATTTGAATCTAAATTAACAGTTAGTGACAAAATCTGTGTGAATGTACAACATTTTAACGATTCAAATTTAAACATTTAACATTTTTTACGCTGCATAAAATGTCAACACTTTGTATTTTAACAACATTCGCATTGATTTAAAGATTTCTTCAGATAAGAATGCAGTACTGAAATATTGCAATTAGCTTAATGTCCTACTTGGGATACCTTAAATTGTGGGATGAAATTGTTGTAATACAATATGCATTGAATCCTTTGAAATGACAAAGCTCGCTCAATCTCATCACTCAGTCTATAAAATTTTCTCTCATAGGAATTCCACGTTCATTAAATGCATTCATCTGTGAACCAGCCCAGATTCCCGGAATTTCATTTATCTCTAGCGATGATATGTGCAATTTAAACGATTTAGGCTTGGAAATCGAATCATCCGTTTTAATATGAGCTCTTTCATAATTTTTGTACAAAAAAAAAATAGATACGCAAAAACGAGCAAACTTGAAAAAATGTATTAAGTTGATACTGAATATATATTCCAGTTTTGCATTTGCATCAAAAAATTTAGAAGATGGTGTATTTGCAGCTTCCTGCGTCATTCTCACGTCATGCATCAGAATACTGCAGAATAGCAGACTCGACGGCGTTCATATTGAATTTAAAAAAAATCTTTTTTTGTTCTTTCTTAAAATAACTTCAAAACAATAATAGTAATAAAATTAAAGTTGTATTGTAGCCTTATGTAATTACATACAAACGAATGCGGCCTTCATAAAAAATAAAAGTTTTTCCATACCTTTACAATAAATACCATACAATCAAAAGTTCAACTACTTAAATTTATTTTACAACCGAAAAATGAATTTGTACCTTAAGGCGTGTTTTTAATATGTATTTTCAGTAACCATATACGTAACTGAAAACGAATGGTTTAAAAATCATTTTACTAGCAAACTAGTAGTCCTCTTTTAAACCCACTCTTGTTTTGACTTTCTTGAAACTCTCTTAACGTACCCTTTTCGACGACTTGGGTTGAAAGATTTAAATACAAAAAATAGTTCTCACTATACAGCTTCTATCAAGATTCTCAATATAAAGTTTGGATTTTTTAAAATATACAACGAAAGAATTTACTGAAACAGATTAATTTATATTTTCATGAGAAACACCGGTTAATACAATAACGTCTGAAATGTTTCCCGAAAAAAAATTGCAGAGCTTAAAATTTTACACAATAGCGTCGCTCTTTCCAAAAATACTCATTGTTGTATTTTCATCATATGACCCGATGGAAAAACGGATGCTCTGTTAGGTTTGCAAGGAAATCGTATTATGTAGATATTCTCTTTCAAATATGCTATATTCATTCTTTCTATAAGCCTCAGTAACAATTGGTATTTTTTTATAAAAAATATTTTACCTTTCGCATTCAAATAATATGCGGTATCGAATCCTTTAATTATGATTGATGTACATAATATTAAATAATATATTTTTTTGGTTTATTATTGGTATTATCAACTTTATATAAATAAAGATTTTTTAAATATTTAACTGCAATTGATAATATTTTATCTTTAGAAATCAATCCATTAGATTTTATGCTTAACCATATATTACAGATCAAGTTATACACTATATACACTATAAATTCCACTTTAGTGCGCAATGATGTTTATATTGAATATGCACAGTCTTGAAAATCAATTATTAAGGTTTATTGTTATTTTGTTACGACAAAAATAATGAACTGAATTTCAAAATAAATATGAAAACCATTAACAATATACTATAAATTTTTTATAAATATAAATATAAATAAATTTGCTTACAAGTTTTGCATTCGAATAAATATATATAAAATATATTAATGTCTGTTTGTTGAATTTTTCAACAGTAAAAATATACACTGATATTCATTTCGATTCGTTCTTTACGAAATCTCTTTGCAATCAATGTCACAATCACTGTTAAAGTGCTTGAATAATAATAATCTCGATTTTAGATGCATACAACTACGAGTTTCATAACCCTTACCACGTATGAGAGCCTTTGAATCCCTCGTATATTTTTTTTGCTAAAAAAATATTCGCACATGTAAATATCAGATTTTGAAACTTTTTATAGAATTTGGATATTGATTTTTAGCTCTATTGCAAAAAATATTTCATCGTTGTAATATAAATCAATAAAAATGTCACATTTTCATAACTTTCTGATCTTAAGGTAATGAGAAGATTTACTATACATGAAAACTTTCAGTTTATACTAATTATTCTATCTTGCGTCTTTGAAGATTGATCTGTAGAACCCTCATTTTGCATGCAATTTTTTTAGTTGTATATACAATATTACGAAAGCAATATAAGATGTTTTAATATGCAGAGAATATACAAAGAAGATGCTCCCATTGCCTAAATTGCATGTTTTAATGATGAGGAAAAAGTTAAGGAAATACCTACCTCATCATATGAGCAAGATTAAGAATCGAACAGATTATCAAGTTGATAAATATTGGCTATAGATTATAAAACTTTTCAATTCTTACAAATTGAAACGACATGGTTTAGGTGACAAAAAGAATGAAGAAAGAAGCTCGATACAACTTATGTGCCAACCCTCCAAGGACGAGCGTCACCATATGGTCACACAAAACACCGTTGTCTATTGATCCCACTATTCATACTTTTTCTACCTGAATATCGTTGCTATCGCTCATATTTTGTTAAGAAGGGTACAGACTACAGTTAGTCATCAGCCGTGGGGACAGGAACGGCCTCCAAAAGCACATGTGATTTTTTGAATTTCCGTTTTTTTTAATTTACTTTTTGAAACTGTTAGTTATTTTTTTATAAAAACATCAAATTATTAACAGTTATTTTGCTAATATATTTGTATTGAAATTATGTTGATTTAAAGATTTCAATTTGTGAATATTTTTAAAAAAATCACGTTTAGCTATATTTCAACCCCGAATGTTTGCGAGCCCATGCGGTCACTTTTGTCCTTGCTACTGTCCGTACTCAATATTACACGCTAATAAAAGGATGAGCATGACCATATAGTCATGCGGGGTTTCTATACATCGACTTTGCGTTTTTTTTTTTTTAATTTTGGGTAGGAATAAAAGTTATCCGTGACTTCAATATGGCTTAGAAAATAATTTTTTTATCGGAAAAAAGCTCTCGTCTCTGGAGGGTTTTAAAGACAGTTTCTTTTGGGGACGTGAATATTACTTGAACAATTTATAGAAATTATTCAATTCAAGAGTAGGTGTTCTGACATAGTCATAACTTTTACTTCAATTCTAATTTAAAACTTATTATTTCTACAAAACTTCTATATTTAAAATTTCTTTTTAAACGAGTATCATTTTACAAATTGAATAAAGCAAAGGTTTCTTTTCAAAGAACTCAATCAATATGGTTTGAAGAAAATTTAATTATTTCTCATTCTTCAAATATGTTTCTTTATTTTGTAGTAAAGAAATAACTCCTTGACTCGTTTTAATAATTACCTTCGTTAATCAAAAAAAATAGACAACTTTAAAACAACAACAAGTATATTTAAAACAGCCAAGAGAAGTTGTATGAATCTTTTCATTAAAGACAGTCTTTGGAAATTGTTATCCTGGAATTGATATGTTTTAAATAGCTGAGAGTCTCAAAATACGTATATAGACTACTTCTCAGTTCAAATTTTTAAAGGAAATTTACATCCGAATTTTCAAGATGTAATAAATATTGTCTCTGGTATTTAAATTGCGTGAAACAATTATATATATTGTATTATATACAATACATCATATAACAACTTTAATATTGCAAAGCTTTCAGATGCTGGTGAAAATATAATGTTATTTCACAATTGATCTGGGCCGGTTTCGTTTGGAAGTATTTTATTTTAAGTTAAAAAAATTAGCTAGTTATTTTATTATACATTTTTATAACGAAAGTAGACTCTTTTTAACGATAAATGATTTAATCTGAAAGGGTTTCATCAGTGCATTTAAAAACATATTTTTTTACACATACCTCAACTGAAACATACTGTACTATTTTTTTTTATAAATCGACAAATTCATTTTTGGGTCAAGTATCGAAAGCTTTTTACAAAAGAGCTATTTGTTTATTTTAACACTTTTCAATAAGTTACAACCTTTAATCGTTTACTCATTTTTATATCGATATGTGCAAGTTGTATCCAATACAATGTATTTTTCAATATATTTTTTCAAAATTTTCGATTTCTTTTTCATAAATAAAAAAAATATTTATAACGGTGGTCAAAACACATAATTAGATTTGTGTGCTGCTATATAACACGTTTTAAAAACTGTACTGAACTTTTTCAAATATATAGTAGTTACATATTTTACATCTACCTATTGTATTGTACTTACATTATTTGTTTTAGGCTAATAAAAATCTATTCACAAAATATTAAGATATCCAGTTAGTCTTTCTTATATGTATACAAATAATTATATAAATATTTAAAACGTTAAAAAAATATTTTATATTTAAAAGGTTAACATCTCTTATTTGTAAAATAAAACGAATAATTTTAAATCCAATTGAAAAAAAACGAATTACTGCTTTTGCAGTGTGAACATATTTCACCCCTAGTTTTATACTATGACAAGTCAAAATAAGCATTCTGAAATAAATGTATTTAAAGATTCATACTGTCTTCACTTTTCTATTAACTTTAACTTAACTAGTGGTATCTATCGACTCTCTTGTGGAGACTGTCAAGCGTCTTATGTTGGACAGACAGGTAGAAACTTTAATATTAGAATTAAAGAACATATACGATGTCTAAAAAGTAACAATTTCTCTGAGTTTGCCAATCATTTAATAGAAAATAATCATAATTTTAATCAGATTTGTAATTTAGAAATACTCCACCGAGTAAATAAAAAGGGTTTAAAGATGAATAGCTTAGAATTTTTAGAAATTAATAAAACTCTTAACAAAAAAGAAATATTATTAAATAATATTCTTAATAGCACAGGCGGTTCCCCGTTACTCAAATTGTTTCCAATTAATAGAGTAATCACAAACCTAGATGATTGATTGTAGCTCATTAGTTTTAATAGTTTGTAATGTTTAACGTCATTAGTAGTATGATTAAATTTGTTTGCATTTTATAATCCCCTCTTTGCTTCCATTAAAAAGGAAAAATCCCATTCTGATTGTTTACAACTCATTAGTAAAATTAGTATCATTATCTGTTTGCTTTATTTCGATTCTACACCCCCCTCCTTGCTCCTCTTAAAAGGAAAAAAAACCCAATCCATTTTGTAATTTTATAATTTTAAAATGTTAGAATCAATCTTGCTTCATTGCTTAAGCAAACTTTGCGATAGTAAGTCTGAAGATGCCTCTGAAAGAGGCGAAACACGTGTCACAGTTAGTTACACAATACGTGGAACAATCAAAGTTAATTTAAATTTTCTATGCAAATTCATATTAAGACAATTCTTTTCCAAGAGATGGTATAGTAAACTACATATTTCATTAGAACTTATTTTTGCAGCCACACATTTATTTACGCATGTATGTAATAATATTATTATATCTTACTGCATTTTCAACTCAAAATGATAATTTTTCGTCTTGTTCTAAACTTGGAGAGCTATGTTAATAAATACTTTATTTAAACATATAAACTGCCCGTCAAATTCAACTGAGCAAATTTCTATCAAAACTGCTTAAAACTTATAAAACAGAAATTCACTTGAACTCACGCATGTCCACCAAAATGTATTGAAATCGAAAAAATTATCGTTGAATAGTTTGTCTATGTATGTAGAAAAAAATTTCATTTAAATGTACAATCAAAATTATTGTGTCGTTTTTATACATAAAAATAAAAATAGACCCTATACATTTAATATCGACATTTTTAGGCATTAAGAATATAATTTATAAAAGAAAATCCTAGAATATCAAGCACTCGTGAGTATGTATGTAACACGATCTTTTGTATTGCAAACAATAATCCACGGGGAAAAGGTAGCGATTGCAAAGTGGCCGCTCTATATCGATTTTAGTTTGACCAGTGGGGCGTGGAGAATGGAATATCATTCATGTCTATAGCGAAAGGCTTTTGTTAGAATTCTTTTATAAAACCTTCCCACAGATAAGTTTCTGGGGGATTCTAGATATCTTATAAAAAGATAATGCATCTAATAAAGCTTCAGACGCTATTAACTCTGAAAGTTAAATATAAATAAATATTTGAGCTTACCAGCTGAAACTGGTAATTTACTCGTATGTAACTTTTAAACGTTTTTGTGTTGCGACAGTCTATAGGCAAATTTTTCAAACAATTAAGATTTATTTAAATGTGTTAATATTACTTTTATCGGTAATAATTGAAGTTACCATATGGGCATTCTAGAGGCGAAGTGGACCAATAAGTAAAATGGTAATACTTTATCTTGGAGTTTTAAGTACAATCACGACTTCATTTGGTGTTTTGGTGGATTGCATATTTTTATTTTACAGAGATAATACTAAATTTGAATCGTTCAAACTATGTACATTCTCACAAATTTTGTCACTAACGACCCGGGTTTCGCCTTTCGGCATCTTCAGGCATTCAAGTGCACGGATGAACTAAAGAGATAATACTATTTCAATGTGTAATTAACTAAGGTTAATTCACTTTTACGATGTGTAGAATATTACAGTACAACATTTTTTTAAAATTATTTTATCTTATTATGTATTTTAAAGAAACTGCCTGCGTCAAGAATTATTGTTAATTAAAAAAAGTAACCGGTTTCTAATAACAATGCAAAGTGTAATGGTTAATTCCCATTGTATCTTTTACACACATTCAAGTACATACAATATAATATAAGCCCATATACCAACGCCACCGGCGCCGCGTCGCTAACAAAATAACAATTTTATATAATATCTTTGAGTAGTGGGATGCGTGTTTATCATTAATTCAGAAAATAAAGTGGTAATTTAAAAAAATAAATTAATGTTTGTATGTACCCCAATATAAAAAACGGATTGTTTTTATGTATAATATATAATCAGTAGATAATGTATATCTGTATTATATATTTACTTGTACGTGGCGCAGCGGTCAACGTCGTAAGTTTCCGTGACGGATCCTTGTAAGAACAGCATTTTTTTAATCAATCTATCCTTCTCTTCGAATGTACATATGTCACCTCTAAAAATTCCTCTACACCCTTTCAAAATTAAAACAAGGATACTTAAGAAGAGCGATTAGTTGACCACTAGTCGTATCCTTATTCTTCTATCATTACTTTCTTTGAAAAAGGAAAGTTGAACAACTGAGCTACAAACAGTTCTCGTATAAAAACGTTTTCTGTGAGATATGAATAAAAATATATATAATTATAATTGCACTATATATTTATTTAATGACCATTCGTATTTATATGTATATATATTTATATTAATACTTCGTTGGGTATCGCAATACAATATTCGATATCCTAATAATAAATATTAGCAATACACATCTTATAAACTAACAAATTATCGAACCTCAATAGTTTGTATTTATTCGTAGCAATCACTGTAAATACAATTTACAATTATTAGTCTGATTTGAATTTAATTTCATAATTCAATCTAAATGGATATTTTCAATAACTGAAATTTAATTACAACCATACAATAATAAGTTTGTTAAGACACCATTATATTTCCAGTTAATTAAAATTTAGTTTAGTGATAAAATATTATATTTATCAAATAGCTACTGATTGAATGAAAATATTTATTTGTACTGTATGAAATTTAAATGAACATATACACGATTATCTCTGTAACCCATTTTTTTTATTATCATGTCAGGGTTGTTAGGTACACATTATATTCATAAACCATGATAATGAAGCGGTTTTTGTTAGAGTTCAATAACCGAATGTAATGCGACAGACTGTATAAAGGTTGCTCAAACTGTTATTTAAAGGTCACAATTATATTAATTTGAAAAGCGTGCTTGTGAAGTAAACGTTAAAAAAGTTTTTCACCTGTCAAAATCAACCACAACTATTTTATATTAAAAAAAAAACTAGGCTAAAATAAACTATGTTCAACATTAAAATTATTTTTATTTTATAATTATTCATGTCTAAAAAAATATAATTTTAAGCGTTTCATAGCAGTTAAATGGAAAACATAAAAGAATATAGTATATTATTACATAATATAGACATCTAACATTTTTTTTAAAATTAAACAACTCCTTGAGTCGTATGTCGTAATTACCGAAAAATAGTTTATCACTAATCGATGACAGATACAAACTTATTACAACGAAAGATTATTGCAGATATGTATTCAGAATGTGACATTTTGTTTTTAAGCTTTAGATACATTAAAACACGCATGGTAATCGTTACTGGTCATACTGGTGTAATTTGCTTTCCATCAACAAAACCATATCACTCTGCAACTACATAATATGTTTTAAGATCCTACGTATTTTGTTATAATAATTTCTTTATTGATTGTGTATCATTACTTTTGTTTGATAGTATTTTTTTCCGTTAATGGTTAAGCTGTGTCAGCGCTTGTCTCCTATAAATAAGTAATAATAATTGGCGAAGTGCATGCAAATATTTGTTTATACGAGTGCATAAAAATCGACACCCTGGAACGAATTGAATTATGTTGTATTGTTTGTATTGAATGCGATGTACCATAATAGTATTACCGTGTATTCGTTTTTTGTTTAATAAAATTCTATTGCCTATATATATTTTTATTAATTTTCCTATTTTTTTTTATCCATGTCCACTCCCAATGTGGAGCATATGGCATCCTAATGGAGGTATTACAACATAACTTTTTTCTACGAGAACTGTTTGTTACTCAAGCTCACTTTTTTCAAATTGAGTAAATAGTAGGGAAATAATGATAAGACTTGAACAGGACCAGTGGATGGGAGGAGAGGAAATAATGTTAAATTACATCACAAACACCCAGTCTTGAATCACAACTTTTAATTGAATAATTCTCAAATTCACTGTGATCTTACCGAGAATCGAGTCCAGGCCATGCAGGAACAAACTAGGCCACAGCAGGCGACATATATTACGCTTGCATAATATTGATGATAATTCTTTTTTTTTATGTTAACAAATGAAAACGTACATTTATATTACGAAAAAGTCACTTTTAAAGTTACAACAACTATGTATGCTCAAAATAAACCGGATTTAAAATCCGTGGTGAAAGAAACGGACGTAAATTCCTGTGGGATGAAAATTTCTTATGGGAATATGAAAGAAAGACGGATGTCACATAAATAGATTCAATAGTAGATGTATAATGATTGATGGACGCTTCATAGGCCATTAATTTGAAAGGTTTTTACATTGATATAAAATAAAGTAATAATCTAATAGATTAACATTTTCTACAAAATTTAAGATTAGTAAAAGACTTATTTATCATTAAGCATTATTTCTTTTGTTGTTTATTAATTACATGTACAGTTTTTTGACGATTTAATCGACAGATTATTTCTCATTTGTATAAACATTCTGATTCTTTATGGGTCTTAAAAACTTTACTTTGAAACCAAAAACAGTAAAAAATGGAAGAAATTTGAATTAAAAAGATTGTGAGCAAATTAAAAATATTCAAGGTAAACAAACGTTTATGATACTTAATAGACAAAGAAATTTTTCGTTTTCTCGATATTCTGCAATAAATAAATACAATGATACTTATGTTTTTGAGTTATTAATCAATCAAGAATTAGTTTGAAAACACCATTAACATTTTAGATTGGTTATTGTAGTTGTCCTCTCATTTTAAATTTTCTACATCATACTTATAATTTATATATTTTTCATATATGTAACTGATAATATAAATAAATAAAATATAATATGCGTAAACTGTATGAAGCAGTAAAAAATAAAAATAAATTTTCCCCAATGCTTTAATTTACGAGGAAATCTACTATAAGTATCTTTAATTTATGAATTATCACGTACTGAATTAAGATTAGTCTGAATACCTTTTTTTTCCATTTTCCGCCTATCGAAAAACACAAACTTTATTAGTTTGTTGCGTATTGTAATTTTGTCGTACACATACCGTTTCTAATTTCCCGATCGACTGATTTTGCATTGTCACGCTCCGCATGCATATATAAAGGTTTATGGTACCTCAATTTGAATTTCTAAATTAAAAAAACCACATTTGCCCAAATTATTTTATTCTTAGATATGATTTTGATCATATCAAAGAATAAAATTTGATTTTGATGACACAACTGATAAATATTTTTTTATGGAAATGGACTGCAAGAATTTTCTCATTCGATAACACGTTTACTTTTCTACATACTGCGAAAAAAAATTGACGAAACGATTTTGAAATGACATTGAAAAATGTTTAATCGGCAAAAACTCCAAAAAAAATATATTGATAGCGCGTCTCAGTAATTTTCACAACCTGTAAAAGCATTTTCAAATCTCTCTGTACCTCATTATTGCATTATCAAATCACTTCTGCTTAACTTTATTCGAAATTTGAGCAAGAAGAACAATGTCAATTTATTTATTGCTTTTCATAAAAAACAATATGAAATAGAACTTGCTTTTCTTAAAATACGTTATTTACTGCTGAAATAATTTTAAAATATCACTTTTGAGAATCAATTTTACATTTAATTTCATAATTATGGTACTTTATTATCATTATATCGACTCTGGAATAGGAAAAGGACGTAACCCACAATTGAAAAAAGTACGGGGAGCACAAAAAAACGTTTTTTGTGCATAATATATACATAACTTTAAAGTACTCGAAGACTAATAAACTGTTGTTTTGTTTATTCAATCTTATTATAACTAAATAAAATGGTTAAGAAAAACCTTTTTTAAGTCATTTTTACTGATCACAATTTTCACAGGCCCGTCTTTGTAAACTTAAAAGCTAAATTTGTATACTAATTCGGCATTTCCAGCTTACATCCTTTTGATAGTACGTGTATTAGGTTAAATACATTGTGATTATTATAAAGCTGTTTCCTTTCAACAGTCGAATTATTATACCAGTTACCGACTACAATACTTCAGACTGCTGTAGTTAATGACTACATACAACTACTCATTTTTAGCATAATTACCCGCAGGCACATTCTTATAGCTGGGAATGTCAATTTCTGTGTCTTTTGAGCTGTCATTGCTAATCAAATTAAACTGGGAACTGGACAAGGAGATCACTAGAAGATTACTAAAGGTTAAACCATTTTTAAAAACCTGATCACAGTAAGAGCATATTCTGTATTACTCACAGCCATGTTTTAATACCGTCATCACAGCACAGATTGTAACTATCAAAAATTAAAGGCAAACTTGGCTTGGCTTAACATTTTTCCTTTACCTTTCCGGTGTATTTTAATATGAAAAAAATATGCCGATGTGAAAATTATAATGGATGAAAGTCTTAACAACCCATGACGATTTTATATGGATTTAAATAAAGATATATGTTACATGGCCACGTCATCTATTGCCACAATGACAGAACATTGAAAATAAATAAAATCTTCATTCGTGCAAAAAAGACATTTTCAATAATTGCAACATAACAATTTATTATATATTATATAATCAACAGATGACATTGTGTTGTCTTTGTGACAACAGTTTCTAACGTACTTAACAAACTGTCAAAAAAGCGCTCTTGAGAACCAATAAAAACACGTGTGGATAACGGTTTTCCACTTTTGGCTTAGACCGACAGTAACCAATCGGTGTATTTTATTCTAAAAATGGTCTGCCAAAAATTTTATAAAAGAGAATTACATTTTTAAACGTCAATAGATAACTTAAAATCATAGCACGATGTCTTCTTTGAGTAATGATTTTACAATCAATAATATTATACATTTATGAAAAATAATTATTCAATATTTGTATGGCTTTTCCCAAGTCACTCTTATGAAATCATAATTTACCTAAGTATGAAACGTATTTCATTTTCTTTTCAAAGAACACTGCATTTCTTTGGAAAAAAAAAGCTTTTTATTCATTATCATAACTATCCTTACTTACAAATGCTCTCATTTCTTATGACGACTACAAAGAATATGAAATGCAATTGAAAATGCAGCTGAGCTTTCTTGCTACAAAATTAACTAGGGCGAACTGACTTTGTGAATCATTTTCAATTGAAACGACAATGGCTTGTAGAGAATGTTGAAGTATTAACTCCAAAAGTAGCATTTGAGATAAATATATAAAGAGATTATCTTTGTCAGTTTGATTATTTTTGAATATAACAGATAATTTTATTTTTATTTTTGTTTTTATATCGGTTTTAATTTTTTTAAATACGGTTAAAAGGACTCAAATGATCTTGTATCGTGATTAATTGGTTTTTCTTTTAAGTGTTCTTCTGAACACTTATTTGGATACGATTGGCTTAGTTAGGAAGAAAATCAATTATTTAGTCGCTTATTCAAACATATGTACATACATCGAACTTTTATAAATTATAAATGGTGGTGGCCTTATTGTTATCACCTAACTATTAGACTCCTGTGTTATTAAACAATTTGAAACCGTCTTTTTCCAAAAATAATACACTGTCTTACTTTATTTTTTGGTCCGAAATACAAGCTAGGGCTTATTATCGGGGGAGGGCTCACTTTTTAAGTACAATAAGTAGATTTATATATTTTCGTTCAATATTTATTTGTGTATAGGAATTTTACATTTACTTTAAATTTATTCGAATACAGTTAGTCATCTTCTTCTGAAACATCATCATAACTTATCAAATTCTGATTTCCGTTCTGAATTTCCTCCAAATCCATTTCCTGTTGAATCATTGGTCCGAATCTCTCATGTCCTGCAATATAGCTATCCTTAAATGAGTATTTCTTGTCTACGTAGCCTGTTCGTAGTGCATTGGAAACACAATTGTCAGTTATGTTATGTCGTAAATTCTTCACTCAACTCACAAATTCTTGTAGACCAGGCTTCACAAAATTTCCACCTTGATTTCTCATCATTCTGTTTTCAATGTATTCATTGATTTTCATGCGAAAATAATCATTGAATGGCTTGTTTATTGCGATATTGAGTCATTCCCGCTGGAATCATTATTTGATCAATCCTCCCTTCAGCAAGGAGGTTTTTTATGTCTTTAGCGCGGTGAGTACTGGCTGAATAAAAAAATAGTAAACCCTTAGGCAACTCCTAAATATAGGTGGCGGCATAAAATCAACCCACTTTTTTATAACTGCTTGGGTGCACCAGGCTTTTTCACTTTCAAGGACATTAATTCCTGAAACGCGTTCAATCTTGTCTTAGTGAGTTGTCGATTAACGGTGAGGCTTTCTAGCCAGCCAGACGAATCGCCAAAATACAGAAAACACGTGCACTTTCGTAACCAGTAGAAGGAACGTAGATTGACGAGGAACCCTTGCGGTGAACCGTCATTTGAGATTCTTGGCTTAGAAATACTACTGTTTCATTCATAGCAATAATGTTGGAGAGTTAGTATTAGGAAAACATAAATAGCGTGGCACTAGCAATAATCGCCACTTGTTGGCGTTCACATTATTTTAACTAGGGCTTATTTTTGGTTGAGGGCATATATTCCGAAAAATCCTGAAAATCACGATAGGGCTTATTTTCGGAGGATATCTTATTTTCGGAAAAAGATAGTAGTTTGAAATCAGTGAGATTTATTAGGACTTTATAGACGCCAGAATATTTAATTCAAATCAATTTTATGAGTTTACTCTTTAATGTGTAAAGCATTGATTTTTTTGTTTGAATTGTCTACTTACAAGGCATGTTCACGTGTGACTATTCATAAGAGACCTCGGTATTTTTTATTCATATTGACATTGACAAAATCAAAATACTTGGTGTCGTATTTGTAAAATAATTAAATTGCAATCCCAGCAATACTTAAATATCTTTTCACCAATGTACCATGTTTGATAAGGATAATAATATCACAATTTTAATTTTTAACTGGTATTATCAATCACACGTCACGAAAATAAATATCTAAGTACTACGTACGTATATATCATGGATATTATTTTATATCTTTTGGACTAATTTTGATGCTTTTTTTTTCCTTTTTAATGTCTTAAATACAACATAGTATATAAACGAATAACTTAATAATGTTAATGTTTTCATCAGTAGTGACTGTAGAGTCGTAAAAAGTGCAATTATGACTTGTTTTTTTTAATTGAATTCAAATTTTAAATGCCTTTTGGAAGACATTAAAAAATACGCAAATTTACATAATTTTTAGTCGGAGTCAGACCATTTACAAATGCCGTAGTCGTAGTCAAAGTCGCAATTTTTTTTCTCTTTTAAAAATCGCGTTAAAAATAATCCAATTAGAGTAATCAAGTACCGTTTTAATAATTGTTTTGTATTGCTCTAAATCAAATGTTCCGGTCTTTTTCTTTATCAAAAATATCCATTGATTTTCACTAATTTATAGTACTGTTTACACGTCAAGAAATTTCAGCAGAAATCGACAGACAATTTAACGCTGCATTACTCCGAAGCGTGAAACTCCCCGTAAATCTTACTAAAATAACTGAATAATAATTCAAAACTAAAAAACATTATTTGAATACTGTTTTTTTTGAAATATTAAGATTGTAAATAATATAAAAATAGTTCATATTTTCATTCGAAGTTTATTATTGAAAGATTTTACTCCGCCGTGACCGAGAACGCGTCCTTTCTACTCGGTTAACGAGATTGCGAGCTACAATTCTAAAATAAAAACATTTTTAGCCCTATTGTTCAAATGGTATCTAAAGTCATGGATAAATGTGATTTTCTTTATTAAAATTCTAACTGTCTGATTCTTTGATCATGACAAAGAGAAAATTGATTAGTTATCTACTTATTCTTTTTAACGTATCCTTTTCCAAAAATAGATTTTGTAACGACTGATTCACAACCAATTATTTTTCGCCAACTTATGTTGGGATTCTCTATTGGATCGCAATTTGACATCACGTGGTTAAAGGAATCTATCTCTATACAATTGTGGAAGTGAAATTGTTTTTTTATAATGATCTTTTACTAAAATCAAATTTAAATGTCTAAATTTGACGTTAATGGTATGTGTGTACATGTATTAGTTAGACATATATATGTTTATACCTTGGTGCAGTTAAAAGTATTTTTTCCTTTATGGTCCAAGGTAAAAGCACGTTTTCCCAATTGTAACGAGAGGCAGACCCAGTTTGCAATTTCCATCTACAGGGGTCGCTGCGCTTCGATTTTCGAAAGCTTTTCAATTTTCCGCCACCGGATATTACACGGAATGTCGTTCACAGTTTTCAGAACAAGGCTTACATAAAATTTTATCAACCGGCTGATGAAGCCTGATGTAAAGCACTTTTTTCTATATAAAATTGCAAATATGGAACTTTTCTCTTTCAATCTTTTCACTATAGCTTACATGAAAAAGCAGAGTGTATATCAAAGTAAATGATTTCACAAGGTTTTTTTTTATTTAGTACACTTTACTATCGTTTATCTTTTAGCACCTTCAAGGGTTAGCTTAATAAGTATTTTTCACTTTGTAAAACCATAAATTTTATTTCAAATTTTCGCACTATAAAAAATATTCGTATTTCTTAAAAACACAACTTAACAGTGAATAAATGGGAATAATTCAATCATTTATGCAAGGTTACTGACTAGTTTTAACAATTATACATAAATACTATTTACTTTTTATAAATATTTTATATAAAGTGTTTCCATATTTACAAATAGCCAGGTCTGTAGCGTCAGATTTCGTCAACGTCGTCAGATTTCATGACGGATCTTACGAATTCAATTTATCGATTTCTGTTTTACGGCATATCTAAAATTTTTTTCCCACTTTTGCAATCGTAAAATAACGGTCCATTGCAGATGTTATTGGTCAACCAGATGTTATTGGTCTTAGATATTTCCTCTCATCTCTCTTATAAAAAGAGAGGTTGAGCAACTGAGTAACAAACAGCTCTAGTTGTAAAAACTTCTGTCGAGATACCTACATTAGTATACCATATGATCCACACAAGTTGGTTTCCCACCACCACCCGTTGGGTATATGCAGGCAACATTTAATGGCCGCCTTCCACAACGCTATCGATAGAAAAAAAGGAGTTTACCCCTCACATTCATGGCTCGAGCCGAAGCCCCCTATAGTGAAAGCCATGCTATGGAGCTGAAAACAGGTACTTTTTTCAGATACGCGGGCCGGCGTCATAATTTTTAAAGTAATATCACATCATAATGAAGCCATTTGTTTCTGATATATTTTAGGAAATACATATTTATATTGTAATTATATATCTTTTCAATTATATATTTTTCAAAATAAGAAAAAAACACATTTTCTAAGGTTTTTGAAGAAAAATCTCGGAGAACAAACGCAAACAAAGAAGGCAAATCATTTTATTAAAATTATTTTTTTTACAATATTTCAACACAAAATATGAGGTTGGATACTTCATTAATAAATCAACGTCATTATTGGGATTTTAATCAATTAATAATTAATTTCAAAATTTATTTGTGCACATTGGTTAGTTACTCAATCTTTCCATAGGATTTCTCAAGTCATATTTTTTTTTTATTTATTTTAATTTTTAAAAAAAATATTTGACATTACAGCTTACGCCAATGCGTCAAATACTTTTAAGTTGAAAGATCATAAGAGATATACTCGATGAGAATTTTTAAAAGTCACATGAGATAAACTCAATGAGAATTGACTTCACAAATCAAAAATCAGTAAGTCGAACTAGGGTAGCATTTCACTTCATTATTTTTTAAATATTATTATTGATTAAATCATCATTTACTTGGTATATTGCCATTATTATATGATAAGACGCAGCATTCATTTCATAATATCACAATAGGCGTAAAAATCGTATATAATATAATATGGATTCCTCTTGTTACTGTTGTTTTATGTTATTTATAATCAATATTTTATATAATATAACTGTGATATTTAATAGTGGGAAGTTAAATTTTATTTGTTTTACCACACATCGCACTTCTTGCCATTCGCTATATTTCTTACAATCATTACTTAATTTGCATATATGACCCTTCCGATGTATCGTAAATTGTAAATTAATAACACCAAAGAAACACAGAATATCTATACAAGAAATCTTTCAAACATACATGTTATATTCAACGAAAAATAAACTCATAAGTTGGAATTTAGAGTTGATCTACGTATAATTGCCATACGATTTGTTAGGAGCGGCTGGGATTTAACGGCCCGGTCTTTTTTGCTGTGTTTACTAAGACACTGCTTGGAACATAAGACTGCTATAATCGAGCAGAACTGCACGGGACTGATTTTGAACCATGCACTAATATGCTTCACACAGTGGACATGGATTATATAATATAAATATCTCTAATTTTATCGAAGTAAAGAATTAAACTGTTTTCACTGCTTGAGTAGCCACCTAGTAGTGGTTGGATGTTGGGTGTTTATAGAATCTACTTAAAAGCATTATCTATAAATTTGAAAACTTAATCCCAATGAGTAATAATTTGTAGTTACATTAATCAAATTATTGAGAACACAGTTGATCTTTAATAACTAGTAGAATCAAAAAACGAATAAAAACCAAACTATTTTTTTACGAAAATTTATAATATTATGTTTGTTACATATTCAATACATTAATTATATAACATGTAAGTTTTTACGAGCTAGTTAGTATCCACCCGATATTTTTATAGCCCCTCCACTCATGTAACTACTTTTGTCTGAGGCTAAAAAGACGATCACCTCTGCAATTTCTGAAAACAATAAAATGATTGAATTTTTTCATAGAATAATAATTGAACTAATTCACAATATTAAACGTTCAGTGAAACCATCCACAGCAACATATATTAATTATAAAAAAATGATCGAAATTTAGTAGAATAGAATTTTAAAAACACTTCAGTTCGTAAAGGCATTCCTTATTATACTATTCCACTCGCAGTGTACCGTATATCAGTGTTTCTCAACCTTTTTGATCCCGCGGCCCTTTTTTTGTCTTTCAATTTTATGAATTTGCGGATTTGCCCAGAAAACCAGCATGGAACCTTTCTTTTTAGCTCTTCCAAGGATTTTGAATCCTGGAAATTTGCGTGATTGCAGAAATTTTTGGATTTCGGAAAATTTCCGTAGCCGGTTTACCGGTTGAGAAGCTTTGTCGTATATAATGAACAAAGAGTCAGTAGCGTGCTTAATAAATGACAGTTGTTTTTTTTACAATATTAAACAGCATGCATATTTTTTTAATTTATTACCATCAGGCGTGCCTAGGCGATTGAAAGGTACTGTTTGAATGAATCCTGTTATTACGTCTTCTGGTAAGACTGAAATCAAGGGGGTGTCAATCAGGCCTGGTAAAACAGAATTCACCCTGCAAGCAAAGAACATTATTTAGTTGAGATAGGTTAATTAAACACACTGGGTTAAGCCACACCTCTGGAATGATACAGAAGGCTATCTTTATAATATAATATAATAAATATGTATTATACATATATTTATAAAATTTATTACATATCAAATATTTATTATACTATAGTAAATATTTATTATAGAAAATAAATACATGAAGAATTTAAAATGATTGAATGGTACAAATGCTATTTTTGAATACTATTTCATGAAATATTACCGCCCCGCATATACAAGGGGTGCATTGATCCAATGCCACATTGACCGGCCACCACTGGTGGAGAGGAACCTACGGCTTTTTGGCTACTCTGATGTGGCCTTCTGACATGATCAAAAAATGACCCATTTAAATTTGTTTTTTCACAATTTAAATAACAAACATGATTAAAAATCATTACAATTATTGAAAAAATATATATAAAAAATCAAAGTACCTAAGGTAATAAAAAACAGTGATATAAAAATAAACGCAATTAAATTGACATGGAACAGGTTTCTTCCGATGACTTTTTTAAATTGATACGACAATCAGTTATGATTATATGACAAATAAAAATAAATCTCTTACCTTCCAAACTATTCGTTTGCATTTTATTGCACTGGGAGGCCCCAAGCGCAATAAAATTTGGAGAACCTGTTGTTGTTTAAACAACATAACATCGTTACAAAATTCTACGAAATATAAGACGAAATATTGAAACCAGTTGTGTTGTCCTTTAGGTAAGAAGTGATGTTCAAAAAAAACTATTAATTTGTATTATTTTTTCTACACGTATAGTTTAGTATGAACACATCAATTAGCCTCTACTGTGAGTTTTAATAACTAAATATTTTGCATTGATCCTAAAGCAAGGGTGGGCTGGAGGGGCTCGCGCGAGCCTCTTGTTAAATTTTAGTAAGGCCGGCAAGCTTCTTGTTAATGTTAGAGAAAATAATATTCTCAGATCAAATTAGTACATAACAGCAATTTCTGACATATATTTTTAGCTACTTACATCGATTAGTTTACGGTAAATTGCATATCGACTGTGGAAAGGAAAAAGGACTTAACCCACAGTTTCTTCAAAACAGGTTTTTTTCGATAATCACAATGTATCAAACTTGATACACGTTCTATCAAAAGGATGAAAGCTGCAAATGCCGAATTAGTATCTAAATTTAGCTTTTAACTTTCAAAAATGACCTTGTAAAAAATTAAAACCAAGAAAAAAGACTGAAATAAAAGTTTTTCCAAGACAATTTCTTTAATTAATATTAGATTATGTCAATTAAACACTAGTTTAGAAGTCTCCGTGCACTTCAGGGTTGTGTATAATTCATAATTTGCATATGTCACGAAATCATCAAAACACGTTTTTAGCGCCTCCTGTAAAATTTGATATGTGTGGGTTACGTCCTTTTTCCTTTCCACAGTCGATATTGTAACATAATATATGCGTATTTAGTAAAAATCGATTGCTTATTTAAATATTTCATATAATTGCATAGGAGTGTTACAAAATTCACTCCTTCCCCGTAACACCGAGAATTGCTTGGAGATTAAGCGAACCCATTGTTAATGCATTGGCAGCCCACCGCTGTCCTAAAGTTATAGAAGCATGGGTATCTACAAATAAAATATAAATATATGCTAGATCATATTAAATTTATTTACCTTATGTTGTATTGCGCTAGCTCCTTAGCGGTGGCTTTCGTTAAAGTAATAATTGCACTCTTACTAGTTGAATAAATCGATTGACCTGAAAATAAATTTTAACATTTAAGTATATGAATATTACATATACAAATGGCTTGTAAAAAAGTCAAATTTACCTATTTTTTTAGTTAAAGTCGTTTCGTTAGCATTAATTAGGTGTCAAGCAGTTAACTCACAAAAATCAAACTTCACAAACGGGAACAAACTATATAAGACTCGAAGTTAGAGCATATTTATAAAGCGACGTCACTCTGACGTTTCTCAATACAAAATGTCTACCCATATGAGAATTGGAATGTTTACTGTGATCTTTGGGTAGCACTATAATTATTGTAAGTGTTTTGTAAAAAAACCTTTCAAAGCTTCTAATTTAAATGATTTTGTATCTTATGTTATCAAACTATTACCGGGATATACAACTTCGCCGGCGATACTGGAGATGTTGATGATTGATGCTGGTAGTTTTGCCTCTATTTGAGCCTTGGCAAATGTTTGAGTCACGAGAAATGTTCCCTTAATTAAAAAAATGTATTATTTAGTATTAATACTCTTAATACATAAAAGTTTCTGACTTAAAAATGCCTGATAGTGATTTATACTTTCAATTGAATTGAGAATACTATAATCATTCAAAAACTTCTTCAAAACAAACCTAAAACATTTTATTTTTCTATACTCTCCTACTCTCGTGTTACTTTTTCCTCTATCAAATATTAAGTTGAGAAAATTATTAACCAAAAACATAAATAGCATCTCCGGAGAGAAGTTTTAATAATTTCGAACAATACTTATATTTTTTGTGTAAAAAGCTCTTTTTATTGTATCGCCATTATTGTAAGAATTATGTCACTCTACAAATAATTATTGACAGATAACACACTGCATAAATCGATTTATTTTCTGAAATTAAAAACTGTTAACAATATTAAATTATACTACATATTCCTGTTGTATTTAGAAGTGAGAATTTATATATGTTTTAATTATTTATTCCAGTTAGTTAAAAAAATACCATTAGTAAGTTTATAAGAAAATATAAACCTTCAAATTGACTGCAATAATTCTGTCAAACTCCTTCTCGGTGGTATCCAAAAACATTGTAGTGCCAAATATGCCAGCGGCGTTTACGATTATCGTTGGTGGTTTATTATATCTCTTTAAAACCATTTCAGCAGTCTTTTTGACTGATTCTAAGCTACTGACATCGCAACACAATGACATGTGATCTAAAAGCGAAAAAAATACATAACTGTATAATTAAATACATTTAATTATTCTGTTTTTACAGAGTTTATATAATAATATGCTTAAATACTAGAGTAATGGGACGTTTTTAACAAAAAAAAAACTAGTCATCTTAACATGAGTATATATTTTAATTATTGATAAAATCTAGCTTGCTCAACTGTTGTTTTTTGATGATATATTAAAAAGATATTTAAGAAGTTCCCGAAGTAAAATATGACGTTTCTTCAATGGCAAGTAATATATTCAAAAAGGAAATAATATATCTAAGGGTGGACTAATTTAGTTAGTGGCACCTCTACACAGTTTTTATTTAACGTAGTATTAAATTCTGTATTTATATTACATGTGGTACATTTATCATTACCTATACAACTACTCTATGGCGGATTACGCATTTGGGAGGCCCCAGGTGCAATAATTTTTGAATTCATTTTTAAGAATAATCATTAAAAACTAAAATAAAAATATATGGGCTTTATATAATACATGTTATTTTGGGGGCACCTAAGATTTGAGGTCTTAAAGGGGTAATTCGCCACTGCAACTATTTTTTTATATTGTGAATTAATGGAAGAACTTGAAATTTATAAAATATGCTAATTATCGAAAGGTTATAATGTACCTTGTACCAATTACACAAAACGACAAACGTAAATTATAATTATTTAAATTCATTTTTGTTGCTTTTTATACCTAATTTAAGTGTCCAAAATAATATGTTTTCTTACCTGCAGATGCCGGCAGTGACTTGATGGTCGCTTCAGCATTAAAAGCATTTATATCCACAGCGATAACAGTAGCACCCTCTCTTGCTAAAATTTGACAGGTGGATCTTCCAATACCCGAACCACCTCCTTGAATTGTAGAAAACTACATTACTGCTATGTAAGACTACTGTCGATTAAAATCAACAGATGGACATTTATAAAACATAAACATTAAAAAAACGTTAAAGTAATTATGTATAAATATCTTTATAGAGGACACATTGTTTTGTCAGCTGTTTGAATGTGACACATCATACCATTTCGCATGTAGACAATGATGCTAAGAGAGGAGCATAGTCACCATAGTGCCAATACAAAGTGAACGCCGTCTCGTGGCATTGTTACCTGATGCAATGTCGTCGGAAGGGGTCCTGCCGCCCGGGGCGGTCCTTGAATTTGCCGCCCCCAATAAACTCTATTTTTGTTTTTAATCACTACTAATATGGTTAAACTAATTACTTGAAGTTTTTACTACAGGTGGCTTAATTTTTTTCATATATAATATAATTTCTAGAAAAATGTTTTATTTATATTTGAAAATACCACCCTCAAAAATGTGCCCCTGAGGCGGTCCGCCCCTGCCGCACCCCCCTTGCTACGCTACTTACCTGATGTACATATAATACCAACAAATTATGTTAAAGAAAATAATATTGTCAACAAAATAAGCTTGAACAAGGTGAAACTTATCAACGTAAAAAAAATGTACGTATGTAGAAAGTATCTTGTTGACTGTATTGTAATGATATATGTAATATAAAAAATATTATGAAAATAAAAATAATAGCCGTACCTCTAAATTAAGTAAAATGTATTTAGTCCGCTACTTACCTGTAACTAATGCTAGTTTCTTATCAACTGATCTACATATGCTGGTCATAGTTATAAAACTGCTTATAGTCACTTTATATCAAATAAAATTCAAACTTATCGGACAAATTGAATTGCTTCTAGTATCAATTAATATTACAAGCAACTTGTCACAGTGAAATACGCGAGTCGAATAGCAAATTCTTTCCGCTTTTTACTATTTCAACAATTTTTTTTGCATTGGATCGAAACCTTTTATAAATTTACTGAACACATTTACAAACACATTATTTGTTTTAAAATATCGCGTTATTCCCGTCTAGTATTTTATTCTGGTATTCAGATCTCTTCAAAAATGTCACAATCGTAACATTATATTTATTTAATTAATCAACTGACTGATCCCACACTGTAACAAAAAACTCTATGAACCTTATTTTTAAAACACTACCCATTTAATGTGTTATTACTCTTGATATTTATCTAATATAACATAATAAATGTATATTGTTAAGTTTTTGGTTACAAACAGGTATGAGAGCCAGGGAAAAAAATATCACACTCAAAAGGGCCACGGATCCAAAAAGGTTGAGAAACTATGCTCTAGATTAGCCCACAGTATATGGCTCATCAAACATGAACGCCTTAGATGGGTGGACAATTTATATAATATACTAGCTGTAAGCCCGTTGACCTCAACGGGGGGATTTTTGTTGCAATTTTAAGTAGTCAGAAAATTTACTGGCGTGAAAAGTAAATTACAAACCTATTTATTGAATAAGTCAGAAATTCGACAGCCCTGCTCTGCAGTATTTAAATTGTATATTATATATTTTTTAGAATAATTGAAATGCTTAAGTTTGCTAACAATCATTTTTCGCAGTAGCAGAAATAGACCTCGGGGCATATATCGACAGCCCTGCGGTATTTAAATTGTAAATTATTTAATTTGTAGAATAATGTTTAAGTTTACTTACAACTATTTTTCGAAAGGTCGAAATATAGTTCTATAAAATATTCATAGCGTAATTCAGCGATTTCCAACCTGGGAGGCGTGGGCCATTGCAAAGGGAGGCGCGAACAGTCCAAAATATTTATTTACCCTATAAAACGTTTCTTTATTACTATATGAAATAAAGGATGGGGAGGCGCGAAGATATGTTTTTCTTTAAAGGGAGGCGCAGTAACATAAAGGTTGGAAACCGCTGCCGTAATTAGAATATGCCTAATGCATGTAAGAAATTAAAAAGATTTTCAAGGCCGGATGCAAAATATAACCATACCTTCCAATAATCGAATCAATGACACTGAACAAAATCTGTTAAATCAGCTCCCAGCCCTATAATTATAGCTTCAAAAAATCGAATCAGTATATTTAATTATTTAAAAAACTTCGCAGCGATGCAAACTTTCAAATAAAGTTCTCTCAATATTATTATGATGCTTCAGTTCTAAGCCCGGAAATTTGAATTTTGAATATAAAAATACGTCCATTCCAATTGGACGAACGACAAATTCAAAAATATGCGATTCAAAATAAATCGTTAGCATTGGTCAAAAAATGTGGTGTTCAAAATAAAGCGTTGTCATTGGGCAAAGAGGACAATGTTACGAAGTGATTTGTGATTATTTTATCGGCTATTAATGTGAAGATAATCCGATGGAAAACGATGACTTGGGAGTTGGGTTGCATATACGTCACGCTCTAGATTCGGAAAGATATTCAAAGAAAGTATGACGATTGATGAAAGCAGGGGAAGCATACAATTTGGCATCATAAACAAAATGGTTTTTCTAGATATATAAAAAGATTAAATGAATGCATGCACATTAAAAAAATGTAGGGGTCTCAAAAAAAGTTTCGATATTCAGAGAAGGGGTCAAATAATTTGTTATGAAATGTGATAATTGTCAAAAAATGGCTAAAATAGCTTTAGTTCATTTATAAACGGCCTGGCCCGGCCTTATGTTCTAAAAAAAATGGTGAATATTTGAATCGAAAGACCTAACGCAGGGAGGCCCAAAATACGGCACTCGGGCCAAATCTGACCCGTGCGCATAAAAGAATCTGGCCTTCGACCTTACACTTCTGGCCCTCATCCCTCGACCTCAACAAATTTAAGATATGGTTTTTTCATATCTAATATATAAATAACAAACTTCTATGTATAAAATTATGAATCTCCAAAATTTCCGACTAAAATTTCAATAATATTTTCAACCAAGCAAAACGGATCCTAAAATCACTCTCAACAGTGCATTAATTGATATTTTCTGAATGTTATTTATCCCTGACATGCTGTAATAATCTAATATATTAGTTTTGATTGTGTTTTTCCATGCTGTATTATTATTCATCAGCTAACAATATTCTTAATATGAACATAGTGTAATAATGTATTGCTGCTCTAAAACAAAGACATGCAGTCATTTATTTCGAAATTTTAATCAGAAGACAATTATACGTAATTACATAATTATTTAAATAGTTTATTATATTCATATTGTAAGCATAATAATTGACATTATTATCTATTCATAACATAATGTTGGTCACTGTAAATTCGTAATTAAAATGTATGTATGTATAACAAATAAGTATCGTACGTTTTCCCTTGCGTTATATTAAACCGGTGTTTCTAAGTAAGAGAAGAAATTTTTAAAAATGTTTCACTATTTTGTATCATTAGTCAATTAATTTAGCACCACTGACAGAAACATGAGTGAATGCAATTTATTTGTGTTCAGTACTTTAATTATATTCACTGTTAAAATAATAATACAAAAAACCTGTTTGTAAAGTAGTTTTATTTTATCTTTACTATCATTATTTAAAATATCAATATATATAACCTTTAAGTTTTTAAAAATCTTTGAAAGTCATCAAGTTTCGTTTAAAAAGATATATTTAAAAAAATAAAATAAACTTGCCACATTTATTTAATAATACATATATCAATAAACAGAACTGGCTTTACTCATTACGAGTATTTTCAACTGACAATAAGATACATCAATACAGGCAGTGGCGTAGTTCGAAACTTAAGGCCCTCATGCGAACTTCGTACAAGGCCATTACGAAGACAATTTGTTATATTGAATTTGTAGAAGTTTGGGCCTCCCGTTTCGCTGGGCTCTAATGCGTTGCATGACTTCTATGAGGTGGTTACACCGCTGAATACAAGGCTATTTATACTAAAACAAATAAAAATAATAAGGTTTTGATAATCATTTTTGTAACAGAAATATGTATAGAAGTTATAGATAAATATTAAATTATATAATAGCAATAACTTAATAGATTGACAAAAAAAGAACACTTTCACTGGCCTTTTGCGAGGATTCTAAATTATTTATCATTGCTGACAAATGGAGGAATTAAAAATTATTATTTGCAAACAAAAATAGCTTAATAACAGAGCCAAAAAAGAAAAATAAATTTACTCATTCAATTAATTTGAATAAACTAATAATTTATTTATATAAATATCTAATACTTCTTGTTTCTAATATATCTAGTCTTAAAGATTTATTATTTAAATATTATTTAAAAGTGATAAGTGATATCGAAAGTATGGTTATATAAAAACAAATGGAAAATCATCGGTTACGGGTCATTGTTTTACATGTATTATTTAATGAATAATTTAATATATATAACAGGTACAACATCCTTTATCAGGTGATTTTTGTATTTCTGCTTTAGCTTCTAATATAAAATACTTGAAAGGGGAACCAATGTATTATCACTTTTTCATAGAAGTAAGCAAAGGCATCTCTCCAACTCTCTATTTTAGTAACTTTAGCGAATTATGCACTTGGGTGGCCTCTGGCGTAATATAATTAGGATGGCAAAAATTGATTTTCTGTAATTATTTCATATTACATATTTTAATATTTTTCATTTTTTCTATTCATAGAAATATCAAATCATTATTATCTAATGTTAAATACTTTAATTGTAAAATATTGTATGTTTATTATGTATTTAACAAAAACAGTCGATATTATTTTTTATTTTTTTTAACCATGTCCGCTTCCAATGTGGAGCATATGGATTCCTAATGGAGTTTATCTCAACAGAAGTGTTTCTACGAGAACTGCTTGTTACTCAGTTGCTCAACCTCTTCTTTTTATAAAGAGAGTAGGGATAGAAGGATAAGGCTAGGACAGGATTAGTGGTAAGCTAATCGCTGTCGATACGCTCCGTTCATAGGATAGGAAAGGTGAGAGGGGGAATTCAAGACATCACATACATCCATGCCTTTGAACAGAAATTCATAAATCGATTGAAAAATCAATTTATAAAACTGTCCGTACCGGGATTTGAACCCGGGCCCTCTGTAGCCGAAGCCAACACCGTTGACCACTCGACCACACAGGCGACTTATATTATAGGAGTTCCTAATATAAGATAAAAATAAATTGAGTAATACGAGTGTTTTTTTTGAGGACCCTAAAATGTGAAGGCTCGAAGTGCGCGCCCCGTGCGCCTATAGAGTAATCCGCCGCCACCAGCTGTTCATAACGCTTTTAAGTACCTGTGTACCTACTTTCAATTTACATAATGCAATTTTAATAAATTATTTACACGGAGGTTTTTATGAATAAGACTTGAGGAAGTGGAATCGTAAACTCATGACATATTATAGCAGAAGTAATTTTAAGCGGATCATAAGTGTTTTTAATGTCATAATGGCGTTGTAACACGAGAGCGCAACCTTAGATAGATAGTTTGCGATATAGTCATTTTATTATTTCATCCCTGCGTCACTTGGATTATTATTATTTGGATATTACAAATGACAGCAAACGTATCATTTTCTTGAGAATACTGTTTTAAAACGCAATCGTGGTACTATTTGGATTATAGATTACTTAATATTGCAAACAATATCAGTAATATGTTTTCTTTAGTAACTGTTATTTGCTATCTTCTTGTGTATGATTTATGTGTATATCAATATACTGTGCTGTACAATATGTTTAGTATTAATTGACCATAAAGAATAACCTCTTTAATCTGTATTTAATGTACTTATTCAACATATTATTACTGTTACGACAATAATAATAAAAAAGCGACAAAAACTTATCAGATTGACTCAAAGATTTTTTTCTGTCATATTGGCGTATGTACCTTGAAACAATTGAGACAGCAATTGTTTTCTGTAATCAAAAATTTAAAAATGGAAACAAGAGAAGACAATTTTACGCGAAAATTTTTATGCAACGCGATATTATTGTTATGGCAATCAATCGATTACAAAAGTATGATTAACTATTGAAAATGGTCACAATTTTGATACAAATAAGAATGTTAAAATAGTAAAATTACATAGAGAGCAAGTGTTCTTTCATTTTTGAAGCGTTTGAAAAGTTGCAAGCCGCACTATTGTCAGAGCAAAACGCAAATGATTTGTTTATCAGCAGATTGCCAATATTTGCAAATTATGGTGAGCTTGCAAAATGAATTAAGAGTGAAAGAAAATTTTTTCGCAATATTTTTATCACAAAATTTAATTTATCTTTCCAAACTCCGGCTACTGACAAATGCTCTACATGCAGTAAGTACAGTGAGCAACTGAAAAATACATTGGACTCCAAAGAACGAACCGACGCCATGTCCTTGATAAATAAATTGCAGATAATTTCTTCATTACCGCTTTACTACGGCTACAACATATTTTCTCAGAAATATTGAATTTAAGAATATCATTATTGTATATTTGTTACTATAAACATAACCCGCCCCTGAATTGTATTATATCTTTTTTGTACTAAATGAAAAATGAAAAATATTTGATTACAAAACACACCAAAAAATGTTGCACTAAACATTGACTTGCCGTTTCATTTGTTACTTTTTGAATACTCGTGAGCAAACATGAACAGTTGTACAGTAAATTCTCGACTTACAACATGTTCCGTTACCTTGGACGTAAGTCGAAACGGTCTTAACCCTCCAAGGACGAGCGTGACCATATTGACTGTGGAAAGGAAAAAGGACGTAACCATTAATTTTCCAAAACAGCTTTTTTCGATAATCACAATGTATACAAATTGACACACATTCTATCAAAAGGATGGAAGCTGAAAGTGCCGAATAAGTTTCTAAATTTAGCTATGAAGCTTGAAAAAGATGACCTTGTAAAAAAATAAAACCAAGAAAAAACATTGATATAAAGGTTTTTCCGAGACAATTTCTTTAATTAATATTAGGTTATGTCAATTAAACACCAGTTTGGAAGTATCCGTGCACGTCAAGGTTGTGTATAATTCATAATTTGCATATGTCACAAAATCATCAAAACACGTTTTTAGCGCCTCCTGTAAAATTTGATATGTGTGGGTAACATCTTTTTTCTTTTCCACAGTCGATATGGTAACAGTTAACACCGTTGTCTATTGATCCCACTATTCATCCTTTTTCTACCTGAATATCGTTGCTTTTACTCATATTAGGTTAAGAAGGGTACAAGACTTCATCAAGTCATCAGCCGCGGGGACAGAAACGGCCACCAAAATCACATGCGATTTTTTGAATTTCCGTTTTTTTAATGGACTTTTTGAAACTGTTAGCTATTTTTTTTATTTTTTTTTATCAAAACATCAAATTATTTATAGTTATTTTGCTAATATATTTGTATTGAAATAAGTTGATCTAAAGAGGTTAAATTGTAAATATTTTAACAAAAAATCGCATTTAGCCATATTTCAACCCCGAATGTTTGCGAGCCCATACGGTCACGTTTGTCCTTACAACTGTCCGTACACAATATTACACTGTAATAAAAGGATGAGCATGATCATATAGTCATGCGGGGTTTCTATACAACGACTTGGCGTTTTTTTTTAAATTTATTTGGAATAAAAGTTATCCGTGACTTCAATATGGCTAAACAAAGATTTTTTTTTATCGAAAAAAAGCTCTCGTCTCTGGAGGGTTAAGTGGAATTTCATACAAATAAAAAAAAATTAAACCTTAAAAAATAAAATCCAACACACGGCATTAAAATTAAATACACATACAGGTAGTCATAAATACGCCAAATTATGAAATTATATGGCTTGCCCTCGGCAAATTATTATTTTGTAAAATATTTGAAAGTAACTGGAGAATTATTTTTTTACTTATTTATACTCCATTTTTAGTCCAAATAGTCGTAAGTCGAGAACTGGCTGTATCTGGTTGACCCGGTCCGCAAAATATTTTTCCTTTTTTTACCGGTCGGTGGATGTAAAAAGGTTGAAGAAGACTGGTATAACCTATCGAAAATATTTTTCTCACTGTCAAAATACGCTCTGTTGAAAAATGATTGTGCTTAAACTCTCTTTGGTGATCAACGAGTGCCAAAATCCACTCTCGTATAAATCAAATACGTTTATTGAAAATTTTACGGAATATTAATTTTATTGGAGGTTTTATTCTGCTTTTATTTGTATCCGAATGATTTAAAATAACTTTAAAAACACTGAAAATCCATCCATATATACCAAAAACTATTTTTCATAATTAACTCAAAACTCCAGAACTTCCAGAACGGGCTTTGCAACTTGAGAACCCAAGTATAATAATATATATTTTTTATTATTGTGTGTGTAATGAATGATTTCATTTAATACTTATTGTTCTTAAGACTTTGCATATTTATGTATGTCATTCAAAAATAATCATAAATTTACTTACTAACTTGTTTATGTGACGTCTCATCCTTGTTTATATTTAAAATTAATGCCAAGTGAAGTCAGTTACACATTTGTGTAGATATTTAAATGAAAAAAAGAAAAGATAGTGGATTTGAGTTAATTTAATATAAGGAAAATCTTCACTGCTGTAAGTTTAATGACAGCTAATTAAAGCGCGCAAAATGCCACACTTTTTGTTCCGGCACTTTACATTTTAGAATATTCACTATCGATATTACGTGTGACTTTAAAACGATTTATTTTGTCATTTTGTAAAATGTATGATGACTTTTAGATATACCATTTTAATTAGATATAGTATGAATGATACACTATCAAACCTAGCTTACATAATTCAAAACACGTAATCTTAAATTCAACAATTACTTAAAATAAAAAAAACATTTTTTTTAAAAAAGATTTAGGAAAAAATAATTAGGCTTTCTACACAAAATCATTCTCAAAATTCGTATTCGTTTAAACTTACTCTTGGTTCTAGCAATAGAGGGTTAAATGAGTTGAGTGCTTAATCAAGCCACAAATAAACAATAATTTCAAACAAAAATATTTACTAGATCATCAGACTTTATATAAATAATCAAGATCTCTTTATCTTGTATTTGTTTTGCAGTCAAGTGTAATCTTTGTGACAGTTTGTGCATAGTTAGTTTAACTCCAGACAAATATATCAAAACCGGTATTTTATATAAAATACCGGCATTTCAAATATTAATACCGGAGCTTCATTTTAAGCAAAGCAAAAAAATACCGTCTTTTGAGATCGTTAATTCAGTTAAGTAAATCAATATCGGTGTTTCGATATGAATTTCAAAACATACCTTATGACTATTTTTGACTTTTTTTAAATTTCGATGCCAACATTATTTCAATATCTACAGAGTAAAAAATACTTTTAAAACCTCTCTAAGTAGAAAGAAAGCGCATTAAAAAAAGGATTTAGCTTCAAAACCTACTCAAATACTAACTCACAAGTCACAACCAATGATATGAGAGAGAAAAATCACCATGACGCTTTTTTGTCCAATTAGGGCCATAAAAAGAAAGTTCGCTGAAAAAATAAAATATTAATCTTTCATGCTTGCATACACCCCTGGGATAAATTTTATTTCGAATCACTTCTGTTACCTTCTAAACAACCTATATCTTTATGATTGACTTTTAAATAAACTCAAATCAAATGTTGAGTTCAAACTATCAAAGTATATTTTAAAACAATGAATAACTTTTAAAATATTGCTTTCACATCAAAATCCTGACAAGTAAATTTTTTTAAGTATTTTTATTTAAGCACTTTTAATTATTGTACTTTTTTCAGTAATTAAGCTCATAAACATCAGTTTTTTGCACTTTTATGACAATTTAGTTTTTGGAGCTAGGTAGGTTTTGAAATTAAGGCGCTTATAAAATACCGTAGTTGAAAAATACATCATAATCATAAACGGGTGAAAAAACTTACGGTTTCATACAATAATGAAACATTATTGAAAGTCTCTTAGATTCTGCAACTGTCAATCTGTCAATATTGATACAACTCTTAGTAGATTTTAAATAATTCAATTCATATCGGTTGTATTAACATATGTATGTGATTGTTTTTATACATTCAAAAATTGTTTTTGGTTCATTTTCAATGCTGGAATATCGGTATTTTTGAATTTTCATAATCGGTATTGAAAAAACGCTACGAATACCGGGATCTTGGTTTTAATAATACCTGTTTATCAATCCCTATTTGTGTACAATGAACTATTATATATAACATGTGTATGTGTCACCTCATCATATTATGGATATGACACTGAATTTTGCGTCATTCAATCTCAACTCATATAATTTTTAAATAAAAATAAATATATGATTGTAGAAATAAAGTGTAATGAAACATTGCTCAAAGATATAACAACCTCCATTTTTCATAATAAATTTATTTTATTAATAATACTATTCGTAGAAATCACCCAACATGGTTTTCATTCAAAACATAATTATAAATATTTACAATGGTAAGAAAGCTGAGTAGAGAGTTTATATATATCTTTTATTAATTAGGTATATAAATCTATAATAAATCTGTACTTTTTTACATATTTTATTTCAGCGTTACCGTAATATTTGCAAATCCCGGCCCCTATTCGAAAATAATTATTACTAAATTACATTATTTACACATTTTTAGGGTCGATACACTTACATATGTAACATAAAAATAATACAGTAATAAATAAAAAAATATTTTTTTAAATCATAAAAAATTTACTCTGTGATGAGTAAATGTTTTAATTGTTAAAGTAATTTATTTATTTTACTTTGTATATAACTTATAGTATATATTTATTTATAAACAATTATCATTACTTAGCGTATATAATAATAAAACTCTAATCATCCAATTAACAATCTTTTTAGCAATATTGCAACAGAAAACTGTTTTTTTTTCAACTATGTATATATAAAATGTGTAAACATTATATGAAATATAGAATTGATTGTAAGAAGTTATTATTTGATGTTAATAATTAATAAACATATGGTTCTTTTCTATATATGTAAATTTATGTTACTTGATAATATTGTTCGATTTAAGGCATTACATGAAAGTAATAAAGCGTGGCACAATACAAATGATCTAATAGCAATTTAAATAAGTAAATAAAATATTATTAAAATAACACATTCACTCTCTGTTGCAACCATATTTGCAATAAACTAAAACAACAGATGTTAAAACATTACTTACGAGGTCAGCAGATATAAAATAAGCATGAAATGAACTAGTCGTGCTTTGAAGTACTGCGTTGTTATTTATGTACTAATCGGAAAACTGTAGAAATTGCTGGTCACGAATCCAGAACGGTTCCCTCAACATTGAGAAAAACTTATTTGAATTAATGACGTGATAAAATATTCATTGATTCATAATGACGTCGGTCTTGCAATGTTCACTTACCCCATAATGACTTCGAATCATAGTCAGAAATGCTACATTAATATGGTATTATAAAATTATATACATATGTATGTAGACTAATAACAAACATAAAAGGAAGCCCTATTTACATCAAAACAGCCCTCAGTCCTTTAGCCTTTTTGCAATTGAATACAATTTGAAATTATAATACTTCTGACACTCTTTTTACACGGATATTTTAACACGCCTTTGAAATAGTATGGTCTAAAAACGAACTCATGTTTTTTTACACTTATTATTTTCATTCAACACGATAAATATAAAACGCCATACATATTTATTGCCAGATGGATACGGTGAATAATATTATTAAATGTATTTATATTAAAAAAACATATAAATAAATCTATTTATAAATTATGAAAATATTGAAATTAATGATTAAGCAATTAAAAATATTTATTTTTAGAAATTGAAGTAAATTTAGTTCATGCTAAGGAATCATTTGTTTATATTCATGATATATTTGTTCGTGTTTTATTTGTGCTGTGACCCCCGGAACGTAAATCCTGTGCAAAAAGAGAATTAGAATAGAGATAAACTATAACGAGAAAAATATTCAACATCATTAAAGGATATGAATTTTCCAATTCAGAATTGTGAAAGACTTTTCTTACATTCAATTTGTACTCAAAAGGAATAAAGCTAAACCAATAGGTTTAAATATAAAAGTTATTTCAGTCAAAATTTAGAAACAAGTTCAAACAGGAACTGGTGCATTGTTTTCATGCGTCCTAGCACCTCCGTGAACGGCTGGTACTTCAACAGCGACAGGTGTGACTGGAGCTAAGCTTCCGTCTTCCTCAGACACCCTCAATCCAATAGTTGCTCCAATCTTAGCACTTGCTTGTCTGAACGAGTCTGATAATTTTACTTGTACCACGTTAATACACATGGAAGTCAACGCCATTCCAAACACTAGATAAATAATACTTCCCATCATGTACATTGGGTGATTGGGAACAAAATCTCCGAAACCAATTGTAGACATGGATATAAAGACAAAATAGAACGATTCAAAGAAGCCCCAATCTTCCCAGACAACATATATGGAAGCTCCAAAGAAAATGTAGATAATTAAGCAAGTGATTGCTACTGAAATGGGTAAATTAAATTCGTCGTCTATTGCAAATACAGACGGAGCTGGTGTATTGGAGCCCATATCAATAACGCCATCTTCTACTGTTTCCCGTTTGAAAGATGGAGCAACATTAAGTAATCCAGAACTTGGTGTTTGGGGCTTCGGAGAGTTGGGCTTTGGGGGTAATTGAGGCGGAGGTTCATCTAATCCTTCTGGATCATCCAGATTGTGTTGCGAAGGTCTTCTGAAGGTAGATGCTGCTTCGTAAACCATATTCAAGCCTTTCATCATTTCCTAGAATACATATAAATACATAAATTAATAAATAATCATGTTATTTCTTCGTGAGCATGTTTTGTTTTACGTTAGATCATAAATAACGTTGTTACTTGAATCCGTTTGGTGTAGTCGAGTGATAAATATAGTTGGCTTCAGTTGCAGCTCGAATCATTATACGGACAGTTTTATAAATTGACTTTGATTCAAAGATATCGACTGTGGAAAGGCAACAGGACGTAACCCACAGTTTTTTCAAAACAGCTTTTATATAGTGAATTGACCGCCCCGCTCCAAAGTTCGATAAAAAAAATATTGTGTAACTAGAGTATTTAGATAACCACTTATACTGCCGTAGTCTTATCTTTACTCTCTCTAAAAAAGGGATGTTAATTGGCTGAGAAACACGCAGTTCTCGTAGAACAACTTCTTTCTATGTGTAACAGCCATATCCACGTTTTTCAAAAATTCAATAGCATAATTTTAATGACCAAATAAAAAAATAACTATTTTTAGAAAATGAGAGATCTTTACAACTTATAACTATTAATATAAATCAAAAAATATATATATTACGTTGACTTGGACTGTTTTTCTAACTTTCCGACAGCTACCAGTGTAGTACAATCTTCTTACAAATGCCCACAGAAACTTGATGCATCTTGTGAAGAGTTTTCCGAAATCAGCCAACAGTATCAGGAAAAGTGGAATACCGAATATTGCGTAAACTATAGTTATGGCACGACCAGTCGTTGTTGATGGAGCAATATGCCCATAACCTGAAATCAAAAAATAAAATGTGGATTTTAAGAATATTATAGAAGTAAAATAGTGTCAAAAGTTTGTGAGATGCTCCATAATAATAATGTAAATATGTATGTTCATCGTATATCAAATTTATTTTATATATGGCTCAATATATATCGATAATTGTTTATCAGACAGGTACAAAATAAATATTACATTAAAAATACGTGTGAAAAAAATGTATATTTGTATCTATATAACTATGACGGTGCTCATGCTGATTATTTTCTTATCTCAATAAACTCTTACCAATGGTTGTAACAACGGTCAAGCAGTATACTACAGAATTCATAAAAGACCACGATTTTTGTCCACTGTATGAATGCACGCCTGCTTCGTGAGCATTATGGAGTTGAGACTCAAATTCCCACAGCTTTTTCCGAGCCATCGACTTCCAGTCATCTTCTCTCATATTATGACTACCTTGCCAAAGAGAATCGATAAAATCTCTTTTAACTCTTCTAACACCGCACTTGTAAAAATTCTCAAATGCCCCTTCTGTGTATCTAAAAACAAATCCCCCTACACCGCAAAATATAAGCATAATGATAAGATCATTAAAACATCTATTTCTTAATGCTTTAATTTTATCATAGTCTACTTTTTGTTCTACTCTAAATACTTTCCAAACTCTTCTGGCATTTCTAAACATAACTCTTATGGAAGACATTTTTGCCTCTGCCTCTGCAATTGCCATCGCATCCTCTAGTGTAACTGGAGGAAGTTCCTGAGTTTTAGTTTCTTTTGTTTTAGCTGCTTCTTTTTCATGCTGTAGGAGGTTTAATTTTCTTGCCAATTCAGCACTTCGTTTAGTTATATCAAAATCTGATTCATCTTCACTGTATGAAGATGAATAACATGAACTAGTTATTTCTGACTGACTGGCATCTATATATCCAGAACTTCGGCGACTCCTTTCAATTTCCATACTCTTTCGCTGGGCTTTTTGGAAGCTTTCCATCATTTCTTCTTGACTAAGAATCTCAATCTTTTTAGGAGAAGTGATCTTTAAACCCTTTTTAGGTGTAGATGGAGTTTTGCTGGGAGTCATAAGTTGTCGACATTTGTCAACGTTTACGTTATCTGGACTGCTTAATTTCAAGTCTTCGTCTGGAATTGAAATACTTCTACGTCTGGCTTTTTGAAGAAGATCAATAATTTCTGAACTTGCTTGTGTTAACTCGATACCAGTCACATCTAGTGGTTGGTCTGCTCTGGTGGCAGATTGTGACCTCTTGGCTGTCGGAGATCTTTCTCTTACACTTCTTTTAATAGCTGCTATGGTTCGTCTTCTTTCTTTTGGTTTTGGTGGTTTAACGGGTTGTTGTTCTATTTTACGTCTATTTTGATCATCGCTCACTTCACTTTCACTCGTTCGACCCTAAAACGCAGACACACATTACAGTTGCACTCTTTACAATATCACACATCTAGAAGTATAACTAGTATCATCGGGATTTACCTGACTTCTGGTTCCGGATTTGCTTCTTTTTGGCTTAATAGGGGGAGCGTTAGAGGGGTCAGATTTTTGGATTTGTGCTGTATTTGTACTCATATTACCAGCATTTGGGCTGACAGAAGTTATTATTTGAGTTGGGTCTTGGGGTCGATTAACGATTGAAGTGTTAATATTAGTAGAAACTTTCAGGCTTGACTGTTTTGGCTTCACTGTGACTGGGGTTTGTTTAATCGATGGAGATTTTGGTGGGTTAGTATCTTGTTTAATATTTTTCTCCGCTGAAACAGAATGTTCCGTTTTGCGAGGACTAGGTGGGGTCGTAAGTTGGAACGGAGATGATTGTCGGTCAGGTGTTGTAGAACTTGGCGGGACAATAAGTGAATCTTTTCTCGTAAGTCCCTCCTCTCGTACAAGAGAGCTTTTCCTGCTGTTGGAGTCCATTTCATCTTTAGGCGTTGTTGCATAAGTAGGAACAGTGGAAAGTAATTTATTTCCTGGGTCGATAAAGCTTCCTTTTCTTTGAAGTCTGGCTATGTCTTCTTTTGACGGCAGAGCAAAAGGTGAAATACTTCTTCGCCGTCTTTCTCTTGCTTCTTCGACTTTTTGTTCTCTTATAGCATCAATATCAATATCGTCATCATCTCTATCGTAATTTTTCTCTTTAAGTTTTCTTCGCATTTCTGCATAAATATCATCAGCTTCTTTTTCACTTGGACTTTTCGGAGACCTTGAATCTTCTTCATCTGTGGTTGTGGTGTCTTCGTGAGCTATTGAAGATTTACTGGGTTCAGGAGTTTTTTCTCTTGTTCTTACACCCTGAGCACGATTTTTTGTCATCAGTCGACGTTTTCTGGCCATAGATGCACTGTGCGCTTGCTCATCGGTGACAATTCTTTCTGCAGCTTCTTTAGCTTCATTTTGTGAGAATGAGGGAACTCTAACAGCAACAGCAGTTTGAGTTTCAGATTGCGATTTGAAACTGCCAACTTTTTTAAGTGATGATGATGGCTTTTTTAGTTCTGATTGACCCTCCATCTTGCTTTTTTAAAAATGCAAATTTATTACTTCAGAAATTTCCCCTGAAACATAATATATATTTTAATCAAAATGAGAGCAAATTCAGTAAATACAAAATACTAATTTAAGCTATTTTTTTACATTTAGCTTAAAACAATAAAGTTTTCTTAGTTTCATATTGCACATAACAAAAATATTTATGCAATAAAAAATCTCTCAGCATTTTTATTTCTATTTTATTAATTAAGAGCGGCTTAATAAAAATGTTTCGTTTTATCCGATAAATAATATATAACAGAGGTATTCTGATTTCCGTCAACTGAAGATCTGTAGAGTAAAAAGTCAATTGAAAAAAACATTGTTCTTATGAATGAAAATATCCACTTACCAAATCCAAAAGTAAATATCAAAATGAAAATATCCACTTACCTTAAGATCCTACATGAATAAAAGCTTTCACATTGAGTTCACACGCACTTGCTAGCAAGTTTTTCAAATTTAAATATAGACACATCGAATAAAGGGTATTCTAAATCCTGTTTGCCAGGAATAGATAGATCACAACACTTTTATTATGTCCTTTTGTTTTAAAAGCACGCAATGAAAAAAGAGAATACTTGCAAAGATACGTTTAGCACTTTTCGTTTGTTCGTTTGATCGTTTTGCATGAAGCTTTTCGAGTTTGTTTTGGGTGATTATGTTTTTACGAAAGTTCTGGCACTGATTTGCATGCGATCCGGGCGCCGCATGCGGGCGATGCATGAATCTGTGCCAAGCTAATTTAAGCTCATGCTTACTGTGACTAGTTTTTCAAACAATATAATATCATTTATTAAGAATGAAAAAATAAATACACATTTAATTTCTCTCATTATTAGATTATTAAAACAAGACTTAAAACTACATTTAGCAATTCCATTTTAAGATCATAATGGATTGCAGCACAGTATTATAAATAAATTAACATAATAGATTAGCAATCAATCAGGATAATAATGCCATGACTACACTGTTTTTTTATTTATTTAATCCAAACAGCTATTGCCTTGTCTATCAATAAAACTTCATACCAGATATAATTATGTGTGTTACACATAACTATGTCATTTATTCTCAATATAAGTAAAATTTTCAAGAATATGTTTTTATGTCTGACGAGAATAGTCGTTTCTATTTTTATGATTTAATTATACATTTTTCTTTTAAAATCTTATTAAGTTTTACAGAAAAATGGTTATAGAATAATAACATTTTGAATTGACTTACAAATATTATTAATAACGACTATGTTTTCATTAGCAATAAATTACAATAAAGACTATTAAAAACCTGATAAGAAGACCCATAAAAAGACAATTGCATTTTTGATTATTCCTGAATTTTTAAAATTAGGTTGGAATATCATTGTATTGACGACTATTGCAGGAGCATCAAAACATCGATATCAACATCTGTTTAAAACAATATTGCGTTTATTTAACGTTATTTTATCTAATCCCGGGCCGATTTTCTAAAAATACTTCTAATTATTTCAAGTGGTAAAATAAATTTTCATTTCACTGTTAAAAGTGTAAATTAATTTATTCATTATTAATTTTTAACTAGCTGTAAGCCCGTTGCCCAGCAACGTGAGATTTTTGTTGCATAGTATTAATTTTAATTTTATTTTATGTTATTTTATTTTATGGTATTTTATTTTATTTTATTTTATTTCATTAAATTTTTATTTATTTTATTTTATTTTTATAGTTAGCAGAAATTTCGTAAATTATTTAATTTTTGGAATAATGTTTATGTTTGCTAACAACCATTTTTCGTAGTAGCAGAAATTTCGTAAAATATTTAATTTTTGGAGTAATGTTTAAGTTTGCTAACAACCATTTTTCGTAGAAGCATAAATTTCGTAAAATATTCAATTTTTGGAATAATGTTTAAGTTTGCTAACAACCATTTTTCGTAGTAGCAGAAATTTCGTGAATTATTGAATTTTTGGAATAAAGTTTAAGTTTGCTAACAACCATTTTTCGTAGAAGCAGAAATTTCGTAAATTATTTAATATTTAGAATAATGTTCATGTTTGCTAACAACCATTTTTCGTAGGAGTAGAAATTTCGTAAAATATTTAATATTTGAAATAATGTTTAAGTTTGCTAACAACCATTTTTCGTAGTAGCCGAAATATCGTAAATTATTGAATTTTTGGAATAAAGTTTAAGTTTGCTAACAACCATTTTTCGTAATAGCCGAAATATCGTAAATTATTGAATTTTCGGAATAAAGTTCAAGTTTGCTAACAACCATTTTTCGTAGGAGCAGAAATTAAGTAAATTATTTAATATTTGGAATAATGTTCAAGTTTGCTAACAACCATTTTTCGTAGTAGCAGAAATTTCGTGAATTATTGAATTTTTGGAATAAAGTTTAAGTTTGCTAACAACCATTTTTCGTAGGAGCAGAAATTTCGTAAATTATTTAATATTTGGAATAATGTTCAAGTTTGCTAACAACCATTTTTCGTAGAAGCAGAAATTTCGTAAATTATTTAATATTTGAAATAATGTTTGAGTTTGCTAACAACCATTTTTCGTAGTAGCAGAAATTTCGTAAATTATTTAATATTTGGAATAATGTTTAAGTTTGCTAACAACCATTTTTCGTAATAGCAGAAATTTTGTAAATTATTATATTTTGGAATAACTTTTAAGTTTGCTAACAACCATTTTTCGTAGTAGCCGAAATTTCGTAAATTATTTAATTTTTGGAATAATGTTCAAGTTTGCTAACAACCATTTTTCGTAGGAGCCGAAATTTCGTAAATTATTTAATATTTGAAATAATGTTTGAGTTTGCTAACAACCATTTTTCGTAGGAGCAGAAATTTCGTGAATTATTGAATTTTTGGAATAAAGTTTAAGTTTGCTAACAACCATTTTTCGTAGGAGCAGAAATTTCGTAAATTATTTAATATTTGGAATAATGTTCAAGTTTGCTAACAACCATTTTTCGTAGAAGCAGAAATTTCGTAAATTATTTAATATTTGAAATAATGTTTGAGTTTGCTAACAACCATTTTTCGTAGTAGCAGAAATTTCGTAAATTATTTAATATTTGGAATAATGTTTAAGTTTGCTAACAACCATTTTTCGTAATAGCAGAAATTTCGTAAATTATTATATTTTGGAATAACTTTTAAGTTTGCTAACAACCATTTTTCGTAGTAGCCGAAATTTCGTAAATTATTTAATTTTTGGAATAATGTTCAAGTTTGCTAACAACCATTTTTCGTAGGAGCCGAAATTTCGTAAATTATTTAATATTTGGAATAATGTTCAAGTTTGCTATCAATCATTTTTCGTAGTAGCAGAAATTTCGTAAATTATTTAAGTTTTGGAATTATGTTTAAGTTTGCTTACAACCATTTTTCGTAGAAGCAGAAATTTCGTAAATTATTTAATATTTGAAATAATGTTTGAGTTTGCTAACAACCATTTTTCGTAGTAGCCGAAATTTCGTAAATTATTTAATTTTTGGAATAATGTTCAAGTTTGCTAACAACCATTTTTCGTAGTAGCCGAAATTTTGTAAATTATTTAATATTTGAAATAATGTTTGAGTTTGCTAACAACCATTTTTCGTAGTAGCCGAAATATCGTAAATTATTGAATTTTTGGAATAAAGTTTAAGTTTGCTAACAACCATTTTTCGTAATAGCCGAAATATCGTAAATTATTGAATTTTCGGAATAAAGTTCAAGTTTGCTAACAACCATTTTTCGTAGGAGCAGAAATTTAGTAAATTATTTAATATTTGGAATAATGTTCAAGTTTGCTAACAACCATTTTTCGTAGTAGCAGAAATTTCGTGAATTATTGAATTTTTGGAATAAAGTTTAAGTTTGCTAACAACCATTTTTCGTAGGAGCAGAAATTTCGTAAATTATTTAATATTTGGAATAATGTTCAAGTTTGCTAACAACCATTTTTCGTAGAAGCAGAAATTTCGTAAATTATTTAATATTTGAAATAATGTTTGAGTTTGCTAACAACCATTTTTCGTAGTAGCAGAAATTTCGTAAATTATTTAATATTTGGAATAATGTTTAAGTTTGCTAACAACCATTTTTCGTAATAGCAGAAATTTTGTAAATTATTATATTTTGGAATAACTTTTAAGTTTGCTAACAACCATTTTTCGTAGTAGCCGAAATTTCGTAAATTATTTAATTTTTGGAATAATGTTCAAGTTTGCTAACAACCATTTTTCGTAGGAGCCGAAATTTCGTAAATTATTTAATATTTGAAATAATGTTTGAGTTTGCTAACAACCATTTTTCGTAGGAGCAGAAATTTCGTGAATTATTGAATTTTTGGAATAAAGTTTAAGTTTGCTAACAACCATTTTTCGTAGGAGCAGAAATTTCGTAAATTATTTAATATTTGGAATAATGTTCAAGTTTGCTAACAACCATTTTTCGTAGAAGCAGAAATTTCGTAAATTATTTAATATTTGAAATAATGTTTGAGTTTGCTAACAACCATTTTTCGTAGTAGCAGAAATTTCGTAAATTATTTAATATTTGGAATAATGTTTAAGTTTGCTAACAACCATTTTTCGTAATAGCAGAAATTTCGTAAATTATTATATTTTGGAATAACTTTTAAGTTTGCTAACAACCATTTTTCGTAGTAGCCGAAATTTCGTAAATTATTTAATTTTTGGAATAATGTTCAAGTTTGCTAACAACCATTTTTCGTAGGAGCCGAAATTTCGTAAATTATTTAATATTTGGAATAATGTTCAAGTTTGCTATCAATCATTTTTCGTAGTAGCAGAAATTTCGTAAATTATTTAAGTTTTGGAATTATGTTTAAGTTTGCTTACAACCATTTTTCGTAGAAGCAGAAATTTCGTAAATTATTTAATATTTGAAATAATGTTTGAGTTTGCTAACAACCATTTTTCGTAGTAGCCGAAATTTCGTAAATTATTTAATTTTTGGAATAATGTTCAAGTTTGCTAACAACCATTTTTCGTAGTAGCCGAAATTTTGTAAATTATTTAATATTTGAAATAATGTTTGAGTTTGCTAACAACCATTTTTCGTAGGAGCAGAAATTTCGTGAATTATTTAATATTTTAAATAATGTTTGAGTTTGCTAACAACCATTTTTCGTAGTAGCAGAAATTTCGTAAATTATTTAATATTTGGAATAATGTTCAAGTTTGCTAACAACCATTTTTCGTAGTAGCCGAAATTTCGTAAATTATTTAATTTTTGGAATAATGTTCAAGTTTGCTAACAACCATTTTTCGTAGTAGCAGAAATAGACGTTGTAAATTTTTTAATTGTGATTATTTTATCGAATATTAATATATAGGTATTTATTTTTTGAAAAACTTATCACGCTTATCAATCGGATTTTATTATTTTCATACGATCAAGATGTACTGTGTTTAAAAAAAAATGTTATAAACAAAAAAAAAAAACGTTTAAGGTTAGACTCGAACCACTGACCATCAGCTTACGAATCTGGCGCTCTGCCTTTTGGGTAGAGCGGAATTAAATCTACGTGCGAAAATTAGAACATATATGTTTTGCTTCAAATAAAAAACAAAAGTTTCAAAATTCGAACGTAATTCAATATATATAATGTTATTTTATCGTATCGTATCGTTGTTTGTTTACCCGAGTGGTAAAGCTCTCAACTCATAATTCAAGGACCGTGTTTCGAATCCAGACCAAGGCGCTTTTTTTGTATGAGAATTCAATTTTTCAGCGATTTGATATGTTCCATCAAATAATAGTATATAATGACGTCATCGAAAAGGTAGGAATAAAAAATGGCGACATCGAGGCTGGTGAGGGGGAGGGGGAGGAGGAGAGGAAATCGAGGAAAATCATAAGTAACAGTGTATATTGGAAAAATATGTCTTAAGTATGAATAAAAAGTGACAGCGCGGCTTGGCAGGAGGAGGAGGGGGAGGGGCAGGGGGAGGGGAAATCGAGGACATCTTACACTCAGACGGACATTATCGGCTATTAATATATAGATAATTTTCTAGATACTAAAAAAATAAAAATAATGTGACAGCCAATAATCACTAAAAGTGTGTGGTATCTATTCCCGAAGAAATAATAATAATTCAATACAAATTTGAGAATGGCAATAGGTAATAGTTTTCAAAATACTCAAAATAAATATATTTAAAAACTAAGTCTCTGTGAGCTATTTCTTTTTCATTTAAAATCCATGAATATTTGCTTCAATTTAATAGTGAAACGTGTGGTTACCTTACAAAAAACAGTTGCGGGGGAGGTAAGTATTTATAAACCATTCGCTGAAAAATAATTTTCAGGATAATATTTTAAAATAATACGTCACATTTCTAACTATCTATATGGAAAAGTCTCATTTACGTACGCAGAGAGAAAATGAAAATACGCTTGCCATAAAACACTTTTATTAGAAGCTGTTTGTTTGCTACGTTTTATATTTCAAAATGAGTTCATAAATTAAAGCAAAATGACGCAGTACTGAGCATTTAATTATCTATCATACTTCTGACCATTTTTTAAAAATTAATCGTGAAATATCTTTACGTATTATAACATCTTTTAATTGATTCATTTAGTTATTGTTGTTAAATTTAAATATCATCAATTTATTCAATCATTGCCGTGTACGCAAAAAAATGTCAAAAAACTTCAAAATCAACTCTTCGAATAAGTGCGCCAAATATTTACAGATTAGAACAATACATATTTTTATTTTCACTGACATTAGTATGCCACAGCCTGAATGGCCAAATGTGTTTTTTTTAACTTTTCAAAACTTCTTTTCATTATTTAATTATTTAAATAAACACCAAAGTTTATAAATAATATATTATATAATTAACTTTAAGCACATTTTAAGCTTTAGTGCATGCAAATTGTTTATACGCTGTGCTTTAGCACTAGGGATGCCAACTTTTCTGTGACAATTTTGGGTCAAATAACTCAAAACTGAACATCATCATCATCATTATCAATCACCCATAACCTAGTTTTCTGAAGAAACTTTTTATGTATGTTTTTTATAAATTTATTTATTTTCATATTTAAATTATTTTAACTATTATAGAAACTTTATCACACGAATAAATATATAATATTACATAATAATAATAATTACAGTAGGTATTATAATAATAATAAAAAAATCTTGTTATAATTTTATGAGCTTTTCCAATAATATTTTTTCTCGCTTTTTGCTGAAATCATCAATCCTTTTGCAAGTGAATCCATATTTTTAAAAATAATAGATTATCATGTCTAGATAGTAATAGGGGAGAGAAGGTACGTTGGAAGAACGTTCAATGGATTTACACCAGTGGCGGTTCCTGGCCTGGAATCTTGGGTGGGCTAGAGAAAAGCATAGCATTGTATACTATTTACGAAATTTTGCATGCTTCCATTTCATCTTATACATTAATCTACAAGCAAATTAACAAATACTACGACACTACTGCAAAGCATAAATTACTATATAATAAAATCAATGCTAATGTAAGTAAGAAAAAATAAAATAATAACCTTAAATTTGTCTTTCAAAGTGAAATAACAAGTACAAAAAGCAATACAGAGCTGTCACAGAGAGCTGTCACTTTTATACAATACATCTATTTGGTATTTGTGTATGGACCATGGACTTAATCGTTTTTAGCCCCCAATGATTGACAGAAGCCAGTAAATTTGAAACACAGTCCTGTGCGTTTGATGACGTTTCCGTACATACAAATACAAATAAAATCGAATCGTGCTAGATTGCGTTCCAGTGTAAAGAAATATTGTCTATGGTTGTGGGCTGGAAAGCGTTAGCCCCTGACCAATAACATGTGCATAGGTGTTGCCAGACTGACGTCACGTTGAATGTTCTCTATGAATTATTTATAGGGTTATTGTTTTTTTTATGCTGGCTCAGCTTAAAATTGTAATACGAAACAATCGAGAATATTATTGTAGGTAGACATGGCATTGTCTTATATTGACAGAGGAAAATTTAAACAAAGATATTAATGATATTATATTCATTTGGGAAAGGTTAGTTCCGCTTATAAATGTATTTATTTTGTTCAGCGGCCGAATTGCTGTTCATTTTTATTCAACCATCTAAAGTTTTGGGTGAAAAGTGCAGGTCGGGCTTAGCCCAACTAGCCCAGTACCTAGAACCGCCACTGATTTACACGATTTCAATTTCAATGATATATTTATCAAATATTTTGGAATAGGTTTCCCTCTATCTCCGGAACAATTTAGCATTCATACGGGGTACGGCACAGCGATTCCAATTCCGAGACAATTCCAGCCAATCCGAGACAGTTGGCAATCCTAGCTAGCACAGTCAATCCACATTTATCATTATTTATATTTTTTCATCGGTATAGTAAAGGATTTATTTAAAATTGTATTTCATCTTATTTTACTTTATTTTGCATAGTTATGTATATTTTCTGTTTCTTAACCCTTGTAAAGTATTTATATAATATCTAGCTATATAATCAAGAGCGTTATATAAGTATTTAATTTGAATAAACTACATAACATTTTGCTTCAAAAGATAAACATCAACTACCGCTTCTTCGTTCTTGGTTTAATTTCTGGCACTGCACCTAAAGTTTTCATTTTACACAAGACAGTGAACCGAGCGAGTTTTTTTGTGGCGATGAAACGTTACAGAAGTTGTCAACAGACATGATTGTCACCTAATTAGAGCCGATGCTTACATGTGTATTCAATATTAATACATTTTAGCTACGTTTTTTTTCAATTAATGAGTCTTTCATCAACGTTTATTTGTCAAATCAATGTTTATTTTACGAATGAAACACTTTTATTTTTAATAAAATATTTCAATGATGAGCTGGGAGATAAAAACGATTTCTCTTAATCACGCCCACATTTAAGAAAAATATTTTTCCTCGACCGTCCAATCCTCGATACTAAAAACCTGTTCGTAGCGACAAGTCAATTACTAGTTATTTTTTAGTCCAATACTTATATTATCAATCATCCGTTTGTCAAAAAACTCTCAAAATCGGCATAAAATATGAAGCAAAGGATAAAGTTGTGCGCTCTATCGATTCAGTCCAGTAAAAAATGACACCAAAAATTTCTAATGTGATAAACTTCTAAAGAATATAAAAAATAATGGTATTATTTGGGTTATTCCACTAAGAATTATTAATGTATTCTTCTTGACCTGACCTGACCAAGTACCTAAAGTATTTTATAATCACCTGTTGATAAAATGTATATATCTTGGATATGCTTTTACCATTATCTTAAAACAGGATGAACAAGGAGACTGATGAACTAGATATCCTTACTGAAAAAAGAGTTTTAGCGACTGAAAAAAGTTAAATTACCTATTACTATTTAGGTGACTATTACCTAATTTTCCCATAAGAAGTTATCTAAGTTTAGATGATTCATTCGAAAATCCTTTATTATATAAAATAATGCAAAATACCTTTTATTTAATAAATATTTTTTACTTAATTTTATTAAGAAAAAAACTGATTTACTAATTTAATTAAAATTTAATTGTAGCTGAACCACTGCTATCTGTTGGCTAGCAGAATATTTTTTTCTCTTTGTGCGACTTTAACGAAGAACATATCAACTGACACTCGCCTTTGTTTTATTTTACAAGATCTCGCTAACGTATAAGTAATATATTTTTTTAATTATTTTAATGGAATGATAACTGTATTACTAAGCGACTGTCAGTAAATGTAAAACGATCGCGCAACATAAATCACCACATATGGCTCATATTTTCTCATATTATGGCTTATATTATGTGTCATATTTTTTTGTAGATACATTAAATTACTGTAATGATTTCAAATGCGTTGTTACTATGCAATTATAATTAATATTATTTGCTTGAGCGAGTCACTGGAATGTTTAATTGAGAATAAATGAAATGGTCAAAAGTAAAGACCAAAAATATGCTTTAATACCTTGATGTTCATGATTGATGTGTTTCGTGCTGTCATTTTAAATGACGTTTTAATTTATGAAATGTAAACTCTAATGCGTCAAGATTATTGGCAAATTTACTAAAACACTGTGTTGACAATTGACATATATAATAAGTTTAAATATTAATGTCAGATGATTATTTTTCGATTAGATTCAGATACCTAACTGAGGAATTATAATTATATGGATTAAAGAACAAAATATAAGGAATCAATAGCCAAAGTGTCAATAATAAAGAAAAATATATATATGTCGACTTATACAACTATTTTTTTTATAAATAAGATTATTATTAGACTCAAAAATTTCCCAAATGTCTTGACTTATATCGGGTAAACTTTGTTTTCAAATATAAGTTTGTAAGCAGGATACAAAAAATACTGATTTTTTAACAATACGTCGATTTAGTTTTTTTTCTTTCCATTAAAATGTATATGTAATTGACATTTATCCTGAGAGTGCTCTGTATTCATTACGAAATATTTTTCGATACGTATATATGCCGCCTGTGTGGTCGAGTGGTCAACGTTGTTGGCTTCGGCTACGGAGGGCCCGGGTTCAAATCCCGGTACGGACAGTTTTATAAATTGATTTTTCAATCGATTTATGAATTTCAGTTCAAAGGTATAGATGTATGTGATGTTTTGAATTCCACCCTCTCGCCCATCCTATCCTATGAACAGGGCGTATGGAGAGCGATTAGCTAACCACCAATCCTGTCTTAGCCCTATCCTTCTATCCCTACTCTCTTTGGAAAAAGAGAGGTTGAGCAACTGAGTAACAAGCAGTTCTTGTAGAAACACTTCTGTTGAGATAAACTCCATTAGGAGTCCATATGCTCCACATTGGGAGCGGACATGGATAAAAAAAATATATATATATATATGCATTATATTTTAAGAATAGGCTTAGTACGTATTTACTCGTTTGTACACCAACTAAACAGAAACACTCAAGTCAAGATATTAAATATCATAATACTATATTTTTTAAATAAATTAAGATATTGGATTGAATAACAGGATCTATTATTGTGTATCTCTTGTAAGCCAGTATATATAGCTGATTTAATCTAAGTTATAACATAGTCCTGATGAAATCATACGTCAAAATATATATCAACCGTATATAAAATAATATCCTTAGAAATTAAACACTATGTTATTTTTTCAATTTATTAAAACTAACTGCTTAAAATTATTTTGAATGTGTTACCAGATATATCAAGGATTCGTAGAGAATTATAAAGCAGAGTGTTTTAATACTGTAAATTGTATTTTATAAATATGTGGATTTGTTTTTAAATATAATTAATGTTGTTTGACTGTGAAACATAAATATGTAAAATGTTTACATTCCACGTGTTTTCGTAACGTTTTATCTCTTCAAGGGAACACAAAAATGATCACAGTAGATAAATTAAGAAGTCCTAGACCTTAATGAAGCTCCAAAACACCCGTGAAATTGTATCATATTATTACGAAATAATGAAACATCTCAATGTCGACGATTTTGAAATAGTAGAAACATAAAAATATCGTATAGTTTACGTGCCGTCTCTCGTTAAGTGATTTTGCGAATGTAAAAAATAGAATATGAAAAGTGCCTCCGGGAAAAGCTTTCCGAGAAGTCACCAAATGGGTCATTTCGAAAAACAAAATGAATATCATGACAGCTCAATAACACTACTTTTTACTGGTAACGAACATTAATGAACAATATAATCCAATTAATAATTAAGTAAATTACTATTTTCGAAATTAGTCTCTAGCTTAGTAAAATTTAGCTCATATCACAGTAATTTAGTTAATTTATTTTTTGACACTTAATATTTATATTAAAAACAATATTTGATTTATTAATATTATTATAAAAAAAACATGTCCGCTAATAACAAGGAATACGTCGACTTCAATTAACGTTTATCTACAGGATGTGTTTGAATAAGAAAAAAAATAATGAAGTCTTAACTAACTCTTTTTATTTTAAGATTAAGTTGACATATATGATTGTGGCATGAAAGAATGAGTAAATAGTCATTTCACATGTATAACAAAAGGGATTAAAAAATGGTAAAGTTAAATTTTGGGTAAAGTTTGTAACATTTTTTTAATACAACTATGTGGTGTGTGCACCTTCGTGAACCGATTCATATTGAAAAAGTTTAGATCCTTTTAATTTAGTAGTGAAACAACATGAACTGCTCTGAACAATTTTTTGAATATTCCCACCAAAAATAAAGAATTAAATTGCATGTTTCAAATTAAAACATGCATAATTATCGAATGTAACTGATACACACGGAAAAAATAAAAAAGTATCTTTAATAAAATTTTATTTATATTCATTTTCCGACTACCGCATTTAATTGAAAACACTTTATACGTAACACATATTGCTTGGAACGTTGAAAAGAAAACTGTTTTACCGCATTCGATAGATTAATAAAGTAAGTGCTCGTCAATTTTAAGAGCTGGCGCTGATAGTTTGAGGTGAAAATTATTTCTGTCCTTTGATTTTTAAAAGATTAGTTTATATTTATAAATTTCAGAATTGGTTAATTTTGAGAAATTTATTTTTTTTATTTTACATAATTTACAAAATATGATATATTTTATTTAAACTGATCTTTCGATCATGACAGTGTACTATTTTATGTAAGTTAACTTTTCTGGCAGCGTTTCGTATTTCTTATGATATGGTTAGCTTAAAACAGTCATTCTGTCAGGTGCACATTTATCAAGCTATTTTCGTCATTCGTGCTGTAGGACATCTCTTGGAAATTCTCGAATCGTGTAAATAGGTTCTAAGATAATAATCATTAATCAACGCGGAGATCATCAAAGCGAATCGTTGAGGTGAAAATTGTAACATTTTATAGTGTAGTAATTAAAAATGGTTTTAAATTTATTATATAATATATAAATTTATTTTGACACCGCAACCAATGGTAATAAAATTGATATTCGTAACACTACATCTTACATATACACCTTAAAGAAAGCGAAGATTTTGAAACTAAAAAGATACACAAAATAAAATATTAATCAAGTTCAAAAACAGTTGGGAAGAATTCAAAATTTTTTCAATCTCTAAATGAACTTTCGGGCCGCTTAACTTTTTATAGTATTATATATAAAACATGTGAAATCAAAATATGTCGTATTATCAGTTAACGGGGATTCAATGATCGTCTCAATCAAAAAAATAAGAAAGAAGGTTGTTAGTCATTACTAGCTCGATTTTCAAGTTGAAAATACATATTAACTTCAGTCCTTAATATTTCAGAGAAATTTAATGAATATTTATCAAGAAATATTTTTGGTATTAATAACACTATATCGAGTGTGTTTATATAATACTCCCGCATGCATTAATAGTATAACTTATTGTAGGACCAAGTGAAATTGCAGTTGCCTTAATCGACCGGTAAATTTTAATATTCAAATATTTTTAATTTCAATTAAATTTTAAAGACACCTGATAATAAAACCACGCTAAAAATACAAAAAAACACTTGCAATCTACTCAACTCCCACGATCAGTATTTGTTTGGAGTTTTTCTTAACACACAGTTACTATTTTCACTAAAAATACTGACAGATCTTTAAGTTCAACAGCTTTCAACTGAAATTAATGCAGAACTAATGTAATAGTCAAAATAAAATCGTTAGGAAACTGACAGTCTGCATTTTAGTCTCCATATATAACACTGTGTAAACTTTAAAACCAAATTTTCAACATACCTTTTTCTAATTGAAAAGATACCGTCTTAAATCTATGCATACCTTAACCAGATAATTTTTTTTAATTTTTAAAAAACAAAAAATCTATCAATATTGTGACAAATAGTTTTGTGGGTATGGTTAAGGTGAGGTTGGATCAAGATTGGTATTACAACATAACATTTGCATCAGTGCGTTGAAAAATACATGAAACGTGAAGCTACTCACCGATTGTTGTGTAAATTGTACCGCAGTAAAAGACAGCATTCCAAAACGACCAAACTACTTTTCCGTCATCCGTTGCTCCTTGTTTTAACCATTGCTTCAGTTCCTCTTCAAATTTATCCATATTTATTTTTGCTCTGCCCCTCCATAGTTCAGGATCCTAAATAAATATAAATAATATGATAGTATGTAGAGCAATCGTCGCGAACACTACAATTACATTAAAACTGAGGAATATGAGTCAGTCAGATTAAAACTAGCATTATTCCTAAGGTAACTGATTTATGTTACGATTGCTTAAGATGTTTTCTTTTAAACATGATTGTAGATAAACAGTGTAAAAGAAAGAATTGGTATTGAAATCACACTCTCTCTACATCAAGTAAAAAACAATTGAATACTTCTTCAGGTTAGCAATCAAAGCCCACGATATTATTGTAAAGATGGTAACACTTCTGACGGGCTGGAATTGTTAATTAGTTTATAAAACCAGGAAAACTCAATAACTTTGACAGATACGCACACATCTGTCCAATATTAAAATTTATACAACTGCTACTAATTGTTACAACATAATCTCAAATGATCATCTCGAATCGTCGATGGAATCTTATATAAGATGTATATATTTATTTTTAGGCGTATTCGTCTGTTAATACAAAAGATCGAGTAAGTATTGTTTGATTTAATATTTTTCAAATTTATGGATAGATATTTGGTTGAAAAAATATTATTCATTTCATTTTTACCTCCAATAACGCTGCGTTTTTACTCATCAGTCTTAATTCTTCAAAGAATTCATTCTTTCTCTGGCGGATATCTGTTTTGAGGACATTCTCGTGTCGTCCTGTAATGAAAAACATCTATATACAAGTGTACAATAATTTATTATAACTGAAAATAACGTTTACAATATGTAACAAATATGATTACATGAAATATGATATGTTTGAATATTATTTAAACAATGATTTATTTATGTATCTTTAGAATAGTATTACGCACTAATCATCTATTATACTTTACGCATTATCGTATATTATAATTAGGGGATTGAATATTTGAGTATCACGAACATGATATTCCAAACTAAGAATGGGTACGATTAAATAAGCTATGAGAAAAATTAAGGGAAGTTCGATAGTACTTTGGTTTGTGAGCTTTCACGAAGTTGAACCAACCGTTTTCGGCGAAAAAATAATATATATATCTATTTATTACAACAATACACCTTATTTTGGTAATCTTTGCCAAAAATAAGAAGGGTGTTACAATTTCATAGTTTATACTATGAATATAAGTGTTATGATTACATATTAATGTATGCGTGCAATCTATAGCACGGAAAACTTTTTGGGCTCTTGAATGTTCACTCCAAACGGACATATTGTTCACATATTATCATTTTTAGGATCTTCATTTTTTTGGGAAATAATGAGCAAAAGATTCTGCGGGTGATTCAAAGTGCTTTTGAACCAGGGTTACCACTTGATAGTTGATATCATTCTCCCTCAAATATTCTTCAAAATTTGAAAACAATCGCGTTTGCCAGTTACATTTATTTGAACATGGAATGCAAAGATTCTGTGAGTGTTACGAGATTCATGTGTTTTTTTTCTGGTGGTAGGATTATAAAATTAAAATAATGTCAAATTTCTCTGCAGACCACCAATATTTTCTGAGGACCACACTTTGCCATCCACTGATCTATAGGACTTACAATTTTACTAGTGATCAACGGGGGTGGGGTTTAACAAACAGGGTGTGTCAGAATTATTGAAGCAAGTCTAACATTTGTTTGCGCATAGATATCTACAATAATTCTCAAGCATTAGGTTAAATATTTTCTTCGAACTCAATATTTGTAGATTTTTTATCCTTTAATATTAATACACAAGTTAACATCGTTTCTAATAAATAATATTTAATCTATTTTATTGTTAGATATGTACTCGATAATTTATGTTCTTTGAAATAAAATTACTTTTCATTTCAATTTATTTTAGAAAAGACTAGGAGTGAACAAAAAATTCGAATTTCTCAATTCTTTAGCGATAAAATTCGATCCCCCCCCCCCCTTTTCACCAAAAAAGTTGTAGTTTGTAAGCACATACAGAATAAGTAAGCCAAATTTATTTAAAGTTATGCTTAGTCATCGTATTGATTAGTGAAAAAACTACTGAATGATGGAGAGGGAAACTATGGGAGAAAAATATACGGAATCGGAGACGTGTTTTATCATAAAGTGGGAGTCAGATTGGGAGTCGTTTTATATTTAAAAGTCCCCGCAGTCTTATAAATAGTCCACCATTGTTTTTGGTTTAATAAACGTTTACAGTTCATACGTTTACAACGCAACGTTCGTTTTGTCTATGGTATTTTTATTTCCGGCATAATGTTATTCGACGCTGCAGATGTTGCTGGTTAAAATTGTGTGTGACCTTTTCGGTTTTACCGCAGGAATATTACGCGAAGCATAATAAAATCGAAATATAAATCCAATGAAAATATATGATATTTTTTATCTTGACTTGAATATGAATTTATGAAGCTGTCATGTGCGTACATAAAAACAATTTTGTTTATTTATCGAAAATAACGGTTTTCATTTAAAACACTAATTTGCTATTGGGTAAAATGCCAAAAGATTTATTACACATCCAACTCAAAAATACACGTCGTTAATCATCTAAATTTTAGTTATAATAGTCAATTTGTTGTTTTATTTTTTAAAATTTTGATTAATTAATTGCTGTCACTTGTTGAATTAGAAATTCATAAAAAAAACTCGCATCATTTTTACAGCAATACAATGTGTTTTATAAATGGCCGAAATTTGTGATCCATGAAGGTCCAAAGAGCAGATTTTGTTCAAACCTTAGTTTTAATGGTCGTAAGTGATCTCGAATGTTGTCTTGCTGATATCATATTTAATATTTTTAACCTTAGTTATTTTTCTACTAATACGAGTTGGATTTTGTTTTAAGTCCGGGATTATTTTTCTTAGTGCTTAAAGTTATGCGTAATTCTTTTATTTTTTTACAATAAATACATCTTGATTAATAATAAATTAATATAAAATATGAACATATAAAATAAGGCGAATGGAATACACAATCTCATCACGATGAGATTTGTTTTTGTTCATCCGATGACAATTTATTTAGAAATTTGTCGTTCATAATTCGTTCATAAACGTTCGTTTTGATCAAATTAAATTAATTTTTTTTTTGTTAACGCTGTCAAAATAATGTTTGCCAATCGATTAAAATGTATCAGAAAGCAACGCAACATCCATTTATTTCAAATTTTCAGATTTAGCGGCTTCGTTCCGATGTGTCGTTGACATTGGTGCATCGCCACGTTTTACATACAAACTCAAACAGACACATTTTCATTCAAAAAAGCCCACTGAGACATTTAAAATTATTCACTTGTTATAGGTTCGCCATTGCTGTCTTACATGGTACATCGGTAATTGATAACATTTCAACAAAGCAATTGGGAGATCAACACTTGACTTTAGGGACGGTTGATACTTCAAAATATTTTACCGTTGCGACCTTAGCGCAAAAGATAATTCATTTAAAAATATAAGTGAAATATAGAATGTTGGAATATCCATATTTGAATATTTTTATATGACATGTAATAATCTTAGTGCAAATATTTCCGAGAGAGGGCCACTAAAAACAATGCATGCCAACATGAACAGAGTAAATATTTCTTGATTTACAATTTAATTCATAAGTTTATGATTTCGACTGAAAAAGATGGGTAGAATTTAATTGAAAAAAATTGTCAGAACTAAGTTTAAGCATTATGTCAATGTGAACCTTTGTATAAAGAATCAAAAAATAAATGCACTAGTTCATGTTTATACGTGAACGAAACTCGGGTCGTTAGTGACAAAACGTGAGGGAGTATTCACAATTTTAACGATTAAATTTAATTCATAATTATTGTTAATTTTATAGCGTATATTTTGAAATATTGCAAAGTACACTGCTTGTCAGATAAATGAGAAATAAGTTTGTAGAAATGTAATATACACGTGTTTTATATATATTAGTGCCGGTAATAAAAAAATGTTAAATTTCTATTCATATACATATGTATACTTATATACAACTACAATAGAGCTTGAGAGTGAGATTTATTCAATAAAACAGACTTCTTGGAATTTACTTTTACACAAAAATAAAACCCATACATGTTATATATATTTGACCATGTCCGCTCTCAATGTAGTGTATCTCAACAGAAGTGTTTCTGTGAGAAGTGCTTGCTACTCAATTGCTCAACCTGTTTCTTCCAAACAGAGCAAGAATAGTACCATGGGGCTAGGACAGGACTAGTGGTTGGCTAATCACTCTTGTTACACCTCGTTTTTTAAAAAAAAGATAGATGGGAGGGGGGATTTTTCAAGGCAATACAGACATCCATGCCTACGAGCAGAAATACATAGACCCATTTTTAATCAATTTATAAAATATCCGTACTGGGATTCGGACCCGTGACCTCCGTAACTGAAGCCAATGACGTTGACCACGGAGGCGGAGAATATGCAATATTATCTTTTTCGTGATGCAGATATATTTTTATGGTCTATAATATGAAAATATAATTCAAAAATCCCAGGAAGTTGACTTTGACACAGTGGCGTAGCAAGGGGAGTGCGGAGGAGGCGGACCGCCCCAGGCGGCACATTTATGTGGGCGGCATTTCCGAAAATTAGTAGAAAATTTTGAAAGTCATTGATATGTATACAGAACCAATGTCAACTATACCCCTTTCACTTTTGTTCTTCTTCTAATTTGTGCTATGTGACACTCACTGACAAAATTTTCTAGTTTGCAGGCGGCAGTCGGAGTCGTAAGTTTTTTCCGACTATGATAAGGATTTCAGCTCCACAGCTATGCTTTAAATACAATTTTAACTGTCACATAAAATAGATGTTGATAATGTTACTAACGACTTTTGTGAAGAGAAAATCCAGAAATTATATTTCCAATATGTTTTTTCCTAATGTTATGTTTATAAAATAAAATATAGTATCTCTTCTTTTGAATTAACTTACAACTTTAAATTCATTTACTTATTTGGAAAATGAATACTAATAATAACAGCAATATTTTACCATTTTCCAACACAATAAAAAAGACCATTGCCTAATATTTTTTTTGACACACAAAGTTCTTGCCCTGTAATTTGATTTTACAATATAAGAGAAAAAAAAATCAAAAGAAAATATAATGAATAACGTACAATATTTTTGGGGAAATTATATTTATGCATAAAAAAATTAAGCCACCAGTAATATATTCTCATAGTTATAAAAATAGTAGAATTTATAAAAAAATTTAAAAATTTAGGGGGGGGCGGCTAATTCATAAACCGCTCCGGGTGGCGGGACCCCTTCCTACGCCACTGCTTTGACATCATTATTATGTAAATATTTTAATATAAATAAGTCCAGTATGATCCAAATAAACTCGTACTTAATTCCGTTGTGTATACCTATCTTTCTATGAACCTTACGTAAAAATTGCTTTAAATAGATCCGACTGGAGTGGAGTTTCATATTTACCATATGTATCTAAATATAATTGAAATCATAATAATTTCTCCAAGTGTAATTTTAAGTAAACAGGAAGAACGAAGCTTGTTCGTAAGCACGAATTTAGGTATTTGACTGAAGCACAATATTTCTGCAATCAAAATATATAATTACTTACATTAAATAACATGATTTTAAAATAATAACAAAAACTCAGAAATAGTCCATGAAAATACCAAACTCATTCAAAAGTTGGCAGTAGGATTTTTTAATAATCTGAATTGATATGAACAGAGCCAAGTTCTGGAACTCACATCTCATCAAGATTTTTTTTCTTATGCATCCGAACGTACACTTGGGTTCCTAATGGAGGTACTTCAGCAGTGGGTTTTTTACGATAAATGCTTGTTACTCAGTTTCTCAATCTTTTTATGTCCCGTGTAAGTGTAACTCTATGAAAATGCAAACTTCAGCAGCTGCAGCACATTTGTAAAAGTGTCGAAAATTTGTTTCCTCTCTTGAGCTAGTGCACTTATTTTTTGGTTCTTTATATAAAGGTTCACATTGACATCATGTTTAAATGTAGTTCTGACAATTCTCGGAAAGCGTTACACACAAGACAAGATCCAAAAATCAAAAGTTTTTAAAGCAGAATAAAAATGTTTTTATGCGAATATTGATTTGAATCATTAAAAATGCAGAGAAAAAAGGTGCCGGAACGCCGTTCCACCGCGTTAAATGAGTTAATTGGCTATAAGTATAGTTTATTTCAACATATTGTGTCCATAAGAACTGCTGTTTACTTAATTACTCAACTTATTTTTAGATATGATACAAGAATAGAGCAAAGACAGGACTAGTGATTAGTTAATCGCTCTCGCTAATGCTCGTTTTAGATATTTAAAAAAAAATCCATACTTCGAATTCATTTCATTCATTCATTCGAAGTCAAATGAACCTGCTCTAGTACTCAAGTCCGTGAGCAACGTGACTGAAGAAAACGACGTTGACCACTCAACCCTAAACCCAGTTTGAGCAGATATTATTGTATAGCTCTTAATATTTTACGGAAATATCATTACTGATTGAAATCTAAAGTACACCATTTAATGTCGTATAAATATCATCTATCCAGATTTCTGTATAAATATTTATGAATTTATATACGATAATGTAATATTTCTTAACATCATAAATAAAGTATTATTAAAACTTTTTATGATAATTAAAAATCATTCCAGATATTTTAGAAAGAAATGAATATCCTTAAAAGTACTATTACTTGCTGTACAATAAATCAATTTATTCGTTTCCGTGCTCAAGTGCAATAGGTCGTCATCGACTTTCATCGCCAACTTTTTAAAATAATGTATATAAAAGTATCGTCATCTTGGCAGTGAATTTAGTAATGGCGATAGCTGAGGAATTATCAACAACTGAAATATTTTTGAAAATGAGTGGGCCTAATGACCCCATATCTGTAGAAACATATTAAAATGTCTTCAGGGAAAATATTTTACTGCTTATCCATTAATAAATAATTTAAAGGAATGGCTTGCAGTCGTTCCTATTCACATAGGTAATAATCAGGGTATCCAATCCCGGAGCCTTTTTGTGATCCCGGGATTTCGGGATTGACTAATTTTCACTTCCGGGGTCCCGGGATTGGGCACTCATCGTTAAATCGTGTATAATTTGAGAAAAATTTTGGTGACTCTTTTTTTTAGCTGACCGAGGAATTTAAAAATCTCAAATCCCTATACTTTGTACTCACCGAAGAATTTGGAAATCTCAAATCCCTATACTTTTTCACCAAAATATCAACGTGACTGTTTTTTTTTTGCTCTTCCAAATCCAAAACACTATATTTTTGGGATTTGCCAAAAATTTCTCAATCCCGAAATCCCGGGATAGCGACCATACCAATCCCGGGATTTCTGGATCACAAAATTGAATGGGATCCCGGGATTGGAGACCCTAGTAATACACGTATAAATTTTTACAGCAATTAATCGGTGAGATAACACAGAAAATTTTAACGGGTTATAGTGAATTATTTTAATCGAATCCTTGAAAATCAAATATACATCATCAAAAAAAACTACAGTTTACTGTACTGGATTTGAACATTGATAGTATATTTTTGTATCATATCCGTTTTTTAAATGATGTATATGAACTATGAGTTAAGTACTGAAATGGATCAAAAATAGCCTATATTGCATCTACAAACCTGCTATTTCAAAGAATACATATGGCCAAATATATTGCATCTCTTTAGCAATATATAATATAATATATCTTCATGCTAAGCGAAATTCCAATGACAAATACATTGTTTTCTCTACCGCCGCGATACAAAAAAAAATGGATTTATCCTCCGATTTAAATAAGATTTGCAAACTTTCTAATTCTGTTTTCTCAATATTGTGATTTATGCAGATTCAATAATTTAATAATAATAGAGTTTACCTCGACATTTTTTGTAAGCGAAAACTCGATGTAAGATGCTCAATCTATTTTTTTAGACGAGAGTTAATTAGGATAATGTTTGGTTCGAAGACGATTAGTGGTAATCTGATTTCTCTCCCCAATATACTTACCACTTAACCACGGACCCTGTATTAAATAAAATTTACCTGCGTCATATTATTCATTGAAATATACAGTCAAAATATTTTTAGTATTCACGTAACATTTAGATTAAAATTATTATTCTTACTATTGTAAAACGTAAAAATATTTTCTCTGGAATTCGTCCGTAAATTTAGAATAAAGATAATATTTCACATTTTTAGCGAATTATTTCAAGAACAAACCACGCATTTATTTACAAACTAATTTTGTCTTTTGGCGCCTAAGAGAACACTGAATCATTTAAAAGTTCAGTTGACAAGCTCACAAAAAAAAGATTACGATTGTAGCAAAAAATAGAATTCCGTTTTTCATCATGATATCACTCGAAAAGTCTTTCGAGAGAGTGATTAATTAGTATAGTTTTTGATTTTCCAAAACATATTTTTTTCTTATCTATTATATTTAATGAGATGAGATACAATTCAACGTTTTTTTTAATATTCTTCAATAACTGTAATGTTTGGGTAGATTGTAATTTATTTAGGCTTAGATTGTAATTTGAAAAATTGTCGACTTTTTTGTGCTTAATAAGTTTTTTTTATACAAGCAATGGGCTATCTGATTATTTCGTTGAATATATTGCCAAGACGAATTTATATTTCATAAGAATGCAGTTTGCATTAAAATGCTATACACCTATTTTAATTTATGATTGTTATATAGAGTTATTTATTATTTTTAGTGCTAATTAAAAAAAACTTTGTATAAGTTTCCACATTGAGAATTTTATTTAGTTGATAGCTATACGGGTATCACTCCGTCGTCGGAAGTAAATCATTGACAACTAATTTAAAATTAAATTCAGAGACTGAATAACTAGATGTGCCACGAGTCTTATCTTGTCAAGAAGCATTTTCAGACTACCTATTCTAACTCTTAACTAATATAATACACATCAAAACATTAAGGTTGAATGTTTATATTTTACTAAGCCTTAGAAGAGATAAGATGTTTACATTTTCAATACTTAAGCTTTAATTATTAATAAGCTTTAATTGTTAATAAAACATAAATCTTAATAAACAAATTATATTGCTCTTACCTTTCATATTATGAAGTTAAAGTAAATACGAACTCAATGAATAAATGGAAGGCAATTTTGTTGCAGTAGATTCTAAGATGTTTTTTAACATTATGATAAATTTGGTTATTCTCTACTCGTCGTTTTATTTACTACGTCAAAGTCTAAATCCAAATAATTTGTATCTCAAAGCTGTTCGTTTTTTGTAAACAGATACTTTTAGCTTGTCTGCTAAAAGCAAACCTAATGGTCAATTAGAATCTCTCTGAGACGGAAAAAAGTTCAACTTATTTTCAAGGACTTGACACTTAAGTTAATGATTGGTCTACGTTTGTTTTTCTTCATCCCGATGAAGTTTTCTTTTAAACAAACACTATAAATCTCGTTGATTTCAAGTTTTCTTCTTAAAAATTGTTTTCCTTTGTAAAAGCTTAAAACTACAGTCATGGATTTATTCATATTAAATTAAATTTGTTTTTCTACCAATTGTGTTGGACCAATTGAAACATATTCAGACTTTCTATTTTTTAAGAATAAAGTACCTGAACGATTAGATTTTTAAACATGTAACTGTCAAAATTTCGGTTTGAGTGTTTTCCTTTCTAGTGGAGAAATAATATAAGAAACAATAATAGTACAGATTACGGATTAATTAATTAGCTTGATAAAATCCAGCAGGAAATAAATTAAACAGTAGTGAGTCACCTGCCATATTTAAAATGATACTTACTAGTGACTCAGTTCTGTTTATGATTTTATTGATTGACATGAACTCTTAACTGTTTATTATGCACTCAATCATGTATTTTTTTTATTTAAATTGTAATGACATTTTGACCATTCTCTATCAAATGATTAGCAAACTCTTATAAATGTTGAGACACCTTACATGTTTTATGATTGTTACATAATGCTTTCTTCTGTCTGCTCTTCGTAAAAAGATTGGAAGTCATCACAAAAGCGAGGCGATAGACACCGCTCTAAAATAATGATTCGATTTTACTATGTAAGAAGAATTTTACCTTAATTATCAAAGGCAAAAAAGTGGATTGTGTGTTATCCAGTAACAACTTGGACATCTTTGATATGTCTCCGAAATAAATTACACGATAACTGATCTGGTAAGAAACTCAAATTTAAATATATTGAAGCAAAGAAAATCTTTCTGAGGAAATACTAAAAGATACAAATAAAATAAGGCATATTTAATAAATTTAAAAAACCGTGAGTCATTTATTTATGACTCGATTTTGTGAAAGTCTAGCATCAAAGTCCGTGGAGAAAAACAGATTTCATTAAAACATTAACATAGCAGTTTCAGGACACGAGCACCGAAGAAACGCCAGTGACTCGGTCTAATTTAATTCACAGAACAAAAAACATAACGCACCGCGAGTTAATTTTATGTTTTCGCTTTCGTTTTTGCCAGTGACGTTCGTTTTTACTTTGAAAAATGATTTTTCACACATCAGATTTTAGTAATATAACTAGGGAAGACTGGTAATATATATTTAGGTTTCTTTTTAAATATATAATTTATTTAGATATTTGGCAATAAAAAGAGTATAATAGCTAAGGGATCAGATATTAAAATCTTTTCAATGAAACTCGAGATGTAGAGAAGAAAATTTATTCAAAAATTTTAATCTGAAATATAATAAATCTCAATTTGATATTAACTTTGCCGCGTATTCAGCTCATACCCATCTGATCGATCGAGTGATGCTCTAATACACGGGTCGTCAACCTGGTCCATAAAGGCTTCCGTGGTGGGCGGTGGAGTATTTTCATTTCTCCTAAATTCCTTCTGGATTTTTTTCACCCATATACTGGATTGAAATAAAACAATGTTGGTGGGCAGTAAGGAAATTATACCATGAAAAATAAGCAAAAGTGGACGGTAGGCATAAAAAGGTTGACAACCCCTGCTCTAATACATGATGCACTAATTCGCAGAGGTGGGAAATTTAAAATTTAATACTCCGTTAGAAAAATTGCCGCAATATCAAGCAAATGATTATCACACTTTTTTCAAAATAAAAAATACTTATTTTTAATTTGAATTCAATATTTAATTTGTTTTTAAATAAAGAATCAGTTAAAAAAATACTTATTTCCCAGTAACGCCTAAATTTCTATTGCAGATAAATTTACCAAACATAAGTGAATATAATTGTGTATTTTTTTTTGCTGAAATTCATTAAAAATAATAAAAAAGCACGCAAAACTGTTCATTCACGCTTGTACAAGTAACCACTGAGATCAAGCAACTATCACTGTTACATTCATATAATATAAATGTTTTATTTCCGGTCCGCCTAGTATTGACTCTTAATTAGCTAAAAAAATGAATAAGCGAAATCCTTCTAAGCGACTACATAATAAGAAGTGCTAATGCACCTACCTCTTATTCAAATTGCGGTTTCCGAGAGAGATGTTTATCGGGTTCTGGCAGAGAATCTAGTCTTTGGCACAAGATATTTCAAATAAGATGACTGACCGAAGTATAGTTTCGTTACGACTTACGACGGAAGAATGCCGATTGTTGTTTTAAGAAAGCTTTATTTAATATTTTGTTTACTATCAAAAAACAACATGACACAACTAAGAACGATTACAAAAGTCATTGGACTTAGTTATGAGACTGATTGATCATATTTTTTTACTATAAATGAAACGGCTATATAAAGTATTGCATTATCATATATAAGAATAAATACTTTCATTAGAATCGCTCGAAATAACGACATTGAACTGAAAATAATAAGTCATTATTCTATTGACAGATGATTTTATTGACACTTGATGTGCAGACAGTACATCGTTACTATACATCAAGAATAAGAAACAATATAATTTAAATACTATAAATAATACGTGAGCGACTCGAACTACTCTCGGCTTATGGTTTATAAAACATTAATATTTTTTACTGACTGCTCATTTTCTTAAACTAAACAAAAATAATAGTAAGACATTGGTGAGTGCAACATTTCGTCATGTCTGTTTCTCTTCAACGACGTCTGGCCAAAGTCTCATTTTTTTGTCACAAAGGAATGCATATGATTATTTTGGCATTTGAAGTAAGTAAATCTATTTTCAAGGCGGTAGATCTAACTGAAAACATAAGATGAAGTTGAAAATGAATGGAAAATTAAATTGCAATGATATAAGGAAAATTAAATCAAAAACTGTCAGAATCAGTTTGTTAAGCAATTTTTAAAAGATCATTTCAAAATGCTGTCACTATTTTAGAGTTATCTTACTCTACGTCATGGCTGTCTGTCAACATATATCAATATAGTTTACCAAAATAGAAACCTGATGTGATATACATATTTGTGTATCTGATCAAAAAACAAATGTTATATTTGTAAAAAATAATATGTATCTGACACTGTCTGTGAATACGTTTTATTTTTATTGAATTAACAGAACGTTCCTGTCATATAGTGGTTAACATATAAGAGGAAGACTTGTTTCTACTCTTGATTTATAAAGCTAAAATCTTTGTGGCTGTTTTTTTTGTAGGTCAATAATAATTAGAGCGTAATAACTATTTTATAAGCTACAATATTGCGTTTTTTTCTTATTGATACATAAAATGAGAATTTTCCAAGTAATTTTCATTAAAATATTTATGTTATTTTCATTGAGGATAGTAAAATTTTACATGTCTCATAGTCGTAAAACAGTATTTATCAAACATTTGAGTAATGCATTTTTTAGACACAGAAATCATTTTAAATGTTTTTTTTGTCGCCAAGATAAACATTCTACTTTCCTGCAATAATAATATTTAACGGCACTTTGTTTTTTTTTTGTTATAATTGGTCGTTTTGTTCAACAACAGTAGATATTTCTGTAATTAATAAGAGCATAATGTGTCATAGAACATTTTATGAATACTACACTATTCAAACTTTCATATAATATATTAAGTCTGCCAGAAAACCTTTAGGTCAAATAACCATGTTTTGAGATAATCATTTTTTTCCGATATCATGAAGGGAACTGAAATGTAGTGAGGTGGTTAACAATAAAACAACAATTGACCAACAATATGTAGTCGTTTAATCGTCTTTGGTTAGTTGTGGAAATTGTAAATCTGTAGAAAGTGTCAAGTTATACATTTAGGTTTCTGACAGTAATAACTGCCAACAAAATATGCTAAGTTCATAAAATTAAAAAAGTTAAATATCGAAATAAATAAATGTAATATGAGTCAGATTTCTTTTGAGACTATAAAACGTATTAAAAACTATCAATCTGCATTCATAACTCAAAACATCCAATTTTCGACTTAACGTTTTCTCTCAGTATACCGTATAATATAATTGTATTTTTAGAGCAACAGCCGGTTGACTAATTTTTGAACGAATACATTATATAAATTGTATATTTAAAAATGTTTGTTTTTTCCATTTTTTTTTTAAATATTTTGAAGGTAATTAAGGTCAAAAATGTGTGTCAAAACTCGCAATATTATGTTTGAAGAACGTGTCAACTGTTTTAGGAAAATTATATGTTGTTAATGTTTTCGTTTGTTTTATTTACTCGATCACCGATCTCCGATTAGGTGTAATATAATCAATAATAAACCAGTTTTAAAAGTATAGAATTATAATTCGAATATTAAAGCTTCACTTATAAATCGAGGAGGCGTGGACGTAGCGAACTTAAAATACTCTCGATACTCTCAATAATACGCCAGGCATGGTGATCTGAGACACATTTAGTGACTCCAGAGTATACCGTTATTTATTTTTTTAGTTGAAACAAGTATCATTCTTTCAAAAATTAACATTCTTCTTCATATGTTTGCAGTGAATCAATATTATTGATGGAAGCACATCGTATGATATAGTAAAAAAAACTATGCAAGTTAAAAAAAAAAGGAACAGTCGTAGTTGACTAGTGTGAATCTATATAATAATGGTTACTATCTGGACGAAACCGTCCATGGTTAGTTTATAAAAATTGTGGAGTGTTACGGTAAAAAGTTTTTATTTATCTATTGATTTTTGTTTTTTATGAATATGATCTTAATGTGTTGAGTTTACTAACTTACCTTCAACTGCAACAAAGATGGCTGCACCAGCCGCCGTAAAGGACATAATCACAAGAAACAGGAATATGTGTGTAAACCATTTTTTAGACCATTTGCTTATCTTATTGTACATCCAATACGCATATTTTTCACCAAAACTTAATCCGCCTCTTGCCGTACTCATAGTAAAGTCTTTGAACCCTTCAAACTTATTAAACATGAATTCAGACGCCTTGCTTTGGTACATGTTCATGAAGGGATTATAGTACTGGGCATCAGCCGGAAGACCAGTTGCTGGAGTCATCGGTTGCATATTGTTGAAGTTGTTGAAACTGTTATGAGGAATAAACAGTGGATTACAGTGCACACTATTTACTCCAGCCGCCGCAGGCATTAAAAGGTTTGTATTGTATCCGTACATTGGTGGTTGAGCTAGAGGCATTTGAAGTTGGATGCGGGGCTTTGGTGGGATTTTCGGTGGAATTTTTGGTGGTGTTGCCATTGTGAAAAACACTTTTCACAATTTATTGTTATTTATATTATTTTCTCAATTCACCTCGATTAACAATCACCTGTCAGTTAACTTTTACGTATCTTCAAATAGTTTTTAGACTGGTTACTAACTGGTGTTGTTCACATTTAGGTTATTGATCATCTGTATAACAAACGACAAAAAAATGTTCACCATCCTTGAATGTCTGATATGTTTTCTTTTCGATGCATACACTAATGAATTGTTTCCTTTGATATGATTGTTGCACATATTAATTTAGAATTGCATTTATTATTTTAGATTTTGGCGTAAATCACAAAGCCGAGTATATGATGTATTTATTGCACCACCGTAGTCAAATAATATATTCTTTGTTTATAAAGCGCGAAAATTTTTATTTATATTGCCGTCAGTCATTCCAACCGTACTCGATAAAAAAATCATTCAACCAACGAGAAACAATACATTTATTTAGTTTGAATATAGAGTTCACCTCTCACATTTAATATTTCCCAGCATTTACACACGAAACAGTTTATTCGGATAAAACTCTATTAAAAATATATATTATGAGTTCACAATTTTAAAATTGTTATCCGATTGAATCATTTTATAAACACAGTTAATAAATATCGTTCTGGTTCCCGCTGAACAAGAAATTTTAAAAGATTTTTTATAATGTATTTTATCGACTTTGTTATTTTCAATGTTTAACCACTTATTGCTTTCACGCACTAGCCACCGCTTTTAAATAAAATATAAATAAAAAAAGATGAACACCGCTTAATAATGTGAAAATTTAATGCAACGCGTGCTATGTTCGAGATTCAAATATTCCCTCTCAATTGGGTTGCGTGCGGTTAGGGAGTAAACTGAGCAATGAGCGCCATTCTAACAGAAAAAAGAACATCTCCCGTCAGTAGCGCGTAATGCTTAGGCGGGATGAAAATAACTTGGTCTGTAAGATGTGTCAACGCACCAGGAAAATTGAGGATGTCTCACTGCAGATATGCATGGCTTGTCAATAAATACTAAAATATGATTTTTCACCAATGTAGTAATGCCATGAAAGAATCGCAGTTTTTTTACTAACCTCAAATATATCAATGAAATGCATCATAAAGTAACAAAGCAGATGTATTCTGGGAATTCATTCTTTGTTTATAGTCTTTTAAATATAAATCAAAAAAGGAAAAAAAAAACGCTGACTCACCCGGCAAAATTAGATTTAAATAACAAATTCAGGAGTATCTACATATTCGTGTTAAAATCGGGGTACATTTTTTCATTGTATCCTTACACCGTTTTTCTAGTATAGAACATTCATTTATACAAAAACTAATTGACTCTGAATAAAAAGTCGCGATTTTTTTTAAATCACAATTTTAATAAAGAAAGCAGCTTTAAATAATCCAAACCGGTCTCAAAACAATCATTTTAGTGGCAATAGTCTAAAACAGTAAAATCAAAATATTCACGTTGATCAAAAATTATACGCAAGCGTTTGGAAAAAGAGCATAATCAACCCATTATATGCTTGACAGTCGGAAAAAGGGGGCGGGTGTCAACGTTTTCTTTACTGCGGCCTTATGTTGAATCAGATAAATGAATGTGGCATTTAGAAATGAAAAACTTCCCCACCCCTGATCGAGAACATATTTAGTTTCTCAAACTTTTTGAGCTCCTGGCCCCCTTTTGACTCTCATATTTTTCTGTGGCCCGTTACCCGTACTTAGGGTATCCAATCCCGAAGCCTTTTTCCAATCCCGGGATTGATTTATTTTGAATCCCGGGATTGAGATTTTCTCACCGAGGAATTTGAAATCCTCAATTTGCTTTACTTTTTCCCGGAATCTCAAGGAAGCTCGTTTTTTTTTTTAGCTCACCGAGGAATTTGAAATCTCGTAAATCGTGTAAATTTCGAGAATTTGCTCAAAATTTCTCAATCCTGAAATCCCGGGATCGCGGCCATCTCAATCCCGGAATTTTGGGATCAGAAAATTGAACGGGATCCCGGGATTGGATGCCCTACCCGTACTGATAACTTTTTCGAGACTCAGGAAGAATGAAATAAAAAAATACTCGTAAAACGAAGATATTCATAAATGTCAGAGCTTTTCTTTATGTCGCTTCTCCAAAAGTAGCTATTTGACGGTTTTAGACGATTTTTTAAGGAAATATATTGACTGGCCTGGGTCCCACAACTCTGCTGTGGCTCCCCTAAACTGATACATGCAACATGCTGTGGAACCCAGGGCGCACGTAGACCCCAGTTGAGGAATACTGGTCTAGAATATATCGATAAGTAATTATTGTAAATAATATTTATTCAACAGTGAATATTCAAAATATTATTAAGCTTTAATGGCATAAAAAAAATCTGACAATAAATTATTTAAAAGGTTATTTAGTTTACTAGGGATAATAAATATGGATATTTTAGGCATTGAACCATTTTCATGGGCCTAATTTTCCAAATAAAATTATCATTATTCTTGCTGTCAGAATCATCTTTGACTTGAAACGAATGCGTCGCTTTGCAAGAAATAAGCTAGTCATCGAAACGAAGCGCATAATTTCTATTGAAGTTACAATTTATGACAACATTAACTATTTAATACCAAAGTTTAAAAAAAGATCTGAATCATATAGCTGGTGGCAACCCAAACAATTAAGCACCCTCACGTATAACATAATGTGGCTCTTTAATATTTTACGGCGTTGGTTAATTATTTATAAAAAAATCCTCTGTGGAATTCTGTATTTTTTTGAATAATATTAAATATATATATATATTTAAAAACGACTAATAATTTTTTAGAAAAAAATTAATAAATCTTCATTTTTTTGGTTTATATACATGTATTTATTTATATTACACGGTAAAATCTCTGGACCAGAATTAAATAAATATCAGAATTAACGTTTGTTAATTACTATTAAAAATTGTAGACGTGAAATTTTACAATCGATAACTATTTCTATAACACACATATTTAACCACAATAGTAAATATCAAATGTACGAAAATTATCATTAATTTTATATTATTCAGTTCCCAAAAATATGACTGTCGTTTCCTTTACGACTATGTTGGTAATACCAACGCCAAAAAAATAAAATATGCTATTGATGCTAGAAATCAAAGGAATATTCTGGAATATTCTTATGAGAATGTCAAAGAGCTTGCTGTGTATTTTTTAATGAACATGTATTAAACATTCGAAACCAATGGTTGTCTTAAAACATATTTAATTTTAATAAATTATGGGTTTAATGTTGTCGGCACATGGAAATGAATTTTCCACTCTTTATAAAATTTGTTGTCTCAACAGAAAGACATTAAATTTAAAAAACCATATCGGTATTAGTGTGAAAGTTATTAAAATATGTAACTATAAAAAACTTAATGGTACGTATTAGCTTTAATTTGTACTTTCATATCAAAAACTTTGCTGAAAATAGAATGATATGATAAGACAAAACTTAAAATTTACAACAATAGAATAAAATTCATGCGAATATCAGTGTCACTCAATATGTTATGTATAAATGAATAAGTATTATTTTAACTTAACAAACAAGTTTTGTACTGAAAATATTAGGTACTGTTATCCTTTTTCCCTGCTAGATTTTTAGATCTGTAGACTACCAGAAGTATAAGCTTTTATTTAAGACGTAAGTGCAGTACTAACGGTTAGCTAATCTTTCACCATTCACCACATTGGTGCGACTGGATGGGTGGGAGAAAAAGTTTAACATCACAGGCATGCATCCCTTTAAGCGAAAATCCATACATTTATTGAAATATTAATTTTCTCAACTGTCCGGACTGGAATTCAAGCCCATGAGCACCGATACTAAAGCCAACGGCAGTGAAATAAAAATTATATTATTGTATGTTATATTCATCATTTATTAAATTTTTAAAGTCAGTAAAGTGAAATTTATTATCATAGACCTTTTAACATCCAAGATAAAATGTCGCTTAAAATAATTGTACTTTAATGAGCATACATTTATTTAAGATTCGTTTTTTGTTTATATCGATAGCCATATTTAAATTGTAAATGATTATACAGTTCCTCGCATCTCTTTGAAACATTTTCTACTTAATAACAAATATAGCAATTTAATTAAGTGTTGAGTTAACGTTATTCTATCACTTATTTCTGCGATAAAATGAGTTCGCTTCACTGGAATTATTATAATTAGTCTGTTTCTTTCGTTGAAATATGTTTTGTTTTAAATACTAAAACGATGTTGTATATTTACATTTTGCACACATTGAAATTTTGTGGCACAGGACGAAGGCCTTGTTATGTTTTTGTTTGTGTATCTATTTTGGTTGAATCGTCATTTTTGTCAAAAATCCACGTTGTTTCGACGATACTGTGGCGTCATTCGCACGTTTTATATTTTATTTCAAAAACTGTCATGCTTCCCTGATATAACAAATGATTTGGAATTTTCAAGAAGAAATGATTACACTCCCAGATTCTATTTTTGAATCCGCCTATGACTCATCTGATCTTTTTCCCGTCGAAATATTGGCAATGTTACCCTACACTCACCGGCCACATATTTTCCTTTCATAATACATCATGATTTTCATTGCATTTTTTATGCGAAATGGAATTATTTGCAAATATTTTATGATTTTTTTATTGCTAATCTTATGTATTTTTAAGATAAATAAAAAAAGGTATCCCAAACATCCATGGTTAAATAAGTTTAGGCATAATATAGGATGCTTTTTAGATTTTTAAAAGCCAGTGTATTATGATGTGACATCGCTTTAAGTATAAACTAAGGTATATTTAAACTCGAATGAATATATCCAGTATATGTGGTTCTTAGTAAAACGAGAAAGAATTGTCTACATTTTTGACAATATATGGCACAAAACAACACTCGCTATTTTAGTGAAAATTTAGTTTTTTTAAACATGTCAGCTTCTAATGTAGAGTTTGTGATCACATAATGGAAACAAATTTGGTTTAATGGAAGATTATTTAATATATTTCAAAGTGCAACTGATATTTAATTGCGTTATTGCATATATATACTAAGTCATTTGCAATCAACTGGAAGAGAAAACGCATTTAAAACATTCGTGTTAAATAATATCTCAGATTTAAATAATCTTATTTTGAATCCATCTCTGTTGCAAATGTGAAGTATATGATATCACAAACACGTATGCTTTCGAACATAAATCGACAAATCGATTGAAAAGATGTGGTTCGTACTGGGACTTGATTCCGCGAGATTCATCACGGAAGCCAACGACGTTGACCACTGCCCCACGGACACGGCAAATACAAAAAATCTTTAACAAACATTGATATTGAACTTGCCTAGATTTGAACTCAGGCGAATCTTATACAATAAAGTTTTTATCACAAATGCTTACAATCAGAGAGCTTTTTTGGAAATAGTTAGTAAGTGTTAGGATATAGGACCAAGAGACTAGAAAAGATTCAGGTGTATCACTGTCTTGAAGCTTTGATATTAGGATCTTATGGGTGAGAACGAGTTATAAACATTACAGTAATATTAACTAGGGTATCCAATCCCGGGATTTCGGGATTGAGATTTTCTCACCGAGGAATTTGAAATCCCCGATTTGGTATACTTTTTCCCAGATTCTCACAAAAACTCGTTTTTTTTTAGCTCACCAAAGAATTTTTCTCAATCCTGAAATCCCGGGATCGCGGCCATCTCAATCCCGGAATTTTGGGATCAGAAAATTGAACGGGATCCCGGGATTGGATGCCCTAATATTAACGCAAGTCAATTAATTAATCGACTGAAAAATCAAACTATGGGTATTTCCGTTTAGGGACTCTAACCCGGGGTAACGTAATTTAACACTACAAATACCCAAAAGTGTTAGCTCACATTTAACATGACCTTAGTAGAAATGAATATGAGATATTAATCGCTTAAATAATATTAATTAAAAGTTTGATATAGTCAAAATTTGTATAGTAAAAGTCACTATTTGCTATTTTTGATAATATAAATTTCAATTTAACATTAGTGTCTCTCTCACTTTATTGTTTTTTAATGAGATTGTAAATTACAAAAAAACATTTGTAAGAGGTTCAAATATTTTTACTTTAGTTAAAACTCCGTGTTACTTCTTCGTATTTTGTATCGTTATTTGTACATTTTTTTCATATTTTATTCCCAAATTTTTGTTACACCTTTGTTACGTACTCTTTAAGTGATCACTGTCAATACTTGGTAAAAACGTATTATTTTCACATAATAAAACACTCTTTTGTGTACCATGTGTGATACCAATTTTATTTAAAATAATCAGGGCCGAATTCGCTTATCACGAGCATTATCAACTGAACAACTTTATTACTCTTACTTGGTTTTGTAAGAATAACCCTGTATCACGTGTATGTATATTTTATCAGTTAAAAATGATGATGATGAGTGAAACCACTTCTGACCTGAATAAATAAATGGTAGAATAGGTATAAAAGAACGTTTTAATATAATTAAATTTAATTATCTGTAAATCATTGTTTAATCCCTCGATTAGAGCAGGATAATGATTTACGCCCAATTTTCAGAATCGAATAGTCGTATAAGTATATACATATTCAGCCAATACGTAAAAGGGACAATGTTAATCTGATAGTGCGATGTCCTGGGGAAGAGGTGATTTTTGTTTCCCTCTTGTACAATTATACGAATCGTTTCAAATGTTACTTTTTTTTGCTTTTATTATGTAGCAATCCCAATGTACTGTAAATAATATACCAATGGCTGAAAAATGTAGGAACTTTTCTATCTCAAATTGGAAGACTGAAGAGTTATATAACACACGGATCGTAGATTTTTTTATTCAACAAAGAGCTCGCCGGTCTAATTAAAAATTAACTCGGATGAGTTCGCTCGAGCTCCTACGAGACCCGCACAGCCCACCCCTAATTACAGACGAGTGTAAAAAACGTCACAATATTGACCAGCAAGCTAATTTTACACATGTTGTAAAAAAATATATTTGTATAGCTTATTTGTAAATTCAAAACTATCTTCGAATCTGTGGTATAATTGTTACACACGTGTTTCATTCATTAATTAATCTAAATTTAACTTCGTACAGACAGCTTTTATATGGAAAAAATGTTTGAGAAAATTCCTCGTCATCAAATAAAGTTGGTGATGTCGTATTTTATATTTAGTATAAGAATAATTTTGACGAGATGAAAAATATTGTGAAACACGAATGGGGAACCTTTTCACGTCAAAATACCGCATTGATTTATTGGTAGTCTAATAGTACCGCATTTCATCATCATCAAGGTAATACTAACACTTTTAAAAAAAGTTAATCAAGAAATATCGTAAAACTAAGTGGATGTATGTACCTATATTATTTTGTATTTAGCTGCTATAATATAACGCGTCGGCAGGTAAGTGCGTAAAAAACAGCTGACGCTACTGCTACATAAAGTTTTGATAGGATGCATCTATTTATGTGAATTTATTTATTTTTCATCATGACTACCGATACTGAAAAAAGTGGGTTGAATGCTGATGTGTATTCTGACATTTAAATGCCATAAAGTTTTCTGGCAGATAATTCTAGATTAACAATCAGACCTTGCAAACTGTAGCATATCAAAAATGAACTGCAAACTTATTTATGTTTTGTTAACGCAGTAAAACTTTCGGAATGTCAAATACAAAAAACATCTACGGCTAGGGATTACAATTTCAATACCGGTATTAAAAAAAATAATTATAGTCAGTGCTTTTTCCTCCATGTGACGCAGTAGAACGGCGTTTCGACATGTTTTTTCTAAACATTTTTAATGTTTCAAATCAATATTCTTCAAAAAATATTTTTATTTTGATTTGAAAACTCAAAAAAATTCCCGGGCACCATTGGCTGTTTATCCATATCTTAGGTCACTTATGATTATAATAATATACATAATACAACACAGTACCAGGTCCATAGCTTACTCTGCGACCATCAGTGGCGGATAATACATTTTAGACCTTGTTTTCGGATAGCAAAAAAACGTCTGAAAATTCCATTAAAAATAATTTTAAAAATTCAAAACTTCGACAAAAAATTATGGGATATATAATATATGCTGTTTTGAGGCTCCTTCAATTTAAAGGGCCTCAAACGCGCCCCTCGTTTGGCAAACGACAATAAGCAAAACGACTAGTTAACCACTAGTACTGGCATAGCCATTTTATTCTATCCTTACTTTTTTTTCAAAAAAAAGAGAGGTTGAGCAACTAAGTAATAAACAGTTCTCGTAAAAAAAACTTCTTTTGAGATACCTCCATTGCCAAGCCATATGCTCCACACTGGGAATGGACGTGGATTAGGAAAAATATATATGGTAAAAAGTGAGTTCGGGCACATTTTATTTAAAAAAAAAAGCACTGATTATAGTAATGTCAGCCAACAGCAACTGGGATCATATTCAGAATGAATAAATCTATGCCATTATTTTGATTATTTACATTGAATACCGGTGAAAACAGATATCTGAATTTATTGTCGTTTTGAAAACAAATATAACACAAAAATGTAAAGTTTTTAATGCTATAATATTTCAACATTTTTCAGATTTTTGTGAAAATAAACTGTCACAAGGCTTCGCAGTATCAAAAGTGTATAGACATAGACGAATAGTCACTGTTACACTGCAATGTAATTATTTTCCATTTTACAATTCAGTATTTCGCTATTGAAAAAACATCTTCTAAGGGGAGGCAAACTTTTAAATTCTTTCCGAATGTTAAATGGCGAATGGAGATAACCAAAGTCCTGACTCCTAATTTCTGGACCAGCCAATTCATAACTGGCCACGGTTACTTCGCTGCCAAGCTCTTCCAGCTTGGCCGGTTAGTAAATAGCCCTGAATGTAAATGCGGATATATGATTCAGGATGCTGATCACATCCTTTGGGAATGTCCAGACTTAAATAACGAATGGGAAAAATTGCTCAAGACGATACGACTATCTGTCGGATCTGTCGGCCCCGTCGGTCATGCCAACTTGGTTGCATCGAAGGCAAATTATAGGGCATTTAAAGAATTCTCCGCGTCATTTGGAAAAAAAGTTGAGCTAAATAGATAAAATCTCATATTTTCAACTGCACTTAATTATTAATTAACTTTTAATTTCTGCACACTGTAGTGCATGCAACCAAGTCTTGAAGAATTTCTTCTCGGGACATTTCTGGCAAAATTTTGAACACGACTAACGTTGTTACGCTGCGGAATACACCCTATAAAAAGAGTGTGAAGCCGTAGCGGGTGGTGGTGGGTACAACGTTGAGTACCCTAGGGAATTAAAAAAAAAAAAAAAATTGAAAAAACAGCCGAAATACCGAGATCCCGGTTTCGATAATACCGGTAGTGCAATCCCTAGCTACGACGACTCATTGATTGGCATTTACAAGACAGACGGAAAAATATGGTACATAAATTTTGTTGGGCCAAAGAAAAATAATATTAAATTATTAGGTTGTCTCATAAGTATTTTCGTATCAATAAAAGGTTTGCCAATGATTTTAAACGACTGTAAACTGTTGCTGGGTGCATATCTAGGTAGTCTTTGACCAACCTCTCGCGCCATTCATCTTGGATTTGCCTCTTTAGTAGCACCACCAACTTCACTTTTAGTCAGTTGAGAGTGTTGAAACCAATTTTTGTCTTTGGTAGATCTTCAACGCTAAAATTCCCTGAACGAATTTTTACACCAAATTTGACACTTTCTTAGTTTTAGTGCTCCACTGCATATTACAGAACATATGTTTATAACAGCCAAACTTCCATTATATCCAAGTTGGAATTTATACTACATATTGTACCGTAACTGGATTTCTTTCATCTCTTTCCATTGTTTGTTTGAGGATTAAGAAAATTTTAACTGCTTATTTTTATTTTACCGCAGAGCAGACTGAAAAAACTGCTTTAACTAAATCTTATTTTTTTTAAAGATAGCTTAGGTATTAGGAATTATACAAAAACCGACTTTTGAAAAAACCGGTTATCGAATTTAATATTATAAAAAAACCGGGTTTATCCGGTTTTCGAAATTTGACAAAAAATGGATAATTTAATTAAAATAGCGAGAAGTTCATTTTTTATGTTGTTTATTTATATACATAATGCACAACGAGAAATTATTTGGTGTTACTCTATAGAAAATATGATTTAAAAAACACAAAGCGCCACGGATCGTTTTGTAACAAAATTTTCTCATACCGAAAATACCCTTTCTCTGGGTAATGTTGTGGGGCATATGGTTTTTAAGCCATCAAATAAAAGATCCAAATTTTCTGTACTTTTGTTTATAAACTCGTTTATGGAAAATTCGGCACAACCGGTTACGAAATTGAAAAACCGGTTTTCGAATGTCACAAATTTTAGCATAAAACCGGTTTTTGTAAACCGACAAGCCCTGTTAGATATAATATGACGAAGTGCATAATACGCATGATTTAAAAATACCAAATAAGTATCTAAAATGATCAATATAAAAATACCAAAATAAACGGTCAGTTATTTAAACAAAATGGAAAGTGTGAATTACATAATAAATAACCCAACGAATTACCGACGGATAATAACGTAAGAATCACACGTATAGAAGAAATTATCTGGAGACATTTTCAATGTCTTCTAGAAAGTCTACAACACTCACAATCGATAAATTAAGTTTTTACGTTCTCCTCTAGAGACACCGTTTTTAGAGTAATGAGGTTTACATTCAAGGTTAACGATAGTTTTGTGGATTGACAATAATTTACGATATGTGTGGTACAAAGTATTATCTCAAAAGTAGAGACAGCAATAATTGGTACAGACACATTTCTTTGTGTAGTACAAGATTTTTACGATGAAAATTGTATTTTTTTTTTTGTAAATTCATCCTCGTGCCAATTTTTTTCAGTAACATTATTTTGGTACTTTTTATGAAAAGACCCAACCGGCGATTCTTATCCATTCATTTTGTGGCGAATTAAACGGTTTGAAATTTTAGATAATGGTCGAGTTATCAAACATCACTCGAATATTATTAATTTCGCATAACGATTGTATTATTGTAATGAGTATGTATAATGTATTTCATAATTTGAACTATTTGTTTTTACTGTTTTGAAATAGACACCAAGAATTTAAAAATGAACTTTTTCTCTCTTATTGAATAACATAATTGTATTAAAAGCGAGATTTGATAAAACGTTAACTCTTACTCCCAAAAAAACTTGGAAAAGATGAACTTTAAAATAAAACATGTTTTATTTGGATAGAATTATAAAACTTTATTTGTTATAGTAAATTTAGTTATTTAATAACAACCACTTTTCACTTTTAGGGTGTTCACTGTCAATACTTGGTGGAAAGGCATTATATTTAAAAAAAAAAAAGCACAATATTCCTTTGTATGTAATTTCAATTTTATTTACCAATATTAGTTTATAATGCGTGCTATGAGCGAAACCGGTCCTGATCTTGGTACATAAAATTGTAAATAAGTAAAAAGGAATATTGTGTTTTTCTTAATACAATCACTTTTGTTTAAGCATCAAAATATTACAAATAAATAACGTGCGAACAGAAAAAACTTTATATGGAAGTTTGCAGTGTCGAACGAATTTACTTAAAGCGCGACGTGTCGTGGTCTTTGGGTAATGCAATGTCTGTATGCAGCAATCATTTGAGATAAGCTCAATGAGAATTGGAAAAAGACCCATTTCGAAGACTCACATCGACGTTTAATAATGACGTAACCAGTTTTTTTTTTATCCTGAAACTATCCGATCGCAAAGTGGAGCTTTATCATAATGTCTACAATAGTCAACTAGAGTGAGATCAATTAAATGATAAACCTTTAACACCATAATATATAAAATATATTTATTTTTCCTTTTAATTTTGTCCGTTGAATTCATAACTATTAAATATACAGCAGTAAAGATACGAACGATGATTAATAGGTTTGCTTTAAAAAAACGTACTTCAAATTATAAGAATAGTTTTAAATAAAATACAAAATGTAATTTATCTCTTGGATTCATAATGGAATAATATATTATGAGTATCTTTTTTTGCTGCACAAAAAACCTGTGAATTTGGATTTATGTATGTTTGAAATCAACGATTTCGTTTTTATGATCTAGCGTTGAAAACTGTTTTTAAAATGTGTTTACATCAAATGTATACGTCGTGCCTTAGTACCCACTACTCTGCAACAATATTTATGTTAATTGGAAAATGAGCTTCTGACTATAAAACATTGTAAATATCATCTTTATAATTATATAAATTTTATTTTAGGAAAAGCAGAATAAATATGGTCACGAATTCAATTGATATATTCAGATTCGACAGATATATTGCTATTGTTCATTTAAATATTATTACTATTTGATAATGTTCACACTGAAGTGTGTGGCATATTTTACAGTACCGTTATATACACAAAATTTTATTTTTTGTAGCGTAAATGTACATGTGTGTATTGAAATGCTTTCAACGCATATTAACAAAAATTATAATAATTATACATGATGTCAGAATAATTCACTGTTATTTTTACGGAAAAAAATAGCAGCTTTGAACTTATTTCAATGAAATGAAATACCCTTAATTTGTACAGCACAAAAATAACTTTGCAATAATGTCAATAGTGAATGAAACAATTTAGCAATTGCGTTGAATGTACTTCAAAAATATTTTCTTAGCTACACTAATTTTCTATCATACACATATAATATAAACTGACGTTTTTTTCTTTACTATCAAGTGGAGAAGATTTGTATTTAAAATTTACTTGGAAATGATTTTTCGGTCCTGTACACTGTAATTATTTTAATACATTATCATTGTATATTATATTGATCACGTTTTTTTCTTTAAGCATAACTTTTGTAAAGTTAAAGTAATAAATAAAATTGTATTTTATAGACAACACAATAGAATTGCAAAAAAATATTTAGGTCGGTTTTTATGGTTATTTAAGGGGGTATTCTTGCGTAGAGGCACGAACTTTGGGTATTTTTTCGAGCTCTATAAAAAAAAAGCAAAGAAAATTTTTAGTGTCCATGTTTTTACCATTCGTTTATTTATATTTTAAAATATATGAAAAATTCAAAAAAAAATAATTCAAAACTCGAAAAGTTATCGGCTGGTAAAGGGAGGGGTCCAAAAAAAAGGTGGTGTCCTGACGTACGCGATTACAACCTTTCTGGTCATCTGAAAAAAAAAATGAAGGGATTCTTAATAAATAAAAATGTCGCTATAGCCCCTACCTCGAAGAAGTAAAAACAAAAAAATCAGAAAATGGCAGCCATTTGAAAAAAAATATTGAATTTTTACGTTTTTTTTAACAGTTTAAATTTTTTTAAAAATAGTAAAAATCAAAACTTTTACTCAAATCTGAACTTTATAAAAATATAAAAAAGAGAGAATCGATTTTTTCAAATTTCTACACTTGCATACCGCCTTAAGTCGATGATTTTTCATACCTCGAATGGGTCGTTTCTATCTCACTTAGTTGCCACTGAAATCGGTAACAGAATCATATAATTATTATTTTGAATCTAATTTATTTTAAGCCAAGCAAATTCTTACGTAACATGCAGACAACTAAAATTCACAACCTTTGCGAGCTTTTTTTATAAATCTGAGAGTTCTTCGAATAGGCTACATTTATTTACAAATTACATATACATATATATTTATTCTATATAAGGTTGGTAGCAAAATGTGAAGAAAGCACGCAATGCTTAAAGCACGAACAATGAATATACGAGAAAGTCGTAAACCTTGGTCGAATCCTTGATCTGACTGATTCAATAAATATGTTGGTGTACTTAATATACATAATAACCAACTAATAATTAATTTGCATATAAAACAAACAAAACTTAATGTTGTAATTTTAAAGTAAAAGTTCTATTCCTTAATAAATTATTAAAAACTAATATTCATATTTTATTATCGACATTGGGAAGTCAAAATGTCGAAAGAGACAAATAGCAATTTTTTTCTGTTAGATTTATTGAATTTTTTAATATTTAATAATAATTAATTGTTTAAGTTTCTCCATGTTTTTTAAAGTTTTTTGGCAGTTAAGTGAATTACATGAAATTAAAAACTAATTTTATGAATAACTTTCAAACATTTATTTTACAACTTGTTTATTATATATAATCAGGTAGCAGTGCCATTTTTCATTACTTCATCAATACGCGTATTGAGCACAATGCGCAGAAACAGAAATAGAGTCTGTACTGTTTTTTTGTGTTGTGCATCCCTTCGGTCTTAAATTGACACAAATATTTCAATTATAATTTTATCGAAAAACAAAAAAGGGATCAGGTAATTTTCCATTTTTCACAAAAGTTTACGATAAATAAAAAAAAGCACGAAAATTTTTACTAGTTGTAGTATATAGTTTTTAACTCAATTCAATATCTTTGCAAAAGTCAAAAAATTGACAATGCACTCAAACGAAATTTAACTTTTTTTATAAAAAAATAGTAAGGAAATAATTATTGTAATATACAAGAATACGTCCGTATATTATTATTATGTAATTACTTAAATAGAAATTTTATATAACATATTCACAGTAACTTTGCGTAAATGGCTGTTGTTGTGCAGTTGCTACCGAACCCCACCTCTTGTCCGCAATTTTCCAATTTGAAAGGAAGGAAAAGTAAGCCAATGGCAAAAAAAGCTTTGCTCTACTTAGTCAGAAAAACGCATTATGGTAAAGTAGACAATTAAAATTGTATATACATAAGCTCAACGGACTTTTTTGACGGCGTTCTTCATTCAAATGGCATGGCACAGACAATAACAATCTGTCTTAACGTCAAAATTGTGTACTTAATTACCTACCCACGAATACCTTTCATTGTGAGATTTCCATTCCACAAACACGTCGTCAATGGTACAAAGAAAACTCGCTAGTTTTTTCCTGATTTTTTTTTATAAACTCATTCATCCGATCTTGATGTTGGCATTTCAAAAAAAATTACTTTTCGAGCCAAGTAATTGTTATGCAACCGTCATAAAAACTCTAGTGCAACAATAATTAGCCAAAGAAAACATTATATTCTTACGCTTCTAAGAAAATCCGTATCCACATCCTGCTTATATTCACGTTATTCATTAACTTGGAATGATTATTATAGAATTATGACATTGTAGATTTAATATTATTAATGATAAAGGTTAACAGTCATTTTCGCTGATTTAATTTTCCCGGGGTAGAAAATGTGATTTATTCACAGTGCTAAAATAAATAACAAATTTTTAATGTTTTTTTTGAAGCGTTGTAAAATACATTTAAAATATCTCAAGATATATTTATAATATTTATGATAATGAAAACAGTGGCCTTAAAATTAAAGAAATAAAAAACATTATTTATACAGCTTCCGAATTATTTTTATCACCTAAGTAGTCCCCTCGACAACAATATATTAAATAAATTTTAAATATATGATCTTTGGAAAAGTTTATTAAAATTATTTTTCTATCGAAAAACTCTCACATCAACAATTCCTGTCGATTAAAAATATATAATCTTAAATCCTTAATATAAAAATAATTAAATATTTTATTTATGGTAAAATAATTTATTCTGTGACCTCAATAACACCAATGGAATAAATTGTTTAAAAGACATTAAGATTTTAAATTAGATTAATATTATTTAGTCAGGATTGGCTGGGTTGCTGGGAGAAGGTAGCATATGTAAATTTTCTTTTTGATTATGACATTGAATCTAGTTTTGTTAATTCGCCTTTTTGTTACCTTTGTAATATAGAAAAAATATTTAGTTAATAATTAATACGCAAACAGTGAACACCAAAATAAATAAATTCCATTCAAAATAATTACACCCAAACTAGGTAAGCCATGCCAATTTTAATATTATGTTGGAGACGTTGGTACCGTGGGACTTAGTAAGCCCATAACGATCAATATTAGAAGCGCACCGTGGATACGGCATGAGCATGGAGCCAATGTCGAAAATTTACTAACTATGAAACGTCTATAAAGACGCATATAAGATTTTATTTTATTGAAGAAATGGATCAAGTCTTTACTAATATTGCAATGCTATATATATAAGAATAAAATAGTGTTCAACATGTTTTAAAGTTCGCAACAAAATGAAAGCTTACTTTCGAAAACGCGATTTTTCTTACACACCACAAGAATAACCAAACGTTTTGAATTACAAAAGTTAAATAAAAATACTATGACGTTTAAGTTGGTAATATTTAGTTTTTAAAACAAAATGAATACTCACAATTGTTTCAAAAGAATCAGAAGAGCATTCAATAAGATGACCTTCCAAATGAAATATTAGTAATGTGTTATGGAACAACATTTACATTACCCTTTTTGGCAAGATGAAACGATATTTTATTTTAACAACTACGCTTCAGTAATTCTAAAAAGTGGCATTAGAGTATTTTTTTGATATTATACAACTTCATATTTGTTTGGTTGGAGAAAGCGGTGCATCGCTTCAGTATCGATACAATTTTAAAGATTATGTAGCAAAATAAGAGTGCTACAAAAAAATTAGGAAAAAAAATCATAATAATGCATAGTATTTTGGCATACAAATTCTCATAGTTTTGGTACGGACGAATATTTTTATTCATTTTTGATAAAACGAAAATATAATGCTACATGTTTTTTTAATTGAATAAAAAGCTTCCAGTGTTACGAAAAGATTTTTTACGTTCATTTATTATCGAGTCGTCAGTCCTATTTTTAAATTGAAGAATTAAAGAAACGTATTTTTATTTAAATTATTGAAGTGTTTAAATCATGCCTTTCTACATTTTTACTCGATGAAAATGTGATAGGTTTCGGGATTTCAATTTCTAATCCAAATTTTTCCATTCTATTTGAAAATCAATTCAGGATATGGTCAAAAATATTATACAATATATTTGCCATAAGACGTTCCTTCGCATAATTAGTATATTCATTACTACGGCGGCATTTAGGAAAATTAAAGGCAAAAGGAACAAAATGATACCGCAAATATCATAAATATTAATCTCATTATACTTTATAGTTTTCGATCTTTCCTAAAACGTTTCCTGAAGTATTTGATAGTCAAATTGTGGCATGTGCCTACAAAAATTATCTAGAAAAAAACATATGATATTACGCCAGCCACATCACTTAAGCAGCCAATATATCATATAAAAATATTTACTTATTCAATATCGTTGACGCCAAGACGATAGCTTTATGAGAAGCTTTTTGTTTTATGTTTATAAAAGCTATTTTTCTGTTTGACATTGATGCTTGTTTTCACCGTAAATATAAATATCGTAAAAGCAGCATTATTGTAATGCTGATACTTCGAAAAATAAGCTACCAACGCTTTTGTATGTAATAAATTATAATGTACGTTTCAGATTTTCGGTATTGCAGATTGTTTTACGTAATATTCTATATAATCAAATTTATATTGAATATAAGAAATTTTAGAAAGATACCAGTCTTATAACGAAGCCCGATTGTGTACAATACAAACATGATATGCAAATAGATTTTATTTTTTCATTTTATTTAGTATACTAATGTATGTTGTATGATGCTTAATCTATATTTCAACACTTATTAACCTTTTACAATAATAGGTTCACTTCATAAAGATTATATCACTCAATCAATTGTAACATCTTCACTGTTAAAATTGTTTTGGCAATTTTTCGATCAATTGTTTTCTTTGCATGACTATTCGGAAGGATATGACTCTTACAAACAAGTATTGCAAATCTTTTTTTTGTTTTGTTTCAACTATTAATTTCAATTATTTTTCCCACATTTCAACTATAATTTAAAACTCAAAAAAAAAACATGTTTGTATTTATATTTTTATAATATTATTTTCAATTGTCATAAACACACTTTGTAGTGATAACCAAATCTATATACTAATACACTTCTGTATAATATAACCTAGGTATTACGTTGGAGTGTATTTGTGCACAAATACTCAGTATAAAATATTAACGTAAGTAAATAAAAAATATTGTAAATTTAAAGATTTCACGAAGAAGGTAATATTATCATTCAAAATGCTGGAATAAGTTGTACGTAAAGATTTCATAAACTCATTAATAGGTAACATTAACAAAAAATAACGAATTAGAATTTAGAAAAAAATGAAAATAAACAAGGCATAATAAATAATTTTCAACCTAGATTAAAATCATTTATGTGGCTAATTTATAACTAAATTAAATAGAAACGTTTTTTTACGAATTATTTCATATATTTTATTGAAATATTTAAAAAATAACGTTTGATAAGATTTGATTTTTAAACAAAATACGAACAAAAAATATTTGATTAAAAAACAATGAAACTCTATTATTATATTTGTTACGAATTATTAAATTCCAAATGTTTTATTCTAAGCCATTTAAAATATCACAATAACACAGTTGCCAACAAAAACATCATAATGTATTTTGTACATACATACAGTATTTCATGATATTTTCCAATTGACAGACATTTCTGTAAAAATATCAGTTCAATTAGGTTTTTATATATCTAGAGTAATATTTTATATTTCACAGATGATTTTTTGTTTGTGTAATACTAAATTTAAACATTTAATGTGTAAAAGAATAGTTAAATGTTTTTATCCGCGATAAAATTAAAAAAAAATATATGTTAAACGCAGCTAATATTACTCGTGTCATGAATATAACTTCCAAAAAATGTTTATTTTAAAAGAATATTTAAACTGTTGATTTTTACTTGTACCGGTTGGTAAATAATAATATTTTCACTTGTCAGATGAGACTATCGGGTCTACTGGCGTCAGTCTGCCGCGGTGAAAGAAAGCTCTGCAGCAATGTGCGAAAATCGCCGAATTTTCACGAAGAAAAACCACGCTAATCGTAAATTTGGTCCACATAACCAATAGACAAAACCAATAACGCTATATTTGAAATCGCATTTGTAAAATTTTATTCCGTTTTCAAAAATTTGCCATAAGCACCAATTTTATCAGAAGCAAATAACAACACCAATCGTTTTTTTTTGATTTTGGGACGCCAAAAAAAAGCTTAAATGATTATTGACAGCTTCAGAAACAGTTATTATTACAATACACGAAGAAATAATATTTTTTGACTTTACTCGTATTCTCCTTTTTATTGCTTTTCTGTTGTTTTTTTAATCATTTTTTTTAGTTAATGTTTTTTGTTGCCGGAAGTATTATGAGGAGAATGAACATGTTATCTAAGCTGGAGGTGGCTCAGAGGGAATTGAAGGAAGCCTCTTGTTAAATTAAGAAAAAAACAATATTATAAGATTGTGTTAAGCAGTGTATGAATAAATATGCATTATAGTTAAATTTAGGAACGCAGTTATAAATATTTGGTGTTTCTGACAATTTTGAAGTAAAATATTGTCTAGGACGACTTTAGTATTACGTTTGAATTATGGAATTAAAGCGGAAAGAATACTACATATTTTAACGTTGGAACTGACTCTTGCAAGTACATTTTTCATATATTGATAATAAATATTTTATGGTGCATTGCGTATTGTTTGTTACACAGTATAAATTATATTAAGAAACATTCGATTAATGTAATTATTGTATATAAGAGTAACAAAAAATCCATCCTTCCTCGGACCACTGCAGATAGTTTTGAGATTAATTAATTAAGCGAATCTCTTGTTAACTTATTTGCAGCGCTGATGTTAGCACATATGTATATGTGAATCCTCTTTTAAATTTGGCGTGTTGGCGGAACGTAGCTTCAGCGGATAGGTATTTGTCAATCTTATTAATAAACATATATTTCCTAACGTTATTCCATAAAAAAATATAGGTTTTTTAATTAATATTTTTCGTACCCGTATATTATTAGGAGTTGGACCGCTAAACGGCCTCGACTTTAGTTGTCATCAGACACCTTCCCTCTAATTTTTATATTGTGTGTGCGGACCATCAACTTTTGTGAGCAATAAATTTTCAGCAAAATAATGAATGTGCGCAAATATTAGGTATGTACTAGGGCATCTAATCCCGGGATTCGGAATCCCGTTCAATTTTCTGATCCCGAAATCCCAGGATTGATACGGCTGCGATCCCGGGATTTCGGGATTGAGAAATTTTGAGCAAATCGCGATAATTGACAAGAAATTGGCAAATCGAGAATTTCAGATTCCTCGGTGAGCTAAAAAAAAAAAACGAGGTTTTGTAACAATCTGGGGAAAAGTATACCAAATGGAGGTTTTAAAATTCCTCGGTGAGCTAAAAAAAAACGAAGTTCTGTGACAATCGGGAAAAAACTATACCAAATCGAAGATTTCAAATTCCTCGGTGAGCTAAAAAAAAAAACGAGGTTTGGAGATAATCCGGGGAAAAAGTATAGCGAATTGAGGATTTCAAATTCCTCGGTGAGCAAATCCCAATCCCGGGATTGAAAATTAATCAATCCCGAAATCCCGGGATTGGAAAAAGGCTTCGGGACTGGATACCCTAGTATGTACTCACTGACGCTAGATGTTGAAGATTTGGTGAGCTTAGTATAAGTATTTTACAATATTTCTTTGTGCGGCCTGTGCGGGGATGGAAAATGTGTGCGGCCATATGTTGGGAGGTGTGCGCGCGCACACTCGCACACCTTAGCGCAGTGATGCACAACCTTTACCTTCTAGCGGGCCGCATAAAACAAATTATTGTGGGTTCGGGCCGCAAAGAAAAAAATATTTAAAGTACGCTCAATCCTTTTTTATTCAGAACATATGTACGTTTTATGCAAAACAGGCTTAAAACAGTGTAAAAAAGATTAATTGAATTTAGATAAATGAGTTATTACTTATAGTTTTAATTGAGTTCCATTATATTATTTTAACCGTGTTATTTCGAACATAAATAAGCAATGCAAAAAAAGGATTATGAGTATGTACTTGCTTATTAAAAATCGTTTCGTTGTGAAATATTTATTTTTCATTTGTATGTAATTCATAAGTTAATGCGTTGTTGGTCTTTGTTAATTTTTAACTTTTTTTTTTAATTTGACATAATATTTGTAAGCCTGTTTCTATGATCCGATTTATTCTCCTTCATTGAAGAAAAAGCTTGCTTACATTTATTAAATAAATGTTTTACGTGAAAAAAATATGTTTGAAAAAGAGATTTAAGGGCCGCCACAAAATTCAAAAAGGGCCGCGGTTTGTGCATCACTGCCTTAGCGGGAACGTTGGTTGTCAGTAGTTACTGCTTTATTCTAGCAAGCAGGTGGGTTGGGGTTGGGAGGAAACCGACGCAAAAAAACTGGAGGCCATGTTATTTGAATAACATAAAAGCGTTGCAAAAGTCTACATGAAACAAAAAGAAATATTGAACACAAAGTTTTAAATGTACATACATAGGTATAGGCTTTTCATAATATATTATGCTATTTTTGAGCTCCTGATATTAGGAAGCCCCAAGTGTGCGCCTTTTGAACTTATGGGGAAATCCGCCACTGATTCCAATACCAATTTCATACTTAAAGCGTCGTAGATAATATATCGACAGTGGCGGATTACCTATAATGAGTCATTGGCGGATGCATGGGGGAGGCCATGGGTGCCATGCCCCCCCTGAGGGGAATTTATTTTCAATTTTTCTGATTTATTAAATTTTTATTTTGAAATGGGCTCTTTAGTTGTTTAGTTTACTATATTTTATAGAATATATACTTAATTATGTATTGATTGTTTTTATATCGATATATTATTTTTAAATCATCTATTTTTTTATGTACTATTTATGTATTATGTGTGTTTTCGAATTAAATGGCCCCCTCCTTGGACAATTTCTGGATCCGCCACTGTAATGTGTATTATAAGTTCGATTGATCTGTAGCGTGGCTTACTAAATAATGTAAGGTATTGGCGTAATGTGCCAATCAGAGATAAGGTGCCAATTCTCAAATATTCTTTGTAGAAACTTTGCACCCTTGTATTCTCAAAAAAAACAAATGATTAGTACCTATAAGAAGATTTTTTTTATTTTCTTTAAATTCATAATTTTATTATCATATTAGATTTTTACGAATATAGCAGATTCCTATATATTCCCTTCAAAACCACTCTATAGATGTCTCTTAATTAAATAAATTCCATAATCTACAAACGTCAGAATAATCTATGCGTCAGATCGAAATGTCAGTGATGTCAGTGACGATGTTTACATTAAAGCTTTTGCCATGACAGAAATAGTTAGTTATTATTACTACAGTGATAAAAAGTAAAAAAAATTATGAAGAGAGTTACAATTTTTCGTAATGGTCTCCAATCAGGTGGTAAAACAATTGCACTATCTGAAACCCTAGAAGATTTGTTAAAAACGTCTGGGGAAAAATTAAAAATATCAGCAGACAGGATATTTACATCATCTGGTGGCGAAATTGACGATATAAATTTGGTTCACAATGATGATATTTTGTACATTTCGAATGGAGAAGACTTTATTGGAGGAACTTCTGCTTGTTCTAATGGCTGGATTACATTAAACGTTGGAGGGAAACATTTTACTACATCACGATCAAATATTACTGAAAAAGAACCGCTTTCAATGCTTGCTAGAATGTTTGCTGAAGAAAATGATAGATATTTTATGAATCCTAGCTCTAGAGATCCGACCGGGGCGTTTCTGATCGACAGGAGCCCTCTATACTTTGAACCTGTTTTAAATTACCTGCGGAATGGCCAGCTAATTTTCAACAAGGATGTAAATCCTCAGGGAATACTAGAGGAGGCCAGGTTTTATGGTGATATATTATGTATTTTATTTTCAATGTGAATTTGTGTTAATTCACCACAAAACATAATAAAGTTTTTAACAACCATTGAGCAGTCCCTAGACAATTTTGGTTAAAAAAACTGGTGCTCTTCAATAATTAATAATATTAGGAATCTAACTTTATTACTGGTCGTTTGAGTAAGGAATTGCAGTGCTGATATTACTGAGACTGGTTTCCTTCAGCACATGGGCATATTCAAGCGATAGTTGAAATATGTACAATGTTGTACCTATATATTTTGTGAAAAAATTCTTAAGGTTTCTTTTTTTTATAAACAATTTTCTTTTTTCAGGAATCGAGTCAATGATACCTCAATTAGAGTGGCTCATACAAAATGAACTATCTAAGAATACAGATAATGCACCACTCACAAGGCAAGATGTCATTAAAGCATTAGTTATGACTTCTACTGAGGCTGATTTAAGATTTCAAGGAGTCAATTTGTCAGGAGCAGATTTAAATAGACTGGACTTGCGAAATATCAATTTCAAGGTTCAACTGATTTCAATAAATTATTATTTTAGTCAAAATTCAACAAAAGTTATTATAACCTTAATTCATATAAAACCAAACATGCTTACTACAAATGCATACTATAAATCAGGAGTCACCTAACCCTTTGAAAAACAGGCTAGACTATTTTTTTAAAAATGTTGGGGGCCGAACGAAAAATGATGAAATCCTATTGAAATTGAAAAAACTTAAATATTTCGTTTATGTAAAATATTAATATATTAAAAATCGGGGACTGGATTGAAATTTTTGGAGGGCTGGATTCGGTCCACGAGCTATTGTTTATTGACCACTGCTATAAATCAAGGAATTAAATCTGTGCAAAAAAAAAATCCCTATTATATTTTCTTTTTAGTATGCATGCCTATCAAAATGCAATTTGAAGGGTGCCAATCTATCCCAATGTTGTTTGGAGCGCGCAGATTTATCATATGCAAATCTTGAAGGTGCACAACTCATCGGCATCAGAGCTCTCTGTGCCAATATGGAAGGTATGATTTATTGATAAATACAAAATCCTCAGTTAATAGGAAAGAGCGTACTTCAACGTTCCCTCTTATTTTTCTATTGTGTGTGGACCATCAACTTTTTTGTGCAGTAATTTTTCAACAAAAACAAAAAGTGTGCGCAAGTATGAAGGTGGGTAGTCACTAACCTACTCACTGACGCTTGATAAATCAATTCGTCATATCAGGCTGCTAAAAAAACTCTTAGGAATCATTGAAATTTATGAAAATTGTACAATATTCTAACCCGATAGCTTGGTGCTTTATTTCATTAGAGTCCAGTCAGCCAACCCAGTATTTGCATATTTTTTTCAAAACAACACTCAACATCATATTTTTTTGTTTTGGCAACAAAAAGATAACTTAAAATTTAGTAAAATATCAGTAAATCAAACTTCCTTTTTGCAATATTTCTGTATGCGGTCTGTGTGGGAGATGATGTGTGCAGCCACATTTAGGGAAGTGTGCGCGCGCACACGCGCAGACCTTAGCGGAAAAATTGGTTTACTTATTTGAAAAAATCTTAATCATTAAAATAAAAGTGAAATTTTAAATAACTATACCTATGACAGCCTTATTTGCACAGTGCCCAAGACTGGCCCTTTGAAACCTTTAACCATCGTAATAATTGGTGAACATACAGTTGGCAAACAAAAAAAATGTGATAAGTTTTAAGTCACATAGCTTATTATGTGGATCATATAGACTCCTTATAGAGTTCTCAACAGAAGTTTTCTATGAGAACTGCTTGTAACTCGGTTACTCAACCTCCCTTTTTTGAAGAGAGTAGTGATTTAAGGATAGGGCTAGGACAAGACTAGTGATTAACTAATTACACTTGCTTATTACAGAAATCCATAAATCAATTGAAAAATCAATTGATGAAAACTGTTCACATTGAAATTCGAACCCTTGGGCACTGTGACCAAAGCCAGTGACGGCCAGAATTGACCCTTAACACCCTTCATCATCATATTAGCAAGCCGGGGGTTGGCAAAGAAAACAAATTTGCTAACTAAAATTTAATTTATGAATTTTTAGAAACATATTTCATACAATTTTTTAACTTCACTTCTGTGTGCATAAACTCACCAGGGGTTACCAAAAACCATCGTCGTGTCCCTCAGAGATATAGAAGTGTTTCGATTGGTCAAACTTTTGAGGGTAGATCTTAGTTGGGAATGAGCTACCCATTTTCCTTAACCCTTCCTTAACCAAGATGTGTTAATACTACACATACCTTCTAATCATTTACATTTCTCTGTACATATTATAAATATTAGGCTCAAAATTCAGGTATTCCTCTATTATACATTTACGCATTGAGTAATGCAATAATAGAAATATTGTGGTAGTGTTATATAATTGTCATGATTCACTCCCGTTTGCTTGATGTGTAACGGATACACAGCTCAGGAGCGCGTGCTTTTTTTTGCATAGTAAGGAAAGGGTTAATAAGGTTATCTTTAGTTTTTCACCCACTTTCACTTCACCTTGCTTGTTCGGTAGTTTCATTTATAACTGTCATATCTATTACATATCAACTCTACCTATAATTTATATTCCACAATTTGTTAATAACACATTTACTGCTAAGTCCGTCCATAGTATGGACATAGTGTTTCAATAAAGACATTTACCGTTTACTGTACAAGGACACGTTTCTAAACAGATAAAATTATGCAGTGGAACCTCGATCTACCGATCTCGCATTGTTTGTTTTTCCGCATGGATCGTTTATTTTTCATAGTCCCGGCCAAACACCCATAAGAACAATGTAAAATAATCCCGCATTAATCGTTCCCCAATTTACCGTTTTCCTCGATCTATCGTTTAAATATTTTAGTCCCGTCACTAATATTATCTCGATTGACCGCTTTCGTTGAATATTTCTCTTAAATAGTTTTGCCAAAAATCTCGTTTCGCGTTTTTTTCAGTGGAATCCCGATCTTCCGTTCTTGCTATATTCGTTTTATTGCATGGATCGTTTATTTTTTACTCGACCAAGACCCGTAATAACAATGTTTAATAATTCCACCTCAATCATTCACCGATTTACCGATTTCCTCGATCTATCATCTAAATATTATCATCCTGTCCCAATTACTATCCTGATTTGATGACCGTTTTTGTTACGTATATTTCTTTATTCGTTCATAAATAGTCTTACATCGCATCTGGTTGCGCGAATTTTTTTAACTCAAAAGTCAAGACTAAAATGCCTAAATGAAGAAAACTAGAACTCTAACTGAGAAACTGAAAACAATTCAAGGCGTTGAAAAAATCTAGGAGAAAAACGAGTCGACATATGTAAGGTAAGAGCACCCATCACCGCCACTACACCAACTACCGCAACCGTAGGAATGTTCTCGAAATAACAAGAAAACCGTTTAAATCTTCTCAATAAAATATATTGAACGGTAAATATGAATGCATAGCGATCACGTGTCATTTGTTGTTTTGTAGCTAACTGTATTTATTCTATCGGAAATATCAGTTTTCTGCAAGAGCTCGGAGGTACGATTTTGATTTGGCCTTTCGTTAAACACTTTGTTAAGAAATAGTTAAATTTTATTTTTCGATTTAAAACAAAATTCATTGAATATATATGAAAGTTAAGTTTAGTTTATAATAAATAACATATTTAGAACACTCTAAAGTAAGTATAAATCCATAATTAATATAAATTAAGTGATAAAAATAGAAAATATTGCGTGGCGGTGATTGGACCCATTAATTATTATATGGGAACCAAATGCCGCCATCCCTGGCGGTAATAAAGTTTGAAAACATTGATTTTTTTAATGTAAATTATAAGTATTTAATAAATTTTTCAAATATTAAAGTGAACAACCCAATTCATATTTGTGTTGGTCCAATCACCGCCACTTCTACTGTACATTGCTCATCCGGTAAAATCATCAGCAAAAATCTAGTGGCGGTAATAGGGCATTGGCCATGGCAGTGATAGGCTCCACATAAACATATATGAAAATGCAAATTTAAGCTAAACAAACTTAAATATTGCAATATTTTTCATATAATTTATAAAGAAAATGATTAAATAAGCATAATTTGTTTCAAAAATACCAATGCCGTAATAATGTAATTGATAAAATACAGCTTTAATTTAATTGGCGGTAAAAGGAACAATAATCGGTGATTGGGTCATTATTTTACCTTAATTTTCAGATATTAAAAAAATACCAAATATGGTTGGCACAAAATTTTTTTTATACTCAGCTGAAACATTGGATACTGCACTGAAAGAATTAAAAAAGGGGAGTTCCGTACTGGCAATAAGTAAAAAATATAGTATAACACGTACCTCATTGCGTGATAAGATTAGTGGTAAGTATAGGGAAGGAGCTAAGCCAGGACCTTCCACAATTTTGTCATGCCAAGAAGAAGCACTGCTTGTGAAGTGGACAAAAAAGTTGGCAAGTTTGGGATTTCCAATAATGAAGCCTCAGTTACAGGACTCTGTCGCAGAACTCACCAAAACTCTAAGCAGAGAAAATCCATTTACTGGTGGAAGACCTGGAAAGAAATGGTTTAGCTGTTTTTTAAAAAGACACCCGGAATTGGTGCAAAGAATTTCACAGAACCTTCGAAATCAAAAATTGGACAAAGACATTAAAGAAAAGGATATAGCTGAGAGACAGCTGAAAAGATAATTAAGATTCGACTAAAAGGCAGCGAAACAACAGAATTCTGCAAAAGTGGCTAAAGTACACAAAGAAATTATGGCATCATTTGATACTGGCGATTATGATGTTGTGACCTATGAAGGCGAATTGTTTCCTGATATTTTTCTAGGTATACAACCGATAATGAAGTGCAAATTAAGACCATGACAATGGCAGGGTCAAACAGGAAGTGGCCTGCGATTGACGATATTTTAAATTACCCTGTTGCAGATATTGTAAAAAATTCTACGCCGACGTTGACTAATACTAGGGGCTTTTATTCCGTCCCAGAAGTTGTATCTTTAAAAAAGAAGTAATACTTAACCTACTTGCCTAATTTCATCATAGTATATACTTATATAAGTAGCTATTATTTATGTGAATGCCAATGAAGGTGCAATTTTTTATTTACAAGAATGTGATTTTGATTTTTTTTTTTGTATTAGGAATGTGATTTTTTTTTATATAAATAATTTAAGTTCATACCTAGGTATAATAGGAAACATTTAAACATAGGTACATAAATAAAATTAATTTAATTCAAACAAACATCTTTAAATGTGTTTAAAATGGCTTTAAATTCATACGGCGGTAGTTGGTCCCTGCTTTGGCGGCAATAGGATACAAAAAAAAATTGGGTGGCGGTAATAGGGAACCATTCTTCAATGAAAAAACTTTAGTTAATTAATTAAATAGAAAGCTCATCCTCACTATTTCTTTATACTTAAATAGGCGATATATAACAGTATAGAATTAAACAAGAAGTTTATGTTTTCGTTTGAAATATAAGAAATACACACAAATTTCTTAAATCAAGCTACTAATGTGGCGGTAGATGGTGCCATTACCTTATATAGAAAAAAAAAGTTTAACCTAGAAAAGAACGCGAGTTTGAAGAGTGTCTGCCAAAATTTAAGTACCAAACTACAAATAGGCAACTGAGTATGTATTTAAATTATCTTAAGTTATTTTCAGGTTATCTGAAAATTATTTGAAAATTAAACATTTTTTGGTATTATTTGAAGATTTCCCACATTATCGGTTTCCCGCATTATTCATTGATTTATTACGGTCCCTTGGAAAGCGTAGAATCGGGGTTTCACTGTAAAAAGTAACCGTAGTGTCATTGGAATACCACAAAAACATTAGCACAATACATTAGGTCAGGAATACTTAAATTCACACAGTTAGGTAGTTTTGGTTGCATTAGTCTATTTCAGTGTAAAAAGATATCGTAAGAGATCATTATTTCTTCGGACGATATTAATGTTGGCTTATTCTAATACGAAGCAAAGTCCTTGAATCTGTTTTTTTATAATTAATTGTTAAATATTATGCAGTATTTTCATAACAAGTTGTAATGTCGCTACCAGTTAACTACCATACATTTACCTATCCACATTGCAATATGTTTTATATAAGTGTTTGATTAGTAAATACCTCATTGTCAACAGGCTCTATCTTGAAAGGCTGCAACTTGGAAGATCCAAATGGAATCAAAGCTCTACTGGAAGGTGTCAATCTAAAAGGTGAAGTGCTTACTGAAACTCAATAGAAACAAAAATTATTTGTAAATTGTCAACGTTTTGGATCACTTTCGTAAATATCACATATTGGTGAAATATGTTTGAAAACGGAATTATTAGATTATTGTTATTAGACTTAAATATTCAAGTTAGGCCAATATATTTTGTTTGTTTCCCAGAAATACACCAGTGGCGGCTCGTGGGTAGATTAAAATTAAGTAAAAGACCATATTACTTATATTTTATTTAAAATAGTTATCAAAACTAATAACAATTAAAAGGAAAAGCTCTTTGCAAATAGAGTCCATTCGTCTATTTATCTTATTGACAAATTTTTCTATAACTTTTTCGTTAAATTTTGGTATTTTTCCAATTATATCTTTCTCTATTGAAAGCATTGATAAAGCTGTCAATCTTTCTTGACTAGTTGTGTTCCTAAGGTAAGTTTTAATTCTTTTTAATGTAGAAAGGCAACGCTCAGGTTCTGCAGTTGTCATTGGAGTAGTAATCAAAATTTTTAAGAGCCTCGTCAATTCTCCAAGAACATCGCATAAGTTATTAGCATTTATTATTTCTGTTACAGTTAGTGGCTTGGTTAGATCCATGATTTTTATCTTGTAATAAGGGTAAATATTATATTTAAAAGAGAATATGCTAGCTATGCAAACTGAGGGCGTAAAACACTTACAACAAGGTGTTAAGAGTATGTTAAAACGCAAAGTGATCACGATTGTGTGGGCGCAAATTCGCTAAATCAACCAATTCACCCAACGACGCTGCTCCGAGCTACAGCGTGACACTGACTAAACGGCGAAACTCCCCCCCCCCAGTCTAAACACTTCACGCTATACAATGACGCACCAAATTCTAGGAGCAGCGCTCGCGTCGCTCCTTCGATGTATAATACATCATGTACAGTAGTACACGCTGTCAGCACAATATACAGTAATGCATCTGAGTAGTGATCAGCGCCCGCTCAGCAAATACGTGTCGCATTTTTAAATAGTTAATCGTATAATATTATAGATACAATAAAAGTAAATAAAATTACATTTCTATCAAATTTTCTTGGGTGTGCTGAAGCTCCACACTGATATGAACGAGCCGCCACTGAAATACACTTAGATAAGGCTAAAGACTTCCAAGCTAATAAATACCAAAGCATAGTGATTGTTTCAAGTAATATTAAATTTTTCATAAAAACATTCACTGTTATCATTTACAAAATTTCTCTGTAATGCTTCACAACAGATTTTTTTATGTCAAACCAACTATGTGTATTGAATTCTGAAGAAGGTTATGGACCAAGGAAAATTTTGAAATTTAGGAAAAATAATCCCATAGTTTTTATCGTTTTATTGCCTTACAAGTTTCTGTTAAAATTTTCAATATTGTTAATGAGTTGCTGTTATTATTGAAACTGAAACTTTTAGCTGTTTATTTATTGATAAAAAAGAAAAAGTCCTTTTTTCTTTTCATTGGATGTCCACATGAAATCCTATTAAATCTATCATATCGAATCCATTTCTTGATTTTCAGGAGCAAACATAGAAGGCAGTAACATGGCTGGGGTAATATTGAGGGTAGCCACTCTAAAAAATGCAAACCTAAAAAATTGTGATTTACGAGATGCAGTACTTGCTGGGGCAGACTTGGAGGTGATAAATGAACTGTTTATTGTTATTAATGTTATCATATTTTATTCAAATACTTGTCCGCTCCAAATGTAGACTATATGGGCTCCTAATGGAGATATCTCAACACAAGTTTATTCTACGAGAATGTTTCAGTATGCCCCATCATTTTAAGGTTGGAAGGGTGGGAGAGAATTTTTCATCGCATGACACACACGCATGTCTCTGAATAAAATTCAATAAATCTATTTAAAAAATGCTGTTCAAACTGGGACTCGAACCTGTAAGATCTGTCGCAGAAGCCAGTTATACATTTAACATTTAAGTTATACATTCAACAGTTATACATTTAAGTAATAAATTTTGAGATATAATTTTCTTTCTGTTGATCGTACATAACAAAAATCTTTGATTTTTATGAAGTAAAGTACAAGATGGTTAGCTCGGTGATGTGTCAACACCTTGAAGCTTATCTTGCTTATTCTGTAACCGAATGGTCAACGCAATCATCTTGACTGCATGGTTAATAACTTTAAACATCGAATGACTTTTGTACCGTGTTTTTTTATGGAATTTTAGAAGACTCAGATGTTTGTGATACTTGAATTCCTCCCTATCTATCTAAGCATTTCTTAACCCTTAGATTACTAATGAGCCGATGGTACTAGAATTGTTTAAAAGCAGCTTTTTTGAGAGCCATTGGCTTAATACAAATACTTCTCTAGACATGTCCTTCTATCCCTATCCCCCTCCAAAGATGGACTTTGAGTTATTGAATTACAACTATTTCTTTTGGAATAATTTTTATGAAGCTCGACATTGAGTAGCAGCGCATTTAATTTTCAGATTCCTCTTTTCCAAATCTTTCATTTAATGTATTTTTTTGTATAATAATATTAAGATGTGAATCAATGTTATCAATAATTAATCAATACTCCAAGTAAATCGTTTATATTTTGGAAAAAATGAATTGAATTCATACACGGACAGTCTGCAAACTAGATAATCTGGAGCTTACTGTAGTTCGTCGCAACTGCAACTGATGCAACCAGAAATGTCTGTACCCATACTAAAATTTTTGCATAAAATCTCTGTATACAAAAAATCCATTCTGTCTCTATGACAATATGTTTAAATCGCTAAGTAGGTAAGTTTTTATAAATAATACTTTCATTTTATTTATTATATTATCGCCAATACAATAAGAGCACTTATGTTAAATTTGGGTAAATTTTATTGGAGACAACCCAATGATATTACTGCAAAAATGAAAAACTTTTTACTTGAGCTTAATATTGCAATAATTAATTCATGCATTCCGCGTAAAAATAAAGATTTGTGCAAATACAAAAATGTGCTAATGATATGAGAGATCACAACAAATGAAAAGGTACTTTTACCAAAAAAATGAGTTACGTTTTCTTACAATATTGGTGACGAATTGTAGTCATTGCTTAAATGTGATTTTAACAAAATAGATGTTGAGTCTTCTAGCTTTTGATTTTACATTTTGGTAAATAAGCTTTATCATAGTGGTTTCTGTAATGAATCTAATTAAAAATCGTAACATGTTCTTATTGGCTATGATTAAATTGGAATAATTATCCTCACGTGTTACTGTAATACTAACATCATTAAATATTTAAAAAATATTGTAAAATTGTAATTCTCGCAGTCAATAATAAACGAAATGCTTAACTTATATATATTTTTAAATATTCCCGCATATTCTTATTGTTGCAGAACTGCGATCTCTCTGGAAGCGATTTACATAGGGCCAACTTAAGAGGCGCTAACTTGAAAGATGCAACATTCGAACTAATGCTTACGCCTTTGCATATGTCACAAACTGTTCGATGATATACTTAACCAGATGATAGAAATATGACACAATAAAATACTTAATTATTTATTACTTTCTTTTACACGTGTTTTCAAACTATAATAATAAAAACGATAAACTTTGACCATTTTTTTAATTTCCTAACATTGCCAACTTGTATGTGTGAAGTGAGTCTCATTTGTTTTGGTAGCAGTCTATTTTTACCTGTGACGAGTTGTGCAATAGCTGCATCAAATCACAATAATTTCGGCGCTCGTTCGGTTACCGTCGTCGTCAAATGTGACTGCATTGACATTGTTGTAAATAACGAACATCTAAATAAAAGCTCAATCATGTTGAACGGAGACAGTTCTCAGGCTTCTGAAACAACCCGTAAGTTTTTAAAACTGGAAATAAATATATTAATGTTTAATTTGTGTCGGCATTTCTTAATGTGATGCATCGTTAGTTTTGACGTAGTGTTTCCTCTCGTGAGTGTTTTATTTCACGTTAAAATTACCGCTGGTGTCATTATTCATCATTGTATGTGTAATTTCTTAAGTATGTCGAGATATTTCGTGACCGGAATGATTTTGTTTTTCAATGCGGTTCCAAATTTCGGACGCTTTTTAAATGTCCGTCAAAAGCATCTGATTTACAGCTAGGCAATGGCTAGTGTTTTTTTTTAAATATTTTTTGCCAAATCCCGTGCTAAAGAGTTTTTTTCCTACCATGTGTACAAATTGTAGGTATCATTTATGATGAATATTTAAATTACAATTCCTACGGTTCGTTTCCGCCCACATGTATTCACGATTCACAATTCACATTGTTCTTTCAAATAAAATTTAAAAAATGTCTTACCCACATTCATAGATTGTATGTGTGTCAATTTCATGTTCGCGCCAATGTTTAAATTCTATTATGGAGCATTAATATGACGATTCTTTACTTGGGTGTATTTCGATAACCAATTGTCATCTTTAGAATTTGTGATCTTTTTTCAGATATTTTATAAATGATTTCATCTTATCTTGGCATTAAATTCTTAAAAAAATGTGCTGTGCTAATTAAAAAAAAGTATTGTTGTATCATACATTATGGTACCATCTCATTGTAAGTCAAAATGTAGTTTCCGTTTCTAATACTGAACTGTATGCAAGAAGTGTATATTACTCAATATTTGAATATTGAGAATACCAAATTGAAGTCATAAGTTGTCAGCTAAAGATAATACCTCAAATTTAATTATCTGATACGTAAATCCTGACAAAACCCTATGTAGATTTACATTCACAAAGTCATTTTACTGTAAGTTAAGCTGCAAACGTCCCGGGCTTTAAGATTTTTACGGCAGTCTCCTTGCCCACTATAGTAATATATATCTCAGGGGTTAAGTTAATTTCAAAGAGCTAAAATACGAAAGAGGATCATGTTTTATAAAAAGTCTCGGCATTATTTGGAAGAATTCATTGTAATAAGATGAAAAAATAACATAAGTATTTTAATTCTACAATAATTATTTTTTTTATATAATTGATGGCTATAGTGTATGCCTTCGTCAGAACTAACAGAACCATTGAACTAGTTCTGACAGACATATGCTGAAATAACTGTCAATGAAATATGTCAGTAAAATGAGTGAATGGTATATAGCCGCCACTGATTTCCATAGTGATGTTATTTCAACACTTACCCTATGGTGCTAAATAATACTTCTGATATGCTACTGGCCCTTAAAGAACCATGTGAAAAATATACCTCCTGGGTTTTTTTACCATCCATCAAAGGGCGGTAAGTGTTAAAACATGTTTTTTTCACTTGGTTCTTCAAGGGTCAGCAATGTATTGGAAGTATCTTTAGCACCGTACGGGAAGTGATAAGATCAATATCACACAAATATGTTTCATGCTTTCAATTTCTCAATTTCAAATTAAAATACACAACATTTTACCATCATGTGGAGCATATGGGCTCTTAATAGAGTTAACCTAAACTTAGGTATTTCAACGAGAACTGCTTGCAACAGTCAAATTAAATAATTTGCATTTTGATAATTTGGTACATAAGAATTATTTTTAGTTAAAGAATCACTAAAAATTGATATTCCAGTCTTCAAAATGACCCAATTTTGTCAAGGCATGTACTGGCCTGTTGAGCTTCTTATGTAGGGAAAACGAGTAGTAACTTTGACATTTACTGTTCCTAATACAAATAATTAATTTGTAATCAATGTTTGTATGTAGTCCCTCATTGCGTCCCGTAGAAAATGAAAACAATCCTAACCTTCATTTTGTAATTTATAACTTGAGAATTCAAATCAATTTTTAGTTTATTCGTAATCCTTGCAATATTTTGTCTGAGGACGCTTCTTATAAAGGCAAAACACGTGTCATTATTTGTTACACAACATGTGGAGTAACAAAGTTTTCAAATCAAGTTTTATATTGAAAAATCCACAAAGTTGCCACTGAATCCATTCAAAATATTAGAAGGCTAATTTAACTTGGTAATAATTTTAGACTGGTGTTGTGACTTCAGAATTTAAATAACCTGAGTTGATAACTGGTAGATAATTTTATTACTTTGCATGATTGAACAGCATCAATAAATTCCCAATATTTTTTGAATGTTTGTTCAAGTGTTATTTGGTGAATACAATTTTTTTTATAAAATACCTATTGAGTTAACGATCATTGTAATTTTATTATGGTTTTTTTTTAATTTGAAAATGATAAGACTATTTCAGGGGATTTTTAACCTATTTGTGGTAACGGGAGCATTTCAGACATGGGTAACAGTGGTAGGCGCAAATAAGTAAAGATAAAGTAATGAAGCACAATCTGTGCACAATCACACGGCATTTCACTAAATAATTTTTTAATGATGGTAGTGTGAGATGATGCTCTGAATTGTGAATAATTATCGTTTTCTGTTGTAACATGCTTTGTAAGGGCGTATGAAAACAGCGTGTGCGGCTGTGGGCACAGGGCTAAGAACCCCTATTTGTATAATGCAGCCTTTTCATACTTGATGGTAATTTTGTGTCTTCTCAGAAAATACATGATGCTTATATTCCTATATCTATGGTTTTGCTCGTTAAATTTCTTATTCGAGTCGATTATGTGTTTCAAAAACAGAATACATATTAACTTTTAACAGATTGTATTATCAAATAAGACAGCATTACATTGATAAAGTATTATTGATGTGAATAAACATCACCCTTTGACATCAAATTAAACTTTCTAGGTTAAATTCAGTATCAAATTTTTAGTTATTATGTATCATTTCATTGGATATTATTATCTTGAAATTGTTTGTTTAAGCTGGCTATACTTGTAACAAATAAACATATTTATCACGACTTTCTTGTTTTTAATTACATTTGCATATCTCTTATCTTGTGCCATGGCTTTCATGAAAGGTGTAAAAATGTAACTTTGATTAAACAAATATTTAAATATTCATCGATTAACCCTCCAAGGACGAGCGTCACCATATGGTCACACAAAACACCGTTGTCTATCGATCCCACTATTTATACTTTTTCTACCTGAATATCGTTGCTTTCGCTCATATTTGGTTAAGAATGGTACGGACTACAGTTAGTCATCAGCCGTAGGAACAGGAACGGTCTCCAAAAGCACATGTGATTTTTTGAATTTCCGTTTTTTTTAATTTACTTTTTGAAACTGTTAGATATTTTTTTATAAAAACATAAAATTATTTACAGTTATTTTGCTAATATATTTGTTTTGAAATTATGTTGATCTAAAGAGGTCAAATTGTAAATATTTAAAAAAAAATCACGTTTAGCTATATTTCAACCCCGAATGTTTGCAAGCCCATACGGTCACTTTTGTCCTTACTACTGTCCGTACTCAATATTACACGGTAATAAAAGGATGAGCATGACCATATAGTCATGCGGTGTTTCTATACAACGACTGCGTTTTTTTTTTTTTAAATTTTGGATAGGAATAAAAGTTATCCGTGACTTCAATATGGCTTAGAAAATATTTTTTTTATCGGAATAAAGCTCTCGTCTCTGGAGGGTTAATAGCTACCCCAGAGTACTGAATACATTGTGTATTTAAAATTTTTTTAGCTTACTTAGTGATATTTGTATGATTATGTGCCACTCCTAATATTAAAATAACAATAGTTTATTTATTAGATACTTTGAGGAATCTGTAGGGAAATTCTCAAATTTATTATGATCTAGACACCGATAGGGGGTCTTTGTTACTCATCATCAATTAAGTTTGTGGTTTTTATGGTTGATATAAATTAAATGTTTTGATTGCGACTATGTTCACTGTTGTCATAGTCAGAAGTAAACGATTAACAAAATTTCGTCTTTAAGTCATTAAGTCTTATTTATCATGACCACTTGCTTTATGCATTATGAGTGATAGTATAAGATAAATATGCTTTATGAAATGCTGCTTGATTGAGCTCATTAATTTTGACGGTTTGTACATAACTTATCTTACTGATTAGAGTCGAATTAATCGCAAATGATTGATTATAACAACAGTGAACATAGTCGCAATTATTACATTTAGTTGAGCATTTAAAAAATAGCCATTTGCAACTTTTACAAATTACGGAAACTTCATTGTGTTTAATAAAGTATCTATAACCGACAGCAATATGGTTTTTTCAATATAGGTAAGTAACATAGAATACTTGTATCATGCATAGCTATAACCTAATTTGTACTAGTTGCTTAGATGATATTTACCATTTGTTTTTGTATAGCTGTGGCAGTGACCAAGAAGTCCATACGTGTCCAAGTATGGCAGCATCTTCTCAAGAACCACCTGTACATCAGGCCTCCATTTGTCTCGTATCATCATCGTATACCAAGCTTTGTGAACTCACCTGAGGCAGCGCTGGCGCTCAAGGAACTGGATATTTTCAAAAATGCCAAGAACATCTTGGTGAATCCTGATAAAGCTCAAGACAGTGTCAGGTATATAAACATGCTCAACATATATTACTTCTGTATATCACTATATCTCTTGAAAATGCTGTGGTTCGTGTGGATGCTGGTTTCCAAGACGCACATCATGCCATTTTTTCAAACTCATCTAAATGTTCACTTTTAGGGTGTTCACTGTCAATACTTGGTGGAAAGGCATTATATTAGTAAAAACACAATGTTTCTTTGTACTTCATTCCACTTTATTAATTAGGTCAGGACCGGTTTCGCTCATTGCGAGCATTTTCAACTGATCAGTCGACTAATTAATAAAGTGGAATGAAGTACAAAGAAATATTGTGTTTTTACTAATATCATCTAAATGTATTGAAGATTACGCATTTTTTTTTATGTTTTCATGTGAACATGTTCTACTAGGGCATCTGGTGTCAGTTGGAGCCCTGAAAATTTTATACCTACGAAATTATTTTATTTAGTGTCAGGGTTTTCTAAGTCACCGGTAAGAATGGATGTATGTGAACTCAGACTGTAATTTTTCTTGTTTTTTCTGTGAAATTCCTCATAACATGTGTACTTGTATAATTTTTGTTTATAATATATTAATACCAATTTTTGATCTGTCAATACATGGGTATTAACAGCTTACCGCCCGTATGTTTTCTATAGAATTTGACCTGGCGGCCGGGCGATTTTGCGAAAAATTCGCAAAAAACTGCCATTCTACTAAATTCACCATAATTTGTAAACCAATTGAGATATCTTCACAAAATTTGATTTGATAGCTTCCAGATACTTTGGCGCATAAATCAATGACACTTGAGCAATGGTTCTATATCTGTGGGTTGCATACTTATGTGGTGTAGTCAAAAAAACTTAAATCTACTATAAGGTTTTTTTTTCATAATGTAAAATCTACTTTTTAATATTGTTTTCATGTTCATATATATTAAAAACTTCATTGGATTTATTATTTATAAGTTATCATCGAAAAATCGTAAAAAAGTACGTTTTATGGATAATAACATATTAAGTACAAATATCTATTATTTAAGAATTGAGAACCTCTGCCACTGAGTTTGAATAGGTCGCAATATTATCAACCACCCGATTCAAATTTCAAAAATTGTTTTCGACCGCCTTAATGACACTTGCTCCATAGAACTGCAGCATGAAACGCCGCCCGCCCTAGCAATAAATCACAAGTCAATTCGTTGTAAAAAAATACTACGATACGTGTGTTCGTACCTTTTAGAGGCCCTACAAGAGCATCTGGGCATCATGTTACCCTGCTAATATTACGTATGTATTTCGTCGCTAATCAGAGAAACAAACCAGAAACGATTTAAACATAAAAATTTTACCAAAACGTAAAATAATACTATGAAAAATGACACCTGAAAAAAATAAACGTCTGCCATCTTAGGGGTATTTTTACGAAATATTTTAGTATATTATTGATTTTTTTTGTTGTTAAATATTGCGTCAATGTGTATGCTACCATCTCTCGTTAACATTTGAAATCAAACTCGATCCTGACCAAGTGATTTTTCAATAGAATAGAGTGTATGACGTAGGACTCGTATATGCGTCCACGGCTCGCAACCGTTGGATTTCAAAGACTTAAATACGCGTCCACGGTCGTTAAGCTGTTAAGATGACAGATTGGACCATCTGCCAGTTTCGCGTTGTTGAGCGCGAAAATACGATTTCAATTTTCTCTGGCAGACAAAATGTTTCCGTGATATATACAGTAAAACCCCCATTTATGCGATCTTCGGGACCGTATAATTAGGGATAGTGTAATTGGGGGTGTGAATCTCATACAAAATTAGGGATTTGGGGTTTTCCGCGGAAAATGCAAAACTAAGATTTCCCTTCATTTTTGCAAAAAAAAAATATTGACGAAATATTTGGTGACTTAAGTGACAAAATGCAAAGCGCGCGAAAAATCCCGCATACGTCAGACGCCAGTTATGTGTTGAATACACAGACGCTAGTCAACATTTGACTGTATGCGAAGTTTTGCGGTGTGGTCAATCTTTTGCACTTTCAGGTAAATACATATTACTAAAAACTTTTTGCTTTATCTATAACATCAAATTTATTTTAAATCTTTAAAAACTTTACTGACTGCGCGATTTATTATTATATTAAAATATTTTTTCAGTCATGCAAAAAAACGGAATTAAAATAAAAAGAAAACGTTTTTCTATTGAAGAAAAATATACCATTTTAGAAAAACTTAGCAGAGGTCTTGATTGGAAAAAAAATGCCAGAACGCACATTTATTTCCAAAACCGTTAAATCTGCATCTGGATTCAAAGTTGCCAAAGACAGAATAACTGTTCTCCTTTGCAGTAATGCATCGGGCAGTTATATAACGAAACCAATGGTTGTCAAGTCATTTTTTAAGCCCACGAGCAATGAAAGGAATTGATAAGTCTAATTTGCCTGTTTACTGAAGGGCAAATAAAAAAGCGTGGATTACGGGAATTTTATTTCGCGATTGGTTTTTTAACTGCTTTGTTACAGAAATGGAAAAATTCCCTTTTAGAAAAAATATTGCTTTCAAAATATTATTACTTATTGATAATGCTCCTGGCCATTCTACGGATCTTTAAAATCCATCATTGGAACCGAATATTTTCAGTGAATGATGTATGCTTATTTGTATTTTTTTTATTTTAATCCTAAATTAAATACTCGATATAATTCGATGTATGTACTATTTCAATAAAATTATGCTTGATTATTACATAAAGATAGTGTAAAATATAAATAAAATAAGACAAGTTAAAAAAAACTACATATGTATTTCTTTTCTCGCGGCGCACATATGTATAAATAAAACCAAAAAAAGTTTTCAAAATCAGTTGCAGTTTTTCACCGTGAGTAAATAGTATGCACATAAATTTATTCTCTGATTTAAATTTCCATTAAAAAATTTAGATTGAGTTGAGCTCCCCTGCTGCAACCGCCCAGGCGGACAGCAGCACCGAACGTAACAATGGAATGAGACCGTACAATTGGGGGATTTGCGGCGAATATTTCTAGCCAGCGCATAATTCGGGGTAGTGTAATTGGGGGTTCCACTGTACATTATATTTAGTATTCATGAACTAGAAAATTTTCGCAGACTACCGCGAAAAATCTGCGGACCCCCTGGTTGAGCAGCACTGCTATAGATGTATGCATAGTTAAATTGTTTGGGTTTTTTTTATCGGCTTGTGTTTGTGACGTTATGTATTTGTAAAATTGTAAGTTTAAATTTATTAGGTTGGCCTGTCTGCAATTGGGTAAAACACTGTACATACAGTCTCCCCGTCCGAGAACATACCTCATGACTTGTCTCACTGCCAAGGAAGGAGCTACTGAGGCAGAAATGACTGAATCTTTGACACTTAGAGGGCTGAAGGAACAAGGAAAACAAATAGGTACATACTAAATATATATTGTAAATAGTGACTATGTCTTGCGTGGACGAAATCAAAGCGACTCGGTCTGGTATGAAAATATCAAATGGTCTCCACCGCTATAGTGTCCACGTGACATAATGCACGCCGCGATCAGTTTGTTTGATATTTTGATTTGCTTTAAACCATGCTCCAATCGCACTCGCAGTGACTTTGCCCAAGTAAGATGTAGCTTAAGAAGTATTTCTGACAACCATGAGGCATATAAATAGGCATGAAAATATTCATATTGCACAACTATAACATAAAGCTTGCAAAGTATGATATTCAAAATTGTTTGTTTTGATTGATCATTGAATAACATGAGTTTATTTATTTCTTATGTTGATATCGTGCATTGAGCAATCAGTACTTAGTTATCTATTAGGCCAGGGTTTCCCAAACTATGTTCCGTGGGACCTAAATAGGTGTTCCGCGAAAATTTGGAATGGCAATATACGCTGTAACACATCCAAGCATCTTCTACTTTATATTAAAAATCGAGTAAATCTCCACTGATGTTTAAAAGGTCAAAAATCTGAGTACAGGGAGAGATTTTGAAATACTTAGAGCTTTATTTAATCATATTTTTATGTAACACTTTTTAAAAATAATTAGTCAAGTATTATATGATTTAATAACATATATATTTTTTTTTCAATATTTTTATATTATCAATAACCCGATCTGAAAAAGAAGCTGTGTCCCGGTAACATTTCCAGATTTGCAAAATAAGTTTGGGAAACCCTGTATTAGGCTATCTTATCAATAAACATTATTTGCCCCCTTCAAAATGTATCCTAATATTTGTTTTAAATCAATGTAATTAATATGTAGATATTTTTTTAAATCATAAATGAGGGTATTACTTGCAAACACAGCTTATTCCAAAATGGTAAAAAAACGAAACTTAAATTTCATGTTCAAAAACAATGTATATTTAAGTATTTTTAGTCTTAACAATTACTTTGGAATGATATTTTGGATGTTGTCAAGTCATGTTTGAGACTTCTAAAAATACTTTCAAAATTTATTTTTATCTACTAAATTACATTCATGGTTCATGTTTCAACAACTTTTTAATGAGCCGGGTTTGCAAGTAATACCCTCAAATAAGAAATATAGTGCCTTGATTTAATGTATTCAAGTCTTAATTATTTGCTGCTGCAAAATTTTATAAAAACAATTATTTAGTTGTGACTTTTTATGATATACAAATTATGACATATTCTTTTGAAGAACTTAATCTTTTTATTCAAAATAATAATTTATACTCCTAATATATGCTCGCCATAATAATAATTGAATTCATTGTTACATATTGTTCTTCTCAAACTACATATTTAGCTTAAGCTAGTTATTAGATTCTGTTACTTATAAAACATGTTAATTACATTTCAATTAGAAAAAAAAACAAATGATGCTTTGGAAACTGCTCTTCTGAGCATCTAACAAATGATTTTTTATCTCATTTTCTGTACAAAATTAATTACAATACAATTTTAATAAATGCTAATTTTACTATTCTTGGGTATATTTCCATGTTGATTTGTATTGAGTTTATTCCCTTATCAAAAATAAATGTCACTTCACATTATTAATGTTAGTTGATATTATGAAATTGCTGAGTGCTTTGTATGTGATATATGATCTGTAAACTGATACAATGAGTCATACATGCAGTTACTTATAAATAACTCTTAAAGAACAATGTTGCTATTTGATCATCTCTGGCATACTCTTGATTACTTATAATTCTATCACTGCAGTCTTACAAAGCATTAACCATTCTTATAAAACTCGAACATTAATTAAATGTGGTTTATTTTTCAGATATGGAAAATATGGTACCGATGGATTTGGTTGTCGTTGGTTCTGTAGCTGTTTCCAAAGATGGCCACCGTGTTGGCCGTGGAAATGGTTGGTTCATTTTTAATTTTATTTATGTATATAATACTACTTTGTTCTCTCCAATTTCCTTTAGTATTTCTAAAATGGGGTCTGTGTGGAAACCCAGGTGCAAAATCATCATGTGTAATTGTTTACATAGTGTTATTGCACTTGGAGTTTTTGTCACAAATTGGATGAAGGATGATTGGATGGCAACATTTCATTTTTAAATATATTTTGAAAACTATGAAACAGCCATTACAGGTTGAGGTTGATGATTTTTATTTTACATTGTTATGTTCAGGAAAAAACATCAAACCTGCAAGAAGATTCACCATATATTTAAAAAAAAAAATGTCTAGCCTCTTTGTTTGATTTTAATATTACAGTAAACCTCTCTTATTACAATACTAAGATTAAATCCTGACTAATATGTTAGCAATTTAAATTGTTACAACCTCTTTCTTATCTGCTTTCAAGAGCCCCTTTAATTATTTGCTGAATTAGCAAAAAGAGGAAATATGATAATTCATAAGTAGGAAAGAAATGTTTTCTAAAATATTTTTGCATGATGCAAATATGCATAAATCTTACATGTCAAATCAAATTACAAAAACTTCACTGTCAACATAATTTCGTGAGGATGGTATATATGCGGGTCCCACTTATTATGTTTCTTCTATGTTAAGAATGCGCTTGCACAATTTTCATTACACTTAAAATTATAATGAAATATTGGTTGAATTTTATAGTTTAAAGATGTGATTTTTGTTATTTTTCGGGGTTTAAATGCTAGAGAATCCAACAGGAAAATGTTTGAAAATCATTCAGCAATTTCAGCTATTTTGGAAGAATAGTAAATTAAAATGATATTGCTTAATTGGTTATTATAATTTGTCTATAAATATAATATATGAATGTGATATGATTAAAATATTTTTTTTATGTAATGCATTATTTTGCAGGCAATGTCGATTTGTATCTGAGTCTTCTCGCTCAAATTAAAGCCATCAACCCTGAAACTCTTATTGTCACAACAGTGCATGATTCTCAGGTAAGCTGATAATAATGAAAAGTTTTATTTTTGTATCTTATAAAGGGTGACAGGTTGTCTTCCTCATCTTCACATTCTTAACGAATCACACCGCATTGTAATTTTTCATGGTGCCATATTTTCAGCAATGAACAAACACCCTCTGAATTGTATGATCAAATCCAATAATGAGAAAAAATGAGATATCACCCTAGTATTGGAGTACTGGTCCTAAAGAACAGAATTTAATTTTTACCATCACTAAAACCTCAATGAAAAATCGCAGCAATTGCCGACGGCTTAGAACATCGCGGCCTTTTTTTCGTTCTGTCATAATAAAAAACTACATAATTCTCACTTAATTGATTTTCAGTCACTTGTATATACATATTCACTGTAGGTATGTTTGCGCGCATGCTATAAAATAGAATGACGTCACTCATTGACAATGTACCATTCAAAGTTTTTGACAGTTCTTTACCACGTGATATTTTCGAGAGATATACCTAATATATAGATGTCTCGCTTGCACTAATGTATGTTAGCGCTCGAATTAACATCCGATTCTTTCTCATGTGATACTTCTTTATATTGATGTCTCACTTATGGTTATATCACATTTCTAAGGTGCATAAGGGTTCATACTTAACCGTCTTAGTGCCATTGTTTTTTTACTCATACATACTTAAAAATGCCAAAGAAATCTTTGTTTTTGATGACATTTACCTCGGCTCCTGTATTCTGACTGTATTCTTTCAGAAATTGTCCAATTCTAATAATGTTTTCGGTGTTTCCATTATCAAACTTGTACAAGGGTAATGAAATACAAAGAAAATTATGGAATTATATATTGTGAACAAAAATTATAACAAAAACTGGAATCTAAAAAAGTAAAAAAGTTAACTTTTAAAAGTAAAGTTTTTTTTATTTTCGTATTCGACATTTAAGGTTAAAAAAAATCTCTTCCCCAAATCCTTTTTATTTATATTGTAATTATTAATAATATTATAATTTGAACTTTATGTAACATGTAGAAAGATTAAAAATTCCCGATGCATGCGAACGACCTTCCCCACGACCTGCCAAATGGCAACTGATTTTGCGAGCGCTATAGTGCTCTTGCACTTTTGGGCATTACGCGCACGAGCGCGATTGCGCTTGTTGGCACTCTTAACAGTTAAGGTGCATATTTGCTTGGCAAGTTCTGATTCGAGGCAGCCTTGAGATTTTTTTTAGTGTTTTCTGTCCGTACTTTCTTATTACCATCTGTTCACCATATTATTAATGTGACAAAAGCTTCAACCAAAATTTTGAATTATTAGAAATCGTAAGTACATTTTGACGAAAAATATTACGAATTATGAAATATGCGATATTTCGAATTTACTTTGAAAGGTCAATTTTGGGACTGAAAAATTATGGAAATTTCGAATTGCAAAATATCGTTCGAATTAACAGACTTTTACTGTAATTGAATCACAAATCTTCTTGGTATATTGTAAATTGGTAAGTTGAATCCCTTGTATCGTTGAGCCTGTATCTGCACTATGACTTTGTTGCAGTATAATCAGAAAATCCATCTTCCAATAAATAGTTTAGAGAAAACGGAAGTAAAACTATAATAGCTTGTTTTGACTCATTGGGGGGACGGTTATCTTAAATGTAGCATCGTGAAGCATTTGACGTTTAATCGAAATTGCTGCCAACACAGAAATCGTTCGTGAATTATTTGTTTTAATTAATTATAGAAATCTAAGAAGCGTTATGATCTTTGATTACTGTCAGAATAAATGAAAAAAAAAAAGTATATTCAATCGTATCTTAACTAAGATGTATAAGTAGTTACACATTAGCTTCCAATATTACCGATTTCGCGGCGAAATCGGTACGATTAAATATACATTTATTTTTTTCATTTATTCTGACAGTAATCAAAGATCATAACGCTTCTTAGATTTGTATAATTAATTAAAATGAATAATTAACAAATGATATCTGTGTTGGCGGCAATTTCGATTAAACGTCAAATGCTTCACGATGCTATTCTTTAAGATAACCGGGGGGACTTTTCTGACAACTCTCCCAGAAATCTTTTAATGTCCGATCTATGTATTTTAGTTTCATATCAGACTGATTCAATCTGATAAATTAGATTTTCATAATTACTTGTGGTTAGGACCAATGTTCCCTCTAAGATAAGAGGTTAGCTGCGCGGAAATTTCAAAGGCTGCCCGGACCGATCAAATATTAATTGAACAACTGTCTTGTAGTGCGCGCGAATCTGGAATGACTGCGCGGGGCTTCCGGGAACATTCGTTAGGACTACTGGTATAACTGATATGGAAAATGTATTTCGAATCCAGGAATCATCATTACCATTCCTCTTCCTTTCCATCTTTGGTATTCGGAAAATATTGCAAAATAATTGATTTCAAGTCATGTAGGTGTTCGCGGAACATCTATTCAGGTTTTGCGGAACACCAGTGTTCCGCTGAAGATAGTTTGGGAAACCCTATATTAAGCAATGGTTATGATGAGAAATTGATGCTCTGAAATAGCTTCCGTCTGCTCTTTTCCAACCATATTTGACATGGTATAGTTATGAACTAATATTTTATTATTCTCATAAGATGTTTGTTATAACATTATTGTGTAACTTTAGATTAATCTAACTACATTAAAATGATATACCTACAATGCATTTGAGGTGAAATGTCAGGCAACATTTTATGATATCTTTAAATTTTTATGTTAGATATGTTGTTATTTATATTCAACATGTCGAATAATTTTGCATGTCCTTGAATATTATTACATAGCAGTAAAAATAATCATTTGGTTTATTCATTATTATATAATAGCCGATAAGGTCCGTTTGAGTGGGTGAGTGTAAGGTGTCCTGACCTACCAGTCTCCACTTTTTTAAATAAAATAAAATAAAATAATATAATATAATATAAAATAAAATAGAATAAAATAAAATAAATTAAAATAAAATAAAATAATCTATATATTAATAGCCGATAAGGTCCGTTTGAGTGGGTGAGTGTAAGGTGTCCTGACCTACCAGTCTCCACTTTTTTAAATAAAATAAAATAATATAAAATAAAATAAATTAAAATAAAATAAATTAAAATAAAATAAAATAAAATTAAATTAAATTAAATTAAATTAAATAAGATTAAATAAGATTAAATTAAATTAAATTAAATTAAATAAAATTAAATTAAATTAAATTAAATTAAATTAAATTAAATTAAATTAAACTAAATAAAATCAAACACAATGCAACAAAAATCTCCCGTTGCTGGGCAACGGGCTTACAGCTAGTTCATTATTATTGCTTTAATCACATTAAGATGTTATTTAAAAAAAAACTGGTTTTATTATGAGAGCATTTTTTTTTAGATATTAGATTCCATCCCTGCTGATTTGATGTGTCCTCATGATTTCCCTGTGGATGTTATAGTAACTCCCACACAAGTAATAAATGTGCAGAAACAAGCAAACTTAAGACCGAAAGGAATTCTGTGGGATCTGCTCTCTGAAAGGAGACTACGTCAACATCCATTAATTGCACAGTTGAGGGACAAGGAAATCGAGTGAGTTACTGTATAATTTAATTTTCTATTGCTTAAAAATGTCTGCCAGATTGTTGCAGTCATTGAAAGTTTTAATTGATATATATCATAAGTATTCATAATTATTGGCGCAATACTGCTTTTATATAATTGTGGATATTAACAATATTGAACTTTACAGAGGTGGCAATGTCTGTACCTTAAAAGAAGTTGAGTCAGACACGGAAACTGGTCGATTTTTCACAGGAAGGCGCAATCCTCGTTATCGTAAGTCTGGAGGAAACAACCCTAATGGGCCCCGAACTAACGGGACTCATAGCGAAAGTGAACGTTATGAGGTCAGCATAATCATATTTATTTGAATGGAAATATTTTTTTTTATACATTGGCGATTCTGACAATAAACCTGGGGAAGGAACAGAAATGAGAAAAAAAATATTCATCATTTGATTTTATAATTGCAGACAGCAGAAGGTGATAATGGGGGCCAAGGGAATCGCAAACCTAATAGAAGTTATCCTAAAAGATATCATCGCTTCCACAGGCAGTCAGATGATGGAGGTAAAATTCTCAAATGATTTTATGTTTAATTCTTGGTCTGATTTTGCAGAAAAAAATGCTTCGATTCATTACATTTATAAAATATATCAACTGTCCAAATATTGTTAGTTAATAAAATTAAGTGCTATATGCATAGTAGATTTAATTTTGTATAAAAATCCATAAAAAATTAAGTTATACTAGCTCAGGGGTGGAGAACCTTTTCTTCTCTAAAAGCTGTATTAATTTTTCTGATTCGACATGAAGGCCGCAGTAAACATTGACTGGGGAATCTTTGGCCGGAAACAGGAATTTATGTCAGAATGTCAGGAATTTACAGAATTGGCCAGAAGGCTGCACCAGAGTAGCCAAAAGGCCGCAGGTTCCCAAGCCAGTACTAGCTGATATATTTTGTGATGTTTCTGCTATGCATTCCTCATTAGGTGCTGAGGGGGTGAGGGGGATCCTTTATCATCAACTGATAAATTGAACATTTTTTTGAGCACCTATGAATCGGCGGCCTGTGCTTTTTATAGTTGCTGGTTAGGCGGTTTGAGTGATATCTTAAAATAGAAAAATCATCGATGACCACAGACAGGTGTTATACAACGTGTTTAAGCTAATCGCATTATTTTATTCATTGGAACTGAAAAAACGAAATTACAGAAGCTCTACAAGTGTTGATTGAATAAAAATTTATTATAAAACTTGGTATATAATATTTATATTAACTTTACCGCTGGCTCCGTAACAAAAAATATGTTACGTCCCTGGGACTGAAAATCGATTTCAAGTCTTGAGCTTGCATTACTCATTTTTTTTTTATCCACGTCAAAGATTTCACAATCATTATTTATTGGTTTTCACAAATTTTAAATGTATTTTTAGTGATAACAAAGAGATCTTTCCGCAACAAAGCATGGCAATTGCTGCAGAGTAACCGTGTCACGTTGGCACCAAGAGTTTACTACAGTTGTATTCCCACTTATAAGGGCACTGAAGACGCCGCCCAATTACTCAAACAAATGGATGTTTTCAAGAAGGCCACCAACATTTTAGTTAATAAAGACGCAACCCACGAATCCTTTAGGTATGCTTGAGTCACTTATAGCAATAACAATTTGCATTTACTTTTTTGTATTTACTTATTACAGTAAAACATGAAATGTATATCAATTTATATTTCATCGACATACAGTCCCCTACCAGAATAAGTTTGCCACTTGATACTTTTTTTTTAAAATTTGACAAATTCTATCTTAGAATTTGTCAAACTTTCTTACACTATCTTAATTTGAAGAAAAAAGTGGCTAACTTATTCTGGTAAAGGAACTGTAAACAAAGAATTAAAATATGTGAGAAGGTTGAGTAAAATACATAACAATCTCAAATAGCCAACTTAAAAAGTGATTTGATTTTAAAATGAATTCTTTCTCTTCTAAAATAATATTTTCATCAAATGCTGGTTCTCATTTAGGATTGTGAATACTTATAAATACACTTTTGCCACATGAAATAAGATTCCACAAGACAACTGCATTTGGAAAAATTGAAAACATAAATGGTTATCTTTCCACTAGAACAAAAAATTCATCACACAAGTCTTATAAACTTGCAACTTGACAAATAGCATCACAGTTTTCTAATTTTTAGTAAATTGTAATTCAAAAAATTGTGAATATTGGGTATCTATGATCTCTTCAACAAAAGAAAATGTTTCTATTAGAATTCTTTTACCATTTATAATTTTTCTAGAATGGCTTGCTTGGAAGAAGGCAAAAAGCTTTACGTTCTTGTGCCGAGGTTAACAAATGATATTGTTTTGAGAATTGACTTACCTGAAGGAGATGACAAACCTGCCTTTAAAGATGTCATCACACGGGAAGGGCTTGATCTTTATGGAAAGGCATTAGGTATGTATTCATTTTTTTGGTTGGACAATGATTCTTATTATTATTAACAATGTTTTTAAGCTTTCTTTATCTTTCCTCTTCGTAGCAGATATGAGTTGTCTGGTATCAAAAGCAGAACCGTTCTAGACATGGTGTATGGAACAGTTCTGCTTTTGATACCAGACGACTCATATATATCCTCGTTTAGTTGCTATGACTTTACCTCCTCAAGCTCAATATTCACAATCCATGTTGTTATTGTAGATTCTTCAAGTAATTCTTAATAATTTCAGTGTCTTATTTGTTTGCCTTATGTTAACTGATTAAAAATAATTACAACTATTAGTTGCAACTTATGGGCTGAAAAAATAAACCATCTAAACAATATAATTTTGATGTTTGCGACTTGTGTGAATAAGGCACAACGGCGCTCACCGCACTATCAACATTTAAGCAATTGATCTGTCAAAAAATAAAAGGAATATTGCATACTTTTTTGCACTGGTTATACTGCGCAGTGTGTATGTTCTCTTTACTTCAAAACATGAATGTTGGTAGGGTGATATAAAAATTTCATAGCCTTGCTTCACTTATTCAGTGTGTTGGATGAATTCTTCTTCTTTGACAGTATTCCTCCGCATGGTTCAACCAGGGCTGTGGAATCATGCAAAAAAATGACTGTCTTTAAATAAAAAAAACTGACGAATTGATTTTTTCAAATATTTCCCTCTAATTAACATCTGTATACCATCACATCATTCTAGTTACTAGACTACATCTAGTAGTTTTCACCAATCAATATATTGGTTAATATTTTTTCAATATCTTTTAATTATTTTCTCAACCCTGGTTCCTACCATGGCATGCCAGCATCTCAGTTCCGCCGAATACAATCCCACGGTGCCGAAATCCCACCAGTCATAAGATACAAACAGGATTGAGGTTCCCCAGTTGTAGATTCCCAACCATTCTTCACCAAATCAAACCACAACACCCCCAATATCTGAGAAGACATTAATTCTCAAAGCTCAATACACGGTTTTCTTGGCAGGTGCCATGTTTTGCTACCATAAAGCAGCATTGGTTGAATGCAAACGTTGAACAAAAGACTTAATTTTGATTGTGTAAAATGAATACCTTTCATAAAAATGTTATCAATCTCTTTTCAGATTTGAATGATGAGTTTAAACTAGATTTGCTGATTGTTGGATCAGTAGCAGTATCAAAAGAAGGATATCGCATTGGAAAAGGAAACGGTAATTATTATTTAATTTTTAAATAAATAACATTCACCACTTAACCTTTCGCTGTATAAGTAAAATAGTATACGTCGCTTATCTCGCTTTAATAATGGTTTAAAGAATATTTTCCTCCAGTATAATGACATTTTGATTTTTAACTTATATGCTGCCAACTAAGGGTGACTACCACACTAATTTGATTGATAATTATTTCACAGGGTATATGGATCTCTGTTATGCTGTTTTATCTCACATGAAGGCAATCACTCCTGAAACACCAATTGTTACTACAGTTCATGATTATCAGGTAAGCATATCATTTGGAATTGTTTATCTAATATTATTAAATCAAAACATTTTTGAACCAACAAATTACAAAATATATGATACATCCAATGACTCACTTACAGTAAACTTTATTAATGACAAAATCGTTAATGAGTCATGACTTGCATAGAGTTATGAATGCTAAACTTGAAAATAATTTAATGAGATAATCTAAATTTTCCAGGTTTTCGAGACACTTCCCATTGACCTATTTCTAGAACATGATATACCGGTGGACTGGATTCTCACCCCCACACAGGTGATAGAAACACAATGTCTCCATAAAAAGCCCACAGTGGGTCTTGTTTGGGGACTTCTGACAGATCGCAGGTTGAAAGCGATGCCCTGTGTGATTGAGTTGAGAGAAAAAGAAATTCTGTAAGATTTTTTTTTTTCACATTAAAATCAGTAAAAGTTATTTGTAACTTATAAACGTTTTATTTTTAATGAATATTTTTTTAATCGTGACATGGTTAAATGCCAGTCTGCCTGTAGGTTTGGTTTTTTTATACACTTTTTGGTTTCTTTCAGAGCTGGCAAACCCTGTGAATTGAAAGAAGTTGACCCCAATGAACTGGTCCGAAGCAAACACAGAGATCGTTTTAGGAGGTCAACCAATCATAGTGAGAGTGAACAAAATGATGTAAAACATATTTATACTTATATTGTGTTGTATTTCTCATTAACCACCCATAATTATTAACCCATTGAGGCCTTACAGCAGGGGCTTCCAAATAGTTTTGAATCAATTTTATGCATGATTATTACCAATTATAGTAATTAGATTCACATCAGCAAGTCGCATCTGTATTTTGATTTTATTTGTTGTTAAAAATAGTGATAAATGCATCGAGCTTTTAACCCTTACCGATCATTCGACATAGATTTTATTTTGGTGGGTCTTAAGTCGATAGTCATTCGACATTTTTTTCATTATTGGTATTGAGGTAAAATGTATTGAATATTTTTTTTTCACTCTTATCTATTATAACAGTATTCTGAGCAGAAGTTCAATGGTTTTTATGAACTTTTAAATCTGTAACCGTCTACCTGCAATGGATATAAAAGGGTTGTTTTAGGGGCTGGCTCAGCCCTCACAGTACGACCGTTCTGCACTGTTCTTTCCAACAGTTACGTTTGCCCCGTGCACTTGAAAACTATTACCGACATTTGGTATTGTTTTAATCATTGTAACCTTGCAAAAATGTCTAAAATTACAAAAAATCTAAAAAAAAAATCATACATATATTGTATGACATTTGAGAAAAAGCTTAGGCTAATAATGCTTCCACCTTTATCATACTTTAGAAGTTTTTAAAATATAAATAATAAGGTAATTATTGTAAATATTTCGAAATAAAATTTTATTAACAATAGTAAGAAAAGGTAAAAAAAAAATATATTAGTTTCCCCTGTAGTTACTGTAAATCTATTGTGGACCTGGTGGAATATTTTTTTTTTTTTTTGAAGACCGGAAAGGGTTAAGCATGATTTTATCATATATTCCTGACTATTTATCAATCTACCAGTTTCATGTTTGGAATCAAGTTATTGTTAACACTTAATAGGCGGGAAACGACAAAAGTCGTTTTTAGCATATTGTTGGTAGAATGCGGATCGCGGCAAAAGTTGTTTTTAGCGTATTGTCGGTAGAATGCGGATCACGGCATAATACGTTTTTTTATATCGTCTCTTGTTTGCGGGACACATAATATCACGGGTTTGTTTGTCGGCGTTAAATAAAATGCCGCAACTAATTAACATTAGTCCTAATTCTTTGCTAGATTATAAGGGTAGAAGTTTGAGCTAAGAAACAAAAAATCAACTGTGTTAAAGATTTATTTTGCGATCTCCATCGCTAGGTTAGATTGAGTCGTTCAACAAGTTGGACTATTTTTCATACCGCTTGCATTATTGTTTCTTATTTTATTATTCGAATATATTATTATCATTTTAGGAGACGTTTTACTAACAATAATGTCCTTAAAAAATAATAAGTGACTATGAAGATTACGCCGCCAATTTATCAGATAGTTCGTTCATGAAATAATAATAATCAATAAACGTGTTGGTAGATTGACTCATAGATTTGATGGTTTCATCAAAATAACTGCAGCGGCAAGTGACCCTTTTTGACAATAAGAAATAAAACTTATAATTTATTATACCCGGAATGTTCACGCATGGTATTTTTTTTTTAAAAAGGCGACACCTGTTTCTCGAATATTTGGGGCATCATATTTCACAGTTACAGTGACACTAAAAAACGCCCGCTACAGGCTAGAGTCTATTGTTTGGACTGCCCGACTAAGAATTGTTAATACAGTCTGACTTGACGAGAGAGATATGTTGGCAGTCGGCACAGAGCTCTTAAATATAAATATGCGTTAATAAAAACTGCATGTACCTGAAACTTTTTTTTTTTTATATAAATATACTGATAAAGCTGATATAGATATTAGATAATAGGCTCTATAGCAAAATTTTATTTGTGAACACGAGTGTCGCTATAATATTTTATTCTCAGTTCCAACGAGTAAAAAAGTGTTCGTAGTATCGGTTTTATAGTTTTTGTAATTACACTGAGTGAAACCGGCTCTAATCTTATAATAATGGATTTTTTTCAAAGATTAAATGATTTTGCGTCAGGAAAGACTTGACTGTTAACATTATAAAAATAAGTAAACATGATTCTTCTTTTTTCAGCAAGGTGAAGCCGAACCTGGTGATCACAGTGGGAAATTAAACAACCGGAGACGATATGGTCGTCAACGCAGAACAACCAATGAAAAAGGTCTTGCAAATTTTTATGAATGACAATAATTATAGCTAACTGTTTTTCAAAATTATTAAGTATATAATATAATAAGTATAGAATCCGTGTGATACCAAAAATTTCTCAAATTAAAAACCGGCATTAAAACAATTTTATTTTATAGGTGAAGAGAGCGGTGGAAATATGTCACCTGATACAACCAGCCGAGTCAAGCGTCGCCCTCAATTCCGTAAACCTAAAATGCAAGTGGACTTCTCAATTAAGGTATTTTTTTTTTCATTAAATGTATTATATAGTTATATGTGTACTTCCACACCCACATGTCTACGTCTGAGAGCTATATTGGAACATCTCAAAAAGTTAGTATTGAGATGATATGCAATGCTGTGCTTTATTTTAAGACATTTAAGTGGTTTATCTAAAGATTTTTCTCTTAAACCTTTAGAGGAGTGAGTAAATCTGTACCGAACTTACTGTGAGGAGCGAGTTCTTTTAAAATGACAATTGTGTGATTTTTTTCCAATGAATATATGTGTTATGACTGCTGGAATGATGATAAAATCTACAATAAGTTAATATTTATAGATTTTATCTTTGAAGAACTGTTTGCTGAATCCAGGGGTCACAAACCTTACATATTCACAAATACGTTTAATTATTAATATTTATTTATTAAATAATAATAATAAAACTTATTAACCTCTTCCCGGTCACGCCTGGCACGGAGATGATGTAACTTCTTTTTTACATACTATACAGAACCTGTCCTATGCATTTTCTTTGTAATGGAATTGAGAAATTTGGAGTCACCTACATAATAAACAAGGAAATAATTCATAAAAAAACATGATTCCTGAAGCCAATTATCACCAAGGTTATCTCTTGTCATTATTAATGAATAGATGAATATATATTTTTAGCAGTTTTTCATTTCAATGTTAATATTATACAGTCTTTTTCCGAAAATAAGACATCCTCCGAAAATAATCCCTATCGTGATTTTCAGGATTTTTTTGGTATACAAGCCCTCCCCCAAAAATAAGTTAGTTGAAATATTGTGAACGCCAACAAGTGGCGATTATTGCTAGTGCCACACTATTTATGTTTTCCAAATACTAGCTCTCCAACATTATTGCTATGGATGAAACAGTAGTATTTCTAGGCCAAGAATCTCAAACGACGGTTCACCACAAGGGTTCCTCGTCAATGTATGTTCCTTCTACTGGTTACGAAAGTGCACTTGTTTCCTGTATTTTGGCGATTCGTCTGGCTGGCAAGAAAGCCTCACCATTAATCGACAACTCACTAAGACAAGATTGAACGCGTTTCAGGAATTAATGTCCTTGAAAATGAAAAAGTCTGGTGCACCCAAGCAGTTATAAAAAAGTGGTATGATTTTATGCTGCCACCTATATTTAGGGGTCGCCTAAGAGGTTTACTATTTTTTTATTCAGCCAGTACTCACCGCGCTAAAGACACGAAAATCTCCTTGCTGAGGGGAGGATTGATCAAATAATGATTCCAGCGGGAATGACTGCCTATCTCCTGACACTCGATATCGCAATAAACATGCCATGTATAATATTAACATTGAAATGAAAAACTGCTAAAAATATATATTCATCTATTCATTAATAATGACAAAGAGAGAACCTAGGTGATAATTGGCTTCAGGAATCTTGTTTTTTTATGAATTATTTCCTTGTTTATTATGTATGTGATTCAAAATTTCTCAATTCCATTACAAAGAAAATGCACAGGACAGGTTCTGTATAGTATGTAAAAATAAAAGTTACATCATCTCAGTTTCATAACTTATCAGATAGTCAAATTTAACTCTCATCAACTTTTAATGAATTATAATATGTGAAATACACTCTTTTTCTACAAAAATCAAAATAAATTGTAATATTTTTTGCCAAAAAATGTACTTTTCATATTGTCCTCTACAGGTCACAAATATTGAAAGAAATGTTCGTATACGAGACTTGAGGTCAGCTCTGCAGGAAAGAAGCGTTAAACCGAATCTTATCACTTGGAAGGTTTGTAAAATATTCCCAATACATTCTAAGAATCGATACATTTTATTTTTACTTAGCATGTTAGTAAAATAGTAATTTTATTATATCAAGCTAACAAATTATTTTATTTTTAGGGTTTTAAAGGATTTTGCTATCTTCATTTCGCCAAGCCGGTTGTGCAGACGGTAAGCTTTATTTTTTATTATCTATTAAATAAACGACATTGATTTTGTTATAATTTATATTGTATAATTTTTTTTTTTTTGCTTTCAAACGATTGAAAATAAGATTTTAACGCAAAACCTTTCTTTATATTTGATGAATACATACATTTTATCTCCATTCAGTTAAAAAAACAATAACAGTATTGTAGTAGCATGAACTCTGCATAAGCTTGCCGCCTGTGTAGTCGAGTGGTCAACGTTGTCGGCTTTGGCTACGGAGGGCCCGGGTTCAAATCCCGGTACGGACAGTTTTATAAATTGATTTTTCAATCGATTTTGAATTTCTGTTCGAAGGCATGGATGTATGTGATGTCTTGAATTCCCCCCTCTCACCCATCCTATCCTATGAACGGGGCGTATTGAGAGCGATTAGCTTACCACTAATCCTGTCTTAGCCCTATCCTTCTATCCTCACTCTCTTTGGAAAAAGAGAGGTTGAGCAACTGAGTAACAAGCAGTTCTCGTAGAAACACTTCTGTTGAGATAAACTCCATTAGGAGTCCATATGCTCCACATTGGGAGCGGACATGGTTAAAAAAAAAAGTAGCATAAACTCTAAAATGTAAAACAACCTAGTAAAGTATTTATTTTTACAAAAAATATTTCAACGTTAGCCAGTTCTAATAATGACTTAATATTTTTTATCCTATTATAATGGAAGTCTACCAAATCAAATCTTCTGATCAATTAAACAACATACGTATGTATTATATTTACTCACCCATCTAAGCTAATTTTTGCATGTCAAGTTTGCTAGACTTTCATGAATCTTTCATGTATTGGTTGGTATTCACTATAAAACCCTAAAAGTTCTGAACAAATAATTGCTCATTGAGGGTTGTACTACGAAAGACTTTAATATGCTCCGTTCTAGACTTATGTGGCCAAATCACATGTCATAATTAAAAGGAATGTGTTTTTATCTCTTATTGTGTTTTTCTTGAGCAGGGTGAAGGTGATTTCAGCCCTGATGCGATTCTCGAATCTCTAGCCAACCTCACCATATACCCGTCAGATCCTAACCAAGATTCGTCTTCGGAGCCCATGCTTCCAAATAAACTGGTGGTCCAACTGAAAAAGCCGCTTACCAGGATCGAGACTGCTGATGAGACAGCTGTTTAAAAATGCAAACGTCATTTCTTATTCAATCCTTTCCGTGCCTAACGTTAGCTAAGCAGTTGAACCTGACTTACAGAATATATTCCTATTTGTAGGCATCCACTTTGTTCTTGTTATTTTCTTCAGTAGGGAATATTTTTACTAATTTAATATTAAATAATTAATGAAATTTGTCTTACTGATTTTAATTGAATGCAATTTATTGCCTTTCACTCTGTACATGAAATTTCTGTGCCAGCTCTGTTGTCGGTGAATACAAAGTGACATTCATCATTTTATTCATACACAATTTTTTCTTCTGCTGAAACATATGTGTGTCATGAACAGCCATAGATTTCTTTAGTTGGTTTTGCATTCCTCTAGTGTCATTTACATGAAGAACTAATCTCGACAAAGTGACTGGTAATATATTGTAATCAGTCAGGTGTAATATTATATAGCGGAAGTATTTCATGAACATATATTTCAACTAAAATTAGCAACTGTTTTGCCTATAAATCACACGGTTAAGGTTTGAATATAAAAAAGGTAACAACTATCGTCTCACTTAATATTTGCTTACATTACTCTACGAGCGTTTCATGCAATTTTTTGAAACGCCAGTCTCTTATGTTACCGAAAGCGCCAGGACAGCTTTATTCGAGTTCCCGATAAATAACCCGCATGACTATTTTTTTCCATTCCAATCTTAATTTAGCTTTTTTCTCCGGGCCGTCGAATAATATTTGACGTGTGTGCGCAGATTTTATTATTTACGATTTTCTTCTGACGAGAGGCTCGATTTAATTTTATTTAGTTATATTATTACGATATGTTAAGTAGCAATAGATAAATTTCGCAATTCATTTTGGGCTGGTACCCTGTGAAAATTGCCACAGGACTCTCTTTTGGTTACCCACTTTGAATTAGTCTTCTTAGATTCCGTAGCATAAGAGACGTTTGACATTGTCATGAATATCTGCCATCTTGAATCCTGAACTCCATTACTGTGGAATTCAAAGGTTTCATTCTACAGTTTCAAATTTTTATTACAATTAGCATCCGATTCATCCCTTATAAATTTCATCGTTTGAAAAACTTGTAGGACAAAAAATATCGATGTGGCAATTTTTTTTAAATGCATTGTGTCTTTTTTTTACGGCTGTCTTATTTGAGTTTTGATGTGGTTTCTTTTAAATGTAATTCTGAAATATACCATTTCTTTGCTTTTCATGGTAATAATTATATTATTGTATAACTTTTATTAATTATTAAATGTGATAACTCTCACTTTAATAGTATAAGATAATTGTCAAAAGATGCATTTATGGCTGTGTTAGTTTATCTTACTCGTTGGGTTGTAAGAAGATATATCGTAGAAAATAATTCATCATTTTTCATATATACATATTAATTAATAGAGTCATACAAGTTCTCAATCATCGATTAATGTAGGATTGTTTACATTGAATCAGTTGCAGATGTCATAAATGCATTTTTACACAACATTGTAGGGTATGGTGTTCTTTGTTATTTCTTATTCCCATCTGCATTTAGATTAATTAAACATAATAACATAATGATCAAATACTTTTGTATTTGTGCCATTAGAAGTACGACTGTAATGTGCATAATTATTTTGTATCTGTATTATGTTTTATCTTTATTCTATTTGAAATGCATTAGTACTTTATTTTTTTATTCTTACGGTTGATTCATTTATAATACAATAGGGCCAAAGAAATTTTAAATATAACGAGACGCACAAGTGTTTTGGTTATACTTCGTAAATGGTGTGGTTTTTCAATTTATTGAAAGTAATAAAAAAATATTTAAATTGTACATTAAATATACTATATAATATTAGTTAATTTTCTTCATTTTATACAAAGCAAAGTCTTTTGGATAGTTTTATTCATAAAACAATCTCGTAGCCTATATTAGACTGTGCAATGCTATTAAAGTGATATAATTTAAGTTCATATCCATTAAATATTTTTAGGTTACTATTAAATGGCTCTACATAACGAATTTACATTGAAATCTCACACAAAAAATATTATACTGATAGATTGCATTTTCAATATGTTGTTTATTTATATATTTCAATGTTCATTTATTTAATAATATGTTCAATAAATATTAAATAAATTATTTACAAAAAGAATTTTAGTATAAGCGGCTCTTTGTGTATATAAATATTTCCCCGAAACTATTTATTGACTTTTACATTTTCAAAATATATTAACAATTAATACATATTCGAATTAATTAACCAGGGTTCCTCAAACGCTCGTTAAACTATATACATAATATATATTGATATGAAGATTATAAAGTAACTATTTATAAATCTTTTATAAGATTGATATAATGAGCCTATCATTTGCTTTCAACCTCATGTGATACGTAAAAAAATAGCAAAAAGTATTAAAATAATTTATTAAAACTAGAATTATGTAAATTTTTAATAAATATTTTCAAAAGCTATCTAGAAGTATTAAAACTAAAATAACAAAGACTGCTATACCTATCCTAAAATAGTATTGTAAGTTATATATTATATTATTACTGTTTTATTTTAAACATAAAAATTATCATTAAATATTATAATTACTAACAGAAATGCTATCTTTTATTTGATTTTCTAAACATTGTTTGGCGTAATTGTATCCAGCGATGGAAATCATTAACCTTTCATAAATTTTAAACATTACTTACAAACCTGTATTTTTCTGAAATAAAATGATAACTTACGTGAAACAACTTATCTTTCAATGATTTTTGATACCTATTCAATCTATTGAGTGATGATACAACTATCACAGAATAGTGAAGACGCGTCACTTACATTTATTTCATGACTAGCTGACCCAACGAACTTCGTTACGCCTAAGAATCAATAAGTGTTATGTTAACTTGATAACTTGAAACATGATGACTACCGAGCCAATCTTTAGTTGTTAATTGTGCGGTGGAAAGCCAGGCAGATCCAATGAGTTAAAAAATTCAGTTGGATAGTTGGTTGCCTCGACTTCGTTTGTTACACGGTCGATAGATTTGAAGGAATGTAGTGGACCAACGATTTGATTTTGAATTGTGAAGTTTAAATGATCCACATCTTTGTTCTTCGCCGCAAGAATTGCTCGTTCACTCAACAAATTGTGATTTTTGTGATTAGATGTTTGGGAACACTTTGTTGATGAAGCCGTCCTAAAATTCGGCGGAACGAAATCAATCCGTTCGATTCGTCAACAGGAATACGGTCGTTACCGACGATAGTCAAAGATCGTTTTCTAGCTTAAAGCATTTTTCTCTTCTCCTTCGGGGCCGAGTTAATAATCCTCATCTCATGACTATTAATTTACATGCTCCCAATTTATTCTTACGTGGGCAAAACTATGAGCAAAAACTTTTATTTCTAAAAACTTATACCTCGCTTAAGAGGTATGAGTCACCAGTTCCAAGGGCCGTTAGATTGATCAACGCATTGCCTAGAGAAGTGGACATTTTTAGTATTTGTGAACTGTTTGTAAAATTTTACTATTTTATTTCTTGATTTTTTATGTTGATTTTGATGTATTATGTAGTTTTATTTTATATTTTGTCTTATTATATATTATCAAGTAAATGGCGAATTGGCGTCAGCTGTTATGTCATGTACTGTAATTTTAATTTCTTACAATAAATAAATATATAGCAATTGCTTGGAAAAATCTTCGGCAGATGGATCGTTTAGCAATGCAACTCGCATATTTGTCGTCAGCTGAAGTTTCTTCACATAGCGCCAGAGTCAATGATTTGAGGCAAGCGTTTATTTCATCGGCAGCGGTCGATCTTGGAATGACTGGTAGTGTTTGGCGGTAATCGCCAGATAGTAGAATCATTGCGCCTCCAAAAGATCTTGAGTCATTGCATAGATCTTTCATAGTTCGATTGAGTGCTTCCAATGCGCATTTGTGCGCCATTGTCCATTCATCCCAGGTGATAATTGTATTTGCCACCAAAAAATTTGCCATTGCTGTGCAACGTTCCCTCTTAAGCCGAAGGTTTAGATGCGCGGAAATTTCAAAGGCTGCGCGGACCGATCAAATATTAATTGAGCAACTGTCTTGTAGTGCGCGCCAACCCGGAATGAGTGTGCGGGGACTTCTCAACTGCTGCGCAGCCGTGCACACGCGCAGCTTAGAGGGAACGTTGTTGCTGAGTGTTTTGCAATCTTGCATGTCGGTTTTTCAATGGTTTGAAGATTTAATGGCAATTTCAACGCTGAATAAGCCGTTCGGCATCCTTCTATCTACGTGGCCGCTATTCCAGAAGAAGAAACTGCCACAGATTTTTTTATCTCGCACGAACAGTGGCCATAATCAATGACATGAGGAATGTCTTCCCAGCTCCACCGGGCGCATCGGGGATAAATAAGCCACCATTTCCATCATCAATTACCTTCATTAACGTATCGTTCATTTCCTTCTGTTGAGGGTTCAACAGAGTTACATTCGTTCAAACCGATTGCTTCAGTGCATCTCGATCATATTCACGTTCACGTTCAGATTCTCGATTGAAAGCGTCGTTCATTCCACGATCTGGCGTTGGCATTCCTAACTTGACTAACAAACTGCCGCACATAAGGTAACACATGTCTTCGATCAAAAGCAAAGCCTGGTTATGTATCTCTTCATTCATCTCGAGATCGGGATTCCTTGAACTGACACGAATTCAATGTAAAATGTATTCGGACATTCATCCTTGTACTTGTTCCACAGTTCATGGGGATTCGATGGGAAGCATGTCAAAATAATGATAGAAAATAACGTGAGTATCTGACTTGGGGATTCAGAAACAATTTCTTCAGCGATTGTCATGTCCCAATGAGTATCATTTTCAAGCAAATTGAGCTGTTGACATGCAAGTAGAAGCATTCGTCATTTTTCGGATGAACTGTGTAAATGCGACCAAGAGCATCAGTAGTCATTCGGATGATCAGGAACCGCATCGCCTTGCTTTCGACGTTAAAATTTCTTCGATGTAGCTTTCCAAGTGTAATAACGTGGCATCTTAGAGTAGAACAACGTTCGTGCAAACAGCGTAATATTTTTGTCAAAAAAATTATCATACCTAATTATAAACATAACCTTATTTCAATATTATCCGATTTTTTTTCGTTTTCATTTCATATCATCGATTTTTTTTGTTCTAATCCATACTCTAAATTTAAAATTATTTAAAAGTCAATCGTATGCAAAAGAAGCAGAAAGAAATGAATTTTGGAAACAACTTGCCATCTAGCGGATAAAGTCTGCATACGACGACATTTTCATTATTTCAAGCTGTTCGTCATTTGAAAACTGTATGAAAATATTAATTTTCTTCATAATTTCTTTGCCGTGTTATTTTTCCGATGTTTTAATGCTTATTCTGCTATTCTAGGCGGATACGAATTTAATAAATCAAAGATCATTACAATCTGTACTGCCATTCTCGAGATATACGTGGTGTAACCAACCCCACTTTGTTTTATATATATAGATGCCGCATTAATCGTCTTACGGCAGTGATGGGTAACCATTTTAGTCTGTTTTATCAAAATTATGAAAAAACCTGGCTTGACACAGATGCCATGTAACGTCTAGGAATATTAATTATTCTTGCAGCCCTTGTAAAATATGTTCATCATCGCTCGTAAACATTTGCCATTATTTATCATTTGCTAAATTTTTAATAGTAAAAATATTTGCAACTAGTGCCAATGCGAAAAATTATTTTGAAATAACAATTTTCTATCTAGTATGCTTGTCTAAATATAAAAAAAGGGATAGTGAATTTTTTTTTTCAGTTATCAAAGTATTTTATTAATCATTCAAATACATAGCACTAATGATAAATTATTCATTGGTCGACAAGTAAAAAAATCATTTTCAACTACTTGGTAAATATTTACAAATTCATTTAAATGTCAGGTATTTTAGTCAGGAAAATAATGGATTTATTTTGATGATAGTTTTTCTGTCAATTTAGTCGCAAAAGTCATGTGTCAACTGTGTTAATTAATACAGGTATAGTGAAATCTTCCAATACTATTATCTAATTATTCTAAATATTCACTACAAAATGCCAATGTCATCTTTCAATATTTTTTTTGTGATTCAAAAGCAGAAACAAACTTAATCATTTTGGCTGCTTGTAGATTACTGACTGAATATTTGATACTTCATTAACTAAAAAATCTTATCTTTCTAAAATTCTCTAGTAAATTATATAAATTGTATTCAATTAACTAATAAGATTGCTGTATAGTAATTTTTGTATGTGCCGTAATGATAGTACAGATAACTTTCAAATCCAGTCGACTGACAGCTGGTTGGTTTTGATATCTCATACCTACTATAAATAAATTGTCTACTCAATTAAGTTAAATATGATTGTTGTCAACACAATCTTAGTTTATAGAAATTACATAGCTGAATTATCCCAATTACTAATTTATGAATGTAACATATCATTTCAACGCGTAAATGCTTAACATTTCCCCTACAGATGTATATTTTTAAGAAACATGTTTTTCACTTTAACATCGGAAGTGTTTTCTAGCACCGTAGGGGAAGTGTTAAAAAACAGTTATTATATTATGTGATCTTCCTGAAATATTGGTGACAAGCAGCGAGTTCTAAGCAAGGCCTTAAACAGTCTTTATATTTTATGTCCTATGAATAGATACTCTGTTTTATTATAATAAATATATGTATAATACATACAATTAATTAATTTGAGAATTAAACTGTCTTGTAAGTACCACTAACAGTTTAACAATCCTGATATGAGGAACTTACATTATTATTTATGGTGAGAAGTAAACAAGTTTTTGACACCCATTGTTATAAAACATTTTAACCTTGTATTAAATATTTTTATAATATCTGATGAAGAAAAATCAATCATATTTAAATATGATCTATTCCTTACGAAGGGTTATGTTTATTTTTATTATTACTGAATAAAATACCAGTTACATGTAATTACATTGTGACGGTTACAGTTGTAAGCATAAGGATTTTTTTTATAAATTAATATCGCTGACATATCACTTATTTTCTTAATTTTCACTTTTATAAAATTGAGATTGTTATTCATATTGAGAAGCTATTTAAACCCTGGTAAAACAATGTAAATCCGGATGGTATAATTTAAATAACGATAATTATGTAGGTTTTCAATAGATATAGATGATAATGTTTTTCAGTTACCATTTTTTTTTTATTCAAATCCAAGCTCACAAAATATATAAAATAAATATTTAACATGCCAAATCAGTTGTTCTTTGTGTATACTAGTCAAGAATGTATTTTTATGAGACATGGGTCACTTGGGTGCAAATTGAACAGCTCAAACTCTTCAAATCATTTTCTCAAAACAAGTTTGGTTGGATTCCCCGCGATTCATTTGTTTTCTTACACTGCCTGCTATTGACTTAGCAGTGTTGACCGGAAAAGAAAATGATTAATCAATTTCAATTTTCATTCAACTCTCCACATTGTCGGTTTTCAATGATGAACACAAAGATGCTTGATAATTTTTCATGACTTCAGTTTTAGTTTTTTGATAGCTAGCATCCGCCATGAATGTTGAATTTCTTTGATCCGTTGTAGATTTTAAATTTTTCAATTTTGGTGAATGTGCAATCCTGTTCTTCACATTATCACTAAAATCTGGTAAATTTCCCGCATTTTCTGAAGCATCTCCTACTTCAGCTGCGTCCCCATCTTTTGCCACATTGGAAACCTTAAGGCTGCTTGCTCTTGCAAAATTTTTATTCCAACGATTTGACGAACACTTTTCTTTGAAACTGAAAATACCCCTTTCAAAACCAATTTTACCAGATTTTTTCTTCATATTTAAAAAGTCACTCTCACTGCTGAATTTGGTTTTGTCATTATTGCTTGAATCTTTACTGCAGCAACCTAATTCTTCATTTTCACAATCAGAATATTTCACCGGGGATTCATCAACACTGCCTGTTAGTTTCCTACACTTATACTTTTTAGTTTTGACTAATGAGTTACACTTATCTTTGTCATTACTTATCGGATCCTTAACTATTGTTTCATAATAATATTTACTATCATCATCGTGAACTTTTGCAAATCCGCTATACAAATTATTTGAATTCACTAAAATATCACAGCCATCTTGAGTCCTTTGCACATTTTTGACTGAACTAGTTTCAGCGGAGGCTGTGCCGTCATCTACACTAATGTTAACATTTTCTCCCATAGCTGTCGCCAGTTCCTTTTCCCACTCCTCTTCTTTTATTTCTCTTTCTTTTTTTATTCGCTCTCTCTCCCGCTTTTCCAATTCAATGTAACGGTTGTATGTAATAAATTCTGGAATAATATTTGGTGTCATCTGCTCAAGTGTTGGTGAATTTTGAGAGTCCTGTAAAAAAATAATAATACGTCCCTCAGAAATTCCATAAAATGAATGAATAAAATCAAATATGCAAATTGTATGTAGATTAATATTTTTTACTATTGAATAATCAAAATATAAATTAGTTCTCCATATCGTAATTATAATGACTAGTTGGTTGGCAACAAATTTATAGTTCTGAATAAACAGCAAATGAAAATTCGATCTTTCAGGACAAAGCTTAAAGCTTTTTTTTTATATCTATGCATCAAATTCTGGGGCCGGTGGAGCTGAGCTCCAATTTCGCTTTTATCTAGTGTATTTTGATGCGGCTTTTCCCGCGTCACGTACTGGATTTACCGGGACATATTTGGGTACATGGCCTATGGTTTTTGTTTTGTTTTTGTGGTGGTATTACGCGAGCTGAGTACTACAAGGTTCTAAGTGTCGACTTTTGGCCAAACAAAAGTAATAATGATGCAGTCTTAACTGTAGCATTATCTACATCAGGGATGGCGAACCTAGGGCACGCGTGCCCGAGGTGGCACGTTTGAGAATTTGGATGGCACGCGAACGATTTCCAAGATAAAAAAAAATATTTTTTAAGTTGAAAAAATTATGATAAATGTTTAATTTTTATTGATAGTGACTTTATTTTCAAGAAACTATTGTTATTTTTAAGCTTTTAAATAAAATTCAGAATTTTCTATTTTGTTATTTTTTTTACTGCTTGTCCACGCCACACAATCAAGAAATAATATTTGTGGATTTTTGGCACTCGGACCTAAAAAGGTTCGCCATCCCTGATCTACATGCTGTATTAATATTAATATATAAAGTCGAAATTTTGCTTGAATTCCCAATAAGCCGTAGTTTTATGTGCGCGTCGCAAGATATCTGTGGTTTCAACTTGATCACCTGAAGATGCCGAAAGGCGAAAACCCGGTCATTAGTGACAAAACTTGTGTGAATGTACATAGGTTTAATAATATCTTTTTATTTTGATAATTTTAATTCTGTATTTTTTTTCAATTATCTGATTTTGATCAATTATTTTTATTCTTTAGTACAATGGTGTAATTTTTTACCGTTATGATTTTTTGTATTCTTGCAGTGTGGTATTATTACATTTTAAAATATTAAATTAGTACTTAATGATATTAAACACAAATTACGAAAAAAAAAACTCCTTTTCCTAATTATCCTTCATTTTTTTTTTAAATATTTTCTCCAATAATAATAATCAAATTAGATATCTTCCATAGAATTCTTTTTATTTTAATATAAAAATCATAAGTCTGTTTTTTGAATCACCTGTGCTTTCATACAAATTTCAGTTAGAACCTTGTAGCACTAGCGGTTTGTTTGAATTTCAGGTGGACAAGGTTCTAATTGAAGTTTAGGTATTTCTAATTAACTATGAAGAACTATTTTTAACAATATTTTATTAATAGTTATGTCATGCCAGTATTATCATTGATATATACAATCGAAAAGAAACTTGAAAACATTTACAATTTTCAAAATACAAGCATTCAAAATTTTAAATGCCCATATCTTTTTTTGGTGTATCTGTCCACATAGAACCTTGTAGTACTCGGCTCGCGAATTTAGTTGTCATTTTTAGGCATTATAGGTGTGACAGGTGGTTGATACAGTAACCTCGAGCTGCATTTTTTAATTGATTAGCTGGAATAATCAATAAATTGGTGTTATGCTTATCTGATCAGTTAATTTTTTTGATCTATATATATATTTTTTAAGCATATGCATAGTTATTCGTTTTTTTACAATTATTGTTTTAATTTTTTGCCCTCTTTTTTTGTTATTTACTCTGGAGAGGAAGACAAATCAACAGCGTCTTCGGCCCTCGTTCAGGTTTTGGAGATCGGTGTTTTAGCAGTGTTGTTGACAACCAAACATGTGAATGTGAGGATCGGGGGTTGGGAGGCTAAGGAGGTTTGAGTAGAAGGGCTCTTCGCAATCACGATATGTTTGTTGAGGGTAATGTAGTCATTAAGTAAATTTTTAATAGACTGGTTGGGGTGATCCGCCATGTCGCTGCAGAACTTCTTCAACAGCTTCATGACATGATCGAGGATCATGTTAGGTTCATGTTTTTGTGTAACGTGGAACCTCGCACAAACCAGGATACTCCCGTGATCTTGCGAAGTGACTTGTTTTGTATTATCTGTAGTGTCTATATACTATTCATGCCCGCATGTGCCCATATTTGGCATGCGTAAGTAATGATCGGTCTTGTAATCGCGATGTATAATAGTAGCTTGCTTTTTACAGCGAGTTTACCCCTGTGGCCAATCATCAGATAGAGGCTACAAGTTGTTTGTGACACCTGGCGTTTTTTTTATTAGCAATATGTTTGCTATGCAAACAATTAATATTCAAAAATCTCATTGTACACTTACTTAATTTTTGACAATTTTGTAACCTCCCAACTCTTCTCAGTACGGTAAGGCAATTTGCCATAACTAATGACAAATAATGACGTGAACTTATTTTTACACAATTTATAAAGAAATAAATGTTTGATTTTTACCAGATCCATACTTCCAACTTGCATATCCCTTATCGATTTTTGTTTCGCCAGTCTTTTCTTTTTTTTATGCAATGGTCTTGTTTCAACAATCATTTCTTCTAACTCAAAAGTCGGGTCACAATTAAGATGATCTTTTGGTGGACAGAATGACGGTTTGTAGCGTTTCTGGAAAACTGTTTCGTAGTCTAAAGATTGGAATGCTGAGATTTTTTTTAGTTCGTCCAGTGAAGAGCAACGTCCTCCAGGAGAGATGCTGAGAAGCTAAAATAAACCATCAAAAGGCGTAAGAAAACAATTTAAATGAAATCGGTAACAGTCGAGAAGCTGGATAGAAGAAATGTATAGTCTTCATAGCTTGTTTTGAGATTGCAGTCTAAGCATATTTTGAAACATTTTCTTGCAAATATACTATAGGTATGTCTTTATTTTTGTGATATTGATGTAATATTTTGCAATTATTCAGTTACTTGAATAATAGACGATTGGTTTTACGCCGGTAGAAAAATAAGCCCTTGAAAAATATTTTGAAAATACCTTCACTATCTTTAATAAAGCTGGTTGGAACAAATTAAATAATAATAAATTTGCTCACGTAATTTCCTCCGTTACAATCGACATAAAATTACATTTTTTTCTACAGTAACCATTTTTGTATCACAATTGATCAAAAAAACATTCCTGATAATATTCAAAGCATCAGGGAGCACATTATAACTAAGATGTATAATGCAATTTACCCTTCTCAAAAGGTCTCCAAACTGCCTGTCAACGCCTTGAGGCATATTCAGCGACACTAGAAACAGCTGCCTCACATCCGACACTCCCGTTTGGGAGTGAATGTCGTATGGACGCTCGCCTGCAAACATTTCGTATGCTACGACGCCAAGGGACCACCAATCTACTGGATAGCTGAAAAACGAAAGAAAATCGCATATCTTTAATAGGTGTCTAAAAATAGCAATAGTTTTGGATTATTATTTCATAACATACAGCATTACGTCCCACATGCTTAGTTGTTGTTGTTAGATGTCCCAATTAATCGGGACTGTCACCTGTTTTGAGTCCCGTATCCCGGTGTCCCGAACAAACCTTTCGGGACGCCCAAAAATCCCGGTTTACAAAAAAATACAGGCATATTTATATTTTCCCCAAAATACTATAATTTCGCTGTTGTCCATGTTTCGGTATAATTGTCTATGATGTGACATATGCGAGTATATTTTCTCCATACCAAGACATACCTAGTATTGTAGTATTGTATTTAGTAGACGGATGAGAGAAACAGATTTTCAGTGGATAAAAAGCGTGATTATCTATTTACAAATAAAGAACTCTTGATAAGGCCAAATCTAGTGAGAATTATAAAAAAAGGTGTAACCTTTCAATTTAAAAACAAAACAGCACAAGTTTATGTACACTTTACACTGTATTATATTTTGTGTTTATTATATTCTTTTTTTATATGTTTATAACGGGTTTTATTAAAAAATAATAAATATTAAATTAAATAATATGTTATAGGTATATATAAACAAAAAACAAAATCGGGAGGATGTCCCGGTTTGACTTGCAAGAAATCTGACAACCCTACTCATGTTTCGTAGTTTGTATTTATGTTGACTGAGGTCATCTGATCATGATTATGATATGCAAATACGGATCATTTTCGAAGCGAGTACAATTTTTAATAAAGTTACAAAATAAGAAGTCACATATTAACTTTACTTTTCAATACTCGTATGTGCTTCGTCCAGTGGCGGATTAAGCACTTTGAAGGCTCTTGGCGCAATAAATTTCGGAGGCCCTGTTTTTCGAATAATATAAAAGTGTTACAAAACTCTTCGTAGAATAATAATGAATATCGAAAACTGAAATTGAAATATGAGGATTTATCTAATTTATGCTATTTTTGAGGCCTCTAAGATGTGAAGGCCTCAAGCGCGCGCCTCTTGCGCTTATGGGGTTATCCGCCACTGGCTTCATCCAACAAAAATTCTCAAGCATTAAGTCCTGGCATCGTTAAATTTTCACAATTTATTGTGCTTGATAATTGTGAATAGCGATGATTATCCGCTTGCCGCGCATTTCAATTCTTTCAAAGAAGGTAAAACCAGAATCTGTATTTGTCGAGAATCTCTATATAGGTCAGGCATGTCAACAGTGCTGACGCTACGTGCAAACGGAGCAGGCGACCACCTGTAGCGGTAAATCTAAAGAGGCGACAAAATACCTGAGTGCCTAAGGGAAATTTATAAAAAGGTTGGGAAGCACTGATCTAGGTAATCAAAGCCAACCCCTGGCTTAACCGCTAAAAAAATGTATTAAATATCAAATAAACGTCGTAAGAGTCAGTCACTAGATTCGCTAATACAGAACTTGAGACCTCTTGCACATCTATCGCGTAAAAATGATGTAATGAAAATTGAAAATAAAAATCTTAGAAATGTAATTAAATTTTTACAACTTTGTTGTTGTTACAATTTTTTAATATCGATTTATTGGCACCCAAATAATATAAGACTTAGTGGTGTTTCCGTTGGGTTTCCAATGTTTCCACTCATACATACTCATTAGGACGAGTAATAAGTTCCCCCAATCACTTAGCTCAGACATCGCTGTAATTCTCAAAAATTTATTAATATCAATATAGAATTAATAATCAATATGCAGTAGAGGTCTGCATGGGCCTGGGCCTGGCCCTCGGGCCACTACCCCCGAGGCCTGACCTGGCCTGGGCCAGTCTTTCCCAGAGTCAGTCTTTCGGCCCGTGCAGACCTCTAATATGTAGCGACAATATAATATATAAAAGTTCATGCTACATTTAGTTCAAGAATAACCAACAAAGATGCGAAACTCCCGTCACATCTTGTTAAACTATAAACAGACTTAAATAAAAAAATATACTTTTTTTTATTTATTGTTTAAAAATTTAAGGTACAGTACATGACATTATAGCTGACGCCAATTCACCAAGCACTTGACAAATATAATGAAAAAAATAAAAAACCAGTACATAATACATACAAAATCAAGAAATAAAAAAGTAAAACCTAACAAGCAGTTCACTTATAATTAAAATACTATAATTAAAAATGTCCACTTCTCTAGGCAATGAGTTGATTAGTCGAACAACCCTTGGAACGGGCGACCCATACGTTTTATATATTTGCCAGGGAAATGATAATACTTCTGTTGAAAAATTAATTTTTCTACCACTATTAGTTTTTTATAAAACCATCATGAAACAAAAAAGTTTTTTCGCCTGCGTGGAAAAGTCGACCTTTTATAAATACCACTTTTATAAATGTTCACTGTTAATTTACTCGTGAAAAAGGTATCATATATTTAAAAAAACACTCCTTTTACCAATTATACATTTATTCAATACGATCTGAACCGGTTTTCGTCATTACGAGTATTTTCCACTGATAATAATATACGTTAATACTGGGCTAATATATTACTAATCTAAGTCAAATTATTAAGGGCGTAACAAAAAATTGGTAATAGAAATATGCTAGGAATTAACACATACAAATACAAAATATGAATAAGTGACACTAGATTTGATATATATCAATAATATAAATCCATAAATCGATTATAAAATCAATTATTCATAAAACTGTCTTTACGGAGATCCAACCCTGTAAAAACCAGGGCTTCGAACCGCTATTTTTTTTGTTCCGGTTCAAGTAAAAATATATATCGGTTCGGTTCCGGTTTTCGTTCCGGCAAAAATAACGGTTTTTAACGGTTTTCGGTTTTCGGTTCAGCTCGAATCCAAAAGCCCAGGAATTTACCGATTTGCCCAAAATACTAGTGTAAACCGACAAAAACCGATATTATTTTCGGTTTCGTTCCGGCAAAAATAACGGTTTTAACTGTTTTTGGTTTTCGGTTCCGTTCCTGCTCGAAGACCTGGTAAAAACCTTAATCGAATAAGATGAACACCCAAGAGAGATCGTTCTGCTACAGGATTGGATAGTGACGAATAAATAATAACGAATATTTCTTATTCGTACATATTTTGTACATCGTCCATGAGTCATAAAAATGTTTGTTAAAAAAATAATATAATCTATAATTTACCTATTTTTGTGTTTTAAAGCAGTGTTACAATTTTTGATGGGTAAGCTCGCTACACTCAAAAACAGTAAATATGAAAACAGCCTTGCTTGACATTATATTTATTATCAACATCAATATCACCCCTGACTTTCCCATGTTGAAATAGACTCTTAAAATTAGCTATATTTCACTCAGTGAAAAACAACGATTATTTTTATTACAAAAGTTAGTTGTTTTTATGAAATGCTGGACGTACTTTCATATATAAGTTAATTTTAAGGCGGAGTCGTCTCAAAGAAACCACTTTCTCATAAAAAAGCTATCTAATTTTGCAAAACGGAAATTCCATCCAAAGTTTCAAGCCTCGAAACAGTGGCGGTTTTTTTTTGTGAAAATCCATATAATTTCCTCGTTAATAAAAAAATAAATTTGTCCAAATGTTGTAACGAAATTGAATAGCAAATTTTTATTTTATAATATTTGATTTTATAACTTCTAATACATATATAAATAAGCCAGTAGTTAAATAGTAAACGCTCGTGGACTTTATCGTTCTCGATTGTAGAAACAGTAATTCGAATCCCCGAAAGGACTCTTAGTATCTAACCGATTTACGGATTTGTGGTAACCATGGGTGCTTTTATTCATTTATTCTTTCCTCAAACTATCATGTTATTCTTACATTCTCCGAAAAGAGTAAAAAGATAAACAATAAAATGCTTAATAGAAAATTTAAATTAACTTTGATTATTCCACGTACTGTGTTACTAACTGTGACACGTGTTTCGCCTCTTTCAGAGGCATCTTCAGACTTACTATCGCAAAGTTTGCTTAAGTAACAAAATGCTTTGTGTCAAAACACGCCAGTAAAAATACATAATTTACTCAGAATTAAAAACACACGTAGTTGAAAAATTATTAAGTAAGATAGATTTTCAGAAAAATTAATGCATCCTGTTGATTTTTTTCCATAGTACCTAATTAAAAACCTATCTATTTTTTATTCAGTTAAACGTTTTATATTGAATACAAATTAAATTATATTCGACATTTAATCAGCTATATATTACAATATGAAACCTACGTTTGATATTTAGATAAAACGTGTAATTAAATTTTATACACAAAATATACTTAACTCGTTTAGAAATACAATTAGTAGTTTGATTTCTCCAATTTTCACGCAGGCAATTATCATTGTTTTACCAAACATTATTTATTTTGTAGTCTCGCATTGCTTCGAGCCGGTCGGTAGGATTTTAATTGAAATTAAACTATCTTTGTATTTTCCATAGGTACTTAAACATCCGTAGATCTTGTTTAACACAAGAAAATGAACCAAATTTATGCACAGGATACAATATTGTTTTTCGTATAACATTACTCTGTGATGTTATTGTACTTCATATCCCAAAAGGACGCCAAATTTTGATAGCCAACAGACTCAAAGTTTATTAAGACCCTAGGTACGATGTTAACGTAATTTGTCTTGCATACATAGACTGTTGGGCAAGAGCTTTCTTCGTAATAATATTATGAATATGAACAAAGTTACGTTCGTAACATACCGACTGTGGAAAGGAAAAATGACATAACCTACACATTTTACAAATTTTACAGAATAACACAAAAAATGTTTGTTGATGATTTTGGGCCAAAGGCAAATTATGCAATATACGCAATTTTTTAGTGCATGAAAACTTATAAACTGGTTTTGAATTGATTTTTATCTGATATTAATTTTAAAAAAATTAAAAAATAAACATTTTTTTTCAGTCTGTCTTTTATTGATCGTAATTTTCACGTGACCTTCTTTTTTAAACTTAAAAGCTAATTTTAGATACTAATTTGGCATTTTCAGCTTACATCCTTTTGATAGAATGTGAATTATGTTGTATAGATTGTGATTATCGAAAAAGAGCTGTTTTGAAAAAGCTGTGGATTACGTCCTTTTTTCCTTTCCACAATCGATATGTGCCTGTATTATCCAATGTACCTGTAAAATAGAAACCTTTCATTTTACCCGTACACAATCAAAAATGTCAATTTTACATAACTGAATCGTGTTTGTAATTTAAGTTCTGAGCCTTTGCGTTTATTTGGTCAATTATATAGTATTTCTACAAAACTTCAAAGGTTTTCTCGGCTTGAATTAACTTTTTTACAGTGTTCAAATCAAAAGTCTAATATTAATGATTTAATAATAGGCGGACCAAAACGATGTGATGCTTTATCGCAATACTATATAAAATAAAAACGCGTATATCTTCGTTACGCTGTAAGCCGTAAAACGGAAAGTTATTGTAATTATTATTAGGTAAGTTATGAACCTATAGATAAAAAAGTGCTTTCAAATATTGATATTTAAAATTAAGTTTTTCGATGAAATTTAAAAAAAGATACACGTTGACGTAGCCTATATAAAATAAATGGAGCATCATGGTTGAAGTACAATGAAGATGACCAAGTACGGGCTTTAGGTCAGTTCTTTCAATTATACATTTAGAGAGACATATAAGGTTGAGAGAGAACTAATTTTATGATTAAATAATCAGTACGCTAATCGTTCCTTTTGAAAAAAATCCGTTTATAAATCGATTTAAAAGTTGTTTCCGGTCCTCTAACTAAAAATATATTAAATTATATACTACATTTGTTTCACAAAAACAAAAAGTCGAAGGATAGTTGTCATAAGACAATAAATATTTTCCGTCTGAATTCTTTTTATTTTATACAATATTACAGACTAAAAGAACTGTTAGTTTTTCTATCAGTTTGATGACGCCCGAAACGTAGTTGGCTTAAGTTTCTCTGGGACATGTTTTAGATTGAGATAGAAAAAAACTTTGATAAGACATCCGGGACCCTGCAGTCAATTCAGTGTCGTGTATACGTGCTCACTTTATATGAGTATCTGAGGGCTATGGCCGAAGGAACCGTAATGTTACTGAATAAATAACCTATCACCAATAATGTTCGAGCTCTCAATTATGTTGGTTGATTATTAATTTATTTTGATATTTTTTTTAAGCACACAATAAAAGGATTACATGATACTTTCTGAATTTATTAAAATAGTCAATAAATATAATATATTAAAATTCAATAGAAATATCCTTGATATCTATGGCAGTCGAGCGTTAAAATGTCAGGAGATATTGGAGTTTTTTACCACCAAAGATTTAAAAAATAATTATTAAAATTTACTTAATGTTAAATATTGAAATACTAATGGCATATTTTTTGCTTTTTTTCCAACCACATCCGCTCCCACTGTAAAGTATATAAACTGATAATGAAAGATTTTAAAAGAAGGTGTTTTTATCAGAATATAACTGATAGTAATAAGGTCGTGATTAGGGTAAGTCAAGAGATGTCAAGAATAGTAGATTAAGCTGGTTTTTCTACCAACTCCCCGTTTTTTAAAGAATTGAATTGATGGAAGTATAGTAAGCAATGATAACATCATATACAAATTTAAAAACAGTTTATAAAAGTGTCATTCAGAAAAAAACGCCCAAGACCGTCGACCACTTGGCTACGAAACCAGTTTTGTGTATTTTATATGACTGAAGAATAGGTTAAAAATAGTGTCGCCAACATATCTTGTTCCAATGTTTGAAGATATTAAACATACTTCAACGGATGTTTCGAAAAGAAAAACCGAGTTACTAAACAATACTCTATTATAAGTACTACATCGAGCCATAATCGTCAAAACAGCGTAATCGATAATTCATACATTTTACAGGAATGGCCAGGTTTTAATCATAGCAGAAGGTTTTATATCTTTTTTATAACTTCCTCTCGTAATAAGTTCATTAAATCGGCTAGTAAAATTAGGTCAATGAAAGTTTCTTTTTGTGAGCTTAATACGAAAGGAAGTTAAAAACAACCTTCTCAGGTAAAAGAATGAATTGTCGCTTACGACTTTCTGCCGATTATGGGCCGATTGAGCCCCTGAAAGGTGAAATAAGCCAAGTGGTATTTGAGAAAAGATGAATTAGATGCGTTTTATATTTTAATATTCTACATCTACATACATGTCTTAAATTATCGTAAACTTGAAGTAAGCTCAATAAATACACACCGCTGTAGTATTACTTTTCTAAAATAAAAATATTCAATTCTCCAAAACACCAAGTAAAGTCGTGATTATACTTCAATTAATTATTAAGTACATATAATAGGTCCAATAGAAAAATTTGACCATTTTACTACTTGGCTCACTACATTTTTTGAGGGCTCATATATTATATATATACGACGCAACAAGCAGTGAACATATTTGAAAAAAAAAGATTATTTTCTAATACGAAGTTTTAGATTATTTATGCTTGAAACAGAAACAATATATATTTACGATTTGCGGGTTTTTAGTATTATATTTCTACGCAGATGCTGTGGTCAGGAATTAGTAGCTATATACAGTAATATTACTATGCGCATTAATTCTAATCATTGGTTTGTATTCTTAACATTATTATTTACATTTGAAATTTTTACCGATGAAAAATTAATAAGCGCAATAAATACAACGCAGGAATTCTGGTATACCCTTATAATCCGTAAACAGGGTCTTTTCTGTAGAAGTGGCTTTTCATAGGATCAAAGGATGTCTTCTGGGGCATGCTGTACAACTCTCTGCGAGATTGCCTGTATCAGGCATTCAGAACCAGAGATTACTAATCGTAAAGCCTTTTTGCAATATGAATTTTATTAGTTTTGTTACAGACACGCATAAAAATTGACTGATTTTGTTAAATCTCCTAATTTGAATATATAATCAAAAATACAAGATATTAAAAGTTATGCAAATAAATATACGTATCAACTATAGAAACGCAAAAAGACGTAAGCCACCTTTTCAAAACATAATTTTTCGATGATCACAATGTATTCTAGTTAATACACGTTATATCAAAATGATGCCAAATTGGTATCTAAATTAAGCTTCTATTACTATAAAAAGGACCTGTAAAAATAGCGGCCAGGAAAAAAGACTTACAGAAAGGCTTAGATTAGAAAGGATAAAATTAAGATTGATTGAGCGAATAAAACACTAGCTTATCCTTCGTGCACTTCAAGGTTGTGCATATTTCTTATTTTGACTTTGATCCCAAATCATCAAAAAACGTTTTTTGTGCCTTAGGTTAAATTTATTATGTGTGGTTTACGTTCTTTTGCCTTTCCACAGTTTACATTTAAATTTACATGTTTATAAAATATTTTTCAAGTAAAAAAAAATGATATGAAAAAAACTTCGAATAAGCATTTTTCAATCGTTTTGGATGAAACTTAAAATATAAATAATAAATGGTGGATATTAATTTTATGGAACTACTATTTTTCAGATTCAATAAAAATATACCAAATTTAACTTTCTTTTTAATCCATGTCCGCTCCTAATGTGCATTTGGCATTCTAATGGAGGTATCTCAACATAAGTTTTTTTCTACAAAAACTGCTTGTTACTCAGTTGCTCAACCTCTCTTTGTTTCAAAAAGAGTAAGGAATTTAAGAAAGTATAGGGCTAGAACAGGACTTGCGGTTGGCTAAGCACTCTTCTAACACCCTTGTATTACAGGATTCGCCTTCGAGCAGAAGCCGAATTAAAAGACTGCTGTTTGTACTGGGATTTGAATCCGTGAGGTATGGTATGGAAGCCAACGACGTTTATCACCGATCATCGTGCCATGGACCCATCATATTTATATTAAATGAATAGATACATATTTGTTCTATGTACATAATTTGTGTGAAATAATATTTTTAGCATTGATATATTGTACTTTTAATTGATTTAAAATGTAGTGACACCTTCAATAAATATTATATTTTATAGTATGTTAGTAAGAAACTATTTTTTATACTAAACATCTTACACTTTCGGGAAATAGTGTCTGGTTTATGTGGTATTCTTATCAAACTACGTATATTACAAATAGTTGCTCTGTGTCTGATTTAATGATGATGTTAGAAGAATCAGTTCGAAAATTAAGATAAAAACAATAAAAAGTGACGATTATTTCATTTATATGCGTATCCCAAATCTTCTTTATAAGAACCAGTGGGAATTAAATTTGCATTTACTTAAACTAATATCTCTCATAACAAAAATATCCCTGACACAATAAAAATGTGTAAATTTTAACGATTCATTTTTAATAAAGACATGGGAGGGGGGCGTAAAATATTTAACTGTGATGAAAAAGGGAAGACTTTAATAATGCTAAGTTACACAGATCAAAATGACTGCGGAAAATAAATAAAAATTAAATGAAAATTGGTGGCTTATTTAATAATATACGTTTGTGTTCTAAAATAATAGAATGAATGGCAAGTATTAGTAATAAAATTGTGATGAGAAAATATGATAGCTGTATCTTATTATTAAAATACATAACATTTCGGAGCGGCAGAGACCTTTTTTTGAATTTATCGCAGCGATTAAATTAATGAAGTATCACAAAATGTTGGAGACGCCGATTTTATAACTTATGAAATTTTGAGGCGGACGGTTCGTTGTGCAAAAAAAAATCAAAAGGGTTTTCTGGGAGCGCTTACTTTGGTCGCTTTCACCGACGAATATAAAGTGGACGAATCTCTAATGGTGCGTAAAATATGAATAAATACGCACAAAGAGGACCACTTAGAAAATAAATTGTTTCTGCAAAGCCTTAAACGTTCAGCGCCTTAGATAATCTTTTGTGTGTATGTTGTCGTAATATTTTTGCGGATTACTAGTTATGATTTGTAATAACATCGATTTTCTAAGAAAAGCAGTAATGTTGAAAATTATACTGGTAGCTATTGCCAGTTATATAATTATTACGTCTATCATATTTAATATTGTTATTTTAAACGTAACAAATAACCAAAAACAAATATAGGAAAAATTCGGTTGCATGTAATTGTTACATTAATTTATTATTGATATATTTGTAGTTAAATGTATTTTCAACCAATTTATTTAAATGAAACCAAAACATTCACTTTTTTGATGACTTATTTCGTTTTATGTGAACAGAAAATTATCATTTATGGTATGGTAACTTAATTGTGAAAAATATTGTTATATTATGCTTTAAATTATGCGAGAAAGAAATACAAATTTTGACGATTTAAGTTTTACAGTTTTTTTTATATAAAAATATTGTTTTATATCAATTGTAAATCAGTGTTGCCAAGTCAAATATATTATATAACAGATAAACTGAGCAAAGCTTAATTTTATACATACGATATACAGTATATTGTTCCACTTAGTATTCAAGCGTTTTTGGCGAAGGATCGTGCGTAATAAGTAATGAAGTTCATTATTCTGTTTCCGCCTGGCCTAAAACCTCTTGATTATCTTTCTGCTCTTGTTTAGCGGTATTTAACTAAGTTGTAATTTATAATTAGGCCGATGGCCGAGAGTAGTACCGCAGTATTATCACCATTTTATTAACAGGGTACTAGTCCCTCAAAATACATATATTATTAATGCAATACAATGTGTACAGTGAAAACCAATTATAGTAAATTAAAATACTATCAATTATTGCATTTGAAAATTGCGGTTCGTTACTAGAAGAATTGAAAAAAAGGTCCATACAAATACCCAGCGCGTTGATTTGATCCAATTTCATCGGCAATTGATCAATTTACTGATTTTTAGTACTCCATTTTTGTTTTACGTTTTTAAAAGTGAACGAAGACTATCAATAAATGAACGGAAGAATATAAAATGAAGTAATTCATTCCAATTAAGCTGCATAAAAATAGAAAAACGATATTTTGTTCAAATAAATATTTTTAAAATGCGTTGTTTTTTTAATGCCCTCTAACAATTTTACAATTGTCATCGGATGAACTTTTTGAAAGTTTAATTTAAGTAAAAACTTTTTTCTTTTCGTTTGATATAAATAGCTTATCCGGTCGTGTAGAGTATTTATGAGAAATCTATTTTCATTTTAATGTTAAAATCATGTCCGTTTATGGAACTCATGTCAACTATAACATGAAGTTCATTAAAGCTCACAGACTAATTTGATACTTAAATAGATATCATCGTTCTTAAACTATATAAAGCAAAGTATTATCGTTGTATATGCTCGACAAGGAATTTCACAGAATGCAAAATTTGGCAGGTGTACCCAAGTATTAAAATATACTTGAGTTAACATTCGCAGCCAGTGGCACGACGCGTACAGGTTATTATCGAGATTTGTCGCTTATGGCGTTACCACTCAATTTCTGTTAGTATTGTTTTATAGTTTAAGAATAAATAAAGGCATATCAGTAAAAAATAATCAAACAATAAAATACGAGACTCTTTTTATTGTTTGACTCGATTTTTGATTCAGAGAAAATTACGATTATAATTCAACTAAATAAAAATAGTTAAATATGATTTACATACATACAACTACGTTTATCCACGAAATATTTCGTATTGCTGAAAATACTGCCATTATTTTTTTTTTTATTGCGGATTTGATTTAAAATAAACCGATTACTTACTCATACAAAATATTTTAACGCAAGCGTTGCCATATTATATTTTTTTTATGATTTAAATATCGCAGTTATAATACCTAAGGTATGTGTAAAGTAAGGTTAAATGTAACTTCACTTGTATCACCTTACCTAAACGTTATAAGTAAATTATGCAGTACTTACTCAAGATTTTTCAATGTTATCGGGGTGAGTTCGGTATTGGCAAAACCAGTCTTGGTAATATCAAATAATCTTTAAAAAGTATTGTGTAGTTCACTAATACGTACATATATCTATAATGTTATTATTATTCCTTTAGTTTTTCTACAGTTGACAGCATAGCCGGTCTTTTACATCTAGTCTAGAGTCTAGATTAAAGAACGAAGCTATTGAACAATTTTGACTCATTGTGACGACTTTTTCCCATAAAAAATATAATTTGTATTTCACATCAGTTTTATTTATTTAAATGTATGATTTTTTGCAAATGTCAAATCAAAAAATAAAATTCACGAACAATTGGATTGTTTTTAACAACACTAAGTGATTTTTCGCCAATAAAAATGATGTATCATATTGGAAAGCATGTTATTCAATATAAGTCGTATATACATTATCTGAGTTTATCTTAAAGCCTATAAAAGCATTACCTCGCACACTACCGGGTTTTTTTAAGATGTCGTAAATGTAAATGTAGTGTGACAGCAAATCTTTCCAAAAAAATATGTGAAAAACTTAACAAATACATTCATGCTGAAAGATGCGCTACTGAGTTTCTCAATTTGTCGGAGTATTAATGTTATAATAATATTTTTCCCCACCGCACATGTGTCTCGCTTTGCGTAATATGTAAATTATTCACATTAATGCTAATCTCCTGTTTTACGTTCGTTTAACAAATATAAACCAGGTTTAAATTTTGAAAATTGGGAATTTCCAGCGCCGTTACATGTTAAATGAATTTAAATCTTCGTTTTGAGCCGCGGGGCTGCGAATTCTAATTAAATTTATGTCATCTTGAGTGTTTATTATAAAGGTCCTTGTACAAAACGAACGTTTACATTTTGTTATGACATCTCTTAAGTAAGCTTCTGCATTAAAAAAATGATTACATATAGTACTCTCAGTAAAATAGTACCGTCAGTTTGAAATTATCATTGAAGCTATGGAAATTGTTGAATATGTACGTAATAGCTTAAGTTATATAATATTTACAAAATATTTTCCACTTCTCTTGAACTGTGATGGAAATAAAGAAATATCACATAAAAAGAGTGGAATCGATGGCAAAAATATGTTCGTTTTTATTTATTCCATTTAAATCAGTAATACACAACCTTTTAGCGAGCCGCACAGAAACAAACTATAGTCGCAAGGAAAATTGAAAAAGTACGCTCAATCCTCTTTTTATACGGGAGATACTTTAAACGTAAACAGCCGTGCAAAAAAACTGTGTAGAAAAAATGAAGTGAATATGGATAAATGAAAGATATGTTTCATTACATTTTTGATCGTGGTATTTCAAAACAGAGCAACAAGAGGATTAGGTGTAATTTTTTACAAAAAATGTTTTTCAGGTGAAATATTTAGCTATGCTTCAATTAAAAAAAAAAACTACTTTCGTACAAATTTTAACTATTTATTAAGATGAGGACTGACTTCGCTCATCGCGATCAACTGATGCAAATATAAATCAAAACAAGGGAATTTATACAATGGTATAGATAAATTATGTAAATAAATATTTATTTTTGAGCCCTTGTTTGCTTAATTAATTAAGTAAAATCATCATCACCTTCACCATCACTTTTATACAATATGTACACTGTCAGGTGAGTCGTTCTGTCGTCAAACTTGATTATTCAAGCAATCCAATGTCGTGCTAAGTACGTCTCGGGTACAAATAAATTATTGAGTTTGTTCTGAGGTTGTCTTGTTATTTTTGGCCACGAAAAAGGCCATTTCCATTCTAGGCGGCCTTTGTATTTTCCAACGCAGGCATGGGCAAACGTTTTAGCGAAATTCTCACAGTAAAAATCCAAAACAAACTGCGAGTCGCAACTAATATGTATTTTTACAATTTTTATTTTACTTCACGATAAAAACATATTCGCTCGAAAATTGAAATTCGATTTTAATTTTAGCATAATCAGAGATGATTAAACCATCTAAAATAAGACTGCTGCTAAGAATTTTCCCGCTACCCCCCCTTATGTATATGCAATTAATGTGTCAGTACCGCCATCCATAATGCAATACAAATTAATAAAATAAACAAATTTACTTTTCATATTCTCGGGCCGATACAAAACTAAACGTGACCTTTCTTTTCAACCATACATTGTTGTGCTTACAAATATATAAAAAGATTAAAAAAATTGACTTTCTCAGTTATTTAGGTTTAGTGATAGTATTCTATGAATTCGTTCACTGAACATCTGCAGTGGTGATAGAGTTTAATCTAACCCCGCGTGGAATTGAAAGATACATCAAGAATATCCTGTTCTCAATACGATGTTGCAAATTTATCGAATACCTCAATGATGGCCCCTTTTTAACTCTTTAATAATATATGGATTGCTTAAAAATGTTTTGGAAAAGAGTAAAAATAAATTGGTTTCACAAATATAGCTCAAGGGCCGCAGAAAAAGACGTATGAGGTCGTTCTTACCATTTCGTGTTTAATCGGCTCAGTTTTTCTGTGATATGACAGCATACATCTCGCCATGTAAACAAGCTAGTTAACTTTAAGTGTCTAAAAATCTCTTGTATTATTTTTAGGAATATATCTAACACGCAAATGAACACTAACATAAGTTTTAATAATAGCAGAAAGTACAAGCGTCGCAACGCAAACAGAATAAAAAAAGTTTAATTGTAAAGTTTAAGTAAACACCTCGTTTTACAGAATAAGGTGTAGCAGATAGGGGTACACACTTCTTTGGAATCCATTCTGATAATTACAAACTTATAACATTTTAAATTTATGTCCGTTGCATTGCAGGACGAAGAAGCGTTGTAACTGCAGTATAATGGTAAAATTAGTACACTAGCGATCAGATGAGTCTGTGCTCAAATCTCGTTACGGTAAATATCGTATATAGATGTTCTCGAGGCCTTGGACATGGGTGTTTGTGATGTTTTTCTCATTGGGCTATTCTTAAGTTAAGTGTAAAAAATTTCATCGAGCTCTCTTACGTGATTTAAATTAAAAAATATCTGATGCCTTGGTTATTATTACATGGTAAATATTTACTTTTATCCATATATATAAAGACTGATAGCTTGGTGTCGTTAATACAACTGTTCTGTGTATCTAGAATTTGCTAAAAAAAATTAAAGCCAATAAACTCGCATATTTAATTGATTTCTACGTTTAATGGTACAAAATAAAACTTTTCAGTATGTAACTGTCAATTATTTTTTGATGCTTTTTAAAATATATTTTTGAACACAATGTTTTCTATACAGGGTGAGGCTTGCTCTTCAAAAGTCCTTTGGAGGATTTACACTTACTGGAGGACATTTGTGATTAATGAAAAGCAAATTTTCATGATAAAAATCTGCAGGGATTTATTGATACAGACATAAATCTTTGCTTGAAAAAAGAAAAGAAATTTATTTCAGTCGTCAATGAAATCGAAATGCGTTTTAATGGAAATACAAATAAAGTCATTTCGAAGATAAACTGGCATGATTTTTTTATAATTGTGATAGTAAAATTTCACAAATAAAACCTAAATTTTTAATATATTTTATGCTAGTACTGTAGCGAAGCCGTCAACGTTGTTTGGCTTTCGTCTACTTGGTTGTTTCGAGAATGGAATAATCCATCTATTGATTTTGAAATAAATTTATAGATTTCACATTCCACTCATCCCTAAATGCAATCCTGAAAATTTGACGCAGAGAAAGCTACTGGTAAAAATTTACAAACTACAGTTCAATCTTTATCTTCTCAAAAGAACAGCACTGTGTGGCTAACCTATAACCAGTTCTCGGTCGAGAAACGTATAGTAACAAAACACGACACAAGAAAATCAAATAGTTTGAAGCATAATTTATTTGGGTATATCTCACTGAACTTATTTTTTGGTCTATTGCAGTCATGAAGGAACTATCCAGGGAGATTGGTGAAATATATGGCCTGTCTGTTTATAATACCAGGCGATGTAAAATAGCAATATCTCAAAAAGTAGCTTATTCTTCATTCAGGCTGAAAATTTCTCTGCGTGACTTCAAACAAAAATAGATTTGAGTTTTATTATAAATTCACAGATAGCTATGCTACACTGAATTTTGATCTTAATTTGAAAAAATATATTTGTTGATAAAAATGCAATATGTTTATAGGCTTATTATTATTATAAGGCTTGTAAGTTAAATGCACGTGTGAATAAAAAGTTTAAAAAACAAAAATTTATAAAATTCATAAATACATAAAAAATAGCACGGATTCAAAAGAAATGATTTTTGTAAACGTATTTATTTTTTTCATTGAGTATAAAAATGAAACCATTAAATCAGTTCTTTGAAATACGTTGAAAGTATCACGAATGCTCCAAATTTTTCCACGAAAAATAATTATTCAATGTATTTAAAATATTATGGTCGGATACTATACATAATCATGAAAGATTTTAGAATTATATTAAGTTTAAAAAATTTAAAGCGTTGCTGCTTTAACCTGCATATTTGAATACCATAATAATGACACTGCTTTAAATTTACAATTCATAATACCGCGCCCCATCGTTTGAAAATAATAACATTCCCCTATTTGCTAAAATTAAATATATAAAAGCGAATTAGCATACACTTGTAAAATTAAGAATTCAACTATATAGTAATATATAACAACGCACACAAAAATGCCTGCTATTTTTTGCAAACATATTTTTATAAAAGCAAACTAGAAGACTTTTATTTTTTTATGTTAGGTATTTTCTCTGCGAGCGCTTAGAATACTTCGTGGAAATTCTTGGGTTTACTTCCAAAACAGAAGTGGAATCGTATAAAATTTTACGATTCATTAAATAATACATCAGGTTTGTCTACCACCCATATAATACGAAGAAGATTGATGACATTCCAGTGAATATATCAAGTAAGTATTTCATCAAATATATCCTGCACACTTATTTATATTACTCTCTATTATTCCCATTTATTTATTTTATATTCATGCTTTGTTTTTAATGTTTCTACGTCTCTATTAATAATATATAACAGAAAGTATGCTTGTCTGTACTTCACAAAAACTCCTCAAAAATGTTAAATAGTCGCGACTTTTCATACGTCATTTGAGCTGCCAGTTCTAAATCAACTGTGCAATTTTATATTTCTAATTTAAACTTTCAACTGAGTAGTTTCTATTTAAATATCTTCGACATCACCTCAAACAGTTGTCATATCAACATAAACTGTCATTAAGCCGGTTAACTTTAACGGTTAACCAAAAATATTACAGTATAAATGTGACGGATGGCAAAGATTCGTGCTACAATCGTAAAATTAAAAGATTATCGACTTAAATATATCACCTCTCTAATACTATTTTATTTTCACCTCATTTTAAAGTATGTTGTAAAAACTATGTAATTTCTGCAAAGAAGTTGGCTCACAATCGAATTACGACCAAGTGTGTAAAAGACTGGTGTTGTCGTCGAGACAATGCCAATGATCCACAATAACGGTATACATTCGTCACAGAATTTTTTTCTTACGTTGTTATATATCATACATTTTTTTATATTGTGCAAAAATTTCAAATATGTTTGTTATTTGTGAATCTTGCGTTATAACATAGTAGTATGATAATAAGTAATATCAAACCAAGACGCTGTGAAGACGCTATTTTTCTATTCCACTTGGTTTATTTCAACAGCGCGGTACGCTCCGTCTGTAATAAAATATTTTATGAATATGACATATTCGTCAGAATTTTTAAAATCATTATAAATTTTATATGAAAATGAGTTAGCAGACGAAAAATGGATGAAAGAGAGTAATTAATTTGTAAACATATTACATTATAACAGCACTGCAGAATTTTACTAAAAAGATTCTACACGAAGCGTAGGTTTTATAAAAAAAAGTAATGAAAGAATATAATATGCTTTTTTTTTGAAAAATTAATATTGAAGGTATATCCATCAGTCATACGACTGTTTATGAATTTCCTTATGTTACTTTTTTCTTTGAATTAATATCTTTTCGAAGTAGTGAAATATCCATAGCGAGTACAATCTTTGAATGTGATTTATTGTCCCTTTTTAGGAAGTGATATGTTATTAATGTTTCTTTTTAATATCAATCTTTTTTCTTTGCTTATGTTAAGGATTGGTTGTGAAATTATAATTATATAACAACGACAAAAAAAATAAATAGGATAAATGCCTTCTTGTTTGTATCTAACTCATTCCTTGCGTCAATGTGAGAGGAGAAAACTCAAACCGCCATTTTATAATTCATAAATTAAAATCAATGTATACTTTGATAATAAATAACCTTACGATAGTTTGTTTAAAGTTAGTTCGCAAAGGAGCAAATCACGTGTCACAATTTTTATCACAATCAATCATAAAACAAAGTGAATTTTCATAAAATTACTGCCGGATGCATTTAAAATATTGTATATTTATATTAAGCTTTGTCTGATCAGTAACTAAGTGGGCGACTGTCATATTAAATGACCGTCATATTCGGATGTTATGCTGACGAGCTCGAATTTTCGTGTAGACGATTTCATATCAATCAAATATATTGTTTTACATACATGATCAAAAAATCCACTCATTTATTAAAATATGTTCATCGAAATTCTAATTTAACTCGTTCTGCGATTGATTTTAAGGGTTTTACGGATATTCTTTTAAAAGTTTGTCCGAAAATGATTGATAAAGAATTCTAAATCGTAATGGTGTTTTATATTTTTTAGTTTATTGAAAAATAGAGAATATTTTACGACATGTGGCCATATCGACTCAAAATGATAATTCTCTGCCAGAAAAATTAATCAAAGAGAAGGTTTTAAACTGAATAAATTTTAATACAATCAAAACCTCTCATCAAACCTAATATGATATAGATAGGTAGTCTTTGAAAATTCCCCATGGTACTCATCGTTGTACCTACTACCGCCCAATACAGCTTCCCACTATTTTTATATTATGTATTGCGTAACGTATTAACGTTATTCGTGATCAAATTTTTGCCATGGATGTACCGAGGACAAATTTCACAAGACTTAGATGCATGCAATGTGGTGTACAAAATTTGAAACAAACTCATTTTATTTTATTAAAAATTCTGCATTTGTAAACAGTTTTTATGAATCGAGTTCCACTCGTTTTCCGTATGGCGACGAAAACTCTTTGAATGCATGACCGAAGGTGCCGATAGATTCGACTGATTGTCGTATCGTTAGAAGAATTTTTCACGTTCACTGTTCATGTATGGACATTTCCAAAGGATGTGATCAGCATCCTGAATTTTCGCACATTTATCTACAGTTTTACAAGAGCTTGGCAACAAAGTGAATATGGTCGCTTATGAATTGAATAGTCAGTAAGGATAAGTACTTATATTGATTATAAAAATAAAGAAATGAACACTACACGCTAGTGACTTAATTCTAATGTAGTTATTTTGATTGCCAATTATTGGTAGAATATGTCATCTAAATTGCTTATTAAATGATTTTGAATAGTTTTCCAAGAAACTTGTAGAAGACGTTTTGAACATTCATTCTAAATTAGTGGAACGTTTATAAATCACTACTGGTTGACAAATAATATGCTTCAAATATTTAATAGAGTAAAAAATATTTATATATTGAAAAAGTCGCATGTCTTTAGAATAATCATCAATTATCATATGATATTTACTGTTGAATACTTTGTTAGTATTTTATTCCATTTATTTTAACTCAAAAAATAAAATAAGGGCTTTTTTCAGTATATTTATAAAATGTTTTGGGAAAATTGCTGGGTCTATTTCAAAAGTTTCTCTCAGTCAATACAATTTAACACTAGATCGCTGTATTGACACCAACTTATGATGCGGGAGTCTCAGGCGTTGTAAACATTATATTTGCTAAAAATATATTAATATTATTACTTAAGAAATTTATGACGTGTTTTATACTTTATATAAATACTGTAATCTAGTAAATATGATTTTTTACGTACATTTAATTTTTTTGGGACTATTATTGTCTCTCAGTTTGAAGCATAGGTCAGATTTTCTTTTCTTTCTATATATTATGTATGTATACCTTTTAAAGCACGATAATATAAGGTTCAAAGATAAGTCCCGTGTAAATCTGTATCGGGACAAGAATATGAGAAGATAATTCGCTTCTTTTCATCACCGTTATGGGGTTTTTATATTAAAACAATATTCTGCATTGAAGCTACTCCCAATGCGCCAAATATTTAAAGATGAAAGATCATACTAGATAAACTCGATGAGTATTTACATGACGAAAACCCAAGACTTAGATCTCAAATTTATTTTTTAAAACTCTAAGCTAGATATTGACCTTACCAGGAATCGAACCCAGATCCACCTGATTGAGCCAAGCTCTTGCCAACTAGATCAAAGCGGGTGACCGTTACGGAAAGCGGCTTTAAAACAGCGGCTGCAAACAGGGCGGTGGTGGGACAATCGTCAGCAAATTTGTATCCTAAATGACCTAAATGTACCAGCTATTGTGAAAAAATAGAATAATATGACACGAACAGACATGGTTTGATGTGACATACTTTTTAAAATTTATTTATTTGTTAATTATATATAAACTCGTTTTTATTTTTTTCTGCATTGAATTATTTATTACAAGGTGCCATAGCTCAAAGAATAGTTGTGACGCGCGATTAACCTCGTACCATTAGGTAAAATATTTGTACACATTTTTGGAAGTTTTGCTGCAACATTTATAAATTTAGAAGTTTTGGATTTTAGAAATTTAATCAAGGCAAAGTCGTCAGTATACATATTATATAAGCAAAGTTAAAAACCCACTGACACTTAGCTGCACTTTGTAAATAATTTCGTTATTTCAAAAGTTTACAGATAATATGCAAATTTATGAAAATTATAACAATAACGCTAGTTAGTAAATAGCAAAGTTTTAAAATTATTGAAAACTTTGCATTTTGATAGTGTACATGTATTGTTTATTTTATTAGATATTTACATAACATATAATACAATATACCTAAATAAGCGATAGTTATAGACATCATTATTATACGTAAATTAGGCTTTAAAAGTTTTGATATATATTTGCATAAGTAAACTGTTTTTGATGTTTATGAGTCGTATTTATATTATAAAATAATAATAATATTTTATACCTAGTAAATTATTTATTAACATAAGCAGTGGAAATCGGACGCAAAAATTTTGACGTATCGAGGTTTTCAGTAAATCTAATCTTTCCTTATTCTCAGATATTTCGGTTTTACAGATATAATTCTCAAGGATTACTGTTTCTTAGAAATGCGTCTAAGCGAAAACTTTCTCAATCCTTTGTTAAACGCTGCAAACTGGAGTAACTCCAGTATACAAGTACAATAAAATGTAGAACTAATGCGATTTCCCTCACTTTTATGTATGAAATAAAATATATTCTATAGAAAATATAAATTCTCAAATAAGCTTTTTGGAAATTTATGTCTCTGTCACACTACAATATATAAATAAAAAAAATATGTTAGTCTTCATAATTAAAATATGTATATAAGGTTCACGTCGGAATTCAGCTCGGTACCGCCATTCACATGGAGAGGCAGTTACATAAATAAATTTTATTTGATGAAGAGTATGATAAATTATTAATTATAATACTTTATATCCATCAAAATACTAAATTTAATATATTATTAACAAGCTAAAAACGGAAAAAAACACTACATATAGTACGACTTGCTTAGTTCTAATGACTTCCGGCGCCTTTATTAGAAAAACTAATCGTCGCAAAACTTTCACTTATCTAGTAGATTAATGACAGTAGCGATGTTAATGGAGCTTTTTTGATTTCCTTGAATACTTCTCTACAGACTAGATTGCTGATGGTATTTTTTCGAATAAATTGGCGCTAATAAAGCCGATTGTTTTAAGTCAGTTCAAGTTCATCCGTGCACTTGAACGCCTGAAGATGCCGAAAGGCGAAACCCGGGTCGTTAGTGACAAAATCTGTGAGAATGTACATAGTTTGAACAATTCAAATTTTTAAATGTCTTTTGTAACTAGCTGAAAATTGATTACTTGTTCTCAAAGTAAGTTTGCAATAAATTTATATAATTCAATCATTTAACAGATAACAAGAGAAACATATTTTTCTTTGAGCTTTTGCGTTCAATACAAACATTGTACTTTAAAACTGTGCTTAAAGTATGCTAGAAATAAAATTATGCTTGTATTTTGGAAACCATCCGTATTTAATATATTATAATAGTAAGATGCCGTTGTTAATTATTTTGTACTTTATTTTCATAATTTCACAGAGGTTACAATAATATATTAATTGATTTGGCATTTACTTGGTAGAACTCCATTTATAACAGATTAAAATAACAAAGTATTTTAGCTCTACAGTTTTTAATAATTTTATTCGTTGATAGCTATTTCGGCTTGCGCCATCGTCAGAACTATGTTTAAACTAATATTTTGCTCAGCTATATATATATGTATATATAGCTGAGCAAAATGGGCCGCCACTACCACTTATGATGCTACAATTGGTTCTAAATTATGTTTCCATTAATATGCTCATCATTCAGTATAAAAATAAGACAACCAGTGATATCCTCAAAATAATCAAAACCTTCGGGCTTATTTTTCAAATGTAGTAACATAATCAGACCATGTTCCTTGTATCATTCTGTCATACTCAATAATATGTAAATATTGCATGAGCGATTTCACGTCAACAGTTTTTCGTAAATAACGTGAAAATTATATAAAATTCTCTATCCATAAATTGTTGATTTTATCTTGTTATAAATAGCACAAAAAATCTTTTTATTCCATATAAATGACATTTTATACATACGATGCTGTTACATTTTTCAAAAAATAAGTAAGTCTATGTATAGAAATTACATTATATTCATACAACGTTCAACTAGCAATATTATGTCATAATCCACTAAAAAAAATGTGGGTCACTTCATTTTGTTGTTCTTAGAACTATAAGTTTTTAAGATGTCAAGGTTTATAATTATAATTATTTATCTAAATGCTTTTTTATGTTTTTTTTATAGTTGAATACTTTTTTGTCATTCTAATAAAATATTAGTAATATTTTTTATATTTAATTTACAGAACTGTTAACCTCTTGATTTTATGTCAGTTAATATTTTTATAACGTATCGAAATTAATATGAATTTGGCGTTTTAAAATAATTTTTCATCTTAAACAAATGTTAAATGGAAAAGAAATAAAAATATGGCCCATTTTTTTATATTGATATAAAACCAAAATATATGTCAATTCACATGTATGAAATAATTTGAAAGCATTGTGTTATGAAGTAAATTTATATTTGTTAAAAATATCAGTACATATTTTTATATAAATTAATTAATACGTCAAAGTATTGTAAGAACAATTGATGACAATATAAATGTCTCTTTGTCAAAGTTGCGTTATATGCAGATAAAATGCAAATAATACCTTAAATTTTCAACCAAATTTATTCGCTTATACACAAATCGCTTTATATAATACAGCTGTTCCGACAAAATCACACATGCTGAACCCAAACGAGACATAATTCAAATTTTATAATGGATAAGAAGAAATTTTTGGCACCACAGCCATACATGACTTTGAAGACAAATACATAAATATATTCATTAAACTATTTGTACTGGGATTCGAGGGCCTTATAATCATTACCAAAGCCTACGAGGTTCAATCCTATGTAATTACCATAATATTAACTGTTGCCAAAACGATATCTTCAGAAAAACAAGTTATAAAAGGTTTTCTAGATTTACCGTAGTTCAAAGTACAATGTTTTGAATGCAGTATTTTTAAATTTAAACACGGGATTTAATATTGCATACCTGTATCCAACGCAAGCATCAGCTGCACAATCGAAGATCTCTGGACTCATATACGGCTTCGTCCCCGACATGCTTGTGGCCAATTCTCTTTCTCCAAGTTGTGTTGCTATATTGAAGTCCGTAATATGCGCATGTCCTGGAAATAAATAGTATTGAAGCATCCAGGCAATATATTGAATGTTTTACTTTCAGCAAACTGGGTGGGAGTAAATAATAAATCTGTAATATGGCAGTATATTACCAGGTTTCACATTAATATGCTTGAAAGCTTTTTAGTCAATAGTGTCGTTTACTATTTCAAATAGCTTGGATAAAAAAGTATGTTGCGTATAAATAATATAAATGCATTTTCATTTAAAACATAAATTACGACTAAAAATAAGATTATTTGTATTAAAATTAACAAACGTTAATTATTATTTAAGAGCCGTCGTTTGGCAACTAATTTTCAACTAATAAATTACAAATTAAATAAAACTTTTATCCTAACGTTTATTTTCAACAAGTTAACTAATAATCATTTTTAAGCAATCAAAACTAGAAACATCAATTACAGACAGAAAAAGAAGAATATGTATTAAAAACTTTAATACAACACTTTATTTGTATTTTAATAAACATCTAAACATCACAATGAAAGCCATTTTTCGATAAAATATAATATAGAAATGTATAACTTTATCATCTATTTTTTTGTATTGTGTTCACAAGTGAAGTCACTATCTATATATTAATAGTCGATAATGTCCTTCCGTCCGTCTGTATGATGTCCCCGATTTCCCAGAAATTTCTGCTACTACGAAAAATGGTTGTAAGCAAACTTAAACATTATTCCAAAAATTAAATAATTTACAATTTAAATACTGGAGGGCAGGGCTGTCGATATATGCCCCGAGATATATTTCTTTTACTATCAGAATTTCTGGGTTATTCAATAAATATGTATGCAATTTATTTTTCACGCCAGTAAATTTTATGACTACTTTAAAATGCAACGAAAATCCCCCCGTTGAGGTCAACGGGCTTACAGCTAGTATTTTTAATTACTATTGAAAATGAATTCTCATAAAGTAACCTCGGAATAATAAAATAACGAAAATACAAATTTCGTAAATAATTCACATACCACAAATTATCTAAAATGTTGCAAAAACGGATATTCACAAAATAAAAAAAAATATCTGTACAATTTATCGCGAAATTATATTATATTTGACAGATCTTTTAAAAAAAAAAGTCCGTTTTGTTGCTGAAAAATATGTTTGCCAGTCTTCTCAATTATGCTGAAAAAATATAGAAAATTTCAGAAATTGCGTCTTAAATTATGTTTGTTTTCATGGCTATTAAGTGTGTAAGGACTTTTTGAAGTGTGACTGGGTTAACGGGATAAACTTGTCCAATTACTTGTCAGACCAAAAGTTACTTTTGAATAAATTAGGGCCAAGACCTTATAATCGTTTTAAAACTTTGCAATTATCTGTTCCCAACCTAAACATTTTAAATAAAATAGGTAGCGAGTTATATAAACTTTACTTTAGTAACTAAATTAAGTGAAGAAGATGAGACGAGGAGAAAATGAAAAACCGAATAGTTGTAATTGTTACATGAAAGCTTTGTTACATTATTTGGCAATTAAAATTTAAATGGTTCACGAGTTTAAAATAACTTATCTGGTATTAAGAAGAATTACACTTGGAAAAATTATTATAATAATTTTTAACTATATTTTATTAATTAAATTTAATTCATCAAATAAAAAAATCTATATAATATAACACATATCATTATATGTGTGTTTTGTTTGCACACGAGAAAAATATTAATTTTGAAAATATAATTAATCGTTTGATTATCAAAAAAGGTTCAATTATAAGTTTTTTCAACAGTTTGATGTTATATAAATAAACATGGAAACAAATTTTGTAGGAATGTGTTAATTCCACTGTTAAATTTCGTAATTTTTTGTATACTTTCATTATTAAATTATATGATAAATTAGTACATTATTTTTCTTCACCTACAATTTTTAATCATTTAAATATTTTAAACAAACCAATTATTTTGAAAATATTTTTTTTATTTAAAAGTACCTGTCAATAAATTTTCCAACATTCAGCTTACAATAAAAACGTCCAGTATCAAACACGGCACAGTCAGTTTCAGTTTATTTTTTCAGAATAGCCAAAGGTTTGTTTGGCTATCTTTTAACAAAGTTTCATCGCGGGATAAATTTAATATATAAAAAACCCAGAAACTAAGTATCAAATTATTAAGCGTGAAGATTTTATATTCCCTACAAAAAACTGAATGACATTCAGTCAGTTGATCTAAATCTTAAGATAAAATTAGCACTCAATGACTTGGCCTGTATGATAACAAGATACATTTGGCTTGTCCACTTTTGACAATAAAATCTTTATTTTATGTTGATTTTAAACACTTGTAGTAAGATTATGAAACTAAAACATATTTTGACGTGTAGATATTAAACTTCCCTACTGGAATTAATAAAAAAAATATTCATCGGCAATAACATGACTTGGCCGTGTTTGATACTGCACGCCTCTAATATAAATAAACTAAAGGCTCTTATTTATTAAGGGATTGAAAATCATTGTAAAAGTTTTTCGTCAGTGTTGTTCGTTAATTTGTTTTGAAATAAATTAAATAGAAACTAATGTATATTTTGTTGCTTTTTAAAACATAATTGCAAAGAGATTCTAACAGTCATTAAAAAACAAGTTTTTCATTAAAATTTATAAATAAAATTAGTTATACTGATTACTTTAATAATATATTCAAAAACATCTTATCTCGATACATTTATTTATTTATTTATTTTTGATAGCCATCCACAAGTATTATTACAATTATTCTCTTGAACAATCCCTTTCACTTAAATAATGAGATATTTTATATAAATTTACAGTAATTAATTGAATTTTACCGTATTAAAAAGCTTTTTAACCATCGTATGTAAAGGCCAATTCTTTTAAAATTTCATGTAAAGCAAATTTAGTTACATAGACGGAGTAAAAATATCTCAGTTACCTGGAAAAATTAAATTATCCCTAACGATCAGAGCTGATTTTAAATATGAATGAAAAAAATCAGCATGAAAATGTTATTTTTCTCGTTACTTTTATTTAACGCATTTAGTTTTCGCACAACGCTGATGAAAAATAAATCCATTTATGTGTCAGTCAGTATTCATGGACATTTTCTTTGTAAATTACATATTAAGGCGTGAAACAATATTATATCTAAAATTGGCGTCATAGCAATATAATAAGTTTATTTTTGTACACTAACCTAGAACGAAATTTCTCATTATTATGAGAAAAAACAAAATATTCAACAATTTCGAATGGTTTAAGTAAAAAAATCTAATTGCCTGATAGATTCATCTGTTTAACAGTATATAAACATTTTAGAAATGCAGTGAATCTCTTGTTGTAAAACTATTATCCGGCATTTAAAAACACATTTTTTAATTTGTTTATTTATTGATTAAAGTTATTTTTGTGTGACTGATAGTTTTAAATATGAAAACGGAAGAACAAAGTTAATATCTGAAAACGGCTTAGATGATGCAGTTTATTTTTTAATTATAAATATTATCGAAAAAAAAAGTTATTTATTAAATATACAAACATAAAAAGTATATATGTAGGTACATTATGGGAAGTCAATATGTGGTATTAATTTTATGGTATACTTCTCCACATAGAACAAACATGTGGAGAGTTTTTACTACCTACGAAACCATTTAGTAGTTTTTTTTACCAGAAATTGTTTTAGTTAGTCACTTGACTTATCTAAAGCAAAAAAATGTATGGGGTTAGGTTTAAATTTCAACCAGTCAGTCAGACTTTTTCGATATATCGTCAGTAATTTTATATAACCTAGTATTTAAAAAAAATGCAAGTTTTCAGTAGACATATAAATGTACATTATTATACCGCGATTGCTATCGCTATATCACTAGAATGGTGTTATCTTCAATATATTTCAATTAGTTAATCAGGAAGGAAGCAAAGATTTTTCCATCTCTGCCATTCTCTCTTTCATGCTAAACATAGGACATGGCCATATTATGTTTTGCCAACTTTTTTGCATAAGGTGAAATAAAGCATGATTTTTTTCCGATACGAGTTAAAGGAATATGTATGTATTGAAATTCTGAAATCATTACTGACAAACGATGAGATACGTACTTGTAGAAAATAACGACGATACATACATACATCGATTAAAACAAGTATTCTGAGAATTAAACCTTTTTATAATCAAGTGGGCAAAGACCAAGAGCATTAGCCAATTGGCTACAAAGCCACATACGTTTTTACGCTGAGTGTATATGTGGATACACAAAAAACTAAATCATTATTTAAACATGTTTGTGAAGTGGGCATGAACAAATAAATATTTAAATTATTTTTCAAACAAATTATTTAGTAGTAGGAAAAATAGCTCGAACATGCCCTGTTTTTATTTTGTACACCATATCAGAAGAAATGTGTAGAAAAAATAAAAATGATTAGGTACATTTTCTTTCTCAAAAGGTTGGCGACCGCTTTTGTAAATTTTTTTTTTAATAAAAATACCATTTTGTCAAATCGATTTGACGATAGCGAATCACATCGGCCTATGCGAACTAAGCATAGACGTTGTATCGGATACTGGAGGGAAAGATAGATGACTTTATAAAGAATTCGTCGATGAATTTAGCAGTCAAGTAGCTTTTCAAAAAGTCGTGTATTGTAGGTGGATGGAGAAAGCTCAATCCTGCCCGCTTTTTTTACTGAAACTGTGGGATTCATCTGATGTAAAAGACTTTTTTGTAGCATCCATTAAATGATTTCAGTGAAACTGAAATAAGCTGGAATAACCTACAATACGTATAAATTGACAAAATAAAGATAGTCATCTGAAAGTTTATTTTTCTCAAAATAGATAACGAATATAAAGTAAAATACTTAACTAGACTGTGTTGAGTGTTAGATAAGATAGTGTTAGATAACATGCACACTCTTTAACTGACCAACCAAATTATGATTTGTAAAAATCTGCTAAAGCGTTGTTAATTAGGTACCTATATCAATATTGTTTCTTTACAGTAACTCATTATCAATCATTGTACGCATTTGACAAAAGTTCTAGTTAAAAAAAAAAAAACGATAATTTCAGATTTTGAGACAGTTTTTCATTATTGATTTTTTATGTTGCAATATCACATAAGGCCGGTTTATGTTTTTTTGGTTTTAAGGCAACTAAGGCGAATATTTATTTTTTTCAAAAACTTTCTTTTAAGATAGTGAATTTGACATTATATTTTTTCTGATACAAATTATTCAATACATATTCTGTCAAGGTATCTTTTGAATGTTTGGTTTTTTTAGTTTAATAAATAGAGATGAAGAGTTTTTGTAATGGAAATTTTTTGTACTTTTATCACGTTTCTGGAAATCTATAAAATTTTCACACAAAATGTAGGCAAATATTCTTTTTTTATCACTCCGAAAAATCACTTTGCACCGATGAATCATTTGTCATTTATTTGAGAGCATTCAAAACACGCCTTTTTGTGTTTTTTTCTTCTTTTAGAAACTGAATTTGCAATCGGTATAAAATAGGGGTTAAAGAATGTTGTATATGCCATCACTTTTATTGTTAGTCAATGCTTTATTTCCGTTCATAAAAATGTAACGCATGTCAGAATAGTCATGTAATTATAGTTAAAACCAAATAAATGAATATTTTTTATGATGATTGACTCGAACTTAATTGCTTTGAATTTTTTTCTAAAAAGCCATCAATTTAAATAGTTTTAAATTGAAGAAAACTTAAACATATTTCTTAACTGCCAATTATTATAAAAACATCTGATTAAAATCGATTATATATTTAAAATCTCTTCTATTCGATTAGAAATCTGCATCTATTTTTACGTGACGTTTTTATTTTTTTTATTTAATGGATTATCTGTTAATGCAATGTAAGTAGTAAATAATTTAAAGCAGTTGGTGTAGAGTACGTTCTATATTTCCTAATTGATTCTGAACCCTTAAATATTTTTTTAATAAATAAATATTTAGAGAAAGGAGCTGTAGTACATTAAAGGCGTAGATTAAAGTTCTTATTTTGTTTCTGAAAAGATCAAAGTCAATAACTAATTGACAAATGAACGAGTTAAAATTAAAAGATGAACAATATTTCAATACAAAATAATTTTGTCAATGACAATAAATTAAATTTATTAAATAGTAGTAAAAATTTATGCAAATTAAAAGCTGTCTTGTCAACTACTTCAAAAAAACTACATTTAACTTTTATAAAAAAAGCAGACAGCATTTTTAAAAGTTTTTTTTACCATACTCATATGAAAAATACGACTGAAATGTGTTTTGGTATGATATCTATTTCAAAAACACATTATTCGACTATTAAATGATCAATTTACTATAAAATTATATGAAATGGAGAATAGATATATCTTTGAATATCAACTATTTGGCATTAAAGATTCATTGGAATGTTATGAAACGTACTTGATACGAGAGCGTCGGCATAAATTATTCAATGATAAAAAATATCTCGACTTTTATACAAAAGTCGGCATATATTTTGGATGGGAGAAAAGACTCGCGTAATTTTATTTGCAATAAAAATATATTCTCAATATAAAAAGAGAACAAAGAGTACAGGGTTAATGAAAGAAAATACAATAATGAGTAGCTTTGATTTTTCTCTTTAATTCATAAAACTACAATACCTACAAAACAATTAATTGTCTTGTTTATAACGCTGTTGACTTGTCACGTATCTATAATATTTGCGTAGTAAAAATCTGTGCAATTTGAGAATCCTTTTTATTGAAATATTGTCATACTTGTCATTTGCTCTGTATACTTTTACGGGTTTTTCCTAAGCTTGTAAAATGTTTATTCTAAAAAAGATGAGACTGATAGAGATTCAATTTTTTTAGTGTATTATCAATTGACAAATCAAAAATAATATTGATGAATAAAGTTTAAATTCGATTTTCACGTGAATGTTATATAATATAATATTTCTCTGCACACTAATGTAGAAGCTGAAATTCAGATCTAGCACTGGTAGAATATTACCGTACCGTCAGCGTTTGGTGGCTTTGTGCGACGGTTATCAGTATTGAATTATTACTATTGTAATATATGTTGACTGTTACGATTCAAGTTAACGTAACCGACTTAAGAGATGCGATTCAGATAAAACGGTTACCCGACACAATCTATCAAACATCTTTCAAACAAAATTATCGGATATTGTTTTAAGCCGTGTTAGTCGCTAAGTATCACGAGTTAAAGCTCATAAAAGCGAGAAAATCACATACAAAAAAAACTTTTCCATCTGAAAATCCATTTAGCTTTTACAACTGCGTCTTTTGAACAGAAAATAGCCGACGTTTTTTTTCATTTGAACGTTTTTGGCTCGCACGGGAAAGAATCTCAGAAAAAATGGTTTCAGCTTATCAGTATCTAGTACTCCACTGTAAAAGATCTTCGTAGACGAATACAATTCTTGTTTTAACGGTCTATATAAAAACTAAGCCAACGTAAAATAAATTCTTGTTACATAAGCCCGTTGTTATTATGAAAAAGTAGTAATTTTTTATACCTGTATAGCTTACAAATAACAAAAATAAATTATGAATATGCAATCAATTATTATTACTGTATATTTCTGTTATTTTTTTTTGAAACCTGTAAAGCGTGTTACATTATTCACTGACTATTTGAATAAAAAATGTTTTATATTAATGTATTTGGATAGTTACCAAATATTTTTTACAGATGGCCTTACTGTGCCTTGTCTATCCATTTGTAGGGTTGCATAATAAGCTCTAAATTGGAAGTAGACTTAGTTAATATACAAAAATAATATTGAATAGTAAATAACCACGAACCAACTAATTAGTAAAGTATATAAAAGTAAGTACCCAGTATATTCTGTGAAAAATGTTAATTTGTATTTTTTGTAAGATAAATTCTTTGCGTAAAGTTTTAAGCGTTTTGGAAATTGACTGACTAAATATTATGATCGTTTAGCAAAGTCAATAAAGGACATTTTACTGACGTGGACGAGATGCCTGCCAGAAATGTTTTTTTGAGGGGTAATCGTTATCTTACTTTGATTGATGGGTGAAAAACGACTTGTTTATACTCACCAAACATGCGACACAAGTTTGGGTAAACTTATACGTGATATTTTAATATGGTAAATTATCGTCTTTTTATATCCAACATTTACAAGCTTTGAAACAGTGACTTAAAATGTTGACTTTACTGACATCAAATATAGCTCACAGTATATTGTATAAAATAATTTTATGGTTATAGTTGTAATTAATAAAATATATGTAATTTGTATTAATTTTTGAGCTGCCACTAAACTAACGATAATCGATTAAATGCTATTTGAGTATAGCCATTTATCAAAAAATCTTCATGAAGGTTGGTGGTAAATCCACAACACAAAATATTGTATAAAATAAATTAATTACTACAATATATTTGAAGAATTTAATCACCAAACCGATTTCACGAAATCATATATAACGAGAATGAATGAAAATCTGTATTTATTGTCGATAATAATCATTTTAGAACATTTTATTTTATTTTAGACAATAAATACATGAAGAATTTTAAATGAGTGAATGGTATAAATGTTATGTTTGAGTATTATTTCATGAAATATAACCGCCCCTGTATATACAAGAGGTGCATTGATCCAATGCCACATTGACTAGCCGCCACTGCCCGATAGAGAAGACTTTAAGAGAAGATTAAATTTTCAAACCATATCATATTTAAAAATTGTTCAGAATCTATCACATCACTGCTTCACTGTAAAATATTGTCTAAACACTCTAAGCAATTCGAAATTTTTCAATAAGTATGTTTTGTAAAATTATAAAATAGGGATGTAGTGAAAATGTTATCCCATTGGTGGGTTATTTGTGTAACAGAAAAATATGTGTGTGAACAGAATAAAATAACGATTTTTTACCATCTTCGTCGAGCAGAATGTTGTCTGGTTTGATATCTCTGTAACAAAAGAATAATAAAATAAATTTATTGTTCGTACCTGTCGTTGAATCAATGGAATTTATATAATTCTGTCAGCCTTATATTCAATGAAAGTAAGAACTTGTTTCGGAATAATAACGAAAACTTTTTCCAAGGCTTTCCTTAGAAGGAAGTGATACCTTATTGAATTCCCGGTCATACAAACTAAGTTAGGCGTTTCAAGGATATATTAACTGACGTCATTTACAAATTCAATTTATTTTCTCTGGAGAATTTTGTCACAATAATCGAATCAAAGGAAAAACAAACAATAGTGTCTCGTTTATTAAGTCAAAATTGATTTATATCTACGGAACACTTTGCAATAAGATGATAACTGTATCAATAAAAATACACCAAAGCAGTAATTGTGTAATGACGCTTGTAAGAAAACAATGCTCAAATCAAGAAACGGGTTCCGTAGAGAATTTCAATAACGGTTTAATGATACTTATCTTAAAAAACAAAATTAAATTAGTATGAAATAATTGGTTCTATTTTTATTTGAGAGCATACTAAAAGTGTATCGTTTGTTTATATTTATTACAGAAACAATAATGTATTTTATTTGAATTTGTAGGTTAATATTTTTTTTTCTATATTTTATTTATGTTATAATATTATAATCGTCTTCACAATATGTGTCAAGTGCATGACGCATTGGCGTCAGCTGTAATGCCATGTATTGTATTTTTCGTTTCAACAACAACAAACAATAGACATGTCAAATCGTTTGAAAATTAAAATTTGTCATCAATTACTTTTATTTTTATATTTTGTAGAAATTGAATGACTGGTTTATTTTAAAAGTGTACTACTCATTTTTTTTACTCTTGAGTCAACATTTATTCATAAGGATCGGGACCAGGTTTGCTCACCACGTGCATTTTTAACTAATTCCTTTATAATATAATGCCTTTTTAACAACTCTTGACTGTGCAAACTTTTAAAGTAACTAGTTTATTGTTTAAGACTTAAGCATAACGTAAATAATTCTACACAAACAGGTTCATTAAAAATTCTAAATTGATTTAATTGGTTTTAGCTTTATAGAGCTCCTTTAAAACATGGTAAGCATATCTCTTAGCTGAAAAAAAATAACATTATATTATTTTTATTATAACCATTTCAGAATCACAGAATGGAATTTTCAAAATTCATTAATGCTATCTTTATATAAAAAAAGCTATTAAATCTGAAAATTATGTTCGATTTGTAAAATATTTTAAGATACGAAACAACAAATATTACAATTTATCGTTAATTTCGTTTCACAAGTGTAACTACCATTTAATAAAATACAGATGTAACTACATAATAATTATTTTACGTATTTATTATATGTGACATTCTGAACAAACAGCATGCTAGTGGTTCGTGGAATTCACAAGGGTGAGATTATTGGTCTGAAAGGTTGGCGACCGCTGGCTATGAATATTTATTTTCAGCTAGGTACATAAAAAAATTTCTACTAAATTATTTAATCAAGAATATAATTATTTTAATAGTTTCATCAATTAATCGTTAAAATTCTACATAATATGGTGTTCCAATAAAATATGATTATCCCTTTGGAAATTTCACTCTGTCCTCGGATTAAATAACATCAATAAAGTTAATGAACTAATTCATTTTAACAAGCCTTCCATCAATAACTTCATAGTTATCATAGTTTGCAAATTCAAATCATCCAATCATAATTAATCTTCATTAAGGGTGTGTAGCGGTCTACAGCGAACCTATAATTAAGAAAAAATAATAAGTGACTTATTTAAAAACATTCGTGTAATTGATAAAATCTTACTATTGACTTTTTACAGATAAATTTTATTGAAATACATATTAAGGAATGCTTGGACGTTTTGAAAATATTATTTAGCTCCATTTTATTAACAATACGAATATTTGTAAAGAAGTCATTTAATTATTTGTTTAAATTATAGATGTCGCTGTAGACCATAAAATACACTCTCAAAGAATTTGCAACATTTTAATAAATTATTAATTAACTGAAAATTTATGCGTTAAAAAAAATATTATTTCCGTGGTGGTGTGGTGATAAAAAGAATCACGGCTAATTGAAAGAATGATGAAAGGAATTTGTTGCTATTTTTGTTCATAAATAACGTTATATTATTCATTTGCTGGAACAAAACTGTGTACATTTTTATATTAAAAATCACATTTCCGATTTTTATATGGAACTAAAATTTGTATCCACTATTTAATTATCCATTTTTCCACTATTGTATAGTTTGTAAAGTAAATATTGACAAATTATCAGCAACAACAAATATAAAACGATTCAATTTTACTTAACATAACTAAACAAGCCTTAATTTATATGATTTTGTATTTTTAGAACCCAACAATCTGTGCTAATTGATTGAACGTGTCTTCAATTTTTTTTCTTTATAATGGAAGATAATTTAAGTTATAATAATATATTAAGTTAATAATTTTGGAATATTTCGTTACAATTAAAAGATATAAGAGTTTGATGGTCTATTTATGGAAATTGAATTTAGAGATACACTAAATTTTTCACAAAGTAAAAGTAGACATTTTTAGTAGCCTAATAAGAATTTCTGAATTACCTGCTGTGGTCCAGTTGGTTAGAGCTTGCTCTACCAATCACGCAGGTCTGGGTTTGATTCCCGGTGAGATCACATTGAATTTGAGATTTATTCAATCCAAAGTTGTGATCGAAGACTGGGTGCTTCTGATGTTAATTCACATTATTTCCTCTCCTCCCATCCTTCTGATCCTTTAATAACTGACTGTAGCAATAGCCATTAGTCAATCACTAGTCCTGTTCTAGCCTTAACCTAATTTTCCTACTACTCACTTTTAAAAAAGTGTGGTTGAGCGAGTGAGTAACAAACTTCTGTTGAGATACCTTCATTAGAAGGCCATATGCTACACATTGGGAGCAGACATGGATTTAAAAAAAATAAGAATTTAAAGACAGTATAAATATCAGTAAACTATTTTGATAATATGACGAGCGGTTCTCTTATTTCAGCGTTATTACTCTTGAAATTTCTTTAAAAAAAGTTGTAAATAACTATAGTATTAAAGAGTTTTCTCTTTTTACGCCCGAAAAATAGTAAAAAATCTCCCTAAACTTTTTTTTGTTAAAATGCTTGCTATCTTTAAAAAAAACTAAAATCATGTTAAATTATTCAGAATAAGAAGCAACCCTAGTATTTCCCTTTTTGTATTCAGTGCCTAAAAGTTCAAACAATGTCATTTGATTGAAACTTCCTCCTCAACTTTATAAATTATCCCTAATATCTTGTTTAATATTAAAAGCGTACTTTAGCTCAAGATTAAAAAAATATTTTTATTTTTTAAGATTGGCATTTTCAAAATACACACCAAAAAACAAAACAGGTGCCATCAAATCACAAGGGCATTGCGTACAAGCTACTAAAAGGATATAAAATACGTTTTTATTCCCTATAAAGGTTCATTCCCCACATTATATTGAAATCTCAAAGGACAACTATTTGCTTCGCCTCGATGTATTATAGGGCAATGCAGTGGCCAACAGTCTTTTTTTTACTTGAACATATATTATTTGTGTGGTGAAAATGAGAGTCTAAAGAAAAATCAAAGCATTTTTCTTAATAAGAATACAGTAAAATAGTTACGAGATTGTATTAAATTGCTGCGTAAACGACCATCACAATTGAATGTGTCATATTCATTTTATATATACCTTTTTTTCAAGTTCTTTTTTAGGCAAGTATAACGGGTGATTATCTTGGCGCACTTGTATACCCGTGAGCCCTGGTTGCCGCCCGCTGGTGTGACGTATTTCTTTACCGCAGAAGTAAATTCGTATTAAGTTTCAAAAACTTATTCGACTCCGCTAAAATTCTCGTTTCCTTCGATTGAAATTCCGTTTTCAAATGTATTATTTACTTATTTATAATGAAAGAGTTGGATGAAAAGCAACTATTTACTGACTTTAATTTAAAATTGTCATATTTTGACTGTTTATTATAAAACTAAAATACCGTATAAATAATATGTTATTAACTTTTAATGTGTTCATCGTCAAAACGTGGCAAAAAGACACTATATTTAATTAAATAAAACACTCATTTTTCCTAATTTCCACTTTTATTTTATTGGGTCATGGACGAAACCAGTTTTAATCATTTAAAATAAAAGTGAAATTTTTAGTGAGTAAATTATTTTTTTTATATTTTAGCGAGATGAATTGTTTTCGGTAAAGAGAATTCAATAAATATATATTTTTAAAATGAATGCTTTATTTATCTTGTCAAGCACAAGAAAGTTCGAGCTGTTTATATTACATTTAAGTTCAAAAGATTTGAATTTATTTTGAATCTAACAAGTAATTTTTGGTTTCTTATTGACATCCACAATAAAAAAACGCTTTAAAACAAAAATACAATGTACAACTTTTCTAAAAACACTAGTTGATTTGAACTAAATTTTCAAAAAATAACTCATGGGCAGCTTAAAATGTACATTGCAACGCCGTAGAACTATGTAAAATCAATTACAGATAAACTTTGAACACCTGTAAACTCAAACGGCTTATTTGATTAAAGCTTAGGTGACTGATTAGTTCATGTATAACATAAGTTAAACGATTTTTACCATAAGAAAGAAAAAAAATGAAGTGGTCGTTAAATATAGAGATGAGCTTTTAAATATATATATTATTTAAATACTGATTTTAATATTGACAGGGAGATTAAAATAAAAAATATATTAAATGAACACATACACATTTTAAGTTATTTTTCTATTTAAACGATATTGATATATTATAGTATGCGTATATTGGCACAAAATAAAAAAAATATGGGCTTCTGATTTGTTTTTAGAAATATTTTAATAACTACAACGAATAAGTATGTTGAAATGATTTCTGGGATAAAACCGAATAGGAAAAAAAACGAAAAGGATACAACTGAAGAGGATAAAACAGGGCAGGATGAAACCGTTCTTCAGGAATTCTTAACCTGATTGGTAAAAATAGTAGTGACGGGCGCACCCCGAGTTTCTAAAATAACAAGCACTTGGTAAATTTTTGTGAGATTATTATATTCTATCACAGAGTGTGAATTTTTTTTTTTCGTAAAGCCACATGCATTTATATATTTACAATTTTCATTTACAATTTTAATTAGAGATATCATAAAATTAAATTTGGGATTAGTTGCTTGAAAGTTTGTAGCAGGTGTATGACAAATTTACTGGCGCATTTGAGCCTACGGGCACATGGTTTAAAACCCTTGTCGTGCACTGAAAAAACCGGACATGGAAAAACGGTACATTTAAAATGTTTCTTTTCTTTTCATGACTTCAGTTTGAATAAATGTTTAAAAAATGATTTTTAATTTAAAAAAACGTCAAATAATAATCGCCAAAAACTCAAAACGTCTGAAGATAAAAGACTTGCTTCTTGCGTTCTGACCAATTTACATGTGAAAAATTGAGGTGATCCGGGGTGAAATTATATTTTCAGAATGAATAAAAATACCCTTTTTATATACAATTTTTTCAATGCTAGTTTTTGCAATTTGAGTAAAAGTATATCTGGAATTAATAAAAGAATGCCCTTTCTGTGTAAATAACTTAAATTAATGTTTTTGTTGTGACAGCTTTATTCATAAAACTCGCAAGGAATATTTTGATAAAGTGATACTGAAAACTGAATTTTCAACTAATAATTGAGCCTTTTATAAAATTGGAGTTGATTAATGATACATTCAAAGGAAATACCTTTTTTAAAAAACTCACACATAGGTATCGCTTACAATCAAAGCAATGTTGTTTTTGTATTTTAATTGCATTGTGTTGGAAACAAATGTTAGTATATAAACAACTTTTCAAAACGGACATTCAGATAAGCATATTTTTTGAAAGTATATGCGACTTTTCAAAATTTATTTCTATTACGTCCAGCAAAATACAATTTCGCTTTCAAAGATAAATTTACTTCGAGCATTATCATATAACGTAATTAATTAATAGTGATTATATTTTCTTTCCCAAATGCTTTTATTGTATTATTGCATAAAAATATTAAACTACAAATGATTAAAATCTTATGATAAAAAATAGGTTAAAAATACTTTATACTCACTTTTTTTAATATGTTTGATATTATATTAAAAATAATAAAGAAAATTACTGTTGAAAAAGTGCGATACATTTTAGGTGGCATATATTTAATTAAGAAATTAAATACATTAAAATGGTAAGAATAAATAATTTAAATATTTTATCGTATGCCTTGTCTCCTTTTTAATTTTTTCTCTGAAGTTTAAATATTGTTTTGTTTTTTATCTCAAAATGAATGTCTTCATCTAAATGTGTTTATCTAAATGTCACCAAACACAAAAATTTAAAACAATCACAATAGAAAATATATTAACATATTTGATTTTATATTTAACATCTCATATGCATAGAATGAGACTTGATAATGCTGCAAAAGTAATAGCATTTCAAAAAAATATTGTTTTTTAATAATAATAAAAAAATGAAACTCATATTTTCAAGCGTAAAAATATATTATTAATTTGTGTAGGTGAGTGAAGCAACAAAATGTTGCTCTCCGTAAAAATAATAAATTCACGATTTGATAGTATCTAATTACACGAATTCTTGAAACTGAATATTACGTTATTATGTGTGTTTTCCTTACAATATATAAAGTAACGTTGATTGAACGTGATTGACAAGATTCATAAACAATAGGAAAACCAAGCTTTTATCACATACATTAAGAAATGAATGCTTCTGGTAATATCGCTGTACTTATGGTTAATGTGATGGTGTAATACATTTTTTATTCTTCTCTCTCTTGGCTAGAAGATTTAGTATTATTAAAAATTAATGAATACAAATATTTTTCTATCGATTTGAACCACCGAACTTAAATTTTTATTAGAAATATATACAAAGTGAAAACGTTATTTTTTAAAGAATATTATGATTATATTTAATTCAATTAAACGATCATAAAATATACAAAATCTAGTAATTTAAGAAACAGAGTTTTAAATCACCAAGGGTACGTAATAATCATACTATTGTGTTTTAGAATATAATACCTCTTTATAAAGAGAAAAAAGGAAATTGTCGCTTCTTTGAATGGCCTACCCTTGTTCAGATGCCTTTTATATTCAAGTACAGCCTCTGATAATAGATTTTTTGCTAAGTTTAATTAACTTTTAGCTACGGAAATGATTTCGTTACGGTAAAAATTCTGCAAAATATTTCTTTTCATAAATAATAATTGTGATAAAGGGTTTCCGTCGAACGGGTATCAATTAATTAAAAAATAATTGCGTTTTCTTGTCATTGATATATTTTTCATTCTTAAATGATACTGATTTTTAGTAAATGTAGCTTTATTAGAACTGCGATTTTACTATCTTAAAAATATTTGACAAAATATTCAAAGTCATTACTTTTTATATAAAATTTCATAGAAAAGTTATTTATCATTATATATAAATCGATAATAAGGCGTTTCTGGTTTTCTAAAAGCATTATTGCACATTTTATTGAAATATGGTTGCTGCTGACACACTACATCATGACAACATTTTAAGTTTTGATAGTATATACTAATAGAGTATTCAAAAAATATAATTTTAAAATACAATTTATTTATTGATATGTGGTGTTTTATCAGGAAACAAGTATAGATATCCGATCCCATATTAACAAAATAACGGTAAGAAACTTCGAAAACTGTAATAACTTATACATACATAATGACTGTATTGTCATAAAACACCTTGATTTGAAAAGACTTATTAGAGCTACGAAAAATGTTTATTTTACCTGTGAAGTATTCGCTTTCCATGAAGATAGTCTAGAGCAGTCGCAAGCTCATACACCATAAGGATGACAGATTCTTTGGAAAACATGACCTGATGCTGAATATGGTAACGAAGATCACCTCCAAGAAGTAGATCCGATACCATAAATAGATCTTCTTCATCTGAAATAAATTATTATTATTTATGTTGCAAGATATTTTTAAATATACATTACATAATATTATATTGATATAGAATCCAATAATACATGAACCGATTTCTGAAATTATTAAACAATAAATTGGAACTATCCCTCGCTATATTATCATGGATATTGATAAAGTCTTTAGTTATGGCAGTATCTAGTTGTATAGTTAAAGCACAATTCCATTTTGCTTTTTTGGAAATTTGACTAAACATACTTTACGTGAGAATAAATTCGTCTATCATGGTCATTCGAATACTTGAGGGGGTTAAAAGCAAAAGTAGAAATCTTGAAAAAATAAAATTTTCAATGTATGGATGCAGAATCATAGGGCCAAAATTCTTTAGCTTGTGAACTGATATTTCTGTAGCAATCTTTTTTTTTTTAATTCGCTTTAGTAACAAATTCAGCTTATTCACTCTAAGCATTTTGTCTAATACAAAAAGTTACGTGACAACATTTTTGCTCAACACATTTGACGAATTAATTGTGAATCCACAATATTCTACTGCCAGGTATAAAAACATATAAATTTAATTAATTAGTAATGCTTTTTTCAGCTTTTTAGGTTTTTCTAAAAATTACTTCTGTGGCAGAGTGATATCTTTGCTTTTGACCAACTGATTTTTATATTTCATTACCAAAAATTAAGTTTCCTTAGAATCAATAGCATACTATGTTTTTATTAAACCTTTCAGTTAAAAAAAAATATTTCGAAGTAAAAGATATTTTTTTTAAATGTTACACAAAAACGTTCAGAATAAAATAAGTAATTTATTTCTGAAAGAAATGTAAAAAATAAATTATGTATAGATTAACTTTTTTTCAAGAAATCTATCTCTACAATGGTCACAATAAATTAATGCTCAGTATATCAATGTAAGAATGTTGTTCAATATAATCAATATAATGGGGATAGATTTTCTATCAACATTTATAAGAATTTGTGAAGTATTTAATTATAACGCTTCTTCAAAATGGTTAGGAAAGTTTTCTAATAAACACGATAGTATTATGTTTAATTTTACTTAGAAGTTTGGAAACTATTGCTGTACAACGTCAGTTTGTGACGAAGTAAGCTTAGGAAGTTTACGAAGTTATGGTGTTCCGGTTTGGTACTCAGTCGAGTGGCACACCATTGAAGTACAATGGGTTACAAGTCTACAACTAACTGAAGTGTTTCGAGTATCTCATTTATAACTTGGTGACGAATTTATGTCAGTGCTGAAAGATTTTTCATCAATCAAAAGTTCAATTAAATTTTTGACAAAATAATTATTATTAAAAAAAATGAACTGCAAAATGATGCGAAGTAAATTTCAACATTAGTTGTTTAGTTTGAATTTATAAAATATGTTTTTATTGAGAATTGACAGACAATGCCATTAAAATAATCAATTTATATTAAAAAATATGCCTTAAAGTACCAATGTATAGTAAAGACCATAAAATCATTAAAAAAATATGTGCAGACAGAAATATTATATTGATTTTTGAAGTGGGATTGAAGCGATGTCTAAATACATAATTATTCTATTAATAAAAGCTATTTTTTTCTTGCAAAATATGTATAAAACACCACTGCATTCAAGCTTTTTAATGCATAAAACTTTATCCGAAAAATTTATGTTTCATATGCAATAATAAATTATGAAAAATACTTTTAAGAAGACTTCAAGATACATTTCTCTTAATTTTTTCTTACTTATCATTAAAGAAGGAATGACTGACTGAACACTCAAAAATTACGTGAAATAAAAAATATAAATAAAAAGATTAGTTTAATACAGATTGAGTTTTAAAAAAAGTCTTCAAAAAGTGTTTCAGAAATAATAACATATTTTACTCTAAGTATATAACAAACTTGTTCAAATCCGAGCATGATGTTTTCTTTTAGTAATTTTACCATGTCCGCTCCCAACGTGGAGCATATGGACTCCTAATGGAGTTTATCTCAACAGAAGTGTTTATACGAGAACTGTTTGTTACTCAGTTGCTCAACCTCTCTTTTTCCAAAGAGATTAGCAATATAAGGATAGGGCTAGGACAGGACTAGTGTTTAGCTAATCGCTCTCGATACGCCCCGTTCATAGGATGGGATGGGTGGGAGGGAGGAATTCAAGACATCACATACATCCATGCCTTTGAACAGAAATTCATAAATCGATTGAAAAATCAATTTATAAAACTATCCGTACTGGGAATCGAACCCGTGACCTCCGTAGCGGTAGCCAACGACGTTGCCCACTCGACCACACAGGCGGTTTAGTAATTTAGTTGGATCTAAGTAATGCAATATATCAGCTTAAACTTAGGATAGGGTGTTATTAAAAATTCCTGCCAGTTTATTTCCCTCGACGATTGAGTATTATACTAGACATTTTGGAGGTACTGACTCTTGCTTAATAAATTATCCCTCGTCTACCTTAATATAAGGGAATTTATGAGGACTTTACGTAAAGTACCTATTTGAATGCAGTGAAAACAAAACGTTCGTTTATTATGAAAATCGTCATTGATAATTTTTTTGGCAAACTAGTTAGATAATATACTAGTTTGGTCAAAAATTAATGATAAAAATTATTATTTTTGACTAAATTAATTCATAATTTGCAATGCAATGAATGAGTGTTATGTCAAAAATAAAGTGATTTAATTTATATTTTAAAAATAAAGATTAATTACTAACTTCGCCTATTTAAATGTAATTATTTGTACTTATGTGTACGCTTAGCCTGTCGATGGGTGTTAAAAATAGAAAACTTTTGTTTAAATAACTTGCTGTCCTGTCGTTAAATGGTCATTGTTTTAAACTTCGCTTACGTTATTCAAAGGTTCGAACATCAGAAAAATTACATGTATTCTTCAATCGATTTGTATATTTATATTTAAAGGCATTGGTGTGTTATGGTTCAAAATATCTTTTCAATAGTGATAGTGAAAAAGAAAATTTCAACCGCTATAGTTGGTAATTCATTGCATTATTTGTAATGCGTTTTGAATATAAACGTAGAAAACTGTTCAAATTTACTACACATTAATACAATTACTGTATGGATTTGCTTTGAACGGATTGACAGTCTGAAATTCATTTGATAGTATCTAATAGCAGTGAATAAATTAAGTGAACCACTACCTTTTAATCAGTATGCATTAACTCACCGGTCCCCTCCAAAATTTCAATCCGGTCTCCGATTTTAAATTTATAAATATTTTACTGGTCCGAAATATTGATTTTTAAAAAATTCTAATAGGATTCCGAATGATATTTTTCGTTCAACCCCCCTCCCTCCAACGTTTTTCAAAAATCACCTGTCTGTTTCTTAAAAATTTTGGTGTCCTGCATTATCTGATTCCTGAAATTTTTCAGCTGGGTTGATATAAGTGCTACACTTTTTTTTACCATTTCTGCTCCCAATGTGGACCAAATGGACTCCTAATGGAGTTTATCTCAACAGAAGTGTTTCTACGAGAACTGCTTGTTACTCAGTTGCTTAACCTCTCTTTTTCCGAAGAGAGTAGGAATAGAAGGAAAGGGCTAGGACAGGACTTATCCTGCTTATATTGGTTAGCTAATCGCTCTCGATACGCCCCGTACATAAGATAGGATGGGTGGGAGGGGGGAATTCAAGACAACACATACATCCATGCCTTTGAACAGAAATTCATAAATCGATTGAAAAATCAATTAAAAAATATTCAATAATAAATCGGAAGTATTTTATTGGCTATGGTTATAAATCACTGGTCCTTAGTGAGAATGGCGGCAATATGTGTCTATCAAACATTCAAAGTGCTACAAAGTTTCCTCAGTCACGAAAAAAGCTTGCGTCGGCTAATAGCACTCTGTGAACGAGTTTTCGTTTAAAAAATATAGCTGGCAAAGTTTCTTTCGCTCCATATAATAAAACAAGAGATTTTCGCTCCAAATTCTATGAAAAAAGTTGTCATAGAAAGAGGCCAAGTTCACGGTTTGTGTATTGTTTTATTTTACGACCAAATAAACATTAAGGTTTTGAATACTAAAACGAAAAAAAAGCGGGCAATTGATTGTTACAGGAGTCCCAAGTATATAATAAAATAAAAGTTAACTTATTCATGAAAAAAAAAATCTGCGTTTTTTTTTTATTATATAGGTTTACATTTTTCACATTGAAAATAAATAAATATATTTTTTCTAAGAAATTGTTAGAAACAATTTTTAGTATCATGCTTTTTGGATTTGAGTTAAGAAACTTTCCATTTGAATCAAAGAATTGCTTTTTTTGATACACTTCTGTGAATAAATATTTTTTTCATTTTTGAATAAACTGAAAAATTATATATTTTCCGAATAGTAAAAATAATGGTTGGTGCTCAATTTCGTCATTTAGCATTCTATGATTTTTTTCGTTTCAAATAACCTTAATACTGAACATTGTTTTTAATAACTGACCGATCTAAAAACAACCATTTACCATATGTTGATTAAGTTGATAAACGTTTATATATTAAAGTATTGACCAATTAATTCAGTATACAATAATCTTATCACTGTGTTTGACGTTTAGAAAATTTGATCGACACTTTATTTGTTAATTTTACAAATTAAAACTAATTAAATTTTAATAACATGCTAAATCATATAAAATGAAACAATACTTTCGATGGTTTCGGCGGTAACTTTGTGGAAGTTCATTTTAATAGAAAATTTAAATTAACTTTGATTATTCCACGTATTGTGTAACTAACTGTGACACGTGTTTCGCCTCTTTCAGAGGCATCTTCAGACTTACTATCGCAAAGTTTGCTTAAGTAATGAAGCAAGATTGATTCTAACATTTTAACCCCTCCTTGCTCCTCTTAAAAGGAAAAAAAAACCCAATCCATTTTGTAATTTTATAATTTTAAAATGTTAGAATCAATCTTGCTTCATTACTTAAGCAAACTTTGCGATAGTAAGTCTGAAGATGCCTCTGAAAGAGGCGAAACACGTGTCACAGTTAGTTACACAATACGTGGAATAATCAAAGTTAATTTAAATTTTCTATTAAAATGAAACAATTTTCGTAAATGTCTTCATAATACAATACCAAACCTTTTTTACTGTAGTGAAAACGACCAATCTTGAAAACCCACTGTATATTTTCTTTTAAAATATCAAAAAACTTCGCTCAACCATTTTTAATTAAAGAGAATCCTTATTAGTTATTTATTTAAAATGCGGCTACTACAATGAAACAAATTAGTAACGCTTCATTGAGGAATGGTTAAAAAACGCTTACTTTGTTTTCAAGGAATACATTATTAATTTTTTGTATTATTCATCGTTCAGTCAACGATTTTATTAGGAACATTTTAATATTTTTGTATACATAACTGTATAATAAAATATTCATAAGACAAATTTTCATAATAAAATAGTTTCATTAATAGAAGCTCCGAGAATTCCACACTGAAACTCCAAATTCTTGGAGCTTTAGTTTGGAATTCGAATAGCCAGCTGAATAAATTTCTTTCTACATCATATGAATTTGCAAACGGTTGAGAAAGCTATTCCAATATTTTTATAAATGAATAACTTCCTTAGAGCAAGGTTGCCATTAATTAAGTTACTGGCCGTCCATAGGAAACATGATAAATGTTCATTAAAAATAAAATATGTTTTACGTTCGATTTAAGCACCGCGCATTGACTTCATTTCATGTTTTGATTTTTTTGACCAATAAATAAATAAAATAGTTTTTCCATAATTGATTTATGTGAAAAAAATCAGATAAAAAATAAAATTTGATATCGTGGCTCAGATTTTTTCGTAATTTATTACATAACATTCAATGAATTCATAAAGGATTTACAATTATATAGTTCTGTGTAACATTTCATTGATACAATTAAGTAAAATGTCAGTATAAAATATGATGCATTTATAGTCTAAAATGTTAAACAATCGTTATGAAATATCCTGTGTTTCATTTGAAGCATAAATAATATGAGATTTTTATTTCTTCTACTGATTAAAGAAAGTGAAACAGTGAAATCATTTATTTTGTTGGAACCGCTAATCTTAAAAACTTCATTTGTAAAAAACAAAAAACATTCCTCGCATTGTTTTTCCTATTCAAAAAATTCTGTTGCTTCAAGAATAACTAATTTTTTGCCAACGTAAAAAAACAAAGCATTGTTATTTTTGACGTAATAAATTAATAATCACCATAACCCCCCAATCCAAATGGAGTTAAAATATTTGAAAAAGCCTAAAGTTCAAATTTTTAAATATTATAAATAAAGTTCGCATATTTTTTGTGTCTTTGTATCTTGTTTAGAAGAAAAACATAAATTCATATTTGCAAGGGTAACTACATACGAAATTTTGCCCAACTGAAAAAAACGAAGATACACCTGATTTTTCTTCTGCTACTCGGGGAAATATGTTACAAATACCATGTAACAAAAGAAGCTGTTCCAATACGGTACAGTATAGTGTACTAAAAAAATAGGACGCGCATTTATTTATTAATAATGTACGATGAAAATAAAGCAATAAAGCTTCTGGAAATAAAAGATTAAATCATTTTAAACTATAATATCTAAGTAACATATTAAAGCACAATTAGCTTTTTTGGTTATCTTGTTAAACTAAATATCTATAGGAATACATTTATCCAGCGATACTGTTTCTATATATATGTATAATATATCGCGTCAAAGTAAAAAAAAACAGTAGTACATTCAAAAAATGTTCTTTGTCTTAATTAAGAGCATAGACGGTGGTATTTCAGAAATGTGTAACATAAATAAAATCGGTATAAAATAAGAATGTAGAGTGTTGTTCATATTTCCCTTGTGATATGCGTTGCTAATTACAATGTAACTCAGATATATGTAGTTTAATATGTATGGTATACTTATGTTATATTAGATCACATAACATATCGATGTTTGTGGACATGAAACTATATAAAGGATACGTATTGTCTCTGAAAATGACAGAACCTATTATAGAAGCGCTGAATTCCAGGAAACGACTTCAACGCAATATAATCGCAATTGTGTTGGGCACTTTCACGTTGCTAAAGAATACAAAGCATCTCAACGAAATATCCATATTGTAGTTGTTTTAAATTTATATTATTAACGAAAGAAAATATCAATTCTGATAAATACACCATGATTTTAAGCAATTTTTCTCAATCGGGGTCCACATCATATTCCACAGCCCGGCTTAGAGGGGAACGGGCACACTAAATACAAGATAAATTGAGCATTTTGAATTCACAATTTATGAAAATATGGGTGCTATATGAGTTAAAATTAGCTAAAAAAAGGGTGTCACATTTGTGAATATCTGTTAACACCGTCAATTTGTTATTTTTTTAGGGAAACGAGCTTAAAAAAAATCTCCTTCATTTTTCAATAATTGTAGAATCTGTCAATTCTCAACCTTTTCAAGTCATAAAGCTAAATGAATAAAAGGTATTCGAGTTAAAAAATATTTTGGAAACTCAAAATTCCTCACTTTTTCCCTACTCTTTTATGCCGGGATCCCGAAATAATTGTGTCTTGAGTCTCGAAAAACTAATTAGTACAGATATGGGGGGCACAAAAAAGTATGTGACTCAAAAGAGGTCACTGACTCAAAAAGGTTGAGAAATTAAGATATAATAAAGAAACTAAGATATAATATTCAATATAATTTATTAAATTTTTTCAAAACGAAGTATTTTCTTCAATCATTTTTTATGTGCTTTTCTTAGTCACAAGATTCTTAATAAGATTCCCTTTATACATGTTTAGATGTATGAAAATGCGTCTCAGAGTCTATTCTACAGAAAAAAAAAACTTGAACTCTTGAATATAAACAGAGAATATAAGAAAAAATATAAATACAAACCAAACATACACAACTTAAGATACCGACTGAGAAATGTGTTTCTGTTATATTGTGTAACCTTATAATACAGTACCAATTCTAGAAAGTAAAGTCACAACGTAGGGGATTTGTTTTTTTGATATTTCAACTGATGGTTCTATGGTTTAAGTTATCAATGAAGTAAAATTTGATGTTAGGACCTTTCAGTTAATATTATTCATATGATTAACGGATCACAAAAAACTGACGGTAATATATTAAATAATTTCAATTCAATCATCAAAAATTAGTTAAATTAAAAGTACGGTCTTTAGCCATATGAAATGAAATAACTCTCTTAAGTTTAGTTTTTTATGTATGTACGTGCAAGTTTGGGTATAATATATCGAAAGATATTTAAAATATAATTTACATATAAATGCATATAGTGTCCACGCGAACTAGGGTCACTGTAAATTGCTCACTTCTGAAACGATGACGTCCTTCCGTCGCTAACAGTAGATAAAGAGTGCAAAAAACAATAACATCAAAGATGAAGAAGTTATAAAGAACTTTGACTATAACAAGACTTAAAACTCCACCAATTTGATATAGAAATGTATCATTCATATGTATTGTAAATGAAATGTAATGAATAAAAAAATCTTTTGGCACTTTTGAAAAATATATTCTCAGAAACGCTGAGCAATCGATTTAAAGTTAAAGTAAAATGTGCAAAAACCTCTAATAGTAATTTATGCAGACTATTTATAAACGAGCTTTCTGGTCTTTCAAATCTTAAAAGAAGTAAAGTTTTTTTTCTATCGCCAGTGGTCTTAGATTTTTGTATTACTTAATTGGACAGTGAATGTTTGTATTCCCCAAAGTTTTAAGTTAGGCCATTAAATATTCAATTAAATTATGGATTTATTTTGATTCTATCAAAAGTAGAATTCCTGTCCGTAGATTATCTAATCCGGGCGTTGGTTGAGTTCTTATTCACTAGCCGTATCTTTTTATAAACTTCGTAAAAATTGACGTTGAATTACTATACAGAGTAACAAATAGTTGTTTTTGAATATTTTTTAATACACGCTGGATTTCCTTTTTTGTGATCGAATGGTTTACATTGTAAGCTATAGTTACGGTGCTCGCGGGCTTGAATCCAATTACGGACAGTTTTTATAAAAAAAAATCAATCGGTTAAAGAATTTTCGTTTGTATAGATGTCTGCAATATTGAAAAAAGATCCCTCTCTCGTTTCCATTCTCAAAAAAGGACGAAGCGATAAGCTAACTAACAGTTACCATTTTCCGAAATTTAAGTTGAGTAAATTATTAACAAACAGTGCTCGTAGAAAACTACTGTTGAGAAAAACTCTTTGCCTTGGTATTCTATACGCTCTACATTAAGAGCTGACATAGTTTGAAAACAATCTCTTTAAAGTTCCATATCGCTACCTTAAAGCAACGGTGGAATATGTCAAAAATACTAACTTTGAGGTAACTTTAAAGTTTGTGACGTACTTGTTAATAGCGAATTATGGTTTTAATTAGTTTCTTTTACAATATATGATAAGATAATAGTAGTTTTTTTGGTATACTATTATCTGTATCTAGTTATTTACTAGCCTCGCCGATGCTCTGAAGTAACATTAAAGTATCAATAACTGTAAATGTAAGATTTTTTTATTTTAAATGCGGCATTTCTTTTTTAAATTAAAATATTCCAGTGTTTTATTATAAAGGTTTACCTTTCAGCGACCGATTGGCATACTTATATTAAAATCGACGTTTTTCACTTTATCTCTCAGTTGCTTTATATAAGCGATAATAAAATAATTAGCAAAAAGCGTATTTACTGAGTATAAATAATAATCAAAAAATATTGTATGTGCTTTTTTTATTTGAAACGTATCAAGGATTCACAAGTAAATAAGAATTTTACTAACGTTGTTGTAAAAATCATATTATACGTATTCGAATTTGTATGAATACTTTATTAAACAATACGCGTTCTTCAGCTTCTTTTATACAAATGAGAACGTCATACATTATTAGGACGCCTTGAATTCTTCAGAATGTTGGATTAGGTTACACTGCTATTTTCTTCATTTTCATTTTCGTTCTTATTACTTTCGCATACCGTTTGGGAAATCGAAACCTTCTATATATTATTAGGAACGGAGTGGGGACACGCGATCTTATCTTGGCGTATCAAGCAAATGCACTACATGTATAATATAATAGTAACATGGGATCCGAGCGGTGAAGTAAAATTTGAATAAATAAAACGTGTTATTTTGAATGCTGCCATTTTAATGATAAATTGGTAGCTGCAAAATGATAAATTATTTATTAGCAAACAAAAATACTAACCGCATCTTTAGCACATCATAATGATTATCAAGTAAATAGATAAACAAATTATATTATAAACTATGAATGTTTGGTTTGTGAAAAGGATAAACTTAAACACAAAAATGTATGAGCCATATTTCTTATTTTTACTTTTCAACTATTGGATAAGTTAAAGATCTAATATCCTTCTAATTTTCTAACCTTGCTTAATTTTTTTACTGTAAGAAAAGACCATAATACTTTTTTTCTTACATACAACTTCATTTGTCGCAATTGAAGCATTATTCATTATTATTATTATTATTTTTTATTATTTATTTTTATGTACTTTGCGAAAGATTAACAAACTATTAATTTATTTTCTATGCAATTTAAAAAACACAATATTTGAAATCGGCAAAGAAATCAACTGAGTAAGCTCCGACAAACTCTATTTTAATAGATAATAAAATAGGATTCGTCTGAACTTACTCACGTCCACGTGGAATATGTCAACCTTCAAAAGAATATTATTAAACACTGTTAAAACTCTCTCTAGCGGTAGTTCCACAAGCAAGCTGGTTTTGCACTTTGGAACAAAAAAATTCAAGTCTACGATTACTCAAAATATGACCTGGAACAAGTTTCACATTCTCTAGAATGGTGGAATTTAGACAGCCATCTTTTGAAAATATTACGTTATTTGTATTATTTATACCACTCATCCAGATATAATATATTTCAGCCATAACGCTACGCTGTCAATGAGGAGCATATTATTTACGTCTACAAAACGAAAACCGATTATTATTAAGCCTCTCGTGTCAGAAACGATAAGGATATGATTAGGAAATGAGTGGTATTGGTAAAAGTGTGTACAAATATTACAGACCTTTATGTTTTTGGGGTAAAGATTCAAGGAATCAATAGTTATTATATACAAGCTTTTATTGGTAGATTTAAATGCCCAAAACTGTTCACCATTCGATGAAAATACTGAAATTTTAAACAAAATAAAGATTTCAACATTATATCCAAAGTAAACGTACTTGCTTAATTAATTGAATGAATAAAACCTCTTAAAAATAAATCAAAATCAATCGTTATGTTTTGAAATCACCAAATACCAGCCGTATAATAAAAAAGGTAATTTCACGTGTTGATAATAAAATGAATAAATGTATGAGTCTCGTAGGCAGCTGTATTTAATTGATTCAATTATCGTTAAGTTACGGGAAACGTGTTATCTCGTTATTCTTACGCAAATTTCCTAAAAATTGTTGAAAGAAAGTTAATCTGTTTTAACATCTAAATATATTTTTTAACTTATGTTGACAAACAACTTTTCATTTCAAAGCTAAGAAAATAGGAACATTATTCGTTTCATCATTAAATCACTAAGTATTTAACTTTTTAAGGTTACTGAATTAATTTTAGAAGAGCGTTGATTTTTTATCAATGGTAATACGCAAATTTGTCGGATAGCGTTGTTGGCTTTCGTACCGGATCTCACAGGTTCGAGTCCCAGTAGGAACGGTATTTTTTTTCGATCGATTTATCAATTCATGTTCGAAGGCATGGGTGTTTGTGAAGTTCAAAAAAATTCCTTTCACCCTTCCGATTCTTCAATAACTTGGTATAGCGAGAGCAATTAGCTTACCACTAGTTCTGTTATTGCCTTATCCTTATATCCCTACTACTCTTTTTGGAAAAGAGCGGTTGAGTGATTGAGTAACAAACAGTTCTTCAAAAAGTTTGGCTGAGATTCATCCATTAGGAGGCCATATACTCCACATTGGGAGCGGAAATGGATTTTTAAAAATACGAAAAAAATAGTTCAAATTAAAGTTAATCAACTTTTTTAATCATTTCATAAAATTTTACTCAAAATACTATGCGTAAACGAAATCCGTAACAGTGTACTTGTACTTGTAAAAAAATGTATAAAAATGTCTTCCCAGCTAAACGAATATAATCTTTAAGCTAAACGTAAGCTGATACCAATCAGAATTAATAAATTTTTTGATTGCCTATACTGCTTTTTAACTCGTTGGTAAACGTATAAATTGTAGGTTTCATTAAAATAAATTAAAGGTTTCTAGCGTGGCCATACTTGATAGTTAAATGAAAAGCAATTGAAGGTGGCGACTATGTATTTTTACTGTACGATTTAAAAAGGTTTACCATAATTAATTATTCAATTAGGTTAATAGTATGTAAAAATATTTAGTGAAAAAATACATTTTAATAAAATGCACACATTATATATTTCATCAAACGACTAAAAAACTGCGGTTGTTTGCAATTTTTCAGGTAAACACGTTTTTTGTCATAATAGTGTTTGTTTTAAGTGCAAATAACAATCTACTAAGTGATCGCAAGTGTACATCGAGGTATAAAGTGTACATTACATACATATTTTATGCCCTACTGGTCTTTTATTTTGTGTAATGTTTGTATGAGAAATATATTTTGTCGCAATATTTAACATATCGTCGTCGTTTTTAAAAAAATGTCATACCGGAAATACATGTTTGTAGTTAGACAATTTTAAATACCTGGGTTGCTTAATCATAAAAAATGCGTTGTTTGCTTAAATTTAGTATGCATTATAAAATCTAGTAGATTTGTAATGGTAATTAGATTCACACAAACAAACAACTACTCTCAATGAACTATTAACGTGCCAATTTTAATCTGTTCACTATCAATCAATTCTTGATTGAAAGGCATGATATTAAAAGTAAACACTGTCTGTACTTATTCCACGACGAGTATTTTCTTTAGTTCGTAATGCTTTCGATGAAGGAAGTCAGTACCTGCTCTATGTATAGTAAATAATGTAAAATTATTACCATTTTTTTTAAATTTAAATTATATATTATGGGTATAATGTATGTTGACATTGTTTTATATGGTTTATTTGAATTAAAATTAATTTGCGTAATAAATTATTTTGTAATGAAAATATATTGTTGATTCATATTGCAATAATCGATTTAAAAATCAAAATCATACGTGTTTTATCACAAAATTTTAAGTCTAAAGCTCGCAACCGAGCGAGACAATAAAATCTATATCATTCACTACTAGGCTACTTATACGATCCTGTAGAATACATTTTAAAACAAATTGCCTGGCAATAAAGTTGGTAATTTCAATCGCGATGCATATATTTTGTTTATTTTTCTTCCTCAGTGGTGCACAAGCTTTTTGAAAGAAGGGCGGGCCGATTTAATGAAATTTAATGCATGCACTACATTGGCCATAAAATTCTATAATCTACAATAATTGTTCACAATCTACCTCCACACACATAAACACTAACATACATAAATATAGACACTCTCTCTCTTTCTATCTGGAATATTGGACTTTAAATAAGTTTTAAGAGATATCACTGGTATCTGTATTAATTATAAAGGATAGAAAACTATCATCTTCGTTTTATTTTCAATAAGACTCCTCCCTGAAAATTCCTGTATATTATTTATGTGAGATGTGATATAAACTACGTTTATGGTATCCCATACGGCCATAAAAAAACTCAATATTGAATTGCTTTTAATATTAAATAAAAGATAAGAAATTGTATAGAATAATATTATTGCATAAATCGAGCGTACGTTATGTGAATAAATTTATCAAAACAGAGAATGATAATTTTTTAAAAAGTTTCTTCTTAAATTTCTCGGAAATGTTTTCATAAGAAAAAATGACAGGATTAAATAAACAACACTGCTTTGAGTAAACAAAAAAGGCAGCCGTATACCCATTCACATTCCCTTGAGACTGTATCACAAATCGAATAGTGGAATACATACATTCAATGATATTTTAAGGGATTTTTAAAGATTTAAGGTTTTGATTAATTTTATATAAGAATAATTAAGCAATCGAAAAGTAGCATTGGCTACTTGATTAAAAAAAAATGTACACAATTTACACTAAAACTTTCCATGAAATATGATATTTTGTACAAATAAAATAAAAGCCTATGTTGGTAATTGTGATATCACTGTGAATAAATTTCAATAATCAATAAATTGTTTGTTCACTACCGACAATCGATAAAAAAAACCTCATGAGACAATGTTTGAAAATAAACTTATATATAACTTGCTTTAACCAATTATTTGGTGTTGACAGCGTCTTAATTACTATGGTAGTGTATAAATTGTTTGTTTTGGCGAGAATGAGTAAAAATTTTTGTGTGATTTTTTTTACATCGAAATAAACATTTTTGAAAACACACTAACAATATTGATAAATTGTAGTGGTTCAATATTCCACACCAGCTTACACTGGGTTTGCTTACTGTGAGAATATTTTCCAACTAATGTAGGAACAATAAAATAAGATAATATTTAATATAAAATAACTTAGATTTTTCCATATATTGTGCTACAAACTGTGACACGTGTTTCACCGTAATACTTTAAGTATTTATTATATTTATAATACCAACAAATGTCAGTAAAAATATATTGATAGCGTATATGTACGTATATATTTTTTTTCAGTTAGGATTAAAAAAATAAATATGTAACGTTTATATTTTACAATTAACTGTGAAAAACGCAGGGCTGGGTTTGTTTAACTGAAGACGGAAGAAGTAAAATATTCAATCTTATAGTCGTGAAATAATAATTTACTAGCTGTAAGTCCGTTGCCCTCAACGGAGGGGGGGGGGGACTTTTTTTTCATTTTTAAGCTACAAACCCATTTATTGAATAAGCCAGAAAATCTAAACGTAATTTATTCTCTAAATGGATTTTTTTAGGAATACACTTAATTCTCTTAAAGAACTAAAATACACTGGGACTACAAAACAAAATATGCAAATAGCGGATATAATAAAATAACTATTCACAAAAATCATAATTGAGCTGCCCTGCTGAGCTGCTATATCCAATATTGACAGCCCTGCAGTATTCATATTTTATCATTTTTAGAATATGAAGTATGCAAACAAATATATTTCTGAGAAGAAGAAAAAGACCCCGGGACATATATCGACAGCCCTGCAGTATTTCAATTGCACATAATATAATTTTTAGAATAATTCAAATGTTTAAGTATGCAAACAAATATATTTTGGAGAAGAAACAGAAGTCTCCGGGACACATAAAGACAGCCCTGAAATATTTAAATTGTATATAATATATTTTTTATAATAATTGAAATGTTTAAGTATGCTAATAAATAAATTTCGTAGAAAAATAAAACGACCTCGTGACATATATCAACAGACCTGCAGTATTTAAATTGTAAATTATATAATTTTTAGAATAATTGAAATGTTCAACTAAGCTAACAAATATATTTCATAGAAGAAGAAAAAGGCACTGGGACATTATGAAAACGAACATATTTGTAAAATGTGATTATTTTATCGACTATTAATATATAGAGTATGTAACCCAATATTTTTTTTTACTTTCATTCATAAATTAATAACAATACACAAAACGACTTCATCGATACAAGGAATTTTAAAGCAAAAATATCTTATGTGCAAACAGTAGAAGAGTTTAAATAAAAACCGGTTTGAGTATGTCTACAACAACGCTATATATTTTTTAGGGAAAGAAAATTTTAAAATATGTCTAACTTTGAAATAAACTTGAAGAAATACGACGATATTTACCTTAAATAAATTATATTCACTTCGAGCATGCTAATAATATTCATATATTTTATTTCGTTGAATCGTGTGCATTTTGACTCATTTTTTAATACCAATATAATATCGGTTTTATGTAAATGTGGGTATAAATATGACAGAAATCAAATAAAAAAAATATATCGATAACATGTGTGAGTTCGTACTCTTTTTCACTGAAAAAAGCTTTTTTAAATTTAATATGATACACAATTGTAATGTTAATCAAACTTTTACTACCTATATTTGGACCGTATGGTCTACTCATAAGACAGTATGTATGTATTAAATGTCTTTTACTATTTTAATATAATAATGTATGCAAAGAAGACCAGCTACATAACAATGACTATCGTTTGAGAGATAATAAACCACTTCCCAAAACCACAATACCTTGAATTTATGTGTTTCACAAAATTTACAAAATTTATTTGATTTCATGTTTATGTCGGATTTTTGACAAGTTTTTTGAAAATATTTTTTTATTTTTCTACTCAGTAGTGATTCGCATGTTTTGCATAGTCGAAAAGCATATATATATATATTTTAAACCCATGTCCGTTCCCAATGTATAACATATGGTCTCCTAATGAAGGTATCTCAACAGATTTTGTTTCTACGTCAACTGTTTGTTACTCAGTTGCTCAACCTTTTATTTAAAGTTTTTATTATAAGAGAGTAGGGATAAAATAATATATAGGAAAATACTAGTGATAATCTAATCTCTCTCGCAACGCCAGTTTTAGGATAGATTGAGCGAAAGAGAATGTAAGACATAACACATCACCACATTTATGCCTTAGAACAGAAACCCATAAATCGATTGAAAAATCAATCTGTAATAACTGTCCGTACTGGGAGTCGAGTCCGTCGTGTTCAAAGTCAACGACTTTGACACTTGACCACGCATATCAAGAGTGTTTTATTTACTTTTTAAGTATTTAAGACTCTTATCCCAAATCTAAATAAAACCAAAACTAAAACGAAAAAACTAGTTCATCTGTTGTATATATGTCAATGAAAACTGTAATGTAAGTTTTAAAACTCATCTAAAACCATTTATAAGTTTAAAGACAAGGTTTGTATTAATCTTGGAAATACATAAAAACAGTCATTAATAACTTAAAAACTACCAAACTGTTGACAGTTTTCATTGAGAAGTTAAAAAGTTTTAATGGAGATCCAGAGCTGTAATGTGTTTTACTCGTCTGAGATGAAATCTTATTAACCTCCATAAAGTTATAAAACTTGCAATGTTTAATGAAAAATAAAATTGAAATTGATATCTTAAATCTAATTATTTATTTAAATTTGTTTGGTGACATATTTTTTTTTAACTTTCAATAGTGAGACGTTTTCACGTAACTGTTAGCCTTTTATCTGCCGTAGAAAATTTAAAGTAATTACCTAGCTCGCCGGCTATAATTTGTAACTATCAATTTAATTAGTTATCGATGAGATATCTCGTCTGCGGCAGCCATCGAGTTAACTCGTATTTTTGTATAGTTCAACGTCATTTAGGATTTGTTGGTTTTCAAAAACTGTGTTTGAAAACCTGGTTTTTGACGTAAATTTGCGGGATCAAATTTAGTAACTTATATTTTGACTGGCTTCAAATAAAATGAAACGAAATATATATGTTAATAATTATTATATATAAACCGATTAACGCGTTCAAAATATTATATTTTGATTTTATTTGAAAAGAATTATAATTTGCTTTTAAATTCAGATACACTTTTTGAGTACGGTGCAGGTATAATTTGTGGTTTTAGAATCACAGAGGCCTAACTTGAACCTAACAAAAAAAACCACGTGCTTTTAGTGAAGCTCGGCAATGCCATGATCATATTCATTAGATTCACAGAGCTATATCTCGTACATATGAACGATAACAAGATGTATTGCGGTATATTTACAAATGAAATTATAGTGTTGCAAGCACAAAGGTTAATCACCAAGTGAACTTAAAACTTTATTTTTGTTCATAGATTCTTGTGATCTTAAGCCCCAAATTAGTCTCGTTAACGTCGAGTGTATTCTGTATATAGAACTTTTAGTAAAAATAAATGATAATTGCTTTGAAACAGATCTAAATAATAAATGCAAATTTATCATATCTGCTAAATGCTGTTCGTTGAAAAAAATATTGTTTTTATAAAATAAATGGAGATCATATTTTGAATTATTGTTATAAAAATGCCAACTTTACGCAATTGACTAAAATCCATACTTTTGCCAACGTTTATCGGTTAAAAATTTTAAAATATAAAAAAAAGGATTTTGAAACGGCTTATTTTGTACAATCTGTTTTAAATAGCGTAAATCTACGACAATAACTGCCAACCCCAAAATAAGCCATGTATTTTTTTTCAATATTAATATCAAAATAGTGTTAAGATGTTCTGGGGATTAAGAATTGATATGGTATTTTATATGAGAATAACGATGTATGTATAATTACGCCTATATTATATCGCATTTATTTCTTTATTACATCAGATAATGAATCAGGCAAGATTACCACGTCACTATAAACGATAAAATACCCATTACTTTAACAGTTAAGACATTACAAGAACACTTTTTTTCCCAATTTGCGTTTACAAATGGAAATATAGGAAAAAAACATTAGAAAACAAAAGAAGTTTGAATGTCGCGTATTCAACAAACAAAAAAGGAACAAAGTGGTTGCAAGAATAAAACGATCCTTGTTTTGACTTTTCAATTCGAATTTGTTTTCCGAATCCTTTTGAAGTCGGTAGGATTTCTCGCGTCCGTAGAATACTCAAGAGTTTGTATTGTTTTAAAGCAAGCAATTTATATGCGGGGACGCTAGAATGGTGTTGTTTCGGAGATCAAAGTAGTAAATCTCCATAAAGCTAGTTGTGGGGGCTAAGCAGATGAAATAAATAACAATTTAAGCTGTGGGCTACTTCCTTCGACATTAAAATGTTTACCATTATGCTGCTTGGAAAACAAATCAAGACATAAAATAAATTTAAATCACACCTCAGGCACTTAAAATCGTTTGATGTTTATAAGAAAATTTATTTTTATTTACTGTTCTTTAGTAATCATCATTTTTTGAAGAAGAAAAAAAGTACGTCTTAAAATATAGCTCAAAAATGATTTATTACATCAGTCTATAGATACCCACTTTTCCTTTGTATATAAATTACTTTTTTTAATACCATGTCTCATTTCAATCCAAAAATTTCGACTGCTAACGAAACAACTCGACGGAAATTGCTTTACGAGAACTAGGTGGTATTTAGTCGTGGATGAATAGAAGAAAACCACACATCAGAGAAAGCGATCTCTACAGGAAAAAATGTAAATTCATTGAAAAAAAATCAATTTGTGAAAGTATCTTCAGTAATTAGCCTAGAAGTAGGTAAAAAAAATACGGAGTTTTTCTGTTATATAGAGACATAAAAATAATAAATAATCTAAATTCTATGTAGTGTGATAAGAGACGCATTTACAAATGAAATTGTTCATAGAAGCCGTGAAATTCCAGCAAAAAAAGAGAGCATTGCCAGCTTAGATGGCGTGTCAAAGAAATCACGACATGAAGTAACAATTCAAAGCCAAATACCACACATTTAAGACATTTTTGAATGCAATTAAAAATTTTCGGCCTAGTAAATCTAATTTAAAAATCTTAGGTTAGGTTAACAATTTATTTTAATGCCCTACGAAAATTAGCTATTCACTGTAAATAAAATGATACATTTACTTTGTCACTACAGGAGTTATCAACTAGCAGAGGTTCTTAATCCTGTGCCCGCGGGCGCATGTGCGCCCGCAGTGCCATTTTTGTCCGCCCCGGCAAAGTATCAAATAAAATTTAAATGTCAAGGATCGTACTAAATGTGCTTTATTATTTTTATGATTTTAATGTAAATGTAAATAAATGAATAATGTTCCGATTTATAATAAATAATATAATGAATTTAATACATGTCAAGCTGTTAACGGAACAATAATGAAATTAAAACATAAATATTTACTACTTTTTAAAACTATGTATGTAAATCTTGTTTTTTAAAATCCGGCCTGTGCCCTTCACTCTTCTCCTAAATTTCAACTGCGCCCGTCACACCAATAAGGTAAGAACCCCTGAACTAAAGCTTCGTTGCTCTGTGTATTTATAATACAGTTTTTCTGAGAATGTTTTATAATTAAGCTTATTCGGTCTCTCCTTATATTTTCTACGCTAATACGGAGATTCTCGCAGAGTTGTAATAACTATTATATTGGAATAACAAACATAATAGTGAATAACAAATTATTACTTTTCGCATGGAGAGATTCGTTTCTTTCCAAGCTCGTTTCAAAATTCGGCTTAATCTTGACCTCAAAACAATAGTGAGTAAATGAGATTAACTCTGAAATGTATTTATAGATGTAACAAAGATTGAATTTTCGTATCTGACTTTCGTAAAGATTGTAGTTTTTGATACTGAATATTTGTGAGCCGTACGCCAATTCGCTTCGGGCGTTACGATTTCCGGGTAATTAGTTCGTAGCAGATTTCGTAGCATCGTAGACAGTCAGAAGAATATTCGTACCTTTACAGCATTCCGTAGCACGCGATTCCAACTGCGATAAGAAAACTTTGCAGATTATCAAATTGTGTACTTGAAGAAATTTATGCATTATGTTTCTATCAAGGTTTCCATTTCTATTCGTTCATTGAAAATCGAGGCTATTGAAATTTCGAAAATCAATAGTGCTTCTATAAAGCGATTAAAATATCATTTTACATTATATATGTAAGCTTATATCAAAAAGGTTTAATTCAGAGTGTCCACTTAAAATGTCAATTTAGGTTACAAAAGATTTCTTATTTTTTTACATTTATGTAAAATATTTTTTCAAGCTTTGTCAAGTGATATATAAATAAGAAAATAATAATAACCACTTAAAACACAAATTCAAGATTATGAGTTGCCTAATTTATTGACTAAGTGATGTTGTCTAATATATTTTGATAATACGGGCCCATTAAAAGTGAAGTGAGCTAACTAGTAAAATGGTAAAACTTTTTTCTTGGACTTTTTAAGTACTATCGAAGAATTCAACTTACAAAGTTAAATTCTTCTAAGAAGTTGATCTTAATTTGGAACAATGTATATAAGCCTTTCATATGCTTAACAAAGCAGGGAGCAGATATGATTTTATGTACAAAATATAAAATAAATTTTCTTACAAAGTGATTTATTGATTTGAAATGACAATAGAAACAATTTTACAATAGAAAAAATTTTAACTGGAAGAGATGTAACAATCTTTTTAACATACAAATAACAATATATATGAAAAAAATATGCTGAAAAAAGCCCTTTATATATTTTAGTAAAAAAATCATCTAATGAAGTCAGTGTTTATTGTATAAGCTTTTTGAAGATTATTATAATCCTTAATAAATATTACTAAACATGCATATTTAGGGCATCCAATCCCGGGACCCCGTTCAATTTTCTGATCCCGAAATTCCGGGATTGAGATGGCCGCGATCCCGGGATTTCGGGATTGAGAAATTTTGAGGAAAACCCGATAATTTACACGAAATTGGTAAATCGGTGAGCTAAAAAAAAAAAACGAAGTTTGCGAGATTCTGGGGAAAAGTATACCAAATTGGAGATTTCAAATTCCTCGGTGAGCTAAAAAAAAAACGAGGTTTTGCGAGATTCTGGGAAAAAGTATAACGAATTGAGGATTTCAAATTTCTCGGTAAGAAAATCACAATCCCGGGATCCCGAAAAATAGGGGGATCAATCCCGAAATCCCGGGATTGGAAAAAGGCTCCGGGATTGGATACCCTATGCATATTGTACATCAATCAAGTTGAGCATATTTAAATCTTTTAAGGTTGCGCTCGGTTCTTTGAAGGGTACTTGCTTTGTTTAGTTTTTCCTGTTGAGTAATTTACGGGAAAATTTCCACCTGTATCAGTGACGTTCTTTGAAAGAGAGAAAAGCGTCTGTCTATACTTAAAATTCTGATTTTCTTTTATACGCATAATACAAAGAATTTATAATGTAACGTGATATAATATTTCAAAAGGTGGCAATACATTTTTGTCAATACTGTGCTCTAAAGGTAGTTTTATTTCATAATTTATGAAACTTTTATATATAGACAGAGATTTAATCACTAAAAATATTCCAAGCTTGTGTCAAACTTCTTTCTAAGCATTCGGGGATTTATAAGAATACACATCTTTGTAAATAGTATTGAGTAGCAAATACATGCAAGAGATGAAGTACCTTGTTGTTTCAGAGCCAAAAAATAGTGAAGCTAATATTTATGTCAAGATCAGACCAGTTTTCAAATATTAATCTACGAAATTTGCACCACACAAAAAAAATCTAAATCACAATTATAAACGTATCCAAATAAAATCATTTCTCACCGGTAGTTTAAAGCTACTTATGACATATAAAAAAATTACACCCCGAATTAAATTTGCAGAAAGGTTAAAAATACTACAATTTACCTGTTCAAAGAGGTCTTAATAAATAAGTTGCTGCCAAAATGGTTTCTAATGATATCAGTAATAAAAAGCATAACTTGAAAATGGAAATTATATGTGCATTTTTAATTCAAATAAGTGTTCGGCGAATAAGAATAAATATTAATTTGAACGAAAGTTATGTACCGAGGTCACATGGCAAGCAATAAAATAGTTAAGAAAAAGTAAAAAGAGAATGAATCTTTAGATTTAATTATCTCAGAGTGTTATTTTTTGGCTTGTGAAATTATAAAACTGGGAGAGGGGAGATTTAGTCGTAGCATTATAAAATGCATGAGAAATTCTTTCTAATAAAAATGTCAACAGCATGCAGTTTAAGCCATGTACAATTGTTATTAAAACAATACTTTAATCAGATATTAAATGGTAAGATTCACAAGTATTATGTTTTTTTTTTAAATAATACATGTAACAAAGATTTTTTATAAAATTTTCTATATTTGCACACCACTATCGATAAATGTTGAAATAATGAACAAAAAATCTTAAAAGTTAGTCTATTCAATGTATTTTTAAGTAATTGAAAGCCGCATTTCAATAAAGCATTGTTTGTGAAGCCAAAGAGATGAATGTTTGTAATTTGCGTTCATCTTGCCTCTTAATTATTTTTGAATTGCAAATTATTTTTATTTTCCAGAATAAAACATTGTGAACGAAAAACGCTTGTAAAATTTGTTATTTTTTATTAATTCATTCAACCGTTGATTTAAAAATAATTAAAGGATTGCAAACTTATGTAAAATTTGAAATGTTTTTGTATCAAAATTTTAAGTGAAATTAATATTTTTCCATAGCAGCTAACAAACCCTGTCCGTTTCATATTTAAGCTTTTGAAGTTATCTCAAGGAAGGGCACAGATACGAAAAGTTAAAACTTTTTTGTATCTATGTTGATCATATGTCCTCCTAATGAAGACACACCAACAGAAGTTTTTTTACAAGAACCGTTTGTTACTGAGTTGCTCAACCTCTCTGCACGGATAGAAAGATGGAGCTAAGGCATTACTATCTCTTGCTGCGACTTGTTATTTGAGGATTGCAAAGGTGGGAGAGAGGTAATTTTAAGGCACACAAACACCAGTGTCTTCGAACTCAATTTAAAAAATACTGTGCGTACTAGGACTCGATCCCGTAAGATTTTTCACGAAAGCTAACGGATTCGACCTCTGCTCCACGGACCCGACATTGTCAAATTATTGCCAAACAAAATTTTCTCATCGTATTATGTTGCTTACGTTAAGTAATATTTGTTTCGTCTCTCTGATCAGCACATTCTTGTATATATTGTATGTTGTATGGTCATTATCTATAACTCAAGTATTAATTCTTATTCTTTTAAACAGTGTGAAAAAATACTTTCATAGCATTACTAATTTGTTACTGTTATTTTCAACAAATTTATGTCAAACTATTTCCATATTTTCCCCAAAAGCTTTTTATAATCTCTCTTACCGGGGTGATTTTGGATATAAATAAGATCAAAAATAAAATAAGTTTTTTCTTAACTACCGTCCCTAAGCAATATATTTTTTAAAACATGGGCTATCCTCTCAAGGATTTGAGGCTGTAAACGAAAAGAACATGGTCTCAAGAGCTTTTTTTTTAAACCATTTCTCTGATCTCAGTACGTATTAGAATAAAGTAGTTAAATAAAGTTAATATATTAAAGCTAACAAAATTGGTGTGTTTTTTTTAGAGGAAAATTTAATATTTAATAATATTCATATTCGTAAAAATATGAAATCAAGTAAAAGGAAACATACGTCAAGTCGATCGTCATCAATTTCTGTAGAGATACTTCACAAGATTTCAAATATATCTGTTGAATGTAAAAAGATGTATACACGAAGCTTAACATTTGGAATAAAAAAAACTGACAACTTGAAGGCTAGACGTACTGTGCGCATGCTGTTGATAGACGGCTATTTTCGAAAAAATCATTATTAATTCAGTGAAAGTGCGCAAAATTCGACCAATGAAGTATACTTTTTGTTCAGGACGGTTAAAAACAGGAAGAAAGCTTTCAAATATACAAAATATCACGTCAATTAGCGTACTGTTAGTAATTTTAAAGTCTATTCTTCTATTAAAAGTATTTACAATTGAGAAATATAAGTTTTTGTCAATGCATTCAAAATGTAGTCACTAGGGCATCCAATCCCGGGATCCCGTTCCATTTTCCGGGATTGACACGGCCGCGATCGAGAAATTTTGAGCAAATAAATATTATGTTTAGTCAGAATAAACATAAAATGGACAGCACTTCTTTTTAATTTGACCAAAAACCATGGTTAAAAAATGTAATAATATAAGGTAAGGTTTGGTTGTCACTATAAATACTAGTTTTTCTTTGTCAATACTGATCATCCAATGAATTAATGATTTTGAATAATGTCTAAAAGTTGATTTACATACCGATCAGATAAATACAAGCGTATGTTTTTAAATATAAAATAACTCAGATTATTCCACGTATTGTGCTAGAAACTGTGACACGTGTTTTGCCACTTTCAGAGGCATCTTCGGAAAAACTACGTTCGCAAATTAGTTTTATTATTAAAAGTTATTTTATGTTAAAATGAACTTCCACAAAATTACCGCCAAATCCATCGAATAATAGAAGTTTTATATTTTTTTTACGCAAGCGTTCAGAAACATTGAACACTCGGCAACAGGATTGATACTTTTCATTAAACCAAATTTAAATAAAGTCGTATGCTTTTTTTCCTTTATAATCTAACAACACATCTTACAACAATTTTATATTGTTTTTATAAACGAGACATGTTTTATTTTTGGAAATAGTTATGACCTTTTTTGAATGCGTACAATAATTTATCATTAGGATAAGCTTCAGGGCTTCTACTATGTAAGGTTTAAGTAATTAAACGTATGAAAGAATACCTACAACGCTTTAATAGATGAGCCAATGAAGCTTTGTAGCATTGATAAATTAAAATGAATTTAAACATAAAGCTTTTTCGTTTGTGACAATCCGATAACGTAACTTGTAGAGATGATGTCTGATGAATTATTAAAAGTTTAATAAAACATAATAATAAAACACATGTTTCGATATAATTATTAAAAGTACTGTGACATTTTTTAAATATTAAATGCTTATACGATTACGAAGATCTGAAAAGGATTTTTGACTGGCATTATCATATTATACTTAAATTTTATTTAACTCAAGTTTGTGTAACAAATATCCCATAAAGGTAGTTACTGCTTTTTTCTAAAACAAAATAATAAATTATGAATCTCATTTATGCAATAATATTTTTCTATAAGCTTACACATCACACGTAATCAAAGATCAATTTAATAATTTATAATATGATCCATTATCCTCAGATGTAATAATGACTGAAAAAATGGTGATTAATTTTTTAAATCAAATAATTATTATGAATGTATTTTTTAAATTGAAAATACCTGAAAAAATAATTAGTTAAGAAAATTGTTTATCTTAAATAATTTATTTCAAAACTTTAACGGATTTTGTAAATATTAACTGAAATTACCAAAGGCATTTTCAAAGTAAACGTATCGACTATGTTGTCAGAGACAAAAAAGTTTTGTAATGTCCAACAAAATGAAAAATCTTTAATCTAGCCACTCAGAGGTCATCTACTATTACAAAAAATAAAATCTACTATGTCGCCGGTTTGTCAGTGCTTAGCTGGGGGGCATTTGGCATTAATCTAGCAATTTAACACTTCGGAAATCCCTGGAATTAGTGAAACTCTAGAACTGGGATAATTACGAACATCACGTCGGAGCTACATTTTTAAATGATGCTTGTAGAACGTAAAAGAAAATTCACACTAAGTTTAAAATGAAATGTATAATTAAAACATTATTAAATGCGCTGAAACCCGTTTTGTAGTTCGTTTTTTTACAATTGAGATGTACAGTAAAACTGTACTATGATGAATTAATGCAAACAGGAGTGTTATATAAAGTCTAAAGTATACTACATAATAAAATACGTTTTCCGACTGGGCTTAGTAATAAAATAAGCGTCATAAATTTGTTTATAAAGATAGTGAGTTATTCATAGACAAATGACTTCTTTTAAAAACTATAACGGATATATGAGGATTGAATTAGAGACATTTAGTTTTAATTTTTAGTTTTAAGTTTTAGTTTTAATCACTAGCAGGCACGCGCAAAACCTGTTGCAACAGTATGGTGTTCGTCGTGTGAAGTTTGATTTTTCAAAAGGGACTATTTTTTTGTGTTGAAAAGAATATCCCTGTGGCAATTATTTTTTTTTAAATATGTTTTATTCGTCTTCAAATATTAAAATGGAAACACATATTTTGTACTGAACGGCTTATTTCCAAAATCATTTTTGCGATTTTTAAATAATTTCAATATGAATAAAATGAAAATATGCCCTTTTATATAAAATATTTAATTTATAAATCACCCTGAATCATTTTTTATATTTTATCGGCTTAAGAGTTCTTGGCATGAAATTAGTCCTGATTAGGGAATCCAATCCTGGGATCCCGGGATCCCGTACAGTTTTCTATACATTTCAATCCCGGGATTAAAAGACATGATCCCGAAACTTTCGGGATTGATTTTCTTATAAAACAAACGTGTTGGTTTTCAAGCCGAGCGGGAGTTTAAATTCTTTGCGATAAGACTTACCGCATACAAAAACGTAATTGGATGCCTAAGATATCAAATGTTTTTATCGCATTTATTTGAATGCATTTTACAACTGTAATCATTTTTTGGCACGTTTTTTTTCTAAATATTCTTCATGAATATTATCAGATATCAATCGCAGTGTTTTTTTTTTGCGTGATTTTATGTTTCTTTTGTTCTATTAACATCAATTTTGTTATAAAACACGTGTCAACTAAAATATATTTCGGTCAGTTTTCTATATGAACAGTATCATAAATATAAAAGGCGCGCAAGCCGACTTCATGCAACTAAACTCATCAACAACCGCATTGTCTAAAAGTTTTTTCGACTAATATTATTGCAAGAGTTGAAAATCAATTCTCACTTTTTTCTATTGAATGTTCTTATTATTTTCACTGTAAAAAATGATCTTTCTAAAAAAGCACTTGTCATCGGATATCATAAATATATAAATATATTTTATTAGTTCTTTGCACAATGAAACCGTAAATTAAATGGCGAAACAATAGATGCTTTGGTACTAACTTCGAGGATATTTAAAAATACTAGCTGTAAGCCCGTTGCCCAGCAACGTGAGATTTTTGTTGCATTATAATAATAATATTTAAGAATAATGTTCAAGTTTCCTAACAACCATTTTTCGTAGTAGCAGAAATTTCGTAAATTATTAAATCTTTGGAATAATGTTCAAGTTTGCTAACAATCATTTTTCATAGTACCATAAATCGACCTCGGCGCATATATCGACAGCCCTGCAGTTTTTTAATTGTAAATTATTTAATATTTGGAATAATATTTTAGTTTGCTAACAATCATTTTTCGTAGTGGCAGAAATTTCGTAAATTATTTAATTTTTAGAATAATGTTCAAGTTTGCTAACAATCATTTTTCATAGTATCATAAATCGACCTCGGCGCATATATCGACAGCCCTGCAGTTTTTTAATTGTAAATTATTAAATTTATGGAATAATGTTCAAGTTTGCTAACAATCATTTTTCGTAGTAGCAGAAATATCGTAAATTATTATATTTTGGAATAATGTTTAAGTTTGCTAACAACCATTTTTCGTAGTAGCAGAAATTTCGTAAATTACTTAATTTTTGGAATAATGTTTAAGTTTGCTAACAACCATTTTTCGTAGAAGCAGAAATTTCGTAAATTATTGATTTTTTAGAATAATGTTTAAGTTTGCTAACAACCATTTTTCGTAGTAGCAGAAATTTCGTAAATTATTGAAATTATTGAATTTTTGGAATAATGTTTAAATTTGCTAACAACCATTTTTCGTAGTAGCAGAAATTTCGTAAATTATTGATTTTTTGGAATAATGTTTAAGTTTGCTAACAACTATTTTTCGTAGTAGCAGAAATTTCGTAAATTATTGAATTTTTGGAATAAAGTTTATGTTTGCTAACAACCATTTTTCGTAGTAGCAGAAATTACGTAAATTATTTAATTGTTGGAATAATGATTAAGTTTGCTAACAACCATTTTTCGTAGTAGCAGAAATTTCGTAAATTATTTAATTTTTGGAATAATGTTAAAGTTTGCTAACAATCATCTTTCGTAGTAGCAGAAATTTTGTAAATTACTTAATTTTTGGAATAATGTTTAAGTTTGCCAACAATTATTTTTCGGATTTTAAATTATTTAACAATTATTTCCAATAAAAATCAAAAGATCAAATCCAATTTTTCAATAAAAAATCAGTTGCACATTTTGTCCAAGTGTATGAAAAAAGCAAAATATTATTCTATCATATATCCATATCATAATTTGAATATTCTTAATGTATTAAAGAATTCTAACAGATTTTCAAGGTCAGACGTGAAAAGATTCATCATTATGATTCAATTGATCAAATCCGCTCCAAAAAATATTAGTCTCACATCGACTCACACGATCAGACGATTCATTTCGATAGCCCTATAATCATAGTTTGCAATAGTCGAATTAAAGTCTTTGATTATTCGAATATTATGATGTATGGTGATACAATACTTTAGCTCTACACCAAGAAATATCAAATTTTCAAACGTGGCGATATCAGAACATTCACGCCCGGTTTAAAATAAGCCGCTCCCATTGGATAGAACAACATTTCAAAAATGTGCTGTTCAGAATAAATCGAAATCATTAGTCTGTACCTTACTGCGGACGTCCTTACAGACGGACCTTATCGGCTATTAATGTTAAGATATTTAATTACTTAGTGTTCTCTTAGGTACTCTTGCAGTCTGAAGTAGGTAGATACTCTTTTAGCTATCGGCATTAATTATTTTAAGTTATATTGCGTATTTTTACAGAATGTATGCATATCAAGTTCGTTTAATAATTATGGCGCATATTTTTTAACGAGTTATTAAAAATTCTCCTCATTCAACTGTACATCGCGAATAGCTGAGATTATGAGAGCTTTTTGCTAACGTATTAGCAGTCCAAAGCTGGTTATATAATATAGAATAAGTTGTTTAATTTATTTTTCACCAATATTATCAATTTTTATTTCTTAAAAAATGTGCTGATCCCGGGATCGAAAAATTCTAATCCCTAAATCCCGGGATCAATATTTTGGCTCTGGATTGGATTCCTTAGTCCTGATCGAAATAAAATAAAAATAGTACAAAGGTGTATTTTTTATTAATATAATACATTTCCGACAAGAATTGACAGTAAACACATTATATATGCTTTGTTTTTAATTAGCATTTTGTTTCCTTTTAAATATGCTTCGATAAAGCTTAGAGTTTTTCGATTGAATTTTAATACTCTTTGGTTGTATTCGACAATATTTAACATTTTTTAAAAGTTTTCGAATCAATACGTACCGAGTGCTTAAAAACATCGTGCATAAATACTTTTTAAAGCAGATTTCGTACTCTAAAATTATCATCAAAAGCGATTAAAATTCTAAAAATTTGAAACAAAAATATGAGAAAAAATGTTCATTGATTGAATCGAATTTTACTTGAGAGAACTTCACAATAAAAAGATAAAATAGCTAAGTATTTAGTTTCAGAGAATTATAAAATAATCTTTATAGTTATATCGCCTTCACATCGTATACTTTCATGCGATAACTTTTATTTTTTAAGTTCTGATGAATGTGTGAGGACAAATAAGCAACATGATACACTCTTTGTGGAACTAAATACCTACATTGAAAGAGATTGAGCGATAGTATACTCAATTTTGCTAACCAGAAGCGGGATTTTTTTTCATATAATATAATCTATATTTCTACAGATTTATATTTTTCATTTTTCGTTTACTTTGAAATACCTTTACAATTTTCAACAAAAGCTTTACTACAAACTATGCTGCGGTTATTCTACGCAACACCTGCGCCGCTTAAAATCTCGATGCGGTCACCCTAAATTCACAGTATGCCGAACAGGTTCAAACATATTTCGAAATACCCAGCTTCCGGTGAAATTTAATATAACAAGCAGCATGCACGTGGACTCAATTTCAACTTTATAATATTGGTAAAAATAAAGCACTTGTGTACTAATTCATTTGTTTTGGATCAGGACCGGTTTTGCTCATTGATAATACTCGCTACGCGTGGAACTAATCCTAACATTTTAGCAAAACGTCGGTAGATGAAATACTTCCAGAAAATGATAAGTAAAAAAAAACCTTGAACTAAAATTTACTGTGGCCGTGGACAATATCAAAAATTGATGGAAATGTTTACAGTTTGAAAAAGTTTAGTCGTCTAACCATATTTGGGTAGTTATATAGATAAAAAAATCTGTACAGATAAATACCATTAAATTATTTATATGTATCCGCCAGTAATAACTACCAACGAAATTGACTAAGGCAGCGATTTCTAACCTGGGAGGCGTGAGCTATTGCAAAGGGAGGCGCAAAGAGTCCAAAATATTTATTTACTCTTTAAAACGTGTTTTTATTACTATATGAAATAAAGGATGGGGAGACACAAAGACATTTTTTTCTTCAAAGGGAGGCGCAGTAACATAAAGGTTGGAAACCACTGGACTAAGGAGAGCTTGTATTTCCAGACGAATGAGCGTATTGATCTACATTCGTATTTCAAAAAACCCATTTTTTTTGTAGTATTGCGACGACTAATAATGTTAAACTAGTACAACAAAGTGTTTTTTTTTATATACATATATTGTCTTTCTTCCAAAATTTGACAGTGAACACTAAAAAGATATAAAAGAGAATGATAATATGGAAATTGTTGACAGATTAGAGAAATATCGAGTTATCAGTTTAGAGAAATATCGTATAATATAAAATAAATAAAACTTAACTAACTTAACTAACTTACTGGGGTAAGCATACAATAATCATAAAAATGTTATTCACTTATAGTTAAAATGAATTCTTTCTCCTGAAAACATTACGAGTGACATTTATTAATTCAGATAAAGTTGCTTGACTTTTTCGTCTTTTCGAAAAATTTCGTTTCGCGGAATGTTTCATGTCATCAATTTTTTGTGTTTTTAATTTGATAAATTGATATCTTGTTGATATTTTCAGATTTTTTAAAATATTTATATAACATTTTCAACGAAAGTTTTCAAAGTTGTTACGTTTTATTTATTTAAAAAAAAATGTATGATTCCCAATAATGAGACAAACATGGTGTCGTTGTACAATTTTTCATTATGTTTTAAATAAATTGTTTATATGCTAACTTACTTTACATCACCATACAAACAAAAATTATAAACAGAAAAATTCTGGTGTTTTTTTTTGCAGAAATTTACACTAAGAGAAATGAAAAAAATATATTTTATTTAAATCCGAAATTTTTCGTGATACTAAGCAAATAATTGATTCTTAAATAACACGTTTTATCATTTTGCTTATTATACAATCTTGTGATACACCATACCGATGGCGTGGTGAAAATGTGAAGTATTTCTGAACATTAGTAGTTTTGTTTCAACCCCTATAATTATATTAACTCAATACAAATTGTCTTGGATCATCAAATCGCGCTACCTGAATACGAAAGTGGAAAGGTAAATTTCAGACGTTTACTGTATCTTTAACGTTTTTCTACTTTACTTATATCATTAAAAAATATTATTAATTAAAATATTTCCAGTCATGTCATGTAACTCAATCATCACACATGTTTTGACAAATATTTTTATATTGCCATGCTATTGAGATCAAAAAAAATATTCAAATACCAGGAAAATAATAGTATAGATGAAAAGTTTTGCTAATTTTTAATAAACTGCGCACTCCCAAATTATAAAATATTGTTTTTTTTTTTATCTAAAATATCAGATATTTATTTTTGATATAAAACGCAGCCTGCTTTATCAATTTAACTAAATTACACATATATTTTATTTTACTATTAGATAGTACAAAAAAAATGAATGATTTTTATCCGATAAAAATATATAGCCGATACCTACGTTTAGAAGTATTTTATTTTTATTAGATACATTTAATAATAGAAGCTGCTTGCTGAAACATTTTAAGTTTTCTATATGATCCAATAGAATTTTAATAAAATAGCAGTGAAATAATGACAGAATTTATAGTGCGAAGGCTATATTAAAAGTGTTTTATAACAAGATTGCCAAATCAATAAACTACTAAAAAAATAAAATTGTCTCTGCTACAAATGAAGCAACTTAATTAAAAAATATTGATAACGAATACGTCCAAAAACTATTGTAAATGGTTGCTGGATTTTTTTAATGATTTTAATATATTAAGACTAGTATTTCATTAGGATATGGTATGGAAACTTTCTTTTATTTTGCCTAAACAAAATGATAATGGATTATTTGTGCGGGTTGAAAGTCCCTGCCCTGCGATGGATACAGGTTAGGTCAAAAAGAAAATGTCAATTCACGTCACGCACTGTGAAAATTGAGAGGACGTTTACATTTGTATATACAAAATGATCGTTTGAAGGCCATACCTTGAATTAAGTAATTTTGTCACGCAAGATTCATCGGTATCCACATGCAATTTTGTGTATTTTTTTTTCTCCGAACTGGTATTTTATTTCATTTAAACGAGTCTTATTGTTAAAAAATTAACCATTGTCACATAACAATATTTTTACAGAACCATCACGCTATAAACATTGTTATTAAAATGTACAACAAAGTATCCTACAAAAGAAGCAAGTAAAATAGTTGTCGCTATTATATAATAACAGTAATGGCTAATTATTTTCGACAAAAATAATAGTACACAAAAAAATTTAGGTTTTCAAGTCTTCAAATATATCAAAGTAATAATTATATCACTAAAATAAGATTTTTATACGATTAAAAACTTTTATTTAATGGTGAAAAAATCGTTAGAACATTAATGCAGCGCTTCGTCTTTCTAGTAATGCTTCTTTTATTGACAATATTTTGAAAAATATTTACTAAAAATCATAAAAATTAATGTAGTTATTTGATACTAGCAAGCGATTTATGTATTTCATATTAACTTAAAAAAATCTTTTTGAAAGAACAAAAATAATTTTCTGATTAGTATTTTGGTTCACACGGTGATTAAAGTATTGAAACCACCTCTATGGTATTTTGCGCAGCCCTAAAGCAATTACGACATCAGGCCACACGGTCTCCCGATAACTGAAAGGCCCTTCAATACACTCAAAGAATTTTCATTCTCTGATGAAGTAATGAGGATCAATCAAATTTCAATTTTACAGAGCGAGCAAATTTAATTTGAAGGTTCAGTTCGACTTAATTATCTCAACTTTAAGTGTATCAAAGGCGTTGCTTTCAAATAAGAAACCACTACTTCAACTATATTACAAATTTGTATCAATAAATTTTCAAAGTTTTAATTATAAACTCAATTATACTTATACTAGACTATTTTAATTTCAAATAGTTCAAATGAGTTTTATAGACCTTTTAATTTGAAATAAAAATATTGTTAACATATGTATAAAGAACGCATTATTTCTTTTCAAAGTAGTTATTTGAATTTAATGTTAATAGACATATATAAAAGAGAGTAGAGATATAAAGATAAATACTAAAACAAGACTAGTGGTTAGCTAATCGCTCCCGCTACACCCCGTTATTTTATGTTTGAAAAGGTGGGAAGGAGTTTTTGAACACTAAAAATGCCCATGCCTATGTACATAAATGTTTTGAAAAAATGCTGTTTTTACTGTGACTTTAACCTGTAAAATCCGTCACGGAAGCCAACAACGCTCACCACTGTACCACAAACTCGCCAAATATTTATCAAATAAATTGACAGTATTTTTTAAATTAATTACTTTGTTACGATCATTTTCGAACTAAGCGTATCGTCATTTTTTTGTATAACTTGAAAATGTTTGACTTAAAATGCACTTTAACAACAGTCTTTAAATAAATGTATTATTTTGTCATAATAGGCGCTTCATTATTTTAGGTGGAGTGTGTGGTTGCATTATGTGATTTATTTTAAATTTTTACTTAAAACATATAGTTAGTTTGCTATTTTTACAAGCATTTTTACAAAAAACGTTTTAACAATTCACCATATTCAAATTAAGCGAATAAGAAAATAATTTATAAAAGCGCATTTTTTTATGTTTTTTTGTTTACCCTACGGTTACTTTGTCGTTTTTTTTTAAATATAAAAATATTTAAATTGAGCATTGTATTTTTATCACCCTTCAAAATAATGAGAGTACTTCTAAAAAGTAATGATTAAAGATGAAAATAAGCGAAGTACGGATCACAGATTTAGCGAAACGTCTAAATATTTTTTAACGATCCGAATTCGCTTTCAATAGTATACATACATAAATATAATTATAAAAAGTCTTAAGTGTTCTGAGTTTTGAACGGATGATTTATTCGCTTAATTTTAATTTTGTGGAAAAATATTTTTTCTATTTATATATATAAAATAGAAATCTTAAGACTTACCTTGAAAGCTGAACCATATGTTGACAAGAAACGGATGTTCGAGTTGAGTGAGAAGCTCAACTTCTCTAAGCACATTTCTAAGAGCATCTCTTTCTGCGCAAGCGGACTTATTCATATATTTCATTGCGAACATCTGCTTGCTGTCTTTCTTTTGTACTATGCACACCTGTAATTAAAAACATCATTTTAGTTTTCTGAGATGCTATTAGTGGTTGAAAATAACGAGAGATTTTTTGATGTTTGTTTTTAGAATTTTCTACGAGAATTGATTGTTACTTTAATGATAAACCTCTCATTTTAAAGTGAGTAGGGATAGAATGGTAGAAACTAGGACAGGACTAGTGATTAACTAACCACTCTCGATACACCTTGTTATATAAGTATAAGTAGGAAGTGAGGGAATTTCGAAGCATCACAAACAAACAATAGAAATCAATCAATCAATGAAATGAAAAAAGGCTTTTTGCTCTTGGACTTGAACCCTTGAGATTCGTAACGGAAGCCAACAATGTTGAGCACTGCACCTCGTACCCGACAAAGTAATATAAGTATGTATATTAATTTTTAATAAAATCTTTCTCATTTATTTCAGATATATTTAAATAGTTAAACTTTGTTTGTCTTTATCATAAGATATTCAAAACAAAAGAATAAGCAATCGAGAGGAAAACAATTTAAAAAGTGTCACTGTGTTGAATTTTTTTAATGAGGAAACCACAACATTAAGCTATAAATAATTAATAATGTATATGTCATTTTTTATATAAAGTCGATTGAAGAATATTTTGTAAAACTTTCCCTTTCAAGGAAAATAAGAAGTCATATATACTAAAGTAGTAAATCAACAATTGTTCCGATCCGATGCTGATGATGATATAAAATAATGTTCCTGATTTAATCACTTGTTCAAGCATGTGATTAGATTGGACATTGCAGTTTAAGCATCATATTGTTTGTATAATTGTACATCCGTGCTTTAGTACCTGCTTTTGTTTCAAAGTATTTTTCACATCGCATAGGATTTATTTAAAACCGATGACACATTAGTGCCATGTGTCATTAATAGCTTGCTTTATAAAGCATGCAAAGCTGTAATACAATTTTATTGATTTTTGTTTTGTAAATGCCATCATTATGTACGTTGGTAACGAAAAACATCTTGTGATTTTTATTGTTTTAATGAGTATTGTGAAAATTATGAACTGCAAAAAGAAGGTAAATACCGTATTAGTAATTAGTTTATAATATCACTTAAGATGATTTAACTATCAATTGTTGATATTAATAATAATATAGGTACAGAATACGACTTTATCATAAGAATTTAAGCATAAGCGTAGATATAGATTTTTATTTATTACATATAAAACAAATATGAGAAATCAATAGTTGAAGAATGGAGTCAATCAAAAACATAAAATGATAATTTGTTTGAAATACATCTTAATTATGAAAATTGTGAAAATAAGTGTTTTTTTATTAAAGTTAAAATAATTGAAACAATATACAATGTACTTGTTATATTGCTGGTGTGTTTTATTATAAAAAAAAATAATGGTTGTTTGTGAAAATCTATTATCTATATTTTTGAATTTTAATGATTGATATAATAATTATTTAAAAATGTAAAAAAGTTGTTTTTTAATTAAAATGACACGAATTTTATCGTCAATTCTGAGTGAAAGTAATAAGTTATTTTCCCTCTTTTTTATTAAGTAACTGAAAGAAGTATAAAAATACCCAAAAAACGTTTCAATGTAAAATTAAATCGTTCAAAATTTATTCCAAATATTATAGGGAAATACTTCCAACCTGGGTTTCCTTTTTCGCAGTTTTCAGGCATTTGTGTGCATGGTCAGTAAGTGGTCTGTTTTGTCAGTATAATCTAATTAATTATATCATTATAATGTGCTAATAAAATACATATCACAGTATCTAAAAACTATATAAAATGAGATTTGAATTTATTTCAATATTAAACATACGGGTTGTTATGAGAATCAATTACCAAAAAAACATAATTGGGGAATTTAAGATTTCGACTGAAGGTGCTTGGTGGGATTTCAATATTTAATTTGAATCGTTCAAATTATGTACATTCAGACATATTTTGTCACTAACGACCCGGGCTTCGCCTTTCGGCATCTTCAGGCGTTCAAGTGCACGGATGAACTTGAACTGACAGAACTGACTTGAATTTGACTTAGTGACAAAATATGTATGAATGTACATAATTTGAACGATTAAAATATAATAATTGGGGAAGATAATAAAATTAAAAAAAACCTTTATTTAATAATGCATAGTGGTGGGTTTTTTTGTTAAACAAATATGAAACGAAATTATTTTCGAATACTGAAACTATGTTAATCGCTGGTGAAGAGAAAGTATATTTAACGATGCCTTTTGATATCTTATCTCACGCAAAAGGTATACTAAGGAAGAGTTATCGAGATTCATTTACTCGTTTAAATGAAGTCAACAATATACCTGTGACTTGTGTTTTTGTTGTAAAATATTACAATGTAAATTAAAATTATTATTTTGCAGGTGTACATAGTAAGTTATTCTTCTGGAGTATCAATATGCCCCGACAAAGACAGCCAAGAATTTATGGATACATCTGGTTTAAGAGCTATACGATTCAATGAAAGTATTGGAGTGCTTACAGGAAAATTTACATATAAGAAGCGGGTTGAAAATAATTTAAAAGTGACTGTTTTTTTCTTATATAAAAAATATAAATAAAATAAGTTTATTGTAAATTGTTATAATCATATATCAAATATTTTTCCAGTAAATGACGTCAGCTATTTTTAAAATAGTTATTTACACTTTGCCTCGACCAAACATGTGGAATCAATAATATTTTTTTGATTTTATACATACTAATAGTGATATTCGTAAAGTTTTTAAGCCGCTTACACCCTTTAAAATTTTGATACAATAGATATCTCTAACATTGTTTGCCAATACAACATCTATAACATTAACAACCATTTTTTATTTCAACGATTTTCGATTAGATATAATGCAAAGCCTAGGTTTTTAATTACTAAAGAATTTCCAGTTAAAATTACGCTTGGAAAAAGTCCTACCTCACGGAGGGAAAGAGTTAATCGCAACGCACGAAAATGATTTGTGCAAATCACTTGAAAACAAACAAACCGACAGCATGTATTCACAATATCTAAGAGCTACAAGTTTACCGGACAAATGCCCTATCGAAGCTGTGAGTACACGTGTTATATTTTATTATCGATAATTTATATTAGTTTTTTATACATGACACCATAATGTAGCGCATTATATTTATATTATTGTTCTTTGATATAAATAATAATATAATTGATATAAGTACATTTATATAATTTTTTTTTATATTAAATTTGTTTTTACATAAAAAAATATATGATAATAAATTAACAAATACATCCAAATAAAGTAATCTCCTTGATATTTGAATATTTTAAAATAAATTGTGGGTTATTTGTTAGTCCTGCATAATAGTAAGAATACTACGACTGTGTATCTGATATTTGAAATCTACTTTGAAAGAAAAACAGTAATACTTGTATATAATTCATTAAATAAGTTTGTTTACTAGAAAAACTGATCAGTTATCTAAACAAAATGCCGTTTTTGTCTCTACCAAATGAGAGCTCTGGAAACAATGACGGCAGTCTCCATGCTTAAGTCGAAAACGAGTTGAATATTTCATCGTTGGCAATTTCACATATAGTAGTCAGCTAAATTTAAAAAATAAGGATCTATCGTGCTAATTTTCGAACAATTAAAATCTAATTTGTAACAAAATCGGCAGTTTACATAGTCTTGCACAACAAACACGGCAGTTATTAAACGGATTGTGCTAAAATAGCAAGATTATAATCATAAGAATATTGAACATAAGTTTTTTTTCACATTTCATTTGATTTGCCATGTTTCCAGAGCCCTTAGTTTTTAAAAAATAACTAATAAGGGGACGTTTAAAGTTCAATTTGATATTTAACCATGGTTAACATGAAATTCAGGGAACGTACGAAATATTCAACATGGTCGCTGATACAAAACACTTGTCCGTCAACGCTTTGATGGAAGGAGTGTACACCATCACGTTTACATTTTACTCCTTCGAAACGGTCGGTAGTGGCCTCTTCGCGACCACAAAGGACACCGCCCTAGGCTGTCTGTACTTTGACTGTGCTGTTGAACCAAACTAGAAAATTCTACATAGCGCTGCGTTTGCACTTTACGTTTCGAAGAAAGAGTGACCATAGAAGGAATTGTCAGCTTTATCAACGATAAAACGAATAAATATAGCAATAAACAACTTCAGATATAAAAATCAACCTTTTAATTCAATTAAAATTATCAATAAATGTATAAAATTTATTATTATTATAAAAAAACATTTTTAAAATGAAAGTTTATATTTTGATGAATTCAGAAGTAACTTTGTAGAAATTAATTTTAAAAAAAATACGTCTTTGTTTTTCGACTGGCTTAAAAAAATGTGAGACGTTTTGTTTCTTTATGTAGTTTCTGAAGACTTACTATATTGTTAGAAGTTTTATCATAACGCAGACGTGAATTATTATTTCTACATATAATATATTACATATGAAAAAATATTTGTGATGTGATTTATTATTGGATACGGATTATATGTTCACCAGCACATTGTTTTAACATCACATTTTATCATTTTTTTTTAAAAATTATTCAGTGTTTATTAGAAATAATAATAAATTGTAATAAATACCTTTCCAAAGCTCCCTTTTCCGATGGCTCGAAGTATGTGAAAGTGGTCAAAATTAACTGCAAAATAAAATAATGTTAAAAAATTGAGTTTTATTTAAAAACGGAGAACATACATAGTATATCAGTCAATTAGTTACACGATTGTCTTTTTAAAATATTGGAATAATCGTAATTATGATTGTTGAGATTTCATTCATGATTTAGACTAAAATATATTAATCAGATTTAAATGGAATGGTTTGTTATTTATATAAATAAATTTAAAAAATCAACGTTAAAACTGAGAGACAGTTTGCTTAAGAAATTATTGTTGGATTTCAAGTTTATCATTAAATAATCATATTTATGACAATAATGAAAAAATCCAAAGAAGACAAAATTTAAATTTATCAAAGAAATATGTTATAATAATGAAAATAATTATTTGAACATATTTAAAAATGACGTTGTAACAATTAAAAATCAATTTGATAATTATTTTTAATGAAATTCACGATTTATTTACAACTTCAATGTAGTTTTATTAATTTTTAATTATCTTAATGAAATCAATTACATAGCAGCAATATAATTTATTTTATATCATTAAATTATCAAAATTGATTACATTGTATGAGCGTAATCAAATGAATTGTCAGTAGTTGAACGTTTCTTTTGTTCAAATATATAGCACGGTAAACTGTCATGATATTTTATATTATTATAGTTAAAGTAGTATATTGCGTGACAAAATCTCATTAGGCAGTAAATAGACTGAAACTGTGTTATTAATAGTTTCTAAAAGTCTAAACAATTTCTGACATTTATGAATTTCAAACAACTGTTTTAATTGGACTAGGTTTGACATTTTAAAATAAGATGGCTGCAACTAAATAAATTTACCTCTCTCAACACCGTATGTTTTTTTGTTGTCTTAATGGACCATTCATTAAGTATAACGGGGCGACAACTTTCATCATTTCAGATGCATTAATCATTTGTATTCCTTTTCTATCGTTGCTGACTGCCAGTGTGGTCGCTGCAGAGGTGTGCAATCCACCGTGAAACCAGTTCACGTTGGCATCATGTTCATGGTCTATTATAAATACTTCCCAATAACCTACATCCATATACATCGACAAACATATATACCTACTTGATACTTTCTTGTTTAGTAGTTTATGTATACTTTAATATGTTGTAAACAAATTTATATCAATTAATGTACTTTTAATTTAAGATTTCGACTGAAGGTGCTTGGTGGAATTTCAATATTAAATTTGAATCGTTCAAACTATGTACATTCTCACAAATTTTGTCATTAACGACCCGGGTTTCGCCTTTCGGCATCTTCAGGCATTCAAGTGCACGGATGAACTTGAACTGACGCTTAGCAAATAAAAGTTTCGTGCTTATATAAGATACAAATGCATCACTGAGTCCAAAGCCATTGCTGGCGAAAAGGATGAGCTCATGGGAATGCTAACAGATTTGTGTAGTGAGCAGTTTCAAGAATTATATAATCTGTTTGTCGGCAAAGGTTTTATGATTATATGATTTTATGGTTATATAGGGTATAGAAGAGGAGATGTGGGAAAATTTGTTATTTCGTTTAAAATCGGAAGACTTTGCAACTGTGCTTTATTGATTTCTAAAATTTCTTGGAAAAAGAGCTTATGACTGTCCGTATTTGGGTGTAACATTTTTATCCCTTGTTTCTGATTGAACACGTGTCCTTCCGAAATTAAGTGATTAGCAAAAGTAGACGTGTCTTTTTTCAATCTAAAGGCTGCCATATGTTCTAAAACTCGGATGTTCAATGTTCTTTCTGTTTTGCCGATATAAAACTTTGTACAACAAGAGCATTGCAATCTATAAATCCCGGATTTATTTAAGTAATGTATTTTATCTTTATTATTAATTAATAATTTGCCTAAAGAGTTTTTACAGTAAAAAGCAGGTCTAACACTATCAGCTAGCTGTTTTTTAATTTTGAGACTTGTATTTCCTAAAAAAATGATTCTACGCCAATACCTAGTATGATCTATGTCCTTTGACACTATACCTTTAAATAACATTTTTTCTGCAAGTTTAGCTTGTTTTTTTGATAAAAGATTGTCTATAAGAGACATATCGTATCCATTGTTTATGGCGATTTGTTTGATGATTTTCAATTCAATATTAAAGTTCATTTCGTTTAAAGGAACACTCACAAGTCTATGTATTTCTGAATGAAAAGCGGCTAGTTTATAAGAAAATGGGTGCATTGAATTTTTATGGATTACAGTGTCAGAGAAGGTTGGCTTCCGAAATATTTTAAACTCGTGAGAATGATTTTCAATGTTAATATTTAAGTCAAGAAAGTTAATATTTTTGCCTCCGACTTCTAGAGTAAATTTAATATTTTTATCTAATGAATTTATAAAGTTATGAAAGTGAGTTATTTGTCTATCTGTTCCATTAAACAGGCAAAGAATATCGTCTACATATCGGAACCAATAGACTATAGGTTTGGCTTCTGTTTTGTTTCTAAAAATTGTATCTTCTAAATAGTTCATATAAAACTCAGCTAACAACGGTGATAGGCAGTTTCCCATTGCAAGGCCTTCTGTTTGTTTATAAATTGTATTGTTAAATTGGAAATAGTTCTGGTCAACGCAAACATCTAATATATTTAATAACTCTTTTGTTACTATTGGGTTTACTCTACGTGCATTTAAGGTATCTTCGATAATGCTTTTGCATTTGTTGACTGGTACATTCGTAAATAAACTGACCACGTCAAATGAAATTAATTTTGAATTGCAAGGAATGATTTTACTTTTAAGTTTTTCAACTAATTCTAATGAATTTTTTACGCTATATGTCGGGTTGAATTCACTATGGTTACGAATGAGGGAGTTAGCTTTTTTCGATAATTTATAGGCTGGGGCATTAATATATGATACTACAGGGCGAATTGGGATTGAAGGTTTATGAAGTTTCGGTAATCCGTAAAATTTGGGAGCTAACGGATTCCGTGTAGACAAAGAATATATATCTTTAGGGTTGATCGTAATATTACAACTGTTAATGACATCTTTGACATCTTTGTTAAATTTTACTGTAGGGTCTTTTTTTAGTTGGACTATATTGTTACTTTCGAGAAAGTTATTAATTTTATCAACGTAATCATTACTCGTTAGCAGAACTGTGGTACTTCCTTTATCTGCTTTTGTGACAATGATGTTATTTTCTTTAATTTTATCTTTAATATTCTTAAGAGTGACTAACTCATCGTTAAGTTTACTTCTATTTTTAACACTCGACAAATAATCCTTTTTAAGAATGCGAAAACATATATGCTTACTAGTTAGATTTTTATGTAGTGCAATTTCTAAGTCTATCGCAAGGTTTTCATAGTCAGATTTTCTATTCGGTAAAGGTGGGCAGTATTTAAGACCTTTTGATAAGAGATTTTGCTCGTCTTTTTCTAAAGTTACGTTAGTAAGGTTAACCACTCTATCTAAAATCATATAATCATTAAACCTTTGCCGACAAACAGATTATATAATTCTTGAAACTGCTCACTACACAAATCTGTTAGCATTCCCATGAGCTCATCCTTTTCGCCAGCAATGGCTTTGGACTCAGTGATGCATTTGTATCTTATATAAGCACGAAACTTTTATTTGCTAAGCGTCAGTTCAAGTTCATCCGTGCACTTGAATGCCTGAAGATGCCGAAAGGCGAAACCCGGGTCGTTAATGACAAAATTTGTGAGAATGTACATAGTTTGAACGATTCAAATTTAATCAATGTACTTAATTTAAGAGTGGTTGATAGTTATTTAAGATTCATAAAAGTTATGATGACTTGAAAATTCAGTTACTATAAAAAATAAACGAATCATGGTCTTAATGGAAGAAATAAAAAAAATCTTATTATATCAAAAGAGGAAATTTTCGATTAATTAATGATAAACATATATCGAAAACTATTTTTCAAATGACAAAACTTATAGTTATATCTTAAGAATTTCACAATTTTTGAAATAATTTATAGTTTTCTCAGATATATTGAACGGTTCTACAAGATATTGGTAATAGTCTCTTTTGTATAATAACATGTGTTAGAAAAAATCAAAATAAATAATGCTTTATATAATATAGAAATTCACGGATAAAATTTTTGGCTAATATCACTATAGTATAAATAAATTATTTTCTGTATATGAAGTCTATTGTTATGGTTATCAAATTATCTCATTTAAAATACTTACCTTAAAACTCTCATGGTTTTATCAACTAAACGTTTGAATATTTTATGTTGTGTCACAAAATTAACATTTACTTTGTTATAATTACTGCTAGTTCCAGTTTCAGTGTAAGTTCAAGTTTATCCATGCGCTTGAATGCCTTTAGATGTCAAAAGGCAAAACCCGCGTAGTTAGTGACAAAACTTGTGGAAGTGTACACACACAATTTGAACGATTCTAATTTAAAATTTAAATTTCACTAATCGCCTTCTGTATTTTAAATTATAACTAATTATGCACAATATTCTATTTTTGCAAAATTCATCATTTGTAAAGAGTTTTATTTATATAATTAGTTGTCAAGCCGCCGTGGTTCGATGAGTATATCAATTTAAAAAATATATGAATATAATAAATCAGAACAGTGACAAAATGTTCAACCATTTGATATATTGTAACATTCAAGATTTTGGAGTCGAGATATTTATATAGAGACCACTTCAAATATTTTTTTTTTAAATACAAAACAAAAGTTATACATTTTTTTAATAAAAATAATGTGTAACATTTTAATTTTATTTATGTCCGACTACGAGACGCGGTATATTTTCACAACTTCACAGGATTTCATTAAAAACAAATAAGTAGGTGCTCTTAACTTTTCTGTATTAATTGGGGGCAATTGAAACATTAATCAAACAAAGAACTGGGCAAACTTACCATCTTTGTTTCCAAAGTTGAAATCTACCCTTCCTGATTGATTGGCACCCATTTTGATGATTTATTCAATGGGCATCAGCTTCGTGCATTTTAAATATAAATTATAAATCCATTTGAATCTGAAATAAAAAATAAATACCATGTAAAAACCCAAAGTTTTAAGTTTTATTAACGAATATTATAAAAAATGCACAGTTAGAAAGCATGCTTCTTTGTATTGTCTTAAAATATCCTTCCTCTCTTCCAATCTTTAAACCTTAAAAAGTAAAGAGTCATATCAAGTGCGATAAGTTGATGAATTATCTTTAACTAACTTCCCGTATCTTTAAATCCATTCGTTGAGAAACTAACTAACGAGCAGTTCTCATAAAAAAAAATCAAAACACTTATATGAGGATTTTATATGCGGAAGTAGACATGGATTTCAAAATAAAAGAAGTTGAAATTTGTTTATTAAAATTAATTTATATTCTTCGGTGGCTTTATTTTGTATACGAAATAATATTTAATTTTAGTGAAAATCAAAATCATAAAAATAATCAGTTCACATTGTGAACCATTACATAAAATAATATGACTTTTCTACAAAACAGTTTGTTTTTTTGTATAAATATAAAGGCTGCCATTGCATAAAAGAATCATAAACCATAAACAGCAGGTCGTACAAGCGTGTAATCAACAGAGTTATCTATGTATTACGGTGAATAAATAAACATTTTGAACGGATCATATGGAAGACTTTTTTTCATTATTTGTAAACATAGTACTTATCGTTACAAAACGATGAGAGCCTTATGAACGCAACGCAAACTGGGTTTTTATTAGTCATCATTTTTTTTAAATTTGAATCGTTCAAACTATGTACATTCTCACAGATTTTGTCACTAACGACCCGGGTTTCGCCTTTCGGTCGTTAGTGAAAAAATCTGTGAGAATGTACATAGTTTGAACGATTCAAATTTAATATTGAAATTCCACCAAGCACCTTCAGTCGAAATCTTAAATTATATTTTTTTTGTGAAAATGAAATGTCAATACTTTCGATGGTAATAACTATAATAAAAACTGAACTGCGATTGTTAATAGGGACATATCACTGTTTAAAACGTATTTTAAATACTTTTAATATATTTTTAAACATCACTTCAATTTAAGTGAGTTAAGTAATAAGGATAGTCTTTATTAAAATAGTATCATTCCACATAAAAGAACTTAAAAAAAAACATGTGATGTGATGCATAAATAATATATAACATTGTTACGATTTTCAGAAATAATCAATTTTCGACTGAAATTTAGACTAACAAATATTGTAATAAGCCGTATAAAACTTTAATTTGATAAAATATTGAATAATTATTTTATTAGCAAACACTCAGTCATATAACTTGAAAGCCTATCAGTTTTTGCGTTAAATTGTATTAGTAAAAGTCATTAGCTCGTGGTTAAATTTATAAAGGCTATAACTCTAACAAATTAGATTTTAAATTAGTTCAATTTGTACAAACTATTATAAATTAAATAAAATTTAATTCCAATACTTATGTTAACAATGAAAATATTACTGTTTTGCTTAATGCACTCATAAAGTACTGTTTTTTTTATTACCTTTTCTCAAAACAGCACTTTAGCTGACTGTACTCTGTAATTCACTGTCAAGCAAGAGTTGTATTTGATTTTCTATTGTTTAGGTTTTGACGCGTTTGAAGAAACTTTAAAAATAGTAATGCTGTATCTGATCTTCACATAAGAGCAAAATTCGTTAATATCTAAGCGCTGTTCCATTTGAACAACGACCCTTTGACCTCTAAGCAAAAGGTGACTAAAAAACTCTGCAAAACTATTTTCTTGATATAATCACAATGCTTTTAGATGGCAATTATCTGTAGTAGTTCATGCGCTAGATATTTTTTAACAGCTTTGTTCATTTTTTATGTATAATATATTTATATGCTTAGCAATTCGAAAGAATACAGAGTTGTTTTATTCTTCATCTCTCAATGTCAACGTTAAATGAATAATATAATAATATTTCAGACAATAGTTTGTTAAAAATTTCTTTGCTCAAAATATTTTTTATTTTACTAATTTTGATGCTACAAACATCTTTTTTAAACTAAAATAATAGTATTTCAAAATAAAAATATACAATTGTTTTGAGTGAAAGTTTTGCGCAATCAAATAACTAGGAGTCAAAAAAAAATCAAATCAATTTCGAACACATTTGAAAAATATTGTAATAAATCATTAAAATCGTGGATATTATTTCTGAGACGTTTTTTCGTTCAATTTCGTACATGATTGTATTTCGGAATAATAACACGGAATTTAACAATTTGGTGGGTGGTGTTTTATAGGAAGTAAGTCAACTAGTGAAAGTCTTACATAATTTACACTTTTTATTCTCGAAGAGTCCACTTAAGAATTTTAGCACGTTTTATTTAGTTGCGCTGTGGATAGGACCTCTATTAAGATGAGTGCAAAGTCGTATAGCGGTAGTGAGCTTGTGAGAACAATGATGGTGTTATGTTATTTAATTTAATTTTTATTTAATATTTCTTATAATAACTTTAATACAATACATATATTTCGATCGGTTATTATAATAAAAGAATATTCGACTCTTTCATACATTAACATATAAATGTAAAATTATCGGACGCTTATGAAAAAGCTAAACGGAAAACAGTCGAATAAAAATAAATTTCAATGCTGTAAAACGGTCGAATAAAAGATATCCGATTCAAATATCCAAGAGTCGTTTGAAATTTTTTATTAGGGAGTATCCGAATAGTATACAATGCAATTACATGAGTGATCAAAAAGTCACCTTTTCCGTGGGAAATATTAATTTGAAGTTGAATAATTACGTAACATATACCGTTTTATTTTTGCATAGATATTACGTGACAAGATTATGACTAGTGTACAAATAAGAATTGCAAAAACCGTATTACTGCAACCGGAATCCTGGTATTCATGATGTTTTTCATTACCGAAATACCGGTTTTTAAAATGCAAAAATAAAAATTTACCACAACCGAATTTTGAAAGTATAGAAATCGTCTCTCATATTGTCATTTTTTTTTGCGATGAGTCAAAATATTTTTATTCTGACAAGAGTCGTATCAATATTAACAGGCTCTAGAATGAATGATTTTTTAACGGTGGAAGTATTATTATTTTAAAATCCTTAAGTTATTCATGAAAATCAACTACTTTTTGCTTTTTTTTTATAATATCATAACGGAATTGAGTATTATATTCTCGTTGAAAAATTTCTTCTCACAACACTGTTTGAATAGCTTATTTCAAAAAAATCAATACATAGCCGTATGACCATCGCACACACAGCCACCGGTGGCGGCCACAAGTGGTCGGGACTAGTGTCGGTTCATGCCACTAATGATGAACAATTTACTGAGTCGAGTTACCTGTCGCAGCTACTACCTGTGTTCATATATGAGAGACAAAGAAAATTGTGGAGTGTAAAAATTAATACACTGGTGTTATCAATTGCGTTAGTAAACAATTTACAAGGACAAAGAGAAGGTTGCCAAAAACAGTTCATCTGTGATATTGGGTTCATTCTATCCTTACTTCTTAATACAGACGTTATAAGTTTCCAGTAATGTTGGATCATCTTTACCTAGTTTGCGGGTAAGCTCGACCACTAGCGTCAACCGCTAGGTTGTGGACCAGACGTGTCCACTCGAATGCCTAGCGTGCGAAGCTTTCGTTGAAAGCCATTGAAGAATTATATTGCAGATGAATGTGTCCATTAACGGCTGAACTGTGGTTACGTTCAGTGGTTATGAATGCGATGGTATTTTTTTTATCCATGTCCGCTCCCAATGTGGAGCATATGGCCTCCTAAATAACTTCTCACTTAGCAAGTACGTCAATTTACAAAAACGTTCCTTATCGTGCTAGATAAAACGCACTGAACTGGAAATATACATGATTGTTAGGATACATAAATACAATGACAGACAAGAGTTATAATCGTTGATCTAAGATGTTCCAGAAAATAAAACATTCAATGGCTCGAAAATAGCATAATATGATGTGTATTTATTGCTTTTTTTAAAATTCATGTCTGCTCCCAATGTGGAGCATATGGCCTCATAATGGAGGTATCTCAACAGAAGTTTTTCTACGGGAATTGTTTGTTACTCAGTTGTTCAACCTCACTTTTTTTTCAAAGTGAGTAGTAGGGAAAGAAGGATAAGGCTAAAACAGGATTAGTGGTTGACTAATCGCTATCGCTACACCCAGTTATTAAAGGATTAAAAGGATGGAAGAAGAGGAAATAACGTGGATTTACATTACAAACACCCAGTCTTCGATCGCAACTTTGAATTGAATAAATCGCAAATTCACTGTGATCTGACCGGGAATCGAACCCAGACCTGAGTAATTGGTAGAGCAAGCTCTAACCAACTGGGCTACAGCAGGTGAGGGTTTAAATGGATAGAAATCAACGAAGTTTTTTTTTTTTATGTTACAGAATAAATGTCCATAACTTGTTTATCATTTTTACATTAGCCACGAGAACGTGTAATGAGAACAGCAAGGAATATTCATATTATATATTTTTTTTGGTAAATCTTCATTTGATTATTATTCTCAATACGGATTTTTACTTCCATAAGCAATGTTTATAAAAAATGACATCTGCATTAAAAAATAAAATCTAATAAAATAATTTAAAAGTTACCTCGTAGTAAAGGTATATCTTACTTGTTGCTGCACTTGGTCACACGTGCATAAAATCAATAAAGCATACTGCAACACTGTACGTCGAATGAATACTTATTACCAAATGGCGTATAAAGGAAGCCCATAAAATGAAATAAATAAGATACAGACAAGCGTTGTTAAAAATCTCGTAAATAAATAAGTTTAATCTTGCACATCTAACCTTTCTCGGTATTTTCTCATAATGTTTTAATTTTTTTTTCATACCAAATATTTATGACGATTAAAAAGCTTTAAATATTCTGTAAATTATCGACTTTAAATTTATTCATATATAAAATGTGAATATAGCCGCCTGTGTAGTCGAGTGGTCAACATCGTTGGCTACCGCTACAGAGGGCACGGGTTTGTACAGGCAGTTTTATAAATAGATTTTTCAATCGATTTATGAATTTCTGTTCAAAGGCATGGATGTATGTGATGTCTTGAATTCCCCCTTCCACACATCCTATCCCATGAACGAGGCGTATAGAGAGCGATTAGCTAACCACTAGACCTGTCTTAGCGTTTTCCTCCTATTCCTACTCTCTTTGGAAAAAGAGAGGTTGAGCAACTGAGTAACAAGCAGTTCTCGTAGAAACACTTATGTTGAGATAAACTCCTTTAGGAGTCCATATTCTTCATATTGAGAGCGGACATGGTAAAAAATTTTATTGAAAATGGCAGTTTTTAATAATAAAAGCCAATATCAATAAGCAAACTACTTACGATCCAAATTTATTTAATTAATGCGCGAAAAAATCCACCAAAAGCTATTGAATAAAAAAGAAAAATAATTCATTCAAAAATAAAACACTATTTTGTACAAATTAAATATGATCAGTTTGGTTCATCACTAGAATTTTCAACTAACATTTCACAGATGATATCACAAACAATTTCACCAGTAAAAAATGCGCGAAACCACTACAGATTTAAATTGATAAATGTAAAATTAGTACAAAAGAATATTGTTTTATTTTAATATATTTTCACCAATAATTGACATTAAGCACATTGAAAGTGGTTAAATAAGTTTTTCAAAGTTTTTTTTTATAATAAGTTGCAATCGTTTTTCAAAAAACCAAACACAGCTTGTGTGCTCAGCGAAAACTTTTTTTTAATTAACTTTAGTTTTGTGGAGGAGCACCAAGTGATAAAAACACTGCGCTGTCAAGTTTACCGCTTGAAAAACAAAAACATTTCAATCAACATAATATATAACTTTAAATGCATTTGTGATACCTGACAAGGTTTTCTTGCTTCTCATCGTTTTGAAACATTTCAACAGAGTATAATATATTTTTTTACATAAAAACAACCACATTTTTGCTACTCGTATTTTCATATCAATTATACCATATTTTACCATTATCATGTTGGCATAAATCAATCTGACAAGCATGGTTGATCGACTGACTAACACCGATACAGAAAAAAAAACTTGACAATTGTCTGAAAAGAAAACATCGAACCTTTATTAAAGCTACAATTAAGTATTTATTAAATATACAACAAAAAAAATCTTTGTATACATTGAAAAGACAGCTTTGCAAATCATTTTATAGTACTGATATTTTTGCTGTACATTTTAAATAAATACATTATCAATTGTTATGTGCGTTACATGAAGGATTGACAATAGCTGATTTAAAGACGAAGATACGACAGCAAATATAAAAAAGTTAAATTTTATTGCCACTCATTAGGTTTACCATCTCTAACTTAATGAAGTTATATCATTTCTTATATCAAGTCTCAGCTTAAATGCTCACAAATTTAAAGAATCTAGCGTAGAGAAATTTACACGATTATCGCAATATGCAATTATCCAACGGCATTTTTTTATGCTGGTGAACAACGTTTCTCTGCTGTCAAAAATACAAAATATCAGCAAGAGTGCTTTCAAGCCACGTTTTATAAATCGTTGATTTGACAATAAAAATGAAATTGTTATTTGTTTATATTTACCGGTTTTCGGAAACCAACTAGACTTACTTGTCAATCTTGTGGGACTTCCCGGAACGAATAACGCACAGCAAGGAAATAGATGACTCGTAAAATTTAGTATTCAGCAGGAAATTGCAAAGCGTGAAATTAAGTTAATACAGTTGCCTAGTTGCCAGCTGAATATTTCCTATATCGTAAATAATTCAAGCCTTCGATATGAAACGAGGCGGTGGGAAAAATTGAATTTGTCATTTTTCGATCTTTGTCACAAAAAGGACGTTTCAAGAATTTATTTCTGGATGATATTATAGTTATAAACGTAAAAGGGATGAAATATATAAAAAAATACTTTTATTTAAGCTTCAATATAGGAAATCTTATTTACATATGGTAAGTATGTGAAATCAATAAAATATATGTTTTTTTTAATAACTTTTATAACATACAAATTCATGTTTTGTATAGCTTAAATCTTAAATTTCAGTAAATAAACAAAGTTTTCTAATATCAATACTGAATTTATGGAAACATTCAAACTTTTTCAGTCATCCTTCCAGACAAAAATGTAAATATTATTCTTGTTGAAATCTTATACATTGCATTTTATATCCAATGATTTCTTTTGACGACGATCCAGCTCGTATGTATACATAAAATTTATATTAAAAACTCTTTATCTCCCTTTAAATTCTATTTAAAAACAAATCAACGGTACACATTATAAATACATTAAATTACTTTGGAAATTAAAAAAAAAAATTAACATTTCAAAATCAAAACACTCGTACTTAATTTTTTTAAAGCATTTCAGTAATTAGGCCTGTATACATATGTATATATATTTAAAAGATTAATTCATTAAAGAGACTCACCGTATTTAACTCTTTCGGCTCCGGTTCAAATTGGAAAGAGCTATCCCGTGTGCCCGGCTTTAAAGAATTGCGTTTTTTATTAAGAATTTTGTAAATGCTATTCATGTCACATTTATTGTATCAATATTTATCATTTATTGTTTTTTCTCATCTGTATATACGATATTGACAGCGATGAACAAAGCTTTTCGATCTTAATACACAAAAAAGTAAATGTATTTAAGCGTTTTTTTAAAATTTTAAATTTGATTCCTAATTAAAACTTTAACTGAATCATTTTTAACGTTTTAGAACGAAGAATAAATTGCATTTGACCCGAACAATCTAAAATACATAGATTGACAGGTTTTCCGGCCCTTTTTCTACAAGAGTTCGTAGATACGTATTGCAAATACCATTCCTCTTCAACCGCAAAAACCTTAAGCTGATTCAGGTTGCCTGAAGTATGAAAACTCTTTGTATTTTATGATTGGTTTGATAGATATGCTGGCCTTTGTGTAAACTACACTTTCCAGTATGTCACTGCCATACAAAACATAGAAAATAAAATCTTTACTGTAGGTGATTTTGTAGCTTATTATAAATATTATATAATTATATTAAGAACATGAAAATATGCAATTATTTGTTTTCTGGGAAGTTAAGTATCTTATATTTATACCAATAGTAAAGATCTGATAATCTTCACATTTGAATGTTACTTATTTTTGTTGTTGATAATAAATATAATTACTAAATTATATAGCTTTATCGAGTTTGAACAATATCAAAACTTAAAAAAAAGTGTTTTTTTATATATTACGCTCATTTTTTTAAAGCCTATTTTAATGTTAAATTACTCAAAATAATAACCCCTTGCATTTTTTCATTATTGTAGTATCTTATTTTCTTATTATTTATTATGAAAAACTAAACTAAAAGTATAATGAATTTAAAAGATAGTTTTCTATTGGATAACATAAAATATACAACATATATTCCACGAATCTAAATGTTAAATACATTCTTAAGGCTACATTTTAGTGACCATTTGAACATTTTATTGTAAAACATTCAGTTATTTGATTTGCGGAGCTTTGACGGTGGCATTTTTTTTAACATGCAATAATAGTATCTGAACTTGGTAACTGTTAAGACTCGAAAGTAATGATTTCATCTTACATTAGAATAAACAAAAACAATGTTACACAACATTGCTGATTTTTTATATATATCTCAAAATATATAAATAAAATATTAATATTCAAAACACGATAGGAAAAAACAAGATTATACCATAAGTCAACTTAATACGTGCACCATTGGCAACAGCAAATTTTTCTATTTGTGTTCGGAATTTTCAATATTGCTTCTGCCTACCGTTCCTGTAACATTCATATTTATACCAGCTTTTTACTGTAAAAACTCTTTAGGCAAATTATTAGTTAATAATAAAGATAAAATACATTACTTAAATAAATCCGGGATTTATAGATTGCAATGCTCTTGTTGTGCAAAGTTTTATATCGGCAAAACAGAAAGGACACTAAATATCCGAGTTTTAGAACATATGGCAGCCTTTAGATTGAAAAAAGACACGTCTAATTTTGCTAATCACTTAATTTCGGAAGAACACGTGTTCAATCAGGAACAAGGGATAAAAATGTTACATCCAAATACGGACATTCATAAGCTCTTTTTCCAAGAAATTTTAGAAATCAACAAAGCACAGCTGCAAAGTCTTTCGATTTAAAATGAAATATTAAACTTTCCGGCATCTCCACTTCTATACCCTATATAATCATAAAATTATATAATCATAAAACCTTTGCCGACAAACAAATAATATAATTCTTGAAACTACTTACTACTCAAATCTGTTGGCATTCCCATGAGCTTATCCTTTTCGCCAGCAATGGCTTTGGACTCAGTGATGCATTTATTTCTTATATAAACTCAAAACTTTCATTTACTAAGCGTCAGTTCAAGTTCATCCGTGCACTTGAATGTCTGAAGATGCCGAAAGGCGAAACCCGGGTCGTTAGTGACAAAATCTGTGAGAATGTACATAGTTTGAACGATTCAAATTTAATATTGAAATTCCACCAAGCACTTTCAGCCGAAATCTTAAAAAAAAATCATATTTATGTTAAATTGACTTTTTTTACAATGTATTATTCAAATCTTTGTATAAAGCCGTTTTGAAGCTTTATTTATAAAAGCAAGATAATTAAAGATGATTTGTCGTTTCAACCACTTATCAATGAATAACGATAGCCTAGCTGTGAAACTATTGTGCTATGTTTATCACTTTTATTGACCAACACAGTATAATTTTATTTTTTATGATAGTTTTTTCCACAATCTAAGCCAGTAGTTCTCAACGGAGGTGGTACTGCCCCAAAGAAGTCTGGGGGAGCGTTTTTAATTTTTCAGAATTCGGGGGGCGCTGTTGGATTGCGAGGGGCGATGCACTTAGTCCAGTCCAGGGTCACCAATTGAGGTTTTCAAATTCGTCGGTGAGCTAAAAAAACGAGTTTCGGGGATATTTTGCGTAAAAAGTATACGGAATTGAGGATTTTAAGTACCTCGATGAGGGGGGGGGGTATTGTTAGATAATTTATTTCTGCAAAAGAGGGCAATTCTTTCAATATGGTTAAAAAACACTGATCTAAGCCATAAAATTAGAGAAAAAACTCAAGAATTAATGTGTTAAATAAGTTATGTTTTTATATTTTATAATATAAAATTAAGCATGTTTTATGTATAGTAATATATCAATTTAGTAAATCTTTCACTCAAAATTTACCCTACATTTTCATGCAATGTACCAGTTGTAATAATTGTGAAATTTGCGTACATTTAAATTTCACGTAATTTAATTTTCCTCTTCGTTGACTACAACTTAAGAAATGTTACTTTTAAATGAGCCAACTCTATGAATGAATAATTTTAATAATAATAAGCAATTTATGCTGATTTTTTTTTTAAATATATTTTTTTAAAGCCATGTCCGCTCCCAATATGGAGCATATGGACTCCTAATGGAGTTTATCACTACAGAAGTGTTTCTATGAGGACTGCTTGTTAGTCAGTTGCTCAACCTCTCTTTTTCCAAAGAGAGTAGGGATAGAAGGATAGGGGCTAGGACAGGATTAGTGGTAAGCTAATCGCTCTCGATACGCCCCGTTCGTAGGATAGGAAGGGTGAGAGGGGTGAATTCAAGACATCGCATACATCCATGCCTTTGAACAGAAATTCATAAATCGATTGTAAAATCAATTTATAAAACTGTCCGTACCGGGATTCGAACCCGGGCCCTCCTTAGCCGAAGCCAACAACGTTGACCACTCGACCACACAGGTGGCATTATGTGTCAATATTATGTCTAAAAAAACGTAGCAATTAAAAATATGAGTGTTTTTAGAACTGACTTGAACGAGCTCTCAGTTTACTTAAACATTTCTATTCAACTGTTATAAAATGTCGCTCTTGCGTGGTAAACCATGTATTTTATTATTTTAAAAGCTCTTCAAATTATAAATTTTCTCATTTTATAAAAAAGCTTTCTCTTAGAAAAGTACAAAAAAGACAAGAAAATTGCTGCCTTATTCTTTTGAATTAACAAACCTATTACGGGTTTTTTTCCTAATGAGAAGTTGGCACGAAATTTTCTTTCGTACTAATAAAATTTTTGCTATCACACTTTTGTTAAGAAAATCATATTTTTATTTTTGTATACAATGCTATTATCAATTCGCGTTTATTTATTCGAAAGAAGTAGCTATAATGAGTATGAAAAAAAACTTTGCAAGTGGCACGCCTTATTAATTTACTTTGAATTCGTTAAAATTATTTGTATCCGAAACCATTTCAATGGAAATTTATAAAAAAGTTATTCGAACATATTCCATTCGCGTTGTTTATGCGCAGATAATAGTTTTTTATTCGTCTGATTACAACACAATAATATGGATAAGCACAAATTAAGAAATGCGGCTAATTTATTATCAATAAAAAAACACAAAAAAAAATTGTTTTAATTCTTTAAAAATAAAAATAATTCAAATTTTTAGGGTGTTACATTCCAGGGTGAAAGGGATTACAATCAAAAAAATAAATATTCATTTGTACTAATTCCACTTTTATTTGATAAGATCAGTTGATGATAATCGTCATGAGCGAAACGAGTCTTGATCTAATGAAATAAAAGTAGAACTAGTATAAATGAGTATTTTATTTTTTGAATAAAATAAATATAATACCTGTTAATAAATAATCAATTGTTTTAAATGAAATAAAATTTGATAACTTTTTTATTCCACATGTTATGTTACGAAATGTGACAATTGTTTTGCCTTTTTAATTATTTTAATTTTTGCATTATCAAACAAAGCAGGGAGGCGGTGAGGTACAAACATTGAATGCGACTGTCTGTCCGATGTTGTTTTTTAAAAAGGGGAAGCATGTGTCGTATTTTGTAACAACGATTAGAATAAAAATGGTATAAAATTTAATTGTATATCTAACATGATCTTCCACAGAGATACCATCAAAGTTAATCTATCGAAAATATCAAGTTTTTCTTACCAAAAGAAAAATTCAAATTTTATTTATCACGTATCAACGTAAGAACATAAATAAAAGCCGTAAAATATTCTTCGAAGAATAAATGTTTTTCTACTGTATTGGTCTTTATATAAACTTTTTAGATATTTTGATTTATTTCGGGAATTTGATTTCATATTATTTGGCAGACAAAACCAAAGATTATTCAATTTTCATTTCGATATTGATTGCATTGGCAAACACTACGGAAAAAAACATAAAATATGACAATGTGTCAAATTTGTTTTATTTTTTGAACAGGCAACGGTCTTTTGTAGCATGAAAATATATTAAAACAAAGAAGGGCTGACAGTGCTTCCATTTTAAAATACGAATAAAAATTGCCCTAGGGACCATATATGTTGATAAAATAAGTAACAAAAAGGTGTGCGGGAAAGTTTTCTCGGTACATTAGCACCACTAAAAAAGGATACACTGTAGAGAAATACATGATGGAAAATGCGTACTTAATGCGTTCAATTTATAAATACGTATACAACAATAAAAAACACCATTTCCTATCACCACGAACAACTTTCGTATTTTTTTATGCAAATAGAATTTATAGATAAAAGTCGTTTCAGATAGAGCAAATGATTTATTCATTTTTAAGCAAATTTTTAAATAAAATAAAGAGACTGTTGAGAGAGATTTGATATGAAATATATATTTTGAGTTCTAAAAAACGTTTATGGATAATTATAGTTTTTTTAACGTTCGGTATTTAGCTATTTTTTAAACTATTGATTTTCAGCGGCCGAAAAAGAGAGATTATGATTGAATTTTTTTTAAACCACTTTCTTAATCTGGTAAAAATGATCGATACATAAAAAAAAAACGGTAGAAAATTCATGTATTACAGTTCTAAGCCTTAAAACATATATTATTTCAACATTATTATTTAATCATTTCTTAAAAGATACATTAAAAATAATAACAGCCGGTAGAATTCTTATTGTTGTATGATATATTGATACATTAAAATGATTTCAATTGGATGATAAAAAACATTTAAAAAATGCAGTGACTCGTTAAAGGTTAACTTAAGAGCGCTTTGTTGGTATCAGTAAAGTAAAAAGCTTTTGAGTAATAAAATATTTTTTATGGTCGAAATAAATATTTCAATAAAAATTCGTCCGTGATATGTTAAAGTCAGGTAAAATCAATAAATTTGGCAGATTCCTTCATAATGGAAGGCTTCAGTAATTTGACTTCAAAAATATATTTTGAAGAGAGTGAAATAATGATGAATATTAGTTTTTATTGACTTCATTTGTGAATAATTTTTTGAAGAATGTTATAAAAGGCAGGTAATTATTGTAATGATGTAAACAATAAATCCGTTTTTAAAACTGTGATGGCACACTAATGTTATGAATAATTATAATAATTAAAAAATCGAAAGAAAAATTGAATTTGATAAAAAATGCAACGATGAAGAAAATACACATTGTATTTAGATTCACTAAGGGAATTTCCATATATGTACTCAATTTTTTTTAACCATTTTGAGCTTTACATTCCATTCCAATTATTTTTGGCTTAAAATTTTGTCACCGATAAGTGTCAATAGATAAAATGAGACATTTGTCTGATGTCTAACCACCATTTCAGCGACTTAACTTTCTCGTACATTTGAAATATTAGTTTTTCTCAAATTCATGTCAAATTCAGAGATGGATTATAAAATGATTTCCGTAGTTTCTACTGTCTTTTATCTCAAAATTTATGACAGTATAATAATAATACTCTGCGAAAAGATGAACAAAGTAAAAAATAGGTTATTTTTACTTTGCATATATTTAAAGATATATACGTGTTGTAAGGGATTTAAATAAAACATTTGTTTGCATTAAATAATTGATCTCAATAAATAATAAAACGTTTGTTATTCTGAGTTAAAAGTTTTTTTGAATAAGCATTCGTTAAAATTTAAGACAAAGATTTATAATTACCAATTTTAGATGTATAAATTTTGATATTTTTAAGCGAAAAAAAAATGATTACTTATTTATTAAGTCAAAGATTGAAGTGGCCGTTGTCATTCTCTTTCACAATCAAACTTTCAAATCCTCTTAAAAATATTTGAATATACCAATCATTAAAAAAACTTATCAATTCTTGTAATCTTTTCGCATTATATTCAATCTGAAGAGTAATGCCAACAACTAGTAATTACTTCAAACTAGATCTCGTTAAATACTTTCTGTTTTTTGTAGTGTTGTCTATTTGCTTCACATTAGTAGTGGAAAAATTATTTACACTACTTACCTCCTAAAAACTTTCTTCAATACCTACTAGTGAATACATTTTAATGTAAAAAAAACATGTTTATTCATTAAGTTCTGTATATAGTTTCATTTTCAATATCGCTAAAATATTTTGTAATGTAATACAATTCTTAAATAAACAAAGCGTGTCAGGATATTTTTTTAAAACAAACTTTTAGTGCGCGAAAGATTTTTATGTTCATAATTTTCCGTTTATTTTTCGTTTAAGTATACACCTACACACGTATTTTGAAATTTATTTTCAAACATTTACACGCGGCTCAAAAATTCACACAATATACCCCATATTTTATTTGACGTTGCTCCCAGAGATTAGCACCGCGTATCCGGGTGGCTTCCGGTTTTAAGATAGACCTTACCTTTTAGGAGAATACCCAAGGTTTTCATTACAATGATTATATAACCAACGAGACTAAATGCTTTGCTGGAGTGATGAGATATTTTGATACTCCTACAAAACACAACTGCCTCAAGGAAACTCCTATGAAAACAGATCCTTTTCAGAATCTAGTGTGTATCATGATATGTTAATGATTTTAAAATAAAGATTTCAACCACAATGAAGGAACAATTTTGTAAAATATATTTTTTTAAAATACCACAATAAAATGGTCTTTGATTTTTTTACTAAAAGTTGTATGTATAAATAATTATACTATTTGCAATTTTTACTAAATTTAAACAGAATTTCTCAACATGTGTGGTTTAACAAAAACTCTTACATAACTCGATAAACGTTACTTTTTTGAGATGGTAAAAAAACGCACACTTAAGAACTAGTAGCTTGTACTCATTAGTAATACGCCTAATAATTGAATAGCTGTTATATGAAAACTTCGCAGACATCCATGCTTTTAGATGAAAACCAACTCAAAATGAATTTATAAAGCATTTCTTTTTGTATGTACAACCTCTTCATCGCACAATCGAGTATGTTGAACCTTTAAAACAGATGATAAAAGTCGATTTATTTGAAGTATTAAGTTATGTTAATAGTCAAAAAAATATGCCAAGGTAAAGGTAGTAAAAAATACATTTTTAATGAACTTTCTTACTACTGTTTTGTTATATAAAATAGATTCTATATATTCGATTAAACAAACTATTTAAATTTTATTATACACTCGTGATTCATCTTTGAGTCAATATAAAATCATACAAAGTGCTGATAATATATTTTATTTTTTCGAGAATCTTTATTAAAAACAAAAATTTAAAAACACATTTTTGAAGTCTACATTTTACAAAAAAAAAAAAACAGAAAATAAATAGTGTATCACAAGACTGATCATTTGTGTTTACAGTTTTGAAAATAAAACGAGACTCTTGAATGGATAGTAATTTTACTCTGACTTGTTGAGAAAATAAGAATGAAAAATTAAAATACTGGAAATATTAAATTTTATAAAAAGTGAATTAATATCAAAAATAAAAATATAACATTTTAAATAGAATAATTGTTTTTTATATGTATGCATAAATCTCACCTGCCACGCACAGTTATTAAATAAATCCACGGCAAGGTAAATAAAAGTGTGGATATTTGAAGGTCATGAAAGTTCAAAAAACAAGCAATTCTAGAACGATGTTAAATGCAGACTATATAATATTCATAATATATTATTAAGTATCACTGCTAGTCTGCTAAGTATCACTGCTTTTTTTTAAACCATGCCCGCTCCCAATTAGGAGCATATGGACTCCTAATGGAGTTTGTCTCAACAGAAGTGTTTCTACGAGAACTGCTTGTTACTCAGTTGCTCAACCTCTCTTTTTCCAAAGAGAGTAGGGATAGAAGGATAGGGCTAAGACAGGATTAGTGGTAAGCTATCGCTCTCGATACGCCCCGTTCATAGGATAGAATGGGTGAGAGGGGGGAATTCAAGACACCACATACATGCATGCCTTTGAACAGAAATTCATAAATCGATTGAAAAATCAATTTATAAAACTGTCCGTACCAGGATTCGAGCCCAGGCCCTCCGTAGCCAAAGCCAACAACGTTGACCACTCGACCACACAGGCGGCTTTACTTAAATACAGTTATATATAGCCCTAACTATGGTCCATTAACGATCTGAATTTGGAGAAAGTAATAAAGACTAGCTATAAGCCCGTTGCCCAGCAATGTGAGATTTTTGTTGCATTGTGTTTAATTTTATTTAGTTTAATTTAATTTAAATTTAATTTAAATTTATTTAAATTTATTTTATTTTATTTTATTTTATTTTATTTAAAAAAGTGGAGACTGGAAGGTCAAGGACACCTTACGGACACTCATACACTCATACAGACGGACCTTATCGACTATTAATATATAGATTATAGATAACCGTGGAGACACCATTCGCTGACCAAATAGTGTCTCTTAGATTATTTGTCACTTGTCATTCTCTCTATTTTACCACTAGTAATAATTATTATCAGGGCCCCGCTCCACCTCATAGCTCTGACAAGTACATCTTGGAAATGTTACGACGAAATTTATTACGCTTTAATAAACCCAAAGGTATTTGTAAAATTGTTTATTTACCGAATTGGAAGAAGGCTTTTTTTCACTGTTGCAATAAATACAACTTATTATTTATTGTATTTCAAATAGTATCAGCAAACTGTATCAATCAGAATTATTGATACAGCTGTTTATTGATAGAAAAATAGTATGATATAGAAAATAGACATATCATCTTGGTCAGCTATATTATCTACTGCTTAAAAATAGTTAACTATGTCCATACAAAATATACAAGATAGATAAATGACGAATGGCTGTTACTGAGATCATAAATTTTACATTGTTGGTATGTATTTACTGTCCACTAGCTTATTTTTTGCACAGGATCTGTAGATTCCATTAGGTATCTGAAGTAAACTTAGGTAAAAAAGTAAAAAATACTCGACATTTACTTGATATAGTCTGGACCTTGGGTCCAGCCAGGTGTTTTTTTTACGTAAAAAACGTTCAAATAATATCTTGAAAGCTCTCGAAAAATTGACAAATATATGAAGAGATTTATATAGAAATCAACGATCACGATTCTATTTTATAATTTTTTTCTTGACATCAAATCAGGAATCGCCACAAAAAAGGTGAGAAATAATATGTTTTGTTTACAAAATTTATTTCACATTCTGACAAAGCTAGACTATAATGTAAAAATACACTTTAATTTCGAGTAAATATGTATAAACAAAATCTTGTTGTGAAAATTACATCTTAATTGTTAATTCATGTTTGAGTTTGAAAACCTTAATTGAAAAAATCTCTACGTCTTTATGTCAGCAGTTTGACTTACTCAAGAAACTGTTTGTTTTGCTGTTAAACGTTTGTTGACAGACACTTGGAAAGGTACTACACAGTTAATTATCTTATACCCAAAGAGTCAAATGGGATTTAACCATTACTTTGTGACATTTTCAACATGACCTTAGTCTATAATAGTTTTGCTTGAATGGATTATAAAGTATTGTTTAACCGTTGGATGAACATTTTATCAACCTTAGTATCAATTTTTATGCAATAAAATACAAACTCGAATAAAATATTTAAAATTTATCTTAATGATAAACCTTTTTGGAAAGCTTGTTAACAAATATAATAAAGAATGCATATTTTTGTAATAAGCAGAAAGTAAAGTGAAAAGTTATAAAATAACACATCTTAAATGAGTAATCTCTGACAATGTTTTTAAATCAAAATATTGTATTTGAGAATTCATATATAATATTTTATCATTGAAGTGCATGATAAGTTATAATTTTTTAATTGATTCAACAGTGAACTTAAATACATTATTTTTGACTTACTTGACTTTTTTTAGATACTTTCTTTATTATAAGGTTTAGGATTATTCATACAAACTACTAATAATATTAATATAACTTGTGTCTGATATAATTTAAAATGATTATTGAAAATGTGAAATTGGGGTTTTTTTTAAATTGGAAGATTGACCATGCAGCTAACTTATGATAATGCTATAAAAATGTATTAGTTAAAAACTCCTGATAAATTAGAAAGAGATATTTGATTTGTCGCTCAACCAAATATGTGTCCAAAAGCTTAACACATTTTTTATTATGACTGTAATCAAATTTTTATTATGACAGTATTGTCGAATGTCACTTCACTGAGTCTACGTGTTATTGTGCGTTGATTTTGGCAAATCTAATACAAATCATAGCAATACGAGTATTCGTATTTTGTCTTCAGTAGTGTAGAAAAATATCTTTTAAATGTACGCAGAGGTTCAAATCACGCTTTTCAGACAACGGAAGTGGCTTTGTAAGCAAGATTTACAAAAAATGTCACGTTTTATTACGATAATGTATTTTAAAACCTTCCAGATCATCGTAAGAAGTGATAAAATTAATATTTTTTTGAAAACCAATTATTTTTAATGTACCTGACATAGTGTAATTCTTTATTCAATTTTTAACGATCAAAATATTCAAATTTTCAAAATTGTTTATGTAAAATATCTTTGTCTAGATATTTATTAAATAAATTTGTACACAACGTTAGTTAATAAGCGATTTTTGCGTGAAGTGTCATCAAACAACAATATTATAAAGTGATATTGTTTGTCACTTTATGCTACTGTTTGTCTCAAGCATAGATAAATAACTAGTTTCAGTGAGAGTCAAATAAACAACTGCGTTCGCAAAAATTTTATCAATATTTTTATTCTTCTAATTCATATGATCATTTTTTTAAACCAAAAATCCTTTACATTAACCACCAGCCTTATCCTTATTTAACTGTCTCTAATCTCTAGAAAAAAAGGATGCTGATCTACTGATTATCAAGAAGTTTTCGTGAACAAAAATTGTATCAGGTGCTCAAATGTTGCATTGTATGTCGCTACAAAAAAGGTATGATCTTTTATGTTGGCTACGAGATTAATATAATACTAGCTGTACGCCCGATTCCCTCAACGGGTTATTTTTTTGCATTTCAAAATAATCAGAAAATTTACTGAGGTGAAAAATTAAATGCAAACCTATTTATTGAATAAGCCAGAAGGTCTAAACGTAATTAATTCTTTGAATGGATTTTTTAAAAATACATCCAGTTCTCTAAAAGAACTAAAATACACCGGGATTGCAAAACTAAATACGCAAATAACGGAAAATTCCGGGCACGTGAGAACAAGATTTTACTGAACTGTTAATTATCAAAATTTACGTCCAAACCAAATTTAATTAGAAAAAACTTTTTGCTCAAAAGGTTAAAAAAGAATTCGATCCTTAGCAAAAAAAATGAAACCGTGTCACATATAGGATGACAAAAATTATAAAGACAAAGAGAAGTGTCAACTTATAAAATGTTGAGAAACCGGGTTACATGTAGGATGACAAAAACATCAAGACAATCGGGGTCCCTAATAGTTTTGCTATAAAAACCATGTTTGATATAAATAGAATTTTTTTCTCAAAATGTCCAAAAATACATGTCACAAGTGTCACAATATAATTTTTATGGTTTGAAAAAAGCCAGAAACAAAATGCAATTTTCATATGCAAAATAATCGAAATTAATTGCACATTTTATCAAAATGTTCGAATAAAAGTCGAAATATAGTTCTATACCAACACTTAACCAACCTAAAACATCTATACCGTAATTTGAATATTCCTAATGAATGTAAGAAATCATTCCAATAATCGAAGCAATGACACTGATCAAAATCTGTCAAATCAGCTCCGAAAGAATTTTCGTTTCCCATCGACTCACATGGTCCAACGATTTATTTCGATAACCCTATAATTATAGCTTCAAAAAATTGAATCAGTACCTTTGATTATTTAAAAAACTTTAAAAGCGATGCAAACTTTCAAGTAAAGTTCTCTCAATATTATTACAATGTTTCAGTTCTAAACCAGGATGTTTGAATTTCGAATATTGAAGATAATTTCCTAATAGTTCAAATAAGTCGTAAGCATTGGTTGGGACATAATAAAAATGTACGAATTTGTGATTATTTTAAGGCTATTATTATTTATTTATTATTATATTTACCAAAGTGAAAACCAATTGATTTATTTATATATACTGTATCTATATATATAAAAATCTCGTGTCACGGTGTTTGTCTCCAAACTCCTCCGAAACGGCTTGACCGATTTTTATGATTTTTTTAATGTATATTTGCCAGATATGAGAATCAAATGTAAACTATATTTCATCCCGCTAGGTGAAAGGTGTCTCGATCCAGATTTTTTTTCAATATTCCTGACAATTCGTCGTTCCAATTTCAAACAATTGAAATGGACGTCTTTAAATTCAAATTTCCTGGCTTAGAACTAAAGCATCGTAATAATATTGAGAGAACTTTATTTGAAAGTTTGCATCACTACGACGTTTTTTAAATAATCGAATATACTAATTCGATTTTTTGAAGCTATAATAATAGTGCTGGGAAAAGATTTTTTGGAGCTGATTTGACAGATTTTGATCAGTGACGTCATTGAGTCGATTATTAGAGGTATGGTTATATTTTGCATCTGGCCTTGAAAATATTTTTAATTTCTTACTTGCTATTAGGAATATTTTATAGAACTATATTTAAACTTTTATTTTAAAATCTTCTACTACGAAGAATAATTGTTTGCAAACTTAAACATTATTCCAAAAATTCAATAATTTACGAAATTTCTGCTACTATGAAAAATGGTTGTTAGCAAATTTAAACATTATTCCAAAAATTGAATAATTAACAATTTAAAAACTGCAGGGCTGTCGATATATGCGCCGAGGTCGATTTATGCTACTATGAAAAATGATTCTTAGCAAACTTGAACATTATTCCAAAGTTTTAATAATTTACGAAATTTCTGCTACTACGAAAAATGGTTGTTAGCAAACTTAAACATCATTCCAAAAATCAAATAATTTACGTGGTCTATTTCTGCTACTACGAAAAATGATTATTATACATTATTCCAAAACTAAAGTAAATTACTAGGTCTATGCGTGTAGAATTACAATATGATGCATCCGCTGAACGTTTCAAAAAACAATTGTCAGATATTGGTTATGAAAAATAGAAATCGATGAATCCACACATTACCACCAAGCTTCTGTAAAATTACAGGAACCGTAAGCGAATTGATGCACAAAGTGTTCCCAAATATCGCACAGAATTACAAAAATCATCAGTTGCTTAATGCCATCAACTTCAGGATTCCAAACGAAATACCAGGCAAAGAAACAACGTATTCTATACGCATATTAGCTTTCAAAGTCAATTTCTGCACATGTCACCATAAAAATGATGATTTGAGACATGCACTTGATTCATCAGCAGCTGTTGAACGTGGTATGACTGGTAGAGTTTGTCGAAAAACACCAGACAACAAATAAAGTTTGCCACCAAAGAACTGTTCATTTCCTCTCAAATCTTTTAGTGTACATATATAGTGAAGATTTTGCAATGCCTTTTTGTGCGCCATAGTAAATTTGTCCCATTTAATGAGTTGATATGATTAAAGTACTTCATCAATCATGATTTTTTTTTTGATATTGCATGTTGGTGTTCAAAGGCAATTTCTTTGTTGAATGCGCTGTTTGACCACCATCCAAAAGATTTGCTGCAATTGCAGATGAAGCGATTGCCAACAATATTGTTTCGTGATCTAACGTTTTGGCTTGAGTTTGATTGCATGCATAATCCTGTCTTACGCTATGCGTTGTTCTGGGACCAATTTCGGAAGATTTGTTCGAACGAATGTACCCAATTTGTCGACATCAAATTGTGTTTCTCGTTCCTAATCACGGTCAAAAGGGTTGTTTGCATATCATTGTATCAGACGATCGGGCTTGAGCAGTGAGAGCTCGAACGGTTTCTAAACTTGCTCGTCTGTTTTTGAAGCTCGTGATGCCGTTTTCTTTCGTGCTTGAGGTCTAGATCAACTAAAGTATTTTAGGTGGCATAATTGTTTTACAGCAAAAGAAATGCTTTGTGACGACTATTACAAATTCACTTGATAATTGTTTACAATACCCTTTGATTGTTTGACGTAACCATGGCACGTATCAAACTTTAAAATACTTAAGTTGCTGCACACTTAGCGCCATCTGTCATTCAAGAACTCTAATAATTTCGTTCTGCTTGAAATACGAACGACGGACGTCAAACATATTGAAAAAAAATTCGGGATAGAGACATCCTTCACCTAGCGGGATGAAATAAACTTTAAAACCTATTCTTCTATCTAACAAATATACTACTATCTAATAATATATAATAAAAAATCATAAAATCGCTCAAGCCTACATAGAGATAAAGATAATTTTTAGGATAATTGAAATGTTAAAGTTTGCTAACAAATATATTTCGTAGACGAAGAAGTAGATCCCGGGACATAATATATTGACAGCCTTGCAGTGTTTAAATTGTAAATAATATATTTTTTAGAATATTTGAATTTTTTTAAGTTTGCTTACAAATATATTTCGTAGAAGAAGTAGATCTCGGGACAAAATATATTGACAGCCTTGCAGTATTTAAATTGTAAAAAATATATTTTTTAGATTAATTTAAAAGTCTACAAATATATTTCGTAGTAAAAAAAATAGACCTCGGGGCATATATCGACTGCTCTGCAGTATTAAAATTGTAAATTATTAAATTTTAAGAATAATTTTTAAGTTTGCTAACAATCTTTTTTCGTAGTAGCAGAAATAAACCTCGGGGCATATATCAACAGCCCTGCAGTATTTAAATTGTAAATTATTTAATTTTTGAAATAATGTTTAAGTTTGCTTACAATTATTCTTCGTAGTAGAAGATTTTAAAATAAAAGTCTAAATATAGTTTTATAAAATATCCATACCGTCATAAGAATATTCCTAATGCATGTAAGAAATTAAAAAGATTTTCAACGCCGGATGTAAAATAAACCCATACCTTCCAATAATCGAATCAATGACACTGATCAAAATCTGTCAAATCAGCTCCAAAAAATCTTGAAGTTGTAAATTATTTAATTTTTGGAATAATGTTTAAGTTTCCTTACAATTATTTTTCCTAGTAGAAGATTTTAAAATAAAAGTCAAAATACAGTTCTATAAAATATCCATACTGTCATTAGAATATTCCTAATGCATGTAAGAAATTAAAAATATTTTCAAGGCCATATGCAAAATATAACCATATCTCCAATAATCGAATCAAGGACACTGATCAAGATCTGTCAAATCAGCTCCAAAAAATCTATTCCCAACCTTATAATTATAGCTTCAAAAAATCGAATCAGTATATTCGATTATTTAAAAAATGTCGTAGCGATGCAAACTTTCAAATAAAGTTCTCTCAATATTATTACTATGCTTCAGTTCTAAGCCAGGAAATTTGAATTTAAAGACGTCCATTTCAATTGTTTTAAATTGGAACGACGAATCGTCAGGAATATTGAAAAAAAAATCTGGATCGGGACACCCTTCACCTAGCGAGATGAAATATAGTTTACATTTGATTCTCATATCTAGCAAATATACATAAAAAAAATCATATAAATCGGTCAAGCCGTTTTGGAGGAGTTTGGCGACATACACTGTGACACGAGATTTTTATATTTATAGAGAAGATATATCATAAATATTTAATATACATATATAAAAGTCAAAACAAAAATATTAACAAACTTACTGATTCTTGGTCTGCTATCCTATATAGCTACACTTAATTCTTTTTTGCACGGTCGATACGATACTATCACAAAAATTGGTGAATAAAAAAACCGGGTAAAAACAATGATAGGATTCAAAGAAAAAAGATGAAGATAGGTTCCCCAAATTAAAAAGAAAAAGTGTTTTTTGCAAAAATAGCAACATTGCGGTAAAAAAAAATGTTCACAACGTGTATTTTAATTACGAAAAAACAATACAATTCGTTGCTATTTTATTATAATATATAACGGACTTTTATGAGGGACAGGGATAAACTGCTTTTATTGCTAGAAACGTCAGATCGTTAATGCGTTAGGATCAAATGAAGCATTTTGTTTGTTATTACTTTTTGTGTTGTTGAATTTCTTGGTATGAGTAAACTTTTTCTGTGTATGGAAATCGTGTTAGAACCAGTAATTCTTGTAAAGATATTGTATTGGTACATAATTACGTTGATAATACCAAATTATAACATCGACAAAATCTTCATTATTTTGAAAATATGTCTTAATTGTAGATAGTGTAGAACTTAAAACTGTCGATAGAGATATATTTTAAGTTAAGCAGCTTACGCTTTACGTTAAGTACGGATTTTGAAATCGCCTGCCTTGTCACAGCAATGAATGGAAGAGCGAAATGTTAATTTATTCAATTCTACTGAAGTGACGCGGCCATATAGATAAGCACAATTTGAATAACATTAAATATGATTTGAATTGAAAAGTTTTACTTAATGAATGGTATTTCAGTTTCAATATTTTTTGCTGTAAATTCATTTAAATGTGTATTATTCAATGCTAAATAAAAATATTTACATAATACTTTTTTGCTTACGTACGTAAAATATGAAAAAAAGCTATCCATCTTAAATTTCAAGTAAAATAAAAATTTTAAGCAATACTTGAGATATGGTAATTATTTTTTAAATATTTATGAAGTATAATTTAATTCAATGTCGGTCTGGGTTAGGCTGAAAATAAACTGTAAAGTATGTCAGAATATTAATATTATAATTTATTTAAGAAAGTTTATTCAAAACAAAATCTGTCAAGAATTGTTATAAAATAATTATTTCAATATTTTATCGTTCAACGGTAATGAAAGAAAGCTCAAATGTCAAATGGCTTCGTAAAACGTAGGCTATTTTACTTTGATTAAAGCTTCAATTAAAATAGATAAAGAGAAAAAGTCTTATTGAACATCAGCTGCAACTTTCCGTGTAACCGATATTTAATTTTAGCTTGCTGCGATCATTGCTTTTTTTCGTATGCAGATTTCAGAATTTTCATTTATTGCAGAATTTACAAACTTGTTAAATAAAATGATTTTCTTAACAAAATATAACAATGTGATTATTTACCCAAATAAATATCAAGTTGTTTTAAAACGAGCATGTTCATTATATAAAAATCTATTATACAAATTATTTTCACTCCACCGCTATTTTGTGATAAAAATGTTTTCTAAAAATTACGTGCATTCAAATTTTTGTTCGAGTCTAGACGTTAAATTATCTAAGCAAATTTGGTAATTTTTCAACAAAATGTTTCATTTAAGATACAGTCAATTGCCGATTCTCTACAATAAACAAAAATGTATGGAAATATTAATTAACATAAGTAAAATACCATTTAAACAAATATAATATAGGTATTTTGTAATTAAAACTGAGAAGGATTGATTGTGGTAAATTGTTTCTCAGTGTCAACTTTTAACGCTTTAAGCAATAATAAATGCATATAAATATGAAATAAATACATTTAACCAAAGGGCTAAGAAACGTCACACATTTCAACTAAATAAAAAAACACGTAAATTTGCTAGGGGCTGAAAACCTTCATACAAAGTTTGCAGCGGTGAACGAATTTGCTTAGAGGGTGATGTTTCATGGATTTCGAGCTATACTGCCGTTTCTTACAAAGATTTAACACATGACATTTTTTCCCCTTTTTTGAATGAGCTATCCACCATGTTATTATCGTTTCTTTATGCATGATTTTGCAAAAGAAAACTCATTTTCCTTTTTTATATATATCTTATACTTTAGTGCACAACTTTCTTTCGATAGACACCGAGACACCAAAAATATTAACACGAGTAAAATTTTGCATAGTAAATAAATTTCATTGAAAATCATACTACAAGTAAAATATTGAATGTTGATTTTCAAAATATAAGTTAGTGATTTTTTCATCATTACGAAGAGTGAAGTCGGCTTATGATAATTTGTTTTAAATTTTTTTTTTTTTGCAATACCATATTATTGGGCACATATCGAAATGGTTAGTTCGATTACTTCAGTTAGGGTGTCCACTAACTTGAATTCTAAAGATAGCACGCTCATTTGTTGACATACATAATACAACGAAAATAAAGTAGCTTAAGCAATCAGTTGTAATTTAAGTGATTCTTAAATTAATGTATGTCAAATCACCAAATTGGTGGACAACCACACCTAACAGTAGCAGGCTGGTAAAGCTATTACTAGACTCATTTCATAGTTTTGTGTTTACAAATAGAATGATATTTGAAGAAAACATTTTTTTTTGGCTGTAAAAATGAACACCTATCTAACCAGTCAACTTTGTACTTCGCACCCCGAAAAAGTTAAAGTAGCACTGGGTTAGACGGCAGATCGGCCACAGAAATGTTGAAAGTTCTACACCATACCTTATTAGCATATTATCTAGCTTAGATTTTTGTTTTGACGTGTTTTATTAACAAAGCTCTAGATTTGGAGTCGGGTGTTTTTTTCTGCAGTCAGAAAAATCTTGCGACTTCGACCTACTTTTAAAAAAATATTCAATGATGTGTATTCAAATCACAAGAGTCCATAGTGTTGCCACTGTATGCTCGATACTGACTAAGGATGATCTGATAGTGTACGTATATCACAATTGCATTTTTTTTTATCCGACTCCACCGCTCTGGTTTTTTATACAATACTATTTGTAAATAGTATGAATTAGATAATTGATTAACCATCATATATCTACATCTTCAGATATTCCACTAAGAGTATACCTAAGTTAAATTTTTCTCTTAAATAATCATAAACAATAAATAATATATCAATTTTTCAGTTACAGTTTTCATATTCATGCTTAAAATTTGATATTTCTGCTATTGAAACGATTCTATAATGAGTTATACATTACAAACTATTCAATTAATATATGTCGGCATTGTTAGACTTTGTGTGAGCAAAACAATGTTCATAAACGTGACGCACCAAAACTACATTGGTTGATAATTTTGTTATACTTTGATAAAACATACTAAATTCTAGTTTCAGTACCAAGCCAGCTGGAAATTTCAACAATGGTGTTATTGTTAACAACGATTCTTGCGTGGAGCTGTGCTTTATAACTCGTTAACGTCATATCCTTTGGCGTAAATTCACCTAAAATGATTTTCCATATTTGCTGGATAATAGAGCGTAAAGATAATAATAAAATGCAGCCGCTTCAACAAGCTGGCATAGTGCTACTATTAGGTATATTATTACAGCCAATATTTGTGTATTAGGCTCAGGGTTGCCAAGGAATCTGAATTGAGTGAAACTTTCTCGTGTTCAAAAGTCAAAAATCCCGAGTATCGCATTGTCACTGAAAATCCCAAATTCTCATAATTTCAAATTCAAATTTAAATATTCATAAAAAATAAATCAGTTAATTTCAAACCATCTTTCTTTTTTATTTAAAAAAAATATATTTTGAAGAATTTGACTACGTGCAATAAAATTCTCCATTATGAAGATGTCTGTTTGTAAAATAAATTTGTTTGAAGTATAATTGAAGTAAACGAAAGAATATCATCCTGTTATAATGTTTTATTTATATATTATAGTCGTAGCTCACTTACTCTCAAATCCACATTAAATTGCCACTGCAAAAGAATATCTTGAGTAATGAGTTCAACCTGGAGAAATAAAAGAAACAAATTAGCGATGAAAATTATTCAAGCAAAATAAATAAACATCAAAACGAATATTCGAAAGAGGTTTTGAGGTGAACAAATTTTACAAAAAATATAAAGCTGTGGAAAATACGACTATAATAATTGATTTAATACTGTTTTAATGATATTATATTGTAAATACACTCATATATTATTTACAATTATATTTTTATAAGCTGTATTTTTTTTATTTTCTCATTTTTGTTTTTCAGCGAAATCTCGCAACCCTAAAGGCTTAACCCAAATTTATAATTCGTCACTGTATTGACATTGAATAAGGTAAAGCTATGCTTTTATGCCGAAAAAGAGTTATACTAAAAGATTTTTTTTCTGCGCAACGGTTAACATCGTTGGCTTCCATGACAACTCTCACGGGTTGGAGTCCCAGTACGAACTGAATTTTTCCAATCAATTAATCCTTTTTCTGTTCGAAGGCATGAGTGTTTGTGATGTCGAAAAGTTCCCTCCTACCGTGGCTTAGAAAGTTATTGATTCAATGAAGTTAATGTTCGATTAGAGTTGTAATATCACCCAAGATTTAAAATATATAAAACTTTTTAAAAAAGATTTTTGAAATATTTTTAGATATGTGTCATATATAAGAGAAAAAAAAGGATTTAAATTCATTAAAGACAGTAAATTCCATTTTACAATATGTATAAAGTATATAGGACAAAAAAACGTGACTACTTTATGTTAATTTAACTGGCATTAAGTAGACTGTCGCCCGCCGTGGTCTAGTTGGTTAGAGCTTGCTCTACCGATCAGGTGGGTTGGGTTCGATTCCCATTAAGGTCAATGTTAAATTAGATTTTTTTCAACTAATTTGAGATCTAAGACATGGGTGTTTGTGAAATCAATTCTCCTTGAGTTAATCTCATGTGACTTCCAAAAATTCTCATCGAGTATATCTCGTAAGATCTTTCAACTTCAAAATATTTCACGCATTGGCGTAAGCTGTAATGTACAATATTTTTTTAAAAAAATTAAAAATATAAATATAAAAATAAAGAACTCTATTATTTTAATTTAACTAGTAATAACAATTAAAAAAAATGTAAATCTCATAAATTATTTCGTTAGGTGGATAATTTTTCGGCATCACGCGTTTGCCAGAGATATATTTATTATACACTCAATTATTTTACTGGAACCAAAATCTTGAACTTTCTGAAACTTCTAAACAATTCAAAAATACGTGAGGATTGTAATTCTAGTATTGCTGCAGTTTGTTTGCTGTATATTAAGTGTGACATTAAATGATGACAGTACAATATCATTATTTTATGTTTTTTAGCAAGAACTTTTTCTCCAACCAAAAGATAGTTTCTAGAATTAAGGCCTTTTTAATTAATTAATAATATATAATTCAACGAACATTTTTTTTTATAAAATTCACGTTTTTTAATGAAGAATTATGTTTTATGTATAACTATTACAATCGAATAACTAAAAAAAAAACTTTACAGGTGTTATTTTAAGCCGAAATATACTCTGTATATATATTTTGCATAGACTTTTAAATTGATGGCATTGGATAAATAGGTGCTGACATGACGTTTAAAAGTTCCAGTGCTTGAACCAATCTAACGTAATATACGCAGTTGACTTTTATCTACGTCAGTATTCGTCCATACTGAACGCTGAAGAGTGTAAATCCATAGCTCAAAAGCCCTTTGAGTGCAGGGAGATTTTGAATGGCTGTCTATTGCAGAAGGCTGTTTTTATGCTCACTTCATTTGATATCGCAAATGTCACACATTCGTACTAACTCAAACGTCACAAACTTTACTGTAATTGTGCGATAAGGTAGGTATATTACAATTATTACAATATATTACTTTTCTGGACGATAATAAATCTGTTTTCACGCTCCGTTTTTTGAAATTGAATGTTTTAGTACAGTAGTAAAAAAATATTTTAAAAAGAATAAAAAAAATAATTTAATATTTTGTAAGTAAGTATGTAGCTATTCCATTTCAAATTAAACACCCAAACATATTTTTATTACAAATTCCACTTGATGTTGACATTGTATGACAGTTTTTCCATTTTTAAAAACACTCGTATTACCCTTTTTGAAAACAATTTTGCTACAAAATATTATTTTTTTGTCGTAAGGTAATTAATACATTGATTTTTATCCGTCAACTTGTGACCATAATTGAGATTTAAAGTTTTAAGGAATGTACCTGGTGTCAATTTGATATGAGCAGTTTTTTTTTAAATACACATTTCGTTTTAGTGTTTACGTTAAAAGGAATATATTTTAAGCTAACAATTTTTTTGAATAGTTTATAAAAAAAATGTGAAACTTTTCACTAGGATTTTTTCTGGCATTAAGTGGATTATGGGGAATCCAAAGATTCTTGAACATGGTTATTGCCTTCGAACCGTCTTGTAGCGGCTTTTCAAAAATGTTCAATACGCCACAAATGAACAAAAGGCATTGATCAAAAGATTTCATTTTACCACTTTCAATTGAAACAGTTTTCAAAAGAATAGAAAATTAAATGAGTAATTCTTTTGTAATTAATACGAATTTTCAAGATTTATTTTCGGCATTAATTCGTTTTGCCCAGACTTATCTAATATTAAAATCACAACATCGAAAAATCCAATGTTTTCCCAGTAAGATGATTTTAGTAAAAATATTACTTTGATGTTTTCATCTAAGAGATAATTATTTGATAATTTTTCGGACTCAAAGCGTTGAATTTAAAGGGTTCATTAAGCGATGTGTTAATTTTAGTTTTCATATCAAAAAGTTTAGTGTTAGGTGAAAAGATCTTATTCATCAACTGACGCTTCTGTATAGCTAAAAATATAAGTTTGAAGATTTTTCTTTTAGAGACGAAACATGTGGCACATTTCGTAGCACAACCTGTATGGCAATTGGCAACGTATAACAACATATGTATATTTTTTAAATTAAATTTTGGATGTTGCTGATTGTTGTTAAAACCACAATTAGAAAAAAAAATATTGTTTGGTAATTAAATTTACTGATGTGTAAAAATGTCTACTGGTTTTTGTTGTATACTTATTTAAAAAAATAAAATATTCTTTTATAAAAGACAAAGATTATTCTTTCCAGTTATAAGTATTTCAAGTGGAATATCGCTCCTGAAATAATAATATTTAATTTAAATGAAAAAATTAGAGCCTTTTTTAAAAACCACCATTGAAACTTTCATCGCCGTATTTGTCTTAAAATAATAGTTTGTTGATAAAAAAAAAACTGAAATGGTTAGCGCTAGAACTTTTTTTGTTTTATTTTCAATTGAAATATATAAAGCAAATTCTATTCAATCTGTTGAAACGTATGAAAATTATTATCGTTAAGTTTTTTATTCCTTGTTAATATATTATTTATTGAAGTGAATGTATTAAAAAATACGCCTTTTCTGTTTAGCAATTGCTTATTTTTTTCGATTCATAACTATTCTAGTAAAATGTGTGCTTAGTTCATTGTTTTGATAAAGTAAAAACCTTTTGCATTTGAAAAATAAAAACATGGATTAATAATAATTAACTATTGTTTAACCTGTAAGCTTTCTAAATTAGCATTGCAATAGTTAATGTCAACATCGTGTCTAAGTCATACACAAATCTTCCGCAAATAAGTATCAAATTCTCTGTTAACAGATACCTCATACTGTTAAATTGTATACAAAATACGTTAATTTAATAATAATCATCAATCAAATCTTCCAAGGTGTTCGCTTATTCATGTATCATTCTCTATGAGCTAGTCCCTTTATTTACAATATGCTATAAATATTCTGATGTTACTAATGTATACATACATTACACTCTTCATAAATATTTTAATTTCTAAATCAGCATGGTAACAAAGTTTTTGATAGATTCCTAGTTTAAATATTTTTTAGTGTACATGACACCTTACAGTCTATTGATTCTCCCGCTAAAAGGCTGCCTTTTTTTGTTACACTTAAAATCTGCCATCAAAACTCAGCCAGATGAGTTAATTCCATCAACAACACTGTGTTTTGTACCAACTCAGTAAAATCAAACCGTGTTCATAATGATAACAAGATTTACAAGAAATATAAGTTTAGTGGCCTAAAGAAGTGGAAATAGGTAAAGATCACGAATTGAAAATGAATAGAGTTAAGTTGTATACAAGTAAATAAATTTACTTTTTACTGTAATGTAGAGTTTTTATAATAACTTCATAGATCATTTTAAATGTGTTTACAGTAAATTATTTTCAGAAAAGACATTAATTCGGTCTACAAAACTATAAAATACTGTTTTTACAATAATTCCACATTATTTTTTAAATAACAGGGCAATTGTCCGTTAAAATACATTCACGTTATCTTCACATTTCATTTGCATAAAATAAACAATTTACATATCATTCTTGCTCACTAATCAAACCGCGTCGTTGGGAAACATAGACGTGATATTACAATACCAAATGCGTGGAAATTCAATATCTGTTAGACTTGGTACATAATACAGTACGTGTGTGCCTGTCTTTTGTACACCCTCGTCAGAAAGTTTGCGACTGCTCAGATTAATGAGATTACGGAAAATGTGCGCAAATAACATATTTAAAAAAAATTGAGACTAAAAATCGTATACCTCTTGTAGTGTTTTTAACTTCGAAAGAGAGATAACTTTTTACTACCGTTATTATTTTAATAATTTAAAAATATATACATCAATGTTATTAAATTATATATTTGATAGCTACTTTGAATTAACTTAGATATATATACTGGGATAGTATCAGCATTAGTAAAACAATCTCACGTGAGTCACAGTTAATGTTATAAAAGCAAGTCTATTACATTAAAACTGTGTTTTTTTAATATTATTTATGATTTTTTATCATTGACATTGTTTATCTCATAATGTTAGTTTAAGCACAGTTCTGACGTGTGCGCAAAGCTTTAATAGGTATCAACCATATGTATGTACGTACATAAAACAATGTAGAACTAAATTACAGGAGCTATACCAAGTAAATGTCAATTCAATAAAAAAACCATCAATTTTATACGACACATATATATTTATATATATTTTATACATGACGTCATCATAGTAAAAAAAAAGAATGTTTGTAATGCTGAATAAATTTAATTAATTGAATATATTATCGTAAATATTGCAAAAAAACAACGAATATGCAATAAGTGCATCTGAAAGAAGTTATTTTATTCTAATTTATAAAAGTTTTTTTCAAAAAATGGTACTTCAATAGATAAAATGTTGTGTTTGATCAGACGGTAGAGATTACAAAAAGAAATATTATTGCGAGAGCAACCAAAACCACATAGTTGTAGTAGAGTATATTTAGGTTGTTTTTTTTTTTTGCTTGAACATGAAAGATATTAAATCAATAACAGGAATACTCAAATTATTGATTCGTTTATTCAAATAAAATTATTTTATTTTTTCCTAAGATTTCCCATCATTCGGTCTTTTGTAACGAATGAGTAATGGTAATAAACCTATATTGATCTCATTTATAAGCAACATAAACATATAAGGTGATTTCTATGCTTCATAGTTTTCTTTACTTACCTCGTCAACGCTTTTTGTCATCTAAACATTTAAATTTTAAAAAATATCCGCACAAAAACTTTTGGTAAACCATTTTTTACACATAACATATATATATTCATAATTTTTTAAGCTATACGGCAGTTAAAACAGAGAGTGGTATCGAAATAAATATATTTTATTGCTGTGTGTATGGTATGTAGATTTTGGCTAAATAGAAAGCATTTTTAACATTTTTGTAATATGTTCTTACGATAGATTAATCGAAAAATGATTTATTTTTAGTAGAAATTAAAATTAAGATCAAGCATTCTTCTACATTAAACTCCAGATAAAATTGAAACCGGCTTCAAGAATTAACTGCAAAGCGCTGTCGTGATTACATGACATATAAAAATGTCTTTATAATAATTCAAAGGGAAAAGCTTTTCCCTTCTCAAAGTTAGAATGAAAAATCGGTGTACATTTTCTTCCACGGGAAGTGAAAACATTTATGAAGCACACAATTTTGAAGCGCGTTCAGCTTTCAGCTTTCAACATGAAAGGACGATTAGGTGGTAAAAAAAACCAATAACGCAACATGAAATCGTCCAAACTGTCTAAGAAAATTATTTATTCACGGTTGACATTCAAACAGAAATCAAAGAAAAACATTCATTTATTGCAATTTATAAAAAAGTAATTGAATGATTTCATCTAAAAGTGTATTTTTGAAATTTTGAAATAAATGAAATCACTTAAATTTCAAAGTTTTGCTAACATCTCTTGAAAAGATTGTTTAGAAAGTAAATTTCTTATACCTCTCCATAATTTATTAGTTTTCAAAGTTTTAACTATCTTTCATTAACTTTCTAATTTGTCTAACAAGATAATATCAATGTCATTATTAACGTCGCTTAGCGTTGTGTTATTTAAATATATCCGAGAAAGATTTTTTCGAACATGCGTTAATATTTAATTGATTTGATAATTGGGTTAGCCGTTACTTTGTCAAACTCAATTACATGATTGTAATAATATAATTTTGCCTTCGGGAAGGCTGCTTTTTTCTTCAAGTGAATGGAATGTCTTGATTCCAACGATTGTATCTTTGTGTTTTTTTTAAATTAAAAAAGATATTTTCATACACTAAAATAACACAAATAAACTCTCTGACGTCTTATTTATTTTTAATTACGAACTCACATACATTACTAGATATATGAAAAAGATCGTTGTAGTTTTTTTTTATTGTAACTAAATATATATCTTGTTAATGACGTAAAATAAGTTTTGACATCTGTTTCCTTTATAAATAAATAAATGTACGACGGAAAAATAGATATCTATTTCTACGGATAAGTTACTTTTTAATAAAAAATATTTGTATCTCTATTCAATCATTTTTTTTCAATAAGATGTAAAATTGATTAATCTTACACGATATTTTGTTCTACGAATCACAAGAATACGTTTCATGTTGTTGCCTGTTTTAAAAAAAAAGAAATAATATACTGGTATGTGTAATAAAATATATTTTTGACTAAATTGATTTATTGTTTAAGATTATCTCTATCTTCTATATATATAAAAAATCTCGTGTCACGGTGCTTGTCGCCAAACTCCTCCGAAACGGCTTGACCGATTTTTATAATGTATATTTGCTAGATATGAGAATCAAATGTAAACTATATTGCATCCCGCTAGGTGAAAGGTGTCCCGATCCAGAATTTTTTTCAATATTCCTGACAATTCGTCGTTCAAATTTAAAACAATTGAAATGGACGTCTTTAAATTCAAATTTCCTGGCTTAGAACTGAAGCATGGTAATAATATTGAGAGAACTTTATTTGAAAGTTTGCATCGCTACGACATTTTTTAAAAATCGAATATACTGATTCGATTTTTTGAAGCTATAATTATAAGGCTGGGAAAAGATTTTTTGGAGCTGATTTGACAGATCTTGATCAGTGTCCTTGATTCGATTATTGGAGGTATGGTTATATTTTGCATCCTGCCTTGAAAATCTTTTTTATTTCTTAGATGCATTAGGAATATTCTAATGACAGTATGGATATTTTATTGAACTATATTTCGACTTTTATTTTTAAATCTTCTACTACGAAAAATAATTGTTAGCAAACTTTAACATTATTCCAAAAATTTAATAATTTACAATTTAAATACTGCAGGGCTGTCGATATATGCCACGAGCTCTATTTCTGCTTCTTCAAAAAACGATGGTTAGCAAACTTAAACATTATTCCAAAAATTAAATAATTTACGGTCTATTTCTGCTACTACGAAAAATGATTGTTAGCAAACTTAAACATTATTCCAAAAATTAAATAATTTACAATTTAAATACTGCAGGGCTGTCGATATACGCCACGTAGTCTATTTTTGCTACTACGAAAAATGATTGTTAGCAAACTTAAACATTATTCCAAAAATTGAATAATTTACAATGTAAATACTGCAGGGTTGTCGGTATACGCCACGAGGTCTATTTCTACTACTACAAAAAATTATTGTTAGCAAACTTAAAAATTATTCCAAAAATTAAATAATTTACAATTTAAATACTGCAGGGCTGTCAATATATGCCCCGAGGTCTATTTCTGCTACTACGAAATGTATTTGTAGACTTTTTAATTAATCTAAAAATTATATTACTTACAATTTAAATACTACAAGGCTGTCAATATATTATGTCCCGAGATTTACTTCTTCTTTTACGAAATATATTTGTTAGCAAACTAAAAACATTATTTCAAAAATTAAATAATTTACAATTTAAATACTGCAGGGCTGTCAATGTATGCCCCGAGGTCTATTTCTGCTACTACGAAAAATGATTGTAAGCAAACTTAAACATTATTCCAAAAATTAAATAATTTACAATTTAAATACTGCAGGGCAGTCGATATATGCACCGAGGTCTATTTTTTTTACTACGAAATATATTTGTAGACTTTTTAATTAATCTAAAAATTATATTATTTACAATTTAAATACTGCAAGGCTGTCAATATTTTATGTCCCGAAATCTACTTCTTCTTCTACAAAATATATTTGTTAGCAAACATAAAACATTTCAAATATTCTAAAAAATATATTATTTACAATTTAAATACTGAAGGACTGTCGTAATATATCCCGAGATCTTTTTCTTTTTCTACGAAGTATAAACATAAACATTTCAATTATTCTAAAAATTATCTCTATCTCTTAATAAGCTTAACCGATTTTTATGATTTTTTAAATGTAAACAATTATCAAGTGAATTTGTAATAGTCGTCACAAAGCATTTATTTCGCTGTCAAACAATTATGCCACCTAAAAGACTTGCTATTAGTTGATCTAGACCTCAAGCACGAAAGAAAACGGCATCACGAGCTTCAGAAACAGACGAGCAAGTTTGGAAACCGTTCGAGCTCTCACTGCTCAAGCCCGATCGTCTGATACAATGATATGCAAACAACCCTTTTGACCGTGATTAAGAACGAGAAACACAATTCGATGTCGACAAATTGGGTACATTCGTTCAAACAAATCTTCCGAAATTGGTCCCAAAACAACGCATAGCGTAAGACAGAATTATGCATGCAATCAAACACAAGCCAAAACGTTGGATCACGAAACAATATTGTTGGCAATCGCTTCATCTGCAATTGCAGCAAATCTTTTGGATGGTGGTCAAACAGCGCATTCAACAAAGAAATTGCCTTTGAACACCAACATGCAATATCAAAAAAAAAAATCATGATTGATGAAGAACTTTAATCATATCAACTCATTAAATGGGACAAATTTACTATGGCGCACAAAAAGGCATTGCAAAATCTTCACTATATATGTACACTAAAAGATTTGAGAGGAAATGAACAGTTCTTTGGTGGCAAACTTTATTTGTTGTCTGGTGTTTTTCGACAAACTCTACCAGTAATACCACGTTCAACAGCTGCTGATGAATCAAATGCATGTCTCAAATCATCAGTTTTATGGTGACATGTGCAGAAATTGACTTTGAAAGCTAATATGCGTGTAGAATTACAATATTATGCAACCGCTGAACGTTTCAAAAAACAATTGTCAGATATTGGTAATGAAAAATAGAAATGGATAAATCCACACATTACCACCAAGCTTCTGTAAAATTACAGGAATTTTAAGCGAATTGATGCACAAAGTTTTCCCAACTATCGCACAGAATTACAAAAATCATCAGTGGCTTAGTGAATGTGTTATATTAGCAGTCAAAAACAACGATGGTAATGCTATCTACTTCAGGATTCCAAACGAAATACCAGACAAAGAAACAACGTATAAGTCCATCGATACTATAAATTGATCAAGACGAAGTTGTCAATTATCCAACTGAATTCTTAAACTCACTTGATTTGCCAGGCATGCTACCTCACGTTTTAACACTGAAAATTGGCGTACCTATCATTCTTCTCCGAAATATAAATCCACCACGACTTTGCAACGGTACCAGGCTTTCAGTGAAAAATTAATGAACAGTATCATCTAAGCTTCAATTTTCAATGGGAAATTTAAAGGAAACGATGTACTGTTGACAAGCATTCCAATAATTCCGACAGATAGGCCATTAGGATTAAAATGTTTGCAGTTTCCGGTGCGACTCGCATTTGGACAATCGCTACAAGTGTGTGGACTAAATTTTAAAAATCCATGCTTCTCACATGGACAGCTGTATCTGGCCTGCTCATGCGTTGAAAAACCTTAAGATCTATTCATATACGCACCAGACAAAAAAACAAAATATATCCAAAAGCACTTTAATAAACATAATTAAAACACAGACACTTTCTTTCTATGAGTGGGATTTCAACGCATGCCGGGTCAGCCAGTTATAGTTATAAAATAAACAAATGTTTTTTTCAATAATAAAAGTGAGCTATTTTTCTAATGGGCCACTTATATAGAAAACAAGCATCAACGTTCCGTGAAATTCAACAGTTTTAAACATCGTTTTGTGAGACATACGCATACATTAAGTTATTGTAAGGCTCGTTCAAGGTGACTTCTGCGATTATAATATTAAAGCCTTTAACATCACTATTATTCAAAATGTTTCACATAATTCACCCAACAACCAATGTTTTCACAGTAACGACTTGTCACCTGTCTGGTGAAGAAAATGGCTACAAAGCCAAGAATCACACGTCCCTGATCCAGAGGCGTACTGCCACAAATACGTGACTTGTAGAATTAGTTTATTTAAACATATGTGTTAGGACTCAGATCTACTCAATGGAATGAAAAGACGAGTGATCGATATTATACAGGAAAAGATACGAATGTGTTAGAAAGGAAATCCAAATAGAAGATAGAACTAAGAAGTTTGCTGAATCGACTGAACGTATTGGTTTCGTAGGATCGTTTGAAAACGTAGACAAGTAGCAAAGCAGATATTAAAAAACCTATATTTGACATCGTATTAACATACGCATATTAACTTCATTTGCAATTATAAATCTCTGCTTCCTATTTATATGTAGAAATAAATAAACTTACTTTTTCATGAAATAGGTGGGTATAAATAATCTACAAGTAATATGGTAGTGGCTTCATTTTTAATATCAGATTGAGTGGGTGATAAATGTTAAAAAATACAAAATAAGCTCAAGTATTTTTTAGTCCATGCCCGCTACTAATGTGAAGCATATGGCCTCCTAGATAAATAAATCTGTTAAAATATGATATATTTTTTCAAAGTTTTTTAGAATTTCTTGCATCGTATCAAAATCAAATATTTTTCATTATTAAAAAAGGAAAAAGACTACCTACAAAATTTTGTAGGTTAGTTATTCTAAAAAATATTACAAGTACTATTGTCTCAATTCAATGATTTACCTAGAATTATGTATATTGATATATTATGTATATTATATATGTCGGGTCCTATGTCGCAACGGCTAGCGCTTTGGGCTTCCTTACCGGATCTCACGGGTTCGAGTCCCAGTACGAACAGCATTTTTTCGATCGATTTATCAATTCTGATCGAAGGTGTGGATGTTTGTGATGTCTAAAAATTCATTTCCACTCTTTCGATCATTAAATAACGGGGCGTAGCAAAAGCGATTAATCAACCACTAGTCCTGTCCTAGCCTTATCCTTCTATCCCTACTACTCTCTTTGAAAAAGAGAGGCAAAACGAGTGAGCTACAAACAATTCTCGTAGAAAAAAACCTATATTGAGATACCTCCACTAGGAGGCCATACAACACATTGGGAGCGGGCATGGTTAAAAAAATATATAATATAAAGTTTATATTGAATAATTTCCCACTTAGCAAGTACGTCACTTTACAAAAACGTTCCTTATCGTGCTAAATAAAACGCACTGAACTGGAAATAGACATGATTGTTAGGATACTTAAATACAATGACAGACGACAGTTATAATCGTTGATCTAAGATGTTCCAGAAAATAAAACATTCAATGGCTCAACAATAGCATAATATTATGTGTATTTATTGCTTTTTTTTAAAATCCATGTCTCCTCCCAATGTGGAGCGTATGGCCTCCTAATGGAGGTATCTCAACAGAAGTTTTTCTACGAGAACTGTTTGTTACTCAGTCGCTCAAACTCACTTTTTTCAAAGTGAGTAGTAGGGACAGAAGGATAAGGCTAGAACAGGAATAGTAGTTGGCTAATCGCTATGGCTATTACCCAGTTATTAAAGGATCAGAAGGATGGGAGGAGAGGAAATTATGTGAATTGACATCACTAGCACCCAGTCTTTGATCACAACTTTGAATTGAATAATTCACAAATTCACTGTGATCTGATCGGGAATCGAACCAAGACCTGCGTGATCGGTAGAGCAAGCTCTAACCAACTGGGCCACAGCAGGTGACAATTGCTTAGGGTTTGTTAATTCAATTTAAATGATACTTGTTTCTTTAGTTTATAAAAACAAGTAATTAATTTAAATATGTTATTTGTCAACTATGTAAATTGTTAAAAAAACGTCTGCACTCTCTTTGTCAAATTTATATGGAAACGAATCTTTTTTACAGATGGTAAAATTTTCATTAAAAACTATGACAGTATAATATCTACGTATAATTATAAAAAAAATACCATTTCCATATTTTTTTTCAACATAGTTTATAAAAAAGTTTTTGTATAATAAAAAAAATTAAGAAGCGATTCACATCCAGTCAATAAACTATCGTAATTATGATAAGTTATAATGTTGTTCTTTCTAAAATTATTCTACAGTTCGTATACATCGATATTCAAATGGTTGTCGCAATTAATCAAAAGCTAATTCTTAAGAGTTAATGACTTTTAAAGTTTACTATCTACTCGTATATCATTGAACAGTTTTTTTATTGATTCGATTTATCAGAGAAGAAAAGATTTTTACTCGGATACAAAAAATCCTTGAATGTTTGGCTACTTAAATAAACTGTACAAGGGTAAAGAAAAAAATAATAATTTGTTACTAAAAGTATGACAAATTCAATAACGTAGGCACTATAAATTATATTTTACAGACTGAAAAATAATAATATGGGCTATTTTTTCAAGAATAAAATAATGTAGGGTAAAATAAACTATTATTGGCCATACTCAATTATTGGCCACATGCAGATAAAATCTAGTCTTATAAGATGTGACTTTTTTACGTGCTAACTTATTAAAAAAACTCACCAAGTGTTCTTTCATTGGAAAAAACGCAGAACTGTTATATATGGCATTGTAAAGCAGCCTTAAAGCCATATTTCATTCGACAGTGAGAGCGTTATCGCGAAATAAGTGTGGTTTTTTGTAAATATCACAAGGATTTCACTCCTATTCAAAGGTGTGTAAAACGTTTGTAAGAACATCAAATAAAATGATTATTGAATAAGCGTGTTTGCCGTTAGTGTATTCATAACAATTATTCTAAATGCATTTAAAATATATTTTTAAAGATGTTATTACGATGGTGGCTAACAACTGATTCCAAAGATAAGTCGATTTTCTATTATTAGCCAACCTGGTCTATATTATAAACTGTATCCAATGTTCTTACTTAAATAATATTTAACGACATTATTAATCAAATTTATGTTTATAAGACTTCTTTGACATTCAACATGTAAATATTGGTGTTCTAGTCATTAGTTATTAAGATTCATTACCATATCTATTTATTAATTCAACACCTCATGATGATGATGATGAACATGGCGCATAAAATCTCAATAACGAAGTATTTCTATATTCTTTATCAAATATTTTATATTTTGAAATTAATTTTCATCCAGCTCCATTTAATTAAAAAATATGATTTTCTCACTGAACACAATGAATTCTATGCATATTGTTAAAGTGTCATATGTCTACTCAAATACCGTTCAAATTTCAGTTAGCACTTGACTACACATAAGTACCAACGTGTGATTATAACAATACACTAAAAGTCATTATTCTATTTTGAATTAATGTTTTAATGTATTTTTGAAGTGGCCAATTATTGTAGTTTTGATGGCCAATAATTTAAAAAAGTGGCCAATAATTGTACATTTTTGCTTTTTTTTTAAAAATAATGTAAAAGATATTTTTTAGATGGTATTATTGATAATTATAAACAAATGGACAATTTATCATATCGAATTTTTTGATTCCACCTTTTCAATGCTATGTTTCTACAACACGTGAACAAAGATGAAATAATCCTCAAGTTGCCAATAATTGTATGTTTTGCCCTATATTTAAACCCACAAATTTATTAACAGCTACAGCTTATGTAAATAGTTACACTTAATATGTACTTTAACTGATATGTGTCTGTTCGTTTCTATAAACGGTTGATTAAAATAATATCGTATGATCTATTATATTTTAACCTAGTGAATTGAAAAATATGAACACGTTAGTAAATTTTATCTTAAAATCTTACCGGTCCTGATCTTAGTAAATAAAAGTGTAAATTAAGTGCAAAGGAAAAGTGTGTTATCTATATATATAAAAGAAAGTGGGGTTTGTTACACCACGTATATCTCGAGAATAACAGCTCGGATTTTAATGATCTTTGTTTTATTAAATTCGTATCCGCCTAGAATAGCAGAATAAGCATTAAAACATCGGAAAAATATCACGGCAAAGAAATTATGAAGAAAATTAATATTCTCATACAGTTTTCAAATGGCGAACACCTTGAAATAATGAAAATGTCGTTTGTATGCAGATTTCATCCGCTAGGTGGCAATTTTTCCAAAATTCATTTGTTTCTGCTTCTTTTGCATACGATTGACTTCTAAATAATTTTAAATTTAGAGTATGGATTAGAATAAAACAAATAGATGATATGAAATGAAAACGAAATAAAATCGGATAATATTGAAATAAGGTTATGTTTATAATTAGGTGTGATATTTTTTTTGACAACAATATTACGCTGTTTGCACGAACGTTGCTCTACTTTGAGATGCCACGTTATTACACTTGGAAAGCTATATCGAAGAAATTTTAACGTCGAAAGCAAGGCGATGCGGTTCCTGCTCATCCGAATGATTACTGATGCTCTTGGTCGCACTTACACAGTTCATCCGAAAAATGACGTATGCTTCTACTTGCATGTCAACAGCTCAATTTGCTTGAAAATGATACTCATTGGGACATGACAATCGCTGAAGAAATTGTTTCTGAATCTCCAAGTCAGATACGCACATTATTTTCTATCATTATTTTGACATGCTTCCCATCGAATCCCCGTGAACTGTGGAACAAGTACAAGGATGACATGTCCGAATACATTTTGCATCGAATTCGTGTCAGTTTGGGGAATCCCGATCTCGAGGTGAATGAAGAGATACATAACCAGGCTTTGCTTTAGATCGAAGACATGTGTTACCTCATGTGCGGCAGTTTGGTAGTCAAGTTAGGAATGCCAACGCCAGATCGCGGATTGAACGACGCTTTCAATCGAGAATTGGAACGTGAACGTGAATATGATCGAGATGCATTGAACCAATCAGTTTGAACGAATGTACCACTGTTGAACCCTCAACAGAAGGAAATTAGCGATACGTTAATGAAGGTAATTGATGATGGAAATGGTGGCTTATTTTTCCTCGATGCGCCCGGTGGAGCTGGGAAGACATTCTTCATGTCATTGATTATGGCCACTGTTCATGCGAGATAAAAAAATTGCTGTAGCAGTTTCTTCATCTGGAATAGCAGCCACGTAGATAGATCAACCGCTGCCGATGAAATAAACGCTTGCCTCAAATAATTGACAAACATGCGAGTTGCATTGCTAAACGATCCATCTGCCGAAGATTTCTCCAAGCAATTGCTGACTATCTATTTATTCATTGTTCAAAATTAAAATTACAGTACATGACATAACAGCTGACGCCAATTCGCCATGTACTTGAAAAATATAATAAGACAAAATATAAAATAAAACATAATAATACATAATATATCAGAATCAAAATCAACATAAAAAATCAAGAAATAAAATAGTGAAATTTTACAAACAGTTCACAAATACTATCACTAAAAATGTCCACTTCTCTAGGCAATGCGTTGATCAATCTAACAGCCCTTGGAACTGGTGATTTAAACCTCTTAAGCGAGGTATAAGTTTTTAGAAATAAAAGTTTTTGCTCATAGCTACGCCCACGTAAGAATAAATTGGGAGCATGTAAATTAATAGTCATGAGAATTTGAGGATTATTAACTCGGCCCCGAAGGAGAAGAGAAAAATGATTTAAGCTTGAAAACGATCTTCGCCTATCGTCGGTAACGACCGTGTTCCTGTTGACAAATCGAACAGATTGATTTCGTTTCCGCCGAATTTTAACAATTTCGTCTCCACGAAGGACGGCTTCATCAAAAAAATGTTCCCAAACGTCTAATCACAAAAATCACAATTGGTTGATTGAATGAGTAATTCTTGCGGCGAAGAGCAAAGATGTGGATCATTTAAACTTCACAATTCAAAATCAAATCGTTGGTCTACTACATTCCTTCAAATCTAGCGAACTTTCGCAAGGTGCGCGAAACATTCTTGCGCAGACTGTACATATAACATATTCTTTCAACCAAAAAATAATTATTTCTGCTTCTCTATGATAGTGTCATCAGAAATAGTTTGTAGTATCGACCAAACTATTTTTTTTTCGTTTATTAGAGATTCGCGCCGCAGCACACCCAGCATCGCCTCGCGGCACACCGCTTGCGGAGCACTGCTTTAAACGACTGAAAAACTGACATGCAATATTGCGAAACACTCACCAATGACCAAAGTTTTGATAGCAAGTAAAATCATCACCTGGGATGAATGGACAATGGCGCACAAATGCGCATTGGAAGCACTCAATCAAAGTGTGAAATATCTGTGCAATGACTCAAGATGTTTTATAGGCGCAATGATTCTACTATCTGGCGATTTCCACCAAACACTACCAGTCATTCCAAGATTTACCGCTTCCGATGAAATAAACGCTTACCTCAAATCACGACTCTGGCGCTATGTAAAGAATCTTCAGCTGACGACAAACATGCGAGTTGCATTGCTAAACGATCTATCTGCCGAAGCAATTGCTGACTATCGGTAACGGGGGTGTTCCTGTCGACGAATCGAACGGATTGATTTTGTTTCCGCCGAATTTTTGCAATTTCACTTCATTCAACAAAATGTTCCCGAACATCTAATCACAAAAATCACAATTGGTTGAATGAACGAGCAATTCTTGCGGCAAAGAACAAAGATGTGGATCATTTAAACTTCACAATTCTAAATCAAATCGTTGGTCCACTGCATTCCTTTAAATCTATCGACCGTGTAACAAACGAAGACGAAGCAACCAACTATCCAACTTAATTTTTAAACTTATTGGATCTGCCTGGCTTGCCACCGCGCAATTTACAACTGAAGGTTGACTCGGTAGTCATCATGCTTCAAGTTATCAAGTTAACAGAACATTTATTCACTTTTAAGGTGTTCACTGTCAATACTTGGTGGAATGGCAATAAAATAAAAATAATAAAACATTTTTAGTACTTTTTCCACATAAAATTTATTTGATCAGGACCGGTTTCGCTCATCGCGAGCATTATTAACTGATGATAATGCTCAGATGATAATAACTCAGTTGATAATGCTCGCGATGAGCGAAACCGGTCCTGATCAAATAAATTTTATTTAGTGGGAAAAGTACTAAAAATGTTTTATTATTTTTATTACAACATTTATTGATTCTGAGGCGGTACGAAGTTCGTCGGGTCAGCTAGTTTATTAATAAAATGTCTTTTAAACAAGTAAACACCCTAAAAGTGATTTAAAAACTTCATTTAACTTTTAAAATTATCACCATTAATCAACACAAAAAAATAAAAATTGTTTTTGAGTACTTTTTTATATTCAGTTAAAAGTGAAAAATAAAACAACGTTTAAGGTTACCAGTAGTTTTCATTGTTATATATTATTATTTTTGTGGAATTAAAGAGGTTGTTGAATTCACCTTATGTTATATATTATTAACTATGTTCATATGAGGGTTATTTTTATGTGTGTGATCTAACGCTATATCTAAACACACGGTATCATCTACATGCCATCCTCAACACGTCATAACCGGTAAAAATGCTTTTGAAATAATCTGCCAGACGCTGTCATCGTACAGAAGGTTGTCATACTTGAAAAAATCCGTACATGAAATTTTGACGTAGTCATAATCGACGATTGTTTGTATTTTTTTTATAAATATGTTACTTCATATTTATTCATGAAGTAACTGACTGAATTTAATTTAAGATTTCGACTGAAGGTGCTTGGTGAAATTTCAATATTAAATTTGAATCGTTTAAATTATGTACATTCACACAGATTCTCATGAGCTTATCCTTTTCGGCTGCAATGGCTTTAAGCTCAATGATACATTTATTTATTATATAAACACGAAACATTCATTTACAAAGCGTCAGTTCAAGTTCACCCCTGCACTTGAACGCCTGAAGATGCCGAAAGGCGAAACCCGGGTCGTTAGTGACAAAATCTGTGTGAATGTACATTATTTTAGAGATTCAAATTTAGCTGACTGAACTTATAATACTGTATACTATAATTAAATAATAATATACTTTATTATTAAATTAAAATGAGATTTTGACAAGCAATCGACATTCACAATAACTTACTTTATAACAATAAAAATATATTTAAAATATGAAATTGAAATTTAAACTGGTTCTAATTTTATTTAGTAAGGAAACATTTATTTATGACTAAACCGTAAATACGCTTAGTTACTAATGTAAAAATTAGTAGTTTATAATTAAGTTCGAATTTATCGTTAGTCTTCATTTCGGGTTAGTTATTCTTTTATAAGTTCTTAAATTATGTTTAGGATGCAATAAACATTTTAATTGTAGTCAATTTATTGTCACTTATTCACATGTTTTAACTTTATTTGTAAATTCTTTTCAATACCAATTGTTTATTACATCCCAATAATTTAATTTTGTTTTGTATAAATAAATAACACTGTAATGTAGTAGTCTCTTTAATTTGATAATGCTTTTTATGAGCAAAACCGCTCCTGATCATATTAAATAAAAGTGAAATAAGTAGATGTAAGTATTTTATTTCTCGAATATAATGTCTTTCCGCTATGTATTGACAGTGAACTGAGTCAACGCTCTTAAGTGAACTAAAATCTGTTAAAATATTTTAACAATAGATTTATAAATATCTTTCGTATATAAATACTTTTTTAAGCTCAAATAAAGCTAAAAAAAATATTTAAATAGATATGTTGGTTTTCATATATTTTTTTTCTATTTTATCTCACTAAATAAAAATCTTTGGTAAAGTTAAAAAAAATCTCTGCTAAGTTTTAAAATAATATCTTTTATTATAAAAATTCCATTTTTTAAATGCAAAACAATGACAGATTTGAAAATTATTTTTGATTTTTAACCGCTTCATTTAAATTATTCGTGATATATCACCCTTATAAAGTTTGGCCATACAGCCTCGTACAAATCGAGTATTGTTAAAATACGCAAACCTCGAACAATATTGATTGATAGCAACCCCGATTAAATGAATACCAAGTAATGGAAAATAACCAACATGAAAACTTCAGAGGGGAGTATTTCCGCATAATCAATCTTCATCGTTGATCCACAGGTGTGATTCAATGGCAAATCCATCAATCACCAAACCATGCTTTTTACATTCAACCGGAAATCTTCCTGCTTTCTGTTAAGTTTTCACCAGTGAAGCTGAAAATTTTTGTTTTACATGAACATTGCAAAAGATGGAAATAATATAAACTTATAACTTTTACAATGAAAAAAAACAGAATATAATTGAATATTCAAAAGCAGAAGAAAATAAAATAATTATTTTAAATTGTCAAGAAGTCAACTGAGTAAGCTTCTACAAACTCTCCTTTTATATAGTGCATAAAAAATAGCATTCGTGGAATATGTCGACATCCTAAGCAATATTACTAAAATTTTAAAGCTTTTTCCCGTGGCATCCTTATTGGCAGGCTGGTTCTACACCTTGGTAATACAAATAATTTATGTCAACGATTCCTCAAAAAATAATCAGGAACATTTAGTGTTGTATATTCAAGAACGGTGGAATTCTCATTTTGACCTCGTATAAGCCAAAAGAAATATATAGCTAGATAAACTTCTCTTTGAACGTTCAAACTTTAAAATTTTAGCATGCCTAAGAAAAATTTAGTTGGATAAAGCCATGTGTTAATATTTATATATCCTCATATAGAGAAGTCTCAATTTTCTTCTGAATCTTCTTCATCATAAGCGTATATTTAGAACTTCTTAAAGCCGAAATAATCGTTCCACTCTCGAATCTGCTTTGAACTTAAAACTGATGTTACTGATGATGAAGCTCAACATTTTTAATGATTTTTTTCAATAAATTATTCTGATAAAATATCTTCATTCGTACATTTTACGCTTTACAATTACTTAAGCCATTTACGTTTGTGGAGCAATGTGGAGTATAAATATCAAATACTAATTGAAACTTTCTCTTAAACAGTTTTACGACAGGAAAAATGGTTAACTAACTCTTATCAATACGCTTTGTTCGTATTATGAGATGGGTGATAGGGAACACGTATACAAATATTGGTTGGAAAATCAATTAACGATACCGTTCGTTCTTGGATTTGAGCCGGTGAACACTGTAACCATAACCAGCGACGTTTAAGTCTCAGCTATGGGCCCGGTACACTTTACAAAAAGTTAATTTTCAATTTGAAATCAAAACTAAGACTGATTTCGTTCTGCAGTAAGTCTTAATGATAAAAAAGCCCATTTGCTGTGCATAACAATTATGTTTAATTATGACATAAATAGTAGTTATATATTTTACTTCTATAAAATATACGAACGAAATTTTATTCTGTTATTTAGAACACAATATATAACATTCGCATGTTGCTTACGTAATGACATCAAGCATGTTTTAGAAAAATAAGAATCATACTATATTTTGTGTCCTAACATACTTAGCTACGCTTTACTTTTTGGTAAGTAAATATACTATTTTCTTTGTTTTTTGTAAAAGATTTATTTGAAAACACCAAAGTGCCTCAAGCGAATATTCAAACAGCGTGTATGCGGTGTATATGTCTAGCAGGTAATCATAAATGTGTGCAAAAGGAAAATGAAAAAAAAAACAGCTCAAGAAGTAACGGTACCCTTATAATCTTTGCGATATATTATGAAATAACGAACAAAATGAAACAACATGAAACTTAGTCAAGTTATTAAAGTGTATGAATAGATTAACGTTTTGCATATAATTTGATACCTTTTGTAAACTAGGAATAACAATAAATCACACCTGATATAAAAAAATTACTTACTTTTGTTTGATAAATAAAGTACTAATTTATTCAACTTGTAGGACAAATGAAACAAATATATTCTTATTTTTATTTGAAAAATGCATTTTTTACACATCCAACTCATGAACAGATATGGTTTGAAATAATGGTATTACCGAAGCCAGTATCTGGTATTTGGCGGTATTTTGGCTGCACCGGTATTCAAAATGTCTGTGCTATATTTGGATTTCATTTTAATTTCATATAAGTAAAAATGACCGCAATGTTACCAAAACATCACACGGTCACTTGCCTTGCATTGTTTAATTTTTCATTAATATATTTTAAGCACTTTCGAAAAAAAAATAATACGGAAATCGCAATTTTTGGGATCTATTTGAGATTCACAATATTGCGTTTGTATTCAGCTTTTTTTCTAATACAATTATGAATGTTTCAATCAAAAATTTGGCTTGTAAATATTATAGGAATTAAACAAATTTTAAACTGTCATCTTCGTTCCCAGTTTTATGAATGTATAAGGACTGTAAAGTATTTCAAAATCAAAACTGATTATAAAATATTTGATAGAATAATAATGCAATATTTTTTTTTAAGTAAATTACTTTTTCTTCATAGGCTAGTTAACCAAATGACAACCTAGTTATCTATTTTCTTACAAATTAGTAAATACATTTTTTTATATATTATTATAATCTACTATGCAGTTTGTTAAACTTTATTTTTATTCTCACTTGAAACAATACGGATAATAAAAATTAAAAAATGTTCATGTATCAATTTCATGTTAAAAAATCGTAAAAACAAGGCTCATTTTCTACGAAAAAGAATTTCAATTGTAAAAGCATTTCTTTTTTTACCATAAAAATTATAATCTGAAAACCTTTTTATATCCGCGTGTAACTAAAACAATAGCGTATATAATGGTACTCAACCAAGGAGCTCTTCAATTTTTCAGAGTGGAGGTAGAGGTGAAAACAATGAACACGATGCGAACCATTGTATCAAGGACCTGTCTTATAAAAATCTCAAGGATGTGTTTGGTATTCATTAAACAAACTTCCGATTTTAAAGTATATTTTTTTACTCTTCAGCAGTATATAAGTATTTTAATTTAAAGCGGCTTATTCATTTTAAATGAAATTTAAAAAATGGAATAAAAGATATTTAATTTATTTGATCTGAACCAAAACTTAAATAAATAAATTATCACTACCAAAATATGTGATGGTTGACAGACAAAAAAAATCTTTAATGTTAATATAATATATATTACTGTAAAGCCACTTTAAATTAAGGTTTAAGATATTAAGGTAGAAATTGTATTGTTTTAAAATACACAATTTGGTGTTTCCGATTCCTATTGAATGTTACATGTCTTAACTAAATATAATAGATTTTATATTATTAATAAGTTACGGTGTTAGATAACGAAAGCTTTTATGAGCTTTAAGCCCCCGCATCACTTTATCGCAGCTTTCTAACAAAAAGGCACGTAACGGAAGTCGCATAACGTAAGCTAATGTAAACACACCTTAATGAAACGTTAATGTCAAGTAATACCATTGTAGACCACGTAACATTCTCGTGGATAAACTTGAAATTTGTTCGTTTCCGTCGTTTTAAACATCACTCCATTAAAATTATGAATGCAATCACAAACATTATAGAAACTATTAGAGAACCACTTAACCATTTCTAGAATCCGATGAACTACCGTAGGATTTAATGATATTGGATCAAGGATATTTGATCAGAGATACATTTGGGGTAGGAAAAATGTAAAGCCATAAATTTCATAAAAAAGTTTTGTAATTTGTTGTTTTGTGATTCCGAAATTTCATTCGTTTTAAATAAACTTACAAACGAAAAACGAGTTTTCTTTTAATGTTTTTTAAGATTATTTAATATAATTTTTGCTTGATTTAAATTGACATAAAATTCAATGAGACAGTGAAAAATAAGCAAATTTACATTTTCTGTTTGTTTTGTTATTAAAGATTATGATATCGGAACAGATTTTTTTAGAAATACTCTAAATTTATTTACTGTCTGACAACGATATTTTAACTTGGCAAACGTATCATAATTATTAAATCGGGACGGTGGCGTAAAACGGAAACGTAAGGTCCGTGGCGTGTTGATCAAAATCGTTGGCTTCCGTAACGAATCTACTCTCTTCCTAAAAAAGAGAAATTAAGCATTTCTCGTAAGCAACCTCTGTTGAGATACCTTCATTAGAAGGTTATACGCTCTGCGTTAAGAGCTTACATTTTTTTTATTATAACAACAGAAGCGATATCGTTTAATGATAAAATAATAAATAGAAACTAGTAAGTAAACTCTTTGCTATACAACTAAAGTTAATATAATCGTCCTAGCACGATTAAACGTATAAATGATATGAATAGATATATAACATAACCCATCATGCTCAGAGATAATAGTAAATTTATGCGTTCATATATTATTGAAATATTTGGGAAAATGTGTATTTTTGTAATAATACATTTATTAATGTAACTTTGCAGAATACAGTAAAAAATAATCAAAAATAAATAATAATACATACCAAAAGTCTTAATTTTTTAAAAAAGTTTTGGTAACTTTAATAAAAAATAGTAATAGCAAGTCATATTAACGCTGACAGCACAAATTTCGATTCAAAAGAATTTACAATATTTTATTGTTTTATTTATGTTTTAATACCAAAAAATAAATATTATTAAGCCAGTTTAGTATAAAGCCAATACTTACTTGATTTTTAAACAGAGAAAACAGCTTTACGACTTTAAACTATTTGAAAATATAAAATAAACGTCTTACATAAGATTTTTCTAAATAGAAAGTAGTTAATTTTAGTAAAATGAGTAATTTATAAATCTGGAAAAAGTGAATTTTCTTACGATATAAATTAAACAATCTAGTGTTTAGTTTTTTTCTTGATAAGATTGTCTCCTGATAATAATAGTAAAAAAATACATCAGTTTTCAAATAGGCTAGAATATTTTTTTATACTATTTAGTAATTTTGTTATTTTTAATGGATTTAAGCCTATTTAAAAGTAATTTGAGTTTATACATTGATATTGCAGTTGTTAAAAAAACATAAAAAATTACCTATAAACTAAAAAATATTAGAATAATTAACACTAACGTGACATTCGATACGTACTTCGAAATATAAATAAGTATAATACAGATAACTAAAATACTAAAATTAATTAACAACATATCAGCTTTTTATGTATTATGTCAACCAGAGGAAAACCAACCCTTCTGTTAAGCAATAATATTTAGCAAACACATACGAGGTCAAGCTTATGTGGTTAATATTTTTGCATATGAGTCATCTTATGTTTTGGTTTTTGTAGCGAGTCATTATTATAAAGTATATTATGATAGATAACAATTGAATTTTCCATTGAGCTCATGGTCAAAGGCCGTTACAGTTGTTTTAAATGGGTTTCACTGTTCATAATAAGTTTTGAAAGACCGACCCAATGTCAAATGATTTTTTAATACTTTTAAACATTATCGTTACATAACGAGTACTTTCATGTTATGATTGGTATTTCTTTATGCGTCTAGCTATAATCTCTTCCTGTAGTGTTGACAATCTCTATTTCTATGGTCGTTGACAACAAAAGCGAAGGCGTGCTTTTCTGTACCATTGTGATATGATCTTAAGCCGTGATATTATTATACTTCGAGAAGTCCTTTCTCGTACAATAATCAGTTGGACAGGTACTTGTCGTCGCATTTTCCGTCCCCAAAATATTTCCATTTAATTTTGTTTACGGTGATTGTTGTTCCAGGTATTTTCTCGTCTCTCTCGTGTTCGCAATTATTTTTTTTGCTTTTCTTTGCGTACACAAATAATACAGTACTCAGTAAATTTTATATGGTAATTTATTCGTCAGAATATTGTAATATGTATTTGAAAACCACCGTTATAAATCAAGCAAAACTTATAATGTAATTCACATTTATATTTGTCGGCAGTTTGGTACTATTTATTTATATTAAAAGTAGCTCTTTCATTTTTTATATTACCTTAATCAAACATCGTGTTTTGGCAGTGTAAATAAAATTGTACAATGTTTAATGTAATTTTATTTGTATGCTTATTAATTAATAATAATAATTTAACTTCTCACAATAAGCCACTACCTCGAAAGTTTCATTTAGTATTTAATTAATATTACCCAATGAACAATATGAAATAAATGAACATTTAATATGATCATGTGTGGTTTTTTAATCGTAACGATCATCATTTGAATTATATCATTTTTTTCTGGATTACTTTAGAAACTATCACACTTCATTAACTTCAACTCGTGTCGTGCATAGCTTTTTATTGGAAAACGTTCAGAAATGTACGTGGACGATGAAAGCTTGCTAGCACATCATAATGTAACAAACATGTCCAGAAAATAATAAACCTTTTCTATTTTTCTTCAACCATTCTAATATAAAGTTACACGGAAAATGCATTACCTGATTTGAATTTTTTTATTCTTTTTACGCAATATTTTTTGCAGTTTTTTTCATTAAAAGTACATGGTGTTTGCTGAGTAGATTAGATACTATTTTTTATAACTTTATGTTAAGTGAAAACAAAATTTTTAAACGTTTTATTGAATGTTGTGAGTTATATATGGAAGACAATGACAGCTAAATTTCCGCCTCCGTTAGTTTTACAAATGCGGGTTCTTTTTATATTATTTTTCATCACATTTCAATCTTCATTTCATTAATTTTATCACGAATGTTTTTTTATGCTCAAGTATTCTTAATTTATTGGCATACACTTTGTTCTTAAAATCCCCACAAAAGGCAGTCTGGATCTGTTAAATCAGGCAACCGTGGAGGCCAACTGACATTATTACATCTTAAAAGATTTTGTTGTAGAAAAATACCTCTCAGTAATTCCTTTGTTACGTTGACTGTATGTAAAGTTGCACCGTCTTATCACATGGTAAAAAAGCACAAAGCATCCAACTCTAGTGTCAAAAAGTCATCAATCATGTTGCGATAACGTTCTTTATTGAGAGTTTCCGCAATGTTACGTTAATCTTTAAAAAGATAAGAGCTAATGATCTTGACAGATCACAAAGCTCACTTTACTGTCAATACTGTTTAAATGGATGCAACGTTAACTGATTAATAATTTGAAGATCTTTTATTGCTCAAAACTGACTATTTTGTTTATTAAGGTATCCATTTAAATGAAAATGGACCACATCACTCATCATGAGTTTTTCATGGCAATAAGTTTTATTATGAGAAAGCTGTAACATCTAATTGGTATATTTACGGCGTTGTAAATGGTCTTGTAAAATAAGCTGTAGTTTTAGTTGAGTTTAAAATAGAAACACACGCAAATATGTCAGCATAATTTTCCACAAAACAGTCTTCTCAAGACAATTTTTTTTAGCAGTGTCAATTGTTTAGGTTTTGGTAAAGTGAGTATTTGTTTGTGTATGTATATATTTTACACGATTTATGTACAACACACTAGAACCCAAATCCAGTTTGCAGATGACTCAAACTGAAATGAAAGCATACATATTGTAGACACTCACTTTTCACTTAATTATCTTTTTATGCGGCAAGTACGTTCCACTGGATATCACATCAAAATAATCGCATAAAAAAGATTTCACTTATATAGAAAAGGAAAAGGTGCGCTCCATACACTTCCAAAACTACGTTACTCTGAAATTGGAAGTTAAAATATACCCGGAAACGCATAAAAGTTAAGCTAAAAGTTATGAACTATGAAATTTATTAGACTGTCATACTATGTATTTTAAAGCAATATTAAAAACTTTTGCGTCTATTTGACATGTGTCGGAAGCTAGGATTAGAAAAGTGTCATCAATATATGTTATTAATACTTCATTTTCATTCAAAAAAGATCGAGCCAACTATATAAAACTAGTTCTTGAAACGAATTATATTACAAAGTTATAAAGGGAGCCGTATAAGGAAACATGGCAAAAAAAACTCTTTTCAGTTACAACAAATCAAATAGCAACGAACAAAAGTCGTTAAAGCACAATTTGGATGCAAAATTTTACTTTTAGCTTCTGCACATAATTGTAGTAATTAAATAATCGTCCGGCATTTATTCTTTGTTCCAAAGGAAAACTTTACAGGCCACTCAAACAGCGCGTAACAAGTGAGGCTTATGATTTAAATATTTCAAGTGGCGTAATTGAGTTTATGCAGAGAAGCTTTTACAGGGCCGCTTACATTCATTTATTTGCGCCCTAGATAGAATAGTTATTCAAATCTTTCCTTAATTGCCTCAAAACTATTTTGATTGCTAAGGGGATTTGAAATTTATGTTAATGAAATTATGATAAATGATGCACATATATTTTAGTTCAAATTTTATTTTCGATGGATTTAGTGGTAACTTTCTATAAATTAATTTTTATTACAACCATAAACTTGATAGGTTATATGTAAAAAAACATTTATTTTGGAGAAAAATCATCAATGATAGCAATACTGTTCACTGATAATTTAGGACCTTTTTGAATAGTAAAGTAGAATCATTGCTTCAAATCGGTATCTATCGAGAATTAAATAACATGTAAGATGTATCGATAGTTGTAACTTCAATAGCTAAATGCTTAAATAAAATGATCACAATTTGAATACAGAATAAAAATTTCGGTGTACAATACTTAGAGTAAAATGTAAGGGCTGAGAAAAAACAGTTTTGAGAAAAGACTGCTTTTAAATTAAGAAAATTATTTACAGAAATAAATCATTAGAAAACAGCATTAAGAATTACATAGGTGTTTCATTACTGTTAAATATATCTGTTATTAGTAATGTGGTTGTTATTAGTTATATTACTGTTCATATCTAGCCACCTCCTTGCCGTCTTGTAGAAATAAAAGTCGTCCATTCTGTACTTATATGTCAATAATTAGAATCAACATATAAATTACCTTGCGATAGTCAATTTGAAGATTTTTCTCAATAAGGAAAAACACGTGTGACAATTTGTAACACATTCAATGGGTACAGTAAGATAAAGTTATCAAATTCAGCTTTATATAATTTTATAATTTTATATGATTGTTTCTGAAGCTTTTATAATAAAGTTAAGAGAATGCGATGCTTGTTAATTAATTAAAACCATTGCAAAATCCAGCAAAAGCGGCAATGAAACCATTTAAAATTATGTAATAAAACGTTTTAACATTTGTATGATGGTTAAGAAATAAGAATGAAGTAATGAAAACAAAATTTGTGAATAAAGAAATACTTAAACGTGATATAAATATAAACACCGGAAAAACTTTTAGAACAATAAAAAAACACTTATTATGATAGGTAGAAAGAACATGACAAATATTTATAAATGTATCGATTTTAGCATATTTTGTCACTGAGAATAAATATCGAAGACAATGTTTCAAACTCTTAGTTTGTATGAAAATATCAAAAACTTAGTCATTATCAATTTAAAAATAGCTTTACTTTTTCTGTTTTATTCTTTAAAATAAAAATTTTGTATTCATCTCGAAAAATATATGTCTTATCAAATTGGTCATCATGGTTTTCAGTAGAGTTATTGAAAAAACAGTTTATACCGATTAATGAGCAAGAATAACAACATTACATTAACATAAATTAATGTTTATGAGAGCTTCACATGTTAAAGCGTCTGGCAAAGAGGCTGGGAAAATATTATCTTTATAATGAAAGCATAATTGGAAGCTCAATTCACCCATTTTCCGTGTACGCTTTAGATATGTTCTACTAAAAACCGTCAGAAAAAGTTATTCCAAAATCAATGCAGGTTCACGAATGAAAAATAGCTTATTTCTTCGTTGTGATTTTTTGTGGATTTTTGGATACTGACTTAATCCATCATCGGGCAATGAGAAAAAAATACAATCACGCTTTCCAAAATTCATTTTTCACACATTCTTTGCATAATTTACTTGCGTGTGGCTTAGAGCCCAGACAGATAATTATTTCTTTTTAGAGAAAATATTCTTATATGATTTATTTTTATGGAGGCTTACAAAGATAATTTCTAGTTAAACTCATACTAATTTGACGCGGTGGAAAAATTGTTAAAACCTCAATATCTTTTTATTATTTCAAACCATTTAGTAAAACTGCGATTATAATACTTTCGATGGTTTCGGCGGTAACTTTGTGGAAGTTCATTTTAATAGAAAATTTAAATTAACTTTGATTATTCCACGTATTGTGTAACTAACTGTGACACGTGTTTCGCCTCTTTCAGAGGCATCTTCAGACTTACTATCGCAAAGTTTGCTTAAGTAATGAAGCAAGATTGATTCTAACATTTTAAAATTATAAAATTACAAAATGGATTGGGTTTTTTTTCCTTTTAAGAGGAGCAAGGAGGGGGGTGTAGAATCGAAATAAAGCAAACAGATAATGATACTAATTTTACTAATGAGTTGTAAACAATCAGAATGGGATTTTTCCTTTTTAATGGAAGCAAAGAGGGGATTATAAAATCGAAACAGTGCAAACAAATTTAATCGTACTACTAATGACGTTAAACATTACAAACTATTAAAACTAATGAGCTGCAGTCAATCATCTAGGTTTGTGATTACTCTATTAATTGGAAACAATTTGAGTAACGGGGAACCGCCTGTGCTATTAAGAATATTATTTAATAATATTTCTTTTTTGTTAAGAGTTTTATTAATTTCTAAAAATTCTAAGCTATTCATCTTTAAACCCTTTTTATTTACTCGGTGGAGTATTTCTAAATTACAAATCTGATTAAAATTATGATTATTTTCTATTAAATGATTGGCAAACTCAGAAAAATTGTTACTTTTTAGACATCTTATATGTTCTTTAATTCTAATATTAAAGTTTCTACCTGTCTGTCCAACATAAGACGCTTGACAGTCTCCACAAGAGAGTCGATAGATACCACTCTGTGACGATGAATCTACGCGATCTTTACTGTTCAATAAAATTTTACCTAAATTATTTACTGTATAAAACGCGGGTTCTATATTGTCTGGCAAAAATTTAACTATCTTTGACGAGATGTCTCCTAAATAAATAATTCTACGCCATAAATTCATAAATTCTTTGATCGTGTTAAGAACCTGTCATCACATACATTCAGTGTCTCAGAAATGAACCTTTTGTCAAAAGGCCTTAAATTTAACATCTCCAACAGTATGTTAGACAAATGTGTTGAAAATCTAGCAGTAGATTTAGATGTTGCTCTATTCAAACAACCAGTTGCTTTTAAACATATTTGTGCCCAACAAATAAAAGAATTAGACTTAAACTCATTGAAATCATCGAATTCCGATATGCGGACGGCGAAAAATATCAAAGATATTTTACGTCGAGAAAACCTTACTCTGACGAAAGCAGATAAAGGCAATTCCATAGTAATTTTAAACTCATTAGATTATACATCGAAAGTGGAAGACTTCTTGTCGAAAGGAGATCATTTCCAATTACTTAACAAGGATCCTACATCCAAATTTCAAGATGAGGTAAAAACGTGTGTCAAAAACTGCCCTATCATTTTCTACTTAAATAAAAATAAAGTTATTAATTTAAACCCACAAGCTCCGAGATTATTTGGCTTACCCAAATTACACAAACCCTTGATACCGATTCGTCCCGTGGTATCTTTTTGTAGTTCTCCATCTTACAAAATCGCCCGTGAGTTAAATGACGTTTTTAATTCTTACAACGTGCTTAAACCGAAGTATACAGTTAAGAATAGCATTGACTTCACAGAAAAAATCAAAGACATACAATTAACTAGTAATTGTAAATTAGTATCATTCGACGTAACAAATTTATTTACTAACGTACCAACGGAAGAGTGCAAAAATATAGTCAGCGAAATTTTAACTTTTTCGGATATTTATAGCAACGTCGTTAAAGAAATGCTTAGACTTTTTAATATTTGTATTGAACAAAATTTTTTTTTTTTTTAATAAAAAATTTTACAAACAATCGGTAGGATTACCTATGGGTGGTCCTATTTCACCTTTGCTCGCGGATATTTTTATGGATTATTTTGAGAATAATCTCTTTAAGTCAAATCACACGTTACTTAAAAATGTAAAAACTTGGTATCGTTATGTAGACGATATCTTTTGCATTTGGACAGGAACAGATAGACAGTTAGATACCTTTTTACGTCATATAAATTCATTGCATACAAATATTAAATTCACACTAGAAATCGAGCAACAAAAAACCTTAAATTTTCTTGACATAACAATAAAGAAAAATAATAACAACAGATTAGAATTTGCCATTTACAGAAAGCCTACTTATACAGATGTCGTCATTCACCATCAATCAATTCACCCGTGGTCGCAAAAACTCTCATCATTCCATGCAATGATTAATAGATTAGTTAACATCCCTCTCACTAAAGTCAACTTTGAATTAGAGTTAAACATTATTAAACAGATAGCTGTAAATAATGGTTACAACACAGACGTAGTAGTTAACTTACTTAAGCGTAAGCAAGTTAAACAACTCATAGTAAATAATATTTTTTCAGGAGAGAAGAAAGCAAACGATAATATTAAAAACTGGCGTAGAATTATTTATTTAGGAGACATCTCGTCAAAGATAGTTAAATTTTTGCCAGACAATATAGAACCCGCGTTTTATACAGTAAATAATTTAGGTAAAATTTTATTGAACAGTAAAGATCGCGTAGATTCATCGTCACAGAGTGGTATCTATCGACTCTCTTGTGGAGACTGTCAAGCGTCTTATGTTGGACAGACAGGTAGAAACTTTAATATTAGAATTAAAGAACATATAAGATTAAATTTGAATCGTTCAAACTATGTACATTCTCACAAATTTTGTCACTAACGACCCGGGTTTCGCCTTTCGGCATCTTCAGGCATTCAAGTGCACGAATGAACTTGAACTGAGTTCAAGTCAAGTTCAAGTCAAGTCAGTTCAAGTTCATCCGTGCACTTGAATGCCTGAAGATGCCGAAAGGCGAAACCCGGGTCGTTAGTGACAAAATTTGTGAGAATGTACATAGTTTGAACGATTCAAATTTAATATTGAAATTCCACCAAGCACCTTCAGTCGAAATCTTAAATTAAAACATATAAGATGTCTAAAAAGTAACAATTTTTCTGAGTTTGCCAATCATTTAATAGAAAATAATCATAATTTTAATCAGATTTGTAATTTAGAAATACTCCACCGAGTAAATAAAAAGGGTTTAAAGATGAATAGCTTAGAATTTTTAGAAATTAATAAAACTCTTAACAAAAAAGAAATATTATTAAATAATATTCTTAATAGCACAGGCGGTTCCCCGTTACTCAAATTGTTTCCAATTAATAGAGTAATCACAAACCTAGATGATTGACTGCAGCTTATTAGTTTTAATAGTTTGTAATGTTTAACGTCATTAGTAGTATGATTAAATTTGTTTGCACTGTTTCGATTTTATAATCCCCTCTTTGCTTCCATTAAAAAGGAAAAATCCCATTCTGATTGTTTACAACTCATTAGTAAAATTAGTATCATTATCTGTTTGCTTTATTTCGATTCTACACCCCCCTCCTTGCTCCTCTTAAAAGGAAAAAAAACCCAATCCATTTTGTAATTTTATAATTTTAAAATGTTAGAATCAATCTTGCTTCATTACTTAAGCAAACTTTGCGATAGTAAGTCTGAAGATGCCTCTGAAAGAGGCGAAACACGTGTCACAGTTAGTTACACAATACGTGGAATAATCAAAGTTAATTTAAATTTTCTAATAAAACTGCGATTGATCAAATACTCATAAAAAAGCCCGTACACAAAAGAATTCACTAATAAAATCAATGCACAAGTTTTTTTTTTATTGCGGAATCAAGTTGCACTTCTTCACAACTCCATACAACTTTCACATGGTATATATGGGGGCTTAGATGCAACAAGTGTCCATTTTGTGATGCCCAATGTTTTTTTTAACGCTTTTACCCTTAAAAAGTAGCAACTATTTTTTTAATTTTCACAGTGCACATATTTAAGCACAGACTTTGACGTAACACACTTTTATTAGAATAACCGTGCTTAATTATACTGAACAATAATAAAAAAACATTATAATAATGATTATTTATACATTACAACAAAATATTCTGGTCGGCATTTTTTGCGTGAAGTGTCTTTCGTGATCTGCGCCGTGAGGCCTTAACTGTGGACAAATACAAAGTTGATACAATGATTTGAATACAGTAAAACGTAACTCACAAAAAATATTAAGTTCTTAAAACAAAAAGGCCCACTGTGACCTCTTTTTCTTTTGGAAAATCACTTTTTCGTACTTTACATGTAAGAATAGTGCCATATAAAATATTATTCTATTTAAACCGATTTGTCTTGTGTAACGTGCGGCGAAATATTAAATTTTTATGGTTAGAAGTTGACTAAGGGAAATTAAAAAAAATGGTGATAAATTTCATGTACATGACTTAAAAATTGTGCGTTACTGAAATCACGGAAAAATTCAAAAAGGTGTTTTAAAAAAATAACCTAATGTTGTAAGTACAGCTAAAGTAATTATACCTTACAAAATATCTACCCTTTACCGTATTTTTAAAGGCGAACTTACATATTTTTCATTTATGTTTTTACATGTTACTTGCAAAAATGGTTGTTTTTAATAACTAGGTACATGTCAAAATATATGATCGGTGTGTAACATGAATATATATATTATTAAAACTTAGAATTTGATAAAAATGTGGAACACATTTCGTTGACATATTTTATTTTTGTTTATTAAAATATGAGCGAGACTTGAATGTTCAATTTTTACATAAAAGCATAATCGCAATATTGTTTAAAAAAAGGTTAAAATAATTTATAAATATTTAATTTTTCATTGATTAGGGACACGTGCCAAAACCAAAAGTTAAGCGGGAAAACGTTATTTAAAAATATGAAAGTAAATTGAAAATTGGATTTTTTTAAAGTCTCAAAAGGTCATCGTGGTAATCTAAAAAATGCAAATGGTACATTATTCCATAAAGCCGGAAACTTTTTGAAAGTTCAATATAATTTATGTCCAATAAGAATGAAAACCAATCCCAATAATGATTTACTTGACATAGATTTTAAATTAAATTTTTCATATTGATTTCTAATAAGAATTATTTCAATTTAAAAAGTAGTTTATCAATTATAAGTTACAGAAAATCTTTGTTATCCCATCTTTGTATTTATGCCTTTTTTAGAATATGGATAAAACGGTCAACTTATAACTTAACCCATCTAATATCATAATATGTTGTTAAAAGTATTGGAATATTTGAAGACCAGTTAAGTAAATATTTGTTATTTGGAACTCTTATGTGTATTTTCAATAAAGTAGTAAATCTTTGAAATGTATCTGCTTTTTTGCGGGTTATAATATAATCTTTTAAAAGGTTATACAAGAATAAGTAGTTTTTTCAATTAACAAACTAAAGGCAGAATATTTCCAATGTAAAATTCGAGTTTTACGATTAAATGTAAATTTTATGAATGAATACAAATGTTTTTTCAATGGAATTGTTTGGATACCTTTTTAGCATGTTTTTGAAACTTTAACAACGATGTACGAATGACGCCGGTTGCCATCTGTCCCCAAGTATCTGAAATTAAGAATCTGGCAGGGAAAAGATATTTTTTGCGCACTGTTTGGTGGCCATATGCTTTTTATAAGGACTGGATATCTATGAATAATTTTCAATTCATTTACTGTCAGCTCAATTTTCCTCATTATGGAAGCAATTATTATTTGTAATGGGACACTGTACCTAAGTATTGGATTTTTTTTTCTTAAGTAACTGTCAATCTTTCACTTATTTTTGAATCTTAAATAATTGACAGTTAAAAGACATAATTATGGATTATCAAGTATCACAAATTTCCTTTTGCACAAACAATGAGAATCATTAAAAAATATATATTTTAATTTATTATATTTGTCTGATGTTAACAGTCGTCACTTGGTAGAAAGCCTATTATAAAAAACACTTTTTTTACTAATAGTTTCGTTCATCGCGATTATTATTAGTTGGTGATGTTGACCTTCATTAAAATTAGGGTAATTAGTCAAAAAAATGGTTTTAATTTTAAATGAAAGCAATAAATTTGACTAATTTTGACAAGAAAAAATATTTTGCAATAATTTTACAATAATGTATTCTATTCTAATTTATAAAAATTATCGATACCAAACTAAAGATGTATTCATTCTTGCTTTAAAATCCCAAATATGGATTTGACCAAATTCAACATAATATAACACATTTTATAATATAATACACTTGTTTCCCGAGCCCTATTATATATATTCATGTGTGATATATAACGTTAAAAATGCATTTATTAACAGTTTCAAGTAGCTATGACTTCTTAATTCGTATTTTAAAACAACAAAAAAAACTATTGATTCTTCTGAAAAAATCATTAAATATGCAACGCATAAGACGTTTGATTCATAATGATAACACACAAAAGGAAGATTTGATTAATTCAAAGAAATGCTTGATGAATTAACATTTTTTTTTCGAAAAAATATCTAGAATTCCACTTCGATTTCCGGTCAGGAATAAATTTAATAACGATGACTTGATTTGAAATTTTACACACCTCACAAATATTTTCAATGAAATCCGGATATTAAATAAACCACAATTTTGTTGTGAAATATTAAATTTTATTAAATATAATGCAAGAACTTTAGATGTTTCCATATACTTATGGTTTATTACAAAGTCTCAATTAATACATTAGAATAATTAGATAATGTTTTTGTGAAATCTATGTTTGATATTGTTCAAGTTAGTACATGAACTTTAACTTTATGATTGCCAATCATAGCTTTTACTAGATTTTAAGCAACAACTCTTTAATTAGTGTATATATTATTTGAAAAAAAATGTAACTAATATTTGTTGTTTACTGTACAATTCAAAAAATAAAACAAGCATTTGAATGAAAATTAAATTTTAAGCCATTTTTTCTGTATTGTAATCATATATTTTTTAACTGCAACAATCTTTGTAGTTCATAGGTACCAAATGATGTTTTGAACAACATTGTTCACAAAATTACTCATTCAATTTATGATTATGCTTAAATTGGAAGCGACAGTTTAATGTGTATGCTGAACGATCGGAAAATTATGATATCGTCACTTACTTGATGAACAATATGGGCTACTTATAATATTTAAGTACAGTTTTTTGCGATGCCAGTGATATTTTATCATTGAGATTAGTTAACCGCGAGTGCTGCTCTAGCCTTATCCTTCTTTCCCTACTACTCACTTTGAAAAAAAGTTGAGCGACTGAGTAACAAACAGTTCTCGTAGAAAAAAATCTGTTGAAATCCCTCCATTAGGAAGCCATATGCTCCACATTGGTAGCGGACATGGATAAAAAAGTATACTATTTTAGGATAACAGTAATGATCAGGGCTGTGGAGTCGGAGTCAGAGTCATGAGTCGTGGAATTGGGTCTTTTTCCGGAGGTGGAGTCGGAGTCGGAAAAACAGGAAAAAAATAATTTAAGAATATTGAATGATTAATATTCATCATTTTGATTGGTGATTTTTTGTAATAATCTATTCTAGTTACTATAGTGATCTGATGGAATACATATATGTGCAATTACTGTTTTTTAACTGACACTACAGCTCTGATAAAAATACATATTGAATGTCTTTTAAAATTGATTATACGAATAAATATTTACGTCAGCGCATGATTATTAATTTAGTTGCCACGAAAACCCTCATCTCTTGACACAGCAGACCTGATTAAGTTTGCACATGTTGACACTATGAGATAACCAAGTTTCAAAAGGGTCCACAATTTACGTGATAGAGTTGTTCAACCGTGCAATATTGAGAATAAATAAAGGTTTATTATTTATGTTTCACAATTCGATTTTGATAAAAATTGCATAAGAAAACCTTACATATTTTTTCAGCTTTTCCACCATTTATAGGAAAATAAATAGCATTTTTTTTTTTTAAAACAACAATTTGAATAAGATATAATGCATTTGACAGTTGGCATTTAGTTTTTTTTTATTTTATTAAAAACACAATAAAACCATGTGATATACTGTAAACTGAAATCAAATTCGTGGATATTTTTATTTTTGGAATGGATAAAGATTTAGTCATTCTATTTCTTTTCAACAACGGATTATGGATGAGTGAAGTTGTGAGGCATATAAGAAGAATTTTTTTAGAAAAATCCTGATTGCAACTGTTCAAAAACAATGTATTTCTTATCGCGCTTAAAGGCGAGTGAGTGAAAAATTTGCCATAAGGTTTCTTTCACAGTCTTTTCTTTTCTATATTTTAGTTTATCTATTATCACATATTTTTGATGTGCGAAGCGATATAAAAATGACTACAATATCAGTTGTTGGTGCTTTAAATGCTTATTTAAATGCAATATTTCCTACGAGACTGCTTTTCACAGTTTACTTTGCGTGTTTTCGTTTAAAGGTGAATGCAAGTGTAGTCGTGTGATAAAAATAAATAAATCACATTTAATTTTTCACTGACGGCCAGACGTTTGAAGGCCATTTTTTTTAATTTTCGTAATGTTGGCTCATTTTATTCTGGAGTGGCGTATTTTTAAATTTGGTTTGAAATTTTGTAATTCAAGTCGGAATACACCTGCGATATTTGACTATTATATTGAATTAGTTATTTTGGCCTATCAGATATAATTATTCTAGATATTAGAGTATTCGTTGAACGTTCGGTAGATGCCGTTATAAGATATAAAGTGATGGGGTGAACACTCATACCCAATCTCGACTCTGCTTATTCCATATTAATTAAGGACACAAAATTTATACGACATCTATCTCACACACCAGATAATGAATAATGAAATAAAGCTACCACAGTATAGCTAGTTTCTGATAAATAAATAGAAGGTAGGTACTTTATACATAAAAGGTTATTTAAAATAAAATATTTTATCACAAAACTTATTAATATTTATATCAATAAATATAATACAATAATGAAATAAAAATATACAATATTTACCATTGAATTAGTAAATTTCCGAACGACAAAAATAAAAAAGAAATTCGATGCTTCTGTCGCAGAAAGCTTTTAACAATAACAAAAGTATTTATTGAATTAATTTTGTGTCAACAGTTATATTAAAAATCAAGCTTTATATATTGCATCTGTCTTGATTATTTTTTTTTATTCCACAAAAAAAAACAAAAAATTATAGCTGAGAATACAAATAGTACCATTTTAGAAAAACAAAACTTCAACAATCTTCTTTTTTTAAATCTTAATCATACTTTTTCCTCCTATCAAAACTAATTGTATGTTTATCTCGTTTGTATGGTATTCTACCTTCTTATTGATCATTATTCTATCTAGTAAAATAATGATCAATTAAAAAGTGGCACCATGTATTAGTTTGTAAATTGAATATTTGTACTATGAAAGCTCGTATTGTTATTACTAATACTTACTTTGATAATTTAGTGTTGTTTTCTTGTATTAACAATTACTTTACTGCGAAAAACGGTACATGTTAATTAATAATTCAATTAGTAATCTTCAATTTATAATGGTGTACAAAGAAACCAAAACTGGCTCCAATATTTCAGTAAACCAATTTCATTTCGAAAATAATATCACAACGGAATTTAAACAAATACCTAGATATTATACAGGGTCACTTAAATCATTTGTTATTTAATATCGATACAAAATGATTTTTTTCGACACTATTCATTATATCTGTTTGGTGTAGCATATTTATAAGAATTTTTTTAAATTTCAATGACTAAGATTTCTTTATATGGCTTACTTCTTTTTAAAAATCTTGTATTAAAAAAGTTTTATAACAATAACAAAAAAGAAAATTGTTTTTCACTAAAATGAATAATAAACATTGGTGGGTTAACTTTAATTGCAAGAGAAACAAAAAAAACACCAAAACCCATAATTAAATATAATATTATATGTATAATTTTTTATGGCAACAATTAATTTTAGTAAATTATAAAACAAATTAAAGAGGAAAATGTTTCCAAACTTATGGAGTTTTACCTTTGTTGAAATTGTTTAATATTAATAATTGTTTAATAAATGTTTACAGAAATCAAATAAGATATAAATGTATCAGTTTTATTTGTTTATTGTAGTTTATAATTTAAAACAGTTTTCAATTATTTGGTTTTTCAAAAAAATTGTTAATGTTGCGCCAGATATGTATATTAAAATATTAAATCATGTGAAATTCACATGAGGAAAAAATATTCCCTGTACACATGTACATGATCTCATTTTTAAAAAAAATGCTAAATATTACTATATTTGATCTAAGAACCATTTAATCATTGGGTAAAGTTTTCAATGGTTTGTTAAAACAATTTGTTTTTAATGCGATAATGAAAGTATGCTTTTATAACTTTACATGGACAATAAGATAGATGGCCGTAATTTTCTGAACATTCAACATAAACTTTGAGTTTATATTATTTTCTATGGGCTCATTATTTGCTACATAGTTTTCATATGTGATTTAATTCTAAGTACTTCAATTATTTTCATATGCAAGTAAAAAACAGCTTTTTTAAATCTTTTTTAATCAATCTTGCTCTGAAATATCATTCCTAGAATAGAAACCCTCCAGAAGAATTTCTATATTTCACATTTTTTTAATTAAAAAAAAATATCTGCACAGTTCAGAGATAATAATCGTCTTACGCAGTATCTGAGGGTAAAGAAGTTTTCTGTCTTAAAACCTGAGGTAAGTTACGAGTTGAAATATAAAAATAAGAGAAAAGTATGTTTGAAAACAGCTGCCGTAAGGAATAATTTAAAAGTCACAAGACTACACACGTTAAAGATTTACGATCGTCCTTCGAAGGTGAAAAGATATCGCAATTACAAACATTCCATAATATACTACACACAGAAAGTGATCGTAAAACCCACATAACAAAGTAAGTGTTTTAATTATGAATTTGATAAAAATATTTCGTGAAACCACACGGTTCAAAAAAGTGTATTTTTTTTTTTATTATACTTGATATTTCAAAGTGAAATAAGTTTAAATCGATTGGTAGATATAACAATAGAAAACATGAGTACATGGAGTTCTTTTATTCTTGTCATAAGCGTGATTGAAGTATACAAAATAATAAAAAAAAAACAATTATAATGAGCCATGCTTTGTGTATCACAGAAATATCGACAATATACTAGAAGAAAGATAATACGAAAATAACTTTTGATAGTTTAATTTTTTTTCATATTTCACATCATGATCTTTTCAATGTTAGTCTTGATTTATTTTACTTTACCATTTCTTACATTTCTCTTAAATGATAAGTTTTTATTTCATAAAATAAATTATTGCTGTTTTTAAATTTTGTGACTGCAGATTTTATTTAGAAACGTCATTTGCGTATTCTTCTTTTAATTACTGACATAATATTATTTTCAAAAAAGCAATTGAGAAAAATATTACACTCATTACAATATCGGAAGTCAGTAGAACTGGTTTTGTATAAAGAGTGGCATGTAAATTATTTATTTTGTATTTATTTTAAAACTGTCATTAAACTACTTTTTTTAATATCTAGTAATACAACAATCTCGCGTTTATCTATGTTGTGAATAAAAATTCTAGGTTCTCACATAATCCTCAAGCTTTCAACAACGCAAGATGTCGCGTAGATGAGAGACACTCCCGGACGTCGAACTTTATTTCGCGTTGCTACAAGTCGTCTTCTGCAAGCGCAACACTTCATCTGAGTTAATATCCAGATTTTAATAAATTTGAAATTTTTTACTTCAACAGCGTACTATAAGATTGAGAGAATCAACGTTAACACTATTATAAATCGTTTATTACGGTGGTTTCATCGAGATCCACCTAATTTCTGTAATTCGACTGCCTGACTCATTGATATTTGAGCCATCAAAAATTATAAGTTGGCTAACTTTTTCGATCTTATTAAATTTATTTTACATGAGCATAGTTTATCGCTCAACATTCATAACTCTCGCCTTTGAAAATCGATGCTCGACGAATTTCAGCGCGATATTTCAAAAATAATGAGTATAGTTCTTTGAGCGTAGAATTTTTGTGATTTTTTTCTTTTTATACATTATGAATTTTCTTTATCATTTATATAGGCTCTTACATCTAACACAGAGGTCGATTCTCTTACACTTCAAAGTGCCGAAGTCAATACTTACTTTGGCAAATATTAATCTTTTTGCTATCAAAAAAACTTGACCACAAACGTACTCTTCCACGCAGCGATTATAATAAAAGCTTTTAAATATCTCAAAACTCTTTCTAATTCATGATATCAAATCACTGCTGTAGCTTAAGAAGAATGGTAAAACAAGATTCCTTAGTGTTCTCATCATAATGGTCTTGTAAAATAAGGAAGAGAAAGTACAGCATCTAGTGACAGGCTAGATTAGTTTACCATTTTTCGTGTAGGAAAATATATGTAAATAAAAAAAATAAAAAACTTGAATCTCCGATTCATTTTATACTATGTATTTATAAATTTATATTTATTTTTTAAATATAAAAACACTACATTGAAAGTTAAAAAATATTTGGCTCATAATGTTGGTGAAAAATACAATGTTTTTATGATATGTTGGTAACCGCGGAAACTACCATATGTTGTAAATAAACATTTAACTTTGGTTTGCGGTGATTATAAAAAGTTAAAAATGAAGTCAGTGTATTTATGAAATTTACGTAAATAATTCAATTAAAATTTTTTTAATTTTATAAACATTCTAACAAGTTATGCAAAATAAATTCTGGTGTACGCGTTTTATAATTAAGCAAGCATACTGAAATATTAAACAATAACTTATAATATTATTAATCGTTTTCATAAGCATCTGAATAAAAGATTCATTCAGCATTTTTACAGAGCTTACGCAAATTTTTTGATTCTGTAATATGAAAATATTTTTACAGATGTACAACTTTTTTTAACACTTAGCAAAATACAACTGTCTGTTATTTTTTTTAGCACTGACATTAATTATCGGGGATTTTTATTTTCAGAATGAGGGATACGCTCATACTCCACCAGCGTTACAAAAAAAGTCGCACCTTGATGAGAATCTGCAAAACAAATAGATTAAACTGTAATAATACACAATAGAGGTCTCGTTAAGTAAAAGTAAGTAAAATTCTATTGTATTTAAAACTATATGAAGTATGTCTTTGTAAATATTTTTTGTTGTGTACAACATTATTATGTAAACTTTTGTTTATTTGTTTTTTTCAATAAGCCGAACCGTTTTCTAACAAAGGTCTTTTTTGCGATCTTGTGTAACCTGCAAAATCCTTAATTACATCGATAACCACACTGCAATTATTGACAAGAAGCAAAACATCCGCTCTCAATGTGGAGCATATAGCCTCTTAATATATGTGTCTCAACAGTAGTTTTTCTACGATGACTGCTTATTACTTTGTTACTTGACTTCCCTTTTTTGAGGAAAGTATAGATAGTAAGGATAAGGTTACGGGAGGACTAGTAGTTAACTAATCTTACTCGCTACGCCTCGTTATTTTAGGGTATAATGGGCGAGAGAGAATTTTTAGACAATAAAAGCGTTTGAACAATAATCGATTGTAAAAATGCTATTTGTACTAGGATTCGAGCCCTTAAGACCAGTCACGGGAGTTAACGAAAATTACCCCTGCGCAACGTACCCGACCAGACTTTTTATTAAAGAAGTATATAACCAAATATACTCAACTAAGATTCTCTACGTGAACCATTTCAAATTCGCACATTGAATCAATGTCCATTTTCCAATTAAAGTAACGAAATATGTTACAGTCTCACTTTAAAAATTTAATGAGATCGCGAGCATACAGGGAAAAAAAGTTCAATCAAAATACCTTTCGCGTTCATCAAACTTCGTTAATTATTGAAAGATAAATTTGTCGGTACGAAGCCTGAAACAGCCAATGAATTCTTGATGGTTGTGATCACATTGGTATTAGATATCAGCGGTGTCTGGACCAAGATGGTCTCAGTCGAAAACAAATTGAGAAAAGAAAATATTTATTATATTCCCTGCAAAGCTGTTTATTAATAAATCACTATAATTTTAATTATGAGAGATGTAACAAAAATGAAAATGACATTCATATAAAAGTGTCTAGTGTTATATTAATTAAAAGCGTTTTTTAATCTGTGTATCATAATAGTAAAAAAAAACTAATAAATAATTAAATGTAGTGTCACTAATCTGAGCTACCTTAATTGTCATGTAAAAGTAATATTCAAAATATACTTGCTTGATTTTTTTGTATATCTTATATTTAACTATGAATGATATGTTTATTTTTCTTACTATCCAATAAAATCAATGAATTTTTCATATTGAAATATTTTTAAGAAAAATATTTTCAGTTTTAATTTACTTGGTAAAATTTTCGTATCCATTGCATCGAAAAATAATTAATGAAATTTCTGAGCTAACTTCAATAGATATGGAATTTCCTTTACATTCAAGAGATCTTTTACACACAAAAGAATCTAAGAGCTTCGATGGGTTTTGAAAGCGGAAGATTCATTAAAAACCTTTGAAGCGTACACTGAATCTTTATTTTTTACTGATTTTCTTTCTGCGAATTATTCCATTCGAAATTACAAAACGAAAGAGCTTAGCTATCTAACAAAATGTACTTGATTATATTGTAAGCCCCGCTTTTAAGGATATGAAGACTCTATCCATATATACTTTGATTTATTTTTTTAAACATTAAAAACACAAAATCATAAAAGTTGACTGAAAAAATGTCCGAATTGAGGGTATTAGTTGCAAACCTGGCTCATTCCAAAATTGTTGAAACATAAATGTAATTTAGTAGATAAAAATGTTTTTTAAGGTGTTTTTAGAAATCAGTTTCAAACATGGTTTGATAATAGGGTATCCAATCCCGGGATTGAGATTTTCTCACCGAGGAATTTGAAATCCTCAATTCGCTATACTTTTTCCCGGAATCTCACGGAAACTCGTTTTTTTTTTTAGCTCAGCGAGGAGTTTGAAATCTCCGATTTGGTATACTTTTCCCAGAATCTCACAGAAACTCGATTTTTTTTTAGCTCGCCGAGGAATTTGAAATCTTGAATTTGCCATTTCGTGTAAATTTTATTTTGTAAATTTCTCAATCCCGGGATTTCGGGATCAGAAAATTGAACGGGATCCCGGGATTGGATTCCCTACTTGATAACATACAAAATATCTTTTCTAAGTAATGTAAAACTAAAAATACTTTTAAAATAGACATTTTTTTTTTCAAAATGAATTCAAGTTAAATTTTCTTACCATTTTGGAATAAGCCGTGTTTGAAAATAAAAAATACCCTCAATTGTAATTATAAGGAATTCAGGAATAAAAAATGACAAAAAAAAGTGAATATGCATAAATGTTTTATGTGACACGTATAATTATTCTGCATACTTACTTAGTGTACTTTTTATTTCCTGTTATCAAATTTTAAAAGCATAGATTAGACACATAAAAGAGATTTAAAAGTGGTTTTTTATTTATTACAATTATTTAAAAAAAACTTTTAAATTTTAAGTTTTTTTTACGTTTTTCAGTATGACTTATGTAATAGATCAAACGAGTAAGCAAGTAATCTAAAATATATATATATAATTAGCCTTATTTAACATGAAATTAAAATGTCACTACATATAGTGTTACATGCCTTTGTAGTAAAATAACGAAATCGATTAATTATTTAATTTTTACTTTTAAATCAAATCAATTATTTAAATTTTAGTTCAAGGACAAATTTTAAAACTAAAATTATGTTTGTCTAGGTGTAAGATATTATTTTATTTTTAAATAAATATTGATATTATGTTTGTAAGTTTTCAAAATAAAATTTACTTCTCAAAAATGCAAAACACGTGTCAAGCTTTGTACTACTAGATAAATATGGAGTCGAGGAAAAAATATGTAATAATAAAAATGATGTTTTTTATTTTTTAAATTTACTTGAAAACAATAAAACGATTTGTATTATATTATAAATTATTTTATAATCACATTGCCATTCACAATTATTATTGTTTGAAGTCGACACACGAGAACTTTTTTGAGCTGAAACTTATGTTGAGCCCTTTATGTTCGTGTTTTCTCTAAGGGCTCATTTCCCGACGGGTTTACGTAATGTGGTATGCCGTCGGTGGGCTAGAGAACATAAATTTTTGCGATTTATCTTTCTCACATATTATTTGATTCATGGGAAGGCAAGTTTGCTCCCTTTTTGCCTAATCCTTTAATCACGTGGCTTCCTGGATTAAGTATCTTATTAGTAAACATTATAAACCGCTTAAAAATAATGAAATTTATAAATGTATAAATTCACGGGAAATAAAATCACTTTATACATGGCTTAAGGATTATGAATTTGTTTCATGATGAATAAAAAAAAACTTTACCAAGAGGAAGTTATAACACATGTGTTCGGAAATCTTCAAATTACAAAGCTCATTTTTATTATATGAGGTGCCAATTGAAACTATTAGAGATTATAATCAATTTATTTAGGAAGCATTTGTGCTGCTTAGTTATATGGGTTTATTCTGTTAGGAAAAAAAGTATTTTTTTTATAAAATATGTAGTCCTTAATGAATATCTGTAATTCTTTTGTTTATATTATCAAATATTACTAATTTTGGCAATATTTTTTTAAAAAATGTAAACTTTTATGTTACTGAAGTGACATGTTACTTTACTTAAGCAAACAGTACCAATATTACAAAAAGGGGTGTCAATATAAGAAACAAATACAACCAGTGGACATAAGAGAAAAATAAGATACCAACAGACACGTAAAACGTGTCGTACACTGAAAAGTTGTCAACAGATGACGTCATAAAAATACCCTATGCCTCAATAATTATTATATGAGAAGACAGTGTAGGGTGGACAGATAGTGGCGATCTATTTTTAGTATATTTAGCAGACAGAAATAGAATTTTCAATATAATGATTTTAAAAATAGGTGTAAATAAGAACTCTAAAAAATAATAAAAACACAAATCAAACTACATAGCAAAATTAGCCTGCAATTGGAATCGTTATTTTAAGTGATTTATATAATACATCTAAATCAGTGACTTCGTACTCTTTATTTGTTTAATATATTCAAATCATGAATTGAAATATGTAGTACGTGTCAAAGAAAAAAAACTTATTTCATTTGATAACTTATTAAAAACGAAGGCTTTGCGGTAAAAATATCTTCATTTTTATTTTCAAAGCAAACTGAAACTACAGCAATGAACATGTTTTTCCATATAAAGAGAATTTCATTTGGCATCCATAATTTTTTACAGCATACGGAAAACTTCAAATACAGAAGACAGTAAAACGACAAATTCAAACATATGATTGTATTTTATTGGGGGGAGAGGTATGAGATTTTGACAAATAAAGACAAAATATTTTGTCTACCGGATATCCACATCGAGAATCATTCATTGTATTACGTTTCACTTTTAAGTAAATTTACCAGTAATTAATATAAAATCGATAAACGATTTGTTGGTTGAACTTTCTCGTATAATAATAAAGGTAGGGTCTCGTCATGTATGGAACACTCTAGTTACAAAGTCATGTAGTATTAAGAATTTAGTAATTGCCTTAGAATTCCGAGTAATTTACTTTGATAGGGTTATTGAAGCATTTGTGAAAGACGGAGTTTAAATTTAGCAAGTGTATCGAGAATCCCCAAAACCTTTTATATAAAGAGATCATCATAGCAATTTTAGATACTATTACCCTTGAAATATAATTTGTATAATGTTTCAAGATTTAATTTGTAAATTGATACAAAATAAATCAAAGCCATTTTTCTAACAAAACAAACAGACTATTTTCGGTTACCCTATTAAAATTATTGTACATATACTTAATTTTATCACTTAATCACGTCAATATTTTGGTAGAAAGGCATTATACTAAAAAATAATAAAACATTCTTTTGTACTTTTCCTCACCATTATTTAATAAAATCAGGACTGGTTTTGCTCATTACAAGCATCAATAATAGCTAAAAGTTATATATTGATGACGGTTTTGTATAAATAGCTCGTTGTAACAATGTATATTTTTTATCAGTTGAAAAAGCTCGTGATGAATGCAACCGGTCCTGATTCTAATAAATAATAATGAATTATGGAAAAAGTATGATTTCTTAAATCGTTTTTACTAAAAAAATGTTTTTTAGAGTATAAAATTATTCTTTTTTGAAATCATTCAAAATCACACAGGTCGTTGAGAATATTTATTGCAAAAAAAAAAACAAATAATTGAATGTTCATATCAAATTGTGGTCATAAAATAACAAGTTTTAAACAGAAAAATAATAGTTTTTCTGTATATAATGCCGAAATTTTTTTATTGACACGTTGTTGCTATCATTTCTGCGGAAAATATATGTGTAACATAAAACAGTCAATGACTTACTCGTTTCTTGGGGTTATATTAGATTTTACTGGTAATAATATTTTTAACTAGATATACTTTGTAAGGAGGCAAAGCTTGAAAATGTATATACTTGCAGGTATTGATTTTTCAATAAAATTTGTGAATTTGTTTGCCAATAAAAAATATATGCTTGCGGTGTTTTCAGTTCTTTCTCTGCAAAATAGGGCAATATTTTCCAATACCAATCCTTTATGTTGTACTGGTATTCTATAACTACGTCGTGTTCCTATGAACATATAGATTTGTAATGTAGATATCGAAGAGATTTGGATGTGAATCGCTAATTCTCTACCTTTAGAGAATATATAGAAATACAAATTGCTCAATAAAAACACACAAAGCTATCCAAGTTGTCTTATATTTTTAGAGTATTCATTTATTGTATACACAGTATTGATTCAATATATTTTTTTAATAGAGGTCAAGATTACACTCACCTCAAGCATTATCAACTGATCTCTCTCTATCTCTCTTAGCCCTGTTTTAAAGGAAGCATATACTTTATAGAAGAGGTCACAGAACTTTTTAAAACACGGACTGGATGATTTTGTTCAAAAACGTTGAAGAACCGGGTGAAAAATATCCTTCTGGAATCCTATTAGAATGTACAAAAAAACATTATTTTTCAAGTAAAAAGTAAACATATAATAAAAATGAATGGCCAAATTGAGTCTATCTATACATTGAGTCATATTAAAACAACTGGATCTAATAATAAAACACACTTGAGGAGTATACATTCAAAAAGTAATTTGTCACAAATTTTGAAAAATGCAGTTCAATATTAGTTTTGATAGTCTATTATAAAATCTATGAATGGAAATCAAAATAAGTGTTCAAAAAGGTTTTTGTCATAATGTTTTACACATTCAATCAAACGTGATTTCTTTAACACTTAAATCATCATTTCCCAAGCTCTGCATGTGTTTGAGAAATCACTTTTTGAATGTTTTCTCTTTACTTATTGAAAACAACGTAACAATTTGAACAATAGCCAATCATTTTAAGTATATTTTAAAACAATTGAATTTATGTAAGAGTCCATGACATAAATAGGATAAAAAGATATCAAATGAAACGAAAATATCTGTAAAGTTATAGTTATAGAATAGATTAGAATAGAATATAAACGATGCCCATTAAAACATATAATATTCACATGGCGACCCAATATCAAAAGCTGTAAACCATGCGCACCATCTCCGCATCGGTTAAATGGCGTAGAGAAAGAGGGTAAAAACTAAAGCTAAGACATCTTTCTTAGGCATTAGTGCAAGACTAATTTATATTATCCCTTACGTAGAAGAGTAAAACCTTTTCTAATCTTTTCATTGCTATTATTCTAGTCTAGGTAGTCGTTTATTCTTGGATTAGATATTCTTCTCACAATAATGTTCACTAACGATGACATTGTATCTAAAGTTTTGTTGCGATGCCTCTTTTAATAAAATAAAACTAGTGCTGATCTTCAATAAATAATGTGGAATAATTAAAAACAGTTTTTTAAAAATTGAATTCTTTTACATCAACTTTGAACACCTTAAGAGTTCAAAATAAATATCATCGCTATCATCGAGAACTCGATTTTTAATGTTTGACGGCTGATTCAAAATCAATTCAAAAAGAATTTAGTTCTAAGAATCAAATATAAATGTTTTTTATTTCAAAATTTATTTTGTCAAAGACGTGTCTTATAAAAGTGTTATTTCAAAAAAAAATTTGAGCTTGAAACAATATATCAGGAAAAATAACACAAACACGACTTTTTCAGCTCAAGTGAAAATCAACCATATCTTTTTATAAACACATTTGCATAGGATACGATTTTTACAAATTAATATTGTTTCAATTTAATAAAATCGTTTCGTACTATGAAAACATAAACGAAAAAAATATGATTCTTAGGATATAAAGTGGTCGACGTCGTTGGTTTTGCAGTCGTTCACGCATAGATTTCTCAACCAATTTATGGATTTGAACTCCCTTTAAAATGCAAATTCTCTCCCAACCGTCCGATCCCAAAAACGGAGTAAAGCGGAAAGTATTATTTTACCATTAGTCATGCCCTAACACTATCTTTTCAGCCATATTCTGACTAAAAAAACAGAGTCTGAGCAATTGGGTCACAAATATGTAGCTGTTGTAGAATTTTTTTTGAATTGCAATGGCAATCTATTTGCTCCACATTGGGATCACACATGCTTATTTTTTATTATTCGATAGTGAAAAGTAAAAAAAAACTTCACCAAAATCATTTTACTAAAAACTCTTTCATTTAATATTGCCTATTTCCTTGGTATTTATCTATTATTTCTTATACTGTATTAAAGTTCGGCAATGCTTTTATCAAATATAATTATTTATTTTGAAATAAACGCTTAAATTCTTTCTAAAAGCGAAAAATAAAAGCATTTCTCAAGTACAGATAGATGTTTGAAAATTTTGCTCGCTGGCAGATTAAAAAAAATTACTCAGGAACGTAGTTATAATGTGGGGCCTTGAGCTCTCTCACAGAGTTCAAACAATTCTTTGTCGCTGCCCGTGGCTGCCTAAAACTGTGCTGGGGCTCCCTTAAAACTATTTTTTTTCTGTGGCCCCCTTGGAACATGGTGTGAACCCCGATCATGTCAAAAAATTATGCAGAAAACTGTATACAAGTTGAAATATATTTTGTGATTTACGAAAAGTATACCAGTATATAGTTTGCTGCATTTGTTTTTATACCTGTCAATTATTATACGATAGTAAAGTATTAAAATGAATTAAAAAAGTTTGACATGGTCAGTAATTTTTTTATGTTAATTCAATTAATAACTAAATGATTTTTAAAACATGTAAAAAATTCACGACAGCTGTTTTGACACACCAAATGAAGTTTTTTTGATGGGTATAAAAATTAATAGATGCATGTTTACCTACTTATACACTGAGCTGTCTTCTTTACAATGATATTACCTTCTTCCCTTACTTAAACGTTTTTTGCTCCCCTCCTTACGTTTATAAATACATTCTATCAAAATAAAATAAGCGGGATTTCAATGCCTTCATAAAAATGATGTAAAATTTTGAAAAAGCGTGACAACGTGAAATAAAACGCTGTAATGATATAAAAAAAATATTCAAATGTGCCATAAACTCGTGTCAAATATCATATCAAGAATAAAACTTCACTAGAAAATATTTTAAAAGCTTATGCGACACATCGATCACTTAAAAAAACAATAAGAAAATATATATATAAAAAATGCTTAGAATCAATACTTGCAATCAAAATTTTGTACTTTGACGAATATATATGACGCTTAGAAAAATATTCTTTTCCCGCAAACAAGATACATAAAATAATTATAAAATATAAGTATTAACAGATATCCAAACAAAATAAAATCAAATCTTTTCCTATTCTCTCACAATATCTAGGAAGATTAAACATTAAGTAAGTTGTAATTTAAAGTTTTTTTTTAAACCAAAATAGTTGATCATTTGTATTTTTGATAGCTACTAATAAAGAGACTCAGTAGCTGTTTTGATTCACTGTAGAAAAAGATTGCCTAGAAATTCCCATGTATTTTTATTTAAATTATGCTTAATGATCAACATGCGCCTAACTCTTGCTACATTATTCATTGTTAAAAATCTAACAAATCATAACGAACTGATAAACAACTCGGAAACATTTGTTGGAGAGGATAGTTTCTCTAGTAATTTTTATTAAAAAGAAAGTCTATTTTTAAAGGGTACCCAGCGCTGAGACCGAATTTCTAATTGGGCAGCTTTTACTGGGCGTTTTTTGTCGTCAGCAGCGATAAGCGTTTTCAAATGTTTGCCAGAAGTAACATAGATACAGTAACCCCAGACAGAATAGCTAAATATAAAGTTTGCATTGAAACGTAAAAAAATAAAACATTATTCATTTCGATATACTATATAAATAGTCACCTCTGTATTTACCTTTACAACAACTAGATAACTTGATTTTCAATTTAAGGTGTTTTATTATGTCAATTGAATAAGTTTTAAATAAAATTTTCCCAAAAAATGATCAAATAATTGTTCCATAGTTGTAGTATTGAGATGGAAAAATATAAATAGGCACGGTGAACTTAATTCATATCAGTTTGTCAATTGGCAAATAGGATTGGATGCTTGAATTTTCTCTACGAAAGCTTTTATACATAGGTGCAACGCAGCATAAGAGAATCTACTATGTGGCTTGAACCCTTCCGCACTCGCAAAGGGGAAACTGTTTTAAGTCTTCTTTTGGTTACGTGAACCCACACCTAGTAAAACCGCACCTGATTGTATCATATATTCGTAAAAGCTGAAAGCTTGAAAATTATTTGAGAATTTTCTTGTAAAACCAAATAATATTCTCGCTAAAACAATTTCAGTAATTTCATACTATTTTTTATTTATTTGGTAATCATAAGCGCTTTCGTATGGTCAATAGTTCAAATATTTCAAAATAATTTGCAGTCACTTTTATTTAAAATGAATAGTGCCTGTAACGTGATTACCTGTGATGTGTTTATGTGTGACATCTTTCACAAATCCTATTCTAATCCGTTTTGAAAAAAAAGAGGTTAAAAAATCGCAAACTACAAATTTTATAGTCGTGTATATTGCGAGCAAGCATAGTTCAATATTCAAAAATAAAATATGTATTTATACTAATTCCTACTTTTATTTAATAAGGTCAATACTGGTTTTGCTCATGATGAGTACGATGATATATAATCAGATGATAATGCTTGTCGTGAGTGAAACTGGTCCAGTTTTTATTAAATAAAAGTGAAAATTAGTACAAATATGTATTGTATTTGTTGAATACAATGCCTTTCCACTAAGTATTGACAGTAGGGATTCTGAAGTCTCGGGTTTTTCAAAGTCCCGGGACACAAGACGTGATAAAGTCAAAGTCCCGGGACTTCCCGGGACTTGGGACTTTTATTTCTCCTTCAATAAAATTGTAAATTTATTAAAATGAAATATTTGTATGTATGTACTAAAAAGGGATGATAACGGTTCATGTATTGAAAAAATAACAATGAATTGGGTACAATTATGACCGTTACTTCACAAATCACAATACAGATTTTATACTTTTTTTTGTCCTATTGAGGACATTGGTAACTTTGTACAATAGTGAAAATCAGGTATGAACACTAAATTATATTATTTTTTTATTTGTTTTTGCTACAGTTACATTTCAATAGGATTATGAATTGATTTAAACAAATTTCTAATAACATAAATGAAGATATCTTTCTCCCAAACGTTTTTTAATATTTCGTTTCAATTAAACCATTTTTTTTTTGAGCGTTTTTTACGCAGTTAGACGTATTTCTTTTTCATGCGTACTTTAAAAGGGCGGCGAAAGTATGCGTTAATTAAAAAAAAACATCTTTTGAACACATTTATTGTTTAATAATAAAAATATTAAATTAATTCAATAATAAAGACACAATCATACATAGTATGTATTATTTACACAAAAGTTAATATTTTATTTTTGGTTATCAAAATATGCTTTTAAAAATAATAATGAATTTAATGACGAATCAGACAGCCGATTTCTTATTTTTGTAATAAACGTTGTTGCTCATCATCATTGTCAGTCGATGTTGCTTTAATGTTATATATAAAAAATAATTTTTGTTTCCGTTCTCCAGTTGATTTTAAAATCTTAAATTCGTTTGGTTGTTTCGTTTTTAATGGAGAAATCTTTTTTTTTTGTAATCTGTCTATTCAATTCCTCTTCCAGTGACAGTTCTGTAATATTTATCTCATCATCGATATTTTCTTCAGATACTTCGATATCTTTTTTCACAGAGAAAAGACGTTGTAGTAAATTATCTCCGTATTTCAAATATATTGTTTTGGAGCATCTGTCAAAATCTTTCGTGTATTCTTTTCGAAAATCAATTAGTCACAGCAGAACGGTCGGTAAAAAAAAATTATAAGCCGCCTTGATTTATAACATCATTTTCTAGAAATAACTATTGGTTCCATTATTTCTTGGAATTCTGTGCGATTATCCCATGCTGCAAAAATAGTTAAGCGAACACGTGTCTAAGTTTTCTTTGTATTTCTGCATGTCTCTCTCTACCCATTAAAAATGGTTGTTTCGTATTACAATATATAAATAGATGTTATTTGAAACTTCAACAATTATAAATCCAAACAGCTGTTTCTTTTATAAGATCCCTGGAATATATGCATACTTAATTTTGTTAAAACCCCGGCCTTTAATCCTTAGCCTAAATTTAATGCATTTTTTTCAAAACTGATCCCGCGGATAGACACCAATGTAACTTTATTTTAAATCAAAATTAACTTTTTAGTTCACATTAGCGATTGCTTGCATCCAATTTTTATTTTTTAGAATGGTTTTTTCAAAATTAAAAATGTACAATTTGGCTGTCTTAAGTCCCGGGACTTTGTTGTTAAATGTCCCGGGACTTAAGACAGCAAAAAACCTTAAAAGTCACGGGACTTTTGTCCCGGGACGTCTCGACACAGAATCCCTAATTGACAGTGAAGACCCTAAAAGTGATAGTTTAATATATTAGGTACCTAGCTATATCGATTATTTTTTTCTGAATAAAATCAATGTAGTTAAAAGTTTATTTTAGAAAAATAAATTGTTGATTGTTAAGCCGTACAGCTATTTTTGTTTTGGATATCAAATTTATGCAGCTTTAAGTACCGAACACGTTAGTCAAGTTCTTTGAGTGTCCTTCATCGCTTATGTCTTGAAAAGTTGTATTCCCTTACCAGTTTTGCAGACGGAATGGCGTGATCGCTACAGAGGTAAGAAACCCTTAGTGAATCCATATGCATTAATTTGCAAATCATATTATATACACTTCCCTTCATACTACACAGATGCGCTTACATACATATACACACACAATAAACAAAGAGGTCAACCAAGGAGAGTCATTTTCATGATGCTTAAGTTCGTTTTCAAATAGTTTATTATCTCTAGACGAACCATAAGGTCTATAACTATGGTGGGTCGTCGAGCAGGACTGATCTCGGTCTAAAACGATTTTCAGGCAATGTCTCGTCATAGTTGTAAAGAATAAAGATTGTTGGGTAACAATGTTTTCCTACTTCGCTGTGAAACTTTTGACATATTTCACGAATGAAATGAGGAGTTGTTGGTTTGTCAAGTGGTTTGCACGAAATCCGTGTTGAGTAGGGAATCCAATCCCGAGCCAAAATTTTGATCCCGGAATTTCGGGACTAAATTTTTTCGATCCCGGGACTAGTCCCGGGATCAGTACATTTTTTTAAGAAATAAAAATTGATAATATTGGTGAAAAATAAATTAAACAACTTATTTATATTATTTAAACAGCTGTGGGCTGCCAGTACGTTAGCAAAAAGCTCTCATAATCTCAGTTATTCGCGATATACAGGTGAATAAGTGGATTTTTTAATAACTCGTAAATAAATATGCGCCATAATTATTAAACGAACTTGATATGATATGACATACATTCTGTAAAAATACGCAATACAACCTAAAATAATTAATGTCGATAGCTGAAAAAAGTATCTACCTACTTTAGACTGCAAGAGTACCTAAGAGAAAACTAAGTAATTTTTATAGTATTTTTAAATATGCCCGAAGTTAGTACCAGAGCATCAATTGTTTCCCCATTTAATCTACGGTTTCATTGTGCAAAGAACCAATAAAATACATTTTTATATTTATCATATGCGGCGACAAGTGCTTTTATAGAAAGATCATTTTTTACAGTGAACATAATAAGAACATTCAAAAGAAATAGTTAAAGTGAGAATTGATTTTCAACTCTTGCAATAATATTGGTCGAAAAAACTTTTATACAATATTACATACGGTTTTCGATGAGTTCAGTCGCATGAAGTCGGCTTGCGCGCCTTTGATATTTATCATACTGTTCATATAGAAAGCTAACCGAAAAATGTTTTAGATGACACGTGTTTTATTACATACTTGATGTTAATAGAACAAATGAAACATAAAATCACGCAAAATAAAGCTGTGCGCTTGATATCTGATAACATTCATTAAGAAGGTGAAGAAAACAAAGGCACCGAAAAATTATTACTGTAGTAAAATACATTCAAATAAATGCGATAAAAAATTTTGATATCTTAGGCATCCAATTACGTTTTTGTATGCGGTAAGTCTTATCGCAAAGAATGTAAACTGCCGTTTGGCTTGAAAACCAACACGTTTGTTTTATAAGAAAATCAATCCCGAAGTTTCGTGATCATGTCTTCTAATCCCGGGATTGAAATGTATCGAAAACTGTACGGGATTGGATTCCCTAGTGTTGAGTGTCTGGGATGACTTTTTCACCGTAACTACTTGTAACCTTGTCTTGATCACACGCTCTAGGACTTTGCTCATTGCGGGGAGCAGGCTTATTGGCCGATGATTTATTGGTAGAGTATGATCGGTTATACAACAAACACATCACGATTACACCCAACACCTGGACTGCGAGTGATTGCAAGCAGATAATTAAATACTTGTGATTAATAAGGTAACCCGATTTATTACACATATCCCATACTCAATACATTGTTTTGTTAATAGCTAAGTTATATTTAAGATTTCGACTGAAGGTGCTTGGTGGAATTTCAATATTAAATTTGAATCGTTCAAACTATGTACATTCTCACAGATTTTGTCACTAACGACCCGGGTTTTGCCTTTCGGCATCTTCAGGCATTCAAGTGCACGAATGAACTTGAACTGACAGTTTTAGTTCATCCGTACACTTGAATGCCAGAAGATGCCGAAAGGCGAAACCCGGGTCGTTAGTGACAAAATCTGTGAGAATGTACATAGCTAAGTGAAACTTTCATTCACTTGTTTATCATAATTATTTAATCATTTAAAAAAATAGAATTAATGATACAATCAGTATGAAGATACTTCTCGAAAATTCGAAATATTTGTTAAAATCACGATCAGCGAAATAACAGTTATTAATTTAAATTGTATATAAAAAATAAATTTCCACAAAGTAACCAACGATAATAATGAAACATTGTTTTTATAATCCAAACCACAGTAATTTTGATAACATATTAAATTTAAATTGTTCAAATTGTGTACATTCACACAAGCATTTTCACTAACTAATTTTTATAACTTGGTGATAAATTTATTTTTATATATACATGATACACTTATTCACCAACGCCAGTCCAAGTACACCCGTGCTCTTGAACGCCTGAAGATACCGAAATGTGAAACCCGCCTAGTTAGTTGCAAAACATGTGTGAATGTACAAAATTTAAACGAATTAAATTCCACCAAGCACTTTCAGTTGAAGTCTTAAATTAAAATTATTAATTTTATTAAACTAAATTATTTTTTGCAATGCAATACAATTACTTGTTAAAAATTGAATAAACAAAAACAAACAATAGTTTTTTTATAAATTTACTTGCTAGTAATAATTACATAATTCATTTTATAACATCAAACAAAATTGCTCTGAAAACCATTTTTATCAATATAAAAATAAAATGTGGTTAGAAATTAATGAGAAAGGCGTTATCATGTTTTGAATTGAAGTCTTTTTTATCAACATTCGCTTATCAGTTTAAATAATACATTTTATGTTATATTATACTATTTTGTACTGCATACTTTACACATTTGAAAAATACCTGTACTTTTAACATATCGTCAATTGTAAGCATGGCAAAATATTATTTTTTACTGTCCTGTTTTCTTAATAATTAATATTTTTGTTGATAAAAAATATTTCGAATAATGCTATGTGAATAATATTTAAGAAACATGTTAAACTGATTATAATAAATTATCTATATATATATTTAAGACTATTCTAATGTTCCTTCAAGAAATACTGTATGTTTTAAATGAGTTTTATTTGAAAATGATTACAAGTTAAGTATTCAAGTCCAAGGTTAATACTTGTATCAAATCATTGTAAAGCAACTTACCAGTGGTTTCAGAATGTTTCTACCTCAAAATGTGCACCCACACATCAACACTTCACTTGAAGTAGTTCTGGGTTTAGGTAAACAATAATATTATTCCACACAATCGATGTTATTCAAAATAGTGATGACGCGTCCGTCACTCAGAACGGTTTATGCGAGACTGGCTCGAATTCGTACTACGTCCAGTGCACGATACGTTTGAAAATTTTCAGACGCCTAAAGCGAAATGTAAAACTTTAGATTATAGTCACCGCATTACAGATTACATATTTTATACCTGAATTAAACAAAATATTATAAAAAACGTCAGGTAGTTCAGTTATCGATTTTAATATTTCAACTGTAAATTCTTGATAACAAGGCGTTATATAATTATTCAAATAGATAAAAACACAATTCTTTACTAGTTTTACAGTTTCGTAAAACCAATTTAAGCTAAAAATGCTCACGTTCAGCGAAACTGGTTTTTGATAATAAAAAAAAATAAGATTTCGACTGACGATGCTTGGTGGAATTTCAATATAAGATTTGAATCGTCAGTCAGTTCATCAGTGCACTCGAATACATTAAGATGTCAAAAGGCAAAAATTTGAAGGATTCAAATTTTGTTTTGATGACTTAAAATAAATGTGGAATGTCATTTATTTGTATGTATAAACTCGGTACAACTCAACTTTCTATTGCACAAACAATAGTTACAGATCTAGTACTACAAGGAAAATAGATCATTTAAATGTACATTATTATTGATACATACAAAATTAATATCAACAATGATTCCAGGAAGTTTATTTTCATTCATATTGTCATCCTTTGCTGTTTTTTTGTAGATACTAATGAATAATTTCTCGCTATTTTAAAAAAATAACATTTTCTTATTTACTTGTAGCTTTTTCCTTATAAGATTGTTGAAATACTTTTAATAAGGATTTGAGACAATCTTATAAAGGATTCAAACTTAATTCGCTTAATAAGTAAGGCTTCAAATTATATTTAGCATTCGAGCAAATAAATCCCACTATTTGAATATAAGAATGTGACGATGATTTTAATACAACTGCGCTTCAGAACTCATTCACTAGTAAAATCCTTTTATTTGTTCCAAAAATAAACAAAAATAATTAAATATATTATTTATCTACACAGAAGAAGAATTTCGAGTAAAATCTTAATGTAGTGAGTAGAGAAGCTTCTTGAAATTTGGCTGGAGGATGAAAAATAAGCACGCAATTTTTTCAAGTAGCACGCTTTTGAATCAACAGCTGATAGGAATAATACGTTTCCCTTGTTTGTTTATATAATTTATTAATCCTGCTAGCTTTGTAATATTTTTTTTAATCTTAAAGATTATCAATTTATTTAGAGTGCTCTGAGTCTGATTATATCTTATTTTCATGACTTCAAAAAGAGTAAATATATTTGAAATTGAAATAAAAATCTGCTACCGTACTAGCTAGGAATATTGTGTGTTTATTAATATTAAAAAATCTGCTACAATTTTTTTAATGAAGTTCTATTTGATATTTGGTAAACGAATTCTAAAAGTAGCCGAAATTTCACGAAAAAAGAAATACCTGACATAATGATTTTTGTGTACACAATTGTTGAAACTTTCTCTGAAAAATTGTACAAAAAACACGAATGCCTAAACAAAAAGTCGCTGCGTGTATGGGTCACATTACAATGCAAAGACCCTGCTTTTATTTTCTATTTTTATCGTACGTACTGATTTTACGAAAATTTAATGACATCATATGTAATATTGATCGAGCTTAAAAAAACTTATTTAACATTTAGATTATTTTACTGAATAAACAAACTTCCTAAAACCAAGCTCTTTGAAGTTCTCAATTAAAATATTATGTTCTAACATTTTCACCAATAATCAATGTCCAAATAAGAAACTGTTGATTAAATTTTCTTTTATAAATAAATATCAGTCATTAAAATTTATCACGCGCTTGGCAACAATAAACTGGAGACATACATACTTGGATGTTAAAATACGTGTTAATTTCGGATTTAATATCTGTGTTTATAATAATAATCTTTGATATACTGCGTAAGAAAGTTTTAATCAATTTTAATTTGAGTAAATTCCATCAGTTTCAATGAATCACAAAAAATTTTGAATATTAATAATCGGAAAATTGAAATATAAAAACATGCTTCCAACAAAGAGATATTTTGTTTTGACGATGGAAGGCAAAATATAATATATATTTTTATTCGCTCTAAATAAAGTTCTCTTTTTAACACTTTTGTAGTAGTAAAAATATAATATATCAAATAAAATATGGTATTTAAAAGTAAGTAAGGTGTCACAGTAATTTATCTTTTCGAAGCAAGTTTATCAAGATAAACTTAAATCAATTTTAACATAGTCCTCACGACAACGTGATATTGAAAGTTTTTCCTGTAGTTTTTGCAGTTCTATATGTACATTCAATTAATTCATGTGTATGGTATTTGTGTTATAAAATTAAGATAGGTCTTAAAAACTCAACACTCAAATTATAAACTGAAGGTTGCATTTTTCTCTTTTTATTAAGCGCGGGATGAAAGATAATTAGTCGGAAAATGCTTCTCAAAGGAGTGAAACACGAGTCGCCTTTTTTTATAATACATTCAATGTAACAAATTTAAATTTATATTAAATCGAAATTCCTTAAAAAATAAGTTTTTTGTGTCTAAGAATTGTCTTAGAACAAATAATTCGTGTAAAAATGTACTATTTGTTCTTTTTAGTGGACCGTGTTATTTTAATACCGTATAAAAAGAGAGTTGAGTATTTATGTATTTAAAAGTCTTGTTAATAATATTGAGACACTCATGAGAAAATAAGATATTCTTAAAATATTTTTACAGCTGTGTAGTAAGTAGTAAGTAACAATGTTTTAAAAGTTAATATAAAAGAATTTTATATAATAAATATTGTATCAAACAGAATTCTCGGGATTTGAGCCAGATATACATTAAGAAAACCAAAACTAAAGACGTCACTTTTTCTTTTTCTAGTTGTAGTTCTAGGAAAACTAATTAACAATAGTGTACAGCCCCTAAAATAATTGAAATTTACATGAATATCCAAATTCGATGTTTCATCTTTGCCAACAAGATTTTCCGTAAGTTGTGAGGTACGTTATCTCGGATTTGACATTAATCATCGTTGATTGTCATAAACCTAAGCTTTGGATTAATTAAATTATACAAGTGTATTTTCAAATCCCTAAATAATCAGAGACACGCAACTATGTAGAGATTAACTACTATGACTCATATAACCAAAAATAAATAGGTGAGATCAATTCAGTACACTATAGATTACCATGACATATTTTATTTTATTTTACTATCAAAACTGCTCCCATAATGTTGTAAAGTATTTCATGCTTTGCTGCCATGTTAGAAGTGTTTTTTTTTTAGAAAAGCAAATTATTTATTTATGTAATAAAATAATATATATGTTGTATATTCTGTTAGGGCTCTAAGCCCCCTCCGTACATTCAAAATAATAAACTATTTTTTAAGCTGAGCGCAGCAAGAGCAATTAGCCAACCACAAAAAGGGACATTAGAACGACTTAATAAAAAAATACTTTTGTGAAAATAGTCTATTAAGAGTATATATAATGTCGTCTTCCAGTGTTGCATATATGTATTAACCGTATTATTTCGATTGATCGATTTTAATTAAGATATATGAAAATGGACCAACATAACAATGCCACTTTCCGAATGAATAAGATCTACGGTAAATTCATTTAAATATAATTATGTCATTAAAGCAATATCTCGAAACACTAAGCATATCTTGAATTTCACACATATCTTTGTAATTTGAAAGCATTATTTTATTTTCTAATAGGGTCGAGTTGACAGTTTTCGCACTCTTGGGAACGCGAATATTATACGTTGTGCTCCAGATAACTAGATTAAACGTTAACTATTTACAATTTTTGTTCAGTGTTTTAAAAAAAAGGTATCTACCCCTTTTTGGGCATTTTAAAAATCCGGTAGGGGGCTTTATGTTTTCAGCATTTGGGTGGAGCAGCTTACATCCGATTTGGTAATCTGTCAATCCTTTTGAAACAAACATATTCATTTATTTGCAAAATTGTGTCTGTTTCTTAGTTAAATAAATTCATTGCATAATAAACACAAAAAATAAATGTAATATTTGAATTTAGTTTTTTTTATTAATTATGTTTTTTCTGAAAATTTTGATTTGGTTTATGAATTAATTATATGAGTTCACTATTTTTTGCTGTTTAAAAAGCTTTGTACTCACAAAAATACTTTTTTTAGAATACAGTGACGTTGTTTTCGTTTCATATTTATTTTAATTGTGCAAAGTTATTTCGTGTGAGTTTTTGCCTACTAGTTGACGGTATTAATTAACAAATTAAATATTTTATTGTCATACAAATTAAGCAAATAATTAATTACAGAATACAAATATATGAGATTATTTTATAAGCTCGTGTTATAGGTTATGTTAAAGCCAGACATATGTCAACCATGAATGAGTGGATGTCCTAAAAACGTCTTCTTTTAAATGAAAAAATATCGTTGTAAGAACATGGCATCAATGGATGGATGGATGGATTTTCACATGGTTAAAGAGTGCTGAGGTCAGCAATTTTCTTTGGAAAACAGAGAAACGAGTGGATTAAAGGAGACTGATTGATGCGGCTCACTTCGAACTTAAGAGATAGAAAAGAAGAATACCAAAAAGATAGCTTTCTCAAATATATTCATTTATAACTTTTGAAGGGGAAATGATTATTTTATGAAAGCGTATATTTGTAATAACCACACCATGGTGAGATATCGTTACAAACGCAGCAAGTATCTACTAAATAATCTATCAAACCACGTTTAAGGTGTTCAATATCAATACTTGGTTGAAAGTCATTATATTAAAAAAATGAAACATTCGTTTGTACTAATCTCACGTTTATTTTATGCGGCTACGAGCGAAAGCAGTCCTGATTATATTGAATAAACGTACATATAACTAGTAGAAATGAGTATTTTATTCGCATGCATCTATCAAACAATAAAAATAAAATACGTTTTCTTGTTTTAAATAATACCTGGCTGAAATTTTATATATTAAAGAAATCATTATAAAGCAATTTTAGGGTAATTAAATTAATTCAAATGTATAAACCGAAGTAAAAATAAATTTAACACTAAAATAGTACAGTCTTTTGACAATATTATATTTTTCTGGGTCAGTACCCCTGCACATATATAGTGGCTCTTGGTTATTCTAAAGAGGCACACTGAAATGGCTTAGCAGGTACATTATGAATAAACATACAACATTGGTACTGTTTGCCAGCCCTTCGTAACACAAAACTAAATTATTTATTTAGTAAATGGAAACCCAAAACGTTTTCAACCATTCCCAGAATTTCTGGATAACGTTTCTCTAAATTTATAATTAATTAACTGTTTTGAATTATTCAGACTAAATCCACGTTTAACATATCAGTAGAAGTGATTAATCATAGAAACTAAGCAAAAACTCTGAAATATTGTTAAGCAAAAAAGTCGCTATCGATTAAAAACATATTACTCTAAGAAGAATATTCAAATGTTTTCTTTAAGCCGCTTGCGCTTCTAATGTAAATCAAACAATTGTCATGCTATGAAAATGTTTCAAGCAAAGGCATTTTACTGAAATGATATGTTATACCTAATTGGATTGTGGTAGAAATGTAGTTTATCAACAAGTAGTTAGAAAATTTATTTTTTATTTAATCCAAAATAAAAAATGAACTTTTACAAAGTTACTGCCGAATTCATGGAAATTATTTATCATTGTTAGTTTTCGGAATACATGGTTTAGATTTGGGATGATTGGACAAAACCAATATTTGATATTCACATTCTTTCTTACAAATAAAACAAAGTAATGGTATTGTTAAGCTGGAAGTTTTAAGGGCATTGACTACAGTTCAGACTCAGTAGATTAAGTCTCTAGAAATCTTTCGCGTTTTCTTAAATTTATAGGTTCAATTCTGTAAAAAAAAAATATTTTCTTTATATTGTGTACTGCTTGTTAATAATTGAAAACAATTTTGATTTAATATAAATTTTTCAAGCTTGCGTTTAATTACAATTAGTATTCAAAATGTTTTGCCATTGCGATTATAATAATATATGAAATTTCTATATCAATATTTATGTTAATCTAAAATTCTCTGTCTTTTTCCTTAATCAACTTAATAAATATATGAAATTGTGTTGCAAAATAACAAAATCTTTGTAAGTGGTTTGATCTAAAATTAACGTTAATCGGCTCCATGGTCGAACGGTCAACTTTGTTGATTACGGATTCGGTGCTTACCTGCTTCGAATCCTAGTATGCACAGTTCGTAAAAAAATATTGATTTTTCAATTGACAAAGGTGTGGATGTCTGTGAAGTATGATTTCCTACCACCCATTTGATCCTAAGAGCGATTAGTTTACCACTAGCTCTACCCTAGCCCTAGTTTCTTATTCCCTTCTGTCTTCTCAAAAAATCCTCTTAAAAAAATCTTCATTAAAAGTTCATATGCTCCAATTTGGGATATGGATTTAAAAAAATGTAGATAATTGATGTATAAAATGTGATTATTGATTATTTTAACAAAATTGAAATGTTGGCAACACACTAGCGCGCAGTACAACCTCGACATAAGCGCTCGGGACATTAGCGCACCGACACTAGTGCGTAATAAAAGATTATTTTGTATTGTGGAATGATCATTTAAAGAAATTTACTAACCTAAGATAACTTATCTGCTATAATAACATCTTAATTTAAATTAATTGGTAAGTACTTTTAAACATATCTAAAAAAAATACTGTTCCGTCACAGTGCCGGCCATATAAAATGCCCGTATATACGGTTTACTATACACCCACTAATACCGGACAGAGTCGACGATTTTAATAATTCAAACATTTTATATACACCAAAATCTCTTAGAATCAGTGTTGTACTAACAGTTGACATATTTTGCATTATAATCAATTTAATATCGATTTTAAAAAGAACCGTCTTGTATCACTGAAACGCTTCATTAACAGTACGTATACTGACGTATTATGAAACATTTTTTTTTGATTTTTTTTGGATACATGGCAGTGAAACTGACAACATGGATTTTTTTGGTAAGTTTATACGATATACTTTAAAAACTTATATTTATTAGCTTTTATTATTTCAAAGAATCGCGGCCTTAGGTGCTCGGCCGACCTAATATCTACCGGCATATAATGGGTTAGCAGGGAATTAGCACGTTGTAAAACGAAGACGTAAAAAGCTGTATGTAATCAGTTTTCACTTACATCAGCTTGTGCAAATATGTTTGGACATAATTGGGCGCTTGAAAATAACGATATACTAACTTCAGCTATCCAAGTTGAAGGTTTTTTCATTTATTAGTCAAACTCTGAATGAAATTATTTCATAATATTTTCTGATAATCGAAATGGAACAAACTTAGACTTCAGTTCGAGTTCATTCTTGCATTTATGAATGCCTGAAGATTCTGAAAGGCGAATCCTGCGTCGTATTTGACTCAAAGAATATAAGTAAGTGTACACAATCCGAACGACTCAAGTAATATTATCATGCACTTTCGATCAATATCTTATACTTCTGAGCAAATTATTTATGAGCCATCAACTTTGAATTCAATTATCTCATAATATGATTTCGCGGAGTTGGTCCATTGTTATTCTGAAACAATGTTTTTTTCTGTTAAAAACTCTTTGAATATTAATGCTGCTTATATTAAATTGTAAACTTCAAGTTCTCTCGTCAAATAACTTATGAAAATTATTCTTCAAAGAATATTATATCGCGTTTTGTTTTCAAAATATTTAACAGCTTCAGGCGATAACATATATTATTATGATAACTCTCCATCGCGGTATTTAGTTAATCTTATCAAAACCAGCATTAAAATATTTCAGAGTTTCAAAAGAGATAAGAAATAATGCCATAGGGGAGCTGTCTCATTAGCTTTTGAAGAAATCTTGATTTTCTCTGAACAAATATAGTATTATGAATTCTTTGCTTAGTTAATCTTTCAGAGAGTGCAAAATGTTTAAAAGTTTTTGCTTAGCACTCTCGTCTCGCACGATTATTTTAGTGGATACTTGATTCCAGAGACCTTCAATCTTCTTTCAGCAGGTGCAGGTGCGTCTTAGGACACTCTTGTGTGCACCCGAAAATTATATATACTACATTTTGTAAAATTATATGAAAGAACACAATTTGATTTTTATAATATTGTGAAGAAATTTATTAATTTGCTCAGAGAGAAACGCTATGTTTATGGAAACCCAAAATATTCGTATTTCACCGCTCTGTACTAATAGTAGATATGTCTTTCTCGCAAAATTAATAATAAAATTGAAGAAAGACAAAAAAAAACATTTCACTTAAAGTGGCGAATAAAATATGATAGTTTGGTCCACGTAGTTATACAAGCCATTATTTATATATAATAAAATAAAAATACAGAACGTGACTCACAGGTGAGAATATGAAGTGTTTAGTTGGGAATAGAAATATCATTATATTTTACTCGGTATATTGTCAAAAGATTAATTTGAAAAAAAACCGCCCGTCACTTTTTTTTGGGAATAAATATTCTCCTCATCAAAAAAAATGTTAAAAACCTCTTTTTAGCGTTTTTAATAGAGCAACAGTAGGGAGACTTAGCAATATGTATCACAAAAGTGTCAAAGTGATAAAAAAAACAATAATGTTTGAGTGTTCACTCACAATAAAAGTATCTCTCCACCAAACATCGACAGTGAACACCTTAAAAGTAGCATATTACAAATACGCAAATACTTTTGTTTATACTCAGGAGTTATAAAATCATAATCCCCAAATGTCTAGCCTCTGAAGGGCCGTGAATAATAGGACTACTAATAAATAAGCTTTGTTGTAAAAAAAGGTTGTGCACCCATACTGTAGAACACGAAATAAGCATAAAAAGCACTGAGAATCTTTACACTTGCAAATATTTTATGTATATCATATTTTCATATAACTTTTCATAAAACAGAAAGTTTACATAGCTATCATTCATAATTAATTGAGTGGGTCAAAGAATTTTTCATCTTTTTGAGTGATTATATTTCTTAACCACCCTATCATCAGAATAAGCGGTGGGAAACGTATGACCTTTTGTATAAATGCTAGTTTTGTATTCATTTTATTTACATTATAGCTTATAAAATATTTATAAACACAATAAATATATACAACATCAAATTAAAATGTGATATAATATCTTTTTTAAAAAAGGGCTACAATAATGTTAAAATTTATTATGTTATAAAATGATTACTTTTCGTTTTAATTGCATTTAAAACTACGAAACATCTTGTAGACCGTTAACACTATATCCAGTGGCAGGTTCCAGGGATGGAAAATAGGTGGCGCATGTCAAATAGGATATTGGAAAAATGTGACACGCACATGTATGCAAAACTCATCTTCGTACTACATTAAAATTCATAAATAATTTAGGTAATTGATAATATCAAAATAATAAGAAAGTTTCAATCTGTGCACTCTCAATACTTAAGTAACCGGTTCTGATCCTATTAAATATTTGTGGAATTAGTGCATATGAGTGTAATATTTTTTGAATGAAAACAAAGCATTAGAAGCATGGATTAATTTGACAGATACTTTTTCTTCGATCAAAAAAACTCAAATCTCGTTTTTGATAATTTAATCTTCATCTCACTCTTCCGAAAGATCTTTGCTCCTCACTAAAGCATGTTCATTCAACGAAAAGGAACAAATTGACAGAAAAAGATTTGGCAGCATACACTTCCCTTTAATCAACGACAAATTATATCATCCCGATCATATTAAAGTAACCTTTTTCCCGCTTTATCTATTATCAATAATTTTTAATTTTATTTTTTTTTAATATTAAATAAATATTTTTTCAAGATGCTTGAGATATTTTACAAATTAAATGAAATATATATTCTCAATTTCATTTTCAATACATCGAGTGAACTTATATTTAATATATTATTTTTAAAATGACATGTAATATTTTCTAATATAAATTATATGTCGCAAGTGTTTCCGGATTTATTAATATTGAATGTTTACTTGTGTATATATTCAATATATAATAACAATTAAAAACGTTATTTTTAGATGTAAAAAGAAAAAAAAGACAACGATTCATTGCATTATTTTAGAATATGGATATCTATCAGAGCACCTCAACAAGAGCATCTGTTAAACGACAATGGTTTTTAGTCACTTAATCTCTTAAGAGAATGTTAAGTAAGCACATAGCTTAATATAGCTTTCGGCACGATATTTTTTATAATTATTGTCAATCAGGTGGGTATGAAGTCTTAATAAATATCATTGTCTTGTCATCCATGCTAAACCAATGTATACAATGTTCTACCAAGGAATTCAAACCATTTACCACGCAACCAACAACATAACAGGTATAAATATGTACAAAAAAACGTTTATGGATAATAGTGTAGATAGCATATTGCAGCTAAAAAACGTATGTTGCGTTACTTTCAAACAACGATGGCCATTATTATGCGATAAAATAAAAATTAAACATCAGACTTGACATTTGATATTTTACCATCCGGTTGCTTTTGTTATCGGCTATTTCACTGTTTGGTCAACTTGATAATGCAAACATAAGATAATATACCAACTATTTTTACAAGTACACACATTGCATCCAATTCAAAGCATATAAAATAAATCACTTTATCTGAAATAAAATTACTTATTATATAATATTTTAGGTTGCATAGTTTGAAATAAAAATTATATTTGCTTGTTGGTTTTACGGAGTCATCATTCATAGTTACAGAAATGAAGTAATTTTTGTACCTACATCTGACAGCGGTTTTGTCATTCAGATTTGTAAGCTTTGAACAAGTAGCTAATTTGCTACTTTAAACTGGCAGTATTCGTCGATGCCTGACCTGTGATTTCGACCTGTGTGGTCGAGTGGTCAACGGTGTTGGCTTCGGCTACGGAGGGCCCGGGTTCAAATCCCGGTACGGACAGTTTTATAAATTGATTTTTCAATCAATTTATGAATTTCTGTTCAAAGGCATGGATATATGTGATGTCTTGAATTCCCCCCTCTCACCCATCCTATCCTATGAACGGGGCGTATCGAGAGCAATTAGCTTACCACTAATCCTGTCCTAGCCCTATCCTTATATCCCTACTCTCTTTGTAAAAAGAGAGGTTGAGCAACTGAGTAACAAACAGTTCTCGTAGAAAACACTTCTGTTGAGATAAACTCCATTAGGAGTCCATATGCTCCACATTGGGAGCGGACATGGTTTAAAAAAATTCGTCGATGCTTAGTTTCTGTATTAATCGATAATTGTACTGCTTTGTCATTTTATTAACTTCTTACCTGTAAGATCTGACAGATTATATCCAATGAACTAACTGAGAGCATGTTCTCTTGGGATGATGACTATACATAAGTGTATTAGATATGTGGTGATATATTAAATATTTTACCTAAAAAAATGCGTGATCTTAACATATATGACAGAAGGAAAAAGGTTGGTTATAAATTATATTCGTTTCTCGAATGACTAAGCAATGAACTCTCAAGTAGAGTTTCACAAAGGCGGCGAAGTTTGAAACAACTTTCTCTCACTTTCCAAATTATTTGTATTGTCAGACTAATGGAAGGGCTTTTCGAAACTTTTGCAAAAGACAGCAGGCTTTTTGAATTGGTGCGTACTATGTGTCAAAATTGGTGAAGCTCTGTGATATAAGCCGTTGAAACAAAGCATAAACAGTCTAACAGCCAACATATACAGCTTGATTGTTTGCCAATTTATAATAAAAATAAGATTAAACCACCAGGATGACAGAATAATTACGTATACAATAAAATTATAATTACATTCATTTCTAAATCTAGCTTCCAGATTACGTTAATTATTTGACTTTGTTATTTATGCATGCATGCTGGTTCAACGTAAGGGTTGCCTTTTTCATGACAGTTAATAAATTGATTTTGATTTGTTTTTTTTTTCATACAGCCAACTGCTGCTTTACATGACCTATTTGCGTCAAAAGAACCCAAAAATCCAGACCAAATGTGCAAACTGCGGAGAGACACACCCGGTTTACTACAAGGGCTGTAGACTTCACAAAAAACATGCTAAACTCATCTACAAGGACGAAAACAAAGCTCTGGCAGCCTGGAACTACTCTTGACTCCAACCCTCATGGGTTCAAGACAGTAGAGAAAGAAAGCCTGAGACCTCACCGACCGACCTTCACAAACAAAGAAACCGCCCGCCCACAACACAAATGACATCACTTGACACACAACCAACCCACACCACTTGTCCGACCAAAAAAGCCTGAACGACTTACTAAATCTACTATACGAAGCCACATCGCAAGCTAACTTACCGCCTAACAACACCACTTACTCTCATCAACAGCGTTTCTAACACAACGTCACTCCGACCAGCAAACATCAAACTGAAAGTGCTTAAGTCATATCGGCTTGATGCAACAATTAGATTTCCTTCAACGAAACCGCTTAGAGTTTTAGACGATGGGATTAGACAAACTTGTCCATCCACCCATACAATACTTTTCAATACACCAGACAGCTCTTTCAAAAATTGATTTGTTATTTGTGATTTTTTTCTAAGAGCTTTCTGAGTGTTGTAAGGTTATCAACCAAGGATATTTGAACAGTTACCGACCCTGTTCACCACCTGTCTGTATGCAATTTTAAGTTTCATAAGAAAACAAATTAGCATATCTTAGGCTGTCTAAAATGAATTGCTATTATCATAAATACTCGAAAAACAAAATTAGTTTTAATAAGATCATGTATTAAAATAAAGTAGCATACAAAGATATATCTTTAAAAGCCTGCTAGAGTCTAGACAACTGATTAAAGACCTCTCATATACTTTTGAAAATTAATACCATCTCGACCTTCCAATTTATATAAAATCTTTTAATTTTTGTAATACGGTATGATCCAAATGATGGTATTTCATAAATATAATTTAAGATTTCGACTGAAGGTGCTTGGTGGAATTTCAATATTAAATTTGAATCGTTCAAACTATGTACATTCTCACAAATTTTGTCACTAACGACCCGGGTTTCGCCTTTCGGCATCTTCAGGCATTCAAGTGCACGGATGAACTTGAACTGACGCTTAGCAAATAAAAGTTTCGTGCTTATATAAGATACAAATGCATCACTGAGTCCAAAGCCATTGCTGGCGAAAAGGATAAGCTCATGGGAATGCCAACAGATTTGTGTAGTGAGCAGTTTCAAGAATTATATAATCTGTTTGTCGGCAAAGGTTTTATGATTATATGATTTTATGGTTATATAGGGTATAGAAGAGGAGATGTGGGAAAATTTGTTATTTCGTTTAAAATCGGAAGACTTTGCAACTGTGCTTTATTGATTTCTAAAATTTCTTGGAAAAAGAGCTTATGACTGTCCGTATTTGGGTGTAAATCGGTGTAAATCGGGTAAATGGGTAAATGGGTGTAAATCGTTTAAAATCGGAAGACTTTGCAACTGTGCTTTATTGATTTCTAAAATTTCTTGGAAAAAGAGCTTATGACTGTCCGTATTTGGGTGTAGCATTTTTATCCCTTGTTCCTTGTCACAAAAGCAGATAAAGGAAGTACCACAGTTCTGCTAACGAGTAATGATTACGTTGATAAAATTAATAACTTTCTCGAAAGTAACAATATAGTCCAACTAAAAAAAGACCCTACAGTAAAATTTAACAAAGATGTCAAAGATGTCATTAACAGTTGTAATATTACGATCAACCCTAAAGATATATATTCTTTGTCTACACGGAATCCGTTAGCTCCCAAATTTTACGGATTACCGAAACTTCATAAACCTTCAATCCCAATTCGCCCTGTAGTGTCATATATTAATGCCCCAGCCTATAAATTATCGAAAAAAGCTAACTCCCTCATTCGTAACCATAGTGGATTCAACCCGACATATAGCGTAAAAAATTCATTAGAATTAGTTGAAAAACTTAAAAATAAAATCATTCCTTGCAATTCAAAATTAATTTCATTTGACGTGGTCAGTTTATTTACTAATGTACCAGTCAACAAATGCAAAAGGATTATCGAAGATACCTTAAATGCACGTAGAGTAAACCCAATAGTAACAAAAGAGTTATTAAATATATTAGACGTTTGCGTTGACCAGAACTATTTCCAATTTAACAATACAATTTATAAACAAACAGAAGGCCTTGCAATGGGAAACTGCCTATCACCGTTGTTAGCTGAGTTTTATATGAACTATTTAGAAGATACAATTTTTAGAAACAAAACAGAAGCCAAACCTATAGTCTATTGGTTCCGATATGTAGACGATATTCTTTGCCTGTTTAATGGAACAGATAGACAAATAACTCACTTTCATAACTTTATAAATTCATTAGATAAAAATATTAAATTTACTCTAGAAGTCGGAGGCAAAAATATTAACTTTCTTGACTTAAATATTAACATTAAAAATCATTCTCACGAGTTTAAAATATTTCGGAAGCCAACATTCTCTGACACTGTAATCCATAAAAATTCAATGCACCCATTTTCTTATAAACTAGCCGCTTTTCATTCAGAAATACATAGACTTGTGAGTGTTCCTTTAAACGAAATAAACTTTAATATTGAATTGAAAATCATCAAACAAATCGCCATAAACAATGGATACGATATGTCTCTTATAGACAATCTTTTATCAAAAAAACAAGCTAAACTTGCAGAAAAAATGTTATTTAAAGGTATAGTGTCAAAGGACATAGATCATACTAGGTATTGGCGTAGAATCATTTTTTTAGGAAATACAAGTCTCAAAATTAAAAAACAGCTAGCTGATAGTGTTAGACCTGCTTTTTACTGTAAAAACTCTTTAGGCAAATTATTAATTAATAATAAAGATAAAATACATTACTTAAATAAATCCGGGATTTATAGATTGCAATGCTCTTGTTGTACAAAGTTTTATATCGGCAAAACAGAAAGAACATTGAACATCCGAGTTTTAGAACATATGGCAGCCTTTAGATTGAAAAAAGACACGTCTACTTTTGCTAATCACTTAATTTCGGAAGGACACGTGTTCAATCAGGAACAAGGGATAAAAATGTTACACCCAAATACGGACAGTCATAAGCTCTTTTTCCAAGAAATTTTAGAAATCAATAAAGCACAGTTGCAAAGTCTTCCGATTTTAAACGAAATAACAAATTTTCCCACATCTCCTCTTCTATACCCTATATAACCATAAAATCATATAATCATAAAACCTTTGCCGACAAACAGATTATATAATTCTTGAAACTGCTCACTACACAAATCTGTTGGCATTCCCATGAGCTCATCCTTTTCGCCAGCAATGGCTTTGGACTCAGTGATGCATTTGTATCTTATATAAGCACGAAACTTTTATTTGCTAAGCGTCAGTTCAAGTTCATCCGTGCACTTGAATGCCTGAAGATGCCGAAAGGCGAAACCCGGGTCGTTAGTGACAAAATTTGTGAGAATGTACATAGTTTGAACGATTCAAATTTGATGGTATTTCAATTTCTAATGCAGTTTTTATGGTAATCGTCAGAAGCTCATTTTAACGTAAAGCGGAAACAGCCATCAATTAAATAAGACAGTAATTTATTCTTGTTAAACTAAATAATTTGATTTATTTACTTTGTAATAAATCTGCCATTTTGTTTGTTTAATTGAAGTTATGGATTATGACTGATTGTGGGGTTCGAAATGAGTAGATACAAATTATGAATAAGAGTGAACATTTTCCAATATAAGTATAGTACAAAGCTGTGACTAACCGACTCATAAAGAAGTTGAGAATATTTTTGATATTTTAAATTCATATCAGTTTGTTTAGCATCCATAATTGATTTAAAAACAAAATATTTTTTCCAAAATAATATTTCTTAAATCGTTCGAAAGTAATGTTGTACAATGCACAATTTTCTTATGTAAGAAAATCTTTTTTTTTTCGAATTTATTACCTTCAATTAATTTAATTTGAAATTATTCAATAGTGTATATATTAAATTTGAATTTCAGTTCAAGTTCATACGTGCACTTGAATGCCTGAAGATGCCGGAAGGCGAAACCCGGGTCGTTAGTGACAAAATCTGTGAGAATGTGCATAGTTTGAACGATTCAAATTAAATATTGAAATTCTACCAAGCACCTTCAGTCGAAATCTATAATTATAGTGTATATATGTTTTATTTTTATTAAAATAATAGTTTCATTCAAATAAACAAATGTTTGAATAATTACAAACCACATCTTGCTAAGCGTATAACTTAAATAATCAAAAAACTAGTTACCAACAATATACTTGCATTACTTGATATACAATTTAAACTTTAGCACTAAACACAAACTAACACGTACAATATAATATTTAGCATCCTCAAACACGAGGGTAATTAAAACTTTTCATACATTTATTCACTGTTGCTCATTTGAGTAAGCCGTTTTTAGTTTATAGCTCGCAATACATTTTCCGTTAACGTTGATTCTGCATATTCATTTTGTGCTGAATTGCATTTAAGCAGTTGTTTTATGAAATATATGTACAATTTATATTTTTACAACAAACAACCTAAGGAACAGAGCTTTTATCATTGTTAATTTAGTATATGTGGAGATAGATATACATATGTTTTTCCATAAATTAATCACGTTCTTCTCTTTCTCTTTTTGTTCTCAATTTTAATCGTACAATCCTTCACTCCGTCTCATTTGTTTTTTGTCCAGACGGTATGTAAGTTGATGGCGTAGTTTTTTATTTAATGCTTTCAAAATTTTGCTGGGTCGAAAGACAAGTGGTCTTGGGCTTTCAATATATATTGATCACGGCATTCACAATTTTAAAAACCCGTACCGACACTCACAAAATATTTTTAAGTCATTCAATACTTTTTTTCAAATACCCGAGTGCCTCTAATATTAAAGGGGCGAAAAAAACTCTTCTCTTCTAATGGTGTGTTGGTTACACTGTTCTTAATTGGTGATTCTGATGTTGAGTGCATCTGTGCTACGTAAGGCATTGAGATAAACATTAGGACAAGGATATGTGGTGGTCAAGCTGGTTAGAGCTTGCTCTACTGACCAGATGGGTCTGGGTTCGATTCCTGGTGAGCTCAATGTCAAATTTAGATTTTTCAATTTACATTTGAGACCTAAGACATGGGTGTTTGTGATTTCAAATTACCTTGAGTTTATCTCGAGTGACTTACATTAATAAAATTCTCATCGAATTTTTTCTCGTATGATCTTTCAACTTAAAAATATATGGCGCATTGGCATTAGCTATAATGCCAAATATTTTTTTTATAAAATTAATAAAAATTTGAATATTTACTATAGTAATCTTAAAATTCATAATTATATATTTTAAAATATCGATCGTTACATATTTTAAATATTATTTATAACACAACAGTCACACAACTAAATATTTACTTTTGAAGTTGTTAGTAAAATGAATTTTAATTGATTTTAAAGCCACACAACGGGAAGACACGTGAAAATGAAAATGATTTTCTTAGTTAATAATAATTTGTTATTATATTTATTACTTTATGTTAATTAAAATTTAAATATCACATATAATTTAATACACCGTATTTAAAACATCGTTTTATCAAAAGAACGACTTGCAAAGGTGTGTATTATAAATAAAATATTATTTAATATAAACTGCAATGTAGTCTAGCTCATAGTTTCTCAACCTTTTTAAGCCCGTGGCCCCCTTTTGAGTCTCATATTTTTCCGTGGCCCCCCTAACCATAGTAGTAAAATTTTCGGGGTTCGGAAAAATGAAAAAAAAAGTAGGTAAATTTATTTTTAAAAAATACAGTACAATAAAATTGTTTGTTAAAAAAAAATATGTTTACAAAATAGTTTATAATATTACATTTTTTTGTAAATCCCTAGGGTACCCAACGTTGTACCCATCACAGCCCGCTATGGTTCGCACTATTCTTACGGGCGCGTATTATGCATAAATTTCTGAAAACTAGTTTGCATGCACTGCAGGGTGCAGAATGCTAAATGAAATAAAATAACGTTATCAAAAGAGTTTTTATGAAATGAATTCTTTTCGTTTTTCATAAGACGCCGTGAACTCTTTGAATGCTATGTAATTCTCCCTAGATGCAACTCGGCATGACCAACAGGACCACCAGATGCGATTGTGGTCGTATAATCTTATGTAGTTCTTCCCGTTCGTTGTTCATGCTTGAACATTCTCAAAAATGCGATCAAAATTCTGAAGCTATTTACTAATCACCCGACCTAGAAGAGCTTGGCAGTGAAGTGATCATGGCTAGTTATAAATTGGTCTATCCGAAAATTTGGAGTCGAAGAGTTGGTCTCCATTCGCATTTTTAAATTTTGAAAGAATTTATAAGAATGCCTGTCCTTAAAATAATTTCCCATCAATTTTACCAAATTCGCATAGCAGCGTCTGTAGCAATACTGTGCACCACAGTTCTGTGGGCCTTAAGAATGAAGGGTCTGGTCGAGAAGATGACAGTCAAAGAATTATCCTCACCTGGGATTTGACACCCATTATGTAGCATTGCTGTTGCGCCTTGAACTTTAATGTAAAGACTATCAATGCACTGTATTATTCGGTAAGAAGAATTTTCTGTAATAAAATAAGGTTACGAACCTTGTATCACGTACTTTACCAGCCACTCCCATGGATTGGGTGTTAGGCTTCAATTACTTAATAACTACCACGCAAGAATTTTTGGAATGATATGCAGTGGTGTAGGAAGGGGTCCTCCCGCCCGGGGTGGTACTTGAATTTGCAGCCCCATGGATTACCCTAAGGACACTAGCCACTAAGCGAAGGGACAAAACTTTACCAATGATCAGTTTTGGTCTTTAGTATTGCGTTTTGGTATTTGCATCGAGCTGATTAAAAAAAAAAATTCGAAAAAGACATTCTTGAAGTCAGTGGGATTTTATGAAATTTACTGTTTATTACAATATTAAGGGTTTTACACAAAGGTCCTATTTTTTACAACCTAATGTTGACGATGAATCGCGCAGGAAATTCAAAAAAAATAGTTAAACTTCAATACTTCCATTAATTGAAGCGTTATATTTTTTATTTATAAAAAATCTTTATTCCTTGTTCAATCGTTACACTTTTAGTGTCTTAAGATTTTTGGTAAAGAGCATTAAATTATCTTAACTAACTTTTTCGTCATCAAAAATCTGACACATCGTTTTAGGTTAGTCAATTTGCAAGGCAAAATGTTCAATTAGTTGTTTTTTTATCATCTGTTATCTCATACATACGTCTTGATACTGAACGGAATTGCTCAAAGGAATCACCTGAATAATTGCATTTTCACTCTGATTTATAACTCTTGAAATTGCAAAATCAGAGATTTGAAAATATAATGCGTTTTTTAGCTTTTGCAATTAATTTAGAAATTTCGTAAGAAACTATTAATTAAACCAGTGTCTAATTTTTCACTGAATACTATAAATCCTATTTTTTTGTTGCGGAAACTTCTTAAAGCTTTTTGAATTATTAAAATGGCTTTTCTTTCATGTCTATGTGTTTTGTATAAAATGGATAGTAGCATTAGTGAAGCAAAACATATTTAATGCACACGAGTTTCATAATATCATGGGGTGACGAAAGAAATCCGTGGACAAGATAGTCAATACAATATTGTCGACACTTACTTTTATTATGGTATCCTTAAATGTCATTGAAAAAATATCAAAGAGTATGTATAATAAATACATTATTTCTGCTACAATGTATTATTATCCTACTTTATTACATTTGATTTTAATATAAATTTTAGTTCATTATATTTTTGAGTGGCCGTGGCCCCCCTAAAGTCTGCTGTGGCTCCCCAAAACTGATATTTTTTTCTGTGGCCCCCTTGGAGCATGCTGTGGCCCCCAAGGGAGCCACATGGCCCCCGGTTGAGAAACGCTGGTCTAGCTTATTATGTATCATCACTTATAATGAATAATTAGCAGCGAAATATAATCTCACAAAAATATAGTATTTCTTTACAAATATGAATGGCTTTCGTTGAATAATAAAAAATATTTTCTCGTGAATTTTGAAGGCCGTCATCCTCATTTATTTTCAATTTAAACCCGTTGAAATCATCGACCGACCTGTTCATGCGGGATATTTTAATGAGTGAATTTGGGTCAACAGTCGTTCATAATAGAGCGGTGATTGGGCCAAGAAGGGCTCAAATAATAATTACCAACAGAAACGGCCAGGGTAAAATTTAACAATAGAAAATTCATGTAATCGAAATGAGGCATCAATTCGTAATTTTGGGAAAACTCAGGTTTTTATTTCATTTTTATTAAAATATAGAATACCAATTTTAAGAAACTAACACAAAAATCACGATGTTCTGCCAGGTTACTTACTAAGTGAAAAACGGTACATATTAATTTAACACTCAATTGCAAGATCACAAGTTCATATGTTGATATCTTTATAACAATAGACAGTTGTTTTCCGAATAAACTTTCTCATATATTTTAGGATTATGAAAGCGGATATAGAGCTTATTAGTTAGACCTTTGCATGCAAAAAAGTTCTAAGCCTAATATATATATATATATATATTAATATTTATAACTTTTCCGTTTCTAAGCTCAAGAAATGCGACCCCAATACCAACATTTTCTTAAATATCTATTTTAATATGGGTGATACAATGTTTATAATTAATGTATTCTTATATCATAGTTTTTTGGACCTTTTTTAGTTTATATAAATACGCGATAACGCTTATCAGGTGATTAGCGCCCGCGATAACGATTGTTCGTAAGATAACTTAGAACGCTGAGAACACTCGTCAGTAGTCAATTCATATGTGTGCTGGCATGACGTCTTTTTTACGCGCAACTTAAAATATGATTATTTATTAAAAAACCACAGATTTTTATAAAAAAAAATGTATGAGGAATGATGCAAAGAGATATTTTTAAGCCCTTGGACTATTTTTTTTTTGGAATTCATAAGAATTAGGCCAATAATGAGGAAACCACTGGGGTCAAAAAAGAACCCCATCGGCTGACAAGTATTTTTCTAGACTCCGAGCCGCAAGAGATAATGTGAATGAAAATAGATCTAGCCCCCAAAGTTATTCCTTTCGCGTCAATTCAATTATAGAGCTATGTCATAATTTAAAACATACATGTTTATTTTTACATTAGAAGTTCACAATCTGTTCCATATTGGGAGAGGACATGGATTTCTTTTTTGATAATTAGCAAGTTCCTGCTTAAAAAATTGGATTACAATAAAATACTATTTTTACTTTATACAAAAAAATGACCAAGAATAATTCGTGTCAGCTACAGGAAACAAAACGTAGTTTATGTATGATCTTAAAATCATAATACTAATTCATAAAATATCCAATTCGCACTGAACTCTTTTTGCATTTAAAATTTAAAAAACTCGTAATTTAATCGTAAATTTATAAATGTATACATTCATATTTATGCTAAGATATCGTAACAAAAGCATCAGGCATTCATCTACCAGTCCCTCTCGATACCTCTCGATTGATTATTATTTAATTGATTGCAATACTGCTACCTTTATTTTAATCTAAAATTCAATCTTCTATTTTCAATCAATTGAAGTTTATTTGTGTGCTTTGTTTCTACTCAACAATAATTTTGTTTTTTCTGCCACACCCGTTTGGGATTACAAACTTCACATTCAATTATTTTAAATTGTTAATCAATACGCTCGAACTGAAGTATCATTCGCATGAATATTTAATTGTGTACTGAAAGTTCCGTGCAAAACTTTTTCAATGGAAAACTTTTCACCGTATTGTCTATAAAATTCAGATACCGATGGAAAGAATCCATAAATCATGTTTTAACTCTGTTAGTCATATTGTTTTTTTAAACTCATTTAAAATAAAAATTTCGACACAAATAAATAATCCGTTTATGCAAATTTACATGTGATTACTTTTAAGATGAGATCTGGTCCTTTTAACCGTCTTTTTATATATTTGATAAAAATCTAATGGATAGATTAGTTTTTCTTAATAAAACTGATTGTTACTTAGTCAACCGACTTCAATAGAGCAATGAAGTACGGATGGGGAAAGGGCGGGACTGGTTGTTGGATAATCGTTTTCCCAAACGAGAGAGTTTTACGATATATATACACTACTGAGTACTGACTACACTCATGCATTCAAAATCATCTGGAGAGTAAACGTATTTCTACTGAGATCCGAGCTAGTAAATACTGCCGCCTGCTTCAATTAAAATTATATTTACTTACAATTCGTTTTTGTTTATATTTTATTGATTACCAAGAAGTCTTAGTTGTTTATTCTCAACCATGTAAATTTTACTCGACGCAGTATTTCTACATTTTTATTTTGTCAGCAGTTCACTACTGTTATATGTATTTCCTTTGGAATTTACCCTTCCTTATTCAAGTAATTTATTTTAAATAAGTATGAGTATTGTTTATATCTTAATAAAAAACCCCAACTTTTTTGTTGTAATGTATAAGTTCAGTTTTTTTAAAGAATAAAAATCAATGTTAAGTTTATTCGTAAATGACTTTACGATAGTTTGTCTGAATATGTTTCTCAAAAAGGAAAAACGCGTGTCATATTTTGTTTATACAAACTGTAGAATAAAACGATTTGTTTTTATTTCATGTAAAAATTAACACGAAGTTATTACCGAATCTATCGAAAACAAAAAAAAACTTCTCTAAAAGCTTCTCTTCAAAAAGTCTCCGACAAAGATTATCGTTGTTTTGCTTCATTTTATGGTAATGTTAAATTTTTCACTTTGAAATATCAATATACTTATGCAAAAAAATTATACCAGATATATGGAAATATTTAGCTTGCAATATAGTGAAAAACTTTCTTTCGTACAATGTTAGCCTTCCTTTTGAAATAATCATAAGTCGGAGCTTTGCATATTGTATCATTTGAAACTGACGTCGCTTTGTTCCACATAATGAACACCTTTTGTACGCGACACTACTTCATACATTTTACAAATCCTGAAGTTACCAACTATTTTTGTTTTGTTAGAATTATAAAGGAAGTATAATTCAAATTTGAAATTTTTTCTTTGACATCTTCAATCTCTAAATGAATTTTGAAGGTAAAACAAAAGTGAACTTATAAACTTACTGCCAGACAATTGCTTGCAAAACATATTTTCGACTTTTTATTTCGAGGGCTTAAAGTCAAACTACACTCAATTTTGTCATGATTTTTTTTATTGGTTATCAAAGTACCAGGGCGCGTTAGCGTCAAAGTTCTTCGAGTCTCCTTCATAGCTAATGTTTCGGAAAATTGTATCTCCTTACCATCGATGTTGATGTAAGGACGTGATCGCTACAGAGATAAGAAATCCTTAGTGAAGCCAGTTCACGGGGACTCCATATGCATTAATTTGCAAATCACATTCTATATGCTTCCCCTCATACTATATCCGTACATGTACACACACATGCGCATACATACATATACACATACATTACACAAGTAAGTCAACCAAAGAGAGTCATTTTCATGATGCTAAGTTCGTTCTTAAATAGTTTATTATATAAACGAAACATCAAATCTATAATTGGTCGCTGAGCAGAACTGCTTTCGGTACAGAACGATTCCTAGGCATTGTCTCGTCATAGTTGTGAAGATGAGAAATCGTTGGATTGTAATGTTTTCCTACCTCGCTGTGAAACTTTTAGATATTTAAGTTCAAAAGTATAGCGCTAGTTAGTTAATGTAATTTGTTATTAACATATTCCTCCTGAAATAAAATGTGATAAGCAAATCATACACATCCAGATAAAAATGTTTAATCTTTTTTAAATAGCATTGCCTCTCTGAAAATGAATTAATCCTTGACTTGTTTGTTAAGTTTTTACTCAATGGTCTTAAGTTACAAAGTTTTGAGACATCTTTTTGTTTAAGTGAATTATTGCTATTAATCACTTCAATTTGCTCTTTGTCCTAAACAACTAACTTTTGAATTTCAAAGCATTTAAATGGCTCTGTTCTTACAACATAAATCTTGGGTGAGATGTCATTTAGCATAAATATATAATTGTTTTATTCGTTTTTTAAGACATCCATTGAACAAAACATATTGTATTGTCAACAAAAGCTTTCCATAAGATTTTTAAGCTAAAAAATATTGATAATTTAAGAAAATTGCATAATTGTTCAACAGTTTTTTAATATCTGTTTAAGACAACCTGCACAGACAGAATGAATTCATATATATTAATTGCAAGCTTGTGTGTGTGAAATTTTAGATACTGCCTTATAAAAATTGACTGACGACCGCTCATATTCGTATATTTTAGTTTTCATTGTTTTATAAATTAAATTTACACATTATTATGTTAATTTATAACGATACAAAATCGTATTTTTGCCCGATTTAAATAATATTAAATGAAAAATTACTCGGGTATATTTCATAATTTATACGTGCACCTAAGTGTCGTTTTTTGGTTACCCTTAAAAAAAAGCTTTTACTCGAAAAAATAGTGAGTAAACTTATAAATAATTATAAAAAAAACCTCGACGAATAATTAAATACCTATCTGTGACTCTTTTCCCTTTTCTGTGTATTGTTCTACGATCTTATGAAACGTTTGTCGATAGAAACGTTTCCCTCAACCCCCATCTTGTGTATTTTATGTTAATATGCTCTAAAAAGATACATCAAACATAAAATATTCTTCGATTTATTAGCATAGTTATTAAAATGTGAAATATTTGTAGAAACAAATGTTTTATCACATCCTTACGTGCCTTTCTGCGTCTGGTAACGTGTATCTATCAAATCGTACCTTGGCTCGTCTACCTTGGCATGTAATATGTCATTTCCATTTACAGTGTTTATCAATTGAGAGATTATAATGCAAATTTCCAAAATAAGCGATATTGAATTAGGTATGAAGATAAAGTAATTTAAGCCTAAGGAATCGACTACTCCTAGTTTTAATATAAAATGTCTATAAGACTGTCGTTTTCAAATTAGAAATCATATTTTTATGCAAAAGTTATTTTGTTTCCGTTATTCGTTTTAGTACTTGACTCTACTGAATAGTTTGAGTTTTGGAAATATTAAACCATTATTATATAATTATTAAAAATGAAATAATAAAAATGATGTCGAATTCATCCGATTTTTGAATACTGTAACATATACAGTCGATAAATACTAGGGATTAAAAACAACCTACTTTTTTAGTGTTTAATTTTAAAAAAATAATATAGCAAAAGAATACTATTATTTCATTTAATATGATTTGGTATATCTCTCCAGGAAACAATATGTTTTTATAAAACACAAAATATCCAAATGCGCAGCAAAAATGTTTTCAAATAAACCTAAATATTATATAATATTTTCAGCGCTATAATAAGCTCATTATAAATTACCAACATTCAAAACCGGGTTGCCAAGTTAATAGATAGAAACGTGAGAATCTGATACTGACTACTTTTACCAACCAGGCTTAAGACTTAAAATTAGCAAGCAAATTGATGTATTAATAAAAGAATACAGATAATAAAACATTAACTTATTAAATTTAATGTAACCTCATTCATATATCGCGAAAAAAGCTATAAAGCAGTACGACGAAGTTCTCACACATAACGGATTCAAACAATGGGAAATTTCTAAGGGAACTGTTGGAGTAGTACTTCAGAAATTCTCATTTTTTGTCAATATAAAAGGTAGCTTTTGAAAAAAAAATGTGAAATACATGTCTATACCAGCTTATTAAAAAAAAATAAGAAATGACAACTGTGGCGTTGAAGAAATTGAAGTGTATGTATATTCAATTGACAAGAATAACGCTTATTAAAATATACTTACCAAAAAGTATATTTTATTTGTAAGTATATAAGTTTTTGAATGGCCAGTATTTTACTCAACAAATGGTCAGTATAAATATTAAATTGGGCCAGTATAAGCATGAGATGGTCATTATTTCCTTTAAATTTGGTCAATAGTTGTGATCATAAAAATGTGGTTCGTCAGGTTTGGTTGTCAACATAACCAAACTGGACTTTAAAATATAGATCAATGATTTAAATATTGGCAATTTTATTTGATTTTGTCAAATTAATAATAAATATGGAATATCTGACAGTAAATAATGACGAAAGTTGATTTAAATGCTGAACAGATAAATAAGTTATTAAAAAAAATGTCTAGAGCTAATTAATCACTCCTCTAGCAGTGAAAAGGTATCTCTTTCTTTAGTTCTAAGAAAAACTAACAATTAAATACACAACGCATCTTTGATATATTTAATTTAATACAGCTCATCAGTTGTTAAATATATACACAACTATTGCATCGTCCAGCAAAAGGCTTTATCTAAAAAATCGGCTGTTTTAATATATTATGCAGATAGATATTTCATCAAAATTCGGTGTATTTTTCCATAATTGAAACAGAATCAATTCCGTTCAAAGCTATTTCAACAAAGTAACTTGTAATAACTTAACAATTTTGAATATGTGAACCAAATGCGTGCAAATGCAAATCATTATCGAATTTCAGAATGGTTGAAACAATAAGTAATCGTTTTAGTTCATAAATAGAGACGTTTAAATTTCATGACTATCGAAAATGACGATTATTTTAAAACAAGGTTTTTTTTACTTAACACCTTCTGCCAGTACATCAACGAGTATAGGCTCTAATTGCTATTTTTTAATGTAAGACATTTATTTTACAACATATATATAATATTTGAATCAAAGTGAATATATGTACGTTTTTTTTAATAATTATATAATAAATTTATCAACATTTTCTTTCACCAACGAATACTGTCCACATTCTTATACATCATTTTATTAAATAATAAGTTGGCTGCTCAACCATAGACGCGATTGGGCTCGGTTACGGAGGTGACGGGCTTGAATACTAACTAGCTCAAACAGATTTTTTAATTAATCTATAGATTTCTGTTCGTATGCAAACGTATTTGTCTTATTTAAGATTTCGACTGAAGGTGCTTGGTGGAATTTCAATATTAAATTTGAATTGTTCAAACTATGTACATTCTCACAGATTTTGTCACTAACGACCCGGGTTTCGCCTTTCGGCATCTTCAGGTATTTAACGCCTGAACGCCTGAAGATGCCGAAAGGCGAAACCCGGGTCGTTAGTGACAAAATCTGTGAGAATGTACATAGTTTGAACAATTCAAATTTAGTATTTGTCTTATATTATTTTCTTCTTTCTATCCGGTTCTAAAATTGTGCATTGCGAGGGCGATTTGATTACCACTTATTTTTTTTTTATACATATCGCTTTATCTTTATTCTCTTCGAAAAGGAGATATTTAGCAAGGTAATAACAAGCAGTTCCCGTAAAACAACATCTGGTGCGATAAGCTACACAAGTCGCAAATGTATTATTCATTAGTATCTAGAATGGTTTTGATCAATCTTGTTTTAGAGTTGTTTTATATTTCTACACTTATTATGTCGTATATTCAATAATTGAAAGTAAATACATTTATTTTGCTTCACCAAATATGTTGGATTTAATTGTTACCAAGTAATGTGATATTAAAATGTAAACGAGGGCTCTTATATGAGTTGTGTTCATAAATAGATTATAGACGAATAAAGTCACCGCGCCACCAATCCCACTTATCTTATCTTAAATAAACTGTGAAAGAAGTGGGTATAAAATTGTCAAAATTGAACAACAACAGTATTAACTAGGGTTTAAATAGCATTTCATATAATATGGCGAGAAAAATAATGAACATTTTTGAACTTTGTTTATTTACTTAAGTAATGTAACAAAAGGCCATATTTATTTACAAAAAAAAAACAATACTCCTATTTGGCCGTGGACTAATTAAAAGTTGGTATACCCGTTCACGAGAAGTGTATCCAGGTAAAAATCTACAACTAAAGTAATTTAAAAAAATAAACCTTAATTAATATAAGATTTTCAATGCGTATATTAATGAATACTGACTATTAAACTACATAATTAATCACGTTTTATTTATAACCAAGGCAGTTTTAAGAAAAAAATACAATTATAATAAAAATGAAATATAAAATCTAATATTTGAAATCGAGTTACTAATTTGTAAAAACCGGCATTCGAATGTCGCGAATTCTGATCGAATGATCAAAAACCAGATTTTTAAAACCGCCAACGCCTAGTATTAACACAAAAAACTGTCAGAATTTCAAACACACCAAATAATGATAAACATTATTATCATCAATCACTTTAATGGTGTGGTCTGTCACTTTTTTGTAAGAAGATATTTAAAAAAATGCAATTCCTTTTTCTTACTGTATAGATATTTCGAGAGCGAATTTTCAATAGATGAAATAATATTAACGATAGTTTTTTAAAAATGTGTATATAATCTTAACTATTTTTAGCTTCAATAAATTTATTTAAAAAATTAAATCAATATCCCTGGCTTGATCGGACCAAAATAACTAATTATTAACGCCATCTTTGGTAAGAATTAAATTTTAATATCACTTTATTTTCTTCTGAGGATAGATGTCACTTTACTAAGGGTATTGCAGAAAATCGAATGAAAGCAGAAACAGTTTTTTCCCACATTGACATCTATGTTATTTTAAAAAAACAGTGTTTCATTGAAAATTAAATATTTTTCAAGAACTTACTACTTTGACGTTTACAAAATTGTTTTGCTTTGAAAATCCAGGGCTGGAATTAACTCACAGTTATCTTTGACGTCATATCCAAAGACTGTTGAACAATTCCTACAGATGACGTTATCATTTTCTTACAAAAACATTTTAGAAAATATTCAATTCAATTTAAAAGCAGAAAGTAAACAATAAAATAACTTTGCAGATAAATATATCTACCAAGAGGAATAGTTTTCACTTATTACGAGTAGGTATTATGCTGTGTATAGGCTGTGATGGTTTTTCAGCAACGTGATGAACGATCAATCGACTTCCGTCCTTGTATGGTCACGAGATGAAATCCCGGAATAGTACCATCTTGCATTGATGTTTAAAAGTTTTTGTATTGAAGTGCATTTAGTTTCAGTATCGTTGTTATTCCTTCCATCGCCCATTCTATTTTTATTCAACCAAAAAACGAAGCGCTAATGTATGAATTATTTTACTTGCATAACTTTATTTATTTTCTCTCAATCAAAAAATATTCTTATTAAATATCATCGTTTAGCAATCTTCAATAATTTCATATCTTGCTTTCCATTAATAGCGAAAAATAATGTATTGAATTTGATGTGATATTACCAGGTCTGTGTAGTTGAAGTCGAAGTCTTCAAATAAAAATGTTATACATTTGAAAAAAAATCCCAATGACATAATAAATCTTTTCTAAATCGGATCCAGGGTAAGCTCGTTGAAAATGTCGTAGTCGGAGTGGTGGCTTTTTTTCATCGACTCGGATTTCGGAAATTTTAATTATCTTTTGGTTTTCTTTTTAAAAGAAGTATAAAAACCTTTAATTAAAACAACAAATTCGCTATTTTTAATGTAGAATACTATACCACATTAAAGCTTCTTTAAGACCAATCGAGTACCGGCCAAGTAATAATAATACTAGCCAAGTAAGAGGCATCTAGCCGTATATAAGATCATTTAGCGATTCAGTTGAGTTTTAAGTGCATTTCGTTTGCACTCGTCGAATGCCTGTTCTGACACGTCAACAACATGAGCCAATGTTGTGGAGGTTTTCTCTTAGCTGAGGAAATATAAACGGTTTATATTCACTCCCTCACTTAAAACCACTCGTCGGATCACTCGGCCAAATCCCGTGCGTCGCGTTCAGCTTTATTTGTAGTCGGTCGAGTTCACACTCTCGACTGCGTATTCGGTTGATACAAATGAGACTAAAATATGAAAAGCAAAAAAAAGTTTCTTTGTTAGAATGAGAGCATTTATATTAAACGACCTTTTATAGATTGAAAAAAAAACACGAGCTTTCACATTTCAATAATTATCGTTAGCTTTCCTCTTTGTATATTGTGCGCGTGTATGTTTGTATAAATATTATGTATTGTATTGTAGAGAGAGGTTTATAATTAAACGTCATTTAAATGCATGTAGTGACCCCGTCAGCTGGCTTATCTGTAGAGTTCTCACCACGGTAGTTGTGTTGGCATTGACGGAATGGGAAAACAGACATTAAAGAAAATGGAAAACGTTAAAGCACCCTGTGACTTTTAGCATCATTCATCAAGTTGATAAAAAAAACACTATTCTCACATTAATTAGTACACCCCCGTCTTCTTTATACAATTTAAATTAATATACTCTTTGAGCGACAACGTGCTTCTGAAGCGTAAACCATGGCTGTTATTTTCTTTGTATAAAACTACGAAAACCTTGCATATTAGTATTAGAGCTTTGATTATGCTACGCAGCAGGATACGCCCTGAGTAAAACATTGCGTGTAGACAAAAAAGTTCACTAACCCGTTATATATTAGACTGCATCGGCGTGCGACAAAATATTTTAATTATTTTTCAATCATTGTGATATAACATAATATAAAAACATCCGACGCATTATGCGTAATATTATATAAGGTACGTTTTTAAGACTAGTTAATATGACGATAAAAATCAGCAAAAATGACCCTTTTTAATGTGCATGATTCTTTTGTATATAATTCTATATTGAATAGTTTTTGAATTTTATTCTTTACCGTGAAAAAAAAAACTTTTATTTATTCTTTAAAAAATATCACATATACGTCATTTATTGTCAGTAAATTCATTTCAACTTTTAAATTTTTTTTAAGTTTTCAAGAATATCTCACGATGTTGTGAGTTTTATACCAATTAAACATGTTAAGTCTAAGAAATGAAAATTTGTAATAATGATAAAAGTCATAAAAATTTTATCATTTTTTGTAGAAAATTATAATTGATAGCTTTCTTACTTTAGAAGCACTTGACAGGTATCTTAATTTGCACTCCCAACTCTCATGGCTTGTTTTATTATCGATTTTATTTTAATAATATTTCTAAACAATTTTCAATAATTTTCAACAACGTCAATTTTGACATTTTACTCAGCGCTTTTTTTAAATCAACATTCACTGCTTAACATTTGAAAACAATACTTATTTAACGAAACTGTGGTATGTATTGCAATTTTTGTTTTCAATATTCCATTAAAAATACTTAAAATACTTGACGCCACTGGTTTCATTCTTGACACAAATAAAACGAGCATATTGTAAAAATAATACAAAATAAACATATTCAAAAACTACACTACGAACGTTTTTTCCGGTATACTAATAAAAAGGGCTTTTCCATATCTTCGCCATTTATCTAAACACACAGTGGCTGTGTTGGTTAAGTAAACTGCCACAATCTAATTGACAATCTATAAGATTTTTATAGAAATCTGTAGTAGGTATATCAATATCAAAAGGAAATATATCAGTTGCTTTAGGGCACTTATTCTCTTTTATCACCGGAAAAAACACGACAAAGGTTTTTTATTGCAATACATATCTGCAGTAAAATAGATAACACTTGTTTAATGTTTACAAAAGAAGCGATATTTAAAAGGAACAATTACAAAAACATTCGCTCAAAAATAGCCATAAAACAGTATATGGTTTTAAAGATCAACTATTATTTAAATAAAATACACAAAATTTGTTGTATAAATCAACATATATGTACAAATAAAAGATATTGGGAAAATATGGGATGGTTTTTTATTATTCGTAATAAAATATTCCAGTTACTACTCTGCACTGTCAAAACAAATAAAAATTTAAGCTATTTTGGTGCACACTGCTTTTTAAGAAAGCTTTATAAAATGGTTTTCTTCATAGCTTTTAGGAAAAATAGGCTTTTTTGGCTGAAAATATTGTTAGGATATTTTACATGATAACATATTGTACGGTTAATGATAACCTAAATAGGCTTTATCTTATTGACATGTCTATTTTACAAATAAAAAATATTTCTAATTTATTTTGTAATATTTATTGCGCATGCTAAAATCACACGTTTTTTTTCAAATTATCAAAATTGAACATGCTTTAAAATGTGTTGTTCTAACCTTAGCTTTTTAAAATTTTCCAATATAAAATAATAAAGTCAATTTGTTTTTATGAAATTAAAAATAAATAAAGTATTTTCTGATCAAATGCTTTAAATATCCCTTCCTTAAGAGTCTTCCTGTATGCTGGGTTGAACTTCCGGTGCTCGGAGGGGTGGATACACATAAATCATTGATATATCTTGATTTGAATTTCCTTTAGCTAATCTATCTTTTGTTATCTAACACTAAATCTCAACTACTAAAATTTCCGGATGTTTTTTTTATCAACACTCTTGTCTTATAGCAGCCATACTCAACCTGCGGCCCAGTAAGCTCTTACCAAATCGAGGATTTCAAATTCCTCGGTGAGCTATAAAAAAAAAGGAGTATTATCATAAATATGTTGCGGCCAACGTAGAGAAGTAAATATCGGAATGCGGCCCGGAAGAAAAAAAGGTTGAGTATGGCTGCTCTATAGAAACATATTTTCTTTAAACAAAAATAATATGACGCCAAAAAATTACATTAATAAGTTCATTTAAAAAAAAATCGGTATATGGATTAATAATAAGTCCGTTTATTACAGATATTTATTTTATTGATACAGTATTTCATATCTATAAGAACATTATCATTTACATATATTACAACCAATTCATATACTTTTCTAAAATTATACTTAACACCAATATATTTCATTTTTTCACTAAGAACATAGTTTTTATATCTTTCTAGGCAAAGGTAGTAGAATTTTTACTGATATATACACAATACATTAAAACTATTGATTTTGAACATGGGATAGACTTTGAAAAAAATAAAGAAATATGTATAGTTTCTTTTGAATTTAGATATTTTATATCTTCATAACAATATAATAAAGCGGTTTGATATGAAAGTTATAGAAGACAATTATTTTTTTAATAATAAAAACATGATATGACTGAAGTTCACTGGAATTTTATAAAAGTAAGTAAAGCTTAGGAAGACATGTTATTTATTTTTTTGATACGTATCATTACAAAAACCGATGTTTAACGTAAAAAACCTTTTCAATATGACAAACAATAATCTTCATTTTTGGCATTAATTAATCATTTTTACTGTTCACAGTATTCATTTGATTTTTTTTTTTAAATAAATTCAATTCAAATTCTTACGTATGGCAATTTTATGAAATCAACTAAATAAAAATACAAAGTAATGTGATTTTTCTAATAAACTTTGGAGAAAAATCTCTGGTATCTATGTAAAATAATTCTCTAGCAATGAAAATATGCAACGAATATTAAACATAAAATTCGAAAAAAAAAATAGTGAATGATGTTCTGAAATAATCGGCCTTATTCTGGACCAAGATATATTTTAACTGGATGAAAGCATCAACAATAGATTTGGGTTATATTTTGTATTATGTATGATAATTAAAAAACATTCATTTGGTTGAAAATTAATTTTTATCACTCTTTCAATCAATTTCGTAAATATGATATATTGCTGTCATCGTCAAACTTAATTTATTTTTCTGGACCCATCGTGTTTTTACACCCAACATCCCACAGTCAATAAGTGTTATTTTTGAGCCTTTTTTACGGAATGTTTTCATTTATTAATTATTTTAATTTATTTACTCTCATAGCTTCTTCTTCATTAATAAATTAAGTGGGTTTGGAATGATGTATTCTAAGAATATTAAATTTAATAAGGACCCTGTTATTAAAAAAATAGGTTTAAAAATAATAGATACAGAAAAGATATATAAAACAAATTCTTGCATCGATATTAACTCGTAACTATACTAATAAATTTTACACTTATTGCTTCATTCATTTGATTTCTACACATTTATTTTTCTTATTTATTTCAATAGAAAAAAACTGTGAACATAATTATTGTGTGAATAGTTTAAGTATAAAACAATATTTTATTTGAATTTATTTACATACAAATGTTATATTTTTTGTTGACATAATTTATTTAATAATTATAATATAAAAGTATTTACAAAGGAACTTTAACTAATTCATTCGATTGAAGCTCAGCTGAAATTACAACGCATAATATACATATATGTTATTGAATTTCTCTTGTTTGTAACAATACATATTTCGAGAATATTTTTTAAACCTAAATTGAACAAAAAAATATATTGTCAAACACTACTTTAATATGAATGGTGCAACTCTTTGTCTAAAAAAAAAATGTTAATTATGTGCTTAAATCTACACGTATTCGAAACTAGTACATATTTACAAATTTTAGGTTTTTGGCACGATAAAATTTATAAAGTAAGACAGGAAAGCTAAAATTTTTATCACAAAATTCTTTGGTATCTAAATTGAGCATAGAATCATAAAGAATTACATTAGGAAGATTTTTATTACCTATTTTAATTCAGGTATATTTACAGAATTTATCATTAAAAAGTTGACTGACATTAGTAAAATAAAATAAAATCCAGAATTAAAAGTTCATATGTTTACTGGAAACTAAATTATTAGTATGATACATCTAGATGCTACGTAGGTAGTTTTAATCAAGGTATTTCACATTTGAATTTTAAGTTTTTTTGAGAATACGTAAATAGTTGTATAAATTTAAAAAGCTTTTGTCTTTTACGTAAATATGTTAACACAAAAAATGGATTTCTAAGTCTCTGATTAGAATTGACAAATATGTGACTAAATTTATTTATTTTTTTAGATTGATTTTTTTTTGTTGATTGTTGTAGTTATTTGGATGAAAATTATTCTGTATCAAATATGATGGCTTAACATTTAAAAAAAAATAATTGATCATTGTATGCAGATATTGAGATAAAAATTCACTTTAAGGGTTATGTAGACTAGAGAAAAATAAAAAAAACCATTACATGATATACGTAAAAAATACAAAATAGGTATTGATTACATTATCGATTTATATTCTACAATATAGTATAAATATGTTTTAATATTGTGTTAAAATCGACAAATTAATTATTCTTAACACACAATCTTATTTACACATACAATATAATTAATGCCTTAAAATATATGAGAACAAATTAAAACACTTTTTCAACAAAATAATAAATAGGTATTAAAAAATATATCAAATGTTAAGTATACATATGTTTTATGATATATCTTTTAATATAATTATATAATAACACCGTGCTTTTTATTTATTACACAACATCTACGGAGTCCAGCAAGCCGCTCTGACTTGAATGCTGTACAGATGGTCCGTCCAATTCTTCGGGTCATATTTGACTGTCTTTTAAATTCCTAACAGATTCTACAGATGACCTCGGCGTAGCACCTACAAAGGAGCACTCGCGTAGCGATCCGCTACGCCTAACAACGAGCGTCTTAGTGCCATAATCCGTTATAAAATTGTCGTTACGCGCACCACCGCTGCCGTGCACCGTGTGATATCCACAACAGGGAGGGTAGTGTGAAGTAAGGATGCGTTTAAAAGCTTCCCTAAATTCTGTGTTGAATATTGAATAGATGATCGGGTTGAACGCCGAATTGGAATAGCCAAGCCACGAAAGGATCTTGAAAACCAAACCTGAAAAATATTCTCTCATTAGATGTTATAGATATATACAATATACAAGCCAACCTAGTGATCAATTTTACTATCACACTAATTCTTTTTACAGCTTGATTTAATAAAAATCAATAGTAAACTAAATAGCACATAATTTAAAGAAATAATAATATACGTGTGATATTTTAAGTACTATAAAAATGACATGACAATGAAATTTAAGCATAAACTATAATTAAAAACGAGAAAATAGATAATAGAAAATTGAATTTACTTTCTGGATACATTTTATAATTAATATTCCAAAAAAAAAATATTTACAACATCACCGGTTTCACTCAATATGCCTTTTATCTTTCAGAACTCAATTGAAATAGGATTAAAATAGATTTGTTTTGTTCTTCAACTTTATTTACTGTATTAAATGATCACATTTAGGGTGTTTACTGTCAATACTTGGTGGAATGACATTAAAAAAAATACTCATTTATACTAATTCCTCTTTTATTTATCAACTGATCGTTTATTTTTATCTGCATTATCAACTGATAATGCTCGTCATGAGTGAAATCGTTCCTGATCTTATTAAATATACATTTTTCAACTTTGTTTAAAAAATTTGAAGTCACAAACATAATAGAATATTGATAGACTTTAAATGAATGTTTATAGCTTCGTTATTTCATTTGTTTAATTTTCACAAAAAAATCCTCAGACTCGAGCGAAAAACGATGTAAGATTTATTCACATTAAATTCTATCTCCATAAAAAAGATATACAACACAACTGAGTATATATTAGAACGATTATTTTTATAAGTTATTCTACAATTCTTATAGCATAAGTTAATCTAAGTTAGTTATAACAAAACTTAGCCAATTTTAACATTGAAACATTTATCTTCACATAGTACTTAACAAATTAATGCCAACACTACTCTTGGTGTTTAGGTATCATTACAAAATCGAAAGTAATTTCACTTCAGTTTGTGTTTTATAACCGTATTGGAGCTAATAATGGGATCATAAATATTAAAAATGGTCGGTGTATGTATGTAATTTATTACGTGCGATATTAACAGTCGTTATGTTTATAAGAGTAGCGATAAACCTTTTAAGTACAACAAGTAAACGGTTTTTGTGCACGGTTGACTTAAGTACGACATATTTAATAATTAGGTCAATATACGAGTATTAAATAATATGAAATAACAATAGAATAAACCAAGGGGTTTTGTAAGATAATCAGTAACTATTTAATATTATTTTTCTTTTTAAAATGTTTTAATAAATTTGAATCGTTCAAATTTTGTACATTCGCACAAGTTTTGTCACTAATGACCCAGGTTTTGCATTTCGATATCTTCAGGCGTTTACGTGTATAAATGAACTTGAACAGACTTTTGGTAAATAAGTTCATCGTGTATATATAAGAAATAAATGTATCACTATGTTATAAACTATTGATGGCGACATAAATTAATTTTACTAATGATTTTATTATAATGGCGTTCAATTAGCTCAGGCAATATTTACTTAAGCAAATACAGTCTTTGTAAGTCTTTGAAATTAAATGTGATTATCGTTATTATGTTTATAACATGTATAGCCTACTGATTTTAATGGTGGATAGTAGATAGAATTATATTTATTTTTATTTTTCACTAGAAAATTCATAATTATTTTTTGAAATTTAATTATATTTACTTACAATTCTAATTCTCTCAATTCATTATTGGAGATTTTGAAAGATTTAACAGCTCATTTATTATTGTCAAACCACTTAACTGTACCCTATTAATATCTACAATTTCTTGGTAAAACAACTTATGTTCACACGCGTTTTGGTGTAAAATGTTACTCTTTCATCCGCGTTGAACGAGTCATTTTGACATCAACTGATTGGCAAAAGTGTGTGTGTCTTTTTTATCTTAAGGCAGCCATGTGCTCCAAGACTCTAATATTTCTAATATTTTTCCGCTACGGAAATATTCACAACAGTTACATTGCTGTCTATAAATCCCAGATTTATTTGTTTAATGAATCCGATCCTTATTGTTGACAAAGCTTGCTTGACAATTTTTTAAGCTTGTGATTGTTAATATAGAGCTTTAATCTTGCATTTCCTAAATAAATGATTTTACGTCAATACTTTGTGTGGTCTATGATCTTTTGCAAGTTACTATTATATAGAATTTTTTGCAAGCTTAATTTATTTTTTTTGATCAAAGATTGTCTATATAAGACAAGTCGTACCCATTGCTTATATAAATTAGTTTGATAATATTATTATTTCGATTTTAAATTTATTTCATATAAAGGAATGCTTACAAGCCTATGAGTTTCTTAATAAAATGCAACAATTTATAGTAAAATTAGTGCATTAAGTTTATATAGATAACGGCGTTCAAAAATGTTGTGTAAGTATTTTTAACTCGTTCAAAAAGAATTATTAATGTTAATACTTAGACTAATAAAATTTATATTCTTGCCTCCAACTTCTGAAGTGAATTGATTATTTTTATCTAACAAAGTGATAAAATTATGATAGTTAGTAATATCCTAATTTGTAGTGAACAGTGCACAAAGAACTAGGCTAGAGGGTTGGTTATTCTCTACGGTGCTATCAAAGGGAACAAGACTCCTGAGACTGGCATATTAATGGTACATTATATAGTGATGTAGATCGATGGTAAAATGATTTTAACGAATTTATTCTCAGAGATTTCGTTATTTAGAGTGTAATTCATGATTTATGGGTAATTAATTAGCCGATGAATTACTCTTACCTGGTATGCAAGTTTTGCAGAATGCGGCCACAATATTGACGCAAAAAAACGGGACCCAGCACACTAAAAATACTCCCATTATAATACCAACAGTAATTGCAGCTTTATGATCTGACACGTGGTATGGTGACGATTGCACGTGTGTTTGCACGCGCTCGCGTGTTCGTATGCTGCGTGCTCGACTATCTGCAACCTGAACTGTGCGGGTCACCGCACGAATCGACTTCACGTGCTTTTGTGCGTAGCAATACAATCTGGAAATACATACATCTCTTTTACTAAGCATATCAATGAATAATTTTGTTACAGTTATTGCCTAGCTCAAAGCGTAATTTAAAAGAATTATAACTACTAGACCAGCTAGACTATAGCTCGATTAACAGTCTAGGCTACGAGTCTAATAAGCTTACGCCTAAGGTGTCATGATTATTTTATCTGCAGTTATTTATGCTGTTTTCAATGCTTACAGTAAACTCATATTTCACACAGAAACAAATACTTTTGCCAGGCTTTAAATCTGGTTGCAACATATTTTTGAAAGTTTGCAAAGTTTTCTAGCATTCACTTTTTGAAATTTTGCGCGAAACGGAAAAGAGCATAATAACGAAAGAAAGGTTTATAAATGTGCTTAAACTTCAGTTTTTTTTCAAGTGAATATACAATGCAATTATGTTCCACCCTGCTATATTTTGAATCATATGTACGTCTTATAAAGTTTATCTCAGCATAAGTTTTTATTCGAGAACAGCTTGTTACTCAGTGGCTCATTCTCTATTTTTTAAAACAATAAGGAATTTAATGGTGGTATGGTAGAAATAATGGTTGGCTAATTGGTCTCGCTCCGTTTGATTTTTAGGATCAGGTAGATGTGAATTTATTTCGTAAATCACAGATATCAGTGTATTTGGTACTTTTGGTAATTTTTGTAGGTATAAATTGTTTCTGCTAAGCAACTCAGAGCAGAATAAAAATAAATCATTTTTTTAACGGTTTATAAAAAATGTTGAAATTTGATTTTAAATCATTTTCAATATTAGAATACTGGTATTTTTTCATTTTCAAAACCAATATTCCGGTATTAAGAAAACACCGTGATAATCGGGATCACGGTACCCAGAACCCTCATTTTGATATTATTAGGGCTCATTGGTGTTAAAAATAATACCTAGCCTTGGCTTACCTACAGTAAATTCCGATCATAACAATACACGGCACATAAAAAGATATGCAACTGGAAACAATCGCATAAGTTGGCGTCAGGTCCAGTGCACACGTGGGTCTTGGCTCAGGGGGCGCCCGGGCAGCTTCAGCTGGTCTGTGAAGACCAAGTGATATGGGAACAAAGCTGATGAGGGCAGCCAACAGCCATATTGTTGCTATCGTTCCTACTGCCACTCTCCTGGTTACCCATCTGCCGTATCTGAAATAATAATTATTTAGTATTACAGTTTGAAAAACCAACTAAATTAATTATTCATTACTAACATAACAAATTGGCTTTGCCATAGATTTAAAGTTTGCTTAAATTTTCATCAGCTCAACTGGAAAACTAAATGTAGCAAGCTGAAAATATTTACATCAATCCGAATTTTCTAATCAAAATATTTTTTCAAATTATATTCTTTATTGAGATCTAAAGAATTTTTATGCGACGGCCAGATATGACTATTTTGTATTACATTTTTTAACGGTTTTTTTGAAAAATAGTTTATAATATAATTAAGTGAAATAATACTATGGGAAGTATTTTTAGGGAGTTATAACAATGCCGGTTTTGTTTTAAAAAAAATCAAAAGTAGTTTTAAAATCTATAACTCATCAAGTGTCATAAATGATTGTAAAAAAATATAATTGGAAATTATTCAACCTATAATTAATCACACATTTCACAGTAAGACAACTGTAATTATATCTTCAGCTGCTAAATAAATCTATAAGAAATTTGATCGTTAATATAGAGTAAAAACAATATTGAAGGTATAAGGAATTTAATATTTTACCTTAGAGGATCTTTTATGTGAATATATCTATCCAAAGATATAGCACACAAATTCAGAATGGACGCTGTCGAGCACATGACATCACACGCCACCCAAGTGTCACAGAATTGAGCCCCAAACACCCAGTACCCGAGAAGATCGTTCACTCCTGCAAATGTCATCACAGCTGCTGCCACCAACATATCGGCGATGGCCAGAGACGCCAAAAAAAGGTTACCGATCCTCCTCAAGCCTCGGTCGGTATATATTGCGATGCAGACGAGAACATTTCCCGCCACTGACATAAAGATGAGGACTGATAAAAATATTCCTGAAAACAAATTAAAAACATTATTTTGTATTGTTTGGCAAAATGTACATATTGCTTGACAACTTCTGACAACACGCAGTGCAAATACATCTACCCTTTTTAATCTTATTGTTGGACATGAGGAAATAAGCTTATAAATATGTTATTCAAAAGTAATTGTTAATTTAAATTTAAATATGATTATAAAATCATTGGTCGATCTTGTCCGGATCTCACTATGTGTAAATCATTAGGTCCGGCTGCAGACAAACTTTTTCAGATTTAACATATATTGGGTGAAAAGTATTTGCTTAATATTCAAGACCGAAATATCGGTATTGTGCTTTTTTAAAACCCAGCCAAGATTTCAGGATCCTGGTTTGGATAATAGCGGTATTGAAAACTACAAACACAACCCGGCTGCTTAGTAGAGTTGTTAATGCTTCAGAGCCTTCCTCTTTTTTACAGATTTATTACTGATGTATAACTGAATGTATTATCTTTTAGTAGATATAAAGATTGGTCATATTTGTCGCAAGTAAAAATGCATCTTATCTTAAAAGCGGGGCACAAGGAACGATTTATTTGATGAATATGCAGTTCATAACTTTATCAGCAGAAGGGAGTTTTTTTTTAATTCTCTATTAAACGTTCACATGATTTATACAAAATATATTTTTTTTGAAATAGTGTAAGATAGCAAGTATTTTTCATTATTTTGGTATTGCTTTATCCTGATGTTTCAAAATATTCCATAGCTGCTCCAAGGCTTATTAAATTTCATTTCGTGATTCTCGGAAAATCTTAGGAGTTTTTTGGTAACGGTTTTTTTCATGATAGTTACTGAAATAAAACGACTATTTATTTGATTCAGATGTTTATTTGGTTTTTAAAGTTATTTTCCAAAATAATTACGTGCATCTTGTTTTACATATATGTAATAACAATAGTATAAGCGTGATAATCAATATTTCAACACTAAGCCATACTTGGAAAAAATAATGTTGTAACCCATAGATTTCCAAATATTTTAGACCCACTACCCTCTTTTCAGTATTTTTTTTTTATCTATTTGCTACACATAAAATTTACTGATATTTAACATTTTGGAGTATATATTAATTGATACTAATGTGCCACTAATTTTACAGGGCATGGAGTTTCTTATTTTCAAAAAAAATAATCGATTTAACAATTTTTAATGAAATATTGTATGAGAAACGTGATCCATTATCATTTTGTTTGGATGCGTCTGAAAATATGCCTTAAAGCGTTGGTTGTTTTTAAAAAAAATGTCCACTTGCAAGTAAGTTTTTAAATAATCTTTCAATTTTGAAGATCCAAAGATGACCATCGTCCTTCCTCCTAGGGTCTTAAGAGGGCCATCGCTTAACCTAGGGCCAGCATGTCTTACTTAGTTCCCTCCAGTACTCCCAGGCGGGCAATTAGTCCACTTTTGAAATCCATGCTATAAGCGAAAAATATCTGAAAATAGCTGCTACATTTGTTGGTGTGGGGTGAACGAAAACATTGATAAGCATGTATTTTTTTTTGTTCAAAAACCTAAGCAACTTAGTAAAATTCTTAATAACATTAAAACTACATCTAAAAAACAGCATGTTTTAAGTTTTACATTCGATAACAAAACGAAGAATCAAACACGCTGCTACATTATTCATAATATATATGGAAGCGGTCAGAATAATAAATATTAATTTGGAGGAAATGTGTGACACAGTATGACACGGAGTGACGGTTAAAGCACAAGGGTCTACGTCGCACGCAACCAACCTTCATAAAACCAGGCACTTTTGTCGAAGGCATTTTTTCGTAGACACGAAAACATAAGGATTTTTACTTGATCCACAAGATATTGCTTAAAATATTGCATTGGCTTTTTTTACATGATGAATTACTATGACAAATTTAGCGGCCACAAAAAAGTATTTTGCTAACTTGAGAAAACAAAGACGACAGTCTCCAAGCTTTATCGAATATGAATTTGGTATGTCATCGTGTAAAACTAGTCATTCCGCTGTATTTTGTACTTTTTGTTTTGAAAAATTAAAATCTAGTTTAAAACAAAGGTGGCACTTTACGTAGTACTGCATAGCAAACAAGACAGCTATTTATGCATTTCACAAATTAATATTAATTTCATTTAAACAGCAAGACATTTTTAAAATAAATGAATATTGAACATTAGTTTTAACGATTATCCGCAAAAGAAAAAAATACGCTAAAACTGATTCGCCAACATTTTAATATTACGAAAACTGCCGCCTTTGTGTCCTGAGACCTCAAATATTTTTTTTTTTTTAGAAAAATACTATTATCTTCACAGTGCAATTGTTAAACTTTGATTCAACGGACTGTTGTGTGTGAGGATATATCCGTTAAAATTATATCTTAAATCCTTTATATCTTAATTCAGATACTATAGATTTTTGAATACGTTTTAAAATTTATTGAAAAAATAAACCACAAAACACATGTTTACATAGGTTTTGAAAAGTTTCCATAAGTAAATGAAAGATGTTGCGTGGTATAAGAACATAATATGTGATTTTTTGTGAAGAAACGGTTTTTTTTTAAATTAGTCCATTACACCGATGTTCATTTTATCGCGATCGTACTGTACAACTGCCATAATAATGGTTTAATTATAAAACTTTCCAGACCAGTAGTTGCTGCTTAGTTATCGAATTTGAAAATGAATGCTTTACACACTGATTTTCATATATTTATGTATATTGTATTCAACATTATGATTTCATTTCTTTTCACCCATTCACTTTTTAAAACTTATTTATGGGTGGAGAAATTATTCTTAACTAACCATTAGTGCTTTTATCAGTAACACCGATATTAAAAAGTATCGTGTTACTTATTATCTTTTATTAAATACCTAATTAAATTAACGTTATATAATTTATTTTACTATTTAACTTAAAATTATTTTCCGAGAACGACGAGTAAAGTTTTAAGTGAGGTCTGCAATACTTTTGTGGGATCAAGTATATAAACAGTAGAAGCGTAATTTGTCGCTACCACAATCTTAAATTGAAATTATCAAATATTCATCGTTATGGGTCCGTACGCTTTTATCCCTTAAAAGGGACAGGCAAAGTTAATCACTAGAACTTTCCGTAAACTGAAAGTTTCGGCTTTGTCAATCAGGATTATGAGAGGTTTTTAGTCTAAAATGTTTTTGTTATTATATATGAAACTGGTCGCAATTTGAGTGTTTTATTTACACACATACACTGAGCAATTTTTTTCCAAAACAAAGGCTTTTGACATTATGTTTTGTTTTAGATGAAACCTTTCTTTAATCATTTGCTAGAAAAACAATCATCCAAGAAATTCTCAGTAATGATTTATTTTTAATGTTGTGTAAGTAATAGATAAATGAGTGGTGCTGCCATTTTGTGCTAATGGGTTTTGAAATAATTTTAATCTCCAAATGGACAATTTCACAAATTGATTTCTCAATTGATTAATTGATTTCAAGCCAAAGAGATATATATCTTTGATCTTTAAATTACTTTTCAATCATCCTTTCTGGTCAGAGCGCAAAGTCCTATCCTAGCTTCATTCTTCTCATTCAACATTTTCTGAAAGACAACATACTGACCAGTTTAATGTATTTTGTCAAAGTGTTCGATAAGGACTACGTAAGACAAACATTGACATTGGATCTGGTAGAATACGTACTTGGTAATATTGACAAAAAGTGATAAATGTAACATTGATTTTCTTTGAAAAAATTGTATTTCATACAAGTCTTTTTTTTCAACAAGTCTGCAAAATTTATATGACATACAGTACTACCACGACCTACAAGTGTCCTAGCTTATGAGTTTTTTTAAGATGCACACCGTCGCTTGATTGTTTTTTTTTTATTTTACTTGCGAACCAAATTTCGAATTACGAGGTAGCTGTTTCATACAGAAAGTGCATGGGCAGATTGATAAAAGAACAAAGCATACAAAACTTTACATGGAATTGGTACCATGGATAAACCAGATTTAGATAGGGAAGTGAGATAAATATTGGGATTTGAGAAATACTTAGAATTTTTTGAAAAGAAACTTTCAGAAATAGACTTGCCTAACACATTTATAACAAATTACAAGCAAGACGAAACAAACATTTTTACTAAAGCATGGGAAAAAAAGGAAAAATTGATGATATGTCTTTTGATAGTTTTTCTAATTCCAAAACCTATATAAGAAAAATAAGGTGCTTTTTTGACTAGAACGAATTAATGGTCTAGGTAATTTGAGTTACAAGCTCAGTCACAGAACGAATAAAGCTCCTATGACAAATTATTACTGTTTTAATTAATGTATATAATACGACTGTATATTAAAAGAAAAGATTCAATATTAAACTAAATTTAAAATTTAGTACTTCTTATGGACTTATATAATTTTTATAATGGAAACAAAATATCTGTCCAAAAAAGTTCTCATTACTAGGAAATAAATAAAAACAGTTCCAAAATTCATTGCACATCATTTTTGATTATGTCACACATTGATATATGAAAACACGCCTTGTTTTTTTATGCGCACTAATTAATATTTTGCTTTAAAAAGTTTAAAAGCAAAATAATTGCCGTCATTTCCCGGAATATTTTAATTTATGTAATTGCTATTTTAGAGTAATGAAAGCATGTGAAATGTATTCAAGAAACATCTATAGTAATAAATTATTAATCCTCTACCAACTAATTCTAAAGCCTCGTATATACTAATTGAGAAATGAAATCATTTCAGTATAGAACCTAGTACAAAGGATTTGTATAAAAATTTATTGTTATGCGATACCTCATTTAAAAAGTAATTCCACATTCCGTTTAAGAATTTCTGTTTTATTTTTCATCCAACATGTAAACATCCCTTTTAAATTCTTAAGACGTATTATGTAGTAAATTATGCTGTAAAATGTGTTGATTTGTTGGCGTAGAGTGAGATAGCAGTGTAGTAAGGCGACTCTTATGAGTTATGATTTATGGTGAACATTTATTTATACACAGAATTTTTATTTAGTATTTGTAAAACTGTGCACATTTAACTTTTTATCTGTACCATTCCGAGTTAACAAACAAATACACATATATTTGTGAAGAGAATATTGATACAAATGATGGCGCTTGAACATGAGTGATGGTTAGCTAATTGTTTTCGCTACGTCCCGTTATTTTAAGATTGGAAGAGTTGGAGGGAATTTTTAGACATCACATACGGTTCGAAAAGAAATAGATAAATCAATTGAAAAAAAATGTTTTTTGTACTGGGACTCGAACCCGTGAGATCCGTCTCGAAAGTTAATGACGTTAACCAATACGACGGCTCCGTGGCTACTTTTGAGTGTAGCTTACTAATGTTTTGATAATTTTTGATACCGAGACTAACATTCAAATACTTGATACAGTTGAATAGTGCAATTAAAAAAAGAAGATATTCGTATCTAAAAGACAATTCATTAATTAAAAAAAAACCCTTAATTATGCATAAAATAATCTAAGTATCTCTGTAATAAAATTAATTACGTGCCAGGAGCATGAGCCTCTAAATTATTAAAATAAAAACGATTTTGTTTTAACACGTCCTTTTTTGGGTCGCTTTTTTCATTAAAAACGAGTTTATCCATTTTTATTTTACTTGAAACTTTGTGTACAAATCTAAGCAGAGGATATTAATTATTAACATTCATAATTTCAAAAGATTTTATTTCCCATCGCCAGGAGGCGTTATCTGTAAGTGACAGAAAGCGCGGGAAAATTTCGCGCGCTTTCATCTGTCACATGCTGTGGGCTTCTGGTGTTGTTGGTAAGCTAAAAAGGATTTAATTAAACCGCGCTCAAATCGCTGATGAGACTTGTAGCACTTGGAAATTTGATTTAGTAAGGCGGTAGGGTTATATGTGATGATATAATAAAAAATACGGTAACATTTTTCAAGATTATTTTAATGATATTTTAATTTTAACTCGAAGACCACAGTCGTATAAGGGTTGGTTTTATTAAAAAAAAACCTAAGCATATTGCTACATCAATGTGAAAGTAGGACAAAATACAAATATATATATTTATTTAAAATATATAGAGTTTAGTTATTTGGATAATTTAATACATATTTTATTACATTGTCACTGAATCCCTGTTGGGCAATATCCACGTTAGTTGTATTTTAAAATTACAAAAAAAAACTTTTCAATTCGTTTGATATTTAAACGAATAAAATTGAGGGTATTATTTTCAAACACGGTGCTCATTCCAAAATGGTTCAAAATGAAAATTTCATTTCATTTTTACTATTACTATTTTTATCTACTAAATTACATTGATGGTTCATGTTTCAACAATTTTTGAATAATCCTAGTTTACAAATCAATTTCCTCAATAATGTTAATTTTCTTATAAAATAGCTTTACGATGTTTAGTATGAATATTGTATTTAAATAGCCGCAACACGTGTCACAGCTTGTAATACAATCAGTGGAATAACAAAATAAAGTAAAATCCCCATTTACACTAAAGTCGAGACAGTGTAATTCGGGGTAGTGTAATTGGGGGTTCCACTGTAGTCATATTTATTTGAATATTATATAAGTGTATTTCCCTTGAAAGCAGTATATTTCAATTCTTCTGTCGTGTTGATATTGATCTGTAATTTAAAATTAGAACACTTTTAAAGACACATACAAATAATGTTTTTAGATTTTAGCCGCTTTTTTTTCAAATATAATCATGAAAAACTTAAATAAATATAAATCGTTGTCATTCACTCAACCTCCCTTGAAAGAGTACATATACATATATGTTTCGTCAGTTTATACATAAACAAAAAAAAACACCATAAACAGGACTTTAAATTAAGATATTTTAAGCGTGTGAAAGACAATTCGACCGTGTCAAAATAAAGTCTACATGGCTACGTGACCGGCAAATTTATTTATTGAATATAAAATAGTACAAATGTGCTTTAATTCAACACACACTTATTTAGACAAATAAAGCATAAGGTAGGTAAGCAAAATAATTATCCTCTAGAACATCTCAAACGATTTCTATTTATGTAATAATGATACGTCACTGATAGGATGTTCGTGTTTCAGCTTGAAACGACTGCTTAGGGGTTGATTTATGATCAGCCATAAGAACAGGTGATAGCCTCGATCAATTCCCACTCTCACTCACTCTTGAACAAATATTGATGAATAAGCTTTGTTAAGAGCGCTTGAAAACAATTTTCTAGGTTATCTAAAGTAATATTGCTTTCCATTTAGGTGATTGGTAAATTCTATCAATATAACAAAAGTCAAACGTTAGATTGTTATTTGTACTGCTAGTTATTTTGGTTTGTTGGAATTCTCTGAATAATAATAATTTATTTATATTGGAAGTAAAGCATACAACAACAATCCCTAATTTTTTTGTACTATCAAAAACAACTTCTTAAACTCAAATTTGAGTTAGAAATAAACTCAACTCATTCCAAAATTACAATTATAGGAAAGACGAAAAAGTAGCTTAAAATAAAAAAAAAAATATTTTTAAATATATTTGCACTAAAAAAACGTAAGATTTCCTGTTAGCCAAGCCCTGAAAAAATAAGAACGTCCTGGCTTAATAATCAAGAGATTGGTTCGACATGAATATGGTAAACAATTTTCTATAGCTACGACGATAGCGTAATAACGAAATAGCTATTAACAATAGAGTATGATTCTTGTCAAACTTTCGTTAATACTGACTCAGTGAATATTCATATAATATAAAAATGTATTTCGTTTACATGCTTTTGAATATCTTAAGGATATAATTTTAAACTATATAATGACATTTTTACTACTTCTAAGAAACAAATTACATGTTTTCCGACGCTTTGAAAAGCATTTTTAGACTAAATAAATCATAAAAGTAAGCTATTTTATGTGGAATAACATACTGTTACAATTACAAAAATAATCGTGGACAATTGCTTAAAAGAACAAAATATTTTAAGAAATTTTATTTTTGGAATTATACTTTACCTACAAATTGATTTTATTTAACATTTTTGTGTTGTTAACAATTGACCAACAAATTATATCAACGACGCTGTATAACTCTTTTTGTTCAGAGAGGTTAAGAAAAAATACTAACCATTAATCAAATTAATACACTTGTTCAGATAGCGGAAATGGGCAAAGACAATAGATTACGTCGCATAAGCATGTTCTGTTTAAATAAATTACGTGGCATAAAAATAATGTTACTGTTTTATGTAAATACACGCGTAACCTTTGTAATAAAACATTGTTGGCTTTGGTATTCATAGTGGCATTCGCGCATTATTTTTAAAGGCATCACGTAGCAATTTCATTGCAAATAAACCTCTTAATTTGCGTCTGCTAATAATACTTTCTATAAATTAAAGCAATTATTTTTACCGCTCTACATAACTCTTAGTGAAAACGCTCTTTAAGAAACTTAAGTACACTATTTGTGACCCATTACGTAATTAAAATTACTGCGTTATAAAATTTTTGCTTTATATTATCCTCATAACGCTTACATACTATATCTTTAATCCATCAAAAGTAGTCATCATTGCATCATTCCTGAATTTATGAGTACAACCATTTTCTTGCTAATACATTATTTTTTATTGCATATCTAACATACACGTAGGAGAATTTATTCTCTGGCTTTGTTTTAGTTCTTCGAGTTTCGTTAATCTGTGATGATATTGTTTATTTCTATTTCGTTTAAATGTTGCCGACAGAAATTCGTGTTTACTGCACAGGTGAAAAATTCACTGTCAAGCCATTATAGGTTAAATATACTTGTATATTTACATTCATATACATACGATCATACAATACATATACGAAAACCAATGAATCAGTCTTGTGACACGAAGCTTCATATTTTCGTCTTACTTTTTTTTCAATCTATGATTCGTTGTTTTTGTCTAAAACAATAAATATGTATTGTCTCGTCATAATTATGAAACTAAGAGATCGTTGAGTTATATTATTAAACTGCGTATATGTGAATTTATTGAGAGATTTTCCGAACAAAATCATGAATAGCATGTATGTATTTTTAAGTTTCTATGTAGCATCATGTTGCGACGTAACACGGGGGTTGAAATATTTCGTTTGTTTATATCGCAATTATTTATTTTGTACAATCTGGAAAGTTTTCAGATGCTCATAGAGCATACATTATGATTGAGCGAGTTATTACTGTATCAAGAAGCAGTTTTCTTTTAAGAGTATGTTTGCTATTCGTATAAAGCAGTAGTTCCCAAACTTATTATGCTTATGGACCCCTTTCAATGCAAAAACTGGACCATGGACCCCCAAGTGAAAAAATGAATTTCCTTAAAGGGTGATTTTTTTATTCATGTCCGTTTTCAATGTGGAGCATATGGTCCGTAATTGGGGTATGTCAACAGAAGTTTTTTTCTCGAGAACTGTTTCTCACTCAGTTGCTCAACCCTTTTTGTCAAAGAGAATTAGGATAGAATAATAATGCTAGGACACGACTGGTGGTTGGCAAATATGAACTCTTATTACGACCTATTGAGTATTGACCTCACGCTTATTTGATCATTTTTTGCAAATATATACTTTTTTTATTTTTGCCGTGGTTTGATATCACCTAAAACGGATTGATCCGCTGTATATTGAATATCTGGTGAAGAGAATAAGTATAGACATGGCTTCCCAAGCTATGTTATGCGGAACATCGTTACTACCAGGCAAGACGGAAAAAGACTTGTGTGAACGGCCAGCTTGTAGCGTGTGCAAAGTGTGCTGCGCACACAAGTGCACGGGCGACGCACTTAGATTTTAACACTATCAACTCATTTATTTCTAGTTTTAAGAGGCGCTTAATGTATTTATGAAAAATCAGACGGCCATTTGCTCCATATTGTGAGCGAACATTCACAAAAAGTTTATAAAACTTATTTTTCAATATTTATAGGAAATAAACAGATTAAATTCAGTAAATCTATGCTGTGTTAACCACTATTCCTATTTTCGCTCTTTCCTTATATCACTACGCTCTTCGAAAATAAGAGGTTCAGCAACTGGACTTCAAATAGTTCTTGGAGAAAAAACATACGGTAATACCAGTCCATAGTGGAGCATCCTGCGACTTTCCCTCTTTAGTAAGGCCCTAAGAAGGAAACGCTTACTACGAGTCCTCGTTGCTCCGTCTAAATCTGTTAACAATGTCTAACAAGTGACAAATTATGTAAAACAAATAATTATTTCTTTACAACTATGAATTTAACATTCAACTATTGTAAACAATTCTAGTTACTCTAACAACTCCTTGAAGAGTACAACCTTAGTAAAGCCTTCACAAGGATAGGCTAACAACAAGTTCTCGTTACTCTGTCAAAATCATTGTGTTTTGTCAAATAAGTTATACGATATAGAAAGCCTAACAACAAGTCCTCGTTGCTCCGTCATAATATTTTTATGAGGTGGAACAAGTAATAAGCTGTTATAGCTTGCTTACTCCTATAGAGAGAATTTCTTCTCAATCTGGCACTCGTTTGTGGAAGCTCTGACTTAAGAATAAGAATACTTAAAAGTTGTCAGTAACAGATCGTGATAAAATAGTTACACATTATATTATATATTGCGCCTCCTATGTGATTAAAAGCCTTTAATCAATAAGTCCAATTGTCATTTACATTGAACCACTACTTGTCTACTGCCACTAACTACCTTTTTGCTCTGGTCAATCTTTTATATTCGATCTATATCGATTTATATAAGATTGCCTTAAAATGATCTCACAATTTTATATATTCAGTCAATATATACAGGCATAGTTGTATTATCATCAAATGAATATGAAATTTCAAATATCCAAGCCTATGCATTGGTTAGAGACAAAATATTTCGTTCTGTTTTAAATAATCTGGTCTTGAACCGTTCCGAAAATAGCGCTATATGTAGTAATCTGTCGCACCTCTCTCATATTATGCAAATATTTATGATCTTTGAAAACGATATCAATCAATGATGACCTATTAAAAAAAAATCGTCCATGTTAAACTACCGTCAAAGAAACCAATATTATGTGTTTTTCTTCCAAACACAATATTTAATATAATTTAACATCACAGAACTTCATTTGAACGTATAAAAACTTAATTCATGAATTCTTATACAAAAAATATAAAGGTCATTTTATACTACAGATAAAACAAAAGTAATTAATTAATAAGTAACTTTATAAAAGAAAGGAAATAGTTTCAAACTATAAGGCGTCAAAAATATGAAATGAGGTCGATAAAAAGGAAGATTGATTAAAAAATCCTGCACCATTGTTTCCAATCGTTCAACGGTACTTTTTTCATGAAAACTGACTTGTCGGGGATGGAAAATATAAGTGAAACTAAATGTTTTGTTTGTAAAAACAAACATAGAGAAATGATGTTGTACATATTTTTTTTAAAAAATATTGCATAGATTTGATATGCTTAATTATTATGAGTGAATATAACTCCAAAAGATAAATAAGGGAATTAGTCGAAATTTAACCTGTGTGAGTGAGAAACTGGCTCAGTGGTGAAAAATAAATAATTAACCAAAGAATGTTACTTATAAAAGCATGTTGAGTTTTTTTGCTATGCCTATCAATTTAGTAACTCTCAGATTTTAAAATATTAAAAGATTGTGTAAAATAATGATGTTAGATTTTTGTCATACATATATTAGAAATAATTATGAAACATAATTTTATTACGTAGTAAATAAACACTAATAAAAACGTTTCCTTTTAATTATTCATTTGATTTTTTAACAAAGAACTCTGAAACAGGAAAACTCCGTAAGAAAATTTTCCATTGCTGGGAATACGCTGCTGTTTTAGTGCAAACGGTCTTTAAAATTTAAGTGAAAATGTTCTCATAACTTTGTCACAAAATCTTATTATTTCTCACTGCATAAAGCTTTGGCGTCATTTTGTTATGACTTTTTTATACCCCAATTGAAAAGTTAGGCTACTTTACTACAAACATGAAATTTTATAGCTCGACTTCATAAATTTTGCCTCTGATATTATTTTTAATAGACTTATATTTCATAATGAAGTACGTATTTGGTGATTTGAAAGTTATTGATTTCTGTTAAATTAAGAACATATAAGGCCTGTAACAATTAAGTAACAAATTATTTTTATAACGGCACCGTTACGATAGCGTGCACGACAAATCCACCCGACAAAGACGCGCACCAACACAAGCACGTTGGGCAAAATCATAAACAAAATACATATTCTAATCAAAAGTTGATAATATACATACATGTAATGTTGATTTAACTTTTGATGAAATGATCATAATTCGTTGTAAAATTACAATTATTTTATTAATTATTTTTAATATAAAGAAATTACATAAAATAAACAATCGTTTGTAATAAAGTAAAATAGGAACACTTCTAAATAAAATTCAATAAAATTCTTCAATAAAATCTTAATCTTAAAGATAGTTAAGAAGAAACATTAAATAACGATATTATATAAATACGACAATAAAAATAACCCTAAATACAATTAACTAAATAAATAACGATAGAATTAATAATATGAAATTTTAAAAGAATATTTCCGAGGTCCCGTCCAATTTTGTGATCCCGGAATCCTGGGATAATGATGGTATTAATCTAGGATTTCGGCATTGAGGAGATTTTAGAAAGTCGACTTTTAGAAAATCCCGAATTTTTACAAGATTTTATGGAAAAATTGTCAACCTCAAAATTTGACTATTACAAAAAGGGTCCGGGATTGAATGCCCTACTTTTTGCTTCATCACCGTTCAGTTCAAGACGCACAGCAAGAATTTTCGTAATACGTCGTTTTAGGGTTTTTTTATAAATACATTGCAAGACAGTTCAACAGTTAAGTTCGCACCATATTTTACTGCATGCAAGATATTCAATTATTTTAACAATATTTTGCATTGTGGACAAATAGAAAAAAAAACCTATTTATAGATTTAAGAATCCATAAAATATAAACACATTGTCGAACTACGTTTAATGTTTTAGTTATGTTTACCAAAAAAAATATGCGAGTACGTGCTATTTGATATTTACTTGTTCATATTTTTTTCATATAAGCCTTTTTCCGCCGACCACTTTTTGCGAACACGCAAAACTGACAAAAACATGCAAAAATTTTCGTGAATCATGGCGTTTGGTTTTTATTTCAATATTTATTAAAGATGGAATTTTAATGAAATTCCTCAATCACCCACATTATAATATTATGTTATAAACCCGTGTGTATTATATTTTATTTTTTGCACAGTATGTTACTGTGTAGTATGTAGTTTTCGAATATTTATATTGAAGTTAGTGGTAATCAATTGTGGATGAATTGTTTTTATAAAACAATATATATTAGAACATATATTAAATGTTTTAAATCACATGCTAATGAGTTTTTTTCTTATTCCATCTGTAACTCAAGACTGCTAATAAATCTTAAATTGACGGTTCGTTTTAAGATAGAATCTATAATTCTTGCTATTGCATATTTCTGCCGAGCGTGCTGAAATACCATCACTATTTGAGAGGGAAAAACGCTCATATCTCATTAAACATGAAGCTACGCCTTTAACCTATAATTTTACGCAATTTTCATAATTTCAGATCATTATCAATGTAGGTTCTACCCATTACTAAAATTGTGCACATGTGGTTATATTAAACGTTTACACAACACCAAAACATTGCAGTATTGATGTACTTAGTTGAAGCGGTTCTTGTTACAACTTGTTGAAGTAGTCTGTTCCGGACTTTTGAACAAGAGCGCTCTCTTGTCAAAGGGGATGGTTGCTTACTGTGCTTGTTGGTTTAATGCGTCATAAAGAGCCCTCTTTAAACTCTCACTACCACTCAATTTTTTTTTTGTATGATAAATTAAAGAGATGTTACTCTTTTCACGCATTGAATCTTTGTGAATATGTACTTAAATATTTTTTCTTCTTTGACGGAAAACCACATTTTTTTTGAAAAAAAATAAAAGAGTTGTCCTTTTTTTAATTTTTGAGTGTTTTGATAACATTTTATCTTATAAAATGTGTATTTTTTTATTTAAATGCTAAAATTAAAGTGTGAAATCAAGTCAATATATTATACGTTCACTACGCAATGTATGAATTAATTAACATTTTTATTTAAAGCTTACATTTTTACGACTCGCATTCAGTTTGAGCAATAAATTTACTGATGAAAGTTAAGCAAAGTAAAATGACTACGTACATGATACTATACTGTACTTGAAATAGAAATTAAATAACGGTTTAGGTTAGTAATTGTGGTAATTAGAAAGAGGTAGAAAATGACAAAAAGATACTGAAATTTTTGTGGTGATAAATGTGTCAGAAACCAGTTACACACAACTGCGTGATTGTGCCAGTGGCTCAACCTATAGCAGTGTAGAATAAATAGTTGGCGAGTGGCAATACGATGTAGTAAAAGTACACATTGACTATTTAAAAAGACTGTTTTTCTCTTGTTTATACTGTAAATGAATAAAATGTGTATTTACATTGACTTACAAATTTATGCATTGGCTAAGCGCATAATTTAACTGTTTCGTGTATGACTGATATATGATGAAGTATCAATTATAATACAAGGATTGTCTAGCTGAGCAGTATACGTTACTAAACTTATTTTTTAAATTATAGCGTTTCTTTCAGATATAAAAAAGTCACTTTAATTTTACTATATCACACACATACTTCAATACACTTCGTTGTAGACTTAACTATAGCTATTTGAACAAAAAAATCTTCTCTGATCTCTAATTTTTTCAGATATATATATATATTTTATGTTGTAAGCGAGCCAATTTTTCAAATAAATAGTTCAATAAAAAACTCAATATATTAAATACTTATTATTTATAGCTTGAATGATCACTATTATTTCAATAAATACATTCAAGTTAGTACTTTTTGTATGTATTCCTAAACCTTATTTTCTACACACTATGTTTTTTAGAAACTTGATACAATATATTGCCATTCAGATTTGCAATGATTATTGTGCTTTCCAAGATATAACATACAAACTTTACAGAACGTTTTTGTAATTAAAACAACTATTGTATTCATACCCACCCCACGTAAACTGCGGAGGTCTAATACATGAGAACTTCTATAACAACTGTAATTTACATCATTTGTAATAGTTTCAATGTGTTACTGAAAAAGTTTTTCAATAAAGGTGACGTGCTGTCTTTGCTAAATTTACTCTATAACGAGCAATATATGGTAATAAAGAATGCTTTGTCAAATATAACTTACCAATTAAAGTGTTTACTCAATTAAAAAAAGAGAAAATTTATTGTTTATTGCCCGGATTCATTTTTTATATGATAATATGTCTTTTAATACAAAACTGTCTGATGTTAAAAAAAATAGGTTGGGTCCGTTGTGGTCAATGTCGTTGGTTTCCGTGACGGATCTCACGGGTTCAAATCCTAGTGCAAATCGCTTTTTTTTAAAAATCGAATTATGATTTCTGTTCAAACCCTTGAGTATTTATGGTGTCTGAAATTTTCCTCTCGTCCTATTGCAATCCTTAAAATAACGAAGTAACGAAAGGTATAAGCTCACCGTTTTTCCGGTACTAACCAAATCTTTCCATCTCTACTCTCTTTAATAAGAGAGGTTGAGATACTTCTATAAGGAAAGCATATACTCCACATTGAGAGTAGACTTTGATTTTTTAAAATAGTCTCTTATTCTGTAACCTATTATTTGTTTATTTACAATCAACACATAATTGATGACATGTCAGTCAAATGGAAGAAAAAGTATATCTATTTAATAGTCGATAATGTCCGAAGGATGTCCCCGATTTCCCCTCCCCCTGCCCCTCCCCCTCCTCCACCCCAGCACAACTGGGACCATTTTTTTATTCATACTAAAGACATATTTCGATTATGTCAATGTCGTAGGTCGATTTATGCCACTACGAAAAATGATTGTAAGCAAACTTGAACATTATTCCAAAAAATTCTGTTACTACGAAAAATAGTTGTTGGCAAACTTAAACATTATTCCAAAAAATAAATATTTTACGACATTTCTGCTACTACGAAAAATGGTTGTTAGCAAACTTAAACATTATTCCAAAAATTAAATAATTTACGACATTTCGGCTACTACGAAAAATGGTTGTTAGCAAACTTAAAAATTATTCCATAAATTAAATATTTTACGAAATTTCCGCTACTACGAAAAATGGTTGTTAGCAAACTTAAACATTATTCCAAAAATTAAATAATTTACGACATTTCGGCTACCACGAAAAATGGTTGTTAGCAAACATAAACATTATTCTAAAAAATAAATAATACACAAAATTTCTGCTACTACGAAAAATGGTTGTTAGCAAACTTAAACATTATTCCAGAAATTAAATAATTTATGACATTTCGGCTACTGCGAAAAATGGTTGTTAGCAAACTTAAACATTATTCCAAAAATTAAATATTTTACGAAATTTCTGCTACTACGAAAAATGGTTGTTAGCAAACTTAAACATTATTCCAAAAATTAAATAATTTACAAATTTTCTGCTATCTGGATATGGATCTGTCGGCCCCGTCGGTCATGCCGACTTGGTTGCATCTAAGGCAAATTATAGGGCATTTAAAGAATTCTTGGATAAATAGTTGAGTTAAATAGATAAAATCTAATATTTTCAACTACACTTAATTATTTATTAACTTTTAATTTCTGCACACTGTTGTGCATGCAACCAAGTCTTGAGGAATTTCTTCTCGGGACATTTCTGGCAAAATTTTGAACACGACTAACGTTGTTACGCTACGGAATACACCCTATAAAAGAGTGTGAAGCCGTAGCGGGTGGTGGTGGGTACAATGTGGAGTACCCTAGGGAAAAATAAAATGGAGTTCATTTATTATGTGTTATCAGATTATATACATATATAATAATAAATATGCATTCAATTGTTCATGCCAGTAAATTTCTGACTTTTCTATAATGCAACAAAAATCTTACGTTGCTGGGCAACGGGCTTACAGCTAGTTTATATTACATTATCAACAATGGGAATTTCCCATCAGTTACAAATAGTTCTTGTAGATTTTTTTGTTGTTGTGATACATTCTAATTAGGAGCGGAAAGGGATACAAAAATATATTCAAAGTCTTTTTTATCATACTTTATGAGATGAGAGGTATTCTCAGCAATAGCTCTTTTTATTCGAGCAATTTAAAAAAATACTGCAAGGCCTTCATGCTACATTTAAATATCTTTATTGATAAATGGGTAGTTTTCTTGTTCAATTTGCAAAATCATAATATTTTATTTCTTCTACAAAGGCTCGTTGTGCTTTTTATTTGAACAAAAAAACAGTAAAAAAATTGTATGAGTTATTTGCTTCTAAAACAAAATCGAGTCCCTTTAACTGATTTTGGAATTTGTTGACGAAAAAAATATCGGGCATTTTTTTTCATCACACACTTTGTAACGCCGATTTCAGTAGATTTAACAACGTTGAGGGTTATCAGGGATATGCGGATCTAAAAACAATTTTATGCGGATTTAACGCAAAATAATTCTCGCAAATGCCTTTTTTCATTTTTCATTTCCATCACAATTCATAAAGCAAACCGAATTAGATTATTCTCTCAAATGCCAAAATTGGTGTGAATTTATTTCAGAACGTGACGTCAAATACTCAATTAGGGCCTAAGAAAATTCAATAATTGATGAAAACACCAAAAAGAAAAATAATAAGATATTTTTATGTCTACCTGTATAAAGTATTTTGTTTTAGATAATACAATACAGTTTTAATACGCGATAAGTTAAAAATTTTAAAGAATTTATCAAAAAGATAATATTTAAAACAAACAATGTATTTTCGTTTTATTTTAAGGAATAAAACAAAGTGTTGCCCCAAGGAACTCAGGTTGGAAGACAGTTAATTAAGTCAGTACCTATACCAATATAACTGAAGTTCAAGATCTTGATGGGATTTAAATATCAAATACAAATTTATGTCAAATTTTGGTTATAAGTTTGCCTACTTAAATATTATACTGTAAAATTCTTTCTGTAAAGAAGTTATCAGTAAAACTAACATTTAACATTTTCAAATACACATTATACCTATGTTTCTGCAGCCAAATTATTTATGCATCATTGAGATACATTATTATTTACTATTCATCTATAGTAAGAAAACAGTAGCACGAATTTTTTATCTTACATCTTCGACTTATTTGATATACTCTCTAGAATGAATTATTATGGTGTTTAGACTATAAAATAAATGATTTTTATTAGATAAACAATGAGTAAAGTTATGTTAGAAGTTAGAACCATAAGTAAAGAAATTTAGTTACATTTAGTCATTGATCGGCTTCATGGCTTAAAAGACCATAGAAAAATATTTTGACTGTTTAAAAGTTGGCAATTATTGTTTATTTTTGTTCTGCAGTGAAACTGAAGGTCATGAAGTTATAATTGAAAGAATATTAAAGGTGAATGAATAATTAAAACAAATTATTAAATAAATTGAATTTAAAGAATAATGGCAACATTATTTTATGAAACTGGTTAAATTAATAGGCTGAGCGATAAAATTTGTACAAATTTTGGATTTAATTTGTTATCTTTTTTACAATGCACTGTTGAGTTGGTATATTAAAGCAAAATCGAATAAAAGATCTATGATTAGTTTTTCTTATAATTAAGAATATCTAGTGATCAAGATCAAAATCTGTCAATTTATTTCTCAACCCAACGAATGAGATACTAATATATTGAGAAATAATTTCGAGTGCGTATATAACTCGATTCGACTAATAAATACTCAATATCAGCATGACGAGAAGAGATATTTTAGTCTGTGTAATTTGCTTATATTGCGGTCGCTCTACCAAAAAGTGGTTTCAGCTAAGCGAAAAATTTGATTATGTCGTGGCTCTATCGAATTAAGCTTGCACCCCAGCTATGCTCACTCGGTTAACTAGCGTAATTGCGGATCGCACCACAACTTGAAAAAACAGCTTGCTTCGTGTAAATTCTATAAATTTCAAAACGCTATTTTATTCTAACCCGTTTAATTTTATTCTGGATTTTTTTCACAGTAAATTTTTACTTAAACATAACAAATAGGAATTTGCGTTTATTTATTTAATCATTTAAACCAATAACAGTCTATATAAAACTGTAAATAAGTTAAATTAAATATTTTATAAAGTCAGACGCTTATTAAATATGCAATAAATCTATCTACCAAGTTTTCTCGGAGGAGACCTATCTAAACTCATTCCTACAAAAAACTTTTTTATCATTATCATAGCGCAGAGGCTCTCAACATGTGGGGTGTTTCCCTGAAGAGGAATCGTTAGATTGCTATATTCTTGTTTTTTTTAGTTTTTTTTCTGCCTTTTTTTGATTAAAAAAATATTCAGAATTTAAGCTAATGCCAATGCGTCAAATATTTAAAGCTTCAAAATCACATGAGAAGTCATTCAAAAAAAACTCGAGGAAAATTGAAATTACATTTACTATCAATTCTACTGAAATTTTTGTTCATTGAAATATCTTGAGTTATTTTAGTATTTTTGTAACTAGTTATTTTGTCTTAAATAATCTCAATACATTTATAATATTATTTACATCGTACCTATATATAAAAAATAGTGTCAACACCACGTAGAAAACTTGGGTAGGGGGGGAATAGTATTTTGAAAAACAGTGAACGGGGGAATTGAAGCAAATAAGCTTGGGAGCCTCTTTTCTAACGGTAATGAGATTTATCAACTGACCTTATCATTGAATCATTCTTATAGAGTGCATAATTTATTTTTCTCAATTATGGCACTAGTTATAAGGTAAAATGAACAAAATCGACCTGAAGTAAATAATGTTCTAATTAATCTTTTCCAGCACCAATGTTTAAGTCTATTCAATGGATTTCATAAAATGATACTGATTAATTAAAACGATTCTAGTACTTTCTTCAAAAGGAAAATGTAAAAGTTTAACCTGACTAGATAATTGGTGTCTAGAAAGTTTGTAGTATTTTTTGCTCATTACTTTAACGTCTTTACGTAACGTTAGTTTAAGTTTATACACAAATTTAAACTATTAATCGAATGACAAAATTTAATTCAATTTTCCAACAAAAAAGTCGTAATTGGTTAGAAATAGTTGATGAGAATAAAATTAGTACTTGAAACTTGCAATAGTCATTATATAAAAATTATATTGATGAAAAAAGTAATAGCGTTTTCATAAAGTAGTTTTGAAGCGCATAGCATAAAATACACTATGAAAAATTGGTCGCTTAATAGATTATATTATGAATTGAATATGAAGTGCGGATAAAGTTTTTTTTTGTGATTTAAACTTTTTCAAGAACTATATGGCGCAAGAAAAGTCAATGCGAATTGAAAAAAGTAGCATCTTACCGTTTAAGCGAGCCAAAGCTTAGGTAGTAAAAACTTAAACAAAATACAAGTAGGTATTTTGCAGTCAAATCTCGGGCATAAAACATGGTAATAATAAAAATGTTAAAATATAACACCAAATTAAAGCAAAACTTTTCACCTCAAACAATCTTTTTTTTTGGAATGTTTAAAAAAACGTTGCAAAAAAATGTGCTTCCATTCTCATGTCGTATTGCTGTTATAACTAAGGCCGTTGAGTTGAAGTCAGGAGTCACGGAGTCAAATTAATCTAACGACTCGTTCAAACTATGCACATTCTCACAGATTTTGTCACTAACGACCCGGGTTTCGCCTTTCGGAATCTTCAGGCGATCAAGTGCACGGATGAACTTGAACTGACGCTTAGTAAATGAATGTTTCGTGTTTATATAAGAAATAAATGTATCAATGAGCTTAAAGCCATTGCTGATGAAAAGGATAAGCTTATGGGAATGCCCACAGATTTGAGTATTAAGTAGTTTTAAGAATTATATTTATTTGTTGGTCGGCAAAAGTTTTATGATTATATGTATATAGGGTATAGAAGTGGAGATCCCAGCATGTTTAATATTTCATTTAAAATCGGAAGGCTATGCAATTGTGCTCTGTTTATTTCCAAAATTTCTTGGAAAAAGAGCTTATGACCGTCCGTATTTGGGTGTAACATTTTTATCCCTTTTTTTCTGATTGAACACGTGTCCTTCCAAAATTAAGTGATGAATAGTAGACGTGTCTTTTTTCAATCTTAAGGCTGCCATATGTTATGACAATCTGGTGTTCAGTGTCCTTTCTGTTTTGCCGATATATTTTTTTTTTAAGATGCTGAAAGGCGAAACCCGGGTCGTTAGTGACAAAATTTGTGAGAATGTTCATAGTGTGAACGATTCAAATTTAATATTGAAATTCCTTCAAGCACCTTCAGTCGAAATCTTAAATTAGTCCATTCATCTTATTGATTGATGAAATGATGACTATGTACTAAATTTGTTTTAGTAGCTTAAACGATCTGATAGTATTCATATAAGAGTCGGTTTTTTTAAATTTAAAGTCATAGTCGGAGACTTTTTTCATCCGACTTCACAGCCCTGGTTATAAAAAGACATGTTTGGTAGGCTTAGCTAATGTGGTAATAGAAGTTAGTATAATTTCACATTCGTTTGCATGTCTCTCAATATTATAGCGAAATGTATCTCATACAAAATGCATAAAAGTTAATCACTTGTATATACAATTAAGAAGTTCCATTTAAATCACCAAAGGTCTTAAAAAACAACATGAATAATATAGTGATATTCGCTGAAGATACTAAGTCAACAAAGGTTTTCTTGTGTATAATATTTGAATTATTCATTTCAATCCTGGTCAAAATAAATTAGACGCTCTCGTTGTAAATACGTAAATATGGCTCTGAAGTCATTAAAGTACGTTCTTACAAGTAACCTATAATCTCTTTTTAAGTTAACATTAAAATAAATGAATCAAGAAAACAAAATTAGCCTTACCCACTAGCAGAACAGAAAGCAATGTTACAGGATCAGCCTCCTCTTCATCAGACCCTCCGTTAGTCACGTTGGTCGTAAAAGTCTCCTGAAAGTATAAACAATAATATTTATGAAATAATGCACGTTTACGACCAAGATATGCTCGCAAAAAGAAGAGTCAAGATAATAGAAGTAGTTATTGTTTTAATTCATAAATTTATTTCTATCTTGCATCACTAATCATTTATATTGTGAACGCGTTGTTTGTTTTAAATTATTAAGTTTTTACAGTCAATATAGGTAACATTGGCCCACTACAAGAAAAAAGGTTTTGAATTATGCAGTTATAATTTTATGGTCATACCATTGCCACCTGTATATTTTTTGTATTGGTATTGTGTAGCCTTTTGAAGTAAAAATACGAATTATACTGCATCATACTTGTTATATTGTGGAATTTTCTCAGCTGTTAGTTTATGCGTCTATCATATTTTAAAAAACGTGTGTCGGTAATATCTTTCATTTGAATTCCTTCGTTTAAGGTTTTTAAGCGTACGGTTATGTACAAAATCCACGAAATCGTGAAAAAAGTTGTAAAGACCTAACAAATTTTGAGACTATAATAATTATTGTGAATATTTATGGCATGGGCTAAATTTACCCGATATGGGGTACAAACTTTGACCCACACTGTTTTATCTGTTTTTATATAATATTATATATCAAGCATATAAATATTTCCAAAAGCGTTTTGTGAACTGAATCTTAAAACACTAATACCCAACCTTTATCAAATAATGCCACACATATAAGTAACGCCGATTTATAAAAATGTACAAAACCTTCAGAGCTTAGCCAAAGTTACCCGCGTTGACGGTACTTTTTTATGTCTAAATATATAAAAACGTTTTTAAAATACATCTTTATTTATTAGTTAAATGAATCCTTAAGAATAAATGTGTCTATTATTGCATTGTTTGACGGTGAAAACATTTTTGTATCAAATACATAATATGAAATGGAATGTATATAAATTTTATCTAACGCAAAATGAGAATGGATCTAATTTTAGAACACATGTTTTGGTATTGTGATAAAGGATAATAAATTATCAAAATTCATTTAATATATTATTTTGTCTTTTAGCAGTTCTAAAGCAGTATAAGATTGATTTACTATTTTTTTTATTGCATAAAATAAATCTGCCTTTAGATTTTTATAATGTCGATATTGTGTGCTTTCTTGTGTTAAATGACATTTAATGTAGGAAATTTTTACTGTTCTTTTATTACGTATTTTATAAATATTTGGAATAAGTGACGTAACGAATTTTATAAAATAGTAATTGGTTATTTTTAAATATTGTGAAAAACTTTTTTAAGCTGATGATACCCTTTGCAGAAAAAGAAGAACATATTAAATATACATATTTATTGTGCTCATTTCCTCTTTTTAATAATATAGTAGCTGTGCGTTTCAAATATAACTTGTTGAACTGGTGCGTTAGATGCCAGGTTGCGGGATGTGAGTCGAATGCGAAGCTCAAAATAAAGAAACTTGATAATGTAAAGCTCCCCGGAATTTGTTTGAGAAATGATACCATTCCGGAAACAGTACTGATTGCGTGCTTTAATTTCTAGCATTGTTTATATTTTTCACTAAGATTTTGTTAGGAAAATTCGTATTTTACCAATTATATTTTGAATGGATTACCTTGCATATATTGTATATAGTATTTTAAATGATTTATAATTATTTTAATCCAACATATTACTTTATATATTATACAGAAAACAACACTTGGCGTGAAGTGTTTTTTAAAACTAATTGTGTATTTGAAAGTTGCTTGAAAAACCTTCGAGTAATACATCTAATTTTATATTGCCAAATTTGTAGACATTGAAACTATACAATACCTAAGCATTTTTCTCCATTAATTATAACATTTTACAACTTGGACGGATAATATTCAAACATTTACTTATGGTGTGAATTAAGGCAAATAAGAAGAAAATTTCATATATTTATGTTAATTTAATATAAAACAAAGTTTTATTGTAAAAAATAATAAAGTTATTTGCTTATTAATAAGTTGACGTACCAAACAATTATTCAAAACAGATGTGTAGAAAACTCATTAAGATATTATGAGTATTAATTTAAGTGTATTCACGTACAATCATATTATTGTTTTACCTAATATTTAATTTAATGAAAATAAAAATTCAGATCAAATGAATCCATATAAAATGACGATGAAATACAAATTTCAATAAATAATTTATAGTTTGTAATTACAATAATATAATTTTACTTTGGAATAAGGATGCTTTGAGTTAATTGAAATAATTTCCCTAAGAAATGAAACCACCAAAGTGCTTTTTACATCAGGTGGGCACATTTAAACATCAAAGGTACTTTGAAGTCACAATCAAAGCATCAAAGCAAATTTCCTTCATTCTTTAAATAAGCATTAAATATTTTTGTAAAATATCATACGTTGAGAAATCATTCATACATCGTATTACATATAACCCCAACTTTGTGTATATGCTTTTATGAATTGAAAAATATCTTAAATATTTGAAATAATACACATAGTAATTGTTTAAATGTAGAAAGCATTAAAGACATTCTTATTCAGTATTTTCCCTTACTCTTCGATATTATTATTGCTTGGTTCAAAAGTTTATTTTGATCTTATTACAAATAAAAATACTGTCTAAATTTATGTTAAAAGATTTGAAAAGTTGTACATAAAAATATCACTAGATATTTATTTTTAATAATCCATTCAATGTCTATTATAATCTTAAAACAATATCCGCTCCCTAGTAGGAGCATATAGCCACCACATGGTTCCTCTAAGATTATCAGTCCTTCGCTAATCTTCTTGCTTCCTCCCATATTATCTAGGCGTCCCATAGCTCAGCCGATTACATCATATGAATGGTCATCAAAGCCTTCCACGACGGTAGAATCCATCCGGTTGGTAAAAGAGACGGGCAGAATCTAGACTTTCTTGCGGCATCCGCAGCACAAATCAAAGCCAGGTTCATTGTCACTTTTTTAACTTCGGACGTGATAAAGGGCTTTTTTAAGATTTCGACTGAAGGTGCTCGGTGGAATTTTAATATTAAATTTGAACGATTCAAAATGTGATAAAAAGCCGTTTACTCCGTTCTCTTATATCCGTGTTTCTGACAAAGTCAAACCACCGCATTCCTAGTATGTGACTCAGGGATCTGTTATCAAAGCACAATAAACGGTTACCCTGTGCTTTTTTAAGATGCAATTACTCGCAATTGTAAAGCGGCACTGTTCAAATGAATGCGTTGAACAGGAGGTCCTTGGTTTTAGCTGAGAACAGCCTTATAACGGCTTAACTCGGATCATATTTATAAAATTATTTAAATCTTCGATTTGATGATTTGAGGCTAAATAAAAATCTTTTCATAAAATATCGGATCATCACTGTAATTAAATAACGGTAAGTTATTCCAGCGAGAAAAGAAGTATTGCCATCAAGTCAAACCATCAGCATGGTCGCCATAAAAAAATATGGTTATGCTTTAGATAGGCATGCACGTCACTTGATCCGTGTATAAAAATTGACGTGTTTTTTAAAAGATTTTGAAATCTTTTTGTGTTTCATGCCACCGCAATTTTCTCCTGGCAAGATTTTATCGAACGGGAAAATGTCATGATATAAACACAAACAGAGGTCGTCTGAGGCTTTCGTTTTCTACCGTCACCACAAAAGGGCGTGCTTTTTGCGGCGCTTCAATAAAATAATAGTTAACATATTTGTCGGTAAAGTATCTTTCTGTCAAGCTATTCAACTGAAAAATAATTGTATTATCTTTTCATTATAAAATTTATATTAATTTCTTATGCTTAGTTAAGTAAACTCAAATCAAAGAGTTTAGGTCACTGACAAGAAACTTTCGTAATTTGTTCTTTTAATTGAAGTATTGATTTATTTATGAAGTATTGATATTTATATAAAATACAAAATTGCTTATCTTTTTTATTCTAAAAAACGAGGAGTGAAAACTATAAATTAGTAATTTTCTCACATCACCCTAATTTTCTTACCCTCTTCTAAGCGGGAAAAAAGGCAACAGACTTTTCCAGTTTTCATCAACAAAACTTTTGACAAAAAGCTCCAATAAAATTTGTATACTCCTAAAGGTAAAAGATACACTAAAAATATAACATTTTTACATATTTTCTCTGTTAATACAATAAATCAAATTTATAATTGATTTTTCTACAATCATAAAATTAGAAAATTTCATTGCCATCCATTTTAATATTTACTCATTATAACTTTGCTTAAACGTTTTTTTCATAATTTTCCGTTCTCAATTTGGAGCATATAACCTCCTTATGGAGGTATCTCAACTGAAGTTTTTCTACTAGAACTGATTGTTACTCAGTTGTGAAACCTCTCTTTTTCAAAGAGAGTAGTAGAGATAGAAGAATAAGACCAGAACAGAACTAATGGTTATCTAATCGTAATTAAATAAATAAAAGGATGGGAGGAGAGAAATTTTTAGACATTACAAACATCCATGCCTTCAAACAAAAATTAATAGATCAACCGAAAAAATGCTATTCATACTGGCACTCGACCCCATGAGATCAAGCACGGAAGCCAACAGCGCCAACCGCTGCGCCATAAAACACGATAAAAACGATTAATACTGATCATAAAAAGGTAAGGTCTGGTATTGCTTTGCGTTATTGTTGTTATTCTCTTACAATTTAATATGTTATTTATCTTTTAAAACTTTCCAGGGAATAGTTTTCCACGCAGGTACGTTACTTTAATAGTGTTCAGTATGAATGAATTCTCAGTGGGAAGATGTTTCCAAAAATAAAACAAATAAGTATGTTATACTCGTTTCACATTTATTGATAATGTTAAGCAAAGCGATCATAGTAGAGGAGCAATTTTGTAAAATTATTAATAAAACAAATTTCATCATATATGATAAACTATTGTAACAACCAAAATAATTAGTATATTTTTTATAACTTATAAATATAATTATAAATTATTGTCGATTTTACATATTTATACTAAGAATATTGAATAAACTAGTCAATACATTTTTTATCTTTCAGTTTTCCTAAAGTTTTGCTGTGATATATCCTAACAGTTTTAAAAATATCGATTTCAACAACTCAGTTACAAAATTTCTCACTGAGCAGAAAAGTTTGCGATGTTAACAATTTATTTCGGTCAATAATAGAAAGTAATATTGTAATATTTGTAATTGCAAAGTTCAGCAAAGTCCGGTGGTGTTCTTTGCAAAAAATGCTCCTAAATATACATTTTTTGACGTAGAAAACGAATAAAGGTGCATTTTTTTAAACTTCAATAATTTTTAATAATATGCTTAGAAAATATGCCAACAACGCAAGAAGGCTTATTGAAATTAAATGATTTGACCAAAAGTTAATTTTATATATTTAACATAATTGAAAATAACATTATTATATTTGATTTAGTTTATGCTCTCTTATAAAATGTTCGTATAGGAGCTCTGCATAAATATAACAAAATTAAAGATACGTCTTAAAATAACAAAAATGTTTCCTATTTAATTATTTTACTTTATAAATTTACTGTAAAAAATCGGACAGTATATTTTTTAAGATAATATTTTAGGAAATATATTTACGTATGAAACACTGATCCTTAATTATATAAATTGGTTTGTCTGACCTTAAAACCTTTAAGAGTATCGTTTATTTGTTATATACCAATCAATGATCTATTTCCTTGAGCAAATATTTACACATGATTGAGATAACTTATTATGTTGAGTTAAAACCTCCTACTTTACTCTTAATTGATTGAGAACGCATTTTATTTTCACCCTTGCAGATCAACCCTGTGACCTAAGTTCCAGATGCTACAATTGACGCAATTTTAATCAAGCGTAAAAGGGTTGTTCGACGTCCCTTTGAGATAAACGCCGACCTTTATGCAAAATAAATACAGTGACGTCATGTCCTCTCCATTGTTATACCTACGTAATCGATAAAATCAGGAAGTTCAGTAACTTAAAGTAACTCTCACATTTGAGGCCAATTCGAGATTACTAAAAAAGACCCGCTTAAAATTCTGACTTTCCTTGCAACTTTCATATAACTTACATAATATTAAGTAAAAAATAGCGTGATGAACTAGAAATACAAACTTGCTTATACATACTTTTGTAAGCAACATCTCAAACCAAAAAACGTCAAAATCATGCTATTTATCTTTCACCTGAATAATTCCAAAAAAAATATACTTTTAGAAGGATTGGATATAGAGGCTTTTGAAGTGAACCATATATATGACATTTAATCGTTACCTTGAATAGCTATCTAGCGTACACGAGGAATATCAAAGAACTGAAGGAGAAAACTATAGGTCGATTTAATTTATTCCAAATACTGGCACGATTGGTTTTAGCTGTGAACCAAGTTTAGTTGTGAAATAAAGAGACGGAAATATTAAATATTCAAAAGATTGCCATCACACTGAATAAAAGTAATATAATTATTTGTATAAAATTAAAATAAATCTGCTAAATAATTACGAGCTTATGGTGTATTTATTACATATTATTACTCGCTGAGGTAAGAGGCTATATACGAAAAGATTTGGTTTCTTCGTTTCATAGTATGTAATCACCATTTAAATCGTAAATATTCTTTAAATGTCATATTATAGGAAGTTTATTAACATTATAATCAAACTATACTTGCATTATTTGCATCCAATAAAACGTAGTACTGACCAACATAACCTCAGCGGGTGTTATTTCTGCGACAACTACATATATGACCCCTCGCGTGTTCAATCGTTTCATGACATTTATTTCTCAATGTATCTTTTTATGTATTCAATATAATATATTCTGTATTTTTACCATTGAAGTACGGACATATTACATCGGATTAATTTACAGTAAACATTAATTAGTTTTAGAAATCTATTCGTTCTTTTATATCTTGTTTGTTACGTGTTGGTGACTTTTCTCTTCTTGTATGCTTAAATATTACGGTATTTTATTTTTCAATAAAAAAAATGTCAATAAAGCCACTATAAGGTTAAGAATTAACAGACAAATGTGGTGGATTAGATATAACATTAACCTTTGTTGCACACATTAAAAAAAATTAAAACATAATGTTATAGCGTTAATAAGTATTCATCTTATGAAAGAAACATCACTGCTATAACTTGTTTTTCATTTCAGAATGTTAATCGAATGAAACATTTTATTATTGCCTTCATATCAAGCAACAAAACCCAATAGTACGAAACATTAAAGTCACCTTTGCGGCATTAAACATTTCATGGCCCTGCTTAACGATATCGTAAACTGTTGCAAGAGAAATAATCCCTTGGTGAAACGTTATATGATATAATATGTATGGTTTTGCCACGTGTAGAATTCAAGTTATCAAAGAAACGTATTTCAAAATTTTGCAGTCTTTACAAAATACTAGTGCTATACATTTCTTTTTCGAAACTCTACTGCCTTCAACAAAATGTAAACTCACATTTTTCAGGAAAAATAATAAACTGTTAAAAGGATTTTAGTTTGACCATGTAATTTGTAAAGCGTGATGATATTCTTTGAAAAAATCATTCCTATTAATATTATGTTCTTTTTTAACGTTATCATTAAACTCAAGAGGATAACTATGAAAACAAACATTTTCATTTCACATAAACATATGGGAAATTTGTTGATTGATTATTTTTATAGTGTTTTTATTAATTTCCACATTTATACAATTAAAAATTATACAATTGTATGTAAAATCACGTTGGGATGATGTTTATAATTTTTTCATTAGGGAAAAATACAAACATGAGATCTACCATCGTAAACTACATTTTTGGAAAGAGATTTTTACAATTTCAACAACGTTTAACCTTGGTAAAGGTTTACCATAACGCTCCAGCGATAGTCAACTCCAGGCAGGTTTATCGGTCAATCAATGTCTATTTTAACTTACAACCTCCAAAGTTTACGAATAGCCTAATTTAATCTATATCCCCTAACACGTACCCACAACGTACAAATAATTAAACCAAATAGTATTTTGCGTACTAGTTTAGTCGAGAAGAAACATAAAATAAATTTGCATTTGTCTGGAATAAGTAGTTTAAGCACAAACAATGCTAAAGCACACTCCATAAAGAATTGTATTATTAGAGATTAACATACGTCTTTATTTTATTTCTTTATTTTTCATTACTAAATGATGTAACACTAACATTTAAAAAGTCTACATATCTTTGTTATTGAATACTGAATTATATAAATAAGTCTAGTTACCTAGACCCATATTACATATTAAATCAAATTGTGGAATAAGTAAGAAAAATATGTTTTATTGAATTTCTACCAAATATTGACAATTAATACCTGACATATTATTTAAGGATATATGTGGACACTTTTCTTTCTTTCAAAAGAAAGAAAAGAGGTCTTTCAAAACCGAAATCCAAAAAGGAACAATTATAATATTTTAAAATGTTACAACATAAATTTTACATAAATTAAATTATGGAACGATATATTTTAATGTTTTAAAACTAATAACCATTCTTTTGGCTGATACGAGTTATTAAAAACAACATATATACATGAAACAAGACTGGTTTGGAAATAATAGCTTCAATTTTCTTTTATCTGAGTCTAAGTACTGCAATTGTTATAATGTATATCTCCCACGTATGGGTTTTCAAAAAACAACAAATAACTCTGAACTATTTGTGGATAACCGATACGGTAACCATCCCTTTATAAAGTAAACAATCAACCTACATATTATAAAAAATATCAGAAAATATTTATTTTGTTTTAAAGAGGAAACTATATACGTGAATGTAAATTTTGTCCAGTACATAAAATATAAATTTTACTTTTTATAGCTAAATTGTTTTAAGTTTCGTCATAGATACATATATTAATTTATTTATTTTTCAATTATAATACTATGAATTAACACATTTAATATATAAACATATGGTAATATTTTTACTATGCTTAGTAAATGTGACGAAAAGTTGTTAATAAAAATTAAGAATTTTGATTCAACACAATATTTAAATGGTAAAAAACGATATCGTCTGCTCCGTATTTTTTGTTTTTGTATCGGTTTGATTGAGATTTATGCCCGGAGGCGCATTAATGCCAGAGTTCTTCCGATCTCCATTATCTTTGATGCTTTTGTTATGTTGTATTCCTCTTCCATCATAGCTGACAGAAAGCTGTAATCGCTGCAGTGCTTAGAAGTACATAGTGAAACCAATTTGCGAGCATTAATGTGTTTAATTATATCACCTACACATTTATTATGCATAAGTCATTTTCATGGTACGAGGCTTCGTGTTTTTTCATATTTTTTTTCAATCAACGAGCTATGAGCAATTTAATTTCAAGCTGATATTGAATAATTCGTCATTAATATAATGGTTTTAAATCGTTGGGTCATATTTTTTACCTATTTTTCTGTAAAACTATTGAGAAACAGATTTGCTCGTGTATTATTTTAGTGGTGCGTTTTATGATAACTTGAATATATACAAATTTCTTTGACAGCTTTTTAGTGTAATCAATGTAGTGTTAGACATATATTAAAAGCACCACCTATTGTTGAAAGTAGTAAACAAATGTATTTAATTCATGATTATAATTGGAAACGAGTTCACCAAAATATTGAGAATGTCTGGCATGATTTTGTTTTATAAAATAGTATTTCCCTTCTATAAGTTAGAAGGAAAGGTGAGGTATTTTTTCAGCTTAATTCTACTTAACAAAACACCACACGACAAATAATTTACAAAAAAAGGTCAATACTATAAGTTAAATAAATTATAACGGTTCGAACGAAAGAGAAATATGTAGAGTATTAAAAACGTATTTTTTAGTTATGCTTTTATCAACTTGTAGTGTAAAATGTATTTTATTTTAGCAAATTTATGCAACGACAGTAAATTATTTTACTGTATTAATTATTTTTCATGAATAATTATTTGATATCTCAAAACCTTCGGCGATGCCATTTCCTAAAACAATATAAATAGGTTTAGATTTTGTTTAATAAAATCGTAGATTTTTTTAGAAATATAGTATATTCTGTTAAAAGATGCTTTTGAATTTAACAAAAAATATAAACATAGTATTTACAAAGTGGTACGGAATTTTAGTATACATAAATTATCACTTACGACTTATTACTAACTAGGGCAGCACATCCAGCGTTATGTCTTATTTATAAGATTTGAAATAAAGCTTTTTTTTATATTGATTTATTTTTGCAGTACCCAAATTATTTAAAATTTATACCTCAATCAAATTCAATATTTCTCGAATTCCAGTTCATTTAAATTTCTCATATATTATTACATTACGATTAAGTCAAATATCTTACCATAAAATACAAACATTATATTATATTGTATCGATTAATAGATTTAATCTCTAAGGCAAATTTAGCTATAGTGTTAAGTGTATAGACTTATCCAGAACGGGTTTATTACGATGGATTATGTGGAGTCGTTTGATTTTCCAGATCGACAAAATACCCAAACTTTCAAAGAAGAAACTTTCTTATCGAAACAAACTTACTAATCGTGAGGGTATTTTACTGTATATGTTTGTAGAAAAAAATATATTAAACGTTACGTGGAATACAAAATAACTTGTTTGAAAGTTTATTGAGAAGATTCTTAATATTATTATGAAAAGACGTATTTCAAATAAAAATATTTACTTTCAAAAATACGTAAATTAATAACAAAAAACTGTCTAGGCGCAAAAAAACAATTCTGAAACTAAATTAATTACCAATGTTTATTTTAAAGGGCCCATACACCTAGGAACAAGTGTTCTGGGACACGATCTTGAACATCTCTGACATTTCTTAGAAACTATGTTCCAGAACATGTTGTTGATACACAAGAGGCCACAGAAACGTCACCCGTTTAGGTTATGTTGGTCAGTGTTGCGTCCGAACAAACGTTATTTCATTTATTGGATGCTAACAATGCCAGTAAAGTTAATTACTAATGTTTATATGCTTTCTACAATGAAAATAAAATTATTTTATCATCCACGATGACAGCTTATACCACAGATAATTTCAATATAACGTATTATTATATATGCTTTATTTTCACAGCTGTCACCATAGGGAGACATTTTAAAGTCAAAAATAGATCTCTAAAATATCCCTCGATGAGCTGATGTCGACGAGTGCTGGCTACGTTTATATTCTCGCAAGTAGTATTCAGTTTTTATAATTTTTAATCCCACAATACATTATAGCTTTGATATGAAGTCATGACGAAATGAAATGGAAAAATCCCTAGGTTCCGCGTTTGCGCTCGCTTCCAGACAGTGAACATAGGAATCTTTCTCGGGTCATGTAAAATGTTCCACAATACGGTGTGAACACGTGAATTTTGTGTTCCATGATATGTTCTGGGCCAATTCGTTTCTAGATGTATGGCTATCTTAATTACAACTCATATTATGCATGCTCATACAGCAAAGTATTTATTTTTTCTTAGCGTGAAATACTTGAGATAATTAGTTTTTGTTATTCGTGTGCTTTACATTTGAAATAATAAAATTACGTGAAGAGACTGTTCATTGTTCTAATACAATATTTTTCGGAAAAGATATGTTAATCTGATAAAACCGAGAAAATTCCATTTACGGATAAAAGTGAACAAAACCACTACGTGTCCTTGTTTCGACGGGTTGTAGCATGTTTTAACAGAAAAGGGAAAAGTATATTAAACAAATTCAGTGTAGGAAAATTATTATTCATGTTTTTTTAATACATGTTTTACAAAAATATAGTATATACATATGTCATAATTTGTACGTAATATTTTTTTTATTTATGGATATATAAAAGGAACAAAGCGTAGATTTTTTTACACATTATACAATTTTATTAAAAAACACTGTTTTTCTTGCATATTATCTTTAAATATTTTTTACCTCTAAATTACGTCATAAAAATTTATTTTCTACGTTGTTTCCATTTTTAAATGCATAAAAAGTTCGTTATACAAACTGTGCGTACTTTTTTAAACCATTAGATACTAAGTAACACAGTGTAAATCAACTCCTGACTCACTGTTATCATGTATAAAAATTAACTAATGCTTTTATCCACTATACGCAACATACAGTAAAGAACTCAGAAGGCTTCCATAAAGATCATTAAAATAACAATTTTAGGCTAAGCGTAAGATGTAAAAACGTTATCGTTTATGCTTACTTTAATAATTTATGAGCCTTTTTAACGAAACTAAAAATGTATAAATTACTATTTTTACATTCAATATTGTTAGTGTACGATGGCCTATTTGATTTAAACGGTGTTATAAACATGGTTAATGATATAAATTTGTTGTTTATGAGTCACAAAAAAAAAAACTATTCATAATATATTCAAATGTGCTTATGAGATGCATAAGTGTGGAGATATATTGCATTAATAATCATATAAAAAATGTAAACCATGTTGGTTATCTTCTTACATGAATGATTTTGATTGGATTTTAATTCGTAAGACAATCAAATTTCACAACTTAAATGTTGTGGCTGAGTAAGATTGCATTAAGCTACATTTAAAATTAGGTTTTTGTCAAATATGAAAAACTCAAAAACATAAATTTTATTGCATTGATTATTTACCAGTCGTTGACCTGTACACATGTATTTAATCGCACCAAAGAGAACATCAAAATTCATGGCACATACAGAAATTATTTTGCTGTACACTTTGCTTGGTCGAGCATCGATAACCATATTGCCGTAATTATATCATCATGATAACCCTCCTCTTCGTCCAACGCGTACTGAGCGTAGAAATATTATCGCCCAAACGCATTATCCGTTTTTCGGGTACTTTATTGTAAGCTCACTGGGTACTCGGTTCGGATCCGGGTAATTTTTTTCAATTGTCATATACTGGACCCATATTTTAAATTTATAATATACCCAGTATATATATAATATAATATACAAACATAATTTATAACAATATTTGGCCGCAATAGTAGATTCAAAATATTTATTTAATAGGTTCAATCAGTAAATTTCCGATTCCCATAATCTTTAAATGGGTTTTGGCGAAATAGAAATATATTCAGAGAATTTTTCACCCAGAATGATACGGTTTTTACACTCCAAATTGGACATTTTACAAACCAAATTTTACATACATATAAACTGGTGGAATAAATAAAAAAATAGTTTATGAAATGTGAAGTGTGAGAATTTTAAGATTCAGTTTTGTAAAAAAATCAATTTCAAAACTTTCGACATGATGTTTTTAGTCCCGGTATTCAGACGTATTAAAACTATACGAGATCCCGGGATTGGATTCTCTACTCTCAAAAGAATGACGAGGCATGGCTACATACAGCTGCCCATTTTTGAGTTCATCAACCGGCTGCAACTACATTTTCATAGCTATGTTTGAATATTTTTTCTTAGAAGTTTTTTTACTTAAAACAAACTGGAAACTTTACTTTGAGATTACTGTCAGATGAATAAAGGCTGATTCTTGTAATGAAACCTGATAACAGAAAGGTAATTATCGGACTTTTCGTACTATTTTTCTTAATTTTCTCTAAGCCGCTTTATCACCGGACAGATTAACATCATTCATTTGCTTTTAACGTGAAGACAAATTTCACTAAATCTGATGTCTGATTGGTGTCAAGCAAGTTTCATGCATCCTCATTCATATATGTTTTCCAGATAACTATCACAACGTATTTTTCAGTTTCAAAGATAAAACATAAATAAGTCTCAGTGACATAATTTTACTTTTTTTTCAGGATCAACGTTGGGAGAGAAATGAAAACAACATAATCAAAATACAGAAAAATTTAATTTGATATCCCTATTAAAATATCATTTAAAAAATGTACCCGCTTAAAGTTTAAGCTCTCTAGCGCCTTTACAAAAAATATTTAAGCAATATAAATTACAAACATAAGTTTGATAAATATGAATGCTTTATAGTATTTTGTGTGGGTATATTTATGGCCCAAGGCTATCAATAAAATGCTTTTTTCAAGCTTCTTATTATATTCCAAAATATCTTAATTTTATTTGATATTAAGGCAAGTGTGTATCACTAAAAACAACTTTATAAATCATTGGTTTATGATTTTATATCTCTAGACATGGTTGTTTATGATAATTTATGTCGTTTGTATATCTTTTTCTTGAATGCATAGAAAAACATTTTATTACACACTTTTTTTTACTTATTCGGTTATTATCGTTTATATGAAAAGCATGGTTAAGCAACGTTAGGTAGTTATTGTGAAAACCAGCTTAAGTAGTCTGTTTGTTTTAATTTGCATTTTAAAAAGTATAAAAAAATAAATTTTAGAAAATCTAAAAAATCTCAAAACTAGCTTAATAACATACAAAATATCTTTCCAAAGTACATAATTTAATACTAAAAATATCTTAAAATGTTTTTACAAAATAAAATTCAAGTTTTATATTTAAACCATTTTGGAATGAGCAAGTAATACCCCCAATTATATTTTGATATATGTTAAAAAAAAAACAAACTACATTCGGTTTCAACACTCACTTTGCATACTAAAAAATACAATGTCAGAAAAAAACGTACATATTATATAAAGAGATTTTTGTATTCTCATCCGTACATTTACGAAAAAAGGTTCTCCAATATGATTTCAAGCAGATGTTTTGGCTTCAATAATATATGACAAATATATCATTTTCTTGACGCTTGGAAAATTGAATTTAAGCAATGGGGTCTCATTTTTTCCAAGTTTCCTCGACTGCTGTGATCAAATGTAGACTTGCGGTACGATAAAACGGCAACGGCAGCGAAAATATATTTTTATTATTTTTGATATCTCGTACATATACAGTGAATAAAAGTATGAATTTAGTTTGCCAAACTGTCAATAAAAGATATTTTAATTTATCAAAAAAGTACTGTACATTTTCGAAACACTAGAGTTGACACTATCTGAAAAGAAGAATGTATTTTATTGTTTCAAAACAAATAATACTTGTCGCTTACATTTGAGAAACTTACCAAGACTCTTAGATTAAAACCTTCCTTTTATTTAATGAGGTCTATTATAATTTAAATACTGTGACAAATTCTAGTTTGCAAAAACAACAAGCCTATATTTAATTTTTCAAATAAAATCGTTTAAGTAGCAAAATTAATCAATGAGGGTTTATTAATTTATTAAAAAAATTAACTTTTAAGGTGCTCACTGTCAATACTTGGTGGAAAGGCATTATAATAAAAATAATAAAGGATTTTTAGTACTTTTTCCACACAAAATTTATTAGATCAGGACCGGTTTCGCTCTTTCGGTAATTTGTGAATCCTTTAAATTGTTAATAGTTGCTTACACCTTTTTATTTCAATTTAAATTTGTATAAATATCACTGTTTATGTATTTTTCTTATCAGTTGATAATGTTCGCAATGAGCGAAACCGGTCGTGATCTAATAAATTTTATGTGGAAAAAGTACTAAAAATCTTTTATTATTTTTATTCAAAAAATAAACAATAAATATGAATTACATAATATTGTATTTTTTGTGAAATATAACGTCACACAAAATAATTCAACATAAGATGGAATAATTTTATGTTGAACACTTGGAATTAATTGTCAAAAAATAATATTAATCATCCGACGACGATAATTTTCTATGATTCTGAATCTCAAAAAGCGTATGTCTTAGGACACAAATGAATGTACTTTATTCTACCGCTATTGCTTTTTTTGGTATAAAACCATTATAATCTGTTTGTTTTCAACATGTTTGAATATGTTGATAAGAAAGGAAGCAAAAACGTTTTCGTCCATGCCATCTTCATCTTCATGCTAAGCATAGCATACCATATTATTTGACAAATATTTTTTTTTAAAAAAGTTTTTGTATTAGGTTAAATAAATCATGAAATATTTATGTTTTTGAGATACGAGCTTAACGGATATGTGTATGTTGAAATTCTGAATGAATTAAATCATCAAACAAAAAACAGATAGAAGTTGAGATACGTGTTTGTATAAAATTAACAAAAAGTTAAAAATACGTACGAGACTACAAAAAAGTAAGAATGTAATATGGATTTATTTGAATGACAAGCCCTGCTACAATATTTTTTTGTAATTGGGTGGTCATTCGACTTAATTATTGTTCGTTTTTCGGACTATCCGTTACATTATAAATTAGCGCCAAGCGAAAATATAATAGCAAAGATTTAATTAATAAAAACACAATAATCCTTTGTACTTCATTCCACTTTATTTAATATGTCAGGACCGGTTTCGCTCATTGCGAGCATTGTCAACTGACAGTTGACAATGCTCGCAATGAGCGAAACCGGTCCTGACATATTAAATAAAGTGGAATGAAGTACAAAGGATTATTGTGTTTTTATTAATATAATGCCTTTCCACCAAGTATTGACAGTGAACACCCTAAAAGTGAGCAAAGATTTAAATTGATAAAAAATAAAATGACTTTGATTATTCCACGTATTGTGTAACAAAATGTGACACGTGTCTAACACGTGTCATATTTTTTTACACAATACGTGGAATAGTCGAAGTCATTTTATTTTTTATTAAAATGAACTTCCACAAAGTTACCACCGAATCCATCGAAAGTATTTGATCATCAAAATGAGTGTTTTTAACATAAAATGAAGCTGTTTTGATTGTATAATATTGTAATATTAAGGCATTTAAAGTACAAAATCATGCTATTATACTTCATATTTATTTTCCGTTATTAAATACGGTTACTATACAGAAAGAACTTAATTTTTCGGACAATTACGTCTTGAGTCCCGGAGCACGAGAAAAACCGGGACTTATGAATCTTTAATTCCAACGGTTTCACTTAAAATTTGTTTATGAACGTGCCCGTGTTTACAACTAATATAAAATCGACACAATATAGATGGTCAGATGTCATCGTACCAAAAGTTATACATTACGAAATCTGTGAAAAAAATGCAATAATTATATTGTTTGAAAACTATACATGGAATATTTGGCTGAGAGCTCGTGCTTTTTTTCATATCAAAATTAAACTTTAAAATATTTTTACCCCATTTAGAATTTGGGTACGTGTGAAAATTTTTCATTTTATGCAATTCAAATATTGTATATAAAATCATTGAACCATACTCAACACTGTTTACGCTGCATGTTGTGTATTAATAACATTTCACGTTATGGGTTTGTGATAAATTTGTTATGTTTACAACATAGATATAATTCAGATTTGTAGGAAATGATTCATTTGCGATTCAAATCATGCAAACAATGGTTTTTTATTTCATTAAATAATCAGGACTTAATTAATATTCAAGTAAATTATTTTCTGTGTATCGGCGATATGTATTTTATTAATTTTGCTTAAGTAGCAACAAAATTTCTATGAATAATGAATTGTAGATTTTTAAACAAATTTATTAATATATTTTTAATGCCTTTACTGACATAATTATTGTATGTATTAAAATATACCTAAGCAACAGGCTTGGAAAAAACATTGGTTAAAGAACGGGACTATTTTCTTTAATGAAAAATTTGTAAAAGATTCATAAAAAACAAAATTCAACAGAATAAACCTAACAGTGTGTTCTATTGATTTGTATACAATTTTGGATTACCTTTTGATTTATTGGTTAACACAATTTCTTTTATGTACACTGTAGACTTAAATAAATCTTTCAATAAATAACTAAATCGTTTTAAAACTATTTTAAAAGTATTGAAAGGTGGTTTTTAATACCATGTTTGCTTCCAATGCTAATTGATAAAAGTGATAATTGTTATATCTCTCGTCATTTTACTGAATCATTTACCTCAATTCAATTCAAATTAATTACAACTGTTAGAACCATGAAACGATATTTCGAGTTGTATTTATACTGAACTGAGAGATTATTTATATTCCTTTATTTCCATATGCAAAAATCTGCTTAGGAGAGAAAACAAATATATTTTTCAAGTTGTACTTTCGTAGAGTATAAGAGTGGCATTCAAATTGAAGTGGTAGTGTAACTTAAAACATTTGACATATCGTTCTATGGAACTAGATCAGTGATGGGTAACTTTTTTTTAACTCGGCGTATCAAAATTTTGAAAAAACCTGGCTTGACCTCTTGTACCGTATAATATTTAGAAATATTAATATTTTTTGGAGGCCTAGTTAATGTTCTTTGTTCTTGAGTGAAGATCGTCCATAAAAAATGCTTTCCAAGCAAAATTTATATGCGTGTCACCTAGGGCTTCCAAACCGAAACCCGGTTTATTTTGGGCGGTTAACCGGGTTTATAAAATAGTTTTTTTCTGCTTTGAGCACCACGAGCTCTTATTAAGCTTTTCATATGTAGAGTATAAATATTTAAAATTGTTAATAAAGTAATACAATATAATAAAGTATTGTACTGTTCAATTGTCTTATTTATGTGCCATATTAATAACAAGTATCTAGTCGAAACCATGGACTGCTTTCAATCAAATATCTATAATACGAAAGGATTCTCATAAAATTAATGATAATAAAACAAGTGAACCGTATTGAACCAAAAACACGTTCATCATCATATCTTTTAAAAGAAAAAAATATCCGAATCGAAAACTTTATATTAGTAAATATTAGTGAACAAAAATTTATAATCTACATTTTTTTTACACGTATTCATTTGATTTTTATGAGTCGGATTATTTATAAATATTAACAATATTATATTGGATATGGAACCTAAATATTGTATACGATTGGTAAATATACGATTGATATTATTCCGAGAAAGTAGTATCTGAACTGAACTGAGAGAGATTTGGCAATTTGTATCAACTTTTTTTGCAGCATACATACATAAAAAGGTTTAAGTGACCAAGCCCATGTTTTATTATATTCTTCAAGTTATACAATAATTCAATTTTAAAACTTTTATTTTCATTTTTAAACAATCAGTACCATAAATCATCGGCTACTTTTAAGGGTCCGTGACCGTGTCTTCCTCAATATGCAAATAATATAAATAAAGACCCGCAAGTAGGTGTTCGAAGTGTTAAGCAATTGAACACTAGATGTGGTATGCATGACATTTCTTTTTAACAATTATTAAAAAATGTGACAATGTTCGGCATGCAATCGTTAGTACACGAATGCATGTTTGCGCATAGTGAAGATTGGTGGTTACTGACAGAATTACTAATTTTTATAAATGGATATATATATATTATAGGGTTAAAAATAATTGCGCTTGTGGATTGGATGGTTTTCACTGGTACAAAGTGAACTTGATTTTAAATTTTGTTGAAAATATCACAAAATACATACTTAATATATTTGAAATATGCTCTCACAAAACCATCTGTGCATATTATATTTTATTTTAGTTGAAAAATAAAATATTGTTGCCAGAATAAGTTATATTGGGAGCTACACTACATATAAGTGAAAATGATCTATCTGGAAGTTCATTTAATTCTAAGCATGTATAATAAACTATATTAATATACAATATTTACTACATAGCTATTCAAAAAAAACATGTTTTTTTTTATTTTAGCTATATTTCGCTCAATCACTCATGACGAGTTTTCTCAACTGATTTCTAAAATGATTAATGTGAAATTAGTATAAAGGAGTGTTTTATTATTCAAAAATACCATGTATAAGCTTAAGGATTATATAGCTAAACACAAGAAAAATCATTATTTGTTGACACTTAAATGACAAGATTTTTTAAAAATAAATATTTTCTTTAATTAAAATAAAAATGTATTTTTAAATCATGCCTACACCCAATATGGAGCATATGGACTCCTGGTGGAGTTTATTTCAAGTGTTTTCATGATAACTGCTTGTTACTCAGTTGCTCAACACCTCTTTTTCCAATGATAGTAAAAATCGAAGAGTAGGGCTATAACAGGACAAGTGACTAGTTAATCGCTCTAGTTGCACTCCGTGCTCAGGATAGAACGGATCGGATCACAAACATCCATGCCTTTAAACAGATATTTATAAATCGATTTATAGAACATTGGTTAGTTTGGTACTAAAATTGGTTTTTTGAAAATAAATCCGGTTTAAACCGGTTACCCGGTTTATTTATTTGAAAAAAAACCGAAAACCGGTTTGCTTAAAAGTCCAGTTAATTGGAAGCCCTAGGCCGTCACCTCTTACACGCGTTTTTTAGGTTATGCATCACTGACCTAGGCCATCGATATGGTCACTTAATAGAGTTTAGTTACTTAAACTGTTCTGTTCTGGCAATTTGTTGAGTAGACAGAAGTTTTTTTACGCGAACTGCTTGTTTATCAGTTGCTCAAACTTCCGTTTTCAAAGGTAGTTGAGTTAGACGGATAGATACTAGGAAAGGACTATTAGTTAGCTAATCGCTTTCGTTACGCTCCATTATTTTAGGATTAGAATAGTGGGAGGGAATCTTTAGATATTATAAACATTCATGCTTTCAAACAGAAATCGGTCAATTTATTTTAGAAAAAAATACTGTTCATACTGAGACTTGAAACAGTGAGATCCGTCACGGAAGCCAACAAATTTGACCACTGAGCCAGAGACCCAACAAAAAAAAATATGATAATCATTAAAAATAAAATCGTTGAGTAAATGTATAAAATTTATTGTCGTATTTTCCAGTCAGTTTTTCCATGAGAATCTTTGCTACTACTTTTTGAAAATAAAATTAAATCGTATCGGCAAAGTTGGCCACCCGAGGGCTACATGGTAATATTAAAATTTAAATTAACGTATGTTTCAAAACGTAACCTTTGTAAAAGATTACATTTTCGGTTGTATATTGCATATTGGTTTCTTGTACCAAAACGATAGACGTAATTTCAAAAAGTAAATCCTTAATTGGGTATTATTTCATATTAACTTTTGAATTTACTAAGAAATATGATAAATTATTTTTTACTAACGGATCGCTCGCTTTGGTCTAGTTAGTGATAGCTTGATCTTCCGACCAGGTGTGTCTGGGTTCAATTCTCAGTAAGGTCAATGTCAAATTTAGATGTTTAAATTTAAATTTGAGACTCGAAGACATGGGTGTCTGTGATGTCAATTTACCTCGAGTTTATCTTGAGTGACTTACAATACAAAAATTCTCATTGAGTTTTTCTCGTATGATCTTTCAACTTTAAAACATTTGAGGCATTGAATGTAATGCCAAACATGTAAATAAAAAAACTTATAACTGTATTTTTTTATTAAACTTCTTTTAACTAGCTTAAATAAATTAATCGGGCTTTGCAATATAATTACAAATTTAAGCAAGTTTGCTTAAATATGTTTTCTTGCTAATTAAAAACGAATCGTATACCGATTGGCTTATAATCGTTAAACATATCTTATATTTTTTTTTCCTTTACATCACCATTAGTGAAAAAAAGAATTAAAAAATGTTTACTCTTGCCTATTTCTAGTTTTATTGGTATTGTTAATAAAAATTCAGGCTGTCATGCCTACCCATATAAAATATTAATTGCAAACAGGATTTTTTTTTTTTTGCCATGTGCATTTTTGCTCCCAATGTGGAGCATATGGACTGCTAATGGAGTTTATCTCAACAAAAGTGTTTCAACGAGTACTGATTGTTACTGAGTTGCCCAACCTTCCTTTTTCCAAAGAGAGTAGGAATATAAGGATAGGGTTAAGACAGGACTAGTGGTTAGATAATCGCTCTCGATACACCCCGTTCATAGGATAGGAGTGGGAAGGGGAAATTTAAGACATCACACACATCTATGCCTTTGAACAAAAAATCATAAATCGATTGAAAAATCAATTTATAAAACTGTTCGTACTAGGATTCAAACCCGTAACCTCCGTAACTGAAGCCAACGACGTTGACCACTCGACCACACAGGCGTCAATTATATATACATTAAATTCTTATAAATATTTATGGTAAATTTTATAGAGTAAGCCGTGTTGATTCAACATTAATGTTGTCCTCTGATCTAGTATTCTTGTTTATTTGCATACATTTACTAAAGGCATATATAACACAAATATATTGTATCTTCGATACATTATGTTGTTCGATACCAAATCTATGTGAAGCAGAAATCTCAATTTACGGCTTAATATTAGCCTTTTCCAGTGCCGTGTATTTTAAATGAATGTGCTTTAATTTTTAAATGTGCCATAAAGTATGATTTCATGACTTCCAAAAAAATTGTTACTGAACATTATTTATTCAATCTGAATGAGATTTTAGTACACTACTTACACTACCTTCTTTACATGATAGCTTTAATCTTAGTATCTTATATCGATTAGCACAACTGCTTAGATGAAACGGGTTTTTTTTAATATTCTGTGTTTTCATTAAATTAAATAAAAGCTACACAAGAGTGACATTTTAAGATAGAAAAACGTGTTAATGACTGCTTGGTTAATAAGAAGAATGCCCAACTAATTCGACTAGAGTAAAAAATGTAAAAAAAAACACGACAATTTTTGTCGATATGGAGGCAGACACAGGGTTGCTCAATGAAGAACTGAAGTTATGTCGATAGACTGAATCTTGAAAGTGAACCAAACATCATTATCACTGTATTTATGATGCCAGTGAGATTATGTCTTATACGAAATCTGTGATATATTTATTTAACATTGTTTTAAAAAATATTAGTACACCACTTGTTCTCCTTCATACTCTAGAATGCAAAATACCCGAGAAGGGTCCTCGAGAAGATTAACTGCTCCGTGATGTGAGGTATTCATTAAAAGATGACGGTCTGGTAAGATTTCGCGACCCGTGAAATGTCAGGAGCTGTTTGTTACCTATCGTGTTGAAGGATGAGACAGAAATTATTCATCATGATAAAATAAATTTATATACAGATCGTTTAAATTAGTACCTACATAGATTTGAAGCATTGTGGACTTATCCGCATGCTGCCTTTTGAATTTGTTTGTACGTGATTTGGTTATCGATTATTTTTATCTGAAATTAAACAAAAATTAAACTTAATATAACCAAGAAAGTGTCCATTGTATATTGACACGGTTTTTTAGCTTTTTCCACTCCCAACGTACAAAATTTTCTTATCGAGCATCTATATAAAAGTTTTTGTTAAGAAAAATTCTTTTTCTTAGCAACTATACTTATATCTTTTAAAAAAAGTGAACGATAAAATGACAGGGCTGGAAAAGAATTAGTAATCAGCCAATTTCTCTCCTTACTGTTTTAACAGGTTGAATGAGTAGGAACGCAAATTTATTAATCTATTGAAAACAAATAATGTATAAATATTATAGTTTTCGTTCAACAATTCGTGCTTGTTTCAACCGTAACCAAATTGGACAAACTTTCGTCATTCAAATAGCTGTATTTTTAGCACGGAAAGATTACTGGAAAATATTCATAAACAGGCTAAAGAATATTTAATTTCCCGTTAAGATTTTATATCTATTTATTTACTTAAAATCAAATTTATGAAAATAACCAAATATCGTACATGGGAATCACGAAACTGATAATTGACGTGGAATACTAATACAAAATGAATTTTGCCATAATATGAAAAGGAACCTCTTCAAACAAAGCAAAGAGTAATTTTAATGTATGTCGATGAATTTTTGAAATACTATTTTGTAGTCTATATAAATTATTAGTTTCTTTGATTCCAAACTTCTAAACTTGTAGTAAATAAATAAAGCTACTTCAGTAAGCTCAGTGTCATATTGTTGGGTGTACAATATTAGTTGTAGAACTAACAGATAAGTAAAACCTAGAGTGTCTTTCACAGATAGTAACCAAATTATCATAAAGCGATTATAATAAAACAACAGGCTTATCCTTCACTGAATACTGTACTTAGTAAGTTGTACCACAGTTCCCAAGTACAATAATATTAATACATTGGTACAATCTGATTTATTCAGTACAGCACGAGTCAATGTAGTAAAATAACAAACACCATTGCACGTAAAATTAATTTCCTTAAAAACACTTTTTGGATATTTACTTTACCGCCACCAAGATTAACATCTAAACAACTTTGTTTATAAATTCATTATAAGACTTTTTTTTAACCATACTATGCCCTATGCCAGTTTTTCTCAATAGGGGGCCAAAGAGATTTTTTTGTGGGAGCCACAGTACAGTTTTGGGAGGCTACGGGAAAATATCCATAAACTCGCAGGTTTTGAAAATTGGGCATCTATAAAATATGTATACATTTTGCGAAATCCGTAAATTGTACATAATATATATAAAATGTATATATTGTTTTAAAAATTTACCTTTACTTCAAAAAAATATTTTTATTTTTTCACTCAATTTCTGTTTTGAAGCGTTAGTTATAATAATATATGAGCAGTGAAAAGCCTTTTTTTAATCTATATTTACTAACTGAATCTATGCAAATCCTTCAAAGAGAGCTTTAAGTTTTGTGGCTATTTTTTTTATTTTTAAGATGGGTGCAGTTTTGTGTTTATATATTGTACATACCTTGCCCGCGTGTGTTTAACCTTAGCACTGTGTTTATAAAGATTACGTCTGTTAGAGGCTTTGAACAGAGGAAAAAATAAATTTGAATAATTCAAATTTAGTACGATTCCATGCGCTTTGTCTCTAACATCCTGGGTTTTATTTTTGAACTTGATCTATCAGTTTAAATTCATCCGTGAACTTGAGTTATACAAAATTTAAAAGATTCAATCACATTCACTTGAAAACCTTAATTGGGAAAAAAGCACTTATTGAATAATGACTTGGATTTTCAGTAAACAACAATGTTATTTATTATTAATAATTTTGCCTACTGTGAACTTCGAAGACATTACTTTAACTAATTTTTCATTTTTTTTTCGAAAGTTATACATGGACATTTTACCAGAAAGTTGCGTGAACAGTATATTCTTTTCTTTCTCTTGGGACCTAGCCCGAAGCATCAATTTGCTTGTCGATATTGTAGTCGACCACCTGCTTCGAGTAATTTCAACATTCTGGAAAAAAACTCTTACTACATTATCTTTTATCGATATCATTATGAAAAAAACACTGGATAAATTGAAAAATTCAGATAAGCTTTTTAACCTGAAATTGTCGAATTTGTCAGAAAACATAGGAGTGGTGGTTTCAGTAAATTTTATTTTTTAAGCTCTACATATTCATTGTGTTTTAATTTTTTTTAAAAGAAAAATACGCAAATTTTTAATTTAAATAAAAAAAAATCTTAGAACACTCGACTTAAATAGACTATTTTATATCAGAATGACGTTTTTATCATCCAGTATCACCACCCTCTATACATTTTAACAATATGAATAATATAAAACTATACTAATTGACATATTTGTTATTTTATCGATGTGACATGTGTTTTACATCTTTGATAAATATCTTCAGTTTTAAGATGCTTTTCATAGAGGCGAATCGAATTATAAAGTTATTAAATTTTGTTAAATACTTAATTTTTTTGTAAATAAAATAATATACTTTTTATTTTATTTACACATTTGCATGGTTCAAGAATGATGAACCACGATGAAGGCACTCATGATTTGTTCATCGAACAATGGTTTTATGAAAATAAAATTACATATTTTTCTAAACTTCTTCTTTTACTAATCCTTTATCGTTTTTTCTCAAGCTACAGTTTAAACTATTTATCACAACATCTAAAAATAATTTACATTATAAAAACAAATACGCTGATTAAACAAAAATTTGACACTTTCATTTCTAAAGAAGTTTATTTGTAAGAAAAATATGACAAAAACAGTACAATGAAAAGAAAAGTCAACGTTTTATACATTTCAATATACACGAATAAAATTTGATTGAAATCGCATCTGTAATTACAGTCGAGTTCGCACCTGCCTACTTAATGATTGTCAATAAGTTCCAATTGCTTAAATTAGTTCTAATTTGTTAAAATTATTTTAATATGGCTTTACTGGGCTTGGATTTTAATTGAAGTATTAATCGCAGATTTATACCTCACATTAGAAAATCAATGACTTTTAACTAGGCAATTATTTAAACTAGTAATTCTCAAACAGACGTCAATTTTAATAATGGTTGTAGCAATAAATATATCTTAAGGCATACGAATCAAAGGTAATTGATGTAAATTTAATATTACTGCATCAAATTGCGAGCTTTTGGCTTTGTTTTTGGTTTTGGCTTTTATTGAAATAAATCATTTTTACCTGTTAAAATACAAATATTTTCTAATATAGATTACCAACTGAAGCTTTTTATATCATAAATATTTTATGAAAGAACATTTATAAAATCAAATTTTGGAAAAATTTTAATAATTAACATTTATTTGTTGAAAACAACAATTTCTTATACAAGATCTTTGCCTGTTGCTTTTTTAAACTCAATAATGTTGCAAAACCAAATTCAAAAAAAATATATTTCATCTAAATTATTGTTGTTTTTAAAAACGATGTATAGCCATTAACAATTGTTTTGAGACAATAGAAATTCACATATATTAATTAAAATAATTTTTGGTATCAATTTACTTTCAGTGTAAAGCATTTTTATTGTAGTGACGTACATACATAACTTACGTAGTCCCAGCTGTAAACTTTCTGTTTTGATAGTTTGAACATGTAAGTGCAAAGCCGTGTCGAGCTGGGCATCAATGTAGCATAGTCTTCTAAACACTGTTTAAATGCAAATTTGTGTGCAAGTCTCAGAAGTTAAAATTCAATACGAGTAGTGTATCTTAGACAGCAACAAAATACAATAAATTCAATAGATGTTTCTTAGAATTATGTAGTAAATAAAAATCCAAGCACTCGTTACAGACAAATAATAATTGCTTATGAGAATGGATGACGTCACACATGACAAGTTATAAAACAGTTTTGAATATTATGTTTTTTACGTCAATACGTATCAATTATATTTTTTAGATACCTGAAAAAAACTCATGATTACCACAACTTTTCCCATTATCGTCTTATTATAAAATTATTTATCCGTTAAGCGAGAAATATAAATATAACTTATACTTATGTATATACATATAATTTCCTATCGTTGATATAAAACTTTAATTTTTGTTCACGTGTATCTATTACCATTACAATATATTATCAAATATGTGTTCTGATTTATGTGTATATGTGTAACTCTTTGTGACAAAGAGAAAGTTGCAAATAGTTATCGAAAGTTAGGAGTGAGTAATAATTCAAAATAAATATGATTTATAGACTTGATGATTGAAAAATTGTCATATACTCTTAATGTTGAACTTTTTTTTGACTTGATCGTAATAAAATATCTTACTCTTTAGCATTGACTACAATTGATATTTTAAAATTAAATTCATTTGTTAAACTTTCAAACATACATAGTGTAAACACCTCCAGAATGCCAACATTAGAAATAAGCGGATTAAACATAATTATTCTGAATAATTTAATATGTTCATGTGGCACATAAAAATATTATTAGATATTTAGCAACACACATCAATGCACTATTGATTATGAATTTCATATAGGTAGGGTTAAAAGCAGAGTCCGCTTCCAGGGGATGGCTATTTATAAGCTGCGTCGATAATGAGAAGAGACGACCGCATTTCCGTTGCGAGTCGCTAACGGGCTTGCGAATAACATTTACGACGACAATAATATCATAATAATTATTTGCTTTCATTTATTTCAGGGTTTCCAAGCCGTTTTAACATTTAAATTGAACATTCTCCATTATAAAAGATAAAAATATAAAACCGTTTTTTTAATGCTTGTATCTAATTAACGCATCTAAGCAACCCCGTTGGATTTTTTTTCATGTTCCTGGACTCGATTTCTAATCCAGACAGAGTAATAAATATTGATTAAGGATTAGTAGTCAAATTGATGAATTAATTTTAAATTACCCTTCACTCTTCCAATCATTAAACGGGGCATTACGAAAGTGTTATTCAGCAAACTTTGATATAAATTATGCAACATAATTGATACCTTAAAAGAAAATAAAAATTGGTACTTTTTCTAAATTTACGAGCATTGTCAACTGATATATGTTTTAAAACTTTATTGTAATTATCATTTCAGTTGATAATGCGAATGATGAGCTTTATCAGTACTGACTATTATAAAAATATATGGAATTAGTAAGAAAAAGAATTTTATTTTTCAATTGAGATATTAACTATGTAACATAGCCGTTATAAAAATTGACTTTCTGATTGAATCATAATCATTTAGGAAATATTAATCGTGAATATATATAATATTCTACTTCACAAATGTTGACATTCACTGGACGTGGTTAAAAAGGGTTTATAAGACATCTATAAATCTTACATCATTCAGATTAAACAATTTATTTGGAAGTTTTAACTAACTTTTAAAATTGCAAAAAAATCGTTTTATATTTTAAAACATATTGCTGAGACAAGTATTTAACAGTTTTGATTTTAATATAAAAGTTATTTATTTCAATTTCATTTGTAAAACGTCTAAGCTAATATGTAAAGTATATAAATAATTACGGAGGACAAGATTTGTATTTATCTAAAAATGCTAAAAAAATATTTTCTCATTTATTTTGTTTCGTAAATTCTCAATTTAAATGATCAAAAACAAAAGACATCTTGTAATTGTAAAAAAACTTAGAATAAATCTATCTTGCTTCATTACTTAAGCAAACTTTGCGATAGTAAGTCTGAAGATGCTTCTGAAAGGAAACACGTGTCACAGTAGCACAATACGTGGAATAATCAGTTATTTTAAATTTTATAGTAAAAAAAACTTATTTGTGAGTCTTAGAAAAACAAAGTCATAACAAATGCCTTCAAGGATAATATAAATATACCTATGTATATAAAAGTATATTTTTCTGTATTCTATCGTTCGTTTTACTCCGGATGTAAAATACATCAGGGCATTACTTACACATTATAATAGTTCTTCCTGCTTTCAAGGCGTATTACGACAGAACCGTTTGTAAATTATGTAAATACGAGGCTTGCAACAAAACTCATGATATTTATGTGCTAAAATATTATTATGAAGTACATATATGAAAAAAGTTTATTTTCATTTATTTTTTGCTAAAGAAAAAAACTACCATAAATTTTATTCAATTTTTTACACTGTTTGTTAAGAACATCTTTTCTCAACTGTGGTCTACGTGGCCCTCTTGGGTGCCTCAGCATGTTTCAAAGAGCCCATAGAGAATATCAGTTATTGGCAGCCACACGAGACTTTTGAAGGACCATGGCCACCCTTAATACAAATAACTTTTATAGGGCAAAACATACAATTATTGGCCACTTAAGGATTATTTCATCTTTGTTCATGTGTTGTAGATACAGCATTAAAAAGATGGAATCAAAAAAAAATATGTGATAAACTGTCCATTTGTTTATAATTATCAATAATAATAATATCTTAAAAATATCTTTTACATTATTTACACCATCATAATAACATCTTAAAAAATATATTTTTAATGCATTTAGGATAATTGTTGTAATACACTAACGAAGGACACGCTAATTCAATAATCATTTTATGTGATTTTCTTACATACGTTTTACACCTTTGAACAGGAGTGAATTCCTTGTGATATTTACAAGAAATCACACTTATTTCACGATAACGCTCTCACTGTTAAATAAAATGTGGTTTTAAGGCTGCTTTGCAAACCCTTATATAACAGTGTTGTGTTTTTTCCAATGAAAGAACACTTGGTAAGTTGTTTTAATAAGTTAGCACTAGGGCATCCAATCCCGGGATCCCGTTCAATTTTCTGATCCCGAAATTCCGGGATTGAGATGGCCGCGATTCCGGGATTTCGGGATTGAGAAATTTTGAGCAAATTCTCGAAATTTACACGAAATTGGCAAATTGAAGATTTCAAATTCCTCGGTGAGCTAAAAAAAAAACGAGTTTTTGTGAGATTCCGGGAAAAAGTATAGCAAATTGAGGATTTCAAATTCCTCGGTGAGAAAATCTCAATCCCGGATACCGGGATCCCGGGATTCAAAATAAATCAATCCCGAAATCCCGGGATTGGAAAAAGGCTTCGGGATTGGATACCCTAGTTAGCACGTAAAAAAGTTGATATCATATCTCTGAAAAACTAGATTTTATCTGCATGTGATCAATAATTTAGTATGGCCAATAATAGTAGGTTTTACCCTATGTGTTACAGTCAAATAGAATACAGTAGAAGGTGAACATTATTTCATACAATTTCAAGTAATGAACCTGAATAAAAAAGATCATCACTGGCTGACCTAATATGTTTTTAGCAATGCCGCAAAAAAAAGATCTTTGAGTCGAGAATCTGTCAACATGCAACCAAATTTTAAGGAATTTCACTTCGGCACAACACGAACATTACTTTTGAACACGAATGACGAGTGTGAAGCCGTAGCGCAGCGGTCACCAAACTACGACCCGCCGGAGATTTTCATCCGGCCCGCGAAAAGTTATGGATTTTTGCATATAAATTATTCATATAAGAAATATAAATTTTCATGATTTAGTTGTGAATTCACGACAAGTATTTATTTCAAATCATCAATTATCATACACCTATCTGGTAGGGGACTCAAAGTGAAGGAAGTTAGATATAAATTGGAGGCGAAATGACTAGTTATTCGTTTATTCAAAACATTCTCGAATATTCTCATTTATTGAAATTCGAAGAGGGGCAAACATTTGTTTACATTCCAATTATTATGAAACCACATAAAATGAAATAATATTCTGATTGGGTTCCAATGAGAATGTATCTCTCGTCCGGCCCCTTTAGTTTTTAAAATGTTGAATCCGGCCCGCTTCTCAAAAAGTTTGGTGACCCCTGCCGTAGCGGGTTTTGTTGAGTATGAGTATTAGTATTATAGGGTTTTTCTTAGTATTTTTTTTATCGTATTCTTACAGAGTCTGGTATAACTAATTAGTATAGGAAAGGGGGCCGCGGACATTAAACAATTGATAAATAATGGCTTAGAATAATGAAAACAAAAAAATTCAAGCACTGTATACGTTAAAAAAGCGGGTTTCCGGTAAATTGCTCGAATGCAATTGCTCGAATTATTATCGAACGACCGATAATTTAATATTTGAGAAAAAAAAATGTCTGTACACATGTATATATCAGATCGTGGTAGTACAACCAACTTGTTAATATTTCCAACATTTTATACACTATATTGTTACCTTGAACAGTTTATATTTTATGTATTTAGACTGTGTATATTTTTGTTTATTTATTTTACTTTATGTTATGTACATGTTCATGTATAATAATTGAAATCTTTCCTTTCTTTACGATTTTAGATTTTTTTAAATAAATTAAAATAAAACTGTTATATAAAGCTATACCAATATCAAGAAAATAAATTTAAAATACTTGAAAATTACCAATCAGACAATTTATCTTGTATTTTATTTTTTCGTCGTACAAAATACGAATTCACATTACGTATGACGTTAACGTGAAGGGCTATCATTTTCGCTTCAAAAGACTGTCATTAAAAAATCAACTTGTATTTTTGCTTGCGATCAAACATGTTTCCAAGCTATTGAGCAAAGTCTTTTTAGAGTAAAAGAGGTTTCACAAAATTTTTCATGCGAAAATGTAAACATTTTTCCGAGAAAATATTTATTAAATTGTTTACAACGGAGTCCAATATACAAATTTCTAGTTCAATAGAAAAATATCGGTGAATAAGCTTCTTTTTTTTTAATCATTACTGACTACTACGACTTGACACCTTTCTCATCCTGTGTACTTCGTGGCGTACCAATATTACTTAATTATAATAAAAATACTATTTTAATAAAAATCTGCAATATTCAAAACCTCAACAAGTTAAATAGCCTGTGTCCTTTTTAACAGTATATCCTATCACTAATAAAGTATTTAAGTTGACTCTGTCTGACTCGCTCTCCATAGAATGCCGTTAATTTAAATATCAGTATCTACGATAAATAAAATATATGCCCTTGCGAAACATATACGAAATTATATCTGTTCCTCAAAGAGTTTACTCGTCTTATAGGGTTGCGTGATCAAAACTAAGAATTCCCGATTTTTTCAATATACATATGTATTTGGATGTATATTTACGAGCATAATGTAATTATAACTATTTTGTACTTATGCTCTATCCAATTCTGAAGACAAGGCCGAAAATAGAAAGAAAAATTAGTTCCTTTCGAACATTCCTTTATGAAAAGTCTTATACCTCTTTTAGACCTACCGAGTACGCGGCTGAGTGTCTTAGATCAAACAAAAATATTTACTGAGTAATCGTCTACACGCATACAACTTTTTTAGCATTTCAGTTATTTTTATGTGCGTTTCCTTCTATTAAACACAATCGTCAAACGCCTGATCTGAGACGACAAGAACGTAAGCGATGGCGTGCTACAGTCGTGTAAATATTTTCTCGCCAAGGAAATATAAACGGTTTCTATTCACTCGCTCACTTAAAATCACTCGTCAGATCCCTTTGCCAAATCCCGTGTGTCGCGTTCATATTTAACTCTCTTGGCCGCGTACTCGGATGGTGTAAGTGAGGCTTCAAACATTAGTAACCTACTTAAAACTACTTCTAATTGCACTCATTTTGTTTAACTATGACACCTATAAGGACATTACGCAAATGTTTGCATATACAAATGTATACATATTATTATAACTAGTAGATAAATGGAGAATATACTTACAGTTGATGTGTAATAGTCCATTTTGAAGTTCTTATTGGCAATTCACTATAGTTAATTTTAACATGTTAACTGACGTTTTCGATTTAATTAAAGCCAATTTCACGCACAACAATATTGTATATCGATATTATATTCTTCACATGAGTTTTATTAAAACAGACAATTTGGCTTAGCCTGTATTGTTTTTTATAATATAAAAAGTTGTCCCGCTCTATTCGGAATAATTTAGAGTAGCAAAGATTTTTTTATTTCTCATGATTCTTTAAAGAAAATAACATGTTTAAAAAAGTTTTATTAGAACATACTATAATATGTATGCACTAAGAAAGCCAGTGATTTTTCACTTTGCATTAAACAGTTTGTTTTATTATATTATGGAGAATTTAATTAAATCACATTGATAACTTAATTTATATTTCACGAAAATCTACTAGATTTTAATTACAGATTTGCATGATTTTTTATATATATTTTTTATGGTTAATTTTTTTGCATAATATATGTTTGAGAGTTAATGAGTTTACTTAAAGTGTCCATAATGAATGATAAATTTAAAAATATTTATTAGAATTGAATAATTATTTTTAAAAAGTTTACTTTCTTTTGTCTGATTATTTGATATGTCTTTATTTATATATATTTTTTAATATAACTTTGTTATATGTTTCATTTTGATTTATTGATATGCATTTCATTATTACATTATATGTAAAATGTTTTTGATTTGTCAAATGTCAAAATTATACTTAAGTTTTATTTATAAAGCAACAAACATACCTTAGGTTGGGTTTGATAAGCCAAAATAAACTCTCAAAACCATACAAAAAACTTTTCCCAATAAATGTGTTTTGTTATTTTGAAAGAAAAAGCCCCTAAGCTTTGAGCACGCCATGGTTTAACTTCATATGCGTGTTTCAGCAATACGTAGATATGTTTTACATTACGGGTCACTTCACATATTATAACCATGCGTGGTTTGATGAAACTACGCAGGTACGTTGTGCCGCAGACGTGTTTTAATCTGCCGTGCAAACACACATTTTGCGGTCGGTCTTGGTTGAAATCCTAAAAGGGGGTGTGTTGAAATCTGCTTTTCTAGCCACTGAAAACACCTGAAATGAAAATAAACTTCCATTAAAGAATCGTTCAAATATACTTGATGAAAATAAAAAGAAGTTGATTTCTCAATACAAACTCTTGACTTCTTTATTTAAAAAAAAGCTGGACTGTAAAGTAAATTACTTAAATTACATTTATATTTGAAATAATAAAACAAAAAGTGTAAAAGTTGTTTTAATATATTTTTTGTTTTTTAATCACAGAAAATGAAAATTTATATTAATATATTTTTTTTATATTCTACTGTATGATTATTTGTTTTATACTTTGTGCTAATTATTAAATGTATTTAATATCTATGTCTTAAATTTATATTCAACGAAAGATGAAATCTTTGCTTCCTTTAATATTTAAACATACAAAGAAATGTAAGGACTGTACCACTCATCCAATTTGAAAAGAGGAACGACTCAGTTTAAGCATTATTTTAAAAGGCAGCAACCAGCAGTTATTATAAGAGAAATATTTTTTTATAAAAAAAAACTTTTTTTATTGCATATTCTCAAATAATATATTTCTTTTACACATTTACCAATCAATGAATTCTGGCCAACGTATTTGAATACACAGTCAGTACATGTGTAAAATGTGTCACTTATACTCACAATATATTTCGCGGAATTATATATTATATTTACATGGCTATTTTATCGCAACATTTTACCAAATATTTTTCTAAATACAATCAACTCCGCACGTGTCGGTAGGTGAAATATATTATTTATTTTTGCTTTGAACACGCTTCATTCTCTAATATATTCTAGCAAACGCGATAAATTCGTATTGATTTCCCAAATATTTAAATAATAATTTACACTTACAGTTTAAGCATATAAAGCATTTCGCTTACATTTCAGAAGAGTTTTATACCTTTTCATATTAACAAAATAAACTTACAATTATTTTATCGATAAACTTTGATAAATGTTCTGACACCGTTTTAGTTTTCTTTTCCAAATTTTATTGTCTCCGAACGATGATCAAATATGGCCATTTAATAGAGTATGTAAACAAAACTTGTTTATTAGTTTGTCGCTAAACTAGTATGAGAAAAAACGATAAGAAATTTGGAAGAAGTTCGTAAAGAAGTTCATTTGAAAGGGGGCAGAAGAAACATTATTTTTACTCTTCTGCGCCGCCTTGCACATAACATAAGTAAATATAGACGAAATAAAATAGGAACAAAAGTCTCACCCCATTAAAAAAGGTTAAATGATGTCCCCAAAAATAGCAAATTAGCAAAAATAGGATATTTCTTTAGCATAAATCAAAACAAAAAAATATTGCAATTTTTAGTGCGTAGAATTAATTCTGTAATCGATCAAACATGTGTTTCGTTAGTGGAACGTTTTTTCTGCTCGTGATCTTGAATTCTGATATATTATGCAAAGTTTTTAGATTGATATACACCGATAAGAGAATATCGATGTCGGGTTCGTGGCGTAGTGGTCCACATCGTTGGATTTCACAGGCTTAATACGAACAATTTTTTTCCAATCGATTTATCGATTTCCGTTTGAAGGCATAGGTGTTTGTGATGTTTATAACTCCTGCTTCCAATCCTAAAATAACAGGGAGTAGTGAGAGCGACTAGTAAACCACTAGTTCTGCTCTAATCCCTATTTCTCTATTCGTCTTTCTTCAAAAAATAGAAGTTGAGAAACTGATTAACAAGCAGTTTTCACAGATAAACTTCTGTGGAGATACTTTCATAAGTAAGTCATTTCGTCACTTTGGGAGCGGACATGAATTAAAAAATACATACTTATGAACTTATTTGTACGAATTTATTAGAAGTACTGACCCGATGGGATAAACTACTATTGTTATTGTACATTTCCAACAGCGCTATGATTATTCTGTTCAATTATAACTGTTATAAGAGGTGTCCGTATCATAATAGCATCTCTAAAGAAATACTGTTTATCAGTAAATATGTTAATAAGACTTTTTTTCAGATAAGCCACTTTAAGAGTATAAAGGTAAAAGTAAAAAAGTATTAAACATGACCTTCGCATGAGTTAGGATTATATATAACATGATAAATCAGTTGAAAAATCAGTGTACGAAAGCTTTCACTATAGAGTTCGGACTCCACTCTACCCGAAAACCACTCGGCTATTTAAATTTAATATTCACGTTTATTTTGTAAAACAACCGAAAATGTTTTTGGTATCCTCTTATATTCAAGTATTTAAACACTTCAGTTTTGATCGATAACAAACATATTTTTCCCGTACTAAGAATTGGATACTCACTTATTCCTATAATATTATTTCCTCCAAAAATATTCAAAGTATACAGGACAATAAGTATCATATATAATAGAATCACACTCAAACATTACCCAATATGAAGACACCTCACTTATGTTTGGCAACTTTACAACCCGTAGAACCTTCGCTTGGGGCGAGAACTTTTTGTGAAGTTTCCCAGAGGTAAGTGGTGAGGTAATTTTTGGACAGAATAAAGAATAAATTTACCGTTCGAAAGCTAGAAAAAAGCATGGTTTTTTGAGTAGTTGGAGTATTGAACTTTACTTAAACCTAAAATTTTATAATTGTAATCAAAAATTCAACAATAGATTTTTTTCTGCAAGGTTTATTATTTGATGATAGTGTGTAATAATTTTAATTAATTTTAAACTAAATATATGACATTGCGGTAAGATTGATTCAGTAAGCTTATATTAAGCTTAAGCTTATATTGTAGCAGATCTAATATTTATCTTATAACCATAAATAATTTTCAAATAAGAATTTTTCAAGGACCGTTAAACGATACAATTTCGGCTCTCCGCGTTTTTGTTTATGTAGTTAATATGTTTTTTATAACACATTTTTTGAAAAAAAAATCGTTTTCAAAGGTATATCTGCAATAATAAATGAATCGGGCCTGTAGCTTAGGGAAGAACATAGTTTTCGTTTGAAGTGTTTACGGGTTTGAATACTTGTATGGATAATTTATAAATTGATTTTTAATCGGTTTATGGATTTGTATTTGCTTGCACATATATTTGCGATTTATTTATTCCTCCCTACTCATCAGATGTTTTTATCTAAGTTATGAAAAAGGTGATTTGCATACTTACTCATTCTGCAGGTGATAGATGTTACTTCTGAATAAAATTAGTTTTTTTTTAGAATAGCTTTCGTTGTAAGTATTACATATAGTACAAGCTACATATTAGGAGCGGATATAGAAATATTTAAAAAAAATACATAATAATGAAATATCTTTTATTTATTGAATTTAAGTCATCCCCAAAAAACGAAGGTGGAACCATTCAGATTAATTGGTATCCCATTGAAATACTTATCAGTTTTTTATTAAGTTCTAAAGAAATGTAACAAACTCATAAAATATTGTTATCTAGGTTCCATCTTGAATCACTATCTTTGCGCAACCAAAGCTTCATAAAGCTAATAAGAATTCTCCCGGGCTCTCGCCTTCTCGAAACAGCCATAATTTGACAGCATCACTTAAAATACCCTGGAGTCAGAAAAAACCCACGCAAAATTTCACAATACTTTATTTCTTTTTCACATTAGCTGATATTTGGTTTCATCTTCAGCAGACTTTTTATATAATCGTTACAAGACTTTTTGGAGTTTTCAATTAAAATTCAGAAATTTATTCTCCAATACATACAAAAAATAAACAAGCAAAAACCTCAAAATCATTAGAATATATATTTTGTTTATAATATAATTTAGCAATATTTTTGAATATTAGAACTTATAATATTTAACAGATTAAAAATATCAAAGTATTTGAGTTCTACAGTTTTTAATAATTTTATGCGTTGATAGCTATTTCGGCTTTCGCCATCGTCAGAACTATGTTTAAACTTATATTTTGCTCAGCTATATATACTGGCTCTTAAGAGATACACAATGCATCAAGTTATTCACTCTAACATCCTAATTATAATTACAATATTACACTTATCAAATGTGATTCTAGTGTTTCAAAGAACGATTAAAAATCTGGGTTTATTTCTTACAACATTAATTAGGATAAATTTAAACTGATATGTATTATTAATTACATTACATAAAATTTATTAACTATGGTTTTATTGTTTCGAAAAACAATAAGCAATATGGGATTTTTCAAAGTAAATTAGGATAAATTATACTAATATTTATTATTAATTACATTAGGGGTTTTAACAACGGTTATGGATTAGTTTTTTTGTTTATAACAAAGCAGAAATTAACAATAAAATAATATTTATAAATCTGAATGGAATAGCAGTTGATAAAATTTAATTTTAGATAAACTTAAGTCACATTTATTTGAAACAAATAATGTTATTTTATGACATGAAGTGGATGTGTACTGCTTTAAATTATTATTATCTTAAAATTGAAAACGGCAAAGCTTGCAAACAATATTCCCTATTTTTATTTCAATTGTGAGTTTCCAAATATATTGTCTTCTTGCGAGATTTTCGTCTGAGTCTGACAATGCTCTTATTATAATATTTGTTCTCTATATTACTTTAGTCTGAAAGGTTGTCGATTTTAAAAAGTTTTTATTGTTGGTATATAACATAGTGACAAATAAAATAATTCTGACCATTTCTGATGTGAAGTTTTGCTAATTGATATTTATGTTTTTATAAATGTATTTTGCACTCCAATTTATCATAGCCAAGGTTTATCATAGCCAAGGATAGTTAAAAAATCTACTCGAGCTTAACTGGGAAGAAACACATTACAAACACTCGAGCTTCTTAAATAAAATATTGTATTGAAACGCTGAAACGTTAATCTTTGTGATTAATAACTAACTACTTGATCATAGAGTATGATAAATTAGCAAATATCATATAAATACATTATTTAAAAAAAATGTTTAAAGCTACTCAATTCAATCATTTCTTACCGCAAATAAATTTGTTGCTGAGCTCAGTACTCGTGTTTTAAATTATTTAATTTTTAATCAAATTATTAAATTTAATAACTGGTTCAGCTGTTTGTATGAAAATATCAATAAACCTATTGGTACAGGAAAATGAATCGACTGTAGTTAAATTAACCTTACTGTCAAGCTTAGAATTGCGACTAAAATATCTCTATTTTCCAAAAGAAGAATGTTTGGTAACGAGTGTTTTCAATATGTTAGATTAATAGCAATAAGTTTGATTGCTGCAGTGTTTTACTAAAGACGTGCAATTAATCGCCTTCTTTTCTGAATCTTTTCTTTTTAATAACAGACACTATAAACGAGAATTAGTATAAATCTTTTTTAATAAATTCATTTTTATATTATTTTTTATCACTTGCCGCAAAGATTGAATCTTGAAGCCCCTTTTATTCAAATGTAAGCCATCCGTTTGTCGTGAAGAGATCGACATCTATTAGGATTCTATAAATATTTATTGAGGATTCAAAAGAATTTGCAGAAATTCCGACTTACAGATGGCAACTCTTTTATTTGGTCATAGATATTTTCCATCCTTTATATATTAAAATTTTCCTTCCGAGTCTGAGATTTTTCAAAGGATCTCTGTTTTTATTGTAAGACGTACAAAAGGCGTTGAATAGAAAAATGGAACAATGGGTTTGTCACGAAAGAGTACATCACGTTTCTCTTTCTTATTAATTAAGTTATAATCATAATAGTTGCGACATTTTCACAACTCATCTAACATTTTGCAATATTATATAGACGAAATATACAAAAATATTTTTTTTATATGAAACTCGCTATATTTATATACGTTACCTATAATAGTTTTGTGTAATAGATGTAAAATTTTTGTGAAGCTTAAATTTATTTTTAAAATCATTGAACTGCTATATCAATCACATTGTTATTCGTATAATGGAGATTTTAAACCTTATTTATCTTAAAAGCTTCATTTTTATATATTTTTTCAACTAACTAAAATATTTCAGGTGTTTTATAAAAATAATGTATTTATACTTAAATATCATGAAAGCGATAATCATACATTTTGAATAGTCAATGTTAGGAACTGCAATACGAGTCAAATATATTAATACTAGTATTCTGGTATTTCATATTTAATATCGGTATACCAAATACAAAAAAGTTTCAACAAAACAAAAATTACAGGCGGTTGGGATACCAATATTAGATGAGTAAATCAATATCGGTATTTCGAATTTTTTAAATTTAACGTAAAATTCCATCATTATCGTAAACGGGTGTTTTTTATAAATAACTACAGTTTCTCAAAATAATAAAACATCAATGAAAGGCTTACCAATCCTGGCATGTAAATATTGTTTCGATTCTTGGCATATTTAAATTATTTATTGTCATCTCGAACAATTTTATTAAAATATGTGTCGGTTTCTGTACATTCCAAATGCGATTACAGCTAATTTTTAAAACTAAAACAGAAATATTTTTGCATTATCAAAATCGATATTTTAGTATTGAAAAAACACATAAATATCGGGATCACAGATTCGGTAATGTTGGTATTGCAATCATTCATTAGTCACAGTTACTAATTATTTTGAGAATAAATTGAAAATGCTTCAAATTAATTGAGCACTGATACCCTTAAGTGTTATTTGTATCTCAGTTTTAAATATGATTTATGTTGGTTTTAAGTACCCAAAAAAAAGTTCATAAAATATAGTTTAGTATCATTTTATCCGTTTTAATTATAGATTTGGGTATTAAATATTATGAGTTTGTTTAAGTAAACTCTTTTCTTTATCTATGATCAATGGTCTGGTTTTCATATCATATGTAGGTATTTATGAATATACCCGAGCACACAATACTGCAAATATTGAAACATCTCACTGCCTTAGGCTAGTTCAAAACATTTATATGTATAAAAGGTTTATAAGCTATATTGAATGCTTTCAGAATGTCAATAAAGAATAATATGTTATAACGTTAAGAGAGAACATATTTTTAATATAAAAATCCTGGTAAATAAATCATGTACCTATTCTGCATTTTTTTATTGTAAGCTTGAAAAAATCCGATGCTTAAAAGGATAGGATCACAAAAAAGGAAAATTGTTTTCATATCAAAGGGACCTCAAACGAAGGCATGTGGTAGTGAAACGATAATTATTATGGAAAAAAATGTTGAGAAACATGCTTCTTGATTTATATTATACATTTACATTTCACAATAAAATTATGTATTTAGCTGCTTTACTGACACAACAGATCAAAATGAAAAGTAAATTTAATTATTTTTTAATTTTATGCGCAAAATTTTAGAAATCTCTTCATCCGGAATATTGATTTTTTATCAATCTGTCTCGACATGGTATACACATTAGTCTTTTTGTAAATTCATTTAACTGAATTGTTGAAAATAAAACAATAGTTGATAGTATAGAAGGCTTGTTGTGCGAAAACCTAATTAAAAGCTTAAAATGATTGATATACTTTCATACAATCACGATTTATTTTAAATTAATGCTTGTAACGCTTAAAATATTATAAAAATAAATTTAAATCATGTGCTACCATTAACTATAAATTCAATCTTGCGTTTGTCAAAACCTATCGATAATACAAAATAAATACAAATAATCAATCTGATATACAACAACTATATTGCAATGAAACATATTTTTCCTTGATGATGAATTTATTATTTAAGTTTTGAAAAACTCAATAAATTTATTAATCTGCTCTTTTTGTTCATATAAAGACCGCACATTAAAACTTGTATTTGTTATATTTGCGAGATCTTCGTATATCAGATGTCAACCATAACTGCATAATTTTATTAAAATTAAAATGTTTAAATCAATATTTCATAAGATATCACAAAATCTATTCATCAGTTTTTAAATCAATATAACTCTCTAGTTTATACTTGGAGTTTTTAGAAAAAAAAACATTTAAGTCTAGACACTTTATTCTCTTTTGTATAGAGTTGGTTCAATCTTTTCAAAATAAGAGTGGGTTCTATATTTTCTTGGGTAAAGTAGTAACTGTTTACGTTTACACTGATCGATCTGTTATTATAAAAAAAATACTAGAAAACATTCGCAACTTCCATATGTTTTGCTTACTCTTTGAATATACAGTATCTCGTTTCAAGAGTTAAAAGATTCAGATCATCTATTTAAATACTCAATTCAAGTTGGCAACATCCAGAAAACCCTTTGCCGGTTGAATTTGTTTTATACATATTTTTTGCAAGTCGCTGTAAAGCTCCTGGAAAATATTCACAAACAATGCTCTCTTTTTATTTTATCTTTTTCTACCTCTGAACACTTTGAAAACTTTATGTTCAGTGGTGTTTAAATGACGGATAATAATTAAATCTTATTAAATCAAAACTAAAAACGCTAATTAATTATTCGCAAGCATTATTGATATGTTAAATTATAAACCTTTTAAATACCATTACAACCAACCACTTGACTGTGAAAATGAAAAAATAAGTAGCCCTCACATATTTATTTGTATAGAAGGCACAAAAAACTTTTTCTGATGATTTTGAGCAAAAGTAAAATTTTGAAATATACGCAACTTTGACGTACAAAATAAACTTGTGTTTTATTGATATTCTTTTTTTAAGAACTGAAATCTAAAGGGGTGGAATTTATACTTTTTAACTTTAGGAGAAAGTGCATAAAAGAATAAATATGGCTTTCATGGTATTATTTATTCTTTTAAAAAATATTTTATCCACTTCAAATTTCATTATTTATAAAAGAATTATGTTAATATTTTTTTTGTTTTCGGTATAAGTAAATTAAGCTTAATCCAAACTTATATTAATTATACATATATGAGAGAAAAGTACGAGAAGTTTCGATTAAATGTAAACATTGTAGAATACAACAATCTGTCAATATTATAAAATATAAAAAATAATAGTGGTTTATGTATGATTACTATGTAAATAAAATCAGTTCTAGCCTGCGCTGGCTAATAATTTTACATGCGATAGGCCACATCCCATACAATTTTTTAGGTTATGTTTATTTTATCAATAAAAAACGAATAACTTAGCAGACCTTCTATTATTATTTTATAACCAAATTTTGAAAATCTTTCTAAAAATTTTTTAGTGTATTTAAATAAAAAATATTATTGAAATTTAATTCGAACGATTAAAAACTGAAAAATAGCTTCTTACAATATCTGAAACTTGATAACTTTATAAAAATGGTCATTGCGAAAAACACTCATCTTATCTTATATGACTTAACACCCTTTTGGTTTTCAAAACGTGATATCTACAAAAATAAAATTTAATGAAAAGGTATTATAATTTTCGACATTTATAATGTGGTAATGCAAAAAGACTTTTCCCATACAGCTTTCCACATGTTCTATCAAACGGATGTAAGCAAGAAGGCCGAATTAGTACATAAATAAAGTTTTTAAGTTTTAAAAATAAAGTTCCTTTGAAAATTGAGGGCAGGAAATTTCTTTAAGATATATAATATGTTTTATCAATTCATATAATTTGTGGTATACACATACATATGTGAAGATTTTAGAGAATATAAACCAATTTTTTTAGGTTAACCAACGGTATTAAATGATTCAATAATATTTATTCTCGTTCTAAATATGGTTTTTGAGAAAACTAGAGTTGACTTGCAAATTAATTGCTTTTCCCTTTCCCATTTTCAGATTCCATATCATTAACATATACCATTACACACTGACTTAAATAACTATTTGTTAATCAACAAATTACATATTTAATTTTTACAAAGCAACCGTCCCATTTGGAATAAAAATCCGTGTTTCACAATCAACAGTGCTTACATTATTCTACTTTGATACAAAATTGTTGATAAATTAAGGAGCTTAATGGGAAAAGGCAACTGTACCCAAACTGTAACAAACCCACAATATGGGAAAAACTTTGACAGTTTTCGACAAGTAAACAAGAAGATCATATTATATTGCTGATGCTTATTTCAATTGCACAGCGATAAAGTTTTTATTGACCTTTGATCGGCATTTTTCCTTTAATCGACTTGATCAGGCTTCGGCAACCTATGACCCGCGGGTCACAAAGTGGCCAATTTGATGATTTCAAGTGACAATAAGATATGATATGAAAATACCACTTACCCGAATAGTCTTCTAAATAGTCAATTTTTTTAAACTTTTAAGCCAAAAAAGGTTACCGAGGTCTGAACTTGATTTATAAAAATGTCATATAGTGATACTCCTTCCAGAAGTTAAGTATTTTATAATATTTAGAGTATATATTGTAGCCACGCAAAATAATTGCTTCTAGGTAATTTAAATTTGTAGAACAATGTGAAACCATTGCTAATTTGCTTTACCAAACATACCTTATCAAAAAGAAGTGTTTGGTATTTTTATATAAAAATCTATGGTTAATATTCCGTCAGTAGTAAATTTAAAATATTAGCTTATTTATTATGATATTAGTAATGCCAGATTACTCTTAGCTACATACGAATATCAAATTAATATTTTCACAAATAATATTTTTTAAATTTTCTTCCCGCATAAACAAAACCCTTATCTTTCTGATAAAATATACTGTTAACCTCTTTTAATCTTCTAATTTTGGCAAAATAATTTTAATCAATTGATTGAAGTGTTATTTAATAAATATTTTTTTAATCCGTTTACTATAATATACAGCGTCAAAACGCTTTTAGGCAATCTTTCTATATATATTAAATTTGACAAAAAACTTTCTGTTCAAAAAAACCCTTAACTTGATTTTAAAAACTTATTTAAATTAGGAAAAACGCTAAGCCTCTTACTGACTAAGTACATACTTAACTGCCAAGTACCGTTTTTTGTATTATTAATTTATGAGACATTGATTACATAATTAAAAACATTTTTTAAACTATTGATTGAAGATTATTTAAATTAATTAATAAGACATAATTTGAAAAGATAGATTTAAAAATAATATAAGTATCACTTGAATCAATTGTACTTATATGTGCTCTAATATATCTTAAGTAAATGTTACAAACACAAAAGCTTCAGTGTAATTCTTCATGTAAAGACAGATTTTTAATGAAATACGTGTTCTGTATTCCATTGAAAATGCCACCTCTTGTTTGTTAAGAATTTCGTAAGATGAAACAAGCTTGAAAGACACTGCAACACAGAATTCACTAAAGGGCCTAAAGATATTCCTGTTCAATGGAATTGAGAGCTCTTTCCGTTATTAAACAATCAAATATTTACGAAACATATATCTCCATTCTGTGGCATGCACAGTTTTGAATGAGATAAATAACTCCTTGAAATCAAACGTATAACACTCCCTTTGTTTCTAAATCTGACACGTCAATTATGTTGAGAATGACAACGTCAAATAATATATGTCATGTATTATATATATTTATTTATCAGTTTAAATTGTGGTTTAAGCAATCTTCATCTTTTTACCGAGACTTACTGTTTTTCATTGTTTTCTGTATGGCATACATATAATTCAAACTTATCATTTGTTTTGTAGAATTCCGTTATATAAGGGTATTGAAATTTGGCTTATATTTCAAAAGAGTCTCCCAAATACTAAATATAAATAAATATATTTGATGGATTTGGCGGTAACTTGGAAATTGAATTTGAATACACAATTTAATTCTATAACACTAAAAGGTGTCTAAAAACCAATAGAGTTGGCGAATCATTTGATAGTCAATGATCACAATTTTGATAAACGTAAAATTTTTAAAATACTCTATTTAGTAAATAATAAAGAGTTTAGAATAAATAAGTTTTTGGAAATAAGTCATCCACAGTAAAAACATTATTAGTAAATAAAATAGGCGGATCATCACTGTTGATTTTTTTTTGTCATAAGAATTAACCAAACTTAATTCAGGCTGTTAATTTATAACTAAAACAATATTTTTTAAATCTCATTTCCTTCGCTAGTAGAAAAGTACAAAACCCTGACATTTATTTTGTAATTTATAACTTAAGAATTAAAATATTTTTTTGTATATTCGTAAACCTTGCGATGTTATGTCTGATGCTTCTCGGAGAAGAAAAACAAGTGCCACAGTAGAATAACAAAGTTATGAAATTTAATTTATTAAGTATAATTTAATACTTTCGATGGTTTCGGCGGTAACTTTGTGGAAGTTCATTTTAATAGAAAATTTAAATTAACTTTGATTATTCCACGTATTGTGTTACTAACTGTGACACGTGTTTTGCCTCTTTCAGAGGCATCTTCAGAATCACTTAAGTAATTACTTAAGCAAACATTGCGATAGTAAGTCTGAAAGATGCCTCTGAAAGAGGCGAAACACGTGTCACAGTTAGTAACACAATACGTGGAATAATCAAAGTTAATTTAAATTTTCTATTAAGTATAATTTAATTTTACTACAAATTAAGTTTTTATACTTTTTTAAATTGCGATTTTTCTTAAATCAATTCGATTCTACTTAACATTTTTGTTGTTTGTAAAACATGTGAACGTATGAACAGTATTAAAATCTTATGTATTTATAAAAAATAAGCATTCCTCCCAAAAAAGGGTTTATTTATAACTCAATCATGGCACTTTAATAGTTTCATTTCTGTATGGAAGCTTTCATCAATACGAGGAAACGTAATTGGGAAAATTAAAGGAAAGCCCAGAAAATATCCTTTATGTTATATGAGCTTTGGAAGGAATCTAACGTGGTGTCTATATAAACTATGCATACGTATTGTTATATCAGAGCCGCATTTCAGGTATAGCTTAGCAACACAATTAGGAAATTCATTACAGGCAAATCATTAATTTTCATCTGTTAATAGTGGTATTTGGGTATGCTAGCAGTTACGCCATTCAAATAGTCACTTTCTTATACATTGAACGTTTTTTCACATTCTTTTACATATATTTTTTTGAATAGGTACGAGTTATTTTGGTGTTTTTGAAAATATAATATGTATGGATTATTTTTTAATATATCATTGAATATATTTTATATAATTCGGATGCATATGAAACCATATACTAAACTCACAATGAAGAAGGTAGAAAAATATGTTTAACAACTTCTAAAAAATATATTGTTTTGGCAGTGAATTGATAAAATCGATGTTTTTATTTAAAATTTTATTTCTTTGTTTCGATAGCCATGCAGTTTTTACGTGATTAGTTATTTATTTCTGTGTACCCTTCGTCTTCTCACATAATGTTATGCAAAATTCTAATACAAAATAACTAAAAATATGTAAGAGTTATTCTAAAAACCATGTTCACATAAATATTGTTTTAATATTATCTGAAAAATTCAATAGAAATATATTTCAAATGGAGTATTTATATATGTACAATTAAAAATTAACTCATTATATTTCAATAAGTCTGCATAAAGTTTAATTGTTGTATTTCGAATCATTTATTCCAACTATTATCTTTTAAGCTTGCATTTTTCTCAAAAAAAATAAGCATTTGATAACTAAGAAAAGCATTAATATTGTAACTGTTAAGGCTATAAATCTGTATTCAGAAATTCATTTCATTAAGAAAAAAAAACATTCGACGAGTAAACTCAATCACATCACCTATGTAATACCAGAAAGTGAATGCATGTTGAATACCGTACATAAAAATGTCTTAATTTTCTAATGGACGTGAACCGTTCCTAATACGATTCTGTTCATGATGTGAATAGAACTTTTCTGCGAGACCTTACATCGTTAGAAAAAGATATATGTAATTATCTTCATAAATGGGTTTTTCTTTGTAAGCGTTGGCTTCTGTGAAATATTCTAAAGGATAAAAGTAGAAGGTTCCTCTTTTTTACGAGATCAATAAAACCTTTAGAAAATACTTGCATCGCAACATCCAAGCGAACGAATAGTTCATTTTATATTGTAAAAAATATAAAAGTGACACATATTTATTTTGGTCACACCAGAATTATTATTATAGGTCGGTCACGTAAAGAAACAGCGTTTCCGTGTCTTTATTGCACATGCTTTATTTTTGAAATGCTATTATAAATATTTTTACACTTGTTTACTAAAATACTGTTTAAAAAGTGAATCCTTGAAAATTTAGAAACATTTACTGCCAATAATTGGTGGAAAGGCATTAAACGTACATATATAAAAACACTTTTTTACTTAGTCAAAATTATTTACTCGTTTACGGTGACCATTATCAACTTATCAGTTAATAATGCTCGTTATTAGTAAAACCGGTTATTATCTGGAATAAATAGTTTTTAATTAGTTCAGAAGTGCTTGGTGAATCTGATTTGCCAAATTATCAGGCAAATATAATATTTTATTTTATTTATAAGCGCCATGACTGTTTCTTATTTATCTGATATTCTGGCTCCAGATTTTTTACAATTGCGTTCATTATCAAAATAATTAATTTGATTTTGCTTAACTTATGACAGGAAAAGTGAAATATAATTGTACATTAACACAATAAACGAGAAATAGCTCTTTTAATATTACGATGATACTTTTACTGTAACATTTATACGTTTTTCTTTATTTATGATACTATATCAATAAATATAGTACACTCGGTACTTAAATATTATTTTTGCTGAAAAAAAATGTTAACAAAATAGTTTAGTTATTAATCAATTTGGTAATAACATTATTTTACCACATGAGTAAAATATTATATTATTTCTATTAATCTTTCTTCATAAAAATGCTATCACTTTTAATTTAATAAACATTTGCTACTAATATAAATAATTTACACGACTATAAAACACTTTTCATTGTTGAAATAGCTTCCACAGCTCTTTGGTTCGTTATAATGATCTTATCGTAATTGCTTGCAATTATTCACTTACACCGATGTCTGCTATAAGCATTGAAAAAGTTTACCGCTCTAGTTGGCAAATTAGTGGAAATTGAAATTGATTAATGAAGCATAACGCTCAGCTTCCTTTTAAAAATCGTTTTTATCAATACTCTTTTAATTGCCTTCACACTTCCTGTGAAAGGAACTTATATAATTGTGTAAATTTAAATAACAATATATATCATTTGCAGACTAAACGAGACGAGAGTTTTTTTCTTGATAAATAAAAGAAAACGAGTCTTAATTTGTTATTTGCTTGTTATCTGTGACAATCGTCAATTTTCCGAAAGTTTAAAATTAAACATTTAATAATATTCGATATTATATTTTACATCGATTTGATTTCATATCGAATTACATTTAAAAATATGTAATTCGTAGAAGACTCTTATGAAAATATGTTTTATTTGTTTTGAATAAGAATATATGAAAGGTTCATAAATTAGAAATAACATATTTAGTAAAGAAAAAACGTTTTTTTTTAAATATGATCAATCTAATTGAAGAATCTCTACATTTAAATTTCAACTTGATTATTATTTTTTAATAATAAAAACTTTATGAAGACTCCGCATTTTCTTCGTCCTCAGTAGCGCAGTCAAAGGTTCAAATACTTGTATCAATGCTATGTTTATTTCTCAATTAAATAGTTATTTTTAATCGATGTTATGTATTTATAGTAAGTTATAATGTGTTCATATCCATTTTCTATCCAGTTCTGGAGAATAAAAATAAGTTGGTTCGAATTTGATCGTTTTATTCAACCTTTCTGAGAATATAGGGTAATTTAATCTTAAATACTCTTGAGAGCAAGTTAAGTAAAAAGTATTTGCTGGTAAGACTCGTTGTAAATAAACCATGTTCTTAAACTACTCTTTAAACTAACCCAAGAAGATATTTAAAGCTGTCACTCGAGATAGATTCTATGAGAAAAAAACCAAAAAAAAAAATTTCTACTATCTCAAATTCTAATTTATTCAATATCAATATATAACCAAAGCCCAGAAGGTTTCAATTGCTAAAATCAGATATCAATATAAGGTTATCGATGACGAATCGATCTCATTGTCTATACTTAAAGTGATACCAAAAATAAGAAAATTTCGATGTTTTCTTTTATTGGGTGTTGAAATTTAAAACAACAGCTGATTATGTTTGAATAAATATAATATCATCACTGTTCTGAGAGAAGTTGTTAATTAACATATTGATAGTTTTGAGTAAACAGAAAATGAGCTAATTTAACTTTAAGGATAAAACTTCTTGCACCGGTGTTTTTTAATAGATACATTAATGCCAATCTTACACAAGTAAGAATTTTAAATGAATGGACAGGGACAATTTTCTGAGTGTAAACCTGCTTTAAAAATAATATTAGTTTTCATGAACAAATAAATGATTTGTTTGGAAAACTGGTTTAACAAATCTATCAACTAAATTATTCCGGACAAATAATTGATATCAAGAACTCTTTTTGACAATTCGATACGCACTTTCTTCTGCCAGAAAGGTGACGATATAATAGTATGGTATGTTTAAAAACATTTACGCTTAGTTGCTTTTGATTTTTTAAGTGATCATAAATTTTGATGAATGTATTATTATTCCCTGTGCAAAGAACTGTTGCGTGTATAAGAGAAGGTGGGTGTTAAAACGTGGAAAATGTTTTAGTGGAATTGCTACAAGATTTGTATCACGATGCACGATAAGTCCATTGTTATGTTTTCAATTTTGAAGACGAGAAATGCAAGTCGATAAATTTGTTGTGAAGCATTCTTTGTATTGCACCCTACTTGAAAATTCTATTGTTGGATCGCACGTCTTCCCGGCTTTTTCGTGTTAAATGAATCAAATTTTTAGAGCTCGAAATATTTGCACACATAATAGTAAAATATTTGTTTTGGTTTTTTCGAAAGAAAATTCTGTTTTTATAAATTATTATAGTTATATTTTATAAAGTATGACAATATTTCGTGTTTAATGTAATTTACAATTTCCATACGAATACAGGAAATAAAAAGGCACAAAGTACCAACAAAGGAGAAGAAGAAAAAATAAACATGCAGAAATGTTGAATGTGTCACATAGAACATTTACTTATGGGTAATTAAAACCTTTTTTATCTCTTTTATTAATATATTAATAAATCCGTCGATTAAAATAGTTTTTAATGAATTCATTATTTTTTAGAAAGGAAATATTTTTTGTCAGTTTATACATAAGGGTTAAGTCCATACCATTATATGAGTGACCCTTATTTATATTACCAACGTTTTAGCAATCGTTTCAATCTCTACAAAAAAATCTCGTACATCCGATGATTTTTTAACCATGACTGCTTCCAATGTGGAGCATATCGACTGTGGAAAGGAAAAAGGACGTAACCCTCAATTTTCAAAACAGATTTTTTTCGATAATCACAATGTATACAACTTTACACACATTCTATCAAAAGGATGGAAGCTGAAAATGCCGAATAAGTATCTGAATTAAGCTTTTAAATTTGAAAAAGATGACTGTAAAAAATTAAAACCAGGAAAAAACACTGAAATAAAGGTTTTTCCGAGACAATTTCTTTAATTAATATTAGTTTATGTCAATTTAACACCCGTTTAGAAGTATCCCTGCACTTAAAGGGTGTGTATAATTCATAATTTGCATTTGTCACAAAATCATCAAAACACGTTTTTAGCGCCTCCTGTAAAATTTGATATGTGTGGGTTACGTCCTTTTTCCTTTCCACAGTCGATATGAACTCTTAACGGAGCGTATCTCAACATAAGTTTTTTTTAAAAAAAACAGCTAGATATAAAACCTCAATTTTTCGAAAAGAGTAGAGGATTAAAGATATAGCGAAGACAAGTGACTCGTTTTGAGAATCGGATTAACAGGAGAAAATTTCGTCAAATAAAGTTATTATCAACTGACATTAAAAATTGTAGTTAGAAGACATTCAATGAATCAGATTGTTTCAAATTTGATATCATTCTTTACAACAGTAGCTTTTCCGGTTGAGAATAAGAAGAAAATTGTTTATTTTCTTCATCATCAAGCAAGTTCTAAAATTCAGTTGGCGTGCTGTAGAAAATTTTCTTCATTATTCAAACCTACCAAAGTTGTTGAATTATTACATTTACACTCTTGGAATAGCAATTATTATAGCGTGCAAGTTTTGGTAAATGAGGGAAAATTTTGATTTATATTTGAAGTCTACTAAATTAATTTATGTTTGTCTTTATATATTACTAAGCCATTTTATAATTTTTCGTGAACATTATAAATTAGTTTTTTGATTTATTGTTTTTTTCCAGCAAATACGATATGAGATGACGTGATGTAGTCATAAATTAAACAAAGGCAAAAAAAGAATAAAATATATTTATTTTAAAGTACATAGTTATCAAAAGATAAGTTTATATCCAAAAGTTATACGAAGTTTGTTAAATCATTAATAGATTGAGTATAGCATTTTTTCGTTATTCTTGAATTTGTTTTTATTTCATCAATGATGTCTCTCTTTCTGTCTTTCGATATCATCTCATCCATCACTGATGTTGACGTATCGAACATTAATTAGGTGGGCTTAAAGAGTAAAATAAATATCGTAAAAAACCCTGTTTCCCTATAATATTTCCATATTTTGTTTGTTTGGTTTCATTTAAAAGTAGACATTGTTAAATTAGAAGTTAAGGAGCTTATCCGTAGTTTTAAATTAAGTTAACAGGACCAAATGAAAAATAAAAAAAATGTTTCTATTCCAAAAAAGAAATTTTCGTAAAATTTTACTTGCGATTTATTTGTTATATAACGTGTCTGAAAAAAAATATTTTTGCAAAGTTTGCAGTCGAGAAAACGTACTAATCCACGGAGATTAAAATAATAAAAATGAAAAATGGTTTGTACTTAGTAGTTGCTAACGCACATCGACGCCGTACTAGAAAAGATATTAACATTACAAATGTGGTGCTCTAAATGAAACCGTCTGTTTCGCTATGATTTTAAGTGGGATTTTCTGCAAATTAATATAGGCGGAGTTTTTAAATGGGCATATCCGATATATATAGATACAAATGAAATGACTTCTTGACCAGATGGGTAATTAATACTTTAAGTCTTTTTACTTTAAATATTGATCATTTAATTCCGACTCTGTGGTCGAGTGGTCTAAGTCGTTGGCTTCGGTTACAAAGGTCACGGGTTCGAATCCAAGTACGGACAGTTTTATTAATTGATTTTTCAATCGATTTATGATTTTTTTTTGAAGGAATGGATGTATGTGATGTCTTTACTTCCCCCCTCCCTCACATCCAATCCTATGAACGGGGCGTATCGAGAGCGATTAGCTAACCACTAATCCTGTTCTACCGCTATCCTTCTATTCTTACTCTCTTTGGAAAAAAAGAGGTTGAGCAACTGAGTAATACTCAGTTCTCGTAGAAACACTTCTGTCGAGATAAACTCTATTAAGAGTATATAGATACATTACATTGGGAGCGGACATAGTAAAAAAAACTAATTTTACTATTTTGTTTTAGTTTCAACATTTATACATTATATAATTATTCTAAATACGTATTGAAAAAAGCATTGTCTTTTGCGCGTTTATCTGGTTGACATTATTTTGTGGATATTTAAAAAAATACGCACGCAGATGCTTAAAATTATTATAACAAAAAAAATACAAGATTCATGAATAATTATGTTGGTTTCATATTTTTTGATTGCGCTACAAAAAAATAAGTAAATAAATAATGGCATTCTTGATCATTTACGATTGTTGGTGAAATCTAAATCAAAATCTAAAATAACAACGTAAAATGTATCGATTATTCTATTTCAAATGAGAAGTTTTCAATAACAATAATTCTATTTTATTGTTCACTATTTACAGAAAATTTGTAATGTCATTTATGGACTGCTATAAAATAATGGCTTAGCAAATTTTATCAAGAAATTAGCTAAATTTATCATGGATTTACTTCACACGATTAATTATCATTTCGTTGGTACGGCTGCAATCGTTTTAAAAGTTAGAGTATTGCATAATATTATTTGGATTAAGAGTATGTACTAATGTACATACTCTTAATCACATCACATCTTTATTTGTTTCATTTTTATTGTTTACAAATATACCACCAAGGTCTAATTATAACCAATATAATCAGAGCTCTTAATGTAAAATTTCACTTATCAGGATGCTCAATAATCAAAATAATAAAAATATAAAAATAGCTTGTCATCAAATTGCCCATATATTTTCGGCAATTTGCCATGTAAAAAATGCACTGTAAAATCTGAAAAAACGTATATTTATATATTATGCAATGTTGTCCACTATTAAAAGATATTTTTTATGTGGGATATCTAAAATGAAAATAGATTTTTCTCCTTATTCCCCCACAGCACTAACAGTATTGAAAGAAAATAAGTGTTCCAAGTAAAACAAAGAATTCTTTGTTTAGATGTTTCAGTAACGTTCTCATATGACGAATTTTTATCGAATACAATTAATAAAATATAAACATTGCATGCAAATTAAGACGGGAACGTTGATTGCTTACGAGTCGGTGCGCTAATTAATCTCTGGGGGCTTAGCGAACCGGTGCAAGGTTACTTTGTGTTCACTTCGTGTTCGAGACATATTACTCTTTGACACAAGAACATAAAAAAACTCGATCTTAGTATGTAATATGTAGCACGGTGAATAGACAAAAACATACACTTCAAATTAAGTTACAACAAAACACTTTTTTAAATCAAAATACGACTCTTATTACAATGACGATAATATGAAAAGATATTTTATAGAAACTTTTTTTTACGTAAAAAATAAATGTACAATAAAAAGATTTCTTATGTCAGGTATAAGCCCGGTGCGTGTCTCAGGTGTAGTTTTTGAAATTCAATGGAAACTGTAAAATCATGAAACAATATTACAATGGCCTTGATGCACTAAGTATGCGATATATGTAACTAACGGCAGAATAAAAATAATGTGACAAATGATAGGTCAAATTCAATCAGAAAAATACTAACGGTTTATTTCTGCAAATGCATTCAATATTAAATTTGAAGGAAATAGTACAATAATAATGAACTAAGCGGATATGATTTTCTAAAACCAAAAAATCAGAACAAAAGATTGTATCGCTTGAAAAAATACATTTAACCGATATGTGTCGTGTGGTATCATCGTGATATATAATATTATTTAGGCCGCGGGGTAAAAAAACTTTTCACCATCAAATTATTGGGGCAATTAAAGCAGTCTACTGGAATGAAGACAATATCTTTATTACGAAAATACTTCAGCGTAAACATATCAAAGGAATGCTTTAACGTATTTACCACACAGATAAAAGGCATTATCGATATTATATTAAATTAAATTATTCAACAATAATTTAAAACGAAGATATCGAATCATTCAATCGCAGATGTTCACTCTTTGCCAAAAGGCTGTATTTTAATATTGAATATAACTTGAGTTCAATTTTGATCACATTAGAATAAATATTTTTTTTGATTTATCCGTATAACTGTCACGTTACACACACACATTCTCCCTCTACTTTCGCTCTCTTTGAGCATAATTATGGCTGATTGCATTTTTAAGCACACACACAAACTTGTTCTTTTTTTGCATCGTTTACTTCAAGTGTATTGATAGGCCCAATTGGACTGAGAAGTGGCTGTACAACATATAAATATGTCTTGGATATTAAATATTGACGTATGTAAATTTTAAAGTCACATCGGGCTAATATTTATATATAAAATGATGTATTTATAACGAATTTATGCAAATTATATGAGAATAGGATTCATAGATTTATTATGCTAGAGAAAAACAATATTCTTTAAATTGTATATAATTAGCTCATGTGTCAAGTGAAAAAGATACATATAAAAAGTGGCCGTTAAGAAAAAGGTAAAGCTGAAGACGTTGTGTTTTTATAAAAAAGACAGTCGTTTACATTTTAGCAAACATTCATGTTCATCACAAAATATATCTTGTTGGCTTAAATTTATCTTTCTTTTATAATGAAACAAACCATTTTCTGTGTGGCATTATTTTTTTAATAAGTTTTTTAACATTAACAATTTTACTCAATTGAAAGACAGTAATAATTATTTTTTGACGTATCAAGATACCACTGACAAATTTTGTTAAGAGTGTAAAGACTACAGACAGAAAGGTTGAGAGACAAGGAATAGTATTATAAAATCCTGTATAAACAAATTGCTCGTATTTCTAATCAAAATATGTCACTGTAAAAAAAAGTAAAGAAATACAAAATCATTTTTCAAGATTTCATATAATAAACTTTGTAAAAAATACTATTTCATGCATTTTAAGACAAAACATTACATTTTAAGACCATAAGTTCATTACGAAATCATTCAGTTTGCTTGAAATCGAAAATCTTTTTGGAAGAAGCTCGTATACTTTTTGAATAATATTTTATATTTCAATACTAACAGTAGGAACTCACTTAAAGGAAGACTTTGAAATTTATACTCAATTAATGCTAGAAGCGACTGTTTCCTGGTTATGTTCAAAGTCGGGGTATTTGTTTTTGAATGAAAACGATACCTTTAAAAGTGTTTTAGATCGTTATAAATTATTAACGAAAAGCATTTCCATTAATATTTTACGATGGGACATTATTTTCTCACTGATTTAATATCTTTTAAAGGAGCATTTTCTTTTAAACGATTTACATCAGATGTGATTTACTGTTTTTTACATTTCCACAATATCAACTACATATTAAAAAAAAAATTCAGAGCGGTGCATTTGAAGCAATTGATCTTCTCGTTTTAGTTACGCAGTTTATACATCAATTAATACAATCATCGATTTTTTTTAAAATCAATGAATAATGGTTTCCATCCTGGAATCAGAATTTTCAATTCCACCACTATCAAACACACATCTTAAAGTCAATTTCACTAATCGCTTTCAGGTTTAGCTAGATATATATGTATTATAATACAAAAATAATGTACACATATTATTTGAATTATCTCCACTACTCTACTATTTCTTTTTAAATATAGAATCACAACAACGCTTACCCTAACACTTTTAGTATTTACCTAATACTCATATCTTCAATAATAATTTCTCTTTTTGAAACACGTTTTTTACTTGTTTCAAAAAACCTAGAATTGTTATCGAAACCATATAAGATTTTTTATTAATAAAGCGCCATTAACTTAGCAAAGCTCGTAATAGTTTCCGTTGGCAATCATCATTAAAACATAAGGGAGTGCCAGAGTGTGTTTTGCTGCCAGGTTAATTTGTTTCTCCGATAATTACATCGAGTTTTGAAATTTGAAAATTCGTTAAGGATATGTGATCAAATTAATGTTTTTTTTTCCAATTTAAATTTATTCTTTCAACGTGCTTAAAATGAATTCATTTTATTTTTAATTACAAAATATGTATTCATTTTTAATATTCAACATCGTATCCCCGTTGTATTTTATAAGACTTTTCGGTAAAAAAAAATCAAACAATCTGTCGCTTTTTCTTCCCTTAGCAGTATTATGATGTAAGTGGAATCACAACGTGAGGAAAGATATTAACACAAATATTTTTTAATGTTTCTTAGATTAAATCAATTACATATTTTTTTTTTAAAAAAAACTTGACAGTTTAAAAATATAAATTATTGTCATTGTATAACAATTTGAAACTTTTACGCACACCCTTAATGGAATAAAAATCATTAAATATAAACACAACTTCAATATGTTTCATTGAAAAATATAATAAATTGTAATGTGAACTTATGTTTGGAATACAATATAGTTACAGTTTTCATAATCGAATTAACTTTTTATCGATTAAAACTGTTAAATAAACACAAAAACGTCTTCAAAACCATCATTATTTATGCAAAGTAACTTTTAATGTGGGAAATTTTTAGAAGAGTCCTTTAAACTCTGGCTGGGCGTCACCTTTTTCAGATAAAAGAAGTTTAATAGGTTTTCTCAACTCAGTTTAAACGAATTTGTTACGATATAAACCGCTTACGGGTATAGCGAAATTCTTTTACTTCATATCTTTAATGCTGTAAAATATTTCATTCTTAGCATTCGCGATACTTTTTTTTAATAAATAACACAACAAAGTTTTTGAAATATTTCATGAATATATTGTGCTATGAAAATCTTCACTCGTGGCAACTTTTCTTATCGTTAAACGTGAACAAAGAAAAGGCAAATAAATGCCTTTAAATTGTTTAAAAGGTTTTAACATGGCACTTTTAAATGGATTGTTATTTTAAAACTACAAAAATAATATCGTGATGTTTAAATAATCTAAAAGTAATCCTATTTGGCTTAAAAGATAACGTAGAATATTTAAAACACTAAAACCCAATCCAGACAAGGGCTTAAGCTGTGCTACTTATCATAAATATTACAATAAAGTATTTAAAATGGTATTTTTGTTTAACGTGTAAAATACTCGTCACCTGTACCAAAAAAAAGATATTTAAGCAATATCAAAGAATAAATATAATTTAAAGCAACAATTGTCTCTTAAAAAAATACAAAATCTAACTATAATATTTCTCGGGTCACATGTCGCAGCGGATAGCGTTTTTGACATCCGAGCCGGAACTCACGGGTTCGAGTCCCTGAACGAATAGCATTTTTCCATCGATTTATTGTATTCTGTTTAACGGCATGTGTGCTTATGATATCTAAAAATTCCATTCATAACTGGGCGTAGCTAGAGCAATTAGTTAAGCATTAGTCCTGTCCTAGCCTTATCCTTCTATCCCTACTAATATCTTTGGAAAAGGAGATTAACGACTAAGTAACAAGCAGTTCTCATAGAAAGAGTTCTGTTGAGATACTTTTATTAGGAGGCTATATGCTCTACATTAGGAGCGGCCATTGGTAAAAAATATATATTTAAAAAAAGATTTCCTTTATTTACGTTGCGCTTAAAAATAAAGAGAGTAATATTTTTTTTTAAATAGTTTACCAATGTCGATTTTGATTGAACTAACTAGATTGTTGCTGATATAGCGAAAGGATGCATAGAATATAAGTTGGTTTCCCACCACCACCCGTTGTGTATATGCAGCCAACGTTTAATGGCCGCCTTCCACAACGCTATCGACAGATAAAAAGGAGTTTACCCCTCACATTCATGGCCCGAGCAGAACTGCACGGGACTGATTTTGAACGATGCATAGAATAATAATAAGTGTATGTGTTTACTTTTAGCCTTGTCTTAAAAATCTATCGTCTAGATCAGTGGTAGGGAACCTTTTCTTGTCTAAAGGCCGCATTCATTTATCTGATTTAACATAAGGCCGCAGAATCTTTGACCGGAAACAATTTCATGCCAATTTGTAAAGCCTATAAATTTGTGGATTTTCCAAAAGTAGCATCCAAAACTAGCTTTTTTAGCTCTTTAAAAAAAATTCGAATCCAAAACCTCATGAATTTTTGAATTTTAAAAAAATTGCAGAATTGGCCAATCAGGGTAAAATTCCGCACCAGAGTTACCAAAAGGCCGCAGGTTCCCCACGACTGGACTAGCTTATTAAATTTATCACCATAGTCAACGGATTTTTTTTCATCACTGTTTTGAAAAAAAACTTCAATTCCATTCAATTTTGCACATCTTATTAAATGTTTGTGATGGTGCTTATTTAAGAGATAATACTGTAAATAAAAGAGTAATAACAAACTTCGTACTTCATAAAGCTTAATAAATTAAATAAAAAAAAAGGAATTGTCACACAAGTTATATAGCTAAACGGTGATAATATAAGATTATATCTTATAGCCTTTCTTTATCTGATTTGTAAAATTAAGTTTTTCACTATACTTCATCGATAAGAATAATTCTTGCTATACGTATAAGCATCCAATTATTATATATATACAATCAACAGAAAAAATATAGTCCAAGCCAAGTCTACGTAAGTTAAAATTATTTGTTTGAATAACCAAATAATTCAAATTCAGACGAAAAGATCAACTTTCAAACAATAAAAAAACAAGCTTCTGAAACTCTTATTTGTTCTAATTTTATACAAGAGTAAATTTGGAAGCAAGCAACAAGCGAGAGCAAAGTGTGATTTATCAATCTCCCATTTCAAATAAAGCAGACCGTCTATTTATAATACAGTGGTATTATAATTTTACACAACTGTATTATATATTTCAAAATGTTTATACAACAATAACATCTGAAATTATCTTTAACTACTTAGTTTATGATTAATATGTTGAGATGAAGTAATCCTAATAAAAATAAATGATTTCATAATATAAAAATACTTGTCTTGTACTCATAATTGAGAGCCTCATCTTTTTGATTTCTCCGATATTTGAGTTCTCCAGTAGCGATTTCATAAATAAATCAACCTTCCGCTTACATCAAGTGTTATACAAGTACATGTGCCGTTGGGTCGTTTTATTGAAAGAGGGAAAACTAAAAAAAACTTTATACTATATAGCTTTTTGTTTTTACAAAAAATAAGTTGTTTGATTGGAATTAGTAAAACATGTTTACCTAAAATTGAATTTATTCAAAACTCTGCTTTTGGGTTAAAACCGTTTGTCTTTTGAGTTCCTCAATCATAAAAATGTCATGTTTTAGATCTAGTTTACTGTTTTGTATTGTATTTTTTATGTATAATATATTACAAATCGTGGAAGACATGTTTTTTTTTATCCATGTCTGCTCCTAATATTAAATATGTGTATATATTCTTAACAGAGATATCTTAACATAAGTTTTTCAGCAAGAACTGCTCGTTACTCGGTTGCTCAATCACTCTTTTATAAAGAAAGTAGGGACTATGTATGTTTAGAAGGATAAGGGCTATTACAGGACTTGTGTCGAACTAATTACTCTCGTTTATAACGGAGTGTCAGTTATTTTAGAATTGGATAGGAAGCAGGAAATTTTTAGAAATCACAAACACCCATGCCTTTTTAAAAAAGTCTTGAACCCGTGATATTCCTCACGTAAACTAACGACGTTGACCACCGCGTCACGGTAGTGACATTTGATTATATTAAACAAAATTTATTTTGTACTGGATTTTATTTTGGACCGAATATAATGGAAACAAACATTTTAGAAATAGTTATCTGTAAAATCAAAGATACAAACAATTCGACTGGTATAAGAAACGTTGTGTAGTGAGACGAAGAAAAAATATTTAAAATTCAAGTCAACTGAGATATGAAACCTTTTTTTAAGAACTTAATCATATACTTTATATAATGGACTGCTTAATGTAAAAAAAAGATTTATATTTCAAAACTACCAACTCTCAAATTACTCTTGGGACCTTCACAGTGTTTGAATATATTTAAACATCAATTCAGATAAAAACTTAAATCATAAATATTAAAATATAAAGTTTAAATAAAAACTAAAACCATATTGAAATTTCTCTCTGCCAAATAATAATATCACTAAAGCATATTTCTGTGGTTAATAAAATAGCATTGTATTTTATAAATATTTTTATCAAATAACCGTTTTACACTTTTTCTTTGTTAGGTTTACATGCAAGCTTTCTAAAGGCAAGCTTTTAGATGTGGATTTTGATAAATCGCTAGAGGTTTTACATCGTTTTACATGACAATAGGGCTTCACGACTGAATTCTTATTTGAAACTTAGCTTAGTTTTTTTATATTTTCTTACATAAAAACACGACGGTCAATTCAAACCCATTAATGAAAGATTTTTGAAAAATGTTGTTTTTGAACACAGGTCATTTGTGACACTCTTAGCGGTTGCAAGTATTGTTTTTTTATTATTAAAAAATCGGTATTAAAAACAAACCAGCATAAAAAAGTTACAAAAATATAATGATGACTGATAAGTGATTTTAGTATATTATTTTGGAGTTCCTAAACTTTGGAGTCACTTTACAACCTCTTCTTTTAACGATATCATTTCCGAATGTGGATCATATATAAAACGTAAAGACTACATATAGAGCTTATGTCAACAAGATTTGTCCAAAAGTGATTCATATGATTAAGTCTGCCAATCTTTATTCTACTAATCGCTCTTACTACCCACTTGATTTTGATCAGATGGATGAAAAGGAATCCATCATTCAAAAATTACAGACATTCAAGTTTTCAAACCAAATCCATTAATAATTGATGAGTCTGTCTATACTAGGATCTGAGCTCGCAAATTGCACAACAGAAAGAAGCAGACGACGTTGAATATTACGAGCATAGCAATATTCTTTATCGATATAAAATAAAATGTGGATGACAGAGGTATTTAATCTTGGCAAAGTATTTTTAAAATGTTTGCACGGAGTTATTATCTTACAAGGAAATCACTTTTCGGGAATACGTAGGCAATTTATTTTCATATAGTATAAACGTTTAGAAAAGCAGTATGTTTTTCGTATTTTATCTTTTCTGTACAACAATTAACATTGTTGAATGAAGCAATAAAAAACATTGTTATCGAGTATTTATTTAAGTATTTCAATATAAAATATTTTTTTACTGATTACGTGTTACAAATTGTCACAGTGTATTGTCATTTTTAGAAGCTTTATCAGACTGAAAATTTTTTAAAAGACGTGAAACGTTTTGCACAAAAAATGAATATCCGAAAAGATGCTGCCAAATTCATCAAAAATATTTATTTGATAACGATTGAATTCATTTGATGATTGATCAAATTATATTTAAGCAGCAAAACATTTTCAATGAAAATTCATAAAAATACTTTATGATAATATTTAAGAGCACTTTAGTTTAAGAAGCTTGTGTATTTAAGTACGCCTTTGAAAATTAATTTCTCTTTTCACTTATCGGCAAAGTTTGGCTTTTCTCGAACCACCAAAGGTTAAAATCCTCAAGCAAAGATTGATGCCCGAGTATTAATCTTGACCAACGTTTCCATTTTCCCTAAATAAGCACAGTGAAGTGTAATTATTACATATAGTAATTAATTTTCGGTTTCCAATAAATTTGAAAATCGTTGTTTTGTTATTACAATTATAATACAACTACAAATAATAAATCGGATCAGTCGTAGTTGGAGAATAGCAAGATTATAGTATAAACACATTTTTTTTTATTTTGCACTAGATTGTTGTTTTAGATCTATGACATAACAAGGATATAAATAAAGTGCAACGTATTCTCTCATACTATTTTTAATATGTTGGAGAAAGGAAGCCACATTATAATATATAGATAGCTTAACGACAAAATAAACATAAATACTAGATTGCGCATTCAAATGTGCATACCAAAATACTTTTATAATAAATAAATAGAATAATGAAAAGATAAATATTTATCTGATTACGTTCGGAAGTAAAAAAATCAACACAGTAACGTGAAGCAATACATATGGGTTAATACTAAAACACACCGCTAGTTTATATTTTACTGACTTGACTGCAGTAATATTTTTATTTCACTTTGATTTTTTTAAATGATAGATTAACACGATTTTCCAATTTTATAAATTAAATACTCATTTTAATGTATTGCTGTCTTCAACTGCACGCCACTGTTATTTTAAAAACTCTTAGTTAGTTATTGCGCGTTGTCACGCTATTTTAACATTAAATTTACAACGTACATTGATGGTCCGATTATCCATCCTTATTTAAATTATTAATTCTTCGCTACAGCGGAAGGGTGGAACGTTAAAAGCTAAAAAATATCTTAGGACAGTATATATGCCATTATTAAGTTATTTTTAATTTGACATTTCTTAATTGAATATTATCAAATTTAATTGTAAATACCAAATTTATTACATATCATTTAAATTCTATTTTTCATTAAAATAACTATATAAATAGCGTTTATATTAATGCAAATATTGTTGTTCTCTTGATAATATTTTTTTCATTTAAATTTCACTACAAGAATTTTTTATTACATTCTTCCTTTGATGAAAAATTGTGTTTGACATGAAAAATATTCAAAGTAGATATCTTTTTGGTCCCGTCGAATGCTTTTGATCTCAACCCTTTTAAGACATATTGATAATTTATAGTATAAAATTACGTATAATGCATTTTCTGCGAAGGAACACATAACCGTATTTTTCGTCGTAAAATTACTTTGGCACAGCTGATACATTCTGTTTTAAGTATGCAATATGCAATTTTTGTACGCTGAAAAAAAATCTCCTCATTTTTGATATTTCGATATATATTATTTGATTTATACGTAAGAGAAAAACTTATTTATTTATTCACGAAATAGGATGACAATAATTATTTACACTATTCAACAAATTTTAGAATAGGAGAAGCTGTTAATTGATAAAGTTTACCCATAAAAACTCTCAAAGAAGATTGAACATTGAATATTACTATGAATACTTGAAATATGAATTAGGTCAATCAATTCAATGTGCCATTCAAGCCAGCTTTCTAAGAAATGAGATCGGTGTTTATTTCATTCCTATCATAGAATAATTCAAATAATTTTAATAAACGTATTTTTTTTAATCTTAAGAAAATGGCTCATTATCATTTATCGTTTAAATTACCTTTTATTGGTTAGGCTGAGGAAATTTTTACCTTTTGTATAAAATAGCATATTAATTAATATTTTTGAAGATATAAGAAAGTCGTATGACTATCACTGTCACATTGAAATAGCAAAACAGACGTGCTTTTGTATATTATTTAAATAAAATCAAATGTTTACACAGAGCATTTATATTATTTATATTTTTCAACTTAGTTATTCAAGTAGCAAAACTTTCGATTAGAGATTGGTATGTTTAAAGTTCAACCCATGATTCAATTTTTATCGGTTCAGTAAAATATTTTTCCTCCAAAGGCAAGGTTGTTTGTGTTGCCCTTCTTTTTTAATTGATCTCAATTGACTATTTCATTGTTTATTTATTTTACTTGTTACTTTAAATAACTACTTTAAAGAACATATGCTTAAACTATTACACATTACTTTACTACATAATATCATCAAAGAAACATGATTGGTTTTACTGTTCTTAAGTATTTTCAACTAATAAAATCCGGTTCTAATGTTATTTCTTTTCAAAAATTATGAGTATCATTCAAGTCCCAATTATACACTTTTTAGAAAAATTTATACACTGAAATTTTTATTATATTTCACTTTTACGGTATTCACAGACAATTTTTTAGTAGAAAGACATTGAATTTAAATGCAAATTTTTGTAATGATTGTACAATATTTCATTAAATAGCAGGATCGGTTTTCCCCATCGTGAGCATTATCTAGGGTTAGGAACTAACTCAAGTTGCATTGGTCTAAAAATTAATACTAGTAAGACCAATGTGATGTGTAACCAAACCTGTCATGACTCTGATAGGGCCATTACCAGCGCGGGACAGATCATCGAGAGGTTTGACAGCTTCAGATACCTCGGCGTACATATCCCCGAAGACGGTAGTACAAAAAATGAGCTCGCCATTCGTTTAGGAATGGCTGGAGCCACATTCAACTCAACGCGAACTGTCTGGGACACACAGTTTTACTCGATTAAAACCAAATTCCACTTATTCAACGCTTTCATTCTGCTGGTACTGCTTTACGTTTGCGAATCATGGCACATGACGAAGACTCAGAAAAACCGTATACTGAGCTTTGAGAACAGATGCTTGTGTCGGATAATGGGGGTGAGGTGGCTTGATTTTGTAAGGAATTCAGAGATAAGGGAGCGTGCAAGACAGCGTCCCGTCATCTCAGTGGTTATGGAGAAACGTTGGAACTGGCTGGGCCACGTGTTGCAGATGCCTTCTTCCTGCCTGCCTCTTCTTTCGACTGGTGGGATTCCGGCGTCCCGGACGTCCGTCGGGTACTATCCATAGGATGTACTCGGCGGAACTGAGGGATGCTGGCATGTCATGGAAAGAAGCAAAGTGGTTGGCGGGAGACAGAGAAACATGAAGGTGCCGCGTGGCAGTCATACGCTCCACATAGGGAGCAAACATGGCCAAAGAAGAGAGAAGAGCATTATCAACTAATAACAATATTATTTCATACCAGATTACTTAAACAAAACTATAATTTACTAAAAGTAAATACAATAGAGTCTTATATATGGTCTTTCAGTAGGGACGCTCGAAATTGATTAGGTTATAAGCAGCCATGTTGCTATCAAATTTGTTGTCAAGAGTACGACAAATCACAATTGAAGGTTATAGCGTTGAAAAACGTGTGCAAATAATCAGATTTTATTATCTAAGTCACTGCTTCGTTCGAGAAATGTTCCGCGCAATACGTGATTTTTATCCTCGGCACAACCGTCATGCCAAGTCGATTATTTGACGTTTGGTGGCCAAATTTGAGTCAACGAGTTAGGCAAATAATTAGCCAACACCAGTCACCGAAACGCAAGATATGAAAACATCACTGCTGTACGTGAGAGTGTACGGGAAAACCCAAGACAGTCAATTTCCCGTCGTTCGCTAGAACTTGGTCTTTATGTGACTTCAACTTAGCCAACTTTACGTCGAGATTTCAGTCCTTATAAAATCCAACTAATCCAGAAACTTAAGGTAAGCAACTATAGACAACGCCGTGTACTCGTAGATTGGGCTCTAGAGCAGTCGGAATTTTGCCCAAATTTCACTGAAGACATCATCTTAAGCGACAAGGCTCATTTTTGGATGAATGAATATGTGAACAAGCAAAAATGATGAATATGGGACTATACCAATCCATACCAAATACACCAGCACCAAATGCATCCCGAGAAAATCACTGTTTGGTGCGAATTTTGGTCAATTCGAATTCTTGTCTAAAGGCCACATTCATTTTTCTGATTCAACATAAGACCGCAGTACATATTGACTAGTAATCTTTGGCCAGAAACAATTTCATGCAAATTTCTAAAGCCCAGAAATTTGCAAATTTCCCAAAATTACCAGCGTGGGACCTTTTTTTGGTTTTCTAGGAATTTTGATATCCTAAATCCCAAGAATTTTCAAATTTACAAAAATAAGCAGAATTGAGCGATCAGGTCAAAAGGCCGCACCAGAGTATCCAAAAGACTTACGATTGATACTATCAAACATAGAGCCAAACATAAATGATCTGATATCATCTCACCAGATTCACCCGTCGCATTGAAAAAATGTGTTTTTTTTTAAATATCAAAAAATATTTATTGTTATAAATACTAATTTAAATATCAAAATGCTTTATTTATATTTTATTAACACCATTTACCATTCAAGGTATCAAAATAAAATTTATATTTTTTTCTCTTATGAAATTATGTAGAGTTATTTCACTTGGGGGTCCGTCGTCAATTTTTTCTACATGAAGGGGTCCATGAGCATAATAAGTTTGGGAATCACTGTTCTACACGATCAAAGGTCCATATTGAAAGACCCTTTATAAGTTATATCCATATAAAACTACAAGATTTTAAAGCTATGGAGTAAAAAAAAATGATGAAGCACTTTATATTTCAAAGATATTTAATGCAACATGAATAAAAAGAATCTGTCTGGTTTGTTGCAAACAGACATAGTCGACATTATAGCTTGAGGGTGGCATGTGTTGCTTATTTTACTAGAGCTCAGTTGTTATGTATGTGTTTAAAATAAAACTACATCTTTTTTAAAACTTCTCGGCTATTTTTTGTGAGAAAAAAACTTACTTGCTATGATGATATCTGTTTAGTCTTATTATACTTTTAAGTTATGCATCTTTACTGCTGTAAAATATGCATTTAATTATTTGTTTGATGAATAAATTGTAAAAATTTGATTAAAAAATATTAATCATTGAACCAATGACCCGTTTTTCACAAAAGTTGTATGCCACCAATAATATCCAAATTACATTTAAATACAAGTTTTTAAAAATTTATTATATTGTAATAAAAATCATGCAATGAACTTTTTTTATCAATTTCCGTTCCTGATGTGGAGCATATAGCCTCCTAATAGAGGTATTTCAACAGGATCTTTTCTACGAGAACTTTTTGTTTCTTAGTTGCTCAATAAACTAGTAGGGATGGAAAGGATAAGGCAAGACAGGATTAGTGGTAGACTAATCTCTCTGGCTACACCGTTTTGTTTTAGGATTGGATTGGTAGGGGGAATTTTTAAACATCACAAACGTCCAAGCTTTCGAACAGAAATTCGAAAAAAAAGAACAGTTATTCGTACTGGGATTTGAGCCCATGATGCTCGGCATGGAAGCCATCAACGTTAACCACTGTGCATTTTTTTTGTCAATTAAATAAACATTTAAATCACTGAAATTTGGCTAAAATAATAAGCAACTATTAACTGTGCCCGATTTTTTTATCCATGTCTGCTCCAAATGTGCAGCATATGCCTACTAATGCAGGTATTTCAACAGAACTTTTCAACTTGTTACTCAGTCGCTCATCCTCTATTTTTTCCAAAGAGAGTAAGCAGAGATAGAAGGATAAGGCTGGAACAGGGCTAGTGGTTAACTCATCGCTCTCGTTACGCCCGTTATTTGAGGATTGGAAGGGTGAGAAGAAATATTAAAACATAACCAGCACCCATTTTTTCGAAAAGAAATCGGTAAATGTTGTTCATACTGAGACTCAAACCCATGGCATCCGGCACGTAAGCCAACGACGATGACCGTTGTGCCATGGGCCCTACTTACCATGGACCATGGACACATTTATAATAAGTGGTAAATACGTTATTATTCTGATATCTTTGAGTCTGGAAAAGTAAATAAATATATTTTTAGCAAAAATGTTTAAAATATTTTCCCGTTTAAATGTATTTTGGTATTTAAAGTAAAAATAACTTTTTGGTATTTTATTTTAATTATCATGTTACCGACTCATTTATAGGTATAATCCGTTAGTTTAGTAAAATCAAAATGACGATTGTGACTGGATATTCTACCGATAACTAGAATCATCAAATCTAGAGTTCATATCTTGACAAGGTCATGTTTCCATCAAATATATATAATATATATACGTAAACAAATATATTAATTAATTGATTGATTTAGGATATTGGACATACTTTTTAGTTAATTTTATTGAGAAACGCTATATTTACCTTTCTTATGGTTTTCTTACGTTTTGGTGTTTAATATAATAGGGACACTAGCTTTGCAAAATATCTATGAAATCATTGAAGCTATTTTTTATTGTAAATAGATTTTAATTATTTTGCATTTGATTTTACAAAAACAAACATTATTGCCAGACAGCGATCAAAGGTGTCAGATTTATTGATATCATTGAAACAGTTAATAAATAATTAAATTAATTGAGAAAAACCAATAACGACAAAAAGCTTAATGCTTGTCTTGATTATATTAGCACAAAAGCCTGGAGGTTTTTTCTCTTCTTCTCTATTATCACCTTTTACAAATGAACGAAAACAACTCTTGCTTTCAAAAGAAAAAATGCCAAGTCAGAAAACTCATTTATACCTATTCAGTAAAGTTCTTTAATGAGAATTTTTTCGTAATAAAAAGTCCTTTAGCTTAAAAATGCTGCGTTTTGAAATTCTGTGGATGCGATTTTTATTTCAGCCCTTTTCAAAATTTACCTATTCATTTACATACCATAAAGCAAATTTTCTTTTTGCAGATTTTTATCACTTCCACCCTGATTATGAAATTTATGGGTTTTCACTGAAGTACATTTTAAACGTTGGTATTTAAGAATAATTATTTTTCAAAGTCAGTTATTATCGTTTTGTAAGTATAAACATAGGAAAGTGATAACGGAATGACTTTTTGATAGCTAAACACAAAATAATTGCTTGCCATTTCACACAATAATTGTTGTAAATAGGGGTAAAATCAAAAGATTATGATTTAATAAAGACTATGCAATCAATAATACGAATTTAATTTATATATTTAAGATGAATACGGTTACATCTTAAATATGAAAAATGCATAATAAAAATTATGTACAGCTTCATTGAGATATTTATACGTTTTATCAATACTTTTTATTTTGAAACTATAATACAATACGAATGTGAAAGAAAATATAATACGAAAGAAACGTCCTGGATGCTATTAAATCAACTCATAGAGAATTAACTTCACATACACCTATGTCCAAGATTTAAGCTAAGATTGATAAAATATATATTTCATACTAAAGGGAAACTCAATGCTTTTAGTCGCGAAGGCAGAACTCTTACTACTTCATCATGAAAAGCAATTATATTTTACACACACCACGTGACAATGACTCGTCATAAAATCAAGGAATCAACAAATAAAAAAAATCATTAGTCAAATTTGTTTTAAAAATTCACTATTTATTAAGAAAGAGTTACTTGAAATGATAAGTTGTAATAAAATATTTTTACAGATATTTAAACATACCTTACATTTTGATTGGAGAAACTTTTCTCCTTGCGGTAAATTCCTCTTGTCAAAATCACTACTAGAATTTTTTTTAAGATTTCGACTGAAGGTGCTTGGTGGAATTTCAATACTAAAGGGAAAGGCGAAACCCGGGTCGTTAGTGACAAAATCTGTGAAAATGTACATAGTTTGAACGATTCAAATTTACTAGGATTTTGTTTTGAAAATCACGAAATAATAAAAAAGACAAATTAATAATTTACTTTTCAAATTTAAATAAACACGAAACCATAAAGCAGTTCTATTTAGACTTAAGGTTTGATAATTACCGCAAAACTATAATAATACCACAAAACATTCAGCCTACGCAAGCAAGCAAGCTTTTAAAGACGTTTCTATGACACTCGAAACGTCCTGAGAGAAGGTTTCATCGTTAATCTGGTCTGCTCTAAAGCCTTTTCAGTAAAATTTGCATAAATTCGGCAAATGGATTTACCGACATGCAAAGTGGATATGGGACAACATTAAATTAGCTGCTCGAGTGCCACCACAGGAAGAAACGTAAAGCTGGAACCCACGTCAGATGATGCCAGGGTTGCAATATTTAAGATATATAATCACGCAATGTTATCGAAATTGTTTTTAATTATTTAGGTATAAAAAAAAATCCCTAAATTTTTTAAAGTAGTTTTTTCATCATAATCATCGCAATAAAATACATCTTTCGTCTCTTTCTAAATGCCTTTGTTTATTTTAATTAGTCATCAGTTAAATTTATTGTGATATGATTTCACATAAAATTAGGCAAAGCTTTCTAGAGGTTTAATATTATTTTGCATGTGACTTGAAAGAATGTGTTTTTCTATTTGAACGCATAAATAACTTTTAAAACCTTTTCTACTTAAGTAAATGTGAACAAAACAGAGGACAGTTGTAGTGAAAAAAAATTAAGGCAAAGGATATTCTAAGCATAAATGTTATTGGCATTTAATGCTTTCATAACAGTTACAAGATCCACTTCTTTAGCAAATCATATTTTTTATATATTCCTCTGACTTTATTTATGACATAATTATTATTAAAATTTTCAACTGGCTTGCCCTCCAGAGTCTTAGCTTCCATGCCACATAATAGTTATTAACATACATTAAATTTTTGATCGAGTTAAGGATTTCTATCAAAAGAAATACATTTAATCAATATTCAATGTTAAAAGAAAGGCAGAGAAAAATCAATTATATTATATGTAAGACTACTGTTTTTTTCCACTAATTCAGGCCTTTTCCGTTTTGAATGGAAAGTTACGTTGTAAATTTAAAATTAGCTAAGCATAACGATATAAATAATTTATTATCATACAGAGTTTTTAGCAAAATACAAATAAATGATATGTTAAGAAATACCAATCTGACAAGACGAATGGGCCACACAAAAATACGTGTGTTGCCGTGGTTTACCAGAGCCTAAGCCGAACTATTTTTCAATCTTTGTTCCTTTTTAATAAAGACTAAACTAAAGATTTAAAGATTTAGGAAAAAAACAATAACTGATACATGAGAAAGATATATAATCCCCGCAAAGAATAAATATATCGCGCATGCATTCTAAATACCTCCTATGTGAGGTTTTTGACGAAAATGAGTTATTGATACCACGAGATACGCATTTTTTTCTCTACCATATGTATTATAGCTAGTATGAAAAGACGTCACGAAGTGAAATCGATTTTTAATTAATCCTATGTGAGAGCATCCAAAATCGTGCTTCACAATTACTCCTATGTGAGACTCCCCACAAAATTTACTAGCACAAATTAATTTCAATGACTGTGGAGCAGATGATATAAAATTATTTCAAGCCACCGATATCTGATTACATTGCTTGCAAGAAAATGGCTAGGCCAAAGCAACCATTTAAAATTAAAATCCTTCACTTTTTTTTTAAATACAATTCTTTACGAAAAATCTTCCGTCATTAAGATTAGGAAAGAGAGCAGAAGATCCTGTAGTGACAGAATTTAGATGCCAGCAATACTTACATTTTGATAAAAAGAAATAAAAGCTAACTTATGAAAGTGAATGGCAAGACTGGCGACAATGTCGAAAGTCTGATCGTCGTACTATTCCACGACTACACTTTAAACATATTTCCTTGGCAGAATAAAAGATTAGGCACTTGCAGAAACTTAAACAGGTTATCGGTAAGGATCACCATCCTTTATAAGATTCATTGTCATATTGTAGAAACAATAGATATATTTTTTAGTTAAATTTATGGTAGGAATCAAATGATATTATATAAATTATTTAGTATTATTTCATTCCATCATCAACTATCGTGACTGTGGTGCATGGAGATCTTAGGTTCATTCTCTGACGGGACTAAATTTTAATATATGCTGAAAACTTAGGGCGTAGAGCAATTGATTGACAATCAATCCTTTCGATAAAAAATCTTTCACGGTAAGTCTTTTAACTTTGAGTATCCATATGCTCTACGTTGGGGGTGTAAATGGTAAAAAAACTCGAACAAAATAAGTCAAATACTATAACGAATAACACAAACAAAATAACGTTTGCATAAAAATATGATTTTCAATTTGAAGTCGATAGTCTTATAGACATTTTATATTAAAACTAATAGGATCAGTCGATTCCTTAGGCTTGAATTACCATATCTGCATACCTTAATCAATATCGCTCATTTTGGATATAGTGCGTTTTTCATTATAAACCCCCAATTATAAGTCGATGTGTTTTTGTTTGTTTAAGATTGACGTGTAGTTTACAATGTAAAATTTTATTAAATATTACCAAAGAAAATAAAAAAACTAAGCCCCACTAATTAGTTTTAATTCAGATAGTTTCAGATGATCGAAATGACACATTACATAAAATTAGAACCTAGGTTCAATCCCTAGCGGGTAAAAATGTTTAAAAGCTTAGTGGGTTGAGTGATTAACTGACAATCAACCTTTTTGATAACCAATCCATCAAGATACGTTTCTTTACTTTTAGGATACATATGTTTTACGCTGAGGGCGAAAATGGCAACCTTAATTACAAATCGATTTCTTTTGGTTTGTTAATAATTGACATGTAATTTACAATTTTTTTTTTTTTTAAATAAAATTTAAAAAATACTTGTAAGTTTCAATTCAAATTGTTTTAGATGGTAGAAATGATACATTACATATAACCAAAACCCAGGTTAGATCTTTGGCGGGACTGAATATTTAATATAGAGCATAACTCTTAGTGGGTTGAGCGATTGACTGAGAGTCAGTTCTTTTGATAAACAATCAATCAGGATAAGTATGTATACTATAAGGAACCATATGCTCTTGGCTACGTTGGGGCATAAATGGTTAAAAAAACTGTAACTTTTCTTATCAGTTCTCAAAAAAGCCATACTATTATTTTCAGTTAACATAGTTTTAGATGATAGAAATGATACATAACGTATGGTTCCCTTACATTATTATTTTTTACATTCATTAATTAATAATATGCTAGAGTAAAATATCTCCTATGTGAGGACAGTGCGAACAGAATTACTCCTATGTAAGAAAAAAGTGTATTATTAACGATTTTACCATCCAAAATTAAAGGCATTATAAAAAAGTTATGATATTAAAATTATAATATATTATGCGCATCTATAAAAAATGTGTAAAAAAATATATCGTTTTTCTCTATTTTTTATAACAGTTTTTTTTATTATCTCGGAATGTTGATTTAACCACATAGGAGGTATTTAGAAAGCATGCGCGATATATTGTTAAGAAAAAAAAATTAAGAGTAGCTTAGTATCAAAATATTACGATTTTTTGTAAGCAAAATGGCCGTTTTAAGTACAGTTCGTAAATTTTAAAACCAAAAATCTATCTGAAATGGGCAGAATTTGATACTTTTTATGAATTTTTTGGAAACTATATCACATAAACAATAAAAACATGATTTTCGTTGAAAATGGCGGTTGTCCTACGTTGACAGTAAGCTAGCTACTCAAATAATAATACATAGAAAATCTATAGAAAAAATGATTTACTGTTATAAAATATTAATGTGATTAAAATTTTGAATAATGTTTGAATTGCGTTACTTAAACGTATACATATTATTACTTATAAAACATATCAAATGAATCATAAAATACTACAATGTAGAATAAGCTTAGTCGTATCCATTTCTTGTTATTTTCTGTAGAAAATAGATATCATTTCGGTTTGGCGGATGTTTTTTGTTAAGGTGGCATATTATGTGTCCATGTCACCGAGATCGCCATTAGAGCATTTTACAGCAAAAACGTTGAACCATTCAGACATATAATATGTATTTTATTCAAAGTTGAAAAGACAAAAAATATCATTCGTTGTAATACGATATTACAAAGATTTCCAACGAATATTAAATTATGCAAAATATCAAAGTGTTTTATTCTAATTTAATAATTTATCGGTATACTGGCAGAATCCGATAATTTAAAAAATCTCGTTTTGAGATAATTGTCAATTCGATAATCATGAAATTTAAACATCTCTATTTCGCAACTTCTTTTTCTTTTACTTATCGTTTTAAAAACTTCATAAAATTCAATTAACTCGATAACAAATTTAGTTGTTAATGAGATAAAAAAATTGATTCAAATACTAAAAAACATTATGTTATTATAGTTTTTTTGTTGCAAAAAAAACTAAAATATCATGAATAAAGAATCATGTAAATTCAAATAAAGAATCATGTAAAAATACAAAAAATATGGCTAAACTTGTTTTTATAGATGACGTGCTATAATTTATCTGACTGCAGTAATATCCCAAAACAGCCGGTTTTGATAAATTGGTAAGATAGTATTTAATCCAGTCATATATGAATCTGTTTTCTGGATTGTTGTTAAAAACTTCCATATAACTACGGTTGGTAAATTAGTGTCAACTACTACTTACGTGAGTTATTTTAAAGTTCAAACTGATGTTTCATGCTAAGAATTATATTCTATGCATCTATAACTCATCTTTATTGTGTGCGTTGACTACCACAGTTGAAAGTTTTTTTTATCTCGACCATTTGATTCTTTGAACGCTATAAATAGCTTGCCAACTGACAAAAAAATTTAAGCCAATAGTATTGGATTTAATTAACTTATTGCTGTTCAAACGCATCTTAGATTTTGGATAATACATTTAAATCATTTTATGCTTCTAAAGTAAAGAATTTTTTTATTTCACAACTTTTACCAATACCAAAATCGTAGTGATAGATATTACCTATTGTTCTGTTTTGTTCACTTAACATACTGTTCGATTAATGTGTATGAAAGTTCGGTCTTTCATCACCTCGTTTTATAAGTTATGCAAATATTATTTTATTTTAATTCACCTAGTGATCCTGTTTTTTATATTTACTTTCATAAATTAATACATACTTTATAACGAAAAATTTAAAAAAAAATTAAATGTGCGATTATACAAACGATCTATAAGCACATTTAACCCTCCAAGGACGAGCGTCACCATATGGTCACACAAAACACCGTTGTCTATTGATCCCACTATTCATACTTTTTCTACCCGAATATCGATGCTTTTGCTCATATTTGGTTAAGAAGAGTACGGACTACAGTTAGTCATCAGCCGTGGGAATAGGAACGGCCTCTAAAAGCACATGTGATTTTTTGAACTTCCGTTTTTTTTAATTTACTTTTTGAAACTGTTAGTTATTTTTTTATAAAAACATCAAATTATTTACTGTTAATTTGCTAATACATTTGTATTGAAATTATGTTGATCTAAAGAGGTTAAATTGTAAATATCTTTAAAAAAATCACGTTTAGTTATATTTCAACCCCGAATGTTTGCGAGCCCATACGGTCACTTTTGTCCTTTCTACTTTCCGTACTCAATATTACACGGTAATAAAAGAATGAGCATGACCATATAGTCATGCGAGGTTTCTATACAACGACTTTGCGTTTTTTTTTTTTTTTTTAATTTTGGATAGGAATAAAAGTTATCCGTGACTTCAATATGGCTTAGAAAATATTTTTTTCATCGGAAAAAAGCTCTCGTCTCTGGAGGCTTAAATGTATACTTATCGTGCATACCATGTATTGAGCATCTAATATTTATCATACTTCTTGTATCCATAACCTGCTTGACACTTTTGTTTTCGCGGTAACTGATTTGTTAAAGTCTTTGGCAAAGAATATAAACAACCTCTTATTATTTTTCTGAGTAAAAAGCTCGCCTTCTAAATCCAAATCAACCTTTCACCGCCATTCAATCTCATTTTACGTGAAACGATGGTTAAACAGGAAACGAGGACCAAAATCTAATTTCATGTGAATACGTAACTCTGAAAATCACGTATTTATTGATTTCTCACGCTCCCACAAGAACGAGCTATCTTTTTTCTACATTTTGCATTTCATAAATACCCTATTACGTTGCTTTTATTTCATTTACTTATTCTTTGAAAATGGATTTCCGGGGACACATTTGAGAATTCAATTACTATGTAACTTTCCATTAAAATTAAAATAATATAAACTTGTCTACTATATAGTATAAATAAGTCTTAGTTTACATGACTAAAAAAAACAATCTGAATATATGATTGTGTACTTTTAGGGTGTTCACTGTCAATACGTGGTGGAAAGGCATTATATTAATAAAAACACAATAATCTTTTGTACTTCATTCCACTTTATTTAATATGTCAGGACCGGTTTCGCTCATTGCGAGCAATCAGTTGACAATGCTCGCAATGAGCGAAACCGGTCCTGAAATATTAAATAAAGTGGAATGAAGTACAAAGGATTATTGTGCTTTTATTAACATGATTGTATTTTAATATTGCCAACATAGAAAAATAGTTGCCCTCTTGTTTGCAAAAACTTTTCTCGAAACTATTGATAATACTCAATCATTTTTACAACTATTAATTTGTTTATTGTGTTTACTGAGAATATGGCTGACTTTACAGTTACAGTCCACCCTCTATAGCGTATAAGGATATTGGGACTACGCTATAGAAATACTAGACAGAAGACAACAACGTAGACCACTTCGACATAGGCCTAAAAAAGCCAAGCTACTTTATTATGTCTATTAAGTTCAGAAGGTTGAATTAAATATTACCACAGTTGCTCTTATAAAATTAAAATCTGCGTACATATTTATGATGACGTCCATGTTACTTGGCAACTAAGCGTATGCAAATTTGATTCGATATTTTGACAAATTTTATGCCATAATGTTTGCAGCACACTGAAAAGTTTTTTTAAACTAAATACTGTATCGATATCTAATTATTCATTTTTGCGTACAGAGTGTAATCGATAAAGCTATTTAAAGGCATTTCATTTTTTGACATGTAAAATATTTATATAAATATATACATATATGTATAATATTATGTATAGCAATGATGCCAACTAGTTTTGGTAATTTTGTTGTACATATAACCACAATCATGGCTTATTTTAAAATTTCTGATCACTAATATCGAAGAAAAATATTTTTTTATTTTAATATTGGCAATTTTCTGTCTAAGATGCTTCTTAAAGATGCAAAGCACGTGTCGTATGTTATAAAAAAATCAAAAGGAATAACAAAATTATCATATTTGATTTCATACTATGGGTGTTTCTAACTTTTTTCTTCCCGGGTTGATTTCACGTGATTTTCGTACAACGACTTTGGCAGTTAAATGCAATGTTTTAATTTATTTCTGAATAAAGCTTTAAAACATTTGTGATTTTTGTTTACATGCTATATTTGTTTTGTATTTTTATGCAGCAATTACACTTGATGATTTTTTATTTAAATGATTATTCAACATATTTCCATGGCATCACGTTGTTCATTGGTGGCCACATCTTTACGACGCCATAATACATTGTTATTGCTTCTATAAAATTATGGTATAATATCTCTTGGGACATTTGAAATTATGATTCTGCCTTAAGCCGTAAACGCAGCATAAAACAAATTTATGTTGTAAACGATTATTCCGTCATCTGGCTTAATAATAACAATTGTTTTGTTTCATATCCGAACCAAAGTTAACTATTCTGCAGATAGATGAAGATTTTTTTATCTGAAGCAAAACGAGTCTGCCAAAAAGAGTAATTTATAGATATGCATCATCAGATCACCAAATAACTGCATGACAAGATAAAAAAATATACCAACAAATATTCACCAGCAAATAAATCACCCCGGAAAATTACATCACATTAAAAACATATTTTATAACTCAATTTTATTTTATGAAATATGTAAATAAATAAATGTTGCTTGTTTTATAACTTGCTTGCGAAAAATAAAATAAAAATTTCTAAATAAGTAAAAATAATATTTGGGTTAGTGTTCCGCCTCTAATATCATTTTTATCAATCCTATTTTTGCAAATAGTATAAAAAATTTCAAATTTCATATTAATAAAGACAAAATATCGTGATATGCTGACTGGAAAGCAGTACAAACAATACGTTTATTTTTTTATAACTGTATACCTGTGATAGTATTTGACGTTTAAAAACCAATGCGAATGTTGGATTTTAAATTATTATTTTTAAATCAAATTAATGAAAATTTTGTCCTACGGTGCGGTGCGTCAGCGTCAATGGTTTTAGTGAGTTTTTCACCGTCGATGTGTTGGTTATTTGCATTCCCTTTCCATCGTTGCTGACAAAGAGAAGTGATTGGGCAATCTACTGTAAAGCCAGTATATAAAATAAGAAATAACAGAACACATTCTATTTTTTTTTTACATAAATAAACTAGAGCACAAATTAAGAAAATAAGCAATGAAACAAATAATCGGTTGCAAATTTATTAACAAAAATTTATGCTTTTTTCGTCGTTCCTTACAACTAGTTATTATATTTAATATAAATAATAGTTTCGATGCATTTGGCGGTAGCTTTGTGGAAGTTCATTTTAATATAAAACTAAAAATAATAAATATATTATATATTGAAATAATATTTTTTATGATTGGTAACACTTGGCAATCTTACATTTATAGACTAGTAAGGGTTTGATTCTTAACGTTACATACAACTGATTTTCTATTACAATAAGAATTTTCATAAGGTTGCGTGTTACAAATCTGTAAACTAGCAAAAGGCGTCAAGTCAAAAAAACATTGTTTTGAGATAATCGTCATTTTCGATCATGAAATGGAATACGTGGAAAAGCGTTATTTTTAATTTTATATTATATATTATATATAATTCATTGAGATCATAAAGATTCTTTTTCTTATAAAAGATAAAAATTTGATTCTAGTTCAACTATCAAAATGTTCAATTAGGGTTATTTTAATTTCAATAAATATTATTTGAATAGTTGTATTGGGGTGCGCGACAACCCGAAATGAGTGCGTGGGGGCTTTCGAACTGCTGTACAACGACTGCGCGCATGCAGCGTAAAGCAACGTGGCATACAATACTTGTTTATACTTCCTATTCATTTTAAGAAAAAAATACAAATCTATGGAACGTCGCTTAGCAGACTTGCTGTGAAACTTTTGAGAGATTTCACGAACGAACTCGCGGAATGTAGGTATTTTTAAGTGTCTATGAAGAAGCAAGTTGTATACGTACAGTATAAAATGGGATGGAAAATACTCATTTTTTGGAATCGATACACTTATATTAGTCAATCTCCCATTTTAAACATCATAAGCTAACACTCGTGTTTGCGCCCTATCGGAGCAGATATGTCATAAAAGCTTCAATAGTATTCGTTTAAATTTGAGTCGTCTGTCACGTATTTTTTTATAATCAATAGCTTATAGATATCAATTGATTTTCGTTTGTTTGTGTTTTAGTTTATAGGATTGTTTTGTGCCATATGCCGATTTTGTTCCAATATTTGAATTTTAAATTAGATAAAGGGCTCATAAGTGTATTGTCATTTCCAGACGTGTAAAAATCACAACCATTGCTATATTTGTCATTAATATGTTTGCAGAATATTTGTTTTATCTTACCCAAAATCCCAAACTAACCTGGTTCAAATAGTCGAAACAGTAATCAATATTGCCGTATCCGCTCACAAGTCTGATATCAATGAAGTCATCAATTATAATTAGTACTAAAGACGAGCTCATTTTACTTGTGTGAAAATTAATAAACCTTTATATACTACATAGTGTTAATTCAAGCGGCACACATACCAACACGTGCGTGCATGAAAGGAAATCGACAGCAGAATATCACCCTTCCGAAATAGGCATCTAAAATTTTCCGCACCATCATGCACGCGTCTCGTCGATTTTAGCCCCAAGAATTTTTAGTTTGCGTCCTATAAGGTCAACACTATTATGAGATTATTCCCATACCAAAGTCTTCAGACACTAGATATTTATTTATTTTTTTAATTAAATATGAATTTTTAACATTGAGATATAAATATTTAATCTTGCTTAGTTTTATATTTAAGTTAAGAACATTATTGGGACAAAATTAAATTTATACTTTTTTAATCATTTTAACCAACCCAACATGACCAAACCTAAAATACTATTTTACTATTTTTATAGCATATAATATATTGTATTATTTTAAACCTACTTGTTGTTTCAATTGTGGATTTTTTACTATGTAGCATGCGTAATACATTTAACTTTTAAAATACATACATAAAATTTTATTTTAGAACTATTAATTCATAGTTATTCTAAAAATTGCCTTAAATAAAAAAAAACTTTTCATGATTTAACCAAGCATTGATTTCGGACGGTAAAACATTCCTAGAAATCATTTGTTGTTGAAACAATTATTTGTTTATGCGATCAATTAAGGTAGCGATAAACTTTACAGATAGCAATTTATTGCGGGTGTATAATTTTACGATCGCCACGCTCAGACATATCTCAGACATATCTCATACAACAATGTGCTTCTTCTTTTTCAACAATTTTCAATATTGGAAAGCTATTGGTATGAGACATACTTAATGTTAGTGAAACATAATTATAATTACACATAAACTTGGTTAATTCTGGATATAAAAAAACTGGTAAGTCAATTTCCGTTTTCTTATATTTGGAGAGATTTTTTTCACGTGATTATTTAATGTCAAAACTTTTGCAGATTTGATATTTACAAAACAGAAAAAACCAACAGATGCAAACTAAATTTCGGTAAATATTGTTATATATTTGTGTAAAATTCATTAAAATGTTCACCTAGTTCTAAGATGCAGCCTAAAAATGTGTTCTGTCTTGCCATATAGGACATGTCGAAAGGCACCTTTATTTACTTGAATGCGTGAAAATCGTAAAGGACGATCCAGCAAATAAAGCTTTTGTTATACCTCGGCCTTACCTACCAGTTTGTGTGAGTATAAAATGAAGTCGGAAATAAATTTCTAGTGCTTTCGTGAGATACTGACACGCATGGAGCGAGAAAGAAAGAAAAATATTGAAAGATGATCCATATCTATGATATGGCCTTATGACTGAAAAGATCAACCTACACGAATATTTTCCCGGATTGCCTTCACTTGAATTCATATCATGTTATGCAACATTCAGCGTCAGGCAAGGCTTCTGGAAAGAGAACACCTGTGGCGTTTTTGATCTGGTCATTCAACTTAGTAGGAACTCATTGTTTCTTTTAGTACTTTTAACCTCTCTTTCAATCAAGACTTAACTAATAAATTATTTAGATTTTAGATCAATTAAATAATTTTTAACATTTAGAAAATTTATTCTAATATGATCAAATTTTTTATTATAAAGAATTAAAAAGAAATGATATTTCAATTTATTTTCACAGTTTTTACTCAAATATCAAAAAAAAATAAAGGCTTTCAATATAACGTTTTTGTTTTTAATGTTAAATTTTTTTAAATAAACTTTGATTGGCACATATACTTTACCGTATAGCATGTTATACTAAGCCAGTAACTTCTAACTTTTCTCAGGGACGGTAGATTTATTGGACCGTATTCATGGAATAAAATTCCTCTCTCTAGAGAAAAACAAAATTAAATTTCTTATTCCTTGGGGTCTGAACACTTTAATGGTTCTGCTTAAAAAATGTGTCTGTATGTTGGTTATTAAGTTAAAATTTAAAGCATTTTTGCAATGCTTAACATTCTAAAGTGATTGATGAAGCTGAAAAACAAAATGTATAAAACATTATACATATATTATGTATATCAATAAATTTCATTTTATGGAACGTGGATAATGGCGTCATTTAATACTTTTGTTTAAATTATTGTTTCTGTTGATTTAATTTTAATATTTGTTAGAGCTTTACAAAAAAGGCAAACAATGCATTGTATTTTTTTTTTCAACATTGTCGAAAATTTTGATAGGTATTTCTATTTAACTAACGCCTTTTTAGAATATAGTTTTTATTATTATTTAATATTTAAATGTATATTGTAATATGTGCAGTAGTTAAAATATGCATGAAGACGATTCCAAACTTACCTCATTTGTTAAGGTTACACCACATTCACAAAATCTGCTTTCCTGATAAATGAAGTTCTTACTATTATCGAGACGCTACGGTCAGTAAAGTTATATTTATTTGTATGTTTTAAAATAAATTAAATTTTAAATCATCGTCAGTACAAAACAATACTGAAGCTGCAAATATTTTTTTAAAGATATTTCTGTGTTTTTGTTTCCAGAATATTTTCGGTATTTCGTTAAAAAGCACTTCAACGATTCCAAATACTTTTTTTAATAACTCCGATACAAATATACCGAGTAGATTTTTACATAGTAAGTGTTTGCTTGCAATTCGTATGCAAATTTTGAAACCCTCCCGTTGACAGTTGGACGTTACTGTTTGTAAAGTGATGCTGTTTTAATTGGCTAAATGCATCAGCAATAATATTTCAGAGCTCATAAAATAAATATATTTCACATCTTACATTAGTACATGTTTTTTTAGTAAGTTTTTTCGTTATTTCTGATACTAACTAGGGCATCCAATTCGGGATCCTGTTCAATTTTCTGATCCCGGGATTTCGGGATTGAGAAATTTTAAGCAAATTCTGAAAATTGACACGAAATTGGCAAATTTAAGATTTCAAATTCCTCGGTGAGCTAAAAAAAAAACGAGGTTCTGCGAGAATCGGGGAAAAAGTATACCAAATTCAAGATTTCAAATTTCTCGTGAGCTAAAAAAAAACGATGTTCTGTGACAATCTGGGAAAAAGTATAGCAAATCGGGGATTTCAAATTCCTCGGGGAGCTAAAAAAAAAACGAGGTTCTGTGAGAATCGGGTAAAAGGTATACCAAATCGAGGATTTCAAATTTCTCGGTGAGCTAAAAAAAAAAACGAGGTTCTGGGACAATCGGGGAAAAATTATAGCGAATTGAGGATTTCAAATTCCTCGGTGAGAAAATATCAATACCGGGATTGAAAATTAATCAATCCCTAAATAGAAAAAAGCTCCGGGATTGGATACCCTAATACTAACTAATGCTTTTGAACCACCGTTACCTGAATGTCTGATTCTTTCTTAAATTTGCAGTATTCGTTTGCAAAACTTATAAATTGTTAACTTTAATTCAAAACGACTAGTATAGCTATCATTAAAAATGTGGCGTTTTATCCTCTAGATTTTGACAAAAATAAAAAAGTAATATGTTTTGAATGATTTCATGCTTAAATATAAATTCTGGAAGAATAATAACATACCGAATAATAATCGTTAAATAATAATTAATCTCATATTTTTTTTCTCCATACATAACGGAAATAGGAATTGAAAGCTTTATGTTCCTATCACTTTATATTTAAAAAGTACTTATCATTTTATGATTGGTTTCAATTTAAGACTAGGAACAGCCTTTCAATGGATATACTACTGGAAAAAATGATGTCAGAAATTTATTTAAATATAAAAAAAAATATTGTGTGTGTAAGTTATTCAAAGTTAATGTTGATTCCTTTAACTTTTTAGAGTTTTTGTTGTATTAGTTCTAGTAGCTAAATTTACAACGTTATTAGTACCATTTCTTCCAACTTTTAAATTAAACAAATTTAAATTAAAAATAATGAAGAACAAAAGACAAAAATGTTTTAATTCAATAAGCTTATTCAATCAAGCACTAGACAAAATAAAACTGAAAAAAAATAATGTTGAATTTTCTCAAAAGTAATATTCTTTTGTAGAGAGAAAAACAGTAATTTCTCTCTAGGATGCACTAAAAAGAAACCCAGTGGGCCTTTAAACTTTTAGTCTTTGACCCAAATTTTACACCTTCCCTTTTTCAGGTGTTTTAAATGTTTTATCATATTATATCATTGTATAACTTTTCGTTTGATTTCTTAAGTCATTGAATATTTGATAAAAATTACTACGCGAATATTGAATATTTTCGATTGCGCTTATAATAATAATAATAGCTTTTTTTAGCTGAATCTCTCGTTATTCAATAAAATTATCACGTTTTTTTCACACTTCTATATGAATAATACGTTAAAAGATTGTAAAATTCCTTTTAAGAGTTAATTATGTAGTTTAATGTAATTTATAGTTTAAATATAAATACATTAAATAAATATATTAAATCATAGCTTTTAAATGTTTTTAAACGAAATAATCTTTCAATGTGGAGAATATGAACACCCAATATAATCATTTACTGCTATCTCATTTGTTGAAAGAATAAGGATAGATTAATGTTAGGAATGAAAATATTAATAGTCGCTAATCAGAAGTTGGAAGTTAATAAATCATCAGAAAAAAATATATGAAAATCCTGCTATCAATTGATTTATTTTTCATATTAATGATTCCATTTAAAGATTTAAGCCCGTAACTACGCAACTGAGTAAATCAAAGTCTAACATTGTTGGCCACTTCATCTCATAAAATCTCTTAAAAAATATTATATTATACTTATAAATAACTTTTAGGGTGTTCACTGTCAATATTTGGTTGAAAGGCATTATATTAACAAAAACACAATATTCCTTTGTACTTTCTTCCACTCTATTTAATTCTTCAAAATGCGTTAAAATATTCGTAAAGTTCGTGAAAATAAATTTCACAGCCCTGACTTCTGAACGCCGGAAATACACCACCAAGTCACATTAGAATGTCACAAAACTTTTACGCAAAAAAACTAAAACGACGTAACGACTGTTAAGTCTGCCATATGTTTTTAGCGTTTCTTTCCCCTCGTGGTACATGATGCATCATACATACGGAAATGTATAAAAGGAAATGCTTAATAATATACTATGGTAACTATTGAAACTTTTAGTTAATTGAAAATTAAATTCAATTAGTATCAAAAAGTATAGAGTTAGGCTTAATAAAAATATTCTTTCGTACCCAGAGAGTTTTTGTTACTTTTAATAACAGCGTTCCATCTTATGTGTATATGTTTTTTACAATTTTACTCAAACGTGAATAAAGTTTGATGGACTATAAAATGAGATTTAGTTTTGTCATACATTTAAAACTTACAATAAATATATCAAGACATTTATATAATATTCAACATTTAGTCAAGTTATAAAATATACTTCAAAAAGTAAAGTTACGTAAGTAAACATATGTCAATGGGTTATCAATTATTTAATAACCACTTATTTTTATTTTGTTTCTGAAACAACAAAAAGTGAAATGCTCAGTATTAATTTCATTAATCGTTAAACACGCATTGCTAAAGTTCGCAAAAATTTCCGTTGATTACTTTTTCAATGATACATTAGAAACGTATGTTGATGAGATGGATGAATAGTTTTCTGAAGCACTATTATAACACATCTATTTTAAATAGAATATAAATTTAAGCTCATTTTTTCCAAAAAGAATATTTTGACACAGAAAAAAAGTTATTAGTCGAAAATGAACTTGAATAATTTGAAAATGCATCGATTTATTTATCTAATTATTATATGTTTTAATGTGAGATAAAACATATGTTAAAGCAAGATTTTATTTCAATTACCGTGAATTTTTTTATGAACATATTCCATAACAAAGCTCCGTATTTAATTGTATAGTTTTAGGGTGTTCACTGTCAATACTTGGTGGAAAGGCATTATATTAATAAAAACAATAATCCTTTGTACTTCATTCCACTTTATTTAATATGTCAGGACCGGTTTCGCTCATTGCGAGCATTGTCAACTGATAAGAAATACAATTTAACAATGTTATTTATACAAAATTGAAAAGTTATACACAACAGTTGGCATTGAAAAGAAATTGCCAATTACATTAAAGTGATTCTAAAATAACACAAAATTAAAATGTTCAACACATCTAACATATAATTAAAAAGTCATCCCAGATTCATAAATTCAGAATGCGATTGAAAGTAATTACAAACATAATTAAAATTTGGGAAATTTTTGACAAAGTGATAAAATGCTACATTAATAAAGTGAATATGCTTAATGATAGTTTTATGTTTTCCCCGCTTCCAAGTAGTTGGTGTGTTCATTCATCACTTAAACAAAATCGACAGCCAGGAAGATTTTGAAAAACAAATTTTTCAAAGACCATATCAATTCTAACAAAAGAAATCTATATTTATTTTATTTTTTTTAATTTATATAAAAGAATAGTTAACAAGGGCTAATGCAATGGATAAAGTAACGGGGAACTAGCAAAAATTATTTGATCGTTTAAAAGATCTGAATCAGGTAAAAATTTGAATCTATTGATTTCTAGGATTTCTTGCTTGTCTAGTTTGACAGACTTGTTATTTAAATGTAGAACTTTAAAGTTTCTACCAATATCGAAAGTGTGTTTATTTTGAAACAGATGGTTTCCAAATGAAGACTGTTCATCCCCTTTCTTAGCACAATTCAAATGCTCTTTGATTCTAATATTAAACGATCTACCTGTTTGACCAATATATTTGGCGTTACAGGAGTCGCAATTGAGTAAATAAATACCGCTTTGGTTCAAAAAGTTTAATTTATCTTTAGAATTAACTAAAACACGACTCAAGTTGAGTGTGTTATAAAAGGTTACATTAAATTTATTTCTATCAATTTTCCTAGCGATTTTTTCTGTAACTCTACCCAAGTAATTTAATTTAACCCACTGTTTTATAACAACAGGTTTATCCAACACCAGGCCAGAGCTAACATTTAAGAGTGCAAGTTTTTTAGTTTTTTTAAATAAAAGACGATCTATTATATCCGTAGCATAACCATTGTTAACTGCTATTTGTTTAATGGTCTCTAATTCTAAATCAAAATTTGCTTTAGTCATCGGAATCATTAGAAGTCGATGAATAAAACAATGGAAGGAGGCTAATTTATGTGAAATATGGTGTCTAGAAGAACTACTAATAATATTGTCGCTGTAAGTCTTCTTTTATATAAATTAAAAAAAAAAAAAAATATATTGTTGTCTAATAATACATAGTACACTAGACAATGAAAATGTCAAACGAAGCGTTAACCGTGAAATATATTCATCAACTCATAATTGATGTACAACTCAAGCAGTAGTAATTTAATAATATGTGCACGTACTTCCTAGTTGGTCGGCGAGAAATACTGCTTTACTGGATTCCAACAAAACCAGAGTATGGTAAAAGTTATTATTTGTAAATATTTTGCCATATAGAAAGTTATATCACAACGCCTGTTGCGGTCTCAATACTTTTTCACAATACACATCAAAAACAAACTTATTCTCATAGTGTTTATAATAAAACTATTTGAAAAATCAAGCTGTAGCGTTCAATTAAATTGAATAAACTTTTCAATATGTAATATTTGAAACAATAAAATTTAGTTAAAATACCATTTTTATACAAGTTTATTACACATTTCATTTTTCATACAACGTTCAAGCACAATATTGTTAATTATGCATGTCGTGTTTCATAGTTTTTTATATTTAAACTAGCTGACCCGGCATGCGTTGCAATGCCACTCAAAGAAAGAAAGTGTTTGTGTTTTAATTATGTTTATTGAAGTGCTTTTGGATATATTTTGTTTTTTTGTCTGGTACGTATATGAATAGATCTTAAGGTTTTTCAACGTGTGAGCAGGCCAGATACAGCTGTCCATGTGTGAAGCATGGATTTTTAAAATTTAGTCCACACACAGCGATTGTCCAAATGCGAGTCGCACCGGAAACTGCAAACATTTTAATTCTAATGGCCTATCTGTCGGAATTATTGGAATGCTTGGCAACAGTACATCGTTTCCTTTAAATTTTCCATTTAAAATTGAAGCTTAGATGATACTGTTCATTAATTTTTCACTGAAAGCCTGGTACTGTTGCAAAGTCGTGGTGGATTTATATTTCGGAGAAGAATGATAGGTACGCCAATTTTCAGTGTAAAAACGTGCAGTAGCATGCCTGGCAAATCAAGTGAGTTTAAGAATTCAGTTGGATAATTGACAACTTCGTCTTGATCAATTTATAGTATCGATGGACTTATACGTTGTTTCTTTGCCTGGTATTTTGTTTGGAATCCTGAAGTTGATGGCATTACCATCGTTGTTTTTGACTGCTAATATAACACATTCACTAAGCCACTGATGATTTTTGTAATTCTGTGCGATATTTGGGAAAACTTTGTGCATCAATTCGCTTACGGTTCCTGTAATTTTATAGAAGCTTGGTGGTAATGTGTGGATTCATCAATTTCTATTTTTCATTACCAATATCTGACAATTGTTTTTTGAAATGTTCAGCGGATGCATCATATTGTAATTCTACACGCATATTAGCTTTCAAAGTCAATTTCTGCAATTGTCACCATAACACTGATAATTTGAGACATGCACTTGATTCATCAGCAGCTGTTGAACGTGGTATAACTGGTAGAGTTTGTCGAAAAACACCAGACCATAAAAAAGGTTCGCCACCAAAGACCTGTTCATTTCCTCTCAAATCTTTTAGTGTACATATAGTGAAGATTTTCCAATGCCTTTTTGTGCGCCATAGTAAATTGGTCCCATTTAATGAGTTGATATGATTAAAGTACTTCATCAATCATATATTTTTTTTGATATTGCATGTTGGTGTTCAAAGGCAATTTCTTTGCTGAATGCGCTGTTTGACCACCATCCAAAAGATTTGCTGGTGATCTATTCTACTATCTAACAAATCAACATTAAATATATCAACAGCCCTGCAGTATTTAAATTGTGAATTATTTAATTTTTGGAATAATGTTTAAGTTTGCTAACAACCATTTTTCGTAGTTGCAGAAATTTCGTAAATTATTGAATTTTTGGAATATTGTTTAAGTTTGCTAACAACTATTTTTCGTAGTAGCAGAAATAGACCTCGTGGCATATATCGACAGCCCTGCAGTATTTAAATTGTAAATTATTGAATTTTTGGAATAATGTTTAAGTTTGCTAACAACCATTATTCGTAGTTGCAGAAATTTCGTAAATTATTGAATTTTTGGAATAATATTTGAGTTTGCTAACAACCATTTTTCGTAGTAGCAGAAATTTCGTAAATTATTGAATTTTTGGAATATTTTTTAAGTTTGCTAACAACTATTTTTCGTAGTAGCAGAAATAGACCTCGTGGCATATATCGACAGCCCTGCAGTATTTAAATTGTAAATTATTGAATTTTTGGAATAATGTTTAAGTTTGCTAACAACCATTATTCGTAGTTGCAGAAATTTCGTAAATTATTGAATTTTTGGAATAATTTTTAAGTTTGCTAACAACCATTTTTCGTATTAGCAAAAATTTCGTAAATTATTATATTTTGGAATAATATTTGAGTTTGCTAACAACCATTTTTCGTAGTAGCAGAAATTTCGTAAATTATTTAATATTTGGAATAATGTTTAAGTTTGCTAACAACCATTTTTCGTAGTAGCAGAAATTTCGTAAATTATTGAATTTTTGGAATAATGTTTAAGTTTGCTAACAACCATTCTTCGTAGTAGCAAAAATTTCGTAAATTATTATATTTTGGAATAATATTTGAGTTTGCTAACAACTATTTTTCGTAGTAGCAGAAATTTCGTAAATTATTTAATATTTGGAATAATGTTTAAGTTTGCTAACAACCATTCTTCGTAGTAGCAGAAATTTCGTAAATTATTTAATTTTTGGAATAATGTTTAAGTTTGCTAACAACCATTCTTCGTAGTAGCAAAAATTTCGTAAATTATTATATTTTGGAATAATATTTGAGTTTGCTAACAACCATTTTTCGTAGTAGCAGAAATTTCGTAAATTATTGAATTTTTGGAATATTTTTTAAGTTTGCTAACAACTATTTTTCGTAGTAGCAGAAATAGACCTCGTGGCATATATCGACAGCCCTGCAGTATTTAAATTGTAAATTATTGAATTTTTGGAATAATGTTTAAGTTTGCTAACAACCATTATTCGTAGTTGCAGAAATTTCGTAAATTATTGAATTTTTGGAATAATTTTTAAGTTTGCTAACAACCATTTTTCGTATTAGCAAAAATTTCGTAAATTATTATATTTTGGAATAATATTTGAGTTTGCTAACAACCATTTTTCGTAGTAGCAGAAATTTCGTAAATTATTTAATATTTGGAATAATGTTTAAGTTTGCTAACAACCATTTTTCGTAGTAGCAGAAATTTCGTAAATTATTGAATTTTTGGAATAATGTTTAAGTTTGCTAACAACCATTCTTCGTAGTAGCAAAAATTTCGTAAATTATTATATTTTGGAATAATATTTGAGTTTGCTAACAACTATTTTTCGTAGTAGCAGAAATTTCGTAAATTATTTAATATTTGGAATAATGTTTAAGTTTGCTAACAACCATTCTTCGTAGTAGCAGAAATTTCGTAAATTATTTAATTTTTGGAATAATGTTTAAGTTTGCTAACAACCATTCTTCGTAGTAGCAAAAATTTCGTAAATTATTATATTTTGGAATAATATTTGAGTTTGCTAACAACCATTTTTCGTAGTAGCAGAAATTTCGTAAATTATTTAATATTTGGAATAATGTTTAAGTTTGCTAACAACCATTTTTCGTAGTAGCAGAAATTTCGTAAATTATTGAATTTTTGGAATAATGTTTAAGTTTGCTAACAACCATTCTTCGTAGTAGCAAAAATTTCGTAAATTATTATATTTTGGAATAATATTTGAGTTTGCTAACAACCATTTTTCGTAGTAGCAGAAATTTCGTAAATTATTTAATATTTGGAATAATGTTTAAGTTTGCTAACAACCATTTTTCGTAGTAGCAGAAATTTCGTAAATTATTTAATTTTTGGAATAATGTTTAAGTTTGCTAACAACCATTCTTCGTAGTAGCAAAAATTTCGTAAATTATTATATTTTGGAATAATATTTGAGTTTGCTAACAACCATTTTTCGTAGTAGCAGAAATTTCGTAAATTATTGAATTTTTGGAATAATGTTTAAGTTTGCTAACAACCATTCTTCGTAGTAGCAAAAATTTCGTAAATTATTATATTTTGGAATAATATTTGAGTTTGCTAACAACCATTTTTCGTAGTAGCAGAAATTTCGTAAATTATTTAATTTTTGGAATAATGTTTAAGTTTGCTAACAACCATTCTTCGTAGTAGCAAAAATTTCGTAAATTATTATATTTTGGAATAATATTTGAGTTTGCTAACAACCATTTTTCGTAGTAGCAGAAATTTCGTAAATTATTTAATATTTGGAATAATGTTTAAGTTTGCTAACAACCATTTTTCGTAGTAGCAGAAATTTCGTAAATTATTGAATTTTTGGAATAATGTTTAAGTTTGCTAACAACCATTCTTCGTAGTAGCAAAAATTTCGTAAATTATTATATTTTGGAATAATATTTGAGTTTGCTAACAACCATTTTTCGTAGTAGCAGAAATTTCGTAAATTATTTAATATTTGGAATAATGTTTAAGTTTGCTAACAACCATTTTTCGTAGTAGCAGAAATTTCGTAAATTATTGAATTTTTGGAATAATGTTTAAGTTTGCTAACAACCATTCTTCGTAGTAGCAAAAATTTCGTAAATTATTATATTTTGGAATAATATTTGAGTTTGCTAACAACCATTTTTCGTAGTAGCAGAAATTTCGTAAATTATTTAATATTTGGAATAATGTTTAAGTTTGCTAACAACCATTTTTCGTAGTAGCAGAAATTTCGTAAATTATTGAATTTTTGGAATAATGTTTAAGTTTGCTAACAACCATTCTTCGTAGTAGCAAAAATTTCGTAAATTATTTTATTTTGGAATAATATTTGAGTTTGCTAACAACCATTTTTCGTAGTAGCAGAAATTTCGTAAATTATTTAATTTTTGGAATAATGTTTAAGTTTGCTAACAACCATTCTTCGTAGTAGCAAAAATTTCGTAAATTATTATATTTTGGAATAATATTTGAGTTTGCTAACAACCATTTTTCGTAGTAGCAGAAATTTCGTAAATTATTTAATATTTGGAATAATGTTTAAGTTTGCTAACAACCATTTTTCGTAGTAGCAGAAATTTCGTAAATTATTGAATTTTTGGAATAATGTTTAAGTTTGCTAACAACCATTCTTCGTAGTAGCAAAAATTTCGTAAATTATTATATTTTGGAATAATATTTGAGTTTGCTAACAACCATTTTTCGTAGTAGCAGAAATTTCGTAAATTATTTAATATTCGGAATAATGTTTAAGTTTGCTAACAACCATTTTTCGTAGTAGCAGAAATTTCGTAAATTATTTAATTTTTGGAATAATGTTTAAGTTTGCTAACAACCATTCTTCGTAGTAGCAAAAATTTCGTAAATTATTATATTTTGGAATAATATTTGAGTTTGCTAACAACCATTTTTCGTAGTAGCAGAAATTTCGTAAATTATTTAATATTTGGAATAATGTTTAAGTTTGCTAACAACCATTTTTCGTAGTAGCAGAAATTTCGTAAATTATTGAATTTTTGGAATAATGTTTAAGTTTGCTAACAACCATTCTTCGTAGTAGCAAAAATTTCGTAAATTATTATATTTTGGAATAATATTTGAGTTTGCTAACAACCATTTTTCGTAGTAGCAGAAATTTCGTAAATTATTTAATATTCGGAATAATGTTTAAGTTTGCTAACAACCATTTTTCGTAGTAGCAGAAATTTCGTAAATTATTTAATTTTTGGAATAATGTTTAAGTTTGCTAACAACCATTCTTCGTAGTAGCAAAAATTTCGTAAATTATTATATTTTGGAATAATATTTGAGTTTGCTAACAACCATTTTTCGTAGTAGCAGAAATTTCGTAAATTATTTAATATTTGGAATAATGTTTAAGTTTGCTAACAACCATTTTTCGTAGTAGCAGAAATTTCGTAAATTATTGAATTTTTGGAATAATGTTTAAGTTTGCTAACAACCATTCTTCGTAGTAGCAAAAATTTCGTAAATTATTATATTTTGGAATAATATTTGAGTTTGCTAACAACCATTTTTCGTAGTAGCAGAAATTTCGTAAATTATTTAATATTTGGAATAATGTTTAAGTTTGCTAACAACCATTTTTCGTAGTAGAAGATTTTAAAATAAAAGTCGAAATACAGTTCTATAAAATATCCATACTGTCATCAGAATATTCCTAATGCAAGTAAGAAATTAAAAATATTTTCAAGGCCAGATGCAAAATATAACCATACCTCCAATAATCGACTCAATGACGTCACTGATCAAAATCTGTCGTCCATTTCAATTGTTTGAAATTGGAACGACGAATTGTCAGGAATATTGAAAAAGAATTCTGGATCGGGACACCTTTCACCTAACGCGATTAAATATAGTTTACATTTGATTCTCATATCTAGCAGATATACATAAAAAAAATCATAAAAATCGGTCAAGCCGTTTCGGAGGAGTTTGGAGACAAACACCGTGACACGAGATTTTTATATATATAGATTGAACATTGTTGACATTTGCGTTTGAATTTATACATTTTTTACATTCAAATTTAACATTGTTGCTAAACAAAGTAAGCATTCTTTAATTTAATATGCCACCTGTGTGGTCGAGTGGTTAACGTTGTTGGCTTCGGCTACGGAGGGCCCGGGTTCAAATCCCGGTACGGACAGTTTTTATAAATTGATTTTTCAATCGATTTATGAATTTCTGTTCAAAGGCATGGGTGTATGTGATGTCTTGAATTCCCCCCTTTCACTCATCCTATCCTATGAACAGGGCGTATCAAGAGCGACTAGCTTACCACTAATCCTGTCCTAGCCCTATCCTTCTATCCCTACTCTCTTTGGAAAAAGAGAGGTTGAGCAACTGACTAACAAGCAGTTCTCGTAGAAACACTTCTGTTGAGATAAACTCCATTAGGAGTCCATATGCTCCACATTGGGAGCGGACATGGCTTTAAAAAAAAATATTTAAAAAAAAAAACAGCATAAATTGCTTATTATTATTCAAATTATTCATTCATAAGATAGTGTTACTGAAAATTTATAAAGTGGATAGATGATTTAAAAAAAGTACAATTCGTCTTTTTCAGTTCAGTCAGTTTTAAGATGAAATATTTACAACTGACCGATGAAGATAACTAAATTTCTGTCAATTTTATTTTTATGATTTATTGGTTTTATTTATTTTAAATTCTATGTTATAACATGTTCACTGGGGCATCCAATCCCGGGATCCCATTCAATTTTTTGATCGAAATCCCGGGATTGACACGGCCGCGATCCCGTGATTTCGGGATTGAAATTTTTTTAGCAAATCGAAGATTTCAAAAAAAACGAGGTTTGGACATAATCCGGGGAAAAATTATACCAAATCGAGGATTTCAAATTCCTCGGTGAGCTAAAATAAAAACAAGGCTTGGAGATAGTCCGGGGAAAAAGTATAGCGGATTGAGGATTTCATATTCCTGGGTGAGCTAATCCCAATCCCGGTATTGGAAAAAGACTCCGGGATTAGATACACTAATGTTCACTATATTTTTGTAAAAATAAGCTATGCAGTGTCCGGAATCATGAATGATCCGGGTTCGTAAATCATGAGGATAGTTTGTTAAGATTTGTCGAAACATTTGATTTAAAATAAGTTTTGAAATATCACACGTTAGAGTTATAACCAGTTAAGTTACGCATACATTTTTTTTTAAATTTGATTCAAGAATAAACTTATCAATATAAAACAATAAGACGCTAGCCAATGGTAAAACAACGCGTTCTCCCGCTTGTGTGAATTAATTAACTGAGAGATGAAACCTGACTGACAAATGAAAACAAAGTTCCACTGTTGGATCGCCTCATTGGTGACACCGGGCGTGTCTGTGTTCAACACATTAACTACACAAAAAAATGAATTGTACTTAAATTAATAATTAATTTTGATCGCAATTATTCTTTGCTATATTCGCTCTCTTGTAAAAGGTGCCAAAAGTAATTTTCGAACCACTGCAAAACAGGGAGGTCAGCCAATTCAACTATAGATTTCATTCGTATTGTTATGCCAATTGTGTCGGCTACACATCGCATATATGCAATGAATCTCATGGTAGCTATAATTTGTTTGACGGTATTTTTTTCTCACAGGCATAAATGGTAAAATCTTTTTTACTTTTTTTTAAATTTATCATTGATGTATTGAATATCCAGCGTACATACAATTGTTAACAAGTCTACATATTTTTGGTTCGAGCTAGATAAATAGGATGACAACATCACAAACATATATCATGCCATGATTTTAGAGAAAAAGAAACATAAATCAAATAAAATTTATATGTATTCAGAGATTTAAACTTTTTGTATTAGATTGATCAGAACAAGCATAAATGAATATTATTTTATAAAATATGTATAAAAATCATTTATAAAACGATTTTTTAAAAAAATTACACAAATTTAGCGTTATATGTGATTTAAAAATAAATGAATGCTTTAAAAAGAAGCATTTTTAAACTGATTGGCTTAGTTACGTTATTGAGCGTCAATTAATTGCAAAGTATAAATAAATCCTTTCATTGACCTTTTTGTTTAAATTTTCTTTGAAAGTTATTTTAATTTCGTGCCCAAACGAGCTTTTTACATTTTTTCTTTTTATAATGAGGTACAAAGAAAAACTATAAATTAATCCATGCTTAGCGAAATTCTTTGCCACACAATTTTTTTTAGTAAACTTAAAAAATATCATTTAATAAAAGACGTTAACGTTTTTAGGCGATGGATTGTATTATAAGGATTGAAAAGATTTTTTGTCTGGTGCAAATTAAACTTCCCAATACTAAATTTATGAAGCCTCATTTCTACAAAATACACAACTTCTTCAAAGCAATATAGGTTAACACTTAATTTTTGGTTTTTTCTCGGATTTTGATCAAATGTTTTTTTAATCTAATGATAAAATTGTTATTTATGGGTAATTTATGAATACTTTTAGTCGTGACTTTAGATAATGTGAACAAATTGAAAAATTTTGAAAAAAATCAGTTTAAATAAATGTATAAAGACAAGTAAGACCTCCATTGATAGTGATTTTTTTAACAAGTATAAGATAGATTGCTAGAAACAATAAATACAATTTTATTGGAGCTGATTATTTGTCGCCTTAACCGAGTGATAACGAATAGGATTTACTTAATCAAGAGTTTGAACTCTAGAAAAGACATTTTTATACATTATTTTTTCTTACTCTCTAAGATTTAAATATCAGTGAACACCGTTTATTGTTGTATTGCATCACTAGTTTAAATACTTTAAAATTGAAAGCAAATGAAATTTGAGGAGTTTGAGAGGAGGCTGATAGTAAATTAAGCGCTTCTTTTTCCATTGACACATAAGATTTAAAATCATTTAATTTAAATAACCCAATATCTTAGCTGAATTTTAATCCTATCACGGCCTCAATCGGATTTGAAATATTACCAACAATGAAAAAATCTCTTGCATCGGTAACCCTAATTAAAGCATGTTAATTATCTCTTGCATTACCAGTCATGCGTGTTATATTTTCGATAAACCTATAAATTTAATTTAAAAGCGTTAAAAAAACAAAGCATATTGACAATCTCCTCTTCAAAAACATTTGGTTGAAATGTATTATATCGAAACACGCGATACACTAATCAAGAGCGATAGGGTTGACAGAAACATAGTTACTTCGACGCTTCCGGCAAACGTGACTGGGGAATTTGTTCCCTAAGCAAATGCATAGGTTATGAACTCGAGCATCTTGTCAAAGGTATTACAGTTTGGCAAGTCTTTGAGATTCACTCCTCCAAAACTCAATAAGGGATATGGACATCGTGTACCTGGAACCAAAGATCCTTTACTGTCTCTTTACTGACCAAAACTTTATATTTACAAAGCACATAAAAAGAAAAAGAAAAACTGCTTTGAAAACATTTCAAATTTTGATTGCAGCATAATATATTTTATGAATAACTATTTAAATAATTTTAAACATTATTTTGTCGGGCTAGTGGCGCAGCGTTTAGCGTCGCTTGTGACGTATCTCACTGGCTTGGGTTAAAGTATGAACATATTTTTTTTTCATAAAAAGACAAGTTTGTTTGTGATAACTAAAAATTCTTTCCTTCTCTTCCAATTTATGAATAACAGGGAATAGCGAGAGCAATTAGTTAACCAGTCTTGTCCTGCCCCGTTTTTTCTATCCCTACAACTCTCTTCGAAAAAATAGAGAAACAAACAGTTCTAGTAGAAAAAAATATATGCTCTACATAAGGAGTCGATGTGGAAAAAACTTTCACTTGAAAGCATGCATAAAAGACGGAAGCAAGGTCGTGGCTAAATTTTAGGATTTATAATGTGATTTCTAAGATTTTAAAATTATATCGATGAATTTCTAGCTGAGCTTGGTTAAATCCAGTATTAAAGTATGATGAGTGTTTGTTTTGAAAGTTTTCTAGCCATATGCAAAGATTTACGCCCTATCTACACAGTCTCTAAATGTTGTCAAATGAAAAGCTTCCGTGGTCGTTTGTGTGGTTCTTGTGGCAAAACTCATGTAAAGTAAATTAATCAAATAAAACGTTGATTGCAAAAACTTCCACAATGTATTCAGCTGTTCTTTGATAGTAATAATTAAAATAAATTCTCAACTCCTTAAGACAACATGTATCATAGAAGTGGTTTAAGGTAAATTTTAGAAAGAGAATTCAGGAAAATGAAATATTTTCTTTAAGAAAATTTATCGCGTCGACAAATCAAACACTAGGACAATTTATCACCGGATATATTTAATACATTAACATCAATAAAACATTAACACGTTTTAATAGTAATTTTCAATTCTAACGTTATCAGAAATAGAAAAAAGTAAATTAAATCTAATGTTAATTAATCTGTATGTTATTGTCAAATATCTTAGGAAAAATTATAAAATATTTTAAATATACAATTAACTTCGATAATTTGTTATTCTATGGACATCAAAACATATCGTATCCGAATGTATCAAAAATATTACATTTTTTCTCAAAAACAGCATTGTCAAATTAAAAATATTTTTTCATATTTAGAATGCAGCAAGAAATTAATTTCCTTGAATGAAAAACATTTATTATTACAGATAGCAGTCGCCAATGCGCCAAATATTTAGATTTTTCAATCACATCAAATATATAATATGTATGTTTTTAGTTGAACTTAAGATTGTTTTAAGTTTGAATTGAAAACACTTTGGAATATAAAAAAATATTGACAATACCAGGGCTTGAAATCTTGAACCAAGGTTGATCAGATTAATTGAGTAAGGTTTTTACCACTCGACCACAGATATTATATTTTTCACTTTAATTATCACAGTAATCGTAATTATTGAATAGATAATATATTTGTAGAATTCATTAACATAAACCATTTTACCGAGCAGACATTGAATTACTGCGAGACCCGTAACGCACCACAGATCGTTGAATATGGTCGGTTAGTGCGCTTCAAGGTTTCCGGTTATATTATATGAGCGACGTTTTCACGCTCACTGTCTTTCGCTCAGTCATCTCTCAAAGGATGGTGTGCACTTTGCTCTACAGCTGTTTTATTTACATCCCTAGAGGATGATCTATCAAACAAAGCCACGCTTTAAGGAGTGTTATTGTCAATTAACGAACTTTTTATTATTATTAAAACAAATCAAGCCGTAAAAAAAAACAAATGTGATCAATGGGAACTAAAAAAACTAATTCAAATTAATTAAGTACACAGTGGGATTTTTCAAACCCATTTTTTTCTGAAATAAATCCAAATATACAGTTAAAATACCAGTTTCACAACACAGAAATTTAATTTACCAATAATTTTATTCGTATAGATTTGTAAGCTAGTAATTGTCGCTAAATGTTAATCCTTTATTTGATTTTTGTCTTATCGGAATAAATCCATCAACATATTGATATTATAATATAAATAACAGAAATTGGATTGTTTAAAAAAAATGTCTGCTCCTGCTTTGGAGTATCTCAAATTAAGTTGTTTTATTCAATCTAAATTTATCTTCTTTGACAAAGGTAGAGATAGAAAAATAATAACTGAGATAGGAATAGTGGAAAGTTAATCATTCATCTTACGCCCAATTTTTTTTATCGGATATCTTTGAGAGATTTTTTTATTTGTGAGGCTAGCCAGTAGCAATATAATGGAATACGTTTTTAGGCATTTTTTTTATTATAGTTTATTATTAAAATATTTTTGATTGAAATATCTATTGGAATAAAATCCCTAAATATCAAAAAAATATATTTTTATACGTTAGATATTTTTCCATAATTTAAATACACTGTTTGATCTATAGCCCAATACGAATAAATTTATCGATCTCTGTTCGACGACATGGACTTTTGTGACGTGATACTTTTTTTCTACCCTATCGATCCTTAAATAATGAGACCTAGTAAGAGCGATTAGTAAACAACAAGTTCTGTCTTACTCCATCTTTCTCTCTTCGAAAAAAAAAAGCTTGAGCAACTCAAACAGATCTCGTAGTAAACTTTTGTTGACGTAAGATATTAAGAGGCCACATGCTTTACATTAGGAGTGGACATCGAATAGTATATATATATATATAAAAATAAAACAGAAAAAAAAGTTACAGCATGCTCACGTTTAAAATAGAGCAATACTTTTTATCAAAAAATAATTAACTAGTCTAAAATTTTATCGTAGGCCCACATATAAATTAGGTATAAATATTTAAAAAAAAACTTTGGATTTAACCATTCTTATCATAAGATATTCACATTTTTAACGTCGATCCTTTCCGGCGAAAAGTTTTTCAAGCATATTCATGTGCCATTCATTTTTCAACATAAAATAAATATTTTTATCATTATTACAAATACCAAAATGACTCACGTTTTAGCATCTTGAATAATTTTACTAAAGTTGTTGTAAATTTCATTAAATTATTTAATATTTTAAAAAAAATACTGTTTTAAAAACACAAAAAATATATAGTATTGCGAGTAAAAACAGCTATATTTTTTGATTGCGGTCTTAAGAAATATATGTTTAAAAATAAATTCATATCAACAAACACTGTTGTTATATTATATAAAACACATTCAAAATTAATATTAGTCAAATGCAAAAAACAATGGCAAAAAATTCATAGATCTTGCGATGAAACTGAAATACCATACTATGATATTCACTTCACAAATTGCTTAAGTTTTTTGTAATATACCAACATTCTAAAAACCAAAACATAATATACGCAACGCAGGGTATCACAATTTTTTTCTTATGCGTGAATGAACTGATTTGTTCGTTGAATTATTTCCGGCAATGAAGTTAAAAAAATATATTTTATAACTTTATTAATTGTTTATTATTAATTTCGTTATTAATCTTATATTGACTTAATTTTTCAAATACTTTTAAGCGTGATCAGAATGAAATATATGTCTTTATATGTATGTATTTTCTTATATAAAATTTTAAAATTACCATAAAACACATGTATGGTGCTAAAAAAAGATTGTATAGAACATTTTAACCAATGAAATATTTTTGTGTTGCTTAACTTAATTATCGAATGTTGATAATTGATCTTTTTCCAAATGCATTCTGAATAAGCAATACAAATATGTTAGTTTATTCAAAAACAGTTTAATAAAACAAGTAACGCATACCCTGAGTATAAAAAAAGTTGGGAGTATATTTTTTGCAATAGGGAAATACAATATTAGAAGCTTTTCATAACCACGAAAAAAGTATCATTTACAAGTTGAAAATTCACAAAAAATGATATTTTGCGTGAAGATATGAAATACTTTTTCAGCGGCGATGTTATCAAACTTTCCAAAGGGATTATGTAAAATGCAAAATAATATAAAAATGTCCATGTAAAAAGGTGGTCTGATTGAAATATTTTTCATATGTGTCAGATGTTTTCTCAAATTATGATGATATATTATTGTCATTTTATATGTTTTGAAAAAACACATTTATTTAATGTGACGTGAGAACATTTAAAAATTTATCCAGGTGTTAAAAGCGGTTTAAAAAGGTGTTTAATTTAGTCATTATAAATCGTTGGAAAATTCTTCTTCTGACGGAATGTAAATTTCTTCTCGAAAAAATCGTGTATGAAAAGATTTATTTATATAAAAAAATGCGGCTACATTTCCATTATTTTATATGTTATAGGAAAACACTTTTAAGTTTATAAGCTCAGTTATTTATTCACAATAATAAGAAGAACACTTGACTTTGATTTTTATTTATTTTTAACTAATTAAGTTGATTAGAAAATATATAGTCAATTGAAATATTTTTAACATAAAAAGTTCAAAAACATTAAAAAAAGAAAAAAGGTTATTACATGATCAAAGGAAGATATTTTTATCTGCATTTGCTAATACAAAACAACTTAAAGTAACACTGTAGTTTCGAAACGTTGAATAATTAACACCAATCATAACACGGTTACTTCCAAAAACAATAATAATAGCCTTTATACTTACATAACATTTATAAGTTTAATATTACTTTTATTCTTTGAAATAGTATACTGTTTGTCTGAAATAACACTTCCAGTGTGGTTTTGTTTATTAATCTTGACAGATTCCCAATACTGTTTCCAAACAATAGTTTTCGTTCTAACTTTCCACGGTTTGATAGCAAAATGGTTTACGAGTTGCGGCATCTATTTTATATCAAGTTCAATTAATAATTTAGCGTGACAGGTACACTTTATTATACACTTTGAGGGAATAAATATTATATTTAGGGGACAGCTGTCAAATAGAATACCACAAAAGTAAAATACATATCGAAACTTTAAGTTTTATGAGCTATACACCGTTCTGATAATTATGTTCACGTACAGTTTTTATCAGGGATGAATTTTTTGTTGGTTTTACTGTTGTTAGAAAAATGTTTTTTGTTTTATTTCCTAAATATAATAAATATTTTAATTTATCTTTCTATAAACAACATGTACATATATTTTTATTTTGATGTATTAGAAATACATTTTATAATATGATATGTTAAAAATTAATTTTAGATTATCAATTCATCTCTTCTTATCAAACCTTTCAAATCATTTTATACAGTTGAAACTTTCCGTATGCTGTTTTCTTTTAAGCAAGTGATTTGGAAATGCTTCAGAATAATTTAAAAAACACTGACACTTATATTGTCAAGACTTCGATTTGAAAGAACTAAGTATTGTAATACTGATCATTTTGTATCGTCTATTCAACATTGATAGACATTACAAAAAAAACAAAATGTATGCTTACTTGAGATCGTACTACTGGTCGAATGAATTGAAATCGGGTTTTCATATAAAATTTCGTCATTTAAAAATACAGTCTATTTTTATACATAAACGGTTTGAAATAATACGCTCTACTAACGAGCGAATATTATTTTTTAATCAAATTTTTATATCACGACTCCCAGAAACAGAACCTAACTTTACTTTTTCAAAAGCTACTTTTGCAATTAACCCGTTTAATTAAAGCAATTAAAAATTCATTATTATTCACACTTACTAAAAGGACATTATCAGTGTTTTCATTTTTATAATTGTAAATGTATATTGATAAGTGATGACGTGCACCTAAAATAACATATGCGACACTGAGCAAAATAAATTATTTATTATCAAACTGTCACAAAAAACACTTCCAGACACCTTAGCCGCGATGCTTCGGAGGGAAATGTATATTGATGAAAAGGGTGGGCTTTTGGCCGCGGGCAGGTAAGCTTTCTATAAATACTTGAAAGAATTTTCCTCGCACCAGTGGATCCGGTTAGACACAGGCGATGCTTTTCCACTAAAGCTGCTAATGTTTTCTATATTTTGACGTGAAATATTTTTTAAAACCTTTGTTTAATTACGTCTATGGGTGTTATTACACATAACAAAAAAAATATTCATTTATTTCTGTAAAAAATTGCAAAATAATGAAAAGAAAAAAAAATGCGTGTATATCAATTAAAAACTTTGATATGTATTAATAATCCTGCTTCAGCGTTAAATAAATATAATCAAGAATTCTTTTTTCAGTCGACAGAAATTAGCGAAAAAATCATTAACAATAATTATACAAAAAGACACGTTAAGCATTATTTACTTTAATATACATTTATTGCGTAACTTAATTAAATTTAAAAAATATATATTTATAACTTTTGAATTTACTTGTATAATATGGTGTATCCCATTATTATGATTATAAAAATAAACTTAATATTCTGAGGACCGGTATCGCTTGTGATGAAGTCTTCATCATATAAACACATTAAAAGTGATAACATTTATATTTTTAAACGTAAATACCAATAATACTAATTTCAATAAATTTTAGTATTTATTGTATGTTATTGTATTGTAGTCAACGTTGTTGACTTTAGGTGCGGAGTTTACAGGTTAAATTCCATGTAAGGGTAGCATCTCTATACATATCTCTGTTCGAAGTTATGGATGTATGTCTATTTTTCATCTATTCTATTTTGAAAACAATGAGTAATAAGAGCAATATGCTAACCACTAATTAGTACTTCGAGCCTTACTCCATTCGAAAAAAAATTGAGCAAATAACAACCAGATCTCGTATATAAACTAATATTGAGCTAATCTATGAAGCGTATTCATGATTTAGATTGCGAGCAAAATTTTGTGAACAAGCGTGAATGAGAGAAATAAAAGAAGGAATTTCAAGAAAAATAGATTACTGTATAGAATACGTTTATTAAAAAAATTATATTGTTGTTGAGACTTTTCGATTTTTTGATCAGGACTAAAACCTTCTTTATTTTCAAACCCCCCCCACCCCTTAATTTGTTTATTATAAGGGTATAATCAATAGTTTTGGCTAAATTTAATATTAGTGGTATGATTTTGACTGTACACCTTAAATATATGAAACAAAATATTAATTTCAAACAATCACCTAACAAGAAATAATATTAAATTCAATTATATTATATAAACGAAAAAATATTCCACGCGCTGAATCCATAAAAAATCATAAATATGTTTTAAATTTACACAAACAATTTTTTCATTTCTTTTCCGGTATTGGAAACGCAACCATTTTTAATACAATTATTATGGACTATTTCAGAAAATACTTTTTGGTTTCTGATAAATAATTCATACATGTTTTCTTATGATCTTACCTGAAAATGTAAGAAAAGGTGTCTATTGACTCTTTTCATGATCAAAAAATTCTAATACATTTATACCCTCTCGACCTAATAACATTTCAAATGTAGGTCAAAAGAAATATCATTCTAATAAGTAATATTATTTACTATAAGGGTGTATTTATTTTCCATTTCCTATCATACCCCCGAATTGAACCTGTAAGGCACCCCGCATAATAATGCCAGTCGAATTTTCCAATATCGCCATTGCAAGTCGTCAACCCTTATATAGCAAGTCTAGCACCTTTTTTATTATTACAATATCAATTCTTAAATAGAATGATTATTTAGAGCACAAATTTAATTTATTTATCAATTTTGGTTTTGCTCAAAAATAAATGGGAGAAAAATATTGTTTAATTGTGTTTTTTATATGAATAAATCGTAGATAATTGTTAACTTATTGAAATTCATTTCTAGAACGAAAGAGATAATATGTTTTTTGTAAAAAAAAAGCTGCTTTAATTAAATAAAATGATTTTAATTTATACATCATGCAATTTTTCTCATTTGAACAATATTTGTCTACTAGGAGACGCTAAAGACGTAAATTTGCAAAAGACGTATTGATATTTACTAGCTGATCAGGATTAGATTATTCGTCGGCAGCCTTGCTTTCAATGTCCAGACGACGAATCTCGGCAATACCGATTTGGTTTCCCTTTTTTTCATAAGAATTCTACAGCGACGGCTTTACTGAATGCGTGAGGGAGAAATAAATGAGTTTTCTGATGCTAGTGGAAGAGTCTGCGATACCGTGCGAAAAGAAAATTAATTGATTACTATAACACAAAGTGCTTAGTGAAGCTGTATTGCCACCCCCGGAGGGTGTTGTAATATGATGCATGGTAGGGGGGGCTTGTTTTCGGTCATTTAGGCAATGGCTGACAACAACTGGTGCAGCATGCCCGAATTGCGGCCGGCTGGTGTGGTTTCACAAATATTGACATAGCGATGATTATTTAATCGTTTTAATAGCACGCCAGCTTTAATTTCATCATTGTATTTAAATTACATTTTACAAAATTGCTTGTACTTAGTTTTATTTAAAAAAACGTTTGAAATGAAGTCCTTTTCAAATTTGAAATCCGTTTCTGAAGATAATAAATTTGAATTTACCTTACTTCGTTTTACTGCAGGTGTCTTTTTAGGTGAAAATTAGTTTGTTAATACACACAATCCTGTATAAATATTGTGCTTTCACTTTTTTCATAACGAACGAGTAAAAAAAATCAAAGGTTGAAGAGATGTTTTTTTTAAAACTTTACTTGAAGACAACAATGTTAAAAAAGACAATCGCAGTTTGGGAAAAACAATCTGTGTATTTACCCTACATAATAAAACATTCAAACGTCATTAAAGAGCAAGTCAAGATTGAGCAAACTATTTTATTTATATACACAGTTGGATATTTCTTACTTTTAATTGAACACTTTTTTTATGTTCACAGTCAGTATTTGAAACGGATTTTTCTTTCGCACAAAACCTTCTATCGAAAAAGATTTTACTAGAGAATCTGCATTCTTTGTTGTCTGTAGCATAGCAATTAGTAAGATAGATAGTAATTAGTAAGTTACGCCTGCTTTACAAGAACCTACTCGTAATTTTATTATATTTTTTAATCAAGGTTGAAAAAATATGACACAAAAATGATATACGATTTTGATATTGTATTATAAAAGCTGTCGGAGGGTTTACTTTTCAAAAAACAACGTGGGCTATGTGCTATCATGGTAAATTTATAATGGACTTGCTCGGTTTCTCTTGGGAGATATTTCTCGCCCAGACACATTAAATATGCAAGAACGTTCACATAGGAAGCTAGGTAGCATTTCACATAGAATGCGAATTCATGTCGCATACCTCATATTAAGTGTATTGAATAAACATAAACGGGGAACGGTTCAGCCAAATGTGGTAGAGGAATAGTTTCCACACTTCATAGTCAGGGTTCAATGGCTTAGTATCCAACGTAAATATTTTATGATATTGATATCTTCAACTGGTATATATGAGCACTAATGATGAATTATTTAAGATAACGTATAATCTACGCACACCTTAGGATCATAATTTTGCGTTGATATTAATGTATTAGGTATCCAGGAAGTGAGTTTTTCTGATTTCTTTTCTTTTCGTTACGTTTATTATTTATTTACAATATCAACGCCAAGAAATTGTATTGTTCCCCGCACGTATCGAAAATAATTAATTTAAAGATGATCATGAACATTGATAATCATCATGAATTACTATAACCGTATACTTTTTTCAGCTATTTTTTTTGAAACGGGTGTGGGATTAGTAGGTTAATAGATATATATTCATAGATTAATTTCAGTAGTTTTTTTTTATATTTCAAAATTGTTTTGGAAAGACTGTTTCGTCAAAATGATTTGACTTGGTAAATATTTTTTTTTTTTAAGCCATGTCCGCTCCCAATGTGGAGCATATGGACTCCTAATGGAGTTTATCTCAACAGAAGTGTTTCTACGAGAACTGCTTGTTACTCAGTTGCTCAACCTCTCTTTTTCCAAAGAGAGTAGAGATAGAAGGATGGGGCTAAGACAGGATTAGTAGTAAGCTAATCGCTCTCGATACGCCCGTTGATAGGATAGGAAGGGTGAGAGGGGGGAATTCAAGACATCACATACATCCATGCCTTTGAACAGAAATTCATAAATCGATTGAAAAATCAATTTATAAAAACTGTCCGTACCGGGATTTGAACCCGGGCCCTCCGTAGCCGATGCCAACAACGTTGACCACTCGACCACACAGGCGGCACAAATATATTATTACTCAGTATATTGTTTTTATTACGTACACTTAAATTTGAATCGTTTAAATTATGTACATTCACATAATTTTTGTCAATAACAACCCAGGATTCGCCTTTCGGCATCTTCGGGCGTTCAAGTGCATGGATAAACTTAAACTAGCGATTAGTTAATAGATGTATCGTGGTTATATAAGAAATAAATCTATCATTAAATTTAATGCCCTTGCTGGCGAAATGGCTTTACCCATGGAAATTCCTACAGATTTGAATGGTAAGTAATTTACTTGTACTTAGTTAAAGATCATTTATTTTATTTAAAATTGACTTCAAATTTCTTATATCTTTAGTCAGCTATGTAAATATGAATAACTAATACTGACACTATACTAAACAGTTGTCTTTTGTCGAGAAAACAAAATCATAGAAGCATTTTGATGCGAGCAACAATTTTTCAAATAATGAATATTCAAGAGATTTTAACGCCCTAGATAAAATAGAACTGACCGAATATGGTGTTTTGTTAAAATCTCTCGTTTTTTATAAAAACTTTCTGTAAAACGCTCCAACAGATGTTGGTTAACGACCCAATGTTGCTTTTATTTCAGAGCTTAAAATAAAACTGTGGAATCGTTAGTTCATTTTGTGTCCAGTAAATTATTTTCCACAAAAAAATAGCTGCATTTCAAATATTTTAAAGTTCTTAAAAACAAATTTAATTCAAAAACCAAAAAGTTATTTCTATTTATTTCAAATTTTTAAATCATGATCATCATGAGCAAAAATAGTACTGATCTTTATTTAAAAAAAAAAGTTTTTTTTTTTAAATTATAATACTTTTTACTAAGAACTTACAATGATAACCTTAACTTAATTGCAAATAAATGACAAATCTAAAAGTTTTTTTAAGATAAAAAAATATTTAACCAATAAACTTACATACAACCAATTCAAAATAAATTTACGTAGGTATATTTTATTATGAGAATGTATTAGTAAAATATTCAGATATTGTTTTATTCCTCGAGCAGACACCATTAAAAAGTCACACACGAAAATAAGTTTACTTTATTTTAACATATCCAGACATTAAGCAATTAACACTAATACTATCCTTTTTTTAACATCAAAGATCATATACATATCGAAAAAACATTACCAAAAGAAATCAGAGGCTTAAAAGAAAATTGATTTATAAAAGATGAAAACTAAATTTCCTCATATAGTTTGGTGTTTAATAAAAACGAACCTATATTTTACTTTTGATATTTGAATTAAGGCTACCATTCTCGAGATTTAGAACAATTTAACAATATTTTCATACCGGAATCATCACTCTAAACACTGTTCCTGGGATTTTTAGATTGACCATAGAATGTAAAAAAAATATACTTTGATCTAAATTCGGTTACGTCCTGATTTAGTACCAATATTAAAAAGCAATTGACTGCGGTCTTTCTCCTTTTCATATATTGTAGCAGTCGTAGACATGATCAGACAGTATTATTATTATTATATTTTTCAATAATTTAATACAATATTTGGATGCAATCATTTATTTTTTAATGTGAGATAAGTTTTTTTTTATTTTTTAAACTTTTTTATGGGTGTTTTTTTTCCTTCTCGAATCGATCTCGAGCAACTATAGCTTAAAAAATCTTTGCTATTAGATGCAACTCCAGATAGTTTTATAGTTAAATTAAGGATATGTAAAAATTTAAAGGAAAATTATGATAAATGACCAATCCCGGAATTGAATTTTTGTGAATCCTTAAACTTTTGGATTAAATGCCTTCATTTGAATATGTTTACATTTTTTTTGTTGTTGTTTTTCTTATAAAAAGAAATATTACCCCAAATACTAAATTAAATTTAAAATAAGGTAAAAGAAAAATATGAATAAAAACGGGTGTGCTATTTTGATATTTTCCTTTTTATGCAGAATGTCGCAGTATTATAAAGTCATTAAGAAAGATTGTACGCCTAATATTCACAGACACACAAAGAATGCTTTTCTTACTAAAAAAAAGTTCGAAAGCAAAATCTTTTCCGGATATTGTTTTTTTCGCCAAAATCAACTGAACTGGTTCGATTTCCTTCGAGTCAATCTCGAGTTTTTTTAGAGTTATTGCAAGATAGCCTCATTTAATTTTTTTGAATCTGGAATTTGTCACCAGTTACGGCCATTTTTCTTTTGGCATTTGTTTTTCAAGATTTTTATGATGGTGAAATATTGTTACTGTTTTTCGTTATTTTAGAGAAAATGAAAATATTTATAGCGGGATAAAATGACATACCTAATGCTTATTATTTCAATAATAATGGTATTGAAAATTAAATCTTTTTATTTCATTCATGTTCAACATGTGGAACATATTATGAACTAGTAGAGTTTATCTCAACAGGTTTTTTCTATGAGAATCGCATATTGTCCAGTTGCTCAACCTCTGTTTTAGGAAGTGTAAGGCTGAGATTTGAGACTAACTGCTCTCGCTATAAACCATTTTTTGAATGGAATATGTGGTGGGGTAACATTTTAGACATCGCAGACATCCGTACTGAGATTCAAACCCGTGAGCTTTGCAACTAAAGCCAAATAAGTTTAACACTCAACCGCGGACCTACTAGTAGTTAACTGCCATTATATAAAACAAAATTGTTGGGTACATGGTTGAGGGATCAACATTGTTGGCTTTGGTTGTGGTGCTTACGGGTTAGAATGCTTGAGCGTATGGTATTTATAAATTGATTTTTCAATCGACTTTCTTCACCGTTTCTCGTCAAAAAGAGTATTAATCACTGACCACTGAAAAGCCTAACAAAGTTTTGTTCCATTATACAATTCAAACATCTACACAAATTGCAGCTTAGTACTGATTGGATTCGAGTTTAATGATTTTCTAAAATTAACAAACGGATCGCCAGCCCAACCAAAAATAAACAAAGGGCTCGTGAGAACCTCTCCGTGCTTTTTTCAGCGCACACCTGTGTGAATATATTTGAGTGCATCCGCTGAAATGATTTCTAGGATTGTCTGATCCCAATGTGTGAATAAAAATGCTATTTACTGTTTTAACTTATATTAAAATATATTGCATTTGTGAGAAATTATTTACGAGTAACTAATAAAGTAAGTAAAGTAATATCCACAAAATCACAAATTTGCTTAAAAAATGTTTTTTTTTTAAATACCAATATTAAAAATAAACTGGCTGACAATGAGGTTGATCAAACATATTTTTAAGAATCAAAACCTAAATTTTATATGATTTTCACTTTTTTTAGTATGTATGATTCATTTTCATTTTTAACGTTAATCCATTTTGATTTCATTTGTCAATGATAAAGATTAGAAGTAACGATCAATACAAACGATAAAATGAGATGACTTAACTGAATCAATGGTTCAATTAAGTTGAAATTAAGATAATGTTTTTGATTCAGACATCCACATTTAAAGCCAAAATGTTTCGTCTCTATTGAATGGCATCAAAACAAAACGTTTTTCATATAGTAAAACGTTCTAAAGAAATTCTTTTTTTTCTGTTTTTAATATATTACTGCATCCAACATATTTATAGAAAAATACTTTTCTGATACGTACATACATTAAAAAAAACAAAACATTTATTTGAAGATATAAAAATAAAGATTGGAAATAAATTCTGAATTTATTAACGATGTTACGACAAACATTCTTATATTAGATGCTATAAAATCGATATTGAGCTATGTAATTGGATTCCAAGAATTATTTATTGCTTTACCATATAATGGTTCAAAATTGTTGTTGTTTAATCCAAAAGAGAATTCTACTGAAACGACTGCTGGGCACGTGGTTCAGATTTTTTTTTAAATTCCAATATCAATTACACCAAGAAAGCCTTTCTAAGTTTCATGCGCACTTTAAGGTCGATTTACTGTCACTGATCACATATTTCTTGAACTTGATAATTATTTATCAATCACCTCATCGTTCGTTATTCGAGTAACGTAATCTCTTTGTCGGTTACAATTTGGCTATCTTCTAAGTATTCCTTTTTCTTATACATGCTTTACCTTAAGCTCATAATTATCCAGAAAATATACTGTCTTAAAGATATCATTCAATAGAAAATTAAATCTTTTTACTTATTAATATGCAGCTATTGCTTTAACAGCGACAAAGCTTTTTATATGTAGATATGTTGATTAGTTCAATTTAAAACTACGAAATAAGGTACTAATGAGGTTTCAAAACTTCTAAAGTTATCATCCAAATGAATGTGTTCTTTGAATCCTTTGAATGCTGCGCTTTTATGAAATGATGATGCAACACAATGTATATTATGATAATATAGTCAAATAATTCTGATTTAAAAAGCAAGTTAATTCAATAATGAGTCGTTTCAAACAAACTCATTTGAGTTTTTCGATATGTATTTTTATTAAAAACTAACTGGCCCGACGAACTTCGTACCGCCTCAGAATCAATAAATACAATAAATATTGGCTGAATTAAATTTACAATTGGCTGAATTAAAAATACTCAAAATGAATTATGTTCAATAAATGTGCAAAATTCAAAATGAAAAGTATTTTAATTACATTGAAATGATGTTATTCACGTGGCACAGTCGATAGATTTAAAGGAATGCAGTAGATCAACGATTTGATTTTGAATTGTGAAGTTTAAATGATCCACATCTTTTTTCTTAGTCGCGAGAATTGCTCGTTCACTCAACCAATTGTGGTTTTTGTGATAAGATGTTCGGGAAAATTTTATTGTTGAAAGAGTCCTTCGTTGAGACGAAATTGCAAAAATTCGGCGGAAACGAAATCAATCCGTTCGATTCGTCAACAGGAACACGGCCGTTACCGACGATAGTCAGCAATTGATTGGAGAAATCTTCGGCAGATGGATCGTTTAGAAATGCAACTCGCATGTTTGTCGTTAGCTGAAGTTTCTTCACATAGCGCCACAGAGTCGATGATTTAAGGCAAGCATTTATTTCATCGGCAACGGTCGATCTTGGAATGACTGGTAGTGTTTGGTGAAAATCGTCAGGTAGTAGAATCATTGCGCCTCCAAAACATCTTGAGTCATTGCGCTGATCTTTCATAGTTCGGTTGAGTGCTTCCAATGCGGAGGAAAAATAAGCCACCATTTCCATCATCAATTGCCTTCATTAACGTATCGTACATTTCCTTCTGTTGGGGGTTCAACAGTGGTACATTCGTTTGAACTGATTGGTTCAATGCATCTTGATCATATTCACGTTCAAGTTTCAATTCTCGATTGAAAGCGTCGATCATTCCACAATCTGGCGGCGCATCATGCAGTGCATGAGGTAACACATGTCTTCAATCAAAAGCAAAGCCTGGTTATGTATCTCCTCATTCACCTCGAGATCGGGATTCCCTGAACTGACACGAATTCGGTGTAAAATTTCTTCGGACATGTCATCCTTGTACTTGTTCCACAGTTCACATGGATTTGATAGGAAGCATGTCAAAATAGTGAAAGCAAATAATGTGCGTATCTGACATGGAGATGCAGAAACAATTGCTTTAGCGATTGTCATATTCCAATGAGTTTCGTTTTCAAGCAAATTGAGCTGTTGACATGCGGCACGAAATGTTGGCCACACTACGCCATTGACATTTCAAGTGACATTGAAGTGATTCAAATGATGTCGACCCACGAACATTCACATTGCTTCCGACTTTGAAATTTCTTCGACGAAGCGTTCCAAGTGTACTACCAACATGGCATCTCAGAGTAGAGCAACACTCATGCAAACGGATCGCTTTGACAAATTGAAAAGAAACTGGTCAATGCTGTCGCTGGAGGTGTTTCAGCACGTTGAGCAACATTCAATGTGTTGAAATAAACTCGTTGACCATTCCCCAGATTCTCTGCCAAATGTACAACAGTGGGATGACGTTCATGAATGGTGGATGAGAATATACGCCAAATCGCCTCATCGTTCCCAAAGACGCGATGCTTAACAATGTAGTTCATTTTTTTAGGATTTCATTTCAATGTAGTTCATTTTTCATAGGATTTTTCGTTTGAAGACACGTGCGGTGATGTCATGTCGATCACTTGATGTTTGTCCGGGGAGCAGCAGTTGAGCAATTTCTATCCATTTCGGATTGTACGTAGAGATGGTGAATAAATCTGGACGACCGTACATCGCCGGTAGAATAGTCAATCGACCAACATTGGCTGCATCTCTTTCAGTTCTGATTGCATAAATGAATATACTTCTCCGAACGCAGTTTGTTTGGTTCAACCGAATGAAATTAGCCGCTCGTTCTACGGAGTTTTTGCTGGGAATTATTGCTTCTTTTTTAGATTTTTCATGTTCACAGAACTGAAAGACTTTTAGAAAACCATCCCGGGCACTCCTACGGATTCGTTTAGAAGTACTTGGCATAGCTATTACCTCTTTATTTCACTGTATTTGAAATAATAAAATTATGTCTTCACAATGTTGACAAACAATTACATCCGTTTGACAGTTGCTATGGAATGTGTTGGTCTAGGATAAAATTGTTCTCAATGCATGTCACCATCATAATGACGGCGTTTTTCAAAACTATTCAAATGATACTTTTTTATAATTTTACGAAAGTTCATTCTAAATTTTCTTATTTTTTATATTACGAAATGATATAAATTCTCATTATAACAAAGAACGCAACATTGTCCAAATCTTCAATATTATATTTATGAGATTTTCTTTCATTAGAAAAAAAATATATCATTTTTTTGTTTATTGTTCAACATATCGACTTTGGAAAGGAAAAAGAACGTAACCCACAGTTTTTTCAAAACAACTTTTTTCAATAATCACAATGTATACAGCTTGATACATGTTCTATCAAAAGGATGTAAGCTGAAATAGCCGAAAAAGCATTTTAAATTAGCTTTCATGTTTGAAAAAGATGACCTTGTAAAAAATTAACACCAAGAAAAAAGACTGAAATAAAGGTTTTTCCTGGACAATTTTTCAAATTGATATTAGGTTATGTAAATTAATACAAGTTTAGAAGTTTCCGTGCACTTTAAGATTGTGTATAATTCATAATTTTCATATGGCCAAAAATCACCAAAATACGTTTTTTGCTGTAAAATTTGATTTGTGTGGGTTACGTCCTTTTTTATTTTCACAGTCGATATACAAACAATAATATATGGGGGTCAAAACAAAAATAATGATTTGATAGTATTCTATAACAATATAATTTGTATACATGAAAAGAATACTCATTTTGTTCAAACTTTCATTCATCTTTTCACGATTCAGTATATATTCTAGCGACGGTGATGAAGATGAGACATAAATTCCAAAAAGTTTTTTTTTTAAATGGATATTGAAGATTTCGACCCTAGGGTGACGATTTCAAATTCTGACGCAGCCAAGTTCGTCGGTACATCTCTAGCTCAAAGTATGAAACAAAAGAATTTTGGAAAAAAACAACATTTTCATTATTTCAAGCTGTTCGTCATTTAAAAACTGTATGAAAATATTAATTTTCTTCATAATTTCTTTTTCTTCATATTTTTCCGATGTTTTAATGCTTATTCTGCTATTCTAGGCGGATACGAATTTAATAAAACAAAGATTATTAAAATCCGTGCTGCCATTCTCGAGATATACGTGGTGTAACAAACCCCACTTTTTTTTATATATAGAGATATTGATTTATAAGTTTTAAATAATTATTTAATTGGCATAAAGTGTCACTCAACTGAAATCAGCTTTATTATCAAACGAATTGATGTTTAAAAAAATATTCACTGTAAACGATAAACGGAAATTTGTTATAAAATATTTTAACCATGTCTATTACTAATTTATTATATATACCCTTAATTGATCTTATTTTAGCAGTTTTTTTTACAAAAACAGCTTGCTATTCAGTTGTTTATCTCTTTTTTAAGGATAAGTAAAGCTAAGATCTTAGAGATAGATCAGGGCTTGTGGTAGGCTTATTGTTTCTGCTACACCTGCCGTTTTTAGGGCCAAATAAGTGAGGTTTGGAGGATTGTGAATATCGAGCAGAAATCAACAATCTTGGTTGCTTGGCACAAGACCTAGCAAATAGTAATCACTCACTTCGAAATCATTGACTCTCGTTTTTTTTTCACTCTCAATGCTTCGAGTAAAATAACTATTTTACTTGATATTTTAATTGACAATTGACATTAAATCTCAAATAAATGTACACAAATCATTAATTATGTACAAAAAAGCTCCACCTTTTCTTAAACTTTGGTTTGAACTACAACTCCAACATTCAGTTCGTCGGGTACATTTATGCAAAACAGGAAATTATACACTGGAATGTCGATAAAAAAAAAAAAAAATATATATATTGGCTCAACTCAAGACTATCTGGGTGCAAATTTAGAAATGACTGCAAAAGGTCTCGAACGAAAAAAAGAGACCATAAACCAATACCATTTATAATTATTTATAAAATCGGTACGAAGTTGTTAAAGAATTCTGATCAAATCTGGTTACATCAGTAGTCAAGGATAGTTAAGGTGGCTGGAACACTTTCTACGGATGCCTTCAGAGTGTTTATGCCCTGATTGAATCTTCTTCAGGCAGTGGAGTGGTTGTATATTTGTTGATCTCTAAATATATTTCTTTTTACCCTTATTCAAGGCACAATAGTACATTTTCAAAAGATAGATTCCGTGCAGCTCTGTATCGGGCCAAGAATATGATGATTTAATTTTCTTCATCGTATTGCGTTATGGAAGGTGGCCGTTAAACAGCGGTTACATACACATTATTACGCAGAAAATTTCAATTAAAAACAAATTTAATTTTAAATATCTGGTCAAAAAACAGTTTTTTTAAGACATTTTTGTTTATTTATTTCTATTTAATAACAGAAAACTTTTCTTTTCAATATTTTTTTATTATCTTCCACACTATTTTTATAAGCCTTTTCTAAAATTGCTTTGTTAGTCGCCAAGAGCCAAGGGACGACCGAAAATCCTGTCGGGATGTTTTGAAATGTCAAAACGCAAATTTGACGCAAACGTCAGTAGTTTTGAAATGATCTCACGCCTTTACGGAAGCATTAATCGGTCTCAATACAATTTAATATTATATTGCTATATTTTTATTATAATATTATGCCTTTAAACGATAAGGTTTTATGGAGTATAAGTGCAGGTATCGAATCTTTAAATTTCGATGGATCATCGAAAATTTTGTGACATTTGTGTCGATAAAACAGTTATCCGTTTTGCCAATGAAACATTACAATATTCGAAAAATTCAAATCGCTGAAATAGTTTGACCGAATTTTAGACGAGGGCAAATTCAACTTTAGGATAAACGGTATATATGTAATATCGATGCAGATTGGTAAGTATTTTAGAACAGAAACCAATAATGGAATACTGTTTAGTTTTTGTTCATCGATGAGATTTCCATGGTTGGTTCCTTATGAAATGCTGTGCATAATCGACTCCCAATTTAGACAATTGAAGAACAGCGAAGAATTTTTGGGTAGTATCAACATATTACTATTTGGCGATTTAATGCAAATACCACCGGTAAGGGGTAATCAAGTATTCCAAGCTCACGTTAGTTTAATAGAAAATTTTGATTAACTTTGATTATTCCACGTATTGTGTTACTAACTGTGACACGTGTTTCGCCTCTTTCAGAGGCATCTTCAGACTTACTATCGCAAAGTTTGCTTAAGTAATGAAGCAAGATTGATTGAAAGAGGTGACACACGTGTCACAGTTAGTAACACAATACGTGTAATAATCAAAGTTAATTTAAATTTTCTATTAAAATAAACTTCCACAAAGTTACCGCCGAAACCATCGAAAGTATCACGTTAGTTTCATGAACGAAAAACATGAGACAACAGGGTGTCACCATCTTTGCTAACATTTAAACCAGTGATGCAAAAACCGTGGCCCGCGGGCTGCATGCGGCCCTTTTTTAATTTTGTTGCGCCCCTTAAATCTTTTTCTGAAACATATTTTTTTCACGTAAAACATTTATTTAATAAATGTAAGCAAGCTTTTTCTTCAAAGTAGCAGAATAAATCGGTTCATAAAAACAGGCTTACTGGTGAAAATTTGGATTTTACTGTGCTGCAAATATTATGTCAAAAAAAAAAAGTTATGCCATGATGAAAATGAACAAAGACCAAGATCGCATCAACTTTTGAATTGCATTTAAATGAAACATAAACATTTCACAATGAAACGATTTTTAATAAACAAATACTCAATTCTTTTTGGCATGGCTTATTTTCTACTGTACATAAGATGCAGGACAGTACAGTTGATCATGCGATCGTATATAAAGAATTAAAACCTTTTGTTGTTAGTCAAGCCTGTATCGCCATCAAAAGTCATTCGACGGATTTCGAATCCTAAGTTTAGATTGTACTAAATTAAGTGAAAAGCACCGCGTAATGCCGATGATCTTGCCAAAATTAATAGATTACGTAATTTTTAGTTAAATAATAATAAAGAATATGTAATATTAAGTTATACTATAATATGGATCCACTCATGCATTAGCCAAAAACTCAGACGCAGAGCTTTGTGCGACCGTTCCGATCCCGAAGTAAAAATTTAAGTTGGAACATCATGGGACTTTTAAGTCCTACAATTAATTATTTTAAAAAAATAATTTGAACATAATAATAACTGTATATTGATATGAATTGAGCATGATATTTACATACGCAACGACTAAAAAGCATAAAATAAATTATAATAAAAATATTTTTAAAAATAAGCTTTTATTTAAGTGTACTAAAAAGATAAAAATGATTCCGATATCTATTCCCTCAAAATTATTCTCTCGTCTGAGCAACATTTTGACCACATGACACTCTTCAGCACAGTAAGTCGGATCGTTGACTCTCCAGAGAATTGGAAAACAAACCATCTCTCAGATTCTACTATCGCTAGTAGTCGACGGTAGATAAGAGTTATTAATTTCGGAATAATTGTCTCATATGACTCAAAGTAAAAGCAAGTTAGTAAAAATATTTCTATTATAGTTAATTTAAATTTAAAGTATATTTTTTATCCATTTATGTAAGCTTCACTGGCCTAAACTTTTGAAAAACCTTCTTTAATTTGAAGACGTTTGACATTAACAGGCGTTTTTTCACTTGCATTAGTCTGTTATATCGAGGTTTGACTTCACTGACCATATTATGTTGTTCATGGTGGAACTTAATTGTTATATTAGCGGATGACAGGGAATCTTGGATTTGCACTGTAATGGCTACTTAGGGAGCAAAAATGATCAAAGAAGTTGTAGGTTAACCAAGCGAAGTGCTTGCCAACAGTTTAACCTAATATTTGTATTAACATTCAAAGCTCATTTTATTAAAAAAGCTATTCATTGCCATTTAATAATTTCCAAGCAAAGCGATATTAAGCTGATACTCCTCCCTTTCTTTTACTTATATCAAAATACGTAAAGAAAATAAGACAATGTATAATAACAGACAATTATACTGCAAATTTTACCGGCACGTTTTGCAAACAGTCACTTCTAATAATCCACTGTAATGTAACATCATAACAAAAGCAGAGCCTTTTAAACAAAACAAACAAATTTATTCAAATATTTGAATTTCAAATCAGCCATCCGTTAGAAATCAAATTTACTCGAAAACTCGACGGAAACGCTTTATAATAGAAACAACAAAGAGTGTTTTTTTAATATTTCAAACTAGACAAGCGAAATTGTCCGCTCCTAATGTAAAGACGAAATGTAATGTTTCGTCCAATTTAAATGTCGAGATAACAACATGGTTACATGTTAAAGTATCATTTGCTACCATTGATAAGGCAATACTATGGCGGTCACTAACATTAATGTTATATCGTATCCAAAAGGCGTCATCCTTTGTTTTAATTAAGTTACAATGGTAAAGATCTTTTAACAATAAGGTTTTAAACCAGTCTGTTACAAAGAGTTTTATTTAAATAATCAAACAATCTTTATTTACAAAATAATGTTTCCTTAAATTAATGTAAAGAAGATTTATGTATGTTTTAATTTTTTAAATAATTTAGAAGTAGAATTATAATCTGTATGTGTATATTAAAATAAAAATATAATGATTCTTCAGTTCATTAGTCCGACAACTCTGAAAAATCGAAATTTGAGTTAAATATCCTGTTACGTATAAAAGTTTGCGATTTTTGAATCCGGTAATCAGATAATGAAAAGTGACACAAAAAAGCTGATGCCGACAAACTTCTAGCTTTCTGAATAATTAACTGAACGATCGACATTTAAACACGGCGATTATCTTTTTTATGGAATCCTTTAGTTTAATAAATTTCTTTTTATTGACGACTTCTTCTTTTTCAATTTATTTCTCTTCGAGTTTCTCTCCTTTATAAAATTACTATTCATAAACTTTTTTTTAATCTTTCTTTGTGTAGACATTGGTAAAAATTTTCACTTGCGATCTTTTTGAGTATTATATGAAATTCCATAATCAATAGATATACGTTTAAAAAAAATGTGACAAGTTCATGTAAACCTTCTTTTCAGAGAAACATAATACTTGTCACACACATAGTTAAATAAATTATAGGAAAACAAATTTATTTTATTCATTATGTAAATTAAAATCATTTTTTCCAAGTCTTTGCTTCATTTCAATTATATTTTTTAATTAATTTTAATATCAGATTCAAATTTAAAAATCTTTAACAACTGATTCATATTTATTTGATACTAGCGAGTACCCGGCATGCGTTGCAATGCCACTCAAAGAAAGAACGTGTTTATGTTTTAATTCTGTTTATTGAAGTGCTTTTGGATATCTTTTGTTTTTCCGCCTGGTGTGTATACGAATAGATCTGAAGGTTTTCCAACGGGTGAGCAGGCCACATACAGCTGTCCATGTGAGAAGCATAGATTTTCTAAATTTACTCCACATCCTTGTAGTGATTGTCTCTGTGCTTTGTTGATGGTCATTGCAAATGCGAGTCGCACCGGAAACTGCAAACATTTAAATTCGAATGGCATATCTGTTGGAATCATTGAGGTGCTTGGCAACAGTACATTGTCTCCTTTAAATTTTCCTTTTAATTTGTTTAGCTTCAATGATATTGTGCATTATCTGTTTCACTGAATGTCTGGTACCGTTGCAAAGTGATGGATTTATATTTCGGAGAAGAATAATAGGTACGCCAAATTTCAGTGTTAAAACGTGTGACAGCGTGGCTGGAAAATCAATTGAATGTAAGAATTTAGAAGAATTAATTGCGATATTTTTTGGGAAAACTTTGTGAATCAATTCTCTTATTGTTTTTGTAATTTTACAGAAGTTTGTTGGCAATGTAAAATATTGTTTGGATTCATCTATTCCTCAGAGGATTTTCATCAAGCTCAGAGGGATTCGCGCAAGCCCTTTGTGAAATATTGCTAAGGTCGGCCAGCCCCTTGTTAATCTAAGAGAAAACAATATTCTCAAACCAAATGATTACATAACTGCAATTTCTGACTTACATACATTATCTATGACACTATCAGAATACACAGTAGCGCATTTTCGGCCATTTACATTGATAAGTTTACAGTAAATTGCATATTGTTACATAATGTAAATGTATTAAGTAAAAATCGATTGCTTATTTAAGTAGTCCATCAGAGTGATAAAAAACCCACTTGTTCCCAGAATACCGAAAATTACTTTGATATAAAGCGAGCCCCTTGTAAACGCATTGGCAGCCTACCACTGGCTGTACTAATTTAGAAAACTTTGAAAGCGTTCGCACAACAAATCATCAAAGTTTTATTGCAATCGGATGAACGGTATAGATACAGGAACGCATGAAGGAAAAACTACCAAATTACCGTATTGGCAGCCCATCTTTGTATGTTTTGATTCAAAAACCTTTGCTGGTGTCCGCAAAGCAAATCACCAAAGCTTTATCGCAATCAGATGAACGGTATAGAAACACATACGGAACAAACAAACAAATTAACTTATTGGAAGCCAACCGCTGACTGTATTTATTCAGATACCGTTGCGGGTGTTCGCACAACAACTCACCAAAGTTTTATCGCAATCGGATAAATGGTATAGGAACAGGAACGCATAAGGGACAAACTAACATTTTAACGTATTGGCAGCCCACCGCTGATTCATATACATTCACGGGCGTCCGCACAACGGCTCACCAAAGTTTTATCGTAGTCCGATGAATGGTATAGAATTGCATACGGAAAAAGCAAAAATAATAACGTATTGGCAGCCCACCGTTGATTTATATACATTTGCAGGCATCCGCACAACAACTCACCAAAATTTTATCGCAGTTGGATGAACGGTATAGGAACGCATACCAGACTAACAAACAAATTAACGCATTGGGAGCCCACCGCTGATTCATAAACCTATTCTGGCGTCCGCATAACAACTCCCCTAAAAAATTATCGCAATCGGATGAGCGGTATAGGAGCACATAGGTAACAAACAAACAAACATTCATTCATATAGAAGATATTATAATATTTGTACTACCCCATTCATAGAATTACAATAAATATTAGTGTAAGATTAATTAAAAAAAAATCTTTATTGGTAAACAAAATTGACCAAGTGCTGTATTAATCGATTGCAAGATTACTTACCAATCGTGAAAAAAATAACTTTTAATTCTTTTTGAAAATATTTTTTATTGAAAGATCGAAAAGTTTAATAAATATTACAAATTAAGACTATATATTTCATTATTTTGGACGCATTATATGCATTTTTACCCATGTACACACATTTTTTTATTAATTGCTCAGTACTTTTTTATCATAAACAGAGCAAAAATTCTTCATATACATTACTAATGTAGTGTTGTTATGAAGCTTACGTATGAACAAAGGAAGTACGTCCTTATTTTTAAATTGACTGATAAAGACAGTGATAAAACAGCAAAACATATAATATTTTATAATATAACTTCTTCTACGTGATACCATCATCTGGCGGAATATGAAAACTTTTTCTATTCATTCTAAGTGAACAGAAACCCTACAAATGCATTTTCCGAAGGAAGCTCACCAAAGTTTTGCCTGTTCCATTAGCAGGACAAAGTGCTTGGAAAGCTTAGAGCTTACCCGGTCTCGGGAAATGCGAATGAAAGATTACTGATCCCTTTTGTTTTGTCGAAAGATTTAGGATACCATCAATCGCATGTGTTTCGGTGCATTATAAAATTTCATACTCGGGCTGTTATATATTTAAGGGTTAAAAATAATTTCGCTTGTGGATTGGATGATTTTCACTGGTACAAGTGAACTTGATTTTTGATTTCGTTTAAAATATAACAAAATACATATTTTTTATATATATATTATATTTGCAATCACAACCATCCGTGCGTATAATATTTTATTATAATTCAAAAATAAAATATTTTAGCCAAACAGAGTTCTATGGTGTGCTACACTGTAAGTGAAAATGATCTAACTGAAAGTTTATTTAATTCTAAGCCAATATTTAATACAAAACATACTTAAAAATAATTAATAGTTAAATTAGGTTAAATCTTACGAAAAAATTGTACAAATTTTTTATTCATAATTAGGGATACTTTTTTCAAATTTATTGTTTACTGTAAATCGTGTTTGAAAATACGTAAAGTATACTGAGAAAAAAAATACATCTTACGGTATTTTTAAAACATATTGGATAACATAATTGAATTAAAAGTATTTTTTATAAAATAACTTCTAATTTATTTTTAGTCTGCTTACATCTTTACAGCAAAAGTCTTCGACTTAATTCACTGGAACAGTTAAAAATTATTAGATATAACCAAGGTTATAGTCTCTGTAATGACTAAATAAAAACCAATCTATCACCATTAGGTAAACCATTACAAGAAGCTAACGCAATTACACATCATCATTAAATTTTCAACAGATTTGCTTAAATTTATATAACCGTCTTTGTTTGGTTTCCTAAAACAAAACATTTTGGAATAATTACATTTCAAACTTTATATTGCCTGCGTATTATAGTGGTTGCCGTTGTTGGCTTGGGTTACGGAGGCTACGGACGGGCACAATGTTGAATCTCAGCACATACAGTTTTATAAATTGATTTTTTTGATTTGAGTTAAGCAATTGAGTAACATGCATGTCTCGTAGAAACAATTATATTTAGATAAACCTCATTATGAGTCTATATATTTACATTGGGAGAGGAGTATTAAAAAAATCCAATAAAATTTTGGATTTTACAATGAGTAAGATGAGATATTGGCTATTTTTTCTAAGCCAGCAAGCATGTATAGCTAAACTTGATTATGTTTCAGCATAGCTCATAGATTGCGTGAAGCCAAAATATACATAACTTATATATTTTTTGCGGAAGTGAATAATTGTTTATTTTGAACTTCTAAATAAAGAAGTTTAAATAAATTTCAATTCAATCAATAATAACATTGGATTGTCTCGGTGAGGCTATAGAACACCAGCTTGAGTGTCAAAGAAGCAAGGAAAAAAACAATCTTGTATACGTCGTATGGCTGTAATATGCTCTGGGAATATAAAACAGACATAGTTGACTAATAATTGTGAAACATTCATATATTTGCATTTTTTTAATTTCTTCTTGTAACATAACACCTACGTACGGCTACAAATATTATTATAGTAGCATACATCACTTATCTTTTTACGACACATATCATTTTTTTTCAAATAACATACAGGCAATATATTCACATAATTCAAATAGCATATAAAACATATGTTTGTATTATCCGGAATAAATCTGTACCTATAAGCTCACTGATTTGATATGACGATGTTATTTGCCTTAGCAGGCCGTCTAAATCTCCACTTACCCTCTACTTGGTCACGTTTTACCCTCAGGTAAACCAGCTTACCAAAAAGGTTTCAAAAACACCCGAAGTCTTGGAAAATTCTCATACAGCGATTGATGTAGACGGAAACAATCATTTATGAAATTTATTTCTAGTTTTTCGTGACAATTACAGTACACTTGAAGCTCAAAAGTGGCAAGATTTTTTCAAGCACTGTTTACTATGCAAACAGATTTAATCTACTATCAACTTCAAAAACACTTTATAAGTAATAAGAATGATTCAATTTTCTTAAAACTAAAATTCCGTTTGATAGTCAATCGATGCAATCGTTTTATTTCTTAAAAATACATCCATTGTAGAGTTCGTCGGTTTGCAGATTAACATTATTTTGATGTATTCATGTATTTTTATTTATATTAAATTAAAACCAGCTTATAAGGTCATTTGTTTTATTCTAAATAATACTTTTTTATTGAGAAATTTAAAAAAATAATAAATCAAAGTTTTTTTGAGTAAAGCATTTTATTATTTAAAAGAAGACAACGTATCTTGCTTCATCGAAACTTTCAAACTGTTTCCGTTTATAAATGAGTCTTTATAAAACATGTTTTTATGTCAGCTAATGACATATTGTTTTTTTTTGTACCTCGTTTTCAAAATAGGAGATTCCAGAAATATTAATTTTAAATTTATACATATGTATGAAGTTGTTTTATCACAAACTCGAAGTTTTGACCACGTGGACGATTGAGAGACACACCAGGATCACTGGTATTTCATTTTTTTATTTACTTTTTAAGTAAAATATTAAATGAAGTATTATAATTCTTTACATTTAAATCGCTATACAAAAGCTTATAATACATTCAATAAAAAAACTTTAATCTCTTTGAAATAATACTTATGTATATAAATATATATAAATAACTGTTCAGTCCCTGCGAGAGTGTTTAAAGTTCTGCCCACCACTAACCACTTGTGATTTACAATTTTTATTCAGCGTATGTCGTTACACTATCAAGTAACGCATTTTAAATTATTTAGGCGGGAGTCTTAGCAGCAGTTAGTCACGACTTGGCTAATATGCACAAGTGTGTGTAAATAGCAAATATTTTTCATAGCATAAAAACGAAATATTTGTTTTGTATTGCCGTTTGTTAGTTTTGTGCTTCCTTCTCAATGCGGCTAACCATAAAATTTTCCAATATGTTTTCCATTTATCTCGTCTGTGAGTGCATACTAGATGTCTTCTTTTCTTATGGTCACTCTCTCGTTCCTTTACCTTAGAACTTACCTTTTCCTCTGAGATCCCTTTTCAAAATATCATCTCTTATAGGCGGCTGAAAACCTTTATCTGCCTACGTGGTTGGTATACGGTTAACCAGCACAGTACTTAAAATTATTATATTCTGTAATTCACTAAATATGATAGATGTGATTTGATAATAATTCAACACTTAAAGAATTTATGCCAAATATGAAGTCGATTTTTATTCAGTAATAACTTTAATTCCTATATTTTTTACAAATACACAAGTGAGTACTGAAAGAAAATGTGCAATTCTATCTAAAGAAATTGAGATATTGCATCAAATCATATTTAATCCACTTTACTAAGGTTACTCACAACACTCTCATCAACTACTATCTTTACATTGCCAATCCTTGGTGTGAAATTTATCAAAGTTATTATTATTTTAATTTCACCACAAAGCTCTCTTCCCTTTGAAAGATCCAATCACTTTCAAATTAATGCAATTTATTACAATAATACTTTTTATTTTAAATTTACGATTGCATAATATGACTATTTAACATGCAATATTTTATTGTTTGCCCAGTGGTTAATTTGAAACGGAAAACAAAGATTTTATAATTAATAATACTAAAAGATTAAAAGTTTAATTGATCTTACTAACGTTTTAATGCTGTCATAGAAAATACGTTTACATGTCATTAATATATGTAGCTGTACCTCTGAAAAATTGACGGTTTTCCGTTAATCAAAAAAGCCTACTAAATATTTTGATAATTTATAATTTTATTGTTTTCGTAATAGAATTTTAAACACGAATCATATAATAGTTATAAAACTTTATCAGCTTATTGAAATAACATACTACGAACACTAATATTCGCGTCTATATAAATAAACACTTATGAGAAACACGTTTTCACAAGCATACATGACTAAAGTTTTCCTATGAAAACAGAGTAATTTTCATAGCTCAATCAGTTTGTTGAAGATTGTTTACTTTTAATATTCACGAGATATTATTTTATATAACAACATCAAATTACTTCATCAAAATTCTTAATAATTGGTTTTATAACCTCTTTCGGTTAATCTTCATATATTTTAAAATATTATGATTTTTCCGCAGTATGGATTATCGATTTATAAGAAATTAACTTCTGCACGTCTTAAAAAAATATTGGATCTAGAGCAGAGTCCTTCATCGTTAAAGTTTTGATTATTTTTATTCTTTTTCCATCGTTGCCGGCAAAACGTGAAGTCGTTTTAGTGGAGAGTTTTCCACGGTGAAGCCAATTCACGTGGACACCATATGCACTTGTATTTAAATTATATTAAATTTACCTCCCCATATACTAATTTAATATATAAACATACATATACATGTGCATAGATACATACAATACACATCGAAAAAAGAGTCATTTTCACGATGCTAAAGGTCGCGTTATTAGTCGTTTTATTTTTGAAGAAACTATGGAGGGTCATCGAGCAGAACTGTTTTTGACTTTAACGATTCTTAGCTACTTACTGTCTTGTCATAATTATAAATTTAATTATTTGTTTGGTCATAATTGTTCCTACATCGCTGGGAAACTTTAATGATATTTCGAAAAGAGTGTTAATTATATGTATGCCACAGTGATTTATTTTGTACAATCTGAAGAGTCTACATATCATAATACATACTTGTGGTGAATATAAGCCCATGTTGAAAAAGCTTACACTATGATTGGACGAGTAATTGCTATTTAGAGAAGTAGCTTGTTTTTGAAAGTAAGTTTACTCCTGAAACTTCGATAGATTTAACATTTCTGTATTTGACAACCTAACTTTATCGTTTTTAAATAAAAAAAAAAGATTCGATACTTGTCTACATTTTTTTAAAAGTTACAATTATGACCGAAGATACTTATTAGTAAGAAAATACGTAATAGAATTTTGCGCCAAATTTTATTGAATCTACCTTCGTTCCGCTTAACAAAGTAAAAATATTTTTATAAAAGCTTTTGTTGTACTATTTTAAGCCATGTTCACACCTCATTGTATTTCGGAGGTTCTAAAATAAGCCTTGTGAATTAATTAACCCCTTATCGCCCTTATATTGTAATCGCTACCTTGGGGAAAATACTCGGAGCATTTACAAGGACTACATACTGTAATGGTGTTAACAACATAAATCAATTTATAAATTCATTATTAAGATTCTTAAATAATTCTTTTTAGGAGTAATTTAATCACTTTTACTATAAAATAATTATTATTTTTATTTATTATTATTTTTACGTTATTTTTGTGCGATTTCTGATTAACGAGAATATTTTTTCTTAAAAGATAACTAAAGAAAATTTCCCATTTTCATATTCATTGTTCGCAGATAATGGGTTGAAACCAACCGTTTTATACAAAGAATGGTTTTGCATAAGGAAGCTTTTAATGGATTAAAGAAACAGAGGCAGAGTGTATTTTTGCAAGGCGTAAGATAATGTTCAGCATCGAATGATATCTACTTTAATACTCGTATCCATTCCTTGTTTCATATTAAAGTAAATTGTTAAAAAGGTTTTAAAAATTTCAAATAATCAATTTTTTTGATGTTTTTATTATTTTTTTTGCATTCTAGCAAATCACCAGTCTGCCAGATATTTTTAATTTTGAACCATTTAAGAAAAACCTAAGATATTTAAAAAAAAAATCTTGTTTTTAATCACTAACCTACATATTGTATGTACGTTAAAGTAAATTGTAGAAGTGGTTTTAAAAAATTCAAATAAATCATAAAATCAAAATTACAGTTACAATGAGCATATGAACGTTTATCGTAATGTTTTATTTGCCGTATGTATTGTTTTCATTTTGAAAAAAAATAATTATTATCAATCTTCAATTGCGCATTTTAGTTGTTTTTTAGATTGAAAACGGCGCTTTTAGTGTAGTTAATACATAAACACGCTTTGTGTTGAAAAACCCTGAAATTCTTTTGTATAGCCTTAGCCAAAATTGTCGTGAGAAATAGTTTAGTTTTTACCGAGTATTATGTTACGCAACCTTTTTCTCAACCATGCGTTCCAGCTATCATTATTTCCATAATTATGTTCTCATTCGATGGCTCTTAACTCAAGATCTCTCGAGACTTTTTTGTCCAGCTCAGTCAGTTAGAATAAACAAGGGTAACACACATTGTACATGTTTATTTTTTATATTTTTCATTTTAATAATACGAATAAATATAGTGCTCGAAAAATAGTGAAATAAAGCATCATATACTTATACGCTAGTTGCGTAAGTTGGTTATCAGATTAAGTTACCGTTTTAAAGTTATTGAATCAATAATGAGGTTTTTATTTGTTATAACTCCATATTCTTACTGTATTTTTTATACAAATATTTGACAGATATTTTCTTAAAAAAATATATCGGTAAACTAAGTTGTTACAATATAATAAAAAGTAAAAAAAATAAAATAACTTTTTTTAGTTAGTCCTTTCTTCAGCTTCCCATTTTTACAACAGCTTGCTTATTATTTAATAAAAAATATCATCTACATTCTACAACTATGTTTATAATTTGAATCAATTTTATTTTATTCAATGATTTGAGAGGGGCTACACTTTGCCATAGCAGTAGGTTTTTTTAAATTCGTATAAAGTAAGAATTGTACGAATAAACATATATTTTCTCTTTAAATATGTATTTTTTTACTTTATTACAAAAATAGCAGCCTTTACAACTTGAATGTTTTTTTTTATATTTTATCATAATTACCATCAATAGTTTAACAATAACTAGGATGTATTAAAAAATCTTTTAAAATGGAAATCAAAAATGTTGTTGGATAAAGGTTTGTATTTTATGCCATAATTTTTAGCGAAGTTTTACTTGGATTTTCATTTTTAATGCGAACTAATTTAAACTTCTCATATAATCGAGGAATGAATTGTCTTCAATATCAAATTTTCTCTCGTTGGCACTCTAATGGTTGAACGAAAACAAGTATTTTGAAGAATTTATTTCTTTTCAAACAAAGAGAATTGATAAAACCATGCTTTTGTGAATTATGGTTTCTCATTTTTAATGCAAAAATGTTCAAGCAAAGAAATTTCGATCAAATAATAAAAGATGTCAAACGACAAAGGAGAGAAAAAACCGTGACGTTTTAATGTTTAAGTATAAACGTCTGTATATACATATAATCTTACGCCTCAAATAATTCCTTTAACACAAATATGGTAGTTAAACTGTTTTACATTTATGTTTTCAATTAATATTAATAATAAATATATTTTTTAAGAAAAAAATATTTTTATGTGGAAAGATAAACATCAATTTTATATTTCTCAAAACTTTTTCTAGACACCACTATTTTCGCTAAAATACACTTTATAATTTAAATCTGCAAATAAAGTTTGGAAAAGTTTTATTTTGAAACTTCATCTGACAGATGTTTATTCTCACAATTGTTATTTTTGATAATTTATATGTGTTTTATAAAAATAAATTTGAATACACATTTCTTCAGCTTGCTCCTAGATTTTTAATGGTTATGAATGTTATGATACATTATTTTACTTTTTTTTTTTTTTTTTTTAAACCATGTCCGCTCCCAATGTGGAGCATATGGACTCCTAATGGAGTTTATCTCAACAGAAGTGTTTCTACGAGAACTGCTTGTTACTCAGTTGCTCAACCTATCTTTTTTCAAAGAGAGTAAGGATAGAAGAATAGGGCTAGGACAGGATTAGTGGTAAGCTAATCGCTCTCGGTACGCCTCGTTCATAGGATAGGATGGGTGAAAGGGGGGAATTCAAAACATCACATACATCCATGCCTTTGAACAGAAATTCATAAATTGATTGAAAAATCAATTTATAAAAACTGTTCGTACCGGGATTACTTAGCGAATCATAATCAAGCATGGGTAAAGGAAAAGAACTTTTCTGACACTTATCAATCTTGTCAATTAAGTTCGACCTCCCTCTGAAGCCAAGAACAAGCTTTTTATGGCGCTTAGGTGTGTTCGGCGTAATTCTTATATATTATTTTACAATGTAACAGAACAGTTGGCGGTCACTTACATGCATGTTTCACAAAATAAAAAAAATATTTTTGTACAATTTCAGGATTTTGCAATTTTTTACCTATGTTTTTGTCATTGTTCCAGAGAAAATCCTGCTAATTATTTTAACAGTTGTAGCGCTTTTCTGTTGCAGTGCACGCAAGTAAAATTTTAATCTGTAGTGGATTAATATAATTATAATGTAATTTGAGTAGGAAATATTTATTAGTGTATAAAAAACGACTAACTTTAATTTAAATAGATTAAATCAATATTAAACTCGTACAAAATATTAAGAAAATAATTTTTCAATATTAAAACATTAAAAGAGGTATTTGTTTCTTCATATTATCTGAAGACTCTTCAGACTAATCTAATTCTTACAAAAAAAAAATTGAAGCTTCGTCACACTTCAAATTTTAGTTGTTTTTGTGTGTCTTGATTCCAAATTAATAATAATTAAAAAAAAAATATATGTCAATCCGGTATATAACATGCTTAAGAAATGAATTTATAATACCAATACGCTCATTATAAAAAATATTTTTAATTCAATAATATACAAAAAAATATATGTCAATCAATCGCGCTTGTTATATTAGGTGTGCTTTTATTTTAACCAAGGTCCGTTAGCTATTTATAAAAGATCTTCATGTTAATGTTACTACTTTTATAGTCTCGTTACGGTGAATTTTCATTCCTTTCAGTACTTATCTCAAATTACCTTACACTTTTACCTCTATCAAACCTTTCCGAATTAAAGTTAATCTTTGTGTTTTCAAAGCAAAATGTGACTCATTTCAGTAAGCTGTCGGTATAATGACAGTTTTATATTGTCGTTATGGAGAGGTTGGAAAAAATTGATACCGGCTTTCTTTACAAATCGAAAGCCGGCTCCGAATTTCGTCTGTTCAAAGTGAATTGGCGGCTCAAGATGTCGCTCGTATCTTTCCTACATCCGATGCGGCCACGCCAAAGTAGATAAACCTTGAAAATGGCCCATTCTTTCCAGGAATCGACAACAGGGAGAAAAAAAAATCATTTTCCCATTGTCATAGCTTTCAGTGTTGTCGAGAGATAATGAAAGCCTGTGTAATTCCCAATTATACTGTTATCTTTGCTTTTGTTTGTCTCTACTTAAATGTTCACTGATTGGTTGCTTGAAAAACAACCAGTTAATAAAAGCTGTGTGAATTCACATATGTACCATATAATTGATATCAAAATTAATTTATTTTGTGCTATCGTTACGTCACTAACAATTTAATTTAAATATTACATCAATACAATTCACATGCTCGTTGATAAGTCAATATATGAATTAATTAGTAATTGTACTCACTGACGAGCGCTAGACATTATAAATTAGATTACGGTTTGGGCTTTCTTAATATACTGAAAAGCGCTAATCAAAGTAGCAATGACATTACGGCTAGGTTAGGTAAGGTTAAGGTAAATGTTTTTAAGAGAAATTTCTATTCACTTTTCAAATGATTCCATGGACTCTTTGAATATCTTTTAATCGCAGATTTTTCTTCGGACATACCTGAAAAAAATACCTAAAATGTTGCAACGCTACAAAATACGCACTTTAGAAGTGTTAAGTTTATTAGCGATTCTTTTATTCGTAGCAAATAAAATAAGCTAAAGTTTTTCGTTTCTAAGTAAAACTGTAACCTCTCGATCGTATGAAAGGTATGTAAGTAAATTATTTTAAGCGGAAATATTTATATTTTAGGTAAATAGTATTGTGATATTGAAACACCGTTTTGATAAAATTTTAAAAAGAATAAGCATATAATCGTAAAATTTTTGAATAACGAGAACTCATAACAAAGTTTTCCCACATTGTAAAGATTCTCCGATGAGCTTTATATGTTGATATTTATTTTGCACCAAAATATTTTCATAACGTTCATAAATAAACATAATGAGAAACATATTATGATAGATGTGGTTTATATTATGTTTGTTTCAGAACAATTCTCACGTAAAAAGTTAAACTTGGTTGTGAGCGTCTGAAAGTATGCGTTTTGATGTTTATCCTTTTCATTTTGTGGTGATAAAAATAGTTTGTAGAAATTTATAAGAATGAGCAAGTATTATTAAATTAAAAAACATATATTTATCGTTTTTTTGTGGATATGTTATATAGTTGGAGCCATTATTTTCACATTATTCAAAGTCATACAGAGCAGAAAAAAAATCAAATGTAAAAAGTTCTAAATTTCTTTAAATTAGAATATAAAGTTTAACTGTATTTCACCATTCACCCATCGCCAGACTATTCACAGCCAGAAACAACGATTAGCTATAATTATAATAAAATTCTTCTATGATTATTTTTTTCACTAATATTATGCATATTTTCTACTGATGTAACATCTCAATTGCTTTACAATAGTTCTTATTCAGTCATTGAACCATATTTTTCAATAAATATTAACGTGGCCTACTGCTGTCTAGTTATTAAAGGTCTGTCTCTACCGGTCAAGCGATTTCAATTTCCAGTAAGGTCTCTAGATTTAAGGGATGATTTTTCTCGAGTAATATACAAGAAATAATAATCTGGTATGATCTTTTAACTTCAAAATACTTGGCGCTTACATATTAGGTGTAATGCCAAATATTATTTTTAATTAAAAAAAAATATTTTGTTAAAATTTCCGAGATTATATAATAATTATGATTAAATTAACCATTAGTCTCTACTTTAGCTAAATTACTCTTTACGAGTTTTGTAATTACATTTAAGAGGTATAAAACATTTTAATTGTTGTCAATTTAGTGTCACTTATTCATATGTAGTACTTTTGTTTGTAATTTTTTCAATACCAATTGCTCATTATTACACTTTAATAAATTCATATTGTTTTGTATAAATAACACTGTAACATTGTATGCTCTTATCAGTTGATTATGATCGTCATGAGCAAAACCAGTTCTGATCTTATTAAATAAAAGTTGGAATAAGTACAAATGTGTATTTTACGTTTTTAAATTTAAAAAAAATGATAAAATATAATAAAAACACGACATAAAGATATGTAGGACTACCAATAATCTGAATGCTCTCGCTATGATGAAAGCTATAAATGATGTCATGATAATTTAATGTATTTCTTTGTCTATTCATTAAGTTTTCTACTTCTGAATGGAAAGATGCCTGCTATAGATATCTCGTCCAGCCAAAATTACTTCGATCCGCCTCCTAGCGCCATACAAAGCACATCCGTGTATCAATAATGCATGAGCGGTGTCACTCCAGCATCCAACCCTTCATTACGAAGACAGTTGGTTCGAAGCCTGTGTTCCGCAGTTTTTTCTGAGTTACTTTGGATTGATTACATGTTTTATGTTGTTGATAAGTCATCTATCAGAAAAAGGAGAGTATTTTTACAACCTTATACAAAGATAAAATTCTGTTTATTTTCCGCTTTAGTCTTGACTTTTATTTATTTTTTGAGCTGAAACTTGTTTTTGGAAACTGGAGCACGCTTTCTAAATAATTCACGCAGTTTATATTTTAATTGAACTTGTTCTGATTTGATAAGATCGCATCTATATTTTTGATAGTAGTGGATGAAGAATAAATTACTCAATATACGACCTACTTAAGAGTAAAGAATCTTTTCAAAGTGTTACCCATATATAATATAAAAATTCAAAAAAATCATTGTATTGTTTTAAAAATTAATAAAATCGATATATATGATTTGTAATGGCAGAATAATGATGATTTATAATTTTGATTCCATTAAATATCTTAACCTTTATTTTGAACTAAAAATCAAATAAAAAAAAATATTTTGAAGATTGGGAAAAAACAAAATCCTAAAACAGCATAAAATTGGCTTAAATTTAACCATTGGCAATTGACAATTTGCATTGACAATTTTATTGACATTGGTTATTGATATTGGCAATTGGCATTGACAATTTTAGAAAGCTACGGGTGTTCGGATATCTTTAAAAAGCTTTTCATTTATCGTACGTTTTATTATTTATCTCACAAATTTTGGAATTTTCAACATTATTTTTTTTGGAGGGTAAATTTTCATTCCAGTAATAATTTGACTAAATTTATTCAAAATGTCTTTTTTATGAAAAATACGTCTAATTACATAATTTTTCACTTATATTAAATTCAAATTTAAAAAAGATGTATTTATAAAATTAGGTAACTTATTATTTGTATATAAATAGAAAACACTCTATACATAATAAATACCAACTTTAAAACAACTATAAAAAAAATAAGAATGATTTTAGTGATATTGTGTATAAAGTATAATTCAAATTACCAGCTGCAGTTTTTTTAATTGATTTATAGATTAACCCAAAATGTTTTCATTTTTCCCACCAAACATTTTTCTTAAAACGGAATCCAGGCAAAGCTCTCAGTTACGAGCGATTCTTTGCAAACAAAAAATATATAAACAGTCTCATAGTAGTTTTGCAATTTTATTTATATATTGACTCGTTAAAAAGAAGTTCGTTTCTCTGTTCGTTTTAACATAATGTGACATAAAAATATCTATCAACAAAGAAAATGTTTTGATTACCCCAAAAAAATATTTTCCGATCCTGTTGAACAAGTTAAAACTGAACTTTATTTTATTTTGTGGTTTATATATAATTTTTTTTCTGCGGTCTGAAACGATACGTAAATTTTCATATTGGGAAAGGTTCTTGTTTTTTTAAATATTAAATACACCTTACTAACATTGTTTATTAAATAAATAAATCGAATCATTCTGTCCACTAGAGTACAATGGCCATTTTGTTTACGCAGACCGCTTTCAAAGTTTAGTTCCGAAGGATGACATTAACGGAAGACTGACGGCAAAAAAAATCTCTTAAGCTTTCTTCTTCAGGTGAACGGAAGATAAATTAGAAAAGCGGTTTTTCTACCAACTACACGCTGCTATTAATAAGTTTTAAAATGTATTTTTTTTTACTTTGGTTATATAATCAAGAATGCTAGTTTTTTTTTGTTGAAACTTACTCAAACTTTTCTTATAACTGAATAATTATTTCAAATAATTATTATAACATTTTTTGCTAAAACTTTGTGGAGCCTGAACCACAAGGGTCTCAAATTATCAGATACAATGATTATGATTACAGGTTATATCTCTATGTTAAATAAACCTTCAAATGTTGTTAAGACAAATAACTTGAAAATGTCAGCTTAATGACAGTTGAAAGAAAAAAAATAAAGAATCCTCCATAGAATACGGGCTATAAATGATCGTTATTTGTATGGCTTCTTTACAGGCGTATCAAAATGTTTTGTTTTATCCAATATCTTAGGTTTTCATATAGTTAACATGTTATTGATATCATTGAAGTTATATACTAAAAATTGTGTAGAAAAGATTGCCTCGTTAAAAATATAGTATAAAAATATGTTACTATTGAAAAAAGTATTTTTTCCAATATGGTTTTTCGTATTGGAAAATATTATTAAGACTTAATTTTTTCCTCGATTCAATTTTTGGCCCGCGAGCCAATTATAAAAAAAAGGTTAGCCAATTCATTAAATATCATGTTTTAATTCTGTTTTAGAAAAAATACACTAACACTAATCATAAAATCTTTTAGAAACGAATTATCGTAAAATCAAGCCTTTTTATTAATGCCATGAAATAAAACCTTTTATATGTATTTTGATGACTGAGAAAAAAAACTCTACCATGTTTTATGTTTTAGGGATAAGTTATTAGTAAAACCTTTAAAAACTTTTGTCTTTCTGTTTAAGTAGTAATCACTTGTTCCTAAAATTTAATGTTTCCTCATAAATCTTCATGTTGAATTCTCTAATTTGATATTAGGGTGAAATCTTTTTTAGTATTTTTGTTTCTTATACAAAAACAGGAATTTTATCCAACAAAATAAATTAAATAAATCTGTGCGATGAAAGACAAGGGTTTTTTTGTATTGAAAAAATAATCCAGCAAAATTAGATTTTCTCTTTGTTCAATAACGTTAGCAATAAGACAGGAGATTTATTATTTATTTTATTTTTATATCAACGTACAACTTATAAATTTTTGAGTTATTAAATGTTTAGAACTAAAAAGAATGTTCAATTTGTATCAGCTTCACGCATTTTAATTTTAATTTTAAAAAAAAATACATAACAACTTAACAATACTGGTTTTTACTGTCTGCTAATTTTTTGCCTCAAAGAAATTTCAAAATATTATTTTTTTCTATCCAGTGGACTTTTTTAAATATATGTAAATAACTATAATTTTGTGCCATGGATTTTTTTTTCTACGAATAGTAATAATAATAATTCAAATAAGAGTTAACTTAAAATTCTGATTTATAATACAAGTAAAATTATTGTTTTTTTTTCAAATAATACGTATCCTAAATAGTTATATTTATTAATAGTAATGTACATATAAATAATAAAATAATACCAGGGATTGACAGAAAGAGGCTTGAAGGAGCTCACGTAAGCCTTTTGTTAAATTTGACCGGCGAGTCCTTAGTTAAATATTGATTTTTCTTATATTTAAATATAGGAAAAATCAATTTTCTCAAATCCATATCTTATATGTATAGTGTTTAACTATGCATTTTACCAAATTTCAGAACGCAGTGATGTACATTTGGTGTTTCTGGCATTTTTATGACATATTTTTATGTAATACTAGCGAGTACCCGGCATGCGTTGCAATGCAACTCAAAGAAGAACGTGTTTGTGTTTTAATTCTTTTTATTGAAGTGCTTTTGGATATCTTTTGTTGTTCCGTCTGGTGCGTATACGAATAGATCTGAAGGTTTTCCAACGGGTGAGCAGGCCACATACAGCTGTCCGTGTGAGAAACATAGGTTTTCTAAATTTAATCTACATCCTTGTATCGATTGTCCCTGTGCTTTGTTGATGATCATTGCAAATGCGAGTCGCACCGGAAACTGCAAACATTTAAATTCGAATGGCATATCTGTTGGAATCATTGAGGTGCTTGGCAACAGTACATTGTCCCCTTTAAATTTTCCTTTTAATTTGTTTAGCTTCAATGATATTTTGCATCATCTTTTTCACTGAATGTCTGGTACCGTTGAAAAGTGGTGGATTTATATTTCAGAGAAGAATGATAGGTACGCCAATTTTCAATGTTAAAACGTGTGACGGCATGGCTGGCAAATCAAGTGAATTAATGAATTCAGTTGGATAATTGACAACTTCGTCTTGATTCATTACAGTATCGATGGACTTATACGTTGTCTCTTGACCTGTTAATTCGTTTTGAATCCTGAAGTTGATGGCATTAACATCGTTGTTTTTGGCTGCTAATAGAACACTTTCTCTGAGCCACTGATGATTTTTGTAATTCTTTGCGATATTTTTGGAAAACTTTGTTCTTACCTCTGTTAAACTCTTATTGTTTTTGTAATTTTACAGAAGATTATTGGCAATGTAATACATTGTGTGGATTCATCTATTTCTAATTTTCCATTCCATTGGGAATAATTGTTAGATATTGATCCAACAATTATTTTGCGAAACTTTCAGCGCATGTGTCAAATTGTAGTTCTACACGCATGCTAGCCTTGAAAGCCAATTTCTGCCATAAAACTGATGATTTGAGACATGCATTTAATTCATCAACAGCTGTTGAACGTGGTATAACTGGTAGGGTTTGTCGAAAATCACCAGAAAAAAAAATAAATGCGCCACCAAAGAGCTACTCATTTCCTCTCAAATCTTTTAGTGCATAGTGTAGAGCAGGGATGGCGAACCTTTTTCGCAAGTGGGTCAAATTTGATTTAAAAAAATTTAAAATCATGTCACGGGTCTCATATAAGGATCCCGGGATTGGGATTAGCTCACTGAGAAATTTTAAATCCTCAATTCGCTATACTTTTTCCCCGGATTACCTCCAAACCTAGTTTTTTTTTAGCTCACCGAAGAATTTGAAATCCTCGATTTGGTATACTTTTTCCCAGATTGTCTCGAGACACTCGTTTTTCATCATTTCTAAAAGTTCAAGCGGGTCCCTGGTTTGCCATCTCTGGTGTAGAGCTTACAATGTCTTTAGTACGTTCGTCTCATATTATGAGATGGCATGATTGAAGTACTTCACCCATTCCGATTTTTTTTTGATATTGCATGTTAGTGTCTCAGTGATTTGCATTAAAATGCAATTTCAGTGCTGAATGCGCTGTTCGACCACTATCCAAAAATTTTTACACTAAAGACACGCGAACTGACGCTTAAAAATATGAAATACACACATTTGCTTAATTGAGAAAAGGCGATAATTCTTAGAAAATGCGCCACAGAGAATCCTAAAAATAGCCAATCAACGGGTCCAAATTTCACTTTTCGCGACCTATGATTTGCCATGAAACTGATAGCCGTGGCACGCAGATTGCTTTATTCGGCGAAATTTATCCTTGTAAAAAGGCTGCACTCTGGGGTGGGCTGGACGAAACTCAGAGAGGGTCGCGCAAGCCTTTTGTGAAATTTTGCTAAGGTCGGCCAGCCCCTTGTTAATTTAAGAGAAAACAATATTCTCAAATCAAATGAGTACATAACTGCAATTTCTGACTTACATACATTATCTATGACAGCATCAGTATACACAGTAGTACATTTCGGCCATCTACATTGATGAGCTTACAGTAAATTGCATATTGTTATATATTGTAAATGTATTAAGTAAAAATCGATTGCTTATTTAAGTAGTCCATCAGAGTGATAAAAAACTCACTGCTTCCCAGAATACCGAGAATTGATATGATATATAATGTGAGCTCCTTCTTAACGCATTGGCAGCCTACCGCTGGCTGTACTTATTTATAAAACTTTGAGGGCGTTCTCACAACAAATCATCAAAGTTTTATTGCAGTCGGATGAACGGTATAGAAATTGGAACGCATAAAAGAAAAACTACCAAATTACCGTATTGGCAGCCCATCGTTGTATGTTTTGATTCAAAAACTTTTGCTGGTGTCCGCAAAACAGCTCACCAAAGCTTTATCGCGATCAGATGAACGTTATAGGAACGCATACGGAAAAAACAAATTAATTAATGTATTGGCAGCCCACCGTTGATTTATATACATCTGCAGGCGTCCGCACAACAACTCACCAAAATTTTATTGTAGTTGGATAAACGGTATAGGAACGCATACCAGACTAACAAACAAATAAACGCATTTGGAGCCCACCGCTGATTCAAAAAACTATTCTGGCGTCCGCATAACAACTCCTCAAAAAATTGTCGCAATCGGATGAGCGGTATAATAGTTAATATTTAGCGAAAAGAATAGTTAATATTTTTTCGTGATCTCTAAGGTGATGAAGCATATTTTTCAAATATAAATATGATTTAGTATGAAAAGTAGCATTTGATTGCCTTAATAATTATGGGATATTATTAAATAAGAAATTGAATTTAAATTAACTGAGTATCTTGATGACGTATTTGCTGACTACCACTGAGTTACACTATCTGCAGGATATCAAAAAAAAATACTTACGTTGTTACTTACAAAGTTTTGTTTTCCGATATTGATAGCGTTAAAAGTTATGGATTAAACCCTAAAATAGTGATGAATAGCATTATAAATTCAACGTTTTATTCAGATTTGGTTGATGTGATTTTTGTTTTGTATATGCTTAAGTTATAGAGTAGATCAGTGAATAAAAAATCTAATTGATTAAAAAAAACACAGCTCTTTCCGATTCCATTTTTAAGACATAACATTTTATTAGCAGTCATTAATTAACTTTATTTCTTAAATTCGATAATATTCAAAGTAAGTATGAGAAATCTCTGCGTTTCGTACGTAAGTAGCAAAATATTTGCACGCTGAAATAAATTCCTCCTTTTATTTCAAAATGGTAAAACGCTGTTAGCACAAACGAACGGAGTATATTTGCACACTGGTTTCAGTTCACACCTTGATTGGCCCTTATCAAATGTAAGGAGATAATTTTGTTATTTTATTCATTCAGGCTATTTATTCGTGAAACGAATGATTTCAAAATTAAGATGAAAATTTTCGGAGTGTTTTGTTTGCTTAAAGAAAATAGAAACTTTTTTTAATAAGAAAAAGTTGTTATTTAATCTGTTAATCAATCAAATATTAATAAATTACCGTTATATTAACACCGTCAGTAAAAAAATGCTATTTTTAGTATGAATACGATCATCAAATATATATTAAGAATAGTAATATTTGTTTCTTTTTTATGATAAATCTCAAACTATAGTATAATTTTAACTCAATTGATTTTTTTTCCGATTTTCTCAATAATTGTTTCAGAGTATTTCTCTTAAAAGGGTGATAAATTCGTAAAAGGGTGATAGTCAAAACATGTCGGTTCTGAACGTGAGGATTCATCTTTCTCGGCCGTTGTGTTTGGATCAAATTTATACTTTAATATTTTAATCAATTATTCACAGATTTTTAAAGATCTATATGTCTGAAATGTACATATACAGCCTCTCGCACCAATTTGAAACACACAAACGCACAAAACAGTCCTTTTTAAGTAACCATTTCGTAAAAAGGGTTTGCAACATGATAACAGAGTGCTCTCGTAAAACATCTTGAGATTGAATAAACGTTCCACACTGAGATCGTACATTCATGTAACAAGATTTCTTTCCTTCTCGGTAACAATTATTAATATCAATTTATTTTGTAACGATTATATTAACGGTAATTTTTCATATATAACAAAACAGTGATGAAATTGATTGTAAAAAACTTTAACATACGACATTGCAAAAAAATATTTTAATACATGTTTTTAATTCCAAGAACTTCTTTCTTAATTGTTATTTATAATTATTTTCTTAGATAAATAACAAAAATACACAGAAAAAAATGCATGCTGTTAAAGTGGGCGGAATTTCTTTCTTCTGAAATAGAGTATACTTACTACACACTTCATAATTTTTAGTAAAAATGTAAAAGAGAACGAATAATAAAATAACTTGACATAAAAAAATACAAAGCATTTCATTGTATTCATGGAAGTCTTCAAAACTTTTATTAAACCATTCATATTATTTTGCTTGTATCATTATTGTTTTTAAAAATATGCTTATATAGTACATTTATTACTCTATTTATGATGCCATTTGGTTAAATCTACGTTATATTTCAAAATTACTACAAAAGTTTCATATTCTGTTTGTTGGATTTTTTATTTCCTAAATTAACTTTGTTTCTTATTATTTGGAAATATATATTTACTTTAACCTTATTTGACTTCAAGTTTTAAAACATTCAAATATTATATATTTTACGAGTTCTAACAATATGGGTATTGTTTGTTCATCATTACATAAAAATTTAGCTGTCTTCTAAGAAAAATATGTCAAATATAAATATGAGTGCTTAATATTTCAAATGAAAGGGTCAAATATTTTGCTTTTAGGAATGAACAATCGTAAATAAGTCAATTGGGTTACAGTAAAGCTTTTTACCATTTTAAAATTAAAGTACAGTCCACCCTTTTTTCATTGCCTATGGCGAACATTACAGGAAATAAAAATGTTTATATTCCAAAAAGGGAATATTTGAAAATGAATTAATTACATCACTGTACCGTTGTAAATAATTAATTGGGGTTCAGGAAATATTCTTTGAAGATAGAAACATGAACAATTTGTATTTGAGAAAACATAATTTTCAATGTCTTAATAAATTAAAATAAAACAACAACTCTTCGTATGTATTGAATTAATCTATTTTGAAGTTTAGATACACTAAAAAAGTATTATTAATGTTCAAATTATTTTTTTTGTTTTTGTTTGGGACAAAAAAAAGTTATACATAAAGTATTCAAAAATATTATAATCATTTCTACCGAGCACCACATCAATAGTTCAGACTGTATAGAACGCTATGCATAGACAATAAATTATATTTTAATTGTAACCAAAAAATAATTTCATATAGCATTTCGACCGACGATGCTTAGTGGAATTTTAATATTAAATTTAAATCGTTTATGTTTAAGTGTTGTAAGATTCCGAAAGACGAAACCCGATCATTAGTGACAAAATGCATGTAACTTAACAATTCTTCTATGATTAAAATTCAATAATTTAATGATTTGCAATGAAACAGATTATCTTGTTAATGAGCATTTTAATTGAAAGCTTTCCATTTTTTTTGCAATCAAAATGAATGAAATTATTCAATAAGTGCTTCTGTTTATGTTTAAATTTATGTTTATATTTATATTTGAACCATTCGTTCAAAAATCTATTTGTATGACAATAACTATTCACTTCTGAACTTTGTATTCGTATTTTACACCCTTCCAAAACTATGGAAAGCAAAACATTGCAAAATTAGTTGCAGCTGACATTAATGCATACAAACATTAAAATATAGACTGGAGAATTTTATTCAAATGTGTTTAGTGTGTCTCAAAGTGACTGACTCTGGCAAAGCACATTATTTCAGAAATCTTTACATTGAGTTCAAAAAATTTTTTCGGTATTTAACCTAACTTTTTTATTCATTTTTTATTTACCTTACAAAAATTATATTCATAAACATAAATTTCAAAAAACATTTCAATCTCAGGAAAAGTAAATTTATGCGTGGGAAAATATTTGTGATACATTTTGCTGGTAAGACGATTTTGAGATCGAATATAAGTTGAGTGAGAGCTTTAGAAATAAAATTTACTTGGATCATTATACTGATCGATTCAAAACTTCAAAATCATTAAAGCCTTCGTGTGTTTCAATACATGTAGATTATTATTCTTAAAAAATACATTAGTAACCATTGTATTAAACCAGTGTCTGCCAAACTATGTGCCGCGGCACACTCGATACAACATGTCAATTTTAAATAATGCCTATTCGGTACAAAATCGAGAATTTTCAATTCCTCGGTAAGCTAAAAAAAAAAAAGATTTTCGGAGATAATCTACGGCATCTTGGTGTGCCGCGGTATCAGTTCCATTCATCACTGTGCCGCAAAGTAAAAAAGTTTAGCAGACACTGTATTCAACGTTTGACGATTCTCTTAAAAACATTTTCAAAAATGTTATTTTTAAAAAACTTTTGTGATTAATAGTTTGAAGAAATTTTCTTGTCTTCACTTTGTTTAGAGCTTTACAATCTTTTACTTTGAAATAAAAGTTTGTTATAGGTAGGCAATTAGCAGTATTAATGAATTAGCATACAAATGAATTAATAAGCTTATTTTTCTAAATATTTCACTATGAAGATTTAAGGTAAAAAAACTAACTAAGAAAACTGTTGCAATATAAGGTAAAAGCACCACATGCAGGACAATGCTGGAGTTTGGAAATAGAACTTCTTACTTCCAAGGAATCATTCATGTCATATTATATCGGAGAAGCAATTTATCAGCGGTGTAATTCTTTTCACGTTAATGGAAATTCATGAGCTTTTTGTACAGCTGTACATGTGAAGCGTGTATTAACATTAATTATTTATATTCTACCGAGTGTGTAGATAAAAACGTAAATTTACAGTGAGAAATTTGTAAAATATTTTACAAAAACTTTCGATTATCAGTTTTACAAATAATTTCCAATGAGAAAAAAACTGAATTAAAAAAGACTAAAACTAGATTTCAAGGAATTTTAGTTTTTTTTCGATACCAAAATACACATTAACTGAATTTAATTGAAGTTCTGGAAACTGGTATTGAAACCTTTTTTTCGGACACATGATTTTTCATTCAATTAAATGATACATTCCACTACAACTTCTCTATCTATCTCAACAGATTTTTTTATTAGAATACACAGTAACAGCACACTATTTAAAAATATTACTTCTCTATGTTATTAAAAAAGTGTTTTTTTAATTGCAATCAAACCAAATTCAAGCTTATAAAGCTTTCTTACATTTTAATATTAATTATTTGAATGATTTTAACGAATAACAAAATTCATAAAAATATTTCACTAGTTTGTAGAAAGGGTAATGTTGTGCCCATAAGCTAGTATTACATTATAACAAGATAACGTTGAGTCCTTTGCAACGTTTCTGCTTCCGCCCCATTGAAATGTACCCTATTAAGAGATCATAGAATATCACCTTCCAAGCGACTCTCTCTCCATGGTTTTCAAAATAGTTCAAACATTATAATTCGATTAATTGGAACTGTAAAATTAACTAATTTTGTTTATTTTTCGCAATAATTATCATTATTTTACTATGAAATTATAAAAAAAAAAAAAAAAAACAGAAAATGCATTTAACGTAGTTAAATTTTTCGAAAAACAACAATGTGTTTTTTAAAATATCTGAAAATTTCACTGAGACTCACCATATTACATAGTTTTATTACTATTTTTACAAAGATAGTCAAATATTGTATCCATATTTTTTGTTATGACACCACACCACCTTGGTAAATGATTTTTAATTTAACGAAATTGCAATCTAAGGGGTTTTTAGTACAGTTAAGTGAAAATCAAACCTATTTACGTGTTATGATTCGTTTTTCTTAAGCGAAGAAGGAAACTGTATTTTTGTTTTCAACACGGAAAAAATATTTTTACAATCTAAAATGTAAGCTTGTATATTATTTTATTAATAGTAGAATTTATCACAAAAAAAAACTTAATATTTATCCAAAAAATAAAACCCTGATGATGCACTTTAATGACACTTATTTGTTTTGATTTATTTATATTACAACTATAGACGTGCATTTTTCGTTACATAAACTATATCAACACCACACAACATTAAATTTGAATTGTTCAAACTATGTACATTCTCACAGATTTTGTCACTAACGACCCGGGTTTCGCCTTTCGGCATCTTTAGGCTTTCAAGTGCACGGATAAACTTGAACTGACGTTTAGTAAATGAAAGTTTCTTGTTTATATAAGAAATAAATGCATCACTGAGTCCAAAGCCATTGCTGGCGAAAAGGATAAGCTCATGGGAATGCCAACAGATTTGAGTAGTAAGTAGTTTCAAGAATTATATTATTTGTTTGTCGGCAAAGGTTTTATGATTATATGATTTTATGATTATATAGGGTATAAAAGTGGAGATGCCGGAAAGTTTTATATTTCATTTAAAATCGGAAGACTTTGCAGCTGTGCTCTATTTATTTCCAAAATTTCTTGGAAAAAGAGCTTATGACTGTCCGTATTTGGGTGTAACATTTTTATTCCTTGTTCCTGATTGAACACGTGTCCTTCCGAAATTAAGTGATAAGCAAAATTAGACGTGTCTTTTTTCAATCTAAAGGCTGCATATGTTCTAAAACTCGGATGTTCAGTGTTCTTTCTGTTTTGCCGATAAAAAACTTTGTACAACAAGAGCATTGCAATCTATAAATCCCGGATTTATTTAAGTAACGTATTTTATCTTTATTATTAACTAATAATTTGCCTAAAGAGTTTTTACAGTAAAAAGCAGTTCTAACACTATCAGCTAGCTGTTTTTTAATTTTAAGACTTGTATTTCCTAAATAAATGATTCTACGCTAATACTTAGTATGATCTATGTCCTTTGACACTATACCTTTAAATAACATTTTTTCTGCAAGTTTAGTTTGTTTTTTTGATAAAAGATTGTCTATAACAGACATATCGTATCCATTGTTTATGGCGATTTGTTTGATGATTTTCAATTCGATATTCAAGTTTATTTCGTTTAAAGGAACACTCACAAGTCTATGTATTTCTGAATGAAAAGCGGCTAGTTTATAAGAAAATGGGTGGATTGAATTTTTATGTATCATGACATCCGAGAACGTTGGCTTCCGAAATATTTTAAAGTCGTGAGAATGATTTTCAATGTTAATATTTAGGTCAAGAAAGTTAATATTTTTGCCTCCGACTTCTAGAGTGAATTTAATATGTTTATCTAATGAATTTATAAAGTTATGAAAATTAGTTATTTGTCTATCTGTTCCATTAAACAGGCAAAGAATATCGTCTACATATCGGAACCAAAGACTATAGGTTTGGCTTCTGTTTTGTTTCTAAAAAAATTATCTTCTTAATAGTTCATATAAAACTCAGCTAACAACGGTGATAGGCAGTTTCCCATTGCAAGGCTTTCTGTTTGTTTATAAATTTTATTGTTAAATTGGAAATAATTCTGGTCAACGCAGACATCGGACGCATAAAAAGGATTATTTTTCGAGTGTTAAAGATAGAAGTAAATTCAACGATGAGTTAGTCACTCTTAAGAATATTAAAGATAAAATTAAAGAAAATAACATCATTGTCACAAAAGCGGATAAAGGAAGTACCACAGTTCTGCTTACGAGTAATGATTACTTTGATAAAATTAACAACTTTGTCGATAGTAACAATATAATCCAACTAAAAAAAGACTCTACAGTAAAATTTACTCAAATCTGTTGGCATTCCCATGAGCTTATCCTTTTCGCCAGCAATGGCTTTGGACTCAGTGATGTCTTTATTTATTATACAAACTCGAAACTTTCATTTACTAAACGTCAGTTCAAGTTCATCCGTGCACTTGAATGCCCGAAGATGCCGAAAGGCGAAATCCGGGTCGTTAGTGACAAAATCTGTGAGAATGTACATAGTTTGAACGATTCAAATTTAATATTGAAATTCCACCAAGCACCTTCAGTCGAAATCTTAAATTTTATCACACAACATATTTAATGTATCATAATAATATATCAGTCGGTCATTTTCATTGAATACTTCTATTTTCATAGTTTGACTTCTCTGGATGACATCACCTTTTACTATTCATTCAATCTTCTTCAAATTGTATCTTTTTCCACTTTACCTTTAGAAAGTATTTTTTGACTTGCTCTATGCATAAATTTATTTTTTCTAGAATATACTTTTATCAATCATATATTTAAGCGCATGCATAAATAATTATGTTCAAAAAATTTTCTTACTTAAGACTTTAATGTATAACACATAACTGCTTAATATTTTTTGAACATTTAATTATCTTTATAAAGTGTGTGTCGTCACAGAATGCCTTTTTAAATTGCTTATCAAAAGATAAAATTACTTATAAAGAAAATTATTCTTTCTTTATCTCGTGTTTATAGAAGATGATAGATTTTTAATTTGTAAATAATGAAACGCGTTTATCCTTTATCAAATTTTGTTCCATTGTATCTTAATAAGTATAAAAGATATCTTGTTTGCCACTTGCGTAGTCGAGTGGTCAACGACGGTGGCTTTGATTACGGAGGTTACGGGTTTGAATCCCCGTGTGAATAGTTTTATAAATTGTTTGATAATGAATTTCTATTCGAAGACATGAATGTATATGATGTCTTGAATTTCCTTCTCCTACCAATTCTATCCTGAAAACTTGATGAGTGGTTAGCTAACCATTAGTCATTTCCTAGTTTTTTTTTTTTTTTTGAAAAAAGAGAAGTTAAGCAACTGACTAACATGCGGTTCTAGTAGAAACATTTTTGTCGAGACAAACTACATTAGGAGACCATAAATTTTACAATGGTAGCGGATATGGCAAAAAAATCTTGTTTCTGTTATCCATTAGAAAAGGTTATCTTTAAAAATGCGAGGATATTTTCTTTCTATCAGGTAGAAAAGAGGTTGTTTAATTAGAACATGTTTGGTTAAATTGAACTTTTTTGGTCAGTGTAATAAACTCAGCTACCGTCATCAAGTTGGCCAGAAAAACTTTATTTCTGTCTACCATAGCAAATAATAGACCAGCAAACTTAAAGCGTCCATCCAAATCACCACTAAGTTCCAGTATGATGAAAAATGTACAAGTCTTGTTTTACTTATTACATTGGAAAATCAATGTAGAATGGTGATGTTGGAGTATTTAGTGATAAATTACATTACAAATTTTTCGATTAATTTAATATATTTTTAAAAACGTTTCCCTTGACAAAAATTCTAAGTTTTTTCAATATACTTTTAAATATCATGGTATTACCTTTCTTTTTTTGTTTTTTCAGTCAATTTTGATCGCAATTATCACTTTATAATTGGTAAATGTAATGTTTTCAACGACATTTACAACTTGACCGTCGGTAAGTTGTTATTTGCAATTGTATAAACTAAGTTGTCAGGTATGTGGTTGTATGGTCAACGTTTTTGGCTTGGGTATAAATGTATCAACAAATATTGATATTTAATTAAACAATGTTTAAAAAGAAGTCGAAAATGATTGAGTGTTTTATAAAAACACGATTATATATAATAATTATTTATGAGAGTGTAGGCTAAAACACTTTTTTATATAAAAGTTACTGTGCTGATTTTTAGCAATTAATATTTATCAGTTTAACAATCGTGTTTGACTCTTTTCTTTTCAAAAGATCGAAAATAAATGTTGAATATAATGAGTTTGTATAGAACACTATCACAAATTTAAATTCAATAAACGTGTAAGAAAATTAAACTGCAAGCTTAAACTCTCAATATGAAAACGGAAACACAAATGGTATCAACTGCTAATTTCAGTTTCGTTATGCTTTGTTCAACTTTCATAATTAAACTCACGCAATAACTATGGACAACTCCTTTCGACAATAAGGTCCTAGTTTATCATATAAAATATTTTACCTTACTTAGCAATGTCAAGCATAGTCTAGTTTTATATCCCATCATCCCATAACTTCATCAGTTCCTCGGTGTTTGTCTTACACAAACTTAACCTAAACATTCTTACTGGAAGTTTAGCTAAGCGCTAATTACTTTTGCAATAATAGCAACGATCTTTTGACAGCCAACTCTGTATGTGATTACGCAGAACTTTGCTAGTAAGCTTTTCATATAATTCATTGGCATAAGTTGTATTCTCTCTCATTAACTTTTAATGTCGATTTTAATTATAATTTAAAATTTCAACTTAAGGTGTATGTAGGAATTTTAATCAGTTCAAGTTGTATTAGTATTGTTTTGAAGCTTTTTTTTAATCATAAGTATTCAGTAAGAATCACTAGTAGATTATTTTGTGTATTTTTTTTTATCAGATAACAGAATTGGGATAAATGTCAGTTTTGATACAAAAGCTTCAAAGTAGAACATTTTGAATTGACTTTTCAATCATAAAAGTAACGATACACCTATCAAAAGTTTACTGAGCTTGTTATTATTTTTAAAAACATATCATCATTCAAACTTTCTTACTCACGCCTTTCGTAAGAGATTTTTTTAATTACCATTCATATTATAAACGAGTTAGTACGCTTATAATTTAGTAGGTAAGCTTTTAAATGGCTTAATTCCAATAAAACTTTGCAACTAATTAAAACTAAACTTTTCTTGTCAGTGTGAAAATTTATCCCAGGATTAAGATTAATCAACTAAATACACTACTTAGCACTCTGTTTATGACTACAACTTACAGCTGTTCAAGATAAGACCACGAAAGCAAAGCGCTTAAGTTAAAGGTACGTGATTAAAGTATATATTGTATTGTCTATTATATTGCAAAAACATTTTTTTTTATCATATTCTAATTTTGAAAACAATTATTTGGTTAAAAAGTTTTAATGAATTATACTATTATTGAATAAAAAAGTTTAAATTTTAAATTTTTATCATACACGACAATTTATCTGTGGAATTAAAATGTAATTCTATATTATACATTAACAAATTATCTCGAAAAATATAATGATCAATCTACAAAAAAGATATTTTAAATATTATAACAAACTTTTCAAATCTTATTTTTGTTGGCCGCCTGTGTGGTCGAGTGGTCATCGTCGTTGGCTTCGGTTACGGAGGTTACGGGCTCGAATGCCAGTACGGACAGTTTAATAAATTGATTTTTCAATCGATTTATGAATATCTGTTCGAAGACATGGATGTATGTGATGTCTTGTATTCCCCCCTCCCACCCATCCTATCCTATGAACGAGGCGTATCAAGAGCGATTAGCTAACCACTAATCCTGTCCTAGCCCTATCCTTCTATTCCTACTCTCTTCGGAAAAAGAGAGGTTAAGCAACTGACTAACAAGCAGTTCTCGTAGAAACACTTATGTTGAGATAAACTCCATTAGGAGTCCTTATGCTTCACATTGGGGGCGGAAATGTTAAAATAAATGTTAATTTACAAAAAACACAAAAGTTCATTTAATCAATCATCGCTTGTTAACTAGTCTCTTATATTTCTTGTCAATTTTTATTAATTCTTTGTGGAAAGGCATTATATTAATAAAACATATTTTTACGCTAATTTATCATTGATTCTTAAATATAAGGACTGGAATAGTCATTGCAAACATTTTCGACTAATTTTCAGTAGATAATGTTTGCATTACAAAAATTGCGAAAGATAAATTGTTTAATTTGTAAAATTAGTACAATATTTCTTTAATAGTGTACTTGTATTATTAAGCAAAACTCGATATCTCAATATCTTTTTCAATATTTTTTTTGTGTTAAAATGTAATAATAAAAAATAAAAGAAATATTATTCATGTTTTTTATAAAATCATATATCAAACGAGAGATTTTCGTAATATAATCGACTTTTATCGGCATATATTGAAACAACTGTAACTTATTTTCAACATAATTTTCATACCCAAATTGCCATCAATCCCTGGAGCCAACTAAAACAGAGATATCTATGTCACACAATTTTATCATGAAATAGTACATCGATTTATAAAACATAGCATTTTCAGAAGAGACTGTTAGAAAACGGACTCAAGTAAATTAGATTAATAACCACTAGACGGATAATCTAGAGGTTTTTTTTGTTTGCGTATTTTTTTTTCCTTTTTCAAAAAGTGAGTCAAATTGTTCTTTAAATTACATAATTTTGTAAGCTATTTTGCTTGCACAGTATTTTACAGCGCTATCGTAGAAATGTTTCCTTGTATGTCGTGAAGTATATTAAATTTAAGTGTTACATGTCTAAAAACAATAAATATTTGCGAAATAAAATTTACACCACTTCCAGAAGTTGTATATAAAATCAAACACTAAATTGGTAAATATTAATCTTCCATACATTCACAAAAAAAATGTTACACGTGTTTGGCCTCTTTGAGAAACATCATCAGACTTGAATCGCATTAGACGTCGCAAGGATTACGTTCCAATTATATTACATATACGCAAGGCTACAATTCCAAATTAAAATTCGGGGTATCGTTAACCTTGCGCTGTTGTTTGATGTTTGATGATGCTTCTCAAAAAAGCAAAACACAAATTCGAATGACAATTTTATCAAATTAAATTTTATAGTATAAATGTACTGCTACAAAGCTATCAGCGAACCCATAAAAGATGTTTAAAAAGATATATTATTTAAATATATATATATTACACAGCAATATTTAGCATTTAAATCAGATTATGCTTAACAAATAAATTTTAAATATAAAATATAACTTAAATCTGTGTTACTCAACAATTTTGTTGCAGATTGTTCCAGGCGTTTTGCTCCTTTGATAAACATTTTCAGACCATATTATATTAATTTAAAATGAATTTCAAAGAATGAGCTGCTGAATCTATCAAAAATATTGTTTTATCTATAATAAAATAGTAAATTTTCACATTTTTAAAAACATTGTTACATATACCAAATAAGTGAACACATTGAAATTTTGTTTTTTCAAGAGCAAATCATTTAAAATAAATTTGGGAAACACTTGATAATAATTTTTTTAGAAGTGGTTAGAGGCACCGTAGTGCCGATAAATTGTTGAATAAAATGTCGACTAGGGAAAAGTTCTTCCAACCTTTAAAAAAATGCCAAGTAAGGAATATATGTTGCACTACCTGAGTAAGGTTTTACCGTACCTAAGTAACTATTTTATGTCTCTTAAACATTGAAAACTAGTTACTTATTCTGACCCTACTTTTCTTTTACATCGTATTTGTAAATCTGTGATGTAGGCTAGTGCTCCGCAACCGGTGTGCCGCGAGGCGATGCTGGGTGTGCCGCGGCGCGAATCTCTAATAAACGAAAAAAAAAAACAAAAAGTTTGGTCGATACTACAAAATATTTCTGAAGACACTATCATAAAGAAGCAGAAATAATTATTTTTTGGTTGAAAGAATATGTTATATGTACAGTCTACGCAAGAATGTTTCGCACACCTTGCGAAAATTCAGTTTTGTTTTTTAAAATGTCGTTTAAGAGTACAGATAAATTATTACTTTATAAATATCATTACAAATTTGTCTAAGCATGTACCCGCATCTTAAATATAAGTGTTTTTACCGTTTTTAAAATTTGGAACAGCTTATAATGAACTGATGATAGCGTAGTAGAATTAAAAAAATTGTTGTAGTCATTAAATATTTTTCAATTTAAATATGCGATTATTTTGTTTATCACTCGGTTATAATTGAAAACTTTTAACATCCAGGGAATCTAAAAATGCATTTAAAAAATTCATGTTTATTTAAAGATTTTTATTTAAATTAATATCTAATTTCCAACTCTCAAATGTAAAACCATTTATTTTTGAGATGTGGATACTTGCTTTGAAATATTTTTAATGGTATTTATAAAGATATAATTCTTTTGTGTTCTTTAAAGACATTTAAAAATACAAAAATGAATTTTCGCAAGGTGCACGAAACATTCTTGCGCAGACTTACAAACATACTTTACCCAAATCGATAAAATGTGTATTTGTTAGTATAACTTTAACCGCTAAATGTTAGAAACATTTTAATAACCGATGCTGAAAATTCAACTGAAGTGGAAAACTTACGGAATTTTCTCTACTTTGGTGCAGCCTTTTGACTGATTCTTTTTTTTTGTAAATAAATGTAAATAATCTGAAACGTTTCTTTTAAGATAATCTTCATTAGGAGTAAATGTGCTCTACATTGGTGAAGATGTGGTTGTAAAATATCCATATTGTTCTTTTGTGGTATGTATCATATATAAACACAAACCTATGTATTTTTTGTACCATGCACATTTTTATTTGTGGTGGGCCGTGAATTTTTTTTAGAACACGTTGGTGTGCCTTGGAAGCTAAAAGGTTGCGGAGCACTAATGTAGGCAATAGTTTATTTTTTCACATAATAATAAAATAAATGACAAAAAATATACACATAAAAAAATAGAACAACTCGTCAATTGACCGTGATTATACTTGCTGTAATTAAATATCAGCTATAATTAAAATTTCGACCGAAGGTGCTTGATGAAATTTCAATATTAAATTTGAATCGTTCAAATCATGTACATTCACACAATTTTTGTCACTCGACGAACCAGGTTTCGCCTTTGACATCGTCATGCGTTTGAGTGCACGTATGAACTTGAACAGACTTAGTAAATACATCTATCATGTTTATATAAGAAATAAATGTATCACAAAATTTAAATCTATTTTTGGCAAAATGGATTAACCCATGGGCATGCTCACAGTTTTAAATGGTGAATAATTTCAAGAATTATATTTATTTTGTTTGCTGGAAAATTTTATAATTATATTTACATAGAATACAAGAGTGGGGAATTTGGCAGATTTACTTGCTCGTTTAAAATTAGTGGTCTATTTAATTATGCCTTATTTGTTCCTAAAATTTCTTGGAAAAATAATGTTAAAAAATGATTTGTTTTTTTCAATCTACGCGTTTTTCTACAGTGAATATATCAAAAGTACAAAATGTTACATTTTTTTTCATTGAACTAGTTCTAAGACTAAAGTTCTAAAAACCGGTTTTTAATTAATACCTGTTTAATTATCAAGAGATCATATAATCATTTGGCTTAAAACACAACATAAAAAAAGTGAGGAATTCTCTGGACATAAGTTATTTAATGGTCATTCAAGATTTCAATTGACAACAAGCAAAGAATCGGCAAAATACAAATATCGGTATCAACAGTCAAAATTTACAATTTACACGTGAAGCTTAAACATTCGCCAAACATTAAGCAGATCCTTTTAAAAAATTCAAAAACAGAATTGTCTTTGTTTCTATTTCTTTATATAATTTCGGGCCTCAAGGCGTTTTGCAGGGTTACACAAAGCCACTTGTATCGAGGCAATTAAAAATGACCAGTCACTTTTAAAAGTAAGAGTTATGATTCGTTTTAATACAATCCAATGCATAAATTCCGCTGAATCGTTATTTTTCAAGCATTTAGAAAATTTATCTGATAAAAAATGGCTTCCCAAAAAATTTATTACCACTTTTACTGAAACCCGCCGATAACATAGATAACAAAGCGTTGGCTACGGAGATAGAAAAAAAATGCGAAAATTGCTTATTTTTTTATACCCGGTGATGTACCAAGTTATTAAAGAAATATTTTATACAACAGAATAATAGGGTGATTCAGAACGAATAATATGGTCATAATAAATGTCCATACGAGAAAAACAAATTATTTTTAAAGAATCTTGACCCTACTGTTACCACACTTTATATATTTATAGTTAGTTAGTAAGATTTTGTAGAAACATATATATACTGATCAGGTTTTTTTGTAAAATTTAATTTTTTTCTGATTAAAATGCTTTTTTCTGTGGGAATTAGGAACATGTTTTATTTGGATAAAGGGCCCAATGTTTTCAGTAATCATTCAAAATGCTTTGCAGTTGTTAATAAAATAATGATCATAAATCATTATTTATTAATATCGATATTTTACCATCATACATTTAAACAGGCTGTTTAATATTTTTTTGTAGGTTTCATTTCTTGGTGGAATGAAAAAATAAAGCACAATTTTTAGTTTGGGTTTTGCGTGCATTTTTCTTAGATTTAGTTATAATTCAGATATATTGATATATGTATTAAATCATTGAACTTACCATCCTATAAAGTAGAAACATCTTCTTTTCGCTCAGTAACTATGTATTATCCATCTTTAGTCTGTTTGATAATCAGATTACATTAGTGTCATTTTTAATGAATTATAATATTTTTAAATATTTTTTGTCTTTTTCTTATATATTATTGTTTTTATTTTAATTATGTTTGTTTAATGTTCAAACAAAGTGTTTTTAAAAACCTTCCAATATTTCTTGAGATATGTGATACACAATAATTTACGAAATATATCTAAATAATATTTGTAAAAGATAACCTAATTGTATAGGAAGCTACATGCACACATGCAAATGTAAAATTCAATCAACCACACAAAACCACTTGAAAAACATATTTTTAAAACCACTATTTCCTCAAATTCACTTAAAATGTATTATTTCATAACATTTAAAACTTTCAAAATCGAATATTGAACTTTCTTCGAAGTCAAAACTTATATGTGATATGTTCGTAGCACGCGCTCTGCTACGTGACGTAGCGATGTAGCGAGCCGACTGAGCCCAGAGTATGATCGACATAGAGGAGAGATATTATTCGGCGTAGAGGGGCCAAACTGCTTTTGTAGAGGGGCTAAACATCATTTGTTGTGGAAGATAGATTTTACCGAATTGGAACAAGGGGCTTATTATTTGTTAATGGAGTTGTTAATGGTAGCTTTAATGTCGTTTCCTCCACTTGTAATGCACATTAAAGCTCCTCATAACGGTTTTTACTCAATCAGTCGATAAAATATTTCAAACATTTACTAATTTAATGCTATGGTTTCAATATAAATAAACATAAAAGTTTTGTATTTTCAAAAACCGAACTGACTGGTTGGGTGTTACAAAATATATTTTAATATAAAATATAAGTTTTACCTTAGAATTTATGTATCAAGAAATTAGTAATTATTTATTTAAACTCCCTTACTGTATTTAACATGAACTTATGTGATTTCATCTGAAATAAACGTAAAAATAATTTAAATCTTAAATGTCTAATCTTTGGCATTTGACCATTTTTATAAAATTGTATTTTATTTACTTTTTTCATTCTATAAATAAAATTACTCACTTTTTCGTAGTATTTTCATATCTTAAGCTTAAAACGTCTACAAAACTAAAAAATCGTTATTTCCTGTAACTTCTTAGACTGTAAATTTAAATAAACATTTTTCATTCACTTTCCTACCACATTACGTATGTTAAAATCTGAAGAGTTTTTAATGAGCTTTTACTTCATGAATTTTTCTCCAAAATTCATACGGAAAACGTTTTTCATTCTCATCACGTTTTGGATATCGAAAAAATCCCAGATTTTTTTGCCACTGTTTTCCACCCACACATTTTTGAGTATCAATATTTTACACGTTAGGCCAGATGAAATATCTAGACAGGCTGTTTACAAACAAACCCTGGTTTTGCTTCGAATTTTCTTTTGCTTATTTATTATTTTGTTTTTTTCCAATATGTAAATCATACACGTCAGCCATTGTTGAAGTTCATCGCATATCTAGTCGGAAAACAACAAAAAAAAATGAAATTCAAAAAAAGATTGCGTAGCATACAAATCAATAATATAAAACATTCAACTTAAGTCTTTTGCATGAAAACATAATAAATATCATACAAAATGTATTTTTTCAATTGTACCTGAATTTAAAAATTAAATATTTTAAATATAGTTGATATAGTTGATATCTTTTCACAGATTTACTTTTTCGTTTTTTATTTGTTTATTATTTTATACAATAGAAAAAGTAAATATTTTCACTAGGTTGTCACAGTATATACAAAACACTAACTCGGGACTTAAGAAGAACCAATGCATAAGCATAGAACATGAAACCATGGAGGTGCCGCGTGACAACCATACGGTCTACATAGCGAGCAAATATGCTCAAAGAAGAAGACAAATATAATTTTACATGACTTTATTTGACACAATTCAACATTTGATTTTGTATTTTTTACCAATTTAGCCAAGTATACAAAAATAGCATTTTTGTGACAGATCAAAATAAAAACAATTTTACTATCTCAGAGAAAATTATAAATTCAAAGATTCCATCCGATTGCAGATTATCATCTTTTACTCAATGAATTACAAAAAAAAATGTTATTATTTTTCGCTTAGAGACTAAAAAAAATATTTACTGTATTTAAGAGATAAATTTATATTCCAGAGCTATATACTACTTTAAAGTAACTTTTGATATCTTTTTCATATTTTTAATTGTTTTCCTACTCTTATACTTATTTAATACAGTAAAAAAAATATTTTTTGATTATATTTGAGGGTAATTGTAATTAAAAAGACTTTCATACGTAATATGAACCTGCTGTAAGCAAGATCGATAAATTCCAAAAGACTTTATTAAAAGAGGCTTAATTATTTTCCATCATTTTAAACAACGGATAATTTAATTTTCGTTTATTTCTGCGCGGAACATGCGACACAAGCCTTTGCATTAATTTTGACATTAGTACGCAACGTTTTTTGGCGGAAAAGTCTGCGTAAATTGACTTCTAAACGTCAAAGAACATTGTCTCAGCGCATTTCTATGCAAATTTGTTTAAAAGGTTCATAAAAAAATAATAAAATAATTAAAATTCGAAAAAATATACTGTTTCGATATTTTCTATTACCTTTGCTTCTTAAATAAAATATTCAAATCTAAAATTTAGTATTTAAATTTGTGTAAATTGCGATTTTTTTTCAGCGTTGACAATATAAAACATTCGAATTACTTTGTTTTGTTCAATTAAACAATATAATACGTGCTATTCATTTCATTGTTTTTTTTATAAAATAATATTGGTAATAATAAAATAATAATGGCAAGTTTTTTATTTTGATCAATTAACTTGTCATCTTTATAAACTTTTATTTAGTTTTATGTACATATTTTATGTCATTAATATCTTATACCTCCATTGTTATGTGAAGTTATGTGAGGACCACCGATATTTTTTTATACCTGTTCCATTCCTTGTGTAGACTGTTTGGGATTACTATATTAAATTTAAAAAAAAACACGACAGTAAGATTTTACTCGGTCACTCAAATATTATAATATTTTTAGCAGATAGAGTAAAGATATAATAATGTATATAAAAAAAACAACTTTTAAAGTCATCTGATTAGGAATTTAAGCTCTTCTAAGAGAAACGATCTCTCAGCAGTTGGCTTATACATTTTCAGAATTTGTTTCATTTGAAATTAGGTTTAAAAAAAGCACATAATATACTACTGTAAGTATACTATAAAATTAAGTTAGCTTACTCATTCAAAAATAATTGTTAGTTAATAGTCAAACAGGTCAATCATGGCGAATAACTTCAATCATTGGACTTATGAATTTTCAAGCTTAATAGACTACTTATTGTAGACATTGTATTAGATGTCTACAAAAAGTAGCCTTGATTATTTTTTTTATCAATGCAAAGAGAAATATTTGTATCAAAGAGATTATACGCTATTAGTTGTACGATAAACAATTCATTAGCTATTATACTGAGATTCTATCGAAGTCGCTTTGAAAAACTTTTCAATATTAGCTTGGAATGTTGTGTATATTTACAATATTTTAATATTTTTTACCTAAAACGTCACTGAAGTCAAATTTTATAAACTAATTATTTTTTTTACTAAGTATACAGTTTTTTGAAAATTTGTAATCTTATTTGGAGATTGTTATAAAATACTTTATTTTTCAAAAAACGTATATTCTTGACGATTTTTACAATAAATACAAGACTGTTTGAGAGATTAATGTTTGTAGACTTTAAAAACAAATGTCAATTTATTGAAATAATATTTTTTAGGTAGAATTTCACTATTATAATGTCAACGATAGCTCCGTTTTTAATTTTGCAAACATTATGTTATAATGCTGAAAGCTATTTTAGCATCACGCCGTTGTTGTAATAATATTAAAATGGATTTTTGTCCAACTCAATACTATGACAGATGGTGAAAAACGGAGACAATCCCAGTGTAGCATGTCTCTTTACACTATTGTGGCGCTTAGAGCCTGTAATGTAGCCAAATGTTCAACATCATTGGTTCGGATCCGGCATCCCGGGCTCAAATTACAGTACAAGTAATTTCAAATAAATATATATAATTCGATGTTTGAGTTTATTTATAAAGGTGTGAATGTCTGCGAGGTTTTAATTTTTTCCGATCCTAGAAATACGAGACGAGATAGCGAGAGTAATTAGCCAATCACTAATCCTGTTATTGGTAATATTTGTAATAGGTTCGGCGATAACTTTTTGGAAGTTTATTTTTAAGATTTTATTAAAATTGAAACTTTTTTGACTAATTTAATAACTCTGAAATTAAATGTGTCACCATTTTTTACAGAACAAAGTCTCTTTGAAATAGAGAGACAAAAAAACTTAATTAAAAGCACAGTAGAACTATTTATGTTGATATAAATTTGGTAAGTTCATAAGCGTTATCGTTTGGAGTGGAAATTTCTTCCAAAAAAGGTGAAATTATTTAATAATGCATTTGTTAATAAAATTGTCCTATTTAAAAATATTTTTTATTTATTCAGTAAAAAATAACTGCACGTATGAATGAAAATTTAAAAAAATCTGTACTTAAATTAAAAAGTTTTTTAATGTAGGTTCATTTATTTTTAAATTTGCGCTAACAACGCTATCAAAACGGTATGAACATATATTCTTATAGAATTTAACTAATTGCTTTATCTTTTCTCGCGAATTTATCATGCGTGTTAAATTGTTTAATTGTACATTTTGCGAAATGCGATTTTTTTGCGAATGGTGCCGTATTATAACAATCGACAAAGAAATGAAAATAAAGCATGTTTCATTCAGATCCGCTATTTCAAAATCTAGTACAATATAATTTAGAAATCTCAATTTATCAATCAATATTAGCTTTAATTAATAGCTAAATCTAAAGAAATTTTGATAATTATAAATAGTCTGCGTAAAAAAAATAATGACAGAAAAGGGAAATAATTTTCATAATATATTTTTATACGTACATTCAAAATCAAACGTATGATATATTTTGATCGGATTGCAATGGATTGGGCAGGTGTGGTGAGTGGTAAAATAATTACAAAGTGCTATACTCTTTTTATATTGGAATGCTTTAATTACGAGATTTGAAACTGTGATTCCATGACGACAAACATGACAAAAAGCTTTGCTTACTTGACTACAGTGCCAAATATTTTACTCAAAATATTTATTAATTTAGAATTATTTAAGGTGAACACAAACAAACGTCAATCATCTTAAAAATATGAAATGTTTTCCATTTCCTCTCGCTTTCTTATATTCATATTTCATTAGATAAACTTCACGTCAATAATTTACATTAAAAAAAACCGTTATTTGACAGCTTGACAAGTTCAGTCGAAATTTTAGTAATGTTATAAATTACTTTTTACCGCTATAGAAAAATATTGTATTTTATATATTGCCAACATCAGTTTTATAAATCGATTGAAATTTTATAATATGTACAGTATTAATGTATTTATATGATTATATGTCTGTTTGGTATAGAATAAATCCCACATAAGTGGTTTTATATATTCAACCCAGGCTCAAGTCTTTGTCCGATGACGCGTATTATTTGTCGTAAGTGTAAGCTGCTGTTGACATGTCTTTACTTCACCCCGATTGTCTTTACTTGTACCTACCTACCTATTGTGGAATCAGGTCGTCAGTTAAGTGACCATAAAATATTGAGCATATAAAACAAAAACATTAATAAAGGAACATGTATCGTTATTTGAGTAATGTTCATGTGATCTAGAATATCCGTGTACCTTTAATTCATTTTTTTACAAATCTTTCGCTTTCAATTTATCACAACTGTTCACTAATGTTAAATGGTTGGACAAAAAATTGTAATGTGAAATAACAATTTTTTTAGACATTCAGTACAAAATTTTTCTATCAAATATCACTAAAATAATTTACGGATATTGAACGGTCACACATTCAATATGTGTAATGGTCGTTTGTGAAATAGATACAGCAATTGCCTAGTAAGTTGTTTCAAATGTCAATGTTAGTCTCAAACAATTGTATTTATGCATTTTAATCTTAAACATAAGGTTTTATTTTGTTTTCAGAAATAAAATTTGAAAGCTGAAAAAGTATTTGGTTTAGGTACTATTGACAAATAATAAAGAGGTGTTTTGGAACATGTCATTATTCTGTGATTTTTATTAGCCTATTTTTTTCAGATTGGTTTAGATTCTGATGGTTCTGGTGGCTGCATCAAAGAAATAATTTATCTATAAAGTTTTTATTGAGAAAGCAGTGTTTTTTTGGTGATAATAGAGTTTATTGCCAGTGAAAAAAGCCATGAGGATTGCAGTAACTGTACCGACATGGCATCAATTGTAATGATCGTGTGAATAACTGCATGGCTTCAACACTTGCCGCAAAGGTTCACTCAGCTTACAGCAAACGTTTGAACGTACCTTAAGTCCCCATAAACCCATATTATATAATAACTAGTTCTATAAACAGCGTTGAAAGCATACGTTTGAAATTGCAATTGGTAAATGATTACTTGAGTTTCGCTTCTTCCAGTTGCTGTTTAAGCGTGTGACATCAAAACTAGGGAATCCTATCTCGAGATCCCGGGATCTCGTTCATTTTTTGATACATTTCAATCCCGGGATTAGAAGATATGATCCCTAAAATTTTGTGATTGATTTACTTATCAAACAGAAACGTGTTGGTTTTCAAGTCGAACGGATGTTCACGCACATAATAAACAAAGCCCATTTTAAATCCTTTGCGATAATAATTACCGCGGAAGAAAAGGTAATTTTAAACCAAGCACACTTTAGTAAATTATAGTTTGAAGATAACAAAAACGATATTTATTGTTAAACTTCAAATTTCAATATTTTTTCTTATCAATATCTTAGTGAATGTTATCAAATATCAATGGCAGCCTTTGTTTTGCGTGATTTATTGTTCTATTTCTATATGTACATTAGTTTTGTGATAAAACACGTGTTAACTAAAGTTTATTTTGGTCAGTTTCTATATGAACAGTATGATCAATATCAGAAGCGTTCGAAAAAGAGAGGAGAACAATAACTTTAATTTTTTAATTTATTTTGTTTATTTTTTGAAAATTTATTTTATTGGATCTTACAAAAGGTATCAATAACCGCATTTCGTTTAATATATTGTCTAAAGGATTTAACTAATTTTATTGTAAGAGTTGAAAATCTATCCTCACTTTGACTGTTTCTGTTGAATGTTATTATTATTTTCATTGTAAAAAATGATCTTTCTACGAAAGCACTTGTCGCCAGATATGGTAATTATAAAAATATGTTTTATTGGTTCTTTGAACAATAAAACTGTATACTAAATAGCGAAACTATTAATGATCTGGTATTAATTTTGGGCATAGTTAACAATAATATTTAAATTACTTAGTATTTCATTTTTATGTTTGTATTTTTTAACTCTTCAATCTTGCAGTCTGAAGTAGGTAGATACTTTTTTTTAGCTATATTACGTTATATTGCGTATTTTTACATAATGTATGCATATTAAGTTCGTTTAATAATTATGGCACATATGTTTTAACGAGTTATTAAAAAATCTATTCATTCACCTGTACATCGCGAATAATTGAGATTAAGAGAGCTTTTTGGTAAGGTATTGGCAGCCCACAGCTGATTATATCGTATAGAATAAATTGTTTAATTTATTTTTCACTAATATTATCAATTTTTATTTCCTAAAAAAATGTACTGATCCCGGGATCGAAAAATTCTAATCCCGAAATCCCGGGATCAACATTTTGGCTCGGGATTGGATTCCCTAATCAGAACACGTCTCGTTGGAAAATAAACAAAAATTACGGAACCAGGGAAGTAACTTATATTCATTTATTTTCAAAAATATTTGATTTAATATTCGATATTCGAATAAATATTTAAAATTCTACTTCCAAAGCACAGTGCCTTCCAAATTTAATATTTATCGTTAATACTTTACGATTTATGAGCGTATTTTAATAACAATACATAGTTTAATTTTCAACGAGAACGTTGATGAATGTAGCATTTTTTGACAAAACAAATAAAAAATAACGTTACGTGTCGAGTTGTATTCAAATTGACAAAACAATAAAACTTTGTATAAAATCTAACAAAACAATATATACAAATTCAAAAAATAAACAGTAAGTGATGATGATATTATATCAAACTTTTCAATTACAGCGTATGCAATATTTGGACATTGCTGAATTGCATTTTATAATCCATATAAATATACAACATCAATTTACGTTTACGATTGTTGTATTTTCCTAAAACGAAAGTATGAAATTTTCTTTCGTACAATTAAATATACAAACATACATATTAAGCCTATCAAACAAGTGCCATAAAAGATTAGTTATTTATGATACGTACATTTTGTTTTTAAAACTTTTATTTTACGCTGAAAAAACTCGAAAATTCACTCTTGTAGCAAAAAAATATTTATGTAATGCTACACTTTTTAAGTTAAAGTGTTTTATGAAATTAGAAATACAATGAACATTTGACCGTTTCGATTTTAATAAAACAAAAATTCAGATACCTACTTATTACCTAATTTGTTTTGAGCTTTTTTACGCTTATTTATTTGACAAATTGCGTGCTTAATGAAAAATATTTTTCCTTCATTAATTAAAATAGCTTTCAGAGTTCGTATGTATTATAATTGAATTAGAAGTCGTTTGATATCTTGGGTCTTTAAGATCAACGAAATGATTTTTTTTTGCTAGTCACTTCTTAAGATTAGCTGTCAAATAAATACACACCAATAAAGGTTGAAATCTTATTCTTTGTATTGATTGTTTTTTTTTAAGATGCTTTATTCGCTATCTGTATTTAACTATGTATATATTTTAATTGTTTTTACCTGATTGATACGATTACACTAAAACAATTTACTATTAATATTTCAACAAAATTATGTTTAAGATTTTTCTTGGGTGCAATATTTTTACACCAATAAAAAACAAAATTATCAATTAATCAATAATTAATGAGAGATTATTTTTGATAAATTCATTTTCAATTGTTGATCGTTTTTTATTCCTTGTAATTATTTCTTTCTTAATTTGATATTTTTTTTATTGTTTCTTTTTATCGTCATTGTCCAATATTTCTGAATGAAACACGTTTCGTTTATATTAGTGAAGGCAATCATAAGACCTTCTCTTTAAATAGTATAAGATTTTTTTTATATATATTAATATAATAATTCTCGCAACGTTCGGAACGTCATAAGCATTTACAAAAGATTTGAAACTAGTACAAAATCCATATTTTTAATTTCCATACATATATATGTTATATCTTTTTTCCAGGAATAAACAGTTGGCATCTCAAAAGTGATAAAATTACAAGGTTAGAACGACTTCAAAATATTAAAAAAACCGATGAAAATAAATGTTTTTTTAGTAACTCTTTGAGTAAGTAATTCAAGTAATCACAGCCTTATTAAATTATGGTAGGCTTAATCAAAGCAACTTCTATTTACTTTACCCCAATATTAATAAATTTTCATTTTATTATCATCCCATAAATATTTTACAGTAGACTATATTTGCTTAGGATACTTATCCATGTAACCATAATATTTTATTAAAATAACCGAGTTGTTTTAAATACATTTTGGTATTCAATAAAATTTAACTAGGTTAGCCTTAATCCATAAAATGAAAATTTTAATACTTTCAAACATTATTCAGAAAGTTGTGTTGAATGTATTCATTTTGAAGATTGGTCAAATATTCTTTGTTATAGTTTAAAACACAGGGTCAAGAGGAATATATTAAAAATCTATAAGAGAAATTAAGACAAACTTTCAGAACAAAGTTTCAAAATAAAGTTTTGACATCTTAGGATATGAGGAAATAGACTTCAGCGTTTTAATCTTATAGAAAAAAATCGTATTCTAAATATTTATATCTTCGATAAATTCGGCGGTAACTTGTAGAAATTCATTTTTAATATAAAATTTTATTTGATAATATTAAGACTAGAACTTTATATTTATTTTCTGTATTTTACCTTAGTGAACAGCTAATAAAGGACAGTTTTAGGCAAGGTTAGCATCAAATTTTAAATTTCAAAATTTGAGTTCGTGTGTTCATGGTCTGATTGAGCTTAGGTGCCTTGAAATTAAAATCGATAAACTTGGCCATCTGGCAATTGACATGCCATAGATTTTTTTACCTCTACTACTACTTTTAAACATCGAATATTCTATTTTATTTTCTGAAAGAAAAAAACAATATAAATACATTGCTTAGATTTTAACCTTTAGCATAATGTATAATATTTTTAAGCATTTTTATATTCTGCTAGTTTTTTATTCAAATATTTACGCCACAATATAACAAATATGAAGTCAATTATAATAATAAATAATAAGAAAAAATTGAGATTAGTTGAAAACATGATCATTCTTCAGTATTTTTATTTCCAAAATATACATAAACAAATATATTTAAATAAGTATCTCTTTCAACTTATCCTGACAATTAATAAAAACACAATATTCCTTTGTACTTCACTCCACATTATTAAAAAAAAAGGTCAGAACCGGTTTCAGTTGACAATGCTCGCAATTGGTGAAACCGGTCCTGACCTTTTTCAACAAACTGGAATAAAGTTCAAAGGAATATTGTGTTTTTATTAATATAATGCCTTTCCACCAAGTATTGACAGTGAACACCCTAAAAGTTATCCTGACAACTTAAACGTAAAATATAAGAGCTTTGAACGTATATATTATCTTATCTTATCTTATATCTTATATATATATAAAAATGATTTTTTTTATGTTTGCAAAAACTTTGGCGTCTATGGATTCAAACGCCACAGGTCCGATTGCAATAAAACTTTGACAACCTTTAAACTCGCACTTCCGTGGAGGTAGGCATATTAAAATTAACTAACAATGTCTAAAAACTAAAATATTCGTAGATTTCAATGTTTTTTACACTGCAGTATAACAAAACAAAAATGGCCGGTGTTCGATGTTCTTTTTGGAAGGCGGCCATTTTGTTTTGTTGCATTAACAATCCAGTGTGAGTGTAATTAGAGTGAAATTATTTATCGCAAGCGCATTTTATTGTTTAGGCGTATTAAAATTAACTTACATTAGGTCTTGTATATAAAAATCAATGTTTGTATCACATCATCTGCCCTACCGTTCATACAATTTAATCGTCGACTGACGATCAAACAGCACTCAGACAATTCAAATTTGACGCTTGACTGTTTGGAATATTTCAAATCTGTCAAATCGTATGGTCAAAATTTTGACATTACATTTAAATGTATTAAAATTGAAAATGCGAAATTGTTAACAAAGAGAGTTTTAATTAATTATTTTCATTAAGTTCAACGAATATTGTACAATATCTTTTTTATATGTTGTCGACTTATATGTAAATGCTAATGAGTATTTTGATGCTAATGCATGCATTGATTATACGTTTTAGGTTTGAAAGTTTTTTTGAACGTGGTAATAATATATTCATATATTCAGCAAGTCATATAAGAGTAGATGAAGAAATATATGTCTTATATTGTGGAATTCATATTTTTAAGGTTCCCATATACTACGGATTCTTAATAGTAAGAATACAATAACATTAATTTATCATTAAGTTATGTTTTTTACTATTTATATTTATTTAATAATTTGTTTTAGGTATTTTTGTAGTAAGGTTCATCTTTTTAGAAACGGTAATCAAAGAACAATATTTTCGAATACAAAAAAAGACTGAACGTATAAAAGTCACACAATCATGATCAGGGAACGGAACAAATCGTGGAAAGTTATGGAAATGAATGTTTGTTTGTTCGTTCTTTATGCGTTGCCACACCGCTCATCCGATTGCAATAAAACTTTTTGCTTGCACTTCCAGGAAGGTTATAGGTCTTATATATAAAAATCAATGTTTGCATGTCTCACATACAGTTCACTTTGACAACGTATGCTTACGCTTGCGCGAAGGTTATAGTACAATTAATTTGAAGTTGAAAGATCAATCGAGATATACTTGATGAGAATTTTTGAAAGTCACATGAGATTAACTCAAGGAGAATTGACTTTACAAACACCCATGTCTTAGATCTCAAATTAAAATTTAAAAAAAAACTAATTTGCCAAATGACCTTACCGGGAATCGAACCCAGACCCACCTGATCGGTAGAGCAAGCTCTAACCAACTAGACCACAGCGGGTGTCAATTAAAACACAAACACTTTCTTTCTTCTAGTGGTATTGCAACGCTTGCCGGGTACCGGCTAGTATTAAATAAAAAACATATTTTTAAATACACAATAAAGAAAAAAAATGAAATTCTGGTAATAAATAACCACAAAAATAAGGGAAGAAATGATTTAAAAGAATATATAGAGTATGATATAATTGCGTTATAATTTAACATTAATTTGATGTTCACTGTCAAATAAAATACTTTGAATTGGTTGCCTACAATTATTTCAGAAACTGAAGCTGCCAATTTAAATATTAAATAGGTGAAGGCAAACTTGAAAAGTGAATATTTTATCAATTCTTTGCATATTAGAAATACTTGCATTCGGCTAATGAAGCCTATTGAGATAGTAACAGCCGTCAAACCCTCGTCTTTGAAAAATAAATAAACTGTGCCAATGAATAAATACAATATTATTTCATGAAAGACTAAAATATTATTTGATTACTTCAAATTGGCTATCATAATAAATTTATGAATTTGATACTCTATTGACTAAAAAGATCTTGCTTATTGAAGTCGTAACAAATTTCTTGTTATTTAATTTGTTGACTTCTTATAGTCATTTTATGATTTAAAATTCAAATGACCAAGACTTTTTTTTACAATTTGATTGTAACACTTGAATACAAAAATACAATTTGATTTTTTTAATTTTAAAGTTTTTTGTTTTTCCCAAGTTTTATCATAAAATATAATAAATAAAAAATAAAGATTTATTCGATATTAAGTAATTTAGATATATTAGTCATTGAAATGGATTATTTCATCTTCCTTTTTATTAACTGCACTATATCTATTTGATTTCAGTTTAAATTAATTACAAATATAACAGTATTTCTTTTGACATCACGAAATAATAAATGTCTCTTCAGAAATTGGTTTATTATTTTTTCGTTTCAATTTATTTCGTATCCTTTGAGTTTTCTTGGCGTTAATAAAAATGAATATCTCTATTTCTTGACAGTTTTTCTTTGGTTTGCGCCCTTTCATACATGTGGATTGCATTTTTCGAAACATTGAATCTTAAGAATTTTTTTCTAAATTTTAAAAATTCTATATTTCATTTTAAGATTATGAATAGAAAATGTTTTTTTCACCATAGGTATTTTTTTAAATCATCCATTAAATTATTTTTCAAACGAACAAAAACCATTATTCTCATTGCACTGACTGGGCATATCCCACCGAGTATTGGTGTCTTCAAATCTCGGTCATCAGCTGCGATCAACCACTCTTAAACTTCCAGCAACTCTCATACAAACTTCATACATCTCTAGACGCCGTCGATCCAAAAACTATGCATGATGTTTCAATTACACTCGTAAATCAAATAAATTAAAAATATCATGTTTTTTCGGGATTAATGTTCACATGTACGCAATCACATATAAGCGCAAATTTGTAACAAAATGTTCAACTTTTTGCCATATTATTCACTCATACACTCCAGACTTTCCAATTTTTGTATGGCTTTTAGTTTTTGATATATCGTATTTTTGTGTTTAAATATAATGTTACGACGATTTTTTAAAATGTAGTTTATAATTTTTAACTTTATAAGTGCATCTTTTTACTGCAGGTAAATGATTTAAATTCATGTGCAGTTCAGTTAGACAGGGGTCAGCGTTGCAAAAACCAGTGTTACCTTCAACCTGTAAGTATGACGACATAATAATTTTAATTATCATGCTTGGAGCAATATTGACAAGTGGTTACACTTTGATTTAAGCATGTCTAACATTAACAAAATGTTTTTTTTTAAAAAAAAATATTTTATCCGTTTTAACAAAATTATGTTACATCAAGGTTTTACCGTAAAACAGCTCTCTTTTTTCTCTTCAAAAAAACGGCTTCAAGGACCTACGAACAACTTCTTTTCATTAATAAAATCTTTGTGGATTTTTTATGAAAGCACATTCAAATTTATTATATTTTTACCATTTTATATTTTTTTTTTTTTGAGAAGCAATTGTCTCACATAAATGATGTACATCGTATAAAAATGATCATTTTGAAGTTGGGTAAATCAATTTATTAATATGTCTATTAAGCCGTCAATTAAAAAAAATCATACGTAATTTTTTAAAACTATTTTTATATTTTATTTGTCGCTCAGTAATCTTTGACATTGTTCTCTGTTCATATTTGCTATCAAAAAATAAAAACCACCATTTTGTTAAAGCAAATACGAAGAAAGCGCCAGGTTGACAAAGCTGCTAAGGTACAGCTTTTCCTTTTGTATAACTACGATATTTGCTTCTTTCCCAGATTATTTTCATCGCAACTCTTCTGAAAGAATGTTATAAATATTTACTTTTATAAATTTCTCAGATTTTTTTTAAATTTTTCATTATCAAATAAATATTAATAGTTAAAAATACGGAATGATATTTAATAAAATATTTATGCATACAAATATTTAGGTTTTGCTTTAATTACCCGTGAGAAAAAAATATTAAAAATTACCTTTTTTGAATCGTTCGAACTACATATGTACATTCTAACAGATTATGTCACTAACGACCTTGGTTTTGCCTTTCGGCATCTTCAGGCGTTCAATTGCACGGATGAACTTTAACTGTTTACACAGTTTGAACGATTCAAATTTAATATTGAAATTCCACCAAGCACCTTCAGTTGAAATCTTAAATTATATCAAAATTACCTATTATGAATTTGAAAAATTCTGTAGCGTGCCTAAAATTTTGAAAGCAGTTGATACTTAAACATAGGTTGAGGTAACGACTTATTACCAATTATTGATAACTTTTAATATTCTTTATATTATTACAAATGCATTTTATTATATATAAGTGGACAGGTTTGATCATTCAAAGTATAATAAATGTAATAATACATTATTTACATAATAAAATCGCATAAGTTTCAAAATGGTAAATAATACAATCACTTAACTTTTACCATAGATTTGATACACCATAAAAAAAAACACTTCATTCTTGTCTGCATCATGTACACATATGCTTGTATAAAAAGGAAAAACTTTTTTTGTAGCTAGAAAAATCGTTAACTGTAACGGAAATGTCTCGTAACGTAACGACGATGTTGACTCTCGCTACCTGCTAAGCCTCAAAGTAAGCCGCAAGTCTGTTGATATTTCTAAATTACAAATTTTCACGTATTTACTCAAACTTCGACTGAAGAAAGTGGATGATTCCCGCCTCGTGTTTATATTAACCCATCGCAACGCGGGACATAAACTTTTCTAGGGGACTGTTACCTCAATCTACTGCTACAACATGCGTTGGTTCCCAGAAAGAAACATCGTCACTACAGTGCAGAAATAAGCTTGACCACTTTTTTACGTGGCCACTGTTATTTAACTATTCTAAGGCACCAAAAAAATATCACATAAAATTGGTATTGCAAACAAAAATCTTTACACATTTCACAAATTTTCTTCAACTGCTTAAGTTTTGTATCATTGATATTTAATTAAACGTAAATTCCCATTTCAGGAGTGTCACCTGAAAAAATGTAGACTCCAGACAAAAAAAACAATTTCTCCAGTGCTAATAGATTTTGTTAAATGTTTTTATTGGTGCAATATAAAAATAGTCTTTCTATCATGACTATGACTTCAAATTGCTTCTGAAGGCTTCTTCGTTCTGCGGATTTTTTTTTATTAAGTAGCCTTTTTTAATAAGACACTAGTTTTAGATATTTTTTCTGACTTATAATATTTATATAATGTTTATTTAAAATGTCTTTAAATCTCATAAATTTAAGGCATACACCATCCACAGTCATTTATAATAGTTTTTAATTATTTGGAGTAAATACAATACAATAAATATTATTTAGTCCTGACAAAAGCATAAATTTCGCTTTTCTAGGTAGACCCAAAAAAGTTTGAGTCAACAACACTTATAAAGCGATAATATTTTTTGTCTCTACAGAGCTATAAATGCGACTGATAAATTCATCTCAACATAATATTTAAAATGTGTCCATTAATTTAGGTAGTATGTATTTGTAATTTTTAATAATACTGATTGCCGGATGACAGCATCCGTATCGTTTAAGTGTCTGTTAGGAATTTTTTTATTTAAATAATACATAATCAATTTTGCCTTATATTATCTGAGTATTATCAATTTCACTTGTATTTCTGTAAATATTTTTTTGCCATCAGTAATCGTTACTACCATAATATTTCAGCGTATCACGCGCTCTTATTGAGTTAAAATTTCTTTACTTATTTAACTTATGACATTTTAAATTCTATAAATAATGTACGTGTAGATATGGTAAAATAAAGTTACAATATTTCTCAAATTGCGAAACATCTCATTAAGCTAAAATTATATTTTTTACACACATTTTTGATACTTATACATCAAGTACGTTTTAAAAGTTTTCTCATCGCTTAAAAGGTTAATGTTTCAAATAAAACAAGTTTTATCTTTCAGCTTCAGGTATTGAAATTATTGTACGATTAACTTGATTATCCTATAGCTCGTTAAATTTGTTTTTGTTATGAGACAGGGATTTGATAAAACCCTAGCAAGGCTTGAATTTTAAGAAACCAGAGATATAGAAAGAAGTTTTATTATTGTGTTAAAGTTTATCAGCTTAAACATAACATATTAACAATATACTGACAATACCTCTTAAGTTCTGAATATTCTTGATGGAAATGCATTAAGTTAAAATAAAAAAAAAGGAAATTTTGGTTTTTATATCACAATTATTTATAAATTCGAAATTCTCATAATAAGTGAAACAGATTCTGATTCTAACGAATAATTATTGAGAAATAATAACAAAATAATGACTTTGTATTTTTTTGCTGAAAATATATTACAATTCTTAGAGTAAAGGTTTTTTTATGATTTTATCTCTCGTTTTTTGATATAGTATGAATAGAAATATGTTATTAAGAATAAACTTGTGATTAGATAATCTCTCTTGCTATTCTCTGTATTAGGATTGAGAGAAGGCGTTCTGATTTGTAATCTTTCCCTTTGTTTTTTTGAAAAACAACTTCCTCCAAAAACAAATGTTTTGGATTTTTTTTGACTGCGACAGATTTTATTCGGACTTCTGAATACAATATTTAAAACGGAATCTGAAATTGCTTCTAGTACAAACTGAATTTTTAAAATCTGTACATTTCAAAAGATAAATGCTCATTTTTAATATAACTTTATATAACTAAACTAAGAACATATTACTCAATACAATTAAATGTAAGTGTCTTAAAAGTATTTGCAAATTGGCAGCTATTTGAATATCAATAACTTTATTTGAAAAATATTATTCATGCTGAATGCACTTTTCAATATGTTGTATGTATGCACTTGTTATATGATCAATTATCTGGATTTTTGTGTTTTATTATACTATCTCAAACTTTTAATTTATCAAGAAAATCGAGATTCTAATGTATATATTATATATATAATGAAGAACACCTTTGTTTATAATTTGTGGTCATTTTTAAAGCATTGTTTTGTTTATTGAAACACGTAATTAATATGTATGTACATTGTTTTTTTCATTGAAATTCATATTTTCTTTTTGAGAATATAAATTTCTTTTTTTTAGCAAATAATTCTTTTGGGGGATATATTTATCAAATATCAAAAAGATCACCTACACAAAAATATATTTTTACTTCAATAATTCCAGATTTTCTCACCATCCTTAAAGTAAGTATCACTTACTTTATTAGAGAAACGACCTTTTTCGAAGAGGCTTGACACTTCCAGATGTTACGCATGGCGTTGATATGAGATTTATATATTGGACATTTCAGGTACCATAACCTTTCATTAAGTTCTAGCAATACATAGTAGTATGTAAAATGTTATGAAGCTTTCTTATATTAACGGTAATTCAATAAACATATTTGGAAAGAGTCTTTAATATCAAGAAATTCATAATGTATTTTTAAGGTCGCCAAGCGAATAGACGTATCATCATCTTTGAACCGCTCAAATACAACAGTATTGTTTTTCAAATTTGATCTGCTTAAGAGTTATTTCAATCCGTCAATTAAAATTGAAATTTTCTTCTGCATCAATTCAACAAACAGTATTTTATTCTTTATTGTTTTTTGTTACATAACATACATAAAAAAATGATGCGAACAAAGATTTGCTGCATTTTAAATCGAATACCAATCCATAAATTGATTGAGTCTTTAATGTCCGTTTTTAGATTCAAAATAGTAGACATTGTTAAAAGAAGCTACTTTATAGAAGAAATAATATATGTCTTTATTTTTAATGGAACTTTATTTGCGGTAGAAGTATCAATGGCCATTCGGTTTCTTAGTAATAAACTGAGATCCCATCATTAGGCTATTTTAGAAGTATAGCAGCTTTGTCCAAACGCCTTGTTTGTGTCAAAGGGCCTAACAACTTAGTAAATCCTTTGATAGCTTAGGATTGTAGAAACCGCTTAGTAGGGATGGCGCATTACTGTTTGTCTTAGAAATAATGTTCTTGGCTGTACACTTTTTTATAAGTAATATTGGCTTTATTACCATTGCTTAAATACGCCGAATTAACATTATAAATTTATTATGAGAAGCATAATATGGACATTTAAATAAGTATTTTAACACAATGTTCTAAATGATATGCAGCCAAGATTTGTTTGGCCATAGCCGCCTCGTTTTCAAAATAGAATATGGTGTGTGAAAAAGGAATGCAAACATTAAAATTGAATTTAAAAAATATATTTTTACCCGCGCGACCTTCACTATTTTCATGAACACTTCGTGCACAGCCTTTTTCTTTAAAAAAATTTAGGGTAACAAGGAAAAATGTTGGGTATTGTACCCATAAACAAAAAATAATAAAAAAAATTGGTGAAATATATGTGTATATATTCATGTTATATTTATCAATCAAAAGCTTATGCAGTTTTTGTATTTTAAAATTTACGATTATTTTGTTTTTAATTCGAAACTTTTTTTTTTATTAGATACAATTTATTTGTATTTATTTTTTTAATCCATATCCACTCCCAATGCGGAGCAAATGGCCACCTAATGGAGGTATCTCAACAGATTTTTTTTCTACGAGAACTGTTTGTTACTCAGTCGCTCAACCTCACATTTTTCAAAGTGAGTAGTAGGGAAAGAAGGATAAGGCTAGAGCAGGACTAGTGATTGGCTATTTGCTATTGCTACACCCAGTTATAAAAGGATCAGAAGGATGGAAGAAGAGGAAAATGATGTAAATTGACATCACAAACACCCAGTCTTCGATCACAACTTTGAATTGGATAATTTTCAAATTCACTGTGATCTGACCGGGAATCTAACCCAGACCTGCGTGATCGGTAGAGCAAGCTCTTATCAACTTGGTCACAGCAGGAGACTTTATTTCGAACAATTTATTACGTAAAAAAATATTTACTGCACTTTAATTTCAAGAAATAAATATCTAAAACCACAAATATTTTCAAACGGACCGCTGATTGTACATCTCTGTACTAAGCTTACAATTTTTAAGCCAGCAGACCATTAATTTTACAAAAAACAAAAACAGTACAAAAATATGAAAAATATAAGTCATATTTTTTATTGTGAAATCCAATTAGAGTTTTTTAATAAATAAGGGTGATATATGTAATATTTTTGTATAAGTGTGCTATATAAATATTTTTGCTATATGTTTGTTTGATATAGAAGTAAATAAATTCGTTAAATGCTTCATATATTTTTTAATCATAAAATTGAATAAACATAAAACTTGTATTGCCACTTAAATAATTAAAACAAAACTGTTTAATTGCTGATTGTAAATCTAACGCCCTAATTTATGATCCTTTTTCGTTCGGTTTATCAGTCAATTTAAATCTATAAAACAAAATATTTGTAATGACATGAAATATTAGATTTAACTGCACACTTAATACGATAGATGAACATTGAACATTTTTGCTTACCCTACGGCGGACATAGTAAAGCTGACATTAACTCTCTAATCTAACAAATATCCGGAAAACCGCGCCAGCCGGAGCAAATGATGTCTCGACCTTTACATTGAAAATCACCTTACCGGTATTAATTCGTAAAATTATTACCGAAATCTTCATTGTATTTCTATAATGGAATACAGCATTTCTGATAGTGAACTGGTTTTCTTGAAAACTGTACCGTTAGCTCAATAATTGACATGCGTTATACAAATTATATGACAAGAATTAACAAAGTGAAAAGTATGCCCGTGACTCTCATGCTTATTTAAAGGAAAATACATTGATTCTTACAATTAAATTATTCAGTTATCACTAGAAATTTTTCATATTTGTGTAATAATTAATTTTTAATTCGCAATTAACTCAAATATGTATATAACATTTAAAAAAAATTCGAGATTATTTTTGAAAAAGATTAACATCATTTAGTAGAGTTGATTACAACGATACAAAAAAAAATGATAAAATATTTTACTACTACCTACAATGATGATATTGTATAAACTCAACCATATTGTTGCCATAGATTTACAGTTTTCTATGTTTCCAACGTAACAATATAATTTATAGGACAATATCCTCGCGTGCATTCAGTGCTCTGCAAAATTTTCATCTGGATTCTAAAACACGTGCAGAGAAATTCTTGCAAATAAATGATTAACGGGCAAGCACTACACAATTAGAAATATTCATATTGTAAAATGTGTATTTTCCATACATAGCCCAACAACTATATATTATCAAATTAAACACATTTTTTAAATCATATTATTTTATAAATCTTGTCACACCATAATTGTTTAAAAAATCCAGTGGTCATATATTGTTTTCATAATCCTGTAAAAAACATATTATCTATAACTATTTTCAAAAATTATTTTGTATATAATAAAATGAAATATAAAACCATGGTATTCATTTTGTTTTTTCAGTTCCCAGTCAACAATGACACTAATTTGTTGAGTATTTTATATTTGTGATTATAATGAAACGGTTATTTAAAAAATCTTTTATTAATTGCCAATCTTATTGATTAACCATGCCATTTCAAAGTTCTTCGCTTTTTTCTATCATGATTATGATTATCCTGGTGTTTCATTGTGCTTAGGATGTTAACTCTTGGCGGAAAAGCGAAAAATAATGATGTTAAATAGTAACAATTTGTTAAGTATATAAAATTATTTTTAAAAAAATTACTTTGTTAGTGAGCACTTAATCATTAGGTTAAAATACCATGAATTTTGTTTGAAATTTACACAACAAGCCGTCTGTTAATTGAATCATCAAAGATTTCAATTTTGCTATTTTTTCATTTAATATTATATTCAAACGTTATTTAAATTAACAAAAAGAAGATTAGATCATTTTACAGGCATTAAGTACAACATAAAATCATTCGCTATTTCTTCAATTGTAACTTCATTAATAATAAAATCAAAGTGTACGAGTATGTTCTCCCGTTATTATGAAAATAAAATAGTTTAAGCTTTGCGTTTATTCACCCATCTGTTCAATGAGTAATACGGATTATTTTGAAATGCACGAGAGACAAAATGTATGCTTACGTGTATAGCAGCTAAATTGGCGTGATTTTGTACAAGTAGAGCTTTTGTTAATGAATTGAACAGAAATGGGTAATAGACAAAATCGATAACCTAACATCTCACTGTCACTGCACTATAATATATTCGGATGGGTTCGGAATATTTCATCGAAGTTGGTTTTTGGTTGCCTGATTTGAAATATTGTCCGTTTATGTGTATATTATAGCTAGCAATCGTTATAGTTGATAATTTATTTTATAACAGCTCCTTTTATGGGTTTTATTTATTTATTTATTGATTTGGAATTTACTTGGTAGAACTCCATTATCAGAGAGTAAAAATATCAAAGTATTTTAGTTCTACAGTTTTTAATATTTTTTATGCGTTGATAGCTATTTCGGCTTTCGCCATCGTCAGAGCTATGTTTAAACTTATATTTTGCTCAGCTATATATACTTGCTCTGAAGAGATACACAATACGTCAAGTTATTCACTCTAGCATCCTAATTATAATTACAATATTACACTTATCAAATGTGATTCTAGTGTTTCAGGCAACGGTGATACAAAATTTACTACATAAAAAACGATTAAAACTATCAAGGCAACTTATTTACCCTAACGTTATACAAGAAAACCGCTTCATTAGATCTATTAACTACCTAGGAAGAATTAGCAAAAAAATCCACAATGAAATCAAACATTCGGTTAACGTAGCATTTAAGGTTAATAATAATTTAGGAATCCAGCTTAAAAACAGTAAAGATGAAATCAACAACTTTGACAGAAGCGGAGTATAAAAAATGTCCTGTTGATCGTGTAATGCGTTTTACTCTCTTTTATTTATTTATATATATTTTTTCAATAATAGAAAATGTAACTCCATTAACAAAAATATTAAATAGTATTTACTTAGTTATGAGCGTTATTGACTATCTTGTGCCATCTGAGTAAATTTTCTGCGTGTCTAAAGTACGAAATTATTCTTTTCAGCAAGACATACTGACCAATCCGACACTTTTTTAACGTACTATTTCTATGTCAAAAAATAACCATTTTGTTGGTTTAAAAGCCGTAGTGTTTTTGTGGAAATGTCCAACAGAACGTTTATCACATACTTTGGGACTCTTAAGTGAACTTCAAACGAATAATACTGTGTGCTGCGATTTTCTTTTTTAGATTTTTTTTGAAAAGCAGTATTGTCTTTTTTTTATCTTAATTAATACAGTTCGCGTCAACAAAATACAGTAAATTTAAAAGCTTTATTTAAAGTTTTTTTATGGCGATATTTTACCAATATTATTTTTGGTTAATTTAAAAAAAAGCTCTAAATTAACATTATTTTAATATAAATATATATTTTTTTTATTAAAAACTCTAAGTTCAACAGATATTTAAGAGGTCGATGGTAGCTTAAATTAAATCCATACATGACAAAGGCAGCAAACTACTACGAGAGTTTACGAAAGAGGAAGTTAATAGTATGTAAATAGAAAATTCAAAACCGACCTTTGTGTAGGTAGTTTATACTATAGGTATATGCATATAAGTTAGGAAATGTATTCATAACTTGCATGGTGCACAGTTTATAGTTTTCTGAAACGTATATGAAACCATATTAAATACATCTGACAGATTGGTGCAACTTAAAACATAGCTACGCCTTATAGAGCTACCCCTTATGTTCATATATCTTTTATTTTTTTACGATTTTTAATCTTAGTAATTTCATTTTCATATTAACATCAATTAAGAATAAATATTGGCATTTTTTTGAAGCATTTATATTGTCATACTCTGTAACTCTTAAAAGCCAAAGTTCATAAGACTAGCAATTTATTTGTGTGCCTTTGTTTGGTTCATTCCGTACAGTCTGCAATGTGACAAGTAATTCATTTAATAGTAAAAACATAAAATTCAATAACCTACAAAATAAGCAAGTGTAAACTGTATATAAGTGTTATAGCCATGTTTAAAATCAATTAATCCGCCAAACCTTCAAATCAATATAATTAAAAAACAAAAAAAAACAGTATTACACAATCTAACATTAAACGATTTAACACGGCAAAAATTTCCTCTAAAAACTTTTTTTCATTCTACATCCCGGCTTAAATAAAATAGCTGCAAGGCGTAAAATACAATTGTTTCAATGTCCATTAAGTATGTGTTTTTTTCCGTCATTGTTTTACTCTAATGGTTTCAAATCAAAAATATTATGTCCAAACATATGTTATCTTGTTCAGGATATTTGCGAATAGGTTTCTCAGAGCGGGCTTAATCTTATTGATAACCAACCATTGGTAAAACATTAAATCCTTTTAAAAATATTTCACATACAATAAATCGTACCATCGACTCTTAGTCAGAATTTTGAAAATCCATTCTATTGAAAGTTTATAATAAGAGGGTCTATTACTAAAACTTTAACGATACACAATTTAAAAACAGTCCATTTTTACCTCTTTTCTATTTTGACTCTGCCTGTAACTTTGCATCAGGATCATTAAAAAAAATTGGTTAAAGATAAAAATCAAACTTTAAATGCTGGCAAACTTTTATTAATATGTTAAACGAACTATTAAAAACTGTCTGATTAAAAATAATTTTGATTTTTTCTAAAACACGGACGATTTTCATTCCATTGAACATTTTAAATATTTACTTATCAGTCAATATTAACAAAACGGTTTTCCATAGTGATTTTCATTCAAATGAATTCAATTCTTTTGTTTTACGAATGTCCCATTTTTTTTTTTTTAATATAATTTAGAATTTCGACTGAAGGTGCTTGATGGAAATTTAATGACAAATTTGAATTATTTTTACTCTGTACACTTCCATAATTGCACTTGAACAAGTTTAAGTGCATTCGTGCACTATATAAAACCAGAAGATGCCGAAAGGCGAAACCCTGGTCGTTATCGACAAAATTTATGGAAGTGTACAGAATAAAAATAATTTAAATTTAATTCATTATTTGTTTAATTCCAATATGTTTAAGGTGTTTAGAAAAGTAGGAAGATTACAATCTGGAGCTTTATAGGACCTTTTTTAAGGTCTAACAATTCTCACTTAATATTGTACTCACTTTAATAAACCAAAATTTTACTATTTTCACAAAAAATATATACTTCATCAAAATTATCTGCGAAACTTTTAAATTCCTCAACGGGATATTACATATTCAGGCATATATCCCACATTTTTCAGATTGCCCTCAACTCATATCAAATTCACGAACTTTTCATACGTCGAATAATAAATTAATGGATCATCACATCGTATTATGATTGATGGAATATTAAATTCATTCTCTTCTCCGTATACCTTTACCTGAAATACATTATAATGTAAAAGGGATCCGATTGTTAAGATGTCGAGTTTTTTCATAAAATACCCCATTGAACACTGGTATCAATATTACATGTATCTTCTTTCATATCTTTAAAGTATAACCACAAAGATATATTTCTTACAATTTAATCAGTATGCATGTAAAACTATTGGTCTTGCAGCGGTAAATGGTCAAGGCTATTGGGTTTATGTAAATAGGTTCTGGTGAGGCGGATTTGTTTCCCGGAATGTAAACATTTATAATATACATTATTTTATCAAGTTATGAATTGTTATGAAAATTCACTCATGTTTGTGTAATTTTTCAAACTATAAAGACCCTCTTTCCGATATAACAACGACGTTCTATGCAGTAACTAGCTATGCGTACGTCAATTGTTTCTTCCCTTACCATTTTTAAAGCGAGAGGTGATTTGACTGACTTTCAACCATTTTTCGTGAAAAACGTATATTGAAACGCATCATAAAGAGTGGATATACTTTTTATTGAATGTGTCGTGGTAAAATAAAATGTAGATATATATATTTATTCAATATTTTGGATACAATATTTATAAAATAGTTTGAAAATTTACCAGCTTCAGAGCTCTTATCAAAAGAGGTACTTGTTTTTAACGGACGCTTATATGTAAGAAAATAACAAAAAGACTTATTCATAGAAATAAATGTTTCTTTTCATGTATTATTTTATAAACTATAAAATGGTTAAAAAAATATTTCATAATGTGAGAAATGATACGCTCTTCATCGTAGTAATTTTCAAAAATATATTTTATTCTTTTGAAAGAACGCAAGCAATACGGTTAAATCAGCGATTCGTTGAAATCGATAAGACTAAGATAAGACACATTATCAAAATCAATTTCACCCGCTGAGGTCTAGTTGGTTAGAGCTTTCTCTGCCAATCAGGTAGGCTTGAGCTCGAATCTAGTTAAAGTAAATTTCAAATTTACATTCTGATTTTTTCAATTTAAATTTAAAACCTAAGACGTTGGTGTTTGTGATATCAATTATTTTCGTGTTAATCTCAACTGATTTACAAAAAAAAAACTCATCGAGTTTTCTCGGATGATCTTTCAACTTAAAAATATTTGGCGCTTTCGCAGTTTTTAAATTTCTCATTTCGCTATTCGTCAAAATCACTTTTTCTATACTTTTTTTAACAATCTTCTGTTTGAAATTTAATTAATAAATCATTCAATTGGATGGATTCACCATTCATTTATTATTTGTTATGAAAATTATTAAAACTTCCGCTAACTGTATACTCTTCTGAGGCAGCTGCATTTTGTCACACAGTCCAGGCTGCCATGAAAACTTTTCTTTATCAAAAAAACCGTTCTTTAAAATTTACTCAATTTATTAAGTTCAAGCTTTTTGAGGCATACTAAAGAAAAAAAATACGTTTTTCGTAAAAAATCATTTAGTTTTTTTTTTGTCTTTCTAAAATTGGTTGTTAGTGCTTTCTTTTTATACATATGTTTACATAATTTCATACATGCTTCGAGATGAATTTAAATTTTAAAATAACGCAATGCAAACATTAGAGCAATATAATTTACGAGTCATCCATTGAGTGGACTTGAGTTTTTGATTTCTAAATAACATACGATTTAAATTTCGTTGTATAAAAATAATGGTTCATTTTTCAATCATTTCCCATTGTGAAGTATATTAAATACTTAAAAGACAAATAAATTGACGATTTTTTACTAGAGCTCTGCTAAACTTGTTTTGACTCAACGTATCTTTTCAGAAAGGGTATTTATATACAAATGGACTATAAGTCAGCTTAACGACTTATCTACGTCCTGTTTTCATGATTTCGATGGGAGATGGTTAAGAAAAAATAAAAAACACATACATATTGCTATTTAACAAACCATGATTAAAATAACAATTTATTAAACCGTACTTTCGGGATTGTGAACCTATCACCGCACGACTGAGAAGAACAGCTTTCTTCTATTGTAATTCAACACAATGATGTTTATTGATATTTTTACAATAGCAAAAGCGCAGTCATGCACGATTTAGTTACGTGTGATCTTTATACACGGTAGGCATAAGAAACACACGTCAACTAAACATGCATGACTACGCCCCGGTGTAAAACTACTAACTGTACTAATGCCATTTATGACAAATAAATTAATTTTAAAATAATAATATTCAAAAAAGTCTAAATTGATTTTTGAATAAGTGAAACATGAACAGAAATGACAAAAAAATATAAATACTGAAATATAGCTGATAGGACATCCAAAAAACGTGTTATAATTTTCTATTCTTTTCATTGTTATATATTTTTTTGTAGACGTTCAAAATAATTATGATTAAAATCAATAATTCTGTGTAGTATCAGAAAGAATTTTCTAGGCTTTTCTCTGGACTATTTCTAAGCTAAGATAAGACGCTTTCAAACTTTCCTCAAAATTTATTATTTTTACGCGGTCCATTTTTCGCGTCGTTTCAGGTGAAAGGTTTTATTGTCGAGAAATTCCCTTCTTTTGAGAAAGAAAACAAAAGTTTAGCGATTGTTTTTGTTCAAAGCTTGAAATATTTACTTGTAAATAAACGTATATTCTTCTGAGGATTATCACTTCCAAAATAAATAATAATACAATTTATTAGACCAGAAAAGTTAGTCTGAGCAAAAAGTCGTTTAACTCACACCAAAGAATGTTTTACAAAACAGAAAGTGCTACTAAAATATGTTTATAGAAATATATTTACAGTTATTGTGATTCGGTAAAATAAAAAAAGGTCTTTCCTTTTGCATTATAAAGATGTTTATTGAATCAGCCGGCCAATCTCAATTCAATTACTTATACTATTATTTATGACAATAAATATTTTATATTGTCTAGTGACAGGATCAGTACCATAACGTTCAGATACGTTTAGGTTATATTAACCGTAAAGTCAATATTTTTTTATCAATTTTATATTTGAGATCAACTTGTGATTTATTTCTTTCTGAAGTTGAGACCTCGAAAGACTAAAAATTGATGCGATTCAAAAATTTCAAAATATATTTTGTCTTAGCTGTTAGAAAGTTTAGTACCAAGTATTTTTTTCATAAAAAAACTGCACATTTGAATACAAATTAATGAAACAACTTTAACGGATTACACTCATTTTCATTTCTGTTGTACTGATTGTCTTTGATAACTTTTTTTTTCAAAAGGATATTATTACACGTCAGTAGCTAAACGTTTATAAATAATCGAATAGTATTATTTCGGTCACTTATTTTTTACAAAACTATTTAATTTTTTAAAAAACCATCGAAAGATATGAGTTTATATTTTAAATGAATTAAAGGTTTTTTTTAATTAATCGACCATTTAATATAATTTACAATATAATATTTTAAAATCTTATTATTTGCTAAAAATGAATCTTCGTTAACTTTTCTCAATCGGCTAAATATATATTTATATCTATGTGTAACGGGATCACCTAATGCTTTCAACGTAATTCTTTATTTTTCTTCAAAAAATTATGGGAAACAATTTAACTTTATAACATTTTTCTTCATCGAAAACCACAATACATGACAACTACCATTCATATCAAAAATAAAAAATAATTTTATCGAAAAAAGTAGTTTTTACTACATAAACAGAAAAATACAATGCAGCGAAGGTGGCGAATATTTTCATTTATCATATTTCAAATGAAAATGTCAACATTCTCTTCCATTCCAGACATTTGAAAGGTATTTCAAGATAACGATGTTTTTGTCCAATTTCAAATAAAGTAAATAAATCATTACAATTTGACACCTGTGTAATATTTTCAACTTTTTTTAAAAATGACTTACCACTATAATTGGATTTACCTGTGATATTACATTGTGCGTAACATTTATCTTTCAACAAATGCTTTTTTGTTATTACTTAAACCTGGACGCCTTGACAGACATTTATTTGAAACTGAAAAGGCTGAAAAATATTCTGCGACGAATATTACGCAGTGAAATTGAAAAAAAAGTCTTATCAATAAAACGTGTTTGATATAAACCACATTCAATTCATCCAAAAGAAGAAGCCAAATAAGCGTTATTTTACTCTGAATCTATATCATATTTCACTGTGGTTTATGGTTTTACAGTATATAATAGTATGTTCTTCTATTCACCGATTTTCATTGATGTTGTTAGTTCAAGTATTAGTAGTCTTTCTTCTAAGTCATCAACGCATACAAAATAGACACTGACACAAAATGGAATGAACATAAAGATGAAGGCAAAATGTTTTTTGGTGATGTTTTCAGTACTTTGTTGTGCATGGAGCTCACGTTTTCAAATTTATTGCTGGACTCTTTTTTTTGCTGAGTAGAAGAAAATAAAGGTCTTATTTAAATTAGTATTTGTGATTAAAAATGACAAAGCAGAAATTCTAACATACGATCCTGTTCGGAAGATTATAAGCTTTTTTAACGATTACATACGGTTGAAATAACTTTCTAATTTGTCTTTCAAAATGTTTTTTTTAATTGTCAATTGTAGCAATAAACATTTATTTTCTATAAAAAAGCAATAAAGCCGTATACTGGTAATGCCTGATAATATTTTACGATACTATATTGCGGAGTAGCACACTACGTTTTATTAACATAATTTTAGTGCAACATACTTTTAATTTGCTCGATTCCAATTTTATAGATGAATTCATACAACTTTTCATGTTTCATAGTGTTGCAAAATTGTATAGTATGGATATTTGTGTATTATGCTTAGTATATTATTCATGAGTAAAGTATGTAAAAACTCGATTTGTGAATATCTAGCATACGGTCATGGATATCTAGAGTTTTTAATTGTCTTCCACCTTCACCCGACTCCAAAAATATTGGGCGAAGTAATAGCGATTAGCTAATAACTAATCTTGTCATACATCTATTATACTACATGCAGTTCGTGCATAAAGGTTTCTGCCAATATAAACTCCGTTGGAAGTCCGTTTTCTCCACATTTTGAGCATGTTCAAAAAATTGAAAAAAATCAATACTCATTAATCGTATAGATATAAAAAACAAAAAATATATACGTTATTACTGCCGAATTTTGAATTTTTTTCATATTTATTTTGTCAATGTTTAGATTGTTTGATTTTTAGTATGTTGAAGAAAATGGTCAGTAAAAATATAATAATTGATCAGTATACATGTTTGAAAGGCAATATTTTCTATAAACTTGCTGAATAGCCTTAATCATATAAATGTGAATATGTTACGCTGGGTTACCAACAGAAAACTGGGCTTTAAGTTAATATTTAAGTCATTGATATAAATACTGACCACTTTTCACAAATACTGGCCACTTAATAGACACACTGAATATTTAATACAAAATACTGTCCAAAAGTTTATCAAAATACTAACCAGATATACTGCACAAGTACCAAATCGTGACAAGCTAGCTGTATTTGTCAGATATGGCGGATCGAAGTCAGTATTTTTAAACGTCCCTATGGCATTTTATCTGAGCCATTATAACTGTTTTATTGAACGAAAAGGTTTTTTTTTGATTAATCGAGCACTTTTACGCAGTAAATCTTCGTTTGTAAATTCCCATATGTATGGGTAAACAGGTATTGTTCGGTATTCGGTGCCTACCTGTCTTGAATATCGGCTTGTCGGAAGTATTCACCGAAATGATATAAAACAGCGTTTGCCAACTTCAAATCTTGATATATGTATATTTCATAGCTTCACTTTAAAACATATTTCAATATAAATTGAAATATGTTTCTAAGTATTTAATTTAGTAAATTGCCAATCACTATGAAAAAGGGTAAAGTTTGTGGTATTTGGCTTTAATTTTTGTTGAATGATGTTAACAATGGTATGAACAAGTGATGAAATTATTAATATTTAGAAATCGCGTTAAGATTATCGCACAATAAATCATAGTAACTCTTAGTAAAATGTCAACCACCAACATCACTAATCGATGAAGCAAATTCTAGATTTGATTATTAGCTCAGTCAAATTATACGTTTTTTTACGTTTTTCTCATTTTTTTGTTGTTCAGTTTATTTTGCGTTCGACTGATATCAAGAATTTTTTATTTTCAAAAGTTTCATTTAAAAAAAACCAAATCATAATGTCAGATACTATTAACAATTTACTTTACTTGAAATTATAAAAAGTAAACGCCTATTTTTAGATGAACAACAAAAACTAAAATGTCAAATAAAAGTTATTTGGCTCAATTGAATGTTTTGTTTAAAAAAAACTACAAATAAAACCGACAAACATGACTAAGAAGTCACATTATTGGAAAGCACTGGATGTGCGTACACAGCATAGAGTAATTTTCCACTAAGCGAACATTTCCTTTCTCGCCCTGGGGGTAGATAAAGCTCGCGCACAAAAACTTCAAAAGTTATATGCTATATGCTTGAACTCTCAATACTTCGCTGTAGATCTTTTTGAGTGACAATAAAGCGTAAATGAATATCAATAAATACCTAGCGCTCTGTGAACATTACAAGTGGGTTGTCAATAAGAAATACACATTAGAGCTTATTATAAAAGTTAATAGCTTTTGGTACATCTGCAGGATGCTTAGTTCAAGAATATTCACATGCTATAATTTCACATTAAGGACTTGGTATTATTCAACTGCAAGCTATGCGGCACTTTTGACTTCGGGGTAGACTTTCAAATAAATTCTTAAATAATTTTTATATCACAAATATAGAAATGGAAGTTTTTCATTATATTATTTGCCAATTTCAAAATATTGTCTTACATTACACAATGAATTTCATATACTTATGTGTGTTAACTAATTCATATTTAAACGAAGAGTAGGGATATTATATTTTGTTAATTGAATTTTATTTTGAATATTAGACTTTTGGATTGTAAAAAAACATTTTTATGTAAATATATCGTTCTGGCAGAAGTAAATAAGTTACAAATTGATATATCTTAATTACAAGTAAATAAAAAATATTTCTAATACTTCATGTTACTTATGAGAGCTCTGAAAACAATGACGGTAGTCTGCGTGTTTTATAAAAAAATCGTTTGACATGTAATTGTTTAGAGCTGTTGTTAATTGTGCATATATGTACATCAGTGGTTCCCAAACTTATTATGCTAATGGACCCCTTTCAAAGCAAAAACCGAGCCATGGGCCCCCAAGTGAAATAATAAATTTAGTTTCACTTTGAATAGGGATTTTTTTATTCATCTCCGTTTCCAATGTGGAGCACATGGTCCGTAATTGGGGTATGTCAACAGAAGTTTTTCCTCGAGAACTGTTTTTTACTAAGTTGTTCAACCCCTTTTTGTCAAAGAGAGTTAGTATAGAAAAATAAGGCTAGGAAATGACTGGTGGTTAGCAAATATTAACTCTTATGGCGACCTATTGACCTCACGCTTGTTTTATATTTTTTTTGCAAATATATATTTTTTTTTTCCGTGGTTTGATATTACTTAAAACGAATTGATTCGCTGTATATTATATATCTGATAGTGAGAATAAGTATAGACATGTCTTTCCAAGCTATACTATGCAGAACACTAGTATTACCAGGCAAGACGGAAAAAGACTTGTGTGAATGGCCGGCTCATAGCGTGCGCAAAGTGTGTGGCGCACAGACTACGCACATAGATTTTAACAGTATAAACTCATTTAGTTCATCTTAAGAGTCACTTAATGCATTTGTATAAAATCAGACGGCAATATGCTGCATATTGTGAGCGGACGTTCACAAAAAGATTATAATACTTCTCTTTTAATATTTATAAGAAATAAACAGATTAAATTCAGTAAATCTATGCTGTCTTAACCACTATTCATATTATCGTTCTTTCCTTATATCCCTACTGTCTTTCAAAATAAGAGGTAAAGCAACTGGGCTTCAAATAGAGAAAAAATATACGGTAATACCAGTTCATAGTGGAGCATCCTGCGACTTTCAGTATCTTTCCCTCTTTAGTAAGACCCTTAGAGGGAAACACTAACTGCGTGTCCTCATCGCTCCGTCTAAATCTATGAACAATGTTTAACAAGTGATAAATTATGTATACCAAATAATTCTTTCTTGCATATTGTTAAAAAGTTGAAAATGTTTTTACATTCAACTATTGTAAACAATTCTACTAAACAACTCATTGAATAGTATAACCTTAGTAAGGCCTTCACAAGGATAGGCTATCAACGAGTCCTTGTTGCTCCGTCAAAATCTATTTATGAGGTTGAACAAGTGATAAGATATTATATTAACCTAATTGGTCTATCCTGCATACTCTCAAAAAGCCAACCATGTGATAGACTAACAACAAGTCCTCGTTGTTTTGTGAAAACCTTTTTTGTGTAGAGCAAGTGATACGTTATCTTGCATATTCATAAAAACCAACCATGTGATCTGAGAGATCTGAGAGAGATAGACTAACAACAATTCCTCGTTGCTCTGTGAAAGTCTCTATACTTTACCAAAAAAACGATAAGATATATTAACCATATAATGACATTTTGCATTCTCTTTAAAAGCCAGCCATGAGATTGACTGACAGGTAGTCCTCTATAAATCTTTTTTTTTCAACAATTTTAAGCAATTGTACTCAACAACTTCTCATTTATAGTATATCTTAGAAAAGTCTGAGAGGGATAGATTAACAACAGGTCCTCGTTGCTCTGTGAAAGTGTCTTTACTATACCAAAAAAGTGACAAGATATATTAGGTAAAGCGAAAAGTAATCGCAGTTATTTTAGTGCGCGTTTTGAAATCAGTTTGCGCTTGGTTCCCATTGGATAAGGTACATCAAGATTAGTATTATTTTAAAGTTCATTTTATCCAGCTTAGGTTTAAATATTTATTTTTTTTTACTCAGAAAAATGTTACGGCCGAAGATCGAAGAGATGCAGTGACGGCGTGTGTTATTGTTTTTGTTTGATAAGGGGTTGAAAGCCGAGAAACCATTTGCTAAACTTATGGAGATATTTTAAAGATTTGTAAGTATCGATTGTGGCTTAAAAAGTTCAAAAATGGTGACATAAATTTAGCAAATAGTCCAAAATCGGGAAAATCGCAAAAAAAGATGACGAAGTGCTGAAATCATTAGTGGAATCCGATCCTCGTAAAATAATCAAAGAATTATCTCAAAACATTGTCTGTTCTGGTCAAGTGTAAAAAATCACTTAAAACTGAGTATTTTGGTTGACGCATGATCTATCGCAATCGGCCTGGATCAACGAGTGATTCTTTGTTTTTCTTTGCTTAGCAGGTATGAAATCGATCCATTTCTAATAATAATAGTTATTGGAGACGAGAGATGGATTATTTAAAACTTTTCTAATGATAAAAAATCAATGGTTATCTCTATCTCTCGACCAGTTATGACATTAAAAAAATCTTTTGCGTTTCTGGTGGGATGTTTCAGGGATAATTTATTATGAATTACTAAAACCTGGCAAGACAATCACATCGGAGGTTTATTGTTCACAATTGGACAGATTTAAGGTAAAATTAATCATAAAACGGTCAATGTTAGTGAATAATCAACGACGAACGTCACAACACGGTAACGTGAAACCGCACGCAGCAAAAATCACCCAAGAAAAATTCAAGAGCTCAACCTAGAACTGCTGCCTCATCCACCTTACTCTCCTGATATTGCTTCATCGTATTATCATTTATGTCGAAATATGGAGCATTCGCTTCGAAACGAAATTTCAATTCTAAAAGCCAAGCCCGAAATCATCTAGATCCCTTTTTTATTTCATATGAGCCTGAATTTTACAAAAGAGGCATTGAAAAGTTGCCTAAATTGTGGAGAGGAATTGTAAATAATGAGGAAAATTATTTAAATAAAAAAATAATTTGTAGTTTTTTTGTAAATAATATTTATCATATGTATTCTTCCGAGGACCCCCTGACGTTGTCCACGTACCTCCAACTTTTAATTTGTCAAGGACCCCTTTAGTGGTTTCACGGACCCCTGAAGGTCCGTACGAACCACTCTGGGAACCACTGATGTACATAGAAGAAAGTTTTTTTAATAAAGCTTTTACATCATGTTCATGTTTTTTTCAATTATAATCTATTCTGTAACAAAAGTGGCAGTTTACATAGCTCTTCATATAAATGACGGCAGTTGGTAAACGGCATTTACCAAACAAAATTAAATATATTTAAATAGCAAGATAATACTAATAAAAGTATTTATTATAACTTTTTTCATACGTTTTATCTATTAAAAGCATTTTAATTGATTTTAAAACATTTTAGGATTATGGAAACTGCCACGTTTGTTTCTCGAGCTTTTATATTTAATATAATATTGATAGATTTTTGCCGACCTGGTAGAAATCAAATGAACAGTTCATATGCAGGGTCAATTATCTATGTATTAAGTCGATAAAATAATCATTTTTCACAAATAATCACAAACATGTCCGTATTCATAATGTCCTCGGCTCTTTTTCTTCTCTACTAAATATACTTGTTAGCGTACTTAGACACTTCAATTACTCTAAAAAATATATTATATACAATTTAAATACTGCAGGGCTGTCGATATATGTCCCGAGATCTTTTTCTTTTTTCTACGAAATATATTTGTTAGCAAACTTAAACATTATTCTAAAAATTAATTAATTTACAATTTAAATACTCCAGGGCTGTCGATACATGCCTCGAGGTATATTTATTCTACTACGAATAATAATTGTTAGCCAACTTAAACATTATTCTAAAAAATAAATAATTTACAATTTAAATACTGCAGGGCTGTTGATATGTGCCCCGGGGTCTTTTTCTTCTTTTACGAAATATATTTGTTAGCAAACTTAAACATTTCAATTAGTCTAAAAATTATATTATTTACTATTTAAATACTGCAGAGGTGTCGATATATGTCCCGAATTTTTTTCCTTTTTCTATGAAATATATTTGTTAGCAAACTTAGACATTTCAATTATTCTACGAAATATATTAATTAACAATATATATTTTTTACATTAAAAATTCTCATTGTGTACTTATATTATTGATACAAAATTGTTTCATACCAACTTCTGCCAGTATAATACCAATATATCACATATGTTAAGTAACCATAAAATATATTATGTAAACAAATAAACTTATTAGTAATTAATAAAACTAATAGTAATTAACGACTTATTTCTAATATTACAACGATTTTCGTATCCGATGTTTTCTTATAAAGACGCTGTTTTATCTCAAATATGCTAATTAAATATTCGCTTTTTGATATTTTCAATCTTTTTTCCGCTTTTAATTGCCTTCAAATGATAGCAAATAGAGTCAACTATCCAGCAATTTTCTTTTCGACTTAGAGACTTTCTGGTCTCCATGTTAAAAGTTTGCTGTCTATCTAAAAAATTAGTTGTACATTATATGAACACTGAACTTTTATCGTTCTTTTTACTTAAATAATTACACCATTACTCACGGAACCCATAAAATATATATTTTGTGATCGTAAATACAATGATAGAGAACTTTGAACGCAATTAAAGCATAAAATAATAAATCTCTCAGTGTTTTATATTGTATTACTTGATTTATTTTTAATGACTTCTAATATTTAATCTAACGTTAAAAATTAACGAAATTTACAGGTTTCAAAAAACGTATAGTGCTCAAATTTTGACAGAAAAAAAAATTCTTAAATAAACCACACCAAACAGTTTTTCAATTTGACTTAAGCTATTTAAAGATAAATTATTTGCTGTACTTATTCTACTATTTTAAACAGAAAGATCATGACCGGCTACCGAAACCGGCCCTAAAGTTTATTATTAAGAATGGAAATTTTATACAAAAAGTGCATTATTTCTGAATTGTTTGTATTCTACCAAGAATCAACAGTGAACACTTTAAATGTGATTTTACTTACTTTAATTTTATCATTTCAAAAATAAACAATTTAATATTTTTCATATAAATAAAATGCTTTTTATGCCTCTGGTTCTTAATTACACATACAAGAGGCTTACTTAATATCACAATATTATTTTATTATTTTTAGGAATAACCAATAATTGAGTATGTTTACATAAATTAATGATAGACAATCTAAAATGCTTTGTAAGCATTAGAATTTTTTTTTTGTGACAATATCAGGTTTTGTTCTTACTAATAAAAACATCAACTAATATTAATGGCATAGCCGTGGTTAAACATAGTAATTCTGCTGAGGTGACTGAGAAAGCTTCTTACGCAAACTTTCTAAGTTTGAAAACTGATAAGAAAAGCTCGAACAAGCCGTGTCTCTATAATATCTCCCTTAGTTGCGTGAAATGTCTGAAACTTCTCTTGAAGATTACATCTCACCAAAAGAATTTCCAAGTGACCTTTTACTTATATTGCAGAAAAGCATGTAATGTTTGTCATTGAAAATATTGGAATACGAAACTTTAATACTTGTGACGATAAACATTTTTAATTATTAATAAACTAAGATGCATTAATTTCTGCTTATTTTGCTTCGATACGGTTTCTCCAAACTTATTGTTAAATTATAAAACTGACAAGGAAGCCCAATTTGGCCATTTTACACTCAATAGACTCTTTATTAGGTTTTGTCAATAGCATAACACGTTTACTTCAGCAAATCATTAAAATTTATATAAAATTATCAAATAGATAACGTTCATTTACACCTTAAAACGATTTCTTCTCAGCTAGATATGTCGTTTTCTAACGTAGAACATGCGATTTTTTAAGTAGACTTCAAATGCCAACATTTTAACAGTCAGGTCATTAAAAAAAAACACGGATCAATAAAATATTGTGAGAAAATTACTGTTTCTACTACCTGTTTTCAGGGTTGGATCTAGAGTAGAGAAAGTGTATGGAAACATCACAGACGTCCATGAAATTAGATATAAATGCAAACACCGATTGAAAAATCAGTTATCAAAAAATTTTACACTAAACTTCATGCCATTGATTGTGTGAATTTGTAAAACAAAAGCTTTGGACAGAATTTTACCAATAAATTAAAGTACTTTTCAAAATAATAGGTTTTTCTTGAAAGCTACAGCTTAAAATTAAAACAAGCTTCTGATTATTTGATTGATACTTCTAAACAATGTTTTGCAAGATATCTTCAGTCAAAACATATAATTCCACAAAAAAAAATGCAAATAACTCATGGTTTTATAAATAGAGATCTGCAAACTTAGCCATTTTATATTATATTTTTAAAAGGTAACTCGCAAGTCTATTGGAAAGATACTTAAACATACTTTCGATGGTTTCGGCGGTAACTTTGTGGAAGTTCATTTTAATAGAAATTTTAATTAACTTTGATTATTCCACGTATTGTGTTACAAATTGTGACACGTGTTTCGCCTCTTTCAGAGGCATCTTCAGACTTACTATCGCAAAGTTTGCTTAAGTAATGAAGCAAGATTGATTCTAACATTTTAAATTATAAAATTACAAAATTGAGGTTTGGGTTTTTCCTTTTAAGAGGAGCAAGGAGGGGGGGTGTAGAATCGAAATAAAACAAACAGATAATGATACTAATAATACTAATGAGTTTTAGTCAATCAGATTGGGATTTTTCCTTTTTAAGGGAAGCAAAGAGGGGATTATAAAATTGAAACAGTGCAAACAAATTTAATCATACTACTAATGACGTTAAACATTACAAACTATTAAACTAATGAGCTACAATTAATCAGCTAGGTTTGTGATTACTCTATTAATTGGAAACAATTTGAGTAACGGGGAACCACCTGTGCTATTAAGAATATTATTTAATAATATTTCTTTTTTGTTAAGAGTTTTATTAATTTCTAAAAATTCTAAGCTATTCATCTTTAAACCCTTTTTATTTACTCGGTGGAGTATTTCTGAATTACAAATCTGATTAAAATTATGATTATTTTCTATTTGTAACACAATACGTGGAATAATCAAAGTTAATTAAAATTTCTATTATACTTAAACATACTTATTCTTTACATTGCTCTTAAGGTGTGGTACGTTTTCATTCACATTTTATATAACTTTAGTTCTTTACCTTACTAATTTTCACCTTATTTTATAGAGTCAGGACTATTTTTACACGTGAGTTTAATACAAAATGTCCCAAACGTTGCAAAAGCTGTGCTTCGTTAACTTCACAGAGCGAAAAATTTGGACTCCTATTGACCCAGATCTCCTTAGCGACCTAAAAAGCGATTCAATTGACAATCTTATAGTGCTACCTGTCTGAATTATCGCCCATAAAGCTAAAGTGGTTTCCGAAGAAATTTTATGGAGCTTCTCAATTGACGTCTCCACCGCAGAATTTTATGTTTTTATGAATTATTAAATAGCCAAATTTATGGAAAAATTATCTTACATACATACATACAAACATGCAAATATTTAATTTGAATAAAATTATAATTTTATTGAAGGGGAAATAAATGTCTCGAGTCCCAGGATGTCCCGGGACTTTGACTTTATCATGCCTTGAGTCCCGGGACTTAAAAAACGTGTGTAATATAATACTAAAAATGTATAGTATTATAATACTTTAGCTCATATTTAAATAATATTATTCCTTTTTTTATAACTTTAATATGAACGCTTATAAAGTTATAGAATTATTTATTTCTCTGTGAGTAATTTTATATTGTGAAGCATTTATTTACGCAGGAAAACGTGCATAAAATAAATTTGAAAGTTATTAATTGTTGCTATGCGGATATCATCAAATGGCAGGCGTGTTTATAGTTTTACTGAGATTATCATTATTTATACCCTTCCTTAAACTTATCTTCCAACTAATAAATAGCCTGTAATCTAGTGAGTAATTCCTTCTGTCAAAACTTTGACACACTCGCACATCATTCATGTTCTTGTTAGTTTTTGTGAATAGTACGTTGAATTCGCTCAGATACAAATAATCAGTTTTAAAAAGGTTGTCTTATAGGCCGTTGCTTATGTACAAGTGAGTCCATGTTATTTTTAAAAAAATGTAGAATAGAGCAGTATTAGTTCGTTAATGTTTATTTGTAAAATAAAATATCGTTTTCGCGGTGCTTTCATATTTTCCTTGCTTTATGAGAATACAATTTCATTTGTGTACAATATTTAAAAAAAAAATAGATAAAGTGGCCAACGGAGAACATTTTATACTTTTTGCTTTAGTGAAATGTTACGCAAGATTTTTTTAACACAAAATTGTCGCAAATTCATTATATATGTGACGGGAATTCTCCATGCAAAAATACGCGAATCCCAGTTACGGTAATACTACATATTAAAAAAAATCCATGTATTGGGTATTCGGAAACTTTCTGAATATGTCACTTTAACACTCCCCTTATGGTACTAAAAAATACTTCCGATATGTTGCCGGTCTTTTAGTTACCAAGTGAAAAACATTTAATTTTTTTTAATATACGTCCTAGGTTTTTACCGTCCATCAAATGTTAAGCCATGTTTTTTCACTTGTTTCCTTGAACGCTAGCAACATATCGTAATAAAGTATTTTTTAGAACCGTACGGGAAGTGTCAATTAAATGAGCTCACTTTAAATATTGTTGGGAAGGAATTATAGTTTTAAAAAATACTTCTTTATGCTTATTTTTCATTTTTTATTTAAACATCAAGACAGGTTTTCATCATCATTTCTAACTTCTACGCCAGTAGCAGGTGAGTTTTTTACGTACAGAAGTCTCTTATTTAATTACTCTTAAAAATAAATTGAAATCATCAATTCCATACTACGGAAGGTATATTATAAAATATAGTAAGTCTGCAGCAATATAAAAAATACGAATCTAAAGAAAAAGCATTATTGTTAAAATAACGAAATCTTAAAATGTGTTTTTCGTACGAACACTGCAGTAAAAAGCTTTATTTGTTCTTTACATAAATATTAATGTTTTTTCTTTTCCTGAACATTTTTTTTTGTAGACCACGGACCCGGCTAATCAAAATTAATTAAGCTTTTCTACACCATACAAATATTTTTTCAATCTACCGTATTGTTAAAAATATATACAGAATTTCAAAACCCTTACATAAACGAAGAAAGAAAAATTTAATGAAATATTTTCATTTAATTTATATCGTTCACACTCGGTGAAATCGTTTGATAAATAAAACAGTTTAGATGTTTAATGTATTTTTTTATTTGAACAGAAAGCTATTGTTCTTATCTACTCACAAATTGAAATTTTAATCAGTGTAGTGTAGAGGCGGTCATATGTTAAAAAAAGGTTAAGCCTTTTGTCCCAAAACCTCTCATATAAAATCGCTTTACCCTCTATAAACAAACCTCTGGTCGCCAAATTTTTTCTTCGGACATTTATTTTATATGCGGACTTTTTTTAAACAACAAATTTGATAGAGCATGCGCAGACGTGTTATGTCATTTCTTTTAGCTTGTAGCCGACTGATCAGCGTCGACTTGCAATGCCCACGAGTTCACGCTGTAGGAACACTTTCATTTTTCAATATATCGTTGTATTCGCAGGATTGCTTTTAGGTGATGCTTAAATACCTCTTAATCCAGTATTTTCCAACCTTATTGGTGCATGCCTCCTTTAAATGATTCAAAAATCACCATGCTCAACCCATATATTAAAATTTAACAGTTTTCAAAATTTCAATAATGAAAAGAAAAATTGCTTCAAATAAAAAAATCGAAAGTCAATAATGTTAACAAGTAAATAAGTAAATAAGTTAATAAGTAAATATGTACAACATGTCACATGCACAAGTTGGAAGAAAATAGCATTCAAATCAGTGCAATTTTTGTGGTTGGTCTGAGGTCTGAGCTGTGATGATTTTTTTATGTGTGGTACTAATTTAGTTCAATTTAATCGTAAACCTTCACGGTTTGTAATATCAAGGCGATTTTTGTTTGACAATAACAAATCATTTACAGCGCTTAAGCCGCAGTTAGCTTAATATTATGATTATGATAATGGTAACTGTGTTTTTTTGATAAACTTGACTTAATTAGAAAATAATTATATTTCATCTTGAAAACTTTAAAATATGAATCATTTTGAAATTGTAATAGTTTTTGTTGATATTGCATGGCCACATCAGTTATATTTACCAAAATCGAGTTTTAAAGTTCTAAAGACGTTTTAATCTAAAAATCTGTTTGCGATACTTTAATACAAATATTGTACAAATACAAATATTGCCCTACACAAAATATTATTGTCTCACGTTGAAAATTGCTGCCTCAACCCAGCGTTCAAGGCAATCTTTCGAGAGAGAAGAGTCAAGATATCAAGAAAAAAATAAATCAAAAGGATCAGAGAACTGTTAATATACTTATTTGTATTGTAAAAACATTATGAGCTCAAAAGTTAATGTCTGAAGAGCCGCAAACGTTTATGCAGCTCGTAAGCCGCGATTCGCCAGCCCTCGTCCTAACTTATCTTATCTAAAAAAATCTAAAAACATATTCTTATTTTTCTGTCATTCTTTTATCCTAGCTCTATTTTATTCAGTGGCAGAATAATTAGTTGTTTTCGTTAAACAACATCTACTGAGGTAAATTTTATTAGAAGTCTATATGGTCCTCCGTCGGAGCAGATGTATTAAAAAACAATACACATACATTTATATTATTTTTACGTCAAACGTCAATTGAAAACACGTTCTTAACAAGTGGGTAGCGTGGAGTAAAGATTTTAATACTGATATCACCGAAGCCGTGATCGTGATATTAAAGGTGTTTTTTTAATACCAAAATAACGATTTTGAAAAAAAAATACCGATAAAACGGTATTTAGAATTATCCAAGATCGAATTATAAATGTGAAAAAACCATCACAAATTTAGATGAAATTGTTCGCGATTACTTGAAAAATTTTAGGTCTTGCAAGAGTTGTATCGTATTTGACAATTTTGCGAATTGATGAGATTTTCAATGATGTATTTTTTTTTTATAAAACAGTTATTTACGAAAATCACTCGTTTATGATTATTCAGCCTTTGTTTTGCGTTTTATTTATATATGTCGACAGTGCTGTTACCCCCTGAGACGTTTCTCATTTAAAGCGATATCAATATATACAATGGTTTACATTATAAAAACTTAGTTCGCTACAAAATGACAGATTTTATATCACGTACACTTCGTATATTATATTCTTAGGTGATTCTTCTTCACTTTGCTTTCTGAGCTTAGGCGATAAAGTAAGTTATTAATATTTATTCAAACAACTTTTCTTAGTTTTAAATAATTTTGTTTTATGAGAAGATACGGTTTATAAATTTTTACATAATACAAGTCTTGATAATTAAGCACATTTATTTTAGCTGTTTATAGGCTTTTTGTGCTATAAATTTTGTTTTAATGGTGCATATATTTAACAAAAACTACTGGTTATTGTATAAAATAAAATACATTAAAAATGTCTAGCAGTATTGAAATGAAAGTTATATTGTTATAGAAAGCCTTTTTATGGACTATTCCAGTAATAAAAAAACAATAGAAACTTTGAATGTCGATAGGTTGGTAAAGATATTTGGTAACAATTATTTTTCGTAGTAGAATAAATAGACATCGGGGCACATATCGACTGCCTTGCAGTATTTAAATTGTAAATTATTTAATTTTTAGAATAATGTTTAAGTTTGCTAACAATCATTTTTCGTAGTAGAAGAAATAGACCTCGGGGCATATATCGACAGCCCTGTAGTATTTAAATTGTAAATTATTTATTTCTTGGAATAATGTTTAAATTTGCTTACAATCATTTTTCGAAGTAGCATAAATTGACCTCGGGGCATATATCGACAGCCCTGCAGTATTTAAATTGTAAATTATCTAATTTTTGGAATAATGTTTAAGTTTGCTAACAATCATTTTTCGTAGTAGAAGATGTTAAAATAAAAGTCGAAATATAGTTCTATAAAATATCCATACCGTCATTAGAAAATTCCTAATACATGTAAGAAATTAAAAAGATTTTCAAGGGCGGATGCAAAATATAACCATACCTTCCAATAATTGAATCAATGACAATGATCAAAATCTGTCAATCAGCTCCGAAAAATCTTCGCCCAGCCCTCTAATTATATCTTCAAAAAATTGAATCAGTATATTTGATTATTTAAAAAACTTCGTAGCGATGCAAACATTCAAATAAAGTTCTCTCAATTTTATTACGATGCTTCAGTTCTAAGCCAGGAAATTTGAATTTTGAATATAAAAAGACGTCCATTCCAATTGGACGAACGACAAATTCAAAAATATGCGATTCAAAATAAACCGTTAGCATTGGTCGAAAAATGTGCGGTTCAAGATAAATTGTTATCATTGGTCGAAATACAAACGAAGACTTACAAACATACGGACCTTATCGACTATTAATGTGAAGATATCTTTGGCTTAGCAGCAATATCAATTATCAAATTGTAATTTTGAGTTGGACCGAAGTTTTTTTATAATCAACTTAAAAAAAAGACATTTTCAATTGTTTTATAAGTTTCTTAATAGCAAAGTGTCGAACTGTCACAGAGTGCTTAAAAATACTGGAAACAACTTTAACCATTGACTTATACGTGACATTGAGAAATTTGGAAGTCTTATTTGACGCTTGGAAGAGGGTGAGAACGGGATTGAGGGATGCTGGCATATCATTGAAGGAAACACATCAATTTGCGAGTGACAAAGAATCCTGAAGACGCTGCGTGGTTGCCAAATGATCTTCACAGGAATTTAATATCGCCAAAAAACACGAAAAGTACAACAACCGAGTACATTCTTGCGGTGGTCTAATATCAAAGTGACTGAAACAAAAATTCAGTTTATCTTGTTTTGCAGTTTTAATAAACAACGATTTAAAAATTTACAGTTCTAAATTTTTAATATCATACTTGATTTCCTTTTTTCATTATTTGTGTAGTATCAAAGGTTTTTTAGGATACAATATTAAACCTCTCAATATATTGCAAAATTAAGTCAACTAAATCTCATAACGATTAGTTTTAAATATTCAAAAATCTCTAATTCATGTGTCTTGAAATGACACTGAAAAGAAGAGGTTAAATTTATAAATAAAACAAGATTTTACAATTTGACATTTCTTAGTGTTTTTTCTTTAGTCGTTGTGACAAAATGTGAAATGTGAAATATACATTCTCTAAGGCAAAATAATTGAGTAAGGATAAAATTGATCAAACCAGGATATTTCAAAATGCTTGAAATTGTCATGAAAATTCTTTGCAGTAACAATAGTATATTGATTATGACTCTTAAAAATATCTTTTGACAAAAAAACGCTTGGGTAACTAAATAAATACTACATAGCAAATTGAATTTAGACAATCTGTTATATAGTACGTAGGTAACAATAGCACGAAGTGGGTTGCAGAAATTTGTATTTCAGCATAATCATAACTATTTTTACTTTGTTGCAAGCAAAATCACATGATTAGTGTGCGACCTTTATACATAAAAAAGATAAAGCCAAGCTACACTACGCTTACAAAAGTTAAAAAGTTACTTACCCTTTTATATATAGATTGAAGCAAATTTTTAAACATAAATAAATACCCATTATAAAGTTTATAAACCAGTATGACGTCACATAATATACCTGTAAATTTTACTGCATACTACCAATATTTTTACAAAAAAAATCCTCGACTTTATCAAACGCAAATTTTAAGAATCACGCTAAGTGTGCTATTTACCATTTTCATCAAGAAACACGATGAATTTACTTGAAAAATATATTTTCTTTCTTTACACAACTTTACCACCTTTTATGATGTTCACTGCCAATTCTTGTAAGAATGACGCTATATAAAAAAAACAAAAAACTGTTTTTTACTAATTCCACATTGATTATTAAAAATCAAGACTGGTCTCGCTAATCGCGTCCACTATCAACTGATGAAAATATAAATCGATACAATATATTACTTTACTATGTGACTGCCGATTCACTTACAAGTACACTTGTTCACTAGTGAATCGATACAACAAATCATCCTCAAGTGTATTAAAAATTAAGATAGGATTAATACTTATTCGTTGTTTAACACGATGAATTTAGTTTATTCGTTACTGGCGTTAAATTCCGTGGCTTTAATTTTTATACTACCTCAACTAATTTGATCGGTCTATCGCCTTTTTACCTCAATCGCTTGCTACTAGCACTCGTTAAGTCTTGTTTTGTGATACTACATCCATCCATTGAAATCGTGACCTTCTATCGCTCTGTCTTTTCAAAAATACATAAGTCCGGCAAAGAGCTTTGAGAAACCTGACAACTTCTAGTTCACCGTAGAGATGATTTAGTCATAGTTGTTCTGACGCTTTCAAATATCATACTCGCATACAGAATCAACACAAATGGAAAAACCTTACAATCAAATACTTTTATGGTTTAAGTTAATTGAGTTTACTAAATGAATATTTTTTTTAATAAACAGTCTTTGTAATGAACCATTTTTTTCTTAAATTATACATATCAATTAAGATTATGTTTTTGCGAAACCGCTAAATAAATACTTCAAACTTTTTTGATTAGATAGATTACCTTTCCTTAATAATATTATAATCTTGGTTACGTGAAGAAATTACTAAAGTATGTAACATTCTTAATTTAGTCACGTATTACATCTCGTTTCTTACGACTTTGTCATTCGACACTTTTAAAAGCTGACTAACATACTAAGTGCTGATAATATGATGAGCATTTTATAAGAAAGTTATGAACTACATACATTCAATATGTTCTATCGATGTATTAACGTTTTTTCGTCGTACACTAAAAAATTTCAAATTGAACATATTAAAATACATAATTGTCTCCATGTATGTGTCTATCTGTAACTTAACACACACTTTTTTTTTTCATTGTCAACGCATCCAAAAAGTGTGTGCACACTATTTCTGTCTCTCTATCTGCTTGCGCATTGTTTGCATAACGCATATTGAGCAAATGTTAACAGGTAACACTTTCGCCTAGTAATATATTTTTATTGACATTCCATATATCTACACTATTTAATAAATGCGATATTAACTTATGATTTCCTTAAATATAAAGATAAATAATATCTGAGGTAATTTTTAAAGATTTTTTCTAAAAAAATATATTTTATTGTGATTAAAAAAAATTGCCTTTTGAAGTGATTTTTATGTAAAAGTAGAATTCAAACACTACATAACTACTTATATATATATACGGGCCAAAGGAGAATGTAAAGAGAAGATCACACAAAATTTCAAATAAATCGATTTGGTAAAACTTGAGATATTATGCACGCCAGCTTGAAAAAAGTAGTTTCGAGAAAAACGCGTTTAAAGTTTTGAGTTTCGATTTGTTCTGGTCGGACCAGCATAGTTGCTGCGTCACCAAAATTGCTGACATACTCTCATATGCCCAAACTTTAGAAAAATATAAAAAAGAAAGAATCGATTTTTTCTAATTTCTAGACTAGAATACCCCCTTAAACCAAGTAGAACTATTAAGGGTCTAAATAACAACTGGTAATACAACTAATAAAGGTTTTTACCGCTTGATATACATAATAATGAGTTATATTTTTATTAATCTATACTTGCAGATTAATTGCACGTAGATATAATAATGTACTACGTCATTGAGAAAACTTTTATGAAACAGCTTTGTTAGTGTCATAAATATAAATTTTCCGTCTGCACGTATGAGTAATTAATTTATTACTGTACTTGAAAACATACAATTACTTAGCCGCCAGCTCAATTATGTAATTTTCACAACCCCCGTTTGCGTTGTAATCAACAAAATATTAGACAAGTCTTTACATACCGTAATTTTCAATTTAACGTATTATGCGACAGTGACACACTGTTATATTATATGTAAGACGTAGAAGAAACAAAACATTCCGTGCATAATATACTTTATTTGTATGCATAATAATTCTGCGCGAACTCTATATTCCAACAAGCCCGGTCCGCAAACCGGGTACTGATGGAAAAAGCGATATATATTTTAAGCTCAGCGGTTCTATTCTTGTGATTATTTTGGACAGTTTTTAATGCTAAACAGCTGTTGGATGATCTGTATTTTAGACCGTTGAAAATAAGTATTATCCACGTGGAAATTATGCATTATATTAATAACAACACACTGATTTTACTTTGTAGAAATGCATTATATTAATAAAAACACAATATTCTTTTGTACTTTATTCCACTTTATTTGAAAGGTCAATAAAGTGGAATAAAGTACAAAAGAATATTGTGTTTTTATTAATATAATGCATTTTTACAAAGTATTGACAGTAAATCAGTAACAACATTCACTCTATAAATATTTCTATGCAGGCAAATTTACGGATTTATTCAAGAATTTGTAGTAGAATACAGAGAATAATTTACAGAGGAATATTGTGTTTTTATTAAAAGTTTCTATTTTTGAAGCCGTCTGGACAAAGGTTTAGTGGCAATATCATGATTTTATTACATTCTAGGTTCACAATCGAATGGTATTTCTCGAATACTGCAGTCTTTTTGTTCATCTAATTTTGCTTAAGTATATTTATTTATTCTTAATCTTAGTTAAATTATTTTTTTCCTAAAAAGAAGCCCTACAGTGATTTTGTTTTTTGTCAACGAATAAATTATAGTATATTTTAGTTGAAAATCATTGTATTTTACGTAAACACCGCCAGCCCAATTAGAATGAATGGCAAATATACTTAGTAATGCTATTTTAATACTTATTTTGGTCCGTCCACCAAGACAAGAAAATAATATTTATAATCTTAGCAAATCCATATATAACTCAAATTTATAATATTATATAATAATTCTAACAACTGTATCATACTATAAACTTTATGTTGTTATTGAATTTTACTTCCGATTTACCTGTAGATTGATATTATTTTCACGTTTTATTTCTTTTATGAGATCCTTATAGCATATTTTTATATTTGCTTTGGGAGTCGGCTTATAAAATATTGTTTTTTTATGACCCTTACTTATTGTAAAACAATATTTTTGCTTTTCATTTCCCGCACAGAAGTTAAGTCATAAAGTTTTTACGATATGTATTCATATTGTATATTAAACTTCAACGACTTTAGCATAAAATCCTTTTTCTTATTGTATTATGTACGCTTGTATACATTATTAAACAAAAATATGTTTTTTTTTATCTGGTATAGGTATATGTATACTGTATTGACATTCCTTACAATTTATTTCACGTATATTTTTTATATGGACAAAATGACGTGAATATGTTTTCCACTAAAACTTGTGTTAAGTGCTGTTATCATTTGAAAGATGTTATTTTGTAATCTTTTGACATACTTTGTCATTTTTTAAAAAATAAAATACGGTTTATAATAATTTGTCCACTTCTTGACAGTATGCATTTTTTGACTGACAATCATTATCAAATTCTCTAAATATGTAATTAAAAGTAAAACACCTTAGTTTTTGGTCATTCTAAAGATTGAAGGTAGCTTTCAACCACAATTATTATTGGAGAATTAAAAATCAATTGAAAAATATTATATTAATCTATTCGTTTATATGTTCAAAATATTTTTTTGTTTATCAAGAACTCTCATTTGTATCATGTATCATTTTTTTACTTTTTTGATAAATAATAAAAAGCGTTTGTATTTTTAATAATAATAAATATATTATATTATAGAATACTCTAAATCAGTAATATAACGACAATGTAGTATCTTTTTTCCATGCTTTGATTTAATTTTGTATTATTATAATAAATACATTTATTTAGGTTTGGGAAACCTTTTTTTATATTATATTTGAGCATTGCATCAAGAATAATTAGATATCACTAACGCTTATTAAATTAGGTCGTCTTTTTTTAGAATAAAAAAATACTAGAAACATTACCTAAATATAAATTTACCAGTATTGCAAGCCCAGATACCTATATCTGATATTAACGTCTCATATATTAAAGCCAGACGTCAAATGAAAAGTTAAGAGTCTAGTGTGTAATTATGCCAAAGAGAATGAGAAGAGAATTTAGCCGTTTAAGTTGACGTAATACTTTAGGACTATTTCATCCCAGCGAACAGAAAACGTTTTGTTTGAATACGTGTTCTCTATAAATCAGAAGTGAGATACCTTTTACGCATTTTTTCTTTGTACATATGTTTTTAATTTGCACCAAACAAATCATTCTAATGGAAGTAGTCCAATTAGACTAGGTTCTTATATAGTCTCTCTACCTCTATTTTTAAATGAGAAAGGATTGAAGAATAGGGACAGGACTAGAAGTATTTTAGTTCTCTTGAAATGCTTTTATGATCACATGAGTGGTAATGAATAACATGATTTCAAATACCCATGCTTTGAACACATTCATAAATGTATTAAACAAGTTAATTTGTTTTATTGTCTCTACTGATATTATTATTTGTGTTCACCACAACCAAATAAATGACGCTTGCCCACTCGGCTACAAGTCCGACTATTACTTTATATTTAAACTAAAAAATAAATTATTTTAGATACATTATGATTAATTTTTCTGATCAAATACACAATTCAAATAATATTGGTGTCTAAACACTAAAAAAGGTTTTAATGGCAGCATTGACCATTCCCATAATTCATTTTAGTGCTTTTAATGAATGATAAAAAAAACTTTATATTTTTGTATAGAAAGCGAAAATTGTTACCAATGTTCACATATATAGTTTTCAACCCCTGAAGTAGTTTTAACTTTGTTACTTTGAGCTATCCTAAATATGTAGGGGTAATTTAATTAGGGTGAAATAACTCGCACCTTAAATTGAAAAGCAGCTGTACACTTTGACTAAAATTATTTGAAGTTAGTATGCAGACTCACTAATTGTTATGAATTTCGTTTGATGAAAATATTGACTGTTATCTTATGATGGAATGCTCTTAGTATAAATGTGGATTAATGCGATATATACTTGTTTTGCTGGGATTATATTCATTACTTTCTTACTTACCATGAAAGGGTTCGTTACTTCATCGTATCATTGCATACTTCTGTTTTATAAAACAATATAAAAAATTTATAATAAACAGCGTCTAGACAGGACATTCGAAAGACACTTTATATAGATCTCCAGGTGTGAAAATCGCCAAGTACCGCTTTTTCAACTCTAAAAAAGTATTATAGCAAATAATTCCAGCATTAATGCTTATTGCAAACAAGCAATTTATTATCAACTCGACGAGAAAAGTCTAGCCACTAGACGACAGAGCTCAACGGAATTTAATGAAACATCAGCACAACCAGCATATACAAATAATTTTATTTGCTTAGTATATTGAAAATAATTGTTTGAATGTCCACGAAGAATATATTTTTTCAAATACATTAAAAATATATTTAACTTGGGTATAATTCAGGCATTTTACTGATTTCTATTATTTATCAGTATTCCTCTTCCAAAAACGTTGATAATATTTAAAAAGAATATCCCGATATGACATCCCAGAATCTTTGAATCTTTGTTTTTCAATGAAACATCAAAATAAGAATAAAAAAAACAAGAGTGTTTTTTTTTATTAAATAGCAACGTTATTATTTATTAGTTATAGAAAGATTTTCAAATGTTTTAACTAATTATTGTTGATTTCATAAAATATAATACAAATAGTCACAATATAGTAATACGGCCACTTTTTTGTATTATTTCAATTCACAGTTAATTTATATTAAAGAGTAGATTTCAGATGCATCGCTTATTTTACATAAAAAAATAATTTACGCCATTCAAATGAATTTATGAAAATAAAATTACTACTATTGCGCATTATAATAACACTAAAAGCAATGGTAGTTACTGTTGTTTGTTGCAATCCTTTTACCCTAAAAAAAATCGACGACTTCCATCATACAAGCGATATGACCAAAACTTTCAATTCATTTTTCTGCTACCCTGATACTTTTGTAATCCGAGACACGTAGAGCATTTCGTCTTAGGGGTTTGTTCCGCGTTATGAGACCCGCATAGCAATTGTATCAGATGAACCCAAAAACAATCTGACCTCTCGTTATGTGTTTCCGTGCATCTTTTTGACGATGACAGTTACATATAAAGCAAGATTTTCAGTATACACCGATCTCTCGATTTACACGGTAGATAGGTTCCTGAGAAAAACGTGTAAATCGAAATTGTGTATTTTTTAATGTAAAACCGTGTAAATCGAAAAGTACACGAAAAACGCATAATTTGGGTGTTTTCTAAAATACATAAAAAACAAAATTATTAAAAAGTATAAACATACGTATTCTTTTATTAATTAAATCACTAATGGTTCTTATTGAAGCTTCATTCATGCTATACAATCTAGCAACATCTATAACTCTTTCTCCGTTTTGTAAAAGATCCAATATTTTTATTTTTTTGCTAACGAAATAACTTTTCTTTTTACTTCTTTCGACATAATAAGGCTACAAATATTATTCAAGATATAAAACACGTAATTAAAAATAATGTACTCGTTTTTTACTTACGAATATGAAGAATTAAGATTTTCAAGTTAACTTTTTTAAACCGTGTAAAAGCGAAAACGTGTAAAAAAGGTACCGTGTAAATCGAGGGATAGGTGTATACAATTTATAAATTATATGAAAACTATTTGTGGATAAACATTTTTTTTTTACTCATGTCCGCTCCCAATGTGAAACACATGGCTTCCCAATGGAGATATCTAAGTAGATTTTTTCTACAAGAATTGCTTGCTACCCAGCTGCTTAACCGCTCTTTTTTGGAAGAGGGTAGGGATAGAAAGGATAAGGTGAGCACAGGACTATTGGTTAGCTAATCGCTCTCACTATGCTCTATTGTTTTAGGGGTGGAAGAGTAAAAGGAAAACGTTCAGACATCACATACCTTCGAACAGAAATTGATTGAAAAAAATGCTGTTCGTATTGGGATTCAAACCAGTGAAATCTGGCATGGAAGCCAAAGACGTTGATCACTGTGCCATATACTCTAAAAGTAGTAACAGCATATTAAATTGATGTTTTTTTTATATATTAATAATATACATTCTTCTTGGTGTTTATATTACATTGCGAAAAATATCATACTATGTTAAATCAAAACAATGCCGACGTCTTTTTAAGCTTTTAATTTATTTTTCTTTTAATGTTTTTCACATATAAACAAGATACCATATTTTACATATTCAATAAATGTGGCGTTAAAATAGAGATGGCAACACGATAATAAAAATTAAAAAATGTATTGTATTGTGAAAAAAATATTTTATCATTTAAATTTGGTTATTATTTAATATAAACCTGTTTTGTTTTATTTATATACTGGTATATCATAATGTTAAATTTGCTTTCTTTTTTATTTTAATGCTCTTTTAGATCTTATAAAAACACACACAAATAAATTAATGTTGTTTTATTTAAATAACAGGTGCATTTAAGAATGAAAGAAAGCCAAAAGCTTTCCTTTCAACTTTTAAAACTACAGTAATAAATTTTCAAAACATTACATATTCATAATGTAGTTTTACAAACATCCAAGTGAATAATTGCACAAAAGTGCAACAAGTTACTTCTGAGCTACGATTTCATGCACAGTACTGGTATATTGCAATGTAATGTTGATGTTCATAAATAATTTACTTCTATAAAATAATTTGGTACGCACTTATCCTTATTTAAAAAGCTCCGTCATGTCATTATTATTATATACTCTGCCTTAACCCATTTTTGCCCGAATTTTTTTTTCTCAAAATTTATAATAAATTTAATAAATCATAATGATATATAATACAAAACATTTTTTTTTTTTTGCATTCGTATTGTTTTTATACAAGTTTTTCGAGATGTTCCAAATATGGAACACTGGGAATACAATGATGTAGACGTTATAAAACTAAAATAAGAAATAAAGTTTATTTCAACACAAATAACCTTATTAAATAGTGTACATTGAAGTAAAGTTATGTTAATATAATACATAAACATTAATTATTGAAAATGGAAAATTTTGAAACATACTTCATGAAAATTGATTGAGGACATTTTTCACAACATTTTGTGGATTTTTTTTACAAAGTGCACATCGATTTTTTTATCAGCTGGAATCATCCAATGATCTACCCGATCATATTGAATATTGACAGGCACCCTGATAAATAAATCTTTTGAAGATTTTGGCCTTCCTCCCCTCTTAATGGGATTTCCATTAATTTTTAAGTACTATATTTCTTCTAAATTTCAAGTAATTTAACTTTTTATTTTCTGGATTTTTTCTATAAAGTTGCCAAGCATTGTGAATTGCAGTATCCAAACAAAAGCTAAAAGGTACCCACCACCATTTTTTAGATTTGATGGATACTCGATAGTTATCTATATTTTCATACATTCGATCTATTTCACCCATATACTTGTTTTATTTTGATACGACATTTGGTCGATAGATTGGTAGCTTTTTTGAGGATATCCATTTTTGAGCATGTCCTATTGGTTCTTCTACTAGATCGCAGGATCTAACAGTGAGAACAACTTGGTTGTCATTCCAAACTGTAATAGTAATGCCAGTTTTGGTGTCAGTACAAAATTCATATGTTAACATTTCCATTTTCATCACCGCTGTCCTCTTCAGTCTTAACGTCGTCTTCGGGAGGTGTTATAACCACATCTACGCATTTAACATCCTTCCAAGAATTTTTGTCATCAATTTTTTCCATCTCTGATGTTGTTAAAATTCTGGGGGGAAAAAATTGACATGTTGTTATAATCCCAGTGTTCCAATTTAGGAACATGCATAATATTGTGAATAAAAAAGTTACATATGGATTTTTTTTAAAAAAATACTTCACACAACTGATCTAAAACATTAAGAGATTATAATAAATATGGTCAATATGTAATAAATGTGTAAACTTACTTGTCAGGTGACATTTTCTGTTGAACGTAATTGGTGCAAATAAAAAAACACTGCTCACTCCGACAGGTTCAAATCTGAAAAAATACTACACTAGACGATACTCACGCTTGTTAACTGCTGACTGATGAAATTTTAACTTTATTGTGTCATGCATAATGAAGTTGGGGTAAAAATACTAAATGTTCCAATAATGGAACACTAGGCAAAAATGGGTTAAATAATAGGAAACATTATTCTGAGTTAATACACATTTAAAGCATTTTTTAAATAACGTTTTTATATTAATAAAATGATATAAATATAAAGTATTTTATAAAGATTCATTTTATTAACTGGACGAGTATGTGAACGAACATGTTTTGATATTTTACAAAATTTGCTTTGACATTTAAATATTTCACGGAATGAATTTTGCTGTTTATAATAATAATATTTTGTCATTTACTCCCAGACATTTTGTTCTACCTTGGTATCTAAGCATAGTAAGCCTAAGAATACGGTTCAACTAAACTCCTGTCTGTTCGTGGCTTACGAGATAATCTACTGATTAATAGATGAATCTTTAATAAGGATGACAATGTTACTAAGGGAACCAACAACGTTTAAATCCTTTTAAATGGCTTAAGTATCAAATTGTACTTTGGTTTAAACATTTTCTCTTGAATAACTTTTACAAATAGAAATTTTCAAAACATGTTTAAAAATGAACGGAATAAGTAAAACACTTTTAATTTTTGATGTTTTTAATGTTTAAATTATTTTTCAATCTAAATTCGTATACTTTGCCAAGTCATGCCCACTAAAAAAGGTAGTAGTAAGCGTATCGTTCATCTCATCCTCCGTTATCAGGTAGTTAAGACAAAATAAGATTGTTCAAAGACCTATGTTTTCAAAAATAAAATGACAATTATAACAATAATTTTAGTTCTTACGTAATTTTCTAACACTTTTGATGACTATTTTGCCATCAAGCTAACAATAGCGATATACAGAATTCTTTTGAAACTAAATATACCGTAATGTTTGAATTTTTCAACTTCTTTTTTTATATTTTTGGATTTTATTCCTTCACTGTGCAAACCAATTGTATAACAGCCGAAAATTATTGACCGATAACCCTTAAATTGTATCATATTGTATAGCAATTTTAGTATACTATCTTTCATAGTGTGATGCCACCAAATCACGCCAAATAATTTACATGTTTCGTTCTTATAAATAAATCGCTGTTATTCAAGGCAGCGCGGAGAACAGTTTAAATTTTATTGATTGCTTTATTATTATTTTCATCCCTGGAAATACAAGCAACTGAAAGCGAGTTGAAATATGCAGCCAGAACTTTGAGTCACTGAACTCGCTTTATGTTTTACAGGTAAACAAACTACGAACATTGTCACATTCTCCGAGCTTAAAGCAACTATTTTATTTTTATTTTACTAACTTACACGTGCAATAGAAGTTTTTTACTATTATCTTTCTTTTTTTTCATTGTACGTTTGAATATCATCAGATTTATTTTCAGTGGAAATAATTAACAAGACATTGTCTGCTTTGCTTATTATCCGGGCATTATTAATGATGATAAATAGTGCTGCTTTATTTTACGATTGCGCGTTTTATACATTTTTTAGACCTTTGAAAAAAATCTTATTCAATAAAATGTCTCATTGTAAAAATATATCACTTTATTTTTATAATAAAAATTGCGTAGAAAAATTATATTTATACTTAATAAATTAGTAAATATTCTTTTTTAGAGTGTTTAAATCATACGGGAAAAAATGTATGACACAATTAAATGTTGAATTAATTCAGTTACGATGGTTAGTGATTTAAATAATTTAATATATACATATAAATTTGTAGCAAAAGGTATGGATATCTACATTTTTTATTATGAATGTAATTTTACATACTTTTAATCAAATCCTTAAAGATTCAGATAAAGAGAGTTATTCAACAGCCGTTAAACTTTTGTTATTCCCGTGTTTGTTTCATTAAAAACCTTTAAAGGTGAGGTTGAGAAACAGGATACAAAGTCCAATGGCATCAAACTTTGTTAAAAAAATGTATATATATTATATATATAATATATATAATATATATACATTATATATAATACATATACTACCACGCGTAATTTTAAAATACTCAATCTAAATATTTTATACTTCACATCCAAGTAAAAAATACATTTCAGAGTGTCATAAATTACTCTTTACAACCAACCATATTCTGAATTTGTGCAAGTTTGCTTCTTGTCATGTTTTGTTAGGCTTGGCAGTCTGACTGACATAAATGAAAACGGGATGCAATTAATATTTTGAAACTTCACAATGCTTTTCACTTGTCGTGTCATATACGAGAAAATAATATACGTATGATATCAGCTTTGTACAGCTGTGAAGACTCACCTTTAAATCCGATATTGTCATGTATATTACAATGATATTATTGAACATAGTGAATTTCAAAATATGTTTACATTAATGCAATAGATAAACAATTATTACTCGAATAAAAACACTATAAATTTTATAATACAACATTAGATTTACATAATCAACGGCTATATCATAATACAATAATTATTAGTATACGTATTATGCAAGGAATTTTTCCACATCATAATTTTGTTTTATGTCTTATATAATTACTAGCTGACCCAACGAACTTCGTACTGCCTCAGAATCAATAAGTGTTGTGTTAACTTGATAACTTGAAACATGATGACTACCGAGCCAACCTTTAGTTGTAAATTGTGCGGTGGCAAGCCAGGCAGATCCAATGAGCTTAAAAATTCAGTTGGATAGTTGGTTGCTTCGTCTTCGTTTGTTACACGGTCGTTAGATTTGAAGGAATGTAGTAGACCAACAATTTTGGTTTTGAATTGTAAATGATCCACATCTTTGTTCTTAGCCGCAAGAATTGCTCGTTCACTCAACCAATTGTGTTTTTGTGATTAGATGTTCGGAAACATTTTGTTGATGAAGCCGTCCTTCGTTGAGATGAAATTGTTAAAATTCGGCGGAAACGAAATCAATCCGTTCGATTCGTCAACAGGAACACGGTCGTTACCGACGATAGTCAGCAATTGCTTAGAGAAATCTTCGGCAGATGGATCGTTTAGCAATGCAACTCGCATGTTTGTCGTCATCTGAATTTTCTTCACATAGAGCCAGAGTCAATGATTTGAGGCAAGCGTTTATTTCATCGGCAGCGGTTGATCTTGGAATGACTGGTAGTGTTAGGCGGAAATCACCAGATAGTAGAACCATTGCGCCTCCAAAAGATCTTGAGTCATTGCACAGATCTTTCATCGGCAACGGCTGATCTTGGAATGACTGGTAGTGTTTGGCGGAAATCGCCAGATAGTAGAATCATTGCGCCTCCAAATATCTTGAGTCATTGCACAGATCTTTCATAATTATTCTGCTGATGGATGTCTGGCCGGAGTTATAGGTTATTTCCCTATTTCTAAAATAGCTTTGAAACATTGCGTATAAGTTATGGGCTGTCCTCAGGGCTCCGTTCTGAGGCCTCTGCTCTGGAATATTCTTTTCGATGACCTATAGACACTATCATTACCACCGGATTGCACGATCATTGCCTATGCTGATGACGCGCTTCTTATTGTAGGAGCGAACAGTCACGCGGGTCTTGAGCGTGCATCTACAGGTGCATTGGCTAATTTCTTAAACTGGGGAAAGGTAAATCGGCTTTCATTTGCACCTGCGAAAACCGAATCCCATCTTCTCAAAGGAGGAACTAAACTTGACATTTTAAAACGGTCACCACATATCCGCATGGGTTTAGCCTCTATACGAGTATCAAAGCAGGTAAAGTACTTAGGCGTCATCCTTGATGACAAGCTCTCATTCCAGCAACATGCCAAGACAGTTGTTAACAAAGCCAACTTAGCTTATCTCAAAACATCAAGACTGGCTGGCAAAAACTGGGGACTAAAACCAAGGGCTCTTAAAATTGCCTATGGGGCGATTTTCATTGGGATTGATGGGTACGCGTCTAGCGTATGGCATCATAGAACTAACATCAGTTTCGTTAAGAAGACATTACTGAGTGGACAACGGCTTGCACTAATATCACTAACAAAAGCGTACAGGACAACGTCTACGGATGCGCTTCCAGTCCTGGCTGGGGTGCTACCACTGGATTTGCACATTCAGTTACGTGGAGTAATTACTCTTTTAGTGAAGGTAATTGATACATCTATAGGGAGCGTTCAGATAGCGGTTCCTTCTCGCCAGGAGACGCCTGAGGGTCACAGCTATCGCTCGTTTGTTGGAAAGCTTGTGCTGACAACTGTCGTCGCAATATGGCAGACCAGATGAGCTGTGTCTTCTAAGGGACGTCAAACGTATCAGTTTTCCCGGACGTGTCCTGGAGGCTTGCAACAAAATCACTAACACCATCACATTGGACTTGCCAGTTTCTAACCGGCCATGGTAAGTTCAATACAAAACTATTCGCGCTGGGCAAGTTAGTTTTAAGGCCGGATTGCTCTTGTGGGTATGCCGAGCAGGACGTTAATCACGTTCTGTGGGACTGCCTTGAGATGGAGTCCGAACGAGCAGAATTGTTTGCTGTGGTCCGTCCTCACACGGGCCCAATAGGCCACGCCGACTTCATTGCAATCAAAGCTAACTTCACGGCATTTGAAAAGTTTGCCAATTTATATGGGGATCGTCACAACCTTGACTCCTCTTTAGAGTCAAACTCGTCTACATCGACGAGCTCTCAGTATACGGACTATACACAAGATACTTAATATCAACTTGATTTAAGTGGCTGAGCTAGTCACACTTTCATTATTACTAGTATTATTATTATTTTAAGCACATTAGTGCATGGTTCAAAATCAGTCCTGTGCAGTTCTGTTCGGGCCAAGAATGTGAGGGGTGAACTCCTTTTTTCTGTCGATAGCGTTGTGGAAGGCGGGCATTAAACGTTTTATTTATTTATTTAATTAATTAACATTGTACAAGGTTGACAAATTATGAATTTAAAACTTTTACAATGGAGAAAAAAAATAGTATAATTTAATATTAAACGGAGTAAAAAAAAAGTGGCAAGGAAGTTAACTGAGTAAGCTCCGACGAACTCTACTTTAATACATAAAAAAATAGTATTAGTCGGAACTCACCCACGTCTACGTGGAATATGACGACATCCGAAGCAATATTGTTGAACACCGTTAAAGCTCTCCCCAGTGGCATCCCCATTGGCAGGCTGGTTCTACACCTTGGGAGAACAAACAATTCATGTCCACGATTTCTCAAAAAATAATCAGTAACATTTAGATTCACATTCTCAAGAATGGTGGAATTCTCATTTTGGCCTCGTATAAGTCGAAAGAAATATATGGCCAGATACATTTCTCTTCGAACGTTCAAGCTATTAAAGTACACAACGGGTGGTGGTGGGAAACCAACTTAGATCTTTCATAGTTCGATTGAGTGCTTCCATTGCGCATTTGTGCGCCATTGTCCATTAATCCCAGGTGATGATTGTATTTCTTACCAAAAATTTGGCCATTGCTGAGTGTTTCGTAATCTTGCATGTCGGTTTTTCAGTGGTTTGAAGGTTTAACGGCAATTTCAACGCTGAGTAAGCCGTTCGGCATCCTTCTTTCTACGTTGCCGCTATTCCAGAAAAAGAAACTATTACAGCAATTTTATATCTCGCACGAACAGTGGCCATAATCAATGACATTAGGAATGTCTTCTCAGCTTCACCGGGCGCATCGAGAAAAATAAGCCACCATTTCCATCATCGATAACCTTCATTAACGTATCGTACAGTTCCTTCTGTTGAGGGTTCAGCAGTGGAACAATTGTTCAAACTGATTGGTTCAATGCAACTAGATCATATTCACGTTTACGTTCCGATTCTCGATTGAAAGCGTCGTTCATTCCACGACCTGGCGTTGGCATTCCTAACATGACTAACAAACTGCCGCACATAAGGTAACACATGTCTTCGATTAAAAGCAAAGCCTGGTTATATATCTCTTTATTCATCTCGAGATCGGGATTCCCTGAACTAACACGAATTCGATGTAAAATGTATTCGGACATGTCATCCTTGTACTTGTTCCACAGTTCACGGGGATTCAATGGGAAGCATGTCAAAATAATGATAGAAAATAATGTGCGTATCTGATAGCGATTGTCATGTGTCATTCTGGTGGTCAGGAACCGCATCGCCTTGCTTTTGACGTTCAAATGTCTTCGATGTAGCGTTCCAAGTGTAATAATTTGGCATCGCAGAGTAGAGCAACGTTCGTGCAAACAGCGTAATATTGTTGTCAAAAAATTATCATACCTAATTATAAACATAACTTTATTTTAATATTATCCGATTTTCTTTCGTTTTCATTTCATATCATTGATTTTTTTATTCTTATCCATACTCTAAATAAAAAAATATTTAAATGTCAATTGTATGCAAAAGAAGCAGAAACAAATTTATTTTGGAAACGTTGCCATCTAGTGGATGAAATCAGCATACAACGACATTTTCATTATTTCAAGCTGTTCGTCATTTGAAAACTGTATGAGAATATTATTTTTTTTCATAATTTCTTCTCCGTGATATTTTTTCGATGTCTTAATGCTTACTCTGCTATTCTAGGCGGAGACGAGTTTAATAAATTAAATAAACGTGGTATAAATAACCCGACTTTGTTTCATAGATTTAAGAACTCAAAGAAAATGGTTTTAATTTATTTCATAAATGAAATAAAATTTTCAGCTCATAATTCCAAGTAGGAAGTACGTGCAAATTCCAAATTAATAACGTGGCCAACATTTTTAAAAAATCACGAATAAATAAATATTTCACTGTAAAAATAGCTTAAATATAAATATGAAGTACATGCAAGGGATGTAGCACCGTGTAACAAGAGAGTCCAGTGTATAGTATAATGAAATTAAAACATTTTACATTAAAAAAAAACATATTTTAAATATTACTCTTTTGTTATCTGACATTACAAATAAAAGATGGTATTATATTGTTTAGAGAGTTTTCGATTAGACATAAAAATCGAATTGTAAAACTTAAACAATTTCGTTAATTTTCTTGATTGGACAATTTGACTCTCACGTTAAATAAAATGAGATATACAAAACTTAACTATGTTATTCAGTAAAACCAATTTATATCATAGTACCGAGAAAATCGATTAGCATTATTTATGATTTTCACCATTAAGTTTAGTTATTAAATTAAATATAGATGTTCTATTATGCCAAACTGGTGAAATTACTACTAAACAAACGGATAATCTTTTGAAAATTGATTCCTTGTTCATTTAATATAATCGAGATTCAACAACAATGTATAAATACTTTATACGTTCAAGGTAGGGCTTCCTACCCGAGTAGAACCGGAGCCAGGAAACTGGCTACCCACACGTATTTAAAGGAACCGAAAACCGAGTATTTTTTAACTGGTACTTGGTCCTTTAAACTGCAGTATATTTGATTTGTCGGTATTAAATATATATTTTTTTAAAGTGCAACATTCTCCGGATATATTTATTTTTCGTAAAACCCATCCAGAGATTAAGTGAATCTACTGGTAAACGCAGTCTCATACTAGAAAAGTTTTGATTGCTTTTAATCTCTCAATCGTCTTTAAAGGAAAGTGAACCTTTTTTGAAATGTGGTCTTAACGCTGTTCTACATCCTCTCTATCACCTGATGGCCAGGGTGTGGGACAGTGAGCGTTGTCCTAGGGACTGGGTGGACGGTGAGGCGTTAGCACTCCACAAAAAAGGTGATCTCCTCAGCTGTAATAATTACCGAAGCATAACTCTTTTAAGTATACCTGGGAAGGTAATGGCACACATTCTCTTGGCGAGAATAAGAGGTCCCATTATGAAAATACTCAGGAAAAATCAAGCGTGCTTCCTCCCTGGAAGGTCGTGTGTGTACCAAATACACAATCTTTGATGTCTCTTTCAGCAGAGCAATGAATTTAACAGTGCTCTAGCGTGTTGTTTCGTCGACTATGAGAAGGCATTTGATAGTCCACACAGACCCTCTTTGTGGAGGATACTAGATGCCTACGGGATCCCGCCAAAGGCTGTGGCCATTATCAAATCAGAGTAGGTAGTACAAAAAGAAGCTTGTCATTCGTTTAGGAATGGCTGGAGCCACAATCAACTCAATGCGAACTGTCTGGGACACACAGCTGTACTCGATTAAAACCAAATGCTACTTATTCAACACTTTCATTCTGCCGGTACTGCTTTACGGTTACGAATCATGGAACATGACGAAGACTGAGAAAAACCGTGTACTGAGCTTCGAGAACAGATGCTGGCGTCGGATAATGGGGGTGAGGTGGCTTGATTTTGTGAGGAATTCAGAGATAAGGGAGCGCACAAGACAGCGTCCCGTCACGTCAGTAGTTATGGAGAGACGTTGAAACTGGTTGGGTCACGTGCTGCGGATGCCTCCGGAAAGCCTCAATCCTGCCTGCTTCTTCTTTTGACCGGTGGGATTCCGGCGTCCCGGACGTCCGTCGGGTACTATCCATAGGATGTACTCGGCGGAACTGAGGGATGCTGGCATGTCATGGGATGAAGCAAAGCTATTGGCGGGAGACAGGAAAACATGGAGATGCCGTTTGGCGGCCATATGCTCCACATAGGGAGCGTACATAGCCAAAGAAGAACCTTTTCTTTTTCCCAAATTCTTTTTCTTTTAAATAAAAATATTAACAATTATACATGTGTTAAAGAATATATCAAAATATATTTTTATTTATTTGTAATTAAATCATAACTGTAATTAAATACTGCTGAGGGAAAAAAACCAACATCGAATATTTCTTATATAATACATATGCAAACTTATCTTTTAAAAAATTCAACTCTAGGTCATCGTATGAAAGTTGACAAAAATAACCCGGTTAGATTATGAAAAAAATGAGAACCGGGTAATGCATTTGGGTTGGTATTTGAATGCCCTAGTTCAAGAATGTTCTGAACATATTTAAAAATATCTTAACTAATATTCGGTCAACATATTTAAAAAAATAGATTTTTCTTCTGTCTAAATATTCCACTGTGAACATAGCATAAATATACAATATGATGGATTTTTTTTCAACTGTCTTTAAGATATTGTATATTTGCTAAGCCATACAAACTTTTAATACAGTTTAAATGAACTACTTAAGAAGTTTATGTATAAGAATTTTTTCTTACTCAGTCTTTTTTTAATGAGTATTAACAGAAAAAATTGCTACACAGACATCTACGCCTTCGGACAAGAAAGCTATTAATCGCTTGAAACATAATTTTAAGTAACTTTTCATATCAGAGCTCGAACTCGTGAACACTGCGTGCAAAACCACTGACTGACAACGCTACTATAAACCCGACAGATATTTTCTTTCAACAAATAAAAATTTTGTACCTAAAAATTAAACTACACCACGTAAATTTCGTGCAAGTTTAGATATCAACATAGTGTTGTGTACCTCGCAGTGCTCTTTTCAGTAATAATACTGTAGAAAAACACCTTAAGTTATATAAAATAAAATTACAACTTTGTAGTTCGACTTATTGTGTACAACATTCGTTTTAATATACCTGTAGTTTTTTTTTTGTAAATTTATCAGTATCAAAACTTACATTTTAGAAAAAATTCAATAAGTTCATCGTATTTTCATTCGTTTATTCTCGTAAAGTTTTTCAAATGAAAACACTATTATTAGCATTTGCACAATTCCCTTGAGGTCAAAAGTATCACAGTGTCGTGCATACAACGTTACTTTTACTGCGGGTGGTGTCGTCGTCATCCCTCGGGTGTTTTACCAACATACATATTCTACGATGTCAGCAATATGTTACAAATTTTAAAAAAATCTTCTTGATTATTGTTCTGTTTAATTTATGCAAACTACGAACACAATAAGAATATTTCAAATAATCTCAAGGTAGATTTAATTCGGAATTTAAAACACAACATCAAATATATAATTAAAACAAGATATTTTTTTCAGATTGGTTTAAAGTTATAGATAATATAATATTTATATTTTCCATGTGTTTAAATAATATTTATAGTCTTGATATCTGAAATTTTCTAAATATGAAAATTTCTGTATACAAAAAGAGTCTTGTTCAAAAGAATCAATGTACGTAGTTTTCTTCTACGGATAATTGATGTACGGAATATGGAGTACGGAGTGTTTGGTTGAATATTGCACGGAGAATCACGTAACCAATAAATCTCAGTGTTTATCAGTTTTAATTATTTGCTGCGTTGTTATACAAATAAACCGTCAATACAAAAGTTTTGAAATATAATGACACGACAGCTGAAAGTTTTATTCTTCAAAAGGCAAGTCATGTAACATTTAAAATATCTCAGCAAACTGTATTTTTTTTCAACTTAATTGATAGGCTGTAATAAACAAAATCTCTTTGTCTTTATCAATTTATTTTTTTGAATTCTTTGACATTGATTAAATTTTCATGACAGTTTTTAATCAAAATGCTTTGAATCTTTTATTAAAATGTATTTTTGTATTTAAATCATTTTGTATATATTATAAATCGCCTATGTATATTATAAATTTTCTGATCTGTAGTGCAGTGGCAAATTTCATTGGCTTCCTTGATAGATCTCGCGATTGCTTGTACGAATAAGATTTTTTAATTGTTTAAATCGATTTCTGTTCAAAAGCGTAGTCTTCACACACACAATTACGTACAGTGTAAAATTTAACAAATAGCGAAGAAGATCATGGCTAATCATTACAAAATTCCTAACATGTTTTTTTGACTAGATGGTATATCCACTGTGGAAAGGAAAAAGGTTTTTTATTTAAAATCATAATGTATACAGCTTGATACACGTTCTATCAAACGGATGTAAGCTACAAATGCCAAATTAGTATCTAAATTTAGCTTTTAGTTTGAAAAAAGAAGGTTCAGTGAAAATTGCAACTAGGAAAAAAGACTTTAAGTTTTTATTATTATAGTACTGACTTTTAAATATCGATTTTCGAATTTCAGACATCTTATATATTTCGATTTAGCACGGATTTTTGAGGCTTCATTTATTCTTTATGAAAAAATTTTTCGGTGTTCATATTTTTTATATATTATATCTACTTCCTAATCGAGAAGTGTATCTGAGACAAAAAGTAAAGCTAAATAAAGTATTTTCAACGCATTCATGTATGTATGTATACACAATTTTCATTATCTAATTTAATTTGTAACCACGGCGGTTTCAAGTAAATATCAACCGTTTCAGAGAATTAAATACAAATGATTATTAATGCTTCTATTTCAAACCAGGTTATCAAATATGTCAAATTTTGCTTACAAATTGTGTTTTTAAAAATCATTTTTTTAATCGATCACCCAAGATGGTAGGACAAAAACACAGTCGGTTGCGGTGACCTAAATTGTGAAATGTTTTTTTCTTTGAGTATTTGAATTTTAATTCTATAGTAAATATATCATTTCCAATTTGCTGGGAACCCTCCTTTGAAAATTTAAGTTAACATACCTTTAAATACACGAACCCAAATCATTTACGACTGGCAACGAAATCTCTTTATAAAGGTTTGATTGACGTACAGATGACCTTACTCCGAATAGGCAAATACAATATTTTTATCGTTTGAAAATATATCGTGTCCAGGGGCATGTATATCTGAAAGGAAACATAGAGCTTTGACGCTTACGTATTAACTGTTATATAGTGTTTGAATTCATTTTATATCAAACATTTCCATCAATAAATGCATATCTTTTTCAATCAATAATTGCACACATTGACACATTTAGATATGGTAAAATGTTTTTTTAAATATGTCCCATTTTTTACGTAAAAATATCTGATAGAGTGAAAGAAAAATTTTACATTACTTGCCGTGAAATATCAAAAAAAAGGCATAGTTATAAAAAATGTTGTGAAAAATGACATTTTATTGTTTGAGCATTTTCAGTTTTATTCAATGAAAGAAAATTTATCAGAAAAAGATATTAATTAAGAATAGCTTTCTTTGTTTTATAATATATTATCTTCTTCAATGTTTCTCATTTAACTTCGTGTTCAATGATTCCAGGAATTTTCAGTGACTATATCACTACGTAAATTATAATTGAATTATCTTTACTATATTAGATATTCAAATCTTGTTAAGATATTCAACTTATCTATAACATATGAAGCAGTTAAACTTTTACCTTTCACTTTGGATTGTAATATATTACGTGGGTATTTATATAAGGCCAAAATCATCCATGAATTAACTTGATACTGTTTATTTTAATTGTTTTCATGGGCAGTTATTACATGAGCTGTAGAGCAATGTAAATATGGCGGGTCTTTTCAAATGTGTTATTAAAGGTAGATTTATTTAAGGGATGTTTTCATTTGTTAATTAACGTATTTAATTGAAATCAAAACACACTGAATAAACAATTTTGATGCAAACACTATGTACTTTTATTGAGAAGAAATGCTTTCAACAATGTCTAGACAACCTAACAGTACTTTCGTTTACTAGTAAAATAACAATAAGCGAAGAATTTCTCAATAAAACTTAATAAAAAGGGATGTTTTTCTGAAAATTAACTACGTCATATTGAATAATATGTTCATAGTAACAGATTAAAAATAACAAAGTATTTTAGTTCTACAGTTTTTAATAATTTTATTCGTTGATAGCTATTTCGGCTTGCGCCATCGTCAGAACTATGTTTAAACTAATATTTTGCTCAGCTATATATATTGGCTCTGAAGAGATACACAATGCATCAAGTTATTCACTCTAACATCCTAATTATAATTACCGAACCAATTATTAGAACCGCTTCTTTAGATCTATTAACTACCTAGGAAGAATTAGCGAAAAAATCCACAGTGAAATTAAACATTCGGTTAACGTAGCATTTAAGGTTAATAATAATTTAGGAATCCAGCTTAAAAACAGTAAAGATAAAATCAACAACCTTGACAGAAGCAGAATATATAAAATGTCCTGTGAATCGTGTAATGCGATTTACATAGGACAGACCGGTAGAAGCATATCAACACGTGCTAAATAGCATATTAGATCTTTTAACAATACAAAATCAGACTCACAATTTGCAAACCATTTTTTGACCGAGTCTCATGACATTAACTTAAGTTTAAAGCCAACCGTTTTGCATCTTTGTCTTAAGGGTCAAAAATTAAATTTATTAGAACAACTTGAGATTAATAGGCATAAACAAAACATCATAAACGAACAAACGATTATTAATCCATCACCGTTGTTAAAACCCCTATTGTAATTAATAATAAATAATAGTATAATTTATCCTAATTTACTTTGAAAAATCCCACATTGCTTATTGTTGTTCGAAACAATAAAGCCATAGTTAATAAATTGTATGTAATGTCATTAATAATAAATATCATTTTAATTTTATCCTAATTAATGTTTTAAGAAATAAACCCAGATTGTTAATCGTTCTTTGAAAAACTAGAATCACATTTGATAAGTGTAATATTGTAATTATAATTAGGATGTTAGAGTGAATAACTTGATGCATTGTGTATCTCTTCAGAGCCAGTATATATAGCTGAGCAAAATATTAGTTTAAACATAGTTCTGACGATGGCGCAAGCCGAAATAGCTATCAACGAATAAAATTATTAAAAACTGTAGAACTAAAATACTTTGTTATTTTTAATCTGTTATAAATGGAGTTCTACCAAGTAAATGCCAAATCAATTAATTAATGTTCATAGTATTTTACAAAACACACGAAACTTCATTGAAATTTAAAATTTCTTTACAATTTAAAAAAATGTTAAACTAATTATATTATCCTTAAAAACTTTTTTTCGGCTATTTTCGAACAACCATAAAATGATAGAGTGATAAAATTTACGTGATTTACGGACCATCAAAGTTTTCTCAAAAATGGTACTCCAAGCATATTTGTTATGCTATATCAACAACAATGTTGTTTACTATATGATAAAACCATTAATATTATGATTACATTTTACTTTCCTAAAGTAATTTTATTGATATTATTTATGTATCAATAATTCAATCTTTACAATTACGTAAACAAATATCTAAGAGACATCTTGATCCTTTGCGCCAAGTTCACAGCAAGTAGAATTGAGGTATTGATTTTTCATTAGGGTTCATCTCCACTATTGACCTTGAAGAATGTGTTGATGGGACTATTTTTTAAATTTTAAATCGCACGCCACGGGGGTGGCACAAAACATTGCAGAATAGGTTTAAGTCATCTTCAAAAAAATTATTGAAACTACATGATTCTTACAAAATGACGTATTTCAATCACAGATTTCTGTTGTTAACAAAAAATCAACATAAAAATACAACTTTTCGAAAAATCTCTCAACTATATATATAATCTCGCCAGCATATCTGGCTTTTTTATTGGATTAGCATTCACATTAACTTTGACCTAACAGTTTAATTCAGTTTATAATTGTTTCTTTAGTAAATTGTTATTTTATAATTTTATAAAGCTTTTGCCGAATCCACCGACAATGTGGTTTGATAAAGATTCAAAGACATTGATTACAAAGTTTTGTAAAATTCTATTTATATAATAATTTACTGTCGCCAATTCAGAATAAATTTAATCATAGCTTGAATGAATTATTTCTGTCGATTAAAGGAATAAATATTCCTATAATTAGTACCGCACCAGATTTCTTCTTCTTTCGATCACTAATTTTGTTTTTCTTCTCCGTTCTGTATTTTTTTATTACAACGTCTCGACAAACATCCATTCAACTACGAAGTGGCCACTTCTTTTGCAAAGTGACAAAAAAATTTTAACACCAAAAATATTCTGAAAGTGTACGAAATTATTTTTATAATATCGTTTTCAAACTTCTTTCTTCACCTATTTCAACCAATGTGTTAAATTTTGAGACACTTTTAGGCGTTAATATTCGTCACAGTATATATTTACATATTTAAGAGCCATTTTTGGTTCTACGGGGCAATATTCTTACTATGAACGGTCTAAAATATTATTGTATTAGCGTTTGACGGTCAACTAACACGCGGTTATATGTTATTCATTGTTTTCATAAAGTATGTAATATTGTTGTTTGTTTTGGTTAAGTTTTCAAACGCAAACGATCTCATAATCTTCGGCTCGAGGTAACAAAAGAGTATTATTTTAAAATATATATATCTAAGAAGTAAATGATCACTTTTTCCGAGATCATATGCGCCTAACAAACCGACTATAAGAAAAAATGATCTTTTATGGTGACAACAGTAAAGTACTTAACAGATTAAATATTACAACCGTGAACACAGACTTGTGCAATTTTACCACACCAACTGTCAGATTCTAATACAATACAGTGTTGAGTATGTCAAACCTTCCAAAATAAGTATCTGGATACACATGATAATAGCCCCACTACGCCGGTGTGAAACATGTGGACTTTTATTAGTATCGAAAAAACTTTTCAGAAACGAATTCATTAAATTGATTGAAAAAGTAATGATTAAAAATACAATTTCTAGAAATCACACTTGTATGTCACGGAAATGTTACAGATAAAGTATTCACTTTTATATAAATAAGCTAGTCAATGTATACATTGTTCATTTTTCTCAGTTACAATATACACGAGAGAAAAATTCACATTTTAACTAGCCAGTGTGTACATTTACTGCACAGACGTAGTTAAATTGTTCGCGAACTGAAAAATAGATCTTATACTCTTGCCAGTCACTCTCCACTACTATTTGATTAGCACTTACCTTCGTGACTCTTAACGTCGTGTTGCGATTCTCGCCCTCTATTCATTCAACATATCTTACTTAACATAACCTAAATTGTAATTTGAATTTTTATTTGAGTAAATTTTTTACTCTGCTGCCTCGCGCTTGTCGGTGAGTTTATACAATTACTAGTTAATTCATTCATTGACTTGTCAAAATTAATGTGAATTTTAATTATCCAAGAATCGACTAAGACTGCTAGTTAACGAATACATTGACGAGAATTTACACTTTGACTGTGACATATACATTCAATTATTTTTACAACGCGGAAATATATAAATATATTTTTTTTCAAAATTTATAATCTAATATATAAAAATGTTTAATAAAAACACAATATTCCTTTGTACTTCATTACACTTTATTTAAAAGGTCAGTACCGGTTTCGCTCATTGCGAGCATTGTCAACTGATAACAAAAATATATAAACAGTGCTATTTATACAAAATTAAATTGAAATAAAAGCTATAAGCAACTATTTACAATGAAAAGAATTTACAAATTACATTATAAGTGACTCTACAATTACATAAAATTAAAATACTTAACACCTGTAACATACTATTAAAAAATCATCAAAGACTAATAAATTATAAGTGGTAAATGATGGCAATTATAAACACAATTATAATTTGGGAAATTTTTAACAAAGTGAAACTCTACTTTACTAAAGTAAATAGCTTAATGATGATTTTGTGTTTTTCCCGCTTCCAAGTAACAAGTCTGTGTACTTCAAAAAAATCGACAACAATGAAGATTCTGAAAAGGACATTTTTAAAAAACATCAACTCTTACAAAAGAAATAAAATTTTAAAAATGTAAATATAATATAAAAGAGCAGTTAACATAGGCTTATGCAAAGGATAAAGTAAAGGGGAACTTGCAAAAATATTTTTTCAAATTTCAAATTATTTTTGCTAGTTCCCCTTTTGTTCGTATTTTATGCGTTGCCACACCGCTCATCCGATTGCAATAAAACTTTGACACACTTTTTGTTTGCACTTTCGGGAAGGTTATAAGCGTAGTAAAATTAACTTACAGTAGGTCTTATATATAAAAATCAATTTTTGTATGTCTGCCATACAGTTCATTTTGACAACGTATGATTGCACTTGCGCGATGGTTATAGTACAATAAACTTACAGTAGGTAGCGCGTGTGTCGGACCATAGACAATCGGCAGCAAACATCAAACTTCAAACAGACAGAAAAAGAAAACATGCGTTTTATAAACACAATTAAAACACTTTCTTTTTTTGAGTGGCATTGCAACGCTTGCCGAGAAACGGCTAGTAATACATAAAAACACATTTTTTGAAGAGACTGTCTTTTAAAACAAAACTGATTTGTGTTATTCGTTTTACAGAAAATTCAATTCACAATAACCCAAATGTATGAAGCTATTTTACAATACTGTGTAAACATTAATGCGCATTCAAACTAATTGAAATTGCTTTTCGTAGAGAATGAACTCAACATATGAATTATTTTCACCTTCACTAAATCTCATTTAGCAACGTATTTGCAAATCACATTGTGGTTTTCATGTTTTACAAATTAATACATCCATTATCAAAGAGTATGTTTGCTTTACACTTCATACCACTCACGGTAGCTGCAACCCTGTCATTTACCTGGTTATGACACTACGGGAAATAACAATATCTCCTTCTCAGTACACACGCTCGAGTTGCTAAGCCCTATTGTAAATATATCCTAAACCAACCTGAACTGTATTATAGCAAGATTGTTATGTATTATTCTTACGTGAGAGGATGAGTTTATACTAATGATACTTAATGAATAAGCCGAGGTTTAGTATCTGTTGTTGACACAATTATCTACGAAACGGGTTTCCTACGATAATTTAGTCTCAAAAATCGATTTGTACATTTAAAAGACATAACACTCTCGTTTTAATCTTTAATATCGATTTATAAATATCTGCATTCTCTGGTGTTGTAAAATAAGTCATTACAATTATAATAAATCATAAGAGGTAATTCATGTTTTACCCAAACCGATATTTTCATATTATCAGGACCGGCTTAGTTCATGACGAGAATTTTCTACTGATGTTGAACTCAGCTGGATAATCAGTTGAAACTTCATTATTTCATCAGCTAAACTGGTTCTAATAATATTTCATAAATGTGGAATGAGTACAAAATAATGTTTTTTTTCTGATTTAATGCCTTTCTACCAAGTATTGACACTTGACAGTGAACGCTTTAAAAGTTTTTTTGAGATGAAATTAAGCACTTGGCTAAAAATGATTTTGAGCCAAGTATGGTAGGAAATATGGTTTCAATATTTACAATTTTTATAGTTTTTATTTACGATTGCAAAGCTTTGCGTAAATTTTGGATAAAGATTGGCGTTCAATATAAGGTAAAAAAAATAGTTAAGTATTGAGTTATAGGAGACTTATAGTTCTGATGAAGGCATACGCCGAAAAATCTATCAACTGATTTTTTAAAAAAAATGTAGAACTTTGATATTTTTTAACCTTATTAAAATGAAGTTTTGCCACGTTAATGCCAATTCAATCAATTAGTTGAATTTCAAGTTTGTTTTATGCTAATTTCAGACGCACGACCAACACGCAAATACAGGAAAATTTTGAAAGTATCAATATTTTTTTCTAGCACGGTCGATAGTTTTCATATGTCTAACCTATTTTCAACTGATTTGGTTGACAAATGCATACTTTTGGGTTAATATTTTTTTATCAGTTATCGATATTAAAAATCATGATAAATTTTCACACAACCCAAAATCAACCACCAAGTCTACTTGGTATTTTAAAACATTAATCTTGTATGAAATCGTAAAATGGTATATTTTACATCGTTACCTATTTGATTACAGGCAACGTCTTATTTCAACGTTTATTTTGCCGATATAAGAATGAGGCTGGCATAATTTTCAATAAGTAATACATATCCATTTTGCATGTGATAGATGGAACAAAGCTTTTTACCATTTAACAGTGAGCTCTAGGTCAAATTTTCTAGTGATTATTTCTGACAAGACTGATTTTTTATGACGATCAACAATACACAATAATTTTTGATTGCCTGAAAGCTGATATAGTCACTTAAACTTATAGCAGAACAGAACAGCTATTCTTACAATTTTACGATTCGCTCACACTTTGAGTGACATTTTCTTGCAGATTATTTATTACAAAACGACATAATAACAAATAGCAATTTAAAAGAATTAAGATCTCTTAAGGACAATACTATAAAGAGCTTTCTTCAGATTAAAATGAGAGATGCTAAAAATATTAGGAATACTTAAATGTTGTAAGCGAGTCCGTAACTTTTCTTTCTATATTAACTATTCACGAGACAGCGATTATAAAATGAGCTTAAAGTAACCTTATCATTCTAGTATATAATAAGTAAACAAAACAAGACAACATTAATTCTGAACAGATCCAGATTAAAAGACATCTTAGTTTTTTCTTCACTAAGAACGGTGTAAGCCCAATGTCTATAAATAACATGTAAATTACTGCTCTTGGCAGTCCTGACATAAGATTTACTCAATTAATATTTATGAAATGAAGCTTCATAAAGCAGAAAAACTAACCTTAATTCTATTTCTTTTGCTTACAGTTTACCATTTGGATATAATGATTTCGAATTTTTGACAAAATTTTACATTTCCGACTTGTTCCGACGAGTTCTCACTTGAAGCTTTACATACTATTTATATTTAAAATACAACTTTTTATTTAAATTTAATTAAAACACGACCTTATATTTGTTTTGTTTTTTACCATCATAATAATCAAAGCGCTCTAGATCAGAGGTTACCAACCCCGTGCCCACGGGTGCCATGGTGCCCGCCAACTAATTTATCAAATCGTTATTTTCTAGGAAATTCCTAGGATGTTAGATCTCAAATTCCTTAATGAGCTAAAAAATGAGTTTCAGAGATATTTTGGGGAAAAAGTATAGGAAATTGAGGATTTCAAATTCCACGGTGAGCTAAAAAAAACTAGTCACGGTAATATTTTGGGCAAATTGGTCAACTCCTGGATTTTGAGATTTTTTTAAAAATGTGGTGTTCGCCGCCCTACCAATATTTTTAATTGCGTTTTAGGGTCCAAAAAGGTTGGTAACCTCTGCTGTAGATCATTGTGTAAAAATTTGGAATGAACAAAACAAAATTTAAATTTAATTATAGATTAAATATTGAATGTCTCATTTAACGTCTATTCATAATTAGTTTTCATTCATCAAGTACATTTCTAATAGTTTTCAAATTCCAGCAAAAGCAGTAAGAGACCCAAAATGTATTTCAGGGTAACCGCAAAATGGTCAAGAATGGTTGGGACAGGCTGAATTTCAGAAATTCGACCGCAAGCACGATGTAGTCCTTCCGTTGCAGTCATATTCCTGTACAGCGTATACATATATTCAATCCTAAAATATAATTCAATATTTATATTTAACTTTTTGTCTGTATACTGTTAAATTGATTTTTATTGAAGAGTATATCTATGAATTTATAAATATCTGATTCCTGTTTTTAATTAAATAATATAATTATGTAGGTAGACTCATACAGTATGTTCCTGATCATTTTTGAGAAATCACGGTCATGAATAATTTCATCTTCCACTCAATGGTGATACCACTTCTAAAAGCATTTTCAACACAAAAAAAATATTGCTTCGACGATTACTATTTCTCGTGATTTAATGTAGACTTTTTCGGAATATACTCGGTTGACTTCCTTGTCACTTGCTATTTTTTATATTTTATGTTACAATGCTTTTGTTATTCGCCAAATTGCTAAAAGATATATTAAACGTTTATTTTCTTGTAATAAATGTATTATTGAAATAAAAAAACTTAAAAAAAGTACACCTCAAAAAAGATATTAACGAATGAAAATATTGCCTTTTCATTTTATTTTACAAAATATTTGTTATTATTAAAGAACTTTTCTTCATTAAATACATAGTTGTTTAGCGAGAGCAATAAGCTAACGCCTAGTCTTATCTTAGTGTCATCCCTTTTTTCGCTATAAGCATTTGTAGAAAAAAACGTTAAAAGAGGCCATACGTTTCACATTGGGTGTGGACATGGATTTAAAAAAATATTCCTTGTTCATTTCAATACTTTTTCAATACAAGTTTCCACAACGCTATCGACAAAAAAAATGAGTTTACCCCTTACATTCATGGCCCGAGCAGAACTGCACGGGACTGATTTTGAACCATGCACTAATGTGCTTAAAATAATAACAATACTAATAATACTTTTTCAATAATTAATTTCTTTTTGTATTTCGCTAGATTTGACGAAAATTCGTGGATATTTTTTGATATCATGACATTGAAAGACATGTCAGACGCCTGCTTGTTTGAAAAGACTCTTCAGACTAATTTTATTGTTATAATTTAAGATTTCGACTGAAGGTGCTTGGTGGAATTTCAATATTAAATTTGAATCGTTCAAACTATGTACATTGCCTGAAGATACCGAAAGGCGAAACCCGGGTCGTTAGTGACAAAATTTGTGAGAATGTACATAGTTTGAACGATTCAAATTTAATTTTATTGTATCAAAGAAAAGGATATCTTTAATGAAGGTTTTGGTTTAAACGCCATAGTAGTTATAAAATAATGTTTTAAATAAAAAAAATCTTCTAATTAAAAACAAGTTATAAGTAATGTTAGTTGTGCCATCTTTTCCTCTTCGCGTCCAGTTAACTGTTAAATTCCTCAAATATTAAAATAATAAGAAAGCGGTAAAAAAAAATCACGTAAATTTTTCCAAAAAAAAAATATCTCATGATGCTTCTCAGAGAAACGAAACTTATTCTTCGATTAGTTACTAAATAAATATAATGACAATCGTATCATTTTTTATTTAAAATTAAAATGTTTATATAGATATTATTAGTAAAAAGGTTTTTCGTTTAATTTTGATTGTTTCTGTATTTATCTGATGCCTATGCTTAAAAAGACTAAATTGATTTTTCCCATTATTTTTTTTTAACTTTGAGTAGTTTATTGAATGTTAATAAATTTCTTACTCGCGAGGCTAAATTTAAATATTTTTTTATAAAAAAAAAAATTTGCGGTCACGAAAAAAAATAATTCAATCAATTCTATACTCAAATATAAACTACTGTAATTCAAGCTCTAACGAGTTTTCAGTGTAGCACTTTAGTTGAAATTTCACTGAAACGAGGTTTCCAAAAAAAAAACATAAAAAAAATATTCTCTATTACACTAATGGACCACCGGCATTTCAAAGTCGGCTGAAAATAAAATATGAAAATATTTACAGTTCACGAGACATGCCTCTTGTAAAATTTACTAAAGTGTTTTGTTGCGAGTGGTTAAAGCATTTTTGTGCAAAGTTTCCGCAAAAAAACAGGTGGTGACTTTTTTAAATCACCTAAAATTACTCATTTCTTCGCTGAGCATTCATAATATATATTTTTTAAATGAGGGTCAACCTTTTCTTTCAAACCGTTTCATTTAAAGAGTAATTATTCTAACCTTAATATACACCAATATGATATGCGATGTAAGTCCAATTTTTTTTATAATTTTTATCTTAATATTCACAATTAATGTTAGTTGTCGTTGGGTCCATGGCACAGCAGTCATTGTCATCGACTTGCACTACGAATCTCATGGGTTCATTTCCCAGAATGAACACCCCTTTTTCAATCGATTTATCGATTCTTGTTTCTTATCATCCGTGTTTGTGATTTCTAAAATTCCCTTTCATTTTTCCAATTTAAAATAACAAAGTGTAACACAATTGATTAGTTTACCACTAGTCCTGTGCTAACCCTAACAAGCTACTCTTACTCTCTTCGAAGAAGAGAGGTTGAGAAACTGAATAAGAAGTTTTCATAGAAAACCTTCTTCTTGGATATTTCCATTAGGAAGCCATATGCTCTTCCATTAACTACGGTCATTGATTTTTAAAAATATCAGTATGAATTGAGCAACAAAAAAATTCATAAGCTATGATTTTTTGGATTATGCGATTTTTTTAAAACACGTCATATTATAAAAACTAAGCTATCATAATTGTATCAAACTTAGTTTTCCGAAAGGCATTAGCATGTATTCGTTGAATAATAGAAGATATGTAGGACTAGCTTAATGTGATTATTTAACTTGACTTATGTAACATGTATGAAGTTTTGTTCCACCAATGAAGTAAAAAAAAAAGTAAATCAACCATAATTTATTCCATCAAATTTAAGGTAATATTTATTCATTTACATATAATTCAGTAAAATATAAGAAAAAAAGATTTGACCTCTATTTTAATTTTTATACTTATACAGAGTCGAAAATATTTTTTTATTCTTATTGTGATTAAATGACTTTTATTAAAACAGTATTTTTATCTATATTAGTATTTAAATCTGTATTTTTGTTTCTTTAGCGAAATAACTTTTGAACCTACCCAAATAAAAGACTAAATTATTTCAACAGTTGAATAAAACTGTACATAATAGAAAATTTAAATTAACTTTGATTATTCCACGTATTGCGTTACTAACTGTGACACGTGTTTCACTTCTTTCAGAGGCATCTTCAGACTTACTATCGCAAAGTTTTCTTAAGTTTTAAACTGTACACTAGCTGTAAGCCCGTTGCCCAGCAACGTGAGACTTTTGTTGCAAAGTATTTAATTTAATTTTATTTTATGGTATTTTATTTTATTTTATGGTAATTTATTTTATTTTATTTTATTTTATTTTTTGGAATAATGTCAAGTTTGCTAACAACCATTTTTCGTAGGAGCAGAAATTTCGTAAATTATTTAATATTTGGAATAATGTTCAAGTTTGCTAACATCCATTTTTCGTAGGAGCAGAAATTTCGTAAATTATTTAATATTTAGAATAATGTTCAAGTTTGCTAACAAACAATTATTATAGTAGCCGAAATTTCGTTTATATTTAATTTTTGGAATAATGTTCAAGTTTGCTAACAACCATTTTTCGTAGGAGTAGAAATTTCGTAAAATATTTAATATTTGAAATAATGTTAAAGTTTGCTAACAATCATTTTTCGTAGTAGCCGAAATTTCGTAAATTATTTAATATTTGGAATAATGTTCAAGTTTGCTAACAACCATTTTTCGTAGGAGCAGAAATTTCGTAAATTATTTAATATTTAGAATAATGTTCAAGTTTGCTAACAATCATTTTTTGTAGTAGCCGAAATTTCGTTTATATTTAATTTTTGGAATAATGTTCAAGTTTGCTAACAACCATTTTTCGTAGGAGTAGAAATTTCGTAAATTATTTAATTTTTGGAATAATTTTCAAGTTTGCTAACAACCATTTTTCGTAGGAGCAGAAATTTCGTAAATTATTTAATATTTGGAATAATGTTCAAGTTTGCTAACAACCATTTTTCGTAGGAGCAGAAATTTCGTAAATTATTTAATATTTAGAATAATGTTCAAATTTGCTAACAACCATTTTTTGTAGGAGCAGAAATTTCGTAAAATATTTTATTTTTGAAATAATGTTTAAGTTTGCTAACAACCATTTTTCATAGTAGCCGAAATTTCGTAAATTATTTAATTTTTGGAATAATGTTCAAGTTTGCTAACAACCATTTTTCGTAGGAGCAGAAATTTCGTAAATTATTTAATATTTGGAATAATGTCCAAGTTTGCTAACAATCATTTTTCGTAGTAGCAGAAATTTCGTAAATTATTTAATATTTGGAATAATGTTCAAGTTTGCTAACAATCATTTTTCGTAGTAGCAGAAATATCGTAAATTATAATATTTTGGAATAATGTTTAAGTTTGCTAACAACCATTTTTCGTAGTAGCAGAAATTTCGTAAATTATTAAATCTTTGGAATAATGTTGAAGTTTGCTAACAACCATTTTTCGTGGTAGCAGAAATTTCGTAAATTATTATATCTTGGAATAATGTTTAAGTTTGCTAACAACCATTTTTCGTAAATTATTAAATCTTTGGAATAATGTTCAAGTTTGCTAACAATCATTTTTCGTAGTACCATAAATCGACCTCGGCGCATATATCGACAGCCCTGCAAAGGTTTCAAGTGTGCAAACAAATATATTTCGTAGAAAAAGAAAAATATCTTGTAATCATTTTTTTTGAATTGGCCACACTAAGTATTTGACATATTCTATTTTTGAATTTTCAATACAAACAAACAATCAAAGTCAAGTTTGAAATAGTTCTTTTTTCGAATGCTTAATATATATAATCTAATTTTGTCGCACCTGAATGTTTGCCCTTTACCTCAGCGGTAAGACGTTCCGTTCATATTGCAAAGTTCCACGTTTCGAATCCGACCCGCGGCAGAAATAAAATGTGAAATAAAGTTTAGCGTTTTTTCACATTTAAAACTATGCGCTTCTTCAGCGTAATGAAAAAATACTTCTAGTATGAATAAAAAAAATGTCGACAGTCGGGCTGGGGATGAGGAGGGGGAGGGGAAATCGGTGACAATCATATAGAAGATGGATGACACTGAACAAAATCTGTCAAATCAGCTCCTAGCCCTATAATTATAGCTTTAAAAAATCGAATCAGTTCATTTGATTATTTAAAAAACTTCGTAGCCATGCAAATTTTGAAATAAAGTTCTCTCAATATTAATTACGATGCTTTAGTTCTAAGCCAGGAAATTTGAATTTTGAATATAAAAAGACGTCCATTCCAATTGGCCGAAAAATGTGATGTTCAAAATATGTTTAAAATAAATCGCTATCATTGGGCGAAGTGGACATCAGTACGCACACATTTGTGAAAAGTAAAAAGTGAAAAGTGAAAACTTATTTTATCGGCTATTAATATATAAGCTGTAAGCCCGTTGCCCAGCAACGTGAGATTTTTGTTGCATAGTATTAATTTTAATTTTATTTTATGGTATTTTATTTTATTTTATTTTATTTTATTTCATTTAATTTTTATTTATTTTATTTTTATAGTTACCAGAAATTTCGTAAATTATTTAATTTTTGGAATAATGTTTATGTTTGCTAACAACCATTTTTCGTAGTAGCAGAAATTTCGTAAAATATTTAATTTTTGGAGTAATGTTTAAGTTTGCTAACAACCATTTTTCGTAGAAGCATAAATTTCGTAAAATATTCAATTTTTGGAATAATGTTTAAGTTTGCTAACAATCATTTTTCGTAGTAGCAGAAATTTCGTGAATTATTGAATTTTTGGAATAAAGTTCATGTTTACTTACAACCATTTTTCGTAGTAGCCGAAATATCGTAAATTATTAAATTTTTGGAATAATGTTTATGTTTGCTAACAACCATTTTTCGTAGTAGCAGAAATTTCGTAAAATATTTAATTTTTGGAGTAATGTTTAAGTTTGCTAACAACCATTTTTCGTAGAAGCATAAATTTCGTAAAATATTCAATTTTTGGAATAATGTTTAAGTTTGCTAACAATCATTTTTCGTAGTAGCAGAAATTTCGTGAATTATTGAATTTTTGGAATAAAGTTCAAGTTTACTTACAACCATTTTTCGTAGTAGCCGAAATATCGTAAATTATTAAATTTTTGGAATAAAGTTTAAGTTTGCTAACAACCATTTGTCGTAGTAGCCGAAATATCGTAAATTATTGAATTTTTGGAATAAAGTTCAAGTTTGCTAACAACCATTTTTCGTAGGAGCAGAAATTTAGAAAATTATTTAATATTCGGAATAATGTTCAAGTTTGCTAACAACCATTTTTCGTAGTAGCAGAAATTTCGTAAATTATTGAATTTTTGGAATAATGTTCAAGTTTGCTAACAACCATTTTTCGCAGTAGTAGAAATTTTGTAAAATATTTAATATTTGAAATAATGTTTAAGTTTGCTAACAACCATTTTTCGTAGTAGCCGAAATTTCGTAAATTATTGAATTTTTGGAATAATGTTTAAGTTTGCTAACAACCATTTTTCGTAGGAGCAGAAATTTAGTAAATTATTTAGTATTTGGAATAATGTTCAAGTTTGCTAACAACCATTTTTCGTAGTAGCAGAAATTTCGTAAATTATTGAATTTTTGGAATAATGTTCAAATTTGCTAACAACCATTTTTCGTAGAAGCAGAAATTTCGTAAATTATTTAATATTTGGAATAATGTTCAAGTTTGCTAACAACCATTTTTCGTAGAAGCATAAATTTCGTAAAATATTCAATTGTTGGAATAATGTTTAAGTTTGCTAACAACCATTTTTCGTAGGAGCAGAAATTTAGTAAATTATTTAGTATTTGGAATAATGTTCAAGTTTGCTAACAACCATTTTTCGTAGTAGCAGAAATTTCGTAAATTATTGAATTTTTGGAATAATGTTCAAATTTGCTAACAACCATTTTTCGTAGAAGCAGAAATTTCGTAAATTATTTAATATTTGGAATAATGTTCAAGTTTGCTAACAACCATTTTTCGTAGGAGTAGAAATTTTGTAAAATATTTAATATTTGAAATAATGTTTAAGTTTGCTAACAACCATTTTTCGTAGTAGCCGAAATTTCGTAAATTATTTAATATTTAGAATAATGTTCATGTTTGCTAACAACCATTTTTCGTAGGAGTAGAAATTTCGTAAAATATTTAATATTTGAAATAATGTTTAAGTTTGCTAACAACCATTTTTCGTAGTAGCCGAAATATCGTAAATTATTGAATTTTTGGAATAAAGTTTAAGTTTGCTAACAACCATTTTTCGTAATAGCCGAAATATCGTAAATTATTGAATTTTCGGAATAAAGTTCAAGTTTGCTAACAACCATTTTTCGTAGGAGCAGAAATTTAGTAAATTATTTAATATTTGGAATAATGTTCAAGTTTGTTAACAACCATTTTTCGCAGTAGCAGAAATTTCGTGAATTATTGAATTTTTGGAATAAAGTTTAAGTTTGCTAACAACCATTTTTCGTAGAAGCATAAATTTCGTAAAATATTCAATTTTTGGAATAATGTTTAAGTTTGCTAACAACCATTTTTCGTAGGAGCAGAAATTTCGTAAATTATTGAATTTTTGGAATAATGTTCAAGTTTGCTAACAACCATTTTTCGTAGGAGTAGAAATTTCGTAAAATATTTAATATTTGAAATAATGTTTAAGTTTGCTAACAACCATTTTTCGTAGTAGCCGAAATATCGTAAATTATTGAATTTTTGGAATAAAGTTTAAGTTTGCTAACAACCATTTTTCGTAATAGCCGAAATATCGTAAATTATTGAATTTTTGGAATTATGTTTAAGTTTGCTTGCAACCATTTTTCGTAGAAGCAGAAATTTCGTAAATTATTTAATATTTGAAATAATGTTTGAGTTTGCTAACAACCATTTTTCGTAGTAGCAGAAATTTCGTAAATTATTTAATATTTGAAATAATGTTTGAGTTTGCTAACAACCATTTTTCGTAGTAGCCGAAATTTCGTAAATTATTTAATATTTAGAATAATGTTCATGTTTGCTGACAACCATTTTTCGTAGGAGTAGAAATTTCGTAAAATATTTAATATTTGAAATAATGTTTAAGTTTGCTAACAACCATTTTTCGTAGTAGCCGAAATATCGTAAATTATTGAATTTTTTTAATAAAGTTTAAGTTTGCTAACAACCATTTTTCGTAGTAGCCGAAATATCGTAAATTATTGATTTTTTTTAATAAAGTTTAAGTTTGCTAACAACCATTTTTCGTAATAGCCGAAATATCGTAAATTATTGAATTTTCGGAATAAAGTTCAAGTTTGCTAACAACCATTTTTCGTAGTAGCCGAAATATCGTAAATTATTGAATTTTTGGAATAAAGTTTAAGTTTGCTAACAACCATTTTTCGTAATAGCCGAAATATCGTAAATTATTGAATTTTTGGAATTATGTTTAAGTTTGCTTACAACCATTTTTCGTAGAAGCAGAAATTTCGTAAATTATTTAATATTTGAAATAATGTTTGAGTTTGCTAACAACCATTTTTCGTAGTAGCAGAAATTTCGTAAATTATTTAATATTTGGAATAATGTTCAAGTTTGCTAACAACCATTTTTCGTAGTAGCCGAAATTTCGTAAATTATTTAATATTTGAAATAATGTTTGAGTTTGCTAACAACCATTTTTCGTAGGAGCAGAAATTTAGTAAATTATTTAATATTTGGAATAATGTTCAAGTTTGCTAACAACCATTTGTCGTAGTAGCAGAAATTTCGTAAATTATTTAATATTTGGAATAATGTTCAAGTTTGCTAACAACCATTTTTCGTAGTAGCAGAAATTTCGTGAATTATCGAATTTTCGCAGTAGTAGCAGAACAGATGTCGTAAATTTTTTAATTTTGTGACATCAGTACGCACACATTTGTGGGTTGTGATTTGTGATTTGTGATTATTTTATCGACTATTAATATATAGATTGTTAGATAATTATGTAAAAATTTGAATGACTTCTGAATAGACGAAAAAGAAAATATCGCTTTGATAATAATTAAATATGAAAGTAGGTTATATAATTTTAAGCCACAAAATAACAATTCTTATGAATATAATTCTTGTTTTTTATTAATTTATACTAACATACATTAGTTACATGTATATAACATCAGTTAACTTGTTGATTAATTTCAATTATATTGATTACAAAAAAAATGTTAACTTTTTAGTTTTTTAATAAAGTAATAATCACTTTTCAAATAAAGCAATCGCTTTCTTAAAATATAATATTCCGTTTCCTTTGACTGTGCTATATAAAATCCGCGTAAACAAAACCTTTGTATAAAAAAATTGGGCGGATACATAATAGATCTACTGCTTTAAGGTCGTTACAAGTTTTTTGTCGACTGTTTGCACATATCTCTTAACCGAATGCCAAAAAGATGAATGTGGAAAGATAGTATTCGTAAATTTATGCTTTAATGCCAAAATTTGATTTACGATAGTTATTTAGAAAGCTGTTTTTTTCATCATAGCAAATAATTCCCCAAAAAGGTCTTGGTGAAAATGAAAAATCATAGAGGATTTTTGTAATTCTTATTTTCTTGGGTAGCTTTACTCAACTATTCACGATGCAGCGTTTTTATTTTCTATTTACATTTTTTTTTACCATATCCGCTTCCAATATGGAGCATATAGACAACTTATCAACATTCCTGCTAAGATATGCGCGCGCACACCTTCCAAAATGTGCCCGCACACAGAAATATTGTAAAAATAAGTTTTTTCAACAAATTTTATTTTTGCTTCAATACTTTTACTAAAATCACCAAATCTTCCACATTTATCTTTCACATCTAGAATCAGCGAGTAGGTCAGTGAGTATATTCTTACATATTTGCGCACATTTTTTATTTTGCTGAAAATTTACTGCTCACAGAAGTTGATGGACCGCACACACAATAGAAAAATTAGAGGGAACGTTGCTTAATGAAGTTTATTTCAATAAAATAATTATTACAAAAACCGCATGTTACTTGGTTACTAAACCTCTTTTTTTAAAGAGACTAGGGATACAAGATAGAAAGATAGAGCTAATACAGAGCTAATGGTTAGCTAATCGCTCTCACAACGCTTTATTTTTGGGAAGGAGAGGGAATTAAAGACATCACATACATCTATGTCTTCGAACAAAAATCCTAAAACCGGTTGAATAACCAATCAATAAAAACTGTCCGTAATAGGATTTCAACCCGTGACATTCGTGTTCTAAGCCGACGTTGATCACTTAACCACGCAGTCAGCTTATATTTATGAGTTTCAAAATATTTTTTTTGCTGAGTGTAGTTTCGTATACGTTGCTTTGCTTAAATTTATTTTAAAACGTCCGTATAAATTTCAAAAGCACCACATTGAAAATTCTTAGCTGTATTAAATTTATTTATGAGTTTATTTTTGGTAACGTTTCATGTGTGTACGTACGTTTCTCTGAATAAAACGCATTCAAAGTTTATTCACTCATACATCACATTTATTGTAGGGGAAAGCTTCAAATCAAAATTGCAAAATTTTAGATATAACAATATTAGTTTCGACACATTATAATAAGTGAATATGGAATCAGTTATTCAAATTTAACCAGTTTTTAACGAGAAAAACTCTATAACCAACAGTTGTATTTATAAGAATAGCACATTGCTATGCATAGTGCTATGATTCAAAACTTTATGCTGTCGTTTCATATTAATACATAATATGCACGCAGTAAGCAATAGAAATACGACCCTTGGGTCATGTTAAACATTTGACTGCTTAAAATCTGTTTAAATAAATATATTAAAACTATCGCTTTGTTTCATTATTTTTGATATTTTTGGAAAAGACGAAGCACTTGAAAAAATCACTTGCTGCCTCCTAAGTTTTTGTGTTTATTGAAGATCAATTTTAACTACTTTGACGTGTCTTGATATTAAATAAGTCGCTTAGTTGTGAAAATACTTATCTTTACGAAAAAAAAATGCGTGGAAAAAAAATCGAGTTCCAGAGAGTGGCTTCATACTAAAAGATTTTATTTGAAATCGTAAATAAGTAAATAAGACTGCTTTTTTGGATATACACAATGCATATTAAAACTTGATACACGTTATATCAAAAGGGTGTTAGCTCGAAATACTGAATTAGTATCTAGATTTAGCTTTTATGTTTTACAAAAAGAAAGGTCTGCAAAAGGGACTTAAAAATGTTTTTCTTGGAAAATATTTCAACAGTTTATTAAATTAATATTAGATTTAGTCAATTAAACACCAGTTTATTAACCTGCCTGCACTTACAAAGATGTGTATATTTCATGTTTTTTGTGTCAAAAAATATGTGTGGAATTACAATGAATTGGATGTTTCACTCAGTTAAGTAATTTCAAATAAAACATTACAGAAAAAAATGAATATCAATAATAAATAGATAATAAATCAGTTTTTTTAAATATCTCTTCAAATACTTTATTACCTTTGGCTACTAAATGGTATTTTTTTTTAATAAATAGAATCTTTCACGTTTCCTGGTATCTAATATTTCAAGAAGTAAATTTATTTGTAAAGGAGAACTGCAAAGATGTTTCAGTTACGTAACACCTACTAACTCTACAACTGTATTCATGAGTGATAACATATAAAGCTTCCATGCAGACTTGGTTGCAATTTCAATAATGCACTTTGCGATTCGACTGTTTTACAAAGAGAAACAGGATGTGGCAAGATTCAATAATGAATGTCGCGAAGCGTTTTCAGTTCAGTACCTGCTGTCTCTTTGTATAACACAAAACGCCATATTGCAGTCAGTTTCTAACTTGCTTGACCCGTAAGATTTGAAAATCAGTTTAAGATATCATGTTATGCATCTTCACTTTATGTAAATTATTTCTTTGTAACAATTGTTAAATTAATTAGTTGATATCTTGTTATTAAATACAGTTTTACATGTGTTTTGCTTATTTAAGAAGCGTAATAAAAAATAATCAGCCACTTAAGAAAGTGCAGTCTCTCACATGTTTACATCCTTTTATATAAAAAGTATGTTCATGATCAGCAAGTCTACTTGATTCGTTATCTTTTTAAACGAATAAAATAAGTTTTGAAAAATATTAATTTAACGCTATATTAATTCTAATAATTCATTACTCCGTTTGTAGAAAATTTTTCACTGACACACTGTAGCAAAAATCTTACAAAAAAAAGGCTGTTGAGGTTGGAGACATCTTGGTTTTGTTTCTTTCATGGAGCAGCAACATCACAGGGCTCATACGATGAACTTGCAGGTATAGCAGAGACAGTGAGATACCTCTTCCTCTTAGAGTTTTTTTTAAAAGTAAAATCGCAAATGGAGATAGCCAAAGTCTTGAAATGTACGAGGAGTAAGAAGAGTTGCGAGATTTGGTCCAACTCTTCATTGGACCGATAAACTACTCTGACTTGATGTCTAATAAGGATAATTATGAATTTTGTAGCGCTGTACGGAGAAGTAGTTCTCAACTGAAAAAACCTTTTCGTTAATCTGAAGGCATTGATTTTATGCACATTTAAGTAGACGCCATCGAGTCGTACGAAGTTGCTCATAAAAACACTTATGGAACAATTACCATCAACACGTTAACGTACACTCCTGAATATTGTTATATAAAATAACAGATAGGAAAGCAATTGATGGGTGAAGGAGGGCAAGTAAAATCGATTTTTTCGTTTTTAGCACATCACAATGTGTAAAAATATGAATAACCTAACTAAAGTCCTAAAAAAGGACAATAAATATTTTTTTAATCATTAAAGGAAGTTATTAGCTGTGATAACTTATATTTTAGTGACAATTCTCACTCCAAAGTCCAAAAAATACATTTTCTGAAATTTGTATATCCGTTGAAATACAATAATAATCGATGAAATATTTAAAATTTAAGTTTGCATAAGAAAATATTCATTTCAATATTTTTGATTTTATAAATTGTAGTCGGTGCTGGTAGAGTTTTAAAAAAATATATTTTTTCCATATAACAGCTTTGTTCAAATAAAGTTCATTGAAACGTGAATAGATAAGCATTTCTCACATTAAATATTTACAAAAAAGAAGAAGTTATGAAAGATGTATTTAACCATAAATAATTTTTAGATCGTCACCCATAAACTTTTGCTTTAAAGGTCAAAATTGTGAAACGACAATACAAAAACAATTAAAACATAATGTTACTTTGTATATATATATAAGTTTTTCATCCTCAAGATCTGATACGCTAATTTGCAGTTACAAATAATTTAATTAATTAATTTGCTTTACAACAATCTGTTTCGAGTTTCTCATTAATTTACTACTGTTTATACCTTTATTTAGGTATAATCGTGACAGCAAAATACCCCGAGGGAACTTTACTATCCGAACCTCATAGTTTTAGTATTCAATCACTTTACACAAAAACAAAACTTTCAACTTGGTAAAGTGTCGCCCGCTTTTCGATTTCCATATAAATCCAATCTAATTCACTTTCGGTACCAGTTAATCCGGGTCAACGTAGGGGATGATTCAAGCCAATTAATTGAAAACTGCGATACAAATTTAATGAAATGTCTCAGAAACTTTCGGAATATATACAGTGGTTTTATATTTATAATTAATTATTTTGATTTTATTTTTTTAATGTTTTTTGATTGTATTTGTTTGATTGATATCAAACAAATCACCGATGTTTGAAAAACGATCTTAGGCAACTAATAAATTTATTTCATTAATGAAAACACAATAATCCTTTGTACTTTGTAATGCCTTTCCACCATGTATTGACAGTGAACACCCTAAAAATTTATTTCATTAATCATAACATTTAACTCAGGATGGGCGTTGACATAATCATAATCTTCTTTACATATTTTTTACAATGTATTTTTTACGTGAAATATTTTGATCAATGTATCGCACGTATCCGACAAGTTAAATTCAAATAATATGACTTTTTTACTCACAAACTGAGCGATACTATTTTTTCCGTCGGATCATTGAAAAAGTGAATAATATATTTTTAAGGTTTAATTTCAAGTCAGCTTTTTCAGATAGGTTAATAACTGGAATGATGGGCATGTTATCTTTGTTTTAACTTTTCTCAAGTTACTTAAAGTAACTGGGGCATTGGAACATAGTTTATTTCTTTCATCGAAAACTCATAATATATATTTTGTAATACCATATCCGCTCCTCTGTTAACATACTACTAATGGAGTTATCTAAGGAGCAGTTTTTTTTTATAAAAATTGCTTTTTACTTAGTTGCATAACTTCTCTTCTTCGAAGAGAGTAGGGATAGAACAATCAGGCTGGGACAAAACTAGTGGCTATCTAATTGCTCTCACTACGTTTCGTTAATTTAGGATTAAAAGGATGATAAGAAGAGAATTTCTAGACACTATCCATAATCCATAAATTGATTAAAAAATGCTTTTCGTACTAAAATTCGAGCCCATCAGATCTGTTACGTAAGCCAAAGACTTGAACCACTACGCCACGGACCCGACAAAAGATTTTAATGAAAAAAAAATACATACCACTCTTTCAATAACCATTGAAAACATTTCTAATTTCAATGAAGTTCAAGTATTTAAAATTTAAAAAAATATTTATCAAGTTTATATTTATAAATAAAATATGCTTTTTCATTTTTTTTTGATATTTAAAAAAATCTAATTAAGCACATTGAATTGAGTTCAAGAATTCAAAGAATCTGGCATAAGATTATAAAATCGGAAAGTATTTATCTCCTTGTTTAAAAACAACAAAAAAACGGTATTTTCAATCGCGGACAAACAATCCAGTTTACAAAATTTCTCTCCGTTTTCTTTTACAAAATAAAAGTTTTACGACTTGTGCTTTCATTATTTCGCTGAGATACGTTCCCGTATTTAATTGTGATCAGAGAATTGCTTTTCAACTTTCCTTAACTCGGACGATGGGGAATGTACACTTAGTTTATTCTCTTGGTAATCCGAGTTTAAAAAAAATGAAAATACTTTTTATTTTCAAAATAAATTAAAATATTTTCAAACATTAATATTAAATCAAAGTAAGGCACCTTTATTCAAACTTTTTTTCTTACTATTCGAACAATTTTCAAGGTTCTTCTTGTAATGGTTTTTTCTTTTTCCTGAATTAAATATTTAAAAAAAACTAATTTTAGAGTTTTTAAGACTTAGAGCACATAACATTAATAAATAAAATTTTAAAAATTACGGACACATTTAAAAGGTTTAATTCAGGCGTGGGCTGGAAGGGGCTTGGAGGGGCTCGCGCGAGCCCCTTGTTAATTTAAGAGAAAAAATATTCTCAGATCAAAAAAGTACATAACTGCATTTTTTTTACTTATATATTATGTACGACAGCTTCAGTATACACGTTTATACATTTTTAGCTATTCACATTAATAAGTTTAAGATAAATCGCATATTGTTACATATTATAAGAGTATTAAGTAACAATCGATTGCTTATGTAAGTATTGGATATAATTGCATAGGAGTGATAAAAAAGTTCAATCCTTCCCCCAGAACACCGAGAATAAGTTTGAGATTAAGCGAGCCCCTTGTTGACATATTGACAGCCCACCGCTGGTTTTGTCTATGGTAAGCCACCGGGTTAATCATTCATTGCATAGAAAAAATACAATCAATTTTTGGTATACACAATAATATCACACGGTAATTGAAAATGCATGTTCAGTGACGCATTTTCTAATTATTTTTAATGAATAATTGCAAAGCGGCCCAAAGATGCGATTACCAAAAAATATTTTTGAAAAATAAGAAGACAAACATGTCAACTTAATATTTTGGTGTTGTCATGATTTTGTTCATAGGCGACATTATTTTACCTAAAACATATAACTTTATCTTTTTTGACATAACTAGGGATTGCAATACCGGATTTTCATCACTTCATATTAAAAACCGGTATTCCATGTTTTTAATAAAAAAAAAGTTATAGAATCTTTCTTAAGAAAAAACGATTTTTATCAATCCAATCATGAAAAAACGGAATTTAAAAAAAACAATATTACCTCGTTTTCAAATTAAGTGAATTTTCTACAAGTAGTTTTTTAATCCAAAAACATCTAAAAACCATGATAGTGAAATGTGGTTTTGAAAGCAAACAATCGAAAACACTTTTTAATCAATACATCGCAGTCTATCCATAGGGTTATGAATACAGAGTGTTCGTTTAATAAACTATGTAGACTTGCTTTAGAGACTACTTTCAAGACCTATTTAAGCAAATTGAAACATTCGATAATAGTTGGACCCCATGAAAATAACAATAAGTATCAATAATTTATAGAATTTATCAAATAAGTTTTCGGCCGATGAAATTTTTGTTAAATTTGAATCGTTCAAATTATGTACATTCTCACAGATTTTGTCACTAACGACCCGGGTTTCGCCTTTCGGCATCTTCATGCGTTCAAGTGCACGTATGAACTTGAACTGACTGTTAAAACTGAACTGATTTTTTTGTTAAAAAGTAATGATTATATTATATTTCTTTTTATGTAGGCTCGTTATGTTTTTCTAAATCTTTTCTTTTAAGAAAATAATTGTAATATGGCATTTAAATACAGGACAAAACACAATACATGTAAATTAACTGAACTAACATGTATCATCATTTGCCATTATACGTTGCATGCTTTATTCACTAAATAATTTACATTATACACCTCGTTCATTTTTACGCGATGTTTTGGACGGCACTATTCTTTTCTTACGTGATTTACTCAATGTTAAGCAAATTTTTTCTTCGATTTTTTTTACAGAAGAAACGGTGACCCTGCGTTTAAAAAAGTGTTGGAATGTAATGACTGCTCTGAATCTTATGAAATTTGTTAAAATACACATTTCAGACATCAATTTATCCAAACACAAATTACTAAATATGTATTAAATCTACTGCATAAATGCACTCCAGGTGTCCGTCTGTACCGACACTTTTAAATCGTAAAGGTTCAAAAATGCTACTCGAGAAGATATTGAAGAGATTCTACTCGACCAAATGCTTAACGACAAAGACTTGGTAGTAATTACTATGGTTATAACAAGTAAGATAATAGTTGTGCCTAGGAGGCAGAGAAACTTTCATTCAAAGCTGAAACGATTCAAGCAGAATTCAAAATGCCAACACATATGGTAATACAAATGGAAACTTACTTCTCGCAAAAAATGTACATACCATTATTATTCATTCTTTACTCTTTCTTTAAACTCACATATGAATTAATATTGTGCTTTATTATGATGAGGTTTAAAAAAAATGAATTCAAAGAAAAAGTTTATCCGTTGATAACTAATTCTCAACAAAAACGTCACATAGGAGAAATTAAATGTGCAGCGTCGAAATATTAATCATTTTTACGGCCATTCAAACAAAGTACATCAGAAAAAAATGGGCTATGTAAAATATTGAATATTTTCGGCGCATCCTATACATATATACTAAAACCACCAACCTCTATTATCCAGGTGATAAATATATTCTCGTTCAAAATGGCAGATCGGTTCGCGTTCAATAGGTATTTTCATCAGTTTCTGACCAGGGTTTTTAGGGCTCTCCGCATCGGCCAGTCAAAGTAACCTTTTCCCCATCAAACGCAATTTGATTCCACTTAATCAAATACTTGATGTGGTAACGAGGCAACAAACTTTCATTCAATATTTATAGGTCCGTATGATTACTTACTTCAACAAAGTAAATCACCTGGAAGTGAGCGTATTTTTGAGATAACCACAAATTCATGAATTTTGAACTGATTAATGTAATGCACTTTGAAAAAAGCACATACTTTGGTATCAAATTATGAAACATCTGATACAATTATTAAAAGATTTATTTCATTTAAATTGTTTGTAGTAATTTTATAACATTACAATACAATACTTCGTCTTTGTTGTGTAAGCACAATTTGCTTCAGCAAAAAACAGTCATCGCCATTAATCTCAGTCCGACATCTCTGCATCAGATAACATGATATAAGTAATATAAAATTAAACTTGATTACTTTGTTTGATCACTTGTCTTTTTAAAAAGCATCAAAATTAATTTAAGATTAAAATGAACTTTCACAAAGTTAACGCCGAATTTACTAAAAATTTTGGTATAAGTAAATATACATTTATCAATTACCGTTGTAAATAAAGTGAATAAACCTAAAACCTGTATTTAAATTTCATCACATATGTTCGTCGTCAAGAAAAATTATCATAAACTGTGTTCATAAAAAGTATAGTTTTAACCCCGCGTGGCCGAATGGTCAACGTCGTTGGCTTCGGTCACTGAGGTCACGGGTTCAACTCCCAGTACTAACAGTTTTATAAATTGATTTTTCAGTCGATTTATGAATTTCTGTTAGAAGGCATGGATGCATTTAAATGTTTTTAATTCTCCCCTCTTACCCAACTTTGTCTAAAAATGTCCACTAACTAGTCCTGTTTAAATATGATTAGTAATGATTAAAAATTACACTTGCTCGATTGAGATCTACAGTCGATTTTTTCAATGATGTATAGTTTTTACGAATAACATGATACATATGCTTTATTTTTAGAATTTTAAACTTTTTGCTTTTGTAAAATCATGAAAATTTTGGTTCAACAATACCCACAAACATCAAGAAATCGAATCATATTACCTAAAATAACTTTCAGCGTTTTTATCGGATTGTCAAACTACGTTCTTTCACTGAAGCGCCTATTTGCATGAGATAAGCAATCAAATGTCAGAAATATTCGATTTTCTTTCAATTTCCTGTCAATGTTGCGTGTGGCAAAATTGCCAAATGTTCAACACTGTTTTCTGCCAATAAGCGTGAATATTTAATTTATAATAGGCACACATATTTGCAGATAATAACATTGTATCAAAAAAATTGAAAATCTATATGATAAAAATAGATAAATAAATAATGTCATTCACGAAACTTTACGACAACAAAATATCACTTGTTTTATACCATTTTGATTATTTATATCATGAAATAACTGTGATACTTGAAAAATAAATGTGTATGCAACATGGTTTTTTTATTGAGCTCAACATCGATTTATGGAATATGTCAGCATTATATCAAAATTTTCATTGAGTATAATCTATTTTCAGTTACCAAATAAACAGTCAGTGATATTATAAAATCTTTAAATATCCAACATAAATAGTTACATAGTATGTTAAATAAATCAACAGTTTTTTTTACTTTACGGGTTAATCTACAATAATTGAATGACTATTATCATTTTTTTCCATTTTAAATTATTTATTCAATAGCCGTTTAGTTGTTATAAAACTTATTTTAAATAAAAAATATAATATTCAAAATATTTTAGAGTAGAGAACATATCGGATGCTACACTGTTGACTAACAAAACTTAAAACTGTTGAGTATAGTATATAACTCAAAGAACAACCTAAACCAGCGGTTCTCATGTGCGGCCACCAGAGGATTTCGCTGCGGCTACCAACAGTAAAGATTTCTTAGTAAATGCAACTTCTATTTTTATCACATCTCAACACAACAATTTGGTGCGGCCATGAGACATTTCTATAGAACCGCTGATATTTATAATGGGACCACAGTGAAATTGTTCGTGAAAACAACTGATTTAGAGCTTGTTCTTGCTACCATCATATATTGCATTCAAATAAACTTTTGTTTGAAATGAGTCACGTAGAAAATAGCTACATTATTTCATGATACAAAAAATTTGTAGGGTATTGGTACGTGACAGCTTAAACCAAAGTTTTCAATACAGAACCAATTAATTGCTCTATCTTTCACACTATCAGATATCTCTTTTAAATGAGCTTGAGAGACTCGGTAGCGATTTCCAATTGAAAACATCAAAGCAACCACCCCACGTCCTATCACTACAGAATTCTGTTTATGTGTTCATTCTGCGTGTACAAAAGGTTCACTTAATGCAATTTGGTGCAACGCAAATTGTACTTTAATGCTTTTAACTTGCGCAGGTACGCTGTGTCAAAATCCTATGAGGTTGAACCGTTAAACGTATTTTGCATGATTATTATTTTGTCACATCCGAAAAATATTTGTATTCATATGAAAAAGTACTATGTTTGAAACAAATTTTTTGATTTAATAATTAATGTTATTTTTCTATTTTTTTAGCCATCATCACTACATGAGTATATTTAGACTCTTAATAATGCATATCAACATAAATTTTTAAAGAGAACAATCTGGAAGTCAGTCATTGTGCATGTCTTTTCGAAGATGGAGAAGGAAATAAAGATGGAGTAAAACGTGGAAATAATCGTCTTATAGGTAAAATAAGTAAGGAGATACGAAAAATATTATCAATAATAGTTATTCTGAAAGCCGAAATCGGTGATTGATTCAACATCATTTTAAATGTATTACTTCACAATAATAAAAATAATAAAACATTTTTAGTACTTTTTCCACATAAAATTTATTGTGTGATATGTATACAGTGATATGTATACAAAAGTCAAGTAAAAAAATAAGGTATGAAAAACAATTGGTATTTGTGGACAAACAATTGGTGTTTCATTGTATTTCTTATCAGTTGACAAAGCTCACCATGAGCGAAACCGGTCTTGATCCAATAAATTTTATGTGGAAAAGTACTATAAATGTTTTATTATTTTTATTATAATGCCATTCCACCAAGTGTTGACAGTAAACACCTTAAAAGTATTACTTCACAATACTTTTGATAAACTGAAAGAGATTATATAAAAAAAATAGGTTTATGCTTTTTTAAAACCTAAACAAAAAAGTTTCGGTTAATTGTTGTAAAGTATATATTATTCAATTGAATCCGTCTTATATGGATAATATTCTACAACGTAACAGTGTGACAGTTTGCACAGTTGGTTGTAAAACTTTGTTTTTGAAGTTAGTACTTACATTGAGACAAAAGATTGAGTCTAGCTTTGCTTTCCATTCCTCAGTTTCTAGCAGTACTGAAAGCTTTATTTACAGACAAAAGGTTTCGATGCCAATGTATCCCTATATAATAGTTTTGGACATTTCATAATTTCTATTCAGGTCTGCCTAAATAGCACAAAGTAAAACTATTTTTTTATCTTATTAACTAGCATGGTTTTAACCCAACTTTAGTTATATATACTAAATAAAATAAATATTTACTAAAATCAAAAAAAATAACATTAGAAACGAGCTCTCGCGTTCGAGGAATATTTGAGTACACCCAACTTAGGTATGTCTATTATATAATATCATAATAATAGATTTTAACTTTTTTTAATACTTTGTATTAATATTATTAAAAGCATGTTATTTATAAATGATTTAAAGCAGAGATAGGGACATATTGTCAGTGATTGTGATTTTTTTATGATGCAGAATAAATTCAAATGGAAAATTAAATCGCAATCTTTTTTTCTTTTATTGGTTTTCATTTTTTACCATCTAAACGTTTATTAAAGATTATTTGCCTCGATAGTCTAGTCTAGAAAACGGAGTCAAATCACACCAGCATCTCTTCCAGCCACCAAATACAACATGTATATTATTTAAAATAAGCTGTTTTTCTGTAGAACTAAGATAAAACTAGTTATAAATGTTGGCAATTTATTATTTAAAAAAAAAAAACAAATTAAATGCAAACCATACTGATAAATATAATACTAAAAAATGGCTAACAATAAAATGTGTTAAATGTATAACCACAAAACAAACAAGACAGGTTATAGATAAGCTGTGGTAATCTATACAGCAAATGTGTGTTATTGCAGTGTGTCTAAATCTTCAAACTCAATTAATTCAATATATCTTTTGTGGTATGGCGTTCAACCAACAGAAGCTTTCGCGCGTTAGACGCCATCTTTGGAGGCTTTTGATGAAGTTAACACGCTTCAATTTACATTTTGTTTGCATAGACTGCAACTAAGGGTGTGGGTGGACAGTGTTTTGGCAAGCAAAGTTAAGCTAGTTCACAAGCTCATGTACACAATTGAAAGTTTCTATTTTCATTAAACCATACACATTTAAAACTTCATTCCACTATTATTAGCTGTCGGAATTAATAACTTTGATTTTTCACTGGATGACCAACCACGTTCGAAAAGTTTTTTTTAAGTCAAGCTAAAAAATATATGTAACCGTGTATATTTTTTGTGAATTGTATAGCAAAACTCTCATGATTTAATCATACCAAAAATGATTCTCAAAAAAGAGACACATCTTACAGCGAGTTAAAAAAAACTTTAAATATCGAGCTTAGCAATTTTTGTTCAATATTATGATAGATTTTTCATTGTAGTACAGAAGAAATACATTTACTTAAGCCGTTACATGATTCAAAATTAAAAACAAATTTCAAATAGATATACTAAGACTACTATAGTAATAAACGTTTATAATTCATGAATAGACTGACAAATTTTAGTCAAAAAGGAATAAATGATGTATAAATATAATGATAATTAAAATAAAAAACAAAAATCACGGTAGTTTTTAATGAAACTTGTAAGAAAAAAGTTTCTTGCAGCCTTAATCAAGTATTGCATACTTCATAAACAATGAAAAATTCGAGGTTTTCGTAAATTTTATATTCTTCTTTTCAATCAAAATAAAAATAGTCTACTAAAGGCCATCAAATGATTTTGACACCAAACAATATTGATGCTGCTGTTTTTTTTAATAAATTTAATATTGCGTTTTTAAAACATGTCATTTTCCAATTTAAGATAATTTTAAAACAAGTAACAGTTTTTTAGAGGAAAAAATGGAAAATATGTGAAAGTAAAATAATTTATTTTAAACTATCCACTCTTTTTATTGACATATTTTTTTTGGAATTATATTAGAGATATAATACTGGATTTAATAAAATATAAAAATTGCATACATTCATGTTCTTGGACACAACTCGATAAATTGATTGAAGAAAAATTATATATTTGAAAAATGTATGTTCGTAGATTCGAACCGGTGATTCTGCAACTGAATACAACAAACACCCAAAAACGTTGAACACTAGGCTACAATTGCAACAATTTATCCCATAAAACAGATATTATACTAAAATCATGCTATGGATAAATTTAAAAGCTCAATTTATTACTCTGCATGGTTTTGTTGAATATTTGTGCCGCCGACACATGTATATGGTTAGCTAGTATATGCTTAGTAAATAGAATTTGAAACCTTAAAAAATATCAATTACCGTATTTTACTTGCGAAATAAATACTGTCGTGATAATTGTATCATAAAAATATTTTTTTTTTCTCGAAAAAAGTATAAATGTTTATGTATTAGGTAAATTATTTTTTGACAATATACTGTTAAAGCTCATGATGCGTCAAAAATATCCTTTTTTTGACACATAATGTGTTGGAGTTAATAAAGCTTTCGTGTGGTTCATTAAATTTGATAAGGCATCTAATTTTTGGAAGGACAAAGCTCAATTGGGAATTTGCGTGTGCTGACAGCTATCGCGTGCATTATAGAGCAAACAGAAATCTAATACTAACACACCTTGAATTAAGCGTACAAGCGTTTAGTTTTCCAATGAATATTAATGTTTTGAATTGTTTGAATTTTGTACTTTTCCATGAGTTTTGTCGCTAACGACCCTGGTTTCGCCTTTCGGCATCTTCAGGCATTCCAAGTGCACGGATGTACTTGAACTGACGCGTAGTAAACAGTTTGTATCGTTTATATTCAAAAATATAAGTAGATCACTAAGTTTAAAGGCTATTAAAATTTAAATTGAATGTATAAAATTTTCAATGAATTAAGTGGGTTTGTTATAATTATGGGGATTTTTCGAAAATATTAATGACCAGATAATAACATAGGAATGTTTAAAATAAATCTAGGGTTTTATCCGACGTATTATTAATGAGTTCATTTGTTTTTAAGCCTTTAAATTAATATTTAATGATTGCAAGTGCTTGAATTATTAATAAAATGACAATTATTTAAAAGGGGTACAACAATGGAGAATTTGGTAGATAATATTGCTCGTTTAAAATTGGCAAACTGTTGAGCTGAGCTCGATTAATCTCTAAGATTTCTTGGTAAAATAATTTAAACTCGCCCCTGTTAGTATGTAACAAATCAATACCTGAGTCAAAATTAAACGTATGGTTTTCGAGAATTAAATGGTTGGCAAAGGTGGGTGTATCTTTTTTTAAGCGAAAAGCGGCTAAATGCTCAGCCACTCTTATATTTAAGGTTCTAGCAGTTTAACCAATATAAAATTTGGGACAATCACTACACTGCAATCTATAAATCCCAGATTTGTTTTTATAATCTATAACATCTTTATTATTATTAAAAATTTAAATTAATTTAAGTTTAAAATATTTTACCAAGAAATCTTAGAGATTAATCGAGCTCAGCTCAACAGTTTGCCAATTTTTAACGAGCAATATTATCTACCAAATTTTCCATTGTTGTACCCATTTTAAATAATTGTCATTTTATTAATAATTCAATCACTTGCTATTATTAAATATGAATTCACTTGCTATCATTAAATATTAATTTAAAGGCTTAAAAACAAATCAACTCATTAATAATAGGTCGGATAAAACTTTAGATTTATTTTAAACATTCCTATGCTATTATCTGGTCATTAATATTTTCGAAAAATTCCCATAATTATAACAAACCCACTTAATTCATTGAAAATTGTATACATTCAATTTACATTTTAATAGCCTTTTAACTTAGTGATCTACTTATATTTTTGAATATAAACGATACAAACTGTTTACTACGCGTCAGTTCAAGTACATTCGTGTACTTGGAATGCCTGAAGATGCCGAAAGGCGAAACCCGGGTCGTTAGCGACAAAACTCATGGAAAAGTACAAAATTCAAACAATTCAAATTTGATATTGAAATTCCATCAAGCACCCTCAGTCGAAATACTTAATTAAGGATATTTATGTATACATCCTTTTACCGTACCTGAATAATAACGTATTTGGGATTTCATCATTATTTTTCAAATGCCTGAATCAACACATTCATTCATCGTTTTATGGATTTGAATCAAATTTGATGAATGTCTGTGATTTCTTTTCTACGTTTTCCGTCCCGCGGTATTATTTCCTCGTGTATATACTTATATTTATGGCTTAGAACACTCAACACGTGATTGTGTTAAACGGTCTGTACACTCAAAACGTGAGTATTTCAGACAATTCAAAATAAGTGTATTCACACGGGAGTAGCGCCTCTGGAATACTTCGGTGACTTGAACAAAAATAGAACATAACTTATAAAGGGTAATCGACAACACCTAAGAATGATGGCTTTTCAAAGAAGAAAACATAGCTTTTCAGTGAATCAGGAAAATGGGTAGTGGCTGAAAGTAGGAACTTGGTTGATTTATTTACGCGACAGTATCAGTTTTGCTATGCGATAAACATTTTTGTATGTTAAAGATCTTTCAGGCATTAGTTTTTTTATATTTAGAATAGTAAGTTTTCAATTAAAATACTTCTTCGTAATATTCAATCGAATTAGCTGATATTTAATCAAACTGTAATTTATGAATATAGATTTGATTCTCTTTTTGAACGATATTAATTTCGTCAGAAAAAAATCAAGTCAAACGACTTAAGCTGTTTAAAAAATTCGTGCGGATAGACAATAGGGAATATTTAATAAAGCTGTATTTATCTACAATTTATTTGTAAAAGGAAAAAATATGTAAAATGTGGAAAATTTTGCAAGCGTTTTTATAATATTATCACGTAAATAATCAATCTTCGTGTAATTAATAACAAAAGAAACCCATTAAGTGTGAATGTATTTTCAAGCGAAGCCTCAGATCAAAAAACAAGCATTGTGGAAACTCAATATCACACAAAATTGTCTTGCGCTTGAAAATTGGGAAAATTTCCATAAAAGCTTTCAGAAACGTAAAATACATAACACAATACCGCTATACTTTTGAACTCTCCCTTTACTTTTGGTATTAATACAACAGATTTCAATTTAAATATTTTTACTTGACACTGAATAAAACATTTTTGCTTTATATTAATTTTCCCTAGTACAGTAGTTTATGTGTTTCAATTATTACGTATAAGAATTAATTCATTACTAAGATTTTCTGTACTCCATTGTTATATGGTGAGATAAAACACAATTGATGATCTTTTTTTATATATTTCACTTCATGAAGCATTAATTCATATTTAACGTTACTGGCTTTGTAAAAAAAAATCTGCCACTTAAATGTATTTTTTAAATGAGATTAACCCAAATGTGATATATAACATACATACATATCGTAGTTGTAAATATATTATATTTTACTTATCGGCACATGCACAACACATCAAAAGGCGTAGTGTCTTATTTATATTTATATTTTTAGTTTTTATAATATTTCTATACTTTTTTTTTCATTATTTCTTAAATAAAGTAACAACTAAAACATAAAAATATTCCTTATGCTCTTTCATCTGAACAGTTTTTATTGATTTTGTACCATATATTATTAAATAGACAAAACTATGTAAGAAAGGATCTTACACTCTTAACTTTGAAGTTTTTGTAAAGTTCCAGTGCCAAATTATTGACTGACAAAAATATGTGTTGAACATATCAGATTTTTGGTAGGGAAGGAAATTGTGAACTTAACTATAATAGGTTATATTATGTAGGCAGTCCGCAAATCAAATTTTTGATCAAATCGGAAATTGCATGTATACCTACATACTTCGAAGAATATCTTCGAAAAAAAGATATTTCGCGTTAGGCTAACCAGCTTGTAGACCCTTTTTGCACTATATCTATCCATAACATAATAGTTGTCATCGATTTATTGCTAAACGAAAATTTCGATAAGACTCATTCAATCAATGTGAAATATAAAAATATATTTTTTAGAAAAACCATTTATAATTTTTCTTATAGCCATCACCGTTTTTAATGTAAAAAGTATGGATTCTTTGTGATTTTTATTCTTGCTATTTAGTCGTTAATCTTTAATTATTGAGTGTCAAATAGTAAGATAAAACTATGACAGGTCTAATGGCTAGTTAGTTTCTCTTGCTACTTCCAGTTTTTAATGACACCATTGGTAGAACGGGATTTTAGACATTACAGACATCCGTACCTTCAAACAGAAATCCATTAATCGATCGTTAAACCAATTTATAAAAATTTCAGTACTACGTTTAGAACCTTGATATCAATACATAGCGCGATTTTTGTGTTACACGGTGAGATATAATATGTTTAACATTGGAATCGAATAAAATAAGTTTTTTTAGTTACTTTGTTTATGATATTTGTTCTACTAAAAGCTTCAAACCGGAAATATTAATTTTGAGCACTTTCACTAATGCAAGTTATCATTAAATTTAATGATTCAATATAATAACTGAGTTCACATAATTATATTATGTGAATTCACTATTACCGTTCATGTTTTGTTGAATCTATTTATCTAAAAATGTTTAAGTTTTGTATTTTTACGTGTCTTTGACATGTATGTATGTGTTTAAAAATACAAATTTGTTTTAAACATTTGTTTTATGATTCGATGTACGATAGAGATTTGAAATATGTATGTATAAATTTCTTATATGCAAATTTCTTTCAAATGCATTAATTCAGTGTTTTGTTTTTTTTTAATCACCACTGCTATGTTTATATTTCCATTTGTGAATCAATTATAACCGAATCAATTAAGTTACAATTCATTACCACATATTCGTCAAACTAACATTGTGATCAATCATTTTGACTGTTTGGCTGAAAGCATCTCTACTAATGTAAGCTATTTGAAATGCACATTCTGATTGCTATATAAACCAAGACGGATTTCCAACATCGAATTTAGTCCCAATGTGGTGGGTATTTATCCGTTTAGTTATAATGTGGCATCGATAAAGCTATTCTTGGTTGTATTAAACACCATATTAACTTTCTCATTAGTACTGCGAAAATTGGACCATTTAAAGTTATATCGTGTGGTATTTCTAAAAAATTTAAAAAGTACTCATTTTCAGATTTCGAATCGAATTTAAAATTATTCAGCTGGTGTTTTTAAGCGTATGCTGCCCTGTTTGGTAAATTTATGATATCTGAAAAATAAGATATAGATAAATATCTTCAGAATTGTATTTCATTAGAATTAAAAAAAAACAATTTAAATACAAATTTAAAATAGTAAACATAAATATCGGTTATGAGGACATGTCACAACTTTCGTTAATCGATCTCTTGTCTAAAATAATATACTTCAACGATATAAGTGCAGGCATACACGATTTGCTTCCAATCAAAAAATTCTATTGTTGACTCCTGACTAGGGAATCCAATCCCGAGCCAAAATGTTGATACCGGGATTTCGGGGTTAGTATTTTTCGATCCCGGGATCAGTACATTTTTTAATAAATAAAAATTGATAATATTGGTGAACAAATAATAAAAAAAAAAATGTATATGATATAACCAGCTGTGGACTGCCAATACCTTACCAAAAAGCTCTCTTAATCTCGTTATTCGCGATGTACAGGTGAATGAGTGAATTTTTTTAATAACTCGTAAAAAAATATGCGCCATAATTATTAAATAAACTTAATATGCACACATTATGTAAAAATACGCAATATAACTTAAAATAATTAATGTCGATAGCTGAAAAAAGTATCTACCTACTTCAGACTGCAAAATTGAAGAGCTTTTAAATTATCGTGGACAAAGGTACATTCTCAATAATTTAAATAAAGTAAATGTATCTGAAAAATACAAACATAAAAATGAAATAATAAGTAATTTAAATATTATTTTATGCTATGCTCGAAGTTAATACAAGATCATCAATTGTTTCGCCATTTAGTAAATGGTTTTATTGTGTAAAGAACCGATAAAACATATTTTTATAATTACCATATCCGGCGACATGTGCTTTTGTAGAAAGATCATTTTTTACATTGAAAATAATAAGAACATTCAATAGAAATAGTCTAGAAAAAGTGAGAATATATTTTCAGCTCTTGCAATAATATTAGTTGAAAAATCTTTTAGACAATATGTTAAACGAAATGCGGTTATTTATGACTTTTTAAGATGGAGGGAGCGTCGAATAAAATAGTTTTTCAAAAAATAATGAAAATAAATTTAAAAATTAAAGTTATTGTTCTCCTCCCCTCTTCGCATGACACTGATATTTATCATACTGGTCATATAGAAACTGACCAAAATAAACTTTAGTTGACACGTGTTTTATTACATAAACTAGATAGCCATTGATATCTAATAATATTCATTAAGGTATTGAAAATAAAAAATAAAAATTAAGATATTGATAAGAAAAAATATTGAAATGTAAAGCTTAACAATAAATATCGTTTTTGTTATTTTCAAATGCATTCAACTATAATTTACTAAAGTATGCTTCGTTTGAAATTACTTTTTCTTTAGCGGTAATTATTATCGCAAAGGATTTAAAATGGGCTTTTTTTATTATGTGTATGAACATCCGTTCGACTTGAAATCCAACACGTTTCTGTTTGATAAGTAAATCAATCCCGAAATCTTCGGGATCATATCTTCTAGTCCCGGGATTGAAATGAATCGAAAAATGGACGGGATCCCGGAATTGGATTCCCTACTCCTGACATGTTCAATGCTTGTAGACAATTTAAACAGTGGATTCTCAATGGATAATCGCACGATACTTTTTTTATAAAGTAAATAATGATTGTTAATATAAATGAATCACTCCGAGCCCAATTCTTGTGGAACGAAAATAATATTTCATAAAAAACTATATTAATTTTATTTGATTGAAAAATATATTTTTTAAATTTAAATTATTTACTTTTTAATTATCGACTTCTCGTTTGTTTCAGTTCAGCTACAGGCAACATAATTTTTACCCATGTTGAGTACTATACTATTTTAGGATGGGTTTTTTAATGCACTTTAAACATATTTAAGCATCGTATAACTTATTTTTTTGTCGCATGGTTTCAATATAGATTATCACCCATTCTATCTTAGTGCCAATTCATGAATTTCATCGAAGGTTTTTCTTTTATTAAAAAAACAATACTTCTCACAGATGAATCCTCATCGGGATTCTATATAAAAAATTAAGATGAAGAAAATAAAGAGTAAAGCAACTAGTAAAATATACAAAAAAGTGCTCATTGGGAATTGAAAGAAAAGAAGCCGAAGAAGCAAAAATAACTCTCTCGCTCCATTGACATGAAATAAAGGAAGTCTTTTCAAATCTCAGGAGAGAGAATTTTTTCTCAGCTTCTCGTTTTAAAAATAGTTTGATTTTTCGCAAAAATATCATTGAAATATTATTAAATCCTTAAAATTTAAATACTCTTAAGTGAAATATTTCAACATTTTAAAAGCAAAATTTCTGTAATTTCTTTTTACATAAATAGATTACGGTATAGATAGACCACCCATAACCATGGTAGACTGTACAATCTCTGTAAAGATATCTCAATCCCGAGGCGTTTCGTTCCAGCAAGACATTTAACAATCTGGATTGGTTTATATCCATCAGACATCATAATTTTATTAAAGAATTATTATTTTAATGTTTATGAATTAAAAAATTTCAAAGAAGTTCAGTAATGGGTACATACGTTATCAATTTTTTTTTTGTTGTAAAAAGTGAGTAAAGGATGCTTTCATTGTAAAAAGTGCATTGCATCTTTTGAAATATAATTAATACAATTTCTACTCGGTAATTAAATTAATATTGTAATGCACTTTTTACAATGAAAGCATCTTTTACTCACTTTTTACAAAAAAAAAATGATAACGTATGTACCCATTACTGAACTTCTTTGAAAATCTTTAATGATTATTTTTCTTTGACATTTGTGTTAATAAAGATAATATTAATTTAATTACCGAGTAGAAATTGTATTAATTATATTTCAAAAGATTCAACCCTATGATTTTGGTTTGCGTATTAAACTACTCATAGAATATATTTTATAACACGTTAATTATTAACTTGTACATGCTTTCTTTGCTTGAAGAATGGACTTTCAGAGTCTTTGTCTTTTCAGCTCTATCTAGTCTTGTGAGGCGGGGCTATTCTGGCTTTTTTTTATCTTCACTCTTATAAAGTAGTGGTTTCTATCACTTGAAGCTATTTTTTTATTTGGTTTTTCCAGTTGGTATAACATAAATTCAATAATGACGGCTATGTGTACTGATTTAACATTCGACCATAGAAAGTGGTTATATTGAAATAAACTGGAAGAATTAACGCATGCTCATGAAGTTCGGTGTTGTAAAGCAAAACTATTTTACTACAACTACTTTAATACAATGCTACTCAAATTCTGGTTTGTGGACAAGTTTCAGCCCTCGAGTCGGCGAAAACTGATCCGAGATTAACAATCTAAATATATAGTTACCTTTGTTACTATGTATATAAGTTGTTTATTTTATTTACACACTGACTCTGGTCTTCAGGTAACGCTGAAACATATACACTAGTCAGCACCCCAAAAAAAAATAAGTTGCACTGTTCTGTATAGCAAATAGACTAAGTTAAAATATATATAAAAACAGAATTATTTTAATGGTTAGCGTTTGAGAGATTGATAATAAGTAACAGTGAACAAAGCTGCAATTAGTGCGTTTTTATATATTTAAAGTTATCCTAATCGTTGAAGTTAAATAAAAAAATCATTCATCATCCGTCAATAAATCAATTATCCTTTATTACTTACTATCAAGGTCCTAATAGATATGAGAATAGTCCCATTAAAAAGGGAAAAATGTTTAAAATAAACAATTCACAATGCGTAGAGAGTAACTCTTTCTAATATGATAAAGTATCTTTAATAAGAAGAAATGTCTCTGATATTTACCAATTGTTTTATAATAAGAGATTATGATGTTTTAAAAACGCACAATACAAACCATCTGATCTAATACAAAAATCACTATTTCCATTTATGATTGTAACTGTTTTTTTATTATTAAATGTTTTAACCACATCGTTGAAAAATCTAACCACAGTTACTATTTCAAAATCCATTTCAAATGAATAAAAAATACTGATTATATATTATTAACAACAACTTCATTTTTCTTTGGTGATTTTGTTTTAAATAATAATCCTTAGACAAGGTAGTCTGATGAAGTTTCGCTAGTTGAGCTAATTCTTGTACTGTTTACTAATTCACAGAAGTGAACACTTTATTTAACTTGAGTTGTTCGTTTCGTTCAAAATAAATCGATTTCAGTATGTTTGAACAAAATATTGCAATATAGGTTGCATCCTGATTATCACTCACGTTGTTATAGGGTGGTGGTAAACAGCCCCCGTTCATTCCAATCAGGAATATTTGACATGAGCTATCAACTCAATATTTGTGAAATATAGTTTTGTACGTAATTATAAATATATTTTTTATACAATACATGATTTTAAATGTTATTCTTTTAAACACTGATATTAAAAAATAAAAATAAATTATACTAATTGCACAATTATTTTTTAAGATCAGGACTAGCTTTGCTCATCAAGAGCATTTTTAACTAGTTTAAATATACATCAATACAAGGTTGTTTATACAAAACCATATAGGACTAATAAAAATGTTTTACAAAATTGATATAAAAAGAATTTGAAACGAACTATGAATAAGTGATTCTATACTGACTATAAATTAAACATTCTAAGTATCCTACTCACTTGCAATTAAATTAACAATGTCACTTACAAACAATACACTCAAATATTTATCCAAAATAATCATTACCAGACAAGTATTATAGAAATATAAATAATTCTAAGCTGCTCGTAGGTTATGTTTATTGTCAGGATGGACGGTCAGTTAAGAACTATTATCTACGGTTAAGAATAAAGAATCTTGATTATTAATTTTCACAGATACCACGACTCAATTTTTCTTTCATCTTTCTATTTACAAAGCAACGGAATCTTGTTAAAACGGCTATGGTAATAAATGTCAAATACTCTAATATCATTGAAGTGTTCTTCATTCTTGGAGAAAATAAAATAATGCTTTCATACGAAAGTGCTTGCTTTAAGCAAAATCGAACATGATAACTTTATAAAATTATGAAATAAATATTTTTTTAGATTTAAAAATTAAGTAGATATAAACATATCGTCAAATTTAAATGCATTTTATTTCCATGTAAATCAAAATTTTATTTCATTGGTACGGCTCAAAATGTGAAGAAAGTTATTTAGAGTTTTTTACAAAAGAACGTGAAACTCACTTTAACTTAATAAAACAATATTAATGACACATCAAGTTAGATAATATAACATGACATGTACACCTTACTGTTTCAAGTATATGCTATGCACCCGTTTATGTAGAATTTTCAGTTTTACCTAGTTTTATACTTGATTTTATGATTGATTTAGTTTGAGAAATGTATCGAATTATTGTAGCTCAACTGTTTTTCATTAAATATCTCTGGGCTAACCACGTAACACGTTCATCCAGAACTGACAGTGTAGATATTCAAACATTCACAAAGTGCTTTCGGCTGATAACGTGTAATTCCAAAGTGAAATTGCGACGATCACACCGCCAAACTTTGCCGTGGCTTTTGAGATAAGATATATAAAGTTTTCATTCAACAGAACTATTGCTACTTTTTGATTGAGATAATTTGAGCCAGTCAATCACTCTCCGAAATTACTACGATTTCAACAATCTGTCCCATAGGCTAACTTTTCTCTTATGGTTGATTAATGATATCTTCTCATACCTTCCTAATCCCTTATATTTATTTAAATAGTTTTTTATGTCTTAAAAACGTTTTTTAATAATTAGTATCATTAAATTGTTATATCTTTTGTTTCACTATATCAGTACAATTTCTTATTTCATTATATGTTTTTTTTTGACTAGCTTTTCGTTTCATTAACTTTAATAGACGAATTTTGTACTTTTCCATGAGTTTTGTTTAATAGACGAGTTTGCAGTTTTTTTTCGTGAAGCTCTTTTTCGTGGTTCTTAATTAGTCGTTGACGTAGTCAATCAGCATTCTGCCGATTCTGTCTGTCTATATCCTTGGAGAGGAAAGTGGCCAAGGAGTTAAGCGGTGGAATATATTATATATTTAGTGGAGGGCACTAGATAAGTGAGTCGTTTCTTGTTTTGTGCCATATATTTTACTGAACATCATCGATGCTTCCGTAATTTTTTTCCTTATCTCATTGTTTTTTAAACAAGGATTAAGTGTTGAGATCAAATTAGTACCTAAGATCCGCTAGCCATGAGAACTTTTTCTGACAGGGCAGGGATTTACTTAATTTCATAGTCTTAAATTATAAAAAAAAGGCTAGAAATTGATAAAAAAATATGTTTTTTTGAGTCTCACATTATGTAGCTAAACAATTGTAGATTTCTATTTAATACATTTTTTGAAAAAATAAAATTGATTCATAACGAATATGTTTTGATATTTTTTTTATATAAAATAAATTACAACGCGCAATTAATTGACTTGTCACCACATCAAAACTGAGTATTCAACAATACTTCGTTGTTATCAAATGGAGATGTTTTTTTTCTCGGTATTTGATTTATATTATGTTTTTACCTATTAAAAATAACCGTTCCAAAACAACATAAATCACTTTGTTTTCAGTTCATGTGAATACATTTAAAAACATTAAAACGATTGTAAATTCGAGCCCGCGGCCATTCAACGACACAACTAAATATGACGAACGCCAACGAGAGAATGATATATTTCTACATAATATAATTGATGCTTTGCAACTACATTACATAATAAATTAGATGTGCAGTCAGTTGCCAAAACCTAATCACAAATCAACATATCCATCTGCTTGTACAATACCAAAGTGTATATGCACAAATTTACATCCCGTCTCCGAGATGCAAATTTTGTTAATATCTCAGAACTCCTGTTTGTATTATATAATTCCCTGTAGAACCCACTGAATCATCCACTTTATCAAATATGGATATTACTCTCTGGAGAAGAGCAGTGTAATTCTAATAAATTTAGTGACATCTTAAGAACTTTATTGCAAGGCTTATTTACCTTGCCATAATTATGGTTCTGTTTTGCGGTCACTTTTATTTATACTCGAAACAATATTTATTGAAACATTGTTCTAATACTCATACAACATTATTGTACAAAGACAGAGGGATATCAATCTTTGTTCAAGATTCACAGTTAATACTTTTAAATGTTTAAGCGTTATTTATTTTCTTTCGCCTAAAATTGAAATTGATAAGTTTAGGACAAGTGGAATAACAATAATTATGAATATACATCATTTATCCACAGGTTCTATTTAAACTACATAATTTTCAATGATACATATTATATCGAAATCTTAATAATTATTTTGTGGTTTATCAATATGTGTAACTGGTTATGAACAATTATCAGTTTTTTTTAATAATAAAATATAATTCCTCCCCATGCTTGTTGAGTTGAGCAAAATATTTATTTTATTCAAAAGTGTTTGTTATATCTGATTTTATTTTGGTATATCATTAATTGTGACATTTATATTGTATTTTAGTTACTATATAATTTCCACATATTTTTATTTATTTTTACGAAATTACTTACAGATTTCATATAAAGTAAGATTTAGATTTTAAATTAAGGTGTCGTTCTGTTGTTTCTACATACTTACTCTCGCGGCTCGGAGACTAGAAAAATACTTTTCTGCCGATGGGGGTCGTTAAGGGACCCCAGTGGTTTCCTCATTATTGGCCTTATTCTTATGAATTTTTTTAAAAAAAAATAGTATAAAGGCTTTAAAATATCTCTTTGCATCATTCCTCGTACATTTGTTTTATAAAAATCTGTGTTTTTTAATAAATAATCATATTTTAAGTTGCGCGTAAAAAAGACGTCATCCCAGCACACATGAAATTACAACTGACGAATTTAGACCAGCTATCTGACGAACGATCGTTATCGCGGACGCTTATTGCCTTATTGCGTATCACCCATATTAAAATAGATATTGAAGAAAATGTGGGTATTGGGGTCGCATTTCTTGAGCTTAGAACCGGAAAAGTTAAACGTGATCTCCAAAGCCAGATAAAAAATAATTTATAGTTCTAACAATCAAGTTTTAAATATTTTTTTCGCTTCATGAAATATATGAATAATTATATACATATTTTCATATAATTTGTACATTAATCTAAGAAATGTTCGTGAGACCATCAATTTTTTAATAGATTTGAACTATTTTCAACATACATACATATTGCTTTACTAAAAATGCTGTAAAAAAATAAATACCTTAAAAGCACTACACTGAAAGTTAAAGATAGTCTTGAAGTTATTGCAACATCACTTAACTATCATTTGGAGATACTTGTCAAAGGAATAGTGCAATGTTACCAAACAAACTCAGATAAATTCAAAGGATGTTTGTTGAATCAAAATAAAATGCATTTGCATAAGAATATCCCGTTACTGAAAAGCATGCTAAGTGTGCTCGTAAGTCTCACTTAGCATGCATCTTGAATTTATTTGAATTGAAATATTCACATGATATACTTACAAAGAAAACTTTGTCAATGAATAGTATTATAAATAAATGTATGAGAGAAACTTTCATAAGAGTGCATCAAAATATGAAAGCTATAATAAACCCCAAAAGTGACGATCGATTGAAAATTGATCTTATCAGTGGGGTGGTCAATATTTGATACTTTTTTGAAAAAAATAAAAGTTGTGTACGGCAATTAATAAATTAAAATGAGATAAAGCTGTATGTTATGCAGTTTTAATGACTTAAAGAAATTATATTATACATATTTGTCAAGAAACGATATTTACTTGTCTTTCAATATTATCGTTGATTCCTAAAACGTGACAGATTGGCAATTATTTAGTTTTTTTACTTTATTTTCCATGTTTTTAGATTTGAGCCAACAGCTATATTTTTTTTGAATAATTTTAGTAACGGTTCAATAGTATATAATATATACTGAGGTTGGGAAAAGGTATTATTAGAACTAATATCTTGACCAGTAAAAACTATAGGCCTTCTGGAATATTTCAAAATAATAACAATAAAAAAACAATTTACGCGGTTTTAAAATAATTAACCACATAATACATTATAAATATATGTATGCATTTGCATATTTTATACTAGCTATGACTAAAATAAGACTAATAAAATAAAAGTTATTTACTATTCAATATCAATATTTCCGTTTCATATAAGGTATTATTAATATTTTTTGATAACTCTATAAAAATTGTAATTTTCATTGAAAAATAACAAAAAGTTTTTAAGCAAAACAGAATTTAAAATAAATATTACGAAGTCTTTGGCGAACAGCTGCAGAGAAAATTATGATGGACTTAGAACAACTACCAGACAGATATTCAACAAATACGCAATTCATACAGCATTATTTAGTTTGCTATTGTAACACAAAAGATTTTATTGAAATTTGTATAGTATGGTAGTACTTTAAAAGTTTTTTACTTATCATTTGTCTAATTTAGATTAGGAGCTTTCCACACCTTTTTATAACTATTGCTATTATAAATATATAACTAGGCTTTAATACAATTTTGTATTATCCTGTATAATTGGATAAAATAACCATCTTTAATTCGCAATTATTAATATTATATATTATATTTTACCAAATACTAAGTGTATATTTTAATTTAATTAAAATCTACTTAGATGAAAATTGTTAAAGTGCTTTTCTATTGCTGGACCGAAAAATATTTTAAAACAATTTATTGTTAATTCGCCCACTAACGTTATGTACTTAATGAAAGATTCATTTTGAGTAGGTTGTTCAAACGAGCTTGATAAGGCTTTTCATATTTTAATTTGAATTAGCGTTAATGGCGCATAAACTTCTATAAAGGCTTTTTGCCGGTCAGCTGAGAGCCGTTAACTTTGGCGAAAGTATTCCGGCAAAAAAATCAGCAATTAAAATTACAAGGTTAAGGGGATGAAAAAAATAATTATACTGCTTACCTTTGTAAATGGATTTTAAATTAGATACAAGAACAAAGTCTACAGCCATCTCCATTACTAATTTAATATATTATATACTTCCATACAGTTGTATCGCTTAAATTTAATTACCTGAAATATCATATAAAACCAACATTATTCAGAGAATATAATAATATTCATTATACTAAGCTTAAAAATATGTACATAAACAGCTAAATAATGGTTTTCCAGAGTGAAATTCTAGGATGGTCAGTTTCAAAAATTGATTTTTTAATCGTTCCATGGTTGTGTTTTAAAGGCATAAATATTTGTTATGAGTATTTTTTGAGTTACTGGTTTGATTAGCTATCCACTGATTTTGCCCTAGTCTTATTATTATATCATTACTTTATTTGATAATACGTTGAGGTAAGGTTTGGTCCGTAAGCTCTACATTAGAAGAGGACATAAAAATACATAAATGTAAAAATTAACGTTATTGTATTGAATCTACACGAAAGTTAAAATTTTGCGATTGGCCATTTTGTTACTGTCAGTCTTTTTTTTCAAAGAGAGTGGGGATGAAAAAGAGCTAGGCTAGGACTTGTGGTTATCTAGTCGTTTTTTTTATGTTCCGTTATTTTAGTATTTGAAAAAATTTCGACATATTACAAATATTCACGCCTTGCAACTGAAGTCGATCAATCAATTGAAAAAAAATGCTGCTTTTACTGTTATCTGAACCCGTGAGATCTGTCACGGAAGCCAATAACCTTGAGTACTGTGCTGCAAATTCGACAGTTTGTTTATTTTTATATAATTAAATTTTAATTATTTTGGATAAGAAGATAAACGATATTTGATCTTGGCTATAACAATAATACATTTCACTTTTTACTTTTTTGTTTATTAACACATTAAATGTATGTGAACAGCTTGTTTTTTAATATCCATTTGAACAATTATTTAATAACTATAATATAATGTATGTCATAATACACCTTTTCAATTACAGTGGTCGTAAATCTGTTGACTGTAGCTAATTTGGTATTAAATCGCACAAAAACGTGTGTATTTAAATTTGAGTGCGGGAAGAGGGGGTAAATAAAGCCAGAGCGCAATATGATTATTCATAATTAAAGTTAAATTAGCACTAACGACTCATCAAAAACCGTCGGTGAGAGAACTGTTTTTCACCGCATAATATCTCCATTTATCGTACACAAACATGTGAATCATTTGAGTATTCTTAATTTATAAATTTCTACTTGTGCAGTGCTTTTTTTTAATATGAAACGTTTCAACTTTCAACACTGTAGAGTATTAAACAAATAAAGAGTGTTTACGTGATCTTTATGTACAGAGGGATTAAAGAGCATTGAAAACATGTCGATAATAATGATTCACAACTTTAAAACAATAATTACTTCGATATTTTTTTGAGTCATATGTGTTTTCAGTGCTATTTTTCACGGCAACTCTATGATTTTTTTTACCCATATCCGCTCCCAATGTGGAGCATATGACTTCTTAATCGAAAAATCTCAATAGAGTTTTTCTACGAGAACTGTTAGTTACTTAGTCACTTAACCTCTATTTTTCCAAAGAGGGTAAGTAAAGATATACGGATAAAACTAGGACAGAACTAGTGGTTAGCTAATCGCTCTCACTACGCCCAGTTGTTGAAGGATGGGTAATCAAAAATCTCTCAAAATCTGCAGTTTTGTGGCACGCTATTTATACCTCATCCGCTGATCGTCCCTCCACAGCGGTTATGAGTTTACAAAGGATTTTAATATCACTTCATTAAATATATTCGCTTTATGTGATGGTGGTAGATGCGGATCCTGGGTAATAAAGGCTTTCTCGGCTGGCAAATAAAAACAAAAATGTACCACTATTAAGGTGAGCACTGTCAATTCTCGGTTAAAAATCTTTATACTAATTCAACAATATTTTAATGAATTACAAAATGTTGGAATTTGATGCAATTTGATAATGCCAAAAAAATGCTTCATATCAATTTATTTTAAACATTCGTTTTTGAATAAACCTTTTTGTAACAAGAAAGTTATTAACATTTTCAATTAGCTTCTCAGTTTTACCTTAAATAAAGATTTTGGAGGAATTATAGCAAGAAAAGTGAATCAAACCTAGCTTTTGTTACACCCATTCAGTATTTCTCAGACACAATGAATTATCAAATTTGAATTTTTTGAATTTTGTACTTTTCCATGAGTTTTGTCGCTAACGACCCGGTTTTCGCCTTTCGGCATCCAAAAGCTTAAAAACAAATCAACTCATTAATAATAGGTCGGATAAAACCCTAGATTTATTTGAAACATTCCTATGTTTTTATCTAGTCATTAATATTTTCAAAAAATCACCATAATTATAACAAACCCACTTAATTAATTGAAAATTGTATACATTCAGTTTTGGCTAATTAACATTTTAATAGCCTTTTAACTTAGTGATCTACTTATATTTTTGTATATAAACGATACAAACTGTTTACTACGCGTCAGTTCAAGTACATCCGTGCACTTGGAATGCCTGAAGATGCCGAAAGGCAAAACCCGGGTCGTTAGCGATAAAACTCATGGAAAAGTACAAAATTTAAATTTGATATTGAAATTCCATCAAGCAATCTCGGTCGAAATACTTAACAATGAATTATGTTTAATTATGACACCAGTGTTTGACGTTCAAGTCATTTGTGTGACTAAAAAACCCAAGTAATTTCTATTTGATAGATAAAATAGTTGATGATAATTAAGTTTTTCTCGACATGAAATAATCAAACGACGGCACAATTTTCTTTAGTTTAAGTTTTCTTGGTTAACCGAACTGTCTAGTTCAAACTCTGGCAAAATTCCACGCTCGGTGATCCTTTGAGGATTTTCAAATTGGTTCACAGATTAAATAGCTGCAATTTTCTAGAAAACTTTCCAGTTGAAAACTTTACATAACATTTTCAAAGCGATTGCAGCGAACCTTAAAATTAATCCGTAATGCAGTTTTCAATAAGCAAACAAATTCTAAATAATCGATAAAATATTTCTCAGAGCTTTACAGTAGTTATAAAAATATGAAATTAATGCTGTTCACCAAATATAAATGACGTTTATTTACAGTGACTCATTTTTTCAATATTTTTGGCGCATTGCCCACTTGCGCTTAAGACTTTATGGTTTCTCAAATCAAGAACTAAAAAGTATTGATAGAAAAAAATATTTTTTTGAAAATTGCATAAAATTTTTAATACTTAAAGATCGATTAAATGTAGGCAATTTAGATAATAATATACTATTATTAATGTAAATTTATAAAATAATTTATCCACACTTTTCAGTTAAATTAAAATATTTTGTCATTTTTATGAATATATATATTTTAAAAATGCCTGTGCCCAATAGACAATAGTTAATCAAAACTAGTAATAGAGTTTATCTCAACAGAAATTTTCTAAGAAAACTGTTTGGTAATTGGTTGTTCAACCTTTTTTCGAAGTGAGAAGATATATAAGAAGAGTGCAAAAACAATGCTTGTGGTTAGCTAATCGCTGTTGCTATGCCCCGTTTGAGGGATCTTTGAACGTTTTGAATACTATTGAACGGACCCGTATTTAACATATATATTAGTGCATATTCTCAGTATAATTTGAACTCTTCCAAATGCACTTAAGCTTAATCAAATTACGATATATATGTTTCATGATAAATAAGGTAAATAACATATCTGCTAGCTAATATTTTTATCGTACTGACAGAAGTTGGTAAGTAACAAATTGATTATTCAAGTGAACGGTAAAAATGATTTTTTTTAATTTATATTATAAAGCCTCTAGTCTAGAATTTTTTTTTGTAACATAGATAAAATAATATCAAAATATAGAAGAATTCGTGTTGATCCGACACAAACAATTGATAATTACAATTATAACAACAATAGCCGATAAAAAAATATGTTTTTTTACATGCTTGTACAATAACTACACTGATACACTGACAATTGATATACGGAAATCTAATTGTATACTTACTTTTTTTGTAAAATTGTGTTTGGTACTAACGTCGGTACGTAAGTACGGCGATAATATTAACAATCTAAGTATAGATTTGAATATACTTGAAAGATGATTGGATATAAATATAATTCTTCGTCCCCAAACGTTTGAACCCGTAGAAAATTATGTAAATTTCAATTTTTACGATAATATTCGACATCTCAAAGTCACAAGTTATTGGTTTTTGGGAAAGTGTAGCGAAGACTTCAAACTACCGACTATTTTTTATAACGTCTCGGTATTGTGCAACGTAAATACATTTATTTTGTATGGAACATTTCCCATAAGTGTGTAAAGCGCGTCGGAATATTTTACACGACGCCTCTTAAAAATAATATAACCGCTTTTCATAAAAATACGTGACAAATGTGATATTTTCTCTCCCTTTAAAGGGAATATCATAACGTTCAACATCTCTCGGGATGTGTAAATTTTACATTTTCCGGAAACGGATTTTATTATTTTACACATTGTGGCAAGTAATAATATTGAGTGCATTACTTAACAGTAAGTATCTACTTTCAAAGCTTACCCAAGAATACATTTTTACCATAATAATTGAAAAAAAATTGTGTATACACAACAATATAATATAATCTTACAGAATCTATATTCATTGAAAATATTTTGTGTTATTTATCATTAGAAATTAATTTGAGTATTACACTCAATATTCCAGCTAATATTCTGGTATGTAAATATTTTAATCGTTAAAATTACGAGTTTAATGTTCTTAATAATTTAAATTTTTAAATACCAAATGATTATATGATAATATCATAAGTATAAAAAACACCAAAACTTTATCTTAGCACATTTTATAAGGGCCTATTAGAGGTGATGTGAGCCAAGTGGTATTTTATAAAACAATAAGTTTGATGCGTTGTCATATTTTACACGTCTTAAGCTATCGTTAAAGTGAAGACGTTACCTCAGTTGAAACACATTGCAAAAGTTTTATCTTTGTAATATAAAAATATGCAATCTACCAAAACACCTAATAAAGACGTGATTGTACTTAGAAGTCCAAAGATTTGTACTTCAAAGAAGAAAAAAGATTTACCATTTAACTAGATGGCTCACTTCACCACTAGAGAGCCATATACTTTTGATTCTTGGTATTTATATTATTTATGTTTTTAATTTTTTGCAGACTTAAATGTTATTTTTTAAATTTTCTGAGACTGAATCACTTTTTTATGATAACAAACTAATTGACAACTTGAGCAATTATAACGAGAACGGGTTTTCGTCAACTCTTATTAAAATTTGAACGTAATTAGCCTTTTTATTGAAATATTTACTAGTTTGACTTTCGGAAGTTAAATTTATAATTGCGCTCTCCTATGTAATTTAATTTAAGAAAAGTCATATCAAGTTATAAGCATTTTTGCTATTTATTGATTGAATACTATGGTAATTTTAAAATACGTTCATTTGTGTTGTCATATTTTTTAAATGTCATATATAAAATGTGCACACATATTATATATAATATTTTTTACGAAAATAAATTCAATTACAGCATGAATCACTCATGTAACCGTTATAAACTTAACTTTAATAAAACCATCATAAAGTATTTGTGCTGAAAAAGTAATGATAAGAATGTGATATATTTGTATTTTAGCCACGATTTTAATGTTTAATATTGCATAGACTTTTCAACTACAAAATTTAAATGAAACTTGATTGGAGAGAGCTAAATTTTAATGATTAGAATATAATCAAAAATCTGTTTTGAAATATGACTCTTGTGTACTATGTTTTGATTGTCTTTGGACTCTATTGTTCTCAGAATAAAACTTTTTTCAAAAATTCAAGTTATTTTAAATGTGATACTCGAGACAATCTTTTGGTTTATTGTATCCACTGCAAGAAAATTCCATTTTGACAACACCTCGGGAATTGAGTATCAAATTCTAGAGACGTTCTTGTACCTACGTGGGATTCTCAATTTATACCTGCTGAGAACGATTATAATAATTGGATCTAAGTCTTGGTTATTTTCTTGAATATCATGTTTATAAGTATATGTAAAATGTTTGCGCTTTGTTCTTTAACTTTTTTTCATCAACATACTTTATTTCAAATCTTTAACAATGTACTTTTAAAAACACCTCTAAAGAAATATTATTATTCCTTCTTCGTATGAGCTTTATATTTACCCCATTGCTTGCTTTAAAACAATCACATATTTTCAACCATTCAGCATTTTTATCTTAAATCACAATTTTCATAATGTAAAAAATGGATTTAAGCACAGTTTCATTACGTATTTTACTAGAACTGTATTCGATCATCATCGTTTTGTAAAACTTTATCAACTTAACTCAAAAAGACATCTAATGAAGTATATTAACAAAAAAAAAAGTATATTCAGAGAGAGCAATAGATTACTAAAAGACGAATAATATATCAGTTAGCTAGCCGCTTTTACAACGGCTTTGTGGTGCCAAAAAAGGGTAGTCAAGAAAGAATACGAACATCACATGTTTATTGTTATTAGTTAGGTAAGGAAGCATGAAAAATCGAATTCATAAATCAATTTAAAACTACGTGACCCCACAGATGCCTATGTAAAGTCGGCTATAGGAACTAAGTTCATTTACACAATTCATGGTTAAAGAACAGGCTTAAAAAATATTTTTTTATACATGTGCTTGGTGTTTTTTATACCTTTGTGTTAGCTAACATCACAAATCTTATTTTACCATTTTACTTAAATAACTATAAAGTGAAAGTTGTTATGATCTTTATAAATTACAATTAAAAACAACGATTGGCTTTTATGAAAACTGGATGTAATTCACTCCCTCTACCGTTATCTTTTCAGAGAGGACATTTTTTCCAAAGTAGGGTAAAGACTTTAACATCATTTTTTCAACTGGTTGTTATCCAACCAACTTGCACGTTACTTTTGTAACAACTTAAATACGCAATTCAATAAAATCCATGTGCTTGACCATACCATATGAGCACATGTATTTAACCACTGAGCTACGGCAGTTGGTATAAATCACGTTTCGTAATATTTATAATATTAAAATCCTGTATTTTAATCACAATGGTATAAAAAAAATAGTGACACTAAAAATATTTTTTTTTATTATTATTTTTATTACCGATGACTTTAAAATCTTTTCAACCCAATAAAGATACTCTCTTAAGTAAATGTTTGTTTAAATATCCTTTTAAAGGCCATAGTAGAATTCATAGTAGAGGCCATAGTAGAATTTAATTACTCTACTGCGGACCTGACTTAAAATTTTTACATATTAAAAAAAATGATTATGTCAATGTCAGGACTCAAAATTATTTGGTCGCAAATGTAAAACGCTCCATGCAAGACCACAGATTTTCAATCACATACAATTGAATAATGTATTGAACGCGTTGGAATTAAGTTATAAGACAAGCTTTATTCGAAAATTTAAACTTTAAATGTGAATTTTTTTTTCACTTGTCTTTTTTTTTCAGACGATAAAATTTGAAAAAAGGAGTATTCCCACAAAAAGGATTTTTTTCAACTGAACGTTTTTTGCCAGTGGAACCTTTTTTATTTTATAATTAAATACAACCCCCAAAATGATAATGACTATAAATATTCAATTAAGGTTTGAACATGCTACACAAGTTCACGAATACGGTCATCACTTATTCAACATTTATGATTGCCTCAATTATTAGCATTGAAATTGATCAGTTTTGCTTTTGTACAGCATACTCTTCCATTTAAATGAAATATAACTTGTTTGTATGCGGTCAAACTAAGCTAAACACTTTACTAGTCATATTTCCTGTTAAACAAAGTTGCTTTGGATTTCAAAATTTTAGCAAATATTATATTGAATCCCGTATGGAACTAATTAATACAAAACTATCTTTACCAAAATTCAATAAGGCAAAGTACACATGAATTTTTTTAAATATAAGTGTATGACATTAATCACAAATAAAATAGTTATCAGCTTGAGTGGTCATTAGGTAGACCAATCTTAAATGTGGCAATATGTTTTAGTCTGCTTATCAGATCCTCGGAAAGCTTCAGGATGTGGACTGCAAAGAGGATGAACTGCTCAAGACGGTACGAATCTGTAAATGCAAACCTTCAAATAGAAACTCTTTCATTTTCTACGAGTTTGTAACTTATGCTCTTAATCGTTCTTTGTGTATTATTTTTATGAAATTAACGCTATCGATGAGTTCCTACTTTAACACTCACATTGTAAGATTCGTATTAAAAATGCTTTTTTTCTATATGCAACATTTTATTGTTTTTAAATTACATCAAGCAACATTAGTCAAACGTTATAAGCATGTTTAAGTGTCAGTTTTTATCATAATGTACATATATTAATGTTGTTGTCATGTGTAATACGAATAATATTTCGCTGAAACTTCAGTGAATGGTGTATTTTTTTTGTTTTTATCGAAAACTCGCTTGCAAAAATGTTTCATATTTTTATATTTATTATAACAACTACTTACAAGGTATATGTAAAAAATTATATACAAAATTTCATCCAACATTTATTTCTTAGTGGCTCTATTTTATATCAGAATTTTTTACAGACATTAACGTCGAAGTCACCCATTTGCTGATAGAAGGCTAACAGCATCGTCGCGTCTTTTGTAAAGCAAAATTTTCCCGTGAATAAAAATTCAAAACCTTAGTCAGAAATCAGATTTGATATACGCCACTTGCTGCTTTGAGATAACTTAATATCGAATGGCAAATGCTTTTGCCTCGTTATCAATTTATCGCTTTTTTCTAGTATTTATTCTGTCATCATTTACGGATAATTTAGGTGTTTATTTTGAATAATTCTTATAATCATATTCAAAGTGGACTTCTTTTAAATCATTAGTGAAAAAGAATTTGAATTAAATAAACATACAAATAAACATGACATGATTTATTTTATGTATCGCATATTTGTTTGTCAATAATCAATAACGATAATCTCATTGCTTTTTTTAAAACGTTTTTTTTTCAAACTAGGCCCTAAAAAATCACTTAGAATAGATTGTGTAGAGTTAGATTCATTTCAAACACTAAATAATTTAAACAGTTATTTTAGCACAATAACATTTATATTAAAAAGATTCGTCGTTATTAAGTTTTAACTAAATCGAGAAATTTTGACAACTAATCTAGAAAATTTTGACAGTGTTGATAAAACATAAAACATTCCGAAATTAAAATAAAGAAATCTGCAAAAACGCCTGATACAAGTTTTGCGTTTTGTAATGCACGAGTTAATGACACCGATGATATGTGTACTTCATTAATCAATGTTAAATATAAGCGTAAAATTTCATATTTGATGTAAATCACACTTTGAAATAATTCAAAATTCAAATTACAGAATTAGTTTTCCCTGATACGTATCACTAAAGTATTTTACAAAAAAAATATGTTTTAACATTTACTGGGATTTTTTATCGAATTTTCAGCAAACTATTAAATTCCGACCGTTAAAATTTTTATGTTGTCGGATCCGTGGTGCTGTGGTCAACGTCGTAGGCTTCCGCGACAAATCTCATGGGTTAAAATCCCAGTACGTCAGATTTTTCTTAATCGTTTTACTGATGTCTATTCGAAAGCATAGACGTTTTTGATTTATAAAAAATTCCTCTCGCTCTTCTAATCCTAAAATAAAGTTGCGTAGCGGGAGTGATTAGCTAGTTTCTAGTCTTGTCTTAGACATATTCTTTTTATAACCCTTCTCTTCGAAAAAAGAAACGTTGAACAACTGAGTCATAAGCAGATTTCGTAGAAAAACCTTGTGTTCAGAAACTTCAAAGACATAAATATAAAAACTTTGTTACTAACTTGTGATGTATTATTGAGAAATATTACCCAAAAATTACATGACCGTTTTTAAACTATTCTTTCGATTATTCCTCAAATACAATTTTAATACACAGTGATGATTTGTGATGCACTATTCGATAACAAATATTATTTAAATATGTTGATAAAGTATTACCATACATATTAAGAAACAATACAAATTTTCATTAACAATTTAAATGTATAGAAAATGTAGTACGCCGCATATTTTTTAAAAAATCTCACCCATTTCACGATTTTGTCATGGCATTTTAAAGTGTTTCTGGGATCAATCAGTTTGTCAATGTTTTAGAGATTTGTACGTTTAAGTTAAAAACACAAAAAACTTATTTTCTCATAATAAATCTCACTCTTAGTTGTAAAAAAACATCTACTCTGACAGCTTCTTTTTTCTGTCGAGCGTGTCCTTTTTTATGCTTCCTAAACTTAATTATGTCAATTTTAATATAATTACTTATGCAGTTATGTATGTTATGATTGCGTTATGGTGCCATAAAGTTTTGACAATCAATGCAAGCACACATTTTAAGATATGTGCATATTATATATCCAGTTTATTAATCCACAGGTTTTACCTAAAAAAAACACCATAATATCATTAGATCTATGTCTGTTAAATTGTAATTACTTCTTGTCAAGTCAAATAAAACAAGTAATTAAAGAAAAACAACTATATGAATGATTTTTAGACAAAGTAAACGATGTTGATTTTATTTTGAGAAAACTTTTTGGTGCCGAGTTTCACAAAAAAGTTTTTTACATTGCCCAATAAAACTAGATTTACAGTATCAGTTCACAATCTTTTTTCATTGAGCAAAACCGATACTTATCTTTATCTGTTAAAATTGGGATTTTTCTCGTAACCATAATTAAGTACGACCAGTTTCAACAGGGCGCGTGCTCTTAAAATACTAGAGCTGTAGAGTCGGAGTCGTGGAGTCAATATGTTTATTCCTAAGTCAGAGTCGAAAAATACTAATGACCACTATTTTTATTTCTGAAAAAGTGTGTATACAAATCGGTAAAGTTAAAAGTGGCACCATTACATGCTACTAAGCCTAAGAAATATTAGAGGTCCATTTCAAAGAATTTTTTACTTCTTTATCGAGATTTTGAGATTAAATAATAATGGTTTACATAGGAAGTTGTGATCCATAACTACATACAGTATTTTTAAGCCAAATATTTTCTAAAATAAGATGTAAAAATTACAGCATGTATTAGAAGAAATGGAAATTATTTAAAAAAAACTGAAAAAACTTTCAAGTGACAAAAAAAATATTTTTCATAGTTGAATTCAGAGTTGGAGTTGGAATTGGAATTTAATTCGTCGAAAAAATTAAACGAATTTATATGTCGTTTAATTTTTAAATGACTACAGCCCTGCTGAAAATATCCATAAGCCATATAAATCGTCTGAACAAAAGCTAAATTGTGAGAAGTTAGGCAATGGCGTTATTACAAGTTTCAGACAACTTTTCAGTGAGTTTTAATATATGTCTTTTATTTTCGTAGAATATTTTGATTATCAATCAATTAAGTGTGCTCTGTGTTTCTTTAGTTAGTAAAATATTTAAAATGTCATAAAAAAAACGTCAAAACATGTATCAGAAAAAGTTAAGTGGAAATATGTCATTTAGTCACATAATCCAATGATGATCCTCATTCTCTAGCCCAGTTTTCCCAAATGTTATTACTTTTTTGAAACGCTTAAAGAAAAAAAAAATAACACCGAACCTACTAGGTTCAACAAAAAAAACTAAAATATTGCTTTACATTATCGACTGTGGGAAGGAAAAAGTACGTTACCCGCAGTTTTTCAAAACCGCTTTATTTCGATAATCACAATGTATACAACTTGATACACGATCTATCAAAAGAGTGTCAGCTGAAAATTCCAAACTACTATCTAAATTTATGTTTGAAAAAAGAAGGGCCGATGGAAATTACGTTCAGGAAAAAAGTCGTTGATAAATATATCAGATTCATTCACTTAAAATTAGTTTATCAGTCTCCATGGACTTCAAGTTTGTGTATATTTCACAATTTTCTTTTGGCTTAAAATCATCAAAAAACGTTTTTTGGATCTCCTGTAAAATTTGTAATGTGTGGGCTACGTCCTTTTTCCTTTCAACAATCGTTATGTATACGTACATAGAAATAATGATTTTAGATTTGCTTGAATTTTCTGACATAAGCTTGTTAAAATGACTTGTTTGGAAAATTCTTAGCCCTTCAATACACTGAGGAATTTCAGTTAAATTCCGTTTTTTAAAACATTTATTTTAGAGTCGGGGACTGTGTAAATTTTTTTTATCGATTTTTTTTTGGATATCAAATTTATGGAGCTTCAAGTACCAGGACGCGCTGGCGTCAAGGTTCTTCTAGTCTCCTTCATCAATAAAGTTTTTAAATAATTGTAAATTGTATCCCCTTACCATCTTTTGCAGACGGAAGGGCGTGATCGCTACAGAGATAAGAAGTTCACGGGAATTCCATTGGCATTATTTTGCAAATCATATTCTATATGCTTCCCCATACTGCATCCATACATGTACACACACATACGCATACATACATTCACACATACACACATACAGTACATAAAAAAGTCAAACAAAGAGAGTCATTTTCGTGATGCTAATTTCGTTCTAAAAGTGCCAATTTTAGACGACATAAGATCTGTGGAGGGTCGTCGAGCAGAACTGCACTCGGTCGTTTTCTTAACTGTGAATTTTACCATAAAACATAACGTCTTATATTACATATGTAACCGATTTTTTCGTTCTTTACCGAGTAAAGTAAAGAATAACATAGTCTCATGATGTAAACCATGGTGTAAATCATAAAAATCGGTATTCAATATCATTGGGAAAAAATTATATCGGCTTGTTGTTATGTATCCACTTAACATCCAACAAATATAAACATGACAAGAAGCTATATACCATGATTAAAACTGGCGCTGTCACACCCTTTCTCAGGCACTCAGGAATAAAATATACAAAATTCTTCGGCAGAGCTCCTATTGAATCTGTCTCTACTGACTTACTTCAGTTAAGGGCACCTGTCAAAATCTCACGCTTTAATAATGACTTGTGATTTTTCGTCGTCTGTATTCAAAATAAAATACATCTTTAGCCAAACCGTTAAATGGAAAAAAAATAAAAACAGTTTTTTTACCTGGACACTCAATATTATCATATGACAATATAACAATAGCATTCATGTCAAATTTCAATGTATTGTTTTTATCTTGTAAATCAAATCTCACTTAAAATTTTACTTATATTTTATTTTTTTATAAAAATATATAGTTCATTTATCTTCAATTTTAAAAAAATTGTCTACTGGTGACAATTTACAACATTGTTTAATGGAAATAATATTTATTTTCTTGAATCGAATGAATGATTTTTTTAAAACCAAATGTTGCCAACTTTTCTAATATGACCTGCGTAATTTTTTTTTACCCCCGTTTTTCGCACAATATTATTATTTTTTTCATTATATTTCTGCAATAATATTTCCAAGTCGCGTTTTATTATAATAGAAGCGAAAATTCTACGCTTCTATTAAAATTCTCAAATTGAAGGTTTTTTCCGCCATCTGGCTTTGGAAAATAATGAGAGAACTGTTTCACTCGCTGGGCAAGCAATTATTATTTACCTTTGTCTGTTCCGCCATCCTGCTTCTCTGTGACACTTTTATAGAAAACGTAAATATTATTTTGGAGAAATATAATTTGTATTTCATTCGTCAAATGAATTGATCATTTTAGAAAATGGTGGGAAAAAATGGCATTTTTTACCAAATTGAATGCAAGAGAAACTTTTTTTTTTGTTATTTAAATTTAAAAATACTTTGTTTGAAACAATTTATAATGTTTTATTTATCAGAAAATAAAATAATGTTACATTTATCATCTTAAAAGAATGAATTTAACACATGACAAATAGACAATGATAACTTTTAATTTCTTTAGTGGAAAGTCATAATATTTAACAAAATAAAATTCTGACTAAAATATGACTTTATACTTATTCCACATTATAACCGGTTGCACCAGAACCTGACAGCTATTTTTTAAAAAGTAGAAATAATATATTCTTCTTTCATATATGTATGTTATCTTACTTTATTAAAGACATACATGGAAGTGCAAAACTTTTTAAATACATTTACAAAAAAATCTTATTTATTTTTACAAATTGTGTCGTTATTAAAAAATTGACTAAAAACTCTGTCTTTGATTTGATAAAAAAGCTTTGCTTGTGTTTTTATATCTTACCATACTTACACCGTAATTACGCTTGTAATTTTCTCAGCATTTAATTAATTTTCATTTAGCGGCAGCATCAGATTTATTCAAAAATTAAAACGCTAATGTAAACTTTAGAAATTATAAAAAAAACTTTTTTTTATACAAAGTCTTGTTTGAATGTTATTATTTCTTTTATGATATCATATTTTAAAAGCACATTTTTCATCGATCATTTTTTGTAAGCAATGCACCTCCGTTGTGCACGAGTTGAAAGAACCACTTGTTCCAAAACATTTATCAAGTCGTCGTGAACAGAGAGTAATTACTCTTGTGGGATATAACGACCCTTTGTATGGTTGAGATACGGTGTTTGCTTTCTCTCACATACTTTAAGACCGCAAAGAACCTAAAACAAAGAAAAATAATCCTCGAAGCTTTGATAAATATTACTAAACCATACGTTGACTAAGAATGATAACGCTGAACGTGGCACGTAAGTGCTTGGTAAAAAAATAAATAAATAATAGAATAATTATGTGAAAAAGTTTTGAAGGGTACATTATTTTAACGATTTGTCTCACTTAGTTTATCGTACAATTGATTTTCATACATATCATTTTTTACAAAGTTATTCAACAATGTTTCTGAATGTTATCAATCAATCAATAAATATAATCAAAATCAAAAAAAATATGAAAATCTTTTTTAATTGACAAATTTTACAAAACAAATAAATTAACAAATCATTTAATTAATTATAAAGAGATAATTCAACCTTAAATAATTGACTTATTTAAACTTAATTACTTGAATTATATGCATTAGAATCATAAACGAATAAAAATCAGTAATAATAAAACATATAAAAAGAAAACTAACAGAAAAAGTACTGTAAAATATGTGTTAGAAAACTTCATAGCAGTCATAGAAAGCGCATAAAAATCGACCATCTTGAGAATTTTAGTGCGTAGTTCTGAAGGATTGTGATAATATCACTATTCCACAAACAAGGTTATTTCAGTACTGAATACTGACTGCCTTGAATGCATCTTGGTATTTTCCGTGATCACGGTTGGGCAACCAGGTGTGAAATAAAGCTTACGCTATTATACGTGTAGTTATATTACTGAACAGCGTCAATTAATCTATACGACGACGATCGACCTTTTAAAAAATAGCAAGGAAAATAGTTTCTTATATTAAAATCATATTATGTTTACAATATGGTAAATTAAAGGAAGCGATATGAAGCAATGCACTTAACTATTCATAAAATTATCATTTCAAAAATACATACTTACAAAGATTGGACAGAAAGTAAGAATTATTTCAATCGTTGGTAACATTTTGTAAATTCGTTTATACACATAATTCAAATTGATAAATTTGTAACTACAAACCAATTACTTGTAGATAAATTAGAAAATCATTCCTTTAAATTCAATTTCGATGAGATGTCCCTCTCTAAAGAGAAGAAATTTTTCGGTTTGGTCTTCCCTACACAGAAAAATAAATTGAGCTTAACGCTTTATTTATCAATTACAATTATATTGGTTTATACGTTATTACTCAAAATATTACAATATAGTTGGTTTGAAGATACTTATCAAAGAGATAAAACACTTCTAGTAAGCCAGTGTAATGACAAACGTTTTAATTATTATGTTAACAATAATGATCCTCGTTGCTTAACCTTTTCAACAGTACATACACCTCGTAAAACACCCACTCTAAAAATAAATGATTCACAACAGCAACATTATTTATTTTCTTTCTATTTCAGAGTTGGGTGGGCACCAAATGGTAGGATAGTCTTTTCAATGCTGTTAAACTTCGTAACAAAATAAAAATAAACTACAAAGAAATGCCACTTATATTCCGTAAAAATAACAAAAGGCTACCCTTAGTAATTTCCGACTTCCGTAAACATAGATCTACAAGTTTTGTTACTCTGTCGGCTCCTTATGTAGAGCATATGGATGACAAATGAAGCTAATTTTATCAGAATATTTTCAACAAGAACGGCTTGTCACTAAGTTGCTTAACTTTTGAGATGCTGATTACTTCCGTTATGTCTTGATTTCAAAATCAGATGAGTCAGGTTAATTTTGCAACAGGAAAAACCTATACACTTTTCATTGACACCGCCTGTCACTCATTTTTTATCTCAAATAAACTAATAATTGATGACGCTTTGATTGAATTGAATATACCATATTATTTGAATCAAATAAGCGATGTTCATTTATTTTAATATGTTTTTATTCCTTAACGCAGGATTTCTCAACGGGGCTCCACAGCATGTTCCAGGAGAGTCACAGAGAATATTTTTTAGGGGAGCCAAAAAACATTTTTGGGAAATCCGTGAATTTTTGGGATTTTGGATTCGAAATTCTTGTAAGAGAATCTTGTAAAAATAAATAAAAGGTCCCACGGCGTTCATTTTGAGAAATTCGAAAATTCCAGAGATTTTTGATTTGAAACTATTGGTAGAACTAAAAAAAACCTTCCACGGCGTTTTATTTTTAAAAATCCCAAAATTCCTTATAAAACTTATACTTATACAAAACAGGTATGGGTTGAGAAATTATGCCATAACACAATCAAATTGTTTGATTGGCAGATGAAAAGATGATCAGGGTTGAACAAAAAATACTGTGGAGTCGTATTTTCTGTCGTTCACTTTATGTTTTTCTTAAATAAAATACATCCAAAACACTTTGCAAAATATTCCTGATTCCTGTGTTCGACTAAAGTCAACCACATATTTGCCAAATATTGAAAAACCAAAGAAGCCACAAATAAAAATTATATTTATATTTTTTATAAAATTAATTTCTTTTTACTCATATATATGCATATTACTTTACAAAAATGAATTGTTTTAAAAAAATAATTTAAAAAAGTTCCAAGCTTGTACAAATTGATTTTTTTACCCAGCTTCACAAAAGGTTGCCAACCACTGCACTACAACATAAGTTTGCTTAAAATAAAGTGGTTGGTCAAAACGTAACAGACTTAATCCTTTCCTGTGTTTTTTTTTCTTTTACTCTGAAATTCAAATTGCTTAATTAAGCGCAATTTTTTTTTGAGTGGCAAACGCAGGCAGAGTACAAAACAACAGTATAGCGAGGAAAATTAGCTTATTGTGGATGTAGCATATGAAAGTTTCAGTGTTCAACAATTTCCAGTACACTTCATATCATGCAATGTACTAGATGCGACTAGATACAATGCGACCAAATATATGATGCGTGTAGTTACAAAAAGCGATGTAATAACATGTTGTCAAAATCAAGAAAATTACGCGCAATTTTACACTAAATGAGAAAATTTATATGATCCAAAATTCAATTAAAGCCTTTGAATAATCGAAATATTTTAAATTTGAGTAATTCTGGTAAATGGTTTTTTAGGATTTTAATTTTCTAGCTTTATTTAATTGCATGGCTTATCAGCCAAAAAACTCAAATTTCAATAAGTGAACGTAAAACAAACATTTTTTGCTTAAAACACAAAAACACTATTTGTCGAAAATATTAAATTGTGTCCATATCACTTTTTGTAACTAGACGCGTTATACATCGGGAATCCAATCCCGGGATCCCGTCCAGTTTTCGATAAATTTCCGACGTTCACGCACATAATGAACAAAGCCATAGCAGTCTTAAGTTCCAAGCAGTGTTGTAGACAAAAACGGCAAAAATGAGCGGGTCGTTAAATCCCAGCCTCTCTTAACTTAATTGTATGGCGGTTATACGTAGATCAACTCTAAATTCAAATTTATGAGCTTATTTTTCGTTGAATATAACATGTATGTTTGAAAGATTTCTTGTATGGATATTCTGTGATTCTTTGGTGTTATTAAATAACAATTTACGATACATCGGAAGGGTCATATATGCAAATTAAGTAATGATCGTAAGAAATATAGCGAATGGCAAGAAATGCGATGTGTGGTAAAACAAATAAAATTTAACTTCCACTATTAAGTATCACAGTTATATAAAATATTAATTATAAATTACATAAAACAACAGTAACAAGCGGAATTCATATTATATTATATACGATTTCGACGCCTATTGTGATATTATTAAATAAATGCTGCGTCTTATCATATAATAATGGCAATATACCAAGTAAATAATGATTTAATCAATAACAATATTTTAAAAATAATGAAGTGAAATGTGTTACCCTAGTTTGACTTACTGATTTTTGAAAACTGATATGACTTGAGAAATCTTATGGAAAGATTGAGTAACGAACCAGTGTGCACAAATACATTTTGAGATTTAGTAAGAGTAATTTGAAACCAAGCATATAATAAATTTCTTCAAGATACTTAAGAAAATTATATTTGAATGCATTTGACGATAATAATAACGATATTTATTGCTAAGCTTCACATTTTATTATTTTTTCTTATCAATATCTTAATTTTTATTTTTTATTTTCAATATCTAAATGAATTTTATCAGATATCAACGGCAGTGTTTGTTTTGCCAAAACAATTGTTGTATTTTTATATATACATTAGTTTTGTTATAAAACACGTGTCAACTATAATTTATTTCGGTCAGTTTCTAGATGAACTAGCGAATCCAATCCCGGGATCCCGTTCATTTTTCGATACGTTTCAATCCCGAGATTATAAGATATGATCCCTAAAATTTCGGGATTGATTTACTTATCAAACAGAAACTTGTTGGTTTTCAAGTCGAACGGATGTTCACGCACATAATAAACAAAGCCCATTTTAAATCCTTTGCGATAACAATTACCGCTGAAAAAAGGTAATTTGAAACCAAGTACCACTTTAGTAAATTATAGTTGAATGCATTTGAAGATAACAAAAATGATATTTATTGTTAAGCTTCACATTTCAATATTTTTTCTTATCGATGCCATAATATTTATTTTTTATTTTCAATATCATAATGAATGTTATCATATATCAATGGCAGTGCTTGTTTTGCGTGATTTATTGTTCTATTTTTTATATGTACATTAGTTTTGTGAGAAAACACGTGTCAACTAAATTTTATGTCGGTCAGTTTTTATATGAATAGTATGATAAATATCAGTGGCGTGCGAAGAGGGGAGAGTAACAATAACTTTATTTTCTTTATTTTTTGAAAAAATATTTTATTCAACTTATATTACAAAAGTCGTCAATAACCGCATTTCGTTTAATATATTGTCTAAAAGATTTTTCAACTAATATTATTGCAAGAGTTGAACATGTATTACTCACTAAAAATGATCTTTCTACAAAAGCACGTGTCGCCGGATATGGTAATTATAAAAAAAAAATATTGAGAATGTGTGTATGTATGTACACGATGATTTAAGAACTCTTCAATCTTGCAGTCTGAAGTAGGTATGTACTTATAGACATCAATTATTTTAAGTTATATTGTGTATTACATAATGTATGCATAGTGCATGCGTTTAATATTTTTGGTGTACATTTTTCTACGAGTAATTAGAAAGTCCACCCCTTCACCTGTACATAGCGAATAGCTAAGATTAACACAGTCTCATGGAAACATATTGGCCGCCAACGTTCCCTCTAAATTTTCTATTGTGTGTGCGGACCATCAACTTCTGTGAGTAGTAAATTTTCAGCAAAATAAAAAATGTGCGCAAATATAAAAATTTGGTGAAACAAACTTATTTTTACAATATTTCTATGTGCAGCCTTGTGCGAGGATAGAAAAATGTGTGCGAGCACATTTTGAGAAGGATACGCGCACACGCTCACACCTTAGCGGGAACATTTTTGGCAGCCCGCCGCTGGTTATATAATATAGAATAAATTGCTTAATTTATTTTTGACCAATATTATCAATTTTTATTTCTTAAAATAACTTAATATAATAAAGCTGATTTCGGAACCGGTCTCGGGATCCCGGGATCGAAAAATTTTAATCCCGAAATCCCGGGATCAAAATTTTAGCTCGGGATTGGATTCCCTAGTCATACATATATTAATCACAGATAGAGTGTAAAATATCATCAATGCATACATTTACTACAATGCACACGTTAACTCAATGTATTATTTATCTATGTATGTATATAAATTCACTGACTACTGATATACAGAGAAAAAATGACGGTTATGTTAGTATACCGATAATTATTAGTCAAAGTAGAAATGACAAGACGGCTTAGGTTAGGGTACGGTTTATATGTGGAAAAGAATGCCAACAAGACGTTAATATTTTTAAGGTTATGTAAAATGACAGAATTTAAGGTTACGTAAAGCGTACACAACAGTGGAGGGTAGCTAGCAACACTGTGTGCACGCATGACTATTTTTCAGTTTGTGAACAATTAAACTACGCTTGTGTAATTAATGTTCACATTGATTAGTTTGTATGAATGCATCAAGTGTGTGACACGTAGAGCATAACATTAACAGTAATTTATATTTTTTAAAATATACGAAATCAATAATGTTCATCTAGTTTTGTAAAATAATGCAGAATAAAAAGATTTAAAATTGTATAATACACATGTACATATATAATTCAACGTTATGAAACTTTTTAGCACAGTTTAGCTTGCAAAAGGAATAAAAACAAGGTTTTATTTCCGCAGCTATTTGAATATGTTTAGCATACATTTAAGAAAATCTGAGATGTTTTAAAAATTGGCTGCTTCAAAACTTTCACGGAATGCAAAGAGGCTGATAAACGTAAAGTTTTTCAGAAATTTGTCGAAAAAATGTTTCTTTATTAAAATGTCGTTTGATTTTTCAAGTTTATCTAATATTATACAGTGTATATTACTATATTTAGTATAAAAGACCGGTGGTTTTAGTTTTTTTCTATTAAAGAAACAAAATAAAATAGATAAGAATTTATTCGCACCTACTAATTTAATATTTTTAATAAAATCAATTACAAATATTTAATTATTTTCAGTCATAAATAAAATCTATCCAAATTTTATAATATTTATCAAAAACCGTATATGATATTATATTCCCTGTTTTGTTATTTTATGGTTTCAGCTTATGAATAAATCATTTATGGCTTAAATCCTAAAAGGTCATAAACGATTAAATATTTGACAGTGAGAAAATGAAAGCAATATAAGATGAAGAGACAACGTGTTATAAGTAATAAGGTTATCATTTTCCCCCAGATTTCGTAAAAAGGTTCTACCTTTTGATATAAATTCTACCCTATTGATCAAAAGATTTTTTAAATTTTCAGGCTTGAAATCTTGAACTAAAGAACGATATCATTGACTACAAGGCCGTAATTACTAGGATGCAGTGATTCTGAATATTTTTTTTCATTAAGTTATTTATTTTCATCAAATTGAGTCTATAATTTAGTATTCGTTTAATTTTCATTTTGGAAAGACACCGTTTAACTTTCGGTGGTAAGGGTTTTAATATAACTGTAAAAAAGCCTTTAGTTTAATGACTGTATTATAATCTCTTTAAAATAATACTATAATGTTTACAGTGAAAGCTCAAAAATCTAAAGCTTAAAACTCGATAATATAATTGCTTTTTACGCACGTGAGTATTACATTAATAAAATCAATAAACGTTACCATGGAAAACCTGAAGGTGGCTTACTTTATTAGTACTCATAATGAAAACTATTTCTAAAAAATAATTACTTTCCTTGTTCATTTTACTGAATACCAGTGCCGTTGATAGAGTTTTGATTCCCAATTATTATTTTTAACCATACGATTTTTTGCAGTCAACTTATTAAATACTGAACTCTCATTACATGCAAATAAAGCTTCAATATTTATTATTCGTTTACTTGTGTATGCGGCATAGATAATATGTTCATGCTTTAATATATTAACTTAAATTAGTGTTGCAATAAAATATATAATATTCAATTACCGATAAAATCAACGTTCTTCCGAGTGTCAAACTAACTGTATTATTTTTTTAACACCTCAATATACATGAAACTTCTTATGGTTTTTAACTTAATTTAGCCCCGAAAATGTTCATCTTTCAGAAAAATATGTCAGCTGGATGTCTCGTAGAACTTAAAAGTCAAACTATCGATAAACTTTGTCAAACTTCAACTACATTACCAATTTCTCAGACGACACGATCTAGGTGTTAATATATGAAAACCTTATTTCTACGGCACATGCTTTATATTTCAAGTGAGAATAATATTTAACTTGTGTACTTCTGACTTATTTAAAATAAAAATTATTGGATAGTTCTGAGTCTAAGCGATAATTAAACCTTTGTTTTTTCATTTTTTTAAATTATTTATTGGATTTTTTCACTTACTCTTTACTGTATTTAAATCATTGTGCAAGCATATGGTATCACCAATTCCAAAAAAAAATGTGTTCAGGTAAAAATTATTAATTGAACTTTAAGCATCATAAAAAAAATATATAATTTATTAAAATAGGGGCAGCACTTCATTCTTAATTGTTACTTTTTGCAATGTAAAATTTTGTTAACGACTTGTTGTGGTTTTATTTACGTTATTGAGGTATTATAAATTCATATGTAGGTTAAAAAAGAAAATATTTTTGCGATTTAAAATAGTTTCAACAAAAAGCTCTCGTGATCTTTAAAAAACATGTTTACCAAACGTCGTGAAAATATTCTATTTTTTTCAATGTGTCAGATTGAAATAAGAATTATAAGACGGCAATGTTCGGTAAATACTTTTTTCTAAGCGCAGTACCATGTCGGATTCCGCTTTGAACAAAGGGTCAAAACCAACAAAAAAACACTAGACTGAGATATAGTCACGTACGCCACTGTCAAGTTGATGTTTTATTTGCATATGCAAGTTATGCAATTATGTTTTAGCTTTGAACATTCAAACAATAAAATTGCATATATGAGGAACTCAAATAATGAAAACTAGCCCGTTAATATTTTCTATTCTAAAATATCATCTTTTGCTAAAATGTACTATTATTAAGTTTCAAATATCACAAACATAAAACTGGTTGGTTTCAAATGTTGAAATATAATCTTAGGTAGTGTTGTTTAAAAAAAACGTTGTACGAATCCTCCAGTTTTTCTTCTTTTCACAATTATGAACTACTTCATGGTAATAAATTTTAATAAAACAGGTTGCTAGGAAAATGGTTTGTCGTTTTTGTATTGATTTAAGAAAAATTATAAATGGAAATTGGGGGCTAATTGTATGCAATTTTAATTGCAATAAAATATCAGACTCAATTTTTTTTTTTAAATAAAATACTTAAGAATATAAGTTAATACTATAAATCTTTTTCACTTTTAGGGAGTTCACTGTCAATACTTGGTGGAAAGGCATTATATTAATAAAAACACAATATTCCTTTGTACTTCATTCCACTTTATTAATTAGTTCAGGACCAGTTTCGTTCATTGCGAGCATTTGACAATGCTCGGTCGGTTTGAGCATCAGTTGACAATGCTCCCAATGAGCGAAATCGGTCCTGACCTAATTAATAAAGTGAAATGAAGTACAAAGGAATATTGTGTTTTTATTAATAAATCTTTTTATTGATAAAAAAAAACTTACAGATAAAAATAAATATCGATATACTTGTCGAACAAATACCAAACTTATATTCAATATTGAACAAAATTCTCAACACAATACTCTAAATAAAGAGATAATACTTTTATTTATGTTTCAAATTCAAGAAAAAATCTGTCTCGCCGATTATTTACTGCCATACAATTGTAACAATCGATCAAAACATTCTTTGTGAAAGTAATTCTAGTAGAAAATTTTGAATGCCTTTAATATTTAACTTTTAAAAAAGAAAATGCTGTCTTTTCAATAATCGAATTTTTATTTAACCATATGTGTAAGATGGTAAATTTTCAGATGAATTGAGAATTCGGTGCAGATGTCTAAAACAAGTTCATTATTTTCTTCTCGTAGAAACTTTGTGTTCTTTTATACAAAAATAAATAAAGATTTATACATTCTTTATGCATTCTTTATACAACAAGGCCATGTGAGGTAAATTTAAGACAAATTCATTATTATAAATTTTACACGTAATATAAAATGAGAATTTCATTCGATAAACTTCAATTACCTTACAAGAGGAGACAATTTTTTGACGTTTTCAGAATAAAGAAACGAGTATATTAGAATGATCTGAAGGCAACTTTTTACCGCTATTTGTGCTATGGCGTCAGTATTTAATGTTTTTGTATTTACTACTTGCTTAATCAGCACTGCAATATTTAATTTTAGCTAGTTCGTCAGTTTCTCGAACAGAATTTTTTTTTCTACCAGGGAAATTTTTATTGGATAACTTCCCGTGGATGATAAATAATAATTATATTTTGGAGTCTCATAATTTGGTTAAGTGAGCACATTTTTTCGTTTTCGTTGTTTTGTTTTTACACTTGACAGTAAAATAGTTATCTTGTTTCTCTAACTCATACATAAAATCAAGTCTGTACATCCACATTTTATGTTTTCATCCATTTCAAGAAGATGTTAATTTTAATAAAAAAGTGTTTGGTTCAGTTAAGGTATTTGACAATGTATCGAGGAAGCGTTAAAGGACAATCAGACGTTGTGTGTTTGATTTGTAAAACAAACATATTCCGTTGTTGTCTTCAAAATTTGGTTTCTTTGAAATTCGTTACAATGCGGTTTTGCCTGAATTATAAATATACCTAATACGTGTATATCCACGTATAATGCGCGCTAATGTGCTTATAGGTAAAATGAAAACAGCGCTGTTACACAAGAGTGAGCAGGTTTTCACCCTACTAAACCTCGTTTGATAAACGTTCGGAAATTCTCTTTTGGTGCTTTCACCAGTCATTTTCAATAAATCACACGCAAATTTTCCTATCTACTTCGCTTCATTCATGTATTCTATGTGACTCTATATCATGTTAATAAAATATCTCGCTTAGTACAATAATCTCCTTTTTTTATTCATTTTTTTTCAATGTCACGTTAAACATACAAACCACGCTGGAGCTATTTAACTTTTTTTTTATTTTTATCTAAAACATTATATTTTCATGCGTGAATAAACCAAATATATCGTGTTATTTATTCACAATTCAAATAGAATTCACAAAAATAGTACGTCGCATTTTTTTTAAAAGAGGTGTGTTTTGTTTATGTTCAAAATGATAGTGTGTAGAATGTGTTTGAAAGGTTTTATCATACAATTAATATTTAAATTGATTTTTTCTTTTAAACCAAAGTATTTATTTTTAAAATGTTTGCCATTAGAACTGATGCGCATGAGCCAAATAATTTAAAATTGAAAGACAGATGCGTGATAAGCTCGATATTTTCTTTTTGTAAGTCATTCGAAAATACCTCGAAGAGAATTGACATCGCAGATACCCCCAATCTTAGATCTCAAATTCAAATTTCAAAAAAATCTAAATACGACATTGACTATTCTAAATCTAACACTATTCTTATTTAGACTTTTAAAAAATTTAAATAAAATAAGCCCGACTTTTTTATTCATGTCCGCTCTCAATGTTAGCAGAAGTTTTTCTACGAGAGTAGCAGGGATATACAGATAAGGCTAGAACAAGACTAGTGGTTAATTAATATCTCTTGATACGTTCAGTTATCGAAGGATCGGAAGGGTGGGAGGAAGTTTTTAGACATCACAAACACCGATTGCCTGCGAACTGAAATCAATCGAAAAAATGCTGTTCGAACTGGGGCTCGAGCCCGTGAGATTCGGGACGGAAGCCCACAACGTTAACCGTTGCGTCATAGCACCCGACATTTTTTTTTAAATAAAATGAAAACGTTTTTTTAAGGCTACTCTTAAACAATATTAGTTTAAACACAGTTCTACATTCAGTTAACAAACTTATAATTTTAAAAAAACATTACGTAGTAATTTTCATTATTTAATATATCATGTTGTCTAGTACCATCATTCATCATTCATTGTCAAGTCATTGGGATTTCATAGACAACTCATAACAGAAATCTCTAATGCATTTTTATTATTATCAAGCAACACAAACACTTTATTTTGGCCACTTTGAAATCATAAATATACAATATTTATTATTTTGATTACATACTGAATTAAACAATTATTTCCTTTTTCACCAAAAAATATAGAATAACAGCAATACTAGGGCGTCCAATCCAGGGGTCCGTCCATTTTTATGATCTCTAAATCCCGTGATTATATCGGGATTGAGGATAAGAAGTGTAAAATTCTCGATTATTTTATAAATCCGTCCGAAAAATTTTTTAAGAAATCCGCAAATTCTTGAGTTTTTGAAATCGGCTTGCAGAAAATTTTGAAAAATCTCCGTAAGAGCTAAAAGTTTTTTTTTCATTTTGGGAAATCGATAAATTTTTAGCTTTTTGAAATTAGGCAGTGTCAAAAATATTCTAAATCCCTGGAAAATCTAAAAAAAGTCGCACATTTTTTCATTTTGGGTTTTTGAAATCGGCCAGTGACAAACTTTTTTGAACCGTAAATTTCCATTTGAAAATCAACGACCAAAAATTTATAAAATCCCGAATTTGTCCTCAATTAAATGGCTAATTTTCATTTCCGGGATTGGGATAATCTGTATCCCGAAATCTTGAGATTGCAAAAAGATTGGGTGTCCTGAGCGGCCTAAGCATTACATAAGAAAAACTTTAAAATTCAATACATTTCTAACTTTCAAAAAACATAGATTTTTATTCATATTGTTATATTACTAATACGATTTTATTGAAACAAATGTATTTTGGATTTTTTAAGAATAGCATTGAAAGAAATACACACTTCAAAACTGGTTACAAAATCATGTATGCATACAATTATCATGTTTTGTCAAATGATTAAGTTATTTCAAAACCCAAAGCTTTGCGGCAGTAATTTTCGTTTTGACCTCATTAGTGTCACTTCAAAGGCTTTGGCCAGTTACACAGAAGGTACTCAAATAAAAGAAAGCCATTGAAATATAAGTACTAAAATTATAATTGTATGCAGAAAATTTTACTAAAATAAGAATTATTTTGTATCTAATAGTATCACTTGCATAAAATGTTCTAATGAGCAATATTTTTTTTTGAATCCGCTCTAAGTTGCCACTATTTCACATTTTAATAAATACTCAGAAAAGCTATAAAATTAATTTTCTTTTTACCTGTCGGCTTAAACATTTTATTTTTTTGTTATCATGTCAAAGTAAATAATATATTTTTAAAAATAACTTCAATTCAAGTTTACAAATATTTTTAAATATCTGCAATTATAAAATAAAAAACATATAAAAGAAATCGTAGCAATTAAAAGTGTAATAATATAAATAACACATCAGTTGAATATTTTAAAAGCTTATAAATTAAATGATTTTATTGAAAAAAATATTGCTTTGACAAGAGAGTCAATAATGTGTGTACTCATGCTTTAAGTTATTTTGATGAGTTTTTTGGTTGGTGAAAAAATGAAATGATTTTTGTATGAGGTATATCCGTAAACCTCAATTTGTTTTACTGTATTTTCATAAAACAAAGCTTTAAATAGCCTTATCAAAACATTTTATGATCTTGTGTCTGCCACTATATTTCTCCAATCACTTTGTCAATTGATAGATATATTATTTACGATTGGACTGCTGCCGTAAATCAAAAGTGCCATTCCCATACAAATCACATGTCACTTTGACAAATAGATATGCAATTTGTTAGCCCAGTCACGATACCGTGTCACACCGAACATCCAACGTGACATGTCACTGCTCGAACTGATATCCATGCTCATGATAAATATTTTATAATACGATTCTCAGAAACAAATTTCAACACATATGTATGTACATTTTAGTTTCATCTTTATATTTCTTACTTATATTATATGAGTACAGAAAATTTTCTGAAAAAGTAAATGCCATATTTTAAACGCACGTTTTTTACAAAAACAAAATATATCTATCATACCTTCCATATTTTTGATAAAATTAAAATAAATAAACTTCAATAAAATTGTTGTACTTCCTTATAAAAAAATACAGTAGCTTTTATTAATCCATGCTATATTGTTCCCACAAAAGATTTTTTGACAATATGAAGTAGTCAAGAAACTGTTGCTAGCTTAATTACTGTTTTTGGTGTAGGTAAAAAAATATTAATGGAGTTAGGAAAGAACTGGACACTTACTTAGCGGCCTCTCATCACCCCGTTAAGAATAGATAATAGCATGGCTATAGAGTCGAAGCCGTTGTCATACCATAGATAAAATGCCGGAGTCGAAGTTATGTCTCATTTAGACCAACCAAGTATGCCACCAAGAGAAGGAACTCTGTCGTGATTCAAGTGAGCGAGTGAATAGAAACCGTTTCTATTTTATTAGCTGAGAAGATACGCTCACCAACTGCAGCACGCCTTTTTTTTGAACAGGCGGTTGACGAGTGTTGTTGGCGGAACGCACGTAAAAATGAAATAAACCACTAAAAAACTTATATGTGTGTAGACGCTTACTCAATCAATATTTTTGCTCAGCCGTTTACTCGTTTGGTCTTAATTAGGCTCTATAGCTCTAGGTAAGAATCACAAATCCATTAATTGATTGAAATTGGTTCAGATTAGTACTTGAATCATAACTTGTTATCACGCAATATAACAGACCGAACAATTAAAAGCCTTAATATTAACTACGGTACTAGAATTGAGCTCTTGCATGAAGTGATCTCCTTCTAATATAAACTTTCTCTCGGCAATTATTATTCTTAGTTACAGAAGAAATAAGTAAATGCAGCTGGTGCAAAAAATAACGAAATGCTATACTTTAAAGTAAACTTTCTCTATCACATTATTATAATTTATAAATATACTAGCCGGTACCCGGCAAGCGTTGCAATGCCACTCGAACTGCACTTTGTATTTGAATTGTGTATATTGAAGTGCATGCTTTCTTTTTCTGTCTGTTTGACGTTTGCTTCTGATTGTCTATGGTACAACACACGCGCCACCTACTGTAATTTAATTGTATTAAAACCTTCGCGTAAGTGCAAGGATACGTTGTCAAATTGAACTGTATGGCAGACATACAAATATTGATTTTTATATATAAGATTTATAACCTTCCCGGAAGTGCAAGCAAAAAGTTTGTAAAAGTTTTATTGCCATCGGGTGAGCGGTGTGGCAACGCATAAAGTACGAACAAACAAACATTTATTTCACTCTGATCATGATTGTGTGACTTTTATTTCATACGTTCAGTCTTTTTTCGTATTCGAAATTATTGTTCTATGATTACCGTTTCTAAAAAGATGTGCCTCACTACAAAACTGTCTAAAACAAATATAAATTGTAAAAAACATAAATTAATCATAAGTTAAAGTTATTGTGTTCTTACTATTAATAATCTATAGTATATGGGAACCTTAAAAATATGAATCAAAGGGATGCAAGCTACAAATGCCGAATTGGTATCTAAATTTACATTTTAATTTTGATTAAGATGACCTTGTTAAAAATAAAACCAAGAAAAAAGACTGAAACAAAGGTTTTTCTTAGACAATTTCTTCAATTTATATTCGCTTATGTCAATTAAACACCAGTTTAGACGTCTCCGTGAACTTCAAGGTTTTGTATAATTCATAATTTGCAAATGGCCCAAAATCGTCAAAACACGTTTTTTGCGCATTCTGTAAAAATTGATATGTGTGGGTTACGTCCTTCTTCCTTTCCACAGTCGATATAATTGTTGACAAAACATTAAAAATAAATTGTACAATATTCGTTTAACTTCATAAAAATAGTCAATTGAAACTCTCTTTGTTAATAATTTCGCATTCGAGATTATATAAGAGAAAAACCGTTTCATAAATGTGGAACTAATACAAATTAAATATAGAATGCTTTTCCATCAAGTATTGACAGTGGACACAGAAATTATGTTTGTAGCAGTTTATTCATATGTTACAAAATTTTAACAATAACCATAAAATAATGGTTTACTAACGTATGTAATTTACTTCACAATATACTTTTGCTGTCAAATATCACGAAATATTTTTTTGACGTTCTATATACAAATGGTATAGTATGAATTGAAGTGAAAAAAGTACAGCTTCTAATTCCAAATAAAACTAATCTTAGAACAGTGCATAAATAACAAACAAACAATCACACCTACTGCACGAAACACATTTGAATGTAATGTTAAAATGTAGACCATATACGATTTGACAGATCTGAAATCGAAATAATCGAACATCGAATTTGAATTGTCAAATCAAAACAAAATGGCCGCCGTGCAAACGAACTTCAAATTCGAACGGCGGCCATTTTTATTTTGGAATACTGCGGTTTTAACGGTAAAAAACATTGAAATCTACGCATATTTTAGTTTTTCGACACTTTAAGGTCATTTTAATAAAGTTTAAAGGTTGTCAAAGTTTTATCGCAATCGGACTAGTGGCGTTCAAACGCATAGACGCCAAAACTTTTGCAAACATACAAAAATCATTTTTATATATATATAAGATAAGATATATATCTCGCGTAGTCAATTTTAAAAAACAAAATTCTTAAACACTTTGTTATTTTCAAGATAAATTTGAAATTTGTAATATATCACAACGCTCTAGTTTTTATTTTTTTTAAGTTTGTGTCGTGCTTTAAAATAATATCACAAAGTTTTGTGTCAGCTCTTATAAGGCTGAAGTTCTTCAGTAATTTCGTATAAGATATTCAAAATACTTTACTTGTCTTTTGGGAGCAAATAAAATTAATTTTAAAAGTTTTAGTCGCGTAATATTTTATAATAATTCCTTGACTGGCTTGGAGTATTCAATATTATTTAATATAAATATATTTTTCGGTTTATTTTTTTAGTACAAAAAAACTCGTCTTTCTGTATCATTATATTGCATTTTTACAATTGCTGATGGAATTGTTGGAGGATACACGGATTCTTCCGTACTAGAATCTGTCGAACATAAATTTGCCTTAATGAACACTGTTAATCATTAACAACTATTCCAATATTGAAAATATTTTTAAAATATTATAAAGCACAGAATATTCTGTTTCAGACGTTTTTTATGTACAGAAGATTCTAGATACAAAATAATAATCTTACGGAGTATTTTTGTATGGAAAATCCATTTTCTGAAGATTTTTGTGCGGAAGAATCGTAAAATCGGTGTTAAATAAAATGTAACTTATTTAATGAATTTAGTTTTTCTGGTATAATCAATAATATCTTTGATGCTTATTTAGAAGCGCTTGTTAACTTAAAACATTCACCAATTTAGAATTTGTATAGTTCTTGACATTAGTGTGTGTTGTCTTCTCTTGAAATATTTCTTTTACGTGAGCATTTAAAACTTTTTCTTGAATGTGTTAAGAAATTAGAAAATTTAAAGAGACATTTAAATTACACGAAACATCACGCCATACCTTCTTGTTCTAAAAATGTCGAATTTAATCAAAAATTAGTTTATGAATATTTTTTCCGAGAAATATTGCAGCTACTAAGTAAAAAAACTCAATCATTAATTAAAAGACTTGATAAAAATAATACAAAAATGTTTGTTTTGCGTTGTTATAAGACAGCTAGCTTTACACAAAGCTTCAATTAAGCTTTTGCTAGCAAAATAATAGTTCTAATTGATGAATCGTACCTCTGTTATCCAATGACATTGATGTATTATTTCTAAGCAAGAATTCAAGCCTCGGTAGAATTAAAAAACGATCGGATTTAGTCGTTGTATTTTTGTGTGTATTTATAAAAAATACTGTTTCTTTTTTTAATTGAATTTAATGAAGACGTTTTGTTCGACAGCGTTAAACTGAAACTAAATCGGTGTTTGGGAGAACTTTTAAACAAAGTAATTAGAATCTTAATAAACGAATGCAAGTCTAATATTTCTCACAAATAAAGGTTTTGAGTGTCAGACGGGTAGTTAAGACACTTGATGTCTTTATATTGTGCAGAAAACTAGCGCAAATGGAAACTAAAACAAAGTTAACCATTGGTTCAAGCGACACTACAATTAGTGATACGACGTGACAGGATTTCCTTGGTTACCTGATTTAATCCCACACACTAAAAGTTATTCTTACTTCAAATAATTCAATGTAAGTAAGAAGTCGTGCTCGCGTTGGTACTATTTTTGGAGCATACTCACGACATTTTGGTTTATTACGTTAAAATAACAAATATCTAACGTTGATTTCTTAAATTATAAATAAGCATATCAATAAATTAGTTCATTCTTCAGACATTTGATCAAAAATACAAATTGTAGTCAACTATCTATATATTAATAGCCGATAAAATAAGTTTTCACTTTTCACTTTTCACAAATGTGTGCGTACTGATGTCCACTTCGCCCAATGATAGCGATTTATTTTGAACATATTTTGAACATCACATTTTTCGGCCAATTGGAATGGACGTCTTTTTATATTCAAAATTCAAATTTCCTGGCTTAGAACTAAAGCATCGTAATTAATATTGAGAGAACTTTATTTCAAAATTTGCATGGCTACGAAGTTTTTTAAATAATCAAATGAACTGATTCGATTTTTTAAAGCTATAATTATAGGGCTAGGAGAGCTGATTTGACAGATTTTGTTCAGTGTCATCCATCTTCTATATGATTGTCACCGATTTCCCCTCCCCCTCCTCATCCCCAGCCCGACTGTCGACATTTTTTTTATTCATACTAAAAGTATTTTTTCATTACGCTGAAGAAGCACATAGTTTTAAATGTGAAAAAACGCTAAACTTTATTTCACATTTTATTTCTGCCGCGGGTCGGATTCGAAACGTGGAACTTTGCAATATGAACGGAACGTCTTACCGCTGAGGTAAAGGGCAAACTTTCAGGTGCGACAAAATTAGATTATATATATTAAGCATTCGAAAAAAGAACTATTTCAAACTTGACTTTGATTGTTTGTTTGTATTGAAAATTCAAAAATAGAATATGTCAAATACTTAGTGTGGCCAATTCAAAAAAAATGATTCCAAGATATTTTTCTTTTTCTACGAAATATATTTGTTTGCACACTTGAAACCTTTGCAGGGCTGTCGATATATGCGCCGAGGTCGATTTATGGTACTACGAAAAATGATTGTTAGCAAACTTGAACATTATTCCAAAGATTTAATAATTTACGAAAAATGGTTGTTAGCAAACTTAAACATTATTCCAAAGATTTAATAATTTACGAAAAATGGTTGTTAGCAAACTTAAACATTATTCCAAGATATAATAATTTACGAAATTTCTGCTACTACGAAAAATGGTTGTTAGCAAACTTAAACATTATTCCAAAATATAATAATTTACGATATTTCTGCTACTACGAAAAATGATTGTTAGCAAACTTGAACATTATTCCAAATATTAAATAATTTACGAAATTTCTGCTACTACGAAAAATGATTGTTAGCAAACTTGGACATTATTCCAAATATTAAATAATTTACGAAATTTCTGCTCCTACGAAAAATGGTTGTTAGCAAACTTGAACATTATTTCAAAAATTAAATAATTTACGAAATTTCTGCTCCTACGAAAAATGGTTGTTAGCAAACTTGAACATTATTCCGAATATTAAATCATTTACGAAATTTCTGCTCCTACGAAAAATGGTTGTTAGCAAACTTGAACATTATTCCAAATATTAAATAATTTACGAAATTTCTGCTCCTACGAAAAATGGTTGTTAGCAAACTTGAACATTATTCCAAATATTAAATAATTTACGAAATTTCTGCTCCTACGAAAAATGGTTGTTAGCAAACTTAAACATTATTTCAAAAATTAAATAATTTACGAAATTTCTGCTACTACGAAAAATGGTTGTTAGCAAACTTGAACATTATTTCAAAAATTAAATAATTTAAGACATTTCGGCTACTACGAAAAATGGTTGTTAGCAAACTTAAACATTATTTCAAAAATTAAATAATTTACGAAATTACTGCTACTACGAAAAATGGTTGTTAGCAAACTTGAACATTATTCCAAATATTAAATAATTTACGAAATTTCTGCTCCTACGAAAAATGGTTGTTAGCAAACTTGAACATTATTCCAAAAATTAAATATAAACGAAATTTCGGCTACTACGAAAAATGGTTGTTAGCAAACTTAAACATTATTCCAAAAATTAAATAATTTACGAAATTTCTAATAAAAATAAAATAAATAAAAATAAAATACAATAAAATAAATTAAAATTAAATTAAATAAAATAAAATAAAATAAAATAAAATAAAATAAAATAAAATAAAATAAAATAAAATAAAATAAAATAAAATAAAATAAAATAAAATAAAATAAAATAAAATAAAATAAAATAAAATAAAATAAAATAAAATAAAATAAAATAAAATAAAATAAAATAAAATAAAATAAAATAAAATAAAATAAAAGACCATAAAATAAAATAAAATACCATAAAATAAATAAAATTAAATACTTTGCAACAAAAATCTCACGTTGCTGGGCAACGGGCTTACAGCTAGTCTATATATTAATAGCCGATAAAATAAGTTTTCACTTTTCACAAATGTGTGCGTACTGATGTCCACTTCGCCCAATGATAGCGATTTATTTTGAACATATTTTGAACATCACATTTTTCGGCCAATTGGAATGGACGTCTTTTTATATTCAAAATTCAAATTTCCTGGCTTAGAACTAAAGCATCGTAATAAATATTGAGAGAACTTTATTTCAAAATTTGCATGGCTACGAAGTTTTTTAAATAATCAAATGAACTGATTCGATTTTTTGAAGCTATAATTATAGGGCTAGGAGCTGATTTGACAGATTTTGTTCAGTGTCATCCATCTTCTATATGATTGTCACCGATTTCCCCTCCCCCTCCTCATCCCCAGCCCGACTGTCGACATTTTTTTTATTCATACTAAAAGTATTTTTTCATTACGCTGAAGAAGCACATAGTTTTAAATGTGAAAAAACGCTAAACTTTATTTCACATTTTATTTCTGCCGCGGGTCGGATTCGAAACGTGGAACTTTGCAATATGAACGGAACGTCTTACCGCTGAGGTAAAGGGCAAACTTTCAGGTGCGACAAAATTAGATTATATATATTAAGCATTCGAAAAAAGAACTATTTCAAACTTGACTTTGATTGTTTGTTTGTATTGAAAATTCAAAAATAGAATATGTCAAATACTTAGTGTGGCCAATTCAAAAAAAATGATTCCAAGATATTTTTCTTTTTCTACGAAATATATTTGTTTGCACACTTGAAACCTTTGCAGGGCTGTCGATATATGCGCCGAGGTCGATTTATGGTACTACGAAAAATGATTGTTAGCAAACTTGAACATTATTCCAAAGATTTAATAATTTACGAAAAATGGTTGTTAGCAAACTTAAACATTATTCCAAGATATAATAATTTACGAAATTTCTGCTACCACGAAAAATGGTTGTTAGCAAACTTCAACATTATTCCAAAGATTTAATAATTTACGAAATTTCTGCTACTACGAAAAATGGTTGTTAGCAAACTTAAACATTATTCCAAAATATAATAATTTACGATATTTCTGCTACTACGAAAAATGATTGTTAGCAAACTTGAACATTATTCCAAATATTAAATAATTTACGAAATTTCTGCTACTACGAAAAATGATTGTTAGCAAACTTGGACATTATTCCAAATATTAAATAATTTACGAAATTTCTGCTCCTACGAAAAATGGTTGTTAGCAAACTTGAACATTATTTCAAAAATTAAATCATTTACGAAATTTCTGCTCCTACGAAAAATGGTTGTTAGCAAACTTGAACATTATTCCAAATATTAAATAATTTACGAAATTTCTGCTCCTACGAAAAATGGTTGTTAGCAAACTTAAACATTATTCCAAAATATAATAATTTACGATATTTCTGCTACTACGAAAAATGGTTGTTAGCAAACTTGAACATTATTTCAAAAATTAAATAATTTACGAAATTTCTGCTACTACGAAAAATGGTTGTTAGCAAACTTGAACATTATTCTAAATATTAAATAATTTACGAAATTTCTGCTCCTACGAAAAATGGTTGTTAGCAAACTTGAACATTATTCCAAAAATTAAATATAAACGAAATTTCGGCTACTACGAAAAATGGTTGTTAGCAAACTTAAACATTATTCCAAAAATTAAATAATATACGAAATTTCTAATAAAAATAAAATAAATAAAAATAAAATAAAATACAATAAAATGAATTAAAATAAAATAAAATAAAATAAAATAAAATAAAATAAAATAAAATAAAATAAAATAAAATAAAATAAAATAAAATAAAATAAAATAAAATAAAATAAAATAAAATAAAATAACATAAAATAATATAAAATTAAATTAAATTAAATACTTTGCAACAAAAATCTCACGTTGCTGGGCAACGGGCTTACAGCTAGTTAGAACTAATTATCCGATATTTAAAAAAGAAACAAAAAATTAATCCTCGTAAAATTGTTGTTTACACCTTTTATTTCAATTTAATTTTGTATAAATAGCACTGTTTATGTATTTTTCTTATCAATTGAAAATGCTCGCAATGAGCGAAACCGGTCCTGACCTATTAAATAAAGAGGAATAAAGTACAAAAAAATATTCTGTTTTTATTAATATAATGCTTTTCTACCAAGTATTGACAGTGAACACCCTAAAAGTGATATATACCGAATATTAAATACTCGACAAAAGATAATTTGAATACTTGCCAGATTATAACAAGTCTTATTTAATTGTTAATTACAAAATACAACATACTTTTTTTGGGCTTAAATTTATTGAAAACACACATTTATATCCTTGTAAATCATACAACCTCTTAATCAAAATTTTAATTGAATTTAAACCAACCCTTTTTGCTTTGCTCAGAAATTAAATGTTAAATTTACCCAACCTCAATCAAACACGACGTATTACAAATTAAAACTTTTAATGATGTGATTTTATCAACTAACTCGTTCCAGCTATTTCTGAAAAACAAATTTCCTTGTGCATTGATTGCACCACCGTCAAACTTGTTAACGTGGACATTTTTTTGAACAAACTTTTTAACGTAAAATTTTATTCTACCATGTAGATTTATAACGTTTTAAAGATTATTTAACTGATATATTTTTTTAGTTCTCATTTCACACTGTTGCGCGAATAACCTGACCTTTATTTAGTCAATCCAGCATTCTATAATCTAAGAGTATGGCATCGTACTTTCATATTACTGAACATGTCGGTCGCTGAGTGACATCTCTATTATTTATTTTTTCGATTATTTTACAATCACTATGCCAAATATTGATTTTTGTACTAAATATCTGATTATTGGTAGTCTAACAAACGTAAATTTATTTCATGGTCAATATGTAACAAGCGAATTCACGATTCTGTAATAAAATATATCCAAGGGTTTGATTTCTAAAATGGTACACTGGACTTTAAATCATTTTAAAATATCAAGAATAGTAAACTGACATTCTTTATAACTCAAAAATGTAAGAATATCGCTTTTCAAAATAGAAGTAAAATTCTTCATCAAAAACAATATATTCTGAAAAAGAACTATGACTACATAATAACTCTTTTCATAGTCTATTCATAAAACTTTCATCAAACTTATTTGATGTTTTTTTTTTTAAAGAATTTCATATGTGCTGTGTATATCACAACACCGTTGGCTCTGCTTTGCAAGCTTTTTTTCACAGTAAATCATACACATCAACATTTTTGCAGTGCAAAAAAATCTTAAAACATCTTCACACCAATATGTATGGAATAATGATATTAAAATACGTAAAACGTTATAAAATATGTTCAACTTATTTTAAAGCCTAATTTTAAATGTATTTACTATCAATTCAAGTAGTCATTCCATATTTTCATAAAGATAAGTTGATTTATTAATAATTATTTACTGATTATATGTTTCGTGATGATTAAACCTAGTTTTAAAATGTTGAATTAGTAACAAATATTTTTTTGTTGTTGTTTTACTTTTTTGAACTATCGTTAAGTACCACTAATCTTAGTTTTATCAAATATAAAATTTTGGAATGAAAATATTTTTTTTCATTTATGTATAATCTTAAAATTTCAATTTAGAAAATAGTTACAATAAATTATTTATCAGAAATTTATTACATAAAGTATTAGATTATATTGAACAATTAATATGTACTTATAAAAATTCCGATTGTCAAATAACATAAATAGAAAGATTCTCAGATAAAAACTGCAAGTTAAAAATTTTCAATCCCATTGGATCGGTTTCTTTAACTGGCACGTTCATACTATGTCGACTCTTCACAATAAAATTGAGGTGTTTACTTTTCTAAAAAATATATATATTTGGATTTGCCTGAGTTGCTTCGATGGAGCTTTAACGAGAATTGCAAAGCCAATCAATGCGCCAGCGCTTTCAACTAACTTTGTTACAATTGCGAAAATTACTTCCTGTTTATCGATTGACAGTAAGTACTTCATAGCTCTTTTTCAGTAGCAGGAAAAACTTTTCAAGAGATGTTTTTGAACTTTGAACGGATTAATTTCTTTACCATTTTTTCAACAATTGATAAACGATATTTTATCAGTGATTTTTTTTAATTGTGAATATTTTTTACTGTAGATAGAAAAGTAAAAACAGATTTAATTATCATTAAATTATAATTATCTTGGAAATAAAAATATTTTAATTTGTCTCCTATCACATGTAATACAGAGAAAAGTTATATAGTAGAAAGAAGAAATCAAAAAAATATCATTGACAAACCAAATTTACTTTGAAATGTCTTCTTTTAAATATTAAAATTTTATCAAGCCCATTTAACAATCCATATTATACATATTTTTGAAACAAAACGTTTACTGTAAACGATATCAATTTTGGTTGTATGTATGTATATCGAAAATAATTTTCAGATAGTTTACGTCGAATACGTTGAAAATATTACACAATCTTAATCACATACGTATATTTTTCAGTTTGATCCCGTCCAAACTCATTTCAAATCTATAAATAGTCTATGGCTGATTCTCAAAGGTTAAAACACGTACCAATTTTTATAACACGAGCTTTGTAATCAATTTCATTTTTTTCCTTTACATTGCAGATGTTCTTGTTTTTTATATTTTAACAAAACCCATCTATTTTTTTAACTCTATGTATATTTTATTTATTTTATCTTACTTATGCGATGAAAATAATAAATATTGATATATCTATTGTCAACAAAAATGTAATAGTATTTTTTTGTTGAAAAAAATATATGAAACTTTAGAAGGTTTTCTATCACGCAATATTTATGAAATACTAACCTACTACTGAGATCAACTAGTATTTTTATTTATTTTATACCGACACAATAGCACATAATTGAACACATGTAATATGATCACAATAACATTATTGACATGTTTTGTTAAGATTTCTCGTTGTACAATGCGATTGGGTTTTTAACAAAGCTGACATCTAATTTTAATAATATTGATGTTAAATACTTTTTTTCAAGTACAAACAATAATTATTACGTTGAAAACTTCACGCAATCAATTACATTTCCGGATATAGCTTCGAGCGATTTCCCGTTAACGGTACTTTGAAGCTAAAATTCATTTTTTTATGAGTAATGAAATATTCTTACGACATGAAATAATCGGTGATCGAACAATCCAACAACATTTTATTAGCCTTTATTAGACTTTCGTAGCTCATTCAATGTTTCATTTAATTTCAAATGGTTATTTGTTAAAAAAGCAAAAAGTTATTTTCTTAATATGTTTGATTTTGCTAACGACTTTTTTTAACGAATTTCAAAAATAAATATGTAGTACGTTTTGGTTGAAATGCAAGTATTTTATTGAAAAAATAGGAGGTCACTGATTAAGCACGCCACTTGCTTCTTGTTCATTATTTTACTGATAAAATCCATCAGAATAGAATAATAAGGATAATTTAACTCGACTAGAATTTTTTCAAAATCTTATTTAGCTGGATTTTAATAAGTCACTTCTCAATTATTGGTGATGCTGTAGACCGCTACAATTTTCTTTATATTGGTTAATTAAAATTAATTTAAAAATAATAATTGTATCGTTCTGTCTTTCTCTTTGTAACACAGTTTATTTTAAATATGAAACCGTGCAATATAAGGATTTTTTAAATTATTTACTTTTACAATTAAAAGAACACATGGAAACCAATAATGAATAAATTATTTATATCCATCTCTGTACACTATACATCAGTGTTTTTAACTAGCTTTTAATGAGGAGGACATTTATTTTAAAAACAATTATAAAGTGACGGGTGCAGTTTTTTTCTAATGAAAAGATTATTTATTAAATTTGAATTCTTGAAACTTTTTACACGTCCACATTGTTTGTCACCAACGATATTTGACCATTAAATTAATATTGAAATTTCTCCAAGAACTTTCAGTCGAAATCTTAAATTATTTATTCTTAGTAAATAATATTTTTTTTTTCCGTATACAAACCATGAAAATAAAGTGTTTAAAATATTAGCCACTCCAGTGTCGTATTTTTTACACATAGATGCATTATACATTTAAGGGTGTCATAGGGTGCAGAGTTGGGTGTCTCTGCTATTGATCATTGACAGAATCAAATATCAATTGATTTTTTTTTAGCGTGTAATTAATTGTATTTGAAATTTTGAATGAGGAAGTCATTTACAATCAGTATTTTATTTCAAAAATCTTGTCTATATGCTAATTAAATAGGCATTGCTTTGTTGTACTTTGTTTTATCACGGATTTATTAATTTATACAAAATTTTATATTTGCATAATAATTGAAATTGGTTTTTGCGCTTTACAAATACTGTGTTTTGTTTTGTAAAAATAATATGTTTTCATATTTTATGATTAATTTTACATCAGTTTGTGGATTGATGGTGAATTATTATTACTATCACAGAATTTCCTTCAGAGGTGGCGTTGCCAGCGATATCCAACGCCAGCGTTTTTTTTTTAATTACTGTGCGTTCGCCAGTTTTCTGTGATTTTTTGCCGTAAAGCAGAGCTGGAAGAATGAAAGCATTTTTTCGACATGCTACATATAAATGATTGTGACTCTAGCTGTGAGTTATGTCAATAACAAACTCCTTCATTGAACCTTCCAGGAGTGTGCTTCAAAATATCTGACGCTTCCATCCACTCTGAAAATCTGGACTCTCCTAGTCAATGTCGAGTCATGACATGTATGTGTGTCGCGTCATATTCAAATGTCTACAATATATTTTAAAGGATGTGTCATTTTTAAATTAAAAACTACAATAAAGACAAGTAACTTTAATTTTAAATATCAGAGTAAACTCTAAATACTTTCTTGATATTTTATAAAATGAAAAAGTACAAAAATGTTCTAAAAACCCAACTTATCAATAAAAACATTCCCTGGTTAAGGAAAACAGATATTTATTTTCAAATTTAATTTTGTAATTTATACTACTACGACAGGTTGTAAATTTGATAATAGATTACAAAGCAAATATTATTTAACATATTAATTACCTCGTTAGTAAATTATTATTTTTTTATAAAACATAAAGGTGATAAACTGTATAAATAATTAAATCACCTTTTGAACCAGTAAACCAAAAATTTGTTTTGATCTTTATAATTGGGTTCAGTTTCGTTATTTTAGTTCGCAACTAACAATTTAGGATTTGAAATTTCAGTCTAAACATTCGAAGCACACATGAATCAAATTATGATTTATTTTCAAATAGAAAGTTTTTATTTTGTTAGCTTCTTCCTACATACATTGTATAAATATTTGTTTGGAGACATATTTTCGAAGCATGTGTGAATCAAAAAATAGTATTATTGATACTGAATTTAATTATTTTTTCAGTAACTTCGCACATATTGTACTTCATATAATATTTTATTTTAGGGTTGTATCACATATTATTAGTGTGATATTTATAAACAACTTCCAATGTAAAGAAAAATCACTTTCAGGCTTCCAAGACTGACATCACTTTCTATGCGAGACAGACGGGTGTCAATTTTACGTCCTCCAACATCTATCTCCTACAAGACAAATTGTTTCCGAAATGAGTCAGCATTTTTTCCCTTGTTATAAGGATGTTTTTTTCGGAGCTTTTGTTCAAAAAACTGTCTCTTTTCGCCAGCCATGAAACTTGGGGTCTGGTTCCAGGCTTGATCAAATACAAATGTCTTTATTGTGGTATTTTCGATCTATTTTAGACCTAGCAGGAGTTTTTTTAATTGATTGGTAGATTTATTGAGGTTTATTTTGCATGTGCACAGATATTAGCATCGTTGTAATACTACCAGAAAACGTCACATCATAAAACCTTGTTTTTAAATTTAGCGTGACAGTAGAAAAGAAAACAATTGACAAAAATTGACTCAAAAACGTTTAGTCGTCATTGATTTTGGGAAGCCGTAGAAATAAAAAAATCGTACAGTTAAAAAGCGTTAAAGTTATTTAAGGTGTCTGCTATTAATAACTGATAACGAAATTGACTTAGTTCATATTACTTCATTAAATATCTATATAATTAAATGATAGATGAGTGTTCACTTTTAAGGTGTTTACTGTCAATACTTGGTGGAAAGGCATTATAATAAAAAACCTTACTAAGGCTTACACCTTTTTATTTCAATTTAAATTTGTATAAATATCACTGTTTATATATTTTTCTTATCAGTTGATAATGCTCGCGATGAGCGAAACCGGTCCTGATCTAATAAATTTTATGTGGAAAAAGTACTAAAAATCTTTTATTATTTTTATTTTAATATATGAGTGAGTTTGTTTTTTCATACAATCGACCGATCTACTTTCATAGCTCAAAATACTTCATTTTCATCTCAAAATACCTGTTTTTGACAGTATATCGACATTATAATGCGAATATATTTATGCATCAGAAAACTAGCATTTCACGTAACAAAATCACCTGGAACTGAGGGGCGTGAGATGTTGTATTGTAATTTTTTTTATAACACCATTTTCACTTTAAAATCTAAAATTGCATCCGAGTATTCGGCGGAAAAGCTACAAGTTTATTTTTAATTTTTGACTAAGAACTGGATCAGTGGTTGGATTTAACAAATTACTTTGTTCCTTCTCTTGTTGTTCTTGTAATGAGATACTACCTCTTGCTAAACCAAACGTACATTCGTAATAATATTAACCGGTGGGTCAGAATTAAGAGGCTAATATTACGTTTACAACCAGATATTTTATGTTTTATTTAAAACGGACATGTATTACGATTATAAGGCAAACAATGCATTTTATATTCAATTTATATTATTACTAGAGAGTTACTAAGAATTTGGGGATATTTTTAGATATCTATCGATATTACCTAACGTAATTTATGTTAATACACAGAGCCCTTAAATGCATGATTTTATACTATATATTTTTACCCAAAACCGCTCAGGCATTAGAGATATAAAACATGATTTTCACGCAGTATATAGAAACGCAACAACTATTATAACGAAATTCGAGAATGCTCTCGAGTGATATGCAAGTTTTTGTGTACATGCAATATTTATTTACGTACGCTTAGGACATTTCAAATAACTTCCGAGAAGCATCCGTGTTAACTAACGTTTAAAACTTAAATATGTAATCGGTTGGTTTGTCTATATCACAGAAACGTATGTAGCTATTTTCCAAACAATAAAAAAGTGCCTGGGATCTTTTATATTTTCTCAATTTCAAGAATTTTTCAAAATAGGACACAAGGTAATCACTTTTATTGTGTCTTCAGTTCTTAATTTAACTCAGAGTGAATAAGAAGGCTGTAACAAATACTGTTTAAATACTAATGTCAGTACAAAATTTATACATTTGAAGGAACTCTAATTTCAATTTGAAAAAATTTTAGTTAAATCAAATAAACAATGTTACAAAATAATTATCTCCACCTGTTAACGCTGAATCAGAACATATTTTGCAACAATATAATATAAGCTAAAGTATTTTCTCTGTAAAGGAAATTCCTACTTATTCAATTGAAAACGTCGAGGTTTCTATTTATCCATTTATTTCTCAATGTCTCTCAGCCCGAGGAAAATTGCTCAGTGGAAGCTCAGCCTAACGGAAAATCGAATAATCGACGCATATATACATAGAGTGTATTTCAGCTGAGTATACGTAATGCCTACGAATTATAATGGTAGGAAAAAATATTTTGCTAGATGGATAGGCAATATTCAAATGTTTTGGTCATGTCAGTATTTGGGGGAATGTTCTGATGACATATTACTATCCCAAAATAGATGATTAAACTGTTCCATAACATCGCCGTTTTTTTGTTTTTGTACCATTATTAAATTAATTTCTATTATCACACATAAAAAATCTATATGTGTGATAAATGAGAAACAAGACAATCATCAGGTATTTAATAATTTAAAATATTATTAGATTTAATAACTTTTTAAAAAACTAAGCCTTAAACTCTTATTTCATTCGTGTTATTTGAATCATCTGTTATTATATTTAACCCACAGCGCATCATAAAATATTCTTTAAAAACTTTGTTGACATATGAAATAAGACAAAGTAACATAAACAATATTTAAATATGTATATATTTATATAATATATCTTTTTAAATTCAATATTTTCATCGCTAACTGCTTTTATTAATAACACGTATACAAAAATAATGCCAAATTAATTTAGTATAGTTGAATGATATCAAACATTAATAAAATGATACGGTGTCAATAAAATCGATGTTTGCTCTCAATGTGGTATGGAATATCTTGTGAAATTTATATCAACACATTTTTTCTATGACACCTGTTTGTTACTAGTTGTTCAACCATTTTTTTTAGAAGAGATTATCGATAGAAGCTAAGAACACGTGACAGAAACCATTTTAATATATTAAAAAAAAAAAAAAATACTATCGATATTTAAAGAATATCGGATCGGGTCTATAGTCCGACGATCAACGCTGTTGGCGTCATGGTGCTCACAGACTCGAACTTAGTACGGCAGTTTCATTTTTCATTCTAAAATTGTGATATCTAAAATTAACCCTAAACATGAATCGTAGCGAGAGCGTTTTGCTATCACTTGTCCTGTCCTAGTCTTATCCTTTTATCAATACTCTCTTCTAAAAAGAAAGGTTGAGCAACTGAGTAACAAACAGCTGTCGTAGAAAAAAATTGACATTCCATACCAGATTGAGAGCGAACATTGATTTAATTGACACCATATAATTTTATTATTATTTGATATCATTCAACTATACTACATTAATACGGCACTGTTTTGGTATATGTTATGTTTAATAACATCAAACATCAATGAAAATATTGACCATGCCACTTCAAATGTATTCCATCATTGCATTGGTACGTTTCTCCTTTTCCTCATAATATACAACTTTGTATTATGCCTACAACATATCCATAGAATACATACTTGTAGCAAATACTTTATCGTGTGATTATTCAAAAATGAACCGCTTCCCGTTCCCCCACACTACGGGATACCAGTTTAATGGTATTCTCAATAAACAACGCTGAATTTTAGAGTTCCAATATCTACGTGAGATAAAATTTATTATTAGAGCGGCGTCCTACTTACCCTAAATATGCACCAATCGTGGTACGTACACTTTTAACAGACGCTATTCATTCAAAATCCAATTAACTGTCATTAAACTCATTTATTATATTTTGTGACGACATGTCTTAAAGAGCGAAAGTAATATGTTTTATCTTTTAGATTTACTGTCTCATTCAATCTTCTTTTTCAATTTTAACTGATTAACTTCATTTCTTACTTGTCAACATATTTAAAAGCTATCTAATTTTCTGTTGGAAGCCGATTTAAAATTATCATACAATTGTAGGGATTTTAATACGAGCTATAGAAGTTTTTCGAAAATATTTTCCGTTGCGATTTTAATTGCTTGCAATTCTCATGTTTATTTGTAAATTTCAATTTAAGGTTTGAAAAATGACAAATAATTTGCTTTACTCAAAATTTTCGTACAAAAAAACAAACTTCCGTCATAAAAACTAGAACGTTAATATTTTGATCCGCTCAGTCACTATTAGTACGAATATATATAATCGGCAGTTTTAATAATCTTAACAAGCGCTTAAAAAAAGTATTATCTTAAAATTTTAATATAATTTACATTGTTTTGTTGAATTCGCTTAATAACTGTTATGTTTGCTATACTGGTCTGTGTATATGTTAGTCTTATATATATTTTACTTACTCCCATGTGCGAAATTGCCAGTTGGGCACGACGACATATGTATGTATATAAATTTTCGAAAAAAAAATGGAGACTGCCGTCATTGTTAATCAAATGAACGGATATATATATAATAAGACAGAAAGGCTTAGAAACGGCGAGTGAAAATTTAATGTGCGGTAAATTGAAATATGTGCGGTATTACTATATTGCTATAAATTACTTGACGGAAGTATCTTTCGAGTGTTTTGGAATAGCTTCTGTAACCAAAATCCTTTTCATAAAATCGTAATTTGACTTCGATACAGACAAATAAATTTCAAAATTTTTACAATGTTTACTTTTGATTGCATAATAAACACGTGTTATAATAAGTTTACAATTAGACTCGTATAAAAAATATTGCAATATTTCATTCATACAGATTTATAAATTTAAGTTATTAAAAAAATGTATTAAATCGTAATATTTCTGGTACTGCCGACTTATTGATAATTTTTGCTTGTTATTGTATCATATTACAACATACATCTATCAACTAACTAAAAATTACTACAATATTTTTATGTAAAAGATTTTTATATTTCATGTTAATATTCTAAAACGTGTTTAATAAAAAAAAACCATCAAGCTAATAATTTTTAATTTCGATAAATTGCGATTATATTATGCAAGCGATAATTTATTTGGTGTGTAAAAAGCTTCATTACAATTTTTATGTTCAACCCTTAAATGGAGTAAAATAAAAAGATACGATGTCAGACACTCCTTCTCCAAATCCAAACAGGTGAAATAATTGAAAATCAATACACCTAAAAAAATACTACGTAATGGGCGTACACTGGTAGATATAAATTCCATCGGCATGAGCTTAGTATTCTTTTATCGGTTAAGTTATATTTTTTTTCTTATCGAGTCAAATATATAACTTTTTTAACATATCTCGCATATTTTGTACTTCAATTTATATTTATTTTTTAAACTCAGCTAAGCAATAATTGTCTACGTATTCAAATTGAGTAAACAAATAATCAATTGCGATAAAAATCTATTTAGATCTATGAATTGAAAGCAGAAAGCATTTATCTTAATATTAAGAAAATAAATAAAAACAAATCATGACCAAGAAGAAACGGAGACCTTTTTTCCTTCAAACCATATTTTTCAATATTTGCGACGTCTGTACTGAATGAGTAGTCATTTATTTTTTGAGAAAAGAAATTTTCTCTCCCTTATATTTCCGTCTTTATAAATTCTTGAATTGGATTATACTTGTCCGTTTTGTATTAAATAGAAGGACCATTTCTGAAGCAGAATTGAATCGCGTTTGTTTTACTTGAAAACTCTAAAATCTCAAATCAAAATATGTCCCCTGCCAAAAAGTAATGACAATATTTTTTATTCCTTCGCGAAATTGTCGACAATTTGACAAATTGGAGTGCCACTTGGCAGCGGATTTTCTGATGTCTCCTTTTTGACAGTAATTTTAATGATTTGGAAATAAATCTGCACAAAGGAAGTTTGCTAGAAATATGACAGTTATATTATATTTTTAGATAATTTTATTAACGAATTTGAATTTAATTAATAATGCTGTTAAAAAATCTGTGTACATTTATGAATAATATAATTGATTGAGAAAATATTGGATGAATTGTTTTTAAATCACAGGTACAACTTTTTATCTTATGTTTTTGCTTATTCGGAAATATGATAATGTTCGTTTTTAGATAATGATAATTTATAATAAGTGAAGCGTAATGACGTTGATTGATGGAAGGCTTGCAGTTAATGCAAACTAAATATTAAAGCTATAATAGTTTTGCATATTATGAAAAGAAATTACCAGAGAGGTTAATGGGATTTTTTATGTTATACAAAAATAATCTTTCTGCTTATAGTCTAGAATCCAAGGTTTATATATGTCCGTTATATCAAATTCTCTAAATATATTTTATATAATGTATACTTAAAATTGACCAAAATTATTTCACATAAGCAATTCCTTTGATATAGCCATAATATATATATATTCGATGTTTAATATATGTTTTACTTGTAATGTGCTGCGGAAATTTGGAGAAACTTTTGGTGTACCGCGGAAGATAAAAGATTGCAGATCACTATTGGATACCCATCTCAATATAAATATCCTAGGCTATTTGACATGTTTCGTAAAAGTATGTTAGTATCAAAATACAACGTGGATACTACCTACAATTATGCCATCATCGTCTTCTAAGTATATTTCCTATCCTGTTTTTTAATTTAAACAAAATCGATCTATAACTAACAATAAGGCCAATATTAAAAATTAGCCATTCTTGGTTTTTAAAATTCTCAGTATTAAAATTTTAGGTACCTAACTCGAAATAATTTCTTTATACTTTTTAAAGTAATGTTATCAAGTTGTTTTTAGAAGACTTGAACACATGAATGTATTGAAAGTTCACAATCAGTATTTGTGAGGAGTTTTAGAACACGAAAATTTCAATTAATAAAATCTTAAGCTTTTGCATTTATCTTGAATAAATACCGTATAAGGCTAGCAAAACTTCGCTTTCCTAAAAAAAAATCAATAGAATGTGAAATAAGCTGTAAAAAACCCTACTTTTAAGTAAATTTTTAATAATAGAAAAATAATAAATTAATAGAATATCGGTACACGGTTTTTATATCATTATTATTGTGTGACATTAAATACCATTTAATGTTTTTATATTATCAACACGTCACACGGTTTGTTTACCCTTCCACTGTGAAAGTGTTGTATTCCCCTATTTCATTATTGGCTGCATTTGAATAGAATACAGCTGCAATCTCCTGAAGCACATTGAATGGAAACTCTTTATTGAAAAAGAAGCCACATAATTTCGTTTGTGATAAATATGTAAAAGAATGTATTGTACACAGAATACGCCATTTTGGCTTTGTTCAAATATGTTCAGCTTCTACGTTTAGTTTATCGTATAACAGTAAATAATGACACGACTTTATTTATTATTATGTTTCTCATGTGCCTTCTCTCAATGACATGTAAATTAATATGTTAGGTAGATATCGGTATTCTAAGCATTTCTTTATGCAAATGTTTTACTTCTTTCATTCTGGAACTGCTACTACTTTCCATAAAAAAATTCTCGTTTATCTTCTTTTTCAAAGATAAAGGTTTCCTCTTAAAAACAGTTTTTTTTAATGCTCGATTATTTATTATTGAAAGCTGACATATATATTATATGTAAGTAGAGGTGAAGTATCAAAATAGCATCTGGCCCATGGTCAAGATCTCGAATCTGTGGTCGAGTGGTCAACGTCATTGGCTTCGGCTACGGTGCTCATAGGCTAATATCCCTGTACGGGCATTTTTATTGCTCTACCGATCAATGGATTTTAGTTCAAAGGCATTGGAAGTTTGTGATGTCTAAAATTCTCTCTCAATATCCAATTATATAGACAAATAGTAGTGAGAACGATAAGCTTATGGAGCTCTGCCCTGACTTTAACCGTCCGTCTTTACTCACTCTGAAAAGAAAGAATGAGCAATTGAGTGAAAACCTTCTTTTGAGATAAATTTCATTGAGAATCTTTATGTTCCAAGTTGAACGCGGACATTGTGAGAAAAAAATTAAAACATCTTTAAGTTAATTTCACCCAATTATCATTTAAATAAACACCGAAACTCTACAAAAGTGACTAGATAATATGTTTGATTGAATAAGATTAGAAAGGTTAATCTTTAAAAAATCCAGTATTTTTTCAAAGTAATCGAATCGTTTCTATCAACAACAAAAAAAATTTTTTTTATCGTAACATAGTTTTAAACCCTTTGTATTGAAAACAATGATTTGGTAGTTTAGTACGATTTTTCTGGTGTGCTATGAAACATAACTTATTGGTTGGATACGTTCAGAGAATTTATATGCTTAAAGGTCGATTTATCATTTTCACGCCTTCAAAACACAGCGGGATAAGGGGTGATTGATATATTTTATTATATCGAAAGCCTCAATAAATATTTGCTTGACAAGTTTCCAACATAGAAAATACCATTTGCATCGATGCTCGGCTGCTGTTTTCGATCTAAGTAAAAAATAAAAGAGATAACATGCAATTTCCTGTGACCGCTGCGCCGCCTATCGGAAAAACGCCAAACGCAAGAAGCGGGGGAAAACAAAACGACCGGAAAAGCGTCGAAGGCTTTGACACGGTATTATGCAAAGTGGCCGCCAGTTGCGCATTTCCAAACCTTTTCTCAAGTGTAAAGTCAAAGAAAAATGTTTTCTAGTGATTTTTTTTAAATTTATCAGAAACATTTTGCTTCCTAACTAGCCAGCAAATAACGTCCAATAATAATTAAAGGTTGTAACTTAGTTTACAAATACGTATATCAGAAACTAGCTTCCAGGTATTCCTTTGTCACCTTTTTTTAAATGTAGACATTTTGTAAAAAACAATATATTTAGACGAATGGTTGATTTAAAGCTTTTAAGATGTATGTGGTACGTTGGTTAAAATGCCGAATCACTCTTACAACTATCAAACCAAAGAGTCAAATTACGTAAATTTGAATACTTAATACATTATGAAAATCAATAATTGAGAATGTTGTACTGCGTGGTTGAACTTTGTCTGAATTGAAATCATTCGAAAATCTTTTATTTTTATTCAATATTTAAGGAGCGTATGTTAATGGCCGAGACATGTTTATAGCTCTGGTCTACCACCACCCTAACTTAAAAATGCATAGTGCAATAGCACAACTGATGAGAAAATTAATTTCTTTCGGGAAAAAATTACAGCAGATTATGATGATGAAAAAAATTTATGACGATCCACTATGGTTTTGAATATAATTAAAGATCTCGACTGAATTTTAATATTAAATTTGAATCGTTCAAATTATCTACATTCAAACAAGTTTTGTCACTAACCACCCAGGTTTTGTCATTCGGCATCTTCAAGCGTTCAAGCACATAGATGAGCTGACGTTTAGTAAATAAGTGTATCGTGTTTATATAAGGCATAAACGTATCACTTTTTTTAACAAAACAAGTTGCATATTGACATATTTTCTGGAGTTTTTGATAAGAACAGAAAGCAGAAGGAATATGAAACCATTTCTTTCTTTGTTTTCAATGAGTAAGTAACGCAGTTTATGGAACGTAATACCAAACGAATATATCATCGCCATAATTACAAAAGTAGCTTCATGTGAACCAAAAATAGCCGTCATTTGTGAAAACGTCAAAGTAAATTAATGATCCCGATATTTTCTTGAGGAATCGTAAACATAAACAGTTAATTCTTTCAATATACAGAACCAGGCTGCTATTGTAGGTGCCATTTGAGAGAGCATTAACAAAGTTTATCGGTTTTTTTGTCGACATTTTCCGAATGAATTCAGACGGTAAACATTTTTAATTTATTTCAACCTTGTCGAAACTATCTCAGTTGAATTCTCAGCAAATTTATAATATTATTTTTTTTATAATTTCTTAATGTTTTTTCACATAGTAAAATAATAAAACCTTTAATTTTCTATTGTTGTAATATTCATTTTTTTCGATCATATCCGCTTTCTATGGAAAGTATAATATTATGTACTCTTAATAATGTGTATCTCAATAGTACTTATAGTGATCATTTTTTTATCTAATAATTCCAGTACATAACAGTACAAAGAAAGTATCATGTCTTAAATATAACGTCCTTTCATGGATAGAGTGATAATAATCTTAATGAAAACAACCTTATTTCTGGAGAAGTATATAATTAAGTTTACCAAAAAATGTGATGCTTTTCGTTTTTTTCTGTTTCTTCTTTTGATGAGAGAAAACTTTACTCGTTGTTTTTTTATCATGTTACTTCATCTGCTTAACTTTTTCTCATAAATTCTCGTAAAAAAATGTTCATCAGACATTTTTCCAAATTAATTTCGTCACAGCGATAATGTAATTTTAGGGAGCTTAAAGAATCTCGTTGATAATTTCAATTCCAAAGTTTTTCCAAGCACGTGACAAAAATACAACATCTTTTTCTTTTTAATACTTTTTCGATTTTTTCTTTGAATTGAGCGAAAAAAATTCTCATTACAAAAAACGTTGCAAATTGAAAATAATCAATCAAATATATCGTTAAGACCAGCATACTTTTAATTTTAAAAAAAATTAAAAACTTTATCGCAATATGGTCAGGATTGATTGTGTCGTCGGTACTTAAAAAAAAGTATTTACCACCACTTATTGTTAACTAAAATGTCTAAATTGTTAAATAAATTTTGTACCCGATACATATACGACATTCTGTCACTAACGACTCGGTGTGCGTCTTTTGGAAACTTCAGACTTTCAAGTGTGCGTCGTTATATAGTTAGTTCAAGTTCATCCGTACACTTAATACCTGGCGATTCCAAAAGGCGAAACCTGTATCGTTTATAAATGTACAAAATCAATATTCAAATTTCATCACACACATTTACTGTTTTCTCCAAAACCTTAAGTGTTTTTTTTTTGCTATCTACTTCCTAGATTCACTCGTTTTAGCTGAAAGTGTTTTGTATATTGTAGAACTGTTTTTATCAGTTAACAATTCATTGTTTTTACAGTAATGACTTTCTTAAACAAAAAAAGTTTTTAAGTTTTCAAATTCTAAAAAATAATTTTACTTCCAATTCAATGGGGTGCTTTCGCTGATTAATTCAGCTCTTCGATATTTTTGTATTTCACCCTAATAAAGTTGACGTATCACTGGAATCTTTTGTGAGTAGGCTTTTTTCACGATCAAAAAAGTTATTAACAGAGGCGAGTCAATTTTTAATGTGATATATTACGACTAGGGATTGCAATACCGGAAGATCCGGGCGAGTAAATCAACTTCGCTATTAATTTGTCATACAAAAATATACATAATTACAGGTGATTTTCGTAAACAACTTACGGCTTCTTGAAATAATAATAAACAATTTAAATTAGTCCTTAATTCTGAAACATGTGAATATTATCGATACAACTCTTAGTAGATTTTAAATATGTATTTTCAATTCACCGCGAACAATTTTATAAAAATATTTATGTGATGATTTTGTTCTGTGCATTCAAAATTCAGTTGTGGCTATTTTCAATAATGAAATACCGTTATTTTGGTATAAAAAAACACTTTTAATTCCGGGATCCTGGTTTTGGTAATACCGGTATTGAGATCCCTAGTTCTGACATAATGAGAATGAATATCAATAGGCGTGATGTTGAACTACTCGCTGTAAAAAAATTCTTTGAATATTTTAACTGCATCTAAATCAAATTTAAATGATATACTTATAAATATCATCTGATAAAACATTACGTCGATCATTTTTTTGTATATAATATATATGTTCAACATTTTGTGCTCGAACGCATCATACAAATAAATAATAACTGTACTATATATTTAATTGTTTTCTTTCTTTTGTTTAACTTTTTTAGTATTTCTTTTATCACTACATGTTTTTGACTAAGGTGTTATTCAAAATGAATTTTCAATTTCAATTATTTAAACTTTTTATATTTTTTAGCTAGAAATAAACTTATTTTTTAATCTATGTCAGCAGAGCATTTGACCACCACGCGGCTCCTACAGAGATTCTTTATCTTCTCTATCTCCCCCCAGTCTCTTTGTTTTTTTCCCAGGTCATCCAAGTGACCCATAACTCCGCCGAGTACATCCAATGGATATTCATCAGTGGCCTTCCACGATGACGACAGGATCCATCCGGTAGGTAAAAGAGACGTGCAGAGTTCAGACTCTCTTTGGGCATCCGCAGCACATGTCTAAGCCAACACATTCGTAGAATAGCTGTTGAATATTCATTATTCAAACACGATTCCTTATTTAATATTTCGACTGAAGGTGCTTGGTAGAATTTCAATATTTAATAAGGATCGTTCAAATTATGTACATCAAGTTTTGCCACAAACACTGTGAAACAAAACTTGTGTTAATGTACATAATTTCATTAGTGTCATCATTTTTTTATATACTATATAATGCCTTTCCACCAAGAATTGACAGTGAACACCATAAAAGTGATGTTTATAAAACCTAGGAATAAGCAATGAAATGTCTTTAAACACTAATAATCATTTGTTTGGTATTATATTTCAAAAATGAAATATTTCATTATAGATTTTAATTACTTTTGATTTTCACTATGCTTCTATCGAGATTTTGTTAAGATTATACTAATTTGAAACCGTTAATATACTATCTACTAAATTAATCTCCTGTAAAATTTCCTTTACAACATTACATGATATGACAAGTACACGCTTAACAATGAAATATGATATTTCCGATTACGAAAAGTATACGAAAAACTTTTTATGGCTTTACAGATTTAATTAGAAACTTTAATTAAAGCTTACGTTAATAATGTTTACCATAATACAGTCTCCAAATTAAGTATACAATACAAATAGTTGCCAAGTTTTATACATTTAATAAGTATTTAACATTTTATGTTTTTTTTTCTACTTTCTGATAGATATTATATATTCATAACGTGAAATCTCTGCAGCATGTAAAAGTGATCTGAAGAATAGCTAAACGAGGGGATTACTGAGCTCCTTGGATATATCGTAAAGGATTACATGCCGTACTCTGAGCTTACATATAAAGGAGCAGGAATATAAAAAGAACGTTCTCCGTTTTGTTCACTTTGGCCAGCATTGGACAATTCCTGACTGAATTTTCTAAATGCAAACAACATATTATTTTCTAAATGAAAATGTTTGACGTTTTAAAATTCGTCAAAAAAATATAACACTTGTGACTGAAAAATGAAACTGCTTTGATTGGGAAAGTGAATACAAAACTGCAATCAATTTGCCACTGCAACTTATTTTTCGATAGTATTGACAATCTACTCAGAATAGGCATAAAAGTAAAGTAGTTTTAGGACCTGGACGACGATATTTTATGATGAAGCCATTACAGCTTAATCGAATCATTAAATTTCTTCTTTAGTTAAATGGTAACAACGCTGTACCCACTACCACCTGCTACTGTTTTACACTCACTATTTTTACAGAGCGTACTCCGCAACGCTGCAGTGATTTCAAAATTTAATCATTACACACTGGTTTTCCCACCACTACCTATTATGTGTATGCAGCCACTGTTTACGGTTGCCTTCCACAACACAATAGCGATTAAAAAAAGAAACCATTGAGCTCAAAATATAGCAATTATGAGAAAAAAGAAAATGAGACTTGATCTAGTAAGTATGTTGAGCATCCGTTTACTGAAAATCCACCGTGGTGTAAGAGTTATAATCTACTAATTGAAAAACTAATGAAGAATCGAGAATGGCCTATCGGGCCCGTATGAGGACGGATCGTAGAAAATTGCTCTGCTCATTCGATATTCATCTTGGGGGGTGTATCACAGTACGTGATTAGCGCCCTAATAGTTGTATTCAAAAGTGCGTTCTGGTCTTTAAACAAATGTGTCCACCCCAAATATTTTATTGTTAAAAAGGTCATGGCCCGAAAGCGAAACATTAAAAAACGTTTGATGATGACCGTAAACATAGACACCGCCTACAAATCTTTAATACCATTCTTTTACGACTATCTTAACTACTGACTGTAAATTAAGAATGTCATGAATGGATAACAACGAACCATCGCTTTTTAATCCACTTATATCCGTTACCTGCGATCTTTTATTTCAGTGAATAGTTGTGGGTTTTACTGTACGGCGTAACGAGAAATGAATTCACCCGATCGAAAAAAAAACACATTTAATTCACACTCAATCACGAATAGCAAATACTCGCGTAATATTATTCCTATAAAGCTTCAGTACGTTTAACTGTAACCCTTGTATGTACACACAAACTAGGCCACGACTACAGAATTTATTTGATAGCAATTACTCTCTCAGATACGCTGACATAGTACTTATGCACGATTTATACGATGTCTGACCAAACCAAGACTTATTGCTTCACCTTACCAACGATTTATGCATTGCAAAAAAAGCATAAAATGTATAATATTTTATATAATATGTATAATATTTTATATAATATGTTATACATTGGTTCTGAACAATTTTATTACAAGATATTAAAATGCTATTTAATCCCTTAGGCAAGTGAAAGCGTTCTAGGCCATTCTTCATTTTGGTTGCGCCGTCAATTCCCGAATGAAAACTATATAAATCATTTTTCTCATTTTCTTTTATCCATCAGACATGATTGTTTTGTATATTTTTTACTCTTTTAATTAACCCTATATAATTGTGAAAAAGATGCGCAAAAGGATCAATTAAGCTTTATTTTATGGTAATTATGTTTCTAACGATAATCTTCGGGTACTAGGGGTGAAGCAATTTAAATCCTTAGATATTTAAAGTTTTGTAAAATAAGCAGTTTTTGTCAAGGTACGTTAAAATAATTTGTGTTGATTCGGGAGAATCTCAGTTTTCTTCTGGCTGGAAAGATGCCAACGTCTTGCACGATCGTTAATTTCGGTGTACTTAGCAAAAATCAAGGATCCTGGCATGTTATGGAAGAAATTAAAGCAATTGATGGGTAATATGAAATCTTCGAAATACCGATTAGGGCAAAACATACAATTATTGGGCACTTAAGAAATTTTCAACATTGTTCATGATTTGTGGACAGGTATCATTAGAAAGGTGAAAAAAAAATATCATATGTTACATTGCCTATTTATTTATGATAATCAATTATCGAAACACGTAAAAAAATATATTTTGCATTTGAAAAAAATAAACAAAAAAAAGGCAAAAATCTACAATTATTGGCCACTTTTTTCAATTATCGGCCACCAAAAGATACAATTATTAGCCATACCAAAAATTTCAGTAAAGAAATAATAATTAATGATGTAATGTTATGTTCCCACATCAATCAATATAAAGTGTAAAATAAAGTGATTATTGCAACTTTAATATCATTTTCATGTAAGAATCATATTTTCTCATTTAATCGAGCTGAATGGACATAAATTTCAAAGTCGGAAATACCTACGTATAAGGATTTTAAAAAAAAAAACTACCATGTCCGCTCCCAATTTGGAGCATATGGAGTCCTAATGGAGTTTATCTCAACAGAAGTATTTCTACGAGAACTGCATGTTACTCAATTGCTCAACCTCTCTTTTTCCAAATAGATTAGGAATAGAAGGATAAGGCTAGACAGGACTAGTGGTTAGCTAATCGCTCTCGATACGCCCCGTTCATTAGATAGGATAGGTGGGAGGGGGGAATTCAAGACATCACATACATCCATGCCTTCGGACAGAAATTCATAAATCGATTGAAAAATCTGTCCGTACTGGGATTCAAACCCGTGACCTCCGTAGCCGAAGCCAACGATGTTGACCACTCGACCACACAATCTATGTTATCGAAAAATAATAATCCATGTTCGTTATTATCCTTGACGTGTTTAATCATTTCATCTAATGCTGAGTCTGAATAACTGATGTCAAAAGGTTCAGAAATTTTATAATCAACGTTCTCTCGATCATTCAAAAAACTTCCGTTACTCATATTTTTTTTCTGTATTTAATGATAATGTTTTTTTTTTGATGATGTTTACTCTATTGCGTGAAAAAAGTTTTAATTATTGGCCATCAAAACCACAATTATGGGCCAGGTGGCCAACATTTATATAGGATTGTCAAAAAAATCTGATAAATACATAGGTGATTATTAATATTTTCAAAATAAAATTGACTCTTTTACTAATAAGTCACATATTGTATTATTGGAAATTCTTCAAAAAATTGGAATTAGTTATTAGGCCACCACCATTATAACTTTTTAGAAAAATATATCCAATTCAATCAGTGAATGATTTATAAATACACTAAAGACAAACTACTCAAATCAATTTTCAATTCATTCAATGAACATATAAATGTGTAACATACCTCTACACGGAAGTCAAACCCTTGTGATTTTTACAACAAATCTCACTTGTTTTACGGCAACGCTCCAACAGTAAGTTTAATATCAGATTGTAGGTTATTTGACACTGCTTTAAATGACAGTTATATGGTATACAAACGGAAGAATACTTAATGAACTTCATTATTAAGCCAACGAGTGGTAATTTTAGTTTAATATCTTATAAAACTAGATTTTATCTGCAAGTGGCCAATAATAGTAAGTTTTACCCTAGTTTCAATTTCACTAAAAAAAAGAAAAATAAATATATTGCTACAGATTCCGTGAAACAAGATCAACAAGTAAAAATGATGACTTAATAATAATACAATAAACTAACGTACAATTTTAAGAACCAATTTTATCCCATTATCATTTCAAAAATATTTTAAAGTGTAACTTTACATTGTTGTATATACTTTAAACAGCTTTCATTGAAATACGGTATACTGTAAATTTACTTGAAAAGTTTTCGTCTGAAAATTTTCAATCTCATTACCATATATTATAAATTTCCTAAGAGTTTAAGGTTCTATTTGATGAAAATTCGATAACACTCACAACAAATATGCCTCTCAACTTTCCATAATTGATTTTTTATTCAGAAGGCGTTTCTCTGAAAATTACACACGTTCTCCTTTAACAAAAATTATTTATGGCGCTGCTTTGGGAATGAATTCCCTCCCTCCCTTACCCACCGAAACGATTTACGGCAGGGGTTTATAATGCAGAAATCGAATCAGCAGGTGAATTGATTCTATCTTACTCAACAGGAGGGTGTGTGAAGATAAGATGACGGCGACATTTTATTGGTTCTAAAATGGTTTATTCCTTTTTATACATGATTTGCATTTTTTATTTGGTCCATAGTATTTCGGATATTGTTATTTCACCGAATACATATTCCTTGAATGAATAATAAAATGAAAATAAGAAAATTATTAATTCCTTCATCTGCAATAGAAAATGCATACGTGTCAATAAAAAAAGGTAAATTAGTTTGTTAGCTACGTACAAAACATGATCGTATACTCATATATAATTTTGTCGGTATACTAGCAGAAGGCGTTTAGTCAAAAAACGGCTGTTTTGAAATATAAATATAGATAGAAAGATTTTAACATGCTCTACCTTCTGAAAAAACAAGTTCAATCATATTACATGTAGTTTTACATACTTTGAATTTAATATACATAAATTTAATTCCTTTCAAAGTTATTTTTGGTAGAAAAAGCTATAAATAACGTAACGCTTTCGAATTTGAGAATCGAATTCGTTAATTAATATCGAATTTCATGTTATCTCAATAATACTAAATAGGAATGTTAAAGTTGCAAGATTATCGAAAATGACGATTATCTCAAAACAAGATTTTTTAACTTATTGCCTCTTGCCAGTATACCAATAATAAAATGTCGATGAAAATTTTAATTAAACGATTTTTTATTATAATAATTCATCGAGTACATACACGAGTTTTATCAGTGGGTTAACATTTGTTCCAAAAATATACTCTTTCGTGTAAAACATTTACCGCTCTCTTTTAACTAAGGTGTTCACTGTCAAATCTTGATAAAAAAAAAAGTATTATGTATATTAATCGCCCGCTGTGGTCTAGTTGGTTAGAGCTTGCTCCACCGATCAGGTGGGTCTGGGTTCGTTTCCCGGTAAGGTCAATGTCAAAATTGGATTTTTTCAATTTCAATTTGAGATCTAAGACATGGGTGTCTGTGAAGTCAATTCTCCTTGAGTTAATCTCATGTGACTTTCAAAAATTCTCATCGAGTATATGTCGTATGATCTTAAGCTCTCTCGTAAGTTGTAATGTTAAATATATTTTTTAAAAATTTAAAATTAAAAAAATTAAATTAATAAAATAAAATAAAACCTTTTTTGTACTAATCCCACATTACTCATTTATTAATAAAGATCAGGACCGGCTTAACTCATCGTGCTCATTATCAAATAACAGTCGACAACGCTCGCGATAATCGAAACTGGTCACATAATCCATAATCAATATTGTGTAATAAGTACAAAAAGTCTTTTATTTTTTAATATAATATATCCCACTACATTAACTTCTGATTGATGAGGCAATTGACAAGGTTTTTTTTACTGACCCAATCCGATGAAATGTTAGTTACAACTGAAAAACGCATTTTACACTGAAAGTTGATGGTGCAAAAAAAATAACTTCCCAGTGTTCATAAGTTGGACACAGAAAACACTAACTCATTTACTTCCAGGTTTTTTTGCTATGGAAAAGAGCACGTTTTTTAATTATCATGCTAACGTCGTAGCACGTGATGAGACCCTGCAGATAGATCATTATTAACTTTTGCCTTCAACTGAGGGACTTTAATAAGTCATGTCGTTTACTTCATAAAAAGGTTTACTTTGAATGCTTTTTACTGCACTTACAGGGAGCACTTGTAAGCCTGTCTGGTATATTTTTATCACTGACATTTGCATTTTGCATTGTGTTGAATAATTTTAATTATCAATGTTCATTCCAGTCTACATTCGTACATATTTTATTTTCTATTTATCAGGAAAAATGTTATTAAAAAGTTACATTTATATCACAAAGAAAACTCTCTCTTTAAATAAATAATATCATTTCTTTGATTTTAATTGCCTAAAATTTCAGGTTAAATTCGAAATTTATCGATACCTCATTGCTACCTTTCTCCATTTCAAGAATATTCATTTTGCAATAAAGTAAAATTTCTTCGTGTTTCATCGACACACTCGTTGCGCGTTTTATTTCCCGCCGGGAAAAGGGAAAGTTTCAACTGATCGAAGCCTTAGAGCGATGGAGCCTCCGTGACTCGGGAAAATGCCAAATTAGATAAGGGTACATTGACTCTTCAACCGCCAGTTGGGATTTCATTTTAAACTTATTACTGTGTAGCTAAACATTCGAATCGGAAAAATCAATAAGGCTTATTTATACCCACTCCGTTTGAGAAAGCAAAAACTAATTACGTACATTATTCAACAGTAAATAGAGATACAAGTACAAAGCAAATGAGTTTCTCAGCTTAAATTATCTTTAAAATTATACGTTTGCTAAATTTTAGTACTATTAAAACACGCTTCATAAAAATTAATAACTAAAAAAGTTAAAACATATTTTACAAAATATTAAAATTTCCATTTTAAATAGTGTGTCATCAAAAATGAAATGAGTTGGCTCAGGGTGGGGAACCTGGTTTGGCTCGACTGAAAGACCACATTCATTTTCTGATTCTGACATAATGCCGCAGTAAACATTGACTGGGAATCTTTGACCGGGAACAGAAATTAAATTTCTGTTCCCGGTCAAAGATTCCCAGTCAATGTTTACTGCGGCCTTATGTCGAATCAGAAAAATGAATGTGGTCTTTAGTCGAGAACAGGTTCCCCACCCCTGAGTTGGCATATACTTTGATATACTTCTATAATACATAAATTAATATAAAAAATATTTTATCGGTATGCTTAGTTTATTTCGATACATGTATGTATTATTTATTTCAAAGGAAAGCTAAAAATAAAGTTGTGAAAAGATCATGTGTTGCCAAGAAAATCAAATGATGGTTCATTCATTCAGACTTTTTCAAGTCTTTTCTAAAAAAAATACAAAAAAAAAGACTAACGGCTATATTTTATTTGAACCTGCGATATTTCTGTCAAGTATAGGATTTGAATACTTTTAAGCATGTCAAACTTTTTAAATATGTTGTGCCCGTAGCAGCTAAATTTGCGTTTTTAAGCTTTTGTAAAAAGTTATGTCATCTATCTACACCAGACAGTACAACTATGTTTGTTAGCTGTGTGGTCGAGTGGTCAACGTTGTTGGCTTCGGTTACGGAGGTCAAGGGTTCGAATCTCGTTCGGATAGTTTTTTATAAAAGAAAATCGTTTTATGGATTTCTGTCCGAAGACATGGATGTTTGTCCTAAAAACGGACGAATAGCGAGAATTATTATCTAACCACTAGTTCTGCCATAGCATTATCCTTACTCGCTTTGAAAAAAAAGAAGTTAAGCAGTTTTCGTAGAAACAATTCTGCTAATATAAACTTCATTGTTAAGCTCATGTTCCCTCCGTTAACAGCGTACCTGGTATATTGATGCCTAATATACATGAAAAAAATGGGTGATCGTCTTTTTGTGATATATATTGCCAATGTGCAAAATACTTTGAAATTGGAAAATCTTCATCATCATTGACTCGAATATGCTCTACTCTTTGGTTTTTCAATTTGGTTTTGAATTTATGTTTTATATTTTATTCTACTTCCCATTCATTTGATTATTAAAATATGACGTATGGAAAGCTTGTAGGTAGTTAATTACGCTTTCAGTAAAATGAGACTTTTACGTTCCCCACCACACACTCCACTTAAGGAATGGACATGGTTGAAAAATCTGCACACATATTAATACGTTTCAAGACATCGCTTTTTTGTTTAAAGTTAAATTTAAAATGTAACATCATCAATCAAAGTGAAAAGAGGTTCACAGCAAATACGCCAGTCACTGTGAATCGTTTGACTTTTTGGCTGCACGAATTTCGTCCAATTTAAGATGTTGATATCGAACGCCTTCTTTCAGAAGAGATGGGATGATTGGAGGATTTAACGAATCACGTGATACGACCCTGCATTCTTTAAATAATGCTCTTTCACTAAAAAATATTTACAAATAGATTGTTATACAAAAAATGTCGTCGTTTTGGCAAGGCGTTAATTTGGAAATTCTATGTTTAATCCAATATTGAATACTGTTGTCTTTGTTTCGCGAGAATTCAATCTTTCAAAATTCCTTCATCTAAATCAGGGATGCCCAACTGAAATCACTCGGTGGGCCAAATAAAATAATGCAAGTCTCTGATGGGTCACGCATGAATATTTTAAACCTTAATAAAAATATAATATATTTATTAATAATAAAGAAATACTTCACAATTTAAATAATTGTATAGTTTTTAAAATCCTTTTTACTGTTATTTTTTTAAAATTCATTTTACCAATAACAAAACATAAAATGTATAGAAATTTTAAAATATCGAAAGGGCTACACGATTCTTTCAATATGGCCACATGTGGCCTGCGGGACAAGGTTTGGGCATGCCTGATCTAAATGATATTATGGTGAGTGTGAGTTTAGCAGAAGGCCAGTTGTTTGATATTTGACTACGCATTTTCGTAGAGAAATCGTTGAAAACACGAAGAACAATTCAAAAACTAATAAACAGAGGAACACGTCCAAGGATTCAAACACAAGATCGAAGAACTAAAACGATCCTTATTAAGTATAAAGCTTTTAATTTCAAAGCGACTTTCAGTAGTAACGAAAAAAATGTCAAGAATTTATATTTTTTATTGATTTTTTTAACTCTAAGTCTCCATGTATATTTTAACAAATATGCATCTACAATATAATATATCAGAATACGTACCAGTTCCCCAGACACGCGTGCTCGGATTATCTCATTTATTTTAAGACCAATTGCAATTCCCGAGTCAATTGTTTAAGATGGTTTCTAAATAACTCTTGGTTATCGGTCAGAAATATTGAGAGTTTGTAGCATTTTTGAAAATTCAGACTTTGAGTATTATATAAACGGGAAAAACATTTTTTTTCATATTATATCTAACCCAAAATTTGGTGAAAACTATTTTAGTGGAGCTTGAAACTAAGCTAGATAATATAATATTATAAAGTTTTTCAACTTCATTTTGAAACCATACTCGTCAGATTATGAGAGAACGTTATTTCAAAATATTACATGACCTTGGGGATAGGTTCTACCTTATGTTAACATACATGTTTTCGTTTACGAGTGTGTTTTTTTCTATTTTGTTTTCTATATTGTCTCAATAAAAGATGTATTTTTCAGTCCAATGTAAATAAAAATAATACATTTTTTATGTTGCATTAAATAAAGATAAAGAATAATATGATTTTTTCAATAACAAATAAGTATAATGAAGATACAACATAAACAGAAAATTAAATGATAAAAACATTTTTAGCAATTCTAAAGATTTATTTTACGTATAAATAATATATATAATGTTATACATATAATGTTATATATCTCGAAACAGTCTTAAGAATTTTGTTACTATATATACGTAGTCGCATCTTGGATTGTGGTTTATTTCTATACATGAAAGTAATAAGAATGCTTTTTGTTCTGAAGCATTATGAGAAGCTCATTTCGAGGAAGAATATGCTTTCGCATATAGCTTCTTAGCTTTTGTCACAAGATTGGGACAATACAGTAGCGGCAGAGGAAGCTATCATTAAAAAACATTAATGTTGATATAAGACAAGGTAGAGTAGAACTCAGTTACACACTAATAAATTCATTTTTTTATTTCTCTTTAGAGACAGATTTATTTGACTTAGAAACTCTTTGAAAATTTCTGGTTATAAACAGGAAATAGGAAAACTTACTTTCTACTAAGCTTTACTGGACACGTATTAACCTTTTTTCGATAATTTTAATATTTACGGTGTAGGTCGATAAACCTTATTTGTGACTAAAACATTATAAATTTAGGATTGCTTTGCTTAAATTAAAAATTGTTAATGCTGATTTCAATCAATGCTGCTAAATCGTAGCAATCTTTAGACGTGTGTATGATGTAGACTTTAGAAGACAAAATTCAGCGATTCTTAGAGATGAAAGAATATTTCTTTTGAGGGTTTACTGACAATGAATGGATTATATGTTTGTATCTAATTTTAACATTACACAACATTTTTATGTAATTCTCAGTTAACAAAGCACGCTTGTAAGAATTGCCGTTTAAAATGAAAGCCATTAAAAATATGTCGAAAGTAATAATAATAATATAATCTGGAATTTATACGCAACTAATGCATAGCAGATACATTCAAACAGTTTTTTCGTAAACTGTTTGACTTTTTCTGATGTTGGAGATTCTTAAAGAGGAAAAACACGTATCACAATTTTCAACACAAAAAGTGGATTAACGAAGTTATCAAAATTAATTATATGTGAACTAAACCTTTTTCAATCGATTATTTGTAAGTTTTTTAAACAGTTTCAAATCAATGGAAGAATAGCAAAACACATTTCAAGACCGTTTAACAATATTGTGATTTTCAAAAAATGTTTGCCATTCGTATTTCGTATTTTATTAGGCAGGGTATGTTTTAAGGAGAGAATTTGACTATGTATGTATGTTTCTCTTTTGCTAGGCGTTGTTTATCCTTACTGCATCACTGTCGTGCAATAATTTTGTAAAGATTTCATTCTCCATTCGACTAGGCTGGAGTGAATGATGTAAAAGAGGAGAGAGGAGGAAAAAGGATGTCAACATGGCGATAACGCCTCAACAAAGCCTGCCTAAGAAAACTTTCCAAATAAACTAAGCCCCCATAATTATTTTCGCCTTTCATTGAAGAAACTTGGTTGTGACGTTTCTAGATTGAGTAAATAAAACAAGAATGGACTCTCTTGTCGATAGAGATTTCTTGTTTATAAAAGTATTTGCTATAAACTCAAATTATTCTTATAAATTAAATGTGTATCTTAAATAAGATTATCATTTACTTTACCTTGCGAATGAAAAAACTAAATGTAATCTTTTCAATTTTCTTTTCGTTTGCTTGATAAACAAGTAAGATGGCGCCAGTAATCAGTTAATTATAACCATATCGACTGTGGAAAGGAAAAAGGACGTAACCCACACATAACACGCAAAAAACGTGTTTTGATGATTTTGGGCCATATGCAAATTATGAATTATACACAACCTTGTGCACAAAGTGCACGGAGACTTCTTAACTGGTGTTTAATTGATATAATCTAATATTGATTCAAGAATTTGTCTAGGAAAAACCTTAATTTCAGTCTTTTTTCTTGGTTTTAATTTTTTACAAGGTCATCTTTTTCAAACATAAAAGCTAAATTTAGATACTAATTCGACATTTGCAGCTTGCATCCTTTTGATAGAACGTGTATCAAGTTTGATACATGAAAAGTAATTTGAAAAACCTGTTTTTAAAAAAATGTGGCTTACGTCCGTATATACATAGTCGATATATAATATAATACATACTGATAGTGATTTCGATGCCGAGTTTTTTTTTGAATCCTGCCGATATCAAACAGAATGAGCAAAATTGCCTATTGTATAAGTAAAAACGTATTTTATGGGATCTTGTTAGGCATATCCGTTACATAGCAGCGTTGAACGGTTTCAAATAAAATCGTTGCCAGGGGTGTCTTAATATCAGTTACCGAAGACCTGGTTGCTATGTCTAAGTTTTAAACTACGATCTCCTCTTTGGTATTTTACAACTACACGTTATACCGTTTCGTTTAGGAGTTGTAGCGCTCTGGGCTTACGTCGTATTCAATCTCGTGGATAAGAGCTTAAATCCAAAAATATACCTCTTTCATTAATCGATTTTTATTTCTTAATAAAATTTATTTAAAAGCACTCACTCTGTCTGATTCTTAAAACAGGGTGTAAGAAAAACGATAAAATTAATATTAACTTGTATTAAGCCTCCTTTTCATATATTTTTTTTTAAGCAGATTGTGTAACTGGCTAACAAGTTCTCAAAAAAATCAATTGTAATGCTCATGTCATTTTATCCGCCTGCGTGGTCGAGTGGTCAACGTTGTTGGCTTTGGTTACGGAGGTCACGGATTCGAATCCCAGTACGGACAGTTTTATAAATTGATTTTTCAGTAGATTTATGAATTTCTGTTCGAAAGCATGAATGTATGTGATGTCTTGAATTCCCCCTCCCACCCATCCTATCCTATGAACGGGGGGTATCGAAAGCGATTTTCTAACCAGTAGTTCTGTCCTAGCCATATCCTTATATTCCTACTCTCTTACCTACTACAAAAATAAAAATATCAACATTAATTGCCCTGCATTGAATTATTATTTCCAAGAATCATTTAAAAATCTATATTATATCTTGCGGCGTACACACAAAAAAAGTATGTGCATACATACACCCACTGATTCTTGAGAATTGATTCCATTGACAAAACATATGTTAACATAAAAACGTATCATACCAAATAATATATCGCGATGTTTTTTTTATTTTCCAAGTATATTTTTTTATAAAAACAATTGCATAATATTCATGATCTAGTAAAAAAAAAATACGTAGCATAGATGTATATTTGCTGTTCTTCATTATTGCAAGACCTGGTCGGCGAGTTTAGGTAAAGTGGCACCACATTTTCTTTCACATCATTATCTTGATTGTTTGCTTTTCTGCATCTCTCTTGCGATTGTGACAATGTTTATAAAAACACACCTACGATATATTCAGTAAATTTATAAGCAAATCTTTTTTTTCATTAAACATAGATAAATATTTCTTTGATGAGTAACTTTTCGATGAAACTTTCCACCCTGATACATGATTTTGTCAATAAACAAAAAAAATCCTTTTTTAAAATGGTTGAGATAGAAAAATCTAATAAATAATGAGGGAAAGGATTTTTTTATATAAGAAATACAAAGAAAATTTTGTCTTATTTTTTTTATTGAAGTGGAATGGTATTCAATCCCAATTATATCATTTGTCGTCATTGTTGTAAAACTGCATTATCGATTCAAAAATATATTTTCTAAATATTAAAAGTAGTACCAACATTCATTTTTATTCAAGGCACTTCATTTACACAATATCAATCTTTCTTTTTTAAGCACAATTCTATAAAAAAAAACAGCATGAAAAAAAATATTTTCAAAAAAAAAATGAATGATTAATATTAGGTATATGCAACAATTTATAGTATAGAGGTTTTTTAATTTACAATGTAGAGATGTGACCAAACAATTTTTAAATACTTTTATCTTACCATATATCTAACTATCGATAAATAAAAAAACATACTAATAAAAAATTGCATGAGGAATGTTCTATTGTCATCATAATCACAGAGATGATATTATATAATACCATCAGTCTAGAATGGAAAACTCGTATTTTGACAAACCGCAACTTTTTAAGGAAGCGAAAAACATTTCAATGTTTCAAAACTTCATAATAATAACATCAAATTATTCTCATCAATATTTTTGCATTTGTGTATTAGAATTATCAATATAGTCATAAGGCATTTGATTGTTTTGTAAAACAGAAATCATAGAATGCTAAAAAATGTTTATTTGTTGTATTTTCAGAGTAAAACCTTTAAGTGCCCAGCGGTCCATATAGGTACCGTGGATTTTCATCGTTCAATGCCCTGCGAGGATGTTGAGTTTTGTGACAGTATTACATTAATTTACAGTAACATTAGAATATACAAACTAAAGTTATTAGAATAAATAAGTAAAGAATTCAATTGAGGTATAGTTATTTTTGTGAATGACCAATTTCAAAATTAATTTTGTGAAAAACGTCTCAGGCAGTGAACTACTCCTAATCCCAAAGCGAGCGGGCGGATAATTTTTAACAATGAAAAATTTGTGATAAACTTCAAAGTTGAATTCATATCATACAGTTGGTTTTTCAAGTTAGATACGAGCTTTACACACTAGGTTAATGATGAATAATATATTTGCATCAGAAAAGTATGTAAGTTTGGATTTTTCAATAAATACTAAAAACAATGATGGTGCATTTAATTCTTTCTTATAATAAGATACTTAATGGCAGAATCAGTGTACTATTTAAGGTGATAAATTTATAAAATAATCAACTTACATAATATATTTTATAATATGAACTATATATTATTTAAGATCTCATCACGTTTAAACTTTTATAAAGACGTCATAGTCTATTTAATTACATTTACATGTTCGAAATATATTTATTACCCAAGCAGAATGAGTTTTTAATGAGAAGGATTTTCAGACGTTTCTAAGCATTTCGCTCAACCGACAAAACCAAAGCACGTGTAACCCATTATGAACAATTGGTAGAGTACGACATACTGCAGTTTGTAGAGCAATATTTTATAAATAATTACTACCTGTAACAAACAAAATAACGACACACAAGTGCAATTTAAAGAGGTACATGCGAAGCTAGCAACTAAATTCTATTACTTAACGTAAAATTGTCAAGTTGAAAATTCTATTACTTAGTACTGCAGGATAATTTATAATGATTTAATTCATTTGTCATTTCCAAATTTTAGAAAACTTCTATTTTCAAAGTTGATATTATTAAAATATAATATTTTCAAGGTTCTGAAAAGTTTCCTATGTTTTTGAAAAACAAATGTTTAAATTCTTACTAAATTATAAAATTGATACCATCTTTTCTGGAATTGTTTGTAAAAATCAGCTATTATTTAACTAAAGTTAAAAAGATTTACTGAATTTTATTGAACCTCTTTTTTTATCATTTGCCAACAATACTGTAAATACTGTTTTCAATGATTGAGAGACAGATGAATACCACAGCCAGGGCCGGCTCGTGGTGTGTGCGAAGTGTGCACACAAAGACTTGAACACTATCCACTCATTTAGTTCTAGTTTTGAAAGGCGCTGAATACGCCTTGCACACAGGCGCAGAAATCCTCAAGCCAGCCCTGACCACAGCATTTAAAAGTTACATCAAACATTTGGAAATATGTCATTGTAATGGCAAGCGTTTATTTTGGCTTTGATACCTTTCACTGAAAAGCTGAGATTTCTTGTTAATTTTATAAATAATCCCATAATATATGGAAGGATTCTTTTTACCAATGAAGTTTGTTTTTTTTAATAATATTTCAAACTAAATAATGATTACTTATTTAAGCACAAAAGACTTCTACAAAACTATGTCAATATTTAAAAATAGTTTTTTTATTATTTTTGAAAATAGCGATCACTGTAGGCACTCCACTGGCACCCTGTCCACTCTATACAATGATTTTTTAGTGGAAAGAATACCTTTATCAATTGAGACATTTAAATAATTCAAGTTCGCTTTATTCTTTCAATAAAATAAATTTTAAGAAAATATATTAATATAGGTACTATCTCAAGTCAAAACTTTTTTAATCACCTTTAGCATATTTTTAACTTTACTTACATGTTTCACTACACAGGCTCGATGATCAAAAAAAGGAAGTAATTTACCAAATATATCTTTTTTTTAATTTGCAAAAATTCAAAAAAAAAAAGAATATTTTTTCTTATAAATACTTTTGAGTTATATCAGAAAGAATGCTATTATAATTCGTTATGCTTAAAATGCATAACAAATACGGTAATGAGTAGGGTTTCCATTTATATGATTTATGATCTCATATGATTTATAACATGATTTTAAAATATATTAAGTACACTAATTTTTTATTTTAACTTCACTATATTAATTTTAAATGAGATTTTTCAGGCATTTAAAACAACCACTAAATAATGAATGTATTACACTTGCATTCATTTTAATCAACAGACAAATAACACATTTATTTTATCACACTTATGTGATGATTACATAAACGTTTATCAACATATAATTTTAATTTATTTATCCCATTTTCCCTCAAAAACTTTCCTTGAATTCGATAATTACATACCCAACCTTTTCATCAAAGAAGACGTGAATGAATTCAGTATTTTTTAATCTTATATCGGGCTCAAATTAAACAAGCGATGACGTGTGGGAATACTAATACCATAAATGTCAAGTGAACAAATTAATGGTTACTATAATATGCTTCAGTCTAAACGGGCATTGTCTATGTATAGCAACACTTGCCGAACCTGCAGCTAGGTGGTTAACTCACAGTTAGCTTTTTCCTAACCCTATCCTTTCATAATTACTCATTCAGAAAAAAAGACATTTAGCGATAAATAACAAGCGAATCCTTGAGAACTGGTGAGGTGAGGTCCATTAGGATTTCATATACTCTACATTCAGAGCAAAAATAGTTGCATAAAAAATAACCTTAGCTGATACTAACAATAAGACGTCATCACAAAAAGTTGTTAACCTATATAATCGTCAATGTACTGGCAGATTTTGGTATGTAATAAAAGTGACAAAAATGACTATAGTATGAAATTCTTGTATATAAATTTTGTGTCTAGGTCAGTTGGTGCATTTATTGTTTATATCAGTTTGGAAAATTATTAATAGTGCAGATTTAAAAGCAGGCAAACGTTCCTCCCCATTAATTCCTAGCTTTTTTTAAATCAAAATTGACTTAAAGTCGTCTATATTTTAATATTTGAATTATCTATGTTACAAAAAATATTAAGACTAGAAGCATTATCATAGAACCACAATTTTTTTATCCTCTGTTTACTCATTTTTTTTACATGTCAACTTCTGCCATTACAGTGATAATATTCACCCTGATTCAATATCTACTAGAAAAACCCAAATACGCAAAGATTATTAAATTCTCTGAAATTTTATAGGGATTCTTTTCCCTGGAGTCAATAAATTGTCATATCTAAGTACATATTATAAAAATATATTTGTCTAATGTGTTAGATTTTATAATCATTAAAATACTTTAAATTTCATCACAGTGCAATTCGTTTTCGAGTATACTGAATTATTCATAGTATTATATTATTGTTTCTCACTTATTTCACTTTGTTCCACCAAAACACTGATACTTTTTAATTAAACAAACACTTAACATCGACTTAATTTAACATTTACACAACTTGTCTTTATGTTAGATTTTGTTTTCATATTGGTAAGATATGATTGTAGACTTGCGTGGTTCATTATACCAGCTGAAAACTGTGTAACTGAACGCTTCACACCATTTATTAACAATCTATAATGGCGAGTGTAATGCTTCAGATTTAGATACAGCAATATTGATTTACGAAAAAAAATCGCTTACTCGTCAAAACAGATAGTTGATTGAGACATTCCATCTTAATTATGTTCTGTATAGGGCGGATAGGGCCTTAATGTCAAGCTCAAAAATCGTCTATCATTTTTTTTTCTACAATTAAAATAATCTCAATATAAAATAATTTGATCAATAACAACCAATTTTAGCAGTTTCATTTATCAGTTACTATTTCAACGCTTTATTTTGCTTTAAATGTCTAGAGAATGCTGTAAAAAATGAAAACGTTGTCATGTAAATAATTAAATTTTTAATGTTTAACGTTTCGAAAATTAAATATGACGTTTTAGTTGAGATGAATTGGTTTTTGGAAAAAGAAGACAAGAGGTCACTCTTTTAATACGCCACTGACACCTGATTCCACCGTTGCAATAAATTTTGTATGGAATGCTTGAATCAACAGAGATGTTTAAAAAAAACTTGCTAGCTGGGTTTTATAAAATTAACAAATGTTAATCATAAAATTATTTTTAAAAATTTCTCGTTACTATTTGTCACTGTTTTCAAATCTAAGCCACTCACCCTTACTAAGCACAACATTATTATCAACAAAATAGAATGTCTGTACATTCAATTCATAAATATTTACAACATAAAAATTATTGTTTAATCACCGGATAGTTACATCCACACGAGTAATGCTTCTTACACAAAATATTTTACAAACATCAAAATTTTGTGACATCTCCTTTGTTAATTTCTTCATCAGTCATGGTCCTAAACTTTTCTTTCGTTGAACCATTGACGTGTCTTTTGATCGTTCCCGAAAGACTTTCATTTTTCTGCTCATAACTGTCATAATGGCGACTAATAGTTTGTATGTCCGAAGTTTGCGAAGTATGGTTAGAGTCTCCGTTTTCATGTCTACCCGTTTCAATCTCTACCACGTGTTTGTCCAAATTATCCAACATTTCAAATCCAAGATTATCAATCTCTTTCGAATCTTTACTGGCACTTCCGTTGGACTCTGTTAAAGAGCCAGGTAGTGTGACACTCGGTTCGGAGTGCAGAAATTTTCTTGGCTTTCCCGGAAACATTTTGCTCAATTTCAAAACGGCCGGATGCAAGAGCTTCTCATCATAAACATCGCTGTCATCTGATGGAGCTAATAAGCTTACAACTATTCCAACTATGACAGTTATAGCCGTTCCCATCAACGCATAGTACATGTATGTCATCATGTAAAGGGGCTGTAAAGGATTCCTGGAACAAGTTATTAATAATATCAGTTTTTGAATTTACAAAGCTCATCTTAACCTCTAGATGAGTATGCACGTATATGCATGTTGGTGCCATTTTTCTGTGAAGGAGTACGGACGTACTTTTAACTCAATACAGTCTGTCTGTGAGCATATATATGCTTCATGTATGAATTACATATATTCATTGGAAAAAGTTACACAATTGTCACGTGAAAAAAAGCTAGAAATGTAAATGGTCAGATATAGATCTATTTACTCCTCTAAAGGTTAATACAAATTGTAATGTTAGTTCTGAAAAAACTTTTTTTTTATATCTGTGAAATCTTGTCAATGTTGTGACGCATTGTATACATTAACTAGCATTTTTAGTCGAAGCTTACATCATTGCAATTGCATATACTTGGACTAGTCAATATATGAATCACACACTAGTAAGTGTATAAACTCACTGACGAGAGTAAAAAAGATATTACAGTTTAGACCAGTGATGCACAAACCGCGGCCCGCGGGCCGCATGCGGCCCTTTTTGAGTTTTGTGGCGGCCCATCAATCTTTTTCTCTACATATTTTTTTCACGTAAAACATTTATACATTAAATGTAAGCAAACTTTTTCTTCAATGAAGGAGAATAAATCGGTTCATATAAAAAGGCCTTCAAATATTATGTCAGATTAAAAGAAAATAGTTAAAAATTAACAAAGACCAAGATCGCATTCACTTTTGAATAAAATATAAATGAAACATAAATATTTCACAATGAAACGATTTTTAATGAGCATGTACTCAACATACTTTGTATTTTTGTATGGCTTATTTATTTTTACGTTTTCGAAATAACACGACCAAAATAATGTAATGAATATCTATCAATCATTTATCTAAATTCACTTAATCTTTTTTACACGGTTTTTTTGTAAAGCAGTTTTACATGAAATGTACATATGCTCCGTGTAAAAAAGGACTGAGCGTACTTTAAATATTTTTTTTCTTTGCGGCCCGAAACCACGAAAATTTGTTTTTTGCGGCCCGCTAGAAGGTTAAAGTTGTGCATCACTGGTTTAGACTATACTGACAACAAGATGTTGAAATTTTTGTTGTTTTTAATTTCAGATGACAGTAAAACACAACAAATGTGTGTCTGCATGCGCACAGCAGTGGAAAGTGGCTAGCAACACCATGAGTGACTATTTTTATGTTTGTGAACTACTCTGTCTACTAAGTCTGTGTCGTTAATGTGCTAGGTAGGTGATTAATTATTTTTCTCTTGTATCTGACACAAATGAACTGTGTATACATTGATTAAGTGCATATTTTAACTGTAACATATCCACATAAACTAATAAAATAATTGAATATGTCAACGCTAGAAATTACCAGGTGATAGTGCCACCTGTTAACTTGTTAGAAGTGTCTTAATTCTGCAACAGGAATCATATTGATTGAAATCACACTTCTACTTTATTAATTGATATTTAAATTGAATAACTAAGAATATAAATGCGTTACATTATACACTTACGTGCTGCCGATAGGTGGTGTTGCAGTAGACGTATCCAGGTGATTGAAGTGATCCAGGAAATGTGTTGTATTTAGATTAACTTCAAGAGGAATACTTGGCAGTGGCCACTGTGGTCCCGGTTTCATAATGTGAGCCGAAAACGATTCATTTGTGCAACCCTAGAAGATAAAGTTTCAATATTATACACCCAGATGATTACAGTACAAAATAGGACTCCTCATCACCTGCCTATCTGATTCGTGCTAGGTCCTAGAAGTGTCTTTTTACTGACCTAAATTCATTTGTACAATTAAGTAAGTTTTTTCACATATCGAGGTTTAACCAATTTATCCACATTATGGATGCTAATTTTTTAATTTAGGGAGATAACACTATTATCTCTTGCGGCTCGGAGACTAGAAAAATACTTGTCAGCCGATGGGGGTCTTTTTTGACCCCAGTGGTTTCCTCATTATTGGCCTTATTCTTATGAATTTCAAAAAAAAAATAGTCCAAGAGCTTAAAAATATCTCTTTGCATCATTCTTCATACATTTTTTTATAAAAATCTGTGGTTTTTCAATAAATAATCATATTTTAAGTTGCGCGTAAAAAAGACGTCATCCCAGCACACATATGAATTGACTACTGACGAGTGTTCTCAGCGTTCTAAGTTATCTTACGAACAATCGTTATCGCGGGCGCTAATCACCTGATAAGCGTTATCACGTATTTATATAAACTACAAAAGGTCCAAAAAACTATGATATAAGAATACCTTAATTATAAACATTGTATCACCCATATTAAAATAGATATTTAAGAAAATGTTGGTATTGGGGTCGCATTTCTTGAGCTTAGAAACGGAAAAGTTATAATGTGTATTTACTAAGCTCACTTCACTTTTACGGTACCTACTTTAAGACATGCAGAATATTATAACGCATCTAACTTATTTTTACTTAAAATACCACTTGGCTCACTTCACCTCTCAGGAGCCTTCAGGATAATAATATCTAGATCATCAGAAGCAAGACTTGGATGTATTAAATTATATGATTCTTGTGATAGTGAATATTATCACAAGAAAAAGGTCACGATGAGCAAATTTGGTGCTGATCCTTTGATAAAATTGTGAAAAAAGTGGGTGAAATTTTTTTCACAAATGTAACACCATAAAGATCATTCATCATTATGAAGAACCTCACTTACGGCAATTGATAAAGGAAGCAACTCAGCTTGCTTAGTATCAGCCATTAGATGTCCAACTGTTATCCACATGGTGATAGCATGAGATAAAATCATCCCAGCCACAGCTCCCTAAAAGAAATAAAAAAATAGCTTAGTAGGTATTATATAATTTGGTATAAGATATTTTGTTACACTGCTCAATGAATTATATACTTACAGTGCATAAAAATTTATAATCAATGACTAAAATTGGTGCAGCTTATCATCTTTATTCAATGTATAGTATACATATTCAACAAACCTTTCTTGTAGCACACGGAACTAGCATAGCCAGCAAAAATACTCCAAGCAAAGGACCAGATGTTGCAGAAGTCATAAGCATACTGCTTTCAATGACACCAGATAAAAGCCCCACTCCAAAGCTGACTCCCATGATGATGACACCATATATGGCACCCACAATTTTTATCACTGCTAATTGCTGGCGATCTTTCATGCCTTTGAAGGCAGGAGCTTGGGATAGAAAATCTTCCCATGTAACTGTTGCCAAGGAGTTCAAATTAGACACTGAGATACTGCAATAAATAAAGTCTGAGTTAAGCTAACTTCCTTAAACAATTAAAATGCAAAACACTAATGCAACAGAATTTAAAGATAAATCTTTTAAGCGTTTGACTAGTTGCATACTGTTAATATGAATCTATCTTTCTCTCTGAATTAATTTTGTCATGATTGGTTTCAGATTAATTTATCCCCTAAAACTATTAATCTTTTCATTCTATTGACACAAAAAGAGTTATAAAAAGATGGACTGTTTTTTTTTATTTTTTCAATAAGTAGTTTGCCGCCTGTGTGGTCGAGTGGTCAACGTTGTTGGCTTCGGCTACGGAGGGCCCGGGTTCGAATCCCGGTACGGACAGCTTTATAAATTGATTTATGAATTTCGGTTCAAAGGCATGGATGTATGAGATGTCTTGAATTCCCCCCTCTCACCCTTCCTATCCTATCAACGGGGCGTATCGAGAGCGATTAGCTTACTACTAATCCTGTCTTAGCCGTATCCTTCTATCCCTACTCTCTTTGGAAAAAGAGAGGTTGAGCAACTGAGTAACAAGCAGTTCTCGTAGAAACACTTCTGTTGAGATAAACTCCATTAGGAGTCCATATGCTCCACATTGGGAGCGGACATGGTTTAAAAAAAAAAAAGTTTAAATAATTAGCATCTAACCAAATGATTGTAGAACAATTTTGAACAGGTGCCTTAAAATTTTTGACAAAGACGCATTTGAATGATACTTTTAAGTCTGATATTATTATTTACAAATTCAAGGTAATTTATATTTACCTTAAAGCTCCATTGAAAAGACTACCCATGAAGAGCCCCATCAGACCTGGTAAGTAAACAAACTTGTCTTCAACGAAAAATGGCAATATCTCATCCATTTTCTTGGTGTAACCGGCCGTTAGGGGATCACAGTCAGCATAAGTGGCAAAAATACCCATGCCAGCAACCCACGATAAACTGAACAACACAGTTATGACAGGAATATTTGACATCAGAGTTCTGGAAATGGTACAATAATTATATGTAAAGAACTAGTTCCATAAATTACAATTTCCTTAAAAGGGCAAAACTACTGTGTTCATTCCACTCATTACGACTATCAAATATGCTATAAAATGCAATCATTGAGCAAAATTTTTAAATAATGAAGTTAAATAGTATTATGATTAATGAATCAATCAATCAAAGATTATAGCTAACTATTATTTGTTCATATGAAAGTATAATACTTACTGTCGAACTTTCTTTTCTGATTTCATGCTGCAATATCTCTGCACAAAGTTCTGCTGGCATCCAAACAATGAAAGAGACATGAACATCTGTCCCACCCAAGCAGACATAGTATCCACTCGAACTGTAGAATCCCATTTGAAGCTGTATGGTAAAAATTTAAACATAAATTAACTTAAAATATCATTGTACAATAAAATTCATATTACTACTCACGCATTCTGAATATTAGTATAATATAGCCGAAAAATAAGCAATTTTAGCAGCTGACATGTATATACATCCATATAAAATGCGAATTTTTATGGCTATTAATGAAAAGAATTCAAAGGATCCAATTCATGGTACAAATGCTTCATTATGTTTCCTATATCTTATGTCAATCAAATATTGAATTTTTGTGACATCTATTGACAAGTTTTATAACTGATATATTTAAGGTCCTGCATGTTCTTCTAGAAGTCACTATATTCTTATTTATAACTTTCCGTAAGAAAGTTTAAAAAATTATTTACTGAAAATAATTACGAAATCAAATATATGAACAGTTCCTAACTGCTTCGGTGTGAGTGTACAAAATAATAGGAAAGTATTCTCAAACCATTGATAGTTGAATTAACTTCTTAATAATATTTTATAATCATAATGATTTTTTATTATTGGTATCTTAAATTTCAGTTGGAAAGACGGCTTATGAAGAAAATTTGACCAATCATTTTTTTTTTTTAAATGAAAATATCTATCTCAAGATATTGTTCAAGCTACTTTCACCAAAAGTCTAGTCATGTAAAAAGTAAATTAATTTTGCTTAAATGCACTATTAATTTACTGCAGTGAGATGACAATATATATTTTTTGTTGGATTACAACTTACTCAAAAAATCTCAGTCGGCCTCTTTCAGCAGCTATTTCGTAGACTGGTGCTGGTCCACCAACTTCAAAGCAGCACTGAATTATGATCGCAAAGCTGATGAGGATCATGGTTATGCCCTGAATCACATCAGCCTTTATTGCAGCGCTGAGGCCTCCCTGAAAATTATAAATAATAAGTAAGTATTATGTCTAAAGTCAGATCATGAAAAATAAAAATTTAGCCACTAATTGGGCTGCTATTTTGAGCAGCCAGGCTAAAAGATTTAAAAATGTTACTTTTATGTGACTCCAATATTTATTGTTAATACTTTGAGTGAAATTAGTTCAAATTCTAAATATATATAAAAACCATCATGTAATTCTGCATTTTCTGATTTTTAGTATATTTATCATAACAACAAAATCATATTCAACTTTAATTTTGTATATTAGCAGACCAGGAGGTATGATTTAATTTGTGCTTTGGGTAATATCGTATACGAAATATTTACACGTATAATTTATGTTGTAAAACATTTTCTTGTATAAACCATATCAGTACTTAGAAATAAGAATAATAACTAAAATCACAATGAAGGATAATATATGTAAACTACAAACACTCAGCAACGCTCATGATGGAACCGAAACAATGGCATTAGAATGCTCGCCAGCGGCTACGTGGGTCAAAGCCAAAAAGGACATTAACAATATTATTTACTGGAAAGCATTTCATTTCTTGATGAATTAGAAAATTTTAGTGGCATAAATAATATTCTCTAAACGCCCTCCAATACAGTACTGGGGCAGAATTTTTGTCTAAATACGCCAAATCAAACAATTATATATATATCTATGAACCTGCATGTAAATGGTACCACCATACATCATTTGACATTTTTTGCAAGCTCCAAAGCTTTTTGGATTACTTTTGGAAGTTCATACATGTATGTATATATTATTTGATTTTATTGGAGAGATAGAGATGCATACAAAATGCTTTGAATCTACATAACAACATTTTCTAAAATATGACTTACCAAAACTGTAAACAATATGCTGATCACTGTGATACCAAGAATTGATGCCCAGTAAGGTAATCCTATTACAGTGTTGAGAGCCACACAGGGTGTGAAGACTGTCACTCCGATGTTTAACACCTGTCTCCAAATATAAGTAGCGGAGGCGAGGCATCTCACAGCTCTTGACTTGAATCGTAGGTCAAGATATTGGTAGACAGAGGTGATTCCTAAGGAGTAGTAGACAGGTACAAATACGTAGGAGACTATGGGATATGCACACAGCATACCGTACAGCGTCTCCCACATCGCACTTCCTCGGTAGAAAAGCTCAGATGGAAACCCTGGAAATAAAATATGGATATATGAAACAGGATCAGCAAAATAGTTGCAATTACTTTCTGTTCATTTTTTTAGTTGTTATAACATTTTTCACTGGTAAAGTCATTGTTGACTGACAACCACTTATCACAGTAGCTTGTAAATTGAGATAAAATCCTTGTTTAATATGGTGTAATAGTTTGTGAATCAATGACACAAGTTGAGGAGTTTATAAGCTGTTTTTGATGGGACAATATTAAGTTTTTAAGCACATTATACTTCTAAGTAAATTGTTAATATTTTCTTGCTGGGTTAAACAAAAGCTTCAATATGGTTATATTAAGTTTTTGAATTCACACACTCATGGAATATAATATATTATATTATTTATATGCTTTATAAAAAATATTTTAAATATCACATGTTTTATTTTATAATACAATTTTTTTAAGAAGAACCATGCTTCTTAATCTTGCCAGACAGTGACTTCTTCCAATAATAAGAGAAATAATAATTGGCAAATCAAAATATTGATGTAATTCAACGACAACTAAATTTAAGGTACTAATATTCATCATTTATAGATGTCCTAGTGACTGAAGCTTTTATGCATTGCTATCCCCTTTAACCTTCTCACCGGGTATGACCGCTATGCATGTCCTAGCGAACATGCCCTCAGCGCGCGTGACACGTATAGATGTCATGGAAATTTCAAACCCTATATAAGAGTTATCTATTGTGTAAAAATTGTATAACTTGGTTGAAAATATTACTAAATGTATATTTTACCAAATTCAATAGATGGCATTAGTCAAAAAAGATTCAACATAGGCTAAAATAATTTATTTTTGGAACACGCCGTGAACATACGTCACCAAAGCAAGATTTTTGATAGTGTAAATAAGCGATCGAGTGCGGGTGAAATTGATATTGTTCCGAGAATTAAATATTATAAGCATATGGTATAGTGGTGGCGCAGTGTTCTCGGTCGCGCGTGGCGGTATTTTGCAATATGGCGACGTCACGCCGCAATTGTATGAAGAATGATTATTGTTGAATTAAGCCGAAAATACAAGAAATATATTGTATTTTATTATTGAAAAGGTTACTTTGGGTGGCAATTAACATATTTGATTAGTTGAAAAAATATTACAACCTATATTTATAGTCGAAAATGCGATAAAAAAATCCGCAAAAAGCAGCCGCGTACAGGGCATGCTCGCTAAATTTGGTGACGCGGGCAAAGGGTTAAGGGTGAATGTATTGGTCTACCGACACCTACAATTAAGGAAACTTATTAAGTGACCCATTTATAAACATTCGTGTAATTGATATAATCTAGCATTGAGTTAAGCATTCCTTATTATTATATTCCAATAAAATTGATCTGTAAAAGATTGATAAGGAGCCAGTGGCGTGCAATGACCTCTACTTTTTTCAATAAAAAATCACAACCAAAAGGCACTATTTTATTTTTGAAAATTTTATTTAAAGTTAACAAAATCAATTTATTTATAATAACTGTTTATTATAAACAGTTACTATTTCAACATTTAATTAGCTATGAATGTACGATAAAAACTGAAAAAAAGTTAATATTAATATAAATGTAATTTTTTAAATAAAAAAAATAAAAATAAATAGTCTGTTTTGGTTGAGATGCGAGGTCACTGCTTAAGCACGCCACTAACTTTCTGTTCATATTTACAGATAAATTTTATTGGAATATAATAATAAGGAATGCCTAACACATCTAGGATATTTTGAAAAACCTATTAAGCTAAATTCTATCAATTACGCGAATATTTGTAAATAAGTCACTTAATAGTTTCCTTTAATTATAGGTGTCGCTGTAGGCCGCTGCAGTCACCCTTAACATGTTGACTGCTGTGTACTTTTAGAGACGATTTCACTGAATAAGGTATGAAATCATCTTAAATAAGTTATAATTTTAAGCACAAAAACCGCATCACAAAAACAGCACTAGCCCATCACATTGGGTCAGTACTACAATGTAATTCGTACGGCTATGTTGCTTCGGTAACGGTAGTGTATATCGGTTTATATCGGAGTATAAAGGTACGATAAAATAGATTTTTAAACATTAGTTTCTTGACAAAAAAAATGACTTGCTTGTATTATTATTTATTTGTTGAGGCTCTGTCATCATTTATATTTTCATTTGCATATTTTTTCAATAACGAGTGACAAAAATAGTACAGTAGTTTTACCATGATTTATTCACAACGATTATACATGATTTTTTGTTCTTTTTTGTAGCTGTCTTTATTTTCAAATTAGCGTTTTTTCTTTAAACAAAAAGTCGTTTCGCATTCATCAAAACAACATGACAAAGCATTGACAATTGCTAAATGAAAAATATTTATTTATTTGTAAAACTAATTGCGAGTACTTTTACTAATTATTTTTCCTTTTTCTCCCCTTACGGGACATCACCTTGCGCAGCTGTTCATTTATTCATTTGTGCTGCATACATTCAAGCTGGGCACTGATGCATTTGGATTTGAGCAATATGTTTCTCAGTACAAGAGAACTTAATGATATCATCATAACAACGCAAACCATTTTGAACTTGAACTGTGTTTGGTCGTTCGCAGTAAAGGGCCCATACATTAAGGAACCTTCTTCTTGGAACTATCTACGTAATTTCTCAGGAACTATGTTCCAGAGAACATGTTCTTGAACACAAGAGGGGGCACAAAAACGTCACCCGTTGAGGTTATGTTGTACAGTACTGCGTCCGAACGATCGTTATTTGATTTTATTGGATGCAAAAAATGCGAGTAAATTTAGTGACTAATGTTTATGAGCTTTCTACAATTAAAATACAATTATTCTTATACCATAGATAATTCCTATATAACTTATTATGGTATATGGTTAATTTTGACACCTGCCACATTGGGAGACATTTCAAAGTCGAAATAGATCTCTAAAATGACGCCCGATCAGGGACGTCCCGAGGGTATAGGCAAGTAGGCAATTGCCTAGGGGCGGCAAGTCCTAGGGAGCGGCAAATGATCACTGTTTTTTTTAAATGATTAAATATTTTTGACACGAATTTAATTTTGAATAAATGTAATGCGCTCAATATCTTTGATACACAATATACCAAATCAAGATTCGATACTTATATAATTTGGGTGCATTGAAAATTTTCATTATTTTTTATGATATGTAGTGAAGGTAATAGTTATTTTTCATAATTATTAAACAATATTGTGGTCTTTGTCAATAAGGTGAATATTATGGATCACCTGAAAACAAAACGGAATAAGTTACAAAAGATTTGTTTTAGTATGTAAGTAAGAGAGTAAAGGATTCGAACTTATATATGTGTACATTTATTCCTAGAATAATAGGAAGAAATTAAAGAAAATGGGCGCTATTTTAGCGGTCTGCCTAGGGGCGGCACATAGCCTAGGAACGTCATTGCGCCCGATGAGTTGATGTCGACGAGTGCTGCCTACGTATATGTTCTCGCAAATAGTATTCGGTTTTTTTAAGATTATTATTAGATATATTCCACAATACGTCATATTTTTAGTATGGTCATGACAAAATATACTTTGACAGCTCGTCTAGAGCTACGCGCGCATGCATGTTTCCAGGTTCCTCGTTTGTGCTCGGTTTTAGACGGTGAACACGGGAACCTATATCGGGTCACGTGAAATGTTCCATGATACGGCGTCAACACGTGAATTTTGTGTTGCAAGACATGTTCTGGAACCATTTGTTCCTTAATGTATGGCCGGCATAACATTCCGAAGTAAAAAAATATATATAAATTTTACAAATAATTGAATATCATTATGAAAATGTAAATTTCTTAAGCTCTTTCGTAGTCAGAATAAAGATTCTCGAAAAAATAGTAAAGCGTAAAATTGTTAATAATTTGGATTTTCTCAAAAATGGTTCCAACCTCAAAGAGATATCTATAAAAACATTCATAAAGATTTATATTATAATATATGTAGGTAAACCGTATACCATGAAATCTAGTTATGAAAATTATTCAATATTAGTTGTATATACATACTAGAGGTCTGCACGGGCCCGGGCCTCTCCCTTGGGCCCTTACCCGGCCCGGCCCGCAGGCCGGGTTCGGGCGGGTAAGCGCAATTGAGATTCGAGCTCGGGCCGGGCCCGGGTAATTAATTTATTCTTCAGAAAAATATTTCAGACTATGTTTGTGTCGTAAGTCAGCCATGATGATTTTAATTATTACCAGTTCTATAGAGAATCGTAAATTGTTGTAAATTTGTAAAAAATAAAATTTGTGAGTTTTTTCGGTCTGTTGAGTATAAATCCGGGCTTCGGGTCGGGCTCGGGTAACAATTGTGGTATTAGACTCGGGCCCGGGCCGAGTCGGGCCTGAGTCTTTCGGGCTCGGGTCGGGTAATTTTGTAAAATTTCGGCCCGTATAGACCTCTAATACATACATATGTCAACTAGGTACTATAAAAGAAAATCACAAAAAGTTAAATCATGGAATCCTATTTAAAATATAGTTTCCTTGAAACTTACCGAGGAAAGATCTGACTCCAAGAGTGCCTCTCGCGATGGACAACATCATAGCTGCCATCGATACACTTCCACCTGTCGCAAACACATAACTTGCCTTTGTCTGTGGCCCACTTGACTTCCGCGTCCATAATGGAAGCAGCGAACTTCCCACAATAAACACCAAAAATACTATATAGTCCACAACCATGGAACTTGGATCCATGGCCATCTTCAGGCCTTAAATACAATCACAGTGTAGGAATAGTACTCCCGTCAATCGCGTCAATGTGTTTTGATAATAATTTGATTTTACGTAAACAGGGATCTTTCTATTGGTCTTTAGTTTTTCAACATAAGTATCACGATGGTAGCAAGGCCTTTTTTCGATTTATTTATTTTATTTAATTGTCAATTTTTTATTATTCACTTTGTTTTAATTTGTTTTCTGATGAAACGTATTACCACAGTCAATCAATATCATATATCAATAAATCTAATATTATGAAACACTGTTTACATATTTTACAGCAGAATAATAATTATTGATATTGTTTCAAAATTGATGATTTCAATATTGTCCCACAGCAAAATCTGAAAAAGAAAAACAGAGTTAGTTTCTCGGCATATATAATATATCAAAATTAATTTATTTTCAATTCAACTTTATACAATTATGATATTATAGTCATTTTGAAACTGTATACAAACATTGCGTGATATTTTTTTCTGAGCAATCACGTTTTTATTTAGTGTTTTTGTAGATGACATATTGTTATTTTAGAAAGGAAGCACTTTTGCAATGAATAATAACTAAACTTACTTCCCTTTTACGAAACTTAAATGTATATATAATAAAATATTATAATGCATCGATCTCAATGTTTTCTCACGGGCTCATACAATGAAATCAATTGAAGATGACATTTGTACAAGCGTAAAACGTAGGTACAGTTGACTATTGACATAAAATACTGATAATTGTTGACGTTAATAATTTATTTCTCGTTAATAAGAGTCTGCTATAGATCATTGCCTAGTGATAAATATAATTATTTTTCTCTCGTCGACTGTATGCATTTTTCTAAGCAAATATTTTCATCGAACATCTTAGCATTATATTCATAATAGTTCTCGCAAATATTAAATAATGACTCAAAGACAATTGTTATCAACAAATTGTTATTTCAGCTAACCAATATAACAAATAATACTATGATATCCACGCGTCATAGTAAAAAATAAATCGAAGAGAATTTTAAGGGTGTTTTATTTATCGTCCTCTTTTTTTAAAATATCACTTGCTTTTGGTCAGTGAATAAGTTGAATAACCGCAGTGAAAAAAAAAGACTGAAAACCACCAGACTGTTAAAATCGTACCCTTCTAGCAAAAAACGTTGACTTGATAAATATTTATACAAAAAGTTGTTTTATTAAGCTCTTATTATTAGATTTAAGATAAAATAGTTTATAATTATTATTTTTTTATTGCAATTCAAATATTTTTATTAAATTATAATCCTGAGAATAAAGTTAATTAGTGTCTGCCATTTTTTTCAAATATAAGTAAAATAAAAATAAATCCTTTTATAAGATTCACGTGAATTAATTGCTCGACAGTTTATTAAAGCAATCCAATGTTTAACTGTTAATCAATAAATATTCTACAAGTATTACTAGTGTACAACTAAAAATGATTATTTCCGACTTAACGTTGCCCGAACGACAATGAAATGTTGTATGGTCACATAACAAATTTATTGTCACTTTGTGGACAAACATCATTAGAAATTATTTGCATTATATCCTGATCCTCTCTAAAAAGATGATGTCTAATTTACAACAAGTCCTTATCAAATACAATATATCAAAGTTGGTTCCTTTAAAATATTGTTTGAATTCAAACTTCATTATAAAGCTAGTTTGATAAGCATCATTGTTCAAAATAATTGATTACTATTTGCTCGAATTACAGAACTTCATTATATTACATAATTCTTTTAAAAAAATAAAACACTATTTTGAACTAATTCCATTTTTATTTTACATGATCAGGACCGGTTTCACTCATGACGAGCATTATCAACAGGTCCTGATGATATTGACAGTTAACACCTTAAAAACAAAACTAAAATTCTTCTCAATATAATTAATAATTCACTATTTTTTCCATTACCTAAAACTTCTTTTGGAATTAAAATGGTGTAAGTTAAGAGTGGACGTGATTTCAAAATTGCACATATTTAACTACAATCAGTGGCGGCCGGTCAATGTGGCATTGGATCAATGCACATAAAATAAAATGTTCTAAAATATTTATTATAGACAATAAATACATGACGGATTTAAAATTAGTGAATGGTCTAAATGTTATGATTGAATATTATTTCATGAAATATAGCCGCCGCTGCATATACAAGGGGTGCATTGATCGGCCGCCACTGACTACAATGAACAACAATATATTCATTTTATTATTTACGTATTCTGTAGGAATTTAATAAATAAAAAATAATTTATTGCTTACGTGGCAATAAAAAATTAAACTTCACATTTTTTTGTTAATACTATTATTATCATGTAATTACATGATTCAGTCAATTGATTTGTTACAGTTTAGCTTGATACAATGTATGGTATTGAAGCAATCAATATCATACAAGTCATGTGCATTTTCTGATTGCAGGTCTTCAATATCGATCTTCATATTATTTAAAAGTCAATTTGTCCAAATAAATCACTCAAACAATACTCATGAACTTGGCAAACAATAAATTGTATTACTGCGGTGATAAAGTATTGGTAATAGCTGATTAATCACGTGTTTTCATCAAAAGATATATATTATATTAACTGACTGTTGGGAAACGAGGAAATATTCACTTTGCGGTGGAAGCTAATATTTCCTCGTATTATAAAATATTAAAACTAACAAAATTCTATACACTTTTAACACAATTAAAACGCTCTCTCTTTTCTGTCAGAAATGATATTCAGCTGTCAGTAACGATTGTGTTTTTTAAATTTCGAACAAGTATTGCAATAAGTAATAATAATTCAAAAAATAAGTCATATTAATCACTCAATTTAGTAGATAGACATAAAAAAATCATCTGTTTTGTGGAAGAAGAGTCAGAGCTCTTTATTTTGGGCTGTGGTGATAACAAGAGTAAATATTCGAACGGATTCATAGATATTTTTTCCAAAGGATTGATTTGTGTCCATAATATGCGTGAATGTATGTGATTTCTTCCCACCCATCTTAAAGGGGATGGACGGGGCACAAAGATAATAATAGATTACTACTTTTTTTACACCAATTTTCTAACCTTACTCTTATCAAATAATGAGGCTGAGCTAGTTGAGTGACTGACCCACAATCAGTTTTTGAAAAAAAAAACAAACGTTTATAAATATAGATTTTACGTCAATATTATCCACACGAGTTTCTCACCTCCGCCCGTTATGTATATGCAACCGCTGCTTCACGCCCACCTTCTACAACGCAATAACGATCAAGAAAATACACAAATTTACTGTGTAATAAGCTGTCTTAGTTGTAAATAGACCTTTCTTTTAACCATGCGCTGTTCAGTAAAAAATAAAAAGTGACTTACTCAGCCATTTAGTTTAAGTCGGCGATTTCCAACCTGTGAGGCGAGCCTCCCTATAGGGGAGGCGTGGACTATTGCAAATGGAGGCCCGAACGGTCCAAAATATTTATTTATCCTTTCAAACGTGTCTTTATTAGGTACTATATGAAATAAAGGATGGGGATGCGCGAAGATATTTTTTTCTTCAAAGGGAGGCGCAATAACATAAAGGTTGAAAACCACTGAATTAAGTGATACTTTGTATCCGTATACTAACAATCCACTGTGGCGGTATAATTTAGTATACTCCACGTTGAATCTAGAGGTAATCAAGAAACCTGATTCTTGAAAAATGAGTTTTAAATATTAACCTTTGTTGTTAATAATTGTTTTAATACATAACTACACTTACGTTTTAAAAATCACTTAAATTAATGTAATAATATACAAACGAGGAAAAAAAAAAGGATACAAAACAATAACTGTTATATACAATCATATCACTTGCTACAAAACACTATCATAAACAAACAAATAAAAAAAACGTTATCACACTGGTGTCCGATTGCTTATTGTGTTATTTAAAACATAAACATTAAGTACAATCGATTAACAAAGTTATTAACAAAAAACCATCCGTGGGATATAATTCTGAAGTATAATATTGTTCCGGTGAGTGGATTTCGAAGACTCTCACAACACTGACGTCTCCTGTGCTTGACAGCGAGTAAGTCCTGGCACACTCCCAAGTAACCATGACAGCCAGAGAAAAACTATAAGGTCATGTGCCAAGGCACATGAAAATTTCACGTGATGTCTTAAATTCATATCGAAATTTCGATTGACTCAAATGAGTGTTTTAATTATAATTTTGAATGAAACGTAAATCTTCTTACACTTAATTAGAAGCCTTCGTGATTCTCTAGTTCGTTATGTTATGATAGATGGCTAAAACTGCCCACTTTTGAGTTTTCTTCCATAATATGTTTTAAATCGTAGGTACATTCTTTGGTGTGACAAAGTATAATCAATGTAACTTTATTAGTTACAAAGTGAAGTAACAAAACATGATAAAAATATATAAATAGTTGCTGTAAAGTTTGAACTCTCTAGAGTTACAAGAAAACTTCAATATTTTTGAATGATGGGTTTATGGAAGGATACTAATTCCGCTTAGTTTGATACTAAATTACTTTAAAATATAGCATAGACTTACTTTTCAGATCATTTCAAAACAATATTTTTTTGCTCTCCTATGATATTTTGTAAACATCATTTGTAACCATTTGCCATCACAGTTATTTTCACTGTACACTAACTAGCCTTTCCGAAGATCACGGCTTGTTTCATTATCTGTTGTAAGGTCTAGCATGGAAATTGTGATATATTAGTTTACGTTGAAGGTGGTGATTATTTCAATTTAAAAGTAATATAAAAGCGTTTATTATTTTAATTTAAATTGAATAAAAAAAAATTAAAAAATCTTTATCAGTTGTGCTCAGTTAGTAAATAATTTCAACTTGTTATTATATGTATAATCATTATATTAATACGTGTGTAATATGTAGCATTTTTTGTATCTCATACTGATAACTCATATATAAACTTTCCAATTGCTAGCTTTCCATATTTGAGCACACTTCATTATATATCAGCCAAGACCCTTCGAAAATAAACTAAGCAAACGAAAAGACGACAGATATTTTTACATGACGCATATTGTCATTAACTGCCTTTGAAGATAAATGTTTTAAAACATTGCTTTTTTATTTTCATTTATAACGATCACTAGGTCTAATAAAAAGTTAATTCACGATCCCGTAAAGAAAACATATTTACGTAGCAGCGACACATTTTGTATTTATGGGGTCAGAAAGTCAAGTTTGTTTATTGAAGAGCAAATATTACCTTAGTTGTAGGTAGAACGGGGCAGTCAATCAATAACGAAGGTATCGCAGAAAATAGCAATAAAATTACTACAAAAAACGTGTACACAAACCTTGCAGTTAGCATGGAAATATTACTTTACCCGATAATATTCTAGAAAATCAATCAAACCGCCTATTTTTTCAATACAATTCTGTTCCCGGTGTGGAGCATATTGACTCGCAATGGATCATACTGCAGAATTAATTAAACGCTTCATTAGAATAGATGATAAAAGGTTCAGTAGTCTACTAACTCATAGCTTTGTTTAATCAGTTTACATTTCCCGATTTTTTGAGTGCGTGAAGAGTAATGAATAATGTAGTGATAAAGCATCCATGCATTTAAATACAAATTCAGAAGTCTTTTGAAAAAATCACTGAATGAGTGTTTCCATGAATTAAAAATTTAGCCCCGCTACCGAGTAAGACAAACTCCCAACTTCCCAAGAAAATATTATGTACACTGACAGCAACGGGAGCTGTTACGATGTGACACGCATATAGATTATATTATACAATAATTTTTCAAAACCCACTAAAATTTGATGTGAATTTTTCACTGTCGAAATTAGGTACTTATTAATGACCGGTATTGACTCAAAGAAGTTACAATGTTCGTTTAAGTTTCAATCGTTAACTCTTGGTAAAATCTATCGATTTTAGATAATTAGTGTAATATTGTGACTGTGACTATAATTAGATGTTAAATTTTTTAAAAAAAAAATACATAATGTCGGGCTTAACGCGTCAAAAAGCCAAGTTGAAATACAAAGATCGCATACGCAGCAAATCGCTTATCAAGAGCAATCGAATGGTATCATTAAAACACCATATGACCGAGTCAAGCAGTGCCAGCAACGTAAAAATGGGGCGTAATATCACCTATTACGAGACGTATTCACGTACAACACACGGCCGTGTCCATGACACAGCCACACCCCATATTTTTCTTTCACTGAAACGTTAAAAATATTATAAAACATGCAATTTCCTGCTTTCTGAAATAGATATACTTCCGTGACCTTGATATATTACATTCCGTCTGCGAACCAATAATATTATACATATATGAGTCGTCTGGTATCAAAAGCAGAACTGTTCCATACATCATGTATGGAACATACGACTCATTTGCAAGTTCAAGCGACATCGGCCTATGAATAGGGCTGTCTTTCTATTTTTTGTTTATATTTTACTTTTAAAATAAATTTACTGCAATGTTTCAAACAGTTATTGACAAGAATCGAAATTAAAAAAAAGATCTTTAAGTTTACTTTATGTTTGGCTAGTATATGAATATTAAATATATCGTCTTTATACTGGCAGAAGGAGAATAAGTCATGTTTTGAGATAATCGTCATTTTCGATAAACATGAAATCTTAATATCTCTATTTCTGCACTTTACTATTACTTATCGGTTTAAAAACTTCGATTGTAATTAAGAATTCGATTTACATGCACAAATGTTTTCAGTAATTCATAGTTTTTTTGTTGCTAGAAATAGTTTTATCGGAATTGTCTACATGTATTATATGTCCTAATAATATAAAAATACACACAATATTTTGAATTTGTTTTTTCGAAAGATACAGCATTTAAGCGATTCATAACTCAAAACTGTCGGTTTTTTGAATTATCGCTTTCTGCAAGTATGCCGACGAAATAAAGCCTTTTGAATCTAAATATCTCAGAGATAAGTAAAATATAAAGCTCTGAATTTTGTATTTTCCGAATGACAAATCATTGAGGATGAAAATTCATTGAATTATCACAACATCCTAAACTGTCAAAATGCCAAAAATGCGCTTAGCATGCATAGATATAAAACTGTGGCAAACCCGATGTACACAATTCACACATTGATATAGATATGTTAACATAGACACATCGACAAAGTGTATACCGCCCAGACAAAACCTGCCCGGAAAAAGAGTTTTTTTCGTTATTCGAACTCCTTAGCAATAGAAATTTACATACTAACAATAGTGAGCGAAATGTTATATTTAATTCGTTGCAGCTGTTAGAAGAGTAATATCTTAAAATCAATAACCTTTAACACTTAACATCCCGACAATCAAAATATGTTTCAGAGGACCAATCGTTGCTTCAATGTATTTTTACATCAAATTAAATGAAAGACTGAAATAATTAATGACTTTTTATGATTTTATTGTAAATGAAGCACACAGCATTGATTTTAATTGTAAATAATATACTATTTAACTTACTAAGTATGTGTAAAAAGATGTCCCAAAACTAATTTGCCCTTGTTGTGGGAGGCAAAACGGCGGCTTAGGTCTAATCGGTTTTGTTGGAACCCCGTTCGCATATCTGATCATTTCTTGGCAGGAATGAAAAACTAACCCAATATTTATCTTTTACTAAAAACTTTTAAATACGAAAAAAGCACAATCAAAAAAGGAAATGCCAAAACTTTATATATGAGGATAGTAGTTATAATAAAGAAAAGTTGCTACAATCAAAATTAGTGAAGTATATAATCATAATATATAAGTTAATTATCACCGCTGAATCTAATTCTGTAATCATTCATCACGTCGTAACGTAATGCAATTGTATAAACATTCAAAATATTCATATGAGATATATCAGGCTGAGACACTACTATAAATAAAGCAATTGATTATCTTATGTATGTATATATATAAACATTCATCCTTTAATAATAATTTATACTTTATACATAATAAAATATATGTGAAATATCTTTAAGGGGCACTAGTACATAAGTTTTGTTTACGAGAACTGATTTCTTATCTCGACTTACTTTTGCGAAGGATTTAGTATAGGGACAACAGAAGGAATGTAAACATCATAGATAGATATGACTGTCGGGGATTCGACGAATAAACGAATAATAAATACGATAACAATCAATAACTTTGATCACTCAGCTGCAGGATCGACCAAATCAGTACTTTAATCACCAAAGTTTTATCCTGCTCATAAATATGTCTTATAGAATGTGTTAAATCGCTTTGAAAAAAAATATTCTCGTTATTATAAGGCAGCGGTCGGGGAATATTCTTAACCATTACCCCAAAATATGTTTGCATAATTCGATATTAACTCCTTCCTCATTTTGAAAAGGAGACAATCAATGTACATTTAACATTTTTATTGAATTAATTTACACGGAAAATAAAAAAAATGAGTATGCAATAGACAAACAAAACAAAATTCTCATTTTGGACCACCAAATTCAATTGAAAACAAACAAACCAAATTCAATTGAAAACTTTCCCCCTTCAGGTTTTATAAAATAGCAAATTAGAAAAATTTTCTTATTACCCCCAAAAATTTCATTGTTACCCCATTTGGGGTAATTTACCCCCGGTTCCCCGACCACTGTTATAAGGTAATGCATAGTCCAGACACACTATGGATTGGACGCACTAGAATTTTCGACAGATGACCAAGGTGTCGAATATTTTTGATGTTTATAAATCACTAAAGATTAACTAGAAAAAAAGACTTCTACTGGTATCTCCACTCACAAAATCTTACATATAAATTTAAAAAAAAAAATGTTTACCATAGGACAGGAACAAGGAATAACTTAATCACGGAGGTTCAGCCAATAATGTATTATATTTATTTAATATAAATATTAAATTTACACTATAATATTGACAGCCGCTTATAACGTTTGCCACTAATGGTTCTACTGAATTATCTAAGTAAAATTACTGTAGAATTGCCTAATTTCGTACAATTAGGTTAATTCAACTTTTTTTAATAATCGTCATTGTCATCGATTAAAATGCCGTTATCGAAAATGGTTTGTGTTTATCAGCTCCACAAATCATAGTCGTTTGCCTAAGGTAGATAGATGATGGCCTGGCCAACTCGATATTGCATTCGTATTAATATATTATTATATGAGCTTGCAATGTAACTTCGTGAAGGTTGCACTTGGTCTATGCTCTGAAATGACACATTCGGACGACCTTGCTAATGATTGGTAAACAAATTACTAATACAGGGCTACACAATCTGTAATTGTTAATTTATCGATTTTAATATAAATAAGTATAGCTAATATATTAAAAAAATAATGTTTGCTTATTCGTATTTTATGCGTTGCCACACCGTTCATCCGATTGCAGTAAAACTTTGACAAACTTTTCGCTTACACTTCCGGGAAGGTTATAGGCGTAGTAAAATTAACTTACAGTAGGTCTTATATATAAAAATCAATGTGTGTATGTCTGCCATACAGTTCATTTTGACAACGTATGCTTGCAATTGACTGACAGAAAAAGAAAACATGCACTTCAATAAACACAATCAAAAGACAAACACTTTCATTTTTGAGTGGTATTGCAACGTTTGTACAATATTAAATTAAATTTGATAACTTTGTTATTCCACTTGTGTTACAAAATTCGCTTCTTTGAGGAGCATCATTCGTAAACCTTACATTGTTTTGTCTTATGATGCTTCTTTAAGATGTGAAGCACGTGTTACAGTTTGTTACACAACAAAGATATAAAATTTAATTTAATTTTAAAAAAATAACTTCCACAAAGCTTCCGCACTCCATATACGACATATGGACTAGTTATGAACTGTTTTTTAGTCATTCGTTCAACCTTCATTAGTATTTGAAATTGTATAGGTATAAAAATAAAAGAATCCATACATGTGATGATGTGGGTACAAATTTATAAATCTGTTAAAAAATCATAGTTTGAAAGGGTGCATTATTTCATATGGATATGAGTAACGCTTGTAATATTTTCCACTCATGCTTTTTCATTTGTCAACGTTTTTTACCACATCTTTAAATGGCTTATTCACAGTTATCGTTGACATCTCTCCGGGTGCTCAATTCAACGTGCACATGCTATATAGGAAGCTAAAACATATTTTATTATTATGCAGTTACTGAAATATAACACATATGTATATTCAATATTCCAGATATTTATACCGAGTTATTCGACTGTAATAATATGTTCTAAAAGGTTGTTAACTTCTTTACACCGCAAGAGCTTCAGGTAAAACGTTGAACAGGTGTAAAGTTGAAATGCATCTATTCTAAATTACCACGTGTTTCTAACATTAACAAACAAACCGCCGTGCCCCCCACTCCCTCACTATTTCTTAACCAACATCGTAAGCAATACTAATGGATGCATTCTAACAAAACACAGGTTTTCCTTATTAATAATTCACCATTTTTTTGATAGCATTAATGTTTTTTTATATTATACATGTTAAATAAAACTATCAACAATTCAACTGGTAGTTATATTCTTCGGACAGTAGTTGATCTCTATTCTGTAAAGGGCAAAACGATTTATTAAATATAATCACATCACTAATGTTTCGACAGTTTTACAATTATAATTATAATAAAAATCACCCCATGAAAAAATTATTCTCAATTGAATTATTGTGCATTTACTTAATATGTTAACAGTGTTAATACAATTTAACAATAATACAAGCAGAACCATAATATGGGTTTGACTGACGTTCAGTGAGCAAGATTTACTAATAACGCCACCAAGATGTCCAATCCCTTCTTATTTTGTGATCCCAAAATTCCAGAATTTTGGGATTGAGGATAAAAGTGCAAAATTCTCAACAACAAAAAAACCGCGTGAAACCAAAAAAAAGGTCCAAATTTTTTTCTTTGCTTTTTGAAAAAAAAAATCCCCGAAAGAGCAAGATTACAAAAAAGGTCCGGGATTGGATGCCCTTACTAATACAGCAATGGAGTAGCTAGTCATCTTAGGCTCAAAACATTCAAATCACCCACTTGCGCCGTTTTTCTTAATGTAAAAATGAGAATTGTATTAATGCAGTAAGCGTATTTAAATATTCTATTCACTTCATTAATAAAAACCTACATACCTTTTACCGTATTTTGTAAAAAAAATCTTAATTACACTTTATAATTCTATAAATCTAAATAAACAAAAACTCGGCCAACTAATATTACAAATTCAAATGAGATAGTACTAGAAATACTTTACAAAATCAGTTCATAAAAATTGATAATACATTTGGGATTTTGCGAGGATCTTATTAATTTTTGTTTATTCTCACATATATTCTATATATTAATAGCCGATAAAATAAGTTTTCACTTTTTACTTTTCACTTTTTACTTTTCACAAATGTGTGCGTACTGATGTCCACTTCGCCCAATGATAGCGATTTATTTTGAACATATTTTGAACATCACATTTTTCGGCCAATTGGAATGGACGTCTTTTTATATTCAAAATTCAAATTTCCTGGGACAGATTTTGTTCAGTGTCATCCATCTTCTATATGATTGTCACCGATTTCCCCTCCCCCTCCTCATCCCCAGCCCGACTGTCGACATTTTTTTTATTCATACTAGAAGTATTTTTTCATTACGCTGAAGAAGCACATAGTTTTAAATGTGAAAAAACGCTAAACTTTATTTCACATTTTATTTCTGCCGCGGGTCGGATTCGAAACGTGGAACTTTGCAATATGAACGGAACGTCTTACCGCTGAGGTAAAGGGCAAACTTTCAGGTGCGACAAAATTAGATTATATATATTAAGCATTCGAAAAAAGAACTATTTCAAACTTGACTTTGATTGTTTGTTTGTATTGAGAATTCAAAAATAGAATATGTCAAATACTTAGTGTGGCCAATTCAAAAAAAATGATTCCAAGATATTTTTCTTTTTCTACGAAATATATTTGTTTGCACACTTGAAACCTTTGCAGGGCTGTCGATATATGCGCCGAGGTCGATTTATGGTACTACGAAAAATGATTGTTAGCAAACTTGAACATTATTCCAAAGATTTAATAATTTACGAAAAATGGTTGTTAGCAAACTTAAACATTATTCCAAGATATAATAATTTACGAAATTTCTGCTACCACGAAAAATGGTTGTTAGCAAACTTCAACATTATTCCAAAGATTTAATAATTTACGAAATTTCTGCTACTACGAAAAATGGTTGTTAGCAAACTTAAACATTATTCCAAAATATAATAATTTACGATATTTCTGCTACTACGAAAAATGATTGTTAGCAAACTTGAACATTATTCCAAATATTAAATAATTTACGAAATTTCTGCTACTACGAAAAATGATTGTTAGCAAACTTGGACATTATTCCAAATATTAAATAATTTACGAAATTTCTGCTCCTACGAAAAATGGTTGTTAGCAAACTTGAACATTATTTCAAAAATTAAATAATTTACGAAATTTCTGCTCCTACGAAAAATGGTTGTTAGCAAACTTGAACATTATTCCAAATATAAAATCATTTACGAAATTTCTGCTCCTACGAAAAATGGTTGTTAGCAAACTTGAACATTATTCCAAATATTAAATAATTTACGAAATTTCTGCTCCTACGAAAAATGGTTGTTAGCAAACTTGAACATTATTCCAAATATTAAATAATTTACGAAATTTCTGCTCCTACGAAAAATGGTTGTTAGCAAACTTAAACATTATTTCAAAAATTAAATAATTTACGAAATTTCTGCTACTACGAAAAATGGTTGTTAGCAAACTTGAACATTATTTCAAAAATTAAATAATTTAAGACATTTCGGCTACTACGAAAAATGGTTGTTAGCAAACTTAAACATTATTTCAAAAATTAAATAATTTACGAAATTTCTGCTACTACGAAAAATGGTTGTTAGCAAACTTGAACATTATTCTAAATATTAAATAATTTACGAAATTTTTGCTCCTACGAAAAATGGTTGTTAGCAAACTTGAACATTATTCCAAAAATTAAATATAAACGAAATTTCGGCTACTACGAAAAATGGTTGTTAGCAAACTTAAACATTATTCCAAAAATTAAATAATTTACGAAATTTCTAATAAAAATAAAATAAATAAAAATAAAATACAATAAAATAAATTAAAATTAAATTAAATTAAATTAAATAAAATTAAATTAAATTAAATTAAATTAAATAAAATAAAATAAAATAAAATAAAATAAAATAAAATAAAATAAAATAAAATCTCCTACGAAAAATGGTTGTTAGCAAACTTGAACATTATTCCAAATATTAAATAATTTACGAAATTTCTGCTCCTACGAAAAATGGTTGTTAGCAAACTTAAACATTATTTCAAAAATTAAATAATTTACGAAATTTCTGCTACTACGAAAAATGGTTGTTAGCAAACTTGAACATTATTTCAAAAATTAAATAATTTAAGACATTTCGGCTACTACGAAAAATGGTTGTTAGCAAACTTAAACATTATTTCAAAAATTAAATAATTTACGAAATTTCTGCTACTACGAAAAATGGTTGTTAGCAAACTTGAACATTATTCTAAATATTAAATAATTTACGAAATTTTTGCTCCTACGAAAAATGGTTGTTAGCAAACTTGAACATTATTCCAAAAATTAAATATAAACGAAATTTCGGCTACTACGAAAAATGGTTGTTAGCAAACTTAAACATTATTCCAAAAATTAAATAATTTACGAAATTTCTAATAAAAATAAAATAAATAAAAATAAAATACAATAAAATAAATTAAAATTAAATTAAATTAAATTAAATTAAATTAAATTAAATTAAATTAAATTAAATTAAATTAAATTAAATTAAATTAAATTAAATTAAATTAAATTAAATTAAATTAAATAAAATAAAATAAAATAAAATAAAATAAAATAAAATAAAATAAAATAAAATAAAATAAAATAAAATAAAATAAAATAAAATAAAATAACATAAAATAATATAAAATTAAATTAAATTAAATACTTTGCAACAAAAATCTCACGTTGCTGGGCAACGGGCTTACAGCTAGTATCATATAATTATGAGATGGTCATTTTAACATTTAACATAAATATAGTTAAGCTTATATTTGGCTGCGCCCAAACACTTTGTATTCTCTAGGATGGTGGGTAGAGGATGCATTATCTCAATAAAATAAAATAGATTTTTTTATATGATACAATACGGGTTTCTATGTAATGTCTACACTTGGTATTAGAATAAACTTTGTTCACTTGATTTATCGATTTTAAATAGGTGCGTACGGAATACATAATAAGAAGATGGTCGTGCGAAAAATCCTAATATAATATTATATAAATAAATAAGTGTTATGCGTATCTCGGGAAAATTCAAAATCACGCTATTTCAGTTAAATAATATAAATTAACGTGTGTCTGAAATCGCTTTATTCGTGATTTCTTGCTGTATTTTTTTTTAAATATCATATTTTATTGTCGTTTTTTGACATCCAAGAAAAGGCCCTTGATCACATTTCAAAAAAAAATCGTTTTTATTTGTTTGAAAGTAAACTTACATTCAAATTATAAAAAGATTATGTGTTCCGATCAGCCGCAGATTAAACACTTACCCCAGGTGCAATAAAATTTGGAGGCCCAAAATTTCGGCTAACATTAAGGTGTAGCAAAATAACATGTTAAATAAAAATAAATATTCAAAACTTAATTCAAAACGTATGGGTTATGCACATGAGCTATTTTTGAGGCCAATCGCGCGCCTCGTGGGCTTTTGCGATAGTCCGCCACTGGTTTTAATAAAACAAACAATGGTGTATGCATCCGAGCATTAAAAATTTGGTCTGGTTAATTTTTATTACCAAAATACCGGTGTTTTTGTTTTTGCATTTTCAACACCGATATTTCAGTACTGAAAAGCATTACCGAGATCCCAGTTTCAGTAATACCGGTTTTGCAATCCCTATAGCTGCATACTTAGGTTTTAGGAAATAAAATCAATTATATATGTTCAAGAATACAGATACATTGAAAAATTAAGTCACTGTATGACGTCTCCAAATCAATACGCATAACCATATTGAGTCGCGAATTAGACTTCACAATCTTTCTCAGTGTTGATATGTCGAATAGGTAGTGTTTCGTTTATTACCAAACGAAGTATTCCAAAAAGCTACTGAATTTTTCAAGGTAACAAGTTAAAATATTACAAGCATGCTCTTATAACAAGTAATCAGGCAATGTTACCCCATAGCGCAAATTGATTTCTTGTTTCCTAATTTTAATGCAATCTTACATAACTCTGTAAATATAAAATTTTCGACGTGCGTATTTTGTTGAGTTGACCTTTAGTACAAATTTTAGCAACGTATGAATTTTTTGCATTGCATAATATTCTTATATAACAGCCATGAATTAAATATTCTTTTAACCATTTGCATAACTTTAAAAAATTATCACAAGAGGTGCATGCAATTTCTTAGATTTGGCTGGTGTAATTGCAATTAGATATTGTGCTTCAAACTTTTTTTCTTCTAAATACACAGACTCGTATAACAATGCTTCAATTTAATACGGTTAATAAAGCGTTACATAACTTTGAATACTGCTATTATAGAAAAAATGCCAATGAAAATAGTACTAGTATCATTTAAACATCATTCTAAATTAAGCCATCATTTTTTACAGAAAATGATACAAAGATGGTTTAAAATTCAAGAAGGAATTACAAAATTACTTGTCTTTTTACTGTGAATACAAAGATGTAAACTTATAAAGTAATACCTTATAAAGGATTTGTTAAAGTTTGAAGTCAAAACCATTGAAGAGTCTTCCGGTGATGAAAATATACAACCGATCCTGAAACGTAGTCAAAAAAACAGGATTACAAACCTGAGTGATGAAGAATGATTGATATAGTATTTTTTTTACTAAACACGTGCTTTTTATATTTTATGTATTATTGATTTAAAAAATTAAGAGTTTAATAAACTTCGACATTGTTTTGAAACGCACGCACTAATTATGTATGTATGTTTTATTACGAGGCCTGAGTATTTTATATAAAAAACATTTCTTGAAAAAAATACTTAAATAAACATTAAAGTTATCATCGTGGTGCAGTGGTCAACGTCGTTGTCTTCACGGGTTCAAGTCCCAGTAAGGATATATTTTTTTCAACCGATATTTCGAGTTATGTTCGAAGGCTTGGATGTTTATTTCAACAATTTCATTTTAACTTATATATATGTATACCATCAGATCATCTTTAGTCAGCCAAGCATGAAATGTCAACACTTTGGACTATTTTGCTTGATTTTTTTTTACTATGTCCGCTCCCAATATGGAGCATATGGACTCCTAATGGAGTTTATCTCAACAGATGTGTTTCTACGAGAACTGCTTGTTACTCAGCTGCTCAACCTCTCTTTTTCCGAAGAGAGTAGGAAAAGAAGGATAGGGCTAGGACAGAACTAGTGGTTAGCTAATCGCTCTCGATACGCCCCGTTCATAGGATAGGATTGGTAGGAGGGGGGGATTCAAGACATCACATACATCTATGCCTACGAACAGAGATTCATAAATACACATCATTAAATATATTTTTCAAAAAAAATTCGAGCCGCTCATTTTTCACGACTCCGACTCCGGCCAAAATACTACGACTCCGACTCCGACTCCGCAGCCTTGGTTAAAATATCTCTGTTAGGAGGTCATATGCGACACATTGCGAGCGGCCATGAATTTAAAAAAATGTCAAAGATTCTCTTAGGATTTATAAAACTCATATGAATAATTAAAAATAGTTCTATATTTGTAATCATACTTTGTTGCTAACTATGTACAGTATAATAAACTTGTATATGCAGTTTTTTACAAGACTACCTACTTATTATGACCGGCATGTGTTGGTAATTCTTGTAGAATATTGATTATGCGACTAGACGACACATCAGAAAATTGCTCACATCCTGGAATGATTGTTTAGTTCTTAAGACAGTTGCCATAATAACATATTATCCAAGACAACAATTTCATTTAATGTATGTATTTATTTTATAAGTTTAATGTTTAAGTTAAGTCCTTGACTAAAGATAACAGCAAAGAGTTAAATTGGTATACCTAATATGTACGTATGTTCTCAATACTATCGTTAATGTGAGACAAATAATTATCACTTAATATTGTATTGACAACTTACAAGAAAATCTCACCCCTATTTTTAAGTTTTTGCAAGTCAAAAAATATATTCTTCTTCTTCTTTGGCCATGTTCGCTCCCTATGTGGAGCATATGGCCGCCACGCGGCACCTCCATGTTTCCCTGTCTCCCGCCAATAGCTTTGCTTCCTCCCATGACATGCCAGCATCCCTCAGTTCCGCCGAGTACATCCTATGGATAGTACCCGACGGACGTCCAGGACGCCGGAATCCCACCGGTCGAAAGAAGAGGCAGGCAGGATTGAGGCTTTCCGGAGGCATCCGCAGCACGTGACCCAGCCAGTTCCAACGTCTCTCCATAACCACTGACGTGACGGGACGCTGTCTTGCACGCTCCCTTATCTCTAAATTGTGGTTTGGAACTGGGGTGAGGTGGTTTGATTTTGTGAGGAGTTCAAAAAATATATAAAGAACTAATAATGAAGAATGCTTAAAATATTATTATTTAACCGGGTCAAAAACTTCAAATGAATGAATGGATGGTTGCGATAAAAGGTTCTAACGATATAGTAGCTTTCTATACCCTTAATTAAAAATGGAATATATAAACAATTATGCTCATTTTTGGTCAGATAACTGTGCTGGGCAAAATAAAAATAGATGATTAGTTATACTGAAAGTTCTAAAGTAACATGGCAAGCAATCAAAATCATGCCAAGACAAAAGACGGTACAAATTTTAAAATCCAATTGTCTCAGAATGCCATTTTTTGACTTGGCATAGCTTGAAACTGTGGATGAGGAATGCTATCACATCATCTATCTATCTATCACATCATGTATCTGGCCATATATTTCTTTCGACTTATACGAGGCCAAAATGAGAATTCCACCATTCTTGAGAATGTGAATCTAAATGTTCCTGATTATTTTTTGAGAAATCGTAGACATGAATTTTTTGTTCTCCCAAGGTGTAGAACCAGCCTGCCAATGGGGATGCCACTGGGGAGAGCTTTAACGGTGTTCAACAATATTGCTTCGGATGTCGACATATTCCACGTAGACGTGGGTGAGTTCCGACGAATACTATTTTTTATGTATTAAAGTAGAGTTCGTCGGAGCTTACTCAGTTGACTTCCTTGCCACTTGTTTTTTTAATGCTTTTAATATTAAATTTTACTAATTTTTTTTCTCCATTGTAAAAGTTTTAAATTTATAGTTTGTCAACCTTGTACAATGTTAATTAAATAAATAAATCTAAATAAATCATCACATTCATTTATACTAAAACTATAATGAACCGAAGGCTACCACCCCACATTGTTTCGCACTCTTTACATTTCTTTGATTTTAATACGATTAAATGTGGATCTTTTATTTGTTTATACTACGTGTTTCAATTGAAGCAAGAACATAATATAACTCTGCATATTTTAAATTTCAAATTTCTTTTGTGAATGGTTTGAAACGGTAAGGTAAAAGATTGTATTCAGTTTCAAAGCATTTATCTTTTCTTCTGGGCCGAGCTTATAATTCTGACATTCTCTACAGTCTAGACCAGGGATGGTGAACCTTTTTGGGTCCGCGTGCTAAAAATCCTCAAATATTACTTTTCGATTGTGTGGCGTGTCCATGCAATATTTTTTTAACAAAATAGAAAAAATATTTTTTAAACGATTGTCGTTTATCTTGGAAAACGATTGAAAATTAATTAGACTGAATAAATTAATAATTCACGGATTATTTAATCAAATTTTTTTTTTTAAACCAAAAAAATAAATTTCCTGAACTTGGAAATCGTTCGCATGCCATCTAAATTCTCAAACGTGCCACCTCGGGCACGCGTGCCGTAGATTCGCCACCCCTGGTCTAGACATTAAACTTATGTGCACCTAAATTTTATCTACCTGGACAAAGCCATAACTAAATTGTTTCTTCTTAAAACTTGTTCTTATCGTTTCACCAGCTGCAAGTATTGTTCGTCTGATCAATGCACTGCCTAGAAGTGGAATTTTAATTAATTGCAGACTAGATTTTTTTAATGCTACAATTAAAAAAAAAACATGAAACTCTTTGCCGTCCATCAACCACCTTAAAAGGTAAAGTGTGAATTTCAACACAAATGTCAAATGTCAAGAATATTTTATGTTTATAAATTTTACTTTTCTCACATGAAGTTAGCAGTCGGAATTAGTCAAAACCAAAACAATCAACCATAGAACACACAAAATGTTACCATTTCGATCCACACCGACGTTATGTTATTAAAAAAATATATGATCGCAAAATAAATATTCCCAATCACCTCGAGTTTATTTTGAATGTATTTTCTATTCAACTTTAATTGCTATAATATAATATGTTCAAAAATAAAATATATTATAACTTATTTTTTTATTATTTACTCGGGTTTTTACAGTGTTGGAAATTGGCTATGTAAACAGTAATACATATGTAAAAAAATAACCTTTGCAAAGAATTTGAAGGCCTTATTATTCGTTTTATTTTATATCTGGATTTTATAATTTATCATTAACGTTGACTAAGAAGAAAATGCACAACGACAGCAATTATCCATCCTTTGACTAATGACAATACCCAATTATTCATATTTTTTGTACATTTTATTAAATTCATTCTCAGGTATATTTAAAATTGATTATTTTAAAGTATTGTTTTAAAAAATATTTGCTTATATTCTACTTTCAATATAAAACAAAAAAAAACATAATTTATTTCTTATAATGGTTTTTTCATTGTATATATTACGCTTTCGCCTCTATCGTTATCAAATTTTTCGTTTTCGTTTTTGGCGCTCCAATCCGGAGAGAGCCCTGAGCGCCTCGATCAAACTTTTCCACTCCCATGATCCTTTGCCTTTCTACGCCGGTCACTGACCACCAGCAATCGCAGGTCATGTGTTATCCCGTCCATCAAGAGAAGTAGTAAATGTAATACGTTTTGTTGGTTTACACTCATCCATGCGTGATGTATGCCCAGCTGAGCGCAGGCGTTGAATTTTAGCAAATCTGACTAAGTATGGCTTTCCGTAGACGTTATCAAGCTCACGGCTGTGTTGACGTCGTCACATGCAATCTTCGCAGACAAGGCTGAAAATGTTTCCCGAGATCATTTTCTCAGGCACTTTTAGCTGTTGAAGTTGACAATGCTCGCAATGAGTGAAACCGGTCCTGACCTATTAAATAACGTGGAATAAAGAACAAAGGAATATTGTGTTTTTATTAATATAATGCCTTTCCACCAAGTATTGACAGTGAACACCCTAAAAGTGATCTGCTGAAAGTCCTTAGAGCTAAACATCCAGGCCACTGTGCCGTACGGCAGAACTGGCCTCATGTGAGTTTTCTAGAGACCAATTTTTGTATTTCGTGACAGGCAAGATTTGATTTTTTTAGACAGATGATAGATCTATAATTCTTCTTTTGATTTATTCGCTGACACTATTCTGGACGTTAACTTGAGATCCAAGATACACGAACTCATCAACCTTTTCGATGATTTGGTTATCGAGGATGAAGTTTTGCATTTGTGAGATCGGCATAGTGACTGGCATATATTATCTTATCCTGTTCAAATATCTAAATTAATCGCTATCTATTTTATTAAACTATGTGATGCTTTCTTTGCAATTAAAATTTGATTTTGGTCAACTTTCAATATGCAAACATTGGTATTTTTGCATTAAAAAAATGGTATTTCGGTATTGAAATAAAAATAAAGTTATACAGGGCTATTGTAATTGGTTATACCAATATTGTAAGTACTAATTGTCACACTAATCGTAAAGGTCTAATTATTAATCCAAAAAAACGTTTGTCATGTTAATCATTATCATTATATAGGTACGTGTAGACGAAACTGAGATCATTAAACTATAAATGTGACAATTTATAAAATCATCCGTGAGGACTGTTAGCTACCGTAATTTTATTATTTGAAAAGAGGTGTAATTTGGTATTTTGACAGTTTATTTGACAGTTTTTTTGTGTGAAAACTAATAGCAGAATAATAGTGTTTGGTAATTCAAATAACATCCGTTTTCTGCTGACGTAGCTGTAACCCTGTATGCAGAGACGGATTTAGCAATTGGGAGGCCACAGGCGCAATCAAATTTGGAGGCCCTCTTTTTCGAATAACTAAAACTGAACTTAAAATATTACATTGGTTTTATAGAATAGATGCTATTTTGGGGGGCTAAGCGTGCGTCTCGTGCGCTTACGGAGTAATCCGCCAAAGGAGTAATCGAAGAAAGACGGCAGGCTCTAGGCTTTGTATAAAAATTAGCTGGATATGAGATCGTGTAGAGCTAGGTAAAATCACATAAATCAGTATAAGTATTTTTTAAATAAGGCTCTTGCATTTTTTTTTTAAATACAGTAGTTTTTCGGCAGTTTGAATATTACCTTATAACAAACACTGCAGTTTTTAAACGGATTTCACAACACAATGTAAATTATATAACAAGCACAAATAAAAATATTTAACATTTCCTTTTTTCATACGTATAATTGATTTGAACACTTTAGGATTATTAAACTGCTGCCTTTATTTTTTGAGCTCTCGTGTGATTCTCTATTTCGCCATTTTGAAATAAACAGGTTTTTTTTGAAATTCACTGTTTTCCCTGAAAACATATTTATTTGTTGTCAGAAAGCAACCCTAAATAAATGCAAGAATTATTTATGAAATATAAATCTAAAACTATTTGTTTTATAAACATATTGTCATATTTGCGCATAAATTTAAACTAAAATACGTTTAAGTATTTCGACTGAGGGTGCTTGATGGAACTTCAATATCAAATTTGAATTGTTTGAAACAATTCAAATTTAAAATACGTTTTTTTATATAAATTTTCATTTTTACCACTATTCACAATATATTTTTTGCATTTCTTGTGTCCGCCGTGTAAAAAGAGACTTTTTACGTCAAAGGATACATTTTTCTAACCTATCACGATTTCACTACCGTTTAATACCAATTGTTGATTTAACAGTTTTAATGGTGAAATAATATTTCAAGTAGTAAATTTTGCGAAAAGAAAAACTTAACAAATTGGCAAGTATTATAGGTATATCATAAAATACTCAAAAAGTATTTCAATTTAAATAAATTCAGCAGTTGAAATGGCTGAAATAAAATTCTGGTGAGTGAAAAAAAGTGAGTAGTTAATAGTAATCTGGCAGAAAATAAACACCTACCCCAACACCCCCCCCCCCCTTCTCATTCACACTCATAAGCATTGATTAAAAACGACGTATATAAATCGATTGTATAGTTGGCTTGCGAGCGTAAAGAGGTATCCAAGTCGGATCCGACCAGCTATCAGACCCACAATTTCCTCATTACCCCAAAAATTACATTTTTACCCCATATGGGGTAATTAACTCCGGTTCCCCGACCTCTGGTATAGACTTATACAAATAGAAACTCCCTCAGAAACATTCAGCTCAGTAAAATCCAAGCCGCCGAATCTTAAGTAACTGCTCCCGAGACAATATCAGTACTAAAAACTGATCTCACACGTACCATTCATTGTACCGCCGCGGAAATCCGGATACCATATATCACTTAAACTAAATGGCTGAGAAAATCACATTCTCTTTTTTTTCTATCTTTATTTTTTTAACCACAACAGTGTATAGATAAAAGATAGATCACGCGCAGCTCTGCATCGGACCAAGTATATGAGGAGTAAATTCGTTTTTTATTCTTGGTCGTATTGCGTTATAGGCGGCCTTGAAATAGCGGTTGAATACACACAGCAGGTGGTGGTCAACGTTCCCTCTTATTATTCTTTTATGTGTGCGGACCATCAACTTATGTGAGCAGTAAATTTTCAACAAAATAAAACATGTGCGGAAATATGTAAGAATATACTCACTGACCTACTCGCTGATTCTAGATGTGGAAGTGTAAAAGCAAATGTAAAATTTGGTGAAACAAACTTACTTTTACAATATTTCTGTGTGCGGCCTTTGCGGGAATGGAAAAATGGGTGCGGGCACATTTTGGGAGGTGTGCGTGCGGGAACATTGGTGATGGTAGGATAAAAAAATAAATACCGCGGAAAACGTAACTACGACCACGGTGCAGTCTCCCATTAACCTGGACGCAGCTCCATTTAAGTAAGTAAATATGATATCAGATAATAATGCAAGCGTATCTATTTTTCTTTGTACCTGATGTAAGCAATCTTTCGTTTTTTTTAACTGTTTTGAATAAGTTTATTTGCATACTATATAATATAATCATTCGTTAGATTTATAAAACTTGCTTCCGTCTCCGAAGAGTTAAATAGTAATATAATAATAAAATATGACGCAGACATGAGCTAAATTACTATTGAGGCATCTACTACTACTAACTGCACAGCTTAAGTACTTGGGAAAATCACAAAAAGTACACATCTAATTTTTAGATAACACTTGAAAACGTATGTTTTACTGCTTTTTCGTGAAATGTGAAATGTTTGCTTTGTTGTTAAAACATTTACTGGACATGCTCACGAGTCTTGTCTGTATTTATCATGCATTAGTCATATCATAATACAATTACACGAAGAAAATTGATAATACATTACAATCTGACGTTTCGGCATCTCGTTTAGTGTTGTAACTTGTAATCTGTACAAATTTAAGCAAAATTTTCATAGTAGTTTCTCAAACTTTGCAAAATAACAGTATTTTGCATCGTTTGCATCATTATATCGCAGGCATTTTCAACCTAATCGTTTGTGGAAGCATAACTTTTATGATAACAATAATGAAGTGTTTGACACATAAAATATGACAACTGTGAACATATGCAATTGGGTAATAATGTCGCCTGCTGTGCCCCAGTTGGTTAGAGCTTGCTCTACCGATCACGCAGGTCTGGGTGCGATTCTCGGTCAGATCACAGTGAATTTGAGAATTATTTAATTCAAAGTTGTGATCGAAGACTGAGTGATTGTGATGTCAATTCACATCATTTCCTCTCCTCCCATTTTTCTGATCCTTTGATAACTGGGTGTAGCAATAGCGATTAGCCAACCGCTAGTCCTGTTCTAGCCCTATCCTTCTTTCCCTACTACTCACTTTGAAAAAAGCAAGGTTGACCGACTGAGCGACATATGCTCCACATTGGGAGCGGACATGGATTTAAAAAATAAAAAGTACCAAACGGCAAAAGAAGATACAAAACGGTGTTGTGTATTTCAAACCGTTTATAAAGTGTAGATCCCTATGCAAGAGAATTGCTTCGCAAAAATGTTCAATTAATTCGTACCATAAAATTTTCAATCACTTGAGAATAATGTTATCTGTCAATTCGTTCTAAAGAGACATTTATTTTTCAAAAAAGAAATACTGTGTATAAAACAAGTTTTAAAATTACTTAATAATCATCACCGGTTACGTTCAAACTTCAAAATGGTAAAATAAATAGTATATTATTTTGTATTCGTAGCATGTAAAAATGTATGTTTTGCAATCGAATGCACTTGTCATTTCGCATCGGGAAGCAGGACTTTATAAATATTTTCTTAATGACATATCTTCATTGTACGAGTGTCACCGATAGTTTTAAAAATGGACAAATTACTGAGCTATGCAGATTGTACGACTATATCAGTGGAACTCAAGCGACGGTTGGTGCATGCAGCTCAAATGAATGGGAATAAACGGCGAAGAGATTTTAAACAATTTACAAGATTGTTAGAAGCCACTTACAATTCACTGACCATGGGTTGTTGACGAATACAGACCCTTTTAAAAACTAAAAAAAAATCGATGGTTGCAAGCTCATAGATTTTTTTTATAGACTTAATGGTTTTGAATGTTGATTAGTGTATAATAAAGTCGTATGCATTGGAAACACGGTTCTTTTTTTACCAAGACTGATACATTTTAATTAAGCAAGACACCAGTGCGAGTTATAAAAGATGTTTTTGGTTCACAAAAGAAGCGCCTTTTTAAATGATTTTTTAAAAAATAAATAAATTGTTGCAGATTATAAGTAAATAAGTTAAGCTAGCATAATAAGTGCTTATTAAAAAAACTTTATTGTTAAGGATAAAAATATATTACTGTTATTATATTTGATGCATCTGTCAGCATGGCGTGATGAATTGACTGCAAAATTAACGACTTATCTCTTTAACGATAAGCAGTAACAGTCACTGACAATGCGGACATTAAATCTTATCACAAAACAGCTGTTTCGATTGCAATTAAAGTGTTTTCAATAAAAAAAAATAACAGAGTCGTAACATTAACTATCACTCATGGTTATACATACATACATTAAACAGCGAGAAGTTAATTTTTACAAACTTGCGTCAGCTATATTGTTTTTTTTTAATTTTTAATGCAGCAATCAGTACACATATTAATTACAAATACATATTTTAGTGCAAATTTATCATTAGAAAACCGTGGTCTGCAGTTTTGCACTGGCTTGTTTAGTATTAAATTATTTTCATTGAACAATAAAACAAATATCTAAGTTGTGAGACCATTAAGTCAATTGTAAAAAAAAAGAGTCGAAACACGTGTCCTTACACAATGTATGGAATAACTAAGTTATTAATTTTAATTATATGCTGTTAGTACGTTCGTAAAGTTGTATTAAAGAATTTTCTATCTGGGATAGGGAGTTGAAGTAAAATGATGTCTGAAAATATTATAGATACGTGAAGTTTTCTTGATTAGGCAGTCGGTTAATTAATGTGGTCAATCGTCTTCTTCCTGGAGTGTCCCAATAAAGTGGATTGACATTATATTCAAGGATTTCGCTTGACACACTTATTTTAATAGTTTTTGCATGTTGTGTATTTTTATCTGATGTTCAACAGTAATAAGTTATGTTTTTAAAATGCCCTTCCGTTCAATTCTATAATGGTAAATCATAATATGACAACTTTTTAAACGTTTCCAACATATTATAAAAATAACTATTTTGATTATCACGAAAATACAAAAATGCTGATTTACTTTGTGTTTACTTGATTTAACATTTACTCTCTCATTGAATGATACTCACTGTAGTTATGCGCACTAAATATTATATTTACTGAGTGGATTAAACAACATGTATCGAGTGCATTGAGTAGTAGAAGCAGGTAAACAAACAATGCCTGCAGGTGCAAAATGATGCATGGCACAGCCTCCGGTGAACAAACTCTAGTCTAAATATAACCCAGAACAGGTTACAATGAGCATCTCTTTCGCCTGTGATTCTTAAATGTTACCGGTAATGCACAATATTAATTTAAACCCATAGGTTTATACTCAACGAGAAGCTGAATCAAACCCATAACTCAGTAATATTAAGCATCTTAACCAATTTTTTTTTTCAGTACCAATAAAAAATGCTTTAATACGCTTCGTTTGTGCCGTATATTTCAGATGTCGATAATACTCGTTTTCAACTGCATTAGTTGAGAAATGTTTTAGCTTTATTATTTTAAATTACAATAATTTTTGTGTGTGTGATTGTTATTTTTTTAAATCCATGTTCGCTCTTAAGATGGAGCACATCCTCTTTTTTCGATAGGAGTAGGGATAGGAGGATAGGGTTAGGACACAACTAGTGGTTAGCTAATCGCTCTCACTACGCCCCGTTAGTTATAGAATTGAAAGTGTGGTGGAAAAGGAACTTTTATATATCACAAATATACATGCCTTTTGAACAGAAGGATCATTTAATTAAGAATACATTTTCGAGTTTTCTTTACTCTTATTCATACATTCCATGACTTTTAACTGGTTAAAATATGTTTAAAGAAGCTTAAGAAGTCATTGTATTAACTCTCTAACACTCTTTTAAATTTATAAGTTACGCAAATCTATCGGTTATATGTTATTGATAAAAAAAAATATATTTGAGGATTATGCATTGGGTGTAGTTATTAAATTACCTATTAAAAGTCTCATAATACTCGTGTTTAGGTAGTGATTTAATACATATTTAAAGTACCAAAAACAGCAAAATAATAAAATAATAACCACTGGGTTGAAATATTTCAGAACAACATTGAAAAAATTTACTCTCCTTTGAGCTTACATGGTAATTACAAACAGGCCAATGCTTCATATTAAAATATGTTGAGAAGGTTTGAAAAAATATTTGAAGCGTCTCATGCATTTATCAAAAATATGCGTTGCTCCAGAACAGTCATTTATTATATATTATAATAATAACAGCAATTTTCTTATTGGTCATACCAAATTATAGTTTTTGGTACATTCCAAATAATATTCATTTCTTGCATATTTTTTTAAATATTAAATTAAAGCCAATGGCAACGCGTCAAATATTTAGTAAAAACACACAAGATGAATTTGATGAGAATTTAAAAATAATACTCGATATTATAACTCAAGGAGAAGAAACATCACAAACATCCATAACTTTGATATAGACATTGCTGGGACTTGAACCCGGACCAGCCTGGCCGATAGGGCAAAGCTCTTACCAAATTGACCACAGAAAGTGACCACCTGCTGATATCGAGTATCGAAAGCCAATCATGTATGTATTTCTAAGAGACAATTTGGCAAACATTGATTATGTGGAGCGTTATGTTATTTTTTTGTTGCCTTTTAGTGCACCAGCGAGATGTATTCTTCTACATAACAAAACAATATGTTTGCTGGTTATGTTCGGTATTTTAGTTGTTTTGTTAAGGAGGTTTCTAAATTTGTATCAATTAAGCTTGTGTCAATTTACATTTATTTAATTATGCCATACACAGCCAATAAATACAATGAGAAGACCAAATAGTCATAATTTAAAATTTCGACTGAAGGTGCTTGATGGAAATTTAATAATAATTTATAATTATTTTCTAGAAAACTAGGAAAAACAGTCTCCAAAAAGATGCGCCCCGGCTCGTTTCTCGAATATGAAAATACAAATTAAATATCTTAAAAAAATAGCTTCAGTGGTAAATAAAAAATGAGCTAATTTATAATGATTTATCATTGTAGTTGTCGTAGATCCTTTCCATTCAATAGTTTTTCCACATTTGCTACACACCGCTGTCAGCGAATTATTTTTCTTGCTTACAAAATAAGTCCAAGCATCCGATCATTTTGACATGGCTAAAACCATGTTTGTACAAAATTATTAAACGTACAAAATAATCGTACAATTTGCACACAAATAAACATAATCGGGTACCACGATAGTTTGTGACGAAGATACCATTTTTACCACCGTTATTTACTTAGTAAATTATTTGCAAAACCATTCTTGCGTTGTATTTATTACCTGTGTCACTGCGTGCAAATTGTTTTATTATCTAAGACTGTAGGAAAATTACTTATGAGCCATATAATTTATTTTTGTGTAATTGTTCAAAGTTTACCATTAATAGATTTGTGGTATACGTTGTATTTTAACTTTTAAAAATACGTAAATGTTATTAATTATTTCAACAGAATCACTTTAATCAGAATCATCTATAACGAAAAATGTAGTAATACAATTGATATTAATTTTAAAAGACTCTGCTATACTGCCGTACAAAAAAAACATGTATTTTCAAAATAAGAATGTTATGGTATTAACAGTTATAGCACCATAATTAGACGTAGATATAGATGGAATATTATCGTGTTCATCGTTATTATAGTAAATTATTGCACTAAAAATTATTTTGTCGGCTTTCCGTGGGACATCTTGCACTTATTTCAGATATTTAACTATTAAAATCAAAATAATATGCAGTCTTCAAAATGTTACTTTGTTCTTGTTTACAATATGTTGGTTTAATACAAAGGAAATATGGATCATAGTTTATTACAAACATACAAAGTGCAGACTGTAAGCAAGGAGGTCAGCGATGTAGCGGAGCCGGGCGCATCTTTTTGAAGACTTTTTTTCTTAGTTCCAATAAATATTTGCTCGTATTCGCAAACGGAATTTATTAAATTTTGTTTTTTTTTTCAAAGAATATTTCATCCCGAAATGGTTGAATTCATTAAGTGTGCGGTCTTATAGCTTCTTTATTGAAAAAATGTATTGGATTATGCAGTGGTGGATTATTATATACGTGAATGAGGCACGCGCTTGCAGCATCCAAATCTTAATGGCCTCAAAAATAGCTTATATTATGTAACTCATATACTGTTTGTACTGATTTTAAGATATTTTTATTATTTTTACATGAAATTCTCTGACATTGTTATGTTATCTGAAAAACAGGGCCTCCAAATTTTATTGCACCTAGGGCCTCCCATTTGCTTAATCCACAATCTGGGAAAATCTGTTGTCAATCATCATTTTGCAATGTAAAGAGTCTATCCGCTTTAATACTTCAAGTTTCCAACCAGTATTTCTGAAGAATGGAGTTCAATTATGTTAAGTCATCATAGATATTAAGAATAGAAAAAAAATGTTGAGCATATGAAATTACAGTCACACATTTATAATCATAGAATGAAATTAATCGTGGATACTATTAACTGGTTAAAATGCTGAACCCGTGATATATGTTTACGTTTTCAATTTCCATTGTTTCAAATGGGGGAGGGGGTTAATGTTACTCAAAATAGACATAGCACCAGCACTTTTTAATTTAGTATTTTTTTTAACCATGTCCGCTCCCAATATGGAGCATATGGACTCCTAATGAAGTTTATCTTAACAGAAGTGTTTCTACGAGAACTACTTGTTACTCTTTTTCTCAACCTCTATTTTTCCAAAGAGAGTTGGAATTGAAGGAAAGGGCTAGGACAGGACTAGTAGTTAGCTTATCGCTCTCGATACGCCCAGTTCATAGAATAGGATGGGTGGGAAGGGGGAATTCAAGACAGCACATACATTCATGCCTTTGAACAGATATTCATAAATCGATTGAAAAACCAATTTATAAAACTGCCCGTACTGGGTTTCAACCCCGCGCCTTCCGTAGCGGTAGCCAACGACGTTGACCACTAGACCATACAGGCAGCAAATTTTTAGTATTACACCACTAAATAGGGTACACACGAAAAAAGGAAAAAAAATGAATTGCGCTATATTTTTTATATACAATGCATACCATTCAAAACACATCAAGATGTGATAAGTTCTCGGAAATTATGTTGTCTGCGATCAATTTTCTATGAAATAATAACAAATAACCTATTAATTATATGTATTATACATTCTCACGTTTCTCTAAGAATTAATATCTCGTTTTCTTAATTATTCCATACTAATGACAGAATAAATATATACAATCTCAGTTGGTATGTATGTACATGACTTCAAACACGTTCAAATTCAATGAATTAATTTTTACCTGACTTAGTTAATGTTTCACAAATATGACAATATCCAATGAGCTTATCATTAAGATAACATGACTCATTTTTCTCAGTGAATAGCATAATAACTACCATACACAAGTTGATTTGACGTTATACTAGAAAAATCTGGTTTGTCAATTATTTATCAGTAAGCAACGTGAGTAGTTGATCAACGACTTTGCGAGAGCTGAGAATAATAATATGTATTATTACGAGCCCACTTGTTGCTTTAAGAAAACCGTGGTGCGATGGACTAAAAGAGACACAAAAATGAGTTTATCAATCAACTTTTTTTTTAAAATTGTTAAAAGCTTAGAAAACTTGTTTTATAAGAACAAAAGAGCGTAACAAATCAAATCACAAGGATTTGTTTTCATAATTCTAGGATATAGATAACTCATTTAATTACGTTTAAGTGTGAGAATAAAAATGTACGTAAATGTAATCCATTATTAAAAAATTATAACGTACGGTTTTTTAGATGAAAATCTACTTCCTTTTTTTCTAAAACTAATTTTACACACTTTGTGTTAATTGGTATTTAAATGCTTTTAGTTAAAAATAAATTTTAGATTGTTTTATGATTCAACTCTTAAGAACAGAATCGTCTGTTTTATTAACTAAGCAATTTTCCTACATAATTTATCTTGTTTCACTTGTAAATATAGACAATAAAAAGTCTTAAAAAGCAAGAAGCGTCTCATCCTTTTGGTAAACGTTGTATTTACTTCACGGAGCTTAAAATATTCTACAATCGAAACAAATCAAAAAATTACAGTTGTATATAAAATATTGTATGCGTAAGAAATGAAATTTCTTACGAACAAAATTCATTAGCCATTAAATAGCCATTTCAAATATAAATATAAATAATAAATAAATCCAAAATGTTCATTTTTTCGAAACTAGCTTCTGGACAATCCTGTAGACATTAATGAAGTTTTCATATTACATCTAGATAATTAATTTAACACCATTTTTGTTTGTTATTGGAGAGTATTTTTCTTTCTAACCGTAGAACTTATTTGTCTCAGACGTGAAAATAATATTGTCGTGTTTTATGCGTTATTTCTGTGAAGTACTAAATTGTCTTCCTAATTAGAAACTAGTCGAATCAAAATTGCCTTTTTGTTTTCATTTTTTTATTAACATCGCTTGCCAATTCAATACAACTTTGTATAGATTGATAGCAAATAATAATCGTTCTCGTGATCAAAAAAAAAATGTATGGATATTTTTCTGCAGTGGCAGTTAATCTATAATTTTCTATTCAATGTAATGAAAGAATAATCTAATAATATTATAATATAAAATTTACTTAAATAAAATTATGCAAATACAAATGACACTTAAACCCTGTTTTCACATTCCTGGAATTCACGTTTTCCTGCCATTTACGTTAAATTTTTACAGTTTTAAAAAGTCAATTCGAAGTATACATATACATTTTAATATAAACTGAAGACTTTTAATGCTAGTTCACGAACTTTGAAGACGTACACGACCATATCAAAAGAGGATTATAATATGTAAAAATCAGAAATATGAAAAAAATATATGCCTCCAATTTAAGTTTTTCTCTTTTGAATCCTTTTCGTTGGTCCCTCCCAATTTAACCAGTAACAGTGTAGAAGAAAGAAAAAATATACACTTTAACGAGTCAACGTGTACATAAACAACACAGTCGTAGTTGCATTGGTCACAAACTAAAAAAAAATCACGTGTGTACTCATAGTGTTGCCACTACTGTGCGCACGCAATCAGACAATTTTTGTGTTTTACAGTAATCAGATATTTCACATAACCTATAAAATATCATCATTTTGTTGTTATTTTCCGTCTTTTTCTATTGGACATGTTTAACTTAACCATACCTATGACGTAATTTAATTTCTAATTTGACTAGCACTTGTCAGGATGTAATAACATAACTTAAGCCGTAGTGTCATTTTTACTGTGCCTAGCGCTCGTCAGTGAGTTTATATGCTAACTAATTAATTCATACATTGACTAGTTAAAATAAATGTGATTTTTTACGATTTAAACTTCAACGAAAACTTATAGTTAACGTATACATTGATGGGATTTCACACTTAAATCATGACATATATGTATCATCCCGCATCGCAATAAATTATATATTATTTATTTCATTGATTTAACTAATGCTTCATGCCATCACACGTATTTCCCAATAGCAAAGCGGTCAGTGCTTCAATATTATTAATCTATTACATTTTTTTTGATTGAAGGCTAGTTGCAAAATTTTTACATCCACCTTTGTATCTACGTCATATATTTATGACTGCGCAGTGTGCTACGTTTTTTGCAGCATCTGTTTGTTTTGCTCATTTAGAGGAGCCAATCAAAGACTGCTGGATATCGTTACAAATATTTATTTTTTATTCTTTAATTAATACTTCTTACGCAAGCAACTATTGTGTCGCTTTTCCAGAAGTCAGCCTAAACTTGTTTATACAATGTAACTATTACAATCAAAATAATCTGCTATCTTTTTTTTACGTTTTTCTCGGTTCTTGTATACAATGTTGATATAATACGTAGGAAATAATAATCTAATTGTAATTTTATTTACAATCGCCCAAACTACATATTGTAAGCAGGTAATTGCAAACGAATATTGTTATACATTGACAATTAAAATGGTTACAAAAGGAAATATGTAAATTGAATTGAAATATGCTTAAAATTTTAATACAAGGCATACTACTAATAGCACAACCATAATATGTGATAATTTATCGGAAACTGTGTTGTCTTTGAACCCTTCTAAACTATTGACAGTAGATTATTTTTACTAATAAACATCTTGTTAAGTAATTATTTCTTAGGATTTTAACACGCAATAGAACACTCCTGATTCCTGGTGGCGTACTATTTCTTTATCCATGTTTATGTCTATTCAGCGATGAATAGTAATTTTGAGTTTCACCAAGCTGTCGTGACCAAATAATAAAATTGAAGACGCACACAAATCAATAAATGTTCATCATTCATACATATAATTTAACCTATCCAGTTGTATCATTATTGATACAATATTCAGTCACGTTACCTTCTGTCACCGCTGTAAAGCTTACGTTTTATTTTACTCCTCAACCAAGGGTTTCTTTCTTCAACTAGTAACATGATTTATATATCATTTAATCGATCTATACATTTATATTGTAAGATATAAATGTATCGATTTTTTTATCATTTTTCTAAAACAGTTAGCGATTAAGTCACTACTTTACTCGATTCTAATATTTTAAATTATTTTCGTACCTAAAAAGGTTAATTAACAGTCAACATATTAACGAGAGTAACTTAACATCTTTTCGATAGTGGGTATGGCGAATTGAACAATGTATTCGTAGAAAGCATTTGTTTATATTTTCTTTTCCATACACGTCACTCGCCTAATTATGCAAATATTATGTATAAGTAACTATTGGCACTAAACAAAGCATTTCAATCCATTTAAACGCACAGTGACGATGTAAGTGCGCTAATAATGTCATTAATTCATATCGTGATAAATAAATAAAGCACTATGTACGCAAAACACAGCATCATACAGACACACTCTTGGTGCCAGCGGGAAATCGATCCATTGACCCGAGCTCGGTGGGTAGCCTGATTCTTCCAGTCAAATAAGGACTCAGCAGTTGATCCGCAGTCTGTACTTTCCCGTTCTCACAGAGCGGTAGGATTTCAGACTACATATACATACTACATCATCAGTAGAGATCACAATAACATTATTACCGAAACCGGGAAGCCGGTATTCATGATGTTTTTTCTCAATTACCTAAAGTGGAATATTTAATGTGGATAAACCATGACATATTTTAATAAAATTGTTAGCGATGAATTGAAATATTTTAATCTTTTTGTGTTTTACTTATGTTGTAGATAAAATCATACGGTATATTTAATCTGAAGATGCTTCTCAAAGAGGCTGAACACGTGTCAAACCTAGTTACATACCAAGTGGAATAATAAAGCCGTCAATCTGATTCGATGTACTTAAATTATTCACATTTTATCTAGGTGCAAAATATATTCGGAATAAACAAGCGATGGGAAATGATGGCATTGATTTTGGCTCGCCATCCAACTTTTAAAGAACACCTGATAGGTGCGATGAATCTATTATTCTTACAAACTGTATAAAGGAAAGTTTTTAAATAGCTAACATGCTTTCATTTTAAAAACCCAGCAAAAAACAATCTACGTAGTATAATTACCATATGATAAATTGATGTCTAGTAAATACCTATAGCATTATAATAATTGTTGCTGTAATTTTTATATCATCTGACTACTAATGTATTCAACGAAAATCTCACGTTTAATTTTATTTATATTGTTAAGCACACATTCACAAATGAAATACAAATCTCATCCGACTCACTTCAACAACAAGTTTGTTTTTGCAGCATAGTGATTTTTTTGTAAAATGCAAAATTATGTAATATATTTTAAATAATAATTTATTTATATATTGTACAAATTCCATATTTTTTGCTTAGCTACTAGATTTTTTTTAAACCATGTCCGCTCCCAATGTGGAGCATATGGACTCCTAATGGAGTTTATCTCAACAGAAGTGTTTCTACGAGAACTGCTTGTTACTCAGTTGCTCAACCTCTCTTTTTCCAAAGAGAGTAGGGATAGAAGGATAGGGGCTAGGACAGGATTAGTGGTAAGCTAATCGCTCTCGATACGCCCCGTTCGTAGGATAGGATGGGTGAGAGGAGGGAATTCAAGACATCACATACACCCATACCTTTGAACAGAAATTCATAAATCGATTGAAAAATCAATTTGTAAAAACTGTCCGTACCGGGATTTGAACCCGGGCCCTCCGTAGCCGAAGCCAACAACGTTGACCACTCGACCACACAGGCGGCTTTTTCAACTTAGTGAGCAATTATTGTTAGTTCTAATTCAGTAGACCAACAGAGAAGTCGAACCTGATCATTATTATTCCAACCCGTGTTTTATTTTTTAAATTCTTTCAATGTAACCCCTCAAAGAATTTATACAGTTATCATTTATAAAATGATGTCTTGTGATTAAAATAATATTGTTGTTCCTTATCATCAAATTACATAATATGGTAAATATAATATGTTAAAAACATACACCCTGACTAAGATCTCTCTTTGGGGATGGCCGCAAAAAAAATATATTTTACGCTACGGTTTTAAACTGTACAGTACATACTTATATGTGGTAGTTTTTTCACCTTCTATTCGATCATTCCAAGGAGCTTAAATACAAGATTATCTACGTGTGTATTCTTTTTAGAATTCATAATTATACCCACCGTCTGTCGGAAAAAAAAACTTAGCTGTACAATTATATTTGTAACTCGTCATATTCTGTCAAAAGTTTTCGGCTAAATTATAGGAATAATCTGCGTTTAGTCAGTGAGGTGCACTTTTTAACCTGTCTGTAAGCAACAACCGGTTTAAGTGTTTAAAAGAAGATAAGTAAGCACCATGCAAGGTCACTATGCGATTACCCATCGTTGCAGAAGGCGCTAACCATTGTTTTGTTTTAAAAAAAATACTTAATTGGTGTTTTATTCCAAGTGAATTTATTTATATTAAATTTAAGCAAGCATCATATTCATACTAAGGATTCCATGTAATTTTTTTCCAAGTGGCATTAGTTTTGCCGAACAACAAAATAAATACAAGATAACTATTTGATTGACGGAAGTAAGCAACAAAAATAAGTTATATACTACATAATATACCAAAATCGCAAGATTGCAATCCGTCCCGTCCCATACGAAATATCCCTGATTACTTCTAAAAAACGCGACGTAGCAAAAAATGTATTAGTTTGTATAAAATTGCAATCCCCGTACTAACATAGCAACATTTTATTGCATTTAATAGAATAATATTTTGTGTCATATAACAAATTAAGTGCAATCTAGATAAAACAGAAACACTAAACGTGGTTAAATATTACAGAATACTTGATTACCAAACTTCTATTACGTAAGAAAAGTGGCAAAATCAGCTTTTGGAACAAGCGAAAAGCTCGGAAAAATATAATACATCTGTACTTAAATAATAATAATATTTTTGTTCTGACATTCTGCCTAATCGATATAAGCAATAACTTTTCCTGTGAATAATTTATGTTTATTTATGTACTGTGAGATTAGAAATCTGGCGATACTGAGTTTAAAAGATACATATTTATAAGACATGTTATGTTTGTAACTTGTTAGTGAGCACAGTCCATGGGAATAATTTTGTGAAATACCATTTTGTTTAATTATATGTTTACAGCTACGGTATAAGGCTTTTGTTGCATGTTGGATTATGCCATGAATTTCAACTTTTTCAAAGATGAATTTAGTTGTTGGTTGGTTTTACGTTTTACGGTTTTAGGAATATGGATATAATATATTTGTGTAATATTTATATTGGCATCAGAATTACTGTCCGCATATGCACCATTGCTTTGTGCAATTTAAAATTTCCTTTTTTCAACTGAAACTCTTCACGGCAGAAATTTACTGGTTTTGGTCATAAAGTTATTTAATTAATACTGTTAATTTTCATAACTACATTTTTGTAATACGTTATATATTTCCAACCAGTGTATTGCTGAGCTGTCAAAATATTTTTTTCTTCTCAATGTTAACCACGACTGAAATGACTTATCTCCTAAAACCGTTGACAGTCTATGTTGAAAATTAGGATGCACAATTTTAAACACGCGAAAGCTTTGCCATTTTTATTTAAAATTCAAAAGATAGATCTTTAAAAAAAGCAACATAAAAATAAAAAGAAGGATGTCATACAAAAAAAAACTATTCACTCATTTCCTATTACAGTATTACAACTAATTGCTTTCTTCTCTCTCCATCTGGCTTCACATCGTGCGTCACAATAGTATTTTCTGACAGGTGGCACTGCCACCTAATAATATTTTCGAGTTGGTTGATATTGGCTAATTTAAAATTGCACACACCTTAAAGAATTTATTTTGAATTTAAATTATAGTATCATTAACAAATAATAAAAAAAAAACATGATTCACTATTTTTTTATGTTTTATTATAAAAGATTTTTTTTTGAGCATCACTGATTTCGGTAGGTAAAAATAATTTTCAAGATAAAAAATAAATTTCAATTTCGACCAAGTCACTAATTAAAGAGGGTTTCTGATACTTGAAATGTTTTTTATATTTAGTTAACTACTATACAATGTATATAAAATTGATATTAAAATAAAATATAACATATTAGGAGCTGCACCAAACCAAATGAAGAGCCGCATTTGCCCACGTCTTATTACATACAATATATTCAATGTAAAGAAAAAAAAAATGAAAATCAGTCATGAATACTAATGTATTATGCAATATGTTTACATTTTTTATTTAAGATTAGGAACGGTTTCGCTCATCGCCAGTTTGTTGACGTTTGTGTTTGTTGTTTGTATTATAATAAAAATCTTGTACAGTTGTTTATGTCTTGATCTAAAATAAATAATTTGGTATAAGTACAAAAGGTGATTAATTTTTCATTATAATGCTTTTCCACCAAGAATTGACAACGAACACCTTAAAGCGATGTTATTTTTATTTCGTATGAAATATAAAAATACAAATATTTGACATGACTGTTATTTTTATACGAATTTTATTTTCTGTTTGCCCATTTTATCCATTTTTATAAAAGAGTTATCAATATTTGCAATACCCATATTGACATTCTTGAAATGTAGAGCCGTTTTCTCGTCAATAACAGAAGAACAATGCCAGAGTAAAAATGATACCCACCTGGTATAATAGTATGTACCACTCACTGGTTTTTTTGATGGGTTATCAATTTCGAACTTATTAATATCCATATTGCGAAGCAAATTTTTATGAATCGTGTGATCATAAAACCAATATTTTATTATCACAAATTTTACCTCGCATACTTTTTCTAGGAGAACGATTTTAAAGGCTATAAGCATTCATATCGCAATCAGGCGTCACATTCTTTAAAAAGTAATCGTATTGTTCATGGAAACGGTGATTGGTGATAATGAGCCTAAGTCTTCAATGGCGCAAGTGAATTCGCAGAAAAAAGTTCATAATCTATTTCATTGGTAGCGAAGAGCCAGGCCAAAAAGGAAAGGAAAAAGTCGCTCACTGTTCCGATTTTGTAACCCAATTTCTAACAACCGTGAACGACGCGTGTAACCCCCCCTCCTTGTGTATTTAAGTGAATCTCAAACACATAGCATCTACTTATAGAAACAATATTAATAACTATAATTAATGACATCAGTCATCATTGCTTACGCTATTACTAATTAAATAAATTAAAATAAAGTAGATGATGATACTCGTTATAAAGCTCGTATTTTAGGCGCGTGGTTTAATGTTGTTGGATATAGGGTGACTGTTCCTGTAGTCAGCTTTTTAGCACATGAATAATAGTGTTGACTCTGAAAATATGTGTCGGTAGTTAACCACTTGAAGATGTATATTTGTACTAAACTGACTTCTAAAGGTTAATTCCTATGAAAGGCTAACTGCTGAATTTTGGTGGCTGATTACTGGATGTTTTGCCATTTTTTTGGAAAACTGTTCTTATTTTATGTATGGCACGATATTATCCGTTTTTATTTTCACCTGATAACATTATTTGGTCCTTTTTTTATAAAATACCATATGGAAAAAAACATATATTCATTATTCATTAATTCAATATATCTTTCGAAAAAACACCCGTCCCTTAACTGGCTGACTACTGGAACAATCGCCCTATGTCCACTCTGTAATAATACTGTTCAATGGATCTTATTTGCGAATTGTAGATGTGGCTAACTCCAATTCGATCCTGAAAAATTCAGTATAGGTAAGCTAACTGCCAGCCATTTCCAACCCTTATTTTTTACCCTCCAGCACATAGGTCCCCAACCTTTTGTCGGATGGCGACCCCTTTTTATAAAAGCCATGTGACTAGGCGACCCCTCGAGGAATTTTAAATCCTCGATTTGGTATACTTTTTCGTTATTTTGTTCAAATCCAAAATCGAAAAAAGTTGACGTCCCCCAGGTTGGGAACCCGTGCTCTAGCACGTTGGATCCCAGTGTTGAGGTTTTGCGCGATAAGATAGCCATGCGTAGTTACTTATATACTATTAAATTTTAGGAAATAAGCTTAACTTATGTTTCGCTCGGCAAATTGAAAAGTTACTGAATAAAATTTGAAATTTTTGGCACGTTCACTACTGTTTTAGTCTTTCAAATTAAGCCACAGCGGTGGTATTTAACATTTTTAGAAAATAACCACAGTAGCCATTATAATAGATATTCAAATTATTCTAGAACAGTCATGCATTTATTATTTTCGTAAAAAATAATTACTAAATGGTTATTATATTTTAGCTCATTTGGTGCGTCCATTTGCTCTTTTGAAAACCATATAATGGCGCTGTCGGCGAGACCAATTTGAATCTGAAAATTGAAAGATTCGCGAAGCAGGATGTCAGATAACACCATTAAAATATCATAATACCAATTACAGCAGCAAAAAATAAATAAGGCTTAAGAATCTATAAGGTGTGTGCCAGTCGAAAAAATGTGCAATCTGCAAAGATTGTCATATGACTCTCTATAACAGGAAATTCTCGCAATAATAGAATAAAGTCTTTCATAAAATTACAATAAGTTTCATTTGATTTGACATCGTAGTTTCACAGTTATTGGACATATAAACGCCATTAAGACAAACTGAAATGTGTACTTCAAATATAGGTTGGGCACACTGGACAGTATTGCCTGATTTGCGCTGGTTTATTAATAATCTAAGCCAGTGCTCCACAACCTTTTCTCTTTCAAGGCACACCAACGTATTCTCCAAAATTTTGCGGCACACCACAAGTAAAAATGTGCATAATATACAGAAATTACATTAGTTTGTGTTTATATATGATACCAACCACAAAAGAACCATGTGGATATTTTATAGCCATGCCCACTACCAATGTAGAACACGTGTACTTCCTAATGGAGATTATCTTAAAAGAAAAGTTTCATATCATTCAGATTTATTTACAAAAAAAAAGAATCAGTCAAAAGGATGCACCAAAGTAGTGAAAAGTCTGTAAGTTTCCCACTTCAGTTGAATTTTCAGCATCAGTTTTTAAAAAAATTCTAACATTTAACGGTTTAAGTTATACTAACAAATAAAAAAAATATCGATTTGGGTATACTATGTATGTAAGTCTGCGCAAGAATGTTTCGCGCACCTTGCGATAATTCAGTTTTGTATTTTAAAATGTCTTTAACTTTTCCGTTTCTAAGCTCAAGAAATGCGACCCCAACACCAACATTTTCGTAAATATCTATTTTAATATGGGTGATACAATGTTTATAATTAAGGTATTCTTATATCATAGTTTTTGGACCTTTTGTAGTTCATATAAATACGCGATAACGCTTATCAGGTGATTAGCGCCCGCGATAACGATTGTTCGTATGATAATTTGGAACGCTGCGAACACTCTTCAGTAGTCAATTCATATGTGTGCTGACATGACGTCTTTTTTACGCGCAACTTAAAATATGATTATTTATTAAAAAACCACAGATTTTTATAAAAAAAAAATGTATGAGGAATGATGCAAAGAGATATTTTTAAGCCCTTGGACTATTTTTTTTTTTGAAATTCATAAGAATAAGGCCAATAATGAGGAAACCACTGGGGTCAAAAAACACCCCCATCGGCTGACAAGTATTTTTCTAGTCTCCGAGCCGCAAGAGTTAAGAGTACAGATAATTTATATCTTTATAAATATCATTACAAATATGTCAAAGCATGGATCCACATCTCTAATATAAATGTTTTTACATTTAATACAATTTTTAACAGCTAATAATGAACTGATGATAGCCCAGGTAGTAGAATTAACAAATTTTTGTATTCATTAAATATTTTTTAATTCAAATATGCGATTATTTTTTATCAATTGTTAATTATTTATAACTTTTAACGTCCAGGGAACCTTAAAATGCATTTTTAAAAATCCATAATTTTTTAAAGATTTCTATTCCAATGAATATCACATTTCCCACGCTGAGCTTTCATTGGGGGTGTAATTCACCATGGCACAGAATTATACTTAATTCTTCATCCAAATAACAGATAGAAATATAATTGCCACATTTATTTGTAAAATAAATTGTTTGGAGGGCCAGAAAAAATCATGAAGTGATAGATTTTGCACGATGACAAACGGCGGAATCATCCTGAAATACTGTCTACGAAGGCTAAAAACTCCGATTTTGGTGAAACTTAATCAAAAATGTCAAATTTGTAATTTTGGGCATTTATTTTTACCTCCAACATTTTGCTAACCCTTTCTCTGGTGATGGCATCCCAGACCATTACATATGGTGAATGTTTGATAAAGGGAAGTATGCAATCTTTGCTGCTTTTAATCTTTCACTTTCGTCGAACTACCAGATTGCCATTAGCGCACAACCACGTTAAACTTGGACTCATCAGAGAATATGACACCGTCCCATTAATTTTGAGCGGTTTTTTTTTCTTACCCCAATCACACCGTTTTTTTTTCATTCTCGTGATCAACAATGGTTTTTTGTCCGCGCGCCATGCACATAATCCTAATTATATTAATAGACAATGAATATTTATTATCAAAATCTTTTTGAGGCTGATATTTATGAACTGTTCTCACTTTGGAATCTAAATAATCTATTTTTTTCAATAACAACCTCCATAAAAGCTAAGAGTGGAATATTAGATATCAATTGAAATAAAAATCTCTAAAGAAAGCATGGATTTGTATTCAATGCATTTTAAGGTTCCCTGGATGTTAAAAGTTATCAATGATTAATAATTGGTATAAAAAATAATCTAAAATTTAAATCAAAAAATGTTTAATGAATACAACGAATTGTTAATTCTACTACCCTGGCCATAAGCTCATTATAAGCTGTTCCAAATATTAAAAACGATAAAAACACTAATATTTAAGATTTTGGTACATATTTAGACAAATTTGTAATGATATTTATAAAGAAAAAATCATCTGTACTCTTCAACGACATTTTAAAATACAAAACTGAATTTTCGCAAGATGTGCGAAACATTCTTTTGCAGACTGTACATACATATAACATATTCTTTCAACCAAAAAATAATTATTTATGCTTTTCTGTGGTAGTGTCTTCAGAAATATTTTGTAATATCGACCAAACTATTTGTTTGTTTTTTTTTCGTTTATTAGAGATTCGCGCCGCGGCACACCAAGCATCGCCTCGCGGCACACCGGTTGCGGAGCCCTGATCTAAGCTATTTTTAATTTTATATTTAAATGAACTTCCACAAAGTTACCGCCGAATCCATCGAAAGTATACCTTTACTGAAACCGGTTATGAAATGTTAGCAATGAAAGACAGCGTTAAGTTAAAAAAACATATTTATGCATTTTTATGATATTAAAGTTTAAACATATAATATATTTGGCATTTCTCTTCATTCAATTCGGTCCAAGTATTAAAAAACAATGAGTAATTAATGGTTTTATGTGACGATAACTTTGAACGGAATATACTTGATGCACATAACTTCTTCAGACTACGTAAAAATACATAAAATAAGGCTAAACTTGTTTGTTTTATCATAAAATAGTTTGCGTTAAAATCTATCTATCTGTATTCGTAACTTATAACGACCAATTTTTTAATTAGCGCCTTTTGCCAGTAAACTGACGAATTCATAAGGCTGATTAAGACAACTATGCTGTGAATACTAACACCATCACTCAGAATAACATGTTCTTGGTTCCTATATTCATGGCTTAATTTAAAAATCAATAAATACATAATTAGTGCTGTAGTTATCTGGGAATTTCAACATGGCGTCGTAAAAGATATTACGATCAGTGGATTAACATGAATATTGAAATGCCATATTATTGCATCCCCATTAATATGAAAAGAAATAACACCACAAAAATTTGAAGATTTGAAAATATTACACGAATGATTATGACTTGAAGTAAATATAATGTAAAACAATATCAACTTTTACATGTGATGATGACATACATAATATTAAAAATGTGGAAGCTGTTCATCAAAATACGTATAAATTATAATATACAATTATTTTGATCACTTGTGCAATTTTCCTTAGTACAAAGCAATATATTAAAATTATTAGAATATTTTTGTTATTTTAAGAATGATTGTCCTGTATTTTTCCATTTATCGTTTCACTTGCATACTGAAGGGAATTCTTATGCATTATTCTGCAGTAAAATTCAGTCTGATTATGTAATCACTTTAAAATATAATCCAAGTATTTTCTCTCGGTTTATATGACTTTTCGAAATCTTTGAAGAATTATTAAGTAAGTATAGACAATAAGAAGGGTGAAAAAATATATTACAGTGATTCTTTATTAAAGTTCGTATTATTTTTAATTAATGTCTGTAGTTTTTCATTTTCTCTGTCATCGTTTCCATGTATTTCGAGAAATATCGACAGCGAATATTTGTTGTTTTTAGTACCCTGAATCTTAAATAAATTTAAATAATTATAGTTTTGTATATACATAACCAAACTATAATAGAAAACGTTTAATAACGATTTTAAGTCACGAGTAGTAAATATTTAGCTTTCTTATTGAATAGAAACTTTCCAAACTAGATATTGATATAAACGACACAATAAAAGGCTATTTATTAAATCAGTCAGCTGCTTAAATTTCCCAATTAAATCTAAACATTATATTTTTTCTAATTAATATTTCTTTTATTTTTAATATAAACGTTTATGCGATGAATATGAAGTATAAACCAGAGCTGTGGAATCAGTTTAAAAAAAACTCCTTCGACTCGAGCTTTAAAATTTAAAACCAACTCCGACTACAAATTGAATTTTTCAACCATTTTCGTTTATGGTACATATAATATATGTTGACCATCAGAACATATTAAGTCAGCATAGCATGCAATGCGCAACACAATAGGCTATTTTGGTTTCAATGCACATCATTAAAAATATATTTTCAAATAGATTGAAGTCGTAAGATTTTTACAACTCTGACTCCGGAAAACAACACCCGACTCCTAGACTTCCGACTCCGACTCAACATCCTGGTATAAACTTTTATCTACATTAATTGCTAAACATTGAAAAATAATAGAAGTTTTGAATACATTGTCAAAATTATATTTTATAGTTTTTATAAAATAAATTTAATGAACCAAAAACTAAAAAAACATTGTTTAATTTAATTTAATAAACTAGGTTCACGTGTATTCCCATTAAGTTATAAAATGTGAAAAATTTACTGTCAAAGAATATCGCATTGAGATAGATTAAATATAGATTTGTTATTTGTTTAAAACTAGTCTAACTTCTGTCAACCTGTGTACTTAGGCGTAAATAATTTTATTCTAGCACGTTTCATTTTTTTATGTGGCTTATTTATACTAAACATGGGGAAGATTTGTATCGTTCAATAACTTGAAGAAGATAAGATCGTGATATAATCTTTTAAAAACTAGGGAGTATTACGACCCAGTGTATTTTGAAAATAACATAATGTTTGTCCAAATAAAACTATTTATTAGAATCCATAAAAAGAATCACACGATAAATCAATATAAACGTACATATATTAAAGCCACGCTTCAATAGAAAAGCAAATGTTTGAGTTAATAGTAAACATTCACATCGCACAAAGATATTTGCATTATTTTAATCGATTCAATTTGTTTAGGATTTTTGTATTGTAAAATACACTACATCTCATAATATGTAACGCTAATACGTCATGAATTGTGCAACTTTTAAACTTAAATATTATGTAGGTACTCATTTTATCTGTGGAACATGTTAACTTTAAATATTATAAGAAGTCGATTTTTTTCAAAAAAAAAATGCATTGGGTGTATGCAGCGGTGGGCTGCCGATACGTTAACAAGGTACTTGCATAATCTGCGAACTATTCGAGGCGTTTCGGGGAAGGAGTGGATATTTTTATCACTGTTGTAGATTTACACGGCATAATTATTGAAGCAGTCGAATGTTACTTAATATACATATTTAAGGAACGTTTAGACCTCTTTAACTGTGCACCCGAAACCAATGTATTTTACGTTACATTTCCAAATGTAACAAATTATTTTGTTTCATACTATATTAAGCGATCTACGGAAAATTCAGTTGATCTGAGAATATTTTTTTCGTCGTTTAACAAGAGGCCCGATCGAGCCCCTCCGAGCCTTCTCCGGCACACCCCTGGGTGTATGCCCACCTAGATTGGCGTCTTTCCTGACATACAAGGTTATTGTGTTTTTTTCCTACTTTCAGAAACGGTGAAACGAATAAATTATAAAAGAATCAACACAATCCGATTCCAATTCTGATTAGAACAAGTTATAATCGGAACTTCAATGCTATTGATGGATATTAAAAAAATAGGAAAAACGAACATCCGAATCCAAGATTCAAAGAAATATGTTGTCTCCGAATTTAAATGAAGTCTTAGGCAGACAAAAAGATGTCAGAAAATTCTAGATGAATTCTAAATCTAAATTCTTCAAATAAATGTTAAACTACCAACTAGCTGAATGAGAATGAGGATAATATATACATATGTTTAAATCAGGGCTATGGAATTGGAATCGGAGTTGTAGTGTTTTGTCGTAGAAAACGTTTAACTCCGCCTTTATTTGAATACAAAAAAATACACATTTAAGTATATATATTATTTTTAAAAATACGCAAAAGACTTATTTTTTGTTTAAATATGAAATTTGAGATATTCTCCAAGTGAAGTTGGAGGCCTGGTATTAATCTTAAAGTGATCAAAGTGATCACAGAGTTGTGGATGCTTGACGTGTGTCGGCTAATTATTTGACATGCGGTAAGAAAAATCCCACCGCACATCGTTAATTTTTCAATCCGTTTATAGAAACTTCCGGCCATGTTTATAAATTTATTGTTTTATTTCTAAAACTATATAATGATACTTCGACTTTGACAGATATCTCCTCGCCATCAATTAGTTTAATATTTCAAGATTTTACTGTACCAAGAAATGTTCATAACGTCTGTAGAAATATTATTACTATCCGCGTTTTTATTTTTATTGTCACAATATAAAACCTTTAATAAACTTCAACAAAACGATAAATATTCAATAAGTATTTATTCTTAATCATTATGGAGGTCAAGTTCATGTATTTATTTAAAAAGCACTATTCGCGTATTGAAAATGTTTATTGCTATACATAATAATATTGAAATGTGAATAGTGCCATATGAATAACTATCTACATGAACTTGACCTCTATTTATTCGTACTACTGAAATATGAACACCTACCATTACAAAGCAAATCAATGTTTTTGTCACATTGTTTTATAATGGTGTGAACAATGGAATTTTTAATAGATATTTTTTTTTCTGCTTGATCAATATCTATGCCAGAGAATCCCAACCATTTTCTTTCCATTCCCTACTCTCACCATTGTTCAGAATATAATTACCCTACCAAAGATAATTCAACTCAAAAGTTATATTCGAAATATTTTACATATACGTAGTGTTGAAAATATTTTTTAATATTTAGACATTTTATACAAAATATTATAAATTAGTTAAGATGATTTTTTTACTAATTAATTATTGAAATTACTGAAACATATTTCAATGCAAAAAAAATCGGAAGAATTACGGAGTATTCAAAAATATCATCCTTGTGCATGTGAATTGATTTCATGAGAAATAATTGATAATAATACATTTACAGAACTTAATGAAAAAACAAAAATCTAGCAACTCGACGATTCCCACCGGTTGGGTACTCATGCCTTTTTCACGTATGGCCACGACTTACTGAGTAAATATTTTTTGTAATACCAAATAATAATTCAAACAATTCTACAAATATACTTCGTCTAGATATACTTTAATTATGAACAAAATCAAAAAGCAATCAAAACTCAATTATGTACTGTGTAATAAATATCGTTAACATAGTTTTTGGATCACTTTCGTGCAATTATAATTAGTCCAATGACGTATTTTTGTGTTAATCGCTGCTTAAATACGTATAGAATTATGCCATTTTTTTATTTAACTAAATTTTACACAAGTTACACAATAGATACTTTGATTGGAGTTGCATGTATATTTTTAATCTTTTTGATTCATTATAGCGAAAAAAATACTTGACGAATGAAAAAGCGGTAAAAAGACGATACACTACATCGCATCGAATCTTTATTTATATATTAAATAGCTTTCTTTTTCCTTTAGAAAATTTGGTATGTAATAATCTTTATTTAAAGATAACAACTAACTATGTTTAATTCATAAAAAAGTACAGTTTAATGATAAATTAATCTTTCATATTTAATTTTAAAATATTACCTGACATCGATAAAAAAATTCTATACAGAAATTGAACATAACTTTTGTAAAAATTGAAAACTACTTATACCAATACCTTCTTTCTTTTCTCTACCCTACCTAAACTTATGTCTTGCGCCCTTGCATGTGATGTAATAACAAAAAAAATCGATTCAGATGATACACTACCTTTTTTGGAAAATTAGTAAGTGAAATGCAGTGTCAAAGATCGCACAAGCAGTTTTCGTAAAAAAACTTTTGTAAAAATACTTCCAATCTATTTGCTTCACATTGGGAACGGACATGGATTAAATATAAAATCTTTAGTTAAATCCTAGAAGTGAGTTCCGCGGCACATTTGAAAAAAACATTGATACTAATATAGGTACCACACAGTGGTGTAGTGGGGCCAGGTCGGCGACCTGGCACCTGAAAATGACGAAGGCGCCCCGTCACCTTTTTGACTTGTAACTTAATTTTCAAGAACATACATATATTCAAAATCGTTTTTTTTCGACGGATATACAAAATAAACAAAAGAAAAATAGGGAAGAAACCAATGACCAACCTGGTACCTATTTATTATCCACTCCACCACTGGTATCACATTTGACTGAAATATTGTTTTTTTTAAGCCCAGCATGCACTCGCCAACCTATGTATGATTCAAATGCACCCGTTACCACAATAAGGAAAACCCCCTATGATCGATGGCTAAGAGCATAAAAAGCTTTAAACGGAAAATAGAATTTTCTGGTATAAATTAGTCTATATAAAAACACACAATATATTATATTATACCTTCTCAAAAAATATCACTCGTATTTGTATCTAAAACATTTAAATATAAAAAATGAATAAAACTAAAATTAAAAATGGCTGTAAACCCTTTTGGTATCAGCATTAATTGTTGGTTGAAATAGTATATCAATTTTTACTTGATTTGGTTCTTCTCTTATATAGTGCTTCCCAACCATTATGATGCCACGGCCCCCTAAATCTGAAAAAATAATTTGCGGACCCCCGAATTTTTTTTTATTTCACGTGTTTATATTTTATCACAAGAATGTTCACAAATAAATATTTGTACTTTCTACTGAAAATTTTCGCGGGCTACCGCGGTCCCCAGGTTAAGAAACACTGCTCTAATACCATTAAGACATGTTTTTATGTTTCTTTTTAATCGATATTAAATAACATGCTTATAAATGCTGCATACACTGCAATATAAATATGATATTATGTAATATACATACAGTCGATCCTCTTTTTATGCGATAGATCCCTTCCTCGCATAAGAAAGGCTTGACTTACATACATACATAGAAAAAGTGGAGATGGGTTCCATAATTTTCAAACACCGCTTAACTCTAAAGTAGTGAGTTAAAATATTGCCAGTATCTATTAATTTTTTTTAGAGAAATTAGTAAAATAATACGGCCCAAACACCGGTTATTATTTGTATTTAAAAATAAAATTTTCCATCAAAATTATCATTGTCATAATATGACAATACTCAGTTCAATTTGGAATTTGATCACTAAAATATTAATAATACGCATCAATTCTACACATTCACCATTAAAAAATGTAAGAACTTCCCTGTCGCTCTACGCTGATTATTGTTTGTAACTATGTATTTAAGAAGTGATCTTAGTTTCTTATGACTTTCTTGATTTGATTTCTAGCTTTTTATGTAGTTCGTAATATTCAGAAATTCAGTACTTGCGATAGTGTTGAAATTTAAAAATTTGTTCAGGATTTCGCTCATATAAAAGTAACCCGATTTTCCAATTCACTGCAAAGTTGTAAAATTATATTTTCGGTGATTATTTTTTTAAATTTGCATGCAACAAAAATCGCGGAAGGAACGAGTGTTTGAATATTATGTGTATATTTAATGTCAGAAATGTATATTTATACTTACAATCTTTTATCAGAAAATCTCAGCAAATATATATGTACGTAATCACTTTCTAACAACATCGAAAGCACACGTGCTTCGTATAAGATAAATTATTCTCAAAAATCTAGTATCATAAATGATTACTACGCACAATTCTTGAATAAAATACGAATTGATATGTAAATATAATTTAATACTAGCACAACAGTAAATAAACACACTTCCAGTGCATTAGTGGAATATTTTTATCAAACCATTAAACTCTGAATTACAATTCGCACACGAAAACATCAACAAAACAAAAAGTATATTTACATTTAATATCTTACAGTTTCCCGGTCGAAATTAAACGAACAATTATCTCTTCTGTGATTTCTTTTTTACTGTTTGGACTGACAGTTATTCGAATTGGCGCACAAACTGATAGTTTTACTTTTAAATGTTCTGCGAGCCAAGGGACGTCCACCTTCAGCGGTGCATGCCGTTAAACTGAAGTTTAAATTTGAAACACACTTGACTCTAGGATTTCCGTTTGTCACCCTTATATCACGTCCAATGACGTCAATGTAAGATGTAGCTTTTTGTAGATGTGCTTAATTCTAGTTCAGGTAAGATTTAATTATCTCTCAGCATTGTAAACTATCGCAACATATAATCTGTTCGGAAAACAATGAACATGAATGAATGTAAGACATACCTACTAAGCGTGCAAACAAATTAGTCGCCTTATGCAGTTTTATTACATTGATGTCATTTACCTTTAATGTGTGCACAATTAAACATTGTATTCACAATAGTTTACAATCATGATAATAAAAAATAATAAAATTTATATCCTATTCTTATTGTGCTACTGAAACGACGTGGAACCAGTGACATAACTTTTCAGTTTATTGGAAACCTTTATGTTATTTTGGGCAATAAAAACTAAATCTGTATATCCAGGGTTAGACTAGAGGGGGCTTGGAGTAGCTTTTGAGAACGGCGGGCCCCTTATTAAAGTTCTTAAAAAACAATCAAAACAGCACCTGCAATTTCTGACATATATTGTCTACGACAGTTATACATATTATATTTATATACTATAATGTAATTAATAATAATTATTTTACAGTTCATTGCGAGTAATTGCATATTATGAGTGTATTAAGTAAAAAAAATGCTTAAATAAGTATTGTATATATTTTTTTGAGAATAATAAAAAAATCGACCGCTTCCAAAGAACACCGCGAATAGGTCTGAGATTAAGTAAGCCCCTTTGCCGCATTGGCAGACCACAGCTGGTTATATACGTTTCTATAATATTATTCTATTCTATCAGCTGACAAATTTTTAAGAGAAAATCAATTAAGAAAAATTCCTGACTGCGAGTATTGAATAAATAAAACTGTAGAAAGTAGGTAAATAGGAACTTAATTACACTCAAGAAATTATTCAACAAGTAACCAAAATGTCGATTTATAACACCACTTAATTGATTGAAGTTATAGGTACATACCAGATGGTCGATGGAAATCTTTTTTTAAATTTATGACATCCGCTACTTATTTTGATTTTAACACTAACCATGTCCGCTCTCAGTGTGGAACACAATGCATACTAATGGTAGTATCTCGACAGAAGCTTTTCTAAGAGAACTGCTTATTACTCAGCTGCTCAACTTCTTTTTTTTCAGAAAAGGGACAGAACCAGGGCAAGAACTTGAAACTTTAATTTTGAAAGAAGCTGCAATCAGTGTACAAATTAAAAACTGTATTTATATACAATCCAATAATACTGAAGCTACAATATATTGTTGTGCTTAACAGACGACGATATGCAACTCGTTTCATTAAAAATTATGCATGATTTTTTAACACAGATTTTAATGGAGCAGGACAATCATTAAATGTATACAGCGTTACGCTTGCAATAAGCAAAGGCCACGAAAACAAGTATTTCGCACTTTTGAGTGACAACTGTACGATCTTAACATTGGTGGATCCAAAGGCGAGGCCATGGGGGCCATGGCACCCCTTTGAGGAGAATTTATTTTCTATTTTTCTAATTTATTAAAACTTTATTGTGAAAAGGGCTCTTTAATTGTTTAGTTTACTATGTTTTATAGAATACATACTTAATTATGTATAGACTATTTTTATATATTATGTAGATATATTATTTTAAAATCATCTATTTTTAATGTATTATTTATTTTCAAATTGAATGGCTCCCTCCTGGGACAATTTCTGGATCCACCAATTTTTGGATCATAAGACTTCATTTGCTTATTAATTATATGATAATATGTTGAATTTACTTTATACATTCACGAGACGGAATCTGTACTTGTTTGATATATTATCATCTGGGAAGCTTTGCAGTCTGAAGAAGCTTGCCGTGATTTATTTGCAAAAAAATGCCAATAATCCGAGGAATTAAGACGTGAACGCAATGGCAATGACTCGCTGGTTACGTTTATTTGAAAAAAAAACATATTCACTAATCATAAATTATATTTTCATCTCTTAGTATATATGTATGTATTTGGCCAATTTCGTCTGCGTTACTTCCGAATAAGGATTAATTATTATTAAAACAATATCTTTAGGAAGGAACAAAAGATGACGATAAGCATTACTTTCTTCAAATTTAAAAATTCTTAAAATTGTCGTATCATATCGGTGACTTCACATAGTGAAAAAAGAACTAATAACTTCATAGAAAAGGGGGAAATTAGTTCAAAACCAAAGATCAAAATCAAAAATCAAAGATAAAAAACTGAAAAACTATCATTAAATTTGTGTATGAACCCTGGTTTTTTTATTAATTTATTTTTGGCTATTGCTGTTTATCTTTCATTATATCCGATTTTTTTTATCATCGGTAAACATTCATGTTAGTTAAAAATCAGATTAATTAAAGTTTGTAAATTTTAACTGACGAGAAAGTTTGCAAATCGCTCTACGAATTTTAGCTACGGCACTGTACCCAAGGATTATCTGCCAAGCGTCGTTCTTCCCCACTGCACTATATTAAATTATAATAGTATTTAAATGAAATGCCAAGCTTTCCCACGTCACAATATAATCTTTATTTGCATTATTTTAGACATACATAACAATGAAACGATAAAATAAAAGAATATGATCAAAAAATCGCATTTGAAAACACAAAATGATGCAGCATACCTTTGATTTAAATCACGGGTCATCAACTTGGTCCGTAACGCCTACTAGTGGGCGGTAAATGCTTCCGTGGTGGGCGGTGGGCGATTTTTGCTTTACACCAAAATCTTTCAATTTTTTTCACCCATATACTGGATTTAAATATAGCGATTTTGGTAGGCGGTAATGAAATTTTACCATAAAAAATAAGCAAAAGTGGGCGGTAGGCAAAAAAAAGGTTGACGACCCCTGATTTAAATCATCTAATACCGACAAATTTGACTTTATTTTCAACAATATTTGTCCCCAAAGATGTAAATTTCAGTAAAACTGCGATATCCCATAACAGCGAAAAATCTAGATACGCCTATATGTTATTGAGCATACGATCGCTCAACTTTAATTTCCAAAAAAATATTTCTACCATTTTTGAACATTCAGCTGACAAAGAAATTATTATATGTATGTATTATTCGAAGAAAATTTACTCAAACTTAGTATTATATCCCACACAAAGTTTTTTGATGACAATATTTATAAAAAAAAAATAATGGTGGGCATAATTTGTAAAACATATTACATACATAAATGCATTTCAGCCAATTTGGATAATTCAAATTGTTGCTTTTCTTTACATAACTTATACTAAGAAAAGTTTTATTAATTGCAGCCGCACTAATCATCAGGAATAGTTAATTTTCCAATGTATTTAACAATTTACATATTATTAATACTGTGGTTAATTTTCTAGAATCGATAAGAACACCATGTTTCTAAAATTGATTGGTTTCCATATTTTCCTCATTTTCTTAATAAAATAATCACGTGTACGGTGGCTTACACTGTACTTTATACCTGATAGATCAAAATACCACCGGGTCAACACTTATAACAAACTCTTGTAATCACCTACCTGATCAACGACTACGTCATGATTTTCTATTGAAAAATAAATAAATAGAGTGAGGTTGAGTGACATTGGTTACCATGGTAACCGTTTTGAGACACCATAAGTAGGAGATATTACTTTTGACATGGTAACCAATGTCAAAAGTAGTAGGGCAAAACGTATAATTATTGGCCACTTAAGGAGTTTATCCTTAGAAAGGTGAAATAAAAAAATATCATGTGTTAAATTGCTTATTTATTTATGATAATCAATTACCGAAACAAGTAAAAAAATATATTTTGCACTTGAAAAAAATAAACAAAAAAAAGGCAGAAATCTACAATTATTGGCCACTTTTTTCAATTATCGGCCACCGAAAGATATAATTATTGGCCATACCAAAAATTGCAGTCAAAAATTATTAAAAAATAAAATAATAACTGATGATGTAATGTTATGTTCCCACATCAATATAAAGTGTAAAGTTAAGTGATTAACGCAAATTTAATGTCATTTTAATGTCAGAATCATATTTTTTCATTAAATCGAGCTGAATGGACATAAATTTCAAAATTGGAAATACCCATAAGGGTAATATAAATACCTATGTTATCAAAATTTAATAATCCAAGCTCGTCATTATCTATGAAGTGTTTAATCAATTCCTCTTATGATGAGTCTGAATAACTGTATAGAGCTAGGTATAGAGCAAAAATATGTTTTTTTAGATCAGAACATAACTTACTTATTTCATATGTAATATGGGACATGTGGCCATCTAAAAATAAAATGTCTAGGAATTTGACACCAGCCTTTTGGTGTTTTCTTTTAATGATGTTTACTATATTGCGTGATTTTTTTTTTAATTATTGGCCATCAAAGCCACAACTATGGGCCAGGTGGCCAACATATATATAGGATTGTCGGAAAAATCTGATAAATACATAGGTGATAATAATATTCTCAAAATACTATCTTCGAAATAAAATTTAATATTTTACTTATAAGTCACAGATTGTATTATTGGCCAGCCAGGCCAATAATAGAAATTCTGCGAAAAATTGGAATTAATCATTGGCCACCACCATAATAACTTCTTATAAAAATATACCCAATTCAATCAGTGAATGATTTATAAATACACTAAAGACAAACTACTCAAATCAATTTTCACTTCATTTCATGAACATATAAATGTTTAACGTACCTTTACGCGAAAGTCAAATCCTTGGGATTTTTACAACAAATCTCACTTGTTTCACGACAACGCTCCAACAGTATGTTTTAAATTAGATTTTAGGTTAATTGACAATGATTCAAATGACAGCTATCTTTTATACCAATGGAAGACTGCTTAATAAAATTTCTTATTTAGTCAACGAGTGGTAATGTTAGTTTCATATCTTATAAAACTAGACTTTATCTGCAAGTGGCCAATAATTGAAGATGGCCAGTAATAGTAGGTTTTACCCTGTCTCTTTCTAAGGTGTCGTAAAAATACCAGGTATTTTTATCTGCATCGTTAATATTTGGAATACATTTCAGAACACATCTGCATTTTATGACACATCATACAAACAGCTTAATCTGTTTCTGAATATGTAGCAATGATTGTTTCAAATTATTAATTGTTCATGTATGCAACGAAAATAGACTTGTTTGCTTAGTAAATTAACTAATTTAACAATCCATTTATAATGAAACACGTTCAACGAGAATGAGTAAGTATTTATTGTCTTGGTTAATAATTAGGTCCATGGTAAGTATGAAGATAAGTTAATTGCCATTTAAAGAACATCTATTACAAACAAATTAGATGCATACGGTGTATTCATCATCATAAGAGAGATATAACAAATTATACAATAAGGAAATACATTTAAAAATACTAAATCACTTTACTTACCAAGCAAGGCATCGTGAACTGAGTGTGAATTGACAACTTTTTAAGACTTAATCGAAACGCATTTTTGTGTTAAAATGAATGTCCTTATATTATAATAATAATACAATCTGTTACTTGCAATTAACGATTATCGTGTTTGCTTAGTGATTCTTATATCGGATGAAAATATCAATACATGCAAAAAATACAACCAATTAAGATCGCAATAACAGGCAAATGAAACAAATTTGGTATTTTTATATTAATATATAATAGCGTATTTAAAACGTATTTAAACGGGAGATTTTCACAAATAACTAACGACTTCTCTAAATAATAATAAATCATTTCAAAGCACATTAATTCTGTAGCCTGTCAGCAGTGCCGGCACGAGGCTATTTGACGACCTAGGCCAGTGCTTCTCAACATTTTTTATTCCTTGGCCCCCTAAATCTGAAAAAAAAATATCCGCGGCCCTCTTCAATACAAAACATGTTCTGCGGCGGCCCCCGGAGAAATTCCACGACCCCCAATACGGGAAGCACTGCTCTAGGCAACAATCAACATAAAATCCTGTAGAATTTTGGGATTGACAAATTTTCGCTCGGTGATTTTAAAATCCTGGTAATTTACGAATTTACAAATGAAAAATTGAGAGATCTTCTTTTTATAGCTCTCGTGGGGATTTTTCTAAAAAAAAGTACTCGCTTACCGATTTCAAAAACCCTATAATTAACGGAATTGACAAAATGAAAAGACACGCGAGACTATTTGTTTAGCTATTGCTCAATATTTTGTTGCACTATAAAGAGCAGTACTTTTTGTATTGGCAAAGATTTTTTAAGTTTTTGAGCTACTGTTTGAAGCTCAGTGCATAGATATTTAATTTTATCAAAGTATAAAAAAATATTTTACTCCTCCATTTATGCGCCCTCTTATGGTTTGCGCCCAAGGCGGTAACCTATTTCGCCTGTATGGTGGCTCCAGCCCTGCCTGTCAGTATTGATTAGACTCTAAGCAGATTTAAAATATTCGATTTCATCACGCACAATTTTTAATAAAAATATATGTGAAGGTTTCAATAAATTCAAAATTTTATTTGGTCTAATTTGCAAAATCAAAATGCATCATCAATGCTGGGTTTCCTAGATTGTAATCACTAATAGTACTCAGTACTAATCCCTAATAGTGCCCAATGCACGACGGTGCTTTGGGCTCTATTAGGCATAAAGAAAGAAAGGACTTGCCAAAAACGCAATCGACACTATTATAGGCAACCGAATAAAGGTTTATATAACAAACATTAACCAGATACTGTTGAAATCTCCAAAAGCCGACAAGTTATCAATATAAATTACTTTGTTTTATTTTTGGTCAGAGACGGTTTTGGTAATCACGAGAATTCATCAGTTGAAAATAATAAATGTGAAATTAGTACAAAAGAGTGTTTTATTTTTAAATTTAAATATCACAAACAAATAATTGATAGTGAATACATTAAAAAGTGACCCATGACCAACTGTTGGTTTTCGTATCCTCATAATTTTGAGTTAAGAAAAGATTAAAAGGCACTGTGCCGATTTTGTAGACGAGCAAGCTACAATTTTCAAACTTAAATGTACGCCCAAGAATGTAATCTATATCTGAAAAATATGTTTTTGAATCTTGCATTTATAGCGAATGGCCATTATTTTTTTCAAATAAGGTTAATAAAAATAATAAAAATTTCTTTTTTATGTAAAAATGTGTTTTTTTTTTAATTAATTGTATAATCTGAATCCGTCGATCTGACTGACGTCAGTAAACAACAATGAGAAATGATTATATTTTAACAACTACAAAACGTCCCAGGATTTCTATGAATGACTGACAGACCAATTCAACTTTTTCAATCTCGGGGATTCCGCGAAATGTTATGCTACTTAAGCAAGCATACGTCAAATAGATGTTTTGACAATGAATGACTAGCAGTAAGTTCATTCTTCTTAATTTGAATAAGCGAATTATCTTTTATTTTACCTCGTCACATCCATTAACGTGCCCAGGAATAATTTAAAGCAGGCATTCACATTTTGAAATAAAGGTGTTTAAGACAACTGAAAATGTTTATTAAAAGGTGCCAGCAATCGAAAAAGTTACCGGTATCTTTTTAAACCGTATCCACTGCCAATGTGAACCATACAGACGAATTATAAAGTATCTCAACAGAAGTTATTACTTACTTCCTAACCGCCTTGTTAAACAACAATTTTAGGAAAGGGTATGCAGTAGTAAGGTTGAGAAACCTATATAGGATTGGTGAGGAGTAGGGGTGCTTACTTTTCTGAGACAATTCCTGCATATTTTTCCCAAAATTTAGATATATGATTTAACATACCTTACCTAAGATTCTGGAACCTAATTCATTTTATGAATAACCCAGGCCAATCTTGGACGGTTGGCAACCCTACTGGAGAGTCATTAAAATAATATTACAGAGAATCATATTTAGAAACAAAACTTGACGTGTATTGAAAAAATGATTAATTTAATTTCATTCGTAGATTAAAAAACTTCAGTACATTAAACATTAATGTTAGGCGTTGTTGAATTGGTTAAATATACATACTCAACATCTCGATTTTATCAAATACCCTTTTTGACTCAGTTTCTTAGCTATGCCACACAAAATAAGCAAACCCTGTGTTGGTTTTAATGAATTTAACTATGTCAGGCAAACAGTTATGAATGATGGAAAAAATAAAATGCTTCACAATATGATTTCAAAATATTTATCTTAGAAATCAACACAATGGAGTTTATTAATCATTTTAAGAAACATTGCAGAGGTTTTAAAGACCGATAACACTGTGTACATTTTAATAAACAGAAAAATGCATTAAAAAGTGCTAAATGTAATGCCAACTTGTTTTTCAGTCATGTATGCAAATCAAGACAATTAGCAGTATACATATACTACAAATTTTTCAGGTGCCGACAAAGTCAAAAATAATGCAAATTTTCCCCACATTATTATCATTCCAAGAAAATCATTTGACCATTCAATGTCCAATGTTGCTTTATTATTAGGTAATTAGAGGTAGGTAGAATGATTCTATCAGGTCTGCGGTCGGGTGGTCAACGCCGTTGGCTTCGGTTACGGAGTCTGTGATTTATACAAATTCCCTCTCACTCCTCCTTATCCTTAAAATGACCCGTAGTGCGTGTGATAAGTGGACTGTTAGCCTTAACCTAACAATATCTTTTTATCACTACTTTCTTCAAAATAAGATAAATTTAGCGACTAAGATAAACACAGCCCTCGTGGAAACTGATCTGTTGAAATAAATTCAATAAAGAGTGCATGTGCTCCACATTGGAAGGGGATATGATTGAAAAATATAATTTATATTCTATACGTAATGTTGAAACACTTGTGATGAATATTTCATAACAATAAATATGTCGTTAAATAGTTAGGTATATTATTATAAAAATCGATTTTCTTAAAACTATTTTTCGATTTATCTTAAAAAATCAGAAGAATTTTATTAAATTATTACATAAAATTTCTCAATCAAGTTGAGCTCGTTTCAGCTTGACACCCTGATTAAATAAAATAATACTTCTTTTGAGCAATGACGTACACTTATTTAAACAGTTATGACAGAGAATAATGATAAAAACTTAAAACAAATGAACATTGATTACATAATTTATGATTCATTTTTTTTCCACACGCTCGATGCGTCTTCAATATTATGATTTAATTAAATATAAACAAATAGGTCACCAATAGACGAAAAGCAATATATTTTTTAGAGCCATAAATTGTCCATTTCAAGCCACATATGATCTCACGTTGAACGAAACAGGGTGGCTATTATTTATTATTATACTAATGGCAAGATCCGTGCCGCATTCAACTCTTAGCTGAATGTATTAACGTAATTTTACTGTACAACACTGCAACAAGTCTATCCACAGTTAGAATCTTTGGAGGTTATTTGTCACTAACCTTCATTTAAAGTTATTTTCACTTGATCAGTGACATTTTCACAGACTTCACGAAAAAAACAAAGCTCGTTGTTGGAACAACGACTCCACACATTTACATTTCGACTGCGGAAAGTAAAAAGGACGTAACCCATACTTTTTCCAAAACAGGTTTTTATCGATAATCACAATGTATCAAACTTGATACACGTTCTATCAAAAGGATGCAAGCTGAAAATGCCGAATTAGTTTCTAAATCTAAATTTAGCTTTTAAGTTTGAAGAAAATGACATTGTAAAAAGTTAAAACCAAGAAAAAAGACTTAAATAAAGGGTTTTCCTAGATAATTTCTTTAATTAATATTAGATTATGTCAATTAAACACTAGTTTATAAGTCTCCGTGCACTTCAAGGTTGTGTATAATTCAAAATTTGCATATGGCCCAAAATCATCAAAACACATTTTTTGCGCCTCCTGTAAAATTTGATATGTGTAGGTTACGTTCTTTTTCATCTCCACAGTCGATATGTATGACGTTGACAGATCCGTGTAATTTTTTGTACAAATTTTCAAATAACATTGAACTATATCTAGATTTATAAGATAGATTGGACATTATTTATTGTATAGACGAGTATCCTGGAATCGGTGTTCATAAGAGTATCCCAAATGTGACCAAAGATTTTTCATCGGTTTCTAGAAGCACTTATGTCTAATATGTTTATAACTTAATTAAATTGATTATTTATTACATTCATAAATTTACATTTGGCAAACATGTGTAAGAACAATTGCCATCTCATTAAATTAACAAAATATTTATTTTTGGAATAAATAAAATCTGATTTCAAAATCTTAGAGTCATTTTTTTCTGAAACTAAAAAACATTCTAAGTAAGTGTCCGAGCGTCTTCCAATAATAACGTCACTGCTCTATAGACTAGTTTTGCGCTAGTTTATTAATTAATAATAATACAACGGAATATAACTGACAATCACTCACAACTAGGAGTGGCAAATAGTACCGGACGAATATATTAAAACCGGTATTAGGAACCGAAGTAAAAAAAATGAATCTGCCAATAAATATCGCAATACCAAACGAATTAATCAATGCCAGTATGTATTTCAACAACCCCCAATAAAAAAATATCATTTACGAAAAGTGTTATTTTTACAAATCAAAATATGGCCTTTCTAAATAAATCTTTCAATCTCCTTTTTTCTCAGATTGAACGCTTTTTATACGAAGTTGTTAACTAATTAATATAATATGTAGTTATACGACTTTTTTAGATTCAAAATATTTTCAATCGTCGTAAACAGTTTTATAAAATAGTGTTAGAGTGTTAGAAATGCCAAAAGTTTGTATTTTCAAAACAGTGTTATTGGTATTGAAAAATCAGCTAATTTACCGGAATACCGGTTTCGATAATACTGGTATAGCAATCCCTACTAACAACTATATATTCAGCGTAGGTACATCACGTGTAACCATCACGCATCCATCAATAGTTGCGATTCAACATCACAGGCAAAAAACATCACACATGCTCACTTGCCCAAAGTTCGTAAAAAATATCTATAAAAAATGCACGTTGGATTGTACATCAAACGTAACAATTAATGCTTTAATCATAAGCTTGTGTTTGAGGGGCAACTGATGATCTCGCTTACATTATATTATCTTGTGCAATATTTTTAATGTTAATTTCTTAAATCATAATTCAAAATACAGTGAAACAGCGATTCTACGTTTTTCTAGGGACCGTAATAAGCAAACGAACAATGCGGTAAGCCGATTATGAGGGAAATCTTCAAATAATACCAATATACATGTTTAATTCTTAAGCAACCTATTTATTTATTTATTTTTTTTATTAAGGAATACATATTGCTTAGAATTACTTAATACATGCTAAGCTGCTTATTTGCAGTTTGGCACCTAAATTTTAACTATACTAACTATAGTTCTGACGATGGCGAAAGCCGAAATAGCTATCAACGCATACAAATTATTAAAAACTGTAGAAATAAAATACTTTGATATTTTTACTCTCTGATGATGGAGTTCTACCAAGTAAATGCCAAATCAATTAATTAACTCTTTTTGTTATGTCAACGCATTTTTCTCCCGGTTTTTTTCAAGGTCTTGATTTGTTTTCAGTTTCTTAGCTAGATTTATAATTTAATTCATTTAGGCATTTTAGTTGTGAGTAAGAAAAAATGGTGAAACGAGGAAATGAGAAATATTCAACAAAAACGGTCAATCGGAGTAAATTTGAGACGCGACTATTATATTTAGACGATAGATTGAAGAAATCGGGGAACGATTTATGCGGTATCATTTAAAATTGTTATTTTGGGTGTTTTGCCGTGACTATGAAAAATAAACGATCCATGCGGGGAAACGAATAATGTGAGAACGGTAGATCGGGGTTCCACTGTAAATAAGAGGCTTGTGTAGTGCTTTCCATTTTGTCACGTTTCTTATATGAATTGATGAACAAATAATAAAAATTGCCAATATTTAAAAAAAAAACGCAAATAGTGTCAACCCAACTTGCTGTCTTCAAATAACAACAATTTCATGGCAAACTAAAAAAAGAATACGTCAATATCTTGTATGAATTCTTGACATTGACCATCGACGAGAAAATCTGAGATATGACAAATTTATGCAAGAAGAGTTTCTATTGAATAAATATTACGTGACGTTCCTAGATAAATATTTACCGAGCGTTTCGCTTTCAAATAACATAATTTTCACGGTAAATTAATGTAAAAAAACACCTGTTTTATTTGTCAATTCTTCATAGTTATTATTGTCGAAAAATCTTTGATGGCATATTTATGTTTCTGGTGGTCAGAAATACTCATCTGTAGACACCCAGATGTCAGTTAATCAACTCAATAATATAATAATAAGTCTTGGTTACCGTCCTTTGAACAGAAATTTCAATAAAACCGTTTCAAAATATGAAGAAAAACGTCGTCATCCTCAGAAATATGCTTAAACTTACACATTGCTCAGCTATATATACTGGCTCCGAAGAGATACAAAATGCATCATGTTATTCACTCTAACATCCTAATTCAAATAACAATTACAATATTGCACTTATTAAATGTGATTCTAGTGTTTCAAAGGACGATAAGAAATCTGGGGTTTTTTAAAACATTAATTAGGATATATTAAATTAAACTGATATGTATTATTAATAACATTACATTAAATTTATTAACTATGGTTTAGTGTTTCGCAAAACAATAAGCAATATGGGATTTTTCAAGGTAAATATCATTTTTCTTCGGTGTTTCTGATAACTTACACTATATTTGACTGTTTCCAAAGCCCACATGGCATCTTTATCACCTCTTTCAGTTCATTCAATGTGTTGTCGCATTGTTTTTCCCAAATAATAGACCATAAATGCTGCTATTGAGCCTTGATTCATGCATGGGCTGTAATACAGAAGTGGTATCCAGAAGTAAGAATACTTGCATTGACAGGAAAATCAGTACTCAGAGCTTCAAGTTCCGGCGCATTTTACATTACCAAAATACCATGAGGCTCATCTTCAATTATTGCTGCGCCGAAGCAAAAAAAATATCAGTCCATTAATAATTTTTTGCCACCCATGCTTAATAGTTATTTTTCCCAAAGACAATGTTTTGTTTTTCGAGTAAACTCTTGTCTCAAAGAGTTTTCGATAGCTCCCCTGAAAAAAAGAGTGAGAGGATGCTTAGCTGTTTTGTATTGAGTAGCAGTTTATTCCCTGGAAATAAACGTTAACTGAAAATATAATGTGCAAATATGTAAACGAGTAAGAAAGATAACAAGCGCGTGCAACCACAAGAAAAGTGCCGAAACAAAAAGACAATTAAAAATATATAACTCATTTAACGAATCCGCACATAACGGGGTCGCAAGTAATGGGGTACTTACAACATAATATTATAAGTAAAGAACATTTAGTGACAATATAAAAGCGATGAGTTTTAAAAAATTAAAATAGTAACATATTATAATTAACTTTCAGTACAATCGTTGCAAATAATTAGCACGCGTGTAGCCATTTCGTTTTTTCTGCGAACCTGCTTACATTTTTTGTATTGAAAAAAATACACTCGTGATTTATTCTACCGACAAAAACTCATCACGAGCTTACTTTGTATCACGAGATGAACATAAGCCATTTATTTATAATTTATAAACCACTGGATTTTTATATTAAAATACATAAATTAAACTAGTTAAAAGTGCATTAAATAGAAAAATATGCATTCATCGCATCACAGCGAAATAGTCTGTTTGTCTTTTGTTTTATTTTTTTTCCATTTTTCGTTAAAAAATCAACAATCTCTACTAATTGGTAGTCTAAGATGATTTCAAATAAAACGTTAGAATTGGGCAGTGGCGTAGCAAAGGGGGTTTGGTAGGAGCGGAGCGCCCCGGGCGGCACGTTTTTGGGGACAGCATTCTCAAAAATACATACAATATTTTTCGAGAAATTATATGTATACATAAAAAAATAAGTCTTCCTGTAGCAAAAACTCTGAGTTCATAGATAAAAAATAGTAGAAGTGATTTAAAAACAAAATTAGAGGAAATATTGGGAGCGGCAGAACCCTTTCCTACACTACTGGAAGTGGGTAACTTAACTTTTATTCGATTTATTATTCTAGAAAAAGATTTTACTATCACTTCCATAAGAATTTTTACTGTTGGGACTGAAAAATATGTCGATAATAAAGGAAGAATCATTTATACGCAAGGGATGCAGCTAATGCTTGTCAGTTTTCGAAAATGAAGATTAAAAAACTGATTTTTTTTTTAAATTTACGACATTCGACAGTCGGTTTTTTTCAATTTGACAACACGATTTCTAATATAAGAATTTATTCAACACTATAATCTATATATATAATATTTTTAATTGAAGCTGTTATATGTAGTTTCAAATAATAGAGATAAAATAATTGTTGTTTAATAATCAGTATATTATGTCAATTGAAATTATTATACATAAGTTTATTTTTAAAATATTTTTGTTTAAATGGTTGAATTGCTTTTTTTTGCAAAACTTCCAAAATTTGGTTTAACCGGATTTCTGGAAATATTGGATTTTGGATACCGATTTTTTAAAAAATCGGGTTTTGTTCAAGCATTTTGTACGTGCAGCTTTGCAGCATTTAAAGACGAGTTGCCTCTGAAAAACACATCTATAGATTGAATAGTAAATTTTATATAAGACCCAGATTGATTTAACTAGCTTCCAAATTCAAAAAAAATGAATATGTTACTTAAGTTAGTAAAACTGGTTATAATTTTGAATTTTTTTGTCTTCATTGCAATCCATGAGTATTAGCAGTAAGCAATATCTTACTTTTTTTTGATTTCTAGGAATACAAATCTAATAATTTTAAAACCTTTAGACAAATTTTCAATTTCATATACTCTGCTTAGAGTGCATGAATTTAAACTCCTTACTATTTTTTTAAAACGATGCTTTTCCAGTTTTAACGGGGTCCAAGTAGAAATAACTTTTTAGCAATATCAAAATGCATGTGTAAACACAACAATGGTTAAGTAATGTTTATTTCATATACTTACTTAAAAGTTCAAATAAACGCATTTTAAGCAATCATAATTGGCAATTTGCAGGAAGATAAAAGCAATGAATTCAAAGAAATCATAAAGACACACAACGTAATATGTTTGAATATAGAAGAAATAATAAACATACGAAATAAATAAATTATATAATACTTAAGCTTAAGAAATATTTTCAAATTTATTTGACGAAGACGTCCATCAATAAAATAATTTTAATCATATATCTTTTCATTAGATTTTTCTATCCTTTTTAAAGAAAAATAGTAGATATGAATTCGATTTTTCAGTTCCAAAGAGTAACAAGTCAAAAAAATCTGTCTAAAGTAAAGGGAAATGATAAGAATACCAGTTTCAAACTGTATCAATTGGTAATCTGTGATTATTTTAGAATGGCAGTTAGATTATTATATCAAACAGTAAAAATTAAGAAAATCCTATGAAAACAGTTTGGAAACTCGACTTATCAATTTGGGATATTTTATAAATCCGCACAGACCCTCTTTGTGGAGGATACTGGATGCCTACGGGATTCCGCCAAAGATTGTGGCCATTATCAAATCCTTACATGAGAATAGTGCATGTTGTGTGAGAATCGGTGACTCAAATACCGAATGGTTCGGGGTCACTACCGGAGTGAGACAGGGGTGCGTTCTTGCACCGTTCCTGTTTATTATTATCCTTGACTTCATACTTCGCAGGTCAATTCCGCCTGATCGAGGTGTAGCTGTTGGTCCCGGTCTGAAGCTGTGTGACCTTGAATATGCCGATGATGCTGTAATATTCGATAAATCCATTGAGGGCATCCAGGAGACTATTGATGGGTTAGGAACTAACTCAGGTCGCATTGGTCTAAAAATTAATACTAGTAAGACCAATGTGATGTGTAACCAAACCTGTCATGACTCTGATAGGACCCTCACCAGCGCGGGACAGATCATCGAGAGGGTTGACAGCTTCAGATACCTCGGCGTACATATCCCCGAAGACGGTAGTACAAAAAACGAGCTCGCCATTCGTTTAGGAATGGCTGGAGCCACATTCAACTCAATGCGGACTGTCTGGGACACACAGCTGTACTCGATTAAAACCAAATGCCACTTGTTCAACGCTTGCATTCTGCCGGTAATGCTTTACGGTTGCGAATCATGGCACCTGACGAAGACTCAGAAAAACCGTATACTGAGCTTCGAGAACAGATGCTTGCGTCGGATAATGGGGGTGAGGTGGTTTGATTTTGTGAGGAATTCAGAGATAAGGGAGCGTACAAGACAGCGTCCCGTCACGTCAGTGGTTATGGAGAGACGTTGGAACTGGCTGGGTCACGTGCTGCGGATGCCTCCGGAAAGCCTCAATCCTGCCTGCCTCTTCTTTCGACCGGTGGGATTCCGGCGTCCTGGACGTCCGTCGGGTACTATCCATAGGATGTACTCGGCGGAACTGAGGGATGCTGGCATGTCATGGGAGGAAGCAAAGCTATTGGCGGGAGACAGGGAAACATGGAGGTGCCGCGTGGCGGCCATATGCTCCACATAGGGAGCGAACATGGCCAAAGAAAAAGATGTTTAGGCATTCCGAGGATTTCACTAAAACCTATGAAAATTAGATGTACAATAGAAGATTGAACTACCCAAAATTTATTTCCTAATTATTTTAAAACTATTATTTTCGAGTTGTAATATTTTTGAATGAACATATCGATTTCACTTTTAAGGTGTTTACTGTCAATACTTGGTAGAATGGCATTATAATAAAAATAATAAAAAAAAATAGTACTTTTTCCACATAAAACTTATTGGATCAAGACCGGTTTCGCTCATGGTGAGCACTGTCACAGTGCTGATCCAATAAATTTTATGTGGAAAAAGTACTAAAAATGTTTTATTATTTATATATCGATTTCATTTCTTGAGAAATAAGTTCACCACTTAGAGTACACCACTGGCCCCCCTATCAGCCCTATACAGTAAAAGGTAAGTGGAATAAAACGCTAAGAAATGCCTTAATCAACTGAAATGTTGTTAAAATCCTAATAAGTAAACTAAATGATTGTAACAGTTTTTCCCATTGATAAATCTCGCTGTATAGAAATCTGAACCTTCTCACTAGAGGTATGCACAGGCCGAAATTTTACAAAATTACCTGGTCTGGGCCCGAGTCTAATACCACACTTGTTATCTGAACCCGGCTAAAAGCCCAGATTTATATTCCTCAGCCCGAAAAAGCCCCGTTTTTTACAAATTTACAACAATTTCCGATTCTCTATATCAGTGCTCCGCAACCTTTTATCTTCCAAAGCACACCGACGTGTTCTCTAAAATTTCGCGACACACCACAAGTAAAAATTTTCATAATATACAGAAATTACATTAGATTGTGTTTAAATATGAAATGAACCACAAAAGAACCATATCGATATTTTATAACCATGTCCACTACTAATGTAGAGCACATGTACCTACTCCTAATGGAGATTATTTTGAAAGAAAAGTTTCAGATTATTCAGATTTATTTACAAAAAAAAGAATCAGTCACAAGGCAGCACCTAAGTAGTGAAAAGTCCGTTAGTTTCCCACTTCAGTTAAATTTTCAGCATCCGTTATTAAAATATTTCTAACATTAAGTGGTTAAATTTATAATAACAAATAAACATTCTATCGATTTGGGTATACTATGTATGTACATATAACATTTTCTTCCAACCAAAAAATAATTATTTCTGCTTCTCTGTGATAGTGTCTTCAGAAATATTTTGTAGTATAGACCAAACTATTTGTTTTTTTTCGTTTATTAGAGATATGTGCCGCGGCACACCCAGCATCGCCTCGCGGCACACCGGTTGCGGAGCACTGCTCTATATAACTGATAATAATTAAAATCATCATGGCTGACTTATGACACGAACAGTCTGAAATATTTTTCTGAAGAAATAAATTCCTTACCCGGGACGGTCCCGAGCCCAAATCTCAATTGCACTTACCCCCCCAAACCCGCCCGACCGGGATGGGTTGGGGTCCGAGGGCCAGGCCCAGCCCTGTGCAGACCTCTACTTCTCACGCAACCTTAAGTGGTGAAGTATTTTTGAATATTTTTCATGTATTAGCTCTTTCTGACTTATTTTATATTGAGACCCATAAATGAAACATGAAAGAAAAAAAGTCATTTATTACCGCAATATATTTATTTAATTTTTTCTTTAATTAATCAGACAGTGCATCTAGCAAAATAAATATTGGAAGTGTAACTGTTATGTAACTGTAAGTGTAAAAAAATGATTATTTCAGGTCATTACCTTTTTAACTTGATTCTTTACTAATCATATAAATTATTTATTTTTTTTTACTTCTAGAATATTAGTAAGTTTGACCCTGCTTGTGAGATAATAATTTTCCGCATACAAAATTACTATAATAAGCGTGGTATTATCATTAATTTTTTCCCAAGTTACAAAAATATTATACGTCACCAGACTCGCTAATGACTTGTATTTATGTTACCTATCATTTTCTGTAAATTGTTTATGACAAGATAAGTAAAGCATCAGCTGAATATCAATTACTCCTTCCAATGGCATTTTCTTTGAGGTCAATATTTCTGAACAGATTCGTCAGCAATTGATAAAAATTTTCATTTAATTGATTGTATTACAAGTCCACTAAGATAGTCATAGCTCAAATAAAAGAGTAAAAATGTTATTTTTTATTTTTTCCTTGTTTCTTTACAGCAATGTACCTTACCTATGTTTCATATTTTATTATATTTTGAGATTTTTTGGGTATATCTAAAAATTATTCTATTCAAATCATTTCCATACAACTATTACGCCAAAATCATTGAAACTAAGGTTTAAATATCACACTTTTAAGGTCTTCACTATCAACTCTAGGTGGAAAGGCATTATATTAAAACAACCTGACATTGTATTTTTTAATAAAAATTACGACTCACATCACAAACATTTTAACTAATTGATTGAATTGACAATGAACACCTTAAAAGTGATTTATTATAAATAATAGGTGTACTTGAAATCAGTGGCGGTTCTAGGTACTGGGCTAGGTGGACTAAGCCCGACCTGCATTTTTCACCCAAAACTTTAGATGGCTGAATAAAAATGAACAGCAATTCGGCCGCTGAACAAAATAAATACATTTATAAGCGTCACTAACCTTCCCCAAATGAATATAATATCTTTGTTTAAATTTTCCTCTATCAATATAAGACAATGGCATGTCTACCTACAATAATATTCTCGATTGTTTTTTATTACAATTTTAAGCTGAGCCGGCATAAAAAAAACAATAACCCTATAAATAATTCATAGAGAACATTCAACGTGACGTCAGTCTGGCAACACCTATGTACATGCTATTGGTCAGGGGCTGCGGCTTTCTAGCCCAAAACCATAGACAATATTTCTTTACACTGGAACGCAATCTAGCACGATTCGATTTTGTTTGTATTTGTATGTACGGAAACGTCATCAAACACACAGGACTGTATTTCAAATTTACTGGCTTCTGTCATTCATCAGGGGCTAAATTGAAATTAGTCCATGGCCCATACAAACATACCAATATCTTTGTATTCTATGAAAGTGACAGGTATCGAATCTCAGTGACAGTTCTGTATTGCTTTTTTTACTTGTTATTTCACTTTGAAAGAGACAAATTTAAGGTCACGTATTATTATTTCTTACTTACATTAGCATTGATTGTATTATATAGTAATTTATGCTTTGCAGTAGTGTCGTAGTATTTGTTAATTTGCTTGTAGATTAATGTATAAGATGAAGTGGAAGCATGCAAAATTTCGTAAATAGTATACAATGCTATGCTTTTCTCTAGCCCACCCAAGATTTCAGGTCAGGAACCGCCACTGCTTGAAATTAATATCACTTATTTCGTTATCCATTTTCAACGGTCAGTTGCTCTCCAACCGCGCTACCTGCCAGTAGTGCATTGTGTTAACCTTATACCCAAACTTATTAGAAGTGAATTTTAGTTCATAAAATTCCAATTCCATTACCCAATTAGAAATGAATCATTTAAGATTTCGACTGAAGGTGCTTGGTGGAATTTCAATATTAAATTTGAATCGTTCAAACTATGTACATTCTCACAAATTTTGTCATTAACGACCCGGGTTTCGCCTTTCGGCATCTTCAGGCATTCAAGTGCACGGATGAACTTGAACTGACGCTTAGCAAATGAAAGTTTCGTGTTATATATAAGATATAAATGCATCACTGAGTCCAAAGCCACTGCTGGCGAAAAGAATGAGCCCATGGGAATTCCAACAGATTTGACTAGTGAGCAGTTTCAAGAATTATATAATTTGTTTGTCGGCAAAGGTTTTATGATTATATGATTTTATGGTTATATAGGGTATAGAAGTGGAGATGTGGGAAAATTTGATATTTCGTTTAAAATCGGAAGATTTTGCAGCTGTGCTTTGTTGATTTCTAAAATTTCTTGGAAAAAGAGCTTATAACTGTCCGTATTTGGGTGTAACATTTTTATCCCTTGTTCCTGATTGAACACGTGTCCTTCCAATATTAAGTGATTAGCAAAAGTAGACGTGTCTTTTTTTCAATCTAAAGGCTGCCATATGTTCCAAAACCCGGATGTTCAGTGTTCTTTCTGTTTTGCCGATATAAAACTTTGTACAACAAGAGCATTGCAATCTATAAATCCCGGATTTATTTAAGTAATGTATTTTATCTTTATTATTAACTAATAATTTGCCTAAAGAGTTTTTACAGTAAAAAGCAGGTCTAACACTATCAGCTAGTTGTTTTTTAATTTTAAGACTTGTATTTCCTAAAAAAATGATTCTACGCCAATACCTAGTATGATCTATGTCCTTTGACACTATACCTTTAAATAACATTTTTTCTGCAAGTTTAGTTTGTTTTTTTGATAAAAGATTGTCTATAAGAGACATATCGTATCCATTGTTTATGGCGATTTGTTTGATGATTTTCAATTCGATATTAAAGTTTATTTCGTTTAAAGGAACACTCACAAGTCTATGTATTTCTGAATGAAAAGCGGCTAGTTTATAAGAAAATGGGTGCATTGAATTTTTATGGATTACAGTGTCAGAGAATGTTGGCTTCCGAAATATTTTAAACTCGTGAGAATGATTTTCAATGTTAATATTTAAGTCAAGAAAGTTAATATTTTTGCCTCCGAATTCTAGAGTGAATTTAATATTTTTATCTAATGAATTTATAAAGTTATGAAAGTTAGTTATTTGTCTATCTGTTCCATTAAACAGGCAAAGAATATCGTCTACATATCGGAACCAATAGACTATAGGTTTGGCTTCTGTTTTGTTTATAAAAATTGTATCTTCTAAATAGTTCATATAAAACTCAGCTAACAACGGTGATAGGCAGTTTCCCATTGCAAGGCCTTCTGTTTGTTTATAAATTGTATTGTTAAATTGGAAATAGTTCTGGTCAACGCAAACATCTAATATATTTAATAACTCTTTTGTTACTATTGGGTTTACTCTACGTGCATTTAAGGTATCTTCGATGATCCTTTTGCATTTGTTGACTGGTACATTCGTAAATAAACTGACCACGTCAAATGAGATTAATTTTGAATTGCAAGGAATGATTTTATTTTTAAGTTTTTCAACTAATTCTAATGAATTTTAATTCTAATGAATAAAGATAAAATACATTACTTAAATAAATCCGGGATTTATAGATTGCAATGCTCTTGTTGTACAAAGTTTTATATCGGCAAAACAGAAAGAACACTGAACATCCGGGTTTTGGAACATATGGCAGCCTTTAGATTGAAAAAAGACACGTCTACTTTTGCTAATCACTTAATATTGGAAGGACACGTGTTCAATCAGGAACAAGGGATAAAAATGTTACACCCAAATACGGACAGTTATAAGCTCTTTTTCCAAGAAATTTTAGAAATCAACAAAGCACAGCTGCAAAATCTTCCGATTTTAAACGAAATATCAAATTTTCCCACATCTCCACTTCTATACCCTATATAACCATAAAATCATATAATCATAAAACCTTTGCCGACAAACAAATTATATAATTCTTGAAACTGCTCACTAGTCAAATCTGTTGGAATTCCCATGGGCTCATTCTTTTCGCCAGCAGTGGCTTTGGACTCAGTGATGCATTTATATCTTATATATAACACGAAACTTTCATTTGCTAAGCGTCAGTTCAAGTTCATCCGTGCACTTGAATGCCTGAAGATGCCGAAAGGCGAAACCCGGGTCGTTAATGACAAAATTTGTGAGAATGTACATAGTTTGAACGATTCAAATTTAGAAATGAATCAATTTGAACCGAGTCAAGAATTCGTATGAAATTTGATGCTATATTTTTTGAAGAAAGAGTCAGCAACAGTTGCCACTAAAAATATTTGTGATGTTCTGGGGGATATTCTGGACGTTCGTTAGATGGTTTTGTAAATTTCGATTAGGAGATTTCGATTTGAAAAATAACCGTAGATGTGGAAAACCCACTAAAGTGGATGATGTCATACTGGCTGCTGGAATTGAAACAATCCACTCGGATATTCATGGCCAAGCGTTCAACGGTGTTAAAAAATCGGCAAAGTGTGGAGACCGGGCAGATGGATACCACATGAGCTAAGACAAAAAAAAAACCAAGTGAAAAGAAGAGAATACGGCGAAAATAACATTTTTTTTTAAATAGTCTCGGACGGAAAATTGTTAGACATCTACCATACTGTCCGGACATTGCTCCTTCTGACTACCACCTGTTTCGTTCAATGCAACATTTCTTAGAAAGAAAAAATTACGCTATATAATAATATATTAATCTATGATGTGAATAACGGAATATATTGTAAAAAAACTTTTTTATTATTAAAATGACATTTCGGGTACACCTAATTTGAATGTAAAATTTTATTAGATTTGTCATTTTTCGAGAAAGAAGACAATCATTGCATTTTGATGATGCCATTCATAGTAGGGAGAAGAGATTCACAACCCCTTGCTTAACAAAGCAGTTGGGTAAAAAAAAAACAATGTCCACTCCCAATGTGGAGCATATGGCCTCCTAATGCAAGTATCTCAACAGATTTTTTTCTACTGTTAACTGATACTCAGTTGATCAAACGTCTCTTTTTCAAAGAGAGTAGTGATAGAAGGATAGAACTAGAACAGAACTAGTGGTTAACTAATCGCTCTCGCTAAGCCTGTTTAACCTTTTGACCGCGGCTCGGATCCAGATCGGTTCAGATTGGGCTGCTATAGCAGTCCACAGCGGTCTAAGGGTTAAGATAGGATGACTGGAAGGGAATTCAAAACATCACATACCATCCGACAGAAATGCATAAATCATTTGAAAAATCAATCAATAAAAACTGCCTATACTGGGATTCTAACCCGTGACCTCTGTGTTATAACGACGTTGACACTCAACCACGCAGCCGGAAAAATATGTTTTATTATATGTAAACTGTGCTGGTTGGTGTTCAACTTTCGTTTTAACAAAAACATTGATAGAAATGAATAGTTAATGAAATAAGTTGTATTTTGTCAGCTGTCATCTAGTGTATTATTTTAGATTTTTAAAAGATTTACTCTTTGTAATATTTTTTAATTATTATTTCAACATATTTTTTTGAACATGATGGATGACTTAACCCCCGAGAGATGAGTGTGACCATATGGTCACGCTTCACAGCTTTCCCTATGAGTCCTGCTGTTAATCTTCTTTCTACCTGAATATCTTTGGCTTTACTCAAATTCGATTGACAAGGATGTTGCCTTTAGTAATTCGTCAGCTGCGGTTAGGAAGATACATTCCAAAAGGTCCTGAGTACACTGACATCTTTTGTAAGCTTATCTGATACAGTGGAACCCCCAATTACACTACCCCGAATTATGCGCTGGCTAGAAATATTCGCCGCAAATCCCCCAATTGTACGGTCGCATTCCATTGCTACGTTCGTTGCTGCTGTCCGCCTGGGCGGCTGCAGCAGGGGAGCTCAACTCTAATCTATATTTTCTAATGGAAATTTAAATCAGAGAATTTAATGTTATGTGCATACTATTTACTCATGGTGAAAAACTGCAACTGATTTTGAAAACTTTTTTTGGTTTTATTTATACAATGACATATGTGCGCCGCGAGAAAAGAAATACATATGAATTTTTTTTAACTTGTTTTATTTTATTTATATTTTACACTATCTTTATGTAATAATCTAGCGTAATTTTATTGAAATAGTACATACATCGAATTATATCGAGTACTTAATTTAGGATTAAAATAAAAAAATACAAATAAGCATACATCATTCACTGTCAGAAAATATTCGGTTCCAATGATGGATTTTAAAGATCCGTAGAATGGCCAGGAGCATTATCAATAAGTAATAATATTTTGAAAGCAATATTTTTTCTAAAAGGGAATTTTTCCATTTCTGGAACAAAGCAGTTAAAAAACCAATCGCGAAATCAAATTCCCGTAATCCACGCTTTTTCATTTTCCCTCCAGTAAACGGGCAAATTAGACTTATCGATTCCTTTCATTGCTCGTGGGCTTAAAAAATGACTGACAACCATTGGTTTCGTTATATAACTGCCCGATGCATTACTGCAAAGGAGAACAGTTATTCTGTCTTTGGCAACTTTGAATCCAGGTGTAGATTTAACGGTTTTGGAAATAAATGTGCGTTCTGGCATTTTTTTTCCAATCATGGCTTGTTTCGTCAGCATTGAATACTTGGTCGGGTGTGTACCCTTCATCATCAATAATTTATGTGTAAATTTTTCTGCACCTTCGTCATCGGCAGATGCACGTTTGCCGCTCATTTTAATGCTGCGCAGGGAAAATATATTGAAAAATCGGTTAAGCCAGCCATTACTTGCTTTAATTCGAAATGATTTTCAAAAGCTAAATTTGAATCATCAGTCTCTCCTTGTTTCAAATATGCATATATTTTTAATGCTTTGTGTTTTATAATTCGGACACTAAGAGGAATATATCTTTTATTACAATCTTCTATCCATATTTTCAGATGAACCGATAGACACCCACTGTCTTATTTTACATTCATTTCTTTTCATCGATCGAATTGTAGATTCATTTATATAAAATTCTTTGGAAATAATGTAAGCTCTTACGCCTCTGCTAAGTTTTTCTAAAATGGTATATTTTTCTTCGATAGAAATGCGTTTTCTTTTTATTTTAATTCCGTTTTTTTGCATGACTGAAAAAATATTTTAATATAATAATAAATCGCGCAGTCAGTAAAGTTTTTTAAAGATTTAAAATTAATTTGATGTTATAGATAAAGCAAAAAGTTTTTAGTAATATGTATTTACCTGAAAGTGCAAAAGATTGACCACGCCGCAAAACTTCGCATACAGTCAAATGTTGACTAGCGTCTGTGTATTCAACACATAGCTGGCGTCTGACGTATGCGGGATTTTTCGCGCGCTTTGCATTTTGTCACTCAGTCACCAAATATTTCGTCAATATTTTTTTTTTGCAAAAATTAAGAGAAATCTTAGTTTTGCATTTTCCGCGGAAAACCCCAAATCCCTAATTTTGTATGAGATTCACACCCCCAATTACACTATCCCCGATTATACGGTCCCGAAGATCGCATAAATGGGGGTTTTACTGTACCTGCAGATATAGTAAATCGCTAAAATTCTTACGTCGTCATATTATAGTATTCGACGTTTTTGTCATGGTAAATGGAGATGAACGCTATACAATCAATATATTTATATGTAAGCAAATGACATTTGGTTTAGATACAAAAAACACCGCCGGAGCGCTATCTACCTTGCTCAATGGATGAAATAAGCAAATCAATTCATGCACTGACAGATAATTTGTGTTATTCATGAATTAGGCAATTTTTTGCCTATTCCATGTAATAGGCAATTTCATGGATTCGCGAAACATAATATATATGATATAGTCCAGTATATATGATATAAACCAGTGTCTGCCAAACTGTGTGCCGCGGCACACTACTGTGCCGTAAGAAGTCTCAGGTGTGCTGCGGTGGAAAAATCCTTAAAATTTAAATAATGGCTTTTTATTTCAATTTTCTTCAATTTAAATAAATTCAACATCTACAAATATTTGTCACGTTCATACATAGTGGTCAACGCAACACATTTTCCCTTTTAAAGGTACATTTCCTTTAACCCATTTTTATTTGCTGTGCGGAGGTACAAGTCCCATTCACCAGTGTGCCGTGAAGTAAAAAAGATTGGCAGACACTGGTCTAAGCCCACTCAATGCCAGCGACCTATCGTGGCGTTTGCAGCTATAGTGTATGTCATTTTAAAATAAACATATTTAGTACTCACCAGACAGCAACTGGAACATTTTAGATGTATAAAAATTGATTTTGAAGTAGATATCTATGGCATAATTCTAATCCAAAATGGGCAGGCATGAAAAATAAATCAACAAACTGGTTTATTGAAAGAAAATTTCCCATATATTATTTTGATAAATTAAGTTACGAAACAATTATAAAAACGTATCACATATAAAAATTAAAGATTTAGAATCCAGTAAGAAAAACAGGACAGATGACATGCGATAGAACCCATAAATAATTAATGATCAAAATAAAATGATGTAACGAGAAACTTATAGGTAACTTTAGTTTAAGATTCACAAAAAATACATGTTGACTTAAAAATTATCATTTTGTACTATTGTAATAGGTGATAAATATTAAAATGTTACACTGCCAACTTATTAATAAACAATACATGAATTGACAAAATCTTACTACCCAATCCTAGAACAAACTATAATCTGTATAAAAATTGTTGAACATAAAGAAGACAACATATTGAGTTCATATTTGCCACTATTAGGTTTATTGAGATTGAGGAAGATCAAAATCATATTTATAAAAAAATATTTTAATTTGATAGTGGAAAAATATTTTAGTCTAGAGATTGGGTAAAACACTGTTTTTTAATTGAAATAATATGTCATGGATCACCAGAATCCTTTTAAATAAATTGATGCATTAATAATTTCAAATAAAATTTATGAAAAATAAATATGTATTAAAAACATTTGCTAATTAAAATAATTGTAACCAATTGAGTAACAATGACTAAAATATCTTTAAATGTATGCGATAAATAAATAGAGATATTTTCCTATAAGCTACTCCGATGACAAAATGACTGAACTCAAATCGCTTTCATAAGAAAACAAGGGTGCAAACAATTGAGTCAAGGGGTGCATACTATAAGTTGGTAAATTTCCTACATATTTTTTATTATTGATTTGCTTTCTTAAAGTAGTCCTTGCTCCCTGCTGGATTCGGTTTTATGGTTGCTGCATTAGTTTCTGGATGCCAATTTGCAGGACAAACTGAAAAAACATACAGCAACATTAAAGTCATTAAAATATTGTATTTATAATTCAATATAAATATATTGTATTTATAATTCAATATAAATCCCTAGTCAGAAAATCTTAGTAGAATTATTCATGTATACCTTCTCCGTGTTCATCAGCAAATTGGAAAGCTTTGACCAATCGAAGAGTTTCATCAACTGACCGTCCAACTGGTAGATCATTCACCGTTGACTGCCTCAAAACGCCATTTTTGTCAATAATGAAAAGACCTATAAAAAGGAATAGATGAATAAACAAAAAAAATAATTCATAACAAAATAGTTTGAAATGAAGTGGAAAAAAATATTTTTTACCTCTGAGAGCGATGCCATCTTTCTCAATAAGAACATCATAATCTCGAGCAATCTGCTTTGTAAAATCAGCTAGAAGAGGTATATTCAATTTTCCAACACCACCGTCCTGAAACGAAATCCATATAAAACAATTATCAGGGCAAAAACTAAACGTTTAATCAATCTCAATTTGAATAGTCAAAATATGAAGAAACAGCAAATAATCTTTAATCTTGATAATACAATTTTTAAAAACAAAAAATATTTTAGCCACATTTTTATCAGCACAATTGTGTACATGGATTTTAAAAACACTAGTGGAAACAACTCCCAACAAATCTCTCTCCATATATAATAATCATATAAGATCTTTGCATTAATCAAGTTCAATGATCTTCTAATTCTCAAATAGACAGCAGTTAGTTTCGTCGATTACCATTGAAAATGTCATATTGACATACTTGGACACTACAATTTACAAATTTTATTTGAAAAGAAATTTTAGTAGTGTTCCAACCTTTCTTTCAGTCTGTGTCCATGCTAAATGGCTGAATTTAGAGTCTGTAGAAATCCCAATAACCTCGCAACCAATTTTTTGAAATTCTTTTGCCTTATCACTGAAAGCTACCAGTTCCGTTGGACAAACAAATGTGCTGAAATATAACATTTTTAATTAATTTCTAAAAGGTTTTCCTAACCACTACAATTATTTACAACCTGAAACTTATTTGATAGAGCTTATAATTTTTCAATAATTTAGCTTTACCCCATGCAGAGTGTAGTGCTAAATTAAAGTGTCAAGGCGCTACGCTACTTATTTTCATTAACTTTAAATATTTCTAATCATTTCTTAAATATTTATTTTACCCAATAATTGCTAATAGTTTTCATAATATTATTAATACTTTATTTTCAATTAGAAGTAATGAGATAAGAAAGCAGATAATTGATGTATAAATAATACAGCACGCCTTAGATCAACATCCACCATACACGCCACTGGTTCCAATGATGGATTAATTTTTTTATAGAGAAAGGGAAATCAATATTAATATTAGATCATAAGTTTTATACCAAAATTTTATTCAATCAATACTTTGGGTCACTAGAATATTTGTATATTGAAATTTACACTAGACACTAGAGGTCTGCACGGGCCCGGGCCTGGCCCGTGGGGCGGGTTCGGACAGGTAAGAGCAATTGAGATTCGGGTTCAGGTCATCAGAAAAATATTTCAGACTTTGTTCGTGGCATAAGTCAGCCATGATGATTTTAAATATCACTAGTTCTATAGAGAATCGTAGATTGTTGTAAATTTGTAAAAAACGGTTTTTTTCGGGCTGAGGAGTATAATTATGGGCTTCGGGTCAAATTCGGATAACAAGTGTAGTATTAAACTCGGGCCCGGGCCGGGTCGGGCTTGAGTTTTTCAGGCTCGGACCGGGTAATTTTGTACTAGACTCTACTAGACACTTACACTTTCATCAAACCCCTCGATAGTTAAGTAGATACAAAATGCTTTATTATGAAAACATACTGAACAGGTTTGCCTATAAGTGCAAGATTATTGTCACCCCAAACATATGGTAGGCAGGTAAAGTGGTGATTGGTTCCAAAAATACCAGCGACTATAGAATAGCCATTTTTTTTAAAAATACTTTGACATTAATAATACTTCATATACTATTTCCTCTTTTGTTAGAATTGCAAGAGAATTCTTATCTCAATACTCTCGAGGCACTGTACTTATATTTTCATTGAGAAAGAACAATTACCATCAACAGTACAATTGAAAAAAATATTTGCAACAATAACAAGGTTTTGTCAAAAAATCAGTAGTAGATTCTTGTTAATACAGATAACAAATAGTTCACCAGTAAGCTTGTGGTTTTTGTTCATGAAATTACATCATTGGTGAACAATACACAATATTTGATTTACTATACTGTAATGTTAACATGAAAATTAATGAACTTTTTTTAAAATGCAGCGATTCCTTTTTAATGCAAGTTGGAAAAGTCTTACATTTGCAAACACTTAAGTGATTTTATACACTTACAATAATGAAATGATTTCGATTGTCCGATCCAAGCAATCAAAATATTTTCACTTTCAACTTTAGACTGACTGCTTTATTTTCCATTTATTCTGAAAATTCTTTATGATTTTCATGAATTGCAATATCAATTACAAAAAATTAAAGCAAAAAAAATCATTAATGTGTACAAAGTATTGCGGCAATCTTCAAATATAACTTACAAATCTAGCGGGTAAAATACAAGAACTAGATATTTTCCTTTGTAGTCCGCCAATTTAATGTCTTTAAAATCTCCATTTGCTACAGCTGTTCCACTGAAATCTGGAGCTGGCAGCTGCACGCGAGGAGATAATAAGCATCCACCTGTAATTTCAAAATACCACTTTTACTGTCATGTAACTTGACATGGTCTCGAAAAAAGGAAGGATTTTAAGGGGGTGATTACAGCAATTTCAAAAAAAAACATTTATTGTTAGCATATGAACAGACTATAAGATATTGTACAGTATCGAAAGCATGAGAATCGAAGAAAAGAATTGAATGTCACAATTAAGCAATGTCAATCTCTTAACTTCCTCGATAGATAAGCTAATGTAGGTAGGTAGGCAATTTATATTCGTTGTGTTACAAATTATATTCCAAAGAAGTATTTAAACTATAAATGCTTACTTGAGTGCAAAGCAGAATTGCTCACATGTTGAAAGGTGGGTGATGAAACCTAGAAAAGAAAATACTCATTATATTAAAATATAGTTATGTTTCATGCCGGTTCAAATAAAAATGTACATACAACTAAATGACATTCCAATTTGTGAAATTACCTTGGAAAATAAATTGCGCAATGCAAAAGACATCATTTAAGAACTTTTAATATTATGGTTTTCTAAATATGTATTCAATAAAACTCTTCGCCTGCAGTTAGAAAGAACAGTCTAATGTTTCAGGCAGAGACAATACTAATTTCAGGTTAGGTCGAATTCGGAATCAAAAATTGAAGGATTTCGGTAGAATCAAAGCGATGTTACTAGACTGTTAACATAGACTGTTAAAATGAACAGCTCAAAAATTGTACATAAATATTATTATCATACGTGCGGTAATATTTCATGACAAGGAATACTTAAAATTAAATCGAGATCTGAGTACTACGAGGTTTTATGTGTCGATATTTTGCCAAATTAAAGTAAGAATGAAGCAGTATTTACCTACATGCTTTATTGATACGATCTTAATATTTTGCTATATATGAACATGTGTGCACATCATAAGATATTTGTAGTACGTCAAAGTATTATTGCAATCTATAATGTTGTGCTACAAAGTTTTTTTTTAATTTGACATTAAATATTTGAATACCTTTAAATTAAATTGTTTTAATTTTGATTTGATTTTTTTAAGCCTATAAATGTTTTGCCAATGAAAAATCCAACTTTTTTTTTTTTTATTATTCGATAAACTTTTCTATTCTTTTCTGCATCACACCGAAGATGATATTTCCTCAATGATGCAGTTAAGATACATTAGGTACAATTTTAAAGGCAACAATAAATAATAATTACAACTATATAGATATTAATACAGGTTAATTAAATAACAAAGAATTGGTATGATTACAAGTAAAAACAATTAAATAATAATAAGCAAGAATGATAGTTAATGGGACTAATAAACAACTTTTAATTTTGAGACAGATGTGGTTAAGGATTGAATGGTGAGGGACAGGGAAGGTAAACTTTTTCTCCAAAAGAAGTAGCAAATTTCTTGAAGTGACAGAAATTTTCTGAAGACGAAACTAAATCTGGATGCCCGATAGGACCATCACGATTATTTTTACATGACAAAAACAATATGCTTCTTTCTACTGACATAATCGGGCAATTCCAGAGAATATGTTCTGAATCTTGATTAATGTCACCACAAGGGCAGTGTGGGCTAAGTTTAATTTTAAATGTATGTAACTTGGCATTAAATGCACCGTGTCCGGTGATAAATTGTGAGGTCCAGTGATCCGGAGAGAGCCAGGTTGCATTCTGACGAAAAGCAATATCTGGGAAAAATAAATAGGTAATTCTACCACGAAGGGACTTTGACCATCGACTTTGCCAAGTAGTTAAAACGGTTAATGAGCAGAGTTTTTTCACTTTTACTTTTAAAAAATCCTGTGAATCCAATGGGTGAAGAGTTGTGCGACCAATTTGCGCTGGTTTCCCGTGCAAAAGGTGATGAATTGCAGCTCGTCTTTGGACCTCTAGATCCAATGGAGTAAGTCCTAACATTACAGGAAGACATTCTGTTGAGCAAGTTCGGTAAGCTTTGGAAATAGCCAGAAGGGGAAACCGTTGTCCCCGAAGAAGTATTTGACATATTTCCTGTCGTTGGGTACACCTATATGCCCAACAACTTGCAGCATGACACGCAATACCAAGGAAAATAGATTTGTAATAAAGCCGAGACGTAGGGAATGTTAGCCCCCAACTTACCCTAGCCATACGTGCAGCCTTTTCGAAGCTTGTCTTAGCACTTGCTATAGCAGTTTTCACGTGGTCCAAGAAAGATATTTTTTCATCTAATATCACGCCGAAGTTTCTCAAGGTTCTCTGAACTGGAACTGTGATTGTATTAAACCTGACTATTGGTTTTCGCGTCAGTTTCCCTTTTAGCATTATACTACATGTTTTATGGGGTGCAAATTGTAGTTTTTTGTATTCTCCCCATGCAGCAACTTGCTTTAAACAGTCAGTTGAGAGCTGTTCGAGAATGCTTCTACTATTGCCTTGAATCCAACTAAAAATCCAACTAAAAATACTATGCGGATTATGCCACGTCATTCGTAGCATGTTCTTATATTTCATACATATTCAAAAATATGAATCCATTATGAGGGCCGGCGCCACCATACAAGCGAAATAAGCAACCGCCTAGAGCGCAAACCATTAGGGAGCGCATAAATTAAGTATTCAACTTATTTTTATATACTCTTACACAGTGGTAAGGAACCTGTGGCCTTAAAGTCACATTCTCCCTCTTGATTAATCTGATGCGGCCTTTTGACTTGTGCCTATTTTTTTTTTTAAATAAATCTGGATATTTTTTTAATAAATAGGTACACAATATTATAATGCAACACATTCACTTTGATCAAAAAAATATACGCAAGCGCTTGAAAAAAGAGCGTAATCAACCCATTAAGTGTTCGACAGTCTAAAAAAGGGGAAGATGTCAACATTTTCTTTTCTGCGGTCTTATGTAGAATCAGATAAATGAATGTGGCCTTTAGAAATGGAAAGGTTCCCCATCCCTGCTCTAACATTTACATTTTATTTTATTGTGATGTTTGTATTTATTCGTTGTAATTATGTATAGTATTATATATAATTCGAAAAACAAAGGTTGAGCAACTAAGTAATAAACAGTTCATGTAGAAAAACTTCAGTTGAGATACGTCCATTAGGAGGCCATATGCTCCTCATTGGGAGCGGACATGGATATATATAAAAATCTAATGATTCTGAATTGTTAAAAATGGGACGATTTGTTAAAAAGAGGACGCACCAATAACCGTTGCCTAGAGAGGCAAATAACCTCGCGCCGGCACTGTGCATTATGATAAGTAATGCAAGTGTTTACGTGTACTGTTAAATAACTAAGGATTTTACTAATTAAATTCAATATTAGTTTTTTTCGCAAAAATAATTATGTCTAAGATCTGGTCAGTTTGAAAATATGAATATTTGTAATCCTCGTATAATTTGTATTTTTTATGATTTTAAACCACCGAAAACAGTTGGCTTTGAATTTTTTAAATCTTCATACATAAAATAGTTTTTTCTAGAAAGAGTTATAATTTCAAGTAGCAAATTCACGTGAATTTCCAATTATTGATGACTGACACAAAATTATACAATCTTGCTTATTAAACTTTTTTTTGTCAATTTTTCGAAATTTTGCAAAAAAATAGGTACTTTCAAAAAAAGGGTATAGCTTTAAAACTATGTGACATTTTAAAAAAATAATTAGGACATCAGTTGTACAACACTTGTTGCATAATACTTTTTATATTTTAGCCAGCTTTTATTAGTGATAGTCAACTCTTGTATTTTTTAATATAGAAAATCGGGTATTTGTCATAGAATTATAAATTTCATCGAAAACGTAATAATTAACAAGCCAAATATACATGTGCTCCTGTTTATTTTATTTCAAAACAAAATTAGAAAACATAAAAGTTTATTTTTAACCTACAATTGCTTATATTTTGGTGGCCTATTTTTTTAAGTTATATTTTAACTGTCTGCTGATTTTTTATCGCCGAAATTACCGAAAAAATAAATGTTTGTGCATATATTTTCATATTTTATTTTTTAAATGATGCATCAAACATTTGTTATGCCATCTCTGTAGAGAATCTAAAAATTTGTCGCATTGGATGTACGTATTTCAACGCGTCAGTCAGACCGACGAAAAGACTCGTATACGAGTCATCCGTAGCCAATGAGTTAATTGGCGAGCTCACTTCCACATATTTATGTTTACTATTTGTATTTAGGTAGGTACCTAGCATAAAGAATTAATGTAGTGATGGGAGTTTGTATGTTTTCTGTAGGTGGAAAATAAAAAAATAGGGATAATGAGACAATGTATTCCATTTTCATAATGTTCGTTTTTTAATACGTATTCATTTTGTAATTAAGATAATACAACAAGTAATTATAATTCTATTTCAAAAAATAAATGTTATGAACTTCTGCCGTAAATTTCAATTTAAAACAAGTTATTTACTCAATAAGAGATAAAGCAGATGTTAATCTTTGGCACAACTGAAAGAATTTCAAATAGACAAAAATCGGTCAATACCCTTTCAGGATTGACAATTAGTGATAGGTAATTACCATTTTGCACTTTGCCTATTTATATTTCTACATTTTATGAAAGATATTTTTTTTTTGAAAAAAAGCATTGTCGTCTACATAAATTTCAGAAATGTTTTTTTAAAATTCTCCTCATTAATTAAATCAATAAATACTTAAGTTTGTACCAAATTTACTTGAATGATAGTTTTGAAATAAAAAAATCCAGCCACGGATTATGTTTGTTTAGAAAGAAGTCCATCGTGCTGATTTTGCTTTTACAAAATCTTCTGGCACATAAAATGTATTATTTCAATAAAATAATTCAGTGCATTAGTGAACATTGGTAAGCCAATGAAAATATGGTTTTGAAATTTGAACAATTTTTCAAAATATTATTTGGAATGAAAGGTATTTGAGTTATTCATCAACAACTTTGGAAATATAATACATTCATACAAAGTATTTGATTTGGTTGTATTTTATTTTGAACTTTTTTAGAATAGATTAGTATAATAATTTATAATCAATGTGTTTATGACAACATTTTTAAGCAATACATATTAACACATAGCTAGAGTCTCAATAAAATCACACATAGTTTTGACGATCATCCTGCATTCTTGGGGCAAAATCTTGAGGAGAACGCTTCAGTCTCATGCTGGATGGCTCTGAGTCGACTTCTGATGATGACATCGACATCAGATCGCAGGGTACCATTAACTATAATCAATTGTTGTTACATAAATATTATACATATATATTTTTGTCTCGTTTGTAAGTAGACACTTAGGCACATTATTATCATAATGTGCCTAGTGCCTACTTACAGAATTTTATAACCATATAATCAATCTTTCAGAATTTAAACTTAAATAATTCTTTTTTATTTACCATTTATATTCTGTGTCAATAAAATTCTTAATTATTTGAGTATAACTAACGCACTTTTGGTTTAAGCTTTTAATTTGAAGTTATCGTATGTTTTAATTCGTAAATTTTGACAGATTTTTTAACGTATTTTTTTATTTACACACCTTTTCATTCAGTGGCTTTCCTTGAAGAATATATCTCAATTTCTCGAGCTGGCAAGGGTTGGAGAGAAGCCTGTCAATGAGATTCAATTCATACATGCCATTGCCATTCCCCATTCCGTTCCTCTTTCCATTCGTCCATCCTCTTGAATATTGGAAGGTCTGGCCGGATACGGTAGTCAAGCTGATCATCATCAGACTAGCCAAGACCAGCGATGTAACAATGTAAGAGTTCATGATGGTTGTTTTCTTTGCCAGCAGCTGTGAAAAGAAAAAAAAACACCCATTAAATTAAATCATATGAATATTATCTTAACAATGCATTACAAGGTGGGTTAGTCAATAATATGAGATATTAATAACCGATTAATATGTATCTATTGTTATATAGGTATTATAAAATATCCGAGAAGTCATTGTTATTAGCCACCAGCATGTTTAGGAACCATAATAAATTGTACACCATGCTCCAAATCAATCATGATCAAGCAAAGTAGTGAAATTTTGTTTTTTTTTATTATTGAGATCGTTGAATCGTTAAATTTTTGTGGTATTTAAGATGAAAATAAATCCTATATTGAATACTCTCTATATCTTGTATTATAAGATATTATACATTGTTGACGTTTAAATGACGCTGTAAGAAATGTTATTTAAATCGATATTTGTCCATTGATTCGGACGTGAAATTAAATCGGGATTGTTAAATACCACATTATATTTAACTTTTTTAAATATTTTTCAACAACGAGAATAATTGATTTATCATACGAAGCACTTATTGAAGGACGGAAAAAATGTTCTTAAATACTGTGGATAAAAAAAACTTATTCTTGATTTCTCATATTCATTGCACAGTTTTTCTGAGACTTATAAGTTTTTTATCCTTCCTTATTTGCGCTTGATTTTAACTGGCAGTGTTGTATTGGAGTAAGAAAAACATCTATAATTGGCTTTGTCGTCTGAGGTGGAAATAAGTATCGTTTCCGGATAAAACCCGTGTACAAGTCAGAGGTAATTAATTGAGTATAATACAACAGTAAGTTAAATAATTCAAATACTCCCATAATAAATATGTATGATTAATATTATTATAGAAAAAATATTCAACTTCGTCATTACATTTTAAGCTGTGGTTATAAAACATAAATAATGACATTAAGGCTTTTGGATTTTATTTATAGTAATCACTGAGGTATAAAGAACTCGTATTGTTTTAATAAAACTTTATCCTCCGTTATTTAATATGTTCAAACGAAGATTTCTGGGACAAGAAAAAACACGAAATACTGGGATTGTGAGTAAAATTCAAAAGAGGGGCATATTCAAAGTAAGATATCTTCTAGGATTACGGTGCACTTTACAAGTCGAATTTTCTACGAGATGGTTGGTTTTTGTTTCTATAATGATCTGATTTTCAATTATTCATGATAAATGTTAGCATTCTGTGAGAATACAGACTTACTGATACCAATATTCGTTGAATTTTCGACAATATTAAAGAAATGAATACAATTGTTTTGATTCGATATTGCTAATCAACAGGCTTTACAAAAATCTTTAAATATGCATTATGTATTGCTTTATTTTTTTGTATATGTATACATACTATTATTTGACACGCATTAATTTTACTTAAAAGCTTAACTAAATTCCTATTCGTGAAAACATAATATCGTTTTTTTTAGCCTTGTAGTGTGTGGAGATTTAATTACAATGTGTTTAACGAGAACTGAATTAATCTTTGTTTTAGATGGGTATCAAGAGAATAGTAAGGTTCGGAAAGGGTAATTAGTTAAGTAATTACTCCGTCTTAAGCCCATTTTCAAGATTGCACAGTGTGGATGGGATGTTATAAATACATCATATATATCCGTCAATGAATTAAAAATTAAAATCGGGAATTCGAACATTTAACCGTACAGCCGAGTATAACAAATGTCCTAAAGCGCTACTTCTCGGCTACGGTACCGGTAAGACGATAATTGTATTGATAAATACAATATATTTAGTAAAAACGGTGTGATTGGATGATATTTTATAAATATAAAACATACCAAACCGTTTTGACTCTGTCGATTACTTTCGAAAAATAAAATGGTAAATATTCTAGCTTTTACTTATTTTAATATTCTGGTGTTTCATCGGTTGAAAGATTTTTGCAATCAAAAAATAATTCCACAAAAGATGTTTAATAGATGATCTTTTACTCTGAATATTTTACAATTCTTACAATAAGATCTTAAGAGCTGAATATATTTTTAGTGGGCCATAAAGTATTTTTTCTAGTTCTATTAAAATTTAAAAAAAAAAACAAATATTGGCGATATTTAGATACATCGATATCGTTGTTTGTTAAATTGATTATTTACTGCTCTATTTTAAATAACGAAATATCTTATTAATTCTATGATTCTCTTATTATAAAACACTAATCATTTGGTTTATGTTGGTGAATAGTTGGTTTTAATATTATAATAATATGTTTTTCTCTTTATAACAACAAAAATATAAATAAATCATCCAAAAAATTACACTAACAGTATAACACAAATAAAATATTAAGATTTATTGAATGAAAATAATTAACATTAACCTATGGCTTATTTTTATTACTATATTGTATATTGACAGTTGGTTATTTATATTACTAATCCACCTCCAGTGGCGGACTACTCCATAAATGAATTAAGCGCGCGTATGGGCCTCCAAACCTTAGGGGTTTTAAAAATACGTCATATTAAAATTTTAATTCGTTCTCAATATTCATTTATATTTTACACGAAATTGTGCGACACTTTTATGTTAAGTATCGAAAATAGGGACTTTACGTTTTTTTCATCCGCCACTGTCCGCCCCTCTTGCAAACTTTCAGAGGGGTAGTTTCCGACTATGGTAAATCATTCCAACTAGATACTAAAGTTATGCATAGAGATGCTTAGGTTATACAAAATAAAGTTTAATTTGCAGGCCTATTATCCCCCTCAACACGCCACTGGCTATTTTATTTTTAACACTCATTAAAAAAGCGAAATATATTTTTATTTATACAAAAAGAGGTGAAGTCTCCTGATAAAAAATGATTAGTTATTAATAAATATAATAATATCATGTACCTATGAATTTTTTTAATTTAATTTTTATTCGTAGACATAATAAAGCATATTCGAGATTTAATAAAAGGAAAATAAATTATTTTACAGGCCTGCAATAAGACTGGCAAATATTCTGTTTTATGAGGAGTCTATAAAAATGAAGTTATGAGCCAATATATTTGACATTACTTCATTATTTTTCCATATCCATTTCACCCGAACAAACACTTTATTCCCAATGGAGAAATATTTGTATGCAACGGTCGTCAATAACATATTCGCGGAATATTTTTTAATTGAAAAAGTTTCTAATAAAACAAGAACATTTTCCAATCAAAACTGTGTTATCGGTTTTAACGCATTAGAATTTCCCTTCGAAATTAAGATAAATCATCTTTCGCGTTTTTTTATTAGAGCAAGATTAAATATCAAAAAAAACCATTTAAAATTTTAAAATAAGATTTTTTTTATATGAAATATTTATATTCATTTTGTTTTTACATTTAAAAAAATATATCAGAAGTAATGGAGCATACTGAAATGCTTTTTTCTTTAACCATAATATTCATTTTTATTTGTATAGATAGCACTGTAACATTGTATTCTCTTATCAGTTGATAATGCTCGTAATGAGAGAAACCGGTCCTGTTCTTATTAAATAAAAGTGAGAGTTAGTACAAATGTATATTTTATTTTTTGAATTTAACCGTAGTAATTATAAAATAATAAATTTTTCTTAAATTCTTTTCAGTATTAAATATTCATTTAAATTCGTGTAACTAAAAAATAATTGTTTTTAAAGACACCTTTTATAATTTAATATCACTAAAGAGTCCTCTAGTTTCTAGCATATTGATATCAGCAAACAAAGTATACATATATTTAATATATGTATGTATTGATTATGGTTCTTATATAATACCTTTATTCCTATTATAAATAAATATTTATAATTATATATACTTTCTCAACTTACCTATCGAAGATGAATATATGAGTGATTCCGACTCGGTGTTAATAGAAATGTGTTTTATATTAAAATACTACAGCGATAAAAATGAACTTGGAACTGAACGTTTTAATACTAGGTAAACTACTGTTCACTCGTTACTTGTTGCTTGCTCTACGAAGATCGGAAGGAAGTGTCTGAATTTTCCAAGGCACATCGAGCCTTATATATTCAACAACAGGGGGTGGAAATTCAACCCTTCGAAACACCCCCATCGACTTGCTCGGCTTCGGACAGCGCAGCTGAGGGGGCGAGAATGTTGATGGTATTTTACTGCCGAACAACATTTAGGAATCAAATGAGATTAATACAATATTTACATTTTATGATTTCAATATTTTTAGAAAAATTACAAGGTATTCTTGAATAAGGAAGGTCCTTTAGTAAAATTACGTACATGTTATTGGGTGTGTGGGTATATCATTTTTTATATTTTTTGTTTTTAAAAACTCCCATTTTTAGGTAATCTTGAAAAATTTAATAGAAATATTAGTAGAAATATTTAACAAAAAATAGTTATTAACAAAAATAACAGGCAAAATAAAAGTCATAATTAAACATAACAGAGAAATTTAAAAAAAATATACATGTAATCAAATTAAGTCAAAAATATTACAGGTAAATATTTGCATGTTTTCATAAACTTCTTACTTGTATTTTAGTTTTTTATCCATGTCCACTACCAATGTGGAGTATATGTCCTAATTAACGTTCCCTCTAAGCTGCACGCACACGCGGCCGCGCTGCATTTGGGAAGCCGCCGCGCACTCATTCTGGGTTGGCGCGCACTACAAGACAGTTATTCAATTAACATTTGATCGGTCCGCGCAGCCTTTGAAATTTCAGCGCAGCTAACTTCTTGTCCTAATGACATCCTCTTGTCAGCATTGTTCCTAATGGAGGTATCTTGACAGAGTTTTTCTATTAGAACTGCTTGTTACTCAGTTGCTCAACTTCTCTTTTTCGGAAAGAGAAGGGATATAAAAGATAGGGCTAAGACACGACTAGTAGTTGGCTAATCGCTCTAGCTACACCCTGCTATTTTATGTCTTTGTTTTTTTTGAGGAGATCTCAAGCGACAAGTTCAAAAAATGGAGTGCATTATAAATGTTCGGTTGAAAATGAACTTTCGGTTAGATGATTTGCACTTATAGTGTAGCTCTGTGTATAGAACTCTGTTAAACTACAATATTTTATTTTTTAATCAAAATAAAATATACGCACGGATGGTTGTGATAACAAATTTAAATTATAAAAAATATACATTAAATATGTATTTTGTTATATGTTCAACGAACCCAAAAATCAAGTTCACTTGTACCAGTGAAAACCATCCAATCCACAAGTGCAATTATGTTAAACCCATTAGAAATTATAAGCTGTTTAGCTAAATATTCTTTTGGGAAAGTCTTTTAAAATTTAAATTAAATTAATGAATATTCAGAATCTGAGGGCATTATGAAAAACACTTTTGATATTTTTTAACTATTATTCAATATCGGTATTATTAACTTAACTACGACTTGGAGCCCTATATAAGCGATATATTGTTACAAATTATTTAAATTCTATTACAAAATGACAACAATGATTAAAATACCATAGTCATATTATTTACAAAACCCCTACCCTATTCTTCAAATTTACAATAAATTCTTGCATAATCAATACAGCAATAATAATTCAGAATACATTTTACCACCGCTGCGTATCTTTTAATGTCAAAATAATATCTACGTCATTTTTTGTTCGAACGGCTTTACAGCGACGACAAAGAAGCCGCGATGTGATTATGTTTCTTTTTTCGTTAAGTTCCACTTTGACGATACATTTTAAAGTATTACAAACCTTTCACATTAATGAAAAAACTACTTGAAGGTGTTTTTTTTAATATCAAAGTTATATCTTCGACATAATATACAATTATAACTTTTTCATAATAACCGTTGCTATTATAAAAATCTATACATATGACGCTGGAAATATACTCTAATATAAATTTGATTTATTTAAATTGATTATTTTATAGTGTGTTTATAACTCAAAACGTACTAATGATAATAATTATTAAAGAAACAAAACATAGGTCACCTGTAAAATATAATTTTTAAGATGAAAAATAAATTGAATTATTATTTCAAATCTGGGGCTCTTTTGCCATGTATATAATTGAACAAAAACTAGAATATTTATACGAAAACTAGTTGTAGTCCTTCAGATTTATCTCTCTCTTCTAAAAAAAGTATTAAAATGGTTTTCAGGACAAACTTAGTTTATTTCAATTATATTTTTGTGTGAGATATTAGGATATAAAAACTCATATATGACTCGTTCAAACTATTGTTCAGAGTCAAGGCCTCTCAAAAACTGTGAAGTGTGTGAGCTTAAGATCCTTGCTAAAGAATTAAAACCCTCTCTGTGACTCTTGCTTTTGGCGATATCGACTCTACCGTAAGCTTATCGACTATGGTGATCTTGACATTGTCGAATTTAACATCGAAACTGCGCAGGAAAAACATTACAGTAGAAGTCTTGTTTTACTCCTGAGAGAATACAGAGCATTGGAAAACCTTGACTTAGCTGGATGAATGCAGTGTCACAAGACATACAAGTGCTGGGGTTAGCAGTTCGCGTAAGAAGGCAGATAACTGGACGATGTGGAGGAGATGAATGTTTGATGATGTGATCAAGTTTTACTCGTAACTGTTATTGAGAAAAGCAGAAGAAAGTAATGGGCTTGAAATTTTATGAGGGGGTCAGTAACGAAGTTATGGAACAGGAAAAGTACAAAAAAATTGTTAGAAATATCAGCCAAGAGACAGAAATCGGCGAAAAAAATGGGAAGAAAAGTTTAATTATGGATTTACTTTAAAAAAAAACATGTACCTAATCCGAAACTGCTTAAATTTTGTGGAATGCAGACATTTTTTTTTCTATCATATCCTTTCCTTATTTGTTATCCGTTTGTGTATCTTAAAATAGTTTGTTTCGGCTAGATTTAGTTGTTATTCAGTTGCTTAAATTTTCATTTACGAAGAGAGTACTTGTTGAAAGACGAAATTAGCATTAGGGAATGACGAATCGCTTTCCCAAAACCCCATTTATGAGATCGGATGCATAAGAACTAATGTAGTCACTAAGGATTCTGGGACGAGACATCCCGGGACAAAAGTCCCGGGACTTGTCGGGTTTTTTGTCGGGACTTTTTCGGAAAATGTCCCGGGAATTGTGACTGTGATTTATAACGTGCTAATAACACATTATTGTATTGAATGAAAGCAGGTATAAGAGAGGAGCCCCAAGAAAAACGGACACGATATGGTCGGGACGTGACACTTACCTGGGATTTAACAAAATTAAGTATGCGTATATAAAAGCGATCTCATAGAAAAACGGATGTTTGGGATTTATAATTTCATAGAAGTTTCAAATACCATGTGTTTAAATATTGTAATATTACTGTAGCAAAAGCAAATTACAAAATAATAAAATTAAATGTTCATACCTGATGTTGTTTTATGTAAAAATGTTTTTTCACTATTTCACAAGGGTACCAATGTATCAATAGGACAAAAAAGTCTAAAAGCTGTATTGTGAACTTACGGTCATAAATTTACTCCTGATGGCGGCATCATTGATATTTTTTCATTACATGTACCGTTTTCATCCCTTAAGTAAGCATTGCACACATCCATTACATAAGAAAAATAATAATTATTAAACATTGTATTAATTTTTCTGTGAGTTTTACTAGTGCGTACTTTCAAAAGGCGCCGAGTGTATGTAATACATAAATACATACACACATCAAAATATTTAATTTTAATAAAATTATAATTTTATTGAAGGGGAAATAAAAGTCCCGGGATGTCCTGGGACTTCGACTTTATCACGCCTCGAGTCCCGGGACTTTGAAAACCCCGAGACTTCAGAATCCCTAGTAGTCACAGATACACCTTATTTTAATATGGTAATTGAAAAAAGAGTTGTATACTATTTTGATTTTTTATACATTTCGGAGACAATCATTTCATTTGCAAACTAAATTTACCTGATTTTGAATGCCACTGCTTCACCCAAAGGGGGGCACAAGATATTGTATTTATCATTTCTACTGACGGTGTTTAAGGAGACATGTTTTTGTTTCCCATGCGTTATTTCATTGCTAAGTTCACACAATCGTAATTTCACCAATCACTACAAAATCCAGGTGGTGAAAAAGCGGTATATAAATTTAAAAAAATTGTATGTAAATATAATCTTACACCAGCATTTAATCAACATTTGACAGGTAATTAAACAAAATTATACTGTAATAGTAGCCAATATTTTTTATTTTCTTGTTTAAGTGTTATAATGCTTATTTAATAATTCAGTATTTAGTCCAAAAATTTATTTTGTCCGTGTCAAAATGCCAAACTCTGCATCAATGGGCTTTACAACGAATCGATTCTGTTATTGAAAATGTGTTGCCAACAGACATTGAATTGGCCACACCAAATGGCATATTGTCAACTTAAATACGAAGATGTGGGCAGGTTTCGTTTCAGAAAATTAATGTTACAGAACAACGTACATCCCGAATTCATATTTTAAGGTTAAATAATAATATTGAATACTTTACTGTAAAAATATCAGTAAAACTGGACTGGATAAATGTCGCCGACTCTAAAGTCTCCAGACCAAAATGACTCAGTTGACAACCCTAACATCAATAGAAAATATTCGAAAGCTTTCGATTTCAGACGACTCTAACTCTGCAGCCCTAAAATATAATGATAAATGTATTCTACCAACAGATGATTGTAATTTATTTTGTAATATCCGAAAAAAAAGGTTTTAATAAAATAGTTCCAGATATATTTTAGTGATAATATCAATCAGAAGGAATTGTAAAATGTGTAGGTATATCATATATCAATGTAATCATGTTATAGGTTTTCATTACGAATTCGTATAATAATAACGGTACACAGAGATTTTTTTTCGAAAAAATATAAAGTGCTGAAAGTGACTTCTTCATCGAGCTTCTTACAAAACATATGATTTCTAATCCGTGTCCGTTCCCAATGTGTATGTGGAGGATCTATAATAAGTAACTATGCTAAGTATTTCAATTAAATATTTTTTACGAAAACTGCTTGTTACTCTTTTAATCAACCTCTCTTTTTTCAAAGAGAGAAAGGATAGAAGGGTTGGACTAGGATAAGGCTAGTGGTTACTGGTTAACCAATCGCTCCCGCTTTGCCCTGATATTTATATTATTACTAGCTGACCCGACGAACTTCGTACCGCCTCAGAATCAATAAATGTTGTAATAAAAATAATAAAACATTTTTAGCACTTTTCCCACTAAATAAAATTTATTTGATCAGGAGCGGTTTCGCTCATCGCGAGCATTATCAACTGAGTTATTATCATCTGAGCATTATCATCAGGTAATAATGCTCGTGATGAGCGAAACCGGTCCTGATCAAATAAATTTTATGTGGAAAAAGTACTAAAAATGTTTTATTATTTTTATTTTATTGCCATTCCACCAAGTATTGACAGTGAACACCCTAAAAGTGAATAAATGTTCTGTTAACTTGATAACTTGAAGCATGATGACTACCGAGTCAACCTTCAGTTGTAAATTGCGCGGTGGCAAGCCAGGCAGATCCAATAAGTTTAAAAATTAAGTTGGATAGTTGGTTGCTTCGTCTTCGTTTGTTACACGGTCGATAGATTTAAAGGAATGCAGTGGACCAACGATTTGATTTTGAGTTGTGAAGTTTAAATGATCCACATCTTTGTTCTTTGCCGCAAGAATTGCTCGTTCATTCAACCAATTGTGATTTTTGTGATTAGATGTTCGGGAACATTTTTTTGAATGAAGTGAAATTGCAAAAATTCAGCGGAAACAAAATCAATCCGTTCGATTCGTCGACAGGAATACCCCCATTACCGATAGTCAGCAATTGCTTCGGCAGATAGATCGCTTAGCAATGCAACTCGCATGTTTGTCGTCAGCTGGAGATTCTTTACATAGCGCCAGAGTCGTGATTTGAGGTAAGCGTTTATTTCATCGGAAGCGGTAAATCTTGGAATGACTGGTAGTGTTTGGTGAAAATCGCCAGATAGTAGAATCATTGCGCCTATAAAACATCTTGAGTCATTGCACAGATATTTCATACTTTGATTGAGTGCTTCCAATGCGCATTTGTGCGCCATTGTCCATTCATCCCAGGTGATGATTTTACTTGCTACCAAAACTTTGGTCATTGGTGAGTGTTTCGCAATATTGCATGTCAGTTTTTCAGTCGTTTAAAGCAGTTCTCCGCAAGCGGTGTGCCGCGAGGCGATGCTGGGTGTGCTGCGGCGCGAATCTCTAATAAACGAAAAAAAAAATAGTTTGGTCGATACTACAAACTATTTCTGATGACACTATCATAGAGAAGCAGAAATAATTATTTTTTGGTTGAAAGAATATGTTATATGTACAGTCTGCGCAAGACTGTTTCGCGCACCTTGCGAAAGTTCGCTAGATTTGATGGAATGTAGTGGACCAACGATTTGATTTTTAATTGTGAAGTTAAATGATCCACATCTTTGTTCTTCACCGCAAGAATTACTCATTCAATCAACCAATTGGGATTTTTGTGATTAGACGTTTGGGAACATTTTTTTTTGATGAAGCCGTCCTTCGTTGAGACGAAATTGTTAAAATTCGGCGGAAACGAAATCAATCTGTTCGATTTGTCAACAGGAACACGGTCGTTACCGACGATAGTCGAAGATCGTTTTCAAGCTTAAATCATTTTTCTCTTCTCCTTCGGGGCCGAGTTAATAATCCTCAAATCCTCATGACTATTAATTTACATGCTCCCAATTTATTCTTACGTGGGCGTAACTATGAGCAAAAACTTTTATTTCTAAAAACTTATACCTCGCTTAAGAGGTTTAAATCACCAGTTCCAAGGGCCGTTAGATTGATCAACGCATTGCCTAGAGAAGTGGACATTTTTAGTAATAGTATTTGTGAACTGTTTGTAAAATTTCACTATTTTATTTCTTGATTTTTTATGTTGATGTTGATTCTGATATATTATGTAGTTTTATTTTATATTTTGTCTTATTATATTTTTCAAGTACATGGCGAATTGGCGTCAGCTGTTATTTCATGTACTGTGATTTTAATTTTGAACAATGAATAAATAGATAGTCAGCAATTGCTTGGAGAAATCTTCGGCAGATGGATCGTTTAGCAATGCAACTCGCATGTTTGTCAATTATTTGAGGCAAGCGTTTATTTCATCGGCAGCGGTTGATCTATCTACGTGGCTGCTATTCCAGAAGAAGAAACTGCTACAGCAATTTTTTTATCTCGCATGAACAGTGGCCATAATCAACAGTGGTACATTCGTTCGAACTGATTGGTTCAATGCATCTCGATCATATTCACGTTTACGTTCCGATTCTCGATTGAAAGCGTCGTTCATTCCACGACCTGGCGTTGGCATTCCTAACTTGACTACCAAACTGCCGCACATGAGGTAACACATGTCTTCGATCTAAAGCAAAGCCTGGTTATGTATCTCTTCATTCACCTCGAGATCGGGATTCCCCAAACTGACACGAATTCGATGCAAAATGTATTCGGACATGTCATCCTTGTACTTGTTCCACAGTTCACGGGGATTCGATGGGAAGCATGTCAAAATAATGATAGAAAATAATGTGCGTATCTAACTTGGAGATTCAGAAACAATTTCTTCAGCGATTTTCATGTCCCAATGAGTATCATTTTAAAGCAAATTGAGCTGTTGACATGCAAGTAGAAGCATTCGTCATTTTTCGGATGAACTGTGTACATACGACCAAGAGCATCAGTAGTCATTCGGATGAGCAGGAACCGCATCGCCTTGCTTTCGACGTTAAAATTTCTTCGATGTAGCTTTCCAGGTGTAATAACGTGGCATCTCAAAGTAGAGCAACGTTTGTGCAAACAGCGTAATATTTTTGTCACAAAAATTATCATACCTAATTAAAGATATAACCTTATTTCAACATTATCCGATTTTATTTCGTTTTCATTTTATATCATCGATTTGTTTTATTCTAATCCATACTCTAAATTTAAAATTATTTAGAAGTCAATCGTATGCAAAAGAAGCAGAAACAAATGAATTTTGGAAAAATTGCCACCTAGCGGATGAAATCTGCATACAAACGACATTTTCATTATTTCAAGGTGTTCGCCATTTGAAAACTGTATGAGAATATTAATTTTCTTCATAATTTCTTTGCCGTGATATTTTTCCGATGTTTTAATGCTTATTCTGCTATTCTAGGCGGATACGAATTTAATAAAACAAAGATCATTAAAATCCGAGGTGTTATTCTCGAGATATACGTGGTGTAACAAACCCCACTTTCTTTTATATATATAGATTTTATGATTGAGAGGTTGGGAGTCCTACTCGTGGGACGGAATTCTGGTTAATATCTCCACATTTTTTCTACGTAGCATTATTTTCCATTTGACTCTTGTCACATTGAAAAACCTAATTTTGTTTCAATAAGAAAACTATTCTTTAAAACTTCTTCATAAATTGTAACTGTAAGAAATCGTAGATCGTCTGCAGTAGTTGCAGCGCATTTGTAAAAGTGTCCAAAATTATGTTTCATCTCTTCAAAAACTTAGTAATAGTGATTTTTTTTTCAATATGAAGATTGAATTTTCAATGAAAGATTCAATAACGATGCTATAAATCAGTGTTTTCGAACGTGGGACAAACAGCAAATGATTTCTTAGAAAAAAATCAAAAGTTTTCAAAGAAATTTTCCTTTATTTTTTGAATATTGATTTGAAACATTAAAAATCCTGAGAAAAAGGGTATCGGATTGCCGTTCCACCCGTTGCATGAGATGAAAAGCCCTGACGATACGTATTTGGAGTCTCTTTTTCAATCTTTCCTACTGAGCTATGTATTCAATTATGAAACCATTCCTGAAAATTCCAGCATTCCAGCCAAATAAATATTTATCATAATAATATAATACCTACACTTGAAATGTCCTCAAGCTTTGTTGTGACCGGGGTTTACCTTTCAAGATCGTCAGGCGTACAATAATACGCAATTACTTAAACTAAGAGCGAATAATCAAAGGGCGTGATCGCTAATTCTTTGGATATGATTTTCAATTTTGATTCACATTTCTCAAGAATAAGTTTTGTTTACTGACAATTTGTTCATTTTAATGTTGAGATAGAAGGAACTTTGAAAAAAACAATCTTATTAATTGCATAATATAATATGAATTATTACGCATGTATAATTTGTATTATATGTATTATAATTATGAGTAAATATTTCATGTTATTTTGTTCGTAAATAACTTTACGATAGTTATTCTGAAGCTACTTCTCAATGAAGCGAAACACGTGTCACAAGTTGTTACACAACCTGTGAATAACATTTTTTTTTTCATATTAATACTAGGCATGTTCTTTGAGTTTACCAAATAAAAAACTAAAAAATGTTTTATTTTAGCAGTTGTATCTAGCAGACGAAATTTTTGTTGCATAGCCATTCAATCAACAAGTAACAATAAATGTGAATCTTGTATTTTTAAATTTTCCTGAAATTAGAAATCCATAATTCAACATACAATAAAATGTATTAAATAACGTGGAATTATAGAGCGAAATATAATATAAATTTTGTAAGCCGTTCCCACTGCAATTATAAATTACCGCTCAAGATGTTAACTGTCTTATTATTACACGATTGATTCTGGGTGATATCTTCGAAAGAAAGTGTATACATATATTTATTAATAATAGCTTCACTAAATTCTCTAATCCTTTACGTAATTTATTTATCTTTGGGCTTAGATTTTCAAAATTCTACAGGGAACAGAAATATGCCTAGATTCGAAAAATATTTTTGCTGTAAATATTTGAAAAACAAGCTATAATCCCTCTGTCCGTTGGGATTTCAAGTTTTAACTTTTAAATGGTAATCGATGCGAAGCGTCCTGTTCTCACAAAATAAAATTTAATAAACAACCGGTATAATTACAATCCATAAAAATTATAAGACAAAATTATCGGCACAGAATTTACCTGTAAAAATATATATTTTTCAATATCAAGAGTAGAAACATATGTATCTAGGTATAATAAAATTAAGTATTTTTCGAATGCTTTGTATTCCTAGCATTCGAGATTCGAGTAAAGCGTGTGTAGGGATTGCAATACCGATATTACAGAAACAGGGATCCTAGTATACAATAATTGGTATTAAAAAAATATGTATAAAAACCATTGAATTTTTAGTAAAATTGTTTTTAATGAATTGTTACATTTTAAATCTGCTAATATTCGTATCAATATTGACAGGTTTCAGAATTGATGAGCTTTTCAGTGATTTAATATCATTTTAAGAAACCTTAAGTTATTTATGAAAACCACATACATATATGTGATTATTATATATCTTTTCAAGTGGGTATTTTACATGAAATATCGAAGAACCGATTTTTTTGCTCTATTGTAATACCAGTATTGATATATTCGTCCGGTATTCAGGGGTGGGGTGCCAACATTTTAACAAGGGGCTCGCTTAATGTCGGTCATAATGCCTTTACATCTAGAATGAGGCGTACCCCGTGGCATGCGACCCACTTGTTTTTTTTTGTGGCCCTCAAATGTTTATTTTTTAAATTAAAATAATAAGTAAATTATTTTTATATATATTTTTTTAGCCCAAGAGATTGTTTGGGGCCTTGACAAACTCTATTCAAAATATGAACGAAGAAAATTCTATAAATCTACAAATGATTTCAGTAGGCTTAATAATCTAAATACCTTTCATTGTTTGCAGCTTTTATGTACGGTGTTTAATATGTGTGTACTTCGAAGAAAAAGACCATAAAAAATCTACAAAAAAATATTGGAACCATGTTCCTAACAAAAATTGTAAAATAATTAAGACCGAAGGTCGTGAAATGAAAAAGATGTACATGTGTTGAGTAAGTTAGAAAGTGGGTTCATAAAACTGTGACGCTGGATATTGGAGAAATAAATTATCAAACATCGGCACTATTTTACGAAAAAGTTAAAGGGCCTTATGTTGTAAAACGAAGTCTTATGTTTTATAATGCAATTTAACCGACTACTGAAAAAGCAGCTAAGAACTGATTTTCTCAACTTAACAAGGGACTCGGCGGCCGGGCCAAAATTCAACAAGGAGCTCACGCGAGCCCCCCCCCCCCCCTCCCGAGCCCCCTCCAGCCCACCCCTGCCAGTATTACCTAAACGTGTGTAACCAATTAAAACTACATATTCACATCTGTAGTAGGTTTTAATAAATTGTGTATTATTTAATTGATACAAACTCTTATCGATTTTATTTTGAAAACATCTCAATTGAATCTATATTACTCATTTTTTTTCTCTACAACGGTTGCAATTTTTTTTTTATTTCGATGGATTCGGCGATAACTTTACATTGGTTCCACAATAGTAGAAACCGAGTTTTCTTTTTTTTATATATACTTTATGTAGAGTTTTCGAGCTAGAATAGTTTTTTTGTTAAGATGAAGTTATTTGTTAATAAATAAGTCATTATCTTACAGTGACACGCAACTATATTTTTACTTTATTCAATTGAGACATTGCCAAAATTGCATATCAGATAGGTTTTAGTAATTACATTATTATATGTGTTAATTTTACAAAGCATTTATACACAAGCTTAGTTTTATCACGGACGCTTCAGAGTTGTATTTTGCCTTAAGACTTAAGAGTGAAGGAAATGCGGAAATTTCCGTGACATAAACAATAATGTCAATAATAAAAATTACTCACTATAATATTGGAAACGTCACAAATGATTTAGATTTCCCTTAACTATATTGTGAAACGCTAATATGGAAACAGTGGGGTCCTTAAATAGTAAGTTGGTAAAAAAATCAATAACTTTTCGTTTTCAACAATCGATGTCAATGTCAGAAAATAGAAACATTTCCTATGCTCTTAAATGAAAAAATATTTCTGCCAAGATTGTATTGAATAGTATTTTTTTAGATACCGATAGGCTCTCGTTTTGACGGACAAGACGCCGACAAGGGCAAGTAAAAGAAAGAAAATGAACGTCAATATTGGCCATGTGTTTCCGATGGTGACGCTGTAATGATTATTGACAAGTGGGCTTCTAAGAACCATCTGATACAATATTATACTTTTCCAAAAATGAACGTCTCCGAAAATAGATTACAGAATTAGGCGTGTTTTGCACATCTTTTTTGACGCACTTTAAATCAACTATTTGCGAATAATTTTGATGTTTGTTTAATTTACCAAGAAAATAATTTAGTTTATTTCAATAATTGAATTGGTATATAACTTTAATGTCGACGATGGCCGTATGCTCCAATAACTACTTCTTACTTAATTCTCGCGGCATCGGTTACATGGCTATGTTCATATATTTTTATTGCTTAAAATATGGCGTTCCCAATTCAATAAAATATAAAAAATATAAAGAGATAAATCAGACAGCAGTCGGCAAATAATTGTAGTTGTCCAAATAACATCCAATTTGCTTCATGCAATTAACGAAATCCGTTTTGACGTACATATAAGTAATTATTTGACCCAGTGAAAAGTATAACATATATCATATTTCGTTGGTTTTTTTTTATACCTATCTCGGCTAAGCTGTGCAAAACAATATATAATGTCTTAATGGATCATCTCAGCAAAAGTTTTTTAACGATAACTGATAGAATGATTGAATAATAAAAAAAACTTTAGGGACTCGAACCCTTCGTCGCCCGAGAGATATATAATACATACAGGGAAAAATTGGACTGTGCTATAATAGTAAGTAATTGAAGTTTTAAATCTTATACTAACATAAGGGGGTCTAGAAACAAAGACGGCAGTCTCCATGTGTTTAACGAAAATTAGTTATATATGCCATCATATAGAGCTGACGATTCCGCGTATATTATTAAGTTCACTTAAAAAAAGGTTCTTACATGTAAATATTTGAAGAATTGAAATCGAGTTTGTAACAAGAGTGGCAGTTTACATAGTATGCAGGAAACATGGCAGTTATTAGACGGATTAAAATAAAAACAATGTAAATTGCATTAAAGTGACAAGATAATACTATGATTTGTAAATATTTTAGGATTATGAAAACTGCCACCTTTGTTTCCCGAGCCCGAGATTGTTTATTTATAGTGGCATTGGTCCACTATTTCCTAATAAACAGTATATGTCTACTCAATTAAGTTAAACGGCTTTTTAATTTCTTTGTATTTTTTCCATAACACAAAATATCATCAGGTGACTTTTCGCACCGATTTTGCAATATAGAGATGATAAATGTACATACTCATTTTGTTTCATCGTTTGCTTAAAACCAATTACAAAATATAAACGCAAAGTAATGGATACATCTTATTTGCGCCTGTTGCCTGTAATGTGTTGAAGAAAAATGATATGGTCTGCATAATGAAAATTAGAAATTCTTTCATTACATACTAAGTAGGGAAGAAATTCTTAAGAATAACGACTGTGAAACGTATGAAAATTTAAATAAACTCAAGAACACATTTTTTCACTGCGCATTTTCTCATAATTGAATATTAACGTTATTAAATTTATCAAATTGTTTTTGGAAATATAATGGTTGTTTCAGTTAACAAGTCAAACTTCTACACCGAGTGATCATTTTTTTTTTTCTAATTATTTTAAATCATAATTTAAATGGTAAAAACCATTCACTGTCAGTTAGATTTTATTCGTGTAGTTAAATGCCTGAAGATACCGAAAGGCGGTAATTGGATCTTAAGTGGCAGTCAACAACAATCATACTATACTGCTAGTATGTTCTTTTACTTATCGGACTTAAAACTAATTATAACATTCCGTAATATCTATATTTAATCTACTCCTTAGCGTTGGGAATCGATATCCTTATCCGGACAAAACAAAATGTGCAGGAAGCAGTCTTCCGCTCAAAAACAATCTTATTGATTCGATAATTTATACACTGTACCATGTACCTACTTTTTTATTTTTTTTATCCATGTCCGCTCTCAATATGGAACATAAAGCCTCCTAATAGAGGTATCGCAACAGGAGTTCTTCTACGAGAACTGTTTTTCTGTCCTCTCGGGTTTGAATCCCAGTATAAACAGCATTTCATTTTATTTATGTTCGAAGGTATGAACGTTTAAGATGTCTTAACATTACCCCAATACAAAAATAACAATGTGTAGCGATTACCCAACCACTTGTACTATTCTGCCTTATCATTTATATTCACCTACGACTCTCCTCGAAAAAAGAAAGGTGGAGCAAATGAGTAAATCAAAGTTTTCGTAGAAAAACTTCTGCTGAGATATCTTCAATAGGAGGCCTTATACTCTACACTACATTGAGAGCGGACATGGACTAAAAAAAGTATTGTCATTCATTCAGAGTGAGTATAATGAAAAATTACTATACAGCCAATCGCTTTCTGCACATCATGACTTTGGATTTTTAAATAGAGATGGAAATAAATGAAAACATCTCTTGACACCAAATATCTTTGGATAAAAAAATCATAATGTAATAGAAAAATAGGAAAGTTTCTAGTTGGGAATTCAAATTCTTGACCACGAAACCAAGTAGGCTAATATCAGTAGGTACGGGAATTTTAGCGGTTAAATTCTACCAGATTCCGCAAAAATATTGTACATATAATTTAAGCCATCAAATTTTAATTGTTTGAATTTTGTACTTTTCCATGAGTTTTAATTTAAACCATATTTAAGGATTGGGCAAAGTTAAACAAATATATCTTAAATCGATTTTTTTCAAAATTAATTAACATAAACTATACGTTCACTAATATTATATATTTTTTAAATCTCCATATATCAATAACTTTTTGTGTGGTTTTTGGTAGGCAACTGAGTGAGTACTTTTTTTGTTTGTGACAAGATCATGCCGTCGCAAAATTCTTTCACGACCTTTCACAAGATAATAAACTGTCTGAGACCATCCATTGTTGAGATGAAAATTACTCAAGCATTTGACAAATTAAAGACAAGCTATCTGTTGTCTCCGTATCTGCTTTGTGTTCTCTGTCTTATAAAGGAGAATTCGCGTGATAATACAATATGTTAATATTAACGAATTTCTAATTCTTATTAATCACAACGATAGTCATGATTGTAAATGTGACAATACTGTCAACCATGCTTAGTGATTTCATTGTCGAGAAACTAGAAATAGAGAAGAGCATAGAAAACTGAGAAATATAAATTATGTTTCAACAAATGCAGGTATGGACTAACGGAGGCTCCTTAAATTTGACTTAGGTCGGTGAGCCTCTTTTTTTATAAAAACAATTTTCCCAGATATATGCGTTATATTATAACATATAAAGTATAAATATGGATTCTAACTATATTGAAGAACACACTGATGTACATTTGGTGTTTCTGACATAATTATATATTATCTACGACAGCTTGGACAGAAAAATTGGAACGAACAGAATATACCCAATCTTGAAACTCTTTACTCTTGAAATATAATGTGGTTAAATACATTTTCAGCCATTGATATGAATTGAGTAACAGTTTTTTTTAAAATTGTATTATATACACTTATCCCTCGATTTACGTGGTAGATACGTTCCGAGAGCAAACGCGTACATCGAAACCGCGTAAATCTAGACTTCAAGGTCATACGGAGGATATGTTCCAGAAAATAAACATCCGCGTAAATCTATAATTAAAAGAGGTTTCATCATGCAATCTTCTGAAGCATTACCACAAAACATTAACGTTACGCTATCTTTAGCAGCTTTAAAACCACTGGCCGTTTTTTCAGATTTTGCAATAAATGTTCTACTGGACATTTTTTTCCAGTAAGTCATCAGCATTGAAAACTTGATGCGGGGAATAACAATTTTCGTTTACTATCTTCAGAAACTGTGGTAAAAATATCTTAGCTGCATTTTCATCGGCGGAAACAGCCTCACCCTTTATCTTGAGATTGTGTAATGAGTATCTTATTTTAAATTTTTCTAACCATCCCTTGCTCGCTGTAAAATCTTGTTTTTTTTCGTCAGATATAGACTGATTATTTTCTGATAGAATCTTATAAATTCTTTTAGATTTTTCTTTAATTGCGTTAGTATCAATTGGTATTCTTTTTTGTGTGTGCTCTTCTATCTATATCATTAAGGCTTTTTCCATTTTTTCCATTATGGGATCTCTAACGTATGAAGTAGATTTAGAACTAATAAGGGATCCAGAGGCGAAACTTCTTCTGACAGTTATTTCGTTTTTTTTAATTGTAGGGACAGTAGATTCATTAATTCCATAAGTTTTTGCAAGAGATGCAAAACTATCACCTTTCTGGAGGGAATCCAGAATTTGAATCCTTATATCCAAAGAGATTGTGTTTCTTTTCTTCTTTAAAATACGAGTAGACATTCCTGGGGGTAAAAATACATAATTATTTGCGACATAAAGAAAACAAAATTCGTAGTAAATTGATTGAATAGTTTTCAAATGTGATTTTTTCCTGACCGCGTAAAAGTGAAACCGCGTAAAATGGGTACAGCGTAAATCGAGGGATGAGTGTATATAATAAATATCATTCGATAGCTCTAATAATAATTATTGAGTATAATTAGAAAGGAAACAATTCATAAGGTAAAAATGTGTTTGGTTCTATATTTTTTGTATTTAGTAAAATAAACCAATTAAATGGCCAGAATTTAAATCAATTTTTGGTCAGAATAAAAATATTAACGGTCAGAATAAAAATGTAATACGGTCAGAATATTTAATAATAATTTTGGTTAAAAGGTTAGATTAGGTTAGGTTTTTTTGACTAAATTATGACTATTCTGACCGATATATTATGACTATTTAATATAAATTCTGATCAATGTTATTTAAATTCTGACCATAAAAATACGAGCCTGTAGTAAATAGCTATTTCGGTATTACACCCTTGTCAAAACTACTTTGTAAAACTAAATACGGTACTATTTTACCCTTATTATAATAGAATTCTCGAAGTCAATTCAAATTTCAATGTCAATATCGAAAAACGATATTAATTGAGGACAACATGTTTTAGGTATTCGAGATAATTTATACATTAAAAATCTTAAATACCATATTTAGCCCGTAGCAATATATCGATAACATTTGTCAATATGACACCTGCTGTGGAGAAATTTACAATAATAATCTCCAATTAAAACCTTAATATAATAGATACAACCTACAACATGGCTGTCCAACCGATAGATCGCGATCGACCGTTCGATCTCAAAGCAAAATTTGGTCGATCCCAAAATCTTCCGTGAATTTAGAAAAAATATATAATTTAAATATAAAATATACAAAAATATGTACTAAAATTAAATTACACTGTAAGCACATACTTATCTAATGATAAGTAGTTCGCATTTAAAATAAACATTTCTAAGTTTGAAGAAGGGAAAAAACCCTACTAAATAAAAAATATTATAAGAATCATGTTAGAAGTCGATCGCGAGAAAACTTAATATTGAAAAGTCAATCCTTGGTTGGACACCTTTGACATACAACATCCACGTAACACAATAAGAAATTGCATGAGGTCATCTATATATGTATTATAGTGTGTATTTAATATATTATACTTACTAAGACCTATTAAGGACCGAATGATACTAAGTTTTAATCACGTTAAATATATTGACAGATTAGAAACAGGATCATTCTATTCTCATTAACGTTCCGCAAAGTCGGAGCTTAGCATATTGCCTATATACCTGGATTAATTCCGATTTCCAATGGGATAATTCCGAGAAGTGTCGGTTCACTGTAAAGTGATGAATATTGAATGCAGTCTTGTAATAAGTGAACATAATACAATATTTTTTGCATAAATTCTAGTATTAACGAACACCTTTTTCAAACACACAAATTAAAATTAAAATAGTTAAAAAATTTATACCCTTATTCTAATTAAAATCACCAAACTGAATTTGATTTATTGGATAACTTTTTGTAATATGATTTGCAAGGGAACATTTACACATGTACATACATATAATAGCCACATCTTACTCATGAAAAATGTTGGGTAAATAAACTAATGATAACAAGTAAAAAAAATATAATCTATGTCGTAGGTAACTAAAATATTGGCAACGTTGGGCCCTCTAGAGATGAAGTGAGCCAACAAGAAAATGGTAAAACTTTGTCTTGGATTTTTAAGAACAATCACGTATTTATTTGAAGTTTTTGTGGATTGCATATTTTTATTTTACGGAGATAACATTATTTTAATGTGTATTAACCGAGGTAACTTTACTTTTACGATACTTTAAGGACGTGTAGAATATTTCAGCTAGGGATTCTGTGTCGAGACGTCCCGGGACTTGTCGGGTTTTCGCTGTCTTAAGTCCCTGGACTTTTTTGGAAAATGTCCCGGGAATTGTGACTGTAATTTATAATGTGCTAATAAAATGTACATTTTAATTTTGAAAAATACAATTTTTGTGATTAAGAAACCCTCAAAAGGACTGATGTGCATTAAATGAAAGCAGGTATAAGAGGGGAGCTCCAAGAAAAACGGACACGACATGGTCGGGACGTGACATTTACCCGGGGTTTTAACAAAATCAAGTAAGCATATATAAAAAGGATCTGATAGAAAAACATATGTTTGGGATTTATAATTTCGTAGATGTTTCAAATCCTATGTGTTTATTATTGTAATATAACTGTAGCAAAAGCAAATTACAAAAATATTCAAATTTTCATACCTGATGTTGTTTTATGTACAAATCTTTTTTCACCATTTCACAAAGATACCAATGTCTCAATAGGACAAAAAAGGTCTAAAAGCTGTACTGTTACGGTCATAAATTTATTCCTGATATTTTTTCATTACATGTACCGATATCATCCCTTCTTAGTAAAAATTAACCGTTAGCATTGCGCATATCCATTACATAGAAAAATAACAATTATTAAAAAACGTATTAAAAAAACACGATTTTTACTAGTGCGTACTTTCAAAAGGCGCCGAGTGTATGTAATACATAAAGACATACATACATACATGCAAATATTTAATTTTAATAAAATTATAATTTTATTGAAGAGGAAATAAAAGTCTTGAGTCCCGGGATGTCACGGGACTTTGACTTTATCACGCCTCGAGTCCCGAGATTTTCAAAACCCCGAGAGTTCAGAATCCCTAATTGCAACTTATTTTTTATAAAATATCACTCGGCTCACTTCACCTCTTATGGGCCCAGTTAATCAAAACTTTACCAATAATACCACTAGGGATCCTTTCATTCACATGTATAAATAAATGGTACCCTAGGAGGGCGACTTATATTTATTTTGTTAGCTTCTTCTGATCAATTAATTCTGAATATTATATTACAGTCCGTGGTGCAGTGGTCAACGTCGTTTGCTTCAGTGACGAGTCTCACGGGCTCATGTCATTTTTGAACAACATTTTTCCAATCTATTTATCGATTTCGGTTCGAAGGCATAGATGGTGTTTAAAAATTCTCTCACACACTTAAAATCCTAAAATAATGGGGCGTAGTGAGAGCGATTAGCTTACCAGTAGTTATACCACTTCATATCTCTACTGTATTGAAAAATATATATTATATGTTAAGTCTCTTAGTAACAAGTACATAATTCACATAGCGTTGAAATACTTCTGTTTGGAAGCAATGTGCTTCATATTGGGAGCGGAAATGGATTAAAAAAGTGCTTCGCTAAAAGAAAAAAATATTAGTCATAATATTGTTACTCTTACCATACTTCAGTCAGTCTGCTTTCTTGGTTATTATTATTTCAACGATCCAGCAACATCCAAGCTAGTCATGTCATCGTTTCGCACATCGCAAACAATCGAGAAATGATAAATTATTACTAATTACGAACCAATAATGTAATTGTACGAATAATATTGTTTTCGCTTAATTAAAAACCCACAGTTGTATTAATCTATGATAAAAACAGAAACGTGTGTTACCTTTGCGCTGAAAATATTGTATTTCACGAAACATGATACAATATTATTCGTTGCGTATACACTATACACGATGGATTTCTTAAATATGAAATTTATTACATGACGTTATATGTATCGTACTAATTTTTAATTAGTAACTTTTAGCATAATTTTTTTACATGCAATCTTATCAACGTGTTATAAAAGATTTATCTAAATTATATCTAGCTCAGGGTGGGGAAGTTTTTCATGACGTAACTACGAACTCATTAAAATGGTATCTAATTATTAGAAGCAGTGGCGGATTAAGCACATGGGAGGCCTCAAGCGCAATTAAATTTGGAGGCCCTGTTTTTTTGGGATGACATAAAAACGTTAGAAAGTTACATATAAAATAGTAAACATATACAAAAATCTGGAAAAAAGTATATAGGTTATGTAATAAAAGCCATATTTGAGGCCCCTAAGATTCGGAGGCCCCAGGCGCGAGCTTCATTTGCGTATAGGATAATCCGCCACTGATTAGAAGCTTCATTTAGAAACACTTAAAACCTCTGTACATCAAATAAATGAAATTAATACATTTGGATTTAGCCAAAAGATCGCACTTGAAGACATGAAAGGTCGAAGGCTCGCCAATTTTGATCTAGTCAATCGAATCAATGGAAACGGGAAATATTTATAAATTATAAAACTGTGTATTTTATACCTCTATGTAAGTACAATAAGCTCCCGATTATGATTATAAAATGATGTTTGTAAAAAAAATATTACTGCCAGTGGAAAATTAAAATATGAAATTATTAAGTCGAATAATCATATTTGTCGTACATTCTATAAAAAAACTTACTTTGATGGAAAGATTTTACTAATTTGTAACTATATCTAATATTTCCAAGAAACATGGAGTTGGTTCCCAAACTTTTCACAATGCAATAAACAAAAAAGATAGTTGTATGCAGGTCCTTTCAGGTATTGTAACGACGATGATAACTTGAATAGATTGAATTCCATAAATAAAAATGACATCAATGTATGAGATACATAGAGTAGCTTCTTAATCTAAGTATAAATAAAATGAAGAAAAATTTTGCTAGATATAAAAAGAGATTTTTGTATTCTGATGAGACATGAATTGAATACGATCGTGTCGATTTATTTTATAATCAGACTGAATTAATGGTATGTTTCGGAAATGTGTACATCTTCGTTTTACTACCAAAAATCCTTAAGTGACAAAATGTTGGTTATGAGATAATCGACTTAAATGTTTCAACTAAATATTATTAGTTGTATCCAAACTTAAATAATAACAAATTCTTTTACTTTGTATAATCTGAAAGTTTCCAAAAAATCTCACAAATACTTATTCTCCCGATTCCTGAGAAGTTTTCAATAGTAAGTTACCACACAGTGACTTATTCCTAAAATCATGTAACAATGAATGCACTGAAAGACAATTAGGGTATTCAATTTAGCTTTGAAACCGTTTATTTAACGTGACAAAACACATAAATTGTGACATCTAACTCATTTTTGACCGATATGTCGCTTAATTAATTCTGGCAGTAAATAGACGATATGTGATTTTAAAAACTTTTAGAAGTAAAAAACGTTTTTTTTATTTAATTATTGTCAAATAATAGAACTATGATCTGAAAGCACTTTTAGCAACAGTAGCTGTTTCGTGGAATAATCTAAGAATAACGTGAAATAATCTAAGTTATTTTATTTTATATTAAAATGAACTTCCACAAAGTTACCGCCGAATCCATCGAAAGTAGTAGTTGTTTTGCTGCCTAAAAATATTTAAAAAAAAAAACACTTTTTACTTTACTTCCTGAGTGTTTCTTAAATCATATATACCTCCTTTTCAGGAACTCCTTTAATTATGTAAAAGCAAATAAATTAAAGTATTTATGCCAACAATGGCTTTTCATTTATCATTATTATTCCGGAAACGGGTTCGATTTCGCAATGATCTCTTTCTCAATTCATATAATAAAACTTTTTATACGTGGGCAAATATGCAAATATATTATCGACGTTGAATAACCTTTTTCTCCCATCGCCCTTTATCATGTATGTACATATTATTTAATCAAATAAGTGGAGTGGTCAATTAAAAATGATGTGGCATGCAAACACAAGTAGGTGAGCCAAATAATGCAGCCCAGGGACGTACCTAATTCAAAATAGTGAAAACGTGTATTTTGAATAATATCATCGTATAAGCTCCTCGCCAGAGACCCAAATTTTTCAATGCAACATTTGATTTGAGAGAATTTTTCCATTTCCGGTAGAATATTTTTTAAAACAAACTTAATAATAGGTGGTTTAATTTCAACTCCTACGACCGTATATTCACATTATAACTAATGTATATGTATTGTAACATAATCTAGCCAAATCCATGTATGAAAATTAAGCTCGTAATAATGAGATAACAACAGCTAGGTGACGTTTTTTTAAATATCTGATTGATCTAAAAAAATTGTACTCAATACTTAATATATACGTAGTGTCTATAAAGTACATTTTCACTGCTACTTTTCAATGTTATTTTTATAGATAAAAAAAACTGTGATAAAAACTGCTTACATAATTTAAAGTAATATTTTAAGTTTAAAGACTGTACGAAGCAATTCTGTAATTTGTTGTTTTTGGAATGTATTAATAAATTATTGTATTACATATTTAGTTCTTAATTGCTCCTTTAACAACTCTGGGAAAAATCACAACTTTTAATGTAGACCATTATGCGATAAAAGTGTCACTGTCTCAACGAATTATTAATTCAATTTTCTTAACCGCAACCAAATTTGGCTAAATAATTTGGACAGATTTTGACTTTAAAAGTTTATAATTTTGTCAACATCTTTCTTCGAACAATCATTCAAAATATTATTTATGCAAATAATTTCATAACCAAATACATAGTTTATAATCAAATTTGGCATTTAATGAATCAGTTCAAACCACATCTACTTTTATGCGTTATAAATCATTCACAACTTTAATCTTGAATTTTATTTTCACACAAACTTTAATCATAAATTAACATTCCTGCCAAGTTAAAGTGGCAAAAATAAACGTTGCATATATCGGTAATGCAAAAGACTTATATGATTGCCACCTAACGTAGATATCAGATACAACTTATAGTGAACGATGTGTACATATTGCATGTTTTAAACACTATTTTAAAAAAATTTCCTTCCAACATTCCTTCTTCAAATTGTGTATGTATGCGTATTGTTGTCGAAGTCGTTTGCAATTTTTAGGGTGAGTCAACGTTCTTATCTGTCGACACCTGAGATTTTTGGTTGTATTAATATTTTTTTTAGTAAAATTTTCGATATAACAACAATAAATAGTGTGGCATTTCTAAAAGTGCAGTGAATAATTTGATAAAACTCCATAGAGAAAATGACTCAATTTTACTTTTAATAACGATTGTATTTTTGTATGAATAAACCTTGGCCACATTAATTTGCCCATAGGTGTATTTTAAAACTGTGCACATTGAGTAAGTTACTGGTGGTGCTGAAACTAGGAATAAGTTACGTTTTATGATAACGTATCTACCTATTTGGAATAAATTACGTGCTTTTAAACCACAGAGCAATTTCGTTCCATGTTTACTGTTAAACTGACAGGAGGCCATTGCAAATACACTCTTCCTGTTTGAAATATATTCTTCCTGTTATTAACATCGATTTTGAAGTTGATTTCTTGACTGGATTGCATGATTTCAGGTTCTTATATATAAAAACTTTCTCATTAAAAATGCTAGCATTCATAACTCATTTTCTGTAAAGTAGTAGGATACATTCACTTTAGAAATTATCCCATTGTATATTTGCATCGAGAACAGTCTGCTTTAGTCTGTAGCTACCGGCAGATTATTATTTTTTTTACATGAGATTATTTTAAATTGTATCTCGTACACCTCTGTATATTTTACAACGCCTCTCGTGTTTATTGTGGAGGAGCTTTTACCATTTACTTAACAATTTGCTCATCTTGAAGGAACAATATCCAATCACCACATATTGTGCTAGCCACTTGCAAAGTAGAGAACATCCCATTGAAAACAATGGATATCAATGAAAAGGCACATCGCATACACGGACCGAGGCTTAATTAATTGACTAGACACTCACAAAAGCCTTAGCTTTACATTATATTTGTTTACTTTACTATTCTCAGATACCCATTTTTTATCATAAGTTACATATATCTGAACGTAACTACATTATATAAACAAAGTAGGTGTGGTGTTTACTCTAAAATAAAAACACATTTACTTTTTAAAGGTCCAGTTGTAATGCATAGCGCAAAGGATGGCAGAAAGGACAAATAATTGTTCCCAAATCGAATACAGATTAAACTTTTTTGGAATGCTTTTTAAATTTAATTTGAATGATTATTTATAATATTTTAAATACATACCTTCAATTATTTCTTTCTTCTTTCTATATTTATACAAACTTTCCAATCCGAAGATTAAGAGATTAAAACAACATGCTTCTTTTATAACTTTAAGCCTATTGAGGAGTATGGTTGCGTATGTGCGTTCAAATGCTGTGGTGTTTAATATTAATTGCCACTCTCATGTTTTGTATTGAATTGTCATTATTTCTTCATATAAGGATACAAAAACATGTATATCTACGATTTTTGACATTCATAATATTTTTATTATTTATTGCAAATGAACAAAAACATTTTTTTTAAAAGGTTAAAAAGGAGTCGATTCCTTTCCTGGAGTCGACGTCAATATAGTTCCACATTTCTACAGGTGAAACCAAAAAATATCTAGGCCCGAATTCAAAGTAATAGTTTATAGACAATTATTCACAAGTAATAATGAATTAATTTACTTTACATTTTTGATACATGCATTTTGAAATTTAAAAAATATTTGCAAATTTTAATCCGTATCCAAAAAAAAGTTTTATATTTTTGTGTGTAGCAATAGTTACAAATGATCAAAATATACGAAAAACCCACTCAAAGGTTTTATGAATGGACTACAAATTCGAGATGATGTATTGCCATCTCTAAGAATTTGTAAGGTATACATTTTACTATGTTCGATGGATTCTGCAATAACTTTTAAGTAATTAGTTTTCCATATAAAATTGAACTTGATATCTTTTTAATTAATCTGATTAATAAATAAAGGATAGATAATCTGAAGATGCTTCCCATTAAATTGAAACACATGTAACAATTTTTAGCACAATCACTGGAATAACAAGGTTGTTAAATTGAATTTTATATTTCATATTTCTTAAATAGTGATCTAATGGTGAAAGTTGTATCCTTGCAATTATATGGTTACTGGTTCATTGCCGGCTAGGTAAATATCAAATATATTTTTTATCGATTTGAGATTTTGAACATCTTGACTTTTGAGATATTTTCAAACTATGTAGTTCGCGAACTGACATTTATTAAAAAAATATTCATTAAGTACCTACATATATACAAACAAAAACTTTCCTCAATCATAAATTAAAGCTTAGACCTATGAGTAAGGATAGCATTAGCGGTTTTACCGAAACCGGAATCCAGTGACGTTCCTAGACTATTGCTGCCCCTAGGCAGAGTTTAATCTAGCGCCCTTACTATTTTTGAAATAAAAGTATGAAATGCTTACAGCTATATTTCTGTGTCTTTTTTCATTATTTATCATTTTTCTCAGAATACTTTAATTATAATAATATATAAATTTGAATCTTCACTTATCTACGTATCAAAAAAATGTTAAAATTTGTCCCTTAAGTGCTTTTATGACAGGTCATTCCCCTTGAATTTACGCCAAAACTGCTGAGTATAGTGCCGTCATAGGTAAATGTTACATTTAAAGAAGGTTTTGCGACAAAGTTAACTACCACTGTTTACCCATTGGTCATAATATCATTACCATTGAAACAATATTGTTCGGTTTTTTTTTAAATTAAATATGAGGAATTATGTTTATTTTATACGAAAGTCGTGTTTCAAAAATATTTAGTCTTTTTAAAAATGTATTCTGTGATCTTCCGCCGCTCCTTGCCGCCCCTAGGCAACTGACTACTCGCATATGCCCACGGGACGTCCTTGCCGGAATCCCGGTAATCATTTTTTTTTCAATATCGAAATATCGGGTTCAAAAATGTAAAAATACCGTATTGAAAATAATCACAACCGAATTATAGATATAAGGAATTAATTGTTCGTGAAAAATTGAAATATCTAAAAAATAATCTGTTGAGAGTTGTAAATATTGTCAGGTTCCGGAACTGACCCTTTTTAAAGGTGTGTTATGTCGATATTCTGGCATGCAATTTCAAAATCCGATAATTAATTAAATTGTTTTTAATGTTTTAATGTTAAAATAAAATTACTTTTGTTATTTCGGTGTAGTCAATGAGCTAATAGCATTGAAATTATCAGTTCGTGTTGACAGCACAGCGTCCGGGTATCGACAAAAACGGCCTCTGGGTAAGTTTCTGACTGGTTCAATGTTCAATGACATGTTTCAGTTTATGGGCGTATTTCAATTTGAACATAAATCAAATCCATAGTACATATTTGTTGATCAAATGACTTAAATGTCAATCCTATACGTCTTCGAAGAAAATAAGAAGACCGTTCCAAGACTAAAAAGCTCGTATTGGTGACAAAGATCCGAGAATTTGTATTCAAAAGCTAGCGAAAGTATTTTTACATTAATTTATTTCATCCTCAGCTCTTCTCAATTCACAACATGATGTGTAATACCAAAACCCCCTATAGTGAAAGCCATGCTATGGAGCTGAAAACAGGTACTTTTTTCAGATAAGCGGACCGGCGTCATAATTTTAAAAGTAATATCACATCATTATGAAGCCATTTGTTTCTGATATATTGTAGGAAATACATATTTATATTGTAATTATATATCTTTTCAATTACATATTTTTCAAAATAAGAAAAAATCATATTTTCTAAGGTTTTTTAAGAAAAATCTCGGAGAACAAAAGCAAACAAAGAAGACAAATCATTTTATTAAAATTATTTTTTTTACAATATTTCAATACAGAATATGAGGTTGGATAGTTCATTAAAAAAATCAAAGTCATTATTGGGATTTTAATGAATTAATAATTAATCTCAAAATTTATTTTTGCACACTGGTTCGTTACTCAATCTTTCCATAGGATTTCTCAAGTCATATCAGTAATCAAAAATCAGTAAGTCAAACTAGGGTAGCACATTTCACTTCATTATTTTTTTAAATATTATTATTGATTAAATCATCATTTACTTGGTATATTGCCATTATTATATGATAAGACGCAGCATTTATTTCATAATATCACAATAGGCGTCAAAATCGTATATAATATAATATGGATTCCGCTTGTTACTGTTGTTTTATGTTACTTATAATCAATATTTTATATAACTGTGATATTTAATAGTGGGAAGTTAAATTTTATTTGTGTTACCACACATCGCATTTCTTGCCATTCGCTATATTTCTTACAATCATTACTTAATTTGCATATATAACCCTTCCGATGTATCGTAAATTATAAATTAATAACACCAAAGATTCACAGAATATCCATACAAGAAATCTTTCAAACATACATGTTATATTCAACTAAAAATAAGCTCATAAATTGGAATTTAGAGTTGATCTACGTATAGCCGCCATACAATTTGTTAGGAGCGGCTGGGATTTAACGGCCCGGTCTTTTTTGCTGTTTTTTCTACGACACTGCTTGGAACTTAAGACTGCTATGGTAATACACATCACATTGTTTACATATCCACATGATTTTTTTTATTAATTCAAAAAAATCGCACTGCTTATACTGTCGTCTTCCTAGTATTAAATGCATCAATTATATTTTTTCAAAATATTAAAAACTTTAAAACTAGATACAAAAAAAATATATTGTTCATGGATTAACTTGGCCTGACGGTTCAAGTTCATCCGTGCGCTTGAACGCCTGAAAATGCCGAAAGGCGAAACCCGGGTCGTTAGTGATACAACTAGTGTGAATGTACATAATTTGAACGATTCAAATTTAATATTGAAATTCCACCAAGTATCTTTAGTCGAAAACTTAAATTACATGTTTTTAAATATGTAATTGAAGAAACAGTAGATAATATATAAGTCGTATAAGAACTTGAAACAGAGTTAAATTAATAAAATAATTCTATAGATATGCATACGGTTTATATATAAAATTTAGAACAAAATCTTGAATTATAAAAATCATCTATATATTAATAGCCGATAATATATATGAAAACGTCAATGAAAGTTCTACGAGATTCCATATTGTTAAATATTTATAATGTAGGATTGTATTAAAGTATGTATTTATTTACTGAATCAATTTGTTTTATCACAGAAGCACTTTGTGACTCCCATACTTCTTGTAATTATTATCAATCAATAATTTCAAATTTTTATTTAGAAGTCTGCCTTGCCGCGCGCGCGCTTTTTGACGTATAAAAGCTTTTAGATATGGTAAATAGATGGCTTTGTATTGTGATTTATTTTGACAATTTTAGTAGCAGTTTACCTGTCCATAATACCTTGAATTCTCGGTAGTTATAAACTTTGCTTATTGATGTGACCACCATTGTTATAATTACATGCCAGTAATAATAATTTTAGCATATTTATTTCAATATTTTCACCGTATTGACATGAAGTTAGTCACTTAAATATAATGACTTTGGCCGCCATTTGGAATAAGTATATGCGCGCGCAAGTTTTCGCTGACGCACTTCATGTCTACAATAAATGACTCACGAACTGTGAAAAATATATCCGACATGTCTGCCGTTATGTGTTCAATTTGACAGAAGTGTGAATGTTTTTGATTTTGAAAAATACATTATTGTGCTCCGACATTGTTGAAATGTGTGTGCTAGTGCTGTGAAATATTCATATGAGGCTGTTATATAAAACTGGCGCTATGGAGTCGCTGAGGAAGTGGTTTTATAAACCGAAGGTCTGTCTCAACATTTTGCATTGTTTTTTTTTGTCATGTTTCATAATTGTGTTTGCTTATATATTACATGCGATGCTTTGGTACTGCTTCTATTTCAAATGTAAGCAAAGTTGTAGTTATATTGTAATTGCTGTAAGTGTTGAAAGTATAGTTTTCTACATGACGTACTTAACCTAACCTTCTCGGTCGCCAACCTATTTATCTATAAAAAAAGAGGTTTACTTTCACGTCAAAGTCAGATCTGCATGTTAATGACAGCCCAGATTATCGCAACTTGTATCGTAAATCTTATGTATTATCATTAACATGGCCACATATGTGATATCATCCTTAAAATAAACCTTTTTAGCGGACAGAATTTCTCCTTTCTGTATATTTTACCGATGTAGTGAGAGTTCTCTCGTAGGTCGTATGTCGTAAAGAGAAAACGTATATCAAGCATACTCCGAGAAATTGATACGTATTCCTCGGTTATATATGCATTATAATATACGTATTTGTTAATTGTTCATACCATAAAATCGATAAGACCTTGTTGAAACATTGAAGACGACAATATTTGCTTTGAGCAAGCGTTTATCGTCGTAATACCTCTAAAGAAGTCAACATGCCTCATGCCTACGCTTTTTGATAATTACAGCGTAATATCAAAAATAATAAATGTTTAAGTGTTTTATTTTTTCATAATATTATTAAAATATCATCTGGCCGTGTACTTATTTATATTCACTAATAAAATTTTCACTGTCGTGATTCATTGCTGGCTCAAAAACTTATTGTTTGCAATTTACACCAGATATGTGTATGGTTAAGAACTATGATTCTCTTGTAAGTAACAATCTACATAATTTGATAAATATTTTACCTGATAATATTGAATTTGTGATAATGGCGATAAAATACAAGTGACAACGCGTAGATAAGGACTAGATATTGTTGTTTTATCTGAGTTTGATTACGAACCAAAATATGTCAGACGAATATTTACGTATGACAACAGCTAAATTTCAATGTAGGTACAACTCTAATTAACTACTGAAAATAATTTAAATCTTCTAAACGGGCCCTAAGTTCTGTCTTTATTATTTGTATACTTTTACAAATATATTATATAATTAACTATGAAAACAAATGACGGCTCGGTGGGGGAAAGCAACTTTGAAACCGCCTTACGAATAGTGCCTGTAAGTAGGTAAAAATAAATAATTAATTATTACCAGGATGCGTTCGTAATGATCATAAACTTTAGGTTGGCTCTGGCTTGCCGACTTCTTACGGTTTTCAAGATTTCCTCAATGAAGTTTTCATGCGCTCCACGGGAATGTTTGTTGAAGCTGCGTGCTACCTTTGAAATTCCTGAAATACGTGCGGAAGGGACTGGATTTCTTTCCACTAACAATTAGCTTTTGTAACTACCATTGTCTTTTCCGGAATTAAATATAAGTCAATAACAATAGATTGCAGCGGGTGATCCATCGTTCAGTGCACCTCCGTTTAATCACAACACACTTGCTTTCTCCAAAGTCTCTTTAATCACGTGGAAACCAAGAGACGTGTGTAGTGCGAAATAGAGGTTTAAAACCTCCGTTGGGTCTGGTCAATAAAATGAATCGTAAAACAGGTAAATGTATCAAATCAAATCGATTTGCATCTTCAACTCTGAAAACACAACAATATAAATAAGTACCTAATCAACGGAGATAATTAACGCTTTTTAAGAATATATCAATTCAATGTGAAAGTATTTAACTCTTATAATTTCGCCTAGCCTAAATAAGTTAGGATTATTGAACATCTACTTACAAAACTACCGGAATAAGTTTCCTACAATATAATCATAAATTATTCCGTAAGTAACTTATTTTATGCCCTTCAAAATTATCTACTCGGGTGCTGTCATCATCTGTCCTGTCTTATTTATATAAATAATAATTGAAGTTTGGCATTAGTAACATAAAACTTTTGTTTTCATTAAATCTCATTGTAAACACAATACTGTCTATAATAAAAGGATCCGTCTCGCTCGGGTACTACTATAAATTATCTATGCCTTTACTGCCGAATTATGACTTTATATTTATAAATTGAATCTTGGAATTGGTAACCCTAAACTTTTGCTTTTATTGTATCGTATGACACGACTTTCGGCACACCCAGACCTTCGAATAGGTAATCGAAAGAACTCCAACTGAATTTAATGAAGTTTCAACAATAACCAATGTTCGCGTTGCTGTTTGTCTAGAAATATAAATCATTCTATTTATATTTTCCGAAAAGTATAGGTTGAAAGACTTAAATAACAAGCAGTTCTCGTAGAGCAACTTCCGTTGATAAATTTCATGAGTACATTTGCTCCACAATAGGAGCGGGCATGACTGGCATGACATTATTATTTCACATTAGGTTAATCACTTTTGTCCAGGGCTGTGGAGGTGGAGTCGGAGTCGCGGTATTTTGACCGGAGTCGGAGTCGTGAAAAATGAGCGGCTCGATTTTTTTAAAAATTATATTTAATGATCTGTATTTAAACAAAATAGTCAAAAGTGTTAACATGTCATGCTTGGCTGACTAAAGATGATCTGATCGTATACATCAGGGGTTCTTAACCTATTGCGGTGACGGGCGCACTTGAGATTTTGGAGAAAAGTGGCGGGCGCAGACCGGATTTTGAAAAAAAACCGGATTTGCATACATAGTATTAAAAAGTAGTATATATTTATGTATTTATTTTATTAGTGTTCCCTTAGCTGCTTTAAAATAACATGGATATGGTTATATTTTTGTAAATTCAATAAATCTATTAAAAATAATTTTATTAAAAAATATAATGGCTTTTTAAAATTGTATCTGATACTTACTTTGCCGGGCGCACAAAAAAGGCTCCCCGTCCGCAAGTGCGCCCGCGGGCACGGGGCTAAGAACCCCTGGTATACATATATATCAGTTAAAATAAAATTATTTAAAAAAATCCTCGGAGTCGTTAATTATTTTGAAGCTGGAGTCGTAGTCGTCTTTTTTTTATACGACTCCACAGCCCTGCTTTTATCACATAATTATTGTAGTTTTTCTCAGTGAGCTTTAAAAAATGCTTAAAACAAGTGAATATCGATTATTTGATTCAATTGGTTCGTCTTATCATCTATTATGATAAATGTGTGACAGATTGACAACACACAGCTATTTTTTGAATACCAAATAATGCCTTATTCCTAGTCATAGAATTTGTGAGACCACAAGGAACGAAACATGTCAGCAAGTCGGTAGTATGCAATCAAGAACAATACTTAATATAATGGAATTTTCATCTAAAATAGTTGCTAAATCATACTTTATGTGATACAGAAGTCTTTACGAATGCATCTGTATTTTTTTTTGCACTTTGCTCGTTTCTAAATACGAAGAATCGTTTTGGCGAATTTCTAATTTCGTCTTGACACGCCATACTTATTTCGGCAGGTGACCTGTTGATTGTCTTTTTCTTTTTTGCCTTTTCTTATTTTAAATTTTCTTTTAAATGCCAATGAATTACCTACTGCGAAGTGCATAATTATTTATCACGGTTTTTATTTTATAGAGAAATGTAGTGTATTTTTTAATTTTGTCAGATCATTTTGTGCCAAAATATATGGTAATTATTCGTTAAGTAGTAGATATATTTAAATAAAAATATGACATAAATAATTATAGCCTTGTGAGCCCACGTCAAATTGTCACGCTGCCTATCTGAGTTTGCTCATTTATTTTTACAGTGGAATATTATTATGTGCATAATTAATTATTTTATTTCCGGAATCTGATTTCTTTTCATAAATTCATTCGTTACAGTAGTTATAGCAGTTTTTTTTATGTGCACAATACCAATTTTAAGTCATTGTTTTTTCATCAAGATCGACACGTCTTGTTTGATTATTTCCTACATAAATGTCATTCACGTATTACCGTCTTCATACATAATATGAAGCTTTTTTTTATTGCTGTCTTTTTTCAATGCAAAAAATGCTGAGAATCCTTTCGAGGAAAACGCTAAATATGTATTATCAGCAGTCTCGTTCTGTAATTTATTTTTATCCTAAGTCCTCGATTGAGAATTTCCTCTGTTCATTCATTAAACATTACAACTCAACGAAAGAATCCTTCAATAATTTAATTGAATGAAGACATTCACTCATTTCATAAAACTGGGTCGTTTCATAGGTTTCTAATTGAATTACTTTCTTAATCTACCCCTAAATGAATGTACTTGGCCTAAATGCCCTCAACAAGAGAAACTTCTTAATGTGTTTTTAATTTTATATTGTAATTGCAGTTTGATTAAACACCAATCGATAGTTGGTTGTAATATTAAGGTGATTTCAGGTACACAAACGCCAACAAGGCCATTGCCCATTTTGAGAAGTAACCTTAACCCCAAAAATTATCCGAGTTAGATTTAGGTCTAAAATATTTTATTATTTTATTTAATTGATTGTTTATTACCATCGTATAAAAAAACGCTATAATACGGCGATCAATATTTAGAATGTGGTATGGTTTGTGCATACCTGTTTTTTTGCTGCATCGCTGTTAAAAATCCAGCGGCAATAAATACCATGGAATTATTGTTTTTACTTCAGTTTTTATCTCCACAATAAATTATTTTCAGTTCGATATTGAATTGCAATACCCATCTCGATATGGATACTGGAGCGATAAAACGTTAAATTACTTATCGTTTTCATGACATCAAGATCTTTTCTTCAAGGCGAACGTACATAAATCAAAGAAACCCATTATTCTGTGTACTTGTTTGTCACTATCACCTGTCAAAAAAAACTTAAAACCGAGATTTTGTTTGCATTATGAGAATAACACAACATCGAAGTTTACATGGCTTCTGTTACAATCGATTTTCATACAATTGTAATGCAGAGACCAATGAAGTGTCATTGATTGTCTTTTTTTTACAACTGTCATATTGGTTTCATTTCGACAAGCAGTCTGTCTACTTCATAATTATCTTAACCGATTGTAATCAATACCAAGTGAAACATCATTATTTTCTGTAACTTAATGAAAATGCAGTGCTCTTTTTTTTGAAATAGCAACATTAAAAACTTAATTTATGTCACCAGATGTAATATTTGTACACTGACTGTATTTGTTACTCAACTTAGTTGCTATTTTCCAGAAGTATTTTGTAATATTTCTAATCGCTGGTTTTATACCGAAACCGCTGATCTGTCATTAGTATTATTATACAATAAATACAACTAACAAAGAGAAGTAAACTATCGGTCTTTAGTAGGACAACGAACGGCTTCTTGTTACGGCTGACGTACTATAAACGCTTCATTTGTTTTGTGTTTTTTTTTCAATTGTTACACTTGATTATTCTTTACCAAACCGACTGTACAGATATGTATTAACGTATATACATATACACAGTACACACACAAACCTTTGATAAACTACTAGCAAAAAAAAAACCTGTCTTAAAACTGCAGAAAGACAAGCTTATCGTAAACAACCTCAATACAACATGTTAACCGTCATTTCACTAAACGGTGATAGAAAATCGATTTTTTTTACCATTTTACTTACTGCATTGTATAATAATAAATGGCTTGATTCATCAAACACGTATTGATCCACCCATCCATGCCAAAAAATCTGGTTTATTTACATTTTTTTCACGATACGGTTGTATCATATGGGAAGATAAAAGATAAATAAAGTATTCGTGTATAGTTTAATATAGATACGCAATAAGTGCACTTCGATTGCTATAAGTGTTAATGACATAGCTGCTGATAACATTGATTTTGCATCATTAATAAATTCACGTAAAATGTTGCAAAATTTCAACACCGATGAATTCGTCATCATACAATACACATTGAGAGCCGATACCAGGAAAGAATGAATACTTAATGAATGTTTGTCAAATATGTAGTGTTAAAACTCGTAAAGCATACAAATTCATGTTCGCCCCAACGCCCAGTAATCTCAAAATCTTATCGAAATTCATACTATCGCTCCCAATATTTCCCTTCATAGAAAGTAGACGGTAACTAATTTAAGAGTTGTTGATTTCAAGATATGGCATTAGTCTGAATATAATTTGGTGTCGAGTGTAAATAACTCGACGTTTTTATTCAGAGTAGGCTTGAAAGGGAAATTAAAAAAATAAGATGAAATTTGTTTTTCAGTTTCTCTGACGCATGTCACTTATAATAATTTCATCGAATACCTTAATTGATTTTAGTGCATGTAGTCAATTCTTTTCCGCGTGGATTGTCACTTTACCCAAACGCGCTTGATAGGTATTGCCGTAGCTGCAATAAGACATGTAGTGGGAGAAACAATACATATGTACATTTCTATGCTACTTATCATTTTTTTCATTAGTGTCCGAACAAGTTTTTTACAACACAGAATATACGTCACAAAAAGTATTCGGGCATATACAATATTCCACACAATTTAACGTATACACTCATCCCTCGATTTACGCGGTACCCATTTTACACGGTTTCACTTTTACGCGGTCAGGAAAAAATCGCATTTGAAAACTATTCAATCAATTTACTACGAATTTTGTTTTCTTCATGTCGCAAATAATGATGTATTTTTACCCCCAGGAATGTCTACTCGTATTTTAAAGAAGAAAAGAAACACAATCTCTTTGGATATAAGGATTCAAATTCTGGATTCCCTCCAGAAAGGTGATAGTTTTGCATCTCTTGCAAAAACTTATGGAATTGATGAATCTACTTACTGTCCGTACAATTAAAAAAAACGAAATAACTGTCAGAAAAAGTGTCGCCTCTGGATCCCTTATTAGTTCTAAATGTACCTCATACGTACATAGAGATCCCATAATGGAAAAAATGAAAAAGGCCTTAATGATATGGATTGAAGATCACACACCAAAAAGAATACCAATTTATAAGTTTCTATCAGAAGATAATCAGTCTATCATGTTCAGTCTGAAAAAACGGCCAGTGGTTTTAAAGCTGCTAAAGATAGCGTAACGTTAATGTTTTGTGGTAATGCTTCAGGAGATTGCATGATGAAACCTCTTTTAATTATCGATTTACGCGGATGTTTATTTTCTGGAACCTATCTTACGTTTTTGTATGAGCTTGAAGTCTCGATTTACGCGGTTTCGGTTTACGCGTTTTCTCTCGGAACTTATCTACCGCGTAAATCGAGGGATAAGTGTATATCCATGCATACATCAAAAACGTATGCATGCTTTTGCCGTCAATACTTATTAAACAGGTATTTCAAATGTATTAAAAAACCCTTCTAACAATGCAGTGACCGACTGACTTACCTGACGATTTTGGTTGGTTAGGAAATACAAAGTTATGACCTGGTAGATCTTTAGTTGCTGTCTGCATATTCAAAGTTTGCAAATATGACCTGAGTTACTATATTAAATCCTGATATCTCGTATCAGTAAATATATTATTTTTGTATGGTTCGTTTAATTTATTATCACCGATTTCTTAAAATGAGCATTCACAAATAATATTAAATAAAGAGTCAGTATTATATAAATAAATTAATATTTTGTTTTTTACTGACGCGGCACAGCAACACTTCACTATCGACAGATTGATTTCACGATGCATGTATTTTTTCTTTTTTAATCAGCACCGCCGTGATTACTGTGATCAGCCAAGCAAGGTAGACGTTGTTGCCGTTAGGAGAAAGTATTTGTTCTCAAATTGGCAGTGTCACTGAATATTGTTAATAATAATGAACTTATTTGTCTTCTTTGATCAGCTGTATCACTTTAAATGTCATCGCGCGAATTTTGTATATTTAACTAGCAACGTGATTTACGGTACATATTCATCAAGAAAAACTGCATATTAAATTGTAAATCAACTAACTGGCCACAAATTTCGTTACATTATTTTAAACACCTAATTGTATTGAAGTTTATAACGATGTTATAGTACCTTTTATAATGTAATTTAGATATCCACTTTATATTTTTTAAAATATGTTTACCGACCCTTTTCTTGTGAATCGTGATATATGTATTCATATTAGAGGTCTGCATCGTCCTTAACTCGGACCTTTCGAGGCGGACTTAACTTTTAGAAAGATGTTTCTAACTATTTTCGATTCGTGATTATAATAACAAATTAATCATATTCAATCAATGCTTTCCATTGGTTTTTTAATTTATATACAATGGTCGATAAACGATTTACAAGGCTTTTCAATATATGTACATCATATTGAATTTATACTTAAAAAAACAATTTTTAATTTTGTCTTCTGGTCTATGAAAAAAAAGGTTCCGGATTATTAAATCGATAGTAAAATTCAGGCCAATTTTCTTAAAATGTCATCCCTTGCTGTCATATTATATGCATTCAATCAAGTACGCAGAGTACAAGTAAGTCCGTGTATGCGTATTACCATATTCTACTGCTATTTAATAAAGAAGCCCGTGTTCAAAATGTATTCGGTTTCAGTAGTTCAACGGAAATGAGTATTCATATTTTTTTTATATATAAATCCACCGCGTAACAATGATTATATAAACTTTCCGGCAAAGACTTAGTTATCACGCAAGAGAGATATTATAGTGATATCAATCCAAAGTATTTTTTATCGTGAACAGTAAGTAGTACTTAACGTGTTAGAAAAACGAAAGTTTTATTTCTCGTTCGACTAACTCAATGCGCGCACTTCCGAATCACGTTTTAACACCTCCGGTTCCGTTGTATTAGTTGATATTTACATTTTTTTATTTGAATCGTCGATCGAGGGGGATTGAAAACTGGATATTTAAACAGTTTAAATTAATTGACGGCCTTGAAGCTGGTTTGCCGTTAGGACTGAATCCGAACGATTCAGATTACAGTAAATTTAAGATAATAATTAAAAGAATGCCTCAATGTTTATTATGTCCTGTCCACCATGTTTATTATGTCAATGTTGGAAGTAAAAAAAAATATGAGTTATTTCAATTTTGAGATTACGGTTTTTCAGTGTCAATTCGAAACTGAAATAATTATCATGGTTTGCTGAACAAAGTTATGGGTGTGAACTAAGGTAAACATAACACGTTCCCCAACGCAAACGTTTTCTAATTCATTTTTTTTTTTCATATGCATCGAAGAAATTTTTGGAAATTTTATTGAATAACCGATTAATTAAACAAAAAACTATATCTGAGCAAAACATGTCATTGAAAAAATCATCTCAACTGACGTTTTTCTTTGCTTGTTACTCAGTTGCTCCATCTTTCTTTTTCGAAGAGTAGGTATACAATGATAGTGCTACAAAGGAGTAGTCTTAAATGGCGACATGTGGGGGAGTACAAAATTTGAACGATTCAAATTTAAAATTGAAATTCCACCAAACACATTTAGTCTAAATCCTAAATAAATGCCATTTCTGTATATGCACATTTTTATAAATATTTTTACTTGTGGTGAGCCGCGAAATTTTGAAAAACACGTTGGTGTGCCATGGAAGATAAAAGGCTGGAGAGCACTGCTTTAAAGCTAGGGTTCCGATATGTTTTCATGTTCGTCGATACCTTAGAACAGGGGTTACCAACCCCGTGCCCGTCAAATAATTTGAGAAAATCATTAAATTCCTGGGATTTTGCATTTAAAAATTCTCGGAAGAGCTTAAAAAAAAACGAGTATCGCTGTTATAAATAACTTTGAAAAAATGTGGTGCTCACCGCCCTATTAATATTTTAGATTTCGCTCTAAGGTCCAAAAAGGTTAGTAACCCCTGACTTAGAATAACTATGTTTACCTATAATAACTCTAATATTTTCAAATATGACAATGCACATTTCTTTACGCGACTATGCTAATCAAACGTCAGCGTATTTCAGAATTCGACCTTTGGGTTGATACCTAGAAACACTTTTTTAGCTGGTTTTCTTTCCAGCCTAGACAAAAGACAATTTTCCGTGGTCTACCGAATTATTGCGAGTTGTGACATTATTGCCTTGCGCACAACCATCTAAATTTAAATAAGGCATGCACAACCTTTTCTTCTAGCGGGCCGCATTGAAACATAATTTAATCGTTTCGGGCCGCAAATATTAAAAAAAACTGAAGCACACTCCTCTTTTTACGCAGAGAATACGTTTCGCGTTAAACAGCCATGCAAAAAAATTTCAAGTGAATATGTATAGATAAATGAAATGCAGCGTAGGTAAAGCAAACTATCTGACTAATAAACATCACTTTTATTTACGTGACGTGTCCATACAAGCACATACAGGTTTTTTTTACTGATTTCACATTTGATTAATGGTTAGGACTTGTTTTGCTTATCACGAGTATTCTCAACCGATAACAAAACTATCAAGAATTAATATATTTTGTTTATGTTTATTATGTATGACTAATAATTAAAAAATAAAAGACTTGTACTAATTCCACATTATTTATTTGAAAAATCAGTACCGATTTCGCTTATCGCGAGGACTATCAACTCATGGACGGAACCGGTCCTGAATGTTAAATTAATAAGTGGCATTAATACGAAAAAGTGTATGTATTGTGTTTGTATCGAGAATTCCCTTCCACCAAGAATTAATACTGAACACCTTAAAAATATTACTAAAATGCCAAAGCATACTTCGTTCTATTGTTCGGTTCGATTCGATCCTCCTATAATCTGTGTCATATGATTGATAACAGTGAATCGCAAAACATGTCATAACCTAGAAAACTCCCGACTCGCTTTAGTCACCGTGTTGACGCGTAATATGATTAGGGCTTCCAGCCGCAAATGAATTTTGAGTTAAAAACTCAATAGTCAAACACGGAAGACAAAATGAAAATGATGAACACGCCGGACGATGTGAATTAGATTGGGTGTTTGCTTCTTATTCTCACTTATTAATTAACAAACACTGGTCCGCACGCACAAAAAGCAAAGCAAGCTTGTCCCATGATTTTCAATAAAGTTTGATACTATGTGCACTTCGAATTTGAATCTTCCCCACAGAAACTGTTTTTACGAACGTGTGTATTTGAAAAGCAGTAACTCGAACTCTATTCATTTTCAACATTTTGGTGTGGTTATACGTATAAGCAGTGTTTTTTTTTATATTTTTTTTAAATAAAGGTGCCGGAACTCATTTCTTTTGTTTTCTATTTTATGTCCGTTTTCATTGTGGAGGATATCGCTTCCTTATGATATGAAACATTAAAAATGTTGAGTAAAAGGGTGCCGCAACGCCATTCCGCCGCGTTACATGGGAAAAAAGCACTGCCTAAAACTGGGATGGGGAACCTTTTTGGGTCCGCGTGCCAAAAATCCTAAAGTATTATTTCTCGATTGTGTGGCGTGCCCAAGTAGTATTTTTTTAAACAATATAGAAAAAATAAAAAAAAACCTTATTTTTAAACGATTGTCGTTTATCTTGGGAAAAATTTGAAAATAATAAAACGGAATAAATTTATAATTCACGGATTATTTAATCAACAGCTTTTTTTTTAAACAAAAATATTTTTTTCGGACTATCGTTCGCGTGCCATCCAAATTCTCAAACGTGTCACCTCTGGCACGCGTGCCGTAGGTTCGCCATCCCTGGCCTATAAGGATTGGTCTGGTAAATAACAAGTACATTATTGAAGAACCTTTTATTATTTCGGAAGGCTGCATTATAAAAAAATACTTCAACTAGTATCTACCTTATTTTTTTAATAAATAAAACACTGCAATTAGAAACAAAGGCATATAACCAGCTCCCCACCGTGGACTCGTAGTTTAGCTAATCGGTCTCTTTTTACGCCTCGTCTTCAGGAAGAGATAGGGCTGATAATGAGAAATGTTTATATCGCAGAAATTAATGCCTTCGACTCAAATCTAGATATCAATCAGATTTGATCACCCTGAAAATGTTATATAATGCGTCTATGCCTTTTTATGTGTGTCATTGAATATCGCTTGTGATTCATGTTGCTCTGCTTGTATGACCATAGTAAAAAGCCAACAAATTCTTCTGCCACTGTCGATCAATGAAGTTTACATTTACCTGACGATTTCCTCTTCATAAGCATTCATAACGAGCCGTTCGTACTTGTCCAAGTGGTGCTTCCAGTGTACAGGTACACAACGTATGCTCGCTTGTCATATGCATTTTAATCGCACGCCGAAGGTCAATATGCATTTAGCTCGTAAAGGTCAAACGCTTTAAATAGTTTTTCTGGTGCATGCGGCAATTTGATAGTGTTTCAAGTCGCAAACAGCTGTTTCATGTAATAAAATACGTTGTATTTATGTATCGCCTATAATAACTAATATTCGACTGATAAAAGTGCCAATAACTCAAATTTCATTGCTTATCAATTGTACTGTCCTCTTCTCTGATATTTTCCACTACCTGTATTGATATTAGCATCACGTCTTCATGATTTTTCTGTCATGGTAATGCTGGTTACCTTATTTTTGCTAGTGGCATTTTATTGATAGTACCTTAAGTTACTCCTCGTAGGAATCCGATCGGTTTGAAGAGGCGGCGAGAAGGGTTTACGGCAGAGCTTGGTAGAAACCGCGCTCATTGGTTTTTTTTCATCAATGAATTGTATTTAAAACTAACATTATATCGTATTGATTGAATACAGTGAAATAGATATTTTAAATTCAGTCAAAAACTACACTCGGAAGAGCTATTAATCCGCAGTACGTCTTCCGACCTATTCCAACGTCACTGACTGAGAGATCATTGCCGGTGCGATGTATTAGTATAGTAGTGGAGTTAATTTTATTTATTTAAGTGATCAAATACTATGTTATTGATCTAAAATGGTTGAAACAGGTATCATGTGGCTAACAAAACAATGTAAATGATCGTACATTTTTATACTTAAAAATAAATACAATGGATATGATATATATTGAATCCAATAAATTAGCTAATGGGTATAGTAACTTATTGATACACTTCGTTTTTGTTAACAAAGAGTACCTATGCATACTTAGATATGTCATTAAGCTATTATTCTTTCTTTGTACTTGTTAATTATTAGTAGCATTATTTTTCTCAATCGTATCCGGGATTCATTTATTATTGTTTGCCTTCTACGTCAATAGAAGGCTTAGTGCAGTTGAATTTCAGAATTATGGTTGTTCGTATTATCGTTTTGTGCAATGCTTTAACATCGTCTGTTGATAACGTAGAATACTGTTGGTACCAAGTAGTTTCAAATGATAACTTATCTTCTTGACATAAATTACGGACATTCGTAAGACATTTCCCCTCCCCCCTTATAACGTCCTGTATTTTTCCACCTCTGCTTACTTACTTGCATTTTTTAATTTGCGTCTCCCTAGCAGAAATCAGTTGACATTATTATTTGCTTCTTATAAGACCAGTTTTTCATTCGTATAGCATCATTGCAGTAATTAGTCATAAAACTTATTTTCAAACATTGTATCCAATACATATAGATGCTTCCGAATAACAATGCAGCAACTCCGTGAAAACGATTTATGAATTCGGTACTTTACGGCGTAGTTTCTCAACCTTTTTGGACCCTTGGCCCCTTTTGAGTCTCATATTTTTGGGTGGCTTCCATGCCCGTTTATATATAAAAACAGAAGTTTTTCGAGACAAAGTGAGAAGTTGAAAGATTCTTCAATTATTTGATAATTTTGCTCGCAGATTTTTCAAATAGGAATTTCCAAGGAATTTACGGATTTCCCAAAATGTTTTATTAGATCTTTCAGGATTTGCCCGTGGCCCTAAAAACTGTGCTGTGGTTCCCCTATTTTTTCTGTTGTCCCCTCGGAACGTGCTGTGATACCCGGTTGAAAAACCATGGATTAAGATGTCGACTGAGTGTACTTGATCGAATCAAATTTGAATCAATCAACTTCCATTTGTTTTCTCACCGAAGTCTAGGATTTTTCTTCTTTGGAAATATGCTTGTATTTATGTATACCAGTGATTCCCAAACTTATTATGCTCGCGGACCCCCAAGTGAAATAACTCTACATAATTTCATAAGAGAAAAAATATAAATTTTATTTTGACACCTTGAATGGTAAATAGTGTTAATAAAGTATAAATGAAACGTTTTGATATTTAAATTAGTATTTATAGGAATAAATATTTTTTGATATTAAAAAAAACACATTTTTTCAATGTGACGGGTGAATCTGGTGAGATGATATCAGATAATTTATGTTTGGCTCTATGTTTGATAGTATCAATCGTAAGTCTCCACGAGCACTAATTTCCAGTGAGATTCTTTTTCTTGTAATAAGGTTCATAACAGCACTAAATCCACGTTTTACTAAATAAGAGGACGGGAAAGCAATCAACAGCTTCTGTACAGTGCCCCATAAAGCAGGATATAAAATTTGTATCTGTTTTTGCAACCAGAATTTGTGGTAGCCTTGTAAAAACATTGGTTGAAGTTCCTCATTTGTAGATAATTCAATTAATTGCTCCTGTAAGAATATATATTCATCATAGTTTGTAGTTCTACTTGTAAAAGGCTCCAGCACCCGATCTGGGATAACTAAGTGAAGAATGTCTTCAAATCTTCTGTTGAGATCAGAATGAAAAGCCACTAAGTGTTCACATTAAGCAAGCAAATCTTCACTTCGCTTTTCCAATTTTGAAAGATTAGGAAACAGAGCATTCTCTTCTCCCCAAGTTTTGTTTGCCTATACAAATTTTGCGTTTATTGCAAAATATTTTTTTGCAATAAACGCAGATATTATACTTTTAGTTTTGATTCAATTTTGTTCATCGCCTTGTAGCTTCAAATTTCTTTCATTAAATTTGACATTGAATTTGAAGATAATTAATATTTTGTTTTATAAAAAAAGAAATGCTACAAACGATCGCACTGCATATACACAATGGGTGGTGGTGAGAAACCAACCTGATCGCACTAATTATTTAAGATAAAGATAATATTTTGAGTGTCACAAATTGTAATTTATGCATTTTTTATTGATTTAGTTATTATTTTTTCAAGGTTAATAAATAGTTAAATTATTATCAATCAATAACTAAACGTACTATTAAGAAATGTGATTTACTAAAACTATTTCATGTAACTTAAGCAAAAGTATAACTTTGCGTAAATAAACTTAACACTTAGGAGTCCGGGCGAACATATGTGTGCATCTCACTTTCAGTGCGCAGGAGTCCGCGCGAACATATCTGTTCGTTTTGCCGAGTGTAAGTTTACACAAAAAAAAGGTACTTTGTGTGATGTTTTTTTTTCTTCACATTTAACATCAAGGTTGCCAGTGATATTGAAATTGATAATGTCAAACAAATATATTAAAAATATTTTTTTTTTACTCGTAAATATAGAAGTAAGTAACACAGTATCACCTAGTAAATAATATTTTTTGTATAACGTTTAACGTTTGGTGTAATATTATTTTCATGGAAAAATGCATTTTTTTTGTTAGATCTTTTGCTTCGTTTACGTATATAAATATGGGTTAAATTTTCGGATAAGTTTATTTATTGCTTCTTTGGCCGCTTCACAATTCTTTACAAAAAAATAAGTGTTTGTTCTATGGGATTTTTACGAAAGTGAAATTAGTCATGACAATAATTATATAACACAGATCCATTGTCTCAGATTCATTTTACATCTGTATCCTTTTTTTCTTTTGTAGACATTTTGCAACTAATTCTTGTTGGAAAGTCAACCCTAAATTCAAAGAAATGAAATCATTATTTTACTTCGAACAAAGCACCGCTTTTACTCAATATATGTTTGGCTTGCCAATAGCAATAAATTATGTAATTCTTAATGCCCTTTTCGAGACGCTGTTGACAAGGAGCTATTTTTTCTGTAAAGTTTATGGCTCTGCTGTGAAAAAAATGTGACCCTAATGCTTCATAATTATTACACATATGAATGGCCACCATTCATTAATAGCATATACCTGCACCATTCTAACAAAAACAAACGATTCTCAAAGATTTAAAATATTTAAATAATTGAAATATAACAAGAATTATTTAAAAATATCTGAGAGTTGCGAATAAAACCTTACGATATAGAACAGATGTTTATTTTCGGTTTTACAATATCTCAAAAAAACTAAAATAGTTGTCGTTGCTGAGAAGAAGGAGATGGGGGGGGGGGTTAGTAACCAGTTACTTTATTTTAAATTAGTGTATATTATTGCAACTCTTTATAGCCATTTCTTACTAAATAACTTTATTTTTAAGTTGTTAAGACTTTATATGAAACCCTCGGTTGAGAAACACTGATTTTATCATATTTTTATATGTATAAAACCATACGAACGCTTTTCTGAAAGAAAAAAAAATATACATCAATCGGTTAAATAGTTATCGCAATTTAAACGTGAGCGCAAAAAAAGTTCCATTTCCCCAAAATTCGGCCGGCTCCCGCGCATGTTTTAGTATGCAAATCTGCGGACCTATATGTGTTAATATAATATGTCAATAAGAAATCAACTATTAATATTAAAAAATAATTATTTGTATCTTCGTAGCAATCCGAAAACGATACTTCTTTTGTTCAATGCTAGGAAAATTAGTTGAATGCACTTCGCGGCGAGGTCCGTTCCTCTTAAAAAATGCATAAAAGATATGGCCGCGGTTGGCTTGCTTGCAGGGTGTAATATTTGCCCATATGTACTTGTTTTTTAATATACAATTTTTAATTTACTCAAGACCTAAAAATTATCATGAAATTATTTATTGCTATTTATTTTAACTTTCATAATCCTGAAAATGTGTTACAAATATTACTTCAAATCTAACCTTTCGCGGACCCCTTGGCGTTGTCCACGCACCCCCTGAGAGGTCTCAGGGACCCCTGGGGGTCTGTAAGAACCACTTTGACAACCACTGATCTATACTGATGAGATCGAACTGAAGAGTCAGCTCGAGTTTTATCTAATGCTAATAACTGGGTGGTAGTAACTCATTTTTAAAAAAATTTGAGCTGGTCCACTATTATTATAAGTCATTCATTTATAAATTTGCCAATTTTTGTTAATGCAATTATAATATGTTCTACTGACCAATTATCGCGTGCATTTTATAAAAACGACGATGATTATATGAGACTTATTTAGATTGTTATTATGTCAATAGTTTGTTTTAATCTAAAATACATAAAAGACATTTCAATAAATTTGTTACAGTTAATTCCTAATAAAATCAACGACATCAGATTATTCAGGAAAGACTTCAGATTATTCAGGAAAACGTTTATCAGAAATGTTATTACGTTGATTATTTGTTTAGTGTTACTGCCAATTATTTGTGAAAATAGAAGACTGGACGATACAAAGTATTTCAATTTGACATGAGAAGTGAATCACTTAGGCTCGAAGACTTTGCGATTCTTTAATTTGAGTCGTATCACTGTCTCATGAAAACAAACAACTCGCGGTTCAATTCTAATCGGAATCTCCGCGATTCAATTCCTTTCTCGCTCTGACTGCTATTGAAAAAAAAGTGTTATAATGGGAAAGTAATTCATTGGCAAAAATCTTTTTGTGTAAAAAAATGTACGAACAAACTAATGCCAAGATTATGTCATTGAGACTCTTTCGTTCGCGAACGATGAATCTAACAGACAAGCTATTCAACTAATTAGTATTATTAAACTGCACCATATTTAGGCAAAATTTCGTGTTTTTAGTTTTTCAAGCCAAATTTTCGCAAGTATTTACGCACCTTAAGCGTCTGAAGTCCATTCGTGTAAGTATGTATAATGTATATTATATGTATTCTAGCCCCGAAATTATTATGCCTTCTTTTATTTCACGTGTGGTTTCTTTGTGAAGAATTTTTAGATTTTCAATAACGTAACAAATGACAGTTGCAGACGTCACATTTACGTCACAATTCTTTGTTACCAATCTTTATACGGTACCATTTATTTACCTTGGCGAGCACGCTTCGTTTCGCTTCCGCTAATGGTATTGAATTAGCAAAAAAAAACAACTGAAACGTACGGACTATTACCGAATTTGTTAGTAAAATAGTCCTAAGTATATTGAAAATATGTGCATATATCTGAAGTAACTGGGTAGTGTGTAATAATTTCATTGTATTGTTATCAAAAATCACCCTGTGGCACTATGCTAGTGCAACTTGTCCAACTTATGCATTTATCGAAAAATTCGTTACACTGATTAATTTATATAGTCTACATCGCGGAATGGTTAGAAAAAATCGGCTCACATTGTTAAAAAAATGTTTAACAACGTATCCTCGGTTCATTTGAATTTTCTTTCAAACCTCCGACGAGTGTATTAAAAATAACTAATATTATAAAAATGTTTCTGTTTTTTGGGATTCAAACCTGTGAAGTCCGGCATGGAAGCCAACGACGTTGACACAGTGCTGTGTCAAGGACCTATTTTTAAAAATCTATGAATCGAACCTTCCAATCCTAAAATAACGAGGCATAGCGAGAACTATTAGCTTACCACTAATCCTGCCATAACCATATCTTTATCGCACGGGTTCCCAAACTATGGGTCGCCATCTTTTTTTCAATTTTGGATTTAAACAAAAAAACTAAAACTTAAGTACTAAAATTACCTTATTGAAAAAAAAAATGACTTTTTCAATTGCATCGGAGCCGCGGGTAACATGGCTTTTTATAAAAGGGGTCGCCACCCTAAAAAGATTGGTAACCTATGCTTTATCGTATAGGTTGAGCAACTGAATATCAAGCAGTTTTCGTAGAAAATTTCAATATAAAAAAACCTCCTATGCTCCACATTGGAAGATTCAAGAGTCGGTTGATAAGAGTGTCGTCAATCTCCACATCCTCTCTTCTTGCACCTTAGTAAATTAGTAACTGTCTGTGAACAGAAAAGAAGCAGTGATATTACCCAGCTCTTATGACGCAATGGTAGTTATTATTTTTTTTCTCTACCGCCTCGATAGGTATGGAAGCATGACGATGCACCGTCCATCGCTCGATTTCTATAAAATCCTAATTATATATGTACTCGAATCAGAACTGTAAGAAGCCTACGTGATGATATGCTTACCACAACATTTCACTGGAGATCCTATTTGCTCGGTGGTTCCATGACTTGCCTGTTAAATTTGTATTAGTTTTTCTTGAACTGTTTGCTTTTAACGCCGAAAATGTTTTTTTTCGCTGGTTTAGGTAAGAGAAAGGTAGCCGAAGCGCAAAACATTAAATCCTGAAACTGTCATGAAGCAATCGAAAAATACATAGAACTAAATTTGTGACCTAAAAAATCATAATACACCTCTGGCTATAAAAACTTAAACCGGTTTTATGTATGTATTGTATACCGGGAATAACAACTTTGTGGTTTTTTTTTATTGGATCGATTGATTCGTGGAAATATTATAAAAATGTACTGCGACAATTCTGAACCCAATGCTTGTAGACAACACGCATATCCCTCCACTTAACGGATGAATTGTTGTGTTTTAAAATATGTCGTAACCTACATATTTTAATTTGTGGGTTACTGTCGTTACTGATCACGACTTATTGCTACTTGTCGAGCCATGTGCTACGCTTTCTTTATGTGTAAATACATATTTCGTGTAAAGGTTTCAAAGGTGTTTTAAGAATATATCGAAGAAATAAAAGTCATTCTTGAAAGATTTCGTTTTCGAGAGGATTAATCATAAAACTCTATTCGGTAATTCCAATCCAGCAACTCGAACAACTAAGATAAAAGTATAGCCGTGTGTGATAGGGCTGACGGTTGACAGTGACGATTTTTGTTTCTAGCTAATGTAAACAATTAAGCGTCTATCAAACTGTAATGAAAACACGTAGGTACTTTGTTTTATTGTATAATTATATTTTCCAAAATTTGTAACAACAGAAAGTCTAGCAATGTTAAACGTGCATCCAAAACCCGAAGGACCGAATGTTTATATACGCGTTCGTTGTTTCGGCAGCTTTTCTCAATCCAGATTTGTTGTTACCCCGTTAAGGAATTCGTGGGTGCCCAGACATTTGATGCTACAGCACCTGTCCTTTTTTTTAATCTCGTGGGTGCGAACGCCTCACCTACTTACATACTGCTCTTCCGAACGGCAGATGCCTTGCACATCTGTTCAGCGAATTTAACGACAGTGCTTTAAAAACTTTCTGTCAATTTCAATAATTATCTTAACTATTTATTGCCTTCAATATTTTGCCGTGGATTAACTTGTTGAATAAAATAAAATCCATACACAAAATGCAAAACGAGTGCGACATTGTGCTCGACAGTTTTGGGTGAATTTAACTTATTTTCGCTATCTCATTCATGTGATGAGTGTTTTTAAAACTATCTTTACTTCGCAAATGTACATTCTTAGTAACAAGAAACTCGCTAGTAAATCTAGCTTCCTTTAAACCTTACCAATCCAATTACGTCGCCACCTTATGAAAACTGCAAGAGACCTACTAAGTAAAAAATCCCACATTTCATTTTTTTTTGCAAATCCCTTTGTCGGGAAAGAATCATGTTTATCTGCATGTATACTAGTGTTATTGTTAGAATGCTTCATTTGTGGTGTCACTAGCCATGTGTATGAGTCACTTAAATCCCAACATTTTAATTTAAAAACAAAATCATAAACTAATGGAAGAGAATAATATTTTTTTTTGCTTTCCGGTTGACATTCAACCATTTTCATCACACGGCCTTACAATTATTCAGAAGAGTCGTAAAACCGAAATAAGTTACTAAAATTAAATGTGTACACTATACGTTTTAAAGTAAGTATGATGTTTCTGTTGTATGTATATTCAACATTCTAAACTCAAGAAAACATCATTCATCTTTGCTACGAATTTTCAGAAAATTAGTGGTAAACGTTATAATTTAATGAACTGGATTATTGAAATTGCATTATTTTCAGGAATGTCGTTCACTATCAATAATACCTTCTCATTTAATACGTATAAGATATTTGTTGTAAGGTAAATGCTCCAGGGTAATTTCGGATGAGTTGCTTATCTCCATTTGATGTTGCAATCTTCTCGGCCTCTGTGGTCTAGTGGTTTAAGCTTTACCCTAGCGATCAAGTGGTTCTGGATTCATTCTGGAAGGGCCAATATCAAATTTAAATTTAAGACGTTACATTAGTTTTTGTGATGTATCTTCTCCTCGAGTTGATCTCGAGTAACTTAAAAACAACTCTCGTTGAAAAAAAAATGAATAATCACATTCGCCTGGACAATTAGCTGTCATGCCGGATACACATTTTTATTTGCTTATATATACATATTTTTAATGAAACTGAAAAACTGCTTCAATAGTTTTACCAAAATGGAAAATATATACATATAACATGTCGAAGCTTGAAAAGGGTGTATTTTCTATAGGTAGGTATCAATAGCCTGCTGAAAAACCATTTCGTAGCCATTTGATTTGAATTGGGAAGAGAACGAGAATGATCTGTAAATAACAGTAGTATTTAGTTGTTCATTTGATAGTAAGAATTCAACGTATTGCATTGAAGCAATCAATTCACTGCAAACTTTGTCTTGCACATGCGAAAGCACACGAGGAAGAGAAGGTTTATGTTCCTTCACCGCAAATATTAATATTACTTCCGTTATCGGTTTCCCAATAATAATCATTGAAGCTGATTGGAGTGCATGTGTTGAATATACCTGATACGGTGGCGAACAACCCTGGATGTGCGAGTAAGAGTCGCGATCAAGATTTCCATTGCCACCTGTGGCCCGTGACACGCGAGCACGCGACCCTTGAACACTTTTTGTTTTATTAAATACGTAAAAGACGGATGAAATTCTGCAAGTTTTACATATCGTAAAATGTCAACTGGCTGTAAAAACAAACACAATTAAATGAACAACTACTACATAAATATACTTCTAGAAATTTATTTACATGCATAGGCCTATTCTTGCTAACAGTATTTTATTAACAGCGGGAAATTTTGTCTGCTTGCGATTTCCCCGGTGATACTGTTATGCTAGCATCATTTAGTAGTAGGTACGTTAATAATAATCGTTGATAAACTTAGACAGGAAAAATCCTATAATAATTATTGTACTTCTTTATTCTTCCAATTATGTATCAACACTGTAGTGCTAAATTGTTATTACCCAGCAAGACGTGTATTTCCACGTACTGTGATTGATTTCAGACAATAGCCATTTTCGTTCAATTGATAATCAGATATATTTAACGTGCTGGTTTAACTAAATAATGCGTAATTAACTATTGTTTACAATAGTGCGCACCATTTTTACCCCAAGTGCCATTTTTCCAATATAAAATGCCACTAAATAGAAAAGTAAATTTTCCAACAATTTCTAATTCATTTGCTCTACGTATTGTATAAACAAGTATAACAGTAGGTACATATTGGTAAAATTAAATCACAAAACGTTTCAAATATAATAATACAAACTACTTAACTACACATAATAAAAATATGTATTAATGATTACATGGGGTAGGATGCGGATGACCTGTCGCAGCTAGCTAAATCGAGAGCGGCTAGTTTCATAACAATGACAATGTAAATAGTATATGTACTTTGAAAATGAAATATTATTGTTGGTATCAACTGGAATAGTGTGTGTATTTGTTATGATTCTAATCAAATTCACAACCGTTATAAATGATTTTAATGTTTTTTCTTATTTTTTTTATATTACATTGGTATATATATTTTTTTAATTATTAAAAAGCTCGAGAATTCCACCGAGAACTGCTTTGAGTGCTACAAGTGGCACTCTAAGTACCCCGTCCGCATCACTGGCTTACAACCTTGCAATACGATCAAAAAAATATTCGACATTGGAAGTTCACATACGGTGACCAATTTTAATACTCAAATGAAATTCTATAACTTACATATATCTCTATCATGTAAATGAACTTATTCAATTGATAAAGTATTGAATTAAAATTGCCGTTTTGTGAGACCCAAAATTGTTCATGTTCTCACCAATGATGATAATTATTCGATGTTTCAAATACATTGCACGATACATTTTAAGAGTTTTTTTTTTATTAATCCCAGAAATATTTATATTTCATTAAAAATAAAATGGGTTATAATTACTCTGGTATAATCATTCTAGGGAACATGATTTTCAATTTGTATTCGATTAACATACAATACTTGTACAATCAATGTTTAAAATAAAAAAAATATAATAAATAATATAATACGCTAATAAATTTTGTCACTCACTTAGGCCAACAATGAGTAAGTCTTATACGAAACTAAAATGTAAATATTTACTAAACGTCAGTTCAAGTTCATCCGTGCACTTGAACGCCTGAAGATGCCGAAACGCGAAACCCGGGTCGTTAGTGACAAAATCTGTGAGAATGCACATAGTTTGAACAATTCAAATTTAGATTATTTATCGAAATGCGTGTAGTACTTGCAGAGTTAATACATTTTAATTTTATTCTCCACACGTCTAAGCAATTAATTATTTCTTGGTGTAGATTTGCCCGATTCCTTCACTTTCACTAATTCTCATGAGAGTACACAAATATTCAAAATAAAATCACGGAATTGATAACACGCTAATTGCCTTTGCTAATGGATTTACTAAAATATATAGCCCTATCTTCGAAGGAAATATTTTCGAAGTGTGTGATAATACTCTTGGGGTTTGAGTTAAAAGTCTAAGATTATTAAAAACAAAAATCGTTCGTGTTATTGTAATATCCAATGAAAAATAATATTATAATTAACCCTTGCTATTTATTATCCCAGGAGACGATATAATCTCAATTTTATATTATTTACCCACACTTCGGTATCTAAAAAAAGTGAAAATACGAGCATACTCATTTCGATAATCCTCTGCTATATTTTAATGGATGGTTCTATTTAAAACATATTTCTTATCAGGTTCCATTTATTTTTTGAATAAAAATATATATTTAATTAATTATAGGTATAATTTAAGATTTCGACTGAAGGTGCTTGGTGGAATTTCAATATTAAATTTGAATCGTTCAAACTATGTACATTCTCACAAATTTTGTCATTAACGACTCGGGTTTCGCCTTTCGGCATCTTCAGCCATTCAAGTGCACGGATGAACTTGAACTGACGCTTAGTAAATGAAAGTTTCGTGTTTATATAAGATATAAATGCATCACTGAGTCCAAAGCCACTGCTGGCAAAAGGGATAAGCCCATGGGAATGCCAACAGATTTGACTAGTGAGCAGTTTCAAGAATTATATAATTTGTTTGTCGGCAAAGGTTTTATGATTATATGATTTTATGGTTATATAGGGTATAGAAGAGGAGATGTGGGAAAATTTGATATTTCGTTTAAAATCGGAAGATTTTGCAGCTGTGCTTTGTTGATTTCTAAAATTTCTTGGAAAAAGACAGTCAAAGACAGTGTCAAAGAACATAGATCATACTAGGTATTGGCGTAGAATCATTTTTTTAGGAAATACAAGTCTTAAAATTAAAAAACAGCTAGCTGATAGTGTAAGACCTGCTTTTTACTGTAAAAACTCTTTAGGCAAATTATTAGTTAATAATAAAGATAAAATACATTACTTAAATAAATCCGGGATTTATAGATTGCAATGCTCTTGTTGTACAAAGTTTTATATCGGCAAAACAGAAAGAACACTGAACATCCGGGTTTTAGAACATATGGCAGCCTTTAGATTGAAAAAAGACACGTCTACTTTTGCTAATCACTTAATATCGGAAGGACACGTGTTCAATCAGGAACAAGGGATAAAAATGTTACACCCAAATACGGACAGTCATAAGCTCTTTTTCCAAGAAATTTTAGAAATCAACAAAGCACAGCTGCAAAATCTTCCGATTTTAAACGAAATATCAAATTTTCCCACATCTCCTCTTCTATACCCTATATAACCATAAAATCATATAATCATAAAACCTTTGCCGACAAACAAATTATATAATTCTTGAAACTGCTCACTAGTCAAATCTGTTGGCATTCCCATGGGCTTATCCTTTTTGCCAGCAGTGGCTTTGGACTCAGTGATGCATTTATATCTTATATAAACACGAAGCTTTCATTTAATAAGCGTCAGTTCAAGTTCATCCGTGCACTTGAATGCCTGAAGATGCCGAAAGGCGAAACCCGGGTCGTTAATGACAAAATTTGTGAGAATGTACATAGTTTGAACGATTCAAATTTAATTATAGGTATATCATGCGCGAAATCATGAGCATAACCACTGCCGACTAATTTGTTAATCAATAATGTCAAATAAAATATTCCGAATATTTTTCTTGCCGACCTTTTTTCAACAAAACTCTCAGGGATTTAATTCAAAATATCTTCCGGGAACACCCATGACTACCTTTATTAAATATAAATAACTAATTTCTACGAACACTATGTATTGGGTTTTTAATTAATTTCGTGTTATGTAGAGACGCTATTCACTACTTGTAGGACTCGCTGTATATTCAAAAAATAAAACACTCATTTGTACTAATTCCACTTTTATATGATCAGGACCAGCATTATCAACTGATCAGTCGATAATATAAAATAAAAGCGAAATTGGTTGGCTGTTCTATTAAACTAACTCCTTAAAAGTACTCACTGTATATGAGGATTGAACTCCGTATTAGGGAATCCAATCCCGGGATCCCGTACAGTTTTCGATACATTTCAATCCCGGGATTAGAAGACATGATCCCGAAACTTCAGGATTGATTTTCTTATAAAACAAACGTGTTGGTTTTCAAGCCGAACGGCAGTTTACATTCTTTGCGATAAGACTTGCCGCATACAAAAACGTAATTGTCATGTAGATATCAAATTTCCTTATCGCATTTATTTCAATGCATTTTACAATAGTAATATTTTTTCGGTACTTTTGTTTTCTACACCTTCTTAATGAATGTTATCAGATATCAAGCGCAGTGTTTTTTGTTTTGCGTGATTTTATGTTTCTTTTGTTCAATTAATATCAAGTGTGTAATAAAACACGTGTCAACGAAAACATATTTCGGTCAGCTTTCTATATGAACAGTATGATAAATATCAAAGGCGCGCAAGCCGATTTCATGCGACTGAACTCATCGAAAACCGCATAAAATATTGTATAAAAGTTTTTTCGACCAATATTATTGCAAGAGTTGAAAATCAATTCTCACTTTGACTATTTCTATTGAATGTTCTTATTATTTTCACTGTAAAAAAAAGATCTTTCTATAAAAGCACTTGTCGCCGGATATGATAAATATAAAAATATATTTTATTGGTTCTTTGCACAATGAAACCGTAGATTAAATGGCGAAACAATTGATGCTCTGGTATTAACTTCGGGCATATTTTAAAATAATATAAAAATTAATTAGTGTTCTCTTAGGTACTCTTGCAGTCTGAAGTGGGTAGATACTTTTTTCAGCTATTGACATTAATTATTTTAAGTTATATTGCGTATTTTTACAGAATGTATGCATATCAAGTTCGTTTAATAATTACGGCGCATATTTTTTACGAGTTATTAAAAAATCCACTCATTCACCTGTACATCGCGAATAACTGAGATTGTGAGAGCTTTTTGCTAACGCATTGGCAGCCCACAGCTGTTTATATAATATAGAATAAGTTGTTTAATTTATTTTTCACCAATATCATCAATTTTTATTTCTTAAAAAAATGTACTGATCCCGGGATCGAAAAATTCTAATCCCGAAATCCCGGGATCAACATTTTGGCTCGGGATTGGATTCTCTACTCCGTATGTACTAAAATATAAATATTGATACCACCAGTACTAGGCCCCATTGCAACTAGCTCTGTTACATGGCATTGATCAACACCATTGAAAGTATATTTAAATAGTTTAAGCATTAAAATTGTATTGTTATTATGTACAATTAATCGATGCCTTCTCCGAGTTGTAAATTTGAGTTGTATCCCTCGCATTTATATTGCAATTGGGGTCCTCACTTTACCTGCTACATATTTTCTTATTTAAGGCAACTTAAGTGAGTGGGGAAATGACTTCATATTCTTTCTCACATTGCCTGATGTTGGTGTTAAAGAATGGGAAAGCAATTAATTCACGACGATTATAGTATATCATAACAAGCGAACTAGTGACTCTTTCAGTTAAATGAATAAGTCGATTGAATTCACTCGTAAGTTCGTGAACAACCCAACGCATCTGATCTGTTGACATTGATTGTGCTAGCCAAGATTCCTCATTCCTATATTATATCAAAGTTTATAGCATTACTTCTTAGCTATTTATAAAATGAGGAACAATCAGTATTCTTCAGATGCACATACCATTGAACTCGAGATTAATTGCTGTTTATTTGTAATGATCGCTTTGCAATTTAATTTCCCCATGAAGAGATATTCCAAGGAATGGCCGTCAATTTTCGCCAAGGCTGTGTTCATCGATCAGACTAGTGGTAATGCCCCCAAGCGATAAATTCGCCGTGGGTTCCGGGGTCGAATCTGAACTCCTTACATCCTTGAATCGTAATCATTGTCCAATAACTTCACTTCATTGGTTATTAAACGTTCTCCCGATTGTTTTATAATTATTATTTTATGACGGTAGGTCCGTTTCACACTAAAAATTGATCAATTAGTCATATTTCAAAGTAAAAAATAATTATTTTATTATTTTGAATCAGAGTATTTTTTTTTGAATAACTTTTTAACTTGTCGTTTCCCACCCGCGGCCCAAAACAAAAAGTTAGGTGGCCCAAAAATTACAACATATTATTGTAACCTCATCGTTTTGAAAACATCTTATAAAAAGTATAAAAACGTGAGCAATTAGTTATAGCTCTTTATTTAAAGTTGGATAAAGTTAAAAGCAAAATTTACGACGAGAAACTATTCACTTATAATAATTATTGCAACCACTTGAATCAAAACAGTCTTTCATTCAAAATATATCACAATAGTTTTATGTTGCCCTCTTTTAATTTCGTAATAAATTTGTATGTAAACATAGGTGGCTTTATTTTTTATATTTAATATTTTTTTCTCTCTTTAATCAAAGTGACCCAATAGTGTTAAAACAAAAGCTAATATGTATGCTATAATTTACCCGCGATCATTTATGTAACATAATTATTATCTTCTAAAGTTATACCAAACGTTCGTTTTTACACTGTACAAATGTGTAAATTAATAAACAAGTAAATGAATGTGTGGTTTTATTGACCCGGTCCATTGATTTAACGATAACGCATGTGAACTATGAACGTTTAACGAAATTGATTAATTCTGCGCCATTATTAAAAGTAAACATACGAATTAAATTATTTGAACTTTGACACTATTCAAATCAAATCGATCGTTTATCAAATTTTTCGTATGTCAATCAATTATTTTTCGATTAACAGTAGATGATCGCTTTGCGAAATAATTTTAAAGTACATTTTAATCATTTGCGACAGTATAAAAAACGACATTAGGGCACTTTACATTGGCATGAAGTCATCCACGCTTTTGTGACGTCAGTTCCTTATGCACATTAGGCATAAGGAACATACGTCACTTTACCCTGGACGACGTCGCCCCCGTGTGCAGACCCCTAATAACGTTCGAAGTCTTGATTTTACTCATCTCAAATTTCTGGATTTCGAACAAAAAATGATTAAAATTAAACAAAATAATAATTAACCGATCGGCTACACCAATGCTTCCCAACCTGGGTTCCGCAGGTTTTTCTCGGGGGTCCGCGAAAATTTTCATTCTTTCAACATTCTCTGTGATAAAATATGAACATGTGAAATAAAAAAAAATCGGGGTTCCGCAGATTATTTTCAGATTTAGGGGTCCTTGGCATGAAAAAGGTTGGGAAGCACGACCGTTAAATAAATAGTATGGATAATACATTTTCATGAGGTTTTTTTTACGGCTGTTCATTTATTTGTTTTATAAAAAACAAATAAATGCTCGGTTACATTGACGCAAATCATTGAACATACCGAAATTACATTTTCCGAGATTTTGGTATTCACGATCGTCTCGATATAATATCGACTGTGGAAAGGAAAAAGGACTTAACCCGCAGTTTCTTCAAAACAGGTTTTTTTCGATAATCACAATGTATCAAGCTTGATACACGTTCTATCAAAAGGATGCAAGCTGCAAATGCCGAATTAGTATCTAAATTTAGATTGAAAGTTTCAAAAAATGACCTTGTAAAAAATTAAAACCAAGAAAAAAGACTGAATTAAAAGTTTTTCCTAGATAATTTCTTTAATAAATATTAGATTACGTCAATTAAATACCAGTTTAGAAGTCTCCGTGCACTTCAGGGATGTGTATAATTCATAATTTGCATATGTCACAAAATCATCAAAACACGTTTTTCGCGCCTCCTGTAAAATTTGATATGTGTGGGTTACGTCCTTTTTCCTTTCCACAGTCGATATACAAATAAATAAGATTGAAAACTAAATAATGCTATCGCCAATCTCGAACCACAGTTTAAAAATAATTTCTAGTTTGCGGCATGAGTCAACTACTTATTTTCTAATCAAATCATTATAAAGTTATCGCGAAATAAATTTAAAAAATGATAGGCACACAAACATAATTATAAAATGTTTCAGTCGAGCCGGTAGATCAATGGCGACTCTTTTATTGAAAGGTGACTTTACGAAAACTATCGTTTAACTATTTAATTTCCTCTGCATTGTGTTTTTTCTCCATAATTACATCGAGAAAGAGAAATTGTCTTTATTTTGTATGCAAGAAAGATTCGTGCGTCGAAAACGAAAGCACATTTTGTAAAAAACAAAAAATTACGGTGACGGAATAATATTATTTAACCATGCTTTTATTTTACTTCTCGAACAGCTGACGCGCTAAACTTGTATTTTTGTTTTCGTACGTGCTAGACAGCACTGATGTTGACAGCGAAAATAGGTAATGGGAGTATGATAGTTTCGAAAACAAAGCTAGAAACGCTTGTCAGAAAATAAGAAATATAAAATATTAATTTTTGCTTATCAAATATCCAGAAATTTTCGAAACACCAGTGGCTCTTAATCTGGAATATTTATTAAGAATACTATTTTTTTTATTATGATCGTCGTTTGAAAAGTGATTTCGTGTTGAATTTGAAAAAATGTTAAAATCTAGTTACATGCATTGAGTAATTAAAGTATGTTTTAACATGAAATTGAAATTAATACCATTTCGCCACTAGTGGTCACGCTTTTCGCCTCTTTGCTTTAAAAAAAAACTATAACATAAAATTGATTCTAATTCGTTATTTACATTCCATATGAGAAATCAAATTCGGATTTTGTCTTACACTGGGCACAGAGAGGGGGCAGATTTAAACAAGACAAAATTCTAAATGCAATATTAATTACTCATTTAATATTACCATTGCAATATAAGTAAAGAATAGAATCAATATTAAAGTTATGTTTTATTACTGCCATTGATTATTTCTTATTATTAACTAATTACTTAATTACTATAGTTATACTTTATTATTTAATTTACCTTAACCAATATATATTTTTTGTAATTATTATTTATTGTTGCTAATCAAATTGCTATAGAAAATGTAACTCAACTGTATCATTGAGGAGATTTCATCTTCGGAATGTAATTTTTAAAAATTGGACAATAAGTTTAGTTTGAAAATGTTTCTCAACGAGGTGTAACACATGTCACACCTAGTAATTCAACTAGTGTAATAGCTGTTATCATTTTAAATTTTATATAAAACTAGCTGACCCAACGAACTTCGTTATGCCTAAGAATCAATAAGTGTTATGATAACTTGATAACTTGAAACTTGAAACATGATGACTACCGAGCCAACGTTTAGTGCTTTTGTGCGGTGGAAAGCCAGGCAGATCCAATGAGTTTAAAAATTCAGTTGGATAGTTTGTTGCTTCGACTTCGTTTGTTACACGGTCGATAGATTTGAAGGAATGTAGTGGACCAACGATTTGATTTTGAATTGTGAAGTTTAAATGATCCTCATCTTTGTTCTTCGCCGCAAGAATTGCTCGTTCACTCAACCAATTGTGATTTTTGTGATTAGATGCTTAGGAACATTTTTTTGATGAAGCCGTCCTAAAATTCGGCGGAAACAAAATCAATACGTTCGATTCGTCATCAGGAACACGGTCGTTACCGACGATAGTCAAAGATTGTTTTCAAACCTCAAGCGTTTTTCTCTTCTCCTTCAGGGCCGAGTTAATAATCCTCAAATTCTCATGACTATTAATTTACATGCTCCCAATTTATTCTTACGTGGGCGAAACTATGAACAAAAACTTTTATTTCTAAAAACTTATACCTCGCTTAAAAGATATGAGTCACCAGTTCCAAGGGCCGTTAGATTGATCAACGCATTGCCTAGAGAAGTGGACATTTTTAGTGATATTATTTGTGAACTGTTTGTAAAGTTTTACTATTTTATTTCTTGATTTTTTATGTTGATTTTGATGTATGTGAAATTAATAACAGCCTTTGAGAAATTTACTGGAAATGTTGATATGTACATTCTGTTAGCCACACGTCAGAGACCGGATACAAAAAATAAGTACAATCTTGCTCAAAGTCAGGAAACAAACTGATCCTCCGTGTATTCCTTTCGATTTTTTCAACGAATCTATTAGCCTCAGCTGAACCGTTGTTAATAAAAGCATTTACAATCGCTATGATATATGGCACTATTTTCCAGAAATAGTTGTGCGTTCCATTATTTCTTAGAATTATGTGCGGTTATCTCAAGCTATAACAATAGTTGTGCGAACACGTGCCTAAGTGTTTTTTTTATATCTGCATGTCTGTACCCATCATAAAAATCATCCGATTTTCTTGGAGCTACCCTCATATACCTGCTTTCATTCAATCCTTTTGAGGGTTTCTTAACCAGAATTGTTTTTTTCAAAATTAAAATGTACAATTTATTAGCACATTTTAAATCACAGTCTTAATTCCCAGGACATTAGACAACAAAGTCCCAGAATTTTTTTATCTCGCACGAACAGCGGCCATAATCAATGACATGAGGAATGTCTTCCTAGCTCCACCGGGTGCATCGAGGAAAAATAAGCCACCATTTCCATCATCAATTACCTTCATTAACGTATCGTTCATTTCCTTCTGTTGAGGGTTCAACAGTGGTACATTCGTTCAAACTGATTGGTTCAATGCAACTCGATCATATTCACGTTCACGTTCCGATTCTCAATTGAAAGCGTCGTTCATTCCACGATCTGGCGTTGGCATTCCTAACTTGACTAACAATCTGCCGTACATAAGGTTACACATGTCTTCGAACAAAAGCAAAGCCTGGTTATGTATCTCTTCATTCATCTCGAGATCGGGATTCCCTGAACTAACACGAATTCGATTTAAAATGTATTCGGACATGTCATCCTTGTACTTGTTCTACAGTTCACGGAGATTCAATGGAAAGCATGTCAAAATAATGATAGAAAATAATGTGCGTATCTGACTTGGAGATTCAGAAACAATTTCTTCAGCGATTTTCATGTCCCAATGAGTATTATTTTCAAGCAAATTGAGCTGTTGACATGCAAGTAGAAGCATTCGTCATTTTTCGGATGAACTGTGTAAATGCGACCAAGAGCATCAGTAGTCATTCGGATGATCAGAAACCACATCGCCTTGCTTTCGACGTTAAAATTTCTTCGATGTAGCTTTCCAAGTGTAATAACGTGGCATCTTAGAGTAGAACAACATTCGTGCAAACAGCGTAATATTTTTGTCAAAAAAAATATCATAACTAATTATAAACATAACTTTATTTCAATATTATCCGATTTTCTTTCGTTTTCATTTCATATCGATTTTTTTTGTTCTAATCCATACTCTAAATTTAAAATTATTTAAAAGTCAATCGTATGCAAAAGAAGCAGAAAGAAATGAATTTTGGAAACAACTTGACATCTAGCGGATAAAATCTGCATAAGACGACATTTTCATTATTTCAAGCTGTTCGTCATTTGAAAACTGTATGAGATATTAATTTTCTTCATAATTTCTTTGCCGTGTTATTTTTCCGATGTTTTAATGCTTATTCTGCTATTCTAGGCGGATACGAATTTAATAAATCAAAGATCATTACAATCCGTACTGCCATTCTCGAGATATACATGGTGTAACCAACCCCACTTTGTTTTATATATATATAGAAATGAATTTCCACATAATTATATCTGAACCTATTAGAAATATTAAAATATATTTAAATTAGACGCCCTAGTACAAGGGTGTCCAACCTTTTTTGTGCTGGGATCGACTTTTCAATCTTAAGTTTTCTCGTGATCGACTTCTGACATGATTCTTATTAGAAATTTATTTAGGGTTTGTTCCCTTCTTCAAACTTAGAAATGCTTATTTTAAATGCGTTAAACACATATCATTAGATAGGTTTGTGCTTGTAAAATAATTAAATTTTAGTATTTTTGTATATTTAAATTATATATTTTTCAAAATTCACGGATGCTTTCGGGATCAACCAAATTTTGCTTTGGGATCGACAGGTCAAATCGCGATCTACCGGTTGGACATCCATGCCCTAGTACATAAAACACTTTGTACGGCTATAGAACTTATTTTAATCCATACATTATAATTAAGAATGTTTTATCATGCTCATTTAAATGTTTTCACAATGGTATTTATGTTTTTCATTTTACAGCAAAGTTATAACTTTTTTTGCCTTGGATTTTCAGCGTGATGATCGTTCGCTATTGGCCCAGTTCTTCTTTGCTGACGAGACCCTCAATATGGTAGCTGCTGAGCTGGATTCCTTTGATGGACGAGAGGATCCTGAAAGATGTTCCACTTTAGTTAATCAGCTTAGGCATGCTCAGGTACAAATACCAAACATATCTACAAAAAAGCTTTGATTTCTGAATATGTAAATTACATACTTTTATTTACCTATTTTTAATAAGTTAGAAAACTTTAATATTTTAAACTCACTGCTTTAAAATATCAAATGACTCCAGATATTACAATTCATTTTGTTCTTCTCGTGTCAGGATCTAGCTAATTAAAACTATAGTAACTGTCAACTTCATGCACAAGCTTACGAGATATATTCCTTATTAGTGAAAAAAATGCATAAAATTTGCAGTTACTGCTGTTCGCAAAAAAAATGAATGAATAAAAACATTATCAACAATATCATATTATCCACTCATTATTGTACAAACTAAGTCTACTAAATTTGAGATTTGATCTTTTTTATTTTGTCCAACCCTGCTTGAATTTCACTGCTTCATAACTACTTTTTTTATTACAGGAGCATGTTCTGAACATAACAGGCCAAATCATGGATCAGTTGTTGGGTAGCGAGCGAGTAGCCCGAGGGTTCAGGGTTAAATTTCCTGAAGACGTTCTCCAAGATAATCTGGCTGGACAGCTTTGGTTCGGTGCCGAGGTATTAATACGTGTCTTTCAACTCTCTTTACTGTGGAAGGGCCGGAAGAAAACTTTTCTTGTTGGGATCCTATTATAACACTTATTTACATGTGCATATAATGTGATTACAAAAAACTGATGTGTATCATTACCAAAATCCAAGTTGCGTTGGACATCAGTATTGTTACAAAATGTATTCCAAGATTCTGTGTAAATTAAGATTGTTATATTAATTTCTAGTGTCTGGCTGCCGGTTCTTCAATAATGAACCGCGAAGAAGAGTCGGCAGCGATGCGTCCGCTGGCCAAAGCCCTGACAAGGAGCTTGGAGACAGTTCGAGCCCTACTTAGAGATCACTGCCTTCGATGTAATCAGCATGGAGCTACTTTGCATGCCTGCAGTGAAATATTACATGAGAGTTTAAAAATATTTGACAGGTACAAATTAAGACTCGAGTTTTATTTCTCAATTGAATGACGCAGTGATTGATATGTACATTTCTTAAATAAATTCATTTTTGTCATTCCGTACTGAAATAATTATCCTGAAACAGTAGATTACCGAAAATTTAAACAATCATTAATACTGACTAACAAATCTAAGCCGAAATTAATCAATTATTCAAAAATATATATCTTTAAATGACTCGACGGTTATTCAGTTCTACTACTGTAGCCAACAGGTATGTATGATAGTTCTCATCCAAATCAAAAAAAATCTCATGCCTTTGTGGAAGCTGAAAGATTCTTTCTTCATTGCGTTGCTTTAATATTCATGTTCAATTATTTCAGGTTGTTTGCAGAATTTGAACTGTGCTATGTGAGTGCAATGGTACCTGTAAAATCTCCGCGAGAATTCATGGTCCAGCAACACATCTGCGTTCTTTTCTCAGAAACCTTACAGAGAGCTAGAAGAATTGGCCTACTCACGCAGGATCAGGTAAAATACTTTCTGTCACAAATATTGTATATCAGATTATGACTGAGAATTATAATAATCAGTTTCATTTGAAATTGTTGCTTTATAAATCATCTGAATAGTTAATTGAATTGGCATTTATTTGTAATAATAACTCCACTGTAACAAGATACATTTATTTAATTCTAAAGGAATTATATAGCTTAGCTGATTTCGTCTACACACCATCTTTCATTTGTTACACGCTAAATTCTTGTAAAACTAAGTACTTTGACATTTTAACCAAAATAAGTTCTATTTTTTGTGTTTTTATGACAAATGAAATATAAAATTCTTCCAGGTCGACGACTATGATCCAGCATTGATGTTTGCCATTCCTCGGCTAGCGATTGTCAGTGGCTTATTAATCTTTTCCAACGGCCCTCTAAGCATCGACAAATCTCCAGGTAAGACTTTTAATATTCATAGAAATTGTTTTCAACCACGTCCCAATATACAGCAATAATATTGACTCCTACTCCCACTTGTTAGTAAATTGGTTTACCAATCTTCCTCAGAGAAGGTAAGAAATTACTAATACTGAGTAAGTCGGTCTCCCTACATTCCGTTTTTAAGATCAGATGGATGATAGAGAATTTAAATATCACAGATATTCAAGTCTTTGAACCCAATTGGTTTGCAGCTACATATATGTATGTATATATATCGATTGAAAAATCAATGTATGCAACTACAATCAAATAGGACAAACCTATCTGATACACCCTCCCATTCCCTATCTGAAGTGAAAAGTTGAGAAACTATTCAGAACCGATTCACGTTAAACTGTTTCTTTTCAATTGGTCCAACATTCACGCTCTTGAAGCTCAAAATCCTTTTTCAACATTAAATCACTTTTCTTTGAATCATTCACACGAGACATCAGTTGGAAACACTGTCTAGATCAGGCGTGGGGAACGTGCGGCCTTTTGGCTACTCTAGTACGGCCTTCTGGCCAATTCTGTAATTCTGTAAATTTATTTAAATTCCTGACATTCTTACCGTAAGTTCCTGTTTCCGACCAAAGATTCCCTAGTCAATGTTTACTGCGGCCTTATGTCGAATCAGAAAAATAAATGCGACCTTTAGAGAAGAAAGGTTCCCCACCCCTGGTCTAGACTATATTTATTAGATAGGTGGATATGTTCAGCAATGAGCTTCGTCTATTGTTTTTCTTTTCTTATTTGAATGCTTATGTGAATATTTTTTTCTTTATTTTATAAAAGAAGATACACTGTCAACACTATGTTTGTCGAATGCATAACGTATTGGCATCAGCTGTAATGTCATGCACTCTTTTTATAATAAACAAAATTGAAGAAAAACCATTGGCAGAAGATGTGTTAAAAATCTTTTGAGATAACACTGAATACAATCGCATCTACAATATCATTCTAAATTTGTGTATTCATCATTTTCAGCAGATCAGATGTCAGACATGTTTCGACCCTTCAGAACATTATTATACAAGATCAGAGAATTACTTTGGACACTCGACAGGCGGGAACTTTATTTATTGGAAAAATTACTCTGTACTAATGAGGACATTGCTAACATCAGGTCCAGCGTCGACATGTCACATAATGACGGTAAACATATAAGTTTATTTGTTCTAAATTATTTATTGACAACTTGTGGACTGTTCTGCTTTGGTATCGTCGCTTACTTGCTGTCTGTTTTTTTGCAACAAACGGGTGTCAAACCACTTGAAACTGTTTTGAAATGACTTGGAGCTGTTTCCCGCCAAATCATTAAAACGCTGTCCAGGTGACAATATGAGGAATATTAATATATATTACCACATCCACTGATACATAACCAATAATCCCTCTGGGAGTAATTTGATGTTGCACTAAAACACCCACCAAGATGTCCAATAGTTCTGTTCAAAGGCATGAAGGGACCCGGGGAAAACAATCCACAGCAGTTTTGTGAAGCAGCAATTGCAAGAGACGAGATAAAGCTTCCATATTTTTTTTCTTTTTAACAGTGCTTTTTTTACCTTTTAGGAACACTCCCAATGAACATGGATGGTTCTTGCTATCCGGATATTTCAAAATTTGTAACCAGGTTCTATTCTGACTTTTCCCACTGCAAAGACATGATGATGCTTAATCAAATGGCCGGGGAATGGGGAGCTCCTTCTAACTCTAACGCGCTCTCTACCCAATTGGGTAAAAAGATCGACGATAGGTTTGAACATTTTTATATTAATACTTTGATGTTGTTACCAACAACCTAAAGTGATTGTAAAACAAGCAAACTATCAGGAAATGAATCTTATCTATATATGGACATATTTTATTTCTTTTAAATAATTAATTCCTTTTATAATATGACATTTTTTCTTTTCTTTAGTGCGAGTTCAATAAACGAAGGTGATTACCTACCCGACAACATGGAAATCTTCACTCCAATATTGGATGGCATGCGACGTCTCAATGAAGTCTCCCTAATGGATGATGTGGTTGCAAATTATCCTAATGAATCCAAAATCATAAAAGAAACGGAAAGAGTCACCAATAGTACTGTTATAGACAATGACAGTAATCTCCGCGAGTCTTCTGTGGATGAACCGAGAGTCAACATGGAAAAACAACCTGCGGCACTGCATTCCAGCGGAGGCAGCGAACATCACATAAAATTAAATGTTGAATATGTGGATAGCAATGATGCAAAAGTATCGGACGCTTTGGAAGAGAGTCTCACTTTGACTTTGACGCGAATGGAGAGCAGAAGCTCGAGTAGATCACTCGGCAGCAGAAAGTCGAGCAGAAACGAAAGCTCGGCCAGCGGTGCATCGCACACTTGTGATTTTATGATTAGAAATCTTTCCAGCAATGGTCTGTCGATGTTCGATCCCTTGGCCGGAAGCAGTACCGGTACAATTAATATTAATCCTGTGGCGTCTGATAACAATGTATTACTGCCTGATCAACTATTGGTTTCAAATCTGTCAGAACAGGTTTCCGAAATCGCTGATAAACTATCTTCTATAACCTACGAAAATTCAGATAACACTGTGTGTCTCATGGACACTTCGATCAGTAATCTACTGCAAGACCAAGTGTATTCGTTTTCTACTAATGATGTGTCTAACCTTGTTTCTGATAGAGAGTCGAGTATCAATTTTCCCATTACCAGAGATAATGTTAATTTTTCTCCGGGTAGAAGTGAAAAAGTCTTGTCCCAGCTGGCGAATATGCCTTCCACGAGCCACGGATATCTTATTCCTAACGCCATAGGTCAGGAACCGGCTATTTTAACTTCGCTTTCTAATAACAATTCTGTGATATTTGATGAGGATCCGTTGTTGAACCCCATAAATAATCCTATGATGATGAGTCAGCAGTCTGTTAATCTCGCCAACATGGAGAGCGAAATGTTCGGAGATTCTATTTCAGTTGCAAATGCAAACTTAAGCTCGTTGTTATTGACCAGTGACGAATTCCAAAACAGATTTCTGACTCAAGGCACTTCAGAGATCGACGTGCTCGCTGACAAGCTACAAGACGAGACTTTCGCCAGTGCAACTTCTAATTATAATGAAGCTAGTTTTTATTCGGCAGTCGATGTGACCGCATCGGAAAGAGCTATCGACTATTCCAGTCAAAACTCCGCAGGTGCCAGAGCGAGATTTTTGATCGGATATGAAAGCGATTCAAACGAACCGACCCCCGGAGATTCCGGTATATGTACTGAAAATACAAGCCTAGACCGTTCACCCGATTCTGAAGTGAAAGACTTGAACAATACGTCTAATTCTAAGGAATGTATAACTGTCCCAAATGCCAACGATCAAGACCCAGATGATAGATGTAATCTAAGAATTGAGACATGCTATAATCATTACATGGACTTGAACTGTAGTCTGTCTAATGAAAACAATTCAAATAAATCTCTCATAGATGCGCCTCCAACGAATCGTTTACGCAGTTCGTTCTCTTCAAACGGTAAAGGCGGCGTTACAATAAACATCACCGACTGTCCGACTGACGGTACGCCGCGCATTATTAACTCTCTGAGATTGAATTACTCGGAAAACTCTGGAAGCATGCAGAAGAATGAAGCGGGACCCTCGCATTGCATCATGCAGAGTCCTGAATTCGTCTCTAGCCTCTCGGGAGACATTGAAAATAGTGATATTAGTTGTAATGACATTGAACCTTCGAATAGTGAAAAAACTATAGCAATCGCTGATTTGCCCGAAGTAATAAATAATTATTGTGATATTAATTCGTGTTCAGACAATTTTGACGAGGGCAAAGCGGCACCCAACGAAGATACAAATTTGGCAAGAGCTACAGATTCCTCAATATTAGATAGTGATGTTAATGACAATTGTAGTATTAAAAATGACAACTGTGATAGTAATGTTAGTGTGTTAGATAGTGCGAATGACGATGACGCATACAGAACTGAAAATGCCGTAATAGAAAATTCAGCAAACATTGAAATAATCAGTACAGAAGCTGAGACAAGTTTAAATTCAAATACAACAATAATGAATGAAGCTAGTTCTTCAGAATCAGCTGAAAATAACAATGTGTCAGTGGGGGTATTGAACCAACGAAAACTAAAAAAGAGTCCTAAAAACAAGAAGAAAGGAAGTAGAAAATCAAAATTGTGGTCTCCCGGTCAAGGGACAGGCGACAGTAGAGGATCGGAACAACCCAGTCCGATGAGACTTAATCTGGAACAGCTAGTGGACCAAGGGTGACTATTATTATTTTAAAACCCCTTAATTTTTTGAACAAGAATTTTTGAATTTGTAGTGTGGCTTAACATTTATTATTCCTTTAACCCTTCAAGCCCGGTTGACGTGCTTTGCACTCGGATCAAAAACCACTCCCAGGTGCGGATGCTTTGCACGCCAAAACAGTGTCTTGTTTTATCTTCCATTTGTAAGAGCAATAATTAACCGATTTTGTTAAAATAACTTGATTACTACAATGAATAGATTCAAATTTGAGTTGTGACTATTTTTTTTTGAGTCGGCGGCCAAAGTATAAAAATACTCGACAACCCTGGTGTCATACAGTGATTAGCATTAGCCGAGCTGTCACCAAATATGCTTTTTAAAACAAAACAATCCCTTTATCTTTTTATTAATGTGATCAAGCTGGGCTCATCATGTGATTCATTGGAACTGAAAAAAACAAAATTCCAGTTGCTCTTGAAAGTGTTAACACATATAGGTCCGCAGATTTGCATACTAAAAAATGCGCGGGAGCCGGCCGAATTTTGGGGAAATGGAACTTTTTTTGCGCTCACGTTTAAATTGCGATAACTATTTAACCGATTGATGTATATTTTTTTTTCTTTCAGAAAAGCGTTCGTATGGTTTTATACTTATAAAAATATGATAAAATCAGTGTTTCTCAACCGAGGGTTTCATATAAAGAGTCTTAACAACTTAAAAATAAAGTTATTTAGTAAGAAATGGCTATAGAGTTGCAATAATATACACTAATTTAAAATAAAGTTACTGGTTACTAACCCCCCCCCCCCATCTCCTTCTTCTCAGCAACAACTATTTTAGTTTTTTTGAGATATTGTAAAACCGAAAATAAACATCTGTTCTATATCGCAAGGTTTTATTCGCAACTCTCAGATATTTTTAAATAATTCTTGTTATATTTCAATTATTTAAATATTTTAAATCTTTGAGAATCGTTTGTTTTTGTTAGAATGGTGCAGGTATATGCTATTAATGAATGGTGGCCATTCATATGTGTAATAATTATGAAGCATTAGGGTCACATTTTTTTCACAGGAGAGCCATAAACTTTACAGAAAAAATAGCTCCTTGTCAACAGCGTCTCGAAAAGGGCATTAAGAATTACATAATTTATTGCTATTGGCAAGCCAAACATATATTGAGTAAAAGCAGTGCTTTGTTCGAAGTAAAATAATGATTTCATTTCTTTGAATTTAGGGTTGACTTTCCAACAAGAATTAGTTGCAAAATGTCTACAAAAGAAAAAAAGGATACAGATCTAAAATGAATCTGAGACAATGAATCTGTGTTATATAATTATTGTCATGACTAATTTCACTTTCGTAAAAATCCCATAGAACAAACACTTATTTTTTTGTAAAGAATTGTGAAGCGGTCAAAGAAGCAATAAATAAACTTATCCGAAAATTTAACCCATATTTTTATACGTAAACGAAGCAAAAGATCTAACAAAAAAAGATGCATTTTTCCATGAAAATAATATTACACCAAACGTTAAACGTTATACAAAAAATATTATTTACTAGGTGATACTGTGGAATTACTTCTATATGTACGATTAAAAAAAAATATATTTTTAATATATTTGTTTGACATTATCAATTTCAATATCACTGGCAACCTTGATGTTATATTTGAAGAAAAAAAATCATCACACAAAGTACCTTTTTTTTGTGTAAACTTACACTCGGCAAAACGAACAGATATGTTCGCGCGGACTCCTGCGCACTGAAAGTGAGATGCACACATATGTTCGCCCGGACTCCTGAGTGTTAATATGATATATTTTTTTTTAAACATATATAGTACTAATATCAACTTTACCGCTGTCACATCTCTCAAATCTGTGTTACATCCCTGGGACTGAAAATCAGGTTAATTTGGTGTTGATTAATCAAAAAAAAAATTCAGGTTATCAAGCCTGAAGAATTAAATGTTGTCATGTAATAAAAGCTGAAAAGATGTAACTCATTTCTCTCAAGAAAAGTCAAGAAAACTGCAGTTGATATTTTCAACATTTTTTTTTTCATTTAGGCTTCTAAAATATGATTTTGATCATTTGGTTGAAAATTAAACAGAAAAAAGACAGTATAAAACAGTTTCTGTAAAAACACATAAAAAACCCCATTAAAACTATGCTCAAAAAAATATTGACTTCTTTAACCCCTTCCCGGTCACGCCCGAGTATACTCGGGCATTGAATGTCGTCAAAACGGACACACGATATAACTCGGGAAAATTCCATTAAAAAAAAACAATGAATTCTTTCACTAAATATGCATGTTTAATAAATATAACACTTGTGTTTGATATTCGAGCATAATAAAAAATATGTGATCCTTTTTGGAACAATTGTATAAATCAATTGGACCGGTAAGTGGTTAAAACACACGAAAATTAATTTAATCTATTGCAAATTAACATTATATTTTTTCAATTACTTTCTGATTGTGCTATTTGTATTCCTCGCTAACACTTTTTCTGATTGATTAATTGTCGTTTTGTTGTTCTGGGTAGAAATAAAATCATCAAAAACTTTCTGTTCTAGTTTTGACATTTTTCAGGTAAGCTACTTGCAGTGGCGGATTATCCTATAAGCGAAAGAGGCGCCCGCTTGGGGCCGAATTTTATGGGTCTCAATGGCTTAAATTATATATCCCATATACTTTTTGTTTAGATTTGTATAACCTTTTCGTGGGATTTCCTAATGTTCTTATGTTATCCGAAAAACGGCCTCAAAATTTTGCCTGAGGCCTCCCATGCGCCACTGGCTTCTTGTCGGCTTGATCAGAGAGGCCACTATGCAAGAAAAAAAATTCTCGTCAACATCAGCTCTGTACAGTTGTAACATTTAATTTATAACCGATGATCGCTTGTAAAATAAAATGATACATTCTGTTTCCAGTGGTGGATCATGTTCATCGCAGTCAAGTGTGACTTCCTCCTTCCACTCGGAGTGTGCTGATGACGAAGAGATCGCCCTGGCCTTGCAGGCCCAAGAATTTGCTTCCAGACACTGCACAAGAGCGAAATTCAGGTTTGTAGCAATTATAAATGATAATATAATTTGTAATTGATATAGAAATAAAATTTGCCTTGTCAGTTTTTTTTAAACAACCTTGTATGGCAACATAACATTGCAAAAATAACTGCTTTCTTTTAACACTTGAGTCTTGAAGTGTCGAAAATAGGATCGAGGAGCGAGGATGGGGTACTAAGTGACCCCGGGCAAATTTGTAATATTTGCATTTATTGAGGTATCATTGAAGATTACATAAATATCAGCTTGATATCATTGGTATTTAGCGAATGGTTGAAATAAGAATAATTTTGCAATGTGAATGCTCCCCGCGAGAAACTCAAACCTTTAATGAATTTGAAATAAATATCATCTTTATCAGTTTGATTTAAGAAAAAATGGTTATTTTTTTAGTGTTAAGGTTCCATACATCACTCAAAATGATAGAAAATCGACAAGGTGATTTTGGAAATGGGCTTCTCGCCTCGCTATATGCCATTTTGGAACACCCAATAATATTCATGTGTTTTTTTAGGTCAAGCGAAGATTTAATCCATCGCTTGTTCGTCTGTATAGCAGGTGTAGCTGACCAATTACAAACCAATTTTGCATCCGATTTGCGTAACATCCTCAAATCAGTATTTCTCATGAATCAGACGCAAGAAATCGAAGAACCAGAGCCAGTAGAAGAAGAACCCGAAACAAAGGAGCCTGTTGACGGAGAATCTTCCACCTCAAGAAAGAACAAGTCCAGTGATACCATCGAGTATGAGGTATCCGAGTCGGAGGTGCTCACCAACGGAGACTCTTTTGATAGCATTTATTTGGCAGAGGAAGTTTACGCTGATAACATCGACAATGCTACCAACTCTGATAATAACAGTCCCACCTCTCAACGATCACTGCAAAGCTCCAGACTATCCCAGACTGGAGCCACTGAAGACGCTCAGAATGATATAAACCAAAGGAGAAATTCTCAATCTGGTAGACGACATCCACGTAACTCTTCCGATTCGAGAGCACCCAGCCGAAGAAATACCATTAACACTGTTTTGGCTGAAACTCGAAGACGAATCCAAAGCAGCACAGAAGAGTTGAATCGCGATTCAAGACTGTCGGATGGAGATTCAGATACAATGGATAGGATTATTGCTAACGACGATGACAATAGAACTTGTTTCATTGACAATGGAGAATCAACTCGAAGTTCTTTGAGTGATTCATCTCACGCTATTGGAAATCCTCAACAGGACCAAAGCAGAGATATTGATAAAGACCCTGACAGTAGTAATTTGACTACCGAGGAGACTGTGACAATCTACAGACTGAATCCACCATTGAGTGATGACCCTGTCCCACTAGAACATTCACCAAGATCGGGACGTAATAATGTAAATAGTAGAGATGCACGTGGTTCAAGTGACAACACAAATTCAAGAGATCGTAGTGTCCGATCTCAGAGTGTGTGTGGCAACACAGTGGAAAGGGCGCCTGAATGGGTTCCCGACATTGCTGCACCAGATTGTATGCGATGCGGGTCCCACTTCACTGCATTTAGGAGGAGACATCACTGTCGAAATTGTGGTAAAGCCTCTTTCATTTCTTTTCACATTTTTAATGTATTATCTAATTGTTTTTTTTATTGAATTAATCTATAATAAAAATAATAAAACATTTTTAGTACTTTTTCCACATAAAATTTATTGGATCAGGACCGGTTTCGCTCATGGTGAGCATTGTCAACTGATAAGAAATACAATTAAACAGTGATATTTATACAAAAGTTAAGTAAAAAAACAAGGTATGACAAACAATTGGTATTACAACTAAGCAAATGAATTGAAGCAAAATACAAGAAAAATAAACTCTAAATAAAAAGTTGAAGACCGCTTAGCAATGCAAACTATTACAACAAAAATCAATTAAGTATGAATTATCATTAACAAAGTAAAAACCAACAATTAGTGTATATAATAAATAAATCTTAATGTTTGTCAATGTTTGTTTTATGCTTGCTAAGCGGTCTTCAACTTTTTATTTATAGTTTATTTTTCTTGTATTTTGCTTCAATTCATTTGCTTAGTTGTAATACCAATTGTTTGTCATACCTTGTTTTTCTTACTTAACTTTTGTATAAATATCACTGTTTAATTGTATTTCTTATCAGTTGACAATGCTCACCATGAGCGAAACCGGTCCTGATCCAATAAATTTTATGTGGAAAAAGTACTAAAAATGTTTTATTATTTTTATTATAATGCCATTCCACCAAGTATTGGCAGTGAACATCTTAAAAGTGATGAATTAATCTATGTTTGAGTCAGGTCTGACATGATATTTACCGAAGTCCTCAATGTATTCAGTTATTCCTTTCTGGGAAGTATCATACTTAATTAAAAATGATAACTTAGTTTTTACGCCGATTGTGTAAAAATTGCGACATGTATTTAGCCTCTTCGAGAAACTATCATAAGGTTATTTACGAATAACCGAAAACTTGATCCAAACTCTTAACTAATAATATACAAAACCTGCGTCTAGTAAAATGCACATATAAACTTAACATTAAAGAGTCAAAATTTGTTACACAACCTTTGGAATAACTATGTTATAAATTTTATATTAAAAATGAACTGCCACAATGTTACCGCTGAATCCACCTAAAATAGTGTCACTCATACCTAACAAGATTTTTTTGTTCATCTTTATTTTATATTCTTACTTTAATGTTTTCAGGTAAAGTATTCTGCGCATCCTGTAGTGCCAATTCCGTTCCACTTCCTCGCTTTGGTCAGATGAAACCTGTCCGAGTGTGCGAGGAATGTTTCCAAACGCTGGCCAAGAGGTCATGCGCAGCCAGACAGATCATTCCCGGCACACAATCCGGCCGACACGCCAACTACACTCACAGATGAGATGGCAACCTCAAGATTATGAATGTTATTTTTATATCCACTATGATTAGACACTCTTGATGCTAATATTATAAAAATAGTTATTTCATCTAAATGTTGTACGTTTTAGACTTATCTTTACTATTCAACTTCGAGATTTGAAGATATGAAGCTAAGTCAACACTTTCACCAATAATGAATCATTTAATTATTTAAGATGTTTTAATCATTTTTATTTGTTTATATCCAACTTTATTAACTCTATCCATGGCCTATTAAATTATTGCATTATTGCAAAGTTCTTATGATCACTGTTTCATTATTTACTCTTCTTGAAAACTGCTTCAAAATGTTAACAACCTTTTTATCTACATCGCATCATTATTATAAAATTTGAGGTTTTTGAGAATGAATATACATATGATGGTTGACATTATTCGAAATGTTTACAGAAATACATATATTATTGCAATACGATCTTATGGTGATAATCTTAGTTATTCTAGGAAAATATTAAAGAATTATTATGAAAATATATATGCCTCTTAAGCAATAAAGATCAAAGGCCTAAATCAATTTATTACATTTCTTTGAGAATATTAGACCTCAATATCATTACAATTTTTTGATAAAAAAAAATATATATATTGAATACCATTCAGAGTTTTATTTATTAGTCCAGCTTTTATTCTTATGAATTTTATAGACAATCCTTAATAAATGTTTAATTATTCACACTGCCTTTTTTACATGTATATCTGTTGTCGTTATAAATAATGATAATTGTTGTTAAATTGTTACTTGTCGTGCAGTGATTTAATATGTGCTAATAATGGAAAATAATTTTTATAAATGTTTAATGTGGCAGTAATATCTCTTTTGAAGCAATAATTTACTATGCAATTTTACGTATATTCTGTTAATACCCTATTAAATAATTGATGGCAGGGCATTAGTATTAGTATATTTCAGTGTTCGATTACTATGCTGGGCTTATTTTATTTATTTATACCCAGCATACCATAACTACAATCAATTTATTATTTACACTTTTTTTAGCTATAGCTCTTTTTTGGTAATAATTAAGACAAAATTCAAACAGCATAATATTTACCATTTAGCAATTTGATTAAAAAATATGAATTTTCCATATACGCCCAATTCTCTTTTTACATGGAGGATACGTTCCATGTAAAAATAAATCAGTCTTAAAAAGATAGAGTGAATATAGATAGATAAAAGATAGGTTCCATTACATTTGACGGTGTTATTTAGAAACCTTGCAAAAGGAAGATTAGCTGTATCTATGTCGTATCTTATAGTTTGTCTGTTAAAGCTTAACTATTAAATTGATTGGCCCTATTCTTGCTCTTTCACACAATAAAACTGTTTTTATAATATTAATTCATGTCTTGCTTACGTGTGATAATTGATTTTATTACAACTAAATATAACATTGAATGTACACCCGTTGATAGATAACAATTATGATTCCAATTGCTTTTTCGAGTTGATTAATATTCTTGTTAAGGTGTTGGTATTAGTTTAAAATGGAAAAAAATCAAAACTGATTGAAAAAAAAGGCTGACATTCGAGTAAAATCGAATTAATACTAAAATTTGTATTTTTATCGTTTACGAACAAGTCTAGTGATACATTGTGAATGATGAATGTGCTTTGGGCGAGTGTAATTATTATTTTAACTCTGTTCGTTATTTCAATAAATGACTGATTGTTTTGCAGAATGCACTATAGCAGGATAAATGAATTTTACGTTACACAGTGCACTCTTTCTAGGTTATGTAACTAATAATAATTATTCCTTTCGTCAACAATGTAGTTGTATCCTTTTTCAAAATATTCTGTTTTAAATTTAAGGCATACCTACATAAAACAATATCATATATTTTTATCCTTAATTATTAATAGGCATAACCAATAAACTTTAATTTCTGTCTTATCAAATACTGATTACTCCCAACTAAATTAAGACAAAAACGGTACATTATTTTAATGTGAATCATGTTTTAATTCTTTTATATATATTACTCCTAAAACTATTGAAATTTACTGAGATTATTCACAAAACAATATGTATTTGAAATCAATATTAATTGTACTGAAATCACTATTTGTATGTGAAAACATTGTGATTGAAGATAAAAATACATAAATACTCTTTTTAATATTAATTATAAATTTGAATTATTCTTCAATGACATAGCTTCTTGATTTGAAATAGTCCTTTCAGTTCTGTGAATTATTTTTAAATAAAACTGTAAGCTTACCTTTTGTAGTTGGATCTTGGGGCTTAGTGGAGCATCGTTACATTTAATTTTGTTGTGTATATTGTGTAAATATAGACTTTCCTATAATTATTATGTTTTCTGTATAATCCAATTTATAGCAGACTAATAATTCTATCAAGCTATTTTCTTTTTTTTACGATTTGTTTTTTTTATTATTTCAAAAGGGTGTCAATTTCTTTTACAATACGATGATTATAGCTAATAAACAACCCAAAAAATGCAAATTAATATAAATATGTGTGTATATTATAATATTCACATGTTTTACGATATTATGTAGCGTTTTTACTCGTGACATTGTAACTTTTTTTATATCGAATCACATATCTTTGTAAACATCACTAACATGTGGAAAAACACCAATTTATTGCTAGAAATGTGTCGGTGTATGTCAAATCTGTATATGAAAGACGGATTTTAATTCTTGGTAAAGAAATTTGGTTATATAATATATAAAATAATACTTCTTAAAATGACAAATATTACTTCTAAGTAATAAAAGTGTTAAAATCATTTTGAATAATGAAATGTATATCAATTATCTGTAACAAATGTTTTGGACTATGGAATGATCCATATAGTTGACTCACACTTAACGGATGAATGAAAAGAAAGAAAACTGTCAATTCATGGCTATCAAAAAAAAGATTAAAGCTAATTCAAGAGAAAGAAAAAAATATCTATAATCATATTTTTTTAAAGAATACCACCTCACTTTATTATTACTCAAAATAATCAGAAATTGCAGGAAATTTAAAATGGAAACTTTTTTTTATATAATCTTGGTTAAAGTTACCCATCAGTACATTTGAAATAAATAAATTTTATGGCCTATGACATGATTCAATATATTTTTTTTTGCTTTGAATGTATTTTTTCTATACTAATTTTATATAAAGCTTGCAAAAGATTTAAAAACAGTTTGCCGCTAAAGCTATTGGATTTTTTAAATAGTGATTTCATCCATTGTATATTTTATATTTACATTTTATATTTGTTATAATTTTTGCTTTATAATAATGTAAAAATTTAAACAATATTCCAATTATTTTAAGATATGAATGTACCTTTTGTTATTTTAATTATAATATTTCTTTTCATGTATGATTTAATTTAAATAATTTTCGTCCTTATGGTGTTATTTTCAATAATGTTATTTTAAATAAAATTCATTAAGACACTTGTTCAATAAGATAAATGAATAATTAACAATATAAAATAATGATAAATAACAATAAGAAATAATCCATAGTGGTATGCTGTCGGGTTTAATATAATATGTTTAATGTAAATTGATGCAAGAAATACAGTAATGTTATTTTTCAGTTACAATACTTATTTTATTTGTTCCTCACACTATCCCATTTTGAGTTGGCATGAATCGATAATATTTCAATCACTGGTAAATATTCCATTATATTACTTAGTGTTCAACGCTATTGGGCGTTCATACACTTAGATATGGTGCCCAAATCTCAGAATGGAATATTTAACACATTTTTTCAATGATTTATGGATTTGATACTAACGCCGCTAGCACACTGAGGCACGGAAACGGACCGAAAGCGGGCCGTACTATACGGCTCGGTTTCCGGCACGGATTCGCGCAGTACTCCGTTGTGAGCAGGTTGACGGATCCGAACCGAATCCACGCCATGTTTTTGAAAAACTACATAGATTGTTAGAACCGTACATAACAAAACAACTGACAAACTGGAGAGAACCTTAAGACTAGTTATTTTTCTGAGGTACACAATTTGATTTTACAATTTATTGATGCAAAATGTGTAAAAAGTAAGAAAATATTAAGTCATTCACCGGTTGGCATCTTCACTAAATAAATAATTATTTGTATCCACATCATTGATAGTGAATAAAATACTTTGAGATGAGTTCATGGATTCGTGTGAGAATTGGATAAAGACAAATTGATTATTCGTCCGATAGTTCTGAAGAATCAAAAGAGGCAGTTGAATATGTGGAAGGAGTACTTATTTTTTTTCTTATAAATTGCGAAGTTCGGCTTCAGTGAACAATTTATTTAAATCTAATTTTAATACCGCTTATCTTCTCGGGGTAAAACTTTTGAGCGTATCAGCATAGCTTAAAAAAAGATGATCGAACTTTTGTTGGTTCATGTGGCTTGGATTTTTTTGTTTTGAGATAATCGATTATTTTATCAGATAGATATGTATTGGATACGTATAAAAATGGTATTTCCCTTACGGCTAAAATCAAATTTTCAAAAAAATTGTCCATTTGAGAAATGATTTTATTTTAAAACCACGCGCGGAACAGCAAAATTCGCCCTGCTTTCGTTCCGCGTCATGTGTGAATTGCGTCATTCAAAAATATGGCAGACAGAGTTTCGATATTCGCTAGTGTTTCGTCTCAGTCCGCTTCTGTTCCGCTTTCGCGGCAGTGTGCTAACGGCGTAAAGGTCTGATTTTTTTATTCCTTCCTACACACCCAATTATTTAAAAGCAGCGTAGACAAGACAGAGTAGCTACCTAACATATTATAATACTAATATGAAATTTAATTTGATAACATTGTTATTCCTCTTGTTGTGTGACATGTGTTTCGCCTCATTGAGAAGCATCATCAAACGCATTGCAAGGTTTAGAATAAACTAAAAATTGATTCTTATTTTTTAGTTTATTCCTTATTTCAACTCAACCCTTCTTTCTTTCCCTATATTGAGGTAGGAGACCAAATATCTTGCAGTTATTGTGGTAAGGAATTTTTTAATAATACAATGTTTTCTTCCATAGTTTTTGATAAGCCGGGTTTTATTCCAATGCCTTTATTAAGTTAATAATCTTACTTAGAAAGAGATGGCAGTGCAATCGGATTTGAAAGACATGGTATAATAATTATGTGCTGTAAATATACTAATTTTATTCTAAAATGGAAAAAAAATATGATATTTTTAGTACCTAATATATTAATTTTGTAATTTTAAGCCAAAAATATTTTTTACCTAATAAGTTTTATGTTTAGTTGTAAAAAGTATAAAACTGATTTCATACTTAACCAAGGAAAGAAAATATTGGCCCTCCAACAATATTAAGATTATATTTATAAAAATTCTAGTGGATACATAATTCTACATTATTTTACTCGCCTACTATAGCTTTATTTGTAAATTTTATTTTTCAGAAAGTAAGAATGAGCGTGCACCCTTTAACACTTTTGGTGGCGGTGCTCCAACAAACTTATAATGTATATATTTTTAAGTACTGTTAATCCAATGAAGACCACTTCTGCATACATTTCAATCTTGTTATCAACATTGGGTATGTATGTTATATATTATGGTATTTTTATAAAAATAAAACATAAATTGCATTAAGGTAAAAAAATAACAAAGTATTTAGTTCTACATTTTTTTTTTAATTAGGCATATTCCTTCATCAGAACTATGTTTAAACCTACATTTACTTATATATATACCGGCTTAGAAAAATACACAATACATCCTTTTATTTACTCCAGTGCTTCCCAATCTTTTTCGTTCCACGGCCCCCTAAATCTTAGCTCACCGAGGAATTTGAAATCTGCGATTTGGTATACTTTTTCCTCAGATTGTCACAGGAACTCGTTTTTTTTAGCTCACCCACGAATTCGAAATTCTCGATTTGCTAATTTAAGAAATTCCGCGGCCCCCAATATGGGAAACACCGATTTGATAGACTTAAATATATAGATTTTTATACTTTCTACTGAATTTCGCGGCCCCCGCAAGAAATCCTACGGCCCACATGTTGGGAAGCACTGATTTACTCAAACATCCTAATTTATATAAATTTCTAATCCTAATCCTAATTATACAAAATTAAATTATTTATAATATTTCAAACAATCACAAAATGTTATTATGTATATTTTGATTAAGTGGCTTTACAGTTATAACACTTTTAGTAAGTCCTTAAATAAAATGTAATTCTTCAAAAATAAGCCGGGCACACGGAATACTTTTACCAGATTTGTGGTGATTCCTCGATGAGCTAAAAAAAAAACGAGTTTCGAAGACAATCTGGGGGAAAAGTATAGCGAATTGAGGATTTCAAATTCCTCGGTGAGCTGGTATTTTGGGCAATTCGGTAAATTCCTGGGTTTTTGGATTCGAAAGTCAGTAAATCGGACAAATGTCCCGGATTCACTTGCGAGAAATCTGGCAGCCCTAGGTGCGGCAGAGACGGACCGCCCTAGGCACATTTTTGTGGGCGGTATTTTCAAAAATATATACAATATTTTTCGAGAAATTCTATTTATAAACAACAATTAAGCCACCTGTAGTTAAAACTCCTAGTTCATAGAAGTGATTTGAGAACGAAATTATGAGGAAATTTTGAGGGTGGCAAATTCATGGATCGCCCTGGGCGGCAGGACCCCTTCCTACACCACTGGCGCATGTGACTTCCAGAATGCTTATTCTAACAATGTCAACTATCAGCGAAAGCGATTACCTGCCAACCGATCGCTTTTTCTTAAATAAATAAAGTTTAAATGATTTTAATTCATTAGAGATGTCGATTTTAAGAGTTCAAACCCAAATGATGCCATAATTACTTAAATAATTTTATGTACAATTAGAATAGTCCTTATAAAATTAATTACGGTGTTGTTTATTGGTCGTATTCATACTGATTCGGTAAGTAAATAATGAATTGTATATATACCATAAAATGCATTTTAAATAACAAATTGTGACGGAATCATCGGAGAGGCCTTCGTAAAGTCGTAACATTGTCATAAACGAACTAGCGCGCCTGTTGATAATTAAATCCTTCTTATTAGTCACGAAGGGGCATTATTACGAATACAAACATAGGTCGAATTAAAAAGCAGAATGTCTGTGTTGTCGGTTCGTTATCAGGAGGTTTTCAAGAGTTGCGGCCGACTTGCAAGATAGCGCACGTCTGGAATGTTAAAAGCTATTTAATATAATGCCTTGTTTAAGTCGTCTTATTTATAACCGAAACGGACCCAGTATTACCTTTGCGATATGTAATGCACGTTGACAGGGCTGCAGGTATATTTTTTTTCATTAATGATAAAAAAACAAATATTATCAATGAGTATAAATGTTTTTTTGCATCATCCACAGTTTTATTAAACGGTTTTTTCTTATTTACTAATTAAATTGTTTTCTCCAAGTCTTCATAAAGTACCATGCGTTCTCAAGAATGCAAGCGTTGAACAAATGTTACTTTGAGATTAGGAAACGTACGGCAGCGCCATGGTAGTCAGTATTCATGGAGACACGTTGGAACTGACTGTGTCATATGCAGCGGATACTTCAGGAGAGTCTCAATTCTGCATGCTTCTTCGTCCGACCGATGGTATTCCGGACGTCATGGACGATCATCAGGCACTATCCATACTATATACTCGTCGAAACTGAATGATGCTGGCATACTATGGGAGGAAGCAAGTAATTATCGGGTGAAAAGGAATCATCTCAATACTAAATTCATTATATGGTAGTAATTTATCCGACTTTTGCACTGAATAAGCATTTTTAACGCATAATGTTCTGTTGATTACTATATAATTATATAATACTAGCCGGTTCCCGGCAAGCGTTGCAATGCCACTCAAAGAAAGAAAGTGTTTGTGTTTTAATTGTGTTTATTGAAGTGCGTGTTTTCTTTGTCTGTCTGTTTGACGTTTGCTGCCGATTTTATATGGTACGACACACGCGCCACCTACTGTAGGTTGATTGCACTATAATCATCGCGCAAGTGCAAGCATACATTGTCAAAATAAACTGTATGGCAGACATACAAACATTGATTTTTATATATAAGACCTACTGTTAGTTATTTTTACGATGCCTATAAACTTCCTGGGAGTGCAAGCAAAAAGTTTGTCAAAGGTTTATTGCAATTGGATGAGCGGTGTGGCAACGCACAAAGTACGAACAAACAAACATTTTATATATATATAAATATATATAAGATTTTGTGGCATCATTTATCGATAAAACAAAAAATAATTATTAAACGTATCTTAGGCAGCTGATTTTGAACCTATGTACATAAATTAAATATTGGATACTATCAGCTACAACTCCACAGCATTGATAAAAAATTACAATATTTCATCGAGCTCTGAGCGTTGTTCAAATCGACGATTGATCGTGCTGAATAGTGGTCGTATTCAAAATGTACGCGCGGTTATTAAATCTTTTTTTGATTATCGACACCCGTCTTAGATGGCGTACAATTTTATTGTGCCGCTCGCACAGCCCTCAAGCCGTACATATATATATCATTGGTTTAAAGATTGTAAAGTGTAAACGAGAATTTCATAAAACTCTCGTAAGGGAATGTTTTGAAGTCATCCCACACCACCACTGAATATACCATCAAAGCTATCAGTTATGTTGAATACCTGACGAAAAGTTAAGTACCTATGCCATAATAAATGTTTCTACATCCATATATCAGAAAGTGCATAAAGATAAATGGAAACTGAACGAATACACAATATTTACATCGCTCGCTCGTTAAGACGATAACTACTGAGGTCAATATTTTTTTGACACACTAAAAGCAGAGCGGGTTAGCGAAGATTTGTGATATTTATAGTTTTCAGTGTCAAAACAACATGCGTGTTTTCCTACGTAAAGGAAATGTGAAGTATATTATACTGTCTGTATATACGAATGAACGTCTAGTGATGCTTCTCAAAGAGGCGAAACACTTGTCACATTTTGTAACACAGCGAGTGAAATAACAAAGTTATTAAATTTAATATTATATTAAAAATAATGAAGTTCCTCAAAGATACCTCTGAATCCATGAATAATAATTCAACATTATTTACTGCATTTTCAACTTTCATTTTCTTAATAAAATAATGTGGAATTAGTGTTTTCTTTTTTAAATATCCAATGCATTTACAAATGGCCCAACTCCGATTCAAAAAATATGTTGTAATATCTACTAAAATATATTAATTTTGGATTTTATTTTAATTTAAAAAAGAGGGTCGAAGTCGTTCGTTTTTTGTGACTCTATACGTTAAAAACAGCTTAAAATTATAATAAAATTATGTTCAAATAATATCATACAAAAAAAATCATATATGTATATAATAAATCCATTTCTATCAAATAGTATAATTGTATGTTTTCAGAATTGAAATAGAAAATATTCCCAATGACAACGTATTAAAACCTAGCATCGCTAGAATTTTACAAAACGTACTACCGTTTGCTACACTCTCAGCAGTTTCAGCAAGTCAACTGGAGTTTAATGAAGATTATTAGATCTCAATATATTAAGCGCTTTTATTTCAATAAGTAACAACTGTGCACAAATAAAAAATATACAATCTGATTCACATTTACATCAAGAAAGCTTTTGGCGATGAAAGTTCTCCTCTAATTTGTTAGGTTTACTGGTAAGTATGAAAGGGTCAATATATTTATGAACACTCAAACACGCTAATTTACAAGGCTTTTTTCAACACGCTGATATCAAAGTAATGGCAACGCAGACGAGCAATGCTTTATTGACATATTAAATATGACGTTGCAAATAAATTTTCTGAGGGTGTGATAAAAATAACTTCGAAAATTTTAATCGCTAAGTAGAACACCAATATATGAAAGTGAATAAAGAAGTAAAATGGTAAAATCTTTCCATTGGACTTTTAAGTACAATCACGCGTTTACTGTTTTGATGGATTGCATATTTTCATTTTAGGAATATAACATTACTGCAGTGTGTGTTTACTGAGCTCACTTAACTGTAACGATACTTTAACCCTTTGCCCGCATCACCAAATTTAGCGAGCGTGCCCTGTACGCGACTGCTTTTTTTCGGTTTTTTTATCGCGTTTTCGACTATAAATATATTTTTTTTTTTAAACCATGTCCGCTCCCAATGTGGAACATATGGACTCCTAATGGAGTTTATCTCAACAGAAGTGTTTCTACGAGAACTGCTTGTTACTCAGTTGCTCAACCTCTCTTTTTTTCAAAGAGAGTAGGGATAGAAGAATAGGGCTAGGACAGAATTAGTGGTAAGCTAATCGCTCTCGGTACGCCCCATTCATAGGATAGGATGGGTGAAAGGGGGGGGATTCAAGACATCACATACATCCATGCCTTTGAACAGAAATTCATAAATCAATTGAAAAATCAATTTATAAAAACTGTCCGTACCGGGATTTGAACCCGGGCCCTCCGTAGCCGAAGCCAACAACGTTAACCACTCGACCACACAGGGCGTAAATATAGGTTGTAATATTTTTTCAACTAATCAAATATGGTAATTGCCACCCAAAGTAACCTTTTCAATAATAAAATACAATATATTTCTTGTATTTTCGGTTTAATTCAACAATAATTATTCTTCATACAATTGCGGCGTGACGTTGCCATATTGAAAAATACCGCCACGCGCGACCGAGAACACTACGCCACCACCATACCATATACTTATAATATTAAATTCTCGAAACAATATCAATTTCACCCGCACTCGATCGCTTATTTACATTATGCAAAATCTTGCATTGGTGACGTATGTTCACGGTGTGTTCCAGAAATAAATTATTTTAGCCTATATTGAATCTTTTTTGACTAATGCCATCTATTGAATTTGGTAAAATATACATTTAGTAATATTTTCAACCAAGTTATACAATTCTAACACAATAGATAGCTCTTATATAGGGTTTGAAATTTCCATGACATCTATACGTGTCACGCGCGCTGAGGGCATGTTCGCTAGGACATGCATAGCGGTCATACGCGGTGAGAAGGTTAAGACGTGTAGATTATTATAACGCATGTAACTCATTTTTTTAAAAAATACCACTTGTTTCACTTCACCTCCCAGGGACTCTATACATTTACAATATATATATGATATATCCATTACACATAGTTAACATATTATGATCCTCGGGCAGAAGTTCACTATGAAATTCTTGAACATTGATAAATTAACTAGAATAATTCAGTTTGTGTATTCATTGTACCAAATTGGCAAAAAAATGTTTTTTTATCGGAAATTATTATTAACTGATTTAACCACAGGCAATTAATTCTTATTCCCCGCATATTAATTCTTTACCTAATTTGTGTCAGATCGGCGTTAATCCTAAAAACTATTTTTTGATAATATGATTAGTTATTTTATCTAAAATATCGAGGCTAGAACAAGGGTGGGGTGGAAGGTTCTCGAGTAAGCCTCTTATTAAATTTGAATAAAACAATATTCTCAGATTAAGTCAATACCAAGCTGCAATTTCCGGCATATCGTATCGATGACGGTTTAAGTATAAAGTTAAAAGCATGTAATTTTACCTAAAAGAATAGTTAAAACTATTACTTCGTCAATCTTGGAATTTTCACTTCTGCAATCTTCTGCAATCTGAGATTGGTAAGTACATTTTTCAATTCAAATCAAATCAAAATAAATTATTTCTTGAAATAACCCACCATCCAAATCACTAGGCATTCCCATGTTATAACATTTTAACGATAATCACACTTCAAAAACCTACAAAAACTATTTGTTTATGTAAAAAAAAATAGACAATCTTAATTAAGCAAATAATTGCCAAAAAGTCGCCACGATCTTATCTGATCACAAAAATATTCATGGATCAAAAATTTCATAACATATAAGATACTTTAATTCTTATCTGGCAAAAGATTCAGACATGAAGTTTGAAATAAAGGTTGGTGTGTGCCTTAAAAATATTCTTCAGTGTTGAGAAGATCCTGTTATAGAAAAAGAAAATCGATAATAGTTTTCAGTCGATTATGAACTATTGATGTTGAAACGATGTACACATGTATTTAATTGTATGTCAAGTACATAATATATACTATTTATTTTCTAACTACTGTAATAAGCGTTAATGAACGTAAAACTAAGAAGTTTTCTGATGTTTTCGATACGTCTTCAGGCCAAGAACTTCAGACAGGCAGAGGAAGGGTGTTCTCAAGCTTAAACCATATTAGCGAGACAAGAACATAGAGGCGAGATAGAAAAAAGGGTTTATCACATTGTTTTTAAATGTACATATTTAGTCTTAATAATAATATTCCTTTTTTTCATTCCATACCTCCCCTTCATTGAACTTTGCCTACATGCCCGCTCAGACATTGTAATAGCTTACATTGCCTGACATGGCGAACATATTACTATCATATATGCGAAATAAATAATGTTGCTCCACATTGGGAAAAGTTATCTGCGCTTCGAGTTTTTTTTTTAAATTTGAATCAATTTTTATTATTTTCTTTGCGCAAAATTTTGCCAACTACCTTTAAAAATGCGTGTCATAATAAAGGATCGAAATTTAAGTATAATAATATATTTATCATAGTAACTAATCAACATTAAATTCAAATGTAACATGGTGTAAATATATCAGATTGCAATATTCAAAACAAAATTTTAACCCAGCATTTAGTTCACCACTTGGCTCTTTATATTATGTTTCTATAAAATATCATCCTTTTAATCATGATTTTATTCAATTTGCATTTTTGTCAGCGTAGTCAGTTCGTTCGACGGAGAAAAATTCTTATGGTAGTAAGTACACGGTTATGCTGGAATCTAGAACCGCTGCGGCACTTTAAAATCAATGCGACATTAACATTATCTATCGGGAATATAGTTACGTATACACTGGGAGTATTTTAATTGCTAATTAATTGTGTTGATATAAGGCCGCTTCGTTAAAGAAAAGGCCACATAACTCAGATAGCGCCAAAGCGAAACACAACCCACGTATTCACTTAATTCATTATCTCTTTAACTCTTTCAAAACCTTCTGTCAAGGGTTGGTGATTTTATGATGGTTTTTGACTATGAACGTTTATTCACAACATTTTGCGATATCCATAACATAAATCAGGTATGCTATACATTATAATAGTTGGTATATATCCTTTATGAAGATGTATACGTAAGCCTGAGTATTATAGAACACTATACTTTCTTTGGAAATTTTTATCAGTTAAAGAAATAAGTATTAAACCATACCTTTTTCAGCAAAAAAATAATAATTTAGTAGCATAAAATCATGTCTTCATGTGTAATATGCAGAATCGTGTGTTAAAAATTCTAACCGTTCCATAATAAAAACTCTGCACTTCTTAAAAATCATTATTATCTAATTATTCAGTAGAATTTGAAAGGTAATTTGCCTTCTCATAATATTATAATTCTTAAAAATTATGACTGTTTGAAAAATGTGTTTTTAGTAATGTTTACTTTTTTTAATTATATTTCATGTAACTCCTGACGAAGCTTGACTCGGCAAGATTTGTTCTGTGAGAACTGCTTTTTTCTCAATCGCTAAAACTTTCTTTTACGAAAATAGTAAAAATAAAAGTGTAAGAATTTCACTTCACATGAATTTTGCCGAGAAATAGATGAATGTGGAGACGATGGTCTACATATATATGATTGAAGAACCGTGAAGAAATACAAATAATATCTACAATTGACGTGAATACAATTTAGATAGTTTCAGAAAAGCATTCCTCTTTCAATCAAAATCAATAATTTATTTCTATAGAGACAATCTTTTTTTTATCCATTGGTTTGCAAGCTATATCGCTTCTCGTGAAGAAATACAATTTTCATATCCTTACCAATCTTACGCAAAAATCTTTTGCAATCTTTATCATTCTGTAATCTAATAAAGTTTTGCATGATGCTGCTGGTCACATAGCAATCTTGTATTTAATTCAAAATTTGTAACGCCATCAATGAGTTTTTAGTAATTATGAAAAAGAGCTTTAAGGTTTTTCTGATGTTAGTCAAATTGTCATCTTGGCACTTTTACGTACGCTAGCATGCCACCAATAAATAAATACATACAAATGTAAAATATATTTTTTTAAGTTATTTGTGTAATCCAACACACAATAATTACTGGCTGATGTAAAAACTATTAACCTTGGAAGAATTCAATGTCGATTTTTTAATCTAGCTATCATCTTTCATATTAAATTTTAAAACAACGTATATGTATCTTACCAACTTCTACTATGAAAATAAATATTATTCCAATTACTGTCCCAATGTGAATTGAAACTTGTTTATGAGTACAAGTTGCATGGAAGCAATACAATAATAATTGGGACTGTTATATTTTTATAGACCAGTTCCATAAACCACTTAAAATAAAAAAGTATTCATTTTGTCTCCTTGTGAAACGAACGCTGTTTCACAGCACTGCAATGACAAAAGTGGCAGAGTAGTGCATTATTTAATAAACCTTATCTTATAACAATTTTTACACCTAATATCGAAACAGAGAATTTATGTAAAATTTTCAATTACCTAATTTATACTTAGAACTAGCTTTATTACTCGGCTTCGTCTGGGAAAGATTGAAACATATTTTTTATTCATTACGAGTACATAGCACGAATACTTTTTTCTACATTACAAACATGTAAATCTACTTCTTTACTGAAATACGACAGCTTTCATAGCACACTTATTAAGCTAATATAAAGTATGGGTGACGTAAATATAATATGTAAATCTACTGCCCGGCATCGGCTTGTTTGTAACTTACAAACACGGACACCGCCAATATAAATATTTTCGTCTGCGGCGTATATTATGGCGATCGTTAATAACGAGAGACGGAAATTGAAATTTGCAAATATCAATGTGTTATACATCTTCTGTAATATTAATGTTGAAAATAACATAGTTTACTTAAAAATACATCTTCAAATGTCACGTCGCTACTGTCCACCGTTTGGGAGGAATTCTTGTGACAGGGGCACAAACAGACAGACACGTGTATTTTCTTTCGTAGACACTATGATGTGATCTCTAAATTGTACGTCTAACAACGTAACCTGAACACATGAATTTCGTTTTCGCATTATAATGCGTACGTTAAAGACGTTCCAGAACTCAACGTTCACACATCATCCCTTGAGTTGTCTTACTAGGCCATGTGTTCGCTGTTTTTTTTTTTATTTTAGAGTATTAAAATCATTCACCTACTTAAAGAAACGTTTGCGCACAAAAGAGGAATTATAATCAAGCTCTAATCTTTGGGATTAAACATATAAACCTTTTTGATATTTCAACCAAAGCTTTTGTTTTATATTAGATTCTTACTTTGTTTTTTATTTGGAATCATTTGTACCACAAAGAGTTACCTTTGTTAAAATCAAAGAGCTGAGATTAAATTTTCGATACCTCATGGCACGCAAGCAGTTAATTCGGTTGTACAGTCTATCTTTGGGTTCAATATAACAATAAAACCACAATACTAAGTATTATTTAAAACTAAAATGATTCGTAGTGGAATCGATGTGAACTCTCAGTAGTCGTAGAGTCGTTTAAGTTCAGAAGCCGTGTAATAGGAGGTACGGGCTTCGGACAATAGCAAGCCACTTCCATTAACCCATTCGGCGCGAAAATTCAACAATAAAATATACATTCATTTTTAAAATCATTACAAAAAAAATGGTTAATACATTCAAGAAGATGGTTAATTTTAATAATTATATTGTCAGGAACCAAATTAAACGATCATGAAGTATTAAAATGTCCAATATTTACGGTAAAATGGTCAGTAAAAATCTAATTTAACCTCAGCTACCCTGAACTTACAAAGTTACTGAGAAAACATTTATTTACTGACAGCTATTGATTTATATGATAAATACTTTATTGAGTAAGATTGTAACTGTTTAATTATTTATTTACTGACCAAAATAAAATTCCCGTCTTAGTTTTGTAGATAAAAGTCTTGAAAATTGTCTCTGGATATCCATTAGAACGTATACGTTAGTATACCTTTGCTTCCTATACCCTAACAAAGTCGAGAAGTGTTGTTTGATTATATCGATGGACTTGACACGGTTTTATTTTATCGTGATTTAACAATGAGGTAATATCGGACTACCATTATACGGGTTAGATTTAGCCAAGAGGCTTATATTGTTTAAAAATATTAGACAACCTGTTCATAAATAGCTTTATCCATTTATGACATGATGACAGAAAAGAATGTAGACTCGCATTGCGGTTAGCTGGTATAAATATACGCTTTTTGATTCAGAGCTCTCGTACTTTTTTATAATTAAATGACCACCCAAATCATACTCGTAATAATTTTCCGGAATCCTGAGCAATCTCATTTGAATGTCAAATGAATTATCTTTAGTAATACGTCATATTGTGAGAGATTTTTCATTAATTTTCCTGGTAAATAAAAACGTCTATCTGTAAAAAGGTCATATTTTATGACATATCCAAAAATTTATTAAATATCACCATATTATTGTTTTTTTTGTAATCCATATCAGCTCCCAGAGTGGAGCATAAGCCCTCCTAATGGAAAAATCTTGGCAGATTATTTTTACGATAACTATTTGTAACTCAGTTGCTCAATCTATCTTTTTTTCGAACACAGGAAATGATATGGTTAGGACAGGACTAGTGTTAAGCTAATCGTTCTCGCTATGTCCCGTTATTTTAGGATTGTAAAGGTAGGAGGGATTTTTTAAAATCAGAAACACTTATCTCTTCGAACAGAAATTGACTATTCGATTGAAAAAGTTCTGTCCGCACTGGAGGACTTGAACCCGTAATATCCGTCATGGGATTAAAACCGATGATACAAGTAAGAAGTGAAAACTAATCATTGAAGTCGTTTTTTTTCAGTTCAGATCAGTTCATAAGAAAATACTTTGTTAATAAATCAAAAATCAAAGACAAAATACCACTTATTTTTACGGGTATAAATTTTTCAATGCTTGAAATATAATTTTATTAAATACGATGAGATTTCACTGTTTTCTATAAAATTATGGTAAAAATTAAGAATTATTTCGACAAGATCATCATAATAATACTGTCGATTTATTATTGGTAGAATTAAATACACATTGAAAAACTCTAAGGAAAATTCACAGAAAACAATAGTTCAATAGTTACTTTTCATTTGATGGCAATAGTTCAATTAAAATTGTAATGGATAAACGAATAATGGCGGATGAATTTTATCGCCGTAAAATGATATAATACATATTATTAAATGAAATATATTCTTGAACACTCTACAGGCCTTAGGCATAGAAAAACTTCATATTTTATTTTATTGTCGATTATAGTATAAATAATTTCATGATCCAATTATTGTGCTGTAAACGAAAATGGCTTTAAATTACGTCAAACTGGTTACTACCAAATAATGTACACTAACTAAAATAAAATATTATTTTATAGGTTTACCGCATAATTATGCATGGCAGACAATGAGAAGCAGCGACCAGTGACGTACAAAAAAACTTTAAATCGTGCTGATGATATTTTTTTATACAGTATAGGTTTATATTATTATTTATAAACTGCATATAAAGAATATGCATTACTAGACATGTGTGTTGTATTTTAAGTATTTAATAATTAATGTGAAATAAATGCGATGATTGTATAATATACATGTACGCCCAGACGAAAATGGTAAAAAGGATAATACAACAAAACTTCAGCTTATTTTTCAAATATGTAAAGATATATTTCACCAGGGCAAAAGAAGGCTCAAAATTAAATCAATATATACAAGGGTGGTGTGGTGGGGACGAAATAACTAAATTACATGAGGTCATTTATTAACGGGGGGAAGAATTTTTTTTTTTTAAATAATGGTCACTATTTATTAAAAAATATATTTTTTGTACACAGTCAAAGATCTACCACTCAATACTCATTTATATAAAATGATTTAAATATGCGTAAACTTACTTATACACAATTAACAATATTTTGTGGTGAAGATGCAATACATAATAGTTAATCAAACCATTAATAATATTAAATGCATCTAAAATAACTGCCCTAATTAATACGTTTATGAAGTCCTCAGCGAGAACTATTGACCCTTCATTATAATTTTAGTGGAGGAAATATTTTAACATAGTATTTGGTATATTTATTGAGACGTGTATTAACATTGAAAATTGGCCGGTTGCCTCCCACTGCGCTTTATAATTTGAGGACAAAACTGACGTATTTTAGCCAAACTGACACAATTATGCAATTTATGCGACGATATACTGTCACGGTTGGGTTATTGGCACCCGCTTCCACTAGCACTTTTGTGAGGAAAACTGGCAGGATTTAAAAAAAAAGGTGTAGCTTAATTAATTGTGTTTGAATTTTGTTATCAGGTAACCCGTAATATCAATTGTTTATTGTTAATGGCCTTAAATGGCAACATTGTTTTTCGATACTGATGTGATTTTTGTTTTTTTCTTTCTTGCTCTTTGGGATACCATCCGCACCTGACGTGTGTTGGGAGACTTCCCAGTCTCTGGAGGATACTTCCAGAAACCTTTAGTTCAAAACAAAAAACGATGTGTTTATTTCAATCATGGGCATTCATAATATGTGCATATAACTGTCATACAACAAAAAAAAATACATTGACAGATTTAAAGTAGAAAATAATACTACTAAAAACTGCGACTTTTAATAATCTATATATATAAAACAAAGTGGGGTTTGTTACACCACGTATAACTTGGCTATAACTTGGCTAGTTTTAATGATCTTTGATTTATTAAATTCGTATCCGCCTAGAATAGCAGAATAAGCATTAAAACATCGGAAAAATATCACGGAAAATAAATTATGAAGAAAATTAATATTCTCATACAGTTTTCAAATGGCGAACAGCTTGAAATAATGAAAATGTCTTTGTATGCAGATTTCATCCGCTAGGTGGCATTTTTTCCTATATTCATTTGTTTCTGCTTCTTTTGCGTACGATTGACTTTTAAATGATTTTAAATTTAGAGTATGGATCACAATAAAAAAAATAGATGATATTAAATGAAAACGAAAGAAAATCGGATAATATTGAAATAAGGTTATGTTTATAATTAGGTATGATAATTTTTTTGACAACAATATTACGCTGTTTGCACGAACGTTGCTCTACTTTGAGATGCCACGTTATTACACATGGAAAGCTACATCGAAGAAATTTTAACGTCGAAAGCAAGGCGATGCGGTTCCTGCTCATCCGAATGACTACTGATGCTCTTGGTCGCATGTACACAGTTCATCCGAAAAATGACGAATGCTTCTACTTGCATGTCAACAGCTCAATTTGCTTGAAAATGATACTCATTGGGACATGACAATCGCTGAAGAAATTGTTTCTGAATCTCCAAGTCAGATACGCACATTATTTTATATCATTATTTTGACATGCTTCCCATCGAATCCCCGTGAACTGTGGAACAAGTACAAAGATGACATGTTCGAATACATTTTACATCGAATTCGTGTCAGTTTGGGGAATCCCGATCTCGAGATGAATGAAGAGATACATAACCAGGCTTTGCTTTTGATCGAAAACATGTGTTTCTTTATGTGCGGCAGTTTGTTAGTCAAGTTAGGAATGCCAACGCCAGATCGTGGAATGAACGACGCTTTCAATCGAGAATCGGAACGTGAATGTGAAAATGATCGAGATGCATTGAACCAATCAGTTCGAACGAATGTACCACAGTTGAACCCTCAACAGAAGGAAATTTACGATACGTTAATGAAGGTAATTGATGATGGAAATGGTGGCTTATTTTTCCTCGATGCGCCCGGTGGAGCTGGGAAGATATTCCTCATGTCATTGATTATAGTGACTGTTCGTGCAAGATCCGAAATTGCTGTAGCAGTTTCTTCTTCTGGCGGCCACGTTGATAGAAGGATGACGAACGGCTCATTCAGTGTTAAAATTGCCGTTAAATCTTTAAACCAGTGCTCCTCAACCTTTTATTTTCCACGGCACACCAACGTGTTCTTCAAAATTTCGCGGCACATCACAAGTAAAAATATGCATAATATATAGAAATTACATTAGTTTGTGTTTATATATGATACATATCACAAAAGAACCATATGGATATTGTATTACCATGTCCACTACTAATGTAGAGCACATGTACTCTTTATGAAGATTATATTAAAAGAAATGTTTCAGATTATTCAGATTTATTTACAAAAAAAGAATCAGTCAAAAGGCTGCACCAAAGTAGAAAAAAGTCCGTAAGTTTCCCACTTCAGTTGAATTTTCAGCTTCGGCTATTAAAATGTTTCTAACATTTAGCGGTTAAAGTTATACTAACAAACATTTTATCGATTTGGGTATTCTGTATATGTAAGTCTGCGCAAGAATGTTTCGTGCACCTTGCGAAAATTCAGTTTTGTATTTTAAAATGTCTTTAAAGAGAACAAATGAATTATATCTTTATAAATATCATTACAAATATGTCAAAGCATGTATCCACATCTCAAATATAAATGGTTTTACATTTGATAAATAAATAATAATGAAAAATTAATAATTAGTAAAAAAATAATTGTAAATTTAAACTGAAAAACATTTAATGAATACAACGAATTGTTAATTCTACTACCCTGGTTATCATAAGCTCATTATTAGCTGTTCCAAATGTTAAAAACGGTAAAAACACTTATATTTAAGATGTGGGTACATGCTTATACAAATTTGTAATGATATTTATAAAGAAATAATTCATCTGTACTCTTAATCGATATTTTAAAATATAAAACTGAACTTTCGCAAGGTGCGAGAAACATTCTTGCGCAGACTGTACATATAAAATATCCTTTCAACCAAAAAATAATTATTTCTGCTACTCTATGATAGCGTCATCAGAAATATTTTGTAGTATCGACCAAACTATTTGTTTTTTTCCGTTTATTAGAGATTCGCGCCGCAGCACACCCAGCATCGCCTCGCGGCACACCGCTTGCGGAGCACTGCTTTAAACGACTGAAAAACTGAAATGCAAGATTGCGAAACACTCAGCAATGACCAAAGTTTTGGTAGCAAGTAAAATCATCACCTGGGATGAATGGACAATGGCGCACAAATGCGCATTGGAAGCACTCAATGAAACTATGAAATATCTGTGCAATGACTCAAGATGTTTTATAGGCGCAATGATTCTACTATCTGGCGATTTCCGCCAAACACTACCAGTCATTCCAAGATTGACCGCTTCTGATGAAATAAACGCTTACCTCAAATCACGACTCTGGCGCTATGTAAAGAAACTTTAGCTGACGACAAACATGCGAGTTGCATTGCTAAACGATCTATCTGCCGAAGATTTCTCCAAGCAATTGCTGACTATCGGTAACGGGGGTGTTCCTGTCGACGAATCGAACGGATTGATTTTGTTTCCGCCGAATTTTTGCAATTTCACTTCATTCAACAAAATGTTTCCGAACATCTAATCACAAAAATCACAATTGGTTGAGTGAACGAGCAATTCTTGCGACAAAGAACAAAGATGTGGATCATTTAAACTTCACAATTCAAAATTAAATCGTTGGTCCACTGCATTCCTTCAAACTATCGACCGTGTAACAAACGAAGACGAAGCAACCAACTATCCAACTTAATTTTTAAACTTATTGGATCTGCCTAGCTTGCCACCGCACAATTTACAACTGAAGGTTGACTCAGTAGTCATCATTCTTCAAGTTATCAAGTTAACAGAACATTTATTCACTTTTAAGGTGTTCACTATCAATACTTGGTGGAATGGCATTATAATAAAAATAATAAAACATTTTAAGTACTTTTTCCACATAAAATTTATTTGATCAGGACCGGTTTCGCTCACCGCGAGCATTATCAACTGATGATAATGCTCAGATGATAATAACTGATCAAATAAATTTTATGTGGAAAAAGTACTAAAAATGTTTTATTATTTTTATTACAACATTTATTGATTCTGACGCGGTACGAAGTTCGTCGGGTCAGCTAGTTTATAATACTTTAAACTAATCAATCGAAATTGTTATTAATTATAACGAATGGAAAACGGGTTTGTTTCATACACATAATATATTTATTAATAAATAATATAGGTAGATATATCAACAGATTCCAAAAAATTAAAATTCAATGATCATCGCTAAGCATACAGTTCATTTTCAATATTATTAAATTTACAAGTTACAGAGAAGGTAAGTTGAATTTAATAAAAAACAGTGTGCTTACTTTAAGAATTATTCAAATTGTGTTGTCACTTAACCGATTATTGCGAATAATATTTTGACAAATTTGTGGTGCATAACCAGTTGTTTTTTTTTAATTATTGCAAAATATGATTGGCATTTCCCATTTTATTTTGTACTTAATTGGGTTTTGCAAAATGATCCACTGTACTATTTGGTGTTAAATAAATATCTTTATATTATATATAAAAAAATACAGCGGTTTCATCACTACAGACTTGACGATATAAAGTTTTCAAATTCACGGTGTCAATCAAAAAAGCCAGTAACTAGGTATCGTTGTGCGAAAGCGGTGTCTCAAAATTAACAGCGAAAGATTCATTGCATATATCAGTGGCGGTTCCGGAAATTGTCCCAGGAGGGGGCCATTCAATTTGAAAATAAACATGATACATAAATAATATATTAAAAAATAGACCATTTTAAAATAATATATCTATAACCATTTTTTACGCGATTTTGAATTTACAAGATTTTATTGGACGGCACTGTTTACTCGAATGCGTTTTTTTCGATTTTTTTTCACACAAGAAATGGTGACCCTGCGCAAAATCATGTGAAGTAATTCTGCTCTTAAACTTGTTTAAATACAATGCATTTATTATGTTCGTTGAAAACACGTTTCCCAGTCATACATTTTAGAGAGTTCCTCTGTCAAATAAATAAACACTTTCGTATTTCAAAAAAATAGATTCAACGTCAGGTCAACAAAACAAATCCAATGAAATAATAATTGACTCAGATCAAGAATCTAGGAAAAACAACATTTTAACAAATGATTCCGAGCAAAATTCAGATTCAAGCAAAATGCAATAGGTACGTTCGTTCAAAAAATCGCGAAAGATTATATTTCGTAACCAACAGTGACAGCAGCGAATAACTCCTAAAAGTGAATTCAATTATCTATGTATTCATAATATGTATCTGTTTCTGATTGTATTTTTATAATCAATAAAGAATTTAAATTATATATGTAAAAAAAATATTTTTTGCGCAAATTTTAAGAACAAATTTGGTTTTTTCATACATTTTTGATACTTTTTTACGCGATATTTTGATTTTTGGAACCGATTTATCAAATTATATGAAAGTGAGGTTTTTTTTACGCGCCACTTTCTTGAACCAATGTATCGCGTAACAAAAGAATTGAGTGTATATAAAAATAGTCAATACATAATTAAGTATATATTCTATAAAACAATTAAAGAGCCTATTTCACAATAAAGTTTTACTAAATTAGACAAATGGAAAATAAATTCTCCCAAGGGGGGGGGGCATGGCCCCCATGGCCTCCCCCTTGGATCCGCCAATGGCATATATGTACATACAGTATATTAATACAGATGTAAAAAGAGTGACTGGCTATTTGACAAGAACCTCAAAAATTAATGATTCAAATTTATTAGAATAACACAATCAAATACGATATAATCTACAACTATGATTGTTCATTTTTCTGTTCAATTTATACCATTTTGAAAAATGTGTTCGTGCCTGAAACGCGTACTCGAATAGTCATATTTTTTGATAACAAGACATAACAAATGACCTCTGTTACCAATCACCTGCCCAAAGTAATGTATTCAACGTTCAATATCAAAAATACGGTACACATTAATAATTAATAGCGATGACCATACGTTATTAATCAATGCCACCTTTATCTGGGACTATTTCTATACGTAGGAGCAATAAATAAATAAATAGTAACAACTTAATGTCATTTTCGGAAAGGCATCAGAAACGCTGGCCCGTAAAGGAGGTGCATTTAAAAATCATGAACACAGTATTGTTATCGCAATGTCTTTTATTTAAAGTGGCTTTGTTTTTTGAAACAGGGCCGTGCATTTTGGATGCAGTCTCTGTGTGGTCCGACCAAAAATACATTGAAATCTTCCTCACAATACTTATAAGAATAACATATACACCAATAAAAATAGGTAAAATAGTTAAATACATATTTACTTTAATGACGTATAGTGAAGTGTAGTAGATGTGGAAAATGAGTTTTTGGCGCGAATCAAAAACATATCGCCGATTTCCTTTTCAAATTCTTTCATTTTAGAACTAACAGAAACAATGACTAGCTGTTCAATTCAAATTAAATTATCGCCGAGTCTTTTTTTAACACTTTGTCAACTATTGACAAAGCAGATTGTTAGAGTGAGAAATGAAGTGATTTGTGGCGATGTTAATATTTCCGTAAAGGTGAGTGAGTGACTCTCGTTGACCAATAAAAACGAAATAACAATATACTTAATCTTTCCAACTAATTTGCGTTGAAGGTGAGAAATAAGGAACTACCAATCGCTACAAATCGTCGAATATAATTTTGCTTATTGAAAATTGTTAAATTGTAATCTTTGGTTAGACATTATTAATTAATTTACATAATAAATAATTAATGACATTCTGACTTTTTTGAATGAGTTCTCGGTGGAGCGCTTTCGTGCAAGCATATTTACAAATTCATGAATGATTTTTTTAAATAATTTTGGTAAAGTTAATAAAAATAGTAAATTTTTTTTGATTTTTGACAACCCTGTCATAAAAGATTGTTTGTTTGATGCTTTAAGTGAGCGTGTCCCTGCAAGTGTTACTGATTTGATTTTTGTTTTTTGTAAAGTCTGGGGCAAGTGGCGCCCATTGAGCTAAGACATTGTTTTAACACATTGATGGCGGTAATTTATTATTATAATGAGACAAGAATATTTCGACTCCTGTACAAAAAAGGAAGGTTATATTTTTCAGCGCACGAACAATTAATTTAATAAATTTGTATCTTTAGATTTTCTTCTGACATCTTGAAAGTGAGTAATATATATTTTTTTATGTAATGCCATAAAAGATTACGGGCATCCGAAATCTCTTCTGGATCTAACCTTATCCAATCTTATCCATGTTAATATTAATCGTAAGATTGTAAGAAAATAGAAAAGAAAGTATGCTTAAAATATTCTTGGTGAAAATTTTATAAACTTTTGCTACACAATATTTATTTTTCGATTTATCTCACATTCTTAGGGAAGCAAAAACATTAATTTCAATGATTCCTGTAATGTCTCCAATACCATTCATAAGTAAGTATGCTTAAATCCTTTTAAAATTATTCTGAAATCATATCAGGGCTCTGGATACAAAGACGGCAGCCTCCATGCTTAGTCGAAAATAAGTTAGATATGCCATCGTGTAGAACTGGCTATTCCTCATATTACTGTAAGGACAATTAAAAAAATGTACATTTTTTAAGAATTAAATTCGGTAGTTCACATTGTTTTGTATAGCAAACGTTGCAGTAATTAAGCGGATTACACTAATAATGTTAATTATATTAAAAAAGCAAGATAATACTAATAATAATATTTAACGTTGCTGTGTTCATTTGTTTCAGCTATAAAAAAAACGTTGAAATTGTTTTACCAAAATTTTAGCATACTGAAAATAGCCGCCTATGTTTCCCGACTCTTCATATCTAGTATATTAATTTTAATAATATTTAAAATTAATGAATACATTTACCATATCAGCGCCGTGAAAATTCGGTAGGGAATGATTACCACCAAATTAGTGTACTTTTTACAACCTTTCCTCAAAATTAAATATTTTAACCTTGCAGAAAAAATAAAAATAGATTGAAATATTTTTAGGAATTTGATGATATATTCCTATTTTTGAGTATCGATATTATTATCACTGCATCAATCAAAAATAAGATTTGCCAGGACATTATTGATGGTATTTAAAGGGTTAATATTGATAACCACAGCATTAAGATAAGCAAAGGTAGTTAAACCTTTAATAGTTGACCTTTCTTCATTATTGTCTTCGGTGACGCCACTTCCATTCACTATCTAACAACTCACAACTTCAATAATAAAATTGCTTCTCAATATTCCGATAGCACAAGCTTTTTCAACTGTGAGGCTGGTTTGTATCAACCAAATTAGACTCAAAAAATAAAATACTCATTTGTAATATTTTTTTATATCAGTTGATAATGCTTGTCAAAAGCGAAACCGGTCCTGATCTTATTTAATAAAAGTGAAATTACTACAAATGAGTATATTTTTATTAATATAATGCCTTTCCACCAAGTATTGACAATGTACACCTTAAAAGTAACAAATTAGACTAGTTGGTAAAACAGAAGAATCAAACAATTTCACATCTCATTCAGGTTTCACTTGTTAACGTGGTTAAATATTTAAATGGATACAAATTTCATTTGCTATCTAAAATACGAGACGATTTTCAAAAAGATTTTTTTTTATCATTGCACTTCAACATCTTATACATAATATGTGCATATCAAAATAATTTAACTCATCACTTGACAAATTTCGACGAGTTGGAAAATTTTGGATATCGTGTTAACGTTAAAGAAAGTTTAAAAATACATTAATATCCAACTGGGAATACAATTTTTTTTATGGGTCTCAAAGTATTTTTTTTTTTCGAGTCCGACTCCATTTATAACAGTCTGACTCCACGAATCCGACTCGGACTCACACGTAAGAATTATTTGCGACCCGAGAACTACCATTTATACCTAGAAGACAGCATAATTGCTTCTTTTTGTTTGTCAAAAATATATACTTTGAACCTTGCAGGTCTCGACTCGCGACTTGTCATTCAATCGCTCAACGCTAATCACTTAGGCAATATAATGATATTTTATTTATTTTTATTAAAAAACGTCATAGTTTTTTTTTGTTTTGCACTCGAAAAAATGTTATTTTCTCAAGGAAACAAAATATTTTGTTTCATCACACAATTAAACCATTTACAGAAAATGCAGTTGATCTAAGAATATGTTTTCCTTTAATTTAACAAGGGGCCTCTCTCCGGCTCACCCCTGCAATCGTCATTCACACGCTCCTTAACCGATTTCAGTTTAAAATGTTCGCAATGAATAAAACCGGTCAACGCCATCTCATAAATTTGTGAAATAAGTATAAAAATACTGTTTTATACGTATTTCACGACTTGAGTTTGTTTGAGGATCACTGTTTCATCGGTTGAATTTCGTTATTTCACTAAATCGAAGATGTATTTGAATGTGACTTGTTAATTAGTTTAATCGGATTCGAACACACTTATCTTGACTTACTTTTTTTGAGGTTTGAAGAATTTGATAAAACAAAATTGTTAGCCATAACAGTAAATGGCCAAGATTGTTTATTACAGAAATCGGTTTTAATGCCCTTTTAAAGATTATTTTTAACGAAGTACTCATTAATGTATTTTTTAAATTAAGTATCTCTTCACTCGGTGCATGAAAGGGGACTATATTTCTCCATTGGATATAGTCCCATCCTCAGATAATATTACTGGAGTTTGTGATACGTACTATATACAGAGTAAATACTTTATATTTGCTCTATATTAAATACTTCACGGGCTCCATTCCCAGTACGAACACCATTTTTTCGATCGATTTCTGTTCGTAGTCATGGTTATTTGTGATTTCTAAAAATTCCCTTCTTTCCGATCCTTCAATAACTGGGCGTAGCGAGAGTGATTAGTTAATCACCCGTTCTGTCCTAACCTTATTCTTCTATCCCTAGTGCTTTCTTTGGGAAAGAGAGGTTGAGCGACTGAGTGACAAACAGTTCTCGTAGAAAAAAACATTTGTTAATTCTCCATTAGGAAGCCATTTACTCCATATTGAGAGCGGACATCTTCTTTGGAAGCATTTTTATTGTCGTGTACAATATAGTCATTAAATTGCTGTAATGATTCGGCTGATATATACACGCATTATATTTATATTAAGCCATCGAAAATCATTTATTTTGGATTGAGTATTTATATAAGCCATCAAAAGTAATAAATAAAATGTAAATAGTATAGTATATAAGATTTCTGCGCTTATAGCCGAGTAAACAACTTGTTCGATTTTAAATCCTAGTACGTAAAGTTTCATAAATTGATTTTTCAACTGATCTATGAATTTTTGTACATAATATATCTCTAAGGTCTGAATTCCTTTTCACCCATCTGATCATTGAAATAGGGCGTACCGACAGAAACTAGTCAACCGCTAGTCCTGCCCAAGCACTATTATTATTCTCTTTAAAAAAGAAAATTTGAGAAACTAAGTAACAAGCAGATCAGATTATACAAGGCGTGGGTGACAATTGAAATTTGATTTATATAATCAATCAACTGTTTGCAATTATTACTGTATTTGTCTGTATGATATTATTCTTTTTGAGCTCAATTGTCTTAAAATATATTTAGTGATACTCTACGACCATTTATTCAACTAGAAATTAGCTGCTTTGAATATGAGAAATTTGAATGTAACTGTAACACTTAGTTCATTTATACTAAATATTATACAAATAGGAAATTTCAAGAAATTAAAAATTCATTACCTTATACGATCGTCTTGTTAACGTTGCTAATGGTTATGTTAAAAACGACCAAATAAAATCGGATTTAAATGTTTCAAAACGGGATTAAATATTTCATTGTTTTACAATGATATATTGTGTATCTCATTTCATTTGTCCTCGGGCAAAAACGCTACCGATTGTCAGAACCTTAAGTTTTTTTCAGAGAAAAGGTTAAGCGATTATTTTAGCGGTCACTCAAACGAACACCGCGTGTGGTTTTTGAACAAATTGAACATAAAAAAATAATTAATTCCAACAGTTCTATAATGAATCATATTTTTTTCTTTTAAATATTGCTTTATTTTGCAATTTTAACATCAGCTTTGTCGATGTATAATGATGGTTGTTATTGCAGTAGTAACCTAAGCAGTAATGCCATTTCAAATGTGTCTAGTGCTAGTCATTGACTTTATACACTTACTAGTTAATTTATACATTGACTAGTTTAAATGAATGTGAATTTTAATGATGCAAGCTTCAACTAAAACTTTCAGTTTTTGTACATTGCCGATATTTCCCACATCAACTTTGACGTATGTAATATTATAGTAACGTTAGGTATTTTTTATTTTTAGATATAAATAGTTACAACACGAAAAAGGCAATTTGTATTCTTGTATCCCCCACCTGCTTTTTGTATCTTAATCCGATCATAAAATTGTATAGAATTTTAGATACGACGATATCAACCTGTCTTAATTAAATATGAGGAGTTTCGTTATAAGCCTTAACCTCAAAATTAATACATTCAATCTGAGGTAAATATGTTTTTTGGCGTTGTAAAGATTGTTAACATTCAAAAACGCAATATAAATTATAAATCGATATTTTTTTATGAACGGACAATATTGAAACTATTATATTATAAATATATTGCCATTTTAAAAAACCATATTGGCCATCAAAGCTAGGAAAAGAATAAATGCATACGTTAATCATTCAAATAAATCACTTATGCTCTAAAACAAAAACAATGATACATATTACCATAGTTTCATAAATTATCGTTTTACATTATTTATTATGATATTTGTGCGAAGTATTAATATATAATTTTGAACAGCGCTAAGGTTCATTAAAAAGTTGCTTTATTTTTAATATTTTGGTGAGCCGAAAACCAGTGGCTCTTACACGTAATACCAGTGGCTTAAAAATTTGTGTTTCATATCACGCGACAGGGATTACGAACGGATCTTCGTGGACGTGGTAGTGGCCATAGCTGAAGGTAAGTATAATAATATGTAATATTGAAACTATTTCGATAATTTGATTTTGTTTAATATAGAATTAAAATATATTTCTTTGTTAAACCTTTTGTTGTACTTCTGGTTTAAACATGTGTTTCATCTCGCCAGATAGTCCGATGATGCAATAATAAAGATAAAAATTCCCTCGCACCCTCCCAATCCTAAAATAACGGGGCGCAGCGAAATCGATTAGCTAACCACAAGTCTTGTCCTCAGTACAGGCGCTAGATTATTTGGCGCCCTAGGCAACGGCCCCCTTTTTGACAAATGTCCCATTTTTTCGAAATAAAGAAAAAAGCTATTTCGTGATTATGAGATTTTTTAATCCATGTCAGCTCCCAATGTGGAACATATGACCTCCTAATAAAGGTGTCTCAGCAAAAGTTTTTCTAAAGCTTTTCCTCATCTTTTTCTAATCTTATCCTGAAGACTTTCCCTTGCTATCCTTTCTATCCCTGCTCTCTTCGACAAAATGAGAGGTAATTACGATGTCGTATGCTATACATTGAGAGCGGACCTAGATTTAAAAAAATACATTTCACTCAGCCAAAGTTTTGGCTTTTCAGCCACAATTTGGTCAAATATGTGTTGGCTTGAAATTTATAATTATTCAAAAATGAAATTCAAAAAAACTCTCTTACAATAAAGTTATCACCTCTGTTCTAATGAAAAAATTCAAAGCTGTCTGCAGGATGGTCAAATATATCTGTAGATTGTAAATGACACAAGGAAAACTCGCATAAATCTGATTCCGGAAAGGTATTAATAATTGATCTTCTCTGGCAAGAGGGACACTCAAAATACATTTTGGTTTTTTAAAAGCTTTTATGACAGTTGGCGACGCGATGCCACTCTTAAAAATACACCGTGATCATAAAAATATACCAAGATAAAGCTTGTGTTTTTAGATCTGGTAGGTAACAAAACAATTATGCTAGCAGCAATGTACTAGTGAGGCTGTGAATGTTGCTGAAATCATTAACGCTTAAATTGGTCCAAATAAACACTTACTACGACAAAAATTTAGTTTGAAAATTAATATTTATTTAAGGACGTTCACGGTAATTTTTGACGAAAAGCATTTACTAATTTTGTACTAATTCAAGAGTACAAAAAGTTTTTTTTATGACGGCAAAACAAATTGTTTTTGTACTTATTCCACAATTTTATGAAATGTCCATAACTGTTCTGGGCATTTAAAGATTCTGACTATTTCACAAAGTTGTGGAATTAGTGCAAAGAAATATTTTGTATATGCCTTTCCTTAATTACGAATGTTCGCTTATATGCATCTAAAAATAATCAAATATTACGTAAACTTTCACTTACAAACACTCATACCTTAGAACAGAAATCGATAAATAGTTTTTTTTCAAATGCTCTTCTTACTGGAACTTGATGTCCCGTGATATCCACCATGGAAGCTAACGACAAATTCCCTCGCACTCTTCCAATCCCAAAATAACGGCGTAGCGACAGCGATTAGTTTACTGTCGTAGCCCAATCATTATATCTTTACTCTGTTAAAAAAAGAAATGTTTGGCAACTGAGATAAAGCAATTTTAGAGGAAAAAATATGTTGAGATACTAGGAAACCATATGCGCATATTGGGAGCCGACATGGATTTGAAAAAAAAGAATTATCTCCGTATTCGTGTTTTAATTACGTTGCGAAACAATATATCACGGCTTAATTTGACAGATAGAGTATAGATGATAATATTGTATTATAAAAATGAGTATAAACGCGTTACTCGATTGATATACGTGTGCCCTGTTCACCCTGTACTTCTAAAACCTTCCCAAACCAAAATAATAATGATGGGTTCATTTTACAACCGATAAGAAAGGATTCGGGAACCGAAGGGCATTTGAATTTAACCGCAAATAATATATTTTTTAAAAACTACACCATTCTTTGTTCCTTCGTTGATAAATTCATCTTGATTAGAAATGTACCATTGGATAGATACACATAAAACAACACATCTTCATACTTTTACAGAAAACTTGTAGAATACGTAGTACTTTACTATTGCCGTATATAATTTAAATTTAAGTTAAATGTAACATTTCACCATTTCATTTCCATCTTGATAGAAATGAGCAGTACATGAAATCACACTGTAGTTCATGGTAAGATTGTTTTTTTAGTATTAATCACTTCTGGAGTGGTCCTGGAATCCACACTCACACGTGTCTTGCGCTGTTATGCTGAATCCTAACCCAGGCTTAATGAAACATTTTTTTGAAATCCATGTCCGCTCCCAATGTAGAACATATGGCCACCTAATGGTGATATCTCAACAGAAGTTTTTTCTACCAGAATTATTTGTTACTCAGTTACTCAACGAAGAGATTAGAGATGGAAAGGATAGTACTTGGACAAGACTAAAGTTGGGCTATAAGCTCTTGCTATATTATGGTATTTAATGGTTTGAAGGGCGAGAGGAAATTCGTAGACATCACCAACACATATGTCTTCGAACAGAAATTGATAAATCCGTTGAAAAAAGCTGTTCGTACCGAGACCAATAACGTTGACCAATGCACCACGGACACGAAGAGAAGTGTGGTCCTTTTTCGCCCGCTGTGGTATAAATGGTTAAAGCCTGCTCTACCGATCAGGCGGGTCTGGGTCCGATTCCCGGTAAGACCAATGTCAAATATAGTTTTTTACCTTTAAAAAGTGATACCTAAGATGAGAGTGTACATGGTGTATATTCTCCTTAAGTTGATCTTGAGTAACTTACAAAAAAAAATCTAATCGACATCTATCTCGTATAATATTTTCACTTAAAAATATTTGGCTCATTTTCATTAACTATAATATATATATATTTATATGTATCTGCATCATTAAGGACCCCGGGAAAGTTCATAAATAAAACATATTACTTATGACAACATTCAAAAGTTTGCGAACCTTTATTAAATTCGTACACAATATCGTTGCCCTGAGTGTAAAAATATTCCCCAACAAATCTTTATAGCCCCCCATCATTTGAACAGTGGTTGGGTGTGGGGTTTGGGGTGTGCTGTATGGGGGCGTATTAATACGCGCTTGGCATTCGAACCCGCCGCCACTGCTTCACTTTTAGTCTGATTGGTTTATAATTATGTTACAATCGAGCGCCTTGTTATTGCTTCGCATATTCGCGATTTTTATCGCTACAATTTTACCTAGCGTTCTTTTCTATCGCTACCGATTGTTCCATGTATTATATTATTATGTAACTTCCTAGCTAAAAACATCATACAAAGTTTGGCATAAACACGTAATTGCTAGCAATAGTAGTTCGTAAAAATGATTACAATGAACGCCACATTAAATTGTCATTATGATAACTAATATCATCACAATATACACATATTATTTTTTACATAATAATATTATAATTACAACTTTGAAGTATGTTGATATATTTTTTTCAACTGTGTGAGCTCGCAATGTGAACATGCCAATCATATATACTCTGAATAGAACATTACAACAGAAATTCTTTTTTCTAGAACTGATGGTCATTCAGTCGCTCAGCATTTATTTTGTGGTTAAAGTAAGTATATAAGGATAGGTCTACTGCTAAGCTCAACAGTTCCTTTCCGTCCTATTTTTAAGAGCAGATGGGTGGGAGGGAACTGAAGACATCACTGACATTCGTGACTTCGGACAGAAATTTATCAATCATTTTATTTAGCTGTCTGTACTGAGATTCGAGCCCGTGAGCACCGCAACCAAAACCAACAATGTTGACCACTCGACCACAGACAAATGTAATACGTATTAAGTATATTCTGATAATGGGTTGGTGCTGAAATAGCTTTTTCTTACCAAATTAAAATTGCTATTTTGAATTGGTATATAGGTTCAAACATAAATAAGTATTGTTCAGTCATCGTTCTAGTAAAATCTGTCAAAGAAAAATATACTTTAGTTAGGTGTCATTTTCTGGTTCATAGCGCAGTGCTCAACGTCATTGGCTCTTGTTACAGACCTAACGGGTTTGAATCCCAGTACGGTAGAATCTGGTATCTGGTAGAATTCATGGATGTTTGTGATGTCTAAAAATTTCCCTCCCACCATTCAGATCCTAAAATAGCGGGACGTAAATATAATGATTAGCTAACCATTAATAATTTCCCAACACTATCTTTTATATCTGTACTATATTTAAAAAAAAATGACATTGTCATTAACAATGCCATTAAGTAACAAAGCTGTTCTCGTAGAAAATCATCTGTTGAAATACCTCTCTTAGGAGACCTTATGGTCCACGTTAAAAATGTGTCATTTAATATTTATGATAAAAAAATACGCTGCAAAGATTGTTTTAGTAAAACGTTGGTATTACCAAATATGTGATCGTTCTAAATGTAATGAATTGCCAATAATTGATATGTATTGTATTGTGAGAATGCTTTTCCAAGTCGGTATCAACTGTTGTTAAATTCATTGGAATTGTTTAGTCAATAATGGAGATCACGTTTGGATTCTGTGGAAACATAAAATGTTGAACAGAAAGAAAGGAGGTTTGAGATATTATTTGGTATTCCACTAAACCGAGTGAGGCACTTTGTAAATGTGAGACGCAGGTCAATATATGGAGCACGTAGGTAATAAAACTATACAGCCAAGACTTATTTCTGCTAACATTTCTTCAGGTGAGATAAATTGCAGGACAAGAAAATAATATGTACAAAGACTAATAACTTTACTTCTACGTTTCGGGCGCTAGTGTTAGATTAATCTTGGACGTCCCAACGTCAATCGCTAAATTATTTTCCGTTGAATGAATGATATAGGACATAATAAGCAGCAAAGCCTTATTATTTAAATATTCAAATACTACGGTTTCAAGGATACTCAGATTTTTACCCACCAACGCCCGCTACGATTTCGAATTATTCACATAGGTTGAATTCTGCGTTTCAAATGTTTTCCGAGAAATTCCGATGAGACTTTCCTAAATTTTAAATGTTTATATGACAAACGTTATTTGCCAAACCCAGGAATTTAAGTATTTTCAAAAATGAAAAGACGCGAGACCTTTTTTTTAGCTCTTTCAGGATTTGCCCGTGACCCCCTCAAAACTGTGCTGTGGCTCCCCTAAAATTATTTTTTCTCTGTGGCCCCCTTGAAACATGCTGTGGTCCCCGGTTGAGAAACCGTGTACTAGACCAGCCGTAGGCAACTGGTGGTCCGCGAGGAAATTTTGGTGGTCCGCAGAGAAATCTGACATTATTTTATTTTTAAAATCCTATCACCAGAAAAAAAATCAACTGAATCTCGTAACACATACATACATACTATATCTTGATGCATTGAATTACAAAAGTCCATTTGGTGGTCCGCCGGATCAAAATTTTGACATTTGAATCCATCTAGTGGTCCGTGAGTCCAAAAAGGTTGCCGACCGCTGTACTAGACTATATGTCTTATGTGTTATCTATTCTACTAAATGATTAACTTTCTGTATCAAACCTGACAAAGTAACGTATTTTCGTTGTGGTTTAACTACATGATACATACTGTCTTATAAAATGGTTATAATGTTTTTGTAATATTTCTTCACTTGTAAAGATTGTCTTATTCAATATTATAATAATAATAGTTTAGTATAAAATTTCTATTATATAAATCGCTACGTCAAAAAACTTAGAAATTTGAAAAATTAAATAATCGGTTAGAAAACTTTCATTTAAATCACTAGTAAGATCGGTCAATACTACAAAACAAATCTGATAACTTTTGCAGAAACCAGATCATAGTTAATTCTTCGCTATGTTTTGGTTTCTCGCGAAATTGTTTAGTTTTTCTGTCCGATCCCAAAGTAATGTATGTAACGAAACAATAAGTTAGTACGGCTTGAGAAGCGGCTGACGCGTGACTCGACTCCGAATGGTCCCATTCTGGTTTATATAACGTGGGGGGACCCCATGACAATAGCGTAATGTGCAACTTATTGTTCTGCGCGGGATGGTGCTTCTAGTGCCGTTTGTAGGGTGACCTCAGTCATTTAATTTCAGACGCAATAGTTATAAAAAAAGTTGAACAATCACTACACTGCAATCTATAAATCCCAGATTTGTTTTTATAATCTATAACATAGTTTCTCAACCTTTTTAAGCCCGTGGCCCCCTTTTGAGTCTCATATTTTTCTGTGGCCCCCTACCCCTAGTCATAAAATTCTCAGGGCTCGGAAAAATGAAAAAAAATGTAGGTACATTAATTTTTAAAAAATACAATACAATAAAATTGTTTGTTAAAAAAAAATATGTTTACAAAATAATTTATAATATTACTTTTTTTTGAAAAGCCCTAGGGTACCCGATGTTTTACCAATCACAGCCCGCTGTGGTTCACACTATTGTTACGGGTGCGTATTCTGCAGCGTTATTCGTGTTCATTTTTTATCCATAAATTTCTTAAAGCTAGTTTGCATGCACTGCAGGGTGCAGAATGCGAAATAAAATAAAATAACGTTATCAAAAGAGTTTTTATGAAATTAATTCAATTCGTTTTTCATAAGACGCCGTGAACTTTTTGAATGCTTTGTAATATTTCCTAGATGCAACTAAGTCGGCATGACCAACAGGGCCACCAGATGCGACTGTGGTCGTATAATCTTGAGCAGTTCTTCCTGTTCGTTGTTCATTTTTGGACATTCTCAAAAAATGCGATCAGCATCCTGAAGCTATTTACGAATCACCCGACCTGGAAGAGCTTGGCAATGAAGTGATCATGGCTAGTTATAAATTGGCCTATCCGAAAATTTGGAGTCGAAGCGTTGGGCGCCATTAGCATTTTTAAATTTTGAAAGAATTCATAAGTTTGCCTGTCCTTAGAATAATTTCCCATCAATTTTACCAAATTCGCATAGCAGCGTCTGTAGCAATACTGTGCACCACAGTTCTATGGGCCTTAAGAATGAAGGGTCTGGTCGAGAAGAAGGCAGTCAAAGAATTCTCCTCACCTGAGACTTTACACCCATTATGTAGCATTGCTGTTGCGCCTTGAACTTTAATGTGAAGATTATCAATGCACTTTATTATTCGGTAAGAATTTTCTGTAAGAGAATAAGGTTACAAACCTTGTATCACGTACTTTACCAGCCACTCCCATGGATTGGGTGTTAGGCTTCAATTACTTAATACCTTCTATGCAAGAAGTTTTGGCATGATATGCAGTGTACACCACTGCATATCATGCCATGAAGGGGTCCTGCTGCCCGGGGCGGTACTTGAATTTGCAGCCCCATGGAGGGCCCTAAAGACACTAGCCACTAAGCGAAGAGACAAAGCTTTGCCAATGATTAGTTTTGGTCTTAAGTATTGGCGTTTTGGAATTTGCATCAAGCTGATTAAAAAAAAATCGAAAAAGACATTCTTGAAGTTTAAGGGATTTTATGAAATTTACTGTTTATCACAATATTAATTTTTGAGAATGAATCGCGCAGGGAATGTAAACGTCAAAGTAAAACTTCAATACTTTCACAGTTGAAGCGTTATATCTTTCATTCATAAAAAAATCTTAATTCCTTGTTGAATCGTTACACCTTTAGTGTCTTAAGATTTTTGGTAAAGAGCATTAAATTATCTTTACTAATTTTGTCGTCATCAAAAATCTTACACATCGTTTTAGGTTAGTCAATTTGCAAGGCAAAATGTTCGATTAGTTGGTTTTTCATCATCTGCTATCTCATACAAAATGAACAGAATTGCTCAAAGGAATCACCTGAAGAATTGAATTTTCACTCTGATTCATAACTCTTGAAATTGCAAAATCAAAGATTTGGAAACATAATGCTTTTTTCTAGCTTTTGCAGTTAATTTGGAAATTTCGTAAGAAACTATTTATTAAACCAGTGTCTAATTTTTCACTGAATACTATAAATCTTATTTTTTTTGCTGCGGAAACTTCTTTGAGCTTTTTGAGTTATTAAAATGGCTTTTCTTTCATGTCTATGTGTTTTGTATAAAATGAATAGTAGCATTAGTGAAGCAAAACATATTTAACGCACACGAGTTTCATAATATCATGGGGTGATGAAAGAAATCCGTGGACAAGATAGTAGATACAATATTGTCGACACTCACTTTTGGATGCAGTTATTATGGTATACTTAAATATCATTGGAAAAAAAGTAGAGAGTATGTTTAATAAATACATTATTTCTGCTGCAATGTATTATTGTTTTACTGTATTATAAGTATATGATTTTAATATAAATTTTAGTTCATTATATTTTGAGTGGCCGTGGCCCCCCTAAAGTCTGCTGTGGCTCCCCAAAACTGATATTTTCTTCTGTGGCCCCCTTGGAGTATGCTGTGGCTCCCAAGGGGGCCACATGGCCCCCGGTTGAGAAACGCTGATCTATAACATCTTTATTATTTATCAATAATTTACCTAAAGAGTTCTTGCAATAGAAAGCCGGTCTAACACTTTCTGAGAGCTGCTTCTTTATCTTTAAACTGGTGTGTTCTATGTAATTAATTCTACGCCAAAACCTAGTATCACCTGAGTCTTTCGTTATTAATCCCTTGTGTAAGATTTTTGTGCTAGCTTAATACGTTTTTTATATAAAAGATTGTCTATAAGAGACATATCATAACCATTGTCAATGGCGATTTGTGTGATGATTTTTAATTCAAGATCAAAATTTAATTTATTTAAGGGAATACTGACAAGTCTGTGAATTTCGGAATGAAATGCAGCTAATTTGTACGACATTGGATGTACTGAGTTTTTATGTATCCAAATTTTATATTGGTAAAACTGCTAGAACCTTAAATATAAGAGTGGCTGAGCATTTAGCCGCTTTTCGCTTAAAAAAAGATACATCCACCTTTGCAAACCATTTAATTCTTGAAAACCATACGTTTAATTTTGACTCAGGTATTGATTTGTTACATACTAACAGGGGCGAGCTTAAATTATTTTACCAAGAAATCTTAGAGATTAATCGAGCTCAGCTCAACAGTTTGCCAATTTTAAACGAGCAATATTATCTACCAAATTCTCCATTGTTGTACCCTTTTAAATAATTGTCATTTTATTAATAATTCAAGCACTTGCTATCATTAAATATTAATTTGAAGGCTTAAAAACAAATCAACTCATTAATAATAGGTGGGATAAAACCCTAGATTTATTTTAAACATTCCTATGTTATTATCTGATCATTAATATTTTCGAAAAATCCCCATAATTATAACAAACCCACTTAATTCATTGAAAATTGTATACATTCAATTTACATTTTAATAGCCTTTTAACTTAGTGATCTACTTATATTTTTGAATATAAACGATACAAACTACTTACTACGCGTCAGTTCAAGTACATCCGTGCACTTGGAATGCCTGAAGATGCCGAAAGGCGAAACCCGGGTCGTTAGCGACAAAACTCATGGAAAAGTACAAAATTCAAACAATTCAAATTTGATATTGAAATTCCATCAAGCACCCTCAGTCGAAATACTTAATTATGTCAATAACTTGTTAGAACTCTATCATGCTGTGGTGACATAACCAAATAATTTATTTTCACCATAGTTATGTAATATTGTTAGTTGTTACTATTATTATAACATTACAGATTATTATAGCCGAGTTCTTGGTTGAGCGGTTATCGTCTATATATGGGTTTGGTTGCAGAGCTCTCGAGTTCAAGTCCTGGTGCAGACGGACTTTTTAATCTATTTATGGATTCGTGTTCAAAAGAATAGATGTCTGCGATGTCTGAAATTTCGTTCCGCCACATCCGATCTTTTAAAATAAAACACACCGATAACGAGTAGTTAACCACTGACACGACCCTATCTTGATTATATCTTTATATTTCTACCATCTTCGAAAAAGAGTGGTTCAGCTACTAGCCGTTCTCGTAGAAAAACTTCTGTAGAAATAAACTTCATTTGAATTTTATTTACTCCACGTTGGAAGAGGACATGGTTTTAAAAATATATATTATTCGGTATTACAAAACTCTTGTGTAAATAAATAAATTGCCATGATTTCTTTACACAACATAAAAAAAAATACATCATATAATTCCTAAGATATTTACTTTTAACTATTTACTACGATTTTTTTGTAAACGAACGCTTGGCTTTTTGATCAATCTAAGCCAAATGCAGTTTATTCATCAATAGCATGAGTAATTTAGATCAGTGTTTTCCAACCTGGGGGCTCAGGTTTTCTTCGGGGGCCGCCGCATAGCAAAGTTTTTGTTTAAGGGACAGCGGATTAATATTTTCAGATTTATGGAGCGGTTGCATGAAAAAGTATTGGAAGCACTGCTTTAGATGACTAGGTAATGTTACTTTATAGAAATACCCAAGAGCTTTTATAAAGTTACTGTAACACAGCCGTCAACAAATATGAACAATATATATGATCAAAACTTTGCCACGAGAAATCTGTATCTAACAAATATTATATCTTCGATCAAACTTTATATCTAAATATACCCCTAAATAAAATCTCACAGTTCACTCGTACTATTATAGTTCTAGCGAAGGGCACAGAAAAAATAAAAAAACTTCGATACAAATATATATAATATTACATTGTATTGTTATGTTTTAATGAAAAATAATCTGTCCCATGTTTTGCTGAAATATTGTTCACCCGTCCCCCAGGAAGAAATTACCCTATCACTTATTTATCATATCGTAAAAATGAGCAACCCCCCTACCCAATGTTGGTCTTTAGATACCTACACTTCTTATAGTATATAAAGTATATCTTCTACAATTATTATGTGTTTTAGCTACCTATTTTAAAAAGTTGAACACCCTGCTTTGCTTAGTAAAGAAAAAAAAATATGCCTATCTCGTAACACTTTCCTAATATTTTTGTTTTAAAAAGAGGTTTAGTCATTGTATCTAGTCTTACTTAACCCATTGATAAATTACTTCATTAAGGAAACAAATATAGCCACGTCGGTTAGTTTTTCATGATTATCGTGTAATTATTAAATAATAAATTATATATATATATGGATATAAAATAAAACATTTTTTAGAAATGCCACAATTTTATCAAATAATCAAAGACTATTTTCGTTCGTTGTGAACATTTTCAAATGATTAAGAACTGAAAAAACCTTGTCAAACATAATATTTTTCCATAATCAGCGGTGTTATTCCCGCGTGTCTACAATTATTTTAAACGGCCTACAAATACTCAACACAATCACGTTTTAAGTACATATATAGACCGTCCAACACAACCATGTTTTTGAGTATTGCGTCCAAAAAAAGTTTATATACGCGAGAATAGCACCGCAAGAACGCATAAATTATATTTAAAGCTATGTCAAATCGACAGTCCAATTTTATTCTCATTTACTAAATTTACAAATGCAAGTTCAAGATTTTTTCCAATCTTATATTCAGTGAGAAACGAGTAATATCAGCCGTCATATAATGACATATGCACTCAGATAGAAATGCCAAAAAAAATATTGTCCTTGCATTTTTAATAATATGCCGCGGCAGTAAAGTTTGACCAGTATTAATTGACTCACGCCACTGCATCTCTTTCTCTCTTTTCAAACACACGCAGATACATGTTATGCTGAATTTGCCTAGCTCTTTCCTCTGACACAATTTACAATGGATACACTTTATCTGCAACTAATATTTTCAAAAAATATTAGGTAACTGTAATAATTATTAAAACGTTTCGATCACTTTTATTCGTTTTCGCATTCCACAACATCACGATTTTTACAAACATTTCTTATTGACACTTTATGAATAAAAACAGATATTTTATCTTTTTATTGTTAATGGGGTAATTTAGAATTACGCAAATGTTTGCGTAATAAATCAGATTAATTGAATGAAACGAAAATAACACGAATTCAAATAATATTACATATAATTAAAAACCTTTGTAACTAAGCAAATGAATTAACTTTAAAATTAAACTTCTAGTGCAGCATTTCAGTTGCCCAAATCAAATAACGCAAACGTTTATATTCAAAAACTGTCCTCTTCCGTGTTCATTTGTTCATTTTTTGCCACGGCCTTAAAAAAACATTTTATATGTGTATTAGAAATAAGGAATGAACGAGTGTCATCATTATTGGATGCCGCCATAATGAAAGGGCCTAGGCCTACCGGATAGGGCGGCAATTCGCAAAGACCCTGGTGTTCAAAAAAGCTCAAAAAATATCACCACTTCCTCAAATTAGCACCGCTTGTTAAGCGCGTTTACGGACAGTGTTGTTATTTATGTCTTGACTTTTAAATTACTGGGTGCTTACAAAAAATATTACTTACTGTGAAGTTTTATTCTAGATTTAGTAAACCATTTTAATTTCTTTATTTAAAGATGAAAAATGTCTGAGAATTTCCATTTGTATTTTATTTTCATTAAATTAAAATGAAGAACATCACGAATAAAAAAATATAACTATTCAAAACGGTTACATGCAGAGGTGTGCTGCCAATACGTTAAGACGGGGCATATTTAATCTCAAAACTATCCACCGTGTTCCAAGGAAAGCTGGATTATTTTTTATCACAATTATACACAATAATAATCTATTATTCAATCGAATGTCACTTTATATACGTAAATTGTGTAACAAAATAATTAATATCAATAATTCAAAAAAAGTACTTAATTACACAATAGCAATACTTTTCGCTTTAATTCCACAATCAAACGTTGAACTTAAACGTCTTAAGCCATTCTATAAAATATTAGGTATACAAAATATAAAATACTCATTTGTATGAATTCCTCTTTTATTTTAAATGATCAGGACCGGTTAGGTATGTTACTAATTCTCGTCATGGGCGAAACCAGTCCTGATCATTTAAAATAAAAAGAGAAATTAGTACAAAAGGGTCTTTTATTTTTAAATTCTAAGGCCTTTCCAACAAATATTGACAGTGGACACCCCAAAAATATCAGATATGTCATAAACACCAAATTTGCATCACAGCGCTTTAAAATTACTTTCCAATGCATATTATAATACATCATATAACACAACGATCTGAGAAAATTGTTCATTCTTAATTTAACAAGGTGCTCGCTGACTTACTGGTTATATGGTTTAAACTCAAGGGCTGCAAATATTGAAATGGTTTTTAAAAACGTTGATCGAAAACCAATAACTGACAACCACTTGGTTGGTGTCTTTCTGGAATAATGACACAACAATTTTTGGGACTTCTTAAAAATGAATACTTGTCGTTCGCTTAAAGTTTGTATCAATATTTATTAATTATTTTATAGTTCTCTTAACAATTGACACATCTTGTTATTATGTTTACTTAACTTCATGTTAGCTTGGGATTTCCGGTTATCATCTATAATTAATAGTGTGGAGCTAGCCTTCTTTTTACTATTACAATGTCAATTAAGACCGATAATTGACAGTGGACACCTTAAAAATGATATTAGTACGGTTTTTTTTTAAATAATGAAAATCGTTGAGTTTATTTATTTATTTATTTATTTATTGTTAAAAATCAAAATTACAGTACATGACATAACAGCTGACGCCAATTCGCCATGCACTTGAAAAATATAATAAGACAAAACATAAAATAAAAATACACAGTACATCAAATTCAACATAAAAAATCAAGAAATACAAAAGAAAAATTTATCAAACAGTTCACAAATACCATCACCAAAAATGTCCACTTCTCTAGGCAATGCGTTGATTAGTCGAACGGCCCTTGGAACTGGTGACTCATACCTCCTAAGCGAGGTATAAGTTTTTAGAAATAAAAGTTTTTGCTCATTGTTTCGCCCACGTAAGAATAAATTGGGAGCACGTAAATTAATAGTCATGAGAATTTCAGGATTATTAACTCGGCCCCGAAGAAGAAGAGAAAAATGTTCTTCGCACTGTTCAATTACTGATCGATCACAAAAAAGTGTTCGTTAATACAGTTTACCATATTTTGAAGTGAAGGAAATGAATACAGACTACCGTGTATTATACTAGAATATTTAAATTATAGAGCATAAAAAACTGTTTATTTATTACACGGTCGTATTCACATGTCTAAATTATTTTTTTACAAAAAAGAGCAGATTTTTTTTTCATTCTATTTAAAAATAAATACAACTTATTATAGGAATAATGCAATTGCTGAGTTTGCTGACACCCGGTCTAGAAAGATAGCAACAAAACACATGTGTCAGTAGTATGAAATTGAAAACTTCAAGTATTGTGACATAATCATTCAATTCACAAACCAAAATAAAAAAAAATAGTGGAAACTATAAATAGTCTAAAACGTGCATATAATTAATTTACATACACGTTTCAGTTAAAAACTTTCAAGACTATTTCTATAATACCTCTTCCGGAACACCCTGTACTATTCAAGATTCATTCATAGAAACAATCATTGAAAAAGTTTTATATCTTCGTTTCCTCTTAGACATGCTACAAACTGAGAAGTAGACAGATACCGAAAAACCGCAAAAAACTTCAATTCAAACATTAAAATATAATACCGAACACGACAATCGAATTTGTTCATCATCGAGATGCAACCTAAAAGGGATAAACGACCTTTTTAACTAATAATTAGAAGATATTGTTAAATTACAATTTAACAATATCTTCTTGGTAAATATATTTGTCATCGAGCTTATCATAGACATTCAGAAATGAAATTTATATATAATATAATATTTAAACTTCAATATTTAAAATTTAATTAAAATATCAATAAAATGTTCTTGAATATGTTTATATTTTTTATAACGCCGTTAAAATGGATACTTTAATATATTTTTAACAATATATTAATAATCATGCAGAAAAGCAGTTATTTATAAACCTAAAAAATAATGAGAATTTGTATTCGATTGTATACAAGGTATTTTTTTTTGTACGAATCGTTTTCAAAATAAAAGAAATATATTTTTACCATATTCTCAAAGCGTCCAATAGATTGAACCAAAAATTATGTTCACAATTATTTCCACCGAGATAATTACTTACAGGCGTAGTTCTTACTACATACTATGGAAGATGACTGTGAAATAAACGAAAACATTTATCAGAAAAAGATGATGGAAGTGAAAGATTCGAATGGTAATGAATTATGGTATAGCTTTCTATATGCAAACATTATATTAATATACTCATTGACAAAAAATATATACAAATAGTGGTGTTTTTGATTTAAAAATAATTAAAAAAATACTTAAATTAACCACCGGCTCCGATCCGAAACGTTATTCATCCCTGCCTCTTATTAAATTTTCTACCTGCAGTCTTATTTTTTTTACGTCCGAGTTTTATGACACAGAAAGACAAAACTCGTCTCATCACAGGTGAATAAAAAAACCCCACCCACAGTTAGGAAGCAAAAAAACACGTTATTAGGCGATTATTAACTCCATTCTGACAAATAACAACCACTTCGCTGAAATATGATTTCCACCTCACCGATACTTTTGAATCATAAGGTAACAGTAATAATAAGAAAAAAACCGATACACCGAATTAATAATTTGGCAATCACGGATCTCCGCTTTGTTATGTTGCACATAAGTAGGTACTTAAATATTATTATATGAATAATGAGGGATACAAAATATGGTTCCGGGACAAAATCTCCACATATTGGTTTTAAGAATTCCGCGGAACTTAACATATTATACCAAATATATTTAAATTAACAGCTCTTGCAGCATTACAAATTTTCTGCGGGGCTATTCTCAAACTTATTGGGATCTAGCTTGCGGCTATGTTCTCTATTATTATTTTCAATCTGTCAAACAAAAACTATTAACAGAACTTTGTGTTTTGCTTGTATGTTTAATTAATCATTTCATCTCGCTATACGTATAGTTATTGTAACTTGATAAATATACTTTATAAAATGCTTTTTGACGAATTAACTATAATAACCAAAGTATATTACAGTATGGTAACAACAGTAAAGCACTTGACAGATATACTATACCAGCAGTGAATGTATTAAATTTATGCTATATCAACCGTAAAACCCAAAGACAAAAATCATATTTCTTCATTAAACTAATAAATTATAATATTTGTTAGAACTGACGACGTAAATCTTGAATGTTCTCTACTGTACAATTACACAAATACATGTTACAATCAAAAACATATAACTTTCCGATGATAAAAGAAAATGAAAAAATTGAAATATTTTACTCGTATAGTTTATATATAAGCATTGTCGACTTTTTTATGCTAACATTATGTTTCGTTCGCCTCTTTTGAAATGGTTCATTTTACTCTTATCGATATTATAAACAATTACAATTTTGAATCGATTCTTTACTTGCTGTACTTATATTCTTAATATTATATATTTTGTTTCCGGCATTTATTTAGATTTGACACCTTAGCACGTGCGAGAAATCATCATCATAAGTGGACGTTGTATCGGATTAATCGTATTTTTTTCACAATAAACTTATGATAGGTTAAACAAAATAAACATAGTTTTACTCTCCTTTTAAAGTCATACATTTATTTTACGTTTGACGTTAATTTTTTAATACGTATTGTTTTTTATCGTATGTCATATTTTAAATTGATTTTTTTTAATCCCACGTTGAACTAAAAATTTCGTTTATCGTGACCATGTCCAAAACTTATACACCGTGATCAACGCAGGGGGGGATTACCTGTTGTATTTAAATAAGATTAAACTATCAAACTGTCACCTATTTAAATAATCAAATAGACTTTTAATTGGCGGCGCATAGATCGAATCAAATATATTTAATTTCAATCAAATGATCGTTGTTATTTGTGTAGGTTTTTAAGTAATACATATTTTTCTCCATCCATATTCCATTACATTGCTTTGTGCCTTTATTATATGTAATATAGAGATTTTAAATATTACATAATATGAAATACCCCTTACGATTTTCATATAGATTGAGTAAAGTTTACCTCCGGCACTCAACACACATTTATCTAAAGCTATGAATTATTCTCAAATGAAATAGCCCACTGTATCGACCGTTATTTTAAAATATAAATTAATTTGTAGACATAATAAATTACCAATAGTATCTATTAGGCACATTAAGCACATTATCAATATTATGCGTCACCGAATCGGCCATAACAGCTAATTAAAACTTTTTAAGCCCGACTCTACCTACTAATAATCGAGTGGCAAATTTGAATCAAATGACAGTTCGATGGGTCTCGTTTGCTACTGGAATAAAAAAACTTAAATTAATATTGTTGAACCGAGTGTTACATTAAAAATCAATCGCCTTATCTTATGCCTCTTAATGAGGTAGGTGGCTAAATGAGTGATGCAGAAGGAGAATAACAAAACTGAAATTATGTATTTATTAAATTTAATTAATTTAGCATAAGAATTAAATTGATTATTTCAATTCAATGAAGGAGATAACAAACTCTTTCGCCAATTTCAGCGATGTAAGCATATATGCCGAGCTGTTTTTATTATTGTTTTTAAATATTCTTTCTAACAATATAAAACAAAATGAAAAAATCTTTAGAAAAACAACTTGTATTTTTTATACCGTGGTTAATAATTAATTATGGATAAATCTGTTGATAATCAATATGCCTCTTCTTAAATATTTCATTTTCGTTTTCGTTACTCACAACTTGTACGAGATTTTCTTGTTTTGTAAGAAGGCTACGGTTCTAGTCTCGGTAAAGTCAGTATCATCTAATTTAAGATTTCGACTGAAGGTACTTGGTGGAATTTCAATATTAAGTTTGAATCGCTTAAATTTTGTACACTCCCACATTCAGGCGTTCAAGTTCATCCGTGCAATTGAACGCCTGCAGATACCGAAAGGCGAAACCCGGGTTTTCAGTGACAAAACTTGTGAGAATTTACAAAATTTGAACGAAGGTAATATTAGCTAATCTGCTGAAGGTGTTTTTTTTGTTTACACAGCCAAAAACATTATTAATCTCAAACGATGTTGCTAAATTCAACTTTGTGTTTATGTTTTATGAATGATTTTTACTATATTAGTTTTAATGTATTAACTGTCAACTCTTTGTAGAAAGGCATTTAGTGTATTAAAAAATGAAGGAAGCTTTCGTGCAACGAATAATAAATAATCTGGAATTAAGTTTAAAAAGTTCATTACGTATAACGAAAAAAATCATTACTACGCAAACATTGAAATATGTTTGACGATAAAATAACAAAAAAAAATATCCTACCAAGAAATAAAATCTTTGATTTTTCTTATATATAAAAGTTATATTATACAAAAAAATACACAACATTAGTTCATTAATGATTACGACCAAAAAATTGATTCAAATAAGCAAACATGTGTTTTATAGAAATAAAAGAATATAATAGTCCTTTACCTAAAACTAATGTGGGAAATAATAATTCACCTCTATTGAAATCGAGATAATGGCAAGAAACCATTTTATTCTGCCAACTTCTTTAATATAATAAGCAAAAAATATCATTTGACCACAGATTGGTACCGATACCCTAATATTATTATTTCTGTGTATCCGCTCTCAATTATATTAAATTGCCCCATCCTTCTACAGTGACAGAGTATATCACACCATCTGAATAGCAATAGAACATAATTATCTCATTCATCCATTTTTTACCACGTATTATTTATTCACTCACGTTATTTTTGTTATACAATTTATTTCGCTGGCACAAAATTAATTCACGTGATTGAATATTGAGAAAAAATAATTTAAAACGTCTGCAAACGTTACAAATAATCAAAGTCATATTAAATTGTAGTTACCTATTTCATAGTTATGTGAATAATCATTGATTGTGTTTTATTAAAAATGTTTTCCGATTTTCAATTCGATCTCTTTCGGTTTGTGTTTGTATTTGTTACACTCTCAAATCCTGACTTGAAAGACTCGTACCACGATTTGACAATCGATTTATAGATATTTATACAAAACATACGATTATCTGTAATGATTTTTTGTGCCTTTAAATTGGATGTCGAAGTCGATAAAACAATGAGTATCAAGTATTTTCCTGAATTATTCGTGAAGCCTTATAATGTATTATGAAAAAAAAACTCTAAAATTAGCGTTGATCGTCTTTTAAGATTATACTTATATGTTTCCCAAATTACACCGATAAAAAAACTTTTCAGTGCCTACCTTATTTTCTAACCTAATGTTAATTTAATTACTTTATTAAATAAGTTTACTACTGTTCTTTTCCTCGTAGGTATAGCGAGAACAAGGTTAAATTTGGCGGATTTCATTTTGTTTCGACCGACGTAAATGTTTCAATAAATTTTACTTCACTGTTTAATCTACTTTGAATGTTATAACGAAGTCAAGTACTTTAAAATTAAATTCCATAGATTTACACGTTATAACTATAATCCGTGTTATACAAGTAACACTGTACGAAATATCAAGAGGAACAGTTATCACCATAATTAACCAAATTAGAAACAATCTATTAATATAGTTGTTTTCGAAATCACTCAAGTATTTGGAGCTAAAATATGCCATTTGACTAAACATATTATGTAAGAGTGATGTGTTTTTGTGTAATAATATTTCCTTCTCTAGCCTCTAGTTGAGTTAATTAATAACAGTATTCTCAATTATTTCAAAACAAATATTTTTATTTATCTCACTGTTTCTTTCATATTATAACTATTATAAACCAGAACATCACTCAAGACTGAATTTTTTGAATAATATTGAAGCATGTAATAGTTTAAATCATATGTTTTGATTATCATATCTGTGATTATCTCTTCGTTGTGGTTCATGTTATCTTTTCTAGATAAATTCCTGATTTTAAAGATCTTGTTATCCATCTGCAATAAGTGAAGTAAACGAGTTAAGATCATACCACTATTAGCAGGATTACTTAACAAATACATTTAATTAATCACCAGCGACAAAAATCCTTTTTAACCGTTATTTGTATGCTCACGATACAAACTGGTTATTCTGCTTAAAATTTAATCTGGTATAAAGTATGTAGCTAGGGATTGCTATCCCGGAACATTTCTTCAACACCGGTATTTAGAAATTTACAAATTCAATCCCGATTCCCGGTATAATAGTTCAAAATTTAAATATTTTAAGACTTAAAATAATGTCCATTCCTTTTTTCTACTGCATTTTCACACTTCCTTTGTGATATATTGTTTAGTTTAGTACCTTAGGAATCAAATCAATTTGGGCTTCATTTTCGGTAAAGTCAATACTTAATGTTAATTTAATATTTAATCATATATATGAGATCTTGAGGGAGGTGCTTAGATTAGTTGATTTACTAGTCATTTCAGGATTGACCGATTGATTGTTGTTTAAAGTTAATTTAAATTTCACAATTCTCAAAAAAATCGCACTCAAGAGAAGTTGTAAAGACAAGCAGTCAATCCTTTATCTTTCTTAAAAATAAATCAAAAAAATCAACACCTAAAAAAAAATCTTTCATACTGAGGATTCATTCAGATAGTAATTAAATAATTAAGCAAAGCAGCAGAGGTGTACTTCAGTTAGGAATATACCAAAATATACTTATCCCGGAAACAATACCGGGACCCAGGATGAATGTTTTACAATCACAAAATCATGAGATTGAAATAAACTGTCGCATATTGCAATTCTTAGTCCCGACTCCCGAGTATTAAGAGACAATAAAAACACACATGTTGCCAGCATCGCAATCCCTGGATGTAACATAGCATTTCTTACACTGTTTCGGTCGTGACATGATTGATGACATGTCGTCACTAAGTGGCAAGTAGCAAGCAGCCTGTGATTACTGCCAAATGGACAGTGTCCGACGTCGAGCCTTAATCGCCATTAAAATCGAATGAATACACATTTAATGGTGGCCATATTCGTAAAACAACTTATTTGCTAATTGAATCATTAAAGTATTACCAGTCACTTAGCATAAATACTAATAAGCAATCTTCCTACGCATAGTAAAAGATTCGTTTCGGTATATCTATCATTAATAAGTTGCTTAAAATATTCCTTGGTTTTTAGTGATGGAATGATTTCGTCTTATTCTAACAGAGAAACCATGCAAAATAAGTATAATTGAAACATCAGCATATTTATGTTCATTACATTTTAAAAGCCACTGGTACTAAGATTAGGTAAAAGCTTAGTGATTAGTAATCACAAACCAATTTTAGAAATTGGAGTACTAAAAAAATTGTTTTCAAAATGCTTAATTAGAAGTATTACGTTTACGCTTTACAAAACCGATCCATGATTATTTTATAATATTTTACTTAAAAAACAAAAGATTTGTATTCAATATAATTCGACTGTGGAAAAAAAGGACGTAACCCACAGTTTTTTCAAAACAATTTTTTTTCGATAATCACAATGTATACAACTTGATACAAGTTCTATCAAAAGGATGTAAGCTTTAAATGCCGAACTAGTATTTAAATTTAGGTTGTAATTTTAATAAAAGAAAGGCATGTAAAAATTGCTACCAGGATATAAGACTTGAAAAAATGTTTTTACTGAAAAAAATATTAAATAATAAAGTCAATTAAAAACCAGTTTATTAGTCGCAACGCACTTCAAAGTTACAATTTGTTACGTTTGGGTTTTGTCTTTTTTCCTTTCCACGTTCGATATGTAAATGTAAATTTCGCAGTCGCTGTTAGGATTCTCCACTTTTTACTAGTGTGGTCAAGTGTTCGAATCCTAGATAGATTATTTAACCTCTGAGGTTAGTAGTTACATTAAATCTAACCGAGATTCTTTTAGAACTCAAGTTCATCTACCAAAACAAAAAACATTTGTTTTTAATGTGAGGAAGCAAAGAAGAAAAAATATATTCATGCAAGCTTTCATAATATTAAACATATTTGAATAGTGTGAATCATATTTGACACTGTATTCATTGGCAATTTTTAAATAATTCGGCTTATAATAATAATACTTTTTGCCAAACAAACACTTATCAAAGTGATTTTAAGATATTACTTTTTGTATCTATGATTATAAATTTAATACATAGATATCATTATTAACTTAAAATTTTTCAATCGTAATTTGGATCGACCAAATTCTGCTGCGATCAACCAGTCGGAAGCATATTATGCTTTAATACATTGATTGTTTAATAGATCTCTAAAGACATGCATGTTGGGGATGACTTCATTATTTTCTTAACACATCTTTATCAAAATTACTTGAAATAACTTAGCAATCCATAATTGAATCTACATACATATATCTCAACGAAGACTTTAATATTAAAAAAAACATTATCAACAATGTAAGATGTATACAGTTTTGTATCACATACCTGTGATAACATATAAAGCATTTTTTTACTAATATTATTACTCACGTCCTTCAGTGGGTAAGTATTTTATAATACGTTTGAAACAGACCAACCACTTGCTACGTCCGTTCAAATATAATCATATACGCAGAACGCAAAAGTGATGGTGGTTCCGATAAGCTAGCGAAATGCCAGTCACAAGCTCTGCTAGAGCTTTTGATAGGGAAGCAAAACGCATTAATTATTGACGAAGTGTAATACAATACTCGTGTCCCTGTCTCACCCCTGCTCAATTCGATAAACATTCGTCAAGGGGTATGGACAGGACCTCATTGGGACTTTTGATATTGTACTATTGTCTATCATTTCGCTTAAAAATCTGTCCATCATTTTCTAGATCAGTGGTTCCCAAACTTATTATGCTCGTGGACCCCTTTCAATGCAAAAACTGGACCATGGACCCCCAAGTGAAATAATAAATTTAGTTATAATGCCTTGAAGGGTGATTTTTTATTCATGTCCGTTTCCAATGTGGAGCATATGGTCTGTAATTGAAAAAAAGTTTTTCCTCGAGAACTGTTTCTCACTCAGTTGCTCAACCCCTTATTGTCAAAAAGAGTTAGGATAGAAGAATAATGCTAGGACATGACTGGTGGTTAACAAATATTAACTCTTATGGGGACCTATTGACCTCACGCTTATTTGATCATTTTTTTGCAAATATATATTTTTTTTATTTTTGCCGTGATTTGATATTACCTAAAACAGATTGATTCGCTGTATATTGAATATCTGGTGAAGAGAATAAGTATAGACATGGCTTCCCAAGCTAGGTTATGCGGAACATCGGTACTATCAGGCAAGACGGAAAAAGACTTGAAATGAAAGGCCGGCTCGTAGCGTGTGCGAAGTGTGCGGCGCACACAAGTGCAAGGGCGATGCACTTAGATTTTAGCACTATCAACTCATTTAGTTCTAGTCTTAAGAGGCGCCTTATGCATTTATGAAAAATCAGACGGCTATATGCTCCATATTGTGAGCGAACATTCACAAAAAGTTTCTAAAACTTATTTTTTAATATTTATAGGAAATAAACAGATTAAATTCAGTAAATCTATGCTGTGTCAACCACTATTCCTATTCTCACTATTTCTTTATATCCCTAATCTCTTTGGAAATAAGAGGTTAAGCAACTGGACTTCTAATAGTTCTCGGAGAAAAAGATACGGTAATACAAGTCGATATTGGAGCATCTTTCCATCAGTATCTTTCCCTCTTTAGTAAGGCCCTTAGAGGGAAACACTACGAATGCTCGTTGCTCCGTCTAAATCTGTTAACAAGTGACAAATTATTTATACCAAATAGTTCTTTCTTGCATATTGTTAAAAAGCTGACAATGTTTTTACATTTAACTATGAATTTTACATTCAACTATTGTAAACAATTCTAGTTAACAACTCTTTGAAGAGTACAACCTTAGTAAAGCCTTCACAAAGATAGGCTATCAACGAGTCATCGTTTCTCCGTCAAAATCTATTTATGAGGTTGAACAAGTGATAAGATATTACATTAACCAAATAATTCTATCCTGCATACTATTAAAAAGCCAACCATGTGATAGACTAACAACAAGTCTTCGTTGTTTTGTGAAATCCTTTTTTGTATAGAGAAAGTGTTACGATATCTTGCATATTCATAAAAACCAACTATATGATTGACAGGTAGTCCTCATAAAACCATTTTTTTATTCAACAATTTTAAGCGATTGTACTCAACAACTTCTCATTTATAGTATATCATAGAGAAGTCTGAGAGGGATAGACTAACAACAAGTCCTCGTTGCTCTGTGAAAGTCTTTTTACTATACCAAAAAAGTGATAAGATATGTAAACCAAATAATGACATCTTGCATTCTCTTAAAAAGCCAACCATGATATTGACTGACAGGTAGTCCTAAATAAATCTTTTTCTTTACTAAAAAAATGAACAACTGTACCAACTCCTTGCATACTTTTATTTTATAAAAGTCTTCAGAGGCATAGACTAACAACAAGTTCTTGTTACTCTGTCAAAATCATTGTATTTTATCAAATAAGTTATGCGATATAGAAAGCAAACAGTTACTTAAAACCTAAAAATTCTAAAAAACCTAAGAGTTCTGTTGCAACCTTTTTAATGTTTCGAACCAGTAATACGATATCTTGCATAGTCTTAAAAAGCCAGCCATGTGATGGACCAACACGTAGGATATATTGGCAAATATATGCCTATATAATGGTCCTCTTATATGTTAGAAAAGCCTTCTGTGGGATAAATAACTACAAGTCGTAATAAGATGTCTTGGACACTGTTAGAAAGCCAACGACAGGTTGTGAATGAAAAGGGAAAAACGAACAGCAAGTCGTCGTTGCTCCATCAATATCATACATTTTACCTCTTTTTCATTACCAAGTAAACTCACCAGAAAAAAACACACCTTCCTACCAGTTAGCAGTGTGGATGAACAATAATCGAACTTCGTTGGCTAGGGGGGGTTTATACTAAAATTTATAAACAATGCGCATGCGCGAGAAAAGAAATTGTTGATCTCCTTAGTTACCTTACGCTCACATTTTGGGCAAATCGGTAAATTCCTGACAATTTATACACGATTTCATGTTAAGTGTCCAATCCCGGGATTGACAGATCGGTTACCCTAATGATATTTATAGACCTGTGAATTGACCTTTATTGAATGCACATGACGTACAAATCAGAACTTAATTGCAATTACAAGCTACATTTAAATAAATATTAAGCTAGTTGATATTAAATTTATATTATAATAAACGATTGAGTGCTCAATTTCTTCAGCGAGAAGGAATATCTGGTGTTTTAAATGCGAAAGTTTTGTGGGAAAGCTATACTAGTTAGTTAGTATAGCTAGTCAGTTGACGTTTATCGGTGTACGTATATGCCTGAAGACGCCGAAAGGTGCAAACTGAGTAATAAGGCACAAAACTTATGGAAATGTTCTTTTTGATATAAAAATTCTACCAAACACTCTCTTAATCGTAGTGGATTATTGCAAACTTAGTTTCTGATATTTCAAAAAACAAATTGTATAAAACCGCAGTTTGCACTACTGCAGTGCTATTCTCGCGAGCATACACTTATTTAAGATGGTCTGAAATACTCAATACGTGAATTTGTTGGACGGTCTGTATACTCAAAACATAATTGTGTTGAGTATTTCATATCCTACGAAATATGTGTATGGACGCGGGAATACCACCGCTGGAACTGAAATAATTATGCAGAAATTATATAGTGCTAGTGCAACTTTACTTTTAAGAGGGTGATGAAAAGATTTTTTTTATAACGAATCAAAAAACATCAAGTTATGTAGAGAAGAAGTATTTTTGCTTGATACTTTTTCGGACAGTTGTGAAAGTTATTCGTATGAATGGAAGTCTGTATAGTTCAACAAATAAATTTACTCTCTGATTATTTTAGCATATGTATCAATTGAGACTTAAAAATACATTGCCTATTCATATCTACTGTGGAAAGGAAAAAGGACGTAACACACACATATCAAATTTTACAGGAGGTGTTAAAAACGTGTTTTGTTGATTTTGTGACATATGCAAATAATGAATTATAAACAACCTTGAAGTGCACTGATACTTCTAAACTGGTGTTTAATTGACATAACCTAATATTAATTAAAGAAATTGTCTCGGAAAAACTTTTATTTCAGTGTTTTTTCTTGGTTTAAATTTTTTACAAGGTCATCTTTTTCAAACTTAAAAACTAAATTTAGATACTTATTCGGCATTTTCAGCTTCCATCTTTTTGATAGAATGTGTGTCAAGTTTTATACATTGTGATTATCGAAAAAAAGCTGTTTTGGAAAATTGAGGGTTAAGTCCTTTTTCCTTTCCACAGTCGATATAATCTTGTGTATTATATTAAAAATTAGTTCGAAGTTTTTCAATATGTATTGAAAATTAATAATATAAAAATTTAATAATTCTCATTAAAAAACACTATAACCTTTAGACGTTCTAAAAATCAACCATATTGAAGATACAGTAGAAAAATCGCTAATCTTATCACACAGCATACATATTCTTAAGTAATTGAAATGTAGAAAAGGAAAAGGGAAGCGTTACAAGACTCATATTATGGTACCATCACACCATAGGAACCAAATTTCTTTACACAATGTACTTATTTAATATCCATATAAACAAGTTGGCATAAAAAGAGATTACTATTAGAACGTTGCAAAATCAATAGCGTTAAAGATTAATACAAGCATTTTACTTATAGCAATAGTAAAGAGATTTTTTTAAAATTAGTTATGTATAAAACCAAAAAATTCACTTATTTAAAATACTTTATACTTTTTTATATAGAACATTACTCCAATACAGGCCTGACTGTAAAGTTAGGACGGGTCGATGAAGCTTTTGTGAAAGCTCTTATCCGTCAAAAGTGACATGTCACTTTTCAACAACAACTGCAAAAAATCACATTCTATCATTTAAATGAAAGATGACGGGTTCTGAAAAAAACAGCTCGCACACCTACTCAATCACCAGAAACTTGATTATCGAAATTAACAGAATATTTTTTTTTACTAATTTTATATTTAAAAACTTGTGAAGAAATGTGAATTATCCATTTAATCGTGCTAAATTTTTATTTATTCAAACTCTTCTATATTTTTCTTTAGTTGTATCTTGTATTATATACAATATGGCAGAGGACTGACCATCAACGTCAAAGATAGCAGTTTCTCTGTCTCACTCTTCCATTTATGATAGAAGGATTCCCATTGACAGGCCATCAACTTTTCATATTTAAAAAAAACTCCAGATCGCATAAGACACTGACTAGTCCAACGTTCCCTCTAAGCCGAAGGGTTAGCTGCGCGGAAATTCCGGAGACTGCGCGGACCGATCAAATATTAATTGAGCAACCGTCTTGTAGTGCGCGCCAACCCGGAATGAGTGTGCGGGGGCTTCTCAACTGCTGCGCGCAGCTTAGAGGGAACGTTGCTGACGACTCGGCCAGAAAAACTATTTTTTAGTATTTAATAAAAAAACAATTGACCCACAAAAAACAAACATCACAATAGCTTAAAATAATTTCTGCTATCAAAATATTAACGGTACAAATTAATGCTTGTGAATCCACTTTCAAGATTAAAAAATCAATTTTTCAAATTAAAACAGTTTTAAAACTACTTTTGAATATCTGTTAAAAAATTTTACGAGAATTATATTTCAAATATTTGCTGTCTATATGAGTGTTTCTCAACCCTTTTGGGCCTGTGGCCCTTTTGAGTGTTTTTATTTATCTGTGGCCCCCCTTACCATTGTTTTTTTTCTTTGAATTTTATGTGAATTCGTGAATTTGTGGTTCTGCCCAGAAAACCAGCGTGGGAACTTTTTTGCGTGATTGCAGAAATTTTCGGATTTCCGTAAATTTACCCGTAAACCCCTTAAGCTGGGCTGTGGTTCCCCAAATTTGAATAAATTCTCCGTGGCCCCCTTAGGACACGCTTGAGGTTGAGAAACCCGGGTCTATATTGTAACCAATTGACATTTAAGAAGGACGGATTGCCAGAATGAGGGCAATTTTAAATTTATAAGAAATCATCACCTTCAACGATTTAAAAAAAAATAATCAAGAAAGATTTTGAACACCCTACATACCTGTACAAGCTTAAGAGCTATTTGCATTTTACTGAATGATGTTGCTATCAACGTCGTTGCGATTGCGGTGTTGACGGGCTCAAATTCTAGTACGGACAGTTTCATAAATTGATTTTTCAATCAATGTATAGATAGATATCTATGTTAAAGTTTCTTCTCACTCACTTGATCCTGGAATAGCGGTAGCTAGCTTAATTAGATTACCGCGCATCATTTCCTACCTAGTCTCATCACTTAGCTCTTAGTAACTTATTCTTCTAACTTAGAGTAACGAAATACGAAATCGCGTTACATATGATTGTGTGTTCCAATGTATTATTCTATGTTACTTCAAGTGTCAAAATACCAGAACAATGCTTAAAATGATGATAGTAAAAGCAAGGAGTGTGTGTGTGTTTGTGCGCAAGTATTTATTTATTTACAGTTCGGAAATAATAAATGATGATAAAACGATGCAGAATATTAAATTGGCCAGACCGAACGGCTAACTTAATTATATCGCAATATATATACCGATGATAAATAATGGCGTACGCAATAAAATTGCATTTTTATTGGTTATCTCTTTATATTGTATACGAAGGGGATGGCCCGTTTCCAATTGTTATGGTACCGATCAACAGTAGCGCTCGTATGAAAACTTAAAAAAACAAAAAGAGCCAATTTCCAACCGAGATTTGTTCCCATTTAGAGCTTATACAAAACCGAATTTTGAAAAAATCTGTTTTCGATTTCCAATATATCTTAAAAAGGGTAAACTCGATAAAAATAGCGAGTTTTTCTATTTTCGTTTGTTATAAACTAAGTTTACAGAAAGATATTTAATTTTGTATTGATTTTCTCTATTCGGCGGTGGAGAAAATAATTATACTGAAAGTGTACAAAAAAATCAAAATTAACCAAAATAAATTATTTTTAACGCAATCATTGAATAATTGGGAAAAAAATATTAACTCTAATATTTGAACCTTTTTTCTCAATATTTCAATTGAAAGTATAGAGTAGTTACGATAGGCAAATATAATATATATTATGGCACCGTTTTGGAAAAAATTGGTGAATAAAAAAACTTACAAAAATGAGGTAACTACACTATTCATTGTCCAAAATAACTCAGTTACTGCATCTATTGTACCGGTTTGACAAAAAACATCCTTTTTCTATCGGTAGTTATTATTTAGATTTAAAGGCAGGCATTTATCTATATGTATTGATTCCTAGCTCTATTTATGCCTGATAAGGAAACATTTAGTTTTACTTTGATTTTACAATTACATATGTAACATAATTTATCGAGGTTATAGGTTTTATCATAAAAACTAAAAATTTTCATCAATTTATAACTAACCAACTTCTGTCAGCAAAATGAGAAATATTACAAACGATTTATGATTTTTTATCCAAAGTCATGAATGTTTGTGATGAGTTACTACAATCAACAATTTTCGATCGTAAAATGTAGTGAATTCAAAACATTATCCAGCTACTTGATTAGTCCCAGCCGTATCTTAATATTCACATAAAGTACTCTGAAAAGAAATGTTGTAGCGCTGATACCAAAAAGTTCTAAGAAAATTTCACTTTTTGATATGCCTAATTAAAAGTCATTGTGCTCCACATTGACAACAGATATGACATAAAGCATTGATTACGGGGTAAATTAATTTCGGATAAATGTGTATATCATTATTCTCATATGTAAACAAACATATTCCACGCCACTGTGTACAATTGGAACAATAAGGGGCCGAGTTAATATAATTGTTTAAAAATTTATAACGCCATTCTCCCCTTGCAGCCTAATATAAATTAACAATAACACCCCTCCAATTTAATGCACTGCCGTTCAGATTATCAAATTGATATGTACACATATTAAATAAATTTAAATGTTTTCATTGTTCAGATCAAAAGATAAACCAAATTTAATATTTTTTATTTATCTTTTTACAATTTGAACAACACATGTTTTAAATTCCATTACCAAACGATCTTTCAAGTTCTAGATTATATTTGAGTCGCATTTTTATTAATTTTATTTTTTGATAGTCTATAATTGTATCATTTAAACATTTTGCAAGTTGAATCAATTTATCGTCCGTGTTTTACACAAAAAAATGCAGTTCCAAGAGTGATTTCTTAGCTAATAGTTGCTTCTTAACTTAGTCCATATATCCTTTAACTCTCTAAAAAAGAGTTATTAAGTGAATGAATTACAACCAATTAAATTCACAGGACAACATCTTAAAGTGATTTATATAGAAAAATCAGAAATTTGTTTATCATATAAAGCATTACTATAAATTCACAGCCTTTGTTCAACCGCATCGAATATTAATCCCGTTTTCCATCAATTGAACACTCGCTCTCTTTACGCTAACAATAATATGATTGGCAAAAATTTCGCCTCGATTTTATGATAAGCTATTAAATACATGAAGGGAGGCTCGCCAATCTCAGGGGGCATCTCCCTTCAAACAATTATCCTGTGGGGAGCATCTCTTCAGCGCAAATGACATTTTAATTCGATTATCCGTTTCTCCCTTTTCCGCGCGCGCACGCCAAAAATCTCATAACGTATTTTTGTATCACGAGTGTTTCAACTCGTATTAAATTAATTGGTTTATTATTAAAATTTTGGCGTTACCATAATAAGATTCTACAAGCTATGTTATTATTCGTCATATACAGTGGATCTCCTAATTATCGTTGATCATAAAAAGTCGAAGATTGCAGAAACGTCTCAAAATAAACAATATAAAAAGAAGGATAAATGCGATCATGACAGATCGGGGTTTCCCTGTAATTTACAACCAAAAGCCTTGAGAGTGGTTTTTTTCAAATGAACAGTTTTATTCTTCACTTTTAAGATGTTCACTGTCAATAGTTTTATTCTTTCTGGATTTTTACTGGAGACCATTTGTAGGACGTATTCATCGAATCATACCTTGGATGAAAGCAAAGATGTTGGAGGAAGACAGATAACATTTACCATTTCAAACTGGGATCAAATGTGACTAAATAGGCAGTCAGTAAACGACACATAATACAATATAAATAATAATATTTCCAGATTTAACTGCATTTTAATATTATTTAAAAAAAAATGTATATATCAGGTTATCTTCATATTGTAAATATAATTTAAAAATTCAATGTTTTAATATGAATACGATGTTTTGCATGATATATCATAATAACATTCCAGAAAAAAAATATGAATATTTTCCAAGCATTAAATATGTCCTCTGACCAATGCTCAGACAAGAGGTTAACTGCGCGAAAAATTCAAAGGCTGCGCGGGCCTATCCAACAAATGCTCGGTATAATTTTGTCATATTTGATGTGTTTTTTTTTGTGGGTTTTGATTTGCATAATAAATAATACTATCATTTAATAATTTCTTAATATTTTTTTACTAATAAGTGTATTAATCAAAAAATATGAAATAACAGAATTAATTCTATTTTTTATAATAAATAAAATCTAGTAAAAATTTATAAAATTAGCAATATGAAACAAATAATCAGTCGCTAATAAACTTATTAACATATTTTGTAAATTTATTTACAAAATTCAAGCTTTTGACGTCGTTCCTTACAGCTTATCATTTAAGATCAATTTCTTATTATTATAAATGATACAAAAAATAACTCTAGTTGAATTATCTAAACGTTCAATTTCCATTTTAAACGTCAATTATGGTTATTCAAATTTTTAAAAATATCATTTGAATAGTAGTGTATTGGAGTGCGCGCCAACGTTGCCTCTGACCACAAATGAAACTTTTTTTTAATCCGTTATGGATCAACATTGATTTAATTATTAAAAAAATATTAGCTTAAGTATTTACTATATTTTAAATCAAATTATTATTGACCCGAATGAAATACTTATTGCTTGATCGGATAAATTAATTTAGACGTTTTGTTATTAAAGTTTAAAAAAACATAAAAAAACTACACTATCGTGATTTTTTTTACTTAATCACTTTCATCTCTTGAACTGTAAATATTTAATAGAAGCCCGTGGTTTATAAAAATAAAACACACTTAGTTTACTTAATATACAATTTAGCAATGTGACTTGAACTAGTATTGCTTAGCTTAACATAGTTGAAAATGCTCACTCGCTGTGGTTCTAATAAATTTTCGTTTTTGTTGTGATAATTACTACAAATTGCGGTTCATTTTTAAGATAAAATGTATTTTGCTTTCTTTTATGATATTATTTACAGTTGTTTTGTTGTAAACGTTAGTTTCAAATTTTCAATTAGTGTAAGAAATACCTAAAAGTGCAACTCGATATCCAGAAATATATTTTTGTCAAATTTTTACTTCCCGTTTTAATTTTTAATACAAACATACATTTTAATTACTATATTATTTATTTCGTTGTTTTATTGACAAAAATTAACGTTCTATTTTAAATTGTAAGTATTAATGAACGCTGTTTGTCAGTGTTAATTTAAGTGTCAAATTATGGAAATATGATTCAGTGGTGTGCTAAAATATGTGAATAATATATTAAAATATAATATCAAGTTATAAATTTATTAATAAAAACAATAATCCTTTGTACTTCATTCCACTTTATTTAATATGTCAGGACCGGTTTCGCTCATTGCGAGCATTGTCAACTGATAAGAAATATAATTTAACAATGCTATTTATACAAAATTGAAAAGTTATACACAACAGTTGGCATGAAAAGAAATTGCCAATTACATTAAAGTGATTCTAAAATAACACAAAATTAAAATGTTCAACACAACTAACATATAATTAAAAAGTCATCCCAGATTCATAAATTCAGAATGCGATTGAAAGTAATTACAAACATAATTAAAATTTGGGAAATTTTTGACAAAGTGATAAAATGTTACAATAATAAAGTGAATATGCTTAATGATATGAATATGCTTAATGATAGTTTTATGTTTTCCCCGCTTCCAAGTAGTTGGTGTGTTCATTCATCACTTAAACAAAATCGACAGCCAGGAAGATTCTGAAAAACAAATTTTTCAAAGACCATATCAATTCTAACAAAAGAAATCTATATATATTTTTTTTTTTAATTTATATAAAAGAATAGTTAACAAGGGCTAATGCAATGGATAAAGTAACGGGGAACTAGCAAAAATTATTTGACCGTTTAAAAGATCTGAATCAGGTAAAAATTTGAATCTATTGATTTCTAGGATTTCTTGCTTGTCTAGTTTGACAGACTTGTTATTTAAATGTAGAACTTTAAAGTTTCTACCAATATCGAAAGTGTGTTTATTTTGAAACAGATGGTTTCCAAATGAAGACTGTTCATCCCCTTTCTTAGCACAATTCAAATGCTCTTTGATTCTAATATTAAACGATCTACCTGTTTGACCAATATATTTGGCGTTACAGGAGTCGCAATTGAGTAAATAAATACCGTGGAATGAAGTGGAATGAAGTACAAAGGATTATTGTTTTTATTAATATAATGCCTTTCCACCAAGTATTGACAGTGAACACCCTAAAAGTTATAAATTTATAATAACAATCAAATATGTATTTGTATGAAATATGTTTAATTTATTTAAACAGTTTTTAAATCATGGTTTTAAGTCAGTGAGTCATCAGCCAACCTTCCATTTAAGAAAATGTAATGATAGAAGAGTGAGATTTTGAAAAGACGATTTTTTAACTAATCAATGTACGCTAGATTTTCGGGATTGAATAGGTGGTGGTGAAGAATTGTAAGGGATAATAACATCATAGATAGAAAAAATATCATGAATTGTAAAAATCAACGGTTGGAAGTGTCTATTCGAAGATATGAACCCTTGACGACTCACCCAAATTAAGTTTTTTGTGGTCTAGTTTGGCACCGGCAGTGGTTTTGTAAGGGCGAAGGAATGATCACAAATATCTTATGAAAAATGAGGATCAATGTTTTGATATCTGCATGGTTTTACATGGTCAATATCTGAACTTTCCATCGCCACGCTACTGCGCTGTATAAATTAACAGGTGTCCAAACTAAAGCTAATTATCCACTCATGCTTATTATTACCGTGTCAACAAATAATAACTATCAACTTATACGACTGTTCATTTTAATTAAAACATAGATAATTGCTTTATCGAGTAGTTATTTAATCGAATTAAGGTTTATTGACGATATTATAAACTGAAAACCATGTCCTTTTTAAAAGCTTGATATCTATCGAGCCAGTATTTAAATCAACATTTGGAGAATTGAATATAAAATATACATTATTTCTATAAAAAAAAATAGTATTTATAAATAATTGCTATTATTTATATTATTGATATATTTTAACATCTAGGTCAGTTTTACGTTGACAATCAAACGTCACGTAACCTAAGCACATTTTTATAATCACAGCTATTGGTCAAATATAAAATAAATACTCAATTTTCTTTGTTTGTACTGACCAGTCTATCAAAAAAATACTAACCTAACCTAACATAAGTGCGTGTTCTGCGTTGGTGATTTGGAATGGTTATAATTTTTCAAGTAGCAAAGTATTTAAACATATTCTACTTTATATAGAAAGGCGAGTGATTGTGATGTCAATTTAAGCTGATGCTTACGACGAAATCTAGTTGGTCAATTTACTTAGATTTCCAAACTTTTATAGAGAATCATACACAATGAACTTTAAGTGATCACAGAGTTTTTTAAATCTTCAGAGCATCAAGATTTACAGGAGCTTTGGGTCAGTCTTTTAGAACTTTAAACATTCAATGGATTTAAGATGTCATAAGCTTTTGTATATATGATAGCTCTGATAAGCTCCAAAAAATAGAAGAGACTCCTAGACTTTGTAAAGCTTTGGGAAAACTCTTAAGATTTTAAGGTTTTTATAGAAAATTTTACGCAATAGACTGTGAGTGATCAAAGAGCACTTTAAAACTCTAATAGAGCATCAAGCATTAGTTAGGCTTTGAGTAAGTTTTTTAGATTTGTTTCATTTTAAGTGTCAGGTAAACCAGTACACTTAAGCGCAAATTGAATTTTGTAATCAGTGACTCTGATTTGAAAAAAATATAAATATCAACCAATAAATGACTAAATTTAAATCTAAGTTATGTCTAAGTTTTTGTGATGTCTCTTTTCTTCGCGTTGATTTCGAATGGCTGTCAAAAATTCTCACCCAGTTTATGTCGTATGATTTTTCAATCTCAAAATATTTGGCGCGTTGTCATAATCTATAATGCGAAATATTTTCATCCAATGTGATAAGAATTATATATAAGAATTTAACTGTTGGTGAACTGTTGTAATTCAATCGTTTAGTTTTCGTAAGTGTTGTAAGATAAATGACAACTGATGAGTGATGAGGGTTTAATTAGACAAGTTTCACCCAGTTTGCTAACAACATACTTCAACCCATGATTCATTTCCCTGTAGTCAATCAAAATGTAGAGAGATAGTACGTATCTTAGATGATTTATAATATTAACTAAAAAAGCATACACTGTTTTGTAAGCTTTTATACACATATGTATAAAAGCTTATGATAATAAAACAATATTTTACTTAAATATGCGTATTAAATATTAAAAATCGAAGTAAGAGGTTTTATTCTAAGAGCCCAATTTGTTGATTCGCTGTTTACTAAGAACTATCAATTTGTTACCTACCAAGGTCTGCCAGTACGTCGACGATATGCTTCACATTAGGAGCGGACAAATTACATTTTCCTAAGCAATAAAGAAACATTTCAGGGCGTCCTTCTGTTACAATTTTAATGTGCATTATATTAAACGTATAAACAAATCCGTTATAACATGTTGATTTATTTTCCATGCAAAGTTAACAGAGCTCAAGTGTGATCCGACTCGGTGTTTGTTGTTTTTTTAGCGCTTGATCGCCCCTACAATTGACAAATCACCCGCCTCACAATAATTGGGACAGGGGACTGTTGTCTACCAGGCCGGTTGCCACTTGCATCATCACCCTTCTAACTTTAACGTATTACAGCCCGGTTGGGTCCAATTTTAAGCTACATTATTGTGCTTTTTTTACCCATGTCTGCTACCAATGTAGAGCATATAGTCTCCTAATGGAGGTATCTCAACAGAAATTTTTCTTCGAGAACTATTTGTTACTCAATCGCTCGACCTCTCCTTTTTTTATGTAGTAGGGATAGAAGGATCAGGCTAGGACAGGAGTGAAAGGACTAGTGGTTAATTAAACGCTCTCGCTACGCCTGGTTACTAAACGATCGGAAAGGAGGGAGGGAATTTTTAGATTTCACAAACACCCAAGCCTTCGAACAGGAATCGATAAATCGATCAAAAAAATGATGACCGTACACGGACTCGAACCCATGAGATCCGGCATGGAAGCTCACAGCGCTAACCGCTGCGCCATAGGACCCGACATTATTGAGCCTTTAGGTTAGTAGTTATTTACTACTTTTTTCATGAATATAGTGTCGAATTCGTATACTCAAAAGTTTTTTTACAACAATTACTGTGTCCTTGTACTAACGGAATATTAAAGCGTGAGGTTGTAAATTGAGAACTGGTTTTAAGTCAATCGCTCTACTATTTAATTCAAAAACAGTCAAAACGGATTATTGCCTGTTTTTCATGACCAGAAAAAGCTGATGGAAAAGAAAACTAAAATAGCATGTATATATCTATCGAAAGCAAATTATTTAACGAACCGATTAAAACTGTGGTCCGCAATCGGTTAACTATTTAATGTGAAACAGATAGACTCTGTTCGTAATTTTGCTTGGTGGAGTGAGCTGATAAAGCGAAGCCAAGTGTATCGGTCAACCCTACGAGTAATTGTACACCCCAATAAAAAAAGAATAATAAAGCAGAACCAATTGTTGCCATAACGAAATAAAATATTAGAGGGCACTATTTGTAAGTGTTTTGTAAAAAAACATTTTTTATATTTACAGTATTATTACTTTTTATTTATATTGATTATAAAATTGAACTATCTGCCACGAATAAATCCACGATAAAAAATATTTGACACATAAATTGAACAAAAATACTCATTTTGTGATCAACAAAAGCAAAAATAATTAACAAAAAGTTAGGAAACCATGCTTGAAACAAATATACAACCCTTGATATTTTACCCTGTCTGATTACTGCTAGCAGTAGTCGACAACGTTTTTTGCGAATTCAGTCAAAAATTAGCATTTTTTAATAAATCTTTCAGATTGCTTCGTTGCTTAATTTAGTATGTATAGTCAATTTTAGGAATCAATTGAATCGTCAAAAATAGATTCAGATATTTTTCACAACTAAACAATGTTTTTAACTGATAATATTTATTTTATTGAAAACATATAAAACGTTACCACTTAAACCCCTCACAGCAGATTCTTAGTACAATACTATAAGGTAGTGGTTTCTAACCTTTGTGTTACTGCGCCTCCCATCCTTTATTTCATATACCTTTAAAGAGTAAATATATATTTTGGACTGTTCGCGCCTCCCTTTGCAATACTTCACGCCTACCGGGTTGGAAATCGCTGCTATAAGGTGTAGCCAAATCAACTAAGACGCTTTCTAAGCTCTAGCGAGTCATTATTTGTATTAATATATTTTCTCATTAATAGTTACTGTCACAGAAAATACTATTTTTCCTCGAGGCATGCTCAAAATCCAATATCTATTCGCAAAGATGTCATACAAAGATTATTGACTAATATTTTTGCAAGTAGGTACCGCTGAAAATTATTATCATAAAATCGTCGTTGAAATACACCAAATCATTATTTAATATCAATGAATAAGGGTTTCACGCTTCTGGTTAGGCACAAATACAGTGTGTAGCAACAGTTATAATGCCGTTTGATACCTCCTCTAGTAAACTTCTACAGCTCAATCAACTGCTGATTAAAATGTAATCGGATAAACCGCTGAGACCTCTCTCTGCTTGGATAGACAGAGATACACTCGGGCAGGACAGGGATGGCAGACAAGACAGATTTGGGTAAAGGGAGCAAGCGCATTTTAGCTATTGAAACACAAATATACCCATGAATAATGTAACTAGGCTTGTGTTACATCAATAATATTATAAATATGCAAAAAAAAAATGAAAATATATAGAAAAACTGGAAATATGTCATTTTGGACCAATCGATTTGGCATTTACCTGGTAAAAAAAAATCATTTTTAACGATTGAAAAATATATGTGTATTTAATTTCAAAATAACTGCATAACATATTTGAAAATTATTTTCGCAATCACGCCGTGACAATATAACTGTCAACTTTACACATTTCTTTTACTACTTATTTCAATGAAACCAGCATACATTGGTTAAGTAATTGGATATCGAAGAAATAAACGGTTCCTTCCATTAATTTTTATAAAATAAAAATAGTTTACTACATTAAATCAATTTATGAAAGAAACTGCTTAAAATATAAATGAATTAGGAAGATATAAAAAAAAATGTCACATCACGGTTATCTATTTCATTGCCCTCCCCATTAAGTTGACATCAGTCGGTTCAATGGATTTGTGTTGTTTTGTTATCCATGCCTGTTGTTTGTTTCATCATCCCTTGTAAATAATAAGGCTCGAAGCGTGTCAAATAAGGGTGTTTGATTCCGTTGGGAAAAATTATACAAGGGTGGCGTATAAAAGCTCAGCTCACTTGATACTGTTAACGGATTACGAACTAAAGTACAGTTTATTTTATTCGATATAATTTATTTAAAAAAAATGATAGTAGAATTCGTTGAAAAAAATAATAAGAATATTTATTAGTAAATATTCTTATTACTTTTTATTATAATATAGTAGTATTTAATTATCTTCACTGAGATAAAAATCTAAATGAACTGGTAATAACGCAATAACGCCTGAAATGTATTTCAAATAAAGAAAAATTTCAATCAATATCATTCTTTGAAGCCGATGGCAATACAATTTTCAATCATCAGTATTCTCATAATGTCGAAGGATTCGGCGGTAACTTTTAAAAAGTTACCGCACATCGTAAAGCTTACGAATAAACTAAAAATCAATTAAAATTCTAAGCTTAAAAATTACAAATTTAAAGTCGTAAAGTTTTTTTTCTGATTGACACAGGGAAGGGAGTAAAGATGCAGACATCGGTAACACTAATTGCACATTGATTATACATATTAGGTACGGTAAATACTGAAGCATTAATTGTTCTCGATATTAAATTGAATTTGACAACTTTAGTATTCCACTGATTGTTTGCAAAGTGTGTCACATTCAAAACACAATTGTTTCATTTTTTATAAAGCATTTACGCACATTTTGAATTCCCCCAAGCGCAAATAACGATACATAAGGCAACCGCGCCATCACCCACTCTTTTTCCCTTCCGTCTTCCGATTGACAAACAATTAAAAATCCACAGTCAGTCAGTCTTCTTATTTAAAATAAACTCTTTACTATTTGTCTTGCACTAACCGTGCTTTTTAATTTATACGATACGGATATACAAAAACTCAATCGATAACCAATAGAGTGCGGGCCCAAAGGTGTTACGATAAGGTTCCAGCTAATTCTAGAACCGTGTGAATATTGCATGGGAAACTTTCGAACACTCTCCCATTTCTAGATACTGGGCTCGATTCCCAACGGGGCACAAGTGCGATTGATGGGGATAATAAAACACTTGCTCTTTTTAGTCAATCTAAATACACACTTCATAATTTATTCACACTGAGTCAAATCGCATTTCAATGAAGATTAATAGATAGAAAAGCTGAACACAGTGCGCATTCTTACACTTAGAATTATTTTGGTATGTTACTTTGCATTTTTCAGTTGTTTGATGTTATCAAGGGAAACTATTAATAGTCTGTTTCAAAATGGTATCATATTATATTTTTTAAGCTTCTACAGATTCTGGAGACATACACCAATTGTACCAATTGAGATATAGTATCCAATACATACAGGGCCGGCGCCACCATACAGGTGAAATAGGCAACCGCCTAGGGCGCAAACCATTAAGGGGCGCATAAATGGAGAATTCAAATTATTTTTATATACTCTAATAATAAGGTGTATTTTATTTTGACGTTTGTATTTGTTCGTTGTCATTCGAAAAAGAGAGGTTGTGTGACTGAGTAAAATACAATTCACTTAGAAAAACTGCTGTTGTTCTGAGACTATATGCTTCACACTGGGAGCGGACATGGATGTATAAAAAAATATTTCTATGATCCTGAGTTATTGTTATTATTATTTTGAGAAAAAAAATGGAGCGATTTACTAAAAAGGGGGCGCGCCAATAATTGTTGCCTAAGGCGCCAAATAACCTCGCGCTCGCACTGAATACATATTATATATATGCATATGTGTCACTGTTAAACTGTGAAATCTCGTCAATGTATACACTGTGTAGCAGTTTTAGTTGAAGTTTGTGCGAATTAAAATTTACTTAAACTAGTTAATGTATGATTTACCTTATAGTGTTTGAACTCACTAACGAGCGTTATACATAGTAGAACTGACATAACGGTTAAGGCAAACATAGGTATGTTGAATAGAAAGAAGGCGATAATGACAACAAGACGTTGATATTTTTTAGGTTATGCGAAATCTACGCGCGATTATTTTTAATTTTGTAAACAATTTAACTACATCTGTGAAGTTAATGTGTAGGAAAAAAATTACTCGTGCATACCTACAAAAATATGAGTTCTGAATTGAGCTCAGTCTTGGCAATGCCATAATTAAATTTACGAGCGGCACAACGCTATATCTCGTACGCATATAACCGTTTTCAAGATACATTTGGATATATCTACAAATGAAAGTGATGATGATGTTAGAAGCACAAAGGTAAACCACCTGTTAAACCTTAGTGAACTTAAAAGTATGTTTCTGTAGATAGGCTCCTGTTAGCCTAAGCTCCTGAACTACAACTATCTAAAATGGACATTAAGTAATTACTTTTTATATTGGCCAAGTGTATACTTCAATTGTTACGTATATATTTTGTTTTTATATATATCAGAGGTTCTCAACCTTTTTCGGGTGGTGACCCTTTTTTATAAAGCCATGTGACTAGGCGACCCCTCGAGGAATTTTAAATCCTCGATTTGCTATACTTTTACGTTTTTTTGTTGTTCAAATCCAAAATCGAAAAAAGTTGCCGATCCCCCTGAAAACCCTTCGCGACCCCCAGGTTGGGAACCCGTGATATATATTATATAACACAATAGGTATACCTCTTAACCAGTTAGTGGTGTCAAAGCTGTTTTCTTGTTAATTATTTTCTTATTTTATCAACTTTATTAAAATTTATATTGTTTGAATGTTTGAACCTTTAAAAATTAAAATCCTCAAAACCAACGTCAAACTACCATGTAAAAGGATAAGAAGAGGGTGGGATTTGATCGCGGCTACCCCTTGTCAATAGATCTTTATTGCACAATCAATCAACTAACATTTTGCACCCCTTGATTGAGGAATATAACATTTCATCAATAATATTTACTGGATCTTTATAATATACCAATAGCCATAATCTTTATCTAATACTGATAACATCTTGTGATGTCAAAAAAATAAAATTTGATTACCTATCATAAAAAATTCTCAATCTGGTAATCATAAAATTATCTACGGTGGCTATTCCCAAATTAATTAGCATCTACACACTATTTAAGCTTATAATCAACATGATTTTTTTATTTAGTTGTTACAGTTTTTCATGATATAAATTTAGTAACTGCGACTATTTTCACTGTTGTTCAAGTCGATCTGTCAAACACTTCATTTCTGTTGCCATATTACTATATAGTCGTAGCTATATAGTCGATTCGTCAAAAAGAATTGTATAAAGTAAATTTATCAAATCACAATCACTTTTAAACGTATAGCGATTGGACATGATTAATCACACATAAAAGAATCAAACAAAATTCTTTAAATCGTTGGCGTTTAACAGATCAACTATAAGAACAGTTAACATATAAAGCCTCAATAGTATTAGTCATATTTATGATATACCGACCCTTATATTAAAATACAATGCTGTGTATAAGATGCCCTTTAAATTAGTGTGTTGGTCCTAATTAATATAAGAATATTATAGAGAGAGCAATTGGCTGTGACTTATTTTCTAACAGTATCTTCCATATTTTACACTTTCCGAATGGAGAAGTTCATATTCTCAGATTAAATTGACATTTGAAACGTGGGATTTTATCAATAGTAGGTACCTATTTCAGTTTTCAAACTGTGGTTTTTTACAAATGACAATAATAATAACAAATAAGATGGAAATTAAAGCTTTCACCTGCCTTACTGGGTAAGATTTAAGCTAAAGAAAATAAAGCGTGTGTCGGTCATTTTTATAAAAAATCGTCCAGAATGGTTTTTGCAGCTAAATTATTCATTTATAAATTTGTTTATTTAGATCAGGGATGGGGAACTTTTTCTTCTCTAAAGGCCGAATTTATTTTTCCAATTCGACATAAGGCCGCAGTAAACATTGACTAGAGAATCTGTGTCCGGAAACAGGAATTTACGGTCAGAATATGTCAGGAATTTACGAATTTACATACATTTACAGATTTACAGAATTGGCCAGAAGGCCGCACCAGAGTAGCCAAAAGGATGCAGGTTCCCCACGCCTGATATATGTAATCAACTGTGTAATTTATGGAAAAAAAGATTTATGGAAACGCAATTATTGTAATTGAAATTCGTTTAAATCTTAAGTAATTGTTCGATAAAATATAAAATATTAAATATTAAAATCTTTGCCTTAAATACTCATCCGAAATAAACGTAAGACGATCAAAACTACAATGAACCATTATAGTGTATCCCAATTATAAGCAGTCCTTCGCGGTATCTGCTTTAATATTAAATTTAATAGCGATTTGTATTTTCTTGATCCCTTGTCTTATGATAATTATATCTAAAACGAAATGCTCAATCGATTTATAGAAACGCTCACGCATTCGTTTCTTCTAATGAGGACATTATTGTAGTGATTATTTTAGTAAATGCAACTCCACGTGGTCGACTCGAACCCGAAGAGGGAGGGTCCGATGTTTTGAAGCCCGACTGGATAACCACCGGTCGCTTATACACCGGCAATTTAGTATTTTTACAAATTACAGCGTTGTCGTGCTACGAACATGGTTCTCAACCAACTTAAATCAACATATTCTTACACTCAAACTATTATTCACTATAAATAACTATTAAATGTACGAGTGGTAAGAGATTTGTCCTATTGAACAGATGTGACTGGATTCTTGCAAGGTCAATATAAAATTTGTGATATTTTAGAATTAGTTATCCATGAGAGTTTTTATCTTTTTCTCTTAATGTTTGTACGGACCTAATCTAATACGTTGCTTATTTAAGACCAAATGGTATTGACAAAATTATACAATACGTACAACATGTTCAATTATTGTCTCTGTTAGGAATTCTTTAAAAACAACATTTGTGTGAATTACTGGATAGACAGAGATACCTGGAGGGCGGTGGTGAAGTTAGCCATGAAAATAAATGGCTCGTAGCGCAAGCAAACAATTTATAACTTTTTCAAAACGTCAAAATTTTCCTCCAATCTATATTTTTGAAGATTTTTGTCGCATACTATTTCTTCGTACTATTTTCCCTGCTATCATTTCAACTGCACTAGCACAAATTTACTAATTATACCAAAAATAATTTACAGAAAAGTCTGCTACATTTTTTTAAAAAATACTAGAATAATAAAATTTAATTGTATTTTATGTAGTATAGACAGCAAAAAAATAATGAATCACAAAATATTTATCAACTTTAATTTAACATTTCAAAAAGTTACTACCAAATCCAAATAAAAGTTCATAAAAATGGACATTTTCACATCGTAAATTAACCAATTTCTACGTTTTCAATAAAAATCTTACTATAAAGTAATTCCGAAGATTTTTATGAAAGATGCGAAACTAAAACCAAAACAAAACCAGAGCATTAACAAAGTCAACAGTTTCAATTTTACGTTAAAAATAATAATAAAAAAAGTTACCCCTTAATCTATTAAAAGAAATATTTACGCCACGTGATTGTTTATTTTATATAAATATAAGTATTATATTTAAATCAAATAATATATAATATTTAAAGGTTACTCGAGTGTATAGTGTGTTTTACTGAGAGCTTGTAAGTTTGAGAATGACTGTCTCAAGCCATCATGTTCGATAAACGTCGTGGCAATCTGTTATTTTCTAAAAATGACAATAATAATAATTGTGATTTCCACAAAACTCTTTCTAAGCGCAAAGGTTTATAGAGAATGAAACAAAAAAAAACATAATAATCCTCGTAAACGAGAATCTTTCACAGGGGTTGTCTTATAAAAAATATTATTTTGTTTTATGGAATAACCCTTTATACAAAATATAGGGATTGAAACATTGTGGGTGTAGTGGTCGTTTATTGGTGTTGTATCCATTTTTGTTTTTGTTAAATGCATATCAGAACGCTATAATTATTTAGAAAATGGCATTACAGCTAATTCCAATGCGTCAAATATTTTGAAATTGATAGATTATATGAGATAAACTCTATGAGATTTTTTTGTAAGTCACTAACAATTCGAGGATAATTGATATAACAAACATCTTTAATTTAGAACTCAAATTTAAATTGAAAAAAAATCTTAATTTGACATTAACCTTACTTGGCAAATCTTAGCTAGGCTTGCTTAATGGGTTAGCATATAACACTTATTTCTTAAATCTTTGAAATAAATGTTTTAATATGTAGTATGAATAAATTCTAATGCGAATGACATTAAAATCGTATAAGTATCGACCAATTAAATTAAAATAACCCTCGGTTAGTACAATAAGAACAATAAAGTATACAAAAAAAACATTTCGATTGTTTAAATAAAGTTTTTGCGGGGTCTGATTTTTAACCATTTGTTGGATATCTTTTTTTTCGTGTAAGCTCAATATAAGAATGTTTCTTTGATTAAAATAGATACATTAACTTAATAATTAATACGCATTTATTTAATTAAAATGTATACAAAATTCCCTGTTGTAATTATTTAAGTTTAATATATAAAAAAGTACCACTTAGAATATTTTTATATTATGATTAAAAAATTGTCAAAACGGCCCTTGAAGTTTCCATGGATACCTGTATTATTACTTTGTCCCAAACAAATTATATTTAATTCTAATTTGAACGTATATTGTCTCAGCAGTCAGTTGGAATAAATTTAATTGCCTGTCATTTTGGGAAGAAAGCAACTGTCATATAAACACGCTTGACTAAAACTTCAAATGTACACATGCCAGTCTATTGTCGACATTAGGGCATCCAATCCCGGGATCCGGGATCCCGTTCAGTTTTCTGATCTCGAATTCCCGAGATTGAGATGGCCGCGATCCCGGGATTTCGGGATTGAGAAATTTTGAGGAAATCCCGAAAATTTACACGAAATTGGCAAATTCAAGATTTCAAATTCCTCGGCGAGCTAAAAAAAAAAAAACGAGTTTCCGTGAGATTCCGGGAAAAAGTATACCAAATCAGAGATTTCAAATTCCTCGGTGAGTTAAAAAAAAAAAACGAGGTTCTGTGAGAATCCAAGGAAAAAGTATAGCGAATTGAGGATTTCAAATTCCTCGGTGAGAAAATCTCAATCCCAGGATTCAAAATTAATCAATCCCGAAATCGATTGGAAAAAGGCTCCGGGATTGGATACCCTAGTCGACGTGTCCATTTTATTGTCGACCTAGCGAACTATGTTGAAATATTAAAAATAATTTCATATGACGATTCTAACACGTCCTTTAAAATGGGTCGCTTATTGAATACCTAACAAACAGTCGTCTTATCATCCTCAATTCACTTGTATGGTCTTTACTGTTTATTCATGGTAGATTTGTTTTACTAAGTTTTATTGATCAGGATCGGTTTCTCTGTATATATTTATAGGTGATAAAAAAAGGTTGAGTTTGTTTTAGTCTTCATCAGATAGTTATTATTCTTTTAATTATTTTCGACTTAAGTTTTTCTGCCAGTGTGTCGACGGTATACTTGTTTTAGTATTTACGCTTGTATACGAAACGAGAATACTTAACAATGTATCGATAAATTCAATTAAGCGTATGAATATTTAAAATAAATTAATGAAAATTGACAAATAATTTATTTGTCTTATTTTTACACTCATACCGAGTAGCTGGCAGGTGTAATTCTACATGCCAAAATCGCATTGAAATCATTTAACTGAAGTAAGACAGACATTTTGTTAAAGTATATTTTGATGTTTGCTTTTATGAAAATAATCTGTTTTATGATTTGATTATAGCTTCGTTTCAAACTCAAAAACCAGTTGAAAATTAATTTTGTCTTCATATTATCATTAAAACATAATAGTGGAGCTAAACATTTTCTTAAATTCTTTAATAGAGAAAAGAAATGTAAAACCTTTCATTACTGTGACGCAGAGCATTCTGCACTTATAAATATATTAGTTTTTTTCTATACACAATGCATACAGACATGCACATATTTTAACTGAATTATAATATGAGTGAAGAAAAGAATTTCACAAAAAAACATTAATATCTGTCGTGAAATAGAAGCGTCATTTTCAATATTGTGTAAAAAATACTATTTATATATTTTCAATATTGTGTTTTTTTATGATATTTACTATTTAACTTCAGTCTCCGTTCTACTCGATTGAGCCGATATAATCTCAAATCCTAAAATGAACACCGTTATTTTCTTCTTCTTCTCTGTCTGAATCGATCACCTTTATTTACTCCGCTCAGACACGTAGATTTTTGTCACCTAATTCTTCTGGTGAAATTGCAGTTGTCCAACGCTCCATTTTTGCACAGGAATAGAAATTGTGAGATGTTTTAGAAGATTCTACTAAATCATTGAGTTTCAACAAATCTGTAAATATCTAGCTCATCAAATATATTTATAAAAGTCGTGATGGCGCCAGACTTTATCTTTGCAGAGACAGCACAATATCTTTAACAGGATATTACGATCAAAAGCTTTCAGCTTCTGATATTCTTTGGATCTCAGCTTCCAGACCTCAGGAAACAAAAAACATTCTCCAAATAGCAATTGATGACAGTTGCAAAACATTTTTTTAAGCTATATTAAACGTGTTTATAGTTGCCTATTATTTTCAGCGATTCCTAAACTTTATCGCGTGTCAATTCTAAAACTTCCAATTAGAAATCAAAACTCCGCAGTCTACACGACATTTGCCCGGATATGAACCTAAGCGCTTATAATTACATGTGTTGGTTTTTTATGAACTTCTGTTGTGTTCAGTGGCGTAGAGTTAAATTAATTTAGTGCTTTCTCTCTTCTTAAATAAAATTGCTGGATAAATATATTGGTGATTATTTTTAAATGTTTCTTCAGACTTTTGACTTTTCAGACTGATGAAAGTATTAAATTATACAAGATACAAGACAAATCAATTGGGATAATAAATAGTCTAGGCCGAATTTAACAGTAAAAAAATGGTGTCTTTAAATAGACATAAGCATTTTTTTTCATAAAAACATACAAGAATTCTTTTTACGTGATTTACGAATTTAAAAAAGGAGCGCTACTATTTATCGACTCTTATTCATTATTCCTTGGGGAAATTCTCCTTATGATATTACATTATATGTATTTTAAAATAACGTTTGAACATACACACTGACACAAAGCAACGCATCTTGTTTTGCTATTACCCGTATTTAAGTAATAATGTTCATATACATACCTCCTTATTAGACTGAAGAAATCAATTAATAAAAATCGTGTAGAAGAAAATATACTTTTCTTTAAATCCTAAAAAGATCAAAGTTATCTCTTGTATTTAATTTAGCTAAAATAATATATATTTATATTTTATTAGTGTTTTTTTCTACGTGTCAAATAATATGTTTGAGGAAAATGCTGCAGCATTTATATATATTATGACTTGAAATTGGTGGACGTAAACACAATAATATGGTACAGTTTGCATCTTGTACTCAAATAAAGAACATATGCGATGATACATGAATTGCTTTTTTATTGCTATCTTGCTGCTTGGCATTCAGTAATTTTGTGTTGCCTATGGTTTATATTGTTGGCACGCTACTGACTCATTCGAAAAAAACTTTGTTTTTATCAGATGTAAACATGCTTTAATGAGGGTGATGAAAAAATATTTGTTTCTCTATAATCATTTTGTAATACAATATTATACAGTCGTAAAAAATGTAATTTTTCTTTTTAAATGATAACTTTCTACATTTTCATTATGCCACTGTTGCAGGGTATTCATATATATTTATCAGATTGCGAACACTTTGAAATATTTAATTTCGTCTCATTCTGTAAAGCCGTCCTCTAACTTAACTAACTATGAGTGTTTTAAATGTTTAATACTTTTTTTCTTTTTAGTGACTGTATATTTTTTGGTTAACAGCAGTACTCATATACGTATAAATCATTTTTGATTTCTTAGACAAGTGCTGTGTACTTCCAAAAAGTATTGTAGATACCGAATTAGCAATCATCGATACAAATCAATTATTCTTTTATTATTTAAAATATACTTACATTCAGTGGTGGGCTGCCAATACGTTAACAAGGGGCTCACATAATCTCAAAGCAATTCTTGGTGTTCTAGTGAAGGAGTATTTTTTTTACAACCAATTGATTTTTACTTAATTTACTTATAATATGTAACAATATGCTATTTACCGTAAACTTATCAATGTAAATGGCTAAAAATGTACTACTGTGTATACTGAAGCTTTCGTCGATAATATGTAAGTCGGAAATTGCAATTATATTCTAATTTGATTCGAGAATATTGTTTTCTCTTAAGCTAACAAGTGGCTCGTCTGCCTTAGTAAAATTTAACAAGAAGCTCGCGCGCGAGCTTACTCCTTTAACCTCTGATGCTCAATTCACAACTACACTGAACACACGAATGGTTTTATGAGTACCATTATTATACTTAACCATGACCGCTCACAACAAGAAGTTTTTCAACAGAAGATATTTAATGAAATTTTGATTAAATGATATTTAAATGATTTAATGAAATCAATTGAAAATGAAGTGGAATAAAGTACAAATGAATATTGTATTTTTATTAGTATAATGCCTTTCTACCAAGTATTGACAGTGAACACCCTAAAAGTGTTTAATGAAATTTACAGAAGTCAATAACTAAACGAGGGATTCATGAAGAGATTCACACTTATCAATGTGCCTTTAGATCTATGGATACATTTATGGCTATTTGAACTCAACACAACCGAGTTGAAAGAAAGCGCCTCGGCCTTTTTAGTCAACTACGGCTCCGGCAATTGTTCAGTGACGTTCCTAGGCTATGTGCCGCCCCTAGGCAGAGTTTAAAACAGCGCTTTTACCATTTTTTATTTTTTTGAAATAACATTATTTGCCGTCTATAGTGCTGAGATCGGTAAATTTCATATTTAACTGTTAAACCATCGGTCATAATATTATTACCATTGAAAATGTTTTTTGTCTTCACTTTTTTTATCAAAGACATTGAGGCATCATATTTATTCTAAACCAAAATCGTGTGTCAAAAATATTCAGTCATTAAAAAAAAACTGTGATCATTTACCGCTCCCTAGGACTTGCCGCCCCTAAGCAACTGCCTACTCGCTTATGCCCACGGGACGTCCCTGCAGCTGTTATCTAGTCTTCACAGATTTTCATCCGACTTCCGATTTTTAATATAAATAAATGAAGTTTCCAAAACTGTCTTCTTTAGCAAATATTGTAAGATTATTTTACATTCAATCGCTTGCCATACTTATTGAGTCATAAACTTTTAGAAGTTGGTTTATTTTTCATTGTGCTCTGTTAGGGAAATCAACAAAAAAAATCTTCTACACTTAATTACATTTTCATTTTTATTTATCATTGCATTTCTAAGTTCGGGTTTACATTTTCTCATACAAAAAGACATCCAGTATCTCGAGCACATTCATCATATAAATTTGTGTTCAAAACGGGCGTTCTTAATACAAGGAAAGCCGATAATTCTATAAGGTGAGCTAAATTTAACATTTTTTTGACATTTTTATACGTAGAAGTTAACAATTATTCTAGAGTAAAATTGCAACTTTGGATTAACTAAAATAATATACCAATAGCTATATTGTATTAGTTTACTGTGCAATAAAGCGCTATGAATTTATAAATTATATTTGATTTTTAAAAGGACTCAAATTCATTCAAACAATTAGATTTCTACATTGAGCATGTCTTTTTTCTAAGAAACAACAACAAAAATGCTTGAATTTCTTACATTCAGATGAAATAATTAGCAACTGTTTTATGTATTATTTATTTTTTGTATTATTAATGTATATACAAATTTTAATAATCAATAATTACAAATTTACCAAATAGTGTGCTTAATTATACTTTAAAACAATTGAAGGGTTTATCGCAGTAAAACAAAACATAACTAAAAATCGATTTATTTTTATTCTCTTATCAAGAAAACGAAATCACGTGATAAGTAATAATTGTCCCTTATTTTAAGTAAATCTCTCATTTTTTTGTTAAATGATTGAATACTCAGATTTTTTATCAGGTCTTGGAAATTTTAGCATTATAATTATTTCATCTGATATTTTTAAATCAAAAAATAGTATGTAGCTTTAATAAATATTTTATTTTGTTGGACACTATGAACATTCAGTTTTTTTTTTTTTTATACATTGTTTCCCCAAAAATTTTCAATCAAATGTAACCTAATAATTCATTTTCATGAATTTAAGTTTTAACATATTTCATTTAAAATTAACTATAAAATAATATGTACAGTTATTTTTTAAGTTCTTCTTGTTAAACGAAATCAAATGCAATACATAATTATGTGTCTATTTACATTATCATAGATATATGCATACATATAATAATTCTATTTTTAGTCATATAACCGCAAATAAGAGACAATATTGTGAAATACTATTATTTTATAAATACGTTTGTCCTACCAGTGTAAATTGTATATTATACACAATAATACTACTATTTACAATTCATTATATTGCAAAATTATCACAAAACTATTTAGGTAGGTATCCACAATTCGTTTTTAATTTAGTATAATTCCGTTTATTTTACTTATGAGAAATTAATACTTATATATTTCGTTCTTTCAAAAAATACCATCTAGTATCAATCTGGGTAACTTACATTATTGATAACGCTCAGCATCAAAATCTAAGATCGCAGATAAGTAAAAATTCTTTTCATAAAACAGACTTTAAATTCAAATGAGTTAATTATCCAAACCAACTTTACTAAAGCAATTTATTGAAAAAAAAATATTAGATTTGGGTGAATCTTATTTTATAATAAATACTTTTGATGTCATTTCATCAAGGATAATTACCAAAAGATAGTTCATTTATCAATCACGTAGCAACATAATTTAGTATTGAGTAAAAACGATAAAGCGTAACAAAACCAAACAACCGACAATATATTATAACAATAATTATAAAAATAGTCGAAACTATATTAATCTTTACTTGGTATACGAATGTTCGAAGAAAATTGAACAATGCAAGGGAAATCATTCGCATAAAAAACTGACTAAAAGTACAATTGCCCGCGCATCACTTTCATATCACGAGCAAATTTATTATCAAGAAACTATTCTGCACTTATATTAAATATTTTTAGTTACCCAGATTGACTTAATGTATTTTAATAAATATATTTTGCAACAAAGTAAATATAAGTATTTAATAAAATTATATAAACAATTCATACTTTGAACGGATAATTATTTTTTTTAACTATTTAGTTTTCGACGTTCAACACTAAACCGAATAATAATATATTTATAATACTAGCTATACATATAAATCTAATTTTCAAGTGCAACTATTTATGAACTACGTCCCTAAATTCTACCGATTATAACTACTCAATTAGATAATATAAACACTTATTTACTTACAATATTATGCAATGAATAAAGTTTTCATTTGTAGTATAATACTAAAATTATTTTGTATATATTATATAAGATTAATTCACAGGAAAAAAATATGAATTTCGTTTTAAGGGTTGTTCATTTATATGTTAAGTACAAAAATGGTTTTTCCAGCTTAACTGAAAAAATATCAAAGTATACAACACATTTTTCATCCGATTTACAAAAAAATATCATAGTTATTTCGCTGATAGATTTGAATCAAGTATTTTGACGATTTTAACTTCTTTTTGTCTCCGACAAATATTTTTAAAAACTACGATAAGTTTAATAGTAAATATTAAATATTCAATAATCTTTCATATTGATGAATGACCAGTAAATTAAATATACAAAAATAATAAACTGACAATGTTATTTAAATCTACTAGTTCGTTTACTTTTATTTATAATTTCATGGATTCTCAAAAAAAAATATCATTTATTTAAATGAATCAGTGGCTAGTTGATAATTATCATTATAATGAGTACATTTTCAAATTCTTATCTTTAAGCACAGGGTTTCCAGAAAGAAGATGATGAATGTTATGAATATGTTTAGATAGGTGTATCAACAGTTGAATTCGAAAAAATCTTTTTACCAATTTCAATCTTGTCTAGAACACTCGTTGTGTCATCATATACTATTATGTAAGTTTTTTCCTATATAACAATGTAGGCTTTTTAATCAATAGCATATTTTTATTTATATTACATTCTTAGGTACTTAATATTATAATTATTCAAATGTGTATCCTAGCACATGGGCTCCGCTACAGGAGGCGGTTGCGGCAGATAAGCCGGAGGTGGCTGCGGAGGAGGTCCACCTGCCCACGGTTGCAATCCTTGCAGAGCAGCCAATGACGGGGCTGACTGAGCGTGGTTTCCGGAGACGTGCTGGGCGTGCTGAACGTGCTGCACGTGTTGCGCATGCTGCTGCTGAGCGTGCGCATGCTGTTGATATCCTTTCGATAAGGCTTCAGCTTGGAGGGATAACATCAATCGACTCGCTGCTTGCCTCTCCGCTTCGCGCTCTTCGGCAGTCTGACGTCTGTAAATAACGAAAAGAGAAGTGATATTATTTTTCACATCATATTTAGAAAATATAAATAGCATATGTTTTATTTTCCTCAATTTTTCAAAAAACTGAGTAAAAATATATAGTCATAATTCATTTAAAATAGCCTAGCCTTAATATCTTCGACGGATTCGGCGGAAACTTTGTTGAAGTTCATTTTTATTATAAAAATAAATTTAATAACTCAGTTATTATTCCACTTATTGTGTTATAAAATTTGACACTTATTTTACCTCTTTTGAGAAGCCATCATCAGACGTAATATCACAAATTTTTCCCCAAGTTGTTAATTGTATAAAAAACGGAGATAAATCTGTAAATATATCTTAGTTATTACCAGACCATGTACAACTCGTATATTTTTGTGAAAACATGTAAATAGTTTAATAGGATAAAATAAATTTTAAGAAGCGGAAGAAAACCCCGCATTTTGACATACATTATCTTCCATACTACTCGAAAAATTAATACTAATTGCAAAAATATATCTAAATATTTGATTATTATTTTAACAAATGGTTTATTATCGGACTATAAAATAAGTAATTTGGTATATAGTTCATACATGATAAACGCTGGTGAGTTATTAACAACACGAGAATATAAAAGTTTTCGTTTCTATATTACATTTATTTTGATATATTCACACTAGTACTTCTTATTGCATTAAATTATTTTATATATTCAATTCATTACAAATATACAACGATTTTTACTGGATCTCAATTATGTTTTTATTATGTAAAAAAATCTGTTTAAAATAATCTTATTTTGTCTACATTCACACCTCAATTACATATAATAGTTTTTTTATTGAGCTTAAATGTGAGTATACTTTATAGGAAACTAATCGTTCAAACTGGGCAGATTTTATTCACATTGCATGTAAAATATCATGTCCAAAGAGTGCAATCACTTTCACAATGGTAGCAATTGCCTTTTATTTACATTAATTGAACGAAAATTGCTTTACGGGTTCATTGCCAGTGCACAATAGTTAGTAGCCATATAATATAACATGTTCATTGAAAAATAAAGTAATGATACATTTTAACGTATGTAGTTATACTTAATAACTCTTCTCAGTATTCCTGGGAAGGTAATGGCACACATTCTCTTGTCGAGAATAAGAGGTCCCATTATGAAAATACTTAGGAAAAATCAAGCGGGCTTCCTCCCTGGAAGGTCGTGTGCGGACCAAATACACAATCTTCGATGTCTCCTCCAGCAGAGCAATGAATTTAACAGTGCTCTTGCTTGTTGTTTCGTCGACTATGAGAAGGCATTTGATAGTCCGCACAGACCCTCTTTGTGGAGGATACTGGATGCCTACGGGATTCCGCCAAAGATTGTGGCCATTATCAAATCCTTACATGAGAATAGTGCATGTTGTGTGAGAATCGGTGACTCAAATACCGAATGGTTCGGGGTCACTACCGGAGTGAGACAGGGGTGCGTTCTTGCACCGTTTCTGTTTATTATTATCCTTGACTTCATACTTCGCAGGTCAATTCCGCCTGATCGAGGTGTAGCTGTTGGTCCCGGTCTGAAGCTGTGTGACCTTGAATATGCCGATGATGCTGTAATATTCGATTAATCCATTGAGGGCATCCAGGAGACTATTGATGGGTTAGGAACTAACTCAGGTCGCATTGGTCTAAAAATTAATACTAGTAAGACCAATGTGATGTGTAACCAAACCTGTCATGACTCTGATAGGACCCTTACCAGCGCGGGACAGATCATCGAGAGGGTTGACAGCTTCAGATACCTCGGCGTACATATCCCCGAAGACGGTAGTACAAAAAACGAGCTCGCCATTCGTTTAGGAATGGCTGGAGCCACATTCAACTCAATGCGGACTGTCTGGGACACACAGCTGTACTCGATTAAAACCAAATGCCACTTGTTCAACGCTTGCATTCTGCCGGTAATGCTTTACGGTTGCGAATCATGGCACCTGACGAAGACTCAGAAAAACCGTATACTGAGCTTCGAGAACAGATGCTTGCGTCGGATAATGGGGGTGAGGTGGTTTGATTTTGTGAGGAATTCAGAGATAAGGGGGCGTACAAGACAGCGTCCCGTCACGTCAGTGGTTATGGAGAGACGTTGGAACTGGCTGGGTCACGTGCTGCGGATGCCTCCGGAAAGCCTCAATCCTGCCTGCCTCTTCTTTCGACCGGTGGGATTCCGGCGTCCTGGACGTCCGTCGGGTATTATCCATAGGATGTACTCGGCGGAACTGAGGGATGCTGGCATGTCATGGGAGGAAGCAAAGCTATTGGCGGGAGACAGGGAAGCATGTAGGTGCCGCGTGGCGGCCATATGCTCCACATAGGGAGCGAACATGGCCAAAGAAGAAGTTATACTTAAACCTCGTATGGGTAGTCAATAATATTTTTATCAAAAATATTTTACTATTTCTTTTTTTTATAAACCTTCATGATGATTATGTGAATCAGTTTGATTAAATTGTATTTTTTTTGTCATATATTTTTAATCCAATGTGACACATATGGCTTGTTAGTGAAGGTATCTATCTCAACAGAAGAATTTATATGCACCCATAAACACCCATGCCTTCGGACAAAAGTTGATAATGGATTGATCAATTGAAAAAATGCTGCTCGTACTGGGACTAGATGCCGTGAGACTCTTCACGGAAGTCAACAACGTTAACAACTGCGCCAAGGATCCGACTCTTTATTATATGAGAATGTGAGAAGTCAAGTGATATTTTAAGGTAAAAATAGTTCAATGCGTTATGCTATAATATTTTACATGTCTTTAAGTACTGTAAGAGTGACGTGAACTTAGTTAATAATAAACTACAACAGTGCTTTTTCTCTAAAATTAAAATATACATAATCCACAAAATCACTAAGTAAAAACGCATTTGTACTTAAAATTCCAATTGAAAAATGTCATAATTTCGCTACTTGGCTCACTTTACTTCTCAAATTAATACATATACCTCATATTTAATCATTTTGGTGGCTCTAGTTTTATTCTGTTCAACTCAATAATTTCATATGTTGAGCTACCTAAAATTATTAAAAAATGAAAATGATTCTCTATGACTTGCACACAACTACAGAAAACAGTCATAACTAATATTATTATCTTTATGCTAATTCTAAAATATTTTCTATAGACGCTCATATGTACCTTCCTATTCAAAAAACACTTTTTATATTTTCAAGATTGGATTTTACGACACAAATTTATCTACGACAAATCTAATTGCTCTCTACAGTTTTCTCATTCAAACCTAACTCTAATGTCTCAATAATCGTAAAAATTAGGCAATTAAATTTGTTAAACATTTTTTATGGTGCTGTTAACGCATCGCTCTTGACAAAATTTATATTTTAAACAATATTAAAAAAATATCTCCCGCAGTTAAAGATTGGATTTACGAGCGATCAAGAATGGCCTGCAATAATTGATATTAGTTCGATTTAAAAATATATATATATTATATTATATGATGCGATTCGGTTGAGATTTACTACTTATTTGTTTTAAGTGTATTTTTATTAACACTTATCCGTTAGTTGAATTTGATGGAGATGTTTTATGATTTTATGTGAAGTGATGTTGTTTTTTTTATTACTATGATGTGTGCTTAATTTATTTTTCTCTGATTACAATAAGTAAGAGATTATCAAACTTTTTTAACAGTTAAATAAATAAAATGCTTCTTATGGTATCAAAGTAAATTTTTATATTTGTACTTATTTCACCATTTTATACCGACAAAGTACGCAACCCACACATTACAAATTTTACAGGAGACATAAATACGTTTTTTGACGATTTTAGGCCAAAATCAAATTATTAAATATACTTGACGTGCATGGAGACTGTTAAACTGGTTTGAATTTTTTTTCGGGTAATATTATTTTATTTTTTCAAAAAAAACCTTTTTTTAACTATTTTTTCATGATCGCAATTTTTATAGGCCCTTATTTTTTTTAAACTTAAAAGCTAAATCAAGATGCTTATTTGACATTTTCAGCTAATATACTTTTGATAAAACGTGTATCAAGTTCTATAGATTGTGATGATCAAAAAAATGTTTTGAAAAAACAGAGGGCTACGTCCTTTTTCCTTTCCACAGTCGATAGTAATGTATGACCAGAGTCGGCATCAATACTCATAAATTTAGAATGGTTCATAATTCTGATCACTCTAAATAATAGTTAAAGTGGTGTAAAAATTGTATTTTTATTTTATAAATTAATATGTTATTTAAACGATACTTGTTTGTTTTTTTAACAGAAGTTGTTCAATGAGAGTTTTAAATATGGTAAAACAAGATGGATACGACTATGACAAGATGGAAAATGTTTTTTTATTCGTTATAAATACCACCACCCGCTATGACTTTGCGATTGAACGAAAATTGAGTTTATTCAAAAGCTTTTATGATTCTACTTCCATTTGCTTTTCGTAGGGTACCGTGGATATTTTGAACGCCTTGTAATTTTCCCACGATGCAACCAAGTTGACGTTACCAACGCGGTGGACAGATTTGACTAATTGAATATTTTTTCCTGTTCGTTGATCATGTCTGGACATTCCCGAAGGAAATGATCGGCATCTTAAATTATATTGCCGTATTAACGTGTTGGACGTTTTACTGACCATCTGAAGTGCTTGTCAGCGAAGTGTCCAAAAATTACTAATCAAAACATAATAGCACCACTATCTATTAACCAATTTGGTTTCAGATCAGGCAAGAGTACTGAAGATGCTATTTCCATAGTACTTTCTACTTCGGAATCCTCCCCTAACAAATATTTTTGGGAACATTTTTGGATATTGCCGGAGCGTTCGACAATGCTTCTTGGCCATTTATATTGCACAAACTAAGACTGAAAAAAATACCTGGAAATGTCTATGCCTTGATTCAAAACTACTTCAATGGCAGATTGGTTCTATATGAAAATGGACAACAGATTTTAAAACGAAAAACCACAATGGGCTGTCCACGGGGTTACGTTCTTGGTCTCTTGCTGTGGAACATTTTATTTGATGATATTCTGTCCATCTCTCTTCCACCTGACATTGCCCTACTTTTAGTAAGTGCAAATAGTCACGCGGGTATAGAAAAAACAGCAAAAGAGGAGCCTTCATCAATCCTAGCTTGGGGCGACGCCAACAAACTGTCATTTGCTCCCAAAAAAACTGAAGCTATTTTTCTCAGGGGTGGTGTCGGTCTAAGCAGACAAAGACCTCCCACTATACGCATGGGAACTACGACGGTTAAAGTTTCTGAAAAGGTCACTTACCTTGGTCTTATTCTAGACGACAGACTTTCTTTTTCATACCATGCCAAGACATCAGTGAGCAAGACTACTTTTGCCTTCTATTCAATCTCACGCCTAGCAGGTAAAAATTGGGGATTAAGATCTAGTGCCCTTAAAATCGCTTACGATGCCATACACATGGGGATTGCTAGCTACTATCCAATCCCGAAGCCTTTTTCCAATCCCGGGATTTCGGGATTGATTTATTTTGAATCCCGGGATTGAGATTTTCTCACCGAGGAATTTGAAATCCTCAATTTGCTATACTTTTTCCCGGAATCTCACGGAAACTCCTTTTTTTTTTTTTTAGCTCACCGAGGAATTTGAAATCTCCGATTTGGTATACTTTTTCCCAGAATCTCACAAAAACTCCTTTTTTTTTTTTAGCTCACCGAGGAATTTGAAATCTTCAATTTGCTAATTTCGTGTACATTTCGAGAATTTGCTCAAAATTTCTCAATCCCGGGATCGCGGCCATCTCAATCCCAGAATTTCGGGATCAGAAAATTGAACGGGATCCAGGGATTGGATGCCCTACTAGCTACGCCGCTAGCACATAATACAAACGATGCACCGTTCTTTCGATAAAGAAAATTCTTCTAAGTGGACAACGCAGTGCGTTGATAGCCCTAACCAAAGCATACAGATCCTCGTCTACGGATGCATTACCGGTCTTGGCTGGTATAATTCTTTTGGACCTGCACATTCAAGTTAGAGGGGCAACAGTAATGCTGTACAAAGATGTTGAGTCCCAGGTAGGAGAAATTCAGTTACTGCCTCATCCTCAACCAGACCCTTACAATTCTAAAGCTCATAGAATTGCAGCGCGCAGTGTGGTAATAGAAGCTGCAATGAAAGTTTGTCAAACTCGATGGGAGAGGGGAGGCAAACTTTTAATTCTTTCCGAATGTTAAATGGCGAATGGAGATAGCCAAAGTCCTGACTCTTCATTTCTGGACCAGCCAATTCATAACTAGCCACGGTTACTTCGCTACCAAGCTCTTCCAGCTTCGCCGGTTAGTAAATAGTCCTAAATGTAAATGCGGATATATGATTCAGGATGCTGATCACATCCTCTGGGAATATCCAGACTTAAAAAACGAACGGGAAAAATTGCTCAAAACGATACGACTATCTGTCGGATCTGTCGGCCCCGTTGGTCATGCCGACTTGGTTGCATCTAAAGCAAATTATAGGGCATTTAAAGAATTCTCCGCGTCTTTTGGAAAAAGAGTTGAGTTAAATAGATAAAATCTAATATTTTCAACTGCACTTAATTATTTATTAACTTTTAATTTCTGCACACTGTAGTGCATGCAACCAAGTCTTGAGGAATTTCTTCTCGGGACATTTCTGGCAAAATTTTAAACACGACTAACGTTGTTACGCTACGGAATACACGCTATAAGAAGAGTTTGAAGCCGTAGAGGGTGATGGTGGGTACAACGTTGAGTACCCTAGGGAATTTAAAAAAACAACAAAACATTGGTTATCTCCATTCGTCTTTTTTTCAGATTCGCATCGAGTATGTGCGAGTAAGGTTTATAATATCACAGACAGCTAAGCCATTAGGGTACGCATATTTAAATCGATACAATCGATTAACCGAGTCGAAGAAAGTCTAACTATAATATTTCAATTACTCGTCGACCGATTCAAAATATATTACTTGTATTAAATAACGATAATTAAAAGGAACCGCTTGCATGGTGACTTGCTTCAGGAGTCATTGAATATCTCAATTAAATAACATTTTTTAAATTTTTATATAACGTATAAGCAATTTTCTGAATTTATATCAATAATATCTTGATCAATATATTATACAATTATATATTTTCAAAAAAAACTGTAAAATTAAATGTTTTCAATCTGTTTTATCGATAGAGCAGTATGCTCCAATTATTCAAGTAATAAAAATATTTAATAAAAACAGCTAATCAGTAAATATATTTATTAAATAAAAAATAAAAAAAAACTGTTTGTGGTCCGAGCAAGGTCCGTATGTATGACAGACACATTAGCGTATTGTTGCGACACTATAAAGCAATAAATAATATTTTAAATATCGATTTAACGATTTCCTTATATTCTCTCTCCATTACAGCTTCGAAAAATGATAAAAATATATTTACAACCATTTACGAAGGCCGCTAATACTGATTGATCTTTACCATAATGTGAGTCATATCTAAGTTGATTTTATACCAAAAATTTAATTAATCCTTATCTCTCTTCACAACTGCATTAAATCAATATATTTTTATTATTTAAATAATATTTTTAGATGACTGTCACGTCGCTGGTCCAAAAATTGAATAGCTTCGCTGAAATTTAGATTCTCAAGGCCATTAACCATTGAAGACTTTTTGCGTAAAGAAGAAATACAAGATAATTTATACATGTCCGCTTCCAATGTGGAGCTTATGGCCTCCTAATGGAGGTATCTCAACAGAAGTTTTTCTACGAGAACTGTTTGTTACTCAGTCGCTCAACCTCTTTACTTAAAAGAGTATGGATAGAATAATAAGAGTATTTTAGGACAGAGGTGGGACGGGCACGGAAGTCCACAACGCTAACCGCTGCGCCAAAGGACCCAGCAAAACATACATATAAAGCAGATAAAATTATATGTTTTGGTTACCTACATATTTTTTAGTTACTAAGAGAGGTTTTGAAATCGAAAAATAATTGATTGTGTAGATATTGAAATAGAGAACAAGTTGGCATCAAAATTTGAAAAAAAATCAAAAATGTTCTTTCGGTAGGTTTTGAAATTAATATCCTCAAATATTATATTATAAACATAACTTCAAAAATATAAACACGTATTAAGCGAGTGTAATTTTACATTGACCTGTATTTTGTATTTAACTACGCCACTGGATTACTAAATAATTAAAGCAGCACTTAATGCAAGAGAAAGGCTTGCTTAATCACCACAAGATGCAGTGGCGGAGCTTGAAGAGCGGGGGGAAGATAAACTCCCTCATACACTATGCATACGAAATTAATATTTCAATTAGCGTTAAACGCTTTTAGAACAGCGGCGTCGATTGGCGTGTCGAAATGTATGTAGAAATTGTAATAACATATCAGATAGCACTGTAATTTGCTACACACTGTATTTGTAGTCAGGTATTTTGCACAAGTAATGCTATAGCAAAGTGTGGCTTACTTAAACTAGGATCCCGGATTTTTTGTGTTATTTCATTACCAAAATACCGGTTTTAAAAATGCTAAAATACCGGTATTTCGGTTTTGAAAGATAACCAAAATCTTCTTTTAACATGTATTTATGTACACCATCAAGTGTTCTAATAAAGTTGTTCGTGCTTAGTTAAAATATTTTAAATCCGCTGTTTCAATATTGATGTATTGTTAACGACATATGAGGAGCAAACATTCAAAAAGTGTTTTGTCACACAAATACAAAGCTTGGAAAATGATGATTTAAGTGTTGCAAAAGTGACGGTTTGTATGAATGTGTCAACTTTATGATTTAATTTTAATATTAAAAAAAACCTTTTTGAACACTAATTTTTATTTCCATTCATAGGTTTTATTATGGGCTATTAGAATTGATATAAAACGCCATTTTAAAAATTTGTGACAAAACACTTTTTGAATGTTTGCTCCTCATATACCCGCTTACGAATAATATATATTTTATTTTTTATTGCCGATATTTTAAACGAAATATCAAAATACCAGCACCGACTTACTTGCCCGGTATTGCTATACCAATTACTCTTGTTTTTTTGCTTTATTAAACTTTTTAATGATATTTACAATTCCGGTATTTAATATGAAATGCCGAACTATAGGTTTTGACATATTCGTCTGTCATTACAATCCTTTGCCCCCGGTTAAACCATATTATAAAAAAATGTTTATTTATATTGAATAAATTACAATAACTTCCTCCTTCTAATTTCATTTATTTATATATAATACAATGATCGTTAAGACTGGATAGTGATTTCAAAATTTTGTATGAGCATTTACCAACTACTTGAAAGATGATACTATTAATATTGGTGCTTGCATTGCTTTATGATAACACAGATTTTTTAAGCTTAGTGCCGGATCAAAATTAGTAGGATGCCGGGGGTTTCATACATGTATATGATTTAGAGCTCATGCTTTATTATGATATCCTTCTGAAGCTTTAACACTAGATATTTTTAACTGTCGGTAACCATAACTTTTCATTTCATAATAAAATAAAGACATGGTTATATATTTGAAAAAAAATTGTAGGTGGATTTTTACTTTCTGAATAATCTTTGTTCAAATTTAAATATAATGAACAACTTTTGGTAGGAAAAAAAACAATTCTACGAAATAAAATTCTTCAATAATGTTATTAAATAAGTTAAGGTGAATAATATTTTCATTTTATAACTTAATAATGTCTGCAAAATATTCAGACAATTTACGCAAAATACGGTGTGATATTCATGATATAGGTTTTGTGCTCAACCACCTTTAGTTCACAGCGTTTTAGCTTAGCAGCATCCTTATCCCAAATATTAATTGCACAATCCCCCACCACAAAATTAGTTAGCGCACCCTTTCACATAATGTATGCCTGATGGCTCTTTACATTAAAGTCTTGTGACCAGTCGTTTACTTCCTCGCACAGTTTATTTTAACGCACAGTTTTTGCTTTGGGAAAAATAACAGGATCATTTTAAACATTTTTAACTACTTTTACTCATTTGCAACATCGAAAGAAACATTTTTTTTATTATTTATAAACACAATTGGCATAATGCTTTTTGTTTACTCAATGAAAAATAATCTTTTATTAATTGAAAATCATTTCTTTAACGCACATTATTTAAGCTGGTATAAGGCCTTTTACGTATATACATTTTGCTTACAATTCATTCAAATAATGAGAAACAAAATTTATATTACTATTTAAATTCTGCTAAAAAGTAGATAATAAACTCTCAATGAAAATTCAATCCAAAATAAAAAGAATCCTTAATCATAATTATGGTCACAGCAATAACATCTACTACTAAAGGTATTTGTGTCTCGGTCTAATCATTGTAACAAAGTAATCGAGTACATAGATAGTCTCTTGGATACGTCAGTAAAATGTATTAGGTAGATTTAAATTATCACTTAAATAAAATTACTGTCATTAAGTTAAAATGTTTCTGCAATTGCTTTGTTCATATAAACACGATAGATACCCAATAATAAACGTTATTATAGGAAAAAAATATGACTCTTTGTATTAAATAATAAATTAAATTATGATTTATTGAAGGACAAAGTTATCCATTAACGTAAAATGTTTAATTTTTAAATATGACGATCCGTTTCATTTTTTATTCGTAAATATAGTATTATGCGCTTACAGAAAGTCCATATTATTATTTTTTCAATAATTAATTATTTAGTATGTATAATGTATACATTTACGTTTAAATAAGCTTTGTTAAATATTTGTTTAGTCACGAATAGGGATTCCAATCGAATGTTATTCCTTCATAGTGATAATGTTTGAATTTCAAGCCCTTGAATGAACATATAGTATCATTTGACTTATACATATCTTAAAATAATAAAGTCACTAAAACACAATCATACTCACAAGATACGTGTTGAGAATTATTATGTGCTAAAAATTCGTTTTTCCAGAAATTTAAAAGAAAAAAATACATGATTATTTATTCTACTATTAGTATTCTATATTCGAATATTTGAGCAGCTTGGTATCAAAACTCATTTTTGGTATTTTAAGTATCCAAAAAAAATCAAATGCATTCCAAAAAATCTAAAGATATTTGCGTATTAAAATTTCGTTAAAACACTGCTCACATTTTTTAATTATTCATTTGATATGATTAAAAATAACTAATCGGCGATCAGTATTATTCACGGCGTAATAGTATGTTTCACATCTTAGAAAATACTACTTTTCACTTACAATACGTATTTATAGTAATTTATCAACTTTTTTATAATTACAAAAAATGTGCCCTTGTGTAGTTTTTGCGAAAACTCGATATTTTGAAAATGCAAGTTATGATTCTAGTCTCTTCGTTTGCAGTATCTTGTCACAAATTAATACATTTAACGGCATTACTTTTGTTTTAGAAGCACAAGATTTATACACAATTATTGCGCCATTGAAGCAATCATCTAGTAAATACGTTTTTTTTTCATTTATAACGAAAAATATACTATTCATCTGATTATAGACATACAAACATTCGATTATTGGTAAAGCAACGTTTTAACTTTGAGTTTACGAAAAATCATGTATAACATAATGTATTTAGATATATAGTGTGTGATATGTGTAACAATTCTGTTTTTTACAACATAAAAAATCAATTTAAATATTTTCATCAAAATTATGCCAAACTAATCATAGTCTGGATAATTACCATCCATTGAAACGTACTTACTAACATATTCGCTTTCATAAATGTGAGAAGCAAAACGTTTTGTTTCTCAATATTAACAACCGCTACCATATATTATGCTCTTTTGAATATTGCTTCATTTCCATATCTAAGAGAAGTGTATCTTAAACAGCGTATGCAAATTTCTACATAACAGAAACAGTAATACGTTGAACTCATTGACATATACAATAAAAAAAACAAGAAAATTGTAGCATATTCATGATAACTTTGAAAATTACTTTGTAAATTTTGTTACCAATACTAAATTGTAAAAAATGATTATCAGTCAGAACTAGGACTTCTAATCCTGGTTTCCCGAACAATTCGTTTTAATACTAACCCCAGGATTTTGGTATTCACTATTTTCAAACCATGTCCGCTCCCAATGTGGAGCATATGGACTCCTAATGGAGTTTATCTCAACAGAAGTCTTTCTACGAGAACTGCTTGTTACTCAGTTGCTCAACCTCTCTTTTTCCAAAGAGAGTAGGGGTAAGCTAATCGCTCTCGATACGGCCCGTTCATAGGATAGGATGGGTGAGAGGGGGGAATTCAAGACATCACATACATCCAAGCCTTTGAACAGAAATTCATAAATCGATTGAAAAATCAATTTATAAAACTGTCCGTACCGGGATTTGAACCCGGGCCCTCTGTAGCCGAAGCCAACAACGTTGACCACTCGACCACACAGGCGGCACTACAATAACATTTAAATAATTAATTTTAAAATATTCATTCTTTCCGATTCACTAAAATATTTAAGAATCAAAAAACTCTTGACATTGTAATTCACTTTTTTTATGTAAATATAATATGTTTGTATAATACTTACATAAAAAATAAATTAATTGTGGTCCAACTCACTTTTATGACAGTCATAACAGTTCACCATTATTTAATTCATTTATATTATTAGTATTTGTATCTTAACCTTACCTTGCGTCCAATGTTTTATAAGTCAAGAATTGCAATCAGCTTTTAGCTCATTTGTAAATAACCTAACAATAGTTTGTCTGACGATGCTACTCAAAGAAGCAAAAGTCGTGTCACAGTTTGTTACACAATCTTTGGAATAACAAATTGACCCAATCTTCTTTTATTATTAAAAGTGCACTCTTAACTTCGTTTATTGTGATAACCACAAATAAATATTAAAAATACCTAGCAATTTTGCAGGAGATACAATCTAATGACGAAGTTACCTTGACTCAAATAACTGAAAAATCTTTACTAAAAAATATTTAACCATATCTTCTAGTATGTCTAAGACAAAGAATTATTTTTAATCAGCACTTAATTGAGCTTCGTAGCACTCGTAGCAGTGTCGACCGTAGACCACACAAAGCTACTCCGCTAATAATTTATCACTCGAGAAATTCGGCAAACATTAATTTGAGCGGGAAAATTAATGACGTTGCCAGTTAAAGAGAAAGCGGCAACCTAATTGGATTATGATCAATTTAAATTCCGTTATAAATTAACAGGGTTTTAAGGGTGGAACAGGGTGGTTACGAATAAAATTATAACACATTACTCACAATAGACTACATCCGCAGTAGTCGTCAACCGATATCAACATGAATGATTATAAGCAAATAAATTAAAATTTTGACATAATTGACGCTAACTACAAATTAATAATTATTACATAATAATATCATTAATAAACAAATGCTCTCCTTAAAAGTAAAACTTACAAAAAAATATATGAAATTTGTATTTCGTTGCATTGCTTAAATCAGTAAACTGGCTTAAGTTGATAATACTTAATTGTATTATGATTACTTTACAGAAATCAGTGTGTACATATTTTTTTATTTTTAGTCTAGTACTGAAATAAAAACGAGTGGAATAAAATTTTGTATGAAGTTTTTCCAGATATACAAATATATTATTATACTAAAACAATCAAAAATTTACAATAACTTAAATATCATCACAGAGAATAAGTAGTTTTTTTAAATATTATTTTATAGTATAAATAACTGTTTTTATATCAATTTCATAAAATATTTAAGTAGTATTTGTATTTGTTAAACTATTTCAAGTCTCTATTTTATTATTGGAAAATGGCAGATATGGATATACCATTTTTGGGTGAAATCAAGCCTAATTTTTATTTTTAAAAAAATCACTTGTTTCTTATATATATTTAATTTTTTTATATATATTTAATGTTAACATGTTTAAAATAATCCTAAGTTCCAGCGATTTTCATATGATGTTATTTAAAAAAAAAATGTAAACACTGTTGCACAAGTTATTCGTAACTATAATGAGTATAACGATTATTGTATTCACTTTTGAATTACAGTGTGTTTGTTTTATTTATTTCGTTTCATAATATTATTTAATTTGAACGTTTCGTTCTCCCGCTACGCAATAGCGCGTAAATAATTACCATCAAAAGTATCCCCAGTTTTAAAAACTCATTAATTTGTTTTCACAGCTAAAACGTTGAAGCAAAATCCTTGGCAATTTTCATTATTCGAAACGCGTTTTAACCCTTTTAAGACCTGAATATTTCATGAGGCGCTTACCATCCAGTGGCCCTTAGCATTTAGGGAAGTGTATCGTATGCTTATAAAATAAACACCAACTTTTGAACTCCATCGAAACTTAATTAATAAAATTTCCTCATGTTATTTTATCAACGAAATATATGCTATTTATAACCATTATTATCAACGACTATATTTAATATATATATAAATATTTTCAATGAATTCGGTGAAAGTGAGTTTTAATAATAAATGTTTATTTGGATAAAGCACAATTTGCAGTATGTATTCGAGAATTTATATTAAAGTAATTAGTAATATAAAATTAAATTGAATTTGATAACTTTGTTACTACACTCGTCGTGTTGGAAATTGTGACGCGTGTTTCGTGTCTTTAAAAAGCATAATTTTCGTCATTTTTAGTTTATTCGTAAATCTTGCGATTTTCTGTCTGATGCTACTTCGTAAAGAGGCGAATTTCGCAATGTCAAAATTTAAAGTACAAAAGTGGGTTGACAAAATTAGCATAACAAATAAGTTAACAATTTATTTTATAGCTATTATTTTTTTTAAATAATTAAAAATATATTTATCATTATAGCTAGTGCCAATGCACCAAATACTTCTAAATAATAAAACCATTCGAGACAAACTCAAAATTATATAAATCACTCGAGAAAAATATCAATACAAAATTCCTGGTGGGAGACTTAATCATCATCACGATGCTTGTATTTTTTCGGATTCGTGGTTTATTGGTCAACGTCGTTTTCTTCTGTGACGGATCTCACGGGTTCACATTCTAATACAAACAGCATTTTTCAATCGATTTCTGTTTAAATTCATAGGCGGTTGTGTTGTCTGAAAACTACTTATAAGCCTTACAATCTTAAAATAGCGAGAACAATCTAACAACTACTCCTGCCCTCTATTCTTCCTATCTATACACTCTTCGAAAAAAAGAAAGGTTAAGCAACCGTCAAGAGTAACAATGTGATAAAAAAATCCTTTGAGACATCTCGTAGAAAAATCTGTTTAACACTCGTCGACGCGGACTACTGTTAGAAATTAAGAAGTAAGTTATTATAGTTAAATAATAATTTCTTAGAAAAAACAGGTGGACTTCTTCAATTTTAATTTAGCAATTATAGATGTAGATAAAGTGTTAGAAAAGTTAAAACTTCTATAGATAAGGGTGAAAACGCATTTGATTGATTTTTTCGAAAACTTTGGGCTTCGAAAGGGTTAAGCCGGTACCTTTTTACGGACCGCCTCTGTGTGTATAGGTGTGTGTGTGTGTGTGTTGTAAATTAACTTGCGGGATTCATTACTTGTAGAGCAAGTTGGACGTCGGCGGCAATTAAACTTGTAATTCAATTTATTGAGTGTGCTGGCTTTACCTCCAAGATAAACTTTATTTTTAGCAACAGTGGCGTACTTTTAAAGAAATTTTGAGTTGAACAAAATATAACATACTTTTTGTTATATTGTTTAAAAATCATAGGTACATTCTAAGCCAGCTGCGATATTTGAAATAATAACCTCACTTGATTGAAGAATTAGTTCCATCACTGATGACTACGAGAACCAATAAATATATATATATTTTTTTAATGGAAAAAAAAGTTTTGTGACTATAATCTCATAGTTTCAAATTTCAATTATACAAATTAAATATTTAAATTCCACCAAGCACCTTTAGTTGAAATCTGTATTGATCTCATAATATCGACAGTACACAAGGTACACATTTAAATACAATAGGGACTGAAAAAATTGAGTATGCAGAAATGTTCTGTGTGTGACATAAAACATTTCTGCATACTCACTGTTTTTCAATATTTTTTTGTCCTTAGTGCTTATTTTATTTCCTTTATTCATTTGAAAATCTTTGTCTAAGTCAACGGTGAACTTCAATAAAAGTAAAATCACAAAATTGATTTGTCAAAATATTAAATTTTGCGTAAGCTAATTCATTATACATTCCTTTTTTTCGCTCGCATGATAATTTCTTCTTAGCTGTATGTTTCTATAATAAACTGATTAAATACTATGATAAGTAAATACAAATAATAAAAATTAATTAGCAAGAGGAAAATCATTGTGACAAACTTATACAAAAAAAACTTTATTGAATGTATCCTAAAGATCAATAACATTCCAACAAAGTTACAGAAATTACTATATTTTATTTTATTTAACCCATTTAATAATATATATATATATATATCATGTACTATTAGTTTCAATTATAATCAATTAAACGTATATATACATATTTTTGCTGTAAAATTCTGATGAAAAGTGAAAAACTTTTGTAAGATTTTTTCACTTTTTTGTCGAAGAACGAGTGAAATAATTTTATACCACATACTTGTAGATGGCATTGGTATCATATTTCAAAATAGAGGAAATATCACACGTACGAAATTTAAAGTTATTACAAATTATTGATTCTGATAAAACGCCACTTTTTAACAAATTATTCAAGTTTGAGAATAAAATTTTGGTGACGCATCGCGTCCATAAGAATATTGTCTCTCCTCAAAATTAATACATTTTAAAAACTATTTTTCGGTTATGCAATAGGAAGTATCCAGTCCCTGACGTCTTCAGTCATTCAGCTTTTAAAGACGACATTTTTAAAAAATCCGTCAAGGAGCATTAAGCATCAAATCATTCTTACGTGCGCCGAAGTAAGCAAAATGGAAATAAAATAATAATTCACAACTCCGTTACAAAAAGCGACATTAACAAAAAATAATGTTTTATGTATTAAATATATCCGTCTTTATAAATATGCCTGTGCTATAATGTAAGTGTTGCTAAAAATGTAAAAGGGCATACGCATGAAAATAACCTTACCGTTTGTGAAAACGTCTGAAAGCATTTTATTGTGTAGCAAACAACGACGTTGTCTAACCATAATCGAATGATGAATTACCTAATGCGCTCTACGAATAAAGCCTACGCCTTATGTGGTTTCGTTTGTGTCTACGACGGTCGTAACAATTACCGGCAACGAGGACTAATCTTATTGGCGTAGAGACGTCTAAGTTCACTTAACGACGTAGAAGCGTAGACCTAAAGATGGTTAAACTGTATGGACAAATTATAATATACTTTACTCTTTAATTAAGTAACAAAATCTTACTAATTCTATCAAAAAGCGTGTTGTAAATTATTCATATTAGACGATTTTTGTAATATCCAACCAACCAAAAAAGTTATCCATAAAGATTGAATAGTATTCGTATTAAATGATTTTTTAACACATACAATTTAGTTTAGTTTTTTAATTTAGAGTTTTTAGTTATCTCTCTTAAATATTATTACTGCGGTTCCAGTGCTTTTTTATAGTAAAAATTTTAAAGCTAAATTATTTTTTTATTTCTTACTATGACTTCTTTTGACGATTAACTTTATACGCCTTGAGTTATGTTAAATAACTATAACTTTTTTTTTAAAATAAAAGTTTTAAACTATAAAGGGTTTATATTTACACACATTTTATTCATTCTTTATTATACTCTACGATTTTTCCAACATTACGACATTTAATTGTCTCTCAATAATGATTTATTGTAAGTTTATGTAGATATTTAAAAAAAGATCTAAGTAAAATGTAATTTATATTAATGTTGAATTAAAAACCAACGTTTGAGAAACCAAGAGTGTGCGTAAAACACCGTGTTAACACAATTTGCAGGGGCTTATTCGTGACTCAAGTCACACTCACGCAACCACTTCTACCCCTCTTTCCCACCCTAGCACGCACACCTTACCTCAATCTTACTTTTTTTCTTTATTATATAAAAATGTATTGTACGAATTTATATATATGCGTAACAAGTGATTTAATTTATAACATAGATGTTTTGCTAAATAATGTATAATTGTACTATTATTAATCGTATCAATCAACCAATGAAAGTTTATTGGAAAAAATATAGGAGTTATTATTATAAATTTGAAAATAAAATGGCGTGTTTTTGATTCTGACCCATAACATAACTGCGAATAAGAAAGTTCAAACGTAGAAAGGCAAGTGTGTTAGTTATTATTAATATAATAATCATTATTGACACTTAATTACTAAAGACAAGCTTTTCCTTTGTCTTTTGTTTGAATTGAATTACTGATTTTGAATATACATATATATTTTGTTTTTACAGTTCGACAATCTGTTTATAATTTTTAATCTCAGTACTCTCGATTTAAATCAATCATGTAAAACTTTATCTTCTAGCGGGCAGCATAAAAACAATATGGTTGGTTATGGCAGCAAGGAAATATAAAACTTTAAGTACTCGTCTACAAAAATTTACATATACTGCATTTATAATATATAATCCAAAAGATAAAGTAATTTTTGTTTTCTTATATTTGAAACTGTTTTTTACCTATTGAGAATTGTTAACGTTTATTGAATGCAATAATTGTTTACTGAAAATATATACCTATACTGATTTTATTTGTATTATTATTAAATGAATGGGTTGCGGGTAGTGCATACCTGATTTAAAGTGTCATCGCGGTAAGATTTTGTTTTAATAATAAAACTATTTCATCGTTAGAAAGCTATAAATCTTGTCCTTTTATCTCTACCTTAATGTCATTATGAGAGATAATTTAAATTGGACTCTTTCAAAGTACATATATCTGCAATATCAAAAATTGTTAATATAGTTTCTTTGTATTTTTTTACAGCTTATTGTTTACCGTATTTTTTTCAGGAGTGTCTATGAGCAATTTACATAACTTATCGTTTTCTGCGTTATCCGTAAATCGATAAAACTTATTTTTAAATAATGTATTAAAAAACAACTCTTTATTTACCAGTTTATAGACAAATATGGTGAACAAGCTCATATATTTAATTTTGTTTCTACATTGAATAATATAAACGCCTAAGAAAATGATGGATTTTTCACCCTCTGCACTGTCGTTCACCCTTGTTTTATGCTTTTTATAGATCCGCCCGGTGTGGCAAAAATGGCTTCCCTCACTTACACTTCTGTGGGAAGGAGGGGAGGTAAAGAAGTTTGGTCGACGCGCCGCCCTTCCGCGATCCACACAATGGGAGGGTAGTTAATCTAAAACAACAACCCTCAATCATAAAGGTTTCTAGAAAATATTTTTTTATTAAATTACATATAATCAACCAATTGTATTTTTTGTGAATTGAAAAACGAAACTATTAGTTAAAAAATATTCACGAAAGACATCGAATAATAATATGGGTAACTTATTTTAAAAAGTATTGGTTTCCGTATTAACATTTATTTAGTAAAATAATGGTTCGATAAATTTAAGGCCATGAATTTGTCTTCAAAAAATTCTCTTTAAAAATTTTCCCATCACAATAAAGATACTGTAAGAGAATTTGAACTATAATCCACATCTCATAGGTTTATTGTTCATAGTGGAATCACTACGATACCACTTATTTATTTATTGAAATTTTCTTGGTATATCCTCATGATGTGTACACAGTGTAAAGTTATCAACATTATTTAAAAATCCTTGGAGAACCTGATTCATTTTTATTTTGCTTATATTTTTTAATGTTTCCTTTTAAAAAACATATCGCTCATCAATCAAGTAAATGGCATAAACTCCCGTTAACTATTTTTTTTAAATGGATATTATTACATGTTGAGGAGCTGTCGTATTATCGAATAAAATCTAACATGGTGTTTCCCATGTATTAAATACAGGTTCTGTGTTCGCAAAAACGTGTCTTTATATAATTTTATATAATATAAACACGTTTCAGCTACTGGCAACTTTTATGGTCCTTAGGATTATATATAAGGAATAAAGACACTTATTTATTCATTCATTTTCAAGTTTTTTATCACAGAAATTAATTTGTAGTTTTAAACACTAAAAATATTATATTTTATCATTTATTTCAGATATTTACTAATGCAATGTTTTTTTTTCATTGATTGCTTCATTTTGTGAAACTGCACCGAGTATGAAAAGTACCGTAGATCTATGGACATGTATTACTTTAACATTTTGTAAACTGATAGTGAATGTTTTATTAAGACTGTAATCAATACTTCAGTTACAAAATTCATTAAAAATAATATTTTATTTCTTTTAAATTAAATGTTGGATCCTAGAAGCTACAGCCGTAGAACGACGTGAGGCGTAGATATAGTGCGAATGTAACGATTGACGTAGCACTCTGCGCTACGTCTATCTGTCTTGCGGATTGATTCCAATTGTCGACACTACATCCCGCCAGAGGCTGCCTTCGTCACGGTACGTAACACGTGAAAAGGGACATCCGCTGGGCCTCGAACGCACTATGGGGAAAATATTTTATTTTAAACAATATTTCAACAGCTGTTTCTTGAATGTGATAATTTAGAAGTAAAATCAATTTACAACTTTGAAAATTTACCAATATTCCACTAGATATTTCATTGTGCAAACATAAATTGTTATATAGAAGTAATAAATACGTTTATAATGATAAATTCCAAATTTACTTATTCTGGTATTGAATTATTTATTATTCAGAAAAAAATGTTGGCTTATATAATATGATGTTTTATCCGTTTATTATTTAAATTGAAAAACATAATATTTTAATATTTATATTATAAATGACATTGTTTTAACTAACGATTTTATTTTCTTAGAAACAAAAAGTGTACACAAACATTAAAAATCAGTTATGGTTCAAACTGGTTTTGCATAATAACAATAGCTATCACTTAAATTTGTAAATTGGCTCGAAAAATAACAATAAAATATTTTGTAATAATTCAATTAATAAACAATATAAACAGAAAATATGTTTGTGTTATCAATAACGTGGTAAGTGTAGTCATGCCTCAAGATTTAGCTGCAGGAACTGAAGTGTATAAATTATTCAAGATGCCATACTGTAAAAGGATTGATATCCTGTAACGCCTTATCGAATAACACATCTCGTCGTTTACGATTTCCCAATCATGCCTAATATAACACATATTGTAGACACTGTTTAAATTTATTCATCAAAACGCATTAGTTCTTACTAATCAGTTTAAAAATACCAATTATTCAGTTATTATTTTATGAAGTAGCATATCTTATGACTCTCAAAAATTAGTTCTTTTTTGATAGTTTACACAAACTTTGTTACAAAAATTGATGTTTAAAACATTTTTATTTATTTATTATCTTTTATATCATTCAAAAGTATGAGCTTATCATATAAATAATATAATTTAATTCAAACATTAGCACGATTACAGGTGATTTGATTTCCCATTATATGTCAAATAAAAATATGGAATCTCGATTAAATTAATATTTTTTTTGTATGTTAAAATATTTTTTAATATAATTATTATCTTAGCATATTATATAATTATCGGTGAGGTGACGTTAAAACTATGAAAAGAGCCGGAGAAACAAAGGGATAAATTTTATTTGGACTAACTAATTAACCAAATCAAATGCGATAGATAACTGATGAAAAATTAGTAATTTTATAAAGAGATAAAATAAATTGAGAATTTATTCAAATATACAATTATTACTTCATTTGAATTAACGTTTCAAAATTCGTTACACAATTTCAATTCTAAAATAATGGCGTAGAAATCACAATTAACAAAGTTCTAATCCTGGTCGAGTCCAATCTTTCTATTCATACTCTCTGCGGGAAAAAGACAGGTTGAGCAACTGAGTTAAAAGTAGTTTTCGTAAAAAAACTTTTATTGCGATTCGAAGGCCATATGCTTCACATTGAGAACGGACGTGTATTTAAAAAAAAAGAATATAAAAGATTCAAAAGTTTTTTGAGTGAAAAAAACAACTAAATTGCTTAAGTCTTTGATTGATTTCTTGTGTATAATAAATAGTATCAGGAATATACTGTTTTGAATTGATTAAAACTATTTTCCGTACAGTTAAAAAACAGTTACTAAATTCATCAGAGAAAAAACGGAATTGTTTTAGGTATACACATAATATTGCTCTAAATACCTAATAATCTCAAAAAGAAGTGCTTGCAGGCTGATAAAAAACCAAAACAGTCGTAAAACAGAATCAAATCACACCTTACACGAATGCATCAAACAGTGGAGTGTGAGATGTATAGGTAAACAGGGCTTTCAAAAGTTTAGTAACAGGTAAATGATATCCGTGTGTTTCAAAATGAATTTATTTGACCCTATTGTAGTATTAACCGGCTCAATTTCGGTATCAATGTAATATTTTTTATATGTAACAGTTAATTATTCAAAAAATTATCTTCCGCTTATATTACCCGGGATATATTTGTGTATATTAACAATAATATACATGTATTATAATGACATTGTCTTTTTCGCATTAAACGTTATACTTTATACGGCACCACATTGTGAGATTCTACAATGCCGTTGGGCACATTACGCTTTTATGCTGAACAAAATTCCGTCTGTTACACTGTTAAAAATAGTAGACACATAAAATATGTTTAGAAAACTGTCAACTTTAAATACAAATTAGCATGTATTGTGTGATAAGATAAAACAAATATTTAAAATATATCAAAAATAATATTCAGTTCTACAAGAAGTACATAAACTGGTTGATAATTATTTTGCTTCACGTCGTCGTTGACTTTTCAGAAAAATACTAAAATTTTGAGTGAGATTTTACCAAGCTTACGCCAGTTCAATCAATTTATTAATAGCTGTATATGTTATATATAATAGGCTATTTTTAATCTGCAACCGAATGTCAATTCGACTATTTTTAATACAGTTAAGCTATCAGTAAAAAATATGTAGGTCAGTAATTGGCATATGAAGGAGGAGAATCGAGTAAAGTGCAGGAGATTGGTGAAGATTAACAAGGTTCACCCCGGACTTAAGCGCCAGAAATAATGAAGAAATTTTGAATTCTTACTATTAACGTTGACACTTTCCTTATCATTAAAATTTCTCAATAAATAATTTTCTGGCAGCAGCAAGTAATATGATTTGTTATGATTTCACCTTTTGAATTACATTTATTTAATTTTCTTTAATAATAAACTATTTTGAGAGTTTAATTGAGAATCATTCTGACCCTCTGCGTCAATCGACTGTGATTCATTTTGAATAAGGTACACCACTAGCCAGTTTGGCATCCTTAAATATTAATACCTATCCAATATGCGGACAGGCAGCAGTAGCTACGAGTCACTATCGAATGAAAACGGACGATCGTGAGGGGGAGAAAACGTGGAGCGCCGACCAGCAGTGCTACGACCGCTACGCCTGTATATCCAAGCCGCTTAAGCTTAGTGTTTCAGTCACTAGATGCTTATAACTTAAATCTTGACTTTTTTAAATATCTGTTTTTTTAATTGGCTGATATTTTGTTTTGAGATCAGTTTAAATAATATGGAAACGTATGAGTAAAATATTTATATAGAAAATTTCTGCGACGTAAAGTTCACACAAAGTAAAAATACATGCTACATTTATAATTTAATGGTCTTTAATACTGTTTTAATTAATAATATATAATATGAAAAAATGCTTTATTGTACCCGGATAATTTCAATATAAATATTCTCAGCATTTACTTCAGTGATCTGCTACCCATCTGGGATATTGAATTTATATTTTGCAATAATTTTAAGCATAAATATATAAAATATTTCATGTAAATTTGCTAAGAACCTATTTTAAACAAATTCTATGTATTGCAATCATGTCAGTAAATGAGCAGGACACTTTACTTTTTAGATGGTAGACAAGAAAATAAAACAGGGAACTTCGTCTTTTTTACGAAGTGGGAAAACTTTACTTTTCTATTAAGTACGTTTTTAAGTATTACTTATAGAATGCCCCAAAACAATTTTAACTTTAAATAATGTAAACTGATGAAAAAATACAGCTTACCATTTTAAAAAAATGAGCCATGTATTTTGCCGTAATAATGAACGTGTGTGGAAGAATTGTAATATTTATTAATACGCTAGCAATTTAGTTGTTGAAAAATACACGTTATATCGAACAATATTTCATTATATTATAATATTTTTAACGTAAAGTATATATATATATATTTATAGCTTATTGTCTGAATTACTGTTTATGCATTAACTGTCAAGTTTTGGCAGAAGGACATTACTTGGCATCTATTTATAAAACCATACAATTTTATGACACTTGAAGAAAGTGAAAATGTTAAACATAAAAATACATTTAATCATAGCTATTTTTATAAAATATTTTTGAGTGAACAATATTTTTTTATAAATAGCTTTTTTCTGTTATTTTTTTTTACTGTTTGAATATTAAAATTCAAAACGTTGTTGCAATATAGTATTTATTTTTCTGACAAGTGTTGCATATTCTCTGACGTATGATGTATGGTATCTTTTAGCACACCGTGTCGCTATAAAAATATAAAAGGTGATTGATGTTTTTGACTAGAATGGCCGCTCGCTGCTAGAAAGTGATTAATTATTTAAAAGTTTTCAGCGACGTTTACCTCCCTCTGCCTCTCTCGAACACATCCGCTCCCCTCTAAACTTTTTCTCACTTTCGATAGTACTTACACTACCTACTAAGTAGAGACATGGCTAACGTTACGGCAAGGATCATCTACTTAATCGACATTTTCTTAGAAATATAAATGTGTTTACTAACGGTGCCTTCTAAAAACATTAATCCAATTCGTTCTATTTCATAACTATTATAATGCAGCAAAACTACTAGATTATCAACTATGATTTTTTTATATATTGGAACTATATATTATTCAGTTGTATGACTTGTATGTAGCACACAAAGAGTCAAAAGGGATTCAATTATAATAATTATTTTTGACTCAACGTTTTTTTGTCAGAAAGACGACAATATCAAATAGTTGTTTCAAACTCACCACATTATTAAATAAATCAATGTTTAACTTATCTTTACAGTGTTTTAATAAGATTTTTCAAATAAGTTAGACATCTTTCGCTTCTGTTTTATGAACCATCTGTCTATAAATATTTATTTCCATCATTTATAACCTGCAATATCTCATTAATCTTCGGGTATTGAAAGATTACAGATTCTTAAAAACGTTTCTCAGGTAACGCTACCATCTTGATGTATGTGTCAATGTTGTAAAGTGACATTTAGCGATAACCTTTTACGAATATCACTGCCCAATATTCATGAGGAAAGTCGATAATATATTAAAAGGAACGAATATTAATACCTCATTTGTAATATTATACATTTTTTTTATCCGTTTCTGCTTTTTCACGTTACTTATAATAGAGAAACCATTTTCTACAGAAATATTTAAATATTCAATTTTTACATCTTGGTTTAAATTGGGTATTAACTGAAGTTATTTTCAGTCGACTATTTTTTTATCCATGTCCGCTCCCAATTTAAAGCATATGGCCACCTAATGGAGGTATCTCAACATAAGTTTTTCTACGAGAACTGCTTGTTACTCAGTCGCTCAATCTCTCTTTTTGAAAGAGAGTATTAGGGATAGAAGGATAAGGCTAGGACAGGACTAGTGGTTAACTTATCTCTCTCGCTACGCCCAGTTTTGCTTAAAGATCGGATAAAGAAAATTCTGTTCTTACTAGGGCTCGAACCTGTGAGGTCTGGCATGGAAGTCAACAACGCTAACCGCTGCGCTATAGAACCCGACGATCAATCGACTTTAAGACATTTAAATATTAAAAAAACAAACAAACTTTTTGAAACGGATAAGCTGAGATTCCGATGAATAAACTTAGTTTTTTTCAATGGATATTGTAAATTCACTATGGAAAATCCCTTTTGCGTTATAAATACTACAATTAATAGCTTTATTTTTCCGGTTAAAATTACAAATAAACTGATAACCGATTCATCATTGTAATCACAACTTGTGTTTTATTATCTTAAAATAAATTCTAATTCGGAGTGCGCAGATTTTACAAATCGAGTTCTACTCGCTCTCCATGGAAGACAGTGAAATCATTGAATTTTATACAATCGTAATTTGCCTTAGATGCAACTTAGTCAGCAAGCATAACAGAGCCGACAAATCGATATGATATAATCTTCATCATAATAGATAGCTTATCACTGAACGAATTATAATCATTTCATAAATTTTATAAATAAAACAATCTAAATATTGGAACTCGGAAATTAGGGAACGCACAAGACAGCGCTCCGTCACGTCAGTGGTTATGGAGAAACTTTGGAACTGGCTGCGTCATGTGCTGACAATACCTCCGGAAAGCCTTAATCTTGCCTTTCCCTCCTTCCAACCGGTGGAATTCCTACGTCTTGGACGATCGTCGGGTACTACCCATATGATGTACTTGGCGAAACTGAATGATGCTGGCATTTCATGGCAAAGCAATTGGCGGGAGACAAGAAACGTGGAGGTATTACGGGGCGGCCATATGCTTCACATAGGGTCAAAAAAGAAGAATAAATATATAGAAAAACTTGACGCTTTTTTACATTCACCAAATACGATCAACTTACCCAAAAACTATTGTAAGGAACTCATCAAATAGATGTAGAAATCTATATAATGTATCATTTTGTTTTATAGTAATGAATTATAGCACACATTTATGAGCACATTTTCTTACACAAACATAAAAAAAACTAATGATCACTGATTTTACGTGAAATTACATCGTTATAATTTATAACGTTAATGGTATCGATGTAAATTTATTTGTACAGCCTTATTCTAAAGTAGAATAAAGCTTGTGGCACAAAATAAAACATCATAATATTAATGACTTGAAACCAAACAAGTCACACTTTTTTATAAAGCGATGTTAAAATTGAGTTGGGCGGTTATTAATAGACTTAGTAATACGATGCTACTTCTCTATCTCGATATTTACTTGTTACTTTTCATAAAACTTCACATTTCACTTAAGTTTCAACATAACCATTGTATTATGTAGGTGTTAGATTTTTATAAGTAGACGCAGAGTATAAATGTATTGGCCTAGTTATGTTATAAAAACAATTAATGTAGCTGTTTTTTTTTAAGTAAATATGTTATGAAGTTTTTCGTTATACTGGACCGTCTTTGTAGGCAAGCGGTAAACCCAGGGCTTCAAATTTTCGAATCGACATATATTCATACATTGACTTTTCAATCACTCTTTGTCCAAAGATATATGTACATATATGGAAGAATTTATAACGCTGCCCGAAAGCATCTCATTTTATGCATTATCTCATCATTGACGTGAAGCAGTAAACACCAAACGTATAAAGCAACAATTATTGCACAGTTTTTGCGTCTATTATTCGACGACAAAGTCATTATTTTTAGGCTTGTTTAAAATAACACTTTTTCCATAAATGAAATATAATCGTAAAGTGGAACGCAGATCGTTCACGTAATGGTCGTTTCCTCGACTCTCGAATAATACGTAATTACCTACTTTTACGGTTAAATATACCTACAGGATAAATACAAACAAATATTGTATTACAATACTTACGATGTCCAGTCCGACTGACTGTCATAAGTCGTTTCTCACAATCAATAATGATTGCTCTTAGTCATTCAATGGTGGCGTTGCAATGTTTTTTTTGCCGATTATCGTGTGTTGGTATTATATTTCCTTTACTTGTTACATTATTACTATGGCATGAATATAATGTTTTTTTATTAATTAATATTGGCACATCAATTTACTTATTTTACATTTTTTTATGAAGTGCGATTTTTAGTTTTCAGTAAGTAAATGATTATAAATTTAAAACATTGAAAAACCTAAATACAGGAATAAACTCCAGTTAAAAAAAACAGTTGAATTTAGAGTTCTTTATAAATCAATGTCCATATTCATAAATTCATTGCAATTGACAAACTCGTGTACGTTGAAAAGATTGACGCAAATCACATTGTAATTTAAATTAAAATGAAAAAATCGTAGCTCAACATTTACGGTTGTCACAATATTTAACAAATGTTAGACACTGCATGTGATTGAGCATAACAATATTCAACGTTGATTTATTACAAATAGTTTTTTACCATATCCTTTCTTAATGTAGAATATATTCCTTTTTTAGGTTGCATTTTGGCAGAAGTCGTTTCAAGAGAACCTGTTTTTTTCAGCCGCTCAACTTTTTTCGGAGAGGGTAAGAATTAGATGGTGGTAGTGAAAGACTAAAATTTAGTTTATCGCTCTATATAAGTCTCGTTTTCAGGATCGAATACGTGGAACGAAATAAAAACAACACCCATACTTTTAAACGAAGATTCATAAATAGATTCGAACCAAACACTGCGACTGAATAGGACGAACGCCTGTGTATAAAAAATATTATCCAATTATGCATTTCCCACCTTCCAAAAATCTTGGGTCTAATCATTTAAGTATTGCATCTTAGATTTTATTTGCGTTGTGTATATTGTTTTAAGTAACCCTGTATTGTGAGGAGAGGTAACTGTCTCATTGCGAGTGAAGACCGTGGAAAAGTTTACGTAGCTGCGATGATTTACGGTAATTTACGTCAATTACATTGTAAAACTTTAAAAAGAAAACGTGATACAATTAAACATAATTGCAACGCTCATTTCAATATGAATACATAAACATTCACGTGCTTAAATGTACTACGTGGTTTATGTAAATGCTAAACAGCAACATCTATATTACTTAATAATATTTAAGATGCAAATCTACATTGAATTGTTTGTATTCCATTTAAATTCGTGTTTACGTCATGTTTTTTTGCATAAGTCAACTATTTTTTTACAAATAGCACGACCTGTGAAATAATAAACCATCATCTTGCCAAAAGTTTGAAGATGTCAAGATTTTTTTTTACTGCATCGTAGATAAAATTATTTACCTATCTTGAAAAATTAAATATCTTTCAAGTTATTACTTCTTTTTTATATAAGAACTTGAGTATATTTTTAATATTATTTAAACTATCTACAGAAATAATTATATTTGGAGCATTACTGCACATATCGTAATTATTTTTTGAATAAAATTCGGGATTTCTTTTCATGATTATCAAACTACTGTCCTAATGAAAGACACAACAAATAATGCACGTCGTATTCTGAGAATGTATCTCAAAATTGCATTGATTTTTAAGGTTTTTATCATCATGAATCAAAAAAAAATGTTTTAAATAATAATTTATAGCTCTTCAAACATCGTATATTAATAATCATTCTACTATTTACAAGAAACTGTACATTGACAGTTTTTGTAGCAGAATTGATCTGAAATTCCGAGGTACCAGCTAAGGACTCCTATCCTGGGATCCCGACAAATTTTGAAATTTCGTAATCCCGGGATCTGGAGATTCACTATAACACGTGGAAAAAATTTAACAGAGAGCTAAAAACACTCAGATTTTTCAATAATTGTAAAATCTGTCAATTCCCAACTTTTTTAAGTCACCGAGCTTGGAATCTCTATATTTCTCACTTGTTTTCCCAGTGATCAATCCCGGGATCCTAAATTGGATGCTCCAGTACACGGGTTCCCAACCTGGTTGTCGCGGCCCCCAAGGGTGTCGCCAACTTTTTTTGATTTTAAAATCGAGGGTTTCAAATTCCTCGGTAAGCTAAAAAAAAAAGGAGTTTCGGAGATAATCCGGGGAAAAAGTATAGCAAATCGTAGTACCAGCATCGTTATGCGTATAAATATGCATACTACATTCGCTAGCTAGGGTACGCAACATGCCGACCACCACCCTTTACAGTTACGTACTAGTAACATTTATTTAAAAAATCCAAGACTCAGGAATGAAAAAGAAAAATTACCCAAAACATAGTAATATCGACAATAGAGAGCGTAAAGTGTAATTAAATAAATTTTGAAATCTTTTATTCCCCTTCATACTGTACGATCAGATTTTTGAAAATCTACTGTTATTGCCCGGTAGGCCACCTAACCAAGTGGCTTATTTTTTCAAATGCATTATGTACAAGAGTATAAGCAATATCGTCTTTTGTCCTGCGTGTTTTTTGTATGTGTCGCCGGCGGGCGCAATCTGAGGCGGGCGCAAAACACAGATTGTCCATTAAAAGCGCTGTCCCAACAACACAAGATAACAGACTAGGTCTTTAGCGAGTACCAAAGCACCATTCACACTACACAGTCTACACATACTTGATTGCCTAAAATAATATATGACTTCATTTAAATTTTGAACATACTTTATTTGGAAGCCATATACACCTAATTTTTTTTCGCTGTTTGTACAAGTGGCCGTTACTGAAGAAATGACTGTTTATTACAAAAGGGATAGTAGTAGAGTTTATGATACTTTGTCTTACTTGGTTGTTGCGTGAAGGGTTTGAAAACTCGAATGGAAACAACAGAACATTTTTGTTTTAATTGATTTAACAATTGACTTAAACTTAACAAATAAAGTCTCATATTCAGTTTTTAGCTTACAATACATTACAATAAAATTATAATAAAAGCTTATCCTTATAAAACATTCTTTTCTACCATGTCATAGCGCAAAACCATAGCTTTTAGATGAATAGCATACCTTTTTCTTTTCGTAAATATTTTATTGAATGTGTATTATTTAACTTATATTATAACAAAAAGTGGATTTACACACCCTCGTTGACAATTAATTATTTTTGTTTAAGTTTGAACGAGCCACAATTTGGACAGATTAACACGTCACGTTAAAAAGGTCGCGTAGACGGTCTTTAGATTCATTCCGAAAGAATTTCAGTATTGATTTATCGACCGGTTAAATACAGTGTCACAACACTGCCCAAAATAGCGCTAATCGAAGTTTTATCTCGCTCCGCTCCGATGGATCTTATTGTTCTCGAGATTTTTTTATTTGAATACCAATATCTAATATAACATAAAATGCTTTGAACGCTGTTATTATTTATAATAATTGTAACGGATTGGCATTGAATTGGCTATTGGGAAATACAAAATTTAATTATGTAATCTCAATGAGATTCAAATAATATGTTTGCGTGATTAGAGTAAAGAAAGAATCATCTATTCTCTTGTGATTGATCGACAATATTTTTTAAATACTTAAAACCAATATACATATCGACTGTGGAAAGGAAAAAGGACGTAACCCACACATATCAAATTTTACAGGAGGCGCTAAAAACGTGTTTTGATGATTTTGTGACATGCAAATTATGAATTATACACAACTTTGAAGTGCACGGATACTTCTAAACTGGTGTTTAATTGACACAACCTAATATTAATTAGAGAAATCGTATCGGAAATACCTTTATTTCAGTGTTTTTTCTTGGTTTTAATTTTTTACAATGTAATCTTTTTCAAACTTAAAAGCTAAATTTAGATACTTATTCGGTATTTTCAGCTTCCATCCTTTTGATAGAATGTGTGTCAAGTTGTATACATTGTGATTATCGAAAAAAAGCTGTTTAGGAAAATTGAGGGTTACGTCATTTTTCCTTTCCACAGTCGATATCAAACAATATTTGTCAGTCAATATATTTTCAATGTGATATCTAATTTATCTATATAAGTATGCATATATATTTATTCATAACATTCTCAGATTTTTTTTGTTACTTAATATCCGTCTGTTTTAATTTAAGAAGAATTACAAAGCGTAAATCAAATACTAAATAATCAATACCAATTGAAATAAATTGAATAAAAAGATTTTTATTCGTATCATGTTTATTCACAATAAATCTAATATAACAATCATAAATGATTCAATGAAATGTATCGCAATACACAATGATAAAAAGGGATGTATGCAAAATATTTAGGGGAAAGGTCTCATAAGAATAATTCATTACATCATTTGGTTCATTTCAAAATTCACATTTAAAATCGATTTATTTTTCTTATTCTCATTGCTATTAACAAAGGTTGTTGGAGCGGAAAACTTTTACATTTTTTTTTTTGTGAGAATTCATCGGTATTAGGTTTGTGCATCGTTTCGTGAGTTTTTCATATTTTCTTGTACTTAAATATAGTTTGATGAAAAGAGTCAAGTCGATTTTTGTACAAATGGGAGGATACGAGTCAAGTATTTTTTATATTTTCAAAGAGATCAGCTAGTGACTTTCATTTAGCAGATCATCACTTCACTATGTTGTGATAGCCCGCCCAACAAACTTAATAAATCATATATTTATTTATTTTTATCTATGTCCGCTCCCAATGTGAAGCATATGGCCTCCTAATGAGGTTATCTCAACAGAAGTTTTTCAACGAGAACTGTTTGTTAATCAGTCACTCAACTCTCTTTTTACAAAGAAAGTAGTAGGGATAGAAGGGTAGGGCTAGGACAGGACTAGTGGTTAACTAATCGATCCCGATACGCCCAGTAATTGTAGGATCGGAAGTGTGGGAGGTAATTTTTAGATATCACAAACGATCGAAAAAATGCTGTACGTACTGCGACTCGAGCCGGTGAGATGCGGCATGGAAGCCAACAACGCTAACCCGACATCATATAGTTTTATTATAACTTTACACACCGTGTTAGCAAACTCATTTTGATATAAAAACCATCATTGAATTTTTCGAGTGTTTTCTTGAGAGAGTTTCTGACTAGGCAAATTTACAAACCTCCATTTCGTGCGTCTGTTCTGGAACCACGTCTTGACTTGGGCGTCCGTCATCTTGAGGGCTTTAGCGAGAGCAGCTCTTTCCGCCGACGCCAAGTACTTCTGTTTGTGAAACCTCTTCTCCAATTCTGCAATCTGTAGTCTAGTGAAAGAAGTGCGAGGCTTCTTGCGTTTGGGCGGGGTTCGGTTCTGGTAAGGGTGACCGATTCGGCGGGTCATAGGAAAACTCGCTGAAACAAAAATATATTCCGTTAATTAAAACAGATTATAAAATAGGTTTTCCTTGGCACATATTACATATTTCAGTTTTCAAACATCATTTTAATAAAATTGTAAAAACACCTTGATAACATTGATTAAACATAGTAATTATTTGCAACTAAACTTTTATTTAATTATTTAATGTGTCCTACATATATCAACCATTTCTTTAATATTTTAGATAGATTCGGCAGTAATTTTAATAAAATTCATTTTTAATATTAGTTACTAGTATTTTACAAACTGAGAGCTTAGTCCCGTGGTTAACATCGTTGGCTTCGGTAACGGACCTCACGGGTTCGATTTCCAGTACAGGGCAGTTTTATAAATTGATTTATGCATTTTCGTTATCATATTCTTAAAAACGGGGCATAGTGAGGAAGCTGACTAGTGGTTCTTCAATATTTCTCACTATGCATTTTCTTTATCATATTCTTAAAAACGGGCCATAGTGAAAAAGATTGAAGAACCACTGAACCACTGAGAAAGATTGAAGAACCACTAGTCCTGTTATATTCCAAACTTTATATCTTTGCAATCTTAGAAAAAAGAGAGGTTGATCAACTGAGTAACCAGCAGTCTTCGTAGAAACTCTTCATTTGAGATAAACTCTATCTGGATAAACTTAATAAACTTAATAATATTAATAAACTTAATAATATTAATAAACTTAATAATATTAATAAACTTAATAATATTAATAAACTTAATAAACTTAATAAAATTATGAAATAATTTAGATAAAGTAAAATCACTGCTTTGAGAGTGGTAAATACCGACTGTATTGCTGATTATCAAGCTTCTTATATGAGGTACAGTTAAACATTACAATATAGTTAATCTGGAAATGCTTTTCAAAAAGGCGAAACATGTGTCACCGTTTAGTACCACAACCAGTGGAACAAGAAAGATATCAAATTTATTTTTTAATGGACAATTTTTTTTATCGCCCCGTTTTATTTTTCTTGCTTTTGTTTCTTCACTTAGATGAAACTGTTTTTTAATATTCTCTAATTTTGTCAGAGATTTACATACGTGAACCTTTTTCATTTTCATAAAGCTACAACAAATACTTGCTAGTAGATGCTAAAGAAAAAAAAATATCTAGCTCTTCGTCGTTTATCTCAATGACGAAGCTTAGCAAAAGGTTTTTTAAAAAGAGATAAAAAGGAATTAGGCGGCTTATAAAACAAAAATCTAGAATCTTGGGAGGTCATCGTCCATCAATGGATCGACAGTGTCTGATTTTATTGGCAGATGGCAAACTATGGTGACGCGGAGCCATTGAAGAGGCTCTCGATAGATGTTTCGTAAAACGTGGTGTTACGTCTTACAAACACTGCAAGTTAGAATGGATATTATTATATGGCATAACATTGCGCAAGTCATTTCGTGAGACGAGTTATCCTACTCGCTAAGTGGAACGCTTCCATTGCGGTTAACCGATCTTCAAGTATCGCTGTGAACAGTAGCGTCCCAACCAGTGGGGTGATTTAAACTTATATAATCCCCCCCCCCCTCCCGTATTTTAAATAACACACTCAACTCTTGAAAAAATAATCTCACAGATAATTAAAATACAGTATCCATTATTTTTAGTAACACTAATGAGATGAGTGTCTCTACGCCATCTTGGTAATTTGAAAACATGTAGAAAGGGGCCTTTTTTATTTGTCCAACATTTGGTTGGCGCTCCTGAAATACGAATGGGCACTTTAGGGTGTTCACTGTCAATAATTGGTGGAAAGGCATTATATTAATAAAAACACAATTTTGTCAACTGACGACAGACAGATGATTGTCAGTTGACAATGCTCCCCATGAGTGAAACCGGTCCTGACTTTTTTTTAAATAAAGTGGAAATAAAGTACAAAGGAATATTGTGTTTTTATTAATACGAAAGGGCAAATGCGTAATTGAATATTTTTACACTCATGCAACCGGTATTTTTTATCAATGCTTGCAAAATGTTCATGTTTTTGTGTCAGTTTATTCCACGTATTCTGCATTACAATCAGTAGCCATGGTTTATTACATACAAATGTGATTAATCAATCTTTCAGCGAAGAATTTTAATATTTTTTTATATAAATACCCTTAATGTCTTTCTATCAAGAATAAAGAATTTATAAGGTATGAATAATTAAATAGTTTAATGTTTATACTAGAGAGATAAAATTAACTAGTACATAACTGATTTTGTTTTCTTTTCTCATATTGTTTTATGAAACAGAAAAGATTAAAAATTAAAATAGTTGAACACGCTTTTTTAAATAAATTTCAATTGTATTGTCTATTTTCTATGAGATCGCAGTAGCAGAAAAACACACATATAAATCATAAAAACACACCATAAATTAAACCTATCCTTTTGTAAAGCTATAAACATGAAGTATTATTTCTCTATGGGTAGGTAATAAGCGTAAATTTCATATAGTTATGTAGTTGTAAAAACGTGGCCAATTATAGTTTACAGGTAGTATGATGTAATTATATGCTAATATCTAAATAATAATTCGAATATAATAAAACAATTATTCTACGTAATCACCCTCAATCTGAAATGCATTTTTACTTAATATTCAATTATGCTTACACCTTTTTTACGCTGCCATGAGTTATTATATCTCCGTTTCAGGCGTACAATCAAACAGTTTCTTTGATTAAAATGTAAATGAACACGCATAAAGTAGACCCACGCAAATCATTTTAATAAAATTACATTTTGACTTGAACGAACTTACGTGGATATAAAAATATTCTACACGTGTTTCAATTTCAGATTGTATCCGACACGATCGGCCATTTTGTTGTAATTTGGGCGCCATTTTAGCTTATCATTTAATACAATTTCTGGGTAGCAGTAGAGCTCAGCGGCTACCAACATTTTTAATACATTAAAGATGCAGTAGTTTTTTTTTGTTCATGTTTCGAGTTTATTATAATGAATCTAATTTATTTTAGTTTATTATAAAAAATCTTCTACGAATCTTCAAATGTATTTAATTTTATTTATATTTTAAAAAATAGGTATTCATTGATCGATTAATATCTATATTACAATAATACATAAATACAACGATTGGTTTGTATATTACACATTTAGTGCTTCTATTGGTAACACGTATTTCACTTTTTTGAAGAGACTTTTCAAACTATATGAAACATTATAATATTTATTTTTTCAATTGATTTCGAAGATGCTTTACAAAAAAGAAGCAACTTACCATTCAAATCTGTAGACATTCCCATGGATTAAGATTTTTTGCCAGGAATGACTTTAAACTTAATGATACATTTATATCTTATATAAACACGATACATTCATTTACTAAACTTCAGTTCAAGTTCATTCGTGCACTTGAACGCCTGAATATGTCTAAAGGTGAACCCTAGGTCGTTAGTAACAAAATTTGTGTGAATGTACATAATTTGAGCGATTCAAATTTAATATTGAAATTCCACCAAACACCTTCAGTCGAAATCTTAAATTATTACTAGATATAGATAAGACTTTTTTTACAACGCAATCCATGTTTTAAAAACCCCTGTTTATAGGCAGCCATTGCAAATCGCGATCCGGCTCAGTGATAAACCATAACTACACGTTTATAATAACGATTTTGAGTTAAGTTACTTATTCATTACTAGACGGAAACCATTAAAAATGTAATATGACCGCGTAGGCATTATTAAGCCGGGTAATACTGCCAGTTATTTTAGATAGATATGACTATTATAACATGACCACTCATGGAAGATGAATGCAGTCAACGTTGCAATAAATATTAATTGATTTAAAATAAATGATTCACGAAAAAGAAGAGACAAATAATAAGAATCACTTTTTTACAACTCACTTTAGATCTGTTATTTTGTTAAAACTTAAGCCAGCCTTATCTCAAAACCACTTATTTTTAATTGCAGAACTTTGGAACTAAGCAATCGATATGTGAATTCTCAGCATACATGAACCGCATTTGATGATTATCCTAACTATAATTTAGGATTTCGACTGAAGGTGCTTGGTGGACTTGGTGTCCAAACTATGGTTGTAAATCAATCGTCACGTAGAATAAAGAATTCGCTTTATACTGTGTTTGATATGAAATCCTAAAAGAGCTTAGGCATCTTAATATAATTTGTACATACTTTAAGTGCTTTATACTCATTCATTTTTTGAGATAATATCAGGGGTGGGCTGAAGGGGGATCGGAAGGGCTCACGCGAACCCCTTGATAAATTAAGAGAAAACAATATTCTCAGATTAAATTAGTAAATAACCGCAATTTCTGACTTACTATCTACGACAGCATCAGTATACCACATTAGTACATTTTTAGCCATTTATATTGATAAGTTTACGGTAAATTTCATATTTTTACATATTATAAGTGTATTAAGTAACAATCGATTGTTTATTTAAGTATTGCATATAATTGCACAGGAGTGATAAAAAAATCACTCCTTCTCCAGAACACCAAGAATAGCTTTGAGATTAAGCGAGCTTCTTGTTAACGTATTGGCAGCCCATCACTGGCTAATACGGATAGAAATTAGAGGTTAACTAATCGCACTCGCTATGTAATGTTTTCAAGATCAGATTGGCCGGGGAAAATTTAGTATCAAATTCAAAAAAATCATAATGATAATCAATTTATAGGCACGTCTATACAGCCTTGCAGAAAATAGATTTACATCGTTTTCGAATGAAATTTAATGTTCCTTTAGCGCTCATGTATCGGAATTTGTCGGATTGTCATGTTTAACATGGCTGTTGCATTAAAATCACAATTATATTATGGTATATTTTTGCCGAAATTTAATTTCCTCCAAATGTCCTTGGACCGTGATAGTATTATACTTAAATGCTTTAAAGCTATTATTTAAATTGCTGTGTTCATTTATTTATTGTAAGCACGAAAATCATAATATTATAAACAGCTACGAAAAACACTTACAAAACTATTTTTTTATTACTGAATTTATATTGGGTCCACAAATCGTCGAAAGTCTATTACATGCTCTATAATTGTTTACATGTATAATGTTTCTAGGTTTATAAATTATGATTAAAATAGTATAATGTTTTGAAATCTTTTTAACCCAAAATCCCTCTTTTTCAAAATTATTTTTATCTAAATTAAAATCATATTCAGTTGTAATTTTGAAGTTTTTAGACATAGTTAATTACATCATTAATTCGGGTAAATCTACAACCAATGATGATATTGTTTGCAATGAATTATAATGATTAAAACCAGGGCATTTTTTACCCTGTAACGCGGTGGAACGGCGTTCTGGCCCCTTTTTTCTCGAAGTTTTAATAAATGTTCGTATAATTTAATTTTACAGTTTCGTCACTTTTCTTTATTAAACTCGTCGGAGCACCTTTGATACTTTTTGATGCTTCAAAATACATTGATCAATGGTTACTAAGAGGAAGACGTTCGGCCGCAGACACCAACACAAAAAAAAAAAATAGGGACCATTTACCTGACGAAAATTGGAAAAAAACTGTGGAAATCATTGTAATTGGAATGTAATTTTGGATAGCGTTTTTAATAAATTACATATTTTTTTAATGTTATGTTACATAATGTATGTAATGTTCTTTGTTTAATTTTCATTTGAAATTTCTAAAATAAATATAAAAATATGTATATTTTGTTTTATTTTCTATGCATTATATGAAAAGCCGCCTTTAATTCTATCAAAATGATATTCGAACATATAATAAATAATATACCTTCTTAGAAAATGTTCGAAAAAATTGCGTTCCGGCACCTTTTTTTCAAAAAAAAGCACTGATTAAAACTATCAACGTTTATAATCATCAGATTTAAAATTGAGATTACATATTATTTTTTAATATTAGGCAAAACTCCCACCCTTCATATGATGCCTAAATAATCACCAAATACGGCTTTGTTTGTATTTTTTATAATTATCTGTAAATCTTCGATATAATCCGCTTAGTAAAATTACAATATGTTTTATAAATAATTTTGTTTATTTTATATAATATTCGAATATATTTTTCACACGTTAAAATACTTACAATCAGCTAAATCAGTCATGGCTATTCTATTTCTTTGTTTATGTTTTATATACATAGATATAACGTCGTTTTACTAAGAGTAAAACAATAAACAACCCATAAGCTAATTTACTCAACAATTATCGACATGCTTAATAATTAAATAGTGTTTTGACATTGCAATTTTCGAAATTTTGCCAATATTCAAATTTGAATACTATAATAACAAAATTGGTGAAGCCTTATTCATCGTATGGAGGAGGTAAGGAGGAAATTAACGTTTTTATACCAAAATAAATAATCGAGTCGGATCACGAAGCAGTCTAGAAATCACACGATTTATATTAGTTGATAATACTGAATAAATATCTAAACAGCTGTTGGACATGTACGGTACCCAGTTTTTAATTATTATGATATAATTATATCTTTTCAACGAGGCTTAACAGTGAACAATATTAAAGTATTTACACTTTCAATCAATTATAAAATTGAAATGATGATCAAAAAATTTTATTAAGCATATTTGTCGCTGTAGGCAAGTGCGAGGAATCGGTCAAAACATTTTTGATTCACGGTAGACAATTTGGCAAAATTTTCATCGAAAAGTTTCAATATAACCCGTTACTCGTTATTAAAAATATTCAGAATGGATTGCCAGAAATTGAAATTATTACTCATTTTTTTAAATATTTTTTTTTAGTAACAATCAGTATTTGATTTAACAAAATATTTGGCATTACAGCTAACAGTAAGGACGCTTAATATTTTTAAATAATTAAAAATACATTTCAAAAATAATTATTTTTTAAATCTCTTGAGATCAAATCGAGGATAAGATAGATCATATACATATACATCCATGCCCAAGACCTTAATTTAATTTGAAAAACATCTAAATTTGACTCATAGCTTTGCCGGTATTTGAAACTAGACCTAGACCGTTAAGGGAAAGAGGTTTACCATTAGACTACGGTGGTTAGCATTCAATTTATTTCAACGAAGGGAATATTTGAAAACGCATTGCCCACCTATGTTGTAGACCTTATTAAAATGACTTATTTCATGCGCGAATATTTTCCCATAACATAGCTTACTCGTTCGAGTGTATTATGTTTGTATGTGCATACTTAAAATGCTGGCGTCGGTAATTTATGTATAGGTATGTGTGGATGGCTGCCTACATAAACACATAAAACATCATGAATAGAACAATGTAGATGTAAGTACCTCCCTTTAATATTATTATATAATAGTTTTCGATTTAATGCGAGTGGTGGACTAACGACGACCGGCCGAAACGCAAAACGAATTAAATCCGGACGCGGGATTGGTCGGATCGCTCTTAACGACCGCATCACGTGACCGGCCGACCGGGCGTAATTACACAGGTATGATGTTACGATACTCTTACATTTGAGGCGGCTTCGACTTCGAAGGCATTCATGCGAAACAACTGAACAGGGCCAGATCAGGAGTTATGTATATATTATACTATGACAACATTGGAAAACAGCACACTCTCCTTACTTGGAGCATACGAACTTCTATCACGATCGTCACAACAAAAGTTGTTTGTTGATAACTGCCTTATTTGAGCTCTTCAGCCTCTACCTCTTTAAAGGTAAGAAAATAATTTTCCAGGCCTCGCTTTCAAGTTTAGATTATGAGAGGGCGGAGATTCATGAAAATATCACTTCCATATTTTATTTTTTATTGGTATATGTAAACTTAATGAAAAGTCACTGCACATATGAAGCCGCCTGTGTGGTCAAGTGGTCAACGTCGTTGGCTACCGCTATGGAAGTCACAGGTTCAAATCCCAGTGCGGGCAATTTTATAAATTGATTTTTCAATCGATTTGTGAATTTCTGTTCAAATGCATGGATGTATGTGATGTCTCATCCTATCCTATGAACGGGCGTATTGAGAGCGATTAACTAACCACTAGTCCTGTCCTAGCCTTTTCCTTCTATTCCCTACTCTCTTTGGAAAAAGAGAGGTTGAGCAACTGAGTAACAAGCAGTTCTCGTAGAAACACTTATGTTGAGACTCCATTAGGAGTCCATATGCTCCACATTGGGAGCGGACATGGAAAAAAGTTTGTATTCCAGTTGCATAAAGGGATTTGTGAAAGAGAACCGCAGAAATCAAAGGAAGGATAGATAGCTGTTCCTTTGTTACTCAAAAATCAAAACAATTATTTCTTTTACTCATTTCTAATATGCATACGAGATTTTTTAATGTCAGCTCTCAATATGGAGCATATGGCTTCCAATTAAGGTATTCCAACAAAGGTTTTTTCTACGAGAATAATTTGCTACTCATTTTTTTAATCCTATTCTGTTCTGAGTATGGACAGAAAGATGAGGTTTCAGGAAAGTACTAGTGCTCAACTAGTTGCTCCCGCTACGTCTTTTTTTAAGATTTGATGGAAGAGGGGAGTTTTTAAACATCACACCCATGCTTTCGAACAGAAATCGATTGAAAAGATGCTGTTTACACTGGGATTCAAACTCGTGAAATCCGTCACGGACTTTACGCTTCAATAAATTGGTAATTGATTCAATACTTACATACATTATTTTATCTATAGTTCTCACTGCTCTTTGACTGTGTGTTTAGTATTCACTTTTGAATACAAATACATTTACAAGTACTTTTTCAACTTTCTGCTATTTGTATTGTCAAAAAATAGTAATTATTTCATTAGATGCAAGCTCCTATAACGGCAACTGTTCAAATATTACCGTTTCCTTTAATATAAGATTTATTATTTCTTATGATCAAAAAAATATTTTTATAAATTAATATATTACTAAAATATCTTATCATTTCATAGCAATAATTATTTACTCGAATCCATCAAAAATAAAAATAAACAAACTTAATTTTAGTATAAATCTGTGAAAGTGTTTCTGGTTATAAAATTTCTACCGTTCTTTTATGATGAATGCTAATTGTTGATTCAAAATTACCCCGGATTATGAATAACGGGTTTCACTATTAGTTTTACAGGTGGGGAGCATCCAAGCTTCAACCCTCCATATTAGTCCATTTAAAGGGGTTGAAATTACGCTAATCGGTACAATAGCGCTCCAAAACAAAATTGTTTTGGGGATTAAAAGAATCCTCTTTAAACAAGATATTTTCAATGTAATGTTGAAAAAAATATTTACGAGAGAATGTTTATTTAAGTTCCACAAAGGGTCTACGATAATCGTAGAACACTTCTACGAAGATAATATATACTTCGATAAGTAGATTTAATAAAGATTTTGTGAAATCTACTATTGAAAAAAATACATATATTTCTTTGAACAATGGGGTATCTAATAACTATAATATGCAGCCTGAAGATGGGCTGAAGATTATGCAGCCTCCAATAGTACATTTATTTATTTTTTGCTAATTTACCTCAATTTTTATCTCATTAATATGATGCCATGAGAAAGTTTGCAGGATGTCTCAAATAATTTTAAATACGTCACTCACTATACTATATATACACTTATTTTCTTTTAAAATACTGTTTTCCACGTATGAATATGTTATGAGCTGTTTTGACTACTTTTTAATAAAAACTTATTTGAAAAATATATATTTTTTTAATTGTTTCGCTTAAATAAAAATATAAGTGATTACCTATTTATACTTCTTTCGACGTTATTTTCTTCAAAACACCGTACCGAGGGAGCAAATGAAATATTCAAAATAGAAAAACATAATGCTAGGCGCTCTTTTCAATTTGTCTACCTTTTTCAAGATCACGTCGTAAAAATTAATTCAAAAACCTAATAGGAAATAATTCTCAAAAGTTGAACCATGACCATGATTCAGATCAAACTTATTTGTGTACGCTAGAGTATTTTATTTCATTGTATTTATTCAAACTTAAAAATATACACTGTTCATAGAACCATAATTTATATAATTATTATATTACCTATTACCGTAATTAAATAAAGTATTGTAGATGCTTTGATATTAAAAGTACTTATTCAAACAAATTGTTTTAATAAACAATATATGTTTTATAATCATAATATGTATTATGTATATCATAAATTATTGTGTATTAATCTATTTATTTGTATTTTCAATACAGCTCACCATTTACATGAAATAATGTATACGTCCAAAATTTAGGTACCTCTGTTTTGTAAAGATTTTCTTGTTCTTCCGTAAAGTTGAGTTTATTTCATTAGGTATTTGCGCGTTTGTTTTCCAAGAGAGGGATGAATCTTCAATGATACCAACTCGTCCTGTCTTCTTGAATTACTGCCGTGACTCCGCTGGATCCCTACATGTAAACATTTTTTCAAACGAACGCCTTTCGTTATCGTTCTCAATCTATTAAATAGATCACTTTTAGGGTGTTCACTGTCAATACTTGGTGGAAAGGCATTATATTAATAAAAACAATAATCCTTTGTACTTCATTCCACTTTATTTAATATGTCAGGACCGGTTTCGCTCATTGCGAGCATTGTCAACTGATAAGAAATATAATTTAACAATGCTATTTATACAAAATTGAAAAGTTATACACAACAGTTGGCATTGAAAAGAAATTGCCAATTACATTAAAGTGATTCTAAAATAACACAAAATTAAAATGTTCAACACAACTAACATATAATTAAAAAGTCATCCCAGATTCATAAATTCAGAATGCGATTGAAAGTAATTACAAACATAATTAAAATTTGGGAAATTTTTGACAAAGTGATACAATGTTACAATAATAAAGTGAATATGTAACGTGAATATGTTATTATTGTAACATTGTATCACTTTGTCAAAAATTTCCCAAATTTTAATTATGTTTGTAATTACTTTCAATCGCATTCTGAATTTATGAATCTGGGATGACTTTTTAATTATATGTTAGTTGTGTTGAACATTTTAATTTTGTGTTATTTTAGAATCACTTTAATGTAATTGGCAATTTCTTTTCAATGCCAACTGTTGTGTATAACTTTTCAATTTTGTATAAATAGCATTGTTAAATTATATTTCTTATCAGTTGACAATGCTCGCAATGAGCGAAACCGGTCCTGACATATTAAATAAAGTGGAATGAAGTACAAAGGATTATTGTTTTTATTAATATTAAATAGATATATGGCTTACTTGTATTTAGCATTCTATTTAAAATCATGCGTAAATAATTAAAATAAGCGCGTGCCTGATCATCAGTTGAAAATTCTCTTTTTCTGAGTGAAACCGGTCGTTATCATTTTATAAACTATATAAATACGTACTATCGATGGTTAACACTGTGGTAAAAAGACAGTTGTTTGTCAAATAGAATTTTGTTGTCGAATTTGATTACTGTAATCATTAATAAAAATTTGGATTAATCAATTATATTATTTCTTAGACAATTAATTAGCTTTCTTATATGATATGCCACGTTAATTGAAGACGCGTTATCGACTTATCGTATTATACTAATAATTTTAAATGTATTTAGTATTTGCGGGGATTATTGATGGATAAATAATGCGATAAATATAAAAAAAATAAGTTAAGCCTAAGATTTTAAAAAATAATATTAAATATGAGCTATTGGTGGGAATGAAATTATTTTAAAACAATATTAAATTTGTTGAATTTTTACCAAATTTAAATCACCAAATTTATAAAAAAAAACTTTTAGCGTTTCACATTTTTACAACCGCAGCTCACAGAAAATGCCAGAGGTGTGTAAGTAGAAGTAATTTAACACTGTTTCAATTTGCCAGCACCCTCTTGCCTCCCTCCGCCTCTGGACAGACAGAACAATTTTTCCTCCCCCACTTCCAGATTTCATTCGCAGGCCTCTTTCGCACTCCTCGCGCCCCTGGGAAGCCACCAATCACACGCAGCCGCCGGGAAAGCTAACAATTATTCAATCTTGCTTCTTTTTTAAACACTTCGGAACGAGCACTGGCGTAGGGCTGTGAATTAATTATTTTTGATAGATCATTTTTAAGAAAACGGAAACCGTAGATTCAAAGTCAACTTTAATTTACAAAATACTTCATAAAAAAACAATAGTAATTTGTCACAACCATAATAAATATCTCATATACGAAATCAACATCACATAATTTTTTTTGACAGAGGTAAATAAAAATGTATTATCTCAACCGATATTATTTTGTCATTCTTTTATTTAAAATCCATACCTTTTTTTACTTAGCACATTAAAAATACAAATTTCTTGCTGTGGTTAATTTAACAATTACGTTTCATAATAAATTGAATACTGGCAATCGATGTGTTTTTATCATTAATTAAATTTGGACAGCTCTTATTTGTTTGATTTAGATATTATTTATAATTTATTGGTACAACAGAAAATTATGAGAGTATTGCATTATCACTTACAATATATTGTTATTCGTTAGCAGTAATTTAGTATTACATGAATACTTGTTTTAAAGCACATTGGTTTATGCAATATTCATATAACCCTTTGTCAAAAACTCTTTCTTTGAAAACAAAATACTTTCATTATTGATAACATATTTTCTCTGATTTATAGCCAATTTGACTTATTATATAATAACTGATATAAATAAATTAATATACCTTAATAATATATGCAAACGTCTGAATAAAATTATTATTAACATGGATGGCATTAACATCAAGGCTAGCAAACGAAGGAATAAAATGGTGATACATAGTTATGCCATGTTCCAAGTAGGCAAAGTTTATATATAAAATATAAAACAAGACGACGAAGAATTAAATCATTAAATATGTATGTAATTTTCATTGCCATGGCATTATATTTTTATGATTAATTTAGTTGATAAAAAATATTAAAGAAGAAGTATATCTCTTATTAATGATTTTCAATAGTGTTTTAACGTTATCTTTTCAAAGTACATACAATAAATAATTTGAATAAAATATAAACCCCAGTAGATCAAGATTTGTTTTTGTTGTTGTTATTTTGTTACATTGCTATTTTGCTATGCAATATTAAGCTTACAAATATAACGTGATTATTTTTTAAAAATATCTACATGTTTACACACGTTATGATTTAATTAAACTTACGTCAAAGAAAAGATGGTTTTACTAAAAAAAAGAAGCGTTTCATGTGTACATTATAAAAACTTTCTGATTAAAAAATCATTCAATTCAGTGATAACTTTTTAAAAGTTATAAATAGTTTTAATAAAAAATAGCGTTCGTTGGCGTCTGGGGAAAAGGCGTTGTTCATATAAAGCGAGAGTAAGAGGGAAATATGCGTCAGTGGCGTTCATCTTCTCGCCTAATAAGATTAACTTCAAAATGATTCATGCTTTGCACTTACCACGTTTTGTTTTATACTATGAACTTACGTTAACCACGTCTTTTGCCCTAAATGTATCAATGATAATTTTTATTTATGTATTCATATTACGATAACATACCTATTATACATATATGTATCATACAGATGTTGGTAAGTAATAAATTGATTGTTTTGAGTAAACAGGAAATGAAAACTTCCAGCCTTTTGAATAAACCTTCTAACATCGATATGTTATGCTAGATAAATAATTATAATATCAAAATATAGATGCATTAATACCGATCTGACACAAATAAAATTTTAAAATTAATATACAGGCCACAGAGACAATTGTCTGCCTTTAAAATAGTATTGATAATAATTACCTATACAATAAATACAGCAACTGGTTTACTCCAGGCAAAGATTTTATATCAAAGAATCTCACAAACAGATTTTTGACAATTTTATTATTTACTAACCTCTGGCAGTAACAGTGACGATTTTATCTACGCTATATTTTGTTTTTTTAACAATCGTTAGTTTATCAATTTAAAATTATTTTACCAGATTCATAAACCGAATTAAAAACGATTTTAATATATATTTTAACTAATTGAAAGCTGTAGTAATCGCCTATGTAACTTAGTATCAAATCTGATTTCTTAAAAAAACAGTCTCGCACAGGGAATACCATACAAAATATAAATAGAGCCCACAAATTTGCTACCATCAAGTCTTACGGAGCTCACAATATGATAATTTTCTACCACCATGGCCGAGTATCAACGCTATTTATTTTCATTATTTGGTTACCAGATTGATGTTTGGATAATATTGATTATTATGAATAATACACAAAAAAAAATCAAAGCCATGGTTTATTTTTTTACAAATACATATGATTTAATATCAAAACTTCTTATACATTCTATCTTTTAATTGAAGACTTATTTAAAAATGTACAATATTATAATTTATAATAACTAGTTTAGTTATATAACAAAAAAATATTAAAGCACATTTTATTGTTAAACACATGCATGTTTCATACAAAATTTTACGGAAATACTCTTAACAAGTTTTTCTCCGAGTGTGGGGTAAGTGTGCTCACATAAACAAATGCTTCCCCATTCCGCTGTTCGCTGCAACACTCCCCAGCCACCTTTTCAACCCCCAGCGATCTTTCGAATTCAGAATTATTTATATTGCAAGACATGGGGAGTCCGGAGCAGATTGTAACATTACAAAAAAAAACATTATTCTTTGATTACATTACAGGAATTCACTTCAAAGAGGATTTCGAGTCAATAAAGTATTTTAATTAAGATGAAAGAAATGGGTTCATACGATCTCAATAAAAAGTGTCTTAGCGGTAAGAATTTTTTTAAATTATGCCATTAGTAAATTTTTATATACTGTCATCAATTGTATTTATTTTTTAAAATTAATTGAAACACGTGTACAAAAAAGATATATGTTTTATTTTTTTAATATGAATTAACCGGGAAGTTTAAAGAGTTTCCTAAATTGTAGTTACACAATTAAATTATGTATTCTATATGTACCTATACATTGCGATGGCTTGCAATCACAGGAGTCTAACTAAATAAATATGTGTTTCGAGTTGAGCTCGGTTTTGGCGATGCATTATCATATTTAATAGTTAAACAATACTTTATCTCGTACATACAACCGTCCACAAGATACTATTGGGTATATCTACAAATGAAATTATTATGCTATAAGCACAAAGGCTAATCATCTGTTATGTTATCTTAGTGAATTTAAGCCTAAGTTTTTGTAAATAGACCTTTGTGATTCTAAGGTCTCGCTCGATTTGTTTCATATTTTGATGGGTAATGTGAAAATGGATACAATGCAATATTTAAATTTATTCCAAAAGTTGTTTTTGGTTTATTATATGTGCTTTAAATTTAATAGAGGCTATAAGATCTTTAATATCACTTTGTTTGAAATAACTCAAAGTTTCCTTAAAATCTAGGGAAATGGAGAGGTTCGGAAGCGCTCACAAGGAAATTAAATTAGGAAAGATGCATATTTTCATATAATCTGTAATTTCCTTCAATAGTTTAAATGTATTATTAAGCAAAAGATTTCGTTGCCCTTCGAACATTTCTCGTAAGGTACATTTATTACGTGTGCATAGTAGATACCTAGCCATTTTTGTCTATAACTTAATGTGAGATTGTTAAGTGACATTCAAATACTTTAATAAATATCGCGTATCACTGATAAAAAAAATCTACGCCTTCCCCGGAACATCGCAAATAACATCCAGGTTAAGCGAACCCTTTATAAACTTATTGGTAAATCGACGCTGCTTACAATCTCAATTATTGTTTATATTTTAACCAAAAACATTTAACTTTTCCATTCTTACAGTGCATTTCTTGAAATTGTTGTCTTTAACCACCTTTAAAGTAGAATTTTACAATAAAAGCTTTCTTGGAGGAAATTCTCGCGCTTTCATTGTTGTGTATTGTAAAGTGCAATGCTTTCATCATATCGTTTGTGGAAAGATGCTCCATGCAAATAACATCGCAGGAGTTAAAAGATTCAAAGAAACTACTAAGTCGAAAGTGCAGTGCGGTTACGAAACTTATTTACGATACTTTACTAAGTACACCGTTCCCTTAAGTTATTAATATTGAAAACTTTCGCAAGCTATAGCATCGGTTCTATCAATATCTCTTTAGAATGTATTTGATTTATTTTTGTATTAACAGTATCATTTATAAGAAAAAATGAATTCCTCTTTTTAAATAGCAATCACCAGCGGTGGACTGCCGATACGTTAACAATGGGCTTGCTTAATTTCATAGCTACTCGCGTTGCGCCTCAAAGGGACGAATTTTCACTCTTAAGAATTATAAAAGCAATCGAATATTACGTGATATGCTTATATTACATTATATTACAATACCCAATGTACCGTCAAATAAGCAATATAAAATAATAATTGAAAAAAGTTCTTACGTTTCTTACCTCAGATTGTAAGAGTGTAGAGTAGTAATATTAACCCAGAAAAGGGTATTATTTCTTTTGCTACAATTCCATTTGTCAAATGACTCAAACTGTCGAAGAGTATATATATACATAAATGTGTGTGTGTATGTCAGAAATTGTAGTAAGGTACTAATTTGACCCAAGAATACTGTTTTTAATTTATTTATCAAAGGGATCGCGCGAAATCTATATAAGTTCTTCGTCATTATATTTCTAAGACCTTCTTACAATCTAAATAGAAAATTAAAATCCGTTAATATTTGCATGGCGGTTTACGCCCGATTTTTTATGAATTTATGATTTTAGTGCACCTCGATAATCTACAATACAATGTAATGGTAACTTATTCCGTGGTTTTAATTAGTTTACTATTTTAATACATTGCATATTATTACATTTTATTCTAACTATTTTAGACATGATATGTCTTATCTAAAAAGTTATTTATTTTTTTGTATTTATTGTACATTAACGACACAAGTATAAAAATGAACACTCCTATTAAAACCGGGTGGCATTTATTTCCAGCGATAGCTTATTATTTTTTTGCGATTATTTTTTTTCAAAGATTCCGTAAATTTAATATTATAATACACCGGTTTTACCTCTTTTTTATTTATAATTTTCAATAAAATATAATTTTATAAAACGGTATTATAAAAAAATAATTATATCTCTTTTTTGTTGAACTATGTTTTACCGATTTAATGTAACTCTAACAATATTCATACATTTTATCGGAGTTTGGCGAATCTCCGGTAACTTCTGGCGCTGTTATGAAATACAGGAACACTTTTAAATAATGATATATATATAGCACACCTATGTATATTATCAGTGGCGTTACAAAAAATGGTAGATAAATAATTTAAAAAATATATTAACATGTTCGTTATCAATAAGCAAGGGATTACATCTACTAAAACAGACGTTGTTTTATGAAAACTGCTTGTTACTCATTCGCTTAGCCTTTATTTTTCGAAGACAGTACAGATAAAATAAAAGGCATATGATGCAGATTAAAAAAATAATTTAAAACTTTATTTAACTGTCCGTACTGGAATTGGAACTCTTCGCATCTGAAGCCAACAAAGTTAACCACTCAATAAATTTGATATAAAAATTCTTACTCAATGAAAAGTATAAGCATTACAAATTCACGTATGTAACGAATTTAAGATTATTACGTAAATTTGGTATGTGTCAAAAAAAATACCATTAGTATTTTTTTTACATGATATTTAGATAAAAGAAAATTCGTAAAAAATGTTCGGCTTACAACAAAATTCTTTGTAAAAACGGAAATTAAAAAAAATAGCAATTTTTGTACACAAAGCAATTATACATGGATGGATTAAAACAAATGGTACTAATAAAAGAAAAATTGTAAAATCGGTACGTAATATAGAGTATAAGTATTAAATTCTAATATTTACTCTGTTAATTATTGGTGGTGTCGCATCATATTAAAAGTATTTTTTTGTATATTCCTATAATGCGCTTTCATGACACCCGCCACTGGCAAATAAAACATCCGTTCCGCAATGGGGAGCGCATCTAAAATATCGGTAAGCGATTCCCGACCAAGTTTTCCTTGCAGCCGGAACATATTTTTCGATATATTTAATACGATATGACAGGGCGATTTATAAAGTTTTATGAGGAACGGTACTGTGGAAGTTTTTGAACGCTCGATCCGGTGCGATTATGGATCGGTGGAATTATTATGGTAAGAATATACGTATTTACTGCCAAACTGATGATTTATTGGAATTTCTTAGTACACCTTTACATATAGTTATTTTTAATTGGGTATTGTAAATTTGAAATTTCATTACATGATTTAGCCAGTAACTTATATATTATATATGAAGCTTTGTGTAAATATTTATTTAGGAACTCATAATGCTAAGTTTGGAAAAATAGTTTGACATTTAAGTTTTTTTTGTCATCGAATAAGAAAAAAATAATATAAATAATTTAATATTATGGGGACCCTAAATAATACCGAACGGGACTTAGAGAAATAATCTAAAGAGAATAGTTTTGTAACTTAATTACAACTAGTTATATTTAAAAAAAAAACTTAGATTTAGATGCTCAACCAAAAGTACTAATACTCATTATTGAAATTAGTTATTTATAAAAAAAACATTCACAAGAGCATTTTTTTTTAATGTTTGTGATTTAAATGGTTAAAAATGTAAATTTTGTTTTGCTAACATTTAAAATTTTATTTGATTTTCAAACAGTATTTTTTTATTTTTATGCAAAAATATTCATTAAGCATTTTAAAAATCTTAAACTATGTATGTATTTTTTTAATCATTAACGCTTTTACATGTTTTATAAAATGTTTACAAATTTATTAAAAATCGATGCTACATCAACGTCTGTATGCTCCACAAAAGCTGAGGCCATGGTTAAATAAAAATTACAACAAAACGGGTAATAGAAACCGCTTTTTGAAATCTCATAATAGCTGGCGTATTTTGTCGATAGGTATGTAGGCATTTCAGAATGCGGCGTCTTATTTAATTCGTATCCCCGTTCGAGCGGCATAGAACATTCCTGTACACCTTTATAGATTACCATAAAATTGTAGCAATCTCCCACACCCTCCCCTCGCTTCTTTGTCTTGTTGGCTGTTGAATAATATATGCACGAAGATACCTATTCTGAAAGCGCCGGCGGAATATGGGGAGCCTATCAAACATCGAGACTCTTATAACTTATAAGGTGGTCGGATTTGTTTTACGATATTGCTAAGCGTTCGCGAGTTTAACCAGGAGGTTATTTTTATTGATACTGGATCGTTTTTTACACACTATGCCGTGAAGTTGAGAAAGCATATTTGGTGTTTCTTAAAAACATTTACTTTACATATTAATATATAAAAAAAAATAGTTATTTTTTGTATTTTTCAAACTAGCGTTCTATATTTACTCAAATAATGATAATAATTTTCTTCAACTACATTTAAGTATTTATAAATATATTGTATAATCATAATTTTTCTAAGCTCTTCGTCATTAGATCAATATTACATGAAAAATGTGTCATTTTCATTTATTTTTTTAAAACCATGTCCGCTTTTAATGTAGAGCATATGAACTCTTAATAAGTGTGTCTCTAAGAAAAAATTTTGGTCTCTCTTAAAAAATCTTATATTATCTATTTCGAATATAGTAGGGACAGAAGAATAAAGTTAGAACAAGTATTTTAATAATTCATATTATATACATAAAAAATTTAAATAAAGCAAAAATATACGGCCTATTGGGGATTTCAAAATCTGTATTTCGATATAACCAAAATACCATCGTTAAAAAATATATCATAATCACAAACGGGTAATTTTCTTAAATTACTTACGCTTTATTAACATAATTATACATCATTTATATGGTTATCAATTCTGGAACCTGTCAATATTGATACAACTTTTGGCAGATATTAATATATGTATTTCAATTCGTATGTGATAATTTTTATACCATCAAAACTAGGTTTTGGTTATTTTTCAATACTGATATTTATGCATTTTTAGATCCAGTATTTCGGTATTGAAAAATCATCATGAATACTGGGATAACGGATTCAGTAATACTGGTATAGCGATCCCTTAATACATGGTAGAGATTGCAATACCAGGCGAATGTATCAATCCTGGTATATCGTATACCTGTTTCACAAAAAAAAAATATAAATAGGAAAATTACCGTCCAAGCAAATCAATATCGGTTTATTGATATTTCATATAAAATATAGTCATTAAACAATAGAATATCGTAATCATAAACGGGTATTTTTCATTAATACATAGCTTACGGCTTTTTAAAATAATAGCATATCATTGAATATGACTCGAAAAAATTGTATTTTGGTATTTAGTTAAAAAAATATTATAGAGTTATAAAAAGCTTTAAAAGAGTCTACGCAAATAATTCGATGTAAATGCGATGTCTATCCGCAAACACATACCTAGCTAAAATGTTCATACAAATATTCGTCAGTTTCCTTTTTCATATTTTCCTAATGCGAAAGGGTTTTTTTGGTTCAGTCTTTGGCGGAAGTGAAAGATAAAACCCGATTTCTTTAACTGGCCCACCTTTTCATGTGAGCTTGTCCCAGGTGGCCAGCTTTTACATGTGAGTGTATATTCCTTGTTTTTTCCTACTTTGCAAATAAAACCGCTCTTATTTTGTGTGTCTACATACAAGATATGTGGTGTCAGAGAGGCATTGGAAAAAACACAAAATATTTTGAATACTAGTTGCTCCAACGGAAGTTTATTTGTATAAAATAACTTAATATTATATTTATATTAATCAAAACCGCATAAAAAACGTTACAAATAATATAATTAAACGTCCGTATAAATTTCAATATAAATTTAACTAAAGTTACTTATATATTTTTCTATGTTTAACACAACACAAACACACATTTGCCTCTGTCAGTAGGGCATCTAATCCCGGACCTTTTTTTTGTGATCCTAGAATTTCGGGATTCACAATTATTTCGGGATCTGGACTTTTGGGACCCCGGGATTGATCACTGGCAAAAAAGTGAGGAATTGAGAGATTCCAAAATATTTTTCAATTAGAAGAGCTTTTTTTTTAACTCGATGACTTGAAAGAGTTTCGAATCGACGGATTTTACATTTATTGAAAAACGTGAGAGCTTTCTTTTTAGCTCCATTCTTTAGTGAGCCCAGCGCGAATAAGCTTTTTTTTAATCCTGAATTATCAGGATAAAGTACTAAGACGATACCGGGATGACGAGATTGCAAAATTGGTCGGAATCTGGGGACTAGCGTCCCTATCTGTTAACGCATGTGTAGGGACAGAACGTGTGTGGAAGCTAAATTTTGAGTGAAATCTTAGCATAAAGTACTTAATATCTCTCTCTCGTTCGCCCCAAGCATGTTGAGAGAATAATGACAGTTGGTACTGTAAAAATAGCAATAGCAATATAAAGCCGCATTTATCGTATGATTTTTTTTGATTGGATATTACTTAAAATAAAACTTTATACCTGAAGCAGATAAGTGGTAATGGTAATTCATTACAAAATGCGTCATCCCAAATATTTGATGATTTTTTTGAATTCCTTTGACGTGAACAATAGACACTTAATTATTTATTTGGGTACCTACCTACTCATATTCATCGACTTATAATTTGATAACTGCCCGGATCTATTGTTCAATACAATGACTTTTTGTTGTTGAACCGTTTTAACATATTCATATTAAAATGGCGTTAATTTCAATGGATCTACTATTACTATGTGTATTAAATTAATTTGACACAAGTAAATGAAGTCGGTTTAAGATCTAAATCTAATTAAAAGCATTATTTAAAAATAATAAAACAATCTGTTGAACTTTTTCTAAAATTATTTATTGAGATCAGGCATGGTTTTGCATCACGACAATTTCAACTGATACATATTAGATATTTTTAATATTATGTATATAAATAAAAAAAATCTATTTACTATCTATCTTATATATGACAAATTAAATAGATAATCTCTGAATTCTGGAATTTTCACTACAAGTCTTCACTTAACACATTAAAAGTGAATACCTGTAAAATAGTGGATTAGCATAAGTTCACATAAAAATCTCATACTCGAAATATTCCATATATTCCTGACAGGGAATGGATACATTCAAGCATTTCCAAATCCGCTTCTGTCACCATTTAGCGTCTTGGTATTCAGATGTATCCAGATATGCTTTCGCGGTCTGCATTCGGTGCGTAAGAAATACCTAGAAGGCTCTCGCGGGAATTTCCCGAGAAATAAAAGCCTGCGAGCTAAAGCTTTTCATACCGACGAAATATGAGATGTGTGGAGGGAAAAAAAATACACAAATACATACCTAATGTTACTACCCAAAGCTGGTGGGTATGGATATTTGCGAATTACTTTAGCATCGAACCGAATTCCGGCCTGCATAATAAACCAGGGCATTTATACGGTTATATTACTTCAAATATAAATTACTCAGTGTTTACTGAACTATAATATAAATTTATTCAGCAAAATAAATAAGTAGACATAAACTTAAATAATGATAGTGAAAACTAATAAAATTCACTAACAATTCGGTAAAGAGAATTATCTACTCAATATTTTTTTTAACAATTCCACTAAAGCTGCGATGGCCAATAAGTCGAGAGCGTAGCTGTCCCAAGTAGCCCGCCTGATGCTTCGAAACAGGAATTGAGTGCGGTTTTTGTTATCTATCCATTCTCTTTCCTTTTTCATACACATTATATTGTGCTTTGAATTATTTCACTTTTTTATGAAAACTATGCTCAAACGAAGACCGCTACGAGTACTACGATTGATTTCAGCAGAAACAGTGTCAGATTACCCTATAAAAAAATGAGCCGCGCCCTTGGGGCCTCAAAAATAGCTTGAACAATATAATCCGTATATCTTTTGTTCAGATTTTTATTATTTTACTTGGAATTCTCTAACATTTTTAAGTTATCTAAAAAACAGGGTCTCAAAATTGTATTGCGCCTGTGGCCTCCCACGTGCTTAATCCGCCACTGACTATGAAATCGCCTGCAGAGGTCTTATTTTGGCAAGCCATGCACTAGAGACACTTGTATTGGCAGCCCACCGCTGCATTTAAGACACTGTTTGTCTTAAATCGAATCAAATGAATATGTATACCAAATATCCAAAAAGAAACGATGGTAATTATTGACTGTATTAATAATTATCCCTGGAATATTCTTCACAACTGCATTGCTATTAAAGATAATTAAAAAATGATAATGAATTTGGATTTTTTCATCCATCAAAGCGTTTACGGCATTTAGTGTATGTAATCTACCTATTTTGAATGTTAACATGTCGCAAACGGTGGCTAGTATTATGATATGCCTAATGAACGAGTGCTACGGCGAACCACTTGCTGCTTGGTGCAATTTGGTAGAATTTATGACATTGTTTAGTATGCACAGCATAGGTAGGTACTTGTATAGGTAGGCATATCGTTTTCCGTCTATCCATCCGTCTACCGATGGCGTGTTTCCTTCTCATCGTGTTAACACCCTCTCGCGGTTACCCGACGCATAAAAAATATCTTTCGCCATATGTGTCCTCTCCACAAGCCGGGAGCATATATGCAATATGTGTTTAATAGCAGAGCTATATTTAGATACATCGCATTTGTTATGCAACGTCATACTTCCATTAATTGAGTTGTAAAGTCGCTAGAATGCGTTATCTTTCTACAAACTACATACATATTTTGTTTATTTTAATTGAAATTTACAACTATGGTAAACAGCTTAACGTAGCTAAATAATCTTAACAAAAAATATACGTTTTGTTCATTGAACTTACCCCGTATGAACAAAGTAACTGCTGAGTAGGTCTGTTCATTACACTCCTACGTCCACAGTCAATGATATTTTTAAATGAATCAACGTAATCAAAGTTGTCTTTTGTATGTGTCTTTATGGTTAATTAATACATAGTAAAAGTGATAAAAAGGTTTCTCATCCGTTTAATTTATATGGTAGTACCCAGTGGAGTAGAAAGCGTTTACCTTACCAACAGTTCGTTTTATTTAACCGAGAGTGTCTCAGGAATAACTGCCCGATACTTCTTGGCGTGCACTTTTCACCACTCTCCGTATGACAATGAAATTTTTAAAAAGACGACTTATTTATATCAGTTGCAGTGACGTTACCATGAGCATGCAGTATTATAAATGAGCGTTACTAATTTTCGAGCCTCACCTTACTCCAAAATTATTTTTTATTTTATTCATTTATCGAGATGCCGTAAATTTACCGATAACGATAAAATGTTTTTATTTATTCTTTGCGCATATATAATCTCTATCTTACTGATGGTCTTCTCTACTAATACCAAATAATAATTTAGTTTTATATTTTACATGACTTGGACTAGTGATTTTAATACTGGCCGAATTTATCATTAGCGGTATTTCAGTAATTCAAATTAAATACCAGTATTGCAAAATCAATTCCGGTATTGCAAAAAATGTTTATGAAAAGGACAAATATGATCAATTGGGATCCCAATACCGGGTGAATAAATCAAAATCACGTCATAAAAATATATTACAATCATTTACAGGTGCATCAATTATGAAACTTTTCAATATTGATACAACGCCTAACAGTTTTTAAATAGTTCAATTAATCAAAAGAAATATATTATAAATTGTGATTGTTACTATAGATTCAAAATTCGCTTTAGTTTATTTTCAACACCGGTATTTTGTTATTGCAAAAACACCATAACCACCGGCTTATCGGTTTCGGTAAAACTGGTATTTCAATCCCTAGTCTAACCAATGTTTTAATACCGGTAATATTACGTTGTATTCTTTTTTTTATTCCTACTAAATCCTAAGCAATAAACCGATTTAAGATATCTGTATCAAGATACAAATAATTGTAATGTCATAAACGAGTCGGCTACCGTTGTGATGATGACCCTAGATTATTTTAAAAAGGATACAGAGTGTTCAGAGTATTTTTTTATAGAACGTTTCAAGAGATATTTTTTGCTACCTGCTGTCATAATCGCTTGACGAAATAATTGCGGCGCAAAGTTTTGAACAAATATGATTTTGTATGTAAAAAAATCATCATCGGTGAGCTAAGCTGGTGGAAAAACATTCTTATAAATATGTATTATACTTCAAAATAATGTTTTTACATTCTGTTATTGATTTCTATTTAAATATGTATCTTAGTTGTTAAAAATTAAATATTTTCCAATCAATACATAATTAATGTTTTTTTTATCTACAATATCTCCGCTCTCAATGTAGAGCATATCAATAGCTTACTTCTATAGTGCTACAACTAAAAATTGGTGGTTTTGAGATATGGCTGACCAAAGTTTTGACACCTCTAAACTGAGTTGTAAAAAATTGATCAATATTATTTATCTCATTTTTTTAATGAATCATTTAGTCATTTATTTTAATTCAATTCAAATTTATTGGAACGTTGACAAAACCGTATAACGATATTTCGAGTTATATAATATATAAAACTGTGAGAAGATTGTTTATATTTCCTCATTTTCATATGCAAACATCTGATTACTGAAATATAACTAGTATTTTTTTCTATTTGTACTTTTGTGGAGCTATAAAAGAGAGGTAATCGAATATAATGAGTAATATAACCAAAAACATTAAAAAAACTGACTTATCTTCCGGTATAGATATTCTCAACGGAAGTTTTTCTACGAAAACTGCCTGTTGTTAAATTGCTTGACCTCTCTTTTTTCGAAAAGGGCAGGAATAGAAAGAATAAGATTAGGACAGGACTAGTGGAAAGCTAATCGCTCTCACTGCACCTCTTATTTTTAGGATTGGAAGGGTTGGAAGTAAATTTTCAGACAACACAAACATTCATGCCTTGGAACAGAAATCGACGAATCGATTGAAAAAATGCTGTTCGTATTGGTATTTGAAACCGTGAAATCCAACGAAGAAGCCAACGACTTTGACCATTGCGCTATGGACTCAACAAAATTGAATTGGTACGAGGTAATTTCCAAAAATTTTCAACCCATTTTTAGCCGTAGGCTTCTAAAATATGTTCCAAAAAAAATGTAAAAATGTATATATATAAAAAGTGTAAAATATGTAAAAATGTATGTATAATGTAAAAATGTATAAAATAATTCAGGGTTGTACCTTATACTTTTGCTGTAAATCAGCCGCGGCTGATGGCGAGTGCATCTTTAGGTTACTTGAAAAGATGACATTATGAAATATTTTTTTAATAACTCTATAATATTCTCAAGACCGATTTGGCACAACGAGACAACATTATCTACTGAAAGACTGCGTTTAAGCTGCCCTTTTGCCGAGTCCAAAACTGGTCTCGATCATATCATACAATTAAATTGCGAAATACGTTCGAAAAAGTGTGCTTTATTTTTTATAAATAGAATGCCTTTCCACCTAGAGTTTATATTTTTCAAACAATACATACACAAAAGACTTTACATCTAATATCACACTTATGACAAGATTCAGTAAGGCTACGAAGCAGTAAACAAGATTAACATTTTTTCACATCTCGAATACAAAAACGATTTTTTTATCGACTCCTTTTCTAATTAAATTCCAATTAGCTATGTAGCAAAAAAACGAATGATTATTCTTTTATTTTAAAAATCTGCAATTAGTTGTATCACACAGAAACTAAGTTTCAAAATTATTGTCAGACTCAATCTCTATCTGTGACGCAAATCCATATTTTTTTCTTTCTTTTTACAGATTCAATTTGAAAGTTACATCCACTTATTGTCATAACTAAAATAATCATGTATTCCTTATTATTTTTTAACTATTTTTATAATATTATTTTGCCATTTATTTTTTAAAAAACATACGTTATATCTACAAAAAAAAATCTACAGCTTTCACTGACTGCTAGAGTTTATGAGTGTGTGTGTGTGCTTATTATATGTTTCCGACCGTAGATGTTAAGACTTCTGGCTTAATAATTAAAATTTATTTTCAAAATTATATAGATATCTTTTATGCCGACGGCGGTAACGTGTGTATGAAAATAAAAACACCTTAAATATCGCAGTGGCGTGTTGGTTTACTCGTTAAAATTTATTGAAAATTCACTAAGCATGTCTTAAATATTAAATACATTAATCACAACACTTACTGCGCACAATTTTCCATTTTTGTATTACTATATTTTAGATTTCTTTTTGATATTTTAAGTATTTATAATTCAATAACAAAACATTTAATTTATAAACATACTTCAAAACATTAAAATAGTTTACATGTTCATATATCAAATCGTCAAAAAGTAATACTTCGTCACCTACCAATTGTTATTAGTGATTTACGTCATTTTGCTGCATGTCAAATGATAAATTAACAAATCCGAGTATGCAATAGATAGATAAACAAGATCAGATATTGAAGCAATTTAAGAGAACCTAAAATAATATTAGTTGTTTATAAAATAAAAGATAAATAAATATGCGTTGGTTGTGAACTGATTTTATAAAAAGAGACACGGTATATTATTTTATTTTCAGGTATCACTTTTAAGGTGTTCACTGTCAATACTTGGTGGAAGGGCATTATATAAAAATAATAAAACATTTTTAGTACTTTTTCCACATAAAATTTATTAGATCAGGACCGGTTCCGCTCATCATGACTCATGGCAATGCTCATCATGAGCGAAACCGGTCCTGATCTAATAAATTTTATGTGGAAAAAGTACTAAAAATGTTTTATTATTTTTATTATTTTCAGGTATTAAAATTCAGAAAAATATTGATATTAAAAAACTAAAAAATAAATCAAACAAATTTAATTTTATAATAATAATAAATGAAAATTATTTGACTGTAACGCTGTGTTACCAATATATAATTAAACACATTTTTATGTTAACCAAATATTTGATTTCTAATCATTTAAAAAAACACAAAATGTCTTTATGGTCATTTCACTTATTGTTACAGTTCACAGTATTGTTAATTGCCAATGTAATTTTACTTTATAAAACCTCTTTCCTTTTATCAATTTTGATGAAATTAACACAAATAAAACAAGACTTCAAATCAATCAATCAAGTCGGTAGTATTTATTCTCTATATTCTATGTTTCTCTGGCAATCATTTATTAATAACGCCACTGATAAAAAAGTGTGGTCCACATTTTTAAGGACTATTCTCAAAACACTTAACACCGCTACGATTGTTTAAATCTGTCGAAGCCTACGGCGCTAAATTCAACCATCGTGGCGTCCAGTAGCGGTCGATCAGTGTGTAACATATATTTTTTCACACGGAAGCATAAAACAGGTTAAATTTAGTAAAGGGTCGAATAAATTGCTGTTTGAACGTATTTTTACAAGTTTTTAAATTTACATATATAATTTAAATTTTACACTGAAACGTTTTTCAGTCGAGCAATGTAAAAGAGCAACCTAATTTATGCGTCAAAATATGTTTCCATTTTTCATTATTAGTAAGCACTTACGATAGTTAAAATAATATAACCACTATTGTAATGTATCACACGTAACTATTTATATTCAACGAAAACTATTACAATATAGTTTATTTTAAATATAACAATATTTATTTTCATTTGTACGTGGGAAAAGTAATAATTTTATTCACGAATGACGGAATGTCGTGTGTTTATTTCCGTACTACAGTGTAAAACAGTAAATTTAAAAATCGGTTATCACAAAATAAAAATCTAGTATGTACTAAAAAAATCCATGTAGTTTCATACATTTGTTGTCTTTCAACATGAATAAAAATTACATTACAATTTTTAATGGTATGTGAAAAAGGAGTGTATCTACTGTGATGTACTTGGTAATGTGTTGACTGCCGAGAACATTAAATTTTAATAGTAAATGTTCCATCAATTCTGCTATTACGACATCTAAAACATTGGTGAATATTTTTCATATGCATCGCGTAACACGAAAAAATATTTCGATGCCAGTGGATTACCACTGTATTTTTATATTTTAAGTTGAGCCCAAAAAAATGCACGAAAAACTTTGAATTCCTTTTGATATCCGGAGATGAACCGGAGATGAACACTCTTATTTAATAATGATGATACAACTTCTTCGTGTGATATTTTTTTTCATTATTTTAATAAGATTAACAAAACATAAACCGTTTTTAGCCTGATTGTATGTATATTAAATTAAATCTTAAGAAAATTGAATAAAGAAACGACGTACCTACATATTTCATGTATATTAATTGGGCTGTTTTCTTTAAACTAGCGACGCTTCGTTGATTTCAGGTAAAAATACTTATAGTTAACTTGGAGAATAAAGATAAGTTGGTCCGGTTTTTAATTATCAGGATACTTCCAATGACATATTGCTACCTGTGCAATAAGGATAAATAAAAAAAAATACAAAAATCCATAATTCATAGATATCATTGCTAAAATATGTATGACAATATTTTATCCACTTACCGTTAAGTCTATCTTTGACAACTTGATGAGCAAACGCAGCAGCCGCAGCCTGTCGAGGGTCTAAAGAAAGACCCCAAGGAAGACCTCCCATCGCCCTCTGTGCAGGAACTCTCAATACGCCTCCTCCACCACCATAAAGTCCGTAACCGACCCCCATAGGTCCCATAAAACAATTCGGTATCCCGCCTTCTCGCAATCTTCTATATTCTTCCCTAGCATTGTCCATTTCACTACTGTCGACTCCATTTTCGGGTTCTCTCAGTCTTCTAAATTCTTCTCTACCACCTTCAGAATCATTATCATTGTCATTGTCACTTCTTAATCTTCCTTCTTCGTCCGTTGTATCTTCGTTTGAGTCTCGTCTGTGTATTCTGTCCATCAAGTCGTCGACTCCTCTTCTAGCCGCGTTGACCATTCCTTTTTCATCGTCAAACGATTTACCGAGAAGTCTTGATATACTGAACGGTAAAGAAATTTGCGCAGGGTGTGTTTGCGGGTTCGTCAAATGATTCCTGTGAATCTCCGGCGACGTAGAGTGGATCTCATGCCTGTTTCTTGGGCTGTAGGGTTCGGTTCGATCCGATTCTCTATCAGACAGATCACCATTACCGGACAACCGACTGTCCGTGTCCACGTTTATTTCTTCTTGCTCGTCTTCCGAATGAATGGACGACATTGTTCTTTTTTTTTTTTTTTCACTTATTCACTTCTGTGGGTTGATCTTGCGATCGTTAACCCTGTATTGTTTTTGTTAAATATGTATCATCACGCCATACCTATTGATATAACAGCTTTCAAATTATTGTTATTTTATTGTGTAATAGTTTTGACCACCTTTTTGTGTCATAATAAAAAATAATGGTATCTAGGCCTAACTACCTAAAGATCTATGACGTGATAGAGCACAATTTTCTTTGTCATCTAATTATTTAAAAAAAGAAAGAGATTGTTCGTTACGCTGTTCAAATTTGTAATCGATTTATTTTTTAAACATCAAATTTGTCACGCTGATAAACACGATCATAATTTTTTAATCATACTCACTCAAATAAGTTTTTAATGAAACGCTGAAATAATTGACTTTGTATTTAACATTTTTTTACGTGTCTCTTGTTATTTCTATAGATTTTAACGAGACAATTACCGAATAAAACTCTACTATATTACGCTAAATAGAAACAGTTACATAAAAAACATTCTCGTAGAAAATTCTATCTATATTAAACTTTTCGTTTTATTAAATTGTAAAGCATTCTCAAAACGATAACAGAATAATTATTATTATTAGAAATGTAAACTGTATTGCTTTTGTAATAATATTTCAATTTTTCTATGAGATATTGATTGTTATGCTCAATTATTAAAACAATTATTTCACAAAATACGTTGGTACTCATCTATGATAAAATGACAAGTAATAGTATTTGAATATTTGTCGCCAAAAAGTCGCAATATACTTAGGAGTAAAACCCTCCTAACCCACTTTAAGTATTTATTATAAATTTAATTAATAATATGTATCTACGAAAGAAAATTTGAATCTTGTTTAAAATCTTATACTACACCAAATTGCGCTCTATACATTTAATTGCAATGATTTTGTAAACAAATTCAAACGTTTCAAATGAGATTGATAAAAATTCCATCAGGCACCGTTCGTCCAAAGTAAATATGAATTATTATTTGAAAACAAAAATATGTTTTACGACACGGGAACTAATATTTCAAGAGTATCTAAATGTTTGATCGTATTTTATAATTTATTATGTACCTTTGTATATTGTACAAACTCATTAAAATTGTATATAATTCCACAAAAGCGTAGCACAACACAAGTTTTGGTTATTATGTATACATTTAAAGGTCCGATATTTATTTTGGTTTGTTTTTTAATGTCTTTCCAATAAGTCAAACACTGAAATTGAAATATTATGTAAACAAAAATAAGAACCGAGAAAACTTTTCGAACTATTTCACGATTCAATGTTCTTTTATTGCATCAGATCCGAACATCTGTCAAACTCCGTTCCGCTTGCCTTCATCGACTTACTTCGTAGCCAACTAGAACTTAACTGGATTGTTAGCGATTCCCATACCCACGCAGCGTGAGTCACTATGAAAACGAACGAAGCCTGCCGGAGCGAGAAATCCGAGCGCAAACTTCAACAAAGCACACTCGATAGAAGAGTCTAGATATATTATTACTCGCTTTCCGCGGCGGAGTTGTGTATTTTAATTAGGGGGTGGATGTATTTGATGTGATTGATGTATTATTTATGTTTTAAAAAGCAATGTATATTAGTTAAGTGTTGTATGTTGGGAAGGATTTTTGTCGGACGCAATCGTGTAAGCATGAAATTAAATCAGTTAAGCTGATGGGAAATTGAATGAAACAATGAAAATGGTTAAATTGCGTCACGTTGTTCTCATTTCAAAATTCAGATAGCGCTGGGAATGCCAGGTTTATCTGTGGTTAGGTAATTATTTTACCTAATTAAATTAGAACGAAATTTCAGTTTAGGTAATTACATTGATCTTTTTTGTTTTTTCTATGTTACATTGTGCTTTAAATTAATTACGGTACAGCGTACTTTACTCTGCATTTTTTTTAAATCAGGCACATAATACAGATAAGCTGGTGCAATATGTTTTTATGTTTTATTTTAATTGTGTTCAATCTTTCAAGTGTGGTTAATTTAAAGAGTATCTTAGTTGCTTCGACAGCAGGTTGCCAGTCTTTATTTCAACCGTTCTCTATATGTATAATATATGAAAGGAAAGGATGATAGTTGACTAATTATTCATTTTACACCTAGTCTCAACATTGTTTACCGTGAGTACACTTTTAAATTGATTGAAATTCGGAGATTTGAACATTTGACAACACAACCAAGAAAGACGAAAGCGCAAAAATATTTAACACTCGTTTCTTAAATGGCTTTTACACTTACCTAGACTCAGTGGCGGATTAAGCCCTTTGGTGGCCCCAGGCGCAATAAATTTTGTAGGCCCTGTTTTTCGAATGGCATAAAAGGGCTCTAAAATTCTTCGTGAATAATAATGAAATTTGAAATTAAAATATGAGAGTGATGCTATCTTTGAGGCCCCCAAGATTTAGAGGCCCAAGCGCGCGCCTCTTGCGCTTATGGGGTAATCCGCCACTGCCTAGATTTAAACCATATTATGAATTCAATAATATATCATTATCTTATTAAAACAAATAATTAAGCACATACTTACTTCAAGACTTCCCAGATATTCTAGAGCCTTTTGCATTACAAGCGAGTTTCGCTTCTTTCTATCTTTATTTATACGTCGATTATAATACAAAATCATCACAATCGCTTCGTAAAAATATAAAATATGGGCGTTAGCAGAGAAACAACAATCCTTAATACATCAGCACCAACAAAAAATTCTTTGAAAATGTTGGGTCGTGTTTGATTTGCGTTTTTTTTATGATTGTCGATAGGCAAATCTCGCCACAAAATGGCTTTAGAGAGATAATTAATGTAATCCACAAGTGGACGGGTTTGGTGAATTTTTATAATTACATCACAATGTCCAAAATCCAGTAGCGAATCAAACATCGCTTATAATTAGAATGTGTACACGCCTCAGTAACGCGTTTATATCTTTTACATAAAACCGTAAAGCATTAATATCGTATTAATTTAAATATTGAAATAATGTTTGGTTAATTTACTTATGCGGTTTTACATTGTCAAGTAATACAGACAAGTATTCATACTAAGATACTAGTACCTACAATTATGATTGCAACGATGTCTTTAGCAGAAAGCAGTGTTTTATAAAATACTTTATTATACCTATCAAATGATTTAAAGCTCGTTTACTTTTTGCAGAATTTGAATACGTATTATTAACGAAATGGAAGTATCATGTCAAATCAGAAATCTTAATAATAATAGAAACGTATATTTCTTGTATTAAATTTTAATTAAAACAGTTTTTACTACATCACTCAGCCGCACTTGATAATTTTCACAAGTGGTACTAGTAATTTTTAGTGGAAAATATACTTACTTAAAAAAATTACTGAGAGTTCAAAAAATAGATTTACCACAGTTTTGACAATTCTTCAATTCAAAACAGACAGATATGCAAAAAATAAAACTGCAAGACAGTGCATTATAATTTTGGAACTGCCAATGAAGAAATGTCAAATTTATTTATTTCGTATTATTATACTTCAGATAATGTGCCCCACTGAGGGATGGAATAATGTTTCAATCACACCAGCGCGCACTGTCATGTTGTTAGTCAATTTTACTTATAAATCCGTAAATTGTAATACTATCACATTTTTTTTTTTGTTAAATTAATATTTATAAAAGTTTGTTCTGCTTGTTGAATTAATACTTTATTTGACAATCAGATTTTTTTACTATTGAAAATATCTTAGTAATCTCAAGAGGCAAAAATCCCGTAATTTAATACTTTTGATAATTTCATGATTGTATTGAAAGCATGTGAAGTCTCCAGTTATGAAAACTCTTATAATTCTATATTTTCAATTTCATCTAAAAGTAATAATATATGAACGAAAGTAAATATAATTCTACTTTAATTTATAAAATAATGCTGCTCTGTGTACGTTACTATAATATTACTTACTGGTTATTTTAAAAATGCAGAAGTTTTTCGTTTTATATATTATGACATTGTGAATACAAAATTAATAAGATTGTAATAAAAAGAGTTCATCCTTCATTCTGAAGCTTTCCGGAGCGTATCACCCCCACCCTACCGGAAAATATCGTCGCCATGGTAACGTTTTCGGCCAACCAAACGCAAGCTCCGCCTATTAAAGTCACTCCCACCGTTTGCAGTGATTGGCTGACAGGGTCAGATTGGATTATTAAACTGAATTGGATGAAGAGAGTGGCTATTATTATAAAAGAGCCTGAGATGGGTCTACGCAGCGTAGCTATTAACACGTCGTGGACGGGTTGGAGCATTTATTAATTTGCTTATTTTAATTTTGGATATTAATTTCGACCAGTGGCGTACACGGAAGGAATTTATAATGACGTATAATAAAATAGCCACAGAATAATTAAATAAGGTGGTGTCATATTTCTTTTATTTTTTTAATCAATTATTGGACATTTAAACTATTTATTGTGGTGGGTGCAAGCTGCTTTTTTTAAAACTTTTTGATATAATTTAAAAACCTGCCCAAATAAGAATAACAAATAGCCAAACAAATTTCAACTGTTCCATAATATGACAATGATAAGTAAGTAAAAATGGAACGGAATATAATACTTTTGGGAGAGATAAATTTTAAGACTGTATAATTATGATGTATAATTATTTCTATCATAGTTTTATTTCAAAATACTATCAAGTAATCCTAATATGGTATCTTATCGGTTGCTTACCGCTCTAATTAATGTTTACATTTATCTAATAAATTAAAAGACTTCCTCCATTTTCAATCAGCGCCACTGCACGATATGGATAGTCCCGACGGGTCACAATCAGGTTAACCGATTAGCGCCAAACACATATTTAAAAACATTTTAGTGGCGAATACAGCACAGCGCGTGAAAATACGTTTGTTTTTTGACGCTTTGTCGTGTTTTTTCCACCCGTTAGATATTCAAAAATAAGATAATTTTAAAATCTTTTGCTTTTGTTTTTCAATTCGTATCACTCGAGTGTGAGTAAATAGAAAAAGAGAGGTTTTGCCTGTGTGCCTATGAAAGTGTAACATATACGTATTTATACGGGTTCGAAACGCAGTAGTCAACGTAGTTGGCTTACGTGACAGATCTTACAGGTTCGAATCCTAGTACGAACAGCATTTTTTCAATATATTTATAGATTTCTATTCGTAGGCATAGGTTTTTTTGATGTCTAATAATTCTCTCCTACCCTTTCAATCCTAAATAACGAAGCGTAGCGAGAGCATTCACCTAAACCAAGGGTCATCAAACTTTTTGGGAAACTGGCCGTTAAACGTTAGTATTCTTATTATAATCTTATTAGAATATTTTAAAAACCAGTCTATAATATGTCAGGGCATGGATTGAAATATTTGGAGGTCTGTATCCGACCCACGGGCCGTAGTATGGTGATTGCTGATCTAACCACTTAATCAACTGAGTATCAAACAGTTCTCATATAAAAAAAAACCTTTGTTTAGATACCTTCATTAGGAAGCCGTGTGTATCACATTGGGAGTGGACATACTTATATGTCCACACTGTGGGAAAATACTTATTATAATTGACTTGAAAAATTTCTGGCCCACTAATCCATCTCTGACCACCGTAAACATTCAACTTACGTTTCTGCGATCTTATCAAATTAAAAATAAAATTACTTAAAAAAAAAATTGAAATGAACACTAGCTATTTTATCATATAACTACCTACTTACCATCTACCTAGGTAACAATTATCCTAATCTATTATTTTGTCTAAAGGCATTTAAAGTTAATACAATTCTATTCCATTCAGGCACCTACCTACCTAAGCATTTGTTCTTTTAAATTATACATCTTCCAGATATTGATTTGCAATATCCGGCATTTTATGACGGCTTTAAATCGAATAAAACAGCAGCTCTTAAACTGTGCAGAAAGATTTATATGATAATAATATATTGCTACATTGGCTCAGCAACGTTTATGTTTACATGTTTTTTTTTAACCCAGGTCAGCTTAAAATGCGAAGCATATGGACTACTTAGTGGAGCTTATTTCAACAAAAGTTATCTTTGAGACGAGAAACGTTTGATTCTCAGTTGTTTAACCGCTTTTTCCGAAGAAAGTGCGGGATAGACGATTAAGGAAAGGTCAGAACTAATGGTTAGATAATCACATTTGCTATGTCGCGTTCTTAATATCAGGTCGGCACACAGGGAATTGCAGAAATCACAGATATTCATGCCTTGGAACAGAAATACATAAATCAATTTATAAAAATTATCTGTACTAGGATTAGCACCCATAAGCACTGTAACCGTAGTCTTTATAATATAGATTTTAGCTCACATAATATGTAGGTTGATTAAATACTTGAAATAATTATCTAGCTTAAAAAATGGATTGTAATTATTTTGGTAAATAAATAAATAAGTATATGGTATATTAGCGTTTGGTGAGGAAAAATAACGTCGATAGAACGGCCATTTTTTTTTTAACATTTAAGATTATGGAAAAAGTTTATCTAGCTGGTTTAAAATGGCTTTAAAAAATTACACTTGTGGATTGGGTGGTTTTCACTGGTACAAGTAAACTTGATTTCGATTTTGTTGAAAATACAATAAAATACACATTTAATATGTATATTTTATATTTTAAATTTTTTATCACAACCATCCGTACAAATAATATTTTATTTTAATTCAAAAATGAAATATTGCAGCCAAACAGAGTTCTGTGTGGAGCTTCACTATAAGAGAAAATGGTCTAACCGAAAGTTCATTTAATTCTAAGCCGTTTGAATTTTGAAAACTTCGTTTGGACATTACGTTATATTATATTTTCCAATGTGGCTCTATATGTGCCTACTATTCATTGTTTATTCTCGCCAATAAGGATTTATTATAATATTGTAGTAATTTCACAACATGCTCAGATCATGTCTGTATTAAATTCAATTTATTTCTATCTCACATAATCTTCAAACTATAAACATCAGTAAAACTAAATAAAAAAAATATGTACCCTCTGTAATAAAAGTTAAAAACAAAATATTTTAACATATCGCATCCCTAGCTTTAGTCGAAAAATTGTCATTTTGAGTTAATATTGGAGGAAGGTCAAACATGTCATTATTTACATTTTCAAAAAGTTTCACAAGTGGTAATGAATTCGCTGCGAAATGAGGTTATAAACAAATTGACAGTTTCCCATACTATTACTTGAAAAAAGTAGATAGTTGTACTGTGGCAAATTGGGCCATGGCGCCCGCCGACTGATTCCGATGCGCCTGCCAACTAATTCATCAAATCGGTAAAATCCTACGATTTTGGATTTCAAATTCCTCAGTGAGCTAAAAAAAACGAGTTCCGGAGATATTTTGGGGAAAAAGTATAGGGATTTGAGAATCTCAAATTCTTCGGTGCTCGCCGCTCTACCAATATTTTATATTGCGCTCTAGGGTCCAAAAAGGTTGGTAACCCCTGTACTAGGGTAACATGACAAGTTATGAAAAGAATCACGCTATAATATTTTAATTCCAATTATCTCAGAATACCATTTTTTGGCTTATCATAGTTTGAAAATAAGGGTGCGAAATGGATTAACATGCTGATAGATAAATTATATTTACATAGTACATATAGGTAATATTCATAACATTTCATTATATTTTTTTGTTCGTCAGAGATTCGCAAAAGTTTGAAAACCATTTTAGCGAGCGATATAACGTAATTGACCATTTGCGCAAATGTTAACGTCACGTAAACCATTTTGATGGCAATAAATAATAAAAAAAGCGAATCGGCGCCGTATTTTTATTTTACCAGACCGCTTCTTTTGTTTTACGTTATTTCAGATAATTTAAAATAAACGAAACAAAAGCATTCAAATAACAACTAACTAGGCACGATTGGAAAAATGTAGCAGTGGCGTGTTTTAAATTATAAATATCTTTTTCCATTGTTTTTTTTGTTATTTGGTAAAAAGTATGTCAAACTACCGAATAATTTAATTACGGTGATATTTACTTGGTCCTTGACTTGAATAAAAAAATCAATCTTTTTCATATGATTTCATGTTTATCATTTTCAAAAAATTCATCACTAATCGATATATATTTTTTAATCGTTCTAAATTTGGGCTTAAGAGCTACCAAGAACAATGCTTAAAGCATATTTTCTCAACCTTTTTGGGCCCGTGGCCATTTTTAAGTCTCATATTTTTCCGTGGCCCCCATACCTTTTTTATATAAGCTTTTCGATACTAAGCTGAACGACTCTAAAATAATTTTCAAATCTTTGAAAATTTTGCTCGTTGGATTTCCCATAATGAAAAGACGCGAGACCCTTTTTTTAGCTCTTCCAGGATTTTCCCGTGGCTCCCCAAAACTGTGCTGTGGCTCACCTAAAATTTTATTTTTCTGTGGCCCGCTGGGAACACGCTGAGGCCTCCAACGGGGCGTAGCATAACAATTATAATTCATGTTTTTCATATGTCAAAACGCCAGATTTGATTATTGTTCCAAAAACATACTTAAAATCACAAGTCACAAAGGGTTTGATTTTTTTTTCTAAACTATTCTAACGTTAGGGCTGCAGCTTGCACTTAAACTCGTGCATAATATAAGTGTGTTCCTCTTGCGGCGGCGCTGCGTACACCACTGACATTATTTTAAGAACGTATTCGACACTCGTGCAAGAATTTTAATATTGAGGCTATATAATACCAAGTAATAGTCGTTTTCTATAGATCGATAGATGGCCAGAAATAATACTCTCACGTATTAAAGACATGGAGTACCCATTGCCGAAAGCCATTAGCTCACAATCTTAATGTCCATACAGGAAACTTACCACCTGTCTATCTTCTAGTAAATAAATGCAAATGTTAATACATTTAGATTTTTTAACCCAAATACTGTCATTTTTTGTTCGTAGAAAGGCATTATATTATATTCATAATAATCAAATTCACAGAGCTTGTTTCAAAATTGGATAAAATTATCGAAAAGATTTTCAATCAGTGAATTAGTGAATCTAATTTTAGGGATAAGTTTTTTTATTAATTTATTAAATAAGTACCTACTATGGGTTGAGTTTCATTTTTAAAAATATAAATAATCAAACTAATTTAAAGACATTTTCCCCTTGTACTACCCTTTATTCTTAACCACAACATCCTCATCTAATAAAGATTGCATTTGTAGAAGCAAGTCAGTAGGAGCATTAAAAAAGGATGAATTGAAATTGATGAGAGTGAGAGAGGTTCTGATTGATATATTCTGACTCTTTCCAGAACCCGAAAACGATTTGTGGTTTCGGAAAAATGACGCGGCGTGCTTGAAAACTGTCGGCAATTATCTGTCTGTCTGCGGAAGACCGAGGCCGTAATGTTTTGAGAGGGACGGAACGCATAATGTCGTAGCATTGATTCAATTCTTCGCATTATGTATCTTATACAATTGCATTTAAATCATACTTTCATTAAATATTTGAACAATCTCTTCAAAATTATTTATGAATATATCGCTGATGCTCTGGCATTATATTTTAAGTTATGTCTGAAATAATTGTTTCAATTAAGTCAATGTTTAATTTATGATACGCTCAATCGCATAGAATCAATAACACACTGTATACATATCTATACTAGTTATAAGATTTAAGTTTTAAAAATATTAACTGAAAATGAAATTTATTATTTTTTTCATTTCAGATTTTTTTACGTTTAAGTGTGTGTTATCATGCATTTGGTTCATTGTAATGCATATATCATCCAGTTTATAAATCAAAATACTTCTAAAATTCAAAAATAAAGTTCAATAAAAGTTTTGTGAAAAATTTTGCGCTCTATGAGTCCAGTAGTCAGATAAATGACAAAAAAACTAATCCCGATAAACTTCTAAAGAATAAAACAAAATATTTGTATTTTCTTGTTCATTACACGAATATTTCTTAATGTTGTACTACTGGACCCAATCTAAATAGGTACCTAATCTGTAAGCATGTATATTATTCTTGGGCGCATATAAACAATACTTGATGTATTATAATATCGACTGTGGAAAGAAAAAAAGACGTAACCCTCAGTTTTTCTAAAACAGCTTTTTTCGACAATCACAATGTATACAACTTGACACACGTTCTATTAAACGGATGAAAGCTGAAAATCCCGAATTGGTATCTAAGTTTACCTTTTAAGTTTGAAAAAAATGACCTTGTAAAAAGTTAAAACCAAGAAAAAAGACTCAAAAAAAGGTTTAACCTAGACCAGTGCTTCCCAACCTGTGGTCCGCAGGTTTTTCACGGGGGTTCGCAAAAATTTTCATTCTTTTAACATTCTTTGTGTAAAAGTACGAAGAAAAAATCGGGGGTCCCCAGATTTTGTTTTCAGATTTAGAGGTCCGCGGCATGAAAAAGGTAGGGAAGCACTGACCGAGACAATTTCCTTAATTAATATTAGGTTATGTCAATTAAACACCAGTTTCGGTACACTTCAAGGTTGTGTATATTTCATAATTTTCATATGGCCCAAAATCATCAAAACACGTTTTTGGCACCTCCTGTAAAATTTTATATGTGTGGGTTACGTCCTTTTTCCTTTCCACAGTCGATTTGTAATTTGTTTTTGGAACTTAAAACTGATTTTGGTGTGGGAAACTGAAAGGGTATTTTTTGAACATTCATGAAGGGCTGCATTACGTATTGTGATGGTATTTTACAAAGGTTTATGAGCGTGAGGCATTGACGTAGCAATTTTCTAACTATAAGTCTTTTCCTGGATTCATTATTCTTTTGTTAGCCTCTCGGATAAGCGAGGCTAAGAAACTTATTAACTTAACAACTTATTTTGAGATTTCTCCATTAGAAGATCAATTGATTCACAATTGTTGCGGGCACGGGTGGTGTATACGTATATTTATTAATATGAATCACTACTCTGCCGGGTCCTATGTTGCAGCGGTTAGCGTTGCTGGCTTCCGTGCCGGATCTCACGGCTTCGAATCCCAGTACGAACAGAATTTTTTTCGACTTATGTTCGAAGGCATGAGTGTTTTGTAATGTCTTAATTTCCTTCCCACTCTTCCCATCCTTCAATAAATGAGCGTAGCGAGAGCGATTAGTAAACCACTAGTCTTGTCCTAGTTTTATCATTCTATCCCTACTACTCTATTAAGAAAAGAGAGGTTGAGCGACTGACTAACAAATAGCTCTCGTAGAAAAAATCTGTTGTGATGCAATATGCTCCACATTGGGAGCGGACATGAATATAAAAAAATCCCCACCCAAAAAATATACATATGGCTAAACTTCCCTCTGGCAACCTTTACGCGCCTCTATAAATTGCTACTTCTGAAACAATAATTATGGTTGTAACTCTGTGCATTTTTTTCTACAGCCATTCCTTCTAGGTTTTTCCATACCAACCATAAAACGACACTGTTTCAATAGCACCAGAAATTTTATTTATTGTTTGAATATGTTGGTGTTCCTATAAGTATAGGTACAACTTTTAATATATTTATACTAAACATCGTACGTCACTGCCTAAAATTTGGTGATCCCACTTTAAGACGACCCACTACAAGTTCTAAACAATGATTCAGTTTTTATCGTTTCAGATACGTTTAAATAAAAACAAATTTAATAGCAGATAATACGTCCGTAACCCTTTAAATGACAGTCGTCAGATAAACGCATAATTACACTCCGAAAATAATTTGCCTTAAACGCAGATAAAACGTAAAGGGATGTGTAATCTCGTGTAGAGATAATATTATTTTGACAAGTGTGTGCGTAGATACAAAAATATTCTACTATATATTACTTTTAAGTATTGGAAACATTATATACCTATTTAAATGGATGTCATCATCGACAGCAACAGGAACAGTTCTGTCTCCTCTCAAATGATATTATCTCATTGCATGATTCTTGGCTCATCATTCGCTTCCACAGGCTTTGTAAAATAGTATTTAATTACATTAAATTATTTAATTACGTGCTTTGCATTTTTGAAAGACATTTTCTGACTATGTATATCGTTATATATATCTATAATCAGCTGGGGTCTACCAATACGCTCTCTTAATATCAGAACGAGTAAAGTTGGAAAACATTACATGCACTTGGATGAACATTTTTAGTATTAGGTTATAAAATCTTAATTTCTTTGTCACTAAATTATTTGCTATCTATAAAATTTTTAATTAGTGAACTAGACACCTTGATTCGTGGACATTTAATTAATTTTATAATACACCTATCCCTCGATTTACACGGTAGATAGGTTCCTGAGAAAAACGTGTAAATCGAAATTGTATATTTCTTAATGTAAAACCGTGTAAATCGAAAAGTACACAAAAAACGCATAATTTGGGTGTTTTCTAAAATACATAAAAAAACAAAATTATTTAAAAGTATAAACATACGTATTCTTTTATTAATTAAATACAGGTAAAGCTTATAGAGTAACAAAAAAATGAAATCCAAAAGATTCATTAAATAAATATTGCAACGGTTGGTGGAGTTTTTATCATTCATCACTATCACAAATCACTGTGACTTGACTTGATGACTTGCTGTGAAAGTATGCTTCTTTTCAGATGAAGAGGAGGATGGTATCTTCTATTTATTTTTTTCATAAATCCGCAATGCTTTATTTGTTATAGCATTGGTATCAATTGGCATCCGTTTTTGAGTTTGGTCCTCTATCCAAATCATTAATGCCTTCTCCATGTTTTCCATTGCAATATCTCTGATATATGACGTTGTGCTCGTACTCGTAGTTCCAGCTGCTACACTCTTTCTAATTGAGTTTTCATTTTTTCTAATGGTTCTTATTGTAGCTTCATTCATGCTATATAATCTAGCAACATCTATTCCTCTTTCTCCGTTTTGTAAAAGATCCAATATTTTTATTTTTTTGCTAACGAAATAACTTTTCTTTTTACTTCTTTCGACATAATAAGGCTACAAATATTATTCAAGATATAAAACACATAATTAAAAATTATGTACTCGTTTTTTACTTACGAATATGAAGAATTAAAATTTTCAAGTTAACTTTTTTAAACCGTGTAAAAGCGAAAACGTGTAAAAGAAGTACCGTGTAAATCGAGGGATAGGTGTACAGTCTTTTAATATATCTGATGTTTTGATCTCAGAGTTTGAGAACCATCATGAGCGTCTAAATCAAAAAATACGAAGCTTTATTTAACACTGCGTAGATACATATGTATATTATTTCGAATACATTTTTTAAATAGGCAATTCTGAGTAGAATTGAATTAAATTCTGAAAAATGGTGACAGGGGGGAATGTAGTGTATAATGTTTGGAGTCAGTAATCTAAAGAAATTGACGCCAGGTACTGATTTTATTTGAGAATATTGTTGTGCTTAAATTTAACAAAGGGCTCGCGCGAACCATTCCGACCCCTTTCCAGCTTACTCCAGTCTATAATACCTACTTATACTTTATTGACAATGAAGCAGCGGTGGGCTGCCAATATCTTAAGAAGGGGCTCGGTAAATCTTATCCATTTATTCATATCCATTTTCGCTCCCAATGTGGAGCATATGGCCTCCTAATGAAGGTATCTCAACAAGAGTTTTTTTTCTACGAGAACTGTTTGTTACTTAGTCGTTCAACATTTCTTTTCCAAAAAAAGTACAAGGGATAGAATAATAAGGCTAAGACAAGACTCTTGATTAACTCGAACCCATGAGGTCCAGCACGGAAGCCCACAACGCTGAATGAAAAAATGAAGGGTCTTGTTTCATAATAAAATTTAACCATCTACAAAAATTGCAGTTAAGTGCTGATTTGATCTAATACGAACGATTTTCTTATATTAACAAGGGGCCTCGCCGGACGCGCTGAAATTTAGCAAGGGGCTCACGAGACCCCCCCCCCCCCCAGCCAACTCCTGCAATGAAGCGAAAAGAGTTTGCTAAATACCGTAGTGGGGGTTCTATTTATTCTACATATAATTATATCAATTCTTAAGAATAGATACTTAAAGGAGAATAATCATAATTTTGTTATTGTTCAATTATTAAGTATCTAACAAAATCATTAATAAATTTTGGCTTCTAGTGAAAGAGTCGATCAAATTCTAGATCAAGATTTTGTTATCGTTTGTTCCTAGTCACACATTTGAACTATTTTTTGACGATTAGTTATCACTATTATAATACTGGAACAGTTGATAGTATTGAAATCAATTCACGCTTATCGCTTAAAAAACAAGGAAATATTAATTTTAGAATTTTCAATATTTACTTTTAATAAAGAATGCTTTTTGTGTTAAGCGTTCGCAAAATGTTGAATTATTGATTTTGTACGCTACGATGTCACAGACTAAATAATTTTAAGTATTTCTAAATATGATAATCGGATTGCGCTGAAAAAGTCTGAGAAGCGATGTGCTTTATATTAAACTATAAATACAAATTCGACATCTTAAATTTAGGATGTTTTTTTACATTTTTTTATAATTTAATTTGACTCTAGAAGTGTATCAAAGGCAGTTTTCAAAATGTTGGTTGTAACAGGTAAATTGATAGTAGTACGTGACATTCACACTGGGCTTTTGATGTCTACCCCTCTACCTGCTAGTAAGGTAAAAGGTGCCACGATACAGCGTCGGTCTTCAACTACATATGTATGTACATACATATTACGATAAAATAGCAAAACTTTAATAATCAACAAATTTATAGTTTAAATAAATCCTAATTTGTGTTTTCTGCATATTTTCAAAGGTTGAACAATTTGTTAACCCTTTCGTTACCACGTGAATGCCATCTGACAAACGCACGCATCCACACAGATGATAATAATAATAATAATTGCAGGTGAGCATAGCCGCAACATCGCGCATCACTCGATTTCCGAAGCGCACATCAAATAAAGTGGCATAGTGGGGAAGCTTTATCCAATGCGAAATGAATAAATAAATAATTCTAGTCTGGGCTTTCGTGCCAGACCCCACGGGTTCGAGTCCCAGTACGAACAGGATTTTTTAGATCGATGTTTCGATTTCTGTTCAAAAGCATGGGTGCTTGTGATGTTCCTCCCGCCATTTCCGATCCTCTAACAACTGGGTGTAGTAAGAGCGATTAGTTAACCACTAGTCATGTCATAGCCTTATCCTTCTATCCCTACTACTCTCTTTAAAAAGAGAGAGGTTGAGCGACTGAGTAACACACAGTTCTCGTAGAAAAACTTCTGTTTAGATACCTCCATTAAGAGGACATATGCTCCTCATTGGCAGCGGACATGGATAAAAATTAATCTTAGACCGTCATTAAAAGTAGTTTATACAATATAGCGTTAGCTGGATCAACCTTCGAGTCAATGCGGCAAGTCCTGAACTGCTTGCTGTTTTAAGTTTGCGAGTCATGGCATCTTACGAAAGCACAGAGTAACCATAACTGTGCTTTTAAAACATATGCGTTCGGCCAAAGCCCCCTATAGTGAAAGCCATGCTATGAAGTTGAAAACAGGTACTTTTTTTTGATGAGCGGTCCGGATTCATAATGTTCAAAGTAATATCACATCATTATGAAACCATTTGTTTCTGTTATATTGTAGGAAATACATATTTATATTGTAATTATATATCTTTTCAATTACATATTTTTCAAAATAAAAAAAAATCACATTTTCTAAGGTTTTTAAATAAAAACCTCGGAGAACAAAAGCAACCAAAGAAGGCAAATCATTTTATTAAAATTATTTTTTTACAATATTTCAATACAGAATATGAGGTTGGATAGTTCATTTAAAAAATTAACGTCATTATTGGGATTTTAATCAATTAATAATTAATCTCAAAATTTATTTGTGCACACTGGTTCGTTACCCAATCTTTCCATAGGATTTCTCAAGTCATATCAGTTATCAAAAATCAGTAAGTCAAACTAGGGTAGCACATTTCACTTCATTATTTTTTAAATATTATTATTGATTAAATCATCATTTAATTGGTATATTGCCGTTATTATATGATAAGACGCAGCATTTATTTCATAATATCACAATAGGCGTCAAAATCGTATATAATATAATATGAATTCCGCTTGTTACTGTTGTTTTATGTAATTTATAATTAATGTTTTATATAACTGTGATATTTAATAGTGGGAAGTTAAATTTTGTTTGTGTTACCATACATCGCATTTCTTGCCATTCGCTATATTTCTTACAATCATTACTTAATTTTCATATATGACCCTTCCGATGTATCGTAAATTGTAAATTAATAACACCAAAGAATCACAGAATATCCATACAAGAAATCTTTCAAACATACATGTTATATTCAAGGAAAAAAGGGCTCATAAATTGGAATTTAGAGTTGATCTACGTATAACCGCCATACAATTTGTTAGGAGAGGCTGGGATTCATCGGCCCGGTCTTTTTTGCTGTTTTTTCTACAACACTGCTAAATAAACTAAATATTTTCACCGCGCGCTTTTACTTTTAGTCATATGAGACAATTATTCCGAAATTTATAACTCTAATCTACCGTCGACTACTAGCGATAGTAGAATGTGAGAGATGGTTTGTTTCCCAATTCTCTGGAGAGTCAACGATCCGAATTACTGTGCTGAAGAGTGTCATGTGGTCAGGATGTTGCTCAGACGAGGGAATAATTTTGAGGGAATAGATATCGGAATTATTTTTATCTTTTTAGTACACTTAAATAAAAGCTTATTTTTAAAAATATTTTCATTATAATTTATTTATTTCAACCTAATCAATTTAGTCAGCTATAAAATATATTATTTTATGAAATATATTGTTTTATTATATATATTAAAAGTCTCTTGGATAAATCATACATACCATTACATGTATACAGCGGTGGGATGCCAATACGTTAACAAGGGGCTCGCTTAATCTCAAAGCAATTCTCGGTGTTCTGGGGAAGGTGTGATTTTTTATCACTTCTATGCGATTATATGTAACACTTATTAAGCATTCGATTGTTACTCAATTCACTTGTAATATGTAACAGTATGAAATTTACCGTAAACTAATATATTTAAATGACAGCAATGTACTACTGTGCATACTGAAGCTGTCGTAGATAATATATAAGTCAGAGATTGCAGTTATACACTAATTAGTCTTGAGAATACTGTTTTCTCTTAAATTAACAAAGGGCTCGCCGGCCTTAGTAAAATTTAACAAGGGGCTCGTACGAACCCCTCCGAGCCCCCTCTAGCCCACCCCTGCATGTATATTTTATTAATTTTAATAAAATATGTTTTATTCACATAAAATGCATGCACATAATATTATGAATCATCGAGTTGCAAAAAGTACTTTGGAAGCTTTTTTAAATTTTAAGTAAATTATAATCAGCTATGTATACTTACCTAACATTAAATGTATTATTTTGTTGGCATTGATTTTATATGTACTAACTTAATTAGCAAATATAATATAACTTTTTGTTTTTTATGCAGATAATGTGTATCTATATTTTTGTGTTTTGCAACACAGTTCTCAAAACGAATGGTTTTTGCAAATAATCCAAAATTTCTAAATGATTTCCTCACTAAATAAGATGGAATTTGAAGTTCTCACCCACCTTACAAGATAGAATTTGAACTAAAGAAAAAGATAACGTGCTAATTTTAAAGATAATTTTATTTTAATAAAAATAATACGATACGTTTCACTAAGAAATAAATTGTAATCAGTAAACAATATTTGAAATTCTAGTCACTTCGCGGACTAGTGCTCGAATCCCCCAACAGTCAATTTCTCACATTGAATTTTCATCAGTTTTACGGATTTCCATTTGAATCTGTGAATGATTTTGATATATTCCTTCTTTGTTTACCACCTTATCCAATACTGAAAACGTGGAGGAGAGATTATGATTTGCTGGCAAATGTTCACTTCCTCACATAAAATTCTTACGACTTTAATGTGAACCAGTGAGAGCAAGAGTTGGGATTGGACGTGAGTTAAAAAATATAAAATTAAAATCACTTCCTGGATACACCACTGTACGAACTAATAATGATAAATATTAATGCCGGCGAAGCGATACAAAATGATACGATGCGATGGCAGACAGAAAATGAATGCAGGAGGGACAAAAACAATTGAAACGCGGCCACTCATTTGTTTTAAATTAGATGCCCAGATAATGATGGCTGCCTTTGTGAAGTTGGAAAAGTTTTAAACATGGAGGTAGCCATCTTGAAAAGGATTTTTAAATTTGAATGGATTGCGGTGTCCGTCGCTGTCAGGGGCATATTGAAACGGATTTATTAAAGGAGTATTGAATTTATATATTTTTTCAAATAAAAACATGCGATTGAAAGCAAACGTAGACCCTCGCCGCAAGTGACTCACGCGGATGACCGATTCTAAAAAAACGAGAAAAGTTTTTTTTTATTTGATACTATTATTTGCTGCTCCAGGTTTGGAGAAAAGGATGAAAGCTTTATTCTTAAATCCGGTTTGACTTCCGATCGGTTTCCATATTTATTTTTTAAGAAAACCAATGTTGAAAAGCCTGCTTCACACGTATAGCTTGTGACAAGAGGCATTAGAAATTTTATCGCCTTTTGTGCTAAAACTGGCTATTCTTAACGACAATATAGCCAGAAATCCATCAGTGGTATTCTTTCGAAGATGTCTTTGAGTTTCGTATCACACGAGAGTTCAATTATTGAATTAATATCTGAATCCTGAAATTCTGTCCCGGATTCTACGTTCACTGTAAAAGGATTTCTTATCCATGCTTTGTTACTGTTCATGTTCCTTGATAGTAGGTGAAATCTCAGGCGGTATGAAACTCATGTTAATTTATCGATTGTCATTCTCTCTTTAGTGTTATGTATTTCCGCGTATATTATATTATTAAATCATTAGTTTGATACACTTACTAATAAGTTATATTAGGGTTTTGTAGTTTTTATTTTTATTTTAATACAGAGCATGTTTTTATATCAAATTAAAACAATAGCTACAAATCTTTCTTATATCATTTTACAAATTTTAAAATAACTTGTTGCAATTTTTTTATCAAATATTTTGAGTGCAGAATAAAATAGCAATAATCTATTGAATTATATTTAAATTTAAATGTCACTATTTTGACATCATATTATTGATTAATCCTTATCGGAAAAATGCGAATACCGGTTCTGCATTCAGCTGGCGAACTGTTATTTAATAAGATTCCATTTTTTTTAAACATATCCGCTCCCAATGTGAAGCATATGGACTCCTAATGGAGTTTATCCCAACAGATGTGTTTCTACGAGAACTGCTTGTTACTCAGTTGCTCAACCTCTCTTTTTCCAAAGAGAGTAGGAAAAGAAGGATAGGGCTAAGACAGGACTAGTGGTTAGCTTATCGCTCTCGATACGCCCCGTTCATAGGATAGGATGGCTGGGAGGGGGGAATTCAAGACATCCATGCCTTCGAACAGAAATTCATAAATCGGTTGAAAAATCAATTTATAAAACTGTCCGTACCGGGATTCGAACCAGGGGTCTCCGTAACCGAAGCCAACGACGTTGACCACTCGACCACAAAGGCGTCTAAGATTCCATTACCTACATTTATATCCAATTATCTGACCGTGTGTACTGAAGAAAGATAGCCATGCCGCATGTATGTTTGTCCATATGTATGTTTAATCAACAACTAATGAACAGAGCCTACTTAAATTTAGTAATGCATTATTCGAATAAACGGTCAATCTGAATTGGTCATTCTCATTTTATCCTAAATTGGATGCGAGTTGGTCATATCCGTCTTAATAGATCCACATAACACGATAGAGCAGATTGCGAACGTAACAATATTTTTTTAATACCTAACGCAATACTTTTGGTAGGTCTGCCATTCACGCTGTAAACTATTTGGGTCATTATATTAATTTTGTGTTTTGTTTATTAACAGTGACGGATTTAGCAATTGGGAGGCCCCAAGAGCAATACGGTTCAGAGGTCCTGTTTTTCAGCTAACAGGATTTCATGTAAATAAAATATAAACATTTTTAGACCCCTTAGATTCAAAGACACCAAACGAGCGCCTCGTGCGCTTATGATGTAATCCGCCGTTGCTTAATGAATATCCAATTGTTGAATATTACTTAGCTTGAATATTGATAGAATTTGATTTAAAGCTTAGAATAATTGAAAATAAAAATATGTATTTATATTTTGAAATCGATCATGAACAATAATAAAAGAAGTGGCGTCATCCACAAATCATCAAAATAAACGTCTGAATAAATCCAGTCGGGAATCGAACCGATCGTACTTTTACAACCACACCACATAAGGAAACTTTAAAAATGTATCTTTGGACACGAATCATGTAGTATATCTAGTTGCGCCGCTATTTTTTAATTTAAAGCAATTAAATAAATTCACGGTTGATACTTAATACAAAAATTAAACAGTCTGGACGCGTTGCTGTACGCGTGTGGTCTGAATAAACGTTTATGTAAAGTGAGGTAAGATAAATAATATATCCAGTGGTGTAACAAAGTCTGGGTGATCTATCATGTTTTAAGTTCTTTATTGACAGCGTTTAACTATACTTTTTATGTATATTATAATATCACACACTCAATGGCGATTTACGCACTAGGGAGGCCTCAAGTGCAATAAATTATTCAGGCTCTGTTTTTTTAATAATATAAAGCGTTGCGAAAGTCTACACAAAATAAGAATCATTATCGAAAACTGAATTAAAAATATATAGGCATTATATAAAATATGCTATTTTTGAGGCCCCTGGGATTCGGAAGCCCCAATCGCGCGCCTCTGCGCTTATGGGGTTATCCACCACCGCACACACCCACAACCAAACCGTCACTATACAAAAATCGACAACTTTGTTATTTCACTTGTTGTTTCACAAAATGCGACGCATGTTTTGCCTCTTTAAGAAACATCGTCAGTCAGAACATCGCAAGGCTTACGATAATTATTAGTTAACCACTATCCCTATCTAGGGGTGGGCTGGAGGGGGCTTGAAGGGGCTCACGCAAGCCCCTTGTTAAGTCAAGAGAAAGCAATATTCTCATATCAAATTAGTATATAACTGCGATTTCTAATTTATATATTATCTACTACAGCTTCAGTATACATAATAGTATATTTTTAGCTATTTACATTGATAAGTTTACAGTAAATTGCATATTGTTACATATTATAAGTATATTAAGTAACAATCGATTGCTTATTTAAGTATTGCATATAATTGCATTGGAGCGATTATAAAATTCACTCCTTCCTATGAACACTGAGAATTGCTTCGAGATTAAGCGAGCCCCTTGTTAAAACATTGGCAGCCCACCGCTGCCCCTATCCATATACCCTTACTCTCTTAGAAAAAAGAGGTTGGCCAACTGAGTAATAAACAGTTCTCGTAGAATATCTTCTGTTAAAACACCTCCTTTAGGATGCCACAACCTCCACATTGTCAGCGGACATGGATTTAAGAAAATCAAAAATTATGAATTAACCCTCCAGAGACGAGAGCTTTTTTCCGCTAAAAAAATATTTTCTAAGCCATATTGAAGTCACGGATAACTTTTATTCCTATCCAAAATTAAAAAAAAAAAAACGCAAAGTCGTTGTATAGAAACCCCGCATGACTATATGGCCATGCTCATCCTTTTATTACCGTGTAATATTGAGTACGGACAGTAGTAAGGACAAAAGTGACCGTATGGGCTTGCAAACATTCGGGGTTGAAATATAGCTAAACGTGATTTTTTTAAAAATATTTACAATTTGACCTCTTTAGATCAACATAATTTCAAAACAAATATATTAGCAAAATAACTGTAAATAATTTTATGTTTTTATAAAAAAATATCTAACAGTTTCAAAAAATAAATTAAAAAAAACGGAAATTCAAAAAATTACATGTGCTTTTAGAGACCGTTCCTGTTCCCACGGCTGATGACTAACTGTAGTCCGTACCCTTCTTAACCAAATATGAGCAAAAGCAACGATATTCAGGTAGAAAAAGTATGAATAGTGGGATCAATAGACAACGGTGTTTTGTGTGACCATATGGTGACGCTCGTCCTTGGAGGGTTAATGAATCAAGCTACAAATAGGTGCAAAGCTAATTACAGGATTTTTTATGCACTGACATTCTGGTTTATCAAAATGGGGTAATTTTTTGTAATATTTTTTGTTCTAGGTCATCATGATAAGAGCTGACTTTACACACATTAGTTTTCACGAAACATTGGGTTGTGTGTATGCTTTAAAATAAGGTGACCAGCTTTTTAAAATGTCAAAGGAGGACACTTTGGTAAAAATGGATATAAAAAAACCGTTTAGTTACATTCTTTATTGATCATATCGCCGATTTATTACAATTTTAATGATGTTACTTTACCAAAAAAAAACAGTTAAAATTTCAAAAACTACTGAAATTTGACTAAATTACTTAATGTAACTAACTCAACAATATTTCAGGAGGTAGATTTCAAATTTGGTCAAATCCACTTTTTGACAAACTGAGAAAATGATAGATTTTCATTCCTCTTTCCTAATAAGTTTGTGTTTACTAGCAATATTCTTAAAAATAAGTTAAAAAATCAAGAACTACAAATACACTGTAAAAATGTAAACTTTCACATGTAATAATAGAGAAAAAAGCATTTTAAAGATGGATTTGACTAGTTTCGTTAGTAACATGTGGATTTGACTACATTCGAAAATTAGGAAGCTGGATTTGGCTAATTTTGACCTTTGAATTTGAATTTTTCCAAAGCGTCATTAATATGTTTTCAGGGTTGTACAATATAAAATATTTGTAGGAGATATTGAAAAAGCTTAAATTCATATTCAAATTTTATTAAGTAACATAGAACTTTAAAAATAACACTCACAAAAAAATTTAAATGAAATGGCTAATGCAAGGTTCAAAAACAAATTCTTCGCACAAAATATTATCCTCTTCCAAAGTTTCTTCTTCAGCACTGTTTTCTTTATTCCTTTCCATAACTGTTTTGTAATAAACTAGTTCTTTTTGTTCCATCCAATCATTACCGTAATGTTTTTTTAGTAACGAATTGACATCTTTTAATTATTCTTTTTTATCCTTTACAAATCTTTTTATATAATTTTACCTGGTTTTGTGATGGTGCGGCGAATACTCGTGTCATTGTGATAATAAAGCTCACCCTTTACTATTACTCCACGTCGGTCCCCTTTTTTCTGGATGAAATGAACCTTTTGGTTTTCATAATTTCATAGTCTTTCTCAACTTTAATGGCTTCTTTTGCTTCTAAGCATTTCCTGCACATATTGCTCCTTAGGTGAAAGAAACTTATATTTAATTTTGAGTTGAAAATTTTTCTGAAAAATGACTCTTTACAATAGCTGTATTGTGTGTGTTCCGTTATGAAAATTTTGTGCATAGACGCAATGGATAATTCATAAAGCAGATCAGTCCGCCATATTTTAGACCTACAATAGTGTGCTTCAAGCCCTTTGAATTGTTTAATAAATATCCTTACCGCATCATTCATTGCAGCATTTTTATTGGACTTTTGATCACCGCCACGCTTTTCTAATGCCATTAACCCAGAATATTTGTGTCGTTTTAACACGCCTCTATCCTCGCCCTTATTAATTGTTAAAGTTTTTAATGTTGCGGCATACAGGTATCACTATCCCATCACTTTTTTGCAGTGTTTAAACAATGCTCATTCCTTTAGAATATCCTTTTTCATTTGTTGTTCTTTTACGAGTAGGATTTTTAGCTGAACAATATTTTATTATAAAATTATCTTGATACATTTTGGGAGGCGACTTATAGAAATGTTCACTAAATAATTTCACATCTTGCATGGACATATTAATGCAGTTGTAAGTCAGACTGTTATGCCTGCAGGGGTATCTTTCGGGTAATGCCGTACATGAGTATCTGATACATAAACATGTAAATGAATTCCATATTTGTACACTCCGTAAACAATGGGTTAATATTAATTATAAAATGTTTATAAAATCTTTATATTAAACCAATCATTCAAATATGTAATCAAAAAAGTGGTGGAAATATATGTATTTTTTTTAACTTCCATGTGCCAACCCTAACCTAAATAATGGTTGAATTTACTGACCTTTTCTTTTTTGATTTAAGCCGTTTATTTTGGCTATTTGCAGTTTTTCTTTTCCTGGCTTGGTGGAAGGGAACCTTCTCTACACATTTTTCTATTATATTTGTAAAAAAAATAATGATTACTATGTAAATTCCTGCTTTTTTGACAGCAAAAAACGAGGGTTTGGTCTTTTTGGTCAACTTCCAAATGTTTAGAATTCGGCAAGATGGCGTCTGCCTTTGCGATGATGTGATTGGTTGAAATGGATTTGGCATTATTCGAAAATTAGTCACATATTTAGAAGATGTTTTCAACGATTTAACATTGGATTTTGCTAGTTTTAAAAATCAGATAATGTCCAGCGCTCTCAAAAGAATAATCTTGCATTGTCAGTTAAAAAAACACAATTTTGGAGTTGACCAGTTTTGAAAATTACCTCCTGATTTATCGTTTCTTTGTATTTTTTTCAGTAAATCTTCAGCAAATTCAGGCACGATGTGCAATCTAGTTTTATATTATATTTAACTATAATCATTCCAGCTAAAGTTTCAATTTCTAGTCTGGATTTTTCATTTGTCCAGATATCATTGCAAATGGAAAATGTTCGTTCTACGTTGGCGTTTGTACCCGGCAAACAGAATATCGTTTCAACAAAAAAAAATATTTTCATGGGGATTATTTCGATAATATGGTTGATTCTTTTAACAATATGGTTGATTCTGTGTACTTTCTCAAATAACAAACATAGTGTAATTTTCTCGTTTACCAAATTTGATTAAGGGTAAGGTTGCACCATAAGCAATTCACCTAAATTCATCCTTCGTGACGTCTAGTAGGAAATCTCTAAACTTTCATACAAAAGCTTTCACCTTTTGACGCGAACTAGCGCCAAAGAATTCTATAATTTTGGCGATCTTTGTCTATGAATTTTTTTATACAAAATGTATCTGTCAAACTGACGTTTAATGTCGGTTTGGCAGATAAATGTAACTTCGCACGCTTAGACATGAATTAGCGAGTATCACATGAAAGTGCATTTGCATCGACATGAAATAAAATGCATGGTAAATATTCCTAACAAGATGTATTATGCCGCATTTTTGGGGTTATTACTATTTCCTAAAATCGAACTTTCCAGTAGAGCCAAAAAACTGTAGCGAATAACACAAGCATAATATTATGATTGAATCAATCAAAAATTATTTTTAAATCATTCACCTGACTACGTACATATTTTTACCTCAGTGTGGCGAAGGTTTTCAATTTTTTTGGATTTTCTCGTCACCCCTACAAATATTGGCGTTGTGTTGTAAAATGAAGCAACGCCCACGCTAGCTTTTTCATTTTGAAACTTAAATATTTTTTGTTCTGTCATTTGAAATGAAAAAAAAAGTTCTTAATATTGGATTCAATGCACTTTTGTAGCAAACAAATTTGACTTCTATTTATTTTTTTGAGAGAAAAGGAATTTGAGAACAATTTTAAGGTCATGGGCGTTTTAATAACCTTGTATGGATCCTCTAAACTTTTTAAAAAATCTGCAATTGCTGAGCACACTTCATATGGTCCTCTCCTTTATTCAGTTTCCTGTCAGTAATGTAGGTAGGTAAAATAAAATAAAAACATCAGAGGGTGTAAAAAAATGTTTATTTCTAAACAATCCGGCAATTCGATCATGATTGTCTAGAAGAATTGCCAAAGAAACTAGAAATCACTAACTAAACAAAAAATACCACGAGTCACCAATGAATAAAGAGTTCATTAAACAACTTAATAGTATCGAAAAGGTTCTAATGTATATAGCAATGTTTATTAATCATAAAAGTAAACACTATTACAGGGAAAATTTTAAGTTTTGGGGGGCACTTTTTACTTTGCCAATCACTCATGATTGGCAATGGCAGTTATTCAAAATGGATAACGGATAACAACACAGACATATTGCTTGTAACAAGGCTTAAAAACCTTCAATAATAATAAGTGTTTTATTTCTACAAATATTACTTTATACCAGGGCTGTGGAGTCGTGTAAAAAAAAGACGACTCCGACTCCAGCTTAAAAATAATTAATGACTCCGACTCTGAGGAATTTTTTCATTTTAACATATATATATATGTATACCAACATATCATCTTCAGTCAGCCAAGCATTCAATGTCAACACTTTGGACTATTTTGTTTGAATACACACAATTGAATACATTTTTCAAAAAAAAATTGAGCCACTCATTTTTTACTGGCTAAGAAGTGATATACAATATATTCTGTCAATCAACATCCTGATTTGTATTGCAAATTTTAGTTTTTGAGTTTATCCTTTATTATGAGAATGTTATTATTATATTAGATATATGAACGAATCTTTCAATGCAAGATCTTTTATCCATGACCAGTCCCCATGTGGACATATCAACAGAAGAAGATTGTTTTTTTAACTTCCTCTCATAAAAAGAAGCTTTATTAACCTATTATTATTAACCGCATTTAAGTCAACAAAACTTTTAGTATGATTTAAGCCTGACCATTCCTGTAGAAATGTATGAATCGTCGCTTACGTTGTTCTGCCGATTACGGGGCGATATAGACTCTTATGGGGATCCGTTGGGCCCTGTTTAAAATACTGTATAGGTATTATTACTATGTACTGGGTCTCGAACCTATAAAAACCAATAGACTGGAGTGAACTAGAATGATGGACATATTGAATTACACTAAGAGACTTAGATTACGACAGGCATATCAATGCACGTAGCTATGATAAATTTAAAGGGTTTTTTCAGCATCAAAAATCTATGAATATACAATGATAAAATAAAAATATAAATATATAGTAAAATTAAAAGCGCAAGCTGACACTTTCATCTTCCGTCCGGACAGTCCAACTACCTGGAAAGGTCGCAGTCGTAACTAAAACGATCGATAGAAAAAAAAGAGAACCAAAGCATGTATAACATTCATACAAATATAAAAAAAATGTTAAGGAACTGTCAGGATTGCAAATGGTTGCATATTTTTGTTGTTGTTTGAGAATAGCTAACGATACATAACTACAACGAACAGATACAAACATCTAAATAAAATAAAATGTATTATATGATATTATTAAAATATGTAAATTAATTTTAATACTCTATTTTTGCGCCCCCTTATGATTTGCGCCCTAGGCGGCTGCCTATTTCGCCTGTATGGTGGCGCCGGCCCTGGTAGTGTGTGTGTGCATCGTGTGTAACCTATACGAGTCATACAACCACATACAAGCTATTCCTGCCTGGGCGCAAACAAAAACTACGGAATAATATATTTCATCGTTTCAAACTTAAAATTATAAAATTTACACCAAAGATTAAAATAAAATGAATTATTCATAAATCTATACTCTTTCGTGACTTCTTTTGCTAAAAAACATCGTATAAAATAGTTTTAAAATAAACCGTTTTCAAATCCAAATAAAGTGCTAATTACGTATTAAATCAAACTTTATTGAATATCATATTCAAGATTAGTGCTTGAACTATCTTTATGTTTTTAAATCAGTGAAAAATATTTTTTTTTAGGTAAAAACGAAAGCTCTTTTGTTTGTTGCTTTTTTAAATAATGAAGTTAATACTCAATTTAAAAATATAAAAATATTTTTCTAGCTACCCTTTCGTTTATTACCACGAATATAAATACTTTTTACAGTGTAATTTGCGAACAACTTTAGCGTGACCCTTACCCTTAAAGGAGGACAAGGGGGACAATTTTCTCTATAGGACGACAGCGAGGGCACAATTTTTGAGGAGGACAATCCTCCTCAAAGGAGGAAGTCTGGTCACCTTATTGAAAACAAATTTTAAACGGGAAAAACTGAGAGTAAAAAATAATTATAACGTTTAAATTTAATATGTACACTACCCAAAAGCAGGCTTTGCACCGGCGCGCAGTTGTACGCGATTAGGTGTGTTGACGTGTGTTCAGTGGCGTAGCAAGGGGGGTGCGGAGGGTGCGGACCGCCCCGGGTGGCACATTTATGTGGGCGGCATTTTCGAAAATTAGCAGATTTTTTTTAAAGTGATTGATATTTATACAGAACCAATGTCAGCTATACGCCTTTCACTTTTGTTCTTCCTCTAATTTGTGCTCTGTTACACTCACTGGCAAAATGTACTATCTTGGAGGCGGCAGTCGGAGTCGTAAGTTTTTTCCGACTACGATAAGTATTTTAGCTCCACACCTATGCTTTTAATAAAATGTTAACTGTCAGATAAAATAGATGTTGATAATGTTACTAACGACTTTTGCGAAGAGAAAATCCAGAAATTATATTTCCAATATGTTTTTTTGCCTAATGTTGTGTTTATAAAATAAAATATAGTATTTCTTCTTGTGAATTAATTTACAACTTTAAATTCATTTACTTATTTGTAAAATGAATACTAATAATGACAACAATATTTTCCTCCAAACATAATAGAAAAAGACCATTGCCTAATAATTTTTTTGACACACAAACTTCCTGCCCTCCAATTTGATTTTACAATATTAGAAAAAAAATCAAAAGAAAATATGAACAAAATACAATATTTTTTGAGAAAATTATATTTATAGATAAAACAAATTAAGCCACCAGTAGTATAATCTCATTGTTAAAAACAATAGTAGAATTGATTTAAAACAAATTAAGACATTTTGGGGGGGGGGCGGCAAATTCATAAACCGCTCCGGGTGGCGGGACCCCTTCCTACGCCACTGCGTGTGTTCCTTACTCACACTAGGTGTGGGATTGCTATTGTACTTCGAAATGAGATATAACTCATTACGCACCTCTTTACCACACCCTTTTTTTCGTTTTAATTAAAGCATACACACCACACAGCATACATACCACACAATTGCATGTGTAAGATCATGTATGCAGCCGGCTGATAATTTTAAGCAATCGAAATTGAAGGGTGAATAAAAAGGTAAACAGCGACATCTATAGTGCCTTTTAACAAGTATTTGTGTAATTGATAAAATTTCGTTGAATCGAATTATCATAAAACCTCCCATTTAATAAAATTAATCTTGCTTATACTTATTTCTGACGGTTTACTGCATAGTCTCTGATTAGACTGTATATTATATACGCCGGAGCGTACTTATTTTAAGCAACATCTTATTTTTTTTCAATAAATTGATTCACCATGTTCAAAACGCTAAAAAAGTACATATTTATCTCTATCAAGAAGAAATATTTCATAAGTTCCATGAACTCTATCTTTGTTTTTTAGCTTTCATGAGAAATTCATAGTTAATTAAAAGCTGAAATAGTAACTGTCAAATAGATATTTGTTAACCCTTTGCACCATAAAGGTTTTTTGAAAAGTTTTCACCAGCTCCAAGCCATTTTTGGTGAATATGCACATTAAACAATATCAGCTGTAAGCCCGTTGCCTTTAACGGGGGGGATTTTCGTTGCATTTTTAAATAGTCAGAAAGGTTACTGGCGTGAAAAATAAATTGCAAACCTATTTAATGAATAAGCCAGAAAATCTAAACGTAAATAATTCTCGGAATGGATTTTTTAGAAATACGCCCAATTCTTTAAAAGGACTTAAATACACTAGGATTGCAAAACAAAATATGCAAATACCGGATATAACAAAATATATATTCATAAAAATCATAATTGAGCTGCCCTGCTGAGCTGCTATATCCAATATCGACAGCCATTCAGTATTCACTAGCTGTAAGCCCGTTGCCCAGCAACGTGAGATTTTTGTTGCATTGTGTTTAATTTTATTTAGTTTAATTTTATTTTATTTAATTCGATTTTATTTTATTTTGTTTTATTTTATTTTATTTTATTTCATTAACTATTAATTTTCAAGTACGCAAACAAATACATTTCGTAGAAGAAGAAAAAGACTTGAGGACATCAGTACGCACACATTTGTGAAAAGTGAAAAGCGAGTGATTATTTTATCGACTATTAATATATAGAATTTAGTATGAATAAAAAAGTGGAGACTGGAAGGTGTGAAATCGAGGACACCTTACAATCACTCACTCACTTACTCAAACAAACGGACATTATCGGCTATTAATATATAGATATTTTATAATTTTTGGAATAATTGAAATGTTTAAGTTTGCTAACAAATATATTTCGTAGAAGAAGAAATAAACCTCGGGGCATATATCGACAGCCCTGCCTTGCAGTATTGAAATTGTATATAATATATTGCTTAGAATAATTGAAATGTTTTGTTTGCTAACAAATATATTTTGTAGAAAAAGAAATAGACCATCTTTCTTGACCTCATTGAAAAGGCTAAATCGCGAATCCACAGACCTTCCTTCTTTCCTACGCTCACGTTACATTATCGACTATCAATATATAGATTGTTGTTAAAAATAGATAAAACAAAGTTTTTAAAAAAATCTCGGCTTATTGCACAAAATTTTGCATCAGTACCTTTTGTTGGCCCAACCCTATCCACTCCACTACTTAATTTGACTCCCAGCTCCACACCGAAAACTAAAAAATAATAGATACTTAATTATTTATTTTTTAAATAAAACGATATATTTTTGAAAGATTTTTTTTTACGTTTGCTTCTTATCGTATAATATGTATTTTAATCTTTAGATATTATTTTTTTTAGTGCTTTTCAAAACAGGCTCCAAGTTGGAGCGATTGTTTCGCTTCGCATGTTTTGCAAAAATATGACGTTTCTTTTCATCCACCTTTTATTTTTCTATATGAACACACAGCACAAACCTTGAGCTTGCATCAGAGTGCAAATATATAAAATGCGGCGGCCATCTAACCGTTGCTTTTTACCGGCTGCTGACGAAATTCTGCGAAATTAAGTGGGAGCTTGGAAGTCTCCAATCAGCGACATCAATACATTTTGTCTATATTTTGTATGGCTTTAATGGTGGATTCCCATTTTCGATTGCACACATATTGTGCAATATGTAATGGCGGATTACCCCATAAGCGCAAGAGGCGCGCGCTTGGAGCCTCCAAATCTTGGGGGCCTTAAAGATAGCATCACTCTTATATTTTAATTCCAGTTTTCAAAATTCATTATTATTCACGAAGAGTTTTGCAGCACTTTTTTGTCATTCAAAAAACAGGGCCTCCAAAATGTATTGCGCCTGAGGCCTCCAAAGTGCTCAATCCGCCACTGACAATATGTGAAAAATTATTACGGAGAATTCAAATCTCAATAAACATGATTTAAAGTCGGACAAGAGGTGTTTGCGTAACCTTGGCGCAAGAATGACTGCTTTTGTTCCGTGGCTGCACGCTTCCACATCCAAAATATTATATTCTTTTTTTTACGTCAGGTTATTGTTGCAAATGTGTATGTATGTATTTGTATGTGTAAGGCAAACATAGAAAAAAAATATGTAGCAGAGTGACAATCGACATTAGAGTGGTAAGGGTTAAATGTCAATAAAGATGTGGTAGTAGCTCTGTTCTTCTACGTACTTCTGACGGTTTGCAAACCGTCAGAAGTACGAATAAGAACAGAGATGAATTTGTCATTAGTGCTTAATATGTGCTTGTGTTGATATTACGTGTAGTCGCCCCAGCACGATGCGTCAAATGTGGCAAAGATCATCACACTGAAAGCTGCACCAAAAATAGAGAGGATGGCCCAGCCACTTGTGCCAACTGCACAGGACCACACCCCGCTAACTATAAAGGTTGCCCGAAACATCCCCGGGCTGGAAAGCCAACGTACCGCGCCAGTGACTGGCCAGCACTACCCTGGAGGGTCGAACAGGACTCCCACTGGACACCCACCCAGACGACACCAAAACACTACCAAACCTGACCGCAAAATAGGACATGGGCAGCAACCGTGCCCAACACTCCGCAGCTGAGACCGACAACCAGGCATGTAAGTACCGCCTTCCCACCTCCTCCACTCCCACGCGTGGCTGCGCGTGATCAGCTTCTGGACGAGCTCGTAAGAACTCTCCAGGAGTCCATTGCAACCAGTCAGGCAACGCTACTTCGCAAATGCGAAACCATACAAGCGACCAACGCCCAACACTATTATGGCTCGCGCTAAAACACGAAATACTTCACTACAGATAGCGTTCTGGAACGCCAACGGATCAATAAAACACGATAAAATCGAGGTGCAAAATTTCATTAATACACATGACATTGACGCCCTACTCGTCAATGAAACGCATCTCAAACCCGCGACACCGCTTAACTTTGCGAATTACGTTACGCATCGAAACGATCGATTGCACGCGCGTTGCGGCGGAACCACAATCATAATAAAATCACACATTGACCACTGTGCCATCTCTCAACAGCCAAGACCTAACTCCTGTCCGCTAGAATCAACCGCGATATGCGTTAACACGAAAAACGCCGGCAAAATTAAATTAGTTTCAATTTATTGCCGATCAGGAAATCATCGCCTGAATACAGCAGACTTAGACAGTCTGCTAACGAACGACATACAGGCTACCGTCATAGCAGGTGACTTTAATGCAAAACATTCAGCATGGAACAGTCGCCGAACAACAGCCCGCGGAAAGATGGTACACAAGTTTGCACTCGATAACAACGCCGTCATATCAGCTCCTTTTGTGCCAACAATATATCACACACAATCAAACACAGCGGATGTGCTTGATTTTGCGTTACTAATCGCGATGTCGCATACACCGCAAATAAGAGTCGTGGACGAACTAAACTCAGACCACCGGCCGGTCCTTCTTTACCTCGGTGACCCCCTAGATCCTCTCGCTATTGTGCCGAATAATACCAGGACCAAAGTATCCTGGGAAAACTACAGCACACACATTATAAATAACCTTCATAGCCCAATTAATCTCGCCTGTGCGGCGGATATTGATAAAGCAATTACCGATCTGACGGATTCAATTCGCGCCGCGAAAGAATCCGCCACGACCGCCGTTCCCGCGAACGAGTATAGACCCGATATCCCGATTAGAATTAAAAACTTAATCAGGGAAAAAAACCGTGCAGCAAAGGAATGGCAAAAACGTGCCAATCCGATAGCGAGAACGCACAAAAACCGACTCATCGCGGAGATTAAAATGTTGTTAAAAGAACACAGCAATTCTTCTTATAACACATATCTCATGGGTTTGGAAAAAGGAGGCGATCCCTTCTGGATCCTCAGCAAGGCAATCAGATACAAAAAATGCCCCATTCAACCGCTTAACGGAAGGAATGGCCCGGTGTATACAGCCGCGGAAAAAGCAGAAACCTTCGCGGAATCACTCGAGAAACAATTCTCTCCGAATGCATTCGACCCCAACGACCTTGCGCTTAAAAACCGCATAGAAAACATATCCGCTAAATACATTAAAATCACTGAAGAGATCAAAACATCTCCATCCGCGACATCTATCGAACCCGCAACCACGGGCGAGATAGAAACTAGAATCAAACTTTTATTGAATCGTAAAGCCCCCGGCAACGATGACATAAAACATAACGAGCTTAAACACCTTCCCGAGAACGGTGTCGAAGCACTCAAATCGATCATAAATGCATGCCTACTCGTCCAACACTTTCCGAACGCATGGAAAGCCGCGGACGTCATTCTCATTCCCAAACCAGGCAAACCACCTGCAATTCCAGAAAATCACAGACCCATCAGCCTACTCCCGACGATGGGTAAGCTTTTGGAACGTGTAATTAAATCCCGACTGGAAGAATTTGTATCGGAAAAAAAACTCATACCGGATGAGCAACACGGCTTCCGAACCAAACATTCCACAAATCACCAATTACTTAGAGTTGTTGAATACATCACCGAAGGCTTTAACCGCCGATGTTTCACTACAGGCCTGTTTCTAGACATAGCCAAAGCCTTCGATAAGGTTTGGCATGAAGGTATGATTGTTAAACTTTCCGAGGCCGGCCTCGAACAACCGATGATTAAACTAATAAACTCATTCATGTCAAACAGAACTTTCTGCGTGAAAGTTAACGGCGAAAAATCGACGACGCGAACGCCAACAGCAGGTGTGCCTCAGGGATCCGCCTTATCACCCCTGTTGTACAACCTTTATACTCATGATATTCCTATTCCAACATACATACCCAGCAGCAATGAAACAATCATTGCACAATACGCCGACGATACAGCTATCCTAGCAAGATCGCTAAATAGAAACAGAGCCACCGCGCTTGTACAAAAGGCAAGCGAGGACATACACGCCTGGTGCGCCGAATGGCGCATTAAGATCCATCCAGAAAAAAGTACTGCAGTGACCTTCAGTCGCAGAACTGACAGACATGAATAAGAATATTAAAAGCATTCGGATGCACAACACAAACATCCCGTGGGCCAAAAAGGCTAAATACCTTGGACTCACCTTAGATTCGCGACTTAACTTCAGCAGTCACATAACTGCAAAAAAAACAGGCATCAACTATCATGGGCCAACTCTATCCCATGCTAGGACACAATAGTAAACTCGCATTGAAAAGCAAGCTACTACTGTATACCGCGATAACACGACCAATCATGACCTATGCGTGCCCAATATGGGCACACGCAGGCATGCATCATATCCAGACACTACAGACAATACAAAACAAGGCGTTTCGCACGATGACAGGTGCTCCCTGGTTCGTGCGAGGCACCACGTTACATAGAGACACTAACACAGCCCCAATTCTCGATCACGTCATGAAGCTGTCGAAAAAATTCTACAGCGACATGACGAATCATCCAAACGACACAATAAAAGCCCTACTCAACGATTACGTTGAGTACCCGCACACTGACATAGCGCGGCCAAGGAAAGTCCTCCTCCTAAAACCGCCCTAGCTCCCCTCCGATCCCACCACTGACATGCCTGGTTGCCACAATCGCGCGGCCGAAAGAAGACAGGAAAAGAAAAGAAACTTTCTTTTTTATATTATATAACTGTAAATTGTAACCTCCTCTTACCCTTCACTCCCCCTCCTCCCATATATGCGACCTTCCTTTTCCCTCTCCCCCACCTCCTTATCACTCTGTATAAAAAAGCACAATAGACAAACCTAAAACAAAACAATTCTAAAAAAATAAATAGAATAAAAAACCTGGGTCCACAACATTTAAAAAAAAAAAAAACCAAAACCAAAGATGAACGGGAGATTGGAGCTAGGCTCCACAGTTCCCCATATAAAAATGAAAAGACACTGATGATGATGATGATATTACGTGTAGCGGTCTACAGCAAGACCTATTATTAAGACAAAATATTAAACGACAAACATTTCACAAACACAAAATTATCATTAAGTTATTTACTTTAGTAATGCAAAATTTCATTTTGTTAAAAATTTCCCAAATTTTAATTATTTTTATAATTATAATCAGTCACCACTTCAAATTTATTAATCTCTGATGTTTTTTTAATTATACGTTTAGGTATTAAGCATTTAAATTCTGTGTAATTATAAAGTCACTTATACTGTAATTTGTAAATTCTTTTCATTGTCAATTGTTGCTTAAACTTTTTATTTCAATTTAATTTTGTATAAATAGCACTGTGCTAATTGACAATGTTCGCAATAAGCGAAACCGGTCCTGACCATTTTAATAAAGTGGAATAAAGTACAAAGGAATATTGTGTTTTTATTAATGCATTAAATAACAATCGATTGTGTATTTAAGTATATATTGCATATCGACTGTGAAAAAGAAAAAGGACGTAACCCATAGGTTTTTCTAAAACAGATTTTTTTTGATCATCACAATGTATACAACTTGACACACGTTCTATCAAAAGGATGGAAGCTGCAAATGCCGAATTGGTATCTAAATTTAACTTTTAAGTTTGAAAATGATGACTTTGTAAAAAGTTAAAACCAAGAAAAAAGACTGAAAAAAGGTTTAACCTAGACAATTTCTTTAATTAATATTAGGTTATGTCAATTGAAACACCAGTTAAGAAGTCTTCGTGCACTTCAAGGTTGTGCATAATTCATAATTTGCATATGGCTCAAAATCATCAAAACATGTTTTTTGCGCCTCCTGTAAAATTTGATATGTGTGGGTTACGTTCTTTTTCCTTTCCACAGTCGATATAATTGCATATAAGTGATAAAAAAAATCACTCCTTCCCCAGAACACCAAAAATTGCTTTGAGATTAAGCGAGCCCCCTGTTAATGTATTGGGAGCCCACCACTGTAGATATCGCTGTATACTTCTCACTCATTCTGAATAACAAAAATATTTAAAATTAGTTTATGACTGTTTTCAGAGATGTCATCATTAATTGTGTTGAATTTATGTATTATTGATTTATTTTGCATTTTCTTTAGAAATTTTGCAAAAATTATAAATATTATCAATTCAACAGTAATAGGGTATTTTTTCATGTTTTTCCACTAAAAGGATAATTTTGTAACCGTCACTTTTTGCCACAAATAGAGGTTTTCGGATACAAAACTCATAATATTATTTAAGGGTGATAACACCTATAACGTGTCAGAAGAAATAATTATTATTCAAGCTCAAGGTTAGAAATTCAAACAAAGATTCGAATAGTTTTGATGTCTGAATTTTAAAGTTGCATATATATTAATTAGCATTTATAGAACGTATGTTTCTGTAATCTATTAACTATATACTAAAACTATGATTTCGTGATACCCGACATTTCTAAAAAGTGAACTAACTATAATAGTTAGGTTGTTTTGGCTACACACCGAAAATTACAGGTAAATATTAAAAAGTATACCTACTTAAAAACGATGACAAAATTTAAGTATATATTGCGATAAGCGATAAAAAGATAAACAAAAAATGCACCGTCACAAGGTCTCTGTAATATAACCTAACCTACAAATCTATTGATAGAAAATAGAAAAACGAATTACAAATGAGCAATCTTTATACGTGAATATAATTAGACCCCCCTGTTAGATTTATAAATATTCAAATGTAGTGATAGATATATTTTCTACAATCTAATCGAAATTAGTGACCAGAAAATAATATAAAACATTCTTCAATTCTTTCAGCAACAAGTCATTTCTTAAAAAGACGAATCATCAAATAAATATCGATGATACAAATTAGGTTATCTTAAAGAATAGCGTCGTGAAGCATTTGACGTTTAATCGAAATTGCCGCCAACACAGAAATCGTTCGTGAATTATTTGTTTTAATTAATTATACAAATCTAAGAAGCGTTATGATCTTTGATTACTGTCAGAATAAATGTATATTCTGATACTGTATACTGACCGAATTATTTTTCTACATAAAATTAAACGTGTTTCATGTGCTCAACATTTTTTTTCGTATGGATTTTAATTGAGGATTTCTTTGATTCCTGCTTGATGATGAGGTAGTTGAACTCCATTCTTTAGAAATACTACTAGCTTGAGATTTTTAAATGTGTCCAACCTTTTCGGGGGGTAAAATCGACTACCTGCGATGAAATACACATCTGTGCTTAAAATCCAATGAAATTTTCATTAAAAAAAAAATCGCCAGTTCTGTTTTTCTATTTTTCTAAATATTCTTTTATAACCGAATAATTATTCGCAGTAAGTTACAAAAGTTCTCATCTACGCCTGCCGCCAAACTACACTTTTGCTTAGATTGCTTATGTAGCTGTTTTTAAATAGACAACTATTTGCGAACCGATAGTTGGGAAACAGCTGATTAAGTTAACATCATATTACATTTCAAATAAAAAAAATCACTACTCAGATTATAATTGATTATGAAAAAATTTTATCCACACCATTTATTTGATGACATTGCCCTCTCATCGCAAGAATAATGTATCTAATTATGATGTCATAATATTAGTTTACATAATAAAATATTGTTGTGAATTTCAATGATTTAATAATCGAAAATTACTTCACACACGTTTAAAATAAAAATAGTTACGTTATCGTGTGACCTACCGATATTTATTCATACTACCTTACCTGCTTAATAAAATGAGAGGCGTTCCGATTGATTTGTTTCAATCACACCTCGGTCACATTTGATGGAAAGCGTTAAGAAAAAATGAAGAAATGTTTTTATTTGTTATTTTTGAATGACATCAGCGTGTATATCGTATTGATAATATTAGTAATAAAATTTAATTCGTTACCACTCTTATTTTTTCAAACTATCATAAAGAGTATGTTGCCACGCAATCAAAACAAATGAATAAATATCCGTTGATTTATAGGTATACCTCATGCAAGTGGCACCCAATAGTTTATTACTAAGTATTGTAATCGATGTGGAAAAAACATAAAACCATTTGAGATAGTACAAAGAAATTCATAAAATAATCATAAAAGAATAATTGCTCACATACTATGGCAGTTGGAATAGCCATATATGACCGTTTGTTGTCAAAATATTATCCTTATCATTGCTCATAAAAATTTCTCTTAGGCTGGAGATTTCAAAGTAATATAAAAAACTACAATTTGTCATAAAATGCATATATGTTCATAAAATTGATGAAAAAGTGCTTACAAGATCCTATCCTGACTATTCAATATCGATTTCCTTTTTAAATATATATATACCGATATATTTTTGGTTATGTTGTTTTTCTTTTTCGCAAACTTACTTTCTGTGTCAACAGTAGTCATATTTGGCACATGCCAAAATGTTTTTAGTATTTTTTTTATCAAATACATGTTATCAAATATATATATCAGTCTGCGGTCTAAATAATTTAGTCACAAATAAACATTTCAATGGCTTATCTTTTGAATATTTCTGTGTCAATTTTCTATCAACAATAATGTATTGTGTTGATAGAAATGACATTTACACTTAACCCTCCAGAGACGAGATTTTTTTTTCAATAATAAAATAAACTTTTAGCCACATTGAAATTATAGATAACTTTTATTTCTTAACAGAAATAATTTAAAAAAATGATCATAAAGCCGATGTATAGATAAGCCGCATGACCATATGGTCACACAAAAATTCAGTGTTGAAATAAAGCTAAACGTGAAATATTTAAAAAAATTGCAATAATTTCAATACAAATATGTATATTAGTAAAAGTAATGTAAATAATTTAATGCTTCAATGAAACAATAACTAACAATTCCAATTTGTCCATTTTTAAGAAAAAAAATAAACTCGCATGCTTTTGGTAGTTGTGTCTGTCCCCCGCGGCTGATGAATAGTTGGAGTAGTATCCTGTTTAATCGGAATTGATTGAAAGCAATGATATTCAGGTAGGAGAGGTATGAATAGTGGGATCAATAGGCAACGGTGTTTACTATGACTAGCTCGTCCTTGGAGGGTTAATCAGAATAATAATTCAATTGACAATAAAGAAAATAGTTTATTCTTACTTACACGATTTGCATATGCACGTATCTTGATTATTGATTATCACAAGAACAGATTCTCGGGTGAAATTTATTCCGACTTAAATATGATAAATTAGTTAATAGATCTTTGTAATCTAGATTAGATTTTCTTATGTAAATTCTACCAGCATACAAATCAAGTTTTTATCATCAGACAGGTTTAATTTTCTTATCTATGTGTGCTTAATTCTTATTTTTCTAAATATGGTGTTTACCCAGTTGATGAAATCTCAGACGGCTTATCAAGGTTTTACCTGATAAGTATTGGCATAATTGGCATCACACCTTTGGTTATTGAATGTTTAAAACACATTTGTTATTTAAAAAGAAAATCTTGATTCCTACGAGGATTGTCAAATATATTTAATTACTATTTTGACAAATCATCATCGTTAGATCTGTGCTTTCATCTTTTGATTTGACTGGTATCTACTATCATAAATATTACACAGAAGTAGATCTTCTCTGCGAGAGCAATAGGAGAACAATAGATCAGAGTCCTACTGTGATAAATAATAATTAATTCCATAATAGTCATAATAGATCAGGCACGTCGTTATTCCATAAAATAAAGAATTGGTTTTCGATAACATGGTGATATATTATAACTGTCCTCTGAATAAAATACTCTACAATATAAATATTATTTCCTATTCAGAATTGTCTACCAAAAATGCTTACTCTCGCCAAGAATGCAGTGCATTTTCAATATTGTTTTGTATTATCGATTTTATGAATCATGGATTTATCACAAATAAATATATATTCAGGTGCAGTAGCAATAAACAGATAAAACTTATCTTATCGTCTTTCTTAATATCATGAAAAATGCTTTCAATTAGATGATATCTTTATAAATGTGATTAAAAAATCTCTATTAATTCTTGAAAAATCAATTTATAAAAACTGTCCGTACCGGATTTCCGGAGCAGTTCTCGTAGAAACACTTCTGTTGAGATAAACTCCATTAGGAGTCCATATGCTCCACATTGGGAGCGGACATGGTTAAAATTCTTAAAATCATATATCACTAGTATATTTCAAATGTGCCTGTAAATATTTTAAAGATTACTTAAGAATTGATAAAATTTGTACTCCTAAAAAAGTCTCAATTATTAGATGGCACGATTCAACCATTGGCAATGACCTTGCCAGGACTTGAACGCTTATAAAAAAAATCCACTCCAAATGGCAAATTATTACTAATGTGGTAGACACAAGTAAAATTTAAATAACATTGCCTGTTGCTTTAAACTGGTAAAAATAGTTTTCTAGATTTGATTTTTTTTTAAAGAGGCATAGAAGTAGGTTCAATTAACTAAACATAAAACATTTTTTAAAAAAAATGTACGAATAGTGCATCCAGGAGAAGCGCAAAAACTTTATAATAATTTAATTATTATATCATATGGGATAAGGTTTTTATTAATCATCGAATCATTGAGTAAGAGCTTAAATAGATGACCCACTATTGATTGATAGTAATTATGATTTGTGTATATCAAATAAACAGTTAATGTCTCTTATCACATCGTTGTAAACGAATGTATAAATGAAAATAAGTTTACCAATAAAATGCAACTTATCTAGTTGCTTCAAATCAGTTGACGTGTGACAGTCTCTCTGTTCACTGGTCATTGTCCAGGCGTAGAAAAATATTATTGAACTGTGAGTAATAATAATAGTTGTTACTCAGTTGATATTGCATTCTTTGTAATGCATCTTGTTTCGCTTCTTTGTTCTTTGCACTTTGCATTCTTATATTGTTACTGATGGAAAGATTTTTTTGGATATATTCAAATGAACCATGTAAAGTTTGTATTGCCTATTTCATTTAATCATCAGGACCGGTTTAGCTTATTAAATAAGAATTTTCAGCTGATAACTAATTTAATATATTTGAAATAATTCTGATTGAATGAATGTTTATTATTTATGTGTTACAATTATTTTTTATTTTAATTTTATTGTTTTAACTGGTTCGCAAAAATTATTTCAATACATAAATTTCTCTTTGATTATTTCAAGAAATCTAAATTATGCACAAAAAAATATTCTTAAATTTCATTATTTCTAAAATAAATTAAGTTATCCCTTCAAAATTTATTTATTTATATAGTAGGTACTCTATTTACGTAGTTTAGTGGCCACACGGCTTAAAATATTTTTTAAAAATGTCAGCTTACATAATATATTGATTTATGTGGATTTGTGTGTGTAATTCTATATAGTTAAACCATATCACCATTACATAGTAAAAATAAAGCATTTGAATGATTGAATACTTGTAATACTTACAGTTTATGTTTGATACATTTGTATTAAAATTAAAATAGTTTCATATAAGCTTAGTTTTTTTTTTATATTCTTTATAACTTGTTTTAGAAACCTTAGTTTTGGACTCGGTTTAAACACATTGTCCCATTAAATGAATGTGTGAATAAAATTCACACTATCTAATATATGTTGAAATTGAAATATTCCTCAACCCTTCGGAACGCATTGACCGGTGTCAGTATAGGACCCACTGTACATACTTTAATAAATATGGATTATCTAAAAATAAAACAGTATTTGTTCTAACTTCACATTATTTATTATAGATCAAAACCGGTTTTGCTCATTTTTTAAACAATGCAGTAAAGTAAATATGAAACGTTAAAAAAATATTTTTTTTATCCTTAAGTCGACACAAAGTTTTGTTTAAGCGTAAAATTACGGTAATCATTAATAACCCTGAATATTATTGTAATATAAATATTACATTCAACAATTCACAATCGGAAGGCAGAAAGTGAGTTCATGTTGAGTAAATGATATTACTAGTTATTCTGTAACATATCTGCCTGATAATCACAAATTGAATAGAACACCAGAAACATTATTGATATAATTTTTCACGTCTATACCATTATTTTAATTATTTTAATGGAACCATCATTTGTTCTTCTTTTTTACTTTCTATTGATATTTTATTTAATTTAGCGAAACAAATAATTATACCATCGCAATATTGTCTAATTCTTTATTTTAATTAACCTTAAAATTCCTTTTAATCATTATATCGAATGTTTACTTGGTGTGAATTGTAGAGTTGTGGAGTTGATAAAAAAAACCGCAACCGCGGCTTCAACATTTACAAATAATCTGATTTGAAAAACAATTCAAAATTTCATATGCAGTCTGCTAATTTTTTAATATATACTAAAATACTTAACTTTTTTATTTTAATTTATTTATTTTTAAGAGTCAGAATCGTCTGTTTTTTCCTGGATTCGACTGCACCCATAACACCACGACATCAACTCCACAGCAGTGGTAAATTGACCTGTTTCAATAAAAAAATCTTTCTGATATAAAAATTATCCAAATTCCTGTAACAAAAAATTGTTATGAATAAACATTATTGTATTGGATTTTTCATGATAGTATAATTATTATCAATACATATTCTATTTAATTCAGGTCATCACATTCTCTCAAGTTGATTCACCACACATTTTAATTTTATTTGTTTTAAATCTCATATTGATGTATTACGAAAATCTTTGCAATATTTTTAGTACAAATCGCTGGTTGACCATTCAAGCCCGTATGACATGCACATCACACCAAAAAAGTTCACCAATTTCATTTAAATAACTTGATATCTTTTAACGGAAGTTTTTGTTATAAATACTTTTTTTTTAATATCGTCGCCAATATTACTAGAACTCGTAACTCATTTAACTTATATGTTGCGATCTCTTATATCATTGACACATTTTTGTATTTACACATATCTTTATTTTCAACACGGAACACATTTATTAAACATTGCAATACCAAGCATTAGTAAAAAGATTTTTATTTTCCCAGTAATATTGTTTTTTCCTCTCAAATTTACACAAATTCAATATAAGTGTTCTTGCAGATACAGGCAGACCTCCACATTCGCACACAATTGATTCCTGAAAATGTGTGCGAATGTTGAATGTTCGAAAGTAGAGGGATGTAAAAAAAACACCAAAAATTGTCCTTTAAAATTTTTATTTATTAAAATTTACTTATGTATTTGATAAAAAATATGTTTTTTTAATAAACTTTTTTTTCTTTTCATCATAGAGTTCTGTAACATGCAGTACTTTTATGGATCGCCCTACGCACTTGAAATATGCGTTCTCCATAAAAGTTTCGTTCATATTTTTTATTGTGAAATAAAGTATTGATGATTTTGTGCTGGTTCTTGGTGTGTGAAATAGCGGATTGTGCAAAAGTAGAGGTCCGCCTGTATTTAGTTATGAAGAGTCAAATTTTAGAATTTGACACATTTTAATTATTTAAAGAACCATTTTTATGAGAATATTTTTCCAAGCTTTATTTAAAAAGCTGAAAAAACTATATTCGATATTATGGTCGCAGCTTTTTAGCGTTACCAAATCGCAGATAAAGCACCAGTCTGTGAGTAATAAAATAAAAATTTAACATCCACCGTAACAGAATGTCGCCTGAAATGTTTTTGTAAACAAAAACACTATTTCAATTTATTTTTTGTTTGTGGCTCATTCTGCTATTCATTGGATATTTTATAAGAGCCGTTATTCAGAATCTTTTTCAGATGTGCATGTCTGAAGGGTTAACTGCAATTGATCGCAGTAGAAATAAATTGCTGTCATAACAATAAATTACTCTGAAGGCCGATTCTTTATTTAAGATTGGTATGTATTAACCCTTTAACTACGACAACTGTTTTCATAAATGTATAACATATCGACTGTGGAAAGGAAAAAAGACGTAACCCACAGTTTTTTCAAAACATGTTTTTTTCGATAATCACAATGTATCAAACTTGATACACGTTCTATCAAAAGGATGCAAGCTGCAAATGCCAAATTAGTATCTAAATTTAACTTTTAAGTTTGAAAAAGATGACCTTGTAAAAAGTTAAAACCATGAAAAATGACTGAAATAAAGGTTTTTCCTAGACAATTTCTTTTATTAATATTAGATTATGTCAATGAAGCACCACTTTAGAAGTAGAAGGTTGTGTATAATTCATAATTTGCATATGACCCAAAGTCATCAAAACACGTTTTTTTGCTACTCCTGTAAAATTTGATATGTGTGGGTTACGTCCTTTTTCCTTTCCACAGTCGATATGTATAACACATAAAACAAAGTATTGATTTTTTATTTTTTAATACTATTTTATTATTTTATACATTTATACACACCCATATTAGTTTTTAGATTTTTTTTTCATTACTATTGGAGGAAATAAAACAGTCTTTTTTTAATAAAACTGATTATTAGTGAATATTTATTTTTGATAGTATCATAAATATAGTATGTGCAAAATGTCATTGTAGGCAAATAATTGGACATAAAAATATAAATAAAAAAAATATCCTTTTATTTTGGTGAAAACTTGCTTTTTTATTCGGCTTATAAAATACTTGCAATAATAATACATAAAAAAATATCGTAAATATCTACGCTTATATTATGTTGCATAAAAAAACATATTTGAGTCAAACTTGGTGTGATGTACTGTACCCTTCGATATAATGCGTCAATTGATTTATACCGTTCATAATTTGTACTAAAATGTAGACTTGAAATTATCAATGCTTGAAATAAACCTTTGAATTTTTTTTTAAATATTTATTTTGTTTCCAAAACATCCGGCTATAATCGCACTTGAAGCTTATAGTGAGAATAATGAAGATCTTTTTCAAATTTAGGTAGCCTGTGATAAAGTTTTGCATCAAAACTGTGTCCCGTTACGCCTCGGCAAAAACACGATAAAAAAATAGTAAAGGTGACTGATTCCAATTTCGAATGTATGGGTAGTAGAGACACGTGTTCCCTGCAGGATGACGACTTAAAGCCGTATCGCTATAACGTACGAGCAGTTTTCTATGGCCCGGCCTATATATCGGCATATCGTAGTTGAGAGACATAAAGTGTTATGCCAATATATCGGCATCTTGTAGTTGAAGGGTTAAAGCAGTCGTACTTTGAACTACCTCCGTAATAGGGTTACTGATTAGATAACTTAACTTGCAGGTGCTTAAAAGCAATAATCGTCAAGTCCAAATTTTGTCAAAACCTAACAAAAAATACATATCATACATCTACCATAATTCATTACACATAATATTTAATCAGGGCCTCGAACCGCTATTTTTTTCGTTCCGGTTCAAGTAAAAAAAAAACTACATCGGTTCGGTTCCGGTTTTCGTTCCGGCAAAATAATGGTTTTCGGTTCAGCTCGATTTCCCCAAAATATCTCCGTGACTCGTTTTTTTTTTTATCACCGAGGAATTTGAAAATCTCAAAACCCTATACTAGCGTTAACCATTAAAATAACGGTTTTCGGTTCCGTTCTGGTTCGAAGCCCTGTATTTGATGATATATATCATATCTTGCAAAATCAGACAAAATTATTACAAATTTCCGCCTGTCACAAACTCAGACGCAGAAACTGATTAATTCAATGCCGATTGCTCGCAAATTATTTCACAAAAAAGAGAAAATGTTTACAATATATTGGCACAAAAATCATTACCCTGAATTAATCTTACATCCAATAGAATGTTTACTATTTATGTTCAGTATGTTTACGTATGGATTCCAGACATTGATTATCATTTCTAGATAATATTTCGGTGTTTTAAAATATAGTTTATTAAAAAAAAATGCAATATTATACTTGTAGTCTGGGATAATGGTCGAGTGGTCAACGTTGTGGCAACGTGGCTTAAATCCCGCTCAATCGCTGTTTAAATAATAAAGTTTCAACAAATCAGGTTGGCTGTTTTATTAGGATGGGATGTGTGAGTGTCATTTTTGATGATTTGCAATGGTGGTGTGGTTGTTTTTTTTTAATACTGCTTAACGACCGTGGACGCGTTTTTGAGACTGAAAAACAAAGGTTGCTGGCCGGCGGACTCATATATGCGTATAGGCGAAGTATCTGGAAGCTAAGAAAATTAAATTTTGTAAAGATATCTCAATTTGTTTACAAATTATAGTGAATTTAGTAAAATAACAATTTTTGCGAACTTTTCGCAAAATTTTATTTCGCCAGGTGAAATTTTATAAAAATAAACGTGGGGTCGTTAAGCTGTTAATACTACTTCAATTGGTTTAACAGTCAATGCGTTGATTAAATTTCCCTAAATACTTACATTCGTTACATCACATTTTCGCTACATGCATTCACTTTTTGTGTCTTAAATACTGAGAATTTACACTGAAGTCGGGACCGTGTAATTTGGAGTAGTGTAATTGGGGGGCTGAATCTCATACAAAATTAGGAATTTTGTTTTCTCCGCGAAAAATGCAAAACTAATAATTCCCTTAGTTTTGCAAAAAAAAAATGGACGAAATATTTAGTTTATAAGTGATAAAATGCAAAGCGCACACTAAATCCAGCACACAGACAGTCGCCCGGCTATGCGTGTATAGCCTGGCACGTGTTGAATACACAGACGCTAGCCAACATTTGACTGTATGCACCGCACAGACGGCCGTCTCGTAGCAACGACAATGGAATGCAACCGATCAATTGGGGGAATTGCGGCGAATATTTCAAGCCAGTGCGTAATTTGGAGTAGTGTAATTGGGGGTTCCACTGTAATCTATATTCTTATGTTTAATCACTGGATTTTTGATTCCACATGGCAAAGTGAATTTGTTGCAGGCTTTGATGATTCATTTACCAAAATTTCAATACAGATTATACAATGATACAATAAATATCACCCCCATTAATTACTAGATCAATGCTCCGCAACTTCCGTGCTGTGTTACACTGGTGCTTATTTATCAAATGAAAGAAACAGCTTAACTCCCCAGAGACAAAAGTTCCTAAAATTAAACTATTTCAGTTAATTGAAAAAATAATTAATATCATCGAACCAAATTATTTTCAGTACAGAATGGCGTCACCAAACCCATTCTACTTCAAGCAGGGCTCCACAGTTAAGGCTGTCGAGGACTTAACATCGGCTGACTATGATGGCGTGATACTTGTCACATTACCGGATTCATTCAAATTGAAAACGCATTCTTTACTTCAAAATAGACTGGATTCAGCTTTTTTACTTGACAATGGACTCAAAACAGAAGTGGCAGTCGTCAGCTGTCCCGAAATAAGCGGATCTAGACTTGTCATTTCACCGACCGGTCCTATTTCTCCATACGATGACATCAGGTCCCTCTACGAAGCGGCCAAGAATGGAGTGAATCGCGCTATCAAAGCCGGTGTTCTTAATCCAATATTGGTCGTTCAGCAAGTGCCCGGTTTCAAAGAGAGTGAATTGGTGACACTCTTGGGAGCATTGGAAGGATTGTATGTGGTTAGTAAAGTGTTAATAAAATATCTACTCTGCTCATTATAATCATTATTATTGGCTATCTCATCGTTGACACCCGAATAAATATACATTTATTTGCTTACAGCCATTGCAGGTTCGTGACAGCGGTAAACTGGCAAAAATAAATAGACTCGGAGTCTTCACTCAAAACTCGAAGAAGAATATTTCAGACATAATTAAAACTGCACTGTATCTAGAAGAAGCAAGGTCTTTATTTACTATTTTGAATATTTTATTTAGAACCTCCATAATTGTATTATCTATATATATAAAAATGAATGTTTGTATGTTTGTTACCTATGCGCTCCTGTACCGCTCATCCGATTGCGATAATTTTTTTAGGGAGTTGTTATGCGGACGCCAGAATAGGTTTATGAATCAGCGGTGGGCTGCCAATGCGTTAATTTGTTTGTTTGTCTGGTATGCGTTCCTATACCGTTCATCCAATTGCGATAAAATTTTGGTGAGTTGTTGTGCGGACGCCCTTGAATGTATATAAATCAGCGGTGGGCTTCCAATGCGTTAATTTGTTTGTTTTTTTCCGTATGCAATCTTATACCATTCATCGGACTGCGATAAAACTTTGGCGAGCCGTTGTGCGGACGCTCGCGAATTTATATGAATCAGCGGTGGGCTGCCAATACGTTAATTTGTTAGTTTGTCCCTTATGCGTTCCTGTTCCTATACCGTTCATCCGATTGCGATAAAACTTTGGTGAGTTGTTGTGCAAACACCCGCAACGGTATCTGAATAAGTACAGCCAGCGGTGGGCTTCCAAAACGTTAATTTCTTTGTTTGTTCCGTATTCGTTCCTATACCGTTCATCTGATTGCGATAAAGCTTTGGTGAGTTGCTTTGCGGACACCAGCAAAGGTTTTTGAATCAAAACATACAACGATGGGCTGCCAATACGGTAATTTGGTAGTTTTTCCTTAATGTGTTCCTGTTTCTATACCGTTCATCTGATTGCAATAAAACTTTGATGATTTGTTGTGCGGACGCCCTCAAAGTTTTCTAAATTAGTACAGCCAGTGGTAGGCTGCCAATGCGTTTACAAAGGGCTCGCTTTATATCAAAGCAATTCTCGGTATTCTAGGAAGCAGTGAGTTTTTTATCACTCTGATGGACCACTTAAATAAGCAATCGATTTTTACTTAATATATTTACAATATGTACCAATACGCAATTTACTGTAAACTCATCAATGTGAATGGCCGAAAATGTAATACTGTGTATACTGATGCTGTCATAGATAATGTATTTAAGTCAGAAATTGCAGTTATGTACTCATTTGATTTGAGAATATTGTTTTCTCTTAAATTAACAAGGGGCTGGCCGACCTTAGCAAAATTTCACAAAGGGCTTGCGCGAACCCCTCTGAGCTTCCTCCAGCCCACCCCAGAGTGCAGCCATTTTACAATGAAAAATGTTGCCGAATAAAGCGATCTGTATGCCACGGCTGTCAGTTTCATGGCAAATCATCGGTCGCGAAAAGTGAAATTTGGACCCGTTGATTGGCTATTTTTAGGATTCTCTGTGGCGCATTTTCTAAGAATTATCGCCTTTTCTGGTGACTTTTCTCAATTTAGCAAATGTGGGTGTTTCATAAAGTTTAGCGTGTCTTTGGTGTGAACATTTTTGGATGGTGGTCGAACAGCGCAGTCAGCACCGAAATTTCATTTTAATGCAAATCACTGAGACACTAACATGCAATATCAAAAAAAATCGGAATGGGTGCAGTACATCAATCATGCCAACTCATAATATGAGGCGAATGTACTATGGCGTACAAAAAAGCATTGTAAGCTGTATACTATCCACTAAAAGATTTAAGAGGAAATGAATAGTTGTCTTTGGTGGCGCATTTATTTTATTGTCTGGTGATTTTCTACAAACCCTACCAGTTATACCACGTTCAACTTATTAAATGCATGTCTCAAATCATCAGTTTTATGGCGACACGTGCAGAAATTGGCTTTCAAGGCCAGCATGCGTGTAGAACTACAATATGACACATCCGCTGAACGTTTCGCAAAATAATTGTTGAATATTGGGAATGGAAAATTGGAAATAGATGAATCCACACAATGTATTACATTGCCAACAAACTTCTGTGAAATTACAAAAACAATAAGAGAATTGATTCAAAAAGTTTTCCCAAAAATATCGCAATAAATTCTTCTGAATTCTTAAACTCACTTGATTTGCCAGCCATGCCGTCACACGTTTTAACATTGAAAATTGGCGTACCTATCATTCTTCTCCGAAATATAAATCCACCACTTTGCAACGGTACCAGACATTCATTGAAAAAGATAATGCACAATATCATTGAAGCTAAACAAATTAAAAGGAAAATATAAAGGGCACAATGTACTGTTGCCAAGCATTTCAATGATTCCAACAAATATGCCATTCAAATTGAAATGTTTGCAGTTTCCGGTGCGACTCGCATTTGCAATAACCATCAAGAAAGCACAGGGACAATCGCTACAAGGGTGAAGACTAAATTTAGAAAATCTATGCTTCTCACATGGACAGCTGTATGTGGCCTGCTCACCCGTTGGAAAACTTTCAGATCTATTCGTATACGCACTAGACGGAAAAAAGATATCTAAAAGCACTTCAATAAACAGAATTAAAATACAATCACTTTCTTTCTTAGAATGGCATTGCAACGCTTGCCGGGTACCGGCTAGTATTATATAAGAATTAATCTCATTTTCAATTTATAATAGTAATAGTTTGGGACGGTTGGTATAAAGCAAATAACACAATTCCCAAATAGAATTTTGTTTTGTTCTTTCAAGCTTTTTTTATGCCTAATTAACTGATTACACCCACTAACGTATTAAAATCATCAATAAGACAAATATCCTTTACAGCTTGCTGCTCTTTCTTCCTGAAAGTTGCTTATAAACTAAATACCACTAATAGCAGTGCAGTTATATAAGAAAATTTCAAAGAAAGTGCCAAAATGTCATACATGGAAATCAGGGAAACCAATAATCTACATGAAATACGAATAAAATGTCTGTATGAAACAGTCACCATTAAATGTCAAATGAAACATCTTCTAGAAGCATAGAGCTATTTTGAAATATTTTGATGAATTTTTGTTACAATATTTCGTAATTCCTGTAGATTATCGGTTACTCGATTCTGACGATTGTTTTTTTTTGATAATTTCAAAAGTAGTATGTTGTAATATAATTCTGACTGATCGATTCAAACAACTTATATTACTCTATGCCAAAAAAAAATGAAAATAGCCGCAGTCGATACATTTGTCTTATACACCAACCTTCAAAGGCTATAAATTATTATGTCTGTCATGATGAAGTAACGTATTTCAGACCGTCTAAAATGTGTCTAGATCCTTATGCTGGAATAGTCGCGATGGTGATAATAAGCTGAACTAGCATTTTTTATAAATATAATGAGTTTGACTTAATGTCACAATAGAACTGGGACAACAAAATGTCGTCAATATATTGATAAAAACAAAACGTTATCTGGAAACATGTTCTAAAAAAATATTCTTTTCAGGACTGTCACTAGAGACATTGGAGGTGGTGATCCGGAAAGGATGTGTCCACCAAATGTGGAGATGTACGTCAGGCAAGCCTTTCACCAGAGTAAAAATATTCAACTGAAAGTGGAGAGTGATGTTGGCTATTTAGAAAAAGAATATCCACTTTTTGCCGCCGTTAATAGAGCTGCCAATGAAATCGAGAGACACAGAGGTGAGCCACTATAGTTTGCCTACTTCTGTCTGTGCTACGAAATGTTTATAATGCATCTAAAGAATTTTTTTAAATTGTAATATTATAATTTTGTCATTTTAATGTCAGTAGCATCATAGTAATAACCAAAGTAGTATTTAATCCCATGAAAATATTACATGCGACTGTATTCAAAAGTAAATTAAGAGAAACTGACCCTGTGCCTTAATAAAATTGTAACCATGTGTTTGATGTTGCATATAATTTTTTTCTCCAAATTGTATGATGTTTTAACAGGTCTGCAATAGTATTATAAGTAATATTTTTCGGGAACTGACCTTATCTCTATCCTTAGTGCTCAGCCACATTCGCCGTGGCTTATGCGCGAGTGCCAAATACATGTTACATCTAGTAATTGTTTATTGTATATCATTAATTAAAATGGCGAGGAAGTAAACTATAGAATGCATCCAAGTTTTATTGATGGATCAATTCACAGAATGTTCATAACTTTATAAGCATATTCTGTGACATGGTTATAATAAATTTTTGGAAATAAACTCATGCTATTGACGTGCAGTCGCAAAACGGAAGTTGCAAAAAGGTACGATGAAGACTCTTATGGTCATTTGTTCTTTTTATTCTATTTTTTTGGATACTTAAATTATCAATAAATTATTCCTATCCAGGTCGAGTCATCTTCCTGGAATATATGCCAGCCGATGCTTCAAAAGTGACAGACACCGTTCTGCTGGTAGGAAAAGGTGTGACATACGACACAGGCGGAGCTGACATCAAAGCCGGCGGTGTCATGGCAGGAATGTCCCGAGACAAATGCGGCGCGGCCGCGGTAGCCGGTTTCATGAAAGCCTGCGAGACTTTCTGCCCGCCGCATCTCAAAGCGGTCGGAGTGATGTCCACGGTTCGCAATTCAGTCGGCGAAAACGCTTACGTATCGGACGAGCTCATCGTCGCTCGCAGCGGAGTGAGGGTACGCATCGGCAACACCGACGCCGAAGGCCGCATGATCATGGCTGACCTCCTTTGCCTGATGAAAGACCGGGCGAAGGGAGAAGTCAACCCGCACATTTACAGTATTGCAACCTTGACCGGCCACGCCATTCGCGCCATGGGGGAGGGCTACGGCATAGTCATAGACAATCACGCGGCCAAACTTGAAGGGCACTGCGCGAGACTGCAGGAGAGCGGGGATCGTATGGCAGATCCCTTCGAGATCTCAAACCTACGACGCGAAGATCTCAAAGCGCACCGGGGAACTTTCGAAGGGGATGACGCTCTGCAGGCCAACAATGAGCCCTCTGTCAACACGGAGCGCGGCCATCAAAATCCTGCCGGCTTTCTGCTGATCGCTTCCGGTCTAGAAGGAGAGCAAATTAAGTATTCACATTTAGATGTGGCAGGCAGTGCTGGAATTGCTCCCGCTGAGCCTACCGCGTCACCTCTCTTGGCCTTAGCCCATCTATACAAGTTGGTCGGTTAATATGCATAAGATTTAACAGTTTCTCATACTTTTTCATTGACTTTTTCTAATGTGTGAAAGCAAATCTATAATAGCATTATATAGCTAAATCATAACTACCTTACCAACAGTCTGAAAGACAGCTGTGACTTACTAAACAAATTTCTATTTAGGTTGTTAAGAATATGATTAACTTTTTTCAAATAGGTTGCATTAAAAAAACTATGTAAATGATATGTATGAAGCTTCATTTCTGCTGCAATTCAATTGGAATATATTTTTTCCAATATTTGTTTATGGTTTATTGTTTAAAATCATAATGCTATTTTTTTATTTTATTTTTCTGGGGATACAGGTTAGCAATTGTTATTTATTAGCATTTTAGCTTATACTAAATAATAATTATCATTTAAATATGATTATTTAGAACAGGTTCGTTCAAACTACGGTCCAAAAAAAATGTACATTTTAACATTATTTTGCACCTTTTTTCCCATTTCGATCGCACAATGCTCAAGAAATTTCAATGTCCACCAACTATAAAAAGCTCAGAAAATATTTGATGATTTTTTTAGGAAGCACTGTTACAGTAACACCGTCATGGAGTCTAGAATCAAACAAGCAGCAAACAAAATTTATATCACATTATTTTGAATTAATTAATCCTCTATGCGCCTCAATGTGGAGGTCCACACGAAATATTACTATGATTTGATTGTGCAAAGCAAAAATCTGATTATATAAACTTTTTTCGATTTTTGCACATTTCATATTAAATATACCTGTATTTATTAAATTTACTAATTATAGATAGTTATTTTTTTGATGAAATTAGATTTTTTATATATTTTGATTATTTTTACTAATACTGTACACAAAAACATAAATAGATATTTTTTCGATGAATTATTAAACGCATTTTTAAAAGTGTAAATGAGCCGATGCATTATTAAATTTAAATAGTTTTCTAGAAGCTATTACTTCTAATTTCGGCCTAATCTCTTTTGCGTTCATGTGTTGGCATATGGCTATCTATTGATGTTATTCTATGAGAGGGATTAATCATACATGGAATTTGATGCCTATTATTACTACTGTTTTGTTTAAAAAAAAATTGTTCATTTGCAACCAATAATAAATTTATGCGTCTACCAAAATCACTGTAATGATAACCAGATGTGTGTCGTTTCCATAACTGAAGAAGTAATAATTCAATAAAAAATATGAGAATGGCAATAGATAATAAATGATTGAATACATGGACATATGTGTACGGCGTTACATTACAAGGGGTTAAATTATTTATTATATTGAAATCAATAATATCCTTTCTTTCAAATTAAGAGATTAATTCGACCCTAATAATTTAGTCAAATTAATAAATGACCTATTTACAAACAGTCGTATAATTGATAGAAACTAGCTTAACCTTTTGACCGCTGCTCGGATCCAGATCGGTTCAGATTGGGCTGCTATAGCAGTCAACCGCGGTCTAAGGGTTAATAGAACTTCCAAAACATTCCAGTTGAGTTAAGCATTCCTCACGACACTGGCTCAATGTTAATTTTTTGCAGATAAATTTTATTGAAATACAATAATAAGGAATGCTTAACTCATCTGGGATGTTTTGAAAATCCTATTAAGCTAGATTTTATCAATTACAGGAATGTTTGTAAATAACTCATTTAATAACGTGTCTTAATTATAGGTGTTGCTGTAGACTGCTACAATCACCCTTAACTTGAAATGCAAAAACAAGTGTAAGAGTATCATTTTACATTTATAGTAGAATGCTACTTTTATGGGAAAAAATCATGGTGTGATCCAAGGTATTTAAAATATTGAGTTTAGTTGTCTGTTGAGTCAGGAATGTTGGCGACTGCTAATTTAGAGTATTATGATCTCAAAATTATTATTTTAGAAGCAAAATTGCCTCAGCCACACATTTAATATATAAAGTAATTCAATGTTGGAGTATTTTTTTTTTACTTCTGAATAAAAAATATATATTTATATTATGTGAATAATTTTGTACACTTCTGATTTTCTTTGTGATATTATCAGTAAAAATTTTAACTACCAAAAATGTATTCAATATAGTTTGTATTAATATTGTTTCTATGACTTTATAAAAATTTAATATGACTCACTGAGAAATTATTTAGTAGTTTATACCAAATGTATCAATATTATTGGTAATATTTTTATTGCAATGAAAGTTTATGTAGTTTATCTTCGATCAATAAATAAAATATTCTTTTAAATCTTGACAGCTAAATTTTTTAATTTCCCCATATTGTATAAAAAATATTATATTACTAGTGTGAAATACGCCAATTAACTTATTGATTAAATTTGATTAATTGAGCAGTAATTGAAGACGTCACCCAAACATCACTGTATGGCAGATTAATGGCTGTATTGAGTTGAGTGTGCAACATTGCTATTGTACATTTTGCTGTAGTCAGAAGTCCAAAATTTATCTCCTGGCGAAGCTACGGCATGTTAAAATATGACCTGTCGAAGAAGAAATATTTTTCAGTTTCTTTAAAATCAGTCTAATTATTATTCATTATTTATTTTTGAGAATTTCTTAGAAGCCTGGTAATTTGTCTCATTAGGCACCAAGTCGGCGTGGCCGATCTGTTCAATGGAAGGTTGTTGACTTTTTCAGCTCTTCCTGCATTAAACGACAATCGCATAAATGCGTTCAGCACCCTGCTTTACAGAGCTCTGATAAGACTGTTACCTCAATGATATAAGGATTGAACATTTTTCCTTTCAGCTAGATCCGTTGCTCAACTTTTCAACACAAAATCAAAATTTCAATACAAAAAGATAAGAGAGCATTTGAATACCACTGGCCTTAGGGGAGGGTTGGACAACGAATGACGTAAAATCCGACCACTGGGCGGAATAAAGATTAATAATAGTCCTTCAATTGAGCTTGCCAGCTAGCTCATTTGGTATCATTTCTAAAAACAATAAAATTAGGCTCAGGAAGGTGAAAGGAAAAAAATACACAAACATATCATTTTTTTATAAGGTAAATTTTATTATTTAAAATATATTCAATTTTCACACTTAAACAAGGACATCAATTAAATATAATGTCACCTTAATAAATAAAGTACACATTCTATTCTATAAATTTACACATAATTTCAGATGAGGACCATTGTACAATTTTAAAAAAATAAAGCACAACAAAATACACAATATGAATTGTTTCTGATGGGGTAGCAATCTAAAACCTAAACAAAAAGAGGTAGTAGGCAAATTACAAGTCTACCGTTACGACATTTTCATCAATTAACCTTGGTTTGATGGTTAAAAAATGATAAGGAGGAAACTTGAGTAAAACCTTTTGAGCGTTTATAATCAGTAAATAAAAGAAAAGTCAAAACAGCATTCCATACCTGGAAAATTTTTTATTGCTGTGACTACAAAATTCCCTCGTTTGAAAGTGTATTTAAATTAAGTAGAAAAAGATGAAAGTAAACGAGATGCAAAAAATTTAAGCCTGCACATCGCATAGCATGTGAAACCTAGTCAGTATTTGTACATAATGTACAGTAAGGCACATAATTTTTTGTTTTTCTTGTGCGTTTTTTTGTTACAAAATATGCAGAATTATTTTAGCTAACCTAGTATTTTCGAACACATCAAACAATAGATTCAACAGTGAAATATTTTGTACCAATAATCTAGTTCTTTCAATCGCTCTTATATAGATATGAATTTGTGGCACATTTCCGACTGCGAGTCGTCTCTTGAGGCATTTTTCTATCACTAAAATACAATTTCTCACATAAGTAGCGATATATTTTTTTATATAAAATATAATCGACGACCTGCAAAGAATTGACCAATACAATAAAACATCTTCATAAATCTACACCTAATACCGTACCGGGAGTTCCTCATTAGATACATTAGTTAATTTATTAGTATATTGTCAAAAAAATAAGATCAAAAACATTAATTTGTTTTTGATAATCATTATTATAACTAAGCTGAGAATATAAATTCATGCCATTCTTTGATAGTGATACAGAATCTAGAAATTGTCTTTTTTTACGTCAATCCGTTCCGTGGCGGAGAAATTAATTTCAAAGCTCGTAAAAACATTCAATGCCGAATTTGCAGTTTTTTAGCAGTTAAAAATCTAGCTGGCGATTGACTGGGGATTTGCTTCACAAAAGGCCATTAAAACCGTTGCGATCGGCAAGAAAAAGCATTCAAACATTAAATAATTCAATTCATTTTATTTAATGATATGTTTATTAACAGATCCGTTAGTCAAATTTTTAGCACATCAAATATTCTGGATACAAAAATATTTCTATACACATTTAGGCATTCAGAGACGATAAGTACTACTCGTATATTCGATTGAAAAGCTTTGTAAAAGTGAATGATTAGCATCAATATGATATTTAATGCAATCAAAGAACACAAACACCTTTAAAATATTCAATGATCAGTCTAACATCTCGTTTTTTTCATAAATCACAACCGCATATATTTCCATGATCAGACTGACTACTAAAAATAGTTTTTACCTCTAAGATGTGCATTCAGTATATTCAAAACTTATTTTAATACTTAGGCCACTATCTGAGAATGAAATATTGCATTTTACACTGTTCCAACAGAGTGATTAATAAAATGACTTTTACAATAACCCTTTTGTCAAATTAAATAACATTCAATTCCAATACACATTTGAAAGCTTTTACATTGCATGTAAGGTTTTTATTAATTTTATTGCTACAGTGAAATATAATTTATCAATAATATTGTGTATTTTTGTTACATACCTAAAAGACAATATAAATTTCATAATATAAAAACCAAAATAATTACATAAATCATAATATACATTGCGAACATGATAGAAATATTAAAATTATCCATTTATAACTAAGCAGAAATAATAAAATATATTAATTTAGTAGTTTAATATAGTTTTATCTGTGTTATGCAACCGTGGATGCTGAGAATCTTTAGGTCAGATAAAATTTAAGAGTACAAAGATGTCCACGGTTGAAAATTCTTAGAACACTATCGAGAGATCTTTTGACCCGCATATTATATTAATTTCAATGCACGACAGTATTAGACAGTTGAAGAAAAAGTTTCACAAAAAAACACGTATCGTGACAGAGCAATTTTACAGATTGATTGCGAGTGTACTCAAATAAAATATTGATTCACTTTACGCACGTATTTCAACAGCACAGCTATGTAATACAGCACAGTACACCTTGATTGAACAGTTTGAAGTCTAAAATTTAAGAAATTTGAATAAAAGGAATCTGAACATGATAATATACTGTCAGCTTAGCGGAGGGAGTCACTGACTGAGAAAAATTTCCAAAGATCAATAAACAAATTAATGTCAAAGTAACCTTCTGTTGTTCTGAAATAGTTATTTTGAGTCATTTATAGAAAACATCAAATTGAGTTTTCAAACTCAATTTTAAAAATAGTCCAGTTAGTGGCATCTCACACTAAGCCGGAGATCTGGTATTTCATTGATAAGGTGCCATTGATTGTAAGGCACACTCTTTAAAAAAAAGACATCATGAATATTATTGTAACCTATAAAATTGGAAGTAACAATAAAAAGCAAGCAAGCATTAATTATAAATGGTGGTATCATCACCATAACTGATTCTACTCTGATTCATTTATGTATACCGTCGAGGGCTTTCTTGACAGCGAGGCAGTTTTAGTCGATGAAATATGATAAATTGTACTTTGATAGTTAATCTTTCTCAATTGAAGTGGAGTATCGATATATGATCTAATTTTTTGCGTGTGCTGACAGTATTTAACAATAGCTTAAATTTTGTCAGTTATAAAACAACGACAGGATATAATTATGTTTAGAGGATAAGTATATAAATCAAATAAGTCATTAAAATATATGCACCCTGCGTTACAAGAAATTTTAGAACGTTACCAATGGCCAGTTTAAAAATACAGTATATTTAATTACTCATCCTATAAGTAAGTTGCTATATATTTCTCAACAGCCGGTTTGTTTCGATCAACATAGATTGTTTCCAAACATTAAAATCATAATCAAAATTTTTAATGTAGAGCAAATTGAACAACTCTACTATAACTAAATCATTGTATGTAGTTTATTCACACAAGCATAAAAAAAACACACATCAAGCACGAAAAAGAAATAATAAATGAATAAATCGACAACATCCAACACTACAAATTATGTAGTTATGGAAGGTAAATAAGCTACTCCATAAATAAAATGGATGGTAAAATTTCCAATCCAGAATAATTATTACTGACCTCAATGTGTTAAAGCAGACACAATGTTAGCGTTTGTTTTAATATTGAATACAAATGGTTGCTATTCTCTAAATGAGCTTCTTATGAGAACTCGAAGAAAAATAATTCAGCAGTAAAACACCATGTTCAGTGACCTATTCAAACGAGACAATAATTTCTTCCTCGGGCTACACTATACTTGAGCAAAAAAAAACATTCAGTGTGAACATGCTCATGAAATATTGTATAAATCTGTAATACACAATTATGAACTATCTGATGCATAGATTGTATGTATATAGGCCATGCAACATGAGACATTGTTGTCAACGTTTCAATATAACCTGCCTAAAATAGTGTTAAAAAACTTAGGTTGACCAATTCCCGAACGACCTGAACCGAGCACATTCTACATTAATATATAGTTCCAAGTTGTAAATCAAACATCACATTATAATTCAGTTGTAACAGGCAGCGGGTTCATAATACATATCTTAAATAAGTTAATGGCAATAATCCCTCTTCTTTGTACTAGATAAGTTAGAAATAAAATAATTCCCAAGTATTGGTTTTCTAAAGAAAATCATTTTCTTTGTCGTGTCGACCTCGTTATCTTGGTTACGGGTGAACTGTAAAAATAGAAAAAGTTAAACATTAGCACTCTTCACTTCTTGCATGTATAAATTTAAAAAATGTAGACTTTAAGATTTCAGAAGACGCTGAATCCTTCAAAAATGATTTGATTCCCATTAGAAATTGTTTGAAAAGTGTGAAAATATATTAATGGACATATTTTTTTCCCAGGAGTATAATTATAGTCTAGCAAATTTTTCTCTAGTACATTATGATTATGTCGCCTGTGTGGTTGAGAGGTCAACATCGTTGGCTTCGGTTACCGAGATCACGGGTTCGAATCACAGTACTGACAGTTTCATAAATTGATTTTTCAAATTATGAATTTCTGTTCGAAGGCATGTATGGATGCGATATCTAGAATTCCTCCCTCCCATCCATCATATCCTATAAACGGGGCGTATCGAGAGAGATTAGCTAACCACTAGTCCTGTCCTAGCCCTATCCTTCTATCCCTACTCTCTTTGGAAAAAGAGAGGTTGAGCAACTGAGTAACAAGCAGTTCTCGTAGAAACACTTATGTGAAAACAAAAAAACCATGATTATTTTTTTACCTTTTGCTAACTGCGACAGATTTTTTTGTAGTTTTCTTCGCTGGTAGGTTGTTTTTCACATTTTTTACAGGAGACATCTTCTTTGGAACGTTAGCTTTTTTAATCTTCGGCTGTACAACATCTATCGCGGACTCGACTTCAGGAGCTCCACGTTTTCTCTCTGCAAACATTCATTGACAATTACATCAACTTAATCATATTAAGTAATTTCCATGATAATAATAATAATCTGGTAAGTGTATTTGGTACAGGCCAAGTAAAAGGGTGTCAGATATACGTCGCTACAGACTTACTATATATCAATAAGCAATTTTCTATCAATAAGAAAAATTAGGTAGGCCAGCTTTATACTAAAAAATATTACATTGATATTTCACTGTAGCAATAAAATCAACAAAAACCTTACATGTAATGTAAAAGCTTTCAGTGTGTATTTGAATTGTATGTTATTTAATTTGGCAAATGGGTTATTGTAAACGTCCTTTTATTAACCTTTTGGCTGCCGTAGAAAAAAGTGCATTTGTACCTAGCACGCCATGCCGGTTATAATTTCCAATTATAAATTTAATTAGTTATTGACTTGGTAACTCGTTTCTGGTGTTTTGAATACGAAAAATTTGACGATATCTCATCTGTGGCAACAATCCATTTAATCACCGAGTAGAAACAGTATAAAATGCAATATTTCATTCTCAGAAGTGGCCTCATAAAATATCTTATGCGATTGTATTTCATAATTTCTAATAATATATTTTTGTCAAATATTTTCATATTATATATGGGCTATAAAATCATTGAACTTATTGCGAAAATACTAACCATTTATTAGGAACAAACGAGAATTGAGTTGGAATTTTATTTTATAGCTTTCTCTAAACAAAAATGAGAAATTTTTAGTTAAAAAATAGTCTATAAAAATCATATTAGATTAAAACTAAGTAAAAGAGAACTGTTATTTTTAATTTCATCTATCTTAAATAATTAAAATCCTAAGACATAGATTGTCTGACAAATATCAAATGATCTCTATAGAAAAGACCTCCAACTTACTTCTAGTGGTGACTATCTCATCCATTAATCGAACAGGTGAAGTAGTTTTACTTTTAGCTGATCTTCCTTTTTTTGCTGGAGGTGATTTTTGAAACGTTTCCGGTTCTACTTTTTCACTTCGTGTAGGCTTGGTCAACTTTACAGCGAAAAATTCTGAAGCATAAAATGAAGACGTTCTCGTAGTGTGAATGATTCAATAAAATATTTATAAACAAATTTGAGACACAAAGATAAAAAATTATAATATGCCAGAAGAAACATAGTTGTCAATCCGTGATATAACTTGTGTTCTTATTGCCACGCAACTGGCAAATCAAAAATATTTTATCAAGATAGTATAATAGTACCATATTGCAGCTGATGACTAAAATGAAGCCCACAAAGACGAGATCAATACTTTCTTCCATGAAAACTGTACAATTTTATTCTAAAAGTTTATCGACTACTTGTTATGGAGTCATAAAAAAAATGTTTCTTTATGGTAACAGTAATAATCAAAAAACACCCTGATATAATTTAAAAAAACTCGCTTCTCAATGGGTGATAAATAACTTTTCCGGTTCTAAGTTCAAGAAATGCGACCCCAATACCCACATTTTCTTCAATATCTATTTTAATATGGGTGATACAATGTCTATAATTAAGATATTCTTATATCATAGTTTTTTGGACCTTTTGTAGTTTATATAAATACGCGATTACGCGATAATGCGATAAGGCGATAAGCGCCCGCGATAACGATCGTTCGTAAGACAGCTGAGCTAAATTCGTCAGTTGTAATTTCATATGTGTCTGGGATGATGTCTTTTTTACGCGCAACTTAAAATATGATTATTTATTAAAAAATCACGAATTTTTATAAAAAAAATGTATGAGGAATGATGCAGAGATATTTTAAAGCCATTAGAGTATTTTTTTTTTTTAATTCACAAGAATAAGACCAATAATGAGGAAACCACTGGGGTCCCTAAACGATCCCATCGGCAGAGAAGTATTTTTCTAGTCTCCGAGCCGCGAGAGATAATAACTTCTCGATAACTAGCTTATCAATTACTTAAGTCAAAAATCCTTGCTCTTCAGTAGAGCAAAAAAAAAATGTGCAATATTTTTGTATTACAGTGTACTCTCGATTATCCGTGCCTGAAAATAAATATTTTTTAATTCAAATTTAATTTGATTGATTTTTTTCTATAACGATTATAGGACGCATTAATGAATCTTGAATATGCGCGTTATTTGAAAAAAAGGATGAATTTAGCGATGTGTTTGTGTTTACATAACTAACCCTGGTTTTTTTTTAACCACTTGTATCTTTTGAATGTATCGCATACTGGCGATAACCCATTTCATTGTGACTAATGTGATTACAAATCTGCACGGATGTCTTGTTTTACATCCCATAATTTATCGCACACTGGCAACAAACCATTCGAATGTGATTATAAATATGCATGGGCGTCAGCTTTAAAAACCCATTAACTATCACATACTGGGAGACCTCATTCGAATGTGATCAATGTGATTTTAAATCAGCGAGGCGTTCATCATTAAAAACCCATACATTATCACATACTGGAGAGAACCCATTCGAATGTGAGCAATGTGATTATAAATCTACACGGGAGACAAACTTAAACAGACATAAACTATCGCATTCTGTCGACAAACCATTCGATATGCACGGCGATCAGCTTTTGCAATAACTACTTTATTAGCAGTGGCAATGTTAGTGTCTTATTTCGAAACAAACTCCCAATGAAATTAGCTCAAAAATTGTGGTTTTAAAGAACGAGATACTTATTTATATATAATTGCTCAGAAGAGATAGGAAGAGTCGAGTATCTGTCTATAAATAATGATTTCAGGGGTTTACTCTGCTTTTAAGATATGTTCTTCATAATAACCAATTTATGAAAATAATTCGATCAACTTTTTATACACATAAAATTTGATGATTCTGATTATCCGTGTTTTTCAATTATCCGTGACCATCCTCCCCAGCATTAGCCCGAATAATCGAGTGTACTGTATTTAGATATAGTTTTTTTGAATGAGGTTTTTTGAAAGATTTAATATGGTTGAAAAGTGATGATTTTTAACTTAACCTCTACTGCCAAACATCAAAGATGTGTCTCCATAACACAAAATTTTAAATTTTATTAAAATAAATTAAGATTCGATAAAATAGAACTGGGGTGATGATAGAATCGCCTTTTTATTTGATACGATGGGAATATTATAAAATATTGATGTTTTAAAAACCTTCTGCAATCTTATTGCTCCTCGTTGATCTTGATTTTGCCACTAAGATCTTTGCAGCAGGCAAAACATTAGGAGCAAATGTAACTTTTTTCTTTCTGTCAGCAGGCACCTGCAGAAAATTAAATCATTCCTAGATAAATACATTTTGAAATTTAGAAAAGTCATTATAGTTGCAAAAAGTATATTATCAGGCTCAAATATGAGAAGAAATTTTAAAGCTAATATGATGCTGAGAATCTCATTTATTTGGCAAAAACTAGTTTATTATATGATATAATTTTTAAATACATTGTAATTCGCAGAATACAGTAATAACCTCAATATTACAGATCTCCATTATGGAAAAAATTGCCAGTCAATTGTGAATTGTCTATTCAAGAGCCGTCACTGCAAGCAATCCCTAATATTACACAATATTTTCGATTCATTTATAGAAAATTTACTAGCCTTATATAGAAATGTATTGTATCATTTTTCCCTCACTAGAACGCATTCAGAAAACCTACTACAGCATTAACAGACAGCCCCTGGCCCACGCCTGCCAAGTTTGTTTTATCAAGGTTTTACTGTACAAAATTCTGAACTTAAAAAACTACAATGACATTTTTACAGATATGATTAGAAATGGTAAAACATCACAGGTATATTATTAAATTTGCAAAAGTATGTATAATCTTAAGAGGAGGTTAAAGTCCATCCGTAAGTATAAATTAAATATATTGTAAAATATTATTTATCAAAATTCAATCTTTAAAATTAATATATAAGCAGTCTTTCAGCCTTTGGATATTGTAAGAAAAGCATTTTCATTAGCAAATTCTACAAATGCTGTAGAGCATATATAGTCAACAACCGGCCCGATGAGCTATTTTGTCCGGCCCTGATTCATCTCGACGAAGTAATAGAGAAATAAATTAATAGTTCCAGGGAGGGATTAAATAACGGTGATGACACGGGCGCTTGCAGTGGCTTCACTCTACTAGTTCATGATCACCACCGCTTTGACGACACCTACAGTAGGTTACGAGCGGAAGCATGATTTCCCTCCCAGTGATCCCCTCTTCAGGGGGAGTTAGTGTTAAAATCACAATTTAACAACATTGCTTTGATGGATTTTTATAAATTATATTTGGTGGAAGAAAAATATACAAATTTACGCACATTTGCAAGAAAAATCATTTGTCATTTTGGCAGCACATAAGCCCGAACAGTTTTTTTCGAGGATGAAACACTATATCAAAAATTCGAAAGAGGATAACAGATGAAAATCTCGAAAATTCTATGAGACAATCCTTAAGCAATACCAACGCCAATATTGATAGTCTCGTAATTCAAGTACAAGGTCAATCTTCACAATAAATTTTGTAATCAGTATATAATGTTATGTCATTCATTAAATAAATAAAAAAATATTTAAGAAGTTGCAACGTGTTTCATTTAATATTACATAATTATGTTTAACCCTCCATGGACGAGCGTGACCATATGGTCACAGTAAACACCATTGTCTAATGATCCCACTATTCATCCTTTTTCTACCTGAATATCGTTGCTTTCACTCATATTTGGTTAAGGGTACAGAATTCAGTTAGTCATCAGCTGTGGGGACAGAAACGGTCACCAAAAGCACTGCGATTTTTTGAATTTCCGTTTTTTTTAATGGACTTTTTGAAACTGTTGGTTATTTTTTTTATCAAAACCTCAAATTATTTACAGTTCTTTTGCTAATATATTTGCATTGGAATTATGTTGATCTAAAGAGGTCAAATTGTAAAATTTTTAGAAATTTCACGTTTAGCTATATTTCAACCCTGAATGTTTGCATGTCCATACGGTCACGCTCGTCCTTACTCAATATTACATGGTAATAAAAGGATGAGCATGACCATATAGTCATGAGGGGTTTCTATACAACGACTTTGGGTTTTTTTTTTAATTTTTTGTTAGGAATAAAAGTTATTTGCGACTTCAATATGGATTAAAAAAAAAAAATTATCGAAAAAAAGCTCTCGTCTCTGGAGAGTTAATAATTTGGTCCGGCCCTCGACTCAGACAGAATTATAATTTGGCCCCAGACCTAAGAAAGGTTGCCCATGCCGGCTGTATAGCAAAATTAAATTTTTGCACCTCTCATGGAATTATTTGAACTGCGAGAGAAACTAGTATTAGAATTGTATGCCGGATAGCATCACATTTCTTAAAATAGTATTTTCCTCAGTACTTTGAAATAAATGAATTCATACTTACAGTGGCTTTCTTAGCAGGAGCTTTCGATTTAGATTTGTTTTCAATTTGAGTGTTGGCTGTTTTTATTCCTCTGGTGTTTTTATCGGATTCAACAGATTTAGTTTGTTGAGCTGGTGGAGCTTTCCTGGAACGTGTCGCTTTGACTGGACTTATTTTAGATGGGGAAGCTTCAGCTTCTTCTGCAACTTGCAATTTCGATGATTTCTTTCCTCGAGTTATTCGTTTATCTTTAAGGGTCTCTTTGGGACTTGTCTTGATCTCTTTTTTCACAATCCGTCTCGTCGAGGCACCTTTCTTAAAGGGACTTTTCTCTTGGGTAGTAGTTTCAGTGGGACTTGCTTTTGCCTTCTTTGCTTTGGCCGGAATCTGTTTCTTCACTTTAGCCGAGGACAGCACTTTCTTTCTGAAAATTAATACAGATTAATAAATAACAAAAGAATTTGAAAATACAGTTTTTAACATTTTAATCAAATTTTTAAAATAAAATGCCATGACAATCTAATATGCAAAAATAAAAAAAAAGCAACAATTCAAATATTTCAGTTAGTTAACACAGATATGCTGATGTTGTTGTTTCCATACCAGTGACATAGCTAGGTGTTTTTATCCCTTACTCCATCCACTCGACCCAATTATTCAAAAAGGGGCCAAATTTCATAGGTCATAATTTTAGACATGTTTAACAAAAGCTGATTATATATATATTTTTTTTACCATGTCCGCTCCCAATGTGGAGCATATGGACTCTTAATGTAGTTTATCTCAACAGAAGTGTTTCTACGGGAACTGCTTGTTACTTAGGTGCTCAACCTCTCTTTTTCCAAAGAGAGTAGGAATAGAAGGAAAGGGCTAGGACAGGACTAGTGGGTAGCTAATCGCTCTCGATACGCCCCGTTCATAGGATAGGATGGGTGAAATTCAAGACATCACATACGTCCATGCCTTTGAACAGAAATTCATAAATTGAGAAAACTCAATTTATAAAACTGCCCGTACTGGGATTCAAACCCGTGACCTCCGTAGTGGTAGCCAACGACATTGACTACTCGACCACACAGGCGGCTTAATATTACTCATGCTTAATAATTATACAGTGGAACCCAGATCTACCGTTCTCGCATTGTTCATTTTCCCGCATGGATCGTTCATTTGTTATAGTCCCGGCCAAACACCCATAAGAACAATGTTTAATAATCCCGCATTAATCGTTCTCCGATTATACGATTTCCTCGATTTATCGTCTAAATATTATGGTCCTTTCACAAACATTATATTATATTACTGTTATATTATCCCGATTGAACGTTTTTTTTGTATTTATATTTCTTATTTCGCTCAGAAACACGGTCGACTCATACAATTTGTTTTTGAAAAAAAACGAGACTGCAAGTGTGCTGGCACCATAAAATTGTTTGTGACGATTTCTCATAATGCTTTCGCTGATGACTCACTTACTGAGCTCCTGTGCACATTATTTATTTGTCTCGCTGAGTTTCAACATCCATAATGCCTTTAGTTTTGCCTCGAATCTCATGCCGAGTTCTAATTCGGATTAAATACCCCCATGAAAAAAACTAGAATTCTCGCGGAGAAACTCACAATAATTCTAGACGTTGAAAACAATCCAAGAGAAAAACAAGTTGACATAGCAAAACGTCTAGGACTTGCACCATCCACTCTTAACTCGATTGTTGCTAGAAAGAGTGACATTCGCAAATCAATCGAAAAGTGCGGCAAATCAGCGAAGAAAAGCAAGCCCGCTAAGAAGTCTACTTTTAATGAGCTTGAGGAGATTCCGAGACACGCGTGGCACCACCAAGCGCAAGCTGAAAATATACCTATTGATGGAACCATACTCAGAGAAAAAGCTTTGCAAATAGCCGAAAAAAAGGTATTTCAGATTTCTCTGCATCGAACGAATGGATCAATAGGTTTAAAGATCGGCATGGTCTTGTATTTAGAAAACTAGCAGGTGAGAGCGCTGCTGTGGACCATGACACGACCGCGGCATAAATAGCAAGATTACATGAGATCGTTGAAGAATACGAACCATGAGATATTTACGTTGGGCCTTTGCTAAAATCGAAGTGTCAAACTGCAAAGTAGCAACTGAGCATTTTTTTGAATGAGTGAGATTTTTTTATTAATATTTTTAACTTTCCTGCATTATCGGTTTCCTGCATTTTTCATTGTGTTTTTTCGGTCCCTTGAAAAACGTAAAATCGGGGTTTCACTGTATTTTTATTAGTTTAAAATAATTTCATTATTAAAAAAAAATCATTTTCTTGTACTAACTCCAAATTACTTACTACAGATCAGGAGCAGTTTCACTCAACGTGAGCATAATAAACTGATATATGCTCGCGCTGAGCAAATCTGGTCCTGATCTTTATAAATATAATGCTTTTCCAATAGTGGACACCTTAAAAGTAATAGTCTCAATATAATAAGAATGATGATAAACAATGTATTACTAAGAGATTCACAAAATATAACTGAGTACTGACCGTGTAGACGTTACAGGAGATTCTGCTTCCGGCTCACTCTTCGATAGACATAAAATTGGTGATAACTGGTGAATATTTATAACACTCATATTGGATGAAGGTTTTTTTCTTTTGTTAGCAGGAGTGGACTGTCGTAAAATTGACATTTCTGTACGATCATTACTTCTACTAGTTGTTTTTCTAGAAGCAGTCACAACTTTAGAAACTTCAAAAGAAAAATTTGTCTTGTCAATGGTGAGTTGGCGCCTGGACCTATTACTTTGAGAATTATCAGCACTATCTGTTGCTAAAATGGTAGACGTTTCTGTGTATTTTTTGGTTCTACTGTCTTTCACAAAACTTTTAGTCACATTCGGCGAAGACTTCTGGGAACTCATTGAGCTAATTTTACCTTTAGAGTATGTTTTGACAGGCGACATTCCTGTAAGCGAGTCAAACATACTTTCAGAGGCACTTTTCTCAGCTTTCATGGGTGAAATCTTTGCTGAAACATTGGCAAGAATATTGGGAGATTTCCTGAAGGTATGGGAAGTCTCCAACATTTCTCTGATTCCAGATATATTACTTAAGCTATTTACATGCGACCTGGTCACTTTTGGTGTTGAAAATATATTTTTAATTCCAACAATCCGTGTTAAGTCATTCAACGGTGATTTTTGTTTACCTTTTGGTGCAAACAATGTTTTTACAGCACTAACATTCATCAGCTCATTCTTAGGTGTTTTCTGAACTCTGCCAGGTGTTTTTAAAAGTTTCTTGACACCCATAACATCAGTCAAATCATTATTAGGTGACCGATTTCTTGACAAGAAGAGCGACTTAACCCCTGCAACATTTGTAATATCGTTTTCAGGAGACTTGGGCGAATTTCTGGGAGTCTTCAACAATCGCTTAACACCCTTCAAATTTGACAAATCGTTCCTCGGTGATTTTTCTTTCTTGCCGGGTGTTTTATAAAATGATTTCACAGATACAATGTTGAGCAAATCATTCTTCGGTGATTTTTGCTTACGAGCAGAACTAAACAGTTTTTTGACACCATCAAATTTAATCAAGGCATTTTTAGGAGACTTCTGCACCTTGGGAGTCTTTTTTGAGACATTAATGAAGTCATTATTCAAAGTAGTTCTAGAAGATCTAAGGGTAGTTTTCTCTATACTATAAGGCGTATTGTTGTTAGATACGATGACATTTTTATTCTGACTATTTCGTAAAGGACTGACAAACATATCAGTTGAAACATTAGGAGTCTTGAAAGTTTCAAAATCAACAGAAACATTGTGAGCCTTGAGAGTTCTTTCTCTTTTCTTACCAGTATTTAACAGCTCAAAGGAAGCATCTCTGATACTGGCTTCCTCCATATCGTCCAGTTTGAAAGACTCATTATACTGTCTCATACTTTGTGATAACTTTCGTTTCACCGGACTTGTAAACAATTCTGTTGGCAGATCCGTTAAGTGATCGATGATATTTTTTCGAGATTTAGATTTTTTCGCAGTCGAGTGTTTTTCCTTTAAAGCCTCAGGGATCAATTTCATTGTGGTCTTTGGAGTGATAACAATTTCATTATCTGTGCCGGCAGCAGTTATATCTGTTCCGCCTGAACTATTCGAAATTTGATCTGCCGATATGTCGTTGTTGCGAGTAGACCTTCTGTGACGAGATACAATCAAAGATTTTGATTTACGTCCAGTCGAAAGATTCATTTTTTTTACACCTTGTAATTTTTTCCTGGGTTCGGTCTTAGAATGGATAGATGATACATCGGGCAATGATTTTGTCAATTTTACGACTTTCCTTACGCTTCTTACAAGTGATCGAGCAAGACTTCTAGAACCGGACCGCCTTGAATTGGGAAAACTTTTCATTTCTATCTGTTGCTCTGAAGATTTTCTGATGACTTTCGGTGTAGAAGCTTTCATTTCTAAAAGTTTACTGATGTTAGGCGTCGTAATAATGGTGTCTTTTTGAGCCTGCACTGTGGGAGTCCTAGGTGATCTTTGTTTAGGCGATACAATAGGTGAAAGACTGAAAATATTGCATTTGGGGGATGATTTTCCAGTTGAGCTCTTCTTTAGTAATAGGAGAGAGTTGTTTTTACTATTTGGAGTAACCGATTGGATAGTTTCAGATAAGAATTTTCTTCCAGATTGCCTTGGAGACACTGATGTATTCAAATTGAAAATGAAAGATGACTGACTGGGTGATGAGTTCTTTGAAGATACGGTAGTCAAATCTTCATCAGAATTCATCAAATCGATAGATGTATCAGATTTATTGGATCTCATAGATTTGGGTGATAAATTGTTGCCTTTAAAAATAGTATTAATTGAGTATCTAATATTGTCATCTTCTTCATCATCATTATCATCATCTTTAGTATCCAAATTGACAGAGGAATTAGAGTGATCAGAAAATTCTTTTATAATGATCGAGGATCTACCAGATTGAACAGATCTGTTGGACCAACTATTTTTGCTTGTTTTAGTGGCTGCTTGACCGATTTCCAACATTTCAGCAACAGGAGACTCGACATTCGAGAGATCAAACTTGATAGTCGCAGACTTTCTTCCACTTTTTCGCTTAAAGTCAGGCGATTTCAGGGCAGATTTCAGATTGGTTTGGGAATTATTCAAAACATTGAACGCAGTTCTAATGGATGATATTAAACTGATGTCGCCACACGATACCGTCGACAACTGTTTGGGTGTAATTTTGCTATTAACATTGCTGTGAAGAGATTTTCTTGTAAAAGATGTCTTTTCTGACTTAGGCGTGAAAAAGTCAGAAGATTTTCGTGTCGCAGGTGTATTCTGAAAATAGTGTTAAGGAATTATTAGAAGAGTTTAAACATTATTATAAATTGTAAGCAACTCAAAATCAAGAATCGTCAACAAAACACCAGATAATTGTCACAAATTATAAAACCTTTGTGCCATCAAAAAATTTACATTTGTACAAACATATTTTAAGGAATCCAACTCAAACAGTGCAGTATAAAGTACACAGGAATTTCAATTGCATATAAAAAAAACTTTATAGCATAATTAATTCATATCTTAATCTTTAGGTTAGGCGATATATCGCTCCAACAGACACATGCAAAAAAGACAGCAGAACGAAATATCGCTCCGTGTTTTAGCTTCTAGTTATAATGCCCCATGTAAGTTTGTACGAACGGTAAGTTACTCCAGTAAAAGTCTGTTAATTCGAACAACGATATTTCGTAATTCGAAATTTTCATAATTTTCTCGGTCCCAAAATTGACTTTTCAAAGTAAATTCTACCGTTAATTCTAAATATCGCATATTTCGTAATTCGTTATGTTTTTCGTCAAAATGTACTTACGATTTCTAATAATTCAAAATTTTGGTTGAGCTTTTGTCACTAATTTGGTGAACAGATGGTAAATAAGAAAACATAAAAAAAATCTCAAGGCTGCGCCGAATCAGAACTTGCCAAGCAAATATGCACATTAAGCATGAACCCTTATGCACCTTAAAATGTGATTTTACCATAAGGGGTAAAGTGAGACATCAATATAAAGTGAAATATCACATAAGAAACAATCAGCTGTTAATTCGAGCGCGTAAATACATTAGTGCAAGCGAGACATCTATATATTAGGTAATCCCGGAATCAATGTCGTTTTTTACAGTAAAACTCAAATTTGATTTTGGGATTGAGAAATTTTGAGCAAATTCCGAAAATTGATAGGACTTTAGAATTGGAAGAGCTAAAAAAAGTAGGGTAAGGGATTGAAAAATAATCTATCCCGGATTACAAAAAGGCTTCGGGGTTAGATACCCTAATTCCTGGGTTTTTGGATTCGAAAGTTAGCAAATCGGACAAATGTCCCGGATTCACTTGCAAGAAATCTGGCAACCCTATCCATAAGTGACGTCATTCTATTTTATAGCACGCGCGCAACAAATACAGTGAATATGTATATACAAGTGACTGAAAATCAAATTAAATGACAATTATGTAGTATTCTTTTATTTTGACAGAACGAAAAAAATGGCTGTGATTTTCTAAGCCGTTGGCAATTGCCGCAATTTTTTTTTTTGTGATTGTATGTTATTTATTTTTTAACTGGATCGTCAGACGAGATATCTTGTCAAATTTTTCGCACTCAAATTTTTTTTTCCAAAAATGCATAATAATGATAGAAACATCATTCGTTTTTTCGCAAATACCTTGCGAAATTGTGCCGTAACCAGGGTTAATAAATGAGGTTTATTGATAAAATGTCAACCAGAAAATTAGAAATTATATATTATTGACCATTGCTAGTCACAGTTGCAAATAAAAATTAAATTGCCATTCTACAATATACATTTTAATATATGGATTAAAAACAAAATAAAATGTTTACAACTTACAGCATTACTCCTCGAAGCCCTTGTGGATACAAAAGAACTGGACGTACTTTCAACAATTGATTTATTCTCCGATGAAGATTTCGATTTACTCGACATATCAATAATTGATTGAGTAAAACTGTTTCCTGGAGTCAGACTTGACTTTCGTGTAATGCGATCATTCTTTTCTGGAGTCGATTTAGCAGATGAATAAAGTAGCATACTCTCTCCAAGAGAATTCACAGTTGATAAAGATTCACCACTCAAATTGAAATATGATGATGTAAATGAGGTATTCCCTTTATCAGTAAAATTTTGCTTTGGAGTTGTCCCTGTGTCTGCAGATTTTGGTGTCAGCTTAAATTTCAATTTGACAGCTGATTTTCGAGTTGTGCTGGGTGTTTTTAAACTTGATTTAAGGCTACGAATAGGAGATATTTTGTATGTTCTCAGTTGCGTTTCATCGAAAGGAATCTCGAGTGTATTTTGAGAATAAGATTTGGGTGTTCGTTTAGAAATTGTTTTAACAGGTTCTTTTGGAGACACTTTGGGTGTTCGTTTGATCAAGGATGTTATATTTGTAGGAGTTGTTTTCAAACTGACCATAGACAATTTCCTAGATTTCTTTGAAGATTTTACAGTTGCACCTGAAGTGGACGTGGGGGACACTTTTGAAATGACAGGTGTTGTGTCCAGGCTTGACTCAGGAATAGTTTTACGGTTAGAAATATTTGCTGATTTCAGAGAAGACATTGCTGTAGTTTTTACACTTCGTTTGGATACGGGTGTCACTTTTAAAGCTGAATTTGGAGTTATCTCTGTGGATATAGGAGTTTTTAAAGTCGCCTTTAATGTCAGTGCTGCGCCAGACCTGTTTGTTTTCCTCTGTGAGGGCGTAGCATTTTCTTTTGGCGAAAATTCAGCAGGTGGCCATAAACAACTGAGAGGAGACTGCAGAAGAGAGTCGGTAGACTGTTTTGGACTTCCTTTAGGAGTAGAAGATTTTCTGGTACTCATGATATGAAAATCATTTGGCAATGACTGCACGTTTGACATTGCACTATTATTCTTTATGACTGATCGAGTCATTGATGCACTATCATTTACAAACTTTAATGATATTTTTTGAAGTGACGCTACTTGTAAAGGACTGCCAACTAATATAACAGGAGTTGTCTTAGACGATTTTTTCACAGACGTAACTTTTAATGGTGACATTTTTTTGTGGGATTTAATGAGAACCGCAGTTGAATATGTGGCATTGTTCACCGGCAATATCCGAGGCGACTTCTTAGGAGTCACTGCTTTTACTGCAGGTGATAAAGTTTTCTCCAAGCTCAGTTTTTTAGGAACAGCTCTACGAGATGAAGATTTCACTGGTGATTTTTCTTCAAATACAGATGGCACATTCAACTTCCTGGGAGTGGACCTGACACTCACAAGGGTACTTTCAGTCAACGCTTTTTTTATCGACGCTGCTTTTGAGGGGTTTATTTTAAGCGAAGCAGGTTTGTTTGATTTTTTTTTATTACTTTTCATGGGTGTTATTTTACTGAGAGAAGCATTTTTCACAGGGAGCTTTGAAACACTTCGCATTGAAGTTTTCTGCAGAGCAATCTTGGCTGATAACGATCTAGCAGCTGAGGTTTTTCCTTGAGCGGATTTGAGAGCTAGAGTTTTGAGAGGTGTCAATTTAACTGCTGGCGTCATTTCTTGAGCTAGTCTGTTGACAGTGGTCAATCGGACGACAGGTGTTCTGGCTTGAGTTAATTTGACAGCAGAAGTAGACGCTTTGGATACTGATAAATTTGACATTTTTCTTGTCGATATTGTATTAGCCGGTGTAGTTCGACTACTTCGCATACTTCCCACTGCAGAAGACCCTTTAAGATGAGGAATCTTCGAATTTACATGAGGTGAGCTCTTTGGAGTCAACTTTTTAAGTTGTAGCTTTAATACAGGTGCATTAGGTACATTTTTTGAAGATAAATTGTTATCGAAAATTTTATTCGTACTCGTCGATATAAGTGATTCTCGAACATTTATATTTTGAGCCATCATCTGTGGCCAGTTTTCATTGGTAAATCTAGTCGATGGAGATTTGGGAGATCTCTTCACTGCTGGACTATTAGGACTGCCTCTATTCACTGGGCTACGACTGGTCAAAAGCATCAATGCCGCTCTTTTGTTTTTATCTGGAATTTATTAAAGAAATAATATTAATAAAACGTAGGAAGATGTTTACATTAGTAAGAAACAAAAAAAATCATGGTGTTGTGATTATCTTATTCTAAGATTATAAATTTAAATAACCATATTTCATTCATTCCAGCTGCTGAATTTCCAAATTTTAGATGGCAGTTTTATTATTTTAATTAAAATTGACAATTGAAGACTCATGGGGCTATTCTCAAATATCTCAAATGTTTCCACACACTTTCAAGTCGGCCTTCAATTCTCAGCAACTTACCTAACCTACACAGTAGAGGTCTGCACGGGCCCAGGCGGGTAAGCGCAATTGAGATTCGGGCTAGGGCCGGTTCTGGGTAAGGAATTTATTCTTCAGAAAAATATTTCAGACTATGTTCCTGTCATAAGTCAGCCATCATACGAGGTAAACTCATACAAGGCTTTTTCAGACCTAACAATCATTCATGTCCAAAATCTCAAATTTAGATTTTTTAAGTGACTTCACTGGGACCTGGACACCTAATCGCTAAGGCACAGCTTTTATGAATTATATAACAGAGGGCAACCGCGATGTCCGATCTGAAGTTGAAAATTTTGTCATTGAAACTGGCATAAATTAGCCAGTTCAATGATTAAAAGTAAATCCCTTTGTAATTGCCATATGCCATCTATTGGTAGGAACGATGATTACAACAAATAAGTGATTGAAATAAATCACATGAAGCAACAAACCTAATACAACGGGAGAATCCAATTTTTCAATTTCATTGGTCTTCCTTCTCTTCGATGAAGTATCATAGTCAACTAGATCAGTTGAAATATCTCTATTACCGGTTCGGCTGTTTCCTTTACCTGTCACATAAAAAATATACTATTAGAAACCAAAAAATTTAAGACTCGGCTTAATTAAAAAACACAATAGACAGGCATTGTTTTTGTCGAGATTCAAGTGAAATTAAAAAAATCTAGTATTAAAATTCAAAACAGACTAGAAAAATAATGGTTTAAGCATATGTTACCGTAAGAGCGTCCTTCACTCTTTCTAGCAGCACTCTGATTTGCTATGGGTGTCAATATAACTGTACTCGTTTCCAATGACGAATTCCCCATATCTCGTCTCTGAGGCTTAACAACAGCCACCTGACGAGTTTTTGAAAGGTAAATTCCTAGAAAAGAGTTTATTGCATCAAAGCTACAATCAAAGATAAGTTACAATAAATACAGCATTTCACACAATAAAGAATAATGCATAAAAAGTGTCATTTTTTTAGATGGTACTGCGGTTAAAGAGTACCCGAACGCTGAATATTATTTGACGTTTAATACAAAATGGCCGTAGCGTCAGTGCAGCCAATACAAAAACTTATTATTATATTATGAACCTCGTATGTTTGTAACGTGTTTTTAATGTATACAATTTCCTGATGGCAGGCAGACCGCAAATACGTAAAGTGATATTTGAATGTTTGTAACGTGTTTTTAGTACAGAATTTTCTAAGATGGCTGGCAGACTGCAATCTCCTAGTGATAGTGGAAGTTGATCAATTAATGGACGTACAGCAAATTGTGGATGAGAGATGGAGATTGATAGTATTAACGAAAAAGATAGTAAATATAAAAGATACATACGATAAGTAGGGTAGTAGTCACATGCCATATATTATTATTTATTATTATACATACCTAAGAATTGTAATTCTCTCGTATTACCCTTAAAAATACTCCAAAAACACTGCCTGGGGAGCGAAACTAATTTCTAAATACAAATTTGTCCAAATAAGACGCGATTTTCATTAAAAAAAACCAAAAGAAAAAAGGTTTCTTGCCAAGTTTTGCCAGAGAATGAAGAAACTTTTGTTATTAAAAAAATAAATTGTTACTGATTAAAAACAATATGCGCCATTAGCAGTGTTTCCCAACCTGGGGTCTTTCAACATTCTTTGTGATAAAATATGAACATTTGAATTTTAAAAAATTCAGGGCTCCGCAGATTATTGTTTTCAGATTAAGGGGTCCGTGGCATGAAAAAGCTTGGAAAGCACTACACTATAGCAATGTCTCTTAACCGCTGGTCCGCGGATGTAAAAAGGTTAAGAAACATTGCACTATAGCAGCGATTTCCAACCTGGGAGGCGCGCCTCCCTGGGGAGGCATGGACTATTGCAAAGGGAGGAGCGAACTGTCCAAAATATTTTTTTACCCTTTAAAAGTGTCTTTATTACTGCGTGAAATATAGGATGGGGAGGTGAAGGTATTTTTTTCTTCAAAGGGAGGTGTAATGACATAAAGGTTGGAAACCACTGCGCTATAGGATTAAGAGTACTAAAAATTGATATTTTTCGTTGGTTGACTACGAGCATTATCGTTGCATGCCACGCGGCGGTTATGAAATGCAGAGTCCCATATTAAAACCATTATAATTTACGCCTTATGGAATCAACACCACGAAAACAAAAAATATTTTATTTCAGTCAAAAATATTGATTGAAATCTCAATGTTTAATCTCAAATTAAATATGGTGTTTATTTTTCAACGATAATAAAACTTTCTTAAACTTTTACTAACATAGGACAGATATTGATAACTGATACTGATAACTGTCATATTAGATTAAATAATATTTTGATATCTTTCTGTAGGCAATTTTATAATGCATCAATGCGAGTCTTAAATCACCGCGTGGTCTTTATCACAACAAATCTGATCGGTGATTAATCACCAATTCGTAAGCAAAGGGTTAATTCTAGAAGAATTGTAGAATTCTTGACAGCTATTTCGGCTTCACGCTATCAGTTATAAGTCTTGACAATGGCGTGTACAATGGAATGGCGTCTACTAAGTAAAACCCTAATTAATTAATTTTAAAGGAATTTCTATATTCATTTAATTCATTTCTATACTCAAGCAACTACCAGGTAAAGTATCGAGACTTCTCCGTGTCTTGATCTCAACAAATGTTTTCTGATCAACTTTTTTTATTACACCTTCACTCTTCCTACGACCGATGCTTTTTCTGGTTTTCTTTGCCAGCTTGGGTTTCATTCTGTCCCCTGAAAGCAAGCAGTTTGATCATTGAAGGCAGGCAAAACATGGATTTATATTTTATATACAAACATTATAATATGATTACATTACAAACACTTACCTATTGATATATGGTTGTAAACGCTTCTTTGTGAAGTTATCTTATTGAAATAGTCCCAGCGAAACTTTCCCGTATTGAATGTGAAAGTTATTATATCTCCGTGGTCCAAAACTTTTTCATGAACTGGAGTGCTATTTATAACAGTGGGAACGCTCAAAGAACAATTTCTTAGTGTTGCCTGAAATGAAAATAAAATTAGCTCATCAAATACATTATTATCATTAGTTTGCGGAGAAGTAATGACACGATATCCATCCAGAGAAGAAATTGCAAAAGCTTGTCTGGGTGTAATAATAAATGTTAAAAAAAAGAACATAAATTATATCCTTCTTCCCGATTTACTGAGTAATGTTGATCTCCGATTAAAGCAATTAGGTTATTTCGGTACCAATCACATTCACTCTAATTTTTCTATCGTGTGCGGACCATCAACTTCTGTGAGCAGTATATTTTCAGCAAAATAAAAAATGTGCGCAAATATGTAGGTATTTACTGATCTACTCACTGAAGCTAGATAAATTAATCTGTCATATAATGCCATGTTGACATTTTAGGGAGATCAATTTTTTTTTATTTAAAAAATATATCTATACAGTAAAACCCCCCATTTACACAATAGTTGGGACCGTGTTATTGGGGGGATTTAGTTTTTTTACTGCGGAAAACACAAATCTAAGATTTCCCTATTTTTTTGCAAAAAAAAAATATGGACGAAATATTTAGTTTTTGTAGTAGTAAATATTCCGCAGACAGACAGACACCCAGTTATGTGTGTATAGCCTGGCACGTGTTGAATACACAGACGCCAGCCAACATTTGACTGTATGCGCGGCACAGACCACCGTCTCGTAGTAACGACAATGGAATGCGACCGTGCAATTGGGGATTTGCGGCGAATATTTCAAGCCGGTGCATAATTCGGGGTAGTGTAATTGGGAGTTCCACTGTACTATATTTATGGAAGCACTTGTATTGTTCACTAGACTTGTACGCTGCGTACATACTTGTATGTTTATTCGTATATTGACAAATCACTGACTGCAAAATATCGTTTTTGTATGAACTGTAGAAACTTTTTCACAAGGATTAATATAAGACTAAATAATTGTTGTCTTACATGTGCAGTGCATCTCATAACAAAACAATACGATTTTTTCTCTCGTCATGGCTAATTAGTTGCAGCGAAAATGGATAGGGTGTTATTACAGCTATTTTAAACAAAAAATAGAGACATAATAAAATAATGAAAGGACTTTCATTGTGGAAGAAATGATTCTGAGAAAAATGTGCAAGATTTGTAGAGTTTATAATTTAAGTTGAAATACAATTTGGTAAAACGAACTTCTTTACAATATTTCTGTGTGCGGGGATGGAAAAATGTGTGCGAACACATTTTGGGAGGTGTGCGCGCACACCATAACAGGAACATTGGTACCAATAACCCTCAGATAACAAGGACACCTGTATAACTTATTTGAGATGTAGTTTTCGGGCAATGTGCATATTTACTTACATCAATTACTGGCTGATGAATATGTTTCAATAAACATTGAGACCGAATGTAACTAAAAAATAAAACACACATTGCATTTAGACATATGATATAGATCAGCAGATCTAGTCGGAGATGATTACGATGTCATTTAATGATCCCACAGCATAAAGAATATTTGTTTATAAAATGAATTAACCTGTAACTTATGAACAGTGATGCTGCACTGTTTAATGGGAAATCCTTTTGACGGCACTCGGATATCACAACCCCTCCCGCTACCAATGTCTATGTTCCCCTCCAATAATGGGTAGTTTGACCCATCAGTCCCGTCTCGCTTGATTACCACTATTTGGCCACTTCCGGCCAAAGGCATTCTTCAACCATATGTTCCGAAGATATATTCTGAAACATTATATTTTAAAGAATAAATTCCCAGTTCATATTTCCAGAAAAAATGATTTTCAAGGGCATGCGTGTCTTTTATTGTCCTAGATAGCCTTTTGTAAAAGAAACAATTTTTTCTCATGGCTTCTTAAGTATCTTTTCAAACTGTAGAAAGGTTATATTGCATCCGCAAAACGTGTACATATTTTCTATTTCTGATATCTATCATTGGTTGAAAGTAGTGAAAATAAGAGGCAACTGAGCAACAAAATTTATTTTCTTAATCAAAAGAGATGGCAAAAATTTTAGATTTTCCCGCACTTTTAAAAATAAAGAGATATTATCAATAATAGATTAAAACATAACAATCATTTTCAATCTTCTTTGTCCATTTACATTTATAGATTCTTCCTGCTATGAGTAATAATATTGTTAATTAATATCAACGGAGATTGATAAGTAACATAAAACAATTAGTTGTATCTTAATATACCACAACTAAGAATACTTCTAATGTTGATTATGCTGTACCATACATAAATCGCTGTCTTGATTACGTCGGTCAAACAGCATCCAATCCAAATTGCAGATATCACACATGAGTTAATAGATATAAGAACTAAAAAATGTCTGTCGACAAGTAAAATGAGATTTCTTTTATTTCGTGATCCATATTCAAATTTTGTATAAATTGATACCAGCAATAAAAATTTCTTTTAAGATAAACGAGAATTGGCGTAATAAATCATCGGGTGAAGATGCTAGGTTGACAAAACAAAACAGGGATGTCAATTATTGTATGAGAATGGCGTGAATAATTATTAAAACCGCACGGTATTAGTTTTAAACACACCATACACAACGAATTATATATTATTTACTACTAAATTACAAAATAAGGGCGTCGAAACGATGGGAAAACTTTGCCAGCCGGTAATTTGAAATTTGAATGTCGCGGGCGATAACTTTAGTACGGTCGAAAACAATATTGATAACAGTTCACTTTTGATGAAACGGGAAATAAAAATACGCGTTCATATCTCGAACGATATATACGAAGCAAATTGACATTTCCAAAGCCTAGATAGAAACCAAACATTTCAGTTCCTTTTCAAGTGTATAAACATTTATCCAATATGTAACATACCACAACACAATTTCTCAAATACACCTAATTTACCGACTTGTTATTGTCTTGTTTAATAAAAATTAGACTCACATTAGAGTAAAAATTGTAGAAAAAGCATATATGCAGAGCCAGGTTTGCTACGATTGATAAGTATTCAAAATAAAAATGGCGACATCGAACAACGGTTTGCGCGTTCTACCTCTAACAATGCTGCCAACGACACGCATTACACAACACGCTCAGTACCACCAATCAAAAACAAAAATACAATAGACGCAAATTCTAATAGATATTGTGTAAAATCGAAAAAGACCTACGTCCATAAACTAGTATACTTTGTAGATGGGCTACTTAGAGCATGAAGTTGCTCAGAGTTTATGGTTGGTAAATTGGTAAAACAGGTATCTGTAAGTCGAACCCAGCTAGGAAATAGTCATTATTGTTATTTTTATTCCTTTATTATAAAAAAATGGCACCAGAAAGGAAGGGGGTGGGGGGAAGAAAAATAGCAGCTGTTACACAAAAAATATTTTATTGACAGAAGTACTCACAAAAATACAGCCAGTAATCTTAACAATGTAAATATACAAAATATGAGGATACAATACAGTACATAATTATTAAATCATTGAATAAACTTTGTACATGATTTTTACAAAAATATAACTAATGTAAGTAAAGACAATTATGCAAACATAGATAAAAGTTAGTAAAATAAAACAATGTCTGAATTAATTGACATTAGTAGTCAAGTTTAATACACCTATCAAAGTCGCAAGGTGCAATCCTATGCATGGTGATGCTGTGAGATATATTTCACTATTACTTGGAATATGTAGTTGGCACTGCCAAATCATTCAACATCTTGTAGTTTTGAAAAGTTTATCGGATAAGTTTGACGTTAGATGCGTGTGTTGCCAAAACTACGTAAATCATATTCAAGTCTAAGTTAATGTATGGGTTCGTCTACCAACTACACAACTATGTTCATATTCTTCAATATATATACCGTGCATATGGTTGTATAAACGCTGTTCAGGCTTGCAGTATTTAAGTGGCACCCCCCTGCCTACGTCTATAAAAACACCACATACTATGCCGTATAGCATATAGCAATAGCCTGTACCATAAACTGTGGCCCCTACTGACGCTAATAATCTAATTTCTTGCATGAAATTTTTTATCTCTTACTAATTATTATTCCAGAGATGTAATATTTAATGTTTATTTATTTAATAATATATTGACTATAGCAGGGACTGTAAACCTACGGCACGCGTGCCCGAGGTGGCACGTTTGAGAATTTGGATGGCACGCGAACAATTTTCAAGTTCAAAAATTTTTATTTTTAAGTATAAAAAAATAACTTTTTGATAAAATAATCCGTGAATTATTAATTTATTCAGTTCTATTAATTTCAAAATGCTTAAAAAGATAAACGATAATCGTTTTAAAAAAATCATTTTTATTTTATTAATTTTGTTAAAAAAAAATACTGCTTGGGTACGCCACACAATCAAGAAACAATATTTAAGGATTTTTGGCACGTGGACCCAAAAAGGTTCGCCATCCTTGGACTTTAGTAAAGTGCAGGAATGGCGAACGAGGGACTCGCGTGAAAAATTATCTAACCCGCTTGAACTTTTAGAAATGATTGTTTTATTTAAAGCTTTCATTTATTTAAAAAATAAAAAGACGCCATCTTGGATAAAAACTTCAGGGACGTGGTCCAATATTTGAAAATATAAAATCGTTTATGATAAAAATCGATATGTGTTTAAAGTAATATCCATGTTTAAAGTAATATCTTGAAACTTCAGTTGATTTAGAAAGAAAAATTGAAACCAATGATGTAGCAATGAAACAATATTTATCTTGCTTAGATGAAATAAATACAGCTTTTTCAGAAAGGTTTAATCACTTTAAACAACTGGAAACAACTTTAAGATTTGTTATATCCCCACACATAATTAAATTTAAATCTTTAGAGTTGAGTTTCTTTAAATGGCTTTATATCGATAATTTAGAAATGGAATTAGTAAAAATTCAAACAATTCAAATTTGCTATTGAAATTCCACCAAGCACCCTCAGTCGAAATACGGAATTAGTAGAGTTTCAAAACAGTTTTATGTGGAGAAATAAATTTATAAATTTAAACATCGAATTAGAGAAAAAAGCATGTAAAGTTGTTAGTAAAAAAATGAAAATATAATATTACAAGAATGGAATTCTTTATCAAGCTCATTTGAAGCAGTGAAAAGATTAGCTACTGCGCTTTTAACTGTGTTCGGATCGACATATGCATGCGAACAGTTATCTTCATCAATGAATTTTATTAAATCACGACTGCAAAATCGACTTAGTAAAGAAATGACTGCTGCATGGATAAAATTAAACACCACTAACTATGAACCTCGCATAGAAAAATTATCGTCAAATAAACAACAACAGATTTTCCATTAAACGATAATATCGTTTATTAGGAAATGTGTTGTTGTTTACATTATTATTATTGTCTATTTTATACTATATTATATTCTTCATTTATGTTTTTATTTAAAAAGAGTTCATTGAAATTTTGCTTGTAAACTATAAAGTTAATAAGACTTGTTGGGCTTTATTTATTATTGTTTTAATTACTCAATCTATGTGACCCGCGACACTTTTTTAAAAAAAAATCAAATTTGACCCACTTGTGAAAAAGGTTTGCTTACTGCCATGTATATATACTATGTCAGTAAGTTGACAATATAGATTATAGAGTAATATAGAGTACAAGTAATTCACTTATGTAGTGAAATGAAATTCAGCATACTGGTATATATACTTAGTTAGTTACTCTCCACTCTACTAATGTAGTATCAGTGGAGGATCAATGAGGCGCGCGCTTGGGGCCTCCGAATCTTAGAAGCCTCAAAAATGGTTTATATTATACAACTTTTATACTTTTTATTCAGATTTTTATTATTTACAAGGAATTTTCTGAAGTTTTTATTTTATCCAAAAAACAGGGCCTCCAAATTCAATTGCGCCTAGGGCCTCTCATGTGTTTAATTCGCCACTGAGTAGTATCGTTGTTGTGATACAGTTATGTAAATGTAATTATTTCAACTTTTACAAAAATGATATTGGTACTGCCATCCCTACTAGCAAAACCTCCTTATACCTGGATAATGATTATAGTCAGTGCTTTTTTTGAAAAATGTACCAGAGCTCTAACTCTAGTTTTTTTTTCAATCATTGTCTGTTCCCAATGTGGAGCATATGGCTTCCTAATGGAGGCATCATGACAGAAGTTTTTTTACGAAAGCTCCTTGTTAATAAGTTGCTCAAACTCTTTTTTCGAAGGTGGTAAAGATATATGGATGGGGCTAGTAGTTAAATAATCACTCTCGTTTTTCCCCGTCAAAATGAGGATTGGAAGGGTGTGAGGATTTTTTAGATATCACGAACACCCATGCTTCCGATCATGAATCGATAAACCGAATGAATAAATGCTGTTCGTACTGGGACTTCAGTCTGTGTAATCGGAAGCTTTTTCTTCCTCTGAGTGACCACCGATTAAGTTATTTTAAAAGACAGAAAAGTGGCAAAGGTACTCTGACGAGTTTGATGATCATTTGACAGAACTTTTGCGGACGGAATCCACGTAATACAAAAGGTGCACTTAATTAAGTGTTCGACACCTAGTTATGGTCACAGAGTAACTTTATGGACCGAATTATTTTGTATTATGAAGTATATTTTTGAGTGTTGCGATACCCGGTATATCTCCATTCAAAATGGACCTAAGATAGAGACAAATAGAAAATAGTTCCAATGAAAAAAAAATTTTCACAGCAAAATAAAAATATTTTTTTGCTCATATAGATTTGAAACATCTAAAATGCTAATAAAGCTGTGCTGGAACGCAGTTACATAACGTTCCAAGGGAGGAGGGGGACACTGATTATGGTACCTGTGTTTTAAACATTAGTTTTAGAATTATTAGTGAAATTGAATTCTTGAGATTTGATATAATATTAAATTTATAAAAAAAATCCGTTCAAAGTAAAAATTAAAAACCGTAATCTCAATTTCCGAGATAATGATTTTTTATTTTAAAAGTATTTATAATAAATACTAGTTTGTTTTCTTGGGAAGGCAAATTACTATATTTATCTGCAGGTTTCAAAAGCATTCGTTTGAAAAAAACTTTCTTAATATGGATTTAACTGATAAAACTCTTTAAAATTGTTTAAAAATAATGTGTAATAGACCTACACTCCGAATTTTATTTTTTCGAATGTAAAAAAATATATTTTGGTTCTAGTTTGTCATTATTTTAAAATCATATCTATTTATTTTCAGAAATTTTATTCGCTCCTGCTGTAAATTTATTCCATTTAAATAATTTAAGATTGTTAGATATAGCTACCGATTTCAAAATAAAATATATTATTGGTAAACTTAACTTATTGCTATAATTGATTTTTACTATGGCCAAAAAATATTTCACGTAAGTGCATTCTTACGTCTGTGCACACTACCTTCAGTCATTCTTCATATTCTTGGGCCGGCGCTCTTTACCAACGGTGTTTAGAAATCCAGTGTAAAGGACTTAATCACCATGGCCGATGAATATTTTTACGGTTAGTTTTGTTAAATAATCATTTTGCTACAATACGGTAATATTATTTATTGTAATATTCACATACTTTTCGCAATATTTCAACTTTAGATAGGGCGTCTCCTAACTGTAACCCGGCGAACTCGCCATTTTCAACACGGCTTGGGTTTTTATGTGTCGTGAAATTATTGACCACCGGGAGAATGTGTCTGCAGATTGTGTGTGAAAAATTCTGTTATCGCGCTGAAACAGGAGGTTTTAGAAATGTTCCAAATTTTCCAGAAGACTTATTGAAAAATTACATTAAAAACCCGCCATTTTCAAGTCTCAATCCTTATTTAATTGTCTCTATTATGATGGTACCTATATTTTATCCTTGCCAATAATTCGACTTACCGGCATTTCGTGGCCCTATTTATGTGGTACAAGTTCACCATTGAGACATACTGATTTTTTTTGTTCTACGGCCAATGCGTAAAATATAACATTCATATGAAATAGTTGGCAATGGCCAGCATGGGCGCGCGTTCATTCAAAAATGAAGTATGTCCGTTGTCTATTTTATCGTTGTTTCAAACGGTTTTCTACAACGAGCGTCTGTGTTTCGTTTTAAATGGTAGATTTATCATACTTGTTGATAATATTTTGTATCACTAACTTACATTGTTTACGAAAGTGTACAATCATTGTGATTTTCCTTTCCATGTGGTTTCTCGATGATTCATTTGGTTGTAGATTTTCTTAGTGATTTATATAATACGCATGCATCTCTTGAAATCTCAGAATTTTAATAATAATTTAACTGTAGTGAAGGTTGATGAAGTGATTCTTGAATTGTTGATAATTGAACTTCAAACAACCGAAAGAAACAGAAAGCGGATTCTTATGAAACATCTAATTTTATTTCAGGAGTGACTCTTACGGAGGCCAACAAGACAGAAACATGGGATCCAGAGATCAAAGCCGAAGAATACCCTCGCACCAACAAACTTGTCATTCGACAGGCACTACTTGGGCAAGATGCTAAAGAGGGAGAATTCAATGTCATACAGGTTATTTAAATTATCAATATTATAATGCAATATTTTATTGTATCAATTACTTTAACTACTAACTCATTTATTTCAGGAAGTGTATTACAAATATTTCATTGGTACAATTCACATCCCTCTTATAACTGATTGAATGAAATTGTAGATGTATAGAAAGTGTGGCATATGTTGAATTTACTTGTGTTATTGTTATTTCGTATAGTTGGGTCATGGCACAGTGATCAACATAGTCAGCTTCCATGCTGGACCTCACGGGCTCAAGTCCCAGTACAAACAGTATTTTCAATAAATTTATCGATTTTCTGTTGAAAGGCATGGATGATTATGTCTAAAAATCCCCCCACCATTCCAATCCTAAAACCAGGAAGCCACTAGTCTTATTTTAGCCCTATCCCTACTTTCTCCGACTAAAGTATAGTTATGAATGATTTTTTGGAAAAAAAACTGATACCTTCATTTGGAAGCCATATGCTTACCATCGTTAGTGGACATGGACATTTAAAAAAACGTAAGAACTGTGTTGGTGCAAATTTTTGTTTTGACGATTTCTAAGTTTTGATTATCAAGGAAAACTTAAAAATGATGGTTAGGACGTAAGAAAGACCTGTCATTAATTCTAATTAAATTGTAACTAAGTAACCATGTTAATATGATGATAGCTTCAACTACCATTTAATATTGATTGGAATACAAGCCGTATTGGCTTCCATTTTCCTTGTGATCACCCGAGGCATTTGTCTGATGAGATTTCAACCAGATGCATTGGAGTCACTGAAGCAAATACTTTACTTAGATGGGAAGCTTTTATATTTCAGGTGGAAACCATGTCAATGAGGGACACAGTCAAGATCCCTGTGGCTGTTTTAAAGTCTGGAGAGAACAGACAAGTCAGACTTGATTTGGAATTCCCTGATGCGCCTGTAACCTTCACACTTATCCAGGTGAGCTATCATTTATTTTTTTCTTATAATGAATGTGCACTATTTACATCTCTTGTTTTAAATATCCACATTTTGTGGAACATTAACTAGACATCGTTTTTTTTTTAAACCTTGTTCTTAATGTCAGGTTTTTGCTCCCATCAGTGTGATGACAACTATACTACATTCATTAATTTGAGATAAGCTGAGGCCGTTTTGGCAATCCAGTTTACAAAGATTTTTTGAGGCATTTGTCTGATTGATACCAATTTTCAATACATTCCACCACTGGACCTTCAGCCTACAGTTAATAATGGATAATGCAATTTTACAGGGTGCCGGTCCAGTGCATTTGATTGGACAACACCTTTTGGGGGCATTAGTAGAAGAATTTGAAGATATGGACGATATGGAAGAAGAAATGTTGGACGAAGAAGAAGGAGATGAACCTCATGTAAGTAATTTCAATTAGTTATCACCAAACTATCTATTTTCACTCGCTAAAACCTTGTGGTTATCTAAACATATCCAAAATTAAGTAAAAAGGGTTTCTCTAAAATCAATATTGGTAATAAAATTATTCATAATCCATTTGAGGACTTTCTTACTCGATTGCATTCTTTGAAATTCTAATAGCTTAACTTCTATCATAGTAATACAATACACCGCTGTCATTATTAAAAAAAAACTTAACTGCAGCATGCTATGTGTAGAGCTTAAAATGTTTTTAATGTATACTTTGATTACTACTAATATACACATTTGTCGAGAGAAATAGATCAATCACGTACTTATTGAATGATTAAAAAAAAACTTGTTTCTGCCTGATAAGAATCTTATAAATGGAGTAGGAAGTTTTCAACTTGAGTTATAACTGTATTTACCAACATCTCTTGCTTGCCAATTATTGGTATGTTTTATGTAGATATAAATCCAACCATGTTTTTTTTTATTGGAGTGATGACACATTTTCTACACTATTTTCATTGAGTTAATCTGTTGCCGTTTTGGTAATCAGTTTACGAAGATTTTATGAGGCATTTGTCTGACCAATACAGTATTTTTTTTTGTAAATTTTATATGACGAAGCATGTAAATACCATTTTGATGAAATTATCCAGTATTCCTTCGATTTTTAAACATGAAGTTTCCGTTATTAATTATTTTCCTGTAACTCGATTGGTAGTAGACAATTTTTTTGAAAATGTTGGAAAATGGAAGGATTACGGAAAAGTATGTTACAACTTGCCAGAGGTATGAATTTTTAATTGGCGTTGAAAGATAGTAAAATTTTGTTAGTCAACAATGCATTCAATTTTGTGGAATCTGGAAGCTATTTTTTTTCTCTTGCTTACAGTAAATTGTAATTTCATATTTAACAGTGCAGTTTGTGTCCTTTCATAAATAAATTTTAATAAATATGATCATGATAGATAAATGCATAAATTAAAAAGACTAACCATAGCACACCCAATTCATCCGAAGTATCTGATTTACCACACACATCAATAAAAACATTGATATCCTAGTAACGATGTGTGCAACATTTTACATTCTGTTTAGAAAGTGAACAGTAAGCAATTTTTGTTTATTCAATGGAAACATAAAATTGACCCTGTCAGTTTCCATATTCCATTAATTCTGAAAGCCCATGATCCGTTTAATTCGATGGGAGCATTGATTTAAAATTTCATTCAATATACAAAACCAAGCATAATTCAGGCAAGTTAAGCTTGGTGAAATTTGCAGGTCGATGCCAAAAAGGTGAAGACTACTGGCAAACGCAAGAACGATGAGGTATTGAAAGTTATCACTTGCCCTTTTGTCATTTGCCCCATATAATATTACTATGTATTTATATATTTACACTTATAAAGTTAGGTCGTGAGATATATATTTTGCATGAGTTGTATCTCAAATTTTTCAAATTATAATGTTTTAGCCTTTGTGTTCCTAGCGGGTACATATTGCAAAATTTTCTTATTTCAACCATTCGCTAAACACCAAAAATATGTAGCTGATTTTACGTGAACATTATTTATCAGTTGATTTATTGTAATCTTCAATGATACCTCAATAAAAAAAATTCTGTGGCCATTTCGTACCCCATCACTCATCAATATCAATCCTATTTTCGCCGTTTCGGTTCTTAAATGTTAATACTGAACTACATAAGTTTTCACTGGGAAATAAAATAATTTTGTGGCGTGGTTCTTAGCTCTTATCCTTTGAAAATTAAATTAAAATTCTGGTATCGAAACGGATGGGGATGTGCCTTTTTTTAACATGCTTTATGTGATGACCACTAAATTAGTAAATTCCTTGAAAATTGAAGGTCACTAGCCTAATTCGCAGTGCGAATAAAACATAATTTTGTAGTACATAATATATTTTTTAATGATTCATTTACTAAAAATTCTACTTTCAACGCAAAACTATATTATTTTGAAAAAACAATGCTCATTGAATATAGTTTCACTCATATTTTTTGTGTCAGACTTGCAAAAGTTATAGTTTTCATGTCTATATAAATGTTGCCTATTTACTGAATATTTGTCATAGTTTTAACATGTTGCTGTATTTATTAAATATTGCTTTTATAACACTTATATATTTTATTATAGGAAACAATTCAATTTGTCTATATATATATATATTTTTTATTAACATCAGTTAAATGTTTATGGAATACTCGTTTGACAACAATTTGATTGTCTGACAACATTGTAAATATCCTTCTGTGAATCCATCCTTTGAAGTACAATTGAGTCGTCCATTTCCAAAATTCACTTTGTTCATTTTTATTTTTTAGACACTTACAAACGAAAGTTTAGGGAACTGTCATATTGAAATAATATATTTTCCATTTCAATTTGATTCACTGAAATGTTTTTTCTTTTTATATAAATGTAGAGGGTTCCCCACATTTTTTTTTTGCAAGTGTTGAGGTAATGAAAATGGACAATGTGAATTTTGGAAATTGGCAACCCAATTTCATTATTAAGAATTGACCAGCTAAGAATACTTGGCACTTTATTTTAAGGCAATTATTTTGCTAATTCACTAACATATCAGAAGTCGTAATTCAATAAATCTCTTTTATTTTTACTCAAATATAACCAAAAAATCCAATTATCCTGAGAATTATACCAAAATCATCAGTTTTTATTTAAATAAAATAAATGTAGTTTATTGTATGTACGTACACTTGGCATTAGAAGAATTGGCTGATAGCGCATTTATAAAAAGTCAATTAAAAGCGGCATTTTCTGTGATCCGCATGTAAAATGATAATTATTGCACCATGTCCCAAACAAATCAACAACGCTTGCTACAGAACGAGTTGATTTAGTTTGATTCTTTTATTCTCGGTCTAATATTAGCACTCTGGACGTCTGGTAACTGGAAGTACAGGAGAAAACTTATTTAGATTCCTAACTAATCCATGTGTAGTAATACTACTTTCAATAGTTGAAGACATGAGGTCAGTGTGGGATGGTGTATTGTAATGCTGTGTATAGTAAATAATTACTGGCAACTATACAAAATAGTGCATTTTTGGTAATTTTTATTGAATCTTTGTTCTAACCCATCTGTTATTTCTTTGAAGGATGATGAAGATGAAGAAGAGGATGGCCCTAAAAATAAGAAATCGAAAATGTCTCACAATGCGAACGCGAATGCCAATGCTAAAGGGAAAGCTCCTCCGCCCAAGAAAAACGCTAAGAAATGAATATCCACACTTCCTTTCCACCATCACCTTCATCTTTTCATCTCCTCGCAACCTTCTCGGTTGAATTACATTATAAGCTTTGTGCACTTTTACTGTTCAACAAAATGTCCGGCATTAGTCAGATTCTGATCTTGCATGAAATTCACACCTCATGGGTTCGGCGCAAATGTTCAAATCTTGTATATTTGGAAAAGTTTTGAATTCAAAGAATCGATGCCGCCATATTTTATGTATATGACTGATCTGATTTCATCTCTCGGTGATAGTGAGTATAGATTTGTGGGGAAATTGTATTTTATTACATTTCACACTCGTTTACATTATAAATATTTTTGTAATGCTGTCTTTCTGAATGGGGGACTGGAAACGAAATGTTTCGTTTCCGTTAATCTGCATATTTCGCTTTTATAGAACCGCAGTTGAACAGTGAGAGGGCTATTTAAAACTAGCATGTAAGATACGTAAGCACGCATTGTCATTTTTACAGTGGCGTGAACATGTTTTCAATTTTAAGAAAATAATGTGCGTGTGAAAAATGATATGGAATTATTACTGAGTATTTTTTGTAGCGGCGTCGATATGTTATTTTTTTAACTTTGGACATTGAGGAGTGTTCTTTGGTTCCTTTTATTGTGTTTCATATATCGCATTCATTCCTGCCGATATTGCTATCGTTTCATCGGTAGACCAATGTCTTCTTTCAGTTCTAGTGTATAATTATTATTGTGAATTGTCATCTAATTTAACTGATTTCTCAAGTAAATTAATTATTGGAAACTTTCAGACTGTAGAACGAAACTCATCGTGAATCCCGAACATTCTTAGTTTGTTTTGTACATAATATATAACGTAAGATAACAGTAACAATAAACAAAACTTTTCTAAATCTCTATTTTATTTAATGATTGTTGTCCTCATTCCTTCCGACTCGTGCGCATTCCAGCGACCTGATTCTGAACACTGCGCTCTCACTCGACCAACATTCAGCTTCTAATTTATCTGTCGATATTGTACTTACAAATTGTTGGGGCCGTAATGCTCAGAATCTGGTTGCAGAGTTACATTGTATTGTTAACACAGATGTAAGTGAAAATACAAAATAAAAACAGTAATAAAAAAATAAGTAGAATAAGAAACATTGTTTTTTTCTCTTGACACCACATATTCCAACAGGGTAATGAGAAAGCTGCCGAAAAATACTTAGGATGCGATTCTATTAACGCAGCTGAACTTTTCATGTAAAAACAGTTTTATTATTTCTACAGGATGGATTGCCTTGCATCAATTACATCATGAATTTTAATATGATAAATCGTCATGATCATTATTAAGTGAAATGGAATGGTTTCAGAAACAATATTTAGAATGAATCCAGTTTTATTTTATTTTTGCACATTTTATCAACAGGGTAAGAATGTGACCATGCATAAGTTGATAATAACTGAACAGCCTGAGTTGCCATTGCACAGATTGGGGCTGCGAATTGCAGTAGTATTTTTTTATTGACCCTAAGTTTGCTTTTTGTTTCGCTTGCATGCGGGTCGGCTTTTGTAGAACATTTTTATTATGACGGACATCGACAGTGAAACATCTGGAGCAGAAAAAAAGCAAACATTGCAAACATGCAGGCACACGAGAGCTTAAGAATTCAGTTATGGTTTCACTGTCAAAGTTAGCATGTCTTACAGACATGCGAGATGAAATTTCTAGAGAACTAGATAGGGGAGGAATCTTCCGTAAATGAAATGCAAATGCGCCCTTAATAAGTGTATTCCTTATGGTAGGGTGTGCGAGTATGCTGCATTAATTTTGTCGGTTAAGAACTATGCAAGCGATAAATATTTTTTTTTTACAGCAATGCCTACTACCCTTGCAACCGACAATCTGAATCATATTAAAAATGGTATTGTGTGTGGAATTCACACCCAATATGCATGCGGGTTGTGGTGGGAATCTTCATAACACAAAAAGTGCACTAAAAACTAAGTCATTAACACTTTGCACTCTCACTAGATTTACTCAATACCAATAGTCTACTCTGGGTCCAGATTTTACTCGTATTACCAGCAAATTGAGTACGGTTTTGAACAAAAAGTCAAACGTATTTTTGAGACAATCTGTGTAGCTCCAATGGTTACCATAATAACGCGTATCATATTTGGTATAATTTTCTTCGAAAACGTAATTAAATTCCATTAATTTGAGCTAAAATATTCACTAAGCTATCACGGATTGTAAAATAAACCATTCTTGTATTATTCAAGGCGATATTTTGAAAAAAATGGGGTTTTATTATCGATTTACTTTAGAAATATTTTAGCATGAACGTTTTTATGACCACCGTATTGTGTTAGGGTCCAAGGACAGACTTTGGCCGTCTTTGTGGTAGTTAATTTTACAACGTACCGAGATTACTACCCAATCGTATTATGCTAGCAGTCCTTCTTAAAAAATATATTACCTACAGTTTGCTATTATTGGTTAAAATTTTGTTTTATATCAATTACTTCCTCGAATTCAATATTGGAAACAATGTAAAATCATCCCAGAGGTTGGAATAGATAACAATATTGATGTTTAGAAATACTAGGTGTTTCTGAAAGTTTTTCATATAAATAATGTTGCCATAAGTTTTACAAAAATACAACGTCCCTTTTCATTGTATTTTATTCGAACATACTCATGCTAATCGCTCTCACTCCGTTTTGTATGATGTGATAGGTAAGAATTCAAGGCATCATATACGTTTATGTCTCCAAACAGAAATCCATAAATCGATTGTATAAAATTAGTTATTGTCCCAGTGCTGACAGCTTATAAATTTTATTAGCTGTCAGTACTGGGATTCGAACCAGTGACCTCCGTAACCAAACCCGAATATTGACCACTTACCACGCAGCCGGCTCTTTTTACAATATTATCGTTATTGTTTTACATGGTAACAATTCGTTTTTCTTTCCAAGCAAGAAGCATTTGATTATTTTTTAGACATGAAATAGTTTCTCCCGTCTTCAATTAAGGCTTTTTTCTCAAAGTGAAATTCAGCCCCCGGAGTTGGATTAGATAAATTATTAAATAAATTGAAAACAATTCATGTCACTATATTCTGTAAAAATTTGTTAAGTTATTCATGGTAGTCAAAAATATATTTCGTTAACATTGCTTTTTCCTTCACTTTATAAAATTATGGTCACAACACTTCATACAACTCTAACGCCCACAAGATGTGGATACAGCCTTTCCAGATAAAACAACTAACTTATTTATACAAAGCAGATAAAGAATTCAAATATTATTCAAAACAACATTAAAGGCAGCTCTCTACTGTAATTTGCATATTTAAAAAAATTAATAAAAACAATAATCCTTTGTACTTCATTCCACTTTATTTAATATGTCAGGACCGGTTTCGCTCATTGCGAGCATTGTCAACTGATAAGAAATATAATTTAACAATGCTATTTATTCAAAATTGAAAAGTTATACACATCAGTTGGCATTGAAAAGAAATTGCCAATTACATTAAAGTGATTCTAAAATAACACAAAATTAAAATGTTCAACACAACTAACATATAATTAAAAAGTCATCCCAGATTCATAAATTCAGAATGTGATTGAAAGTAATTACAAACATAATTAAAATTTGGGAAATTTTTGACAAAGTGATAAAATGCTACATTAATAAAGTGAATATGCTTAATGATAGTTTTATGTTTTCCCCGCTTCCAAGTAGTTGGTGTGTTCATTCATCACTTAAACAAAATCGACAGCCAGGAAGATTCTGAAAAACAAATTTTTCAAAGACCATATCAATTCTAACAAAAGAAATCTATATTTTTTTTTTTTTTTAATTTATATAAAAGACAGTTGACAATGCTCGCAATGAGCGAAACCGGTCCTGACATATTAAATAAAGTGGAATGAAGTACAAAGGATTATTGTTTTTATTAATATAATGCCTTTCCACCAAGTATTGACAGTGAACACCCTAAAAGTGATTTAAAAAAATTATTGCATTTTTTAATCCCTTAAGTGCACTATTGTAAAATTAAACCCCGCAAATATTTCGGGAAATACCAAAAATAAAGCTTCAAAGAGACCAACCACAAACGACAGTATCCTGGAGATTGGACCGGGCTATCAGTTGTCCAGATGGTAGTATGCTGGCTAATGGAGCGTAAGACGTTAAACCCTCAATGTTTGCAAAAGTTGACTTTTTTATGATTCTAGATTTATATTCTTTTATGGTGAACACTGACGAGCGTGAAAAATGATATTTTCCCATTAAAAGTTCAGCTCATGCTATAAACCAAGACCATTAAAGTCAAAATCGAGTGAATTATGTTCCTTTTTTGCCGAAATTTGGATATTCGAAGACGTCAAACGATAATAACTTACCTCTAAATTGCCCCTTTTTAACTAAATGATGTCACACACACAACATGAAATGGTAAAATTACAAAGAAAACAAAACAAATCAAAATGTTTTGCAGAATGACAGGATTTCGAACAGTTCGGAAGTTCACCACGTCCAAATGTAGGTATATGTATATACTTTTTAAAATTAAATATGTAGTTTGAATTGCAAGTATATTATAAAACAATATTAAATATACAATTCTAGTACTCTATAATCAAGTTCTAGTAAATCTATTCCATCAGAATTGGACGTATATATTAATAAATATTTGCATAATGCAAAAAGATACAATCATTCTGTGAGTAAATAATTGAAGGTTCAACAGTAAGTTAATCTTTAAAAAATACTTAATTTTATATTGTGTAACGAAGCCGGTCACAATCTTTATTAAAATAATGTGAAATTAGTACATACAAATAATATTTCTTATGAAAACAACAGAAGGTATAACGAACAGACTAGGGCATCCAATCCCGGGATCCCGTTCAATTATCTGATCTCGAAATTCCGGGATTGAGATGGCTGCGATCCCGGGATTTCGGGATTGAGAAATTTTGAGCAAATTCTCGAAATTTACACGAAATTGGCAAATCGGAGATTTCAAATTCCTCGGTGAGCTAAAAAAAAAAAAAAAAACGAGTTTCTGTGAGATTCCGGGAAAAAGTATAGCAAATTGAGGATTTCAAATTCCTCGGTGAGAAAATCTCAATCCCGGGATTCAAAATAAATCATTCGGGATTGGAAAAAGGCTTCGGGATTGGATACCCTAGAACAGACGTCACCTAACGCTAGGGTTGTCAGACGTCCCGATTAATCGTTATGGTTATAATAATTATGTATGGCTCATACATAATATAAACTCATACAGTATGGGTATAATAAATACCCTAAAAAATAATGAATCACTCTTTTGTTCTTATTCTAAACTTAATCAAAACAGGTTTCAAGATTTCACCGCGAGCATTTTCAACTGTCACAAGTCGAAAATGCTCGTGATGACTTGAACAAGTCCTGATAAAAATAAATTAATTGTGAAATAAGCACAAAATAGTGTTCTGTTATTTTTCAATATAATGCATTTATTTTTCGGTTTACATATGAAAAGATCATTAAAATTATATTGCACCTGAGGCCCCTCAATTGCTTCATTCGCCACTGGATACATGCATACAAAATGGCGTTTGCATTATAGACTGCATTCTGTAAATACGCTATTTTTGGCGACAATAATTTATTACCATTGGTGTATGAACTAAGTTTCAAAAATATGTAGGTATATTTGTAATGTCAAAATGATAATTACGAAGTCATTATAGTAAGTAGAAATGAAAATATTTTCTGTTGAAATAAAGCTTGAACATAAAAATGTATTTCCTATCAAACTGATATCATATGATTACTAATCACGATTTTTTAAAATTATGTCCGCTCCCAATGTAGAGCATATGGACTCTTTATTTAGTTAATCTCACCTGAAGAGTTTCTTCGAGAACTGTTTGTTGTTCAGTTGCTCGACCACTTTTTTTTCCAAATATAGTAGGGATAGAAAGATAGGCCTATGGTAGGATTAGTGGATAGCTAATCGCTCTCGATACGCCCCGTTTTTTATAATAGTATGAGTGGTAGGGGGAATACGTTCATGCTTTCGTACAGAAATCCATAAGCTGATTGAAAGATCAATCAATAACCCGTGACATCCTTATTCTAAGCCAACGATGTTGACTACTCGACCACGTAGGGTATTATCAGGATCATTATTGGTGTATAATAGTTTTGAACAATAATTTATTGAGTTTCATTTACACTTTATTCAAAAAGCTCTCGTTCATTATTAGTATTGATTTAAATTAACGGAAAGCATTACAACTTTCCGAAAGAAGCATTCGTACTAGTTGGAAATATTGACAGCTGATTAGAGGAGGATAAGAAACTTTGCTATTATTAGAACATCACCCTTAAATATAAAGTTAAATTTCTTGTTAATCGCCATTACACAATAATGTATATTATGACGATAATATACAGCATCGAAATTCAGATCACATTACATGCCATAAAAATGATAACTCGATGAAAATGATTCTCGACCACCAGCCACTATTAACATATATCTGACACTGGAAAAAAACAATGTATTATCCCTGAAGGCTGTTGGTGATACACTGGTCCAATTATCGAGAAGTTTCGGTTAAAACAATTAGAAAAAAACAAAAAGATTTCCACTGGGGTACAATAATGCGCGTTAGGTAGGGTTGTCAAATCTCTTGCAAGTCAAACCGGGACATTTGTTCGATTTGCCAATCAGCGTGACTCGTTTTTTTTTTTAGCTCTTCCTAGGCTTTCGAATCCAATATCCCAAGATTTACTGACTTTCCCAAATAGTCAGCGTGGCTCATAAATTGGGACAGGAGACTTAAAACTGGTGAATGTCCCGATTAATCGGGACGTCTGACAACCCTAGCGTTAGGTGACGTCTGTTCTAGGGTATCCAATCCCGAAGCCTTTTTCCAATCCCGGGATTGATTTATTTTGAATCCCGGTGAGATTTTCTCACCGAGGAATTTGAAATCCTCAATTTGCTATACTTTTTCCCGGAATCTCACAGAAACTCGTTTTTTTTTTTTAGCTCACCGAGGAATTTGAAATCTCCCATTTGCCAATTTCGTGTAAATTTCGAGAATTTGCTCAAAATTTCTCAATCCCGAAATCCCGGGATCGCAGCCATCTCAATCCCGGAATTTCGGGATCAGAAAATTGAACGGGATTGGATGCCCTAGTCTGTTCGTTATACCTTCTGTTGTTTTCATAAGAAATATTATTTGTATGTACTAATTTCACATTATTTTAATAAAGATTGTGACCGGCTTCGTTACACAATATAAAATTAAATATTTTTTTAAGATTAACTTACTGTTGAACCTTCAATTATTTACTCACAGAATGATTGTATCTTTTTGCATTATGCAAATATTTATTAATATATACGTCCAATTCTGATGGAATAGATTTACTAGAAATTGATTATAGAGTACTAGAATTGTATATTTAATATTGTTTTATAATATACTTGCAATTCAAACTACATATTATTTAATTTTAAAAAGTATATACATATACCTACATTTGGACGTGGTGAACTTCCGAACTGTTCGAAATCCTGTCATTCTGCAAAACATTTTGATTGGTTTTCTTTGTAATTTTACCATTTCATGTTGTGTTTGTGACATCATTAAGTTAAAAAGGGGCAATTTAGAGTTAAGTTATTATCGTTTGACGTCTTCGAATATCCAAATTTCGTTGTCAAACGAACATAATTCACTCGATTTTGACTTTAATGGTCTTGGTTTATAGCATGAGCTGAACTTTTAATGGGAAAATATCATTTTTCGCGCTCGTCAGTGTTCACCATTATGATACTTTTCTATATATTAAAACAATTATGAATAACATGTCCTAACAATTCTTTTATACAAAGGACGCTTTATTTTCAATTATCACTTACTCTGTATCAAGGCAGATCTTAACAGATTCAGCCACCTACTATATTTTCAACCCCTGCAAGATATATAACAGCCCCGTGTACTCGACAGATTTGATATGATTACCTAGAACAAGATTAACCTCTTAACTGGGTAATTTAGTTTTGCCTATCTTAAAAAGTGTGTATGTGCAACGTTTCATAGTTCATGTGCAGAACTTTTGTCAACAAAAGAATGGAAAAATAAAACCTGGCGCAGATTGTTGAGAACCTTTATTGAAAATTCAAGAAATCATAATGACCAGTGATACTAGCCGATAACCTAGTCTGCCATAGAAAAAAATATATTTATGCACTTGGGTTATACAGATAACTAAGATTATATAAAATAATAAAAAGAAATAGTGATACATTAAAATTAACATCAAATTGGAAAATAATTGAAATATAGCTTTTTTTATAAATTTGCAAGGTTATAAAAGTTTTATGTATTGTGGAATTCTTTGAAACAAAGGCATGCATAATGGCTCTTCACAGTCTGGACACCAAAACCTCGATTCTTTTCGAATACCTTTTTTATAACACAATTTACATCTTCGAGTAACATTTGCTTTTGTAGAAGTACATACTCGGAATGTAGTCTGCAAAATGTCTTCCAATAAGTCGTGATTGCTTTGGTGTAAGTGATGGTCGTCCTACGTTAGAAGTCTGGTTTTCTTTGAAATGTTTTTCAACACATTTCTCCACTGCCTCAACAAGAAAATGTCTGTTGAGTTTCCCTCCATCTTTTTTATAAAGAATATATGAATTTAGGCATATCATACACAAAATACGTAAAAAATAGTATTTTTTTACTCTGTTTTGGGCAATTTTATACGTTTCCATTTGACTATAACTCAAGTCAAACACAAAATAAACCGTAGATCGTCACGCCCGCTAGAGGGCAATATTTGAAATGTCTTGACGGAATATTTCATTATACTTGCTACAGTCAGTGCCGGCGCGAGGCTATTTGACGCCCTAGGCAAAGATTATTTACGCGCCCCCATTTTTTTCGAAATAATAAAAAAAAAAATCCGGGGTCCTTAGAAATATAGTTGATACTTAGTAGTAAAATAATTTTATCCTTTTCCAAATTTTTTAATTAAATGAACTATTATAAACACACACATAAGAGAAAAATAATAAGATAATAGTACAGTAATACCCCGGTTTACGCGAGGGATACGTTCCGAAAAAAATCGCGTTAACTGAAATTCGCGTATATCGAGGTTTATGATTAAACATAGTCTAAATTTAATACAAAAAAATACAAATCATTTTAATCAATCACTTTAATTCTAAGAACACTTTATGCAATACATACTCTTATTTTTTAGGGAAAAATACATCTATTGTCTTTTGGGTAGCGTTTTGTTTACGTTCTTGTAAAATACGTTCATAACACCCAACACTGTTTTTAATTGTTTGACACACGGTCAAGACACGGTCATCATTATTGTCTATACTCTGCAATATGTCCAAACCGTAGGGTTAAATTATGTATGTACCTCCAATAAATGTTAAAACAAAACTGCCAGCCGACCGAACTAACATTACGGAACAAATGAACACACGAAACGAACGAGGAAATCCCCATAGAACAAAGTCGAAGGACGGGGAATTCCCAATTCTTCAAAGAGAATATTCAGAGAAAGCGGGGATCCCGCGACCATAGAGAAGTTAATGACTAAATATGTTTATATGCACTCTTTCGCGTAATGCGAGGCATTTGAGCGCGAAGTTTGAAATTCGCGTTATAGTGAAACCGCGCTTAACGGGGTCGCGCTAAGCGGGGTATTACTGTATACCCTTTATTTCGTTTTAAAAAATATTTATTTATAGTTTTTATAAAAAATAAACAATTTTAACAAAAAAAGAATTTACAATCAAATAACAAAATACACAAAAATGTACATTTTACAAAAAAAAACATGGTAATAGAATTTAAATTTAATTTTCCTCGCCTTCTTTTTTGCGAAAATTTTAACTAACTCCATCAAATCTAACGTCGTACTTTGATCTTATTCAATTGAAATTGTTGCTAAATCTATCAGTCTATTTTGCGACATCGTTGAGCGCAAGTAAGTTTTTATGAGTTTTAATTTAGAAAAACTACGTTCACCACTTGCCACTGTTACTGGAAGTGTTATTAGTATTCTTAGAGCTACAAACACATTCGGTACACAATCTTCAATATTTTGTTGCACTATGAAGTGCAGTACTTCTGGTGGTGCCATAGATTTTGGTATTCTTCGAGCAACTGCTTGAAGCTCACTACAGAGAAAGTTTTCTAAATTTTTACAATCGACAAATATATCTGCAGGTGGTTTTTTGTTTAAATTATAAATTATATAATTATATTAAATTATACAGAAAGCCGAATAAAATATTATGTTGCTCCATTTGTTTGAATCTCTCTTCGATAGATTGTATAGCCATGTCTAAAGCTGCATAGTAGAAACCTATTTTGTATTTCTGTTTAGGGTCTTGGGGTGCCTCGTCTTCAGCTTCATATTGAAAGTGCCGTTTCTGTCCTCTCCTTCGAACATGTTTTGTGTCAAATGTTGGTTCTGTTTCAAGCATCTTTGCAATATCAGCAGCATCAATTAAAACTTGTTCATAACTTTCATCACTCCTGCAGCTTAGTAAATATTTTTTAGTTAGCTCTAATTGATTTGAAGCAGAATTTACATCAGTATCCATTCCTTGTAACACCTTACTTGCAATATTTATTTCAAAAAAAATATTGTACCATGCGACAAGTGAAACCATAAACTTAAAATTGCAAATTATATCAGCAAGGGCTTTTGCTTCAATTCGAATTTCCAGATGAATTATTCAATCTTAGATCATCATATATCTCCATTAATGCGTCATATATATCAACAAGATTATATCGTAGAGGCTTTAAAGCTTCAATTCGGCTCTCCCACCTAGTTTCACTTAATGGCTTGACAGTAAAACTTGGAATACGTTTAGATAAAACGTTCCAACGACGGGTCGACCCAGAAAAATAATTGTAAATTTGTTGAACTAAACTAAAGAAATTAGTTGCTTCTAAGCAACATTTAGCAGCATCATTGAAAACCAAGTTCAGAGTGTGAGCATTGCAGGGAATAAAAAATGCTTGTGGGTTCAAGTCTAAAATTCTCTTTTGTACACCATTTTCTTTGCCTTTCATATTACTGCCATTGTCATATCCTTGCCCACGAAGATTCTCAATGGGCAATTCCATTTGCTCAAGTTGTTCAATCAAAGATTTTGTCATGAAGGCACCTGTAGTTTTTTCCAGTGAAACAAAACCTAAGAAATGTTCCCTTATTATTACCTGAGTCGTGCATGTTTCACCATTTATTGGTTTAATAATGTCAACAAAACGTACAATCATTGTCATTTGTTCGACATGGCTAATATCCAGTGTGCAATCCAAGATTATCGAAAAATATTTTGCTGATTTCACAGATGACAAAATTTTCTTTTTTATAGCTCCTGCTAAGATCTGGATTAGTTCATTTCGAATATCTTTTCCCAAATAATGAACCAGTATTTCTTGATTTTTGACTCTGCGTAGATGTTCATTCATTACAGGGTCAAAGAGAGCTAGATACTCGACCAATTTCAAGAAATTTCCGTTATTGCTAGCATACAAGTTTTCATTTGTTCCGCGTAATGCAAGATTTTGTGTGCCAAGTATGTACTCTGATTAAAGCAATTAGCCGTTCCAATATCTGTCGCCAATATTGCTCTTCTTCTTTGACCTGTTGTTGGTTTAGGTGGTCAATTGGTGCGTCATTTGACAAACGAAAATTGAATCCTTTCCACGTTTGATAGTTTTCTAAATGAAAAGAATTCCTTTCATGCGAAGACAGTATAGCTCCAATGTTTTTCCAATCTTTTGAGCCTGTTGTTTGAAGACACGAAAAGTTTTTATTAATAGGTGTACCGGAATTGAGTGTCGTATTTTTTGTTCTCGATCTTCAATGGTCAGTTGTGCTTCGCCAGGCAATCTTTCACGACATATTTGAATTTGTATCGTTAGCCATACATACCTGATGTGTATTGTGATGATTTAATAAAAAAAAATAGTAATCGTATTTACAATGGAGGTTCGAAAAACCATGTTGTACCATTTTTTGAAAAAAGAGAACGTAACAAGTGCTACAAAAAATATTTGTTGTACACTGGGGAATATTTTACACATTCGTTAATCTCAAATGTGTTTCAAGCAATTCAAATCCGGTGATTTTGATTTAAAAAAAAAAAAACAAAAAAAAAATTGAACAAAATAAACTCGGATACGGATGGTCAAATGTACAGAAACACTTTTAAAAAATCGGCAAGACTTGGAGACAGGGAAGATGGGTGCCGTAAGACAATGCACGGCCTCACACCAAACAAAAAATCAAGGACCTGGGATGTAAGACTATCAGACATCCACCATATTGACCAGACATTGCTCCGTCCGATTATCACCTATTCAGATCGATGTAACATTGTTTTTATAAAAAAAATATGCCAGTTATGAAGAGGTCAAAATGGGCATATCCGAATATTTTAATTCAATCCCCGGTGATTTTTATAACAGAGGGATTGAAAAATTGCCAGATAGGTGGAGAGAGTTTATATCCAACGATGAAAATTATATAATCGACTAATTTTTGACAAATAAATGTTTTTATCGTATCACATTGTTTCATTAAAAAAACGACACTTAATTCCAGTACACCTATTATTAAATAACTTACAGCAAAAACAAAACACCGCATCTTTTTTAATTGAATATATCAACCATGAACGGTATATTTCTTCACCATTAGGCAGTGACCTCTTGTAGTATATTGGAGAAAATTTTCTTTTTTGTATGTCCTTAGGAAATTTGTGTGTCAATTTGATGTGGTCCATTATTTATTAAAATTATTCGAAAATTATCACTACAATGAGAGGGCCAATTTGCAGGGTCATTGTAATTAAGATCATGTAATGTTTCTTTTTCAATTATTGCTTCTTCCTTGTTATTATTTTCTTTAATTGGAATATCTGTTATATGATCAAAATCATTTGTACCTTGGGTACAACATGAATCATTTGTAAGTTCAACAGATTGTACAAATTCGTCTTCTTCGTCTGTTTTTTTGTTGCAAAAATATTTAAAAAGAGAATCTTTTTGTTCTTCTACCAACTTGGTTCTCTCAGCCTTTTTTTCCCTGTTTTGTGCTCCAGATGATCGTTTTTTCATTTTATAAAAAGATATTGATTTTAATGGGTTATAAATATGAAAAATAAATTAACGGATATTATAATATATATATATTAATTTTCACTATCAAGTTTAGTAACACTATGACAATATAAAAACTAACTCCACGATTAAAATTATATGTTCATTTGCGCATTTGCAAGTAACGCCACTATTAATTTCTACAATTTGAATTTAGCCGCGACTTTACACCGAATGCTACAACGACTGTAGAGTAACTGATTGGAAGTCTATTGCGTTAAAATCTCATTATTACAGAAAACTTGAAAAATACCTAACTTTCGAAACCATAAAACAGTGTTAAACATTCAAAACTATTGTTATAATATCTTTGTTCTTTACTTGAAATGTCAATTATATAAAATACATGTGTGCGCCACATGTTATCGCATTGTTTACTTAGAGGATATCGAAACAATTGCACCATTATGCAATCGCGCTGCTTGAAAAATACCTAATGGGCAATGGCATATTCACACTCACGAATTTGTATACATTTTAATTTGACCACTTTCTAGGTATAACGCTCGTTGTACCGCAATGGACAGTAAAAATACGTCACCATAACTATCAAAATTCGATTATAAGTCACCATCAATTTTATAGCCACATACAAAATTTTCGAATAAAGCGAATATAAAGGGAACACAAATGCTCTTAAACAGGGATAGGGAACCTTTTGTTTTCTAAATGCCACATTCATTTATCTAGTTCAACATAAGGCCGCAGTGCCCTCAGTAAAGAAAACATTCACACAAGGGAATCTTTGGCCGGCGATTTTGAAATCATGTGATTTTTGAAACAAATTCATTCCAATTTCTAAAGCCCAGAAATTTACAAATTTACAAAAAATAACAGAATTGGCCGATCAAGTCAAAAGCCTACACCAGAGTAGGCAAAAGGCTGCGGGTTCCCAACCACTGCTCCAAAACGTTCGATAGTGCTTATGTTTTGTATAAATTTGACGTTTTACGGAATCTTAAAATACTGGCCACGCTGAAGAAACAGTTATAAAAATACACTTCACACAAAATAATATTGAAATATCTTTTTTACAACTGTAAACAATGTTTTATCTAAACATAATAATTCGCTTAGTATGGGTATTTTGATTACACTAGTGTGTACAATCTTTAATGAGTTAAAATAGCAATAATAGATTGAAAGGATTTTTTGCAGCAACAAGAATCTATGAATTTTTATTTTATTTTCATTTTTAAAAACCATATCAATTCTTACAAAAGGAATAAATTAAAAAAAAAAAAAACATATAAATAATATAGAAGAGCAGTTAACATAGGTTAGAATTAGATTAATGAAACGGATATAACAAAGGTGATGATGCAAATACAACCTGTTCGTTTAATTTTTCGTATTTGCATCATCACCTTTGTTATATCCGTTTCATTAATCTAATTCTAACCTATGTTAACTGCTCTTCTATATTATTTATGTTTTTTTTTTTTTTAAATTTATTCCTTTTGTAAGAATTGATATGGTTTTTAAAAATGTCCTTTTCAGAATCTTCATTACTGCTGATTTTGTTGAAGTACATCATTGCTTGGAAGCGGGAAAAACACCAAATCATCATTAGGATATTTACTTTAGTAATGTAGTGTTTCACTTTGTGTAAAAATTTCCCAAATTTTAATTGTGTTTATAATTGATATCCTTTGCCACTTAGATTTATTATTCTTTGATGATGATTTTTTAATTGTTATGGTTGTTAAGCATTTTAATTTTGTGTAATTATAATGTAATAGAAAATTTAAATTAACTTTGATTATTCCACGTATTGTGTAACTAACTGTGACACGTGTTTCGCCTCTTTCAGAGGCATCTTCAGACTTACTATCGCAAAGTTTGCTTAAGTAATGAAGCAAGATTGATTCTAACATTTTAAAATTATAAAATTACAAAATGGATTGGGTTTTTTTTTTTTCCTTTTAAGAGGAGCAAGGAGGGGGGTGTAGAATCGAAATAAAGCAAACAGATAATGATACTAATTTTACTAATGAGTTGTAAACAATCAGAATGGGATTTTTGTAATTTTATAATTTTAAAATGTTAGAATCAATCTTGCTTCATTACTTAAGCAAACTTTGCGATAGTAAGTCTGAAGATGCCTCTGAAAGAGGCGAAACACGTGTCACAGTTAGTTACACAATACGTGGAATAATCAAAGTTAATTTAAATTTTCTATTAAAATGAACTTCCACAAAGTTACCGCCGAAACCATCGAAAGTATTAATTATAATGTAATTTGCTAATCCTTTAAATTGTTAATAGCTGCTTACGCCTTTTTATTTCAATTTAAATTTGTATAAATATCACTGTTTATATATTTTTCTTATCAGTTGATAATGCTCGCGATGAGCGAAACCGGTCCTGATCTAATAAATTTTATGTGGAAAAAGTACTAAAAATCTTTTATTATTTTTATTATAATGCCTTTCCACCAAGTATTGACAGTAAACACCTTAAAAATTATGTATGGTTTAACTCATATTATATGGATGAAGTTGAAACAGGTGCATAGAATTGATCAAAATAATTGTTTCCTCGTATCATCATAAAAGAAGAAACAAAATTAAAATTGTTAACTCGTATCAAACATTCTTGTTAATAAAAAGTTTATTTAGTTAATATTGTGTCAAGAGATTATTTTAAATATACATTTTAACTATTTTACTCCAAAGTTTCTTTCATTTTCATTGATTTCCCAATACTTATTTATTTATACAGTTTTTTGGCTCTCCTGTAAAATTGAGCAAATGTCGGTTATGTGTTGTCAACTTATGGCCATCGATATGCTGCGACAAGAGCGTAACCGGACACTCATCCTCCGTGCGGACAGTCCGACTTCTTGGAAAGGTCGCAGTCGAAACAAGAACGGTCGATAGAAAACAAAGAGAACCAAAACATGTGTGCACATGTATATTCATACAAATATAAAAAAAATATGTTAAGAAAGTGTCAGGGTTTCAAATAGCTGCATTTTTTGCTGTTGTTTGAGAATAACTTACGATACATAACGACAACAAACAGATACAAACATCGAAATAAAATAAAACGTATTATATAATAATATTGAAATATGTATGTGAACTAATTTTAATAGTCCATTTTTGCGCCCCCTCGTGATTTGCGCCCTAGGCGGTTGCCTATTTTGCCTGTATGGTGGCGCCGGCCCTGGCTAGTTGCTTTTTTTGGAATGATGAAATCTTTTGTCATACCCGGTTAATAGTACAAAATAAAGTAAAATTTAATTATATTGTAACTGTTCACTAAGAACATGTTATTGTGATTACCAATGCCATGACTGACCGCTAACGAGATTGGAGCAAGAATAAAGATCAAGCTCGTTACAGTAAAGATTGAAAAACTATATACTGGCTCCAAATGTGTGTCCTTAGTGAGGAAATTTGACAATATGCAATGCTACCAATGCCAGAGCTTGTACACTCTGGAACACTCCGGATCTCCAGGCTCACACTTAACCCAACAAAGTTAGCATAATGAGTGGTTTACTTCTGTGGTCTTAAATAAAATCCAAACCACATTCGCTAAGATAGAATTGTGGGTCACACAAGAGCCACTTAAGGTATGTGACGTATATAATAATATTTTTATTATTTCATTTATTATCTTACTCATTATGTGAAACACTCGTTAAGCGAAACAATTTTTCCTATGTAAAACAATGTAAAATACAATAATGCGTTCCATGCCAAAAAAAATAAATATATATTTTGAACGTTTATTCAAATAAAATTACATAATTATAAATTGTTAAGGAGCGTAACAATCTGGAATGCGATTTCAATTTGCAAAAAAAAGTAAAAAATCAACTAGTTTAGGTAATCTTAAAGAATATCGTCGTGAAGCATTTGACGTTTAATCGAAATTGCCGCCTACACAGAAATCGTTTGTGAATTATTTGTTTTAATTAATTATACAAATCTAATAAGCGTCTTTGATTACTGTCAGAATAAATAAAAAAAATAAATGTATATTCAATTGTATCTTAACCTTTTCACCGCGTATGACATCTATGCATGCCCTCAGCGCGTGTGACACATATAGATGTCATGGAAATTTCAAACCGTATATATGAGCTATCTATTGTGTTCAAATTGTATAGCATGGTATGGTGGTGGCGCAGTGTTCTCGGTCGCGCGTGGCAGTATTTTGCAATATGGCGACGTCGTACTGCAATTGTATGAAAAATGATTATTGTTGAATTAAACCAAAAATACAAGAAGTATATTGTATTTTATTATTGAAAAAGTTACTTTGGGTGGCAATTAACATATTTGATTAGTTGAAAAAATATTACAACCTATATTTATAATCGAAAACGCGATAACAAAATCTGCAAAAAAGCAGCCGCGTACAAGGCATGTTCGCTAAATTTGGTGACGCGGGCGAACGGTTAACTAAGATGTATAAGTAGTTACACATAGCTTCCAATATTAACGATTTCGCGGCGAAATCGGTACGATTGAATATACATTTATTCTGACGGTAATCAAAGATCATAACGCTTCTTAGATTTGTATAATTAATTAAAACAAATAATTCACGAACGATTTCTGTGTTGGCGGCAATTTCGATCAAACGTCATATGCTTCACGACGCTATTCTTTAAGATAACCCTAGTTTATTATTAAATTTGAATCGTTCAAATTATGTACATTCACACAAGTTTTGTCACTAACGACCTGAATTTGAATGATTCAAATTTAATATTGAAATTCCACCAAGCACCTTCAGTCGAAATCTTAAATTATAGTTAATTATTTATGACAAATAATTAATTATTTTTTTACTAGAGAGCTGTCTAGACATTTGTTTTTGCTGACGTTTCAAAATTTGGTGAAAATGTGACAGCATTGTCATTGAATAAATTTGTAAAACGCATAGCTACCTCCTTATTAGAGTGATGCTTCTCAATGTACGATGCAACAGTTTCCCATGCTTTCAGCATTTCCCTTATTGCGCTAGAAGATTATTGCTCTGCTACTTACTCCTCCCCCACTTACAAACTCTCCTCCATAACTTCTTTCTGTGAAAAACAATGCAACTCCATAAGCTCTTCCACAAGTTCATCAATGTTGTTGTTATCCACCTCCAGTCCCATGGTTTTGGCCAAAATACAATCTCATTGTCTGTAGACTCCACAGGTACTATTTCAAACCCCTCAAAATTACATTTGACAACGCTCCTTGGCAAAGCTTCTTCCAAGATGAAGTGAGGGTTCTCTTGGTAACTCCTTCCCACGCCTTCTCAATCATCTTGAGGCAAGCAACAATATGAAAGTGATCTTTCTAAAACTCTGTGTCACTCTCGTTATGCAAAATGTCGCTAGTTAAGGGAGCGTTTTTTTCACAATCTGATTTGCTTGTTATGGGAATTACTCCTTATTAGAGGTGCTCGTTATGAGAGGTTAGACTGTGCTCGTTTCAATATTTTCTTAAATACACCAACAATATCATTCCTTCAGACCTCGTAGCACCAAGCATGGTCAATTGCAATTGTAACCGTTTCAAAGTAAGGTTATGAGGAAGCAACCTCATTTGGTAAAAGGATTGGTAGTTTTTCTCCACGACAACATGCGGTAACATGTAATGATGATGACAACCTAAAATTTTCTAAGTGACATGAATTGTTATTAAATCTTTGATCCTAATGGCTTGTCCCCACTAGTCGAGTAATTAGTATAGTCAATTAATCGGTTAGTGGCTAATCCCATGTGAACAAACAAAAATAGTCGTGTTAGTATCCACTTAATTATATTTTTCGGTTTAGTGACGCCCCCCAAGGGGCGACTAACTACTGAACAACCACCGTGGACAGTACTAGTGAAGATCATTAATAGGCATAGAAATTTTGTGCCGTTGGAGCAAAAATACCACCGTTAAATTCGTTTTAGCATATTTAAACTACGAGTGCTTTTGGAATTTAAAATCTCTCCCGTAGAAAAATAAACAAGCTAGACAATCTGCTTATACCGACTTGGAAAGTACAATGACCATTACTAACGCATTCTACATGTTGCTACTAATGCACCGTCTGTGGACTCTTTTCAGTTCTACTAACCAACTATACTAATCAACTCGACAGATGGGAACAAATCTTTAGAGCACTGCACCCGGTAAATGCTAAAAGCCACACAAAGCCAATCTTTCTGCGCATATTTTGGTGTATCATGGAAAATGCAATTATAAAGGAATTGTTGTGAAACTAAAAAGGGCCGCTAGAATAACCTTTTGTCTATAAAATAAACCCATTTGCGAAACATTATTTTCCTAATATTTATATTTTGAGTCCTGTACGTGTTTTCGTGTAGTTTGCTCGTAGGATTATTATCATTCGGTGTGACTTTTGATGTCATAGGACTGGCCATTGATACTGATAAAAATGGCTCAATGGTTGAATTTTGCGGGGCGTTGTCGTGTGCATATAGAATACGTGCTCCACAAATACAAGACGTGTCCTTAGTTGCCAGAGACTGTTGCCAAACAGTTTGTTGAGACAAACACGCTGCACGTGACGCCTTGCAAAATGATGTTCACTGAGGTCTTACGCTTAGTTTTGTAATAATATTTCCTGAATAAACAAAGCTTTTTTATGTGTTGTACAACACATTTTTAACAACTGGCAGTCTATTTTTTGACATCAAAAAGTAGGTGGAGGTAATAAGCCAACTAATTGAGCGGTCACTATCATGGCTTCGATTGTTGTACTCACGGGTTCGAATTAGAGATCGCAATACCATGAATTTATCAATACCATCAGTATTTCATATTAAATACCGCTGTTACAAAAAGTTTGAAGTTAATTTTTAATATCTAAATAATGGTAGTTGAAACAACACCATGCATACTGGGACCCCGGTTTCAGTAATATTAGTATTGTAATCCCTTGTTCAAATTCCAGTATGGACAGTTTCATAAATTAATTTTATCAATCGTTTTATGGATTAGCGTTTCAGAGGCATGTATTTCTGCGATGTCTAAAAATTCCTCTTGCCCATCTAATCGTAAAAATAGGGTGCAGCAGGAGTAATTATCGAATCACTTGTTGTTGCCTATTCTTATTCTTTGAAAAGAGAGAAGTTGAGCAACTGAGTAACAAGCAGTTCACATAGAAAAACTCTATTGAAATATGCTCCATTAAGACTCTATATGCTTGCTCCACACTGAGAGTGGATGGACATGGTAATTTTTTTTTTTATGAAAATCAAGTTAAGGATTTTCGGTATTCGTGAAAATGAATTTCATCTTTCGAAATTACTTGTATGCTTATAGGGCAGGCATGTCAAACACACGCATGTTTTTTGCGGTAACGCAGCATATTTTTAACAAATTTTGAAGATTAGGTTAACGACAGACGTTAATTGTCAATACTTAACAATTACGGTAAATGTTAATTGAAATCTATTCAATTTATTATATTTTATTTGTAACATGTATGCGTACGATTGTTATTTTATAATGCGGCTTGATGTGTGATACTTAATTTGTCCCTCAGTGGTAAACGAATTTGACATTCCTGTAATAGAGTCAGATTTGGTACTACTAAGGTATTGAGCATGAGGACTTTTCATTTATTAAAATACTGAAAAAAATTTATCATACAATGTCAGGTGTATAATGGGTATACAGATGGTGTAACTTCATATGGAGGCTGTCATTTTTCTCCTCTACAAATTACAGACTGTTAATAAAAACAACGCTATTATTTAGAAACTTATGTTTTCGTGATAAATCACACATTATTACGAAGGAAACTGATAAATTATGTGAAATATGATATATTGTCACTATATCGTGTTTCTTCGAACATACAACATCTTCCGAAAATAAGCGCTTGTGGAATTTTGATTGGACTTTAAGAATGTATTGCTGATGGGTGAGCAATGGCTTTGGTTACGCGCAGGGCTGATATTTAAAAAATTGCAGTTACATTTTTCAATTCAAATTTGAAATAGCCTTAGGAAGAATTCAAATCATCAACACACTGGCTGGATTACTTCCTGCTCAACATACAATGCTCTTGCAATTAATATAAAATAACTTAAATTTGAATCGTTTAAATTTAATATTGAATTTTCACCAAGCACCTTCAGTCGAAATCTTAAATTACAAAATAACTTAGATTATTCCACGTATTGTGCTGCAAACTGTGACACGTGTTTCGCCTCTTTCAGAGGCACCCTCAGACAATCTTACTTTTAGAAATGCTTGTTTAACCCTTAGACCGCGGTTGACTGCTATAGCAGCCCAATCTGAACCAATCTGGATCCGAGCCGCGGTCAAAAGGTTAAGTATGAATGTATTTATATTACTACTAGCTGTAAGCCCGTTGGCCCCAACTGGAGGATTTTTTGGCATTATAAAAAATAATGAAATTTTCTGACATGTAACAATCAAATGCATATTTATCAAATTAATCAGAATAAATAAACTTTACTAATTCGCCAAACGGAGCTTATTTTTAGGAATATATGAGTCTTTAAGAGTTGAAGTGAATCAAATATAAAAATGGTGAAACTTTTCCATTCGACTTTTATTTTTTATCTATCAAATCTATCAAACTATTTCGCTTACTTTATTTATTATTCGAGCATAAATTTACCTTGTCCAAAGCTCGTTTTGTCTCGTTTACTCGTTATTTAAAACAAAAGATACAAAACATTTAAAGTATCGGGATAAATTCTAAATACCCTCTGTTAAAATGTAAAATATTTAATTTTAAGCCGTCAGCATACATATGACACACATGGAATATTTACATTTAACTGTCGAGACTATATTATGTAAAATATACCACATTCATTATTTGACAGATGTCACAATATTCCTTTTTTGAATCTTGAATACAAACAATCGAAGTCACTTTGAATCGCAAATATCGTTCCGTTTTCAAATGTTTAATTTATATAATCTATTTTTATCGCCATTGATAATTATGACGTAAGCTCAGTTGATAGAGAGCTCGGCTGGTAATCCAGAGTCGATGTTTCGATTCTTGACCGCGGCGCTTTTTTGTATGGGAATTCAAATTTTCAGCGATTTTCCATGACACATAATTTGTTTCTTCAAATAGCAGTGTATTGACGTCATCGAAAAGGTAGGAATAAAAAAATGGTGACAGCGGGGCTGGGGAAGGGAGAGGAAATCGGGGACAATCATTCATACGGACATTATCGACTATTAATATATAGATTCTGATATATTATAAAATTGCCTCCCGTTTTATTTTTATAATACATCAGAATAGTAAAATTAAAATCATTCGTACTTAAACAAGCATTTGTGAAAGTAAGATTGTCCGGGGATGCCTCTGAAAGAGGCGAAAGACGTGTCACAGTTTGTAGCACAATACGTGGAATAATCTAAGTTATTTTATATTAAAATGAATTTCTAAAAAGTTACCGCCGAATCCATCGAAAGTACTCTCGCATTTAAGTTTTTTGTTGCTGGTATCAACTTTTCAAAAAAATGACATTTAGTACTTTTTCGCAGAGAAAATTGACAGCCCCCAGAGAAAGCATAGTTACCGTATTTTTTAACTAGTATTTTATTCAGCATCAGATATTTCAAATGTTTCAAAAGATTCATTTAGAGGTGAAGGTGTTATGCGGGTTGTGTGTTTCGACATAGATGCAGATTCATCTGCATAGAGAGCATGCATTGTGGTAGAAAGCTTGACCGGTACTACCAATTGTTCCGTTAGATCTATGGTCGTTAGAGTTTCACTTTTGTTTTTGCACTGCGTCAACACTTCATCATTTATTTTATTAGTCGGTTGGGGAGATTTTTTACATACAACTTTCGTGTGAAAATTATGTTTGATTTCTGATGAAGACAAAAGAGAAATGTTCGGTATCCCACGATCATTGTTTATCTCTCTGCTTTTTAAAGTCTCTATTACGATCGGTTGCAAGAGATCCATATAACTTCTTTTGAAAACAACATCACCGTTGAGGGGTCTTATTTCAAATGGATTTTCACTTACGAGTTCAAATAGTTCATCTACCGTTAAACCACGTAATGTTCCGATACGGAATTTTTTCGTCTCGCACACTTTATGTTGGCCCGAGCTCGGTTTTAAAAACATGAGAGACGTGGGACTTTTGACTTCTTCATCATCGTCGACGAGGACAGGTTCAGCAGTTTCCGTAATCTGAAAAACATTCATATTATAAAATCCACCATGAGAAATATGAACATAAAATAATATCAATCAGAAGAAAGGTGATGATAGATACACAATTTAACATTGAAAATTCTTAAGCCAATATGGATTTAAAATTTAACAAACGAATTAGCATTCACTCGATAGAACTCTGTTTAATTGGAGTAAAAAATAACAACATATTTAGTTCTACAATAATTGTTTTGGCATTATGTTATCATCAGAGCTGTGAATAAACGGATTTTTGTTAGTTTATACACTCTAGCTTAACCCTTTGATGAGAATCACCGCGTATGTGCGTCCAAATGTTGAGTAGTCTAATATTAATTGCCATTCTTATTATTTCTTCACATTTGGATAAAAACATGTATGATAAAAATATTTATGATTTTCGGCACTAACATTATTTTTATCATTTGTTGCAAGTGAACAGATTTTTTTAAACAGGTAAATATTTTTAAACAAATCGGTAGCTATATAATATTGAGAATAAAATTCCATTATTAGAGCATCACATGTGCACATAAGAGGGCAAAAAAAGATCTAGACCCAAATTTGAAGTAAAAGCTATTAGAAAATGATTGAAAAGTGAAAATTAATTAGTTTATCTAACATACATTGAACTATGCGCATTATAATTTAAAAAAAAATATTTACTTCTTGAAATAATAATAAATATTCTTCCCAGATTGATCCGTATCCAAAAAAAGGTTTTTTTACTTTTGTGTGCAGCAATAGTGCAAATTATCAAAATGAAGAAAAAACCAAATTTAGTACAAACTAACTCACTCCTCTAAGGATCAAGAGATATATAATAAGAAAACCAGACAAAACAGAACACTGATCTCTTACTATTTGATGATATTTTTAATTGCATTTATTACAAAAATATCATTTATACAGTAAAACCCCCATTTATGCGATCTTCGGGACCGTATAATCGGGGATAGTGTAATTGGGGGTGTGAATCTCATACAAAATTATGGATTTGGGGTTTTCCGCGGAAAATGCAAAACTAAGATTTCTCTTCATTTTTGCAAAAAAAAAATATTGACGAAATATTTGGTGACTAAGTGACAAAATGCAAAGCGCGCGAAAAATCCCGCATACTTCAGATGCCAGCTATGTGTTGAATACACAGACGCTAGTCAACATTTGACTGTATGCGAAGTTTTGCGGCGTGGTCAATCTTTTGCACTTTCAGGTAAATACATATTACTAAAAACTTTTGCTTTATTTATGACATCAAATTAATTTTATATCTTTAAAAAACTTTACTGACTGCGCGATTTATTATTATATTAAAATATTTTTTCAGTCATGCAAAAAAACGGAATTAAAATAAAAAGAAAACGCATTTCTATCGAAGAAAAATATACCATTTTAGAAAAACTTAGCAGAGGCGTAAGAGCTTACATTATTTCCAAAGAATTTTATATAAATGAATCTACAATTCGATCGATTAAAAGAAATGAATGTAAAATAAGACAGTGGGTGTCTATCGGTTCATCTGAAAATATGGATAGAAGATTGTAATAAAAGATATATTCCTCTTAGTGTCCGAATTATAAAACACAAAGCATTAAAAATATATGCATATTTGAAACAAGGAGAGACTGATGATTCAAATTTAGCTTTTGAAAATCATTTCGAATTAAAGCAAGTAATGGCTGGTTTAACCGATTTTTCAATCTATTTTCCCTGCGCAGCATTAAAATGAGCGGCGAACGTGCATCTGCCGATGACGAAGGTGCAGAAAAATTTACACATAAATTATTGATGATGAAGGCTACACACCCGACCAAGTATTCAATGCTGACGAAACAAGCCATGATTGGAAAAAAAATGCCAGAACGCACATTTATTTCCAAAACCGTTAAATCTGCACCTGGATTCAAAGTTGCCAAAGACAGAATAACTGTTCTCCTTTGCAGTAATGCATCGGGCAGTTATATAATGAAACCAATGGTTGTCAGTCATTTTTTAAGCCCACGAGCAATGAAAGGAATCGATAAGTCTAATTTTCCCGATTACTGGAGGGCAAATAAAAAAGCGTGGATTACGGGAATTTGATTTCGCGATTGGTTTTTTAACTGCTTTGTTCCAGAAATGGAGAAATTCCCTTTTAGAAAAAATATTGCTTTCAAAATATTATTACTTATTGATAATGCTCCTGGCCATTCTACGAATCTTTAAAATCCATCATTGGAACCGAATATTTTCTGACAGTGAATGATGTATGCTTATTTGTATTTTTTTATTTTAATCCTAAATTAAGTACTCGATATAATTCGATGTATGTACTATTTCAATAAAATTATACTAGATTATTACATAAAGATAGTGTAAAATATAAATAAAATAAAACAAGTTAAAAAAACTACATATGTATTTCTTTTCTCGCGGCGCACATATGTCATTGTATAAATAAAATCAAAAAAAGTTTCCAAAATCAGTTGCAGTTTTTCACCATGAGTAAATAGTATGCACATAACATAAAATTCTCTGATTTAAATTTCCATTAGAAAATATAGATTAGAGTTGAGCTCCCCTGCTGCAGCCGCCCAGGCGGACAGCAGCAACGAACGTAGCAATGGAATGCGACCGTACAATTGGGGGATTTGCGGCGAATATTTCTAGCCAGCGCATAATTCGGGGTAGTGTAATTGGGGGTTCCACTGTATGTTGTTAACACTGAGTATTTTAACACTAGTGAGATTTTTAAAAACTTTTTGATTTAATTCATAATTTGTGGGATTTTAAAACTAGTATATGAATTTCTAGAAGCCTTATAACAATCTTATGTAGTGATTAAATGTAATATATATTTAATTAATAAATAAGAACGACACAAAATATTATTTTTAGCTTGTTTTGTGTTTTCGTGTCCTGTTTTATCATACTCTGTTTAGTCATGTTTTAAGTATTTTATTTATGATACAGATTATCATCAAATAAATAAAATGCAATCAGACATGTTATAGTAAGTAAATATAGTACTAAAATATAGTTGGTAACAACTGTGTTACCAACTATGACATGTGCGTGTTTACACGCAGTACTTGAGACGCGGTTTAAAGGCCACAAGAAACGTATTTAATAATTTTAAAATATCATGCATATAGTGACATCTCTTGGGATCATAGTGTGATACTTAAACTTTAAAGATATTGTTTTGTAATCTATAATACATCGATTTTAAAAAAAGCCTTTTTTGTTGTGTTCAAATTTGTCGCCAGGTATGCTAACGTGGCGGTAATTTCCGTTGTTGGGTAAATGATGGCGGAAATGACCCATCGTGTATTTATATGGTAAGTGTTTGTGATGTACTAAAATAGTCCAAAAAGTACATATTTATTAGGTTTCTTTTTTTGAAAGATAATCACGGCCCTCCATGCACGACCATATTAATACCGCAAGGCACAGAACAGGTTAAATCAAATGCCCATAAACATGTGAGGCAATAAATTATGACCCTTACTTGTTTGATTTTTATGGCATCCAGAAAATCTCAAACTGTGTAACATTTGTTTGCGTTGACGTATGTAAGCACTAAATTTCAAATGTCCGCGCTATGGAATTATACGTTCGTCAAGTGAAAGGTTTAGCACAGGGGTATATGGGGTTTTAAATTTTTTCCATAAAATAATTAATTATAAATTTTACTTTGAAAAGCCCTTCGGAAATAGCGGTGCATTTATCATTATTTGAACAGTGCAAGAATGTAATCAATTGTATGAACCTATTTCTGGGCATCGTTATTGAGAAGAAAGGTGTTTCGATCATCGGATTTTTTGAACAATAATCGTTTTTCTTTTCTCATCTGGCCCATTATTATTAGTAGAGATTTTTTTTTAAAACTCTAGTAACGTCGGCTCAATGTATTTTTAAGTTTTTATCACTGTCTATATTTTGATGGCAATTCATATTCCGTATCTTTTAACCTTTAAATGCCCAGCGGTTTCGTACGAGACCAGCGATCACGGCGCACTTTGCTATCAGATTACACTGGTTTATAATAATATTATGGAAAATATGAATAATAACTAACATCAATAAGAACTTCAAGATATCGAATCATAATTTAAAAAACGTTTTTGAAAATTATTTTACCCAGAATGAGTATGCAACCCGTATACAATTATTTACGTTTGAAATATTACCGCATTATGTTTTTTCTCGGCCGGACCCCAATAAATTAGTTTTTATCACCGCCATTCATATATATGTCAATGGGAATAAAGATTTTTTTCTACCTAGAAAGTAATTAGCCCCCAAGGGCAAAAAAAAAATCTATTGAACGGGTCCGGGCTTCGGTATTATATAATCTTTTATTTGTTGATAGTATATAAAATATGTAAAAAAAATCTTATTAAAAATGTTTTAAATTTAGAATAAACCTTTTATTTGAGAACCCTTTTTATTTTATCCAAAATAGTTCACTAGTTCACTAAAGATACTGATTTTTTTAGACATCTCAACAGCGCGCGAAAAAATACTCGGGCAACTAGCGACGCCTATTGCGCACGGTACACGGGCGTTTAATATTTTTAGGTTAATATTTTTGGAAAAGATCATCTACCATAAATAAATATGCTATTTGCTTGATGTTTTGAGAATCCTCGGGAAAAATCTTAGGTCATGGATTACCAAAAAATACTTCAATTATTATTGGCAAATCCAGTCTAGTCCATATCGATGTCAACATTATTATCGGACTCGCGGGTGTCTGCAAGGCGGGGGCAGGAGGTAATACTATCATCTTCACTATCACATCCAGTCTGATCAGAATCAGCATTTTCCTCAGCATCACTTGCTACATCAGACATATCATCGTTGTAAACTTCTCTTACAAATTAATTTGATTTTCATAAACAAAAAATATTTTTGAATAAAAAAAATACAAAAATTGAAGAAAAAATAATAATAACCTCTTTAATCACATAACTTATACGACACAAACATTTTTTAAAATTCATTTACATTGAATGTAATAAAACAAGAGCAGAAAATATATCGCGATCGCAGAAACGAGAATGTGTTGTCTTTGATTGACACAAATGAACTAAAATATATTTAAATAATACTACAGAATATAAAACGAACTGCAGTATGCTTTTTAAGTCTGGTAAAAGTAAAAGTCAACTCGTAAAATATTTTAATTTTAAGTATTCTAAAGCAAAAAATATCTTATTTCAAAAGTTATTTTCACCCATAAATAATAAGGTATATTGACACAAAAAAATTAACCTACGCAGCAAACCCTCTTAACCTTCTCACCGCGTATGACATCTATGCATGTCCTAGCGAAAATGCCCTCAGCGCGCGTGACACGTATAGATGTCATGGAAATTTCAAACCCTATATATTAGCTATCTATTGTGTTAAAATTGTATAACTTGGTTGAAAATATTACTAAATGTATATTTTACCAAATTCAATAGATGGCATTAGTGAAAAAAGATTCAATATAGGCTAAAATAATTTATTTTTGCAACACGCCGTGAACATACGTTACCAAAGCAAAATTTTGGATAATGTAAATAAGCGATCGAGTGCGGGTGAAATTGAAATTGTTCCGAGAATTTAATATTATAAGCATGGTATGGTGGTGGCGCAGTGTTCTCGGTCGCGCGTGGCGGTATTTTGCAATATGGCGACGTCACGCCGCAATTGTATGAAGAATGATTATTGTTGAATTAAACCGAAAATACAAGAAATATATTGTCTTTTATTATTTAAAAAGTTACTTTGGGTGGCAATTAACATATTTAATTAGTTGAAAATATATTACAACCTATATTTATAGTCGAAAACGGGATAACAAAATCCGCAAAAAAGCAGCCGCGTACATGGCATGCTCGCTAAATTTGGTGATGCGGGCAAAGGGTTAAGTAGCATAAGAAAACAAAAACTCGAAATAAATTAGTTTTGATTTAACGGATACCGATTACACGCCCACGCGTGTAAACCCGCACTGGCTCGGGGCTGGGGTCTTGAGTGTTAATTTTGATAGTTAGTTTCAAAATAACCATATTTTTAAACATTCTTTTGATTGGATGAATAAATTATATTATATTGATTATAACAACGCAAGCGTATGTGTAATAAATAATTGAAAATGAAGATGCACACTCCATTTTTACTCCATGCGGGTATATACTAATAGACAACGTAAACACCAATGGCTTTGAAAGGGACAGGTAACAAAACCGGCATCTTGACCAGGTCTATGTGAAATAGCGCATCAAGGAATATTTGGCATCCATATCTACTCAATTTTACTCAGGAGGTATTAAAAAAATGTTAAATAAACGGAAGAAGGTTGTGTCTACACAAATTTATCAAGTGATTAGGACCAGTTTTATTCAACGCAAGCCTTTTTTTTTGGCTGATCTGAAAGGAACTTTGCAACAATTAGTTTTGATTAAATACTCATTTAAATATTTTTAAAAATAAGCAGTCTCACAAATGAAATATGATTTATATGCACATTGTCCACCTATGGTCAGGTCAGTTGAAGGCAAGGCCCGGTTTGTGGTGTGTGCAAAGAGTGCAGCGCACACAGGCGTCGCACTATCCACTCATTTAGATCTAGTTTTTCGAGCCGCCAAAGCATTGGCATAGCAAGGAGGGTGCAGTAGGGGCAGACTGCCCCGGGTGGCACATATTTTTTTTCAAAAATAAATACAATATTTTTCGAGAATTTATATTTATACATGAAAAAATTAAACCACCTGGAATAAAAACTCCTAGTTCTTAGTTAAAAAATAGTAGAAGTGATTTAAAAACAAAATTAGAGGGAATATTCGGGGCATCTAATTCAAGGACAACCCTGGGCGGCAGGACCCCTTCCTACTACCTTCCAAAGACGCCTTGCACGGAGGCGCAGAAATCCTCTCGGCCTCGCCGGCCCAGGTAGAAGGCTTTATGTGAGGAAAAAATCAAAAAAACCCTTTCACAAATAGTTGATATTCAATAAACAAGAGTATTATTATCATAAATTGTTTGAAGAGACTTAATAAGTATAAGCTTAACATTGAACAGTTTTACTTTAGAGTACACAGTTACTTAATGAATGTGGTGTTCCCCTAGTGTTTAATATTAATCAAATAACTAGAAAAAATATTCACTTACATGATTTTCCGGTTTTCTTTTCCATTTAATGTAGTAGTGTCGCTTTGAAATAAATAAAGATTTGTTCAACGGTGCAGAATGTATCGAGTGTATTGTTATTTTCTTGGAGTTCATCAAATAAACATTTAAGACTTCAGTATTTATATCTGTTATAGTTTTTGCAGTTCGAGTTGTTATTCGTTTGATAGCCTCTATTAAAACATCCTCCCCGTGTTTGGCTAAGACAAAATTTACTATTTTTACATTTACACCTTTAAAAAATCTGTTAAAATTAACTACATCTCCTGTTTTTTTCACCTTACTTTCGCTAGAATTTATATTGCTTATAGTCGTAACATTTTCGATAATTAGTTTACCTAATCCCCCACTTTGATCATTAGATTCATCTCTCTTAATTTGATCAATATTACTTTCTACAGCAATATTTTTTTCAGTATTAATTCTTTCTAAATCATTTTTTTCAATAATAATTTCTTCAGTAACATTTTCTTTGGCGATATTTTCTGAATCTTCTTTTGCTTCCTGTTTTATTAAAAATGCCGGAAATACATCGTTCAGTTCAGTCCTTAAGATTCGAATTTCTTCTGACAATTTTTTATGTCGCCATTCAAGCAGTGAAAAATTTAAATTCATGTTCTCTTGTTTTGCGTGAATTAATGGCTTTCTCTGTTCTAGTACTTTTAATTCAAGCTGCAGGTTTAATTTATGTAGTTCAAGGTTGATCCGTTCACAATTCCTATGAAAAAAAAATGACAATAATATAACGTCATCGTTTTTCGCATCAATTGCTTGAACTGACAATAATTTTGATTAAAAATATTGATGAAAAGTCTGTTTAAAATTCTAGTATATTTTTTGTCCGCTCCCAGCGTGAAGCATATGGCATTCTAATGGAGGTACATCAAAAGAACTTTTTCTACGACAACTGTTTGTTACTCAGTCGATCAACCTCTCTTTCCTAAAGAGAGTAGTAGGGATAGAAAGATAAGACTAGGACAGGACTAGTGGTTAATTAATCACTCTCGCTACGCCCAGTTATTGAAGGATGGGAAAGGTGGGAAGGAATTTTTAGACATCACAAACATCCATACCCTTGAACAGAAATCGATATATCAATTGAAAAAATGCTGTTCGTACTGGGACTCGAACCCGTGAGATCCGGCACGAAAGCCAAACACGCTAACCGCTGCGCCATAGGTCCTGACAGTATACAGTTGACAAATAAAAAATCAATTTGTGTATCATTAACCCGATTAAAATCTGCTACATATAATGTTTACTTTCAACTCATTACCTATGTATGTACAAAACAAATAATTATTTGAAAAAATATATAGAAATGATATGAATCATACATTGATCGAGGGATTGTAATACAGGAGGAATATATCAATACCGGTATTGCACAAAATGTTTAAGCCAGTGATGCCCGCAGGCCGCATGTGGCCCAAAATAACAAGTACTTCATCATCAAATTTTCCATTGAATATGATAAAAATCTGTGTTTGATATGTGAAAAAATTATGCAGTAGCAAAGGTAAATAATCTGAATCGTCACTGATAGAAAACTTAATGCTATTCTTTATTATTTAATATGATTATATTTTCACGGGTATAGATTTGCGTCCGAAATTCAACTTTTTACAATGAGTCACACCGTCTGTGGTGCAGGTTACGTCTATTTACAGATTATTGTTTTCAAAACACGCTTTGTTGTTGTTTAAAACATTTTCCAACCCCTTCTCAACATCCATCAACGAGGCCGATTTATCATTGCAATGAGAGTTGATCGATTTGCAGAACAATGATCAATTGAGATCGAAATATCAGATATTTTTCATTGTTTTGAAAATTACAAAACTAGCATCACTAAAACCACTGTAACATGCAAACTAAACGTTGGATTGTTATTAAATTTTAACACATATTATTTGAAGGTTGGTACATTCTTAAAATTATAGGGATTTGTCAAGAGTGTAGCCATCTATATCTTATACTACGAACTTATTGAGTGATGTGTTAATATACCCAATCTTTTTTTTACGTGATACATTGGTTCCAGAAAGTGGCGCGTAAAAAAACCTCACTTTCATATAATTTGATAAATCAGTTCCAAAAATCACAATGACACGTAAAAAAGTATTAAAATTGTATAGAAGCAAGTTCATAAAATAATGCCAGATATCTCTGCAAACCACCAAAATTTTCTCGCAGACCACACTTTGCCGACCGCTGGTATAGACCATATCATATCGGACCATACCATATAGCGGAAAGCGAAAAATAGTGCAACTTGACGGAAAAAAAACAACTTGCCTCCGTTGGTGGACTTATAGCGTGTACGGCAGTGTACTTACAGCGGTTGAATGGTTAATTTTGTTATCATTTTACTCTGACAGTTGTTGGGTTATGCTCACTGTTCTATATTTCTTCCTCTGACTGGCATAAAAGGACTCAACAGAACAGAACTCAACTCAACTCCAAAGGAAGAAAGTTGGCATTAAGGAGTAGCATGGATGGTCCATTTATATCTCTCACATTACGATTTTATTGAGTCTTCCATGGCCGGTCAGGGAATAAAAAAAATACTTACTCGAATTCGTCTTGGGATGACAAAAACACTGAAAAAAGAGAAAAAAACATTTAAATATCATATATTGACAAAGGTAAAATGACACACTAGTGAATTACAAGGGCTGTGGAGTCTTTAAAAAATAAAACGACTATGATCTGAAATTAAAACACCACCCCACCCCGACTATAAAAATAGTGAAAAAAATATTTTTTTCCTTTGAAATGGTCTACAATTTTTTCAATCATTTTCCATTCTTCTCATACATTCAGTCGTTATTTTGCCAATCAATATGATGAATAGGCTAATTTTCGAATACATTAGGTTTACTAATATTTTATGTACTAACCGATTACAACTTTCTAGGACAGGGTTTCCCAACCTTTTTTGACTTGCGTACCACTTGGTAGTACATTACGCTTAATTGTATCACCATATAAAAATCATTGTATTTCATGAGAATTGCTATTGCAAGTGTAATTATATAGTATTGGCATGGTAAGTAATATGAAGACATGGTAGACGCAATGGATCTGTTTTGTTAAGAAATTGTGTAGAAAAAAGTTATTTGCGGAAAAGTTATTATCTCATTCACCTGATATTTTTTAGGGTCCGTGCATTTTAGCGTTTTGACTTGTTTTGTTTGTTTAACGTGGACCCCGGCTGAGAAACGCTGATCTTGAGCACGGTGTCTCAACCAGGGGGCACAGTATGTTGTGAGGGGACCACAGAGATTTTTTTAGGGAAGCCACAGTAGTTTTGGGGGGCCATCAGCAAATCCATCAACTCCCAGGTTTTTAAAATCGGACAGCAACAAAAAATTGTTTGCGCGAGGTAAAAAAAGATCCCACATTTTTGGCAATTCCAGGTTTTTGAAATTGGAATTTCCCAACAATTCCCGCCCGAATAGGCTTAGGCTTCATTTCAATGGAAAAAAGGATAATGACTATCGAGTTAATGCAGAAGGGCATATTTTAGGACATCTTAATTGACAAATTTATGTCTCAAAAGCAAAGAATCAAACTGATGTATAAATAATAAAAAAAAAAATATATTTATTAATTTTTGATATACAGCACACCTAACATCAGCACTCACCGTACGCCACTGCAAGGTATACCCTTAAGTCTGGAGATGCATTCAATCTACTTCTATATTTGAGTTTTATAAAAATATATGAGGAGAAAGCTATCTCAATCAGTTCAGTGCTAGTAACGGCAACAGAAATTTACGTACTTTGTCTAATACAATCGAACTCGGTTATTACGATCACGGAAATAGTGAGATTTCGGATGTAGTGAGGAAACATTCGTTGACATTTTAGTTTATGGTTTTCTCCATTTATTCACTTTTATAACAAGCTACTTCTCAAAAAATATCATCAAAAATTTTCTTAAAACTGTTAATGTGTCGATTGTTTAAAAACAACATTTTCGACCCAAAGCAATAAAATCCAACGGAGCAGTTAACTAGACCGATGCCGCCGGGTTCGGATTACGTTTATGACACTAGTTAAGTGTCTAATTGGTGGTTTCTAAGTACCTAATTGGTATTTTTGCCGAAAACATTGAAAAAGTATCCACAGATAAGGTTGAAATTGCATGTAAAAAATCCAAGCTTTGTGAAGTCAGTAGGTACCAGCGTCTTTTTGTGTTATGTGACCGCTTCAGATAATTCATGTCTTCGTGTGATGGGTATATTTGTAAGCATTTAAAAAAAACCTATTCTCTGATATAACGAGTAATGCTTATAATGAGCAAATTCAGTCTGTCCCATCTTCCTCGTAATAACCAAGTTCGACTGTATATATATTTTTTTAATATTTGTAAATCATTCTTTCCTGCGTGTCGCCATTACTGATTTTTTTTTCGCGTACCATCAACTACGTACCACGGGTTAAGAAACACTGTTCTAGGTTAACAGGGAAGTGTATTCCTCATATCAGTATTTTATCTCATTGTTTCGATAAATAATTGAGAAACTCTTCTCTGATTTTTCGTAATGTTTGAAAAAACTATATATTTATTAAAAATTTCATTTTTTTTTACCCCTCCTAAGACAAGCATGACCATATGGTAATAATAAAAACCGTTGTCTATTGATTCCACTATTCATCCTTTTTCTACCAGTTGCCTTCACTCAGTTTTGGTAAGAAAGGATACTGACTTCAACTATTCATAAGCCGTGCATGACTCTGACTTCAAGACCCTATCAATTACACATATTCCTGCAATTTGTTATTTTTCAAGTCAATCATTAACATAACCGTTTTTTTACTTCTATGTGAGACAAGGGAAAAGTTTATTCTTTCTTTACTTCTATTGAATAAATATTTCATGCTATCAGAAATGTCCCAGTTTCGGAACTGTTTTATTGGCGTCCACAAGAGACCTTTCATGACATGGAAAAATCCAAATTTTAGGTATACTCTCATCAAGTTCTGGCAGTTACTAGGTTGCAAAAAATATACAAAGCACGTGCAAAAGTATAGCCATCAACGGTCACTTTATACAGAAGGAATGTTTATTTTCGATTGTTATACTGAGTGTAAATAATCTGAGTAAAATGATGAAAAAAATATTCCTGCAAGCAAATAAAATAAAATTTTGGATGGTATAATTGCGGCCAAAGCATATTGTACACAACAGTTCTCGTCTGATCACTAAAGTTAAGATGAAGGCATGGGCTTTGGAGCCACTAAAAAAAATGTTCAGGTTTGATGTCAAGAAATGTGATAGCTTAAGAAATAAAGACACCAAAAAAAAAAAAAATTTGTAGAGCGGGTATACCGAATGCCTCCGTGAACAAGAATGTAATCCCAATATTTGCTAGAAGATCTGTATTGCAGCAACTGAATTCGAGTGGGATGTTGCGAGCCAGAATTGTTTGGTTTATGATTTGTTATAATTTTACAATTTTTGGTAAATATGTCATGTAGCACGTCGACTATTGCGGCGAAAAACTTCACAAACTAAGCTGAAAACAACGCAACGATTTAAAATATTTATTGAAGCATTACGAATAATGGAGGCGAAGATTTCGTATTTCGTATAATTTATCAGTGTTCTTCTTTTTAATGTGTGGTTTTAACGCGATTTATCAATGCTTCAAAAAGTATGGCGGTGTACAGTGAGAAAATGTCATATTTTGGATAATTTATTTATCAGTGTTCTTCATATTAATGTCAGTCTCTTGATCTATAGCAAGAAGCTATAGTTTCATAGGTAAGCTGACAATACTGAAGTATTTCCGAAAGCCCTTATCTATAATTGCATATCGAGTGCGATAATCAACAAAACTATGGACAACACAGATTTTTAGTTACAGTGACAATAGGGCTGAGAATTCATTTAAAACGTCAAAGAAAATGATAATTTTGAAATATTTTTTGTTAATATAAAGATACAATCGAGAAAATTAATCACGCGAGAATATCGTTTAACTCACTTTTATTTGATGTGTCGAGTTTTCTTTTTCTTTTCGTATCCATTGTGCTGCCTTTGAAATGAAAACAAAATTAAAGTATATGTCATTGACATTTGAGTAAAACGACTCGATAGCAATTAATAACAGCAATTAATATTGATAAAAGGCATAGACAATAAGTTATATTCCGGACAGCTTACGCCTGTACCTCTGTACCTGTGCGTTTTTAGGAGAGTGCTGGTAGTCGGAGTTCTCCCACCATTTTTCCCCCGGTAGATTAATTCATTCTATTAAAATCAAAATCGTAAAGTAAGAATCCAAATATTCCTTAAGTTAAGTTTTCGGGTTCAATCCGTCCGAAACAAGTTCGAAGGTAAATTAATCGGTGAATTCATTTCATCAATTTCGAAACAGGGCAATTGAGCAACGAGAATAGTTTTTGGCGCTAGTGGTTGATTCATCTATTAATGAATTTCTATTTTTTGATTAAAAAATAAGTTTTTTTTATCATTTTATCACTCATGATTTAAATGTTAATGCATGTGTTTGTGAAATGAAAAATTTGACTCATTTTTAAGTCATTTAGTTCTTGGAGATTTATTTTACATTTAAACACATTAAAAGATTGTTTTGCCTTTAAAAAAATAATAATGGGGCGTAAAGACAGTGATTAGTTTTCCACTAGTCCTGTCCTGAACCTGTCTTTTCTATTTCTACTCTCTTCATAAAGAAGAAAGGGCGAGGGACTGAGTAACAAGCAGTTCTTGCAGAAAAATCCTGTTAAGATAAGGAAGCCGTATGTTCTACATTGGAAGCGGACATTTACTAAAAAAAGAAATCGCTGTTAATTCTTTTTTGGAGGTGATGATTTAAAAAAAAATGGTTTTCAATTGTCTTTTTTTTGGCATAAAAAACAAAAGTTTTCAAAGCATTTTTTTACAAATATTGATTTGAAAAATTAAAAATATCAATAAAAAAATGCAGGAATGCCGTTCCACCACGATACATAAAAAAAGCACTTCATTTATACATCCGAACAAAATCCATAAGTCGATTGAAAAATCAAAGAGTTTGTACTCGGACTCAAGCTTATGCAGGCTTATTCTGGCGGCATGGTACTCATTTCCGACGGTCTGAAATAATCAACCATAGGCAATTTTTTTTTTCACCAATTCAAAGTTGGTACCAATGAAATATCGCGTTTATTCACACTAAGCTTGTTACACCTATATATTATCTCGGGTTACGCCTGTCAAACTATTCCCGCTGGTCTCTGACGTAAACATAACCTTTATTGTAAACAAAGATGATACTTTAGATATTTTAATAAACTGAGCTATGAAACGAACGATGTCGGGAACCGAAAATATTCTTCCAGTATTTTTATGCCTGATTAGTTCTGCCCACTCGCTATATACGCATAAGAGTGATTGTAATGAGACAATAATATGTCTTAGGTTCACTACAAATATGGGTACTCTTTTACTTTAGAGTAGAAAACTCACTGACGTTTAATTCTAGATGGCCGTCGCGTCAGTGCAACTAATAGGAAAACATACGTCACCTAAACAAAACATTTATTATTATTATTTCTATAATTTCATTCTTTATTTGAAATACCTAATAAGCGTAATTGTCTTTAAGAAGCGTCAGAAATACTCCAAAACCACTAGTGCCATCACGGAGTGCGAAACGAATTCCTAAACATATATTCGTCCAAATAGGATTCCAATAAATCCCTAGTTGTTCCGAATTGACGTTTCAGCACGTTTCGCCAAACTATCATACAAGGAGATAAGGGAATGCGATAATTTACTCGAAATACGAATATGACAGGGATGGCGAACCTACGGCACGCGTGCCCGAGGTGGCCCGTTTGAGAATTTGGATGACACGCGAACGATTTCCAAGTTCAAAAAATTAAAATTTTGATTAAATAATCCGTGAATTTATTCCGTTTTATTCATTTTCATGTTTCCCAATAAACGACAATCGTTAAAAAAATATTTTTTCTATTTTGTCAAAAAAAAATACTGCTTGGGCACGCCACAAAATCGAGAAATTATTTGAGGACTTTTGGCACGCGGACCCAAAATGGTTCGCCACTCCTGGAATATGATATCCGTATGAAACAGGCCATAAGTATGTCGAATTGAATTTCTTATATCCATAATTGAGCAAATTTGAAATATGTCGACGAATTTTCCTTGTAATATTTTGTAATTCGTATGAATTATCGGTTCCTTAGATTCCTAATTTTTTTTTTTATATTGTCCTATTGGGAATTAAATATCTTAGGAATTGCATTGCTTTTTGTGGAATTTGTCAATTTTCAGGGAGAAAATGGGTAGCATGTTCAAAGCAGGCACGAGCAAACCGTGACCCGCCGCGTATTTTTCTGCGGCCCGCGAGCAAAATTATATTTTTGAAAAAGGTTCACGTATTTATCTTTAACGCCTTTTTAAAAAAATATTGAAAATAAATATAATAATCGATATTTTTGGATCAACCTATATATGTGAACAAACATTTTCAATCATGAACCTCAATAAAAACTCTTCAAGATCAAACATTTTCAAGCAGTTTTAAGAATCTCAACTACAAAATTAACACCTGAATTTTAAAAAATGTCAAAAGACGTAAAGCAGTTCCATTCCTCTCATTAGATTGTATTTTTCATGATAATAAATAATGTACTTATAAAAGTGGTATTATACTTGTGGCCTGACGCTCATTATTAATTCCTGAATTTGGCCCTTCATCCGAAAAGTTTGCTCCACCCTGGTGCAAAGAGTATTAACCTTTCATGATACTTCTTGTTTTCAGTCATTCAAGAAGAAAGAATGAAGCATTTGATGGTGGTTAAGCCATATCCAGCTTTTTTGTATTGTTACAGAGTAATATAACAAATAAGACTGCCTTTATTTATGTTTTCACCCAAATTTAAACAATGGACTTCCACAAAACTGTTATATTCAATGAATCAAAATCTTTTTATACACAAATATTTTTTTAAAAAAGTTAAGAAAGTGGGATTGTCTGTTTTGGACATTAGTTGATAATTCATTTATTATACTTATATTGGAAAAGGGTACTTTTGATACAATTTTTTGTAAAAAAAAAATCGTAAAAAACATTTTATTTTAAAATCCATTAATATCGTACGATTTCACACCAAACAGTGTGAGCCTAGCTAACCGATGGTTCGTTGATGATGTTGTTGCCTGCCCGAGAGGTATTGCAGGTATCTCTTCTGAATGTGGCTGTGGGCTTGGAATCCTGTAAGCATAAAATATGCCATTAACGATTACTCAGGAGTCTACTGTTCTAATTTTCGAAAGATTTTAAATTTTTATCTAAATTTATAATATTGTGTAATGGTATAGAAACTAACAATTTCAATGAAACCTCTATTATTCATTTAGACTTTTGAACGTCTGTGACAGGGTAAATAATAATATTTTTAACATTACTGCATTGGCGAATATATTATAAATAATTTCTTTAACTGTAAAAATCATTATTATTATGCCACTCTAGAGACCATTCGATGCTTAATCTGTTTTCGCGCAAACCTGCATTCATTTGGTAATTTATAATACCAATTAAATTGTATGTCATTTACAAGATTTTAAAATATCAACCTTTTCTTACTTGCAAAATATTTTTTGTGTCACTAACGTGCATGCCAAATTACGGTATAACTCTGGGCAAGTATTTTGTTAAAAATTAATTGAGCAACCTGTTCACAGTATTAATTATTGTAATTGAATGTGACTTGCTTCTTGACTTCAGAAATTTTATATTTGTTTCCAAGTTCTACTTTTGATTTTATTCAAATGTTTTTCCAATAAATGTGAATTATAAGAAAAAAGGTTTGTTTATATGCTTCCTCTTCTTCTTTGACCATATTCGCTCCCTATGTGGAGCGTATGACAGCCACGCGGCACCTCTGTGTTTCCCTGTCTCTCGCTATTTGCTTTGTTTCCTCCCATGAAATGTCAGCATACCTCAGTTCCGTCGGGTAGTATCCATAGGATGTACTCGACGGAACTGATGTCGTCCAGAATGCCGGAATCCCACTGGTCGAAAGAAAAGGCGGGCAGGATTAAGGCTTTCCGGAGGCATCCGCAGCACGTGACCCAGTTGCTGTCTTGTACGTTACCTGATCTCCGAATTACTCACAAAATTCAAAATATGTATATATACCCAACAGAAAAAAGTTCCAATCCTTTTGTTGACTAATATCTCCCTTTCAATCGTAGTGTTAGAAGTGTTAATATTGAATTCATCATGGACACTCCCGGATATCTCGCAATAACATCCATAATGTTAAGATCATTGTTGCTAATCTGAAAATGAATTACAAAGATACCAATTATTACAAAAAATATTTGTCACTTCACTTAGACTAACAATTTGAACATTAATGGAATAAGATCTATGATGGTATTAGTATGCCTCATCTACGTGCGGAGTCACTATTTTCATGTGGGTACAATCTACACATCTGATTACACCAGGGAAATCTGCCTTTGTAAGAAATCTGGAAATATATGAAAGTGTTATATTAGGAGCAACGGCATAATTTTTTGTTAAACTATTGATTGCACTGTTTTTATGTTGTTGATGAAATTCCAAAACGATAAATTAAAACAATGTCAACTCGATAAGTATTGAAATCCACAATTAGTCTTAAATACTTAACCACAAATCTAATAAGATAATTTTTTAAACTATATTTTACAGCTACATATTCTTTTCAATAATATATAACTGTCAGTTCAAGTTCATCCGTGCACTTGAACGCCTGAAGATGCCGAAAGGTGAAACCCGGGTCGCTAGTGACAAAATCTGTGAGAATGTACATAGTTTGAATGATTCAAATTTAATATTGAAATTCCACCAAGCACCTTTAGTCGAAATCTTAAAAAAAATATATAAGTAGTAAACATTTGAAGAAGACTTTCTCCAGAGACAGTACTACTTTCTCTTTAAACAATGATCAAGCTGTATTTTATATCTGCAAACAGCATTGTTTGGATATTTATTGCATTGTCAGGTGCGTATTAGTTATTTCAATGTTAGTTTGAATGGTAGGAACAATACAAATCTCGAAATTTAAACACATCATTTTGATAGTGCAATTCATTCAACCAACAATAAATAAATTAGAAAAATGCATCTCTAAAAGATATTTTCTCTTTTTTGCAGAGTGAAATACAAGTCGTGTCTAACGGAATGCCAATTATTTTATCTAATAATTATAATACGAACTTGATAAAAATGTTATTTGAATTCAGTAAATGTTCTTATATCCTGTTTTATACATAACAGAAAATAAAGTTTGTTGGAATTATTGATAGTTTTTATTTTTACTTTTAGATATCAAATCTTTGATATGCTTTGTGAAAGTCTTACATAAGTTTTAAAATGCATGCTAAATTTTCATTCTTTTTTTCTAAAGATCTATAATGACACAGACCATAGCAGTCTTAAGTTCCCAGCCTCTACTAACAAATTGTATGGCGGTTATACGTGAATCGCAAAAATTCCAATTGATGAGCTCATTTTTTGTTGAATATAACATGTACGTTTGAAAAATTTCTTGTATGGATATTTTGTGATTCGTTGGTGTTATTAATTTTAATTTACGATACATCAAAAGGGCCATATATGCAAAAAATGCAAGAAATATAACAAATGGCAAGAAATGCGATGTGTGGTAGAGTATATTTATTCGAATCTTAACACGTTTGATGCTGAAAACGGAGCTATGCGCTATGTTACATTCACACAACTCTTATTTTTTTTTTATTTATATTATCACTCGAGTAAATATAGATGATTCCAAAGTCTCCTTACGCCTCACCTTTGACAACAAGTGAACGCACTGTGACAAAAAATATGTATTTATGTAGTATGTATGTATACAATGATTTTTTTCCGCAGTGAACGTGTTAATGCATCAAAAAACACACAGTTTTAATTATGTGTTTACTATTACAATTTATGTTATTGATCACAATTATTACTCATAATAATTATCTTTCCAAGTAAGAAAACATCTATATTTCTGTAAGCAGTTAAGTTGATTTGATTCACTTGTGCGTTTGTTGTAAATTTTTTGAACAAGTACTATAATGGCACTTTGACTAACATTAAACAAATCACATTTAACTTCCCACTATTAAGTATCACAGTTATATAGAATATTAGTTATAAATGACCTAAAACAACAGTAACAATCGGAATTCATGTTATATCATATAAGGGTTTGACACCTATTGTGGTATAAAACTTTCAAAAATTCTCATCGAGTATATCTCCGTGATCTTTCAACATCAAAATATTTGACGCATTGGCGTAAGCTGTAATGTCAAATATTTTTTTAATATTTTAAATTTATTTATTTATAATGCACGTGGAAAGAAAAACTGCGTCTTTTATCATATAATATTTTTATTTGTGACTTTGATTTTGTTGACTGTGAATATGACACGGCCCCATTAATTTTGAGTGGATTTTTTTTTTCTTACCCCAATCACGCTGTTTTTTTTCATTCTCGTGGCCAATGGTGGTTTTTTGGCAGCGCGTTGTGCACATAATCCTAATTTAATTAATAGATATTGAATGTTTCTTATTAAAATCTCTTTACCACTTTTGTTTATGGACTTTTTTCTGTCTTTGAAATCTAAAAAAATCTATCTTTATAAATAACTACCCTCATAAAAGCTATGAGTGAAAAATTAGATATTAATTGAAATAAAAATCTTTAAGAAAACATGGTTTTTTTTTCAATGCATTTTAATATTCCCTGGATGTTTAAAGTTATCAATAATTAACAATTGCTAAAAAAATAACAGCATTTTTTTCAATCAATTTATCAATTTCATTTTGAAAGCGTGGGTGTTTGTGATATCTTGAAGTTCCTTCCCACCCATTAAATTCTAAAATTAACGGGATAAAGCGAAAGCGGTTATTTAACCACAAGTCCTGTCCTAGCCCTATTTCTCTATCCTAACTCTCCTAAAAAAGGAAATTAGAGTTACTGAGTAACAAGCAGTTCTCATTTTTTTTTGTAAAGTTTTTTTTTGTATATACTTTTGATTGAATTGGCATTTACTTGGTACATCTCCATTGTAATTGAGTAAAAATAGCAACGTATTTAGTTCTACAGTTTTTATGATATTAGCTAATAGCTTTTTCGGCGTGTGCCATTGTCAGAACTATGTTTAAACTGATTTGATTGATATCTATACATCAAATTGTTGGGCTGGTGGAACCGAGCTCCAATTTCCCTTTCATCTGGTGTATTTTGAAGCTGCTTTTACCGCGTAGCGTACTGGACTTACCTGGGCGTAGGTGGGTGCGTGGTCTTTTGTTTTGGCTTCTTTTTTGTGGTGGTATTAGTTTTCATTTGTAGGCATTACAGGTGACACTGGTGGTGGATTCAGTAACCTCGAGCTGTAATAAATTGGGGTTATGCTTATCTGATCAGTTACCATTTTTTTTGATCTATTTTGAAAAACATATTAAAATATATAAACTTACATTTGGTCAGCTCATAGAGATACACAATACATCTTGTTATTCACTCTAACATCCCAATTCATATTACAATTATAGTATTACATTATGAGCGATATGCAATATGGGATTATTATTTATTTAGTATTTATTTTTAAAACATCAAATATCACATAAAAATGTCAGTGTTCATAAATACTTGACGTCATAAAAATCAGTGGGAAAAATAAAATACACTTATCCTTCGATTTACGCGGTAGATACGTTCCGAGAGAAAACGCATAAATCGAAACCGTGTAAATCGAGACTTCAAGCTCATACAAAAACGGATAATAGGTTCCAGAAAATAAACATCCGCGTAAATCGATAATTAAAAGAGGTTTCATCATGCAATCTCCTGAAGCATTACCACAAAACATAACGTTACTCTATCTTTAGCAGCTTTAAAACCACTGGCCGTTTTCTCAGATTTTGCAATAAATGTTCTACTGGGCATTTTTTTCCAGTTAAGTCCTGTTTCATCAGCATTGAAAACTTAATGCGGGGAATAACAATTTTCGTTTACTATCTTCAGAAACTGTGGTAAAAATATCTTAGCTGCATTTTCGTTGGCGTAAGCAGCCTCACCCTTTATCTTAAGATTGTGTAATGTGTATCTTTTTTTAAATTTTTCCATTATGGGATCTCTAACGTATGAGGTACATTTAGAACTTATAAGGGATCCAGAGGCGACACTTATTTCGTTTTTTTTAATTGTACGGACAGTAGATTCATTAATTCCATAAATTTTTGCAAGAGATGCAAAACTATCACCTTTCTGGAGGGAATCCAGAATTTGAATCTTTATATCCAAAGAGATGGTGTTTCTTTTCTTCTTTAAAATATGAGTAGTCATTCCTGGGGGTAAAAATACATAATTATTTGCAATATTAAGAAAACAAAATTCGTAGTAAATTGATTGAATAGTTTTCAAATGTGATTTTTTCCTGACCGCGTAAAATGGGTACCGTGTAAATCGAGGGATGAGTGTATAATTTAAATCGTCATAAAAATCACTCGCCCTTCAAAGTTTCAATATGTATGTAGTTGAAGATTTAAAATGTATTGTAGCTTATAAAACCATTCCAAATTTTCGCGGAACACCTATTCGGATTCCGTGGAACACCAGTATTACGCGGAACCAGTGGCGTAGCAAGGGGGGTGTGGTAGAAAGGACCGTCCATGACACCACGTTTTTGGGATGGTATTTTAATAAATAAATACAATGTTTTTTGAGAAATTATGTATATACATAAAAAAATTAAGCCACCTGTAATAAAAACTCCTAGTACATGGATAAAAAATAGTATAAGTGATTTAACACTTCCCCTACGGTGATAATAATTTTTCCGATATGTTGCTGGCCCTCAAAGTACCAAGTGAAAAAACATGTTTTAACACTTACCGCCCTTTAATGGAGAGTAAAAACCTAAGACGTACATCTAAAAAAAACATGTTTTTCATTTGGTTCTTTAATAGCCAGCAACATTTTTAAAATATTTTTTAGCACAGTAAGGGAAGGATTAAAAACGAAATTAGAGGAAATATTAGAGGTGGAAAATTTAAGGCCGTCCCGAGTGGCATGACCCTTTCCTACACCACTGTGCGAAACATAGTTTGGAAAACCCTATATTATATTAGACAATGTAAGCCAGTGAAAAATAAGATATCATTCATTCGATAAATTAAAATGATTTTTTGGTTACCGTTAGCAACAATGAAATATTATTTTAATACATAGTACGTAGAAACATTACATTTTCTTGTCTTATACTTTTGTCAGAATTTTGGAACACCAAATAAGAAATTTAAAAAAAAACATAAATTGATCACTATGGCTTTGTAAACTGGCATTTAGAAACGACTAGCTGTAAGCCCGTTGACCTCAACGGGGGGATTTTTGCTGCATTTTTAAGTAGTCAGAAAATTTACTGGCGAATAAGCCAGAAATTCTGATAGTAAAAGAAATATATCTCGAGGCATATATTGACAGCCCTGCCCTGCAGTTTTTAAATTGTAAATTATTTAATTTTTGGAATAATGTTTAAGTTTGCTCACAATTATTTTTCGTTGTAGCAGAAATTTCGTAAATTATTAAATCTTTAGAATAATGTTCAAGTTTGTTAAGAATCATTTTTCATAGTAGCATAAATCAAACTCGGCGCATATATCGACAGCCCTGCAGTTTTTTAAATTATTGAATTTTTGGAATAATGTTTAAGTTTGCTAACAACCGTTTTTCGCAGTAGCAGAAATTTCGTAAATTATTTATTTTTTGGAATAATGTTTAAGTTTGCTAACAACCATTTTTCGTAGTAGCCGAAATTTTGTGAATTATCGAATTTTTGCAGTAGTAGCAGAACAGATGTCGTAATTTTTTTAATTTTGGGACATCAGTACGCATACATTTGTGGGTTGTGATTTGTAATTATTTTATCGACTATTAACCACTCTAAAGCTAACGAACTACCGGTGTGTCGCATACCTACTAACCACACACGCTACCTACCAGTGTGTTCCCATTATTACGACGTTAATAAATATTTTTTAGAGTTTGCATCATTGAAAAAGGGTCTGACATCTTTGACAAAGGGACTCACAAAATGAATATTAAGTTTTCCTTTATTAGTTTTTAGACCATTGCTAGCATACAGGACAGAAAAACGTTATTTTTTCTAGCTGTTAACGGGTATATATAGATAATATAATATATAGATGTTTTTTTTAAAAAACTCATTTGAAAATTAGAGCTAAGGGATATGTTTTTATGTCTAGGCACACTTTTATCGTCTGGCAGCCCGAATGTATACAATCGATGAAGATTACATCCGCCATTTGCGAACTCAGTTGAGAGCCGCCCGTGAGATGTGTGTTGTGGTCTGTGACAAGTGAATCATCAACATTTTTGTTATTTCATAAATAATTAAAGGACAAAGACGACAATGATTGTGAGAGTATTGTTTGTGGCGTGCCTGTGCATCGCGGGGTATGCAGCTCACACAACCGAAAAATTTGATTTCGAGAATGAAGGTAAATTTTGTTTCATTTTCCCATTGCCTCGATTTCCACACAAAGCGGGAAGACCTCCGATATCGCCAAATAAACCTTTAAAAATTACGCCTTAACTTATTTGCCGACCAAGTATTTTGCTTTTTGTTTATGCTTGTGATATTCTCAAAAAAATGTTTCCCAAATAGGGTATAATGATGTTAAATGTGTCATAGTGTGATATACATAGGTATACAAAAGCAGCTGCTTTGCCGTATGTGCAGTATGTGTATACGCTACGATTATCGATCATTTAACTGCCTTTTGTGAGGTCTCCAAGCCTTTAATTGCGATGTTTATATTCATTTACAACATGTTAATATTGATTTGTATTTGTTCTAATGGTCCGACGCAGGAAAGCTTTCATATTCTTGATTAAAAAACCATCTGTCGATCGCCTGTTCAGCTTTTCATTTTCCTTGGTAGGTGTATGTGTAATCATTATGGGTATGTCGGATCTTCACGGTCCCCCCCCCCCCCTTCAATAGTATGTTTTCATTGTACAAATAAATTTATTCTAATGGTATTAAACCTTTAATTTACTATTTTTATGTTAGCGGTTTTGTTGATGAAACGTTTTACTACCACACTAAGCAAATTGCCCCCTATAGAGAATATCGGAACAATTGATAATGTAATGATTTTTTTTTTAAATATAAATAAATTATTATATCATACATGTTATATCTAGTCGTATTTATTACACCGAAGTTAACCAAACCTACAAAATACATTTTACGTCAATATCATTTTTTTCTTGTCTGTGACCCTGGAATATGCGAATTATAAAAACGCAGTTTGAATTAACATATAAATAAAATAATTATGCTATTTTTTTGTCTATATTACTGAGAATTTTTTTGTAGCTTGGATGGAGTTAGTGCAAAACCAGTTTTAGTTCTGTCACACAATATACACTGAAATACTACCACAGTGATTGTATAATACATATTTCAAATAAGTGTGTATAATTATTATAAAGTTAGTAGCAACCACACAATCCGTGTTTTTGTGCTCAAAAATATCGTTTCGTACATTATTTGATTTTGGTTCTAAATTTCTAATGGAAAAAAATCATTCGACCTGCTGTGAAAAACGACGAGTATTTTGTAGGTAAAAAAATAATTATCTATACAAAACACTAAGATTCTTTAAAAATGCCGTAAAAACTACTACTTATTATCATTTTCCTAGAAAATATTTTTTAAGACAAGTGATCGACAAGTCCTAAATTATAATCATGCACTACCTATTTAAAAAGAAACGATCTAAAAAATCAAAACAAACTTTTTGCTTACTATAATCACCCCAATCTTGGGCTGCCAAAGATTGTACTGATATTTTTTTGCGTAGAAGGGGGGGGGGAGTTAATCAAAACATTTTGGCGCTGTCAATAAAAGTTAAAACTTAAATACTTCGGACATTCAATGCGAGGAAGCAAATGTGAGCTAGGGCAAGATACTGGGAAAGTGCAGTGCCAGTAGAAAAAAAAACAACTTAAAAAATTGTTTTCGCCGTAGCGCCGAGTTTTATAATGTGTTTTCCACTACGGATAATCAAATTATTCCACGGAAGAAAAGAAACAAAGAAGGATCAAGAAACCCTGACTATCCATGTCAAATTTACGGTGTTGGCAACCCTAATCCACATATGAACTCTTCACGCTCACGCTATTCCCAGATTATAATGATCGGTTAGGTGGGAGGGAATTTTAGACGTCCGTGCCTTCAAACGTACTTCCATAAATCTATTAAAAAATCAATTTATCAATCTATCCGTACTGGGGTTCGAACCCGTGAGCACCGCAACTGCAGCCGACGACGTTGACCGCTCGATCACGGACCTGGGGAGTAATTAAAACAATTAAAGAATCAGGATAGGCGTTTTATATTTAGAGTCGCTGACATCAACAGCGGTAACCAACCATAAAAACCCTATTCGTTCACATTGTTATAAATATTTCGCTAAAATCGCTGGTTATGATGTACATTTATTTGATGGGAAAATAATAATATGACCTTTCACATACACTATTTTATGGTTTCTTGAAAACCTTCTAATGCTTGGACATGTTAGTTTTATATTTGGCAATATATATAATGCAATTTTTTTTTTAATTATTGACATTTTGCAACATTAGATAATTTTACCTCACTATGTTTTTGAAATTATGCAATTTCAGTACTTGGGTGAACATGATTATTTAATTACAGTTTTTTAATTTCCGTGTTTTAATCGATACCATTTTAAACATTTAAATGTCCTTTGAACTTGCTGATATTCATATTAGAAACATTGTTTTTCCAGGAAATACATGTAAGATTAACCTAGTAGATATTAAAAAACCATCATGTGTATATATTAAATTCAAGGTACAAAATTTGCTTGTTTCGCAGAGCATATACAGTGCAAATGCTGTCTAATGAGCAAAACATAATTAAATCATCAGCGGGACGGGGCTATTCTCAAATTTATTAGAATCTAGATCAGGGGTGGGGAACCGTTTCTTCTCTAAAGGCCGCATTCATTTTTCTGATTTGACATAAGGCCGCAGAAAACATCGACTAGGGAATTTTTAAGGTCTTCCAAAGATTTTGCCATCTAAAATCTCAGGAATTTACAGAATTTTACAGAAAGCCGCACCAGAGTAGCCAAAAGGCCGCAGGTTCCCCCGCCTGATCTAGTTAGTAAATATTTTACCAGTTAGGTTTTACGGTTGGTATAAATTAAACGTCATAATTGCGACGTTAGAAATTGGTTGTTTTGAGACAAAAAAACGAAGACTCATCAAGTAGCAAGTTGAAAAGCATATATTTTATCACAATCACTCAAATAACTATAGCGAATTGACATAATTAATCAGACATAAAACAATCGAAAGAATTAAACAAAATTCTGTTAGATTTTGACAGATCGACTATAAAAACAGTGAACATAACAGCAATTATTAAATTTGAGTTATACCAACTGTAAAAACTAAATAGAAAAGTCGTGTCGAGTATTAAAAACCCCTTTTAGTAAGTGTCTAGGTTCTGATAAATAGCAGTAAGCACACATTGTTGTGTTCTTTTAAGGTATAAAGGAATAAAGCCAAATATATATTCGATTATTATGTAATCGAAATTTATGTGAGTAGGTGCTAATTTAAATCTCAGACATCTGAAATAATAAACTCGGCTGTTACTAAACTTGTCTGATTAAACTTGTACAAATCCTAAATCGAATTCCTTTTAATGTGCACTTCCTCTTATTCATTGTGTAAACGCTAGCATAATAAGAATTAATTTCGAAAATAGATACTTAATGGACATCTGTTTTAAATTAACAGTCGAATTGATTCGATGAATATAAAAAAAGAAATTTAATTGCAGACTAGAACACCTGTTAAAACATTAATTTCGGCGGGTCAGTACACAGCCCATGTCTTGATTGCGGAAATGTCAATATTACTGAATTTGTATAAAAATTCTTATAATAATATGTATATCTAAAAATAAAATCATTACAGCATTTTTAGAATAATAAAGGAAATTATTTACTTAAAAAAACGTCTTGACTAAAAATATTAATCATAAAATTAGTATATACACGTAATCAAACACGCATAGATTTTTTTTTTATGAAAAAAAAAATATTACCAAGATTGCATTCTGACAAATAATAATAATCGGTAATACGTAGAAATTTACACCACGTTACGATTCTTAATATTTTTTAGAATTAATTAATTCATACGTTAAAACAATTCTGCATAGCCTTAAGACACATCAGTCGGGTTTATTCATTTTTCTACGTTATATCTTTTTATAGGGATTTTTTTTTAAATAGTTGACAAATTATATAGTAGTGAAAACAATTTTTGATTTTTTAAAGTACAGGTTTCGTTAAGTAGCAATTATGGCATCTTATTAACGGCCGAAAGCAGCTAACCGGTTTTCGGTTTTTTCCAATAAATAAATCAGTTTCAACCGGAATTATTTTCAAAAAACCAATTGTAGTCCCACAAATACCGATATTCCAAAACCAAAAAATATAGGGCATTTTGATAACTTAAATATGAATTAATAAGGTGCATAAAAGAGTAAAAAACGTATTTTATTTTTTTCAACAAAGTTCGCTTCTAATATGAAGCATAATGAAGTTTATCCTAACATTTTTTTTTCGAAAAATGCTGTTTGTACTGGCACTTCAATCTGTGAGATCCGTCACTAAAGTCAACGACGTTTACCACTGCTCCACGGAACCGACATATGAATAGTTGTGTGAAAATCCGTTGTACTAAAATCAAAAAGAGGTTTTTAATAAACCCCGGTTAACCGTGCAAAATAAACCGGTTTTCGGTTTTTCTTAAAACTGGCATTACACCGGTTTCGGTTTAAGCCGGGTTGGAAGCTCTAGTACCGATACTTAATTTTCACACCGATGGTTCATAATCGTACAAAAATCTTTTTTTCTTTCAAATAACGTTCCAACTTAACTGCCAAAAAATATATTTCTTGGAAATCTTTTAAAGGTTGTGTTTTTTATTGAAATAAAGAATTGAAAGTCTTTTAAATCACTGTAGTCTTTTTATAAACTCAAATAATTTAGTAAATAAATAAAATTACAGAAATTGACTCTTGTCCCTATTCGTGCAACAATTGGCTGTTGCCGAAAAATAAAATTGCATTCTAGTAATAGAAGCCGAGTACTTCTCTGATAAGCGGCTCAATAATATTATGCAGGTATGTACATATACAATATCAGCTGGCCAAGGCAAAAAATATTCATATGAAGTAGATGTATTATTTGAGCTTCCTTTGCACTGTTATTCGTTTACCTTATATTATGTATTAGATGCCTCGTTATGCGCACAAATTAGTCATGTTCGTGATTAACAATACGCTATGACGCTTAACATATCTTGTGCATGAAAAAAAAACATTAAAATATTAATTTCATTCGATTGCTGTTTATTTTGGCATACTTCCGTTGTCAAACAAATTATTCTTACTTATCAAATGACGCCAACATATTAAGAAATCACAGTGCTTAACATCCTGTGTAAATGTTCAAATAAAAGTAAAGTAGGCAATACATAATTCAATTGTCCGGTTAATGAAATAAACAATTTGCATTGGATTTCATATTCAAATCGTTAAAGATTAGACTCTGAATGATGAGAAGCATAACAAAATACTTACTGAATTGAGTACGTAGAATAGAACATTCAATTAGTGTATATTTGTATCAATGAAAACATAAAATTTGTAATATTCATAATAATTTAAAATAAAGGTTTCTTATCCTTACTTCTTCACTTAATACGTAGTCATATCAGTGACGATCTTGTCACCCTATCATTTCTTGACTAGGAAACCATTTAAATGTCCCCCGCTTTGGATTCGAATTTCCTTGAAAAATCAATAGTACTCTTTCGTTTTTCCCAATGATAGCGAACGTAGGTTGTTAACAATATGTTTATGGATTTACGTTACACACCCTTTTATTGTCCTGCTAAAGCGTAAATTTCAAAGTACGCAAAAGTATATAGTCATATTCTACCTTGATTTAATCATTGGATTCTACACCATAAAACCATCGTCAAACTCTCGATATACATATTATAAATAGAAAACGGTAAACGATTTTGCTCTTCTATAAATTGTACTGTTTTCCATCTCTATGTTCTTATAAACGACGTGTGACTTCTCCCACTTTTCATATAATATAGTCTACGCCAGTGCTTTCCAAATTGGGGTCCGCGCAAATGTTATGTTAATTTGCCTTGAACAGAATTTCTTGAAAAAGTACCTATTTCAGGATTTTGGATAAGGTAACAGCAAGAATGTCTATTGCAAAAGAACACATAGTAATCCTTGTTTCTTTTAGGACTACACACCTATTTGAAACAGCATTTTCATTATTACTTTTAGTAAAAAAATAAGCACAGGCCATTCCACTTGGATTTTTTCCATGAAAGATTCTTTGCGAGAATGTGGTTTTGATACTTTTTTTAAATTGATTTGTTATGTATAAACATTGCTACCGCATCCATCTTAACGTTAATAGCCGATAAAATAATCACAAATACGTACACTGTCCATTTCGCCCAATTACAAGGGCTTATTTCGAACAGCACATTTTTCGGCCAATGCTAGCGGCTTATTTTAAATCGCATATTTCGTTCCTCCAATTGGAATGGACTTTTTTTATATTCAAATTTCCTGGCTTAGAACAAAAAGATTGTAGTATATGTTAAAATAATATTGAGAAAACTAATTTGAAAGTTTGTATCGTTTACGAAATTTTTCAAATAATCAAAGACGGTTCGATTATTTAAAGATATGATTATATTTCGCGTCCAGCCTTGAAAACTTTTTGCATGAAAAACATGCATTCAAAATATTCTAATTACGGTATGGACTTTTATACTTTTTTTCGACTGCAGGGCTGTCGATATTGGATATAGCAGCTCTGCAGGGCAGCTCAATTATTTTTTGTATGAATATATTCATTTATAATATATTTATTTTATCAAAATTTAAAAAAAATATATTTTTTATATATGTAAAGCAAATATAAAATACGATATTTTTCATACATTTTGGACAAAATATTGAATATTTTTTTGGAATTTTTCATACTTCGGCAATGTCTTGGGTCGAATATTTTTGGACATTTTACATAAGTTTTTATTATTTTAAATACTAAAAAAATAAAAGTAATAAAAGATTTTTAGTACTTTTTCCACATAAAATTTATTAGATCAGGACCGGTTTCGCTCATCGCGAGCATTATCAACTGATGAAGCTCGCGATGAGCGAAACCGGTCCTGATCTAATAAATTTTATGTGGAAAAAGTACTAAAAATCTTTTATTATTTTTATTATAATGCCTTTCCACCAAGTATTGACAGTAAACACCTTAAAAGTGATATTTTAAATACATTACGAATATTCTAATTATGATATGGATATTTTATAGAATCACATTTTGACTTTTTTTCATACATTTGATAAAATATGCAATTAATTAAAAATGTATGTAAAATAAACGATAAATATATGTAAAGCAAACATTACTTTTTTATTTATACTAAAACTACAAATAAAATAATAACATCTTTTTTACAATTCATCGAACTCTTTTTTAACCTTTTGAGCAGAAATTTTTATCTTATTAAATTTGGTTTGGACGTAATTTTTGATTATTTACAGTTCAGTAAAATTCTGTTTTCACGTCCCCGGAATTTTCCGCTATTTGCATATTTTGTTATGAAATCCCGGTGTATTTTAGGTCTTTTAGAGAATTGTGTGTATTTCTTAAACAATCCATGTAGATAATTAATTACGTTTAGATTTTCTGGCTTATTTAATAAATAGGTTTGCAATTTATTTTTCACGCCAGTAAATTTTCTGACTATTTAAAAATGCAACAAAGATCCACTCCGTTGAGGGCAACGGGCTTACAGCTAACGTTAACAACACGACTAACGTTGTTACGCTACGGAATACACCCTATAAAAGAGTGTGAAGCCGTAGCGGGTGGTGGTGGGTACAGCGTTGAATACCCTAGGGGAAAAAACGGAGTTTATTAAATATGTGTTATTAGATAATCTATATATATAAAAGAAAGTGGGGTTTGTTACACCACGTATATCTCGAGAATAACAGCTCGGATTTTAATGATCTTTGTTTTATTAAATTCGTATCCGCCTAGAATAGCAGAATAAGCATTAAAACATCGGAAAAATATCACGGCAAAGAAATTATGAAGAAAATTAATATTCTCATACAGTTTTCAAATGGCGAACACCTTGAAATAATGAAAATGTCGTTTGTATGCAGATTTCATCCGCTAGGTGGCAATTTTTCCAAAATTCATTTGTTTTTGCTTCTTTTGCATACGATTGACTTCTAAATCTTAACATTAATAGCCGATAAGGTCTGTCTGTAAGGACGTCCGCAGTAAGGTACAGACCAATGATTTCGATTTATTCTGAACAGCACATTTTTGAAATGTTGTTCTATCCAATGGGAGCGGCTTATTTTAAACCGGGCGTGAATGTTCTGATATCGCCACGTTTGAAAATTTGATATTTCTTGGTGTAGAGCTAAAGTATTGTATCACCATACATCATAATATTCGAATAATCAAAGACTTTAATTCGACTATTGCAAACTATGATTATAGGGCTATCGAAATGAATCGTCTGATCGTGTGAGTCGATGTGAGACTAATATTTTTTGGAGCGGATTTGATCAATTGAATCATAATGATGAATCTTTTCACGTCTGACCTTGAAAATCTGTTAGAATTCTTTAATACATTAAGAATATTCAAATTATGATATGGATATATGATAGAATAATATTTTGCTTTTTTCATACACTTGGACAAAATGTGCAACTGATTTTTTATTGAAAAATTGGATTTGATCTTTTGATTTTTATTGGAAATAATTGTTAAATAATTTAAAATCCGAAAAATAATTGTTGGCAAACTTAAACATTATTCCAAAAATTAAGTAATTTACAAAATTTCTGCTACTACGAAAGATGATTGTTAGCAAACTTTAACATTATTCCAAAAATTAAATAATTTACGAAATTTCTGCTACTACGAAAAATGGTTGTTAGCAAACTTAATCATTATTCCAACAATTAAATAATTTACGTAATTTCTGCTACTACGAAAAATGGTTGTTAGCAAACATAAACTTTATTCCAAAAATTCAATAATTTACGAAATTTCTGCTACTACGAAAAATGGTTGTTAGCAAACTTAAACATTATTCTAAAAAATCAATAATTTACGAAATTTCTGCTTCTACGAAAAATGGTTGTTAGCAAACTTAAACATTATTCCAAAAATTCAATAATTTCAATAATTTACGAAATTTCTGCTACTACGAAAAATGGTTGTTAGCAAACTTAAACATTATTCTAAAAAATCAATAATTTACGAAATTTCTGCTTCTACGAAAAATGGTTGTTAGCAAACTTAAACATTATTCCAAAAATTAAGTAATTTAGGAAATTTCTGCTACTACGAAAAATGGTTGTTAGCAAATTTAAACTTTATTCCAAAAATTGAATAATTTACTAAATTTCTGTTACTACGAAAAATGGTTGTTAGCAAACTTCAACATTATTCCAAAAATTAAATAATTTACGAAATTTCTGCTCCTACGAAAAATGGTTGTTAGCAAACTTGGACATTATTCCAAATATTAAATAATTTACGAAATTTCTGCTCCTACGAAAAATGGTTGTTAGCAAACTTAAACATTATTCTAAAAATTAAATATTTTACGAAATTTCTGCTACTACGAAAAATGGTTGTTAGCAAACTTAAACATTATTCCAAATATTAAATAATTTACGAAATTTCTGCTACTACGAAAAATGGCTGTTAGCAAACTTGAACATTATTCCAAAAATTCAATAATTTACGAAATTTCTGCTACTACGAAAAATGGTTGTTAGCAAACTTAAACTTTATTCCAAAAATTCAATAATTTACGAAATTTCGGCTACTACGAAAATTGGTTGTTAGCAAACTTTAACTTTATTCCAAAAATTAAATATTTCACGAAATTTATGCTACTGCGAAAAATGGTTGTTAGCAAACTTGAACATTATTCCAAATATTCAATAATTTACGAAATTTCTGCTACTACGAAAAATGGTTGTTAGCAAACTTGGACATTATTCCAAATATTAAATAATTTACGAAATTTCTGCTCCAACGAAAAATGGTTGTTAGCAAACTTGAACATTATTCCAAAAATTCAATAATTTACGAAATTTCTGCTACTACGAAAAATGGTTGTTAGCAAACTTAAACTTTATTCCAAAAATTGAATAATTTACTAAATTTCTGTTACTACGAAAAATGGTTGTTAGCAAACTTCAACATTATTCCAAAAATTAAGTAATTTACGAAATTTCTGCTCCTACGAAAAATGGTTGTTAGCAAACTTGGACATTATTCCAAATATTAAATAATTTACGAAATTTCTGCTCCTACGAAAAATGGTTGTTAGCAAACTTAAACATTATTCTAAAAATTAAATATTTTACGAAATTTCTGCTACTACGAAAAATGGTTGTTAGCAAACTTAAACATTATTCCAAATATTAAATAATTTACGAAATTTCTGCTACTACGAAAAATGGCTGTTAGCAAACTTGAACATTATTCCAAAAATTCAATAATTTACGAAATTTCTGCTACTACGAAAAATGGTTGTTAGCAAACTTAAACTTTATTCCAAAAATTCAATAATTTACGAAATTTCGGCTACTACGAAAATTGGTTGTTAGCAAACTTTAACTTTATTCCAAAAATTAAATATTTCACGAAATTTATGCTACTGCGAAAAATGGTTGTTAGCAAACCTGAACATTATTCCAAATATTAAATAATTTACGAAATTTCTGCTACTACGAAAAATGGTTGTTAGCAAACTTAAACTTTATTCCAAAAAATCAATATTTTACGAAATTTATGCTACTACGAAAAATGGTTGTTAGCAAACTTGAACATTATTCCAAATATTAAATCATTTACGAAATTTCGGCTACTACGAAAAATGGTTGTTATCAAACTTTTTTTTTCCAAAAATTCAATAATTCACGAAATTTCTGCTACTACGAAAAATAGTTGTCAGCAAACTTGAACATTATTCTAAAAATTAAGTAATTTACGAAGTTTCTGCTAATACGAAAAATTGTTGTTAGCAAACTTAAACATTAAATTAAATTAAACATTAAATTAAATTAAATTCAATAAAATAAAATAAAATAAAATAAAATAAAATAAAATAAAATGAAATGAAATAAAATAAAATAAAATACCATAAAATAAAATAACATAAAATTAAATTAAATTAAATACTATGCAACAAAAATCTCACGTTGCTGGGCAACGGGCTTACAGCTAGTAATTTTAAATTTAGAGTATGGATTAGAATAAAACAAATCGATGACATAATATGAAAACGAAATAAAGTCGAATAATGTTGAAATAAGGTTATGTTTTTAATTAGGTATGATAATTTTTTTGACAAAAATATTACGCTGTTTGCGCGAACGTTGCTTTACTTTGAGATGCCACGTTATTACACTTGGAAAGCTACATCGAAGAAATTTTAACGTCGAAAGCAAGGCGATGCGGTTCCTGCTCATCCGAATGACTACTGATGCTTTTGGACGCATGTACACAGTTCATCCGAAAAATGACGAATGCTTCTACTTGCATGTCAACAGCTCAATTTGCTTGAAAATGATACTCATTACAATTGCTGAAGAAATTGTTTCTGAATCTCCAGTCAGATACGCACATTATTTTTTATCATTATTTTGACATGCTTCCCATCGAATCCCCGTGAACTGTGGAACAAGTACAAGGATGACATGTCCGAATACATTTTGCATCGAATTCGTGTCAGTTTGGGGAATCCCGATCTCGAGGTGAATGAAGAGATACATAACCAGGCTTTGCTTTAGATCGAAGACATGTGTTACCTCATGTGCGGCAGTTTGGTAGTCAAGTTAGGAATGCCAACGCCAGATCGTGGAATGAACGACGCTTTCAATCGAGGATTGGAACGTGAACGTGAATATGATCGAGATGCATTGAACCAATCAGTTTGAACGAATGTACCACTGTTGAACCCTCAACAGAAGGAAATTAGCGATACGATAATGAAGGTAATTGATGATGGAAATGGTGGCTTATTTTTCCTCGATGCGCCCGGTGGAGCTGGGAAGACATTCTTCATGTCATTGATTATGGCCACTGTTCATGCGAGATAAAAAAAATTGCTGTAGCAGTTTCTTCTTCTGGAATAGCAGCCACGTAGATAGACAAACCGCTGCCGATGAAATAAACGCTTGCCTCAAATAATTGACAAACATGCGAGTTGCATTGCTAAACGATCCATCTGCCGAAGATTTCTCCAAGCAATTGCTGACTATCTATTTATTCATTGTTCAAAATTAAAATTACAGTACATGACATAACAGCTGACGCCAATTCGCCATGTACTTGAAAAATATAATAAGACAAAATATAAAATAAAACTACATAATATATCAGAATCAAAATCAACATAAAAAATCAAGAAATAAAATAGTAAAACAGTTCACAAATACTATCACTAAAAATGTCCACTTCTCTAGGCAATGCGTTGATCAATCTAACGGCCCTTGGAACTGGTGATTTAAACCTCTTAAGCGAGGTATAAGTTTTTAGAAATAAAAGTTTTTGCTCATAGTTACGCCCACGTAAGAATAAATTGGGAGCATGTAAATTAACAGTCATGAGAATTTGAGGATTATTAACTCGGCCCCGAAGGAGAAGAGAAAAATGATTTAAGCTTGAAAACGATCTTCGACTATCGTCGGTAACGACCGTGTTCCTGTTGACAAATCGAACAGATTGATTTCGTTTCCGCCGAATTTTAACAATTTCGTCTCAACGAAGGACGGCTTCATCAAAAAAATGTTCCCAAACGTCTAATCACAAAAATCACAATTGGTTGATTGAATGAGTAATTCTTGCGGCGAAGAACAAAGATGTGGATCATTTAAACTTCACAATTCAAAATCAAATCGTTGGTCCACTACATTCCTTCAAATCTAGCGAACTTTCGCAAGGTGCGCGAAACATTCTTGCGCAGACTGTACATATAACATATTCTTTCAACCAAAAAATAATTATTTCTGCTTCTCTATGATAGTGTCATCAGAAATAGTTTGTAGTATCGACCAAACTATTTTTTTTTTTCGTTTATTAGAGATTCGCGCCGCAGCACACCCAGCATCGCCTCGTGGCACACCGCTTGCGGAGCACTGCTTTAAACGACTGAAAAACTGACATGCAATATTGCGAAACACTCACCAATGACCAAAGTTTTGGTAGCAAGTAAAATCATCACCTGGGATGAATGGACAATGGCGCACAAATGCGCATTGGAAGCACTCAATCAAAGTATGAAATATCTGTGTAATGACTCAAGATGTTTTATAGGCGCAATGATTCTACTATCTGGCGATTTCCACCAAACACTACCAGTCATTCCAAGATTTACCGCTTCCGATGAAATAAACGCTTACCTCAAATCACGACTCTGGCGCTATGTAAAGAATCTTCAGCTGACGACAAACATGCGAGTTGCATTGCTAAACGATCTATCTGCCGAAGCAATTGCTGACTATCGGTAACGGGGGTGTTCCTGTCGACGAATCGAACGGATTGATTTTGTTTCCGCCGAATTTTTGCAATTTCACTTCATTCAACAAAATGTTCCCGAACATCTAATCACAAAAATCACAATTGGTTGAATGAACGAGCAATTCTTGCGGCAAAGAACAAAGATGTGGATCATTTAAACTTCACAATTCAAAATCAAATCATTGGTCCACTGCATTCCTTTAAATCTATCGACCGTGTAACAAACGAAGACGAAGCAACCAACTACCCAACTTAATTTTTAAACTTATTGGATCTGCCTGGCTTGCCACCGCGCAATTTACAACTGAAGGTTGACTCGGTAGTCATCATGCTTCAAGTTATCAAGTTAACAGAACATTTATTCACTTTTAAGGTGTTCACTGGCAATACTTGGTGGAATGGCAATATAATAAAAATAATAAAACATTTTTAGTACTTTTTCCACATAAAATTTATTTGATCAGGACCGGTTTCGCTCATCGCGAGCATTATTAACTGATGATAATGCTCAGATGATAATAACTCAGTTGATAATGCTCGCGATGAGCGAAACCGGTCCTGATCAAATAAATTTTATTTAGTGGGAAAAGTACTAAAAATGTTTTATTATTTTTATTACAACATTTATTGATTCTGAGGCGGTACGAAGTTCGTCGGGTCAGCTAGTATACATATATAATAATAAATATGCATTCAATTGTTCATGCCAGTAAATTTATGACTTTTCTATAATGCAACAAAAATTTCACGTTGCTGGGCAACGGGCTTACAGCTAGTCTCATTAAATTGTTGAGTAAGCTTAATATATGTGTGTTTTTAATTTATTTTTTAAAAATGGTTTATAAGCAAGTTTCTTCTTATTGTGATAAAATATAAACATGTGTATATTAAAAGTAATACTCGGGGATCTGGAGCAACCACTTTTTTGAGTTGCTTCGCTCCAGCTCTACTCCGACACCTAAATACTTGCTCCGCTCCGTTATCCGCTCCAGATCCCTGATTTTACATGAGACCACGCAGAAATATACAAAGTGAGGTTATGCAACGCCTGTTAAGGTTTGCCCTCGTATCAAATAAATGATACTCAGGGTTAAAAAATCATCAAATATTGAATTTATCATGAATTGAAAATACATTTTAAAAATCGTTTTTTTTTTAATAAAACTTAATTATATATTATACATATCGGAGCAGCATAACAAATTTCCGTGCTCCGGCCCCGCTCCAGATCCCTGGTAATAATTAATGCCAAATAAAGATTTCGACGACTAAATTATCTTTTTTACGGGGGGGGGTCCGTGGATTATTTTTTCAGAAAGGGGGTCGTGGCATGGAAATGTTCTACGACTATTCACTAGAACCTAGTGCACCGTTTCTCAACAGGAGGCCACAACATGTTCCAAGGGGGCCACAGGTTTAAATATCAGTTTTAGGGAGCCACAGTCACCCTTAACACAATTATTTATTATATTTAATACAGTCAGATAGAATACAGTACTTATAAGGTGAATTTTATTTTAGTTTTCTTTCTTAACTTTCTGCAGCAAACGTAACTTTTTTAAGTGATGAAGTTAAAACAAGGGTTTCGAGTCGAGAATCTGTCAATTCGTGACTTTTTTCGCGGTGAATTGTCAGTTTGTAAAATAATCATGAATATATTATATTTATCCTATTGAATAATGTTTTTTTTTTACAAATTGCAGAATTCTATATTTGGCTATCTTATAATCTTACTACTGTATCTATAATCTTTTTTGTCAATATACGTTGCCATAAAAGAAATCTTCTTGTGGCGAGAGCAGGCTTTGGTTAGCCGTAAAGATGTACTGATACCAGGCAGATAAGATGTTATCTTTAGTTGAGCATTATGAATGATGCTCAAAGACTACTAACCTGGTGGTATTGACCATTTAGGATTGCGACACACTGCTTGACTGTTCTTCAGATTTCGATCTCGTTCTTGAGACTTAACATTTCAGCGAGACCGCTGACCATTTTAATATCGTTTTTGAAAATGTCCACCTTACCCGGGGCCACGAAACGTCGAACTCTAAGCAAATTCGTTAGACGCTGCAAATTTCAATACAAATTTCACTCTTGCGCCTTGTGCCATTTCCCGCCTTCGTCATGTTACATAAAGGCTGCAAAAAGTTCAGCGTTTGTGTGGATTCGTCATCCATGAGTGTTTTTCACCGGGTCAATTATTCGTCGGAGTGATAACTTTTTTACCTGAGGTGTTTAAGGTATTATTTTTAAACATTTACATCGATTTTTCAATGATTCTCACTTAGACTCCGAGTCAGCTGGCATGAAATGCAATGCTACTCCTAATGAAAAAATATATCTATATGTACAATTATTTTAAAGAAATTTTCGCTCGTCAGATAGACAGAATAATGTTGATATCACGATATATGACATATTTAAAATGGTGATGGGAGCGAGGATTTTTTGGCGTAGCGAAGGTCTCTTGACCCTGGCAGCTTTTGAACACTGAGGCACTAGCGTTTCGAATCACAAGTATACGCACCTACCCATGTTTTGTTAAGACCATAATATACTTATTGCTCTAATACACGGGCTCCCAACTATTTTCGATTTTAGGTTTGAACAACAAAACTAAAACTAGTCAACTAAAATTACCCTATTGAAAAAATGCCCTTTTCAATTGCATCTGGGCCGCGGGTCACATGGCTTTTATAAAAAGGGGTCGCCACCCGGAAAAGGTTGGGAACATACGATCTAATAGAAATAAGTAATTTTATCTGTTTCGGCGTGAGATCGATTTCCTTACCGGTGACGTGTTCACAACTCTTGTTTATTTACCTACATTTTCAGTAAATTTACATTATTATATTATTATGCGTCGAAAGGAGTGACATTTGTGTATCCAGACTGTTTGCTTGCTTTTCACCAATTAGCAGTCGCTAAAAATAAAGCTCGACGTTTGCCAGGACCGTTAGACTTTTCCCGCTTGCGAAATTCGCCGGGAAAAGTATGTTTCGATATTGTTCCTACAGATAGAATACATCACGTATTTATTTATTTATGTCGATTTCGTTGTCAGGCCGTGTTGATGGATATATTATTTTGAGGAAGTTGAATCACATCAAGTTGATGATTTTTATTTTATTTCAGGCAGGAACAGCCGTTTTGAATGAAATTGTAATGAAACTGATAACAGTTTCATTACTTTACTTATAAAAGTACACACATTATCCACCTTCCATCAGGATGTAAAGTCCGTTCTCTCGGTAACTGGTATAAATTAAAGCGTGGGCCTTAAACCTGTATATTCTCCACGCCAGTTATCGTTCTCCTGTTTTGTTTTACATATGTTTAATTATGAACCGCTACACCATTCTCAATACACACGTGTATCGTGCCTTGCATGGGCTATATGGTTTACATATCAATATTGCATGTATCTATTTGAATTACACGTTTAAAAATATAAACAACGTTTATATAATTTCTTTCCGGAAACAGCAAAATTATAATTTTCCTGTTAGTCCCGGTCGATCGCCTCTTATACGTATTATTTATATTTTTATTGTCCATACTAAAGTGGCTTATTTTTTCTTACGGCTTTGTTTAATATAAGCCACAAACATATGCATTATAAAATCAACTATAGTAATCCTGTAAATAAATAAATTTGTTGACCATACTACAAAAAAAGTGGATATAATTTATCATGTTTCGTACACAACTTTGACACAAACATGTTTTTGGGAACCGCTAAAATAAGCTTGGCATCGCAAGGATTAAGTCAATATAGCGTCTTGTCTATCATAGCCGGTAGAGATCCGTATTTTAAGCATCTTTTTTTTTGTCAATTTAAGCATTTTATAGCAATAAAAATGTTTGATTTTGGAAAACAAAATTATTAGACATTAATTGAAAATTATCATTCATTTTAATTAATAATTTTAATATAATTAATATATATATAATATTAAACTGCAAAACATATATATTTACTGAATATTTTGTCAGCATCGACACTATTGATTATAAAAATATGAACATAGCGCTGAAAAAATAACCATATACGAAATATGTTCTTATTTTTTTTTGCATTGAAGTATTTTCCTTTTAAAAAATAAAATACTTTTTCATTTAATTTTGATTTAAGAACCTATTCGCATATTTTAGGATGTTATCAAAAATTTGCATATATCGCTAAATGATTAAAATACGGGTCTTTTACCAGGGCGTGGAGTCGAGACTGTTTTAACCGGAGCCGTGCTCGAAAAAAACTAATAACTTCGAATCCTTCTAAAAAATGTGTATTCAAATTGTGAAGGTCAAGTGGCGCTACTGCATGATAACTAAGACTTTTAAAAAAATTGATGTCGTGTTTAAAACTATGGTCGGAGTTGAAGTAGTCTTATTTCTTCACGACTCCACAGCCCTGGTTTTTACACATCAGTAACAATAAACTTGAGAGGGATATCTATTTTTTCCAATATTTATTTAAATCTATCAAGATGAATTTAGATAAGCTATATCACTATAAGCTTTCGGAAATAGTTCTACCAATGACAATTTATTCAGTCCAACAACCGCTTGATACTTGGACTTAATAATTTATCCTTCTTGGGAACAGTTATTCGATAACATGTTTAATAAAACATCGAAAAATGTTTCATATTTCTATAAAATTGTTTGCGATGATTTGAAATATTTTAAATCTGCTATAAGAGTCAATATGATAGGTTCCAAAATTGATGATCCTTTCGACCCAACGATCTCTTATTATTTGAAGAAACTGTAAGCTATATTTGAAAATCACCCGTTAACCATTATGTCTATTAAAATAGATTTGTAAATAAATATGTATTTTATAATGACTGGAAAGGAAAAAAGACGTAACCCACACATACAAAAAAATACAGATGACAAAAAAACGTTTTTGATGATTTTGGGCCAAAGTTGAAGTGCAGTCTTTTTTTTATGATTGCAATTTTCGCAGGCCCTTATTTTTTCAAAATTAAAAGCTAAATTAAGATAATTATTCGGCATTTTTAGCAAACATCCTTTTGAAAGAACGTATATCATGTTGTATACATTGTGAATATAAAAAATGCTGTCTTTAAAAAACTTAAGGTTAAGTCCTTTTTCCTTCAGTTAATAGGAAATTTCGAAATACCGATGTTGATTTATTCGTTCGTTATTGAGATCCCAATTGTTTGTATATTTTTTGCCATATTAAAACGTTTTTTTTACTGATACCGGTTTTGGTATTTTCAGTACCGGTATTGATATATTTGTCCGATATTGAAATCGCTAGTCACGTACGTCTTAAAAACGTCGGAATTAATTGTTGAATATTTAACGAGAATCAGAAAGGAATTAAGCTGAAAACGAAAGCGAGGCACAAGTGTGTATGTTGTGTAGAGTAGTAGTACTGGAGGTAATACAGGTAAAACAAACACAACACGTATCGTAGGCACGATTTACATAAATATAAATGTATGGTATTATTTAGGCCGTGGCGAAGGGTGTAATCTACATTCCGCGAGAGTGCCGACTTATTTATTTTCTTCTTTTGCCAGACCACCTATTGAATAATAGATACGATCGTCGAAATTTATTGTAAAATATTAATAACCTTCTTTTAGTGGCATATCTGCTCGAAAATATGACTGGGAAAAACGATCAAAGTTTCACTGACTTGTGTTTCCTGCAGAGTATATAATTGAAAAATATGGACCTTTTTTTTAATAAGGCCTTGGAATTTTGAAAGAACGCTTTCAGAGGGAAGAAGATATAATTTCTTTTAAGTTGTCGTATCAATCAATCGACTTGGGAATTCACTGTGGATCGGTAGCGATAGAAGAATTGGGCTACACTACTTGGGACTCGAATCCCCGGTGGGTCGAACACTTTCTATTATATATTATTGTTATATTTTACGTGCTACACTTTATTTGCAGATGTGTGGAAATACTGCAATCGGTAGTTAGTGATTACGTTTACGTTTTTTTTTGTAAATTGGACGTGTGATATTTATAAATGTGCGGAACATTATTTTTCCGTGTTCAGGTTTGTCAATGCAATTGAATATTTCACATTCTAACAAATATGGAGTCGTTATTTTGTCTTCCGCGAGCATGCTTTCATGCTTCACGCTTTTGTCCTACGGTACTGGAAATTTAATATTGCTTTTCAGTACGCGATATATGTGACACCCCGTTTGGCGGATGCACCGTACACGGTTTTTTGATTAATGAAGTCTATTTTTATCCATTGTCTCATCACAACAACTTTTGACTGAAACACGACAGGATGCTATGCTTATACGAGCTTCTCGCTTCCATTACTTATAGCTATCGCCGTCTTCCTTCATTATCAATACTTATTTCGAACAATAAATTGTGACTCTTCTCTCATTATAATAATGACACGTACATCGCATCTGGCACATCGATCAATCAGGGATGTCATACTTCTTATTATCTGCTTGAAATGAATGACATGATACACTGATTTCTATACAACTAGTTTAGCAAATTAAGGGCACGTTAATTTTCTCGTACGTTGGGCGTAGATTTGGAACATACATAATTTACACGCTAACCATATTTAATCAATGGAAATCAATTCATGAAATACAAACTTACGGAAACGTTGATTGCGGTTTGATAAGCGTGGCTTCACAAGGCTTATTGGAGGTTCAACGAGGAAACAAGGATTCGTTAATTTTTTTTTTATTTACAAGTATCTTTCTATATACATACGGACGTATGTTATATTTCTATTCGTTGACATCTTACCCAGAAAAAAGTGATCGGATCAGTTATTGACAACCTTTTGAGAAACTGGCAATTTTGAAAAAAAAGATTAGTGGATTAAAGCAATATTTTTTTACTGGTTTTTTAATAAATTTTGTATAAAATAATATGTATATATAATACACGTATATTTTCATATCGACTGTGGAAAGTAAAAAGGACGTAACCCACACTTTTTTCAAAACAGCCTTTTTCGATTATCACAATGTATACAACTTGATACACGTTTTATAAAAGAATGTTAGATAAAAATGCCAAATAAGTATCCTAATTTAACTTTTAAGTTTGAAAAAATAGGGGCCTGCAAAAAAGGTCTTTAGTAAAAAAAATATCTAATTTATGTCAGATAAATTATGTCTCAGTGCACTTCAAGGTTGTGTCTAATTCATAATTTGCCTTTGGCCCAAAATCATTAAAAAACGTTTTTGGGTCTCCAGAAAAAATTGCTGTGTGTTTCGTCCGTTTTTCCTTTCCACAGGCGATATTTATGTGTAATTGCAAATCTATGTTGTAAAAACCTACATATAAAACGGGCCCATTAAAAATGAAGTGGGTATTTTAGAAAAAAAAGTTAAATGCGTTGTAATATTCTACACGTCTTAAAGTATCGTAAAAGTGAATACACATTGCGATAGTGTTATCTCCATAAAATAACAATGTGCAATCCACCAAAACACCAAGTAAAGACATGATTGTTTTTAATCGTCCAAGAAAAAAGTTTTACCATTTTATTAGTTGTCTAAGAAAAACCTTTTTTTCAGTCTTTTTTCTTGGTTTCAATTTTCACAAGATCATCTTTTTTCAAACTTAAAACCTAAATTTAGATACTAATTCGGAATTTGCAGCATACATCCTTCTGATAGAACGTGTATCAAGTTGTATACATTGCGATAATCGAAAAAAGCTGTTTTGAAAAAACTGGGTTACGTCCTTTTTACTTTCCACAGTCGATATGAAAATATACGTATAATATTATATATACATATTATTTTATACAAAATTTATTAAAAAACCAGTAAAAAAATATTGCTTCGATATGGAAGTACATAATGTTATTTTTTTTTCTTGAACAAAAAGAACACACCGCGGATGTTCGTATCACGTGCCTACACGAAATAAGAGGTCTGAGTATTCCACTGGGCGAAAAAGTGTCTGTTCATATCGCATGATAAAGAATACTGTTTTCAGGCTGAATTCCAGGTGGATTCCGAGAAGATTAAGTCACTTAATGAACATTAATAGAGCCAAGTAGTGTTTGGGAGACAACTTTTTATTTTATTTTGAGTTAATCATTTATTTTAATATTTACTAACGTGCAAATATATTCAAACGATAAAAAGATGATAAATAATTGTTTTTCCTGCATGAGCTTTTCACGACATTTATATTTATGGTAAATGTTTTTTACGCATTCGATTTGGAGATACGGTGTCTCCAGTTCGTTAGCAGTAACATTTGCCAAACAACTCTCGGTTCCGGTTGATCAAATAGAATTTCTTAATTCTTTCACAGGGCACCGAATAAGCGGTGACACATTTATTACTTAGATTCGAAATTTTTATTTCATAACAGATAATAATTAAAAATAGATGTCTGGCGTTTGCCGCAGTATGCTTAACACTGGTTGTTGAACTTGCTAGCATCGGTTTCACAAATATATAAGTGTTATTGCCATCGGAAGGCACCCGCGGCATACTAATAACTTATTCCTTCCTCCCTTTACCGCAGTACTGGTTGGTGTTGACTTTTTCTGCCACTATCACACTGCCTTGTTACGCGCAACAAATTATCATATCTATAATACATTATTCGAATGTAGGAGAAAAACGATACATGATTTGTTTTTGACTGCTCTGCAGGAATGAATTATTGGGTTATTTTAGCCTTGTAGTAAATACATTTTTAATATTTGTTTATTCTTCAACGTATTGAAAACTATTTTTAATGGAATACAAGGAAAGATGTATCATTTTGACTTTGATTAAACAGATTTAAATACCTAAAATTGTCCGATATCGTAACTATTGTTACAACAGGGCTTTGCAGTATTATCACGGTTGTGACCAACCATTATAAAATCACGTTTCACGGGGCGCTGCCGCACCAACGATAACTTTTCCCCGCATTACAACACTTTTGCGCTATTTCAATCGTGTTATACTAAGATAACCAGGCACAATCTTTACGAGTCGGACAATCTCTTGCATATTTTATTTCACAGACAAAAAAATCCCAAAATACTGAATAATGTTTGCAATAACTGTAGTAGGCAAGATACGTCCAGAAGTTTATTTTCGACATTATGTCTTGTTTTGAAAACAATCAAATTAACGAAGGCCTCCAGTATCTATTTTTCCAATGATGCAAAGTGAATATGTACATAAATTTAGGTTTAATAATGAAGAGAAAAATATTGCCTTCAGTCTATTGTCCGAGGCTTGGAAGTCTATCAATTGTGTAATTGAAGCTGCTTTAAAGTTATTTAACAGTTAATTCTAATAATGTATTGCGTTTGTTTAATCTTCAAAGTTACCACATTTTTTTTTTAATTTAAAAAAAATATTTGACATTACAGTTTAAGCCAATGCGTCAAATATTTTGAAGTTGTAAAATCATACGAGATATACTCGATGAGAATTTTTGTAAGTCACATGAGATTAACTCAATTAGAATTAACTTCAAAAACTCTTAGATCTAAAATTAAAATTGAAAAAATACAATTTTACATTGACCTTACCGGGAATCGAACCCAGACCCACCTGATCGGTAGAGCAAGCTCTAACCAGCTAGACCAAAGCGGGCGCATTTAGAATATCTTGTGCATATGGCACTCGCAGATTTCTCATGCAATGCATGGCAATACAAATAACTTTCTCCAGAACGACAGGATAAGGTTCCCAGAATTACTAAAGAGAATATTGAGTCTATAAGTAAAATTATTAAACAAATAGAGTCAAATTAAAGGGCAAAATGTGTCGAAGGCAACGTCAGCTTTGCTATTAAATATTTAATGTTAATTTACTAGTCATATTTATTATCATACACGTGGCATTGGAAGCTTAAAACCTCCTGCAAGAATCTTTCCAGTTTGTTACCATGGTCGCACATCAATTGACTATATACACTTCACATCCCAAGTCGAAACACTCGAGAGAAATGCTATCTTCTGACTGCCATTGCTACGACTAGTAGACGACAGTGTCATCTCTAGGATCATCAGGCCCATTTTCTAATGTTCTCTAATGATTTATTAACTCTAAATACAAATATATATATATCACGTAAAGAATTTCGCATGTTGCATGTTCAGCCCTTCTCCCGAGATTTCGGGTATCACATTTTTTCTGGCTCTGGGCTTTTGGTGATCACTGGCGAAAAAGTTACGAATTGACAGATTTTCGACTCGAAAACCTTTTTTAGCTCTTTCACTTTAAAAATTTACATCTGCTGCCAGTGATCACCTTTTAATTTCGAATACAAAATGCTCGTAATAGTTCACCTTCAACTGTATTCTATTCGACTAATAAATATATTACTTTACTGTATTTGGGGTGGCCGTGGCCTTCCAAAAGTCTGCTGTGGCTCCCCTCAACTGATATTTTCCCTGTGTCCCCCTTGGCATATGCTGTGTTTCCCAAAGGACCATGTGGATTTGCATTTGGAAACTAAAACATAACAACATTAACATATGTTTTATAAGCCTGCCGTGAAAGTGTATAGAATACTTAATTTAAAAAGTGATACACAGTGGCTGCTGCTGATGATAGTCTTTTTATATACATAAATTTATTAAAAATATTCAATCGAGATTACATACTTCAAGATAAGTCCTTCAAACGAAGCGCAGACATTGTCCGCTATTGATTAACTACGGAGTCCTCAAAAATGTAAACTGTAGCTATTATAGCTGCAGCATTAAATTGATCAGTTTTCGTTTTATTGTTCAAAGTTTGAAAGGCACACAGTACGTACGTGTGCGATACTGAAAAATCATTAATACTTAAATGGAAAAGTTGACTTGACAAGTACCCCCTCAAGTTTGTAAGTATAATTCAGCCCATTTGATACTTTTGTATTTGTGACGTTTTAAGTCTAGAAATCTTTCACTCGCCAAAGTTTTGCGAAACGCTTACGTCGCTCCAGTATCGTTTCATATTGATTCGACTCCCCCGCATAATGTTCTGTGTACAATTAAGGTGACCAACTTTCCGGGATGTCGAGGCGGGTCGTATCGCCGGCTTAGCCCTAGTTACCGTACTCACTATCTAGTGCGCGGCGAGGAGAATACTTTCTCGTATTCAAAAGAACAACATTAATAACGCCACTCCATGCTCATTGGAACAATTTTATGACTCGTGGTTATAGTTTTTATTTACTGCTGGGTGGACTTGTGGACTATTTATTCCGATGATCGGTCAAGTATTCAGACTGAACCAAGTCCAATGATCGGCTGGATAAACTATATTATGTGAATTCAATGTATACATACACGTGGATTGTGTTGGGAAATCGAAGAAAATCTTGCATATTTTTCATCGATTTTTTATCTAAAAAATTACCGGATTCTAATTTATTTCTACAATGAAGTAGTTGATACATCGATTAAAAACCAGTCCCATAATAAAATAAACGGTTTGTTTGTACTTAATATGTACATAATCAAATAATTTTATTGAATTTTGTCATTACGGAATTTGATGTAATTAATTCTCTTCGCCCAGGTGCTCGCTTGTGACCAACATTTTTTTATTGTCTGTTTACAACTATCCCTCTTTCACTTACGAGTCTTGAATAGTACACGATTTTTGGGGAGTCGAGTCCTCCAGCAGATTGCAGCGATGTATTGATGGTATGAATCTACACAGTTAAGATTCTTCACTGCGTAAGATTGTTTTAATGATCATTAAAACCTCCTCAGTTGTTTGACTTTGAGATTAAACTTGACCGTAAGAATAAGTTGAAGTTTTTCTAAGGTTTAGTAAGGACAGAACTGGATTCGTTAGAAAAAACACTTGTGAGCGAGCTGTTCTCTCTTGAAGGCAGCTTCAAAAAACGACTGTAAATATCAAACAATTGTTTTTATTAACAGTAGCATGTTTTTTTTTTACCAAATCAGGATGTCAATCAAGTACAAGTACTCTGAATAAAAAATTGTTGATTCTAGTAAAAACTTTGTTGTATCACAGTAGATTCAATGGTAATATTAGGTGTTTTTGTCTGAATGTTACGAGTTCTTATGGACTTATAAACGGCTTAGTTAACATAGCTGGTTTTTTTTAATGAAATTTATGATTATGTGATAAAAGTAGAAAAAACAAAGTTTTTACTTCCACAAGAGTTATTGGAATTAGTTGATAGCTATTCTGGATTTTTTTTTAGAACTATGTATGTTTAAACATAATTTAGTTTAGCTGTATAACATACTGGTTTAAAAGACACCATATCGGCGGGCGGTAGAGTGGTAATCCGCGAGAGAACTTCGGTGGTCTGCATAGAGATGTGGAACCATCTTTAACTTTTTTGTTTTTACAATTTCTGTACTAATAATGAGCTTTAATAGCAATTATTGGTACTATTTTATGAACTAGGTGCATTTTATGAAATTTCTATGTAAAATTTGTATAATTTAAATTTCATTAATTAGGATTGTGTATTATGGATATGTTAAGATTGGTCACCGTAGCGCACAAACCTACCTGTACAGTATTTATTTACTCGCTTTTCAGAACTTGTCCGAGTTTAGGATTTAGACTAAACGTTATTATTACGCTTATCGTATTCCCTTATCGCGTTGTTTATTAATTATGCAAAACACGGGAGCTTAGTCCACTATGTTATTTTATTAGACATACACTGTACATAAAAGATGCGTAGTTGACCGTTTACCTCTTCAAAGTTAAACGCTGACGACACGATTCTGACAAACGGGACTTATACCCTTTTTACTCCCCGACGAGTTTGACCTTTCAGCGAGATTTCCGTCTCGGCAGTACTTAAAAAGTGTCGACGTAAAAGTGACACGAGTCCGGGTGATACGATAATCTAAAATTCGGTTTGTTAACATTTTTATTTAAAGGTATTTATGAATTTAATTCATTAATTATTACAGTATCCTTTAAATAAGTTATATGCTATACAGTTAACCTAGACAGAATGCGAGAATATCACTCGATAAGAGATTCGATACAAATATTATATAGTTTGAATATACATCTGGCAATCGACCCCGAGACTATTGCCCGCTACACTGATTTTGGACCGCTTCGCTATATATAGCTTTAGAAATATCTTCAGGACATACATATATCGTCTTTGGGGATGATTTTATATAGTGAGCATATTATCTTATCTCTCTGGTGTGCGGACAGAAAATGTATAATAATTTGCAAAAATAATACTGAATATTGTAAAACTTTCTGGCTCTTGATAAAATTGCTTAAAGGAAAACTCTGCTAATTAATCATTGAATAATAGGCCAATGTATAACAAAATAGTTGAAAACTTTGTCATTATATAATCTAATAGGAATCGATTCTCTCATCAGCACCATTGTTTGTGTCGTCCATAATCAAATTTATAGCACAGCATAGAAAACTTATGCGTATGAAGTGAAATACGGAAAATTTGCACTTATCCAGAATCATCAAAACTATCTTAATTGGAGACGAGTAATTTAATTCTTTCCAGTTGCGTAATTTCATTTTTTTTATTTTAATGATATAAAACGACCTGAAAGTCTACATCTTCTAAATTACGAGTAAAAAAAATGTAGATATTTCAAGTGGTGAAAGCTAGGCATTATATTAAGCAAAAAACGACATGAACGAACGAATTTATCCACGAAAGCCAAAACACAGAATGGAGGCAGAAAAGTTAATATATTTTTTTTATGAAAATTAAAATTTGATTTAGTTATTTTCTGACATAAACTGTGGGAATGTAAAATAAAACACAACATTTGGACGCACATAATATGCGTCTATACTCCTCAAAAGTTTAACGAGAAAATCGTTAAAAAATCTCCATATTTTCTTTAATAAATTCTGAAATTTCACGGATTTCTATGACTTATAAATAATCTATATAATCGCCAATTGTATTTCATGCAATATGCACGGGATGTTTTCGAATTTACACATCATATCTATTATGCAGGCAATTATGTATTTCGAAGAATGACAAAAAACGTTCAACATATATTTTATTTTTTTCATATTAACCTTTTTTGACATATTACCGTTATTGGAATATCTAGTTCCTATGAACGGCTGTATGCTGTAAAGCATTTTCGCGACACTTCTTATTTTGTTAACTTCGTAGGATATACGCCGACTTGGCCAGTCTTGTGTTATTTTAATTCTGGATTACTGGACTTCGAAGCCATCGTCTCCGTAGTTCCCAAAAGAGCTCGAACTTAATCGCTCAGTGTAAATTACATACTTCGGTCAAGTGCGCTTGCTTGGCTGAAGGATGATTAGACAATGAACATTATTTCAATTGGTAGTCTCAAGCCAATTTATCAATCATTTATTTCAGATATGATACAACACAATAAAAGAAACAGAAAATTATACATGACTAGCGAGAAAAGGAGAATTGATGATTATTATATACATTAAAAATTATACGAAAATAATATGAAATGCGAATGAAGCTGTGAATACTTACCTATTGAATCGTTGTTTTAAAAACCTTATAAGTTTGGGAAGACATACGTAAAAATATCTGATAGCATGAGATTTATTTAACGGGTGTTAAGGTCAAATTTTAACTCTACACGATATAAATTTTACTTTAGATACAGGCATAAAAACCCAACCGAAGTAACTTTTTGAGTAAGTTTAACCAAAAAACTTCGAATGGCCGTCGGAAAAGTTGTAATCTGGCAGGAAAGGCTCTCTACGATTATCCTGAGTATTTCCTACGAACTTATTAACAACTTTGATATGCATATTTAAATTTTGAAATACACATTGTCTACGCATTATCCGTAAGGCGGAAGTAATTTGAATTCTTCAAAATTTGCGTTGGTATACATATAATATATTTACATCTTTGATGAGATATTTATTATTGGTTTTTTTAGGCGAGAATTTGTTATGATTTTCTGAGTGATTTTATTATTTATTTGTGTTTGTGTCTGGCCATCATAATCAGTGGAAGTAAACAATGTCTTCTTGGCGTTACGTTTATTAAAATAAAAATTGATAATGTTCTGTATTCTGTTCATACATATAAATAAAAAAACAGCTTAGATTCTTAATAATGACCGCTTTTCTTAACATAACATAATTTTACCACATTGCAGTAGGTACTTAATTGTTTCGCTTTGTGGCCTGGTTTTTCTATCAGTGAGGCACCCTCTGTTTTCTGTAAATCTACTGTTTTCTGAGTGGTCGAAAACTACTCGAAAAAAGAACAACAAAGTATATTGATAACAGCTTAAAAAACATATATATATTTAAAAAAAAATCCATGTCCGCTCTAAAAATATATACCTCTAAGAAAATATCAACAAGAAATCCTCTTTAACACTCGTAATCAAGGCTATACAGCCATAAAAATACCGCGACTCCAACATGTACAAAAACTCAGATTATATAAATATGTACATTTTTCTGTACATTAAAAACGAAAGATGTCTTACCATTTTTTTTAAATACTAGTACTAAAATTAAAATGCTTACATTTTTGTACAATCATTTAATTAAAAGAAAATGAGTCAGAGTCGCCAGTTTTTTACGACTTAGTTTACACAGCCCTGCTCATAATCATGAAAGTACGTGAACATTCATGGGGGTATCTTGATCAGCAGTGGTTCACGATATGGAGAAGCCTCAGTCTTAGTAATATTTATAACGCCACAAATATTTTATAGGTAACTGCTAATGATTTTGTGTTCTTTCGGCGTAATGAAATTGGCATCACTTTACAACAGTAGTTTACAAACTTTATGTTACTGCGCATCTCTTTAAAAAAAGTATCTTCGCTCCAACCAGCTCTTTATTACATATAATAATAAAGATATGATTTAAACGGAAAAACAATATTTTACGCTGTTCGCGCCTCCCAGTTTAGAAATTGCTGCCTTACAGAGATCTTAAAGTTTTCAGTCATTTGGTTCGTATACAGTTGAATGGTTATCTTTCAAGAATCAGGATCAATTTTAGGGTGTTCACTGTCAATACTTGGTGGAAAGGCATTATATTAATAAAAACACAATATTTCTTTGTACTTCATTCCACTTTATTAATTAGGTCAGGACCGGTTTCGCTCATTGCGAGCATTGTCAACTGACAGTCAACTCAGTTGGCAATGCTCGCTATGAGCGAAACCGGTCCTGACCTAATTTATAAAGAGGAATGAAGTACAAAGGAATATTGTGATTTTATTAAAATAATCAGGAGCAAGCCGAAAAAGATTAGGAACCCGTTCATATGTCGCCCGCTGTGGTCTAGTTGGTTAGAGCTTGCTCTACCGATCAGGTGGGTCTGGGTTCGATTCCCGGCAAGGTCAATGTCAAAATTGGATTTTTTTCAATTTTAATTTGAGATCTAAGACATGGGTGTTTGTGAAGTAAATTCTCCTCGAGTTAATCTCATATGATCTTTCAACTTCAAAATATTTGACGCATTGGCGTAAGCTGTAATGTCAAATATTTTTTTTATTTAAAAAAAATATGCAAACAAATACAATTATTTCATATCGACTGTGGAAAGGAAAAAGGACATAACCCACAATTTTCCAAAAGAGCTTTTTTTCGATAATCACAATTTATACAACTTGACACACATTCTATCAAAAGGATGGAAGCTGAAAATGCCGAATAAGTTTCTAAATTTAGCTTTTATGTTTGAAAAAGATGACCTTGTAAAAAATTAAAACCAAGAAAAAACACTGAAATAAAGGTTTTTCCGAGACAATTTCTTTAATTAATTTTAGGTTATGTCAATTAAACACCAGTTTAGAAGTATCCGTGCACGTCAAGGTTGTGTATAATTCATAATTTGCATGTCACAAAATCATCAAAACACGTTTTTATCGCCTCCTGTAAAATTTGATGTGTGGGTTTCGTCCTTTTTCCTTTCCACAGTCTATAATTATTAGCTTTTTTTATCTTTCGTCCAATTCGATTTCCATATAAAGGCGGTTATCGGCATAATGCATGATAGTATTGTTTCATTTTAAAAGATTTTGTGACTCCATTTTGTTGTCGTTTGTTTACAGCAGTGCTTCCCAACCGGGGGTCCGCAGGTTTTTCGCGGGGGATCGTGAATTTTTTGTATTCTTTCATCATTGCGATAAATTATGAACATGTGAAATAATTTTTTTTCGGGCGTCCGCAGATTATTGTTTTCAAATTTAGGGGTCCGTGGCATGAAAAGGTTGGGAAGCACTGGTTTACACAATGTAAGATATAGTCGTACGAATTGAATTATTCGTTAATTAAAACGCATGCGCATACTTTACTTTTAAAAGTATATTGCTACTTTCACATGCATTCTATCATTTTTTTATATGTATTCAACAGATGAATAACACACGTGAACTAAATCTTTCCAATTTTTAACTATCGAAGTTTCAATTAAAAAATATATGTTTAATTCCAAATGTATATTCAAATTCAGTAGATCTCACAATGATTTAGATTATGAAATAGTATTGTAATTTATATTCTGTCCAATACTCCAATATATTATTTTTGTTGATGACCGCCTGCGTTATTCAAAATATCAAAGGTCAAGGTCAATTCTTTACGTTCCCATTGTCACTTCGTGTATCGTCCCACGGTGGGTAATGTTTTATCGATTCGATTTCAAATCAAAAGACTTGAATCTTTCTTTTCAGCATGCGTATTATTAGAACAAAACGATGTGGGTGTAGCCTGTTCATCAATACGACATCAAACGGTCTGGCATAGGAAAAGATCTCGATACAAATCCCGGGAGGCATTATTATTTCTTGATACGCAATGTAAAAAAACATTGGACGGATATCTATTTTTTACGTACCTACTAATGCTTTTAACAGATCTCATGCTTAATTGTGGAAATGATTTAGATCTTGTTATATAATGTATCGGTATTCATTTTACCGAGCCTATCATCGATTCCGTCGGTTTCCTAGTAGGTACACTTTCATGAATTATCTTTTTACCTGTATGGTTTTCTGTGATGTCTACTACGGAGAATAGCGACAACGATTAGTTAACTAAGTACTGATCCTGTCCTTACCCCATCCCTGTATACCTAATCCCACAAAAAAGGAGGGGAGGTTAAGCTACAGTCAGTCAAAGGACAATGTCTGTTATGATGCTCAATTTGGCGCCAGCATGTTCCAGATTGGGAGCGGACGTAGTAAAACAAAGCATTGTAAAAAAAATCACCTGAACTACGAAAAATTTCATTACATACCTATATGATATTTTAAATATTTACGGTCAGTGTTTCATACCACGTCCACTGGAATTATAGACACACTAAAAAAAAGTTTAAGTTGCAAATAGGTCGTATTTGAACGATGAAACGGTATATTGTATTGTTCCATATTTCACGAAATATATTTTATACATCTATCCTGACTTCCTGACTGTGTAATACGAGTCTTATCCGTCGATGTTCCGTTTCGCCGCTTTCGCTAATCGTGCCTTATTCACAATCGGGCTATTCATGGATATTTTAATATTGTATTATTTTACAGATATAAGAAGATACCTTATTTTTTGCGCCTACGTAGGTAGCGTGATGAAAATTATCGATTTCTTTGAAAATTAAAAATAGCACCTTTATTGAGTGCGAATAGGCATTCCCGATGAAGTTTACGATGCTTGGCCGGTGAAGTGTCACCGTCTCGCCTCACCCATTCGTGAAGTCATACATAGACACGGGCGAACATCTTATTAATAATCAAGTATAGAAATAAAGACTCATATTCGATGTGTTATTTGGTTCCTTTTGATATTTTACGAACGGCATGCTGGTATTTTCTATGCTCTTGTTGAAATATCAACACTTCTCGACCCGATGATGCAATGCAACTGTAATCGATTATTTTACATATAATGTACTCACCTACTTTTCGATCTGTTCAGTAAACTTGTCCTACGTTTAAAACAATAAATTACATTATTATTTAGGCTCTGAATAAAAATACACATGACATCCACAGTTTTTCCTGACATTCATTTGAATAATTATTTTTACTTAGACTTAATAGAATCAGCCTTTGTCGAATTGCTTCGGTATTTCGTCCCTTCGTCGTTGTAACATTGGTCTTTTCTCCCTAATATATATATTTTATTCAAATTTTGTCGTTTTTCGCTATTTGAAAACGTATACACGGTAACAACTAAGTGTCAATTCAAGTTCTTTCGTGCACTTGAATGTCTGAAGATGCCGAAAAGCGAATACCGGGTGACTAACCGTGTAGAAATAAACACATTTTTAACAATTCAAATTTTATATTAAAGAATAATCACGCACCTTCCGTCGAATTTCTAAATTATATTTCGTTTTGACGAATCTGTCATTTTGATAAAAAATATGTACAATACATATTTTAAAAAAAATCCAACGGTAGATTATATTTTATTTTTTCATTACTTTTCGATACCTCAACAGCTCCTTTGTAAAACTGGTATTTTACAAACCAGTCTGAAAGTGAAGTGAAGTCTTGTGTTTTCCGAAGAACTTATTTTTTTCTCCAAATCAGCGAATTTTCTAGATCGGTACATTTTTATTCATAGTTATTTTCAAAAATGAATACATAAGCTATGTGCTGAAATCTAAGCACACAATTTCAAATTTATAGTAGACGGCATTTCTAAAAGGAACCGCAAAATCTATAGAAAAGGCAGATATATATATTTTTACGTCGTTTTTTGCATTGAAGCTATTCATTTTTTATTAGAAAATTATCGCCACGCAGATACAGAACTTATCTATTTCCTTTTCAATAGGCTAGCCGAAGGGGTGAAAGTTTCTTGTGCATTCGAAGATTTCCCTTATATTGGAAAGAAACCCGCGCTTATATTGTACGATATTATGAATTCTCACATTTTTTCTCGCCCGCACCGCGACTCAAATCCGATAACGGAAATGTCACTAGAACTTTTATAGTACGACTACACCTGTATTTACCTTATTTATATTTTATAATGATGAAAAAAACAAGATCACGAGATTAAATATTCGTGTGTGTTAATGTTGTTTGCGTAATCTTCTTTAGTGGTGTTCCGCTTTAGTCTGCTCTTAAGTCATGATTTAATTAATTTTAAAGCAAACAAAAATCTTAACATTAATAGCCGATAAGGTCTGTCTGTAAGGACGTCCGCAGTAAGGTACAGACCAATGATTTCGATTTATTCTGAACAGCACATTTTTGAAATGTTGTTCTATCCAATGGGAGCGGCTTATTTTAAACCGGGCGTGAATGTTCTGATATCGCCACGTTTGAAAATTTGATATTTCTTGGTGTAGAGCTAAAGTATTGTATCACCATACATCATAATATTCGAATAATCAAAGACTTTAATTCGACTATTGCAAACTATGATTATAGGGCTATCAAAATGAATCGTCTGATCGTGTGAGTCGATGTGAGACTAATATTTTTTGGAGCGGATTTGATCAATTGAATCATAATGATGAATCTTTTCACGTCTGACCTTGAAAATCTGTTAGAATTCTTTAATACATTAAGAATATTCAAATTATGATATGGATATATGATAGAATAATATTTTGCTTTTTTCATACACTTGGACAAAATGTGCAACTGATTTTTTATTGAAAAATTGGATTTGATCTTTTGATTTTTATTGGAAATAATTGTTAAATAATTTAAAATCCGAAAAATAATTGTTGGCAAACTTAAACATTATTCCAAAAATTAAGTAATTTACAAAATTTCTGCTACTACGAAAGATGATTGTTAGCAAACTTTAACATTATTCCAAAAATTAAATAATTTACGAAATTTCTGCTACTACGAAAAATGGTTGTTAGCAAACTTAATCATTATTCCAACAATTAAATAATTTACGTAATTTCTGCTACTACGAAAAATGGTTGTTAGCAAACATAAACTTTATTCCAAAAATTCAATAATTTACGAAATTTCTGCTACTACGAAAAATGGTTGTTAGCAAACTTAAACATTATTCTAAAAAATCAATAATTTACGAAATTTCTGCTTCTACGAAAAATGGTTGTTAGCAAACTTAAACATTATTCCAAAAATTCAATAATTTCAATAATTTACGAAATTTCTGCTACTACGAAAAATGGTTGTTAGCAAACTTAAACATTATTCTAAAAAATCAATAATTTACGAAATTTCTGCTTCTACGAAAAATGGTTGTTAGCAAACTTAAACATTATTCCAAAAATTAAGTAATTTAGGAAATTTCTGCTACTACGAAAAATGGTTGTTAGCAAATTTAAACTTTATTCCAAAAATTGAATAATTTACTAAATTTCTGTTACTACGAAAAATGGTTGTTAGCAAACTTCAACATTATTCCAAAAATTAAATAATTTACGAAATTTCTGCTCCTACGAAAAATGGTTGTTAGCAAACTTGGACATTATTCCAAATATTAAATAATTTACGAAATTTCTGCTCCTACGAAAAATGGTTGTTAGCAAACTTAAACATTATTCTAAAAATTAAATATTTTACGAAATTTCTGCTACTACGAAAAATGGTTGTTAGCAAACTTAAACATTATTCCAAATATTAAATAATTTACGAAATTTCTGCTACTACGAAAAATGGCTGTTAGCAAACTTGAACATTATTCCAAAAATTCAATAATTTACGAAATTTCTGCTACTACGAAAAATGGTTGTTAGCAAACTTAAACTTTATTCCAAAAATTCAATAATTTACGAAATTTCGGCTACTACGAAAATTGGTTGTTAGCAAACTTTAACTTTATTCCAAAAATTAAATATTTCACGAAATTTATGCTACTGCGAAAAATGGTTGTTAGCAAACTTGAACATTATTCCAAATATTAAATAATTTACGAAATTTCTGCTACTACGAAAAATGGTTGTTAGCAAACTTAAACTTTATTCCAAAAAATCAATATTTTACGAAATTTATGCTACTACGAAAAATGGTTGTTAGCAAACTTGAACATTATTCCAAATATTAAATCATTTACGAAATTTCGGCTACTACGAAAAATGGTTGTTATCAAACTTTTTTTTTCCAAAAATTCAATAATTCACGAAATTTCTGCTACTACGAAAAATAGTTGTCAGCAAACTTGAACATTATTCTAAAAATTAAGTAATTTACGAAGTTTCTGCTAATACGAAAAATTGTTGTTAGCAAACTTAAACATTATTCCAAATATTAAATAATTTACGAAATATCTGCTAACTATAAAAATAAAATATATTAAAATAAAATATAATTAAATTAAATTAAATTCAATAAAATAAAATAAAATAAAATAAAATGAAATGAAATAAAATAAAATAAAATACCATAAAATAAAATAACATAAAATTAAATTAAATTAAATACTATGCAACAAAAATCTCACGTTGCTGGGCAACGGGCTTACAGCTAGTCGTTTTTATTAGCGCGTAGAATTATTCAATATAAATTATTTGAAGTCACTATAATGTGTAATCAATAAAGGGTGCCCGATGGATTGTGTTCTTGGAAAATTCAAATAAAAGAACGATTAGTAAATCAGTAGGGGTTGTTAAAACACACGGCACGATCCAATGAAGATATTTTTCAATAATGAAGAATTGTAGGTATTGCAAACTTCTTTGAAGAAAAGGTTTCTATTTGGCTTTACATAACCGTTGTTATTACGTCGCCGTCATCTAACATTTAAAAAATATAATATCTTTTTAAAAACAGCGGCTTTATCCTTCACGCCGTATTGAGATCAGAATTGGCCTAAGCTTTTGACGTGTCTAATATCAAATTGATTTGATAACTTTGTTATTTCACTTGTGTTACCATATGTGTCACGTTTATGTTAAAAATGAACTTTTACAAAATTACCGCCGAATTCATCGAAAATATTGGCGTGTAGATTCGCTGGAAACGTTTTAATAGAGAATGGGTATTCAATGTTCTAAGTCACAATTATAATTCCCAATTTTGAATGGAAAAAGCCCTTCGCTTCTGAGTGATTTTTGAATTGCCGATTATTCGGATTAATTTTAAGTTGCATTTTACAAAGACTGGCTAAAACGCTAAACTAGTAACTCGGGTAATTTGAATGAAACTTATCATTTGAGAATTTGTTGCTAGATAATAAGTAGTGCGTGCGCCATGTCGAATGTTATAGTGAGCCAGCAATAATTATTAAATGGTCTTATGTACGTATGGCCTAGTGAAAATTCCTCTAAAGCGTATGGATATCTAGACAAATTTACTATCTATACCAGAAGTGGGGAACCTTTTCTTCTCTAAATGCCGCATTCATTTTTCTGATTCGACATAAGGCCGCAATAAACATTGACTAGAGATTCTTCTGCCGGAAAAAAAATTATACAAATTTCTAAAGCCCAGAAATTTGCGGATTTCCCAAATTTATCAGCGTAGGACTTTTTTTAGGTCTTTCAAGAATTTTCAAATCCAAAATGTGCAGAATTGGCCAGAAGGCCGCACCAGGGTAGCCAAAAGGCCGCAGGTTCCCCACGCCTGATCTATACTCTGTTGTAATTATATATTGTGCATATTTAGTCTTTCTCGATTGCAAACGTTTTTTTCTGATACTAAGGCTACGCTATTAACCAATTAGCGGAGTTGTTGAAGAAAGGGTAGGCAGCATAATATTAATTGAAAAAATATTGAATGCTAACATTTCATATTGAAATTCTTAGGTGAAATCCACAGTTGCTTTAGATTTTCTACTGAATATTTCAACGTTAAATATAGTCATAATTCTCGTTACTATGAAATAGCCTAGGCGGTATCGATAAATTACTCTTGAATTATTCAACTAACTGGAAAAATTTCCATTATTTAGTTATCACTTGATTAGGTTTGTTCTAATAATGTAAATATATATTTAAAAAATAACAATGAACTGTATAATACTTGACTGTTGCCCTTATGTTACACGGATGTTTGAATGTTATATGTGTATTATGAGAATCAATAAATGTAATATACAAGTAGTTTTAATGTAAATTTATGCTTAATTTGATATTGTTTGTCTAGGTTAAAATGTATTATAGATACACATTCATAGTTTTCTTACCGGTGTGTAGTAAAGTTATAATATTATTGTTATGAAATGGATGGTATTTTCCGTACAATGAATATGATAGGAATCGATAAACCATCTGTCTCGAAGATATTGTATGTAAGCTCGCTCACTATCTATGGTTGATATCAAATTATGATCATTACTCATAAACGTTATTCTTCAACAATGCTGTAAACGGCCATTAACACCGTGACTGCGGACGAATTGAAAAGACGTCATATCTTTATGTCTGTCGTGTGCCAGCCCAACCCTTCTATTTTTTTTTGCCGAATACTGCAGTGGGTCACGCGTCTCGATTGTCAAAAGATTGCGCATGAGTTTTGTTAAATATTTTAACCGTCAACTCGCGCGGGATGTTCTGTTTACTCATTGTATTTCGTTTGATTGCGTGGGAATTACTTCGTCCCAGATTTTATTCGGGGATTTAAAGCGTGAAATATCTGAGGGTATAAACGATCCATGACACCCAAGCAAGGGGCTTTTCAATGTATCATGCAATGCTGAAAAGAATACGTAATTTTGCTACTGCGACAATTTTTTTCCCCCCCAACATTCTGTTCAAAATATGAATGGAATGAACAAAGTTTATCAACAGAGTCTGCGTTCAAAAAAACCTGAATAACTAACTATTTATAAACGTGGAGTTATATTTTTGTTCCTGTTGATAAATAATAGAGACTGTGTTATATGAATGCAACAAATAATTAATATCCTGAACATTTGGCATAACATCGGGCATTGTGAAATTCACTCTCACATTACACTGTAAAAATCAAAGATGGTCAAATTCATTGCATACAACGAATTCTGGAAAATGAAAAATGATCCATGTCGTTTCTACACAGACATTGTTTCTTTCGAAACATTTGACGAGCTCAATTCTTGAAGTCGCGTGCAAGACTTTTTACTGTGATTACGTATTTATTTTTAGCAAATTTCAGACGGATGAATAAAGGAATATGACAGACCTAGTACAGGCGTGGGGGACTTGCGGCCTTTTGGCTTCTTTGGTGCGGCCTTCTGGACAATTCTGTAATTCTGCAATTTTTGTAAATTCGTAAATTCCCGAGATTTTGGATTTGAAAATTCCTGGAAAAGGTCCCACGCTGCTTATTTGAGCAAATCCGTAAATTCTTGGGATTTCAGATCTCAAAATCCTTGGAAGACTGGGCTTTAGAGATTGGCATACAATTGTTTTCTAGTCAATGTTTACTGCGGCCTTATGTCGAATCAGAAAAATGAATGCGGCCTTTTGAGAATAAAAGGTTCCCCACTCCTGACCTAGTATATTCAAGAATCAAATTAATATAATATATACCGTAGGTGTTCGGAAACTGGGCGACTTAATATAAACAGATTTAATAGAGATCTATTCGCATGTTACTTCGAATCCTAATGTCAAAAACTGGGCCCTCGCTATCGCCGAATTGTAGAACGTCGCTGTAATAATAATGAACGGATAGGTACTTGAGTATGTAAATTCAAGCATTGTCAATTGATGTACACAATATAGCACCTTCTTTATGTCTTATTTACTTTGGTTTTTACATGAAGCAATGATAGTGTATCAGTGTTTCAGGCAATATGCATGAGAAGCTTGTAAATATACGAACTAAAAGTGCCATTTTATGTAGAATTAAACGTCTAGTGATACAAAAAATATCGTGCTGATGTTATGAAATTTATGTAGACTTAATTAGAAATTTTAGAAAGTTGAAAAGTGTACATCATATAGCCGAGTTAATGTAAGCTTAAACATAGTTTTGACGAAGGCATATGCCGAAATAGCTTTCAACCAATATGTCAAATAATATTTGTAGAACTAAAATACTTTGTTATAAGGAAGTTTTTCTAAGTAAATACAGATTTAATCAAAAAATTGTAGTACACATGTTATAAATGAAATGATTTTCTTCGTTAATGAATCGCATTTTTTTTTCGTTTAAACGAATAAGGCAAAAAAAATATTTGCCACCATTCGGGCTTAGCAGTCTGGATTCTCGCACTGCAATCTCGATTTGGCGCACGTTTGCCATTTCTATATTAAATATCACATGCCAATATTTAGGGGTTGTGCAATATATATTACGTAACACACATGTAATTCTATGTTGATGGAGTCTGTTGAATCGGAATCGATATGCATCGCATGTGTGCACAGTTTCCGTATGGTATTATTGTTATGGCGATACCGTTGAAATATATAGCCACTATAGAGTCGGCATGCAACGGGTTAAGAAAATCTATAAAACGTATGTATACCTCGGCTATTATACGAGATTGCCTTGAAGTGGTGGTTTCGTACGAAATTGTATAACGTTATAACTACATTGCGTATAACGCCTATGCACACCGAATGAGGTTTATACAATGTATGATAACGTTATTTATTTGTGTTTCTAACCATCTCATTATCCGATTTTGTATGGCGACGAGTAACGTAATGCTTTGTTCAATTAGAAACGGCGGCCATTTTCTTACTTTGTTACTGTACTAAGTAGGGGGATATCTTTCGATATAACATACGACGTACATTTATATTATTTAATATAGATGCGGAAGTTATAAATTTCTTACTGGTGCCCACAACCAGTTACATTTTCATGGATGCGGCAATGTATAATAAGGAATTGGTCGGAAGAATAATAATCATTAACAGTAAATTACCATCTTACTAACTTATTTTTATATGTATTCAAATCTAAATATTGTTCCTAGTTTGATTAAGGAACTGCGAGACTACTATTCGCGGTAGATAGCATCTTGACACGATTGAAATCATGTTGATAGTTGGTACTAGCCAAAAAATAATTGGCGGTATAATGAAATGGAGAAATTTTCATTATCTACAACAACGAATATGTTATCTACTTTGAGTTTGATCAGTAGTGATAATATAAATACTCCGTTTTGTTTGTACTCGTTGAGCAAATTTACATTTATTTCTATCGCAAGAACACTCTGAGCATAAATTTTCCAGTTAACAGTCCGTATTAAATTTTCATGGAAAGTGCAAAAGTGAACGAGTGAAGTGTTCTCGAAATGAGCACTTGCGAGATAACGGCGACTGCTTCTCGGGCGAGCCCTGTCTTCGCCCGATATCAATCTCGAGAGCTGATGCTTTCCAGTCATTCCTCGGCTTATTCGTTATATCGATTATATTTACACTCGGGACACGATTATACAAATCTTACGTTTTATTTTTGTCCTCATTTTTCCCTTTGTTCGACACGAAGAGCGTCGATTCGATAATTAATTGATTGGGGAATTCGCCGCTCTTTAAAAGTACAGAATTGTTTTGTGCGTTAAATTAAACAGCTCTGCGTGAATGTTTTATATTATTAAAAAAGTTACGGACTGTTTCACAGTTTTATTTAGTTATTTTTTCGGAAAAATGTTTATAATGCCTACCCACTACTGAACGCATCGCTTGTACACGTTTGGGTGTTCATTGTCAATTCTTGGTGAAAAGGCATTTATTAAGAAAGACACGATATTCCTTTGTAATGATTTCCACTTTTATTTACCAAGATCAAAACTGGTTTCGCTCATGACGAGCATTACCAACTGATGATGACAAGCTTCGCTTGTATTTAGTGTAATATTAACAATATGCCCTAAAACGCTGCCACTAGAGTTTTGCATATTACGTTCTTGCCTTATTAATGTGGGTAGAATTGAATTAAGGTCTCGCATTCGTTTTTCACAAACTTCTGAATATACTCATTCATATTGTTCTGACTAACCAATTTATCGATGCTGTTGAGATTAAAAGAAACAGAATATTTTTTATATTTCATATTTACCTGAATAGGATGTTTTAGTAGTTATGTCCATAACATTTTTGAATCATTTGTTAAGAGAATGTCGTGCTTTCAATAACGGATAAATTATTTCAAGCTATTAACTATGTATATATTTTTCTTGATTTCCGTTCTATTTTGGCAACAGCTGTTTGAACGAGAATTTTATGTTATTGATACCCGACCAGTCTCTTGGATTTTTAGATATGACGGTTGCCTTCTGCCTTCAATTCGTTCACCGCAGACATATTTTGTCGTCATTGGAAACCACTTCGTATTGAGCACTTTCTATGGCTTATCCGAAGTAGTTTTAGTCTTTCACGGAAATGAGTTTTATAATATTATATTTCAACATATATGTTATAACCCCCAACACTAAAAGAAAACATACAAATTTAGCACTCATGTCGAAAAATATAAATCAGTTACTACTATTACAAACAGATAATCTTTTGATGTATTAAAATATAAAACCAATCACTTTCTCAACGTTGAAATTATCATATATTAATCGTTATTTATATGTACCCATACCCTCTTACATAAGCGCTAGTGAATAACTTATAAGTCGTTATTTTTTATATTTTTAAATATTTCAGTGTAGTTTTTGCAGTTTAAGGAAAAACATGATGTGTCGCAATCCGTTGCAAATGCCTCTGACCAAAAGAGTGAATATTTATAATTATAAAATGAAAACGAAGCATTAATTTGCGTTAAGGCGACTCAGTAGGAATGCAAAACTTAAATTTGACCTACAGCATAAATATTGCACTGACTTAAATAAGTAACCACCACAATACGTATTTTTACAGTATCAAAACAAGCAAAACATTTTTCTATTTCATTACAAAAATAACAATACCACCTAACACACGAATGGGTATTTAGACAGTTATAAAGGTTTTTCATATAAAACAATTTGTATTAATATTAGATATCGACGAAAATCAATAAGTATTTATTTATCTTCATAGCCAAGACTGACAATCTAATTTACTTCCCCAAATATCTGTTGCAACAATTATATGTAACTGAAACTATACGTTAATTATATATTCCTTGAAAATGCTTTATATGAGGTATTGCTACATGTAGGCTATCGTACTAATAAATTAAATCATGAGACGGCTTTTGCTAAAGGTAACAAGAGACGCTAAACAAACCATACAATACAAATTTCTCAAACTTTCTCTTATATATTGAATTAGTTTTTATTTTTAATTTTGTATAACCTATTTTTTATGATATTGATTTGTTATGATATTGATGAATACAGTTTTGAAAAATAATTTTGTTGCATACAAAAGTTTAAAACATAAAAAATATTGACATAATAAGATTAAAATAGAAAAGTATTTAGTTCTAAAAGAATTATAAGTTGCAATTGATAGTTATTTCTGGTTCGCGCTATAGTTGACCATGAATTTAATCCGAAAATTATCTTAACTATGTCTTATCGTGTGAGACAAAAAACTTCGATATTTTTAAATTATTATATGTTAAGTAATCGTTCTTAACAAATCGATTGAACATGTCGCACAGTGACTTCTTTACATTTTTTATTAATAGCATCTAAAATGTATTGCGGATTCTATTATATATTTCTATTGACCTTTTGAATCTAAGATCCAAAATCTCAGTATGATACATTAGTTCCAGAAAGTGGCGCGTAAAAAAAAGCTCATTTCATATAATTTGATAAATCGGTTTCAAATCCGTGTAAAAAAAGTACCAAAAATGTATGAAAAAACGTAACGGTTTATCCAAAATAATCGAGTAAAAAAAGTATTGGGTGTATATTTTATTGAATGCAAATAGTTTTACTTCAATATTCTATAGTCTAACTCAATAAAGAAGAAACTAAATGAATATTAGACCAGATCAAAAGTAGTCATTCAAATAATTTATATTGAATGCATAGATATATTTGTAATTCTTTATATAATGTTTGAGAACTTTCTTTACTGGCAATTTGCATGTTCGACGACATGCAGGGTTGTGACATATTAACATATTTTCCAATATTTTTTTGTTTCTAATAATAATGTGTTTTTTTTACGTTTAAACGACGAACTTTGTTTTTTTAGCGAAAATCTTCCCCATCTGTAAGCGGCATAAAACTTTTGAAACATAGAAATGATTCATAAATACTAATGTAAAAATGCTTTTATTCATCTATTATTACTATTAGATACAAATATCTATAGATAGAATCTCTGTTTAAAAGCATTGCCAAATAATTATTTTAAAATACTTATCCATTAAGCCAGTAGTTTCCAACTTTTGTGTTAATGCGCTTCCCTTTGAAAAAAAATATCTTCGCGCCTCCCCATGCTTTATTTTCATATAGTAACAAAGACACGTTTTAAAGGGTAAATAAATATTTTGGACTGTTCGCGCTTCTTTTTACAATAGTCCACGCTTCCAAGGTTGGAAATCGCTGCATTAAAGGGTGCAAGGGTGTCCAACCTTTTTTTTTTTCTTAAGATCGACTTTTCAATCTTAAGTTTTCTCGCGATCGACTTCTACCATGATTCTTGTAACAATTTTTATTTAGTAGGGTTTTTCCCTTCTTCAATCTTGGAAATGTTTATTTTAAATGCGAAATACATACAATTGGATATATTAGATATATATTAGGTATATGCTTACAAATAATTCAATTTTTGTATATTTTATATTTAAATTGTATATTTTTTCCAAATTCACGGAAGCTTTCGGGATCAAACAAATTATGCTTTGGAGTCAACCGGTCGATCGCGATCTACCGGTTGGACATCCATAAGCTAAAGTAATACTGGTCTTTAGAAGCATCGCTAATGAAAAATACATTATTGTATTATAAATAATAATATTATTTGTCAGCGCTTTGGGCAACCCTAACCCCAACCGATATAGCACGTTTTTTTTGGCAGAATAAAAAAACATTGCTTTGATTACCTCTAATATTCGTTGACCAGTGATTTAATATTTTTTAATAAAACATTGGACACGTCCACTCCATACCACGTACGATCTCAGACTGAAGCTCAAACTGAAGCATAGTAGGTAAGAAAAGGCATCTCCGAAAAATGGTTACCATTTATTGGTATTATCATTATTATTATTTTTTTTTTGCTTTTAATGTAAACAATAAAATGTTTTTTTATTTCAATTTTTTTTAGAAGTATATATGATACAATTATGCTTTAAAAATCAGTCAGAAAAAGTGGGAAAAATGGTACATTTCAAATGGCTGTATAATCATTATATACGATAAATTAGAAATTCTGCTCAAATCACTTTCTTAAACCAATCTTTATCTGTATTTCTTTCTAAGATTTCAAACTTCGGTATCTTATAATAAACTTCAAAACGATCTTCGCGTAAAGTAGTTGAAAAAAATCCAAGTCAATGTTTTACCGTGTAATCTTGACATTTTTACTATTTTCATAAAAAAAAAAATGCAATAATGTAAAAAAGCGTTTGAAAAATGTAATTATTGAAAAAAAAAATTTTTTAAGTGAACGGTTCACGAGATTTCGTCGATGGAAAACGATCGATTTACTCTGTTTTCAGGCGTAAAGGTACTATATCCTCTTAAGGTGTACAATTACTTACACATTTCCATATAAGTTTTTATTTCTTACGAAACTATTACTCATTTAGATATATTTGCTAGATAACACTTCCAGTGTGCCCATTTGTATATCATTTTTTCCGTGAAAACATAATTTTATTTACTCGATGCATGTGGCTTTTTAACATTTAATGTCAACTGGTTTTATAACGAGTGCATAGTAGTAACTTGGAAGCCCTGTTGTCTGACAAAGCCGCACTAATGTCATTTAGTGGTAAAAATACGTCCATTGTAGACTATTTAAGCTTGTGTCCCGTTCCTGGAACGATCACCCACCTGTTTGTCTATTCAGCTGACTCTTTCCTTTCGTTTAAAATGAATGGTTGGGCGGCATTCCTGCATCGGTTCTTGGAATCGCAATGCTGAAATAAAATAACTACTACAGCATTTGATATTGAAGTGATCTTTGTGTCTCTGCTTGTTAATTCCAAAATCTTATCTACGATACGGCCCAGGATTGCAAAATACTGGGAGAATATATCAATTCCTTTCGATTTTAAATACTGGTATAGCAAATATTAGTACCATTGTTCCACAAATCAGCAAATTAACTAATCACTTTGCAATACCGGATTAATTAATCAATTTCGGTAATATTGTAACCAATCATACCGTTATAATTTACAAATATAGCTGTATTATTAGCATTAAGGAACGATTTTAATAAATACCTTTAAAAGAAACCTTGAATTCAATTACGACTGTGAAAACGCTGGAATCTGATAATTTTGATCAGATCTTCGTGGAAATAAGACCGGCTTCGGGGAAAAAACCCTCCCAGATTCTCAATGATTATTTAAGTGTACCGTAATTAATATGCATTTATATTTAAAATATGTTGTTACCGGTTTTGAAAATACCGGTTTTTTTGTGCTTAAAAAAACGATCGAAATACATGCAGTATCCCGGTGTCGGTAGTGCGGTGTTGCGATCGCCATAAACGACATGTCGCTTCAAAGATGGCTTATTTCAATTCGTGGAATGTTCATTTCCGTATTGTAATCATCCGTAGCAAGTGTATATTAGCTATTTAATCGCACCTTTTTTTATAGCCAGGCGGAAAAATCAATGTCCAATATGGTAAGGTAAGTAATACGGCTGGCTACTCTTTACGGCTTACCTGCCGTCTTCAGTTTTTTTAGCCACTTCGCCCGCAGGAAAGACGGCATTCATTTGTTCATGTTGTAACAGGGGGCGAGATATTGTCAGATGTTTGAAATTGAAAAAGAATGCCACTGAATTTCCACAAAACATAGTTTTCTAAACATCATTTTACCTGGTGCGATAGTTTAACATGTTATGGTATTTTCCAAGTTATAATTATATACAGAAAGAGAGAGAGATCTTTACCCATCATCTTTGTTGTCATCATGATTATTATACCAGTAATGCACGCTACAAACCATTACTGTCAATTAACTAATCTTCTCTCTATTCGCAATTATTATTGTTATTGCTATGAACTATTCATATTTAACACACACATTTGCAAGTAAATAAATATAAAGATTTTTTTAATCATAGTTAGTACATTGTATCACGTGATTATGTTCTGTATTCAGGTAATATACGAATATTTGTACATATTAATATTCAGCAACTACGCTTTCAAGTTCTCCGTTGCGGAGAAAATCATGAGAAATGTGTGCTGTGCTTACCAACTCTCGGTTTTCGAGCGAATTTCGGCAGTTTACGATCGACGTGATTCGTTCAATTGTTACTGAAACATGATATTATAATTGCTTCTATAACAAACTTAATTATGCTTTATCGTAATCATGAACATACTACGTAAATCATATCTCTTTTATTGTATAAACTTGTGCTTTTTTGGATACAAAACTTTGCGAAATATGTCGTAGTTTTTCTTTCACGTTACACCTCGTACAGCATCTTTGGCGATTCAATAAACACATTTTTAAAGTTTAGGTCACTGTATGGATTGATATTAAAAATAATTTTAATGATTTAATATATTTTTAAAAAAATGTGAAACGACAGGTATTTTATAATTCCCCGTACACATGATCGACTCTAGAATCATAAGTTGTTCGTGAACCGCGAGTTGCCTTCGCAATTAGAAATGTTTTGTCACATAGGTTATTCCACTTATAAATTCTCATGTGAAAATTAGTTGCTCAACAACAAATTTCGTTATATTTATTTTAAATGTGTATGAATAATAATTATTAATATTGTATACACCGCTATGTTTTAATATTATCGTTTCATCTCACGGAGGAAGCTCATTATACCTGCCCTTTTATGCTTGATATATAATATTATTATTAAGGCTTAAGATACGGCGAGGTCCAGGAAATCTGATGCAATTATTAAGTTTCTCTTTGGCTAGTTTCCCAATATGCTTGTTTTCGCCTAATTAAATTAGGGTGGAATCAGCCTTTTGTAAGACCTTTGTCTGCCGACTCCTATATAAGGATAAATGGGAGTTTTGCGGAGTTCCTTTTGAAAAAAAGCCATTAATTTTGTCCAGGCAAAAGTGGATACGCTGAAGAATTTATCATACGAGTTATATAATAATATTACAAAAGAGAAAAACTATTGTTCGATTCTTACACGAGTATTTGTAGCAAAGAATGGCACATTGTTGAAAGTGTCCTAAAACTATGTGAAGATATCTTCACCATAATAAATGTCAAAACCATTGATTCAATACGAAAATATTTTCAATATTGTTTTATGAACTTAACATAATTGATTATAACACCGCAAAGGTGATCGAGACAATTTAGAGTACCTACTTACTTAATAACCATTGCATTGTTAATAAATAAATAAAAATAGTATACATATTTGGTGTAAGAAAATTGGGTTAAACCTCTGCCAACACATAATATTTAATATTATATATCGACTTTGCAATGACAAAAAGACGTAACCCACAGCTTTTTTCGATAATCACAATCTATACCACTTGATACACGTTCTATCAAAAGGATGTAAACTAAAAATGTCGAATTAGTATCTAAATTTAGCTTAAAAGTTTAAAAAAAAGGACGTGTGGAAATTGCGACCAGGATACAGGATTTAAATAAAGATTTTTCTTGTATAATTTATCAAATTATGTCAATTAAACACTAGTTTATCAGTCTCCGTTCACTTTCAAGGTTGTGTGTATTTCATGATTTGCCTTTGGCCCAAAATCATCCAAAAACGTTTTCTGTGCCTCCTGTAAAATTTATGTGACGGTTACGTCCTATTGCCTTTCCACGGTGGAATTATGTTTTAACCGGCTATAGAATTTCTTCTTTGTAAACAAACATCTTCTGTGTGACACTAAACGGCTTGCCCGCTGTTCCGTTCGCTTTTTCGTGACGTTTTAGTGAAACTTTCCATTTATTTCACTCGCTCGCGAGATCTATAAGGTTCTGTGTTTTTCCAGTCTTATGTTCGACTACAATAGTACGGCACGTTAAAATTATAATTTATCGTCAAAATTATTCAGAGTTCTTAATTTATTATTTTTCTGGATACCCCTCTCCCCAGAAAATGTGCCCTTTTTAACGTATTCAAATTATTAGTGGCCTTCGAGTAATTTTAAATGTAGTAATATTTTACTCTCAAATTTTGATGATGGCATATAGACTGGAAACTTTTCCCTGAATCAATGGCATTTCAGAATGTTTTTTCGGAAAATATGATGCTGTAAAATAGTCGCGACAATATCTAGTAACATTTAGTGGCGTCTCGGGATAGCGGAATAACGTGTCCATTTTTCACACCGCACTTTCTGCTGTTCTCACTTATTTATATTCATTTCCCTTTTAAATATTCGGTTTGTTATCTCTCGCACCTATGGAATAATTCTCTTTGCTCAGCCGCTCCGCAATTGCCCGCTGGAAAATGTAACACCCATTTTGAATCGCCGCGAAAAGCTCGCTTGGATGGATTCTGACGTTTTTTTTAAAATGTGGTTTTTACCTTATCATTTCGATTCAATGATTTTTTGTAACCTTCGTATTCAGTAATATTGTATTTAATATCTAACTTCCGAGAAATAACTTGTGTATATTTTTTATCAAAGCTTTTTGCTTTCAATATTGTCGGTAAGGGTTGTGTGATGTGTCAGTGCATTTATGAAAATTTTAATCAATATTTTCATTCATTTTGGAAAAAAAAACATGCAGCATGCGAGTTCACAAGTATATATCATCGTCCTGGATTGATGTGTTAGTAATTTATGAAATTGTGTTGCAAATTTTCTTACATATTTTGTAAATATATAAATACGAACTAGGAAAAAAACCGGATGATTTTGCTTTACCTGCTTAAACCCCTAACTATTAAACACTTAACATAGGAAACGATGCTGTTCATATTGAATGGTTCATTTCGATTTTTTTTTTAAATATACGACATAAATAGGTATGTACCACGCTTTGTAATGCAGCGATTTCAAAACGTAGACTATAGCCAAGGGAAGCGCGAAAAAAATGACAGTAATTTAATTTTCGTAATATAATATATATAATTAATTAAGCATGCACTTATAAATAAACTGTTAAGTCATCATGTAACAGGAAGACTACAGTAAATGAATGCATGTTTTATGCATTATTTTTTTTTGACATTTGCATACAATTATTCCTAGTATTTTTTGTACTAGGAGCGGAACAATTTAAAAAGTGGCGTGCTCAAACACCCTGGTTTGCAAATGCATAAAAAAATGATGTTATGGAAATTCAATTTACAAAAAAATTGTTTGACGTATTCATTGTCAAAAAATCTGAGCCAGAGTCATTATTGATTAATTTTGTGCTAATTACAAACCACATCAATCGTAAACACAATTTTATATAAAAAAAAAACACTGACTGAATATCATAACATTTAAAATTCGTCTAATGTAATATGTAGTAAGAGTGGGGAGGCGCCTACAACATTTTTTTCGAAAGAGAGTTAGTAGCATAAAGTTCGGAAACCACTGCTGTATGATGATTTATAATTTGATGGACCTATGAGATTTACGTTATAAACCGGCACAATAGCCAATTATTGTATTTAACGTCTTAATGTTACGGTAGAGAATTATTTCATTAGAAATAACTGTAAGTACAATACAATTTATGGTGGTAAAAGTACCTCTTCTGAACAGTCAGCTGGTTCCTGATATCCAATATGTGTGTGATGTTGTCATGTTTGGCAAATAAGTGACAACTGTTCTTTTTTTAATACTGAATATCATTATCATTGATGGCTTGTCAACAATTGGCGAATCTTAGCTTACTCGTCGAATATTCATAATCTTACACATGTTATTTACCAATACACGACCCGAGTACTACAGGGTTCTAAGTGTATATGTTGAGCAAAGAAGAAGTAACAATGCGGCAGTTTTCCAAGTACCATTATTGGTATACATTGTTATTTTAGTTTCGTCAAAAATTTTCACCTAGAACCTTGTAGTACTCGAATCCTTCGGCCGCCCTGGAATACCGGTTTCAAATTCTCCGTCCACCGATGTTAAGGTCTGACAATTCATCTGTGATTTCATATTTGATATCTTCACTTAGCATGAAATATAAACAAGTCAATTTGTAAAATACATAAATCCATAGATCAAAAAAAGTTGTGTAAAACTCATTTTGCAAATAAATATCTTACCCATAATTGTATAAATTAATTCAAGTAGGAAAACTGTATTTTCCATTTTCTTTCGTCCTCGTAATATCTTTACCTTTATATTCCAAAAATATCCTGAACGTGATAATGACAGTCACGTAGTAGTTTTTTTTTGCAAGAATTTAAGAGTAAAAGTGTATAGGCGGCAGAGGTGCTCAAATCATGTTTTATTTTGTACCTACCTGTTGTGAAGTGCGTCGAGAGACTATGCGAATGTTCGTTTCCTGAATTGGTTGGTACAGACAATGAATGAGTATTTGTCTCTGGGGCCCTGTCGCCTCTTGTTTAAATATATATTCAGTAAATAGATGTAAAAAAAAGTATGACAGATAAAAGAAATGAGTTACAGTGTACACGACACCTTGCCGCGAAGACAGGCAGTTGAGCTAAACCAGCGGTGCTCTTTTTTGTCTAAATATATTCAGCGGCTATTTTGTGGTATTTAATTAAAAAAATATTACACAGTGCTTTTTCTTTTGTACAAATATTATTCTGTATTGAAAATATTTTTTGTTTTTTGTAGTAAAAATAATATTGGGTACTGTGCATTGCATATTTTTAAAATTCTATATGAAACCTGAAACACATCTCAAACATTGCATTCATGTAGCTGATTTTATTGACGATGCCGACATGTGAAACTTGATCGGCGACCAATAATATTAATGCGACCCTTATTTCAGTCGGAGCGTATCAAATTGAAAGATATTATTAATTATCGAGAAAATATTAATCGGAGAAAACAAACTCGTAGAACCATAAAATAGTAAAACAAAATCAGTCCTCTCAAACTGATTATTCAATTAGGTCATTATATTTTTTTAAGTACCTTGTTTTATATATTTAAAGAAAGAATACATACTTACATCCTCAAAAAACGTTAAATTCATATCGTATGATCCTAGGTTAGGTTACAGCTAGGGCATCCAATCCCGGGATTGGGGATCCGTAATCTCAGGATCCCGTTCAATTTTCTGATCCTGAAATCCCGGGACTGATACGGCTGCGATTTCGAGATTGAGAAATATTGAGCAAATTCCGAAAATTGACACAAAATTGGAAAATCGAGAATTTCAGATTCCTCGGTGAGCTAAAAAAAACAAGGTTCTGTGACAATCTGGGAAAAAGTATTATATACTAAATCGAGGTTTTGCGAATTGATGATTTCAAATTTCTCGGTGAGCAAATCCCAATCCCGGGTTCCCGGGATTGAAAATTAATCAATTATGGGATTGGAAAAAGGCTTCGGGATTGGATACCCTAGTTACAGCGAAACTGTATTTTAAGTGAAATTTCATTTTCACACGTGTTAAAATTTTCACTAACGCAGGCAGTGAAACTGTATCATACAGTGGATTTATAATTTCACTGCTTAGTATCAGTCAAACATTTCAATTGGGAACAAGAGAAGGTTTAATAAAAGGCCTATATTTTTTATAGCAGTTTAGCCTTCGTCCTGAAATGAGATTTATTTAGAACAAAATCTAGAAATGGGATTACCATTTCATTAAAAATGGCTTTTAAGTCATTTACAGTCCTTTGTAGTCGTTGGGCCAAGTTGGGTCGGTACAAGGTTTCACGAAACATAATTGTAATAATCGATGCAATACTAAAAAAACTAACCCAAAGAAAGAGATTGCATGTTGAATATAAATGAATCAGATTATGTCGATACCCCAGTTCCAGAGTGCACTTTGTCTGAATTTGGCAGTATCGATTTAAGTATGAAAATTGTTTAATAGTGAGCAACCGCGACGTAATCATTCTACTTTAGATTCTAATGAAGCATATAATATTGAATGTGAAAAATGTATGTTTTCTGAAACACTTTTCATACTTAACTCGATATTGCCAAATTCAGACATAGTGCACTCTGGAACCAGGGTATTGATGTGATTTCCATTTTCTTTACACAACTTAATAATAATTATCATTGACAGTTTGAAGAAGAATATATTTTCACTAGTGACAGTCAGTGAAGATATATAAAACTCAATTGAAAGTGTAGTCAATGCTTTCTCTGCAACATAATATATAAAACAAGATTATGAAACTTGTATAAGGTTGATATTGTTTTCCTAACCGATATCGCATGCAAATATCTGATTTATGTTAAATATCGGCTATGGTATTTTTCCGACGAACCATGAATATGGTTATATACCACTGTTGTGTACCAACAGAAATACGACCACACTGACACCACGGAAATTTTAACAGCTTGAATTAATAATTCAAACAAAAAAGGCAAACAAAACAGTTTCGTTTTTCAAAGGATCGTCAACTATGGGCGCTATATTTCTCTTGGAAAATTGTTTTGGAATGATTTGCTTGCACAATTGTGGATTTTTTTGCTGTCTGCGTGTCAACCCAACGGCATCTGATATTTCTCATGTTTTTGATAACAGACAATTAATGATAATGAAATTTGCCAGATTGCACTGCATATAAAATAACGATATAACGATTCAGTTGCTGTAATGGCGTATCTGTTTTTGTATACAAACTGTTTTTTTTAATTAAGTGAGACTGGAATTGACTATAACTATAATTAAACGTTATCTATTGAGTTTACCCTGAAAATCAGTACTATGAATATGAGATCTGATCGCAGGGGGGAGGTGGTTGTTTCCATGCGAAAGAAGATCGCGACAACGATTCGTGTTCATAAATACATGTGTCATATTGTCAATAGAGTATTGGTAACAAGTGGAGTAACAGCGTTATAAAATGTTATTTTATATCAAAAATGAACTTCCACAAAGTTACCGCCGGATCCATCGAGTATTGTTCTAATTAGGAAATCGGATGTGAGCAGAGTACCCATGTATTACGGTATGATGTCGACAGTTGTGGATATATTTATTCAATTAATATTATTTTCAACTATTGAAGCCCGTTTCCGAAAAGAAAAAAAAGCTGCAACAAATTGGTACTAATGATACGATTCAATTATTACGCTACAGAGAAGTGTTGCGCAAATTTGCATATCCAATTACTCTCCGAATGATAATTTTGAAGTTTATTTTAATTAGTATCACTTTCCGTGGATTTCAACGTCATTGTTTGATTACCGAATACGAAAAGGTCAGCCATCTGGTATTCTCTCGGTTAGAATTTTCGCAGAAAGTATTATGTAAAATTATATTGCTCCACGGATTGCTTTAAATCAACAAGATTTTTTGAGGAAACATTCCACCGGCTTTATGGAAATTAAAAACGATCCTAACTATGCTAAATAAGATGGTTAAATTTTTGGCCGAATCTGGTAAATAGGTGTAGGTGTATGTTGGTCACTATTTTTTTATATTGCTATTTTCGGAGCACATTGCAATATGTCATATCTAAAATTCTAGAGAACAATGTGTGAAGTGATATTTTACTTTTTTAAGCTATCCTACCGTATTAGCCCAATACGCGATCTGTATAATTCGGGAAAGGATAAAAGTTATTGTTTCAGTTTTTCTAGCGACTGTCAATTTTGATCTTTGTAATATATGTAAATATATTAAATACAATACATCTATCTTTTTCGAATGCGTTTATAGATTTGAGTGTTTCCACGTGATCAACAGTTTGTTTATGAACATATATCACTATTATAATCGAGAGGAGTGTAGAAAAACGATAAATTCAAATGAGGCTAAGACGGCAGCTGTGGCCCGTCACTTTAGCCTAACTCGCCAGGCAGGTCGTGCTCTAAGTCGAGGCGAGAGGCACATTTCATACATCCATTTCTACGCTACGTATTGTTTTTTGTTTACTTTGCCAGGAATCTAAAATGTATTATATCAGAACAAATAATAATTGGCAAGAAATATAAAAAAAAATGAACAATTTAAATTTGCAGCATAAACATCAGCTTTTTAAGCCGACGGAATTCATTTTGGAATTCTACCGGCTAGCACAACCTGCCGAAAGATACTTAATGAGTTTTAGCTGGACGTTGATCGATTTTAATAATTACTTTTTAGGGTGAAACGGCCGTATTTTTTCTGACCGTGTCCATTCCTTAGCGTGAAGTATTGGGATTTATGTTACTGTGAGGGTTGATTGTTAGTCATTATAGCTATAGCCAGCGTTCCATTTTATACAGTGTACTTAAACTTGTGTATATGAAATTTTGAAACATTTCTCTAGTGATTTGGAGTCGGAGTCGTAGTCCTGGAGTCGCGGTGTTTTGGCCGGAGTCGGAGTCCTGAAAAACGAGCGACTCGGACCCATTTTCAAAAAATAATAATTTAATGATGTGTATTCGAACCACAATGGTCCATAGTGTTGACATTGCATGCTTGGCTGACTACAGGTGATCTGATGAAATACATATATATATTTAAAAGTTAAAATGAAATTATTGAAAAAACAAGTCGTTTTTTATTTTAAATCTGGAATCGGACTTGTCTTTTTCTACACGACTACACAGCCCTGCATTTCTCACAACATTTGAGATATGTATTTGCTTTCTTTTTCACTTTATTGAGTGTACATTATGCGCTTGCTTTGATTCAAGTAAACAGCGCGATAGATTAATTAAAACAATTATGAATATTAATATCGATCCCGATACTACTAGCGTCGCAAACCGCGCTGCTGCTATGGTCGCCTCATAGAAAATTGTAACATTGCGTCACTTTTTATACACGCTTTTTTAGTTGTTTTTTTTATTAATCAGATTAACGAGTTATTACAAGAGTAGCGTTTCCTTACTACAAGCCAAAATAACTGAGGCTGAGAAATGTCAATTACTTTAAGCTACATCGTTTTACTCCAGGGTATATAATAGAAAGAAAAACAAATTGCTCAGCTCTCTTGGCCGCAACAATGGCTGGAAAATAATTTCTTAGTCGGAATGGCATCATTGGGATAGGTAAGCCGGGAATATTATTCCGGCAGCCTTTCGGTGACATGTATCTAATGAACCATAAGCCCGGGGTTGAAATAATGATTAATCATTTTCAGCATCGGATAAGAAGTAATCGTTCGGGGTAGGTTCCATAAGTTATTTTCTCTACAATGCCCAGTAACCCCCTTTCGTTCAAGCTCTAAGGTTGTCAGTTCAAATTTCAATTATTAATTTTTAATATACGTGATTGCGAGTATATTTTCATATCACCAGCTGCCCCGCCCGCATTAGATTTAGAGACTTGTCGTGATCAAGGGTAACAGAAATCAGAATATCCTAATCATTATTTTTTAGATTTTACATTAAAACTTAATTCATTCTTAAGTTGAGCTATTGGTACATAAAATTGATGTACATATATGGTATATAAATACATATATCAATCGAAAAATCGATACAGATATACCCGAAATACATACGAGATAAGTTTTGACGTGAGTACGTCTTTAAAATTGCTTCCATAGGGAGACAATCCAAAAAAACGAATGATAACAAAATCGGGGGATACAGTTTGGTGTTGCAGCTTTATATCTATCATCGCTATCCAAAATTCAATTGCACCACTGGATAGCTAAAGAATCAAAGAATTTATTGCGCTATGTTAGGACTGTGATACATCGCGCGACGGAGGGGGAAGCGCGGCCATTTTGAGGTAATTTTGCTGCGTATCGAGATTTCTATTTACTATAACTTTTGACTCGGAAAAGTTACGATGTTCGTTCAAGTTTCAATCGTAAGCTCTCGACAAAATATATTGATTAAAAATAAAGCATTGTAATATTGCGACTGTGACTACTTATAATTAGGTGTTAAAATATAAAAATATATATCAATAATGTATAATGTCGGGCTATACGCGTCAAAAAGCCAAATCGAAATACAGAGATCGTATACGGTTGGAAAGGGCTTCTCAAGAGCAATCGAATAGTACCATTAAAACACCATATGACCGAGTCAAGCAGTGCCGGGAACGTAAAAATGGGGTGTAATATCACCTATTACGAGACGTATTCACGTACAACACACGGCCGTGTCCAAAACACAGCCACACCCCATTTTTTTTGGTAAAAAGTTTGTAATAAGGTTGAATATTTTTTTTAATTCGGTGTCGTTTTTCTTCATTAAAATACATATAAAATCGTTTTCATAGTTATAAATTCTCTATATCTCAGATGGTTCGTGTAGTTTTTTTATATTTCATATATGTATGTACGAGGAACAGCAGTAATTTAGGTACAGCACCCGAGGGGTGGCAACTACCCTCTGCGCGCCCCTGCTTAGGTCAGTGGCTTACAGGAATTTAATATGGTAGCATTTTCCATCTATTTCGAATGAAACATTTTGATTGCGAATCCACACCTCCCTCGTATGTAAACATCAAAGTTTCAGCTTAAACAAGAAATCGTTCAACGTATCCTTGCCCATTTGCAAAGTATTATATACTTGCAGGAATCTCGGTGTCCCACGCAGGATTAACGTCTTATCAGTGTAATCCAAATGCATTGACTTCGGACTTTTAAAATATAAAATAATGTTTGTTACTTGCTACTACGGCATATTGCAATCGGCTTTATCTTTTAAAAAAGTCGAAGAAGTCAGAGAAGTTTTATCAGCCGAAATACATTTATTTATATTATTTATTGATTAATATTTAAAGTAGTGGGATATGTGCACATATTTTATCTGTAATTAACTTATTAATGCGCAATTCGTATCATAAAGAAAAACATACAGATCATTGGCTATCTACAAGAAGTTATTAAGAAATTAATACGTAGTTCGAAACATATTAGTAATATTGAGTTTTATTGAATCAGAAGTGGAACTATCGTAAATTCAATATTTAGTAATGGCTCAAGAAAAAACCCATCATTCTGAAACGGTATGAGTGAGTTTTATTGGCTATTTTATTGGATTAGTGATTTATTTTGCCGGCCAAGATTGGAATATAATACTGTTAATGAGTCAGTTGTAAACTATGATAATGTTAAATTTGAATCGTTCAAACTATGTACATTCTCACAGATTTTGTCACTAACGACCCGGGTTTCGCCTTTCGGCGTCTTCAGGCATTCAAGTGCACGGATGAACTTGAACTGACAGTCAGTTCAAGTCAAGACAGGACAGTCAGTTCAAGTTCATCCGTGCACTTGAATGCCTGAAGACGCCGAAAGGCGAAACCCGGGTCGTTAGTGACAAAATCTGTGAGAATGTACATAGTTTGAACGATTCAAATTTAATATTGAAATTCCACCAAGCACCTTCAGTCGAAATCTTAAATTATGATAATGTTGATGGTAAATAATTCAATATTCAATTGTTAGTTTAGTAATTCTTGTATTATAAAAATTAAAAGACAACTGCAAATTATTCAATCAATTTACTCTCTTCGTCCTTCGTGTTTTCGTATTTAAATGGTTTACGTTTATCGAAAGTAATATTAATTATACTAGTAACGTACGTACATATCGCTTTATAGGGTTGCAGTCAATTATAACCGACACTATATTTGGACGCCACTGAAGTTCCATTTATTTAAATTGATATGTTGGAAAATATAATAATATGTTGGCACGCCTGAGCATGAAAACGGAGTGAGCACAATGGATGTCGATAATATCAAAATTGAATTAGTGTGACGACGATTTTTTTTACTTGATTGAAACAGAAATACGCTCGGATCGACGCTTGATTGAATTCAAAACGATTCTGATTTCTTTACTTGTATGGTTTATTCGGAAATATTTTGCTACGGAATGGATGTATTATTATTACTCTATTAAATTAAAATCAGTCCGGGCAAATATTTAATTATGAACGTGAAGTCAGTCTGGTTGAGTTTGAATTTTTCCAGTAAATAAATATACAACTAGGTAATTAAGTATTTTTTCCGAATGCTTCGATAGTTTTATGATTCAAGAAGTTAGATTCGATCTCAAATAGTAAAACGATATTTTTTATCATCTCCGTCGAGTTTTATGATTGGCCTTATAGAGTTTTTTTTATTTTTATTTTAAGATTTCGACTGAGGGTGCTTGGTGAAATTTTAATCGTTCAAATTTTGTACATTCCCACATGTTTTGTCGCTAAGGGCCTGGGTTTCGCCTTTCGGCATCTTCAGGGGCTCAAGTTATATTATTTCAAAGATTTCAAACTCACTAGCCAGCTCTCTAGTTTTATTCCTTGTAGATGAAATATTGAATATTTTAATGTTATACGTCTTTTCGCAATTTTAGTGACATTGTGTGCACCGTTATTGTTTGATATAGATTGATTCGAACATATATAGCGATCATGTTTGAATAATTTAGATTTTGTTTCCGTGAATTCCGACATTAATGATTCGTGCTTCAACTTCTAAGCCTCAGATCACGTATTGACCGAGACTTACGAATTTTTAATTATTCCATTTTGCTATGCCACAGTACGCTATTAAGACAACATATGTATTTGTTTTGAATACATCTATCTTCTATCTGTATATATAAAACAAAGTGGGGTTATTTACACCACGTATATCGAGAATGGCAGCACGGATTTTAATGATCTTTGATTTATTAAATTCGTATCCGCCTAGAATAGCAGAATAAGCATTAAAACATCGGAAAAATATCACGGCAAAGAAATTATGAAGAAAATTAATATTCTCATACAGTTTTCAAATGACGAACAGCTTGAAATAATGAAAATGTCGTTGTATGCAGATTTCATCCGCTAGATGGCGATGTTTCTAAAATTCATTTGTTTCTGCTTCTTTTGCACACGATTGACTTTTAAATAATTTTAAATTTAGAGTGGATTAGAATAAAAAAAATTGATGATATGAAATGAAAACGAAAGAAAATCGGATAATATTGAAATAAGGTTATGTTTATAATTAGGTATGATATTTTTTTTGACAACAATATTATGCTGTTTGCACGAACTGTTTGCTCTACTCTGAGATGTCACGTTATTACACTTGGAAAGCTACATCGAAGAAATTTTAACGTCGAAAGCAAGGCGATGCGGTTCCTGATTATCCGAATGACTACTGATGCTCTTGGTTTGGTCGCATTTACACAGTTCATCCAAAAATTACGAATGCTTCTACTTGCATGTCAACAGCTCAATTTGCTTGAAAATGATACTCATTGGGACATGACAATCGCAGAAGAAATTGTTTCTGAATCTCCAAGTCAGATACGCACATTATTTTCTATCATTATTTTGAAATGCTTCCCATCGAATCCCCGTGAACTGTGGAACAAGTACAAGGATGACTTGTCCGAATACATTTTACATCGAATTCGTGTCAGTTCAGGGAATCCCGATCTCGAGATGAGTGAAGAGATACATAACCAGGGTTTGCCTTTGGTCGAAGACATGTGTTACCTTATGTGTGACAGTTTGTTAGTCAAGTTAGGAATGCAAACGCCAAATCGTGGAATGAACGACGCTTTCAATCGAGAATCGGAACGTGAACGTGAATATGATCGAGATGCATTGAACGAATGTACCACTGTCAACAACAGAAGGAAATGTACGATACGTTAATGAAGGTAATTGATGATGGAAATGGTGGCTTATTTTTCCTCGATGCGCCCGGTGGAGCTGGGAAGACATTCCTCATGTCATTGATTATGGCCACTGTTCGTGCGAGATAAAAAATTGCTGTAGCAGTTTCTTCTTCTGGAATAGCGGCCACGTAGATAGGATGCCGAACGGCTTATTCAGCGTTGAAATTGCCGTTAAACCTTCAAACCACTGAAAAACCGACATGCAAGATTGCGAAACACCCAGCAATAGCAAATTTTTTGGTAGCAAATACAATCATCTCCTGGGATGAATGGACAATGGCGCACAAATGCGCATTGGAAGCACTCAATCGAACTATGAAAGATCTGTGCAATGACTCAAGATCTTTTGGAGGCGCAATGATTGTACTATCTGGCGATTTCCGCCAAACACTACTAGTCGTTCCAAGATCGACCGCTGCCGATGAAATAAACGCTTGCCTCAAAGAAACTTCAGCTGACGACAAACATGCGAGTTGCATTGCTAAACGATCCATCTGCCGAAGATTTCTCCAAGCAATTGCTGACTATTTATTTATTGTTAAAAATTTAAATTACAGTACATCACATAACAGCTGACGCCAATTCGCCATGTACTTGAAAAATATAATCACTAAAAATGTCCACTTCTCTAGGCAATGCGTTGATCAATCTAACGGCCCTTGGAACTGGTGACTCATACCTCGAGGCGAGGTACAAGTTTTTAGAAATAAAAGTTTTTGCTCATAGTTTCGCCCACGTAAGAATAAATTGGGAGCATGTAAATTAATAGTCATGAGAATTTGAGGATTATTAACTCGACCCCGAAGTAGAAGAGAAAAATGCTTTAAGCTTGAAAACGATCTTCGACTATCGTCGGTAACGACCGTGTTCCTGTTGACGAATCGAACAGATTGATTTCGTTTCCGCCGAATTTTAGCAATTTCGTCTCGACGAAGGACGGCTTCATCAACAAAATATTCCCAAACATCTAATCAAAAAAAATCACAATTGGTTGAGTGAACGAGCAATTCTTGCGGGGAAGAACAAAGATGTGGATCATTTAAACTTCACAATTCAAAACAAAATCAAATCGTTGGTCCACTACATTTCTTCAAATCTATCGAGCGTGTAACAAACGAAGACGAAGCAACCAACTATCCAACTGAATTTTTAAACTCATTGGATCTGCCTGGCTTGCCACCGCACAATGTACAACTAAAGGTTGGCTCGGTAGTCATCATGTTTCAAGTTATCAAGTTAACACAACATTTATTGATTCTGAGGCGTTACGAAGTTCGTTGGGTCAGCTATTTTATAAATATATTACATACCTGTCGAATCCTATTTTTTTTAATCGGTGATAAAAGTCAATAAGACATTGTTAACTGGAGGTGAAATTGACATAAACTTCGATTGTAATACCAAATTTATACGGTTTTGTTTATCGTAGCACTTATTTGATGTAATAAAGTGATTGATTGATATGAATCTCACTTGGAAAATAATTATCACTACCGGTAAAAGTTTTCCCTCTAGCGACATTCGAACTGCGGAGTGTTGCGAGAGTCGAAGGGCCGGCAGGGGAATCGTTGTCTAAATAAAGATTATTAGTAACAACCCGAGAACTCTGAGAGCGGTGAAAGTTCAACTCATTATTGAACCCCTCCCAGCATCAAAAGACATTCCGTGAAAAATAATATAAGCTGTGAATGTACGAGTGTGCGAGGTACGAAGTATTCATTCTATTGGGCCGCGGCGACGCGATAAAGGTATAAAGGTTCCCGTCTGAAGTTTCACAGAAGTCATTTGCATATCGACATCGAATACAAAAGCTGCATCGCCCGTTTGGAGTCCAACTCGTAATGGATGACGGTTCATTTAATACAAAAAAGTAAAAAAGTAGCAGGAGTATTTTGAACGACCGAACAATATTTCCGTTTTTTCTTGCATATATTAAAATTGCCACAATACTATAGGTGCCAGAGTTTTAGAATGTTAACTGTTCGTCATTTAGAATAATATTTTTTAATTAATTCAGTTTCAAAAGTAAGCTACCTCCGTTCTATTCCTTCCGCAGCAAGTCAGCTCCGTTGTAATCAGGAGCCACCGACATACATGACAGTGTTATACTATTGACTCTATCGAGTTCAGATAAAGCAGACTAATCCTTTTTATCTTGTCATTCAACCATTTTAAATTGATAAAACCACTTCAATTAGGACGTAGATTAACTGATATAAGTAATAAATTGAAATTTATATATTAAATAGCCGGTGACATGACATACGCGATAAAGAAAAAAATATTAACGATATTTTCAATAGAAGCGTCAAGTTTTTATTAAAAAACCATCGTGATATTATTATCTTGTGCAGTGATTATGTATGTACTAGGGATACTGAACGTTTTATGTATGGACTGTAAATGCTTACTAATAAAAAAAAATGTTTAATGAATCGACTTCCTACGAATGAATGGTTCAGATGATGACACCTGCTTGGAAGTAAAAATAATTTTGTTGCTTAATCTATCTATCAAGTCTTCAAAAAACTATTGGGCATTTTCTTGAATTGGAACGTGGGCGTACTGGACAGCCTCCACCTACGTAAAGTTGTCTCTACCGAATAATTGTACAGTTTTACATTATGAATTATTATAGGCATTACTCACTACTGAGTTTTTAAAAGGAAGACATGCAAATCTCCTTACTATTTATTTGACTTCGTAATAATATGTTGTTTCCACGACGACTACTGTGGCGGCGTTATACTCTTCGTAATAATTGAACTATTAGTCACGTTGATGTTATTCAGTGGTCGTCTTCCGCCATTCCTTACGCGCGAAGCTCACCTTTCTTGGTGTAGAGACGTGGTTACCTGAATAACCAACAAGTAGATGCGATATGATGAAGTCGGTGCAGGCCGCTGCGACAACATTCACTTTCTGCCCAACTTAACCTTGCACTGACGTAAGCCCCTCCGCGTACTCGCAACAATGTTGACATTTAACTTAATTACGCCCGTACAAATACTCCACATAGTACCCCACCGTTAGTGTTAAGAATGGTATATTTTTATATTTATTGTTTTGTTGATTGCAAGTACAGCAATTGTTATGTAAACATTGTTTATAATGTTTAGTTATTGTATGATTCACTAATAAACATACTCATTAAATCAGTGGCGTAGCAAGAGGGGCGTGGTAATGGCGAATCGCCCCGGGCAGCACATTTTTGGGAGCGGCATTTTCAAAAATACATACAATCGTTTTCGAGAAATCATATTTACACATAAAAAATAAGCCACATGTAGTAAAGACTCCTAGTTCATAGATTAAAAATACTAGAAGTGTTTAAAAAACAAAATTAGAGGACATATTGGGGGGCGGCAAATTCAAGGACAGCTCCGGTCTGCAAGACTTCTTCCTACACCACTGAATTACATACATATTCGTTTTTTTTATATCACGTCTACTCCCAACGAGGGGGATGTGGTATCTCAACAGAAGTGGTTAGAGAGAGATGAAAATGTCACCAATTCCATTTGATACACATCCACGGGCGATTTAAATATTAATATTTGAATGTTTCCATTCGGGATCCACACACACCTACGTCGTCAGTTTGAATTGTTCTACGCCCTATTTTCAGAAAGTGGAACGTTAAGAAGGCCTTGAAGGGTTATTAATTTTTTTGATTTATTCGGTATAAGTGAATAAATGAGGTAAGGTTGGTATACCTTGTAATCCGTTATGTCAGTGTTTCTCAACCTTTTTACACATGCAGACCACTAAAAATAGGAGAAGGACCGTATGAATAAAAAAATATTACTTATTATCTATTTTAATAACTAAAATACGATGTGAAAACGTGTTGTACTGCTGGAGTTTCAAATGATGATTATTATTATTGCTTGAAATTTTAATATGGGCGTTAAATTTTTGCGGTATATAGAAATCTCTGCAGACCTTCGGGTAGTCTACGGACCGCCGGTTGAAGAACACTGCGCTACATGATGTAGCACGCTAACATAATCATGACGGTGGTTGTTATTGCGTTATGGTGAGAGGCTGCATCGAAACATTTTTCAATATTTTGAAAGAAGAGCCGGGTTTTTGTAACACATGCTCACTGTCAATCGTGAGGCATTGATGTTTCCCCGAGACAACGAGGTTGATAGAATTGGGCTCCGCTACTTAACGTTAGGGTTGGTAAGTGTGTATTTATTTTTTACTGCCCTACATGATTGCCAATATAAGCTCGTAAAACTAGGTATATAGTTATTTATTATGGTTGTAATAATCCGAGCTTATTACGTTTGAAGACATAGGCTATAAAATATATGTACGATATCGATAAAACGAATCAGTTCACCGGTTATTTTTTTAACCCTCTTCCGCCAGCAAATTTTATGGATCGTTGATATTAGAAAACGGTACGGACATTTTTACGGTCGCTGTAATATATTATGAAATAGCCATGCAGTACTTGAGTATCGCAAGGAAAACGTAGATATAATCGGCACACTTCTCATGATTTAAATTGTAAACGCCCAGTTTAATTTTCTTTTAACTATAAGATTAACTATCAGTGCCCTAATTTATTAAATTTGGAGAGTTTTATCTTTGTTATATAGAGTAATATAGCGATTTAAATACGTATATGTACACGGCTTTAGCTAGGTTTTAGTCTCGTCCAGTGATCGATCAGGAAAGGCCACTAAATCAAGTAAAAAAAACCTCTACGGAGATATTTTCCCATTTGTTTTTACAGCTCATGTCTCAATTTTTAGAGCAATAATCAGATCTAGAAATATCTTTATCACAAATTTACTCAAACATGAACTACGGTTATATTATTTAGTTATGATTGATGTCCATCCAACATACGGGAATCTAACCAAAACATTTCGTACATCTAAGCAATGTTTATATATTTTTTACTATCGTCTTTGGGGCAAGGCTTATGTACAAAACTCTCTTCGCAAAAATGATGGGCGGTAGGCTCTATCTGAACAGGGATTCAAAATTTAATATTGTAGGAAAGGGATTATGAAAAACAGAATAAGCCGAGAGAATTGCACGAAATAAGCAGGCAATGTTGACACGTCTCTCATTATCACGACTGGACACTGCCGACGTCATCCTCCGCTCAGAATTAATTCATATTCAAATTTGTGGCGCGGTTGGTAAAATTTGTCACTTTGCTTTGACCGACTTCGCGCCTACCGGCAGTTAGTCGACTGGCAGTTTTGCATTTTGGGCTATTTAGGGTCATTACCGAAACAAAAGGGCCACTCTGATATGGAAATAATAATCATAACCTCTGTTCCGGGGTAGTTTCGGGCCGTTCTAAATAGTTTGGTATGTAGATGTCACGCAGGCTAATTTTATTCCTCTGAATGGGAAATAGTACACATGCCGGCTCTCCGCGTGCATAATTTGTTGATTCGAGTATTTTACGAATATTGTAGAAACAATCAATTTCAATCGAAATGGAAAATCTTATAGAAATGTTAATTTTATTTTAAACCGCCTAACGAGATAAAAAGATCCAACGATAATATAAATGTTTCTATTCGTCAACAGTTTAGCAATATGAATGTTTCCCACTGTTCACTCACTTACTCGTGCATTTTTTTTTGAATTACTCTCAATCACTGTAAATTGTCTTACTACTAATGCATGCATTGTTGTAAAGGTCTTAATGTAGTTCAGGCAGTGGCGTAGGAAGGGGTCCCGCCACCCGGAGCGGTTTATGAATTTGCCGCCCCCCCAAATTTCTTCATTTTTTAAAAATAAATTCTACTATTTTTTTAACTATGAGATTATATTACTGATGGCTTAATTTTTTTTATGTATAAATATAATTTATTGAAAAATATTGTACGCGTTTTTCATTATATTTTCTTCTGATTTTTTTTTCTCTCATATTGTAAAATCAAACTGCAGGGTAGGAACTTTGTGTGTCAAAAAAAATATTATGCAATGGTCTTTTTTATTATGTTTGGAGGAAAATGGTTAAATATTGCTGTTATTATTAGTATTCATTCTACAAATAATAAATGAATTTAAAGTTGTAAGTTAATTCAAAAAACTAGATACTATATTTTATTTTATAAACATAACATTAGGCAAAAAAACATGGAAATATAATTTCTGGATTTTCTCTTCACAAAAGTCGTTAGTAACATTATCAACATCTATTTCATCTGACAATTAAAATTTTATTAAAAGTATAGCTGTGGTGCTGAAATCCTTATCGTAGTCGGAAAAAACTTACGACTCCGACTGCCGCCACCAAAATAGTACATTTTGTCAGTGAGTATCACAGAGCACAAATTAGAGGAAGAACAAAAGTGAAAGGGATATAGCTGACATTGGTTCTGTTTATATATCAATCACTTTCAAAATTTTCTACTAATTTTCGAAAATGCCGTCCACATAAATGTGCCGCCCTCCCCGCACCCCTATTTCTACGCCACTGAGTTCAGGGGTGTCCACTATTTTTTTCATGGGATCTGAAAACCTTACTTGCGATCTGTAGTAATACATACGCATATAGATACTATTATTACTATTGTTTTTTATAATTTTCGTTTGTATGAAGTTTTTTTTTGGACGGAAATTGAAAAGCGCTTGGTAGATAATAAGGTTTACATAAAAAAATCTTAGACAACTAAGTACATTAGAAATTATTCCTTCCAAATTAATTATTTGTGACATTATTAATAACTGATTTTTACAATCTAGACATTATGTCGTTGAAAAAAAAAGCCGTATAAGTATTCTAATTTAATAGCCTTTTTATATTTAAATCGAATTATTCGTTCGAATATACTTTAAATCAAAAATTGCTTAATACTACAATCCGATTAAAATGACGAGATTTTCTGTTTCCTTGATAATAATTATTTACGATTATGTTTATACTTACGCATTCATTATTTTTTAGCGTCTGCGTTTGTCATCAATTTAAAGACAGGGCAGGACTGTGGAGTTGTCGGAATCTTACGACTCGGTTATTCAAATTTTTAGTCTATTCATCATATTGATTGTTGAAATAATGACTATGAAATAGAATTATTCTACATGATCTTTTTGATGATCTGACGGTATGCATCTACAAATAATTGAAAAAAATCAATTCGAAGTCGGTTTTTAATTTAAACCCTGAGCCAGTCTTTTCTCCCTGACTCCACAGCCCTGTTTAAAGATTTATCATATTCGTCATCGCGGCGAACTTGATTCCGTCGAGGATGGACCACGGCAAACATATTAAATTTGTTGAACGTGTGTTTATTTGAAAAGCAACAGCTTTTTATTACGGTGCATATTTTGCAGTGAAGCGTAAACAGATATAAAATAATACTTGTCCCTCTTATTTATTTAGTCGAAGTGCCGTCAATCGTAAAACGAACGAACTCAAACCGTCGCCGTAAAATATTATAATAACACCTCGAAAATTATCGCACAATAGTGAGGCTTAACCCGACGGAGTAATAAAAAGGTGAAGGAAACAATAAAACGATGACAATAAGTCGGTAACTATTAACTCGGTCGATGTTTAATTATTTTCTTCAACGTTTCATATAAACACACAGTAGGTATGTATAGAGCAGGTGTAGGTGTTCACAACATGTGTTTCGCGGAACTCCGGCGTTTTCTTGACGAAATTTGACACTATTATATTTGGAAAACCCAGTTACAAACCGTTAACTAATTTCAATTTTCTTTTTGTTTCAGCCATTCCATATCTAGATCTGGTGGACTTAGAGAATGGCTACCACGGCCTGATCAAGGAGAATGAGACGATTGTGGAGGTCACTCCGACCATCAGAGCCAAAGGAGACATCTGCTCTTTCCTGATCCTCAACAATAAACATCACGGGGAAGCCCCATTCGAGGTATTAACTGATCTGATGTATTGTATATTTGATACTACCTTTTCTTTGTTAATGTACCTTTCAATGTTTTAATAAGTATCAACAAAAATGTTCTCATCTAACTTTCGGTAAGATTTTTTCATTATAAATATGAATAGTGAAAACTGAAGGCCGTAATGATTATTAACTTTTTATTTATTTTAAAAACATACTCTTTTTTCCACTGAGGCTTCATTATTTTTCCTACTTTTCAAATTGAACAGTAGTTCTCAACCATTTTTTGATCTGAATAAATAAAAAAAACAATTAATGTAAGAACCAGAAATTAATTCGAAATATATATGTGTAGTAACAGTAGTGCAGGAACTAACTGAAGACTCCGGCTTTAACCCTCCAGAGACAAAGCTTTTTTCGATAAAAAAATATATTTTTTAAGCCATCCTGAAGTCACGGATAACTTTTATTCCTAACAATAAAAAAAATAATAATCGCAAAGTCGTATAGAAACCCCGCATGACCATATGGTCATGCTCATACTTTTATTACTGTGTAATATTGTTTACGGACAGTAGTAAGGACGAGCGTGACTGTATGGGCATGCAAACATTCGGGGTTGAAATATAACAACTTTGGATCAACATAATTTCAATACTATTAGCAAATATTAGCAAAAGAACTGTGAAAAATTTGATGTTTTGATAAAAAAATAACTAACAGTTTCAAAGAGTCCATTAAAAAAACGGAAATTCAAAAAATCACATGTGCTTTTGGTCGCCGTTTCTGTCCCCGCGGCTGATGACTTACTGAAGCCTGTACCCTTCTTAACCAAATATGAGTGAAAGCACATATATTCAGGTAGAAAAAGAATGAATAGTGGGATCAACAGACAACGGTGTTTATGTGACCACATGGTCACGCTCGTCCTTGGAGGGTTAAATAGAAAAAAACAACTACTCTGATTTTTTTTTTCCTCATATATCCGTTTAACTATCATATCTGTATACCATCAGATCATTCTAGTAGATTTCATCAATCCATGTGATGAATAAAGTAATATTTTTTTAATATACTTCTAAATTATTTTTCTCCAAACCATGACTCGATTCCGACTCCACAGCCGTATTACCTCTAAATTACTTTTTTAAATTAAAAAAAAAACAATATCAAATTGATGGAGGTTTAAGCACTTGGACGAGTTAGTGTCAAAGCTCATGGAGTCTCCTTCATTGCTGATGTTATTTGGAATCCTTTTAAATAGTTGTCGACCTAAGGGCGTCATCACTGCAGAGGCGAGCAATCCAAAGCGAAGCCAGCTCATGTGGCCACCATATGCATTTTTTAAAATATTGTATATACTTACACCTAGTATACATAAATATATACAATATAAAGAAGGGGTCGTGTTTTCCATTATACAAATTATATTTTTTTTAACCAAACTATGGGGAGAGCCAGTTGAGCAAAATTAAAATTGCTCTCGGTCTAAAATAATGTTTAGGTATTGTCTTATTGTTCTTCTTTACATAACTACATAATGGATAAACTTAGAAATCAATGTTTTCATGAGATTTTTCCAAGCTAGCATTTTGTTTTTCAATTTTGGATGATGTATTTTTTCTTGTATTGTGCCAGGTTGTTGTTACTAATGGCAACGAGGCAACGTTGCGGGTTCGTCACAGCTTGAACTGCGAGAAAAGACGCAACTATAAGTTTGACATTGCTGCTGTAGGCTGCGATGGAAGCTATTCCAACACGTGAGTATACATCTGTCATTCCCAATACTTCCTTATTTTGAAGAAGGGTTCTACTAATTTCTTTCATTGCTATTGTATCGAGCAATTTATACCTGTTTTGTATGAATTGTAAAAATCATTATATTTGGAAGTATAACATTAGTCAAGTACAAATTTGATTGCTTTAGAACCCTTTTAAGCCAAATTCATTTTGATTTTACTAAAATGTTTTATAAATTGAATTAGTAGGTATTATAAAGCTCTTATAAGCCTATAGACTTATTTGTTTGATGTGGAAACATCTATGTATCACATGAAAACAAAAACAATTAAATTATCACTATTAAAATTGTTTAGAGTAAAGTCTGATGTCAGTTGACTTAATTTTTGTTCATGTTTTTTGCGTGAATTTTAGAACTGGTCAATTATGGCCCAGCTTTTTACATTACTGTGTCGGCCATCCGTGGCTTGAGAATAATTTGCAACCTGAGAACTGCAAGGTTCTAAGTGTAGATTATTTTAAAACTAAAGTAACGGTGAAGCAGTCTTCCCAGTACAATTAATGGTATTCATTGTTATTTTTGTGTCACCAAAAATCTACACTGAGAACCTTGTAGTTCTTCAGTTGCGAATTGTCACTGAATTTTTTTTATTTTAGTTACTCGGTATTTTTTCAGTCATTTCAGACAAATTGTTTTCAGAAATAATAATCTTACTATTTAATTATTTTCACAATTATAACATTAGTATTAGATTAATCAAAAATCATTTTACAATATTAAAAAGTGAACTACAATATGTATAATAAATTCGAGCTGACATAAAATAGGTAATGACTAGTGGAATGTCACAAGATGTCACGGTTATTCTTATAAATTGGCAAAACAGCTTTTTTAAAAAATGCGAATTCTTGCCTCATAATAATTATTATAATCGATGAAAGAAATCATATTTTTATAATCCTGTTCTCTATTTGATTTAAGTTATGTAGATTCATGACTTGCTAATTCCTATTGAATAAAAATTTCATCTATGCTTTTTTTTTGGCCATCAACTGATCGTGTGATAAAAAATAATTTCTTAATGTAAATTACAGAGCCGTCGTCCACATAACAGTTGTGGACATAAATGAATACCCACCCGTGTTCGAAGAGTCTTCGTATGTGCGCGAGGTCGAGGAAGGTCGACTATACCCTGAGATCGTACGAGTCGAGGCCAGCGATAGAGATTGCACGCCAAAGTACGGAGACGTCTGCAAGTACGAAATCCTCACTGCTGATCAACCGTTCGTTATTGACAATGAGGGTTAGAAATTTTTTAAACGTTTTAATGCAGTAATCAGATATTGTTGATTCTGTTTATTTTTACAGATACACAAGTAATTGGAAGTTTCTTTCTTGCTGATGTAAATCTGTTTTATTAAATTGAAAAGTGAATTGTTAATGAATGCATAATTCAAGTGCAGATATTATTTACACAACATAATTTTATTTTACAATTCCTAGAAGATCTCAATTCTAATTCTAATATATTTTTTAAATTAAATGTATGAATTTCCAGGTGTGATCAAGAACACTGAACCCTTAGATTATGAGCGGTCTCATAATCACATCCTTTCGGTGGTCGCATACGACTGCGGGATGCGACAGTCTGTGCCAGTGATGGTTACTATCAAGGTTAACCGCCAGTGCAATATGGGATGGAAAGGTAAATATACGAATATGACTTGATATTTATTTCTGTATCTTTTTAAAACATGTCCTCTAGCAATTTAAATCAAATGCGTTCGTGTGAGTAATTCCGTAATCCAACAAGAATCCCTAAACCCAGTCACTCAAATCGTCTTTTCAGAGAGAGAGAGATAAGGATATATGTATTCTATTAAAAGAGGACTAGCGGTTACCTAATTTATTTATTTTGAATATGCCTAAAAGAGATAAGAACATAATATGGATGTCTATCCATGCTTTTGAATACATTCATGAATTAAATAAAAAAATATATGGTGGAGTATCAAACAAGCCTCAAGATTAATATCAATCGTTTTAACCTGATTTCATGACCCTGCCAAAAACATTAAAATTACCAATGTGATAAAATGCCGACCGACGATGTGTCTGCAATAATTACTCTTTTCCAAAGTTATGTCAATTCTGTAATACATATATTTTGTTACAAAACTATAGCTGTATGAATTATGTCTTCATTAAATGTTCTGCGCCAGTGTTTTGTTCTTGGAGAATTAGAAAACATTATTAAAGCGCAATATTTAATTATTTCAGGCGTAGCAGAGCGAGTGGACTATCCGCCCGGTGGTGGACCGCTCTCGCTCTTTCCTTCGGCTATACTCGAAGAGTGCGCAGCCAAGAGGTGTGCTGAAGGCAGTTCGACCGGAACGGCGAGAAGAATAAGAGCTACTGTCACTCTTCGAAGCTCGCACATTGGAAAGGGATGCGACAGAGACACCTATTCTGTGCACAGTCAAAGAAGAATTTGCGGTAAGCGATTGTTGGCTTGCATGAGAGAGAACTGTAACCGATAGTGTGAATAAAATGAAACTTTTATTATGAATACAGTTTAAGATAAAATAATTTTTTAATGATTTCAGGTGCGAATTCACAATCAGTCGACTTATTGCCTAGCCCTGGAGTTGGATCAGAGTGGACCAAGACATTGAAAACAGATGAAGGTACAATGCGATTCATTTTGATATTCCAATCTCTGTTGAAATCCGAACTCGTGGAACAAAAGTCTATGTTTCATTCGGTATTCATTAATCTTCTTAAGAGGATATAGTTCCTTTACGCCTGAAAACAAAGTAAATCGGATAAAGATTGGTTTAAGAAAATGAAAACAAAGTAAATACAGATAAAGATTGGTTTAAGAAAGTGATTTGAGCAGAATTTCTAATTTATCGAATATAATGATTATACAGCCATTTGAAATGTACCATTTTTCCCACTTTTTCTGACTGATTTTAAAGCATAATTGTATCATATATACTTTTGAAAAAAATTGAAATAAAAAACCATTTTATTGTTTACATTTAAAAGCAAAAAAAAATAATAATAATGATAATACCAATAAATGGTAACCATTTTTCGGAGATGCCTTTTCTTACCTACTATGCTTCAGTTTGAGCTTCAGTCTGAGATCGTACGTGGTGTGGAGTGGACGTATCAGATGTTTTATTAAAAAATATTAAATCACTGTTCAACGAATATTAGAGGTAATCAAAAAAACGTGCTATATCGGTTGGGGTTAGGGTTGCCCAAAGCGCTGACAAATAATATTATTATTTATAATACAATAATGTATTTTTCAATAGCGACGCTTGTAAAGACCAGTATTACTTTAGCTCATGGATGTCCAACTGGTAGATCGCGATCGACCGGTCGACTCCAAAGCATAATTTGTTTGATCCCGAAAGCTTCCGTGAATTTGGAAAAAATATACAATTTAAATATAAAATATACAAAAATTGAATTATTTGTAAGCATATACCTATCTAATTGTATGTATTTCGCATTTAAAATAAACATTTCTAAGATTGAAGAAGGGAAAAACCCTACTAAATAAAAATTGTTACAAGAATCATGGTAGAAGTCGATCGCGAGAAAACTTAAGATTGAAAAGTCGATCTTAAGAAAAAAAAAGGTTGGACACCCTTGCTTTAGTTTAATGCAGCGATTTCCAACCTTGGAAGCGTGGACTATTGTAAAAAGAAGCGCGAACAGTCCAAAATATTTATTTACCCTTTAAAACGTGTCTTTGTTACTATATGAAAATAAAGGATGGGGAGGCGCGAAGATATTTTTTTTCAAAGGGAAGCGCATTAACACAAAAGTTGGAAACTACTGGCTTAATGGATAAGTATTTTAAAATAATTATTTGGCAATGCTTTTAAACAGAGATTCTATCTATAGATATTTGTATCTAATAGTAATAATAGATGAATAAAAGCATTTTTACATTGGTATTTATGAATCATTTCTATGTTTCAAAAGTTTTATGCCGCTTACAGATGGGGAAGATTTTCGCTAAAAAAACAAAGTTCGTCGTTTAAACGTAAAAAAAACATTATTATTAGAAACAAAAAAATATTGGAAAAGATGTTAATATGTCACAACCCTGCATGTCATCGAACATGCTAATTGCCAGTAAAGAAAGTTCTCAAACATTATATAAAGAAATACAAATATATCTATGCATTCAATATATATTATTTGAATGACTACTTTTGATCTGGTCTAATATTCATTTAGTTTCTTCCTTATTGAGTTAGACTATAGAATATTGAAGTAAAACTATTTGCATTCAGTAAAATATACACCCAATACTTTTTTTACTCGATTATTTTGGATGGCTCCGTTACGTTTTTTCATACATTTTTGGTACTTTTTTACACGGATTTGAAACCGATTTATCAAATTATATGAAATGAGCTTTTTTTACGCGCCACTTTCTGGAACCAATGTATCATCCTGAGATTTTGGATCTTAGATTCAAAAGGTCAATAGAAATATTTAATAGAATCCGCAATACATTTTAGATGCTATTAATAAAAAATGTAAAGAAGTCACTGTGCGACATGTTCAATCGATTTGTTAACTCTTGCGGCTCGGAGACTAGAAAAATACTTGTCAGCTGATGGGGATCTTTTTTGACCCCAGTGGTTTCCTCATTATTGGCCTTATTCTTATGAATTTCAAAAAAAAAAATAGTCCAATGGCTTAAAAATATCTCTTTGCATCATTCCTCATACATTTTTTTATAAAAATCTGTGGTTTTTTAATAAATAATCATATTTTAAGTTGCGCGTAAAAAAGACGTCATGTCAGCACACATATGAATTGACTACTGAAGAGTGTTCTCAGCGTTCCAAATTATCATACGAACAATCGTTATCGCGGGCGCTAATCAGCTGATAAGCGTTATCGCGTATTTATATAAACTACAAAAGGTCCAAAAAACTATGATATAAGAATACCTTAATTATAAACATTGTATCACCCATATTAACAGCTTAACGACCGTGGACGCGTATTTGAGTCTTTGAAAAACAAAGTTTGCTGGCCGGCGGACACATATATGCGTATAGGCGAAGTATCTGGAAGCTAAGAAAATTAAATTTTGTAAAGATATCTCAATTAGCTTACTAATTATAGTGAATTTAGTAAAATTATAATTTTTGCGAATTTTTCGCAAAATTTTATTTCGCCAGGTGAAATTTTATATAAAAAAACGTGCGGTCGTTAAGCTGTTAAAATAGATATTTACGAAAATGTTGGTATTGGGGTCGCATTTCTTGAGCTTAGAAACGGAAAAGTTAAGAACGATTACTTAACATACAATAATTTAAAAATATCGAAGTTTTTTGTCTCACACGATAAGACATAGTTAAGATAATTTTCGGATTAAATTCATGGTCAACTATAGCGCGAATCAGAAATATCTATCAATTGCAACTTATAATTCTTTTAGAACTCAATACTTTTCTATTTTAATCTTATTATGTCAATATTTTTTATGTTTTAAACTTTTTTATGCAACAAAATTATTTTTCAAAACGTTATTCATCAATATCATAACAAATCATATCAAATCAATATCATAAAAAATAGGTTATACAAAATTAAAAATAAAAACTAATTCAATATATTAGAGAAAGCTTGAGAAATTTGTATTGTATGGTTTGTTTAGCGTCTCTTGTTACCTTTGGCAAAAGCCATCTCATGATTTAATTTATTAGTACGATAGCTTACTGTTGCTTACATGTAACAACACCTCATATGAAGCATTTTCAAGGAATATATAATTAACGTATAGTTTCAGTTACATATAATTGTTGCAACAGATATTTGGGAAAGTAAATTAGATTGTCAGTCTTTGCTATGAAGATAAATAAATACTTATTGATTTTCGTCGATATCTAATATTAATACAAATTGTTTTATATGAAAAACCTTTATAACTGTCTAAATACCCATTCGTGAGTTAGGTGGTATTGTTATTTTTGTAATGAAATAGAAAAATGTTTTGCTTGTTTGGATACTGTAAAAATACGTATTGTGGTGGTTACTTATTTAAGTCAGTGCAATATTTATGCTGTAGGTCAAATTAAAGTTTTGCATTCCTACTGAGTCGCCTTAATTGATTATTTCAGGACACGAATCCGACCAGATATTCTCATTTGACGGCTTAACGACAGCAGCTGTCATTCCTGAGAGTGTGTTAAATCATTCACTAGCGAGCACTTTCTCCATCTCTACTTGGATGAAGCACGCTGATCACCCTGAAATGGATAAGCACAGAAAGGAACACATTATTTGCTTGGCTGACGATCACAGTGAGTATGAAATATTTAGTATTGCAGTGGTGATAGAAGTTATAATTGAAATAACTTTATCCTCAGTGCTTCAATGCTATTGGATTCGTTATGCGTATATATAGAGATTTTTAAAACTTTTTCAGTTTTAAACATGCTATTTATTATATCTTGTACTTACAGAAATGAACCGTCATCATTATGCTCTGTTTGTACGAAATTGCCGATTGATCCTTCTCTTGAGAAGGGACTTTTCCGAAGGAGACCTCAATATCTTCCGCCCTGCCGAATGGAGATGGAAGATCCCTCAGGTTAATATGCAGTCTCAGTGTATACTATTTTTCAAAATCTAAAAATTGTTACAAAGAAATCACAATGCAACTACTTTTACTTCAAATTAATCAAGGTTTCATGATACACTATCGTTTGCTACGTAACATTATTGCTAAATCAAGTAGTTTTATTTTTGTAGGCAATTTCCTTGCCACAGTGAGCGCAAACATGACTATGCATTTGTTTGCGGTTTTATTGAAGTTTTTAACATTTTTTCTACTCACTAGGTATGTGACAATGAATGGCATCATTACTCGGTGAACGTGCGTTTCCCCAATGTAGAGTTGTTTATTGATGGCAAGGCGCATCACGCTGAACCTAAAAATCCTGAAGTCATTGACGACTGGCCTCTTCACCCGACCCGAGGCGTTACTACCACATTAACTGTCGGAGCTTGCTGGCAAGGTAGTTAATAATTCTAATACGGTACATGGATTAAAATTTTATGACTTTATTTTCTTATCGGCAAATTCATATTCTTTTTTTACCAGGATCTGATGCCAAGATGAAGCACTTTATGAAAGGATCATTGGCTGGACTGAATGTCCTCCTTAACACTGTTGAGGGACATCAACAACTTAAATGCTTGGCACAATGCAGAGAGGGACTCAGTCTTGCTCCTGACCTATGTAAGCTATTAATAATTATTCAATTTTTCACCCATCTTTATTTTTATCAAGATGCTTATACAGTGCTAGCCATACCAGTATTAATTTATTATTGATGCCACAATACAACCTTTTAATATTTGTTCATTTTTCGCTGGTAAGGAAGGGCCTGGCTTAAAAAAATTGTCCAATGTTGTTTGGCTTGCCTTTTTGTCTATTTCGTTCTTCAGTGATTTATAACAGCTAATGGCTGAGTTAATTCCTCGAGAAACTTTAGCGCTACGTTCGACGTCAGTATCGTTTTCAAGGAGGATGTTTATTCCTTGTTCGAAATAGGAAAAAGCTTTCCACAAATTTTTTGATGTTAGCTGTTTGGATACAACAGACTCTGCCTCTTCATCAAGTGCCAGTTCTGGTTGCAACTGAATGAGTTCCTCATATGAAAGAGGTTCCCTATCAGCTTCAAGTACATCAAGCACATCACGTTCGTTCAATCCTTCAAAGCCGAGATCATGTGCTAGATGCAAATAATTAATAAGTTATAACCAGGCGCAGATTGCGCACGTCAGGCATTCGCTTCCAATAAAACCCTGTTTCGTGAACACTTGTTCAGGTTTATAACCACCTCTTTCAATAATTCCCTTTAAAATGTTGGGATATTCCTTAGATGCGGCCTCATCAGCGCTAGCTGCTTCACCTTTATTTTTAAATTTTTCAAACCATCCTCGGCTTGCTTGGAATGTGACATCTTCAGCAGATTCATCGGTATTGCCATTCTTCAATTTGTCCTCAATCCATATAATCAATAGTTTTTCCATTTTTTCCATAATCAAGTTTCTTTGGCGTGTTAATCTCGAGACATTTAAAGGTGCAGCAGATTGCAAATATCTTTTTTATCGCGAATAGTTTGAATGGTAGATTTCGCAAGTCCAATTGCCTTGCAAATTTCAACAATTTTCTCTCCAGCTCTCTCTATACAACGTAATACTTCTAGTTTAGTTTCTAGCGTGACTGATTTTCGGCATCTCTTTTTATCAGTCTCCGAAGTTGATAATTTTTTCGGTGGCATTTTGTCTAAAAAATAATGAAATTATAAAATAAGTAAAAAAAAATACATATTAAAAAAAATAAAATTGTACATACATATGTACTTAAACATTTTAGGCCGAATCGAATCGAATCGAAAACGTGCCTCAATTGAAGAGGGCCGTTATAGTGAAATGCCGTATAAAGAGCGGCCGTATTGCGAGGTTTGAGTGTACTAATGTTCTATGATATTTGTTTCTCTTCCAGATCTAAACTCTGTGTCTGTCGAAGGGGACAGCGTACAAGACTTAGAAACTCTCTTAAGAAAAGTGAGCTATACCAATTCCAGAATGTTTCCAACCCCCGGCAGAAGGAATGTCCATATTGCTACAGCTATTACGTGAGTATTTACCAATTATTTGTAACATTGTACATCATTTTGGTGCAAAAGCAAATGAACGCTAACTTAAAACAAAAGCTTATTGCAAAGATAATGAGTTGAGAGTGAGAACTACAAAATTTTAAAAGATTAAGTTTGATTGTATAGTATGACATATTTACAATTTAAGATTCTTGATTTAATGAATTTATCTTAGTCAAGCAAAACTAGTTTTTAAATAGTATTTTGGTTGCTTATTAATACTCCAGCATAAATGAATGTTACTTATTATATTTTCTTTTTCTTCTAGCTGTGATAACGGTCGCACGGTAAAAGTTCGTCCAGCAGAATCATTTGTAATGGTTCTTCAACCGCAGACTCCTACCATTCTTATCAACGGCTCCACTAACACGCCTTGTGATTATTCTCATTTCCGATCCAGCGTCACAGTTTTCTCTGATGTGGGTGTCAGTGTATTGAATTCAGATGGCACAGCTCCTAAAGGTTTGTTGTAGAGATTTTCTATTCTGAATACAGACTAAAAGGCACAAATTTTTGTAACATGACAAATATAGTAAACATTCACATTATTTTTTTTTTAATGTAAAGGGTTCTGAATCATCAATTTCTTCTTTTTTCAGACAAGGCTGCTCAGAAATTGGACTCTTGCGTTGTGTCCGTGTACCCGGCTCTGAATCCTGACCATGAGGCTCTTGCTATCCAAGGAGCGTCCGATTTGCCACTGCGGCATGATATTCGCGCCACCGTTTCACGCGATGGTGTTATCTTGGGCGGGGCTGATTCAGTTGACAGTTATCAGCAGGTAAACATATATTAACTTGTGTTGATGATGCAGATGTGTCAAGGGGAGGGGGAGCTTCGATCAATTGTTCTTTGATGCATCATTTTACTATATTTAGTGTTTCGTTTGACCCTTATTTTTTTAGCCCTAACATAACAGTTGCAATAGAGGGATGTCATTTTTATTTCAAGAAATTTGGTTTCAAATAATACGTATGGTTAGCGATGAACAAAATAAATGGATATTTGTGTTCTCGTGTGGTATTGAAAGTATATAGGCGGTAAATTCTTTGTAGTTGTCTAAAATTAGTATTATCTCATTTTTAGGAAGTTTGAACGAAATATCGCTTCATATCGAAATATTAACACATTAAATAAATACGGGCGATCACTGTGTACCATTTTATCAGTGTAAAACGGGCAATATTTTCAGATTTGCATGAAAAAAAACATGCATTCCATAATTCCATATAACTTTTAAAATAAGTTACTAAAAAAAACTTTTATATTATTTACCATTGTATGCTTCAAATACAAATTACAATTACATATTTGTTGAATTTAACCCTCCAGAGACGAGAGCTTTTTTCCGATAAAAAAAATATTTTCTAAGCCATATTGAAGTCACGGATAACTTTTATTCCTATCCAAAATTAAAAAAAAAAAAAACGCAAAGTCGTTATATAGAAACCCCGCATGACTATATGGTCATGCTCATCCTTTTATTACCGTGTAATATTGAGTACGGACAGTAGTAAGGACAAAAGTGACCGTATGGGCTTGCAAACATTCGGGGTTGAAATATAGCTAAACGTGATTTTTTTTAAAATATTTACAATTTGACCTCTTTAGATCAACATAATTTCAAAACAAATATATTAGCAAAATAACTGTAAATAATTTTATGTTTTTATAAAAAAATATCTAACAGTTTCAAAAAGTAAATTAAAAAAATCGGAAATTCAAAAAATCACATGTGCTTTTGGAGACCGTTCCTGTTCCTACGGCTGATGACTAACTGTAGTCCGTACCCTTCTTAACCAAATATGAGCGAAAGCAACGATATTCAGGTAGAAAAAGTATAAATAGTGGGATCGATAGACAACGGTGTTTTGTGTGACCATATGGTGACGCTCGTCCTTGGAGGGTTAAGTTAAATATAAAAAGATAATTCGGAATAGATTAATTACCATGACAAATATTTATGTGTATTCATAAAAGTAAAAGCATTCATAAAAAGTATGTCCAACACAGGACAGGACAAATTCAAAGTTATAAAAATACTATTACATAATTTGCCATGTGTCAAAGAAAAGGGTATTAATGCCCTTCCTGTATTTCATGTGTTAATTTTTTCATTCTTTATTTTTAGGTTCTTCACCAAATCGAATATACCAATAAGAAACCAGCTTACTACCTCAACCGAGTCTTCAAGTTAACTTGCTCTGAATTGAACGGGCGTTTTACCAGCAATGAGTATGTACAGACGGTAAGTTTGTTGCTGGTAGTAAATTCACAAAAAACTCAATTCATGTTTGTTAATTTTATACAATTGTGCAATTTTCATTTTCTTGGATCAATTGGTAAACTGCTTTTACAGTTGACAGTGATTCACCCGCATCTTAAAGGAGTTGAACCCCACACGAAAGAACAACACATTGCATTCCCAGCCAATCATCGCACGGAACTTCACACCGGTATGGCGGACAAAATGGACGCTGTAGATAGAGTTAGTGCAGTAAGTATTTTCATGCTGTTTTTCTTATTTTTTTTGTTTTACCATAATGTTATAACTCACTATCTTTCATCAGATTATTAGGTGATTATAAGGAGATTTTTTTTACCGAGTTTAATGGTTTTCTGTACAACGATTCGCTACTGGGAGTTAACTGATAAAAAAATATTTAAATTTGAATCATTTAAATTATGTACATTAACACAAATTTTGTCACTAACGACCTGGGTTTCGCCCTTCGGCATCTTCAGGCGTTCAAGTGCACGGATGAACTTGAGTTCATCCGTTCAGTCTGTTCAAGTTCATCCGATAATTTGAAGGATTCAAATTTAACAGCTTAACGATCGCACGTTTTTTTTATAAAATTTCACCTGGCGAAATAAAATTTTGCGAAAAATTAATTTCAAACATTATAATTTAACTAAATTCAATATAATTTGTAAGCAAATTGAGATATCTTTACAAAATTCAATTTTCTTAGCTTCCAAATACTTCGCCTATACGCATATGTGTCCGCCGGCCAGCAATCTTTGTTTTTCAAAGAATCAAATACGCGTCCACGGTCGTTAAGCTGTTAATATTGAAATTTCACCAAGCACCTTCAGTCGAAATCTTAAAAAAATATTTATTAACACTTTACTAACCACACGAATTTTGCAATGTTGTATGCCAAATACCGGTAGTATTTGCAAAATATCAGAAAATTTTGATTGTTCAATTAAAATTTCCGTAACTTTTGAATGCGTTAATGTATTTCTATGAAATTTTTATGCCATATTGAAATACATACGATACTTGAAATCTTTTTTCATAGATGGGAACCATAAAACTTACCACCTTTTATTGAGAATGTCAAGATATCCTGATAAAAATGTACATCTGAATCAATGGTTCACTACCAGTGTAATGGGTTGTAAATATAAAACTTATGAGTGCATTGACACATGTAACCCATTATGTGTGTTAGAATATTGGGCCATAAATATCAACGCCTACAAAAATATTGAAAGCAAAAAAATCTTTCCAAAAAATATTTATGTCGACCATAAAACAGTGATTTTTTCAAATGGCTGTCATCTGTTAAAAAATATGAAACTAATATATTTTTTTACGATTACTTCATAGTCTGAGTATTTGCTTAAACATCTCTTGACAAATATTCGAAGCTAATGTTGAACATCGAATTTATTTTTGGCCACAAAGTCGTATGTGTAAAAAGACGCTAATGCTATGTATGTGGTGAGTAACGCTTGGATAATGGAGGATGCCAATGCTATATACGCGGTGAGTAAGGTGTTAAGATATCTTTGAAAAGACTTGGAAGGTTTAATGACAAGCTTTTTATAATATATTAAAATATAGTTATTCAATGTTAATATATTTTTAGGAGACTCATCCGAGAGAACTGTCTTTGCACCAAGAGAAACAGCGTCCTGCGGAGAAGCACTCGCTTCCTCAACGTCAGTATGCCGCCCATGTCATGCAAAGTCAACACAGTGTGGAGATGGTCGCCCCTCACACCACTGACACCCTCGTCAAACAAAACAGTGGGTGGTTTTAATTATTTTAAAAAGCATTCATGCAAATAGATTGTTAGAATTTCTTTTATAAATCGGTAATTGTTATGCAACCGACACAAGGCTATATAAGCTAATTTTCATTTTCAACATTCAAGTAAGTTGGTGACAAAGTGATCCCAGACTTTTTTGTGTAATATTTGCATTGCATTGAAAGAGGTATCATTGTAGATTACAATAAATATCAGCTAGATATTATTGGTATTTAGCGAATGGTTGAAATACGAAGAATTTTGAAATGCAAATGTACCCCAAAGGAACCAGGTAACCCTTTGCAACTAACCAGTTGGGAACTCGTGTTTTACGCAATCAGTTTTAAACTTATTATTTCTTAAAGTGTTCATATAAATGAACGAGATTAGCATCGGACAATTTTTTTTTTCTTGTGTTTTGCAGATCACGTTGTCCTACTCATAGGTGTAGTATGTGCGGGTTTCATCATCCTGGGAGTTGGAGTCGCGGCAGCGAGAGCACGTCGTTCCCGAACAGGGCGCTCCGAACCCACGGTCCCCACTCCGGCATCGCAGGACGCCGAGATGGCTTGGGATGACTCGGCTTTGACCATCACAGTCAATCCCATGGAGAGGGTGAGATTTACTCAATTTTGTTACTACTATTTTGTTTTTCAAGGACTGAATAAAAACTTGGATTGTCACATTACAAGTGTTATTAAATTCTTTAAAAATTGGATTATTACTTGTCTAAACCTGATCTAACATTTACTTCGTTCTGCTCATGCTTCCGATTTTAGGTAGTTATTTGATAATTAGAATTATACATGAAGTATCTGAAAGATTTCTTCCTTATAATTATTATCTTTTGAAATAGTGTTTTCATTTAGCCTGATTTGTTTGAATTGTTTCAGAATGAAGAAGAAGTTCGCGAAAACGAAACTTCTGACGGAGACAGTTGCTCCGATTCGGATTCAGATTGTCAGCACGACTCCTCCGATGACGAGGATCACGATGGTATTTACCAATTTTACTTACAATTTATTCCTGGTATGCGTTTTGATTCGAGGATGCTAGAGAACCACTATTAATGTTATGTCTGGTGATTTTTTTTTTTTACTACGAATGGATGTTTTTATTGTTATAGCGATTAATTTTAATTTCAATGTGTTTGAGTATTTAGAAAATAGATATTATTGTGAGAGGTTACTGGAATCTATGTAATTAATGGCTCACGGTACTTCCATGCTTAAGTATTTTTTTGATTGTAATGCTTTTACGGAATTTCAATTTTGTCAGACTAACCAAAACATCATAACACCGAAGACACATAATGCTTTGTAATCGTTTTAATTTCGGTAAGTGATTTTATTATTAGATTATGTATCATGAGCTGTGAATTATCTAGTTTACATTTTATGAGCTATATAGATTGCTGCGTACCGCCGAGTATAATCATCAATTATCATAAATGTAGTCCAATCTTAGAATATGACAAAATGCTTACGAAAATAGATTTAAATTGTTTATGATTACCTTGAGCTTAGGCTGTCCTAGTTAACCAATAATATATTACCGCTAAACTGTGCCTTAGTGGCTTTATTTATTTTTCATTCCACTGTCATACGAATGTTCTTATTTGGTAAAAGAATTATAAATATCAAACGCAAGACGGATAGAGACCTGGTCAACTGTTTTCATCGTTTTTTAATGCTTAATTGTCAAATTGTTCACGCAATGTTTATGATATTTAATTTGAGATTTTCTACATCTCACCCATAACCTTGTAGTTCCACTAGTTAATAATATATTGGAGGATTTATGTATTTTACATTGATAAAAATATTAAGTTTATTTTGTATTGAGTTGTGTTTCGTGTTAACGTGTCATTAAATCTTGCATGTATTGAATGAGGTATGAGGTATTCAAATTAAGATGTCATTGTCTAGTTTCAATATGGAACGGTTATTGTTGTTGGATGCCTGTGTTTTGTGTTAAAAGCTTGGAAAAGAGTTATTTATTCCTGTAATCTCACTTACGGCTGACCTCTCCGGTTTGGGAAAAACTTTAAGAGAAAATAGTTTATAATTTTTTTCTTTACTAATTGAAATCTACAAGTGCAATATTTTTGTTGACAAGTACGGAACCATTTTTAGAATCATCTCTAGATCTAATAATACATCAGAAAAATGATATGTAAGATTAAATATTAAGATGTCTTAATGTTTTACTATCTACACCTATTTTGTTTTAGATAAATTTAATGGCAATTTTGTGCAGATCAAATTTATAAATTATTCAACATACAACTATTAAAATATTGTTACTATATTACTCTCAACATTGGTGCAATAATTGCCGCTGACTTGTAGAATCATTAACGATGTGAAATGTATTCCGGTATTTATATTTAAAATGGCCAGTGACTGATTGTGCTTCGACATATTATTTATCTTGACTGGGTACTCTCTCTTTTCCCGTCAGCTCACTCCATTTTTGGACTTTATTCTGTTAAACGGTAAGTGGGTGGCGTACAATGAAAGTACATCATATTTAATTACGCATGATGCAAGTTTTGTCAGTTTGTGTGGACAAACCTAGAGGATCTCAACGTAATTTGTTTTGAAGTTCACGGGGACACCTGTCAACGATTTCAAACTCGATTTACAGCACCGTATTGATTGAAGCGATGTTAATTAGAACACTTATGATTTGCGAATATTGCCTTCCTTCATTTTTCTTTCTTTCGCCGTAGGCACTTATTATTTGTGTACAAACAGTCTAAGAGGATAAATGAAGTTAGCGACGCAAGAAAATATTTGATAAATGCAATTATTATAAGAACACCTAAATATAAAATGTAACTTCACAAAATTCGTAAAATGCTGTGGTAGTTTAATTTGGTAAAAGAAATCATCCTGACATTTTTATAAATAAAATAAAGGAAATATAATATATTTGTATTGCAGTATCATTGGAAAAGATGAATTAAATGAGACAATATTTCTCATCTAATGTTAAATCTGCCAATGGGAAACATGTCGGAGAAGGGTGTGTGCATACAGTTGAATATTTTGTTAGTGGATTGGTTACACAGCGAATGTCAATTAACTGACCATTGTCCGTAGACTGTTTGTCTGTTAACTGTACGACTTCTGCTTCAAATTTTTTTAAATGAAATATACAATGACATCAGTATTAATAAGTATTATTCACAGTTAATCTAAGGATGAATTTAAAACAGTTACAGTTGCGTTGAGCACCTGCAGGTTAGTCGATAAGTGTATACCCAGTCAAGTGGCAACCGTATTGATGTGGTAACTTAATGCCTTTTGAAAAAACATGTTTGTGATCAGTTTTTTTGATGTAAAATTTCTGCACTCGCTTTATTTGATTTAAAATATAAATTTTCTTAATAGCAGTTTGAATCTAAGAAATTATAAATCAACTGTATTTAATATAACAAATAATTTGTAAAAGTTATTTTAGAAAAGAAGACGTAGCAGACGGTTAAAGCTGCTATGTATTATGCTCATCGATCACTAGGAGGTTCATATTTATCAAAAGTAATCTGTACTAACGATGCAAAATTATAAAAATGCTTTTTTAGTGCTAGCTCTCTAGGCGTAGTGCTAAATTGGCTGCGGTTGATTATTTTTCCTGCAAAATATCCATAGGAAATTTCATTTTTTATCTATCTAATGTGATGTTACTGTCCCTTTATATTTATCACTTTCAATTTACTCAATGCTATGGATGGTTGTTTGCTTTAATTTATTTCTAATGTTATACGAGAATTTGCAATTGTAAATATTGAAGTATCGCAACCTCTAAGCGTTTCAAATTGATTTCTTTTTAGTGTCACTGCTATTTTATCGAGTGAAAACTATTTACGAATATTCAATGAAAATTTAGCTCGTTGTCTTCTTATAGTGATAATAATATAACATCTGCGAAAGTCAATGTTACGCTTTTTATTTAATAGTTAAGATATATAATAAAACTTGTTATATTTCTAATTGGGCTGTTTTGTTTTGTTTCAGTGATTATCAAGAACCGAAATAAGTACAAGAATATCAACCAACTGGAGTGGGACAACTCCAACATGTAAGTTGTCATATCGGTAGGATTCCGCGGACTGTCGTCATTTTAAGTTTCTGGTAGAAAAGCAGAAGGGGGAGAGACAGATTCGTTTGTTGTGAATGTCGTGTACTTAAAAATAATTTTTAAAAATCGGCAGCCATTTTGCATAAGAAAATCTATTTTTTTTCAATCTTAGAAAAGATTATCTGTTGCAAAATGTACAGAAAAAGTGTACGTCTTCAATTAGATGGTCGTTTGTTTGCTTTGAAGATGTTTACGTTTCTCATGCAAAATGGATGAGTATGTGGATGATATCGTTGTTAGAATGTAAGGCGCGAAATAATAGATAATTCTCGTACAATTAATTGTTTAAAATATTCTATTGATCTATCTCGTAAAGCAATGTTAAAATATCTATTTATTTGTGATTGATTTTTTTTCCAGTGTAAATTATTAATGAATTGTTTAATTTTTATCGAGGAGAATAATTGCATTGTATTTGATTTTTGTATTGTTCCGCGCCGGTCCGTCGTTGGTGTTAGAGTGAATAAAAAAAAATCTTATCACCGTCTTTACTTGCACACTAAATAATAATAAATGAATAATAATTAAAATTAAATATATATTACGTATAATTATTATACATACATGCGTTGATGCAAACACTCCTCACTTTGTATTGTAAGTTTTTTATATGGAGCAGAAAATTTCCCGTAGCCTGTCCGATATCTGTATTTTCCCATATACTTAACTTTACTTTCTATCGACTTGAAATTTTATATAAAATTTGCAGTAATTTTAAATTCTACAGGGAGCAATTATTATTTTCTAGTGCGGCAACAAAGTTCTTCTCTGGCAACATTGTCTACGGAATAAGTATGGGAAAATTTGAGGAATATTCAGTGTTTTACTAAGTTTATTACAAAGGGCTTTTAAATCCGAGTGAATCTTATAAAACTGTGTATTACGAAACTACCTATTATTATTGAGACAAACTCTTGACAATTTGAAAAATTTCATATCAATTTTGAATAAGAGGCGGCCATTATCTATGTAATAATTGTTAAGTTATGGCTAATTTTTATACTATAACTTAGCCAGTCGATAAAGTAGGTTTCGTTTTCGCGTGCTGAGCTAGTAATGTCTATCGTGAAAATAATTCTTGTCACTAGATGTCTGCGTTCGCTATCGCCGGTGGAATGTTTTCAAATCAAATTTTGTAGTCTCTTCGTTGTAATACTTTTCTCGTACGTATTATTAATGCATATCCACCGCCTTCTAGGAATTTCCCTATCAGTTTATTAGTTTCCTTTAAAAATAATTGCCATATTAGATTGTACACATATCGATAGCCTCGCGAGGAAAACGCGGCGAATTGAATGAATCACTTTTACCGTTCGGAAATAATATTCTCCTTAAAAATTCCACGCGGCTGGTTGATTTTTTAATTTTCCTTTCTGCAATAGAACTCATTGCAAATTTTAGGCGCAGTATAAAGAGTGCATTTTTTTATTACCTCGTTCAGTAAAACATAGATTCTGTCATTGATTCATTTGAAAACAGTTGTGTGTAAAGATTGTAAATTTCTTCTATTAATGATAGTTTTTAAATGTATTGGATTAAAATTAAACAAAAAAAAGTATGATTAAAATGGAAATAAAGTAATGTTATATACACGAGTAAAGCAATTTCAAAAAAGAAACATAATCATTTATATAGAAAAAGTATATATTATAGTATCGCGTACACGAGTTGTATTTTATAATAGATGTATATCAAAATATAATATGTAATGTATGTATTTTTCTTTTCCTTCAGAATTGTCGAGACAGAATATCTGTAATGTGTGTTAGCATACTTTAAAATAATGCCATTTTTACTACTCGCAACACGGAACAATGTTGCTTCGGCCATTATACACCCCGCACACTATTGAAAAACGTTAATAATTTTGTTTCACTTAGGTTGTAACTGTATTGTTTATTAATTATATTATTAAATTTGCATTTACGGAAGTCGTCACGGGCAGCTTGGTAGTCTTTTATTAATATTGCTTTAACCTAATCTTAAACTGATGTATTAAATTAATCCCAGCTTTAGTCGTTTTTTTTTATGCATTTTAACCTTGCAATACATTATTAACAGAATTTAAACGGCTCTGAATGAACTGGACACAATTAACAAGTATCAAAATTATATATTGATGAATATTAAGTTTTCAAGGCCAAGTGTATAAAGGTTTAAATATAGCCAGCGGTTGGGGCAAAAAAAAAAGTTTACTCTAAGAACTTTTTCGACGAATGAAGGCTAATTAATTTTGTATGAAAAGATCCTTAAATTAATCTACCACTCCTCGATTACTGACAGCTTCTCATTGAGTTTTAATAATGCATATTGTGTCCAGTATCAGTATTTAAACTACTTTAAACGAATGTTATCATTGTGAGATTGATATTTCACAGGGAATGTATTTCACTTAGTATTATCCTTATTGCATATTATTAATGTATTTTTGTAGTTGTTATTATTAATCTCCAGTATTGGCACCGGAAATAGGCAATCATGTTTACGTTTTGTATATTGAGAGGACACGTTTTTTTGTTCTTCCTGTCTATTGTTGATTTTTGTCTTGTCTTGTTATCCGGAGAGGACATTCCTTAAATTACATTCAAATTGTTTCGCCGGCAATGTTCAAAATTCATGCCTTCGAATCGTCTACCTGTCGGGTACGCGTCGTGTTGTTTTAATATATTTTGTGAACTATGTTGACGTGAATAATTGTTCTTTCGACAGCTTACGAAATAATCAATCTTTATATTACAAAAGGAGTAAGCTTTTAAGATTATGTATTTTTAATTATTATTTGTATTGATTTTAATATCGTTTACATGAATTTGTATGCTATTTTTAATTAGAAGTATTAGAAATAAATATATTAAATTAAATGTGTTTTTATTTTATTTATCACAAAACCGCTCATAAATCCCAGAGTGGTGCAATGCTATGCAATATTTTAAGCGGCTGCAATGAACCCTTCGTTCTGAGGATTATATTCTGCTCTGGAATCACCGTCATGCGAGACGTACACTTTCTTATATTGCTATGGAATATAAAGAATTTGCCCTTTGAACTATAGTATGCATCCTTCGCTTTAGCGAGATGCACACGGACATATATCATATGCGTTCTGCACAATATCGCTGAAGGGATGATTACTGGTGGTGTGATACTCTGATTTAACCATGAATTTTGAACATTGTACTGTTTGTCGCAAGATTGATTTAGATGTCGACCTCGGTCCGAAATGGTAAATGTGCGAATGAATGATATCCTATTTTTGATCAGAATTATTTCAATCGTTGGTTGTTAATTTTTTACAAAATTTATTAGTAGGCTTGTGTAATTTTGATAATAGATTAATTTAACCGGTAGATTAAAAACGATTGAACGTTGACTATGTATAATATCTAGAGTGTTTATTTTAAAATCTCCTATTTGAAAATCTAAATATTATATTTCAGAACTTTTTACTTTTTGGAAAATATTGCTGTTTCATAATATAACCTATTCGATATGCTTAGTTGATATATTTCTCGGGGTAAGTGTGCTTTTCATAGCGACTCTTAATGTGTATTGTAAAAAACATATATTTTGTTTACATTTTTGCATCCGCCCTACAACTACAACATTGCAATAATATTGATTAACCTCTTGAACCTCTAAATTGAAGAAAGTTAATTGAGAAATAAAGTCGAGCTGCAAAAGAATACATTTTAGATGATAAAAGTCTATATTATACATTTATATATATTATAGTAACATAGTTTTAAGTTTGAAACCCTGTCCATGTAAGATAAGCTAAGATAAATTTAGAAGTAATTGAATGATTTAAAGAAGAAAACGGCAGGAAACTGAGAGTTATAAAATAATGCACTTACAAGTTGTGGTAGTAATAAAAATGAGGTTGGTTTATTGACCTTCTCGCCACTAAACTTTTTTTGTTGGCGCCGCCATTTTGTTGCAATTCACCATTTTGAATTTAATTAAACGGTCTGATACAGTGGAATCGTCACAATTGCTGTCCATGTCTTTCGACGGATAAACGTATGAATATTTAATGAATTATGCAAACTTCATAATTTTCTTATAAGAGAAAAAAAATATTTAAAAAGTATGGAGAAATCTACTATAATTCAAATCAGGTGCTTCAAATTTTATAATTCTATACTCACAGTTTTGAATATCTTATGATAATGTGTACTATTTATCATACCGAACATGGTTAGGCGAAAAGAAAGATGTCAAACGTAATATCAATTCATTCATAATTGTTTTCATCATATTTATTTATGGTATTCAAAACAGTACGTCTGATAATAGTGAAATTCCTAAATAAAAAAAGTATATGCATCTCACTTATGCAAAATGTGCACCCAGCACGGTAATTATTATTAATTAATATATTGAATACTATATTGAATTCATGTTCAGTTTTAGATTTGGATTTCTGTCACTGTTTTTGTCAATTTTTAGATGAGTCTCGGATAAATTTAGTATTCTACTTTTCACTTTGATCGTGCATCAATGCCACTTAGATATTAAATCACATTTTATCATAAAATATGTTAATTTTTTACCAGTCGGTCAGTTCGTCCTGAAGCGTTGGCAGTTTTGCCATCTGAATGATAACCGGCAGCTGTTGATGGTACCATAAATATAAGAACTTGTCCATTTCTGCAAATATTACTGTTTTGGAATTTATTCGTTACATTAAATACTGAAAGCCGTTATTAGATTCATATATAATATACTCACAAAATCGAGTGGCGGATCTGCTGTATAGAACACCGAATATTGTATGCCTGAAATATTCCTGAACCGAGTGAGCTGAGTAATCTGTCATCAGATTTTCCCATTATTGATTCAAATCTTTTCTTTGGTTTTGTAAAAAGCTTTATCGTTCTTGAAGCAATTAAATTGCATTCCGCATTGAAGTAATAAAAATAAAGTTGTTTATTGAAAGGTTCGCAACGCTGACCGTTATGCTATAATTTAATGTGTCGCTGCAGAGATAAATTAAAACCATTGAAACCATTTCAGAAATATTTCAGTTTCAATCTCTACTGCAATTTTGTTTTTTGTAATATTTTATATTCTATTGAAGTAACAGTTATACATAATGATTTATCAGCACAATTTGTTCATATCAATCCTTAGACTGCTCATCACACATTGAAGTAATATTAAACACTGTAATTTCCCCATTTCTATAAATGGCAAAACAATCCTTTATTTTTGGTAATGGCTATATATATGTGTTTTTCATTATTATTAAAAATCTAAGAACACGTTCAATGAATGAAGTCACGACAAGTCTTCAAATTGATCATTAAATATTATCAGTGTCAGTTTTCACCATGTTCGAATGGATCTAATGATTTTTTTAATTTCATTTTCTATTTATTACACACTGTCGACAGCGAGAAAGTGTTATGATTATTTTGTCCTAAATTAACTGAAATGAAAATCATTACGATTGTATGTTTGTTTGTTTAGCCATTTTAATCCAGTGGTGTCCGCGACCCTTGTCTGTTATGGTTAATAATGTTGTAACAAGAATCGGAATGTAATATTTAATACACAATATGTTTTAGTATTAAATGTGGCAGCATGTAATACGGTTTGAGTTAAATCTGACTGTAGATGACGAGAGGTGGTAAATATATGATTAAATGAGTATATAAGTAAGGACTAATGGTGTTTCATTTCCGTATCGTTCCTTTCCCATCCGGAGTACTGAATAAATCAAGTTAATTCACTGTACACGAGACATCCTGCAAAAATAAGTCGGCAATAAGTTCTGCCGAGACTTCATGTTAAATACATATGTGTATCAGCGGAAAAATGCTTTATTGTGGCACACATCATTGATGACTGCTTAAGTCAGCGATTTCCAAATGAGAATTTTCATAAAATTTCATAGATAATTGAATACACACAAAAAAATAAACTGCTCATTATTTTTTTTGACAGTTGTATACAGCTAATTCCAATTAAAACTTTTTACCAGGCAGGAGCAGAGCAATTTAAAAATTGGCTTGCCGGTCCAACCTTCTAGTTTACAAATGTATAAAAAGTTTAAACTATGGAAATTAATATCTTCCTTAGAAACAATAGTCATATTTAATAAATGTAATAATTGTAATATAAATTAGGATGCTAGAGCAAAGTGTATTGTGTATCTCTTCTAAGGCAGTATATATTGTTGAGTATATGCAGGCTTAAACATAGTTCTGACATAGTGCACACCAAAATATCTATAAACTCATCTTGTAAAAAATTGTAGAACTAAATACGTTGATATTTTTTACCTTATTACAATGGAGTTCTACCAAGTAAATGCCAATTCAATCAATAAATCAAAAACCCATAGCTATAGATATGTTTGTCAAACAATTAGTGTATTCTAAATTATTACAGGAATTCATTTAAAATAATCATTTTCTATCCTGATTTAAAATGTAAAAACTGATGTACAGGTAGTCCTCGACATACAACCGAGATACGTTCCTGAGCTTTGGTCGTATCTCAAATTTCATACAAAATATTATTTCGTCGCTGCACACCAAATATGGTATATGTGACGCAGTGGCGGATCCAGAAATTATCCCATTGGGAATTAAATTTGAAAATTAACATGATACACAAATAATACATTAATAAAATAGATGATTTAAAAATAATATATCTACTCCCAGTCTTTTCTTACGCGATTTTTTTTACATAAGAGTTTTATCCTGCGAAAAAGCATGTCATGTAATAAAATGCATTTATTATATTCGTTGAATAGTTTTCCAGTCATAAAATTTAGACCTCTGTCAAATAAATGCGCTCCAGACGTGTAAATATATTGATTACTAGATAATAAATACGAATCGAAATTGGAAATATTATTTTTTAATTAAAAAAACATTTATATGGTGATGTTTTAGGCAGGTACCAAATAAACAACTGCATTTTAAAAATGAAATCTTTTACACTTACGTATTTCAAAAAAATCAGTTTCAATGTCGGGTCAGCAAAACAAATCCAATGGAATAATAATTGACTCAGATCAAGAATCTAAGAAAAAAAGCACTTAAACAAATGAATAACTCCTATAAGTGAATACAACTATCTATGTATACATAATATGTATCTATTTCTCATTGTATTTTTATAATCAAAAGAAATTTAATTTTATATGTAAAAAAAAAACATTTTTTTCTTCGAATTTGGAGAACAATTTTTTTCATACATTTTTCATTTTTACGCGATATTTTGATTTTTGGAACCGATTTATCAAATTATATGAAAGTGAGGTTTTAATAAATTAGAAAAATGGAAAATAAATTCTCCAAAGGGGGGGAGGGCAGCTATTAGCTAATTATACAGAATACGAAAATTAGCTAGATATACAGTTTTTCTATTTTTTTCTCAGCTTTCTCAAGTATGAACCATGTAACAACAATACAACATAATAAATGGGATAGAAAACAAACTATGTGCCATCATTTAAAAAATAAGTCGTAAGTCGGGGTAAGAGTATTTAAGTCAATCCATTCCAAGTAGAAAAGACAGTTACTTATAATTAATGATAGTTTTATCAGTCATATATAACTGCTTCCCAACCTAGGGTCCGCGGTACAAATATTTATTTGTGAACATTCTTTGTGATAAAATTTAAACATGTGAAATATTTTTTTTTTCGGGGGCCCGCAGATTATTTTTTCAGATTTAGGGGGACATGGCATGAAAATGGTTGGGAAACACTGATATCATCATAGTGGTATGAAAACATATTCTACGGGATAACATTGTGTGTTGAAGGAAAATAAAAAAAGACAACTTTGTCAACATTAAAAAAATATTGTTTATTAAGGGTCTATGGTCTACAAAATAATTAGTAATACATTTTCTAATATTAAGGGAGCTTGAAAACTAAGTCTTAAATCCTTAGGAATACTGGCACTAGGTATACTTAAAAATGCACTAAACAATTGACAATACAGTTATTCCTCAACTTACGAAATCTTTGATTTATGAACAGAAAAAAATACTTTTTATGCTTATTCGTGCACATGATTGTACAATTATTTGAAACATTTGAATGTGTACACGTTTTGTACGAATTCCACTTGCATCAAAGGTCCAAGAATGTAATTCCGTCTGAAGTTGAGGAATATAAGTAATTTGGTTTGCATTATAATTGAAATTATATATTGAAATAAATGATACACACATCTCATGCCATTTAAAAGAGCCCTTCTCGAATTGATTTGATTTTATTATTCCATAATAAATTAATGAAATGAAGAGTGACATTTTAAAATGTATATAGACATATTTTCATAATTTACAATTTTCTCATCTGCTGATCTACTGACCAAAAATACTGATATCAGAGACCTTTTGCTATAATAAATCTATGTTGACACCGGATGTCATTTTGGGCTGAGTAAATTTTGAAACGTCACATATGATGAAATGCTTTTTGAAATCACACATATTTCTTAAACAGTTGTATTCTTTAGAATGAGATAAACTCTATTCTAGTTTTCCACTAAAAAATATAATTAAAAATTTATATACATGATAATAGTATATAATTACTGTCCCAATGAGAGCGACAGATTCAAATATGTAAGAAAATAAAGCAACGGTCAATATAAAGTTACGGTACGATTAATTCTATAACCGAACTGTCGTATGTTGGAAAACAAAGAAATAAATTAATACTTTTTCAAAATAAAACGTCTTCAGTGGCGAAGACCGCTTTCAACATGTAATAAAATGATAGATATGTGTCAAAAAGAATATTCCAGTGATTTATGAAAAGCTGTTGTATCTCATATTGAGGCACTGTTTCGTGCGGACTCGGAGATGGTGGAGTATTACAGTTATAATTTTTAAGTGGAGTTACAGCGAAAAGCGTAAACTGTTTTTAAGGCCTAAATTGGAAGGTTTGTAACTGATTTTAGCAAGACAACGCCCGAGATCCTTGCTTCTCAAATCTGATGACTGTGCGAACAGACTGTCGAGCTCAAGACGAAGATTCAACAAGTTAATCTATACTTATTAGGACATCTATTGTTTTGAAAATTTAAAAATATTTTCTATGGCGAAACAGACTATAAAAGTACCTTGTTCTCAGGAATGATGTCACAGTGAGGGTTCAGGAAGATTCCAAGTAAACGAAAATATAAATTTTAATTTTTTTCTCATAAGTAAAATGTGAAGAAAGGTTATTAATGAAATCGGTGTCTCTTATTAAAGGACACTTCATGAGGCAAATTTCTTTTTATAAATTTACATTGGTATATAACTCGCAATAAGTCACAGTAAACTTTCAAATGCTATTGTTACTTACTTACATATGTATGTTAATTATATTTTTCTACCTTCGACGAGGTTCTTAGAGGAACAAACTAATTTAGAATGGGCACATAAAGATGGATAATACAGCGTATGTTTTGATTCTATTTTTGTAAAATACGGTTAATCATCATTTTTGCATATGAAGGGCTATCAAAATTCTTAATATTCATTTATGAGATAAGTATGATTTTTAAATGCATCACTACATATACATAAAATAGTTGGGTATTAAAATTTATTATAAACACTGTTAAAACCACTGCCAAAGATCATCTCGATTTCTAAGCTCACATTTTTAAATGGATAATATGACATAGTTAGAAAGAACCGATCGGTGGTCAGTATTTTTCATGGTGTAATAGTACATTTTTCATAATTAAGAAAAATTTTGCTCCTGTGTTTTTTTGCGATTTTCTTAAAAGTCGATTTTTGGAGAACGCGAGTTGTGATACTCCCCTCATATATAAAAGATATATGCATACTTTTGAATTTAGGCTTTTTTTATAAAAATAATTAGATTTATAATTTTTTTGTTATAGTTTTGAATAGACATCAAGACAGCGGTGTTTGCCAATTACATTTTTGGTACAGCAGTGAACATTATAAAATCATAAGAACTGAATCAATGAATGTTCTTATTTATTTTATTTTTAGGATTGTGAAGTTGTCAAGAAATACGATGACTCAGACCGTAGCTTAAAAAACGACTTTGTTTATTTTTTTAGGCTTAGTAGCATGCAGTGGCATCAATTTTGACTCTAGTGATTTGAATACATATATTTTTTTTAAAGTACTCGAAGTTATTATTTTTTTTCGAGTTTGACTCCGCAGCCCTGTATATTATAAAACATAAGATAATTATTTTCAATGCAAATTGTGATGTTTGGCAGGGCCGTAGAATTAACAAATAAATCATGGAAGGCTTTAATTAATATTAAGGCTTTTAACATATAATCAAAGAGTGTCTTTTATTTTAACACCTACAGTAAACACTCGATTATCCGAGCTGGTGGTGTGGAATAAAGCGTCAAAATAAGTAAGTGTTCTCTTGTGAGTGATGCCATTGATGATTTCTTCTTCTCTAGATTTATTCTCTTTTTCTTCTAAGATCGAAAATAGCGTCACTCATACATTGAAAACCCAGATCACATAAATTTTATTCAAATCACTCTTCAACGTTTTCTTTATTGACATTTTCAAAGCCTTGTTAATTTGGCATCAGCTCTCTTTCTATATCTGATAAAAAAAGAATTTACAACAGTACGAATCTCAAGGGCTTTATTTTGTACCGTGATTTAGTTACAAGTATCGCATCCAGTATTGTCAATTATTCCAGAATTTAATAAAGTTGTCATCTTTATTACGGAGGGATTTGAGAAGACCATTACGGAAATGTCTTTTCATCAATGAAATAACTATCGGAATTAAAGATTCATTTCCAATATGCTTTCGATTGGATGAGAACTTCTCTCTTATCTTTCATGTAAGGACTGACATTGCCGTCACAATCTGTTGTAATCTTTTCCAACCTCAGTCTTTTGTTCAATTTTATCAACAGTTTGAGTACCAGATCCGAATTCTTCAGAAAGATACTTATATAAAAATTTCACACCCCTAAACACATTACAGACACTATAACAGGTCAAAAAAATTACATTTTGAGTTAAAAATGCAGAAATATATCATTATTTTTATTGTCTCAGACATTCAGAAGTCTAGATGAATTAGTGACTCCGAAAAGAGGTTCTAAGAAAATTGTTTGTTTTCTATACCATTACTTGAAAAATAAATGTCTAAATAATAATTGTGCTGGGCAAAATAAGAATTGATGATTAGTTATACCGAAGGTAACATGGCCAGCAATCGAAATCGTGCATTTCAAAAAAGAATCACATTAAGTTAAGACATTATAAATCTTTAAATCCAATTATCTCAGAATGCTATTTATTTTCTTGTCATAGTTTAAAACTAAGGGCGTCATTTGTTGAGGTATAAATGAATGCTTCGATTGAATCAAGAATATTTATTTAAATATATATCCACGGATAGTTCGCAAAGCGCATAATCCTCACCCGAATAACCGACCGTTTACTGTAGGTAATTAAGACATTTTAAATTTACTCAACATTCAGTTCTAATGGTGAATAAGTTTAATTTTAAAGATTACATCTACGATGCAACAATTATTATTTTTTGAAGGAGAGGCCGAAAAGACCCTCTCTAAATACACAACCGAAGAAAGGCGCGGGGAACCTGCGCGGCCGGAGGAGACCAGTATAATTATGTAGATTCCATTTTAAAAGGATTCATTTGGATTGCGTGAAAGGGTAGAGGGCGTCGCTGCTACATGTTATAAATATGACTAGTCGTGTATGCCGAAACGAAGATAGAGAAATACTGTGTAAAAGGTTTGCTAGAAAAATCTTTATCTAATGAAAAATATAATATTATTTACAATATTCTTTTACATGAAATGTTAAATCTAACATTATAAATTGAATTGTGAATTATGATAATTTTATTTATATCAGTTGTAAAAATACAATTTTAATTGTATACAATTTTTGATAACAATATCGTCTAATTACCAATTCCGTAGGTAAAAAGTCGCAATAGAATTTCATCATGTCATTTTGCTTTACAATATATTAGGAAAATATTTGATTGCTATGCCCAGCATTAATTTGGTTACACACATATGCACGCCAATAAATTATATACCTCGACTATAAACACGCTATTTTCTTATAGAATTTAAAAAATATTTATTTCATTTCATTATGTCGACTCAATTTTTACAAGAGGTCAACGGCAATAAAAATAATCACATCGCACAATGAAGAGAGAAATATTCTATTCACGGTTGTTAAATCATTCAAACATGAATGACCGCATTCCCTTAAGCTAAAAGCATTTTACTCGCATGGAATGTAATAATTATATTTATTATTTTCTATTTAAAAAACAAACTCACTGGAGCACCGACCGCATCCTTATAATCACAATGCAAAAGATTCCATCGTACACCCAAAAATTCTAATAAATTTAAAGTCTTATAGAATATTATTTTATGTACAAAATATCTAAATTAATGATTGTAACCTAAAAATTTTGCTGTGCCTATTTCTAATAGACCGACTTATCGATGATTTTTTCAAAGTAAAAATCGCAAAGGATGTATCCGCCGGGATTTAAGTTCACATTCATCACAATTGCGACATTATTTACTATGATGTCGTGAAAATGAATAGTTTTAACAGATAAATCAATTTTTATATAAATTTCACTGAAAAATTTTGTCAAAACTTATTTATAAATTAACAATTATTTGAGAGATTCAACTAAATTGTAAATGTCCACATAATAAATTTAATGATTCACAATAATAGTAAAATGTAATTTAAACTGAACACAAGCGCAGGCAAAAAATTATGCATTTATATGAAGTTTAATACAGAAAACCATGCCGGCGGTTGGCCGAGAAACGACAGCGTTAAGTAAACCGAAGCTGCCGTGTCAATGTTATCGAGTCTAAATTAAATTTATTTTTACAGGATTAAAATTACATTACTAAACATTGTAAAATACAATTATTACATTAATTTAACACTATTACATCAAAAATACTTTCACTGTGTGATTTATTGTCTATATGATCTAAAAATATGCACACTTATGAATACTGTTTACAAAATTTGAAACACCGAGGAGGAGAGACTTAGCTTTTATAAGTTGACTGAAAGTACTAATTTATGAAAGATATAATACAATTAAGAAGACAGTAACCGGTAACTATTACGTAAATTAAAATATCACTGTCATGCGAAGTGAATATATTTTTTTTTAATACAGAAAAAAATATTTTGAGGTAGGTTGAAATTCTTCCAAAAGAGTTTAACGAGTCAGTTTGCCATTTATATATTAACCGAAGCATTTGAAATATTTCTTCATTGTGACTCTGTATAAGTAATATCAACCTAACATGTGACGCTTAATACTAATAATTGGTATGTTATGTTGCATACTTATACAGATTTCATTGAAGTATTAGGTTCCGATAACACATAAATAGCATCAGGTTTAATCTTATAAAAGTAAAATCTGAATTCCTCCATCGAATCTCACAAAACACTCATACGAGATACTATTACGGAATCCAAAGCGCGTAATTAATCATCAAAGCTTTCATTATTGTAAGGCAATCACACTTTTTTTAAATTTTCATTTTAACATACTTATAATACGAAAATGACATTGCCATTCGAGTGATCATTATTATTTTTGGTATCTACGCTAGAGCTAAAGAAACATTTAAAGTGTTACAAAAATACTGGAGCATCCGTGTTTGTACACAGCCATTTTTCAAATACTTCTCTTATACATTTGTCAAATAACGTTCTAACAGCAGACTTCATATACATATTTAAAAGATTTCACGGTTTCAAAGAGTGTCTCAAAAAACAATAAGTTAGATTTTTAACCCTTCAAGCGCATATGACGCGAAGATTCGAGAGAGCGAAGTCCTGTTTTAATTTCAAATTATAATAGCGAAAGATCACTCAAACATCTTTCCATAAAAATTAGATTGATGTAAACATATGAGCGATGAATAATTTTAATCGTATATTTTTATCCACAGAACCGGTAGAAATAAATAGGTTTTGTTTTTTAATATATAGTTTGGAAAGAAAGTAGTGTTTTTGAATTTGATACATTTTATCCCATAAAAAAACTTTTTTGATGTTTAAGTGGTATTTAAAAACGACTTTTTTTGTTAAAAAATTTATCAAAGCTTTTTAGTATTACCAAAACAGTGCCCATAAAGAACCGGTCTGAGAATAATAGTTTTAAATTAACAATTTTACAACAACTGTCGACAAAATTATCTGTCGAGAATTTCACCAAAAAAGCTTTACAAAACAAATGTGCCGTTCATTCTGGTTTTCATTGGATATGAATAGTAGAATGACCCGCTATTCAAAATCCATTTCAGGTATCTGCGCCTGAAGGGTTAAATTATGCAGTGTTGGTAATTTATAAACAACTGCTTTAGGGCTTTTCAATAATATTACAAGCTTCTCAAACATACATTACGTGACTTATTTTACTTATAATCATTCTGACATCATATAACCTTAAATTGCAATTCATTGTAAAAAAAAAAATATTTAAAAAATCAAAGAATAGGAACTATTTCGGTTTCAGCAGTTGTATGCCATAAAAAAATGAAGAATGAAAAAAGCTCATAAATTCAGTGATAAATACAATTGCAGATAAAACATTTTTCTTTCCAATTCTTAAATCTTACAAATCAGCACATTCATTGCATTTGGCTGGTAAGGCATCAGACGTGACTATACTGTATAAAAAAAATCTGAGATAGTACGGAAGATCTTGTTTTTTAAATCTCCATTGCTGACACTACAATGAAATTTATTGAAATGCGTGTGTAATATAAACAGATTTTTTTATACTTATGTATTCAATCCCTTGAAATGGAAGGAAAATATGTGGGTTAGTCACGTAAGGTACTGAGCCAGTCATTTATGCATGGGATAAGCGAGAAAAGGGTTATGGAAAACCGAAAAATTATTATTTATATTACTTATATTATTAAAGATTTTTTTTTACAAATTGCAAGAATTACAAGAAAAAATTCAATGGTGAATCACAAAGTCGAGCTTTGTGTAAAATAAATAAGTGAAAGTTCTCCCATTCAGATGTGGGATCTGAAATAAGTTTAATGATTATTTCATTTGAAAAGATTTAACAAAGTAAAAATATATAAACACGCATGCTAATAATAACTAAAGAATCGAAATATAATGTCCAAATTTACTGTATCATAAGCAAGAATGAATTCAAGACTGAAAAATATTTTTATTACTTTTGTTTAGAGATATGCCTGAATTTGGATGTGATTATAAAATCATGCAAACAATTAAAATAAATCAAATCGCAGAACCCCAACTTATTTTTTCAGTATCATCGAATAGGATTTTAAAACTGAGTATTTTATTTATGTATATTTATGTACTCGATAAATATTTTTTGATGATTTTTATAAGTTAAGCAAAATGAAAAACTAAGGCGTCTTTTGACAGGCACTTTAAAGGGTAAATTTTCAATGGATCGGTATACTTAGATTAATAATGCAAACCAGTACAAACCTGGTTAAAACATATATATAATTACAGTGATTTTGTTGTGTATAATACAACTGTTTTCATCAAAACAATATAAATAAATATTATAAATGCTTTACGCTTAAAAATACCATTATTGTATGACTAATACTTTAAGTAAAAATATTTTAAAAAATAATTTAAGTAAGAGGTACAATAATTTTACATAACCTTCTCATACATTCTAAATTCTCATCATTGACGAGTCTAAAATAAATGTCTTTGAAATGAAATTAAGTATATTACAATAAATTCTCTAGGAAAAATATTCTCCTCTGAAAGAGTAGATTTCAAAGTCATCAGAAAATTGTTAACTAGATTGATAAAAGATTACAATGAAACATTTTTAATCACAGATAAAAATACATCACTAAAATTCTTGACATTGCGCAGCTCAATGTCAAACAAATTTCTATGCAACTACATTAAAAAATAAATAAAATTGTAAAGTAATAGATTTCATTGGACAACGATTTGCTGCTTTTCACTGGTGTAATGAAGATTTTAAAAAGTAAGCAACGTTTAAAATACATTTGACACTAAAGAAATATTTGTTATTTCAAGATAATCTTTAAAGATGCATGTAGGTGAAATAAACTACAGTATCTTGCGGATGATGCTCCCCGAAGGCAATATGCTAATGAAGAATTTTGAAAGAAAATAAGCCAGCCAACACAGAGCAGTGTAAGCTTTTTCTTATTGTTTTGAATACTTAAATTAATTAATCAAAATACTGCCAAAAATATTATATCACCATTACTTTGTATAACTGTCGTAACAGAAAGTACTTCAATATCGAGCCCCCTACGGATAGTAACATTTCATAAATGTTTCTTAAATGTTGTAAAAAGATGTAGTATTTTCGACACTACAGATGGAATAAATATATAGACGATAAAGTGTTTGTGGAAATTATAGTAAAGACTTACTTATACATAATTATGAAATGCAGATTTTATAACATTTCAGTTGCATTTAATTTAGTATCTGGGATAAAATAAATGCAGGCTAGTTTCATTATTCAACTACCATCAAGGAGAAGATATCGCCAAAATTTACGTCAGAAGTATGGTTAAATTTTTAATGAATGCACTTCATAAATGAAATATGCAACGTTAGCCTTTGTACATTAAAAAAAAAACAAAACGGTAATTTTGATATTTTTAACATTCTCTTACACGTAGATGGCACTTTCCGATGCTACATAATTTACTTTCACTGAGTTCAATCGTCACCCATCGATCCGTACTCCTGTCCCAAGAGATAGAGAATGTAGAAGGACAGTCCTAAGAAGACGGAGCCGAGAAGATCGCCCAGAGATGTGAGGTAAGGGATCGCAGAGTTGTCGGGATCGATTTTTCGCCTCCACATTACGTGAACGATTATGTGTGCCACATACAAGAGGACCATGACCTGTTGAGGGGAAAATTATTTTATTACAGAAAGGCTTTAACAATTCATCAATACTTACGACATAAATAATGAAATCAAACGACTAACATATCCTCGATTGTCAGATGACTGTATAAGATGCCAATATTGAGCATATACAAAAATTAATCAATTACGCATGTAAATTCATATTCATAACAAACAAATATCGGGTAAAATAAAAAGAATACTTGTACGATTATTCATTTTTGCTTGTAAATCATACTAAATTAAGTAAGTACGGAAATATCCAAAGAAGTCTTTCAATATGCAATATTTTGCTGAGAGTTACAATAAAACACACGTTTTGGGTTGTGCTTTACATATTTCAAAAGAGTATTTGTGATAAAATTACAAATATAATATCTAGTTTAGATGCAATAATCTTATTTTGATTATCACTTTTTTTGAAGAGGATGAGTGGGAAGGGGTAACTCAAGGCACAGCATACATCCATAAATCAATTGATAAAAACTGTCCATACTGGGATTCGAACCCGTGACCTTCGTGGTCGAACCCAAAGACGTTGACCGCACGTACACATGGCCGACATTTATAATAAAAAATAAAAATGAATGTGACAGGGATACTATTGATGAATTGAATTTCTTATTTACCTGTAGAGTGGAACAGATCACATATGCAAAACCAAATGCCACCGTAATAGTGACGGCTGACATATACATATAGTCGGCGACGATCATGAACACACATTGACCGACAACTGCTAGACAGATCAGCATTCTGGCTGTTGTCGCTGAGTGAGCTACAAAAAGTAAAAAATACATCTAATCATTTTCAATACAGTTGATATGTTAATGAGCTTCAAAGCAAGATCGTTTTGATATTTTAAATATTGTTGAATTCAACATAAATTTTCTTTCCACAAAATGATTCATTGTTAAACAATGCAAATGAGAAAATATATTTTAATCCAAATAAATTGACTCACTTCCGTAGAAAAGCACTCGCCACGGCCATTCCCAAGGCTGTGCACCTTCAGGCAGAAAACCGAGCATGGAACCTCTGTGCAGCATCGTTGATATCCTTGACGATTGGACGGAGACGAGGTTTCCTCCGATTCCATTTACTATGGGCTGGAATACTACAAAACCTTTGAACCTATCAACGGCTTGGTCCAAAACCATACCTCCGAGTCTGGTGACAAAACAATGTACGAGGATATATTAATGACAATTGAAAATGTAATTAAATTTTATACGTAGAAACTTTTGTAGACATTTTTACATACCCGCTGATGAAGAGAGCGCAGATGACAGGTGTCCACCCGGTGGTGAGGACAGGCCTGGTGTAGGTGTTCCTCAAAACGATATATACCCACATCGGCAGAATCAGAATATAGATGGCCAACATTGTGCACGGTAACCATATACTGTCATCTAAAATTTATAGATTTTATGAAAATTGAAAAATAATAAACATTGAAAATAAGACATGTGATGATTGTACTAGTGGAAAATTTCTCAATGTTGTTTTCATAATAAGACTTTTTCATCATTCTGTTCAATTCCAAAATTTCGTGTAAAATTGAAACACATTTTGGAAAAAAAATGTTTTAATTAAACAAATTTGGAATTACAGAATAGTTGTGCGACAAGCTTTGTTTTAAACCTCGTTACAAAGCAACCGGGCTTATTTATTATTATATATCACAGCAGTGCCGTTTGTATTTTCTGTTAGATAAAACTATTTGAAACAAAATCGCTTAAATATTTGTGCAGTTGATGTTTTATCTCATTGAGTTTCTAGCTGTAAGAAATTTTTTTTTTTTAGCAATTTGGTTTCGTAAAGAAGTTCTTCAAAAAGTGCTAAGACTGACCCATTGTATTGTAAAGGTATGACGCTGTTATAGAGAGCACCGTAAGAGAGACGACGTCTCCGATGGACGCAGCGAGCGGTGTCGCCAGGTTGTCAGGATTCATCTTGAATTTGTGAGAGATTATTATCACAGTCACCAACACAAAATCTGCAAAAAGGAATACGATATAAAAGATTAAATTTAGTTAGGAATTTGGGAATACTATTGTATTATACATAATGCAATATAATACTAATACTATACACCTATCCCTCGATTTACACGGTAGATAGGTTCCTGAGAATAACGTGTAAATCGAAATTGTATATTTTTTAATGTAAAACCGTGTAAATCGAAAAGTACACGAAAAACGCATAATTTGGTTGTTTTCTAAAATAAATAAAAAAAAACAAAATTTAATAAAAAGTATAAACATACGTATTCTTTTATAAATTAAATACAGGTAAAGCTTATAGAGTAACAAAAAACTGAAATCCAAAAGATTCATTAAAAAAATATTGCAACAGTTGGTGGAGTTTTTATCATTCATCACTATCACAAATCACTGTCAATCTCTTCTTTGTGACTGGTTCAAAGTCACTTTCATCACTTGAAATTATTTGTGCCAATTCGATGTTTGAAGTAGAAACATTTACATCTCGAGGAGATTTGGTAATAAAATCCGTTGTTAACTTTTGCTTCAAATTTCTTGTTAGATCTTTATAGACCTCATCATACTGAGCCAAGCATTGATTAACATCACGTTGGAATTGAAGGGCCCGTTCAACATTTGAGTCATTTTGTACAAAATGATTACCTAATTTTCTTCCCAATGCGAGTCCTTCGTGGATGATTTTAGCTGTAAATGTAACAGGTTCAAATTCTTCTTCATCAAAATCATTGTCACAATCACTAGTTTAATCAATTAAATTAATTAGATCATCTTCACTTAGTTCTTTATCAGCCACCAGTTCTGGAATATCTCCTTCAGTGAAATCGTCGAAACCTTCTCCACCCAATGAATGTGCCAATTGTACTATCTGAGAATATTCATCATTTAATGCTATAATAGAAGCTTCAACATTTACTATATTTGGCCACAATTTCTTCCAACAGCCATTGGGCGTTGATTTCTTAATAGCGGTATATGATAAAGCAATATGCTTAACACAGCCTAAAATTGAAAAATTTTTTCAAGCATTAATAAATGTTAAAGATTCGTTATTTTCCATTTGTTCTAAAATGTATGTGAAGGCTCGTTTTATGTAAAGAGCCATAAAAGTCAAAATTATTCCTTGATCTAATGGCTGTAATAATCAAGCCGTATTTTTTGGTAAAAATATAACTTGGACATTCTCATGCTGTAGATCTTGTGGATGACCCGGTGCATTGTCAATTAATAAAAGAATCTTGAAAGGCAGTCACCCACGCTTTCTTATTAGCCCTTCAGTAAACAGGAAGATGGTTGATATTTAGTTGTTTAAATACGCGGGGCTTTTTTGATTTGTTAATAACTAATGGTTTCATAATGTGATCTCCTGAAGCGTTGCTACACAAAAGAATTGTTATGCGATCTTTTGCTACCTTATGACCGCTAGCTGATTTATGAACTTTAGACACATAGGTTCTCTCTGGCATTTTTTTCCAAAATAACCCTGACTCATCAGCATTGAAAACCTGATCAGGAGTATATGAATTGATGGCAACAATTTCAGCAAATTTTGTTGGATATTCTTGCGCTGCATCTACATCGCCAGATGCCAGTTCACCTTTTAATTTTGTGTCTTGATTTAAATCTTTCGAACCAACCATGACTTGCTGTGAAAGTATGCTTCTTTTCACATGAAGAAGAGGATGGTATCTTCTCTTTGATTTTTTCATAAATCCGTAATGCTTTATTTGCAATAGCATTGGTATCAATTGGCATCCGTTTTTGTGTTTGGTCCTCTATCCAAATCATTAATGCCTTCTCCATGTTTTCCATTGCAATATCTCTGATATATGAAGTTGTGCTCGTACTCGTAGTGCCAGCTGCTACACTCTTTCTAATTGAGTTTTCATTTTTTCTAATGGTTCTTATTGTAGCTTCATTCATGCTATATAATCTAGCAACATCTATTACTCTTTCTCCGTTTTGTAAAAGATCCAATATTTTTATTTTTTTGCTAACGAAATAACTTTTCTTTTTACTTCTTTCGATATAATAAGGCTACAAATATTATTCAAGATAAAAAACACGTAATTAAAAATTATGTATTCGTTTTTTACTTATGAATATGAAGAATTAAAATTTTCAAGTTAAAGACTCAAAAACAATTTGCGTCGCTGTACGCTGTACGCGTGAAGCTCAAGTCAAGGATAAACGCCGAATAACTTGCAGTGGAATGCATACTGTTGGAGTCGCCCAGATGAATTCCCCGGCACACGTGTGCACAAACACATACAATTGGCGAGAGCATTTTTTTAAAACTTTTTTTAAGCCGTGTAAAAGCGAAAACGTGTATAAAAAGTACCTTGTAAATCGAGGGATAGCTGTACTATAATAATTTAATACTGTAATAATATATTAATACTATACTATACATACATTTTTTTTCCAATTGTATACAGTAAAAATAATAAAACATTTTTAGTACTTTTTCCACATAAAATTTATTAGATCAGGACCGCTTTCGCTTATGGTGAGCATTATCAACTGATAAGAAATACAATGAAACAGTGATATGTATTTCTTATCAGTTGACAATGCTCACTATGAGTGAAACCGGTCCTGATCTAATAAGTTTTATGTGAAAAGAACTAAAAATGTTTTATTATTTTTATTATAATGCCATTTCACCAAGTATTGACAGTAAACACCTTAAAATTGTATACAGATTCAATGGTAAACCCAAGGATAAATTTGAAGAGTGTTTGTCCAAGAGTTTAATATTTTGAGTTTTTTTACCGAACCGAAGGTCTAAGTATATTGCATAACCAGTATGTTTATCTCTTGACTGTTAGTTTTTATTTAATATGCACTAATTGGTATTTGATTAAAAGCCACAGCAAATTCTTAAAGTTTTCATTAGCCGATACAATTATTATTCGTTTCTCTTCTAACTGATTTACCCAGCATATAATTACATATAATATATCGACTGTGGAAAGGAAAAAGGACTTAACCCACAGTTTCTCCAAAACAGCTTTTTTTCGATAATCACAATGTATCAAACTTGATACACGTTCTATCAAAAGGATGCAAGCAGCAAATGCCGAATTAGTATCTTAATTTAGCTTTTAATATTGAAAAAATGACATTGTAAAAAATTAAAACCAAGAAAAAAGATTGAAATAAAGATTTTTCCTAGACAATTTCTTCAATTAATATTAGATTATGTCAATTAAACACCAGTTTAGAAGTCTCCGTGCACTTCAGGGTTGTGTATAATTCATAATTTGCATATGTCACAAAATCATCAAAACACGTTTTTAGCGCCTCCTGTAAAATTTGATATGTGTGGGTTATGTCCTTTTTCCTTTCCACAGTCGATATATAAAATCAGTCTATCATCTAAAAAGTACTGTAAGACAAACATTTACATTAATTAAACTTACACTGTTTGCACACAAAACGAGCTTGTTTATTTGAAGTGATTAGAATTTGTTTCTCGGTAGTTTTCGGAATGTCATGTAAATCGCAATGACATGGCGTTAACTGTTTCTCAGTAAAATATGATTTATGTGAAGATGGCACGTTATATGTTGACAAAAAGTTTTTGTCATTGTATGATTGCAAAATCTGAATTCAGAATGTTTATTATCATATTGCAGAGGACATTTATTGTATTGCCGTCAGTGCGACTGATTGATTTTCCGCAGCCCACCGATAATGATCTAACCGATTAGTCAAGTGAGACCTCAGTTTTTTCACATTTTAACATAAAGCAAGCATATTTCATTTATGTACTTTTATTTCTTATCTTACGATCAATGTACAAAACATCACTTATAAGTTATTGGAGATTGACATTGAACATCTTATTATTATTCTGACAATTCACCGAACACACTTTACGGGTGAGATGCACCATATTGAAAAAGCATTTCCAACTTTATGCGCAGTAGGATTTTTTGATTCTACAAAAAAAATATATTTCTGCATAATGAGGTATATAATATATTATATTTTAGGCATTAAAATTGATAGTATTGACTTGGTATTTAACATAGATAGTATGCCCATTGAAAGGGATTGTCTTAATAGGTATACTGACAAATTTCTGTTTAATCTTTTGTTTAGAGCATAATCAAGGGTGACAATTATTTTTTCTAATCGAGTCTAAATAAAGTTAGGTTAGGTTACATATTTTGACCAATGAATAACTAATAAAATGTATGCAATGAAGACCCTTTTTTTAAATGTAATTAAATTAAATACCACCATTTATTATTTTAATTCGATAGTTTCATAAACAATTATTACAAATGTAAAATATTCATTTAACATTGCGATGGAATTGTTTGAGAGTAAAAAAAACATCATTTACCTAGAACAAAACAAGTCGTTGTGGCTGTGAAGACCGCCGAAGAAGTGAGCAAGAGAGCATTGTGTGCGTTAATCTCTCGATCCACGATGGCGTTCACGACGATGGCGAAGATCGATACTATTATTGCTGCCACAATCGCTTGTACCTATCGCAAATGAATAACATATAATCCAATGCAATATATTATCAATTCTTTGCAGGACGATATTATAGGAATTAATACAATAGTTTTCGTGAATAAATTATAAATATTCAATCTACGAAAGACAGAGGCTTTCTATTAAAACAAGTTACTTTTGATTTAAAACAATAAATGTATTAAAAATAAAAAATATATCTGTAAAGAGTGTTTCTTTCATCAAGGTGAAGGTTTTCAATAAGCAATATTCTTTTTTATTACATTCGGTCTGATCTCACTCGGGACACTTGTTTATTATAATACCAAATAAAATTTCAAACATAAATTCTACTGAGTGTTCAATTTATAAAGCGAATACGAATTACCTGCACTAATGAGATGTTTCCCACAACCATCTTGGTGATTTCCCTCGGACAGGACATGTTCCCAAGATTCGCCTGCGTTGATAGTCTCGACGCGAGGCACATGTCCAGATTACCTGTGCAATAAACGGTACGGATCACTGTTATGATTTATGCATATTTCGCATATAAACATAAAATCTCTAAAAGTCAGTTCAAGTTCATCCGTGCACTTGAACGTCTGAAGATGCCGAAAGGCGAAACCCGGGTCGTTAGTTACAAAACCTGTGAGAATGTACATAGTTTGAACGATTCAAATTTAATATTGAAATTCCACCAAGCACCTTCAGTCGAAATATTAAATTATAAAATCTCTAAATAAATCATTCACCGAGAGTTGTTATTCACAAGAAATATACAGTTGAATGATATTTTTTTAAGCCATGAAAATTCTTGATTTAAACATTATAGATTTGTAATGAAACATATCAAAAACATTACAAAAATAGTTTGTTCGGTAACCTAATATTTCTTTTTTGTAGAGAGAAATGCTAGATAATCTGGCTAAGAAAGGGCAAGTAGTTAGTATATCTCTCTTCTAACACCTTGTTTTCGGGATATAAACATTACAAGACACAAATTATTTTCTATGCCAAAAAAAAAACAAATTATAAATTGATTTATTAATAAAAATATGAATATAACAGTTTCTTACAAAAATCATTGAAAGACTCGTCAATTCCGGAAGCTATCATTATTGATGTAAGTCTTAGAAAATTTTAAATATGGTTTCTATACATACATTCAATTTATATCGAAGAACAGGTATTTTTACATTTTCAAATCAAGTTTATTGGTATTGAAAAAACACAGGTACAGATATTCCTAGCGTTTGACCTGTTGTCAATATTGATAAAACAAAACGCAAATAATTAAATCAATACAATATTACTATGTCGAACAAAGCAAAAAAGATTCACGGTGAGAATTAGAATTTAATTAACTATAATGTAATACTTAAAGACAAATTTAATATTAATTAAGTGATAATTTGAAAGAAATAAATACTTTATCAATTATGTCTTTAGTTGGAATTTAAAAACCATCAATGCATTATTACCTAAATTTGTGTTTGCAATATATCAATGTCATTTTTTGGCAAAATGCTACACACACTGTGGAGTTTTATCTTAATGGCTTATTAACTGATACCATTACTCCATCCGCATTTATCTTAAGCTGTATATAATTTTAAAGTTAAGTACAATCTAGATTGAAATACAACGCAAATTCAGAGTGTCATCTACAGATGGAAAATACCATTTCATAAGACTTTTTTTTAATCCAAGTCCACTCCTAATGTTGAGCATATGGCCTCCTAATAACGGTATCCCGTCAGTCGGTTTTCTACGAGAATTGCTAGTTACTTAGTTGCTCAACCACTCTTTTTAGAAAAAAAGTAGATGTAAGGATATGAGCTAGCACAGAACTAGCGATCAACTAATTGCTCTCGCTACACCCTGTTTTTTTACGATTGGAAGAGTGAGAGGTGAATACACGTTTGAATATATTGTGTCACGAGTATAATAAATAGATTTTTCAGTCAAGTTATGCATATATGTTTTAAGGCATGGATATCTAAATTTCCTTCCACTCGTTCCATCATAAAGGAAAAGAAAGGCTGTGAAAGGTATAAGTTAACCTCGCAAATAAAAGGGTTTAGTAACTGAGTGACTAGCAGTTTTTGCGAAACAACATCTGTTGAGAAAAACGCCATTAGATTTAGTGGACTATTATTTCATTTTGATTTATTATTTGATTTTTGATTCATTGGAAAACCACTATGAATACAGGAATACCAGTTTAGTTTGCTTGAGAGATTTTTATGTAAAAAAAGAAAGGAATACATGATAAAGAGGTTTTTGTAGACTTTCCCAAGTAAAGTCTATTGTATTGATGAATCAATTGACATAGTTTTTAATAAATTAATTGTTTTTACAAGTGTCAGGCTATGTTTTTTTTTATTATTGTTGAAGTGATAATATATTTTTTCAATATGTAAACAATTGTATACAATAAATGTATGTATAAAAACACAAAATATTGTGTGCATGTAAACACTTCAGTGCAATCATACTTTTGTCAGTCAAACCTTGTTCCACATTATATTAAATGTGTTTACAAACAGATAATAAATTGACAATGTTCAGTTATTAATTTAAACTAATTGATTTCATATTGGATTACTGAAATTGAGACAAATAGTGGTTGAAAATTGTAATTTTGTTATGGAACACATTAAAAACAAATAATAAATATGTAGATTGCAAGGAAAATCTCTCATTACCTTTTAGGCCTGACAGGGAAGGGACCAGGACGAATATGGCGGATACATTCGTAAAGACAGGCCACGTCTGAAACAAAATAAATACACTGTCACAAAAGGGCGTCAGAAAAAAATAATTATCAATTATTCATGAAGAAATTGTTGATTGAATATATTTTTTATACATGCCTTTTATTGTGTTATCAGACTATATGAAATTATCTCAATTACGTCTTGTCTGTTTTAGTGACTAACATTAAACGGAAAATTTAGTTAACCAATAAGTAATTGATATTCATTAACGGCCAAACCCCAGCCTCGGAAGAAAATATATAAAAATACGTTATTAATTAATTAATTTAAGAAAAGTGGAAAATTTTTCTTAGAATAAAAAGATATATATTTAAAAGTATAAGTGCATTCAATAACCGTTAACAATTCTCAAATGAATTATATGATATAAAATTAGCTTTAAATACATATATTATTTTCACTAGATTATTATAAATACAAGTGTATAGATACTTCACACTAATGATATTTTTTGTAATCGAGTACTTAAATATTCATATTCCCTTGCGGCCTGAACTCAATATATTTATTTTATGTGGCCCGGTAGAGAAAATGGGTTGTGTATGCCTGCCTTATACATTGTAGTCAATTTTGGTATTCATTGTTATGTTTAAATGAAAGACCACATGCATGGAGGTATTGCACTCAAGACGTTAATTGGTTTTTAGTGACAATGATCCCTGAAAAGCCTATATGCATTTGTTAGAAGTCTCTACATACTGAATGAGCGGAGTACTCAAATCTGCGGCGCCTGTGTGCGCCGCATACTTCGCACACGCTACGAGCCGGCCCTGTATACATAGCTAGTATATCTAACGTGACCATTTATTTTCCCCCCAAACCGGGATACCTAAAATAAATTGGTACTTCACATTTTCATACAATACAATTGACTTGGTAGTTAGGTCTTCAATCCCGGGAACCCGGATTCTGAAATCCTGAGATTACGATAATACTAATCTCGGGATTGAAACGTAAAAAAATCGTTAAATCCCGTAAAAAAGTAATTTTGCGCTGGAGCCACTGGCGGTCTTAACGATTTGAAAGGATTGAGCTAAAAAAAAGGTCGCACATTTTTTTATAAAGAGAAATACGTAAATTCCTAGGTTTTTTTAAAATCGGCCAGCGAGCAAAATCCCGAAATTCTCCAAGAACAATTGTGACACCATTTTATCCCGGGACCCAAAAAAAGATGATTCCCGATATCCCGGGATCACATTAAGGGTCCAGGATTGGATGCTCTACTAGGTTATCATGTATTTTTTATGTACTATTAGGTTACTTACTTTATTTATTTATTTGAAGATTATCAGTGAGTTGGTGCAGGCGCATAAAATAAAAAGTTCCCATACATACAGTTACATATAGATTGATTGATATTTAAGAACATCTACTTTCAACTGTGTTTTTCACTCGTTCACAACATATTTAAAAGAGAGAACTTTTCTAATGGTGCACTCATTAGTGCCGGGCAGACATAAAATATATTCAATAATTATACGAAATTTCTTGCGATTTCCTTATAATACCTACTGTATTTTTCTAATCTTAAATGACGCAGTAATCAATATTAATCGTTTCCGATAAAAAAAAATCTGTTTACTATTTTAATTTATAATAAATAAAGAATATTATCAAGTCAACGTGAAGGTTATAATGATTGTTTTATTGAGTATGTGCACGGGTTTATCAGTCATTCACTCGATTCATCCATCAAGGGAGTTAAAAGATTTGCAAGCTAATCATTGTGCGCGCAATCTATTTACATAAATACTTATAATAAAATTAAATATTCCATTCAATGCATCGTTGCTATCCAGGGATGGCGTCGCACTACCCTAGTTATGTAAGTTTAAAACATTACGACGGCCGTTTGAGATTTCTCGCTACATGGGGTTGCCTGTTGCGCCTATACACAAATAGAGATTTTAATACTGGACGAATATATCAATACCGGTATAGCGAATACCAATATAATTTAAAAAATAATAATAGAGCAAAAAAATACAACCAATTGGGATTTCAATAGCGATCGAGTAAACTAAAACCGATATTTCGTATAAAATACCTTCATTAAAAAAAAATCTTATGCATACATAACATGCGCGTATAACTTACGGTTTCTAAAAATAATATTACATCGTTCAAAGGGGTCATCAATTCTGGAAACTGTCAATATTGACAGTTTTGGCTAATTTTCAATACCGAAAATCCGATATTTTAGCTCTTTAAAAACCGGTATTTCGGCATTGGAAACATACCACGAATACTGGAATACCGGTATTGCAATACCGTAAAATTCTGTCGTTCATCGTCAAAAAATATAATACAAAACCTACTTATTACAGTAGTTAATAAATACAGTAGTTTTTTTCAATAATAAAAAAATATAAATGAAAAATATTTAGAATGACAGTATTTTTTCCAACTTGCCAGTTATTTTGAATCCTTTAGCCCGATTAATACCGATACCCGAGATATCTTATTTTAAATTGTTATACAATATTAATTAATAAAAACCGATACTATTTATCGAACTTCTATAGAGTAGATGGGGCTAAAAGATTTGTTACATGTAGTTTTTTTTTATGTTGATGTCATAATTGGCTAACTTACTTGCACATGACCCAGGACCAACCCCGCTCCGATCGTCCCGATCCCTGCAATGAAGAATGGGACAGCAACTTGCATCAGGGTACTCCACCATTTTTCTTCCTTTCTCTGCAAAATGAATAAATTAAAATATTAATGTCAGGTTTTGCCGATTTTTTTTAAGAAATGGTATACATTAGTTCCTTGATTATAATTACGCACACATATTTTTAACATCAGTAATAAAAACAACAGCTAAACTTTATTATTAAAAAGGAAGTCATTAAATTACAGAAAAAAAATATTTAAAATAGGTAAGTGTATTACGCATATACTTTCTTTTATAGTTTCAGCATCGTAGTCTTAAACTTGTTGATTATGAATCATAGTTCGATTCAAAGTCGTTTTTGCCTGTAACCTCCTATGCATTGTTATATTCTGTGCTACCAAGAACATACATTTGAAATTATTCTTGCCACATTATTATTGCAATTTTCTTCTTCTGAAAACAAAATAGGATACCAAAAAATCTTAGATAGATCTTAAAAAGTTTTAGATGGTAAAATTTTGCTTACCAAAAATGATTTTAACGTCTATATTAATAAATAAAGATAACTAGCTGTAAGCCCGTTGCACAGCAACGTGAGATTTTTGTTGCATTATAATAATAATATTTAAGAATAATGTTTAAGTTTGCTAACAACCATTTTTCGTAGTAGCAGAAATTTCGTAAATTATTTAATTTTTGGAATAATGTTTAAGTTTGCTAACAACCATTTTTCGTAGTAGCAGAAATTTCGTAAATTATTGAATTTTTGGAATAAAGTTTAAGTTTGCTAACAACCATTTTTCGTAGTAGCCGAAATGTCGTAAATTATTTAATTTTTGGAATAATGTTTAAGTTTGCTAACAACCATTTTTCGTAGTAGCAGAAATTTCGTAAATTATTTAATTTTTGGAATAATGTTTAAGTTTGCTAACAACCATTTTTCGTAATAGCAGAAATTTCGTAAATTACTTAATTATAGGAATAATGTTCAAGTTTCCTAACAATCATTTTTCATAGTACCATAAATCGACCTCGGCGCATATATCGACAGCCCTGCAGTTTTTTAATTGTAAATTATTTAATATTTGGAATAATGTTTAAGTTTGCTAACAATCATTTTTCGTAGTAGCAGAAATATCGTAAATTATTATATTTTGAAATAATGTTTAAGTTTGCTAGCAATCATTTTTCGTAGTAGCAGAAATTTCGTAAATTATTTAATTTTTGGAATAATGTTTAAGTTTGCTAACAACCATTTTTCGTAGTAGCAGAAATTTCGTAAATTATTGAATTTTTGGAATAAAGTTTAAGTTTGCTAACAACCATTTTTCGTAGCAGCCGAAATTTCGTAAAATATTCAATTTTTGGAATAAAGTTTAAGTTTGCTGACAACCATTTTTCGTAGTAGCAGAAATTTCGTAAAATATTCAATTTTTAGAATAATGTTTAAGTTTGCTAACAACCATTTTTCGTAGTGGCCGAAATGTCGTAAATTATTTAATTTTTGGAATAATGTTTAAGTTTGCTAACAACCATTTTTCGTAGTAGCAGAAATTTCGTAAATTATTGAATTTTTGGAATAAAGTTTAAATTTGCTAACAACCATTTTTCGTAGTAGCAGAAATTTCGTAAATTATTGAATTTTTGGAATAAAGTTTAAGTTTGCTAACAACCATTTTTCGTAGTAGCCGAAATTTCGTAAAATATTCAATTTTTTGAATAATGTTTAAGTTTGCTAACAATCATTTTTCGTAGTAGCAGAAATATCGTAAATTATTATATTTTGAAATAATGTTTAAGTTTGCTAACAATCATTTTTCGTAGTAGCAGAAATTTCGTAAATTATTTAATTTTTGGAATAATGTTTAAGTTTGCTAACAACCATTTTTCGTAGTAGCAGAAATTTCGTAAATTATTGAATTTTTGGAATAAAGTTTAAGTTTGCTAACAACCATTTTTCGTAGCAGCCGAAATTTCGTAAAATATTCAATTTTTGGAATAAAGTTTAAGTTTGCTGACAACCATTTTTCGTAGTAGCAGAAATTTCGTAAAATATTCAATTTTTAGAATAATGTTTAAGTTTGCTAACAACCATTTTTCGTAGTGGCCGAAATGTCGTAAATTATTTAATTTTTGGCATAATGTTTAAGTTTGCTAACAACCATTTTTCGTAGTAGCAGAAATTTCGTAAATTATTGAATTTTTAGAATCATGTTTAAGTTTGCTAAAAAACATTTTTCGTAGTAGCAGAAATTTCGTAAAATATTTTATTTTTGAAATAATGTTTAAGTTTGCTAACAACCATTTTTCGTAGTAGCCGAAATTTTGTAAATTATTTAATTTTTGGAATAATGTTTAAGTTTGCTAACAACCATTTTTCGTAGTAGCAGAAATTTCGTAAATTATTGAATTTTTGGAATAAAGTTTAAGTTTGCTAACAACCATTTTTCGTAGTAGCCGAAATTTCGTAAAGTATTCAATTTTTGGAATAAAGTTTAAGTTTGCTGACAACCATTTTTCGTAGTAGCAGAAATTTCGTAAAATATTCAATTTTTTGAATAATGTTTAAGTTTGCTAACAACCATTTTTCGTAGTGGCCGAAATGTCGTAAATTATTTAATTTTTGGCATAATGTTAAAGTTTGCTAACAACCATTTTTCGTAGTAGCAGAAATTTCGTAAATTATTGAATTTTTAGAATCATGTTTAAGTTTGCTAAAAACCATTTTTCGTAGTAGCAGAAATTTCGTAAATTACTTAATTATTGGAATAATGTTTAAGTTTGCTAACAACCATTTTTCGTAGTAGCAGAAATTTCGTAAATTATTGAATTTTTAGAATAATGTTTAAGTTTGCTATCAACCATTTTTCGTAGTAGCAGAAATTTCGTAAAATATTCAATTTTTGGAATAATGTTTAATTTTGCTAACAACCATTTTTCGTAGTAGCCGAAATGTCGTGAATTATTTAATTTTTGGAATAATGTTTTAGTTTGCTAACAACCATTTTTCGTAGTAGCAGAAATTTCGTAAATTACCCAATTTTTGGAATAATGTTTAAGTTTGCTAACAACCATTTTTCGTAGTAGCAGAAATTATTTAATTTTTGGAATAATGTTTAAGTTTGCTAACAACCATTTTTCGTAGTAGCAGAAATTATTTAATATTTGGTATAATGTTCAAGTTTGCTAACAACCATTTTTCGTAGTAGCCGAAATTTCGTAAATTATTTAATTTTTGGAATAATGTTCAAGTTTGCTAACAACTATTTTTCGTAGGAGCAGAAATTGCGTAAATTATTTAATATTTGGAATAATGTTCAAGTTTGCTAACAACCATTTTTCGTAGGAGCAGAAATTTCGTAAATTATTTAATATTTACGATAATGTTCAAGTTTGCTAACAACCATTTTTCGTAGGAGCAGAAATTGCGTAAATTATTTAATATTTGGAATAATGTTCAAGTTTGCTTACAACCAAGTGTGCAAACAAATATATTTCGAAAAAAAACTCTGGACCATATAAAAAGAGACTCTGGGACCATATATCGACAGCCCTGCTAATGTTTCAAGTATCCAAACAAATATATTTCGTAGAAAAAGAAAAATATCTCATAAGTATTTGACATATTCTATTTTCAATTATTCAAATTCGTTTAGTGCAATGCTTCACTAACAGATGTCGTAAGGTCACAATAAAATCACATATTTCTCTTGGTTTGAAAATAAGTAGACGTTCCACCTCACTAATTTTAATCGCTTTGTGGAACAATGGATATTTGTTCAAACGATTAGAATGAAAAAGGGACATGGGTTCGATCCTCAGCTTGACAGAATATTTTTGGTCAGTACGAAAATTAATTGTTTTGTCATGACTTCAAATATTCACTAATAGACGTCAGAGAAAAATGAACGGATGGCGATAGCGGGCAGAGGGGTGGGGGGAAGGGGACCGTCTTCAGGGGGAGGGGGAGGGGAAATCAGTGACAATCATGCAATCAAAACGGACATTATCGACTACTAATAAATAGAAGATGACACCGAACAAAATCACTGTCAAATCAGTTCCTAGCCCTATAATTATAGCTTCGAAAAATCGAATCAGTACATTTGATTATTTAAAAAACTTTGTAGCCATGCAAACTTTCAAATAAAGTTCTCTCAATATTATTACAATGCTTTAGTTCTAAGCCAGGAAATTTGAATTTTGAATATAAAAAAGACGTCCATTCCAATTGGACGAACGAAATATGCGATTCAAAATAAAACGTTAGCATTCGCCAAAAAATGTGCTGTTCAATATAAAGCGCTATCATTGGGCGAAGTGGACATCAGTACGCACACATTTGTGAAAAGTGAAAACTTATTTTATCGGCTATTAATATGAAGATTACGCAAAAATGATTATAATAATTAAAATTGTATTTATTAGATTTTCACAAATTTTATTTTTGATGTTTGACGAACTTAAAGCCTATTTGAAACTGTATGGCTGAGAAGTATGCGCTGTGTTGTAATTCATGATGGTCGAAATTGATCATATCGAAACATAATCTGCAAAAGATATTAAGCATGATTTGAAAACATTGCCGCATTTTCGGCTAATAGTTGTGACTTTTAGCAGTTTATCAATGATGCTATTTGGTAAATAATAGTACAAAAATATTCAATACATATAAATGAACAACGCGCAAGAACGCATACAATTGACGGTTTGTTAATTCATAGAAAGAAATATTAAAAACAAATAATAGGGACAAACGGTTGGTAATCGGAACATGATTACCATATAAAGCGTTTTTATGACATTTATCGACCGACTAAGAGTTATTTGCTATTAGACTACAGAAGACAATGTCATAATATACATGAGTATTTGAAATAAAAACATAATTACGAATTAGTGGTTATTAGTCGCAGACAAAGCAAATATTGATGTTGCCGTGAAACAATGAACTGAAGTTCATAAAAAGTGCCCCTCAAACTTCAATGTGAGTCTCCAACGATATGCATAATAAATATTTTTTCAGATTAGGCATTTTTTTCATATCTTACGTAAATAACGTAAAAAAGCCTCGTAGCATATACACATATGTACAAATACAGAAACTCGATATTTTTTTTCTGAAACGCTTCAAATTAAAGTAAAAATTAGCTATGTATGTTAATCATGTACATATTAAAAATTGATAGAACAAATCATTAAAACGAGTAACAAATTTAAGAAGTATTTAGATCTGCAAACATTACTTAAAGTTTTCTTATATCAAGCACACATTTTCTACATTTTGTAAGCGTGCATATAGATTTATTTCAGAACACGAATTTACTACATTTTCACAGGATCCATGTTCTGCTATACGATTAAAAAGACATTTTAAAAAATTCATTCGTCGAAATTCGAAACAAAACCCTTGAATGATCTCACACATACATGTAATGTAATAAGATCAAGACTATATTATTTATATTTAAAAAGAGATGAAAATAATTTCGGTAAAACTTGCTGATATTTGTAGCAAACGAAATTGGCAATCTTGTTCAAGTACTAAAGTCATATCAAAAGTTACATGCGACCTTTATTGGACGGCGACCAAATTATCATACGGAAGTTCGCCGAGGCCATTATTCACGGGGATGTTTGAAAAGTTCTACTCGCGGCTCAAAGGATCCACTTTCAGAATAACTGATGTTAAATAAACGGAAAATGTTTATATTTGTAAAGAAGTTTTTGAGAAGTTACTTAGGTTTATATTATGGGTAATAACTGTACCATTGTTTTTTATGATAATCTTAATACAGTGAGATCGTTATAATATCTAAGCGTGCTGACTTAGTGTGATTAATGATGTTGTTTTACGTGAATGTAGAGTGACGAATTGATGCAGATGAAAGAAATTAAAACGATTACATATCGACGTTGGAAAGGCGAAACAACGTAGCCCACACATAACAAATAGAGACACAAAAAAGGTTTTTTGACGATTTTGGGCCAAAGACAAAATAATAAATATACACAAACTTGAAGTGCACAAAAAATTATATACCGTTTTATCGACTCAATCTTGTATAAATTTTATAAATTGCTTTAGAAAACCCTTTTCCTAGTCGCAATTTTCACTAGCCAATTTATTTTGAAACTCAACTTAAAAGCGAAACATAGATACTAAAAATTCGGCATTTACAGCATACATCATTTTGCTATAGCGTGTATTAAGTTGTATACATTGTGACTATCGAAAAAAAAACTGTGGGTTGTGTCGTTTTGTGTTTGATTCGTCAACGTATATAATAATACCAATTAAAATAGTAGCGGTTTTACAGGTCAATTGATATTGTTAATTGGTTTTTTATTGAAACTCCCATGGGATGGAGAGTACTACATGGGTGACAATAACAGCTATCTCATAAAACAAGCCGCAGGTGCGTCCGTTATGATATATACTATTTTTATTCCGTGCGGAAATTCCACTAGATTCATCTTTTCCTTTACCACCTGTCACCTGCACTGTTGCCGAACCAGAATTCAGAAATGACGTAGAAATCCCAAATATCTGCAGTCCAACATGCCATTTTTTTTAAACCATGTCCGCTTCTAATATATATATTTAATATTTGACATTACAGCTTACGCCAATGCGTCAAATATTTTGAAGTTGAAAGATCATACGAGATATACTCGATGAGAATTTTTGTAAGTCACATCAGAATAGCTCAAAGAGAATTAACTTCACAAACACCCATGTCTTAGATCTCAAATTAAAATTGAAAAAATCCAATTTGACATTGACCTTACGGGGAATCGAATCCAGACCCACCTGATTGGTAGAGCGAGCTCTAACCAACTGGACCACAGCAGGCGACATATGGACTTTATCTTAACATACGTTTTTCTATGAAGACTTCTTGTTGCTGAGTTGCTCAACTTTTATTTTTTAAGATGGTAGAGATTGAAGGATAGGCTTTGGACATAACTAGTGGTGAGCTTATCACTCTCGCTTTTTACGGACTATATGAATGGGAGGACATTTCCGACATCACAGCTATTCATGTCTTCAAACGGAAATCCACGGGCCGATTAAAGGATGAAACTGATCGTACTGGTATTCGGACCTGTGAGCACCGAGACTAAAGCCAACGACGTTGACCATTCGACCATGTAACTTGTCATGAATATTTATTGAACGGTGAAAATCTTCTTGAAGGTTAAGCAGCTTAATTATTGTTGTTATATTATGTCAGACATGCATCACTTTCGTCTTCTAACGGGCCGCATTAAACTAATTATAATAGGTTCGAGCCGTAAAGAAAAAGAAATATATGCTCAGTCCTCTTTTACACGGAGATACGTTCCATGTAAAACAGCCGTGTAAAAAAATTGAGTGAATTTAGATAAATTAATGATAAGATCCACTTCATAATTTTGACTGCGTTATTTCTAAAATGTAAAAATAAATAATCCACGCAAAAAGAGGATTATGAGTACTTGTTTATTAAAAATATTTAGGTATGCATGTTTTATTCATATGTAATTTAAATGTTAATGCGACGTTGTCTTTGTTGATTTTAAACTATTAATCCGCACAAGCACATTCTCCAGCATCAAAGAAAATGCTTGCTTACATTTATTAAATAAATGTTTCACGCGAAACAAATATGTATGATGTTTAATTTTGAGAAAAATATATGCGAGACGCGTGTTGTTCACCAATATATTATATCGATCAGCAAGTTCACGAATCAGACAAATGCAAAAAACGGAATTGGAGATACAAATGCAGTATGAAATTTTGCGTTTTATCGGGTCCAGTATTCAAATAATTGAAATATAGCACCGAAAAAATACTAATGCCGATAAGCTTTGATAGGATTTGAAAATAGTGTTGGTGTTGTCGGGTCGATTACAGATATATTTATCGATTTCCTAAAACTGTAAACACCTGTTGATAAAATGTATAAATCCCGGACACAGATGAATAATACTTTATTTATGGCGACCGTTAAAAATTGCTTTTCCCATTATCTTAAAAAAAGTTTTTTGGAGCTGTCTGAATAATAAAGAACTGGACGATCGACATATAAAGTAAAAATTTAGGGAGAACAATGCTGAGAACGCAACATTTTGTTGGACGTAAAACGATGAAGATCTATAATACATATTATAAATACGGGTGGGCCACTGCAATGTAATAAAAATACTCGAGATAATCAAAAAAGTTACGCTATAAATGGAATTAGTTGACCGCAGACTTACTCGCAATAATTAAGTGCTAGGAACGGCAACCATTATGTGCGGGAGAACACATAAAGTAACCTCTACGATCTGGGTCTACGCCGCGTAGAGGCATCTGAATAAACTGATAGAGCGATAGCTGTGTAACGTAATCGCTGCACATTGTTAACATTGCATAAAATTGCTGCCAACAAACCGTATCTAAAAACCAACACAATAAAAACATGGTTGTTAGAAAAATTCTTTTTGAAAAATGATTCATATTATTGATTGGATTAACGTTTACATATGCTAAAGAAGCTTATATCGTGCGATCGTCAGAACCACTGTGTCATGCCAAAAAAAATATTTGATATATTTTTGAAATATGTTCAGTTTTTTATATCAAGTTTAAAAATTTTTACTTTTACTTTTTTTTTAATTTGATATATTTGAAAAATATAACAAGCGGTTTTGCGAAGTGTTTCAAATTAAAGCTCATAAGAGACATTTACAGTTTTTTTGACTAGCGATTGTTCTTAAACTAACTTGCAAGTACACATGATATGCATACTAATTACACTATTTATTAATCCTCTTAGTTTCATTATTTATTTATCAAAAGCATGAATGCTCGTTTTTACTTAAATAAATATAATTAAAGTTAATTTGTGCTACTAGTAACAACGTTTAATTGCCGTGAAAATTTCATATTTGATAGAAAATTAAAATTGATAACGTAGTTATTCCACTTGTTGTGTTACAAAATGTGAAACGCGTTTCGCCCCTTAAAGAAGCATCATCAGATAGAACATCGCAAAGTTTACGAATACACTAAAAAATAATTCTAATTCTTATGTTATAAAAAACAAAATAAATGTCGAGGTTTTGCTTTTTTCTACTGGTCGCAGGAAGGTGGTAAGATACAAATACTGATAGTCTTTATTACAAATTAATTACTTATAATAGGTATGGTAAATTTCAATGGAAATAAATTCAACAATAGTGATATTATTTAAAATGTTTCCTTTCTATTGATGACCATATATTAAAAAAAAAACTGTTCATTCTTAATCATTTTTATTTAATAAATAAACTATTTCAACAATTTTATTTTTTATTCAAATTGTGACCATTTTCTATCAAATGATTTTCACATTCTAAAAAATATATTGATTTTAGACATATTAGGTGTTCTTCAAAGCTTACATTAAGGTTTCTACCTGTCTGCCTTACATGAGCAGTTCTATACTTTTGTCAGGTCAGTCAATATATACCGCTCTGAGAAAATTATTTATATTTACTATTTAATGAAAGTATTATAAATTTAATTTTGTATTAAAAAATAACCCTCCACAAATTTCCTGTAGACACCATCGAAAATATGCAGATTTGATGTATCCGGTCATAAGTTTCAAAGAAGCATTGTGATACTATAATATGTTTTTATTATACCTGAAAAGAGTATCTTAATATTGAATACTGGACTAAATATAAGCGATATGAATGAATTGGTGTGACAATCATTTATTGCAGGCGAATATTCTAATTTTACTGAAAATTAAATACAGCTGTGTAATCAAAATTTATATTGTAATAATTCATTCTGAATGAAAATTGTTTGTATGAGTTCGAGCGTCGTTTGTTATTTTTTTCATCATAGACAACTTACGTCTTACATGAAACAAAAAAAAGGAAATATTGCACTTGAATTTTATTATTTTTCTTTAGTACAAGTATTTTTCCTGATTTTTTTTGAAGCTATCGCAAGGCCATTTGCGTATCATTAAATGATTAATGTTATCATTTATTGGCGGAGAAATAGGTACCAGGTAAAATGTTCTTAATGTGCCTTTTCTGCGAATACAATCTCAAAACAATTTATTGGATTCTCCTAGAGTGTATGTCAAGTGGAGTAAAATCCAAAACTAACTGGGTGTACAAAATGAAATGTCGAAGAAATTGCACATCAGAGCACAAATTATAGCGTGATCGTTGACATTTTTTTGCGCTATTGAGAAATAATATTTCCCCCAACGGATATTATTCTATACAGTGTCAATATTATGGCTTCACGCCCTCTGTGTTTGGTTACATAACTTTCTTGTCTACGGTTGGGTGCTGGTATTATACTCGTCACGTTTCTCAAAGCTATTTCTAGATTAATGGTGACATTATGCGGAAAAGTTTTCGATACACGTGGCACGTTTAATATATATATATTTATTATTACAATGCAACATTTTCGCAGCCACGGGACTGCTTCATATCAGCACGTTTAACCAAAGGAATGCTTTCAAAATATTTGAAATTGAATGTATAAAAACTTACAGAAACAAAACTTTTTTTCGACTAACTTAACGTCTGCTTCCTCATAGAATCATTATTAAGATAGTATTTAACGAAACCATTGAAGTTTCTTCTTTCTCGGTTGACAATATTATGACGCTAAAATTAAAACGCAGAGGTAAAGTTCTAGACCAGGCCTGGGAAAATGGCAACCCGCGACGAAGTTTCATCCGGCCCTTGAAGTGTTTTAATTTTTTTTCAAATTAAAACCACGTATTTTCTTTAAAAATACTTTCATAAAAAAGCGGCAGCAAGAAATAATTTGGAAATTGCATTCATATAATTGCAAAGAAGAATAAACCATTTTCCAAAAACACTAGTAGAAACCGTGATTCAAGTAATATAATTTATATTGTTTATTATTAAGATGACTTTTAAATAAGAAATGATCAAATAAAGTTCAAGTACGTAATAAAGTTTCTCGAAATGTTCAGAATGTTAAATACTTAAGCTAAAAACAATTAAATCAATCATTAGTGATGATTCTAAGGCATCCATGACGAATCAATATCAAATGTTTTTATTCCACGTACGGCTGAAAGTTCTCATTTGTTTGTATTTAGTCGTATGAGTTTTAGATTTAGTTCACAGTAATTGAACGCGCAAGGTTCATCATGCAAGTTCATTTACGTTTAATTGAGATGCATCTGTGCAAATATGAGCTGTCAACAGCTGCCGCCATTATTGGCTCAATACGAATGCAATTAACCCGTTCACACCAACCGACCGACCGTTCACGTGCAATTTAATTTCGATAACAATATCAAGTAAACAAGAGTACCAATTGTAGGCCGAGTCGTGGTGTGATCTCACTTACATTTAGTGTCGCAGACGCATTAATGATACAGACGGCAGCGAATTTCAATTAAGATTAAAATATTTATATATTTAGAATTTTGTAAGACAAAGTATGACGGTGGCCCACTCGTGGTTGCAGCTCTTCACGACTGATACTTGAAGTAAACCAACAATTGATGATAAAATATATCATCTGTGAGAAAGCTATTCATATACTTAATTGAAATATAAATGCTACGGATAGTTGTTTTTGTTAAATTTATGCATTAATGGACTGATCAAATCAATCTGTGATGTTTTCATGCAAGGAAGTGGTTGGCTTTCATTGAGATTCAATAGCCCTATATTCTAACCCAGTCTGATAAAATACATATAAAATAAGAAAGGATTCAATAATCCACCAAAAATAATTGAAAAAAGATTCAAGTTATGAAAAAATAACATAATGTTTTTATTAGATACAAAGTGTCACTGGGAAAAAGATTTTTTTAAAATTCAATCGATGTTTTTTTGTTTTGTTTTCAGTATAGTTCAGAGGCAGGGGTTTGAATGATTACCAACAACAACATAATATAAAAGAAAAGAAAACAATGATAAAATTGATTAAGGAGTTTTGGACGCATTTTCATTATACTTCAAGCTTTTCTTCATGACTAAAAGCGTGACGTCATAGCTTGCTTTGTCAAGATGTTAATAATAAAATTATCATTACATTTTTTTCGACGAAAACCACTCACTCGTTTTGTTTTCCCGAGTTCTTAAGACAATAGTGGCATTCTGGGAAATTCGGAAAATGTGTCATTAATAAGAGCCCACTATTTATTTAGCTGAGAAGATGGAATATTTTACAATGCTTTGTTTAAATTGCTGGATCATTAATAAAATCACTCAAAAACCGAGAAGTAGTACCCAGCACTTTTTTTTGAAAAAAAAGGTTTCAGAACTCACTTATTGTCAAGCCTTTTTCCAATCTATGTCCGTTCCCAATGTGGAGCATATATTTTCCCAATGGAGGTATTTATTATTTATCATAATCTCCACAATATCATGTAGAAAACAACGAAAATCTCTTGAATCGGTATGCTGCATGTCTTTGATGGTTCAGCAAGGCAATGTTTTATGCGAAGACGCAGACGAAAAGGATAATTTGTATTACATTTTTTTCCCGTGTCCGCTTCCGATGTGGATCATAAGCCATTATAATGGAAGTAGGAGGAGGGATAGAAGAAAAAAAGCTAGAACAGGACAAATTGTTAACTAATTGCTTTCGCAACGCTGCGTTATTTAAGAATTGGAAGGGTGGGAAGGGATTTTTAGACATCACAAATAGACTTTCCAACCCCGGAATTCCGTCTGATTTTGTGATCCCGTAAATTTATAGGATTTTGAATTTGGAAGACCTAAAAAAAAACAGAAGTCATACAGGTATTTTGGGCAAATCGGCAAATTCCTGGGTTTTGAGATTTTTAAATTCTTGGAAGAGCTAAAAAAAAACAGGTCATGGTGACATTTTGAGCAATTCGATAAATTCCTGGGTTTTAGGAATTTGAATTTCTTGGAAGAGTTTAATAAAAAAAACGAGTTACGCTGGTATTTTGGGCAAATCGGTAAATTCTTGGGTTTTTGAAATTGGAAATGAAAAATTCCGATACCAAAACTTTTCTCAAATAATACACGATTTCATGTTGAGTGCCCAATCCCGGAATCCCCGGATCACAAAAAGGCTCCGGGATTGGATACCCTAATCACAAACACCCATGCATTCTTACAATAATCAATAAATCGATTGATAAAATTCTGTTCGTACTGGGACTTGAATTCGTAAGATCTCTCACAGATGCCAAAAACATTGACTACTGCGCCACACATCCGACGGTAAAATTGTTAATTTAATAACAATGAACAATATTTATAATGTTTTTATAATTCTACGTATTTAATTAAAGACAATGGCGTGTATAATCACAGAGAAAATTCTGTCAATACACTTGTAAATAAATTTATTTTCATCTATGGATCAAATACTTGTTACAAAATACTAAGACCAAATATTGATTCAAGAAAATAATGTTTAGTAATATTAATAAATAAATAATTTTGCAAGGGAAAATTAGGTGCATTGATTAATTAATCTCAATATGCAATGTCGCCGCAAACTGGCTTGTAATAATTATGATGTCGATGAAATTTGTCTACGCTGCGAGTGGCGTGCTTTAAAGTCAACATTTTTTATGGACACGTTGGTAATCAAATACTTAAATAATTGTTCTTAAATGTTTCCAGATTCTTTTCGCGAAAGATACAACCCTATTTCATACATCTATATTTAATTTAGTGTTTCTTTAAAGTTTAATATTATATATTCCCTAAGTACTCTCCATAAGGTTTCGCGTGTTGGCCTTATGCAAATATGATCGTATATTATAATATATCCGATAATTAATTTAACAGTAAATAGCACGAAAAAGTATTTTTACACATAATTAACCCAGATAACTACAATGCTCTATGTGTAGATTTTTGGCAAAACTAAAGTTGTAATGAGTCAATGTTCCAAGTATCATTGATGGTACATAGAAATTAGAACCTTCTCGAAACAAGATATGTTGAAAAAAGTAAATCCGCCCGAATACAAAGGAATGTCACTAAATTTTCATTATATGCATGTTTACACATGATTTTTATGTTTTAAATTGTGTTATACTTAATAAAATTCTTTTAAATAGCGTGAGGATAGATTAGAAATATAGAATTATATACAAATTACGACTCAGGAAATGTTTTGTTTATAAAAAAATTAAGCACCATTTCAATATTAAATTCATGTCTAGTCGATGGGTAAAAACGGGCCCAAATAATCATATATGAAATACAAAATAATATCGTAAAAGTATTAATTTCACAATCAAATAAACAATAAAAACTACTTTGGTTTGTATGCAATAATTATGAAGTCATGATAAAATATTTTTGACACTAATTGGACAATGTTGTTTTGCATCGTTAAAGAGTTAAATAATTTTGTTATCGGAGTTTCGTTATTACTAGTTATATTTCTGAAAAAATATTATATTCATTTACACAATCAGTCGATGAAAACTATTTTCAATATTTGCGCTGCCAATATTAAGCTAACTTTAGCACGATTTTTGAGAGCGGTTTATGGTTTATGGAAACTCCATAGAACTATTGAGTTTAGTAAACGTTTCCTGCAGTTAAAAAATACTGTACATCTTTTGATTACACACCTATGTCATTTATTTTATGTACCAAAAAGTTTCTCACTGTAATTTTGCGTATGAGTTTGTTAATTTTTTTATAAAAGTACACATATTTTGAGACTAGCTCGCTATCATTAATTCTACACGAACGTTGATTTGATTAAATAAATATTGAATTTTAATGTCTCAGATCATACATAGTTGAGAGATTAATGATTGCATTTTATAAATTAATTATGGAAATAGAATGTAATGCTATAGGGCAGCGATTTCCAACCTGGGAGGCGTGAGCTATTGCAAAGGGAGGCGCGAACAGTCCAAATATATATATATTTACCCTTTAAAACGTGTCTTTATTATTATATGAAATAAAGGATGGGGAGGCGCAAAGATATTTTTTTCTTCAAAGGGAGGCGCAGTAACATAATATGTATGGAAACCGCTGCTATATGGGTATGTCACTTGTGCTATACTAAGACATTCTATATAAGTGATGGTATTTCTGAGGGAACGAAACATGTGACACTCCACAATATAATAATTATTATTTATTAGATAAATGGACGACTTACCGGTGGCTGTTTATCGAGTTCGTGTATAGACCCCTTGTTGTTTTCTAGATCTCCGGTACTGCCGCAGGTGGCGCTATTCGAAGCGGAACTTAGCGACACCATGTCCAAGGTAGAGCTGCTGCTTTTCTCATCTAGAAAATAAATTTATGAACATATTAATATGAATAAATTAAAAACAAATCCAATGCCCCAAATACTATATTTTAAATCCCAATGATTTGAGAAATGGCATCACGGGCAACAAGATTTATTTTAGAGGAAAATTCGGAAGACCATAAAGTGTTATGCTTGTCATTGAAGATTCTGAAGTAGCTGTGTTTTATGTCCCGGGAAATTTCAGGGTCACGAAAACATATAACTGCAGTAGTATTACTGTTTTTTTTTTAAAAATCGCTGTTTTTTAAAAATGCGTATAAACACACAAGTATTATACTAATATTTTTTAAAACGAATTCAAATAAACTGTTTTAAATTATGAATCGATAAAAACACATACAATCTATTAACAAAAACACAATATTTCTTTGTAATTTATTCCACTTTATTTAATAGGTCAGCACCGGTTGACAATGCTCGAAATGGACGAAACTGGTCCTATATTTGTGGCTATATATATGTGTGTGTTTGCTGAAAAGAATTAAACCTTGAGATATAAAAAAACAAGTAACAATATTTTGAGCACGAAACAAACCGAGATTAACAAAGAATACAAAAGAATCATTATAAAATTAACAATAATAAAAAGTGAATTGCTGAGCTTAGGCAATCTAATTTCAATTTTAATTGCTCTCCTCCATTCCGAAATATCCATGTCAACTTTAGTTAATAACATACATAAATAAATCACATATTACAAAACTGTAATTATAAAATATTTTATAATTTGTGATTTGTGAAAGCAAGTGAAGTGTCAAGAGATTGGAACAAAGAAAGAAGAAAATTCTATGATAAATTACGATATGCCGTACAGAAACGTATTTATATTTTTTATTATTCTATCCAGTTCTATCAGAAGCTTATAGATTATTTTGTTTGATGTATTCAACAAGTAATAAATTTGACACAGCTGACTTTGTTAAACCACAATTTCAGAGAAGATGAAGTTGCTGTCCAATCGCTCTCCGTCTCGTTTTCAAAATTGACTAACTACAACCATGTTCTTAGATACTAATTCATTTATTTGATCGTTGGGCAGTATTGGCATGGAAGACATAGAGCGTGCATGTTCACGGCGATCTTCATATAATATTTCCCATACAAAAATTATTAATTAGTTAAGTTGTAAAATATGAATTCTAGGCATATCATATAGAGATCGAAAAAAGAACCTTCGGGCCAAAGAGAATAAATTAATGCGAGATGTGGCAACATTTTCCACGATATAAAATGAGCTGGGAGAGAAGTCATAATGTTAATTTATATACACGTTATAATAATTGGTGGAAAAAAATGATAATTTTGCCGACAATTAAGAATGATGGTTAAAAAATAGAGCAGTCAATTGGTTTGGTTAAATAATCAAGAGCAGAAAAGGCAGAGCTGTAGAGTTGGAGTCGTGAAGTCGGACTATTTTGACATGAGTCGTGCTAGAAAAAATCAAATAACTTCTAGTACTTAAAAAAAATATTTTTTCAAATTACTAGGGTCAAAAGTCGCGCCACTGTATACTATCAAGCCTAAAATAATAATAAAAGTCGTGTTTTCAGATATGATCAGAGTCGTCTTAATTTCTTAACAACTCTACCAGTCTAGAGAAAAAAATACGTTTCAGCGAAAGACCGTGTTCTAACTAAGAATTGATGAAAGACCGCCAGGCGGGCTCCACCAATAATTTGCAAATTTGATAATATGTTCAAAAAAGCCTGATAAGAGACAGACCATTTTTTTAAAAAATATTATGAAACAAATATAAACTCAATCGACGAGTTGTACTATGAATATTGCAGCAGATTTTATTAAAATGGGTAATAACCAAAATCAATGACATTTAAATGAATTTAAAATCAGGTCTCTGTCGAAAACACAAAAGAAACAGTCTCCAAATCAATGAAGCGGTGGATCATATTTTTTATCGATTGTATTTAAAAGGCTCGTCTACATTGCGATAGCAATCGTGAATTATTATTGTCGTAGAAAGCTGACAGATTTGAATTAAGACTAGTTATCGCCATTTTTATTTTTCGGTGAGATTTATTCTGGCCTCAAGAAAACAGCAATATCATTTATTGCCAAAACTAAACTCTTCAAAACGAGTAATTAACTTAAATCCAACAGGTTAATCGACGAATGATTTAAGGTTACAAGATTGACAACCAAACTTTCCGATATCAGAAAAAGGCTGATATATAAAGGAGGAGTACATACAAAAATAAAAATAATTCTATCCGTGATTAAAACTCCAACCGTGGAATAGTAGTTATAGTTATGACAGATTCTGAATGATAAAACATAAGTTTTTTTTATGCCAGTCACAATATCTATACAAACTTACCCGTTTTTCGTTCGGGGATTTCCTTCTCTTGGCAAGATGAGAGGTAGTAAAGACGTCGGGCGGGTCACTTTTTGGTAGTTATGTATAGACGGGCCTTGAGTGGTCATTGCACTTTCTTTTCGAACGTATTAAGCTTGGAGGAGTTAGGGCCGCGGCGGATTGAGCATTGGACCGTGACCAGCAGGAAGTCAACCATGCCGCTTAAGAAACGTAATTTATTCTATCTGGAAATACATTTTTTACAATATTCTCAAAGCCTAAAGGTATCGAATAGTGAGTCAACAATTACAGTTTTACAAAGAGATCATCACCTACCTGACCGCACAGTTTTTGCTGCAGATCTTGCCAAATAAAATTAATAATCAAAAATTTCTGGACTTAATAGAAAACGTTTTGTAAGTTTGTTTTTTGATTACAATGATTTACGTAAGTTTGTAATTTAGATTTTTTATATTTGGAAGTTATATTTACTTTTATGGTCCTTGAAACTTGGATTCAAGAGATCTAGATGTTTGATCTGTGGTCGGATTAAAATGAATAGGTTAGTTCGACTATTCTTAATTGAAAAAAAATGATGACGGGAGAATACTTATTTTCAGTATCCACGTCCAATGGTTTTTTCAAATATTGTATACGTAATAACTGCTAAAAATTTCATTCATATTGATTAAGTTTTAATTATTTTACACGAATACTTTAACGAGGGCTATTCTCATTTTTTTAAGGACCTGTAGTGATATACCCGCGTGCATAGAACTTGTTTTGAAATGTCTGAATAAATGCTATGCACGCAGGAATAACACTACTGGACACTAATTAAGGGGGTCTATAATACTCAACACGATTTTTGCATTCCTTTATAAATTAAATGCAATAATTACCGAAATGTTTACTGATTTATTCGACCAACCAAAAGAGTGCATTAGAAAGACGTTATTTTGAAACAAACAATCGCAAGTTCGTCAAGTAGCAAGTTGTAAAGCATATTTATCGCATTACAATCAATCTAACACGTATAGCGAATGGACATGATTAGCCCTCCAAGGACGAGCGTCACCATATAGTCACAGTAAACACCGTTGTCTATTGATCCTACTATTCATCCTTTTTCTACCTGAATATCGTTGCTTTTGCTCATATTTGGTTAAGAAGGGTACAGAATACAGTTAGTCATCAACCGTGGGGACAGAAACGGCCTCCAAAAGCACATGTGATTTTTTGAATTTCCGTTTTTTTAAATTTACTTTTTGAAACTGTTAGTTATTTTTTATAAAAAGATCAAATTATTTACAGTTATTTTGCTAATATATTTGTATTGAAATTGTGGTGATATAAAGTGGTCAAATTGTAAGCATTTAAAAAAAAACACGTTTAGCTATATTTTAACCCCGAATGTTTGCGAGCCCATATGGTCACTTTTGTCCTTACTACTGTCCGTACTCAATATGACACGTTAATAAAAGGATGAGCATGACCACATAGGCATGCGAGGTTTGTATACAACGACTTTGCGTTTTTTTTTTTTTAATTTTGAGTAGGAATAAAAGTTATCCGTGACTTCAATATGGCTTAGAAAATATTTTTTTATCGGAAAAAAGCTCTCGTCTCTGGAGGGTTAATAAAAACATAATTTGAAGTATTAAAACAAAATTCTGTTTATCGTTGGCGTCAAGGCCGGCGCCACCATACAGGCGAAATAGGCAACCGCCTAGGGCGCAAACCATCAGAGGGCGCATAAATGGATTATTAAAACTATTTTTATATACTCTAATAATAATATATAACTACATTTTACTTTGATACTTGTATTAATCGTTCGTGGTAATTATGTATCGCATTATATATGATTCGAAAAAGAGATGTTAAGCGACTGAGTAACAAAAAGTACACGTAGAAAAGCATCTGTTGAGATACCTCTATTAGGAGGCCACATTCTCCACATTGGGAGTGGATATACATATATAAAAAGAAATCTAATGATCCTGATTTGTCCATGTTTCATTATTTCGAAAAAATTGAACATTTATTAAACAGGGGGCGTGCCAATAATCGTTGCCTACGGCGCCAAATAACCTCGGACCAGCACTGGTTGGCGTTTGATTGACTATCAAAATGTTGATCATAGCCCCAATATTAAGTTGTGCAAACCCGTAAATAAGAAGTAAAAAAATCATGTTCAGTATAAGATACCCCCCTAATTAGTGTATAAGTTCTAATATTTTTGAGAATATATAATAGAAGAATTGGTTTAAATATTTTTTTTATATCTTAAATTAATATCTGTTAATACAGATTTTATATTCAATTTATATTCAAGACAAAAACAACATACAAATAACACGACTTTTGTCAGAGCGGAGGCAATATATTGACTATCAATAACATCGTGTATAGTTATATTATTTTTGTGCAAGTATTGAGATTGTGTGAACGTTGGTAATGTTAAAGAAATATTTTGTGAACCTATTCAATGTCGAGATCAAATTTTTGTGCAGAAAAAATCATCATTTTATTAAATCGTGCTTAGTGCTTACCTTATCTTTTGGCAATTGAACAAGAATGTCGAAAGTACAAGAACACGGTACGGCAGTGTCACACTTTTTTTTTGTAAATTTCGAGGCCGAATTCAATTGAGAAAATATTACTTTGGTGATAGAACCTACTCATAGGCCTTTTGATGTTAGGAAGTTATTGGGAAATTCTACATTTTTTTTCAATAAAATAGGGCATTTTCAAAACATTTCTACCGATTGCTTAAGGTTGTAACTTAGAATACCTTCACGATTACAGTAGTAATTCAAGTTATCAAATTGCGCAAGCAGTTGCTAAGCCAAGCTACTTGATGGAAAAATGCACAAATATACGAATATTGCCGTTGCTTAGAAGGAAATAATGAGTAACAAGAGGTTTCTTATTAATTAACTTATTCTGCATAGTTGAATTTTGTAGTATAGGTCAGTTTAAGATTTTTTAAATCAATTTCACTTTCATCTTACACCATAAATATAAAAAATATATTGATTTTATAAACACAATAAGCAAGATGCCACTAAGCAACCAATGAAAAATGACAAACTGGTTTTAGTGCAGCAAAAATAATCATTCCGAAACGAGTTACATGTATCATAAAACATATTAAATACTTTTGAAAGGGTTGGTGCAGGGGATGCCAAGATAACTAACATATAAGTGAGCCAAAAATTATCATATGCGACACACCACTATCGATAATTAAATGGTATCGTATAAGTGGCGTACTTAGAAAAATAGAGACAAAAAATTACAAAGATAGAAGAATAAAGAATGCTACGTGTTTAGTATTAATATAAGTTAATTTATGATTGAATTTGGAATAGTTTGGTTAAGAGCGCTGTCATTTTTATATTAATTTTACAGTAATTTTTTGTTGCCTTAATTAAAGTGATGATATTTAATACTGAGTTCTTTTAAACCTTCTTTGTTTTCAAACTTAAGTATTCTCAATATAAAATAAAAAATGATAACTTAATTATTCCACAGATTGTGTAACAAAATACGTGTTTCGTCGCTTTAATAACATCTTCAGTTAAGCTACCAAAATTATTTTATACTAGCTGACCCAGCATGCGTTGCAATGCCACTCAAAGAAAGAAAGTGTTTGTGTTTTAATTATGTTTATTGAAGTGCTTTTAGATATATTTTATTTTTTTGTCTGGTGCGTATATGAATAGATCTTAAGGTTTTTCAACGTGTGAGCAGGCCAGATACAGCTGTCCATGTGTGAAGCATGGATTTTTAAAATTTAATCCACACACTTGTAGCGATTGTCCAAATGCGAGTCGCACCGGAAACTGCAAACATTTTAATTCTAATGGCCTATCTGTCGGAATTATTGGAATGCTTGGCAACAGTACATCGTTTCCTTTAAATTTTCCATTTAAAATTGAAGCTTAAATGATACTGTTCATAAATTTTTTCACTGAAAGCCTGGTACCGTTGCAAAGTCGTGGTGGATTTATATTTCGGAGAAGAATGATAGGTACGCCAATTTTCAGTGTTAAAACGTGCGGTAGCATGCCTGGCAAATCAAGCGAGTTTAAGAATTCAGTTAGATAATTGACAACTTCGTCTTGATCAATTTATAGTATCGATGGACTTATACGTTTTTTCTTTGCCTGGTATTTTGTTTGGAATCCTGAAGTTGATGGCATTACCATCGTTGTTTTTGACTGCTAATATAACACATTCACTAAGCCACTGATGATTTTTGTAATTCTGTGCGATATTTGGGAAAACTTTGTGCATCAATTCGCTTACGGTTCCTGTAATTTTACAGAAGCTTGGTGGTAATGTGTGGATTCATCGATTTCTATTTTTCATATGCATCATATTGTAATTCTACACGCATATAAGCTTTCAAAGTCAATTTCTGCACATGTCACCATAAAATTGATGATTTGAGACATGCACTTGATTCATCTCAAAAAAATCTCGGGATATATAACGACAGTCCTTCAGTATTTAAATTGTAAATAATATGTTTTTTAGAATATTTGAAATGTTTTAAGTTTGCTAACAAATATATTTCGTAGAAGAAGAAGTAGATCTCGGGACATAATATACAGACAGCCTTGCAGTATTTAAATTGTAAATAATATAATTTTTAGATTAATTAAAAAGTCTTCAAATATATTTCGTAGTAAAAAAATAGACCTCGGGGCATATATCGACTGCCCTGCAGTATTTAAATTGTAAATTATTTAATTTTTGGAATAATGTTTAAGTTTGCTAACAATCATTTTTCGTAGTAGCAGAAATAGACCACGTAAATTATTTAATTTTTGGAATGATGTTTAAGTTTGCTAACAACCATTTGTGATTAGAATATTCCTAATGCATGTAAGAAATAAAAAAGGTTTTCAAGGCAGGATGCAAAATATAACCATACCTCCGATAATCGAATCAATGACACTGATCAAAATCTGTCAAATCAGCTCCAAAAAATCTTTTCCCAGCCCTATAATTATAACTTCAAAAAATCGAATTAGTATATTCGATTATTTAAAAAACGTCGTAGCGATGCAAACTTTCAAATAAAGTTCTCTCAATATTATTACGATGCTTCAGTTCTTAGCCAGGAAATTTGAATTTAAAGACGTCCATTTCAATTGTTTTAAATCGGAACGACGAATTGTCAGGAATATTGAAAAAAAATCTGGATCGGGACACCCTTCACGTAGCGGGATGAAATATAGTTTAAACTTGATTCTCATATCTAGCAAATATACATAAAAAAATCATAAAAATCGGTCAAGCCGTTTCGGAGGAGTTTGGCGACAAACACCGTGACACGAGATTTTTATATATATAGAGATTATAAATGGACTTCCAAAAGGTTACTGCCGAATCCATCGAGTATATTTAAGTATTATCTTTTCATATGCTTGATTTTTATGCGCAGGTAAGTAAGATTGAAGTAAATACCGCAAAAATCACATCTGGCCTATTACTACGAAAGAATTAAAAAATATATGTCAGAAGTGATAACAATATTTGCCTGTCTGTCTCATTATAATATCATGACATTCCCCAAAGTTAATCGGATACATTTTTTTCGCGCGTAAACATTCAACACTTCCGATTTGCACCGTTTTTATAAGCGACAGTATTAATTTACTGCCAGAGACAATTAAATGTTTACGAAAAGAGTGTTTGCGTACGAATTATCTGGATAAGGCGGGGGATTACTGCCACGGTACGATGCTTAAAAATTTCAGACTGGCTAGGGTGTTTATTTAATGCGCTTATCTTTATAAATTATCAAAATATAGCAGCGATAAAAATAATTTAAGTCGCATTACCCCAGATGACTCATCGTTAAATGATCCTTAGACGTGTAACTTGTCATTAAGTATAACCGTGAATAATGCTTTTCTGTCAACTTTCCCTACTATTTATTTTAAGGAAGCCTTGAAGCCATGCAGTGTTTTTAGTTACGGATTTATAACTATATCGATGCATCAGTTCTAAAGTGTAACAAGTCACAACTTTGCTGATTTGAGATTTAATTAATGGGAAATATGAAGCTAACCGATATCTACAAGTTTAAAAAATTGGTTATTATATAATATCACAAAATATTATTCTTAAGATCCAAACTGTAACTACGAACATTTTGCGAAAACCTCTGAAAACTCCCATTAAAAATTAAAAAAAAAGATGTGTATAATAAATAGTATTGTAAATATAAATATATTTTTAAATAACCCATAGAACTTCATTTTTTTCCATATTCGCTACCAATGTGGAGCATATGGACTCTGCTAATGGAGTTTCAACAAAAGTGTTTCTATGAGAATTGCTTGTTACTCAGTTGCTCAGCCTCTATATTTTTCCAAAGACAGTAGGAGTAGAAGGATAGGGCTAGGATGGGACTAGTGATTAGCTAATATCTCTAAGCCCTCTTTTTTAAGGGTAAGATGAGTGGGAGGGGGAATTCAAGACATCACATACATTTATGCCTTCGAGCGACACTCAATTTATTAAATTAATCAAAGCCAACGACGTTGACCACTCGACCACGCAATCAAAAAAACTACATTAAATACGTCAAAAATTAGGTGTGCAGTAGAAGATTATACCTGTCCAATATCTGGTTGCCTAATTATCTTGCAACTACGTTTTTTGAGTTGTTACACTTTGAAACCGTGGTATCGATATTATTTTAAAAAATGATATTTTTAACAAAATAATAATAACTTATCTGTTCTTTGCAACGGTATATATCTGAGATGGCCAGATTCCGATCGTGTATTTTTAGGAACCAGTCGCTCCTAAAATAAAAAGTTTGGTTACTAATATGCATTAACCAGGGCTGTGGAGTCGTGTAAAAAAAATCCGAGGAAATTTTTCAATAATTTCATTTAAACTTATATACATGTATTTTATCAGATTTTCTTTTGTATTTTGTGAGCCAAGCATGCAATGTAGACCCTTTTGACTATTTTGTTTGAATACACATCGACTGTGGAAAGGAAAAAGGACGTTACCCACACAGGAAATTTTACAGGAGGCACAAGTGTTTTGATGATTTTGGGCCATATGCAAATTATGAAATATACACAACCTTGAAGTGCACGTAGACTCCTAAACTGGTGTGTAATTGAAATAATCTAATATTAATAAAATAAATTGTCTGATAAAAACCCTTTTTTACAGTCTTTTTTCTTGGTTTCAATTTTCAATTTTTGACTATTTTGTTTGAATACACATCGACTGTGGAAAGGAAAAAGAACGTTACCCACACAGGAAATTTTACAGGAGGCACAAGTGTTTTGATGATTTTGGGCCATATGCAAATTATGAAATATACACAACCTTGAAGTGCACGTAGACTCCTAAACTGGTGTGTAATTGAAATAATCTAATATTAATAAAATAAATTGTCTGATAAAAACCCTTTTTTACAGTCTTTTTTCTTGGTTTCAATTTTCACAAGCTCATCTTTTTTTAAACTTAAAAGCTAAATTATGATACTTATTCGGCGTTTGCAGCTTACATCATTTCGATAGAACGTGTATCAAGTTTGATACATTGTGATTATCGAAAAAAGCTGTTTTGAAAAAGCTGTAGGTTACGTCCTTTTCCTTTCCACAGTTGACATCATCAAACTACATTCATCCAATCATTTTTCACGACTCCAACTCCGACTCCGGCCAAAATATCGCGACCCCACGACTACGACTTCACAGCCCTGGTATTATTAACCTTACTCAATATTAGGAGTGGGGAACCTTATCTTTTCTAATGGCCACATTTATTTTTTTGATTCAACATAAGGCCGCAGTAAACATTGACTAGGGAATCTTTGGCCGGAAACAATTTCATGCCAATTTCTAATGCCCAGAAATTTGCGATCGAAATATCGGGCGTGAATTAGCAAAATATAATGGAATTGGCAAAATATAATGAAATTAACTAAGTTTCTTGTTAATACTCTATTACTAACTAGTAAAAATGTTAAGCAAATTTCATACAAAAATATCATTGTATCAAGAAATTGTGTATCAATTATTCCACACGGCCTGTTATTGGCTTTAATACGGGTGTTATGTATTATGCATACTTTATGTATATGAAATATAATAAAAAAACGTCGTGATTTGCTTGGTGTTCAATTTCAATAGCTCTGCCATTTTTATGAAATATTAGAAAACAATCTTTATCGCTGAGAGATTTCAATTTGTCGATTTCTTCGATTTCAATCAAGACATTGTCCGTTACGTGTTCATCCCACGCCACGTTTTTCCAATAATCACCGACACGTGATATTTTTGTCTGCAAGAAATATGTGACGTCACGTCACAATAGATCAATATTTTAATACTATACTCGTGGATGTCGTATGACATAAACATATAATGCGTGCTATATTTTACTGGGAAATATATATATGTATAATTATTTCTATTGAACTGAGATAACACAATATCTAAAAAGGAAATACCTTAATTCGGATAATCAACACATAGTGATTTGTGATTGATTAGGTTATTTCTAATTATGTACATGCATCGCACTGCGTATACGATATTGTTTGAAATGATTACTCAATCAATATGAATTGTCTTTACTCAAGATTGGGCGCATGGACTACTTATTGAGAATCTTAGATTAATAATAAAATATTTGCTTAAAACCAATAACAATATATTGTATATATCAGTGTTCTTCAATCCGCGGACCGGTATCAGTCCGCAAGAGTTTATTGGCGGTCCGCGAAAAGAATAATTTTACGAACTATTTTCGACTCGAATTTCTTCAAGGTAAATTTTGTACTGAAAATCAAAAAAAATGTGAACTTTGCTCCGGTTTCTGACTGCAGTTTTTTTGAAACCGGAAGTCTTTTTACTAATTCATACTCCGTCGTAAGTCTGAATAGACGTAAGTTGATAACTGACAGTATGTAACTATGTGTATCTGGTTGACGCCGGTCGGCGAAATATTTTCCAATATTTACCGGTCCGTGTATGTAAAAAAGTTGAAGAACACTGGCATATATGGTTAAAAGAGAAATGAGTCACTTGCGGATGATTCGACTTCGACCTCGGATTCAAGTTGATTGATCTCTGAGTTTTTATCTCACTGATACGCAACGAAAACAAGTAACTTGTTGTTCAATACTGAAGGGATTTACCGTGAATCAGTTGGTTTTTCTCTCTAGCTGCTATGGCAAAGTAGTTCTAAGTCAGGAAAGCAAATAATTCGCGTCAATTCCAATATACACAAAAAGGCGAACTAGAGACTTTCATGTTTATAATGAGAGTTGACTGCGAAGAATTCAGAGATAATAATTTCTGCTACGTCTGTGGTTATGGAAAGATGTTAGAACTGCGTATACCTGTACTCTGCTTGTATCCTCTTCCGGGCATCTGTTATGTGAATTCGGTGGAATTAATGAACGCTGGAATGACACGTGAAGAAGTAAATCGATTGGCAAGCGGCAGAGAATACCGAAGGTGCCACACTGTGGTCTTATAATCCATTCAAGGAGTCTTGAGAGCTTATTCAGATACAGAAAGGAAATAAATATGAGTTGAAGTAGACTTATTGTACTGGTCAATTGATCAACACAATTGAAATCGGTGAAGTATATCAACAGCAGGACATATGAAAATCCCGTGCCTTAAAATGTTGAGGTTTAAAAGCATGACCGGCTTGACCCGGCATTAATGGAGCCACAGCGATCGATTAAAAAAAACTTTAGCAAGTATACGTATTTTGTTTTCCAATTTAAAGAATATGGACAAATTAACCATGTATAAAAGTGCTACGGTGTATCACAATACAACAGAGAAAGAAACGGCAATTTAACTAAACTCGCTCGATAAATGGAGCAACAGTTTCACAAAGATTTGTGTTTTGAAACCAAACACAATAATATGTTCTCAAACTAATTAAGTATTGAGGGCGATTATATCATTCATAATCCTCAGTCATATAACAACGATCATATAATTACAATCAAATATGACATTGGTACCTTTCACATGTTTTGAATAGAAAACATATATTATAGGAAAAACCTTGACGGGATGTAAAAAAAGATTCTTTTAATTCACTATCACAGTTTTGTACGTAACGAAAGAAGTGTTTTATCGAAGCTTTAAAATAAATATATGCATTTAATTCAATATGAGTTTCATTTAAAAGTGTTTTTTAATAAAATCATGCCGCTTTCTTGCTTTGGGTGTAAATACTTCTCGGTTGCGTAGTGAAAGAATTGTATCCTTTCGAACGCTTTCATAACATGTTGAATTTTCAACCAATGAAAAGAATTAAAAATAAATGAGTACTTGTAGTTTTATCATTGTTTTTCACCCACCTCATATGAGATTGATACATAAAAGTAATAATTCTTAAATAATCATCAATATTTTAAAATACTATTAAAAATTAGAAAAATAGGTGATTCAAAAAAGCTTTCAGGTAATTCCATGGGGATAAATATTGAAATATGAGAGGAAATTTGAAAAAAATGTTTCAATAACAGACATTTTTACGATAAAATTGAAAGTCACTTAACAAATTATTAAATACAAAATGCGTACTGTAGTCTTATAATATACTTTGTCCATTACTACTTTAGAATTTCAACGAATTTGTTTTCCGATAATTAGTTGTCACTCGATTGCTTACACTCTAATCTTCGAAAAGGGTAATGATAGAATGGGTGGGCCTAAACATATTAGTAGTTAGCCAATGACCCTTTCCTACGCCCGAGTTTTAACCCGAACAGCTCATTCATATTCGATGAATAGTATAATCAGCCACGCGTGAAGAAATAAATGAAAATAAAATAAAAATATATATACTATGAAAAACATTTCTAATGACATTTTTTTAACCATGTCCGCTCCATTGCGGAGCATATGGACTCCTAATGAAGTTTATCTCAATAGAAGTGTTTCTACGAGAACTGTTTGTTACTCAGTTGCTTAATCTCTCTTTTTTTTCAAAGATAGTAGGAATAGAAGGATAGAGCTAGAACAGGATTAGTGGTTAGCTAATCGCTCTCGATACGCCCCGTTTATAGGATAGGATGGGTGGAAGGAGGGAACACAAGACATACATACATCCATGCCTTTTTGCAATTTTGACACCGGCGGGTTTTAATTATTTTTTCCTAAATATTGCTGTACACTGTTTATTTGTAAATAAATTACTTATATTGATTTTTTAAAACCACCCCTGGCAAAAACTGAATGCAAACTAAATTCCCCCCTCTATTTTGTCACACATGTATATCGTATTATAATGAGGATTAAAACAGGATTTTCAAAAACTTTCTAAAAATCGACGACTTATTAGAAACACCTTCTTTATTTTGACAGGTAATTCATACCAATTTTTGAACTTGTTACAGCTGTGGCAGTACATAAAACTGTTCCCGGCTTTCCCGGAACACCAGAGCTACGCAGAACATAGTTTGGGAAGGCCGCCATTGTGGTATCTGGTGTTTCTAGTGTTTGCCTAATTTTATATACTATTATCAAACATTTTAAGCGAAATACCGCATACCAAATTGATTGCACGGAGAAAAAAAACAGTTATGCGTTCAAATTGTGCCCTAGTTTTTCGAAAATCGGCATATGTTTGAAATGAATTAATATCTTTATATGCAGAGCTGTAGATTCGTTAAATATTTTAACGATTACATAAATTGTATGCCGCCTCCAATTTTAATAATTATATAATATACTAATTGAAAAAAACGCAAGTGTATAATAGTTATTTTTAGATTATAAAACTGAGAGGTTTAAGTTGTAGGTCAGTGTTTCCCAAACTTTCTATAATTTTCAAAACACCGAGTACCCCTCGTCCAAAAATGCATATTCATACATAATTTAATGGCAAATAAAATATGTGTTGTCTGGCATCAAAAGCAGAACTGTTCCATACATGATTTATGGAACAGTTCTGCTTTTGATACCAGACGACCCATATAAGCTGCTTGTTGCACCATGCGCAGCCAAATTCCGGTGCAGCGCGTACCCCCGTCAAACTCTTCCCGTCTCCCAGGGGGTACACGTACCACACTTTGGGGAAAACTTTGGTAGGCTTTCGTGCGATCGCTTACGTGGTTGCGGATTCGAATCTCCCTATGGAAACTGTCATTTGTAATTTAAGTAAATAATATATCATCGTATTTCCGGTTTTACAGCCCATAACAAGGTCAGCGCCAAGGTCTGTAGAAGAGCCGCTCGGTGGAGCTCTATTGTTTATTAGTTGCAGCTGATCGGGTCCGTGTACCTGAGTGAGCTCGTAAAAGAGCTAGAAGTGAAGAAGATGAAGATTTTGGAATGAAGGAATACTTTATGGTGCTGGAATCGCCGAATAATTGTAAGTACATATTTAACTCCAATTTCTTGAGAATATATTATATTTGAAACTTTAAACGCGTTTATCTCAAAACTACTTTTTTTCGTCTGATGGGGGCCAAAAAAAAACTACTCGACCGATTTGTCTGAAATTTGAGTAAGTAATTCTGTACAGTACTGGCTACGACCGGGACTAAAAGAAATACTTTAGGTAAAAAAAAACTATTTTTTTAAAAACAAAACGTTGTTAAAAACGGGTAGTTTTAGACCCTTAACTTTGGCAACGCGCCATTTTGTCAAAAACATTTTTTTTTATTCTAGTTCTGTTCGTAACTATACTTAAAATAATTAAGAATCCGTCATTTTTTTTGGTTTCAGATAGGAGGGAGAGATAAACCATCCCCCATCAGTCAGGTCCATTTTTTGGAGAGGGAGACTTCCACGCCATTTTTCTTATCTTAATATATATATTTAATTTTCATTTTTGTGTAGTTGATAAGTAATGAAATATGTGTGAAAAAGTTTAAAAGCATTTGTTCATTCCCTTCATACTAAAAAAATATTTTTTAAAATAGCTTAAATTTTCGGCCGCTAGACCACCGGGTCCCCTTAATTGAAAATATATTTGACGGACATTCTTTGTCAGACGAAGTAAGATAACATCTTTCATCGAAGTTGTACGACCTATAAATATTATTATTTATTACCCACCAAAAAGAGCACCAAACACTGAATGTTAACTAACCACTATGTAAAACGTCTTGGTTAAGGAGAAAAAAATGTAGATTATAATGTTTTTCGGGTTTTGGTATCAGCCTATTCTGTAATAATTCTAGTTACTAGAATTATTATCGTGCATATCAGAGATTTTCAATCCTGAACCCGTAGACGAAGGTGCGTCCGCAAATTTATTGAGTGTTTTGTAAAAAGTATTATAATGTTTGAAAATGAAAGTAAATCCCATGAAAAATTGTAAATTAGTTGGAGGAATTATGTTTATGAACGTATTTGTAATTTAGCGTCCAGAGTTTATTACAGACATGCTTTTCTTTTTCTCGTTAAATCTTGCTATATTTAAAATAGAATTTACTTCACATATTTGAGAGATCTTAAGAAACGGGTGGTAGGAAAATAATGGAAAAAAAATATTAATACTTATTTGAATTGTTCGTTGCTTAAATTTCGTTGAGAAAAAAGTGCACCTGCCACTTTTTTATTGTTTATAAATGTACTTTTAATCAAAAACTAGTTTACCACTTATGTACGCCATACTTGAGAGTGCGCAAGAAATAAGAATGTCAACCTACCTATTTTACCAACATGAGTTCAAAAAGCTATTTGTAGTGATACATTATTGATCATTGAACACATTTGGCGGTATATTGTGAAAACATTAATAGTGAACATTTATTCAATACCGTTACATTAACTATTCAATTTTAAACAATTATTCTAAAAAATATATTATTTACAATTTAAATACTGCAGTGGTGTCGATATATGTCCCGAGATCTATTTCTTTTTCTACGAAATATATTTGTTAGCAAACTTAAACATTTAAAATAATCTAAAAATTACATTATTTACAATTTACAATTTATTTTTCACGCCAGTAAATTTTCTGACTACTTAAAAATGCAACGAAAATCCCCCCCCCCCCGTTGAGGTCAACGGGCTTACAGCTAGTTTTAAATTAATCCTTAACTTTTGTTATTGTCCTACTGCATCTTATGGTTAGTCAGAAACAGAAAATAACTTTATTTATTACATTAATTAATTCTCTACCAGAACTGGTTTTAGTGTCAACATTGCTGTTCCCTCAAAAGTTAATTTGATTTATTTATTCTAACTAAAAAACAATAAGAAAAAAACTGTAATTAAAATTAAATGTATGATTTGCTTCGATAAACTTTATCCGGCATCCATTGAAGCCATTCCAAGATAAATAAATTTCCTGTTCAATGAAGTCAATGAATTGAAATCTATTTTGATAAAATTATATTGATCATTTTTTGTCAGGCTTGGAAAGGTTAGCCAAAAAAAAAAAGATTTTCAAAACAATATCACATTGGAAATAGATATCCAATTAAGCGACGGATTTGAATTTATTTTTAGATATTATGCTCAAATTATGTACCTTATTCATTTTATATTTTACATGACGTCACAATGTAATTTTAAATTTTTGTGATGATATCAACTATACGCCTTTAGCCACTGTTGTTAATATAAAATATTTTGTACTAATCTAGTGGATCTCACACTCGGAATGACAATTCTACCCAGGAGTGATATTCAGATCGATAGTAGACGTACTTCTAGTAATTAAAGAAATTCTAGAGATTTTTTCATCCTACAGTAAATCGCGACAAGTTAGTGTTAAGCTCTCCGGAGACGATCAATAAAATGGTTAATGTCAATTGTCAATGATGCGATCAATTGATCGTTTTAAATAAAAATAGATTGGCGAAACTTTAATCGACGAGTCAATATTTTCGTCAGTTGCTAATAATGAACATCCGCTGAAACAGATTTGGAATTTCTTGCATAACTTTGACTGTCTGCACTTGGAAGAAAGAAAAAAGGGAAAAACACTGGTATAAGCTGATAAGCCAAGAAAAGAATGTTTCGTAATATGACTAAACTATGTATAGTTCATAATATTCACTGTAAAGATCTACCCGTAATTTTTGGGTGCAATTTTTTTCTGTCAGCCTACTATTCATAAAAGAAATAATGCGTCATAAAAAAAATTGTTTCGCATATTTATGTGTTATCAACGAAATTAGTCTAAGCTACTTAACTGTTCGCTAGAAGCAGATATAGAATACATTTCAAAAATAAAAATAGTTAATTTACATTAAATAAGTTTGTGATTGATACTACGTCCATTATTTGATTACAATTTGGGAAAAAAATACACTTTTGCTTTAGCTTGATATCTTTATTGCAATTAACACAATTTATCTACACATTAAAGAAGCATCATGCATACAGATAGCCATAAAATAATAATAAAAAAATATATCGAGTTAATTGAAACCAGTACGGAACTAATTACCTATGTATTTATTATAATTTACGTACACTCTTAAAGTACGTTTTAGTTTGTTATTATCAGTACGTAATGTAAAAAAAATACATGGCGACATCGGTCATTAAAATAGTAAGCGTTAATTTACGGCAATCGGTTAACATAATTCAGTGTCATCTCCTTTGTCTTGTGCATATTGCACTGTTTCGGTCTTATCTATGGTAAATGTCTAGCGTAGATATTGTCAACCATTTGCTAACTTATTCATTTCAATTAGATTATTTCAAAATACTTATTATAATATTATTATTATTGAAAAATCTCAGAGATCAAAAAAAGAATTAAAATATTTTTTATTGATATTTTCTAGTGCAAATATTGTCGGCCATTGGCAAACTTTTTAACTACATTAAAAACTTAATACGACATATCACCTAATTCATTACTTTTTTAAAGTTTTGCAGTTCACTATTCTTACTTTATTTCTATTTAAAAAAAATAGAAATAAAGTAAGAATAGTGAAATGCAAAACTTAAAAAAAAGTAATGAAGTAGGTAGCATAACACTGATGAAATATTATAAAAAGATAAATAAAACTTTGATTACAAACTAAAACATTTTTTTGCGGATATTTCATTACAAATAAATGCGTGAAAAACAGGAAAGACTTATGCAAAAACAAATATAATTAGTGGATAATCTAAAAATGCAAAATTATTGTTAAAATTAAAGCGATTGAGTCAAAATTACACTAATATTTTCAATAGTACAACATCGATTTATATACATTTTAAACACTTTCGATGGCTGGTTTGTAATGTGCGGAATTTAATCTAAAAATATGTAATGTACAAAATGACGAAAATTTTAATGTTTATTTTATGTTAATTAAACTTAATAAACTTCAAGGTAGAAAACATAAAGGATTGTAAACACTAAGTATATTCCAGGAAAAGCTAAACTATATTATCGATGATTTCTGCAGTTACTTTGTGGACACTTACTTATTATATTAAAATTACAAATCCGGTTATGTAATTAGCAGAGTTGAAGAGTCGTCAAGAAAGATGACGACTCCGATACCAACATTAGCTTAAATCACGACTTTAACTATTTTTTAGGCTTACTAGCAAGCAGTGGCAAGGAAGTTATTAGTTTTTTTCGAGTCCGACTCTGGTTGAAACAGTCCGACTCCACAGCCCTGGTAATAAGGTGTGACTCGTGCTTAGCCGTTTTAACTGCATCTTTAGAATGAGAGATATTTTAAGTATATTTTTTTATTTTACATACGGTGTTATATAATATATAACCATAAGAAAACAAGCCGCAGGATTAAAATATCTGAGATAATAAATTTTATATTTATAGTTTTATACATAGATACAATGAAGCAATACTAAAATAAATTGACTCACTTTTCACCTACGCCATAAAATAGCCTATGTAATGAATTATTCATTGTCGAATCAAAATTATTTTGCCAAAAGTCTTTGTCTTTGGTTTAAGCGGCAGCGAATCAAATGCAGGATATGTTTTCGAATTCATAAGGCTCGCGAATGACAAGCGCACGCGCTATTCTACCGAGGAATGAAAAATTAAACGCGGGAAAATTGACAGGTGGTTACTGCAACAGCTGAAATTAACAGTGTCCTTGAACGTGATCGATCTGCGTGACGATTATCGCGAACTCTTTCCTAGGAACTAAATAATAACAAATAATAAGCAAAACAATAATGGTATTATACAATATAACAAGAAACTTCAAGCGTGCTGGACTATTTCATTCGCTGAAATTCAGAAGATAAACTAAATATTGCGCAGTGAATGCTATATACTCGAAAATCATAGGGAATTCCAATGTTACAACAATAGATGTAGTGATCAACCAGGTTTTTCCTGCTTTAAAGACGTGGAATAAACAGGTCGCAAATGTATCCGGTGAATTAAAATGTACAGTAGACTACTGGCTTGTGACAAAACAATAAACATATTATATTTATGAGCAATTCTGCGAACATATAGAGTAAAAAAGTATTTTAGGTATTTAAGTGCAAATTTATATATATAAATATTATATTTTAATGAAATATTTTGCTTATAAAACCGATACGCTTTTCTAGTTACAATTAAATAGAATACTATTTAAAAATAACGAATTCTTTTGCTTGAAAAGGGTTTTGAAAACATATCCTGCCATTTTATTTATATATATATATATAACTTAACACTGAATCGATTTATTTTGTATTATAAATTTTATTGAAATAAAAAAACGTACTTATATTTATGCCATTCATATAATATCAATAAAAAAACTATATTCCTAGAAATCGTGTTATGTTGTTGAAAGTAATAATCATTTTACTCACTTTTTTATACGGTGATCCCTGGAACGTATCTCTTCTGCAAAATGGGAATCGAATGTAGGTACTTAGAATGACTTATTGTCGTTAATTATCATTACAAATAAAAAGTAATAAGCTGCTTAATAGCTACTTTATTTAGTGGAAAGAAAGTACACGAGAGCCAATTTATTCATGACTGCAAATTTGACGACGTCTTAAAACTTGATAATTTTATGAAGGATGATAAAATTTCTAATTGGGTAGATGCATAAAAGTTAGTTTCTCACGCTAAAAAAATATATAAATATGGTAGCACTCGTGATTTGAAAATAATGGTCCTCCTGAAGCGTGCTTATGCATACGTTTTGTGTCTCGTATTATCAAAATAAATGTATTGTAATACCTCACTCGAAATAAGTAGCCTTTACGAAGGTATTTTTTTTCACATTCAGATAGGTACGTGATTAGATGATTTGTTACCTTATTATTTTTTTACAGATCGGGGAATCCCTTTCAGTTATTTATATGCTTTCCTTGCGATGTTTTTGTGTGAAATGAATACGCAAACAAAATAATGTATTCGCCTAAGAACCTCGTTAACATAACACATGGGATGACAAGTAATTCAATGTGGTGTGTAAAATCATGATTTAAAATAACAATACCTGTTAGCTGAGTGTCTATTGTCTCAGATATTTATAATAACTATGAAAAAATATAAATCACAGTATACTATTAGCACGTTTCCACCTTGGGTAGGCGAAATTTTATCAGCAATATGGATTTCTACATTTTTTGATACATGTACGTGAGATGATACCCGGCGGGACACTGAAAGAAACCCAGCAGGCTGAGGCAGATCGAGTGCATTTATTTTTGAAAAACATTTTACAACAATGTGTCGATAAAAGGTTTCAACAAAGACACCACAGAATTTTGGGAAATGTGACGTATTTGGTTTATTACGTATTCATCAATTCATCGACCTCTAAAATTTTATATATTTATTTAGTTTCATGTCGACGTTTTGACATTCGTTTTTTCAAAATTTGATTCGGCTGTATTGTAGTTAAGTCGTGATTAAATAACAGTTTGTAAAAATAAAAAATCAAACGAATAAAACATGAAAATTTCAGTTGATTGCCAAAGAAATTTTCTCAGTTTAAGTCATCTACTAAAGTAGATTCTCCTTGATATGGAAGTTAAATAATTATACATTATTAATACGTTTACAGACGCACGTATTAGAAGAACATTACAAGTATTTGAAAATTAGGTGAATATTGATTCATATTTTTTTAAATTAAAAGATGGATATACATATCTCTTTTAAGATACATACACTTGTTCTGTCTTAAAACTATTCTTCTATCCAGAGCTTTTTCCTCCATGTAACGCGGTGGAACGCCGTTTCAGCACCTTTTCTCTCATTTTTAATATTTCAAATTTCATTGTAAATTCTTAAAAGTGTAGACCTACAAGTTCTTAACTGTGATGCCAATGTGAATCCTAATTTTACAAATCAAAAAATAAAGCATTAGCAAGTTTTTGAAGAGAGAACACATAATTTGGACCCTTTTACAAATGTGCTGCAACTGATGTAGGCGATCTGCGTTTTCGTGGTGTTAACAAACACTTCAGGAGACAAAAAGAGAGTTTGAGTAACTGCGTAACAAGCCCATTGTTTAAATACCTTCATTAGGAAGACATATGATCCACATAAAGGTCAGGCATGGATTAAAAAAAACCTTGACAATAAGTGAGTTCTGGTTCCTTAAAAAAAAAAACACTGATTCTATCCTTATTCTCTTTAAAAGGTTAAGCAACTGGATTAAAAGAGGTTCTCGTAAAAAAAACTTCTGCTGAGATACCTCCACTAGGAGGCAAATTGGGAGCGGACGTGGTTAAAACAGATGAATTCATTTTCGTGTTTGAATAATTCATATATATATAAACTTTTATTTGTATACACCTCGTCAAGAGACTTAATTATTTATTAAGTAATTTAACCCATAGATATATATTTATTGTTATGAATATAAACGCATTCTGATTTTCCCGTAATCGAAACGAATAATAATTATTATTCAAAAATATTTCTCACTTTTTTACCATCAACATTCCTTTTAAGATTTTCTTTATTTATCTTTAATATACACAAGGTTTATTATAGGGGTACTACGCGATTGTCATTATGAACGTTACGAAAAAAAAAATCAAATGAAGATTACTTCAAGGATTTTTTAATCATTATTATAAGTATCGTACATCGATCGTAGGGTCTGTGACGCAGTTGACTTCCGTGACGGATCTTACAATTCCCAGTACGAACAGATTTTTTTTCAATCGATTCATTGATTTCCATTCGAAGGCATGTGTGTTTGGGATATCTAAAAATGTCCTTCCACTCTTTCGATTCTTAAATAACGAGGCGTAGCGAGAGCGAATAGTTACCCACTAGTCCTGTCCAAGTCCATATCATTCTATCCCTACTCACAAAAATACACAAACAAACTCTATTCTATTATCCATAAACCATCTTGTGAACGATGAAGTTAAATAATAACTAGAATTTGTAAGCTTACACATCGTTTTGCTTAGTTCATACTTGGGATTACAAAACAAGAAACACGGTATTAATGTTTTTTTCAATACTGACAATGCAAATATACCGATATCCAGTTTTGAAAATGAGTCAAAAACAAATTTTGAATAAATAGAAACATCAAATATTTTAATAAAATAGTTCACGATAAATTGAATTATTTAAAATCTGCGAAAAAAGAGTTGTATCAATATTGATATGTTCCAGAATTGATTACTCTTTTTAATGGTGAAGTATTATTTTAACCACTTCCCGGCGAATTATTTTTGCAAAAATGTTCCAAAAAAAAAACTTTTTTCATTTTCTTTTAATTTGAAGCAAATAAATATATATATTTTTTTAACCCTTCAAAGTCTATTTTTTATATATTTTTTTATTAAAGATTTTCCTCCTGAATTTTTATATAAAATACACGAATTCCACAAAGCTAATTCATACAAATTGAATATCGTGAAATTGTATGAAACACGTATTTGCGTGAACGCCAAAAATCGAACAACGATTTTAAAATGTTTATATGGGCGCGCTTTGGTTATCACACGCTCTTGCGTGAGCGCCGAAATTGGAACACTTTGTTTTACACGTATTCGTGTGAACGCCGGGGAAGTGGTATGCCATACATTATGTATAAAAATCAAGCGTTTTTATTTTGTATACATATGTGTTAATGGCTGTATTTTATTTGAAATATCGAAATTACGATTTTGATATCCTCGCCCGTTATGGAGATCTCAATTAGCCGTATTTATTTTTTGCTTCATTTAAACTTTTTGTTGTAATACTGCTATTGATACTATATTTTCCCGATACTGTAATCCCTACTTTGATACTTCATACTTTGATATTTAACCGTCACGGAAGAAAAAACTTATTTCGGCCACCTTGGAAATAGCCGCCAGAGTGTTAACGCATATCAGCCAATGTCAATGAATATCATTTTACTGATGTCAAAGTTTCCATTTTACATTACCGTATTATTTATCTATGCAAACGCAGTGCTTTTTTTTTTTAAACAAAAAAGGTACCATAACCACTTCTTGGCAAGATTTTTTCTAATTCGTGTCCGATCTCAACGTCGAGCATATGGCTTTCTAATGGAGGAACATAAGTTTTTTTACGAGGACTGCTTGTTACTTAGTTTGTCAAATCTTTTTTCCCGAAGAGAGTAAGGATTAGAGCATTCAATCCCGGGATTCCGTTCAATTTTCTGATCTCGAAATCCCGGGATTGAGAAATTTTGAGCAAATCCCGAAAATTCACACGAAATTGGCATATTGAAGATTTCAAATTCCTCGGTGAGCTAAAAAAAAAAACGAGGTTTGGAGATAATCTGGGGAAAAAGTATAGCGAATTGAGGATTTCAAATTCCCCAGTGAGCTAATCCCAATCCCGGGATTGGATACCCCAGTAAGGATATAAGGATATGGTAAACTTACCATTCTCGCTTTGCTTCGTACTGTGATTCGAACCTGTGAGATTTTATAAAAAAACCAACCACGCTGCCCACTGCGCTATGAACTCGACTGTTAGGAAAAGGTATTGTAAATAAGAGAATTTGCAAAATAAAACAACATATTAAGCATTAGACCCCTGGTCACAGAGTAACCCTATGGACCTGGTATTTTTTGAACATTACATTCAAAAGGGAACTAAGATAGGAAAAAACATAATGGTTTCCATGAAAAAACCAACAGTTTTTAAAGTAAAATAAAAATAAAATTTTACCAATATTTGTAAAATTACAAATTGCGAACATGGAAAGAAAAGCACTGTGCATACATAACTAACATTGACCATGTTAATGGAGATAAATAACTGAATAATATTGTAAATATGTAACACAATTTCAACTGAAATCAATAATTATAATTTTGGTCCAGTAATCACATAACGTGCTTCATAAATGATCTTTTAGAATCTTGGTGCACTTTTATTTCATAACAATGTTTTTAATCTCTCCCATTGTACATCATTTGTCATTGTATTAATAATTAACTTAACTGCAACATAAAGCATGCTTATCTTTACGTTTATGAGTTTAATAACGCGGTAATGAGTGTGAAGTTAAAAAAAAATTAACAAAAATTATATTATCATTCAGAAGATTAAATCTGAATAAAAATACGAGGATTCATTTAATTATTATACTACAAGACTATTAAATTAATATATCGTAATGGCCGTAATAGCTTAAGCGTATAACTATTTTCCTGTGCGAGTTTCTTAGAAAGAATATTTACGAGGTTGGTACTGGCAGTCAAAATAAGTAAATATTTATATCTCTTTTCAGCGTGTATTTGCGATAAGCTCTATCTTACTTCAATTTCTGTCAGCTGAAGGTTTTCAATGAGGAAAACTTTTGAGGTAAAGCCCTTAAGAATAATGTATGCGAGTTTTTCAAAATTACCATAAATTGTTCATATGTAAAATAGTCATAGATTATTTAACTTTATTGATGTGTTGATAACTTAAGAATGTTTTGATCCAACTAATATTTTTTAAATAAAAAGAGTGAAGGTGATGTATAATAACTATTATAGTTTTAACAATAAATATTATACTATTTCATATAAAAACATTCTTCATAATGATGTTTTTGCAATAGGATGTCAAACTGGAGATACAGAAGTTTTCATTCATACGCAACCCGACTACATAACAGAATATTTTTTTTGTTCCTCTCAAATATTCATTCAGTGGCTTCTTTTTAATATACCACTTCCATTATGAAATATTGCCATATAAAGATAATTTTTTCGATAAATTATTAATAATTCAATATTGAACCTCTCTTAAAAATAAAATAATATTGAAATATGTACATGACATTCGATGGAATCATTATAATGCTTATCAGATATTGAAGCAAAATTAAATCTCAAAGAGTACAATAAAAAACAAGATAAATAAACATTAGCTTAAATCGCAGTAAAGGTAGCTGCTAAGTACAATTCCACATAATTAAAACTGAAGTACAAATCTGATTAAAAGAGATAAGATAAGATAAAAAAATTACTAAATATGTCATTTAAGTTTTTAATCATGTAGAAACATAACGAAGTGCATATACAAACAGATTACTTGATTCAAGTGATTTTTTTATCATAAAAAATGTTCACATAATATTTTTAACGATACAAAATGTATGTTATTTTTATTTTGATTATCTGTACTGTTTCCGCTGAATAAAAAATAGAATGAAATAGAAAAGTGTTCTTTTACCCCATAACACAACAATCATTCTGTAGTCGATGGATCAAGTAGGTATTGCTAACTTTAAATTGCCTAATTGAACCACTATTACCTAAGTAATTGCAGCAACATGTTAATGTCAGTCATTTTCAATGCCATACAAAAACTCAAAAGCATGGTTTAAGTATGGACCCACGAATGAGCAGTATCATAGCAGTCTTAAGTTCCAAGCAGTGTCGTAGAAAAAACAGCAAAAAAGACTGGGCCGTTAAATCCCAACCTCTCATAACAAATTGTATGGCGGTTATACGTAGATCAACTCTAATTTCCAATTTATGAGCTTATTTTTCGTTGAATATAACATGTATATTTGAAAGATTTCTTGTATGGATATTCTGTGATTCTTTGGTGTTATTAATTTACAATTTACGATACATCGGAAGGGTCATATATGCAAATTAAGTAATGATTGTAAGAAATTTAGCGAATGGCAAGAAATGCGATGTGTGGTAAAACAAATAAAATTCAACTTCCCACTATTAAATATCACAGTTATATAAAATATTAATTATAAATTACATAAAACAACAGTAGCAAGCGGAATCCATATTATATTATATACGATTTTGACGCCTATTGTGATATTATGAAATAAATGCTGCGTCTTATCATATAATAATGGCAATTTACCAAGTAAATGATGATTTAATCAATAATAATATTTAAAAAATAATGAAGTGAAATGTGCTACCCTAGTTTGACTTACTGATTTTTGATTACTGATATGACTTGAGAAATCCTATGGAAAGATTGAGTAACGAACCAGTGTGCACAAATAAATTTTGAGATTAATTATTAATTGATTAAAATCCCAATAATGACGTTGATTTTTTTAATGAACTATCCAACCTCATATTCTGTATTGAAATATTGTAAAAAAAATAATTTTAATAAAATGATTTGCCTTCTTTGTTTGCTTTTGTTCTCCGAGATTTTTCTTCAAAAACCTTAGAAAAAGTGATTTTTTCTTATTTTGAAAAATATGTAATTGAAAAAATATATAATTACAATATAAATATGTATTTCCTACATTATATCAGAAACAAATGGTTTCGTAATGATGTGATATTACTTTGAAAATTATGACGCCGGCCCGCTTATCTGAAAAAAGTACCTGTTTTCAGCTCCATAGCATGGCTTTCACTATAGGGGGCTTTGGCAGTATGTATATGGAAGAAACTTTAAATAAGGCAAAGTAGCATTATAGATTTGAATAAAGAAAAGGCAGTTAATGTTATTATTACATATGATCAATTATCAACAACTAAATTTGTGAGAAATGAAGATGCTAATAAACTGATTGAGATTGGGGAATGACGAGTGGCAGAAAAAATGTAACGGACGCAAAAAAACTAGAAAAATTCGAGCAATCAGCAAAAAAATGTGCTCCAATAAATAACTTTTAGTTTTGAATCAATGATGCAAGATAAAAGTTTTTAATTATGAACTCGGATACCGATAGATCTTCGAGAGAACGCCTCCTCACTCATCAAGCACTTTAAAGGTTATAATTGAATTTATAAGGAAAAGAAACAAAAAAACCTAGACATGTTTATAAGAAAAGTAATTACTATTACTGCACTGCCTGAGAAATCTCAGAAGTCAGCAATGGATATAATTAGCACAGATGTTAAAAACACTTTTTATAAACACTTTGTGTATTTACTTATTTATAGTCATGAATAAAAGCTGTTACGTGCATACCTTTGATGTATATTATTTATGGTTATATTTTTTTAATGAAATTCAACATACGACTATTTCGGTAAACGACAAGCGCGGAGGGACGGAAGCCTGTCGTAAGTTGAGAACTGACTAATAATATTATCATAAATCATAGCGCAGCGAATCAAAGTCTACTACTTACGTCTACATATAAAAAACACACACAAAAATAAATACACGTACACGTTGATAGTTATTCATTTTATAGCCATAATAAATCATTTAAAAAGGGAACATTACCCCTTTGTTCGATTGAGTTTACTTTTCACTTGCCATAAAAAAAAACAATGTCTACGGTAGGAAAGGTGTTTTACCTTGAGGCTGAAGAGAAAAAACAATTCCATATGGATAGTTTACGGTATCAAGTAGGAAATTAAAAGAATTTTATGAAGAAAAAGCATGGTTGATGTTTATGTGGTTTAAATATTTTCTATTCGATCGATTGCCCACCAACTATGATATGTTTGAGATGAAAAAATACATATAATAAATACATATAAGTATATCTGACGAAACTGAGGACCTCAAAAGTTATTACTTATCCCCCTAGATCACGGGTTTCCTGGAGGAAACCTGGATCACCTGGAGGTCGCGACCCCCAAGGGTTTCCTGGAGGGTCACTATTTTTTTTTAGATTTTAACAATATAGCAAATCGAGGATTTCAAATTCCTCGGTGAGCTAAAAAAAAATAAAAGGAGCTTCGGAGACAATCCGGGCAAAAAGTAAATCGAGGATTTCAAATTCCTGGGGGGGGGGGGGGTCGCTAGTCACACGGCTTTTATAAAAAGGGGTCGCCACCCGAAAAAGGTTGGGAACCTATGCGCTAGATATTTCGGAGTTACTTAATTAAATATTATTATCAGTTGTTTAAGTTTTTATACTTTTGTGAATTGAGAGTTAAAGCAATTCGGTGGTTTTCAATCTGTTTCCAATATCTCATTCGACTGAAATTTTTCGATAGTATTTTTTTAAAAACTATAATCAGAATCAGACCATAATTAATTTATACTAGTGTTAAAATTATAAAGTTGTAAATACACTGTTCCTTGCATTTTTAACTCTGATTGATTGATATTAAATAAATTACCATTAACCAACACTTTTATTGTGAATAAAATAGCAGATACTGTACAATGATAAAACAAGGTAAATCAGTAATATTTATTGTCATTGTAATACAAATTAGTAGGAAAAGTTTCATTAGATTTTTTATAATTGATTGTTTATCAGGTGTGTCTATAATGAATTATTACTATTTACTTGAAACTTTGGAAACAAAGTTAATAATATATTGTAAACAAGAAAACAGTTGTATTGTAAAACGTCTCGTATAATAGGAAAGTTCTAAAAAAATGATAACAAGTAATTAATAATACAACGGTATGTATCCTTTCCCGCAGGAAATTTTATTTAAACGTATTTTTATCATAATAACAATTTGTAAAATACTATTGTATATTCTCTAAGCGATTTCATTACACTACACCTGATCTAGCTAAAGAAATGAATATCTACCACATTATACGAAGTTCATAATTAAAAAATATTGTGGTATGATATATCCGAACATAATAATGCAATAAAATCAAGAATACCATTATTGCCTTTGAATACAGTCAATACAAATATTTTTTAATGCACTAGGGTACTCAACGTTGTATCCATCACCACCCGCTACGGATTCACACGCTTCTTACAGGGTGTATTCCATAGCGCAACAGCTTTAGTCGTGTTCAAAGTTTTGCCAGGGATATTGATTGACATGACTCGTAATTTATTTTTGAGTGAGAATTTTGTAATTTTTTTCACGATGTTATCGCGTCTTTTTCACGAGGAATTTTCCCATCAAGTCTGCCAAATATTCATAACAGCTTCTATCGCCACACTGCGATCTGCAATTCGTTTGGTCCATTTTTACCAATAAGAACATTGGCATTGTTTTACAAATTATTTTATAATATAAGAAATTATAAATAAAATAAAAAATTTAAGCAGATGAGTTTTTTTTTTTAAATATTACCAAAAAAAAAAGTTGTTTTTCTTCCCTGTAAAGTTGTCTCACTGGACACGATGTTCTATGTTTCTGGAGTACAGATATTATTCCACGTAAACGTAAAATCACTTCACGTTATATTTGTTGAAGTAATTAGAGGAAGCGAATTTAGCTATTCATAGTTTGTGGGACGAAAAAAGTAAATAAGTACCAAACAAGGCCATGAATCATGACGAATGGATATGGAAATATCCGTGTAAGATACATATAAAAATTACGGTGGAAGAACAACTCACCGCTGATGATGTAGATATCTTTTTTGGCCTCAGGAAACTTTTGATCAATGGCTTTTCGCTCAGCGCCAGAGTTCTTGGTGGGGTCGAGCGATCCCACCATTCCTGTACCAACAAAGAAAAACAGTGTAAATAATAATATAGGGCATGTCGCACTAATAAGTTTTATTACAATCTATCCAAGTGCATGATAAAAAAATTAAATTTTCACAAGTGTGTTTGCTTTAAAAAAAATATTCGTAAAATATAGTACACATTGTATGAAGGTATGCACGTTGGATCGGCAGCTACACAAGTCTACCTATGATGGCTGATATAAATGACAAATTACATATTTTTTTAATAACAACATAACACTAAAAAACGTGAATTAACTGTAATAAATTTACTTGTTTTATCTATAAGCGTGAGGAAAGCGATCGTTATTGGTTCATAACTCTGATCAGATAACGAAAAACTATTGTACATCAGTAGGTTAGCATAAATGTATTTAATACAACAGTGTTCTTTCTCTAAGTTATTTATCACAGATTTAATCATTCCTATATCAAACCAATTAAAGAGAGGCGCTCCAACAAATTGACAAAAATGCAATTTTAATTTATTTAGAATATTTGAGTTGGCGAAAGCGGGGAAAACGCATATTCGCGTGACAATTAAAAGTTTCCAAATCCATACTACAATTGATGACGTATCTTGGGATAAGATCAAATACCATCTAGAATACAATAAGGGTCTCGTTTTTCATTTTACTTCAAAGAGGACCGTACGCTTTCATTCGTAATGAGAGTCCTGTTCAGAGATGGCATTACGATTATATAATAATGAATAGGGCATAGTAATGAATAGTGATTGAAGGAATGACAAGTCTGGCGTCTTTTTGTCAGCTCTGTACAACTGGCAATGGATTTTGCTTATATTGTTGTCCACGTGAAAGTCCTTGCGGATGAGAAAGTAATTCTGGAACTGATCATTGACAAAAGTTCCTACAACCTCACGAGTGTAAAGTTCGTTTTTGCTACGACTAGTATTGTCATTCGGAATGTCATTGATGTAATTTCCGATTTTAATTATATCTTTTTTTTACACTGGTTGTCCCACTGAGATTTAATTTAAGATATTATAAGTCTGGAGATGCTTATCAAAGAGGAAAAATAAGGTTAAAAAAAATAAAATTGTACCAAAAATAAAATTCCACGAATTAGCTACCGAATTTTTGATTATTTTTTTAAGACCCGTAGAACATTAAATTTTCCAGTCAAATTGAAAGATATATGTGTGATTAAAAAGTGACTTTTTTAGATTACTCGAGTCACCCATTTCCAAAATTCACGATTGATTGAAATTCATATTGAAATAAAAGCCATATTTTTTTAAATCAAATTGTAGAATATATGTCTATTTCAATTTGATTCACTAAAATATAGTTCATTTTTAAATTAACAGGGTTCACAACACGTTTCTTTGTAAGTGTTCCCAAAATTATGAAAATGGATAAGGTTAATTATGAAATGAGCGACTCACTTATTTTCTGTTTTTTTTTTATTATACATATAAATTACATGTTAAAGCACACGCGCTTGTCTACCATAAGCATATAATTGAGAAGACTAACTTACATTTCGTAGAAAATAAGCAATATTAGGTTTTGTTTAAGAAAATGTATATTTACATGAAACATACAAAGAGCTCGTAATTAAGTGAAAGCTTTAGGGGTAATTTGTGCTATTATTGATATGATTTGCACACTTTAGGTACTTTTACCTTACATATTCATTGCAAACACTCTTAAGTATTATGAAATTCTAATAGAAAGCCACCCTGATTTCTTTTATTTTTATATCTCACATTATGGCTGGAAAATACAACTGGTATTTTTTTATTTTATCATTTCAGGTTAAGGATTTTTTTTCTGAGTAATTAGCATACGTTTATTTCCCGCCTTCGACCGAGATAGATGATAGTAAATTGTAAAAATTAAAAATATTACCGGGGCTCCTTAATAATAAAACAAAATCCATTAATGGTGTCAAAAGTTGAAAGTTGATACCTCGAAATCGAAATGTTTTTATTCGATAAACTATTTTCGTACTGAACGAAAATCAAAATATTAAATAACAATGTGAGTTTACACTCCGAAAATATATCTCAAGTCTAGCTGAACCCATCTATCGGCAAAATCTGTAATTATTTATATGAAAATCAAAATTTTGCGTCCGCGTTATTTTAGTGCCAACTAATAAGGTTGGAAGTTGAAAGGTGAAAATTATCACCACGAACTGTACATTGTACTTCATGTAACTGACACCCACAAAATAGAGTTCATCAATTCAAAATAATGTTAAAAGTTGAAAACAGCACAGTTGACCTAGAAATGCCATCCAGAATAACGTGTACAGTTTTCAAGTCGCTACTGTTCACCGTTTGGAAGGAGTTTTTGTGACCGACAGACATACACGAGTCATTTTCTGTTTTGTATTATAGATATGTGGCTATCAAAATGACAGTAATGTCTGCTCAAAACCGATAGTAAGTGATTAAAATAAGTATCACCGTAGAAAGTTTATTAAAAAACAAAACACGTATAAAATAAACAATAAATTACCTTCCTCTTGGTCTGAATGTGGTCCGTGTGCCATACCTGGCAATTTCAAATGTTTTATTGTTATAATTATTTTAATATAAATTCATTAGAACTTCAATAATAACCATTGGCTCATTGAACTTTCTTGGCAATACACAACAGTTAAGGAGTACCATGTCGTCGTGATACTAGTTCAGTACTGAGATAACGGAAATAAAGTTTGTATAATCTTGGAAAAACGTTTCCGCAAAAGACCAACGCTTCAATGTATGGACACACTATAACGTCAACCGAGCGTTTAAAAACAGACCTACGTATCTTCAAAATTATCGTACGGGATTCAAAAACGTGAAACACGCGTAACGAACAAGACGAATGGGCTTGATTACGGACGACAATGCCGTTATTGCAAAAATCGGACTCCCGGTATTTATAGTGTATTTTAAATACCTAAATACCGGTTTTTGAAAATTGAAAAATATCGATATTTCGGTTTTGAATGTTTCACCACATATTTTACTAAAATTATTCGAAATTAATTGAAATATTTAAACTCTGCTACAGGTCTGATTAAACGTTCAACGACTTAAGTGTTATTTTTATGGATTATGATGTATTTTTAAATGACGGAATATTATATGAAATATTAAAACACCTATTTCAATTTTCTCGCCCGGTATAGTGTTGCCAACTGGGTGTAATTTTTTTGTTTTATTAAAACTTTTTTTGTCATATCGGTATTGATATTTTTGTTGAGAACTGATACTATAATACGTGTTTCTTGATTCTTAATTTCTTTCTTAATTCTTAAATAAAAAAATAATACTCGGCATTACAGATGCCAAATACTTTAAAGTTGAAAGTCACCAGAGAATAACTCTAAGAGACTTGACGTCACGAACACCCACGTCTCAGGTCTAAAATTTGTTTTGAAGAACTTTGAATTTTACATTGTTCTCACCGGGAATCGAACTAAGACACGCCTGATTCGTAGAGAAAGCTCTAAGCAACGAAACCACAGCGGGCAACTGTTATGAAAGTGTTACGCAGTATAAACCTTTATAATTATATTTTCGATGGATTCGGCGACAAATTTGTGGAAGTTCATTTTAAATATAAAAATAATTTTAATAACTTTGTTATTCCACTTATTGTATTAAATAATGTGGCACATATTACTTTTTATACATTTGAACATTGTAATTCAAAACAAAAGATATCTTAAATTTTTTCCATCCAACATATCCGACCTGTTTGGTCAACTAAAGGGAGATAAGCAAATTATTTATTTAATAACCCCATCCGTATCATTACTAAAATGGGAAGTCGAGTGACCAAAAACCAGTTTTTGTTAGACGTCATCTTCTTTAATTACCCAAAAGGTCTGTTTATATGTTTTAAATAAATATGTTCATCTATTTATAAAGCATGAATGATTGACTAAATTTTGAACTATAGATTACTGGTAAATGCGTTTTTTTCCACGAAAATTATTTTCAACATCGTGCCATATTTTTCTTTCCGTACTTTATATCAATCTAGATATTTTTATTAATATGGAGGTACGTAAGTTTTATCGGTAAGTCAGAATATCAAGAGCGGTATCTATTATTGTAGGCACGTGAATGCGGTTTCTTGGGGCAATTTCTCAATAAAATTTAATTGCTCTGCTAAGAGATCACTTTACAGTTGGTATACGATTGTGTCGTTGCGAACTCTATCGTTAAACTTAATTTTAAATGTCAAAGAAAGTTTACAGGGTAAACTGTGCTTAGAGTTCGCATGCACTCCTAATTGGACCATTATTCATCTAATAGTGAAATTCATATAATTTTCGTAATAAAATTTAGTTAAGAAGACAGATATAGGACAGAAACCGGTTAGAGTCGTTTGCTCTTTCTAATTATTTTTTTGAGCCATTTAACTACGCAACGGAAACAAATGACTTGCTCAACTCCAATTACATTTTTCACGTGCCATTTGTTTTCTCAATTTACCTGATAGCAAATCAGTAAGGTTTTAAAAAAACACAATATTCCTTTGTACTATTTCCACTTTTATTTAGCAAGATCAGGACCGGTTTCGCTCATGACTAGCATTATCAACTGATTTTATTGTACCAAATATTGACAGTGGACACCGTAAAATAAATTAGTAAGAATGGAAAACGAATGACTGGTGGTTCAATTATGATAGATACTTCACGAGTTATTTATTTTCTCACTATGCTCACTTTGACAAAGAAATGTTAGGGTAAGAAAGCATGTGATTCGCGAAGGTTACATTATTTAGATAGAAGCAAACGAGTGACTCTACCACAATGTTCCCCAATCTTTTTATACCTGCGGACCTGTAAAAAAAGGAAAAAAAATCGCGGACCACTAATAATGAAATAAAAATGGTTTTATGTAATATTTTTAAAATCTTACATTGTTACAAATGGACATAACTATACAACTGTTTTCAGTTGACAATACTCGCAATGAGCGAAACCGGTCCTGACCTTTTAATAAAGTGGAATAAAGTACAAAGGAATATTGTGTTTTTATTAATATAATGCCTGTACTGTCAATACTTGGTAGAAAGGTACTTCAATACTAATTAAAAAAACACAAAGTAAGTACAAAGTAATATTGTGTTTTTTTAACACAAATATTAGGTCGTTGTAATTCGTTAATTATTAATTGTAGTTACGGCAGAGAAAATATACGTTTAACACTCCCTTATAAAATTCCCTCAAATGAACGACAGTTATTGTGTGATTCGAATATTTGAAATTAAATGTATAAAAAAACGAAAATAACGAAAGCCTAAGAGAGTTGGCCAATTAACTATGGAAATTAATGTATACATCCGAATGATGCCGGTATTGAAATAACATACTAGATAGAATACATATTTTTTTCTACTAAGTGAAAACATGTCTAAAGATTTTTCTGTTTTTTTTTAAATTATCTTTGCACTTTAGCCTTGGCATTAAATTTACCGCTATGTGCACCTAAATAAACAATTTATATTACAGTAGGACCTTGATGTTAATCTTATCCATTGAAAGTAGAATGCAACACATTAGTAAAATTTACACTTAAGCTAGTATGTAAAGAAAGAAATCTTAGACTAAATTTTTTTTTTACTAATTGATTTGGCATTTACTTGGTAGAACTCCATTTATAACAGATTAAAAATAACAAAGTATTTTAGTTCTACAGTTTTTAATAATTTTATGCGTTGATAGCTATTTCGGCTTGCGCCATCGTCAGAACTATGTTTAAACTAATATTTTGCTCAGCTATATATACTGGCTCAGAAGAGATACACAATGCATCAAGTTATTCAATCTAACATCCTAATTATAATTACAATATTACACTTATCAAATGTGATTCTGGTTTTTCAAAGAACGATTGACAATCTGGGTTTATTTCTTAAAACATGAATTAGGATAAAATTAAAATGATATTTATTATTAATGACATTACATAAAATTTATTAACTATGGTTTTATTGTTTCGAACAACAATAAGCAATATGGGATTTTTATAAATTAGGATAAATTATACTAATATTTATTATTAATTACAATAGGGGTTTTGACAACGGTGATGGATTAATAATCGTTTGTTCGTTTAAGATGTTTTGTTTATGCCTATTAATCTCAAGTTGTTCTAATAAATTAAATTTTTGAACCTTATGACAAAGATGCAAAACGGTTGGCTCTAAACTTAAGCTAATGTCATGAGACTCGGTCAAAAAATGGTTTGCAAATTGTGAGTCTGATTTTGTATTGTTAAAAGATCTTATATGCTCTTTAGCACGTGTTGATATGCTTCTACCGGTCTGTCCTATGTAAATCGCATTACACAATCCACAGGACATTTTATATATTCCGCTTCTGTCAAGGTTGTTGATTTTATCTTTACTGTTTTTAAGCTGGATTCCTAAATTATTATTAACCTTAAATGCTACGTTAACCGAATGTTTAATTTCACTGTGGATTTTTTCGCTAATTCTTCAGGTAGTTAATTAACTAACTACCTAAAATTAACTACCTATAGAATGAAATGAAATCAAACGTGCAGTCAAGCATATTAGCAAAGTGTATTGTATTTTATTGTGAATGAATATTCATGATTTGCAAGTCCGTCATCGTTCTGAAAATATGTATGTGTTTGCGAAGTGCATAAAAAAATAGGTGATATTTTCCGTTTTGGATATTGTATTTTGACAAATAGCAATAACGTCATTAAGTGTATCCAAAGCGGCACCGATGAAAGTGATTCGCGCTGCATATTGTGTGTGCACAGGGAAGGCTCGTATGCTAGTTTTCTTCATTATGTACACATATTATGAACAGCGGCGGTAGAAATTCGAAGATTTTCTGCTGCGGTTGTTTCTGTTACATCTCTTTATGAATAAATAGTTACAATCATATTCCAAAACCAGTAAAAGTACGAAAAGTCAATCGAGATCAATCGAGGTGAAGCGAAATCACATACACCCACGTCCAAGGTATCAATTTTTAATTTAAAAAAATCTAAATTCTATTTTGAACATGCTAATTGGTTTTTATTGTAATAGTTTTCATTGCTAAGCGGTCTTCAACTTTTTATCTATAGTTTATTTTCCTTGTATTTTGCTTCAATTCTTTTGCTTGGTTGTAATACCAATTGTTTGTCATACCTTGTTTTTCTCATTTAACTTTTGTATAAATATCACTGTTTCATTGTATTTCTTATCAGTTGACAATGCTTATCATGAGCGAAACCGGTCCTGATCTAATAAATTGTATGTGGAAAAAGTACTAAAAATGTTTTATTATTTTTATTATAATGCCATTCCACCAAGTATTGACAGTGAACACCTTAAAAGTGATGCTATTTTGATTTAGAGCTAGAATTTAACACCAACTAACCAAAGTATCACGTCAAATCTAAATGTTACTAAACATATTCTGTTAGATTAATAAAAAAAGCAATATTCTTTTTTACTTTATTCCACTTTATTTAATAGGTCAGGACCGGTTTGGCTCATTGACCTATTAAATAAAGTGCAATATAGTACAAAGAAATATTGTGTTTTTATTAATATAATGACTATACAAAAAGTATTGACAGAGAACACCCTAAAAGTGATATTCTGTTTGAGTTTTTTTAAATCTAAGAGCTGCCATTTAAAAAAAACGCGTGTTATCATAGAGGTGTATAGTAGTTTTAATGCGCGCTGGCCGATGATTCAACGTGTCCAGTTCACTCATCATACAATTATCCTTCATATTTTTCATTACAACATACATATGTATTTTACTGGAAAATTAATTAGTATTGTATATGAATTTATATTGTTTGTTTTCTCAATATAAAAGCGCATTTTGAAAACTTGCTTTTAAATGACGGACTTTCGACATAAACGAAAATCTTTTAGCCTGCCTAGTATGCCTAATTACTCTTACTATCGAAGTTTTTTTAGTATATATATATATATACTGTAACAATTTAAAAACTTTCAATAAGCAGTAGAATCCTATAGAAAATTATTAATTATGTTATTTAAATCTAGAAATAGCGTATCTACCTCAATCAAACAAGTGTATACATTACTTTGGCACCCAGTTGGATAAGGTCTAGAATCAGTTAAATAAAATTAATTTATAAATTGTTGGTAATAAACAAAGAAAATAACAAATATCTTGAGCTGAGTACTACAAGGTTCTAAGTGTCGACTTTTGACCAAACTAAAGTAATAATGAGGCAGTCTGTATTAATAGGAAGTCGAAATTTTACTTAAATATCCAACGAGCCGTAGTTTTATGAGCGCGTCGCAAGATACACATCTGTGGTTTCAACTTGAAATCCTGAATATGCCAAAAGGCGAAACCCGGGTCGTTAGTGACAAAACTTGTGTGAATGTACATAGGTTGAAGAATATCTTTTATATTTTGATAATTTTATTCCTTTTTTTTTCTTCAATTATTCGATTTTGATCTATTGTTTTTATTTTTCAACACAACGGTGTTATTTTTTTTACCATTATGATGTTTTGTAATCTTGCAGTGTGGTATCATTACATTTTACAATATTAACTTAGTACATTAATGATGTCAAACACAAATTACAAAAAAAAAACTCGTTTACCTATTTATCCTCCATTTTTATACATTTTTCCAATAATAATGATCACGTTAGATATCTTTCATAGAATTCTTTTCATTTTATTTTATAAAAAGCGTAAGTCTGTTTTTTGGGTCACCTGTGCTTTCATACAAATTTCAGTTAGAACCTTGTAGCACTGGCAGTTTGTTTGAATTTCAGATGGACAAGGTTCTAATAGAAGCTTAGGTATTTCTAATTATCTATGAATAACTATTTTATTAATAGTTATATCATACCAGTACTATTATTGATATAAACAATAAAAAAGAAACTTGGAAACATTTACAATTTTCAAAATACAAGTATTCAAAATTTCAAATGACCATATCTTTTTTCATGCAGCTGTCCACATAGAAACTTGTAGTACTCAGCTCGCGATATGGCATGCCGGGGTAGCTAGTATTTATCCAAAATTATAGCATTTCATTCTCAGGAATACGATAGATGGGCAGTTTGTATTATTTTAATTTTTAATTTTATTTTTTAAATTTAAAAAAAAATGTTTGACATTACAGCTTACGCCAATGCGTCAAATATTTGAAAGTTTTTAAGTTGATAGATCATACGAGATATACTCGATGAGAAATTTCTGAAGTCACATGAGATTAACTCAAGGAGAATTGACGTCACAAACACCCCTGTCTTAGATCTCAATTGAAAAATTGAAAAAATCCAATTTGACATTGACCTTACCGGGAATCGAACCCAGACCCGTCTGATCGGTAGAGCAAGCTCTAACCAACTAGACCACAGCGGGCAAATTATGTTTGTATTTATGCTAAATATTTATGTCTGCAGTATTTTACCAGAATTAGAGATATCTTTATTATCTTTTTAGGTAAGGCGTAACAAAAAATAAAACTTGAATAATTTGTCAATTTTCGTTAATTAAACGTATTTTAATATATAGCTTAATGTTATTATATTAAGACAAACCATAAAAAAATCTATTTAATTAAATAGTTTACTTGCTACTTACTTGAGGGATGATGTTCCTTTTATATAAAGATAAAAAAGCACTTCACCAATTCACAAAACACAAAGCAAAAATATATCTTATTCATACATTTTTGAGGTTTTTAATGGTTGTATTTACCGCCTTGCTTGGGAAGAATTTTTATTAGTTGTGCATAATATGAGTACAATATTATTTAAATTGTTGACGATTTTACATCTAACTATGATAAATAAGAGAAATATTCGAAGTATTTCTGAAGGACCGCAATTAAAACTTTTTATACTCATTTCATTACTACACTTAAATGTACCATTCGAATGAACAACATCGAATAAATTAATTTTAATAAATACATGTATACGATTTTATATAAAATTCAAGTTTTTAAAAATATTAATCGCCGATTTATCTTTTTATTTTATATCTTAATGATACATATATATATATATTCTTCAAAACGCATACTAATATAATAAAAAATATTTCTCATTTCATTGAAAAAGATTTATTTTGCCAAGTCAATAAGTATTTTCAACATGACTATAACATAAAACGTTACCACTGTCAAATTTTGAATAATTTGAACGTCTTATCACTGACGTGATATGGTACCAACCAATTTTGGTGGAACGGTTTTATATTGATTGATAAGAATAAAGCGCTATTTATTTTCTCTCGCTCGACACAGAAAAGTCTTCGACGGTTGATTTTTATTTGCGTTAATTTTTCATATTTTCTATAATTATTTAATGCACTATTTTATACCAAAAAAACAATTATTATTGTAAAGAAAACTTTCCATAAAAAAAATGTTTAAGTTTTTTTTGTGGTATTGAATTTATGTTTAAATGTTATCTTTATCAGTTTCAAATTCTTACTCGCTCAGCCAAACCCAGCATGGCTTAAAATTAAAAAAATAAACGTGATTAATATAATATGTTTTAATGTCTGTTATAATAACGTTTTACCAAGGATTAGCAGCGGAAAATATTAAAGATACATTTTAAGCAATCTGAATACTAAAAATTAAGCTAATAACAACGTATTCTAACGGCGGCAAAAAAGGCAAGGTAATCTTTTTGGAAGTATCGTAAACGCGGCTGTTACTTTTTATAACAAACGTAAAAAGTGGAAACAGTCATAAGGTTCGTGTTATTTTTGATCTAATAAACTCTTTTTACGCGACTCTTTACCGACTATTCAACATTTAATATTCGGTAAGTAAAATTGTTTATTATTTGTAAGATCATTCAAATATTTTACAAAGCACTGTGATCAATAGTAGAAAACAAAATTTTAAATGAAAAAATCTTTATGTTATTCAACAAGTTTTTAATGTCAAAATCGATATAATTTTGACTGTAACCATGCGATAGGTAAAAAAAGATACTCAAAATGTTTGCACAGAATATATTTAAAAAAAAAACACTGATAAAAAACTAATATTTTCACTGAAAACCATGTTTTAAACGTTAAAAATCAAAATAAATAGTTGTAAGACTGAACGTAGCTACCTTTATCATTTATTTATTAAGTACGAGATAATAAGTGTTTGTCGTAACCAATACTCCGTGCGAAAAGTTTATCGAGAACGCGACCGGCGCGTTTGACAGTTTCGTTTACACTGATCGGAGTCAATAAGAAAAATATTTATTGCAATACAGTAATAAGTTGCTAGGTATCTTCTGCGTGTCCAAAAAAATATAATACATCGGTGGCTTATCAGAAGCGCTGTCTTCGACATTGAATTTCCCCCCTTTCAACATTGGTGGGAAACCGTCGATTATATTTATTCCCCTTTCTTAAGATCCTGTATATTTTTTCTTTCGCAATTATTATACAGATCGCAGTTCATGACAGTTCCTGATTTGTGAGCCATTATCGATGTTTCGTTTTTCAACGTGCCGCTGAAAATTAATGTTACATAATTTATTTATTTATTTAACATTGCATACGATTGACAAATTATAAATTTGAGACTTTTACAATGAAGAAAAAAAAACATAATACAATTTAATATTAAAAGCAGTTGATTTTTTTTGGCAAGGAAGTCAACTGAGTAAGCTCCGAAAAACCTTACTTTAATACCTAAAAAATAGCATTCGTCGGAATTCACCCACATCCGAAGCAATATTGTTAAAACCGTTAAAGCTCCCCACAGTATCATCCCCATTGGCAGGCTGGTTCTACTCCTTGGGAGAACAAACATTTCATGTCTACGATTTCTCAAAAAAAAAAAAGAACATTTAGCTTCACATTCTCAAGAATGGCGGTGTTCTCATTTTGGCCTTCAGTAAACCGAAAGATATATATGGCCAGGTTCATTTCTCTTCAAACGTTCCAATTACTAATTATAATGAGAAATTCAAAATGTTAATTCCCGATACTACGAAAAAATATTTTTCATTTCATTTTTGAAAAGCAATAGATATATAAATATCCAAATAAATATATATACCCAAAATAGACAATTATATTTGCTATGCAACTTGTTATTTATCAATATTATTTGTGATTTTGGTGTGTTTACAGCAGGCATGGGCAACCTTTCCTAGGTCTGGGGCCAAATTATCATTCTGTCTCAGAGTCAAGGGCCGGACCAAATTATTAAACATAATAAAGTAATATTAAATTTGAACGATTCAAATTTAATAATGAAATTCCACTAAGCACCTTCAGTCGAAATTTTAAATTAAATAAGACGCGTTGTTACTTCTTATATATATATATTATTCTTACAATGAACGGCATACTATTGATATTATATACTGATTAAAAAAAATAGTGTGAAGATTGGCCTTGCCTTGCTTATGGTTAATCGCATAGAATTTTCGATATTTTCATCTGTTATACTCGTTTGAATTTTTGATTTAGTGTGTTTCGTCCTTGAAAAAAACTGTTCACACGTATTTGTGCTGCCAAAAATACAAATGATTTTTCTTGGAAATGGGCGTAAAGTTGTATATTTTTCTTCCACCAAATATTATTTATAAAAATCCGTCAAAGCAATGTAGTAGAATGGAGCCACTGCAAACGCCCGTGTCATCTTCATTATTTAATGCCATCCTGGAACTATTAATTTATTTCTCTATTACTTCGCCGAGATGAATCAGGGTCGGATAAAACAGCTCGGAGGCCGGTGGTTGCCCATATATGGTTTACAGGAATCTTTTAAATATCAGTTCGAATTCTCCTTAGAGCTGTTATATCGTTACATTTGACTATTTATCGGCCGATGTACTCAAACAATGTGTCGACAGAAGTTTGTGTTGTGAATAATTTAAATGATGTTTTTTTCTTTCTTGCATCCTTATTCTCTTTCTAATCTAATTGACTCATCTTAGAAATAAAATTCACATCAATGATAACATCAGCGCTTGCTAATGCTTTGTTTATCGATATTTCAAAGGTTAGCTACCATATTTCACAAGTCTTTAACTCGTATAATTTAAAATTTTCTTCACGATCAATCGATTTTTAATTTATTTTCAATCTTTTACTATTGGACCAAAATATTTCTTAATTCGATGCGGAATTTACCAATGGCTTAACAAACATCGAGAAGTCCTCCTTGGATCTCTTTGGAAGAACCTGAATTACTGTAAAAATCGTTATTGTGAACAGTTTAGGTAACAGCTCCATATTTTTCGGAGGCTCGATGCAGATTCACTTTCAGAAATTAAGGGCATTTTTTAAGCTTCATAAAATACTGGGATGGCTGTTGGAACATGTATGAAATAATAATACTTTTTAAACCATGTGAAAATATTTAATATTTTATTGAACGATTTTTTTTGGGATATCAAATTTATGGAGTTTCAAGTACCAGGACGCGCTAGCGTCGAGGTTCTTCTAGTCTCCTTCATAGATAAAGTTTTTGAAAAATTGTAATTTGTATACCCTTACCATGGTTAGCAGACGGAAGGGCGTGATCACTACAGAGATAAGAAGTTCACGGGAACTCCGTATGCATTATTTTGCAAATCACATTCTATATGCTTCCCTCATACTATATCCGTTCATGTACACATACATGCGCATACATACATACAGTACACAAAAGATTCAAACAAAGAGATTCATTTTCGTGATGCTAAGTTCGTTCTTAAATTGTTAATTTTAGACGAAACATAAGATCTATGGAGGGTTGTCGAGCAGAACTGCTCTCGGTCTAGAACGATTCTCAGGCAGTGTTTCATCATAGTTGTGGAGAATAGAGATCGTTGGGTTAAAATGTTTTCCTACATCGCTGTGAAACTTTTGAGATATTTCACGAACGAACTCGCAGATCGCACGTTCCACGGGACGTTACATATCTGTCTCAGTGATTTATTTTGGACAACCTGGAGTGTCTTCATATGTTTGCGGTGAGCATACGTCCATATTAGAGCTGTGTACACCATTAATGATAACTTTTACCTTTAATTGGACTGACCCCACTCTTCAGCGATGGGTCAGTCAGTCCAAAATATATTTTGAAAAAAATAATGTACAAATTAATTTTATAAAATAAAAAAACGCACGGCGTTATATGAGATAGTTTATAAACGCATCGCGAACATACAAAGCGCGACACTAGTGCAAAGTTATAAAAATAAAATGTTGGTAATCGCTTAAAGACATTCAATGCTATTTGGACTTGGTAGTCGTCGATAGGCGTAAAGTAAATCCAATATATCACGCGCCAATCAGTAATACGAAATTAGCTGTACATAATTACCGATTTTTTATACATACATAGTATATTATGCTGAACAAAATCATTGCTCGATAAAAACCAATAAAACCTAATACAATAATCCATTGTAAAAATAATCCAAATCTGTTTTATTACATCCCTATAAATTTGTCCACGTTTGGGATAGATTGCAATATTTTTACATCATGTAGACTTATTTAGTTTGGTGGTGAGAACGATCAGAAGGTTTAACATTTCGGACCTCAGATATGGTGTTTTTGACGTCTTTTTTTATGAACTGATCTCGAGTGACTTAACTTTATCTGTAATGGTTTATTATGAGTGATTGAAATATCTGACCCATTGTCGAATAGTTGTAATACTATATACATAATATATACAAATACTTCTATATAAGTCAACACATACACATATTATTTTAAAATGTATACCTTTGAAAATGTCGCCTTATTTGCTTTTGTACATCTTTTGTAAAGAAACGTTTAAATATATTCTTGTCATTGTCTTGACAAGAATATATTTAAACGTTTCTTAGATTTAAACCAGGGATGCACAACACGCGCCCCCTTGAATGTTTTGTTTTAAAATTAAAAAAGTAGATATTTTTTAAACAAATCATTGAGTTTGACAAATGTTGACAATCTTTTTCGTTAATGATAGATAGTTTTACTGATGAAAATTTGAATTCTATTTTGCAGCCTAATACGACAAATATTAAGTCATTTTTTTAAAGAATTAGTTAAAAATTTACAAAAACAAAGATCAAAATAACATTTGAATCATATATAAAACAATATGTATACTGTGAATTAAAATCACGGTAGTTAAAAGTTCAATAGTTTGTCAGAATCGGGCATCAAACATTCATTTACCTTTTAGTATAGTATTGTTTATAATGCTGCTTGAGATGAGGTGAATTTGGAGTTTATGTCCGAAGATCCGCAAACGTCTATGCAAAGAGCCACTCCTGCCGACCCCTGGGATAGGTGGTGGGAGGAAATTACAGACATCACAGAGAACCACGCCTTCGAACAGAGATTCATAAATTGATTGAAAAATCTGTACGTATTGGAGTTTGAACCCGCTAGCTCAGCAACCGAAGCCAACGACATTGACAAATATACAAATAGCCCGGCCATTAATAATCAAATATATATATCTTATATTTTACATATCACCCTAAATCAATTTGATAATCTATGCTACGTCAAGTTTTGATAAAAAAAAACGTTTTGTCTTCAAACGCGTATCTAAATCGCTATTAAGAGATGATTAAAAATGTAAGTTTAATTATAAACAAAAACACTACATATTTATTTAACACAAGATTAAAGATAATTCACTCAAAAAAAGATACGAAGAAGTGCTTATATTTTTAAATCTCTCGGCGGAGTAAGTTTCTGTGTTTTAAATGAGTAAACAATGATAATAAATAATTCAGGTCCGTGGTCTAGTGACCAACATCATTCGCTTCGGTTTCAGTTACATACCACATCCAATTTCGGACCCATTTTGTTATCCCGGAATCGAACTGTGACAACATCGAGATTTTTGGATCACACAATTGAACGGGATCACGGGATTGGAGGCCCTAGTTGCAGTGCTCACGAGTTAGAATCTCACTATGTATAGTTTCATAAATTGATTTTTAGATTTGTGATGGGATAGTATATGGTGACTAATATTCCATCCCACCCATTCGATCATTAACACAAGGCGTAACGAGAAAGATAAGCTAACCACTTATTTTGTAAAAAAAAGTTAAGCTACTAAGTAAAAAGTATCTATCGTAAATTTTAAAAATGTTGAGATAAACTCTTTAAGAGGAGACAAAGAATTTGTTTTATGAAATAACATTCAATGAAATGAAACAAATAAAAATTTGTAGGAAATATGAGATTATCACATACATATATTGAAATACTTTCTCAGCGCTTTCGTCTGTAGTTGTTTTAATAATGGAGTTTTTCTTATGAATAATGTTTAAGCTAATTGTTTAATTTTATCAGTTTCAATAAGGCTTATATATAATGAGGTGGAAAGTCAATGGATAGATCCTCCTAATTTCGTAATTTTTATTCTTTGATTCATAAGTTATAATCATAGCAATCCTCTTTCATTATCCAGGTTAGTCTTCCCTAAAGAAGACTTTAAAATTTAGAATATTTCTGGTAAGTTCTGGCGTCATATGCAATAATGATTTGGTATCGGCTAAAAATAATAATTTGTTGATGAGGATATGATGTGACGTTTTTAGTTACTAAATTGTGTTTCGCAAAAGTAAGAAGGATTAAGAATTTGTTGATCGGCCATTTATTTGCTTATATAACATTTAAAATATATTCAGATATGAGATTTTACGGAAGATTTACTTTCTAATAATAGACAATAGTCATCACGTATTTTTTGAAGTAGGATAAGAAATATGTATTATTTTTATACAAACATAGTTGATTGCTATTTTGGCTTTATATAAAAATAAGATTGCAATTACAGTAAAACTCCCATTTACGCGAAAGGAAGGACCGCGTTATTTGGAGTCGCGTAATAGGGGGAGCGAATCTCATACACAAATTAGGGGTTACGTTTTTAGCGAAAAATGCAAAACTGCCAAAACTAAGAATAAATGAAAAAATATATGGACGAAATATTCAGTTACTAGGTGTTAAAATGCATAGCGCTCGCCAACGTTTGACTGTTTGCACCAAAGAGACAGCCGCCTGGCTGTGTGTACAGCGACAACGACAATGGAATGTGACCGCGCAATTGGGGGATTTGCGGCGAATATTTCTATTCGGCGCGTAATTAGAGGTAGTGTAATTGGTTCCACTGTAATACATGTTATATTGATATTTTTTGACTTTATTATAATGGAGTTCTTCCGAGTAAATACCAACTCAATCAGAATCAGTAAATGTATGTTTAAATTATTTAATACTTGAGAAATTTTTAAGCTTCATACACAGTATTATATTTTATAGAATAAATATTTTTCCACAATGTTTTCAAACCGGTTTCATTCACCGCTGAACATTATCACACCGTTGAATGGTGAGTAAAATCGGTACTATAATCTAATGAAATTGTGGAATTAGATTTTTCATTATACATACATTTATATATTTTTAAAATATTGCCTTTTTACAAAGAATTGACTAATAATACAAAAAATCTTCAGCTTTGATGAAGATTATGTTGAAATTGCATAGGAGTCATTGTAAATCAAATCTTTCCATACACCGCTTCAATAAAATATTTAATTTCTTTCAGTGCAATTGAGTATTTTATGTTGAACATAAAAAATATTTCCATTCGTGAAATTACTGTGCCTGTAGCGAAAATCGAGCAGTTGACCGCAGTAAAATTATCGGATTTCAGATAGTGTTTTTTTATAAAATTCAATTATTGAAACTTGATTTGCATCGACTCATGTTATTAAAGTCGGCCTTGATCAATCATAAAAGATCCAATAAAGATTATCACGAACTTATTTATTGTCATTAATATACGATGGTCAATCAACGATTCAAATCTCACGTTTTGATCCAAATTCATGATGCGATTGTTATTTTCTCGAACAATACGTCACAAATATGCCTTACTTGTTACGTAATATTCAAATGGGTCGATAACCTATTTATATAATATATTAAACATGTAAAATATTTCAGTTCAGTGATCTAATTAGCTGTCCGGCCCTTTAACTAGCTGGGTCTGAGACATTCACATGCAGACCATTAACAGACGATATACAATAATAACAAATGCATGTTTAAAACAAAATATTTTTTTTATAAAAATATTCGACACAAAAAAGCACCAGATGTTTTCAAATCGATTGTGATAAAAATTTGAAATGATTACAAAAATTTACATTTGATTTTAACCAATGCAGATACTATCGCTGGTCACCAGTGGCTGAGTTGGCGTATACGTATGTGCACTGGCACAATACTGCTATTTTATGAAGACCGTAAAAAATCTGTTTCAATTAATTATATTTTAAGTTGACATATAATATAATACTTGTCTTTTTAATCGATTTATGCATTTGCGTACGCGGCGCGGATGTACGTGATTCTTCTCACCTATCCAAAACAAAAAAACTACGTGTTTTTTTCTATAAATCTTAGCACCATCCTAAGATTCTTATTATCTCCAAATCAGAGAAATTTGACGACTGACGAAAAATTAGTTTCTTAAAAAAAAATCTGATTCGGTCAACTTCATTGGGAGTCCATCCATATGCTCCACAATGCAAATGTGGATAATAAAGTACTGACAGTGAGTTTTCAATCATTAAAATTATTTCCTATACTTTTTTGCTGTAAGAAAAATCATATACCATACATTTATCGAGTATTTAAAGATACATACTAAAAAAAACCGCACGGTTTTATAATTGATAAAAATATCACAATTGTTGTTTAAGAAAATATATTTTTTAATTAAAATAATATGTTTTAATGTTTAAATTATACATTCTAAAACGTACCAATTAAATGAATTGGTACTTAATAAGATAACGTGGATATTTTTATAGACCATATAACATACTCCTACGCTGCTACGTGAGCTCTACGCATCTACGATTAAATTAGAATGGCGTAGCTTACTTATTTACGCGGTGGTTATGCTACATCTTGAGCTATAAAAGATTAATTATGTATTCAAATTTAATTTTAAACGAAGAGATAAAGTAACATTACTGTCCTGTTTTGTTTAAAATGGATCAATGATGCCGATATATTAATATTTTTTACATTTTGTAATATAAGGGCTATGATTTATGACTTAATTTATTGATATGACGTATTCTACAACATCATTACAAAATATAAATAAAAAACACATAGTAAACCATCAATTTAACTTCGAAACGAAAAGATAATATTGAGATTTTCAAAACGTGTTCGAAATATTTGGAAACTTAAAATAGGTATTAAAAAACAACAATTTAAACTGTGTTTTTTTTTAAATATATTTTTCGTTAAGTCGTTATCGGTAGGTATTAAATTGAATCGAATTACAATTTTCTTTGCTGTGGCTACGTAAGGTCATAAGATAGATTATATTGTAGATTTTTAAAAAAAGGGTCTCTATTTTTTTTTCCTTTAACGTTCACTTTAACTGTTTCGAAAAAATGAGAGACATTGTGCTTCGTATACACATAATTAAACTTAGACTAGTGGTAAGCTAATCGCTCTGGATACGCCCCGTTATTTTAGGATTGGAAGTTTGGGAGGGAATTTTTAGACATCAAAAACATCCATGCCTTCGAACAGAAATCAAAAAGTCTACTGAAAATGTGTTGTTCGTACTGGAATTCGAACCCGTGAAGTCCGGCACGGAAGCCAACGACGTTGAGCACTGTGCCATAGACCCGACATATTATCTGCTTTAAAATACCAATAAACGGTCACCCCTGGATTAGTTATTGCAATGCCGGTTGCGATAATATAGGGATTACTACAATTGATTTTTCATGTACCGAAATACAATTTTGGAAAATACAAAATACCGATGATTGGACAAACAAACATAAAGATACGATTCATTATGATCATTTGTCCAACAAATGTTGGCGGGGATTTTTGCATTTGGACTTGTACGTGAGATCATACATTGGTCAAAATGTACAGAATTCGTATTTATTCAGTAAATTTAATACGACTTAATGAGGTTTCGAACATTCGAAGCTGAGTACAAGAACTTTCCTAAAATCCCAAAAAATAATTTTACAGAAAAAGTTAATGTTAATTAAACATGGATTGTATATTAAATTATTTTCCAAAATTTCTTACAGTTATACCGTTTGATACATTTATTATATCATATTTCAGAAGTTGTTGTTTGTTCATTGCTGTTTTCAAAAGAAGTCGTTTTGACAATTGAAATATTTCACTTACATTCGAGAGTAAACATGGCTTTTTTGTTATTTAAGTACACGAAAGTGGCGCTCTCTCTACCTATAAATTTGTTTTTTTTTATATATAAATAATCTTTAAGTGTATATTATTAGTTGCGCTGGTATTAAAAGATTCTTATTATTCTTAGAATATCGCGATGGAATTGTGAAAGGGATTTACCTTGAAAGAAGGTTACATGTTACACCAGAGAAGCCTAAAGCATTTAAGTCACTGATGCAAGAAAAAAATCGATGACTTATATTGTACATACCTTGTTAACGTTTTAGCCACCTGTGACAAGAGGTATACGTAAATGGGTTGGCCATAAGACGCGCTGTTTTCAGGCATTTCAATTTATTTTCGACTTTAATATAAGTAGCAACATCTGTGGACAAACATCGGCAGCAATAATAGTCAGTAGGTCGAACGTACCGCAGGAGTAAAGGAATTTGAATTTCCCTCGAGGCATATTCAGGGTTACCTAATTTAATTAACATAAATACTCAGCATGCTTTTAAATTATTTACCATTGCCGAAAAAAAAAGTTTTTTTTGTAACCATTGTTAAATCATTGAAATAATTTTTAGTTTGTTGAGTTAAATCGTTAAACCATTCATTTCAAATGTATGTAAACTTTTTGACATGATTAATGTGAATGAGTGTAATGTGTAATTTCAGTTTTTAAATATAATTTAATTATTGTCTTAATCTAAATTTTTTACCCTTAATGTTAACATGTCCGCCGTATCAATTACTTGTAGTGAATTAAGCTGAGACTACAATTTAAATGTTTCAAATATATGGTTCTGTATTTTTATTTCTGACGTGTTTGATTTTGAATAGGTTGAAACTATATTTGAACAATTCTTTGTGAGAAGATTATTTACATCGATGACTACTAGCGTTGCATGTTTAAACAGAATATAATAAAGCAGAACATGAAAAAACGTAACAAGTTAAACATAATATTTTTGTCGTGTCTATTTATTAATGAAAAATAAAATAAATACATATATATCTAATTACTGCATGTTGAAGTTGATTCACTGCATAAGATTATGTATTATAAAATGTCTAAAAATTCATATGCCAGTTTTAAAATTATTTTAATTTATTTATTATTCTTAATCCCTTCCCTAAATTATACACTAAATAAAAAGTACAAAAAAAAACTCAAAAGTGTTAAAATACCTGCTGTTACTTATTAATGATATTTTTTAAAATAAAATATTTGCATCCAAATACAAAAAGATCTCGGATCAGTGTTTAGCAATTGTCGTTACCTTGGAATCTCTGAAGGGAAAACACCCAAGTAGGATGATATTAAATTAAATTAACAGTAAGTTCATTTGCAAATATTAGTGTTTAATATCTAGAATAAACACGTTCTTATTGTATATTAAAAAGTGTATTATACTTTTTGTTTCTATAGTGTATACACTACATACTTATTATAAATATTGTTTCACTGTTTTTAATCAATTATAATGAATAAATAAAAATATAGGTACGTATAAGAAAAAGAAAATTTGTCCCCGGGTGGCAATAGTTGTGTAGGATTACCAAAATCAAGTAGATAAAAATGGACAACATGCAGTGAATACGTAATATACATATATAGTAAATAGCTTTCGTATTTAATTAATAAATAGATGCGAGAAATTTTTTATTTGATTTTAACTTATGTTTTTTCATTTTCTGTTTAGTCTGGTTACCGACTACTAGGTATATCTGATAAAGAAATGATATTTTTTTACCATAAAATCGACTGTAAATAATAACATTATGTACGCCTAGTGGCTTTACTTAGGATCGATTCTGCAAAGCCAAATGAAAAGCAGAACAACAACAAAATAAGATGTTTATATATTGTAACCACGATTTGAAAATAAATAATTTAAATCTATAAATTCACGATCAACAGAGGGTCTAAGATTCTTTAATTTGTTAACGTGTGTATGTGTAACAATCTGCTGGAATGAGCTGTTTGAAATTTATAAAAGTGTTAAATCTAAGAAATTTCAATTTCAGGATTGTTGTATTATATTTTATCAATCAGTTTGTTAGTTGATAGAATCATAGTCTCAAATTTTATTATGTTGTAACATTATCGGTACCAAAAAGAAAATCAGTTTATAAACGAATTAATGATCATTATTTTATTATGCTGAGTGTATAATTAGTATATGTGCTGAAAGAAGTCCCTGCTAGCATAAAGCAATGTTGATTAATTTAGATTTATTTTCATTTTTTACACTTCCATAAAATTCTTGGTCGAACACGACCCGGGTTTAGCCTCTCGGCATCTTCCGGTACTAATCAGTGCGCGAATGCACTCGAACTGAGCATCAAGCACCTTCAGTCGAAATTTTAAATTATATCAGCAATGTTGATTGTTTGTTTTTTTTTGTTATTTGCATTTCAAATATAGAATATCAAAATATAATCGTACAATAAACCATTTTAAATTGTTGGTAAAAGAAATTATTATTTATGCAAGTCACTTTTAAGGTGTTCACTGTCAATACTTGGTGGAATGGCATTATAATAAAAATAATAAAACATTTTTAGTACTTTTTCCACATAAAATTTATTAGATCAGGACCGGTTTCGCTCATCGCGAGCATTATCAACTGATAAGAAAAATACATAAACAGTGATATTTATACAAATTTAAATTGAAATAAAAAGGTGTAAGCAACTATTAACAATTTAAAGGATTAACAAATTACATTATAATTACACAAGATTAAAATGCTTAACACCCATAACAATTAAAAAATCATCATCAAAGAATAATAAATCTAAGTGACATCGTTTGCCACTTAGATTTATTATTCTTTGATGATGATTTTTTAATTGTTATGGGTGTTAAGCATTTTAATCTTGTGTAATTATAATGTAATTTGTTAATCCTTTAAATTGTTAATAGTTGCTTACACCTTTTTATTTCAATTTAAATTTGTATAAATATCACTGTTTATGTATTTTTCTTATCAGTTGATAATGCTCGCGATGAGCGAAACCGGTCCTGATCTAATAAATTTTATGTGGAAAAAGTACTAAAAATGTTTTATTATTTTTATTTATGCAAGTGTTATGTTATGATTATTCCGGTTAATTATTGTCTTACTGATTTAATACGTCTATCAATAATTGTTGTAAAAGATGTGGCTTTATAACTATAGTAATTTATAACCATAAACAATAATTTATTTTTCACTTCCAGTCTCCTTATAAGCATTATAGCATGGAACGTCGGTTTTGTAGCCGATTGACGATATTGTGCGGTCCAGGGTATTTACATATAACAATTATCTAAACTCCTATTTTCAATCGATTAATTTATTGCGCAGAGAATAAGTTATTGTCATATTAAGTTATTTTTTTCTTATTTAAAAAGAAAGCAATAACTAGTCCACTGCTATCTCTAACCTTTCTTTCTTATGGACTGAGCCCTCCGGAGAGACCAAAAACAATAATTTTTAAAATGTTATGGATTTATAAGATCTTTCCAGTGCAATATATTATTTTACTATAGGACTAGGTGCTCGGTTTCTGACTAGGTGTATTAATCGAATATACCATCTTATTTTAATTATTTATTTATAGATTTAAGATTCTGTATTTATTGTGCTTTACTATTTATTACTTTTGTTTTGTATGCATTTTGGCTTGTATTAACATTACAAGAAAATACCTAAAGCGACGTCATAATCAATCTTTAATCATAATATTCGATGCATATATTATACGAGTATTCAGTTTTTTTTTAATTTAATATCAACGCGGTGCGGTATAAGTCACTATTTATAAATAGAAAACATCGTGCAAAAATAATTGTTAAATAATTTTATTACGACAAAATTTTCATGATATTTCAAAATATGTGGGCTCATTAGAGGTGAATCGAGCCAAGTGGTATTTTAGAAAAAAACTAAGTCACCTGCGTTGTAATATTCTACACATGTTAAAGCAGTGGTCTCCAAACTCAATAAGGATGTGAGCTACTTTCAGAAATTGAAATTGTCTCGTTAGCTACCTTTACATATTCCTTCTTTATAGTTTTTTTTTTATTATCGGCACTTATCATACCATACATACTATTATTATATTATTTAAAATAAATAGGAACATCAGATTTTCTAATAAAAGATCAATTATTTATTTATAGACAAAATAATTATTGAAAATTAAGTGCGAGTAAAAATAAATATTAAAATAAAAGTAAAAATAATTAGTGAAAAGAATGGCATTCACTTTCCTCCAATTTTTTTTCAATTCTCGGTGAGCACCTTCTCACTCCCATCAGAATGCAATTATCAATATGTACATCTGTGAGTCTGTTTCTTTATTTACTCTTAACCACCTCATAGCAGAAAATGTTGATTCATATAATTAGGTAGAACAAAAAAAATACTTCATCCGATTTTTTTTTATTTTCGGAGTTCAATAATAAAATTTAGAGGCAAATTTATAGATGTGATAAAATATCCTACGCGAGCTACCGAAAAAGCCTCGGCGAGCTACCGGTAGCTCACGAGCGACCGTTCGGCGAACAGTGTTAAAGTATCGTAAAAAGGAAGTAACCCCAGATAAAAACATTGCAATAGTGTTATCTGTAAAATAAAAATATGCAATCCACCAAACACCAAGTAAAGACGTGATTGTACTTAAGAAAAAAGCTTTACCATTTACCAGTTGGTTCACTTCTCCTTGCAAAGGCTCGCGTAGCTCAAAAGCTTTTGGCTGCAACCCAAAAATTTGATACTTTTTACTTAATTACAAAATGTTACTTAATTATAATGATATATGCCTTCATACTCCTATACAACTGTAATTTATCTTAGTCATTGTGTTATTTTTTAATTATCTCTGCGCTCAATAAATAATAATTTGCTTTTGAAAATAACTTGACATGTGGTCTAATATGAATCAATATGACATTTCGGATAAGATCTATTTAATCGACACGTATCTTATATCAGATTTCAATTGAACGATGCTTATAAACAAAGGAATTTGTGGTGGAAACTATCTGTGATCATGTGCAGATACAATTTATTATAGATGTCAAGAGATAAATTTATTGTGTTATGATCACGTACTTAAAACTTTACGTATACGAAAATAATTAGATACATTGTATAATACAGCACTATGATGTGGTATATAGATACAAATAATTTATATATTATAATAAATACCTACACAATGAAGCTTAACACTCATATTAAAAATATATTTGCTCATTTCTGAAATGGTTGCGTCTAGGGCATTCAATCCCGGGATCCCGTTCAATTTTCTGATCCCGAAATTCCGGGATTGAGATGGTTGCGATCCCGGGATTTCGGGATTGAGAAATTTTCAGCAAAACCCTAAAATTTTCACGAAATTGGCAAATTCAAGATGTAAATTTTTTCGGTGAGCTAAAAAAAAAAACGAAGTTCTGTGATAATCGGGAAAAAAGTATAGCGAATCGAGAATTTCAAATTCCTCGGTGAGCTAAAAAAAAAAAAAAACAAGCTTTTGTGAGAATCTGGGAAAAAAGTATACCAAATTGAGGATTTCAAATTCCTCGGTAAGAAAATCCCAATCCCGGGATCCCGAAATCCCGATCCCGAAAAATAGGGGATCAATCCCGAAATCCCGGGATTGGAAAAAGGCTCCGGGATTGGATACCCTAGTTGCGTCAAGCGGTGAGTTGACTTTTTTAGAAATGATCGCGGGGTCAATTCATCGCAACTTCAATTGACTGCGATATATTGATATAACATATTATATATATACTTTATTATTCATAATATAACGTATTATTCGGCAAATTCTATTAAATACACGATTTAATGTTTCGAAGAATCATTGTGGTTTACTATTTTATGACATGTACTATTTTGACAATTTACTTAATGAAAAATTAATTTGTTTTCAACATAACATTTGCAAGATAATTTATTTATTGATATATTGGAAATGAAGTCGCAATATTGTCAAGAATACAAATGTCTGATTTTGCTCAACAGGTAGGAATACACATCTTCTACTTTAACAAAAATTAAACATTTCTTTCATAACATACATATGTATGTTTTTTTAGTGAATTGCCCTCGAAGTTATTGAATATGCGATGAATTGTCAATGTGGTAATTTTTTGACGGCTTATTTTATCTGCAGGATAAGTATCGACGGCAATAAATTGTATGTAGAATATGTAGACATTCCTCGAAAAGTAAATAAATAGCCGTGCCACAAAAGAACAGGAATTAAAATTGAATATTTATGTGGCCACCAATTTTGAAATATTGTAGTTTTATTTATACGAACGAATCGCTTATCTTATCTTTTAGTTTACTGTCATATTTTTAAATACATTTTTCGATAGTGATTAATTGACATCACAGCTAATGACCAGTATATACATGTATACAAGTATTTTTTTAAAATGACTTATAGAAATTTAAGTCACTCGGGATCAACTTGACGACAACAGCATCACACTCACCCAAGTCTGTTTTGAAACTAAGCTTATAAAGGTTCTAACAGCTAGGTTTTCGAGATCGACTTATCTTTATGAGAGGCTAAAATTAGTATAAAAATACACTTTGATAAAAGTAAGAACTACTAATGGTATTTTTTTTATTCCAAATATATTGAGATTTTATAGATTATAATTTGAGGTTTTCATATGTATTTAAAAAAAATAGAAAAATATTTGACTTGTCTCAATGATAACTGACTGATTTTATGAAGACACAATATATAGATAACGTTTAGTTGAGGGATTCATTTACTATAAAAACTTTAATAGATTATGTATTACTGAAATGTGAACTCAAGGTTTATACACATTTCTGCTACCGTTATACAATTGGCGAGAATAAACGAAATTGTATTGTGCAATATGTACGACTGATAAACACACAACGTCAATCGAATACCTGAGAGGAAAAAAACGTGGTAGACACAACACGATTGTTTGATACATTGAAAATGTTAAGGAAAATGTGTCACGTTAATGAAAAGCTGCGAAGAATGCACTTTTTGTTTGAATTTACTAAAACGGCATTGAAATATTGCATCAATAATTTCCAAGTGACCATGGAAATTAACAATATATAAATAGATACATAGCAGTATCGCAAAAAGAGTTTTGACACTTTTTTTGAAAAAGGAATTGTCATAATAACACGTTCCGTAATAAACATACATTGCTTATTTACATGTGACATAAATGAATGTTTATATTTAAATAGTCATGTAGTTAAGTCTTAACGTTATTATTTAATTAACAACGCGCTGAACTTTGACATTTGAAATTCGGCATATTTGACATAAGACGACATAACCTCCAATTAAATTTCATCATATTTTTCAAATCGTACAATAAGGTATTCGTTTTGGATGTCTTTGAAAATATTTAATTAATTAAAATGTTTACTAACCACATCACTGGACAATTATTGGATTTTTTCTCAGCTGTTTCTTGGCTACATTTAACACGATTTGACAGGCACTGACAACCCACCACTCACCACAATTTAAGGATTGCACAACACCACAGGGGATGATTGTTTTGCGCATGCGCAACTATTTATGTTGTGAAGGGGATGATTTGATTTGATTTGTTTTTTTTTCATTAAATAGCTGTAGGAAGTTGGAACTATATTAACATATAATTTTCTTAAAATCAATTGCAAATAATATCTACGAACGTTAGATAAATTTCATACCTACATATAATGAAATTGGACAAATTAAAATGTAATTAGTTACATACTATCATAATTTTGTTATCGTAATAATAATTACATGTTTATGTCAGGAATATTATGACGAGTATCAATATAGCTAAAATAATACTTGAGAAATAATAAAAAATATATTTATACTTAAGTTCGTTTTGTTATTGTAAAAATAAAAATGTTTTTTTAATCAGAAAAATAAACTCACTATTCGTCTTTTTTTTACTTTATTGTAACTAAAATTTTTCGGAAATCAGAATTAAATTTAACAGTTACATTCTAGTTATAAGTTTTGGTAATCATATTTTTATCCCCGATAGATTTGACGATAGCTTTGTTGTTAATTTTTCATATAATATTACATTTGATAACTTTGTTATTCCACTTGTCGTGTTACAAAATATATCAGTTATTTTACTCAATGCTTAACAGAATTTTAAATATCCCTCTTTCAAAAAATAATTATGACATAGAGTCAAATACGATCAAACAAATAGCACGTAATAACAAGTACAAAACCGATTTAATTATTAGTTTACTGAAAGGTTAACAATTTCAAAAAATATCTGTATATTTCTTAGTGTATGTATGTAAACGAATGATAAGACTATTAACTGACGTATAATCATATATTTCGGAGACACATCTTAAAATATATCTAAGTTGCTACACATTTTCTACACAATTTTTTTTAAATTTTTAAATTTTTAATAAATAGTAAAGATAAGTTAGAATTATTTTCTCAGAGCGGCATCTATCCCCTAACCCAGCAGTTGGCAAATCGATGCTCGTGAACCGGATGCGGTTCTTCAGGCGTCAAATTTTGAACATCACTTTTTTTAAACTAAAAATCCATATTTATAGCTTTACCTTTACTATCCTGTTTCCTTGACAACTTGGCTCTTCTCACTTGAAAGATTGCCGACCCTTGACTTAACCTGTCAAGACTGTCAAGCTGCTTATGTTTAGCAGACAGGTAAATACTTTAATGTAAAAATTAAAGAACACATATAGCCCGCCCCATACATTCGCAAATTCGGCAGGAAAAACAATAAAATCATAATTTGATCAAGTTAAATGTCGCGCTTTTAGCGTTTTTCTAGCCGAATTTACGGAAGTATGTATGCACCTTTAGATGTCTAAAAAGCAATAATTTTTCATCTGCCAGAAATGCCTGCTTTCCTGTTTCAATGCAGTCACTAATCAACTTGTATATAAATCCTCATCTGCAGAATGGGTTGCATTAATATAAAATTATAATAATAAAACCAGGCAGTCTGAAACTGCTTACCTAAGAGGTGAAACACACATATAAAATATACTAGTAAACCTTATTTGAATATTGTGATGTGTTGGTCAGGGAACAGTTGAATGACATCAACAGGGAAATTCAGTAATAAAAAACATTGAAATCAATAATGAAATTTTTATTAAATCGCAAGAGATACAGAGGTTGCAAAAACTCACATTGTATACAAAAGACACTCTTTTAATATTATGGTTAAATGTACATTAATACTAGAGGTACTTAAAAATGCAAAACAAACTATTTAGTTAGATTTTATTAAACAAACTGTCGTTTAATAAACTTCAACAAAAAAACATGATATCTACATAATCGAAAAAAAAAAAATGAATTCAGTAGAAATTTTAAATTCCATGATAGGTGTAGCAAATTTTAACACTTTATCGAATACAAAAGTAATATCATTGATAAATAACATTTTAACTTATAACATAATTATATTTTTTTATAATCCTTGTATTTTTTACAAAAGATTTGAATTGGAAGTTTGTATGATCATATTCTTATAGGTATTAGGTATGTTTTTGTATAAATGATATTATGCTAAAGAAATAAACAATAATGTAAATCAAAATATTTGAAACAACAATTATAAATAACATCTACCGAAAAAAAAAAAAAATTGGTTTCGAACCAGTCGACAAAATAAAAAATCTTTGGAAAGTATTATGTTTGTAACAAAAATATGTTGATAAAGTGTTTCACAATATTTCAAAGCTTATTTTGTAGTAGAGCAGCAATTTATTAAATTAGGGTGCATGAATCTTTTCACAATATTTCTTTAATACAGTTCAAATGTCTTTATGTGTATTAAAAATATTTTACGATTTCATATTATGCACGAAACCATTGATATTGAGTCGAGATCGGAGAAATGCAACTGTTACAATATTACACGGTATCAAAAATTTTCAAGAAACAACGGTCTGGACATAAAGAAACTATTATGCGAAATTTCAAGACAATATTTTTTTTTACTCGACAAGGCATTTAGATTGTTGTAAAAACTTTCTTAACAGCTATTTATAAATAACGCATGTCATTAAACGGAACACGTAATCTGTCACGGAAAGCATTCAAGCCATTTATCTGTTAAGTAATTTATATAAAAATAGCTAAGCCTTTAAGTTCCAAGTATTTAATATGAGTAGATTGTTGGAGATTCTAAAAAAACTAATCTCTTTTAATTATTTGAAAATTTGATTGATAGTACAATTTTAAATCTAGTAAAACAAAAGCAGTTTTGCAAATACATCACTGGTAGATAAAGATGTTTGACAGTGGACGAGCGTAGACATTGGCATATATGGGATAGGTGATTCGTCAGACAATAAAACAATGTATTACAGCTATTAATGGAAGATTCAGAACATTTTTTTAAGATTTTAAACTTAGGAATATCAATTTTACATGAACTATAATATAAACTTTGTACAGGGCTCACTAAAAATGAATTTAAAGTAAACATTTTAATTCCAAATATAAACAGTATAATGAATAGAAAATAATCTACGGGTGCTAGAGAGCATGGTTAGAAATAATAACAATAATGTCATACAATAAAAAATATATTCACTTATTGAAAATATTATTAGGGTGCATTGTCAGACTTTTCTTTGGTGACGGATGGATGGATTTTCTTGTTTGTTGATTACTGCAATGAAGGATTTTTTTTTTTATTTATAGATAAGGATTGATTTTAATAACAAAAAATAACTACATATGAAGTTTGTTATATTACTAATACTGTTGTGCTAAGTAAGGGGGTAAATAACAAATTTTGATGTAATGAGTTAATATTTTCCCCCCTTATAATTCATTCCAGCAATTGGTAAACAAATTAAAGCCATATTTTCTTGGAAAATGTAACACATCTGTAAAATGTTATTATTAATTACTGACCACACTGAAAATTAGAAAAACTGTTAATGATGCAGTTGAATTATCATCAATATTTATTATTGTTTATGTATTCCGTAAGAAACAATACGGTCGATTGAAACCTATAATGATTTAGGAGGGATGTTTGCGAATAAAAAAATATCTTGACCTATCTTGCACTTAAATGGCATAACTCCAATGATAGAAAAAAACTAAATAATACATCAAAAGTCGACTTACATCAAAAAGCAATCTCATTTTTACGAATAAATAATGATTTAAATTTCTTCTAGAGCAGTTCAGTTGAAATAAGAAATCTATTATTTAAGAATGAAATTTTAAAAAATGACTAGTGAAATTAACCAAGATTATTTTTTAGCTTAGAAATATATCTGGATATTAAAAATAGTATATTTAGAAACTTACCACAAATCTGTTGACTTTAGCTTGTAGCAATGGGCTGCCTTTGGTTGAACGCATCGATTCAAACTTATTTCGTAGACTGAAAGAAAACATCACATATCATATTTAATTTTGAACAAACATTGAAGTGACAGACGCTTATGTTTATTTAGCAGCAGCCCTGTCATAAAAAACTGCGAAGGGATTTTTTTTTTATGTAGGGTACAGTATATATTCTCCAATGTTCCCTTTGGTGAAATAAAAATATTTTATTTTTGGACAAAAAATAGACTTTTTATTTGTTAAAATATCAAATGTAGGGGTTTTTATTGTGTAGTAGTAAGACCATTCTTTGTTTTATCGGTTAAAGCAGATTGTTAGGCAGTAATTTGATAGATATAGAATTTAAATAAAAAATTTCAATAAATGTGATAATAAATAAAAATCTATCTATATTTGAATTCTACTAACCTCTTGGCTGATTCAACCTGTGACTCGTCATTTCCATTAGATTGGTGCTCGAAGATGACAGAAGCTGACTGCGCAACCTTCGGTTCGTGGTCTGCCCAGTTCTCGAATTTGCTGCGGAGGTTCTTTGCCCTGGCTAGAGCTTGCGCCTGTTGAAAAATTATGATACGGGTTATCAATCAATCATATTATTTAACCCAAGAATTTTTTGCAAAATAATAAAATCTTATAGGTTGATTCATCAATTTTTATTCCGATTATTATGGTTTAAGATATCCTATAATCAAAACCACATGCCCAAAGAGACACAATATGCTATATAAAATCTAGGCCTGAATTGGAAGTTTATAGAAAATTATTTAAAAAAAAAAACAAGTTATTTCATTAACATTTTTAAATAAGCATTTTAAAATTCAACTTTTTTTTTCTTCGCACTTGAAATAAAAAGTAATATTCTTCCAGGACTGACCCATAATGAAAAAGTTTTGTATATCGTACTTCAAACTAGTTCTCGTTAAAAATCCAACCGGAAAGATTTTAAGGAGTCATTAAAAAAAAAGTTACATTATTTACCTGTTTCAAAGCCTCATCTTCTGTGCTATATCTCCTAACATTTGAATGTTCTTCTTGACTGTATTCTTCGGAATCTTCTTCATCTTCTTCAGAACCATAGTCGTGTTCTTCATCTGATGATTCTGGGGCAAGGTAATCAGCACCAGGAGGCGGGGGAGTAAAACGCTTCAAAGGTTTTGGTCCTGAAAAAATGTAACAAATTTATGACTTAGTATTATGAAAAAAATATTTTGAATATATTCTTATTTGATTCACATTTATGTAAGCAAGAATTGAAGATATGAAAGAAGTGGTCTGCAATCTTATTCACAGTGAGAAAATTAATAGTGAAACTATTTTAATGAGAAAAACGAGCGCAGGAAGCACTTACCAGCTTTTTGTTCAGTGTTACGTTCTTGTTCCATCTGTTTGAAGACATTGATCATTTTGGATGCCGTGTGGCGCTGTTGGGCAATCGATGAGTCCCGGGCTGTGTCATCTTGCTCTCTGACTATGGTAGGATCCCTGTAGACTTCTTGTTCAGGTGAATCGCGCTGCAATAATATCACATTTATAATTTTATCATTTCTTATGGTACGCGTACACCTAATCCGTCATCGTCCGAACTATATTCGGCCGTGTCATCCGATCGAAACAAACGTATGTAAAGGAATGAGAGCGCGTACACTACTACAGACGGCATCGTACGATGACGTCTGTCTCTGACCGACGAATCCAAACATGTTGGGATTCGTCGGCCGTCTGCCTGCTACTTTTGATAGAACATTAACTGCTACTAACTTCAGGTTGGTATTGTCGCGAGTCTGCCTCCTACTTTCGGTGTATTATGACAGAAAATTTACCGGCCATTTATTTCGTATTTCGCATAATTTATCAGTGTTCTTCATATTAATGAGTGATTTTAACGCGATTATAAAATATTTTTTTAAATCGTGGCGTTGTTTTTAGCTTAGTTTGTGAAGTTTTTCGCCGTAATAATTCATGGCTAGCTTTAACACACAATTACCACATAAGTTTTATCGTACATATAGTGTAGTACTCTGTTTTGTTATTAATGGTTCGACTGCATTTAAAATATATTGAAATGTACTCAAACTCATCCTAAAGTATTCAAAGAATTTGATGGGTTGTAATTTTAAATCGTCAAAAAGGTAGTGAAATTCACCCAGTTGTTTTCTATGAACGAATATCTCATTTATCCACATACGGCGACGTTGACATCGATGAATTAAATGGTGATACGAATTATCTTCAATATACATTTCTTCAAAATCCTCCATTCTTAAAAAATCGTCTTCACTCTCTAGGCTGCACATTACTACTAACTGCTACTAACTTCAGGCTGTACTCGGTCAAAACTGGTCAGCCGACAACAGTAGCTGTGTATGCACATGAACGGCCGACACTTTACGTCCGAATAGGTCTGACACGAAGTCGGCCGATGATTCGGTTTTGTGTACGCGTACCGTTAGGCAACGCAAATAAGATTGTGCGACACAATATTCAATGGCTTGAAACTTCTTTTTAAAATGTGACCGAAGTTGAAAAAGACCAGCGAAGGTTAGAATTGAAATTTTAATATAATTCAAAGTATGATATATAAGCTGATGTGATATACTTTTACTGATGTGACATTTAATTTTTAGACCCCATTATAATAGTGTAAAATAGAAAAGATTCATTATGTAAGATATAGTTAACAAATATTTCGGCATCAAAATGTATTATAACATTATATTATTTCGGATGATGGCACAATGCAAAATAGCTACTAACTGTAATTCATGAATATTAATAATGGATAAAATCATGATTATTTACTGTTTCCCAATGTCTAATTGAAAGATGAAAAATTGTTATTTTTCTTATCACCGTGATGCCCTGCAGCATTTTTTAAAGTATTACAAACCTTATCTGTGTCTCGCGGTGGGGTCATTCTGAACTGCCTGCGTTCTTCCTTTGGCTGATATGTTTCAAAAAACTTGAATTTGTTGGAAATGTCACTGGTCTGAATCTTCACATCGTCCACCCTATCGGCCGCACGGATTATGTCTTTAGGAACAAATGACTGCAAACATCATCATATTTTACAAAGCAGAATAGAGATAGAGCGATCAACTATTATAAAATTTACATAAAAAATGTATTCAAATGCAATAAATAAAAAAGTATGGTATATGTATTGTAATCAGTTTTAATTATGGGAAAAAATATACTTATTTGGATGAATTTTTTTACCTTCTCCTTGCGTTTCGGTTCAATGTTCTTAGGAGGCGGTTGAGTCATCGGCCCGGAATTCATAACATTGGCATCGATCTCTTGGAATATGGAACGGGATTTCTTGCTGATGCCTGTAAAGGTGTTATTATAACACGTTACCAGGTTTGTGCTTTGATTTTTTTTCTTTCTCACTTCTCCACATGTCAGGGTGCGAACAAGGGCGGTTTACTTTTTTACCCAAATTGCTTTTACTCAAGCGAGGCCGTGCGATGGAAATAGAGAAACATTCAGAAACAAAAATAAAATGATCGCACATTTACTTAAAATGAGCGATTAATGATATTTTATACTGTTTTTATTTACCTCAGTCGTTCAACAGTATGCGAAATTCTCTATTCTTCAATCGATACAGAAGCTTTTAAATACTTTACAGGTATAAATTGAGATATTAAATTTAATAATTTTCAATTTTGGTTTGTGACACATGATGGTCCATTAAATAAACATTTTTCCAACATTACCACATTCTGTTAAGATAACAATTTGACAAACATTTGTAACAAAAGATTCCTCACCGGCATTGAATAAAGTTTTGTCGTCAATATCCCTGGACTTTTGGACGCCATCGTCTTCTTTGAAAATTTTACCATTTTCAAACTTCTCCATGATAGAGCTGGCTTTTTCACTGTCGCATTGTAGTTCGCGAGAAATTTTATCGGCAGACGTTATAGCTGAAAACAAGATGAAAAATAAAAAAATAAATAATTAAATTAATAAAATTAAACATATTACACGAAATAGCGATATGTATTAAAATTTACCTTGTTCACTCTGCAGAACAGACTGCTGATACATTTCCTTTATCTTCGCTTGTTTTCCCTAGAAATAAAGAATGTTTCAAAGTTCAAAGTTCAAAGTCTGTGAGTTCACATCAGTCCATTATAAACATTGTGGAAGACATTTTTAAAACATGGTATATTGTTTAATAAAAAAAATGCAAAGCTTAAAAATAAAATGATTCAATAGCAATAGGTTGTAAAAGATATATGTCAGCATCATCAAAAGTGAAGCGAGCTTAGTAAATAGACACAGCAATAGTGTTTTCTTCCTAAAATAAAAATATGCAATCCACAAATTGTACTTAAAAGTTTTACTATTTTGCTATTTGGCACACATCAATTTTTAAAGGCTCATATTGTCACTGTTCTGGCAGAGGTTGCTAAGTAACAGTTCGATAGTTCTGAGTAAACAGTATTTGAAAAAAATCAGCTTTAAAGACAAACCCTCTAGCACAGTGGTTTCCAACCTTTATGTTACTGCGCCTCGCTTTGAAGAAAAAAATGTCTTCGCGCCTCCCCATCCTTTATTTCATATAGTAATAAAGACACGTTTCAAATGGTAAATAAATATTTCGGACTGTTCGCGTCTCCCTTTGCAATATTCCACGCCTCCCCGGGGAGGCGCACCTTCCAGGTTGGAAATCGCTGCTCTAGCATCTATATTTTATAATTTAAGATTTCGACTGAAGGTGCTTGATGGAATTTTAATATTAAATTTGAATCGTTCAAACTATGTACATTCTCATAGATTTTGTCACTTATGACCCGGGTTTCGCCTTTCGGCATCTTCAGGCATTCAAGTGCACGGATGAACTTGAACTGACGCTTAGTAAATGAATGTTTCGTGTTTATATAAGAAATAAATGTATCATTGAGCTAAAAGCCATTGCTGGTGAAAAGGATAAGCTCATGGGAACGCCCACAGATTTGACTAGTTAGTAGTTTTAAGAATTATATTTATTTGTTTGTCGGCAAAGGTTTTATGATTATATTTATATAGGGTATAGAAGTGGAGATCCCGGCATGCTTAATATTTAATTTTAAATCGGAAGGCTATGCAATTGTGCTCTGTTTATTTCCAAAATTTCCTGGAAAAAGAGCTTATGACCGTCCGTATTTGGGTGTAACATTTGTATCCCTTGTTCCTGATTGAATACGTGTCCTTACGAAATTAGGTGATTAGCAAAAGTAGATGTGTCTTTTTTCAATCTAAAGGCTGCCATATGTTCTGATAATCTGGTGTTCAGTGTCCTTTCTGTTTTGCTGATATAAAATTTTGTACAACAAGAGCATTGCAATCTATAAATCCCGGATTTATTTAAGTAAAGTATTTTATCTTTATTGCTAACTAATAATTTGCCTAAAGAGTTTTTACAGTAAAAAGCTGGTCTAACACTATCAGCTAGCTGTTTTTTAATTTTTTCCAGGAAATTTTGGAAATAAACAGAGCACAATTGCTTCATTCAAATTCTATATTTTATGTTACATAGAAAATTTTAATATCAAAATATAGATACATTAATGCCGATCTGACACAAATAAGAGTTTAAAGTCATGGACAATGACAATTGCCTGCTTTTAATCAACATTAATAAGAATTACCTGTAAAAATAAATACTTTCTTTGGCAAACTGGTGTAATCAGTGCACAGACTGAGTTATTCCAGACAAAGTATCTCTTTGTATACCTAATTGATTTTTGTCAGCTTTGTTACTTATCAATTTCTATCATAAAGGTGACGATATATTAAGTGAAATCGGATTTGGGTTGAATTTTTTAGAAATTTCTTTCACTGGTCATCCGTACTCAATACAGTTTGTGATTATAATATTTAAAAAATACTTATTTACCATAAAGAGACGGTTTCTGATTGACTGAATTTCTTGTTTTCGTTCATCCCTTCTGTCTTTGCCCTGAACGTCACCAGATTCGAACTTGCCGACAATTTCAGACATATTGCAGAAGGATACAGGCTGCTCGCGCTGAGCTGTGTTCTTAATTGATTTGCGAAGAGCAGAATCACCGTCCTCTGTAAAAAAACATTTTTCAGTAATAAATAAATGTCCCAGTAAAGAACTAATATGACAATTTAGTTAGGTGATATAGATAGTTAGTCAGTAAAAATGTCACATGTGGTTCTCAAATTATTTAGTTGCTTATTTGTAATAATCAGATGAAGACTCATTTACTCAGACTTGATAATGATTATTGACAGTTTAATATTTGTGTTCTTGTTTTGAGTTTATTGTTTGTTCTTTTAAAATTAAACGTAAAAGTTACTAACCGTCATCTTCTTCGCCTTCACTAGAGCTGACTTCGAAAGGTATATTGTTCAGATATTCATCAGTGACTCCAATGTCCATTCCCTTAGATTTAAACCTATAAAAATGGAATTATATAATATTCATAATATGAAATTAAAATGAAATATAGGCAGATCATCTCGAAACTGCAACAACTGCCATCATAAGAAAAAGTTACGAAATATAGTAAAACTCCGATTCTATGTTTTCCAAGGGACCGTAATAAAACAACGAATAATGCGGGAAACCGATAATGCAGGAAATCTTCAAATATTACCAAAAAATGTTTAATTTTCAACTAACTTCTTTATTTATTTCACTCATGTTATTAAAGAATATAAAAATTTATTCTTGAATTGATTAATACATACTAAGTTGCCTATCTGTAGTTTGGTACTTAAATTTTGACAGACACCCTTCAAACTCGCGTACTATTCTAAATTAACTTTTTTGCTGTGTCGACTAGTTTTCCTCCTAGATTTTTTTCAACGCTTTGAATTTTTTTCAATTTCTCAGCTAGAGTTCAAGTTTATTCATTTAGGCATATTAGTTTAGTCTTTTGAGTTAGAAAAATTCACGCAACCTGATGCGATGCAAGACTATTTATGAGCGAAAAAATAAATATTCAACAGAAACGGTCAATTGGGATAGTAATTGGGACGGGACGATAATATTTTGATGATATATCGAGGAAATCGGTAAATCAGGGAATGATTAACGTGGAATTATTAAACAATGTTATTACGGGGCCTGGTCTAGTAAAAAATAAACGACCCATGCAAAAAAGCGAAAATAGCGAACGATCGGGGTTCCACTGAAAAAAAAATAGACTTAGGATCCACGAGAATAAAATTGATGTGACCGGAAAGGGTTAAATGATCCAATCACGCCTTGAATTTTAATTTAACGATGATTAAAATCAAGGCAGCAATTATTATTAACTAATAACAGTAAAACAATGGCATAATAGTTTTACACAACGTTTATTCGCCATAGACAATAAAATATAGATATCCTGTCATGGAAACGTTCGTTCGTTATTTACTGATTCAATTGGTTTTAGTGTAAGATTATTTGGTTTAATGTTGCATATGGATAATTTCATATATATTATTTTACCTATAAATCTATGGATTTATGTTCGACATCACAGATCTGTTATGCCTTAATCTCATCTAATCCTACAAATGGGTCATGGCGAGTGTGATTACCAAACCACTAGTCCTATTCCAGCCCTATCCTTCTATCTTTACTGTTTCCGAAGATGAGAAAATTAACATCTGAGTGACAAGCAACTTCTGTTGGGAAAAGCTCCATTGCGAGTCTATATGCTCCACCTTGATATCAAAAAACGAATTCCAAAAAAAGTAATAATTCATAAAGACTGAGCTTCCCTGTGAATGACACTTCTTTGTATGGATATATTGTAATATTTTTTACAGAAAATGGTGTGCAGAGGTAGGGAAGATTTACTAAATACATCTTTATCTACTTACTTTGCCAACTTTGAGAGAAGGGTAGAGCTCTTATCCCTGGACAGGGGATGTTCCATGGGTTTGGGGTTGGGTTGTAGAGGACCTTGTTCAAACATTTGGAATCGTGATTTCACATCTAGGGAGGCAAGTTCTTCTAAGCCGAGGTCCGGTTTATCAGATGCTGGTACCAAAAAAAGAATTTTTCACATTGACGATACTTATGAAGTGATTTTAATATTGTAGACTGGGATTACGCAACAGTTCTTAGAAAAGTTTAACAGAATCTTTGACAGGTGCAAATGGTTATTTTATTATTGTAAATATTTTTTGTGCGGGCGCAGAAATAAATATCGTGGAACTATTTATTTGAAGATAATAAATAGATGGTGATTTTATTTATTGTCAGATACATTAAGTTTTATGTCAGTTTTGATTGCAATATTGTTATTTCTGTGGAAAAAGAAGTTTTTTTGTTTAAAACTAATGATAGTTCAATTATTACCTCTGAATACATCTGGTGGCAATTCTGTAGGGCTGCTCTCACAGATAATCATTTGATGTTTTTTCGGTCTTCCTAAAAATCATCAATTAATCATTATGTGAAATAATAACATATATTTGCTTCTCTATTAAGTTTGTAAAGGTTTGTTTTTATTTTACTTTTTTCCTGTTCATCCTCTTCCACAGCTTTGGGAGCGAAGAGTAACTTGAAGTGAGGTTTGCAGTAAAGATTGCTCATGTGACTCTGGAAACCTTCCAGGCTAGAAAAAAAATATAATTGAAATTAACAAGTAGACACGCCTGTTTTGCACAGTGTTCTGTGGAACTGAACTCTGGCACCTTTCATCATTGCAATTGGTGAGCATAGTTGATGAACAAGTTTAGCACAATTTTAAAGTTATGACAGAGCGATATATCGCTTTTAAAGGTTGATTTTTATCTCTTAGCCGTTAGTCATTTGATAGTTTTATTATTTTTTTATATGAATTATAAGGTTTTTATTTTTTATCGTGTAATATTTTTTTTTCCAACATGATAAAAAAATAAATTAGGGTTGTTTTTGCATCCCTTGGTCGAAATCTATAGAATCATTTGATAACTACATTTTTTTTAAATATTTTCAACCCACCTTTTGTAAATATTATAAAAACTTTCTTTTCCCTAATTCGGGCATTTACTTTCTTTAAGCTTTTTTTACAAATAAAATACTTTTTTAATTTTTAAAATGTTTTATTTTTCTTAACTGCTATCCTAATCCTGCAATATTTCTTAACCTTTTTACATCCGCGTACCACTAAAAAATGTTTTGTGGACCACCGATATAAGCTTTTATAAACTGTTTTCGAACTGCAGAAAATTTTTGTGGCCCACCCAAAAATTTTCGCGGAACCACCGGTTAAGAAACAGTGCATTAATGTACATGTAAACCTTTCAAATAATGAGTGGCATTCATGGTCGTATTCACCAAGTGAGTGCATTTTTCTAATTAAAATTTTTCCTTTGGAAAAATATGATTCTCGAGATACATTATTTATCGATGAAAATTACCGACATGTTGATAAATTTAATCATTCACATTTTAAAAGCAAGCACTATTTTGAATCCTCTATTCTTATTTCAAATATATCTACGAGTATTGCATATTTCAGATCTAAGGTCTATAAAAGTCCAAGAAATCAGTACAATACAATGTATTATAACATTATTCACCTTTACCAGCCGGCTATAAAGGTGGTTTGAGTTATGCGTTTCTCGCATTAAGCATATTAGATTCCAAGCCAGGAACTAGCCGTGTGTCAAATCAAATATTTGGCACCGCTCCAAAATGTCTACCATAGATGAAAAGATAAATTACGCCATAAAATATCGCTATTGCAGACATAAGTGGTCAACGGCGTCTTTAACCTATTGCAATGGGGTTTGTCTTTTTTGAGAAATGTCAACTGGCAATTATTTATGTGTAGCTATTCAAAGAATGGATGTTAACCCTTTGACCGCGGTTGACTGCTATAGCAGCCCAATCTGAACCGATTTGGATAGGAGCCGCGGTCAAAAGGTTAAGGAACATTTTTTTTAAATTTTCCTGTCAATTATAAAACATAAATTCTTTTCAGTCACACATGCGTTTTGTCAGAATAATATCAAACACTAATTTTTTAGAGTTTCACGAGTGACTAACATAATTGTGTATGCCCAAAGTCAGTTTTGGCAAGAAAAACAGTTACATTTTCAGGTAGTTATATAAACAATATCATGAAAAATTTTCTATATATTATATTTGGGGAAAGACGAGCATCAGTTCAAAGTAGAAGTTAACCTGAAATTTGATTTTGTATTCACTTGTATTGTTTTGTGTATGACAATTTATTAATCAATTACCTTTGAATTCAAAGTATTTTTGTTTAATTTTCATTGACATTATTATGATGTTGAAATGAAAGATATTGTCACATTTCTCAGAATTGTATTTTTAAGTAATATGAAAGAGGTTACCGCTTCATTCATATAAGTACATACATGCTATAGATCAGGGTTTCCCAAACTATGTTCGGAACACTGGTGTTCCGCGGAGCCAGAGTAGGTGTTCCGAAAAAAAATGGAATGGATTTATACGCTGTAACACAGTGTTCCGTTATATTTTCCGGACTTTCAAAGTGTTCCATTCCAGAAAATGTTTGGGAAACCCTATAGATAATTCTCAATTTGTAACACGGTCTGGTTAAATTTACATTGATTTTTATAAATATTTGAGAGCTTCACCTTTTCCCTGCGACTATTTGTCGTAAAAATTACATAGGTCTGCGGTGACATTTTTCTAAATGTTTCTTTTCAACGTTATGTAATAAATACAACAGTAAAAAAAATTAGTTTGATTTTTATTGAGGCCAAATGTATAAGGAATATCTTAAAATACTAAAAAAAGAAAGAAATAACATAGGGAGACATAATCTCGTTAATAAACAAATTTCTGGCAAAAGAATGTAACACAATGTAAGACCTGCGCAGTCGCAGGATTTGCCCGCCATATTTCAAACTGATTTGAGTCAAACGGCAATCCCGATAGATCGAAAGGGTTTGAAATATCAATGTTTCTTTAGACCTAATTGTTTTGACAACCGTAAAGAGGTAGCAGTAACAAGACAAATCAGGCGATATTTTAATAAAACAATCACTCCTGTATGCAAAGATTTCCTACATTATCATCAGTTGAAACTTCGCATCACAGATGCTGCGACACTCGCAGTCTGGGCCCAAAATTATGGTGTCACAGATGCTGTGACGTTTGCAGGTGCCGGGTTAAAAACTTTTTGCCATCTAAATGTTTTTTGTTTATTTTTTTTTTGTAATTTGTCAGTTATGCAGTGACGATTTTATCGAAAGAATGTATAAAATTACCTTAGCGGTTTGTTACATTCTTTACAGCGGAAGCAGTCTTTGTGCCAAGATAACTTTTCAGCCTTGATTCGTTCCATGGCGTAAACTGGTTTCCCGCACGCCTGACAGGTGGAATTGCTATCTTGAACAGTGGTACCTTCATTCTTCAATTTTTTCTGGACTCGTTCTGTGCTGGTTTTCTAGAAAAAGTATCAACACAACTGATGAGGTTGAGTTAGTATGATTACGCAATACGCAATTGCAAGACGGTGGTGTTATAAAAGATACCATATCCTCACTGTGACAGGTTTAATTTAGAGAAGCAAACATGTTCGAGAAAGATAATTTAGTATTTGTTTCTAGCCTAATATTTATTCAATGCAATGGTAAAGGAACTGCAGGATACGGTGTTCTTTAGTGTTTATGTGAAGAGTAACAAATGACACTTACAACAGATACATTCTTGTCTTCCTTTTTTGATTTCTTTCTATGAAGAGAATGTGATTTCTTTACGGACATTGTCGAGGACGTTCTGACCTCAGTAAAAGTCTCCGTCCTCATTCCTGAAGATTCGATCACCCGTGTAGATTCCATTGTTAATTTCTTAATCCTTAAAAAAATGAATTCAAGAAAATTATTAACAGGGCTGGTATTTCTTATGATTGAGTTGACAATGCTCACGGTGACTGAAACCAGTCATGATCATTCGATGAAATTGTAAAATTAGCACTAAAAATTTTATTTTATTTTTATAAATTTAGTACCAACCATTTAGTTGTTAGTACAGTGGAACCTCTCATAACGAGTAATTCACATAACGCGCAAAACAGATTGTGAAATAAATGCTCCCTTAACAAGCGACATTTCGCATAACGAGTGACACAGAGTTTTGGAAAGATCACTTTCACATCGTTACTTGCCTCAAGATGATTTACAAGGCGTGGGATGGGGTTACCAAGAGGACCCTTACTTCTGCTTGGAAAAAGCTTTAGCCAGAGAGCGTTGTAGAATGTGATTTTCAAGAGTTCTAAACAGTACCTGTGGAGTCTACAGTCAACGAGATTTATCTTTGGCCAATATCATGGGACCGGAGGTGGATAACAACGATATTGATGACCTCCGAAGAGCTTATGGAGTTGCATTGTTTTTCACAGCAAGAGGTTATGGAGGAGAGCTTGTTAGTGGAGGAGGAGGAAGTAAGAGAGCAATAATCTTCTGGCGCAATAAGAGAAATGCTGAAAGCATGGGAAACTGTTGCATCGTACATTGAGAAGCATCACTCTAATAAGACGGTGGCTATGCGTTTTACAAATTTATTCAATAATGCTGTCACATTTTCACCAAATTTTGAAGCATCGGCAAAAACAAATGGCTCTAGACAGCTTTCTAGTAAAAAAGAATTATTTATTTGTCATAAATAATAAACTAGTCGATTTTTTAAAATTCTTTTTTGCAAATCCAAAGAGCATTCCAGGTTCTTACGTTCCTTAACAATTTATAAGTATGTTATTTTATTTGAATATACATACATTGAAAATATAAAAAATGATTTTTTTTGGCATGTAACGCATTATTTTATTTTACATTGTTTTATATGGGAAAACTTGTTTCGCTTAACGAGTGTTTCACATAACGAACGAGTGAGATTCTGGAACTCTATGAAGTTCCACTGTAACTTCATAGATAATTCTAATTATAAATGTTAAAGACAAAGGAAGTTAAATTGAATAGTGTTCACCATTCAATAAATTCATATTACTTTATAGGTTTGTTTGCCTTTTACTATCTTCGAATGTACCGGTATAATATAATACTTGGATATTTTTAGATCCCTAACCTCACAATGCTGCCCCTTATATTATATAACAGATAATAAAATATCGCTATGAAATTTTATGATGTGACATAAAATATTAATACTTACCATATTGCTGAGGCTTTAGTGTCAACATTATAAAAGTAATGTATGTATATCGACTGTGGAAAGGAAAAAGGACGTAACCCACACATATCAAATTTTACAGAAGGCGCTAAAACGTGTTTGGAGACATATGCAAATTATGAGTTATACACAACCTTGAAGTGCACGGAGACTTCTAAACTGGTGTTTAATTGACATAAGCTAATATTCATTAAAGCAATTGTCTCGGAAACCTTTATTTCAGCGTTTTTTCTTGGTTTTAATTTTTTACAAGGTCATCTTTTTCAAACTTAAAAGCTAAATATAGATACTAATTCGGCATTTTCAGCTTACATCCTTTTGATAGAATGTGTGTCAAGTTGTATACATTGTGATTATCGAAAAAAAGCTGTTTTGGAAAATTGAGGGTTACATCCTTTTTCCTTTCCACAGTCGATATGTAAATTGAGCAGAGCATAATTATTAATTGAAGTTGTGAGAATCTTACCAAGCGGTCATTAATTTTTAAAAATACAATTACAACCAATGGAAAATATTTATGTTCATATTGTTGTTTAAAATTTTATGGGAAAAATGAACCTATATAAGAGTTTGAGAATAATGGGAATGAGTAAGCAAAAACGTCAGTAAAAGTAATTGATATCATTGAAGCATATTTCACTGCTTAAAAAATGTATTGAATAGGTTCACATAACAAGATAGACTTGGGGATCAACAGGTTACTACTTATCAGTGTAAGCAGGAATAAGTCAGTTAACACGTTTCTGTGTTTGAAATATTAGCTAGACATATTAATTTACAAGGAGTTTTTTCGGTAATGAGCAGAATTCATTATTGTAAAAATTCAAGAACATGTGTTTGACCGCATGACTACTTCCGACAAGATTAATAGAGTAAAATGTTACCTCAGCGCTGTATCAAGTACACATCTTTCTTGTATGTAGAATCACCAATAGAAGATTAACGAATCGAGAGTGATGTTTATTTTTACTTTCTTGGCTGATGATTTAAAGATTCCTGTTTATCTGGCATTGTTTACAAGTCTGCCTACATGCTTTCAGCTTTATAGCATTTACCACATGTTCTTATAAATTGCATCTTCACTAAGATATTAAATTCTCAAAATTTCGATTTATCAGTAAGTAAAGCAAAAAAAATACTCAACAATGAAATCAGTGTTTTTCTTCAACTTTTCACCTCTAATTGCTATCCTAGAGCGATGCCTATGTTTGAAATATAGTTGGATTTATTAGTTTAGAAGAAAAATATTTTATATTTTTTATGAAGTTTAATAGCTTCAGTGTAATAGCGTTACAGTGATGTTAAATAGTAAAGCTAAAGCTTATTTTGTAGCAGATGGTTTTTTTTGTGATTATTCTTATACTTATGACTATTTTATCAGACATACTTTCGATGACCGCCCAATTTATTGTATGAACTAAATGTTTTGTAAAAAAATTTACTTTTCATAAATGCAGATGTACTGCCCATTGCCGCCTGTGTGGTTGAGTGGTCAACGTCGTTGGCAACCGCTACGGAGGGCACGGGTTCGAATCCCAGTACGGGCAGTTTTATAAATTGATTTTTCAGTCGGTTTATGAATTTATGTTCAAAGGCATGGATGTATGTGCTGTCTTGAATTCCCCCCTCCCACCCATCCTATCCTATGAAGAGGGCGTATCGAGAGCGATTAGCTAACCACTAGTCCTTTCCTTCTATTTCTACTCTCTTCGGAAAAAGAGAGGTTGAGCAACTGAGTAACAATCAGTTGTAACAATCAGTTCTAGTAGAAACACTTCTGTTGAGATAAACTCCATTAGGAGTCCATATGCTCCATATTGGGAGCGGACATGGTAAAATGGAAAACTGCCCCTTGTTTGTTTTTTTGACAGATCATCTTAGAAATCTCTATAAATGTGTCCAATAAACATAACTGTGCAGGTTATGTTGATAGCAAAAGCTAAAAATTACAGTAATCTGTTGTTTGTGCATTTCTTTTTGAGTTATTTATAATAGAAACAGAGTTTTTCAATATAAAGGGTATGCATATTATATGAAATATCCAATAGAAGAAAAACGATATTGTTGGTTTATTGATTTGGCATTTACTTGGTAGAACTCCATTATAATTAGGGAATCCAATCCCGGGATCCCGTGCAGTTTTCGATACATTTCAATCCCGGGATTAGAAGACATGATCCCGAAACTATTGAAAATTTGATTTTCTTATAAAATAGAATCGTCTTGGCTTTGTAAAATAAAAAGCACCCAATTGATTGTGTAAATCCTCAAATATAATAAACAATGTTCCATTGTTCATTGCTTCACAAAGCTCAATTAACCCTTTCCGGTCCACAAAAAAAAATCAAAACATTCCATCAGGTCCATAATTGATTTACAGTATTACAAGAGGATTACTAATATTTATTTTTTTTAGACTAACAAATTTTTTTTATTTCGAAATATGTATATACAATAATGACCTTATTATTTATAATTTAAAAACTTCTAAAGTGTGATAACAGTGAAAACATTCATAGTCCAGGCATTCTCTCACATTTCATACAATAAATGTATCAAATTTCTTTTTTTCAAGATTTTAGGCATTTTCTCAAAGTTAGAATTATTTGAACAAGAGCAAATTTAGGTAATAGTTTTCGAGTGCACGTGGCAAGCGAAACTGTCGGAGAAAAAATGCAGAACGCCCGTGCTACGCGGGCCGAGCCAGCCCCTAAAACGACCCTTTTGTATCCATTGCAGGAAGACAGTTACAGATTTAAATGTTCTTAAAAACTATTTAATTCTATGCTCAGAATACCGTTGTAATAGATAGAGTGAAGAAAAAAAATATTCAATACATTTTACCTAATTTTAACTCAATACTAATAATGAAAAAAAATGTCGAATGACATTCGACATAGGACCCACCAGAATAAAATTGCTGTCGAATGTGATTCGACATAGGACCGGAAAGGGTTAAGATAACATATTCGAAAATAAACTCTGCAGACGAAGACTATAAAATTAAATACTAGTAGTCACTTATGGTAATAGATTATGATGTAATGAATAGCAAAAATATTATATTCTATAGCATATTATAGATTACTGTAAGTGGACACTTTTGGCGATAAGATGATTTTTATTAGTATGAAATGTTTCTTGTTTCTTTCTCATATTGCAATGTTGATTGACTTTTTATTTATTGTTATGCCATTTCGGCTTTGCTTTATGTTTTATGCGTTGTTATGTTTATTATTTTCTGTCAAATCCAGTTTGAAGATAACTTAAATGATTTTTATATTGTTACAAATATGTATGTAACTTTTTTAAAAATAAAATTTCTGGCTGAGGTGGTGAAACAATAACATAATAACTCTTTAAAATTAGACTCAACAAAAAATCACTCCTTGTATCTCATATATAATACCAGTGTCAAAAAATATATTTCATTATTTCTACAGTCATACGACTGTAGATACTGACTGTAATACTACCAAGAGACTATACTAGAGAATAAAATATAGAATAAGTTGTATTATTAATTTTTGACCAATGTTCTAAATTTCCTTTATAAAAGTAAAATGTGTAGCACTATAAAAAAACCCCCAATTGCGGGACTAGCCCCGGGATCATAAAATTGTAATCCCGAAATCAACATTTTGGCTCGGGATTGGATTTTCTAATTATAATAGGGTAAAAATATCAACATATTTTTTTTTTATAGTTTTTTATATTTATAAGTTGATAGCTATTTCAGCTTTCGCCATCAAAGTCGAAATAGCTATCAACTCATAAATATAAAAAAACTGTAGAACTAAAATACGTTGATATTTTTACCCTATGATATTGTTGGTGTTCACTTAATCACCTTGCAGGTTCTGAAATAATGTAATCTAACTAGTAATGCTTGAAGAAAAGTATTGTACCACACAATAAATTACTCAAATGACTAATGCGCGCAAAAAAATAGTAAATTGCTGTGCTGTCTCATATTTGTTATTATTTTTTTATTTATTCAATTTGTACATACAAATCGGTTTTGTTCCTTAAAACTGATATAAATTCCATAAAAATAGGAATAACCGAAAATGTGATAATAATATTTTTGTTTTCGTTTACTTATTTCATTTGATTGAATTCTCCTGTAGATTCAAAATTTTGCAGTTATCAAGTTATGCCCAAACAATAGCGATATACATTAGTATTAATGTGATTAATATAATTAATGGGAGCTCCTCCTTTGGTCGAGCACCGATGCTTTATATTCTCCGAAAACAAAGTAGCCACATCACCGCCCGCTAATTAATTTAACTAATTTTTTAAGAGACCGGTTGAGGTTTCAATGTTGTATAAGTTTTGTCAAATTAAAGTGCAAATATTGCAGTTTCCTAGATACCGAAAATGAGTTTTTAATTGTGCATTAATATGCAAAAAGTAGACAGCCAACAGTTTGAGAAAAAAACTTTTTATCGACTAAGTGACATTTTAAGTGTCAATGGTTCTCAAGTGTAAATCAGCAAAGCTGCTTTCATAAAAAAATGAAAATTATTAACGTTGAGTTAATCTTTCTTCATAACTGTGTCCGATTCTACTGGAGTCTATAGTGTTTTATATATTCTATAGATTTTTTGCATCGTCTTGCCAATTTGCAGTTAAAAGCCTTGTATTTTGGAATCGAAAATATGCAGTGTCGTAACGAGGTTCTATGGGATCATTTTGGCATCCATATGCTCCTCCAGCACACCTGCGGCTCTGTACGCCAACCCCTAGCTACATGTCTGACAATATGATAATCTAGGATTATTGGCGCACGATGTTTTGTCACCTCAGGCGAGATTGTAGTTTTCTGATTTAATTTTAACAGTAGGAAAAATTAACATTTTATATTTACCATATAGACGGCTGCACTGTGATTACAATTTTATAGTTTTTTTTTTATAACATACTAAACATGAAATTAACAGAAATACTGCAGTTGCATTTGAGAATGCCATCTTTTGCACATTTTTAAAATTCTAAATATTTTTCCCAATTGCTTCAATCTTTTCATTGTAAAAAGATTTATAACTAGCCGTTAAATATTCCATTTTTACAGCAATCAAGTGACAGTAGTCAACTCTATCTTATAAGTAAATTATTCTCTGAATATTATACAATAGTCAATATCACCTTTGGAAGGTTTGTTTCTACAAGTGGCATACAGCTATTGTAAAAAATTTAGCACCGTAGACAGTATTTAGCTATAATGGATTTTCAAGGATTTGTGAAAATAAAAAAAAAAACATTATTTTGATATGGTAAATCTTGAAGTGAACCTGTCCAGAATTCATTTGTGGTTGTATTTTTGCATTTGTACAGTTAGCATTGGCGAGTCTATTATTGTTTGTTGTTAACTGTACATTAGATTTTTTAATTACTGTAGATTAAGCACTTATTGCTTCCTGCATATTGATAATTGTATATAATAGGCAGTGGCGGTTCCTGAACTAAAATCTTGGGTGGGCTAGAGGAAAGTTTAGCATTGTATACTATTTACGAAATTGTATATTTTTCCACTTCACCTTATATATTAGTCTACAAGCAAATAAACAAATATTACGAAACTACTGCAAAGCATAAATTGCTATATAATAAAATCAATGCTAATGTAAGTAAGAAATAATAAAATAATAACCTTAAATTCGTCTCTTTCAAAGTGAACTAACAAGTACAAAAAGCAATACAGAGCTCTCACTAAGAGTCAATACCTGTAACTTTCATACAATACAACGATATTGGTATTTGTGTTTGAATGTATTTGTCATGGGCAGATTCAATTTAGCCCCCAACGAATGACAAAAGTTTGATAATTTGAAGCACAGTCGTGTGTTTGAGGACGTTTCCGTACATACAAATACAAAAAAAATCTCGTGCTCGATTGCGCCCCAGTGTAAAGAAAGATATATATTATCTCTGGAAAGATCGCGGGCTTGAAAGATCAATCCCCCTTGAGTCGTTAATACATAGGTGTTGCCAGACTGACGTCACGTTGTCTGTTCTCTATTAAGTATTTACTAGCTGTAAGCCCGTTGCCCAGCAACGGGAGATTTTTGCTGAATTGTGTTTGATTTTATTTAGTTTAATTTAATTTAATTTAATTTTAATTTATTTTATTTTATTCAAAAAAGTGGAGACTGGAAGGTTTGAAATGTGGTCGGACAGACATTATCGGCTATTAATATATGGAATAGCTGTAAGCCCGTTGCCCAGCAACGTGAGATTTTTGTTGCATTGTGTTTGATTTTATTTTATTTTATTTTAATTTATTTCATTTCATTTTATTTAATTTAATTTTATATTATTTTATTTTATTTTATTTTATTTAAAAAAGTGGAGACTGGAAGGTCGAGGACACCTTACACTCACTCTAACTAACGGACCTTATCGGCTATTAATATATAGATAAGCCCGTTGCCCAGCAACGGGAGATTTTTGTTGCATTGTGTTTAATTTTATTTAGTTTAATTTAATTTAATTTTAATTTATTTTATTTTATTTAAAAAAGTGGAGACTGGGAGGTCGAGGACACCTTACAGACACTCATACGGACCTTATCGGCTATTAATATATAGAATAGGGTTGTTTTTTTTATGCCGGCTCAGTTTAAAATAGTAATAAAAAACACCATTGAGAATATTATTGTGGTAGACATAGGCATTGTCTGATATTGACAGAGGAAAATCAAAACAAAGATATTGTATTCATTTGGGAAAGGTAAATTACGCTTATAAATGTATTTATTTTGTTCAGCAGTCGAATTGCTGTTCATTTTTATTCAGCCATCTAAAGTTTTGGGTGAAAAATGCAGGTCGGGCTTAGCCCACCTAGCCCAGTACCTAGAACCGCCACTGATAATAGGAATCTTGAAGTATTAACGGAGACCACAACTAAAGTGTAAACCATTTATTGCTGTTAGATTGACTAAATGTTTTCTCTGCGCCGTTAGCTAGATACATCAGCGTTACTTAAGCTTTTTGTAATTGCGGCTGCCCGAGTGTTCTTAAATATAAGTGTCTCTCTGTTTACAACAGTAACATCATAGTGATGCGATATGTACCTTTATTTTATTCCCAAATTTAAATAGTTTCGTTATTTTATTATAACAGGAGAATGAATGAAAAAACTCAGGCTAGCTTCGTTGCATCTTCATTATTGGAAAAGTGGTTGTGAGACACTGGGTGATGTGGTGGGAAACGAAAAATACTTTACTTTGAAAAGAGGTGGCCCGAGGACAAATAAGCAAAGTAAATGTCTAAAAACAAAGAGTTTTAATGCTACATTTTAAAAACATAGTGCTGCAACTAGAAATTGGTAGTTTTGAGAAATAGTTGACCATAGTTTTAACACATCTACACTGAGTTGTGAAAAAGCGATAATTGTTATTTGTCTCATCTTTTTATTGAAGCGTTCAGTCATTTATCTCAATTCAATTTTATTGAAACGTTGATAAAACCATAAAATGATATTTCGAGTCATATTGTATATGGAACTGAGAGACAAGATTGTTTGTATATTTTCATATGTAAACATTAGTCTACCGAGAGAAAACTAGTCAATTTTACTAGTACAATTGTACTTTTGTGAAGCTATAGAAGAGAGGTATTCGAATATGTATGGGCAATATAACTCAAAGCATAAATTTTTTGGTATATCGTTTTATGGAATTAGGTCGTTGATATAGCTTTAAACATAAAGCACATAGATATTTTGAAAATATTTTTAATTGCAAAAAAGTATTTGAAGCGATGTTCAATATTTTTCCAGATCCCAAATCAAAATCTTTCGAGGCCTATCGGTGAGCCACCGTTCTCAAGTTAAGAAAGACTGAGATAGATAACATCTATAAGAAAATAATATGTAAAGATTCTTATCATTGAGAAGGATTAACTACAGCAGATAGTTGTCCGAAATTCTATAGTATAAAGTTATTTCAAAAATAAACACTAAATTAATTTTAATGCTAAAAGTGTAAATAAAGAATGCGAACAAACCATGCCTGTTAGATCATTCAAAATAGGAATAATAGGGAATAATGAAATAAACAAAATAGGCATTATATAGTAATTGTTTTAAGAATGTTTATTATGAAGTTAATAAAATAAGTAAATACATTGTTAGTACAATTCAAAAAGCTCTCACTACATAAGTACTCTATTTATTTAATATTATATAAAATAAATTAAAAGAAAGAAAACAGATGATACATTTAATTTACGTTGCTTATATTTTGAATACCGATGAAAGCACTACTTTTGAATTCAATGGAATAGTACTTTGATGGTTTTAATTTATTTATATATTTTTTATATACTATAAGGTCAATTATATTACAATATTATTGAGAAATATTGTCATTCTAATTATGGTGCACTTTTAATATTGATGGAATTATAATCATGTCTTTGATAATATTTCTTTATAGCAATACTATGCAGTTAATACAAAAAAATGGAGTTTTCATAAATTTAATGTAGGAACAACATAATCATAAGAAGTTATGTGATACTAAGAGGGAAACTAATTCTAATTAATCCCTGCAATCTTAGAAAGATTTTTTTGTGAAAATGATCAATTAAATTTAATGAAAGTTCTCACAAGTGATTATATCAATTTGAACTAGAATGATGACTCAGTTGCCGCTGATGGACATTATGTAAATTGATATACACAGATAAGTTTTGCAAAAAAATAAGATTAAATCAACGAAGATCAACCATAAACAAGATCACTAAGAATATTTTTTCAAATGTAAAACTTTTAAAAGACGTCTAATAAATCAGTTAAGAGACAAATTAATTTCTTGTTTATACAACCAAAAATAATCCTTATCACAAGAATAGTCTGGAAAAATGTGTAAGCTGTGAGCTTTGTTTATTATCATTGATGAAACCCAAATGTTTATAGACTGACGGATATTATATTGTAGTCTACTATGCCCAAAATTACCTTGCGACAGTAGTGATCTACAAAGTGCTTAAAAATTGAGTCATTAAAAACTGTTGTCATAACAAAGAGGTTTCAACAAGTGGGAAACTATAGATACAGTACGAAAAACAAATGACAGTATTCTTATTATAAAGCGTGATGCTAAATAACACCCACTTATCTTTTTGACCATCTATATCTCATGTAAAAAAAATTGGCTTCAGAAATCTTTGGGATCTATCCAATGATGGAGCATTTCCATATTACATGCAAAATTCTAAATGAAAACGTTGGAATTTGAACAAAAATAAATAAAATGACGCACTCCAGTTAACTTGCAAGAAGTTATTTTCATATGCAACAAATATGTACACAATGTTCAGAAATAACCTGACGATTAATATAGGTAGATATCTATGCGGTCGGAATCCTAACTTTAATGACGAATATAAATAATTATTCGGTTAATACTGTGTTCAGAGTGTGTTCAGAGTGTCTCGATTAATTTTGAGCACTTTTTAATACACACTTAACATATCATGCAGGCATATTATGGAAAAAATACATCGCCAACTTCTAAATATATCCCAGGAAACTTTTAATACATGGCATGTTTACTGAAAAATATACTTGAAATTACACAGGCTGGTTAGTAATGCAGTCTACACTCGGGTCACATTATTTCATTTTCAAAACTTACTATTTCAAATGATTACACAGCGTATTTATGTTTTTTTTAACTGTATTAATAATTCACCACGAAACGAGTCCTTTCACTTCAGCTTTGTCAAAATAATTCGACAGTGCTGCCAGTCTAGCAAAATATATGCAATTCCAAAAAAATGTCCAAAATTTCACGTATTAGATTCACGTAAAGCTTTTGAGAAATACAAAAAAGATTTATGCGCTGTAAAATAAATCAGTGATTTCGATGGCTTTTGTGAAAATTAAACAGACTTATAAAATTCTAGGAAATTTGATTAAGATGTTGCCAGCTTGAGGTTATGTATAAACTGCTTCGTGCAAGATCGTACTTCCCGATGTGATGACATTCCCAAAGCATTCTCGCATGCTAGGGGTTCACGTTACCTTTCCAATTATTATTAGGTAGAGCTCTAAAAATAGGTCAAACATTCACAAGTCGTCATTGGTCCGAGTCACGGCTGAAATCTTTGTATCCGCCTAGAGACTTTGCGCGCGATTTTATTGCATGCATACTTACTCATATTATCCATGCATCTATTCGACGCCATTTCTCTCGGCTCTAACAAACAACCTTACCTAGCAGGATTGAATCTAGTTTCTTCAAAAATCAGGAGTAACCGAAATTGATTGTCAGCAAATCTCAAAATTATTTGAAGATGGACCTAAAATCTAACCCCTATCCAAATTATGTTGACAAATAATTAACTATTTAACTGCCAAATGCATTATGTATATTGGACACCTTATCAAAAAGATTCAAAACACAAGGAGATACTTAAATAACACATGCCCAAAAAATCATCAAACGTATTTTATCTTATTTATCGCAATTTGCAGCCAAATATGTTCCCCATTCTATCAGTACCAGCTCCTTATCTTAGGGTCATGATTGATTTGTATGAAGATCAACAGCCGTGGGTAGAGTTTAATTAGTCTGGGGCTTTATGTTTTTAAAAAAATATTAATTATTCCAAATTATATAATGAATTGCTGTACATCAGGGTTTCTCAACGAGGGGCCGCATATATTTTTTTAGGGTAGACAGTAGAGTTTTGGTTGGCCAAGGGCAAATTTTGCGAAATCCGTAAATTGTTGTGTTTTAGAAATTGGAATGTCTAGGAAGAGCTAAAAAAGGCCCCACGGCGTTAGTTTTGGGAAATCATAACAATCCTGTGATTTTGTATTTGAAATTCTTGGAAGAGCCAAAAAAACCTCCCATGGCGTATCATTTTGGAAAATCTCAAAATTCCTTATATAATATTATACTTAAATATTAAAAAAAATAAGGGCCACGGAAAATATGACTATGCTGTACATAACTAACAATAAAATAGGCACATAGATGTTTTGTGACAATTAGTCCATTAGGTAGATATTATCATCACGGTTCTCTACCCTACGTCATGATCAAATACATTACATGAGATTTATGTTATGAGCTATGACGATTCTACGGATTTTAGGTATAGTAATAATAGCAGTAAAACTCAAATTTCTTGTTTGATTTCAAACTTTTTAGTGTAATAGAAATCACTGTAACAAGAATAGTAATAAAAAACTTTTGATCTAGTTACTTCAAAATTACGTTTGAAGGTTTATCATGCTTCCCTCCGTAACACACTCGAACAAATCACCACGTTTGATGTTATTTCACCAACCACAGATCGAGTCAATAGCGGAGATGTGAATATTGGCTACTGATGAAAGAGTTCATCCAAATATGTTGTATACATTTATTATTTAACCTGGGTTCTGTAGTCTCACAATCATTATTTTTAAATTGTATGCGAGAAATTTCTGGTGACTAAGAAGTAAAAAGTTCAAGTTTAAATACATAGCCAAATGGCGGCATGTGACTTGAACGTCAAAATTTAAAGAATTGGTCCTAGGTGTCAAAATATTACAGTCGGACATAACATCCAAAGAATTTACTGGAAGAAAACGCAGTCACTGGAAGTAGCTTAACAGTGGTGGCCAAACTTTTGTATACCGTGCGCCATTTTTTTTGTTGATTATTTCAGATGCGCCATACAACTCGCAGATGGTGCTATCTTTATTACTATGACGGCTTGCAAATATTTGAGTAAGGACGCTGTATAAATTGAACTGAGAGCATAGAGTTAGAAATGTAAAAATGGATTCAGTTATGGGGCCTAATTCAAAAAAATAATTAGGCATAAGGATCCAATGCGAAACGGGTTGGCTACCCCTGAGCTAAAATCTTGCATGCTACTTTCATCATCGTCCGAATTCTAAAATCGCTCCCGAAGACATTTTGTTACCTACATGAAAACATTTTCAACAAACGTCAATTCATTGTAATAAAACAGAATGTATAAATTGCAATGATAGAAATTTAAATTCTACCACTGGTGATACGTATAATATGAATAACATGGATAAAGTAACCAACACATTGCCACCACTAGTGTGACAGATCACAGAATGTGAAGTAAGTGGGACATGTGCACTTCTTAAAAAAAACAACAATAATGTTTTCAGGCCAATGAGTTAAAATTAAAAATAAAAGTCTAAAATAAGCATATTTATGTGGAGCATGTGTGACAGTCGCGCCGATGAAAGATCTTTTTTTAAAATAAAGATGACAGCCGTTTCAAATTTGCTAATAATATTATTTTTACACAACGTACCCACTCAGTATCCGGAATCATTAGCGTTAATAATAATTACAAGGGATTTTTAAATTTTAAGTTGTAATATACTAGAAAATAACCGGAATGGTTCCTATCTTTTTTATGAATGAATTTTCGTTAGTTACACAGGACGACAGAAAGTCAACTTGCTGTAGTGTGGATATATTTGAACTCATAAAAAAAGAATTAAACCGATTGATCGATTTAAACCGTGATTGAAATTGCTTTCTAGCTAGTCGAAAACAGTTTTGATAAAGATTATTATTTATATATACATACACACACGCAATCAGTGATGAAGTGTCGGGGTGCTATTTATTTTGATTAACTTTGACCCCTTCATACATATTCATTTTTTTCCGAAATAACGAAAATGAAAATTTGATAATATTTTGCAGATTCAATTTCTGATTTTGTGTGTCTACATCAGTGCTCTTCAACCTGTGGTCCGCGGACCGGCAATAGTCCGCATGAGCTTATTGCCGGTCCACGAATAGTCGTAAGTTGAGAACTAACTGTACGTAATAATGTGTATCTGGTTGACGCCGGTCCGCAAAATATTTTTCCACTTTTTACTGGTCCGTGGATGTAACAAGGTTGAAGAGCACTGGTCTACACAGTACAGAATAAGCATAAGTATATGTGAATGTTATACATTCATGTATGTAGTTACGCAACATTTTTTTCGCATGTATTTTTATTGGGCGGTTCTATGATTATTGTTGACAAAACCACAAAAATTCGAAAGGTTTCAAAATCGAAAAACTTCCAATATGAGAATCATTTCCCGTAGATTCACTGGATGGATTCAGATCCAACAATGTATATATTTAAATAGGCAGCGTTTTGGGGGAAAATCAACTACTTACCTTCAACGAAATACGTGTGTTGAAATACTCGAATGAAACAATTTATATATTTCTTTACGGCTACGAGCGAAAAATTATTCGAAGTAAGTAGAAAAGTACCGGAGCGCGCTCTGGCTGGAACAAAGGTGCCAGGGTAGTGTCCCCCCTGACCATTTTACACTGAGCACAATCCTCTTTTTAAACAAGGTTGCGTGTGAAACAGCCGTATAAAAAACGCGTAAAAATATGCGTATTGCAAAGACGTGTAATTTTGAAATCGCGTTAAAATAGTCCGTAAAAAAAAGGTGTATCTATACATATATACATTTTTTTTTTTAACCATGTCCGCTCCCAATGTGGAGCATATGGACTCCTAATGGAGTTTATCTCAACAGAAGTGTTTCTACGAGAACTGCTTGTTACTCAGTTGCTCAACCTCTCTTTTTCCAAAGAGAGTAGGGATAGAAGGATAGGGGCTAGGACAGGATTAGTGGTAAGCTAATCGCTCTCGATACGCCCCGTTCGTAGGATAGGATGGGTGAGAGGGGGGATTTCAAGACATCACACACACCCATGCCTTTGAACAGAAATTCATAAATCGATTGAAAAATCAATTTATAAAAACTGTCCGTACCGGGATTTGAACCCGGGCCCTCCGTAGCCGAAGCCAACAACGTTGACCACTCGACCACACAGGCGGCAAATATATATATATATATTATAATATACCTTTATATTGGAACATGTACTTTACCTACTTTTGTAGGTAAATATTTATTTGTTTTCCTAAAAAATAAATTCCACTAAGAATAAACAGTGAAAAACAATTCCATATCTGATTTTTGTATCTGAAGACGTTGCCTTAACAATAATATTCACAAAAAAAACGTGTTCGAATCAACCCATTCTTATGTGACAGTGTCAGTGACTTTCATGTATCGTTAGTCTCATTTGAGGAATGTTTGTATGTAACTCATAATCCGAAAATATATACTCTTCACTCTTCTTCTTTGAACATATTCGCTCCCTATGTGGAGCATATGGCCGCTACGCGGCACCTCCATGTTTCCCCGTCTCTCGCCAATTGCTTTGCTTCCTCCCATGTCATGCCAGCACCCCTCAGTTACGCCGAATACATCCTATGGATAGTACCCGACGGATGTCCAGGGCGCCGGAATCCCACCAGCCGAAAGAAGAGGCAGGCAGGATTGAGGCTTTCCGGAGGCATCCGCAGCACGTGACCCAACCAGTTCCAACGTTTCTCCATAACCACTGACGTGGCGCTGTCTTTTACGTTTCCTTATCTCCGAATTCCTCACAAAATCAAACCACCTCACCCCCATTACCCGACGCAAGCATCTGTTTTCGAAGCTAAGTGTACGGGTTTTCTGAGTCTTCGTCAGGTGCCATGATTCGCTACCGTAACGCAGTACTAGCAGAATGCAAGCGTTGAATAAGTGGCATTTGGTTTCATCATACAAAAATAATACATTACAAAATAGATGATTTAAAAATAATATATCTATATAAAAGAAGTCAATACATAATTAAGTATGTATTCTATAAAACATCGTAAACTAAACAATTTAAGATCCCATTTCACAATAAAGTTTTAATAAAGCAGAAAAATTAAGAAAAAAATATTCTCATGCCCCCCCCCCCCTTGGATCCGCCAATCCTTCCTAGTATTATTTTTTAGACCAATGCGACCCGAGTTAGTTCCTAACCCATCAATAGTCTCCTGGATGCCTTAACGGATTTGTAGAATATGACACCATCATCGGCATATTATAAAAGAAAATATATACATATATCATAGAAAAATGTAAATACATACCTACTTATATTTTTATGATAATTGCTTCTGTAGCCTATTGAGTTCTGCTTAGCGGGCAGAAAGTTCCCGGGTCATATCTCTGCATAGTTAAACTTTTGCAATTCATCATTTAATATCTAGATAGACAGGGCAATTGTATTGTCACTTTACGATTTGGTTTAGTTACAATTTGATCATATCTTAATTTTTTTGAGTATTTTACTTTTTTCTACAGGTTTCAATAAAATTATTATTCGTGGTACTAACGATTTTCCAAGATTATGAGGTTATCTCAATATATTATGTAGAGCGTGTGATTTCAATTTATTCTGGATCTTAAGGTTACTATTCGATGTTCGGAGAAATACGAAAACCTATTTGACTATAACGAATGATTCAGTGTTTGTATACAGTCTCATTTCGCTCCTTTCAAAAGTATCTTCAGTCTGATTATTTAAAAAAAATAATCTTTAAATTATCTTTTGTGGTCTCATTTTATTTAATTAGAAACGAAATACTTAAATAAATGCAGCTTGTAAAATAATTGAATCGTATTTTCATTTTTATTTTTTTATCCAAGCACGCAATGGACGGTCATTGTATGCAAACACTTGCCCGATTGAATATTTCCTGCATTCCTGTTTAATGAAATTCCAGACTTTTCATTTTCGTTACAGTGGTGTAGCAAGCGGTCGAAAACGTTGAAGAATTTTTGGATGAATAATTATTTAGAAGAGAAACGGGCAGACTTTATATTTAGCAACAACAAACATAAGCAATCAACTGAGCTCTAAAAAATAAAGATATCACAGTATCAAATTTCATAGAACTGAGAAGTAGGCCTAGTGTTATTTTCGCTCTAAATTTGTAATTTGTTTAAAATAAATAAAGAGAAAAGGTCTGTCGAGCTCCTTTTAAAATCTGACTGCTCCATTGTAGCATCTTAATGAAAGAAATACAGAGCTCGAATTATAAAATTTCACGAATCAACTTAAGCCGGTGATATTATTTTTATCTGTCTATATTGCCGAGCTTTTATCGGCAATTATTATTGAATACAGTTTTAATACACATTGATTTGTTTGACAGCGCGCTTCCCTTTGCGGAATTTACGAACAGACGTGCGATAATGTCCTACTGTAAATTAATTTAATAAGGCTTAGCACTAAATAAGTGCTTCGTGTTATATCAAAACTCTCTACATCGTGAGGATTGATATTTAAAACAAGCATATTTCCATTTTTGACCTTGAAGCATATTATTTGGATTGAAACGCATATCTAAAATCTGTGCTAAAAACATTATCTACATATTAATAGTCGATAAAATAATCACAAATCACAACCAACAATTCACAATTCACAAATGTGTGCGTACTGATGTCCCAAAATTAAAAAAATTACGACATCTCTGGAGGTAGATTTCAAATTTGGTCAAATCCACTTTTTGACAAACTGAGAAAATGAGAGATTTTCATTCCTCTTTCCTAATAAGTTTGTGTTTACTAGCAATATTCTTAAAAATATGTTTAAAAATTAAGAAATACAAATACGGTGTAAAAATGTAAACTTTCGCATGTAATAATAGAGAAAAGGGCATTTTAAAGGTGGATTTGACTAGTTTCGTTAGTAACATGTGGATTTGACTACATTTGAAAATTAGGAAACTGGATTTGGCTAATTTCGACAGGAAACTGTCAGAATTTTTTCAAAGCTTCATTAATATGCAAGCAGGGTTGCACAATATAAAATATTTGTAGGAGATATTGAAAAAGCTTAAATTCATATTCAAATTTTATTAAGTAACATATAATTTAAAAATCAACATTGTAAACATGCTCAAAAAATGAAAACAAAATAATTTAAATGAAATCGCTAATGCAAGGTTCAACAAATTCTTCGCACAAAATATTATCCTCTTCCAAAGTTTCTTCTTCAGCACTGTTTTCTTTATTAATTTCCATAACGGTTTTGTAATAAACTAGTTCATCTCTTTCCATCCAATCATTACCGTAATGGTTTTAGTAACGAATTGACATCTTTACAATAGCTGTATTGTGTGTGTTCTGTTATAAAAAAATTGTGCATAGACGCAATGGATCATTCAGAAGGCAGATAAATCCGCCGTGTTTAAGACCTACAATAATGTGCTTCAAGCCCTTTGAATTGCTTAGTAAATATCCTTACCGCATCATTCATTGCAGCATTTTTATTGTACTTTTGATCACCGCCACGCTTTTAACCCAGAATCTTTGTGTCATTTTAACACGCCTTTAACCCTGCTCTTATTAATTGTTAAGGCTTTTAGAAACATGTTGCGGAATACAGGTATCACTATCCCATCACTTTTTTTTCAGTGTATAAACAATGCTCATTCTTTTAGAATATCTTTTTCCATTTGTTGTTCTTTTACGAGTAGGATTTTTAACTGAACAATATTTTATTATAAAATCATCTTGATATATTTTGGTAGGCGACTTATAGAAATGTTCGCTAAATAATTTCACATCTTGCATGGACACATTAATTCAGTTAAAAGACAGACTGTTACGCCTGCAGGGGTATCTTTCGGGTAATTTCGTACATGAGTATCTGAAACAAAAACATTTAAATGAATTCCATATTTGTACACTCCGTAAACAGTGGGTTAATATTAATTATACAATCTTTATATTAAACCAAACATTCAAATATGTAATCAAAAAAGTGGTGGAAATATATGTATTTTTTTAACCATTCAAGTGCCAACCCTAACCTAAAAAATGGTTGAATTTACTGATCTTTTCTTCTTTGATTTATGCTGTTTATTTTGGTAATCTGCAGATTTCCTTTTTCTGGCTTGGTGGGAGGGAACCTCTTCTACACATTTTTCCATTATATTTGTTAAAAATTTAATGATTATTAGGTAAATTCCTGCTTTTTTGACAGCGAAAAAAGAGCGTGTGGTATTTTTGGTCAACTTCCAAATGTATAGAATTCGGCAAGATGGCGTCTGCCTTTGCGACGAAGTGATTGGTTGAAATGGATTTGGCACAGTTTGAAAATAAGGCTTCCTGGATTTGTCCACTATCGAAAATTAGTCACATATTTAGAAGATGTTTTCAACGATTTAACATTGGATTTTGCTAGTTTTGAAAATCACATAATGTCCAGCGCTCTCAAAAGAATAATCTAGCATTATCAGTTAAAAAAACACAATTTTGGAGTTGACCAGTTTTGAAAATTACCTCCTGATCTGTTCTCCTACTACTGCAAAATTCGATAATTCACGAAATTTCTGCTACTACGAAAAATGGTTGTTAGCAAACTTAAACATTATTCCAAAAATTCAATAATTTACGAAATTTCTGCTACTACGAAAAATGGTTGTTAGCAAACTTAAACATTTCAATTATTCTAAAAAATACATTATTTACAATTGAAATACTGCAGGGGTGTCGATATATGTCCCGTGATCTATTTCTTCTTCTACGAAATATATTTGCTAGCAAACTTAAACATTTCAATTATTCTAAAAATTATATTATTTCCAATTAAATAGTGCAGGGGTGTCGATAAATGTCCCGAGATCTATTTCTTCTTCTACGAAATATATTTGCTAGCAAACTTAAACATTTCAATTATTCTAAAAATTATATTATTTCCAATTAAATAGTGCAGGGGTGTTGATAAATGTCCCGAGATATATTTCTTCTTCTACGAAATATATTTGTTAGCCAACTTAAACATTTCAATTATTCTAAAAATTATATTATTTCCAATTAAATAGTGCAGGGGTGTTGATATATGTCCCGAGATCTATTTCTTCTTCTACGAAATATATTTGTTAGCAAACTTAAACATTTCAATTATTCTAAAAATTATATTATTTCCAATTAAATAGTGCAGGGGTGTTGATAAATGTCCCGAGATCTATTTCTTCTTCTACGAAATATGTTTGTTAGCAAATTTAAACATTTCAATTATTCTAAAAATTACATTATTTACAATTAAAATACTACAGGGGTGTCGATATATGTTCCGTAATCTATTTCTTCTTCTACAAAATATATTTGTTAGCAAATTTAAACATTTCAATTATTCTAAAAATTACATTATTTACAATTAAAATACTACAGGGGTGTCGATATATGTTCCGTAATCTATTTCTTCTTCTACAAAATATATTTGTTAGCAAACTTAAACATTTCAATTATTCTAAAAATTATATTATTTCCAATTAAATAGTGCAGGGGTGTTGATATATGACCCGAGATCTATTTCTTCTTCTACGAAATATATTTGTTAGCAAACTTAAACATTTCAATTATTCTAAAAATTATATTATTTCCAATTAAATAGTGCAGGGCTGTTGATATATGTCCCGAGTTCTATTTATTTTTCTACGAAATATGTTTGTTAGAAAATTTAAACATTTCAAATATTCTAAAAATTACATTACTTACAATTAAAATACTGCAGGGGTATCGATATATGTCCCGTGATCTATTTCTTCTTCTACGAAATATATTTTTTAGCAAACTTAAACATTTCAATTATTCTAAAAATTATATTATTTCCAATTAAATAGTGCAGGGCTGTTGATATATGTCCCGAGTTCTATTTATTTTTTTACGAAATATGTTTGTTAGCAAATTTAAACATTTCAAATATTCTAAAAATTACATTATTTACAATTAAAATACTGCAGGGGTGTCGATATATGTCCCGTGATCTATTTCTTCTTCTACGAAATATATTTGTTAGCCAACTTAAATATGTCAATTATTTTAAAAATTATATTATTTCCAATTAAATAGTGCAGGGGTGTTGATAAATGTCCCGAGATCTATTTCTTCTTCTACGAAATATGTTTGTTAGCAAATTTAAACATTTCAATTATTCTAAAAATTACATTATTTACAATTAAAATACTACAGGGGTGTCGATATATGTCCCGAGTTCTATTTATTTTTCTACGAAATATGTTTGTTAGCAAATTTAAACATTTCAAATATTCTAAAAATTACATTATTTACAATTAAACTACTGCAGGGGTGTCGATATATGTCCCGTGATCTATTTCTTCTTCTACGAAATATATTTGTTAGCCAACTTAAATATGTCAATTATTTTAAAAATTATATTATTTCCAATTAAATAGTGCAGAGGTGTTGATATATGTCCCGAGATCTATTTCTTCTTCTACGAAATATATTTGTTAGCAAACTTAAACATTTTAATTATTCTAAAAAATATATGTTTTACAATTAAAATAGAGCAGGGGTGTTGATATATGTCCCGAGATCTATTTCTTCTTCTACGAAATATGTTTGTTAGCAAACTTAAATATTTCAATTATTCTAAAAATTACATTATTTACAATTAAAATACTGCAGGGGTGTCGATATATGTCCCGTGATCTATTTCTTCTTCTACGAAATATATTTGTTAGGCAACTTAAATATGTCAATTATTTTAAAAATTATATTATTTCCAATTAAATAGTGCAGGGGTGTTGATATATGTCCCGAGATCTATTTCTTCTTCTACGAAATATATTTGTTAGCAAACTTAAACATGTCAATTATTCTAAAAAATATATTTTTTACAATAAAAATAGAGCAGGGGTGTTGATATATGTCCCGAGATCTATTTCTTCTTCTACGAAATATGTTTGTTAGCAAACTTAAATATATCAATTATTCTAAAAATTACATTATTTACAATTAAAATACTGCAGGGGTGTCGATATATGTCCCGTGATCTATTTCTTCTTCTACGAAACATGGGGGACCCTGTTTTTCGGATAACATAAAAGATCGAATTAAAATCAGGGATGTGGAGTCAGAGTCAGAGTTGTGGAGTCGCGGTGTTTGGCCGAAGTCGTAGTCGGAGTCGTGAAAAATGAGCGACTCTAAACATTAAAAAAGTAAATATTTAAAAAAGTCCATAGTGTTGACATTGCATGCTTGGCAGACTAAAGATGATTTGATGGAATAAATACATAATTTAAAATGAAATTATTGAAAACAAAAACAGAATCGCAGTCGTCTTTTTTTTACACGACTACACAGCCCTGATTAAAATAGTAAGAATATATAAAATATGAAAAAAAATGTAAGAGTTATATTATATAAGCTATTTTCGAGGCCCCTAAGATTTGGAGGCCCCGAGCGCCCTCTTCATTTGCTTATAAGATAATCCGCCACTGGATATAGGAAAACTTTTGCTGAAAGAAGTGCTACATTAATAATTCAAAATGGGCAATTTTTTTTTTCGATAAACATTGTTTATTATCTTGATAAGAAAATTTCAGCGATAAACAATAAGAAAAAAACTGACAATCGTCAATTTAACCAATTTCATGTGATAATTTTCCAAGTGAAATTCTTAAAGCTGCTTTGCCAATTTTTGATTGCAGATCTGTGGAGTCGGAGTCATGAAAAAGAGCAACTCCGACACATTTTTAAAAAATATATTTAACGATATGTATTCAAATCACAATAGTCCATAGAATCGGCATTGATGCTTGGCTGACTAAATATGATCTGATGGAATGCATGTACAGTCGCAGTCATCTTTTTATTACACGACTCCACAGCCCTGGTTGAAGAGGTGTTTTTGTTATTGAAAATATGATTGAAAATGTTTACAATTATTAATTGATTGATTTAAAAATAACCCAAATTTTTCGAGCATAAACTTTTAATTGGTCAATTTTGTTGGAATAAATAGTGATGTAACATTTACAGATTACACGACGCTGCAGTTATATCAGTATCAAACTGCCAATTAATAATCTCAAGTTGAAGCTTCATCGCTGTTTTTAACTTTTTCAGACATATGTACAATTATAGTTCGCAGGACGCAAAAAAATATGTGACTATAAAATTCAGCAGCCCAAACCTTAAAATCAAATATTGAGGTGGCTAACGAAGTTTTTGTCAATTTTAGTTTCATAGGACAAAATTATTTCATTTTTTAGTAATTTCGATTTAAATAACATTTTGATTTACTTTTTAATATAATATACTAGCTGACCCGACGAACTTCGTACCGCCTCAGAATCAATAAATGTTGTAATAAAAATAATAAAACATTTTTAGTACTTCCCACATAAAATGTTTTATTATAATGCCATCCCACCAAGTATTGACAGTGAACACCTTAAAAGTGAATAAATGTTCTGTTAACTTGATAACTTGAAGCATGATGACTACCGAGTCAACCTTCAGTTGTAAATTGCGCGGTGGCAAACCAGGCAGATCCAATAAGTTTAAAAATTAAGTTGGATAGTTGGTTGCTTCGTCTTCGTTTGTTACACGGTCGATAGATTTGAAGGAATGCAGTGGACCAACGATTTGATTTTGAATTGTGAAGTTTAAATGATCCACATCTTTGTTCTTTGCCGCAAGAATTGCTCGTTCATTCAACCAATTGTGATTTTTGTGATTAGATGTTCGGGAACATTTTGTTGAATGAAGTGAAATTGCAAAAATTCGGCGGAAACAAAATCAATCCGTTCGATTCGTCGACAGGAACACGCCCGTTACCGATAGTCAGCAATTGCTTGGAGAAATCTTCGGCAGATAGATCGTTTAGCAATGCAACTCGCATGATTGTCATCAGCTGAAGTTTCTTTACATAGCGCCAGAGTCGTGATTTGAGGTGAGCGTCTATTTCATCGGCAGCGGTCAATCTTGGAATGACTGGTAGTGTTTGGCGGAAATCGCCAGATAGTAGAATCATTGCGCCTATAAAACATCTTGAGTCATTGCACATATATTTCATAGTTTGATTGAGTGCTTCCAATACGCATTTGTGCGCCATTGTCCATTCATCCCAGGTGATGTTTTTACTAGCTACCAAACTTTGGTCGTTGCTGAGTGTTTCGCAATCTTGCATGTCAGTTTTTCAGTCGTTTAAAGCAGTGCTCCGCAAGCGGTATGCCGCGAGGCGATGCTGGGTGTGCTGCGGCGCGAATCTCTAATAAACGAAAAAAAACAAATAGTTTGGTCGATACTACAAAATATTTCTGATGACACTATCATAGAGAAGCAGAAATAATTATTTTTTGGTTGAAAGAATATGTTATATGTACAGTCTGCGCAAGAATGTTTCTCGCACCTTGCAAAAGTTCAGTTTTATATTATAATATCGTTTAAGAGTACAGATGAATTATTTCTTTATAAATATCATTACAAATTTGTCTAAAATGTGGGTGCATACATTTTAAATATAAGTGTTTTTACCGTTTTTAACATTTGGAACAGCTAATAATGAGCTTATGATAACCAGGGTAGTAGAATTAACAATTCGTTGTATTCATTAAATGTTTTTTAGTTTAAATTTGCAATTATTTTTTTACCAATTATTCATTTTTGATAACTTTTGACTTCCAGGTATCATTAAAAAGCATTGAAAAAATCCATGTTTTCTTGAAAGCTTTTTATTTCAATTAATATCTTATTTCCCACTCTTAGTAGTTATTTATAAAAATTAGATTGTTTTAGATTTCAAAGTGAAAAGACAGTCCATAAATAAAAATGGTAAAGAGATTTTGATAAAAAAAAATAATCTTATCCATTTGGTTCTTTTGTGGTATGTATCATATATAAACACAAACTAATGTAATTTCTGTATATTATGCATATTTTTACTTGTGATGTGCCGCGAAATTTTGAAAAACACGTTGGTGTGCCGTGGAAGATAAAAGGTTGAGGAGCACTGGTTTAAAGATTTAACGGCAATTTCAATACTGAATGAGCCGTTCGTCATCCTTCTATCAACGTGGCCGCTATTCCAGAAGAAAAAACTGCTACAGCAATTTTTTTATCTCGCACGAACAGTGGCCATAATCAATAACATGAAGAATGTCTTCCTAGCTCCACCGGGTGCATCGAGGAAAAATAAGCCACCATTTCCATCATCAATTACCTTCATTAACGTATCGTAAATTTCCTTCTGTTGAAGGTTCAACAGTGGTACATTCGTTCAAACTGATTGGTTCAATGCATCTTGATCATATTCACGTTCACGTTCCGATTCTCGATTGAAAGGGTCGTTCATTCCACGATCTGGCGTTGGCATTCCTAACTTGACTAACAAACTGCCGCACATAAGGAAACACATGTTTTCGATCAAAAGCAAAGCCTGGTTATGTATCTCTTCATTCATCTCGAGATCGGGATTCCCTGAACTGACACGAATTCGATGTAAAATGTATTTGGACATGTCATCCTTGTACTTGTTTCACAGTTCACGGGGATTCGATGGGAAGCATGTCAAAATAATGATAGAAAATAATGTGCGTATCTGACTTGGATATTCAGAAACCATTTCATCAGCGATTGTCATGTCCCAATGAGTATCATTTTCAAGCAAATTGAGCTGTTGACATGCAAGTAGAAGCATTCGTCATTTTTCGGATGAACTGTGTAAATGCGACCAAGAGCATCAGTAGTCATTCGGATGAGCAGGAACCGCATCGCCTTGCTTTTGACGTTAAAATTTCTTCGATGTAGCTTTTCAAGTGTAATAACGTGGCATCTCAAAGCAGAGCATACAGTTATCATACCTAATTATAAACAAAATTATCATACCTAATTATAAACATAACTTTATTTCAATATTATCCGATTTTCTTTCGTTTTCATTTCATATCATCGATTTTTTTTGTTCTAATCCATACTCTAAATTTAAAATATTTAAAAGCCAATCGTATGCAAAAGAAGCAGAAAGAAATGAATTTTGGAAACAACTTGCCATCTAGCGGATAAAATCTGCAAACAACGACATTTTCATTATTTCAAGCTGTTCGCCATTTGAAAACTGTATGAGAATATTAATTTTTTTCATAATTTATTTTCCGTGATATTTTTCCGATGTTTTAATGCTTATTCTGCTATTCTAGGCGGATACGAATTTAATAAATCAAAGATCATTAAAATCAGCCAAGTTATACGTGGTGTAACAAATCCCACTTTGTTTTATATATATAGATTGATTATGTAGATATAGTATAACCCAGCCTGACTATAGATCAGTTCATATTTAGTTGAGAAATTCATTGAAAAAAGACAAGTCCTTACATGCGATTTTTATACATATCTTAGGTGTAAGGCATAAAGCAGCGTTTTCCAATCTTATTTGTGCCATGCCCCACTTCAATGTTTCAAAAATCTCCATATCCCCCCTCCCCAATCAAAATCTTATAGTTAGGTACCTAACTAATTCGGAAATAAATAATTGCTTCAAATAAAAAATGTACATTGTCAATACTATTTTTAAATTAACTTTAGTAAGTATGAATATTTATATATAAAATATTTTGAAAAATTCAAAAATAGATATCGACTGTGGAAAGGAAAAAGGACTTAACCCACAGTTTCTTCAAAACAGGTTTTTTTCGATAATCACAATGTATCAAACTTGATACACGTTCTATCAAAAGGATGCAAGCTGCAAATGCCGAATTAGTATCTAAATTTAGCTTTTAAGTTTGAAAAAATGACCTTATAAAAAACTAAAACCAAGAAAAAAGACTGAAATAAAGGTTTTTCCTTGACAATTTCTTTAATTAATATTAGATTATGTCAATTAAACACCAGTTTAGAAGTCTCCGTGCACTTCAGGGTTGTGTATAATTCATAATTTGCATATGTCACAAAATCATCAAAACTCGTTTTTAGCGCCTCCTGTAAAATTTGATATGTGTGGGTTAAGTCCTTTTTCCTTTCCACAGTCGATATAAATTTGGGGCCCCCAGACCTCAAACGGGTCGCATAGGCCCCGTTGTATAGTGGTTACGCCACTGTAGGTGGTTGATCTTGAAAATACACAATGAGCAAACATAATCATAAACCATAAAAAACAAATTAAAAAATATGATGTTTACACTTATAATAATTTATTTATAATTTCTAATTTTATAAGTTTACAGGCATAATAAATCAATAAATAACACTAAATCAAATCTGTCAGACAACCGTCCAGATACTATATCTTAACCTGTCGTTTTTGCAAGGATATTAATTTTATTATTAGTATTTTTTTTACAATAATGTATGAAAAAGTCATCTGTTGTCTAAGGATTTACTTTATCACTTTATATTTTACTAACTAGACTAATAATAAAACAATTCTAACAAAACGAGTAATAATTGACAGTGTTATAACGTTATACACTAAAACAGGGGGGGGGGGGGGGGATGGGCAAACTTTTCGGACGGATGGCCAAATTCAGGAATTCAAAATGAGCGGCGGGCCGTAAATAAAATACCATTTTTATATGTACGCCATTTATCATGAAAAAAGAACAATCTAATGAGAGGAATGGAGCTTTTTTACGTCTATTAACCTTTTTAAAATTCAGGTGCTAATTTTGTAGTTGAGATTCTTAAAACTTGTTGTAAATGTTCATCAGTGATGTTCGATCGTAAAGAGTTTTTATTGATAGAAAATTTAAATTAACTTTGTTACCGCCGAAACCATCGAAAGTTTTTATTGAGGTTCACGATTGAAAATGTTTGCTCACATATAAAGGTTGATCCAAAAATAACGATTATTATATTTATGTTCAATCTTTTTTTAAAAAGCCATTAAAAGATAAAAACATTAATCTTTTTCAAAAATATAATATTGCTCGCAAGCCGCAGAAAAATACACGGCGGGCCTCAGTTTGCCTGTGCCTGCACTAAATTTAGTGTGAATTTTCATTCTTCTTTTCCCATATTTAAATGTGTACATTTATAACTACACACATTATATTAAAAATCACTACTAGTTTACTAATTAAAATAAATGGAATAATCCATGACGATCTTAGCTTCAAGAAATAACAGTAAAGATTCCAACTATTACAATCCAGTACGTTTCCTGAGCAAGTCCTAGTGGTTGTTATATCCGTGTTGAGTGGATGTAGATTTATCACCATAAGCCAATTATTTGAAGTACACATAAATAATTTGTCAAATAACATCTTTCACTAAATAGTGCCTAGAGTGTTTTCAAAAAATTTAAGTAGCGAGAAAAAATATTCTTTTTCGAATGGTCAGTATACATCTAACATTTGATTTGTGTAAATATTATGTTTAGTCAATATGAACATTTAGAGTTCAGTATTTCTTTTAAATTTGTTCAATAACAGATTTTAAAAGTGTGGTTCTGTAAGGTCGGGTTAGGTTTGATTTCAACATAATACTGACCTTGAGGGTAAATCACTGACCGCTTAATATAAATCCTGATTATCTTATATTAAGTAGGGTTGTCAGACGTCCCGATTAATCAGGATGTCACCAGTTTTGCGTCTCGTGTCCAGAACAAACCTTTTGGGACGCCCAAAGGTCCCGGTTTACAATCAATACAGGCGTATTTATATTTTCCCCAAAATTCACATAGTGTGTCGTCCATGGACATTTTATATGGTATGTTCATTATTCTTTAAATATGTTTATGTACACTTTATATTGTATTATATTTTTTATATAAAAAATCTAATGGTGGGGGAGGGGTGGTTTCGCGATTTGACTTGCAAGAAATCTGAAAACCCTATGCTAAATATTGTCCAAAAATCGATTGAAATACTGAACATTTATTATAAATAGTAGCCAGTTAAACGCAAGTTCTATTTTATCATCATAATAAAGCTTTTAATTTTGAATTTCATATTGTTTTTTGATTTTGTGAAAATAAATATATAAGACAAAATAATCAATCGGTCAAAGGTTTATGAAAACTGTTTCAAAACATAAAAGATTCAATAAATATATAAAAATCCTTCACTGGGAAAACAAATGTTTTCTTTTTGTTAAATTATATGTCACACATCAATAGGTCAATATGATGTAAATGATGTTATTAAAAACCAAGATTAAAACAATAATATTTCAATTGACCCCAGCATTGAAAGTGTTAATATCACAACTTTGTTCCTTTCCTGTCTTGATATAAAGCTGTGTTTTGTTTATTGCAATTTAGTTTGCAGTGGTTGTCCACACGCGTAACTTAACAATATTAAGATACCTTCTGGCCCGTCAAGGCGACCAAATAACAATACTACTGTATTGCCACCATGGCAGGACTTGAGTGGCCGAAAATAGCCATTTTCCTACTCTTTTTGAGCTCTGTATTTTTGTTCCTGGATGTCAACGCAAATGGTGAGTTTTTGTTTTGATTAATGTTGATGTAACATACCGGGTCGCATTGCAATTTTTCAATCAATTTCAATTTCAACACAGATTTATCTTTAACAATGTTACATGATTGCACATCTTGTAATGTTAATAGAATTTGTTTATAAGAATGGCTTATTGCATCCTAATTCATTACCAGCTAATGTTCCTCTTCATTAGTCTTTTGGCTGCCGTAGAAAAAAGTACTTTTGTACCTAGCACGCCAACTATAATTTGCAATTATTAATTTAATTAGTCATTGACGAGATATTGCGTCTGTGACAGCCATCTAGTTTAAAGAATTAAGGTGCCATTATTATTCATCACAGATACAAAATATAGTTAATACTGGTAACTGTAGGTGTTTGTTAGAATTTTTATTTCATATTCAGTTATTTAACATCTTCATCCTTAGTCTCAGAGTCTTCAAGGGGATGTATTCAGCCAAGCAAAATAAAGATTTGATCTTTGCAATACTTTTGTTTCTTCTATATTATCCACTTTAAATGCAATTGATCTTAGCATTAGTTTTTCAACAAGAACTGATTGTTACTAAGTTGCTCAGCCTGCCTCTTTTTTTGCAGAGAGTACGGATACAATGATAGGGCTAGGACAGTACTAGTGGTTAGATAATTACTTTCCCTACACCTAGTGCTTAGTATAAGATGGGCAAGAAGGAATTTTAGACATAACATACATATATGCCTCAATACATAAATTCATAAATCAATCAATTGAACAACACAAAAAAAAACATAAATAAATGTATATATTATGTAAATTAGATAATTTATGATAAGTGACATCTATTGATAAGAATAATATGTTCTTTAAAATCTTAACAGCTTAACGACCGCACGTTTTTTTTATAAAATTTCACCTGGCGAAATAAAATTTTGCGATAAATTCGCAAAAAATATAATTTTACTAAATTCACTATAATTTGTAAGCAAATTGAGATATCTTTACAAAATTTAATTTACTTAGCTTCACCTATACGCATATATGTGTCCGCCAGCCAGCAACCTTTGTTTTTCAAAGACTCAAATACGCGTCCACGGTCGTTAAGCTGTTAATGTAAGAATCTAGCTATCTACAATGTTGAAAATATCTCAGTTTACTGAAATATTTATTTTACAACTGTTTCTATACCCATCTATTGTATAGGACATATTGAAAGTTAGTTGCAATGGAATTGTAATACTAAAAATGGAATAAAAAATAAATGAAAATAATTGGATAAAAAAATTTAGATTTCAATTTTAAGAATCAAATAATTTTGACCGCTATATATAATAAAAAAATATTCTAGTGATCACAATGGCTGAATTCTTAAAGTAACACGACACTTCATAAAACCCACACTTTCAAAATCAGTAAGGACTCCCATATGTATGACTTTTCGAATTACCTTTTAACGATAATCAAATGTAATTTCAAAGACCTACAAAAATTGTCATTATTTATGATTATTTTCCCAATTAATTAAATATCCTTAAAATTGAACGATAAGTAAAATTAATCCAGATCCCCATCAATAGCCCTAAACATAGTCATTTCATTATTATATTTATGCTAAAACTATTTACCAAGCATCAGTTCAAGTTCGTCTGCACGGGCCGAAATTTTACAAAATTACCCGGTCCGAGCCCAAAAAACTCAGGTCCGAACCGGCTCGGGCCCGAGTCTAATACCACACTTGTTACCCGAACCCGACCCGAAGCCCAGATTTATACTCCTCAGCCGGAAAGAACCCCGTTTTTACAAACTTACAATTGACGATTTTCTATAGAACTGGTAATAATTAAAATCATCATGGATGACCTGTGACACGAACATAGTATGACATATTTTACTGAAGAAATAAATTCTTTACCCGGGCCCGGTCCGAGCCCGAATCGAATCTCAATTGTGCTTGCCCGGCCGAACCCGGTCCGCGGGCCGGGCCGTGTAAAAACCCGAGGGCCATGCCCGGGCCCGTGCAGACCTCTAATCCATACACTTGAATGCCTGAAGTAACCGAATGACAAATATAAGGTTCTTAGTGACAAAACATATGGAAATGTTCAAAATCTAAGCGAATCAAATGTAATTTTATAAATATTACTTAGTTTATGAAACCATTTTTTTATAGAAGGACCAAATCAACAATAATGTAATAAAGTCATTTATCGTAGTAATACATCCCTGCTTAAATTTCTCTACATATTGAGTATAAAGGAAAGTTATTATGAACTCTCTTGGTGTGACATTACAATTTCATAAGATATTAAAGCAATTGAACAATAATTTCCAATCATTCTTTTCCCTCTTTGTGTAGACACGGTTTTATTTTATTATAAATATGTATGGGGTATATATTTTCATACATTATATTAAACATTTGTGATTGTAATATTTTAAATATTGGTCAATGCCTTAAAAATTCCATCCTCTTTTATCTTCTTCTACTGTGCCGAGTTTTTGTAAGAGAGAAATTTGTAAGCAAGATCAATTGAGTTCAGAAAGTGTGGGAAGATATGAATTACTAAGTTTGTCATTATAATTACATAACAAAAGTAAAATAGTAATTTCCTTCAGTTTTCTACACAAATTGAGTGCAGTCAAGTAAAGTAACCTCATTATACGAATTCAACTGAGAATAAAAACATGTTATTATTTATGGATTTAAATGGCCAATTACGGCAAGAGTTCAAATGTACACACACAGTGAGTAATAATAATGTGATAACTAATTTCTTTGAAGTAAATATAAAAATTGAGAAACATTGTTATGTAAAAAAAATTGATGACAATGATAAGTGTTGCAATCATTTGTGTTATCCAAGCCACGAGCAGCCAATTATTTAATAACCTCAACGGCCAGATCTGACCGGTCATCGCTTGTCCTTAACCTTGCTGATACACCTAGTGATATCATAATGATAAAGGCGAATATGACATTTAATTTTGAATTCTAATTATAATATCGACCTGTAATAAGCAGAAAATCATAATCGACAATTTTTAAATTTTACAAAAGTTTTTTTTTTAAATTAAGTTTGAATAAAGAAGTTCCTTGAGTGCGATTAGTAAATAGTAATATATAAAAATATGGTCATTGCCTATCCTGATATTATAATAAAATTGTCTGAGTACTTTCAGTTCTCTAGATCAGCGTTTCTCAACCCGGGTTCACGCGGAACAAACGATAACAAGGCAAATGAGATAACGCTCTAAAATTTTTGTCACTGGCGATATTGAACAATTATTGGCTTTACGCCTAACGCAATTTACCAAACTGTGTCGCTTAAGTTCTTTCACGGATTAAGGGTCCATATAATGTTTTAATACAGTGTGCTGAATAATTTTATGATTCACGATAGAAATAAATATATAATTCTGTTGCTTGCAAAGCTATTTTGCAGTTACGGGAAAATACATTTTTAAAGCTTCTGGCCCTTTGACATTTATATATTGATGAGAATAATAAGTTTAAATATTTAATATATTCAAGTATATATAATAAATTGAATTTAAATAATAACATATAATATTTAAATATTTGAACAATAAAATTTACTGTGGCCTTGTCAGCATTGTAGAGAGTTTCAACATTTTTATTTCTTGATTCTGAATATTGACACATTTTTTGTCACTAATGACTCGAGATTCTAGAACCAATGCCTGGGTCACTAGTGGCTGAATGTGTGTGAGTTAGGGTGAATTGAATTTTTTTTTAAAGTTTTTGAAATGGCGAGGTACGGAAAAGGTGCCAAATAGGATAACAATTAAAAGTTACTAGGACGGCAATGTGAAAATTTTATTGCAAGTACTGCCGCCAGCTCATGTAATTTATAAAAAATACCTCTAAAGTAGGGTAAAAAAAATATTTTTTTTTGTAGATTTTCTTGAACCTTTACTATTCTTACTTCTCTGGAAAGATTTAAGAAGGCCGCGTTGTTTGTCTTGTTTGTCTCCCGTAGGTCACACGTTCTCTGGGGAGCACGCGCGAATTTGCGACATTTTAGGTACATTTCGCACGCTATTGAAACGGCAAAAATATGTAAAACAAAAGTAATTTGTTATGTAATTGTACTGCTAGGTACGTAAACATACAAAATAAAAAAAATTAACTAGCATAATAGCATTAAACTATATTTCGGAGCAGGTCTTATAAGTGTCTTATTTTGGTATTTTTTCAATAATTTGCCAGCATTGCGGCAGTACTTCTTAATATTTTATCCAAGTAATATTGGGGGTGTATTATAATATGATTAAAAGGCATATTTAAAACCGCAACATCGAAAAAAAAATCTATACTAGAGCGATCCACCCTAGGGTGAGTATACAAAATTTTAACGATTCAAATTCATTATTAAAATTTCACCAAGCACCTTGAATCGAAATCTTAAATTATAAGAATAATAAATGTTGAAATTATTTGAGAAGTTGTTGATATCCGTATTAAAAACTATTAATGATATTAAAAACTAACCAAAATGTTTTTTTGTCTACAGAATGCTCTGGTGGATGTAAAAAAGGTGAGTCTCTTAAATTAATACTTTAATTATTTCAAATACCCACATTCTATAATAGTTAAAATATGTTAATAAACATTACACTGATAAGTGTAAAGTTTTGAATAAAGTTCAAATATAGATTGTTTAGGTAGAGAGAATTAAATTTTAGCTTGACTCCATAGTAAAAGTGGATAAGAGGAGTGAACACAATGGCGGATTACTCTATAAGCCAATGAGGCGTGCGCTTAGGGCCTCCAAATCTTAGGGACCTCAAAAATAGCTTTTATTATGTACCTATATACTTTGTTTCAGATTTCTATTTATTTTTACTTTTTTACATGGACATTTACTAATGTTATCTGAAAAAACAGGGCCTCCAAATTTTATTGCACCTATGTGCTTAATCCGTCACTGGGTGAAAAACATTCCAGTTATTTGTGGCCTTAGATACAAATTTCTATATTTATGCGAGACAAGGTATATAATAAATTGAAGTAAAAGTTATTTAAAAGTACCTGCTTTTTAATGCATTTTTTTAATCATGCCAGAACGGCGGCTAGTGTGTTATGGATATGTTGAAATGGGTGTTTGAAGGGTTAAATTGTAATACCTTAAGATTTTTTTGCACAATATAATACAGATATTTTTTTTTCTAAAATACCTGCTCTTAATGAGGAGGATATGGACCGGCGATAGAGTTATCTAACAAGAACTGATTGTCAGTCACTCACTGAGTTTCTTTCATAGAGGAGGAAAGAAGCATACGTTAAAAAAAAGACTTGTAGTCGGCTAATTTTTCTCTCTATTGCCAATTTTTGTATCATATAGAGGAGGGATGGTGTGCCAAAAATTGTCAAATATTATTTCTTGACTGTGTAGCTCAAGCAGTAAAAAAAATTTAACAAAAAAAAAAATGGCAGTGAAACATTTGAAAATTCGTTAATATCGTTAAATACAAATAACAATTTAGAAAACTCCTTTAGAGCATTTGAGCTTGTAAAGTGCCTGAGAGCTATGACCTTCAACTAGAGGACCAACATAGTCGCTTAGTTAAATATATTCTGGTTTTTGAGGATAATAACGAATACTGCTAAATATTATCATTTTTCAAAGTTAGTATGAATTATTTTACAGGCGTTGATCCAACTGACGGCTTTGTGAAAGGATTTACGTACACATATGCATTAGATGGATCTGCAAATGTATTCTTAACTACCACCAATGGTCAAGAGACAGGTGCCACAATATCTGCCGAAGCCACCGTTTATGCCTTGGGAAATTGCTCTAACCTTCTGAAGGTTTCCTCTGTGCAGTTTACAGGACCTGATGGAAAGGTAATATTAAATTCACAATTACTAGTAAAGAAACGGTAAGCTTCTTTCCAATTTTTTGGTGTTGTCCTCAGTTTGATAACAATATAATATTTTTTCTAAACCTTCTTAAACCTTTTTCTAAACCTTAAACTATGCATTTAAAAAATAATTTATATGTAAGTATTTTTTAGCTCACAAATGATCAACTTATGTGGAACTTGTAAAAGCAAGCACTGATCCCATTTGCAACTCACTATCAAATAGTTTACAAAATACTTGAAAACAAAACAAAAAAAGTTTATTTCTGTCAAAAAATACTTATTTAATGTTGTATGCAATCCTCCATTCAATCTTATTTTGACTTATTATATCTTATGTATTTATTTAAATGATGATTTAATTTTTTTATTATAATCTTTTGAATATGTTTTGATTGCCCAGTATTTATTGCCATTCAATATCATTTCACGTACGGAAAATCATTTGCAGTCAACTGCTTTTTCGTTCATTACCTCTATGTACCTTCCACTAAATCACTGTGATACATAACAATAAGTGTAATGCACATTTTGTGAATACCTTGATAAGTTTTTTTGACCTTTTACAGAAATATCCCGGATCTGATGATTTTGCGAAACCGATACGGTTTACTATGCAAGATGGCGTGATAAGTCCAAAACTTTGTGCAGAAGAAGGCGATTCTGAAAGGTCACTCAATGTCAAGAGAGCAATAATTTCTATGCTACAAACGGCTACGGAACAGAAGACAGAAGTGAGTTATATTCATGATTTCATTACTTTTATTAGTATGGCAGATAGAATTTTTAATGTAATCATAATATACACTTTGCGTAATTGATTTTTTTAAAATAATTATTCTTATATTTTTAATTTGACAATATCAAAAAACATTGTGATATCATGTTTTTTGTTTATATGTCGACACATTTGAATTAACTAATAAGTCTTCCATCATCCGTTTCAGCTAATTTGAGGTCCTCTGTGTTTCTAAAAAACTTTATATACTGTAAAAAAACAATAAGATGAGCCATTTTATTAACATTCCACATTAACACAGAAGTTTTTAATTACAATGTGTACATTTTTTTGACAGGTCGACATTTTTGGAGTTTGCCCAACAAAATTTATGAAAACTGGTACGAAAATAGAGAAAACAAAAAATTTCATTTCTTGTAAGAGTCGCGGCCAAAGTGGGCACGATGCACTTTATCAAGTCCACAGTAGTGGTACTGTAAGTATTTATGCTCTAGAACAGGGTTTATTAAAGTTTTATCGCAATACTTCACAAATCCAGAATTTTTAATGAAATACCTTGGTTATTTTGCTGGATGTGTTATAGCAATATGAATTCAAACTTGAACATTGATCATTTGGTTATGAATTTTTTTCACCATCGTTTTTATATCAACCACTTGGATGCCTGCTACAGACGAGATATCTCGTCAAATTTTTCATGCTCAACACGCCAGAGACGAGTTACCTCACCAATAACTAATAAATTAATAATTACAAATTATAGCAAAGGCATGCTAGGTACAAAAGTACTTTTTTCTACGGCAGCCAAAAGGTTCTTATGGATTTAAATTTAGGATAGTGTCTGTGAAGGATTTTATTTTATTGAGAGGTATTTGAAGTGCAAAATATTGATATATTTTCTTTAATATGAATCAACATTAAATACATAAAACTTTCTAATATATAAAAAAATTCATGTAAATACTCTCTATTTCCTAGTACTAACTGCTTTGATTATGATTTAGGCAAAGCTTTTACCTTTTTAACTGCCGCTAAGTGTACGTAATGCAAAAATAAAACCTTCTAAATATATCGTTATTGAAAATGTATAAGTTTATTTATAAAAACTTACCAAATAAATGAAGAGTACCCCCCCCCCCAATGTTGTATTGTGTTAAACATATCTGTATGTTTAAAATAATTGATTTAGGCTAGTAAAAGCCCTTTTAAAGTGGAACGTCTAAAGACGCATAATTTGTATGACCGGCGTCCCGTCCACGGAAAATTGTGCGCCTTAAGATGCTTATGGAGTTAAAAGGTCAAAAACATTTATGTTTTTTACAGATTTTTGTTACTTAGAAGAATTATTAGCACAATATTTTCTCAGTAATGACATTACATCAAGGCACCAGACCGGTTTTTGTTGAATCTTAAAGGAAATGTTAGCACTTCTTGGTCGGGCGGTCCAAACAATAGACTGTAGCCTCTAGCGGGCGTTTTATAGTGATTAGCGCAATAATATATTACATTCTTGAAACACAACTTCTAAACCAAACAATATTTTCGGCTGAAATTTTCAAAGAAATCATATGTGATGTTTAATCATTAAAAATGAAGTAAAAAATTTTTGAATACATTATAATTTCACTACTTTTCTAAGCTGAATATAAAAACTTGTTATTAATTTAGTAGATAGCACTCCACTTGTTATCAATATGAAATATTCAAAATATTCTATATAAAAAATAACATTAACACATAACATAAATAATTAATATATAAATAATTATAGTATGAAATCCACATTCCTACAAATTTACTATCACTGGAACTGTGAAATATGATGCTCTAAATATTCGAGAAACATGTGTCACCTTTTTTAAAAAAATACCATGTGTGAACATTCCGGGCATAATAAATTATAAGTTTTATTGCTTATTGTCAAAAAGGGTCACTTGCTGCCGCAGTTATTTTGAAGAAACCATCAAATCTATCTACCAACACGTTTATTGATTATTATTATTTCATGAACGAACTATCTGATAAATTGTCGGTGTAATCTTTATAGTCACTTATTATTTTTTAAAGACATTATTGTTAGTAAAACGTCTCATAAAATGGTAATAATATATTCGAATAATAAAATACGAAACAATAACGCAAAAAGAACAACGCAAGCGGTATGAAAAATAGTCCAAATCGTTAAACGACTCAATCTAAACTAGCGATGGAGATCGCAAAATAAATCTATAACACAGTGGATTTTTTGTTTCTTAGCTCAAACTTCCACCCTTATAATCTAGCAAAGAAGTAGGACTAATGTTAATTAGTTGCGGCATTTTATTTCACGGCGATAAACAAACCCGTGATATTATGTGTCCCTCAAACAAGCGACGGTATAAAAAAAGTCTTATGTCGTGATCCGCATTCTACCGACAGTACGCTAAAAACGTCTTTTGACGTGTCCCGCCTATTAAGTGTTAAGGACTGAAAAGACTCAATAAACTCCAGACAGAATTGAAATAAAATATTTTTGATATCTTAATTATCACATAAACATTTTCAGAATCAGTATCTGAAGTATAAATTTGAATTATTCTTAGTAAAGTTTTGTAAATGACAATTTATTATGATTTCAAACTTGGTTCAGTCTTGATTTTAGAGTTTTGATTTTTTCAGGCATTCAAAAGTTCAAAAGTAATGAAAGGAGTTCTTAAATCAGAAATAACTCTTAATTCTGGAATCGTAGAGAGGGCTGTAGCACAGGAAGAATATTACTACACACCGTTCTCTGTCAAACAATCTGGTGCCAAAGCTAATGTGGATACAAAATTGGTTCTGAAAGATGTCAAGGAAGGAACTTTGAGTGGTAAATTTTACAATAATTCTCTAATGATGTTATATAAAAAAAAAGTTTGGCTTTGTTACTCGGTGTGACACACATTTCGCTTCATTGAGAAGCATCTTTGGGCTAACTTGAGATTTTTTAATACATGACCATTGACTCTCATTCTTTATTTATAAATGAGAAATGAAGAGTGAGATTTTTTTTATTCTCCTGATTGCAGGGAGAGGTTAAATGCGAACAATATCAGTACTAATTACGGTATTGATTACTCATGCGCCTAGGAAAAAAGTTCCACCACAAATACATTTAATTGTGGGAATCCACTTGTCCTGTTTAAAATGATATACATTAATAATTCATTTCTTTTAAGGATCTCACTGATTTCTATGACTTCGTTAGTTTTTAATATTTGATCCTTTACAATTTACTCAATAGGATACTTGTACAATTTGAGTTTTATTTGGATGTTTTTGTTTTAATTATTTGCAAATTCTGAAAAATTGTTACCCGTCAATCGTGTTCTTCTACCCTTATGTAATATTTATGTTTTTTGATTTGAACATTAAAGTTTCTTGCTGTCTTCCCGAAATAAGCTGCGTAACAATTTTCACAAGAGACTGCTGTGTAAATATACCACTATGAGACAATGAATGCTCTGTCTTTAATATTTAATAAGATTTTTTTATAAACTGTTAATTCTATAAAAAGCTAGTTATATGTTGTCTGACATTCATCGAATCCTTTGCGTTATCTTGTTACAGCCAACTGCATCGTTCCAAAGTCAATCACTTTCGAAATCTCAAAAGAAGAGTATGATGAGAATAGTTTTGAAAATATGAAAGCTGTCTTGAAGGTAACCACTAAAAATCTTGATGGGCATGTTCACCAGAAGTCGGCGTCTTTCTTCGCTGCACTGATCAGAGTAAGGAATTATTGATACTTAGCGTCTTTCCAGATATTATATTTAAGCTTTTTTTAAATTTTTGACATTGTTTTCGATAAAAAGTGTAATGATTTATGTAGTTGAAAAGATATAATCTGTTCTGACATAATAATAACTTACTATAAAAGGACGTCACTGTTTACCTATCCCTCATATATGTAGTAAGCGGCTGGTAAATTATTGTTGTAAGTAATACCTAAGTCGATTGATTTTATCTAGAATTTATCAAGCATAGGAATGTTTGTGGAAATATCATTTACTGATTTTTTAAATTAATAAATGTCACCTTCAAATAAGATTCAGCATCGCTCTGTTCTTTAGAATGACTTTATCAATGGTAAAATATTACAATTAAAAGGTTGGCAGGATCCTGATTTAAAGTAATAATAATCAACCTGTTTGCACTATTTTTTTCCTTAGGTTATGAGAGGTGCCACAACTAAGGACCTATACAAGCTTTATGCCCAGATTAACAATGATTCCAGTAATGAAAATAAGGAACTGACCAAGTAAGTTTATAATAAAAATAATTTATTGCAGATCGCGCATTGATACATATTGTTGTTAAGTTTTTATTCGTAATAAACTATAATTCAATGACGTAAGGGACATTTTATCTGGAATGTCTCAATTTACTATAACTGATGAAGAATAATATGTGCAGTGCGAATGTTACTATTATGTTATCACTCATACTGTCCAAATGATCACAACTCAGGCTGAGGTATTGAATAAATGGAGACAAATGCTTATATGTAAAATCACTGATGCAATCCAATCCATTGCAGGAAGATAAAATTAGTCGAGAACTTGGTTGGTTTCCTCCAAGAATAACACAAAGTTTTCAATATGTTTGTTCCAAAATATTGGTTGCGTTTAAATTAAATGATGATTATGAGGTACATATATGATATTTTTTTCAGTAAAGTCTTCCTTGATGCACTTTTCCGGGTTGGAACTGGAAATTCAATCGAAATGACAATAAAGCTTATAAAAGATAAAGGACTGAATAAGATTCAAGAAAAGTTGGCTCTGGCATCTTTGACGGGTGTGCGGTATGCTTCTGAAGATACCCTCAATGCTATGACTGTAAGAGTTTATTTATTTCGTAAGATTATAATTTTAAGATTAAAAATTGATTAAGTGCTTCTAACAAGGGCTGGCAAACTCATATGAGATTTTTTAAAATGTAAAAATCTGACTATTTACATATAATAAAGCAGGGCTCAGTAGTCTAACGGAGATAGCATTTTCCTAGTAATCTAATGGGTTTGTGTTCAAGTCCCTGCAAATTCAAAATCGAATTTAGATTTTTCAATTCCAATTCGAGATCTCAGACATGGGTGTATGCAATGTCATTTCAACTTGAGTTTATCTTGTATGTTTTTCTATTTTCAAATTATTTTGTGCATTGGCAATAGCTGAAATGCTATTTTTTGAAATGTGTAAAAAAACGAAAATTTTGGGTTTATTTAATAATAAAAAAATAAATGCATTTGATGAGAGCAAGAAAGAAAAACTAACTTTATAAATAAAAGTCATTCTTTAAAAAATTTTGACATTATTATTATAAAATTTAAAGAACAAAGAAACTATTATTTTTTACACAAATTGTGTAAGTATGGGGTAGGGTATTGACATTATGTCAAATGTATTTCCAATCTTAGACATGCTAGTAATAAGCCTGCAATATTATTTTTCACACATATAAACATAACTGTGAAAACTGACTTCTGGTGTTGTGCGCAATCGCAAAACTGAGAGTCTCCTTCTATTTACAACTAAAGCACTAAAGTGTCAATCTAAAAACCAAATATATTGAAAACTCACAGCAAAATAGTCAAAAACTTTTATTTGTCTTACTTGTATCAAATGCAGACATTCCTTTCGCTCTTACAACTCAAGTATAAATATATTGTGGTGAATTTAATTAATATAATATCAAAATGGGGTGGTACTGCTTCGTGCAACTCAACTTATGTTGAATAATATCCAATTTAACAAATGGTTTTCTCTATAAAACAAAGGACCTATTAGATGTCCCAAATCTACCCAATGAAGTATACCTTGGGGCTGGTGCCATAGCTGCAGCATACTACCGAGGTAATGCAGACAGAGGGTATAATAAAACTGTGAAGGCAGCTGCTGTTGCACTCTCCGCTAAGCTGGTTTCCAGGTTGGGATCATGCAAGGATACTTCTAAAGAAAATGAAAACATGGTATGTGTAAACATTTATTTGATGTTACAATTTTAAGAGTTGATTTAACAGCAGTACAATTTTTTATACAAAAGATTCTTCTACGCAAATAACTGAGTAATTGATTTTTGATAGCTCTTAACTGTTCTTTATCAGAAAATGTAAAATGAGTGAATCTATAACAATCAGAATGATACAAAATTAACTATAATTTACGCACTATTATTATTGAAATTGAATTTATTGGCAGCTTTTCTTTAAAAATATATATTTAAATAAACATCTTCAAGTCATTTTTGGGTAGAGACTAATCTTTGAATAGTACTGGATGATAATTTATGGAAGAAAAATCTGTTGACACAGCCTCACTCGGTGAGGTATAAGTTATTTCTTTGATTATTGGACACACGTTTTTACCTATTTTAGATGGCATCTTATATATGATGAAGTCTTACAATTATTTTACAATCGGTCCGTTGTTAAAATCCTCTTTTCAGTCAGCTGAAGGATTGAAGAAGACTACATGATAACTACATGCTTTCTCTTTGCCCAGATTTCAAGATTGAGTAGGTTAAGATAAAAAGGAACATAACAGATATGAGACTTTGGATGAAAATTCACGAATATATATCCGTACAAGTGCTCAAATCCATGTCGGATTGGCTTGTAGGTACAGACATAGATTAAAAAATATATTCAAAAGAAGGATAACAAATGAATACATGCTATATTTACTTTAAGGTTGGGTTAGGTTGGGCTAGAGTAAAAGAATAGATACCACATTTTTTTAAACTTGTTCTGAATTTTTAAAGTCCTGTATTGTCATTGTTATTTTTTTAGTAGTTACATTGTTCAATTTTTTCAATTTTTTCATGTTTACTTCATTCATGGAACCAAAAATCGCATGGAAAAGCATTCCTGGAATATAATACTATTAAATTACAATTACTGTAAAAAAACTTATCTCATCTCATTAGGATTTAAACAAACACTGTCAGCAGAAGCACTATGGCGGACAACTATTCTATATATTATGTAAGGTTTTTGATTGACGTAAAAAGTTAAAATATTTATTTCTTTTTTCAGATCGTCTCTGTTCTAAAAGGATTGAGAAACATGAACAGAATTGATGATAATGCTTTGGAAACGTTGCTCACGTGCATAACTGACGAGACTGTCAAGCCTAGAGTCAAAGTTGCTGCTCTTGAAACATTTATTGTTCGTCCATGTAAACTAAATGTATGTTATTTCCTTCATCTTGCTTTTATATGAGCTTATATAAATATATGTACTTTCTCACCGTGTCCACTCACAATATATGGGACCTAATGGAACCAGTTTAACCCTTGAGGCACATATGCCTAAAATAGATTTGGAATAGTGGGTGATTGTGAAAAACATTTTTTGGTATATATGGGGCAAATGATTTTGAAACCAGTGGATGTGACTTTATTACTCATTTTATCGCTTTATTTGTGCTATATTACGGTAACACTGCACAGCTCCTATCATAGAATCAATTTTTTTTTTTTCAAAATTTTAAATTTCACTTGAATCAGTGGTTTCCAACCTTTATGTTACTGCGCCTCCCTTCGAAGAAAAATTTATCTTCGCGCCTTGCCATCCTTTATTTCATATAGTAATAAAGACACGTTTCAAAAGGTAAATAAATATTTTGGACTGTTCGCGCCTCCTTTTGCAATAGTCCACGCCACCCCAGGGAGGCACGCCTCCCAGGTTGGAAATCGCTGACTTGAATATATATGTTATCTCATAAAAATAATTCCGTACGCGATTAGAATGTCACAACTTCAAAAATTCTATTTTTACCAGTCTTTTTTTGGATAAACAAAAATATGATTAAAAGTATAAGTAACCAAAACTTCAACTTATCTTTAAAAAAATCAAGCGAATGAAATATTTGATTGAAATCGATGAACTTATGCTATTCTGAATGGACATCAAGTCAATTATTGAGCGATTTTTTTGGGTTGAAATGTAACATAAGTGACTAATTGTCTACAGCAGGGGTGTAATTAAAAGCACTTGGTGGGTCAAATAACATAATGCAAGTCTCTAAATATTTGAAACCCTAATAATAATGTGATATTTTTATCAAATTTGAATTAATTTGATTCTGTACTCTTCGATAAATTTTGTCGATAATGACCCGGGTTTCGCCTTTCGACATCTTCTGGTTTTATCAAGTACATGAATGCACTTGAACTGTGAATCTGAATGTGCAGTATCGACTTTTACATCAAACGGGGTTAGGAAAACGGTAAAAATTCCATCATGCTTTTGGATAATTGAAAATCTACAGTTAAATGCTTTAATTAGTATTGTATCTTCATTAGCGTTTTTTGAATAGTTTTTTCTGTATGGATCTGGGTCTGAAAATTAATAGTTTTAACTTTTTGGGGATTATTAGAAATTGGCATTACTACAAACAGGCAAAAATTCCAAAAAATCGTCACAAATTTAGTAATACATTTTATCGTAATATCGTATATACAAATGTATAGAAAGTTGAAAACCTCGAAAGGGCCACTCAGAACCCTCAATAAGGCCACATGTGGCCCATGGGCCAAGGTTTGGGAATGCCTAGTCTAGGAACTGGATGTAAATCAGTTGCAGCTTTTTGCTTTCTCAAAGACATAGAAAGATAAATGAACGAGGACACGACAGGATTAATAGTTCGCTCTCCCAACTCCAAGATTTTAGGATAGAATGAGAGGGAATCACAGACATTCTTGAAAAATCAATTTATGAAGCTGCTTTTTAAGCCAGTCGACACTGCACTCGGAGAATATGAAGTTGACCTCTCGTTTACGTTCCTGGAAAATTAGTTAAAATACTATTACTGAGTCGTGTCTGTTTCCATATGTAGAAAATCGTTAATTCAATTTTCTTTTGCTTGATAAATGATGAGTTCATACTCTTTTACTCTTTTAGTTCAGCAAATGATTACAAACTGATTCAGTAACCAAAATATTCCGCGGCCATTTTATTTTCCAGGTAAGAGCTGCTGTCTTTGACATCTTGAAAGATATCACAGAAGATTCTGAAATGAGAATCAAGGCCTACTTGGTACTGGTCGAGTGTCCGTCTAAAAAGCTTTCAAAAACTCTTGAGACTCTGTTAAGTTCTGCTGATACAAGCAATCAAGGTAAAGATACTGATAAATCTTAATATAATAGTACTTATATATTTTTATATTTTTAAAGGAATTTATAAAATGTACAAGTGTAACATAATAATTCATTGAAGCTTGCTTCGAAAAAAAAGAGAGGTTGAACGAGTAACAAGAAGGTATCGTAGAAAAATTTCTCTTGAGATACCTTCATAAGGAGGTCATATGCTCCATATTGGGAGCGACCATGGAAAAAAAAGTTGGAAATTATATTATTATTATATTACAATACTCACCAGGAAGTTTATTTGTTAACATAATGCAGTAATGGTTGTAACCATGTTTGCTTCCAATCCCAACAGAAATGATTCTATGAGAACTATTTGTAACTTAAGTTGAAGATTTTTTTTTTATAAAATTCTTTGAAATTCACATGTTTCATTGTATTTGAAAAATGTTTGAATTTTGAATATTATACAATTCAAACCAAAACGATTTTAACCATATCAAAAATAAAAAATATTTTTTAGCGGTATGATGCCGCTGTGTGGTCAACGTTGTTGGCTTCGGCTACGGTAGGCCCTGGTTCAAATCCCGGTACGGACAGTTTTATAAATTGATTTTTCAATCGATTTATGAATTTCTGTTCAAAGGCATGGATGTATGTGATGTCTTGAATTCCCCCCTATCACCTATCCTATCCTATGAACGGGGCGTATCGAGAGCTTACCATTAATCCTGTCCTAGCCCTATCCTTCTATCCCTACTCTCTTTGTAAAAAGAGAGGTTGAGCAACTGAGTAACAAGCAGTTCTCGTAGAAACACTTCTGTTGAGATAAAAAAAAAAAAATGATCAATTTGATAGATTTATTTGTATTTAAATTTCAGTTGGTTCATTTATCACATCTTCCTTGAAAAATATCCAGGAATCCGAAGGCGAAACAACTCGTGCAGCCCGAATCATATTTAAATCATTTGAATTCCCATCTGACTATCCAGTCAATGCAAGGTGACTAAAAAATTTTGTATAAATTTCTACCAAAAACTCACACTAACTCAAATTAATATAAATCACAAATATAAAATACATACTTCAAAAGTTTGCAACATGATCAATAGATGTCTGCGACACCGGTTGGCAAAGTGGTGGTCTCCAAGAAAATTTTGATGGTCCACAGAGGAACGTGGAACAATCATTACCAGTTTCACAATTTTTGTAGTATTATTAATTGAACTTTAATAATTTGGTTGAAATTAATGGTTTTATTTTATGAACTAGGTGCATTTTATGTATTCTTTGATAACTCTTTTTCATATATACTTTTAAAAAATCTTAAAGGTGGATTTAAAATTAATTATTATATATAATTTGTAACTTTTGTAGGGTTGTATTCTTATACATATCTTATAAACATTTGTCATAGAAGTTTCTATAAATTTGAGCACCGAGGTCTGAGCTTCTTTTATTAAAATCAGTTAAACGCATTAGAATTTTTTAGCGAAATGTCGAACATGACAGCTGTGCAAAAATAATAGACTAAATACAAATAAATTTGAATCATTCAAACTATTCGAACGCCTGAAGATGCCGAAAGGCGAAACCCGGGTCGTTAGTGACAAAATCTGTGAGAATGTACATAGTTTGAACAATTCAAATTTAATATTGAAATTCCACCAAGCACCTTCAGTCGAAATCTTAAATTATATAAATACAAATAGTTTATTTTATATAGCAGAATTTGAAGGGTCAATTACAAAAGCCATCAAATGCAGATTTATAATGACAGTTTGAAAAAATAAAACTGTTTTTGTTTATTAATTTGTAACCACTGTTGTAAACTTCAGCCATGGCAATTTATTGCACAATAATGTTTTCTCAAATTGAGTAAAATTTTATTTTTGATTTTTCATCATACTTTAGAATAAAATGGGTAAGGAAGTTTATTGGTAAAGACCGATGCTACTTTTCTATGCCTTTTGTAATTTTTGAATTGATGTTAACATGGAATGGATATTTTTAGAGATAATATGGCTGTTTATAAAATGCGAGGTAAACTCTGAGTCAAAGCGACAGCATTATAAACACTTATTTGTTGATTTTTTTGGTTTGCAGGAAGTATTCTCAAGCATTCTATGGTACTTATGGTCTTAATGTTCTTGATGCTCGTTCTTTGGTTCAATCCAACGTCATCTATTCTCAAAATTCATTCATGCCTAGATCTGTCAACTTCAATCTAACAGCAGAAGTCTTTGGAAAAAATATCAACTTAATTGAAGTAAGTACAATAACCATTATTAAATACACGGTGTTGCGTACATTTAAAAAACTTTGATTTAATTATGTACCTTTAGTGATATCTATTATTTCAAAAGTAATTTTCATCAGTCCATGGCTAATCATTGTTCAATGATACATTTTTAAAATATAGTAAGTAAAACTAGTGGCCGGCAATGTGAGGCATATTATTGGTTGAAACTAATGAGAAATTATTTAACCATGGGCCACACTAAAAGTCCTTACAAAATACCTTAATATCTACATTATATTTACGCCTAAAGGAAATAAGGGATCATCTGTATAAACGTTGCTGACTAAGATAATATCACGCTGAAACATCACATTTTACATCCAAGTTTAAGTAAATAGAAATTTGAATTATTTTTATTCTGTACACTTCCATAAATTTTGTCGATAACGAATAAAAATAATTCAAATTTGTCATTAAACTTCCATCAAGCACCTTCAGTCGAAATTCTAAATTAGTAAATGGAAATATTGTTTTGGCTTTTCTAAAAAGTACCAATTTTAGACTTAACGCCCCTTTTCTTTCACAAACATATATATATTTATCCATACCCACTCGTAATTAGGAACAGATAGATTTCTTATGGCTCTCTATCGAGGTAGGATTCACATCTACACACATTTTGTGTCAAATGCATGTTTACCTTTCGCTCATTCCATTGTACAGCCAGGAAGTATTTTTTAATAGTAAAAAAAATATTTAATTCAGGTTGGTGCACGCCAAGGCAACTTAGATCGTGTCCTTGAGAAGTATTTCGGACCCAAGGGAAGTCTCAAAACACCGCAGCAGATATTTGACAGCTGGAAAGAGACAACCAACAATTTATACAACAAAATTCAAAAGAGATTTGCCGACCCTGGTCATAAGACAAAGAGAGATGTACAGGAAGAGATTGCCGCATTAGGGAAAAAGGTGATTAAAATATATATAAGATTTATTAGAGCATAGTTTCTCAACAGCTTAGGGCCATGGCCGAATTTCCAAAATTTCTGCAAATTCCTGGGATTTAGGATTTGAAGTCCCCGGAAGAGCTAAAAAAATAAAAAAGGTCCCGTGCTGGTTATTTGGGCAAATCTGCGAATTTCTGGGATTTAGGAATTGAAATCTCCGGAAGAGCTAAAAAAAGAAAAGGTCCCACGCTGATAAAATTTCTTGAAATTGGAATTTTTATGGGACAAAACAATCATATGGGGGGCCACAGAAAAATAAAAACATTCAAAAGGTGCCTCGGGCCCAAAAAGGTTGAGAAACACTGTTTTACATAATCTGCTATTTTTAATTCTACTATATTGGAAGCGAACTTGCATGAAATCATGAAGTTATTTGTTCAAATGCTCAATATATAGACTTAAATAAACTTATGACATCCACAATAAGTCTTGAAAAGCTCATGTTATTTATTGTATATTGTTGTTATTTTTAATTTAACATCAAAAGAGTAATGTAAAAATATTATAATTTCAGTTGAAGACAGGCGTTGCTGAGTACAAAGAAGACTTTGATTTCGATGTTTACGTCAAACTCTTCGGCTCTGAATCTTTATTCTTGTCACTCGGAGATGATCAAGATTTCTCGATTGAGGGAATCGTTGACCGGCTGTTTGATTCGTTCGAAAAAGGAATCGATGCAACTAAGGAGTTTTCGGTAAAATTATTAACATCCATCACTTTTTATCACAATAGAAGTAGTATGTTACCCAGCTTGATAATGTAAAATATACCAGCGCATTCTAAGCTAGTGGTCGCAGCTCCACTTGCGGTTTTTCTTTTTCCACATCAACTGTGGAAAGGAAAAAGGACGTAACCCACACATATCAAATTTTACAGGAGGAGCAAAAAACGTGTTTTGATGATTTTGGGCCATATGCAAATTATGAATTATACACAACCTTGAAGTATTTTATATAAGTATAAGAAGTAAGACTTCTAAGCTGGTGTTAAATTGATATAATCTAATATTAATTAAAGAAATTGTCCAGGAAAAACCTTTATTTCAGTCTTTTTTCTTGGATTTAATTTTTTACAAGGTCTTCTTTTTCAAACTTAAAAGCTAAATTTAGATACCAGTTTGGCATTTGCAGCTTACATCCTTTTGATAGAATGTGTCTCAAGTTTGATACATTGTGATTATTGAAAAAAACCTGTTTAAAAAAAACTGTGGGTTCCGTCCTTTTTCCTTTCCGCAGTCATGTATACAATAAATTTGCTGTATTATAAAGACACAATATACACGTTTTTATAAAAACATGTATATTGTTTTTATAATTTTTTCCCAACCGTCTAATAAAAGGTGTGGGAGTGCTGACCCCATGCGTCTCCGCTCCACTATATCGTTGCTTATGATAGTATAATCTGAAAATGCTTTTTCAATGAGGCTAAGCATCGGTCACAATTTGTTACATAGTCAGTGGAATAACAAAGTTATCAATTTTAATACTTTCGATGGTTTCGGCGGTAACTTTGTGGAAGTTCATTTTAATAGAAAATTTCAAATAACTTTGATTATTCCACGTATTGTGTTACTGACTGTGACACGTGTTTCGCCTCTTTCAGAGGCATCTTCAGACTTACTATCGCAAAGTTTGCTTAAGTAATGAAGCAAGATTGATTCTAACATTTTGAGATTATGAAATTACAAAATGGAGTTTGGGTTTTTTTCCTTTTAAGGGAAGCAAGGAGGGGGTGATAGAATCGAAATAATTTTAAATTTATTTTGCTTTAAGCAGGTTTTGTATCCTGTTTTATTTAATGCTCTATTTCTATTGTTGATAATTTTAAACCTTTTTTTGCTTGTGGTATTGATTTGTTAATCTATCATTTTGTATCCCCCCAGACTGTGGAATGAAAGAATGATAATATTTAAAATACTTTGAGATTTTAAAAAATATCCATCTTTTAAATTCGTAGGCATTTCCATGTTATGACCTTTTAGAGATAATCTCATGTAATGTCAAAGACCAACAGAAATTGTATTTTTTTATGCGTTTACTTCCCTAATTAATTGAACATAATCAATAGCTTTCGACATTAATTTTATTCTTATATATACACGATACAACTATTTGCTAAGTGTCAGTTCAAGGCCATCCATGCACTTGAACGCCTGGAGATGATGAAAGTCAAAACCCGGGTAGTTAGTGACAAAACCTATAGGAGTGTTAAACGAAAATATTCTTTTTAGTATGAAGTGCGATCTCACATGTTATTCCTTGATATGGAACTGGCCTATCCGACATCATCAGGAATGTCTATTAAGCTCAACACTGAGGGAGCATCGACTGCAAAGTTAACTTTTGGAGGAGACTTTGACTTAAGACAGCTCTTTGGAGATATCTTCAATGCTAAAGTTGACTTCCAATTGGTACCGAGGTAAGCATCATAATCAGCATTATATTAAAAATTATGATGAGACTTAATAGAGTAGTCAACGATTGCAGTGTTCACCGATTCAATTAATTTTCTGAATCAATTTATGATTGAAGGCATGGATGTCTGTGAAATCTAAGCTTCCTTTCACCTGTCTGACCCTGTAAATAAGAAGTAGCGAGAGCTATAAGATAATAACTAATCATCTCTATAGTTTCATCCTTAATCTCTCTGAAAAAGACAGATTGAGCGATTGAGTAACAAGCAGAGCTCGAATAACAACTTCCGATGGGATGATATCCATTGGGAGTCCACATGTTTCACATTAGGCCGCAGACAAGGTTAAAAAAATAATAGTTAAGAAATATGATGTAATTTTTAAAATCCATCTCCTCTTTCAATGTGGAGCATATGGCCTCCTAGTAGTGGTATCTCAACAGAAGTTTTTCTACAAGAACTGCTTGTGTCGCAGTTGCTCAACATTATTTTTTCGGAGAGAATAGGGAAAGAAGGATAGGGGCTAGGATAGGAATACTTCTACAGGTTAACTAATCGCTCTCGCTACGCCCTAAACATTTTTGGTGATTAGAAGTGTGAAAAAGGATTTTTTTGAGATTACAAACAATCTTAAAAAAATGCTGTTCGTACTGGGACTCGAGGCTGTGAGATCTGTCACAAAAGCCAACGCCTTTAACCACTTCGTTACGGACCCGACAAATTATTGAAATCAATCATTCTTACTATACGTATGACTTGCATAATACTATCATAGGAATGTCTGTGTAATTTTATAAGTCATATATTGACATGATAGCTCAGATAATAATTTCTAAATGAAACGATGGTCAAAATAATAAGGGAACATTTATTTTCATAAAACTTGTTCTTCATGTTCATCACATGATCGGCAGTTGCAAAGGCTGTAAAGCTGATCAATCCGTTGCTACAGATGAACATATCCATCAATGAGCTTTTTTTATTGCTCTTTAGATTATTTTTATTATTTTAATTTGCATGTAAGTAAATAACTTTATTTCTGTTCTGTTATTTTCAATTATTAATAAATATTTTTTATTTGTTTTATGTTATGCCTTCATTACATTTGTCAAATGCGTAGTGCATTGTCCCTTACTGTAATGCTGCGTATTGTCCTTTTTGTTTTACAATAAACCGTAAATACTGAGATTGAGTGTTTACTGACGAAATCATAAAACGTTGGTTACCCACCCTCTCTCAAACTCTTAGATTTTTATTATAATACAATGAGACCCCGATTCTACGTTTTCCAAGGGACCGGAAAAAATCAACGAATAATGCGGGAAACTGATAATGCGGGAAATCTTCAAATAATACCAAAAATGTTTAATTTTCAACCAACTCATATATTTATTTGACTTTTTTAGTTAAAGAATATATAAATTTAGTTCTTTAATTGCTTAATTAATAAATACTAAGTTGGCTATTCGTAGTTGGGTACTTACATTTTAACAGACACCCACCCTTCAAACACGCGTACTTTTCTAAGTTAAATTTTTCGTATATGATGTTTTTCAACGCCTTAAATTGTTTTCAGTTTCTCAGCTAGAGTTTTAGTGTTCTTTATTTAGGCATTTTAGTTTTGACTTTTGAGTTGGAAAAATTCGCACAACCAGATGCGATGTAAGACTATTTATGAGTGAAAAAAGAAATTATCAACAAGAATGGTCAATCGGGACCGTAATTAGGACAGGATGATAATATTTAGATGATAGATCGAGGAAATCAGTAAATCGGGGAATGATTAACGTGGAATTATTAAACAATGTTATTACGGGGCCTGGTCAAGTAAAAAATAAACGACCCATGCAAAAAAGCGAAAATAGCGAACGATCGGGGTTCCACTGAAAAAAAAATAGACATAGGACCCACGAGAATAAAATTGATGTGACCGGAAAGGGTTAAATGATCCAACCACGCCTTGAATTTTAATTTAACGATGATTAAAATCAAGCAATTATTATTAACTAATAACAGTAAAACAATGGCATAATAGTTTTACACAACGTTTATTCGCCATAGACAATAAAATATAGATACCCTGTCTTAGTCGAGTAAAAAATAAACAATCCATGCAATAAAACGAAGATAGCGAGAACGGAAGATCGGGGTTCCAAAAAAACGCAAAATGAAATACGAGGCAAGACTATTTATGAGAAATATTTTACAAAAACGGTCAATCGGGATAATATTTGTGACGGGACCAAAACATTTAAATGATAGATCGAGCAAAACGGTAAATCAGGGAACGATTAATGCGGGATTATTTAACATTGTTCTTATGGGTGTTTGGCCGGGACTATGAAAAAAAACGGTTAATGAGGGAAAACGAACAATGCCAGAACGGTAGATCGCGGTTCCACTGTAGTATAAAACATGAGACAGGTATTTTATAGGAGTATACACAAAATCACAATTGCATTCTCACTGGCAAAATTGCCATGTACATGTCTGGTATCGATGATTTCATGTAATTCGTTTTGTACATTAAAAAAGAGTAAAAAGCGATATTTGACACTGTGAAAGATAAGATGTTGTGGAGTTCATCTTGTGTTGTATTCAAACCTCAATCGTACTTATTTTATATATGTTTAACAGCGCAAGTATCGAAGTGATCGGAACTCTGTCAGTGGACTCTGATGCCTTCTCAACCGGTCTGAAGACCATGTCTAATCTTCAAACATCCACCGGTGTCCATTTCACTGGAAAGGTTGGTATTTATTATCACACAAACTTTTTCTATTTCTTTGGAAAATAAATTCTCATACCACCCACACCAGAAAAAAACAAAAGTTCCATACCTTTAATCATTCAGTATTATGAAATAAATAAGTACGTAAACAATAAATACTCTTTTTTAATTATTTAACTTCAAACACATTGTTACATAAAAATCATTAAATGAAATGTAATATGCAAAGTAATTTGTTCCTATCGCTGATTATATTTTATAAAATGCTCCAATAAATTTCAATTGCATTCAAAATTATTTTAATAAATTCTCAATTGTAATTTATAACGTGAAGGCGCTAAGCATCATATTGGCATAGCATGCGAGCATTCAGCATAAATGATTATGGACCCCTTGAAATTTGTGTTTCACAGAACTGATTGGTTTTTATAATTGATTTTCTTTGTAAATTTCAAATAAAAATTATGATATGTAGGTTATTTTTATTTGCCATTTACCATTATTGTTTAGGTCCTCGACGGGAAAGGCTTCGATGTTAAATTGGGTCTTCCGATTGAACGACAAGAAATAATCACCGCTTCCAATGATGTAGTCTTTTATACGAGAGAGAAAGGTCAAATGGACGTTGAAAAAAGATTGATATTCGACACCGAGAGGTAATTAAAAAAAATAAGCTTTACTTTTATTTGCAGGTACATACAAATTAACTGTCATATAACATTGCAGCATTAAGATATTAACGCAGCAATGACATGGAATATGCTTGTGTATCTAGTTAAAAGTTTACAAGCTTTTGAGCCATAATAATTATTATTTTTAAAATACTTTTAACAATATATTTATTGTTGGACATTATTCAGTTCTTTCTTAATAATATGATGCACAGCCCAGTATAGCTTTCAATGCATGTCAGTACATTTAGTTGATTGAACATGTATCGAGCAGCTCCTTGAGATATGATTTTTATATAAATCTTTGCTTCATAGATCCATGCAATAAAGTGGTTTTTTGATGAATTTATGACTTATATTTTAAAATAAAATGATTATGTCTCACTTTAAATACTTGCAATATTTCTTTTCGCTGTCACGATTCTGCATACCTCATACGAACTTTTTCTCTTTGCGACTATATATTTAAAATTACAATTTTTATTTTAAATTCACAGTTATGCCCCAAAACCAGATTGCTATGAAAATTTAGCCAAGACATCCGGCCTCACACTTTGCATTGAGACTGTCCAGGCAAAGAGGCCTAAGGGAAAAACTGCTCGGTCAACAGGTGAAAGATTTTTCCCTCTGAACGGGCCGGCCAAATATGCCGTCTACTTAGACAAATCTGGCGTCGAATCTTACAACTTCAAAGGAATTTCATCAGACTTCCCGCTCGGACATTATTATGAAATAAGCGTTGAAGCGGAAGGTAAATACATATTTTTTACCCAAGCTGAATTACATTTTATATTTATAAAATTTTGTAGGTAGAACACATACATAAACGGTGGGTATTAAAACTTTAAAATATGTTCTTATTCAATTTTTTAAATACTTCTACAGCTTTGAATATAGCTGTGTGAACACTCCGGGCGCAGTTGAGATTCTATCAACTTAAGCTGTTTTATAACCTGCAGTCTTAGTTAGATCGAAAATGTTTGCACCCTTATTGTAAGAATTCAAAGACTCAGAAATAAAACAAAAAAAGAACTTTTGAAAAATGAACCGTTGCAATATTTTTTTAATCAATCTTTTGGATTTCACTTTTTTGTTACTCTATAAGCTTTACCTGTATTTAATTTATAAAAGAATACGTATGTTTATACTTTTTAATAATTTTGTTTTTATGTATTTTAGAAAATACCCAAATTATTTGTTTTTCGTGTACTTTTCGATTTACACGGTTTAACATTAAAAAATATACAATTTCGATTTACACGTTTTTCTCAGGAACCTATCTACCGTGTAAATCGAGGGATAGGTGTATATGAATTAAATTGGTGGGAGAAGAGTCTGTTGTAAAATATTATCTGTATACAGTACAAGAAAAACTCTATTGTAGTAATTTTTAAATGCTTTATGTTCTTAATTTGTTACAGGTGCAAAATTACCAATAAAATTTGTAGCCCGACATGAACGAACAAACACTGGTGATGAAGTGCATGTCTTACTAAATTCTCCAATCAAAAAGATCGAAGTTTCAGCTGGTTCTATTATTACTAATGATAAGTTCAAAGTTCACGGTGACATCTTATACGGCCAAGATAGAATTAAGGGTCAATTAGGATTTACGGTACAGGTTGATAATAAAAGATCAACATTCAAACCGATTTTTGAATTTGAGAAGCCAGGATACAATGCTGGTACCGTCAAGATCACAGGTATGTTCCTGTTATCATATTTGTTCACTTTTACAGAGAAGTCATCAATGAAATTTAAAAAACTTTACAGAGAAACTGTTTTATAAGATTTTCTTTAGTTATTTTTCTGTCTTCATCAGTCCTGATCATTTGATAAAATGATTGTGTTTTTTTTAGTCTTATAAATATACCGAATGCCTCTCTACCGAAAATTTTAAGTTAACACGGTAAATGTAAAAAAAATACCTGTGGTGTCCCTTAAATTTTAGCAATGTTGGCTTGCTATCATAATGATCACATCTTCATTATATCTTGCAAAAGTGTGAATAAGTTGAATAAGGCATTAATTATTTTTTAATAAAAAAATACAGTAAACAATATGACTTCCACAGGACTGATGCATGTCGATAAACTTGAGAGTGGACTGACAGCAACTTTCGATGGATTGGGAATGAGTATTGGAGAAAAAAAAGTTGCATTAGAGGGGTCATCTACTATAACTGAAGGAGTTGTTATGTGGAATCTGAAAGGTGCCGGCTCCAAGCACACAGCATCTACAAAGGGAAAAGTCTTATTCACAGATGGACATACCGGAAGCGGTGAAATTGACTTCCAAAACAGCTTAAAGCCCCAATGGAACATTTTATTCAAGAACTCCTACATCATTTCAACTGTAAGTTTGTCGGAAATTTAAGTGTATTTTCAATGTTTCTTAAAGCCCGGATTTATATTTCTCAACCAAAAAAAACCCGATCATCTTTTAATATCATGTTTGCAATAATAGTTTTAAGATTTATTATTGTTTACTGTATAGATAGGTATTTTGCATTTAACATAAGAGTTCAAGGAGCAGTCTGTTTTTATTTTCAGGAGCCAGAAAATTTATTCAGTGAATTCAATACAACTCTTATCCATGGGCCAGATTTTGAAACCAAAACAAATGTAATAACGTATAATTTAAGATCCAGTGGGATTTATGATGTAATAAATGAGCTGAAAGCCAGAGAGACATGTAAGTTATAACTGATGATTTGTTTTAGCCATAAAGTAATATAATAGTTTTCCCTAACCTTATAAATATACCTTATACCAGTGATCGCCAAACGGTTCCTCTCGTATGATGTTTTTCCCACATGCTCATATTGCCCACTAGATTATTAATATTTGTTCATTTTTTTATAATGTAATCTTTATGATGTATTGTATAATAAGTTATTGTTTTATACAGGTTATAAAATAATATAAATGAAAAAAAAAAAATAATAAAAAAACAATTATTAAAATAATAATTTTTGACTTTGCATAAATTTAAAAAAAATATTACAAACAGATATCTAACTACCGGAACTTATATTTCATGTTAGTAAAATGTAAATTCAAGTATTAAATGAAAAAAGTAACTCTAATCCGATTATAATATTACATACAAAGTGGGCAACGCTGAATATTATTTGTGAATACTAAATACCATAGATCCATGCTAAATTGGTAGAACAAAACAGAAAGTATCATAAATACATCACATTCTGTATACCTGCTTTTTTTGCTTGTTCAAAGTAAATGTACGGGATTGATTTACAAACAACGCAACGAATTGCTGCCATATGCTTTCTTGGACATTCAATAGAATACTCTAAAATATTCAGAAAAAATATCTGGTTATATCCAGTTGTGACAAATATACAGCTCTAATCGTTGACAAATTTGCTCAACAGTAATTAAAATAATATAAGCCATTTAAACGTATTCAAAAAACTGGAATTTTTCGCATATATTTGCGGGGCCGCGTTGGGACAAAAGGGTTAATGTCGTATTGAAAATCCAATATCCTGATGTGTTTAATCTTTTTCAGTCACCTATCCTCTTTATGAAATTCAATACACCAACGAAATCGAGTACAAGGATGATGAGAAGTTGTTATTATCATTCAATGGAAAGTATAAAAAACGTACCCTCGAGATAGTATTGGACATGGAAAGTAACGAAAAAGACGACATCAGCTCTGGAAAGCTTAGGGTAAAAAAAATACTGAATGTATACACCACATTAGTCTACAGCGGTATCTTTGATATTATGTAGAACTTTAAGTAATTGGAAGCAAACTGTCTGGGACCTGCGGTCAACACTAAATTCCACTTGTTTGACACGTATATTCTCCCAGTATAGTTATAGTTTCGTAAACCATGGTTTTTTTCAAATTTATCACCTGTTTCCGTTAAAAATATTTTAATCTCATTTCGAAGATTCTAAGGTTGAAAATTATCACACAAGAGAAGATCTCCATAGACTGATTATTAATCTTTTGCAAGAGTGAGACGACCGTAGAATATTTTGTTTCATGATTTTTTTTCTTAGAAGTGAAGTTGCTCCACCTGGCGCTATAGATCAGGGGTGGCCAAACTTTTGATCACTACAATCGACTTTTTTAAAAATTATAGACGCCGGTCTACCAACATCGTCTGTGTTAGGTGATCATAAGAACTGCTTGTCGCACAAGCTGTGTGGGACGGACATCAAAGATTTGTACATATCGACATCAAAGATGTGTACATATCGACAGGCGGGCAACTAAATAGTTACAGCGATCGACCAGTCGATCGCAGTTTACACTTTGGCGACCCCTGCTATAGATTATATTTTATCGCTATTGATCAGTAACATAGTGTTTCATCGCACCTTAGCGTCGCAGACAAGGTCAGACGATATTGTCTGATGCCATAGATCATTGCTGGCAGTGAATGACTTACGAACTAATAGGTCTTTAGATAAAAACACTCTAACGTGCAGAATGTCCATCGTGGCTTGTACTGTGTGGCACATGGTGCCGTCCTGTTAGAACTACATGTTATCGGTATTTATATCATCCAGTTAGTTCGCAAGAAGTGACACTTGTAATTGATTGGTAGCGCTCGCCGTTGACGGTTATGGCAATACCAGTTTCGTTTTGGAAGAAGTATAGACCGATGATTCCGCCAGGCTGAAATTCGCACTAAGCAGTGACTTTCTCGGGATGCAATTGGTGCTGGTGTATCTCATATGGATTGGTATCACCCCAAATTCGACAATTTTGCTTGTTCACATATCTATTCATAGAAAATGGGCCTCGTCACTAAAGACGATTTTTTTGGGTCAATTTCCAACTGCTCCAGAGCCCAATCAGTGAATACACAGCATTGTCTATGGTCGTTTACCTTAAGTTGCTGGGGGAGTTGGATTTTATACGGGTGCAGACCCAACCCCCAATGCAAATTTTGTCAAGTTGAAGTCACAGAATGGCCAAGTTCTTGTAAACGATGAGGAATTGACTGCCTTGGGTTTTCCTGTACACTCTCACACACAGCGGCAATGTATTCAGCAGATCTTGCGTTTCGGTGACATACTGGTGTCGGCCGATTATTTATCCAACCGGTTGATTTTTGACCACCAAACGTCGAATAGTCGACTCGGTAGGACAGTTGTGGCGAGGATAAAAATCACATATTGTGCGGATCGTTTCTCGAACGAAGTAGTCTCTTTGATAAAAATATTTGATGATTTGCACATGTTGTTCAGCGCTATAATATTCCATGGTGATTTGCTGTACTCTACTAAACAATTGACAACAATTCGACAATTGTCACTTTAACAACATGGCTGCTAAAGCCTAACAAATTTTGTGCGTCCCTATTGAAAGACCCTCTACAACAGGGTTTACCAACCTTTTTGGACCCTAGATCGCAATCTAAAATACTGGTAGGGCGGCGAGCACCACATTTTTTCAAAATCTCAAAACCAGAAACTTATTTTTTTTTTAGCTCACCGAGGAATTTGAAATCCTCAATTCCCTATACTTTTTCCCCAAAATAGCTCCGAAACTCGTTTTTTTTTAGTTCACCAAGGAATTTGAAATCCAAACTCCTAGGAATTTAACGATTTGATAAATTAGGAGGCACAGGGTTAGTAACCCCTGCTCTACAATAATTTATTTATATAAAGTACTGAAACTTTACATAAATCAGCGTTTTCCGTCAGTGCCATCAAAAGCCTTTCTGCCTGCCATCAGGTGGGGCGTGCGGTATAAGTAGCCAATAACTCATTAAATTTTAGTTGATTTTTCATTTAACATATTTTTAATTTTTCATGAAACTTGGTTGTCGAAACAAGGAATATTTAGTATCAATATATATTTCCATTTCGTAGGCAATTATGAACGGTGTGGGTGGAGAAATTTACTTGAAGACGGATGAAACAGATGACGACTTGACAAAGATCACCTCTTATTTGTTCTTAACTCCGGATAAAAAGTATGAAATGTTCACAACTATGAAAGGATTTGATTCTGACGAAGATGATGACAATATGGATATTCACTTTACTACAGTGGTTACATTTCCAAATAAAGTTGCCTCTAAGTGAGTATTTCATAACAATGATTTTTAATATAAACTCACAATAAAAGTATATTTCGCCTTGTTTTCAATTTGTAAATCGGGTTCAATTCTTGAAAACAAAAATTAGTCACTTCCAAGAATATCACTTTTTCTGAGGGCTATTAGTAATCTTCCAAAATAATTATGAATCTTTGATATCCTCAATTTTGGTATGCTTATGAAATAAGATTTTGCCGCGCGTGTGTGGGCTTAGACTTAACCTAAGCTAGACCATAGAAGAAACTTTTTATTTGTATCATAGAAGTTAGTAAAATACACAGCATGGATGTAAAGTATAATTATTTTTCTCAAAGTTTTGAAGAAAATGAAAAAATAAATATTTATTGGTTTCAGGTGTGATATAATGTTCTTTTCCAAGGAAAACTCAATCAAAACGAGAATGATATTATCAACAGGGGTCGTAACCTATTTCGAATTCGCTGCAAAGTTGGACAATGAAAATAATTTAGCAGACTTAAAGCTGTTCCTTAAAGATATTGTTATGGTCAAGGCTGACTATGCACTCAAACTCAATGATCAAAAAGCCGTATCAGTAATGTCTGTTGAATTCTATGAGGTAAGAATTTTGTATTGAGGAAATATTTTTAAGTGTTATTTATACAAAACAAAATAAAATTTCAGACATTAAAAAAATACTTTGAAATATTATCACATTTTTTTAAATGTCCTATTATTTTGAAGGCTATAACTATTTTAAGAAAATTAGTTGTATTGTTAAGTAAAGTGTTAATTAAAATAATAATTAAAATTATTAGTGTATTTAACAATCGGTTATGAAAGGCATTTACAGATAATGTTACAAAAAGTGGAATCAATACAAATAAATGAGTATATTATTATTTTAATACAATTTGAGTAGGGAAAAGAAATTAATGAAAATTTTAAAAAAATATTTTTTTTTATTTGTCACTCAAATTTGTCCTAAGCATCCGTATCCAGCATGGGTGAAATGAAATAGCTTTGAAAGTTTACTCTGTACCTAATATAAAAAAAAAATTAATTACCTATATTATATTAGTTTTTACATGCCTTAAAATGTTATGCCTTCAGAATGGTTGAAAATAAGCAAACATTATCTTTCAAGATATTAACCCATTGAGAAACAAATAACGAGATTATCAATGCTGAGAGTTTTTTCTTATTATTTAGACAATGTATGTTACTTAGAAGGACAAGCCATTAAAAGTTAAATAAATTATCAAACGTACACACGGTTTGTGTGGTGTAATATGGAGGCAGCGATGCCAAACAGAAAGAAGGTATTTTCTGTAACAATAGTTGGCATTTTGGTTTTCAGCTTGAAAGAGTTTACCAGATTGAAACCGAAGTCATAATCAACACGCCGAAGTTCTCAGGAGAGGTGAAAGCCTACACTGATTATAGCAAAAACAAAAAAGAAGTCTACAGATTTACAACTGCGAGTATTATTGAAGACAACAAAGTAGATTCAAAGTAAGAGCATACTTATAAAAGTTAAAAAACGTTATTTTTTATACAAAATAAAGATGGATAGCATAGTTATTCCATTTGTTATATTCCTATGAGTAAGTTGTGGACAGAATGATTTAGTATCGAATTTCGTTTTCATTCTCTCCATTATTCTGTGAAATTTCAATGTTTACTACCTTCTTCCGCAGGAACTTATTTTTCTACGGCACTGAGCAAGCTAAATTGAATGTAAAACTTTCAAAAGAAGATGAGGGAGGTTTTTATTCTGTCGAAGCTGATTTGATTGACTTCAATGAAACTAACTATAAGTTAACTTATTCACAGAAAAATGAAGAAGAGGATGATGTAAGTATAATAAATATATTAAATTCCTGAATTATTATAAACAAAAATGAAAACGAAATTATTGAAATTGAAAATCCAAAAAAAAAAATATAAAACATGACTTCATTTAAAGTAAACTTAACCTTTTGCACTCCGAAGGATTTTCAAAAATCTTACTAGCAATTTTAGGCGAAATTGCGAAAAATTATGTTTAAAGGAAATACATTGAAAAAAAGGGTTAGAATCTGTATATATATATATAAAACAAAGTGGGGTTATTTACATCACGTATATCTCGAGAATAGCTGCACAAATTTTAATGATCTTTGATTTATTGAGTTCGTCTCCGCCTAGAATAGCAGAATAAGCATTAAAACATCGGAAAAATATCACGGAGAAGAAATTATGAAGAAAATTAATATTCTCATACAGTTTTCAAATGACAAACAGCTTGAAATAATGAAAATGTCGTTGTATGACGATTTCATCCACTAGATGGCAAGTTGTTTCCAAAATTCATTTGTTTCTGCTTCTTTTGCATACGATTGACTTTTAAATAATTTTAAATTTAGAGTATGGATTAGAATAAAAAAAATCGATGATATGAAATGAAAACGAAAGAAAATTGGATAATATTGAAATAAGGTTATGTTTATAATTAGGTATGATAATTTTTTTGACAACAATGTTACGCTGTTTGCACGAACGTTGCTCTACTCTGAGATGCCACGTTATTACACTTGGAACGCTACATCGAAGAAATTTTAATGTCAAAAGCAAGGCGATGCGGTTCCTGATTACCCGAATGACTACTGATGCTCTTGGTCGCATTTAAACCGGTCCATCCAAAAAATGACGAATGCTTCTACTTGCATGTCAACAGCTCAATTTGCTTGAAACTGATACTCATTGGGACATGACAATCGCTGAAGAAATGGTTTCTGAATCTCCAAGTCAGATACGCACATTATTTTCTATCATTATTTTGACATGCTTCCCATCGAATCCCCGTGAACTGTGGAACAAGTACAAGGATGACATGTCCGAATTTTTGGTAGCAAATACAATCATCACCTAGGATGAATGGACAATGGCGCACAAATGCGCATTGGAAGCACTCAATCGAACTATGAAAGATCTGTGCAATGAGTTAAGATCTTTTGGAGGCGCAATGATTCTACTATTTGGCGATTTTCACTAAACACTACCAGTCATTCCAAGATCGACCGCTGCCAATGAAATAAACGCTTGCCTCAAATCATTGACATTTGGCGCTATGTGAAAAACTTCAGCTGACAACAAACATGCGAGTTGCATTGCTAAACGATCCATCTATCGAAGATTTCTCCAAGCAATTGCTGACTATCGTCGGTAACGACCGTGTTCCTGTTGACGAATCGAACGGATTGATTTCGTTTCCTCCGAATTTTAGCAATTTTGTCTCAACGAAGGACAGCGTCATCAACAAAATGTTTCCAAACATCTAATCACAAAAATCACAATTGGTTGAGTGAACGAGCAATTCTTGCGGCGAAAAACAAAGATTTGGATCATTAAAACTTCACAATTCAAAATCAAATCGTTGGTCCACTACATTCCTTCAAATTTATCAACCGTGTAACAAACGAAGACGACACAACCAACTATCCAACCGAATTAACACAACACTTTTTGATTCTGAGGCGGTCGGAAGTTCGTTGGGTCAGCTAGTAATTAAATAAAAAAATGTTTTATTTACTAAGCCTTTTTATTGTGTACATCAATGATTACCAAACTTATTATGCTCGTGGACCGCTTTCATAGCAAAAACCTAACCGTGGACCCCCGAGTGAAATAATAATGTTAATAACTTGAATGGTATTTTTTTTCCATGCCTGCTTACAATGTGGCGCAAATGTATCTTAACAGATGTTTTTCCGCGAGAACTGTTTGATAGTCAGTCGCTCAAACTCTCTTTTCCAAGAAAAGGATAGGGATAGGATCCCTAGATAGGATAGGTATTGAGACATTTTTTTTTTCAGTAACAAAATATTTTTTGCGACACAAACTTGGAATGCAGTATATTTTTCAACAGTCATCAGACTTTTCGCGACACATATTTGGGATGCGATCAATATTCCACTATGGGATGCGATCAATTTAGTGTCGCAAAAAATCTGATGGCTGTCGAAAAAAATATTGCATTCTGCATTACGCCGGGAATGGGTCGTCGACAACACTCGCAAAGAACATTCCAGGAAGCGTATGAATGGATGATTCATCGCAAAACGAGAAAGATATCTTTCCTTTGCCATTACCCAACATTCCAAATAAAAAAATAACATTCAAATAGTTCGAATAATATTTTAAATGGCTATACCAGAAAATGTTACATCGGAGTTCAAAGGGTTAACAATCATATCAAACGGAAGATGTACATACTTATATGGTACCCGATTGCTATTTTTACAAATAAAGTTCTATTTAATCGAGGATTCGAATTCTTGTTCACAAAACAACCGAAAGGATCTCAACATAAGTTACGACTGAATCATCAATATAGTTTGCATACTTTATTTCAATGCATCAACCGTGGCTGTCTTACGTTACCATTTAAAAACTTAAATTAAATTGCGCTATTTTCCATAATTTTATAAATCATTTTTTGTTCATTTTGAATCAGCTTTTAGTAATATTAAAAATAGTGCAAGTTTTATGTTTTTTTTAGACGTACAATACGGATATTCAACTTTTACTCGCAGAAGTTGATAATGATGGCACAGACAGCATAACACTCACTTGGAAGGTAAAACTGGATGACTTTAATTTAGAAAGCGGAGAAGGTTCCGCTTATGCATATCTGAACCTGAATGATTCTAATGGGGATATGTTAGCCTGCAATGTTTCCACAATGACTACAGAAACTGAATTGAAATCTGAGGTAGAATATAAGGTAATTTAAATTTTTGTTTTTTTTAATTCAACATATTATTAGAATACATTTACATCAAATTGACAGATCTGTTATTATGTTGTAGTAGTTACTTGATTTCATATTGTAAGTATTCACTACTCAAAAATTCTACATATGCCTGAATTCCTTCCGGCAACCTTTAAGGATTTCAATGAATCATTCCTCCAGAAGTATGCATTATTATTTTATGCTTACGGCTGTCGCCCTCGGCAACACGCTGATTGGATAGTGTTTTGTAATTTTTTTGAGATTTCTTCTACAATTTTCCACGTAATTCTTCACTTTTACTGTTGAGAATTTTTAAATTATAAATTGTATTTTTGGAGAATATGAATGAATACTGTTTCATAAAATACCCTCATTTTGTTTGTAAATTCTACAATTGAAGATCACTGATACATTTAGATAAAAGCATTTAAAATTTTTGAGCCTTACTTTAGACAAGTGTATTTGATGATAACTTCCACACTTTATTTGATGGTCATTTCACAAACACTTAAGGGATCTTTAAGCCTTGAAGCGCATATACCAGAAGAAGATTTTTATATTATACATATTTGTGAAATAATAAATTTCATATGTTTAATTTATTTAATACTAATAGCGGAATGAGACGCACACGAATATTTTTTTTTTTAACATGCTACGATTTTTTTTGGATTTAAGAAAAAACGATAAAAAGTATTCATAACTAAGCTTAAATCTAATGTATATAAAAATGATATTATTGTAGTGCAATAGGTGAACTATTGCTGTATTAAATCGAAAATAACGAAAATAAGGCGCTTTGTTTTTATGTACAAACTGTGCGTCTGTCTCTGGGAGTGGTTTATGATACGCATGCGGTTGGGAAATATTAAGCAGTAAAAAATATTTTGCAGTACATTTGTTAAAAATTAACTAGAATTGAATATTTTTTTATATATATATGTACAGCGAAAACTTCCTAATGCAGTGGCTACATTTAACAAAAAATCATTGAAAAAACTAAAAGAATAATTATCTCAAACCATGAAACTCAATGAAGAAGTTTTTGAAAAAAGCTTCATTTATTTATCATTATATGCTTACATGTTCACTACTTGTATGTAAACAACACGCTGCTTGTATATACAACAGAGAACTTGCCTTTGTAATCAAATCATTTAAAATTGCACAAAAACGAGACTAGTGAATTGTGATACATACTATAATGCGATAAATATAAAGTGTACTTGATATTGAACGAAAGAGACATTATTTTAAATTTAGTATTAGTATTTAAGTTATAATCACTCTTAAAATAACTATTTATAAATTATATTACTGCAGACTGTTAATTATTATTTTATCATCCAGTTCAGTCTGGCGGGGTCACTTCTTCCCACAAATGTGAGCTTGTATGGATGGTATGAAATAGAAGAAAACGAGGCAATCTTTGACATTGACTATAAGCTAAACGGAGAATGCGGACAAGACAGGTCGCTTGAATTCGTTGGAAAAATTTCTTACGACATCTCGAGCGAGTTGTAAGTATAAATAAATTTATTAATGTACTAAACCTATAATCCGTAATATATTACATTGATCGTGAAGTTGTTCGCCTTATGATAAGTTTATCGCAATTAACCCTTTCCACTCCAAAGGTTTTTCAAAAAAATTCCACCAGCAATTTTTAGTGAATTTGCACATAAAAAGATATTGATGTTATAAATAAATAATACAGTTTTGAAAAAAAAAATATGAGGATTTCTTACACATGATGTCAACTTACTAATCTGTCAACAACCAAACCTAAAAAAACTAAAACCATCCACTAGCCCCACAATCTTTGAAAAAAATCATTTTTTTTTTAAAAAAAAATTTCACAAAAAGACAAATAACTTTCAAACCGTTTGACTGAGCAAATCGAAAAATATCACAGCCGGACAACATATTTTTACGTAACCTCGGCGCGAGAACAACTGCCTTTGTTCTGTCGCTGCATTCTTCGCTTGCATCCCCAAAATATTCCATTCTATTGTTTACGCCAGGTAGTTGTCGCAAAGCGTCCCAACTTTCTAACATTCCTTAATTGCTCGACAAATCACGTATTTCGAATGGGTATTCAAGAAAAATATAGAAAAAAATCCTTCACACAAAAATAATCAAATCAAAATATGTAACCGATCATGTCGAGTGACACTCGACATTGGAGTGGAAAGGGTTAACTGCTGTAAATATATATATAAAGAATTTCAAACTCGAGCATTATTCTGCAATAGTTTTTTTTAATTTGACCAAAATCTTAATTTTCAGGCTTAAAAACAATTTATACTTTGAAGGAAATTTCCCGAAAAATTACTACGGGCAAAAGATTACATTTGAATCTGAGGACGAAGTCGTTCTTGCCAAAGAGGTGAGTATCACAGTTGTTAAAAGTTATTAACAATAATGTGAAATAATGGTTTAATACCTCCCAATAACTCCCAAAATACTAACAATAAATTTTGCATCTCATGCAATGCTATAATATGAACCACTAGAAACGTAAAAGAAAAATATATTCATACATGTTAATACCAAAAAATGTAACATAGTTCTTAAAATTGAAATTGAGCACAGAATAACTCATCCAGTATCATAGAGTAATGTAAATTTTAAGGGTTGAATTGTTTCGTGTCATTATAGCGTCAATTTTTTTAATACGTAGGGATACCTCTATGAAGAAATCTTAGTGAGCGCCAAATGTGGTATTGACGGGAAAATGTCCTCAGTCATTGTTTCATATGATATTAGCGGAGATAGGAAGATTGGAAACTTAAATCTTCAGCTTCCTGAAGTGGCACCGCTAATGTTGGAAATGGTTCATCAAGAAGATTTCAATTCTGAAGGTAATAAATAGTTGTAATGAACACTATATTTTTAGTATTATATTTGAATCATTTAAATTTTATACCATTCCATTAGATTTGTCACTAAAGACCGGAGCTGTGGAGTTGTGATGAAATAAGACGACTCTGACTCCAACTCCGACTCCATGGCAATTTAATACACAATTTTTTTAGAAGGATTCGAAGTTATTAGTTTTTTTTGAGAACATCTCCAGTTATAAAAGATTCACCTTTTGGCGTCTTATATTTATCATATCAATAAAACACCTAGTTCTTATTAGTTGGTGTTCCTATGTCACATCGATGATAACTTCCTCACATTTTCGTGATAATTGATTCTCATAACCATAATTCGACTGTGGAAAGGAAAAAGGATGTAACCCACAGTTTCTTTCGATAATCATAATGTATATAACTTGATACACGTTCTATCAAAGAGATGTTGCTGAATAAGTATTATAATTTAACTTTTAAGTTTGAAAAAATAAGGACCTTACGAAAATTGAGATCATGAAAAAAGACTTAAAAATAGGTTTTTTTGTTAAGTTAGGTGTGGGTTACGTCCATTTTCCTTTCCACAGTCAATATGTAATTACAAAAAACCTACAGATTTTGCAATTATTTGCGTGAATATTTTTCCAATTAAGATTATTTGAAATTATTGTCAAAAGAGTTTTAAAACAAATTCAGATCGACAACAAAATGTTGTCGCTTATATTGTAACCACATATAACTCTTAACTTTTTTATTTGTTCTGATCTCCTTTTTGTATTTATACATATCTTTATTTTCAACCTGGAACACATTAATTAATTATTGCAATACCAAACGTAATTAAAAAGTTTTTTTATTTTTGCAGTAATATTGTTTTTTGTCTCTTCTGCCAAATTTACCATTATTCGATATGAGTGATCTAGGCGATATGAGTGAGTGGCGACGCTATGTAGTTGGTAGACTTAATGATAATAATTATTAATTGTTTTTTACATATCGGTACATCAGTTCAAGACAGGAACGAGTCAAAATAAGCGATATTGAGATATTCACGTTTTAAGTTTTGAATGAGCCTATGATATGTATTGATAAGTTAAAATTTCATAAAGAAACTTCTGCGATATCTCGAGTAAAGTATTGAATAAAAGAAGTTCTTTTATGGAAAAACGTAGATCTCGGCATGACGAATCCAATGATGTTAATAACTCAAAAAGTTGTTTTTTTGACTTGTTCCCGTCTTGATCTGGTGTAACGATATGAATGATACAAACAACAGTCATATGTGTCGTTCATATATAACATTACGGTTTAACGGTTGAAATGGAGCCGTCAGTAAGCAAACATGTTAACTGACAATTCGAGTTCAATTATGAATTTGAATGAGAAAAAAACTACATATCCACAGATTCAAATTGCATATTGAGTTTTGTATAAACATAACGACGGTCCATTTGACAGATTGGGTTATGCTCGGTTCCAAATGAAGGTTGTTCTGATGATTTTGTTTAAAATCATTATACAGCTTTATGTGCATATTTTTTTAAAAGTCAATACTTATCCATTTGCTTGAACAGATGAATTCTATTATAATTTAGGTAATGAGCTACATGCATCATCAAGTATGGCCATCACAATGAACAATGAAGAGGTGTCTTTCAATTCTACTGGGTACACGGTCTATCCGCTTGGAAATCAAGGGGAATATAATGTAGCAATTCATCTACCGGAAAAGTGGGGACATAAGTTTATCAAAACGAATATTGTTTATTTGGTAAAAATACTGTATTTTATTGAATAATATTGAGATATTTGAAGTATAACCCACAATGAATTCCCCGTTTGTAATCACAAAAAATACACATAATGACGACATTGTCACCATTAGATAAATTTTAAGGAGCATTAAAATACTTGGAGTGCTGAGTCATTTTTTTTATATTCAGAATGAGCGCCATCGCGCTCCTCAGCACTCTAATAGTTAAAATCACTTTAGTGTTAGGGCTCTTGTGGTAATAATCATTTTGTGTTTATGAAACTTTACATTAATATACACAGAATATTTTTGAGTTTGTACTAATAGATATTTTTATTCTTCAACAGCACGATGATCGCAAAAATTTCAATACCAACATAACAGTTGATCTGGATGACAAAATATACAATTATGTCACAGCGTTCAATTTCACGAGAGATGAAATCCTTCTCCTTGATATTAAAAAGACATATCCTGATTCTCGTGTTGAAAGGTAAACACTTCATATTATTTTTATTTTTTTTCTTATCCATGTCCGCTCCCAATGTGGAACATATGGCCTCCTAATGGAGGTATTTCAACAGAAGTTTTTTCTACGAGGAATAAAGCTAGGACAGGACTAAAGGTTAACTAATCTAGTTAACTAGAGGTTACGCTACGCTCGGTTGTTGAAGGATCAGAAAAGGTGGGAAGAACATCAAAAACACCCATGCCTTCCAACAGAAATCGATAAATCAATCAAAAAAATGCTGTTAGTACTGAGATTCGAGCCCATGAGGTCTGGCAAGGAAGCACACAACGCTTACCGCTGTGCCGTAGAACTCGACAAATATATTGTTACCATAGCTTGATGATCGAATGGCTGGTGATCCCATGTGGGCACATCTATGCTAGTGGATGTCCTCATAGCAAATTATGGGAAATCTCAAACACAGCAAGTCCATCTGCTGGCCTCCCCGCGGCGATCATCGGGCAATGCAGTTTCGACTGTAGCTAAGGGCGAACCTTCCGGCGCCTTAAAACCGGTCTACTGGCTAAAGAAAGGAAATCCCTGACAGAAAAACCGGGTTGACCCAACCTGCAGAGCCCTCGTGACTCAGGCCTCGGAAGCGCAGGGTTAATCACCCTGCCTTCTTAAAACAAAATGATTACGATAACACCATCGCAGATGCCTCGGACACCTAGCTCTGCCCAGCGACAACTTGGCAAGAAAACGGACACGATACTCTCCAACAACCACTCTATGCGCATAGGCTCATACAACGTGCGTACTATGTGCACCCCAGGAAAGGACCTACACGCCACTCGCATCATGCAAACCTACAAACTTGACGTTTTAGGGCTGAGCGAGGTGCGTTGGAAAGGCACTGGGAAAAAGTTGTTGGAGGGCGGATACACACTTATATATTCAGGCCAGGAGCGTTATCACCGCCAGGGAGTGGCAGTATTGATGTCGGGGAGGGCAGCCCGATGCCTTGTCAAATGGGAACCCATCTCAGAACGACTGATACGAGCCACCTTTCGGACGACTGACAGCTCGGTAACTGTCCTCCAGTGCTATGCCCCCACCGAGGATGCCAACACACAGGCAAAAGAAAATTTTTATAACTCTCTCCATGCGGCAATCTCCACAATCCCTCACAGAGACTGCGTAATCGTAATGGGGGATCTCAATGCGAGAGTGGGAGTTGATCCATTGCTTGGCCCCTCAGTGATGGGAAGGCATGGCCTCGGTGTAGCCAATGACAATGGTGTGAGACTCATCGAGCTTGCCACTATGAATGAGCTCACCGTTGGCGGCACAATATTCCCCCACAGAGACATCCACAAATATACGTGGACCTCTCCTGACGGTTGCACAAAAGCACAAATTGACCACTTTCTCTACAGCACGTCTCACCGAAGGGAACTTCTCGACGTCCGAACCTACAGGGGTGCCGATATATACAGCGATCATGAACTGCTGGTCGGTAAAGTCCGTCTCAGACTCAGACGCCCAGTAAGGCACCCAACACGAAAAAGAACCGACATCGAGAGGCTACAATCTCCTAGAATTCGGCTAGACTTTAACGTCGCTGTGAGAAAGAACATCGTCGACTGTGCTAATGACCGGCAAAGTCCACGCCGCAACCCCATCGAATTAGAATGGTCCAGCATAAAGAATGCAGTCGCGTCAGCCGCGCATGAGGTGCTTGGAGTCAGAAAAAGTACCCAGCCAAAGTGGATGTCTGACAACATGTGGAAGAATATTGAAGAGAGAGCCCGGCGTAAAGCACTGAGGGACAGTGAGACGAACCCAAATCGAGTCGAGGAACGTCGGACTAACTATCAACTCCAGGATAAGATAGTCAAAAAGTCTGTGCGACTTGATAAACGCCGATTCCTGGACAAGCAAATCGAAGCAGCAGAAGTGGCATCACGTAGGAATGACACAAGAAGACTTTTCAAAATAACACGTGAAATTTGCGGCAGACGGCTGCCAACCGCGGGGCCTATCCGTAGTCCCAGCGGAACGATAGAGTCGAACGTAGAGCGTGTCAAAAAGATCTGGAGAGATCATTTCTGCGGGGTGCTTAACCGCCCCCCTCCTTCGGACCCCTTTGATATACCCAATGAAGCCACAATTACGGAAATTCCTCGAGCGTCGAACATTCCTGACTATGCGCCGACACATGCTGAGATCTCCTCGGCTGTGCAGCGCTTAAAAAACGGGAAGGCGCCGGGCATGGATGGTATACATCCAGAGTTCCTAAAGTACGGCCTGGAGGCGCTTCTGCACCCCCTGCACCAACTTCTTAGTATGGTGTGGGCGCAAGAGCGCTGTCCGAGGGACTGGGTTAATGGCGAGGTAGTCACAATCCACAAAAAAGATGACCCACTGTGCTGTGACAACTACCGTGGCATAACGCTGCTCAGCGTACCTGGCCCCCAATATAAAGCTATGCGACCTCGAGTATGCAGACGACGCTGTTATATTTGATAAATCTGTCGAGGGTATTCAAGAGACAATGGATAGACTGCAGAGAAACTCATATCGCATCGGTCTTAAAATCAATGCGAGTAAAACCAATGTACTCTGCAACAGTGCCTGTCCGGACCCACACTACCCTTTGACGAGCGCCGGTCAAAACATCGAAGGTACACATCACGGGAGATGGCAATACGTGTAAAGAGCTCGCGATCCGATTAGGGATAGCTGGAGCAACCTTTAACTCAATGCGGAAAGTCTGGGACTCACGGCTGTACTCGGTCAGAACCAAGTGCCTCCTATTCAACGCATGTATCTTGACAGTGCTGCTTTACGGTTGCGAATCATGGCACCTTACGAAAGCGCAGAGTAACCGTATACTGTGCTTCGAAAACAGATGCCTGCGACGAATGCTAGGGGTGAAATGGTCTGACTTTATCAGGAATACGGAGATAAGAGAGCGGACTAACCAGCCTCTTATCACGTCCAAAATAAAGAAACGGCGGTGGACCTGGCTTGGACACGTGTTGAGGATGCCTGAAGAGAGCCTGAACCCTGCCTGTCTCTTCTTCCGACCGGATGGATCCCGGCGTCGTGGAAGGCCACTGATGACTATCCACAGGATGTACTCGGCGGAGTTACGGGACGCTGGGATGACCTGGGAGGAGGCGAGGAGAATGGCTGGAGACAGAGAATTGTGGAGGAGCTTCGTGGTGACCATATGCTCCGTATAGGGAGCGGATATGGATTTAAAAAAAAAAATAGCTTAAACTTTACACTAAAATTTATAGTGAGAATTTTTTAGATAAATTTTTGATTGATTTCTTTAAATTGGCAATCCTCTTTTTAGCTTAAAAAAATACATGACGCCTTATTACATTTTGAGTAAAAATACCATGATATTTCAAACCAGGACTCTGGAATTGTGAACTCCAAAGTCGGCATTTACAAATGGTCCTTTTTTAATTTGAGATATATGAAAAATTTTATGTGTCAATTATGTATCAATGCGGGATTATTTAACATTGTTATTAAGGGTTCTTGGCCGGAACCATGAACAATAAACGATCCATGCGGGAAAATGAACAATACGAGAACGGTAGATTAGGTTTCAACTGTACCTTAAAATAAAAGTTTAAATTGAAATCTAAATATAAAGAATGATTTGAAAAAAAATGTTATATATATGTTTATAATTGTTATGCTCAGGTTCTACATCAAGGCTGACAATTTATCTAGCCAGGATTTCCACGGCCAAGTTATAGTGAAGAACATTGAAGACTTCAACTTAGATCTAGATGTTGATGGCAAACTGAAATCTACTGAGGACTTTAAGTTGATATTGGATATCGATTGTGCCGAGGCTTCCTTTAATAAAGTTCACTTTCAGGCTGTCAGTGAGCTCGTTGACGGACATCAACATGTGAAGATCGTTGCCACAGAAGATGAAAAGAATCTCCTGGATGGATTGTAAATTTATTTTTTAATTATTTAGTTTAGTTATAAGTAAAATTGTTTCGTATTTTTCTTCACTCTCTCACTTCCATTTACTTCCACTGTAAAAAAAAATATTGTTATGGTTTAATTGCTTCATTATTTCAGTTACGATGTAAACAAAAGTCATAAAATGAGCAAAATTTATCCAATATTTCTACAGAATCATTGTCAAATATATCAGACTTTAAATTCATCTTTACATCACTCAAGTATTCGAATGTCTACCTACCGCTCATGTAAAATTTCATAGAATTGTAGCAGTAGCTAATGGACATATAAAATAGTTAAAGCGAGTTAAAATTATTCAGTTCTGAGTATTGTCTACGATCTTTAAGTTTTCAAATGATGTTATTTTAGATACAATTATTTTAAATTGTTATTTTCAGATTGAACTACAAAATTAACGTAGTAGAAGGGGCTTTACACATCAATGGAGATGGTAAATTAACATTCCGAGGAAAGGAGAAATCATCAAAATTCCAGTATACATACCTCAATAATAATGGAATCTATGTAAGTAAATAGTTTCTAAAATAGTGATATTTTAATGATTACGTTACAACCAAAAATAGTATTTAAGTCTGTTAATCATTTTCCTTATATGAAAATATTGCTGTTTTAAATGTTTTAAAACAACTATAGTCATAAGTATTGATGGTTCAAAGCAAAGATGTGTTATATTAATTAACCGCTTCAGTACCGTAAGGACACTGGTGGCCGCTACATACGAACGGCGTGAATACTTTAATGGCACTGAAGACCACTAATGTAACTTAAAAATAATAAACTGTTTATATCATTTTATAAGTAAACTTTTAATATTCATAAATTCAGTCCTATTTTTTAAAACTATTCAAAAATTATTAAAAATATGCGGTAGGTATGTGAGTGAATGTTTTTTAGCTTAAAACATCGCGGTACTGAAAAGGTTAAGTCAATATCGAGCTAGTTCAGTAAAATTGTTTTATTTTATCACTTGTGTGAACATTTGACTGTTGATTTTGAAAAACTTGTGATTTGGGTATATCACATTTATGCTTAAACTTTCCTTTACTATGCAAAAAAAGCACAAGGTTCTGAGCTGTGTATCCGTTACACATCAGGCAAACGGGAGTGAATCATGACAATTATATAACATTACTACAGTAGTACTACATATAATTGTCATGATTCACTCCCGTTTCCCTGATGTGTAACGGCTACACAGCTCAGGAGCTTCTGCTTTTTTTTCATAGTAAGGGAAGGGTTAAAAACAATCATTATGATCTTTGGAACAGCATTCAATATTATTATTATGTTTTACGAGTATTTTCAACGAAATAATAAACTATTGTTACATTCCTCAATTAGGTTACATTTGACGGAGCCGTTGAAGGATACAAATTCAAGCTCGATCACCAGAATTTGAAGAATTACTATAAGTTCCTTTATTTATATCAGGTTGATGGAATCGATCACGCAACTGTCAGCTTGGAGTCTAAGATCGGTAAATTATAATAATATATTTTAAAATTGTGAAAAATATTTGATTATACCAGATAATAATTGCCAATGAGCAAAATATTTTTTAATCGCTTCATAACCAATGATGTAAGTCACTCGAGATCGACTATAGGAGAAAAGATATCAAAAACAGTCATTTCCAGGATTACAAAATTAAATTGAAAAAATCTATAATTGATATTGCCCTTGCACTTTGGACCGCGAACATAGATCAATCTGATCGCTATCGTAGAGCTCTCATTAAAGCAACATTAACGAGCAAAGCATTTTTTTTTGAACGAATAAAGCATTTTTTGAAATATAAGCAAAGACTTATATTTTAAAAATTTTGCTAGTCTTGAGTCTCTGGTTTTCTGGTTTTCTGGGGAAATAATTTTGGGTTGTCTCGACATAGATTTCCTACAAATGACCCGTGTGAAGTCTGCTGAATTTCTGAACATCAACGTCGATCTGAGGAAAATTGGATTCCCCACTGAATTTGGATTGTCGACAAAAGCTGAATTTAACCAACCGATTCCGGTGTATTCTATGGTCGCCCATGCGACGAGAGATGATCGATATTATGCCATAGAAAACACTGTCAAAAAAGATAAATCAAGTAAGTTGAGTAGGGTTGTGTATCTTTTAAAAAAAATTTGGTGCACAATTACATATATTATTTTGTTTCATATTTGATTTGCAACATGATTTTTTTTGTAATCTCATTGCTGATGATTCAATTCCATATCTTACAAAGGTGTGCCTCTTTCAACAATCTTTTGGGAGTGCTGAAAATACATCTGAATAGAAATAATCAATTACATATCATTATTATTGTTATCAATAAGCTCTTTATTTAAGCACTGTCATTCTTTGTTCTATTCAAAAGTGTTGATTTGAGTATGTGGTAAAAAAAATTACACCAAAAGAGACACAATTGTAGCAGGAGAATGTTAAACAATGATAATAAATAGGGATATAATAAATAATCGAATGGTAGCATTAAGCAACAAATACATAAAATAAATAAAATGTGTTTGTTTAACTTTAAAGTTATCAATATGATGCCACAATTTGACACGCAGTCTGGGCAGTCGCGTAAGAATTATATTTCAATGTATTTTATGTTACAGGGGTCCAGACATTGCTAAAAATAAATCTGCCGACCCGAGAAATCAACATGGAGACGTCGAATACGTATTCTTACAGTCTAGCTAAAAGCTATAGGAGTCCGCTGTTAGGAGAAGTGATCATTTATTTGAATAAAACAAATCCGCAATCAAAGACTCATTTCAAAGCCAGCCTCGACTTTTTCAACAATGAAAAATATCAACACAGTCTCAATGGAGAAGTTTTCTTTGTTCATCCCGGTATGAAAAAAGTAAGAGAAAGTCATAATAAATATTTATGCGTTAAAAAATGAGAAAAATATATTTCGGCTAACTTTAACGAAGCGCTTAATGTCATGCGTAATATTTCTTTTAACAGGATTGGAAAATTGAAATGGAATCTAAGAGTGATCTCAAGAGTTATCAAGCTGACGCTAAAGTCATAATCGATATCTTCAAACAGCCAGATCAAAGACTCATCGTGTTTGGAACTCTAGCTCCGAAAATTTCAGATGACCGCAGCTTAGGATTTGAAGCTAAACTTGAATCCGATGGAAAGGTATTTTAACATTTTAACAACTCTATTGTCATAAAAAAGGCAGTTGATTTCTTTGATTTATGTTGTCAAATGAATTGACTTGACGACATTTACAATGCAGACATTTAATATCCAAAAATAAAATGTCAAAATGAAAGAAATAACAAGCGACATCATAGTAGAACTCTAACCGCTGTGCTGCGACGACTGACTGACTTAAAATGGATAAAATATCCAACACATTAGCTTTTGTTGTAATTTCAAAGATTTTTATTATTCATTGTTATAAATAAAAAATATTGTATTGACATTTTGCAGTCGACGGGTCTCGACATAAGTTACTTTGGAATTGTAGAATTCCAAATGTCCGGTTACAACTCACTCAAATTGGAAGCAAACTCATCAACGGCAGTAGGTACACAGATGCAAGACTACAAATTCCACTACTCCTTTGATCCCAGCCAACAACAATTCTCTGTGAGTAGATATTATATTTCTTCCTATCGCCTTATTGATCATAATTTACAGATAAAACTCAGCGATGAGAAGAGAATTTATTAAAAAAATTGATAGGGCTTCACTCATTACTGAATAATTTTTTGGATGGATTTTTAATTTTGAGAGTATTGCATACTGGATTTTTTTTTGATAATGTCGTATTGTAGAGTTAATTATTAATAAGTTGATATTTTGAGTATTAACGTATTTTTTAGCATAACTAGAAGTTTTTTTAATCAAATTTCTTCTAACAACTTATTTAATACCTTATAATGTAATTATAAACATAACTAATAATGAAGTTTGCAATCCCGTGGTAAACTAACAATTATGTGACACATTTATCTTACACAATTTAACACTTTTGAGGGATGAGCGATGTGTGACAAAGCTTAGGTATAATGTCAGTTAATAAATATAAAGTAAGAGACATTTTCTTTGAAAGCTATCTTTTTTTATTGCTCAGTTGATCTACAAATTGACAGTTTTCTTTACATTCGAAGATAGAAATGCACGCTGAGATGAACTTTTTGATTTAATTCATACTTTAATATTAAGCTTGAAAATCTATCCAAGATATTTTTGTTGTTTTTTAATGTTTGATTTTTAGATGTTAAGATTAAGGTCTCCGATCCTGGGACCCCATCTTATTCTGTGATGGCGAAATCCCAGGATTGTGACAGTACTAGTCCCGGAACTTTGGGATTGAAAAAATTACAGAGAGTTGAGCAAGATCTAAAAATAAAAAGAATGTTGCAAATTTAGGCAGATTTTGGATCCGAAAATTCTTGGAAGAGCTAAAAAAAAAGCTCTCACGCTGTTCGTTTTCGGAAATGCGCAAATTTCTGGGTTTTTGATATCAACATGAAATTGTTTAAAAAATCCCATTTTTTCAAAATCGGCTAGATTTTTTTTTTTGTTATTGGAATTGGAAAAATTGTCAATCCCGAAATCCCAGGATCACAAATAGAGTAGTTAAGATAAGTAGTGTCCCTGAATACACTGATAAGTTTTGATTTATTTTAAATATCAGTAGATTTCTTAATATTGGTAATAAAATATGATTATTTTTTGGCCAAATTAACTCATGATTACATATTGAACTATCCAATCTGACTGAAGTTATCCAAAATAACGGTAGTTAAAATTTCAAAGGCGATAATTTTCCCCCAATTCTACTAAAATTGGTTTTAATATATATAATTTTTTACACCATGTTAATAGTTAATGAACTTAAAATTATAGGTAAAATATCCAGCTGGAGATTTGGTGAACTACAAAAATATGTACAAAATGGATGGTGATAGCACACAATCAAAAATTAATTGGCAAAGCGAGTTGATACTATACAACAACCTAACATACAACTGTAAAGGAGACTATGATTCTCATAATGGCACGCATGCAAACTGGAATGCAGTTATCGGTCGTGAGTAGTTTATTTATTTATAAGCTAAATTAAATTCTTCATTCCTATTTGTCTTTAATAATACTGAATGTAATTTAAGATTTCGACCGAAGGTGCTTGGTGAAATTTCAATATGAAATTTGAATCATTCAAATTATGTACATTCACACAGTTTTGTCACTAGCGAACCGGATAAGTTTGGTGAAAAAACTTATCATGCCATGTAACTCCGAATTAATTTCTTTCGACGAGGTCAATTTATTTACTAAGGTACCATTCAACAATTGCACGTAGAGTCAACCCTAAAGAGTTACTCAATATTTTAGACGTTTGCCAGAATGACCAGAATTATTTTCAATTTGACAATAAAATCTATTAACAAAATGACAGCCTTGCGATGGGAAACTGTTTATCACCTGTTATTATTTTTAGCTGAGTTTTATATGAACTATTCAGAAGATAGAATTTTTAGAAACAAAATAGAAGCCAAACTAATCCGAGCCATTAATGAGAAAGCTTGTGTGAATGTACATAATTTGAACGATTCAAATTTTATTCTGAATGTCTTTCTATTTCTAAGAGTTACTTTATAGTAATGTCCACATACTTGACGTGTAAATGACACTTATTGTATTTAATATTTGACCTGTAATTAATTTTAAAGCATAGCCTTGAAGTATTTTAACTCGCACCGTTGCAACAAAAATTATGTTTTGTTGGAGAAAAAATATCAAAAATGATGCATTTTGGTAATATTATTCTTCTTTTTGGTGGTTAATGTGTGCACACAGTTTATTTTAGAGAATGAAACACAATAAATCAAAAACTTGGTTGTTAAATATGTTTTTGTATATTGTTTTTCGCCTATTTGAGACGCATTATCAGATTTAACATTGTAACGGGTTTACGAAGTGAAATAACAAAATTATCAAATTTTATTTTTTATCAATATGTATTTCCACAAAGTTACTTCCGAATCCATCGAAGATATTTTATTTCATTTAATAAACACTTTATTTTATTTAATAATTCTGTCCAGCAATGGACTCGGCTATCGACTCGTAGACCAAATGATAATTTGGCGGTTAGAATTAGAGAAGGTTGCCCCTGCCTGCATAAACAGAGTTGACAATTTATATTTGATGTAATAAAACACCATAAAAAAGTATATTTGTGGGATACTTATTTTCTTAGTACACGCAGCACTTTTATAAATTTTTGTTTTTGTTTGAAGCCGATGGGATTCTATCATTATCAGCGTCAAGTCTACTAGAAAAAGGAATGGGACTCACCGCTAAGTATAGCTATGGCAATGAAGATTATCCTCTTTTCAACATTGGATATGAACTTTCCAACGCCAAGTCTCCGGTTTCCACTTACGAGGGAAATAAGCTAGGCCTTAGAAAGTTTTTCGTATGTATCTTATCAGCTTAATAATTCCATTGTATATTTTTTTTATAAACTGGCATGAATAAGCATTTCTTCACTGATCTGACGATAAGTATCTATCTGACTTTCAGTGAAATTTCCAAGGGATAAAAAAATTGTTACTGTGTGAATATTACTTTTATTTTTTAAATGAAATAAATTAACAATAGTACTAATTAGGGATTCTGAAGTCTCGGGTTTTTCAAAGTCCCGGGAAACGAGACATGATAAAGTCAAAGTCCCGGGACTTCCCGGGACTTGGGACTTTTATTTCCCCTTCAATAAAATTATAAATTTATTAAAATTAAATATTTGTATGTATGTACTAAAAAGGGATGATAACGGTTCATGTATTGAAAAAATAACAATGAATTGGGTAAAATTATGACCGTTACTTCACAAATCACAATACAGCTTTTATACCTTTTTTGTCCTATTGAGACATTGGTAACTTTTTACAATAGTGAAAAACATTTGTAAATAAAACAACATCAGGTATGAACACTTGATTATATTATTTTTTAATTTGTTTTTGCTACAGTTATATTTTTAATACGATTATGTATTGATTTAAACAAATTTCTAATAACATAAATGAAGATATCTTTCTCCCAAACGTTTTTTAATATTTCGTTTCAATTAAACTATTTTTTTTGAGCGTTTTTTACGCAGTTAGACGTTTTTTTTTCATGCGTACTTTAAAAGGGCGGCGAAAGTATGCGTTAATCAAAAAAAATACATCTTTTGAACACATTTATTTATTAATAATAAAAATATTAAATTAATTCAATAATAAAGTCACAACCTCAAATCATACATAGTATGTATTATTTACACAAAAGTTAATATTTTATTTTTGCTTATCAAAATATGCTTTTAAAAATAATAATGAATTTAATGACGAATCAGACAGCCGATTTCTTATTTTTGTAATAAACGTTGTTTAACAAACGTTCTCCAGTTGTTTTTAAAATCTTAAATTCGTTTAGTTGTTTCGTTTTTAATGGAGAAATCTTTTGATTTTTTGTAATCTGTCTTTTTAATTCTTCTTCCAGCGACAGTTCTGCAATTTGTAGTAAATTATCTCCGTATTTCAAATATATTATTGTGGAGCATTTGTCAAAATCTTTCGTGTATTCTTTTCGAAAATCAATTAGTCTCAGCAGAACGGTTGGTAATAAAACATTTATAAGCTGCCTTGATTTATAACTTTCTAGAAATAACTATTGGTTCCATTATTTCTTGGAATTATGTGCGATTATCCCATGCTGCAAAAATAGTTAAGCGAACACGTGTCTAAGTTTTTTTTGTATTTCTGCATGTCTCTCTCTACCCATTAAAATGGTTGTTTCGTATTACAATATATAAATAGATGTTATTTGAAACTTCTACAATTATAAATCCAAACAGCTGTTTCTTTTATAAGATCCCTGTTATATATGCATACTTAATTTTGTTAAAACCCCGGCATTTAATCCTTAGCCTAAATATAATGCATTTTTTTCAAAACTGATCCCGCGGATAGACACCAATGTAACTTTATTTTAAATCAAAATTAACTTTTTAGGTCACATTAGCGATTGCTTGCATCCAATTTTTATTTGTTCGAATGGTTTTTTCAAAATTAAAAATGTACAATTTGGCTGTCTTAAGTCCCGGGACTTTGTTGTTAAATGTCCCGGGACTTAAGACAGCAAAAAACGTTAGACGTCTCGACACAGAATCCCTAGTACTAATACAGTGATTTAGCGTTGAAAATATGGAAATATTTCCATTTGATCTGTCACCAAATTTAATATAAAATTATAGCAATACCCAAAGTTTGTCAAAACTGCAAATGAATATACTATTGCCAGTTCTCCGATAATGTAATTTTAGTGCAATTATGAAAAGTAAACTGATAAAAATTGATAAATAATTTTCCTGTTTTGAAATCAACCAATAATGCTCGTGATAACGAAACTGGTTCTGATATTTAATATAAAAGCATGCGGAATTAAAACAAAAAAGTTAATGTCTTTCAACAAAAATTTTATGTGATAAATGAAAGATTATTCATAACAAATAATGACCTTAATTTCAAGGGAGGCATGGCTGAAAACGGTAGAGCTATTAATAGCGTAAGAAATCAATTCAACGATGACAATAACAAAAACACAAAGAATGTAAAAGCTGCTCTGACAGCTTTTATCTCAGAAACTGTAACAAGTCTCCAAACAAACTATTTTAAAGAGGAGATGGTTGCAATACTCAATGAAATCAAAGCCGACAGTTTCCTGGAGAAAATGGTAAAGCCATTGTGAGTAGCCACTTATCATATTCATTATATATTTACAGTGAATCCTTTATTTAAGCGATTTGAAATGTTCCGCTTATGTCGAGTAATGCTTTAAATCAATAAATATGTATGTGTTTCAGATGTTTGTATCAAGGAATAGTTACAGAAAACAGAATAAATAGATATAAATTTTCATCCAAGTAAAATTTCTTTAGTAGGTTTTTACAGTATAGACATAATTATTTTTACGATAAAAAATGATATCCTAAAAAAAGCGATTATGCACACATAATATAATAAATATGAACAATTATATTGCAAGAGATCACAGACTACTGATAAAACGAGTCTGCTTTTATTTAATTTTCAAAGTATTTTTCACAGTGATATTTTAAAATTACAAATCCGAAGTAAGTATCACAGTATATACTGTAAGTTGAGGACTTACTGTATATTATGATACTTCTTTCATCAAGCATTTTGCCTACCAACATTTCGCATTGTCCCTCATTTATCATTGCTAATATGTCTGTATTGCAAGAACATGTCAGTTTAAATCTTTAAGATTTTGTGTAATTTTTTTCATATAACCACAGGAAAAATAAATGTTAATTATTTATTTTTCACTTTTATTTAAATGTGACACGTATGTGTAGTTTTAAGCTGTTTGCTGTCCATCACGCATATATACAAAATCTAGAGTTGGACCTTGCACATTCATTTTGTGTATTTACCAGGGTTACGGAGCCGGGAAAAAATACAACTCCGACTCTGACTACAAATTTATTTTTTTATTAATTTTTGTTTAACTTACATATCTGTTTACCGTCAGATAATTCTCGTTACTGCAATAATTCTAGTACATTTCACCTATCAATAAGATGAAATGACTAATATTTTTCAATATCTTGAAATTATTTTTCTCCAATTTTTTCGATTCTGACTCCGACTCCACAGCACTGATATTTGCAAATCGCCTGACATTTAACACACAGATGAATATCTGAATAGTATTTATTGTATTTCATTTTAATGTTGTCACTTCCTAAATAATTCTTAAAATTTTGTGCGTGAGAGAATAAGTCGCAATCGCAATGCTGAAAATATTCTGATCTGCATGATTGTATTGTGTTGTTTATTTCCAGTGAAACATACATGAACTTCTGGGCAAATTTAAATGAAGCGTTGTCCGCTGTATTGACAAAGATCAATGAGCTAAGTGGTGCCATTTATATGTTCTGGGAGACTACCGACTTCATTTCATGCGCTTCTTCAGAAGACGTATGGACGATATTCATCACAGTCACCGAAGATCTAATTGATCCAATGGTGGACTTCACTTTGAACTTTGTCAAGGCTGTCGTTGTGTTCAACAAAAATTATGCCAGCGCTTGGAATTCCGGCTATAATTTTGTCTTAAGTTAGTACAGTTTTTCTAATTTTTAATTGATAGAAAAATATGCATTATCGAATCTAACCGGCAGCATAGCCACCTCGTAGAGAGTAGGGGCCCCGTGTGACAAGGGGGCCAAATTTATGTTTATAATATAACATAACAAAAATGACTTATTGTTAAAATAGTTGTACAATGCTGATCACTTATCTGATAATGATATACATGAGTACTCTCTTATAAATATTAGTGTGAAACGGGAATGGCCTGGCAGGATGCTGCAATTTTACAACAAAACAAACTTGATTTGGAATCCAGAACAATCTGAAGTGTAACTAAGCTCACCGGTCTCTATTTAAATTCAGGAGTCACATCGAGTGCACAAATATTCTATCTTCTCTTTGGTTACCATTTTACCGCTCTGGCTAATAAAGGAATCTAAGATTTGTATCATCAATAGGCGACATATCTGCATAGATTTCAATAAATTAGAAAACATTTATTTCGGAAGTAGTCGTTTTATAATTTTTTGCATGAGGGCCTAAAATTTACTGTTATTACATTTATCACTCGCTATTTAAATGTGAAATTGTGCATTAACTGATCTTGCCGCAGAATATATTTTTGACTGCTGTTGTAGTTGTCATCCATTGTAGATATATTATGGCTGAGGTTACGAGTGCCAGATTGCACCAACGAGCTTAGTAGAAGCAGAGGATATTCACACACTGAATAATGAATTCATATTTTAGAACAAAATTTAAAAACTATATTTATTTTTTTAACATACCCAATCAGGTTTTTAATAAATCATTTGATGAAGAATTTTTCAAAAGATTGCCAAATTTTACAGATGTGTCATTTTAACGATATTACAGCTCAATGCGTTAATATAATATAATATGTGTCATAATGTTCCATCTAAACTAAATCACACTTAATATTGTTTTAGATGTCTTTACTGTTTTCTGCAAATCGGTAAATAATATAAAAGAGACCGTGCCGAGTGTTTACAATGCAGGAAGAGAGTTATTAATGAACTCATTCATCGCAAGAGTTAACGATGGGCGAGTAAGTATCTCAATTTTTTTATAAACCATGTAATTATATCCACTTCAAAAGTGGAACATATGTGGTCCTATTCTTGGATTCATTAGTGTCCAGACACTAATAGAGTCTGGTCATTAATGGGCTTCACCTTATGTTAACTGCTGTTAATTGATCTGTCAAACATGAATGAATCGATGTTGATGGGATTTTTACTGTTATTATACAAAAAATATGATAATATATTTTTTCTGTTATCGGTCGACTTGGGAAGAAATATAAGTAAAATAGTATGTAATGTAAGAAATAATCAAATAAAAAAACATTTTATCCTAAATTTATCGTGGCTACAGAATTTTTTCAAATAGTACGGTGTAAACCGTGGTTTTGGTGTAGATGTCTTTGGGAATTAAACATTCCGTCCCATCTTAAATTACTTTTTAAGCTATCTAAACATTCTAAGCTATATGTATGTTCTTTATTTATATTAGTTCCAGTTTTTCTCGACTGAAGATCTAAAAAACCATCTCCAATCATTCGAAGAAGCATTTAAAAATGTTCTCCCTGAAAGAGAATGGAGTTTGTTTAAAAAGAAGATGCTGTATTTCAATGATTTGGTAAGTTTATATTAATTCAATCCAAAAAGAAGATGAAAAATATTGTTTTGATCACTCGCGACTACTCTGAAATTAGTGGGCACATTGGAAAAAAAATAGTTTAACGGTTCCTTCCCAGCTCTTTAGAATATTTTGGAAGGGAATATCAATTTGCTATCTTAGCCACACGTTAAAGAAAAATCAGGACTGAAAAGTCATTTAAATCTGCAAATTTAAACAACGATGCAGACAGCGATTATATGCCGCCGACTTACATTTTTAACAGTGTTTATGGATTGATGAAAACAGAAAATAATAAAGAAATATTGACCAAGTAAGCGTCTACACGCATATAATTTTTTTCAGTAATTCAGCTCATTTCTACGTGAATTTTGTGAGATTCAAAAACACTTGTCAAACGCTTGTTAAGGCATGTCAAAAACATGAGCGAGCACTTGCTACGGGTGGTGGGTGTATCCTCTCAGCTGAAGAAGTAGAAACGGTCTATATTCACTCGTTCACTTAAAATCACTCTACGGATTGCTAGGTTAAATCCCGTGCATCGCGTTTGGATTGTTTTATATTCGGGTGAGTTTATTTTCTCAGCCGCGTATTCGGTTGGTCTAAATCCGCCGTTCTGGATAAAATACGTAATTTCAATTTCAATTTCAATTACAAGTAAAGGTATTTTTGAAGAAGTGAAACAAAAGATTCTATTATTTTTATAAACGTTAAATTAATCAAAATATTTATATTGTTAGGAATCCCATCGAAATGAAAAGGACTTCAAGAACATGACATTCATAGATGTTGTCAAATCAGCTAACCGGGTTATTGTGGGAGCAGTGAGACGTGCCATGACAGAATATGGTGTTAACATCAATTGGCATTATAAAGCGTTTTTGAATGTCGTAAGTAATATGAAAGATTATTATCTGCATGTAATGTGAGAAGAAAACTGTTTTTTTTTAATTCTCAGTTAAAAAAAAAGTGTTCATTTAATTTTAGATTCTAAAATTCTTTATGATGGACAAAGTAAATTCCGTGTGGCATATGATATCATAAAAATATTTAAAAAAAATGAAAACTCAGAAACTCCAAAGAGTTTTTTGCAGAATTTTTTTTTATAAATAAATTGTACATAAAAGTATATTCTGATCTGTAATCTAACGCTATGGCTTTCGTTGTCAGCACATGACTGATAAAATGCACTTGAAGCATTCCATCACCATAAAATGTATTTGAACCAATTAGCACAGACGCTATCATTTTTATTTTGTACCAATTTTTTGTTGGAAATATTTGATGTTTCTATAATTGGTCTTTTAGTTGATGTTTTTTTTAATTTAATTTTGGTTAGGTTTGCGGTGCGGAGGTCCATCTCGTTACCTACAGCTACGGTGTTAACGGGCTCCAATCCCAAAATGGATAGTTTTATAAATTGATTTATGGATTTCTATTCAAAGACATGGATGTCTGAGATGTCTAAAATTCCCTCACACCCATACGTGTGAGGAAATTAAAAAAAAAACACTACATAGTGAGAGCGATAAGCTTACCACTAGTTCTGTTCTAGCCCTATTCTATACCCTACTCTCTTCGAAAAAAAAAGAAATTGAGCAACTGAGTAGCAAGGATTTGACATAGAAATCTTCTTGTTAGATATGTTACACTTGGAGTCCGTGAACTTCCCATAAGTAGCGGGTGTGGTAAAATATAAAAAAGTAAACCATCTTTAGTACTATTCAGTTCTAACTAAAGTATGGATCGGTCGATTTTGGTTCGACCTCGATTGAAATTGAAGCAAAGTGGTCACAAATAAAAAAAACACTAAGGGTTGAACAAAAAACAGCGAAAATCGATGGAAACACAGCCATGTGTTTTTTCAATGTTCTAAAATTTTTGTCATAAATACAAATGCCTGTTATGATTTCAGATGAAAAAGATTTTCACATCAATTTTGTCAACTACTGATATGAAATTAAAAATAAGAAGCGATGAAGAAATTGACGAATCTGTTGACTTTTATTGGAATTTATTATCCGGAAAAAAAACTATGGCTTTTCCAAATAAATGTGAGTATATAATAATGCAATTTATTTTAAAATGATTAAATTTATACAAATTTCTGTTTATGGTAAGTATTAAATATTACACATTAGTGACTCAGGTTGAATTATTCTAAATATTAGCCTATTTTTATCTTAATGTGTCAAAAGGAACACCCAACAGATCCACATCCACATCCACACAGACCGCTTCACATTTAAAAGATGATAAAGTGACACACGCAGTGGCGTAGAATATCTGGGCCCATATGCAAAACTTATCAACAGACCCCTTATTTTAATAATAATAAAATTTATGCATAGAAATATGTAAATGAGTGAAGTTAACTGTCTTGCAAGACTAAGTATTTTTGAATACAATTAAGTATAAATAAATAAAAAAAACACTTTAGATTATTAGAGTATGAAGAGGTAAAAATTTGTGTACCTCTTCATACTCTAATAATACAAGTTCGTTAAGCCTGGATTGACCCATTTACATAATATCTACTGTAATCTTTGATCTGAATGTGCATTCAAATCACACATCACTCAACAACTTTGTAGGATGACATATAGATGACGCCACTATTACCGAATCCATATGAATCCAGCCAAGTAATTTCATAATAGTCTGACGTTTAGTTCACAAGTTACAGTGGTTTTAGTGACGGCACTTTTATATTTTTTAAAACAATGGAAAAATCTGAATTTTGTGTGGTGATAAAGTATTGCTTTTAAATGGGAAAAATACCGTTAAAGCAAAGCAATGGCTTGACATGGGAAAGCTCTTTTCGCAGTGGGTACCGCGTTTGCTCACAATCGATCAAATCAACAATGCGTCGACAATTCAGAGCGCTTTTTGGAGCTGTTTCAGTGCAATAAACAACGTTTTTTCATGCGGTATGTGCCAGTGGATAAAACATGGATCCATCACTACACTCCAGAGTCAAATCGGCAGTCAGCCGAGTGGACAACAACCGGCGAAAGCCACCTAATGCGACCAAAAAGGAAGAACCATAGAAAGCGAATATTTTATGGTGTTATTGGTGCGTTTATCGGAAGAATTGTGGAAAAACGACCCCAAATGAAGAAAAGTGCTCTTTCACCAAGACAATGCACAATGTCACAAGTCGATGGCAAACAATGGCAAAATTGCACGAATTGTACTTTGAATCGCTTCCCCAGCCACCGTATTATACTGCTACTTGTTTGCAGACCTAAAAGAATGCTCCAGGGAAAAACATTTGGCTCCAATGAAGAAGTGATTGCCAAAACTGAAGCCTACATATCACTCTTGAAGGAGAATCTGTTGATGAATAAAGTGAAGTTTTGCCTAAAAGTTGTTGTTTTATGAATCATCCTACGAATACTAGCAACAGTTACAAGCAGAGTGCAAACTAGCAAGACACGTATAAATTTCAGGATATTTACTTTTCATACACTTATGTTTTGATACTACAGTGAAACCCCCAATTACACTACCCCAAATTACGCGCTGCCTTGAAATATTCGCGGCAAATCCCTCAATCGCATTCCATTGTCGTTTCTACGAGACGGTCGTCTGTAACGCGCATACAGTAAAATGTTGGCTAGCGTTTGTGTATTCAACACGTGCCAGGTTACATACGCATAGCTGGCCGTCTGTCTGTGTGCGAGATATTTACAACTACAAAAATTAAATATTTCGTTTATATTTTTTTTTTTGTAAAACTAAGGGAAATCTTAGTTTTGCATTTTCCGCGGAAAAAACCAAATTCCTAATTTTGTATGAGATTCATACCCCCAATTACACGGTCCTGGCTATAGTGTAAATGGGGGTTTTACTGTATTATACTGAAAATTGAAAAAAAGTTTATGGACATCGAAGCACTTATGGAGTGTGAATAATGTTTTCATTTCAGTAATTTAATTTGAGGTCTGGACTGTAAATGTATTGACCAAACCTCGTATTGTATTTTGAAAAAGAGTTTGTGGGTTTTAATTTATTGTTTCTACAATGTTTTCAACCACAAATTTACTGGTACAGATTTATCAGTTTTGGCAATTTATTTAATACTTTTTGGATTTTTTTTTTTAGGTTTTTTTTTGTGCTCAACTCAATATTTTTTTGAATGCTTATGTTAAACATTTTCTGAGGCAAAAGAGTTTATTTTAAGCATGTCAACATTTGAGTTGTATGCGTCTTTTTCTGAGAATTTTTAGCTAGTGATAATTACAAAAAACAGCGATAAAAGCCCTCATTTGGCAAGAAATAATTCATTTTTTAGTATTAATTTTCTTATTTTTAAAAAAAAAATAAATGTGCATATAAATTTGAGAGCCCCTGGGCGCAAAGGCACTCGTGCTTCACATTCCGCTTCATGGCGGTTGCGCCTCTGGATGCACGTAAATTTTTCAATATTAAAATCCATCGACACTTTTAAAATTGTCAAAAACACCAAAATAGTTTTAACATATTTTTTTTGAATCAATCTCAATCTGATCACTTTTAGCTTGAATATTTCTATTATTAATAAATTGTGATATTTTCTTACGGATAATTGGCGTGCCGGCGTCACATTTTCTCTGAGAAGTCCCAGTTGCGGATATCTTTGATAAACAACACAAAATAATGTACCCTAAAAATTTTAACAACAATTTGACAACATTAATTTGTTTCTTTTACAGTTAAAGGTTTCATAGCTGGAGGTGAACACATCTTCACGTTTGATGGAAATCATTATTATTTCCCTGGAGATTGCCAATATGTTCTCGCCCAAGACGCTGTCGATGGAAACTTTTCCATTATTATGCATTTGGAAAAAGGAAAGCCCAAATCAGTAACTGTGGTAGATAAAACAGGAAGCTCGGTCCGAATTGACAATGAAAGAAAGGTAGTTATAGAACATTTGTTAAGATTAAATCGCAACTACAACTGTAACGTTGCCGAGCTTAGAAAATTTCCGCAAGGAAAATGTTAATATTTCATAGTTTTTGCTTATTACCGGACCTGTAGCTGAACGTTCAATGATGTTGGCTACGGCTGCAGCGTTCACGGGTTCGAATCTCAGTTTGGGCAGTTCTGTAAACGATATATTTAAAAGGATTAGGTATCCGTAAGTTTTGTTTTAACCCCTTATCATATCCTTTCTAGCAACTAAACGACAAGAAGTTCGCGTAGACAAGTCTTGTTAAGATAATCTCCATTAGAGGGTCTATGTTCTCTGCATTGGCAGAAGAAACGGTTAACCGAGAAATAATTGAGATGTCAGACACGAGTGTTCATATTGTCTTTTCTCTTCGAGTCTATTTTGAGCAACTTATCCATCTCTTGTTATGTAAAAATTTATGCTCATTTGGCAATTATTAACTGCAATGCCAATTTATATATTTCAAGTAGACTGAATCATGCCATCTAATTATATACATTTTTGTGTGCACTATTCATCAATTATACTACCAAAATTTTGAATAATCTTTCCAATGATCCAATGAAAAAAATAATTAAGCAGACAGGTAACTTGCAGGAGTGTTTTTTGGGATTTAATCGTAAATTAATAAAAAATAATTGGTAAATTTATGATAATTCTAAAAACGAATTCTGTTCATACAAACTAATCCTAAAAATAGTTTATAATGAGGTGGGACTTATTAATTGATAATTTTGTTCTGCGCAATCTCAATATCAAGATGAAAACTACATTATTGTTTTTTTTTTATTTCCCCTCAATTTTCAGGTATTCGAAGAAGGATTAGACGTCTCCAACTTGAAAGTCTCTAAAAGAGAAAATTTCTTTGCTATCAAGTCAACATATGGAGTAAGCGTTAAGTGCAGTTACAATCTTGATGTAAGTTTAATTTGAGCTTGTAGATATAATTTGTATAAAGAAGTATAAATATTATCTTTAATTACTGTCTGTCATCATAGAGGGGGGAAGTAATAATTGAGAGTTAAATTAATTACAGATTTGCTACTTCAAAGTGTCCGGGTACTACTTTGGAAAACTTCGAGGACTTCTCGGAGACGGAAACAATGAAGCAGTTGACGATTTCAGGCTCCCTAATGGCGAGGTAAACAATTAGATCACTAATGAAATATGTTTTTTTCGGAGTCTGTCATTTTTCTCCGTGAAAACGACGTCGTCATTTGGACACTTTTATTGCAGATTTTATTTTTGCGATAAATCACGTGTTGTAATCAGCGGCGTTGATTCAGCTAATGCGCGCTGAACATTATAGAAGTCTAGAACATGAAAGGATATATTTAAAGTGAATATGTAGATGTTAGTGTATAATTGTATATAATCCGCAAGGCATCTATTATTACAACCACACGACCGAGCAACCCGTGCAACTGCATACGTAAGACAGACCGTCCCAGGCGTTGTGTGGACTAATGTTTTGTTCACAGTTTTAGCGTTTAAAGGCGACCTTTTAAGTTACAGCACGCACGTGCACTCAGTCCCCAAATCATAGGGTGTAGAATTTACACAGGAATTGGCATGTTTGCTTTTTTGCTCATGTAAATTTTTCCCTTTTTATTGGAACGAGTCAATTTTTATTTTGGTGTACCTAATAATAGTTTATTAAATAAGATATTTATCAACATTTATATTTTTATTTCTGAAATTTATTTTACCTGAAATTACTAATAGTGTTCAAAAAATTTTGAATACATTTTCAAATAAAAGTTATGAGATGAAATTGATTATAGCTTAAATTGATAAACCACGACCACCCCGACAGACTTAAGTTTGATTTCAATATAAAAAGGAATAATTATCAGGTTAATACAGAATGGTACATTTTTCAATAACGTTATTTACAACTAAATTCTGAAAAGCGTAGAATCGAATTGAATAGAATCGTAGAATAAATTCTGCAATCGCGAAAGGGTTTTTTTTTTAAATGGATCTGTCAGATGTCGATGAACTGAGCGATAACAAGATACGCGACGACACGACAGTAGGCAGAGCGCAACTTATCATTCAAACTGACCGATGCAACACTAATCTTTGAATAAATGAATACAATTAAAAATAATTGATTTTTTATTTGTATTCATTCAGTAATATTAAAACAAAGCAGAATTTAAAAAAGTATGGCAGATTAGATTTGAGTAGGTCATTTTGGAGTTCACCGTTGTTTTGTAAATTATCTTTTTTCAAAATCCACTAGAAAATTTAACCATCTTTAATATGATTATTTCTGCAGATCGCCTCTTCTGAATATGAATTGGGAAATGCATATGCACTCTCTTCGGATTGTCCGGAAATTATTCCTGCGGAGAATGACTCTGAAACTACAACAGAAACTGAAACAGAAACAGAAGATACAACAGAAGATACAACAGAAAAAACCACAGATACAGAATCTGGAAACGAAACAGAAACTAAAAACGAAACAGAAACAGGAAACGAAACAGAAACCAAAAACGAAACAGAAACAGGAAACGAAACAGAAACAGAAACAAGCACAGGCGACGATACAGAAACAGAAGCGACAACAGAAAATAATGAAAACACTGAAGAGGAAGAACGTACTGATTATTGCGCAGAAATATTTGATGAAGATTCCACTTTGTCCGATTGCTATTTAAGTACAGATATGGATATTTACAAGTAAGTAGAATATTTCAAAGTCAACAATTATTGTTAATAGTTGGTTAATCTTTCAGCTATCAATAGAGTTCTAAAAAAAAAAATATTTAAGAGAGAAAATTATACCCACTTTTATCTGTAATATTTTTTTGATACATCCCATTGTAGGTATAGAGTAGAATCCGGATAAAACAACGGTTATGGGACCGGCAACATTACGTCGTACTAACTGGACAGTGTGCAATATGATCTGACTTATTACGTCTTAAAAAAACAAGAAAGTCAGACATGTTTCGTGGAGAATTTTGCAAAATCTAAATCGATTGATTTCGGTGCGTCATTTGACAGCTAATTCTCCATACATTTCGGGTTCTTCTGCATACGCTCACCAATGGAATTCATTTGTAAATTCTTCAATGCAATTAGTCGATTGTGAATTTGCAGATTCAAGCGTGAAATAGGATTTGATTTCTGCTTTTGTCCGTATGAACGAAAGACATGCATGTCGTATTTACAGATTGATAATTTGGCTATTATTGGATTTTATATTATAATTGGCATTTCAATTATTTTATTATCGCAATTATGATATTTTAACCATATACCATTTTACACGTATGGTTTCTGATTATATTTGATTCAATTGAATATTATCGCAATTATGATACTTTAACTACAGTGGAACCTCGATCTAGCGTTCTCGCATTGTTCGTTTTCCCGCATGGATCGCTTATTTTTCATAGTCCCGGCCAAACACCCATAAGAGCAATGTAAAATAATCCCACATTAATCGTTCCCCGCTTTACCGTTTTTCTCGATCTATCGTCTAAATATTTTGGTCCCGCCACAAATATTATCCCGATTGACCATTTTCGTTGAATATTTCTCATAAATAGTCACCCCTCGTATTTCGTTTAGCGTTTTTTTCAGTGGAACCCTGATCTACCGTTCTCGCTATTGATTGACTGTTTTTGTAGAATATTTTTTTGCACTCATAAATAGTCTCACATTGCGACTCAAAAGTCAAAACTGAAATACCTAAATGAAGAAAACTAGAACTCTAACTGAGAAACTGAAAACAATTCAATACATTGGAAAAAAAATCTGTAGAAAAACGAGTCGACATAGCAAAAAAGAGTTGACTTAGAAATGTACGCGATTTTGAAGGGTGTTTGTTAAAATTTAAGTGCCAAACTGCAAATAGACTATTTAGTTTGTATTAAATAATTTTAAAATATATTTATTCATTCTTTAATAAAAATAGTGAAATTAATAAATAGGTTTTTTGAAAATTAAACATTGCTTTGGTATTATTTGAAGATTTCCCGCATTATCGGTTTTCCGCATTATTCGTTCATTTATTACGGTCCCTTGAAAAAGGTAGAATCGAGGTTCCACTGTATATGGTTGCTGATAATATTTGATTCGATTGAATATTATCGCAATTATGATGTTTTAACTAAATGGTTTCTGATGTTATCTAAACAAATGCACGATACATACAATATTTATAAGTATGTCTTATTTCAAGTAAATAGTAGATTTGAAAACATTTTTCTAATGATATTCAATTTTTTATGTCAGTTTTTTCATTTGTCTTTGTGAGGTTTTGTTCAATATTTATTCTAAATTGCGCTGAAGGGTTCATAAGAAATCAGACATTCTTAGTCATATTGAAAATAGTTTTTCTTCCCATCGAAGAACCACGGGAGCTCATAGTTAGCCCAAAAAACGGTTTGAATATCTTAAATTATGATAACCTAGTTATCGGTAATATTTTTTTACAGTGCTGCTTGTAAAGAAGTCGTTGCCGCAGCGCCAACCGAAAACGAAAAATCAGCCGCCTGTCTCATTGCGAGGACTTTCGTCCTCGCCTCAAAGGCTAATAAATGCTTCACCACTCTTCCCGATATTTGTGTGCGGTGCGAAGTCGACGGAGACGTATACGAATCGGATGATGAATCGGTTACCGTTAATACACCTGGCAAAAAAGCTGATATTGTCTTAGTTGTTGAAATGGCAAAAGTAAGTCAGAGTTTATCGAAAGAATAATAAAAATACTGACATAAAAACATCTGACATTACAATGTAGTAATTGCTGTCAATCGTTAAATGATTATCAGGGCTTGAATTCTGCTGGAGCAGCACTCTAATTTAATCTATGGGAGAGTACTGACCTGTCTTGTAAAAAATCAAAGTATCAGCTTCAAATTATATTAAAAAAATATCATGTGCTCCGGCTCATGAAATATTACATTTTGAGCTCTATCATACAGTGGACTCTTGATCTGCCATTTCTCAACTATGTTTATATGCATGGATAAGTTAGGCGACTTGGCAGGTAAATTTTTTGTGTTGCCACAGTTGTTTCGCAAGCCAGTAGGTAATCTTGTTCGGTATTCAATACCGAAATGGGTGAGTTAAATGAAAGAAAAGAGTAAACAGCAATATTTTTGGTACGATTGCTATCAATTATTCTTACTGATAGCTTCTATCCCACTATATGATATCATCCCATATATCATCAGAACTATAGTTTATGTAGATATTAATTCAATCAAGATGAATTCATAACGAAGAATTTATTGATGTAAAAATGGTAGTTAACAAACTGCGCTTAATATTGCTATCTTAAAATAATGATGTAATTTCATGAAAAAATGCAGTATTACTATAAATTTTAAAATAACTTTCATTTTTCAATATTTTATCCTACAATATAACTGACATATTAAATCCATATTTCAAAAAATAAAATACTGCTCTGTACTAATTCAACTTTTATTTAATAAAATCAGGACCGGTTACGCTCATGAAAATCATTATCAATTGATAGGAGAGTACAATATTGCAGTGGTATTTATACAAAACAAAATTAAACTATAAGTAATATTGTATACTCTTATCAGTTGATAATGCTCGTCACGAGCAAAATCATATTAAATAAAAGTTGAATTAGGTCAAATGAGTATTTTATTTTTTTGAATATAGTGCCTTTTCACTAAGTATTAACAGTGAAAATCCTAAAAGTGATTAAGTGCACATGCAGTTTTGTTTCAGAGATATCTATAAAAAACCAAGTTTATAAATATTTAAAATAGAATATTGTACATTTGTATTGTAACTAAAATGTAGTAAAATAAGCTTATGAAGATTTGATATTCTTTAGTGAGAATTATCTAAATTAATGCTGGGTGCTCAGTGCTCAATGCTGAGAGTAAAAAATATAGAAAAACAATAATTTCATTGTGTTACGGCATATTGTAGATTGGTGGAGATGACATCTTTGGATTTATTTATCCAAAAACTATGATCAACCTATGATACAATTTCAGGATTGTATTATATTATATGCTTTATGAATGATATATTTTTCAGTCAAACAAAGAAACATTTGAGAACCTAGTGATTCCAGTTATGGATAGAATACGGGAAGAATTGAAGCTGAGCAACGTCGATGATTTGAAAATATATTTGGCAGGGATTAAACAAGGCACCAGTCATCCGATGTTCTTCGATTTTGACAATGGTAAGTATTTGTTTAAATTGTAAAATTCTAATTGTATTACAGTATAATATTAAAATATCGACTGTGGAAAGAAAAATGGACATAACCCACATGTAATAAATATTACAAGAGGCACAAAAAATGTTGTTTGATAATTTTGGGCGAAAGACAAATTATGAAAAATACACAACCTTGAAGTGCACGTAGACTGATAAACTTGTGTTCAATTGACTGATTCTAATATTAATTTAATAATTCGTTTGAAGAATTACTTTTTAATTCCTTTTTCCTGGTCGCAATTTGCACAGAACCTTCTATTTTCAAATATAAAAGCTAAATTTAGATACAAATTTGTCATTTGCAGCCTGTATCAAGTTCAAGTGCTACGTTCTTTTGCCTTTCCACAGTCGATATATGTAAATGTATGTATTATTATATATATTGTCACCTCAACTTGAGATAGCTATTGAATATGATTTCACCTTACTTTAGTGCTTACAGTTAGTTATCAAATGAAGTATAATTTCTTCTGAAATGAATGGAAGAAGCTGAGCCCTTTGACAAACATTTTGTGAAGAAATAACAATAAATTGGATATTATGAAAACAATAATCTCAAAATTTTCTACAATTGCTCTGCAAATGGTGGGACACATATTTTTTATAATCGGAAATTTTAACTCGATTTAAATCAAAATCAAAATGAATATTAATAAACTTCTCACTTGCAAATATTAAAAATAGTCTTAAAAATTTTACAGCCTGCTAGCAGTGCTGCGAGTTATGCATCACTGACGTAATAAATAAAGCTTTTATTATGAGCACAAATAGATTTTACTAATTTATCTAATCATGAGGACATGAAGTACAGCAAAGTTTAATAGAAACTTAATTTAATAAATAAAAAATATTTCAAACAGTGTTTAGTGCAATGCTGCTCAAAGATTTATCAAAATATGATATTATACAACTATAAGCATCATAATTTCAAGTTTCTTAGCGAGTAACAATTTTTGAATATATTAATAAGATATTTTTTTTTTTCGATAAACTTGTTTTCCTTTCTGCATCACACCGAAGATGATATCTCCTCAATGATACAGTTAAGATACATAATATATTACGAGGCAAAATAGATTTTTCTTACGATATTCCAAAGAAAGTTGCATATTGACAGCAGTCAGTAGTTTCAATCTATTTCGAGCACAGCTGGGCTTGTGTGTGTGCACAGCCGCGCACATGCCGAACACACGACAGCACAGCAATGACAATGGAATGTATTCGCGTAATTGGAAAAAACCGCATTCGCGTAATTGGGGGATCACTCTATATCATAAAACATGAATATTTCAGTGTTTCTATAAGACCTACTCAACCTCTTTTAATCAAAAAATAGTTAGGATAGATAGAGAAAGATAGAGCTAAAACAGAATTAGTGTTTGGCTGATCAGGAATAAGATAGGTGGGAGAACATTTTAGACATCACAGACATCCATATCTTTAAACAGAAACCCAAAAATCGATTGAAGAAACAAATTTATGAAACTGGCGAAAATCGATTAGTGCCATGTGGTTTGACCGCTCCCAATGGGAGTGTATTGACTCGTACTGGAGTTAATCTCAATAGAAGTCTTTCTACGAGAACTACTTGTTTGTCAGATGCAGAGCAGGGAAGGAGTTTTAGACATCATAGACATCCATGCTTTCGAACCGAAATTCATAAATCACTCATGCGATTTTAGGTGAAATAATGTATTTTTTATTGTTTTTTTTAATTCTAGGAAATCTGAACGAAAGCATGATAACATTTGATGAAGAAGGATCAGGTGCCGATAGATATCAAATGCCTTTCGTCACTAACCATTCCAATGTTGATGAATTCCTACAAGATACTTTCAGTGCAGTCAAATATAGCCTCAGGCCTTTCGGTAAGCAACGTGGTTTTAATGAGTATTTGAAAAAGCAGCTGTGAATCATAATTTTATTATAAAATATTATTCAAAGAAAAACTGAATATTGTCAGTCTGTTGTTGATTTTAATACAAATTTTGACGCAATGGAGTTAAGAAACGGTTCTTATGTCAACGTTTCATACAATTTATTGGAAATCCTAAACTGTTAAGTCAAATATATTTAAAAAAAAAAATTCTAAGATGAATATTTTTTCTGCTGTTTTTAAATGCACTCACATCGTGAGTGGAGGGACATGATAAAATATGTGTGCGTGCATTTAAAACACGCGTCCTTTCCTAGTTTTGTGACCCAATTATGATTCTGTGCCGAGAAGTACAGCATCAAATTATCTATAAAACATATTCAAATAAAGAATTCGAGATTGTGGATAATTTGAATTCAATGAATATAAATGATCAATGATGTCAGTTTCAATGGAATTCGTGAATTGAATTATGTCGCAACCTAGTAATGAACTGACTTGTAATGAATATTTTTTAATTTTTTTTTTTTTAAAACCATGTCCGCTCCCAATGTGGAGCATATGGCCTCCTAATGGAGTTTATCTCAAAAGAAGTGTTTCTACGAGAACTGCTTGTTACTCAGTTGCTCAACCACTCTTTTTCCAAAGAGAGTAGGGATAGAAGGAGAGGTCTAGGACAGGATTAGTGGTAAGCTAATCGCTCTCGATATGTTCCGTTCATAGGATAGGATGGGGGAGAGGGGGGAATTCAAGACATCACAAACATCCATGTCTTTGAACAGAAAATCATAAATCGATTGAAACATCAATTTATAAAACTGTCCGTACCGGGATTTGAACCCGGGCCCTCCGTAGCCGAAGCCAACAACGTTGACCACTCGGCCATACAGGCGGCATTATTATTTATAAAACAAAAATCGATAAATGCTTGTTTTGATCCAATGAAATAAAAATATCGTAATATATTGAGCACGCAATATATTATTGATTAATTGTTTTCCAAAAGTTTACGTTTAATACGTGCAGGGGAACAGGTATTTTAATATGTAATCTTTAAATTTGTCAGTTTTGGATGACACAGAGAAAGCATTTTGGAAACTGCACTACCTCCAACTGAGACCAAACGCAACAAAGACTTTCATTTTGGTCCAACCGGAGCGCTGTCCAGGCGGTCTGACTATTAGTGTGAGTAATTCTGAATACCTACGTAATTCACTCGGCGTTTGACTGATGCTTATTGTATTATGATATTTTACTTTACCTATATGGAAAATATTTATAGTTCTAAGACAAAATTTGAATGTAATATTTGTTTTTTTCTCAAAATTGCCAGCTTCTCAACTATTATGAGCAATACATGATGAAGGATGAGGGCACAGTAGTTCATTTGATATCGCCCATGCTTTCTTTAAGCTCTGATGAACACGAGGATCTCGTTGGTAAGAATATAACTTATAATCATTCATGTTATATCCAGTGGCGGTTCCTGAACTAAAATCTTGGGTGGGCTAGAGGAAAGTTTAGCATTGTATACTATTTACGAAATTGTGTATTTTTCCACTTCACCTTATACGTTAATCTACAAGCAAATAAACAAATATTACGACACTACTGCAAAGCATAAATTATTTTATTATAAAATCAAGGCTAATGTAAGTAAGAAATAATAAAATAATTACCTTAAATTCATCTCTTTCAAAGTGAAATAACAAGTACAAAAAGCAATACAGAGCTGTCACTGAAAGTCAATATCTGTCACTTTCATACAATACAACAATATTGGTATTTGTGTATGAATGTATGGGTGGGTCATGGGCAAATCCAATTTAGCCCCCAACGAATGACAGAAGTTTGATAATTTGACGCACAATCGTGTGAGTTTGATGACGTTTCCGTACATACAAATACAAAAAAATCTAATCGTGCTTGATTGCTCCCCAGTGTAAGAGAAAAAACATGGGCTCGATCTTTCCAGCCCCTGACTCGTTAATACGTAGGTGTTGCCAGACTGACGTCACGTTGCCTGTTCTCTATGAAGTATTTATAGGCTTATTGTTTTTTTTATGCTGGCTCAGTTTAAAATTGTAATACAAAACACAATCGAGAATATTATTGTAGGTAGACATAGCATTGTCTTATATTGACAGAGGAAAATCAAAACAAAGATATTGTATTCATTTGGGAAAGGTTAGTTACGCTTATAAATGTATTTATTTTGTTCAGCGTCCAAATTGGTGTTCATTTTTAATCAGCCATCTAAAGTTTTGAGTGAAAAATGCACGTCTGACTTAGCCCACCTAGCCCAGTACCTAGAACCGCTACTGGTTATATCATATGTTTTTTATGAATATAATAAGTTTTTGTTACATTCAACTAATTTTCGCAAATAATAATTCTATCATTTTCCCTGCTGACCTACAAAACGGATTTATTTTTTCTAGTCAAGATATTAAGAATGAATTCAGCTTAAAAGTTTAAAAAGAAACAGATGCAGCACAAATTGGGTTCAAATATATAGGCAAAAGCTTGTGTTTTAACATTGATTTAAATTTTGGGTCTCAACATACCCTATTCAGTGATATCATCAATTGACTCTAGAGTCTAGGCTTAGACATTCAATCTTTGAAATAAATATTAGGAATACAGAAAACCATATACATCTGTATATAATACCTACATCTGCTTAGACATTATGTTAAAAAGTGCCTATTTGGTAAGATTAAATTTAGAAACAAGAGAAATTATGTTATACATTGCTAGATGAATGGTTGTGTAAAATAAAAAAAACAGATAAAAAGACTTTTTTAAGTGGTAAAGACGGAAGCTATTTGATTTTTGTATAATGTTTTTTATTTACAAACGTCAATTTATTTATCGATTGTGTATACTTCACTCAAAATTTTGACAAATGTTACTTAAATACAACCCATCCCTATTATTGATTTTTTTTTTGTACTGTGTCCGTTCCCAATCTGGAGCATATGAACTCCTAATGAAGTTTATTTCAAATGAAGAGTTTCTATGAGAACTGCTTGATATTCAGATTGAGAATATAGATAGAAGGATAAGGCTAGGACAGGACTAGTGATAAGCTAATCGCTCTCCCTCCGCCCTGTTTTTTAGGATATGATGGGTAGGAAGGGGAATTCAAGACATCACATACATCAATGCTTTCGAACAGAAATCTATAAAATGATTGAACAAGCAATTTATTAATCCTGTTTGTATTGGGATTCGAACATGCGTGACCTCTGTGTTCTAAGCCAACAACATTGACACTTGACAATGCAGCCAGCTGATTTTGATCGTTGTTGAAATTAGATTTATTAATAAACATTGTGATGTTATGGAATCTTCTGATTTATTTCCTGTAGAGATAGAATAAATACCATTGAAAATTTCTATTTATAAAACTGTGTTGGCTGTCTTTTCTCTCTGCGAACAAATCTTTCAACATATTGATTGATTAATGATAATAATATAATTATACATTTAATTTTTTTAGCAATCATTCATTCAATAACTATGCCTAATACAGCAGTATGTTTATGTAAAATTAATAACCATCATTAAGAATCTAGTAATAATATGTATGGTAAAAAAAACACTTTTACACTTACAGGTTTTAGCAATGATCAAGTATACAGCATTGGAGACAAATCTATGAAACATGAAGACATTGATTACAAGAACGATATGTGTGCTGCATTAGCTGTGGGCGTATGTATTATTTATTTATTTTAAATTTGGAAACTATTGCATAAATCAAAGATTTGTTCGAAATGTTTCGTTTCATTTACATTGACTGGATGTACTTAATATTCTATTCTATCAATAGTTTAAAATCTCATTTTGCTTGAAATAACGATATAATTAAATTCCAGAAAGAGTTACATCTGTACTTAGCATGCCGGCTATAATTTGAAATTATTAATTTAATTAGGTATTAATGAGATAACTTGTAGCTGGCGTGTGAAAGCACGGAAAATTTGACGAGATATCTCGTCTGAGGCAGTCATCCAGTTAACATATTGTTTTAGTTCCTTACAAAAGTTCATTTTTAAAATAAAATTGATAACGTGGTTTTCTCACAATGTGATAAAGAAGTTATCAATTTTAAGATTGTATTGTTTGTGTTTTCTGTAAAGAGTGAAAACAATTAATATTACGTTATCATATAAAAGTGAACTCAATTATAAATATTTTTCTACCCTGCAGACACATGGTAATGTTTATTCAACTCACGCATTCCCGAAAATGGCTGCCGAGCAGAAAGAAAAATACATTAATTTGACGGCAAAGACTGTAAGCGACTCCATGACAAAGTTTGCCTATGAAAAAGAATGTTCCTGTGAATTAGCATTCATGGAGCTTTTCCCTCGAGTCACTTGTGAAACGACTTCAAGAAAAAAAATTACTGTAAGTTTGCTTAAAATATTTTGACGACAACTTGTGCAATAGCGCATTTATGACCAGCCCTGTCCCTCTATTACTTTTGGTACGGCCCTGGACGTTTAAAATTCTACGCTTAAGCATATATGTACCTAACAATAACAATACATACTAGTATTGAAAGTCTCGTATTTCAAGTACATGGCCGACCATCACACAAAGTTTTATAAACACTATGTCATGTTGTAATCACGTACATGTCGTGTTGTTTATTATAAAAACACAAATTAAGTAACAACTTACAATTTAATTCATTTTCTTTATTAATTTGACCCAGCCCTCGAATCTGTGAAAACAGAATTATAATTTGGCCCCAGAACTGTGAAAGGTTGTCTATGTCTGCAATATAACACGTTATGGACATGAAATGTTACTATATGTATATTTGTGCTTAACTAGCAATCTGCATGTTTTTTTATTCAAAGAAAACACTGCAGTCAAATTAAATCAGAATACCTGCTAACTTGATAAACCAAAAGCTTAGCATATAATATTTGAAATTATTAATCTACCAGATAAATTAAAAAACTAATCTTATGTTCATAGCTCAAAAGTAACAATATATATTACTCCTCATAGGGTGTGATGCACAGTGACAAACAGACGTGACAGGTGGCATGGCATGATGGCATGAACACTTTTTACACATATTATATGAAAACAAACAATGTACGCAATCATGAAACATATTTTCTCATGTTAGTTGGCTACTGTGTGTCATTCAGTTAGATAACTTTAAAGTCTTCAGCAGTAAAATAATATTTTGAATTCAAAGAGTTTAGTGAGAATCGTTCAAATTATGTACATTCACACAAATTTTGTCACTAATGACTAATTTGAACGATTCAAATTTAATATTGAAATTCCACCAAGCACCTTCAGTCAAAATCTTAAATTATTAAAAATCTTTACTAGGAGTTAGTTAAATCAGAAACACTTCAACATTTTGAAACAGAGATTCTTATAATATGTTTATGACAGACAAATTATGCATTTTCATGTTCACAAACAGTATGCTTATCTTACCGTTTTAATTTCAATATCAGATAGCTGAGGTGTATGACAATGTGAGAAATACAAACTTTATGACATCGTAAATCGATTTTGAAGACAATCCGTAGCACGTATTGTAAAGTATTGTAGTACGTAGCCAAAAGATAAAAATGTTTATATATATAATATATTCAATTGTTTTGCCTCTAATTAGGAACGGTAAAAAAAATAGTTGTTTTAAAAATAAATGCTATTCCTTTACTATGGCTAAATTTACAGTTAAAGTCTACTACTTTACTGATTTATTTAACTAAATCAAATGTCAACTCAAAGAAAGAAAATTGTCGGAAACGTGTCGGAAATATTTCAATCCACTGTACTTTTCAATACTTGCAACCAAATATTAGTACAAAACTATCAGTCTATGATCATGTCTGATCTTTTAGCAGAATAACACTATTATTGGATGTAAGAAAAATATTCCATGGTTGAGAAAATCTCAGAAGAAAGATGTTATAATAATATAATGTGTATTCAATATTCTTTATAATTCAAAAAATATTTTGTTTTTTTTCAGGTATAGAAACTTACATGCCATATAATAAGTTGAGTAATAATTTTGGATCAACAGAAGAATATCTACATTGTAGTTAAATAAATATTACCTGATTATTTAATACATAAAACATGATATTATCAATATTGTAATTATTCTGTTTTGCTATTTTTTATAATAAATAATATATAACAATGTATCAATGAAAATAAGCATTTTTCTTTAATAATTAAGCTTTGATAATCATGACTTCATCGAGCTCCTCCATTCAATACACTCAAAACAAATAATGATTTTTGAAGCTATAAATTCTGGTTCATTAATGAAGTAAGAATTCTGTATTAATGCTTGGCCTGTAACTGAGAGATCGGCGTCATGCTCGCTTTTCAATTGCGGTCGGGCTCGATTCCCAGCATGGAGACTTAAATAAATAGATTTTTCAATTTATTTATGGATTTGTGTTCACAGGCTATGCGCGTGTTTGATGTGTAAAATTTTCATCCACCCATTCTATCAAAAAGTCAGGCACCGCCAGTGACAGAGTAAGCACTTGGGAGGCCCCAGGCGCAATCAAATTTGGTCGTCCTGTTTTTCAAATTACAAAAACTGAATTTAAAATATTAAATAGGTTTTATAGAATATATGCTATTTTTAGGCCCCTGAGACTAGAGGCCCCGAGGGCGCGCCTCGTGCGCTTATGGGGTAATCTGCCACTGGGCACAGTGAGAGAAATTAGTTATCTACTTAGATAGTCTTGCCATCCTTCTATCCTTATTCTCTCTAATTTCCTCAAAAAAGGGAGGTTGAACGACAATAATGAAGAGCTCTCATAGTATGCCTCAACACCTCCCACATATTAACAAAGGCAAATGATTTTTTTACATATTCTAAAAGCTTATGTAAAAAACGACATCTTATGCACACAAAAAATTGTTAAAACTTGAATCTATAAATTTACCTGATACCACAGTATGTTCCACAGACAATAAAAAAATCGGGTGTTCTGAAGTGCATGTATTTTTTTCTTGTGTTGTGTGTAGCTGGCTAGTGCGTCAGCTTCCTGTATTTGAGTCTGTTGTTGTTTGGTCTATAGGTCTTAGCAAGCTGTACTCAGTTTGAGCAGATGCCGGCTTGCAACATTAATAAATATTTATTTGGTTTTTGATGTGGTCAGGTTTTATTTCAAGCGATATTTTTATGTAAAACATTAACATTTTATCAACACAATAATTATTAAGGTAAACATGGCTAAGATTACTGTTACTCAAACGGGGTTACGGTATTTAAATAAAAGCTTAAATGATAAATACCAGCATTGTTTCATTCTTTCCCCAGGATTAAAGAATTGTTTTCAAACAACAATTTCACTCGCCTCCTGCTGGGTTAAATTGAAAGAGAAATTTCCAGATCTATAAGATATTGCACTGAAAATTCTGTTACTAATAAAATTGCATCGACCTTTGTGAGATGAGTTTATCAACGGTGAGCTTATTTAAGATAAAACATCGTGAAGTGTGCATATTCATTGTCCATTGGGTGTGACAAATCAATGTCTTCAATCTAACCACAACCCGATGAATTATGTTATAACAAACGAGCACATCCGTCTACATTAGGTGCATCCAGTAGAAATTGCGAGTCATGTATATGTTATCTCTGGTTAACCCTCCAGAGACGAGAGCTTTTTTTCGATAAAAAAAATATTTTCTAAGCCATATTGAAGTCACGGATAACTTTTATTCCTATCCAAAATTAAAAAAAAAAAAAACGCAAAGTCGTTGTTTAGAAACCCCGCATGACTATATGGTCATGCTCATCCTTTTATTATCGTGTAATATTGAGTACGGACAGTAGTAAGGACAAAAGTTACCGTATGGGCTTGCAAACATTCGGGGTTGAAATATAGCTAAACGTCATTTTTTTTAAAATATTTACAATTTGACCTCTTTAGATCAACATAATTTTAAAACAAATATATTAGAAAAATAACTGTAAATAATTTTATGTTTTTATAAAAAAATATCTAACAGTTTCAAAAAGTAAATTAAAAAAAACGGAAATTCAAAAAATCACATGTGCTTTTGGAGACCGTTCCTGTTCCTACGGCTGATGACTTACTGTAGTCCGTACCCTTCTTAACCAAATATGAGCAAAAGCAACGATATTCAGGTAGAAAAAGTATGAATAGTGGGATCAATAGACAACGGTGTTTTGTGTGATCATATGGTGACGCTCGTCCTTGGAGGGTTAAGGAGGAAAATTACTGGAATATTGTTGATATTGAATTACAAGGCAGATAAGACAAATCTTCCAATGTCTGCGTCAGTATTTTTGTTCGGTTTTTTGAATTTTTGGACTATTTCAGATTTCTGTAAACAAAAACAAAAATATAAGTTTATAAAGTAGACAATAAATATTTTCCTACGTCATGATACCCGTTTGTAATTATTTAAAGTGAATATATACAAAACTTAAACAGATTTAAAATTGAAATCATAGTTGACATTTGAAAATAAAAAAAAAAAAATTACCCTATTATCTGTTCTGGATACAGTTCTACATCGCATCTTCGGTTCTGTCTCTAGTAAGCCCATTTCACATTTACAAAGTTTCTCATATGATATGTTTGACATGGACTCGGATATAGTCTCCGCCGCCAAGCTGACAAACCGCTCTTGATGTTTTGCATCCATTGAATTGAAGATATTAGTTGAATAAACATTGCCACTTGTCTAAAAATTGTTGAACATTATTTGAAAGGAAATAAAGATCAATTTTTTTATTTTTTTATATTACAACTATTACTTTAAAGAGATCACCAAACTTACACTTAAAACAAAGTTAACACATTCATCCTTTTCGTATTCAAAGCCACTTTTAAGACTGTTCTTAGCATTGAGCGTAAACACATCATGATTGTTGAATCCTAGAAAAAAATTAAAAAACCAAATTAATCTGTAGAAGTTAAGTTTAGTAAGGAATTATATAGATAGGTTTTGATTGTATGAAAAAACAGGTTAATACCCCGCATTTCTGAATTCATTCAAAATTATGAAAACACCACAAAGAAGATGTGTAATCTTACCAATAATATCTTTACAGTTATCATTTGTATTGTTAAAGATGACAGGAGATATAAGGTGCGCCACAATTCCTTCATCTTGCATTACAGCTTGAATATACTGATGAGCTTTCTGCAAAACATCAGAAGTACAACAATGAAACAAATACACAGCACTATTTAGTGATGCCATCATTATACAATTGTGTCATGAATACCTGATAATATAAACATATATGCGTAATATTAGCATGCAGTGAATGATTTTCTTTTCCCTTCGTAATGTGTCATTTGCCTATGAGCGAGCAGGAGAAAAGAGCAAACGCCTGAATTCACAGTAAGTATAGTTTAAAAAGTAGAAGAATAATAAAAATAAATGATTTTCGAGGTTAACACTCAATTTAAGATTACGACTGAAGGTGGAATTTCAATATTAAATTTGAATCGTTCAAATTATGTACATTCACACAGATTTTGTCACTAATGACCCAGGTTTCGCCTTTCGGAAGCTCAATGATACATTTATTTATTATATAACACAAAACATTCCTTTACTAAGCGTCAGTTCAAGTTCATCCGTGCACTCGAACGCCTGAAGATGCCGAAATTCGAAAACCGGGTCGTTAGTGACAAAATCTGTGTGAATGTACATAATTTGAACGGTCCAAATTTAACACTCAATGTTGTATATCTAACATATTCTTTATAAAATAGGAAAGCTTAAAAAAAAGATTTTCTTTTTGATTTGATTTTTACAAAATATTATAAAATGAGTAAAATGTATTTACAATTGAAAAAAGTGTCGATACGCAAGGTGTAGTTTTAACCAGTATGACCGATTTAACTGCACTCGGTCTGAGTGGGAGGTCATTTGCACTGTAATAAGCCATTCTAATACTGTCCATATCTGAAAACAATAAGAACGTAACGCTATACAGTGGGAGGTAGATTTAAGTCTGCTGAGGATTGAACTTCTCGTGAATTTTAGAAAAAGTCATTATTTATATTCCATTTTTTACGATGCTATAAATAGTAAAATTATATTTTAGAATTTCGACTGAAGGAGCTTGATGGAAATTTAATGTTATAAAAAAATATTTTTAAATTTGTAAAATTATATTTGTTGAAATACTCAATTCAATGGTAATAAGCGTTATTCATTTATTTTATTAAGGTAAAATGTAAGTGTAAAAAGGTGATTTCAAAATAATGCCACTTCAAAATAATTATAGTGATTGTCATTATTTAGATTCAATTTGAAATATAGTGTCAAAATATTTCAGCGTACTTACAAAGTTCCGACACTAGCTGGTTGACTTTTTTTAGGGCTTGTTTAGAATATTCACTCATGTACGTGTTGACATAGGAGCTGTTAGTTTCTAGGTTCAATAAGAAATTTGTCAATTCATTCGCTTTCCTAGTATCTCCGAAAAGCATTGTGCTTCCTGTCAAACTTTCTAAAAAGACAGGGTAATGGTTTTCTTTTATAAATCTTAAATGTATTGTATGCACTCATGATATATTATTTTAATATATTTAAGTAAAATAACTTTTTTGTCAACAGACAAAGCCAATTAATTCCTCTAATGAAGTTTGAATTGAAAGAGGGGTCATGCTTACTTCGATTTTTTTAGATTGGGTTAAATAATTGATCCCAAATCTTTTATGATGACTTAGTTACTTTTTCAATATTATGTAATTTTTAGGATTCAAGATATATAGTTGACTAAAGAGCTTACAGTATACGTGGTAAGTAATGTTGGTGAAAATTAAATGGAAAAAAAAGTCCGATACGACCACAAGCTATTGCTGACTAAATAATATTTAATATTATGCAAATTGAAACATATTATATAACAAAATGATATCGCCCATACCGTTTTCAAGGTCATAGTAAATCGGATAGTAAGTGTTTTCTGTAAAACCGACTAGATAGAGTTTCACACTGTCGATTTTAGTTTTCTTTAGTTTGTCCATTATTTTTGTAACCATCGGTGTTACCAATGTTTTGAAAACTTTTTCATTTGGCTAAAAAATAAGACGCTTTAGTAAATAAATACACTTTTTTGATGAATTTACATAGTAGTTGTTTTACTGCGTGTGACACTAACAGTGGAGCGACTAAGTCATCGATCTTAATTTAATAAAATACAATTATTGTAATGCTATCTGTTTTTATGATAGCATGAATTGTTGATTGGTTATGTGAGCTTTTGTGTCATCTTACAAGTGTCGCAGTGTAGAATACACGCACTACAGAATATTTAAGAGATAGTAAAATACGTGAAGTAAAAAAATCATCTATACCTGAGCGGTGTCTACGATTAAGACGATGTCCGCTTGATTTGTCGGTATTTCAAATTTGATTTCACCTCGGGACGCCTCGTGATCTTTTCCATCATAATGACATTTTACGCAAACGTCAGGGACAGATGCAGGGTAACCGTTAGCTTTACAAGAAAGAGCGTAAGTCTTGGCAATCAGACAAGCATCGTATGAAGCTGCGGCTGATGAAGATGAGGTTTTATATGCTTCAGAGCAAGCCGTTCTAAAATGGAAAATAAATGAGAGGTTTGATAGATTTTTCATTAATAAAAATAAGCAACTGGATCTAGAAAGATTACATATCAGACTGACAAAACTATCATGGACGTGTAAGAAAAGTCATTTTTTCCACTTACTTGTATGGTTCAATGTCGACTGCTAATATGCAGTAGGGGAAAAGCGAATCATTATTTATTATATCGGAGCAGATCCCTGACATTGACACATTATTATGAATATCTGTTATTTTAATATCACTGTTAGTGTTGCGAGTTGAATTTTCTTTAGAACAATTGAGCGAGTACGCCTTTTGAAAATCTTTTCCAGAATCGGTTATCTGTAAGATCAGAACATAGGAAAATTTTTACTGTATTCATATTCTTCACGGAAGATTTAAGGAATTCTGTTTTTCAGTTTCTTCTTTTGATTGGTGTCGTGATTAACACTAACCCTACGGTGCTAAAGAACACTTTCGATATGTTTCTGGCCTTTAAAGAACCAAGTCAAAAAACATGTTTTAACATTTACCACCCTCTGAAGGATAGTAAAAGCCTAGGACATATATTTTTTAAAAACATGTTGATCATTCGGTTCCTAAAGAGCCAGCGACGTATCGGAAATATTTTTTAGCACCGTAAGGTAAGCGTTAAAAGTGTTCACTTTGGTTAGGCTGTGTGAAATAATATACTACCTCGCCGTTGGGAAGTCTGAGGTCATCGAAAGGTTCATTATTTCCATTTCCTAAGAGTCCTCGAAGTTTTCCATGATAATATCCAGATATTTTGAAATAGCATAGCTGAAAATGGTGACAATAATGCTGATAAATATCATGTGCATTCGAAAGTTTCTTTTATTTGTAATTTAAAATATAATATTGAAATATCAAATAAATTTGTATACATATATCGAGAAATTGAATACTTACACTGAGATTCTTAGAACATTTTATAGAAACACCGTGGTTGGATTTCAAAATAAATGTATGTCCTTCTCTGTAACCTTGCACATTATGATTCACAAGAGGAAAAACAGAAGATTCATCATTCAGCCGCAGCTGTAATGGAAAATATTTAATATTTTTTAACACTTTCAAACCTCTTTTATGATTAATAAATTGCTTAGACCTATCTGTTTGGTTAAATGCGTTTCTAGTAAAGAAGGTTTAAAGGGAGGTTTGGCTATTCCAAGATTGATAAACTGACCAAGCAGCCTGACACTATGTCCGAGAAAGTGTTGAGCTAGTACACATATTATGCACAGTTGGTCAATAAATAAATAAATGTTTCATACTTAATTTTTTTACGGGTATCGATGGTGAGCTTATTATACAATATAAATAAATATCATCACCTTTCCTGAATTGTCCACTTCAACAATAATTCCTTCTTTTCCATAGAGCAGCACAGACTTTGGTTTTTCTCGTTCAACTGTCAGAATAATAGAGAAATTTCCATCTACGGCATCTTGGGCTACTACGTACTTACAATTGTCAAGAAAATTGAAGTACTTTCCATCAAAAGAAAATACATGCCTTCCATCAGCAATAAAACCATTCACTGAAAACAATAAAAAAAAGATATTAATTTATCAAGGCAATTATTTTTTCAGAAATGCAGCCGGTATGGAATTTTTCATTCCTACATCAAGTTTGATGCGACAATTATTCTTGTTCACATTAGTTCTTTAGGAATCATCATACATCGGATTTGAATCCGGCGAAAGTTAAAATCCATCAAATTAGTTGATATGACATTTGAAAGCACTGTTCAATTGTTCAAATTTTCATTGAATTGTGACTAGGACTAAACATTTTTTCCTAGAACATAATTTGGTTTGGAGCCAAAGCCGTTCTGAATTGCAATGAATAAATAGATATTATCGTTTAACATGAATATTAAGTAAACACTAAAAATATATATTTTTAACAGTCCCAGATGAGTGATGAAAAATATAGCAATAAATGCATGCTACGCATCAACCTATCTATTGTCAATTCAGCACCGGGGTGCTGGGCAGGACAAGCATTCAATTTAAATCAATAATAATTTATGCATAATGTAATTAATAAACATTATTATCTGGTTTTTAAACTCTGTGGAAATTCATTTTGATATAAAATTTAAATTAATAACTTTATTATTCCATTGGCTTAGGTACAAGGTGTGACATCAGTGAACAGCAGGGCTCAATTTTATTTTAATTTAACATCAATATTTTGATTTATTCATTTTATTTATTTGCTTCCTTGCGTGCTCTTTGATAACTTGTAATGTTGAAAGATACTAGATACTTAGCGGAGAGAACATGGATAAAAAATATATAAATATTGTTTCCCCCACATCTGTTCATCATGTTTGGATTTCAATACAAGGTCGAGCGGGCTGAGCTCCCATTCCTAGAGGTATAATTTTGCCCGTCTAGAAAGAATCTCAAATATTAATGGAATATTTTAATTAACTTTGATTATTCCACGTATTGTGTTACTAACTGTGACACGTGTTTCGCCTCTTTCAGAGGCATCTTCAGACTTACTATCGCAAAGTTTGCTTAAGTAATGAAGCAAGATTGATTCTAACATTTTAAAATTATGAAATTACAAAATGGAGTTTTGGGTTTTTTTTCCTTTTAAGAGGAGCAAAGAGGGGGGTGTAGAATCGAAATAAAGCAAACAAATAATGATACTAATGAGTTGCAATCAATCAGATTGGGATTTTTCCTTTTTAAGGGAAGCAAAGAGGGGATTATAAAATCGAAACAGAGCAAACAAATTTAATCATACTATTAATGACGTTAAACATTACAAACTATTAAACTAATGAGCTGCAATCAATCAGCTAAGTTGGTGATTACTATTAAAATTTTCTATTAAAATGAACTTCCACAAAGTTACCGCCGAAACCATCGAAAGTATTAGGATCTCAAACGTTTGCTGTGACATAGTGTTACCTGTCATTTTTTATGCTGGCCAAATGCAGCCAGCCCGAGTGGAACTGAGTTACCTATATTCTGTTTCGCCATTCAAAATTAGATATAAAAAAATTAGACTAGGAGTTTATCAATTGCTTCAATTTGCAATAGATCTACTCTCGCGTCAAGACTAAAATTGCTCTGTCTATTATTACATACGTTGATGAGGCGGTATAGCATCTGTAGGATTAAAATTGGGCAACTTGGTGTTCTCATCGAGGTAAGCTAAAGCCAAGATAGATGGCAGATTAGTCGCCTTTGCGAGAGTCTTCAGATTTTTAGTCTGAAAAATAAAATACACTTCATTGAAAATCTAACAATATATGTATATATTATTTCAAACAAAATCTATCATATGAAAACAAAAATTTCACATTGCTTAGTTTTAATCCACGATCAAGTGGTATTTGAGCAATTAATGCTATTTTTGGTAAAGTTGATAAAAAATTTAGCACAGAAAAACTGCAATTTACAAACACCCGTGTCCGAGATTTTAAATATTTGATTGTTAAATATTAATTTTGATAAACTCGTTGGAACTTTAACCCAGATCCATCTGATTGCTAGGGTTGGCAAGGATACAGCTCTCTAGTTATCTCTGAGCTCTCACCGCAGTAGCCCAGAAGGTGATACATAATTGAATTAATATGGTGCGGGAGAGTTGTTTGAATTGGACACATATTGCTTTTAAAATATAATTTTGAATTTAAAGAAACCATGCACGTCGGCAGTGAGCTTCAAATTAATGTCACAAATTTACCAAAAGTCGAGTCGATTTAATGTCACAAGAAATCAAGTACAGTTCCTGGGGACTTAATTAGGGTTTCTTCGAGAATACATTATTGGATAACTTACATATTCTGTCAGCTTAGATGGAGTGTACAAATATTCCGATAGCTTTGTTGTTTCCACTTTATCCGTATAGCTACTTATCAAAGATGTACCTTTGCTAACGATTTCTTCGATTTTTGCTACCTTATCAAACAGTTTACCGGAACTCGTCTGTAAAAAAATAATACAATTTTTACATTTAAACTTTTCAACCATTGACCGTTTATTTGTCGGATATTTCGATCCGCAAGATGCTAAACTCACTCTGAACGTTTTTAAAAGATTTTGCATTCAATTATTATATATCATCACATGTAACTGATAAATGCTACACGCAGAAAATGTGTATCCAGCGTTCAGGAAAAGTTACAGTATTGAGGTTTTTAATTTTTTAAAGTTAAAGAGTATGAGATACTGTAAGGAAATAAACCTACTTGTTCATGGAATTCGATTATTAATTTTCGGAAATCGAGCCACTCTGAATCTGGGAGAATATTTTCAAATATATGTTCCAGCAAAATCTGAACAGAATGCAAGTCGATCGCCAGAAGATATCGAAACTGAAACAAAAGCGACATTAGAAGACAATTCTATTAAATAGTACATACTGGAAAGACCGTATTGGAAAAAGTAATGCTATTTTTACCATATAAGTATCTAAAATAGATTGTGCAGCTTGGTTGACTTTTTCGGGATATTTGCTCAATCCACTAATCCAAGAGTATAATTTTTGAAAGACGTCTGAAAACAAGTAAAGTAAATATATATTGCTTGTCCAATTATAAAACCTCAAGTATATAGCTATCTACATATACATATGCATAATATTTATATTCAATAAATATGTACTGTATTAGCTTCAATATAGTAATGTTTTTTACTTTGCATGTTATATTTCGGGGTCTACCGAGAAAAATGATAGTTGTTGTGTTTCATGTCCCACTTGTCCTATTCTTTTTTTGAAAACAATATGACACAAATGCAAACGATTATGTGACACAAATAATCAATCTCTTACCGCATACGGCAATGTAAGCTTCATCGAATATCGGTATCCATCCAGCAGCATACGTATTGATAAAATTATTGATATGGATCATAAATTCTGTACCGTGCACCAAATATGTATCAAACATATCCGAGGCAACAGTTTCGAGCCATTCCATTGTTGTAATTGCAGACGTAAATACGAAGCGATTGAGCGCCTCGCTTAAGTCTAGAATGAAGTCCGTGACCAGAAAAGAGATTTTGGTGGTAGCTATGACTGTATTTTCGATCAGGGCGTTGCTAGCAGTCAATAATAATTGGCTGTAAAAAGAAGGTTTCAAAGAAATTGTTACATATTTATTTATATTTTATCCACTTTTTTTGAGTTTTCGACTAAGTTTGTTACATACAGCTAAAATAAGAAGCCCGTACTTAGTCGATCGCCACTTTTCAACTCGTTAATAATCAGTTTTATAAAGTTCCACAGATTTTTATACAAAAAAAACGAGCAGTCATTTATCAAGAAAGTGTAGCATTGAGCCAAATAAATGGTGGTCCGATAGAGCAAGATATGGAAAAAAAAGTGGATGAGATAAAACCTTTCAGCCAAGTTTCTTGCTTTTATCCAAAGTCGATTTTGTCATGTGGGGGTGCGCATTGCTATGCTGCAAAACTATTAGATTTTACAAGTGCATACCTTTTTTTACAATTCTTCATGCAAACAATCCATCTAATCGCAATAAAAAAGAGTTATTATTGTTCATATATTTAATGTTTCGTAAGCATGACACCTTTGCAGATCTACCAAACAGGGGTGGGGTTTCCTACCAGCTCTCTAGATCAGCAGTAGGCAAACTTTTTGGGCTCACGGACCACTAAATTCACAATTTTAATCCAGCGGACCACTAACTGGACTTTTGTGGTTAATATTACATATTGAAATAAAAGTGATCAAATGCGTCTAAAAATGCACTAAGTTTATAAAATAATGTCAGATTTCTCTGCGGACCACCAAAATTTTCTCGCTGACCACACTGTGACGACCGCTGCTCTGGATCAATGTTTTTTAAACGGTGGGTCGCAAAAATTTTCTGCTCTTCAAAAATAGCTAGTATTTTTAAAAGCTTATATTGATGAATGAATGAGGTCAACATTGGCGGAACTATTTTCCCGCATAAAGACATCCATAAATACACATGGACCTCTCCTGATGGTCGCACGAAGACGCAGATTGACCATCTTCTTTACAGCACGAAACATAGAAAAGAACTTCACGATGTTCGCACATATCGAGGTGCCGACATTTACAGCGACCACGAACTACTTGTCGGCAAAATCCGCCTGAAACTAAGTCGCATAGCTCAAAATCCAGCGCGGAAAAAGATCGACACCGAGAAGCTTGAAAACGTAAATACGAGGCTAAAATTCGAGATTGCTGTAAGGAAGGAAATAGATCGTGTCTCCGTGCGACCTATATCCGGGTCCGATCACATCGAGGCGGACTGGTGCTGTATCAAACGTGCTATTGCATCATCGGCTGAAGATGTTTTCGGATTCCGGAGGGAGGGGCAATCAAAATGGATGTCTGAAAATACGTGGAGGAGAATTGAAGAGCGGGCCAGGCTAAAAGCACTGAAAGACAGTGAAGCTGACCCTGAAAAATTTAAAGAACGTCGCGCTGATTATCGTAATCAGGACAAGGTTGTCAAGAAGCCTGCGCGACTTGACAAGTGCCGATTCTTGGATCGGCAAATTGAGACAGCTGAGGTGGTGGCCCGCAGAAATGATACCAAGAAGTTATTTAAAATCACGCGCGAGGTCTGCAGAAAACGACCACCGACTCCCGGGCCCATTCGCGGCCCTGACGGAGCAATAGAGTCAAACGCAGAAAGCGTTAAAAAGATTTGGAAGGATCATTTCTGCGAGGTGCTGAACCGACCGCCCCCCCAGGGCCCTTTTGACGTAACCGAAGAGGCTACATCTATGGACCTCCCCCAAGTGTCCGGTATTTCAGACCGTACGCCCACACATGCCGAAATCATCTTGGCAGTGAAGAGGCTTAAAAACGGCAAAGCACCGGGTGGAGACGGAATACATTCGGAATTTCTGAAATGTGGTCTTAACGCCGTCCTACATCCACTCTATCACCTGATGGCCAGGGTGTGGGACTGTGAGGGTTGTCCTAGGGACTGGGTGGACGGTGAGGTGTAAGACTCCACAAAAAAGGTGATCCCCTCAGCTGTAACAATTACCGAGGCATAACTCTTCTCAGTATTCCTGGGAAGGTAATGGCAAACATTCTCTTGGCGAGAATAAGAGGTCCCATTATGAAAATACTTAGGAAAAATCAAGCGGGCTTCCTCCATGGAAGGTCGTGTGCGGACCGAATATACAACCTTCGATGTCTCTTCCAGCAGAGCAATGAATTTAACAGTGCTCTTGCTTGTTGTTTCGTCGACTATGAGAAGGCATTTGATAGTCTGCACAGACCCTCTTTGTGGAGGATACTGGATGCCTACGGGATTCCGCCAAAGATTGTGGCCATTATCAAATCCCTACATGAGAATAGTGCATGTTGTGTGAGAATCGGTGACTCAAATACCGAATGGTTCGGGGTCACAACCGGAGTGAAACAGGGGTGCGTTCTTGCACCGTTCCTGTTTATTATTACCTTTGACTTCATACTTCGCAGGTCAATTCCGCCTGATCGAGGTGTAGCTGTTGGTCTCGGTCTGAAGCTGTATGACCTTGAATATGCCGATGATGCTGTCATATTCGATAAATCCTTTGAGGGCATCCAGGAGACTATTGATGGGTTAGGAACTAACTCAGGTCGCATTGGTCTAAAAATTAATACTAGCCTCAATCCTGCCTGCGTCTTTCGACCGGTGGGATTCCGGCGTCCTGGACATCCGTCAGGTACTATCCATAGGATGTACTCGGCGGAACTGAGGGATGCTGGCATGTCATGGGAGGAAGCGAAGCTATTGGGGAGAGACAGGGAAACATGGAGGTGCCGCGTGGCGGCCATATGCTCCACATAGGAAGCGAACATGGACAAAGAAGAAGAAAGAATATTGATGGTCCGCAAAACATTTTTTGATTTTTTTGTGGTCCGTGGAAGTAAAAAGGTTAAGAAATATTGCTATAGATAACCACTGCCGTTCACGATGATTGGTTTTATACAGCACCTTCTTTTCGTCTTGAGTCACCATATGATTAAGAAAAGGCAGCTCGGCTTTAAAATGTAGAAGGTCTTTGGATATGCAGACACGTGTCAATTTGTTCCACTTTCTCAAAACGTGCAAAACCCTTACACCTAGTCTTCAGGTCTTTCTAATCTTCTTAATGTGTCTTTGCACAGTTGTATAGGTATTATGTAAGTCTTTCAGCAAGCTGATTTATACTAAAACTAAGATTTGGTTTTATTTCAGAAGCCAAAATGTCACCTTTTCTTGACTTCTGCATCCGGCACTTTTATTAGTGTCATATTTTTCTTTTCAGAATTTTACTGAACCGTCTTTGACATTTTCGAATAATTGACGTACCGCCTATCACTTCATAAATGTTTTAAGTAGCTGTAGTTTCTGAGTTTTTTAAAGATACAAATATACAAAAAAAACATTCAAATTGTTCATTTGGTATAAATCTATGATGAATTTTAGGACAATTTTGTCCCATATTTATGTTTCATTAATATTGAAATCTGCTGTGCAGATGTGCACCAACACAGATTAAACAATTATAATCCTAGTTGTCACAGATAGACGAGCAAAGCACGGCTGACCATCAAATTTTGACATTAAGAAATACAATATTCATTTTGAATATGGGAACTAATTATCAAAAATCAAAATACATTAACACTTATAAAGAGCTGTCAAAAATACGCACAATGGAATCTCTGTGAGGCTTAATACTTCATCACCGATCACTTCTTCGGCAATGGCCTTCAATTCGTATAGGAAGCTATCCATGTTCATGTCTGGGATTGATTTCCTAAGGTCGTTCGCCAATCTGGCATAAACGTTTTTTGCTATTTCAGAATTTTTCTCTCTATACTCCGCTAGTTTTTTTGAAAAAGATTTCAAGTTCTCACTGGTGGTTTTCTAGAAATTAAAAGACAAATCAAATTTCTATTTTTTATATTTTATAAAAGAATAATTTTTACAACACTCCAGAGATAAGTTACCTTGTCATTAATTAAATTAATAATTGCAAATCATAGCCGGCGTGCTAGGTACAAACATACTTTTTTTTATGGCAGCTAAAATTTTAAGCACGCCACTGGCTCCCTGCTCAATTTTACCGATAAATTTGAATGGAATAGAATAAAGAGGAATGCTTAGCTTGACTGAAATGTTTTGAAAATACTTTTAACTGGATGCCTACCACAGACGAGATATCTTATCAAATTTTTCATACTCAACACGTCAGAGACGAGCTATCTAGCCAATACATAATTAAATTAATAATTGCAAATTATAATCGACGTGCTAGGTACAGACGTACTTTTTTGTACGGCAGCCAAAAGGTTAAGCTAGATTTTATCAACCGTACGAAATTTTGTAAATAAGTCACTTTATAATTTGTCTTAATTATATGTATCGCTGTAGACTGCTACACTCGCCATTTATTTCCCTGTTAAATGTACAAAAATACAAATGAAAAACAAATAAAGTTATATTAACTTTCCTAACTGAAATGCATTTGTTTGGGATTTTTGTAATGATCTTGTTAAATTTCACTTAAATTTTCGATTTGAGTTTTTCCTTGATTTCCTAGATATTTAAAATATGTAAACATTTGGATTATATTTATTTAGTAGTTATTATCTTAGCTTTCTGTGTTTTTGTCACCAGTTTTTGTAATGAAAATTTTGGAAGAAATATTCGAATAAACTGAATAAATCCCGTAAAAAAATCGATACTATCCAAAAAATCAACTTACTTACTTTTATAAATGTACCAATAATTAGCATACTGCGTACCATAATTGGGCTTGAAAGTTTAATAAAACATTTTGTAAATCACGAAAACTTACCATGACTGATCTCATTCGGTCTTCATTCATTTCGTTGACGGATATTGCTGTAGCATTATTGGGTCTGTTGTATCCGAACATGAAAAGGTCATGATTTTTACCATCACTTTGGTATCCGTTGCTTATGGTAGCTTTGTCTCTAGGTATATAGAGGGCTTCAAAAAACATAGACTCCGCAGGATCTGAAATAAGGTTTCAGTGAGATAGCTGTGCAGTATCTTTTTAGATCTAACAAGTATTAAAGTATTTCTTTCAACAGGAACTCTTGTGAAATGAAATATTTTTCTTTACCTGATTATAATAGAGTTCTACCGAGTTAATGTCAATTCAATCAACAAAATAAGCTGTCTTTAATTGACAAAATGAACTGACTCAGCTTGAGGAAGTGTTTTAAAGATGGATTGAAGTATTTTTCACCACCTGACGGATTTGAATTAAACTCAAAACTCAATAATATCTCAACATCAAGGTACAAAATAAGTATAAACATTTAAACAAGCTTTAATGTTCTTTCGTTGATTAGCTAATATGACTGTTATTATATGTCAGATATTAATAAATCTTTGTTTCTAAATGTAATATTATTTATTTTAAATTCTAGACTGAAAGATAGAGAGTGTTTTTAAAACATCATAACAAATAATTGTCACACATATGGTTTTTTGTTAGGTAATTTTTTTTAATCCATGTCCACTTCCAATGTGGAGCATACATTTTCTACAGGAACTGTTTGTTACTCAGTCGCTCAACCTCTCTTATTCAAAGAGAGTAGTAGGGATAGAAGGACAGGACTAGCGGTTAGCTAATCGCTCTTACTACACTCAGTTTTAAAGAATCCGAAACAGTGGGAGGGAATTTTTTAGACATCACAACACCCATGCCTTCAAACAGAAATCGATAAATCAATCAAAAGAAGCCAACAACGCTAACTACTGCGCCACAGTACCTGTCCATTACTAGTTAATAATTTCGGTGGATAGTTTATTATCATGGTGAAATTAAAAATAAATAATTTATCATAAGAGCCATGTAAATGAAAAAAAAAAGGCTTCCATGAAAGTTAGCTTGTGAAATTCAAAATATGTACATACTGACAATCCCTGTTTCCAATCTAGCTAGAATGGTATCGAGAATAGAGAATTTTCCTTCACCATAGTAATTCATATCTTTGAAGAACTTCAAGCTTGAATTCCAATAAGTGCCAGTTGGCCAATTTTTGTTAGCCAATGCAAATGAACTAGTGAAATTTACCAAATTACCGGCAGGTAGCTCGATCTAGAAAAAAGCAATATTTAATATTGAAAAAAAGGTTAATAAGGTATTATTAGTTCTTTTTCCTTTCATTCTGTCTACTCCATATCCTGTAAGTCTTCTGTCGCTGTCTAGTTGATAATAATAATACAAAGTTATTGAATTCGGGCGAAACCGCAAGCTGATGCTTTTCAGACCTTTATGTGTGCTTCTTGATGGAAGCCAGTTCGCGTCTTCATTAGAGGGCATATCTTTAAAAAAATTGACTTTGACGCCTCCGTGATTAACCCACTTTATATGAGACAAGAGACAACGCGTAATAGCGGTCACATCAAAAGTTAAATAGACAGTGGCAACTTTTTTTAGCATTGTCCTGGACACATTGAATATAAATGTTACGCTTACTTCACTATTGATTCTAGACACATATCTGTCACTACCACGTGTCTTATTAAGTCTTAGTCTTATGTGTGATGATTAACCTTCTAGAAAGCAAATGTTAGCATACTTACAGTTAGCTCTTGGTGTTGGTAAGAATTAAGCCGTAAATAAAGTCTGTTATTGATTTCTTGACTCTCCAGTGTCAATTGTGAGATGGTGTCAAAAGTTATATTATAGAATTTGTTATATCTGACTTCATTATGTATATCGTAGTTCACTTCATGGTCCTATTATATCACGGAGTATATTAATTTTTTTTAATTAAAAATGAAAAATAGAAAGCATTTCGAATCTAAGACAGGCCACAAATAATTAAGAAATATAATATGTTGTTCCGAGATAGACGACAAATTGTATACAATAATAAAATTATATGTCTGATTCTATAGTGATATTTTTCCCTGGTCAAATTATGCTCAGCTTCTGATTTTAAATCTATGCATTTCATACGTAAATTTTGTAGGTAACATAGTTATAAAGTACTGAAAACAGAGCAAAAATTGAATTAAATCTCCACAAGTCTACATTCCTTTCTGTTTTGAGCAGCGGGTTGGACACGCCTGATTTGAGAAAAAATTCACCGTTTTTTTCATTCCATTCTTTCACACAAAGATGCACAATATTTTTTTTATCGTTTTTTAGCGCAGTCAATCTGCCTTTATCCAATAAAAACATAATTATCTAAGAGCTAAGATCAATAAAACTGACAATTTAAGAATTAATTTTGCTTTAGTAGCGATCAGTGATTGTAATTGTTGGTAAAAGTAAAAGAAGCTAAAAAATTGGATATGTTTTTATTGGGTGCTATATCAGACGGTCCTGGAGTTTGCTTTGATTTGCTTACTGCAGTTTGGAAAACACTGATATGAATAGTTGCAGTCAATGTTAAAAGAAAACAGAAGTTTGAATAGAAAATTTAATTGTCAATCTTAACCTACTTTTCCATCAATTTGGAACCAAGTGTTGAAGCCATTCATCGGTCCATAATGATGTTGGAATTGCGGTTCAAAAGATCCACTGACTGAAATTTTTTGTTCCTCCATCTTGAATATGTCTAATTCTACAAATACATGTGTATCTTGGCTTGTCTCATCATAGTTTGATTTCCATTTGATTGACATTTCCTATAATAAAAGAACCATTTTTGTTACCAAAAAGAATACAGAGAAAGAGGGAGAGTGTTGTGCTGTACTTTACAGGCAGACAGATAAATAAATACATTTTATAATATTTTGTAAAAAACAAATCAAAAAGAAAACCTTTTTTTAAGCTTTCCTATTTTATAAAGAATATGTTAGACGTACAACATTGTTATTTAATTTTAATCGTTCAAAATATGTACATTTACCCAAGTTTTGTCACTTATGTCCCGGGTTTCGTCTTTCGGCATTTTCAGGCGTTCAAGTACACCGATGAACTTGAACTGATGGATGAACTTGAACTTGAACTGTCACTTCAAGTTCATCTGTGCACCTGAACGCCTGAAGATATGCCGTGCATTACTGCTGTGAAGAGTGGATTGGCATCCTGGAAAACAGCCAGGTACTGTCCACATGCATAATTTAATAAAAGTAATGAGCACTGGATATTAAAAATAACAAAACCTCAGGTTAGGCTTAGCCAGTCACCAGTCAAATAGGACTAGGTTAAGTCACTTTTGGTAAATTGAGCAGAAGAGTTGTTCGGAGATTTGACTAAAGTTTTTTTATCTAAAATTTTGAATGACAATAAATGTTATTTATGGATGTGGAAGATTTCAAAACAATTTTGTTTTTAACTATATTTTTATTTAGAATATTAAAGTTTGGTAGAGATATTCATTTGAAATAAAAAAAAAATAACAAAGACACCCTTTTGACACATTATGTTGACAATAAGCGATAAAACATCGTATACTAGTTCTGTATTTCTACATTATCCGAGGAATAGCTAAGATTTAAGCAGAAATAGACATTCAGTGGAAAAGATGATGATTGTTTCTCTGTGTTTCGAATTGAATACTCACTCGTGGGCCACCCGGGTATGTAAAATAAATATTTTTATGAAAAATTCGACGCAGCCAGGTTTCATAGCACATCATGTCGGTTTTTAGATGGGTCTTTGTGTTGGGGTCGCTCGCATTCCAATAAAAGATTATCTCTCCAATCGACAGAGCGCCACCGATCGAAAGTATTGTCTCCGTAGAGAAAGTGCGGCTGGGTATTTCAATGTTTGTAAATGTTTTATATTCTGAAAACATATAATATACTAGATCGAGGGTCGGCAACCTTTTGTTTTACACCATTTGGGTCACATGTCATTACACTGTAATGACATGTGTAGACAAATATTTTAATTTTAAAAGGCTCGCGGGCCGCAGGTTGCCGACCCCTGTACTAGATAATGAAAAAGTATAAAATTGTATGTAGATAGTAATAACAGATGAGTAAAAGCAGCGCTTTCCACATATAAACCAAAATTAGTTATCGAAAGGCATTTATTATAACTTAAGATACATATCCGTGGTATGTTGGGACTTTTGACACAAAGCATTCTGTAAGGATGAAAAATAAGCAATTTTTATCTAGTATTTTATATTCAATTATATTCGGCGCTCTTTCTTACAAAATTTATTGTTCAACTAATTTTCCTATTTTTAATTTTCAATATGTTTTCTCCGATTAATAAATATCAAATAGCAAGAGCTGTCTTTCCTCTCTGTGACTATTTATAGTGAATGTTTTTAATCTATCCATTGTAAATAGTCTATCGAAATGAGGGAAAGTTATTGTAAAAAACCATTTTAGTAAATGAAACGCTTCCCCTAAAAACTCTATTTATTAATTTGCAATAAAATATATAAGGACTTCAAACTTAATTCTGGTGTGGTAAATAAATAGTATTTTCGTTTCCAATAAATGGAAGAGAACAAAATTTTCTTTTCAGCAAATATTCGACCGAGGGCTCGGTCTACAATACACTGGTATACGGTATAATTCTGATTATAAAGTACGTAGTCAAATTTGCAAGTGGATGAAGGTTTTTTAAAACTAAATCTATTTCGGAAATAAATATTATTTTAATCTTACTTTCATTGAAGAGAGATCCATTAGAGACCCAATTGTAGTGTGAGCCGCTCCTCTCTAAGCTCATGTCAAACTTATAAGAAAGTGGTGTCTTGTTGTCATCATCGACATAAGCTGACAGGTCAAAATTAGTATTGAATCCGTAGGGTTTCAGATCCCACAGTAAATTGAAAGTTTTACGATATCTCGTGGTAATATCGCCTAAAATTATAACAATCAAATTAATTAGGATTTCCGGGGGTGCCTCTGAATTATGGCCACGGCTGTAGATTATAAAATATTTTCGTAAATGAGATTCACCCGATCCTTTTTTTACACGGTTCATCGGTTCCAGAAATTGAAGTATATAAAAAATAAACCTTATTTTCATATAATTTGATAAATTGATTCTAAAAATCAAAATATCACATAAAAAAGAATCAAAAATGTATGAAAAACTAAAATTTGGTCTTCGAATCTGCGCACAAAAAGATGTTTTCTTACTCAATAATCATTAATTTCTTTATTTAATGAAAAACAGATACGTATGATACATGCATAATCGTATTCACCTATTAAGAGTTATTCGTTGCTGTCACAGACAAGTATTATCGACTGATAATAGAATCCAATATTACAGTGTTATTTATACAGAACAAATTACAGCCTCTAAATTTAATTATTTTCATTTCGAAGTTATTTTGTTCATTTGGTTATTTTATTTATTTTTTGAAGAATGACTAAGTTACAAAAAATAGTAATTTGTTTATTACACATAATCTGTTTTGTGCAAGTGTGAATGCAACCTCTAGAAAAAGTTGACCCGGCACAGGTAGCATGTAAAGTGATGTCTTCTGATGTATCTCATGTTTCTGAGATAAAAGATATTTTTATGAACAGTACAAGCCACACTGCAGAACCTTTACTTGTAAAGATATCGAAATAACATAAAAACTAGGGTCTCCAATCCCGGGATCCCGTCCAATTTCGGGATTTAGGGATTGAGAACAAGAAATGCAAAATTCTTAAAAACCTGTTAAATAGACATTCAAAAATAATGAAAAATCTTCGCGAAAGTTAAACAAGAAATTCTTAAATTCCCAGGATTTCAAAATCACCGAGCAAAAATATCTTAATCCTGAATTCCGAATTTGTATACGATTTCATGGTGAATGTTAATCCCGGGATCATAAAAATTGTGAATACAGAAATCCTGGGATTACAAAAAGGGTCCAGGATTGGATGCCATAATTAGCATGGCACACTCGCCCAACGCACCTCGGAGCCACGTAAGCAGAATGGTAAGCCTTACTTGTTGTATAAAAATGAGCACACTCAGTTGATGTAGTATCGCACTGGTTAGCATCTAATTGGAAATACTTGTCTTTATTTACACAAACTGCATGAAGACTTTTAGTCCCTACTTTACCATCAAACTCCACCTGTATATAAAAAGGATAGAATTAATATCTTTTACAAAGTATTAACAGTTACACTTTAAAATCGAGCCTTAAGTATTACATGTGTCATTTATGAAAGACAATAAAGTGCACTGAAGTGCAATTTAGCAATTTTATCTTTATTTCTGACATAAAATAGGAGATATGATGACAATCAACAAGTTACTCCGCAATTAACCTGTCACGACTTACATATAGTTCATGATCCACTAAGCGTTGAGTGAATGCGAATGTAGCTTGTTCCTCCATACTTTTCCAAATGAGTTTTCCATACCCGGAGACTATCACCCTTTCTTCGAGTCTTGTTTCGTTAACTATAGCCCTGAAATATATTTAAGAGTATTTTCATGTTTGTAAAATTTATTTTGAGTTCATCTTTAAAGTAGAATATTTATATTGTTAATACATGTATCCCATAAAATAAATGACATTACCCATAATTTACTGTTTTTATGCTTGACTGATTTGAATAAAACTTACATGTGAATACATACAACAGATGGGTTGGACGAAGACGCTCAGTAAAATACAGTCCACGTTCAACTGAACTAAAATCGCTACAATTTTTTAATTTTAATAAAAAAAAAACATGCAATACAAAACAGTTAATTCGAAGATGGAAAATTAAAGGTAGACAATTCTTCTTTTTCTTCTCTTCTTTGACTATATTTGCTCTCTATGTGGAGCTCATGGCCGCCAGGGCACCTCCATGTTTCCCTGTCTTCCGTCGATTGCTTTGCTTCCTCCTATGACGTGTCAGCATCCGTCAGTTCCGCCGAGTACATCCTATGGATAGTACCCGACGGTCGTTCAGGATGCCGGAATCTCATTGGTCAGAAGAAGAGGGAGGCAGGATTAAGGTTTTCCGGAGGTATCTGCAGTTCCAGCCAGTTCCAACGCCTCCATAACCACTGACGTGACAGGGCGCTGTTTTGTACGTTTACTAACTTTCGAATTCCTCACGAAATCAAACCACCTCTCCCCCATCATCCGATGCAAGCATCTGTTCTCGAGTTGTTGTCAGGTGCCATGATTTGCTACCGCAAAGCAGCCCTGGTATAATGCCAGCATTGAACAAATGGCTTTTGGTTTTAATCGAGTAATAATTTTTTTATTTGGAAAATAGTTGTATAATGAAAAATGCTAACTTAATAAGCATATAAAGTGTGTTATATTGGGTACCTGATTAAGTATGCATTATATTTGTATGTATTTAACCCTTTTCGTTCCAAAAAAAAGGTCCAGGTCCACGATAGATTTACAGTATTTACAAGAAAAACTAAAGTTTTCATTTTTTTTACTTGATTTATAGTAACAAAATTCTTTTTATTTTGAAATATATACAATAATGACTTTATTATTTATATTTTAAAGTATGATAACGATGAAAGCATTCATAGCCCAGGCCTTCTTTCACATGCCGTACAATATATGTATGTATCAAGTTTCTTTTTTTCATGATTTTTTGTAATTTTCGGCATTTTTGCAAGGTTAGAATTATTAGAACAATAGCAAACGTCGGAAATAGTTTTCAAGTGCACGGGGCAAGCGTAGCTGTTGGAAAGAAAAATGAAGAACGCCCGTACCGCTTGGGCCGAGACAGCCCCTAAAATTACCCTTTTGTATCCATTGCAGGTAGACGGTTACAGATTTAAATGCTCATAAAAACCATTTGCTCTTCTGTTCAGAATACCGTTATAATAAATATGAGTGAAAAAAAATATTCAATACATTTGAATTAATTTTAACTCAATATTAATAATGAAAAAAAATCACTTACATTGCTTCTAGAATTATTTTTCCATCCTCAGATCCGGTCACAGTGAGTACTTGTTCGCCAGATTGTGGAGGGGCGTTGACTGCTTGGAAGCGGTACTTGACCATGTCCCATTTGGGACAGTCAATATCCATTTGAACATTGAAGTCCATGGAAGATTTGATTTTACCATTAAAAACAAGAACTAAATTAAAGTCACCTAAGTTTTGAACAATAACTTGAGTGTGAAATTCTTCTGATGCATCTGTGGCTTTTAAAAAAAATCTGGGAAAGAAGTAAAATAATGTTTTTTGTTGGATAAGTAACAGACAATAAGAAATCAATTCTCATATTAGTATTTATAATATAAAAAATTTATGGTAATTTGTTGAAAATACATGTCCATTTAATCTCTTATTTTGACACCTACATTTTCAGTAGTCTTACATTTTGTCGCAACAATCAATATTATATTTGTTTTACTATATTCGGGTGTATTCACTTCTATATGAGATTCAAAATTCGTAGAATTATGCAAAGATAGTCAGAATTGTAGATCATCTTTCATAGTACCAATAATTTTGGTTTTGGTGTGGCATACGGCACAACACATTTTTTGATCTTTAAAAATATATATCCTATTAATATCTATCTATTTTATTAACATAATTAAAGTTTATATTATTAATAATAAAGGCTGCCATTTTTTCTAACAAATAAAATGCACATAAAAAGTGATTGTAAAATGGGAGTAATAATATAATCTCATTTTACAATCACTGTTACGTTCAATCATTTAGTACACTTGTATCAACTTTTGTCGGGATGCTCCATCAGGAGTCCAAATGTTTTAAATTTAGAAATGACTCATAAAACTGATAAAAAATTACCTTCTATTTATACAATCTGGAAAATTCGATGTCAGTTCAATCATGGATATTGATGGGGCATCAATGTCAATATTTACAGTAAAATTATACTTCTTGTCTATGTCAAGGTCATGCTCAAAGCGAAGCTTTCTTAAAGATTGCGTCTGAAACAGAAACAAGCTTATCAATGTAGGGGCTCAAAATACAAACAGCGCAAGCCCGAAAGCAGAGATATCAGTTAATGCAATTTTCTTGCTTTACTCCAATCAAAGAGCATAATTTTTCTACATACAAAAAACTATATATATTGGAGAAAAATGTTTTTTACTCTTTTTTAAATTGGAAGGTTTTGAGAGATCTGTCAAACTCGTCATAGAGGAAGAATTATAAAAGGTAGAATGAAATAAAGAAGGAAGCATCTAATATTTAGTCGTTCACTAAATATTTTCATAACTATTAGTAGTGAAATGAGAAGTAGCAATGCTCACAATATTGATTGATGGGAAGAGCAAGTGGAGATAGAAAAGGGGATGTGAAATCCGGCAGGAAGACAGTTGAAATTATTATCAAAAAGTACCACAATGAGATTGAGTACTCACGTTATATACGCAGTGTGACTTAATGACCCTGTACTTAATAAACTCTGGTAAAATAAGAACATTTTTGAATTCCCCGCCACTTCCCAGTGGCAAGAGACGGATATTGCTCAGCGTGTTGTTCACATTCTGGCCGTACAAACTCGCAGAGAATTCTATATTAGTAGTAGCATTCTTGTCTACAAAAAGTAAAATAAAAACTTATCCATAGTTTATTCTTCAGTGATGCGTATTTGCATGATATCTCGTAGATCTTTGGGGTTTTGTTAAGTAAAATTCACCACCCAAATATTTTTGAATTTATTCTTATCAGTTGAAAATTCTTCTCGTAAGCGAAACCGGTTCTGATCATGTTAAGTTAATGTGGAATTAGTTTTAAATAGTGTTTTTTTTTATTGAAATTTATTCTTCCTGTCAGATTTGACCTTTCATAACACTAAACTATAGTTCGAGCAAGAGATAAATCTCTTAAAATTTTAATTCTTATAAGAGCAATATTTTATAATAAATAAAATGTAAAAAATCTACAGCTTCTACTGTCATTTTATTTACATTAAATACCTTTTTAGATCTTTTTTAGTAAAACAACTGTTTAATGAGAATGTTTCCATAACATTGTTCTGCCAACGAGTTATTCTTAGTAAGTTTCGTTGCACTGCTCTAAAGCTTTGAGGGATGTTTGCCGTCACAACTGTGCCAAAAAAATATTATTTCAAAGAATAAAAATTATAAAAACAGACATGTGGTCTAATTGTGTGGTATTTACTCACCTTTCTCATTAGATAAAAAGTTCCTGGAAAAAGTAATTACAAATGGATCTTTATCTGGAAGATTCAACATCATGCTGGTACTGAAGAAAGTATCGTTTATGTCAAACTGGTAGTCATAGAAATAGCTTTTATTGTTTACTGTTGAATCCATCGAAAAATTGAGTGTCTTCGCATCAAACTAAACATTTGGAAAACAATAAAATAAATTCTCTTCGTTTTTTTGACCGGGCTGTATGGAATATTAAATTTATAAATGAGTGAACTTCTTTGAATGAATGAAGCATGTTTAAAAATTACAACATAAAACATTTTTCATTAGAATCGTGAAAAATAGAAAAGTATATTTTTTATTACTGTGTTTCAAAACTCATATATGTAAATACAATTACATGCTTTTCAAAATGTAAGTATCTTCCTCACAATCAAAACAAATTAAATCCAAATAACTTCTTCAGTATACATATCACTTCCCTAAAGCCAACTCCTAAAGCAACAGAGGGATACATGCGTTGTACTTTTTAAATAGTGAATTATTGTTGTATTTAGATTCTTTTAGGGCTTATGATAAGAGTTAATAGTAAGTTGTTTTGTATACTATTATCGGTATCTAGTTATTTAACTAATATCGCTGATGATTTGAAGATACAGGGCAGTGTCAATAGTTGCAAATGTAAGATTTTTCTTTTAAATGGGGCATTTTCTTTTTAAATTAAAATATTTCAGTGTTTCATTATAAAAGGTTACCTTTCAGCAATTCATTGGCATACTTATCTTTTTGACATCCATTGGCATACTTTCTTTCTCTTTATCTCACTGTTGCTTTACAGAAGCGATATATTTCTACAGCCACAGTAAAAGTTTATTTTTAATCTACACTCAAGGTAGTAAAGCTATTTTTGTTTATCGACCTCCATGAATATACTTTAAATCGGTTTTGAATAAGAATACACAAAGTAAATAATGTCGGGTCCCTGGTACAGTGGTAAATTTTGTTGGCTTCCGAAATGTAACTCACGGCCTAAGTTCACCATTTTTTTTTCAATTTCTGTACAAAGACGTGGGTGTTTAGGATGTCTGAAAATTTCCTTCCGACATTCTAATCCTAAAATATTGGTGTATCGCGAACGGTAAAGTAACTACTAGTTCTGTCCTAACCCAATCCTTCTATTCCCACATTCTTCGAAAAGAGAGAATTTGATCAACTGAGTTCCGAGTTCTTCTGGAAAAACTCCTGTTGAGATACCAGTGTTAGGGGGTTATATACTCGAAATGCCAATGGGGAGCGAAAATCAATTATTAATTAAAAAATAACATTCATATTGATTTTATCTAAAGTATGTATGGAATACGAACTTGAAATTCCTTGTCACGATCACTTAAAAATGTAGCATGATTGTTAGTATTGATTTTGATGGTCTTGAAATTTTCAATCGGAAGGCGCGCTTCAATTTTTGCGTTTACATCGTACCTGTAAAATATTCTTTTGGCTTACGCAAGTTTTTAAACAAACATTATTAAAATTTCACCATTCTGAAACAAATATATTCTAATTGTTTAATGATTGGCTTTTTTTCAAAATACGATTTTTATCAGTCACGTGTCGGTCTTTGTAAATGTTGCATCTATAATCATATTTTTATTATTTATTAAATTTGGTTTCTGGTTCATTCTCATATTATGTTTGGATTATGAAGTATCGCTTGTAATTTGTGTAACAGTATTTTCATTCAACATTGCAATTCCAATGAACCTTCAAAAATAATATTCTTTTTCGTACGACAGACAAAATATTAACCTATAATCAAAGATTTTTTCATATTTTTTTTCAATTGTTAAAAAAGGGTTTTTTCACTTAAATAGTTATTATATTGGCGAAAACTTGACCTAAAGCTTCTCCTCTGTGCGCCGTTGGTCTCACATATTTTATGTGCGGAATGGGTACTGTTAAAAAATAAAATAAATACAATAAGGTCACATATTGAATTCAACTTACTTTTCCAGAATACCCAAGTCTGAACAAACACTTCCAGATCCGTGAATGGATGTATTCTTTCCATAGTTTGCCCTAATTTTATATTCAAAATAGTTGGTGGAAAAATATTTAGAACCCAGCCACCAATACAAATCTATTTTGTTTTGTATCATGGATCCAAATAGATTTGTCTGAGGAAAGAAAAAAAATTGTAATTAAAATTAACTATTCAAAATATATTAATGACAAAATATCTCATTTAAATGAAACATTTCTAAAATTCCAGCTGAATTTTTACCATAATAATTACAAGAATCATTGTAAAAATTCATTTAATCTTTTCTTATTATTGACAGCCACTATCACAAAAGGTGGCCCAATTTTTTTGGATAGTAACTAGTATTTCAACATTATTCACTGACCATCAATTCTGTCACTTTTCCTTTCTTTTTATCTTCAAAAAAAGTTTGCAGACTGTAGATAATATCATCTCCATTTTCTCTAATGTAGGTGGAATTAAAAATAATCATTCCCGTAGATTTTTTTTGGTTGTAATTAACCTTTTTAAATTGACTTATGAATTTTATAGGACTGGTAGCGTTAACAACAGTTTTTTGTAGGGAAAAATCAATTGTGCTGTTGTAAAGCTGGAAATATAATAAAAGATAATCAGATCTATATTACTGTTAAAAAATACTGATTTTTCAACACATTCAAGGAGAATGAAAAAAAATAATTTTACAATTAAAATTATTTTGATCATAAGTAACAGCTTAACGACCGCACGTTTTTTTATAAAATTTCACCTGGCAAAATGAAATTTTGCGAAAAATTCGCAAAAATTGTAATTTAACTAAATTCACTATAATTTGTAAACAAATTGAGATTTCTTTACAAAATTTAATTTTCTTAACTTTCAGATACTTCGCCTATACGCATATATGAGTCCGCCGGCCAGCAACCTTTGTTTTTCAAAGACTCAAATACGCGTCCGCGGTCGTTAAGCTGTTAAGCCCGTACAATATGGGTTTCACTTTTAGGTGAGAATTAGAGACTTCTGCTATTTCTATAATTTCAATAGCGATGACTGTTTTTTTGTTTTTTTTTTGTTTTAGTGTTCATAAAAATCAAATTTTCCAGGCCTCGCCTATTGTTTGAGAGACACTGTGTAGCAAAACACACAGCTATATTAACAATAGTGCTGTAAATTTAAAATCCATAAGGTGCCAAACAATATCGTGGCAATCATTTGAAGGGTTTTAGTAATAACATAAAACTAAATTTGATATCGACTGTGGTAAGGAAATAGGACGTAACCCACAGTTTTTCCAAAACAGCTTTTATTCGATAATCACAATGTATCAAACTTGATACACGTTCTATTCAAAGGATGTAAGCTGCAAATGCCGAATTAATATCTAAATTTAGCTTTTAAATTTGAAAAAAGATAACCTTGCGAGAATTGAAACTGAGAAAAAAGCCGAGAAAAAGGTTTTTCCTTGACAATTTCTTTTTTGATATTAGATTATGTCAATTAAACACTTCATGGTTGTGTATATTTCATATACTGCATCTGGCTCAAAATACGTTTTTTGTGCCTCCTGTAAAATTTGCTATGTGTGAGTTACGTCCTTTTTCCTTTCCACAGTCGATATTATTGTTATTTGACTGATACATGTTTCGCCTCACTGAAAAGCATCTTTAGGCTACCTTTGGTAAAATTATTTATTAATTAAGTGAAAATTGGTTCTAACTCTTTATTTGGATATGGATTTGACTGTTACTAATACTGTTCGTGAATTATTTTACCTATAGGCCGTAGAATTCTTTTTTTTTCAGTGATATATAAATAAGTAACGTTCTTGCATTAATGAAAGACAATATTAAATTATATGATGCGGATATAGATGACGTTTGTAAGAAAGAGCGTTGAATAAAACAATAATACATAAAACGTTTATCAAATAAAGGAAATAAATTTAAGAAATATAGTTTTTGTTTCCCCGTCCCCTGCTCCATGCCCTGTTTCAAAAGTCACCGCACGTCACTGATACTCACATTTTCATAAATGTTTATATCCCTATCATAAATCAAAATATATGTAACTCCGCCAGGCTGTATTAATTCAACATCGAATTTCATTCTTCCATTTTCCATGTTGCCTATTTGCTTGAGTATGAAATTGAATTTTGTTTGTTGATCACTATAGAAGAGAACATTCCTGCAATAATTTAAAAAATAATTAATGTCGTCTGTTGGAAGCACAATATTATGTTTTATGATAATTGAGGCGAATCTTGAATTTCATTTTGTTAAGCAATATACATTTTAAAAGTATTTTTAGTTTTACATTTCTTTTGAATGATATTTTGTATATAATCAAGCCAGGTTTGAGACTTCTTTCAAAAAATACTTGTAATAATGTATTTTATGTTCTAAATTACATTCACGGTTCAACTTTTATCAGTTTTGGAACAAACTAGGTTTGCAAATAATAGCCTCAATCGTCCTATAATTGGGATTTTGAAAAAAAGCCTAATATGTTTTTTTATTATTATCCATGTCTATTCCCAATGTGGCTCATATAGCCTCCTAATAGAGTGTCAACAGAAGTTTTTCTGAACTGCTTGTTACTCTTGTCGCTCAAACTCTCTTTTTCTAAAAGAGTAGTAAGGATAGAAGGATAAGGCTAGGACAGGACTGGCAGTTAACTAATCGCTCTCGCTAAGCCCAGTTATTGAAGGATCAGAAGGATAGGAGAGAATTTTTAGACATCACGAACATCCATGCATTCAAACAGATATTGAAAAATGCTGTTCGTACTGGGACTCAAACGCGTTTGATCTGGGATGGAAGCTAACAATGCTAATCGCTGCGCCATTGACCCGAAATCTTAATTGATGGTGTCTTTTAAAAGAAGAAATAATTTTGAAATGTCAAAAAATTAATGATAAAATATTTAATATGTCGGCTATGCTGCTAGCTATAACTTCTGTCTTTTTCCATGTGAAAATCATATACACACCCTAATTGCAGTGTTGTGATTGCGATATCTATATATATAAAACAAAGTGGGGTTATTTACACCACGTATATCTCGAGAATGGCAGCACGGATTTTAATGATCTTTGATTTATTAAATTCGTATCTGCCTAGAATAGCAGAATAAGCATTAAAACATCGAAAAAATATCACGGCAAAGAAATTATGAAGAAAATAAATATTCTCATACAGTTTTCAAATGACGAACAGCTTGAAATAATGAAAATGTCGTTGTATGCCGATTTCATCCGCTAGATGGCAAGATGTTTCCAAAATTCTTTTGTTTCATACTTTGAGCTAGAGATGTACCGACGATCTTGGCTGTGTCAGAAGTTGAAATTGTCGCCCTAGGGTCAAAATCTTCAATATCCATTAAAAAAAAAACTCTTTTGAATTTATGTCTCATCTTCATCACCGTCGCTAGAATATATATTGAATTGTGAAAAGATGAATGAAAGTATGAAAAAAATGAGTATTCTTTTCATGTATACATATTATATTGTTATAGAATACTATCAAATCATTATTTTAGTTTTGATCCCCATACATAATTGTTTGTATATCGACTGTGAAAAGGAAAAAGGACGTAACCCACACAAATAAAATTGTACAGCAAAAAACGTATTTTGGTGATTTTTGGTCATATGCAAATTATGAATTATACACAACCTTGAAGTGCACGAAGACTTCTAAACTGGTATTTAATTGACATAACCTAATATCAATTTAAAAAATTGTCCAGGAAAAACCTTTATTTCAATCTTTTTTCTTGGTTTTAATTTTTTACAAGGTCATCTTTTCGAACATAAAAGCTAAATTAAAATGCTTTTTCGGCTATTTCAGCTTACATCCTTTTGATAAAACATGTATCAAGCTGTATACATTGTTATTATTGAAAAAACTTTGGGTTACGTCCTTTTTCCTTTCCACAGTCGATATGTTGAACAATAAACAAAAAAATGATATATTTTTTTTCTAATGAAAGAAAATCTCATAAATATAATATTGAAGATTTGGACAATGTTGCGTTCTATGTTATAGTGAGAATTTATATCATTTCGTAATATAAAAAAAATAAGAAAATTTAGAATGAACTTTCGTAAAATTATAAAAAAGTATCATTTGAGTAGTTTTGAAAAGTGCCGTTATTATGTTGGTGACATGCATTGAGGACAATTTTATCCTAGACCAACACATTCCATAGCAACTGTCAAACGGATGTAATTGTTTGTCAACATTGTGAAGACATAATTTTATTATTTCAAATACAGTGAAATAAAGAGGTATCAGCTGTGCCAAGTACTTCTAAATGAATCCGTAATAGTGCCCGGGATGGTTTTCTAAAAGTCTTTCAATTCTGTGAACATGAAAAATCTAAAAAAGAAGCAATAATTCCCAGCAACAGCTCCATAGAACGAGCGGCTAATTTCATTCGGTTGAACCAAGCAAACTGCGTTCGGAGAAGTATATTCATTTATGCAATCAGAACCGAAAGAGATGCAGCGATTGACTATTCTACCGGCGATGTACGGTCGTCCAGATCTATTCACCATCTCTACGTACAATCCGAAATGGATAGAAATTGTTCAACTGCTGCTCCCCGGACAAACATCAAGTGATCGACACGACATCACCGCACGTGTCTTCAAACAAAAAATCCTATGAATAATGAACTACATTGAAATGAAATCCTAAAAAAATGAACTACATTGTTAAGCATCGCGTCTTTGGGAACGATGAGGCGATTTGGCGTATATTCTCATCCTCCATTCATGAACGTCATCCCACTGTTGTACATTTGACGGAGAATCTGGGGAATGGTCTACGAGTTTATTTCAACGCATCGAATGTTGCTCAACGTGCTGAAACACCTCCAGAGACAGCATTGACCAGCTTCTTTTCGATTTGTCAAAGCGATCCGTTTGTATTAGTGTTGCTCTACTCTGAGATGTCACGTTGATATTACACTTGGAACGCTTCATCGAAGAAATTTCAACGTCGGAAGCAATGTGAATGTTCGTGGGTCGACATCATTTGAATCACTTCAATGTCACTTGAAATGTCAATGGCGTAGTGTGCCCAACATTTCGTGCTGCATGTCAATCGCTAAAGCAATTGTTTCTGCATCTCCAAGTCAGATATGCACATTATTTGCTTTCACTATTTCGACATGCTTCCTATCGAATCCATGTGAACTGTGAAGTACAAGGATGACATGTCTGAAGAAATTTTACACCGAATTCGTGTCAGTTCAGGGAATCCCAATCTCGAGGTGAATGAGAAGATACATAACCAGGCTTTGCTTTTGATTTAAGACATGTGTTACCTCATACGCTGCATGATGCGCCGCCAGATCGTGGAATGAATGACGCTTTCAATCGAGAATTGAAACGTGAACGTGAATATGATCGAGAAGCATTGAACCAATCAGTTCAAACGAATGTACCACTGTTGAACCCCCAACAGAAGGAAATGTTCGATACGTTAATGAAGGCAATTGATGATGGAAATGGTGGCTTATTTTTCCTCTGCATTGGAAGCACTCAACCGAACTATGAAAGATTAGCGCAATGCCTCAAGATGTTTTGGAGGCGCAATGATTCTACTACCTGACGATTTCCACCAAATACTACAAGTCATTCCAAGATCGACCGTTAAAATAAATAAATGCTTGCCTCAAATCATCGACTCTGTGGCGCTATGTGAAGAAACTTAAGCTAACGACAAACATGCGAGTTGCATTTCTAAACGATCCATCTGCCGAAGATTTCTCCAATCAATTGCTGACTATCGTCAGTATCGGCCATGTTCCTGTTGACGAATCGAACGGATTGATTTCGTTTCCGCCGAATTTTTGCAATTTCGTCTCAACGAAGGACGGCTTCAATAACAAAATGATCACGAACATTTAATCACAAAAACCACAATTGGTTGAGTGAACGAGCAATTCTTGCGACTAAGAAAAAAGATGTGGATCATTTAAACTTCACAATTCAAAATCAAATCGTTGATCTACTGCATTCCTTTAAATCTATCGACTGTGCCGCGTGAATAATATCATTTCAATGTAATTAAAATACTTTTCATTTTGAATTTTGCACATTTATTGAACTTAATTCATTTTGAGTATTTTTAATTCAGCCAATTGTAAATTTAATTCAGCCAATAAATTAACACAACATTTATTGATTCTGAGGCGGTACGAAGTTCGTCGGGCTAGCTAGTTTTATAATAATTAATTTTTGTTTTTTTTATATTATGCCAAATTTAACTTTCTTTTACTTGAAAAATGATACGGTTTACTGTGATCAAATCACTGCATGCACTATAACAAGCATATATCACTCATACATTATGAGGTCAGTGCAATGTTTTTATATAGATTTCCAAATATGTACTTACTTTGATTCCACGTCAGAATTCTTAATAAACGTAACAGTAGTGATTCTGAAAACCTGACTCATGTCTTTAGAGTAATCAGTGAATATTTTGAGCTCGGCAGTGTACTGTGGTTGACTGTAAGTACATTCTGATTCAAATTGAATCACTCTGTCAAACTGAAACAAATTTAGGGTAGTTTATTTTAAAAATGGTAAAAAAATGTATGTATTGTAAACAAAACAATGTCAAGTACTCTCTAAGCTACGAAAAAGTAAACCGAAATAGAGTTCATACAATTCAGTTCATTGCAGTGCAGTTTAAAGAAAACAGACCAAAGGATAAAATAAAAAAACTGTTATTTCAAAAGTGTGAGCAAGTGTGTGAGGATTCTTGTCTTGCTGTAAATCAAAATTACCCGGAGAAAGCTCTCAATAGCTTAAATGGGAAAGAGAAATAGGTTCTATCTTTTTTTTCAAAGTCAAGTCCGCTACCAATGTGGAGCATATGGTCTGTTAATAGAGGTATCTAGATAGATTTTTTTCTACTAGAACTGCTTGTTACTCAGTCGCTCAACCTCCTTTTCCAAATGGAGTAATAGAGATAGAAAGATAAGGCTAAGAAAGGACTAGTTGTTAACTAATCGCTCTCGTTATTGAAGGGTCGGAAGGGTGGAGGGAATTTTTAGACATCACAAACACTCATGCCTTCAAACAGATATCAAAAAATGCTATTCGTACTGGAGTTCGAGCCCGTGAGATCCGGCCCGTAAGCTGACAACGCTAACTGCTGCGCCATAGGACCCGACCCATCTTTTTTAGATTTATTTTATCATTATGAGTATAATTTAAGGATTAATTCATAACGCCATCCATTTTGATATGCGATATTATTTACGTAATGAAATAAGTCAATCTCTGTAGTTTAGTGGTAAGGCCCCTAGAAATCAGGTGGTCTGAGTTCGAGTTCGGACACGGGTGTTTGTGATGTCTCTAGTCCTCGAGTTAATCTCGAGTGACTTAATAAAAATTCTCATTTGAGAATTAGAAAATATTACCTTAATCAAATCTACATTCAAGGATGCCATTATTTTTCCCTGGGGGGGCTCAATCTTGCAGATTCCTTTGAATACAGCCACATCATTGATGTCCAAGGTGATTTTGCCAAAATTCATCTCCAAATTGACAATACCATCAAAGTCAAAATATTTCTGAATGGTTCTGGTTACAAATACATGGCTCACGATTAACTTAGGTGTCGAAACGAAACCAATATCGAATCTGCAATGTATTATATGTGTATATGCTAAACATGCTAAATTCTGTAGTTAAAATTAGTTTTAGTAGACCGGTACGGCCCACTGACTTAATAACGATTCCCTTTGTCGATGAATTTAGTGTAGATCAGTGAACAGGGATAGGAGAAAGTCAGGAATAGTCAGGCTCTCAATTTGACAATAATATGTTGAATGTATATATCAGCGGTTGACAAACTTTTTGGGCTCACGGACCACCGAATTCACAATTTTAATCCAGCGGACCACTAGCAGGACTTCTGTGTTAAATATAATATATATATTGAAATAAAAATGATCAAATGCGTCTAAAAATGCACCTAGTTCATAAAATATCGTATAAACAATGGTGTAACTGCAAGATGGAGAACTGAATGTATTTCATTATAAAATTTGAAAACATTTGCAGATCGTCTTCAACCGATTGCGTTTGCCACAGTAATATTTATAAGAACATGCGATGCTACGTGATAGATGTATTACGAGATTCAGATGACTTTTTTCTGTTGGTAAGATTAGAAAATTAAAATAATGTCAGATTTCTCTGCCGACTGCCAAAATTTTCTCGCGGACCACACTTTGCCGACCGCTGGTATATATATAATATACTCACATAAAAATTTCAATGTTAGGGAATTGTAGATGACCAAAAATAACTATTTCGTTCTCGTCAGGGATAGATTTGGTCTCTATCATTGTGACGAGTTCATATTTATCATTCGGTAATACAAGTATATGCGACAAGATTTTCGTTTTTTCTTCACTCTCATTTTTAATAGACAGTAAAATTTCACCGCCAAATTTATTCACAACCACCTAAAAATGAAATTAAAATATTGTCGATTATACTATACAGTGGATTAAAAAATATTATATCTACATAAATTCATTATTCAGAAAATCAACAATAGTTCATGGATCAAAAACACATGAAACAATTTTTTGCTGTTAATTTGCAACAAAGAATAAAATTTATGCGACTGCCAAAAATCACAGATACATAAATATGTTTTTTATCCATATTTGAAGAAATAATGACAATTCAATAAAAGCATGAGAATTGCAATAAATATAAGACAACACAACATTCTGCCGCACTTATACAGCCATACTCTTCGAAGGCTTAATATCATTTGTCTACAAATGCTCAGTATAGTTGGTAACTTTAATCCAACCAGCCATTTTTATTCCACATTGACTTCATAATGAGTTCCTGTAGATGCATAATATACCATCCCAATAAAGTCATTTGAAAAATAGTTAATTACCTTTAATGTTCCATACTTCTCATCCGCACTAGTATCACTATTATCCAAAACTAATATCAAATCTATTTTGTTTTGCTTAAGCTCGGCAAAGAATATAATGTTTATTTTTTTCTCGTCTTTATATTCTACTTCTCCTCGGTGTTTCAAGGTCAGATAAGGGAATGTTACTGAAATATACAATATCATTACAATAGTTGATAGTTATTTATAATCCAAGAGAAAAATATATATCGATGTAATTATATATCTTTATATTTATGACAGGTTTGTTTATATTCTCAATAACACTCAATAACAATATTGCCTCTGATTTTTTTGTAAGTCCATGCAAAATTTTGCTCATAATTACAGGGCTAAGTCCATAAGTCACAGTTTGTAAATAATTTAATTTAATTAAGTTCTGCGTGCGCCAAGCGTGACACCATTGTGACAAAAGTGTTCATCCTTACCAGCTACTGATTTTCTACAGAGCAAGTCGCATGACACTAACACAACCTTAAAAGTTCGTTCTAAATTCATTTTCTCATTCAATCTTCTCATTAACATGTAATCGGATAAAACACTTTATTAAATTCTGGACATTCTGCTTTATCGCACGTGTCTAAATCGATAGAAAGCATTAGCTCTATCTATCTATGGTATAATGATTTAAATATTCATATTATAGAAAAAAAATATTTACATTCATGTTTGAAGTGGTATATGAATTCCTTGTTATTGTCAATTGTTGATTGCGAAGTGTATGTAATTATATTTGTCTTTGTGTTACGGTCAGACCCATAAATAAATACATACTTTCCGTCAAAATGAACGCTGCCATCTAACTGCAATAAAAAAAATGCTCTCAATTAATATACCTACGTGGCTTTTCCAGGGAGCAAAAATCTATCATAATATCACCATTCTCACCTGAAGATGAAACAAAAATATACACAAGTTTATTATCAATCCCAAAAAACCCTGATTGTTGAAAACTAAGTTTTGTGCATGAACCTTTAGAAACAGACATTCATTTTTTTTAGTTCATTTTGAAACTGCCCGGGATGGGTGGTATTTACACATAAGTATGAAAAGATTAATCTTTCTTCATTTTCTGGTATATTCTTTAACATATCAGAGATCATTTATTGTCAATGTTCAGGGTTCCGAATTACTATAATCTTCATTACTGGTAATAAAAAAAGCATATTTTAGCATAAATAAAATCCAGTTTGAAAACAATTTACATTTATAGGATTTCATAAATTATCTACTTATTTTTTCAATTATGCATGTATTTAAATTAAATTAATTAATTTGAATTAAGTTTACGTAATACTAGATCACCATGTAATATTACGTAATGTAAATAAGCTTACATTGGTAATCTCAATCTTATCTTGTTCAAATAAAGCCTGCAGCAGAAAATGCTATTTTAGAATCCTCCACACTTGTTTGTTTTTGAATATTGACCAGTATACTAATTCCAGGTGTTTTTCACATACTTTTTCCTCAAAAAAAATCTATTTTCGTTTAGAAATAATTTTTGTAAGTTTTTCATTTTGTAATTGTTTATCAACAGGATCCGTTTTTCGTTTTCGATAATACCAGTGTTTAATTTCCTGGCCAAACCTAACATTGTATACATAATTTTTCCCGTGTATTTTGTTTTATGATTTGGTGCAGAACATGTTCTTTAAATTACTTATTTTATAAAAAGTACTCACATTTCTGGTAGTGTTGTGGCTTTGCTCGAACCAAAAGTTGAATTCTACCGCATCGTCATTCTGAAAGTCAATGTAAATACTGCTTGAAGCGTCTTCATCGTCATGAAAGACTTCTCCGTTACCCCACAAAAACTTTTTTTCATCAGTAGTAATGTTGAAGAACCAAGATAACCCTCGGGGCTCAATTTTACTCCAACCGTCCATATGAGCTTGGCTATACACGGTGTAATACCCGACTCTGTCCATGATGTATTTGTATTTGCCACCGTTTTGTTCCAAATAAATTACACCTAAAAAATTACATAAATCATTATTTATCTTGACCAATTTTTCGTTCTATATGTCCTTAAACAATATGAATTACTTACTGTTCACAATCCCAAAAATAAAATTCATCTCATTTTAACTGATCATTTTCATTTTTTTTATGAAATCAGTGTCAACTACTGTCCGTAAGTTATTTTAAAAAGAGGGGGGGCGGTACCGCCCCCGTTAATAACCACTGCTCTAGACATTCTAAAAGTGAGCAAATTCCGCTTGAAAGACTCCGGGACAAAGTTATTGGAGGGTTGCACACTAGTCTCCCCAGCCCAGCCCAGGACAGAAAAGTGTTTCTCAGCATTGCAAAATACAGATATGCTGACATTAATAGTGACTGCGAATTAAGGGCCCGCAAAACTCGCCTAAAGCTGGATTGCAAAGTAAAACAACTAGTAAAGAAAACAATGAGTTTTCAAATAAGACATGACTCTGATAGGACTCTTACCAGCATGAGAATTATCGTTGTGTAAAGACAAAAGCTTCAAATACCCTGGTGCACATATCCCAGAAGATGAGAGCATAAAGAAAGAACTCGCTATTCTTACAGTAATAACCATTTAAATGGCTGTTTCGCTCATACACCTATACCCGGTCAACACCAAAAGTGCTACTTAACGGTAGCAAATCAAGGCACTTGACAAAGTTCTACACTGATATTGGGAGTGAGGAGGGTTGATTTCGTTAGGTTACCGGTGATTACAGAACCCGCAAGGCAGTGTTCTGTTACCCTAGTACTCGTTTGGATGGGTCACGCCTCTTCTCTTGACTGGTGGGATTCTGGACTCTCGGACAACCGACGGGTACTATTGGGTATTATATACAAAGTATGACATGAAAGAAAGCAGATCAATTGGCGGGTGACAAGGAATTATGGGGACACTGCATAGGAGTCCAATAGGAACGAATATAGTCCAAGAAAAAAATGCTCAAAATTATTTGACGTCATTTATGAATGGAAGTAAAAACGTCTTCACCAGTTTTCATGAATGTTCACTTTCTCACTGTAAAAATTGCCAACAGTGCAAAATATGTTATCATCTGCCCTGCTCTATGTTAAGATGCAAAAGATAAAAAAAACTATTTAATACCTTCTGTTTTAAAAACTTCATGTTCAGATTCCCTAATGTTTACAATAGGCCGGTATGCGGTCTTCGAGCCGAGCTGCTCAATCATTACTCCAATTTTAAAAGTATACGTGTCCCTTTGAGGGCTGTCTTTTTTAGAAATTGTAATAGATTTTTCAATGGGTGTGTTCATAAGCTCATATTTATATGACATCGCATATTTTGGATCTTCAAATAAGATTTGTATTGAAAGCAATTCATTATCATCTGTATCAAGTCTTATTGCCATTCCAGTTTCGTCAGCAGGATCTGAAAAAAATAAGTAATCAATCTGTGAAAAAATACAAAAATTAATTACTATGCAGTTTTTTCAGTTGATAACTGATACCTAATGATTTCCTTAACACAGTAAGTCACGTGCGTATGCCTTAAATAGATTTTGAATAGTGGCTCATTCAAATTCAATGAAAACAGGATGAGCTGCAGATGAACAAATAAATAAAAAAATAGTATTTTTGTAGTATATAGTATTTTTTTTTGATTCGAAAAATATTTTTGCTGACATTCTATGTTATTTAGTGTATTTACTCACCGACCGGTGCTTTATCGGTGTTATACAGTAACGCTAAAAACTCTGACTGTGGTATCAAATATATTTTTAAATGCTGCATGTAAAACTAGCTTGAAGGGTTAATCAAGTTGTTAGAACTTTGTTTGATGATTATTATAGAAATATAAACAAAATATTATATATTTTTCCTCTTACATTCTAAAATTTTGGCATGTACGTGTAACTAAGTGCTCATGGTCATACAACAGGTAATTTAAATGGTGTTTGAAAAGAATTCTTTTGTAAATTAAAATAATCTCGTAATCTTCGTAACAATTTAAAAATTCACTTAATTCTAAATTATGTGATTGTAAAAAATTGAAGCTTAAATTTAATAGCAAAGCTTTATTTGAAACAATTATTAATAATTCAATTTTTAAGAAAACCACCGCTGTTTTTTTTTGTTGTGCACCCTGGCTAAATAATTACCCTATATAATTATAAAGAATCAGAAAACAATTTCCCTTAAATCATCAAGTAGTATTATATGATATATTTAAATGTTAACACTCTGTATTAACAAGATTTTTTTAAATCCCCAATTCTCAGGGTCAAAGACCAGAACTGCAATAGTTTCAATAAATATCAGAATCCTATGTAATAGGAATAAAAAAGTGAGAGCCTTGTTTTCAGTTTCCAAAAAAAAATCAGCAGAACAAAATATGATTTTACGGTAAAAAATATATTTCCAGTACACAAAGCACAAACCTTGAGCCCGAGCCATCACTGTCCAGAATTTAACTGTGCCATTAATACCGGATGTTCCATTGAAGAGAAATTTTTTGTTTTTAGGTGTAGGGATATAGACAATCAACTTCTTGTGCCCGTTTAACAAGAATGCGGGTTTATTAAGGTTTCGCTTTCCGAAGAAAGCACTCAAAAAGGAATAATGAGTATCAAAACAGAATGAAAAATCTCTAGTACACTTCATTTGTTTATTAGAGCTAAAAAATATAAGAAAAACAATATCAAATTTAAGCACAAAGATAGCTGATTTTTAGGAAAATAAACTATTTATTACAATAAAATAAGGTTTTTTCAATTAGGTTTTAGAAAGAATGTTTATTCTCACCCGCATTGTATTTTAACCCGTAAATATTATTCTTATTTATATATCCTAGATATCTCTAAATAGAGAACGAATAGTTGACTGAAGACCACTTTTAAACAAATATCTGTTGAAATATTTCATTGAAAATTTTCCACATTAAAATAGATTTAAAAGGTAAGTACATGCAGATTGAGAATCAATCGCTCAAGCTCACTCGAATGGTTCAAGAAAAATAAAATAAATAATATTAAATATGAACACATACTGGTCATGGAATTTCAAATTATTTTGGACAGTATTTTCTCCACGTTTTCTAGTGAAAAACATAATTTCGCTAGTTGCAGTCAAAAATTCTTGTTTCTCAAGCGGGAAAACCATGTCAGTTTTAAATCCTTTGATATCGTCTAAGAACTAGAACAAAACACAGTAACAAGAAATAACATTAAATGTAGTTATTATTCAAGATTTTTTATATCAACTCTTCTTAGGTCTTAAAATAACTAACATTTCCTGAACATAAAATTTTGCCAATATTTTTACACCTAGATAGACTATCAACTCATTAGTGCACGGGCCAAATACTCCCATTAGCGCCCATGGTGTCCATATGGACACGAAATCTAAGTGATGCATTATTAAGTTTAAAATGTCTGTGTCTAAATTTTCTTGACTGGCAATATGATGTTACAATGGCACCACCGCATTACATTCCCGAATATTTCGCGGCTCATAAATGTGTTCTTTGAGGGTAATTTTACTGTCAAAGTTGTTGCATTTTTGAATATGACTTTTAACGATTGGTAGGTCAATAGTATTATTAACAGCTTAACGACCGCTTGTTTTTTTTATAAAATTTCACCTGGCGAAATAAAATTTTGCGATAAATTCGCAAAAATTATAATTATACTAAATTCACTATAATTTGTAAGCAAATTGAGATATCTTTACAAAATTTAATTTTCTTAGCTTCCAGATACTTCACCTATACGCATATATGTGTCCGCCGGCCAGCAACCTTTGTTTTTCAAAGACTCAAATACGCGTCCACGGTCGTTAAGCTGTTAAAATTAAGTTTAAGATATGCCCTTAGTAAAAAATTTCAACAGTTATTATAATATTTTTAAAAAATTACTGCTTGGTAGCACATGTAGTGTAAATATAATAGTAAAAATTTCGTAAAAAAATCAAAAAAATTGCCTAGGCACTCGAGGGGTAGAAATTTATCTGTCCATATGGACACCGTGGGCTCTTATGAGTTTAATACATTGAATAAAGTTTAATTTTCTTTTCCCTAACATTCGTAATTTTGTAAATCCTCAATCAGTATCATTCTTTGGCTGCGTGGTGCAGTGGCCAACATCATCAGCTTCCATGACGGATATTAGGGGATCAAGTCCCAGTATAAACAGTATTTTTTTCAATTGATATAAAGATTTCTGATTGAAGGCATGGATGTTGTGAAGACGTTATGTCTTTCAGATAGTATTTACCTCCCCGCTCAACTCAATACCGGTTGACGAGTGAAGAGTTGCTGCTACTTTTAATCCAGTGGCAAAGAGATCTGCGTCAGTAGAAAGAGATCCAACAATCTGAATGCTTGCACTGTAAAAAATATGCACCAAAAATCATTATCAGAAACTTGAACTACCTAATATTACAAGTGTAATTCAACCCATGGACCGAGATGTCATATCATCAATGCAAAGTCTTTTCTGTTCCGGTCTTCTCAAAATTCTTGCCGAGGTTGATGACCCATAAATTTCTGGAAAAAAATGAGCTTATAGGAAGCTATACACTGAATACAAAAATCTTGGTCAAAAGTAAAACCCACAACACTGACTAGATCGTGGAGAAAGATTCTTCCTAGCATGGAAATAGATTTATGGTATTGCAAATAAATGAAGGCAAGTGATATATCTGAAATATGCCAAATAATGGAAAATTTAAAATGCTTTAAAAATGTCGACCAGTTTGAGTGCGTTTCAAATGATTTGGGTTTTCAATGCATGATTGATGCGGATATTGTTTCTAATGTCACAATCTTATCTTCTTAAATTTTTAATTTTTTAAATTTTTGAAAATCTTTGAATCTTAAAAAATACGGAATGAAATAAGTTAAAATAAAGTTGATAGGTTATAATAAGTAAAGAGTTTCACCAAAACGGAAAAAAATGACAGAGATATAAATTAATACTTTGTCTATGTATTTGTTTATATTAATTTTCGTCACCAACTCTGAAACGCAACACATTTATTCCATTTGCAATAAACACATACACTATTTTTATTTAACATTTGTAATTATAAAAAAATGACAAAGAAGTCAGTCATTCTGAATACATTACCTTGGCATCAGTTTAAATTCAACTTTTGTGTTGTTTGCATCCCCAAACAGCTGTCGAATATTCCAGTTTTCATCAAATGTCACCTTGCCTGTTGACGCTCCTTCGATGTTAAGTTTCAGAGCCATGCCTGTCATTGTTGGGTATGAAAGTTCAGTATCAAGGAAGAGACTATGAATTCGGACATCATTCTAAAAAAAAAAAAACTATTTACTTATTTATCATTTATGCACAGCATAGCACAAAACAGTAAGTACTTGCTTGCTGTCTTCATGCGGATCATGCGCATAGGGGGAATAATGCGTGCAGGCGGCACTGCCACCTAGCTGTGGAGTCGGGTAAAAAAAGACGATTCTGACTCTGACTGTAGCTTTTAATAAAAAACTGACTGACTCCAAATATTTCCGTTTAACCTGATCTGTGCCGTGCGGTATTAATATGGCCGTGCATGGAGGGCCGTGATTATCTTTCAAAAAATGAAACCTAATAAATATGTACTTTTTGGACATATAATAATAGTACATCACAAACACTTACCATATAAATACACGATGGGTCATTTCCGCCATCATTTATCCAAAAACGTTTCAAAAACGGAAATTACCGCCAAGGAATTATAGCCCTGCTAGCAACAAATTTGAACACAACAAAAAAGCTTTTTTTTAAATCGTTGTTTTATAGATTACAAAACAATATCTTTTCAGTTTAAGTATCACACTATGATTCCAAGAGATGTCACTGTATGCATGATATTTTAAAATTATTAAATACGTTTCTTGTTGCCTTTAAACTGCATTTCAAGTACTGCGTGTAAACACGCACATTTTGTATATAAATTGTTTGGCGTGTTAACACGTCGGTGGCAGAGAACCGGTTAACTAACATATCTGTATACCATCAGATCATTATGATTATAGAATTATTCTAATAGATTTCACCAATCAATATGATGAATATACTAATAATTTTTCAATATCCTTAAATTATTTAACCAAAAGTTTTTCAAAACACGCTATTTTATAGTGCCGAAAAAAAAAGTGTCATTTTTAATGTGCAGCTGTTTTTTTAATATTTGCTGAAGGATCTAACACGCTAAAAATGTTTATGAAGAAGCCCACACATCTTAGAACTGTGCTCATTCGAGTGTAATTAATTTCATTATCAGTTATGAAAATAGTATGGAATATCATAAAGAAGTAATAACAACTGTGTAAAACAAGAGTTGCAAGAAAAAGAAATGCTTATATTTCAGTCATATATTATACGATAGAAATGTAGAATAGGTAAGTTCAATCAAGGCGATGGTAAACTGACAGCTAACCAATCTAAAGGTTTGCAAATATTTAGTAATTAAGCGTAATGTTGACATACCATAAATTTATCTGAGTCATCACTGCTTACGTCAATAGAATTCATGAACCTATCAACGAGAGCTTCGAGAGAAAAGTCTGGGCTCTCACCGAGAGCCAAAAATACTGATTCGGATCCGAATAACTTCACAGATATATCAATATCTAAGCTGTCACCGTATTCACCAAAGTCTGTCTTCAACTGAAATGCAAAAGAAAACGGTTTTTCCTGATTCATTGTAATTATCGTCCTATTAATTTCCAATCCAAATCCAATTGGACAGTGGTAAAGTGTAGAGATAAGATAGATCATTTATGCTCATTGTGAAATGTTATTTTACAGCATTAAATATATTTAACCTCATAAACGAAAAATGTCATATCATTAAACAATATATATTATTAGATTCTATTATGTTTATATTAGAAAGACCCCACTTAGTTATGAGCCACCATCGTAGGTAAGAGAATATTCAAAAATAGCCAAGTGAAGAATACTTTGAGAAATGAAGCATGAACTGTCGTTTTAATATTGTTTTGTTATTCAGAATACACTTTATGCTGCAATCGTGTTGGTTATATAGCAGTTCGCGTTCTTGCTCTTAATAAGTGAAACACGTATTACAATTTGTTACACGACCTTTGGAATAACAAAAGTATCAAATTTAATTTTATATTTTATATGATATATTATGACATTCTCTTTACAAAACAAATGACCAGATAAACGCGCACGGTATTCACAATATTTGCACCTTTGTTCCAAGTTCAGTTATTTGTTTCCTGGTATCTTTTTTCGTTCTGTGCCTAATTCTCTTCATTCTCTCCCGGATTTTATCATAGGCGCTGTATGCGGACTGTCTGAAGTTGTCGTACATCGTTTTCGGCGTGTAAGTCTGGAATTTTCCTTCAGGTCCAAAGAAATCTTCGAGAACCCTGTCCAAGTTGCCTTGGCGAAATCCAATCTGTAAAAAGATAGGCAGAATCATTGTTAAAATTAGCAACACGGTCAAAAACTGTTGAATGCAAGTTTTTTGGTGTAATAACTGTGCATTTACTAGTTTAAAATTATAGACTTATCTGAAATATAGTTTAAACAGATTTCTCACTTAAATAGGAATTTCAAAATAATACGGTTTTACCTCTAACAGATTTACGTCCATTCCGAAGATATTCGCCGTGATATTCGTGGTGAACGATCTAGGCATGAAGGAGTTTTGAGAATAGATGATGTCAGATTGAACTGAAGATTTCATCCCAAAATCTTTATTATTGTAGTTCATTTCGTAGGCTTGAGAATATTTCCTACGAACAAATAAAACACCACATTAAGAAAAAAAACCTTCCCACGAGGAGATCTAAGATAAATTGAATGTCTTATTGTGAAATACAAATGAGTAATATACTGAATGATCCACCTCGCGTCGACGGGAAAAGAGTTTCTGAACGCTATTTTGTTGAAGAGTCGCTTCGTTTCTTCCCTGGATGGATCGTTAGAATCAAAAATATTCTTGAGGGATGATGTGATGAATGCTCCGACTGAAAATAGTTTTACGAAAGCTTTAGCTAAAAGTATTTACTACCTAAATTTCAAAAATAGAAGATTGTGACAGAAGTAGTTAAAATTATTATTCTATTTGCCTGGTAAAACAATTATTAAATTAACAGGCTGCTTAGAGATTATGTAAATATAGCAAAAAAATTTAGGGAAGCTCAGCTTTTGGCAAAAAAAAAATCCAAATGATGTAGATCTCAGAAAATTTCCATCAATATCGGCACGTAATAATTCTTCACAAAAATATCAAGAAATTTGATAACTGAAATAATATTTGGTATAAGTCTTCGATATTTTTTATTTTGTTTCATTATATGGACTGAATAAAAGTGATGGGAAAGGTTTATTGATTTAAGCAGTATAATTTGATTACTCCGGGTACCTTGCAAGGACGGATTCGGGTTGTTGAGAATATTTTGAACAGCAGTAGCAAATTTAGAAGTAGGGCACTGCAGCAATGCCAAGTATGCCTTAATTCTTAATTCGGAGTCTTCTTCCGCATCCTTAAGGATTCCTAATGAAACAAGCTTCAACTGAAAGAAAATGAAAATATAAAAAACCCACAAATTGCTTTAATTTGTATTTTCTATTTAATACATTTATTTGGAAAATTGGTTGTATACGATAAAGTTAGTTAAATACTTTTAAAGGCCTTCAATGAACCCTAAAAGGTACATCATTTTGATTTGATTTTGAATATCTTAGATGCTAATAGCGGGAGATTATGACTTAAAAGCTTATATTTAATGAACAGAAATTGTATTCAATAGCGGTAAAACTTGAATTGCCGGTGCATTAAATCGGGGTTACACTGTATATATACATATAAATGTTGTACAAGTCCCATGTTTTGTATTCCCACATTAGCTGTTGATTTTATATTATATTATAAAACGAAAAAAGCACATAAGATTAACAAGATGAGAACTATTCTCATCTTGTTAATAATAGATCAACTTCTTTCCTCAACGAAACTGCAAGTTTCATGAACTTGGTTCCTGACACATCTATTCCCAGGATAAATCTGGCAATACAAATAAAAAATGTGACCGAATCGATTGTATAACATTTATGTATTGAACATCTCGCATTGATCAACAAAATTTAAAAGATTATTGTTTATTATTATGTGTTTAAGTAGTTAACTCTTTAAGGGCTTGTGTCATTAACATTTTATCTTTTGTGAAATATATAACATGTTGTAAAACAATGCAAACATTAGCAAGTTCTAAAATCGGGAACTTGTTAATGTTCTCTATTGATAGTTTACCTTAACAGGTCTATTCAATGAAGTATTGTGATACTTCTGTTAACCTAATCATAATACTTATGGAAGTCAAAATTTCAATGATAAAAATAGAAAGTAGCACAAAAAACCATGTGAGTTATGAAAATGTAATCATTTATAAATACGAAAAATAATGTCTTACTCTATTTAAGCACGGGGCTGCAGTAAACGTTTCAAGGGTAGCTGCCCTAATTCTCGGAGTGATAGTTTTATCAATGGCGCAGACGATGAGAGTATCCAGAGCTCTGTCTTCAATATGATTGATGTTTCTTAACGCTCGTAATGCGGAAATTATCTGCAATGTTCACAATAGAAAACTTTGAAGTATTCTCACCTGTCTCATCAAAAAGTGAGTGAGAAAGAGAATCATATAATGTGTGTGATTTATGTTATGAAATGGAATTTCATCGAAATGTCGTTTTCCGCTTTTTCTTTTGTGTTTTAATAGAAATTGGTATGAAATCACTCTTTTGCATTCGCTCTGTCTAAAACTGTTGTTTTCACACATGCCTGAACTGCTGTGTAGATGAAACAGTAACTTATTGTATTTTTTAATAATATGATTCATCTCAACGAAAATGCAAAATTTATTACAAAAATGAATGAAGAAAAAAATTCAACTTCGCCTTTATAAGGATAGGGCACAAGTTAGGATTGTTGAAATAAAAATTACTAGCTGTAAGCCCGTTGCCCAGAAACGTGAGATTTTTATTACAAAGTATTAAATTAAATTTAATTTTATGGTATTTTATTTTATTTTATGTTATTTTATTTTATTTTATTTTATTTTATTTTATTTTATTTCTATAGTTAGCAGAAATTTCGTAAATTATTTAATTTTTGGAATAATGTTCAAGTTTGCTAACAACCATTTTTCGTAGGAGCAGAAATTTCGTAAATTATTTGATATTTGGAATAATGTTCAAGTTTGCTAACAACGATTTTTCGTAGGAGCAGAAATTTCGTAAATTATTTAATATTTGGAATAATGTTCAAGTGTGCTAACAACCATTTTTCGTAGGAACCGAAATTTCGTAAATTATTTATTTTTTGGAATAATGTTCAAGTTTGCTAACAACCATTTTTCGTAGTAGCCGAAATTTCGTAAATTATTTAATTTTTGGAATAATGTTCAAGTTTGCTAACAACTATTTTTCGTAGTAGTAGAAATTTCGTAAAATATTTTATTTTTGAAATAATGTTTAAGTTTGCTAACAACCATTTTTTGTAGTAGCCGAAATTTCGTAAATTATTTAATTTTTGGAATAATGTTCAAGTTTGCTAACAATCATTTTTCGTAGGAGCCGAAATTTCGTAAATTATTTAATATTTGGAATAATGTTCATGTTTGCTAACAACCATTTTTCGTAGGAGCAGAAATTTCGTAAATTATTTAATATTTAGAGTAATGTTCAAGTTTGCTAACAACCATTTTTCGTAGGAGCAGAAATTTCGTAAATTATTTAATATTTGGAATAATGTTCAAGTTTGCTAACAACTATTTTTCGTAGGAGCAGAAATTTCGTAAATTATTTAATATTTAGAGTAATGTTCAAGTTTGCTAACAACCATTTTTCGTAGGAGCAGAAATTTCGTAAATTATTTAATTTTTGGAATAATGTTCAAGTTTGCTAACAACTATTTTTCGTAGGAGCAGAAATTTCGTAAATTATTTAATTTTTGGAAAAATGTTCAAGTTTGCTCTAACAACCATTTTTCGTAGGAGCAGAAATTTCGTAAATTATTTAATATTTAGAGTAATGTTCAAGTTTGCTAACAACCATTTTTCGTAGGAGCAGAAATTTCGTAAATTATTTAATATTTGGAATAATGTTCAAGTTTGCTAACAACCATTTTTCGTAGGAGCAGAAATTTCGTAAATTATTTAATATTTGGAATAATGTTCAAGTTTGCTAACAACCATTTTTCGTAGGAGCCGAAATTTCGTAAATTATTTAATATTTGGAATAATGTTCAAGTTTGCTAACAACCATTTATTGTAGTATATATATTTTATTCAACTAATTTTCAAATACGCTAACAAATACATTTCGTAGAAGAGGACATCAGTACGCACACATTTGTGAAAAGTGAGTGGAAAGTGAAAAGTGAGTGAAAAGTGATTATTTTATCGACTATTAATATATATTAATGTACATTAATGAAATAGATTAATTAATAGATTAATGTACATTATCAGATTATCAATGGTTTTGAGTATAATTGGAAAAACAGGAATGAATATGAAAGAGATCATTGGAAATTAGTTACGATCGTATGTTTTAGATACTAGACTTTTTCAAACATCATTTAGAAATGTAAGACATAGATAAAAATTAATTATTTTTGCAGGACTTCACAATTTTTAGTATAATAATTTTCATAGCGAACGGCTGAATTTTATTTACTGACAAGCGCAGGTAACAATATAAAATATTTTAAACCTCGGTTTCATTTCCTTTCGAATTAGCTTTGCAGTTCTGCAGTTTGGGCACCAAGAAGTCGGTAATGGAGACAATGACTTCCCTTTTAGACTTTGATAAAGAGTAGCACGAATGTTCTTTGCAATAGGATCCAGCGATTGCACCCACATTCAAGTAGGCATCGTACGGCAAACCGGGCAAGGTCAGCAAACCCTTAATCAGAATATTATATTATTTTAGGGGTTGCCAAATATCATAGTCGAGTCCCTTTATTATACTTTCGTTACGTATAAGTTTATATTTTATCAAGTTATTACGAAATGCCACTCCTTACCGTAACAGCTTTCACCATGTCAAATGTGACATGTTTTACAGCGGAGAAGGAAGATAGTATAATTCTTTTTTCCAATGGATCCAGCTCACGCTTCATGAGTTCGATTGAAGCTCGAATCGAATCACCGGTTGCGGTGCGAACTAAAGCATCAATAAACACTTTACTGAAAATGATAAACGAAACCTACTCTTAATATCACTATTTCATTATGTTCAATATGGCTTTTTTGCAAACTATTATAATTGAGGAGCTTGGGATCAAACACGCCCAAATCCAGTTTTGACAAAAAATGAGATATCAATATAATATAATAATATTATATTGTAATCATACAGTAATATAATATAATAATATTTGTTATTAATGGTCAAGTATTTTCAATGAATAGATATTTTGTTGGCAAATATTGATTATTTTTTATAATAAGTAATAATTTACTAATAAGCTCAAAACATACCACGACATTTTTTCCAGAATTTAATCGAGCTGTCGTTCTTGTTATCACGGGGCCTTAAGATCAGTTCGGTGATATCTTTTCATTAATGAAATAAGTCTTTGTTCCATACGTTGAATTATAAAGGATGGATGTCTTCAATCGGATGAGGCGGATCATTATTTTGTGTACCAACATTGTATTATTTTTAATGATTTGTTGAACTTTTCTTTTAATCTTTGTCCGGCTCCAAATGTGGAGCATGTGGCTTACTAATGGAGGTATCTCAACAGAAGTTTTTCTACATAAACTGTTTTTTACTCAGTCGCTCAACCTCTCTTTTTCAAAGAGGGTAGAAGGGATAGAAAGATAAGGCTAACACAGGACTAGTGGTTAACTAGTCGCTCTCGCTACGTCTAGTTATTGAAGGATCGGAAAGAGTGGGAAGAAATTTTTAGACATCAGAAACACCTATGCCTTTGAACAGAAATCGATAATTTGATCGGAAAAAAAAATGCTGTTCATACTGGGACTCAAAACCGTGAGATCCGGCACGGAAGCCCACAATGCTAACTGCTACGCCATAGGACCCGACAAGTACCAGTTGTAGATTTACCGTTTTTAAATCATTCAAAATGGGTTTTTTATCTTATACTAATTACAAAATTCTTGTGATTATTAGGCATATTAATGAGTATAGATATGGTGCTATAATTTCGTATTATAATTTTATCCAAAAAGTTTGTAGGATGTATTGTAATTAAAATGTTTTCGGTAGCGATATTGTATCGAGTATCGAATAGCAAACTTATTTACATTGTATTATAACAGTCATCATGTATTATAGTAACTTACCGCATTAGATTTTTTTTTTCTATCTCATTTTCAATCGTATCAAACACCTTGAGTATGTCATTCTTGTTGGAAAATTTTAGCACCTAAAAGAACACATTGTGTCATTATGAATTATAAATCTGTAGCTCATTGTAAATATTTTTCTCTATTGCACACTTTTGATCTTCAATATAGATCTTATACCACTCATTCCCAATGCATACTACCATAATATAATAAATGAATATTCAATTAATAATTTACATTACAATGAAACAAGTGTATTATTTTAAAGCAGTGCTCCCAAAAAATTTCATACCACGTCCCCCAAAATCTGAAAAAAATAATCCGCAGCCCCTCTCCATACAAAACATGTTTTGCGGCCAACCCCATTTGGGAAGCACTGTTTTATAGCATTGGCTATTCATTTTGTGAAACTGAAACTGTCACTGCCCGAAAGCACTTAGAATCTACTTTCGGGCTTATATTCATTTCAAGCCCAGAGCAGCAGCGCAGCCAACTCACAGCAGGCATGAGGGCACCGAGAAAAGAAGTGCCCAATTTTTACACACACTCAATTCTTTTTTATACGGTTTTGAAATAACAAGGTCCACTAAAAACATCTAATACTATATTTTTACACAAACTGTTCGTAACGATAAATATTTTTTTTTTTCTTTACAATAATAATATTTTTTGTTTTTTTCTTTGGTCTTCAGGCTTTTTGTTTTCTTAAATCATATTTTCTGAAGATTAAAACGAAATAATTTCTTGGTGTGTATTGTTATGTATATAAGAAAATAAAATAAAAAAGAATTTTAAACATTTTTTTCGACATTTTAATTGAATTATCCATTTTTTGTAAAACTTTGAAAACCGGTTTTTTCAAAAGTCGGTTTTTGTATAAGCCCTAGTGTACGCAATATAACATATTGCCTGGGAACACTTTGCGTGACGTTTTCATGGTGGCCTCTCTAATTTCTAGCTACGCCACTGGCTCAGAGAGATAAGATAATGTAAATACACACTAAAGAGTACTTCAATGTGTTTCACTGCTTTATTAAATAATGCATTTTGTCGCTTACTCTAATTAAGTCGACAAATACTGATGGAGAACCCGGCTGCACGTGGTCGTACAGATGCTCGGTCACAACCAATACGGCGTCATGAATGTTTTTCTCGTTTCCATTGCTGGCTTTTGTCGGTCGAGATTCAAAAATGATGGATTTTGGCAGAAGACAATCAGCTGCAAAGCAAAGGAAAATAATACTGTCATTTAAAAGTAAACATTTGGAATCAACAGCAATGTTTAAGTATGATATCTTTACGTTACGATAGCCTTAATAGAAAGATTAGAATCTTTTGTGGTAAAACGAAAAGTGATGTGGATGAAATAGTTCATTATTGTAATAAAAGTCAATTGACTATGAGATGATGGTTTGATTTATCATTTTAACCTTGTAATGATTAAAATTTTACTGCATTAGCAAATTTGCATAATAAAAAAACAAATGAACTCAAATTGTTTGACGTGACGTTGGAAAAAAGCACTACTGATTATACAAGTTAGAATCAACGATGCTTTCGCTATGAAATAAGTAGATCAATTGACATGTATGAGCCATTCACATAATTTATCAATATTTCATACGAAAATATTTCAATGAATTCGAATCTTAAAGAATTCGAAGAATGCATATATGCTAAGAATCATACTAAAATCATCATAGTTACTGTATTTGTTCACTTATAGTCAATTACACACTTAATCTCAGAAGATCAGCGCATAATTTAAAAACAGAATATTTTTTGGCTCGCCGATAACAGAAAACCCACAAAGAACGAATTTTTTGACAGTGTGTGACAGTAAAACACTAATAATAATAAAGTTTAATATAACACTAATAAAATATAATAAATATATAACATAATATAACACTCACCCTCGAAAGTTTCTATTGAAGTGCCTGTAAGTCTCAAGCTGGAAGTGACGATTGCCTTAGCTCCAGCTCTTTTGCTAGAGAATGGCAAAAAGAAATAGTCTTCCCTAGATTCAGCCTTTTCTACTATTCCTGAATTAATTTTCATATCAATCTTAAAATAAGCCTCCAAGACATGAGGAGCTTTGAATGTCTGGAATTATAATAAGTCCATGTTTATTATCAGCATTCATCGAAATGGTTAACAGACGAGTGTCAAATACTTTGGCAGAAATTCAAATTGGTAGAATCATACAAAATTAAAGGGCCACTGTTTTCAAACCATTTAGTTAATTAATCAAAAAGATGCAGCCTTTCTGTGATTATCAGATATTATGTTTTGATACTGTTAAACTATTTTTTGATGTACACTATGTTCTTTATGTTTATATTTATTATTTGGAGGGAAAATCAAATTGATTATACTCTCCACACAAAATAAAAAATGACGATTGATGTAACATTTAATTTTTTAATTTAGACAAATCAAGAATGAGAATAGTTTACTAGCTTACCGATTCAGCGTTGTGGAACTGTTTGAGGAAACTTTCTTCGGCCTGAACACGTTTTGCGCAAGTGTTCAGGTTCTTTCTTTTCTGGATAAAGTTTCCGTCCACAAACAATTTCGTGAGACATTCTCCAAATATATCCACCTTTAATCGGTGAAATATAAAATTTAGATGCGTATGTTAAATATTTGAGTATATTAGAACAAAAATATTGACATTTTAATGACAACATAACAGTTATAAGATGAAAAAGCAATTCACCTGTTATTGTTTATAAATAGAAAAAAATGAAAAGGTACCTCAATTTTCTCCTCTTCAGATGATTGCAACACAGAAATTATTGCTCGTTTGATATTAAGAGAAATTTGAGAATCACCCTTTTCAGTGCAAAGCTCCCTTCCAATACTACCATTTTGAATGGAAAACTTGACTGGTTTCGTGATTTCTTGGGGACCTTCGTATGTCTGAAAACAGTTAAAGGAAAAAAACTATTACGATAATTCAGGTAAAAATAATTGTACCATACTGAAGAGTTCCGTAACTTTTTTGTTACAAAGTCTCTGAAGTTTCGCAGATTCAATGTGAAAAAAAATTACCTGATTCGCTTTAATCATTAAACCAACGCTCCCTTCAAAAAAGGTTTAAGGTTTGGCAACATTACTTATCCGTAGTTTATAGAGATTGACTAAACACTAAATAATCAAAATTTGAGAAAAACTATTTCCATATTTATTAGTTTTGAATAAGTAAAAAAAAACCAAGGCAGTGACAAAAAATGATGCAAGTGTATGATATATTTATAAATATCATCATATTTTGATTACTGAAGATCAATATTTACACATCATTATCGGATTGATTCACAAAAGGTGATATGTCAATGTGATTTCATAACAATTTTATCGATTCACATTCTTTAGTCTCAAGGATAAATTGTTCAATTAATCTGTGATATGTCACAAATTTTCGAGTAACTATTCAATTTCCCATCTTTCATGGAGTAAAAAATAATTAATCAAACAATTACTTAAATTTTATGACTGTAATCTATTGTTTCGGAGATATTCTTTCTTCGAAGAGGGAGGCTATTACCCAAATATCTACATCTCGATTTTGGACAAAGATAAGCCTGTTAGAAAAATATTTGCATCCTAGGATATCTCCCAGCCATGCAATGTAATGTGTTCGTTTTAATACCACATTGAAAAATAAAACACTGTTTCACATTACTCATTTTAGATTAGGACCGGCTTCGCTTATGTCAAGCATAATCAACTTTACATTAATAATTTCCGCTGTTAACGAAACTGGTTCTGATCTTAAATAAATAATGTGGAGTCAGTAAATAAATGTTTTATTACGTAATATAATGCCTACCCATTAAGAATTAACAATCGACACCTTAAAAGTGATATCATAGACTGAAATATAAGATGGTTACCTTTTCTGAGACCTAACATTTTTTTTCTGATTTATTAATGTTTATAAATAGAACGATTAAATTAAAATATTTGTTTTTTCCAAAATTTGTAATTTCAGTATAATTATATTGCATTAACCAAAAAATTGGGAATGCCATTGTTGATCCTGCAAAAGATTGAATGTATAAAAGTGGGGATCACCTTTCAGCATTCAAGTGTACAGATGAACTTGAAAACTGACAGTGAGTAAATACTTTTTATCGTGTAAGACACAGTTTGCCAGTCTCGTCACTGAGCGTTTTATTGGTCACCGCTCCGGACGAGTCTTTTTCATGTAGTCCCAAAAAGACCTTCTTGAGTAATAAGGCTACTTTCATTATATTTCAGAGAAGTGTAATACAAAAAAAGAAAAAGAAAAACAGCTAGTGTGGTAAAACTCTTCAGCGACAAAAATGGTTTCTTACCGTTCCATTTGGTCCAATAAATGTGAGGTGAGTGATCTTTAACACATGACTGCAGTCGCCCAAGCTATATACTGTGATGACAGTGTGTAGAGAAGCGTTGGTATTTTGAGCACGGGCTCCGTTCAAGTGAATCCTTGATAAACCATCAAAAGTGTATGTATAACTATGGCCTTTAAGAAAACCTTCTGAATTTTTGGTATCTGCAATGAATATTATTTTACTTATTGTCATCATCATAATCTCAAGAGCGGAATCCTACAATGGCTCCTTTATTTATTCAATAACTTCATTCATTACCTAATTTATTATTGCTAAATTTTAATCATTTACATCTAATTTTTTAACTGATCTATTGGTGATGACAGTAAATGTCAATACAGACTAGATAGAGTGCAATTAATTAAATTTATACAGAAAATTATATTTATACATAAAAAAAAAAAATTAAAAATTAGAGGAAATGTTGGGGGCGGCAAATTTAAGGACCGCCCCAGGCGGCAGGACGCCTTCCTACACCACTAGTTCTAGGATATCCAAAATTACATATATGGGAAATTATGAGACAAACAATATGTTCCAGAAAAAACATGAACATATTATAAATCGAAATTGACTGTTTTTTTGAACCAATTGATATTTTAAAAATTTACTAAAATCATTTTATTAGTCTCTTCCCAAGAAACATTTTTTTAAAATGATTTATTATCAATTTCATTGTTTTGGATGTAAACATCGAAATGGTTCATTATTTGTGAAACACTCATCTTCATTATTTTTCGTTTTCTTTTTAATTTATATGTATTGTACATTGGAAAACTTATTAACCAATCGCATTTTTTGGCTTTGATAAACCACCTTAAAAGGAAATCGTAGAAATAAGATACAGCAAAAGCTGAGGTTTTGGAGTAAGCACAATATATTTTTAATTACATTTTGAATTAATAAAACAATCAACTCACCTCCTTCGCATTTTGTAGAACATTCTGTAAAAGAAATACACAATAAGAAAACAAGACAACAGTAAGTTTACCATTAAAATAATAATATGTCTATATTTAAAATTGTTTCTTTACAGTTAATTGTATTCCTTTCATATCACTTTTAAAATAATATCAGTTTTCATCTGACACAAATGAAGTCACAAATAGTGCTAACATATATAAATAGAAAATTCCGATTGATTTTTATGATTGATAAATATATGTTGTTTAAATATATATTTCAGTCACTGATTGAAATTAATCTTAATGGGTAAACATGGAACTTTTTCATTATAAACATTAAATTACAGCAGACAAATTTCACATCTTTGTGAATGTTAATATTTTGCTATGATTTTTGGGTAATACATTTGAGCCAGAGACATACAAATGAATTACAGTTCTAAGAGCACTATTTTGTTTCCATAAGTCGACTAATGCAGCTAAAACTCTTTAAAATTTGGTTTACGCTTTCAAAATATAAGATAACAATAGCCTTTAAATTGAATTCATTTATTTTTTTAAATGGTAGACACTTACCCTTAGCATCAATCACCACCAAAACAAACGCAGCCCAGAAGAAAAGTAAGAATATGGCTGTGTTCATCCTATTGAATAGTGACATATTGGCAACGGCCATATCTCTACTCTGACTTCAACATTGTGAAGGTATAGAAATATTTTTGAATTCGACGAGCTATGTTAGCACTTGTAATAAAATTAATAATGTTTACTGTATTCTTATCTCTCCATACATTTCTTATTGATGAAGGTAAAAAATGTATTTAATAAGAAAAAGGCCAGAGGGTAATTGATAATTTACAATTATTTATCAACAAAATAACTAATGAATGTCATGTTCTTCGGTTGCGGTTCTTATGGGCTCTAATCCTAGTAAAGATACGTTCATAAACTGATTTTATAAATTTATATTAAAATCAGGGCTGTGGAGTCGGAGTCGCAGTTGCAGTCACGGAGTCGCGGTATTTTGGCCGAATTCGGAGTCGGAGTCATGAAAAATGAGCGGCTCGATTTTTTTTTGATTTTTTTTAAATATACAATGATGTGTATTTAAACAAAATAGTCAAAAGTGTTAACATTTCATGCTTGGCTGATTAAAGATGATCTGATGGTATACATATATATAAGTTAAAATTATTGAAAAATTTCCTCGAAGTCAGAGTCGTTAATTATTTTTAAGCTGTAGTCGGAGTCGACTTTTTTTACGCGACTCCACACAGCCCTGGTTAAAGATAGGAGGTTGAATGATTAATTTTAGTTATCATTGAATCTCTTTCAATTTTTGCAAGTAACCAACTTTGCTCTTCACTTTATTGGATTTATTCATATTTTTGATCATTCTCTAGGGCAGTTCCCTAGATCTAAAAAAATAATCCGCGGCCCTCCTCAATTGTCTCCGTAACTCGTTTTTTTTTTTTTAGCCTACCGAGGAATTTGAAATCTGCGATTGAGTATACTTTTTCCTCAGATTGTCACAGATACCCTTTTTTTTTTTTTTAGCTCACCGACAAATTCGAAATCCTCGATTTGCTATCCCCCAGAATCCAATCCGGCGGCCTCCTTAAGAAATTCCGCGGCCTCCAATATGGGAAACACAGATTTGATAGACTTAAATATATAGATTTTTGTACTTCCAAACTATTAACATTTGTGTACCCCTTCTATAATTTTCGAAACACCAAGCTCCTCTCGTCAAAAAAATGCATCTACTTTAATAACAATCAAAATATATTAGCTGCTTGTTGTACCAGGTGCAACCAAAGCCCGGTGCAGAGCATACCGATCTCTTCACGTAAGGTAAAGAGAAAAGCAGCTTCTGTGATGGAGATGTCTATTGTTGATAAAAAAGCATATTTGATAAACTATTTCTTTACGAGTTTAAAGGCTGCAGTAGGAATTCAAAAATATTTTTTAAATACATAATACGTTATTTATTTATGGAAAACTAATTTCAGTACAAAAAAGAAATGATTTTCTAATAACCAAAAAATTATTTTAACAGATTTACATGTATGTTTTTTTTTAAGTTTATCTGTATATTTTGTTCCTGTGTGTTTTTTATTTGGGAACCATTACTCTCTGATCGGTAAATTATTTACTGTTGAGAGTGAACATATTCAAACATGGCCCAGTCATGTTTTTACCTACATAGCAGTTTTATTAATTCCGGTAGGGAACATTAATTCTCAATATATGTTCACTATATGTTTAATATTCAATATAATATGTTTCAGTTTTAAAATCGTACTGCATGCTAAGTGTCTGAAAATGAACTTTAAATAATGATTTTAAAATTGAAAGGGACCCAGTCGAAGGCATCTTGTTATCATTTTTCTCAAGCCAACTAAATCAGCTGAATGAATGTCATTCAGTATTTTGTATTGAATGTAAGGGCTTAGTTTCTAAAATAAGTTGATGCTTAGTGTCTGGGTTTTTTGTAAAAAGTAGACAAACAAACTTTCAGCTCTCCTGAAACGTTATTAAATTGTTTGGCTATCTCTTGTCTAATGTCTCCTCTAGATGAGTGGGTCAGTTTTATATATGTGTGTGTATGTTGTTGCTCAGTCTGTATTACTTTAGCAGAATGGCATCCTTCCTGAGCAGAACACGGATAGAATCACATCAGGTGATTTTTGTTTAATGAACGCCATGAAGTACTTTCTTTATCAATCACAGAATAAATAAATATGTATTATGTTTTTAAGATAGCCAGATTTTATTTGCAGCAATTTGATATTTACAAAATAAATTAAAGATTGACATTTTATTCATGCAATTTATACTAAAGTCAACAAGTTGATAGGTATAGCAATTCTTTTTCTGGTAAAATTTTCTAAAGTAAATCTCTGGCTGAAAATTTCTGTCAATACTGTGACAACGGTTGTGTATTTTTTATCATCGCTCTAGACAGCCACACAATTACAGGACAGCTAAGAGAAATCTTCCAATAGTTGCGTCAGTATTCTTGTTTGATTTTTTGAATTTTCGAATGATTTCAGATTTCTGTAACATGAAAACAAAAATGAAAATATTAGTAATTGTAAAGTATACAAAATATAATTGCAATCAGTCAAAGAGAAGCTAAACAAAACGTATACAGATGATTTAAATTCAAAATTTAAATTACAGTTGACATTTGAAAATCTTAAAAAATGTATTACCGTATTATCTGTTCTGGACACAGTTCTACATCTCATCGCGGGTGCCATTTCTAATAAGCCCATTTCGCATCTGCAAAATTTCTCGTATGAAATGTTTGCCATGGATTCGGCTACAGTCTCCGCCGTCAAGCTGACAAACTGCTCTTGATGTTTCGTATCCATTGAATTGAAGATATTAGTCGAATAAACATTGCCGCTTGTCTGAAAATTGTTGAAGATAATCTCAATATTTGATGGATAATAAAGGTAAACCTGTTCTTGATACTCGACATAACAGTCATTACTTTATGAAGGTTATAAACTTACACTTAAAACAAAGTCAGCGCATTCATCTTTTTCATATTCAAAGCCACTTCTAAGACTGTTCTTAGCATTGAGCATAAATACATCGTGATTATTGAATCCTAGAAAAAATAATAGTGATTAAATTAATCATTGTATTTATACTACATCTGTAAAGTTATAGTTTGGTAAGGAATGTTACGGTTGGAAGAAAGGAATATTCGTATATTGAAATAGGCCATACGTCTCATTTCTAAATTCATTAAAAATTACACAAACACTATAAGGAATACATATTATCTTACCAATATAATCTTTATAGTTATCATTTGTATTGTTAAAGACGACAGGAGATATGAGGTGCGCCACTATTCCTTCATCTTGCATCACGGCTTGAATATACTTATGAGCCCTCTGCAAATCGTCAAAAGTAAATCAATAAAACAAATGTGCAATAAATATTATTGTTTATCAAATTTTTTCATTGTATAACTGTTTCATGAACAGGTGATAATACAAATATTCAAGTGTACCATCGACATGCAGTGGATAATTTTCGATGTCCTTCACACAGTTTCACTTGGGTACGAGCAATCAAGATAAAAGAGTACACTTCGGCATGCCTTTCCATCTTGCTCAATTCCTTTACTTAATATTGGATCAAGTAAGAAAGATAAATTTACTACAACCTTGTAACTCAAAAAGTGCAAGTTTTCAGGAGACACATATATACTTATGCTATTGCTATTGCTGTAAAACACCATTGAAATGATTTTCTCTTCAATATTTTTATTTGAGGAAGGAAGCATAGACATTTCCATCCATGCCATCCTCTTCTTCATGCTAATCATAGCACATAAGATATATTTCATTTTTATTTTTTTAAACTATGTCTGCTCCCAATGTAAAGCATATGGACTCCTAATGAAGTTTATCTCAACAGAAATGTTTTTATGAAAACTACTAGTTACTCAGTTGCTCAATCTCTCTTTTTTTCAATGAGAGTAGGAATAAATGGATAAGACTAGGACAGGACTAGTGGTTAGCTAATCACTCTCGCTACGCCCGTTTTTAGGATGGGATCGGTGGGAGGGAATATAAGACATCACATATGTACATCAATGCCTTTGGACAGAAACCCATAATAACTCATGACTACACAAAATTATAAAATAAGTAAAATGTATTTACATTTGACAAAAATGTCGATATGCAAGGCGTAGTTTTAACCAAGATAACCGATTTAGTTGCATTTGGTCTGAGCGGGAGGTCATTCACAGTATCGTAAGCAACTCTAACACTGTCTATATCTGAAAAAAATAACAACAAACAAAATCATAATATTAATATGGCTTTTTTGCAGCAAAACTTATATCGAAATAATAAAATTATACTACCTGAAATACCTAATTATATGGTAATAAATGTTAATCGTTTATTCTATATACTATAACACAACGTAAGAGTATAAATGTAGTTTAAAAAATAACGCCAATTCAAGTAAATAGAATCAAAATAATCGTAGTTAGTGTCGTCATTTAAGATTCAACTTAAAATATAAATTTCAAATATTTCATCAAACTTACTGAGTTCTGACACTAGCCGATCAATATTTTTCAACGCTTGTTTAGAATATTCACTCATATATGAATTGATATAGGAGCCGTTAGTTTCTAGGTTCATCAAGAAATTTGTCAATTCATTCGCTTTCTTGTTTTCTTCGAATATCATTGTGCTTCCTGCCAAGCTTTCTGAAAAGTTAAGACGAAATTTTTAGCACAAAGAAAGAGCTTTCTTTTCACTGAGGAATAGCTGGAGCCACATTTAATACAATGCAAACTGTCTGAGACACGCAGTGGTTCACAATTAAAACCAAATGCCATTTGTTCAATGGTTGTATTCTACCAGTGTTGCTTTACGGTAGCGAATATCATGGCACCCAAAGAAGACTTTATACTAAACTTCGAGAACAGATACTTGTAGCGAATATCATGACACCCAAAGAAGACTTTATACTGAACTTCGAGAACAGATGCTTGCATCGGATAATGAAAGTGATGTGGTTTGATTTTGTGAGGAACTCGAAGATTAGGGTATGTACAAAACAGTGTCCATTTAGTGGTCATAGAGATATGTTGGAACTGACTAGATTAGGTGCTGCGGAAGCTCCCAGAAAGCTTTAGTCCTGCTTGCCTCTTCTTCCGACCGGTAGGATTCCAGCTTCCTGGACTACCATTGGGTACTATCCATAGTATGTACTCGGCGGAACTGAGGGATGCTAACATGTCATAGGAGGAAACAAAGCAGTTGACGGGAGACTGGGAAACATGGAGGTGTCATGTGGCGGCCATATGCTCTACATAGGGAGCGAATATGGTTTAAGAAGATATAATATCCTTAATAGCCTTACCATTTTCAAGATCATAGTATATAGGATTATTAGTTTTTTCCGTAAAACCAACTAGATAGAGTTTTACATCGTCAATTTTGCTTTTCTTTAGTTCTTCCACTATTTTTGTAACCATCGGTGTGACTAGTGTTTTGAATATTTTTTCATTTGGCTAAAAAATAAGCTACATCGGTAAGAATATATATTTTATATATTTTGGAAATATTCACTTTAACCATAAATAAGAATTGATAGCATGCAATTTCATCTATACCTGAGCAGTGTCTATAAGTAAAACAATATCCGCTTGAGTTGTCGGTATTTCGAATTTGATTTCACCTTCAGAGGCGTTGACATCTGTTCCATCGGCTTCGCAATTTATGCAAAGTTCGGGGACAGATACGGGGAAACCGTTAGCTTTGCAAGATAGAGCATAAGTCTCAACAATCAGACAAGCATCGAGTGAAGCTGTGGAAGACGAAGTCGCCATTTTATATGCTTCAGAGCAAGCCATTCTAAAAGCAAAAATATTGCGAGCTTTAATCGATTTTTCATAAATAAAAATAAGCATCTCCGAATTTAGATAGATTACATATTATTATCATAAATGAACAATAATACCATACGCGCACTATGAAAATGTAACAAATTATATTCTTTCCACTTACTTGTATGGATCAATGTCGACTACTAATCTGCAGTATGGGAAAAGTGAACCGTTGCTGATTATATCCGAGCAGAGTGCTGGCATCGATGCATTATTAGGAACATCTGTTTGTTTCGTATCACCGTTAGTGTTATGTAAATTGTCATTGGAACAATCAAGTGAATACGCCTTCCGAAAATCTTTTTCATAATCAGATATCTGAAAGATTATAGAAAATTATATTACATTCACGATAATTATCGATGTTCACTTTTGTAAGTTAGTTTGATTCTGTAACATTGATGATCTAATTCACTGGCTCGACTTCTACTAATGTTTGATCTAAAAGTTCCATAGCTTGATGAAATGATCAAAAAATAGTTTTTATTATTATGTATTTTTTTAAACCATCTCCACTCACAAGGTTTAACTTATCAACTTATAATAGGTAGAAAATAGTAACTGACAATTTATAAATTTTACAGGTTTTTTTAAAATATGTTTGAAAAGGAAATTCCTGTATATGGTCAATATCTATCCTGATATTATAATAAAATTGTCTGACTACTTTCAGTTCTCTAGATTAGTGTTTCTCAACCGCGGTCCACGTGGAACAAACGATAACGAGTCAAAACACTACAAGCCCTAAAAAAGATGCGAAAAAGAGAACCAATGAGGTAACTCTCAAAAATTTCAATCACTGACGCTTTAGGCAAAAATGAACAATTATTGGCTTAAAACACAATTTACAGAATTGTGTTGCTTAAGTTCTTTTGCCGACTATGGGTCGATATGGACTCCCGATGGAGCTTATTTCAAAAGAAGTTATTCTACAAGAACTGTTTGTTAATCATTTGCTCAATCTTTCTTTTTCGATGAAAATAGTCATATTAGGATACGGTTAGGACAGAACTAGTGATTAGCTAATTGCTCTCACTCCGTCCCAGTTTTTTGGCCCGAATGGAGGGAATTTTAAGTGTCACAGACATCCATAAATCAATTTACGAAAATTTCTGTAAAGCTATACAAGCTTGTGAATATTGCGACCAAAGTCAACGATGTTGACACTCGATCACCGACGGGACGATTATTTGTATAATGAAATAATAGATACCTCGCCGTCGGGAAGTCTGAAATCATCGAAACGTTCATTGTTTCCATTTCCGAGGAGTCCTCGAAGTTTACCATGATAATATCCAGATATTTTGAAATAACAAAGCTGAAAGTTTAAACAAAAAAGATTAAATTTTCTTTTATTGGTCATTTGAAATATCTATATATTAATAGTCGATAAGGTCCGTCCGTTTGTTTGAGTGAGTGTATGAAGGATGTCCCCGATTTCCCCTTCCCCTGCCCCTCCTCCTCATCATCAGCCGCGCAGTCTCCATTTTTTTATTCATACTAAAAACAATTTTTCCATACACTGTTATTTGATGAAATAGATCAAATCGCTGAAAAATTGAATTCTCATACAAAAAAAGCACCTTGGTCTGGATTCGAAACACGGTCCTTGAATTATGAGTTGAGAGCTTTACCACTCGGGCAAACAAACAACTGTCAAATACGATAAAATTACATTATATATATTGTATTGCGTTCGAATTTTGAAACTTTTGTTTTTTATTTGAAACACAGCATATATATCCTAATTTTTGCACGTTCTTTAATTCCAATGTACCCGAAAGGCAAAGCGCTAGATTGGTAAGCTGTAGGACGATGGTTCGAGTCTAACCGTGAGCGTTTTTTTGGGTTTATAACTTTTTTTTAAACACAGTACATCTTGATCGTATGAAAATAATAAAATCCGATTGATAAGCGTGATAAGTTTTTCAAAAAATAAATACCTATATATTAATATTCGATAAAATAATCACAATTAAAAAATTTACAACGTCTATTTCTGCTACTACGAAAAATGGTTGTTAGCAAACTTAAACATTATTCCAAATATTAAATAATTTACGAAATTTCTGCTACTACGAAAAATGGTTGTTAGCAAACTTGAACATTATTCCAAATATTGATAATTTACGAAATTTCTGCTACTACGAAAAATGGTTGTTAGCAAACTTAAAAATTATTCCTAAAATTAAATAATTTACGAAATTTCTGCTTCTACGAAAAATGGTTGTTAGCAAACTTAAAAGTTATTCCAAAATATAATAATTTACGAAATTTCTGCTACTTCGAAAAATGATTGTTAGCAAACTTAAACATTATTCCTAAAATTCAATAATTGACGAAATTTCTGCTTCTACGAAAAATGGTTGTTAGCAAACTTAAACATTATTCCAAAAATTAAATAATTTACGAAATTTCTGCTACTATGAGAAATGGTTGTAAGCAAACTTAAAAATTATTCCAAAATATAATAATTTATGAAATTTCTGCTTCTACGAAAAATGATTGTTAGCAAACTTAAACATAATTCCAAAAATTCAAGTATTTACGAAATTTCTGCTTCTACGAAAAATAGTTGTTAGCAAACTTAAACATTATTCCAAAAATTCAATAATTTACAATTTAAATACTGCAAGGCAGGGCTGTCGATATATGCCCCGAGATATATTTCTTTTACTATCAGAATTTCTGGCTTATTATTGAAATAGGTTTGTAATTTATTTTTCACGCCAGTAAATTTTCTGACTACTGAAAAATGCAACGAAAATCTCACGTTGCTGGGCAACGGGCTTACAGCTAGTATTAATGAAATATTATAATGGTAATTTTCTCACACTGAGATTCTTGGAGCACTTTACGGAGACGCCGTGGCTAGATTTCATAATAAATGTATTTCCTTTTCTGTAACCTTGCACATGTTGATTCACAAGAGGGAATGCAGAAATCTCACCATTCATCCACAACTGCAATGAAAAGTATTTATTTATTTTATACCACCTTCCAATTTACCAATTATAATTATAATCAGTTTTATTTTATAACTTCTGATTCTGAATACTATTAATCATTACTAAGTAAAATAAATATTTAAGAATGAAAATATAAATATTTAATATAATAAACTATTGTTAGATATGATAAATAAAAATGAAAAATGACCTGTCAATGAAGAATAATCTAAGTTTTAAAATTATAGTCGATAAACTCGAGAATCAAATAAGCACACGGAAGTTTTAACTTTAAATGTCGCTTTTTGACATTAAAACTGTAAACAAATACATTAGTCCACGCAACGCTTGAGATGGTCTGTGTTACGTATGCAGTTGTACGAGCTGTTCTGCCCTGCGGTCGTAATTCCGGTCCCCTTGCGTAATACATATACGAAAATATACTACCGCCTACAAATCTGGTTTGAATATATAGCTTCATGTTCTAGAGTTTTAGGGTGTGCGGCGCACATCTAGCACACTCTGAATATACGCCCTTGCTTCAAGCCGCCTTGATGTTCAAGGAATCGTTTGATTAATTGCATTATTTAAGAAAATGTTTGGGTTACTTCGGCTATTTGAGAAATTTCAAGACTGAGAAACAAAGCGAGCACCTCTCTGTCATTTAAAAAATGGTTATGTCATATCTGTGCGATATATATGAAAGCTTTAAAAGATATTATGCAAATATAATGTTACGCAACATTTTCAATGATAAAAAAAATAATAACTAAATTGGTTCCACTGTATTCAAATTTTTCGATGCGTTTTGATGATGAAGAGTTCATAGTGCAATTCAAATTATCACCACCTTTCCTGAATTGTCCACTTCAACAATATTTCCTTCCTTGCCGTAGAGCAACACAGACTTCGGTTTTCCTTGTTCAACGTTCATAATAATAGAGAAGTTTCCATCGACAGCATCTTGGGCTACTACATACTTACAATTGCCAGGAAAATTTAAGTACTTCCCGTCAAAAGAAAATATGTGTCGTCCACCGGCAATAAAACCTTTCACTGAAAACAATACAAAAAAAGAGTTTAATTTTATTTATTGAAAGTGAACCAAAAATCTTCCTCTCCATGGCAAATCTGCTGTTGAATTTTTTGATTTCTTCATCATGTGTGTGCTAACTATACCAATTCACTTTGGTTTTTAGTAATCATCGTTGATTGAATTTGAAAATGATGATTGAGGCCGTTTATATCTATCAAATAACTAAAGATCAATGTTACCTCTAAGACGAGAGGTTAACCGCACTGAAAATTCAAGGCTGCGTGGGACCATTCAACAAGTGGGCATAATTTGTCATATTTCATATAAAAAATAGAGTTTTTTTTATTTGAAAAATTACATACATTGATGAGGTGGTATAGCATCTGCTGGATTAATATTGGGCAGTCTGGTGTTCTCATCGAGGTAAGCTAAAGCCAGGAAAGTGGGCAGGTCAGTCATCATTGCAATAGCCTTAAGATTTTTAGTCTGAAAAATGAAATACGTGTCTTTCAAAATCTGGCAAAATGAAAACATAAATTTTATTTTATTTTCCGTTGCCGTAGCATAAAAAAAATCTTGAAAAAGTTGTATTGTATTGAATTATCATTGGCGGTGGTAATCCAGTTTCATAATATATCTTTAGACTTTAAAAGAATCACTAACATAGTAAAACAATCTACTTTATTCCACAGAAATTGTCACAAAATGTTCTTATACAGTCTCTTATCAAGCCTTCAATTTCAGATAAGTGCTGTCTATGGTGTAGGTAAACCGAGTCATTGACACAAGGTTGTAAATCAACTTTATAATCCGGTGTTAAAACATAATTTTATCGCTGCACTGACTATTCTGAGAAACCAGGTCTATATTTGGATTCGTGTTTTAGATTTTACTGTCCATAATTCAATGGCCTAGTTACTTAATTCAAAAATTCGGTGTTTTGAGTTATATTACCCTTTATTATGGAATATCTCTCTTCTATAGCTCCATAAAAGTACAACTAGAAAGACGATTAGTTCTCTTTCGGTAGGCAGATGTTTGCATATGGAAATAAAGAAATATAAACAATTTCTTAGTTTCCTTTAAATACAACCCGAAACATTGTTTTATAGTCCTGTAAACGTTTCAATAAATTTAAATTGAATTGAGATAAATGGCTAAATGATTCACTAAAAAGATGAGACGAATAATAATTATCACTTTATAACAATTCATTTTGAATGCATCAAAAATTCGGTCAGCTATATCTCAAAACTACCAATTTCTAGTTGTAGCACTATGGAACATCGATATATATTAAAGGCTTTCATTTGTGAAGGTAACTTACAGTTTGATTAATACAACAATTGAATTAAAATGGCCTGTGTGAAGTGAAAGTGCAGACAGGCTTTTTTTTTAGATTGGTGTTATTTTAAGCAAACGCTAGATTGGACTGACTCATTTTTCACCCAAGAATCACGAATGAACCATTGTTTAAATGGGAGGCATTATTATATTGAATTTAAAGAAATCATGTCAGCCGATAATGAGTTTCAAATAAATTTTGAGATGAATGTTAGTGTGTTCAGAGACTGGTCGCAAGAAAACAGAGGCGAGGGATCTTAAGATAGGGTTTCATCGGTGACACACTGTTGATTTATAGCTTACATATTCTTTCAGTTTGGACCGCGTGTTTGTGTAATTTGGCAGTTCTCCTGTTTTTAATTTATCTATATAGCTGCTTATCAAGGATGTAGCTTTGCTGATGAGTTTCTCGATTTTTGTTATCTTATCAAACGGTTCATCGGACTTCAGCTGTAAGAAAAAAAACAATTCAATCTTCGTCTGTTGGGTATTTCAGTCCCCGAGTTTCAAGTTGTTGGAAGTTTTTACCTAATATTTTTTTTTTAAATTATATTATTATTTAATGATGAAACATCATTTGTTTTTTGAAAGCAATAAGGCTCTTTGTCAAACCGTTACTTTCAGTAGATGCTTCTTTTGTGAAAATAATTGAATATAAAACAAAACACAAATAGTATTAGTACTTTAAGCAACGATTAAGACCACACTACAAAAAGGGTAAAAATAACCATCTCGCACATGACTTACTACCAGCCACAGCTACGGTTAGTGCCACCCTTCTCATCTTAATCTTAAAAATGGCTATAATTAGGTCACAAATTAGGTTGGTGTCATATCAATAATAGAAACAGTGTATTTTAAAAAAAGCATTTCTTAATTTTTGTCATGAACAGTCACTGTACCTTCACACTGACCCTTAAACTAATTCATTATTTTAAATAAATACACCTACTTGTTCATAGAATTCAATGAATAATCGTCGCAAATCAAGCAACTCTGAATCTGGGAAATTATTCTCAAACACATTGTCCAGTAGATTCTCAAGATCGTGAATGTCCACTACAAAAATATATCTAAACTGAAAAAATGAAAGTAGTATGTATTAAAAGACAATATTTAAATCAAATAGTAATGTCATTTTTTATTATTAAAAAGTAATTTTCTTCTTACCAAAAAAGAATCCGAAATGGATTCTACAACTTCTTTGATTTTTTTGGAATATTCACGTAATCTACCCATCCAATCATATGATCTTTGAACAACATCTAAAAGCGAATGAAATAAATTATGCACAATTTTTAAATGTACCTAGTCAATTTATGAAACCTGTTTTGATAAAGTATATTGCAGTAGAAGCATGTAACCCTTGTGCTGCAGTTGATAGAGATTTAAATAAATTTATTTGAAAACATTCAATAATCAAAAATGAAAATGTTATAAAAAGAGTCCACATTTGTGAGGCTAACAAAGGCAGACATTTAGCTGACATGTCTTCCACGTGTAATGACCAACATTCAATATAACATTTATCAGCATTAAACCTTTTCGACTGTGGAAAAGAAAAAGGACGTAACCAACAGTTTTTTCAAAACTGCTTTTTTCGATTATTACAATGTATACAACTTGATACACGATCTATAAAAAAGGATGTAAGCTGAAAATTTCGAATTAGTATCTAAATTTAATTTTTAAGTTTGATAAAAAGGGCCTGTGGAAATTGCAATCAGAAAAAAAAACTTTTTTGTAAATATTAAATTAATATCAGATAAATTCAATTAAAAACCAGTTTATCAGTTTCCATGCACTTTAAGGTTATTTATATTTCATAATTTGACTTTGGCCCTAAATCATCAAATTAGTTTTTTGTGTCTCCTGTAAAATTTGTTACTTGCGGGTTATGTCCTTTTTCCTTTCCACTATTTTTTAGCACAGTAAAGGAAGTTTTAATGTCCCTTTGGTTGTAATTTTATAACTAAAAATTAAATCATTTTATTTTTTACCTGTCTCCGGGTAGTATATCAGAATTGATAAAACTCTATAAGTCTAAATTGTGTTTATACTAATAAATTAAAATATTTGTATTATATAAATGTATGTGGACCCATTGGGTGGTACCAGGAAAAATCCAAATATATTTTTGCATAAAATGAATCTTGTACACTAAAAGTGTCCATACTTTTGTTTTAAAAAATCGTTAAAATATTCTGCATAAACACATCGCTATCAACTAATTCCAATAGATCTTGGGCTGAAGTATGAAGGAATCACTGTTAAAATTGAATTAATCCTGAAAAACAATATGACACACATGCAAATGATAATGTGACACATATAATCAGTCGATTCAATAAAACTACAATAATCAATTTCTTACCGCATACAGCTATGTAAACTTCATCGAATATCTGTATCCATCCGGCAGCATATGTATTGATAAAATTAGTGAGATGTGTCATAAATTCTGTACTGTGCACCAGATATGTATTAAAAGTATCTTCGGCAACAGTTCCGAGCCATTCTATTGTTTCCATCACAGATGTGAATAAGAAACGATTGAGAGCCTCACTTAAGTCTTCTATGAGGTCCATGACCAGAAAAGAGATTTTGGTGATAGTGTTGACAGTGTTGTCGATCAGTGCGTTGCTAGCAGTCAATAATATTTGGCTGTCAAAAAAGAATGTTTCAAAGAAATTATAACATACAGTGGAACCCCGATGCAGGCGCCGTAGAATTGTTTATTATGATTTCTCATAATATCGACTAATACAAAAATTTTGTGGAAAAAAAAAACGAGACTGCAAGTGTGTGTTTTATGATTTCCCATAATGCTTTCGCTGATAACTCACTTACTCCTGTGCACATATTCATTTGTCTCGCTGAATTTCAACACCTCTAATGACTTTTAGTTTTGCCTTGAATCTCGTGCCGTAAAGTGTTCTAATTCAGATTAAAATGAATGCCCCCCATGAAAAAATCTAGAACTCACGGAGAAACTCAAAATAATTCTAGACGTTGAAAACAATCCAAGAGAAAAACGAGTTGACATAGCAAAACGTCTAGGACTTGCACCATCCACTCTGAACTTGATTGTTGCTAGGAAGATTGACATTCGCAAATCTATCGAAAAGTGTGGCAAATCAGCCAAAAAGGGAAAGTCCGCTAAGAAGTCTACTTTTAATGAGCTTGAGAACATTCTTCACGCGTGGTACCAGCAAGCGCGAGCTGAAAATATACCTATTGATGGAACCATACTCCGAGAAAAAGCTTTACAAATAGCCGAAAAAAAAGGTATTTCAAATTTCTCTGCATCGAACGGATGGATCAATATGTTTAAAGATCGGCATGGTCTTGTATACAAAAAACTAGCAGGCGAGAGCGCTGCTGTGGACCATCACACGACCGTAGCATGGATAGCGAGATTGCATGAGATTGTTGAAGAATACGAACCACGAGATATTTACAATGCTGACGAGACAGGCCTCTTCTACAAGTGCCTTCCGGATAGAACACTTACGTTAAGGGGGCAGTCCTGCCGCGGTGGGAAAAAATCTAATGAACGTGTAACGGTGCTGCTATGTGTAAATAGTGATGGCTCGGATAAAATACAGCCAATCTTAATTGGAAAATCGCTAAAACCTCGTTGTTTCAAAAATATAAAAACTTTACCAGTAAAATATCACGCCAACAAGAAAGCATGGATGACCACTAATAATTTTAAGGAATAAGGAATAATTTAAGACAACTATATAGGAAGGCCTGTGTGGTCGAGTGGTCAACGGTGTTGGCTTCGGCTACAGAGGGCCCGGGTTCAAATCCCGGTACGGACAGTTTTATAAATTGATTTTTCAATCGATTTATGAATTTCTGTTCAAAGGCATGGATGTATGTGATGTCTTGAATTCCCCCCTCTCACCTTTCCTATCCTATGAACGGGGCGTATCGACAGCGATTAGCTTACCACTAATCCTGTCCTAACCCTATCCTTCTATCCCTACTCTCTTTGGAAAAAGAGAGGTTGAGCAACTGAGTAACAAGCAGTTCTCGTAGAAACACTTCTGTTGAGATAAACTCCATTAGGAGTCCATATGCTCCACATTGGGAGCGGACATGGTTTAAAAAAAAAAAAAAAAATATAGGAAGGAACTGGTGCAAAGAATAGTGTGCATAATGGACTCAGGAAAAGATGTTTACCGAGCAACACTCCAAATAAATGTATTGCAGGCAATAAATTACACAGTGGCTGCTTGGCACCAGGTGAAAGCTACGACAGTAATTAATTGCTTCCATAAATGTGGCTACACTTGCAGAGCAGTTTTGATTCGGAAAGAACTGGTGGCAATTGAAGAGGAACCAGAAGACTCATTTGATGATGATTGGCGTATTGTAGCCCAGAGGGACATCGACTTTGCAACATATGTGCAGTATGACAGTGAATTAGCCACCTGTGGCGTTGAGACAATCGAATCATTATGTGATGCAAATAATGACAGCAGTGGGGAAGAAGATAGTGAAGAGTGCAACATTGAACCAGTTCCGACATTTCTAGAAGCATTATTGGCTTTCGAAAATATAAAAACATTTTTCTATTCAAAAAACATAGATGAATCTGTTGTGAGAAAACTACGTGAGTTTGAAGCGTCTTTGCTAAAATTGAAGTGTCAAACTGCAAAGACGCAACTGAGCATAAAGGACTTTTTTAAAAAAATAAGTGAGTTTTTTTATTATTTTTAGCTTTCCCTCATTTTTCGTTGTGTTTTTTTGGTCCCTTGAAAAACATAAAATCGGGGTTTCACTGTACTTACTGCTCTATATTTTCAGATTTTCTTTAGTTTTCGACTAAATTTGTTACATACATAAAGTTAGTATCTTGACGTGATGCTCACATCTTCTAGAATTGTACAAATGCGTTCTCTGTTTGATAGAAACGTTTATAATGGCGTCTACATATTACTATCAGATATCACATATCTCTGCCAAATACATGAAAAGCATATGCTGCATTAACACTGACTACATCCGATACAGCATTCAAATTTTTATTTATTGTAGATGCAATATCTTGTCTAAGATAAGAAGATCCTTCATAAATTAACTGCATGAAGGATGTTCTTAAGAGGGTTGAGAAAATAATGTGTCAAAATTTTGTCATACTAATACATAATCATTCTCATCGTGTTTGATTGACTTGACAAATTCTGTACAGATAGAGCGATGACAGAATCTCGTACTTACTTATTTAAGTCTTTATTGCGTTCAAGCGTACATGCTTAGCTCTCTACTGAAGTTATTTTCGAGAGCAGAATAGAGTCTGAATGGAATTGTACGCTCAATATTATACAACTATCGATCACAATATTTACAAAATGAAACTTTTTACAAAATTCATTTGTTCATTTGCAACAAATAAAAAAAATCATTGATAGATGTGTCTAGCATCCATATCTGAAGAGACAATGATAATTCAACAACAAATATGAGAATGTCAATAGATAATATTTCAACATATTTGGACGAACGTGTACGAGTTAATATTTTTTCACGAAATCAAAAAAAATAGAATTGTCTGATTTAAATGTCTTATATTAGCAAAGATATTAATTAATGCTAATCTAAAATACTCACAATGGAACCTCTGTCAGGCTTAAAATTTCATCACCGATTATTTCTTCGGCAATGGCCTTCAATTCTGATCCAAAGTTATCCACATCCATGTCTGGGATCGATTGCCAAAGAATGTCAGCCAATCTGGTGGTTACGGTGTTTGCCATTTCAGAATTTTTTTCACTGTACTCTGTCAGTTTTTTCGAAATAGATTTCATGTGTTCACTAGCCGTTTTCTAGAAATTAAACAAATCAATTTTCTATATCTTTATATAATAATAAAAATCGATTCTACATTAATAAATTTGGCAGTGTCCATCAGATAAAATTGGTGAGTTGTTTCCAGAGCACTGAAGTGTCAATGCTTACTTTAATTTTATAAATAAAAGACAAACAATATTGTGTATCGAGAGTAGCTCTTCGTCAACCAACAATTTTAATTCAAAAAAGATTTAATTATCTATTCTTAATCAATTTTGGGGTTTTCCGTGCAGACTTGCATTTGTCAATCAGTTTGAATTTCGACAATTTAATTAATTAATGATTTCATATATGAGCCATTTAAAGGTGAAGTAAGCCAAGTAGCAAAATGGTCAATCTTTCTATTGAACTTTTAATTTTAAGTATTTAATTGCAACGTTTTGTATTATAATAATGTACCTAGTACATAACATTCAAAAGGGACCTAAGATACGGACAGACAGTCGATGGTTTCCAAGAAAAGATTTCAAAGAAAAATAAAAATAAAATTTTGCAAATATTGACTTGAAACATAAAAAGGTGCCGGAACGCCGTTCTCAGCAAAGCACTGCTCGTTAGATGCCCAACTGATTTGCGACTCTGCGTACTAGGCGAGAGGTAAAGTCTTGTTTTTATGATGCCTAACTGCTATTTTTTTATCCTGCTCGATTTTTAATTTCTCCCAAATAACCAGGTCAAAATGAAAAACTGACCGGAACCATACCTTCAAACAAGAACAGTCGCGGCTTATCCAGGACAAATGGTCAAAATCTACATTAGTAAAGCTAATAATATTATGTAAATATGCTCGAGCATGAGTGAGCTTTGTTTTCAAAGTTCAATTTTAAGTCCAAAATAATATTATCTTATATGAGAATATAGTAGATAACTCCCAGGAACAAAAATTCAATTTTTTTTTGAGAATATAAAAACTAGGATACTGCATATTATATCTGAGCTAGAAGGCTTAGTAAAATATTTTATAAATCATGAAAATTTACCATGAAAAATCTGATTTGGTCTTCATTCATTTCGTTAACAGAAATTGCTGCAGCATTATTGGGTCTTTTGTATCCGAACTTAAAAAGGTCATAAATTTTCCCATATTTTTTGTATTCATTGCTTATGGTAGCTCTGTCTCTAGGTTTATAAATTGCTTCTAACAACATAGACTCTGCAGGATCTGAAATCAGTTTTTAGAGAAAGAGTCGCAAAAAGTGTTTTTGTGACACAAAATACTTTTCTTTCCCATATTATAATGGAGTTCTTCTAAGAAAATGAAAATTTAATCAATACAATATATAATTTCTTTTATTCATTAAGATATCTCCTACAAACATTTGAAACATGGGTGAAAATGTTTTTCACCACCTAACGGATATGAAGTAAACTCAACGCTCGATAGTATACGAATGGCTCTATACTCGTTAATAGTTCAGTAAAATAAAAATAGGTTCAATTTAAGAATATGCATTCAAAGAGACCTTAATGTTCTTTCATTAATACGTTTATATGGTTGTTGTCAGATATTCATAAATATTGGTTTACTAAATTAAATATTATTTTTTACAGTTTTTTAATTAAATAATTGTCACAAAAACAATCTGTTGTTGGCATGGTGAAACAATAGTAAATAGTTTATTTATAGACAAACCAATCAATATAAATGAAGTAGGTAGTAGTGAATCATGTCAACTAGTGAAATTAAAATATATACATACCGACAACCCCTGTTTCCAATTTAGCGTGAATGGCATTGAGGATAGAGAATTTTCCTTCTCCATAGTATTTCATGTCTTCAAAGAAATTCAAGCTTGAATTCCAATTCACACCGGTTGGCAATTTTTTGTCAGTGAATGCAAACCAACTAGCAAAATTAACCAAATTACCGACAGGTGCCTCAATCTAGGAAATATAAAAAATATGTTAATATGATATTAATAGTTCCTGTTGATGTTTACCAGACCTGTATGTCTTCTCTATCTTGTTTGTCTTTATCAGGGGTATATCTCAAAATCATCTGACTTTCACGGTCTCATGCTTGGAGCTGCTTTATCAGAGACAAGAAGTGATGCGCGGGCATGGTTACATCAAAAGACAAATATAGTGCTAATTTTTATTTGAAATAGCCAGATAATAATTATTCAAAAGTGAATACTTCTTGCAAGAAAAAAACAAAAACGGTGGTGGCTAGTAAAGCGCAGTACAAGTCGGCTCATGCTTTGCGGACGCTGACGGATGATACGTAGAGTATAAAAATCTGGATCAAGGTTGGGGCAAACTGCGGCTTTGGTTAATATATTATTTTTTTTACATTGAAATTACTTTTAATCCAACAAACACGCTGTGTTGACGAAATATATCATTATATTATAAAGTTCCGGGCAGCAAATCAAATTCAATTAAGTAATTTCAGTTTTAAATTAATAATAATTCCACGTAGAGAAGGCAGTATCTGAATATAATAATAGGAACGCCAAAAGTATGTTTAATTTTATTGTTGTCAAAGCAAACCAAAAACATGTGTATCAAAAACTGGATCAACTTATGGGAACATTGAATTAAAATGATACGCTTCCTACATTAATGATACTAGCCACGGTCCTGTCAATATCACACTTCTTATTAAGCCTAATGGTAGATGATTACCCTTGTAGAAAACAAATGTTAGTACTTACTATCAACTCTTGGTGTTTGTAAGAATCAAGTTGTAAATAAAGTCTGTGATCATTTTTTTGATTCTCCACTGTCAACTTTGAGGTTGTGTTGAAAGTCAAATCGTAGAGTTTTTTAAGCCTGACTTCATGTTGCATATCATACTTCACTCGATGACCCTATTAAACCATAATACAAATGGAAAAAAGAAATCATTAAATTCTAACGTGTCCAAGATTTGACTCTAGGGAAACCTATAAAATACTCAATACAGAGAATGAATACAAAAATACTTTATCTGTTAGCATAGATTTATAAAATCAAAACGTGATATTTAGATTTGAATAACTAGTTCAGTAGAAATGGTTGCAATTATTAGTTGATTTTCGAGATTCTCGATGGAAATTTCCTTCTAATTCAATTTTTCGTGCTCTTCTATTTATCAATATTTTAGTATGAAAAAGTTACGATCAATCTAATTTCAAGTCAATGCATAAAATATGTTTATTTGCAGGGAAAGAAGGTATAGTAACTGTAACTTCAACTAAAATATGCTGACATATTTTATTTTTTTAACTATATCTGCTCCCAGTGGGAGCATATGTACTCCTAATTGAAAACTACGAGAACTGCTTGTTACTCTGTTACACATCCCCTCAAAAGCTTTTTTTTAAAGAGAGTTTGGATAGAGGGATAGAGCCAGGACAGGAGTATTGGTTAACTAATCGCTCTCGCTATGCCCTATTTTTAGGATAAGATGGGCAGGAAAGAAGATATTACAGTATATAAATCCACGGCTTAAAACAGAAATCTATAAATCAATTGAAAAATCAATTTATAAAAACTATCTGTACTGGGATTCGAGCCCGTGACCTAAGAGTTCTAAGCCAACAATGTTACCAACTCGACCACACAGCCGGCAGTTAAGGAAAACAAACATTTTTTAAATAAATGTGAAGTAAGTAAAGCACATGAATTCAAAACATATATTTTTATATATGCTCGATTTACTTGCAGCATTGATTGATTGATCACCCTGATTTATTCATCAACAGAGGTTTGTACACATATCATACTACTTTTAGTGTAAAATTATTATATTAAAAAAATATATATTTATACCCATACCCATAAATGTTAAGTAAGAGCAAGAAGTCAGACTTACTAAGCAACACAAACTTGCATTAATTGAAGGACTTAGAAAAAGTAAATCTGCATCGACTCTCTCTGAAAAAAATGAAACTGTTCCCAATACAATTAAACATAAAGGAATGTTCGAGCAGTTTTCAAGACGGTTATGCAGGTCCTTGAAGGAGAAAAAAGGAGGTTGTCTTGACGTATTTGTTGAAAATACTGATAAATTTAGCATTGAATTTTTGTTTAAAAATAAGAAAGTGTTAAGTAAGCAAGACTCGTTTGATTATGAAGGAAAATTCTACTAGATAAAGAAGAAGATTGTTTGGATTTCGATGAGCCTAAGCCTAAGACAAGCGAAATATGTTAGCTTATGGGAAGTTTGTAAGGCTTTAATTATTTCGCTAAAGAAAGCGTTGAAGGGTAAGAATACGATTCATGTGATCCCAATTTTCGATCGAAGTATGATTGATTTTCCAATATCAGTCAACCAGAAGAGAAAGACAATGAGGATTCAAGAGAAGAAGGAATTGTCAATTGAGTTAGTCACAACACAAACTTCTGTTGACATTTTATCGGAGTAATCGGTTGATAGATACTTCCTAAAAACTGTTTTATAGATTCCTGTAAACACACTAAAATTGCAGATATTATTAATCTCAACCTACCTTTCCGTCAATATTAAGGATGACGTCATAACCACCCAACCCTCCATATATGTATGTGAATTGATGGGGCTTAAAAAGTCCACTGAAAGAAATTTCTTGTTCCTTCAATTTGAATATGTCCAAGTTGACAGATAAACGAGTATTGTGACGAAAATTATCGTAATCTGATTCCCAATTCATTGACATTTCCTATTGTAAAAAGAACACAATTTATTATAACTTAGTTGAGTAGAGTAAATTTTCTGCACGCAATGCATAGTTGATTAGGGCTGAAGTAACTGATTTGTAGTTTAAATTTAAAATAATGCTAGATTCCAGAGGCATTAAATCACATTCTACAAAAATTTTAACCTCAAACAATTGAAAGATGTATAACTTGCCGCTACATTTAAATAGATGAAGCATTACTGCTGCAAAGTTTATAAAATTATAGTGGGCAATTCTGTTGCACTGCGTTATGGCAGGGAATTATGATAACGAATAATGATGAAAATAGCAACTTAAAGTAATTTTGTATTGAGTAAATGAAGTGCAATATTCTTGGAATGGCTCAGATTCAAGCGGAATTGCATCACTCAATTTCAAATAAAATACTTACTCGTGGACCACCCGGGTAGATGAAAAAAAAGCTTCCATTGAAAATTTGACGTGGCCTGATTTCAGAACATCTCATTTGTGTTTTCAGATGTGTCTTAGTGTCGGGGTTACTCGTATTCCAGATGAAGATGATCTCTCCGATCATTGATACGTTGTTACATTTCGATGAAGCATTGTGACTGGATAGTATTGTCTCCGTAGAGAAAGTGCGGCTGGGTATTTTAATGTTTGTTAATGTTTTATATACTGAAAATATATAAAATTCTGAATTACAAAATAAAAATATTTTATTAAGATAGAAAAACTATTTTTCAAGTTTAAGCTGAAGATTTTTCAAAAAAAATATTCTTCAAAACATTTGCCTCATTTGAGATTGCTTAAAGCAGCGATTTCCAACCTGGGAAGTGTGGACTATCGCAAAGGGAGGCGCGCACAAACCAAAATATTTATTTACCCTTTAAAACGTGTCTTTATTACTAAATGAAATAACGGATGGGGAGGCGCAGTAACAAAAAGGTTAGAAACCACTGGCTTAAAGCTTTCACACTGAGCTTTCAGAAGTTTTCAGTGGAGAGCGATTAAATTTAAATCTTCCTCCGTCGGCAAATGATGTCATAGAGGGTATAATAATCATTGAGTAATAAGGCTTATAAAAATGTACCTATCTCTCGTTGTGAAATAAATATTATTTTAATCTTACCGTCATCGACGAAAGATCCATTAGAGACCCAGTTATAGTAAGAGTCATTCCTCTCTAAGCTCATGTCAAAATTATAAGTGAGAGGCGTCTCATTGTTATCATCAACATCAGCAGACAGGTTAAACTTTGTATTGAATCCGTAAGGCTTCAGATCCCACAGTAAATTAAAAGTTTTATGATATTTTTCGGTATAATCTCCTAAAATTATAAAATAAATTATTAATATATTTTCGTTAATGATATATTGAACAACAAACACATGCACTATACATGTAAGGGAAAGGAAAATTGATTTAATTAATTCTGAAACCGGTACTTTTCAGTGGAATCACGAGAGTTGCGTTATTGAGGCGATATTTTATGTCCCAACCGTGCAGTTGGGAAAGAGTTTAAAAAAGAGCAAATTACATTTCCACAGACTTTGATGAGTGCAAATTTAAAAAAAACTCAGTGCCCTTAAGGGTGACTTAATTTAAAACAAACAAAAAAGCTGATTAGAAGTATATAGCTATGTAAAGTGATGAATTTGTATTTTGTAAGATGATAAATATTTGAACTGTGTAAGCAACAATGTAGAACAGCACTGTCCGACTGGCGGCTCACGAAACCTTTTTTTGAGGCCATTTTACAGCAAATTTTTGACTTTTCATTTATCCGTAGTCTTCGACCCCTAAAATGTTTGCCTACCAAAAAATGGCCTGCAGCCTAAAATAAGTTGGACAGCGATGCTGTAGAACATTAGCTTATGAGTATCGTAAAACAACAAAAACACTGCACTCGTGTCCACCGCACCATGGAACCGTGTTATCAGAGAAAATGGTAGGCCTTACCTGCTATATAAAAATGAGCACAGTCAGTTGATGTAGTATCGCACTGCTTAGTATTTAACTGGAAATTCAGGTCCGTATTCACATGAACCGCGTGAAGACTTTTTTTCCCAACTTTGCCATCAAATGTCACCTGTTTTTAGTGGAATAAAAATAATATCTTTTACAGAGAATTTACTTGTGTAGAGCTTCAAAGTTGATGGCTTCACAGTATTGAATGAGTTATTTCAGAAACAATCGAATGTGCCATTACAAGAAATGCAATTGAGTTTGGCCTTTGATGTAGAGGGAGAATAACAAATATTATTTAAATCGAAAGCAAATTGCTCTGTGATCAAACTGCTATGACTTACATCAACTCCAAGATGATTGAAACGTTGGGTGTATTTGAAAGTAGCAGGTTCTTCTACACTTTTCCATGAGAGTTTTCCATATCCAGAGATCGTCGCGCTATCCTTGTCTCTTGTTTCCGAAACGGTAGTCCTGGAATATATTAAAAAACATTTATATGATTGTAAGGTACTAATGTGGTGAATTTTAATCGTGAATCTAAACCTTAACTTCCCCTTTAGCTTAGTCGTTATGTTTTGAAATTTCGTTGACTTTATATACTTAAAAATTAAAGTTACGTAAGCAATTACGTATTATACATATATTATTTAATTTGCGAATTTTCTATGATCACAGCGGCTCAAATGACACACTGTATATTTATTTGGTAAGTCTTTATGATACACTTTCAATATATTTACAAAAAAAGGATATATTTGTTAGGTTTTATTATTCGATGACATTTGCAGCCCACTGGATACCCCTATAATAATATCTCACGGCAGTTAAAGGGTTAAATAGAGAAACAGCACTACAAATTGTAACACAACAAGTGGAGTAAGAGAGTTATCAAATTAGGTTGATATTAGAAATGAACTTACACAAAGTTACTGCCGAATCCATCGAAAATATTTTTTTCGGAGTGTATCTGCTTCAAAGCCATGCTTGGTAGCTTTTTACGTCTGAAGTACATTCCCATGGTTTTAGCAGCAGGAAAATTACAATAGTCAATAATAAACAAGCTTACTCGTACAGAATCTACTCATTGAGCGCGACGAAATGACGATTGTTACTGTCGCTGCATGTATAAAGGAGCTAACATATGTACGAGTCATAGTGCCTTCAGCCACGTGACAAAATTTATCACTATACTTACATTGCGTGTAGAAAAATTTTTCCATTCTCAGATCCGGTCACCTTCAGTTCTTGTTCACCAGATTGTGGAGGGGCGTTTACAGCTTCGAAGTGGCATTTGACCATGTTCCATTTAGGACAGTCGACGTCCATTTTAACATTGAAGTCCATCGGAGATTTGAATTCACCAATGAGGAAAAAAACTAAATCAAAATCACCAATGTTTTTAACAATAACTTGGGCGTGGAATTGATTTGATGCATCCGTGGCTTTTAGGAAAAATCTGAGAATGAAGCAAAATAATGATAATGTATTATATTCATAAGATAACTAAGATAACTGACGATACAAAATCAATTCTCATATTTCTTTGAATTGAGTTTTATAAATCTGATGAATGAATGATGCAAACATTTTTTATCATTTATTGTTTTGGCGTCTACTGGTTCAGAAACTTTGTGTTTGGTCACAACCGTCAATATTGTATACGCTTAATTATTTTAGAGATTCTTCATCTTGATACACGGCTACCATTGGTTATAATTCAAAGATCTCAATAAGATAATGAAAATCTTTGATCATAACATTAATATTGCTTTTGATTATCTTTTCAATTTTATTGCTTACATCTTTTTTTAATGCACTTTATGTTCCTGTTAACAAAGACTGTGGTTCTTCTAACGAACTGTAAAAATGTGAAAATGTTAAAGTAAAATGAGAGTTATTAGATATCTCCAAGTTTAGTCCTTAACTCAGTTTAGTTCCTAATTATTTAAGTTCAGTTGAAATGCTTTATTTTATCAGTTCATACGCTACACATTGGGAGTGGAAATCTTACCTTCTTTTTACATTATCTGGATAATTTGATATCAGTTCAATCGTGGATGTCGATGCTGCGTCAATGTCAAAATCAACAATAAAATTGTACTTTTCATCTATATTTAGATCATGATTAAAGCGGAACTTTCTTAAAGATTGAGACTAAAACAGAAACAAGATGATTAAAACATTATCAATGATAGATGAAGTAAAATATACATTTATATACTTGTTATTCCACTAGATGTGATCTGAAGCGTCATTCGAAATGTATTGAAAAAAGGAGGAGTGAATAAATTAATATAAGTAGTGAGATCATAATGTTACGGCTCAAGGGTTCTAGAACAAGTCAATTTTAAAAACAGAGGTTATGATCATTTTTTAAGTTGTATAGAAAAGTTAGTTGAAATAAATGGTGTCTTTAAATAAAATTAAAATCCTTGTTTCATTCTTCTACCTACATTAAACTTTTGGATCTCACAATGATTTTTTATTTTAAAGGGGGGGTGCAACTTTTATATTTAACACCTCCGTGCCCATGGTATAGGCATAGCCGGTCGAGTCATTAAAACATTCAATATTTCTCTTAATACTGTCAATAAGTATTTATCATTTTAGGTATTCCTAGGAAAAATAGTTTTACATCCAAATACATAACTATAAAATCAAAAATATTACGTCTACTGCACAAAATTATCGATTTTGTGGATAACCAATCAATTTATCGATCTTTGCATGGTAGAATGCGATAGAAATATACGAGTTTACATTTGATAGAGTAACAAGCATCTCAAATAGTAAGAGCGAGAACAACTTATTTTTGTGATAAGTTAAACAGAGAACGCGATTTTTGCATCTTTACCAAATAGAAGCAACATGTTTCAAGGGTTTCTAAAATTCAACAGTGTAAAAAATTCTTGTCATGCAAACACCGCTCAAAAGTTCCGCGTACAAATGTGTGTTCTTTTAAACCGAAAGTTTTATGATAGGAAATATTTTGTTTGTCGACATGGAGAGAGTCATAAAAAAAAACTTTAAGCCGGTTGTATATTTTAAAACCTTTATAAGATTTAGCAAATGCCTGCAATAAAAATTAATAGATTATCATAAAAGTTGTCCCTTAAAATTATATAAGTTGTAAAGGTATGCGGACAATTTTTGCAAACGCATTATGGCAACTGAAAGCTTAATTGTATGCAAAAATAAATCATTTATAAAACAAATATGTTGTTGTTGAATATTAATTGCAAATGATAAAAAAACAGTGCTTGTTATATACAATTGTATTTTTACTTTACTTTTTGTAAACACATGTTGCATAAAAATCGCTTTATTTATTAACTTATGATTTATTATTTGGGCATGTAATTTTATTATAATATTAACAAATAGCCAGCAACAATATAAATAAATAAAGAAATTAAAACGGTCAAAAATGATTTTTGTCAACACCCTTTATTCCACAAAATATTCAAAGTCGGTAAAACTTTATTTGAGTAATAAGTGAATGTAAAATTATATCCACGAAAACACCAATTTGAAACCTAATAAGCCACCAAAAAATGTGTGCAACAATCTTTCCTTTTTTCTTTGTTATATTATAAGCAATAATTAATATGACTTCATAATATCTATAAAACATTTCAGAGAATGTCTAAATAACAATAAAAAATATTCTGGACTTTCCAAGCAGCTGTATAATAATTTTTGTTTTGTCGGATCACGTCGAATGTCCACCTTTCGTCAGCCATACCTACCCCGGCTATTGTTTATGGCCAATAGGGTACACTTTTTGTATTAGTCTTCAGACCTTTGTTGAACTCTACATATGCACCACGCTCGAGACATTACTTTGAAGATGAGTTTCGAGCATGAAGCATTGATAATAATCGTGTTTGATTAAAGTTGATTTTATGTGCTTATTTAAACATTTATAAATAAAATGAGGGTGAAAATGAGACATAGAATATATTTTCAAGCATATATACATTTTTAAAATTATTTTTTAGCTTCTAACTTAGGTTTAAATACTGTCAATAAATATTGAAACTGAGATGCCATCATGGCAGGAAACGTGATTTTCTAGCATGGCATGTTACGGGTTAAAACATTATCCACAAAGGAAGCACTGCTATGAAAATTTTTACAAATAATTCCAAGCTGCTTATTTTATATATTTCTATTTGTTAATGCTATTAAAATTAGTTATAGCCATAACCTTCAGAATAATGAATTCGTTTTCCTAAAAAAATTGTTTTGTCAATTTTGTAAAATAGTAAAAATATTTTATTCGTATTTTATGCGTATGCATATTCAAGAAATTACTAGATTTCTGATCAATAATTTTTAATGGTTTATTCTATTATTTTTCAATTACCAGACCTGCCAATTGTTTCTCAATAAATCAAGACAGAATTTACAATAGTGAAATTTTTTGGTAGACGACATTTTAATAATAATTATTATAATAACACATAAACACAATTCAATGTTTATAAATGAGATGAAAAAAACAGGTTTAACTGTGAGTAAAAATACATAAAATGTAGAATGAAATCAAACATTATTGAATGAATTGGGAAGTCTCAATGCTGTTGCGATAGGTACTTTGTGTGCTTGATGGGTATAAAAAGTGGAGATAGAAAAGGTCGTGTGAGATCTGCCACAAAGACTGCTGTCACTATTAAAAAAAAGTAGCATAATAAAACTTATTGTTAACTTACATTATACACACAATGTGACTTGATGATCTTGTACTTAATAAAGTCTGGTAAAATAAGAATGTTTTTGAATTCCCCGCCACTTCCCAGCGGCAAGAAACGAATATCGCTGAGCGTGTAGTTCACATTCTGGCCGTATAAACTCGCAGAGAACTCTATATCAGTAGTGGTATTCTTGTCTGTATAAATTAAAACAATGAATTATTCATAATTTTAGGATCTACATAAAATGACAGAAGGTGAAACCAATATTTCTTGATGTTTAGAACATTGTCGCCCATCGGTATATTGTAAGCGTGCTGGGTAAGTATATTAAGACACAATGGTAAGTTTTTTGTTACTGATGGAGTAGTTGAGGATGTATCCAAAACATTGTTCAGTAAAGTTATTCTTGGCAGGTTTTGTTGCACTACTCTTAAGATTTGAGCGTCATGTTCCTTTCATACTCGCTAAATGTTTTGCTATTTTTCAAAAAATAGTAAAAATATGCAATATTTCCTCACCTTCTTTATTGGATAAAAAGTTCTTGGAAAATGCCATCCCAAATGGATCATTATCTGGAAGATCCAACTTCAAGCTGGTACTAAACAAAGTCTCGCTTATCTCAAACTCGTAATCGTAGAAATATCTTTTATCGTTTACTGCTGCGTCCGTCAAAAAATTGAGTATCCTGTGGTTAAACTTAATATTTGGACAATAATCAAGATTAGTATATTGAGTCTGATGATGGGAGATTAAAGGATTAAATAGTTTAAGTCTTTTTAGCTCTGTCGACCAAAACGTAAGCCTGATGAAATTTATTGAATACATAAATTAAAAGCAATTAAATGAACAAGCTTTTTGTCATTTCATGAAAACAGTTGAACTGAAACTATAGAAACAAAAAGAATTTTACTGAGTTTTGCTGTAGTTGTCAATCCCTATTTTCAAAACCGATAAATGTTTCATCTGTTAATGATGAACGGTATAAGAATTTTACATATTTTATATTTTAAAATGTCACATAACATTGATATAGTTGTCAAATACAATCATAAATTCCTGTAGACAAATATTACGTTGGATCTGAAAGGAAGGATCACAGTGCACACACTTTGTAGCAAACAGGAATTGTATACTACTAAACAAAAACACATGCCACTGATTAATGACCTATGCAACTCCTTCCATCACCCACCACGGTCTAAAATCTTTGTCCAACAGACTTTTCCCTGGATTGTCTCGGGAAAAATTGACCAAGACATGGCGGCTTGGCCGGTGGATCTGACATCTGATCGGATTGACTTTATTTATTGTTCTCATTCATTATTCATGAGATGACAATCCCACAAAATGTGGCCAGCCTCCTGTATCACGCCATATGTGCATGTCCCTGTGTCTATCCGGTCAAGCTTAAAGAGCTTGGCAGCGAGATCATAATAATTATCATGAACATAATGCGGTTATTTTTATATATTTTTTAACATCGTTATCATCATTTGCTATCAATCACCACCAAGAAACCTATTGAAAATGAATTCCTGGTACACAAATTAATGGACGTTAATGACGGTGACAAATATTCAGGCGATGTTTTATCTCAGAGTAAAACTATTTCGAACTTTTCAAGCTGTCAAGCAGTGTAAAATGAAATATTTACAGGAATTATCTTAAATTAACGTTATTTCGGATCATCCTGTACCTTCAGTAAGTGCTTTTTTGTGAAAATAAACTCAAAGCGAAATGCTAAGCAAAAAATATTGGATATTAATCCTAATCCTGATGGTAACGAGGGCAATACAAAAATGGTAGAAAAATTACTCCCATAATATGACAATCAATTGTAGAAACTGGTGTTAATACAAATACATTTTAATGAATGAAAAGAAACTTGCATACAGCAATAGTGTTATCATGTTAAAAGATATATTTATAATAATATGTACCATAAACATGAAATTAATACCTTTTTAGAAAGAATGTTAAATTTCGCATGATTTTTTGTTTTGATTTTGATGGTTTTGAAATTTTCAATCGGTAGGTGTGCTTCGATTTCTGCATTCACATCATACCTGTAAAATATTTTTTTGAGTTATGCACGTTTTTATAAAAGCATTCTGGAAATTTCACTAATCTACATTCTAAGTAATCTTACATAATCTGTTACTTTTGAAAGTGATAAAATTTATGAAATAAGTAATAATAAAGATCGGATGAAAAAACTAGCACTAGATAGTGTCAATTTATACGGAGCTTATCTCAACAGAAGTTTTGCAACGAGAACTATTTCTTTCGGCTATAAAAGATCCAAATGAGAATACCGCATTGCAAAAATGATAAACTTAAAATTTTGTAATATTGTTTAACCTAAATTAATTATGAAAAAACAATCATAAAAACATAATTCACAATTAATCGCAGATTCCATTAAATTGTTTATATATGAAAGAAGAGGGTTGACTATACTTTGATAATTTACAAAAAAAACTGACCGAAAGCCGAGATGAATAGTGAATTTTTTAAACGATGGTATGAAAAACAAAAATTAAAGCTCCGAATAAAATTATTATTACTAGACAATGCACGTCTCACCCCCATCTATAGAATCTTTAAGCCGAATCAAAGAAATGTTGATGGTAAAAATTATTCCACCAAATTCCACATCAGTAATGCAACCGATGAATCAGGGTGTAATAGAAACATTCAAACGCTCATATGCTATGACGATTATTGCTCAGATGAAAATAATTAAATAACAGCTATCAACTTCTACAAGAAAATAAATTTTAATGAATGTTTCTATATGGCAGTAGAGAGTTGGAATTCTTTAGATGAGTCAACGTTGAGAAAATAATGGAACAAAATTTTGAATGATGCGGAAATAATTAAAGAAATATATGCCTCAGAGGAATAAGATCGAAAAGACGAAGAAGAGATTTGCAAAAAAAGAGATAGATACACGGTCATACACATTTTGAAGCTTTTTAGTCATTAGACTTCCCCATGAAGTGGTTTGAAAGCAAAGAAGAGCGTAACCTAGGTCAGCTTATATGTTTTAAAAGCATTTGCGATTTGGGAGCTTAAGAAAGAACAGCTATACGCTTTAACCTTCTCACCGCGTATGACCGCTATGCATGTCCTAGCGAACATGCCTTCAGCGCGCGTGACACGTATAGATGTCATAGAAATTTCAAACCCTATAGAGCTATCTATTGTGTTAAAATTGTATAACTTGGTTGAAAATATTACTAAATGTATATTTTACCAAAGTCATTACATGGCATTAGTCAAAAAAGATTCAATATAGGCTAAAATAATTTATTTCTGGAACACGCCATGAACATACGTCACCAATGCAAGATTTTGGATAATGTAAATAAGCGATCGAGTGCGGGTGAAATTGATATTTTTCTGAGAATTTAATATTATAAGCATATAGTATGGTAGTGGCGCAGTGTTCTCGGTCGCGCGTGGCGGTTTTTGCAATATGGCGACGTCACGCCGCAAGTGTATAAAGAATGATTACTTGGTAGAATGGTTACTTTGGGTGGCAATTAACATATTTGATTAGTTGAAAAAATATTGCAATATATATTTATAGTCGAAAACGCGATAACAAAATTTGCAAAAAAGCAGCCGCGTACAGGGCATGCTCGCTAAATTTGGTGACGCGGGAGAAGGGTTAAGCAACAATCAATGATTGAATTTCTTCATAAAAATAATTTAATAAGCCATATGTAAATCTAGACAAATAAGAACTATTCATACTAAATATATATGTCTTAACCTATCATTTATGATTTTTTTCGATTATCTGGATTTTTCTTTATCCGGACTACGGTCATCCCCAATTAGTCTGGATAGTCAAGGTTCTACTGTATTAACTAAATCACTTATGCTAAGACTTCTCAATCTTGTGCCTTTGGTCTCATATTTTTTCTAAATGGACTGTATTATATAGAAAAACTACAAAAAATGCCATTGATAAATATTTATATTGATATATTTATATTATATTGATACTATATTATATTATATTTATATTATATTGATATATTGATATATTTATATTGATAAATATTTATATATATAAATATAGCCATAAATCAAATTCAACTCACTCTTCTGGAAAACCCCTGGCCGAATTAATACTTCCTGATCCCTGAATGGATGTGTCCTTTCCATAGTTTGCTCTAAATTTATATTCATTGGTGGTGAGATATTTAGAATGCAACCACCAATACAAATTTATTTCGTTTTGTATCATGGATCCAGATAAATTTGTCTAAAGAAAAAGAAAATTATTTTTTGAAAAAAAAGCGTTACTTAAATAATTCAATCGAGTGGAAAGTTTTCGAAATTCCAGTGAGCTTCTTCTTATTTCATATTCTTGTGAGCAAACATTTCCCAAAATAAAGTGTGTTCAGAATATTTCGCAAAATTGATTCACACCAAAAAATCTTAATTCCTGTGATAAAAAATTTGCCAAATATTGAAAAAGAAATGAAAATATACACAAACCAAAATACTAATTGTACGTTTTTATAAAATTAATTTGAAGTCACACTTACATATGCGTATTATGTATATATATGATTGTTTTTTTTTAAATAGTGAAAAAATGTTTTGAACTTTTGCAAATCTGTGCATAAATTTATTTCTTTGCCCGATTTCAAAAGGTTGCCAACCACTGTCCTAGCGCATTAAAACAAATAAACATGAGTGATCGTGAATTTTGTAGAAATTTGACACACTTTCATGAAAAAATGCATGTATATTATATTATGTTTTGTCTACTCGCACTTGCTGATATTCAGATATCTCCATCTCACTCTGACGTAATACGGTCATTGCGATAAAAAGGAGCCAGCCCTAATGACATTTGTTAACTTGACATGCAATAAAATTAAAACAACACAATCATATTCTAACAATCACAATACATTCAAAAGATGTCTGCCTAAGATTTCATTAAATAATACGATATTTATTCATAAATAAGCTCGTATTGACGGCTGCGTAGCTACACTTTATGTATGTATAATCAATTTAAAAATCATTATATATATTCAGTGGCGGTTCTAGGTACTGGGCTAGGTGGGCTAAGCCCGACCTGCATTTTTCACCCAAAACTTTAGATGGCTGAATAAAAATGAACAGCAATTCGGCCGCTGAACAAAATAAATACATTTATAAGCGTAACTAACCTTTCCCAAATGAATACAATATCTTTGTTTTGATTTTCTTCTGTCAATATAAGACAATGCTATGTCTACCTACAATAATATTCTCGATGGTGTTTTGTATTACAATTTTAAACTGAGCCGGCATAAAAAAACAATAACCCTATAAATAATTCATAGAGAACAGGCAACGTGACGTCAGTCTGGCAACACCTATGTATTGACGGCTCAGGGGCTAGGAGCTTTCAAGCCCGCAATCACAGACAATATTTCTTTACACTGGGGCGCATTCAAGCACGATTAGATTTTTTTTGTATTTGTATGTACGGAAACGTCATCAAACTCACACGACTGTGTTTCAAATTAACAAGCATCTGTCATTCCTTGGGGGCTAAATTGAAACTGCCCTTGACCCATACCGCATACAATCAAACAAATACCAATATCATTGTATTGTATGAAAGTGACAGTTATTGTGTCTCAGTGACCAACCATAGATTAATATGTGACAGCTCTGTATGCCATTGTGTACTGGTTTGTTCACTTTGAAAGAGACGAATTTAAGGGTCCCGTATTACATATTATTCTATTATTTTTTACTTACATTAGCATTGATTTTATTATATAATAATTTACGCTTTGCAGTAGTGTCGTAGTATTTGTTAATTTGCTTGTAGATTAATGTATAAGATGAAGTGGAAGCATGCAAAATTTCGTAAATAGTATACAATGCTATGCTTTTCTCTAGCCCACCCAAGATTTTAGGTCAGGAACCGCCACTGTATATATTCCTAAAACCAAGTTCCATTTGGAGAATCAGTCAAGTTTATTCATTCTGATTTATTTGATAAGTAAGTGTACAAATTTGATTGTTCATGTTGGTAAATTTTTGATTTATTTATAATGCGAAAAAATCCTCCCATTGGGGACAACAGGCTTACAGCTCGTATTTATAAATAGCGCTTCAAGACTGTTTGTAAAAATGCATCTCTTTTTTTTATTGATAGATTTCACTAGTACAGAAATCAATGTGAAGCAACTTGTATTAATAAACTGTTAGTAACTATTAACTAACCATCAATTCTGTCACTTTTCCTTCATGATCTTCAAAGAATGTTTGAAAACTGTAAATGGTGTCATCTCCATTTTCTCTTATGTAGGTGGCATTAAATAATATCAGTCCCAAAGAATCTTTTTCGTTGTAATTAATCCTTTTAAGTTGTGTTGTGAATTTCACGGGATTGGAAGCTTTGACATCAGCTTTTTGGAGGACAAAATTAATCGTACTGTTGGACAACTGGAAATATAATAATATGTAAGTCATTATAACATATGTATATAGATTTGACAATAGAAAATAATAACTTATTTTATTTTAGATAAACGTCTTCCTGCTCTGATGTTAAATTTGAATATATTTTTTTTCTTTATTTGAAAAATCACTGGTCCGCTAATGGAGGTATCTAAACAGAAGTTTTTTTGTTGCGAGGACTGTTTGTTACTCAGTCGCTAAGCCCCTCTTTTTCAAAGAGAGTAAGTAGTAGGGATAGAAGGATAAGGTTAGGACAGGACGATTGGCTTACTAATCGCTCTCGCTACGTCCTTATTAAAGGATCGGAAAGTGTAGGAGGGAATTTTTAGACATTACAAACACCCATAAAGGAAATTGATAAATCAATCGAAAAAATGCTGTTCGTATTGGGACTCCAACCCGTAAAATCCGGCACGGAAGCCCACAACGCTAACCGCTGTACCATAGGACACGACTTATTAAAATCAATTATAGCTTTTTAAAAATAGTTCTCTATGTGCTTAGAATGTGTCCAATTCTAAAATTCTACAATCTTCCAAAACTTTTTTTTTTTTTTAACAGTTAACAGTTCTTTTGAATTAAAATACAATACAAAGTATAAATAACTAAAATATCAGTGTAATTTTTATAAGAATAGTTATAAGTTCAAGTTTTTTTATTGAAATCAGTCAACTCTTGCTATTATAAATGGACATACATAGATACAAAGCAGAGCACGTTTCTGGCGTGCACGTCATCTGGGCTTGAAAGGTTAAGGGGGTCTCTAATACACGTTTTGTATCTATATTCTACAGTTGGTACAGCTTGAATTTAATAAGTGAGGCTATGCTCACTATTTTATAGTCGATCTGCTACTGTCTGCATTCTGATAGCTGATCTTGTAATACGTCATATTTTTTAAATAATTTTTTGAAAGATGATCTTTTTTTTTCTTATACAATATCGATAAAAATTCATTCTATCAAATCGATTGTGGAAAGGAAAAAGGTCATAACCAACACTTAACAAATTTTACAGAAGACGTTTGACGTTTAACGAAATAACGTTTTTTGATGATTGTGAGCCAAAGACAAATTTTGAAATATACACAACCTTGAAGTGGATGGAGACTGGTAAACTAGTTTTTAATGGACTTTATCTGATATTAATTTAATATATTTAAAAAAACCTTTCTTTAGGTCTTTTTCCTAATCACAATTTCCACAGGCCCTTCTTTTTCCAAACATAAACGCTGAATTTAGATACTATAAATTCGCCATTTTCAGCTTGCATCCTTTTGATAGAACGTGTATCAAGTTGTATTCATTGTGATTATCGAAAAAAAGCTTTTTTGAAAAAACTGTAGGTTAAGTCCTTTTTCCTTTCCACAGTTGAAATGAATGTAGAAGGACCATTGCAATCACATCAATAATTCACAATTCACACGTTGTTTAAAAAAATGCAGAAAAGATAACATGGTTTACGGTTATTTTAAAATGTATATACAATATTTTTTGTACGGTTGACAGAATATAATACACAATAAATACATAAAATGTTCGTATATATTACTGGACCACCTGTGCGGTAGTTTTTCCAGTCGGTCCTGGCAATGTATAAGAATATCCCCTATCAGGGAATTATGGCTGCGTTCAGTATGACTATTTTTCACAGTTCTGAATACTAAAGAAGAAGAAAGTACGAACAGCTTTTTATATCGATTTATAGATTTCTGTTCGAAAGCACGGTTGATTGTGATCCCTCTCACACTTCCAATTCAAAAAATAGTCAGGTGTAGTGAGAGCAATAGTCTCTTTGAAAAAAAAAGTTGAGCGATCGAGTAAGAAGCTGTTCTTGTAGATAAACTTTTGTTGACATAGATCTCCATTAGAAAGTCATATGCTCCATGTTGGGAGCAGACATGGATTAAAAAAAAAAAACTCACATTTTCATATGTGGCTATCTCCTTGTCATATATCAACATATATGTTACTCCAGCAGGTTGTATTAATTTGACATCAAATTTCAATCTTCCATTATTTATATCGCCAATTTGCTTGATTATGAAATTTAATTTAGTTTGTTTATCACCATTAAAAAGAACATTCCTGCAATTATTTTTAAAACCATTAATGATTTCTTATATATAAAGCATTCTTTTCGAAAGATACCATATTGCTTATGATAAAAAAAAACTTGCACTCTACACAAATCATTTTTTTAGGAGACTAAAATATTATCTAAATTTCATATTTATTTGTATCTCACTTTTTTTAAATTGTTTTTCCATTATCCTCAGAGTACTTACGAGGTGCATTCGTATTGCAAAGTTCTTCTTATTTCAACCATTCGCTAATATCAATAATATCTAGTTGATATTTATTGTAATCTATAATGATTAATGCAATGCAAATATAACGCACTTTCGACATTTTAGTACTCGAGTGTTAATCAAACATAATTTTTACACACTCATCACATAATAAGAGATATTTATCTATAAAAGTAACAATAAAGACAATTAATCATATTGCTAAAAGTTGTGAAAATAGTTAACTTCTGTCCTTTTCTGTGTGAAAATAGTGGTACAATAATTACAGTGTCGATTGTGATTTTATATTCTATCTTAAGCAAAATTTCATTCTTCGTTTCACTTGAAAAAATTTACTGTTTACTGTGATCTAATCACCCAGTGTACCGTGATGAACTTATCTCAAATGTATTGTTGGAGGTTTTTGCAATCTTTTGATATGGAATTGTTAATTCTTACTTTGATTCCACATTTGAATTCTCAATTAGCGTGACTGTGGTGATTTTGTAAACCTGACTCTTGTCCTTAGAGTAATCAGTGAATATTTTGAACTCGGCCAAGTACTCTGACTGACTGTGCGTAATTTCTGTTTCCAATTGAATCACTCTGTCAAACTGAAATAAATTAATGTAATATTATTTATTTTATGAACGATAAAAAAATGTACATATTGTAAACAGAAAAATATTGATCATTCTTATTTTCGATTTTTTGTGACAACAGTAAATCAAGATAACTGAGAGAATGTTTTCAATTACTTAAATGTTTTAGCTATGAATTGTATTTGTTTAAAAATAATGTAAGAGGACGGACTGTTAAGATATTTTCACGGTTGCATTACGAGTATGATTTTAAAGATAAAACTTATAGCGTTCAATGTTGATATACGGAACTATATAAGAAATGATTTTCTTTATATTACCTTAATTAAATCACCATTCAATGACGCAATCAATTTTTGCCGAGGAGGATCAATCTTGCAGACTCCTTTGAATATAGCCACACCGCTGACATCCAAAGTCATTTTACCCAAATTTGTCTCAAAACTGATAACAGCATCAAAGTCGAAAAATTTCTTTATTGTTCTGGATACAGATACGTGGTTTCTGATTAACGAAGGTGTCGAAATGAGACCAATTTCAAACCTGTTATGAATAAATCGCATGAAATAAAAATTTCAAATATGTATTTCCACAAAGTTATTTATTTAGTAGTATTAAGTAGTTATTGAATCAGGAGTTTTATTGTAAAAAAACTAAGAAAATGATATACATGGCTGAATCTTTTTTAACCTTGAGTGAATCAAAGTTATAGGCAATTTAATAATGATTTCTCTCAATAATAAAATCTCATCCAATAACGCAGCAGCATATCCATCAGCAGGGCTGGCTTGAGGATTTCTGCGCCTTTGTGCGAGACAAAAACTAACTCGAAAAACTAAATCTAAATGAGTGGATTGTGCTAAAATAGTTTGTCTGTATGCGCCACACTCTCGGCACACGCCACAAGCCAGCGCTGTTTATGAGTATTATAGTAGAAGTAGCCCCGAATTGGTAGCTATACACTTAAGTGAACTGAAATAAAGACAGTTTTTACTTGGGAAGCTTCTATAAGTTGAGTTATCATATGTCATCGCAAAGTAAAAAGATGCATACTATGTAAATCGCCTCATCGCAATTAAATCGGCGTGGTGAAACGGTTTTGCCAACCGATTAAATAAATTTTCCTTTAGACAGCCCATCTCCCGAAATGACAATAGGATATGATTGGCATCTTATTGTTTAATGCCGCAAATACCCAACAAATATGCGTTTTACTATGCTGAAGTCAGCATAGATCGGTCAACGGCTGTAAATGAAAGCCAGAAATAGTCCAGCTCTTAATTTAGCAATTATGTTTGGATCACAACTCACATGTAAATTTCAACGTTTGGGAACTGCAGATGACCTGAAATAACTATTTCGTTGTCATCAATTGATTTGGTCTCTATCAACATGCCGAGTTCATATTTATCGTTTGGTAATACAAGTATGCGCGACAAAATTTTTGTTTTTTCTTCGCTCTCCTTTTTGATAGACAGTAAAAGTTCACCGCCTAATTTATTCACGACCACCTAAAATTGACATAGAAATCAAAATATTACAGATATTTTACTTTAGAGTGGATCACATATTATATTTCATTATTATTGATATTATTCATCTCTAATGAGGAAATAAAATTACATAATATATCTCACTGTGGTAGGATGAAATTCATAAATGTGTACATGAAAACAATCACTTGTATTAGACTAGACATTTTTTATTACATGTATGTAAGAATCTATTCTCGAAGCTCAGTATACAAGTTTACGGTATTCATAAGGAACTGTAATTTGATATTGTAAATTAATTTTACATGGTTGAAATCAAATGCGAGCTCCCGTTGCCTTTGGTTGACACTATTCTATTAATCTCAGTACTTCTATCACCCATTTTGATTTTACTTTGACTGTTAAATGACTTTTATGTTATTCCAATAAAGCCAATATTGATTAAAGTAAATCACCTTCAATGTAGCATATTTCTCATTGGCATTAGTATCGCTGTTATCTAAATCTAATACCAAGTCGATTATGTCGTACTTATGCTCTGCATAGAATATCACATTGATTTTCTTTCCGTCTTTATAATTTACTTCTCCTCGGTGTTTCAACTTCTTATAAGGGTATGTTACTGAAATATTAAATCATTATTGAATATTTACAGTTAATTGTGAAAAGCAATAAAAACAGTCTATCAAGATTATACACATGCTTATAATCAAAATACACCATTTGTAAACAAGTTTCTGCATAGGTATGACAGGCATTAGAAAAGTGTTTGCAAGAGTTTTTATGCATCAATTGACATGGGCTAAGCCGCACGAAGCTAACACATTTTGAATGCCTCATATATAAAGTTATGTCGTTTATTTTTTCACTGAAACGTATTCGTTAAAACCAACTTCTCAACCAAATCCCCTCACCTTCATTAGTCTAATTATATATATTGAAATAATATTATATAAGATAGACAATATTTACAATCATGTTTGAAGTGGTATATAAATTCCTTTGTATTGTGAATTGTTGATTGTGAAGAGTATGTTATTATATTTGTCTCTGTGTTACGGTCAGCTCCGTAAATAAATACATACTTTACATCGAAATGCAAACAGCCATCCAACTGAAATAAAATATACGTTCTTTATAATATATCAACATATGTTTTTAAAAGAAAGAAAAACTATACATACTAACATTCTGGTAGATCAATTAAAAATACTAAATATTTTATTATCAAACACCAAAAAAAAGTTATTATTTTTTTCTATATTTAAAAAACTGAGCTAAGCTCCTTGACCACACCCTTTATTTTTCATAATTTTTAAGAATAAAAAAGGATCAATCAAACTTTCTCCATTCTCTGACATATATTATTCTTACCCAAGCTATCTGGGTCTTTCCCGGGTATATTGTTTTATGATTTTGATGCAGATAATGTAATGTAAACCTTATTCAAAACGTTGGTAATTTCTAGAAAAACAAGTGAAATATTTTTACTCACATCTTTTGTAGTGTTGTGGCTTAGATCAAACCAAAAGTTAATATCTGGGAAATGGTCATTCTCAAAGTCAATGTAAATATTGCTCGATGCTTCTTCATCATTATAAAAGACTTTTCCGTTACCCCAATAGGTTTTTCTTTTATTCTCGGTCATTTTGAGAAACCAAGATAATCCTCTGGGTTCAAAAAGACTCCAACCGTCTATATGAACTTGGCTATATTTGGTGGCAAACCCGAATCTGTCAATGCTGTATTTGTATTTGTTGCCGCTTTGTTCCAAATATATCACACCTGAAAAAAATACATACATTGTTGGACTTAAAGAAATAATTATTATCAAATCAACAAGATGACTCTCGCAGACTTGCAGTCTAGGTCTTTTTCATGATTGTGATTGAATGGGGTCACTCGTGCTTATGAGCTTGATGATAAATGTTCAAAAAAAAACATAGATAGATCGGGATAAAGTATCTGGGCTAAATTTTCCACAAAGTTGTCTTTAGTCCATTTCTTAGCAAGGTGTTGTGTTGAGGTTAATGGATTGGTTTGAATGCTTTCTTGAACAGCAGCAATGCTTTTAAATGATATTCTCATACGTTGTGGCCCAGACTACACAGACTTGACTTGACTGTGTCTTTCTTCAAAATCATTTACTAAATAATAAATAGTGGGTTTTGTTGGCACATTATTTCTATTCAAAATTTCTCGTAATTTTCTAACTGTCACAATAATTGATGATTGGCTTTGATAAAATGTTTTTACAACCAAAACACATTGGCTTAACGAATATTTTTCTATAATAAATTTGACACATCTACACTTCACGACTGTTAAATATGAATCACCAAAATTCATGTATACCAAAATGGGAACTAAGCAAAGTAGTAAACCTTCCCTATTAACATTTTTATTGAGCTTATTTATAGTGAAGACAAAAGTAATTAAATATGTCATCAACTCGTGTTGACAGCAATGTTTTGACATGGCGTATAGCATTCAAGGAATAAAGAGAAGTAAAAATACTCAAAATCATGTGATGTGTGGAAGATAATGCAAGCATCTTCTCCAGATTTGTTTCATCCGGGGACTCTCATTTTTCTCCGTGAATAATTATTTAATGCTGTTTAAAACAACGCTTTTGTTTGAAAACTCTTATAAAAACCAAGGACGTACATTTTTCAAAAATATGTTTTTCACTTGGTCGTTTAAATGCCAGCAACTGATCGGAAATAATTTTTAGTATTGTAGGGGAAGTGTTAAACAATATTTACCAAGAGCAACTTTATGTAGTCAGCGATAAACTTTACTGAAGATTTAAGAATAAGCTAGAAGAGATTGACATAACCTTGACATTGTATTGCTAATAATTTATCAGCATTCTTCATAACAATGTGTGATTTGTTGCCAAAATCTAATCAATAACAAAAGTTTCTACGTAATAGCGTTGTTTTTATCAGCATTGAGTAATTTTTCGCAGAGAAATAAGACAGACACTGGAAAAGGCATACTTACCTAGATTTCATGATTGCTAACTTTTTCACTCTTAATTATAAACTTTATGAATATAAATTAACTCTCTACACTAGGTTTAGGTGAAAAAGATATAAAACTCATTCAATACCTTCTGTTTTAAAAAATTCCATATCAGTATTCCTGAAGATTATTATAGGCCGGTATGCGGTTTTAGAGCCCAGTTGATCAATGGCTACTCCAATTTTAAATGTGTGTGAGAATTGTAATTCTGGGTAATTGTTAGTAAGCGTAAAAGATTTTTCCACAGGTGTATTTATGAATTCACATTTATATTCCCCTGTATGATCTGGATCTTGAAATAACATACTTATTGAAAACAATTCATTATCATCTGTTTGAAGTGTCATCACAACTCGACTATCAGTAATGTTGTCTGAAAAAATAAGAAAAAGGAATTGGAACTGGCGTATTGGAATTGCTGGATATATATTTTTGTTGTAAAACCTTGCTTTTTTCAATATTGATAATGTACAAAAAATAGTTATCTTTTACTGCTCCAATACAAATTTATGATCAGAAATTTTATATGATAATTTCCAGAATCAATGAGACATACCGAGACTGCAATAGTTTCAATAGTTATTGGGAAACGCTAAATATATTACAAAAGGAATAGCATAGTAACACAGTTCTTTCAAAAAAATTACAAAATCCTTAAAATACACAAACCTCGAGTCCCAAACATCAATTTCCAAAACTTTGTCGTGCCATCAATACCAGATGTTCCGTCAAATTGATATGCAGTGTTTTTCGATGTCGGAATATAGACAATTAACTTTTTGTATCCATTCAACAGAGAAGCGCGATTAGGAGTAGTACGCTTTCCAAAAATGGCTCTAAGCAAGGATTCATGAGTATCCAAGCAGAGCTCAAAATTTTTATAACATCTCACTTCGTAGTCATAGCTTAAAAAATATAATAATATGTTCACTTTTAAGGTGTTTACTGTCAATACTTGGTGGAAAGGCATTATAATAAAAATAATAAAAGATTTTTTTTTTTTTATATGGAAAAAGTACTAAAAATCTTTTATTATTTTTATTATAATAATATGTATTCAAATTTTTTGTCTTTAAAAAATATTCATAAAACAAGACAAAGGCTGTAGAAGACACTTTTATACATCTATTTTTTAATACCTCTGAATGAATTAAGAAATAAGTTTACTTAACACTCATCATTTTCAATTATGAAAATAGGTGAGAGTGATTATTACACCTTTCTAAATGTGATTCTTCTATCCTGACCATGTTTAATAAACGAGGCAGTCCAGAGCAGTTTTCTTTCAATGCGTTGTTGAAATACCTCATTAGTATTTATTGACTTCTGATTGCGAGTCAATTACTCAGCCTCACTTAAATGCAGAAGAAAATAAAATAAATATAATACATTAATTATGAACACATACTTGTTGTCAAATTGAACTTTATTTTGAACATCATTCCCTTCTTGTTTTCTTGTGAAAAACATGATTTCGCTGGTTGCAGACAACAGTTCTTGTTTTTCAACTGGGAAAAAAATATCAGTTTTAAATCCTTTGCCGTCATCTGAGAGCTGGAACAAAACATAATGAACGAAACATTATATGACGTTTCCCATCTTTATCGATGTTTCTTTGACAATAACTCTAAAATAAATTAAAATTGCATTTACCTTGGCACTTAAATCAATACCGGTTGACGAGTGAAGAGTTGTCGCTACTTTCAATCCGGCGACAAAGACATCTGCGTCAGTAGAAAGAGTTCCAACAATTTGAATGCTTGCACTGTAAAAAATATGCACAGAAAATTTACATTATTCTACAACATATTTTTAGCAATGCAATAAAATTTAAACTGGAGGTAGTTGACAATATTAATACAACCTTTGAATTAATGAAATAATAAACTGTGGCCGATTCGCTCGACAGGGCATGTATACTGACAGAGGAGTGGAAGATGTTTTTTTACTGTCGCTCTGTATGATGATTGAAAGAAAAAAAAAATGTTTCATACACTGAAGGGCAGTGGCGGTTCGTGAACTAAAATCTTGGGTGGGCTAGAGAAAAGTTTAGCATTGTATACTATTTACAAAATTGTGTATGTTTCCACTTCACCTTATATATTAATCTACAAACAAATTAACAAATATTACGACACTACTGCAAAGCATAAATTATTTTATTATAAAATCAAGGCTAATGTAAGTAAGAAATAATAGAATAGTAAAAACTGGACCTCAAATTCGTCTCCATCAAAGTGAAGTGACGGAGGAACTGTCATACAATACAACGAGGTTAATATTTGTATTTGTATGTATGGGCTAATCTGATGTAGCCCCTGACGTATTGAAGCGCAGTCGTGTACGTTTAGATGACGTTTTCGTATGGCCAATGTGAATAAAATACAATTTTTTTCTAATCATGCTTGATTGCGCCCCAGTGTCAACAAAGTACTCGTACTATATTATAATTAGCCCAAGCCTTTGTTATTATTATTAATACGTAGGTATTGCCAGACTGACGTCAAGTTGCCTGTTCTGTATGAAGTTTGTATAGGGTTATTGCTTTTTTTATGCCGGCTCGGCTTAAAATTGTAATACAAAACACAATCGAGAGTACTATTGTAAGTAGACATAGCATTGTCTTATATTGACAGAGAGAAATCAAAACAAAGATATTGTATTAATTTGAGAAAGGTTAGTTACGTTTAGAAATGAATTTATTTTGTTCAGCGGCTGAATTGCTGTTCATTTTTATTCAGCCATCTAAAGTTTTTTTTTCTACACATTTTGGGTGGAAAATGCAGATCGGGCAAAGCCCACGTAGCCCAGTACGTAGAACTGCCACTGCTGAAGTGTGTTTATAACAGTTGAATATATAAAATCTTTTTTTTTTTATATCTAATTGTAATACATATCTACATAATTTAAAATATTATCTAAAATAATTTAAAGCTTATAGTGTCAATTGACGAACAATTTATTTATTAATAGCATTATTAATCAATTTTTCAAAAAATTTTAAATATAACATTTAAAATAATAAATATTTGATACTATGCCATCAAATAAACATTTATATGAAAAAAGTATTTATTAAAGATTCATTTTAAATTGACTTTATTTTTATATTGTTAAGTTATGATCCTCCTGTTATACATTACATTTTTAACATCCTACTGCTATTTTTTGATTAATTTTATACTAATTCGAAAATTATAAGATAAGAAACAGTAGCGTAAAATGAATAATATTTAATTCTATTAAACTATAGCTGTAAGCCCGTTGCCCGGCAACGTGAGATTTTTGTTGCATAGTATTTAATTTTATTTTATGTTATTTTATTTTATTTTATGTTATTTTATTTTATTTTATGTTATTTTATTTTATTTTATTTTATTTTATTTTATTTTATTTTATTTTATTTTATTTTATTTTATTTTATTTTATTTTATTTTATTTTATTTTATTTTATTTTATTTTATTTTATTTTATTTTATTTTATTTTATTTTATTTTATTTTATTTTATTTTATTTTATTTTAATTTATTTTACTTTTATAGTTAACCATTTTTCGTTTCGTTTCGAATTTTTGGATTAATGTTTAATTTTGCTAACAACCATTTTTCGTAGTAGCAGAAATTTCGTAAATTATTTAATATTTTGAATAATGTTCAAGTTTGCTAACAATCATTTTTCGTAGTAGCAGAAATATCGTAAATTATTGAATTTTTGGAATAATGTTTAAGTTTGCTAACAACCATTTTTCGTAGTAGCTGAAATTTCGTCAATTATTAAATCTTTGGAATAATGTTCAAGTTTGCTAACAATCATTTTTCATAGTACCATAAATTGACCTCGGCGCATATATCGACAGCCCTGCAGTTTTTTAATTGTATATTATTTAATATTTGGAATAATGTTCAAGTTTGCTAACAATCATTTTTCGTAGTAGCAGAAATTTCGTAAATTATTATATTTTGGAATAATGTTTAAGTTTGCTAACAACCATTTTTCGTAGTAGCAGAAATTTCGTAAATTATTGAATTTTTGGAATAATGTTTAAGTTTGCTAACAACCATTTTTCATAGTAGCCGAAATGTCGTAAATTATTTAATTTTTGGAATAATGTTTAACTTTGCTAACAACCATTTTTCGTAGTAGCAGAAATTTCGTAAATTATTTAATATTTTGAATAATGTTCAAGTTTGCTAACAATCATTTTTCGTAGTAGCAGAAATATCGTAAATTATTGAATTTTTGGAATAATGTTTAAGTTTGCTAACAACCATTTTTCGTAGTAGCTGAAATTTCGTCAATTATTAAATCTTTGGAATAATGTTCAAGTTTGCTAACAATCATTTTTCATAGTACCATAAATTGACCTCGGCGCATATATCGACAGCCCTGCAGTTTTTTAATTGTATATTATTTAATATTTGGAATAATGTTCAAGTTTGCTAACAATCATTTTTCGTAGTAGCAGAAATTTCGTAAATTATTTAATTTTTGGAATAATGTTTAACTTTGCTAACAACCATTTTTCGTAGTAGCAGAAATTTCGTAAATTATTTAATATTTTGAATAATGTTCAAGTTTGCTAACAATCATTTTTCGTAGTAGCAGAAATATCGTAAATTATTGAATTTTTGGAATAATGTTTAAGTTTGCTAACAACCATTTTTCGTAGTAGCTGAAATTTCGTCAATTATTAAATCTTTGGAATAATGTTCAAGTTTGCTAACAACCATTTTTCGTAGTAGCAGAAATTTCGTAAATTATTTAATATTTAGAATAATGTTCAAGTTTGCTAACAACCATTTTTCGAAGTAGCCGAAATGTCGTAAATTATTTAATTTTTGGAATAATGTTTAAGTTTGCTAACAACCATTTTTCTTAGTAGCAGAAATTTCGTAAATTATTGATTTTTTAGAATAATGTTTAAGTTTGCTAACAACCATTTTTCGTAGTAGCAGAAATTTCGTAAATTATTGAATTTTTAGAATAATGTTTAAGTTTGCTAACAACCATTTTTCGTAGTAGAAGAAATTTCGTAAATTATTTAATTTTTGGAATAATGTTAAAGTTTTCTAACAACCATTTTTCGTAGGAGCAGAAATTTCGTAAATTATTTAATATTTAGAATAATGTTCAAGTTTGCTAACAACCATTCTTCGTAGGAGCAGAAATTTCGTAAATTATTTAATATTTGGAATAATGTTCATGTTTGCTAACAACCATTTTTCGTAAGAGCAGAAATTGCGTAAATTATTTAATATTTGGAATAATGTTCAAGTTTGCTAACAACCATTTTTCGTAGGAGCAGAAATTGCGTAAATTATTTAATATTTGGAATAATGTTCAAGTTTGCTAACAACCATTTTTCGTAGGAGCAGAAATTTCGTAAATTATTTAATATTTAGAATAATGTTCAAGTTTGCTAACAACCATTTTTCGTAGTAGCCGAAATGTTGTAAATTATTTAATATTTAGAATAATGTTCAAATTTGCTAACAACCATTTTTCGTAAATTATTTAATATTTGGAATAATGTTCAAGTTTGCTAACAACCATTTATTGTAGTATATATATTTTATTCAACTACTTTTCAAATACGCTAACAAATACATTTCGTAGAAGAGGACATCAGTACGCACACATTTGTGAAAAGCGAGTGAAAAGTGAAAAGTGAAAAGCGAGTGATTATTTTATCGACTATTTTATACCATGTCCGCTCCCAATGTGGAGCATATGGACTCCTAATGGAGTTTATCTCAACAGAAGTGTTTCTACGAGAACTGCTTGTTACTCAGTTGCTCAACCTCTCTTTTTCCAAAGAGAGTAGGGATAGAAGGATAGGGGCTAGGACAGGATTAGTGGTAAGCTAATCGCTCTCGATACGCCCCGTTCGTAGGATAGGATGGGTGAAAGGGGGGAATTCAAGACATCACATACACCCATGCCTTTGAACAGAAATTCATACTAAAATGTCGACGTAAAATTCATAATAAATAAATTATCGACTATTAATATATAGATATCCGGTCATAAAGGCAGGTGTGACAGGAGCAGCCAAAGGTATAAATTGTTCCCATCAAGGCCGCCCTAATAGAACGATGTGCTAAGTACATTGCAAGCCCATTTATCTAGAACAGCCATACTCAACCTTTTTTTCCTCCGGGCTGCATTCCGATTTTTGCTTCTCTACATGGGCCGCAACATATTTATAGTAAACTGTAAATATAACACATACTATACTACATACATATGTATGTATGTATGATGCACAATGGCGTCGCGACTAGTGATCGATTTGACGTAAAATACAGTCACTAGTCGAGCCAGTACGCCATTACTGTGGTTTTTGCGTGTAAAATATTTGGTGACTATAATTATTTTGGGCCGCACATAAGAGCTGATTGGGCCCCATGTGGCCCGCAGGCCGCAGGTTGAGTATGACTGATCTAGAACCACTATTATTTATGTAACGCTAAGTAGGATAAACTCAGGCCCGCGCCTAGCAGACGTGCAAATATTTGCTGAAGTAATTCAGTAACTCAAAAACCACAAAATGAAAAAGAAGTGCTGTTTGGCAGACGTACATTGCAAAGAATGAATATAACATGAATGCAAAGACATCTTATACAGTTTTAAAAGTAACAAGGACCGACAATTTGATTTTAAAAATGTAAAATTATACTTTTTCTCCATATTTTTAAAAAATTCTTACACTCGTATATGTACAAATTATAATGTTGGTATTGATAGGCATACATAAAAAGGAAACAAGTTCGCTGTGAAGAGCTTCACCAAAACGCGAGGAAAAGACAGAGATAGAAATACTTTGTCTGTTAGATCTACTTATATTAATTCCCTTCAACACTATATGTAGTTACATTACTTTATTACGATAAAAAAAAGGATCAAAGTAATTTAGTTTTGTACGACTCAGACTATGGCTGCACAGTCCAATAAGTAAGCATGAGCAATAATTATACACTATAAGGTAGCGATTTCCAACCTGGGATGCGCGCCTCCCTAGGCGTGGACTACTCCAAAGGGAGGCGCGAACAGTCCAAAATATTTATTTACTCTTTAAAACATGTCTTTATTACTATATGAAATGAAGGATAGGGAGGCGCGAATATATTTTTTTCTCCAAAGGGAGGCGCAATGACATAAAGGTTGGAAACCACTGCTATAAGGCAAAAATACACAAGGAACATTCAGCTGTCGGTGTCGGCAACAACAAGCAGCCGACTACATGGACTCCATACGTTGGGTCGACTATAGAATGCTGCCGTGTGTGCGTCCAATATGAGTTATACATGAAAAAACGGGGATCGCCGAGATGCTGACTGTCTCTTACGGCAGATAAATGTTGCTCATGTATTTCTGACCATAGTGGTACAGTAATTAGATTGCAATTAGTGGTACAGTGATTTTTACCTCGGCATCAGTTTAAATTCAATTTTTGTGTTGGGTGCATCCCCAAACAGCTGTCGGATATTACAGTTTTCACCGAATGTCACCTTTCCTGTTGACGCTCCTACCACATTAAGTTTCAGAGCCATGCCTGTCATTGTTGGGTAAGTTAATTCAGTATCAAGGAATAGACTATGAAATCGAACATCATTCTAAAAAAAATGGAAACCATCTACTTATAACAGTATATTTTTTTCTAAATTTATCAGATTTACTGCCTACCATCCAGTGATACCAAAGAGTAGGAACAGCATATCACAAAGCAGTGTACATATTTCCTCTCTATATCATATCTCTGTATCATGCGAATTAAGAGTATACTGAAAGTTGGCACTACCACTTTTCTATTAATTTCCATATCTAGTATGCATATAAAAATGCACATTTATCTATATCGACTGTGGAAAGGAAAAAGGACGTAACCCACACTTTTTTCAAAACAGGTTTTTTCGATAATCACAATGTATCAATCTTGATACACGTTCCATCAAAGGATGCAAGCATCAAATGCCGAATTAGTATCTAAATTTAGCTTTTAACTTTGAAAAAGATAACCTAATAAAAAATTAAAACCAACAAAAAAGACTGATATAAAAGTTTTTCCTAGAAAATTTCTTTGATTAATATTAGATTATGTCAATTACACACCAGTTTAGAAGTTTCCGTGAACTTCGAGGTTGTGTATATTTCACAATTTGCATATGGCCCAAAATCATCAAAACACGTTTTTTGTGCCTCCTGTAAAATTTGCTATGTGTGCGTAACGTCTTTTTTCCTTTCCACAGTCAATATGTAAATATAAGTTTGACCAAAGTTTTCAAGCCACTAAATTATGTTTTGGCGAAAAGAAACAAATATGTGTATAATTTCTAGTAGTATTTCCTGAAGGATAGCACATATTAATATATTTGTGAAGAAATCCATCCAGCTTAGAATTGTTCACCTCCATTCGATCAGTAAGTGTTATCGTTAAAACACCCGAAATTTCTAAACGGCCACATCTCAGTAATTTTCCAAATGTGTAATAGGTTAGGCAGTTTCCCATCACGATAACGATAATTTGATAGCTAATCAATATACAGCCTGTTCCTGAGGGCTTGCATAAATTTAGTAATTAGCCAGAATATTGACGTACCATAAACTTATCCGAGTCTCCACTGCTTACGTCAATAGAGTTCATGAACCTATCGATGAGAGCTTCAAACGAGAAGTCTGGACTCTCACCGAGAGATAGATATATTGATTCGGTTCCAAACAGCTTCACAAATATATCAATGTCCAAGCTGTCACCGTACTCTCCGATGTTCGTCGTCAACTAAAAAGAAAAACAGAATGGTTTGATATGTTTTAATTTAATGAGTTGTATACTGATGTATCCTGTTATTCCAGGGTTTCTTACAATTGACACAGTGGTAATATTGTATGAAAATATCTAATTGGGAATACAAAACTCCCTTGTGAGCAATTTAAATGTCTGGAGGAGGCGTAGAGAGCGAATAAGAAACTGGTCAATGGCTTTACAAATATTCATTAAAATATAAATTATTATTTCAACGATTGGCTAAAATCACACATTATTTAGTCAATCAGAATATGCCTATAGAGTTTGAAATACTCTAGCTCTTAATAAGACGCAGCTCCACAATATTTGCACCTTTGTTCCGAGATCAGTAATTTGCTTCCGGATATCCCTTTTAGTTCTGTATTTAAATCTTTTCATTCTCCCTTGAACTTTATCATAAGCACTGTACGTGGACTCTCTAAAGTTATTGTACATTGTTTTCGGCGTATAAGTCCAGAAGTTTCCTTCAGGTCCGAAGAACTCTTCGAGAATGCGATCCAAGTTGCCTTGGCGGAATCCAATCTGTAAAAATAATCACTTTCGAAATTGGATACCCGTTGAAAAACTGCTGAATATATTATTTGTTTGTTTGATTGCTGTGATTTCACTTTAACACTTTCCCTACGGTGCTAAAAAATATTTCCGATATGTTGCTGGCCCTTAAAGAACCAAGTGAAAAACGTGTTCTAACACTTACCGCCCTTTGATGACGGTAGCACCGCAGGGAAAGTGTTAAAATAGTTGTTCACTAACACTGCGATTTTAAAATATGGTTTTACCTCTAACAGATTTACATCCATTCCAAAAATGTTAGTTGTGATATTCATGTTGAGCGATCTAGGCATGAAAGAGTTTTGAGAATAGATGACGTTGGATTGAATCGAAGATTTCATTCTCATATTCTTAATATCAAAATTCGTTTCATAGGCTTGAGAGTATTTCCTAGAAACAAAATAAAACATACCACATGAAGAAACCTCTCTACAAAGAGACCTGAGATCGATTGAATTATCCTATTCTGGAATAATCCAATAATAATTTACTGAATGATTCACCTTACGTCGACGGAAAAAGAGTTTTTGTACAATATACTGTTGAAGAGTTGTCTCGTTTCTTCCCTAGATGGATCATTAGATTCAAGAATATTCTTGAGGGACGATATGATGAATGATCCGACTGAAAAAATCATTAAAATGTTATTTAAACTTTCATCCAGAATATGTACTACCAAGATTTTATTAATGTCTAGAATCTTGAAATATAGATGATATACAAGTAGGTATGTTGAATCTGTATTGATTTTATGAAAACTCTTCCATACACCCTTGCAGCAACAACAGCGGACCTAGGCCTTTAAACCTTTAAAATACCCGTGTTATAGGTCTCAAAAAAATATGTTTTTTTTTCCATTTGTCAATAAAATAGTTTTACATACGAATATAAATTTAAAAAAATATACATTCAACGTTTGCTTTGTATAATTATACATAATTTGAAAGTCTCGTCGATTTTATCATCGAAAAATATTGAATTATCAAGCATGAGATAGAAATATAATGATGTAAGAGTAACAAACACTTTAGTTTTGCTGAGCAAAACAATTAGATGAATTCCACGAGTAAGACAGAACGCAGAAAAAACAATATGCGATTGTGTTTGAACAATGTTATCTTATTCCTTGAGGCTTATCAGCTTAGACGCGCAATAATATTCTAGACGATAGTGTTCCCGTAACCACATTCCGATACTTATATTCCGTTGGCTAACTTCGCAAAGATTACTTTGTTATATTCATTTATTGACTTGAAATTTACTTGGTAGAACTCCATTATAATATAGTAAAAACAGCAACGTTTTTAGATCTACAGTTTTTTTATATTTATGAGTTGATAGTTATTTCGGCTTTTGCTATTGTCAGAACTATGATTAAACTTACATTATTCTCAGCTATATATTCTAATTCAAATTACAATTATAATATTACACTTATTAAATATGACTTAAGTGTTTCGAAGAGCAATAAGCAATCAGGGGTTTTTAAACGTTAATAATAAATTAAACTGATATTTATTATTAACTACATCACATTAAATTTATTGACTATGGCGTTAGTGTTTCGAAACATATATGTTGAACGATTTTTTCACTCAATATTATGTGACCGTGTTTATTTGATAGAGGTGTGTACAAACTCACTGATAGTACCAATATATAATATTTTTCTTTTTTCAATCGGTGTCATACATTCCGTTACGTAAATTAATTTACGTATAAACGGCCGAATTTTAGGTTTTTTGTAATAATTTTAAATGTTTTTCAAAAAGCTTTATTTTCTTTGCATGTTTCCAAATAAATATAATGTATTAAAAATGTTCATTATATTTTTTTATATAATATATTGTTTTACTTAGATAACGTATTTACGCGTGTAATTGATTCTTTCCTTATCCCTTCACCAACCGCTCACCGCCCGACAACGATTATTAGTTGCGTGACGCTTTGTGTATGACTGTATCGTTTCAAACGTGATCGAGACACGTCCCGTCTACTAGCTGTTGCACAGAATTTTGATTCTTGCTCCTTTCGACAATTATGCATGATTTGTATAAGTTTTTCAGGTTTTAGCCACAAATTACGACACAAAACAAGTACTATATACTATGTAAAACCATATCACATTTTTTGAAATTGTCATTTTGCTTTAGAAATGCGTTTATATGACAAATTCTAGACGGTCACAGAACGTTACTGCATGGTCTGCGAAGGGATTTTTAACACGGTAAGGGAAGGGTTAATATTCTCATAACGTGTAACAAATTTAGTATAGTATTTATTTTTAAATTTGCTTACAGATTATGAAAACTTAGTTAAGTGGTTTGCAAAATATCTTTCATACAATTTGTTCCAAAATATGGACCAAATAAAACTGATTGTATTAGTTTGTTGATCAACAATGATTCAAGCAATATTAACTATGCTTAGTACCTTGCATGGACGGATTTGGATGATCGAGAATATTTTGAACAACAGTAACAAAGTTAGTAGAAGGGCACTGCAGTAATGCCAAGTATGCCTTGATTCTTAATTCGGAGTCTTCTTCCGCATCTTCTAAAATTCTAAATGAAGCAAGCTTCAACTGAAAGAAAATAAATATATACAAATTGTCAATAATTATTATTAAATTTCTATTCTATGAGTATGCTGCAAAAGATTTCATGTCATATAACTACTGAATAAAAACCTTTTCACATGCATATCAGTTGGAAAGCCATGTTGTCGGGGTGAAAACCAGCAAAATTTATCTTATAAACATTAAAAATCTGTCTAAACATAAATGGTTTAAAGAATATGTGGTGAGACATTGCAAAATATTAACTTACTTTATTTAAACACGGGGCAGCAGTAAACGTTTCAAGTGCTGCAGCTCTAATTCTCGGAGTGATGGTTTTATTAACAGCACAGATGATGAGAGTATCCAGAGCTCTGTCTTCAATATGATTCATGTTTTTCAATGCTCGTAATGCGGAAACTATCTGAAAAATTTACAATAGAAAACGTTAAAGGAACCTTTTCAATAATTACTTATTAACTCATTGGGTAACAATATCATTTAATTGGCGGGTTTTGGAATGAATGAAACGTTCATAGTGTTAATTTTCTTTTACCTTATCAAAAATACACCTAGGGTGAGTGAAAAGGTTAATATTTTTTAACAATCTATCAATGAGAGAAAATGATGCCTTTATGTTATCCAAAATACAGGGCCTCCAAATTTTAAAATCAAAAAAACAATTTGAGTCACATGAATGAATTTGAATGAGTTCATTGGGATTCTACATCGAAAACAAATATTTTTGGAATCTAACCCATCCTGTGCCGAGAACACGCCTAACATCAATAAAAATATTCCATCTACTAATTCATGTGGTTCAAATACCAAAAAAAAATCTGGCATTAGTAATCTTGCCAATTTTCTACTTTAGGACATCGCATGTGGTCTGTATTTTGGAAGATCGGTAAGGATTGGCTGATTTAAATACATTTAAATACAAGGTCTAAAACTTTTTCAAAAACTATTTCAAAAATCTTAATTTTTGAATGCACTGCACAATATTGTATTTAGCTAATCGGTAAATGACAAGTACAGTTTACAAAATAAAAAAATTTGTACCTTGTTTTCATTTTCTTTCGAACCAGCATTACAATTCTGCAGTTTGGGCACCAAGAAGTCAGTAATGGAAATGATGACTTCCCTTTCAGCCTCTGATAAAGAGGGACAAGAATATTCTTTGCAATAGGATCCAGCAAATGCACCCACATTCAAGTATACATCATATGGCAAACCGGGCAAGGTCAACAAACCCTAAATCGGAATAATATTATAGTGATAGTCGTATATCACAGTCAAGTCACTCTTTATAATATACACTTATAAAATATCGTTATTGTCAGGCATATTAGAAAAAAATATATTTGATGAGGTCATTACGAAATGCCATTCCTTACCGTGACAGCTTTCACCGTGTCAAATGTGACATGCTTTACAGCGGAGAAGGAAGACAGTATAATTTTTTTCTCCACTGGATCCAATTCACGCTTGACGAGTTCGATTAATGCTCTTATCGAATCACCGGTGCCGGTGCGAACTAAAGCATCGATGAAAACTTTACTGGAAACAATTAACGAAACATACTTTTAACATTACTGTTTCTTTATGTTCAATATGGCATTTTTGCAAACGATTTTATTGTACTAAATATTTTTGATGAATTAATAATTTCCTAGCAAATTTCGAGAATCATTATCTACATCGAATGTGATTTAGAAAAAAATAGAACAATAAATTGTATCAACAGTGATCGAGTTGTCAATTTGGGTAAAAATAAAACAATAGAAATCATCTTCAAGTATTCTACTTATAATTGATTATTTGCACAAACTTTTTCTCTATTTCTAATCATCATTTTCTTCTAGTGTATGTATATCTCGTTGGGAAAATAGGACAAAGTAGAGCTTCATAAATTAGTTACAGCGAAATATTAAACAAAACCTGGAAGGTATTAATTAGGGCGTATACAAAAAACTGATTTTCAAATTCCAATATATCATAAAACACGGTTTAAACCTTTAAAATTTTTACAAAAAGGTTAATTCAATGAAAATATTGGCGAAATTTTGCTGAAATTTTGCTGAAATGCTGCAAAAAGATAATAAAACTTTAAAAACTTTTTTGTGTTGACTTAAATAATCTTAAATAATGGCAACTCACCGCATCAGATTATTGTTTTCTTTCTCATTTTCAATTGCATCAAAGACCTTGAGGATGTCAGTCTTGTGGGAAGATTTCAGCACCTAAAAGAATACGTGTGGTTGTAAACTGCAATCTGTAATCATTTGCATTTGTTTTGTTCTATTTCTTTATCAAACATTAAAATATAGCGAAACCCTATATGAAAAAAATTGTGTGTTTTGAGTTGAGTTAAGATCGATAGATTTAAATATGTTCTATTGTATAAAAAACATGTTCAATCACATTCAAATTTATTTATTTCTATATTTAAAGAAATACTCCTAATCCTTTTTTTACGCGATACATTGGTTCCAGAAAGTGGCGCGTAAAAAAAACCTCATTTTCATATAATTTGATAAATCGGTTCCAAAGCCGGGTAAAAAATTATAAAAATGTATGAAAAAACGTAAGAGTGCTTCCAAAAAAATCGCGCAAAAATAAATTGTGTAAAAAAAATATTGGGTGTAATATGAACCAAGCCATTTTCATTGACAGTTATTACTGCAGAAATCTATAAATAATTTAACGCTTTAATACAGGTTACTTAATGCTACAGCTACCCAATGACGGTTAGACAACTAAGCATTTTTTTGCTGTAAACATTTTGGTAAATTGTTGTCTTATTGTACGCAACATTTAAATTCATTCATGATATTGAAAAAATCGATTATCTCAAATCAAAAAATTTTGACATAACTTGTGACTGTTTACAAATTAAATGTTAAAATGTTGTTTGCTTTTTCTCTTTTATGCTCTTATTATATGATAAAACATGAGATAGCAAAATGAAAGCATAATACTGTAATAAATATTTTTTTTATTTTTCAATACTAGGTACTTACAGAATGAATGAATCTACTGAATTGGTTTATATTCATTTCAAATCCAGAGAGATGAAAATAATCTTTGAGTTCTAAATATAATAATGTATTTTGTTTCTTACTCTGATTAAGTCAATAAAGATTGATGGGGAGTCCCGTTGCACATGGTCTTCAAGATGCTTCGTCACAAACAATAAGGCGTTATAAATGCTTTCCTCTCTTCCAGTGGTGACTTCTGTCGGTTGAGATTCAAATATGATGGATTTTGACAGAAAACAATCAGCTGCAAAGTAAAATCAAATCTACGTACAGTAATTTTATACCATGCCCTGATGAAAGCATCAAAAATAAATACCTTCACCCTCCCAGCATTCCATAAAAGGAAAAAAGTTCAAATTAGGACCATTATATGTAAAATCTTGACATTACGAAAACCTTTGTTGAAATATGCTTTTCAAAGAGGCGTTAATACATGTTAATTCTAGTACCAAAACAGAGATATTAAAGAAACAGTTTATGATTGTCACTCGACATATCAAATGTTAGGAGATGGTTTGATTGATCATTTTAACATTGTTTTGATAAAAATTTTGCTATGGCATTAACACTTATGCATAATATAGAAACAAATAAACTTAAATTGTTTGTTGTGACCTTAGGTTGAGAAATTACTGTTTTTTTAAGCTACAACCAACTTGCTTTCGATATAACATAAATAAGTCGTTCATCTGTCATTTATAATAATAATCCATATAAAAATATTCCAACAAATACAAATCTTGACAAATTCAAACACTGCCAATGAATTTATCTATACATTACTGCAATATTTCCATATCCATTTGAGAATTGTATTAAAATAAAGAAATATGACTCCCAAAACAAATATTTTCAAGTTTGAATTGAGTTTAACATATTTTAAAATTTTACATCTGGGATAATTGTGAAATATTTTCATTAAATGTTTTAATTCTAATGATTTTTTATGAACATACAACATTTTTTGCTATCACCATAACTCTTACCCCTAAAAGTGTCAAGTGTGGTATCTGTTAGTCTTAATGTAGAAGTCACGACTGCCTTTGCTCCAGATTTTTCTCTAGAGAACGGCAAAAAGAAATATTCTTCTCTAGAGTCAGCCTTCTTTACTATTCCTGAATCAATTTGCATGTCAATCTTAAAATTGGCTTCCATGACATGGGTAGATTTGAATGTCTGAAATTATCATAAGTACAATTTCAACACAAAGCATTCAAACAAAAAAAGATTTATGTGATCAATCACATAGGACTTTACAAATATTTCAAGCAAAATTTTAGAATTTTTCTAAATTTACACATTCAAAATTTATTTTAAACAGTAATTAGCCTTTACACGCTTATTTGCGGATTTGCTTTGTACAGTGCCCTGTGGTCTCATACGAAATCAGCAGTTATGGCAAACTTAACTGTCAGATTACGCTGATTTATAATAATATAATAAAAAATATGGATAACTAGCTCACATGAATAATAACTTCAAAATATCGAATCAGAATTTTATTTACGTCTTTAAGCTTGCAGACCACCTTTATCACTTTATCAGTGATATAAGGAAGTGCTAAAATGTTTTCACTACCGATTCGGAGCATGCTTAAAATGCATATATTTTAATGACCAGTTGTAGTGTATAGAACACGGGCTCCCGACCTATGGGTCGCCAACTTTTTTCGATTTTGGATTTCAACGACAAAACTAAAACTACAGTCAGGGCATCCAATCCCGGGATCCCGTCCAATTTTCTGATCCCGAAATCCCGGGACTGACATGGTCGCGATCTTGAGAAATCTTGAACAAAATCCGAAAATTGATAGGATTTTGGAAAAAAAATCGAGTTTTGGAGATAAGCTTTGGAAAATGTATAGCTAAACGAGGATCTCAAATTCCTCGGTGAGCTAATCCCAATCCCGGGATTGAAAAAAGGCTCCGGGATTGGATACCCTAACTACAGTCAACTAAAATTACCTTATTGAAAAAAAATGCCTTTTTCAATTGCATCGGGGGCGCGGGTCACATGGCTTTTATAAAAAGGGGTCGCCACCCGAAAAAAGTTGAGAGCCTACGGTATAGAATATGTAAAAAAATCTTATTAATTAATTAAATGTGTAGTAAATTTAGAATAAGCCTTTCATTTGAGAACCTTTTTTTATTTTATCTAAATAAATCCACTAGTTTTAGAGATAATTTTTTTTAGTCATCCCAAAGGCGCGCAAAGGAATGTGGAAAAATACATGTGCATTTAACGATATCTATTGCTCGTGGTGCTCGGGCGTATAAAGGTTAACCCATTATAAATAACGGCTATTGAAAACCGTTTTTAGAAAAATGATAGTTCAACTTGTTCCAACTGATGATATAATTAGCTTACCGGTTCAGCTTTGTGGAACTGGCTGAGGAAACTTTCTTCGGCCTGAACACGTTTTGCGCACTCATTTAAGTTCTTTCTTTTCTGAATAATGTTTCCGTCCACGAAGGTTTTCGTCAGACATTCTCCAAATATATCCACCTTCAATTGGTGAAATATGAAATTACAATCATTATGTTGAATATTCGAGTATGTATATGAATTCAAAATCAAATAAAATAAAAATGAATGTTTATTGTCTCATCATATTTACCCAATCGGGTTATAATCATGTCAAAGGAAATTCAGCAAAAAAAGTTCTCACCTCAATATTATCTTTTTTAGAACATTGCAACATGGAAATTATTGCTCGCTTGATATTCAGAGAAATTTGAGAATCACCCTTTTCAGTGCAAAGCTCACTTCCAATACTGCCATTTTGTAAGGAGAACCTAACTGGCTTTGTAATTTCTCGGGGACTATCAAATTTCTGAAAAAAATTCAAGAAAAAGAATTATTACAATTCAGGCAAAAATAATTGTACCTATTAATGAAGTTTCACCATTTCATGATATAATACTTCTTAAAATAAACTTTTACTATCTTAATATAAAATTAAGTTTGATAACTTTGTTATTCCACTTGTTGTGCTACAATTTGTAACACATGTTTCGTCTCTATGAAAAGCATCATCAGACTATCGCAACGTTTTCTTAAGCGCAAGTGGAGTAGTCGCCCACTGTGGTCTAGTTGATTAGAGCTTGCTCTTCCAATCAGTCGGGTCTGCGTTCAAATGCCAAATTTCGATTTTTCATTATAAATTTGTGACCAAAGACGTGGTTATTTAAAATGTCAGTTTATCTCAAAATTTGTGACTCACAAAAAATTCTCATCGAGATTTTCTTATATGATCTTTCAACTTTAAAATATTTAGCGAATTGTCATTAGCTATGCCAAATATTTTTTTGAGAATGTAAAAAAAAATAACAAAGTTATTAATCGTTCAGACGCTACAGCGTGCCTGCATGCCAAATTGGTCTAACTACCAGCACCACGACGTGTAGGCACGCAAACGTCACACGAGTTTATTTATGACTAAATATCATATTATTTAATGAAATCTTTTGAATATCGTTTTCATTTTATTGGAAGTCGAGTTAGGGCTGGCCCTTTTTTTATCGTAACGACTGTATTACGTCAGAGTGAGAAGAGAATAGCTGAATATCAAGTGAGAGTAGACAAAACGTATTATAATATATACGTATGTTTGAGAGAGCGTGTCAAATTTCTACATAATTCACAGTCACACATATTTATTTGTTTTATGCACTAACGCAGTATTTGGCAACCTTTTGAGATTGGGCAAAAAAAATAATTGAAATGCAAATTTCGAAAAGTTTAAAACATTTTTTTTTACTATTTTTTTTATATATATAAATATATGTATATATATAATACGCACATGTATGTGCAACTTCAAATTAGTTTTATAAAAACGTACATTTTGTATTTTGATTTGTGGCTTTCTTGATTTTGAATATGTTTTCATTTTTTTTCAATATTTGGCAAATATATATAGTTGAGTCAATCACAGGAATTAAGATTTTTCGGTGTGAATCAATTTTGCAAAATATTCTGAACACACTTTATTTAAGAAAATCTTTGCTCACAAGAATATGTTGAACCAAATGCTGGCGGGTAGCTCAAAATGATGTTGTTTATAATATAATTGCTCGCGGGTAGTGGGTTGCCGACCATTGCTATTGAGCGGCTTACTAAATTAGGCCATAAATCTTAGTGTAAACGGCCCGAAATTGGTTCGATAGTTTCAAAAAAGTAAGGTATGCCTGTTTTTTTAAGGATTGGATGGGTGGGAGAGAAATTTAAGCATTGCAGGGAAACATGCTTTTGAACAGAATTTCATAAATCGATTTATGAAATTGTCCGTACTTAGATTTGACTCCTGAGCACTGCAACCGAAGCCGAGGGCGCTGACCACCAGATCGCGGACATTATAAGTTTTTAACGATTATTAACAAAAAGTCAAGGTAGTAAAAATTAATGATGTGCATGTATGATATAATCATGAATATTATCATATTTTAATTAGAGGTTGAATATTTTAACTTAATAATCGTTTTGGTTCACTAAATCTAATGTATAATTGTGAGTCCATATCATCTTTATCAATTTACATTCATTAGTGTCAAGGCTAAATTATTTAAAGTACATATTTTAAATTTAATGTTATTTTATTAATGTTTATACAATCTTTTCTTTTGGTGCTCATTTTATAGGTGAATTACCCATAAAAGATAACACAATCCAGACACATTCGGATTGTGGTCAAAAGTGGACCTATAAAAATAAATCCCAACCAGTGGTACCAGTATCAAAAAAATATTTTTAAATTAAATAAATTAAATAAATTTAAAAATTCCAAAATATTTTTTTTAATGCATACTCATTCTTAAATACATACATACATTAAGTTCTTACTCTATTTAAATTCGTAAATAATCTTTGGAATAGTAGGTTTAGAGATGCAATATTTGACATATAAAAATATATTAATAATAAACTATAACTCATTTTCAACCAAAATTGGATATAAAATATTTTAGCTCTAAGCCATCGATATGTACCTATTCATAATGCAATATTGATAACAGACACAATTACAGAAAGAACCTACGGTTTGGATGAGTACCGTGATTGAATTTCTTTTCATCATGAACCCACATCGAACTATTTCTTTGAAGCAAAAGCTTGAAATCTCATCTACCAGATATAATATTAAGTTACAGTTTGTAATTCAGGTTGCTGGGTGTCTTTTTGCTCACACTCGCTATGACCATTCCGTTTTATGATAACGCAGAAGAACCTTCATGAGTGAAGACGCTTTTATTATATTTGGATATTTACAATAGAGTAGCAATAAAGAAATATTAGTGAGTTAAATGTCATCACTCGTTACGTTACTAAAATGAACATAAACATATTAAACAGTTTCACCCTCAACTCAACAAAAAAATTGCTTATTACCGTTCCATTTTCTCCAATATAGGTGAGGTGAGTGATCTTAAGCATATGACTGCATTCACCTAATCCATATACAGTGGCAACAGCGTGTAGAATTGCGGTAGCCTCTTTTGCTTTGGCTCCGCTTAAGCTAATTCTCGATAAGCCGTCAAAGGTGTACGTATAGCTATGGCCTTTAAGAAAACCTTCTGAAGTTTTTATACCTATAATGAAAATAACACTGCTATTATTTTATATATTATTATCATACTCTCAAGAGCCAAAACCTATTATGGTTACTGGCTTTCTTAACTATTATCATTAAAAATTTGTGATTGTCTTATGACGCATCCTGAAATTGAACAAAGTCATAAAATATAATTTCAATAAATAAAAAAATTAACTCACCTCCTTCACATTTTGTGGAACATTCTGCAAAAGAAAGATACAATTAGACGATATGAGAACAGATAATTTGTCAATACAGTGGAACTCTCACAACGAGCACCTCTCATAACAATGAGAAATTCCCATAACGAGCACCTCTCATAACAACGAATAATTCCCATAACGAGCAAAACAGATTGTGAAAAAAATGCTCCCTTAACGAGCAACATTTCGCATTACGAGTGACACAGAGTTTTGAAAAGATCACTTTCACATCGTCGCTTGTCTCAAGATGGTTGACAAGGCGTGGGAAGGGGTTACTAAGAGAACTCTCACTTCAGTTTGGAAGAAGCTTTGCCAAGGAGCGTTTTCGAATGTGATTTTGAGGGGTTTGAAACAGTACCTGTGGAGTCTACAGTCAACGAGATTGTATCTTTGGCCAATACCGTGGGACTGGAGGTGGATAACAACGATATTGATGAGCTTGTGAAAGAGTACAGTCAAAAGCTGACCACCGAAAAGCTTATGGAGTTGCATTGTTTTTCACAGCAAGAAGTTATGGAGGAGAGTTAGTTAGTGGAGGAGGAAGAAATAGCACAGCAACAATCTTCTGGCGCAATAAGAGAAAAGCTGAAAGCATGTGAAACTGTTGTATCGTACATTGAGGAGCATAAGGAGGTGGCTATGCGTTTTACAAATTTATTCAATGATAATGCACATTTTCACCAAATTTGAAAGTGTTAGCAAAAACAAATGTCTGCTAATAAAAAAGAATTAATTATTTGTCATAAATATAATTAATAGACCTAGTCGATTTTTTAACATTTTGCGCAAATCGAAACCGCATTTCAGGTTGTTACGCTCCTTAACAATTTATAAGTAAGTAATTTTACTTGAATACACGTTAAAAATATAAAAAATGATTTTTTTTCAGCATGGATCGCATTATTGTATTTTACATTGTTTTATATGGAAAAAATTGTTTAACATAACGTGTAAGATTCTGCCACGAATTAAGCTCGTTATGAAAGGTTCCACTGTACATGTATATATAATCCAAAATCTTATTATTACTCACAATAAATTGTGTCGATTTACCAGATCACTTTTACAATAATATCAGTTCTCATCTGACACAACCAAATTGACAAATAACGCTACATTATTGGGACCAGGCTTAAAGCTGCCAGACAGTCGTAAATTGGTATTAATAGAGAGTTCTGTTATCATCAACTACAAATAATTAGTATCATTTACTCAATTACTCAAAATGGTAAAATAATATGTTATTTCATTTCAAATTACCTCAAATACTAAAACATGAATTTATATAACAAACACTAGATTAAAAAGACAGATTTCACATCATTTGAAAGATCGGTTTTTCAATAACGAATTTAAGAGGTAGACATACACATCAAATGTAATTCTATCAGTTCCGTTTATTTTCATAAGTTCACTAATGCCTATAAAACTCTTTCTAATTTGGTGTACCCTATCAAAATATTAAATATCCATATTCTTTAACCGCTTCAGTACCGTAAGGCTACGAATATTGAAAAATATTGCAACAATCTTTCAATAATTTGAAAAATATCTTTCTTTGCATAGCTAGTGACATCTATGCACTGTCTCTAGACAAAAAATGGTCCTTCTGCCATCAGTTAATCATATTGAAAAATGGATTTTGTTAGAGGTCCAGCTGTAGATGTCACTAGAGCTACCACTTACGGCGAAATCCATACAACTGAAGCATGCATCGCTCTATTGTTTTGAATATACAGTCAATCCTGTTTTTATGCAGTTTTTTAGAAATGATTTTTTTTAAAAAATGTAATATATTTTACGATATATAAAAATGTAAAATATTAAATCGAGAGCATATATTGTTGTATTTTGGATAGAATAGAGAATGAATCATAAACACAACCGACATTTGGAAAAAAAAATACGATTTTGGAATATTCAAATATGTTGCATCTGCCACCGCTGAATTAAGTCCACCTACTTGGGTGTCTTACAGTCGATGAAACCATTGAAACATTGGTAATATCAGCTGAAATGATTACTTTAGCACATGAACTCGGCGGAGAAAGTTTTGATACCTTTAGCGAAAAATGAAAAATGAGGGAATGGTATAAATGTTATTTTTGAATATTATTTCATGAAATATAGCCGCCCCTGCATATACAAGGGGTGCATTGATCAAATGCCACATTGACCGGCCTCTACTGATTTCAAGAATGTGTCCCTTTTGCTTGCTTTTACCATTAATTTATTTCATAATTTACCCGTTCAAAAGAACATGTCCGTAATTTTTGTCTTCGCATATTTATAAAAGATAATATTTTTTTGGAAAACGGATTCCTGTGTATGACATTATACTGAACATCATAATTGATGTTTTTTTTTGTGAAAATTGCCATTATTATTTGGAAATGGATATTGTTTTTTTTGTGTTAATGGCACTATTTGTAACTAGTATTTGGTATTTTTGTTTTGTGAAAGATGGTTTATCCAACACAATAAAAGATGAGCAATACTTTACAGAGAAAGACATTTCGAAGGCACCAGACGATGGTATTGATTTTAAATTTAAAGTATTCAATAGTGATGAATGATGATGAATATGATGTTTAAAATGAGAGTATGTAAGTATATGAAAGTTAGTTCTACCTTTCGCGCCAGATCCGTTTTAAAGGTGGATTAGGTATATTTACTCGACTATTTCATATGATTATTATATACCAATCTCTTGAGGACATTGACAGCTACACATACATCAAAATAAAAAAATAATAATACTTCATTTCCTTTACGCACCAACACTTTGTATTATATAAATCACTTACATATACTCTTTCACATTTTTTTATGAGATTCTATGTGTAGTGTTATTGGTTTTGATAATTAGTGATGGTAAAGGGACTGTCAGTGTATTAAAATATGTCTGTCTTCTTCTTGCATTTAAATTTCTTTTGGTGTGTGAGCAGAAAAGACGACAACTCAGCTATTGTAATGAAGTCTTTAAAACATATTTGGTCGTTCGTTTCAGGAATGTAAATATTTATTTTTATGAGGATACCAAAAATATACCTGCTTTCTTCTAACACTAGGTTACCCTTCAGTTGAGTGAACAAAAAAGCGAGACTTGGTAAGCCATCGAAATGCATTTGAAGCGCATGCAACTGTATTATGTATAGGCCGTTGCACGTGTGCGTGTAGAAAAAACATAATATGTGTATATCGAATTTGAAACCGCCCTGATTTAAATTGAAAATCGGTATTTGAATTTTAGTTTTGAAGTACAACTTTATAATTCGTTTGTGTTTTAGTACGTTTTATTTACATATTTTTAAAACTTAATAAATGGCTTCAGAAAAATACGAAAGTGATGACAAAATATTCGCTGATAATTTATCTGAATATTCCGGTGAAGATTAAGCCTTCAATTATTCGTTTTAAAACAAATACGTTTAGAAGTAAGCAGCTACATGTGGTAAGTATTCATTCAAAATGTCATTAAAAAATAACCACTGGTTTGGAAGATAAAGCGATTATTGTAAAATTTGATTTTTTTTCATCTGCTGCTGATTTTCGTCCGCTGCACGTACCAGTGAGTTACATATTAGCAAAGCCCGCTTATAATGTGTTAAAAAAATAAAACTATATGTACTTTTTTATAAGTAAACCTTTAATATTACTCATAAATTCAAAAAGCCCTATTTTTTAAAACGATTCAAAAATTATTAAAAACATGCAGTATGTATGAGTGTATCTTAACTTAAAACATCGCAGTACTGAAACGGTTAAACTGATAACGTTTTTACTTAAAAAATATTTTTTCATTTCAGTATCAAAGAAAAAAACTTACCATTCGCATCAACGACCACAAAAAAAAACACAACATAAAAGAAAGAAAACAATATGGCTACATCCAGCCTATTGATAAGTGCCATTTCGGCAACAACCGTATTTCTGCTCTGACTTCAACGTTCTGAAGGTATACAAATATGTTTGTATTTTAAGGAGAATATCTCTCCAATGTAAAAACCAACTAACTAACAATTTTTTAAAATTCTGTTTTTTTAGTTACGTTTCTATGAGATTGTGCATAAGCTACAATTGAAATTTTGTATAAAATCAATGTCAAAGAAATCAATTCTCCTTGGCTTGGGCTAGAGCCAAAAACAATACTAAAACCTAATATTTTTTTAACCTAATAATCTTTAATTCTGAAATTTCAATAAATAAATGTAATATTATGTGTATGTGTACGTTCAGGCAATACATATACCTATTTAAACAAGTATGGACATGTTTTTTTGTGTTTCCCAATTTTTTTTATTGAAGCACTTACTATGTTTTGAAATTGGACAGCCGTAAAATTGAACTTGTAAACAATATTCCTATCATTTCATAAATTTCCTATAAATATGTATGTAGAGAGTGTTGATAAAAATCGAAATTAATGAGGAATAGGTCAGAGGTTACTTGATAATTTACAAATATCTATGTTTACCGACAAAAAAAGTTCCCTGAAATCATCAACGGACACCTGATTAAAAAAAAATAAAAATAAGCAGTTCTCATAGAAATATTATTATGTCAATATAAACATTATTAGAAGTCCATATGCTGTGTATTAGAAGTGAACAAAGCTAAATAAAAAAAGCTTATTCTTAAGTTCAATAGAAAAATACTATTTCAGTTAAACATTAAAAAATGAGAATTTGTTCTATTTATCTGAAAAAAATCATTTGACAATGCTCGCAATGAGCGAAACCGGTCCTGACCTAATTAATAAAGTGGAATGAAGTACAAAGAAATATTGTGTTTTTATTACTATAATGTCTTTCCACCAAGTATTGACAGTGAACACCCTAAAAATGAAAAAAAACAATAAATGACAAATTGTGGAATGGTCTAATTAGGAATACCTTATCTACCTATTTATTAAATTGTAACAATTAAACTGCTTTCAGTCAAACAAATATGAATGCAATGATTATCACTTGTAGCGACTGCTATTAGAAAAAGTTATGGATATTTTACCTTAAAAATTACATCCTCTTTTTGAATGAATGAATGAATAATGTATTATTGGCAAAGGATTATTGAAAGAGCAATTTTAAAAATGGATATTGTTAAAATAAAGAAAAGAAAATCATAAATAATTTTTGGCACTGCCATCTTTTGATAAAGAAATTATTTGACCAATATGTGTAGCTTTAAAATAATAATTCTAGATGTCACTAGTGCTTCCTTTTGTTAATAATATCTTAAAATTATACCAGTAGTGCTATTCCCGCGTACATGGTATTTAACAGACTGAAATAGCATTACAGATTTATCAATTTCACAATTTGAGTAATATTTTATTTTTGAATTCTTTTTCATAATTCAAAAAAATTATCTTCTTCCAGCTGCTGTGTAAAAAATATAATATGTGTCAATTTTATTATTATAACTTAAAAAATCAAAATTAAACAAATTTATTAAAATATGTTATGAAATTTTGCACATTTTTTTAACCAAATAAATTGTGCGAAAATCATTATATTATAAAATGTCACATGTATGACTGTGTGCTTGTAATTTATAATTTGTTGCTACTAGTGATTGTGGGGACCTCCAACATTGACCTTTTACAATGAAATTAATAATATAATATGGTATTAGGTTTACTTATCAATGATAATAAATCATTATATTAGGTAACTATTACTACTAGCTGTAAGCCCGTTGCCCTCAACGGGGGGGATTTGTGTTGCGTTTTTAAATACAGTGAAGTCAGAAAATTTACTGGCGTGAAAAATAAATTGCAAACCTATTTATTGAATAAACCAGAAAATTTTCCCTGTAATGCTTTTCATTCACAACCTGTCGTTAGCTTTTTATAGCCAAGACATCCTATTACGACTTGTAGTTAGTGATCCCACTGAAGGCTTTTCTAAGATATAAGAAAACTGCTTGCATTATTTGGCAATATATCCTCTGGCATTATAAAAAACACGGCATTTGACAAACCAATCACGACTGCTTGTTAGTGTATTCCTCAATTTTCACCCAATAAAAGAACTACCTGTTGGTTCATCCCATGGCCAGCTTTTCACTTCACTGCAAGGTATCGTATTACTTGTCCGAAACATTAAAAAAGTTTTAATAGAACAACGAGGACTTGCTGTTAGTCTATCACATGGTTGGCTTTTTAAGTTTAAATTAACTGTTTGCTTTCTATATCGTATCACTTTCTTGACAAAATACAATGGTTTTCACAGAGTAACGAGAACTTGTTGTAAGTCTATCCCTCTGTAGTCTTTTATGAAATAAAAGTATGCAAGGAGTTTAACGGTTTTAATAATGAAAAAAAATACAAAGGACTACCTGTCAGTCAATTTCATGGTTGGCTTTTTAAGAGAATGCAAGGTGTCATTATTTGGTTTATATATCTTATCACTTTTTTGTAATATACACTTTTAGTAAAGAGACTTTCACAGAGCAACGAGGACTTGTTGTTAGTTTATCCCTATCAGGCTTTTCTCAGATTTACTATAAATGAGAAGTTGTTGAGTTTAATCGTTCAAAATTGTTGAATGAAAAATTAATTTTTAGAGGACTACCTGTCAGTCAATCTCATGGTTGGATTTTGAAGAGAATGCAAGGTGTCATTATTTGGTTTATATATCTTATCACTTTTTTGGTATAGTAAAGAGACCTTCACGGAGCAACGAGGACTTGTTGTTAGTTTATCCCTCTCAGACTTTTCTAAGATATACTATAAATGAGAAGTTGTTGAGTACAATTGTTGAATAAGAAATTGATTTAATGAAGACTATCTGTCAGTCAATCACATGGTTGATTTTTATGAATATGCAAGATATCGTATCACTTGCTCTACACAAAAAAAGTTTTCACAAAACAACGAATACTTGTTATTAGTCTATCACATGGTTGGCTTTTTAAGAGCATGCAGGATAGACCTAGTTGGTTAATATAATATCTTATCACTTGTTCAACCTCATAAATAGATTTTGACAGAGCATCGAGTACTCGTTGATAGGTTATCCTTGTGAAGGCTTTACTAAGGTTATATTCTTTAATGAGTTGCTTAGTAGAATTGTTTACAATAGTTGAATGTAAAAATATTGTCAACTTTTTAACAATATGCAAGAAAGAATTATTTGGTATATATAATTTATCACTTGTTAGACATTGTTAACAGATTTAGACGGAGCAATGAAGACTCACAGGTAGTGTTTCCCTCTAAGGGTCTTACCAAAGAGGAAATGATACTGAAAGTCGCAGGATGCTCCTCTATGAACTGGTATTACCGTATGTTTTTTCTCCGAGAACTATTTGAAGTCCAGTTGCTTCACCTCTTATTTTGAAAGAGAAAGAGCGAGAATAGGAATAGTGGTTAACACAGCATAGATTTACTGAAGTTAATCTGTGTATTTCTTATAAATATGAAGAGAAGTTTTAAAATCTTTTCGTGAATCTCCGCTCACAATATGCAGCATATGGCCGTCTGATTTTTTATAAATGCATCAAGCGCCTCTTAAGACTAGAACTAAATGAGTTGATAGTCATAAAATCTAAGTGCGTCGCCTGTACGCTTGTGTGAGCCGCACACTTCGCACAAGTTACGAGCCGGCCATTCACACAAGTCTTTTCCCGTCTTGCCTGGTAATACCGGTGTTCCGCATAACATAGCTTGGAAAGCCATGTCTATAATTATTCTCACCACCAGATATATAATATACAGCGAATCAATCCATTTTAAGTAATATCAAACCACGGCAAAAATAAAAAAATATATATTTGCAAAAAAATGATCAAACAAGCGTGAGGTCAATAGGTCGCCATAATATTGTTAGCCACCAGTCATGTCCTAGCCTTATTTTTCTATCCTAACTCTCTTTGACAAAAAGGCGTTGAGCAACTGAGTGAGAAACAGTTCTCGAGGAAAAGCTTCCGTTGACATACCCCAATTACGGACCATATGTTCCACATTGGAAACGGACATAAATAAAAAAATCACCATTCAAGGTGAAACTAAATTTATTATTTCACTTGGGGATCCATGGTCCGGTTTTTGCTTTGAAAGGGGTTCTCGAGCATAATAAGTTTGGGAACCACTGATATACATTATAATGAAATATTTTCCTTGTTTTTATTCGAAAAAATATTTGGCATAATTGTCAGAAGACATTACTCATTATAAAAAACAATGATTTTTGTATTTCAAATATTTCAATGTTCGGAGTATTCTACGAACGGAATGTTCTGTGTTTGCAAGATTCGGTGTACGAAGTATTCTTGTTCGGAGAATTCATTTTTGGAGTATGTATTCTGTTCGGAGAATTCTTGTTCGGAAGAATCACCGTACCTCGGAAAACAATAGCTGATTACTATAAAGTGCTTCATAATAATGCTCTAAACGTGAACATCGAACTATAAAGGTACAGTAAATAGACTGTCTCTTTTAAATATCCGGGTGAATGATTTCTATCAAGGGAAAATGTGTTATAAACAAAATTGTTTATATTAAGAAGCTAGTTCCGTTTTGATATTTTATTCTGATTTATCAGCTAGAAAACAACACTATTGATATATCGTGATGCAATAACGTTGATACTTGATAGACATGTGAATTGTGATTAATAATATTGCATAAACGGGAAATCATTAGAGTTTTATCATAAAGTTAATAATAAAAAAAAACATTTGCAATTATTAATATGTAAGATAACGTCATTTTTGTGTTTTCTCTTTTTTTAATATATCAAAAGAAGCAGTGCATTATAATTCAATCTATTTTTAAAAAATCCAAGATCTTTTAAATAAAAACAATTGAATAACGGTAAAAAATATATGATCGTCTTGCATTCAATTTTGAGTTTACATGAGATTCGCAAATGAGTGACAGATTAAAAGTTGAGTATTTATTAAACAATTTAATAACAAATCAACGCATCTTATTCTCATTCATATTCGCTCACCAAGAGAGAAAGCCCGAGCAACTAGTATTTGTATTAAAAACCTTTCAACAAATAAAATATCATAATTAAATTATTTATCGATTAGAACAATGTCTTTAACCATTCATATCACTTTTAGAAGTAGGTTTGCTTCGAGTACATATTGATAATATTGCGTTGTACGTCCAAGGACTTGAATCCCCGAACGGTAATGTTCGATATATGTATAAGTGGTTCGGAAAAATAATTGGCCGGTGGTTAGAAAGAAATTAAAAAACCAGAGCCAATGTATGGAAGTGCTTATTGAAGGATTCAAACCATCGAAAAAGAAGGAAACCGTTTAAAATCAGGATATGGAGAAGTCAATATATCGATGTCGCCCGCTGTGGTCTAGTTGGTAAGAGCCTACTCTACCGATGAGGTGAGTCTGGGGTCGATTCCCGGAAAGGTCAATGTCAAATTTAGATTTTTTCAGTTTAAATTTGAGATGTCAATTATTCTATAGTTAATCTCAAGTGACTTCCAAAACATTTCTATCGAGTTTATCTCGTATGATCTTTCAACATCATTTTTTTGCGCATTGAAATTAGCTGTAATGATTTATTTTTCTTAATTTAAGCCGACAAATATTTTTGTGCCTTTTCAGCCGTTTCTTCATAATCCGTGAGTTATATGCAGAGAGAGAAATTCGCTGGCAACAAACCCTCTCCGAAAACTCTATGCGGTTATGTTGGTTATAAGCAATGGCACCCCTAAAGGGTTAATGAACCATAACTGTAAGAACTGCAGAATATATAAGTGTTTGAGCGAATGATCATGAGAAAGATTTTCGGCCATGTCTACGAAGATGACATTTTTGGAAAAATTGACTCAACCATTAGCTTAATGCTGGAGGCCAACGATTGGCGTTAAAAGACGGATGACCGTGTGGAGTGAAGGATACTAACTGAGGTGACCAGGGCTTACCCCAGACCAGGCGTGGGGAACCTGCGGCTTTTTGGCTACTCTGGTGCGGCCTTCTGGCCAATTCTCTAATTCTGTAAATTCTTGGGATTTTCGATGTCAAAATCCTTAAAAGACCTAAAAAAAAAGTTCCCACGCTGGTAATTTTGGGAAATCCGCGAATTTCTGGGCTTTAGAAATTGTTTCCGGCCAATAATTCCCTAGTCAATGTTTAGTGCGGCTTTCATGTCGAATTAGAAAAATGAATGGGGCCTTTAGAGAAGAAAAGGTTGCTTACCCCTGACCCAGACTGTAAAGCCAGAAAAGATGAAGACGCTCCACATTGTTTGAAAAAATCCAGTTGTAAAATTCAAATTCTGATTCCGTAGATGCTAGGGCAGAATTTGAGCTTTTGTCGAGAGCTTTGGATTTTGAATTTAATGCATTTTTAGATATTATATTAAAAATATATTTTATTTTTAATATAATATATAAGTTTTGATTTTTATAATTAATCAAAAAAATATAATTCATAAAAAGATGATTTCCGAAGCTGTTCGCTATGACCGGAGTTCACTGTTATTGTGAATTTATTGATAAGATGTGTTGCGTTTTCGACGGGAGTTTCCATAATGATATACATATATACCTACATCTTTTTAAACACAACAAATGTAAGTATGTATTATTATTTCTAATTCAAGATGGACGCATAAAATTGGTTATCTTATTTGAATAACATGCACTCAAATCAAAAACAATAAGCCAACATGAGTAATTTATTTATTCATTGTCAATAACCCCTTTTTATATCCGCTTAGTATTCCGCGTTACAGCGAAAGGGTATTTTTAGTGATACTACATTTATAACTGACGTCTTTTTTCCATGTCCATTTTCAATGTGGAGTATATGGCCTCATTATGAAGGTATTTCTTCCTGACGTTTTACTCAGTTGCTCAAATTCTCTCTTACGAAGAAAGTAGGGAAAGAAAGATTGAGACTAGGACAGGTTAATTAATCGCTCTCGACACACCCCGTTAGGATTATAAGGGTGGGAGAAAGATTTAGCCATTACAAAGTCACATACCATACAGAAGTCGATAAATTAATTTAAAATAATCCGTTCGTAATGGGACTTGAACCCGTGAGATCCGTCACGGTAGCCAACGACGTTGACCACTACACTATGGACTCGACTTAGTGGATACGGCAATATATTTTCAATGAAATTCACCGGTGAAATTGTATTCTTCTTCAAACTGACATTAAGACTAAATTGTGGAGTTGTGAAATGACCCATGAAATGATATAATTGATGAAATATTTTGGTATTCAACCCCTGTGTTCAGGCAGAGTTTTTTACAATTGCATTTATTTTTACTATTGACCGAAGTGGTATTTCGTTTTTAAGAATGTGTTTACCAGAAATCACATTTTCAAGGCTGCTACTATATTAGGATCTAGAGCAGCCATACTCAACCTTTTTTTCCTCCGGGCCGCATTCCAATTTTTGCTTCTCTGTGTGGGCCGCAACATATTTATAGTAACCTGTAAATGAAGTACATACTATATATACTACATACATATGTATGTATTATGATGTCAAAGTATTTTATTTTTATTTTCTTTGGAGGGCCAAATTCTGGAATTCAAAATGAGCGGCGGGCCGCAAGTAAAATACCATTTTTATATGTAGACTATTTGTTATCATGAAAAAAAACAATCCAATTGGAGGAATGGAACTGATTTACGTGTTTTAATTTTTTTTTAATTCAGGTGCTAATTATGTAGTTGAGATTCTAAAACTGCTTGTAAATGTTCATAGGTGATGTTTAATCATAAAGTTTTTATTGAGGTTCATGATTGTAAATGTTTGTTCACATATATAGGTTGATCCAAAAATAACGATTTTTTTTTAAATTCCCTAGGGTACTCAACGTTGTACCCACCACCACCCGCTACGGCTTCACACTCTTTTATAGGGTGTATTCCGTAGCGTAACAACGTAAGTCGTGTTCAAAATTTTGCCAGAAATGTCCCGAGAAAAAATTCTTCAAGACTTGGTTGCATGCACTACAGTGTGATTATTACATTTATTTTTAATCTTTTTTTAAAAAGGCGTTAAAAGATAAAAACGTGAATCTTTTTCAAAAATATGATATTGCTCGCAGGCCGCCGAAAAATACGGGCGGCATGCGGCCCGCGACCCTCAGTTTCCCCGTGCCTGATTTACATGGTCGAAATCTTTCATAGAAATATGACGAAATTATAAAATCACGACAAGGGCTGATTGTTACAAAAGTTTGTCTAATGAATTTGATTATCTACTGAGTTGAGTCTTCGGTTTGACATTTAAGTAAGCTTAAGTATACCAGTTAAGATGAAGATGATGGGGTTATAAATGACGAACCAGTTGGCGTATTTATTTTTTACAAACAATTAGCTTTATCGATGCGAGCGGCTTAAGGGTTGAACAAATAGTGACGACGTATAATAATAATAACTAGCTGTAAGCCCGTTGACCTCAACGGGGGGGATTTTCGTTGCATTTTTAAGTAGTGAGAAAATTTACTGGCGTGAAAAATAAATTACAAACCTATTTATTGAATAAGCCAGAAATTCTGATAGTAAAAGAAATATATCTCGGGGCATATATCGACAGCCGTGCCCTGCAGTATTTAAATTATAAATTATTTAATTTTTGGAATAATGTTTAAGTTTGCTAACAATTAGTTTTCGTAGTAGCAGAAATAGACCTCGTATATTATTTAATTTTTGGAATAATGTTTAAGTTTGCTTACAACTATTTTTCGTAGTAACTGAAATAGACCTCGTAAATTAATTAATTTTTGAATAATGTTTAAGTTTGCTAACAATTATTTTTCATAGTAGCAGAAATAGACCTCGTAAATTACTTAATTTTTGGAATAATGTTTAAGTTTACTAACAACTATTTTTCGTAGTAGCTGAAATTTCGTAAATTATTAAATCTTTAGAATAATGTCCAAGTTCGCTAACAATCATTTTTCATAGTAGCAGAAATCGACCTCTTCGCATATATCGACAGCCCTGCAGTTTTTAAATTGTAAATTATTAAATTTTAAATCATTTTTCGTAGTATATATATTTTATTCAACTAATATATTTCGTAGAAGAAGAAAAAGACCCGAGTACATTATTTGTACGAACACATTTGTGATTTGTGATTATTATTTTATCGACTATTAATATATAGATTGTTTCGCGTGCAGCCGAATAAAAAAATATTATTATTTAAAATATCTATGTCTTGTACATCAATATTTTTATAATGCGATGTAGCAGAGGTCTTGTAAAACTTAAAAGGGCAATAAAAATGGCTATTATTGGTATTAGAACCAACTTGGCGCTTTGGGATAATGGCCAAAATGTAAAAAGGATATTATAATATCCATCAAACTTGAGGAAAAACTTTTGGTAAAACCGCGCGAATGGAGAAATGAATGCATATTTATAAATTTCAAAAAACGCCAAATCTGAATTTTATTGCTATTATTGACGACCCCGATTTTGAATATTTCGACGCCGCCAACCAATAAAGCACTGACTGACATTTTTTAATTTTTTTGTGAGTGAGGAATATAATGTTATTTACTAATAATTGATTAATATGAATTTCTAAAATTTTAAAGCTAGTCATTTTCAATAGATTATTTTTTAATTAATTATTTTTAAAAAAACGTGAATTTAACTCTTCTGTGACATGAGAAACAATTGAGATACCGTTTTATTCTATGCGGGTGTTTTTTGTACATACATACATATATTCAACGAAATATAAATTATAAAATAATATTGTTAAAATATTTAGCGTTAAACATTGAATTATTTAGCTTTCTTAAAAAATAAATAAATTTCTATTTTGGTAAGTGGTGTAGATCGTGAAAAAATATTATGTGTATACATCGCTTAATTAAAACGAGATTCAATGCGTGTTTCTAGAATGGGAGCATTATAAATTGAATAAATATCATTATAAATGATGTCTTATTATACTGAGACGTTATCCAAATTCTAGTAAGCTTTATTTTATCGCTTAAACGATTTTTTTATACAAAAAAATCGTTCAACAATATAAATGAATTGCCGATGGTTTGATCTTAATTACTGATTACTTTTCATGTGTTAATTTCCAATTGGTGATGGAAAAGAGAATATTTTTTTTCTATACAATTTTACTTAATGATAAATAATAGTTTCGCTAATCTTAAGCATTTATATATTTAGAGTATTCACGTGGGAAAGAAATAAGTAAGTATGCATTGCTTTAATACACATACATAAAAAATGTACCTGTCCCAGAGTCAACACATTTCACTGCCCTAAATTTTACTCTAGCAGGAAAGAAATGAGAGAACCTAAGAAAGCTGTTTTAAAAGTGAGTGAGGAAATTGCTTTTTTGAAAGGGGGTTACCTACTCCTGTATCAAATTGTCCTTGATAATAAAGTATATGGATTTAATATTGGTACAATAAAAGGACGTAACGACACAAAAGTGTACAAAATGATGCATTTAATTAGATGAGTGTACTGATGAGTTAGGTGTCAAGGTTCAAATCCGATATCGATATTGATAACACAAAAAAACAAACAAATACTATGCACTTTTCTATTATATTTAGATATAACAAATCTAATTTATTTCTCTCCAGGAAAACATTTTTCTGTCAACGTTCGCTTATTCACTGCAAATAGGACATCACAACAAATATGCACTCCGTAATTTGATCATCGATACTGTGATTTCATTATAATGTTTCAGTATAGTTGTTACAGACCAATGCAGTAACTAAAGAAATTTGTAACGGCCGTTTATACATATAATGCAATGGTTAACAAACGATAGGTGCCCAAGGGCTCGAATCCTCTAAAAAACTAAACTGGGTGATCATGACGACAGGATACTTGGGCACCTGCATATTTAGCATACCACATTTCTTTTCCTTACAACATAATAATATTACTATATTGTATTTTTTTCTCTCACACTACAGTTTTGTTTATCATATTCTGGTCCCTGCTGAATATAATTTTAATGCTATTCGGGTACATGAAATCAAAACGAAATAATTTGCGATTCCTTCAAAAGTTTTTATTTTAAATTTGTTGTTTGTCGACTGTCGACTGTTTAACCTTGAGTAACCCAAGAGAATGTATTTAATTAATTAATTTTAAATCCTAATATATTTTTTATTCCATTTCCGCTCTCAATATGGATTCCTAATTGAGGTGTCTCCGCAGGAGTTGTTTACGAGAACTGCTTGTTACTCAGTTGTTCAATCAATGATTTTTTCTAAGAGATTAGGGATAGAAAGAATAAGGCAAGGACAGAACTTGTGGCTCGCAACACTCCCTTATTTTAGGATTAGAGTGGGGGAGGGGAGAATTTTCAGAATATTAAAATTGTCCCAAAAATTGAAACGAAAACAAAAGTTTTGCACAGAACGGCTTATTAATTAATATTGACACTAAAACCATATCGCGATTATAGAACCATTTTTTAAATGAAAATATTATATTTCTTTTGAAAAAAATGTCTTCGAATATAATAAGCGGTTGCGGGTATAAAAGCTTTGAATATAACTGGAACAATATTTATTAATAATTTAAGAAAGTAAGTATATTTATTTTGATACGAACAAAGCAAAGTATGCCAATTGTTCATTTGAAATACATTATGTAAATAATGTGTAAATTTAACACTCATTAAAGCAATGTTGCAATTAATATTTACTAAGATATCGTTATCTGTACAGAATAGTTTTCTTATCGTAAAGATCGTTTACATATTCAGAAAAGAGCTCAAGCAAAGGGTTGCTTTTGATAGGAAGAAATTTTATTTCGATTCTCTGTCACTTTATAATAAATACTGATAATAAATAATTGTTATGTCTCTTTAAATAATCTTACGCAGATAGCATTATCAAAATTCCAAGACGCGTAAACATTAACTGTGGGAATCAAGGTTGCCAAATTTTCAAGTCAGTCTATCGGGATGTTATGTAGTAAAAAATGACGATTTTCATGTTGCGTATTGGTATTAATTGAATCTGTTCATTTTGCTAAGCTACTGTTGAAATTAGAAATACTGGTTTGATAAGATAGGTCTACGAATAAAGCGTAGGAAATCTTCTATTGAACAAAATCCTAAACAGTTTATTTCCGCGTGACAGTCAATATATTTTTTAATCCATATCCGCTCCCTATGCGGAGCATATGGTCACCACGAAGCTCCTCCACAATTCTCTATCTCCAGCCAGTCTCCTCGCCTCCTCCCAGGTCATCCCAGCGTCCCGCAACTCCGCCGAGTACATCCTGTGGATAGTCATCAGTGGCCTTCTACGACGCCGGGATCCATCCAGCCGGAAGAAGAGACAGGCAGGGTTCAGGCTCTCTTCAGGCATCCTCAACACGTGTCCAAGCCAGGTCCACCGCCGTTTCTTTATTTTGTACGTGATAAGAGGCTGGTTAGTCCGCTCTCTTATCTCCGTATTCCTGACAAAGTCAGACCATTTCACCCCTAGCATTCGTCGCAAGCATCTGTTTTCGAAGCACAGTATACGGTTACTCTGCGCTTTCGTAATGTGCCATGATTCGCAACCGTAAAGCAGCACTGTCAAGATACATGCGTTGAATAGGAGGCACTTGGTTCTGACCGAGTACAACCGTGAGTCCCAGACTTTCCGCATTGAGTTAAAGGTTGCTCCAGCTATCCCTAATCGGATCGCGAGCTCTTTACACGGATTGCCATCTCCCTTGATGTGTACCCCCAGGTACCTGAAACTGTCGACTCTTTCGATGTTTTGACCGGCACTCGTCAAAGGGTAGTGTGGGTCCGGACAGGCACTGTTGCAGAGTACATTGGTTTTACTCGCATTGATTTTAAGACCGATGCGATATGAGTTTCTCTGCAGTCTATCCATTGTCTCTTGAATACCCTCGACAGATTTATCAAATATAACAGCGTCGTCTGCATACTCGAGGTCGCATAGCTTTAGATTGGGGGCAACGGTCACACCTCGGTCAGGTGGAATTGACTTCCTCAGAATGAAGTCGAAGATTATAATGAAAAGGAACGGAGCTAAGACGCAGCCCTGTCTGACCCCGGTTGAGACCCCAAACCATTCAGTGGTTATATCACCGATTCTTATGCAGCATTCGCTCCCCTCGTGCAAGCATTTGATGATGGCAACAATCTTGGTTGGGATTCCGTACAATTTTAATATGTTCCATAGAGAAGGCCGGTGCGGACTATCAAAGGCCTTCTCGTAGTCTACAAAGCAACATGCCAGCGAGTTTTTGAATTCGTTGCTTTGCTGAAGAAGGCACCTAAGATTGTGTATTTGGTCCGCGCAGGATCGGCCAGGTAAGAACCCGGCCTGGTTTTCCCTGAGCCTTCCCGTTTTTTAAGCGCTGCACAGCCGAGGAGATCTCAGCATGTGTCGGCGCATAGTCAGGAATGTTCGACGCTCGAGGAATTTCCGTAATTGTGGCTTCATTGGGTATATCAAAGGGGTCCGAAGGAGGGGGGCGGTTAAGCACCCCGCAGAAATGATCTCTCCAGATCTTTTTGACACGCTCTACGTTCGACTCTATCGTTCCGCTGGGACTGCGGATAGGCCCCGCGGTTGGCAGCCGTCTGCCGCAAATTTCACGTGTTATTTTGAAAAGTCTTCTTGTGTCATTCCTACGTGATGCCACTTCTGCTGCTTCGATCTGCTTGTCCAGGAATCGGCGTTTATCGAGTTGCACAGACTTTTTGACTATCTTATCCTGGAGTTGATAGTTAGTCCGACGTTCCTCGACTCAATTTGGGTTCGTCTCACTGTCCCTCAGTGCTTTACGCCGGGCTCTCTCTTCAATATTCTTCCACGTGTTGTCAGACATCCACTTTGGCTGGGTACTTTTTCTGAATGCAAGCACCTCATACACCTCCAATAATCTTAAGCGGAAATAATGATATTTAAACTATTTTGATATTTTAAAGCGCTTCTTCTATTCATAATTAAAATTAAAATTTCTGTGAATCGGTCGAAAAATAAAAAATAAGTGATTCACGAATATCTTACCTTTAAGGTGTTCTCTGTCAATGCTCGTTGGGAAGGAACACTCTTTTGTAATTATTCCACAATTATTTATTATGATCAGTATCGGTTTCGCTCATCACTGGCATTGACCAAACATTTTCAAATAATAAAATTCTCTATGTACGTCTATTGTTAATAAAAACAAAAGCAAACATAGCATCGTTATGTATATTCAGCCTCTTTCCATAAAGCAATGATGGCCAAGAAAATAAACAAATTCAATCATCACGTTTTTTTATCATGCGGCAGAGACGGGTATTTTTAGTATCTATTTTTCCGATTTTAACATTTTAAAATGTTTAATTTTAAATGCTATATTTTTCATATAATCAACTATTTTCATACGTTTTAACATCATTTATTACATTATGCATATAAAAATATTTATATTTTTTTATAAAAAAATAAACATAACAAAACATTACGGAAAATACAGAAACAAAAACATTAATGTAGGAATGGTGATCCATTTTCTCGGCAAATGTCTGGTAAAACAACTCAAGTTCACATTACTGGTTAAGTTATAATATATTTTATGAAACATTATCATTAAAAGATATATAAAAAGATAATATGAATAAATATGTTATTACAAAAATGCACAAATATAACGTGAAAGTAATATTTTTTTCATTTAAGCTTGAAACACTAAGAAGATTAATTTAAAAAAAAGAGAGACGATCTGTTACAACTAAATAATCTACACTATTAACCGGACACCATATTGATTTCATAGCGGCACACCCAAACTCTTCGTATAACATTTTTGTGGCCAATCATAACTGCAATATATCTGGTTTTAATCCACACTTATATTATTTAAATGTTGTTTAATTTTATGCCTTTTCCTTTTTATGCATTGACTCTATGTTAATGATTTAAACAAAGGTAGACTTTTTAAATGATGAAACTGTTGATTTCGTGTTCATTTATTACTTTAATACCTGTATAAATATTGATTTATAAATGGTGATATTTTTTAATCATGTTTCATTTTGAACCTGCTACATCTGTGGCTAAGAATCCATTTGGATTGAAAAGTTTACCTATTGTTTCGTTATAAAAATTGGTCTTGTTCAACATTGTATGAGATTCAAGTTTATAAAGACTTTTCTTTGCAACCATTTTGAAATACCGAAAAAACATCCCGATTTTTGTGATTTTGGTAATGGTAGTAACTAGTCAATTGGTTTCAACAGAAAAACTTACATTATTTTTCAAGCGACGTTTTATGTCTTCAATTTTTAAATGATATATATACATTTTTTTTATCCATGTTCGCTTTCAATGTGGAGCTTACATAGTTAGGACAGGACTAGTGGTTGGCTAATCACTCTCGCTACGCCCCGTTTTTTTAGGATTGGAATGGTGGGTGAGTTTTATTTAGACAATACAAAAATTCATGGCTACGAACAGAAATCGATTAATCGAGTGAAAAAATGATGCATCTCTGCTCGACTATTTAACTGGATTGTGATTTCTTTGCTAAAGGATCGCTCATACTGATGATAGTTCAAAAAAAATAGTAGAATATAAACAACAAATGCGTCATTACGATAAATGGGATGATTTGAAAATTTGGTTCAACTCGTAAAACACCGAATTCTAAAATTATTGGTTAGTCAAATTTTAATTGTTCAAAATTTAAATTACATGGAGCAGACAATTAATTTGAATTAAAATACCATTGACAATCACTAGTTCCTTAAATGACTCCAGGTAAAATTACGCGCTTAATACAAAACCGAAAAGTTAACATTTAAATTTTTCAAAAATATATCAAAACCTAACAAAAAGTATGTATGTATATTCCATATATATTATTTAATTTATTTGACATAATGTGCCATGCAAATCTTGCGAAATACGTACTAGCTTTTCCACGAGTCACGGAAATTACACTCAAGACCAGTGGCGTAGCAAGAAATTTGGTGCCCTCGTGCAAACATCACGCATGACCCTTCTAAGCGATTTGTTATATCGAGTATGTGGAAATTTTCTGTTCTATTTTTGCTGGGCTTTCATGCGTTGGAACACCTTCCTAAGAGGTGGCTACGCCGCTGCTCAAAACCCGATAAATTCAATGACGATATTTCTGTTTTTTTTTTTGCTGTAATTTGCAGTTGCAGCTCTGCGTCCTAGATAAGTGAGAGAGTGTTTAAACTAGAATTTAATCCGACTCGATGGCTTTTCGTATAAGCGTGATCTATAATAACAGAGCTTTGGCAATTTCGCAAAGGCTTTATTCGATGGGAATAGGTGACGGAAAAAGTCTTAACGGTCATCTTCGCAATAAACAATTTTCCGGAAGAAGTACCTAAATGAAATAATTTGTGAATATGGAAATTCTAATAAACTTGCGACGAATGATGCAATGTAAATATTTTCAGTGGGTCGGAAAAACACAGGGGTCCGTGAAAATTATTTGTTCCTTAATAAATTAATATTGCCGCCTGTGTGGTCGAGTGGTCAACGTCGTTGGCTTCGGTTACGGAGGGCACGGGTTCAAATCTCAGTACGGACAGTTTTATAAATAATTTTTTCAATTGATTTATGAATTTCTGTTCGAAGGCATGGATGTATGTGATGTCTTGAATTCCCCCCTCCCACCCATCATATACTATGCACAGGCGTATCGAGAGCGATTAGCTTACCACTTGTCCTGTCCTAGCCCTTTCCTTCTATTCCTACTCTCTTTGGAAAAAGAGAGGTTGAGCAACTGAGTAACATGCAGTTCCCGTAGAAACACTTCTGTTGAGATAAACTCAATTAAGAGTCCATATGCTCCGCATTGGGAGCGGACATGGCTTTAAAAAAAACAATATAATTTCAAGCACTCTATTTTGAATGGTGCAGGAAAATTAAATGAACCATTTTTTTTTTATCAAATCAAATCTTTTTATCTGTGTTGGCCATCGAAAAATTTACCGATGTTAACTTTTCGGAATAAATGATCTACACCTAGCACAATTGTTATTACATTTCAGATCAGAAGTAATACAAGTAATTTACATTAACACTCTGGAGACTAGGATGTAAATATAAATCTGTCGATTGTGCAGGCCACAAAAGTTATGGCTCCCATTTTGTATAAAGTTGACTTGACCTCATGACTTTATTCTCTTTTCGCACGAATTTTGTTGTTTACAAAGATTAATCTAATTGTCTTATATCTAAAGCGTTCTCAAGTTATCTACTGTGCATATTAATTAATAAAGCTTTTGTATATTTTCTAAAAGAAAATTTAATAAACGACAAAACAAAACAATTGCGGACCGCCATTTAATTCAAACGCACCGTTTACCAAAAACGTTTTTGTTTTAAATTAAACACAACGAAGTAGGAAAGTACAGTGCATAAAATATATGGTCCCATGTTTTACTAGGCCTTGAATATAACACGAATGATATTCACGAAAAAATTTTAGAAAATGTTTTGCTTTAAATTTGGCCTAAGACTGCTGATTCGTCGACAGGCATATACTAAAATTATGTTAATATTATAAGTGTACAGATTTAACACAGTTTGGGAACCCTCACTGAGGGTCAAGGGTCGACAAAACGCGATAAAGTAACCTGGCAGTAGGAGCAGAATTATTGAATAATACTGCGTCCATTAAAATTTTGAGAAGTGTATAGTCATCTCTCTTCGAGGAAATTGATAAAGAAGATGAAATTAAGCAAAACAGAATAAACTTCATAACATGGCATATTATCACAATATTATATCGTCTCCGTTCTACTTAAACTAAAGTCATATTTATACCAAGATGCTCAAATATTTGTTTTAAAATGTTTTCAGGTATATTTCTAAGAAATGAAAATATGTATTAAAAATATAATAAAAACACTTTTATATGCTCTTTAATTGGACTACAAGTTGTATTTTTTTCAACCAAATCCGCTCAAAATTTGGAGCATATGTATTTCATATAGAACTTATATAACTCAACAGATGTTTTCAACGAGAACTGCTTGTTACTCCATTTTTCAAAGGGAGTGCGGAATATAATGATATGGCTAGGACAGAACTATTAGTAAGGTAATCGGTTTCTTCTATTACCGTTTTTAGGATCGGATAGGTGGAAGAGAACTTTTAAAATCACATATATCAATGCTTTCGACCAGAAATCAACAATTCGATAATTATTTAGCGATATTTAAATTGAATATTGTTTACTAATTGTATACCAGTTTCCCATTTTTGCTCTTTGTAACCCTGCTGATAATCCTTGCTGAGCGGCACTATAAATTGACTTTACAATAACATAATATTACTTAGCTGTAAATCTGTCACTTTTATCATCAAACAATAAACTAATATAAGATGGAGCATCGATCAAATATAATACATTTGAATTATACAGCTAGTGTTCATTTTTTGACAAAACAAAATTATAAAAAGGATAAATATAGGACCTTCTCTTTAGCCTTAACTTAATTACTGTAGAGCTTTCCTTCAATAGAAAAAGCATCGTTTCGCTAGTGTCAAAATATGAAATTATAAAAGGTCAAAGTTTTTCATCGAATAAGCTCAAGAATTACAATATTATTTTAGTAAAATTGACGAAGATATTATACAACTAATTCAATTTTTTGGCGTAACTAGACTATACTACGAATACTTGCTAGCATTACTTGTATTTATTTTGTTTTTATACTCCATTAATCGCTATATTTTTTCTTATACATGAACTGAACAATAATTTTACAATAAAAACACTTTTTCTACTGATTCCATGTTATTTATTATAGACCAAGAGCGGCTAAGCTGACCTTGAGTATTATCAACCGATGACTTATAAAACGATACTTTAGACGAGACTAAACGAGGGTTATTTATGAAAAATTTTGAGCTATTAACAAGGTGTAAAAAACAATCGATGTATGAAATGTGTTCAAGAAATTTTAAAATATCTCAATGTTTGCCACATTTAGTTATTTTTACTCATTGTTTTTGTTTAAAAAAAAAAGGTGCCGAAACTCACTTCGTGTCAAGCTTTTTACTAATGATTTTATTCCTAATCTATGTATGTTTCCAATCTTCCCACATTTTCTAATGGAGGTTTTCCAACTGAAGTTTTTTTTAACAAGAACTGCTTGTTACTCAAAAAATTTTTTAAACAATATATCAAGCATTAGACCCTTGGTTCTGGTCACAGAGTGGGTCTATGGACCTGGTATTGTTTTGTATTATAACATAAGCTTATGAGTGTTACGGTACCCGTCACATGACATTCAAAAGGAACCTTAGATAGCGGAAAACAATCAATGGTTTCCAAGAAAAATAAACGTTTTTAAAGCAAAATAAAATTTTGCTAATATTGATTTGAATCATTAAAAATGCCGAGAAAAGGGTGCCGGAACGCTGTTCCACCAAGTTACATGGGTAGAATAACGCCTTTCCACCATAAATTGACAGTGATTTTATTAAATATACGTATACCTACCATGGTATACTTTCAATTATTATGAAATCGTAAGTTGCTAATATATTTATAAATATTTAATAAATTTTCAAAAGTCACTTATGTCACTTTTGAGGCCAATTTAGTGACGTAAGGCTATCGAAAAATACTCTTGAAACGATAGAAAGTGTCCATAATAAAAAATTTGCAATATTACTGTATACATTTAATGTATAAGGTATAAAAAGTATTAGCAATGATTTTTTTAACTTTTCGGGTGAGACACTAAGATTATGATAACTGATAAGCTATGACCTGAAGAAGGATCATATGCGAGTATTATCATTCTTTATGACGAAAGAAAATGTACTAACGTCTGCACTATTCGGTCATTTTTATTGGCAACATGCGCCGACAAAACTGTCATAAATTAAAAAATCTTTTAATTAAATACATGCTGTCGAAAAACTTTTAACTGACGCAATTTAAGTACATATATTCGGAAGGTTGATAAACGTTAATTACACAAATAATATTTAGTCAATGATAATCCAGTTAATCTATGCTTTATGTTAATACTTTGATTTTCGGACACATGGTTCTAGCTTATTATTTTTTAATCATACCCGTTTCCTATTTGGAACAAACGGCCACTACACGCAGTGACGTTCCTCGGGCTACGTGCCGCCTCTAGGCAGAGCTTAAACTAGCGCCCTTACTTTTTTTTCAAAATAAAAATATGAAATGCTTACAGTCATAAGTGTTATTTTTTTTCATTATTCTAATAATACATATACAAATATAAAAAAAACCGAGTCCTCTACTCATCTACGTAATCAAAAAAAATATTAAAATTTGTCCCTTAAGTGATTTTATGGCCCATGTCATTTCCGTTCAAATTTACGTCAAAACTGATGCCTATAGTGCCGTAATGTCATATTTAATGAAGGGTTTTGACATAAATTTAACAACTGTTTACCCATTGGTCATAATATTATTACTATTGAAAAAAAATTTGACACTGTGGCATCATATTTATTACATACCAAATTCATGTGTCAAAAATATTTAGCCATTTTAAAAATGTATTCTATGATCATTTGCCGCTCTCTAAGACTTGCCGCCCCTAGGCAACTGTCTACTCGCTTGTGCCCACGGGACGTCCCTGACTACACGATTCCTTTAAGATTCTTTATCCCTCGCCAGTATTTTTGGTTCTTCACAGGTTAACACACATGTCCGAGCAACATCCAAGTTGGATCATCCAACGTCTATATTAGACGTAATAAGGGACCGGTTAGTCCGCTCTCTTATATCCGAGTTCCTGACAAAGTCAAGCCTTTAATATTCGCCTGCATTATTCATAATGGATCTTCAAATAAAAAAATTGAAAGAGCATTTTAGTGCTAAATAGTCATGCTTGTTCTGAACATTTCCCAATAAAATAATATGTGTAAAATTAAATGTGACTTTTTTCGTGTGAAGATTTTCACTAACTTCTGAGAGCTTTGTAAAAAAATATCAACTTTTACAGTAATTCGTAAACTTTTATGTAATTAAATCTTTGGAATTAAAACAAAAAAAGAAATGTTTTTATTTATTTAGAGCAATTTAAGCCTGAATTTGTTTACATCTTTCAATATTTAAAATTATATCTTCATGGAACGAATAAAATGTTCTGGTTTTGCTTAGATATGGAAATGATTTCATCGAAAGATAAGTAGTTCAAAAGTAGTTCAAAACATCGAGTTTAAAAATCGTATTTTATTTCACTAACTATTTTATTAACTTAAAAGCATCAAAATATTTAAAGCAGTATTGATAATACGAATAATTAGCATTTCACATCGATACATAATGGAAATAACTGGCGCACTATCCTATCATATCGAAACACCCCCACCGCATACGGATGCTATCATCATCCCCACTTTAACGGGAGTCAATCTATAAAAGACCAAATCGGATTCGCGCACGACACTTTGCCGTGGTAAGTCTCACGTGCAGTTAACAACTTCGATCAACCCAACACCGGGTCGATCTTGAGGACGGTTCACACCGCCACTTCGTAAACGTCAGCGTGACACAATAGTCGTATTGTTTGTTGCCACGATGGCAGGATACTCTCGGCCAAAGATGGCCACCTTCTTCTTTCTCTTCAGTTTGGTGTTTTTGTTCCTGCAGGTCGACGCAAATGGTAAGTGGACATTTTCGCAAACTTTAAAAAGAACATAAAGCTCATTTACAATGTGTTCTGTAAATTGAAGGAATTTTTGATAGAACTCAATTCGCCAAAAAAAAATTTACAGTGTATATTTTTAAATGGTAATTTATATTAAGTGTAATTTTGGACTCACAATTTTTGAAAGAATATTGCATGTTTAAAATTTAAGGATTACATATTGATTCTGACCCACTTTACTTATCATCTCTTGACAGCACCAGTTTTCCGATAAAACCCTATTTTTTTTCAATTTTTGTTTAACTGTTACACCACCTTCAACCACGTTTATTTTTATTCAATTATGAGTAAATTATATCTGTAATAAATAAAGCTGTCTTTCTGGAAAATCAATACACTTTATTTATGAAAAAAGTCTTTTAATTGCAATCCAAATATCATATCTTCATGATTTAAGCTTTCCAACTTTATAATTTGAAATGATTATCAATAAATAAAATTAACCTTAAACAGACCACTAAATTTAACATTTTATTCAATTTTAACAAATGTGATTGTTTTATCTAAATCATAATTCTATTTTTAATCACGTTTGTAGTATTCTACCACCTTTATTTAAAGCCATACCTCCTGTTTCACAAGTATTATTTATTTAAGTAAGTAGATAATTTACCAAAAGCTTGAACAAATCATATTTATTATTCGCGTACTATCTGAAGTAAAAATAAGTAAGCCAATAAAACGAATAAAGTGACGGAATTGCTAAATAATCTGTGATATCTTGATCAATAGTGTGAATATGCCTTTACTAAAAAATATGAATACACATACGGTGCAAATATTGGATAAATTATAACCGATAATAAAAAAAAATATCATATTAAAACATTAAGTCATATTTTACAGTTTTTTAAAAACAAATCAAATTATATACGCCACAATGGTTTTGTCTGTACTATTTCCCGACTTGTATAAATCTTTTTAATCTTTTGGCTGCCGCAGAAAAAATCACGTTTGTACCGTTTCTGCAATTGACGAAAAAAACAATCCATCCGAAAATATGAAGATTCTATTAAATGATTATTCTATCAAAGTTTTGTATAATTTTATGAATATTATGAACTGGATTTTTGAAAAACGTTTAATATATAAATCATTTGTTTGAATGAAATTCCGTCTTGGAATAACAATTTATATTGATGGAAAGTACAATCATGTAATTATGTTTGTAGTATATTTACTTATCACAAGTAATCCGTGAACAACTGGTTCATTTAATAATGTTCTTATGGATTTATCCTACTCAAATGCATGACATTGATGATTCTTTTAACGAGTAGTATTAAATATTATGAATTTTAAATTTGAATTGTTGAAATTTCCACTCTTGTTGTCACTAATGACTCGGGTTTCATATCTTCCGATTTTTCGACGGTTTCGATATCTTCAGGCATTCAAGTACACGGATGAACTTGGTGTACAAAATATTAATATTGCTATCCTAAATTAAAAGCTTGGACGTGATTGACGTTTCCATCACATCTTTTCAACTCTTGTTCCAATTTTATACGATTTTGAGTGGTTGGATACTTATATATTATATTGTTGTATATCTCTAACCCTTTATTTATATCTTCAACTCTTTAGGATAGTAAGATTGATATTTTATATTTAGTTTTTGATGCACTTTCAATGTGATACGGCTATAAATAGGTTAATGTAGGATATTTTGTTAGATGGGGACTTTTTTTAGTTTCCGCAGTCTCTGTCAAAAGACTATAACTCCTCGTATCTGAAAGAGTCGACGGGAAGTCGATCAATTCATTAAAAGCAATCAAATTGTTAGTTATAAAAATGCATCAATTGAAACGTGTGCGGTATGAGCTCTGCATGAATGCAGGGTGTTTCGAAAAAATCGTTTTTATCGATAAAATGTCACGTTGATCATCTCCTTTGTTTTTTTTAATATAAAGAAAATTAAGTGAATATTTTATGTTGAAAATTAATCTTTGAATCTCAAGACATACTACAGGTCTTAACATACGTTTTATTACACATTTGTTTTTAAATAAAATACTGACGCACCTATTGCGTTTTTTTTTAATCTACAGCCTAAAAAGAATTAGAATTACCCTTAATTTTTATCATCTTATGTTGATAAAGATGTACCATTCAGCATAACCGTTATTACCTTATTATTTTAAGGTTTCTAATGAAGCATCTTAACAAAAGATGTTTAATTATAACTGTAAAAAAAGTTACACAGCTACCTTTTTTAAACGTTAGTAAGAGTTAAAAAATCATATAGGGAGTGTGGAAAAGTATCAAAAAATGCAGAGACCGTGCTTTTATAATAGAAAGTCTACCATATTAAGTTTTTCTAAAATTCGAACCATTTTTCTCGCCATCAAGTTGGTTGAAATTATTCTGTTACCAATCAGATAATTTAACAGTGAAATAATTGCCGTATTATATTTGAAATCAAGGAATATGATTTGCATTTGAAATTGAATTTTAAATTGTTTATACTAATAAAATTTTAGGGAAATTTTAAAGTAACTGTCATACTTTAAAGTATTTTGATAGTTACGAGCATTTCATCTTCATTGTCGTTTCGCGTATCTGGCGTAATGAACGTTTCGTTTATATATTTAATATTATTCTATGCACCTTTCCGAGGGAGACAAGTTAGGGAAAAAAGTTGTACTCTTGTAAAGAAGCATTAAAGTATTGAAAAACAATTAGACCAAACCCGCCGGGACATTGCCACCAAGATATGGCCGCCACAACAAATTCGTTAAGACCAATAGAAATAAGAAGTGAGACAATTCTGCTTACATTATATTATATTTTAGATACACAAATAACATACAATCAAAGATATAATCGTACAAGTAAAGTTAAATTATTTAAATTTTAATTCTAATATTGTGTGCCAACCTTCTTAATTTTTTTTCAATTAGAAATACTAGATACCAAACAAAAGCATTGACTCTTGCAGTCTTTCGTTAAGTTTTATATACTTAAACTTTGACGTAATTGGTAAGCGGACTAAATCTCAAATTTCACTTATTATCGTGAATATGTAAATTTATATCGATAAGCAATTAAAAAAACCAAAAAAAACACTTAACATATGTTTTCCCTTTTCCGGCGGTTCTGTCTCAGCGGATTTGTCCAGGCGGTATTTACGAGAACTTTTTGGGGCAGATTTGTTTTGGCGGTAATGTCTTGGCGGAAATGTATTGTCTATTCTGTTATTTTTTCTTTGATCGAAGTCAACATGTTTTTCATTATATGACCTACTTAGAAGTGAAGTGGCTCAAGTGGTATTTTGGGAAAAATGCGTTAGATACGTTATTATAATAATAATATTCTTCATGTCTTTAAATATCGAAGTGTGATGTGAGATTAGTAAGTGCACAGTGCAATAATGTTTTCTCCATAAAATAAATATATTCAATCCACAAAAATACTAAGTAAAGACACGATTGTGCCTAAAAAACCAATTGTTTTACCATTTTTCTACTTGGCTCATTTTACTTCTCAGAGGCTCATATATAAATATAAACGTTCATAAATTCCGGCTTTTAATATAAAAACGACTCTTTTTTGTACAAATTGTTCAAATAATATCCTTTTGACCCTGTATACTTCATATAAAATGAAAATTATCGAAAACTGCTCAATGAGTTATATTCTAACTATCAAATTCGCAGGTAAGGCAAAATTTGAATTTAATCCCCTGAATTTTTAATCCATCTCGCATTTCATGTATGCTTGAATTAGTTTTTTTTATTATTATTTTATGATAATCTTTTGGCGCTATTTCATCAACACTGGACAGAATATTAAACTCGGTCATACAATGTTATACTATTTTGAATGCAATTTTAGCACAATTGAAATGATAAAACCTTACCCTAAGTCATAACACAATATCTACGTATAGCATTAGGTATCAACCAGTCGAACTTGCCCGAAAGCAATATAGGGATAAATACAATTTTCATTGAATAATTGAGCAATCATGGTATTGTTTATACCTCGTTCGGTCATTGGTAGATTGTTCCACGTTACGAATTGAAACTTGCAGTCACAATATTATATTTATGTTCATGCTTTGATGTCTAGTGGGATTCGTTTTTTGTTTTAATAAAATATTTGCCATTTTTATTTTTTTATTTGGCTCTGGATCTCCTCGAGCAAATATAGATTAACTTTTTTCGAAGGAATTATTCCATTCAAATTATTTAAAGATCGCCTATCACACATTCGGTAAATTATTGAATAATCATCTGAGCTTTTTTCTCTACAGATATAATATTATTATTATATAGTACTTACTTAATTAATATAAGAAAAAACAAAGCTTGAGTGCTACAAGGATTATAAACTATAACTGAAAGCTATTTCGACATTAGTTATCGTTAGAGTTATATAGCACAATTTATATACCATATAATTGAAGTTATATTGTTAAAACAATAGTAAAATAACGTTTAAAAAAGTAGAGTTCTGACGTTGAAATGATTCCGAAATAGCCATCAACTGTATTTTATAATTAAACTATAACTAAAAGTTTTTTTCTCATAATAATGATTATATCCGACAATAATCACGATATACATGGACAAATCTGTGCTCAATAATTGCATTATAGGTAACTAAGGAAAAAAAAATTCAAAGATTTTTTTAAATTAAGAAAATAAACATATTTATAACTGTCACTTATTCCAATGGTTATGATTGGAAATCATTTTAAACCATTTGAAAAGTAAGCACTCACTACAAACCATAAAACAAGGCTCGCCAATATGGTTTTCAAGCATTTTAAAGTGTTTTCATGTTCACTGACATGTGAAACTCAAAAAGGGACCATGTAATGATTTAGAAGTTATAATTAGGTGAATTAGTTCAGCAATAATCAAGTCTTCATCCTTCTTTTATGCTTTTTTAGGTGTAAAAGGAGCATACTCGATCATTATTTAATTTTCTTTTTCTTCCACTTGAATAATCAATTATAGTTTTTCTTCTGAAAGTGAGCCTTCGATAAAATGTGTGAATGACAATTTTGACAGTGAATGTTATTTCCATATCACGTTGCGATTTTTTTTACTAACACAGTTGTAGACTCGTAATAATCTGTAGTATAAATCATAGTTTCTCAACCTTTTCGCGCCCGTGGCTCCTTTTGAGTCTCATATTTTTTGAAAATCGGGTATTGAAAGATTTCAAAATAACTTTCAATGTTTTGAACATTTTGCTCGCCAGGAATTTGCGGATTTCCCAAAATGAAAGATTTCAATGCCTGGGAGTTAATGGATATTTGCAAGTGGTCCCCTAAAACAGTGCTTTGGCTCCCCTAAAATTATTTTGTTCTCTGTGCCCCCCCCCTCCCGGTCGAGAAACCGTGGTGTAAATTTTATTAGTGACTCACTAGTGAGGATGCTATAAAATCGGCAAAATTTTTGACAAAATAGCAGTATAAAAACTAAAATATCAATTGCTTTGTCGCTTGGGAAAATATTCAGGAAGCGGAGTTTAGCAATTTCAAAATAAAATTTCTTTGTAACGTAACAAAGTTATTTGCAATTGTTAAATTCCGCTCGATAGATAAACCCAGAATGTCTCCAAATGGAGTTAACCGGTTTGGAAATAACGCAGGCAATATCCACCTTTCAGTGGTCGGCAAACTTTTTGGGCTCACGTACCACTAAATTCACAATTTTAATCCAGCTGACCACTAGCTAGATTTTTTTGTTAGATATTATATGTATATTGAAATAAAAGTGATCAAACGCGTCTAAAAATGCACCTAGTTCATAAAATAAAACTATTAATTATAAATGCTTTATTAATGTTTAATGTGATGAATGTTCCTGGATATTTGAAATGATAATATTTGGCTCCAATTAGGGCATCCAATCCAGGGATCCCGTTCAATTTTCAGATCCCGAAAATTGATACGAAATTGGCAAATCGAGAATTTCATATTCCTCGGTGAGCTAAAAAAAACGAGGTTCTGTGACAATCTGGGAAAAAGTATACCAAAACGAGGATTTCAAATTCCTCGGTGAGCAAACCTCAATCCCGGGATTGGAAAAAGGCTCCGGGATTGGATACCCTAGCTCCAATGATGTAACTTCAAGCCAGATAACTGAATGTATTACAAGCCGAGATCGATACCGTGTTTTAATTGCTGTGAAAGATGAAAAGGCCCTTTCGCAAAAATATTTTGTGGAGAATCGAATTAGAATTTTCATCAGAAGGATTAGGAAAATTAAAGTAATGTCAGATTTCTCTGCGGACCACCAAAATTTCTCGCGGACCACATTTTTCCGACCGCTGCATTATATTATGTAATATACATAATTATTAATACACACATTTTAGAACTTCGATGATAAAACAGAAATAGTTATTTTGTATATGAAGTGCTGAAACTCGCACCCCTAATAGACGAATACCTAAGTGCAGGGTATGACTTCCCTAATCTTTTGTATTTGCCACTTGCTATTATTTTTAATTTCCTTATCTTCTGTCGTCTTCCTTACATTCATTCACACGATTATAAGCTTAAGTATAATGCTACACATAGATGTACTTTGAAACATTCAACTAAAAAACATATTCAATCAAAGTATTTTTATAATTGCAAATAAAATAAATCATAAAAAATAATTAAATATAATTTCTTCCGAAATCTGATTAACCGTTGCTCGTGTGGCAACACATTTACAATAATAATAAAAAATTGACTTCACAACAACTACTTGCTGACTTATTTGATATTCTCAGTGATCCTGTGTGACCTTTTTTTATTTACATTGACCTGCAGCCAAACATTAAGTGATATTAACACTATCACTGTTATTTGATACTTTAAAGAGGCTTTGACAATAATTGAGGATATTATTTGCAAGCCCGGCTCATTCCGAAATTGGTGAAACGTAAGCCATGAATTTAATTTAGTAAATACAAAAACATTTTAAAAGTATTTTTAGAAGGCAATCTCAAAAATGGCTTGATGACATACAAAATATGATTCGAAAGTAATTTAAAACTAAAAATACTTTAAAATGTATATTATTTTACTTAATGAAAATCAAGTTTTGTTTTCCAACCATTTCGAAATGAGCCAGGTTTGCAAGTATCAATTGTAATCACTGTTTTTGCCAGAATATCAACCTCTTCAAGATCACTGGGTTATTTTGCGCTAAAGATGGCCAAGATCCATAACGGGCTACACAATCACTCTCCAGACACCTTGATGTATTAAAGATATATATATATTCTTTTTTATTCACGAACATTGTGATTTAATTTCTCAATCTAGACTTGAGGTTGAGAATGAACTTTTAGAGTGTAAAAGAAAAATCCACTCAACCGCTAGATGTATTATAATAAGACAAAACTTTTCGGGACAGTTTTTTTTAAGAATAATACAGTTACCTATATTTTCTCTATTGCTATTTATAAAATTTTCCTTTGAGACTTTTAAAATTATTATTAACATTTTAAAAAATATTCTTATGCTGAATGACAATATAAACGGGACGTCCCGTGGCTAGGGGCGGCAAGATCTAAGGAGCAGCAATTGATCACAGAATAAATTGTTTTAATGACTAAATATTATTGACACGCGGGTTTGGTTTAGAATAAATATGATGCCTCAATGTCTTCGATAAATAATGCTGAAAAATACATTTTCAACGAACAGTACTTTACTTCATCGCAAAAATATTAAATTAATAAAGGCGAGCGAAAATGGTCTGCGTGATAAAATGACTTTTTGAATCACATTTATTGGCGAGGATCTTTGTCAGTACACATATAATATGAATCTCCTGAAATTTAAGCACGCACATTAGAAGAGTATTCGATGTTACTATATGTTCATGTTTATTCCTATAATAATGGTAAATAATGAAAACAGTGTCAATTATACTTTTATAGCTTTAAACGTTTCATATGTAATGTAATTAAAAAAACAAAAACAGTAAGTGCGCTAGTTTAAACTCTGCCTAGGGGCGGCATATAGCTTAGAAACGTCACTGAATATAAATATAACATATATCATTAAATTGACCACCCGGACCACGGATATTATCAGTTGTCCAAATACAAACATGAAATAAATAACATTGTGGCATATATAATTATAGTTGACCTTTAACCGGGACATAACGTTAATTTATTACCTACGTGGTTGATAAGTAAATTAATTTACTTAATTCAAACCTTTATCAAAAGTTTGTACTGATACTGCATATTTATTCTGCACATTCATATTTATTGAGATAAAATTGATGTTGAATAATAACTACTAATCAATTAATAATAATTGGAATTTAACAAATAATTTGTTACTTTTTTATCTCTGTGCGCAACCAATATGTAACATACTGTCTCTAAATGGAGGTATCTCAGCATAAGTGTTTTGGAAAAGAATAAGACTCGGAAAGGAATAATTGTTAACTAATCGCTCTTTCGAGCCAGCGGATATCTAAGCAGTGACTTCTTATATTTTTTAATAAGTCAATTCATCGCAATCGAAATGTAATATTTTTTATTCAAATATAGTAAGCACTGACAATTTATAATAGATCAATATCACCACACCTTTTTTGGAATTTAATAATCCTCTATTTAACAGTTACTATTTCATCACTTAATAAGGTATGTATAGTATTTCTTTTTGTTAGGTAATCTTTAATTAAATTTTTAAAATGAAAATAAGGTGTTTTGATCAAGGTATATCAATTGACTGACTAATATGGCAGCACCTGATTGGCTTTTCTTTTCATTATATACTGTAAAGTATAAGCACTGTAAACTGTCAGCAAAATAGTATAAGGAATGGCTTTATCGACTTGAATGTTTTTGAAATTCTATACATCTAGGTGTTATCAATTTCTTGAATGTTGGTAAATAAGTCACTTAAAACTTATTTTTTCTTATTAATATAAATATCGCTGATATTTTAATTTTAATTTAAAAAAAATAATATGAAAATCGCAGGCAAAAATTTCAAAATACATATGTGACTTCATTTAAGAAAAATTCGGAAGAGGTCAATGACAGTTGATTAAATTTTCTTCCTTTTTCTATTTCATTTTCACAGAAAACATATGAATACCTTCTTACAGGTATCAAATTTCGGTTTCAAAAAAATAAACAAAAACATGGATCTAAAGCAGTGCGTTAATGGATTTTATTAGCTTTCAATTCTCGTTGTAACTTTCAAAAATTCTTGTTTTTTGGATTAATCTTTTTGCTAAGGAAAAATACATACCATGGCAGTAAAAAATATGATTTTAAGCTGAATATATTATATCCGCATTAAAAATGAAGTTGACGTATATAAATTACGGTCATCGATTTGGTAGAACGATTTTGATTTAAACATTTTAAGGCATGTCAATATTTCCCATACTTATATCAAGAAACTACGCACCAAATTGCGCATTTGTTTTTTTAATCTATGACATATTTTATACATATAATAACTATATATTTATAACATAATAAATAATTTTCAATAATATTATGGAAAAAATAAGTTTTAAATAAATCTAATGCAAAATAATTTTTCATGTTAAATATGTCAAATTCGTCAAGTTTGGTCATTTTTATTATAATATCCGTATGCTTGATTTACTTTTGATTTATTTAAATAGTTTTTAATTCACAATGGTGACTTTAAGATACGATTTTTTTTGTTGTTGTATCAAAACAACTAAACTGATGCATATTATAATGTTAACAAAAAGAGCTTATATTAATTAGAACACTAATCAGTGGGATAACAAAGCCATTATTTCTTATTTGAAGCGCTAATAAACACTGTAATAAATAAAGTAGTGAAAGATTGTATGACAACATGAATAAAGTAGTATTATATTTATTTTGCTTCAACTCCACATACGAAAATTGACAATACGGCGAAATCATTTAGATTTATTCTCAAAATATAATCTATTAAAATAACTTCACGAGCTATTTTACTGGCGAACGAAGTTATCCGAAATCTACGGCACAGCGTAGACTCAGTTAGTTTTCTGACGTGGCGTAGATCGTAGACCTTTGAATAATCCGTAGACGTTAAATAGATGACAAATATTTTTTTAGTTATTGAACAGTTTGGTTATTATTGAATAACCAACAAAAAAGCGAAAAGATGTCCTACGTAAATAAAATAATCGTTTACTGAATCATCTTGTATCAGGTATTAGAAATGTTCAGACTTAGTCCAGCATGATATGCGACTGATTTTATCATTGTTATCAAAATATTGACTAATTGTTTAATATTTTTAATTGTATATATCTACTGAAATAATTATTTCCTATCCAATAAAGACACACAAAGCTAATGATTCGAATTATATTCGTTCAGAAATGAAAAAATCTAACTAAGCATTTCGTTTATCAGTGATTTTTTTTATATAAAAGGGCATTGTTATTTTATGAAACCAATGAGGAAGAGATCAATTCAATCAATTGAACTGAATAGTCGATTTATTAAATAAATTGTTATTGAGGTGGTAGACATTCACAATAATGAGATAGCAAATAGCAAAATATTAAGTTTCACTATAAATATTAACGTTTTGACGATACCATGGCCAGTGGCAGCGCAAGGCTATTTGGCGCCCTAGGCAACGATTATTGGCGCGCCCTTTTTTAAGTAAATCGTTCCATTTTTTTCTCAAAATAATGGTAACAATAACTCGGGATCATAGAAATATTTTTTTATATGTCCGCTCCCAGTGTGAAACATTTAGTCTCAGAACAACAGCAGTTTTTCTACGTGAATTGTTTTTTTACACAGTCACTCAACCTCTCTTTTTCAAATTATAGAGAATTAAAACGAACAAATATAAACGTCAAAATAAAATAAACTTTATTATTAGAGTATATAAAAATAATTTGAATTCTCCATTTATGCGCCCCCTAATGGTTTGCGCCCTAGGCGGTTGCCTATTTCGCCTGTATGGTGGCGCCGGCCCTGACCATGGCACTCAAATATTGTAGCTTTTAACAATACTTTATAGTTAATCAGATTTAAGTTTTGGTTATTAGGAAATCAAACTGAATATTCACTAATTTAGGCTTTTGTATTGTAACCATAATAATATTTTATTTATCATTTAAAGGGTTGATTTTTGTTACTGTTGTTTGTGAGACTGTATAGGTTAATTAATGGTTTTTCTGACGGTCTTGATTTTGACCTTAAGCGAGGTCTTACTTTATCAGAAATTCGTTGACACCAACCACCAGGGGTCCTTAAGGTCACATCAATCTTATCGCGTTCATGAATAAATACAGTTCACGTAATAATGTTAAATGAAATAATGAATTGATAACTGACACAGTCCAAAAATAAATTATTTTTAACGTTTATATAATATGTGCGAAAGATTAAATAAAATTATTATCTTCTTTGATGCGTTAACGTTTTTTTTTAATGATTTCTCAACTGAAACAATTTTCATACATTTACAGCTTTTTTCTTTTTCCTTAAAATGTTACAAAGTCGACTAAAATGTCATTGCTGTAGTTTATTGTCGCAAATTTTACCTATCGTTTTTTTCACAATAAAGAGTCATTAAATATTTTTAATTAGCTTAGTATGATGGTAAAATTGATTTCTTGTGTGTCTGCTAGATTCTTTAAATCCATTACAAAATTTTACTTTAATTAATATTTAGATATCAACCATCTACATATTATTTTGCAATCTATATATATTAATAGTCGATAAAATAATCACAAATCACAATTCACAAATAATCACAAATGTGTCCGTACTGATGTCCTCGGGTCTTTTTCTTCTTCTACGAAATATTTTTGTTAGCGTACTTGAAAATTAGTTGAATAAAATATATATTCTACGAAAAATGATTGTTAGCAAACTTGAACATTATTCCAAAAATTTATTAATTTACAATTTAAAAACTGCAGGGCTGTCGATATATGCGCCGAGGTCGATTTATGCTGCTATGAAAAATGATTGTTAGCAAACTTGAACATTATTCCAAAGATTTAATAATTTACGAAATTTCTGCTACTACGAAAAATAGTTGTTAGCAAACTTAAACATTATTCCAAAAATTAAGTAATTTACGAGGTCTATTTCTGTTACTACGAAAAATAATTGTTAGTTAAACATTATTCCAAAAATTAAGTTATTTACGATGTCTATTTCTGCTACTACGAAAAATGGTTGTTAGCAAACTTAAACATTATTACAAAAATTAAATAATTTACAAAATTTCTGCTACTACGAAAAATGATTGTTAGCAAACTTAAACATTATTCCAAAAATTAAGTAATTTACTAGGTCAATTTCTGCTACTACAAAAAATGGTTGTTAGCAAACTTAAACATTATTCCAAAAATTAAATAATTACAATTTAAATACTGCAGGGCAGGGCTGTCGATATATGCCCTGAGACATATTTTTTTTCCTATCAGAATTTCTGGCTTATTCATAAATAGGTTTGTAATTTATTTTTCACGCCAATAAATTTTCTGACTACTTAAAAATGCAACAAAAATCCCCCGTTGAGGTCAACGGGCTTACAACTAGTAATATAATAATTATCAGAACAAATGGTGAATTATGTTTTGTAAATCAATCGCCGTGGCTGAATGGTAAATGTCTAGTCTTCTATCATATATTATCATGAGAATATATCCTATAATAAAAATTTGCATACGATAATTTTTAAGTCGATTTTTTTCCAAATACTCTTTATTTTAATCCCCGATTCCTTGTGCCCAGTCCCGAGAGTTAAGTTTTCGTCCTAATGTCAGAAATTGATAAGTTCTTCGATGGATTCCATGGCTTGCAAAATAAAATTTCCATGTTTCAACAATGTATATGCAGATTGATGACGTAAAACCTATACAAATTTGCATGACACCTATTTTGCCATAACCATCGTCACGATTAGGGAATCCAATCCCGGGATCCGGGATCCCGGGATTCCGTGCAGTTTTCGATACATTTCAATCCCGGGATTAGAAGGCATGATCCCGGAAGTATTGAAAATTTGATTTTCTTATTAAATAGAATCGTCTTGGCTTTGTAAAATAAAACGCACCCAATTGATTGTGTAAAACCTCAAATATTATAATAAACAATGTTCCATTGTTCATTGCTTCACAAAGCTCAATTAAGATAACATATTCGAAAATAAACTCTGCAGACGAAGACTATAAAATGAAATACTAAAAGTCACTTATGTTATGCCATTTCGGCTTTGCTTTATGTTTTATGCGTTGTTATGTTTATTATTATCTGTCAAATCCAGTGTGAAGATAACTTAAATGATTTTTATATTGTTACAAATATGTATATACCTTTTTTAAAAATAAAATTTCTGGCTGAGGTGGTAAAACAATAACAAAGTAACTCTTTAAAATTAGACTCGACAAAAATCACTCCTTTTAGCTCCTATATAATACCATTGTCAAAAAATATGTTTCATTATTTCTACGGTCGTATTCCCAAGAAACTATACTAGAGAATATAATATAAAATAACTTGTATTATTAATTTTTGACCAATGTTATAAATTTCCTTTATAAAAGTAAAATGTGTAGCACTATAAAAAAAACCCAATTTCGGGACTAGCCCCGGGATCCCGGGATCATAAAATTGTAATCCCGAAATCCCGGGATCAACATTTTGGCTCGGGATTGGATTCCCTAGTCGCGATCTATAAATATTTTTATTATGTATTTAATATTCTATTTTCATTTATTTTTCATAATATTAATTATATCTTTTCTTTTTGTTTCCAGTATGCCAAGCAGGATGTCAAGGGGGTAAGTCGTTCATTGTAGTCGTATATACTATGAAACACCAGGTGCATCTGTTAAAATTAGATTGACATTCACGCTTTTTCAAACACACATAAACGCATTATCTGCGAATCTGTGAAGATAGGTCAGATAGATAAATCAAGACATATCATAATTTTTAACTCTCAATTTGGGTAGTTTTTTACCGAAAGATGGCTACCATCAAGAGGGAAGAATTTAAATAACAAAGATGATGATGAACTTGATAGTTCAAGTATTTTTTTATACCAATTAGAAGATGGAAAAAAATATAACATGAAATATAATATTTTATTTAAAAAATAGATTTAAACATGTTTGAAACCATTTCTTACGAGAAGCCATCATATAGATAGTTTAAGTTGAATCAGTCATCGATTTAACACGATTTGTTTGATTTAAGTTATTATTTTTTTATTATTAAAACAAGCATTCAAAAGAGGCAAGTGTTTAAATTCAAATGTGCATTATAGGTGCAAACCCAGCCGGAGGATTCATGGAAAATCATGCCTATTCGTATGCTTTGGATGGAGTTGCTCAAATTTCCTTGACTGGAGCTGATAATCAAGAGACTAGCGCCAAGATCTCCGCCCAGGCGACTATTTACGGCTTGGGCAATTGCGCCGCTCTCATGATGGTCAACGATGTCCATATTACAGGACCTGATAACTCTGTAAGTATATTTTATAAGATAATATGTACATTTTATATTTAATACTGCTGCTTTTAAATCAACTGATGTCAGACTGAATTCATGACCGTTTTTAGTGACGTAGCCGAGCAGTAATACTCCAGGACTTTTGGTTGAATGATCAAGGGTATAAATCCCCGAACAGTCACTTTTAAATATTAATTTTTCAACCTCTTAATTTTCATATCTGTCTATATTAATAGGGCATAAAAAAACCTTAACCAATTTGAATATCAACCTTAACTAAACGACTGGTAAAGTGACAAATAAGTTTTGTCAAATACCTTCTGTGAAGTCACTCATCAAAAAGGTTCCATGACGATTCCACACGCTCCACAGTGGCAGAGAATGATTCAAATAGTGTTATGATTTGCAAAGGGTTGATATCTTAAATTGTGAAAATTACACCGACAGGCTTGATAATTGACTAATTTATGACAATATCTTTTTTATCATAAATTTTTCAATTATTTTGTGTAGCTTTGTTAATTGAAACTCATTTCATTGCAAAGATACAGCACCTAAAAGGCGTGACTGAATGTGAACCATAAAGTCACTAACACAACAGTGTTTTTATGTGACTACTAGTACAGCGCGCAATCATGACCCATAGTCCGTCTCTTGGAACTAATACTTTTTGAATACATCTTTTTGTTCATTAACCCTTACAAGGATATTTATGAAAATGAGGACTGCGCAATTGATGCAGAGGAAACCGATTAAATTATTTTTGTTTTTTATTTTAGAAATACGGAAAGCCAGATGACATCATTAAGCCTGTCCGCTTTACTATGCAAGACGGCGTCATCAGTCCCCAGATTTGCGCTGAAGAGGACGATTCACAGAAGTCACTCAACATCAAGAGAGCAATTCTTTCTCTCCTCCAGACAGCTACCAAGCACAACACGGAGGTAAATTGATATTCCTTGTATTTGTCCATTCCGTTCCAATGGTGCCAACTGGAAAAAATATTCTATGCATTTCATAAGAGGTAAAATTCGATAAATCAAAAAATAGAAGCACGTAATATATGAATATATTACCAGTTACCAGGTTTTGCTCCGTATTGGAGCAGATACAACATAGAATATGAAACTATTTAGCAAAACACAAGTTTGAAACTATTTCGACCAAAAGAAATACATGTCATATTTGAAAAATATACTGTATATAATTAAGAATTTTTTAATATGATCATCTTTAATACATCTAAACTCAGTTTTTATTATTTTTATTTGCAAGAATTGTGCCGTAGATCAAAAAATAGTAACGCCTTTTTTCGGTAAACATGATATTTAACCATGGTAAACGATCTCAAATTTATTGATAAAACTCATAATTGGCATGAAATAATATGGCACAATATTAAATAATAAAAACATGTAGTCAGAAATACGATTTTAAATGTTGATGTACTGAGGTTAAACAAAAGTTTGCTTTTATGTGGATTATACCAGACGACCCAATTCCACTATTTTGTTTGCTCATAATTGAAAAACAGTAAGACAACATTTTTACAGCCACTACTGTCAAGTTACAGTCATAAAATTTCACTGCATAAAAAATGTTTTTCTTTTTCAGGTTGATATTTTCGGAGTTTGCCCAACATCTTTCTCGATGAGCGGAAACCAGGTCACGAAGATAAGGGATTTAAACGCGTGTGCAAGCCGCGAAGCAGATACGACTAATCTCGCCACTCTCTACAATGTCGACTCTGTAAGCTCATAAAATGCTACTTTTCTATGTATCTCTTTGGTAATATTGTTTGTACATTGGTAACAGTATAGTTTTAAAAAACCTGCGCTTATTACGGCCAGCGGCGTATTTATGAGCAGTACACTGTGTACGGTCTTAATCACTTCCTGATTATGAAGCTGCTGAAGATAAAAGAGGGTATTAACCCTCTGAGTGACAATGTTTTACTAACAGGATTAAGAATCTCTATTACAAAATGAGCACCTGAAACTATAAAAAAATTGTATAATGAAAGAAAGTTCCATTTGTCTCATCAAATTGTTGGTTATAAGAGAATAGCTCATTTTTTAATGTTGAAGTTTCTTTATCATGATATTAATGTCAAATGTGTATCAATAGAGCGTTCAATGATTAAGCTAAGTAAGGCTTGTCTATAACTTCAGATATCAAATTTTATATCATTTTGAAATCGTAATTATTGTAACTGAAAGTACAGCTTTCAGGAGAAAAACAGTACGCGCTGTTGGTTCATACGCGGCAATAAACTGAACTAACAAATCAAGGGTAGGAAATGTTTTCCAGTCGGAGGGCATCATCCATTTTTTAGTTATTTAGCCAACTGAATTTAGGCTACTTCAATTCATTACAGTCAAAAATATACATACATACCTAAAGCATATTGTAAATGCTCGAAAATAATGAAATTAGTGATTTGGATAAAGTCAAAAAGCTTCACCTGAGGTTCCTAGTATGCGCCAGTTTTTTAATGATTGTCAACGATGATTTTCTGTTTGTATAATGTATTAATCACTGTAGTCGAACAATATTTATTTACTACTAAATTAACTTTTTTATCTCCAGGAACTCAAGGGAACAAATATCATGAAGGCTGATCTTAGGGTCGATGCTAACCTCAAGTCAGGAGTCGTCGACCGAGCTGAAGCCACTGAAAACTACTTCTTCAGACCCTTCTCTGCAGGAGAGGCTGGAGCCAAGGCTACCATCGTCACTAAATTGGTACTCCGGGACACTAAGCAAGGATCTATGAACGGTTAGTGTGGCACGAATTCTTTATTAAATTGGTTTTCTCGCCTGAAATAGCGACTCACTTGATCGGGCGTTGTCTGGAGTCCAACCTCACCGACCGCACGGAGCAGAGCGACTCTGCTTACTTACTATTTTATTTTATTATCTACAAAAAAATACTGACCTAAAATGATAACCAATCAATATTTATTGGTCATATACAGATTTATAAAGTTGACTCGAGCTATATTTAATATAAAATTTTGGATTTCACACTTTTTCATCGATTCAAATACAATAGGCATAACGTTGAAGTTCCATCAAGCACCACCAGTCGATAGTATTAATTCCTTTTTCAATTTTGTATGATTATTATCTCTGAAAAAATATTTTCTAAATTAAAATAATGTTTTTTTCAGCTCATTGCATCGTTCCTAAATCCATCATCTTTGACAATCCCCATGTCGTCAATATGGAACGCGGTAACCTGGCGAATATCCAGAAAGCCTTGGCTACGGCCACTCAGCTTTTGGATGGCCATGTTCAGGCCAAATCAGCTTCCATCTTTACCGAACTTATCAGAGTAAGTTTAATACATTTAAAATTACAGATCTGTTACTTAAAATCATAATATTTGCTTAATATCGGAATGATTCTTTAGCAAGCTCCGTTTCATTTTAAATATTACAGAATTTAGATCACTATTATTGTTTATGACTCATTCTCAGTTGAATGATAATTTATTTTAAAAGAATCGGTAGGTTTTTGAAAGTTATTCACAAATGTTTCCGCATAATCATCAGAATATATTTTTTTACTTGCAAAGTTTTTTAAGCTTAATTATTTATAAACATTAGTGGTTAAAACCTGATGGAACCTGGTCCGGAGTTTAAAGGTTATGTACTAGAACCGATAGTTCTCTATGAATAAAAGCTCCAGATAAAGTAATCACGTGTTCTCACGCAGTAATTTTTCTTTGGTTTCTACGGTTTTAGAAAAGTTTTTCGCGTTAATTCAAATTGAAGGGCACATAGCAAAAATTTCTACTGTGACGCATAAGTATCTTGAAACGGATCTTTCTTTTTTTGAATTAACGAATTACTTTTCAATTAATTGAATACATAACTTTATACATATACATATAAAAATATTGCTTATAACTTCTCACACGATATGAAAAAATATTTCAATACAAGTATTAACATTTAGTAAGCATCGTATTTTAAAATTAAAAATGTAGATTTTGTTCATATTTTTTATTATGCTATCAATATTGTACCCAGTTAAAAGAAATTATAATATTTTCGCTTATTTGCCACATTATTAAAATGATTATGTGTCGAGACAATCTAATTATATTGGGATATATTGTTTTTTAGGTCCTAAGAGTTTCGCACAAGGATGATATCTTCAAAGCGTACAGCCAAATCAACAGTGGACCCTATTCAAACAAGAATTTGGCAACGTAAGTTAATAAACATCTAATATTTGGTTGATTCAAATAATTATTTCTGGCCCACCTGCAGCATTTTAAGTACGCCTTAATTAAAAATATTCCTTTACTGAATAGCTATAAATTGAATAAAATAGGGCTGCGGAGTCGGGTGACAAAATGACGACTCCGACTCCGAATTGATTTTTTTAAATATTTCCGTTTAACTAACATACCTGTATACCAGGCATGGGCAACCTTTCCTAGGTCTGGGGCCAAATTATCATTCTGTCTCCGAGTCAAGGGCCGGACCAAATTATTAAGCATAATAAAGTAAAATCGCATTTTTTTAATAGGCGTTATAGTTAATGTGACGAGACGTCCCATTTTCACCGGGACAATCCCGTTTTCAGGCGGCGGGTCCCTGTGCTCCCGATTACAACTTTAATGTCCCGTTTTCGAAAAGAGAAAAACTCGCAGTAACAATTTAAAAAAAAACGTCAAAAATCAAAATCCTGGCGGTAGAATATAGACTAGTATATGAAAGCGTAGACGTGCGCGCGCAGTAAATAATACATTTCAATGTAAATATAGTATTTTTTATGTAATTTCATATAATATATGACGTGAAAAAAATTACTTAACAGTCAATTGTATCATATAAAATTGTGAGACGCTTAAAACGGCGCATAAAAGTACCAATTTTTTGTAGGTGTCCCGGTTTGAGGGTTAAAAAATAAATGGTCACATTAGTTATAGCATAATAAATGCTTACACTTAACCTTAAGTGTCTATTTGGTTTGAATGAAGCATTTAATAATTCTCTTTATAAAAATGATGACTAATTATATAATTTAATTTGCAGCAAAGTCTTCCTTGATGCTCTTTTCCGTGCTGGAACTGGAGAGTCAATCGAAGTATCTATCAAACTCTTGAAGAATAGACGACTGAATCAACTCCAGACAAGATTGGTACTGGCTTCACTCACCAGTGTCAGGCACGCTTCCCTCGAGTCAGTCAACGCTGTCAGCGTAAGTTAGCAAAATTTGCGATTTTATAAAACATTCATACATTTATTCAATTTTTCATTAGGAAAAATAAGAATATAGTAAATCAATAAACAAAAAAAATAAAAGAAAATGATTCATTCTGGATGAATCCTCTTCTGTGATATTATTTTTTTATTATAAATTCAGACGACATTTACAATTTAAAAGTTAAAACATTCTTTTGTACTAAATTTACATTTTGCACTGTAAAGACTGGTTATTCATCAAAGAAATATGTATTGTACATAAGAGTGTTTTATTTTTTGAATATAATGCCTTTCCACCAAGTATTGACAGTGAATACATTAAGACAGTGTCGTAGGAAGGGGTCCTGCCGCCCAGGGCGGTCCTTGAATTTGCCACCCTCAATATTTACTCTAATTTTCTTTTTAAATCACTTCTACTATTTAAAAAATTTGAACTAAATTCACTATGCTTATTTTTTTTATGTATAAATATTATTTCTTGAAAAATGTAGAATTTTTGAAAATGTCACCCCCAAAACTGTGTCGCCCGGGGCAGCCCACCCCTGATGCGCCCCCCTTGCTACGCCATTACCTTAAAAGTTATTCTAAATGTTATTGTACTGAAACTTATTATTGAAATTGAAATTATCGAACAAAGATTTTAATAAGATAATAAAAATAATTCAATTCATTGACCACTTATTTTTTTATAAAATATACATATTCTTTAAATTTGTAGAAATTGTTTTGTTTATTTTTGAAGAAAATACTTTTATGTTGTAACAATATCAACGTGGAGGAAGTGTGGAGGCGGCCATATGCTCCACATACGGAGCGAATTTGGTCAAAGAAGGAGAAGAAGAACAATACCAAAGATAATTCGACATTGCTTTTTGTGAATTGCAGGATTTATTAGACTTCCCTGGATTACCTAATGAAGTATTCCTTGGAGCCGGTGCCTTAGCTGGTTCTTACTGCCGTGACCATCTCTGCCATGGGGATGCACAGTCCAAAAACGAAGCCATCGTCGCTCTCTCCACCAAGCTGGTCTCCAAGTTAGGAAACTGCAAATCCAACTCAAAGTCCGGTGAAGACAAAGTAAGACTAACCACTAGTAATTTTAAAATCATTCAGTTGTTATTTTAAGAGATAATTTCAAAAAAATACTAAAATATTAAGTACTAACAAATTCTTAAAAATAGTTTGACAGCCACTCGTCGTCAATGTCGTTGGCTTCTGTGAAGGGTCTCACGAGCTCGAGTCCCAGTACAAACAGTTTTTTTTTTCAATCGATTTATCATTGTCTGTTCGAAGGCATGGGTTTTTAAGTGAATATTCTCTCGTACCATTAGAAATCCTTAAATAACAGGACGTAGCGAAAGCGATTGGTTAACCACTTGTTCTGACCAAGCCCTATTCTTCTACACCTACTACTCACCAGTTATTGTAGTAAAAACTTCTCTTAAGATACCTCCATTAGGCGGTAATATGCTCCACATTGGGAGTGGACATGGATGAAAAATAAAAATATTAACCAACTGTTGATACGAGTGGTGAGTCCTTTCCTCTTGACTCCTGTTAAATAAAAGTCCCGCTTTCTTTAAGAAAACAAAGCCCGTGTCATGTACATGGTACAGTATCACAATGACTATTATATCATAAAAAGAGCACAACAATGTACATTGCGCACCACTGTTGTAATAGAGCGATTACTCAAGTCATTTTTAGTTCAGCAATAAATAACTACAAGTTTAGTTATTAAAGTTGTTTTTTTTTTTTTTTTTTAAACCATGTCCGCTCCTTATGTGGAGCATATGGACTCCTAATGGAGTTTATCTCAACAGAAGTGTTTCTACGAGAACTGCTTGTTACTCAGTTGCTCAACCTCTCTTTTTCCAAAGATAGTAGGGATAGAAGGATAGGGTTAAGACAAGATTAGTGGTAAGCTAATCGCTCTCGATACGCCCCGTTCATAGGATAGGATGGGTGAGAGGGGGGAATTCAAGACATCACATACATCCATGCCTTTGAACAGAAATTCATAAATCGATTGAAAAATCAATTTATAAAACTGTCCGTACCGGGATTTGAACCCGGGCCCTCCGTAGCCGAAGCCAACAACGTTGACCACTCGACCACACAGGCGGCTAGTTGTTTACTTCTTGAATAACCCAAATCTTTCACAGCTTTCGTAAACGTAATTTGTAAAATGTGTTTTTTCAACTGTCAAATAAAATCAGTTACCATCACTTCAAATTCAATATATTATGTTATGAAAGATGGAAATTGCTTTGCATTCTTGCGAAGGAACCAAGGAAAATTTTAAAATAAATGCGACCTAACTATGATTAGATTATTTTTTTGGCTCCACCAAAAAGTTCACTTTTTTCATATTTCACTCTGTTTTTGGGAGGTGCGATGTAATTATTTTAATTGTACCAAGGCTGTGGAGTAGGAGTCGTATAAAAACGGGAACCCCATTTTTTCATTGAATTAAAATTATGCATGGTGAAAAAATGTTAAATCTTTTTTAAATTTGAGTCAGAGTCGTAGCCGAACCATTATTATTTTTGAAACTGTAGTTGTAGTCGCGGTATTTTTCCACATTTTTATTCACAGCCCTGAATTATACAGTCTTAAGTGAACTCATATCTTAGATGAGCCCCATGCATTAAAATCTATTCTCTCTCTGTAATATAGTTGTATAGAGTCTAATGGTGCATAGATTGTTGAATACGATTATTTCTAATATTAGAGATTATTTTTACTGACCATCAATAATATTATAATTTATCATATTCTTTTTTTTATTTCAGATCGTGGCTGTTCTCAAGGCTATTAAAAACATCAGACATATTGAAGACTGCGTCATTCAACCCTTGACTCGCTGTGCATCAGATGGATCCGTCAATCAAAGAGTCAGAGTTGCAGCCCTTGAAGCCTTCTCAAGTGATCCGTGCATCAAGGATGTATGTATATTATTATAAAGTTATTTAATATAAGAAGGGTACAGTAGAAGAAATGGGAACGTCATAAATTTTGTGAAATTGAGATATAATTGCCATCTCATAGCGAATTTTGCGTATTTTACTATGCCAAAGTGTACATAACATGAATGCATTAGATAACGTGGTAAAAAGATGGAAATTGGTGGAAAAGGTGGAAAATTCTATGTCTAAATTTTGCGGGACACCACCCTGAGAGTATTTTGGTACCATTCCCAACAAAAAATAATCAGCTAGAACTGCTGTAGTGTTAATGACCCGCAGACTTTTTTTAGAAAAAAACTCTCATTTTTTTAGTATTGCATAGGCCAGGGGTGGCGAACCTACGGGACGCGTGCCTGAGGTGGCGCGTTTGAGAATTTGGATAGCACGCGAACGATTTCCAATTAAAAAAAAACCATTTTTATTTTTTCTATTTTGTTAATATTTTTCACGCCACACGATCGAGAAATAATATTTGACGATTTTTGGCACGCGAACCCAAAAAGGTTAACAGAAAAACATGTTTTACTAATATTTTGTAATTCATTTAGATTTTATTTTTGTATTATTGTTTACTTAATATAGTATATATATTAAATAAACAATATTATTTTTTCTCTAGGATTTTTATTGAAACAGGTCAAGAAAAAGAAGCGTCACACTCCTAGTTAGGGAGTTAGCTTAATTTTTATTGTTTTATAAGAAAAGTAATACAAATATTGCACTTTTATCTTTATATAATATCTTATAAAGTATTACAAGTCATAATCATTTAACATATAGCTTTTTTATAGAAATAACAGGTGTCTCAATCTGTTTTTTATATGTATACACTTTTTATAAGTGAGACATTGCACAGAAAACAAAAAAAAACAATAAATAATCATAAATTTAAGCACGCTAAAAATGGATATGATATCTGAAATCTGTAAAGGTGTGTCACTAAGATTCCCTGTATTCTAGGACTTTTTCAATACATTTTCTTCACTTGCAGTTGAAGACAGCTGCTTTCAAAATATTGGAAGACAAGAACCAAGACTCCGAATTGAGGATTAAGGCATACTTGTCTCTCTTGAAATGCCCATGCGCACAGTTGGTAGAAACAGTCAAGAAAGTTCTCGAATCTCCTGAGCCAGTCCTGCAAGGTAATAGCGAATATAAACAGACTCTTTTAACACAAATAAAGCGAGTTCAATTCATTTTAAAATTTTGTCCTGGAATTTAAGACCTCCTTCTACGGGATCATAATTCTGATGCTTATTTCATAAATCCTAAATTGGGTAAAATATGTGTTACAATAAATATATATTTTTATAATATCGCGAGCTGAGTACTTAACCCTTTGACCGCGGTTGACTGCTATAGCAGCCCAATCTGAACCAATTCGGATCCGAGCCGCGGTCAAAAGGTTAAAGGTTTTAAGTGTCGACTTTTGGTAAAACTATAGTAATTATTAGGCAGTCTTAAGCGTAGCATTATCTACATGCTGTATTAATATGAAGTCGAAATTTTACCTTATTTCCATTAAAGCCCAATAAGCCGTAGTTCTATGTGCGTGGCGCAAGATATCTGTGGTTTCAACTTGAACGCCCGAAGATGCCGTAAGACGAAACCCGGATCGTTAGTGACAAAACTTGTGTGAATGTACATGGGTTGAATAATATCTTTTATATTTTGATAATTTTATTCCTGTATTTTTTTCAATTATCTAATTTTGATCAATCATTTTTATTCTTCAACGCAATGGTGCTATTGTTTACCATTATGATGTTTTGTATTCTTGCAGTGTGGTATTATTACATTTTACAATATTAACTTAGTGCATTAATGATATCAAACACAAATTACGAAAGAAAAAAAATCCTTTTCCTATTTATCCTCCATTTTTTTTAAATATATTTTCTCTAATAATAATGATCACACTAGATATCTTCCATAGAATTCTTTTTATTTTAATATAAAAAACGTAAGTCTGTTTTTTGAATCACCTGTGCTTTCATACAAATTTCAGTTAGAACCTTGTAGCACTGGCAGTTTGTTTGAATTTTAGACGGACAAGGTTCTAATTGAAGTTTAGGTATTTCTAATTAACTATGAAGAACTATTTTTAACAATATTTTATTAATAGTTATATCATGCCAGTACTATCATTGATATATACCATCAAAAAGAAACTTGAAAACATTTACAATTTTAAAAATACAAGCATTTAAAATTTCAAATGCCCATATCTTTTTTCCTGAAGCTGTCTACATAGAACCTTGTAGCACTCGGCTCGCGATGTGTTCGTCAATTTTATTGTAATTTGATGACAAATTTACTGAAAATTTATAACACAATAATCAAATATAATCATTTTTCGCAACACAAATCACATTAAGATGTTTAATGTAAACAAATCAAATTATCATTGGTCTCGCAAAGTATTTTAGTTTTAATTATAAATCATACTGAGAAATGTATCACATTTAAACACAAACTAGAAATTTTAGAAATCATTCTTCTAAATTTAGATCGGATGACTAAAGATTTTGCCAATTTAATAATAATATAATTAAGCCTTCGCTTAGTTATTTTATGAGTGTCCCCAAAATTTTGAGAACAATATCATTTTGCATTGATGTATTTATTTATTTTCTATTTCTAGTTGGATCGTTCATCACCTCTTCTCTAAAGAACATTCGTGCGTCAACCAATCCCTCTATCAGTGAGCTCCGCAACTTCTTCAGAACGTTCACTTTCAAGAAGGCGTTCCCACTCGACCCGAGGTGAGAGAGATTTATACACTTATGAGTACTATAAAAATAATTTGTAAAATATTACTCTTTTTTACTACCAACGGCTATAGATCAACCGTTATAAGTTTTACCTTAAAAGATGGAGCTAGTATTATAGGAATAATGTTGTCTTACTACTTTACCTGTCATGGCGATCACGCTACCTTCAGTGTCATCGATTAAAATTGCAAATACTTATTTAGGGTACTTCACAGACCTGTCGTTAGACTTTTAGAACAATCTCCCGCACTTACTTACGCACAATTACTGTGAACTATTTTTGAAACATTTGACATTGGCTATTGTATTTATTTACACAGTATTATTATTAAAAACAGCTTTCATGATACTCCCAAGCTTACATTTGACAGCTGCAAGTCCTAGAATAATTATTTTAATTTCGACTTTTGCCGGCGGCCATGTTATAATGTAAGATCAAAAAACCTCCAACAAATATTTGTTTTAATTTTTTTTTAATAATATGGCATATTGAATAATTGTTTTCATTTGTTTTGTTTTCAGGAGATATTCCCAGGCTTATGAACTGAGCTACAATCTTGACACCTTAGGCATGGGCTCAGTTGTCGAATCTAACGTCATCTACTCCCAGAACTCTTTCTTGCCCAGATCAGTCAACTTGAACTTGACAGCTGAAGTTTTTGGAAAGAACGTCAATTTGATTGAGGTAACAGCCTTACAGTTCACGGATGGCTTGTTTTATTTCAAAATGCATTTAAGTTGTATCATTCAATTGATTACATGAAGTATTCAAAATTCACGCTCTGTAGTATTTTTTTGTTCAAAATATGCATCTATGATTTTTCTTAAACTTAAACACTCGCCAAACCAAAAATTTCAGTTTGGAGCTCGACAAGGAAACTTGGATCGTATTCTCGAGGAATACTTCGGACCCCATGGACAAGTCAACATCAACACTCCTCAGCAGGTCTTCAATTATATGAAAACTGCTTCCGCTAGCATCTATGATAAGATTCAAAATAGATTGAAGCAAAGCGGACACAAGAAGAAGAGGGATGTACAGAAACAAGTCGCCGCCTTTGGAAAGAAGGTGATACATAAGATAGCTTAACTGGCTTCAAAATTTTCTAAGCTCACGCTAATGAATTAAAGTAATGTTTTAATTTTTAAAACTTTGATTAGTACAAAAGTTTTTCTTCAAAATGCTAACCGTAATTTCTGTTTTTTTTCAGTTGAACACTGACATCTCAGGATACAATGGAAACCTCGACTTGGACATCTTTGTGAAACTCTTCGGATCCGAAGCAGTGTTCCTGTCTCTCGGAGACGATAAGCCTACTTCTTTCGAATCCCTCATTGACAGAATTTTCGATTTGGCTGAAGGAGGAATCGACGGTGCTCAGAAATTCTCGGTGAGAAATTCATTACTATCGAATTTTAAAATTTACTTAGTCTGGCCCAATAGTATTAAAATTAAGCTCAGGATAAATATATATATGTATATATATATATATATATATATATATAGAAAATGCTGGTTTCTTTATTGGGTGTTGCAATTGTCTTAAGATTATTTTAATTTTAAAAGCTCTTAATAATCATTCATATCATAATACATAAATGAGTTATGTAAAATATTTGTATAATTTTGCCTGCAGCATGACGTCAGAGCCAACCTTTTGTTCCTTGACCTCGAATTGGCCTACCCTACAGCGTCAGGCCTGCCTCTTAAGCTCAACGCTGAAGGAGCCACCGCTGGTAAGCTCACCTTCGGTGGAGACGTCGACATCAAACAGATCTTCCGCGATTTCCAAAATGCTAAGGTTGACATTGAAGTCATCCCGAGGTAAGAATAAAAGATTCGGTGATCAATCATTCCTCTTTATTATTAAGACTATAGTTATTATTATGAAAATTGCTTGACTTATTTGCTGTTTGATAATTATTTTAGATATTTTATAACATAATCAAATAAATTGTAGTAGAAATAGGCTCATATCTGTTAATTGAAATGTTAATTACTCAATGTTCGTAAATGCCTCTTTTGTGGTAAATCATAATTTTTCTTTAATATCAACTGCTGTTGTTCACAGTGCAACCGTTGAAATTACCGGAACTCTTTCAATTGACGCTGACGTCTTCTCCACCGGTCTAAAGATTGTCTCTACTCTTCAATCGTCCACCGGCGTCCACGTCATTGCTAAGGTACTAATAACATCATAACCTCATATTAATATTTTATACTGCGAGATTTAAACGTGTTTATTTGAGAGCAGCTATGATTTTTTTATTAACTTTGCAGCTTTTGGACAACGGTAAAGGATTCGACATGCAACTGGGGCTTCCTGTTGAAAAACAAGAACTTGTCACAGCCACCAACGAAGTCGTCTTCTTCACCAGGCAAAAGGGATGTATGGATATCCATAAGGAACTCAAATTTGATACTAAGGGGTAAATATACTGTAAAATATTGTAAATAAACACGCAAAAAATCTGAACAACTGTACACAGTTTTAAATTTGGTATCGTCTAAATAAATTTCCTTCTCACTTACTAATTATGTTTTTTTGATACTCCTGGTCAGCAGAATTATTGATAAGTGAATTTTGATTTACATGACTGTACGTGTCAATGCCTCTAACTGGTAAACTTTTTCTGCTTTGTAAATCTCATTCATAACCATATATAATTATTATTGACAGATATTTAATATTATTTAATATTATGATATTAGATATTTAATATTTAACAAATTTTTATTCATATCATATTTTCTTTTTAGCTATAAGACCTCACAAGATTGCTTCGACCAGCTCTCCAAGAGTACTGGACTGACCGTCTGCACCGATTACATGATCCCTTGGGCTGCATCCGAAGATTCACCCAAAGTCGTGATTCCCAAAGAAGCTCTATTCCCGCTGAGCGGACCAGCTAAGCTTATCGTTTTCCTGGAGAAAGATGACCTCAAAAGCTTCCATCTGTATGGAATGAACACAGAGACCCAAGGAAAGAAATCATGGGAACTGAGCTTAGAAGCCCAAGGTATATAGCAATATCCTATCGTATTTTTGTTACACATTTAAAATAGAATTTTAGGTTTATTTTAAGTGATTTACAACTTAATACAAAATCTTGTTATAATTTTGATGAAATTGTAAGCATCCTTTGAGAGAATTTCAGAACTTTGCAAAATACCAGGTAATCTTTCTCGATACTTTCTGGACATGGTCGCAACATGCGAAATTTTGTATTCAACGCCGGATTTAAAGAAAACAGTCTAAAATACGAAACGATATTTTATGAATTAACGGAACAATACCGATAACCAAATAGATGTCATACATAAAATAAAAGAATCATAATTTGTAGGTAACCATCAAATAATTCTATAGAAAACATGATGGTTCTCGTCACGTTTTAAGTATCAAATCCAAGTGAATATCAAAAATTAATATTATACCAAATCTGCACTCGCTGTGGTCGCAATAAACGAGGGTCACCTGTATAAATACTATTATAATAAACCATTTCAAGGAAACATTAACAAAAAGATTCATTAGTGTCTAACACTCTTTTTGTTATAATACATTTATTTTTACTGAATTTTGTCTTCATCTGATATTTAAATTCTTAGGCACTTTGCTAGTTGAGATATTTTCCTGGAACACGTCAAGACTTATGTTAACAATTATGTGTATATTAACGTTTTCTGGAAGTGTACCAACATTATGGAGTTGGAATGTCAATGCGCCAAATGTTTTAAAATTTAAAGATTGTACGAGAAAACCTCAATGAGAAATTTTTGTATGTCGCTCGAGTCAACTCGAGATATATTATCATCACAAACACCCAAGTCTTATGTCTCAAATTTAAATTGAAGAATCGCATCCAGACGGCCTGATTGGAAGAGCAAACTCTAGCCAACTAGACCACAGCGGGCGATCCACAAGTTACGACATCTTTTCTTCATCTTTACACACACATTCAGTTATCTTCAAGCATATTATATCAACATTTAAATTCCTCTTATTCCTTTTATGAACCGTTTTTATTTTTATCCAATGACATTTATTTTAATATTTCATTGGCATGAAATAAAATTTTTGTAAACATATCAGCCACTTTAAGATTTTTATTTCACTTAATCGTAGGAGCGAAGAAGTCCCGCAAAGTGAGCACTCGCTTGGATCTCATCACCCAGCCAGGCCTCTACTCGGTGGCGGCCATACTCGATTCACCGATCAAGAAACTGGAGGCGTCAGCGAAAGCGGTCATCAATGAAAGGGAAAAGACCGTCACTATTAAATTCACCAATGACGATGACAGTAGGATCGGAAAGGTCGGATTCATGAGCGAGAAGCAAGGATCTAGAAACGCTTACAAACCTATCTTGGAGTATTCAGCACCTGGACAGCAAAGCGACAACTTTAGGCTTGACGGTATAAACAATTTTATTCCCGTTTCTAATTAAATCAAACACTGTTAATTTAATGTATCTAATTGTCAAAATATTCTCTACTTTTCACAGCTTTAAAACTTTGTAACGGTTAAGTATACTCCGAACCTTAACTTACGCTTTTTTTTATCTCCGGAGTGGTCTCGGAGGAATGTTCTACTCATGCTTATCGCGAGTTCTTTAAAATATTAAAAATATCATGCACAGTGGAATCTAACAGCAATGCCGAGTGCCATTATAAAAAAATACATTTTCATCTTCTAGGAACAATCTTTGAGAAAAGATCCCAAGAAGGAATCGAGTTCACATTAGACGGAGTTTGCCTGATTGTCGGAAAAGGTCGATTCACCGTTGACGGAAACGCCGTTCTCATCCAAGGAGGAGCCAAGTGGGACCTCAAGGCTGCCCAAGGAAACAGCAAGGCCACGACCAAAGGATTGATATCTTACGATCCCGAAGCTGGAAGCCTGGACACCGAAATTAACTTCTACAATACTGTGAACCCTCCCCTCGGATTCACATTCAAGCAAAACATTAAGTTGAGCAAAGATGTGAGTTATTGATTTTGTCAAATTTATTTTGCAATAATAATAATAGGCAGCATTATTAATTGTGAAAATATCAACTTTAATGTGATCATTTTATTGCAGAGGTCTATAATCTATAATCAGATTTGTTAGTTTTTACAAAAGGAGTAAAGACATATGAATTAAAGATGTCACCCGAACAATGCTTTATGGCATATTTTTAGGTTTTTTTTCTTTTCTTATGTATTATGAATAATATGTTTTTATTAAGTTGCAATCTAAAATGGAAATTATACGATCTCGGTACCTGCGAAACTTTCTTTCAAGAGGACCAATGTTGGGTCTGTATGTTGGGCCATAATTTATCGAGCTACTGAAAACTGTATTCATTCTAAAAAAAGAGCAATTATTTAATAATAAAATTGATATATATTCATAGGCATAGTAGATTTTCGTAAAAATTTGAATTCTCTAGTGCACTTTTTGTTATATTGACCATTTATTATAGTTAAATTTGAGAGCTCTACAAGGTAGCACAATATCCTAAGAGGCAGACATCAGAAGTGGAAAAAGTAAAAAAGTATTTACAACATTGCTTAATCCAGTGGTTTCGAAACATTTTGTAAATACGCCTCCCTTTGAAAAAAAATATCTTCCCGCCTCCCCATCCTTTATTTCATATAATAATAAGTCAAGGTTAAAGAAATATTTTAAGCTGTTCTTACTCCTTACTACTGCACCAAAATTTATGAAATTGACATGTAATCTTGCATACTAAGGTCAAAACAGCAGAAAAATGGGTCATACAGCATTATTCAGTCGACACCTTCAATCTGACAAAGTCATAATAATGAAATGCTAGAATCAAAATAAAAAAAGCCTATTCTTGACATATCCCTTGTTTTTTGTGCTGATTTTTAAAATTAAACATGCAAACATTAAATGTTCATCCATATCAAATTAGTAAAACACAACGATCATATAATATTAACAATTTTCGTGTGAGCAGGGAATAAGTGAAAATAAATTCTCACATAACACAACACATAAACTATGTATTACACTGTTTTTTTCTTATTTTACTGAAGGCATTAAATATTAAGTAATTCAGTAATCATTTTCTGAAAAAATTAAGCAAAATTGGAAACCGGAAAATACCTCAAATTGTCAGAACAGGGAAGTTTTTCTGTTTTCGTTATTATGAATGTAAAAAAATTACTTTCTAGCATCAGTAACCTAATGTAATTTTTTTATTCTTTCAATTTAGGAGATGTCCAGCCAAGGAAGCGGATCATGGCTGTTGATTCACGGAGCTGATCCTCACTCTAAAGTGAATGTCATAAATTACAAGGTCAATTTCGCAACAGATAGTGCTGATGAGTCTTCTTTGGTAGCTACTCAAGAATGTAAGACAGATTTTTGTATTTTTTCATATAACCTTATCATATAACAAATATAACAAACAAAACCACTTATTTTATAAATTATTATGTTCAAAGATACTCTTCATGGTCCTGATTTTGAGACAATGATATCTATGAATTAAAAGAGTTGTGAAATGATTTTTTCAATATTCATCCATGTAATTGATAAAATATATCTAACTCGAATTTTGAAAATGCTTTTTTTATAATACTATGCCATTAACTGTTTACTGTATGGTGTATAGTTTATAGTGTAGATAAGACGCCAGTGGCATCTTTAAGCGGTGACTTTTATTTTTAACAAATTAAATCCATGAATGTCTATAAAAATCCGTAAAAAGTATTCAGTAATATGTTTCAAAAAAATCTAATTGCAGTTTTTCTTATTATTACATCGCTGTTTCAAAATCTGAACTCTTTAACGTGTTGCGAATGTATAGATAATATTTAAAATCCTACCAAATGTATTGTACAATAATATGCCATCTTTCTAAATGTGTGATGTTTTTCAAAGAAAACTTTGGATGTTAAAAAATAGTCCACATTTCAAATTGCGACCAAATATCATATGCATGAATAGCTATGACGAGCATTATAATCAGGGGTGGGCTGGAGCGGGGCTCGGGGGGCATGTCTGAGTCCTTGTTAAAATTCGTTGTGGCCGGCGAGCCCTTGTTAAGTTACGAAAATCATTCGTTTAAGATCAAATCAGCACCTAACTGCAATTTCTTTTAAATTGTAATACGAAACAAGACTTTGTTGCTAAGACAACCAACTAGCCGCAAAAAAACCAGTGAGCCACGTCATATGCATCATCCATGGTATGAAGACATTATGACTGAGACTTACCGAGCCCCTTGTAAACATATTACCAGCCCACCGCTGATTATAATCGCAATACGGCGCTACTATAATTATGTATAATTTGTTTTCTAGTCTCATACCCACTCATGATGATTGAATACAAAACAGACATCGAATTCAAAAGCCCCTCAAAAGCCAGGGCTGAGATTGACGGAAAATATGGACACTCAAGTCTCTCGGCCGCATTTGATATAGACAACAAAAACAAAAAGAGCACCCAGACCTATGGAATGTTGAAGGTAGGTTCCAGGAATAAAACTGTATTTTAAATTTAAGAGCCTATCACCGTGAGACAGCGATTAATTATGTTTCAATCATTGCTTAAATCAGGGCTTAAATTCTAGCTAGGCGTTATGTTTAATAAAATGATTTCACATTACATTGTACCTGAGCTCCCCAATGATTGACTTATTACGAGATTTTAAAATAAGACAGTGCGCCGTAATTTCAGCAGCCTTCTGCGGCACATCACAAGTCAAAATATATATAATAGTGTATATAAAGCAATTACATTATGTAGGTTATGCTTTTCATTTGATTGGATACAAATTATTTTTCACTTCACTGCACACTCGTGTGTTATTTATTGTTTGTCATTTAAAAGGTTATTGTCATTCTTTGTATAAATATTTGTATTGACAGTAGTGCTAATATCAAAAACATTGTCAGTATAACTTTTTAGAGCAGCGATGTCCAACACGCAGCCCTATTGGAGCAGCTTTCTACAAATATATTTTATATTTTGCTATTCATAAATCAAACAAAACAAAGCAGTGATGTTAATTTGCAAATTCAAACTTAACCCATTATAGGCGGGAAACGTAAAAATACATTTATCGCGTACTGTCGGTTTTGTTGGTATATTGACTCATAATTTAATGGTTTCTTCAAAATAACTGCTGCGGCAAGTGACCCTTTTTGACAATAAGCAATAAACCTCAAAATTTATTATGCCCTGAATGTTCGTGATTGTAAATTTGTAGGAATGAGGATTTTATACTGTAATTATTTATATAATTGTATGGTATGGATTAATGTTATTTTTAATACAGAATATTTTGAATATTTCATATTGATAAGAAGTGAAGTGCTATCTACTAAATTAACAGGTTTTAACATTGAGCTTAGAAAAGTAGTGAAATTATGATGTATTCAAAATGTTTTTATTATATTTTTAATGATTAAATGTCACATATGATTTCTTTGAAAATTACAGCCGAAAACATTGTTTGGCTTAGAAGTTGTGTTGATTTTAAGAATGTAATATATTTTTGCGCTAATCACTAAAAAACGCCCGTTTATAAACTGCTAATTAAATCATTCAAAGACAGATTCTCATACATGCAAAAGTATAAGCAGTGGCGGTTCTAGGTACTGGGCTAGGTGGGCTAAGCCCCACCTGCATTTTTCACCCAAAACTTTAGATGGCTGAATAAAAATGAACAGCAATTCGGCCGCTGAACAAAATAAATACATTTATAAGCGTAACTAACCTTCCCCAAATGAATATAATATCTTTGTTTAAATTTTCCTCTATCAATATAAAACAATGGCATGTCTACCTACAATAATATTCTCGATTGTTTTTTATTACAATTTTAAGCTGAGCCGGCATAAAAAAAACAATAACCCTATAAATAATTCATAGAGAACATTCAACGTGACGTCAGTCTGGCAACACCTATGTACATGCTATTGGTCAGGGGCTAACGCTTTCCAGCCTGTAACCATAGACAATATTTCTTTACACTGGAACGCAATCTAGCACAATTCGATTTTGTTTGTATTTGTATGTACGGAAACGTCATCAAACACACAGGACTGTATTTCAAATTTAATGGCTTCTGTCATTCATCGGGGGCTAAACTCGATTTAGTCCATGGCCCATACAAACATACCAATATCTTTGTATTTTATGAAAGTGACAGGTATCGAATCTCAGTGACAGTTCTGTATTGCTTTTTTTACTTGTTATTTCACTTTGAAAGAGACAAATTTAAGGTCACGTATTATTATTTCTTACTTACATTAGCATTGATTGTATTATATAGTAATTTATGCTTTGCAGTAGTGTCGTAGTATTTGTTAATTTGCTTGTAGATTAATGTATAAGATGAAGTGGAAGCATGCAAAATTTCGTAAATAGTATATGCTTTTCTCTAGCCCACCCAAGGTCAGGAACCGCCACTGAGTATAAGGAAATGTTCACGATATTTTAAGTTCCATTTAATGTAGAGGTGGAATCCGCACCTGTAAATTTACAAATGGAGTTAATAGACCTCCGATCAAACACTGAGTTAAAATGCATGTTTGAAGAAAATAAACGCGAGTTTGATCAGAAATATATCCTCGAGGATAAATTTCCAAAATTAAAAAAGCTAGCAATGTGCATTGAAGCTGCATTTGGGACCACATATTGCTGCGAATTGTTCTTTTCGAAATTGAAAATAGTAACAGGCTGGCCGATGAAAACTTAACCAATCAACTGCGATGTACCAGTTGATATAAAAAAAATATAAAATAGTATAAAAAAACAAGTGTCACATTAATTATTAAGTAAATAAAATGTTTTGATAATTGTTTGGCTGTTTTTAAAATAAAAAAAAGTATCATGATTCATGTTAATTATTAATTAGCATATTGTTTTTAATACGTTTGTTTGTTTTGTTTCTTATGTGGCCCGCCATATACCGGTAATATTTTATTTGGCCCATCAAACGATTTCTGTTGGACAACGCTGCTTTAGCGTATAAAAATGTCATGAACCACTCTTTTCAATATCACTGGAAATGGAACATCGAATGACTACCACCAATCGTAATATAGTGCCTCTCCAAATAATAATTGTATTCAAACATGCTGTAAAAGATACGTGAATATCGATGAAAACAAAATTCATATAATTTTCATAAATTTACAGTGCCTGATCAACGAAAAAGGTGGAGAATTGTACGCTCTCGTCGATGATGTCAACAAAGAAAAAAACAACTATCAAGCATACTTGAACCTCCATCCCGGTGGAAAATACGAAGTCAGCGGAACATTCAAGCAGCATGTAGCCGACAGTGACGCTAACGTGTTCTTGACGGCGTGCGTAAAGATCCCAAGGATGGAAGATATCAAGTGAGTTGTCGCGTACAAATAAAGTTTTGAATGCAATAGCAAAAGATTCAATATTTACTTATTTCATGGAACTGATTTTTTTATGCAATTACCCTTAAGCCTACAAAAGTTGTCACTGTGTCACACATCATAATAAAATTCAGATTCAAAAATGTCACTTTTGAGGTAAATTCTTGTCGGAAAGACCATTACAACAAAAAAAAACTACTTATATGAACGAATTTCAGTCGTTAGATTTGTGGTGCTAAAATTCATCAATGGCGTATTAGTACTTCATTTACTAAATGATTGACAGAGCTTCGTTACATGTATCATATTTATTCTTCATTTCATGTATTGCAATTATATCCTGATTTTTTCAATCTCATATCCCCAGATGTATTATTTTATATTGTAAAAAATTACCATTATACAAGAAAAAACATAGAATAAATATTAAATTTATAGGACAAAACGAGTTATCTGTTTGTTGTGTATGTTATCCGAGTTTAAATAGTTAATATTTTATAAGACATGATTCTGTAAAAGTGATGCTTTAGAAAGCACCCTGATCTATCATTCTCGTATTTGTTGGTTCACGAATTTATTGTTATTTTGTACAGTCTCGGTGATAAATGTTCCGCATTCATTGTTTTTTTTACCTTCGATTTCCTATGGGGTACATTCGCATTGCAAAATTCTTCTTATTTCAACCATTTGCTGAATACCAATAATATCTATCTGATATTTATTGTAATCTACAATGAAACCTCAATTAATGGAATGGAAATATTACACAAATTTGTCTGGGGTCACTTTGTACCCCATCGATACTATTTTCGATGTTTTGGTACTGGAGTGTTAATAAAAAATGACGAATTGCAGTTTCTCTGAACTGCTTTGTAGAAAACGGCATACCTGCATATTTCTAAAGCCAATAAGAATGAGTTATATTTCTAATACTACATCGTATATTGTACTCTTTTGCAGTGTTGACTCCAGCTTCGTCTCCACGCAGAGCACCCTCAACAGCCACACCAAGATCACCCAAGGATCAATCGTCTTTGTCGATTATAACACTAAAGTCGACCTCGAGAAGGTTATGGGAGAGCTGAAGCTTATGGTGAAGGATCTTGTATCGGCCAAGGGTAACTTTGCTCTCAATCCTGAAATAAAAAAGGTTCAAGCTGAATTCACTGTGGAATTATACAAAGTAAGTTAAAAATTTAAATCAAAATCATGCAAGTTTTTCCTGCCGTGAGTCTTTTTTTATACATGAGAAATAATAAATTTAATTACAGTGGAACCCTGATCTACCGTTCTCTCATTGTTCGTTTTCCCGCATGGATCGTTCATTTGTTATAGTCCCGGCCAAACACCCATAAGAACAATGTTAAATAATCCTGCATTAATCGTTCCCCGATTATACGATTTCCTCGATTTATCGTCTAAATATTATGGTCCCTTCACAAACATTATCCCGATTGAATATTTTTTTTTAATATATATTTCTCATTTTGATCAGAAACACGAACGACTCAAACCTTTTTTTTAAAAAAAAACCAGACTGCAAGTTTGCAGGCGTCGTAGAATTGTTTATTATGACTTCTCATAATATCGACCCATAAAAAAAAATTGTGAAAAAAAAAACGAGACCGCAATAATGTGCAGGCGCTATAGAATTGTTTTTTTATGATTTCTCATAATGCTTTCGCTGATGAATCACTTACTGAGCTTATTCATTTGTCTCACTGAATTTCAACACCTCTAATGCCTATAGTTTTGCCTCGAATCGGATTCTAATTCTAATTCGGATTAAAATGCGCCCCGTAAAAAAAACTAGAATTCTCGCAGAGAAGCTCAAAATAATTCTAGACTTTGAAAACAATCCAACTTCAAATGCAAAGGGAAAATCAATCCAAAAGTGTTGCTAATCAGCAAAGAAAAGAAAGTCCGCTAAGAATTCTACTTTAAATGAGCTTGAGAGATTCTTCACGCGTGGTACCAGAAAGCGCGAGCTGAAAATATACCTAATGATGGAACCATACTCAGAGAAAAAGTTTTGCAAATAGCCAAAAAAAAAGGTATTTCAGATTTCTCTGCATCGAACGGATAGATCAATAGGTTTGAAGATCGGCATGGTCTTGTATATAAAAAAACTAGTGGGCGAGAGCGCTGCTGTGAACCATGACACGACCGCAGCATGGATCGCGAGATTACATGAGATCGTTGAAGAATACGAACCATGAGATATTTACGGCGTGCCTTTGCTAAAATTGAAGTGTCAAACTGCAAAGAAGCAACTAAGCATAAGATTTACATGAGATTTTATTATTATTTTTAGCTTTCCCGCATTTTCCGTTGAGTTTTTTCGGTCCCTTGAAAAACTTAAAATCGGGGTTCCACTGTATTTAAGTATTGCCACAATTGCTACAGATCAGCCGATTTTTTATCAGAGCGGTCAACACATTAAGGTGTTTGTACCATTTGGTATCGGCTTTCACTAGCCAGTATCCTCGTAGGATCTTTTAACGTATTTATGGATTTGCATCCAAAGACATAAATGTCTGCTATTTACCATCCTCCATGTCCATAAGATCTTTAAAAAGGGATTTTATGAGAGTGATTATCAAACTACTAGTCCTTTCCTAGCACTATTCTTCCATCTTTTCATCTACACTCTCTTCAAAAAAGAGAGGTTAACGGATTTACTAACATCCTGTTGAGATACTCCGCTGGGAGTGCATACGCTCTATATTGGAAACGGGCTTGGTTAAAAAGAAAATATTGTTTTGCCAGATTAATGAGAGTTTACTGATATTGTTCATTTGAAATACATTTTTGACCTGAGAAAGAATCGTTTGTCACCATGGGCAATAGCTCAATACTTGATTATTCCATTCCAGTATAGATGCCAGATCTTCATATCAGAATTGTTAAAAATTTGCAGCATTCCGCTCAACAAATAAAAACATTAATATAAAATTGAATTTGTTAACTTTATTACTCCACTTATGTTTGTAATTTATTATTTAAGAGTTATAATCAGCTTTTAGTTTATTTGTAACCCTCGCAATGTTCTGTCCGATGATGCTTCTTAAGGAGGTGAAACATGTGTCACAATTTGTAACATAACAAGTGGAGTAACAAAATTCTCAAATTAAATATCATATTAAAAATAAACTTCCACAAAGTTACCACCAAACCTATGGAAAACATTAATAGTTATAACTTTAATGGCTTATGTTTTTAAATCAAAGCAACAAAAACTATTTAATTATTGTCTGTTTTAGATTGAGATTAAATAATTAAATTTACTGATTTAAATATTCAATTGAAGTAATACTGATATAATTAGTAAAACATTGTAATAATATTTGTTTCAGGTACAAAAAGTTTTCTTCCTTACCAGCGAAATGACACTTGACGACCCCAAATACACAGGAGAAGTGAAACTCTACACAGATTATAGCAAAAACAAAAACCAAGTGTACAGACTTACCACTGCTACAGTCATAAAGGGCAACGATATTGATTCAAAGTTAGTAATTAATTTATATTTATACTTGTTAAGTTGCCTCAAAATTTAAACCAATCTTCTTTGTCTTGGAATTTTCTGTAACTATTAAATTATCATCATTAGCAAAGATAAGAATTTGTAAATTAGATGTCAAAATATTAATAATAATCAGGACTGTGCATTCCGGTTTAATTTGTATTAAGAATTATTATTACTATGTCTACCATCAGATCATCTATAGTCAGCCTAGCATGTAATGGCAACACTGTGGACTCTTGTGGTTTGAATAAATATCATTAAATAATTTTTAAAAAAGTGGGTAGGAGTAGTAAGATTTTTCCGACTCTGATTCTGGAAAAAACACCCGACTCCACAACCTCGGTAATATCTCATAAATTATATAAATGTGTGTCAGGGGACAGTGTTACATTCACTCAATGCTCACGCTCTCGCTCTCTTTCTCTCTCTTTCTCTTTTAATATATTGTGATAATTTGATTGTTAAAATTATCAATTATTAGTTTGGTAAAAACCTCATAATTTACATATGTGGAAATGAAAATAATACAAATCACATAATTTGCAGGAATGCATTCTTCTTTGAAACCAATAAGCAAATCAGATTAAACATGAAGTCAAACCAAGGCCAAACTGATAATTCGTCGTTCAAGAAATACAGCGTTGATTTCTGCGATGCGGTCGGAGTTATCTACAGTTTGGCGTTCAGCGGTGACTCCTCCGAAAAGAATTCTGTAAGTAATTTCATATTTCTTCAATATTATCTTTATACATATCGAATAAAATAAATTCCTTTTAAATAATTTACACCAATTAAATTTTCTCTTCAATCTTCCTCTCAGCTTTTAAATGGAAACGCTGAAATGACAGTTGCAAAGAAAGTTAACGACGGCGCCAAGCCGACCAAACTTGTCATGAAAATGAAGGCGCGTGACTTTAATGAGGACAAAGTGACAGGAGGGGCCGAAATCGATTTGAACTTCGTCAATGATAACGGAGAAGACATCGTTTGGAATTTGAAGACCATGACTAAGGAAAAATCTGGCAGGGGCGAAGGGGAAGTTAAGGTGATTATTTTTCACCATACAAGATAATTTTGTATCACCTGACTATTCCGCACGCGTTTGACATTTAAAATCCCTATTTATAGCAAATAATAACATATTTCATAATCTATTATCACTTTTAAACACACTGTCACAGTGTGCACCTAATTTTTCCATCATTAATTAGGATAAACATAATTATTAGATGTAATGAATTATTTAGATACATTTCATGACAAAAAATCATCAAAGGGTGTCACTGGCCCTTTGCGAATTTCACTTAAGTCTTAAACTAGTATGTACTGAAAAATCAATAATACTGTATTCACAAAATCTTGCATGACTCACGACGTCCACCTTTGATTTAGATGAGCTTATCTGGAGCCATGGCCCCGAGTGAATTGAACTATTACTTCTGGACTGACTTCAGTGACAACGATGACGACTCCAGTAACTTTGACATGAGCTACAAGACTAAGGGAAATTACGGAGTCAAGACCTCATTCGATGGCTCAGGAAAATTCGTTCAGACCCCCGGACAGGAAAACGAAGATTTGTAAGTGAACATTACATAATAAATTAACATCAAATCAATTACCGACTCATCTTCGGTTTTAAATTATTTTATTATAATCGACATCTTTTAAGACTCACTCTTTATTCATTTCAGGTACAAACATGATTTTGATATGGTTATTAACCTCCCAGTTGAAAAAATGCAAAAACTCAGAATCACCACTAAAGATTCTTTGAGCATCAAGGATGAACAAGGAGATGACGTAAGTATTTTTATATGTACTACTGTCCATTTTTAGCATCCAAACTTCACGTATGTTACATTAACTGAATTTTAAAAAAAAACTAATGCTTATGCAAAATCTATCATTATTTGCTGAACGTGGTTGATATAAGCATTTTATTACATGAATTATTTATGACCTTTGCATTAGGTATTAAAGATTAGTTTAATAATAATTGAGTTGAAGTAGTCGTATTTACATACACACACCAGGTGAAGTTAAGTGCTCAAATAAATCAGTTGAATTTTGACAATAAGAATATGAAGAAAGTAGTGTAATATTAATATTTACCACAAAGAAAATATGTAGATGATAAAAGTGAATTAATTCATTTGTCTACTGACAGATAAAAATAAGAAACATTTTTGGATTTTTTTTCATCAAGTGTGATTATTGAATGTTTAATGATGGTTTTTGCTAATCAATAAGAATAATATGATGTTAAATATTTTTCGTTATTTAGTCTGAATCCATTAAAGCTGCTTCACTGACCACAGTCTTAGTCAACAATGAAAAATACGTATACGACTTTGGACTCTCAGACGGTCCGGAGGAGACTTTGAGGGTTGCTTTTGAATTGCCGAACCGTCCACCGTTCGTTCTGGATGTGTATCATTCTTCTATCAAAAATGAAGAAGGTAATATTTTAATCTCGAAACTCTAATATTATGTTTAAATATCTCATTAAATTATATAATTTCATAACAAAAAACACTACTAGATAATTCCTATTCACAAATTATGTTAATGCTTTGAGTCGTTTGTGCATGTTGTCCTTACGCAGAAAATAAAATTTAATCCGTTGAATATTTGAAAAAAAAAATTGCACGCTTTCCTTTAATCTTCCAAATTTTAATAATATTAAATTTTCCATCTTTATCACACCTTCTATATAAGGAAATAAATTACATATTTGTAAATTTTAAAAATCATAATGATTCATTTTTTAGCTGGAAAAGTGAATTCAGAAGTTAAATTATTATTGGATACCTACGGCGACAAGTTCACCTTCCACTCTACCGGTTACAGTACTAACGATGACAGATATATGGAATACCAGAGTGAAATGACATTCCCCAAGAACATGAACTACAAGAACATCAAAAAATCTCTCAAGCTCACTGTAAGTTATCGACTGTTAAATTGCAAAGTAGAGGGGTTTCGCTATGCTTTTTCCTGCTTTAAGTGATATTTACTACAAACTAAAATAACATCCATGTCCGTTCCTGACAGTAAATAAAATATTAGGAGATTAAACCAATGATATTACACCCTCGATTCACGCGAGACTCGTTTTACGCGGTCAAGAAAAATAAACTTTTTCAATTTGTATTGAAATATTATTTATTTGAAGTTTAACCGAGCGATAAGCAGTCAACCAATCTCGAAGACGATAGAAGTGATATTGATGATTCTGTCAATCCAAATAAATTCACTTCGAAAAATATTGCTGAAGTTCTACAATGAACCAGCTTATTAGAAAATATTTTGTAAATTTTAAATTTTTGTTTCGGATATAGAACAAGATTTAAAAATCATTTCTGGGTATCAAGAAATTTGCAAAGATTTGAAATAAAATGTAATGCGAAAATCAATAACAAATTTTTTGATAAGGGTATCATGAAGAGGAATAATAAAATTGTCATCCTGTACTGTACGCGTTTTTTTTTTGTTGCCTTTCTCCATTTTGTATGAATTCTACGTTTTGATGGAAGCGATTTTTTTTCGGAACCTATCTTCCATTTTCATGTGTTGTATGCCTCTATTTGTGCGGTAGATATGTTTCTCGAACTTTTCCGAGGTATTGGTGTAATTTTATATTTTGTTTATTAAAAAAGCTATTCATTCATGTCGAAAAAGTAAGTGCAGCCAATCAATTATGCTTCATTTTCATTTTTTTTTGCACAGGTCGATTCACCGAACAAGCACAACGCTGATTTGTCAATCATTATTGATGGAAAGGTATACAGCCTCAACTCAAACGTTGACCTTAACATACAGTCAACATCCATCATCGATATCAAGACTACTTGCCACGGCAGCAAGCCTTCCAGGTATATATTTTTTCATATTGTCATTTTATTATTAAGCAGAACTTTTAGAAATATGTTCGTTTGTCATTCGACAATGAAATACTAAACATTAGAAATATCTTTAAGGCTCTACATCAAGAGCGTGAAGCTGTCCGAACACGATGTCGAAGGACACGCTGTCATTGAAAACTACGGAGACTTCAACATGGACCTCCAGGTCAACGGACTGTTGAACGGACCTGACGATTTCAAGATCAAGGTTGAAATCGATTGCCCCAAGTTCAATGCCCAGAAGTTGCACTTCGAGGCCAACAACGAGCCAGCAGGAGGAGCTCACAAGATACAATTCTTTGCTACTGAAAACGGAAAGAACGTTCTCAGCGGAGTGTGAGTGGAAATTTAGCTTCGAGTCTTTTGAGGCATATTTATTCTTGTAGATCTTGAAATATCAATATTTGTGTATGAGGCATAAATTTATCTTTTTTATTCATTTATAATCCCATATTAAAATTTGATTATAAAATATAACGGCCGCACAGTGCGTGGCCAACCGACTTGCTGCTTTTAGTTATAATTTATTATGATATTATGATGATACAGTTTAAGCCAGTTAACATTAATTTAGACAGTTATAAACAACACTGTTAATATAAGTTTATTGTTTTAATTTTACTTTTGATTGTGGTTTTCAATGACTTTTTTTGAAATAGGGAAATGTAAACAGAAGAATAATAAATTTTCAATCAGCTTGGATTATCTTTATGATCGTGTTAGCTTTCTTTTCACTGCACATAGTGGTTTTAATGATACACGATCGAGTTGACAATATTCTTGTGTTTTTATTTAGAACTACATACCACAGCAAATATGAAGGACAGAAGTTCATAATGGAAGGAACTGGAAATGTGAGAGTTAGGGACCAACAAAAGACGACCAGTTTTAAGTACATCAGGGACAAGAAGACCACCGGAGACGAAAAGGGTGTCGAAGTAAGTAACCATCAAAACTATTTCTCTTCAAAAGCTCTTAACCCTACGGTGCTAAAAAATACTTCTGATATGTTGCTGGCCCTTAAAGAGCAGGGTTTTTACCGTCCATCGAACAGGTTTTTTCACTTGGTTCTTTAAGGATCAGGAACATATCAGAAGTATTTTTTAGCACTGAAGGGGAAGTGTTAATAAAAAAAATACGGTCTTTAAATAAATATTTATCTTATTTACATATATATATTATCATGCTCTGTATTTTAAAACTATCAATACCAATCGAACAGTCAATTCTGAGACAAGTATATTAAACAGAAAAATTCTTAAAATATTGATGGTTAAAACAAATCTAGGCTAATGTCGATAATTTATAAAATCTAATAATAAGTGCTATGTTTTATAAAATTGATTTTTTTTTGATCAGGTTTTCTTCAATGTCGCCCTCGGAGCCCAGAACGTCGTCGTGGAATTCAAAGACACAAACAAAGCCTATAAATTCAACAGTGTATATTGCGAAGAAAAGAAAGAATGCGCACACGTTGAGATTGTTCAATCTTCAGAAAGAGGTAAACTAAGCCAAAAGATAAACTAATTAGAATCAAAATTATAAAGCAACATTTTTTAACCCGAGTGAGCTAAATATATTATGTTTTATAAAATTCAAATTATATCTGTATAGTTTACAATGTTATTTTATTATTTTCATGCACTCGGTCTTCGAGTGATCGATATCACCGAATATTATGCTTATTTATTTTATTTAGGAGACCAACTAATGGCAGAAAACTTCCAAGTTGGATTCGATTTGAGAAAACTAGGATTCGCACCAGAGTTCGGTCTTCAATCGAAGTTCATAAAACAAAATGGACAGCTTCCCGAATACACCACCGATATGCACGTGACAAGAGGAGATAAAAAATACCACACGGAGATCTTCGGAAAGCTAGTAAAAGGAAGTGAGTGCAAAAAATATATTTAAAAATGTATGAGAACGGTTAAACCTAATATAATTATGATATGAATCTCATTGGATATTCCATGATTGTATTTCAATAAGAGTTTTAAATTTTATTTTTGTCATGCATAACAATATTTCCAAAATACCTTGCATCGCTGCAGACAACGTGTTCATAAAAGCAATTATTTAAAAAACATAAATATTACTTGATTAGATAAATATTGAGAACTATTTTTCATTTCCAGCATATCAAACTGCCTTCATCTCTACTACTCCCAGTCGTGTTGTTTCCATGGAAACTACAACCTCGTACGCCAAATCTGGCCTTCCAAGTTTCCCACTCATTCAGGAAGTCGTCTTCTATTTGAACAAGAACGATCCTCAATCAAAAACACATTTCAAGTCGACTCTTGATTACCGCAAGGACCAAGGCAGACAAGTCTTCCTCAACAGTGATGTCATCTTCGTCTACCCTGGAGCACCAAAGGTATGAAATCTGTCGAATCACAATTTATTCTTTCAAAACTTCACCTGCTTCCGTTATGTCACAAAGACAGGTAGAGATTTTTTAAATTCAAAATAAAAAATATTATTGTTTTTATTTAAGTTATTTTTAAATCCCAATTAAATTGTGTTGAAAACGAAATCTATAAAAAATGAGACCATTTTGGAGTTCAGCAAGCTTTTAATTTCCCCTTTATTGATTTTATCTGTTCACTGATTTACATCAGTGTTTGTACACTTATATTAAAACAAATTATTTCTCCTACATCATTCAAAAGAATATAAAGAAATGTTATATTTTGTGTCATCATCTGAAATCTGAGATTCGAATCCCTGAATGGCCAAATTCAAATTATATAAATACATGCCAAAAGACAGCTGTCAAATGTGCAACCCTTTCTTACCTAAGCCTAGGGTTGCCAGACGTCCCGATTAACCGGGACTGTCACCGGTTTTGAGTCTCGTGTCCCGAACAAACCTCTCGGGACGCTCAAATGTCCCGGCTTACGACCCACACTGATTATTTGGGGAAATTGGTAAATCTTGGAATATTGGATTCAAAAGTCATGGAAGAGCTAAAAAAAAAACGAGTCGCACTGGTATCTGGGCAAATCGGTTAATTCCTGGGTTTTTGGATTCGAAAGTCAGCAAATCGGACAAATAGCCCGGTTTGACTTGCAAGAAATCTGGCAACCCTACCTAAGCCTTTAAGCCTTATTGCAAAATATTTAACAATATGTTTTTCTTTTTTTTGCAGGACTTGCAGGTCATTCTGCGATCTAAATACGATACGCATACCCATGCAGTGGATACCAATTTGAACATTGACATCTTCAGGAAGAAGAATCAAAAATTGACAATTGACATTAAATTCAAGCCGGTGGTTTCAGCTGAATTATTAGAATATGATGCCAGCATGCATGCTTCAGGAAGGGTATGTATTTTGTTTTTAAGTAGGCATTGATATTAAAAAAGATATTTTATATAACAGATGATTGGCAACAGGCCAAATACTTTTTAAACACTTCATACAAACTCAAGAAAAACTTTAGCTATGTAGTATTTCACTATTATTTTAAGAGACGTTGCTGTGCAAAATATTTGTTTTTTTTTTAATAATTGATCTTGATAGTATAATGAGTGTAAAGTCAAGTATGTAAATACCCTTGTTTTGTATGGCCGGCCCTGCTGGCACGCAACCATAGAACGTCTTGACAAGCTCATGGCAGTCATTCAACTCATTTTTAGTAGTGTAAGTGTAGCTATGTGTGTCGGGTCCTTTGGCGCAGCGGTTAGCGTTGTGGGCTTCCGTGCCAGACCTCACAGGTTCGAGACCCAGTACGAACAGCATATTTTTGATCGATTTATTTAAGACATGGGTGCTTGTGATGTCCCTCCCACCACTTCTGATCTTTCAACAATTGGCCATAGCGAGAGGGATTAGTTAACCACTAGTTCTGTCCTAGCCTTATCTTTCTATCCCTACTATTCTCTTAGAAAAAAAGAGATTGAGCGACTGAGTAACAAGCAGTTCTCATAGAAAAAATTCTGTTCAGATACCTCCATCAGGAGGCCATATGCTCCACATTGGGAGTGGACATGAATAAAAGTAATAAAATAAGAAGTGTAGCTAATTATTTGAGTTCTTCTGAGCAAGCTAGTAAGCATGTGCTTGTGTGACATTTTCATTATGTCACCTTTTAAGCTGGCAATTAATGTTCTATACTTGACTTGAAATATTGATTGATATATACTTGGTTGACTTGGTTTTTAAATCTGCGGGGTATAGTATGTACAGAAAACTGGAGCTGTAAATGTTATTTAATCCCTTAAATGTATATAATAGTTTATGAAGTGTGACCATATACATTTTGGTTGGAAAGTATCTTCCAGTATTGTACTTTGAGTGTGTTAAAATATAATTACTAGTACCTAAATAGATTTTTTAAATATTTTTATACTTACTTTACTATATTACTTCATTTAATCAATGAAATGACAATTTTACTGTAAAAATTGAACGGAAGTTTTTTACATTATTTTCAATAGGGTCTCGGCTTGGACATGGTCGCAGAGGAGAAATTCAGTGTCACCAAAGACTTCATTAAGATGCAAGGAAAGACTTCTGTCACCCTTGAAAAGCAACGTCGTGAATACAGCTACGATGTTGATCTAACAAGTGACAGACAAGCTGTTAAGGTAACGATACTGTTATCGTAATATACATTTGTTTTAAGTATATAAGAAAATTAAAGATTTTTTAACGATAGCTTCTATGTTTAACAGATTAATGCGCCAACTGGCAGTATTGTTGCCATTGAGAATGTATTCAAATCCAGCGGTGAAAATATCCCAACGGCTCTCGACTGGAAGTTGAGCATGATTCTCTTCGGAGACATGAAATACCAATTTGACGGAAAGGTTGATACCAGCAACGGTTTGAAGGCTGAATGGAACGGTGGATGTCTGGGTAAGTTACACACCTAATTTTATACTAACTACTTAATATAAGCCTGTGTTTTTTTTATTTTTTAAGATTTTTTAAAAAACAATTTAAAAACAACTAGAAAAAAAAGCCTTAATTTAATTTATTCTTTCCAAAATGACATTTGATCTGTAATTCGGTTTTCAGCACATTTGTAGTAGACTTGGATTGGCTTGGATTTTTTTCCATTCTCCATCCCACTGAAACAGTTTAATGTAGTAGTTTTCACACATTATTAATCATTTCTTAAACATAAAAATTGCAGTCACGAATGAAGTGTTGCAACTCGCTGCCACATTTGTTTCCGCAAAACAGGCCGAGATCTCAGCATCGTACAAAGAAAACGGACGAGTCCATCCTCTCATTAAGCTATCGCACTCTATCAAGAACGGCGGAGCACCAGTTTCTGCCAAAATTTTAAATATCGAAAATCTGAAGGCAGCTATGGTGAGTGACATTTTGATAATATGTTAAGCAGTGTTGCTGTTGTTGTTGTAAAATTCGCAATATCATTCATATAATATTACATATACCCTTGTCAAAGGTATACACTATTTCTATAAATAAATCAGAAAGTTTATGGTGTAATCTCCGGTATAGGAATTGCAACACTGGATGAATATATTAACCTGATCTGTGCCGTGCGGTATTAATATGGCCGTGCATGGAGGGCCGTGATTTTCTTTAAAAAAAAAAAACCTTATAAGTATGTACTTTTTGGACATATAATAATAGTAAATTACAAACACTTACCATATAAATACACGATGGGTCATTTCCGCCATCATTTATCCAAAAAAATTTCAAAAACGAAAATTACCGCCATATTCGCTTAGCCCTGCTAGCAACACATTTGAACACAACAAAAAAGCTTTTTTTTAAAATCGATGTATTATAGATTAAAAAACAATATCTTTAAAGTTTAAGTATCATACTATGATTGCAAGAGATGTCACTATATGCATGATATTTTAAAATTATTCAATATATTTCTTGTGGCCTTTAAACCGCGTCTCAAATACTGTGTGTATGCACATTTAGTATGGCCTGCCCTACGAGCACGACATTGTATGGCGTGTTAACACGTCCGTGGCAAAGAACCGGTTAAGATAGGTACTGGTGTCTGTAAATCAAGTATAAAGTAGAGCGTATTAATTCGCTCATTTTGTATGGACGGCCCCTTAAACACGGAATTGTAGAGCGAATAAATTAGCTTGCGGCAGAGATCCGGTTAATACCAGTATAACAAACAAAAAAATTAGGCTAGCAATACCGGGGGAGAAAATCACAATCAGTATTTGGCCATTAAATAAATATGTAATAAAAATTAATGGGTGATTTTCATATGATTCATCAAAATAATAACACATCATTGACAGGCTCATCAATTCTGAAACTCGTCACTGTTGATCCAACTCTTAGCAGATTTATAATGTTTCAATTCATAGCGAACAATTTTAATAAAATTTTCAATATCGAAATACCGATAGTTTTGCAAATTCAAAACCGGTATTTCAATATTAAAAAAATACCGAGATCACAGATTGCAGTCCCTACTCCATTAAGTATATTTTAGTATTAAGGTTCTTGTAGCCAAAAGGAAGCTCTTTCTGTCTTGTGACTTACTCGATTTGTTTAGACAAGGGCTTAAATATCAGACAGACACTCTCACATATTGACTGTTCATCCAATTTTTAGACTTGTATTTAAGTCGTGCAATAATACAATACGCCGGGGCTTCCCAAACTATATTCCACAGAACACTGGTGTTCCGCGAAAATTTGGAATAGTAATCTACGCTGCAATACAATTAAACATTTTCTACCAAATCGAGTGATAATGAATCTCCATTGATGCTTAAAACATCAAATATTTAAGCACAGGCGAAGATTTTGAATCACTTAGAGCTTTATTTACTCATATTTTTATGTAACGTGTTTTAAAAATGATTTAGTAACATATGTTTTTTTCAATATTTTTACTATCATGAATTACCTGATCTAAAAAATAATCTGTGTTCCGGTAACATTTCCAGGTGTGGGAAGTGTTCCATTGCATAATAAGTTTGGGAAACCCTATAATACGCCGACAACTAGTTCTTTACGAACTCCATTCTTTTTCTTTAGCACGTCGCTTAAGAGAATGACTAAACTTCTGATAGCTCGATGCTATGGTGTTATCTATTCTTTTGATTAAAGCTTCAAGCATCTTTTTGTTTTCTTTATAGCAATCTGGAAGCACCAATGTCGATTTGATTATGCAACGAGTTACGCAAGTCGCTAAGGTAGACCAAGAGCCGAGAAATAAGTTCAACAGTAGACTGATCAACGTCTTTAAGGGAGCCATCCCAGATTTTGCATCCTGCGGTGACTATTTCAAAAAAGAAATCGGCGCAATTGGACAGGAAATTAAGTCAGATGAGTTCCTTGCACCAATTCAGGCACAAATGTGAGTAATTGATTATCTTTCTCGAATAACGTTACATAATTGATTATCAGTGTTGAATAGGTGATAATAACAAGAAAAATCTTTCTCTTAAATATTTAATCTTGTTAATTATTTTGATTCATGTTAATATCATAGTATATGTTACTTCATAGCTTATATTTCACTATTCAGAATATACTATTTGCCATCGACTGTGTTTTACTTTACAAGGGATAGTATTCAATCTTTTATTGGTGCAATACATGCCAAAATATGTTAAGGAATGCATCGCTGAAAATTGACTAAAATATAATGGTTTTTTTTTATTCGATTGACAGTGAAACACTGATGACAGCCTTCTACTCGATTGTCGAAAACTTCTTGGCCGCTTTCGCCAAAACGACAAAGCTCATGACAGAAACCGCTGAAGCATTCAACGAAGCGTTCAACAGTAGAATTTTACCAGCCGTAACAGAAACCTACGAAAAACTGATGACAGCCGCCGTCGGTGTTCTCAACTCCTTCGTCGATCTCGCGATGAGCTTCGTCGCTTTCATCGATGGACTCGTCCAGAAGCATGCGGCTGATTGGAAACCAATCATGAAAGATATCGAGCGCTACTGTGCACGTAAGAATTTTCTTTATAGTTTATAGTTAAATAATAAAAAGAAGTTTTTCGCTGTATTTAGAAATACTCAGAACTGGGCATACAATATAATTTAAAGTTTCTGTCTCTCTTTCTTTACATTTTAAAGCTTTACCAGTTTTTGGACTTATTTACATTGAAAGAAATAGTCTAAAATTGTAATTTTACACTTTTTTAAGATATACATAAATTTAAGCAAAACATTAAAATAAGTGATTGATGTGAGCATGTTTTGAAATGTCAATTTTTAAATATTCCACAAATTTATGGGTTGGTATTATGAGCACTCAAATATTATAATAACCATGATATTAAAATATTTTTATGGATCACTAAAAATAATTTACAATAAAATTAAAATAAAGGTGTTTGGCCCCTTAAATCCTAAAATTCTTGTTTCCATTTATATTTTTTTATGGAAATTCGCCCCGCTCTATCATTTGAGCATATAATAAGTTTACACTCACGGATAAGGATGAAAAATAATAGTGTAATGAACATATTTTTCAGTTATATAATGTGAAGCTTATGGATAACACAAGTATTAAAGTGTATTTTCAATGACTGATTTTTTGCTATATTTATCATTTCAGAGTCACTCGATGTCCTCCTTAAATGGACTGCGGAAGTTCAAGGATCTCTCACCAAATTTGTTATTCAGCTTCAAAAGGAAATCGAAGAGTTGCCAATTGTTTCAATGATCAAAGAAAAGGTGAATTATTAAACTAATTAACATTCATGTTACGACTATCTTTTATCGACTAATTTTTTATACCTTTAATTTCATAATGACTAACTGTAAAACTAAAGAACTTACATTACTAACTTGGTATCATTCCATCCTTAGACTGACATGTTCTATTCTCCCGACGGTATCATGGAAGTTGTCAACTTTGTCGGTGGATGCTTTGCCAACATTGTTCCTACCAAAGAATGGGAAAATTTCTTCAGTTCCGTCATGAAGTTCATCGAAAGGGTAAGCATAAAAGTTTATTTTCCTACTTTAAATATGGTCCAATTGAGAATGCTAAAATTGACACTAGTGTTGATTGCTGTATTGAAAATCATTTATATTTTATATATAATAGTGAAAATCATCAAAAATGGATTATTTTACTATCTGTAATAAACAAAAATATTATGTTTCTTGGAAAAGTGAGTGGCTTAGTGTAGATCAAAAATCAACTTACTCATTGACAACTAAAATTTATTCTCATTTAAAAACAATTGTTTGCCTGAGTTTTATGGATTTTTTTGTATCCATCATTTTATTCTCGATATATTGTCCCTTAAAGTATCAGTTACGTTGTAGGTGCGTTGGCTTATTGAAGTTGCTTTTTTGTAATTGAAGACTATTAACACACTGTTTTACATTAACAGAAAGTGCGCAGAGTGAACGGAAACGACTATCAAGAAATCCAAGAAATCGTACAGAAGGGAAGCCTAGCTATCGATGGAATTTTCAACAGTGCGAAGAGTCACGTCGGCGCCAACGGAGCCTTGCCGTTCGTTATGGTCTTTACTCCCGTGAGTTAGAATTTTTTGGATTTCTCAGGTGCTTTTTACTTTTAAATAAACGTGCATCGAAGATATTTATTTGATTGCTCTCTGTGTAGTTCTCTTCCGATTCACTCGGTAGTCTACCGATGCTGAGGCCGGCCAAATTCAGCGCCGCCAACTACGCTCAAGAAGACCTTCCCACCCTCACGGACCTCTTCCAATCCTACAGGCTTAACAGTTTCAATCCGCAAGACCTCATTCCGCCGTACAACAGTAAGATTTTCTAAACTTCACAAACATTTTTTGTACTATTTAGTAGCGTACTTTTACAAGATGCATGTCATATTATAGTTCGAAGTTCACAACCAAACCAAACCTTACCTAAATCAACCTAACTACATTTATATTATCACAGCTTATATTTAAAAAACATATTTATTACACTGACCGTCTGTTTTATAAAATATTGACGGTAAAATATTGAAATACTGTCCAATTCAGTATAAGTCTGTATTATATATTTTATTAAATACAAATATTTTTTTAATCAACTGCCCTGCCAAACAATATCCAACACAATAAATCAAGGCACAACGTTTATAACTTAATTTTATAAAGAGTCCTGTGTGATATATGAAAAAAATAATAATATTTGCTTTTACAAAAATGGTATGGAATTGTAACTTCAACTTATCAGCGACCGTTTGCGTCAGAGAACTTTTAGAGGTCAAATTTTTGATTTAAAAACGAAATATTCACATCTCTGATAAAGAGCATAATAAATTCATTAATCGTATTTCTTCAATAATGATAAATAAAGATGTTTGTAATAATTTTATATAAAATTTATGAATAGAAATTTCAGATTAATCTCAACGCCAATTGTGATTAAATGTTGTTCTCATTCATTACAGTGAGAGGTTACATTGCCGGAGGACAACACGTCTTCACATTTGACGGACGCCATTTGACCTTCCCCGGAAGCTGCAAGTATGTCGTAGCCCAAGACGCCGTCGACGGCAACTTCTCAATTATTCTCAACCTCCAGAACGGACAGCCCAAATCGATCCAGTTGGTCGACAAGAGTGGAAGTTCTGTCGAAGTTGACACCAATGGAAAGGTACATGAGCCTTGTATTATTTAAAATAATGATTCCAAAAGTTTTGTGAATCGATAACCGGTTCTGTACTTTTAATATATTTTTTCAATACTTCAAACTCTTTTTTAAACGCGAGTCTTCTCTGTATAGATAAAATAATCATCAAAATTGTTTCATCTTCAAATCATTTTCAAATCAAACTGAATGACACTTTATGTCATTCAGCTTTTTTTGATTTAGGAAAAAATATGTTATGTCAAATAGAACTGCTAAATGTTTCTGATGTGATTGTTTATAATTTTTTATTGAAACTAACCATTAAGTATTTTAGGTTAGTTTTCTCAATTACCGATATGTAAAAAAGTTGATAAATCACTTACCCAATTTATTCACTCATACAATGCTGCATGAAACCGACATTTTTAAAGTTTATTTATTATTTTATTTATTGCTGTGACTTCTTTATATTCTTAGCATCAATATCCTGCCTCATTAGGTCTCTTTTTAACTGAGGAATCCTCAATCTTATATTACATATTTTGAATTACAGTTACTCCTCAACGGTTCTCCGTACGGATTCCCACTTATCAACGTTGAGACGCAAGCGTGGAAACGTGGATCCACCTTCTCCATCAAGACCAGATACGGAGCAACCGTCAAGTGCACTAATAGTCTGGATGTAAGTGTTACAGTCTCGAATGACTAGCACTTAGATTTAGTGGTTGATAAAAAAAAGAATATAAAATTAAATTGGATATCTTTGTTACTTCGCATGCAGCGTTACAAACAGTGACACGTATTTCGCCTGCTTAAGGGGCATCCTCAGTCTGAGAATGTTTAAATTTAATATTAAAATAAATTAAAAATGATCTTCCACCTTTGAGATACAAACGAAACTCAATTAAAAGTATATAGGACACAAATTGACTTTGAATTTTTATTTTCAGCTCTGCTACTTCAAGATATCTGGGTATTACTATGGAAAACTTCGAGGACTTCTCGGAGACGGAAACAATGAACCTTTCGATGACTTCAGGCTACCGAGCGGCAAGGTAAAAACATTTTTTTCAGAGAAAAACATATAATCGGATCCGGATGCTTTTCAGATAATATACCAGACAAAAATTATATTTTGCAATATAATAATTTCGAGGCTTCATTTTTAATTTCTAAAATACTTCAACTAAGTCGAAATATTGAATTATGATCGGTCTACACACTTTTATATTTTTTTCCAGCTGACAACCTCCGAATCTGAATTTGGAAACTCGTACGCACTCACACCAGGGTGCGCTGGCGTAAATACGCCAGACCATTCCGCTCACCAAGGCGGACACGGCGGACACGGAGGACACGGAGCTAAGTCTGCTCCGGCAGGAATTTGCTCAGAACTCTTCGGTGAAGATTCTGATCTCTCTTACTGCAATCTGGCTGTGGACATCAGCAATTACAAGTATGTAAACAGAATGCGTTCACTCGATAATTGCATTATAATTTCAATATTACAATACACACAGTTGACAGTTCAAATAATCATTCCTTCAAACATTATTTGACACAGATTGTCACTGTGGCGTGACCAATTAAAATCAAAAAGAATCTCTGTTAAATATTATGAGTAGGTTGGTTAAAGTAATTTATACATGTACTTTTTCTGAATCCGCATTATTTATGATTTTCACTTTCTTTTAATTCAGAATAAAACTGCACTGACTGAGTTCCAGGTTGTTCTATGTCACATTCAGTGAAAATCTCGGGAGATTAAGAAATAATGAATTCGAATATAAGTAAAACAATATTTTTTACAGCAACTGTGATGAATCCAACGAAATGATATTTTATCTTACCTACCCTTGCTTTCGACACTCTAAAAAACAGTACATTTATTTACCTTTCTTCGCAGGATGGCCTGTCGCCATGCAGTGGAAGCGGCATCATCCCCTGAAGTTGCCGAATCAGAAGCTTGTCTGATTGCCAAGACTTACGCCCTCGCTTGCAGATCAAACGCTTTCCCGGTGCCAGTCCCGGACACCTGCGTAAAATGCAGTATTAACGGTGAAAGTCTTAACGCCGATGATGAAATAGATGTGAAGACTCCTAGCAATCAAGCCGATATCATCCTTTCTGTCGAGACTACTAAGGTAAAAACTAAATGAAAAGCTTATAGATTTTGTTTTTCTTCAAAAAGATTCAATATCATCGATAAGTATCAATAATACTTTAAAAAATATCAATCCATTTATTATACGGCATACTTTTTGAGATGGTACAAAAATTATTTAAAATATTCATGGCTATTTTATTTTGATTTCTAGTCTAACGAAAAGACATACAAAGATTTGATCGTTCCAATGATGTCTTCGCTGGTGGATGAACTCAAGAAGAAGAAAATCAATGACGTTAAAGTTTACTTGGTTGGACTTAAGCCCGATTTCATTTACCCTATCTTCTACGATATCAATGACGGTGAGTAGGTTGAAGCTATAAATAAAAATATACTGATCGGAGAAACAAAATTGTTTATGTACAAATCAGCAACGAAATTGACTTTCATGATGAAATAACAACACTGACAAAAGTTAGCATTCTGATTTTGATATTTATGTATGTAAATATCACTGTCACAAAGCTGCACTCTTATAACACCTCCACCGAACAAATCAATTACTCGCTTTTTGGTTATTTTGCCATAGAACAAAAAAAATATCTCGATAATGAATAACTTATTTAAATTAATAAAAGTCTCGATTATTTCGATAACATTTTGATTCTCTCAGTTAGTTACTGCTTTATTCGTAGGTGACAATATGTTTGTATGTATATTCTATTATTCTATTCAACCTTAACTATCTTTTCAATATAAAATTATTAACTTTGTTATTCCATCTTTAATAAACATATAAATATACTTTCAAGTACATACTTACCTAAATTAATAAGTTTTCGGCGAAAGGTATGATAAAATTAATGTCGAAACTGAAGCGCTCAAATTTTGTATATCTCTATACGTTTCGTCATCAACGACCCAAGATTCACCTTACATCATCTTTGGGTGTTTAATGATGCAGATTAACTTGAACTGACGGTAAGTAAATATTTGTTCACCCCAAATTAAACCTTTTACAAATCCAATTAAACCTCTTTCATTTTAAACTGAGTCGTTTACAAATAACGTTAAAATGTTCAAAAATTGTACTAAACAAATGGATATTTTTCATAAATTCATTTTTTGTACTCGCATGTACGTCAGTAATTTACAAAGTTGCAGGCAATTTTATATACACATCCATATAATATTTATAAAAATTTACCACAGTAACAGTGGTGACAGACTCGTTTATGACGCCCACCAAATTTAATTGTTTCGATGGAACCCCAATAAACTCTTAGCAGAAAATTTAATTTCTGAAAAGAGTAATTTTCGATGGAATTTATCATTGGTGAATACAGTATAGAAAAATTAGATTATGGTTTGTGAGTTCAACAAGCTCAGACACTTTCTGGTTATGGTGAATGCTCGCATTGTCCGACAATAACCATACTTTTTCGAGATTTTTTCTGCTAATTTCTTCATATTAGACTTAGATTAATCGCGAAGTGCGCAAACATTTCATGCCACAAAATTTCTAGAAAAACTGACAGCATTTTATGAACTTAAAAAGTATGCTGTTTAAAATTGAGTTAAAACGCTCCATTGAACATCCAATGGCTTAATTTTAAATGATTTGACTTTATTTGTAAAAGGTTTAATATGGACTGAAAAATAAAAATATTATCACTCAGATAAGTTTCAACCATTTTTAAAAAGTAATTCGTCTGGTCATAACATAGGAATAACTACTGATTTTGAAAAGATGAGTTTTATCAATTGTCATTTTAGGAATGGATAATATTTTTATTCTTATCTATACCTACATAATAAAAACTATTCACTAAGCTTCATTTCAAGTTTATCCGTGCGCTACAATGCCTGAAGTCTCGAAGGCAAAACATATTTTAGTTTTGACTATTAAATTTCCTGTACTGAGTTATATATTGGAATAAAGTCCAGCAGAAATGATAGTCTAATTTTATTGAAATTCATGATTCAGCCAAACTCGGCGGCTGCAAGATTTCCTTCCCAGATCAGGATCGCTCCACCCCATGGGAGTCTCCCATCGTAACGGAAAATAGTGTAATCGATGAATATGTTAACACCACTGGACAATTCCTTCAAGCTGTCGTCACAGAGCTCGGTAAGTAATCAGTGACAGATTAAGTAAAAATAATATTATTTAACCTATATATTAATTCTGAGAGATTCAATTAGATTCTAAACAAACAAAGACTTTGGTTTATCTAAATTTCGGTTTATATATTAATAAAAATATCTCATAATGAAATAGTTTAATAGGCCAATGAACAATTTTAAATTAATCATATATGTATTGAATGCTTTTTTTAATATCTTCAATTATGTTGAGTGATGGAACATTTTAATATGTAAGTTTTTTAAAACAACCGATTGTAAGTCAGGCGTTAAGATAGATGGGGCTAGCATTGGACTGGTTGTTAGCTGATCGCTCCCACTACGCCCTCTTTTCCGAATCAGAAAGGATGGGTGGGTAGAGACAAAAATAGCATCAACACCAAATATAGCTTAAAAAAATAATGTACATAGTGTCAATCAGAAACTTTGACCGAGTGACCCCGTACAATGAAAACTCTCTCGGCTAGCAATTCATCAGCAAATTAAAAAAAATCTTCATTTAATTGTTTTAAAATTCTTTACAGGAATCGATGCTATGTCTATTGCCTTCTTTGGCTTAGAGGAGATCGAACTTAGACCCAAAGCAGCAAAAACGATGATCATGGTACACTCTGAACCATGCCCATCAGGAATTATAACAACCGTAAGTCCTATTTTATAATGTAATACATTCATTAAATTCATTTGTTTACAAGAGACCTTATATTTTTGTGCTATCAATTTAACTACTGGTCATTATTACAGTTTGCCAGTGCCGCTGCTGAACTCATGATGAAGGAGCAAGGAATGACTGCCCATTTAATCTCTCCCACGGATTGTGTGGCCCCTGGAATCAAAAACTCTCACCATATTGTTGGTAAGAATTTTAAAAAAGAGTAAAATCATATTTCAGTAATATACACTAAAATTACTATATTAATACTCAATTATTATTATTAACTGGTAAATTATACATGTATATGCCTTTAGTTCATTTAAAAAATAAAATAAAAAAAATACTATAAATATTCTAAAACACAACTAAGCACAATGACTGCAATCTTTGACAATGAATTTAACTAGCTAATTTCCTAAATTTGGGAGTGTAAGATGATTATCTGAAGCATTGACCGTCATCACTTTTTTTGATTTTTGTTATTACATACTTTGTAAGGACGCGTGAAAATAGCTCCGCTGGTGCACATGCTGGCACAGGGTTAAGAAACCCTGTTCTAGGGACTCAAAATCCTCGATAGTAAGTGTTTTTAAATGTGTTTATATTTATTATCGTCTCTTAAATAAATACCTTTTAATTTTAGGATTCAACCAAAACGACGTATTCGTAGTTGGAGACAAAAAACGTGGTCGCGCCCACGCCAATTTGCGATCTGGAATCAAATACCCGTCAGATGAATGTGCTGAATTTTCACTTGAGGTAAGTGAGAATCAATTCAAAATTCATTATAAGTAAGTTATTACCAGCCCATTGAGACTTAGCAGCTTGCATTTGTCAAAACTATGAGATTAAATATCAATTTTACAAAGAAAAATAAAATTGGGAATTATTAACACATTAATTTCGGGCGAGATTCGCGCACCGCTGATACCCTAATGCGGGCAAAAAATCGAGGTCGCGCGTAAAAAACACGTATTTACATAAAATGGCATAACTTTTAAAATATCCAACATATATATATTTTTTTTTCGATATGGTACTCACCAAGTATAGCACCACCAGTAAAATCATCGAAAAGTTTTAGAACTTCTTACACTAATTTTTAATTATGTCTAACACTTAAAAATACACATTAAAACAATTACACATACGTTATTTAAATTAAAAATTTTCCTGTTTCTTGAATGTGTTCATTTTTATAAATCTAGGTCATATCAAACCTTATATGCTAGCGAATATGCAATATAATTGCAAATTTATGTGGATTTTGCAAAATAAATAAACATTATTTATTCTAAAAAATGAAGGTAGTTTGTGGTAACTCTGTTTCTTAAATATGTGTTTACTTTTGTAAAATTGTTCAATCGAACCTCAAAAGCAAGACAAAGTCAATTGCTTGTAGAAAAGAATGAGTATAAATACCCTACCCGACGTTAAACATCAGATAACATAAAAGGTAAAAATACCCTTCCCGCGTTTAACCATCAGTTGAGATAACGGGTATTAATACCTTTCCCGCATTTAATGTGTTAATACAGAATTATCCAGGACTAAAAGCTATTCAGTTTTAATTTTTAATACCAAGAGCTCCTTCTAAGAGCTCCTTTTTGCAAAATTTGTAGATTGTACTAATGAAAAAACCTAAACATTAACCATTGAGCAGAAGAAATAATTAAATGTGGCACCTGCGCTGCTGTCTGATTATACCTACAAATAGTCAAGCACCGGCATGCTCTTGTGTATTACTCACGTCTGCCACTTTATAAGTGAGAGAGTGAGTAAGAGACCGGTTCACAACACAAGCCTGCCACGTGGCATACTTATGGTGATTTTCTTCCTTCTTAATAATCAACCTCATTCAATTTAGGTATTAACTAATCATACTTATTATTTATTCAGACCTTCGGCAACGTGTATTCTTCGAGCAACTTCCACGCCCTGGCACCCAACCAACGCAAGAGTTTCATTACTCTGACATCGCAGACCATCGCTGACTCTATCTCTACAACGGAATACGAAAGCAAATGCAAGTGCGAAGTAGCATTCATGGAAGTTATCCCTAAGGTTAAATGTTCAGTAGAATCAAGAAAGGAAGCACCTGTAAGTACTACATTATATATTTTTTATACCCCAAGAGCAACCCCTTATTCTTTATTTCTACTAATAATAAATTGATTACATACTGTTAAGGTTCTTATTTATTTCCAAGAACTTTAAAATGTTCGTTATTAATCTTTTATAATTTACTCGCTGAATCTTCTACATCAGTGTTTTCCAAACTTTCTTTCCTGCGACACGGTTATTTTAATATTTCTCCTTCGTGACTCACTAAATTTGTTATGGCCTATAACTACCGGCCTATTGGTAAAATAAAACAGTATATTTATGTCCATACAGTCTTTATATGTCATAATACAAAATATACAGATTTATTTTAGGAAATTGGCGACCCGGCATTTTGCTTTCTGCCACCTGGTACCGGGTCGCAACCCATCATTTGGGAAACACTGTTCTACATTATTCATTTTTATTAAAAATTTGATTGTTTTCAATTAAATGATTGGCACTTTCTGAAAAATTATTTCTATTCCAGACTAATTTATATAAGACTAGCTTATATTTATGTTCATTGATTTTAACATTAAAATTTTTACCTGTCTGCCCGACATGAGAAGCTTAACTGTCTTCACAAGAGAGTTGGTATATACCACTCTGAGATAATTATTTTACTCTATTATTTAATAAGAGTTTACCTAAATCATGATTGAGTTTTATAGGTTGATATTTTAGCTGCCGTGGTGCATGTCATTTAGCTCGCAAGTCTTTGATTGTGAATAATTAATGATACTGTTTATTTTAGGCATCCAAAAAGAGTGGAAAGAAGAAGTGAGAAACATCTTGAGTCGTCCATCAACAAGTATGAGACAAAACTAAGACTTTTTTAAATAATAGTTAGGAGAAAAAAATACAACATCTGTGACGGCATTTTGTATATTTTTAGATATTTGGTTGTGTATATATTATAACATAAACTATACAAAAAACATTTCATTTAATTTATGTATAAAAGAAATATCTGTCGAATCACATTATTCATTTTAAGTGATATTAACAAATATCACCACAGACTTGTTTATGACGTCCAAAACATTTATCAAAATTTTAATATGAAATTATCAATATCTGTCATTGCTCTTTACTTCAACCTCCTTAATATTGAATATTTTGAGATATTCTTTACTTGAAAAAAAATCTGTACATTATTTACGAAATGTTGTTGTTACATCTAAGTCAGTTGCTTAAGTGAATACTTTATTTTCTACATAATGTTAACAGTGCACAAAATATTATATGCGGAGAAAATCACTAAGCATAGCTTGACATAAATCTTCGATAGAATTTCTCTTATACAATGATTATTTTTTAACTGCTCAGTGTATTTATGTAGGTAAATAAATGTCACAACAGCAATTTTATTCAATCATATTATTCATACCGTCATGAAGAATCGAAATGTCATTGTATTAATAGTGTTTAACACTTTTCTGATATTATATTTGTTTATAATAAAGAACTAAACAATAAAAATTGTGTTTAAATAATCTGTAATGTATGTTACAGCAATTTTATATCCTAAGGAACTATGTTACAGTTTAGCAAATTAATATGTTTCATTTGTTTTGCCTAGGTCAGCTCTTATTCCATCATAATAAATTCACACCAGCATATTTTTTGCAGCTAAGCTCTTTCACCAGTTATCAAATAGACCTGGTTGTAAAAGTGGCAGTAAAGTACTAGCCGCTGGATCACATCTTCCTGTAATGTCCAGAGATGGACAAAGAAAGAACAAAAGACTTAAACTGGTCTGATCTGCAGTTAAACCAATCAACTGTGTTGACTTAGTTGTTACAAGGACTAATTACACTACAGTAATATGAAGAGCAAGTTGTTCTCAACATTTAGTCTTTAGTGATCGCTCTTGTGAAACTCCTGGCAATCATTTGAAAGTGCTTAATGCTGATGGGTTCTGACTTCTGTAATATACTGTAGGATCATTACCGCATGCAATCAGATGGGTTAAATTTCCAGTATTTGGTGCATTAGCAATTATGAATTGTAATGATGCTAAATATAAAAAAAATGAATGTGCCCAAAAAATCTTGGCTGTAAATCTTAGGTTCAACATTGAATATAGGGCTTCCAAACCGGTTTAAACCGAAACTGGTTAACCGGTTTTTCGGGTGTTTTAAAAAAACCGAAACCCGGTTTATTCCGGGTTAATCAAAAAATCTTTTTCTGCTTTGAACACCACAAGCTTTAATTAAACTATTCATATTTAGAGTATAAATATTTAAAAATGTAGTATAATATAATAAAGTATTGTAGAGTTCAATTGTCTAATTTCTATGCCATATTAATAACAAGTATGAAGTTGAAATCATGGACAACTATACTGCTTTCAATCAAATATCTGTAATACGAAAGGATTCTCATAATATCAAAGATAATAAAACAAGTGAACCTTGTTGATCCAAAAATACATATACATACGTTCATCGTTATATCATTTAAATGAAAAAAATATCCGAACCGAAAACTTGTACTGTTACAAAGCAATTTAAATATTAGTAAACAAAAAAATATAATTACATTTTTTTCTTGTATTCATTTGATTTTTATTAGTCGGATTATTATAAGAGGATATATTAGGTAGTTCGGAAAGAAATGACCATTTTTTTTTTGCGTCAGTTTGTCACCGGTCGCCGTTGAGTTAGCACGTCGTGGTTGGTATCATTTTAAAGCTCTACTAGTACCCTTTCTATTTTGTTATTTTTTATTTTTTTTCGCCGCTGTAGAAAAATGCAGAAGCCTGAAATTGAAGAAACACTTATTACACTTATTACGGAGGATAAGAAGTGGGTCCTGTACAGTAATTCAAGAAGCAAAAACAATGGTTATCGTCAAATCAGGTACCTTTGCCTACTGCTCAGCCAACATTGACGCTAAAAAAGGTTCTCCTTTGTATTTGGTGGGATGTTAAAGGAATAATTCATTATGAATTATTAAAACCTGGTGAAACCGTTACTGCAGAGATTTATTGTGCCCAATTAGAACGTTTAAAGGCGAAATTGCTTAAAAAACGATCAGTTCTAGTCAATAATCAGAGGCGAATTCTTCACCACGAAAATGCAAGACCACACGCAGCAAAAATTACCCAGGAAAAAATCAGAGAGTTGGATTTCGAAATTTTGTCACACCCACCATATTCACCTGATATAGCACCATCACTTTATCATCTTTTTAGATCCCTAAAAAATTCACTTTGTGATAAAAAGTTTATTGATCTGGAGCAGGTGAAAAATCACCTGGATTTGTTTTTTAACGATAAACCACCAGATTTTTTCAACAAAGGTATCAAAAAACTGCCTATTTTGTGGAAAAAGATTGTAGAACACGACGGTAATTATATAATAGAATAATAATGTATAGTTTATATGCAAATAAATTTGTTTCAATAAATAAAAAAATGGCCATTTCTTTCCGAACTACCTAATATATATTATAGGGTTAAAAATAATTGCGCTTGTAGATTGGATGTTTTTCACTGGTACAAAGTGAACTTTATTTTTGATTTTGTTGAAAATATCACAAAATACGTATTTAATATATTTTAAATCACAACCATCTGTGCATATTATATTTTATTTTAGTACAAAAATAAAAAAATTGTAGCCAAACTAATACTTTCGATGGTTTCGGCGGTAACTTTGTGGAAGTTCATTTTAATAGAAAATTTAAATTAACTTTGATTATTCCACGTATTGTGTTACTAACTGTGACACGTGTTTCGCCTCTTTCAGAGGCATCTTCAGACTTACTATCGCAAAGTTTGCTTAAGTAATGAAGCAAGATTGATTCTAACATTTTAAAATTATAAAATTACAAAATGTAGGTTTGGGTTTTTTCCCTTTAAGAGGAGCAAGGAGGGGGGTGTAGAATCGAAATAAAACAAACAGATAATGATACTAATTATACTAATGATTTGTAATCAATCAGATTGGGATTTTTCCTTTTTAAGGGAAGCAAAGAGGGGATTATAAAATCGAAACAGTGCAAACAAATTTAATCATACTACTAATGACGTTAAACATTACAAACTATTAAACTAATGAGCTACAATCAATCATCTAGGTTTTTGATTACTCTATTACTTGGAAACAATTTGAGTAACGGGGAACCACCTGTGCTATTAAGAATATTATTTAATAATATTTCTTTTTTGTTAAGAGTTTTATTAATTTCTAAAAATTCTAAGCTATTCATCTTTAAACCCTTTTTATTTACTCGGTGGAGTATTTCTAAAATGTTAGAATCAATCTTGCTTCATTACTTAAGCAAACTTTGCGATAGTAAGTCTGAAGATGCTTCTGAAAGAGGCGAAACACGTGTCACAGTTAGTAACACAATACGTGGAATAATCAAAGTTAATTTAAATTTTCTATGTAGCCAAACTAAGTTATAGGGGTAGCTACACTACATATAAGTGAAAATGATCTAACCGAAAGTTCATTTAATTCTAAGCCTGTATAATAAGGTATGTATATTAATATACAACATGTACTACATAGTTATTCAATAAAAAATGTTTTTTATGTTAGTTATATTTCACTCAATCACTCATGACGAGTATTCTCAACTGATTTCTAAAATGATAAATGTGAAATAAGTATAAAGGAGTGTTTTATTATTAAAGGATTAAATAGCTAAACACCAAAAACATCATTATTTGATGACACTTAAATGACAAGACTTTACAAGACAAGACCAAGAAGAAGAATGTGGAGCATATGGTGGAGTTTATCTCAAGTGTTTTCACGATAACTGCTTGTAACTCAGCCGTTCAACATCTCTTTTTTCCAAAGATCTTTTCAAAAGATAAAAATCGAAGGGTAGGGCTAGAACAGGACAAGTGACTAGCTAATCGCTCTCGTTACGCTCTGTGCTCAGGATAGAGCGGGTCGGAGGGGGGTATTCAAGACATTACAAACATCCATCTCTTCAAACAGAAATTCATAAATCGATTTATAAATTTAAAAAAAAAATTATAAAACTCTGTACCGGGATTCGAACCCATGACCTTCACAAACGAAAACGGCGATATTTTTATCTACTTTCTAATTGTATGCACTTATTGACTGTTTTTAAGTTATCAAAATACTTCTTTTTGAAACATTGGTTAGTGTGGTATTAAAATTGGTTTTTTGAAAATAAATCCGGCTTAAACCGGTTACCTGGTTTATTTTTTTGAAAAAAAGCCGAAAACCGGTTAGCTTAAATGTCCGGTTAGTTGGATGCCCTAATTGAATATCTTCGGGAATAGACAGATTTAGAATATTCAGCAATGGATACTTCAGTAGAGCTGACATTATTTACATTTTCGGATTGTTTTTAACTTTTCCGTTTCTAAGCTCAAGAAATGCGACCCCAATACCAACATTTTCATAAATATCTATTTTAATATGGGTGATACAATGTTTATAATTAAGGTATTCTTATATCATAGTTTTTTGGACCTTTTGTAGTTTATATAAATACGCGATAACGCTTATCAGCTGATTAGCGCCCGCGATAACGATTGTTCGTATGATAATTTGGAACGCTGAGACACTCTTCAGTAGTCAATTCATATGTGTGCTGACATGACGTCTTTTTTACGCGCAACTTAAAATATGATTATTAATTAAAAAAACCACAGATTTTTATAAAAAAAATTATGAGGAAAGATGCAGAGAGATATTTTAAAGCCCGTAGACTATTTTTTTTTTTGAAATTCATAAGAATAAGGCCAATAATGAGGAAACCACTGGGGTCAAAAAAGACCCCCATCGCCTGCTAAGTATTTTTCTAGTCTCCGAGCCGCGAGAGTTAAGAGAGAAATTTCACGATAATTTATTTTATTATTAGCTTGAATTTTTTACTTTTTACAGCATTAACCTTTTGGTGGACACTTTTATTGTAGATACTTATATTTTGTCAAAATGCCTATAAATGTTGTAATTTCGTAAAAGCGTATTTTATAGTTTGTACTTTTATGTCGCAGGGCACCTTTATAAGTAAAGGGTGATTCATTTAGAGGTACTTTTTCTTATTGGGATTTGATAATAGATAACATGTGAGTTGTGCCCAAGTGTTATTTTATTTTTGTTCAGTATTGTTTAAAATTCATAATGGAAAGACTTACGCCGGCACAGCGCCTACAAATTATTCAGCTGTATTATGCAAATCAGCGTTCTGCGAGGAATGTTTTTCGTGCGCTTTTGCTAACATTTTGTTTAGCGATGAGGCCCATTTCTGGCTTAACCCTCCAAGGACGAGCGTCACCATATGGTCACACAAAACACCGTTGTCTATTGATCCCACTATTCATACTTTTTCTACCTGAATACCGTTGCTTTCGCTCATATTTGGTTAAGAAGGGTACGGACTACAGTTAGTCATCAGCCGTGGGAACAGGAACAGTCTCTAAAAGCACATGTGATTTTTTGAATTTCCGTTTTTTTTGATTTACTTTTTGAAACTGTTAGATATTTTTTTATAAAAACATAAAATTATTTACAGTTATTTTGCTAATATATTTGTTTTGAAATTATGTTGAAGAGGTCAAATTGTAAATATTTTTAAAAAAATCACGTTTAGCTATATTTCAACCCCGAAGTTTGCAAGCCCATACGGTCACTTTTGTCCTTACTACTGTCCGTACTCAATATTACACGGTAATAAAAGGATGAGCATGACCATATAGTCATGCGGAGTTTCTATACAACGACTTAGCGTTTTTTTTTTTTTTTTAATTTTGGATAGGAATAAAAGTTATCCGTGACTTCAATATGGCTTAGAAAATAATTTTTTTATCGGAAAAAAGCTCTCGTCTCTGGAGGGTTAATGGATATGTCAATAAACAAAATTGCCGTATTTGGTTTGAAGATCAACCCGAAAAGGTTCAAGAGCTGCCACTACATCCACAAAAAACAACGGTTTGGTGCCTAAAATTCAAGCCCATAATCTCCACGACACTTGGTTTCAACAAGATGGCCACACAGCCCATGAAAGCATGGCTTTATTAAGAGAACATTTCGGTGAACAAATAATTTCACGCTTCGGACCAGTGAATTGGCCGTCTAGATCTTGCGATATAACACTTTTTTTTCACAGACTTTTTTCTTTGGGGCTACGTAAAGTCTAAAGTCTATATAATTAAACCGACTACGATTGAGGAATTGGAGGCCAACATAACTCGCATACCCAAATATCAGTCGAAATGCTCAAACGCGTCATCCAAAATTGGAACTTTCGAATGGACCATGTTAGGCGTAGTTACGGCCAACATTTAAAAGAAATAATATTTAAAAAATAAATGTAGAAAATGGGTCTATCTATTATATTAAAGACTATGCAATAAAAAAAATTATAAACGTTTTTTTGTCTTTTGAAAAAAGTACCTCTTAATGAATCACCCTTTATTTATATCTAGATTAAAACAAATAAATTCAATTTGAAAAACGATATTTTTATGTAATTACTAGCTGGTACCCGGCCAGCGTTGCAATGCCACTCGAAGAAAGAAAGTGTTTGTGTTTTAATTGTGTTTATTGAAGTGCATGCTTTCTTTTTCTGTCTGTTTGACGTTTGCTGCCGATTGTCTATGGTACAACACACGCGCCACCTACTGTAATTTAATTGTACTATAACCTTCGCGCAAGTGCAAGCATACATTGTCAAAATGAAGTGTATGGCAGACATACAAACATTGATTTTTATATATAAGATTTATAACCTTTCCGGAAGTGCAAGCAAAAAGTTTGTCAAAGTTTTATTGCAATCGGGTGAGCGGTGTGGCAACGCATAAAGTACGAACAAACAAACATTTATTTCACTCTGATCATGATTGTGTGACTTTTATTTCATACGTTCAGTCTTTTTTCGTATTCAAAATTATTGTTCTATTACTGTACATCTTATATTCTGGAATTCATATTTTTAAGGTTCCCATATACTACAGATTATTAATAGTAAGAGCAGAATAACATTAACATAATCAATGCATTTATAAGCATCAAAGTACTCTTAGCAATTACATATCGACTGTGGAAAGGAAAAAGAATGTAACCCACAGTTTTTCCAAAACAGCTTTTTTTTGATAATCACTATGTATCATACTTGGTACACATTCTATCAAAGGGATGCAAGCTACAAATGCCGAATTAGTATCTAAATTTACCTTTTAATTTTGATAAAGATGACCTTGTTAAAAATAAAACCAAGAAAAAAGACTGAAACAAAGGTTTTTCTTAGACAATTTCTTTAATTTATATTAGATTATGTCAATTAAACACCAGTTTAGACGTCTCTGTGCACTTCAAGGTTTTGTATAATTCACAATTTGCATATGGCCCAAAATCATCAAAACACGTTTTTTGCGCGTCCCTTAAAAATTGATATGTGTGTGGGTTACGTCCTTCTTCCTTTCCACAGTCGATATAATTGTTGACAAAACATTAAAAAGAAATTGTACAATATTCGTTAAACTTCATAAAAATAGTCAATTGAAACTCTCTTCGTTAATAATTTCGCATTCAAGATTATATAAGTTACAAAATTTTAACAATAACCAAAAAATAATGGCTTACTAACGTATGTAATTTACTTCACAATGTACTTTTGCTGTCAAATATCACGAACTATTTTTTTTACGTTCTATATATTAATAGTATAGTATTAATTGAAGCGAAAAGAGTATAGTATCTAATTCCAAATAAAACTAATCTAAGAACAAAATGGCCGCCGTTCAAACGAAATTCAAATTCGAACGGCGGCCATTTTTGTTTTGGAATACTGCAGTTTGAACGGTAAAAAACATTGAAATCTACGAATATTTTAGTTTTTCGACACTTTAAGTTAATTTTAATACGCCTTTAATCTTCCCGGAAGTGCAAGCTTAAAGGTTGTTAAAGATTCATCGCAATCGGACCAGTAATGTCCAAACGCTTAGACGCCAAAGTGTTTGCAAACATACAAAAATTTATTTTTATATATCGACTGTGGAAAGGAAAAAGGACGTAACCCACACATAGCAAATTTTACAGGAGGCGCAAAAAACGTGTTTTGATGATTTTGTGACATATGTAATATGGCCAAAGAAGAATATAAATTAAAGGAATTGTCTCAGAAAAACCTTTATTTTAGTGTTTTTTCTTGGTTTTAATTTTTTACAAGGTCATCTTTTTCAAACTTAAAAGATTAATTTAGATACTAATTCGGCATTTGCAGCTTGCATCTTTTTGATAGAACGGGTATCAAGTTCGATACATTGTGATTATCGAAAAAAACGTGTTTTGGAAAAGCTGTGGGTTACGTCCTTTTTCCTTTCCACAGTCGATATATATATAAGATTTTTGGAATTCAACAAGAACATTGAATCCACCTGTCTTTCATAACTTTTCTAAACCTTCAGTATAACAGTCTGGTTGCAATAATAAACTGTCCACAATCGGGTTAAAATACATTCTTCTAAAAAACATTTTCATTTCATGAAATCTTTTCTTTTTCTTCAGGTTCTAACAAGCCTAAAATATACCATAAATAGCAGCACATTCATAACTGAATCAGCCGTAGATGAACAGATAAATAAAAATGATTTTATGTTTTGAAACACACGTTTGAAGACATTCTAGGCAAATATTTGGAAACCATTAGTAGTCAAGTTTTTTATTGAAATTGTAACTCACAGTCCGACGTTTTATAGGCGCTATATTGCAACTCTAAAAAGCTCCATCCGTTATATTGAATATTTTTTTTTCACGATTTTAAATATGACTTGGATATATTATAGACCCATAAAACCCGTGTTAATAATGTATCAAATTTGTAATCCTATATTTGTTATCTATGTATAAAAAAAGCATCTTTTGTTAACATTCTATAGTTTTTTTTTATTTGAAAAAATATACGATAGAAAATATTCATAACCTAAACTTCAATCTAATCTTTATAAGAAATCAAGTTATTTCAATGAAATCAGTGAACTTTTACTATAAACAGACATCAAAACAGACCATTTTGTTGGCTTTAACAATTTAACGCTTGAGCGTTGGCTTTAAGCCAATGCTTGAAGGAATAAAATCTACGGGCATCATAGATATTGCCAGATCGTCCAGATATGTAGTCGCCTCAAGGTACTTAGAGCGTGTGGATATGGAGAATAAGGAAAAATAAAAATCTCATTTTGGCAACTTCATTGTTTATTATTTTATAAAAATATCCAATGCTTAGTTTATGTCATAAACCAATTAAATAACATCAGAGGTAACTTTGTTGATCTTGCACGAATAGGACACATTAACAGCCCCTTACAGAATACTTTACAAAAATACTTTATACTTGAGTTGTCTATTTTAAGCTTAGGCAAGTGAAAATGTTATATCATACTTAGGATAGTAAACATTATTAAAATCTACCAATATCCCATGATAAAATAAGTATATTCATCATGATATTATATTTGCAGTATGGATGTTGTTACGATTTAACATTGATGCGTTTTTATATACACTATTATTTTACATTTAAATTTTATCACATGCAAATTTTTTCACTGCCATTTTCGCGCACTTCTCGGCTTGATTATATCATTTAATTTAAAACACGATCAGAACGATGAATGGAGGCTTACATAAATAAACAACTCTTTTCTCACATTTTTGTGCTCAGTATTATAATAAAAACTACATTGACCTAGAATGAACGGTTTTTCTTTTATCAACCATTTTTAAACAAACAACTATCACTTAAGCGATAACATTGCAAGGATATGAACCTGTAGTTTTTCGATAATCTCTAACACATTTCAATCGCTTGATATAATAGCGATAAACTTTTCACGTGTTCAGAAAATGCTATATAATTAATTAAAGGCAGAGTGCATTTTATATATTTTATGACCAGCATCTATGTTACGATGATCATCATTTAACGAAGCCGCGTTTGATTTGTTTAAATAATGAACATTACACTATGCATGAGCAAAAAGAGTCAATTCAATGACCCTAATTATTCTTATTTTATTAACAGAATTATTTTTTTGTGCCACGGATTGACTGCTTGTATTTAAATATTTTGGCATTGAGCGGATCAAGTCTTGAGAATTAAGACAACACTTCTTTTTCTAGAGATTTATTTGGAAATATTAACATATCGACACCGATTGCAAATTATTATTAGTTGTGTTAATATTCACGGAGAGACGTGAATTTGTTTATCACGCAGAAACATGTTTTCAATTTATTAAGAAACATTCTATCCCCGAGGTAGGATTTTTCAACAAAGCTAAAATAGCTATAAATCACGGCCTCGGATGTTTTTCTTGTTTCTGTAATTTTGAAAATGATAGATTTTGATTATACGAATGTTATTTCGCGATCAGAGTGACATAAAAAAAAAATCAGCTCTCTATCGAATTACATCTTTATATATTGTATTTTATGCACCGAACGCACACATAAGCCCGGGGAGGGCCCCTTCAGGTATCGTTCGAATACCGCATGACACTCGAACACGACACGATGCTAAAACTTTTAAAATTTAAATAAAGCATATCGTTTCCGACATTTATAAATCTCATCTTCTGTTATGTAAAGATTTCAGTAAGCACTTTCGTGACAATGAGTATATTTCATAACAAAAGTTGACCTTAATTTAATCCAAATAACCACTAGCCACTAAACAATTAATTATAAAGCATATTTAAATAAAATTAACAATAAAAACGGCTAAAAATTGATTTTAGACAGTTAAGAAAACATTAAAGGCGCCTTAACTAAAGCATCTTACGGCGGTAACAATACTTTGGCCCGTTAGATATATATTTATATCGAATGGTAATTCTCTCTCACTTTTACACGTTAGATAATAGTTTACCGCTGTCCCGTTTCGGTCATATTCAACATCGAGATTCTTAAATCCCTTTTTACATGTAACCATTTTTCTAACATAAATGCGATGTGTTATCATTTTAAAACAGACAGCGGTTTTATTTTGGAAGATTCGTCAAGAAAAATAATGTCCACAGTAAATACTGAAATTATAACACATATTTACAATATTGTCAATAGTTTATCACAATAAGACGGTACAAAACTTAAAATTTACGGCACACCTTGAGCATTTAAGGTAGATACCGATAAAATACTCATAAAAGGTAAGAATTACTTAAAGTACGTATTCAATACTACATCATTTATATCTGGAATGTCTTTCTCGGTTAAATTATATAAAAACTATTCAATTACAGGGTTTCAAAGATGTACAGAATAAGTTGAGAAGCTATTTACTTTGAAAGATATTTGAAAAAGTTGTAATTATATTCCCGCTCACTGTAATTTATTAATTCTAATGAATGATAATATGAAACAAAATATTCTTATTCTTTTTAACGATTAAATAAAATTAAGCTCGCCTTGGAAGTATTAAAAATAAGTACTAAATATGTTGGTATATTTTTATCAATTTAATGCTTTTTCACAAAGAATTGACATTCGACACCATTTGAGTGATATTTATCTTCAATCCGCAAATAAAAAGCGATTGTGTTTACACGCAGCGTATTTAATAGACACTGCACAACAATTGGGGATTAAATTATTAAATCAATTTTAGAGCTTCTTTGCATTTCTGTACAACTCCAAAGCCTTCGCCTTTGAGGACGACATGTTTACTATACCTATGATCACAAATCTCAATTAATTGTAATACAGGAAAATTCATTTTAAAACGCATGTTGTACATGAAGCTATAATATATATTATACGTTTCATTGATATATCGATCCTAAAACCCTGATTTCAAATGAAGTATGCATTTACCTATTTGACAATTTCATAGTAATTTAAATACATTTCATAAAATGTAGGATATTCCTCTGCCATTCGATATACTAAAAACGTCCTTAATATAAAAACATTTCTGCAAATAAAATCTTTGATAAAAAAACTATAGCATTATTAATAGTAAAATAGTCAATATATATGCAAAACAAATAACCTTTTCGACTGCCAGTCCGGAATTCTCAACGCTCTCTTTATATTTAAGTATGCTGTCAAAAGGTAAATCATCTTTTTGCAAAAAGTTTCATTTTACAAAGCGTCAAATGAAATGCTATTTTGACAACAAGAATTAAGTAATTTTTTTCAATACTTTGCATTCCACAGCGATGATGTTATTACTTGAAAAATTTACAGGCCGAGAGTTAAGTTTTGAAACTTGTAAAATGTTCTCAGCCCTGATGAAACCGTAGACAAAATCTCTCAATATTAAGTAAGATTTTCCAAATGGCAACGCAGTCATTTGCAAGTAAACATCAAAAGCGTTACGTTTTTTGGTCTCTGGTAATTTTATCACTGACAACATCTACTCGGGAAGCTACTTCTTGTGCTAGAATTGCGTTTGTGTCGTTTAATTCACTTATTTGATCATTGTTATTATACGGTACGTCGGGAACATTTTTACTTTTTTCATCGACGTGCCCGCAGACGTCTTGTTTTACTGCCGCGGAAGAGATCGGCGGCCAGTCTCTGTCGTTTTCCATCTGTTTGAAGATGTTGTGATAAGAAATACTTTTCGGGGATCCTTCTTTGAGTCTCTCGGGCAGTAATTCTTTAGCCTGCATCAGATATTCCACGATGAACTTTTCACAGAGCATGCTCACGACAAAATTTGCAGCGCCCAAGCCGAGAATGATGTACCTGAACTGGTATCCGACCGGCAGCACGAGCTCTAAGAGTTTTATTACCCAAGCAGCGGGGTACATTGTTATATAGATGCAGATCGCTGTCATTATGACGAGACTCAATACGAATGCGCCATTGGTTATCACGCTTCTTCGATAAGGAGAGCCGTGAGAGTAGACAACTGCCAGAATAATATATTGGAACATCGATATGCAGAATACTGCATAATTTTCGAAGCAATCGTAATCATCATCGCCGCTGTACTCGTGCACGGTGTACCATGAGTAGTCTGTCAAAAGAGTATAGCTGATAACTTGGAATGCAGTTATGATAACAATCTGGCTGATCATTGAAAAAAGAGGAACGAATCCGAGCAGTGAAGTATTTGGTGGAATCCTGCAAAGTCTTCCCGGATAAGCTTCTGTTTTTCCGAAGAAAAATGCAAAATTTACAATCAAGGCTATGTCGATGAATAAAAATTGGAAATCTGTTAAATTCGAGTCAAAATAGTACAAAAACGCTACACTTAAAAACTCAGTTAGGGAATACGCGACCATGAATTTAAACATTCCGAATGAAGTAGTCAAAGCGGCTCTCCCTTCTCTTACGATGAGAGGAACACAGCCGACGTGGCCGTCACGCGACGTGAACGGAGAGGCGACGCTGCTTTCTTCACCGGAAACGGATATTCCGACGTGAGCTGCTTTTAATGCACCGCAATCGTTGGCTCCGTCCCCGCACATTGCTGAAAATGGCATTTTAAAAAATGTAGAATCAATTAAGAAAAGTATAAGTAACACATAACAGGGAAAGCAAATTATCTAGTTATCTAGTTCATTCTGTTTGTCACAAGTCTATAACAATATCAATAGACATAGTACAATAAAACACGTTATTAATTACAATAATTTGACATTTTGAGTACATACTCAAAATAAAATCAATGAACCTTCAAGCGACGCCTCCCCATTCTTGATACCGGGAGTAGATTTTTTTTAAATGTTTCAACAATTCTTAAAAATCAATTGGTATGTTAGTGAGAAAAATATAATAAATTAGATAAATGTTTCGTAACAGGTGATCCGGAAAGATTTTTGGGTGGGCCGCAAAAATTTTCTGCAGTTCAAAAACAGTTAATATCCATTTATAAAAGCTTATATTGGCGGTCTGCGGATGTAAAAAGGTTAAGAAATATTGAATTAGATTATAGTGAAAATCATAAAAGTTACGTTGATACAGCAGCTAAGCAAATGTAACAAATTAAAAAAAAAAATTACATACCGACATAATATCCAAGCGCCTGTAGTTCTACAACTAACTGCTGCTTTTGGTCCGATGTCATTCTTGCAAAAACAGTTCCAGCGGTAACAAATCTAGCCATTAAATGAGGATAATGTTCTACAATTGCCTTCCAGGTATCGCCTGTCATCGCGAAAGCCTTTCCTGACACGCCTCCCGCATTGGCGTTAGCGTTTCCATTTCTCGTACTCGTACCGTTGTGGCCAGAATATCCAGCCTCGACCGACGCTACTGTCATGGACGATGCACTCAAAGAGGGAGGGCACAGATCGGCGTTCGATGAAGAGTTTTCTTCAGCTATATTAGAGTGACTCGTAGTTATTTTCTTCACTGATGGTACATTGGCTGGAGTGGTTTTCGACATCTTTAACTGAGTTGTATTGAAAAAGAAAAAAACAATGAAACTGTTAGATTATTATAATAACGTTCAACTATTGATAACGATAAATGTGATGTTATTGTCTTATGGTTGTCGACACCTTACATTTTTAAACCACCACATGTTTCATTCCCAAGGTAAAACCCTTCAGTCGCCCTCTTATGTTTCCAAAGAGGTTAAGGATATGAAGATGGGTTATGGAAGGTATACCAGTTAGGTAAATTGGGTGATCAGTTTTAACTCGATGGCTGCCACAGATGAGATATCTCATAAAAATTTTCGTGCTCAACACACCAGAGACGAGTTATCTCGTCGATAACTAATTAAATTAATAGTTACAAATTATAGCCGGCGTGCTAGGTAATTAATATTAATTATCTATGGCAGCTAAAAGGCTAAGGATTAGATAAGAGTTGCAGTCCTGTCTACTCTACATCAAAGTGTGAATAGGAAAAATAGATATACATATTATATATTACAAATCCCCTTGACTATAAATTAATAGATCAATTGAAAAATCAATGTCAACACTGTCTATTGGGGGATTTAAATCCATCACTGTTCAACTGAACAGGATAACAACTCAAAAGGGAAAAGGCAAGAATTAGACTATCTAATAATCGTATATGGATAAAGTACTCAATTATGTCATTTTTTATTTAAAGCTATAATAGGAAATATATAAAAGTCAAAAACAAACAGTCCTGAGATAGCTTACAGATTTTTGAATCTCACACTGGTACGTTTGCATATTGTACATTCTAAAGATTCATGAATAATTAAATAATATGCTAACGATCGGTTAGTTACCATACATTTTGATTTTACTATCTCAGAAAAAGTGTGTTGAGCAAGTAATTGATAATAATAACATAATTATAAGCTCTAAGATCTTTATTACCCCTTGAACGCTGATCATGGAAGAAGTGTAGTAGAGACTCGGTTTGGCATTCTTGTCTTCAGACGGAACGGCTTCGCACATCACCAGTTTCTCGCCGTGTCGCAAGAGACCACATTCTGATGCTACAGAGACAGCTGTATCTAGATTGTCACCTTAAAAAAATATTTAATATAATATTGAATTACTTCCACCGCTCATCAATTAAATACCATAAAATATTGTGAGATCAGATATTTTATTGCCGCTTTAAAACAGTTAGTTCCGTTCAACGCCTTTATGCCAAACATATTATAATCTTTTTGCCAAAATTTATTTCACTCCATAGATGTTTATTAAGTCGGTGCTATAATAACGTAATCCTGAAACTAAATCGTAGAAATACTTTGTTCAGTAAATCCAGGGGTCTCCTTTCAAAAACCTTTTAGCCTAAAGGCCACACTGACTCCTCCACTTAATCCCAGGCAAGACTTGGCTAGCTCATCATACCAACATACTGTAGTTTTGAAAACTGGCCATGTCCAGCCCACGGTGGTGCTTGCAGGCCAAAATTTGGCCACTCTGAGTTAATCCAAGCAACTGTCATAAATAGTCCCGTGTCTATTTCTCATGGATCAGCTTTTGTGAATTATAATTTTAAATATTTAATGTAAAAGCAGTTTTTGACTAGTGACTATAAATTTCACATTGATCATGATTATATTTATTGTTTGATATCAACGTAAGTTCAATAAGACACATTGTCACAATTACAAATATCATAAAACGATCAACAATAGAGATTTCAAATTACCGGTGATCATGACGACTTTGATGTTAGCTTCGAGCAATTCAGCAATGACTGGTGCAGATTCTTTCTTCAGTCTGTTCTCCATAACGACAAGCCCGAGAAATATCAAATCCACTTCGACCTGATCTCTCGTCATACGTTGGATTTTGACAAAACTCTCACTCTTCAGAGGCCGGCAAGCTAGAGCGAGAACTCTGTAGCCCTGTTGGGTGTACTGACGGAGAGACGATTTTATTCCTACAGGAACTGGAATTCAAAAGTCGGTATGAAAAATACTCAAAAATTACAATATTGATTACTGTAAATAGAATGCTACTAGCGTAGCTACTATTTCACTAAGATGTAGATTTATGATATAGACCACTCTGGGACTCTTCGACGCAGATGAAAACAAATATTAACAGACATTATAGAATGTAGAATAACTATTTTTTTCTAGTTTCTATGTAAATTTGAACCATACCACCTTCTGACAAGAAACACATCATTAGACAAACTTTTGAGAATTTCAACAGATGTTGTATTCAAAAGAGGATTTGAATTCTTGACAATGTGCTAATTGTCAACAGTATTGGTGATATTAGGGTTATTAGAGTTTTAGTAAAATTAATAATCAAATAATAAAGTTTGTAAATTTCTTTGAAATTGAGGATATATTTAGATACGATAACTACCTGTTTCCGGTCGAGATAATGCAACAATCATCTCGGGGGATCCTTTGCAGAATACCATGTAGTGTTCAGAGGCCAATGACTTTGAGATGACGCTACACCGCTGAAGTGAAGAATTAAATTGATACTGTCGAACTATACCCCATTCGTGCACGGACTGTAAAGAAGATCACAATATTGAATAAATGCTTTTAGGTTCATATCTCTAAAGAGCCACTCCCTTCAATAAAAGTGAAAAAAAAAAAAACCAAAACACCCAAATAATTAAAAAAATCTCGTTGAAAGAAAATAAGCGGGCACTTTATAATCACAAGCTCTAAACCAGGCGTAGGGAACCTGCGGCTTTTTGGCTTCCCTGGTGCGGCCTTCTGGCCAATTTTGAAATTCTGTAAATTTTTGTAAATTCGTAAATTCCTGGAAGACCTAAAAAAAAAAAAAGGTCCCAAGCTGATAATTTTGGGAAATCCGCAAATTTCTGGGCTTTAGAAATTGGCATGAAATTTTTTCCGGCCAAAGATTCCCTAGTCAATGTTTATTGCGGCCTTATGTTGAATCAGAAAAATGAATGGAGAAGGAAAGGTTCCCCACCCCTGTCCTAAACAGTTAGTTAAGTGGAATAGTATTTTAAGGAATACTTTAATCAATTAAGATGTTTTGAAAATAATAATAAGTTAGATTTCATCAATTATACGAATTTAGAATTATTATCAAATTTCCAAGAAGCACCTTCAGTAGAAAATTTTAAATTATAATCATACGAATGTTTGTAAAAAAGGCATTTTACAATTTTTATCAATAATCGGTGTAACTGTATCAAAATCTGGACTTTTTCATCCAACCTATAGGAAACTACATATTATTTTCGATTTCTTGGTATGGATAATAGGTATTGCACAAATTGACCTGTCCATTAGTATCACTGAACTGAGGAGCGGATCTAACAACAGTCGGTACCAAGAGATCATATTTTGTTGTGTCAGGAACCACAGGCTCTTCCAAAATCCATCCGGTGCATTCAAACATCTGCAAAAAATATTTTCCTCGTTAAAATAATATTATCATTTGACACTGTATAATATGTGAAAACAACCAATATTTATCAGGAAACCAATATCTATATATTAATAGTCGATAAGGTCCGTCCGTTTGTTTGTATGAATGTATGAAGAATGTCCCCGGTTTCCCCTTCTCCTGCCCCTCCCCATCCTCCATCCCAGCCCCGCTGTCTCCATTTTTTATTTATACTAAAGACATATTTTTCCAACACGCTGTTATTTAACGAAATTATTCTAAAGATTTAATAATTTACGAAATTGCTGCTACTACGAAAAATGGTTGTTAGCAAACTTAAACATCATTCCAAAAATTAAATAATTTACGAAATTTCTGCTACTACGACAAACGATTGTTAGCAAACTTAAACATTATTCCAAAATTTAAATAATTTACGAAATTTCTGCTACTATGAAAAATGATTGTAAGCAAACTTAAACATCATTCCAAAAATTAAATAATTTACGTGGTCTATTTCTGCTACTACGAAAAATGGTTGTTAGCAAACTTAAACATAATTCCAAAAATTAAATAATTTACGAAATTTCTGCTACTACGAAAAATGATTGTTAGCAAACTTAAACATTATTCCAAAAATTAAGCAAATTACGAGGTCTATTTCTGCTACTACGAAAAATGATTGTTAGCAAACTTAAACATTGTTCCAAAAATTAAATAATTTACGAAATTTCTGCTACTACGAAAAACGATTGTTAGCAAACTTAAACATTATTCCAAAATTTAAATAGTTTACGAAATTTCTGCTACTATGAAAAATGATTGTAAGCAAACTTAAAGATTATTCCAAAAATTAAATAATTTACAATTTAAATACTGCAGGGCAGGGCTGTCGATATATATATCTTTTACTATCAGAATTTCTGGCTTATTCAATAAATAGGTTTGTAATTTATTTTTCACGCCAGTAAATTTTCTGACTACTTAAAAATACAATGAAAATCCCCCCAACGGGCCTACAGCTAGTTTAATTTATTACTTTTCAATTCTTACACATTTTGATCTTTTACGATCCCCATTCATTAAAATCTTAATATGTATATAATTTATAACATGGTTGAATTAAGTGTAATTTCATTTTTTTGGAGACAGTTGTACAGTCAGGCGTTGACCTGAATGGTTTTTATCATTGATTAACAACGCATTTAAAAAATCTTGGGTGTGTTTTTATATTTTGAAAATTTGTAAAATGCTGCGCTGCGCTGCTGAAATAAAAGTGAGCGAGTGCATCACTACATATTGCAATAATCATCTTTGCCAATCCTTGCAAGATGCGCACATTTATCTCTTTGAGTTAGTGTAAACGAATGCTTCTGTATAATATTCGGTTAAAAATAAATTGGACCTTATTTCAAGAATTTTATATAAACAGTAGTGTAGTTTTGAAATCTATTTTTTATTTGGTGGGGGTTTATAATAATTTTATAAGTACAGTATGGAGGGTGATAGATTCAATAATATTTAAAAAAATTGGTACACTGCCATCGAAAACACACCCAACTGTATTTATAATAAAGACATGTTGTGAGCAAAGATTAAACTGTGTCTTCAACTTCGGTATAAAAAACTAATAAATTGGCTCATGATAATATTGTCAAACAAAGTAAGCTATAAGGAAAAAATTCCAAAGTTTTAAAGTAAAGCTAACTTTATTAATAATTCAATGCTGTCTTTCTACTTATAATAGCATTATAGTGGCAAAATAAGTTAATAAGTAATATAATATAAATCAAACCATACCTTGACGTCCAATGGGTCTCCTGATAGTTGCCCATCCAATATCGTCAATCCATGACACACATTCATTCCGATCTTCAAAAAGTCATTATCATTCAACATCGACGGGTCCCGCACAGCTTCTCCGAGCACCATATCATCGGGAGGTCCCTGCTCGTCGACATTGAAGATCCAATCAAATTCTCCGTGATTGTTTTGGTGATCGCTTTGGTATCCTCGGAAGTCAGTGACATACACCATTTCTTGCTGAGTGCCGGTCGGTGAAGTATTTGTGATATTGTAATGTGTTTTACTGATCTTAGGTGATTGATAAATGATTTGTTGACGGGGTTTAGTGGGATCGTGAGACAACCGCGCTGGGACCACTCCCCACATGTCCAAGCCGTCTTCTGTGAGAGTTCCCGTCTGTTAAATAAAATATAAAAAATATCTATATTGAAAATCTTATTTCAACTTATAAACGGTACTACTGCGCAGTTGCAGCCAAGTTTAGTGTTGTGTCGTTAAAACTAATAGGACCAGTCAATTGTTTAGGCTTGAATTACCCTATCTGCATACCTTACTCAATATTGCTCATTTTGGAAATAGTACGTTTTGCATTATAGCTCCATAACAATTATAATAAATTAAAGTTTATGCACGAGGTACACATATGTATCAGTGTTGAAATGAAAAAGTCAGAGAAGAGCTTAGTAGGTATTTAGGACCTCTGCTTATATTGAACATGAAAATCCATTTATATTTAATTAATTTCCTGGTATAAACATGCATGAACTTTATTAATTGATTTGGCATTTACTTGGTAGAACTCCATTATAACAGATTAAAAATATCAAAGTATTTTAGTTCTACAGTTTTTAATATTTCATAAAAATTTCATATCAACGCATAAAAAATATTAAAAACTGTAGAACTAAAATACTTTGATATTTTTAATCTGTTATGCATGAACTTCTTCTTATGGATAAATCTTTTAAAATACATAAGACAAATTAAAATTGCCAAGAATACACACAGCAGGTAGTCTATATTTCTAGATTGAAAGTGGAACGTTTTAATATTCCTTGCGTAGTAATAGAAATTAACTAACAGTAGGGACGCTACGCTCAAAAGGTTGACCTATGAAATAGAATTACATAATTAGTAAAATTTCTAACCTTATCAAAGCACACACAAGCAATACTTCCGCAAACATTAATGACCCTCGGATTGATGCAGAAGACTCCCAACTTCCGCAATCTAGATATTGCGTACAGTCTTCCGACTGTCATTGCTGCCGGTAGTGCCGGTGGAACGACTATCGTCAGAATGTCTAATGATTTAATAATTACATCGCCGACTGTTATATTGCGACCAGCCTGAAAATAAAATTTATTTTATTTCATTCATTTAAAAACATTATAAAAATCAATCCCCAGTGTGGAACATCTGAACACTGTCTGAGCAATCACTTCGTCTAGGGATTGCAATACCGGACGAATATATCAATACCGGTATTTTGGTATTTCATTTTATATACCGGTATTGTAAATATGAATACCGGTATAACAAAAAAGTTTCCATAAAGCAGCAAAATATGGCCAATTGAGATATATGTCATTAATTTAATGAATTAAGGTAATGAAAATGCTGAATTTTCTGTGTCACATCAAATAAAAAGAAAAAATCAGAAATAAATTTATTAGATTAATAGATTTCACAGAATATTCAGCATTTCCTTCCCCTAAAACAAAACGCTTTCTTTATAGGCATAAATTGTCTTCATAGTTTTTCATATACAATTAAATAATAATTAAATGCCACAAGTTATTTTAAAGTATTGTCTTCTATAAAAGTTTGATTATTTTAATACTAAGTTGAATAGAAAATATTGTTTATAGGAACAGTATTTCAATAAATTGAATAAATATTGCCTATCTACCTTGAGTGCGATCGTATAAACGAGTCCAAGAAGAGCCAGAACCGAGAGTATGATAATGAACTTGTATGAATCTCTGTCAAACTTGAAGTCCGCCGGTAAGGGATACATGATTGAACGAACCAGTTGTCCCTTGGTCGTCAGGAATCCAGTACGGAGTACCACAGCTCTGAAATAATCATTACAAGATTACATTTTTATAGAGTGATAGAAAACTGTTGCTGTGTTAACGGAAAATATGTAATATTATATACAATCGTTTATACTGTCGTGGATATCATCATAATGGAATTTGACCAGTTTCCGACACTTACATTCACAGCATATCTGATTGAAATAATCACTTGTTTGACAAAAAATTCACAAAAATTTTTCAAGTATTGCAGATAAATAAAGTTTTATAAAATTTGCTGCTGTTCTCGTTTCAAAAATAATGAAAGATAACAGATTGACTGCTGCCATTTTGCCGAGTTATAAAATGTTTCAGTTGGCTTTTGCATTTGTTCACGAGTACTTGGCGCCTGTGTGGTCGAGTGGTCAACGTTGTTAGCTTCGGCTACGGAGGGCCCGGGTTCAAATCCCGGTACGGACAGTTTTTATAAATTGATTTTTCAATCGATTTATGAATTTCTGTCCAACGGCATGGGTGTATGTGATGTCTTGAATTCCCCCCTCTCACCCATCCTATCCTACGAACGGGGCGTATCGAGAGCGATTAGCTTACCACTAATCCTGTCCTAGCCCCTATCCTTCTATCCCTACTCTCTTTGGAAAAAGAGAGGTTGAGCAACTGAGTAACAAGCAGTTCTCGTAGAAACACTTCTGTTGAGATAAACTCCATTAGGAGTCCATATGCTCCACATTGGGAGCAGACATGGTATAAAAAAAAAAAAACTTATTATATATTTCGACTAAATATATATCACCATTGCGGAAAGATGACAGCACTAGCAGATCCAGGGGGGTGGCCATAACGGCCATGGCCACCCCCTAAGAAGAAGCTTTGAGCTCAAAAACTGACACTGAATTGTGACACTAGCCACTAAGACTGTCGGTTGATATTGACATTGAGTGATTGTCAGCTGAGTGCTGTAAAAAGAGTGAAAAAGGTTAACATACTTGACTGGCTCATTGTTATAGTATCTTGTTTGGATAATTCTTGTTCCGCAATAAAGTGTGTGACTAGAGTCTTCTTTGATGTCATACAATCTACTAAGAGAAGGAAGCGCAGTCTTTGTAACAGGAACTGATTCACCTGGAATAATAACAGCAGTGTTAGCTCAAGCATTTACATCTTAATCAATACAATATGCAGGAGAAAGGTATCAGTATGATGTCATTGGTTAGATATATTAGTCAAGTCAATGACATTCTTAATGACCAAACAAATATCAATCCATCACCATTACTCAAACCATTACAAGAAGTTAATGTAATTACACATTATCATTGAAATTTAAATTAATTTGCTTTGAAGACTATTTAATAAAACAATATTTATTACATTTAATACTTCAATAATTCAATACATGTCAGGATGTTAGAATAGATGAGAAGATGTATTGTGTATCTCTTCCAAGTTAGTATATACAGCTAAGCTTAAACAATGTTCTGACGAGGGCAGGGCGTAAAGCCGAAATTAATAACTATCAACATAATAAAAAAAATGTAGAACTAAAATGCAGTGTTATTTGACTTTATTTAGGTAAACCCTAATTCAATCAAGTAAGTATTAACACGTGTTACATTATGTAAAATATTTTTCTATAGTTGAAAGCATTTTATGAGGATTGAATTTAGTTATTTCCACAAAAAAGCAACAGCTGAAGGTAAAGAGGTAAAGGCCTCATAATCAGAAACAGATTTTGAAAAATAGAAAATGTTAACAGTAAAATTATTACACACTTTTTAATGATTACGCAATAGGCTTATTAATGAGGGTTTACTGCAAATACATTTATTTTACTAGAATGGAGATGATAAAGTGATATATGGTAAAAAATAGACTGTCTCCATCTCCTCTATTAGTCAATTGGTCAATTAATATTTGTTTTTGTATCAAAATAACATTTAGAAAAAACAAAAAGAAGATAAATAAAATTGTCATATAATTCGTATTAATCAAGAAGTATTTTTTTTTATGTATTTAGCTCACTTACCAGTCAACATGCTCTCGTTTACAATGCAGGAGCCGTCGAGCAATACAGCATCTACGTGCATGGTACACCCGCGAGGAGGTATCATAATGAGATCACCAGGCACCAATTGAGAGCTACTGACTTCCTCGCAGTGCCCAGAACCTCGATCCCGGCAGACTAAAACGTCGCCGACAGATTGAACGGTACTGCGTAAGTTTGTTTGGTTCTGTGAAATTCAAATAATATCTTTCTAAAATAAGAAATGAAACTTTTTAATCTTTTATATTGTCTGAATGCAAGATACTGCACAATGTGGAGCATATAGATTCTTAATGAAGAATTTCTGCAGAACTTAATATAGTTTAGCTGATTAACCTTTGCTTACCGGTGATATGTATTTACTACAATTCGACTCAAATAACGTGATTTTCAATATGAAATATAATAGATATGGGGTTCAGAATTTATGTATTCCTCCGTAATATAGTTACGAATTACTTAAAAGAAATATTTTGTATAATTATTCATCTGGAGAGAAGGAAAAAAATATTTTCTCGACAAATCGGGGATAAACACACCAATACATAAGCGTTATCCAGCACACTTCGTCTGTGTGCGCGTGTATGCGTACCTGTTTGACCTCGCCTGGTGCGAAAGGGACTATTTTCTCTCTCGTATTGTTTACGTCACCAGTTAGAGACTGTCTGGAATGACCCGTATACAGTGGCTCTCAAGCGATTGGTGATTATTTTTTATATCGTTACTCTAAAGTAACAGTGGGATAAGATTATGAAAATACGAGTTTGGAAATATTTAAGGTAAACAAGAAGATGGCATTTTCGCATATTTATGGAGATTTTAGATATAGCAGCACTAAATTCTTACATATTATAGATTTTGAAGCATCCTGAGTGGAAAAAAAATAATAGAAGTCGCCGATTTTTTTTGTATAAGAGAGCTCAGCTTAGAATTTAGCTCAGCTTAGAATAATATTACAAGAAGGAAAAATAGCGCGTTTAAATTTCACAAACTACAAAAAGACGCAATTGACATGGTAATGTCACATTATCAGACAATATTGCCCGAAACAGCTGTAATAGTTGATATTATAAATAATTTGCACGAGAGCGTAACATCTTTAGAATCTTGAGCGCCGGTAAAATCTTGTAGATTTTGCCCTTATCCAACTAAAAAAAAGCACGATGGAGTGCAATATTTGCAAAAAACCTGTATGTACGACACAAAAAAAAAAAATTGTGAGAAAGTGACCGCACACTAGACTTATATTTAGGCTATTTTGTATGTGTAATGTCAGTTGCATTATTTTTTACATATTTTTCTTTTTTTTTTCATAAATTCAATTTATTTTTATATTTTACATGCATTTTTGTTATGAAAATATATAGAAAAATATTTGAAACCACTGGTCAACATTTGACACGCGTGTAATTTTTGTAATCCCGGCCGACCGATACTTCAGTAGCATATAAGTCGTTCGATGCAGTGGTTCTGCCGGCTATTTGCGATGCTTTTTCTCATGTTTTCAGGCACTTTTCAGCAATAATATTACAAAAAATGATAAATTTATACTTGAAATATCATTAATAAAATCAATATTCATTAATACTCGAATTTTTCCGATTTTTAAATCACTTTTTCATATGTTGTAGTAAATACATATCATCGGAGCTTAAGGGATTTTTTAGCATAGTAAGGAAAAGGTTAACTTCTCTTTTGGAAGAGAATAGCAATAGAACGATGGGACCAGGAAATGATTAATAGCTATCTTATTGCTCGCTCTTACTCTTTCTCTCTCTCTCGACCAAGTTTAGGATCGGATAGGAGGTTGAGGGAAGGAATGTAAATATTACAGACATCCATGTCTTTTGAATACAGATCTATAAATCAATTTATTAACGTGGGATTCGTAGATTCGAGCCTGTGGCCCCCGCACCTGAATAAAATAAACACCAAAGAGCGTAGACAAGAATGGTGAGAAGCTTAATTTTTTCTTTTAATATGTCCCAACCTGAGTATAAATATATTGAGGGATAGAAATGACTTTGACATTATAAAACTGAAACTATTTTTAAAAGTTGGTATTTTTGTGATAACTGAATGTAAAAGCATATTGTACAAACTCTGCTTTATTGGCAGAGATATTTAATAAAAGGTTTGTAATACAACATTGCAACTTCAAAATTGCAACAGGTGCAAATTCATAAAACTGAAATATTTATTCGAGAAATGCCATACTGATCAGCACCCGAAGAAATTATGAATCTGCTTACAAGTTCATGTATGTTCTTACACAATCGAATTAATCTTTATAAATACCTTGTTAGTCTGTATAACAGATGTAGTGATCCCGAACACGCTCATGATGACAATAGCGACGCAATAGTAGTAGTAATCTTCTGCCAACCATACGGCTATTGTGAATACTTGGAAAATGTAGAATGGATTGAAGAATTCTAGCACCAGAAGCGTCAGGATGGTTTGGACCGGCACAACTATTTCATTCTCTCCGTAAGCTCGACGGCTGCGCATGACAGACAAGACAGCAACGTTAGCTTTAAAATGCTGGATATCAATTTAGATTGTATTCTAAAGTAAAATATTGGCAAGACACCGTTGTTTATTCTCCTGTGAATTATGATTATTGATTCAAGTGAGTCGCTTTCGGATTGCTTCTGATGCGTACACAGATTTTGTTATTTCTCTGACGAGTACCCTTAAGCTGTTATTGTTTTGTGGGAACGAGAATAATAAAAGTATGTTCTGGTATAATTTAATGAGAAAGGAGAATATTTGCCAGCACACCTCCCCTGGCTTACTCTTACTAGATTTATTTTGTGTGTCAAGTGTAATTGAGTTGTCTGGTATCAAAGGCAGAACTGTTCCATATATGATGTATGGAACAGTTCTGCTTTTAATACCAGATGACTCAATTATGAGTTGCTAATCTACATGAGTATTCTTCAGTGTGCTCGTAACCGAAATCTCCTTTTCAAGAACCATTGGTAAGAAATAGATTGCATTAACAAAACCAAAATAAACGCAATCTGCAAAAGGTGTACCAGTAATGTATGTCTTTTCAGGATACATTACGAATAATGCATAAACTGCTTGGTAAAATGGTTAAGAGTAATTATAAAAGAATAATTGTCTTCTCACATTCTAGCTTGCTGGCTGGCCGGAAAACCTTGTGCGGAATGGAACTGACTACATTTTGTATTTTTTTCCATTCCCACAAGTCTGTTGAATCGTTTGCAATTTTCTTCCCAAATAAAAGTCACTTTTTTACAACGGAAGAATCGGTAGCTGGTCACTTCTGTGAACAAAACAATCAATATTATTTAGATTCAAATAATTCCCATTATCAACAATGCACCAACAATGGGCTCATCAAAAGGCTTATATAGGTATTATAAGAATTTTAATTATGGGGTCAGCTGGGCAATGAGGTTTAGTCAATAAGTTTTCTACATTTAAAGTACGTCAACACGGTGTTAGTTAATTAATCATATTGAAAAAATATTACAATAATGAATATAAAATATAGTATTAACGCATTATCTGCAAGCTGTTTTTTGCAAATTCGAAAATTTTGTAGTATTTCACTAAAATATATTGTCTACATTTGAAATTGTAATTCAATGAATCATTTCTATTTTTACTAAAATATGTTTTAATAAATAATATTCTAAAATAATTTAAGATATCGACTTAAGGTGCTTGGTGAAATTTCAATATTAAATTTGAATTGTTAGAATTATGTACATCCACACATTTATAAAACATCAGTTCAACTACATCTGTGCACTTGAAGATGCCGAGAGGCAAAACTCAGGTCGTTTGTGGCAAAACTTGTGTGAATGTACATAATTTAAACGGTTCAAATTTATTAATTAAATACATATATATAAAGTGACGTTCATTCAAAATATTGGTGAGAAAAAAACTTCATGTTGCAAACTTAAATATATAAGTGTGTAAAAATAAAAACCATGCCTTTTGAACTTCCATCTTCAAGGAATACTGTGACGGAGTCCCTTCCGGATTGACCGTCACCATGGCTGGCATCGTAGTTTTCATTCTGATAGCTGAATTTCTGTTCCTCATCACTAAAATTACATCCACAAATGATTATCAATACATACCAACATATAAAAGGTGTCCAATATCAAACACGGAAATGTGATATTTTTGGCGATTTACACTTTTTCATTAATTATTTATGAATTTTAATACCTGCAATTCAATAGATGCTTCACTTTCAAAATCTTACTGTAAATGTAAAAATTCTACTTAACTATAAAAATAATTATTTAACTATAAAAAGTGGCCAAACTCCAAGTCATCTCGTTATCATACCAAGCAAGTCATTGAGAACCAATCAGATCGCAGGATTTGGATCATCTGACTGAAAGTCATTCAGTATTCTGTATGGAATGTAAATGCTAAAATTTTTATAAATTGATGTTTAGTGTCTGGGTTTTTCATAGCTATTAAAGTTAATTCGCATGAAAATTTCAGAAAAAGTTATAAGTAGTCAAACAAACTCTCGGCCCTCCTGAAAAATAGAGTAAAGTTGACTTGGCCGCCACTTATGTATTCAATGTTCCGTAGATGCCATATCTAGAGGTGACAGTTCAGTTATAATTATATCCTTTCTTTGATCAAGTATATAATAGACTTTTTATAAAGATACTACGTATTACTGAACTTTTTTTTATGTGTAAATCTGTTTTCAAAAACGCAATACTTATAAATAGACGTTTCTGACTTTTTGCATTTATAGAAGACATGAATTGAGGATGTTGCGATATATAACATAGTTTTGAAAAATAGCCGGTTAGTGATGTCTTGCACTAAGTAGATGTTATACATATTATATGATATTAGTAATGTTCAGCTGAAAAAATTTACTCGCAATAGACAATAGACCAGTAAACAAAATATTTTTATCACTATTTTACAACCACATTTAATTTAAGATCTCAACCTTTTTTATAATAAATTTAATAGATTTTTTTTGTAGATTTCATGAAGGGGCGTATTACGCCAAAGTGATCCCGTCGAATCCGGTCGGAAGTAAATTGAAACGAAAAATAGTTAGAGAGAGAATAATAAATTTTATTGAGATGTATCTTTTGATTAAATTTCCACTAATGGAGGTTGATAAGAATTTTAATTAGAGCCAACAATGTTGATGAAATTGTAATGATAAGAGAATTTATCTAATCTTTAAACTGCCCACGATATGTTCCTTTATTAAATTCAATATTGCTTCATACTAAGATGAATACAACTCTTTCAATGCCAATCCAGTATCGTCACGCATTATTTTAATACATAGTCTATTATCTGGGAACAGTAGTTATCGTATGTCAAAATCTTCGGTGTCGGAATGAGATTACTGTTTAGTGGCCGAGCAGGAAAAGGGTAAGTATAAACTTATACGATCATTATGGAAAAAAATCATTTAACCGAAGGGTTGCCAGATGTCACAAGCTTAAGAGACACAACCTGTTTTACGTGCAGAGGGAATATATTTTAGGCAATTTAAAAATTATGATGAGACTGGTGAAATTGTATGCCTTTTTATATACAATTAAAATGTAAATACAGAGATTGTATAAATCACTTGACATTTTAATAAATGAGATTTCTCTAAATCTGGGTTTCCCAACCTTTTTTAAATTGCGTACCACTCGGTAGTACATTACGCTAACTTGTTCCACCATATAAAAATTATTTTATGTATTTCATGAAATTTGCTATTGCAAGTGTAATATATAGTATTAATTGCATGATAAGCAATGTGAAGACATGGATGATGCAATGGATCTGTTTGATGAGGAAACTTTTTGGAAAAAAGTTATATGTGGAATTACAATTATGATATGCTCAAAGTTTAATAAATTTATCTACTATTTCGTTATACTTATATTACTGATAAATGGTTTTAATAAAAACACAAAATTACAAAGTATATATAATCTATTTTTGGTTCTTAATTAAGTCTTCTTACAAAATAAATTTAATGAGATCCTTGTTTGTTTCGAGGAAAATAGTTTTTTTAAATTCGGTTCAAATGATGCCAAATCTATGCCGGATCAGAGGAAAACGGTATCGATTGTCATTGATTAAGTTAATGTTAATTCATTATAATTTTTTTTATATTTTTATAAATCATTCATTCTTGCATATCCGCCATTACTGATACGCATACCAAGGGTTGGGAAACCCTGCTCTAAATGATTATTTATTGACAATTTTTATACTTTCAATCATTATTTTTTATAACAAAATTGATTTCCTTTCAAATGGCAACTGTGACACAATATGTAATCTCTCAATAGAAAGTAAATATAAAAAATATATCAATACAGTTATTATATCTACCTGTCTATAGATGCAGTTTTGACATCTTTTATCTGGTACATTTTACATTTGCCTTGGTAAGTTTCCTGTAGAAAAGAAAAAAAAATACTTATTTGAATATTATAGCATTTTTAGCTTCGGTAAATCGTTATTTATATGAAATTTAATAGATATCTAATTAAAAAAGATACTCTGAGAAGATAACTTAATGTCTCAAAGTGCCTTGGTAAATTAAATATTCCACACGCATCATGAAATCTTTTGGTAATGATATTTTCACTAATAATTAAAACAGCAGTTTGGTTATATTATAAGAAGCAATATTTCTGAATTGCAATACCAATCAATTTTAAATGTCAAGGCCAGCCTTGGCACTAAAAATCTGTTATATAACACAGTAACTATATTATTTAAATATATAATTTTTTAGAGACAAAAATTATACAACTAAAGAGCAGTGACGGATTAAGCAATCGGGAGATCCCAGGCGCAATCAAATTTGGAGGTTCATTTTTTCGAAATTACTCAAACTAAATTTAAAATATTGTATGGGTTTTGTAGAATATATGTTATTTTGAAACCCCTAAGATTGGAGGCCCAATTGCGGGCCTCATGTGATTATGGGGTGATCCGCCATTGCTAAAGAGACGTTAACATCTCAACGGGGATAATTTTGCTATTTCACCAGACATGTCACCATATGTGACTCATGTTATCCTCTTTGATGAGCGTTTTCAAGCTAGATTTATACCAAGTTTTTCAATGTTATATAGACAATGATTCAAATGCTATTATTTTTCCATGTATAATGTAATCTAAGTACATTTTTTCTTTAACAATAAGAAAACAATGGTAAATTATAATTTATTATACCGATTGAAGATTCTTCATGGAACATGAGTTAACCATTTGAAAAGTTCAACTTTTGTAAACATCTTTATATTTTGTCACTACCGACTCGGGTTTTGCCTTTCAGCATCTTCAAGCGTTAAAGATTATGAATGAACTTGAATTGACGATTCAAATATTAAATACATATTCCATACCAGTACCACTGCATACCGTTATCATGCGGCACTGCATACAAATGTTATATTTATTTCCATATAGGATATAACTGGAATTACACGTGTGTTAAAAATATACAAAAACAGTACGAGGAATTCTCGACACGAAACTCACCATAATAAGAAGTTTAGTGGCATTTTCAAGCGAACTTCTCACGTGCGTGCAGACAAGAAACGTTTTAGGCCGCCAGTGGAAGAGGAGCAGGAGGAGGCCAAATGAAAAAACCACGGCCAGCAATGATAACACTTTAAGTTCCAGACACGGTACATAGCCATAGAGTACCTGTAAAAAAAAAGCATTAACCAATGAATGATTTGTCTTCACCATGTACAGTGCGTCATTCGTGTTCATGATTTTTTTATAGATTGCGGTCTATAGGTTGTTTTTATAATTTTTGGCACAGCAAAACAAATCTAGAGGCATCATATAATTAGCAGAAACATGATAGGATGATTTGAGAGTATTACTTGCAAACGCGGCTTATTCCAAAATGGTTAAAAAAAGAAACTTGAATTTCATTTTAAAAAACAATGTACATTTTAAAAGTATTTTTAGTCTTACATTACTTTGGAATGATATTTTGGATGTTGTCAAGCCATGTTTGAGACTGATTTCTAAAAAAACTTTCAAAATTTATTTTTATCTACTAAATTACATTCATGGTTCATGTTTCAACAACTTTATAATAAGCCTGATTTGCAAGTAATACCCTCGGTTGATATCGTGTTATTCATATTTCCGAGGAAACTTGTGGAGCATGATAAAAAAAACTGAGTGACAACTATGAGTAATCAAAAATTATACAAACGTATATAAATTGCACATCGACAAGGATGCTAAATAATGGCTATGTTATGTACTGTAAATATTAATACTAATAAAGAGAAAAATTTGCTGGGCATATAACCGAGTGATTGACATCATGCTCTTTGATTGTGTATTTGAACACCAGTATGGGCACTTTGATTGATTTACAGATTTGTGTTCGGCGGTGTCTGGATGTCTGCAGTTATTGTATATCAACATCTATTGAGATTGGCGCAATTAAGAGTATATTTGCGCATTGGGAGCAGATATTTTTGAAAAAGAATATTCATTAGAGAAATTAGGCAGTGGTGTTTGTTTAAGTGAAAATAACATTGTTTGAAGGAAATTCTAAAAGTAATTATTTAGAGAGAAAGATTTTTCAGCGATATATTGTAGACATGTGCTTGCGAATGGTCTGCATTGGCTTTTTTACAATTTCTCATGGCATACTTTTACACAATTCAATGGCACACTTCTCATCATTCAAATCATTCATCGTAATATTTGTTAATAAGCATACCCGGTTGTTGAAAATGTAAGTTTTTGAATCGTTCATTCAGTTATTGTTAATATTATCATAATTATTGTTGAGTAAACTACAAATGTTTGTAACAGATTAAAATAACAAAGTATTTTAGCTCTACAGTTTTTAATAATTTTATTCGTTGATAGCTATTTCGGCTTGCGCCATCGTCAGAACTATGTTTAAACTAATCTTTTGCTCAGCTATATATACTGGCTCTGAAGAGATACACACGAAATAGCTATCAACGAATAAAATTATTAAAAACTGTAGAGCTAAAATACTTTGTTATTTTAATCTGTTATAAATGGAGTTCTACCAAGTAAATGCCAAATCAATTAATAAATACAAATGTTTGCATTATCAATATTGTTGTTATCAGCATTACATTGTTCTGATATATCAAGGATTAAAAAAATATCAGTAAGCCAATTCAGAGGTGCTTTAACAATCGTGGAATGTGTTTTACTTAACTGTAGTTATAAACAGGGCAAAGTCAAAAATATCAACAAAATGTAATATTGGGTACATCAACGGCAAGCCCTAAGTGTAAAATGTTAAGATTTTACTCTTATTTTAGTTTTTGATTTATATTTACGGTTTGATATAATACGGAATTTAACCTATTGTAACTATTTTATATTTGATTAGTAGAATCACACATTAATAAATCTTTCAATAACCTGTGTTCCACCTGAAGAATTCAATATTGGGGGAATTTCCTGGATGGAAATGTCATTTTCTGAATTTCTTTGAATTTCATTGTCATCGATGTCCCCATTTATATTCGTTGACCTGCCGATCAGCGGACGTCTCTCCGGATCCAGCCTGGGCATTATTGGTACCGTAGATTATCATCAATCGAGAGTATACCCCAAAACTTTCGTATTTAGATTTTTTCAGTTCATATCGAGTCAAATTATTAAATTTTAATACATTTTTAATGATGTCCTTAACAATCACTTATTTAGAGATTAATTGAGTCGATAAACATCATACGCACCTAAGTCAATCATGACAAAATTTTGAATAACAAGAATTTTTAGTTTATAACGATTTTTTTTGAGATAATAAAAAAAATGTTTGAGTTTAATTTGAAACAACTTCTTTAGCAACAAATCAACTTATTTGGGTTATATTTTCAATAGTTACAAAATAAAACAGGTTTATAATATGGACTTAAGACAGTCTTACTAGACTATAAGGAGACTTAATTTAGATTTTTGAATCAAATCAAATCAATTTAGAGTCAAATGTGGCTGAAAATTTCTTATATTCATTCCCATTTTAACATAAAAAACACATTGCAAAGATGACAAACCGTCATTCAAAGCACGCCGTCAAACAAAAAAATTATAGCTTGACCGGGCTGTTGCTGCATTGCGTGAGGTTTGCATGAGGGCGCCAAATTGTTTAGCTACACCACTGGTTGACTGACTGTAATATTAAGTAAATTAAGTACTTACTGAATAAAATAGACTAAAATTATCAAAAATGTTTCAGTTGAAAGGCGCATTGGTATTTCCTGATTATGTTCTCTGCTAATTACTACTAAAGACACAGCAAACACAAATCAAATTACGCCGCCTAACGTGGAAAATGTAATAAGAGACGTTTAACACCCAAATGATAGCTTATCAGAAAATATATGCTGTTATTATTATTGCTTTTTAATTAAGGTTGCTTTTAAATTCACTTTGAGTGGACCACATAATTTTTGATTGCTTATAAAGCAAATACATAATTTCACATTTAAAATTTGAAAAACAACCTAAATTCAATTGTTTTATAAATTTGACCTCGTCACCCCTCCTATAGATAGCTATATCTCTATCATATAAAATGATTTAAAGAATCGCTTTAAAAGTACCACCAGTTCTAATAAACAATAATAAGGCAATGCTCGTAAAGGTAAGGTTCGTTTTTCTCTAAACCTCCAACCAGTAGCGGTTCTACGTATTGGGCTAGGTGGGCTTAGCCCGACTTGCATTTTTCACCCAAAATATGTAGAAAAAAGCTTTAGATGGCTGAATAAAAATAAACAGCAACTCGGCCGCTAAACAAAATAACTACATTTCTAAACGTAACTAACCTTTCCCAAATTAATACAATATCTTTGTTTTGATTTTCCTCTGTCAATATAAGACAATGCTATGTCTACCTACAATAATACTCTCGACTGTGTTTTGTATTACAATTTCAAACCGATCCAGCATAAAAAAAGCAATAACCCTATACATACTTCATACAGAACAGGCAACGTGACGTCAGTCTGACGATACCTACGTATTGTTAATAATAATAAAGGCTCGGGCTGTTTTGGATTTAGTCCGAGCACTCTGTTTACACTGGGGCACAATCAAGCACGATTAGAAAAGTATATATTTTATTCACATTGGCCATACGGAAACGTCATCTAAACGTACACGACTGCGCTTCATATGTCTCAGCCTGCTGTCATACGCCAGGGGCTACTTCAGATTAGCCCATACATACAAAATCACCAACACAAATAAATATCAATATTGTTGTATTGTATGACAGTTCTGTACGGCTTTTTGAACTGGTCAGTTCACTTTGAAAGAGACGAATTTGAGGTCCAGTTTTTACTATTCTATTATTTCTTACTTGCTTTGATTTTATTATATAATAATTAATGCTTTGCAGTAGTGTCGTAGTATTTGTTAATTTACATGTAGATTAATGTATAAGGTGAAGTGGAAACATGCACAATTTTGTAAACAGTATACAATGCTAAACTTTTCGCTAGCCCACCCAAGATTTTAGGTCCAGAACCGCCACTGCCTCCTTCTCTAAAAGATCGAACAAAAAATGTGATGTGAGATAATTAATATGAAATTGCTATTAACTTATCTTTGGTAAAAAAAATAATTAGGTAAGGGTTACTAAAATTAGATTCGATTTATACTTGGCTCGTATTTTTCCGGTCAGAATTTATATGACATTTGTCAGATTTATATAATATATCGGTCAATGCTAAATAATTTAAATGAAATTAAAAAAAACCTAACCAAAATGGTTATAAAATATTCTGACCGTATAATATTTTTATTCTGATCAAAAATTTATTTCAATTCTGACCATTCAATTTGTTCCCTTTATATTTTAAGACTCGGATAAATGTTAAGAAACAGACATGAATATATGATTACTAATTGAGTATCCTAGATTAAGTAATTAATAATTACTTTTTATGATCATTATAAAATTACTTTACAATAGTAAGATAAAAGGTAAAATAAAGATATTCATACAAAATAGATGTATTGCAAGACATTACTATAGAAATCAGTTTATTCAATTTTCGAAAAATAATATTAAATTATGTTGGTATGTATTCAATATGATTATAATTATAGATATAATATAATTATTTGATACGTCGGTTTTGAAGTGTATGCAAAGTTTTCGTACAATGATGTACTATTTACAGGAATTTAAACACTCGGTATTTCATTCCCTTCGTCGATGCACAATATGTCAATTTGACAGCACAATAACAAAACCACCGCACGTGCTACAATCTGACAGTTGCAACACTACATCAACTTTAATACGAACTGACAAAGATTTCACAATTTCCCTCGCATTTTGACAGCTAAACCCAATGTGTGTTCCATTTACAAAGAACTTATCGAACAATGAAAATCATACGCGAGTAAACGCGATAGCATTGGACTTGCAACTGGCTGATTCAAATTTTATAAACGTCAGATTGGCACAGAAGGCAACAAAGAATTGTATCAGGAAATGTCAATGTTTAGGTCGCTTTCTTTCTCTGCCCGGCCACCTAACACGTTATACACAAAATTTCAAAAAATAATTGCACACAGTGATAACATAAATATTCTGGACTTTTTAAAGATTCATTTATTTTAATTTGAAAACTTTATCATGCGTTTTATGCGACTGGCATTTTTATAAATATTAATTACAATTGTTCACAAAATACATTATGATACGACTATTTTGACCCGTAATCGGCAGAAAAACTTAGCGACAGTTTATAAATTTTGCAGATGGTTTATTTTTACTTCCTCTCGTAATTTACTCGCAAAAAGATTAATTGACCAAATATTACTAGCCGGATTTAAGGAATTATTTTTGCGAATTTATTACGAGAGGACGTCAATAAAATCTTATGGTTAAAACCTAACTATTCTTATAAAATATATGAATTGTCGCTTACGCCCAGTGGCGGATTATCCCATAAACGAATGAGGCGCGCGTTTGGGCTTCAAAAATTGCTTATACAAATAATATAACTCATATAGTTTTTGTGCAGATTTTCTTTTGAATTTGTTGGCGTTTTTATGTTATCCGAAAAAAAGTGCCTCCAAATTTTATTGCGCCTGGGGACTCACATGTGATTAATTCGCCACTGCTTACGCTGTTCTGCTGATTGCGGGTCGATTTGAATAGAATGTTTAGTACGAACGGTAGTGGAATGATGAAGGGCCAGCGCCACCATAAAGGCGAAATAGGCAACCGCCTAGGGCGCAACACATTAAGGGGCGCATAAATGGAGTTTTAAAATTATTTTTACATACTCTAGTTATTTTATTTTGATGTTTGTATTTGTTCGTTGTAATTATGCATCGTATTCTATATGATTCGAAAAATAGAGGTTGAGCGACCGAGTAACAAACAGTTCACGTAGAAAAACTGCTTTTGAGATACCTCCATTATAAGGCAATATGCTCCATGTTAGTAACGGATATAAAAAACCGAATTTAAATTTTTCGTAAACAAGAAATATTGTTATCCTCTGTTTAAATAAATATAAGAATCGCCGCGAATAACTTATTTTTACTTCCTCACTCTTACACAATAACTTGTTTTTTCGATAACAGATAGAGTGAGAAAATTAATGACTTTGAAAATCCAGTCATACTTATTGTCCCACTAAGCTGCTTTAATAGAAGACATAATTAGAAGAAAAAAAACACTCGTTGAGAATCTAACTAGAATGCAGTATTTTGTTTTCATAACGCAGTTATGCAAATGGATGAACAGTGGCGGATTAACCTATAAGCTAATGAGGCGCGGCACATTTTTGGGGGTGGCATTTTCAAAAATAAATACAATATTTTTCGAGAAATTATATGTATTCATAAAAAAATTAAGCCACCTGTAGTAAAAACTGCCGGTTCATAGATAACAAAAACAGTAGAAGTGATTTAAAAACAAAATTAGAGAAAATATTGGGGCGGCAAATTCAAGGACCGCCCCGGGCGGCAGTATCTTTTTCCCATACCACTGCAAAAATGGCTTATATTATATATAGCCCATATACTTTTTGTTCAGATTTTGATTATTAATATTACACATAATTTTATGTTATAATATTCTTATGTTATCCAAAAAACAGGCCTCCAAATTGTATTGAGACTGGGGCCTCTCATGAGCTCAATCTGCCACTGAGAATGAACGAATCGGGGTTGACTCGAAGTGTTAGATTCTTACCAATGGTTTATTAATGTCTAAACTCAGTCATAGCGGTGTAGTCACCTCATAGCAAAATCATGCAATGCATGAAGGCCGAGCGACAAGGAGGCCCAGATTTCTACCACTCAATATAACAAATTCCGGGGGTGGGCTTGCGTGACGTTTTTACGAGGGGCCCAAATTTATAGCTACGCCATTGCTTAGTCAATCACTTGTTTTAACGTTTACATTAAAATTTTCTTATTTATTATTTCAGTGCAGATAAGCATAATCATGTCGCATGTGTAATTAGTACACATTTGCGCTGCAATACTTTAGAATCCCTGTAATAGATAAATACATATAACAAATTCATGCCTGAAAATAAAATTAGAGAATCGGTAACATTACTCGCACAATAGGGTTGTCAATTTGCTGAACTCTCATAAAAGAGGACGATGTTTGCGAGTGACAGTCCCATTGCTTTTTTTCGTAAAAAATACAAAACATAACTAAAATTCACAATAAAGGAAAAATACAATTTATTACCCCGTACAAACTATTTTATACTAAAAAATCAATACCTGGTTAGATTGAGCGTATAATTCCCATTGCATCGTTTTATTTATTTCATGTATTCGCCAGAATATAAAATGTTTCACGTGCACCTTTTATTTAAATATTTCGGTAAAATATTTTTCAGAAATTCATGAAATGGGAAGACATTTTGGAGGACCAGTGAGTGAACAATTCTTTCAGCGGCTTGTAGGCTACAAGTTTCAGCGTAGCCCTGCAGTATTGTTGTGATGCGTCATTGCATAAAATGGGTTTTCAAAATCAGCAAACTACGTATAGAAACTGCAGCGTATTGAATTTTTAGATATTTGTTCATCTCAAATATTTTTTATTTATAATAATAAAATAATTGATGACCTTTGTATGGCATATTTTTGGCGGTCATAGGGAATTTTATCATTTTATTGAGTATGTTCCATGAATCATCACATATTTATTTTGCTATTTAACTAGATATTTAATGAATAATATTGTTATTATAATGTATTCATGTGTGCGTGTTGACTTCATTCAGAAGATAACACTGTCACACTAACCAAACCCCAAACCTACTAAAATATTTATACCTACATTGATTTCAAATCATTAAAAAGTTTTCATGAAGGGACGATACTTACTTCGTCTACTAATAGGTTTCCGACATGCGTAGAGGAGATAGCTTCAAGATCGTATTGCATTTATCAATCAATGAATCCTTTACGACATATTATGCTGAAGGTCCAATAATAGTTACGCGATGAGATTTAAAACAGCCATTTTAAATATTAAAATCATTAATGTAAACACATAATGATTTTAACACATTAAAACATTTAACACATTTTAACACATTAAAATCATTAATGTAAAGTCTTTTTGACGTGAATACGTTTTTAAAATTGCTTCCATAGGGAGGCAATCCAAGAAAACGAATGATAACAAAATCGGGGGATACAGTTTGGTGTTGCAGTTTTATATCTATCATCGTTATCCAAAATTCAATTACACCGCTGGATAGCTAAAGAATCTAAGAATTTGTTACGCTATGTAAAGATTGTGATACATTGCGCGGGGTGTAGGGAGAAGCGCCGCCATTTTGAGGTCATTTTGCTGCGTATCAAGATTTCTATTTACTATCACTTTTGACTCAGAGAAGCTACGATGTTCGTTTAAAATTTGATCGTTAGCTATTAACAAAATCTATTGATGATAGGTAAAACATTAGTGTAATATGGCGACAGTGACTATAATAAGGTGTTAAAATATAAAAAAACATATCAAAAATATATAATGTCAGGCTATACGCGTCAAAAAGCCAAATCGAAATACAGAGATCGTATACGGTTGGAAAGGGCTTCTCAAGAGCAATCGAATGGTACCATTAAAACACCATCTGACTAAGTCAAGCAGTGCCGGGAACGTAAAAATGGGGCGTTATATCACCTATTACGAGACGTATTTACGTACAACACACGGCCGTGTCCATGACACAGCCACGCCCCATTTTTTCTAAATAACGAAAAAAAAAAATCGATATAATTAGAAATATTTTTTTATTATTATTTACCCATGTCCGCTTCCAATGTGGAGCATATGTCCTCCTAATGGGGGTACCTCAATATAAGTGTTTCTACGTGCTACTCAGTCGCTCAACACCTCATTTTCGAATTATATAGAATACGATACATAATTAAAACGAATAAAATAAAATAAAACGTACTATTATTTATTATTATTAGAGTATATAAAAATAACTTGCATACTCCATTTATGCGCCCTTGGTAGTTTGCGCCTTAGGCGGTTGCCTATTTCGCCTATATGGTGGCGCCGGCCCTGACTACGACAGTCTTATCCCAATTGATGATTTGAAAAAAAGTAGTTGTCGTGAATTCAAAACCAAATAATGCAATTTTATAAAACTTAAATTTCCTATTTGAATAGTTTATATAAATATGTACAAAAACGGGAACTTTTGGAGGGCCGGATGAAATCTTTGGCGGGTAACAGCTACCCTATACAAACAATGAAAAGTGAGATTTTAAAAAATCAGTTTCGATAATTTATATTCTATAAATATAAGCTTGCAAATAACGAAGGTATGGCGTTTGAAAACATTAGTTCCGCAACAGGCAGTGATGCTGTCAATTTAAATAAGAAACCTAAAAAATTAGAATAGAGGCCTCAAAGTCAACTGACTAAAAGTGAGGATATTAGTGCTTTTATAAAAGTAGATCCTAGATTTACGGTGCTATAGGTTTTTCAAAGACTGGAAATGCATCCATCAAAAGTTCACGTATTGTATTTAATAACGCTGAAAAACCTTTTGTGTTTACTTCTTTCGCGCAAAATACGCAGATAACTGTTAAGAGTTAACCTAATAGATAATTGTTTGCACAAAGTTGCTCTTACCATGGACTCATGTTCAGTTTCCACGTGTTGAGTCGCTTCCGCGGTAGTGGCTTCTTTCTTAGTTTTCCACCATCGTTCTCTCTCCCCTAGCACCTTCTTTAGAGGCGCCATCTAACGCGCCTTCGCCACCTGCACGACACGCTGCAAAAAACATAAAAAATAATAATTTACGAATTGAATATTGTTGTCGTAAACAATAAAATTAACAAAAAAAAATATGTGATATAAACTGCTGTCATTCATTAACATATTATCATTTGTACTATATGTTATCAGGCGCGTACCTAAGATTATTTTTTATAACATTCAAATAAATATTGGTTGAAAAATAAATTTGGATTTAACCTTTCATTCACCGATTTAATTGGTTGGGATTTTTTTAGAATGTTAGTTTATAGTTCCAGTATGACAGTTTATTAATTCAACAACTCTCCATAGGAATCATAATAAATATAATTGAACTTTCGTTTTGGGTTACTCCCAGAATGTGAAAAAAGTTCAACAGCCTTATTCACATCAACAGTTTATCATTGTTGAGTTTTAAATTTGAAAATTAATTTGCAAAGGGGGTTTCGTCATTTTTTTGAGGATTATAATATTCAGGGCTTCGAACCGGAACTGAACCAAAAACCGTCATTTGCAGGAACAAAAACCGGAACCGTACCGAAACAAATATCGGTTTTTTGGTTCACGCTAGTATTCGAGCAAATCGGGAAATATCTGGGTTTTCGGATTCGAATGTTTCGGAAGAGCTAAAAAGAGATATTTTGAGCAAATCGGTAAATTACTATTGGGTTTTGAAATTTTCAAATTCCTCTATGAGCTAAAAAAAAAGACGAGTCACGGAGATATTATATTTTGCCAGAAGAAAATTTTATTATTGTAGAACCAAAGATAAAATATTTTACTATTTCAATTTGATTTTCACTTTTCTCTACAATATCAGTAAATATATTTCAATATTTTATTCGAAATACAGGAATTAGAGAATATAATGTATAAAGAGTCATATGTATTTTATAAACATTTAATAAATTAGTAGGTAGCTATTTTGTTATTTATTATTTTTGACTTTTCAATCAATAACATGTTAGCTAAACTACTAACGGTACCTAGCGACTGATTTTGTAAGCTTTAGTACTCTGACGCTAGCAACATCTTAACTACTGCAAATACCAACTTAACGAATAAGAGTATTATTTGTGTACGGATACAAGCTTGTATAAACTGACGTTTAGAATTGTCATAAAATTGTTGATTTAAGTCTTGGAAGCGTTTTGTATAAACTTACTACAGTATAATAATCTGATTAGCATAGAATTATATCTTTTGCCTGTGTTATAATAATCTTGTGAAACCAGGTTAGTAATAACACATTAGTCTCTTCCATTCCGTAGTGTCTAGCTTTATTCGAAACATAACCTAAAATAATGTTTTAAATGTAAAAACTATCCGGCCTACCTTTTATAAAATGAATGCCTACACCGTAGAAGTTTATGAGGCCGAATATTCTGCGCTTTATTTCATATTGTTTTCATGTTATTTTACATTTCAGAGTAACTCATTCGAAGTTTGTCGAATCTGATTCAATATGATCATACCCATCAGATGTTTCACATGTGGTAAAGTAATAGGCAACAAATGGGAAGCATACCTTGGGCTGCTCCAAGCCGAATACACTGAAGGGTGAGCATGTTCTTAATAATGTACTTGTCTATTCTTTGTTACGGTCTAATTATTATGTCAAGGTTACAATGTTAAGAGAACTCAATTTTTCACATTTACCCTGTTAATTTTTGTTACTTTTCTATATCTCCGTTTTCGAGACACATTAACATATTCTGTGCCGTGCGGTATTAATATGGCCGTGCATGGAGGGCCGTGATTTTCTTTCAAAAAATTAAACCTAATAAATATGTACTTTTTGGACATATAATAATAGTACATCACAAATATTTACCATATAAATACACGATGGGTCATTTCTGCCATCATTTATCCAAAAACGTTTCAAAAGCGGAAATTACTGCCACGTTAGCATAGCACTGCTAGCAACAAATTTGAACACAACAAAAAAGCTTTTTTTAAAATAGATGTATTATAGGTTACAAAACAATATCTTTAAAGTTGAAGTATCACACAATATGAAGAGATAATCTTTAAACCACGTCTCAAGTACTGTTTTAAACACGCACATTTTGTATGACCGGCCCTACGAGCATAAAATTGTATGGCACGTTAACACATCCGTGACAGTGAACCGGTTATTACACGTGTTTTAGTTGGGTAAATATGCGTTACAACATGCTACTCCTTTTCTCCTCGCATATCAATTTAAACCCTCAAAAAATAATGCAATTCTTTGGGAAGGTAAGTTGCTAATACAAAAATATCAAAACCATCTTTGGGAATTACGAATTTTTTAATCAAAAGAAAATTCGTCGCCATATTTCAAATATGCTCTATGGTTTTTATTTAATTATAATTCAATATCTGCGTTGCGTTGTATTCTGCTCCAGTGATGAAATGAATTTTTATTGATTTGTTTTTTTTCACAGGGGATAAAAATAGATAGTTGACGGCCGTTTTAAAAATCAATTCATTTCTCAATGGATTAATTAATACAGATGTAAAGATTGTTTCAAATAAATATTGTTGGAATGGATTTGCGATTTGGCTTATGAATATCTTGATTTTTCTTTTATAGTGATGCCCTTGATGCACTCGGTTTGAAGAGATACTGCTGTAGAAGAATGCTTCTGGGACACGTAGACCTAATTGAAAAACTTCTCAATTATGCTCCGCTTGAAAAATAGTATAGTCTCATATAAATTAGGTTAAGATGTTCTTGTAATCTTACGATATTATAATGTTGAAATAAATTATTGTATTACACTAATATAGACGAAAAATTTCTTAAAAAGTTGTTTTATCTACATACAAAATAATAGATTTAATTGTTGAACTAACGTTTATTCAAAAATTTGTGAGTAAAGTAAGTTGAAATTGTAAACTTCTGATTCTATTGACCTACACTATGGTCATAATGGCAAAATAATGACCTAAGTGAATAATGTGTTGAGATCATTGAATCAATGGAAGGAAAAAACAACTTAAATTATATTGTTTAGTTAACAAATCTATAAATAAATGCGAGTTTTTTTATTTCATATAAAGACTTTGATTTATGATTACATTTTCTGCATTTATAATTTTGTATCCTATCAAACTAGTTACGGCATTCAAAGCTATGATATCGAGACTAACAAATTTAAAATTTATTACTATTCGTTGGGTGCATAAATACTTTTTTTTGTAAATTAACAAAAGAGATAATCCTATCGTGGCATATTCACAACCGTATAACTAAGCCCTCGAATGGATTGAGGGCATCTGTGAAACATTGTATTTATTAATTTCATAAAGTTTATTTATGATACGGCAAAGGATAGGAATTGCTTAAAAATGTATTCAATTCAAGCACATGAGAAGATCACTTTTATCATAATATGGTATCCATGGGTAAGTAAAAAATACAAATAATAGAACATTCATCAAATATTATTTAATTGACTTAATATTCATTAATGTTGACAATGTGATTAAAAACCTTTTTTTTTGGTAGTGTTGTTTTCATATCATTTTACAGTGAATTATTTTATCACACAAACATTACATAAATGACCTTCTATTGTGATGTTTGCTTGAATACTGAATGTTTTTGGTGTGCTGAAAGTGATATGAAATGTTTCCATGCCGATGATTGTCATTTAGCAATGCCTAGACGTCTGGCAAACTGCAGCAGGCACAATATCAGTATGTGGTGAAATGTCCCACAACTGCATCAAGCATGCTTTCAGCACTCGGCATGTTAACCCATTGAGTCCTGACTGTGTCAGATTGTTGAATGAGTGAAATGTCATAATTGAAAGTCCTCAACTTTCATTTATCCTTACTATAGAAATTATCGAAAAAACATTGATTGCGTATCTGAATAATTGTTACACCAAATCTTAATAACTATTAATATTTGATAAAAGTTATAAAATTAAATGCTTTTTTAAATTTTTAATAAAAAAATATGATTCACGTAGGCAAAATATAATTTTTCATATTCAAACAAATATTTTATTTAATAGTTATAAGAACAGTTGGGCAGCCAATTAATGGTAAATCATGTGTGGAGGATTTCAGAAATTTGTTCCGAACTGTGGGAGAAGGAGTTTAATTTGAATTATCAGTAATGCACTTGAAATTTACTAGAATCCATTTGAATATAAAATGTGTAAGTGAAATAATTATGTTCGTTAATGTTCCGTTGATGTTAAAATTATCACTGGGTGTGTTAATATTTTTGTTTCAATTATTAAAATTAATTCACACAGAAAAAATACCTAAAATGCTGAGTAATTATTTTTGTTACTGCCAACTCACTTGGCAGGTCAGTAAAACAAGATTGATAACGGTCATGTACAGAAAAAAATACACTTCAAACAAGTTTCAGTAACTAGTAACAAATAAAACCAACGTGTAAGTTATTAATCACGAGCGGAGTGACAGTAGCCATGCCGAATTTGTAGTGAATATAACAAAATTGTCCGGTCCTACGGCACAGCGGTTAGCTTTGTGGGCTTCCGTGCCAGACTTCACGGGTTCAAGTCTTGGAACGAACAGAATTTTTTCGATTGATTTATCGATTTCTGTTTAAAGGCATGGATGTTTGTTATGTCCCTCCCACCCTTTCCGATTCTTCAAAAACTGGGCGTACCGCGAGTGATTAGGTAACCACTATTCCTGTCCTAGCCTTATACTTATATCCCTACTACTCTCTTTAAAAAAAAGAGAGTTTGAGCGACTGAGTAACAAACATTTCTCGTAGAAAAACTTCTGTCGATATACCTCCATTAGAATGCCATATGCTCCACATTGGGAGCGGACATGGATAAAAAATAACAAAATTACTTGAACATTTATGACAAAAGAAAACAAAATTGTTAGCAATGTAATGAAAGAAGGCAATGCTTTCATCAATAACACTCAACTCTTTTTTTGCATACATACCTACCATTCCACAAAAAACTATATAAAAAAGCAGAACTGTGGAATCAGAGCCATGGAATCTTGACTTTTTGATAATTTCTAGTCGCTTGAAAAAAATAATCTTTCTTTTCAATCAAATCAGATACATAATTGTAAAAAAAGACTTGTATATTTTCACAGATTGCACTTTGCTTCATTTTTTTATTCGGTATATGATGCTAAAAATGGGACATGCTTACATAAATAACCTACAATTTCTCAAGATCATAATTGTGATGGACTTCTGAAATAATTCCAAAAATGTTCCTGATACAGTAAAACACAGATAATATTACATTTTCTACTTTTCAAAACATTAAATAACTATAATAAAAGTACTAGAAACTTAACACTGATCGGACAGAGGTTGCAAAAGAAGTATTAACTATATACGATATATTTCCGTTAGAAATACAAGGAAAACTAGGGAATTATATTTCTGTCATCACTAATAAATTGCCATGCTAAATTATTATTCCTCTGTAGTCATTATATTTTTTTGTTTGAGTTTTAATGAATTGATAAACTTTTGTGTGATGAATAATTCATGGGATCAATATAAAGCACAACCTTCATGATTTTGAATCTCATTAATTTTATTGAATTTGATATAAGCCCGACGTATATAAAAACAGAATGATTGTTTTAATCAATAAAAACTTACGCATCGCAAACATCACACAGCAAACTAAAGCTATTGTTAATGTGATGGGAAATGTTATGCATGTTCTAAGGATCCACCGCTAAAAATTGACAATTTGCAATATTGAGTTCACTTATATCTGCACTGATTTCCCACAATTTAAATAGCAGTGTACGTTTGATGACATACCAAAGATAACCAAAGAGGTAGCATTTTTAAAAAAAAAAACTAATTAGGTTTTATAATTGGGCAGCCTACATTTTGCAAGGCTAACACTATGTTTTCGAGAATTAGGGTAGACAAAGTAAGAAAATAACAGTGCCGTCCTTGGATACCATTACATTAGTAATTGAAAAATCAACAGATGTACATATGTCCCATCTAAAAGTGTATATAGCAGCGAGAAGTAAATAATAACTTCATTTTATATCACTGTTGAAATATAACATAAATGATGATATTTTTGCTATCTCTAGCTTACAAAATCTTTTGATTAAATATTGTTCTTGCCAAGATAAAGTGGATTATTAAAATATTATCTGCCATTGTGGACAAAATGATAGTGTATAATCATGAAAATAGATATACATTACAGAAATTTTCTTTACCATTTGAGGAGCAAACATTCAAAAAGTGTTTTGTCACAAATTTTGAAAAATGGCGTTTTATATCAATTCTGATAGCCCATAATAAAACCTATGAATAGAAATCAAAATTAGTGTTCAAAAAGGTTTTTTTTTATATTAAAATGAAATCATAAAGTTGACACATTCATACAAACCGTCACTTTTGCAACACTTAAATCATCATTTTCCAAGCTTTGTATGTGTGTGACAAAACACTTTTTGAATGTTTGCTCCTCATTTGACGAAAAATAAATAAAGAGATTGTATAAATTCAATAGCAAATAATATCAATACTTAAAAAGCAACCTTTATTTAGGGTTAGTAGATTTTTTGATCTCCAAATGGGGAAACTAAAATTTAAATTATACAACTACACCACAATACCATTCTGGAAACACAGTTTCAACTTCAAACTTCCCACATTCGGTTTTCAGAGTAATAGGACACCTGACAGTCCTACTTTTATAAAAATCTGTCATTACATTCTTTTACACGGAGCCACATTATATGAAACGAGAAAAGAGACAAAAAGATAATTTTAAAAAGTAAGTACTTTTAATTTGCTTAGTATTTATAATATGTAGTATTTCTTTCTCTAAGCAACATATTTTAAATTGGTAACATCCTTTGTGTGTTTTTTATCCCACCGAATTCATTTCAAATAAGAAGCAGTGTATCTTGGATGAGAAATGCTTGTTTGAAATCGCTAATTGTTTCCTGTGCTTCTTTGGGGAAAATATCAAACGTAAATATTTAACATTTTTCCTTGGTCCCACAGTTTGTTGAACAAACCCCCAACATGCAAAATTGTGTTTCAAAAATCGAACAGGCATGACGCGAATTGATTATTATTTGAGTGTTTCCACTTAAAAGCTATACAAAATTAGTATTCACATGCATTGATTTGGGGTTACTATAATAAATTTATAGGAAGGTAGGTAATTTTATTATTCCGTTGGTATTATCATTTGAATGTGGAAGCACTTGTCAGGAAATTAGATGCAACATCATAGGGAGACCTGCTTTCAGAATAAAATAATTTGGGAGCTTATTATTTTTGAATATTTAAAATCATCTATAAGCGTTTTTTAATATTAAATTTTATATTGTTATTTAAACAAGTGTTCAATTGCGGCTACTTCCATTTTCGCGGAAGATAGACACTAATTATTCAATATTTAATTATTCGAGCTTGTGTGCTATTAATGTAATAGTATAATTTAAATTGAAAGTATTAATTAAAAATAATAATCTAATACATCAATAGTCACCAAACTACAGCACTACAAACATTTCAATCCGATTTTCGATGTATATAAATATACGCGATACTGATTTTTTGAAAATTCTATTAGGATTGAATAAATAATATTTTCTTCCGGCCCCCAACGTTTTTTAAGAAATCATCCGGCCCGTTTCTCGAAAAGTTTGGTGAACCCTGCATTAGATATTAGATAATCAAAAATGTATACCATAATTGTATTGTATACAGACACATACATATGGATATATTTTGTTGTGCTTGTAATGTGGAATATGTTAAATCATAATATTTTGACAGAAGTTGTTTCACGGCATTTTATTGTCAACCATTCGTTCGAGTTCTCTGCGAAGGGAATAAGGAAAGAACTTTTAGATTTCTAAGCTAATTATTTTTTATTCGTTCCGTTTACATGATCGGAAAGGATTTTGAAGCGAATACAAAAATGGTCTAAAATGTGTGAAGTTTCCATTCAGCGATTCGAACCTTTTACCGCACGATTTAGAAGGACGAAAGCACAAGACTATTGATTACTCAGATAAGGCACCGGTTATTCTTCGGGACAAGATCGCAATCGCCATGCAGTAAAAAGGCATACAATATCGTTTGGTCACCCTATTTTCATTATATTGACAGTAGTTGATCCTAGACTAGAATGAGATCAAACAGCACACGAAGCGACCTTCACTCCGTAATGTGATCATCATCAAAAGCGCGTCACCATTTCCTTCATCGTGACAATCAGCTGGGGCAGCAGCTGATGCTATTTTCATGCCAACTTTGCCAAGGAGAACACGAATTTATTCATTGAATTAGCATTTGCTTGAAAGGATTCCGTTTAACATACATTAATTTTTCAATTTTTATGAAAATTCTTCCCAACACCGATAAAAAGGGGAGAAGTGCGGTTCACACCGGAAGATAATATAAGGGGGATCGCTCTGAAGAAATATGTAGCGCATAAAATTTTATTATATTATAATCAGGACAAAAAATGGCAAAAACAATACCGGGCACATGTATTACCCATGCGAGTACATCACCCCATTGTAACTTTCTATAAGGTGCTCTGATCTCCTTTCAAGAAACTAATCAAGATAATGTATGTTAATCATTCCAGCATAATAAACTATCGATGTCCAATTTTGTTATCCTCAATTTGATTCGTTTCCTAAAATCTGAGAAAAGAAACTTAATAAAGCTAAAATTGTAACCGAAAGAACATTCGTAAACCTTCGAATGTGTCATTCGCAAGTCTTACGATAAAACAAGTATAATTTATACCTATTATAACTCTTAAGATGGTTTTTAAACGTCGAATATTGCTCAGTACAAGCTGTCGGCCCAAATTAATATTCAAAGTGAATGAACATATGTAAATATATACAAAGCTTATAAATATTTTCAAGTGAATGCATTTTATTATAAACTCATTTCAGTGTAGAAAAGCGTAAATAAACATTACGTAGGTCAGTTTTCCAAATTAGATGATTTATATGAAAAACTTGTATGTTTTAAATAGAACACTTGTCGCTACGAATACATGTATCAAATACTCATCAACCAAGTCTTCGACAATGTCATCTTTATAATATATTAATTTGTAGTTGAATCGCGACTAATTCATTATTAATCTTAAGTAGAATATCAACAAATCGACTTTTATTTATTTCAGACGTATTAAAAACGATTATAATTAGAAATTCCTAATGCCATATAGATAGACAAACATCTCGTATAACAATGTGTTCTCTATGCTTGGTTTGTAAAGACATCGTATTTACAAAATATTAATCAGTTATCTCAACAAAACGTTTACAAGATCAGTTCTATCAACGGATGGTCATTTTTAATACAAGTGAAAATGATTCTACCATGATATATAAAGTCAGTTGATGTTTTGATTTCACATATTTATGGATGTCTCAAAATAAGCATCAAAATAGGAAAGATCGCTGGCCGTTTATTTTTTCCTTGCAAAATTAAGAAAAAAACAGCGATAAAACTGTCAATAATATTATGTATGAATGCTATTTTAAAGTTTTTAAATTAATTCTATACGATACCACATTCCAATTAGGGCATCCAATCTGGGATCCCGCTCAATTTTCTGATCCCAAAATCCCGGGTTTGAGAAATTTTGAGCAAATCCCGTAAATTGATACGACTTTGGAATTGCAAGAGCTAAAAAATAGATGGAATAGTATAGCGAATTGAGGATTTCAAATTCTTCGGTGAGCTAAAAAAAAAACGAGGTTTGGCGATAATCTGGGGGAAAAGTATAGGGAATTGAGGATTTAAATTTTCTCGGTGAGCTAATCCCAATCAAATTGAAAATTAGTCAATCCCGAAATCTCGGGATTGGAAAAAGGCTCCGGGACTGGATACCCCAATTCCAATCATAGTCATCCTCTTCACGACAGTCTAACGATTTATTATTTGTCATTATATTAATCATGGCTGTATATTTGGGTAAAATAAACGATTTCGACTTCAACTCCGAATTGATTTGTTCAATCATTCTCGATCAACTTACATATGTGTATACCATCAGATCATTGTAGTTACTAGACTGATTCTAGTGCATAGTAGGTATTCATTTTATCAATCAGTATGATAAAATTGGCTCAAAGTCGTAAGATTTTCCCGACTCCGACTTCTGAGAAAACACCCGACTTCACGACTCTTGAATTTGACTTCGGAGTCCTTGTGTTTATACGAATCAACTTTACATTCATTCTGTAAACAAAATATGAACGGACAAATCCCAACAGTTTCCGCTCAATCATAACTGTTCAGTGAAAAGAGAAATTTAATATAATATTTGCATTTTTTTTGTAAGTAAGAGTATCGTATTTTTTATAGACAATAACTAATTATGGTCACTATCTTTTCTTTCATTCAAGCGTCGCAAATCATATGAGCAGTGTATAGTCACTATACATAAACCAATCAACGGCAACCTGCTATTTTCAGATACACAAGAAAAATTTAAAGCGAGCGTTTATTTTGAAACATTGCTTCGATTCATACCTAATTATTAAGCAATCGTTTTATATTTTCAAGTGTCCTGTTAACAGTTTATATTTTTATACAATCATTTAAAATAACTGACAAAACAATAAAATGATACATTTTGCTAGTATTCTTTTATTATATTGTCAACGTGAACTGTGCATTTTCGTCGGTCGCTCGAATAAATTTTAGTTCTCCAGATCTGTAATCAGATCAAATTTATCATGCACATACAATACAATAGATATTAATTTATGCATACGTCAAATGGATTAAAAAATAGTAATAAACTATCTATCTTTTTCCTAATGCGATAATTGAAATGTGGAGCAATAAGTAATTTGAAATGTAATGATTCTTTTTATTTTACCTTATTTTGGCCATTCTCAATTTATTCTGAGTAAAATAGTCGTAAATTCACAATTTCACAACTACAAGTGTTCGAATTTAATTTGGGTTAAGAAAGCATACTCAATCTGCGTTTACGATTGTAGCGGTTGATTTCTTGTGTATGTTTTTTTATGAAGAGGTACATGGACCCAACTAAAAAATAAATAATGAAAGTAAATAAAATTGTTTGACTGCTGGCTAGTTACCGAGATATGTTGTCAGAATTAGGATAAAGTAAGGAAGGCGCAAACAAAAAATATTCTATTTTGAATCACAAACATTTCCATAATTACGAAATCATCTTTTAATTTTAATTATTTTAGGTGTTTGCTCCCAATTTTTTGTTATGTTAAGACGTCTTACGAAAACGGACTAAAATCACTCTCGTTTCAGATAGAGTATAGGGAGGAAGATGGAATCTCGGGAGGATTAGTTGTTACCTAATCGCCTTCTATACAACTTGTTCTCAAGATCGAATAAGAAGTGACTGCGAAGAAATGAATATAAAAATTAGAATACCTGAAATCAATTTTACTTTGGTATTATTCCTCAAGTCATTTGATATTCAAAATTGGAAATATTGGATGAATTGACATTTTATTTCATTAACAAATACTATGTTAATTTATTTTTGTTTTAAAAATTACTATCTAGAATATTTAACTAAAATAGTACATATACAACCAGGGATAGGCTGGAGGGATGGGAAGTCCCTTGTTAAATTTAGGCGCGGCTGGCGAGCCCCTTGTTAAGATAAGAAAATCATTCGTCTTAGATCAAATCATCACATAACTGCAATTTCTGTAGATGGTTAAATTTGAAAATTAGTTGTCCTTTCATTTTTTCATTCAGCGTTGTAGGCTTCCGTGTGGGACCTCACGGGTTCGAGTCCCAGCATTTTTTCGATCGATTTATCTATTTTCTGTTCGAAGTCATGGGTGTTTGTGGTGTCGTAAGATTGCCTCCCACTATTCCGATCCTTCAATTCAGCTGGGCGCTACTATTAGTTAATCACTAGTCCTGTCTTATCCTTATCATTCTATCCCTATTACTCTATTTGAAAAAGAGAGGTTGAGCGACTAAGTAACAAGCAGTTCTCGTAGAAAAATAACTTTTTTTGAGATACCTTCATTATGAGGCCATATGATCGGCATTGAGAGCGGATGTGGATAAAAAAATGAATAACGAGCCCCTTGTTAAGATATTGGCAGCCCACCGCTGTATACAACCAACACGAAAACAATAAATAAAAAAGCGCGTAAAGCCAAGACATCTAAAATATTAATAACAATTTACACACACACATTATTGTGGTGTTGTACATTTTCGACGTCATATTTTTCAGAAAACAGTTTAATTTTTTGCTGATATTAAATAAAATACGCCTTTTGTCTGTTCTTTTTATAGTTTTGAATACAAAACGTACACACACATTGGATCGATACTTTGATAGAATATTCACAGAATTTAAGAAACAAGCAAAAACTATTGTAGCAACATTCATCGTAGCAATTAAGTTATCCAGAAGCTAGGCGATCGTTTGCAGATTCCTTTATATTCAAAGTTTACAGATAAGAAAAATAAATTAACATTTACAATATATCATACATACATACTGTCACTTTCCTGATACTTGTTCTGAACCCGCCGAACAATCAATCAGACCTATACTATGTTAGTTGATTTCTGATATATTTCGCATACTATTAACTCACGCTAACTGTATGTATCGTTTAATATTATAATAATGTAGCAACGTGGCTCATTTCCGCGTGTGGCAACCGATGCGAAAAAACCATCCGCGAATTATAATTTGGCCATCGCATACACGAATCCATGATGATTGTGATTAATGAATGCTAAACAGAGGGACTGTTTGGGAAACCACAGCTGTAACTAAATGTTACCAGTCATATTAATAAATGTTAAGATTTTTTAAATCGTAAGTGTGGCAATTATAATTATTTTTTAAAATTGGAAATAGACCATTTTTGTTTATCGAACTCTTCTATTGAGCAATTTATTCGTTAATTTTAAGGGTGTTTAAAATTGGTATGTTTTTCGAACAAAACAAAATAATGTTTTGAACACCACTATTCCGTTTTTATTGCAATACTTTGGAATACATATTAAATTAATTTAATGTACGTGAATTAGTTGTCTAACAGTATAACTCAACTGCCTACCTGTTACGTTTCTATAATTTTGAAACAATTTATGATAAGTGAAGATCAACATTCTTCCGTATAAACTGGAGATTTTTTTATTTGTTTGCGCAAACATCAGGCTATTTTTAAAGCGGACAGGGCATATTACTTGTTTCTGGCAGTTCAAATTATTAACTATTGCCTTATAATTAATTTGTATTAGTGGATTTGCTCATAATCTTTCGAACGCGCACATTTTTTTGTTTATTTTAAGGTAAGGAGTGTTGATATCAATACAAATAAAAAATATAGATACGTAATCATAGTTCACTAATCTAGAACATTGTCTAGGGCAGTATAGCATTTATTTATATTTAGTTAAGTGGCGTAAAAAACAACAGTGGTTCCCGTAAATGCTTCCTAATCGCTTAATTTTTATAAGATAACTTTTTTTATTGGTATCTTCAGTTTAAATTTGAAGTCTTAGGCATAAGTGTATATATTGTATTGTTTTCTTGAATTGATTATAGTAAATTCTAAAAATTCAATCGATTTTATCTCATGAGACTAAAATGTTTGGCAAATTCGCATTATCAGCTGTAGATCGCGGTTCGCACAAAAATATGTGGCGGGACGTAGCTATAAACCTTCATTCAACATTTAAAACTTCAGAACAGCTGATTTACAGTGATGAACTAAGCCACAGGGCAGGCATCGCATTCATAATGAAAAATTTGACCGTGAAACTTGATATAGAAAATGCAATCGGCAGTCAATTGTTTTAATGAAGGTGAATTGACATTCACGTCTTGTCAAATTGCGACATTAAGAGAATGAATACTGATAAATTGAATTGTTCTCAGTATTCGGGAGATTTTGGTCGTAAAGCCTGAAACAAAAAAAGCTTGTCGAGCGACGAGACTCTTGACAGCTGGCAGGTTTAGGAAAATCCAAACGCTTCCTCGGAGTTATAAGGAAAAAATATCGTCGTTTATAGAGTTTAAATCTCGTAACTCACAATACCTACACTGTTGTATAATACCATCATAAAGTATTTCTTAAAATATTATATTAATATATCGTTGGCTGCGCGGTCGTGTGGTCAACGTCGTTGGTTTCGGTTACGAAAGCCACGGGTTCGAATCCCATTCTGGAGAGATTTTATGAACTAATTTTCAATTGAGTTCTTTCTAAAAGTATGAATGTATGTGATTTCTTGAATTCCTTAAAAAACTGGCGAAGCGAGAGCGATTAGTTTACCACTAGTACTAGCCTTCAATCCCTATTCTTTGAAAAAAAATAGATTGAGCAACTGAGTAACAAGCGGTTTTTGTAGAAACGCTTAACGTTGAAATAAACTCAATTAAGAGTCCATATGATCCATATTGGGTACGGACATGAATGACAATAAAATAACAAATAATATACGATCAGCTAATTTTTTGATCCAAAAAACAAAAATTACAATACAAATGCAGTAAAACAAGGACAGACAGCAAAATTTTTTTTTAATCGAATACAAAATAACGTTGTTTTTTGAAATTTCTAAATTCGATTTATTTTTTAAATAAACTTTGGGCAAAAAATGCTTAAGAATGTTGTAATCATTTTTAGATGGGCAACACATCTGTGGCCTAAAGAGATATTTTCCAAATATTATATTATATTTCAATAATAAACAATCAAATGTTCTTGAAGGAAATTCACAAAAAAATAATTGTGTTATTATGCTCTCATAAAATGTTTTTTAAAAGTTATTAGTGATACATTCTACGTTGCCAATATAGACATTACAATAATAGTATTATTGAAACAATACACATGAAAAACAGATGAGTCATGTTTTTATCTATCAGTTCTAGGAAAAATATCTACCGTTCAATGAAGACTTGAATAGGTTTTTCCCGGCTCATACCCCATTAAATTCCCATGTTGATGATGTCTTGGGCTGAATTTCGAGATAGAAAATTTAATATTTTGTATTTTTATAGTTACACGAGTATATGTATTTTTATCACAGTAATTGAAAAATTACTCCCATCTCTGATTTAAACTGAACAACAATAAATATTATCCTTTTTACAATAGTTAGGTATTTATTCTACAAACGTTTATAGAACCAGTTGTTGAACAATGAAAAGCGATGCCAGTACATTTTCTAATAATACTCAGACATGTATGATTAAATTAAAATACAAGGAAAGCGTAACACCTATTGAGTCGACTGGTCACTGTTAACTACATGATCTGAATTATTGCCCTGATTATGGACGCCTGTTAACAATTCCTAACGAGCGTGATCCTCAAGATGCGAAGAAGTTATATTGTATATGCATAAAGTATTGTAAATTTTTAAGATTTAAAATTTGATGACATTTTTTTTCAGAACGATTTCTCATGTTTTCGATTGTAGAATTTATTAAACGAGAGTATGACATACACAAAAAACTTATTGTCAAAACTCAGCCCATAACTTATTTTAGTCTAGCTATGCATTATATTTGGTAGAAGGAAAATATTTAAATTTAGCTACCTTTGCAAGACAAGTCATTTATACTTTTTTGGCAGCACATCTATGGGTAAAAAGCTTTTCTAGAGCATGAAACACAACAGATTCAAACAAGTACAACAAACGAAAAACATTTGAAAAAAAAATCCTATGCGATTATTTAAGCAATATGAACGCCAATATCGCTAGTCTAACTATTAGACTGGACTTTTTCCAAAAACTCTTGTTGACAATCACTCAAAATATTCTTTTATATAAGGTTAGGATGTAATGATGGAGCTTTATGCCTTAATAAAATAAAATTAATGCTTAAGTTCATTCTATGCAGTTTAACATAAATTATTATACTTTGTCATTAAAATTCTTGTTTAATACGAAAATTATCTCTTTAATCTAATGCATTATTTGCTTTTATACTTATTTCATACCGTGTGTTCTACAAATGATTATTTTGTTGCCGTGATGGCTTATTGAAGGCAACTCGTTATACGCAGTGGTGTAGTGGGGGGGTGGCGCGTGGGTCGGCGCTCTCACATTTTTTATAGACGGTTTGTAAATTTTTCGATATATGTTTATTTTTACGTGAATATTATATAATATATTGGAAGAACGTTTTGTTGGAAATTTACTGGTGCGGAAATAGGAGAGCATTAAAATATTATAATTTATCAGCACTCCTTTAGTTTTAGACTTTTTAGTTAGCACTACACCACTGGTTATATGCCGACATCCATAAGCCACTATGATAAATCATCTTACGAAGAAACGTCACTTATTACCTATTTGACAAATGGATTTCTAAATTCTTAGATTAAGGAAGGTGACAGGATAAGAGTATGTTTAGGGTATTTGCTTTATTATCATGATATTATAAATTTTATAAAATATTCAAGATATTTTTAATGCAGGCGACTGCAACGTTGTTCAAGGTTAGCATTACGAGATTGTATCTGTGGTAATAATATATTGTCAACAACATTTGTTGCAGTGTTTTATGATATGATATTTTGTGTTATTGTTTGCCTTTAATTGAATATGAAAATCGATACTGAACCAAATATGTATCGGCATATTACTCCGTCAAATATGAGCACACGGTCCAAAATTGCATTAACAAAATGAAAGTATTTGTAAATAGAAGTTGTACGTTGATTATTGAAATCGTTGATCGAAAATTCAAACTGCAAAAAAGAAAAAAATCATTTCAAATAACTGAGGCTTATATTTCATTGGTACAAACTCAGGTAATTAGTATAAATTTCAATGTTATTCATTATATATTATTTCGTAATATTTTTCATGAAAGGTGTTCATTGTCAAAAAAATAATTGAAAAAACGCTTAGTAGTTAGTACTCGGTTCAAAGTTTTGTAGTAAAAGCAGGACCTTCGCTCACGTATCATTCAGTTTTCTCTATCTAGAGACGTTTTTAGGCAATAAATTGTGAAATTGGAAAAAATACTAATTTTATAAAAACAAAATTTTACGTCCAATTTTAAATAACTATTCCAAATTACTCCATCGCGTAAGAACTGATAATAATATGTCAATTTGTTACATTATTTATGTACCGATTTTATTATGTAATAAGGCTGAATGCTTCAACAAGTAATACACAGTCAATCGTACTTTAAAAGATATGCTTGGCCGAATACGAAATAAATAAGTATGCATCAGTTATGATAGTAGCATTTCTTGCATTCTAAAAATATTATAAATAGCTATAATAAGCTATAAAAGTAATCGAAAAAATTTGACTGTAAGAATTCAGTGATCCCCTAGATGTGCAATTAATCAACTGATTTGCCAAAAATCCTCCAGGTTGAAGATAAGATCTATATGTTTGTCTTTTCTGGCCTTGTTCGCTCAGTATTTCTTCACCACACTTGCTGCATCCAAGTTAAAGCCCCCAGTTCCAGCGCGAGGTTATTTGTCACCCTAGGCAACGGTTATTGGCGCGCCCCTTTTTTAACAAATCGTCCATTTTTTCGAAATAATGAAGAAAAACAATTCTGTTCCGTTCATTTTTTATTCTATTGTGTATAAATATATATATATATATATATCCATGTCCGCTCCCAATGTGGAGCATATGGCCGCCTAATTCAACAACTCAACAAACGTTTTTCTCCGTGAATTTTTGTACTCATATCTATAGAATACGATACGCAATTACAACGAAAAAATACAAATATCAAAATAAAAAAAATGTACAGATTATTATTTATTACTATTAGTGTATATATAAATAATTTTAATACTCCATTTATGCGTTCCCTAATGGTTTGCACTCTAGCCGGTTGCCTATTTCTCCTGTATGGTGTATGGTGGCGCCGACCCTGTTTATCCTGTGTCAACTGAGGTCTCGCAGTTTAGTTAGTATATCGTATTGAAGACCATCAGCAGCCTTTCCAGACAACGGAATCACGTGAGTTGGGAAAAGAGATCAACAGGATACAAGTTCCTTTAGTAAAATGTCTTGTCAGTTTTATTAAGATATAGTATACAAATTGCAGCTATCATTGCGTTGTAACGAACAATTTTATATTTTTTCAGTGCGCGCTGATATATGGTGTATACTTATCTATTAATTTGAGTAATTCAATGTTCACTTAAATAACTTAAATTTAGAGTTTAAAATTATATTTAAGTAATAATTATTTTGTCATTTCAAAACACTTTCGGTGAAACTGCCTATTAAAACGTAGAGACATTTATTATGAGATAAAAAACATAATGACAACATCACATTGTGCTGTCTTAAAAAAACCATTGAAGTTAAAAGTGACGCATACAACATCGAATTATTTTATCATTATTTTATTTTTCAATTAACGTCGCAAAGATTATTAAATATACACGAAATATAAATGATTATAGCTCAATTACATCAAGACTGCAATAACATTCTGTCCAGGCTCCCGTGTATTAAATTAAAAAAAATTGAAGGCTGACTAAAGATTTCTAACATAACTAACTAATTATTTGTGTAATAAAACAATATAATTTTATCAGTGGCGGATTACGAAGCGTACGATTGGAGCATCCAATCTTAGGAGCCGCAAAATAGCATATTATATTCTATAAAACCAATATAATATTTTTAATTTAGTTGTAATTATAAAAACACAACCTCCAAATTTAATTGCGCCTGGGGTCTCTCTAGTGTTTAATCCGTAACTGGATATTATTATTTTACTTATTGTAGATACCACAATTATAAAACATAAAAAGTTGTTTTCATGAATAATGGTAATCATCTGATTTTTTAGACTGTCATTCTGTGAAATTAATTTATTAAAAAATAAGAGGTCACTAGATAACTGTTTATTTTATACAGTAAACTGTTAGTCGACTAAGATAATGACGTTTGCTTTAATTGACTGTGTTTTTTTAAACTTCCATACAACTATATTTTATCAATTACACAAATATCTGTGATCAAATCATACAACAATTGTTCTCATACATTGTTAAATATATTGTTGAAGAGTAATCACTGTTTGTAGGACATGTATAATTAAATTGAAATAATTAATAAGCAAGTGAAGAATTACCAATCACACCGATTAAGTATAATTCACGCGTCGTGCAAGGGTAATAACTATACAATAACTAAACATTTTTCGATGGAGCGATTCATAGAGAAGCTTAAAGGTTGCTGGAGATAATCTGGGTATTTGTATAATTTTTGGTTGGTGACAAGACAATAGGTGCTGCTGTTAACCTTTTCACTCACCCTTAAGTACCAAAAATAGTTCATAATAACAAAAGGTCAAAGCCAGCAATGTAAGATAGCTCCAAGTGTGTCTGAAATTCTCTCGTTCATACTTTGGCACATGTGAGTGGAGTGGTATGGTAACGCACTAAGTTTTATAAGCGTTAATAAAATCTATCTATAATATTATGGTTTTTATTAACACTTCAAAATTAATCACCAACTCGCCATTTCCCATATTTCTTAGTTTAAAATAACTTTATTCATTTAAATAATTGTAAAAGAAAAGTCATAATAAGGGCCGTAGCAAAGCCTTTTGACGCATATTAGCGAAGGTAGATTTTGTGCCAAAATGTTGATATTTCGTATTTTCAGAAAAAAAAAGTCCTGACATTTTTTCGATGCCTCCATATGCTACTCCAGCGCCTTTGCATCCAGTTCGATCGCCATATTCGGAAGCCTCTAGTTACGGCCCTGATTATAATATACATTTTACAATATGGTTCAATGATTTACAAGTGTCAATCGTAAAACTACATTTTTAAACGTAAAAAATCAATAGAAATCTGTAAGAAGGGTGTGTATGATAGATATTTTTTTCTAAATAATTTATGTATTATAAAAACTGCTTAAATTATTTAAAAAAAAAACTGGATTTCAACAGCTATAAATCAAGGTAAAAAAGATTGTGTATGAAAAAAATGTAGCAATTTTCAATCAAATAAAATGGATTTTTATCTAGCATGACATTTACTACTATTACAAAAAAATACATATTCCTAAAAATCGATTCAATGACACGAGGCTTATTTTTAAGTTTTTTGTAATCTATTATTACATTTTTAGTTTCTGTCGAGTCAATTATAATTTCACTGTTCGGTTGAATAATCTTTGGACAGAAATAAAATAGTTAATTAATTTATGTTATTCGAGAGACATGTTTTTTTTAATAATGTGATTGTTACATGTTTAATAATATTATGGCAACTAGCAGTTCATCTTTTTTTCATGTTCATGAAACTATGCAATTAATAATGGTATGAGACGTGTAAACTGACAATCAAAACATTTTTAAAAGTTTACCCACCTTTTGTTTTTATTTTAAAGAAATAAAAATTCAAAACGAGAAGGAAAATGAAAAAACATATAAATTAGCTGTAGTCACAGATCTAAAAAGTAATAAATCAATTTAATTCCTCTGGTAATATATTATAGTCAATTGACACCTGGGTATAAAGTAATAGATTAGTTGTTTTTTTAATCGATTATAATGTAGCTAATGTGTTTCTGCAGCTACAAATTAATACTTGCTTAAATATAATAATTTAATTTTTACAGAACGTAATATATTTTCTGTTATTTTCTTTATTGATGATTAATTAATAGCATTTTTATGAATATATATATTTATATATATCGATACATAGCTTTTTAAATTTTGATTATGAAATAATTATAAAAAAAAAATCAGAGAGTTTAAATTAAAACAGTCTAGTTAACTGATTTTCATTAACATTTGGAGTAATGTTTGAGTATGTATTGAGAAAATACTTTAACTAAGTTACTATGCCAATTTAAATTTATGTTAACTACTCGATATTGCAAATGGCAAAAAACACATTTAAACAACTATTTTCATGTCACGTTCTCTTTTATTTATGTTTCCAATCTACTATGCGGATGGAAAAGAATATAAAAAAGCATATGACTTTACTATAGTTTGATAGCATTGTTAAATTATATATACAGATTTTTTCGAACAATTTGACGGTAACTTGGACAAAATTAAGGTGACCAGGTTTTCAAGATGTCAAAAGAGGACAATTTGGTCATAATGAATATTAAAAAAAATCGCTTAGTAACATTCTTTATTATTATATCGCTGATTTATTACTGTTAATGATGTTACTTTACCAAAAAAAAAACAATTAAATTTTCAGAAACCTACTGAAATCTTACTCAGTTACTAGATGTAACTAACTCAACTCAACAATATTTATCGTTTCTTTGGATTTTTTTGAGTAAAATCTTCAGTTTTCTCCAACAAATTCAGGAACGGTATGCAATCTAAATTTATATTACATTTAAGTATAATCATTCCTGCCAACGTTTCAACCGCTAGTCTAAATGTTGTCCAGGTATCATTGCAAATGGAAAGTTTTCGCTCTGCGTTGGCGTTTGTACCCGGCAAATCAAATGCGATCAAAAAAAAAAATAGTCATCCGTTTCTTATCAATCACATCTTCTGTACACTCTCTTTCTTTAATTATATGGTCGATTTTGTGTTCTTTTGGATAGTGTATACTTTTTTAATCTATTGTTTTATACTCCCGGAGGATACAATTTTTGAAGAGGACAACGTCTTGTCACCTTAACAAAATTCATCTAGTAGAAATAATTATTTAAAACGATGTCTACGCCGTTAGACGCTGGTATTGGTTTAGCGTTTTTTATTTCTAGAATTGTAAATAATTACAACCAATAGCAAATACTCAATTTTTGTATTATATCATTAACTTTATAAATTTCATAATATTTTTAATAATATTGAAAGCGGTATATGTTTATACAGATGGAGTTACAGTGATTTTTTTTCCCTGAAATTTTTTGACGTGATTGTGTAAGTATTATTACCACTTAACTTAGTTAGCTCTTCGTTCTCCTGTTCAATAAAGAAGGCGCAAAAAATTCACAGTTAATGATCTACGCTTTAAGCCGAGGAACCACTATAAATTATATATTTTATCAATACTTAAATATTATATATTAATATGCCAAAGAAAAAATATTTTAACACAAATTTATCAAATAATACTGTTTATATAAATACGAAAGTAATGTTTAAAATTAAAACAACTTGGTTTCAGCAACAGGTTCACTCAAACTAATGGGCAGCAATCGATTAACATCGCGTTTTATATTTATTTGAAGTACTCATCATTACGTTGAGTCAATGATTTTATGAGAAATGTATATAAATTGATCATTACAATCTTAGTAGATATTTAATAATTATTTCAAGTAGCCTCAAAGACCTTTTTGTTATGAATTTATTACCTGACTGTTATAAAAACAAAAGGTTGTTGGGTTTGTATGTAAACAATAAATTGCGGATTTTTTATACTTGTAAGAATTTAACGATTCAACCACTTTGACGAAGCTGGATAATACTATAATCTGTTGCATTTTTAAAACTTTTTGATTTAATCAGATGATTTTTAAAGCACTTAATTGTATTAAATTTGAATCGTATCAAGATGCCGTAAAACGAAGCTCGAGTCGATAGTGACAAAACTTGTGCGAATGTACAAAATTTGAACGATGCAAACATAATATTGAAAATTCCGCCAAACACCTACAGTCGAAATCTTAAATTACTTAATTGTATGGTGGTGAAAATTAATAAATTATATTTTTATTAAATACAATGCTTGTTATTACTTTTTTAAAGGAACACTGCGCACGTAATACATGTGTGACAAGATATATACAGGTCAGAGCTGTTCATCTATATTCAATTAGTAAGTGATGTTCATTTTATTGTCAGCTTTAAAAAAAATATGGAATATCGTGAAGAAGTTATCGTGAAACATCACGTGTAGCGTAACACTTACAATTTACAAATGTTAATATATCATTTATTTGTTAAAATGCCACAACCAAGGTGAAGAATTACTCCCAGGTAGTAACAAAACAACTAACGACTGATCACACACCTGGGCTATGTTATCGAAAAAATCATTTAACTATTAACATGCTTGATTTTAAATATTATATAAATTCGTTGATTGCCATGAGCAAACGGCCTCACCTGACACACTGACGAAGAAAGGTCTTTTAATATTTTGACGATCGAAAGGTTATTGCACCGCGAATATTTCCATAGGGAAACAAGCTGTACACATTTCGCAGTCGTAAATAAAAGAGTCGTATGCCAAGAACTCAAATAAAATAAACGTCAACGGTTAGCGATATGGACAACTTGTTCACAATTACAAATTGTCATGGAAATGTTGTCCAAGGCTGTTATACCTACATGCTAAAACAGGTAGGAATGGTAATTTCGTATCAATCTAATCAGTTAAGCTACTAAGGAATTCTAAGGTAAAAAAAAACACAAACCAGTTTCAGCGATAATTTATACTTACAAATACTTGAACACTGTGCTTGAACTTATAACCAGGGCTGTGGAGTCGGGAATCGTGGAGTCGGAAAAAACTTACGGCTCAAACCCATTTTTTAAAAAAATATTTAATTAAGTGTGTTCAAACCACAATACATAGTCCATAGTGTTACCACGGCCTGCTAGGCTAACTTAAAATAATATGATGGTATAAAAATATATAAGATAAAATTAAATTATTGAAAAAAAAAATTGGAGTCGGAGTCGTCTTTTTTTATCCGATTCCACAGCCCTGCTTATCGAGGTGATGATGGAGAGGGTTGGAATTTTTGTTATTTGTAGAAATACACTACGAAGGGATTTTCTAACTACTTAAAAACCAATAGTTATGGTGCGGAGGTAGTATATATGTGTGCTTTGAATTTTAGGCTAGATAAAAAAAATGAAAATATTACACATTTTCTGGAACAGTATTTTTTCAATCGATTTCTGTTCGAAGGATGGGTGATGTCTAAACATTCTCACTTCCAATCCTAAAAATAGCAAGACGTAGCGAGAGCGATTAGTCGACCACTAATCCTATCTTAGCAAGCCTAGACATATCCTTCTATCCGCACAACTAACTCTTTTTAAAAAAGAGAGGTTAAGCAACTAAGTAATCAACAGATCTCGTAAAAAATCTTCTTTTGATATACCTTCAATAGGAGGCTATATGCTCCATATTGCAAGCGACCATGGATATATATATAATACGGAATTGCTTAATGGCAAACTTGATTATACATATTACGTGACCTAAAGTAAAGAAGGCGAATAATGGCAATCATTTAAATATTGAATTGATTTAATTTTCTTGTTCTGTCAAACTAAAGTGTTAAACCGAAAAAACTATTGCTATTATGTATGTACCCTTCATTAGTATTTTTTAAACATTACACATAAACATACAAAATTAACTGTAGTCTTTTTGCCGAGTAAGTAAGTGGTTTTGACCAAAAAATATTTATTACAAGTGCAACGTACATTAAGTTAGACTTTGCGGACTTTAAATTAAGTTAGAATGGATTATATAAATTACACTAAACATGTGTTGCACGTATGTGTTATGTTTAACTTATTTAATTCTAATACTTAATCATGAGATAATCGTGTAAAATTGTGAACCAAAACCAACGGATATTATGAAATAAAAATTATTAAGCATATTAAAAAGAGAGTTTTTATTTTAGCAATAAACAGTAAAGCGCACAAAGTCAGCAAGCATTGTTTAATACTTATTTACAGCGCAATAAATGCTGAAGAAATACAATTTTTAATAAAACAATAAAGTTATCATTAAAAAAACAGTAAAAGACGCACATTATTGCTGGAATATTAAGTTGATAATTATATTAATAATAATTTTAATATCAAAATGGGAAATCGTCAAGAAAGCAATATTCGAGAAAAATGGAATCAATTAACCTTGAAAAGAAACAAAGTTCATTATCAAGGAAAACTGATCAGTTGGCCGTGAGAAAATTATGCTAGTGTTTATATTATCGAATGTATGTATTATTCAAATCAATATAGATTTGTAAACATTACCTTGAAGTCGGTCGAATAGACTAGTCTCACGATATATTGTGTCTTAAATATAATATTAATATATTATAATATATGTATATTTAAGCATACATATAACGTGCACTGTTTTTTGTCACTCGATATGATATAGTTTTTCATAATTATAAAAACGTTTTACTCTTAAACCGTTTCTTTTCTTGACGACTGATATACGAATTGTTTTAGTTTGATTATTTATTATAAAAAGTAATAAATAATTAAAGATAGTCCAGTTAAGAATAAAGCTGCCATCTTTTTAAAAATAAAATACCTGTGAAAAATTAATGAAGCATAAAGAGCTCATTCATTTACGATCACATTGTGCGACAGATTCCTTGGGTATCAGATAGTCTTATCTTTAGCTTGTTTGCATATCTCAACCGTCTCAGTAAATAGGGGTTAAGTGACGAACTTACAACCCAAAATCTTAAAAAATACTTTATTTTCAATCTGCGAAAGACCTTAAAATAGGTCTCACATTTTTTAATTTTATAAAATCCGTAAATTCTCAGAATTTTAAAATTAGAGAGCAAAAATTTTTGAAATCCCGAATTTCTCCAAGATTTTTAGTGAATGTTCAATCCCGGAATCACGAGATTGGAAAAATTGTGAATCCCGAAATCCCGGGATTACACAAAGGGTCTGGTATTGGATGCCCTATTCTAGATCATGCATGGGTGGCCATGACCTCTTCGGGCGACTTCATACTGAAATCGATCGTACAGGTCTATTAACCCTTTCTTAACTAAGATGTGTAAATAGTGCACATACCCTCTAAGCATTTACTTTTCTCTGTATATATAATAAATACTCGGCCTAAAATTCAGGTATTCCTCCCTTATACATTTACGAATTGTGTAATACAATAATAGAAGCAGTGTAGTAGTGTTATATATATGTCATGATTCACTCCCGTTTGCCTGATGCGTAACGGATACACAGCTCAGGATCGCGTGTTTTTTTTTGGATAGTAAGGAAAGGGTTAATACCATATGCGCCAAATTGTCACGAAAAGTAAAGTTATTCAAAGCAAAACATAATGTGTGTGAAAGGGAAACAAAATAGATGAATAATAAAAGTACACACTAAATTATTTTTTCGAAGCATCAGGCGGGCGACTTTGGATGGCTTCGCGGTCGCCATCTTGGCTACCGCTGGTCTAGATCAACTCAAGGAGAAATGAAATCACACACAATACCAGGGATTTTTAAGCCTGGGCGCATGAGCGCTATTTTCATGCGCTCTTGCTAGATATGTAATAACAAAAACAAAAACATGGCAATTGTTTACGATTAAGATGCTCATTTTACACTACCAGCATTAGGAAATTAGTGAATCAAATGGGTTGTCAGGGATTATGCTACAATTATCACAATTAGCCCAATTTTTTAGTTATTTTTTTGGATGTTGTTGTACTCTATTGTATTTTATATATTATTATTTTGTAAAGCCGAGATAGGATTTATATAGATGTGTAGTTCACCGACTAAAAACAATTGAATTATTATAAAGTAAATATAACACATACCCGCCCACTATTATTCTCTTATTTCTCAAATGCGCCCGTTACCACACTAAGGTAAAGAAATCCTGCCATGTCAAAGGTTTCAATTTAAATTGTATACTGTCCATACACAAAACCACCTGACCGCTTGGGCAATGCATTTAACATTAAGCGACAGACGCCGATGTCAACGTAATTATTCAAAAAAAATCTATCATACGCAACTGCTAAAAACACGGCAACGTGAGTTATATTATATCACTATTGAATAAGGTAATGATATAGTCAACTGATACGGTGTTTCTTTGTGAAAATGTATTGATATCCTTTTATTTCACGTGTTCTGTGGCGTTTAGTTACACAACCAGACGAGTAACAGAGTACATAATCAATTGTAAATGTCTAGCGACACGAAAATCATTGTGAGAGTAGAGAAACCTGAGTAAACAAAACAGATAAATATTAAATTATTCATTTAAAGCAAATTCACAATCTTATTGAATAAGCATCATTGAAGGAGAAACAATACTTTTTGTCTAATTGCGACCAATAACTCTAGGGCAATTATAGACAGCCTGTGTATTATCCCCTACTAATATCTGGTGACAGAATTTAAAAAAACATTTCTAATTGATTAGTAAAAAGTAGATTATTAAAACAGCGTTATAAGTGAATTAAATGTCATGTAATTATTGAAGAACGAGCTTCTCTTGATTTAGACATTCAAGAGTGGATATACTGTTCACTATTATTTAACGTCAATTTAAGCTGTAGGTAAAAACTTTACATTTTTGCAGTGACAAAACAATTAAGGAAATAGATATGGTGAATCTTAAAATTTGTCATCATAGCTGATGTATTGTTGTAATATGTGGCAAACCATAATCGTTTTCGGTTATATGACAATATCAAGAGCGATTTAAATGTCTGCAACACTTAATAGCCTTTAGTTAAGCAAATTAGCAAAATCAGATTGTTTATACTAGTCTTATTTCAATTCAGAATGGAATAAATCCTATCTTTACCTTATTTCCCTGGAAATTGACACCTCCATTCCATGTATGTTATATCAGTTTATTTGTAAAATCAACTGGTCTCATTTTTTAAATACTTGTCCACTCCCTATATGAATCATATGCCCTACTACCGAATTTACCTCAACACAATTTTTCTACGAGAACTGCTTGTTACTTAGTTGCTCAATCCCTCTTTCTTCGAAGAGAGAACGGATACAAGACTTGGGACTAGTAATTAGCCAATCGCTTTCGCTACACTGTTATTTTAGAATTGGAATGGTGATAAGAAATTTTCAAATATATTTAAAAAAATGCTGTTTGTACTGGGACTTGAACCCGTGAAATGCATCGCAGGAGCAACGAAGTTGACCACTTCACCACGGTCCGACCAAAACCTGTGTTTATAATTTATCTATTTTTTGAATCCAAGTAAACACAACGTGGCGCATCAATTAAGACAACACATATCAATTTTGTTGTATTTTTTACATTTTTTCATCATGTCAATAGGTTTAGAAATATTATATAAATAATAATATAATAACTCGTGATTTCTAAATAAATGAGATTTATAAAAGCAAAAAAAAATCATAAAGGTACTTGCTACAAGTCCTTCCACATAATATTTAATAATCTAATAGTATGTATATAACTTTCGAAACACGACAAACGCATGTCTTAAAAATTATTATACTTAATCGCATGTCACACGCAGAAACCGATAGAATCGATGATGATATTTCCAATTTTATTTCGCTTAAATACTTTACTGCAATAAGCAATCAACTGGCAAATGAAAATAGGCAAATTATTCTTTATTAGCAATGCAATACGATGGAAAAAGAAAACTACCGATAAGACTGATAGCTTAAGCGTGAAGAAAAAAATCGTGCACTTCTAACGTTTTTAAAGGCCTCAATTGTATTTTAGAATATTTAAAACTGTGTTCTAGTTACAATGTGTTTACAAGTACTTTTTGTGACTAAATGTTGATAAAATTAATACAATATGATTACAAAATGCATTTTAATCCAGCGCTTTGATAAAGATTATAATATCAATAAAAATAATCAACCTTTTATCACATTCATATTAAAATTCCTCAGTTATTATGTATGTCATATATTATTACATACAAATAATACGAATGATAATGCTATAAGCCAATTCTAAGTAGGCTTTACAAATTAATAAAAAGGAGGCCAACATTGAGTGACATTTTAATTAATTTATCTAGAATTCGTTTCGACAGCACAAAACAATTTTAATAAGTATTTATACATACATAAATCATCGAAAATAAATGAATTAAAAACAACATTGTCAAATTAAAAACTTATGCTTTTAAACATATACGAACCATTGGTATCAAATAATATCGTATAAGTAGTATCATTTCATTAAATTTCTTGTAACTAGCGAGTGAGTTTATTATTAGTAAAAATATAACTTTTTTGAAAAAAAATCACTCAAATTTAGTATAATTAATATAAGCACATACTGATTTTAAAAGCTACGCGTAAGATTTTTTTTTTTTGTAAAGTAATTGAAAAATCTAATTTTGAAAATGTATCGGTTGATAAAAGCTTGATAATTCTTTATAATACTATTCCATATTAAGTATTTACTATATAATTTAGGGTAGACATGCATCATTGTTGTGTTAAAATTGCAATATTTTAATAACTAAGGCATGTAAATGTATTACAAAAAGAATCAACTCAATCATGCCAAACGCATTTTGAAAAATTTAAATACAGAAAAAATATGATGTTTAAAATTAGGCAGAAACTTATTGGTACGTATTGAATGATTGTAGAAGCAGTAAAAAGAATTCAAGCTATTTTTTTATAGTAAAATAATATAAATATAGATCACTAAATGCGACTCATCCATCCATCATTCGGTTAGGAACTAACTCAGGTCGCATTAGTCTAAAAATAAATACTAGTATGACCAATGTGATGGGTAACCAAACCTGTCATGACTCTAATAGGACCGTTACCAGCGTGGGACAGATCATCGAGAGGGTTGACAGCTTCAGATACCTCGGCGTACATATCCCCGAAGACGGTAGTACAAAAAACGAGCTCGCCATTCGTTTAGGAATGGCTGGAGCCACATTCAACTCAATGCGGACTGTCTGGGACACACAGCTGTACTCGATTAAAACCAAATGCCACTTGTTCAACGCTTGCATTCTGCCGGTAATGCTTTACGGTTGCGAATCATGGCACCTGACGAAGACTCAGAAAATCCGTATACTGAGCTTCGAGAACAGATGCTTGCGTCGGATAATGGGGGTGAGGTGGTTTGATTTTGTGAGGAATTCAGAGATAAGGGTGCGTACAAGACAGCGTCCCGTCACGTCAGTGGTTATGGAGAGACGTTGGAGATGACTGGGTCACGTGCTGCGGATGCCTCCGGAAAGCCTCAATCCTGCCTGCCTTTTCGTTCGACCGGTGGGATTCCAGCGTCCCGTCCGTCGGGAACTATCCATAGGATGTACTCGGCGGAACTGAGGGATGCTGGCGTGTCATGGGAGGAAGCAAAGCTATTGGCGGGAGACAGGGAAACATGGAGGTGCCGCGTGGCGGCCATATGCTCCACATGGGAGCGAACATGGCCAAAGAAGAAAATGCGACTCATTGATATACATATTTGTATGTTAACAGATGTGGCATTTTTTTTATTAAATAACTTAAGTTCGAGTCCTCAATAGAATCGAAAATATAAAATCATCATTATTTTCGCATCAAATAAATTCCATTTAAGTAATTTTTATAGTTACATTTTTGCTTTATATGTAAAATATTTTGTCTTTTATTTGATTTTTTATCTCCTTTAACTGTTTAATTTGTAATAAAATTTATATTTGTATATTTTCATTCGTTTTCTTACGGTTTGATTTTGGTGCTCCGCAATTTTTGTTCATAATCAAAAGTGTTGTAACTTGGAAAAGGTCAAGTAAGAACCTCTTCCTTAATATTAATACATCACGATAAATCTCAGATATAATTCTTTAGAGTATACAAGTACAAACATCTAATAATCTTAACATACTTTTTGACATTAAGAAAATTATACATTGTGAATTTTGAATTGTGATTGAATAAAATGCTCGCCATACATACTTCGGACATATTAACGTTTCGGAGACATCTACGTTGTTGAACATTAAAACTCATTATGGCAACCACATTTTTTTTATCATTTTATCTTATTCTGAGTAAAGATTTTTTTATTACCGCTATATAATAACTTACAAAACCTGCTGTAAAATGACTTTCGTCAATGTCTTGTAAACATGATGGACTGATATCCGTATAAATAAGAGGAGCTTAGTAAATTGTAAGTACTTGCGCACTGATAATAATTTATGTTGTGTTTATTTTATTTGACAATATGGCATTTGTAAACAAACGGTGCCAGCGATTTTGATAGGAACAACGTATACGTTCTTACTAATTGCATATACGTGCTTCACTTGCTGAGCAATTGATTGTTGTAAATGTTGGATAAATATTTAATTATTTTAAGTAACATTGATACTTCCAATAAAAAAAAACGCAGTCAGCCGGAAAATAGGTGAATGCTAGATTAGGGACTGTGAGACCGATATTAACGAAAAAGGGACCATGATATTTCAGGTATTTTTTCAGTCCCTTATTAATACTGATTTAAAAAAATGCAAAATAACAGTATTTAGACAGAGAAAGAATTGATTAGTGACTCTGACGATAGAATTGGGATTAGAAAGGGATTATTCTGCAGTCGGGTTTATTTGCAAAAAGATCCCATCAAGATTAACGTATTCCATCGATGAAAAAGTCTTTTTATTTCGACGAAAAAATTTTTTTTGTTTTTGTAGTAACATTAACTATCAATGCTTATGCCATATTATATAAAGATATTTATTTAATATGGGATACCAAAATACTACTATTGATATATGTATTTGTACCGTGTTTTTTAGGCGACACAGTCTTGCGCAGTGCATGCAACACAGTGCAGATTTTGTAATGTAATATGTGAAAAGTAAAGTATAATGCCGACATGTGTCTGCCCTGCGATGTATATATATATTTTTAAGCTATTACTATAAAAGACTTAATCGGTCAGGAGGTTATTTGGTAGAAATACTTGACCACATCATAACAAAAAACTAATTTCATAAAACAATAGTTGTTTCATGTAGTTCGTATACTTCTTATGAAAAAATATATAATTCTCAGTCTGACAATCTTTCTATATATTAATAGCCGATAAGGTCCGTACAGTTGAGTGTAAGGTGTCCTCGACCTTCCAGTCTCCACTTTTTTAAATAAAATAAAATAATATAAAATTAAATTAAATTAAATAAAATTAAATTAAATTAAATAAAATAAAATAAAATAAAATAAAGTAAAATAAAATAAAATAAAATAAAATAAAATTAAATTAAATTAAATTAAATTAAATTAAATTAAATTAAATTAAATTAAATTAAATTAAATTAAATTAAATTAAATTAAATAAAATAAAATAAAATAAAATAAAATAAAATAAAATAAAATAAAATAAAATAAAATAAAATAAAATAAAATAAAATAAAATAAAATAAAATAAAATAAAATAAAATAACATAAAATAAAATAAAGTAAAATAACATAAAATAAAATAACATAAAATAAAATTAAATACTATGCAACAAAAATCTCACGTTGCTGGGCAACGGGCTTACAGCTAGTACCATTGAAATGTTGAAAATTCCGAAATATATTTTTTTTCCCGTTTTTTACTTCAAAAAACAAGCGTTGTCTCAAGAGCAAATTCTTCAACTGATAGTCGAAAGATAACAATGAATAGAAAATCTATTTAACTATTCTATTTGTAAATACGATTTAATTTATGATAGTACAAAAATGGCATACATAATTTCACAGGCGTTGGCAAATTACTGACCAGCGTATTATTAACATGTAAATCAAAATCAATCAAGCATAAAATTGTCCCAGGCACGTATTTGAACCCAATCAAAACCAACAACATATTCAATGTTGAAAACATAGCCCGACTACTTTTGTTTTCAACGTGTAAACGGAAAGTTGATTAAAGCGTTGAGTTGAAAATACATATAAATAATGTCACGGTGTTTTGACTAACCAATCAGGTAATACAATTCAAAGAAATAAAGCGTGCGCCATTAATTGATTAGATGGTATAATTTTCGACGTATTTTAAACAGCTGTGCCAAGTGTCAAAAATGCCAATGCAATAATTCATTATCACGCAGTATGCAGAGTAAATCAATAAACAGTGACGTATTTTTTTACAAGGAGGTTTTCTTGAATTATTGATAGATAGTCAGATGTTCTAATAGGTACTATAGTCCGTGTCAGTATCAGTAATGCGGTGCTAGGGGCAGCGGTGCGCCTCAAGAATATTATATACGCTTACCAGATTACGATTATACGCTGCACTGAATGCATATCTAGCGCGCCTGTAGCCCTATAATTAAAATTGTATTTTAATGTTAGCGAATAACTCAATTACTTATGTGCATTTAATGTACCCCAACTAATGTAAATACTAGTATAAATATATATTTATACCATGTATACAGTAATGCTGGCAATTCAACTAAGAACAAATGATCCTCAACATCTGCGTTGTCTTGGGAACAATGTACCAAAACATTTTCTTGAACACATTAGGAGTCACAGAAACGTCACTCGTTGGGGTTATGTTGGTGATTGTTTCGTCTCAATGCGCGTAAAGCTAATTACTAATGTTTATAAGCTTCCTACGATAAAAATACAATTATTTAATCATCCTCGATGACAGATTATACACCATAGACAATATACAATAAGCCATAGAGTAATAAAACGTATGAAAATGCGTTTATTTTGATAGCTGTCACAATTAAGAGACATTTCAAAGTCGAAAACAAATCTCAAAAATGACTCTCGTAGAGTTTATAATGATCAGTGTTGTCTACGTATATACTCTCACAATATTTATTGATTAAATATGAATCCTAATGATCAGTGGCGGTTTCTGGCTTGAAATCTTGGGTGGGCTAGAGAAAAGCATAGCATTGTATACTATTTACGAAATTTTGCATACTTCCACTACATCTTACACATTAATCTACAAGCAAATTAACAAATACTACGACACTACTGCAAAGCATAAATTACTATATAATAAAATCAATGCTAATGTAAGTAAGAAATAATAAAATAATAACCTTAAATTTGTCTTTCAAAGTGAAATAACAAGTACAAAAAGCAATACAGAACTGTCACTTTTATACAGTACATCGATTTGGTATTTGTGTATTAGTATTTGTGTATGGCCCATGGGCTAAATCGTTTTTAGCCCCCAATGAATGACAGAAGCCAGTAAATTTGAAACACAGTCCTGTGAGTTTGATGAAGTTTCCGTACATATAAATACAAACAAAATCGAATCGTGCTAGATTGCGTTCCAGTGTAAAGAAATATTGTCTATGATTGCGGGCTGGAAAGCGTTAGCCCCTGACCCGTAATATGTACATAGGTGTTGCCAGACTGACGTCACGTTGAATGTTCTCTATGAATTAGCCCACCTAGCCCAGTACCTAGAACCGCCACTGCTAATGATGAAATAGAATAATATGACTTTGACAGTTCGTCTACAGCTGCGCGCGCATCGCATGTTCCGTGTACGATCGCTCCCAAACCGTGAACATGGGAACCTATCGTGGGTCACGTGAAATGTTCCACGATATGACGTGAACACGTAAATTTTTTGTTCCAGGATATGTTCTGGAAAAATTTGTTCCCTAGTGAATGGTGGCTGTGAATTGTTAATTATACCATGTAAACAGTCAAACGTCGAATTAATTCGTGACAAAATTGTTCCTCAACATGATGTATGTTTAAAAAAACGTATGTTTGAAAGAAAAATCGTGATTCGCATTAATATTATTTATCGATTGCCCTTCTTTCTTTGATGCAAGGCTGTATATAATATGATATCATATACATTGTTATTAAATCGTTACTCTGATACAGTTAACATTATTTTATGCTCGAGTAATATTGATTATTTTAATACATAACATGTTTTTATTTTATGAATCAAAGAAATGCGTCCACTTGTTATTTAAAACAGTGCTTTCCAAACTTTTTCATGCAACGGCCCTTTAAATCTCAAAAACATAATCCGTGCCCCCCCTGAACACAAAACATGTTCTGCCGCCCCCTGTTTAGGAAGATACTGATTTAAACAATTCTAAATCATTGTCACATTATTTGACACATTTCTGAATTTTCTTCCTTTTGCGAACATAACATCTGTGAACAATGCTTAGTTTAAAATACTTAAGTCTATGGCCTTTCACTTCATGTATAAGCAGTCATCGTGAATGATTGAATGATTGTTTTATTGTAGGAAGCTTATGAACATTGTAATTTAAATTTACTTGCATTGTTTGCACTCAATAAAATCAAGTAACGTTCGTTCGACGCAGCACTGACCAACGTAACCTTAACGGGTGACATATTTGCGACAACTATGTGACCCTTGGTGTGTTAAAGCAAAATATTTCAGGACACAAACATAGATGTTGAGTGTAATGTTCCAGGGTCATTTTTTTCTCAATGTATACGTACTTGTAAAATGAGAAATCTCGTATATCGAACTCGAAGAGTCGATATATACATATATGTATATATTAACTAGAAGTTTTAGTTAAAGGCTTACATCATTACAATTCACAATCGCTCTGACTAGTGATTAATTAATACATTTATAAATATAATTAAATTAATAAATATATGTTGCTTTCTTTAGAGTTTTCTTTTATGCAATAATTGTCATGTGTGCATTTGTGTTGAACGCTATTCTCACCATGTTTCTTATTAACTTGTGTCAAAAATAACATAATTTTCTCGAATTTTCATTTCAATTCTTTGCAGTGACTAATTCCGAACATGATTATTTTTCACACTTGGAACTGGATTGCGAGCCTAGGACAAGCGTGCTGGAGTTGGCTCGTTCGAAAAAAATTCTGGCCAGTCGGTATTCACTGGTGATGTTTTTTACAGAATAAACGATCTTAAAAAAGGATTTTTTGCAATTATTCATAACATATATAGTTGGCTTTCTAAGAGGTAAACACGGTTCAAGCTCCATTAAGCCGTAATAAAAATGGTATATTTTTTTTGCTCGGCACGTAAAAAAGATTTTTGGCAAGCGCTCGCAAAAATATATACCTCCAATGACAGGAAAACTGCAAGATATATTCAAGGAAAAATTGAGAAAAACTCTTAAATATAATATAATAATTCAAATAATGCAAATATAATAATGCAAGCCTTGAAATGCCTGACGGTTGATTAATGAAGATATCGTTTCTTAGATAAAAGATAAATTAAAACATATTTTTGGTTCAACTATTTATTGAATATTTTACTTCAGAAGCATAACTTAATTGAGAATTCCAGAATTCTTTAGAATTTGTAGGAATGAATAAAAATCTAAGTCACCTTTCACATTTAAAGACAGAGTATATTCTACAGACAAAAAATTCGCGCCGAAAAATGTAAAAATACAAACGACTTCGGAAATTTGATTAAGTTGTAATAGAAGTTGGTATATCATTTTATACTAAAGACTTTGAGAAAACACTCAAAATCTTTGGTGCAACTGTATCTGATTCTATATTTGTCTTTTATGCTTAATTCACGATCTTACTGTACTTCGTTGTAATATTTTTTAATAGATAACCGTTAGAGATACCGAGCTACCTCCATATTCACATTTCATCAAATAAATATCTCATCTTTTACTAATAATAAGTCACTCTTTAGTTTTAACAATTGCCCTCCTTACAATGCTGTATTTTATTGTATTTTAAATTGCATTTATGATCAACGGAGGCAAGACGTGCAAGCAATAAAGACATACACTGTCTTAATTTCAGCATTTTAAAAATGTCACATTTAAATCTAGATATCTAAAATAATATGGTCATCATTTTATCTTATATATAATGTTTAACACCCACATCTTGTCTAAAAGTTACATTTATCAATTTACATACAATAAACTCTTTTAAAATAGCCACAGTTACTACCCTAAATTATACGTCGCACGGTCACGGTAAAAATAATCTTAACTTAAAATAGAAATTAATTATTAAGTTTGAACGCTCCAAATTTAATAATAGATTAATTTATGTAAGAAAAATGGTACGTCAGAAATACAGATAAACAGAGCAAACACGTGCCTTTCTATATTTGACATTATCAGCGACACATAAAATAGAAATAAATAAACATTTGACGACGTATAACTATTTTATAACGTTAATTAAAAATAGTAATAAAACTTACTATTTTTCTGAATTTTACAAGAAGTAAAGATCTATTGCTCTTTCTAATTAAACGTGTTTCAGCAATTTCAATATTTGTTTGTGTCTTGTATATTTTTCTCTGTGATTCTTTCCCACACAGAAACATCCGTACATAGAAAATTCCGATCACATAATATTCTGTACATTTTAATATTGGTAATATTTGAGAGTCGCGACAAGACTTAGGGAAAAAAGCAGGGCTGTGGAGTCGGAGTCGTGAAATCGAGTGACTCGGACACATTAAAATACATATTTAAGGACGTGCAATAAAACCAAAATAGTCCATAGTGTTGACATTGCATGCTTGGCTGACTAAAGATGATCTGATGTAGTTAAAATGAAATTATTGAAAAATTTCTTTGGAGTTGTCTTTTTTTACACGAATCCACAGCCCAGAAAAATAGACACATACATATTATTTAATCTTCTAATTGTTCCCTAGCCGAAAAACATTTAGCACCATTGACCTCAGGACATTAAATATTTAAATAAAACGACTACAATTTTAACATTTTTTTTTTGTTCGGAATATTCTGCGTGCGGAGTTTTCTATGTACGAAAGAATTTTGTTCGGAAGAATTAGTTCACCGTTTTCTGACTTCGTATGGCAAAATACAATGTGATCAATACATTTATCGCGTCGAATATATTTGAATTACATTATCAATCTTCACTTCATGAAAAATTGACACCTATTAGTGTTATTATTAGAATGTATTGAATCAGCTGTTTTTTGTAGACTTGTTTACTTAGACACTTTAAATCATTTTCCATTATTCAAATGTACTGTTTGATCAAATCACAAATACAAAACACGTTCCAATAAGTATTGTCTCCTTTGGATGAAAATATTTACTATTTAAGGATGTAATTTAGATTTTACATATTACTCATCTTTGTATTATCAATGTACGCCACACATTTAAATATTTTGAATACATTTCACGAGTTATGGAAATCAAACGAGTTTTATTGATTCACATAAATAGCTAGAATTTTTTAAATCATTGAAATTATATATTTGTAATAGTTATATAAAAGTATTAAAGGATTGCTTATTGCCTGTTTATTAAAACTGAGTGTAACAATTGTTAAACATTCGCTGTCAAGAGAAAAAAGGCATGGTGACTATAATAAAAATGACTTTTCGATCGATTTATGGAATTGCATTAAAGATATGAATGCCTGGGCTTTTTTGATTATCTTCAACCACCCTTTTTTCATGAATGAACAAGTAAAGTATATAGCTTGGACAGGAGGCTAACTACAAATGCTTTCCTTAATCCATTGTAGTTTCCTCATTCTCGTTAAAGAAAGAGAGTTCAAGCTGGTGATTTACAATATATTATATTGATCTACTCTTATAGGCGCTCATTTGCCGCAATTTGGGAACAGAAATGAGTCTAAGAGAGATAAAGGTAATTGACGAAGAGAAGATTGACGTCCTAGTAAGTTGATTGGGAGTGCACTCTATTAACAATTAAAAAACATTTTAACACGTTTTATAAATCACCCGCTTTTTAGAAACATTATTCCTTAAATTATGATGAAGTACATCATGTACATATTAAGTTAAAAACAAAAACTTAGACGTACATACTTCGCAGCGCGTAGAATTGATAAACTGTTTAATTACGGTCATGGTAACATCATCAGCTGAGCATCATTATTAAGCGAATATTATAAACTATTAATGAAATAGTTTGATATAATTTTAATATACAGGCAGATCTCTACTTTCGCACAATTCGCTATTTCGCACAAATGAAAGTGATGAAGAATAACCCGAAAAAATCATCAAGACTTTAAAAAATATTAATGAAGTTTTTATTCATCTCGATACATTTTTGAATACTATGGAAGAATTTGATCTCAATGGAGAACGCATATCTCAAGCGCGTAGGGCGATCCATAAAAGCACTGCATGTTACAGAACTCCCTATGAAGAAAATAGCAAAAAGAGTAAAATACAACTAACTATTGACAAGTTTATTAAAAAAATATTTTTCTTATCAAATACACAAGTAAGTTTTGATAAATAAAAATTTTAAAGGACAATTTTTGGTGTTTTTTTTTACATCCCTCTACTTTCAAACATTCAACATTCGCACACATTTTCAGGAACCAATTGTGTGCGAAAGTGGAGGTCCGCCTGTAGTTTAATACGTCGAAGATTGGCAACACTTCTATTATGCATATTATTATTTGATTTAGAATTTAAAAAAAAAACAATGGAACGTTAATATAATAGTTTTTTCTTACGCAAAGCTAACATTGTAAACCGCATATATTGGATTAAATTATTTTCATAAAACCGCAACTGATTTTTAATATCAGATAATTTTATCAATTTAAAATTTACGTTTTATTGTTTAATATAATATTCAAACTGACATCTTACTATAAAAAACAACAACTGAGAGCAAAAAGTAATTTCGATTATTGACGAATAACTTAATTAACAAATGATGCCAAAACTAAGGTGCTTTATTTTATTTATTGTATTTTAATCGAAGATATATTGAAAAGAAAACAATAAGAAAGTAGAGATTGGAAATAAAAATAAAGTGATACCAATAGTCACGCGCAACACCGACTATCTTCGATCATTTTCTTTGTCGTGCATTTTTCAGTATTTTTGTAAACACTTATTATCTTCATTCGTGTAAGTTTTCTATATGGCATTATTTATGTATTTTAGAGATTCTAAATTGATTTAAATATGTTTTATGATTCGATACATATATCTTATACGTATGTATGTATGTTCCTTACAATTGATTTTATTGTGTTGTATAAGTTAGCAGATTCAAAGAAATTAGGTCATGGAAATGAGGATGATTTCATGGAAACCTTTAAGATACTTATTATACGATTTGAATGAATCACTATGCCAAGAATTGATTTGATGTGTATCAAGATTTTATCGAGAAGAACGCAAACACGCACTGGAAAAAACATCTCACGCCCCCGTAATCGTTAGATTATCGCGAATGTTTTTTTTTATATTTCAGCATTGTTACCCCGAAGTGAAAAACAATTATACTGACCGTTTTTTATGTATAAAACTTTCTGAAGTTTTATCTTTAATATCTAGAATTTTATTGACAATTTTTCTTGCTTGCTAAAAAAAAAGAAAATATGGAGCCTGCGAATCAATATCTCGATACCTTGACCTGTTTACTTTGTAATTGTTGTATACTTCTTTTCGTAAAAAGACTAGACATAATATAATATATTTTCGTTGCTCAAATTGTATCATACTTTAAATTGTTTCTAATGGATTATCAAATTATAAGGAGACTTCCATAATCCCACATGATAGTGAGCGAAGTTCTTCTTTAAGGCTTATTCGATTTTTTCTCAGCTAACCGAGCGATGTTTATACGGTCGACTGTATTTTAAATTGTAAGTTAAATATACATTCCTTGTATCATTAAATATTTCAAAACTGGATTTCTCTAAAGTTCATTATGAATTAGGGTGAAGAAAAAATTGATATATGCAGAAGAATCAGGTAAATTGTAAGTGTACATTTTTTTATGAAATATTTTAAGATACCATGGTGAAAAGAAGGAAGATAATCAACACTCCCAAACTTTTTCACCTTAAGCAATGAAAATATGTCCTGTTTACTTTAAGCGACATTTCTTAACTTTGCTTTATGATAAAATAAAATGGCTAACTGCTCATCTGTATGGCAATCATTTGCTATCTAAAAAATTGTTAAGCCAAAAAAAACAAAGTATTTCTTTAGACGAGAAAACTATTCGAAAATATTCATAAAAACACATTATTTCTTTGTACTTTATTTCCAATTTCTTTAAAAAGGTCAGGACCGTGCCCTGGACTTTAAATAAATGTTGGTACATATCCAATACCCACTCGTCAAAATACAATTTAAAATACTTATAATACTCTCTTTTAATACTGTAAATTGCTCACATGATATTAATGAATTCAGCGTTTTCTAATATAAGTTTAAAAATATCAAATTCAAGTTTCTTGTATTGTACCTGGTAAGAATTTTTAATTCAAAAACCCAAAATACATCAAAGTCATTGCACAATTATTTATACAATATTAATAATTAATGTGTGCTCCAGTGCTATTACTACAAATATACACTTTACAATTACTAAGTAATTTATTTTTTACAGCTGCAATTTGTGAATATTTTTATTTATTCTAAAAAGTTTAGTTATTAAAGATAAATCGAGTGTTGGTATATAATTGAAAATTACAGATTCTTTATACTGTCGTTAAATTTGTGAATTATTTGAAAAAATCACAATATTCGTAATTATTTGACTATATGTCTGATACGACCATCGCAAGGCTATAAAAAATATTTTCATTATGACACAAACTCACTGATATCGTTATTACGACAAAGCAGTTTATCTTTAAAACTTGCCTTGTAACAAATTCAAAAAATCTGACGAATCAGTAAATACCACGAGGTCATCGAGCAACAGTTTTCTCAGCAAACAGGCAATTTTCAACAATTTTCCTAGCCCTGCTAACAACTGGCAATTATTGCGCATTAAACAAGATTTGACTTGTTGAAACCACTTATTTTCTATTATTGTTTTTGTTGTATTTTTATAGCCAAGTCTGCCCGCTCGCAATGCGCAAATAAATAATCATAAGTATTCGACAAACACTATCTGTATTTTAAACATTCCCATGTAATGTTTTAAGACCTGCAGAACCTGCCTACCTATCTCAGCAGAAGTTATTTTACGAGAACTGCTATTCAGTCGCTCAGTCACTGTTTTTTGAAGAAGGCAAATATAGAAAAATTGGAGCAGAGAAAGAACTTACTCTTAGCCAAAAATAATCGCAACGCTTTTTTTAGCATCAGACGAGCGGGAAAAACCTTGAAAATTATATTTATACTCGTAATGGAAGAAAAAATATCCATAAATCGATTTGTGAAAATATACGTCTGCGACCGAATAAGAAAAACACAGAAGAACGTCGCTCATATAGCTACATGAAACAATGGTTGTAAGTCAATCATACTTTTAACGTTATTTTATGGGTAGAAACGATTGAAAATGACATGCGGGATCGATTATTTATGATTTTTGAATAATCATCAGCTGAGTGTTGATATGTGCTTTGTAGGTAAATTATAATATGTATTCAAATTCAAAATACAAACTGTGTATTCTTCCTACAATCACGTGCTATAGGCACGTGTAAGAAATTAGATCATCGTTCAATATTATATATTGTGAGCCACACACTAGAATACAATGTTGTGAAGGGAATCACGTACTGGTAATATTTTACTTTCAATATTGTGCTTACTCATTTTTGGTACTAGTCATATTTTTTGAGTAAATAACTAAATATATAAAATATATGTTTAAATGATCTTACAAGTGATATTCATTTTGAGATGGAATTTTCTAAGCCAACCATGGATAACGTTTTTAATTGAACTCGTGTCAAGAAATTAAGCAACCGGCCGCAAAATAATGTTTTCCGATAAAAATAGTTTACTGACATAAAAACGAAAAATCAACAGATCCAATATAAAAATAAGTGAACAAGGTTTGTTGTGTTTTTTATTATATTATTTTAGTTTTAAATTTTTCAGAAGGGTTCTTCGTGGCAGTGTTATCCTCCTAAATGTGAATTTCATTTCATATCTAAAATATCAAGTTGAAGCTTACTCAGTTGTCAGTACACTATCAGTACTAGGGTATCCAATCCTGGAGCCTTTTTCCAATCCCGGGATTTTGGGATTGATTAATTTTCAATCCCGGGATTGGGATTAGCTCACCGAGAAATTTGAAATCCTCATTTCGCTATACTATTCCACCAATTTATTTCAATATTTTTTCCCCAGACTATCTCCAAACCTAGTTTTTTTGTTTTTTAGCTCACCGAGGAATTTGAAATCCTTACTTCACTATACTATTCTACCAATTTTTTTTTAGCTCTTGCAATTCCAAAATCGTATCAATTTTAGGGATTTGCTGAAAATTCCTCAATCCCTAAATCCCGGGATCGCGACCATATTAATTCCGGGATTTCGGGATCAGAAAATTGAACGGGATCCCGGGATTGGATACCCTATCGAAAATCACTCGCAAACTGTTAGCAGACGTCTTAAAACCTTCGGGTTTTTTAGAGTAGGTATTTCGTATCATTAGTTGATTCATTATAAAGTTATTGCGCTTAAGAAGCTGTTTTTCACAACAGAAAATTTGCATTTTTAATTATCTATTTACAAACTAAAATAAGGAAAGTTTAGAATTATATTAGTAGAGGACTAGTTTTATTTATCCATGTCCATCCGTTGTGGAGCATATGGCCTTCTAATGGAGATATCTCAACAGAAAATTTTCTACGAGAACTGTTTGTTATTCAAGAGCTTAGAAAAAAATTTAGACACCACAAACATCCATTCATTCGACAGAAATCAATCGAAAAATGCTGTTCGTAGTGGGACTCGAACCCGTGTGATTCGGCACGGAAGACAAAATCGATAACCGCTGCGCTATAGAACCCGGCTAGTTTAATGAAAGCTTTTTTGAAAACAATTTTTATGAATTTTAATTACCGACATATTCGTATGTATTTATGTGAAAAATATTATGATTTCATTTTTGATACTAATATGAAATTTAATTTAATAATAAATGTTAATATTTCACTTGAAACATAATACTTACTCATATTCTACTAAATGCGGTTGTACCTAATTCAAGAATTCATTACCTTTAAATAAGTCACTATAAAGGAATTGGCTGTCAATACTTGGTGAAAAGGCATTATATCAAATATGTAATTGTTTAATATGAGTATTGTATTGTTATTAATAAAAAGATCTTTTTTTTAGCATCGCAACCACATTTTTAAGGAAGCAATACATTTATTAGGTCGTTAGGTAACGAATTAATTGCCATAATATTTCGCTTAAATTACTAATGCTTTGTGGTCAAACGTCTTGCGGAAACGTTCAACAATTACTAAGCAATTGAGATTAAAAGTGTATACAACAGGTGGATAAGTGAGGTGAGTTAATAGCATAATAGGATCCAGTGGTTAAAAACAATACAAAATATATTTTTTAAATAAAATATTGAATTTACCTCCACTCAGTTTTGTATTTATAAAACAGTTATATGATAACATTTTCGTCCGAATAATTTTGGAATATTTTTTCACTTGATATTTCGATGAATACACATTATCAGCCAATTTTTATAATCCGTAAAAGGTTGGGGTTTGTTAGAAGCGCTTGTTTTGAATCTGTTTTTGAAAAAGTATTTCGAAGAAAATCGTACTATTGTTAATTTAAATTATATTTTGAAATCGTTGATTAAGTTCGAAGAAAGTAGTTTACTAAACTGTCTAAAAAAGTCGTAAAAACTTGATTGCTATTTTAGTGTTTCTCTAAAAACGTTTGCATTAAAAAAAAATAATAAAATATTTATACTATTCTGATCGCAATTAAATTTGATAACACTTTGTATTTTGTTCTTCTCATTGTTGGAGATATGTTTTATTAATATTCATTTTTTTTACATCAATCTATGACTTTCAATAAATGACTAAGAACCGTTATAAATAAATAATTAACATACGTGGTATAAAATGCAGGATTATAAATGATCTGCTAACGGAGCATCCTAGCAAAGGTTTTCAAACGAAAACTGCTCACCAATCCGTTGCTCAGCATCTCATAAAGTATTTGTCGTTTGCTAAGCACTATCTCTAGGTCTCGTTAACATGTTAAGTAAAGAATTAAAAAATATATAGACATCCATACCTGTAGACACCGTTTGTAGATTCGAGCCCTGAGCCGGCTTAGTCAGACAGTCGAGTACAACGAAAGCTCATATAAAACTAGGTCTAGCATAATAATGAATCAGTTAAACCATTATCGCGCTCAAATAGTATTATAAGAAAGATAGTTTATTCATAACAATGAAAACCTTTCTTATTTCGGTAAGAATTAACGCGGTTGCTTCTGAACCAAAAAAATTGTCACAAACTGTATTATACGTAAAATAATACGATGATAGTGTTGTTAATTTTAAACACAATCCCGATATATGTATGGGTAATGAATTTAATAGAATATAAATTATACATATGATCCAAAAAGATACAATATTTATTCCTTTGTACTCAATTTCCACTTTATTTATCAAGATCATGACCGGTTTCCCACATGGAGAGCATTTTCATCTGACTAATAAAATTTAACAGTGCTATTTATAAAAAAAAAAAATCAAATTAACTGGTGTAATCAAACAATTGGCATTGAAAATAATTTACAAATTACAGTAGAAATTATCAACAAATAACACAAATCAAAAGGTTGAACACCTCTGACATGTTATTAAAAAATCATGCTCGCCATGAACGAAACCAGTCTTGACCTTGATAAATAAAGTGGAAATTAAGTACAATGGAATATTGTGTATTTTCTTAATATAATGCCTTTCCACCAAGTATTGACGGTGAACACCTTAAAAGTGATCCAAAAAATGGCTCGGTATACGCACATATGCGTATTTTAAGAACACGAAATGTTTTGCACTTCTGCAATACGGCGTAATATCTAACAACAATACAGTGTAACAATTGATGGAGATTTCTAATGTGGCTAAATGTATTGAAAGTTTTACAGATTTCTACGATTACGCGTTTTAAAAGAGTCAATGCCAATACTTGGCCTTAAAAGATCTTGACGGACATTTTAACGCTTCGATAAATAGTACAATCAGTGTTAATTTTATTATAAAGAGTAGCTTTATACGTTAATATTATTCACCGTTTGAAAACAATCCAACACCATCGACTGTCGAGATATTATTTGATATTAGGGCCTCCAATCCCGGGATCGTGACAGTACTTATCCCGGGATTTAGGGATTGAGACAATTATAGAAGGTCTCAAGGTCTTTCATTTTGGGAAATCCGTAAATTCCTGGATTTTTGAAACCGACAAAAAATTGTTTGAAAAATCCCATAATTTCGAAATCACCGAGCAAAAATTTTGCAATCCCGAACATACACGATTTTAAGTTGAATGTTCAATCCTGGTATGCCGGTTTTCGGAAAAAATTGTCAACCCCTGGATCAAGGGGAAAAGGGTCCAAGATATACAATCCTGCCCTGATAAAATTATTAATTCCGGTCGACTCACGTCGATTGTATTTAATATGAGACACTAATAAAACAATTTTACTGGAAGATATATCATTTCTAGCAATATAACTAAGAAATTAAGATGTAAAATGGATAAGGTTCAAAAAAGGATGGTCTGGCGTGTATCACGTTAGAGTGGTCCCAAATTCTAATAGCGTGTAGGTCGGAAAAACATACATATATTGAAACAAGATGGTGTCATGTTAAATTAATATAATGGTTTTCAATACATTTATAACCATTGTATGTTTTCCAATTGCAAGTTTTATTTGGGAGAGAAGTATTTGATTTATTGAGGCTGTTATTTTTTCATTTGTCGTTGAAGTAACCTACAAAGTTCAATACCCCTTAAAGATGGGCTACAAGATGAGTCACAATATTATGATGCGGTGCTTACAACTTGCCTCGTGGATACCTTAAAATCATATGTTTGTATTTCGCGTTGTATGTTTATATTTGATGTTAATTTCACAGACCTTTTTAAAGCTTTTTCTGTGATATTTATCTCTTTTTCGTTTTTGTTTTTAATCTTAATTATTTAAATGATTGTCGTCGTCATCATAAGAGCTACGCCACATCTGAAATCAATAATGGACTGATTATTTTTAGAATTAATAAAGTTTATATTTTGCGTTGGTGTGTTCTCAAAATAAAATAGTTTGCGTTGCTACCACTTTATCAGCTGCAAAAATATCTAAAAACTAAACAGAGTTCACCGTCGTTTATGTGGTTCAAATATGATCCGTTCTTTTGACGCTCGTTGTCAGTAAGTTTTTATTATAATATATTATTATAAATGATGACGTATTAAAAATTGAGTAGCAAAATAGTGTACAATTTGAAGCTCACAAAGATATAAAAAAAAACACACCTAGCATATTATTAATAATGAATTGTTTTATTTGAAGATTTTTTTCTGGTGAACATTATATTATATTTCATTACATGTACTGATGTAGTGGGGTATACGAAGGAATACGCCGTATAACCTCTGCTATCTTCTTTGGTGTATACCTTAACACAGTGCTCGGAAAACTGTGGCTCACGAGCCAGATGCGGCTCTCTTGCCTCTTTAGTGTGGCTCTTTACAAAATACCACATACAGTGTGATTGAAACTTCGTTATCCACGCACAAAAGTTCGGTTTTCAGTCTAAAACTTTAAAGAGTTAGAAGGGGCGATCTCGGCGAACATACCTCATTCAGATTGAAGACATTTTAAGCAAAAACTAGCTTAAGAGCACCCTAATCAAGTTAATAACAATTTACCTACCTATATAGATAAAGTTTTAAAAAATTGTCTCTTAAAAAAAAAATCGTTGTATAGTTGATATTTGGGTCAGTGGACTAATGAGTTTGCCACTGCCCTAACATAATATAACATCCGATAATTATATGTTATGCAAATTAAATCTTCTTTTAAAAAAACATTTATTTTTGATTCAAGCATATTTTAGAATCTTAGCATTTATTTCAAAATGCTAAAAATACGGGTCACTCGTAATAATTGAGTCAACTAAGCCGTAGACGAAATTAAAGTGAGCTGGATTTTAGTAACTTATTAACAGCGCTTTTAATTTTTTTTAAAGTATTTCGGCATAAAAATTAAAAGTTTTCAAAGGGTTTTTTTTAATTGACACATTAAAAGCGTTGAAAAACAGGTGCCGGAACGCCGTTCCACCGCATTACATGAGGAAAAACACTGCTTATTTTTATGTAGTGGCTATTAATTATTTGGACGTGATGCGTGTGTAAAATGTGCAAAATCTCTGCAAATATTATTTTATTTGAGTTAAGTGAATATTTGTGTGACTTTCGATAAACAATACAGTCAATCTTCTTTTTATGCGGTAGATGCGTTCCACGAAATATCGCATAAAAAAAGACTTAACTTCTATACAAAAAGTGAGGATGCGTTCCATGAATTTGAAAATCCGCATAGCTTTGAAACAGCGAGTTAAAATATACTATAAATCGCATTAAAAGTAAAGGAAAATTAGGGGAAAAACACGGCGTAAAAATATTTTTTATTGAAAAATAAAATTTATTGGTTATTGTTTTACTTTAGAAACATTTAAAGTAAAAATTATCGTAACTGTATGACAATGCTAAGTGTGTTTTGCATGTAGTTCGAATTTACTCTTTTTCGAATACTTCGCCGAGATGAATCAGGGCCGCACAATTAGCTCGCGTTTTTTTAAAGCCACTTAAGATTAATTCGAGGAGAAGACACATAGCGAACACCCATGTTCAAGATATCAAATTAAATATGATAATGAGATTTCCATAATTTGAGCCCAGACTCACCTGATCGCTAAAGTAAAGCCATTGCTATCAGATAATAGTCACTAACAATAATGTGGAAGTTTTATCTATCTACATATATCTATAAGCAAACACTTTCTTTCTTTGAGTGGCATTGCAACGCATGCCGGGTCAGCTAGTAATATTATTTATATATATATATATATATATATATAGTTGTAGTCGAAATTCCGCTATTCTAGCCTTAAAAGTGATATTGCTGAATTAGTTAACCTCAACCTAAATACTATTTATTATCAATGATTGTATAAAGCATTCTTAAATTATCTGATCATTTAGGTTTATTCATTTTTTATTTTTTGAAAGAGATAATGGTCACTATGGAGAAACGCTTCCTACATTGAAATTTATCAAGATTCTTCATTTTCGAATCTTAAAAAAATATGTATTGCTCGCTGGACGTGTGTCATGCGTAGGAGATTGCAATCGATAAGATTAAAATAATCAGAAGAAGATAGTAATTGATTATTTTTATACAGTTATTTTCATATTGGAACAAAATTAAAGTGATCTTCTAGAAACATCACTGTAAAATCAAAAAAATAAGTTTACTCATTACAAATTGTTAGCCCTTACAAACACAACAGTATGTCACCAAATTTTTGTTATTTTTATGAGAGCAAAAAATTATACTTGCAATAATTGATTTTCATTAAGGCTCAATGGAATGTCTGTGAAATATTTTTTCTTAAATATTGATAAATTTTCAAACTTGACTTCAGTTTTTCCTGTAAAATTAGTTAGTTATTAAACTTAGTTGTTAGTAAAAGCTCTGTTCGTTGTAAGTGTCGAAATGTGGTGTAACTGCAATTTGAGTAAGCATTGAAGTGGCCTATTCCTACAAACTTTATTAATCAATATCGATTACAATTTGCATTATTAATTTACACTTCATATCAAGTTATTCTGATTTTATGGAACTTTTAGAAGCCATGTTCTATAAATATTAATATTATTATAGGTCATCCGTTTACAAGCATTATATAATACTTTTTTTCGATTAACTCGGCTTACTGGTTCCTTAAAACGAAGAGTAAATTTAGTCCAACATTTATATACAAAGTAGAATACTGTTTCCAAAAATATACATGTTTATCATGTACACAAATTACAAGATTAATATAAATAAATGTTAGTAAAGCATAATATTAATATAATAAAAGTTAAAAAAATTGTTAAATTTTTATGAAACTAGTATGTGAGTCATTTTTTATTATTTTTTTGATCACTTGATACTAAGGTAATCCTTTTTTATTAGCTAAATATGATTTCTACCATATCTCACGTCTTCTATTGTATTAATTTTCTCTAGTTTATATTAGTAATATCTGTTACTAATTAAAGTATTGGCCGTTGTTTATTTTTATGTGAGATTTTAAACTGCAGTTCATTTTTAGTCATTATCGAGAAAGTCTTTATTTATTTGTTGTCTGGTCTGACAGTGAGTATAGAATTTGTCACATCATCAAAAACGTAGCAATCAATTGACTTGCGCAATATATTATTCTTTATAAAAAATGAGTTTTTTTAAGTCGGAGGTTTTTAAGTAAAACGAAAACATAATTCCAATAACTTAATTTCGCAGAAAGCAGACCATCCAAACGTACCACGAACAGAGATAAAATCACTTAAATGTTTTATGCACTAAGTATATGTTGTAATAATTGAATGTAGAAGCACCTTGAGAGCAAAAACATGAATTGTTTAAATGTATATTGGTGGTCCCATCCAGCAAATCAACCGTGTATTCGACGAAATGGAAAATTTTCGTAAATCATTTAAAGTTTATTTTTTCAAAACTGCCTGATTAATTTTTGTAGAAGGTATACAAGCTATCATATTAAATTAATTTAAGCACAGTACCTTTTTTTAAAAAAATGTATAGTCTCGGTTATTTGACAGTGCAAAAGCATAACTGTGAAAGTCGAGTATCATACTAATCGAAATGTATGTTCGCTTAACCTTATAACATATTACCAATTTTGTTTTCTAATAAAAAAAAAATCTTCAAAAAGGATACTTTTAATTCCGGAATTCATTTTTTAAATCATTAGTTCTAAATATTTTTCTTGATGTCTTCCTAAAATAACGCCGATTTTTTTATTGTAGATGAAATTTTTATTTGATACAAATTTGCGACAAGATTTTAAATTATTTTTTTATCAGAAATTAGCAAATTTACTCTAAATCAAAATACTAATTAACTTTGCAACAAAAAAGAGAATTATAAAAATATATTCAATAGTTTTTCGTTCAATCGAAAACAATTTTATACTTAACAAAGTATTTTTTTTATGATATATTTTCAACAAAAAATGGTATAAAATCAGTTGTATAATTGACTGCTACTGTATCATGGATGTACGTAGCAATACATTATTTTATTGAAATAATCTATACCTAAACTAACCATCTTCTTTAATGAAATATGCAAAGAAAGATTTCAAGCGTCAAATTTATATTAAATAATATCTGCAAACCGGAAAAAGCTTCTTCAATTGAATTATAATATGACAGACTTATTAATTTATTACTTAATATATTATTTTACAAAAAAAGGCAAATTATTAATTTTGTTTTTCAACCAAATCAAACCTAACATTCGAAAAGCACGTCATATCCTATAAGGTAAGAGCACCCATCACCGCCACTACACCAACTACCGCCACCGTAAGAATGTTCTCGAAATAACAAGAAAACCGTTAAAATCTTCTCAACAAAATATATTGAACAGTAAACACGAATGCATAGTGATCACGTGTCATTTGTTGTTTTATAGCTAACTGTATTTATTCTATCGAAAATATCAGTTTTCTGGATGAGCTCGGAGGTACGATTGTAATTTGGCCTTTCGTTAAACACTTTGTTAAGAAATAGCTAATTTTTATTTTTCGATTTAAAACAAAATTCATTGAATATATATGAAAGTTAAGTTTAGTTTATAATAAATAACATATTTAGAACACTCTAAAGTAAGTATAAATCCATAATTAATATAAATTAAGTGATAAAAATAGAAAATATTGCGTGGCGGTGATTGGACCCATAAATTATTATATGGGAACCAAATACCGCCACCCCTGGCGGTAATAGAGTTTGAAAACATTGAATTTTTAAATGTAAATTATAAGTATTTAATAAATTTTTCAAATATTAAAGTGAATAACCCAATTCATATTTGTGTTGGTCCAATCACCGTCACTTCTACTGTACATTTCTGATCCCGTAAAAGCATCAGCAAAAATCTAGTGGCGGTAATAGGGCATTGGCCATGGCGGTGATAGGCTCCACATAAACATATATGAAAATGCAAATTTAAGCTAAATAAGCTTAAATATTGCAATATTTTTCATATAATTTATAAAGAAAATGATTAAATAAGCATAATTTGTTTCAAAAATACCAATGCCGTAATAATGTAATTGATAAAATACAGCTTTAATTTAAGTGGCGGTAAAAGGAACAATAATCGGTGATTGGGTCATTATTTTACCTTAATTTTCAGATATTAAAAAATTATGAAATATGGTTGGCACAAAAAAATGTTTATACTCAGCAGAAACATTGGATACTGCACTGAAAGAATTAAAAAAGGGGAGTTCCGTACTGGCAATAAGTAAAAAATATAGTATACCACGTACCACATTGCGTGATAAGATAAGTGGTAAGTATAGGGAAGGAGCTAAGCCAGGACCTTCCAAAATTTTGTCATGCCAAGAAGAAGCGCTGCTTGTGAAGTGGACACAAAAGTTGGCAAGTTTGGGATTTCCAATAACGAAGCCTCAGTTACAGGTATCTGTCGCAGAACTCACCAAAACTCTAAGCAGAGAAAATCCATTTACTGGTGGAAGACCTGGAAAGAAATGGTTTAGCTGTTTTTTAAAAAGACACCCGTAATTGGTGCAAAGAGTTTCACAGAACCTTCGAAATCAAAAATTGGACAAAGACATTAAAGAAATGGATATAGCTGAGAGACGGCTGAAAAGAAAATTAAGATTCGACGAAAAGGCAGCGAAACAACAGAATTCGGCAAAAGTGGCTAAAGTACACAAAGAAATTATGGCATCATTTGATACTGGCGATTATGTTGTTGTGACCTATGAAGGCGAATTGTTTCCTGGTCTTGTTCTAGGTATCAATACAACCGATAATGAAGTGCAAGTTAAGACCATGACAATGGCAGGGTCAAACTGGAAGTGGCCTGCGATCGGCGATATTTTAAATTACCCTGTTGCAGATATTGTAAAAATTTCTACGCCGACGTTGACTAATACTAGGGGCTTTTATTGCGTCCCAGATGTGGTATCTTTAAAAAAGAAGTAATACTTAACCTACTTGCCTTATTTCATCATAGTATGTACTTATATAAGTAGCTATTATTTATATGAATGCCAATGAAGGTGCAATTTTTTATTTACAAGAATGTAATTTTGATTTTTTTTTGTATTAGGAATGTGATTTTTTTTTAAATAAATAATTTAAGTGCATACCTAGGTATAATAGGAAACATTTAAACATAGGTACATAAATAAAATGAATTTAATTCAAACAAACATCTTTAAATGTGTTTAAAATGGCTTTAAATTCAAATGGCGGTAGTTGGTCCCTGCATTGGCGGTAATAGGATACAAAAAAAAAATGGGTGGCGGTAATAGGGAACCATTCTTCAATGAAAAAACTTTAGTTAATTAATTAAATATAAAGCTCATCCTCACTATTGATTTATACTTAAATAGGCGATATATAACAGTATAGAATTAAACAAGAAGTTTATGTTTTCGTTAAGAAATATAAGAAATACACAAAATTTCTTAAATCGAGCTACTAATGTGGCGGTAGATGGTGTCCTTACCTTACTTAATACTAAAATAAATTTATGATAGCAAATTTCTACCCGAATATAAGCGGAAATGGACTTTTATAGTCAACCGTCAGAAAATTTATCAGTTTATATAGTATTCATATTTACAATTTTGTCTTATTTTAAATAATATTTAAGTCAGATCAACTCAGTCACACTGCTTAGGCTTTAAGTTATTCGGTTAACTGATGTGGTATTATTGACGTTTATTATTGCTATCAATGGCTAACTATGTGTTTTTCGTACACGTAATTATTTTTAAATACTGCAATACACACAAATAATGTGTTTAAATGCACTTTATGCGTTGCACTGTTGCATAACGTATCGCATAATAAAATTCCATGAATACAGTTCATTGGCGATTTATAGAATATGGTGCAAAAATATGCGGACATGACTTTTTAAATTATAATAAAACATTAAACTCACCGTAAGTATATCGGGTGTCACCGGCAGTGTCCTTTGCTCACAAGAATTGCTGTCATCATTTTTTGGTCACAAATATAGATGACAATCGATAAAAGTCACTAAATAACCACAAATAGTTTGTACAAAAAAGCGCGGAAAACAACTGTCAAAATCGATCCATAGAATTGATCCCGATAATTAGACGAGGATCTCATAGAACGATTCGAAATTTTTAGCTTCGATTTCGCGGGAAATCAGCAATATGACTGGCACGATGCGATCGAAGCTAAGAACGGCTGCCGCGAAACTGACAGAACGCGCGGCCGCTCTGTAAATTGGAATCCTTCTACGCTTACTGTCACAGCGGCGAGGAAAAAGGTAAAACCGCAAGTCGGTGGTCCGACTCGAGAAAATTCAACTTTGACAGTGAGCAGTCGACTGGCTTGATGATTATTTTTCATAACAGATTTACGCGTAGCTGTCAAAATTTATAACCATAGACTTTCAGTAAGAAAATATCTCAGCGCACTAGATTTCTCTGAGATCAAATAAATACATTGAAACATAAATGACCGGAATACTATAAATAATCAATTAGTTGAACATGATTTATTCAAGTAAATGATAAAACCTAATGATATTTCTTATAATAATTATCGCTGTAATTTGGAAATTCAGATTTAATAACTGATAGCAAAATAATCTTTTGATAAAAGAGTATTGTGTTCCAATGAAGGTATTTAAGTATTATAATATCTTTTTCTACACCAGCTCATATTTTTTTTCAATTTCATGTATTTTTTTACATTCTAACATGATAAAGAAAACAACTTTACTGATGATATTGATATCGCGATATAACAAAAACACATGCACGATATTTTTATAATATCGTACGCTAAGTTTTGTATGAAAATTCTGTTTTGTTAAAAAGATATGATTATAATTATAATTAGGTAATATTTTGATATAGGCGTTCTTTTATTTCCATTATTGTATTAATAACCGTAAGCTAATTTTGGATATTTTTTTCTTACTGCCCACACTAAACGTTCCAGTTTCTCAACCATAGATAGGGGAAGATTTGTAAAGGGCGTTATACTCGTAAATTTATTCACCCTCCTGTTCGCGAACTCGCAAAAAGCGACCGCTCGACGACGAGCACGTTGCAACACTCAATTAATGAATGATCCATTTTATCATTCATTATCGTTACTAAATGTGGACATTGGGAGATATTAACTATGTCCTTTAAAGCCGATGTACTTGATACACATGTATGTAAAGCTGTTGTTGCTTGTAACCTATCGTTAGAAAAAAAATAGTTGAATTATTTAAATACTGTTCAAGATTTAGTTGTGATTTTCAAGACTGAATCAGTTATAATTTTTTTGAAAAAATCTCGTCAAATGATAAAAAAGGTCTACATTGCATTGCGTGTTAAATAATGTAATGAATATCCTTAATAATGACCATATAAATAATAAGCAACACGCAGAAATAATAATATGGTTCATAAATAATATACCATACTCTAATAATTAATATACTATTTAAGTCAAAAACGTAAATACATTTGATTGTTCCCCTCTTAAAAGGTCACAGAAAACTAAAAAAATCAAAAATTCAAAAGATTATTTTTACTGAGAAGTTTTTATACCTTTCACCAAGTTAACATAGCGGGCATTCAGTGTTGATTTTTTTTTATTAATAAATTTAATATGACATCTAAAAAAGACTATTTTATCCAGTACTTAGCTAACTTTAGTTTAGATGTGTTAACGGCACAATTATTGTCAAGTCATAGAAAGAAATAGAGTTGCAAAAAGCACTCTAGATCAGGGGAGGGCAAACTTTTCGCATGAAGGGCCAAATTCAGGAATTCAAAATTAGCGGCGGGCCGCAAGTAAAATACCATTTTTATATGTACACTATTTATTAGGAAATTTTCATCGGTGATGTTTGATCGTAAAGAGTTTTTATTGAGGTTCGTGTTTGAAAATGTTTGTTTACATATGCCCTAAAATAACGATTATCATATTTATGTTCAATCTTTTCAAAGAGTCGTAAAAGATAAAAACGTGAATCTTTTTCAAAAATATAATATTGCAGAAAAATAAGTGGCGGGCCACGGTTTGCCCGTGCCTGCTCTAGATGGTTTTTCAAGTTGTTGAGTAAATGAAAAAGAAGCCGCTCTACATACCTAACATTAAATGAATTATTTTTGCCATTGTCTTTGTATGTGTTAGCAAATTTCCTTTTGTCAAATGTCCGTATGCAGATAACGTGCGTCAAATGTTTTATATTTTTTGAAACTCAGTTCTCAAGTGAAGTGGTTTTCCCAAAGGACCTAATTTTGGAAATGATTTGCTTATCGGATAGGATGGAATTTTAAGCTCTCGCCCGCCTTACTCGATAGAATATAAGTCAAAGAAAAAAAAGCGTTTATTGGTAATTTTCATAAAAAAATTGTCCAAAATGGTTTGCTTTGTATCTTACTAGTATTTACAAATATCAAGAAAAAAATATTAATTCATTGATCAGCGTTATGAAATTTGAAAAAATGATTTCGTAGGATGATTGCAAAAAATGGTATCTTTGTTAGGTTAGTTGAAAAGCAATTATGCTTGAAAAATCACATATCATTTCAATTGTGTGCTAGCTTATATATGTACATTACTATTAGCTTCCATTACATTCAACACAGTATAGTTTTTTTACTAATTGTAGTGTAAATTTATTTGTATACGTTTGAAGGTAACGTTTCGATAAATCGATCAATCATCCATCATTTCGTGCAAATTAATACGGATATAGATAACAAATATAAATGAATTTTAAGAAGATTAAAATTTCTTTAAAAAACGGTATCAATATTTACGGACTTTTCATTCTTGATAATACTTATTACTAATTTATGGTGGAGTTAAGTTTCACATCAAGATGCTTCTTAAAGAGGCGACAAAGTATCACAATTCGTTACACAACTTTTGCAATAACTAAGTTATCAATTTTAATTTTATATTTTGATAATACCTGTTTTTGCTGCAATAACGGTGTCAGTTATTTTATTATTTTAACAGTTTATATAGCAGCTTCATTTTAATATTTTTCATTCAGTGTTTGCACCGTTTGCAGTAACTAGTTACATCTTGACTGTACATGTTTGACTTTTACATTTTACGATAATTATAAGACGATCGGCTTACCGTGGGTGACCAACTTGTTTGGTCTTGCAATTTAGTGGCGATTTTGAAAATTCATATTCAAGCCATCTTTTCAGCGGTAGGCTGCCAATACGCTATCAAGAGGCTCGTTTAATCTCAAAGCTATTCGCGGTGCTACAGGGAAGGCTAGATTTTTTCTATCACTCTTATATAATTCTATGCAATTATTATAAAACTAATCAATTGTACTATTTACTTTCTACTACTTTCCTATCTTATATTGCAAGAGTGATGAATTAGCTACCTACTATTTTCTTCGATTCAATTCTATGAATAAAATTTTGTACGTAAGATGCTATAGACAATATTATATAATTCATAAAATTCTCAGAATCACCACATGTAAATTACGGCGTTGTTAAATTGAATTGTAATGCATATTATTAATTGTATAACGGATACATACGTCTAAGAGTATTGCTTTTTTTCTAAATTTAACAAGGAGCTCGCTGGCTTAAGTCAAATTCAACAAAGGGCTCGTGCAAATTCTTTCGAGCTCCCCTGAGCCTTTTTACTGTAAAAATGTAATTTATCTCAATTTAAGCGCAATGAATAAGATAAAAAGATTATGATACCATTTAAATTCAAATATAATGATACGGACAATTAAAATATATCTTACAAGAAGTTGTATAGCCTTCACATGTTTTACAAAGGATTAACCGGGAAGAAATGCAGGTCTATAAAACTTTAAATCGGGGTATAACAAATAAAGTTGAGTATAATAAACACTCAAGAATTTTTTATTCAATGCAATTTTATATACAACAGAAATAATGTAACTTTTTATGATTTTTGCCTTTATTAAATACATATAAGTTTGTAACACATTGTAACACACTAAAATATTATTTCAAAATAAACCTCTAACAACCTCAAAAAGAGTATATGAGGAGATGATTGATGATCAACCATTCAAGTGGATATATCCACAGCGCTCAGAAAAGACACCGTTACAGTTTCAGCATTCAAAGTAATTTTGCGGTAGAGTGTACAAAATCAATTAAAACAGAAATTTAAAAAGTTCAAGAAAATATAATAAACACACCAGCGTTTCTCAATAAAAATTTGGTTGTGGTATCCTTTTATATTTCTTAAAACAATAAAATCCCTCATATATGTAACTGTAGCAATGGAGAAAAAATGCTTCAGGTGAATAAAAATCTTGTTCTATTTCAATTTATTATACAGAATTAAAGTTTTATGGTAAAATATTTTTATTACTTTCACGTAAAATTGATTTACATTGTTCCCCTTAAACTTACTCGTCTTCAAATTATTTTTGACACTATAATCCATCCTCTTGTTCTCAATTGATATATATATATAACATAATATACCCCACCTAGCTGTCATCCAGGGAACCTCTTTTTCAGCTCCGGTCCCTAAATGTACGTATCATTTAATTCACTCATGGAACACGACTCATTGGTCTGAAAAATATTTAGGGTCGTATTTCATATGTGAAAGACCTTTTATTTTTCAAATAATACAGAACTGTAATTGTAAAAAAGTTTATTGTAATCGTGCAATTTTTCCCGCTGTTGCTTTAGACTCAATATTGTAACACGAAACTATCCATACTTCGTCCGCCTTCCAAATTTCTGAATATTAGTTTCTTTCTCATCCATCTTATGTACATATTAAACGACTAAATTGGTAGACTCGTGTACAATGCGTATAACTCGAAATTCCTTCTTCTATATCACGATTATATCGTAGACTGGTCCAAAGATATAATATGACGCAACGTTTCGCCCTTATCAGCTCAGCATGCATCCCTTTAATGCATTCGGGCATTACAAAGGTTCGTGAACTTAAACAACTACTAATTACTACTGCTGTTCGCTATCCAATAAATACACTCGATACACTAGTGCACTAGTTAATACTAAGCAATAACTACTTTTAACCAAAATTTCTATGCAATTCATCTCATCTTTGGTCATTATCGTAGTGCTTTAAAAACAAAAAAAATAATTGACTCTATAATTATTTCAGTAACGACTAGCACAGTTAATCAGCATTTACCGATTTTCTTATCTGTATTCAAATATTTCCATTCACATAATTATCCGAAAACTAGTTATAAAATACACAGTAGCCAAAATTATACAGAAAAGTTCAATAAATTTTGAGAATGACTAGTTTTTACTTGAACGTTATTTATTAATAATACAATAATTATATTCATTTCATATAATGACATAATATTTGTTTAATTAGGGGCATCCAAAATATTTTATACGAAAAAATCTAAATATATTAGTGATAGCGAACCTTTTCCGCGAATTAAAAATCGGTTCGATTTTTATAAACGTTTCAAAAACACAAAATCGCGTGTCAAATTAATTTTGCATTTGATTCATCAAGAAACAATCGAGAAATTTTATTAAACGTGAAAAAAAATACCTGTAACAGTATACACAAGAGAAAAAATAAACACATTAACTACACTGACGTAGTGAAATTGCTTACAAACATCAAAATCATCACGTGTGCACCCGTAGTTTTAATTGCCACTCTCCACTGCTTTCCACTGACAATCAATCACCCAGTTTTGTTTTCCTGTAATTTGACATAACCTCAAAATTGCCAATCTCTTGTTATCATTCTTACCCTCTTTCTATTCAACATACTAGCCTAACCTGACTTAAGCCGTAATGTAACTTTTGCTTTGTCAGTTTTTTAAAATTCTTGTTTGCTCCCAGGTGTATATATGGCCCCCAATTGAGAGATCTCAAGAGCATTTTTTCTACGAGAACCGATTGTCACTCACATTGTTGCTCACCCTCTCTTTATTTTGGAAGAGAGAAGGGATAGAAAGAATAGGGCTAGTAAAAGACTAGTGGTTGGATAATAGTTCTCGTTACGCTTCTATATATTTTATAATTCTAATCGTGGGATGGAGTTTTAAACATCACAAACACTCATCGAACAGAAATCGATTGAAAAAAATTCTGTTCGTACTGGGACTCGAATTTGTGAAATACGTCACAGAAGTTTTTTCTTCCTTTGCGTGACCACCGATTAACGTATTTTAAAGGATAGAAATTTCTCAAAGTTGCTCTTTGTGAACAGTTTCTCTTGGAAACGGCGTGACACAAAAAGCGCACTAAATCAGACCCCTGGTTCTGGTCACAGAGTAAGTCTATGGACCTGGTATTGTTTTATACAATAAAATTAATTTGTGAGTGTTACGATACCTGGTACATTACATTCATAAGATACCTAAGATAAGGACATACAGGCAATGTTTTGCAAGGAAACAATAAAAAGATTTCAAAGCAAAATAAAAACATGAAACATAAATGCCAGGAAAAAAGGTGCTGGAATGCCGTTCCACCGTATAACATGGGAAAACTTAAATTAGTATATGAATAATGAAACAGTGGTTCGTAATAATGATTTATTTCGAATTTCATAATTTTCGCTTCTATGTACACAGGCATGTATGAACATGTACATCCTTAAGGACAAATGCAAAGGTAATTTAAATTCCTTATGACAAAAACAACCTTACGTTATACTGTTGCTCGTCATTTACAATTTAATCTTAGCTGACCTCACGTTTATGTTTATTTGTCTGTCTTTGAGAAGTCCCTCTTTAATAAAATGGTATGATACCACTGAGTACATGTGTAAGAATTACGACTATCACAAGTAATTATTTTGTAATTAAAAAACACTTTTTTATATGTTACCACAGTGAAAATTATAATCGAATTGAGTGCTATAATTTAAAAGGAAAAAACAAATAATTAATACCAAGATTTGACATAACATGCTATTACATGAATAGATTAAGTCGGAAACCTGATTTTGAAAACGAAAATAACCGGCGGAATTCGTTTGTCTCAATTCTAAAATTCCCACGGATTTGCATAAATCGATTGGTTATAAATAACATCAAATTTTATCTCTCACTCATATATTTAATGTCACATTTGAAGAGTATCACTAAAAATATTAAAAAATGAATAAACTTACTTTACAAAAGTGATCAAACATAAAAAAATGTATATTGATTTAGATTATTAAATATTTTATATTATTTTTTAATTTAATTCAATAAAAATATTTGGCAATACAGCTAATGCCAATGCGCCAAATATTTTAAAGTTGAAAGATCATACGAGAAAATCTCGATGAGGATTCATTGTAAGTCACTCGAGATCAACTCGAGGTAAATTGACATCACAAACACCCATGCTTTAAGTCTCAAATTTTTACTATCCTGATCAGTAGAGCAAGCTCTAACCAACTAGACCACAGCGGGCGTGACTGACATTAATAGTAATTACAGAGCCATGGAGTCCCGGAAAAAAACCGCGACTCCTACATTTACAAATGTCCGACTTCGGCTCCGATATTAAAAATATGAGAATTTGTTAAAATTAAAACGCTTTTTGTACTTCTTTAACATTTTTTTATAAATATCAGAACCGATTTTGCTAATCGTAAGCATTATCAGCTGATTTTTCTCACTATGGACGAAACCGATTATCACCTTATAAACATACGGAAGTAGTATAGTAAAATTGTGTTTAATTTAAATAATATAATGTATTAAATTAGAGTACGTCGGAGCTTACTCAATTGACTTCCTTGCCATTTTTTTTACTGCTTTTAATATTAAATTAAACTAATTTTTTTCTCCATTGTAAACGTTTTAAATTTATAATTTGTCAACCTTGTGCAATGTTAATTAAATAAATAAATAATGCCTTTACACCAAGAATTAACAGTTGAGTAATATTTTATGCTACTTGATAATTATGTATTATTATTACCTAATAACCAACAATTGGGAATTCTTAAGCCCATCTCTCCCATTCTTTTATGCTAATGTATTAAAAAATCGGGGAGAATGATCATCCAGACCTTTTAAAAACTTGATTTATGCAGTCATCCTCATAATGCTAGGGTTGGAGAAAACATTTCAATTTGTATCCAAGAAGATATGGAACGATCTTGGTGCTCATTGTGGTTATGTATAAGTAAAATTCGGCTGAAATGTAAAATAAAATATTGATAAATAAATTAATGCAGTTGAGTGCTCGTAAGGAGGCAAAGTTATTTAAGTTCATCATCACGGATTTCATCTCGTAGGATTATATTGGAATAATCTACTGCATACAATGGAGGGATACCATTCCAAAGCCCAGCACCTACCTCGCACATTACATCTAGTCAGAATAGAAAAATTTCTCTATCACTGAAAATAGTTTAAAACTAAATAAAATTACAAATTAAGTACGCCACTGATATTTGATCCAAATGGTTTATTGGATACTTAATATTTTTCCTTAAAGTTAAAGTTTGTAATTAATTATAACTATACAAATTTTGCACTGTTATGAACGACTTGGTTCTTTTTTAACCATGAAATATTGTAACTTTTTGTAATAAAACTACTCATGTCGAGAAAAAATATAATAATGAACTTTATATTTTAAAATTGCTTTTATCAACAACAAAAAAACTTCAATCATAAAGAAACAATTCACTGCAGGACGATTATTACTGATATCAATTCAGTAGACAATAATTTTCTTGTGTAATACCAATACCGTTGAATCAATACAAGAATCCTATTTCTTTCTTGTGAAAAAGTCTAACCGCATTTTTACAATAATTAGTAAATGCTAGGTAAATAATTCGTTTCTTTTATGTGCTTAGTCTTGATAAGGTAGATAAAATATTATTATATTGTAATAAAAAATAAAAACGCCAATTCTGCATTTTTAAGTAAATATAAGGACATGTTTTGCTCGCCACGAGCATTATCAACTGATCACAGATGATTCGATTTTGTTGACTTAAGACAATGGTGAAGCAACCTGTCGATTGCGAAGCAAATTTTGGTCGATCCTGAAAACTATTATTTTCTCGTTCTATCCAAACCGAATCAACTGAGAACAGTTGATAATGCTCGTGACGAGAAAAACTGGTTCTTATATTTATTTAAAAATATGGAATTGGTTTTTTTCTTTTTTAGCGTATGATAATATTTTATCTGCTGACTTTAAAAGTCACTGTCACTGTCAATTCTTGGTGGAAACGGAAATGAATAATATTAATAGAATAAACATCTTCTGTACTACTTCCTCATATTTGTTTAACTGATTTTGTCAAGTTTCGCTTAGCATGCACAATATAAACTAAACCGAGAGTAACGAACCTTTTTGAGGTTGACAGTAAGGCATCCAATCCCGGGATCCCGTTCAATTTTCTGATCTGATCTGATTGACGCGGCCGCTATCCCGGAATTTCGGGATTGAGAAATTTCTAGCAAATCCCGAAAATTGACACAAAATTGGCAAATTGAAGATTTCAAATTTCTCGGTGAGCTAAAAAAAAAACGAGGCTTGGAGATAATCCGGGAAAAAAGTATAGTGAATTGAGGATTTCAAATTCCCCAGTGAGCTAATCCCAATCTCGGGATCCCGGGATTGAAATTTAATTAAAATTGGAAAAAGGCTCCGGGATTGGATACCCTAGTTGACAGCTATCTAAATGTTTCATAAAGATCAATTTTTACTAAGAATCTTAGAAGAATGTTCGTTGATGCTTTTTTAAAGTTCTTGAACAAATATTTTAAAAGACAGAATATCAGCATTTTATAAAAATATTTTCGTGTTTTTTTTTAAGCAAGGGAGATAAAAAAAAAATAGAAAGTTTTTCATTAATCCAAACAATCGTAATTGGGATCGATCAAATTTTACTTCGGATCGACCGGTTAGGCATACTTTTACTTTTAATTTTGATGTAGGAAAAAAAACCCAAAATAAAATTTCATGTTAGGAGTTGATCGCGAATCACTTAAGATTAAAAAGTAGATCCTAGCGCAAAAAAGGCTGCGTGTTTAATTTTAAACATAATTCCTTTCTATCAAGAATTGAAAATGAACACCTTAAATGTCCCATGTAATGTATAATATATAATGCTCTTTTTCCACTGAAATTATACTTAATTAACACTCACTGTATCGCAGTAGCTCATTTGATATAAATATTATAAAATATATGATTTTTTATGACATTTACTCATCAAAAGTAAATTTATTATTAGATAAAAGTGCTCATACAATAAAAACCTTAATATTGACAGTATTTTAAATATTGTCAGAACTCCATTATATCAAGGAAAAGAATACCATTCCAAAGTGTTGAAGTTGGTACGCGATGAATTTGATGATCATTTCGGCATTACAACATCAAATACTTCTAAAGATATATATAATAATATATCCTCTTTCTAAGTGAGGTATATGCAGTGGTGTAGGAAGGGGTCCTAACGCCCGGACCGGTCCTTGAATTTGCCTCTAACTTTGTTTTTAAATCAGTTCGACTATTTTTTATCTATGAACTAGGAGTTTTTACTACAAGTGGCTTAATTATTTTTATGTATAATAATAATTTCTAAAAAAATATATATTTTTTAAAATGCCGCCCGGAGAGGTCCGCCCCCGCCACACCTCCTTGCTACGCCACTGGGTATATGAAGTTTTTTAAGCATTAAGCAGGTGTATATTTAAGGAAGGTTTGTTGATATCATCCACTCGATTTTGCATTTTCAGTGAAAAGTTAAGTTAAATCAATGGAGAGAAAAGAACTGGTTTTCTGGAATGTCTAACCAAAGAGTACAATAACCTGACTGCTTTAAAAACTAAACATTTTTTCCTTTTGTCAGTTCCGAAGCTCTTGTCGCTCTTGTTCGATTGCGGTCGATAATTTCGCCGCCGGCGCAATTCGAATAATAACTCCTATGCATATCAGAACGTAATTGAGAAGAACACGCAACGTCAAACATTGAATATGTAATTATTTAGCTGCTTGTTTAGGTCAAGGTGCACGATTGTCGGTGAAATTCGCGCGCGAAATTCCAACGCGTAGTATGGAGAATGAACTGTCATTTGGCAACACTGTTGACAAACATTTCCCTTTATGTTCGATTGGGAAAAATCGATAATTGATTTTACTGGTTTGACATCAATGTTTCATTTATTTTAATCTATAAATGTCTTATGTTAGTTCCCAACCGGTCAATCAATTTGGTCGATCGCAACTACGTTTGTCTGGACTACATGAAGATTTTTTCTCTGTCGTTTTCCATATCCTTAAAAAAATATGTAAATTAATTAAGATAATTAACTAATATTTTTACCTTTTAATAACTAAAATAAAACGATCAGCTTTGACTCTTATAAGATTCTTGTTAGTCGATCAGCACACAAAAGTAACCTCTAATGGTATAACTACAGAATTCTATTGCAACAAAATAAATTTATGAAAACAGATTCCGATACAAATAAAAATTAAAAAGATTCTAAATGTTTAAACAAATATTTCTAAGCTTAAATTCCACAATCATAAATATAGACCACGGGGTTGAGATTTTTAATTGGTGAAAATATGTGGAATTCTACATTTCATAGCTTTGGGTCAGTGGCGTATGTAGAAATTTAGGGCCTTCATGGAAACGCCGCGCAAGGCCGCCCCTTGGAAGTTAGAAATTCGGGTCCCCCTGTTCTTTGGGCACTTACGCATTGCATGACTTTGCCATGAGGTAGCTACGCCGCTGCTTTAGATGTGAATCGTTGTTTATTGTGAACGTATTTAATTCCGGAATGAAAGAAATTGATACCGTCCTCGCTCGTAACATTTTTAAAATAGCAGGTGTTTTGTAAAACCAAAAATAAAACCAAATCTTCATCCATGGCGTAGCTACTTCAGTAAAAAATATATTATCTTTCTTGAAACATTGATCGCCATGCAATTAAAATAAATAGTACATTATATTTTAAAATTAGCAAGCTTGATTTTTAGCGTGCGAGTTTAGTTTTTGATTTTTATGGAGAAGGGGACAATTTTATTTTTGTCCTGTGTTGGAAGACCCCCTTAGACTCTGGGGAAACAATATTTTCAGAACCAGTCCGCCACTGCTTATAATTAGTTATACTCAAATAATTGCTTTAAGAATGGAGAAACACAAAAAAACATTGCAACATATACCAAATCGTTGCAATGTCACTTACACGATTCTACAGAATTATGTTTACGCAAACAGTGCAGATGTTTTCATCAAGAAGATTGATTAGTGCCGATATTTTTATCTTAAAAATATATATATATATTTAACATACCATTGCTTATATCTCCGGTTACAAATATCTTTAACAATAAAACTCGTATTTCATCTGACATTCTGTGTTTGAATTTTCTGCAGTTTACATATTGTACAACATTCTGATGTTGGTAATCAGCGCCATCTGTCTGTATTGAACACATTGAACATGTGAAAAGAGTTGTTCACTCATTTATTCTTGAGTAAGCATAATTATTTTTTTAACATATTAAAACGCAATGTGTCGTTTGATATAAATATTTATTAAAATTAATTTACAAAATATACAATAGGAATTTAATTCAAAAACATTATATTCTAATGATAAAACACCAATATAAATTTAAGTATAATTTATATTATGTTTAGTAACAGAATGCTGAACGTAAACATTATTGATTTTGCACTTTGCAAGTATCGGTGTCTATGAAGTCCAGTCAAAAATATAAAATACAAACTAAAATACGATAAGTTTTCAAAATACAAAGGTGGTTCAAATGAACACTCAAATAAAAAAGATGTTCATTCAACTCCATACAGCTAATTTTGGTCATAAAATTGCACAAGTTATTATATAATGACATGAAGAATACTTGTTTTAAAACATTTTTCTTTTATTATATTTAAAGTTTTGATATTTTTTTACAACTTAAAATATCATTGGCTTCGTAAAATAATTAATACTTTCTTAAAAAAAAACTAAAAGAAATAAAAACTGTATTTTAATGAGAGGGTTATGTGTATTTTATGAAATGGAAAAGTGATAAGATTTAAAGCTTTTCAAATTACATTAATATTATCAGTGTCTTAGGAAGGGGTCCTGCCGCCCGGGGCAGTCCTTGTATTTGCCACCCCAATATTTCTTCCAATTTTGTTTTTTAATCACTTTTCCTATTTTTAACTATGAACTAGGAGTTTTTATTACAGGTGTCTTAATTTTTTTTATGTATAAATATGTATTGAAAAATATTGTATTTAGTCCACCCCTGCCGCACCCCCCTTGCTGCGCCACTGAATATTATAATATTATATAATGACATTTAGAACAATTTTCTGTCTAATATTGATTTAGTCAAATCGAAAATATACCGAAAAGTAAAGTACATCCTATTTATTTTGTTGTTACTTAAGGGTTTGCATGTAAAAAAAAAGTTTGCAGACCACTGGTATTATAATTTTACATTTTAAAAATACATTTTTTTCAATCGACAGAGATTTTGAGAAACATAAAATATTTAAAATGTCAAATATCTTAGTGGAAAGATATGTTCCGAATAAAACTCTGCATCGACAAATTCATTTTATTTGTTTAGTCGTCTTTCACTTCCACTTTCTCTCTGACTTTTTGTAAAATAGCATTGAGTTCCTTTGCAGACGTAGTTTTATACTGAAAGAGAAAAAATATTATTATTTAAATATTGATGACAAATACCATATTATTATAATGAATAAAATAATTCAAAACAAATGATCTCAAGCTGTGCGATGAAGTGAATTTGTTAACCTTTCAGACACCTATACCTTAAATAAATTTTGAATAACGACCCATTCATAGGCAAAGAAAAACAGAATGAGCCACACATTAAACAAATAAATTGGAATAAAATTGATTTTTTCTTTTGAAAAATATTTCTTATTACGCTCTGGGCAAATAATTTTTATGTCAATGGTTGTCGAGCTTTTTTTATTTAAAATTATTACTCACTGACTGTTACTTTATTAGGTAACGGTATATGGTGATACTAAAAAGCTCCGCCAATCCATAGTATAAGATATAATATATATTAACATTATATATTATTTCACCATTTGAAATGACACTTGGAAATATAACCTCATAAAAATAGTTCTTTGTAAAATAAGAATGTTTCAAATTCTTTAACTCTGTCATTCTAAATGGGATAGGATGAAAAGTATTTAAATTAAAACATCAATTTAATTTTTACAAGAACTTGAGGTATTTGAATGAAATCGGTGAACTTTTACTATTATAAATGGACATCAAAACTAGGTATTTTTTTCACGTGCTGCGCATGACATACTGGCTTGAAGGGTTAACAATATTAAAATAAAAAACAAAACAGTACTATTCCGAATTTAGAATTTAATTAGAAATATGAGAAGGCCTGTAGCAAGGTGGTCAACGTTGTCCACAAAAATGTACGTGGGGTTGAGTCCCAGTGCTGACATTTTTATTAATTTATGAATTTGTGTTCAAAATTCCCAACTTCTATCATTATGGTGACATTATATGTAACAAAATAATATGTTCACCTGCCATCAGTGGCGCAACCACCAGACAACAGGGCCTATGCAACGCATATATGACAAATTATAACAAACAATGAATAATTCCATTCCAAATGAATAAAAAAACAGTGAGGGTGTACGTGCAAAATAAAAGTAACTGTTTTTTGTTATTATCGCCAGATAAAATTCCTCGGAAAAAGACATATACTGTACTTTAAGGGTGTCCAACTTTTTTTGCCCTGGGATCGACTTTTCAAACTTAAGTTTTCTCGCGATCGACTTCTAACATGATTCTTATAAGAAATTTTATTTAAGATTTTTTCCCTTCTTCAAACTTACATATCATTAGATAGGTATGTGCTTACAAAATAATTCAATTTTAGTATTTTTGTACATTTTATATTTAAATTATATATTTTTTAGAAATTCACAGATGCTTTCGGGATCGACCAAATTTTGCTTTGGGATCGACCGGTCGATCGCAATCTACTGGTTGGACACTCATGCTGTACTTGATCCGTCAACAGCTGGGAATTTACAACTCAAAGTCATTCTTTTCTATGCAAACATTTTATTTTTATAACAAAAAATAGGGGTCCTTTGATAACTTTTGCATGTGAGCCCAGATTTTCTAGTAACGCCACTACCTTTCATAACACAGAGATTTCATTTTCCAAACAAGGTAAATTATTATGACGAATTTAAAATCAGAGCAGTATATTATAAAATTTTACCTGATACTAATTTATATCTAATGAATGTGAATGCAATTTTAGAAAGCGATACAAAAAACATTGTGGCTATGAACACAAGTGACACATCGATGTATTCTGTAATGACAAGTGAAAGGTCCTTAGTCAGTGTACTATAAATGTCAGTCGAAAAGTATCATTCATATTGACACTACCTTTTTGTTTGCATATAAAATGTCTGACTTGTATATGTAATAATAAGTCACGTTATCGTTGATTATTACTAAGCAATTCTTTGGTTGATTCAACACAAATAAACTATTAAAATATATGTTATATCCGCTATTCATAATAATATATACTAAGTTTCATAAAAATTATGGCAGTAAGATTATATGTAGGTAATTTAAATCATAGGTTCTACTTTGACACATCTAGCTCCTTATCACCAAGGCTCTGCTAAAAAGCTTCACATAGCTAATCTATCAGGGCCAGTGGCGGATTACCCCATAAGCGCAAGAGGCCCGCGCTTGGGGCCTCCGAATCTTGGGGGCCTCAAAGATAGCATCTATTATATAAACTCTTACATTTTTATTTCAGTTTTCAATATTCATTATTATTCTACGAAGAGGTTTGCAGCACTTTTTTGATATTTGAAAATCAGGACCTCCAAAATGTATTGCGTCTGGGGCCTACAAAGTGCTTAATCCGCCACTGATCAGGGCAAACTTGTATCATATAAAATTCAATGATATACTATATAGTAAACATCACATATCTGTGATTGTTTATTTTATGATACATCAAAATTAGCATCAACAAATCGCCTTTGTGAGGATCTTTAACAGTCTTGGCGTGTTGATCGATCGATACTCTGGGACTAAATCCCTTTAGCCTCAAACAGCTAATCTGTTGGAGCAGGTGTCGGCAACCCGCGGCCCGCAAGGTTCTCTAGATTAAAATATTTGCTTACACATGTCATTACAGTGTAATGACATGTGACCAAAGTGCGGCCCGCACAAATCCCCGCGTATATTTGGCACTTTTACAACATAAGGTTGCCAACCCTCGTGTTGGAGCATTGATTTTCTGTTTAAAAGTCTCATACAGCCTATCGGCGCAAATTTTTAAGAATTGTATTTCATTTTAAGCATGTTTTTTTGCAAAGCCTCGACGCACTCGGGCTAAAAGTTTAAGAGTTAACGAAAGAAAAAGCTTCTAATGATTGTAGCGAATAGGTTGCATTACATAGGTTTTACAAAAGTTGAATTTACTTTAAATTGAGCCCACGAGATGTGAAGTGAGCCAAGTGGTATTTTAGGAAAAAATGACTAAATTGTGTTATAATATTCTACATGTCTTAAAATATCGTAAAAGTGAATTGCACTTAGTAAATACACACTAAAATAGTGTTTTCTCCCTAAAATAAAATATGTGATCCACCAAATTATTAAGAAGAGATGTGATTGTACTAAAAATGCCAATAGAATTTTTTTAACATTTTTGGTACTTTGCTATAAATTTTAGTCGTCTTAAAGTATATATAGTTTTCTTTAGGGGTTAATAAGGACATTGTTGAAGTCATACGTAAAACTGTCAAAATGTAAGTCTTTGATACAATTATAGTCTCATGTCATTTATCATTATGGTAAGGTCAATTCACACATTGATCTAAGCGATGGACGACGAATCAGTTACCCCCGAGACGTTCTTCTGCACCAGCAGTTGACTGTAGAGCCGTTTGGCTTCCGACTCATCGCCCACTTGTTTTTCTATTGTGGAACGAGGCAGGTGGAACAGGTCTTTGCCGCTCAGCCCCCGCATTGCTTTACGGATATTCTCATGAAAACCTTTTCCTTTCAGCCACATTTGTACTTCATCTTTAGATGAAATCTGAAATTTAAAAATGATTCATTTCATTGAAGTTTATATAAAAAAAGGGATCTTTAAATATAATTATTTATATTCAATACATCATTTAAACAAAATTTCTGTTCCACTCTTCACCAAATATCTATGATATTATATGTCGTAATAACAATATTAGACAAAAAAAGGTCCAGGATTAAAAATATAAAGATGAATTTGTTAATATTTTTAAAACTCGGTTTTGAAATTGTGTTTTTTAGTATTACACGTAATTATTTTTAAATTGAAATTTAATTTCATCTCAATAAAGTATTATGCTGAGAGCAACAACAGTGATGTCCATTTCACACAGATAAAACTAAAATTACCTGACTAATAAATAGATCTGGAGTCTTCAAGAAATCTAAACTGCGTCGTTTATCCCTCAAGTTTAACACCATTCGAAGCTCCTCCTGCATGTCATTATTACCAAAATTTTGTCCACTCTTTGATGCTGCGTCAAAATAAAATATATTATTAAAAATTCATATTAATGTTGGGGATACATATCAACACGAACGGCCAGTACGGTGGCATGTTTGATGACCGCATTTATTCTATGACAATTTAAAGCAAACTACATGGCTTAACCTTTCGAGGAGTATGGACGTTCATGTACGTCGGCACCATTTTTCTGTACAGGAGTATGGACGTACTTTTAACTCAACACAGGAGTGTCTCTATGAACATATAATATATGCTCATAGACAGACATGCTTTAAGTAAGAATTACATGTATTCATTGGGAAAAAGTCACACAATTGTCATGTGAAAAAAAGTCAGTAATGTAAAGTAAGGTCAGTATAGATCTTTTCACTCCTCTAAAGATTCAATCTCATTGCATAATAAACAAAGATTGACCATATTATTATATTATAGATTCAGTAGTTATAGAAAACATTCCACTTATCGTCAACCATGAAATGTTTCCCAACTGTGACACTCAATTGTCGTATAATATTTAATTTCAAAAATACTTTTTAATAAATGAAAAATCATAATTTGTTAAATTCAACTTCTTTCAATAATTCATGACATAAATAAACAAATCATTTCCTCTGATCTATCAAGTATATTCTTTGGTGGATTTTTTTCCACTATTCGAAACATTACTTTTGATAATGAACAAAAAAAAATACTGCAAAACAAAAAGATTCATCATTTTCATGTTTTGATATCTGACCCAAAAATGGCGTTGAGGGTTTAATATTATGAATATAATACGAATTGATGTGGAGTAGTCGCAAAAAAATTTGACATAACGAAACCAACAAAATAAAACACATTTTGTCTAACATTTCATGTGCAGTTGAAAACATACATTACAATTTTTTTAGGTAGAGAGACAGCCTTATATTTTTTGCAGTTAAGGCAAGTGAGTGAAAGAATTTGTTAAGGAAAAGAGTTAAAAATATTCAAAATCATACGATGTTCTTTATGAACAACCCATAGATAAGTATGATATATGCCAAGTGTAATATGGATGGAACACAACACGATACACACAAAATAATACTGTAACTTACACAGTGTATTATAGGTAGAAGCAGGTGCACTCTTAATTGTAATCGGTTTGTCCTGCGGAGGCTGCGGAGGAGGGATCGGCGGAGGCGGCGGTGGCGGTAATTCCTTTATATCAGTTTCTGAATCTACAAATTGTCAAAATACATTTTTAAGCTTCTCTGTAATTTTACAAGTAGAATTAGAATCACTACAACTTTTCACATTGACTCTTAACACATTGGTTACGGATGACTCGTATACGAGTCTTTTCGCCGGTCTGACTTACGCGTTGAAATATATACATCCAATGCGACAAATGTTTTAGATTCTCTATGCAGATGGCGTAACAAATGATTGATGCATCATTTAAAAAATAAAATATTAAAATATATGCACAAATATTTTTTTTATTCGGTGATTTCGGCGATGAAAAATCAGCAGACAGTTAAAATAAAACTTTAAAAAATAGGCCACCAAAATATAAGCAATTGTAGGCTAAAAATAGGCTTTTATGTTTTCTAATTTTGTTTTTAAATACAATAAACAGGAGAAAATGTTTATTTGACTTGTTATTTATTACGTTTTCGATGAAATATATAATTCTATGTCAAATACCCGATTTTCTATATTAAAAAATACAAAAGATGAGTATCGCTAATAAAAGCAGGCTAAAATATATAAAGTATTATGCAACAAAGTGTTGCACAACTGGTGTCCAAATTTTTTTTTTGAATGTCAAATAGTTTTAAAGTTATTTTTTTTTTTCAAAAGTACCTAATTTTTTGCAAAATTTCGCAAAAATGCCCCGATGCAAATGAGTTAATGTTTTTAACTTCATATTATAGTCATTAATCAAGACATCATCGGTTCAGTATAGAACGATTATCAAAAGCTTTCTTACAATTCAGTGTATCTATTATACTAATACAATTGCAGAGAAGTGAAGAATGACTTTCAATTGATCAATCAAAATGGTGTATTATTTGAAAGATTTTCAAATAATACACCATTTTGCCAGTCGTTTAATTGAGACACTTACATTTATCACTTATACCTTATACGAGTCGTGGCTGACCAGTTGATTGCAGCATGTTTTCATAAATTTCTTAAAGAGCAATATTGCAGTATTACAGATTAAACTTGCAACCAGTAGAATTGCTTTGACACGTATAAATACCAACTAAACAAATGCGAATCGTTAAATTATTGCTTTCTGTAAAAGATTGTATTACGCTATGTATATATGCTTATTGCTGTGTTTTAAATGTAAATATTGCATGGTGTGCATAATACAAGTAGCAGACAGTAGAAGTGCGGTGCATATGATGAGTGTTTATCAGATTCATAATCGCAATAGTATATTGAATATTTTCTGTGGTACGTTTAAATATATTTCTAGTATTAACTATATGGCTGCCACATAGGAGATATTTCGTAAAATGTACAAAGGTACTTTTTTCTATGGCAGCCAAAAGGCTAATAGATTCCAATGTTATATATATATATCAGCGGTGGCCGAGACGTTGATCGCGTAGCCGTTCTAAGTCGCCCACCTGATACTTCAAAATAATCTTTTACTTTCCATTTTATTTCTCTTTCATACACATTATATTGTGCTTTGAATTACTTCACTTTTCATAACAACTTAGCACATACGGTGAAAGTCGAGCACTACTGATTTCAGTATGAAGTCGCCCGCAGAGTTCAAAAGTTAGGCCGCCCACGATTGATATTATATAAGTGAAAAAAATTAAATTTAAATTCCTTTAATTGAGAACCCTTTCATATATTTTGACACCAACAACACAGGTTTCTCCGTTCAGTATCTTCAAGCATTCAATTGCATGGATGAACTTAAGCTAAGTTCATGTTTGCCCGGGAGAAACTTGAAATAGAACATGGTTTGAATTCATATATTCAAAAGGCTAAGTCAGGTTCTTTGGTGAAAAACATATGGAAGTGTACAAATTTTAATACTGAAGTTCCATCAAGCATACGAAGCAGGCACCCACATTCATTATTATAAATTAGAAATTGGACACTGTATGACTTGAGTTATGTCATTTATATTTATGACTTTGAAAGTTGACTAGTTGTTTATTAGAATATCTATATTGCAATCTCTAAATGAAAAGCGACATTACATATTGTGGGTTGCATTTGCTGTGTGAAACCCGCCTTAATGTTTTAAGATTACCTATACACGTCAACTAGAAAATATTTAGGCAAAACGTGATACTTGGAAACTGCCAAGCTAATTCTGTCTGAATTATCATTATTAATTTATAATCATTCAAACTGTTTTTGCTAAAACCCAGCCAACTTCAATAATATCAAGGGGGAATGAAACTAAATCCTAAAATATGATTATCATCTTATTTAATTATCGTTGGTAGAGAAAAATGCACTATAATTGTTATAATTGTTGTTTCAACTAAATATTGGGGAATTAAAGTAGGGTGTATTTGTTAATGACTTGGAACCGGAAAGTTAGTATAAAATAGTACAACTCATGTTTTTATAAATGAAATAATTATTGTTCTTTACATTGAAAAAATACATCCATAAACGAATACATTTTACATTTCACTTAAAATATAAAACAAAATAATTATATTTTTATTTCAGCTCGGAGCCCTGACGAAACTAACTAAACACAGGGGCCGTCCCTAAAAATATTATAATACTTAATTCTTTCAACTTTTCATTACACTATTAATTGAACGAAATTTTCATATATTTTCTTTCATTCTTTCTATAAATGCTCAGTATACCTAATGAATATATTATAATAAAATAAAAAAATTATCAATCAATCACTTCAATGACAGGAATGAGCTTAAAAGAGCGTTTTTAAGATAGCTCTCAAAAAAATTCAAATTACTGTTAGAGTAATCACCATATCACATATATTTTATTTTGGTTACAATGTTGACAATTCGTTTTACTCTATCCTGTTTTAAATTGTTCTTTTTTGCTTAAATATTTCTGCTTCTGTAGCGTTTGTAATATAATATCATAATTAAACTTTCCATATAACTTTTACTATTTAAAAGAAACGTCATCAAAATCAAATCAATTCAATAAATATTAAGACAGCTCTAAATTATACACTTTGGTTTAATAGTGACTAACGTAGAAGCTGTTTGATTTTTTTTTTTTTTTTCATAAGACAATGATTTAAACTGATCTTTTTACATTGATACCTGTGGCTGATGTTAGTTGCGAATTGATGCCACAAACACAGAAAAAGTAACATTATTTCTTCAGCTTTGATAGCCAAAAATAAAATTTTACTGACATCACTTCAATGTAATGAATGCCATCTGCATACAAATGCTCTAATACCGGTATCACAATATGAATGGAATATTGTTTACTTCAATCAACTGAACTTTGCGGTGTTGTGGTGGATGGGTGCATGATTTTAATTTAAAATTTCCTTCTCAGCAAAATCTGGATGAAATATTAAAGTGTCTGCTCGTATTTCTGTATTTTATTATTTTTACTCTTTGAATACATCTTAAATCTCGAGTCTAAAAACACTCAAAGCGATATATAAAATGAACATAAACATCGTTTGAAAATTTTAATACCGCTTATATGACCGTAAGTAAATAATATGACTTAGAAGTTAGTCATTATTTTTAAAATTTCATTCACAAGTAACAAATGATTATATAATATCTATGCTAAATATTATATCTAACTTTCATTTAAATAAAATGAATAAATACAATCAAAAAACGTCAATAGTGCTGGATGTTTGCTGCGTTTTTCTTTCTGTTATTATTTTAATGTTCATTCACAAAACATCATTTTAAATTTGAAACTTCAATAATAATTATGTTTCGGAAGATATTTTCCTATGATTCAACACTTATTTGAATTTTAGAAATCTGGGTAAAAAATATAAGCAATTTATATTCTTATACACTAAGAAATGCCACAGAAAATCTATTATCATGTTTATTAATCATAATCAAGACACAACTAATCTAAGTATTACTTTTATCAAATATTCAAAATAACAATATGATCCTCAATAACAAATATATTCAGTGATATCAAATAATTTCTAATATCTAACATACTAATATAATATATATATATTATATTTTTGATACCGAGGTATATTATGATAGTGTAACAATTGCCTTTTTTAAATTCCAAAAATGATATGAAATTTGGATATAATCTTTACTATTTATTCAAGAGCCGGCCTGTGACATAAATGGTGTGAGGAGTTGTAGGGTTGTAATATTGTTTGTGTCGAGAGCAATTATGTTTTAGTTTGCTTTAGGTTGTAGTATCTTCAAATAGAGATACTATTATCACTGATTGATTAATGACCTGTATCAAAAATTTGAATCGCTTTGAATGTGCAGCATTCATTTACCTAAGTATTTAAATCTTTGTTAACATACTATAATTATAATCTGATGAAAACATTAAACACGTTTTTCTATTAAAACTAAAGTATTGTATAAGTCACGCATTGATATGTAGAGCTTGGATAATCATTGATTAATAATTAAAATGAAACAGAATACCTAAGAGGCTTAAAAAATATATTATAACTATCAAAGCATCGATTCAAAAATGCCATAAATTACCAACGAAATATTATTTAGAGTAGAAATTGTAAAATATTTTTTAACGATACTTTGGGTACTTTTTTCAAGCTGATATATTAAAGCAATTGTGTTTTTATCATAATCAGTATTAGTCAATAAAATAAACAAAAAACGCGAGCATCAACTTTTTAGTACTACCAATATTGTTTACGGTTCGAAATATATAGTAAAATTCAAATGTTATCAGCAACCAATTTACAGCAGTCATAAAGAAAGACAAACATAAAATAAACTCTTGGATCGGATTCTTTGATAATCAATCATCAAAGGAACAGTAACAAAACCATTTTCAAGAACAGTCATATATTTTTAAACTCTGCTATTTACTAAATAGCGACTCGGTCGTTTAAGATTTGATGAATGTCTTTATCATAGGAGGCTCGAAAGCAAAAGAGTTTCCAAAACCAATCATTGTTACGCGTAGTATACTAAGTAGGCAAATATTGAAAACATATACTCGACTTGAATGTTTTCATAAAACATAAAATTTATTTTGGTCCCATTTTACAATACGTACAAATGCAATTATATAACAATACATTCATATGACAAAACAATACAACACAATTACATTGCCACATATTACACAGCTGCGGTTGAAGAGATTCATTGCAATTGATCTACAAATATCGTTTGATAAGAAAAACAATGCCCTATCAAAATGACAATATTGTTAAAATGACACATCAATGCAAAGCACTATAACTAACAAATGTAACAAAAAAACAATTAACACATAAGCTGCAGACGGAATAAAAACTTAAGACAAACTATAAGCTGGATGTAAAGCGGTTCAGAAGTATCTGAACTCCCCTTTCTTGCCGAGCCTCTCCTTCCGAACCCAATCAGCCGATCTGGCCTGTCCGCCGTTGTTGTTATTGCTATTGCTGTTATTACCTGAGTTCATTGGACTGTCACGGGGACTACTGCTTCCTCCGCGTCCACCATCCTGGTGAAAAAAACACAGACATTTTTTACAAGTTCAAATTCATTCTAGGATTAGCAGTGTGTCCACAATATGATAAAAAAAAAGAATAATTGATGCTATAGTAATAACGAAAAATTTCTCATTACTGTCATTTACATTTCAATAATAACTGGCAAGATTTATTATAAATTTAAAATTTAAAATATTAAATCTATAAAGAGTCAAAGAAAGGTAAATGACTAAAATAATTGATATATAAAATCATTTAATTTACAGACATAATATTATCAAATTACCTGTTGGGAATAGTTATTGGTGGAGTATAGTGGATTATTGAAGACATCTTGTGGCGAATGAGGAGCCACAATGGTATGTGGTACGTGGGCAGTTACTCCTCGTTGATTTCTAGCTTTCCACCATTTGCGAGAGTCATCCAGAATCTAAAAAAGAACAATAGAATATTCTATTATTATATATAAGTATTATTTCACAATTTAAAACTTATGAAAAAAAAATTCACCTAGTTATTCTAATAAAATTATTTGATCGCTCAGATGAAGAACAGATACGAATGCTGTTCATACCCTTAATTTTTCACTAAATGCTGTGCAATTTATAAATGAACGGTATTCTAATATTTTATGTTCACACATTTTGAACGTAAGTACTGATTACGGTATCCAATCTATGGAATCCCGTCCAATTCTGTGATCCCAAAATCCAGGGATTGCGATAGTACTAATCCCGGAATTTTCGAAATGAGAAAATGAAGCACGGAAGAGCATAATGACAGACGTCGTGCTGCTATTTTTGTAAATCCGTAAATTCCTGGCATCTAAGATTCGAAAATTCTTGAAAGAGTGTAAATAAAAAAACTTCTACGCTGGAAATTTGGGCAAAACTGTGAAGCCTTGTGATTTTGGATATGGAGAAAATGAAACACGGAAGAGCATAATGGCGAACGTCGCACTGGTCGCGTTATTGATATGAAATTGTTTGAAAAATTTCAAAATCGCCGACCAAAAATCAATCCCGAATCCCAATTTATACATGATTTTATGCTGAGTGTTCAATCCCAGGATTGAAAAATTGTCAATCCCGAAATCTGGGATCACAAACAGGGTCCGGGATTGGATACCCTTGTACTGATGTCATCACATCATTCCTATGTGAATTTTGTTAGTTAATATGTCGCCTGCTGTGGCCCAGATGGTTAGAGCTTGCTCTATCGATCACGCAAGTCTGGGTTTGATTTCCAGTAAGATCACAGTGAATTTGAGAATTATTCAATTCATAGTTGTGATCGAAGTCTGGGTGATTGTGATGTCAATTCACATTATTTCCTCTCCTCCCGTCCTTCTGATCCTTTAATAACTGGGTGTAGCAATTGCTATTAGTTAACCACGAGTCGTGTTCTAGCCTTATTCTTCATTCCCTACTACTCACTTTGAAAAAAGTGCGGTTGAGCGACTGAGTAACAAACAGTTCTCGTAGAAAAAAACTTCTGTTGAAATACCTCCATTAGGAGGCCATATGCTCCACATAGTGAGTGGACATGGATTTAAAAAAATGTACCTCAAGATATTCTCCCCTGACCACTGTCAACTCCTTATCGTTATTGGCAGTCCTCGGATAGGTTACCCGTACAATTTTTCCTCCTCTCGATACCACTTCATCAGCCCAAGCATGACCCGAATCATCTGAAAATTGAAAATATCTGTACCTAATATTGTTTTCTTTTTTAAATTAATAATTCTTTTTTAATTTTTGCAATGAAGTTGTGTTAAGACATTCCCTTCCAAAATTATTCATTAAATAATTTAATATTTTAAAAAACTCTTGGCAGAATGTTTTTTTTTACTACGAGTTATCAGGGGGAGCGATTTAACATAGGCATTCACTGCTTAAATCCAATTGAGCGAATGCATCATTAAATATTATGGAGATTGAATGAGTCATCTCTCATCCATTTCTTAGTATTTTTGAATTAAATTTAAAATCAACAGCTTATATATGTAATTGCTGTAAAGGGTGCGAGAAGACAGCTTAACTATGGCTAAAAACAGTGCCCGTGAGCTACTATAGGTAGCAAACTAAATTTACCACAATAAATCTTCCCACATGCTATCAAATTATTGAATTACAGGAATATTAAAATAATTTGGATTGTTTTTGTTGATCTATCAAATGAAAAATTAAAATAAAACATAGTAAAATTTTCCTTCCAACTGTAATGGGATATTGTTACCTCCATCTGGAGTAGGTCCTCGTCTGGAGTCCTGTTGAGGTGGAGGAATTTCTCTCGAAGGAGATGACCCAGCAGATTCCGAATCTCCCGAGCGAAGAGGAATTTCAGTCATACGAGCAGTGCTCCTATAATGCCAGTAAAGATTATTAAAAACATTGCAGTGGTATTATTTATTATCTTTAATTATTGAAAAATATTCAATTCAAAATTTTACGACAAAAGATTGTATTTGAATCATGGCAGAAGCTGGTATGGAACGTTAATTGAATGAATGTTGTTGCCTGCTCGTATGGTAAATTTAAAAAGTTTACAGCCTGCTGTAGTCTACATCAGTGCTTCTCAAACTTTTTCATGCCACGGACTTCTAAATCTAAAAACAAAAATCTGCAGCCCCGAATTGTTTTTTCATACTTTATCACAAAGAATGTTGAAAGAATGAAAATTTTCACGAACCCCCGTGAAAAACCTGCAGACACCAGGTTGGGAAGCACTGGTCTACATGGTTAGAGCTTGCTCTACCAATCAGGCGGGTGTGGGTCTATACCCGGTAAGGTTAATGTAATTTTATTTTTTTTCAATTTAAATTTGAGACCTAAGACATGGGTATTCGTAACGTCAATTTTCTTTGAGTTGATCTAGAGTGACTTACAAAAAATTCTCATTAAGTTTTTCTGGATTGTTTAAATACGCCTAGTATATATACTATGTATATTTTTTTAACTATTTGACCGATAACAAACAACATAGTGGGTTTTCACAATCAAGAAATATTATTTTTTACTTTCTGATATTTTACATAAATCGGACATCAATTGAGGAATTTGACAGTACCCATACGAAATTCAACAAACTTCATACTTCTATTGCAATGGCATTTTCATGAAAAAGCTCACTTAGACATCATTTTTAATTAGGTGTAAACTGTTGACTGTACCAGCAGGATTTAATCAAACAAAATTAAAAATAATAAAATGAAATTATACAATTGTTTGCGACAGCCCTAATTATAGATTCCCAAAAAAAAATAGTATTCTATAACAGAAAAGGAAAGGTTCAACATCATTATTTTTATATTCCCATAAATATATATATATATATAAATGTATACATTTATAATTCAAGTATAAACTGAAATACCAGTTTTTGAGATTAAACAATTTTAAGCAAATCATAATATATAGAAAATCTATGTATGATGGCAATTAAGCGGTGTTTAGTTAATTCTTACCCTTCAAAGCCTTGAAGACAAAAGTCACAATGGTAACAGAATAATTGTAAAACTGATGTTAAAATGATAAAATGATTATAAGCTATGATATGAACGACAAAGCACAATGATTATGAACCTTGGATATGGGTTATACTGCTGGTCTCCATAAGGGTCCTCTCTCGCATCGTCCATGGGGAGCATTTGAGGATATTGATGGAATGTTGATGATGATGCATCAGATCTTCGCTGGCTTGGTCTGAATTTACACAAATACATCACAATGAACAGGGAAACCATCACAGGAAGATAACATGGAGTAAATGAAAGAGTAAAAACGTAGGCAGTAAAGAATTAATAGAAATAGTGTTACTGACAATGACAATAATATGATTTTCAATGGTTTTTTTAGACTGTGTCCGCTCTCATTATGACAAATATTCATCGCTCCACAGAAGGTGTCTAATTGCGTAGGAATAGTAGGTAGTTTATTGCTCTCTATACACCATGTTTTCAGGATTGGATAGATATAAAAACGTCACAGAAATCCAAGTTTTTGGATACAAATCCATAAATAAATTGAAACAATGTTTTGACAATTTTAATCAATGAATAACCCAAATAGGAACATAACTTCAATCAAATAAAAGGGTATATAAGTATAAGTAGTCTAAAAATAATAAAAAAAGATATAATTTAATATGTAATTAATGGCAACAATTACGTTTGATTTTTAATGGTTCAAAGAATATTCCTGGAGAATATTATGAATGACCTTTGAGTGAAATGAATTAAATTAGGTGTAGGTATAATTAAGTTATTTTATTATTGATAATAATATCAACAAATTGTCTTTGTTGAATGATTTATGTACTCAAACACTGAATTCAAATGGAAAACTGTAATAAAAAAAATATACCATTTACAGTAACATATATTACGTCAAGATGGTGACCTAAAAGTGCACCATGACATTTGAAGTTTTTAAAAAAAGCTAAATGAATGAGAAGTGTAAACAAAGAAATCAAAGTAACCAACAATCACGAAAACAGAAATAGAAAATGAGATGAAAAATTTGCGATAACGATAAGTTATACCTTTGAGACATTTCATCGACAACATAAAAGTCGGGAGTCCATCCGTCCATGAAGACTGGTTGGTACGGTGGTACTGGGGTTTTCCATTGATCCCTGGTAAAAAGAAATATTGTCACAATACATTAACTATATCAGGGTTTCATGATGTTTTTAACTTGCAACCCTGAGAAGCTTTGGGAAATTTTGGTTATTCATATACCTAGAAGAGAATGATGGAGTAATTTATTGCAAACCATGAAAACAAAACTTACCATGTCTTAAAAACGTCAGGTGATAATCGAAGAATAAATTACAATATTATGTTAGCCCTAAATAATAATTTTATGTATACAAACTTTAAAACTATAAATTTGTGTATTATTTACTGGATAATAATTAATTATGACAGGTACAAGATTAAATACAAAGGATGTATATTCTTGTTTTGATATTATTTTAGTAACACGTTAGTATTAGTCAAATAATTAATGACTACAAATATTAATACAAATAATATACCTTGGTATAAGCCACGCATCTCCAAGCGAATGCCACAATTCAGTTTCCTTTGAAGTCACACAATTGACGAGTAAGTTGACTGTTTCTCTAGTGAGCAGCGGTTGAATAACTCGAGTCGCTAATCTCGGTTCAGCGCATCCATCATGCGATGCGTCCACAATAAGAGCTGGCGAGGAAAGGAAATATATTTAAATTCTTTAGTTAATATTTCTAACATTTCCTAATGAAAAATGTATTTTTGATTGCTGGTCATTGTAAAATTAGTTTATATCGAAAGTCCACAAATAATTAAACTATTTATACTGCTGTATTACTTAGAATTGAACTTCTAGCATATGGCAATAGAATAAATTAAGTACCACATTTTTTCTACACAATAGATAGCTTTAAATATAAATTAATGTATTTAACAAAAGTTTAAAAAAAAAATCATTTACCCAGCGGCGTGAAGAGGAAATGCACTAATTCTGGTGCATTAGGGTCATGAATATGAGCTTTGAGTTTAGCAAGCAGGTTAAAGGACAGCTTAAACTTTTGGAATATGTCATAAAATTCAGGTTCAGGTGGTGGTCTTGTGCGAAGGGCGAGCATTCCCTCGCCCGGATCTGATTGCTTCTTAGATTTGCGGGTCCTGGAAAACATTTCAAATATGTCAGTAAAAAAGATATCCCTATTAATAGAGAAATTTTAAAACATTCAATTATGTTAAATTAAAGTAACGCTTATGAAAATAAATGAATTTATTAAGGATTCCTTACTTGAATTGTATACGAACTGGTTAAAAATCAGTTGCCTTATTTCTCGCGTTAATAAAGGTAAAAAAAATAATATATTAAAGTTAGCTCATCTTATTCAAGATCAAATGTGGGATGCACGTAGAAGAATATAAAATCATTACAAATAGCTATGCCTTTTTGGATAGAAATCCATCAATCAGTTAGAAATGAATTTACGAATGTCTCCTTTTGGGATTCTAAAACCACTCGTCTTCAAGACCAGCTGTTAAATAAATATTGTATTATCCATAAAAAGTCTAACTCATAATATTTATAATAAGCTCTGCAGTGTTTTTTTTTCAATTTAGATAGAATTTAAATAATATAATCAATCAAAATTTTTGTGATAAAAATATTACACCTTCTTAAGAGAGGTATCCAATATTGCTTTATATAATAATATATGTATTACTATTGGACACCTTTTTCTTTTCTTTGTGAAAACTTTTAAATTTTTTATTATAAAATCATGACAGGCATATGTTACCTTCTTCGGCGTTCCAATTCTCTGCTAGCTGCCGCAGCATGTTGTAAGCGAGCTATAAACTTTTCAATGTCATCAAAACACCTGAAAGAAATTTTAAGTTATATGTACCAACATTTTAATTATCATATTAAAAAAATGTTTCAGTAATGCTTCAATGATAAAAAAAAATTATAACTCCTACCTGTTGAGTATTGCGATATCTTGTTCGTAGAGTTTATCAGAGGCGGTACTGGATGTTTCATCTTCATTGTGACCGTGAGGAGCTACTTCTGAGTCAGAGCCAGGGTCTCGATAAGATAAATAAGGTATCTAAATATTTAAAAAAAAATCTTATTAAAACATGGTGGAATAATATTATTATTTCACTGCATAATTATTTAGAACTCGAAAAATGATACATACAATAATAAAAATACTCCATTCAAATAATTTGTGTGGTAAAATAAAAGCGTTTTATTAATTATCGTAACCTATATCCTGTCAAATGTTTTATTTGAGTTTGGGAACATTATTTCCTTGTAAAAAATATTGATCCTGCAAATGACGAGTTACCTGATTTCTCTTGCCCCTATCTCCTCCGACCTCCCTTTCTCTGTCTCTTTCTCTTTCCATAACAAAGTCCCTATCATCAGGTTCATATCTCTCTTCCCTGAGTGCTGACTGACTGATTCTGCGAGCATTTGGGTTGCCGCCTCTGAAATTAGCCATAACAGTTTCATATATATCTTTTATTAAATGAAAATTTTTAGAATAATTGACAGGATACATGTATAACTTTTGTAATTAAACTTTTTTACGAGGTTGACACATCCACCCTCTTAGCCTTTTAGCTGCCGTAGATTATAGTTAATAGTAATTACCTAGCACGCCAGCTATAATTTGCAACTATTAATTTAATTAGTTATTGACGAGATAACTCGTCTCTGGCGTGTTGAGCACGAAAAAAAATACGAGATATCTCGTCTGTGACAGCCAAGGCAGAATGAATTAAATATATATATATTTAGAAATTTAAAAAAAAGTGGTAATTTAATTTAGGGAATATAGCAATAATTTTTACATATTAAACATTTAAGGATAATTTCAATAATCATCTATTTTTCTCTGAACATATTATTATTATGCCTGTGAAATTTCTGTCAACAAGGAAGATATCGTCGTTGCGCCTATGTGTCTTTTTCAAAATTTTACAGGAGGCAAAAACAGTCTGATTTAAAGTCGGTCCCCCATAATATCAATATATCTTTTAAAGCAGTTCCAGAATACGCTTTATTATAATCCTTATTTGTTTTTTGGTATAGTTTGGTGTTTTTAAATTATTTTTTGTATAGTCAATTAAAATTGTGTCTTTTTTACACACAAACGCACATAAATACCACATAGCTGTTTTTTTTTCAAATGCATCTCCTGAAAAATGAATTTGACATACACATATCCGGTTTTGAGGAATTATTATTAATTTTTTGGTGCAAAGCTTCGATTCTGTGAAAAATATGCACATAGCCAATTTTTAAGGCGCAACGACGATAGGCCTTTTTTAATGTTATTGTTGTTAGTAATGAATGTTTCACAGTTTATATCAAATAATTACTTTTCAGTTAGCAGCAGTTCAAAGTATTTACTTTTACACTAAAAACATTATTCCATAATATAAATTCATAGTGTACAACAAAACTTATGTAAACAAATACAAAACAGCATTTATACACATTTTTAATACAAAAGTAAATAGCAATATTATAATTGATCATTAAATATTTTGAATATAGAAATATATTTGTTACCTAATTCGGTTGAGGTCAACAACTAAGTCCTGCGCATCAACATTATGACATTGAAAAATGTGCATCTCAGAGAAAGTGCCAGCTTTGCCACTAACAATAAAGGCCAGAATGTTGTTGTACATCTCCATTGGATCGCTAGATGTGAAAGCTGTCGGTTCTTGGATTGACGAGCACGGATAACGTTCTATCGTTGTCTAGAAAAATAACAACATTTTCAAACAAATAAGTAATAATACACATTGAAGTAAATTATAGCAGAAATTATTATTTTTCAATTTTTAAAAATAAATGACGATTCATCTTTCGTTATGAATATAATAAGTAAAACATTAGACAGTTTAACCCTTTTATCTCCAGGTTATTAAAAAGTCTCACAGAGCAAATCTATCTGTTAGACATTTACAGAAACAATAACACAGGATTGCAATGTTTAGTATAAATTATAATTGTCTTTTGTATTGCAGTGGAACCTCGGTTTATCTTTTCATACATGCTCTTAAGAAAACGACAGATTCGAGGAAACAATGAATGTATCGCCAGAGCAATAAAAACTTATCGTTAAATGCGTTAAATGCGGTAAATGATGAAAGCAAGAATGATAGATCGCAGTTGCAATGTATACATAAAAAATAGTACCAAGAGATCGGCGCTGTGAAGTTGCTTTGAACAATCTCAGCGGTAGATTGACACTTAGGGACTATTTATCTATCAAAGCTATCGGTATCATTTTAGTGGGATGGTTATTTTATCGATTGATGCTACACAGATGAATAATAGATCACTTACTGTTGTTTCATGATCTAAAATAAGCACCCAGTCGTCATCCAGGCAAAGCTGCATCTTTTGTGACCAAATACCTAGAAAATAAAACATATTTTATACAACTTAAGAAAAGTAATTGGTGCAACTTGATTATTTTAGTTTTTTAATTCTATAAAGAACATTTTCTGCTATAATTTTATTACCGTTGGTTTTTTCTAACTGTAGTAGCTTTCTCATTCCATCAGCAGGGTAAATAATACCAGTCTCTCTGCCAACTGTGAAGGTAGCAAGATGCTCGGCCATGTATATTGGCCGTCTGGAATTGTTTGCATTTTGACTGCCTCCTGTACTGCTCGGTCCAGTCAGGGAATCCAGATACTGTTCCTGCTGTTGCTGACTACAATGAGAAAGGTATATTACGTGACACTTTTATGATTTAATAAAGTCTATTCTGGTTTATTCAGAACAGCAGTCGGTATATAATTTCAATACAATAATCATGATGTGTCATTCGTTCCAGTCCATCGAAAGCAATGAGTTCCTAAGTCGGGCCCGGTAAATGTCTTCGGTTGTAGTCCACTCTAATATGTTTTAATTTTAAACCTATAGCCATGATTTTACCAAAACAGTTCTTTAAACATGCTTATAAAACATCTTCAAATATGGTAAAGAGATAATTAAGTATTTCGACTGAGGGTGCTTGATGGAATTTCAATATCAAATTTGAATTGTTTGAATTTTGTACTTTTCCATGAGTTTTGTCGCTAACGACCCGGGTTTCGCCTTTCGGCATCTTCATTCATTCCAAGTGCACGGATGTACTTGAACTGACGCGTAGTAAACAGTTTGTATCGTTTATAAACAAAAATATAAGTAGATCACTAAGTTATAAGGCTATTAAAATGTAAATTAGCGAAAATTGAATGTATACAATTTTCAATGGATTAAGTGGGTTTGTTATAATTATGGGGATTTTTCGAAAATATTAATGACCAGATAATAACATAGGAATGTTTAAAATAAATCTAGGGTTTTATCCGACCTATTATTAATGAGTTGATTTGTTTTTAAGCCTTTGAATTAATATTTGAATTGATAATTAAATTATTTTACCAAGAAATCTTAGAGATTAATCGAGCTCAGCTTAACAGTTTGCCAATTTTAAATGAGCAATATTATCTACCGAATTCCCCATTGTTGTACCCCTTTTAAATAATTGTCATTTTATTAATAATTCAAGCACTTGCTATCATTAAATATTAATTCAAAGGCTTAAAAACAAATCAACTCATTAATAATAGGTCGGATAAAACCCTAGATTTATTTTAAACATTCCTATGTTATTATCTGGTCATTAATATTTTCGAAAAATCCCCATAATTATAACAAACCCACTTAATCCATTGAAAATTGTATACATTCAATTTTTGCTAATTTACATTTTAATAGCCTTATAACTTAGTGATCTACTTATATTTTTGTTTATAAACGATACAAACTGTTTACTACGCGTCATTTCAAGTACATCCGTGCACTTGGAATGCCTGAAGATGCCGAAAGGCGAAACCCGGGTCGTTAGCGACAAAACTCATGGAAAAGTACAAAATTCAAACAATTCAAATGGTAAAGAGAGATAGAAATAAATTCAAAAATTTCTAATAAAAATATAAAATAGTACTGACTACAGTACTCATGACCAACGTTCCCGCTAAGCTGTGCGTGCGGCCGCGCACCAGTTGGGAAGCCCTTGCGCACTCATTTTAGGCTGGCGCGCACTACAAGACAGTTGTCCAATCAATATTTGATCGGTCCGCGCAGCTTATCTCTTGTCTTAAGAGAGAACATTGCTCATGACCATAACGAAACAGCTCACTCGTCTTTTTTTTACCTTATACTAAAATGATAGTGTACGTACGTACGAAATTTCAACAATTGACAAAATCCTTAGCAATAAAGATTTTTGAATTTTATTTACACCATCAAGGGTGTTAACAATATTTCAGTAGAGTTCAAGTATCGAACTTTTCAGTTGAATGTTTGCGTATTAGTGAAAGAAAAAAAAAACAACTACCTAATACCACTTAACATCTTTCCCATTATAATGTACAAATCTTTACATACATCAGGGTGTTTTTGCTTAGTGTATAAAGACTAAAGAGATTCACATGTGCTCGTTGGGTACTTACTTATGATGCCGAGAACTATTGCTGTTATGCATGGGAGACGGGGGTGGTTGCATGGAGTCTCTTCCATATGAACCTCCATTGTTACCACTTTTCAAGGCCATGACGTTGGAGTGGCCTTTGAGGTACTCTGCTTGTGTCCAACGGCTGACCAAGTCTTACCAGACTATCTGAAAAATAATAGCAACATAAGTATTAACATTATCTATATAATAACTGTGAAATGTTTTTGCTATTAACTTCTATTCTTTTTAACCATGCACTGAACTTGAGCACGGAAAAATTTGGTACCTCTATAAATAATGATTTATTATTTTTAAAATCTAATTTCTAAATCAAAATTTTCTGCAAAATATAATTTGTTATCTAAATGAGAGCATATCAAATAAATATTTATCAAATTCAGTGATGGTATTCAAGGAAATATGTATTAATTAATACCTGTAGCTTTAATAGAACTCTTTATCTTATCAAATCATAAATTGAGGTACCCCTTATATATGAATCAGAATTGACTGTTATGTACTATATAAGGAAAATTTTTGATACACCAATATATATTTAAAGTTATCTAGAAGTTTTATTGATCAAAAAAAATAACCGTCATTTATTTTATTAAAAAAAAAAGCTGCTAGGACTCATTTTCTTAAAATAATTATTGAATTAATGTATACTAATGAAAAATGTTTTAAAAAAGGTGTTAATGATCAAAATAGGTATGAAAAAGTAACAATCACTTCACTAATATTACAATATTAATTTCTTCTTAACTTGTTTATAAGCTTGTTTTTTTTTTATCGTGTCTGCTCCCAAGGTGGAGTATATGGACTTCTTATTGAGTTTCCTGTAACACGTTTCTACAAGAACTGCTTTTTACTCAGTCGCTCAACGTCTTTTAGAGAGTAGCGATAGAAAGACAGGACTAGTGGTTAGCTAATCGCTCTCGCTACGCCCCGTTTAAGATTATCCACCTATAATTACTTTCAAGGTGTCAAATATCAATTCTTGGTGGAATGGCTATATAGTATTAAGAATCAACACAAACAATTGTTTTTGTTCTAATTCCACGTTTTTATAAAGATCAAGACCAATTTCAACTGACTTGAGTTGTATTTTAAGTGTTTTTAATGTATAAATTGGCAATTAAAAAGGTATGTGAAACATTTTCAATGGTCATTCTATCCTGTCAATAATGACATATCGCTTTATTTAGTTTTTTTAAAAAAAACCGAAACATAATTCATTTATGATTTTTGAATCTTTGGATTTCAATTTGTATGTACTTGATAGGTTTTCGAATAAATTCACAGACCTGCAATAGACAGACTACTCTTACAAGAGTGGGTTATAAGTCAATTGCTTCTCGATTCTTTTAGTAAGAATGTCAATAGTTTAATTCACCTAAGAAGAAAGATTATAAATTCTATAAAAGATTATTGAACAAAGGAAAAACTATTTTATGACCCAGTCAATGATAGGTAGATAATAAATCTTTTTTTATCAATGCTGTAATTTGTCTCTTTATATTAAAAGATAAGACTGAGGATAAACAACTCTATGATTTATTTGCAAAGAATGTGGCAAAAGGTATGTCATATAAATTTGATGTCAGATATTGACACTTCAATATGATAACATAAAAGAAAAATATACACACAATATTTAAGAACCTTTATGATTTTGATTATGATGAATTGTTTACTGTGAGCAATACGCAGGAATGTAATGGTCATTGACGGATCCAAGGAGAATTTATTTTCCATTTTTGTAATTTATTAAAACATTTTGTTAAATGAGCTCTTTACTTGCTAAGTTTGCTGTTTTATAGAATACATACTTAACCCTCCAAGGACGAGCGTCACCATATGGTCACAGTAAACACTGTTGTCTATTGATCCCACTATTCATCCTTTTTCTACCTGAATATCGGTGTTTTCACTCATATTTGGTTAAGAAGGGTACAGACTTCAGTTAGTCATCAGCTGCAGGGACAGAAACGGCCACCAAAAGCACATGCGATTTTTTGAATTTCCGTTTTTTTTGATGGACTTTTTGAAACTGTTAGTTATTTTTTTATCAAAACATCAAATTATTTACAGTTTTTTTTTTAATATATTTGTATTGGAATTATGTTGATCTAAAGAGGTCAAATTGTAAATATTTTTAAAAATTTCACGTTTAGATATATTTCAACTACGAATGTTTGCGTGCCCATACGGTGACGCTGGTCCTTACTACTGTCCGTACGCAATACTACACGGTAATAAAAGGATGAGAATGATCATATAGTCATGCGGGGTTTCTATATAACGACTTGGCGTTTTTTTTATTTATTAATTTTTGTTAGGAATAAAAGTTATCCGTGACTTCAATATGGCTCAAAAAAAATATATCGAAAAAAAGCTCATCTCTGGAGGGTTAATTATATATTGAATATTTTTATATAGATAAATTTTTAAATAAATTATTTTTTAATGTATTATTTATGTATCATGTTTATTTTGAGTTTGAGCCGGACGAAATATATTCTTGTTGGAATCCTACAAGAATTTAAAAAAATCAATATTTCACATGCGTAAAATATTTATATATGTATTACAAATCAGGGGTCAGATTTAAATCGTTGAAGGGCAGTAGTTTGGTGATAGCTGATCTAGACGTTTCTAGAAGAAAAAGTGTGGCTACCCCTGACATACACTGTATAATGACGTTTTTGTTTCTTCTATCGCGTATTTTTTGTAATGTCAAATATTTTTTTTAATTTTTTTTTTAATAAAAAAAAAATATTTGACATTACAGCTTACGCCAATGCGTCAAATATTTTTAAGTTGAAAGATCATATGAGATATACTCGATGAGAATTTTTGAAAGTCACATGAGATAAACTCAAGAATTGACTTCACAAACACCCATGTCTTGGACCTCAAATTAAAATTGAAAAAAATCCAATTTTGACATTGACCTTACCGGGAATCGAGCCCAGACCCACCTGATTGTAAAGCAAGCTCTAACCAACTAGACCACAGCGGGCGACGACGACGACGCGGGTATCTATCATCAAGGCCGGCGCCACCATACAGGCGAAATAACCGCCTAGGGCGCAAGCCATAAGAGTGCGCATAAATGAAGGAGTAAATTTTTATTTTATACTTTAATAATATTAAATATGTATGCAGTGAGCTTCAAGCAGTAGCTCGAAAACAAAAAGTCTTTGCCATCACATAAAGTACTGCTCTATATAGTGTAACAAAATATTGAACGATAGTTCAAAAAAGGTCCCAATTTTTTTATATTTTGGCAATTCCGCAAATTCCTGGGTTTTTGAAATTGGAATTCTTGGAAAAGCTTAAAAAAGGTCTTCCAGGATTTCAAAATCGCCAAGCAAAAATTTCTCAATCCCGAATCTCGAAATTATACACGATTTTATGGTAAATGTTGCCTAAGGAGCCAAATAACCTCGCGCCGGCACTGTCTATCATACAATTGTTTTGACAGTAGTAAACATGAAGCAAGATCACCAGACGGAGAAAATTGTTTCACATAGAGAAGGCTATATCTTATAAAGAAAAATAAAATATATTATAAACATAGTATAATAGATATTGTATTAAATGATCTGTTGTTTATTGGTAAATAAATTCAATAAACAATGTAGGCAGTAAGATAAGGTCTTCACTTTATTCAATGCCGTTCACGATGACTAAATACATAATAATTGATCGTAATTTATGCTCACGATGTATTATTTATTTTTGTATGCATTTTCGCAACTTTTTAACGCCTACTCTTGATAAATAGACACTTCCTTTGAATCAATCTTTCAAAATTACGATTACTATTTGACGTGGGAATGCTAAATTGCACTAAACAATTGTTTCGCAAGGAAATCGTCATTATTCATTTACTCGAAGAAACGAAGACTTGAGGTGCCTAAAGATAAAATGCGGATTATACTCATTAACACGACAAATATTTACACAAATAAATTACTCGATAAACATCATCACTACACAGATATTAATTGTAAAATGGAAGTGTTTTTTTAATATAAGTTATCTAGATATCTCAGAACTTCTAGGGCTGAAGAAAAGAGTTTTCTTATTATTTTTTCGTACCCCTTTTATATTGTACATACAATATATCACATAAAAAATACATTACGAAAAAATCTTGTTTCAACTTTGAGGTACTTTTAATTTTATGTATTATAAAAGCGAATTTTCTTAAATGCCTTTGTCAAAAACATATTCCACTTGCCTTCAGATATTAATGTACCTTCGATATTTTCCGGTTGAAATGTGTGTATATCTTTTCTTACTTAATTCGCGAAACCTCATTTAAGAAACGCTACTGTTGATCCATAGCCCCCGACAGCTTTAAGGAGTAGCGGTGGGCTGCCAATACGTTAACAAAGCGCTCGCTTAATCTCAAAGCAATTCTCGGTGTTCTGGGGAAGGAGTGATTTATTTATCACTCCTATGCAATTGTATTTAATACTTCAATTAGCAATCGATTGCTACGTAATACACTTATAATATGTAACAATATGCAATGTAAATGGCTAAAAATATATTACTGTTAATACTGAAGCTGTTGTAGATAATATATAAGTTAGAAATCCACATCAATACAAAAAAAATGTGCAAAATGTGTTTTCTGTGCAACGCATTCCTTGTCAAAGAATTTTTTAAACATCGATATTTTTTTAAATATTATTTATAAACAAGAAAACATCACTAATTACTCTGTTTTATCTAAAAACTTATCGTAATAATAAATTTTGACTCATACCTAATACATACTATAATGATATTAATAATTAGCACACGTGACATTTTTAAATTCCAAGATAAGATACTTTTTAACAATGGTTAACAAATGCTGACATAAGATATAAATAATAAACGATATTCACAACAAAAAAGTTTTTTGACGTACAAAAGTACATGCTATTCTCAATAATCATTAATAATGCAATTATTTATCCTTGTTACTGAAATTGATTGCTGAATAGTCTTTTGTTGCAAAAAATAGCAACCTTTTAGTCGTCTTAGCAAACGTAGTGAAAAAAAGCACAAATGTAAGATTCGCCACGAATCACTTGCCTTCCCAATCCAACGCTGCTTTGTCAATAGTAGACACAATGAGCAAATGAATGGTTCGTGGATAATCTTGTTTTATTCTAACTAGACTGATTATTTTTATTTATTACGTAGTAATACGACTAATGAATGAATGGAGAAAGACCGAATCGGAAACGGTAAAAAACTAGTAGTGCTCGACTCACACCTAAGTGACTCATTCCCTATGTTTCACTTATATCGTATTATTTTATTTTCATCACCCGGCGACGCCCCAGGGCTTCGCGCCCTTGGCAAATGTTCCTTTGCCAATGCGTTGCGACGGTCCTGTATATGCGTAACGTTTACTCCAAACGGTGCAACCAAAGATGTAAAAAAACTTATAATGCTTGTGAGCGTAGACGACGAACCATTTACCTTCCTGGTACCGCAAAACCACAAGCAATAGCGTATTTTCTCTTTCTCAAATGCGTTTTTTTCTTGTGTTCTTCAGTTAACAGTTTTTTAAAAACTCTATTTACTTTAAGGCCACCGAAATCTTTTAAGTGAGCCTCTAAATCTGGCCCTGGTAATGAGGATTCCCTGTCCGCGGAGTTCGGAACAACTTTATATAGGTAGTGTAAGTTTTGTCAAATTTGTGTGGAATATGAATCAAACATTTTTTTATAAAAAACTAAAACCCGACGAGTACCATGAATATTTTTCAAGGGCGGATATCCTCTAAACTTGAATTGTCTAGGAGTGAAACAATAAAGAATGTTTTTTCATCATTTATGTGTCATAATAGAAACCGGGTGTTTTAAGTCATAAATTTAGTTTGGTGAGATCTCCGTTGAAAAGTATTTATTATACAAAACTAGTATACTCTTAGCGTGTTTAATTTTAAAATATTTGTATGCGTATGCACGTTAGCTAAAGCAGTGAAACACCTTTTTTCATTTTTTGTAGGAATCGACAAAAAATGTAAAGAGGGAAAACGTAGAATACCCACCGAAATTGTTTTGTTTTATATTTACTATAAATTAAACAAAACTATTTCTAGACAATAAATTGATTTTAAGGTTAAGTCGTGAACATCATCGATGCTTGTAAAATAGCTTTAAATACACGTAATTCACCTTAAAATGTACGTAACTTATTATTTCAGAAACGAATTTCGAGACATAAAAACGTTAAACTGGGTAAAAATGTATTTAAATGAAAAGGGCTTGAAGAAATTGCACCGAAAAAGTGAGAACACGTGAATACCGGGTACTTTTAATCAGGGTTTTACTATACTTTAAATTATTTGCAGTTTCCAAGATTGCTTAAAAGTAATGGAAAGTCATACATGATTATTTATACCTATATGTATACAAATTTCTTTTAAATTGCCCACTGTCAGTATTATATTAAAAAAAATAAAACACTAATTTGGACTAATAATACTTTTATGTTAAATGGTCAGGATCGATTTCGGTCATGACGAGCATTATCAACTGATCTGTTGAATGGTTATTGAATGGATTGTATTATTCAACTAGCGATTAATTATATTATATATATTAATTATTATTAATTAAATATTTAATCTGACGATATAGCGCTTCTGAAAACCAAAATCACAAATAGGAAAAATATAAATTGAATTATATTGTAGAGCTATTTCAATTTAAAATTTACATTTACAGAAATAAATGAATATTGAAGGTGCTATAGCACAACAAATGATCTCTGCGTCGCGAATTGTAATATTTCTGGGATTTAGGGAGTTAATAAAATACTTTGTTAAGTTCTCGATTCAATGATTAACCCCAAAGTTATCGAGCTCGGTGGTTACCCGATTAAGAACCTTCTTTAAAATATTATTTTCTCCGCGGAAAATTAAAAAGAAATAGACCAATTTTCACAGAGATTTCAATTGTATTCCAATCATGTTTTTTATTTTATTCTAAACATATCAAAAAGTTTTCCAAAGTTTAGAAACATTTTATAACTAAAAAAACATTCGGTTCACCCGGTATACAGTTTGTTTATCAGTCGGAAGCCATTTCCTTTAAGAGATATAGCAGGCGTCGTTGCTTGAATAATTAATTTAAAAAAAAAACAATCACTGTCTGTTACAAATCAAAGTTTGACTGCTAAAATTCAATAAATAATATTTATTGAGTGGAATTTCTATAATTTAATATAAACACTTGTATCTGGGCTCATGTAAATTGTAATTTGGCTCAGATTGAGGGCTTTCGGTTCGACTGCATTTTATTGTCCGGAATTGCCTTTATTTAAGTTTGTTTTGGTTATTTTTTAGCGATTGTACTTAGAGTAATGTATATTTTATATGTATTTATACATTTTAAAAATATTCAGAATCTTACATTTTTGTTAAATTTCGGTCTCAAGACCTAGTGGCAAAACTGTCAGGCTTACTCCTATCCATGCTTGTGTGGTCAAGGATTCAAACATCTGAATGGAAAATTTCATTATTTTATTTGAAATAAAAACGATAAAAAGTACCAGAACTCACATGTCAAGCTTTTTATTAAAGATTTTTTTTAATCCATGCTCGTTCCAAATGTGAAGCTAATGAAGATCTTAGCAGAAGTTTTTTTACGAGAACTGATTGTTACTTAGTTACTCAACCTCTCTTATTTCGAAGATAGAAGTCGTTAAACAATATAACAAGCATTATACATCAGTTTCTCACCACAGAGTAAGTATATGCATCTGGTATTGTTTTGTATTATGACATTAATTTATGAGTGTTACGTAATGTACCGACCCGATACATTACGTAAAACAATGAAATAAGATTAAGACTACGGTTTTCAAGGAAAAAAATGATTTTTTTCTAAGCAAAATAAAAATAAAATTTTGCGAATGTTGTTTTGAAATATTAAAAATGCCGAGTAAAAGGGTGCCGGAACGCCGTTCCACCGCGTTTCATAGGAAAAAAAGTCCTGTAAATAAATAATAATTCAAAATGCATCCTATCTCACGCACACACTTATCATTATTTAAATCCAAGACATGTCTAACCCAGCATTAAATAAGATTGTAATACCAATTTACAATCAGCTCTTTTTCAACAGCTTATTCAAAAATCCACTAAAATTCTATATGAACCATATCGAGTGTATACGTGGTTAAAAATAATATAGTATTTATGCATAATATACATCATTTTATATCATTAATTTTTTAATCTACTATTCACATACATACGTTATTTTCTATTTAGTTACTTTGTATTTAAAATAATAATCAACATTTTCAATGTAGAAGTATTCTGAAACACTAACATCATGATACTTTTATGTGAAAATGATTCATTTTTTGTCATTGAGTATCGCAATGTCAGAACTTACTTTGGGTGGATGCGGTGCAAGCTACCACGCACAAAATTGTCTATGCAAAAATCATTCGTTTTTTTTAATTCGAAATTATGGCAGGTGCCAACAATTATTGCTGGCACACTGTTGACTTGCAATACGTGTTGCAAAATAATATTTATCGACTTAGATACTTTTCTACTAGTTGTTTAAATTAAAAGCAAATAGGCTCTTTTCTTCCATTGAAATATGCTATACCCATGCTGAAATAATTGCACCCGCATTTGTTTATTATTACCACACCTACCATTGCATACTTGTTTGTGGTTTACCGATAAAATATTATTACTAAATTCACACGTGAGCTACCTGTATATTACTAAACATTTAACTGTCATTTAAAATATAAATTGTCGTGTGGGTAAATAAAATGTACAACTTCAAAAAACATCGTAAATAGTATAAAAATGAAATACAAGATGCCAACGTAAATTTCATATATGGAACATTGTGCGAAATAAAAGAATGTCGCGTATTAGTTATTTTTTTGCCGAGGAAAATTTTGGCCGGCTACCCACAAGAAAAATTTATCAATAACTTGAATAACATAATAGTTTTCGGAAAAATCAACAGGACCTAACGAGGTAAAAAAAAATCTAAAATAAAATTGTTTTGCATATTGCACAATGTATATTATAGATAAAAAGTTTATCACTTATTTACGCGTGAGCAATCTGACAGAAGTTGATACGTCATTTGTTGTTATCGTATTCAAGGAACAACTGTTCGTGTGTAATTTAAAAAAATAATCAGGTAAATATTTTTGATTTTTTCAAGAGAAATTTTGCGTCACAATATTGCTAAGTGAACTCTTTTTTCATTTTTAATAATCCTCTTTATAGTCGTGTAAAATAATTAATTAATTGGTGGTCATCTTTGACAGAAAAAATGCTAAAAACGTGTAACTACAAATAAGCATCGATTATGCGGTTCAAATATACAATATTCGATCGATTCGCCATTATTTATGAGTTAAAGTGAAATCAAAAAATAGGTGACAAATTGACAGCTAAGTAAAATGAAATTTATTTTGATACCAGTGCCCTATTTCAGGTCACCTATAATAGATAATGTATTTGTAATTCTGGCAACATGCATTTCGATAAATGATTTTTAATCTTGGAAAAAAATGTATTGTTCCGTTTATTGAAAATATTTTTTTAAACAACTGCAATTGTTTCGATATTCCAAATGAATTTCCGTTTGTTGCTTATAATCCCGAAATGCCCACTAGTAGTAGGTAGACATTTTGCCAATTATTTATCAGATAAATGAAAATACAAATAAATATAATATTTTATGCACTGCTGTTTTCCAATCCAGCCCTGTGGGCGTACAATACCACCCGGGCCCTATTGACAAACTACCAAGAGTTATTTCATTTGTAGAAATAATATAATAACATCAAATAGATACAAGAATCTAGTATCAATTGCCCAAGGCATTTAATATTATATTATGTTGGGTAGAAAGTAAAATGTTGATACCAATGGAATGCAAAATGAACTGTGGAATGTCAAAAATGTTAGCGGCCTCTACTTCGCCATACACACCCAAAAATATTTCCATCCTACGACAGCGCTCAAGCCGTGGGCCGCGATCACTTTGAATGCGCAAGATATCTGCGAGCTATATATATTATAGCTAACGAGGTAAGTGAATTAAAGAGCAATTACTCCATGTATCGCCCCATTTCTGAAAAATTAATGTTTCTGACGAGTCGCGGAACTGTATTGTCTTCTCTAAATCACACAACCAGCATGCTAATGGTGATTGTACGATATGTAAAGAACTACAACATTTCAAATATCGATATATGCCAAGTAGACTCAAGTAAGTTCAGAAAAAAACTACTTAATATATTTTTAAATAACTTATTATTCTGTTTGTTCTGCTTTGTGTTGCGAATGCGATTATGCTAAAAAATGTATGTTTGTCTCTTATTTTGATAACTCGAAGTAATCTTTTTGCACAGGTTATGTGTGAATATTTATAAATGTCTGTCTAATTATAAATTAGACCTAACCTCATATGAGCCAACTGTTTATTGGACCACTAAGACACACTTAACTTCTAAAATCCGAAGGCCCTTACACAGGTTTGGGTTAGTAGCCATTAATCATACTACCATTCATTATCCGAGTTCAAATACTGTGATTTTTTCAAGTATGTCATGGAATGAAAGGAATTTTATCAATATACTTATCTTATCACACTATTCTTTTACGAATTTATGTCTAGAGAATAAAGTTAATTTGGAATCAAATGTTTTTAGGCCAATAAAGCCAACAATAGGTCGATTATCTGTCACGGTTTATTATCAATCAGCAAAATATTATTGGGGGTAATATATAGAACATAGTTTGCAATAATGACGAGCTTATTTTGACGCAATCATTTGAAAATATCTCACTTAAAAAGATGTCTTTGTGACCTCCACCTGTTGATGACTAAGTTTGGCACGTGTTTCTGTCTTTGAAAATCATCTTTCGACAAAATTTTAGTAAAGATCACGTGGGTGCAGGACTTAAATTGTATGATTTGGGTGGGTTTACGGAGAAACGAAATGACATGCCGTAAGGTAAGAGTGAAGGGAGGGCGGTGGATAAGGAGTCACTCGTTCTCTTCTATTCAAATTACTATTGAATTTTCCAAAATTCTAAGCTTATTGCCTTTTGAAACTTCAGTAAATAATCATGCTTACTGCAATAATCTCTTAAATTCAATTATGTTGTTATGACTAAGATTACAATCAATGTGTTTTACAACTAATAGAATCATGTAATCGTGGTGAGTTCATTGGCTGTATATGTTTATTTTATTTCAATGCACAACATTATTAAAAATAGATATCATACGCATATATATATCCATACTATGAAAAACGCCATCTTTTCACAATACTAAATGATTATAAAAAAGGGGTAAGGTCTCCTTGAACATTTGACAGCCATAGCCAATGTTGCCTACAATTTAGTACGTCCATACTGCCTACTAACTTGTTGATCATTCATGACGTCTATTAGGAACGCTAAAAAATGTCGACAAATCAAATGTATATTTCATAAATAAAAACCAAAACTTTATTCTGTTTAGTAATAATTAACAAAGTTTTATTTAGAGACTTGAATGACATTAACTTTTGTCGGTTATTTCCAATTTTTATGAATACGCCCTATGCAGGTAGGTATTCAAGATTCATGTTACTTAATAACTCTGTTGAAACTTATGATAGATGTACATTTGTACAGTTTCGACAATTTAATCGATTAATTGTTACTTAGCACGCAACAAAAGTGGGAAATTCAGTTGAAAAACTTTTCTTTTTGCGAATAATTGCGAGAAGCAACTAAAATATTTATATGTATTTCGTGAACTTTTGAAGATAACTTTTCTGTAAAATAAACAAAAAAACGCTTTGGATAAGCATATGATTGAATTTGAATATCACAAATTAACTCTTAGAGAGAACTACACGTTATTTTCAAGTTACTCTGCCTTACAGTAAAGTTTACAGTATTCCAGTGGCTGAGACTTACTTCGGAACTGTTTGTAGATTAATTACATAGAAAATAAACAATTCATATTTAAAATGTATCACAGCGAGTTTATAATGAGTTATTTTTATTATTCAGGGAACACAGAAATGTAATTAATTATCAAATAAGTGGCCAATATGACAGAAATCCGACATGCCAATTTGCAATAATACTATGCTAGCCGGATTTGTATATTAACATTTTACACGTATTTGCACTAGTTGAAATCCCGCTTCGTCCATCAAAACCTCTGCGAAAGTTTCATAGCCGCAATAAGATGTTTAAAAAATATAAACTTACTTGGTTTAGAGGTATATTTGTCACTTTGTCGCAGTTTTAATTTTATTTATATACGCGAACTGTCTACATCACCACTAACACGAGCAGCCATTTTCAAAACGCGAACTAAACTTTTGAGTTTCCAATTTACCTGAGTGTTCCGATTGACGAAATCTACACAATAGCATACGTGTTAAATTTCATTTCGCTCTAGCGCATTCGGTTACAGGTGCAAGAAATGAAACGGCAATATGTTTTATCAGCAGTTGGCACTTGTCAAAGTTTTGTCAAAATGTTGTCAGGTGCTTAGATTGGTTATCGATAGAGGTAAATGATTTACCTGTGAAATAGGTAAATTTATAGGTATGCATCGTTTAATGCAAAAATAATAATTCAAAGCTAAATAAAAACTTAAACGAACTTACAAAAATATTATGACATATGAAGGTAACATTTTTTACACTGCTTTAATGTAAATATTATAATCAAAACATTTTCGTTGGAACTTGCAGGATTACATTACATTATGAAAAAAAAAGAAACGGCAAAGATGTTTTCAATAATAATTTATTGTAATGTAACATACAATATCAGTATTATCATATAGCTAATGCGGGTAGGTAATTTTTTGGGTCCGCGGTCGAGTGGTTGACGTCGTTGGTGTCGTTTGCTGTTTTCAATGGCTTAAATTCCAGTGTGGTGATGCTTCATTAATTAATTTCCCAGTGAAATTATGGATGTCTGTGATGTCTTATTTTTTTTTGATTTGCTCCCACCCATCCGATCCTAAAATCAAAGAGTACCACTTGTCCTCTTTTACTAATCTAGCAGAAAATATTTCAGTTGCGATAAACTCCATCAAGAATACATATTTATTTAATATCATATTTAGAACGAAAAGACTGAAAAGCGTGAAAATAACTCAACATATCGAAAACCAGTTTTAATTTTGCTTTGGAACTAAAGATGTTAGTGTTCTTCAGAGTTTGTAAAAGTATAAGACTTTAACAAAATACTGTTCTATCCAAAAGATAATAAATTATAATTCACGTAACAAAAGAAAATTGATTTTTAAAAAACAATTCTTAAAGGATTGTTTAAAAGATATAAAGCATACTATTATAATTTATTGACACGTAAACAAAAGTTTTTACATGATTTCGTTATACAGTTTTCACGCTTTCGTGTATTCCAGAACGCAGCAACCATAGCAGTGTAATTGAAATTATAAGGTGATGTTGGAGTAGAAGTCAGTTATAAGATTTGAAGAGGCCCTTACGTTTTAAGCCCAACTAACTGGTGAATCCCTCAAGATAAAAAAAATATTCAGAAGTAAAATAAAAATATCAGAAGTAATTTATAACATTTTTGATCATTGTACTAGAGTGGTTTGAGACAATAGCCAATAATCAATTGCGTTAACAAAATATTAATTGCATATTTTAATGTAGATGAACGTGAAGAGTCCTACATACGGAAACTAATTAATTGACGACCGATCCTGGAGATCATGAAAATAACCACAATCAGTATAAGATAGTATTGTTTTGATTCTTTGCTTAATTTAATATTTTTTACGTGGGCGTTCGCTTTATAATCATGGTCGTTTCCGTTTTGTGGCGTTTTATATATCATTAAAACATTGATTAGAATTAACATTTAATGACGCTCCATTAAAAATTGCAATTATTTACATTCAATTACTACCTAATATCTTTTTTTTTTACTTTCTCATAATAAAGAATAAAAAAATCTATCATAAGAAAGAATATTTGAAGGTTGCAAACTTATTCCAAAGTTGTTGAAACATGAACCATGAATGTAATTTGGTAGATAAAAATAAATTTTGAAAGTATTTTTAGAAATCAGTGTCAAACATGGCTTGACAACATTTAAAATATCATTCTAAAGTAATGTAAGACTAAAAATACTTTTATAATGTACATTGTTTTTCAAAATGAAATTCAAGTTTCATTTTTAAACCATTTATACTATTTATATAGAATATTTTAGCAATAATTAAATGGTAAGTGACATATATGAATATCATGTTATTTAAGACAATTTTAACTTATTAAATTTGGGAAGAGAAACATATGAAATCATCACAATATGTTACGGAATTTAATTTCAATACTGCCTTCAATAAAAATTGTATCAATATAATAATTTATTTTTTAATAAAAATAAATTACGAATGAGTGACGAAGCGAAAAGTAGTAACATTATATGATGCACATGTAATTTAAGTTCAATTATTGTTTTTTCATTGAAAATGCATCCAAAGAGTAAAAGCAGTCTTTATCATACTACACATGATTTTGTATTTTTATAAAAGACAGGTAGGTATGTATAATAAAATTATAAAATCTGCTTTGCATATTCAATGTATAACTTTGTTACCCTACTGAACCCCTTGGGTAAGTATTATTGATTGTTTTTGGCAGGTTAACTACTTATAATGTGAGCCGTGAGCGAAACCGGACCTGATCCAATATATTTTATGTGGAAAAAGTACTAAAAATGTTTTATTATTTTTATTGTAATGCCATTCCACCAAGTATTGACAGTGCACACCTTAAAAGTACTTATAATTTATTCAACTGGAGTTTTTAATTTATCTATTTGTAATAATAAGTTATTACTAGAACTATTTTTTACTATTATTTTTTCAAACAAAAAATAAATAATGGTAGTGCATTACCGAAGCATATAATTGTGAGTAATTATTTATAAATTATAAGCTACTATTTCTTGCTTATGTGTAAAGATATAATAATAATATGAACATTTCAAATTTAATTAAGTCTTCAAAGTTTTGTAAGTATCATAAAATAAAAGTAAATGGCGATCAGCATTGTTTTGTTATCAGCCAGCTAGATAGGCGAGTACAAAATTATTGCAGCACAACCTGGCAACTTTCCAGCGCACCTGACTATGAGTGCCTTCTTTCAAACAGGTGTTTTTTTTTTACATCACCGTGCATTCTGATACCATAGTTACATACCGCTCGTTCAGCATATTTTGTGTCGTGTTGATGTTCCTGCGGTCCGTCCTTGCGCCGCTTGCGTTTAACCACCAGTCGTCCGGTTGATGGCAAAAGTTACAGAACTCAATCGCCCGCCATTTTAAAACAATAACTTTATCAGTGTAGCTGTCATTATTATTTTTTTGTAAAACTTTTCGACTTTTAAGCTCGTGTAATTTTTTAATCGAACACGTATTTGATTTAATGATAGTTATTGAGGTAAATCAGTGATTTGGTGCGGTTTCAGTGACGAGGAAAATATCTTAATTAATTATTGTGCAACGTTTGGTCGAAAAAACACGCAGCTATGTCGAACGGCACGGTTGAACCCGAGGGGCGTCTGTGTCATGTCATAAAAGTAGACACATTTGACGGTTACGGATTCAATTTACACGCCGAAAACTCTAAGCCCGGTCAATACATCGGAAAAGTCGACGATGGATCTCCCGCAGAGACTGCGGGACTCAAACAGGGAGATAGGATCTTAGAAGTCAACGGAATCAGCATTGCCGGCGATAATCACAAACAAGTAGTCCAAAAAATTAAATCGCTCCCGAACGAAACGAAACTTCTCGTTGTTACACCTGCGGAAAATGGAAAAAATATAGGATTCGCTGCCCCTAAAAAAACAGAAGAGATAGAAGTAAACAAAACTAACGGAGATGAGATATCCCACGAAATGTTTACGCCGAAAGGTCCTGAGATTACCAAGTTGAACCTGACAATGACCGCTGCGGAGTTGAGAGCGCAGCTGGCTGCCAAGAAAAAGACGGACCCCAAAAAGATGCCGATGGATTTCAAATCGAAATTCGACATCGTCAAAAAGCTGTAATCGTGCTGTTATACGTAGGTAATTATTATTCATTATTTTCGAATTTTAGAGACACCTGAACAAGCATACATAAGTTAAGTCAAATTATCAACCAACTGTTTTTTTGTACGTCAATTATTTATTGAAGAGTCTAGCAACCGCTCAGATTGACTCAGCGTTTCATTATAAAATGACAAATACACAGTTTATTACAAATATAACATATGGGTACTTATAGACTATGACGAATCAAATGCGAACTAATGAAGTATTCTAAATTAATATTTATAAAATCAGTGGTGCAACCTACGATTTGTCACGCACCCCTCTGAAAATATGAATATTGAAAAAGAAACTAATAACGAAAAGAAAAAAAAATACGATGAATCAACACCCCCGCATTTCAGGTGTATGAACTCACCAAGCATCAGACAATCACCTGCAATAAAATATTACAGAATGAATCGTCCATTAGGGTTGCCATAAATATCGTGACACTGTACGAGCCTATCATTAGGGAAGATCCAGTGAAATAAAAATCAAAATTTTAAGTCTCAAATTTGCTTCATTTAGATTTATTACAGTATGTTGTTTGATTGGATAATTCGTTATATTGTATACCTAAGTATAATATATATATAGCGCCTAATTGTATACAACCATTAGTTTAATTGAGAAATTGCATTCAACTTGAGTTGCAAAACTTGAGTTGAAGCAAACTTAATATAAACACGCAGCCCTTAATTGTGTCTTAATGCAATTTCGAATATAATATATTATAATACAAAAATAACATATGTACTTATTTGTACTCATTCCACTTTTATTTTATATTATCCGGACCGGTTTCGCTCATGACGAGCATTGTCAACTAGATAATATAATACAATATTACAGTGTCATTTATACTGTAATATTGTATTCTCTTGTCAATTGATAATACTTTGATAATACTCATCATGAGCGAAACTGGTCCTGACAATATGAAATAAAAGTGAAATTAGTACAAATGAGTATTTTTTTAAAAAATATCATGCCTTTTCACCAAGTATTGACAGTGAACACCGTAAAAGTGAATAATATATTGTATTTACCAATATTTTCTATTCGTGTTAATGTGCTACATTTTATTGAAATTAATGATTCGTAATTTAGCTAAAAACAAATATTTTTTTGCTGTCGCAACAAGTTTTTGTGTAATATAATAACACTTTTGAAAACAGTGCTATTATATTTTAAAAAATAAGAACATAAAGAATTTGCACATTGACACTTCGTGTATAGATAAGAACATTCCAGTAGGCAAAGATAGACTCGCAAAGAGATGATCTGATTAGTACCCAAAAGTATCGAGTGCAGATTATCGATATTTATTTGATACAGAAATTATAAGTAGCAGCTAATGTTGTTTCTTATTTTTAATGTAAAAAATGTAATATTTTTAAAAATAACATCCGATGCTTTGTGCAAAAATTTGATCGATGTCATTTGAAGTAGAAAAAATAATTTGAAGAAAATCATAATGAATAACTGAACTATAATTGAGACGTCAATTTGTCTCATCTTTCACAAAGCATCCATTGCTATAGGATATACAGGGCTGTAAAACTTTTAAATTAAAGAATTTAATGATAACAATATTTTTTTACTGTTCTATGGAAGGAGATGATAGGGTGTAATAAATAAACTGTGTATTACATATATTTTAAAAAAATACACGTGCCACTTAGAATAATAGTGGTGTTAACAACAGTTTTTGATGTTTCGAGATAAACTAGGTTTTGTAAAATTTTAACATCGTAAAATTTTAACTACCACTCTACCAGTGTGTGTAATGTAGTAATGTGTAAGACTTTTTTAATGGTTTACTTTGATAAAGAACATTATTATGTATTTATTACATATAAAAGGATCGTATAAATTAAATGTGAGGAATCTTCATTCTTTGATTCTGATATTGGAGATACTTAACGAGCACAAACAAAATTACATTTTATCAAAAATAAGTGGTGTTAATGAGATAAACCAATATGACACTGATATATTGACATATTTAAAACAAGTTTTAAGTATAAACTGATTTTGGAGTGTCACCAAGTGACGCTGATTTCACCCGAACAGTAGTAAGTATTTCAAAATAATTTCAACGTCAATGATTCAGTCAACAGCTAAAAATGTTCAATAGCTGAATGAAATCTATAACAATTTAAATCTGATTTATATTTGAAATCTGTCATAATAAATTAATACATAGTGCAGTTAAGGGCACGTGTCTTTAAGTATTCCATGAATTTTCTTTTCTATAAAAGTAGCATAAATGCAGTATTTATAGAATACCATTATGCCAAAATTGCTATTTATTATACCTATGTATGTATAAAGTCTTTAGGAACCGAATGCATTGCTAGTATTTAATTACTTAAATACAACGGAGGTCTACCAAATGAATGCTAACTAAAGCAAATATATTTAAAATTTTCACCTTGTGATGGCAGTTGGAAAAAGGACCGCAATAGACTGATTGAGCCTGAAATATGATATGTATACGCAGTCCTTAAGTAAAAAATTATCAAACGTAACAAATATAAGTTTACTTACTATGTTGTCAATATGAATGGCTTTATACGTATGCATGTTGCTAAAAAAATGGGCATAATTTGCAACACGCTTGCAAAGTGTAAAATATTAACTTATCCGTAAAACATGAGCATGAAATTCTATACATCGCACAAAATGTGACTCAAGCTTAGCAACTGCGATAAAAATATGGTCGGCGAGTCGTCATTTACCAGGTGTGAATATGGACTAACGCAGTAAGCATTTTGTAATTTAATCATCAAGTTTTCCCGTATTACGTACGTTTGAATCAATTATCTTTATTGAGACTAAAACAATATTGTTTCCATTTTATTATTAATATCGATTTCAGACGGCTTAAATACATCGCAAACCTACATTTACTTAAACGGTATCGTCAATGAAACGATCAATGAGTTGAGTACCCGTTGCTTTAACTATTCCATGTATTTGCCAAGGCTGTTGAGTTAGAATAGGAGTAACTTACGCACGTGTGCCAGCAAAAACACCAATAATTTTTAGAGTTTCCGACTTACCAGTTAATTTCAACTAGTAATAAAATCTCTGCAGTTTTTTTTTATTAAATAATGTCATGGTATTTAAAAAAACTCAATCTTAATTGTGCACAAATCGCTTTCAATTAATTAGCTTTTTTTGTACAGATGTTTTATATTGCGTTTATCACTTTTAGTCAAATGCATGCTTCGTAATAATAACGTACAATACATATCCTTTATTTTATTAGTTTCTATCAAAATAAATAAAAAACATGTAATAACCAAGCGTACCTATAAATTTATTTGGTACAATCGCAATAGACGTACATCAAAAAGTGCATACTCTATTCGAACGGAGTTTACAATAATATATTGCTAGAGATGTGAATTTCATAATTTAATAAATTTAACATTCATTTAAAATGCGAACAATATCTTTAAAAAATGATCTTATTGTCGTTAGATAGAAATCTAAAAATCTAAAATATTTATATTATCGAATTGAATTATATCAGTAGTACATAATTAGTTGCAGTATAAAATAAATTGTATACGAAAAATTCAAAATTTATATGATATCAGTTTAACTACTTACTTCCACCATGGATTATTTGTCAAAGAAAGTATGTATATCGGAAAAAATATTCAAAATTTTGCTGTATTGTAAAAGGGGCGATATTTTTGATTATATTGAAGAGAAATATCATTCATATATGTATTTAATATTGAAAATTCACATACACAGTATGTTTACATACTTTTGTTATCTTACCGATACTCATATATGAGGGTATTACTTACAAACACGGCTTATTCTAAAATGGTTAAAAAAAAAAAATGAAACTTGAATATCATTTTGAAAAACAATGTCGTACATTACTTTAATTATTACGTAAAATACTTTCAAAAAATATTTTTATCTACTAAATTACATTCATGTTTCAACAACTTTGGATAAGCTGGGTTTGCAAGTAATACCTTCATATTATACGTTCACTTGATAAATTCAAACAATGTCATTATCATGTCAAATCAAACATAATTTATCAAATTGTAATTGCAAAATGAGAATTTAATAAATAATTTCAACAATTATTAACAACGAAAGACATGAAAATATAAAAATATCAAGGGCCATCTCTAGCGTGCTTCTGTATATAAACCTTTAGTGTAAGTCAAGTCTATATTCGATTACTGAATGCGTGACGATATATTTAAATACGTATGATACCGTTTAAAACGAATGTACCATTTATTTTGACCGTGAATCATTCACGTGTAGCAAAATTTTTGAACGTGCCCACTTCTGTCATTTATGGTATTTTTGGCGACGTTTTGACTTGATAACTAAAACCATCCCGATCATTTGATATAAATATTATTAATATAAATAACGGTAGGAATACTTAAATAAAAATATATAGTTAATTCGTTCCCAAAGGTTAGTCAAATACGGAATACAAATTAAAAATGAACCAATTTGAGTTTTTTTTTTGAATTCTTATAGTTCTCACTACTCAAATCTGTTGGCATTCCCATGGGCTCATCCTTTTCGCCAGCAATGGCTTTGGACTCAGTGATGCATTTATATCTTATATAAACACGAAACTTTCATTTGCTAAGCGTCAGTTCGAGTTCATCCGTGCACTTGAATGCCTGAAGATGCCGAAAGGCGAAACCCGGGTCGTTAGTGACAAAATTTGTGAGAATGTACATATTTTGAACGATTCAAACGAAGTATGTCAGGTTCTAGAACTGAAATACTCCGCTATATAGACAGCTAGCTTTCTTGCACGTTTACTGTCTTATTGTAGTTTTAAATCTCCACGCTACCATGGATAATTATCAAATTTGTTGTTATTAAATGCTTACGTTTATGAAACATGAGTGTTTTTATATATATGTAGTAAAAATACGATGATATCACCGAACATTAATGCGTACGTCATTCCCCATACTAATTTACCGAAACTCCCAACAAAAAATGCACTGAGTCTTCGACAGTCATTTTTTGTGAAGGTCGCTCAGTTTTGGCATACTTATCTTTGGGATATTGATAGCAAATATATTTAAAAATAAATCGAAGTGCGTCATTGCTGTTAGTTAATGACATTTTCTATGAAAGATTTGCACGTTTGTTATTTAGATGGTTAGTAACAATAAATAAATTTAAAAATCAAACTAGGTATAGTATTATATTTATTCAATTTATTTAAAGAATACTCGAGATGAAAGCAGGTTTCCAGTTCAAATGCCGGGATAGTCACGGTATCGAAGAAACAAAAACACATACACCTATCCCTCGATTTACACGGTACTTCTTTTACACGTTTTCGCTTTTACACGGTTTAAAAAAGTTAACTTGAAAATTTTAATTCTTCATATTCGTAAGTAAAAAACGAGTACATAATTTTTAATTATGTGTTTTATATCTTGAATAATATTTGTAGCCTTATTATGTCGAAAGAAGTAAAAAGAAAAGTTATTTCGTTAGCAAAAAAATAAAAATATTGGATCTTTTACAAAACGGAGAAAGAGGAATAGATGTTGCTAGATTATATAGCATGAATGAAGCTACAATAAGAACCATTAGAAAAAATGAAAACTCAATTAGAAAGAGTGTAGCAGCTGGAACTACGAGTACGAGCACAACGTCATATATCAGAGATATTGCAATGGAAAACATGGAGAAGGCATTAATGATTTGGATAGAGGACCAAACTCAAAAACGGATGCCAATTGATACCAATGCTATAACAAATAAAGCATTGCGGATTTATGAAAAAAATAAATAGAAGATACCATCCTCCTCTTCATCTGAAAAGAAGCATACTTTCACAGCAAGTCATCAAGTCAAGTCACAGTGATTTGTGATAGTGATGAATGATAAAAACTCCACCAACCGTTGCAATATTTATTTAATGAATCTTTTGGATTTCATTTTTTTGTTACTCTATAAGCTTTACCTGTATTTAATTAATAAAAGAATACGTATGTTTATACTTTTAAATAATTTTGTTTTTTTATGTATTTTAGAAAACACCCAAATTATGCGTTTTTTGTGTACTTTTCGATTTACACGGTTTTACATTAAGAAATATACAATTTCGATTTACACGTTTTTCTCAGGAACCTATCTACCGTGTAAATCGAGGGATAGGTGTATTACATTCACAGGAAAAGCGACAAAGTTATCATTCGCATGAATCACTGTAAATACAAAATATGTACTAGATTGAAATTTCAAGGAGGCTGTGCCATCTGTCAACATCCACTAGATGCGTAGACGCAGAAAAGAAAATTGTGTGTGCTGTGATACAATGTGAGATAAGGATTTGTTAGTTGATTTCGGGAGAGTTCTACTCAAATCGGAAAATCTTAAAAGCTTGGGCGTAGGTTACTTACTAGTATAGTTTATTATACATAATATATCAAAATAGTATATGTATCTATAAGTAACAAATGTTGAGAAAAGAACAGAGAAAGGCAAGTTTACGGACATTGATACTCGTTGAATTTCTGTTAACATCTTAGATAAAGCTAACATTTATGACTCTTAAGAAATGTCGATATAATGTGATACCTTTTTACACCGACACATGCGTACTTATTTGATACTGTTAAAGACCCTATGGCATTTGTCAGTGTTTTTGTGGATTTCTATCGGTGCTGCAGTAATTATGTTTGATTAATATCCAAACCATTGCATGCTTAAGAAATACGATAAACGACGTCGATCTTGATTTCCTTTTCAAAAATATTCATTCAAACTTGGAAACGTGTGTAAAATTACGCCAACAATAAATACTAATAATATGCCTACATTTAATCGTACTATACTTGGCGTCATTTTGCACAATGTACTGCTAGCAAATAGTATATCGTTTTAATAAGTGTACTAAGTTTGCCTGCGTCCGTATATTCAAAGACCTGAGAATATATAATATATAGAATAGATTACTCTTACTTACCTTTATACAGTGCCGGCGCAAGACTATTTGACGCCCTAGGCAAAGGTTATTGGCGCGCCCTTTTTTAAAAAATCGTCCCATTTTTTTTCAAAATAATAAAAGAAAAACAATTCACGACCATTAGATTTTTTATATATATCCATATCCGCTCCTAATGTGGAGCATATGGCCTTCTAATGGCGGTATCTCAACAGAAGTTTTTCTTCGTGAACTGCTTGTTACTTGGTAGCTCAACCTCTCTTTTTCGAATCATATAGAATACGATACATAGCTAAAACAAAAAATACAAACATCAAAATAAAATAAAATGTATTGCTATTTTTTTTTTATTTGAGTACATAAAAATATTTTTTATACTCCATTTATGCGCCTCCTAATGGTTTGCGCCCTAGGCGGTTGCCTATTTCGCCTGTATGGTGGCGCCGGCCTTGCCTATATAGGATAGATTTTTCTCGAAAATAATATAAATATTTTGAACTTTCTAAGAGTTCTATCAATATTGACAGGATCCAGAATTAATGAGCGTCAACGATGATTATATTTTGAGAAACCGGACATCGAAATGTCGATTTTGATTTACACGTCCGTTTTTTTTCGATACTAATTGATTATATTTTTTTGCTTTATTTTAACCTTTTTTTGTAATGACGGTATTGATATTTACAATACCGGTATTAAATATGTAATACCGAACTACCGATTAAATCTCGACAATTAGTGAGTTCCGATACGTTTTTTTTTCAAAAAAAGCACGGAGCAAATTTATAAAGCTTTAAACCTGAACGCATGTCAAAAACAATATCACATCGATATCAGCCAACCACTTTTTCGGAATCGAATAAAAGCGATTAACGGAAATAGATAAGACTAATTTTGTGTGCAAGTATGCATCTTCTCAATGGATTTTATAATTTAAATGAATTATCTATACAAATTAAGTGGCAACGAAGTAAGTAATAATATTTTTTTTTATTTTTCCGATGATCTTGTTACATATTTTAGATTGATTTGAGTTCTCGCGAACTTCAGTTCAATCGACGTACCAAATGATACAATCGTACACGAGATTTTATCCTATTTTAAAAATTATCAAATGTTCATAATCAGTTACACAAATGAATATATTTGAAAATTAATAAATGCAGTAATTGTATTCGTATTAATTTTACTATACATAAATTATAATACTTATCATCTTATGCAGTCACATGTTTGTCCTTTCCCTCATTTACTGCTTACCCGGTTCAAGTATACTGTCTGTATCTTCAAATAATGTTCTTAAAATTGGAGTCAGAAGAAATAGTTCACAGCCCTGGAAAATTCGGAAAAAATCTGGCACGATAAATATTTGCAATTGTGTTTCTGTGAAAAATACTCAACTCTGCAATGTGAACATCAGTATTTCCACGACTCGCACAGTATTTTTTAAATTTCATAAATGCTTAGAAAAATCGGCCTTGGCATAAGTATGCTCATTTATTTCTCTAGTACGGTGTATTTAATTTACAATTATATTAATTATAAATAATAACACAACCGTTTACGCTGTACAAGTGACATTTTAAAAATATCCTTTTGCAATCTTTGCATTAAAGTTTATATTCATATAGGGCAAAACAAACAATTATTGGCCACTTAAGGATTTTTCAACTTTGTTCTTGATTTGTGGACACATATCATTAGAAATGTGAAATAAAAAAATACCATATGCTAAATTGCTTATTTACTTATTATAATCAATTATCGAAACATGTAAAAAAATACATTTTGCACTTTAAAAAAAATAAACAAAAAAAAGGCAGAAATCTACAATTATTGGCCACTTTTTTCAATTATCGGCCACCAAAAGATACAATTATTAGCTATACCAAAAATCGCAGTAAAAAAAATACGCTTTTTCTTAAAACCGTTTTTTTATATTCTTTTTGTTTCTTCTTGGCTTCTTTGATCTGTAATTCCACTTTTTTTTTATTTTTCTTCAATTCAAGCATAGTTTGATATTTTTTGATAGCACAGCAAACGGTGTTCGTTCAATTTGACGGTTTCCTTCTTTTGAGGGTTTCTGGCATTGTTAAAAAATTACCCAAAGTTTTGTAGTCTATTTTAACAACTCAGTTGTCATCCATACTGCAGAGTCCAACGTTCCCTCTAAGCCGAAGGTTTAGATGCGCGGAAATTTCAAAGGCTGCGCGGAGGCTGCGTGGAGGCTGCGCGGACCGATCAAATATCAATTGAGCAACCGTCTTGTAGTGCGCGCCAACCCGGAATGAGTGCGCGGGGACTTCTCAACTGGTGCGCGGCCGCGCACGCGCGCAGCTTAGAGGGAACGTTGCTGCAGACTGATAATTTTGTTGGTGTTAACTGAACTTGATTAATAACCACAGGGGCTGAATTAAAATCCTCGGAAGCAGTCAGTATTATCTTTTTTGTAATGGTATATTGGTGAAACAAAGAGGTAAATGAAAAATCGTTATTTTTTTCCATAGTTGAAACAGCATACAAAACTCAAAACTTTCTATTGATCCACTAAAATGTTAACATTTTTTAATCATGTCATCCCCAACAACATCAATAAAAGTTTATATGCTATTTTGTTTTTGCTATTCTTAGCAATTGACTTACTTAGATACTTTAAATCTATAAAGTAAGGATTAAGAGGGCAAAGCCCACAAGCTCAAATGCTATTTATCAAATGTTCGCTCTTTATATCATTATCAAAGTTACATATTGAGCTATTCTTTCTGAAACTCTTTGATATTCAAACACAATAATATGATCAAAAACTGTTCCGCTGGCTGAAAAGGTAAACATAACTGTAATGTTTTCTTTTGATGATATTAACTCTATTGCGTGAAAAAAGTTTTAATTATGGGCCATCGAAACTACAATTATGGGCCAGGTGGCCAAAATTTATATAGGTTTGTCGGAAAAATCTGATAAATACATATGTGATTAATAATAGTCTCAAAATACTATTTTCGAAATAAAATTTAACATTTTACTTATAAGTCACATGTTGTATTATTGGCCAGCCAGGCCAATAATATAAATTCTGCAAAAAAATGGAATTAATTATTGGCCACCACCATAATAACTTTTTACAAAAATATATCAAATTCAATCAGTGAATGATTTATAAATACACTAAAGACAAACTACTCAAATCAATTTTCAATTCATTTAATGAACATATAAATAGAAATAATAAAACATTTTTAGTACTTTTTATTTATAGTTTATTTTCCTTGTATTTTACTTCAAATCTTTTGCTAGGTTGTAATACCAATTGTTTGTCATACCTTGTTTTTATCACTTAAATTTTGTATAAATATCACTGTTTTATTGTTTTTCTTATCAGTTGACAATGCTCATCATGAGCGAAACTGGTCCTGATCTAATAAATTTTATGTGGAAAAAGTACTAAAAATGTTTTATTATTTTTAATATAATGCCATTCCACCAAGTATTGACAGTGAACACCTTAAAAGTGAACATATAAATGTTTAACTTACCTTTACACGGAAGTCAAATCCTTGTGATTTTTACAACAAATTTCATTTGCTTCGCCGCAACGCTCCAACAGAAAGTTTTAAATCAGATTTTAGGTTATTTAACAATGCTTTAAATGATAGTTATCTGCTATATCAAAGGAGGAAAACTTAATGAACTTCCTTATTAAGTCGACGAGTGGTAATGTTTGTTTCATATCTTATAAATCTAGACTTTATCTGCAAGTGGCCAATAATTGAACCTGGCCAATAATAGTATGTTTTGCCCTATCTATGTATGTATACATCTACAGTTTTTTGGCTCTATTGTAAAATTGAACAAATTTCGGTGACGTGTTGTCAACTTATTGCCGTCGATATATTATAACTTAACCGACAAAATATACGTTTGTTGATTTGTAAATATTTCATGTAACTTAAGTACTATATAACGTTTGATGATAGTTTCCGATAAAGTTTAATGAAAAATAACATTTTACTGTACTTTTAATAACAACATTGTTAATCTGGATTCGATACCCATATAAACGAGTACTTGTACGACGTGCCACCCGACGTTAGATCGTTAAAATATTGCAATGATGTTTGTGAATAATTAAAAAAAATGTAAAATGTTTTTGAATACTATTAATCGAACTTGTTCGAAAAAAAGGGGTGGGGGGGTGTCAAAGTTTTCTTTACTGCGGCATTATGTTGAATCAGATAAATGAATGTGGTCTTTAGAAACGAAAAAGTTCCCTCCCCTGATCTAAACTTTTAAATCCTGTGATATGTTTAGTCTGATGTAATGAAATAATATTTTTTCTTTAAAATTAAGGGTTAAATGAATACCCTGGACCCCGACATGATTAGATAATTATTAAAATCATCTTATCGATAATTTAAACTGGGCTTAGTAAGATTTTTGGCTTGAGAGATACACAAATAAACGGCGGGCCGCAAGTAAAATACTAATTTTGTAAACACATTAGGTTCACGAAAGCGGGGTTTCAACGTAAAAATAAATTACTTGTTCACGAGAAGCATGTCATTATATTTGGAAAATTTTGGCTGTTGTGAAACAGTTTTTTGATTAGTAAGTAACACAGCTATCAATACAATTTTCTATGCATTCATGACGGTTGATTGACTAAATTGCATTTTATAGTGGATAGAAATATGTATTAGTAACGCTTTACATTGTTTACTACAAGATTTAAACTATGGCAGCTAGAATTGCGACTCAAATGAACACTATCCATGCTTGTTGGTAATGGACACTGATAACAAACAATATATTTTAAAATTAATCAAGTTGGCTCTAGATAATGTTCAAACATTGTTCGTAATACTGATGATAATTCCTAGATGAGTTTGGAATCCAATATCGCTTTAACATTTATATTATTAATTTATTTATCATAATATATATTTACATATTACATACATAATATAACTAGACGCAATGGCGAATGAACTTAGATTAAATAAGGTAGATTTAAACAAAACATAGAAAAAAATGTATTCTTGTATTCAACATCGTTCAACAAGGTTGTACACAAAAATTATGTTGTAGTTTTATTTACAAAACATTCTAAATACCAGGTACATATATAAATCCTTATATTGAAAAATAAACCGAAAGCGCAAGTATTCGAGTAGGCAGATGGGCGGATACAATCATTTAAATCTTCTCAATTTTCGTCAAATTCATTCAAATTTTTATATATATATTTTTTTAAATATTGGCCGGAAACCAACGAGCAATTTAATATTTGCAATGGGAACGACTGACGGGACTTTTTAATGATGGAAGCTAAAATTGTAACGTTGCTGATCGAAAATATATAAGCAATTCAAAATCATAAAATTATATTATAAATATTTATCACTACATATTTTTTAAAAAATATCAAAATCCCCTCAACAGGTAAATAATCATCGCTTTGCCTCTTAAAACCAAGTAAGTTTTACGCGCTTCAATGTTTTATCAGGAATTTATATGTTGAATAACACACGTTTTGCCACAATGAGAAATTCCACAAGCTGGTGAATCCGGTTAAAATATTATATGAATAAATTTATCCAACGGGTTTTTTTATTGACTTCTATCAAAGCAATTTTTATCGAAAAGATTCGACGACGAGTGTTGGCTGTCCGAGGCTGATTTGCGAATCATTAAAGGATATTACTACTGACTGGTGTTTATTGAATTTAAAATATTTATAAAAAAAAAACATTTTTCTGTAAACATGGCCATTGACCGGCACTTTTACAGCGAAACAAGGATACTATATTGTATACAAGCCAGCTATCAATATAATATGATCTTTCTCATAGGAATAACGATTTAACGGCCAGTAAAAATATGTCTAATTCAATCGATGTGCACTTCAATATTTTTTAGTTTACAGTTGACAGATTAGTGCAATTTATTATCTGAGAAATATCTGCCTTTGCATGAAGCGAATCCGGGCAACTATCAATATTATATAACATATTAAAATACCTTATTATGTACTCACTCAAGGAATAAGAAACAGATGATCAAATATAAAATGTCGTTGTAAAGAAACCACATTATATTATGAAATACTTAAATTACTATATTTAAAAAAATACATTTTGAAAAATAACTTGCAATACATTATTTATTTTTCATTAAATCAGGGCTATGTCGAAGTCGGAGTTGTGGAGTCATAGATTACTTTAAAGAATTTGGTCGTACAAATCCGTGTGACTCCGACGCTTTTTTAAATCTCATTTTTAAATTAAGATTAATATACATAGTTTCTGTGAATAATACAATGTATAAATAACTAATTTGCAGGGTATCTGTATTGGCGGCAATAATTAATATTTGCAGATCTGAAAGATGTAGATGTAGATTTTAATCTTTGACGTTTTCTCGACTTTGGTGAAATTCTTCACAATGTTATTGTTTCATTTTCATTTATGTCTGCCACTCAAATAATATGCATCGGTTAAAACATATTAAAGTATTTACGCCGTGGATGCAAATAAAAGGAATATGTTTAAAATCTTTTTAAAACAAAGTTTAATCGTTAGAAGACCACGTCTCACAGTTCTTTAACGACACCACAGCTTTCTGCCTTGATGTTTTCACTATGTATATTTTATAACATTCTTCATATTGTTAACAAATTGCGAATATTTCCCACTGGAAAAGCTTAATACAATGATTATTTTGTTCTAAGAGACTTTCTACCATTCATTTCCGATTACGTCCGTAAAATTATTGTATTATATGATGCATGCACAAACTGTTGTATTATGTAATTGTTTACACAGTTTTAAATAACATTCAAGCAAAGACATTGTAGCTTATATTAAAGTTTAGTTATATAATTAAAATAGTTTTGAATTTAATTTTCAAAGAAACTTTAGATCCTAATAGAACATGTATAAAATCGACCTGTAGCATGGTTTAGCAAACTCCAAATTTATCAAATACATTATTTATATGAAAGCCTACATAGTAATAACAATCCCTGAGGTTCATTTTTTTCTTAGATGTGTGTATAATTGATGTGTTGACAGCTCACGGGTAATTAAAAACCTTTTGATTTAATTAGTTTGAAAACAAAGATTAGTATCATTTAAATCTAATTTACTAAGAATATTGCTGTGTAATTTATCTTTCGAATTGATTAGTTTGATTAAAATGAATTATGTATTGAATAATTCATCCGCACAGAAAATTGTTCTATACGTAATAATATTTTTTCAAACCATGTCCGCTCCTAAGAAACATCGACTCCCGATTAAGTATCTTAATACAAGTTATTATACGATAACTGATGAAATATATTATATTATACGGACACAAAAATCTTTGAAGTCTGTAATAGACATACGACACGTCTCTTCTATTAAAGTTATTTATTCACCTTATCATGCTTGATTATAATTATTATCTGGCAGTGTGAATATTTAGCCGACATTCCCCATCAATTACTTATCTCAAAATTTATCACCTGCTGTTAGCGCAGCGCTATGACGAATTTATATGTGAGTGTTAGAGGTCTGCACGGGCCGAAATTTCACAAAATTACCCGACCCGAGCCCGAAAGACTCAGGCCCGACCGGCCCGGGCCCAAGTCTAATACCACAATTTTTACCCGAACCCGACCCGAAGCCCGGATTTATACTCAACAGACCGAAAAAAAACAATTTACAATTCTCTATAGAACTGATAATAATTAAAATCATCAGGCTGACTTATGAAACATAGTTTGAAATATTTTTCTGAAAAATAAATTCCTTACCCGGGCCCGGCCCGAGCCCGAATCTCAATTGCGCTTTCGCGCCCGTGCAGACCTCTAGTGAGTGTGCATGCCCTTGAGATGATCTAACCTCTTAAACAACTTAATCAATGGGTATTTCCAAGAGCGACAATCAGATATATCTTTGTAGAGGTTATAATCGGGGTCTACTCATTCTCGATCAATATGAATTATAAATGGCCACACCTAACGTGAAAATATAAGTGGAAAAGTGACCCAAATGAGGAAAAAATCAATTCACAAATAAGTTTTATTTGATCATATTCAAAGAGTAAAACACTAATTTGTACTAATTCCACTTTCATTAAATATGACCAGTACCAGCATCGCTCATGACGAGCAACAGCAACTGTTACGATAATACAACAAAACATAATTATAAGAGTGTTACAAACAATTGGTAATGAAAGAAATTTAGAGATGAATAAGTGGCACTAAATTGACTATGATTAGAATGTTTATTACCTTTTAAGAATAATTTGAAAACTCATCAATGAACAATTAAGTCAAAGTGGCGACTAACGATAAATTCTAATGTAATTATAATTCAGAACTTTTTAAAATAATAATTTATTATGTTATATCAATAAAATTAATAAAATAATGATGACTAAACTACTTCCGGAATGCTCGTCATGAGCGAAACCGGTCCTGATCATGTGAAATAAAAGTTAAATTATTACAAATGAGTGTAGTAATTTTTGAATGTAATTTAACGATTTATAGCTGCACAGGCTGCAGTTGGTAGATCTTTTCGTGAATAAGGGCGGCCAATTAGGGTATGAATTTTGACTAAAAGCTTATTGACTTTTTTCTGATCTGATTCTAACACCGAAATATCACCCATTTTATGCACTGTCAAATCTAAGAATCAAAGTCGTGTTTGTGCAGATCTAGTGGTAAGATGCTTGTCATTACAGATTTATCAAGACAAAAATCACATCCAAAACTCTTCTGAACTTACGCCAGGATACCTTCAATTAAATTATAAATTAAAATTTTAAAATCTCTTTAAAAAATATGTCCGCTATGGACTATACTAGGGTATACTCGATAATTATGAAATCAAATGATTGTAAAAGAAGAATGGATATATCATTGGTTATATTTTTCGTACCGTGACTTCGTGCAAATTCATGCGAAAAGTATTGTTTTCATGAGAAACATGCTCATCAAAAACATTTATTTTTATTTGTCAAAACAACAACTCGCCTATAATTTTTATTTTGAAGACGTGCCACTGGATGTTATTGTAAATGTACATGGAAAAAATGTTAAATTATCTAAATAGAGTTTTTTTTTATTCCTCTGCAAAAATATGACAGATTATTTTTTTTTAAATAGAGGGCATCGCCGAATAAAGCGTGGTAAACTGCGATGCCATCAATGTCACCGTTCAGGTTGCCAGATTCGGCTGCTACGGTGAGTCGCCACGGGCCATCCGATTTGGACATCGTATTTAATTTCAGTCGAAACACTTATTTATTTCGCAAGTAATTTGGAAAAATGTGCCGGACAAAATTTCAAATATGGTCGTCAGTCGAGCAAATGACATTAAAATGATGGCGGCGACCTTGCTGACAATGTGAAACTAATTTCTATTTGTCAACCGAGCAATTAATATCATTAATTTGCCATTGGCCTTCGGTATGCAATTTTTTTTTACCTTGATTGTTTTTATTTCAATTATGGATAATAATCAACAATGGATCAGCTACGTTTGATCTATTGCAAATGTCCCATGTTAGCTTATAATTGAATAATTACATGGAAAAAATATTTTTATCACATATTCCGATGAACGATATACACAATTACATATTCAGCGTAATCCATTTGAATTAAAATGCTGGTAAAATCTATCCTCTTCTGTTTTTTTTTGTATTGAGAATAAAAATAGTACTTAGTATAAATTTTATGATTTATTCAATTTATACTATACTTCATGAATTGATTTTTCAATCGATTTATGAATTTCTGTTCAAAGGCATGGATGTATGTGATGTCTTGAATTCCCCCCTTTCACCCATCCCATCCTATGAACAGGGCATACCGAGAGCGATTAGCTTACCACTAATCCTGTCCTAGCCCTATTCTTCTATCTCTACTCTCTTTGAAAAAAGAGAGGTTGAGCAACTGAGTAACAAGTAGTTCTCGTAGAAACACTTCTGTTGAGATAAACTCCATAAGGAGTCCATATGCTCCACATTGAGAGCGGACATGGTTTAAAAAAAAATACTATACTTATAAATTATATTTTATGATTTATACAATTAATCAAAATCGGCTACATGCAGTTTTATTTCTATCATTTTAAAACTTAACTTTAATCACCATCCATCGGTATCAAGTCGCGTACTGAAACACTGCGAAGGTCTTATTTCTCAACACGTGCATAAGTACATTATCAATGATGTGTTCTAATTGAGTAGTAAGGAATTTTAAATACAACGTTATGGTAAAAAGAAATCAAATCATATAAATATTCACAATACATTCGATGAAGCGTGTTCAATAAATACAGAATTTTGCAATCCATGCATTCGCGTTTCTACTTTCTTTTTGTCATTTCCTCAGGTTTGCATACTAAGTATAATTATAGACATTTACATTTAACATATGGAGGTTAATTGATTACGATGCCTGCAGCCCTGTTATATTATACACTTATTCCACAACTATTGTTCTTGACATTTCATTAATAACTATGCATTTATTATTTGAGGATGACACTTTGCCCTGGATAGCAACCTAGCGCTTTTAAACCATCGCAGTTTCATTCGGAATTATTATTTTCTAATTGTTTGATTTGTAACCCTTGAGAATATAACTCGAGGCATACTCGACACAACGAGTTATCACCACAGTTGAACGATGTCTTCCAATGATGATGACATTTTAATTTACACTGGATACAAAAAAACTTATATTTCCAATCCGACTATATTTTCATAAACAGTCGAATGCACATTTATTACTTTGTTTAAAACACGTGTTTCTTTTCTTAAGAATCAGTTTCAGATTAAGTTAGATGCACGTATACTCACATGACAGATATCAGATGAAAGATAAAGCATTTAGGAATAGTTTTCGTGTCGCGTATAACTATTCTATAAACTGTTCTTGAATTATTATTCCCATCTTCAAATAAACAACGTCAAATAAATGATTACTATTCCATAACTGTGCGGCGTGAGTGAACGAAACACGCGTGTTGGTAAAAACGAGACAGATTAGTAATAATAGATTTTTTTTCTTAGTTTTTCTTTAAAAACATTCGAAACATTTTTAATGCCAATAAATTTATTGAAAATATTTTTTAGTACTTTTTGATAATATTTAAGCTGTAACTGACATTTTGACTTGCAGAAATGACACTAATGTAAATTCACAGCATTGGGTATATTATTATAATAAGATATTTCTTTTTTCTTCCAGCCTGCACGCGTCTGGGACACCTCTCATCTTCACAACAAGACTGCAGTTCGGCAGGCACTGGTTCTAGAAAGACTTTTTAAAAATAATGAATACTTAATTTGTGAATAAAATATGTAAAATAAAATAATATGTGACAAGAGAATCAATAACTACTCGTGGAACGCTGCGCTGAATTTAAAATGCATCCATAGTGAGAAGCGAGAAGTGAGAACTTCACTTGCTGTATTATTGAATCCTCAATAATTGATTCACGAGTTACTTAGTTGTAATAATGATTAGAGTGCGTGGTATACGTGCTGTCATTAATTAGAACATGCACACTTGTATTACATTTTTTGCGGATTTATTCTTCACATTGAGATTTTTTAAATAAAACTTGGTAGAAAATACAATAATAGAAACAAAAGATTGACCGCAGCACTGACAACATTCAATTTTAAATTGCGTGGGGTAAATGCACAGATGTTTTCAAACTATGAAAAAGGGTATTCTCAAAAATGTGAAAGAATAATGCTTTGGAGACTTTTCTTGACACTCGTCAAGTTCCAATATATTTGCTTGAAACTAGAATGTAACATCCAAATTCTAAACTGTAACAGCAAATGCGATTCTCTCTTTGAAAGAAAAATAAAGTATTCAGCGTATCCATGAATGAATACTGAAAATGATATTCACGAACAGAGAACCAATCATTGGCTATTTCAAATATTGTAGCTTTTCCATATAATTTTCGATATATCTCACATTTTATTGATTTGTTGCATTGTTTTTGGTATAATTCTTAATTTAACATGGCGTTACTCATGTTTTTAAAATGTTAATCGTTTGGTAAACGAAAATGATTTATACTGCACAATAAAACCCGAATAACTACGGCAAGCAATTGATTGAAGTAATGTTTCTTTCACGCCTACGTTTTTTTGAGTATAAATTATAAGTTTGCTGTAAAATAAGTCATTTCAAAATAGAGTTATCTGAAATTCAATATATTTGTGTGTATATTTTGTAAATAATATGATAATTTGTATTCATTCCTAAAGCCACCTCATCGAGCATTAATTATCTAATATTATATACATTTATGACTATAGGTCTGGCTCTGATAATATTTGCATCAGTCATAGCAAAAAAACCCAAGCATTTTCCATTTCATGCACTCGATCGTTTGTCTCACTACCTATGATAAAAAAATACGGACAGAAGACATCAGTATGTCACAGAAAACGATAATCATATTTCTTGCCGTGATTCATAATAAACCTAGATTCCGGATAGTGCGTTTATATTCATATCAATAATATAATCTTAACAATCTGGATTGGATCTTGTATGTAGTCCGTGAGATTTAAAATGGTGAGCTTAATGATTCGCGAGATCCGAAAGGTTTGCGATCGCTGAAATAATGTTTTTGTTATCAACGACGAAAATAATCTTATTCGTTTCATAAAAGAAGCGCCACACAATGTAACATATAAAACAATATTGTATTTATTTGTTTTAATATAGACGAACACTTCTACTGCAGTACTTGTGCATTGCTTTATAGAATGTTAACAATCATTTTAGAATATATTTCTTTGCAAGTCCTGGTGATCGTTTTGTTATTTTAATGTCTTTGATTATAATAATAATTTATGGCTAAGCTTAGACAATGACAATACAACATTCCATGGATCGGTGATATGTGATAACTTGTTCAATATGTCAATTACTTACTTTCTTTTTTCGTACGTGGTTTTAACATTTCGAAATTAGTTGGCTATTATTTTTAGACACGCAAATGTTTTGTCGTACGTTAACTATCACGATTAAATTTTATTAGTTTTACTGCTATTATTTTTCAAATTCGCTGTGTATTATTTTATCATGTTCCTAGTTGATCCAATAAATCAATTGAAACGAAATAGTACCATTATTGGAAATTAATGGAAATATTAACAGATTTAGGGTATCTGGTAAGTGAACCGAAAGTTTTTTGTGCAACACCTCTTCGTTATATTGTATACATTGTTGATAAATAACCGTGGCAATAAAGAAAATGGTAAAAAACCACATCAAAAATTTCTCAATTAATCGTATTTTCGAGTGTTTTTAAATAATATATAAATTTAATCGTAGTGCTAATTTACCTCCAAATTTGATAAACATTGCATTATTGTAGAAACTTAAATTATTTATAATATTCCTGTTGAGGTTATAATAAGTGTTTCACCTATGTATAGACATTATTTCACGACATAATTGTATTGCATTATTTATACAGCAAGAAAGAATCGTGAATGTTTTTGAGGGTTCCTCGTGTATGAAAATCACAAGATTACTACCATTGATTGTTGTCTAAATAAATAACTATGACGATGAACACGTTTGCACATCACCACCAGATAATCTGATACGCCATTTACATAATATTAATTTAAAAAATCTGAACATTCCGAACCGTGTTTCAATAACAAAGATCACCTTTCCTTGTGTAGTGCTTTTTTCTCTTATAATTATATTTAAATTTAAATTTTCCTCATTTAGCTGCGACACATTTGTTATTATTCCGTTCCATGCATTATTTGAATAATTATTGATTATATATATTTTGTTAATTAATAATTATTGTTATATAGTATTTGTAATTTTATTATTTACTCAACAACTACGCTAAAATTATTTAGTGGCAATCAAAAACTTTGAATCGATTGCTTTAATACGGTATATATATATTTTTTTTAATAATTTAAAAATCTTTCTAATTTATGCTTTTCGTTTGTGTACGAAAGTTTTCGGTTGTACTTAATTCCTTAAATAATGAGGTTATTAATATTTTTATCAAGCACAATAAATCGTAATTAGTCATTCTTAAATAGTCGCGTTTGTTAAATCATTATCGTCTGTAATAGTATTTAAAAAATATTTTAAGGAAAAAAGTGAAATGATTATAAATGGCAAAAGTTGCAGCGAATGTCTGAATCAGTAAGTATATTGTTTATAATATAACAGTAAACTTGTATTTTCGTCATTGTGGTGTAAAAGTGCACTACATAAAAGATGCAATGTAGGATTATATGTATACATAGATGAATTATCTCGTATACTGTTTCAAAAATATTAAAAAATATAACCCGACATAAATATTCCTGATGCACATACATATGTTGTAATAAAATAAAGTTAAAAAGGATTTATGGAGGAACATGTATCCAGATTTCGCTGTGACTTCTATGATGTTAATAACCCCCAAAGACAAGCTATTTAGAATTCTCCAAATACAATTTTGTAAGAAATTCCATCTCTATAACAAAAAGATGGGACAGTAGTACAGTTTTGGATTAATGCATCCGCTTTTTAACCAATATCAACCGACGAACGATTAATATTTTTTTCTTTGTAAACTTATTTACTTCAAGTATTCTTAAAAAAAAAATCACTGTTTTCATTTTTTATTAATTGAAACGCTAATTTAGTTATAATACACAAAAAGGAAACGATCCTCGCAAAAAAATATTTTTAATATGTTATTTATAACTTGTATACATCTTATATACTTGTGATTCAAATTACTTCAATCATTTCAAAATCTTAAACACAATTATAATACTACATTTGCCTGCAATTAATAATCATTATTGAAATTAATCTACATACAGTATGATTTTGTAAATATTAAACGACTCTATAGCCAGTATCTAAACTTGACGTAGGCTAGATAGGAAAGCATTGTGTAATAAATATTATTTTTAATATTTTTCGCCCTAGGGCAATTATTTTTAATACTTGTCTGTTATTTTAGTAACATGTGTGTTACTTTTGTAAATTACTTTAATGACTAGATATAGACTTCTTTGCTGCAGTATATTGCCATAAAGCAGAGGTGCACAAGCTTTGTCCGGCTCGGTAGAAAAAATATTTTTAATTTGTTTTGTATGCCCCACCGCCGTCCTATTCTCATTCTTTTGTGGAACTCTGGGCTATATTCTTTTACTTATTTTGGGGTACATATACTTACATTCACATAGTTATCTAATACGTGGCCGGGCAGATAGATGTCAGTATTTTGATTTCTAGATCCTGCAAAAGGAAACTATCTGTGTTTTATAAGTCCAAACAAAAAAAAATCATGAAGTAGAGGTGAAAAATAATCTGAAATAAACCTAAAATATTTTTCTTTCTCATAATATCTTTCATCTAAAATACTCTTGACATAATTTTAAAACTGATTATAAAATATAATTTTAATATTTTTGCTATTTATTATCATGAAAAATTGTTGTATTTACAATTTTTTTAATCATTTAATATTTGTGAGGTCTCTGTTTGTGCACCACTGCCGTAGATAAATAGTGTATTGTGTAAAATAGTGTATGGATGTAGTGTTGTAGAAATGCCATTGAAATTTAAAAATAAATATTTTTTTTAATAAAATGATTTTTACTTTTATTACAAATTGAATGTAAACCTTTTAATTATAAACAAAACAGTGTGCATGCTTTTGGATTATTTGGAAAAATGAAACAATAAAAAATATAAGTCTATAAAAATATATCTCATCTATTATGATCAAATTGATTAAGAAATGTACATTAAACATTATATCATTTTTTACATATCAGTATTTTAAGCAGAAATTCATACAAAAAGGTTCGAACAGTATTCTGGTAAAAACTAAACATTATTGATTTGAAAACCATCCAAAGCTTTACTTTGTTATACTTATGATACAGTAATATCATTTCCAATTTTTACGAAATAATTCTTGTTAACTATTTTTTACGATCAGCAAATTAGACATACGAAACGTTTTTGTTAATACATGTAAGTATATAACATAATTAGTATGTCGATTCTGCCGAGAAAGCAAAAACCTTAGAAATAATCGTATTTATCCAAATAATCCACGAATTGTAAAGTTTATTGACAACAATGAAACGACTACCTATGTTGACATTGTAGATAATCTATATTACTTATCTATTTTAACAGTCGGCAATTACAATCGTAGCATCGCCTTTTTGTATTTAACAAAGATAATCATCCGTTTCCATTTGTGGATTAATTTTCTTTATAATGTGCAATGCACACAGTTACTTTGGAGAGTAATAATTTTAATGTAAACAATGAGTTGTTCAAATAAAAAAAAACGAGTTTATCGAATGGCATGTACATAGTGCTTTGGAAACAGCGACGTGAGTGTGAAGTTGAGAGAATTTAGGTCGACGTAGATAATTCAGTTAGAATGTTTTATTCTTTAAATGCTGCATTTCAATTGCTGGAAGTTGAACAGTAATCAAATCAACCCGGTTTTGCTGAGTGTGGGCACAAATATAACTTGGAATAATATATAGATAATAATTATAAAAAAATCCTGAGATGTCACTAATTTTGATCAAACAGAACATATTTGAATTACCAATTAATATGCATTTGTTTTATATTGATTCTGTCATCTTTCAATATAATTGACAATTTAGGTACAGAACTTTTGCTAATTTTACTTAAATAAAAAATAAATGATTAATCTATATATTAATAGTCGATAAAATAATCACAATTCACAAACCACAAATCACAACCCACAAATGTGTGCGTACTGATGTCACAAAATTAAAAAATTTACGACATCTGTTCTGCTACTACTGCAAAAATTCGATAATTCACGAAATTTCTGCTACTACGAAAAATGGTTGTTAGCAAACTTGAACATTATTCCAAATATTAAATAATTAACGTAATTTCTGCTCCTACGAAAAATGGTTGTTAGCAAACTTGAACAGTATTCCAAATATTAAATAATTAACGAAATTTCTGCTCCTACGAAAAATGGTTGTTAGCAAACTTGAACATTATTCCAAATATTAAATCATTTACGAAATTTCTGCTCCTACGAAAAATGGTTGTTAGCAAACTTGAACATTATTCCAAATATTAAATAATTTACGAAATTTCTGCTCCTACGAAAAATGGTTGTTAGCAAACTTGAACTTTATTCCAAAAATTCAATAATTTACGAAATTTCTGATCCTACGAAAAATGGTTGTTAGCAAACTTAAACATTATTTCAAATATTAAATATTTTACAAAATTTCTACTCCTACAAAAAATGGTTGTTAGCAAACTTGAACATTATTCCAAATATTAAATAATTTACGAAATTTCTGCTTCTACGAAAAATGGTTGTTAGCAAACTTGAACATTATTCCAAAAATTCAATAATTTACGAAATTTCTGCTACTACAAAAAATGGTTGTTAGCAAACTTGAACATTATTCCAAATATTAAATAATTTACTAAATTTCTGCTCCTACGAAAAATGGTTGTTAGCAAACTTAAACATTATTCCAAAAATTAAATAATTTACGAAATTTCGGCTACTACGAAAAATAGTTGTTAGCAAACTTAAACATTACTCCAAAAATTAAATATTTTACGAAATTTCGGCTACTACGAAAAATGGTTGTTAGCAAACATAAACATTATTCCAAAAATTAAATAATTTACGAAATTTCTGCTACTACGAAAAATGATTGATAGCATACTTGAATATTATTTCAAATATTAAATAATTTACGAAATTTCTGCTTCTACGAAAAATGGTTGTTAGCGAACTTAAACATTATTCCAAATATTAAATTATTTACGAAATTTCTGCTACTACGAAAAATGGTTGTTAGCAAACTTAAACATTCTTCCAAAAATTAAATAATTTACGAAATTTCGGCTACTACGAAAAATGGTTGTTAGCAAACTTAAACATTATTTCAAATATTAAATATTTTACGAAATTTCTACTCTTACGAAAAATGGTTGTTAGCAAACATGAACATTATTCTAAATATTAAATAATTTACGAAATTTCGGCTACTACGAAAAATGGTTGTTAGCAAACTTAAACATTATTTCAAATATTAAATATTTTACGAAATTTCTACTCCTACGAAAAATGGTTGTTAGCAAACTTGAACATTATTCCAAATATTAAATAATTTACGAAATTTCTGCTCCTACGAAAAATGGTTGTTAGCAAACTTGAACATTATTCCAAAATATAATAATTTACGAAATTTCTGCTATTACGAAAAATGGTTGTTAGCAAACTTGAACATTATTCCAAATATTAAATAATTTACGAAATTTCTGCTACTACGAAAAATGGTTGTTAGCAAACTTGAACTTTATTCCAAAAATTCAATAATTTACGATATTTCGGCTACTACGACAAATGGTTGTTAGCAAACTTGAACATTATTCCAAATATTAAATAATTTACGAAATTTCTGCTCCTACGAAAAATGGTTGTTAGCAAACTTGAACATTATTCCAAAAATTCAATAATTTACGAAATTTCTGCTACTACGAAAAATGGTTGTTAGCAAACTTGAACATTATTCCAAATATTAAATAATTTACTAAATTTCTGCTCCTACGAAAAATGGTTGTTAGCAAACTTGAACTTTATTCCAAAAATTCAATAATTTACGATATTTCGGCTACTACGACAAATGGTTGTTAGCAAACTTAAACTTTATTCCAAAAATTTAATAATTTCCGATATTTCGGCTACTACGAAAAATGGTTGTTAGCAAACTTAAACTTTATTCCAAAAATTCAATAATTCACGAAATTTCTGCTACTGCGAAAAATGGTTGTTAGCAAACTTGAACATTATTCCAAATATTAAATAATTTACTAAATTTCTGCTCCTACGAAAAATGGTTGTTAGCAAACTTGAACTTTATTCCGAAAATTCAATAATTTACGATATTTCGGCTATTACGAAAAATGGTTGTTAGCAAACTTAAACTTTATTCCAAAAATTCAATAATTTACGATATTTCGGCTACTACGAAAAATGGTTGTTAGCAAACTTAAACATTATTTCAAATATTAAATATTTTACGAAATTTCTACTCCTACGAAAAATGGTTGTTAGCAAACATGAACATTATTCTAAATATTAAATAATTTACGAAATTTCTGCTCCTACGAAAAATGGTTGTTAGCAAACTTAAACATTATTCCAAAAATTGAATATTTTACGAAATTTATGCTTCTACGAAAAATGGTTGTTAGCCATTCACGATCAGATAGCAGACCAGTGCACATCGCCACTATCGCTACTGTTCCACAATATCTCAGACAACAATACTAAACCTACCGACTATAGCCATTCAACACCGACCACCGCTCCCGAACTTCTCACCCGCAAGACCAACAACCGCACAAACCAGCACTACCCACTCACACCGACCAAGCCATACTACAACAATAATCGAAATGTCTGACAACAACAGCCCGACCGCAACGCTAGACAATAACAACACAATATCCGATTTGTCTCCTGAGGAGATTATTACCGACAAGACCCACCAGAATTCCATACTATTCAAGATCTCGGACCTTCTCCATACAGGGAAGGATGGAAAAGGCCTCATCTCTGTTGAGTCTCTCCTCACGCTCTACCAGCTGCTTTGTATGGCATTCTCACCATGCACTGAAACAGACGAAAAGGCTAACAACCTTAAAAAAATCATTGAAGAAAAAAACGCACCGACCCCAGAACTCGTCTGGGTGGACATGGTCTGCGACGAGTCAGCCAATGAATCCTCAGACACGCAACAGTCCACATCACGACCTCGAAAAACCAAACCTCTCAAAAGAAAAATTAGATCGGAAGAGGACGAAGAATCCAAAACTGAAACATTCAAAACCATACCCACTCGCCGCTCAAAAAAAGCGGCAAAAAAAACGACCAAAAACCCACCAGACGCCCCAACTATACTCACCACTTCTCCGACTACTACCGCCAAACCTAAAACAAAAGTAGCCCCAACTATCACGACTGACAAAACCACCCCACAGACACCCGCTGCCAATAAAAATGGGGACAACACAGAGAGAGTCAAAAACTCCGAAAAAACGCCCCCAATAATCATCCACCGAAAAAGAGACTTCTCCATCCTTGAAAAGGACCTTAAGCTCGCCGGACTCTCAGGATTTTCTGCAACAGACCAGAAAGATTCCCTGAGAGTCAATACTGACAACAGCACAATCTACCGACGAATAATCGACTTCCTAGACAAACGCAGCATTTCCTTCCACTGTTACACCCTTAAGGAAGATAAAACATACAAGATCGTACTTAAGGGAATCCCCGAAAATTTTGAGGACTCTGAGGTGGAGGAAATGCTGCGCGAAGAAGGCTACCCGATCATTAGAGCACAAAGGATGAAGAAAGGTCAATCCAGGACACCAATGGCCCTCATGCTGCTCGACGTCGAGCACACCGCAGAAGGGAAAAAAACATTCGCGATCCAAAGACTTGGAAACTACAACGTTTCGGCGGAATCACTAAAACGAAAGACCGAACTAGGACAATGTCACAATTGTCAAATGTTCGGTCACTCCCAGACTGGATGCCACGCACCGCCAAAATGCGTGAAATGTGGGATGGACCATCGCACCGACTCATGCAAAAAAAAACGAGAGGACGGTCCAGCCACCTGCGCAAACTGCTCTGGACAGCATCCGGCAAACTACCGGGGCTGCCCCCACCATCCACGTGCGGGCAAACCCATACAGCGTGCCGAGAACTGGCCTGCACTGCCGTCTAATACAGGACGTAGATACGAAGACCCCTCAGCCCGACGAGAAACTCAACAACAACGACCAAGCACTTCTTGGGCAGCCAAAGTTGCTGACATGACACAACTGAGACCGACACCAAAACCCAAAGTGAGTACCAAGCATTTTACTCCCTCCGTCCCACGCGAAGCCGCGCGTGACAGGGCCCTGGAAGAACTCGTAAGAGAACTTCAGGACTCAATCGCGCGCAGCCAAGCAACCATTGCTCGCGTATGCGACATCTATTACCAGACCACCTCCTTAACCAACCATGGCCAACATTAAAACTAGACCTACATCACTACAGATAGCGTTCTGGAACGCAAACGGTACTTTACGCAACGATAAAATCGAAGTGCAAAATTTCCTTAGAACACACGACATTGACGCATTACTCGTCAATGAAACGTTTTTGAAACCCGCGACACCGATTAACTTCCCGAATTACAGTACGCACCGGACCGACCGGAAGCACGCGAAAGGCGGAGGAACCGCCATCGTAATAAAATCACACATAGACCATTGTGCTATTATCCAGAAACCGCGTCTAAACTCTTGCAATTTAGAATCAACCGCGATATGCATTAACACAAAAAATGCAGGCAAAATACAGTTAATATCTGTATACTGCCCTCCGACACACCGAACAACATTGGCAGCATCAGACTTAAACGATCTCCTGTTGAATGATATCCCCGCCACCGTTATCGCCGGGGACTTCAACGCAAAACACTCAGCCTGGAATAGCCGCCGGACCACCTTCCGTGGCCGAGCCGTCTACAAATTTGCACTAGATAACAACGCCGTCATTGCCGCTCCAAATGAGCCAACCATATACCACCCTGCATCGAACACACAAGATGTGCTCGATTTCGCACTATTAATAGCGATGTCGCACACACCGCATATCAGAGTCGTTCACGAACTAAACTCAGACCACCGGCCGGTCCTTCTATTCTTAGCTGACCCCCTTGACCCCCTTGCTATCGTGTCGAAAAAAACCAGAGACAAAGTCTCCTGGGAAGATTTCAGCACTCACTTCTCAGACAATTTCCACAACCCTGCTAGTCCCGCCAATCCGGCAGACATAGACAGAGCAATTGCCGGTCTGACGGATTCCATACGCGCCGCGAAAGAATCCGCCACAACCGAAGTCCCCGTGGAAGACCACAGACCAGATATCCCAATTAGAATTAAGAACCTTATTCGGGAAAAAAACAGAGCGGCTAAGGAATGGCGCCGGCACGCCAATCCCACAGCAAGAACGCTCAAAAACCGTCTCACCGCGGAGATTAAAATTGAACTTCGGGAGCACAGAGACTCCTCCTATGGCAAATACCTACAGGGTATGACCAAAGGAAGCAATCCCTTCTGGATTCTCAGCAAAGCAGTCAGACACAAAAAATGCCCCATTCAACCGCTTAACGGTCCGAATGGCCCGGTCTTCACAGCCGCGGAAAAAGCAGAAACTTTCGCGGAATCACTCGAGAAACAATTCTCTCCGAATGAATTCAACCAAAACGACCTCGTGCTCAAAACACGTATAGAATCAGTAACCGCCAAATATATTAAAATCACTGAAGAGATCACAACATCTCCGACCGCAACTGCCATCCCACCCGCAACCACGGGCGAGATCGAATGCAGAATCAAATGCTTATCCAATCGTAAAGCCCCTGGCAACGATGAAATAAAGCACAATGCGCTGAAACACCTTCCAGAGAACGGTGTCAAAGCACTAACAACGATCATAAACGCATGCCTAGCCGTCCAACACTTTCCGCCCGCCTGGAAAGCCGCAGACATCATCTTAATCCCAAAACCGGGCAAACCTCGCGAGATTCCAGAAAATCACAGACCCATTAGCCTACTCCCGACAATGGGAAAGCTACTGGAACGTGTAATTAAATCCCGACTGGAAGAGTTTGTGACGGAAAAAAAACTCATCCCGGATGAGCAACACGGCTTCCGTCACAGACACTCCACCAACCACCAATTACTCAGAGTTGTTGAATTCATCAGCGAAGGTTTCAACCGCCGATGTTTCACCACTGGCCTATTTCTCGACATAGCCAAAGCCTTCGATAAGGTTTGGATAGAAGGTATGATAGTCAAACTCTCCGAGGCCGGCCTCGAAAGTCCAATGTTAAAAATCATAAACTCATTCATGACCAACAGAACTTTCCGCACTAAAGTCAACGGCGAACTATCGACGACGCGTACGCCGACAGCCGGTGTGCCGCAGGGGTCCGCCTTATCGCCCCTGCTGTACAATCTTTATACTCATGACATCCCACTACCCGCCTTCATACCGGGGGTAAACGAAACAATCGTCGCGCAGTACGCAGACGACACAGCGATCCTAGCACGATCGCTAAACAGAAATAGAGCCACCGCACTTGTACAAAAGGCAAGTGCGGACATCCAAGCCTGGTGCGCCAACTGGCGCATTCAAATACACCCAGAAAAAAGCACTGCAATAACCTTCAGTCGCAGGCCAAATAGACACGGTAAGAATATCAAATGCATCCGGATGCGAAATACAGACATCCCGTGGGCACGAACGGTAAAATACCTCGGCCTCACTCTTGATTCGCGACTAAATTTCAGCAGACATATATCTGTAAAAAAAAAACAGGCATCCCAAGTCACAGGCCAACTCTACCCGATGATTGGGCACAAAAGTAAACTTGCAATAAACAGCAAACTACTCTTGTACACCGCGATTACTCGTCCAATCATGACTTACGCATGCCCGATATGGGCATACGCAAGCATGAAACACATCCAGACGCTCCAGACTATACAAAACAAATCACTTCGAATGATAACAGGCGCACCCTGGTTCGTTCGAAATACCACTCTCCACAGAGACACCAAAACTGACACCATACTCGAACACGTCATGAAGCTGTCGAAGAAATTCTACAGCGACATGGCAGACCACCCAAACGACACTATCAAATCGCTACTAAACGATTACATAAAATACCCACACACAGACATAGCGCGGCCAAGGAAGGTTCTCCTTCTCAAACCTCCCTAGCTCTTCCCCGACCCCTCATCCACATGCTGGTACGCCACAAAATGGGCGCATACACCGGGGTGTCTTCAAAAACCACCCTCGGCATACGACACACGCCGACACTGTAGGCTCGACCTCTTCTCGAGGGTAAAAAACAAAAAAAAGAGGGACCACACGGAATTTATAAAAAAATAAATAAATTCCCAAAATTGAAATTTAAATTTAAAAACTAAACAGACAAGCATTTCCCCAAAAAACAAAACAAAAAAATAACAATGCTGCTCGAGGTTAATGAATCACCCTACAGTGTCAACCAACGTCAACAAAACGTCGACTTGCCAACAACCACGACCCCCACGCCTTTTCTTTCTTTTATCTTTTATCATTATATTTTTGTTTTTCTATTTTTACTGTACTCTTTTCTCACTGTATTCTTTTTCTCTTTTTTTTTCTTACTACTTTTGCTCATTGTACTATCCTCTTCTTCATTATTTTTGTAAACTGTATCACCTGTACCCCAAAAAAACTAAAAAAAAAAAAAAAAAACAATACAATACAGACGACTATCCTGTCTCACTCATATTAAAAAAAAAAAAATAATATGGGATCAAAAAAATAAAATATAAAAAAAAATATATAAAAAATAAAAAGAGACAGGAACCAACACTAAAAAGAGGGGAAACCCCAACATCAGACGAAAGGGTAATTGGAGTAATCCATAAGGCCCTACAACCAAGTGTAAGAAAAAAAAAAAAAAAAAAAAAAGGTTGTTAGCAAACTTAAACTTTATTCCAAAAATTCAATAATTCACGAAATTTCTGCTACTTCGAAAAATGGTTGTTAGCAAACTTAAACATTATTCCAAAAATTGAATATTTTACGAAATTTATGCTTCTACGAAAAATGGTTGTTAGCAAACTTAAACATTACTCCAAAAATTAAATATTTTACGAAATTTCTGCTACTACGAAAAATGGTTGTTAGCAAACATAAACATTATTCCAAAAATTAAATAATTTACGAAATTTCTGCTTCTACGAAAAATGGTTGTTTGCAAACTTAAACATTATTCCAAAAATTAAATAATTTACGAAATTTCTGCTACTACGAAAAATGATTGATAGCATACTTGAATATTATTTCAAATATTAAATAATTTACGAAATTTCTGCTTCTACGAAAAATGGTTGTTAACAAACTTAAACATTATTCCAAATATTAAATAATTTACGAAATTTCTGCTACTACGAAAAATGGTTGTTAGCAAACTTAAACATTATTCCAAAAATTAAATAATTTACGAAATTTCGGCTACTACGAAAAATGGTTGTTAGCAAACTTAAACATTATTTCAAATATTAAATATTTTACGAAATTTCTACTCCTACGAAAAATGGTTGTTAGCAAACATGAACATTATTCTAAATATTAAATAATTTACGAAATTTCGGCTACTACGAAAAATGGTTGTTAGCAAACTTAAACATTATTTTAAATATTAAATATTTTACAAAATTTCTACTCCTACGAAAAATGGTTGTTAGCAAACTTGAACATTATTCCAAAAATTCAATAATTTACGAAATTTCTGCTACTACGAAAAATGGTTGTTAGCAAACTTAAACTTTATTCCAAAAATTCAATAATTTACGATATTTCGGCTACTACGAAAAATGGTTGTTAGCAAACTTAAACATTATTTCAAAAATTAAATATTTTACGAAATTTCTACTCCTACGTAAAATGGTTGTTAGCAAACATGAACATTTTTCTAAATATTAAATAATTAACGAAATTTCGGCTACTACGAAAAATGGTTGTTAGCAAACTTAAACATTATTCCAAATATTAAATAATTTACTAAATTTCTGCTCCTACGAAAAATGGTTGTTAGCAAACTTGAACTTTATTCCAAAAATTCAATAATTTACGATATTTCGGCTACTACGACAAATGGTTGTTAGCAAACTTAAACTTTATTCCAAAAATTTAATAATTTACGATATTTCGGCTACTACGAAAAATGGTTGTTAGCAAACTTGAACTTTATTCCAAAAATTCAATAATTCACGAAATTTCTGCTACTACGAAAAATGGTTGTTAGCAAACTTAAACATTATTCCAAAAATTGAATATTTTACGAAATTTATGCTTCTACGAAAAATGGTTGTTAGCAAACTTAAACATTACTCCAAAAATTAAATATTTTACGAAATTTCTGCTACTATGAAAAATGGTTGTTAGCAAACATAAACATTATTCCAAAAATTAAATAATTTACGAAATTTCTGCTACTACGAAAAATGATTGATAGCATACTTGAATATTATTTCAAATATTAAATAATTTACGAAATTTCTGCTTCTACGAAAAATGGTTGTTAACAAACTTAAACATTATTCCAAATATTAAATAATTTACGAAATTTCTGCTACTACGAAAAATGGTTGTTAGCAAACTTAAACATTATTCCAAAAATTAAATAATTTACGAAATTTCGGCTACTACGAAAAATGGTTGTTAGCAAACTTAAACATTATTTCAAATATTAAATATTTTACGAAATTTCTACTCCTACGAAAAATGGTTGTTAGCAAACATGAACATTATTCTAAATATTAAATAATTTACGAAATTTCGGCTACTACGAAAAATGGTTGTTAGCAAACTTAAACATTATTTTAAATATTAAATATTTTACAAAATTTCTACTCCTACGAAAAATGGTTGTTAGCAAACTTGAACATTATTCCAAAAATTCAATAATTTACGAAATTTCTGCTACTACGAAAAATGGTTGTTAGCAAACTTAAACTTTATTCCAAAAATTCAATAATTTACGATATTTCGGCTACTACGAAAAATGGTTGTTAGCAAACTTAAACATTATTTCAAAAATTAAATATTTTACGAAATTTCTACTCCTACGTAAAATGGTTGTTAGCAAACATGAACATTTTTCTAAATATTAAATAATTAACGAAATTTCGGCTACTACGAAAAATGGTTGTTAGCAAACTTAAACATTATTCCAAATATTAAATAATTTACTAAATTTCTGCTCCTACGAAAAATGATTGTTAGCAAACTTGAACTTTATTCCAAAAATTCAATAATTTACGATATTTCGGCTACTACGACAAATGGTTGTTAGCAAACTTAAACTTTATTCCAAAAATTTAATAATTTACGATATTTCGGCTACTACGAAAAATGGTTGTTAGCAAACTTGAACTTTATTCCAAAAATTCAATAATTCACGAAATTTCTGCTACTACGAAAAATGGTTGTTAGCAAACTTAAACATTATTCCAAAAATTGAATATTTTACGAAATTTATGCTTCTACGAAAAATGGTTGTTAGCAAACTTAAACATTACTCCAAAAATTAAATATTTTACGAAATTTCTGCTACTATGAAAAATGGTTGTTAGCAAACATAAACATTATTCCAAAAATTAAATAATTTACGAAATTTCTGCTAACTATAAAAATAAAATAAAATAAATTAAAATTAAATGAAATAAAATTAAATAAAATAAAATAAAATAAAATAAAATAAAATAAAATAAAATAAAATAAAATAAAATAAAATAAAATAAAATAAAATAAAATAAAATAAAATAAAATAAAATAAAATACCATAAAATAAAATTAAAATTAATACTATGCAACAAAAATCTCACGTTGCTGGGCAACGGGCTTACAGCTAGTTATTCTTAATACGTGATTTGATACTTGATATTTATTTGTTATCTACAAATCTCTATAATCTTTCGTATCACTATAAATAATTAAATTTATCAGGCGGCTTTGTTATTCTTTAATGATTAAAAATTGATGTCGCATACTAGGAAAATATAATAAAATATTATTTGAAAATAATTGCAAGATAAATAACATAGAATATATAAATACACGTTTTACCCGTCACTACAGCTCGTCATTCATGACGTACTTGGTAACACAGAAAGAAGCGTTAATCAATGTCAAATGTTAGCCAGGACTCAGGAGTGTCGTAGAAGTTATTGCCCAATCTAGTGTTTAAAATGACGGCATGTTATGGAATTTTTACATTGATTTATGTTTTATGCTATCCAATACATGTTTAGTGATAGAGCTCGTTTGTGTATCAAATAACGTGTAAATTGGTATAATTATGAAAATAAAACAATCCCGATGTAGTCCAATAAAATAATGTATCTTGATAGTATATATTTTACATGAATCACTGAAAAACCTTTCTAAAATGGGCCAGTATACATATGTTAAAATGACAGTTTCTAACGTTTTATGTCACGCATACGTTCGGTATAGTTTCCATTTATTTCTTGATATTTAATCATAGACTTGAAGACCCAAGACTTCGACAATTGCTTTCAAAAATTCTTGCTTACTTGTTATAAAGATAATAATTTAATATATAAATTCCCCAATATGTTGCAAAATAACATCCGGAGGTTGACCTATATTAAAAAAATATATTATTCGTTTGACGGGAACTAGCTGTCCGGTTTCCGTTCTAAAATAACATATTTGAGACGTATAATCCGTGTTTATACGATTTGAATATTTGTTTTTCTAATATTTTTAAAGGGGTTTATGTTTTATAATAAATGTTTGTCAAAACCGCTATTATATTGAAAAAAACTCGAAAAAGGATGAGAAAAATAATGCAAAATACCTAGCAAGATTTTAATATATAGTGAAACCCCTTTTTTACGTTTTTACTTTGTAATTTTCTATTTCCGCCCGATTTTTTATTTATGTATTGTACATAAGTATATATATAAGTGCGATGATCGTTTTGTTTTATCCATAAATAACGAACTCGCAACATTTGTCGAGTTGCGAAAGACCTCCGCCAAATAAGCAGATAAAAGTCAAAAATTTGACATCATCCAAAACCCAAGTGAGTCTTTCACATCCACAAATGTATAAATTTTCCTATTGTTATATAACAGAAAAGCGATATTCTTATATATGTATACAAATAAATGTCATCTTCAATATGCAGGGCTTAATGTTTTTTTCTTTAACCGTGTAAAGTTTTTTTATTTAAAAAAAACCATGTGATTCTTCTTACAAATAGACTGACAAAATCATCGGAAGAAAAAAATTGTTAGTAACATCATCAATATTGTTTGTTAATTCTTCCTAAAAAAAATAAGGATTCCTTTCGGTTGTCGCGTACCACCAGTTGGCAGCCCATGCTATAAAACAGCGATGAGCAACAAGCGACCCACAGTTTTCTTAAATTCGACACGTAAGCTAGAACTGAAATTGGTATAAAAAAAAACAATAATTTCAAAATCACAATTTTAATCAGGTATGAATTATAAATACTAGGTATTTTGAGTTTATTTAAATGAGTCAACTTGTAAAATTATTATTTATCAAGATTGCGAGCATGTACGGAGTGGGCAGGGGGGGAATTGACATTTGAAATAGTTTACAAAGAAAAGAGACACCACATTTTTTTAACGGTTTACCTCAGGGCCGTGGAATTGTGTAAAAAAAAACGATTCCGACTCAGACTCCATCCCCGAAGAAATTGTTCGATAATTTCATTTTAAATCATATATACATATGTATATATCTATATGTATTCCATCAGATCATTTTTAGTCAGCCAAGCATGCAATGTCAACACTATGGACTATTGTGGTTTTAATACACATTATATTTTTATTTTTTGAAATGTTTTGAGCCGCTCGTTTTTCACGATTCCGACTCCGGCCAAAAAGCCGCGACTCCACAGCCTTGGTTTACCTAAAAAAACGTTAAATATTTTTTAAAAAATCTGGTCTATAAATTTAAACCTAACATACATACCAAGTATAGCGATGTGGCCTGTAAGTATAATTGAATTTTCTGTATTGGCCCGCTGCAAAACAAATTTGCTCATAAACGCCGTCAGCGTATGGGACACGCGCTTGGGGCCTGAAAAATAACTTATATTTGATATGATCCATAAAATATTTAAAATTCAGTTTTCAACACTTATTTTCATCCTGCATGGAAGCTTGCGACAATTTTATACTATCCAAAAAAGAGCCTCTACATTTTATTACGCTTGGGTCCTCCAACGTTCTAAATCCGCCACTGTTGCTCATCACTACTAAGAAACATACTATTGTATAACTCGCTGCAAATGGAAATTATTTTGCATTATTGGTCGGAAAACAATGATTAACATTAATTATTAGCTGCAAATAAAATAACCGGATGACGTAAGTATATGCTTTTTAAACAGTGTGTATGATTATTTAAGACTGGTAAATGCGTTATTTTAAACCAAACAAATTATTTTGGTTGCGGCTTCTGCTCTACGAAAAAATAGTCAAACCTCTACTGGACATTTTAATTTATTAGCCTTAGGCCGAATTAATATCAAAAGGTATGTATTATATGTATGTTCTCTATCCAAACTGAGATTAACTGGTCGTTAAGCAATTGAAGACATTCAGGGGTTGACTGGAGGGGCTCGTGCGAGCCCCTTGTTAAGCATTGCTTTGGCTGATGAACCCTTTGTCGAATTAATGAAAAAAATGATATTATTCGCTCGGCTTTAACTTAGAACTATTCGTGATGTTCTGAAGCAGAAGCAAATTGTTTTTGTGCTTTTATAATTATAATCACCAGTGTTAATAATATATAGGCATGTGTTTTAATTTAAAAAATGTTATAGAATTGTAATATTGAAAAATATATTACGTGTATTTAAATGTTAATATGTCAGAGATTGCAGTTAGGTACTGATGTCATCGTAGAATATTGTTTTTTTCATTAATTCGACAAAGTGTTCAGAAAAAGCAATATTTAACAAGGAGCTCATTCGGGGCCCCCTGAGCCATCCAGTCCACTCCTGAAGGTCTTCAAATGTCTATCGATATATTTTATGTGTCAATCTGCCTGATTTTGATAAAACCGTGTTACAGTGAGAAAGCAATGATTCGAAACGAATCTAGTGTTAAATAATATAATAAACAGAATGACTCGTTAACTACTAATATTAGGTTGTCTTGTTTCCAATCATTCAGGCGTATGTTAAAGTACTTATTTACTATTAAGTACGTCTTCATCCACATGTCAAAACTGTCAATTGAGCAATATTGTAAAAAAGAAATACGCGAAGCAAAAAACATTTTAAAGCCAATTATAATCTTACCGAGATGAGTAAGAACATCAGGTATCAGGTATATTTAACTGTCCATGCAAATTCAACAAGGCATAAATAACTCCATGATAAACTGGCCAATGTGAAATTCTGTATTGAGTAACGGAGATTTAAGTGTCATAAAAAATGACGTTCGGTGGATCTTTCGCGAGCGTTTGCGGCAATTTTTTTCAACTGCGACCTTGTCGACCAATCGGACACACATATACCTTAGAACCTTTACAATACAATACACAGACAATAACCACAGTCACCGTCATTGGGACATCACCATAATAATAATAATTTGTTATAAGGTTGGCACGATTTGCCATATCTTGCCAAAACTAAAGTTTATCGATTGATAAAACCTAAAATTTTGTTTTCTAAATATATATTCCCTGACGAGTAATAATAGCAAATAAAATTTAAGCAAATTTAAGTGTTTTATTATAAGCGTTAAGGTAAACTAACGTAAATAAACGAAGTTAAAAAATAAAACCTATTTTTCGGTATTTTATTTAAATTATGCTTTTTTTGTTAAACTTCGAAAACTGATTTAAGCCGAGTTTCATAAAATAATGTAATTCGACATTGATTTTTTTCCATAGTCGCTTTTTGTATAAGCTCTATAGGTAATATATATTCGGAGAGGACAATAAGAAAATTATTAGCAAATTAAATGGTGAATAAAGTTAAAAATATGTATTCATTCTTACTGTAAATACAATTAACAGAACAGAACATTTTTTCTCCTCATAAAACTTCTGGCAATATAAGATTATTAATTACATTTAAATTTCAAATATATTGTATCTACTGTCATTTGGCAATCGTTTCGTTTGCCAGCCCTAAAACAGTACCAGCCATCATAGTAAACGATGGATGGGACAATAATAGCTGATTATTCAACCATAGAAAATCTAAAAAAATCACGTGGCTTAGGTGATTTCAATTCCGATCCTATAAAAGAGATGAATGCTGACAGAATTCTATTTAACAATACATAATCTATTTTCATGAACACAGTAACTCTGTTAAAACACTTAGTAAATCGTATTGTTTTGTTTTTTCCAGAGATTCTAATAATAAAATTATCTACGGTTACAGTACGTAATAATATCCCTAATAAATAATACATCACGCGATTTTAACATGACAAATATCGACATTGCACAATGAAATGAGCATTTGACTAATAATAAGATAGCTGCACTTAGCTTAACGAAGAGCTGCATTTGCTCTCCCTGGTATATATAATATTAAAACTCGATTAGCATTTAGCAATATATTAAAAAAATAATCATTACTCAAACAACATGACAATTAAAATAAGAGTTCGGGGCATCAGCCATTCCTTGATATGCTGGAATAGTGTGAAATATACATTGCAATTATCATGTTAAAAATAATCTTGATGTCACTCCCATCTTTATAGAGTCGTATCTACGGCCGTGAAATTATGGATTCCGTCAGGTGCAATGAGGTCGACGGAAACGGTAATCGTTGCAATATGTATACGAATTACATTATCTACACAAAATAAAGTAAAAAATCAAAATCATTGAATCCGCCTCGCAGAAATTGTAATCCATGGATCTCTTATTCCGGTATTATCATTTTGAATCCCTATATAACACGCAATTTTTCAGATAAAATTATTAAAACCAATTCTAAGTTCTTATTTCTGCGCCGTTATGAATGGAATAAACAAAACCTCGCCGGGATTGTTTGTAACAATAGTTTTAAAAACATTTATTGAGAATTTAAAATAAAAAAAATGATTTTGCACAAAACTAATATAATATGTATAATTCGATTTTTAGTGCACATAAAATTCGTTAAGGTGGTAAATCATAGTGTATTCGCTAGAACCATTATTTTAATAAAATATCGAAATACTAAGTAATTATATTATCTTTTAATAACCAATTTTATTTCATGCATAAGTACTTGCAACGCCATCTTTTTAATTATGCCTTGGTCTTAAAGCTTAGATATTTTTTTATTCAGAAATAGAGGCATAGTTAAATATTTTTTTTGTAAACCTTTTATTTAGTTTTAAAAAAAATCCATCTAGAGATTTTTACAAGCTGTATTACATAATAATGAAAAGTTCTATGTGATAACACCATGTATTTTTTTCACAAATAAAGTATTTATTGTCAAATAATAAATCCAGTGATTGAATTTGTAAAATTGCGAGAAGATAACCTCTACATTTAAGACAATAATACGATACAAATAAATGATGAGTCAATTTGTAATTACACCTTGAAACACCAATTTTTTTCAACTGGTGTTTTATGAATCCGTATATTTTATTTGATACCGGAAATCCTACAAAATGAATCAAATTCCCAGACTAAATAAATGCAACCACGTAAAACTTTACTGTATCATTGCCATCACACCGTTAAATAAAAAGATCTGAATGAAGTAAAAAAGAACAAATGAAATCAAAAATTACGTCATCTCTTAAACTCAATACAACGTTATTACTGTTGTATAACTTTAACAATGATTCCTGAATAATATACAGTTAAGACTGATATTGTTACCGTATCATCTGTTTTTCTTATTTATCGTTGTCTTGTCTTGTCTCGTTGGCCTTTAAAAACGACGAACATAAGCAATTATTCTAGTGAATAGAATGCTCTAATGATATATATACAGATATGTAAGTTTAGCGGAAATTATTGAAAACAAATTCGGAGTCGGGTCGCTTTTTGATTTAAAACCGGAATCGGAGTCGCCGTCGCTTACTTTTGTAGCCGACTCCGCAGCTCTGGGTCATATAAAATGTAAACATGTCATTCTCACGTGTCAAGTATTGTTACTAAAAAAATCTGTCGCAAGCAAGTCAGTTAGAGGCTATTAAACAAGTTTCATAAATAACTTGAATACCTTTTAATTAGCATAGTACCAACATAGATCACCTGCAGCGTTAGTAAGTACTAAGGCATTACACATGTATTTTCAACAAACGACCAATGCTAAGACATTCTCATACTTTTCGGTACAATAATGTTGAAGAGTGCCATCACGAATGTTAAAAATATTTCATGAAAATCGCGGTCGTTTGAAACGGTTTTAATAAAAATACATTGCAGCATACACGAACACCATAGATAGGTTATAGTGTTGAAAGTTTTGTTTTTCAATTATGTGTTATAATGGATATTATCGTTTAATATAATATACAAAAAATATCGACTATAATGAGTTAATAGCACGTCAAAATATTATAACAGCTCCTTGGAAATCGCATACGTCTATTTCGTTAAATTCTAAATCGATTCCGAAGCAAATTCATTATTACTAACTATGAATAATTTTAAAAATCTCAATTATTCGTTTTAATAAATGTTTTGTGACATAGCTTTTTCGGCTTACGCTGCATTGCAGATACGTTTTTTTGTCTGCTTAAATGCGTTGAGTATTTTTTTTCGTCGGAAACAACAAGTTAATAATGTAACGTTATTAATAATATAACAAAGAAAATTTCAAAGATCTTTAAAATAATAACGATTGAAAATGAATGAATTTACTTTAAAAAATGTTTTTTTTTATTATTTCGCTAAAACAATTTCAATTTTGCGTGTCAGTAAAAAGAGCTAAAAATGAATATTTTGTAAATAATTTTATTGAATATTTCTCATGACATAAATTATACTTCATAATCATATTTGTTATTGTAGAACCCCTTTTAGATCTCGAGCCAAAGTTTTGTGTTAGCGTGATATCTGCATACGACCTTCACAAACGAGTTGCTGTCAACAATTTGTAATATAATGTTTCACTTAAACATCGTAACCCACATTCAATTACTTAGCATACGTACACAATCATTTCGAAAATAAACTATGTTGGTTCTTAGAAGAATTATTTTTAATTACCATAGTATTAAAATGACGGGCACCGGACTGTTTTTATACGCGATGAGAACAGCATGTCCAATAAGAACACTACACTCATTTTTCGACATGTTATACAATAAATTATCAATAACCAATCCCTTGTTAGCAATATCATTTATTTTCAGTGAACACCCGAAGAAAAAACTATCTAGGTACAAGCACTTTAAGGGGCATACAATACCAAAATGAAAATTCTGTCAAACCTGCGAATTAAACATTAAGTTCCTTACCATTATATGAGGGAAGAATCTTGAACACAAATTGATGCTTCTACCAACGTGATAAATTACGATGGTATTAAAGAGTTCAGTAAGATAATTCTATAGCATTGGATCATCACCACAATTGAATGAAGAACTCACCTAGCAGTGGAGCATAACTGCTGACGGAGGTGAATTATACAAACTTATTTTATTTAAAAAATATTTGCAAAGATAAATGAAATAATTCTTTAGTAAATAACATAATTGCTATAATCTTCAAACAGCAGGCACTGCAAGGTTTTTTTAACACCTTGATGGTTATCAATACCCCAGCGAATAAATTATTTCGAAATCTTTACAAAAGGTTATAAGTACCTTGTCACTTGGTGCTTATTTACTGTGACGAAAAAAATACAGTGGCCATTGAGAAATTACATAAGACTGTCAACATAAACGGCCACTTATTAAATAGTATGCTTCCATCAGTTATTTGTAATAAATAAAAAAAATATATAAAATTTACTGTAATAAACAATTAATTATCACTATAAAGAATATTGCATACTATCTTATTATATTTTTCAGATATATCACTTTATAAAGAAAAACTGGATTAGGATTTGTGAAAAAAATTATAACGTTTAAGCCGCATGGTTACACTTACACCGTTTATGTTGATATGCTCGCAGCTTGCAGCAAGGGACTACGAAAGTACCTACTCATGTTAAGTTTGTCATTATTTGACTAATTTTAAAAGTGATTGTTATCTATTGTTAAGTTATTAATTGATTTTAAGCTCCTTTTAAGATTCCATGTACATATTACATTCGAAATTGCAGGTGGGTAGCTTAGTAATACAAACGTGCGCCTAGCACCCCAATGTCGAGAAGAGTTATAATCAACGTCCACGTGAAAGGGGAAGCGGCCGTCAATTTGACAGACAGGAAGTGGTTGACGACAAAAAGAAGACTGACAAAAAGAACTGAAGAAGCCAATGTTTTCTGTCGGTCGCTCCGCTCCGCTGAGGAAAAAAATGATTTTGCCATCGTTGTATTGTAGAATTTCTTTCTGGTTGTAAGATACAGATTATCTTCGTTCAACAGTAGCTTATCTTATCTTTCACTATTTAGTCGATATCAGTAAGGAATGTTAGGATACAGCACCACGTGGGATATTTTTCCACTTGGAATTTTATCTGGCTTGATATCAAGCATGATTATGTTTCTATAGATCACGTAGAAAAAAATAAAACTAGAAACTTTTTGGGATAGACGACTTCTTGCGACGTTTTGAATGCCTCAGTATAATAACATGAATATAGTAGCTGGTTTACATAGCCGAAGGAAGATTGAAATGATCAGAAATGACTTATATATTTCTTGGAATACATTTATGATATTTAGAATATAAATATTATAAAAAAAAATATATTGATTAATAGTTAAAATAGTTTGACAGTCGTTCTTTTTTAACCGTCAAATAATAACAACTTGGCACAATCAACTGGTTAATACAATTATTGATGGCTGTGTGGACTTTATTTAATATTGCTATTGTTTATGAAACTGCCATTGAAGATGAACCAATGTCCATGGATATCGTTTTGAATTATGCATAAGTAGGCCACACGTCATCTTGCAGTGTTATTTTGATACGTTTGTGTGATTTACATCTCATTGAAAAGGCTAAAAGAAGTCTATTAATAAACAGATATTATTATTCAAATCATTAAAGTATTTTGTGAATATTCAGCTTCATAATAATTAAGATGGAAATATTTTCATTTGTTTGGTCCTAAAGGAAATTTATTACAGTATTTTTTTAGTTATATCTATATCATGTTGCTGCAAGCAAATTAGCTTAGTTCTCTATTTGCATAAACCATCTTCCAACAGTTGATAAACAGTTATTCAGACTGCGCATATTATATAACAACATACTATTAATATTTATAAGGTATGTCGCAGTGAAAAATAAATATGACACAATAGCAAAATGAGCACACATAAAGATGTCTTTCAGACAAAACAATTTACAAAGCTAGATAATAATCAATTGTTGGCTGACCAGACACAGTATGGATGAAAGTCTTAGAATATTCGAAAACAAATTCAGAATAGTTAATCATTACTCGTCATGCGGGAAACCAGTCCTGAACATATATACTTAAGGTGGAATTAGTACACAAGAGTGTTTTTGCTTGTTGCAATTACGTTGCTTGTTGTTATGTACTAAGGAAAGAAATATCTGGATGGAGAAAATTCTCACACAAGACTGTACAATTAAAAATCACGCCGTGAAAACATTCAGCTATTCTAATCTATGCTGATAGTATATATATATATATATATCTAAAATACATACATATATTTTTGATTGTATTTAAAATCGAAATAACATCCGTCCATACGGGCATATGCAAAAGTGTCCCCCTCTTAAAATATCTATAATATTCATAAAATAAATAGCAATGAAATAATTTTGAGTATGCACTTTCAAAAAATGCACTTAAATCTGGACAGTGGCGTATATACTACATTTTTACCGAGATATTATTTTGATTGATACTCATTGTATAAGTCACTCACGATTCATTTTGTCGTTATCGGTTAGTTATTTGATATAAGCATATAAATATTTTTTGAATAAATTGATAGTTACCCTATACTTATTTAGTCATTTTTTAAATTTGTATTTCTAGTTTCTGTAGCGTCAAATTAAGCAATGGTATTATCTGCCAAGTTATCTTATCTATATAATCCAGATAATTTTCGGTATACCAGCGATTTAATTCTTTGTGTGAACAGATAACATAACGTGGACTATCGAAGTATTTTATAAAAAGGGATTATAAAATAATTTATATTAAATATAGTTTTCTATGTATTATGCTTTTTAAAATTCAATTTAATTCTTTTACGGTCGACTACTTAACTGAAACCAACCAAGTCCCTAAGATAAAAAAAATGGGAAAAATCACATCCATATTTTTTTTCAGTAAAACAAATCAGATGTTTAATATAACAAAATGGCGCCGACATACATGTGACTTCCATACTCCTCTAAAGCAGCCGACGGCAACTGGTGGTCCGCGAGGAAATTTTGGTGGTCCGCAGATTCATGTCTCACTCTCTCACCTTGTTTTATATTATTCGCTTTATTCACTTTTATTTAAATATATAATATTTAACACAAACGTCCATTTGGTGGTCCGCAGGATCAAAAGTTTGACATTTTAATCCATCTAGTGGTCCGTGAGTCCAAAAAGGTTGCCGACCCCTGCTCTAAAGGTTAATTATAAAAATATTTTTCACATAAAAGCTTAACGAAAATTTGCTAATTACTGGGCTGTAACATCTCTGAAGTATCCCTGTTTATAAAAGTCATGAATACTTTTAAAAGTGGTAGAAAATAATAATGTATAATATATAAATACATATTTACACATATAATAGAAATGCGAAATGGATTTGCTTGAAATAAACCATACTTTTCATCTATGCCATATCACTTGAATGTTTAATTTAATATTTTTATACGCCACTGAGTATTTCAGACAGCTGCCATTTCAAAAATTGGTATTCGGCCATACTACTCAGTACTCGTGTTTACCTTATCCTCCCCAATTTCATAAAAAAAACTTGCATTAAATAGGGGACAATATTATAAATGATATCGAACAATAAAAACTCTAAATCTTTTACAGTTCATGTACTGAATTGAAAAAGTAATATTTGCATTGCTTTCTATAATTTATTGCATATTTTTAAAATTTTGATTAGATCAGGAAGATTAAAAAATAATTCTAGCACATTTTCTAGATAAATTAAAAAAAAATCATTTTCTTAAATTTCGTTTGACAAGAAATTTTAAAAAACTATGATGAAATTAAAAAAATAACGAGACCAAGTGAATCTTCTCAAAGCGATCTAAACGTTTTCATTTTACACTATAATAGTTAGTACTCAGGGTTGCCAAATTTCTAAAACCGCATATACCATTCATATTTATTTATTTTTTGCAATTATGTGTTCTTTTAAATTGAATTATCCAAAATACGCATGACATCAGTGGTCGGCAACCTTCTGAGAGTCTGAGTAAAAAAAGTCAATTTTGAAAAAAATGATTTGGTTAAGTAGTGGATAAAATTTTTAGATATTTTTTTTCTTATATATACAAAAATATCCTCATAAAATATTTGAATTCAATAACTAAAGATAAAAACAAGGAACCAGCATCAGAAATCATTAGATTCATGTGTGCATACAATGATTTTACATGAAATGCATATATGTTATTTAATGAATTTCAGTTATTTGAAACATTTTCATAGTATCAACTGACGTTATCATAAACGTCATTCAATATAAGATGTTTATAAAAATACCGTGAATGTGACGGGAGTGATAATATTTTGGCAACCTTGTTCTCACTGTATTAACATTACTGATAAATTGTGAAACGCTTGATCGAGCATTGCTTAACACTAATACGTTTTACGATATATTTTAATAATTTAATCTCTTTCCCATGAACAAGATACAGAGCTACGATAATATTATTAAAAAAGCAGGTAGGTTTTTTTTATCAATTGTCTTATGGCTAAAAATACGGTTTAAAACAGTTACGTAAACACGTCCTATTCAATAATGATAACCATCAGTTTACCTTGCTCAAGAAGAAGACAATGCAATGGTGAGAAAAGATGGTAATCTGCCACCTACTTGTTGTAATAACAATAAAATTATTATCATCGCAAATGATGTTTGCCTCGTGTTATGCAATTCCAAAAAGATGCAAACATCTGTTTATATTAAAAGTTAATATGTAAGCGCTCAATACGTTCCCAGCGATGCCTTTGAGAGGAGCTAGTCTCGATGATCTTCGGCCTTGTAGAAGTCACGTACTTTTTAATAATATTTACAAGTAAAAGATTCCAAAGCGAAGACGTAATAATGGTGAAATGTGTAAAATTATCAGATTGTTAACATGGCTCAACTTTAAAAAAATTGAATGCCATGCCTGCTTCAAAAGTGCGACATATTATAGGCACTACAGACTACATACATATATCCAAAACATTATTCCAAAACATCGTTCCACTGATTTTTCATGCGTATTCCAATTAATATTTACATAAAGTCGTAATGTCACCGACCACTTAACCGAATATATTATTTTTTTAAATATTCTTATAGCATTCCTGTGCGGTGCAAGCTGATCTCAACTCATAAATGCTCTTCAATTATCCAAATTCTATTTTTATTTCTACACGTTGTGACCACGTATTGAAAAAATTCTTTGGAGACGGCTGGCAACAATTTGAAACACAAATAATATTGTAAGATTGTGAAGCAGCAGCGAGTGATGATAAGATTCAGTGTCACAATTCCCAATAATCTATATATTATTTTGTTAATGGATTAGATTGATGGTGTAGGCTTGAATATATGAAATACACCGCATTCGTACGAAATACAATTAATTAAAAAATGAGTCCGATTTTTGACGACTCCAACTATATACATAAAACTAATAAATTGTGACTCAGTATTTTATTTTCTTTTTCTAGGAAGTCGGATAGATTGATAAAGTATGACAACTAATTGTTAACCGCTTACACACAGTGTGATAATAAAAAGACGAGTAATTGATAATTTATCCAATATGTAGTGGATTATTGTTATTTATATATTTACTTATATGTTGGAAATACGATAATACATCCAGCTATGCGCTATCCATTGGATAACAGCTAGGGCATCCAATCCCGGGATCCCGTTCAATTTTCTGATTCCGAAATCCCGGGATTGATACGGCTGCGATCCCGGGATTTCGGGATTGAGAAATTTTGAGCAAATCCCGAAAATTGACACGAAATTGGCAAATCGAGAATTTCAGATTCCTCGGTGAGCTAAAAAAAAAAACAAGGTTTTGTGACAATCTGGGAAAAAATATACCAAATCGAGGTTTTCAAATTCCTCGGTGAGCTAAAAAAAAACGAGGCTTGGAGATAATCCAGGGAAAACGTATAGCGAATTGAGGATTTCAAATTACTCGATGAGAAAATCTCAATCCCGGGATTGGAAAAAGGCTTCAAAAACGAAAAATGTAATAGAATTACGGATAAGAGAAATGCTAAAATTTTGGTGACGGTGACATATGTAATTCTATAATTGATATAAATCGGTATTTTGTTTGTATATTTTGAGAAGCAACTCATCACTAAATTAATACTTGCTTAGAAGTCTAATTGTGACTATGTAGTAAGTTGTAGGTATACCTGTGTCATAAACGACTGGCAGTTGTGATTATTCACAGATTTTGTTCTGAGAATGAATGGTGCACAACCGAGTGTTGTTTGAATGAGGTGATATCATTTTTCTCACCAAGTGACTCATAAACAGTCATAACAGAAGTTTTGCTTACATACTGTTTTTCGCTTAAAATAAGAATAAAATAAACCGATGTTTGTTTGTGCTGCTGTAAACTTACGATGCATATATTATATTTAGTAAAGTATTGTTTTATATTTTCAGGTAAAAGATATTTTTATTGTTGTTTTACTTGATACTTCGTCAAAATAACATTGTTGCATTTTTTCAGTAATGCGTTCGTTGTCTTCATTTGCGTATTCAGAGAGACTGAAAAATGGGGGCACGTTGAAACATACGAAGCTCTCTCAAGAATCGTTACGATAAAGCGTTAATCGATTAATGTTCTGAAAGGATGACGAATATTTCACAGGTTAATCGTAAATTTTAATGATTAAAGTTTTAATAGGCTTGCCTTGTATGTTACCGACTTTCAACAGAAATGTATCTTGTAACTTTTTCTGGAAAATCGATCACCTTATCGATTATATTGTCTGCTGCGCCTCTGCTACGTGAGAAATTCTTAAAAAAGAACGGTAAGGAACAGATATGCACATATGGAACTGGACATCGTTTTGAATATCTTATTTGAATGGGGGTGAGGTGGGTTGATTTTGTGAGGAATTCAGAGATAAGGGAGCGTACAAGACAGCGTCCTGTCACGTCAGTGGTTATGAAGAGACGTTGGAACTGGCTGGGTCACGTGCTGCAGATGCCTCCGGAAAGCCTCAATCCTGCCACTTTTTAGAACACATAGAACAATAAAGCCGTTTGTAAATCATCCAGATAATACTGATGTTACTCCCACGTATTTTTTTAAAAATAATTAATCAACAAAATATTGCTAAATATTTAAAGCAATACTTTACCCATAGACACATGTCAATCAACTATTATATGCTCGTTTACCACACACATCTCATTTACGATATTGCAAAAGTCAAAATTACAAAATAGATGATAAAATATCGAAACATTATCCATTGCCATAGATTAAGCAACTGAGAAACGTATTGTATCAATTTTGTGAAAAGAAAATGATTTTCGGCGTTCAGCACTATGTTATATTTAAAATTCTGACATTGCGCGACTTATTTATTTATTTCAAAACTGTATCCTAGTAATTGAAATTTAAAACAATTTGGAAATATTTCTAATAAGGTTAGTAAAAAAATCACAAATAACTTTTCGTTCCCATATCAGAGCACAAGACCACGCTGCCTCTTTTATTGTATATTTAACATAATGCTATATTGATCTCATAAGTCATTCCAACGTCATATAGGTCCATCAAGTATTTTAGAGCAGGGGTCGGCAAACTTTTCGGGGCTTTTTGCATAGGCGTTTGTTTCTTTTCAGACAACATTATATATTGCACATGTTCGACTCTCTATCCTGTGATATTGATTTATTTCTTTTCGTTGATAATGTTTAATATATTTTTTTTAAAACTTAATTTAATGTTTTGGTTGAGATAAATCATTGTTTTGTAAAAAAATATGACGTCGCTGCTTAATCTCGCCATTGGCTGCATTATATCTCCCTGTTCATTATATACAGTAATCTGTTTTTGGAATAGTATAATAAGGAATGCCTTTATCAACTGAGATGTTTTTATTCAATCCGATTACACGAATCACTTTTTTCACAATATTTTTCTTATTAATAAATGTCGCTAAAGACCGTTTTACGCAACCTTGTGATTTTCTAAGGGAAATTCAAAAGTTTGCAATATTTTTAATCGACAATACATTTATGTATTGTCTTATACAAGGTTTTGAATGATAGATTTTGAGAAAAATTCTCACATCATAAACACAGTATTTTGATTAAGATACAAAATTTCATAGAATATAAAACCGTTATAAATTTCTAAAAGAAAATCTTTATATTTAAAAAAAATGTTACTATTGTGTACCCCATATGTTATAAAACGGCATTTTTTACAAAAGTACATGATGCAATTTATAAAAAAAAAACTTAAATAAAAATCACGAACCCTTCTACATAGTTGCATTAACGTAAAAAATAATCTAAAAATGGATCAGGCACAATGAGTGTTGTAATAACAATGAAACAATCTCACATAAAATTGGAAATTTTCATTTTGAACACAATGGCTACACACTATTTTGAAAAGAGAACATTTGCGAGCTGTCAAATGCAGCGGCCATATTCGGCGTAAACGACGCGTTTGCACAATGCAGCTTTTACAAACCCTTTTTTATTTTTTTGCAAAAAGGGGTTAAATGTGTAAATTTTCGCTCAAAATAAAATGGAAAACGCGTGCCGATTCTTTATTGTTGTTGTCTATTTGCCAGCGTTGCTCAAAAAGTATGCCCTCCAAATACATTGTGATAATATAAATATCATAGTTTTATCAAGTTTTTTGAGTGTGGATTTGATTACGAATAAATGAATGTTTTTTTAGTTACGTCTGATTTAAACAAAAAATCAGGTCAATGACAGGCATCTTTAAATTCTAGAATTTCCAGAAGAAGATTGTAACTATTTTGTATTGCTTTACGTTGTATGTACATATTGTCCATATATCTAAAAATAGTAAAATAAAGAAAATTGACTGTCTACTTTTTATTGTGTACTAGCGAGTACCCGGCGTTTGTGTTTTTTTTTTTTTTTTAAGTGCATTGGATACTTTTTGTTTTTCTATCTTGTGCGTATACGAATAGATCTAAAAGTTTTCCAACGCGTGAGCAGGCCACATTCAGCTGTCCATGTGAAAAGCATGGATTTTCAAAATTTAGTTCACACACTTGTAGCGATTGTCCTTGAGCTTTGTTGATGGTGATTGCAAATGCGAGTCGCACCGGAAACTGCAAACATTTAAATTCGAATGGCATATCTGTTGGAATCATTGGAATACTTGGCAACAGTACATCGTCCTCTTTAATTTTTCCATTTAAAAATTGTAGCTGCGATGATATTGTTCATTATCTTGTTCACTGAAAGCTTGGTACCGTTGCCAAGTATCGAATTTATATTTCGGAAAAGAATGATAGGTACGCCAATTTTCAATGTAAAAACGTGAGGCGGCATATCTGGCAGATCAAGTGAATTTAATAATTCAAACTTCGTCATGATTCATAACTGTATCGATGGTCTTCAAAGTTGTCTCTCCGCCTGGTATTTCGTTTTAAATCCTGAAGTTGATGGCATTAAAATTGTTGTTTTTGGCTGCTAATGTAACACGTTCACTGATCCACTGATGATTTTTGTAATTCTGTGCGATATTTTTGGGAAAACTTTGTGAATCAATTCGCCTCGCCTATGGTTCTTGTAATTTTACTAAGGTCGGCGAGCCCCTTGTTAATTTAAGAGAAAACAATATTCTTAGATCGAATGAGTACATAACTGCAATTTCTGACTTCTACATTATCTATGACAGCGTACACTATATTAACACTATGTACTGATGTACACACAGTAATACATTTTCAGAAATTTACATTGATAAGTTTACAGTAAATTGCATATTATTACAAATTTTAAATGTATTAAGTAGCAATCGATTGCTAATTTAAGTACTCCATCAGAACAACTCACTGCTTCCTAGAACACCGAGAATTGCATTGATATAAAGCGAGCCTCTTGTAAGCGCATTGGCAGCCCACTGCTGGCTGTGCTAATTCAGAAAACATTTTCGGGCTTCCACACAACAACTCACCAAAAATTTATCGCAATAGGATAAACGGTATAAGAACGGGAACGCATAAATGACAAACTAACAAATTAACGTATTAGCAGCCCACTGCTGATTTATATACATTAACGGGCGTCCGCACAACAACTCACCAAATCTTTATTGCAATCAGATGAACAGTGTAGGAATGCATACGGGACAGACAAACAAATTAACGTATTGGCAGCCCACCGCTGATTTATATGCATTCGCGGACGTCCGCACAACAACAAAGTTTTATTGCAATCGAATGAACGGTATAGGAACGCATAACAGACAAACAAATTAACGCATTGGCAGCCCTCCGCTGATTCATAAACCTTTTCTGGCGTCCGCACAACAACTCACCAAAATTTCATCGCAATCGGATGAGCGGTATAGGAGCACATAGGTAACAAACAAACAAACATTCATTTGTATAGATAGATATTATTATTTATTATCGTGTAAAAATGACAAATTTTGTTTTTAAGAAAAATATAATTTAGAACCGCACTCACTTTTGGTGACAAAGATATTTTTCGTGTAAAAAGGGATTTTTTAATAGAAAAGATATATGGCTGTCAATCTGAAAGGGTGATAAAAATGAACAATGCTTTTTTTATTATAGTTACTAACAAAAATGTAGGTCAGGATTAAAGCGTGCCATTGTAAATTTTATTTATTTTGGAAAATTGGAATCATTTCTCAGCTTAAAGCAGCTCGTGAAAATATATATTATACTTATTTTTTTTAATTTGTAGATATTTTGTACTGTAATCTTTTCAATACGCCATTTTAGATGAAAACAATTTCTGCTAACGATATATAAATTAATCGTTCAATAAATTTTCATTCTTCGTAAATCAATATATTGCTTAGAATTTCTAAAAGTGAAAAAAGCTTTGATTTGTATTTGAATAGTTTAATGGTCAGTATTTTACAAAGCGAATGATCTGTGTAAATCTAATATTAGTCGGTTCTCGGTGTAAAAAGAGACGGCCATTTTATTTTTAATTTTGTGAATAGCTAGCAGTCGGATTATAAAAAAATGAGTTGGTTAGGTTAGATTGGGTTTGGTTTGGTTGTCAACATAAAACTAACTTTGAGGTTATAATACATATTTATTAAATAAATACTTTCTATTCTTTATAAATATTGAATATCTAACATTATTAAATCAAAATTTGATTTAAATACTCATCATATAATTTTAAAAAAATACGATATCCAATAACTAAAAAATAAAACTAAAAAACCTTATTTATTTGACGATAAATTGTTCAATATTGTGTAAATTTATGGTGAACATACAAGCTTCCTCTCGTTTTACATTAAACTAAGCAAAAATAACAAAAAGAGTCATTTAAAAAAAAGAGCTGTGAACATTTGACAATTTAAAATCTGTAAAAATACTATGAAATTTTACAACTGTGAGGAATAGTATCAAAAAATTTTAATTTGATTTTTTCAACTTAGTTGATAAATTTAATAAAAACATAGCTTTCAGTACTCAATCAATCATTTCGAAAAAAACTTTTCAGCCTCATTTTTTTACAAAGGCTAAATAAAAAAATACTAACGCCCGTACTTCTTTTTTATTTCAACGGGTTAGTAAAAAAAGACAATAACGTTTTTTTCATTAAAAAAGTATCACAAAACTTCCCCTTTACCCAAAATATATTTTTGTTTAATTTATATCTTCTTGTGTAAAAAGAGATTGAAAAAATGCAAGTGTAATGCGAAGTGACATCTCTGACCTATATTTTTTTACTGTTTTTTATCGCACTAAATCCACCCTTTATTTTCATTGTTGATTTGACACACTTTACTCTAAAAAGGGGTGTTTTCCAGGTAGTTAAAAATAGAGGGAAAAATAGTCGTTTGCTTTACGTAACTTTCAAAAATAGAATACTTACTATTAAAATCTTTCACAAATAGCTAAATAATAAAACCAAAAATATCGTTATTTTAAGTATTCGCAAAATATCGAAAGACCGACATCTATTGGACGTTTCTTGGACATTGATTATATGTGTACTCAGTAGCGTAGCAAGGGGGGTGTGGGAGTGGAGGATCGCTCCGGGCGGCATATTTTTGGGGGCGGCATTTTCAAAGATAAATACATTATTTTTCGAGAAATTATATTTATACATTAAAACAATTAAGCCACATGTAGTAAAACACCTAGTTCATAGATAAAAAATAGTAGAAGTGATTTCAAAACAAAATAAGAGGAAATACTGGGGGCGGCAAATTCTAGGACCGCCTCGGGCGGCAGGACCCTTTCCTACACCACTGTGTATACTTCATGTGTGTACATATAATATGTATGTATATAGCTGTTTTTTTTAATCGATGCCCGCTTCCAATGTGGGGCATATGGCTTCCCAATGAAGGTAACATAACAGAAGTTTTTCTACGAGGACTGCTTGTTACTCAGTTGCTCATACTTTATTTTTTAAAGCGAGTAGTGGGGATAGAGGGATAAGGCTTAGACAGGACTGTTGGTTAATTAATCGCTTTCACTCCGTCTAGTTAAAGGATTGGAAGGTTGGCAGGGAATTTTTAGACATCGCAAACAACTATGCGTTCGAACAGAAATCGATAAATCGATTAAAAAAATGCTCTGTTCGTACTGCGACTTGAACCCGTAAACCCCAACGACGCTAACCGCTGCACCTCGGACCCGACATATATGATAGCCTCAGTCATTCTTTTTCTCCAACCATCTGGCTTAGAATTTACTTCATCTTTCTCTTCAACAGTAATGAAAATGTCAAAAGATAACAAACACCCCAGTGCTTATTTACAAATCCATTAGTTACGTACAAAATTGAGGAGCAAACATTCAAAAAGTGTTTTGTCACAAATTTTGAAAAATGGCGTTTTATATCAATTATGACTAGCTGTAAGCCCGTTGCCCAGCAACGGGAGATTTTTGCTGCATTGTGTTTGATTTTATTTAGTTTAATTTATTTTATTTTAATTCATTTTATTTAATTTAATTTAATTTAATTTAATTTAATTTTAATTAATTTTAATTTATTTTATTTTATTTAATTTAATTTAATTTAATTTTATTTTAATTTATTTCAATTTATTTTATTTTATTTTATTTTATTTTATTTCAATTTATTTTATTTTATTTTATTTTATTTTAATTTATTTCAATTTATTTTATTTTATTTTATTTTATTTTATTTTATTTTATTTTATTTTATTTTATTTTATTTTATTTTATTTATTTCAATTTATTTTATTTTATTTTATTTTATTTCAATTTATTTTATTTTATTTTAATTTATTTCAATTTATTTTATTTTATTTTATTTTATTTTATTTTATTTTAATTTATTTTAATTTATTTCAATTTATTTTATTTTATTTTATTTTAATTTATTTTAATTTATTTCAATTTATTTTATTTTATTTTATTTTATTTTATTTCAATTTATTTTATTTTATTTTATTTTATTTTATTTTATTTTATTTTATTTTATTTTAATTTATTTTATTTTATTTTATTTTATTTTATTTTATTTAATTTTATTTTATTTTATTTTAATTTATTTTATTTTATTTTATTTTATTTTATTTTATTTTATTTTATTTCATTTCATTATCTATTAATTTGAAAATGTACGCAAACAAAATACATTTCGTAGAAGAAGAAGATGTCTCGAGGACATCATCAGTACGCACACATTTGTGAAAAGTGAAAAGCGAGTGATTATTTTATCGACTTTTAATATATAAATTTAGTATGAATAAAAAAGTGGAGACTGGAAGGTGTGAAATGGACGCTCAAACGCTCAAACACTCACCCACTCAGACATACATACGGACCTTATCGGCTATTAATATATAGATAGCCCGTAATAAAACCTATAAATGGAAATCAAAATTAGTGTTCAAAACGGTTTTTTTTTAATATTAAAAGTAAATCATAAAGTTGACACATTCATACAAACCGTCACTTTTGCAACACTCAAATCATCATTTTCCAAGCATTGTATTTGTGTAACAAAACACTTTTTGAATGTTTGCTCCTCAATTATACCTTGTATCCTTATCAATACATATAGTTAATATAAGTATTTTAAATAAATTGTTTTTTTTTCAATTACTCTACGTGACTACACCTTCTTTTTCTTATCAGATTGTTTTTCTTTTGTAAAAGCGTTTGTCTTTCCTCCCTCTTCCCTTCCTTAACTTGCTTTTCGTCGATCCTCTACTGTGGGATATAAAGATAAAAAGATGACCTTCTTTTTAAAAAAATGCATTCGCAATAGTAATATTACCCATTTTAAAATCAAACCACCTATGATTAATTATTATTTTGTAAGTAATGTGTTTTATTCATCTGATAAGCGCTTAATAAATATCTTGTAAAATTGACAACCCTCCCCTCCGTTAACATTAGAATTTACAAACAATTTCTAAGTCTTTTGCATCCATTATTTTACTGAACAAACATTTTATTTTTGTTATGAATTGAATGCAAAAAATTCCATCTACAATGTATTATAATGACATGCGACAAGCAGATGTTCTATTTTTAGGGGAATGTTTTAATGGATTTTTAATTCATCAATTCTGATAGACAATACTTTTCAATTTTGACTAACGATTAATTATAATTTTAAGAGTAAATAAGTTTAACACCTGCTCCTTATTCCAAAATATTTTTTAGATGTGAAAACGTTGATTTATAAAGGTAAATAACAAAGATTAAGTTTAATCGAGAAGTATTATATTAACCACTAAATGCTCGGGTTTTTTTTAACAAAAAGTGAACTAAAAACATCAGATTTTTTATTATTTATTTTAAAAGTTCAAATAATCCATGATTTTTTGATGAAATTGAAAATAAAACAAATTAGCAAAAAAAAACATAAAAACTTAACCTAACATAATAAAAAACTGAATACTTTTTTTTTCGCCTTTAATAATAATCAACACATATTTTTATAATACAACGCGCGAACACTTTATTTAATTAAAATATCATACATTACAACTGCTTCCAAAATACATTCAAAACTATTCTTATTTCAATACTGTTTGATTTCAAAATTGAATATTGTGTTATAGTGTTCTTACATTTTTCCAGACTTAAGCCATAGCGTCGTCTTCTTTCTTTCGTTATTTTTCAGTGTTCTTAATAACATCCAATATAAAATCGATTGACTATTACCAGTTACAACTATGTTTTTCCTCAAAGCATTATCGGCTGGACATGACGACTAAAAATATAATGTGATATAATAAACTCACTTTTGTTGTGTTCAGAAGAATTATATTAATAGTTTTCCACTAATATAACGATGTGTTACTATTCAATATTATAAATATTGTTTTTTTCTATTAATATTCAAAATATATAATAATCATAAAACACAGTGAACTTGGATTAAAATACATGTTTTTGAGTCTATTCACGAATAGGACAAACAGTACCGTTACCAATAATATACTGAAATAATTTAAAGACAGTAACTGTTGTTGTATGAAGACAAAAATTAATGATTCTAAAAGAACTCTTCATGTGATGCCCATGCAGGCTGATCACCAGTGGTGGATTAAGCACATGGGAGCAGGGGCGACTCGTGGCGGGTGCAAAGAGTGCGATGTAAACAGGCGCACGTGCGGCGTACACAGGCGCCGCACGAAGATTTAACAACTATCCACTCGTTTAGATCTAATTTTTCGAGGCGCAGAAATCCTCGAGCCAGCCTTGTATGGGAGGCCTCAGGTGCAATAAAATTTGGAGTCCCTGTTTTTCGGATAACATAAATACGTCAGCGAATTCTATGTAAAATAATACAAATACATACATTAAAATCTGAACAAAAATTACATGTACTTTATAATGTAAACTATTTTTGAGGCCTCATTCGCTTACAGGGTGATCCGCCACTGCTAATCACTCATCCCTGACGGATCCAGAAAACATTCCAGGAGATAGTCGTTCACTTTGAAAATATAGATCCTACACAATAAAATGAGATTTTAATAGAAATAAATAATTTATCTTGTATTGATTTCAGTTAAGCGTATGGTGCTCCTGAAAGTCCGGGGACCATATGAAATTCTTCCTACTGTGTGGCCATGGCTGGCATGGCCATCCCTCTGGATTCACCAATGTCTCTCATTAGTCATTAGCTATATATCGTAATTGTATATTGAATCAAATATATTTCACGTTCAATTCACCAGTGTTATAATAAATGTCAAATTTGCATTGTGTTATTTATGTATGTAGAGTAAATTTTATGAGCAAAAGTGTTTTACATGAAACATTAAAATATCTGTACTTACTTATTTGGGTATATTTTATACTGAGAAAAAATATCTACCCTGAGTAAATGATCCATCCCCTGACGACAGCGACTTCTCAAGTATTTTATTTCCGGAACCCTTTAGAAAATAATTTAAATATCGAGATCTGTGGTTGTAAGAAATATGTTCTTCCTCCACCACGATGTGAAATTTGCAGTGATGGTATTTTTTTGTTTGTGATAGGTAAAATTGTTAATGACCACCTAAGAACTTAGGTACTGTAAGATATTGTTTTATCTGTTTATAGGAATCAAATGATCGTTTTAATAACGTCTATAGATAAATTACATATAAAGAGAGTGCAATAAAAAATTATATTGAAATATTTACCACTAGTAAATTTAAAAAAGAATTCATAAATTAAGTAAAAGTTTAAAAAATATATATATTTATGACCTTGAGTAGAAAGCTTGCCATATCCTTTGAGAAGCACGCTCCCCTAATGTATTTTAATTTTTGGGGGAAAATGAATTTTTGTGAATAAAAAAAATGCATTAAAAATGGGACTGGCAAAATGCTTCGACATATGCACGAATATGTAGATTTCAATGGACATTCGATATTTTATGAGAAATAGGTTTTTATTGTGAATATTGGGCGCACCCAAAAGTTATAAAATGTATTAAATTTACTATTTCCCCTATATTTTATTTATATTCTGTAAAAATGATTCTATATTTCTATTATGAAAATTTAAAACAATCTTATCGGAGACAAAACAGGAACGTAAAGATTACTGGAAGCTTCTAATACAAATTAGATACTATTATAGCACGTTTAACCTATTATGTCAAAAAAAGTGTGATATAATATTCTTATTTTTCATAATTCAACATTTTCAGTTGTAGAATATTTAATATTTTTTTTAAGGAAAGTAACATTAAATCTTATTATTAATCAAAAAGCTAAAATTTTTATAATAGAGTTTTCGTTTTATTTTAGATTTATTTACTTATTTACATGTACATTATAGAAGAATTACATATTATGAATATATTATTTTTGGTATGTAATAAAAGACATTCTAGAACAAATTGTAGAAAAACAATTTAAGCATTTGAAATGTATAGTTAGTAGATCTCAAGTAAAATAGCTTTTCTTTATAGTACATACGTATATTAATACTGTCTTACTGATTGGTTTCCTAGCTTACATATGTACTTCTACAAAATTCTAACAGTCCAACTAATCTAACCAAACCTCACGAGTCACGACAGCCTTTTATGTTTTTTATAACTTGTGCTAAGAAACGTCACTAGACGGTGGATATTTAATTCGGAGAGGAACTAAGATTTCAAAAATGCCAACGGCTTAGCTTAATTTATCAAAATTTGAATTTTTAAACAAATGCGTGAAACTTTTTGAACAAAGCGAGCTTAAAGACATATTTCGGGTGGTCGGATAATTGTAATTACATTTTATAGAATGAAGTTCATACAATATTCACAAAATTACTAAAAACCAGGGCTGCGGAGTCGTGTAAAAAAAAGACGACTCCGACTCCCGACTTTAAAATAATTAACGACTCCGACTCCTAGGATTTTTTCAATAATTTCATTTTAACTTATTTATGTATACCATCAGATCATATTTATTCAACCAAGCATAAGATGTCAACACCTTGGACTATTTTGTGCTACACATCATTGAATATATATTTTTTTAAATATTTAGAGCCGCTTATTTTTCACGACTCTTACTCCAACTCCGACTCCACAGCCCTGGTAAAAACTCATGTTTTAAACTTACGAGCCAGCATCGATAAATATCATTGATTTAAAGCATTAACATAAAACGCCGAAAACCCTGTATACTTTACCTAAATTTGAATTTGCACTATTTGAATACATTATACTATTTTTTTTGGAAATCCCTTTATTTGAATAAATAATAGGTTTTTTTTATTTGCCCGCCACGCGCGGACCCCGCGCTGCGTAGCGTTTCTAATCAGTAAAATCAAGAACCAATTGTATGACAAATTTAGAAATGGCTTCTACTTAGATATTTTGCATAAAACATACAGCGGCAGGCAACCTTTCAAAAACTACACGAAACGAAAATAGAGGGGAAATAATGTGCTGAATTCAAGCACATTTATTATCTCTGAACACGTACACCAAATGACTTCATGTTGTAGTAATTATATGACAGCTAACAAGGTCCATGGCAGTGTTAAACGTAGTTAGCTTTCATGCCGAACCTCTCAAAATCTGACTTCATTATATCTTTAAAATGATAAGATTCTATAAGAATACTTAACTCAGAAACGTCTTTAATAGTTACATCATTAATAAGTGATAGAATTAATTGAAATTAGTGAAATTAAGAAGCTCGCAACTGTTGAAAACGACTCAAACTATTTAGGTATAAATACAAATACAATATCTTTAAAACATTGGTTTATTAATAAAATCGTATATTTACCCTTACAAGGAATGTTGCGTTGCATAAGAGAGTTTAATAATGTATTGTATTATTTTGAAGCCTAAAGTTAAGACATTTGTTGTCGTCGTTGTTTGACAGGCAGTCAATTTCACAAAGGCCCTATATTATCTTTGATACATATATGGAAGAGAAAACGCCAAAAAAACAAATGATATTCAAATAGTTCCATTCGAACGATGTCCCATCATCGTTAGTTTACGATTTCATTAAAAATATATAACCTAAACAGAAGAAAACTCTATTTAGCTGAAAAAAGCCGGATATGTTACTAAAGATAGTTTTCAATGTAGGTGTATTCTGTTTTTTTTTGAATTGATCTTTATATGATTTAATTATTCAAAAAATATGAACGATCCAAATATTTTTTGAAAAATAATGATATTTAAAAGGTTTACGTAACCATAAAACTGTTGTATTGCACTGGTGATAAAATTCCATGTGATTTCACTTTGGGGGAATATAAAAACTGTAGAAATTACATTAAAACAGCTTTGTTACAATTAATGCCATACGAGAGGGGCTCCCCAATACAATAGAGAATTTGCATTATTCTTTCGTCGCGTAAGCAAATTTTTTTATTGCAATTTTTACTTTTGTAGGATTTTTGATGTTTTCAATGAAGGGGGATCATTGTTATCGGGAATGTGTGTACGCATAAAACTTGTGCATTTAAATATTAAGGCAATTTGCGAATTTATTATGATTTTCAGCTTCCACGAAGATACATAAAATTTATTTTTAGATGCGTATTATATTATACTCACTTTAGTAAAAAATAATTTTCATACCATAATATATACAAATAAATAATTTATCTGTAAATTGAAGTTTTTTTAGTATTTTTTTGTAATAAAGTTATCATTATTTAAAACGTGTCTATATCATTATATTTACTAAAAAAATAAAAGGTAGGGGAGCAAATTTTATTTTTATTTTGGGGAGGCGCAGTAGCATAACCACTGATCTATGCCAACATTTCAACATGAATATTATTTTTTTCATAAAATAATAATGATCGGTTTGATAAACGATTCATATAAATCGAATAATAATATGGTTAAGGCTTATTCTCAGAATATACATTTTTCCTAAGCTATATTGTCCTTATGGTAGCAGTAAAGCAGTGTCCCGGGAAAATATGTAAATTCTCAACAATTCTAGGAAATAATCAAGTCCAGAAAGTTTTTAAAATTTCAATTTAATATGAATATTGGACACAAGTAATATTATAAATCCATCATTTAAAAAATATAGCTATCTTATTGAAAATGTTTTATGAAGAGAAGTAATTATGTATAAAATATTATTATGATAATATGTTTTCATATAGTATTAAACCTCCTCGTGCAGGATTATTAGAATATGCACGCGCTTTGAGGTGGGTGTTTAATTTTTTTAAGACATACAAAATATTTTGGCGACGATTAGTTGCCAGTCAATCGGCCAATCTTTCTTTTTATAAAAGCTTGGTAGAATAATGGGTGATTGAAAACAATTTAGACACTAATTCTCTTGAATTCAAATTCGTAGAATTTATCACAAATTTGTTTACACGCGTAGTCAAACTGTAAGTTGCGCACTACACTGCGCGCTTCAACTGTATGTACATGTCTTCCAGAAAACAAAAAAGGCAAGGTAAGTAAACACAGTAAAACAAAATGAAACAATAATTTTTACCGGAATGCTCTCTTTATTTCTTAAAATAATAATGTTGCTTAGTGGTCTCTTTTAAACAAAATACAAAATATACACAATTTGTTGTTTACACAATTAAAAAATAACTGACACGAATATAGTAAAAATGTATTACATCATACATCCTTTGACTAGAGACAGTCTGACTCAAAAAGCTTCTTACAAGTTATGGAAATCATATCTCACAAACAGTTACATCGATTTAAATTAATTTAAAATAGGAACATGTTTCTGTGTTGCCATATTACAACAATTATTACATAATTATGTGATGGTTTCCTCTTACATTTATGGCTGTTGTGTAATAATTTTAATAAAATGGCTCAACACACTTTAAATCGATTTTTTTAAATTACTAACAATAATTAATTTTTGGTTCGTCGTGACTGATTTCATAATTATTATCATTTTAATCATAAAAAATTAAATTATTTATAAAGTATGTGGAATGATAATATAATATAATACAGAAATTAAAGTATACACATTATACTACTTAAAAGAAAAAATGTACCAAATTATTATCGATTGTTGACATTAAATACAGATCACAAAAACTGAATACTTAGCCATAAAAATAAATTCTTATATAAAATAATAAAATATTATGAAAATTAATAAGTGTTTTTATTGTTGTGAAAACAATATTTTGAAATCAAAGTATAGGTTTTATTTCAAAGTATAAATGTTATTCAAGCTAGTGCCTATTACGTCGATAATAAAAACAATGAAACTACCCTTCGGAAAAGCTATCCCAATTCTTTGCAAAATGTATTGATACAATCGATAGAAATAATACAAAAATATATCTATGTTGAAATGTAATTAAAAATCATTAGTAAATAAATAAATACTTTGGCAACTATACATTGTTGATCAGTCTGACATTAAATCATTTGTTTTTGTTTTCTTCAAAATCTCAAAATAAAAATAATTAGCCGACCGATGATGGTTATACCACATTAAATAAATAAAAGCTGCAGTTAAATATAATATTAGTTTTTTGATAAATATATATAATAATAATACTTTTTGACTACATGTTAAGGGCCGCGATACGTAGCGTCGAAAAATGCGACTGAATATGAGTCATGACGGCGTGAGAACTGTTTTTGTATGAAAACAAACAGCGAGTGCAATCATGACTCTCATTCCGTCACGCCTGTTCGATGTTGTGGGTCCCGGCTATAACTTTATTTGATGGATAAAACTCTGTTTATGTGAATTTATTCAAACAACAGCTTTTATTTAAATAAAATATATGCCAAGCCGAATAAGGATAATATTCGATCAGTCATGTGAACACGGTTTAAAAAAAATGATCAAACAAATTCTGCTCCAACGTTTTATAATTTGTTTTTACAATATTTAATTAATTAATCTCTTACGTGTTACAATATTCAACATTGACAAATAACATTTCATATATCACCCGTAATAGTTTTTTCGCATATGAAGTAGTTAATAAGAGTTTAATTCAATGATTACTGGTACGTCACTTTAACGTTTTGATCCGTTCTTGACGTAAGAAAAAAAATGACGCTTCAAAATATAACGTTAGGTTAATAAAATCTGAAAGTCAGTACATACAGTACAAACTATTATTTTTATATTTGTAATATTTTTGATGAAGCTGTTTCATGTAATATAAACATCGACGCGAGATAATGATAGTTTTGTCAAAATATAAGAGCGATACGAAATAGAACGGATCAAAGCTAAAAATGAAGAATCTTATTTTAAATAATAAATAGTTCAATAATAATAATTAAATACAATTAGTAATCAACATCTGATTAAATCAAATTCACGAATAAATCTTCATTTCTCAATCGTCATCATCTTCACTTATTTATTTTTTTAGCAATTGCTATTAAAGGCACACAGCAATATATTATCTTAAAACAATTAGCAATTACTAAGGTCGTCCAAATGCTCATCCCTTACTATTATGCATGCTTTCTCCAATACCGCCATCCATCACCTAATTTGTAATACGAATATAATTCCTTCAAACATACACAATACGACGGTTGATTGAATTCAGCACAGAGCGGTAATCATAAATAATAATTCAAAATGTTCATCGGTCGCAAAAATTTTAAAAGTGAATAAACACTTACAATTTTATTCACCAAAAAATAACATCTTACATGAACAAAATATATGAAACTGATATTAATTATTAATTTATATTAAGGATAAAGGACAAGCTTCATTTTCTGTGAAAGTGACGTAAATGGAAAAAAATGAAAATAAAATGTCCTAAATGACGTACACAGCAATAATCAAATTGAGCTGTATTTCATTTAGAAAAACGAGATGTTTTTTTTAAACTTTAATCTTTTATTTATTCTTGACGACGCCACTGGAGTCACAGCTGTATATAACAACATTGGTGGTTAATGTTATAGTGCTATAAGAAATACTTTAATCAACTAACACGTTTTGAAAATTCCAGAAAATTCGCAAAAAAAATCATTTACCATTTACATTTTACTTCTAAAGAAGCAGAAACTTTTCCCTGGCCGTTATTTTTTCTTAAATTGGAATAGTAAATTTTAATTTAAAAATAATTATTCTTTGTTCTTGTTGTATTAGTTATATATTATGTACATTGATTACTGGTTAGTAATTGACAAAAAAATAGTTGTAATAATTTTTGTAAATAACGGAGTTTTGAAGTAATAATCATCGAAGGTAGGTATTTAAACATTATGATAATACCTATTTCTGATGTATTATATTAGACCTTTTCTCTCACCCAAGAACATTTAAGTACCGCTCTGTGCTTAGATGTCATTAAAATAATAAAATCAATTGTATCTTCAATCAATGGTATTAGAAAATAAAACATTTCTTTTGTGATTTCGTACTTAAACTTGGTACTACTATATAAGTTCAAAGTTGTTTGGAAAAACTGTTTTCCTTCTGTTTTTTTTTCTAATAAAATTGACCATTACGTAAATTAAAAATAAAACAAAAGATAAAAAAATTAAATAAAAGTTATAAACCCATTAATCTGCAAGGGTGTTATTTTGCTTACAAATCGTACACTTTCGATTAAGTTGAAGAACATCAGTAACGTCCAAAGCATTTTTGTTATCTGAATATTGATCCGATGATATCCTCAGGAAGGCCCCGACACTGGCCAAAAAACCAACGTTAGAAGGTGAAAAAGGACACAGAAAAAATGACAATTAATTCAAATAATATTTTTTACAACTGCGATGTATGTGTATTTACACTAAAGCCATGAATTTTATATAAAAATGAATACTGCATTTTTTTTCGTCAGCTGATAATCAAATTATCTTCTTCTCTTGAAATTAAACATCGCAAATATTCATTGTTTTTATGCCAAATATTATTTTTACCCAATGTATGGAAACGAATAATAAAATTAGTTTAAACTATTAGTAAACTTATATAATTATTATACCCGTAGAACAAATGAAATACGATCAACAATACCCGTTATTCTTTCTTAATTAAATAATCAACACGTTTTACGAAAATAACAGCAAATGTACCTACCTACTTAATGAAAATGATTTTATAAATAATTTTGAATACATACTTCCGTCCTATAATTTTTGGATTCCTAGATTTTGACAATACTTGGCAACATAATGAAAGTATTACTGGCAACATCAATAATAGAATGTTCATTTTAGTTCTGTTAATTTTGACATTTCAATGTAGGGATGGCCAGAGGTATTTAAAGAAACATTAAAAGACGATTTAGAGTGATCAAATCACAAGAAAATTATAATTTACATATATGTTTATAGACCCGTGTCACTCTTAATTTATAACTTCTAAATTCGAACGAATAAGCTTTTAAAAAAATAACACCTGATTTCATGAGATTTTTTTTTCTGTGTCGAATCATACCTTCAAAGCCTGAGGACACACCGAATCCAAACATAATTACATACATATAATTTACACAATGAAGTCATAAATACATAATACATATCTTAAGTACTCACAAAATATTGACACTAACATATTTTCTTACATAAATCGATTTTACGAAAGGTAAAATCTAAGCACAACGTCTCCATTTTTTTTTGTAACTAGCCGCGTCTTACAATACAATCAAATTGGTAACACATTCGAACGCCAGAGTGCAATAATATTTCTCTTGAATATGTAGTGACTTTTCATTCTGCCTATAAAAACATTTTGGAAGCTGTTTTTTCTTCAAGTTTTAATTGTTAGGAATATATTGCCCGGATCAAAGCTGTAATCAAACTTCAACATTTTGATTACTTTTGACAGTTATCCTGGCATTCAAACGTCTCCCAACCCCTACAAAATTTACGCAAACAAGATGAAACTAATAATAAAAGACAATATTGAGAAAGGGAAACAAAGGGAAAAGTGTAATTTGTACTGCGTCATTGATTTCTTAATTGTATTTGTACATTGTTTCATTATGGATTTAATATTTGGAGAAAATGTTTGCTGCCATAATATCCGATCTAGAGCATATTATTAAAGATATACACTTGTTTTTGTCAAACTTTTTTGTCTTCAACTGACATTTTTATTGTTATAGTTCAAATAAAATATAATATATGAAGGCAAACTTGATTATAAGCAAATGAAGCAATAAATGTGTTTTTAAATGAATACAATTTGTTATTATATATTTGTCTAACCATGTTTTTGTGATATATGAAATATATGTGATATATGATCATATCAAATAATACAATAGCAGTGAATTATTCGAATTTATAAGGTTAATATTAAACATATTTACTTACATTATACTTAGAGTATTTTTGCATGGACAGTTTAAAACTGAATTTGAGAATAAATGTCATAAAATCATATCCTATAGCACGAGTAAACATACTGAAATTAATACAAATCAAATTAGTCTGGTAGTAAAAAGTTTATATGTATTGTTTTTTATACAAGCAAAAAAAAATATACTATTATTCTTCTTACACTAATAGCATAGTCTTGTAACATAAGTTTGATTTTTAGATAAAAGATTTCAACAGTCACTGAACATTGACTGACAGATTTGCGCATTATTCTTCATTATTTTAACAAAATCAAGAATTCATTCACGGCTATAAGAAGCATTTGAATATGATTCAATCAAGGAAATATGGCAGTAAACATTATCCCGCTAGTTTATACATTATCATATAGGTAGTAGGTACATGCACAAAATTATCATCAAAATTACATTTTTTTATTAACGTAGTTACGTTATGTATTACAATATGTAGACAATACTTATTTATAACTCTTGTTAAATGTCTTCAATAATTGATGCATCGAAATTTTAAGACAATGCTGTAACTCTTGAGGAATTAGCTTGAAAACAAATATATTTATAATGATAGCTTTGTGTTTTGTATAAATCCAAACTGTAATTTCTGACTATGTGATTCTAATGACAAGATTTTTTTTGGATATACATGATTATGATTTATGATTAAAATCTGTTGTTGGTTTTGATAAACGTAAGGGTTCTCTAAAAATACAGCATTTTCTTAGTATTTGTATTGCATTTATCATATTCTATTTACAGAAATACATGATAAACGTTCTTGAGATATTTTATTCTTTACGCTAATGAGGTATAATCGGTTTGAAGACATTTAATAAACCATTTGTAAATATGACACTGGATTCGGTTACTTTAATAAATTTTGTACTGTTTAGTTGTACGAATAGTTTCCTTAATCTTGTGCACAGACTAGATACATTCATTAAAACAAACTTTATCATCTTCTAGGAATATTTTTAACAAATATACCAGTTTCAAGCCAAACACATTGAGGCCAAATTCATATAACATTTCTAAAATCAATCAATCAAGAGTAACTATTCTTTTTCATAGTACTGGTATTTTATAACCTGGCGTTTGAACTGTCAACGGATATACTGCGCTTTAGGACATTACATTAAGTACTCTAAATACAATAGAATAACTCAAAATTTCAAACAAAATATTTTTGAAAACATTTATAAATAATTACTTTAGTTTTACATTCACTTGATTTAATTCAGCAAAAATTGTCACCAGTGACAATATTAAATAAACACTAAAATCATTACTTTGTTTTTTCTTCTTAAAACCTATGGAATAAATGCAATAGAACAAAGAAAAAATTGTCTAGCTTCTTTTTACAATTCAAAATGTAGAGTTCAAGAAATATATACAATTTTCCTCCTGTATAAAAAGAAAAAGATGTTATGTACAGCGAGTAAGATGAAAAGTATACATCTGAAATAATCATTCCAGACTCTCAACGTAATGGTTTTCATCATCTCTGGTTGTTAATAAAAATTGTGTTTGCTTCGATTGAATGTCTTTAGACATATAATTAACTTTAATTTAAGCACAGGGTATATTTCTTGAACTCTCGCAGCTTACATATAGTTTTCACTTTTGCATATAATAAATGTAAATATATAATATCTGTAATATAAATAATTTGAACACTATTGGAAAGATTATTTATAGGAACTATTAAGTGGTTGTCACAGGTGCGAAGAATTAATTTTTACCCCTTAAAATTACAAAAAACTCTTTTTTTTGTATAATATTTTTTTCAAACGTAGTAAACGTTCTATCTCCCTTACGTTCTATATTTTTTTTTTCGTTTAAACGTTAATGGAGTCATTATATTTGGTACAGTTTTTTTTTGTTTAAAGATGTCATATTTCAGTCTTTCTGTATGTAGTTATAACCTCTACGCTTTCATTCATATACCAAGAAATACTACATTTTTATTTGTTGAGTTTTCTCAGAATGTGGACTCCCTAGATGATAACCGAAATAAAAGAAATACAAAATTAAACGCTTGAAATTTATTGTCTTTACTAATATGAAACACAAAAGAATAAGAAGTTTCCTGTCAAAGTTACATATTTTTTCAGATACAATTTTTTTGACTAAATAATTCCTCCGGATCCGATTGGAGTCATTTAAAAAAAATCCATTTCAATTTGGCTGGGAAGGTTAATGTTTCCGAGTTGTATTTTGTGCTTCATACCTATAAGAAAATAATTTTTCTTTTTATTTATCATGCGGGGATGAAAGAGAATAGTTAACTAAATGTATATATATACAGGGAGGTATCATTCTAAACAAAAATTTGAGATATGACAACTTTGTCCTAAAGCTGAGGAAACAAATTATGGGATTAAAATATTAAAAGGGGTAAATATAAATTGTAAATAAAATTATAATTCAAATTGAATATAGTTAAAGCTAATAGGAACATAACAGACAAACCGATACAGCTCGTCACAGCAAAGACATTATTCTTTAATAAATTAATATAAACATTTACTAACATTTGGTAAGCATTATCATGTCATATCACATACAATAACATAAAAGAATGTTAGGAACTTGATTTTTTTAGATACCGTTGTTGATTTTTAATAGAATAATAATCCTGATATACAGTTACCAAATATAATTAAAAATATACCACTTAATGGTAAATAAACTATAGGATTATGTAATTTAACCACCAAGTGTGAATTAGGTAGTGATTTAAGTCCACACCCGATAACCTAGTTTTAAGTAAACTGTGAAGGTATATATAAATGTGAAATCAAAATAAAATATGCATCGTCTGTCTAAAGACACAGGGTCATAATTAATGTTAAACCTGTAAATTTTACAGATCCTATTGGCAAAGTGCAATAGTTATTTTACATTACACTTTCAGTCAGTCAGTTAGTTAAACTTTTACGAAATAATATACTGCTGAGAAATGCAGAGGGAGCTTAAGTTTGACTCGACATAAGGTGAGTGTCATATCCTGTTATGTTTAACTAGTCGTAATCTTAAACTTGTATTACTCCCAAAATTAAATATACTGTAATAAAGTAACTGAATACATCCAGAATTATTATTCTACACTATTTGATCTAAATAAAATGTGAAACCTTTCATCTAAAGAATTTAGTATTTCATAGTTAGAAGTATCTATAATCTATAGTTTACTAATTAACTAATACTTTCTAAAGATCAAGACAATCAGCTCTGGTTTGTACACGTCAAAACAAAAATAGCGTATTTATATTTACATACAAGAAATAAAAAATAAAATTTAAGCTCATTGGCGTACGTCATACGAGTAAGACTTTTGGAATATTTTTGGGTAAAGACTAGACGTCAAAATATGACTAGATACAGGTATAACTGTATTTATATTTAAATTATTCAAGTAGTCACAAAAAAGATTCAGGTATTGAGATAATGTATAAATAGTTTGGAAATAAGTCTTCAATTAGTGTTATCTTAGACTTCTGATTTAATATTATGTTTTCGAAATGTATAATTTTCTAAACATCAATCTAGAAATTCTTAACGATTGGAATTAAATAAAATTTGTTTTGGTTAAATCAACAGAACATTAGCAGCAAAATTGAGATGCGTCAATATTCACAGAAATTCTATGAAAAATGGATATTATAACTGTTTAAATTATAATTTATAGAATTAATTTATAGATTTGGCCTCACTAAATATAGAAATTCTCGGGTAAGTATCTAGTTCAGTAGTAGTTCAGTGTCCAACTTTGTTACTGATACTTTATCTACGTTTAATAAAATAAATTAACACAACGTAATGCAACAGACAAAATATTTTTCGCTATCATCAAAGCGAACAAAAAGGATACTAAAAATCGTATTGATTTTTTTTATTTAGATTTGCTATTCTGAAGATAGGTTGTAGGAACGTTGAAGAGTTTCGTCTAAATAAACAGTATTGTCACTATATATGACACATAGCGAAAAGGAATCTTCTTTAAAGGAGTTCGCAAGGGAAAATAACATCAACATCTTCAATTACTTAGGATCATAGTTACATTATGTCATACACATTAGTTTGAATAGGTTAATTAATATATGTTAGTATAGTAATCACAGGTGTAGCCTTCGCCTCATTTCTAAATAAGATTTTCACAATGTACACTCGTCTCATTACAAAAAGAAATCAAACACATGAATAATAATTATAATAATATATAAATTACCATTACATCATTATAAATAGCTAAAACAGACATTTTTTAATACGCCCTAGTACGTATAATCGACTATCATTTTTTTAATGTTATAATTATAATAAATAGAATTGATTAGCTTACATATAAAAAGGAACATTTGTAGTACTTACGCATTAAGGTTATAATATAATTTTTTTCCACGTACTAATAAAATGGTTAGCACCATGACACGTCTGTAATATTCATATAAATTTTAATTGTAATATTTTACCCATTTTTTAGTACGACAGGCTGGCGACTAACACATACAGTCGCCAGCCTGCTACTTGTGAAAAATTTCTCTTACATGTAAATATATAGTATTTTAATACAAACGCTACGGAACATTCATTCTTTTACCTAACCATTTAGGGCAAGCTTGACAAAAATTATGACAAATGAGCCGTAATATTTAATTTAAGCATGTAACACAATTTGAATATGACAAAAAAAGAAGTCACAATTAACACGATCGTTGAGAAATGTCTTGACAAAGAACGCTTATAATAAAATAACAACAACATGGCATCACGTCTTTGTTCACATTTCTAACATTGAAAGGAGTCTACGTATTTTTGATGGAAAAAATCAAACGTAAGTTTTAATTGTAGGAAAACAATCTGCACGGTTAATTAAAATTCATTGCGTAAATAAGATGGCTCATTTGTCACACGTGTTCTCATCACCTGTCCGTTTGGAACCACATTATATTTTTAAAAATCAACTACACTGATTAACAAGCGACGCTTGTTGGCCCTCATCCTGAGCAGAACAATCAACATATTATTTATTACGCTAAGATATCATCCGTCTGCCGACTAAAATATTAAATTTTTCATTCCATATAAATATAAAACTTACATGCTAGCAGTAGGAACTATTTCTTGTGTGCTTTTTTTTTGTCTTTGTTTGATCTCCCTCAAACAAAACATTGTATCGTGTCAAGCCTCGGATGAAATTGACACTCTTAGGCCGGCGTGAGGTTGAACGATATTGTGATGACGCCTGTTGTTCTTCTTCTCACAGGTAAAAAAACTAATGACGGTACAAACTTACCGCCGGAGACCTCAGGTGCGTTTTCTTCAATGACAAAAGGCTGCATAGTTATCGAAGAAGGCTGGTTATCGCTACCTTCGAGGTCTAAATTTGTAGGAACCGCATAGATGGCCGGCATCTTGTTCTTTCTTGTGAGATCCTCTCCGTAGTTATTCTCTCCATCGTTGTTCGTGACCGGATCAATGTTTCCTTCCCTGACAGCAAAGTGCTGACTCCTTAAATGTCCTTCCATTTCTCCGAAACTGCATGATTTGAATTCGCATTCGTAGCATTCAAACATTTCAGCTTTACCGTTGCCCGCTGGTATCTGTTCTTTATTGTCTTCCGAGGCTTCGGGAGTCTTACTTGCGGATTGACGGTTTTGATATTCCCTCGTAGACGAAGGACTTGAATCAGGTCCCACACGTTCTCTCCACTCTGGTAGCGAATGCGATGTAATTATATGAAATTGTAACGCCTCAGGCTTACTGAAAGACTCCGGACACATGGGGCATAATATATCCATTTCTGGACCTTGCACGTGTGACTTTTCATGCACATATAAGAATGAAAGGATCGATGTAGAGAATGGACAGTAAGAACAGTTATATGTCTTCATATCTGGGTTATTCAAACTGAACATATTCAGAAGTTTCGGTTCTACAAGTTTTGAATAGAAAGGAAGTCTCTCCTGCAAGTCCAGCGGCATGTTTGGAGAGCTATTTGACATATTTCCAGTATCCGGTATTGATAACGTGCCACCGGTTGGTTTGTTGGTCTTTGCCGCTTGGGCTTTAGCTTGCGCCTTATACTGGACTTCCAACTCTTTCCACTTATCAATTCCAGCTTTACCGTGATCACTCAATAGATGCGCCTTCAACCACTTACTAGTTCTGAAACGTCTACTGCAAAATGGACAAACTTCAATAAAATGAGCTATGAATCTATTATTTAGAATACTTGCTTCCGGAGGTGGTTTCAAAGGGCTCGAGACTTGCGGACTACTGAAAGGCTCTGGTTCTCCTGTTAAATTTCTCATTTGCGGCAGTGGTGCTCCCGGTTCTACAATGCCATGCGTATTATGCTTGTGCACCCTCAAAAAATATTTACTGCAAAGTTCTTTGTTACATATATCACATATAACTCCTCCAATTTGGGTACCATTTTCGATCTCAATACCGTGCATTCTTTGCATGTGCGTTTTCATGAAATATTTGTTACATAGTTCTTTATTGCAGATTTCACAGTAACTGTTTGTGGGAGTCAGCGACATAGATGCTCTCCGTTCTCGCTGTTGGTTTGCTTCCTTTTCCATATTCAAGCATTCGGCAGACGTTTTTGGATCACCGAATACCATTTTAGGTGTGTGAAAATCTTCAATATGCTTTTTCAAAAGAGGAATTGTCATATAATCTTTATCACATACTGTACACATCGTTTTTTGTAGCTGAGATCCGTCAGGGAGCATATCCTCACCGCTGGCTGTCGGAAATGCGAATGCTTCTACAGATCCGGGCATGGATACTCCGTGATCTGACATCATGTGAAATTGCAACACATAATTGTTATCAAATTCTTTCTTACATACGTAGCACTCAACGATTTTGTTAACGCTCAAGTCGTTTAACTGAGATATCATAGTTTGCAATTTTTGAAGATCTTCACTTATAAAAATAGTAGTCGGTGATTGTTTTGCTTGGTCATTTTTCATAGATTCCTCATTCGCACTGTCTCGTTTCACTTCAACAGCATTTAAAGAATCAATTGAATGTGTGCTTAATGGTCTGATATTATTTGCATGTGCTTGATTGGCGTCTTTATTGTTTGGTGGTGCTTTATTTATCTCTGGAGACTGTGGTGGTTTTTCCTGATTATCTTCTCCCATTATTAAATTTAAAGGGCTCGTTTGACCATCTTTTCTTTCAAATCGTTCTGAAATTAACTGAACTGGATCTTTTCCTGCATATTTATCAGTCGGAGAAGGAAGTAACCCATGTCTTTTGATTTTATGAGTCTTCAAAAAATATTTATTACAGTATTCTTTACAACAGATTTTACAAAAAGCCTCCGGATTAATCACACCAAGCCTTCTAAGAGTATCAGCATTGAATCCTGAATCTCTTGCTCTTTTTGATGAATCAGGAGACAATTTCCTCGGGGTTGGTGTCATGAAAGGTTCTTCTTGATCGTGTCGGACGTCTCCTTTGAATATAAAATTCTCTGGTATTGTATTATCATCCGAACTACTGCGCACGTCTTCCAGTTGAACGTGTCGAGAATTTACTATCGGTACACTCATCATTCCCGGTGGCTGCGATTCCGTATTTGACTTTTCCATATCTCTCGCTTCTTCCATCATTCTTTGGATCTTGGCTTTATGTCTCTGGCTGGCCAATAATGCCGCCTCATAGGACTTAGCGTAGTCAGCTAACATCATATTATTTTTAAACTTCATAGCCGATGACGCGAAAGCCCCTGGCATAAAAGAATTCTCCAAAGTTAGGTTTTCACCCCCACTACTAGACGGATTATTTTCGTATATCCCGTGCTTATTAGCCTTATGCGTTTTCAAAAAATATTTATTGCAGAACTCTTTACTGCAAAGTTCACAATAAGCCTCTGGATTAAAAATTCTTATCGGTTCCATCATAGGTCTCTGCGGAGGTACAGAACCCGGGAAGAGTGGAAATGGAGGACAAAGTGGATTAAAATTTGGCGGTAGAGAATCTTTCGGGCCGTCGTGGGGGAAAGCCATAGCATTTTTGTATAAATCGGCCATCTTTGCTTGAAAATCAACTCCCCACGTGACATCCATTCTTGGTCCAGGTGCCATGCTGCCTCCGGGGCTTTCATCTTCTGCCTCGTATGGCTCAACTTTGCACTCTAAGCCGCCGTGCGATGTTCTGCCGTTTCTTTCGGAGTGTTCTGTTTCATAATGCACTCGAAGTTGATCGATTGTAGGAAACATTAGCCCACACCTGCCGCAGGATTGTCTGTCGTCAGCTTTATTTCTATAATTTTCAGAATCGTCGGGGGATTCTTGTCTTTGGTCATTGGCAGATTGCGATCTATATCGATCTGCTATCCTCTCGTCGTCCTGTGGCTTATTTCCAACGGAATGCGGCCTGTACATTTCAAAACGCTCTCTTTCTCTAGGATGTTCAACACTAAAACTATCTCGTCTACAATTTGCACCAGATCCTTCCCCTGGAGTATTTATATTCTCTAGTCCTTTAACCCTGTACGCGTTCAACTTTTCCACATGATTGTTATCATGTTCTTCTAACTGATTTCTATCATTGACTCGATTATCGCCAGCAAACCGAGAGGTCACATATGCTTGGGTGCTCAATTTCTCGTCCAATCTTTCCTTATATTTGTCAAGAAAGTCAGAATTTCTTGCTGCGTAAGAACTAATATTAGTTTCATCATTTAGTTCATTCAAATCTCTTTTATCACTATCATACCCTCTTCTTGCACCTTCATTTTCATTATACGCATGACCGTTTTCTTCCCCGTCGTTACTCCGACTATTGTACGTTTGCATTAACAGATCTGCCCTGTTTTGCATTTCGTCTGATGGACTCGGAGTATCTCCATGACTCCCGTCTTCCAAAGGCGCCTGCTGACCGTCCTGTCCTCCGTCTTGTATCTGGGTAGCAGTGGCGTCTGTAGAATTAGGACCGGGGTCGTGTATGCGGACTGGCGTAGACTGCTTACGTCGCTTCGGGGCCCTGCAGGAGGGGCCCAAATCGGGCCCTGGGGGCCGCTTCGCAGGGCCCCCATCCGTGGACATGGTGGCGGCGTCAGGGGGACCTCGTCACCTCTGCATCTGAAATTATTTGAGAAACGAATAGTATAAAAAAAGTAGTGCAAAATAATTACTAATTAAGGCATCGTTTGAACAACGTCCTATTTTGGTGAGATATCTAATAATTATAAAAAAAAGATATTATCTGAATCCATAACGTTATAATAGTTAAATTATCATAAAAAATAATTGGAACTCCGTTATTAACTAAATGAAGCCTTTTAATCTGTCAATGTAATGGATTTTTCGAATGGACGACAATTGTACCGGACTTCTATGACATTGTCAGTTATATTAAACTATTTGAACATACGTATTTACAGTATATTGTTATCTAAAAAATCAATTTATACATCTTTAAATTGCTATAATCTTTTTAATTGTCGTTAAAATATAAAATATATCTCTCAAAATAAAACAATACCTCGCATTGACAGAAATGAAACTTTAAAATATTTAGGTTCACGATGACAAAACACACGATCTAGCAAAATCTCGCATTACAAAAAGTATTTTGATCACCTGTTTTCCAACTCGAAGCAACACAATTAATTGTCTATATTGTTACTTTTATAGATGCAATGTCTCTTATCCCACATAAACAGCAAATGTGATAATTGTATTAATATTATGTTGGTTAATAATGATAGACAATTTTGTTTATGATAAAATGATTCACCGAGTTTCAAAAAGCACTCTTTTAAAGGTTTGAAAAAGCTTCCTTTTTCAAGTTTTGAGTAAATGACGAAAAACTGCTGTGCATACAATTCATACATACCTAAGATTAAATATACTATTTTTTGCCATTTTATTTATATGTGTAAGCAAATGTGATATATTCTTTTAATTTGTATGCAGTTTAACACGTTATGTGTATGGTGTTTTTTTCAAATTGGATAGAATGGAATTTTAAGTTTCACCCGCTTTGCTAGGTATAATTTTAGCAAGATTTTTAAAAACCTAGCGTTAACATGTAATTTTTATATTAAAAAAATTATGCAATAATAGTCACAATAGAGTTTTTCCGTCTCCTGTAAAATGTGTGTTATATAGAAAACAAGGTATGTATTGTTTTATCGTGAACGATATGTAATAATCGTTAAATTAAAATCAATACAATTTATTTTTAAATTATTTAATCACACTGAGCTGAAAACGCTATTAGAGTAACTCTTATAAGAATCTTCATAGAAATGTCTAAGTATTCAAACTCAATGAATGTGAATGCAATACATTTTATTATATCGTTATATTTCTTACATATTCTAGTATGTTTTTTATTATTAAAAACTTCTTCATATATTGACTTCTTTTGAAAAAAAAATAAAAGTTCCTTGTTCTCTAACTCGAAGTTTAAATTAGAGTTTATTGACTAATCAATTTCAAATTGGAACACGAAATAGGATTACCAAAAAAATAATTAATCGTCTTATTTAACTTTTGCATACTAGTAGCATTTTTAATTTATAAAAAAATATAAGGGGCGGTTCCTTGATAGATTATTGCAGTGTCCAAAAAAGAGAGATGTGGATACAATATTATTCTATTTTTTAAAATAAGAATACTTACATCAATAATGATAGATCCAAAATAACGTACTATCCAATTTTTTGACAAGTCATTGATATTCAAATAAACTTTCACATTTGCATTATATTAAAACGTCTTATTCATTATTATTTATCTACCATCACAAGCATAAAAAACTTTTCGAAACAATTATCTCTGCCATGACAATAACACTATCGACAAAAATTTGACCTATTTTAAATTTATAAATTCACGGTATTTTTTTTCGTTAAAAAATGAAAAATAGGGTTCATCGGGGTTCAAGTTACGTGCGTCGAGGTCAGATGGCATGCGCTTACTAAACCTGAAATTATTTCTTCCACGATAACAGTAATATCAATTTGGGCATACTAGTATTGGGTTTACATGAAATGCATTTTTTCCACCCAAAAATATCGAACCCCCGGTCTGTTTGAGATAGAGAGCAGATGCGTGCGTAACAGGTAGGGGGAATTTTGTATTTAAAAAATGAACAAACTATTCAAAGAAACTAGATATTAATAATCATTCAAAGCATTTATATTATTCAACCAAATTCAAATGAAAAAAGTATTTTCTATTTTGGAAGGCAAGATGACGTTAGGTACAAATCGATGGCTACGTAACATTATACATACCTAATATTATTATATCAGATTTTGACATATTCGAGTTGACGTAAGTAAAATTAACCCAGTACTATTTTTTATGTATTACAGTAGATTTTATCAGACCTTACACGGTTGTCATCAACTATGTTTATGTCTTTTACATTGCTAAATCAATAGACATATTTGTATTTTTAAGGATATAATATTGACAGAATAATGATAATCCTAATTGTGGTAAGTTTTTTTGCTGACAATATAATGGAGATTTACTAATTAAATGTCGGTTCAATCGATGCATTTATTAAAAAGATCGGTGGAGTGGATTACCTATTATTAGAAAATTATCTGGAAATTCAAGTAATACGTAATATATAATCAATAATTAATGCTCGAATTCGTGTTGTATATTTAAATAAATAGATTGTGCTGTCATAGAATTTATCATAATTTATCATTAGAAAAAATCAAATTTTATTATTGAAATATTAAAAATATTTCCGAATCACTCCTTTTGCGTTTTATTTAACACACCACTGGTGTCGAATTTAAACATTTTAGGGAATAAAGTTAGATATGTATTGTTGTTATTTTACTTCAGAGGGGTGTTTTTGAACAAGGGGACGTGTCTTATTGGTCATGCGTAGATATGCCTTTTAACCAATGCTTTAATTATTGTGATAATTTATTATTCAATTGAGACAAAATTGTGTTAATCTAACACGAAACATTCTACGAAGAACGTAAAATATTAAATAATTATGAAGTGCCCACCCATTATCGAAAATTAACAATAACCATCGGACATTAAACAGTAATATTACAAGTTCATTTTATGTCTCAACAGAAATTGTTTTTATGAGAAATGGTCATTTTTCAGTTTTTCATATAAAATGAATTAACAAATGGGGCTAAGAAGAGTCTTCCTATGTCTTGATTTAGGATAGGATTTTGTTGATGAAAATAATTGTGTGCGCAATGAAAAAGGCGTTAAGTTTTCAATCGGTACTTTTCATCAGGGCTGTGGAGTTGGAGTCGGAGTCAGGACTCGTGGATTCAGGTGTTTTATCCGAATCGGAGTCGGAGTCGAAAAAATCTCACGACTCAGACCCATTTAAAAAAAAAAATAATGATGTGTATTCAAACCACAATAGTCCACAGAGTTGCCAATGCATGCTAGGCTGACTAAAGAAGTCTGATGGTATACATATTGACTGTGGAAAGGGAAAAAGACGTAACCCACAAATAACAAATTCGTCATTGGGTAAAATGTAAATTATGAATAATATACACAACCTTGAACTGCACGGAAGGTGATAAACTTTAAATTGACTTAATCTAATATTAATTTAATTAATTTTCCAAAAAAAACCTATTTTTATTACTTTTACATAATCGCAATTTTCACAGTTCCTTATTTTTTCAAACTTAAAAGCTAAATTGAGATACTTATTCGGCATTTTCAGCTTACATCTTTTTGATAGAGCGTGTATCAAGTTGTATACATTGTGATTATCGAATAAAAGCTGTTTTGAAAAAAGTGTGGTTTTCGTCATTTTTCCTTTCCACAGTCGATATACATATATTAAAATGAAACGATTGAAAAACATTTTTGGAGTCGGAGTCGTCTTTTTCACACGACTCCACAGCCCTGTTTTACATGTGAGCTTAAACAAGATTGACACTTATATGAACTTAAGTAGATATAAAATGTATCGTTTGAATGTGAAATTTACTAATTCAAGAACGCTGATTTGACTGATATGCTGATATGTATTGTTATTATGGCATATTAAACACATTCTTTAATTTTAAAGGCCCAACTCAGTTTTTCTTTTGCGCACAGAATTAATCACCTCAGAAATATAGGTATAAATTGAAAAATAATTCATAAAACCGTTCGAACAGGGGTTTAAACCCTAACACCGTACAACTGAGTTAAGATAAGTTAAGCACCCAAGAGCGTTGACCACTCGTCTATATTACCGACTATGTATTAGTTTATCATACATACTATTTATTTGGATCTACATTTAACTGAAAGTAAATTTAAGCAGATAATTTTTTTAACAGTTCGTTTAACTCTGTTAGCAAAGATAATATTATTGATTTCATTGTGAGCGTCAGGAACGCATAGTGTTCACAAACAAATCGCTGAAAAAAAATATTTTGCCTAAAAATTTGAGCCACGATATTTTATATCTGTCAATTTCTCATATATTGTAGTGTGTGTGTCAAATCGCAGGTGAATGTAATTGTATTTGTGATGGCAATGCTTGTTAAACTTTTCTACAGAAAGAATTACCAACATGCTTTCAATATAAAATGAAAATTGACGACATTGTTATTACACTGTTTGTGCTAATAATTGTGGCGCGTGTTTTGCCTCTTTAAGAACTATCTACATACTAACTTAAGTTTTATTAAAAAATAAAAAAAATATATGAAAACTCATAATATGATTCGTGAGTAATTTTTTTCTTTCTTGTTGATTTTTATAATACATCGAAAATGCGATTGTCTACGAAATTGTATTCATAAATTCAAAGAGCATAGCATTTCTTTGAAGGTCTCAAAGCACAGATTTATTATGCAGTTTTTTTGAGAAAGAAAATTTGAAATCAATAAGATTGTGACGTATTTTTTTATATATATAATGTTCAAACGTATTGCCTTTGTTGACAAAGAATAAATTTGACTAGCCATTGTCTGTTTTACAGATCATTAAATTACTTCTTCCCAATACATTCATATAAACTATTTTTTTAACATACCGATGTATTCGATGCTTCACTGAATGTATCACTTATAATTCTCTTTTTATTTTTCTGGAACCAGGGAGTGGACATAGTGATTAATTCTCTACTATTTCCTTATCTTTATTCAGATTCTCCTATCATTATTAAGGTATATAAAGAGAACATAAGCGCAGAAGACGCGCGCTTGGGGCTTCCGAATCTAAGGGGCTACAAAAATAGCATATAGCAAAATTTATTTTTAAATTCAGTTTTCAGTATTTGTTATTATTTTTGGAAGTTTTTAGAATAACAGGGTCTCCAAATTGTATTGCGCCCGGGGCCTTCTAAGAACGCTATCCAGCACTGCATCAGCGGTTGACTTAAAACTATTATTGATCTCATTGAAAAAAAAATGATTAAATGCTAAATAAAGTGTAAAAATGCTGCAAATTGTGAATTCTGATTGCTTTAATATTTTGTGATAATAATAATCGGTTAAGGGGAATTGCGGTGTCAAAATTGTTTCGATGGTAAGATGAAGGTAAAAAGCAAAAACAAATGAGACCTGATAGATTCCATCTGAATAAAAAACTATTTATTGACGGTGTCATATTTAATAAAAAGTTGTAGAACTCGTGTAAGCACCGTGTCACCACGCATGTTTGCCAATATACGCGAAAACTTTTTCCACCCCCATCTCTCATATTGTCGCGCGTATTCTCTCAATGCGTGCGAGGGAGACACAGCTACACGAACACAGGCACAAAGGTGTGTAAATACTTCAAATTGATTCATGGCTGCCAGAAATATTTTAAACTTAATTTAGTATTCAATTTATTTAGATTTTAATTTAACTAAAGATTTTGGCCGTACCTTTTGCAGCGATACGGCAATAACAACTCCAAAGTGAGTTAGTTATAGATAAGAATTAACATATTAATTATTTTGCAATAGTATTATAAAATTTTGTTCTATATCTTTTTGCGTTGTAGAAGTTCGATCTGCTATTTGGAATTCTATGAAAACTTCTATTAGATCTGCTATCCGAAATTTTCGATGCTTTAAAAAATACACTAATATTTGGATTTTTCAAGCTCGATTCATAAAATCATTTTGAAAAGAAGAAATTTATTGCTTGGTTGATGTCACGTCTTAAAACGATTGCTTGTTTGGTTTTTAGATGTAACTGTCACACAATTAGCTTATAATGTTTACTGACATATGTTTTTCGTTGGTTTATAAAAAAAATGAATATTAATCAAAAACAACGTATTGTTAAAATATGTCATGAATTGGATTTGGTATCAAAAAGCACTATAAATATGGATTAAGTTTTTACGGCTTGATTTATCAACAATTGACTTATGAAATAATATTTTTTTAAAAAAAGTAACAATCGACGGATCATCGATCAAATAGAATATGTAATATTATTTATATCTCATTTTTGTCATAATCGATAATCGTTTGGTTTTAGTTCACATTGTTAGCTCTCTTCAAGCTCTCTTGCTCGCGCAAGCATAGCTCTCTTCCAAAACTTGGCTCAAGATAATGTGACGGCGACGGCTCAAAAGGTGATGTGACATAGCATATGTGACTTTACAAAACAAACGTGACTATCTCCAAAAAAAAACATAAATTTCTTGTCTATTAAAGAATATTGATTAATAACTATTGCTTAAACTGAATTGGTAAATAAAAAAAATAAAAAAAATCACTGGCTCGAAAATAAAAAAAGCTGATTTAGTATGTTTCATCTATGATGGAGATGACCACGTTTGTTTTGTAGCGTCACATATAACTCGAAATACTTTTTTACCAATTTCAGTTTATGTGGTTGAAAGTAATAATATATACGTTGTCTATATCGATCTTGCAGTTAAATCCGATAAACTTTTACATAATTCAAAAAAAAGTTGGTTTTGTCTGGGTCAATTCACGAATATTTCATAATGTTCTACTACTAAGCTCGACCCAAGTAGATACCTTATCTGTGAATACTGAATACCTGTTGATAAAATGTGTAAATCTAAGGCTAAGATGAATAATATTTGATTTTTTGTGACCATTCAAATGTTGTTTTTCCATTATCTAAAAATTTATTTATTTATTGCTCTCCATCTTCTGTTTGGACGTGAAGTGCAGATAATTAAATTGGTATAACATATTTTATCGACTATTGAGTGGTTGAGTAGCAAGCAGTTCTTGTTAAAAAAAACTTCAGTTTTAGAATACCTTCATTAGAAAACCATATTGGGAGCGGAGATGGAAAAAAAATCCCAAATCTAAGTAGTTGTTTGTTTTATAATTCTGCCAACCCTGTGGCACAACAATAAGCGATTGCAAGCTATGAATACATACATAAATTGAGTGAAATCCGTTTTAATTCGGTTTAATCCTTCAATTTCGGGGACAGACGACAATACCGCTTTTCAAAATTTCTCGCAAACAATAATAATTTATTATTTAAGTAAACAGAATATGTGAGCACTGTTTTTCAAACGAAAGCTGCAGATATTATTATTAATCTCCATTTTAGAAACACATCGTAAATACTGGTAATGAGATTTCAAGGAATCTACGGTGAGATGTTATAAAATTTTGTGCAATATATTTTTTATCCTTTCACGTGGCTTAAAATAGTAAAGGAAAATAAATCCGAAACATTTAGTATTTTTTCCGTACCAAATTATAATGTATCCAGTCGTTAGATAGGCTAGAGTTAGTGGATACAAACCATTGGATTATCCAATCTGGTTGTGGGGTATTTTTAAGAACAGGTAGCGTAGGGTAATAAGATGAAACTATATTAAAGTATTTTTGTTCTACAAATACTATTTTATATATCGTCGACAGTTATTTTGGCTTAAGTCCTTATTAGAAGATATATACCTAGAGTGTTACGATAAGTAAATATCTAATCCCCTTAATTTAAGCTAATTTGCTTTGAATACTACTTAATAATTCCATATTTGTTATCGTTTCGAGAACCGCATAAAATATTGCCGAGTAAATGTAAGTTTATACCTTGTTTTGATGGTGGCGTAAGTCGGAATAGCTATCAACTGTAATATTATATAAAACAATAATCGTAAAACAAAAATACTTTGATATTTTTTCACTCGATTATAATAAAGTTCTACCGACTAAATGTCAACTTAATCAAAAGCTTAGGACAATTTATGGGGATTGGGGACAAATAAAAAGCATTTTTTTTCCAAGGCAGTTAAAGATAATAATAGCTAAAGACAAATAAAATATTAAAATGACTGATTATCCTTCACACATATTGTAAAAAAAACTGAATATATTATATCGATTGATTTCGCACTAGATAGGGGCTCTATCGGTTAATCTACGAAGCTAAGTACTAGATATGTTTTAGTATTTAAGTTTTATATTTAAATATATAGATGCTCTTTACCGTTCGCCGTAACCGACTAGTCTGCATTAGGCTACTATTATTGGATTCGAGTACCTGAATAAAAATTTGACGTATCTTGATCTGCCAATCAACGTATGAATTTGTAATAATGGTTTTTGATTAATGTAATACTGAGAAGACTTCTTATACCACTCACTACAAAAGAAGGTGAGAGGGCAGGGAACGTGATAGATTTACAGTCACATCCTATCTTTATCACGCATGCCATTTCGTTTATGTAAGATGTCTTAATCACTTTTAAAAAATCTATATATCTACAACTGAACCAATGTGTTTATTTTTTCAACGATTTACATTGAAAGCGTATGGTTTACCGATATATCATTTCAACATACGTTAAAAAAGCGCACGGATATACAAATTGGGTTAGTGAATGTCTAGTTATAAATTAACCATTCTCTTTACGTCCTGTTGAAGTGACAAGCATTGGAAACATTATATAAATTAATGCCAATTTATAGAAATCCATATGAGTTTAAGGAAAAAATGTGTTAAAATTAACGTGAAACCACTAAAGTAGTATCGGAAAACTTTTCTCACTCACGTTACAATCGAGTAACAATAAGTTAAAAGAAAATTATTTCAGAATTTTAATTAGAATAAAAATCTAAAAACTATCTTAAATTTCATTACAAATAAGCCCTTGACTTAATAATAATTTTCGTCCTTCTAAAAAATCGATACTGTATACTTTTAGGGTGATCACTGTCAATACTTGGTGGAAAGTCATTATATCAATAAAAACACAATATTCCTTTTTACTTTATTTCCACTTTATTTAAAATAAGTCTGACCTTTATGTAACTTTATGTGTCTGATCTTTAAACCATTCACGTGTAAGTAAAATTTTGGTTTGTGATAAATGTTCATTAAAAGTACTTGTCGACTCTGACACGCGTGCCTTAGGTTTGCCAACCCTGCTGTAGGAAATACCGGTAAGCTTCGAAAAATTCTTATATCTCGTCGTTAAAAGAAGAAAGTGACCGCGTGCAAATTAGTAGTAATGTTCACGAGAGCCGTTTGAAGGCATCAATCTAAAAATCCTTTGTATTCATTGAATTAAAGCTTTAGGTACATTTTTTAGCATTAGTGATTGACAATTTTGCCTTATTGCGTTCGTAAAACATAGTAATAGTTACTTCCAATTACTTTCCACTGTGTAAGGACTACACATATTATCTTCACAATAAATATTTTTGTAATTCTAATCGTCTGACATGCAAATGATATGTCTTTTTTAGAACCCAATCGCTCATCAGTCATGTAAGTCAATTCGAGTTCAAATACCAAATACAATTGATCAAAAGTCGTTTTACAATTTCCTGTTTTTATTTAACATAGTGAAGGTAATCTTTATCAGATATCCGTACAATAATAAAGAAGCCACCAAATACAAAGAAAATAGGACAATAAATAGTAAATACACAAGCTTTATATTGCATTACGTACCGTGGCGTAACTACAACTATATAGTATAAGTGTGTCCCTGCTTTAATCTTTTCAGCTGTCGCTTTAGTAGCGTAACTGCATTTTACAGCACACTGTAAACTTTTGAGTGGGCTCGTTACCGTCATTTCTTTGATAAATTTCAAACAATTTTTATACCTGCAATGCCAGAAACCAAATTTAAATTGTGATATTTGTAAATGTGTTTTATAATATACTTCTTTATTTCAACCCAAAAAAATACTAAAAACTGCTAGTAGCATTGGAGTTATTTAGTAAATTTAATTACGAATAAGAAATTGCCTAATTGTCATACACAAAAATCAGAAAAATTGATAATTGACCTGAAATATGATTATCGATATGAAAAATGCACCATAATATATCAAATGAAACTTTTTAGATCAAACCTTATAGAAACATGTCGCTGAATTTTCGTAATTCGGATAAATTATAAGTTTTCTTGATTTTCTGAAAAATATTTTTTTCTAGAGCTCCGGTTTTAGCAGAATTAAGTACAGTTACGGAGAGAAAGAGACTAGCATGTCGTTAACCATATTCACCGTGATATTTTCTCAATTTAACTTTCGGCTGAGGTAAAATCCAAATTGTCTACGTATTTAAAAACCATTTTTTTTATTCATACATAATATTAAATACTAAGCTTTTTTTATCATGTTAAATCTCAAAATTAATTTATCAACAATGAATTCACCAGTCGACGACTCAAGTGGAGAGTACATTCAATTATCCAATCACTATGCTTTATTTTTTAAAAAGTGAACAGGCCATTTCAAGATTTGAAACTAGACCAAAGTTTCACCGGAAGCGCCGACTATTTGCAACTGGGCTACTAGTCATGCTGGGTCAGTATATTGTGATTAACACATTCTTCCAGTTCCTTTAATAATAATTTTGAAGAATGTAAAAGGTTTTATTGAAATATATTTGCCTAACGTTGGCAACTTTTATCACCTTCAACGTTTTACCTTAGTTGTATCAACCGACTGTAAACAGCAGAGGTATTTTATTGCTCTAGCGCAACGTCAGATTACGTTTTTTCTAGTTTACGTGTTGGCTCCTTATTTTTCTTTAATTTATAAAATATTAATTTCGATATTTTAAAGGTATGATGTGCCGATGTTTAATGATGGCCTTACGTCTGTCACCGAATGTGGTTTACCAATTTTTTTAAGCGGTGACTAATGTATGATATTATTTCTTTTAAAGCTTATGAAAAACTATAGACCTTGTTTCTTAATTTAATTAAAACTGCACAAGGTTGACAAATTATTAATTTAAAACTTTTACAATGGAGAAAAAAAAATAGTACAATTTAATATTAAAAGCAGTAGAAAAAAATGGCAAGGAAATCAACTGAGTTAGCTCCGACGAGCTCTACTTTAATACATAAAAAATAGTATTCGTCGGAACTCACCCACGTCTACGTGGAATATGTCGACATTCGAAGCAATATTGTTGAACACCGTTAAAGCTCTCCCCAGTGGCATCCCCATTGGCAGGCTGGTTCTAAACCTTGGAAGAACAAACAATTCATGTTTGCGGTTTCTTAAAAAATAATCAGGAACATTTAGATTCACATTCTCAAGAATGGTGGAATTCTCATTTTGGCCTCGTATAAGTCGATAAAAATATATGGCCAGATACATTTCTCTTCGAACTTTCAAGCTATTGAAGTTAAGCATGCCTAAGAGAATGTCAGTTGGATAAAGCCATGGGTAATATCCATACACCCTCATATAGAGAAGTCTCAAAAATTTCTTCTGAATTAATGGCTTATTGACGATAGAAAATCAGTGGAAAATAAATAACAGTAATAGATCTATTCATAATGGTCATTAGAATCATTTAAATTATTAAATATAATATTTTATATCAAATGGTACTAAGCCGTATAATCATTAACTAACACATTTGACCATCGTATAACACGCTATATCAACCGCGTTTTTCGTTATGGCATGGTTGATAAATTGTGACATATTTTCGTATAACACGGATTTAAAATATAAATGAAAACATAATTTTACATTAGAAATGTTTCGGTGGCATTGGATAGAATATTAAGGATATCGAATAAATTTTAGAAAAACGAAGAAAAGGAAACCGTAATAAAAGGTGAATATACTAAGATATATGGCGCAGAAAGCTATTGGAGCGAAACAGGGAAGTGTTTAACATAAACATGAAATGTTTAGATTATTAATCAATGTTTAAAAAAATGTTGAAATATTTTCCTGTATTGATTACCTGCAACCAATTTTTAAAAGCAGTCAACAGCTTATTTTGGAATTAAAAGTGTGCAATATTCGTTTATTATTATAGTTTTAGTTTCAGTAATAGAAATGAATTTTAGTAGCATTATTTTATTACATTTCTATCATTTTTAATCGATTTTGATACTCATGCATAATTGATTTATATTACACGACGTTTCGTAGAATCATGATGAGTTTATTATACAAAGTGTGATGTTCTACCAAACTAGCTAAAGAAGCTTAGATATATATAATTTGTACGAGTGTGTGTATGTTGTAGACAAATTGAGTCACGCGTTCGAAATTTAAATTTAAAAGCACGCATGACGTAATTTTAATTACGAAATTATTTCGAAAATATTAATAACACAATGATGGGAATATTAATAAAAATAATAACACATCAAAAGCGGGCAGCGGGCAGTGGTCAAGCCGCGTCTTGTGAAAATCAATAAATTTTTGGGCAACACAATAACTCTAACCAACACACCGATACAATTTAATACTACCACTAACTCTCACTCACACACTGATTCGATTTGGCACTACCACTAGCTCTGACCCACACCGTCGTACATTTTTCAAAACTAACACTGACAAACGCTGTGTATACTCACATGCGTGGATGGCGGGAAAATTACACGCATGTATTTTTGACAGAGAGGAATCTTTGTAAAAACATCCAAGCAATAGATCATATTTATTGGTAATCAAAATATTTCCAGGCGGTACTGGTCAGTTGTATGGTATATGTTCAATTTATACTGTATTAGGTGGATGGTAGGTATGAAAACTGTCGCATAATATGATGTTTTTTGTTTAAAAAAAAAACAAATCGACTGAAAGCTTACAATTTACTCAGCCTGGGATAAAGAAAGCCTAAGAGTATATACCATTTAATTAGATAAATAAAACGCGTTTATGAACAGAACCCATCATTATTATTAGTCCTCAACGATATCATGTCCAGTTTAAAACATTTAAGTTGAGTAAACTAAAAATGTTGAATTTGAATCGTTCAAACTATGTACATTCTCACAGATTTTGTCACTAACGACCCGGGTTTCGCCTTTCTTTTCACCATGAAGTTACAAAAGTTTCTAGATCACTGTCCACTTCTAATCTAGAATTCTTCAATCTAAATTAATTTAGCACAATACTTAGACATTTACAAACGAAAAAGTCTCTTTGTTTATTATTATAATCATCACGATATGCAAACTTCAAGACTATTCTCAGTATCTATGTGAACACCACGCGACGCCTTCACGATTCCCTGTCACCCGGCATTTGTTTTGTTTTCTTCCATAACATGTCAACAACCACAACGTACAACATATGAAAAGTAACAAATGGTCCACCAGAACGCTGGATCCTACCGCATGCTAAAATAGGCAAGCATGATTGAGTCTGTCCGAAGGCATACGAAGCACGTAGCGCAGCCAGATCCAACGTTTCTTCATTACCACTGACGTAATCGGACACTGCCCGATCTCTTCCAGAATCTTCGAATTCTTAACGAAATAAAACCGAAACTTAGTATACGATCTTCTCATCACAAAACAGAATTGGTAGAATACAAGCTTTAACAAGTGACGTTTGAGTTTATTCGTGTGCATTTTGTGTAACAGACTCGAATTGCATTAAATTTGACACCAGCAATTTCTAAGCTTTGTCTACTGTTTTCAGGGATGTTTCACACAGAAGAACCTGAAATTGCCTATCGTTCAATGATACGTCCCTAAAAATAGATAATTTCCTACTAGAAATAAATTTATTGAAGTATTATATATAATAATAATATATATGAACTCATAGCAAAAACTAAAATATCTTAAAATAAACCACCGTTTTGCTCAAATTTCAAAGAGATAAAGAATCATACACAACACTTACCATACCAAAAATCATTGCTGTACAATATAAAGTGACTGGGAGAATGAATACAACAGTTAATTTTGTACTTATTGACTTATTGAATCGATCTAAAAAAACTTTGCATGGCATTCACATTTCTAATTTAGTTTCTGACATTTGTGGTAATAGGTATGTTACGTTAGATATTTTTTTCTGTTTTCTATTACTATTTTCAAAAAATTCACTTGGTCATTTTTATTGTATAATGATTAACGTGTTCAGCAATGAATATTTTTTTCGTTGCCGATAGAAATAAGGAAGGAAAAACCAGAATTTTCATTTCATATCGTGTTATTTACTTTATCTTTAATATATTACTTTCACATTTATGATTCAAATCTTTATGGTTCATTTAAAAAAAAACGGTCGTTAATATCCTAAGTTTGATACTGTTTCACGCATTCACATATGCACACGAATCCTAGCAAGTCGACGCACTTTGGCCACGCGTGCAAGCGTACGTAGGCACACATGAAAAACGATCAAATAAATGTGTTGGTGAGTTTTCATCAGTATTAGTGTTCGTCTTGAGTTTTATCAGGGGTGGCAGTTTTAGGGGGTAGATGAATGCGCGATGCATGGCGTCGGAAAACTTTTTAACTTTTAAAAATACCATGATGCGAATATTTTTTGGAATATTTTGAACGGCTTAATGAATGATTTCAATATAAGACTATTATTATAATGACAAAGAGCAAACATCGTTATTAAATTATTCTGACTATTTGAAAATATGTTATAAAAATACAATATGTATTGCACAACAATTGACAAACAGGCTGATTGACGATAAAGCTTAAATCATACTGAAGAAAAAATTATACCCACTGTTCCCAATTCTTCTATTTATTATGATTTTAAAACATGAAATATAAAATTAGATCAACTTGACCTATCAATTGTTAAAAATAATTAATAACTCTAAAATTTTATATCACTTAACTTAGTGATTCACAAAATATGTTCCGCAAAACGTTGGTGTTCGACGGAACCTGAATACTGAATAGGTGTTCTGCGAACACCTACATAATTTTCGAAAACTAGTGATGATTAGGGATGATTTTTGAGTTCAGAATCTATTTTCCGTGAAAGCTATAACAGAAGGCTCAAGTAAAAATTATGATGAAAATCTTATTGATTTAATCAGTGATTTGAAATAAAAATACGAAGATCAGCCGTTAAATGATTTCCGGTTGAGTTTGTTAGGAGAATCTTCCAATGTATCGTGATTATTGTTTTAGTTCTGTTTTCTATACTAGATTCTAATACAGCTAATCACGTTTTAGTTGTTCTTTGGCAGTGAGATATTTATGTATTTTGAAATATTTAACTCGATACTGCCAAATTCAGACATAGTGTACTCTTGAACTAGAGTAACTAGAGTATCTCAACAGTTTTTTTCCACGAGCAAGCGATCGTTATTTAGAAGTACAATACCTTTATTTTTCGAAGAGGGTAATGATTGAAGAATTGGGCTAGGAAAGGTATAAACTACTCACCAACTTTACCTCACCAACTATATACAAATGTCTACCAAATAATAATACTAAAATACACAGTGATGTCTATTCAGAGACTACAATTTAGACCACAAGCAGAAAGACTTGTGGCTTTTACTTTGTTTTTCATTACAAGCAATGTTAAAAATATGAATTACGGTGAGATTTGATTTAAAGTTCTCGACTCCTGAAAAAACGCACATTTAACACACTGTCATATCGCATGCGTGATCCCTACAGCACGCGTGCTCATACATGTAAACAAGTGTGTACACTTTCCACACATATTCGCACATCTCCACACATTTATACTGACTAGTCCATGTCGCCTTCTTACCGGCCTGAGTGAACTGGAACGCATAGCGTAGGCTCGATGCACTTGTGTATGTAGTCAACACGTATGTTTATTTGAAGTAGTGTGTGTATAAATCGCGAGTGTGTGCGTCGAGTGGAGAAAAAATAATATTTTCTTGATTGTGTCCTAATAATTAATTTTGTCAACTGAAACGTGGCTAATTTATCCGATTTTTTTTCTGTCAGCTGCAGAATTTTTCCGAATTTCTACAGAAGCCACTAAATCCAATATGAAACGAAAAATAATAAAAACACACAATCCTTTTACTAATACATAACGAAATACAAAAATAAATATTTATTTTATACTTTCATCGAGGTATTAATATAACATTTTTATATGTTCACGGATCCTCCTATCTACGCTTAAAAACAATCTACATAGGCAAGCAACGAGTCTTTTTTGAAACTCGTGTCTTTCATTCTTGAAAACGAAAGGTATAAATGACACTTTTTTACAGTCCCTATTTTAAAGTCTTTTCTTCGGGATTTACACGTAAAACTTTTTTTTACAAGCATATTATTCAATTAATTTAATTTATCCATGTAAGTATAGACAAAATTTTAAGCCTTAGAAATAATTTTAGTGTCTCTTATCTACGAAAAGAATAAACAAAGTTTGTTATTGTAAAATAAGTGAAGGTAATATACGTGGATTACGCTTATATTTAATTTGTATTAATTAAATAAATTATTATTCAAACATTATGAGAAAAAATTTAAAGGAGAGTTATAACTTGAATGGCTAATTGTAATATGACATAAACAAATAAACTTCATAAAATATCAATTCTATCTTTAAGCACATGAAATACTATTGTCTTTTGATACATATTATTATTACTGCAGTATGTTAATATTTCTTTGAAGTTTTTAATTACCTTTTTCATACAGTCGGTATAAAATTGTTAGTAAATATTTAAATACATACTGATTAAATTTTAAGGATGCGTTTTTTTAAAATACATGATTTGTTTAATTTACGGTATTTCAACATTAATTATATTCAATAAGGACTATCATTTAATACTTAAATATCCTGTATTCTAAGTGAGGATACGTATGTAAGAATAAAAAGAGAAGAGATATTAAAAATCCATAAAAGGAATAATTGAAAACGAGAAATCTTTGTCATAAAAAAATGAAAAACTCAATATGCAAAGAAAAAACCAGCTTAATATTTCATTATACAATTGAAGAATTGAAGTACAAAGCTTCACTTTAAATTTGGTCGACTGCCAATTGGATTTTGATTATTTTAATATTTACTTATCTCTTCATTGCATACTCTCAGTTTTGAAATATATTTCTTTATTTGTGATTGTTTGAAATTTACATTTAAAGTATCGCAAACGAAATAAATCAATAAATAAAATTCTATTAAAATTTATAATTCATTGGTATTTTGAAGTAGAAAACATAAAATAAAACTCGTGCATTCTAATAATCTTAGTATACATCAAATGTTCTTCATAAATGGTATCTATCGACATAACTGTAGCATATGACATATAAACATGATGACGAAACACATATTACGTTCAAGAAATAATGCATCAAGTAAACTCGTGTAGTTACGTGGCCTCTACGCCAGAGTTCACTGGTGGCGTAGAAGCGTAGACTTGCGTAGATGCGATCTCTGTACTTACTGTTTATACTTTGACACAGCGCTTTGATTTTTAAATAAACACAATAATATTTCATACATTTTAAAGATGCAACTCATACCGTTAGTAAGTTGAAATTAATACAATTGTACAATATAATTTAATTATATAATACGACAAACATGGTATACAGTATAATTTTGTTATTGGTTTTTAAAATTGTGGTTAAAATTGATTTACTCGCGAATAATGTTTCTAATAAAGCTTGAAATTTATTTCATAACTAAGTCAATCGATTTCATGAAAGGGTAAGTTAAATGGTATAATTTTCCAAAAAAATATGTAAAAAAAACCATATGGCAGGCAAACTTATGTTAAAATTTACTTTGTCATTTTGGCAATTGCAATGATTGGCAATTAACTGGTTAGCATATTTTTTAGACAGCCCATTAGTGGTTTTGATTTTTTTTATTTCAACCTAGTATTGATGTTTTATTAAATATTCTTTTTTAATGTATTCAATAGATTTATTGTATATTGTAGTTGTATTTTTTTACCAAAATAATCTCAAAGCAATATTGCAACATCAATATTGCTACTTCGTGTTGTCATCTCACATGCGACATTGTTACACGACCAGCAGTGGCGTAGTCATCTCTTAGCATAGTCATACATACAATGCATGAGGGCCCTGCGAAAAGAGGGGCCGAAATTTCTACATACAAAGTACGATGGAACCCTGATCTATCGTTCTCGCATTAGTCGGCTTCCTGCATAGATCGTTTAATTTTCATAGTCCCTTCCCAACATTGTTTTTCGATTTACCGATTTCCTCGATCTATCGTCTAAATATTATCGTCCCGTCACAAATATTATCCCGATTGACCGTTTTTGTTGAATATTTATTTTTTCGCTCATACATAGTCTTGCTTTACATCTCTTTTCTCACAACTAAAATGCTTAAATGAAAAAAACTAAAACTCTATCTAAGAAATTGAAAACAATTTAAGACGTCGAAAAAATCCAGAAGAAAAACGTATCAATAAGACATAGAAGTTCTAAGAGTTTCTACTCAAATTAACTCAGTACGTATAAAACAGTTAAAATATTTGTATATATTTATATACATATATATATTCTATAATAAAAAAATGAAATAAATAAATATATTTTTTTGAATAAACTATTTTTTTTGTATTATTTAAAGATTTACCGCATTATCAGTTTCCCACATACTTATTTTGTTTATAACTGAAAACGCAGAATCGGGGTTTCAATTTATAAAAAAAATCGTGAGGGGGGTCTTGCGTAACGTTTGCATACGGTCTCCAAATTCTTAGCTACGCCACTGGCGACAAGTTAAAACCATAACCTGTAACAGGATTTCTTTCTTACAGCCATATTATGTTGTACAGCACAAATAGGAATTATGTTACAATGAATTTTTAACGGTAATGACTGGCATAATTAGACAGTTTCAAAATAATGTTGATTCCATAGATTTTTATTTATTACAAACGTGTAGCGTAATGCATTCGGCTCTGATAAAATTTGACCTCTACAACAATTTAGATTTACAGATCGTTTTTTTCCACTTCTTTTCTTGACTCGATAGTTTTAGAAAAGTGGTATAAAGCATTAAATCCTCATTTTTACTAGAGTGATAGTAAGAATAACTAGAGAGTTCTCTTGCTTTTATAGGTTTTAGATTTAAAATTTAGATTTCAGTTAGGGTATCCAATCCCGAAGCCTTTTTCCTTTTTAAGGGATCCCGGGATTGAGATTTTCTCACCGAGGAATTTGAAATCCCCGATTTGGTATACTTTTTCCCAGAATCTCACAGAAACTCGTTTTTTTTTTAGCTCACCGAGGAATTTGAAATCTTCAATTTGCCAAATTCATGTAAATTTCGAGAATTTTCTCAAAATTTCTCAATCCCGAAATCCCGGGATCGCGACCATCTCAATCCCGGAATTTTGGGATCAGAAAATTGAACGGGATCCCGGGATTGGATGCCCTAATTGCAGTATATAAGCGTAGAGATTAAAATTGTATTCCATATCATTAAAAAACACACTATAAATATAATGTTTAAACTAATGTACCACTTTATTAATAACTGATTGTGTAAGGTAACATAAATGTAATAATTAATCATAAGTAAAAAAAACTTTAAAAAAATTAAAACACAAATTAATTTTCACTAATTCTACAAGTTATCTAAGCTGATTCTAATTACTTCAAATGTTACACATTTAATAGAATTGTAGAATTAGCACATACATTTTTTTAATGATAAAATTCCCTTTCTTTTAGAATTGACTGTTATATAAATTAAAGATAAGGCATATAATTAAAGATTTGGTTTAAGTTTGAACGTTTAAATTTGTACGTAAAATTTGTAATATGTGGTTGATTTGTTAAGCTAATTTTATTTTTTTAAGTACCGTAAAAAAATCGATTTTTTAATTTATGTTAAAAAATAATTACTGAAACGTATTGTCAAAAAAATCTAATTTGTAAGAGTAAACAGATGGAAAGGCATAATTACATGGTTTTATTTAGTTTCTCTGAAATGTATTTTCGAAATTTATAGTTAATAAAATATTTATAGTTATACAACAGCATTAGTTTTAGTAAAATTAAAAGAATTTCTGCATAGAAGGCTGTAGGTCGCTTTAAAAGTCAAACGTCTTGTTCGACTTATAGCCTTTTCTGACCTAACTTATGTGATAGGATGTTTTTTTCTTCATTTTTGCGTTGCAGCTGTTTTGTTTTCATGCTGTTATAAAAAAAAACATTTTAGTCAGTAATTTAAACATTTTTTCAATTGAAAAGTATTTATATATAACATTGTCACAAAAAACATTGCATTATAAGGTCAAGTTTGCGTTGATATTTTAAATTTATTTCAATCATTTAACTGAAATTTCATTATGATAAGTAATGATTTAATAGTCTATTACCATTTATTAATTCCAATATTCAAGGTAACCGCGCTGAATCCAATGGACATATTTTTTATTACTATTTGGTTATATGACCAAATAAATTTCATAATATGATTAAATTATATAAACATCATACGTTTATATAATTTCTAGGTTTGATTAAATTTTGACCCACAACTTAAAACCGAGCATTTTTTCGTTGAAAAAATAAATTTGAGAAATTATTAATAAAAAAATGCGCTTATTTTTCGACAAGTTAAATACAGAACGTAAAATCTGGTACACACACATCTGTTTCCATTTAACGCAACTTCGCAATATTAATTCTTTATTTGCTCTCCAAACACGACCGAGAAAAAGAAACAAAGAAGAAAAAAAAAGATATTAATCAAACATTTTTAATAAGCCGAGTAAAATACGTACAGCCCCACGAACACATATAAATAAAAAAATAATAAATACGCTCATACGCGAGATACGTATATATAATATATATGTAATATTATATATATCTACGAAAATATAAAAATAATATTACGAAAACAAGTTTTTTTCACTCACCCCACACTTTACACGGAAGTGTTCGCTCACACACATGCACGCGTTTCAAAATATGTACGCGTATGTGAATTATTATTATTATTATCATACACATACAGGCCCGCGAATAAATCACCCCTATTTTGGTATCTGGTGTATGTGTGTGTGTGTGTTTATACAGCTGTTCCGAAAGATTGCACTTTTGAATTAAAAATTGAATCGGTATTGATATTTATTTATTTTTAGCAGTTGGATGTTTAAATGCTTTGAAATATATTAACAATAAAATACGTACGGCGCATACAAAGATAGACATTTCTTTAATTTTTTTAATCACATATTTTTGTCAAAATCTGCTCCTGGGATGGCACGACATGATAAGAAGTTGAGTATCTTCAACAGTTGTATTATGATATTAAAGCATTATGTTTTTTTTATATGTATAAAATGTACTTTTTAAACAATTGCTTCGCATTGAAAAATGAACGAAAATATTTTTTAAATGGATAGATAGATTACGGTGCTTCTATCCCTTTTCTTTTTTGATGACACTGCAGTTATCTTTATTTACACTTATGTGTCAGATAATACAGAATTAAAAAAGCATTTTATTTATGTCTTTTCGTGTGGTAGACAGTGCTTCAGAATTTCAATGACAACTAACTGTAAATAAATCGTTCAAAATCTTTTATTTTAATAGCTCTATGTTTTTTTGAAATGCAGGTTAGTAAATGATTATTCAACACAATAATTTCAATGACATACTTTTAAATCAGTCCCAAATAGAAAAAAGATATGCTGCGTCTAAACTATCAGTTTTATACAATTTAACGTTAACAAAAGATTTGAATACATTTAAATTAAGCAATTTTAAATGCACGTTTAACTTTTATGCACGCTGTATAATATAAATACCAATACAGCGAAACACACGCGTATCGCGGAATAAATTTGTGGAAGGGGGTGTCGCGCCGTATGTGTGCGAGAGTGAAAATCATTTTGATGCATGTGTGCGTATGTGTTTGAGGAGTTTTCTTGCTCATAAGAAACGCGTTCGTTGAGAAGAGGAGTGTTCGTAATTAGCGAATTTATTTTAAAGTTTAATTAATTTTAAAATATTTTGTAAAACAAAATACACAACATCTTAATCGCCACTGTATGAATAATAGTAAAATATGTGTAATATAAAAATGATCCCAGTGGCCCGAGTCTCAATGCCAATTTTCCAGCGGGCTCTCGGTGATTATGTAGACAGTCAAATGTTTATTAAATCATTTGTGATAAACAATATTTAACTAGTTTCTAAAATTCAATTTCATTATAGTTTCGGTAGTTAGCCTTATTAGTAAAGAAAGGAAAACTTACTATGGCATGTTTTTTTCCAGGTGTTCTGTAAGTGTTCGAAACAAATAAATCATTTGAATGTATAATTCACTAATTGAGGAGCAAACATTCAAAAAGTGTTTTGTCACACAAATACAAAGCTTGGAAAATGATAATTTAAGTGTTGCAAAAGTGACGGTTTGTATGAATGTGTCAACTTTATGATTTCATTTTAATATGAAAAAAAACCTTTTTGAACACTTATTTTGATTTCCATTCATAGGTTTTATTATGGGCTATCAGAATTGATATAAAACGACATTTTTCAAAATTTGTGACAAAACACTTTTTGAATGTTTGCTCCTCAATTATTCTTATGTCAGCAATATCATTTAATTTATCGTTTCGAATTCAAACGAATGTTTGAAAAAACATTTAAAATATTAAAAAATGGCATAGATCGTTGATTATCAAAATATTCGATAGTATTCAACTAAGAAAACTCTAAAACATCAGCACAGCTAAGATTTAAAAAAAGTAGAATTACACAATCCACTAATGATGGCATTATTTAAATATTAAATACAATGAAATATGATAATCTACAATATGTATGCACTAAACACTGACAATTTTTGTTATATTATTCCAGTAAAGTGTTATAATAGAATTTAATATAATTACTCAGATAATTAATCAGACTGAGAGGTTCATTTAAAAAATTTCCGATTTACTTACCGTTCAACATAGTATTAAACTAAGTTCACCTGGTAAAACTTTGTATAAATCGACGTATTTAAAATTGATACAAGTGACTCATACTTATGAATCACTATTACATTATTATTCTTACCGTCTTCCAAAAATGACGACTTACTGCCAATCCGATGAATATAGATTGTATTTGAAAAAATAAAACACTTTTTTTTTTTATTCTTTTCTCACTTTTTTATAAAGACCAGAACCGGTATTGCGCTTAACAAACGTTGTCAATATATTTTTTTATAAATACTGTAGAATTGAAAAATTTAAAAAAATCAATGTCATATTACAATGTGGAGCATATGGAGCATATCTTACTGGAGGTATCTCATCAGAAGTCTTTTCCGCGAGAACTGTACTGTTTTTTTTAAATGATTAGGCAAGGACAGGACTAGTAGCTAACTTTTCGCTTTCGCTTCATCCAGGAATTAAAGATTGAATGGTTGGAGGGAAAGCTTAGACACCACAAACACCCAAACTCATTCATTCGAACAGAAATCGATAGATTGATTGAGAAAATGCTGTTCGTACTGGGACTCAAACCCGCAAGACCCACCACGGAAAGCCAGCAGACAATGTTGAACGCTGCGTCACTTAGAATTGAGAGTTAACACCTTCAAATTTATTCAATCATACTATAGCTGCTGAGTCATAAATGTGGTAAAATAACATAAGGTTTAATCAAAAATACATTTTAAACCCAATGGATAAAAACATTAAATATAGTCTACCTAAAAAATTTTTAAGTCTTTTAACAACAGAACGGGCTGTTTACTTTGGTATCACTGAAGAATCAACGTCAATCAAGACATTTATTTTTCAGTCATTCTTTACATATCGTTCAATTTACAAGTGTCGATTTGACTATTTTTTTTACTTATCAATAAAAAAAATAGCTCGAAGTTTTATAATTTACCTACCTTGAACAAGATAATTTTTCGATAGTCAATATTGAAACGTAATATTAAAGAGTTTACATGTTTTCTAAAATCAACATAATTTTATAAGTAAAAGTTTAAATAGGAAAAATCTTGATATTTCTTAAAGCGCCCTCTCGAGTTTAAGAAAATACGACTTGAACTCATACACACATACCCGAAAACACATACGCATAAATCACACACATAGCCACTCAAATTGTGCACGTACGCACTTGAATTTTACACACACGTGTTCAAATTTTACACACACGCACTCAAAATGTACACGTACGTACATTCGAAATGTACACATACGGACGTACATATCCCGGAAGAAAGAAATCTAATTAAGAAAAAAATATTTGATGGTTTCCTCTCTCTTCTATACTCGGAGGAAGGAGTGTACGCCGCCTGAAGAAATTCGCCAAAAATACCATTTCAAATAATAATAATATATAAGAAAATAATATCATTCCTGGGGAGATTATTTATGTGGATGGAAGGTTTAATGCTACGCTTTTCGGACGCTACATTCCAGATTCAAAATATTCTTTGTAGATATACAAGGTATGCATTAAAAATGGACTGCTGTAGCAAAATTATGTTTGTAGGTAGAGCAACTGGCAACATATTTGAATATAGAAAATTGTATACTGACAGATAGCGATTCCAAGATGTCGTCAGATATTTAGCACATTATTTATGACTTTGGTAAATTTTGATCAATATTTTAATAACACATATTATAAACTTAGTTTTTTAAATTTTGGAATATATACAAACAGATAATATTATGTTCTTGTTATCGTCGTGTAAATAAAAATGCTTGATGATGGGTTCCATTATTTTTAACATTAAACAACTGGATTACAGTTTTTATTTATACAAACGTACATATTTATATTTCACTTTTAAGATATTGTTCAATCAATCATTAAAAAAAGACTCTTTTGTGCTTCAGGATCAGGACCAGCTTAGCTATTTTTGTGATATTATAAATTAAATTGTAAAAATTAATATGTAAAATCCCTAATTGCTGATTTTAGAATAACATTTAAAAGTTATATCAACTTTTTTAATTAACTGTTTAGTAATGTAATTACAAATAAGTTGATTTTATTTTTAAGAGGCCTTAAATATTTTAATTAAAGTCGATTATTCATATTTTGTATTAATATATGTAATTTTTTTTCATGTATATGTTACATATTGTTTGTTACACCCATTTCTTGATTTTGTACATTAAATATATTTTTATTAGTTGAAAATGATTGTGAATAGCTCCGATCCTGATTCTAACAAATATTTGAGAAATATGTACAAAAAAATGTTTTATTATTTTTTTATAATAAATACGAGTAAATTCATGAGTAACATAAATGAAATAGAATTGCATAGTTTTCAGCTCGGATTCAAATAAACAAAAAAAAGGACTCACTAGATACATGTTCACATTCCTGAAAATAGCAAAATTATATGATAATTATTTTTTAATGATTTTCATAAGCAAAACGATCTGTAAAAATATATTGTTATAATTCGAAACCGTGTAAAAATTTAAACATTAGTTTAATTTATTTTATTTTAAAACCACTAAATTGTTAACCTACATGCCAGGTAAGTTAACATGCATCAACCAGGCGATTACGAAAATTTTTAATTTTAATCATAAAATCACAATTACACTAATTCAACCTGTGTTACATCATGTATTTATAAATGTTACATTTTTTCGTTTAAAATACATACATTTGCAATGAAAATATCGCAACACCAATCATGTTGGCCACTTCTGGCATAAAGCAATGCCTGGAGCGTTGCGGAGCTATAAACGAAATTTTCTCTTTGTGGAAATCTTTGTTGACTCTTTTTGGCTGGTTTTAAATCATTGTCGGTTTTACGAGAACTGATTGCAAGAAAATCTCTAAATATGGAATCAGATTTTAAGCATATCATTTACATTTATATATTCTTGGATTCATCGTCAGACTCTTTCATTATCCCAACAATTCCGTAGCTCCAGAACTATAAAACAATTTCGAATAGCAAATATATATCGACTATGGAAAGGAAAAGAAAGTAACCCACACATTTTTTTTTGTTACAGGAGACACGAAAAACGTTTTTTGATGATTTTGGACCAAAGACAAATTATAAAATACACACAATCTTGAAGTGCAATAAGTCTGGAAATCTGGTTTTTCAGTGACTTAATTTTATATTAATTTCATATTTAAAAAAACCTATTTTAGGTCTTATTTCCTGATCGCAATTTTCACAGGCTCTTCTTTTTTCAAACATTAAAGCTAAATTTAGATAATAGTTCGGCATTTTAAGCATAAATCCTTTTATAGAACGTGTAATCAAGTTGTATACATTGTGATTATCGAAAAAAAACTGGTTTGAAAAACTGCCGGTTACGTCCTTTTTCCCATCCAAAGTCGATAATACATATTTATATAATCTATCTCGAAAGAAAATTTTCTTTAACTATCTAACTGAAACTTATTATTAAAAATAAGTTTATTTGAAATTTTACAACCGAATCTTTCCTCGGGGATTTTAATAAAAGTTTATGCGAAAGCTATATTTTTCAGTAATATTCTTTTCAATATTGATCAGCTATGAGAAACAGATAATACTACTTGTGCATTTATAAACAAAGAAAATGCAAGTAAATAGTTATTATTCTCGAGATAAAAAAAGCCTTAACGTGTTTCAAATACCGATAACATTTTATTATTAAACAAAAACGATAAAGGAGTCGGCCTGAAATTTTATTATATTATGAATTCTATGACACAATCGTTGAAAAAGTTAACCCATTTTAGCAGGTGCAATGCGTGTGGTTTTTTGACCAGCAATATCGTCAACTAATATCACATGTTATGTTTGAAAACGTGCATGAAAGAAAATAAATCAATAGATTCAACGAAAACAAACATAAATGCGTTTCAAATTGAAGGGGGCGATTTCACGATAGTCGATGAAAGTATATATTATTATAACAGAGCGGCAAAATGATTACATTCCACAATCTTTGCTACTTTTTGTGACAGTTGTTAGCTTCGGTACAAAAAATATCACAAATGTTTGACATACCTGTCATTAGCTAATCAAGCAACTCTTATATAATACAGTGCGAAAATTTCTACAATCTTCCGCTACACTCTATATTTCAAATATGATTTCCACAAAACACGAATTATCATATAACAAGAATTATCTTGAACTGCGCCCATATTATAAAAGGATGAATTTTTTAACAACATTAAACGGTCGTATTACGCCTGTACAATCAATATCCCTTGATTTTACCGTAAACTACTTTCTCAAAAATGGAGTGTAATTCAGAGTTTTTTTCTGTAAATAAGATGTTAGATTATTTACAAAAAGGTATATTTTTTATTTATAATGATTTTCGAAAAACAATAATAGTAGAGATCGTAATATTTCAACTATAGATATCGACTGTGAAAAGAGAAAAGGACATAACACACACGTAACAAACTTAACAGTAGACGCAAAAAACGTTTTTTGTGATTTTGGGCCAAAAGAAAATTATGAAATATACACAACCTTGAAGTACACGGTGACTGAAAAACTGTTTTTTATTGACTGAGCCTAGTATTAATTTAATAAATAGCTTAAGAAAAACCCTTTCAAGTTCTTTTTCCTAGTTGCAATTTTTACAGGCCTTTCTTTTTTCAAACCTAAAAGCTAAATTTAGATACTAATTCGGCATTTTTATCATACATCCTTTTGATAGAACGTGTATCAAGTGTATAATTATTGTTAATGTGTATTAATTATTATTAGTATTGTGATATAATATAAGCTACCAAATAATGGAAAAGTTTTGTTGTTTTTGATTGTGAAACATCCTTTATTTTTTAAGGAATCGAACTAAAATGAACGTAACTATTAGAACGTGTAAAGCTAGTTCTGTTTTATTCGAAAGTAATAACCTTTTTGCTCTCCTCATTAATTCTCGGTGATTTTTGTACTGAAGTGTATCGTGAAAATTTCTTTAATGATCGTCATAATGTAATTTGATAAAACAATTATTTTTTTATGCATTCTTATTGTGTAACATTTTTATACACACAGTTTTATAGCTATTTTATAAATTAAATTCTTAATAATCGATTATAATCGAGTTCATGTTGATAAAACGAGGTCATCATCAATAAACATACAATAATTATGCTGTTCATAATATTATAATATTATAATATTGCTTCTTCATTATATTCCTCGTAGACGTGAGTGAGTTCAGATGAGTAACATTTTTTCATAAACTTACTCGTTTGATTTCTTTGCCAATTTTCAATGTTAACTTTTTTCATAACAGAACAGAACATAACTATATAAATTAAGTAAAAATACGATGGCATGGTTTAAGCCCCCAGCTATTTGGATGGATTTGCTATGATGGTCAAGCTTTGGTTTCAAATCCAGCCAAAAAACGTAAAAAATAATCATGTTTGATAAGCTGTCCATAGATTATGTTTTACGTAATATGATGAAAATTATTCCTCGAATATTTGACCAAAATTGAACTACCATTTTTGTTTGTAACGTCAAAATTACGTATCTTTAAAAAAAAACATTGCTATGTTTGTATCTACGTATCAAAATTTCAACTATTTAAATTAAGTTGTTAATTTTGATTTAACATTTTGTAGGAGAACAAACTAAAGTTTTCAAAAAGTTTGCGAAAAATTGTATTCGCTTTTTACAGGAAAAGAAGATCTCTTCATAACTGTAGTTTTAGTTATCTGTAAAATCAATAAAATATATTTAATATCGATTTCACCGATTTTTTAATGTAATCCAACTAATTTTGTGTTAGGGTAAAAATAGCAACGTATTTAGTTCTATAGATTTTATAATTATTAGTTGATTGCTGTTCCGCATTGTGTACCTCTTCGGAGCCAGCTAGCTATAGCTTAGAAAAATGTAAGTTTAATCATAGTTCTGTCGATGGCGAAAGCCGAAATAGCTATCAAATAATAAATATAAAAACTGTAGAACTAAATACGTTTCTATTTTTACCCTATTATAATGGAGTTCTACCAAGTAAATGCCAAGTCAATAAATAATTTTGTGTTCTTTCTTGATACCACTCGAACTTAAAAGAAAGCATAAATCCAACCGTGAACATTACTCAAAAAATGTAAATTTCAAACTTACGCCACTATTTTAGCAATGTTTTCATATATACACATTGTATTGTATAATTAAGTGCTTATTTGTTTTTAATATGTAGCATTGTAAATCTGAGAAGTAATGAATATTGTGTAGAATTTAAACGTAAAATTCTTTTAAAACAGAATTTTATAATTTCTCCACCATAAGGTTTGAGATATTTTGTTTATAACTATGTAAATTTAAAAAATGTGTTACATGTTTGGTCTTGAATTTCTGGACCATAAAAATAAAAACCTTTTTGCTAGCCAATGGTCTTTTAAAAGCTTAAGGCTAGATTATTATATGAACATACATAAAAAATCCCAATTCCAAAATTAAAATCAATAATACTCCAAGTCAATACACATGGACGGTATAATTATGATAAAAACTACCAACAGTGGGATTTATGGTACTTTGTAATATTTATTGTTTGACTATTTACCTTCGTGCAGCTTTAAAGTTTAAAACACCTGCCTTTATTCTGTCAAATATTTGATATGTCGCATCGACTACATGTGGCAATCTTGCGTGAAAATATTGTGACAATACATCGTAATAATGAACATAAACCGTGAAAGATAATTCAAGTTTCTTGGATTTTATAGTATCGGCTAATGTCATATTATTTTTGTATATATATGAAATTCAAATATTATGCATTATATTACAGAGTGTAAATATAAACTTTTTTTATCAATATGTTTCGTTGTATTTTATAATGATTAATGCTATTACCACCACGACAGGGTATCCAATCCCGGAGCCTTTTTGTGATTTGGCACTAGTCGTGAAATCGTGAATAATTTAAGAAAAGTCGTTTTTTTAGCTCATCTAGGAATTTTAAATCCTCAAATTCCAATACTTTTTCCCCAAGATATCTCCGTAACTCGTTTTTTTTTTAGCTCACCGATTAGTTTGAAATCCTCGATTTCCTATACTTTTTCCCCACAATATCAACGTGACTCGTTTTTTAAGCATTTGCTCAAAATTTCTCAATCCCGAAATCCCGGGATCGCGTTACCATACCAATCCCGGGATTGGAGACCTTAGCTGCAATGAATGATGGAAACTCTGTGTTGGACATTTCGATTATTATTTACATAATTAGATTTAAGGAACAATTTTTTAAAACACTTTATATGAAAGGATTTGCTAAACTTTAGTGACGGGCCTGTCAAAGGGCTTAAGTACGAATTTCAATCAATTTATCCATGTTTTTTTCATTTTATGGGTGTAATTTTTACTGTCGGTAAAGTAATTATGAAAACTGCCCGCTAACTGATTTGTTTGTCAACCATTCAAATGAGATTTAAAATGCTGTTAATCAACTATCTATCTACCTACTAATCAAATTAACTTTCTACGATATTTGAAAATTGTTGTAATATTTTTTTTTATCCACATGACAGATTTTTTAATATTATTAACTGTATGGCTGCCACAGTCGAGATATCTAGTCAAATTTTTCGTGCTCAACATGCTAGGGATGAGTTACTTCGTTAATAAATAATTAAATTAATAATCGTAAATTATAGCCCGCGTGGTAGGTAAAAACGTACTTTTTCTACGGCAGCCAAAAGGTTAATGGACCTTTCAAATTACTCGAGTCAATGAACAACAAAAATAATTATAAAGAATATAACTAGTTTTTAATGATTCAAAATAAGTTTTAAAGTACTCATTTATTATGTGTTAGCAATATTTCAAGTACTTTGGCCGCAACATTGAAACATCAAACAAATAAAAAATATAACGCGTTGAAAATAAAAACGAAGAGATAAAAGAGTAGATATTTTTTGAGTGGGAACCCACTTATCAAGTCGCTTCGTAAATATTTTTTTTATCTAAAAATCAATATAATTTTATCACAATGAAAATTTTACATATCACAACGCCACATAAGTACAGAGTAATAATAAAAAAATGGCCTCAACCATCTGTCAATAATTTTTATTTAACTCACTTGCTAGAAAATTCTGCGATATGGGTATTATTTGTTGTTGATACTGATTATAAAGCTTACTCTTTAAAATACAAAACGTCATCATTTAATTAAAACATCATAGAAGAAACAACATGGGTATGTATAGAAATAGCTTGTGAATAATAATAAGATGGAAAATTTGTTTAGATAATTATCGAATGCAGATTGCTGAGGTCATCTGTGGCCATTTTCAGTTCTATATCGAGCAATATATCAACCACACGGAGTTTCCGTTGATTCTATCGTATCATATCGTTAGTGTAAGTAAAAAAAGTGTATTGAAAGAAACAGTTTTAAAGGAGGATAATTAAAAACTATTTATAAATACCATTTATAAATAGTTACAATACGAAGAAAGAATCTACAAATTTTCCGGTTTTACAAAACCATATTATTGAAGGTAATGTAAATATTTTTGTCAAAATTCTAAGCATGATTGATTCGCCCTCTCAAAATAATATCGACGTTGTGGATAATCATCACCGACCTTGAACTGGCAGGCGTCATTCAAGATCCGTTAGGCATCCGTAATGGTTACGTGCAAATGCCAGATTCATTCGTCGCTCTTTGGACGTTATGAGGGGCTGCATAGTCCACTCTTTTATCATTGAGACAAGATCAAACCACCGTCCCCCCAGTGTTTGTCGCAAATCTCTGTTTTCACTGCTCAGTATATGACTGTACCTAATTTTCGTGAGGCGTCATGACACAACCGTAATTCAGCGTCGATTATAAGTTGAATAAGAGTCACTATGTTTTCACCATGTATAACTATGAGTACCAGACATTCTACGCTGTGTTCAACTTGGCTTTAAAAAAAAAAAAATAGATACCAGAATACAGTTCTTATCAAGCATTTTCCTTGTAAATTTTTTTTCTCATTCATGTCCGTTCCCAGTGTAGAACATATGGCTTCTTAATGAACGTATCTCAACATAAGGTATTTTTTTACGAGAATTGCTTATGACTCAACTGCTTAACTTCTTTTTTCTGGAGAAAGTAATAGATGAGCTAGGACACAACTGATGGTTAAAAAGTAGTTCTTACGTTGCCCCGCTAATTTTCGGATTGAAAGGGTGGAGAGGAGGCATTTTAAAAATATCACAAACACCCATGCTGTCGAAGATTAATCCATACATCGATTGTAGAAAATGCTGCTCGTACTGGGACTCGAATCTGTGAGATCCGTCACGGAAGTAGTAGTAGTTAAGTGTCTAGTTTGATGAACAAAAATTACAGGTGAAATCCACGTGATAAAAAAAACGCATTGAATCAAGCATTATGGTTTTGGTCACAACGTAAGTCTATGGACCCGGTATTTTTTTTTATTATGAAATTATATAAGAGTGTTACGATACTTCTTCCCGATATAATTCATTCATAAGGGACCTTATATAGGGATGAACAGCTAATTTTTTAACATCGTTATTGATACACAATGAAAAATATTTCGACTATTTTACCGATCATTTTATAACAAGCGTAACAAGCAGTCATCGTGGAAAAACTTATGTTGAGATAAATCTAATACGAGGTCATATGCTCCAAATCGGGAGTAAACATAGATTTTAAAAAAATCCATGTAAGTCCACTAAAAATAAAAATAATCAAGAAAGAGCAACCATATTTTCGTAATAAAAATATTAATCTATGATAAATTTTCTCTGATTCTGTATTAGCTTTTATAAAACGGCTGGCCTATAAAAACTTTCTCGTAATTCAATCTCTCTTAGTTTTTTTTTCATTACTAGATCGAAAATACCAATATACTTTTATTATGGAACAAATTTTGGATTAAATAATACGTAAATAGTTCCCTTTAGTTTGTTAGAATGTTACTTTAAAAACATCTTGATCAAACACAAATTGCGTGCTCATTGGGCATTATTCGAGCTAAGCTATAAAAAGTTATCTTTGGTTTTTTTAAAGATGTGTTAGATTACGAAATATTTCATCAATTAAAAGATCTTTAATAATTAACAATCTGAAAAATAATGATATAAATGAAAAAAAATAATAAACTAAATAAAAAATTATTTCTCTACCTTTTTTTCACCAACAATAATTATTACACTGATGACGGAAAATTTCCGAAAAAGAAATTATTGATACAAAAAAATATAACATAACACAACACTATAGAAAGAAAACTTCCCGGATAGAAAAAATCTCCCTTTTTCACCCTCACGCTGTTTTCTCCTTTTCTCTTCTTCCTCCCAAAATCAATGAAAAGCTACAGTTAAGAAAAATTCATTATAAATATTATTTGTACGCCTAGGCAGGACTGCCCTCCCTCCTCCCGAATGCTGCCTCCTTTGTCCCCACACACAGGGAAGAATTTTTTTCCCCCCTCGTTTTTATCAGACCCTTAAGGAACCCCCTACATCATCGTACAGGGTGCTTGTTAAAAACAAAATTACTATGTAACAACACGTATTTAATTTAGTACTCTAGTAATAGTTGTATTGCTTAATGGGAAATGGTTTTTTTTAACTTACATTGTTATTTAATTATTTGCCACAATGTTTCAACATTTATCATGACAAAAAAATATATATTAATAAGACTGATACAAGTGATTCAAATTATTTTTTACGTTTGATATCGATTTAAATAATAATTAATATGTTATAACGTTTAATCATTTACAAAAAAATGATGTACTAACAAGTCAAAGTAAATAGGAATTGGGTTTATTTATTGTGTTTAAGGTATTCTTCAGTTTGTTCTCATACGAAGTGTCTAAGGCACAATCTTACAATAGGAAAATCATAATTAAACGCCATGCCGGAAAAAATGTAAAAACATAGTAATATCATACATACTCTTGTTATAAAAAAAACATAAAGGTGATAAATATTTTCAATTTGCTCAGGTTTTATTTCTTACTTTCAACAAATTAATATAATAATTAAGATGCAAAGCAAAACCCCAGCAGGGTTACGTTTTACGTTTACTTTAAGTTATTTCTCATAATATGTTATGATCTTGCACAGTCAGACAAAAATAAGTTCTTTCGCATGTCTGGAAATCACTTTTTGCTTAATGCAAATATTTTACATATTATTTAATATTTCTATTGCAATTAGTGGTTGTTGAAAGAAAGTATATTGTTTCTAATTGGAGATACAGTACGATAAAAAAAATTAACAGTAATACACAAAAACTTCGTTAAACCATAATTATACTTACATTGCATGGTGGAAAAATCTGGGTTTGCTCTAAAACGTCTCAAATGAAGTAAAAATATACAGCATTCAAAGAAAATTTAGTGGTAGACATAATACAGCTATACGTTAACATTTCATCATTGTGGAAGACTTTTAGTATCGTATTGGAATGATTAAAATAATATTTCATTGTGCATAATCTGTTTTTGGACACGCTGTATATTATAAGCGACACGTATAAGTATAACGTCTTACGCACACTACTGTCAAATAGGAAAAACTACCATTTTTCTGTCTTTCAAAACACTAGCGAAATATTTTCTCCCCTCGCACACCACCGAAAACAAACTTCACACACACAAACATGCACACTTGCAAGCGCTAAAATAAAATATCTAAACACGTGCGTGTGTGTAAAATGAAATAATACGGAACGCACTGGGCCCATCCATCGGAAATCTTTGGCATTTCATGACAATAACATAACAAATCATGGGCGCATCCGAATCCTTTGCTTGTAAGTGAAAAAAATGTTTTGAATCCATGTAATCGATTTGTTTTGATTATTTTTTAAAGTGTTCATACACTGCATAATAATGTGTAACTATATGGAAAAACACAGAATTATCATTAAAATTATTCACTTTAGTAATGTGGAATTTCTATTTGTTAAAAATTTCCCAAATTTTAATTATGTTTACCATCATTCACCACTTAAAATTTATTAAACTTTGATGATTTTTTAATTATATGTAATAGGTGTTAAGGATTTTAATTTTGTGTAATTATAGAGTCACTAATACTGTAATTTGTAAATTCTTTTCATTGACAATTATTGTTTACACCTTTTTTTTCAATTTATTTGAGTATACATAGCACTGTTTATATACAGTTGAAAATTCTCGCAACGAGCAAAACCGGTCCTGACCTATTAAATAAAGTGGAATAAAATACAAAGGAATATTGTGTTGTTATTAATTTAATGCCTTTCCACCAAGTATTGGCAGTGAACACCCTAAAAGTAATTATTATTTTCATTAAATGTACGTTAATTATGTTTTAACCCCTATATACAATTATGTACCAGGTATCGTGAAATCAATTATTTTGTTACTAAGTTTTCATAGAAAAAAAAATATTAATTGTTCGAACACATTTTATTTTTGGAACACATCTTGATTACTCGGTTCTTAATGTCTTAAACAGTTTTAATGAACGTTTTTTACAAATTCAATGTGTGACCTTATATTGCTCTGATTGGGTGCATTATTTAATCTATAAGTAACTCCATGTCTTTTAATTGCCAATGACTGCATACCCCTGCATCAAACCATAGATAAAATAAAAGTAAAGTAAAAAAAAAAAACACCTACACCCCGAAAACACAACACATGTCATATTCCGTTTCATTCGCACACTTGCACCTCTCTAATTTGCGATATTGTTTTCTCTTTCAAATTGAGCAGAGGCGCAAAGGAGAAAGGACTATGTGACGTAGCTCTATTCGCAGTGTTGCCATGCGGACCGGGAGAGAGGTTCTAATTAGAAAATATACACACATACATACATACGCGCCACTGACGGCTTATAAATATAGGTTAGTTTTCTTTTGGCCCCTTGTGGGGTCACCATAAGTTCGATCTTAATGACGCCAACGTACTTGGGATACCAGGAATTCTTACTAAATTTTAATGGGCAGTAAGGTGAGTTATTGATCATAAAGCATTGGAAATAACAATATCAGCAAGTTTTCTAGTTTTCCTGGAATGATTACTTGAGAAAAATGTGCTTTTTTTAATGGCACCCACGGAAAAAGTTTCATAAATATATATATATTTTTAAATAACATTCAAAATGGAAGCAAAGACAAATCGCTAAAATTGTCATAATTTAAAATAAATCATTCGAATACAGATTCTATTATATTTTTTTTATACCAAACGACTATAGATTACAAAGAATTTCAGCCGATATTTATTGAATATTTTTTTTTAAATTTTACTACTTCGTGACTCGAGATCTACATGGTTCTAAGTGTAGATGTATGGTGAAGCAAAAATAAAAATGTATACCGTTAATGGTATGTACTTGTGATCACTTCTGTTTGCCAAAAAATGTACACTTAGAACCTTGTGGTTCTTGGATTTTGCAAAATTCGTCTCTAATATTTTAACCAACTCTACAAAAAATACAGCGGAACATATTATTTGTCACAGTTAAATAAAACTGTTATTTTTATTTTCCCTCCAGTCAAATTGTTGTAAGCACGCAAACTACTTATGGCACAATAAAAGGTATATCATTGGAATAGAAGATATCATATTATACATTCAACAACAGCACTTCATGAAGATTTATTCTTAATATCTTTTCCCCGTGGTTCATAATGAAACTTATTTTTAATGTGATCAATGCTCACTCAGTTCATGTCTATAAAGATATTAAAAATGCTATCGCTATTATTATTCCAATAATTCGCACGAAGCATCTATATAAATCCAAATAAACGAATGTGCCAGTAAGTAATTTAAGTCTTCAAGAAACATTTGACTGTCCTATTTTTATGTCGTTAAAGTATGGCAACACTACCCCAACGAAAACTAAGGGGGAAGTAAAATTAAAGAAAAAAGAATGTGGACGCACATACGTGACTGTGGTTCGGCCATTTCAGCGAGCGACGCGTTCTCTTTTCTTGGAAAAATACCGACGCTAAGATGTCGGCTCATAATAACTGTCAAACTCACTGTTAATTGCGTGGCCGCCATGTTGTTTTATTCCTTCGAATTTTGAAATGGCTTTGTTTTGACGTTTGTTAATAACTATGTGTGTGTTGACTGGAATTGTCGAATTTGAGTCCATCATAACACATTCAACTCAAAATGTTCCACCACAAGCGCCTGTAAAATTTAAATGTTTTCTTTTTCAGTTTTGAAAGTGATATTGTAAATCTCCTCATTATAAATATGATACAGTGAACAAATGAGAATTAAAAACACAGCTAACTCAATATTTTATACCCTCATATTCATATCTATAATATAACGCATCAACCAACTATGAGACAACATTTATTCCATTATTTATCTTATTTTGAACTCTTAATAGATTTCAATTTTTTTTTGTAATAGCACTGTACGTAGAATTAATCTTATTCAATTCAACAATGATTGCCAAATTGGAAAATATTTTTCGAAATTTCCAATATATTCTTTTGTCAACCATTGCAATGTAAATGATTTAAGCATACTGTACATAAAGTAAAAACATATTTTAGCTCTTATTTTTTCGAAAAATTTACGCTTAAGATTCTTCTCAAACGAAAGAAACGTGTGCTATGCTTGTACAGATCACGTGGAATATAAAAGCTTTAAATATTTATTTTATAGAAGATAAACTTACTAACGTAAAAAAAACTTTAATCTAAAAATGTTTGCCTGAAAGACTTCATCTAAAACAGTTGACAATGCTTCCTCGTCCAAGATTAAAGGATTAAATCACACCATAAACAATTTGTTATACGAAATATCAATTTTGTTTGCTGATGCATTACAATCAGTTGCAATGTTTTTTAAACGCTTTCCCCATTAAAAGAAAAATAAACAATTATTATTTTTAACTGTTTATTTAAAGACATAACTGTCATGATTGCGTCAAAGGTCGATGTTCATAATATTATGTAATGTTGAATATATTATGAATTTAAATATGTAGTCGTGAAAAGGAACAAACTAAGATCATACATTGATGAAAATAAACGTTTAACATAAAATACTTCATACGATTTTAATATGGGTGATGTACCTAACCACAGTGTAAGTTGGCACTTTCTATGCAAATTATAATATTGACCGTGAACGTTGAAATGATATTACTTTTTTCGATTTATATAATAAAAACAACGGACGGAATAACATTGCGTCACTAAAACGGTATTATGACATACCAACTGTCAACCGAACTCGCTTAATTACTAGAAAGCTATTGTTCACCAGACGAGCGATGGAAAAATTTAAAATTTCGCCTTTTTACTTGACGTTTTAATCGATATGCGGGCTCTAGTGGGCTGCGATGTTTAAAAAACTAATACTTCAAGGCAGGAAAAATTGGAAATATTTTTCAAAGGTCAACACACGATTTATCTATGCTTACTTCTACTTAATGTTTATTTCATCACTTTGAACCGTCATTATTTTTCCAACATCCGGTTGCATGACCACTAATATAAAGATTAATGATCAGGTCATTTTGTTTTCCACTGAATTCTAGATTTTTCGTTGAGATTGCGGTATCATATTTTAATCTGCTGATTTTAAATGTATCTCAATTTATTGATACTGAATTTTGGTCCTGACTAATTTATTGTTATAATAATAATAATATTTTTTTAATTAGACAGTGCTTAATGTTAGTGTTTGAGAAAAATAACTATATATAATATAGCGTTTTGACATGATAGAATCTTTGATAGAACTTATTTAAAATAGTTCCCCAAGAATTCTGTTCTATAGTTTACAGCTTTTTCAGTATCACGCCATCTTCAGATCTATTTCATGGTGCTGACGAAATAGCTGTCAAATATAATTGTTAGTTAACTCATTTTTTTAATAAAATTGTGGAATATTATGTCATTGACATAAATCAAAGTTTTTATTTTTATCTTGTAATTGAATTTTATAAAATATATCATCATCTTAAATAAAATTTAATTATGACGTTTGCATTGAATATTATGAACCCTTAAATGCATGGTATTGCAGATATGCAACATACTGTATTTTATTTATATGCTTTTAGTGAAATCTATTATTTCAAAAGTAATTTCAATCAAACATGACTAAAGATCAATGTTCAATATTCAATTTAAAAAATACGATAGATAGTACTGATCGCAAGTTGTTTTTATTTCAATTCTTCATTGCTGGTCAAGATTGGTTGTTGCACTTTTTGTCTGGGTAAATCGTTGTTACTATATTTTTTAATCCTAATTCATGGAAAGACGACATAGTTTTTTTTCATAAAGGTATTAGTTTTATATTTGAAATGGTTTTTTATACGCAAAATATTGTATATGCAACAAGCAGTTTTTCTTAAATAAAATGGTGTACCAAATGTTTTTCTTTTTGATTATTTTTTCCATCGTTAGACTATCCATTACAATGATAACACATGTATATTCAGTGAAAACAATAAATCATGTATATAAGGGTTAAGTATTTTAACATTGTTTTTTAATATTATTAAGAAAATAATAACAAAATAAAGTATTTTATATATTCTTTACATTTGTGTTCCGCCACCGCTATGCCGCGACACACTAGTGTGCCGTGGGGCGATGCTAAGTGTGCCTCAATGCATTACTTTGGTGAAGAAAAGATCAAATAATTTGTTCAATTTAAACAATGATCAATTCAGAGTTGCCTAGTTGTAGTACTGAGGTGGCAATATATATTACACAATTGAAAACGATGTCAAATGTTACTTTTGCATTTTTTAAGTGGGCTGCTGAAATCTGGAGAAAATTTTGGTGTGCCATGGAAAACTGGTTTCGGAGCACTGCTTTACACGACTACCGAAACTTTTATTATCCTAAAAAATAATCATAAATAGATAATAACACCCGTTGTTTCTTATTGTTTTTATAAACCATTTTGTTATACAGTCAGTGAGTCACGTTTATCTTTTTTAATACCCAAGATGATTTATAAGTAGACTAAAAAAATCTTATATTTATAATTTAAGGGTGGATTAGTTTTGTAGGCAAACTTTAACGGCGTGTGTAATTTTGCCAAGAGCTACGAATATCGATTTGTATACATATTTCGAGGAATATAAGGTACAATATATTTTTGGGTGTTTCGGGTAAAACTTAATTATTCTCAGCGTATGACACTGAGTGCAGTAAAACGAATGGGGGAGTATATACTATATCCAATATTGTTTAATATGAGGAGGGTCAATTCAGATACGAATCGGGAAATAGCAACATTTTCATTCCTTTGCCATCACGTTTGTTAAATAATAACAATAGCAAATTATAAATAATTCTTGATTATTTTAAGACACACAATATTATTTTTAATATAACCTACAAGTGATTTAGTATAAAACCATTTTCCAGACATTTAGTATAAAATCATTTTAAAAAATATAAATATAGAATTATTTATTTCATTATTTTTTTGCCAGCCCTATTTAAATGACAGTGGTCGAAGTTTAACAATTTCTTATTTAATGCGTCTACATTTGAATGAAAGTCTTTGAATGAATCCAAAAATGCCATTCCATCGTTTTTATTGATTCATAAAATGATGCTCATAAGTTTTAAAGTAATTATAATTGGAGTTTTAATGTCTAATGCGGCTCAATTATATGACATAAATTTCTGTGGCTATCATGTACTAAATTGTTCTCGATAATATTTCAATTTTTTTAATTGATCGTATACTTTATTAACTAAACGTGTCGTGATTATTTTTATTTAATATATATTATAATAAAACTATTGGTTTTTAACCATGTTAGGTCACATTTCACGGCAACCTAGCTCCTTTTGTCCTAAAGTGGTTTCCTTAATAACAAAAAAAATACTGAATATATACAAATATTTCTGAAAATATCAAAAACTTCTTTCTAGCTGATAAAAATGATCATATTTGTATTAAATCATTGTGCATATCATAATAAACTAACTATTGCATTTATATTATCAATAAAAGTCGAACCTTGTTTTTATAAAACTACACAGGTGTCCTTAGTAATAAAATTGTAAGCAGCGTTTTAAGAACACATTAAGCAAACGTCATGTGTAAAGAAACACATAAACATACCAACTATGATGGTCAAGAATGAATGATTTGCGACCATTACCAGTCCACCCCCATCGATTGACTAATTCAAAACAGTCCCCTCAATTCACGAGCGGTGTCCATCAAAATGGTCGACAATATCGAAATAGACCAGTTTGGCAAAGCTGAGTGATAACAAAATAATCACATTTTTGTTAATCGCAAAGTTGTTACTACATCAAATAAAACAAACCACGGACCTGAAACATTAAAAGTATCAAATGATACGTCAATGCAACTAAAATAAGACGTATGTAGTTTTTAAGTATTGTAATTGGTGTGCAAAAGTAACGTCGTCTCTTTTTATAATATCCTCTTATTTTATATATTTAAAATCGTCCAACACAGCGTTTCTAAACATTTTTCAAACTGCATCTCATGCCAGGGTAAAAGTTTTTTATTCCTAACAAAAAATAACATTTTACAAGCAAAAATAATATTTTAAAAAGCAAAAATAATATTTATTTTTAAAACATTCCATTTTATTGAACTTAGTGTGACTGATAGCTGCTTATTTACTGGTGTTATAAATATAGTACATTTTATATTACATGATAAAATATATTAGCAGAAACACAAAAATTATTGAATAAACAGTAAACAAACTTCATTTGATTAGCTATTCAATTCTTGAGATTTCCATTCCCATATAATTATTATTTATACAATATATTAATGAATTAATACTCATTTTATCATACTCATTTACATCCCACGTTTTTATTATTAGTTTGGGTTGACAGATATTAAATAAAATATACTTAAGAAAAAAAATCGATCATTAAATAATTGGAACTCGAACAGTTGATCCCGAAAATTAATTCATGTATATTCACCCAATTATTTTGGAAGAAAATGAGAAAATGACAAACCTGTCGAAATGTTACATAATTTCTTAAAAAATGTAGCTTCTTTATTACTTAATGTTAAAAGCGTATCTATGCACTCTCGCTATTGAATTGAACTATAACGACACACGAATAGATTTGAACGCACACTTGTTCCCACTGACTGCACTAGCGAAACATGAATATTTAAAACAATCCCAGATGAGAGGGGTGCGGAAAGCCTGTCTTTATCATTAGTCCAGAAGTTGAACAAAACTTAGAAAAAGATAAAAGGCAGCTGTATTTAGAATTGACATTATTTTCGCGAATGAGAATAATGTACATGTGCACCAAATTGAAGATGCGTATTAAAAGTTTTCGTCTCCTAGTATGCACATCTCAATTGGCGAAATAAATAACCACAACATTTTTGTTGGAATGTGAATGAAAGAGCGAACGGCTCTGCGATGTAAAATATCTATCTGACAATCGTCATTTTAAATAAATTCATGAATTTTCATGATCTTTTTAAATTTTCGTGCCGTAAATATTTTTGGAAACAATGGGCAGGGCTGACTAACAAACAAGTAGTCACATTCTTCAAATGATTTTTAAAAATCCTTTACAAATAATATAAATTTGTATTCAATCAATACGTTTTGTATAATACAAAAATAGCAATTACAAGAGTTATTCGGTAAAAAGTGCGCCATACATATATTAGTTGTTGAATTAAGATTATTTATAAACGTTCTCCTTTACATAAATTTCTATGAAAAAATAAACAAAGATACATATTTGTCTATTTGTAGACCTATCCGGCGTAAATTCGTAAATACTTTTTAGTTTTGCAAACTGAATACAAGTGAAATTTTGAATCCGTTAACTTGCATTTAATATATTTTTAGAAATCTTCTCAACGTTTATTTTTGGAATTTTATTATTCACTCAATTAAAAAAGTTATTCAAATTATTTAAAAGCGATTGAAAGTTATTTTCATATCAGAAGAACTTTTCTACAGCGTGTTTACAAAATATTTATTTTTGTTGCATAATTAAATTGATTAATAAATGAAAACAAATGTGGTTGTAGTTAATTGAGAATAAATCTTTACATAGCACTTCAATTATGGGCACAATTATAATGAAACAATATTAGTACAAATTGACGTTATTTTGAACAATACGCGTGCTCTCTGATCTGACGCGTGCTCTCTGCTCGCTGTTAACATGTGATTACAATCAACTAATTATAAAACACACTTGATTCAATATGTTTACTTAGTTATTCTACAGGTTTTATAACACATTGTGACACGTGTTTCGCCTTTTTGTGAAGCATCTTCGTGAAAACTAACGTAGGGTCAGTAAGACATAAACAAAAAAATATTATAATTCTAAGCTTATAAATTACAAAATGGAGGTTGGGTTTTTTTTCCTTTCTACTGGACGAGCAAGTATGATACAAATACCAGTAGTACTGGACTGGTACTCGATACACAACCCGTGAAATAAATAAGTTATCAAATTTGATCTATATTAAAAATGAACTTTTTCAAAGTTACTGCCAAATCCATAGCAAATATTGATTCAATATTATTATTTTGGTATATTGGTATTTGGAATAAACACGGTAATTTTTTTACTAGTAACAACGAAATAAAATGTTTTAGGAGATGTCCGTGTTTGATTTAATTTATTAAATGAAAGGCTAAAAAACTTCAAGACGTCTTTACGTATTTTAGTGCATAAAAAAATCACCAATAAACGAAATTTAAAAACGGAAAAAAAGTATTGTGTGAGCTTCTCCTGAAAAAAGGTAACATACAAAATAAACTACAAAATACATGTTTTTACTGTTTTAGTAAAAATTACCTTGTTAATTTTCAGTATCAAAAAATATACTGCATTTTTTTTCATTTGAAGTAAATATGAAATGCAATCAACTTTGGCAATAAATTGTTGATTATATAATAAGTAAACTGATATTTTAAGCGCAGTTTATAAAATATAAGTTGTATTTGGGTGTTTGTATTATAATTCAAATGATATTACCCTTTTTAAGAGTAAATATTAAAAAACCCTCATAATATTGCACAAAGATTTTTAAAATTATCAAATGTAAACGGATAAAAAACCAAAGAAATTGAACAATTAAATAAAAAAATACAATATAGTTTGATTCAATAAAATGGTAATTTTAATATCTGTGTTTTTTTCTCTAAACGTATTTAAATTGGTTTTTTATAACAAACGATGATTAGGGCTTTTTAAAATAATATTTATTTTAAAAAAATATATATTTCTTGAGATATTTCTGATAACATAAATTACGAATGTTAAAAAAATATACAGTATTTTTAGCCACTATGTGGTCCAAAGAAAAATAAAGGTCATTACACGACTTATATTACGCAAGCATCATTTAAAGAATAACAAATAAAAAATTGGGAAAGGCTTGACTTCAAAGCTTCGCCGCGGTTTTAAAATAGAACGATTGATGGATATCAGAAAGTTCAAATAAAGTTTACCCGTGAAATTTAGCAATTGAAAAAAGCTGATATGGCTTTTTATGTCGCACCAATTTCATAACCTGGCTAGATTTTCAAAAGAATGTATTTTGATTTTATTTACGACGTGAAATAAATGGCTTGTTTTGCCATTACAAACATCATTGTTTAACGAGTGGCTTAAAACATAGTACATAATAAGATTTTTTTATAAAAGTTGCTTTTTTGTTTTTATACAGTGAATGAAATGTAAATAAAGATCTTTAAACATTATAAAAAGGAGGAAATCCATGGTGTATAAAGCACCCGTTTCAAAACAGTTTAAACGTCGTTAAATAACACTTAATTAAATTTTACTACTTTTAGTAAGTTTGTGAAAAAAAGTATGTTTCACATAATAATCGTATCATAATAAGTCTAAACTGAATCAAAGATCTTTGAAAATAGAATGATAAACTACTGCTCCAACACTAGGGCCTATTTGTAGCAGTAAAATTGGTAATTTTGGTTTTTACGGCATGAAACTATTTCATATTATGTTATATATGTACCTAATTAAAGTTTTAGTACAAAAGTGTTTTTGATTATTTAGTTTCCAATGTATCACTGTCGGAACTAGTTATTGCAATACTGGATGAATATATCAATACTGGTATTTCGGTAATTCATATTAAATACCGTCATTGAAAATAGAATAAGCGCGATTTAAATAAATGATTTTAATAAATAACTTTTTAAAAATAATAATTAATAACTAAAAGGCTGGCTAGTCCTGTAGGATGCCAATATTGTTACAGCTCTTAGCAGGCCTTAAATATTTCAATTAAGTCAAAATATGTGATGGCTTCTATACATTCAAAATTCGTTATTGGTTCAATTTTAATACCGAAATACCAGTATTTTTGTATTTTCATTACCAGCATTCCGGTATTGAAAATTACCATAAATAAGGGGATCTTGGTTTCAGTGATTCCGGTATTGTATTTCCTGATTGGAACTATCTTTTAAATACGATTTTGTTTGACGGTCTGCAAAAAATTTTAGTGGGAAGTTTTGGCATTTCGTTTTGTTCTCGCGATTAACTTAACCTCTTAGAAGTTATTATGGTCAAAATAAAATAATGATGTTACAATATAACAATTTTGAAAAGATATAAATGGTTTTTTTTCTCACCGAAAATGATGCGCTCGTTTGCAATGGCGCGCATCCAGTCTGACAGATTGGTCTTCGGCGGGAGTCGAAGGCGAAACCCCGCTTCTCACCTTAACAACACCTGACGCTGACCACATCGTCCACCTTTTTACAATTAACCAACTGCAGCGCCATCTGAAAATTACAAAATAAGACAATATATACAATTATTCAAATGAAATAATTCAGCATATCGTTATCAAGACAATTTATGTGGGTTCGATTTATATTACAAATTATTAACGAAACTGCGACGGTGTTTAATTATGTTTTGAAACCTTAAATTTTCGATTATAGCATTGTTAAAAAATTGTCTTAAATAGGGCTTATAAAAAAACCGGATTTAGAATTGCAGTATAACATAAAATTCGCTTTAACCGGGTTTGTCTGATTTAAAATGTACAGTAAAAATATTTTTAGTAAAAATATTACATACTATTTTCAACGATGCCCATTAAACAAATAATTCATAACAAAAATAAAGGTTACCAAGTTTAAAAAAAAAGCGTTTCAAACGTCACATACTTGGCTGGAAAACCGACAACCTCTAGTTTCATAACAAAACTAGCGTGGTGACGGTATTCGGTTAATAAGTTAGCTTTTGAATATATAATATATTTTTAATATAAAATATAATAATCATTTTTAAATTCATATAGTTTACAATATTTCATATTAATACAATGGTATGTTTATAAGTTGAACCAATGGAAAGCCCTATAAAAAGTAATTAAAATTTTTTTTTTTAGCTAAATTTAATTTCTTAGCAAGTCTGTTCCATTTAATGGAAAATTAAAATGTTTATACTTGTATGTGATCTTTTGCTGAGCTTCGAGGTGTCAAAAATCAGTGCTGATTGTATTATAGAATTGAGAGATTATTATTTTTAATTTTGCTTTTATTTTATGTAAATGCTGTTTTGTGCTTATTGATATTTTTATTCGAGTGACTAGTAAGAAATCAGTAATATTGATTTTTTTTTTCAAAAAATCTACGTAAGTGGCATTAAGTTTTAGTTTAAACGACTTCAATTAAGATAAGAATATTCTCTTTGCTGTCAAATAGCTGTCAAAATGTTATACAATCAAAAAAGGCTTTAATAAAAACTAGTCATTGTACATTTATATTTATCCATGTTTATAAAGCCAAATTAAAAAGTACTATTTATACTATGACTGCTACACTTATTATATGTATATAAAGACATTTTCTATTAAACAATGGAATAACAAATATTCTACATACGTTGTTTTTTTAATATAATGAAAGACATACATTTAATATTTATTACGTAAAAAAGTGATCTAGACGTAGCTTCGAAATGTTTTGTTAACATGACGAGGTCCTCTAAATCCTAGATGGCGTAGTAGCTGCGTAGCATTTCGTCGCAACTCGTAGCCATGTATTATGTACCTACTAATATTTTTATTATGATCTCGGTCATATATTTTCATGTCATTGTCGTTATACAAATCTAAAGTACGCCCGAGGAAGAATTTTATCCATGGTTGAATAAATCTATTTATACATATATAAATAGATTCTTTTATAAATGTAATATAAATATTCATATAATGAAACACTCATTTGTACTAATTCTACTTTTATTTAACATGATCATGGCCGGATTTACTAATGACGAGCATTAACAACAATATTACAGTACTATTTAAACAAAAAAAACAAAAACAAAAAAAAAGTGATATTTGTAAAATTTGTAAAAGGAATTTCCAGATAAAGAAACAGCATATGAATCAGTGGCACTAAATTTAGTATGATTAAAATGTTTATTACCTTAGCACAATTAAGTTAAAGTGAAACCGGTCCTGATCATTTTAAAGAAAAGTGCAATTATCACAAATGCTTGTTCTTTTCTTAGAATATAATGCTTTTTACCAAGAATTGGCAGTGAACACCTTAAAAGTAATATAAATATATTTAATAATATGATATTTATATGTACACACATATCGAAAAATCAGTTTCAAATATTATAATAAAAGTCTACAATTTTCTTTTTTGTGTTACGTGTGAGGAAATGCTGAGAAAACCTTTATCAGCACCAAAACGTAGCAAGTGGTAGGTAACCTGTGGTTATTTTGAAATGGCAGTAGTTATTATTCTTTAGAATCAAATTGAGAGAAACTATTTAAACCCTATTAGAACCTGTTTTTAATAATATAAATATATTTTTTTGATAGTATTAGAATTTGAATAAAATTTTCCAAAATATGAGTAAAGAAGACTAAATTTCCTAATTATCTAAAAAAAATGCTTTTTTATTTTAAACTTTCTAGCTTGACATTTAGGATCCATGGCAGTAGCGGCCGGTCAATGTGGCATTTGATCAATGCACTCCGTGTATATGCAGGGGCGGCTATATATCATGAAATAATATTCAAAAATAACATTTATAACATTCCCTCATTTTAAATTCAATAAAATAAAATATTTTTTTCTAAAATATTTATTATAGACAATAAATACATGAAGAATTTAAATGAGTGAATGGTATAAATGTTATTTTTAAATATTATTTCATGAAATATAACCGCCCCTGCATATAAAAGGGGTGCATTGATCGAATGCCACATTCACCAGCCGCCACTGATCCAAGGTATCGATAAATATTAATATTTCATTTTTATCATACTTCAATAACGTCTTGGGACGCGAGAATTTCCAACGACATAACAATATATAGTGTACTGGGACATGACAAATTCGAGACATCGGAATTACTGGTTTCAATAGATACAAAAACAACCCATAAAGTTAATAACATTCGCTCTTGACACTCACATAAAAAAAAGCTCTCGATCATTTTACGTTGATTATACTTATAACTGAAAAGTGAGATATTATAAATACATAATTCACTTTTAAGGTGTTCACTGTCAATACTTGGTGGAATGGCATTATAATAACAAAATTTAAGTGATAAAAACAAGGTATGACAAACAATTGGTATTACAACCTAGCAAAAGAATTTTTTTGTCGAAATAGTTTCATTGCTAAGTGGTTTTCAACTTTTTATTTATAGTTTATTTTCCTTGTATTTTGCTTCAATTCTTTTGCTAGGTTGTAATACCAATTGTTTGTCATACCTTGTTTTTATCACTTAACTTTTGTATAAATATCACTGTTTTATTGTTTTTCTTATCAGTTGACAATGCTCATCATGAGCGAAACCGGTCTTGATCTAATAAATTTTATGTGGAAAAAGTACTAAAAATGTTTTATTATTTTTATTAAAATACATAATTATATAATAAAGTGATATATTAATGTTGATTTTTTATCAGAAGGAATATGATTATATTTTTGTTTTTTTTTTTACAAAATATGTATATAAAACATGATAGCCATACATCGGCGTAATAAAAAAATTCTAATAAATACGCATTGAAAGTGTTGAAATTTAATTTGTTGTTAAAATTTTATCATACGCTGTTTTCATATTCTTCCTTCGATCTTAAAGTGGGCATTAAACAAGAGACCGATTAGCTAACTTATAATCCTTTACTAACTCATTATCTTTCTGACTCATTGTGGCATTCTCTACAAGTAATCCATAAAATCAGCATTTATAGAGGACACGATTTAAAAAGGTGAAAAAAAAAATATCAAAGCAAAACTTTTTTGTTATATCTTGAACAATTTTTTCCTAATCTATTTCTGTAAATCTAGTTTTAAATCGATATTTAAGCATTTAATTTTCTACACACCATTAAAATTCATCTTTAACGCTCCTACTGTTAAGTGTTTTCCTCTAATGTAGGATTTCTGTAGGAACATTTTTAATAAACTTGTTAGTAGTTTTTTAATCGCTCAAGCTGATATAAGGCATGAAAAATACAAAATAATGAGATTGTTGGGCGGCTCGTAATATAATATAAATGTGAATATTTGCGGACGCCCATCCGTTTGGATACAATATCATAAAAATGAATTATATCCCATGATTGCAAAGTGTACCTACAAAGATAAATGTAATAAGTATGTAATAGAAAATATTTTTACACTATTGTCAGTTTACAAAAATGTTCACGGAAATGTAGTAAAGTGATTGATTGTCGTTCGGTATTTTATTTGTTTTCAAGTGTTGCTAGGAACTATGCGTTTAGATTCAAATTTACGTTTACGTCTAAAAACCTATTCATGTTTGTTTTTAGGTACGAGTTCAAGCCCCGAATTGCGGACTAGAAGTGAACTAATTACTTCAGTTCAATTATTGTCACAATATATTTATGTAATGTAATATTCAAAATATTTTCGACTTGCATCAAAGTAAAAAAAAATATTTAAAATTGTGTTTAATAAATGGCTTAAAAAATTGTTTTTTTAATAATTTTAATTAATAATTTATTTCTTAACAATGCCACTAATTTTGATAAACGATACATACATGCATAGCCAATTAATGAATACAAACGATATGTATGTAGTAATAAATATAAACAACCTTTAAAAGACGTAATAAAACAATTTTAGTGATGATTGTTGGCTCTCAACAGCTGTCAATGTTTTTGAGGCAGATTATTTTACATATTTAAATATAAAACTATTTGTGTTATTATTTATTAAATAAATGAAGTAAATAAATATATCAATTTCAGATGTTTTTTTTTTGGTTTTGAACCATAATTCCAGCGCAGTTAATAGAGGAGCAAGACAGTATTTATTTTAAAAAGGGAATTGTTTATAAATACAAACACATTCAATAATTTGTGCACTACGTATTTTATTGCTAATATGTGTTAACATAAGGATTTTATTTTCTTCGTTTTCACATCAATAACAATGATAAAAAATATTTTACTTATTATTTAAAATAGTATGAAAAATATACACAACCTTTCTAAAAGTTTCGCTGGAACTCCAACTGGCAACAGAAACAATCTCCTTAGTTTAAAAATCACATTTGATTTGAAAAAAAACAATGCTACAATTTTCTTGTTTATTTACTTCGTCATTACAATATTACGTATATATTTTTTTTTATAAGTCGGCAAGTAGTTGTCGTATGTGGATGTAACTTGCAAAATTTTCCGCCAGAGCGCCGATTCTAAGACGCGTTCGCCGCGCTTTGCTAATATATTTCTTAAGACATGTTTTAAGTGAAAGTTGTGTTTTGAAAATTAGTTAACCGGGTAAAATAATGCCTTTCGGGTGGTGCAGATGCGCGCACGGCGGCTGTTTTGGTTCGACTGAAAGGTCCTTTATGGCTTGGGTGCCGAATTCACTTCCCCATACTTGCGCCGACCGCAGGGGCAGACTCGAGATGTCATGCAAACGATAGCGGTGATTAGGCACCGGGAGGGGGGCGTCACAATTATTCGAGTATTTCTTCAAAAACTTTGCTTAAATTTTATTTTTAAAATGTCGATGTTCATTTATGTGACAAATTTAATTTGTCTTAGGGCCGTTTTCACTGCTGTATTTATTTATTCTGCTGAATACATCGAACTCGCGATAAACGTTTAAATATTATTTAAACTATTTATTTAATTTAGTTTGTGAAGGTGAGCAATTAATTAATTTACTTCATAGTATATTCGAAATCAATTGACCATTTTTATTCATAAGATACTTTTGTAATACCGATATTGAAAATTGTTTGCATGCATCGAATTTTTTTCATAACTTAAAATATGATTAAGTTTATTTTTTATTACCGGAATGCTGCTATCGATAACAGATTGGATCTCAAAAATGTGTATATAATAAATTATATCATACCCCCTGCTGTAAGTGTTTCCACGTACTTTAAACGTACATTGAAATCCGTTGTGTAATACACTGTAATTACTAACCTTCCATAGTACCTCAATATTTCATACAAAGATCTGTAATATGTGTGTAGATTATTTTGTTAAAATTGTGCAGGTATTTTTAAAGAATTCGTTCTATTGATGTATTAATTTTGACATTAAATAAATCTCTTCAAATATTACGAGCGTGGATAAAAAAAAATGATTTTGTGTTAGGTGCCGGATATAGGTTGCAGTTTATTTTCGAGGAATATAATTTTATGAAAATTTCAGGAAAATGTCTTTTAGGTTAATACTTTTGTAATGAAAACAGATCATATAATTGGTCTGATAAAATAAAGTTTTAAAAATATATGAATATTTTTTTACTTTTTTATCAAAAATGTCATCATTTTTAATTGCATACGAATATATATTTATTAATGCGGCCCTGAAACACTATGAAATGAAGGGAAACAGGTTTCTTTCCGTCTTTTTTTAAAAATGGGTTTTCATCTCTCTCGTACGTATACAATTTTCACATACTGCCTTCTCTTTCGCCAGACGCAGTCACTCTTTCTCTGTGTGGTTGTAAATCGTATGGGAAAGTTTAATAGGGTGACCGTTCGAGAAAATCCGGAAAACGCGGCACGGAAGTGATTTAATTTTTGAAAATAACTGACTCGCATTACTCGAATACGAAAATTAAAATGCATCTGCATTTTCCAAGTCACACTGACAAAAGTAGTTATTAATATTAATAATAGATTTGTGGTTAGAAAAAAATAATCAGGTAAATTCCAATAATCAACTATTCATTTGTCACTTTAATGTTACAAAAAACTAAAAATTGTCAAATGTTTTTATAACATTTCGGCGTCAACCGAAATGCCTAAACATGGCCGTTTGCGAAAATAAATTGTCTTTCTAATAATATAAACTCTTTTTTACATCATGATAAACTTCCGAACATTTTTTTGTAATATTTTGAATTCTACTAGTTATGCTGCCAATTTAAATTTACATGCAAAAGCGATTTTTCCTTCCTTTCAAATGATCTTCATTTCTCTTTCTTTTAGTACATACAATCATTATTTTAACAATCAATACGATGAATATTTTTTTTTTATATATTTGGCTTACTAATATTGTATGTAAATGCGGATTACAACTTTCTTACTGATATGAATGTCTTATAGCAGTATTTAATTAAATTATCTCAATAAATTTAAGATTTCGACTGAAGGTTCTTGGTGGAATTTCAATATTACATTTGAATTGTTCAAACTATGTACATTCTTACAGATTTTGTCACTAACGACCCGGGTTTCGCCTTTCAGCATCTTCAGACGTTCAAGTGCACGGATGAACTTGAACCTCATTTTAGTTTGAACGATTCAAATTTATCTCAATAGAGAATTAAGCTTACAAAATACTTCTAATTTATTCAATGGTTTAATTTAATTGTTCTATTGGGTTTGGACCTCTGATATATGTTTTAGATTTATTAGCATGGAGTGGAGCCACTTGTAATTATCGAGTCAAGAAAGGAGTCGGTGACGTTAGTTTTTATCCGACTCCGGTAAAAACAGTTCGACTCCACAGCACTGGCGACAAGATAATAATGTGATAGAGTTTTGTAAATGTAGCAGCATTCATAATATCCCCAAAATATCGTTTATTTCAGGGAATTCACTATGCACTGATCACAATAGCCATTCGTAAGAAGCCGGAGAGGGTTTCATAGCAGTGGAAAAGGTAATGATTTGCGATGATGGTTTGTCCCGTGCGGAGTTGGTAACAATGGTCATAGTGCAACGAAGTTACGTTACACATGTGCGCGACAGAGAGTGAAAGTGTGGGTGAAAGTCTATCTGTCCTTGTCATGTGTTGTATCAAGTTTATAATATAATATGAAAATACAGACATAAATGTATAGATAGGGGTCAATGCAGGGCATTTGTTGCAAAAACAACGCGGAAAAGCTCGCATTTTTAAGCCCATTAATTATTTGGTAGGTTATCTTAACCCAGACTATTTTTTGTGTCGGTGGTTATTTCCGATTTGGAATTGATTTTACAAAAATATTGTATGTAAATATAGGCATTTGGATTAGTAGAGCATTTTCTTTATTCATCCCCGCTACCAATGTGAAGTATAATATATATATTTCTAATGAAGTCTATTAACAGAAGACTTCTACAAGAACTGTTTATTTTTCAGAATCTTTTTTGAAGAGAGTAGTAGGTAAAGAAGGATAGTGTTGGGCAAGACTAGCGATTCCAGTAATCGCTGTTTCATGACTTAGGTAGGAGAATTACGTCCCGTTGTTTAAAGTTTGGAAGGTTATGAAGGAAAGATTTCACACCACAAATATCCATGCCTTCGAAAGGAAATCGATTAATCGAGAAGAAAAAATGCTGATGCACGCATCATGACATCCGTCACGGAAGCCAGAGACGTTGACCGCTTCGCCACGGACCATATAAGCAGTAGAGCTTAGGTGCTATTATTTTTTTCATTCGTTTTAATGTAAATTATTCACTAATAAAAACTGGGCGTCAAGCGATTTTCCTACAACCAGTCATTGTTGTATCGCTATCTTCTGTGAATAAGAAAGCTGAGTGGGATAATAACAAAAAGTTTTCTTTAAGATGCCTGTCAATGCAAAACTCTCAGGAGTAGAACGAAAAAATAATTCTTACACACAGAATATATTTTATATTTTGATATAATATTATTGACGTCTATCTCAACTATTATTATTTGCGTATGAAATATGCATACATGCATTTTGCTCAAGGCCTTTAAATTTAATATTTATATTTTTAAGTTCCTTCAAATCTTTTGATTTCATTTCTGACCTATTTTACCTCCTGTCAAATTTGTTTACATTAGATTTAGATAAAATTGATGCCAACTTCTTAATGAAAATATAATATCTCATTACAGTTTTAAAATGGGAACAAATTAAATGGTCAAAATTTAAATAAATTTATATGTACGGACAGAATAAAAATATTATACGGTCAGAATATTTTATTACTATTTAAAAAAAAAAAGACTATTTACACTGTCCGATATATTATGACCATTAAATATAAATTCTGACCAATATAATAAAAATTCTGACCGGAAAAATACGGGCCTTTTAAAATACAAATTTGTTTTTTTACAGATATCATAAAATTGTAATATCATTTATTTGTTGGGTGTGATGTTTCAATTATATATGTATAAATAAAGAAGAATGATAAAAAATAAAAAAAAATGTTTCTTGTCTGAGTTTATTTCTCATCCCTCTTTAGTAAATAATTCATAAAGTGAGAACCAAATTATATTTTTTCCCTAGACTGATTTTATACACAGGCGCGTCATATTGCTCGATGTCCCTCCAAATGCCCGAAGACCAGCTGAACAAATTATCGCCCCGTTCCTCTGATGTCATGATGTTCAACAGATTTTTTTATTATTGATTGTGTAAAGTTTGACGTACGTCAAAGTAGCCTAGTATTCAAATTCGTTGGCTTTCGTTAAAGTGCTCACGGACTCTAATTCAAATTTTTGAATCGCTTTATGGATTTCGTTTGAACAAATGGATGTTTTAAATTCTCTTCCACTATTCCGATCCTGAGATCGGTATAAGTTGAACAACTGAGAAACAGTCAGTTTTAGTAGCAAAACTCTTTCTAACACAATTTCAACATGGTTACCAAAAAACGTGTAAAATGAAATTGTTTTATTTCGTTGTTACATGATTTAGAATAGTGATTTACATCAAAATTATATCGATAGTATTAATAACACGTATAATAAATAAACCCATTTTTTACATACGAACGGCAGTGGATGGTTGTTTTGGAAAATACCTTCCCTTAAGCCTAAAGCATCCCTCAGGACTTTGACCTCTGTGGGCATGCTACAATTTAGCACTCTAATAAAGACTCTGTCTATAAGTATGTATGCGTGAAAAAATCATTCATATGGGAGTGTGCGTGTTCGTATGAGCTCGCACGATAATGACAGCCGAATTTGTGACCCACTAGTCATTCCTCTCTCTCTCCCCATCTCCCTCTATCGCCCATTTCCCGTACAAAACTCCCTTTAGAGGGGCGCATTAAACCTCCCTCCGTCCCTCTCCCACACCCGGCAGCCGTTTTTAGAGTCCTAATTTTTGGGGAATTTGGGGTAACTTCGTAAATATACCATAAAAAAAATGATCTTGTCCAAAAATGCGCCGTATTTTACGGAAAGCTAACGGTCAGAATTGCTTAATCAAAAAAATACACCTACGCCTTTTCAAGAATAATCGTTATTTTTTTTATGATTTATTATAACAAGCTTTAGTGAAATTGTATCCAAGGTCTACTTTGCTGAAAAGTATTTATGTCGCTTATGTCGGTTTGTACATTCCTTCCGGCACTAGTTTTTCATCTTATATTTTTATGATTTTTTCACATATGATCGAAATGAAACAAAACTCTTGCATATTTTGTGCGATTTTGATCTTTAAGTTGTTTGTACATGTATACACGAGAGAGGTTAGTATCGCATGGCATGTTTTGTGGTTTTGAAGTTTGCACAAAATAATTTTAGCTGAAAAATGAAATATCTTTTGGGCAGCCAGAGTAGATGACGAATTTAGTTCCGAATTGGTCTTCTACTGTTGTGCCTTGGACAGGGTTGCCACGTCACTTTGTAGAATTGCTTTTAATCAAGTTGTTTGAAACATTTAATATTTGTATAGGCATTAATAGCATAGCGTATTCGTTTTATATAGATGTATGCTATGGTTAGTTTGTGTAGCGATTCAGCTAGTTGTCAATAACTGACAAAAATTGCTGACCGATTTTTAATTTCACGTTGTCTTATTAATAATAAATATGACTAACTAAATTTCAAAATATGCGAAATGGAACAAAAATCGTTTGAATCGAGTGAATCCAAACCTTATTACACGGAATTTATGTCCGTGTTATAAAGTTTCATACAAAATTTGAAGCTAAAATTGTATTATTTATTAAAATATACAACTTTAAGCTACAAAAAATTTGCCAGATGGCAGATTATAAATAGAAATAATTTTATTAATACAACATATATTGATTTCCAAAAAATAAATCACAAATTATTGTCACACAGGTATGATTTAATATCGTCCTTATACTGCCAGAAAACGTTAAGTTAAAAACTGATTTAGTAAGAAAGAGTATTTAGTAGCGATTTCAGAAAAATAGATAGATTTAAACGCGAACTATCGTCTAAAAAACAATATCACTCATATTAAAATGATTTATTTCAATATTTAAAGAAGCAATACGAACTAGGTAAAATTCATCGGCAGTTATTACTGACAGAAACTTATACAAAACTTAACGCTTTTTAGCTGTACAGATTTCTTATCTATACTGCTACCCTAAGACGACTAAACGTTTTTGAGCTGTAAACATTCAGGTCAATTGCTGTTTCTTCATTTCTCATATTGTCTACGGCCCGCTTGATTGACACTTCGCTTCGTGATATTCAAAAGAGTCGATTATCTCATTGCACGATTTTTTTACTTAACGTTTTTTGGCAGTATATCGACGAATCATAACATAATTTTAAAAAATATTTCTTAGCAAAAATGTCGAATTCAAGAAATGTCAAATTCAAGAAATGTCGGATTCAGGAATGTTACTACAGAGATTGTAAATCAATACAATGTGTGGTACACGTATAGTGTTGATATACACGCAGAAGGATGTATCCCACCCGTAATAACATCATACGACATACAATACAATGCTACAAAAAAATAAAAATACACACAAACATTAATCATTACGCATGTTTTCAAAATGCTAAAGTTAATTTTATTGCAATCGGTTGGACGTATGTATTTCATTCATTTTTTCGAAAACAATATTTCTTTCCAATAAAGATATTTTCTTTAAGGAATTCAAAAAACAGACATATGTATATACAAAGTATTTTTTTCTTTTCTACATATATCATTTTCCGTGGCCGAATAGGCTTATCTGACTACGCGGTGAAATATTCAAATCCTCGAAAGGCTACTTTCATTTATTGAAATTTTATTCGATTTATATCAGAGGTCAGCAACCGTGGGCGAGCGAGCAACAAGGATGCTCGCCCAAATACATTGATATAGTTTAATATTAAGGTGCTTGGTGGATTTTCAATATTAAATTTGAATCGTCCGAATTATGTACATTCACACATGTGTTGTCACTAACAACCCGGCTTTCGACTTTCGGCATCTTCATGCGTTCAAGTGCACGGATTGATTTAATATTTTTATTTTTATTATCCTTGTACAATTGCTTAAAAAATGAGCCCGCCCAAGACACAACGGTTTATTCGACACAGTGTGGCTTAGATTTTTGTTACGACCATTAATATATAGATTTAAGAACTAGATGACGTCTATTCTTCTCTGGCCTAAACACAAATCACAATAATTACAAGATCAATAATTTGTCATACTAATACTTTCATTGAGCTTTTAATTTATATTTTGATAATATAATATACCTGGTATAATTATAAACTATAATGTTTATCAATACATACAAAAATGATATATATTTTTTTTTTTCGATTTTTGCAATATATTTTGAGTTTAATTTATGCTCACAACACTACCATCCAGCAAAATAAAGATATGGTGATCTTAGTCACTAGCGAGCTAATTCAAGAGTTCGCCCAGTAATAAGGTTCTCGACCTCTGATTTACGGATTTGTCTATACAATTTCTGGATGTCTTAATTTGTGATTCATTCAAACCACTCGGCTACAGGAATATGATAAGTAGCCGATATAATTTTTGTCTTCATGGCTTCACAGCACTGTTGTGGCTGTGATTTTTTTGATTATGAACAAAGCAATAAATCAGTTAATATTAATTGACAATCAGTTTTATAAAAAGCGATTTTAATTATTAAAATATTTGAACTTATAACAATGTGACGTCAATCAGCGCTTTAACGTAACGACACACCGTTCTGGATTTTTTTTTTTATTGTGCGATGATAATGTGATGGGTTTATCACTGACAACACCGTTAAAAACATGACAATAGGAGCGCTTTATTTTTTTAATAGTGATAAAACTCCAAGATGTATGCAATATGCATATACATCTCACTAAATCATATTTGAAGATGCCATTGATATATATTTTTTACCATATCCGCTCCCAATATGGAGCATATGGACTCCTAATGGAGTTAATCTCAACATAAATGTTTCTACGAGAACTGCTTGTTACTCAGTGGCTCAACTTCTCTTTTTTCAAAGAGAGTAGGAATAGAAGGAAAGGGCTAGGACAGGACTAGCGGTTAGCTAATCGCTCGCCCTGTTCATAGGATAGGATGGGTGGGAGGGGTGAATTCTCTTAATATTTTCTATAATAACTGTCTATTCTTGTCACCAAGGCATCGTAAAAATTAAATACAATCGGTAGTAATTGTTCCAACATTTTATTATAGGCACTATGATGATTGGTTGTGAAAGAAAATCCATTTGAAAATTCTCTAAAGTATTCATACCATATTATACAAACATCGTTCTGTAGTATCAACCTTACTTATTAAATTAATTCTTTGAATTTAACCCGATTTAAATTATTGCATGATCATTAAATAGGTATCAACTATTTCTGGACTTGAAATTAAACTCGATTTTTATTTTATATAAACATGAAGACTACTAAAATGTATTATTTTAAAGAAGTTTAGTTTGTAAGTCAAGTTGCTTGCCTTTCTTTTTCAAAAGAGGTGAAAACAACATGGAATTCGGAAACAGTGGTAGGATAAGGAAAAAAACATTGCATGTACATATATGTAATGTTTTTGATGGATTCGGCGGTAACTTCATATCTGAAAAATTCATAACTTTGATTGTATTAAAAACTGCAACACGTCTTTCAGGTCTTTGAGAAACATCTCCATACTAACTATAGTAATCTTATTTATTAATCAAGTAAATAATATTGGCGCTTATCCTTAACTAACATATGTCTTATGTTAGTTAACACGTTTTAAATTTTCTTACTCTCAGTGATAGATTTTTATTATCTCTGACATCCTTTAGGCACATTATCGGAAACGAAAAGCCAGTTAATGTTGGAGCCAAAATTCTACGAAAATCCCCTCACTTGATACATTTGTTTATACTTAGAAAAAGTAAATATGTATATTTCTTCAGATCTTACACGTTGAACATTTGGATATAAACTGATTTAGATCGTTAGCAACGAGATGTTGGGGAGGGGGTTATACTTAAATTATTTTTTATACCCAGATAAGGCACGTGCTTAAAATAAATTTAGTATTTTCCGAAACATCATTTCCGTATTATCTATTAAATTCGAATAATAAATGGTCCGGTGTAGACGAATGTTAAATATTTTAATAACTTGGTATTGGAATTTAAATTATGTCATATTTTTTCTTTTAAACAGAACAAATAAAATAAGAATATAAATTATATTTCAGTCACAATAGCGCTCCGTTCATGTGAACGAGACTTTATTTCTCGATTTTTTTTCAATTAAATGTTTCAATATTTCAATTTAAAAATCGGTTGAATGTTACACATATTATCATACATCTTCATCATTCACTGCGATTTAAACCGCTACCTGAAAAATTTGTTAATATAAGTTTTCTTTTTACATACGACTTTATAATTTTTATCGTAGCAAGTGGAAATGATTTACAGTCAAATTATGTGTGTAAAATAAGTCTGAAATAGCTGTACGATCATACAATATCAATCATTAATGCATTTGTGAAACGGTTAAAATTAGCTTTTATTATTTTCTTCATTCACCAAGTTTTTTAAATTTTTTAAATTAACGATGATCAAAGAGTATAAGATTTCGATACAGTGGCAAAAAAAATAATTAGCGATATTTTAAGCAAAGAAATATTCGTAGATAATTCATAAAATCTACCATTTTTGTCTTCAAACATCTCTGTAGAATAAGGGTGAGTGCAATTGCGACACCTATAATAATACATTTTTTTAAGTGACTATTTACAAACATTCGTGTAATTGATAAAATATAGCTAAATAGATTTTCAAAACATCCTAGTTGAGTTAACCATTTCTTATTACTCTATGCCAAGTGTTTTTATTGAAAATCCCAATTCATTTTTTTATTGAAAAAAATGAATTGGGAGGCAGTGACGTGCTCGATCAGTTACCATCTATTTTTTCAATTAGAATTGCATCTCAACCGAAGCGTATTATTTATTTTTGAAAACTTTATGAAATGTTTACAAAATCAAATACATTAATGTAAAAATTGACTTTTCTTTTTCTTTAATAATTTTTGAAGGTTACAATTTCAACATTTAATAAGCTATGAATGTCCACTAAAAGCTGAAAAAAATAAAAAGTTAATGTTCATATAAATATGTTTGATTTATTTTGTTAACATTTAATAAAATTTTCAAAAATAAATAGTGCGTTTTAGTTGAGATCCAATGTTTTTTTTAAATGAAGGAATAAGGCCACCGGCCGCAACGTTGACCTTTCATTTTTTCAGTATACATATTAACTATTTCATTTTAAGCAATATAATTATGCTCATGAAAACACATTTTTTTTATTTTATTTGGGTGATTTTATTTACGTAATCTTGATTTTTTTTTCAAGATTAAGTAAATCGTTTTGATTGAAAATAATTAATAAATAGATATCTGCATAAGCACGACCACTGACATCTCATCCGTTTTATACAGAAAACTTTTTGTGGAATAGTATAACATTAAATGTATTAAGCAAGTGAGATTTTTTTTACAAAATCGCAAGTTTTATATAGGTATTATGAATTATATATTTTTTTCAATAAAAGATGTCGCTGTATCGTTGTCCAAACATTTTGAATGAGCCCTAATGAAACAAAAAAGTAAACATGTTATCAAATTTGTGCAGTAAACAATACCCAGCTAAAACGATAGCGGTATTATTTGAATCAATATGCTAAAATCATAATTTTAAGCCGCTTAATTTTAAAATATCGTTAAAACTTGTTTTTCGATTAAAACAACAAAAATAAGTTTGACATGCTTTAAGCAATATTTGCAATGATGTTTATAAATCGACAAAGTTTTTCGTTGTCATTTACAAAATTAGTCGTCAGCATAACCTATTGGAAATATTTCAAGAAACTGCTTTCACAACTTGTTTTTGTCTATTCGTTATCTTGATGGCCCTATTTTATACATGATTTGATCAACGAAAACGTATTTTATATCTTTCATTTTCATTATGAAAAATTTTCCAAATGCCATTATTAAATTTATGTTGTAAAAATAATGAAAAAAACTTACCTGAGTAAACCTTGATGTTTACTGTCATATAACAAACTAATTTCATAAAGAACAAGTGTATAAAAAGGATAATAAAATTTTATTTTCAAGAATACAGTAGATAATAAAAATTATATGACTTCCTCATAAGAAATGAAAATGTATTTTCCAATAAAATAAAATAATTGCGCAGCAAAGCTTTTGCTTAGCACTTACCACCATCTGTTGTCTATTTTCCAATAACTTTTACTCTAGACGCAAACCAACTTTTCATTACGACGAAAATTTGTATAATAATTGTATCGTCTTTAGTGTTTAATGAATAATTAGTTAATCAATAAATAATTAATTTTAGTGACGGAGTTTTTTTATATTTTTATAAATATATTTTTTGTATACAAATATTATTTTTTTAGTTCGATGAACTTTTTTTTGAATCATTCATAAATGAACGATAGCAGTATATTTCCATAAATTTCGATGACTTTGTCACACCAAAAATTTGATTTTTAATTTTATTTCAAGACGAATGTTTCTTTTTTCTCTGAAAACTAATTTTACCTACCTATGTTTAAGAATCTATTTGGATGATTTGGGTGATTTTAAAATTTGTATTATAGGTAAAATAAAAATAAAAAAAAGTAAAAGATACATATGATCAAAAGAATCCATCGGGTTCTGAATAATCGATTAACTAATTTGAATAACAAGATCACTTTCGGTTTATAAAAAAGTGTACGGCACATTTTTAACAGCACACCGTTAAAAAAAAGTAAAATAAGTTTACTAACCTTCGTATGAAAAAGCTGAACAAATAGTTAAATTACTATTTTAGTGAAAATTCAACAGCCTTTTCAAAAATTACGAATCATATTGAAAAACTCACATCCCTTTGGAAATATTTGCGCGCGCACATTGATTCTTGCAACGCCCTATAATATCCATCGGAACATTTCTGCACATAAAACAACATAAAGAACCAAAAAATGCTTTCCAAAATATACTGTAGACACCATTTCAATAAGAACCAAATTAGGTTCGAGTTTTAAATTTCACTTACGCTGATAAGATTTAAAGTGCTCATCACATTGTCGTAAGTATCCGAATAACCAAGAATAGATAAATGGTTTTAATGCATTTCAATTATAGGAGTGTTTTTCCCTTGCCGAATATTAGTTCAGATTATTGCCGTATGTTTACACGACTCGCAAGGAAATTCAGTGGAATTAACGGGGAAAATTGCTGCCGTTAAAAGAATTAAGAGTTTAGATCAAATGAAAAATACTATCGTATTTTTTTAAATAACGGTAAAAAAGAGTTTTATTTTAACATAACGAAGTGAGCAAGATCAGTGTTGTAAACTATTATTCTATTCATATCAAAAAATATCAGCTTATTTTCTTGTCAAAAACCATTCTAGTGTTTTTTTTGCTGAGTATTATAGTTGTAATTTATGTGTCGTGCAAAAGAATCTGAAAAAAATACGCTTTATATATAAGCAAAACACAGAGAACAATGATTAAGATTAAAATATTTAATATTCAATATTATATGATTATTACTTAAATTAACTGTTTGCTTTCTAAAAATAAAACATTGACTGATTATGTTGAAAACTGGGAAGAATATATTTTTAATTTATCATCATATTTCAATTTTGTTTTCGGATGCGATATCCAAATAATAATTCTAAGAATCTATGTACAATGTTTCGACAGTACAATTCATCATACTGTTATTCATAAATTAATAATATGGATATCATTATCAGAAACTTAATCAAATTTAATGACGATTGCGTTTATTGCAGATCATGTGCCATAAATAGTCAAAGATTACAAGAAGTTTTATTTTCTATTAAGTTTCACGAATCAATGCGAAATTATTCTGATCGTTAAAGTCATTTAAATATCTTCACTTAGTCATCTAATAAACATAATATGTGCTTTTTCAGATATGTGTACCAACCATGGTTTTGTTTTCTGTAAATTTAATTTTCGTTTAAATTTATGTATCTCCAATTAGTAATATTTAAAACAATTAACCCGTTTTTGGAAAAAAGTGTTTTGTTGCAAAAATCAGTTTAAAATAAAAGTTGAATATGTTTATGTTGATAGTATACAATATGAAAAAATGTTTTTTGAAATATCACAACTAATATAATCGATGCAAAGTAAAATGTATTTTTTTTGTTTCAATCAAAATGAATTTTTTCATATCATATGTATGACGTATTATCAAATGAAAATAATTTTGCTAGGATATGCGACATAGCTCCAAAAAATACAATATTCAATAATATATAGATATCTTTTAACATAAGATTTTTTCAATAAAATTGAGTATAAATTAATTCGGAGATGTGAAATATTAAATTATATACGTTTTTCCATCAGTTAAAATATAACTAGTTGTGACAAACATCTTTGTGTTTGTTTTCTCGTTTCAACTCCATTAAACATACCGAATTAAATTATCGATTTGAAGCAATATGACTCTAAAAGAATAGGCACCATCTTTTTAAGATACCACTTTTCTTTTAGTTTTGTTGCAGAATTTGATTTTCTTGTTGCAGAAATGAATATTAAAATGCTTTGATGATTGCCCGGTGTCTTTACAACTTCAGTATGAAGTCAGACGGATATAAATCGAATTCGATAATGACTTCCTCTCAAATTTTCTTAAGCGCTTTTTTGTGTTGGTGTTTTTTGGCGGGAAGTCTATGTGACGCACAGAAACCTAATTTAGAAGGCATTCTAAATAGGAGACAAGATGTTTATATTGCTGGTTTTTTCCCTTTCGGAAGAGGAGTAGATCAATCAAGTTTAGGTAAGTTTAATTTATTAAATTCACCTTTACTCACTATAAGATTATAATACTAAGCATGTCAATAATCTATTTCAAAAATATATTATTTATAAGTATACAAGGCTGGTGAAATAAAATAACTGATGGGTCGTTTATCTCTCTCTGCGCTCAACTTTTCCGAATTTCAGTTCCGAAGGATTAAAATGTCAAAATTGGAAAATCACTTTTCCGTTTCGTTATTCTTGTCGCGCAACCGAGTGAAATTAAAGCCTAACATAATTAGTTTTAATAATAAAATTAAGCCTGCTTTAAAAATCGTAGATTCATTCAGTATTTATAAATTGAAAGAAATACCATTTCATAAAATAAATTTATGTTTAAATAGTGATTATGTTTTCGAAAAATTCGTGGTAATTTAATTTTAATATAAAATTAAACATAATATTTTTTTACTGATTGTGTTACTTATAAAATTGTGACACTTGTTTGACCTTTTTGATTTTATAGTGATTACAAAAATGGCATACAATTTTTTTAAACTTTTATGAATATTAGATGAGCAGGATATTGTTTTAAACGTCAAATAAAATAATTGTATTAAATAATTCACTATCTAACTCTTTGTTAATTTTGAATTTCGGTCTAGAATCCGACCTTATTAAAAATTAAATTTAACGATTATATAAATAAGCACACATTGCCATAAAAAGGAATAAAGATTATAGGAGATACTTTCAGCCAGATTAGATAAATAAAATTTTGAAAGTAAAATGAGCATTTAATACAATTTCAAATATTTTTTACGGTCGCCAAAAGTGTAATTATTTTTTACTTTCAATCGAACCTGAATTTGACAATGAATTTTATTTACCATCAGGTCGAGGAGTAATGCCAAGCGTGAAATTAGCCCTGGATCATGTCAATGAACACAGTGGAGTTTTGAGAAACTATCGACTTCATATGTGGTGGAATGATACAGAGGTAAACAGATTTATTTGCTTTTAATCTTAAGAATTATACTTCGTACTCCATAAGTAATAAAATTGGAGTGTTAATGTGCGCGAACGTAAAAGTAAACTGATACATAACCCTCTCCTAAAATAACATCATAATTTATCAATTTGTCGTCACATTGAGACTGAAATTAATTGAGTATCTCTACTTTATAAATTTCTCATTAAAAATATTCTAAAAAATTAAAACAACTCATTAGGATATTTGAAATAATATTTAATAAATATTGTAAAGAAACATGTAATGTGGTTTTACAATTATATGTCGTTATTATTGTGTTCTTTTTTCCAGTGCAATGCAGCCGTTGGAGTAAAGTCATTCTTTGACATGATGCACTCTGGTCCTCATAAGTTGATGTTGTTCGGTGCAGCATGCACTCACGTAACAGATCCTATTGCCAAGGCTTCAAAGCATTGGCACCTGACTCAAGTAAGTGACGACTTTTCCAGCAAATTTATCATGAATAATTTTATTTTTTATTGAAAACATACTAAAAGTACTTTCGATGGATTCGGCGGTAACTTTATGGAAGCTCATTTTAATATAAGATAAAATAGCTTAGATTATTCCACGTATTGTGTTTCAAACTGTGACACGTGTTTTGCCACTTTCAGAGACATCCTCAGACAACTACTTGCTTAAGTGCGATACTTACGTACGATAATTAATACTAAAAGTGTACTAGCGAGAGTACTTTTAATATAAGATAAAATAACTTGGATTATTCCACGTATTGTGTTACAAACTGTGACACGTGTTTTGCCACTTTCAGAGACATCCTCAGACAACTACTTTCGCAAATGCTTGTTTAAGTAAGATAATTACGAACAATAATTAATACTAAAAGTATACTAGCGAGAGTACTTTTAATATAATTGAAAATGCAGTCCTTGCGTGACTAGCGGCCGAATGGGATTTTGATTTTTCGGCAAGGAAATATTTAATTCAAATTTTTTCAATAAATACATCTTGGGCATATGTGTTCGTGATATTTTTTCTAGTCTTTTCACTGAAAAATTTGTATCCTTATACTGCAGCATATTTATCTGATAGATTTCAATCGATGCAGCCTCATTCTTTTGAACATGTATGGCTTTGTAAAAAGAAATTGCTTATTGATTTGTTTTAGACCATTTTGAAACTGAGTGAATTAACAAAAAAATATCATGGCAAAAGACAAATATTTTAAGTTTTTTTATTGAAACTAAGCTCTAGTTTTTGAGAATAAAAAACGATCGATATTGTTATATTTTATTAAATTGCAAAAATACTACTGGTTTTTTAGTTATCTAAGAATTTATTATGTGTAGGACTAGCTAATGTTTTATTGTTGCAGCTCTCATACGCTGATACGCACCCGATGTTCACAAAGGACTCTTTCCCTAACTTCTTTAGAATTGTTCCGTCGGAAAATGCCTTTAACCTTCCTCGACTGGCCCTGCTACGCCAATTCAATTGGACTAGAGTCGGTACAGTTTATCAAAACGAACCTAGATACTCACTGGTAAGTAAATCAGCTTGTCAATTTAAGCCAAGCCTTAAACTTATTCCAATGTGAGATTCAATAAAAAATATCTGTAAACGAAATGTATTTTACTTCAAGGCGCACAACCGTCTCGTAGCGGATTTGGATTTACATGGCTTTCAAGTGGTTGAAACGCAAAGCTTTGCGACGGAAGTGAGGTCAGCTCTAGAAAAGCTTAAAGAAAAGGATGTCAGAATCATATTGGGCAACTTCAATGAATCCTGGGCTGTCCAAGTTTTTTGTGAAGCATATAAGTAATTACTATCCTACATAACTTTTAATATTTTCTTTTTAATATAATATTTTTTTAGATATAAATTACATTGCATTGCATGTTATAAATTGTCACCTCTTTCTTAAAAAAATAATTAAAAGAAAACGGTGCAATTTTACAGAAGCTGTAACAACTATAGCCTTGTTTTTCAAATGCAACACAATGTTGTTGGATTTGTTTGACGAGTTAAATAATTAGTTGATTTTTTCATTTGTTTTATGTTAAAGTTTTTCAACAAATTCTTTCAGTAAAGTAAGATTTATTGTGTTTTATAAACCAATCTGAAAGTTATGTCATTTCACTGTTCGAGAGGGAACTTTACAAAAAATTGTTTTCTAGATGTTAACAGAATATTTTGTATTCACAAACCTAACTACTATTTCAGGTTAGAAATGTTTGGTCGCGCATACCAATGGCTTATTATGGGAACATACAGTGATCAATGGTGGACAAAACACGAAGATATGAGAGCCAGCTGTAATGAATCAGATGTGGCTGCATCTCTAGAAGCTGCAATACTTACGGGTAAAAAAATAATCATAATTAATATTTATGACCATTCACAAAGACGGTTTTAAGTTATGGGTATATACTTAAATAATACTGACGTTGTCATTTACCGTTATTATAATATTAATGTGGTAACAGAGCATCAACATGATCACGTTTTGCGCCGTTCGATAATTACAGTTTTTTTTATATTTTACATAATTTAATAAAATTGGTAGTACCGTAGTAAACGCGTATAAATTGTTAATCTATAAATCGAAATTGTCGCTATACTTAATAATAACATAATTAAATATCGAATTTTAAAGATTAAAACTATTTTTGTTTTTAAATTTAGATTTGCTGCCTCTTTCAACAACTGGTGATATAACAATTTCTGGAATTGTAAGTGCAAAATATTAACAGATTCTTAATTAATTAACAATGATTAAAAATTATATTGCTACGATGGCAATCAGGTTCTTCATAATAATATTTTAAAGTTATAATTATTTATGTTTAATCATTACAGACAGCTTCCGAGTACAAAGTTGAATATGACAGTCGTAGAGGATTAGAATATTCACGTTTCCATGGATATACGTATGACGGTACGAAAACTAAGCTACTTAAATTTTGCTTAGAAGTATTAAAGTTTTACTCATTTGATCACATTAATACATATTCTTTTAAATATCATACAGTATATAGTTGGTTCCTATTTAAACTACAATTATATTTTAACATTTGTTAATACTCTAATATATTTTGACCTCATTGTACTGTTATTGAAAATAATATTTTTCGCCCATTCAAATCTGCTTCTTCTTCAATCTATTTGCTGCATTTTGAATTGAATCTTATTATTAATTATTTTTAAGGAATATGGGCTGTTGCACTAGCTATTCAACATGTAGCCCAGCGAGTAAAGCATCTACGTAAAAACAAGACTGTCGTTGACTTTAAATACCGAGACCCAGAGTGGGAAAGACTTTTTCTGGAAGCGTTGAGGAATATCAGCTTTGAGGGAGTCACCGTAAGTCTTGATAAAATTTTACCTCTTAAAAAAAACCTGATGATTGTTTTTTTTTTTTTTTAATCAAAGCTTTATTTGGCACTTGCTTCTTAAAAACCATTAAATGAAAAAGATATTTTTTTAATGTTCAATGTAAAATATCAGTTGATGTTATTTTTTTAAAAAACATGTCTCACTACAAACGAATATGCCATAGTCTCATTAAGAACGCCTAAGTTAACTGAGACGTTTTCTAAATTCTAGTGAGTTGTATGTGCTATCAATTGGGTTAAGATGAAGTTTTTCTGAATTAAAAAAAAAATACCAAGCTTCCTCATTTATAAAAGGCACACACATCGTTAGATATTGATAAATTTTAAGATTTATGGCGGTTGAAATATAAAACATTTTCCTGAAACCTCAACGGCAACCATTTGACAGCTATTTAACACTTAATTATCGACTTTAATAAATTATTAAAATAATTTATGTATCGTTTTACAATTGATTTCACCAGGGTCCAGTGAGGTTTTATGACAACGAAAGAAAGGCTTCGATTCTATTGAAACAGTTTCAAACTGAAGGTGAGGTGAAAGTTGGCGAATACTGCTCCGAGCTCAACAGGCTTGATTTCTCTATGGGTGAACCTATGCGTTGGATTGGCAGGTAAAATGCGTTTATTTTCGACTACTCGATATTAAAAATTATTGCATGCACATAGTGATTAATAATTCATACATTACTCCAGTTGCGTGTTTTTTTATCACAGTAAATTTATTCATCCCTTTCCCGAAAATTATGAAATTTTAACCACTGATTAGCATTATATAGGTTTCAATGAAGAATGACTCGGATCCACTGACACAAATAAATGAACGCGCTCTTCACGTATGAATCGTCAAAGATACGCTGTCCCCAACATGGATTTTAGTAGAACTTCCCAGACATTTTAAATACTACTGATTAAGATGTATAAATTTGATAATAAACCTGTTTCATACTTTTTATTTTAGATTATAATGCCTATGTTATGTTTATATTTCAGGTATCCTCCAAAGGATAGGACATTGCACATTATAGAGCACAGTCAAGTGAACATTACAATATATGCAGTCCTGGCAAGTTGTTCAGTGGTGGGAATCATTTTGGCAACGTTCTTTCTCATCATCAATATCACTTATAGAAATCAAAGGTATATTAATTTTAACGATTGCATTCATTTTTTCTACTTTTAAGAACCGATTTCAATCGAGAATATTAGTTTATAAGTTTCCTAATTCACGGCCGATATATTATATGATGATCTTCGAGGAAAAATAAGCAGTTCTATTTTTTCCTGAATAGAGAAAAACATACTTTTCTTAATTTAATTGAAATTATATTTTTTTAGCTACGTTAAAAATAAAATTATGTTCTTTTGAATCAGTACTGCACTATCGAAATGTAATCTTTTCTCAAAACAGGGTTTGGGCGTGTTTGATCGCAAGCTCTTTCTTCAATTATATCATGTTTATTTTTATTTCTTCAAACTGGTTCTTCGTATAGATGTCTTTTTCCCATTTTAATTTAATTTATCTTCATTGTGCTGACTATGTTCTTACCTTATATTTACATACAATGTGTATTTTTCATAATCTATCGTGTCACGTATTTTAATTTTTCCATCAAAATATGAAGTATGAGAAAAGACAATAAAAGCAATGTAACGTTGATTTTCTATCGCTAGTATCAGTAAATTCTAGATAATTACTTGATTAAGTTGATACTTCTCGATATAACTCTTTTAGACACGTTAGAAATATCATTAGTTAGAATAGTTTATAATTTATTTTTTTATAGAGTGCTACCGGAATTGTTTTTAACGTTGCTAATAATTTCACTATTTCTTCGTAGGTATATCAAGATGTCGTCTCCCCATCTAAATAATTTGATCATCATTGGTTGCATTTTGACGTATATGAGCGTCATATTCCTTGGTCTCGACAGTGGGCTGAGCAGTATAGGTAAGCCTTCTATTATATATATAATATTATATAAGACAGTTTCAAACTGCACTTCTAATTGAATGTTGCTTCTTTATTTGGAAAAATACGAAACATAATTTTCATTTTTTTAAATGTTGATGAGAATTCATTTTTGAACAATCGTTATCTATGCTGATCTCCTAATTGTTAATACTTGGAACTTTCTTGATAAAGACAATGAATGCGTTCAGCGATGTTTAATTTTTCAAACAAAGATTTAATTTTTCTTTTGACACTTCTTTCCAGGTGCATTTCCCTACATCTGCACAGCCAGAGCGTGGTTATTGATGGCTGGTTTTAGTTTGGCTTTCGGTGCCATGTTTTCCAAAACTTGGAGAGTGCACTCTATCTTTACGGATGTCAAGCTTAATAAAAAGGTGAGAAAATATAGAGCGCTTTACAATTATCGAAGTATAATTTATTATAAAAAAAAATTTACTCCGAATAAAATATCAATAACTGAATTTGATATGCAGCTAAAATTGATACTCTATCGATTTAAAAAAATATTTTTTACCAAGTATTGTTATGATTTCAGGTTATCAAAGATTATCAGCTATTTATGGTGGTCGGTGTGCTTCTGGCAATTGACTTAGCCATTATGACAACCTGGCAGATTTCAGATCCTTTCTACAGAGAAACAAAACAAATGGATCCCTCGGTGAGATATATACTTTCATAATTTTAACAAATTTTCTTTTCTTTGACCACGATCGTTAACTTTTTGCATACTAATTTGAATATGCGGTGCTTAGCTACTTAAAAGACTAAAACATGAAATAAAATACTCGCAGGGGATGTTTTGAGAATATAAATGTTAAGCTGATTCAATTATTGTCAAAGTAATTTTCACTTAATTCAATCGAATACTTATTTATACATTTTTATTGTTTAAGCCTCACCCGTCCAGCGAAGATATCATCATAATTCAAGAGAACGAATACTGCCAATCAGAGAGGATGACCATATTTGTTGGAGTTATTTATGCATACAAAGGATTACTGATGGCAAGTCTTTAACATATTTTAAGTATAGTTATATGGTGTGTACCAATATTATTTTTAATGATTGGTTCGTGAAGTTTAGTTTTTACCTAGTTTTTTTTTGACGATTATAATTTTTTCATACATGATTCAATCAATAATAGTTTTTTTCCTTTAATTTATTAAGAAAATTCTACTGTTTATTTATGTTTGTGTTTTCTACGACTTTAAATTTAGTAAAAGGTCTTTTTATCAATTGAAATAATTTAATCAAATATTTTTGTTTTTATTTTTTATAGTAATATAATATTTTGTACGAGGCATGCTTCATTAAATATTTTGAGTGGTGGGTTTTAGTGTAGCAATCTATTATTATTTGGTTATTATTTTATCTTCATTATTTTTCCTTTGAATAAATTGAGTATTTTTTGGTTCAATAATAAATGGTGTACATAATTATGTAATTTCTATTTATTAAGTTTCAATTGAAGATTGGTGTAATTGAGTGTTTTTTTTTTGTTCAAATATTCTGCAGTATTCCGTTGATGGATCATTCAAACAATAATTGATTTTCATGTTTGAACTAAAGTACGGTTAGTATATTACTATTTTACTTTAATTACAGGTTAACAGGATCATTATTATTATTTTTCAGATATTTGGAGCGTTTTTGGCGTGGGAAACCAGAAACGTGTCCATACCTGCCCTCAATGACTCAAAGCATGTCGGGCTTTCGGTATACAATGTGGTCATCATGTGTGTAATGGGGGCTCCGATCGCTCTGGTAACAAAATTAACAACTATTTTTTTACTGTCACTAACTAATATGAAATTTCACATTGCTTACGCGAATTATTATTTTAGGTCTTGGCTGATCACAAAGATGCTGTCTTCATTTTGATATCTATATTCATAATCTTCTGCACAACTGCTACCTTGTGCCTTGTCTTTGTTCCTAAGGTTTGTACAAATATTACTACTATAAATGGTACTGTTTTTGATTCAGAAAATCAGCGTGAACTATTTATTATTGTTAAATATTATTATCCAATAAAAATAAAAATTAAACACATTTTTTAAACAAAAAAGGCAATACAGCTAATAGTTTCCAATATGCCAAATATATAATATTAAAAAATTTACATGAGATTCGTCACTCGAGATTAAATTGAAAAGAAAAGACATCACAAACATTGAAAGAATTAAATTTAGTCCTGAAAGAACTTTCAAATATTATTGATGTCTTCATAAATTTAAATTACAAATAAAATATCCCGTAATTAATGTACCTCTAGAGTCAGTTTTAAGCTATTGATTTATATTTTAGTCTGATGTTTCTATTGATAATAATTGCGAAATAATAACATAAAATAACTATGTTATGTACATATACTTTATTTATTTTTTTTACAGTTGGTGGAACTCCGCAGAAATAAGAGCGCAGCCCAGTCCGGTGACAAAGGCCGCATCAGAGCAACTCTTCGACCCGTCGGAGGAACTAAATCTGCCAGTGGAAACCATTCACCGCCGCCAGCCGAGCTGGAGAGGAGACTCAGAGAGCAAAGAGCGACCAATTCTAGATATCGAAAAGCGCTACAAGCCAAAGAGACCGAGCTTCAAGTATGACTAATCGCTAGTTCATGTTAATAAACGCCGTTGTTTATATACATTGACTGATCATTAGTCGGGATCAACTGTTGTATTATATAACTACACTTATTGTATATTATGTTTTTTTTTATTATTATTTTAGATGCTGATGGGTAAGCTCGGAGCAGATGTACCTGCTGCTCCTGTGAAAGGATCCGCTCAACCCGCACCCAATCCTCAGAAACTTGGCGTGCCGACTCTTCTCGCACCGAAAGATAATCCAAGCCAAATGGGTGAATAATGAATTTATTCTAGCATTACCAATATCTGAAATTAAAAAAATACTTGTTAGACTTAATAGTTGTCATAAAAAACACTTATACATACTTTAGTAAGTATACGTAAAAAAAGTTTGGACGCAGATTTCATTTTATGGTATAACAATGCAACACGTTGATTTTTCGATATCTGAACAACAAAACCCATAACTTAAGATTTCGACTGAAGGTGCTTGGTGAAATTTCAATATTAAATTGGAAAGAAAGAAATGGCTTTAAACTCAATGATAAATTTATTTATTTTATAAACACGAAACATTCATTTACTAAGCGCCAGTTCAAGTTCATCCGTGCACTTGAACGCATGAAGATGCCGAAAGGCAAAACCCGGGTCGTTAGTGACAAAATTTGTGTGAATGTACATAATTTGAACGATTCAAATTTAAAACCCATAACTTTTGAAGAGTATATTTGCCTAAAGAAAACGTTTCTCTCTTTCAGATTAAGCCCTTAAAATTAAAGCAGGCATTATTTTATTATAAATCTCATCAAAGTTTATGAAATATTTACACTTATTATTATTCTTTACTGGATTATTTTTCTCTTGAGTGTGATTTAAATGGAAACATCATTAATTATTGATGATTTTTTTATCCACAGATACTAGTGAGATAACGTCCTTGTGCAGTTTGACAGCGTCGCAGGGTGCTGATGACTACTACTTTCTACAACAAATGTCAGGAGAGAGATTTTTCTTACAAATTAAAACATTTTTTGTGTTAGATATATTTAATAATTTAACTGATTAATAATGGATTATACCGATTGCATTTGACAAATAAAGCATTTCTCATACAAAGTAATTCAAAGTGCACATTTATATGAAATATGTATTTACTTGATTCAATTGACATGCATGGTTATCCAAAATTTTTGTATCACAGTTATAGAAGTCAGCACGAAGTTTTTAATGACATGTTGACATACAAGCTAGACCATCGTATTTTTTAATAACAAAATTAACCTGGAATATTCTGAAAGTTAAAAATTACAATAAAACTTTTTTAATTATTTGTTTCAACGTAATATGTTGTGCATTTTTACAGAACGAAAGAGGTGTCTGTCGTATCTGCATCGCAGTCATCTCAAGGTGACTCACAAGGAGCAAATTTGGAGCTGCCACCGCCAAAAAAAGAACCGGGCCCTACCAAAAATGTATCTTTCAAAAACCACACGGACTCTTCTCCTGTCAACAAAGGGCACTGTGAACCTAGAGAGCCGATGCAAGGGAATCGTGGTGGATATGGAGAACAGATTCCTAGTAATACTTTCAGAGGCCACGCCGAAGTCCTTTCGAGCAATGGTTCCAGACCAGTTCTGGAGAAGGATCAGCTTGCTAAATCGCCATATGGTTGGAGACAAGAGGTACAAAATTCAACAGCTTAGTAATTAAATAAATATTTATTCTGATATATTTATATTTATTCTGAGTCAGTGTACCGCGAAGCTTAATAACCGTTAGAACTACATTATAAGTATAAAAATCTGTTTTTTTATCATAGGAGGTTCTTCCTCAACAAACTAAGCAGGCGCCTATGCAGATTCTTCCAGCAAAACAGCCAGTAGCTCAGACGCCTTCGCATCGCAGACCGGTACCTGAACAGCAGCAACAGGTCATCCAAGAAACTCCGAGGCAGCAAGCTCCACCTCAACAGGCTCCCCACCAGACAAAATCGCACAGACGGACATCCAGTATAGGACAACCAGCTCTTTTGGCTGACATGGTGCTTCAAAGACAAGCTACTATTGGAGGCGAAGAAGTGATACAGGACGTAAAGAATCCTGTCGACGTTGCAATGAGGGAGAACGCTTCTGTGCAAAGGAAAGTGGATGATGAACTGGAATTGGATATAGAGATGACGGCAGCTGAAAAACGAAGACTTTGTAAGATAGTTATTAGATTTTGAAAAAACTGTGCTACTTTACTGGGAAGTCTACCTTTACATTTTTACTTTTACGTGCGGTTTTCTGATTCATTTATCTGTTTTAAGCGCATAGCGTCAAACTGTTTATTGTTATTTTATTTTTTGCCTCCCGACTCTATAATATTCCTTATTAAACGTAATCTAACCTATTCTTGCCTACCAAAATTATATTTTTAAAGGAAGTGGTAGGTGGTTGTTTTGGTGTGTTTCAGTCACAACTAGAAACAACGAAGAAGATTATTTGTTTTTGGCATCTCTAAATGACATACGGCGCGCATGTCGAAGCAGATTAATAAAATACCGCGATGAAAAGATAGACCTCACGCTAAAGTGACACCAAAATGAGAGTATTTTAACTACTTAAAAGGCGGGCTTTTCAAGTCAGTTAGATATTACAATTGAATGTCTTTCTCTCTTATCTGCGGCCAAATACTTCAATCGAAAAATAAACTGAAATCCTAAATAATTCAAGTTTTGCGGGGAGGGATATCTGTCTACACTGGATTTTCTTTTGGTAGAAATGACTTTGATGTTCATTAAAAACACACACACACACATATTGCTATTGAGAATAAAGATTGATATAAATAAACCACATATAAAATAACTTAATAAATGAGAAAATAGTTCGGTATATTTAGTTTACATAATATATTTTTAGGTCAACGACGAGATTCTGAAAAACGAAAAAGCAATTTCATTGTGGCACAAAGTGATCTCTGGGATACGAATACTTTCTCCTATACATGTCCAGCAAAACAACAAAGTGAGTATTTACAGATAATATTTTTACTTTATTTCAGTTACGATTATTTTATTTTATGGTTTCATACAAATCAAAGTTATTTGTAAAGATTAAGAGTGGACAACGTTTACATATTTTTAACAAAATATTCATAGGTCACCATCATTCTCCAATACAGCGCAGTGTGTCAGAAAGAAGTCAAAGACATGGACATGCTCACGGACAACAACCACCTACCCCGCCGTCTTACAGGTAATATTATATTATGAATAAGTCTTTCAATATTTCATAAATAATATAGAAATCCAATAAAACTATTGCAAAACACAACACTTAAAATTGCTCAAACTAGTTCCAGAGATCAAGCTTCGACTCCTGGTTCCTGTCAATCCGGAGGGAACACTTCACAGAGAACGACACCTGAAAGAAAGTCTTCAAATGCCAGTGCACACTTCGGTTAGTATTTATTTTTATTTCAATTTCTGTTATGTACGTATTATATGTGACTATTAAGCATTGCATAGTCGTGGTAATTATTATGTATACATTTTATGTAACCAAATACATACCAGTAAGAAGATAGTCCAACATGTACATGCGGCAATATGATTCAGTTCATTCTCAATACGATACAAAAATAATTTGACACCCATCAGTCGGGCTGTCGAGTCGAGTCAATTTGCGAGGAATGTTTTGAACACTTGAAAGGACTTTATTTAACATTTTTCTTTGTATAGGAAGTGGTCATGACATTTCGAACCACCACGAAGTCCACGAGGTAGCCTTACCGCCGGAACCTAAGCACCCGAAACGGCATGAAGTGGTTGCGCCTCCAACTGAAGTGGACACCATAAGCAAAAAACAGCAACAGCAACAGGTATGCCACTTAATGATTTTGTATTCAATTATTAATCTTAACGATTTAAGCCTTAGAGAAATAGTAAATCAGAAGCTTTTAAGAACATTCGTAAATGAGAAAAATAATCCATTGAAACATACTCTATTAATATAATTAATATAATCCAATTTTATAAATTGGTAGTATTGCCTGGGCAAAATGCTTTAAATAAACACGCATTACTCTATATATCAACGTTTTTAAAAATAAAGTTTAATACTGATGACTAGTTATTGTTAAACAACTTCGTTTGAAATGCTGAGCGCATATTGGAATTGAGACATTGCTATGTTTAAGAAGTTCACTGTCAATTAATTCTTGATGGTATATCATATTAAAATAATAAAACACTCTTATGTAATAATTCTACATTTTTATGATCAGTTGATGAGGAGTTAATAAAAGTGTTTTTTTTTCAGTAAATTATATGGAAGTTTTAAGGTGTTCACTGTCAATACTTGGTGGAATGGCATTATAATAAAAATAATAAAACATTTTTAGTACTTTTTTCACATAAAATTTATTAGATTTACTGGATTTTCCAAACTCAATTTTGGTTGACAGACATTAAGATTTATTTATTATATACACTAATTGTTGGTTTTTACTTTGTTAATGATACTTAATTCATACTTAATTGTTTTTTGTTGTAATAGTTTTCATTGCTAAGCGGTCTTCAACTTTTTATTTAGTTTATTTTCCTTGTATTTTGCTTCAATTCTTTTGCTTGGTTGTAATACCAATTGTTTGTCATACCTTGTTTTTCTCATTTAACTTTTGTATAAATATCACTGTTTCATTGCATTTCTTATCAGTTGACAATGCTCATCATGAGCGAAACCGGCCCTGATCTAATAAATTTTATGTGGAAAAAGTACTAAAAATGTTTTATAATTTTTATTATATGGAAGTGTTCCAAGTACAATTTTTTATATGTGATAAATTATTAAAATTCCAACGCGTGTGGTTTTGTTTTTCTTCTTTAGAATGCTGCCTATAAACACCAATTACAGCTTTTCACACAGCCAGCGAGAGTGCCACCTGCTGGCCAGCAGCCGCATCAAAGAGTCTCCACTCCTGGATCACACGGGAGACGATCGATGACGCACCATCTTTCCACTCCTGATGTACATAATAAAAAGAGTACGTCGACTACAATATTAAAAGTCACATATTCAATTACGAACATACCTTGGGAATCGAACTTATCTCTCGTAGAAATAGTTTTGCAAAGTCCAATAATTTATAAATCACACTGCAACTAAACATCTTTAATATGTATTTCACTTGCTGTCCATTTTCGCTCCCTGTATGAGCAGATATGACTTAGATAGTAATGTTCAGAGTTGGGGAACCCACGGCCTTTTGGTCACTCTGATGCGGCCTTCTGACCAATTCTGGAAAAACGAGGTTTGGAGATATCTGGGGAAAAAGTATAGCAAATTCAAGATTTCAAATTCCTCGGTGAGCTAAAAAAAACGAGGTTAGGAGATATCGGGGGGAAAGTATAGAGGAAAAGTAGGGTAAGGGATTGAATATTAATCAATCCCGTCTTATGTTTACTGCGGTCTTATGTCGAATCAGAAAAATGAATACGGCCTTTGGAAAAGAAAGAGAACCTCTGGTAATTTCAATCATTTCGATTCAATAGAAAATATTTCACATTTTTTGTGCTCATTTGATTTAAATATTTGAAAGATTTCTAAGCATACTGCATATTTTATTCACTATACTATATGTTATTTTTCTCTGTCATAAATGCATCCAACTACAACATCATCCCAGGGCTAAAAAGATTACTATTTCTTCCTTCTTTCAGAATCAATCAACTCGCCATCACCTATGTTATATCATTTATATGTATATAGTGTATTGACATCTTGATGGGTGCTTATTATTTAACGATTTTAGGCAGAGGGCAGGACCGAAACTCCGGCCGTTCCGGAGGGGGCGGCGGAAACTCCGGCGCGAGCGCCATTCCTGGCTCCACCCGCGCCAGGATGCACGCCGCCAGTTCTGAGTCCGAACTCTTCGAGTGCGCCATACTGCCGATATTCCAGAAACTCCTCAGCGAAAGACACAGGAGTCAGCCACACGGCCTCGACCTGCCTTACGGGCTGAGCTGTCCCAATATATCTATTAAGTGCGATATAGTAGAATACCTCTGAATGATTAACAACATGATGAGAATAGTGGCCAGTCGCATTTAAAATTGTTTATGGTAGTTTTTATAACAAACATTCAGGATCGTCAACTTCATTATCAGGAAAGTGTTAATATATATATATATTTTTTTTATAATGTTTGTTAAATATAATTTCAAACTAAGATGAAATGATTATACATGTATCTTTAGGGATTTACGTTGAGGGTAGTGTTCGTCTTTTCACACCGATTGAAAAAAAACTGTTTCTACGGTATAAATGTTGAAAAAACAATTGGTTGAATAAGCTGGCACTATTTTGGTACTCATTCATTATAAGAAGATAAAAACATGTAAGTATTTAATTTCAGAACACGATAACGTAATATGAAAATCTATATCAACTTAACAACAATCTATATATAATTGTTATTTTAGAGATAAATTCTTCGCCTTTTTATCATATAAAAATATCTCACTATATCCGAACATAATGTGTACGGCGTATAGGCGATACAAAGTTTTTCAAAATTTCTATTAACATCGTAGGATGGAATACAAATTCTAGGCAAGTGTTTTTCCATTTAAATAAATAAACAAAAGAAACGTAAATTCCTAGCATCTGAGAAGATACTAAACGAAACCCATTTGTAGACGTTGAGTTCATAAAGAATGTTAAGTCCAAATAATTTTGAAAAAATAAATACGGTGTGAAATTGATTTGAACGATTTTTTAAAGGTGCGATGTGTTGACTGTCTTCGCTGTAAACACGTGTTTACTATTAATAATTCTATGGACTATAATATATTGAAAATGTATTTATTGTGTTGATATAAATAGATGGTACTTGATAAGACGTATAAGACAATCTAAAGTGTCAGTATTTGTTTCAAATGACCATTTTGTTAACCAAAAATAGCCAATTAGTTTAATGTAGTTTATTACCATGTTATGTATCATTTAAATCATAATATTCTAATGTTTTTTTTTGTGATCTGTAAATGTAACACAAAGCCTTCAGTTTTTTATGGTCTGCTAGTAAATGTTCAGACTTTGATTCCGTTGGTCAGTATTTTCAGTAAAACGATGTTTCATTATTTCAAAATCACTTATTGTAATCTTTATTTTAATTTTATAAACTAAGCGCGAGTCTTCTTGACAACGACAACCAACGTACCTATTACTGCACTCGTACATATGTAGGGCTATTCTCAAATTAAATACCGACGTCGTTGGCTTTCGACTGATCGACTATAACAGCTTTGCAATTTCCACTGCCACCCGCCCAGGTCGTAGGTTCGGTACTCGCAGACGTTTCCTGTGGCGTATGTTCAGTCTTTGTTACCGAGTTTGCCTAAGAAGAAGATACCCAAGTCTCGACAGCTTGAACATTGGTGTGCTGAAAGTCTCTAGCTTGAGAGATGACAGAACTGTATAGATCTGTGCGACAACAGTGAAGATAGCCGCAATTATAATTGTTGCATTTATGTTTCACAAACCCAAAAAAGTCATGCTGGCAGTAAACGAAAAAAATATTACGCTCGCCGCGCACGTGTTGAACGTTAGAACGTTAGAGCCTGACATCATTAGTGTTCGGAAACGAATAGATTTGAGAACAAAGTTGCTGATTCACCAGATAATTTGCATACTCCAAATCATATAGAAATGGAAAACTGAAAATATGTATGTCTTACTTATATATTATGTTACTCAACTAGATGGCTGCCGCAGACGAGATATATCGTCAAATTTTTCATGCTCAAAACGCCAGAGACGAGTGACCTCGTCAATAACTAATTAAATTAATAATTGCAAATTATAGCGGGCGTGCTAGGTACAACCGTACTTTTTTTTTGCGGCAGCCAAAAAGTTAAAATGCTCAATACCTTAAAAATGCTTTTACTTTTTTATAAAATATTGGTACATATATTTATCTGGGAATAACCACAATGCAGTAAATCATTCATTATTGTGTATTGAGATAGGGTAATATGTGTTGAAAAAACCTATAGAGTGATATATTATACATAAATTGTTGATTATATGAATGTCTATGGAAACCATTTAATTGTGTAAATATAATATAAAAAGTAGTAATTAGTAGTATTAGTGATATAACAATTAATACCGCATAAGCGTAACATGACATCACTATAATTTTGTACAAAGAAGAATTTAATTTTTATGTATGTTAGTATTATTAACGTAATAGTTTTTTATATATTGTAATATAGGGCATAAGAAAGTGAGAGCCTGCAAATTTGTCATGTTTTACTTATTGATATCCTCTGCGACGAGTTATCTTTTAATTGTATACCTATTGAATTTTTTTAAAAATATAACTTAAGTATTTCAAAGCACAAATATGGTCATTTAACTGCAATGAAGACAAACTAATATTTCTCACACAAATCACACCCATAAGTAATTTCTTACACGTTTGCAGTGTCTTTCACAGAAACACCCATAACACTTTCACAGTTATTCAAAGTATTCTGATGTTGAATGTGCCTGATCAAAAAATATTTTTTAATTCTATATCTTCGCGCATACAGTATTATTTGGTACAATTTAAATTACTATGTAATTCTATTGCGATAAAACCTGTGCATCAAACTGCACCGATCCACTGTTAGGATCATCCTGCTTACGGAAATTATAACTTTTTGCTGAGGAAAAATGACAACAAACTTATATGTGAAGAAATTAGAATTTAAACGACCAGTTCCACATTTTCCTAAACTGATAAAGGCATACTTTTATTATAAAAAGACAGTTTTGTTGGTCATGGTCATATTTTGACGCTAAATTTATTGAGTGTTTTAGCGAAGTTAAAAATTTAATTCTGTTTTTTTATTCAGTACTCCAATATTATAGCGTTATCTCCTTTTTCCTAAATTTAGATTCGGGTGTATTTTATCTCAAACTCTTCATATAATATACAAATACAATTGATAATTGAGTAATTAATTTTAATTTTATATTACAAATGAATTTCGACAATGTTACCGCCGAATTTATCGATAATATAATTACATTTTTCATTTATTTATCAAGTTAACACGTAAGATGTGTGATGACTCAATTAATTCAAATTCAAGTCAACGAATTCATTACGCGTAAGAAAGAGCAATTTACTATGTATGAAATAATTGATAAATATTTTCAGTAAGTATTTCGGTATCACGCTTTGTGGTGTGGCTATTGGTATGCTTTTATATTATATAATTATTATATTACTGAGAAGATCTAGATAACTTTTATTGTTTTCTCAATTTTCACAAGTCACTTAAACATAACCTTATGTTTGCCAAGAAAATCTAGAGACATCATGTTAGAACAGTTATTTTAAAATACACTCAATATTATATGTACGTGTGATAGAACAGGCCGCATAATAATTTGATATATTATCAAAGGCTTAGGACTTAGGCTATAATTATATAGTTTTAGCGATGTCTTAAATGGCACCCGGTTATTATTGAAGAACTTAACATAGTAACGATTCTGTTTTATAATATTCAGTGTATTTATAGATTTTCCTGTTTGAGGGTCATTTTAAGGCAGAAGAAATCCTGTGAAAAATCACGAAAGATCAATTCGATGCTTTGTGAAATCAGTGCAGATTTGGCGCGCAGGCTCGATCGTTATTTGAAATGATCACAATTTTTTATTTGTGAAAAATTCTCAGATACATTTAAATAAATGTTATAATAATGTGATTCAATTAATCGATGAAAATAGCTATAAATATTTTCAAAAAATGACTGTACTATAATTTATCTTTGACTATGTATATTTATACTTGTATATATTATAATAAGTAAAAACTTATGATATCTTTGTAAAATTAACATTCTTGCAAAAGATAAGCTCGATTTATTTTACGTTATTAAATATTATATTTATTAAATAAAATGATGTTTACTAGACCGATAAGAAACGACACACAAATGTAATGATGTATAAATTCCGCAACGCCGAGAGAAAATAATGTAGGTAATAAAACAATTTTAGATAATTATGTTTAACTATTAAATTTATATTCGAAAACACTTCGATAAGTTGTTTTAATTAAAATTACTTTACAATATAAGATTCAAATAGACAGTTGCCATTCTTATCGTGTGCCATAAATAATTAACATGTTTGCATTTTGCGTTTATTTTCATTTATATGCTGCCTAATTAGTCAAATTATGATGTGCTATTTATAATTTAGATATGTACATGATAAACAAGAATTTTACCATTCAATATAAAAAATGCACTTATTTACTGGATACCTATGATACAATTAAAGAGGCCAGAATGGTTTGTGCGAAATATTTTATTATTTTAAAACATAATTTTTGTCGTACCGTTAAATATAAACCATTTATCATTTTTTGCTTTTATGTTTCATCACGCATTACATAATATATTTTTTCACAATAGCGTCAATAGATATACGAAAGAAATTTAAATAAATAAAATTACTGACACTTGTTACACTACATCTCCATCTACATATTTCAGGGTAAGCGATGGGTTATTGAAAAACATCAGAAGTGGTTTTGCTATTATAAAAATTATCAAACCGAAGTAAGTGATTTTTTTATTCCACCGAGCTGTATCATATATGTAAATGTCGTATTATCACAAAATTGCCAAATACCGTTATCAGCTTCATTAACTTTGACGATTTAAATAATATATGTTTAATTATTTCAGTTAATAATAATATTTTTTTAAAAATCAAACTTGCTCTTTTTTTGTTAAATATGTGTCTTGACATATCAAACGTGGGCATCTAAAAATCTGTTAAATTGAATCTCATTATTCTCCTTATTGATATAAAGCATTTCTAAATCTCTTAAATGCTGAAATTTTACGTAAATAATAGTTTCACGACTTTTCATTAGAAATCATATTAATTTAGAGTAAATCTCTCTAGATGGTCACATTTTATTTACAACAAATATGTATCACACCCAACAGTGATGTTGATTAGCAATTCCACTTCACGAAAGAATGACAGTGACTAAGAACAGATTTTTACTTAAAGGTGTTTACTGATAATTCTTGATGAAAAGTCATTTTTATATTAAAAAATATATCACTTTTTGTACTAGTCCTACATTATTTACTATTGATCAAAACTGATTTCGCTCCTCGACATCATTTTCAATTGGTATCTGATAATGGTCGCGATGAGCGAAATCGGTCCTGATCTACTACAAAAAGTTTTTTATTTAAAAAAAAAGGTTTATTCAAAACTTTAATGTAAACGTCAGAATAAGGTGATATATTTTTTTTTCGTTTTACAACTATATTATGTTTAAATAAAAATTGTGAAAGGTGCACAAATATGAGTAAATATTTTATTTGTTCGAAATCGACATTAAAACATCAAAAAACCACGCAATTCCTTTTGGTAAATATCCTTTAACAGGGTTTGTCATTTTTATTCGCGAAAAAATAATTAATGCTGTGAATTAAAAGCAACGCTGTTATACTTTATTGCGGATTTGATTTTTTTAATAAATCACACATTCTTGTGAAGAATACTCATTAATATTGTAAAACATGAAATTTTACAAACACATTGCCGTTCTTGTTTTATAGCTTGTTATTTTATTTAGAGATTAACAGAGAACCTAATATTAATTATTGATATTTAGTTAAAAAAATAGTTGATATTCAGTTAATATTGTTCCGCCAAATGTCTTGCTTCTGGTGGAAAAAAAATGACAGACTCCGGCTTAAACGTATTCACTTTCATTTATATATGAAAACACTTTCTTGCATGACTATTTTCAGAAAAAAAAACAAAATAAACAGATTAATATATCTCTTAAAAAATGATTTTATTGTTTGATATGTATATTTGCATTATTATCATAAAATGTGTTTAGATATGTATGTTCAAATAATCTAGTCAATCAAAAATATAATATGTTTTATCCGATTTTAATTTGTATCAAAACATAATACTATATAACTATGAATGTTAAATTATAATTATAGAGGATTTTGACATCGATTCATTGGTTTAATATAATTATCCAATAAAGAATTTTAATAAATGTATTGCTCGCTTGTCTAATTTGAAGCACGCCACATGCATCATTTGCAGGCTGTACACCGAGGCGCAGTCATACGCGATTAGTTCTTAAATGGTTCCAGAACATGTCCTGGAACACAAAACTCAAGTGTTCACGCCGTATTGGGGTTTCCGGTTTCAGTAATACTAGTATTACTAGTATACGCTGGTTCAAAAGCAGCGGTCAACGGACTCGATATTATCGGTCGCATACAATTTATTTTCATGCGGTTTATAGATTTGATGTCGTTCATTTAGTCAGCTACTGGCCGACGCCATACCATCTCTGTAACTGAACGGTCAACGTCGATGATATCGGTTTCAGTGCGCACGCACTCAAATCCTCGTAAGGTGAGTTTTGTAAACCAATTTTGAAAACGATTTTTTAAATTGTTATTTTCGATGGCTTCGGCGGTAACTTTGTGGACGATCATTTTTGTAACTGTAACACGTGTTTCGCATCTTTATGTTGTATTACCAGACATCGTATAATAAGGTTTATGAATAAACATAAAATTGATTATGATTCTTAAGTTATAAATGAAATTCAAAAAACTAGGCTTTCTCTTTTTTACTGAACCCAAGAAAATGGAGAGTATGATAAAAAAATGATAGCACTAATTACATTTTTTTACTTAAATACATAGAGTACGATAAATTTCAAAGGAAATAATTACAGCAATGGTAAGCCACCTGTTTTTATTTAAAATGTTATTATCAATTTTTTCCTTACTATTATTAATGATGTTATTAATATCCAAAAACACTAAGATATGGATGTTACTCCAATGTTTAAATTTTCTTCTAAGCATTCGATCTTCAAATCTGAGCGTAGAACAAGCGATAAGCTAACGAATATTATAAATTATTCCTTTCCTACCCTTATTTTTATTTTTAATATCGTCGAAAATAAATATTACACGTACTGTAACAGCTCTCGTAGAACAACGTTTGCTTAGGTAGGTTACAATAGAAATAAATACATACACTGGGAGACGACATGGTTACAAAAAATAAGGAGGTGATGGGCATTAGAGCTACATGGACCACAAATCAAAAGCTAGCTTCGATAACAGGAGAGATACTTTCTTCAAGTTAAAGATTTTACATGGGACTGTACTCATCACTTGCTTGTGCTGTACATTTTTTTTAATAGTGTACAATCATATATAAATCGAGAATTTGTGTACGAATATTGAATATGTGTAAACGATTACTTGAGAACAAAATTTGTTGATTAAAAATAAGTAATAGTGTAAATTAACGCAGTTACTTCTTATAGAACCCTTAATAATAAAAAAATGTTTTTCACGTATTACTCAAATTAAGCCAATAAAAAAAACAATCTTTCATACCACAGATTCCAATTTTTATTTCTGGTATTTTTCTATAAGAGCAAAACCAATTTAAATGTGTTCCTGAAAGTTTTTCTCCAAATAATACATCTGTGCAAAACTTATAATGCATGATATCATTATGATAAAGATACTTTTACAATAATAAAACCAATTCAATTTAAACAAAGTTGTTTATTTATATCATATAATTGCTGTTTGCTACGAAAATAAACAATAATTTTAAGCCAAAACTTCTTAAAAGGATACCTATCACAATTGTCATTTTTGGTATCCAATCATTTTATAAAATTTTGAGTCGAGAAAAAAATTTGATTTCGCTATTTAAAACTAAATATTTCACAGTCATTTCAAAATAAGCCAGGTCGTTCAAGCTTAGAATTAAAAGTTATATATACACAATTTCAATATCATGGTTCTGGACATCGACATATGATTAATGATGTATAACAAAGTATTTACATAGAACGATGTTAAGTTATATCTATATCCAGAAAAGTTTGCTTGGGTCCATTGGTGAGACGGTATTCATTTGATGTAATGTGATGGCGAGGTTATTCTACTTAAGCTTCGCATGAGGTTGGGACCTTGAAGAAGCCTTGGCCGCTAGGTTTGTACTGATTTTCGTCGAGTTGGGGGTTCTTTCCATCTCTGATCTGTTGCTTATACTTCCTGAAGTCTTCGTTCTTGTTGGACTCGCAAGCAACATTAACCTGCAGAAATAATAAAAAAAATATATGGAAGGTTTTGAATAATCGACAAAGGCCTAATTTTTCTTTCATTCATATTTATGGAATTTGGGGGAGTTTATCAAAAGTCAAAAAAAATATCGATTTGACTGACATTGGAGAAATAAATACTATCAATAAGTTTTGAGCTTTAACTTCAATTTAATCAAATAATGTATATACAAATATTTCAAATTGAATCAACTTACGCGGATCTGGGTTTGCTGTGCGGGCCTAGAACTTTGTCCACAGACTGGGAGGCTACGGTAGGTAATGCAAATCTTTCCGTTCTGTTCGTAGAACTGAACTTGACGTTGGGGCTCTGATCCTTGCTGCTGTTCCTTTCCAAAGAATTTTGTGTTCTTCAGGGACTGTTTTTCTTGTTGTTCTTCGTGCTGATTGTCATCGTTGCTTTGATAGTGTCTTTGATTTCCTTCATTGCTTTCTGATGAAGACGAAGAAGAGGAAGAGCTGTCATCGTTATTGTCATTTTCATAACGGTTGTTCTCGCTATAGTAGTGAGTGTTGTAGATAGCTGGGTAATAGAAGTCCCGTTGAACGCAAGGAGACTTCTGTGCTTGTTGCTGCAGTCTCATTGAGCGACCACTGCACTGCTGCTGAGGAAGAACGTATGAAGAGGCGAAGTGAGCATCATCATTGTAGAAGCAGTTTCCTGGAGCGAGAAGATCGTTTTTGTCACCGGTCATAGCACCACAGATACCACTGGTAGTGTTGCGGAAAGAGTCATCAAAAGCTTGGAGATGGAGACGTTGTCCATCAAAGACGGCGCGGAGGCTTCCATCATCAATTTCGACGTAGAGTTCACCACTGGGTAGAGACCAGACCTTCAATAGCTCGTTTTGTCCTTGGTTTCCCCAGAAAGTTGAGACGTAGGAAGATGCTACGGCTTGCGGTTTACCATTGACAGTCAGCTTGTTTTGTTGAAGCTCGACGACGATCTGCTCTCCGTATTGTGCTCTATACAATCACAGACATACAATTATTGCAAAGTCACTGTGATGCATATGAGACTGTATAAATAATAATAATAAAAAATAATGTTTCGTTTGAATATATCATATACCAACAAAAGCCAATGGAATTTACCTGTAGCTGATGCGGACTTCTTTGTTAGCACCTTGCAAAGATCTCATGAGGACAGCAGATTGTTGTTGGTAAGATTCTATTCCTCTTGGTCCATGTTGGGATCCGTTTTGCATGATTACGTGCCAACAATCGTCAACAGTGTAGTCAATAGTGTTGTTGGAGAAGGTGTTGATCTTGGTTGAGTCGACGGAGCAGGATGCTAAAATGATTTAATGTTAATTGATAAAATGACAACTTCTCAGTTGATTCATAAAATTAAAAAACATACATATATAGTTTTCAAAAAACAGAGAAGAATCTATGTTTAGTATCAATAAAAAAAACTAGGGACTAATTCAGTGAGTCTTTAATTTTCAATTTGAATATAAAACTTAAAAATACTTGTGTATTTGCTAAAATAGCCTAAAATAAGGGCAAACATGAAAAGCAAACAACTTACGGTTGAATTGGTTTACAAAAGCCTTGTTTACCAATCTTTCGTAGACGGGGATGTTAGGATGTAGGGCGATGATAGATTTAGCCCAGAAGTTCAAAGGCAAGTCGCTGAATTCAATATCAACAACGGGAGTATTGATTGAAACATTCCATGCGTGATAGTCGGGGTAGAGACGAGCTTCGAGCTCAACTTTGTTTTGTTTTCCATGAGGATTAACCCAGTTTTCTTCGACATTGAAGTATCCCAAGTAACGGCCGTAGTTGTAAATCTGGTAGGTAAAGTTTTTGAATTCATTATCGAAATTTTTATAGTTAGCTTCGAGTTTAAAGTAATCCATGGTGTTAGCGCGGATTGTGATGTTTTCGCAAGCTGGCATCAAGAAGTTACCCTGTTTCATTTGCTCTGCGCACAATTTAGCCATTGAAGATTCGCGAAGGTACTGCTTACGTTCCTGGGTCTGTTCCATTTTTCCTTGGATGTTGACGGAAGCACAGGATTCCTGTTTCTGACCAAAATTGAATTCAGCCTGGAAATCAGAGTAGGTTTCGTAGTTCAATGCTTTCTCGAAGTTGAACATTGGTGCGTTTGGCATTTTAGCAGAAGCAGCACCATAAATGAAGAAAGGCTTGTTATCAACTGAGACTTTGTTGAAGTAGATGATAGACTGAAGTTTTTGGTCAGCTTGTCCACTAGAGTATGCGGCGGTGGCGACGTATTGTGCCTTCTTTTGTCCAACGAATTCAAAGGCAATGTCGATAAGCTGAGCGCGTGATCCTCCGATGGAGACCTTCTGGAGCATCTCTTGACGACGTCTTTGACTATCAACTTTGTTGTCTGGGTAGCTCTTGGTTACTTCAGAGAGTGACTTCCATTCACCGTTTTGGTTTTCTTGAGTCCACGCTCCTTTGTTTCTCTGTCCTTGAGTTTCCTTGTTAGTATCTGAAACATAAAGTTATCATCACATTCATAAAAAAAAATATTTTGACTACCAAAAAAATGGAATGACTTTACAAAAGAAGTATTTCTCACCGTAAGAGAAGTAGAACACCATCTTGTTATTTACAGATTGTCTAGCGTCGTATGTCACAGAGTAGTAAGATCTTTCGTTAGATAGGTCTTCTGCACTAGGGTTGATGATGCTTGACATTAAGTTTTGTCTAGACCACAAGAAGGAGTACATATTCTGGGGCTTGTTGTCGTAGACGGCTTCAATTTGGAATACCATACCGGTGCTCTGTTTTCCAAAGTTACGTTTGTAGTTGACTTCTGGGTGTTGTTTTGCAACCACTTTAGTGCCCTTGTGCATCAAAGGATAGATGGCGGAGAACCTTTCGCGGATTGATGTGTAAGGAGTCACGCTGTGGTGGAAGACTTCAGTCTGCTCGTTGTGATAAAGTGGGCTCATGGCGATGCCGAAATTCTTGTTGACGAAATCAATGTTAGCTTCGACCTTCAATGGGATGTTAACCTGGTACTTGCGGAGGATTCCGGTGCTGATAAATTTGTTTCCTAGAGTGCAATAGAATCCGACTCTTCCGTCAACGTCGGAGGCTAAAAGGAATTGGTATTCTCCAGTAACATTAACAGAGTCGGGGATTGCGAAGGATCTTTGAGACTTATCGTTGATTTTAGCCTTAACCTGTCCGTTCAGGCTGATAACGACGGGGTTTTTGTATTTGAAAACAAATGGTACACCCATAGCCATTGGGAACATGATTTCAACATTTTCGCGGTTGACGAATTTGGTATAGTTGTATTGAACACCCTTGTTCAGTTGGTTGGCATATTCCTGAGAGAGTTTAGGCAGATCGTGCATAAATTGTTCTCCGATAGCGAAGAATCTCTCTTGGCTCAAGAACTTCAGGAAGAAATTAGCTTCAATGGGTTCTTGGGCGTCACCGGCAATTTTAAGGTTCTTGGCAATATCTTCTGCGGTGAACTTAGCAGATCCTGATGAAGAAGAAGAAGAAGAAGAAGATGATTGGTACTTCTGACCCTGGCTACCTTGATTGCCATGGTTGGCTTGGTTCTTGATAAACTCATAAAATTGGCTAATGCTTGAGATACCTCCAGCGACCTGAAATAAAATAATAGGGAATTAGTTAAAAAAGGATTATAATTTTTATTACGTTATTTTTTTGTCACATTTTTGTTTAATATTAAATAAAAAAATAAAATCACTACCTTTGATGAGCCCATTGGTCCCCCAAGACTGTTCTTCAATGCGAAGATGAAGCTCTTAGGGACAATGCTGTCTGCGCTTCCGATGTACCCGAGGAACTGAGAGAATCCAACATTCACATCGTCGTTTTCGGACTCGTAATCAAAATCGAAATGGGCAGAGTATTGGAAGCCGTAGTACTCGTTACTAAGTAATGGCTGGGCAGATTGAGCATTGCCGGCACTGTAACGAATGCGAAATCAACATTATTATGTAGGCAAATATTTCAACTATGTTTTTTTTAAATTTGAAAGCTGACTTCACTATTAAATCAATTTAATACCATTAAAGTTACTTACAGGTTTTCATATTCAGGTTTTTGAAGAGTGGCAGCATAATTGATTGCTGACTGAATAGCAGAACGGACCTGGTAGCTGGAGTCAGTGTGAGTAGATTGTGCCATACGTTGAAGCATATCTGCAGAAGGAGAAGCCTTCATCAGTTCGAATACGGCGGCGACGCGAACTTCATATTCGACTCCTTGGTTCTGATAAATGTTGAAGAGAACATATCTGGACTCGGAGGGATAGAGCTGAGTTAGTTGGTAGAAGCTCAAGACCATATGAGTGCGTAAGAATGTGCTAATGTGGTGTTTTCCTTCCAAGTATGGTCCGAAAACTCCGAGGATTGCGGGGTGTCCCAAGTTTCCGATGGCCTGGATGTAAACTTGAGCTTTGTGGCTGTCTTCCTTATCAATGGCATTTTTCAATTCACGTTCAAACCACGGGAGTACTTCTTTAGAGACGATTTGGTAGTCTTTGTCAGCCAAGCGACCGTATGTGTGGGTTGGGTAGTAGATATGGGCAGTCTTGTTATCAACATGAGCCATGTTAATGAAACTGGTGGCAGCGAGAAGAGCGGTGGAGTTAAGGAAAGGCTGCTGACGGACTTTAGAGCTGGTGGCGAACTTGAAAAAGTCGCTCAATAGCTCTTCGGTCGGGTAACGCAGGGTCTTGGCAAGGACAGAGAAGACCTGGGCTGCCTCTTCGGTCTTGATGATATCATTTTCGATCCAGAATTTAATCTGAGCATATGCGGGTTGAGTTCCAGCTTGGGCAACAGCGTCGCGGTATACTTTGAATACTAAACTGTTCTCAGAGTGACTTCCATGGCTAGATGACTGAATACCTTGGAAAGCCTCCTGTAACTGTTTCTGGTTCATGTATGTCAAGAAGTTTACAAGGCTGTTAAATTTGGTAACAGTTCCAGCTTCATGCATTTGATTGGGGTTTTCCAACTCGCGACTGATTTCGTTGACGATTCTTACTGATTCTTGAACCCAGTTCTTGCTTTGGGTTTGTTGGGATCGGGCATGGTTCACCAAAGTGATAGGGGTAGAATCCATACCAGGTGCGTCTTCCCATGAGTCAGAGCTTTGAGAGCTAGACGAAGAAGAAGAAGAGCTAGAAGAGCTTGAGTCGGATGAGCTTGATGAGTCGGAGTCATGGTTATCATGTTCTTTCAGATTGATTTTCTTTTGGTTGTAACCGTTGTTATAGTTTTGCTTATCATCCTCGTTCTTGCTGTATTGGTTTTGTCTGTGGTTATCGAATCCTGACACGGCAGCCCTGTAAGTATAAATAAAAACACGGTTAATAAGCTTCACTTTTTTAACATGTGCCGTTTTTGCAAATTCAAATATTACTAAATTATAACTTAAATTTTATTGAATGAATATTGTTGCATTGAAAATGCTGTAGCATCCTAAATTGACATATCTATTTTTTATTTATACATCTAAATATGTACTTTGTAAAAGTTTATTTTTTAAATAAAATAAAATTAGTTTATTGGTAAATATTGGGATGTGCGATGGTGGTTCTCAAAACACTATTTGTAACTCAACAAGGAGAGTAACAATGCTATTCAATTTTATTTGCAAAAGTTAAATCTCTAAATTCAAAAGCATTTTTAACAGAATAATGTTTTTTTCAGTATTAATGGTAAATTGACAGAAACAATACATCAAACTCGCAACTGGGTGAAATAAAAAGTAAATTATTTTTCAAACCATATTCAAATGTTAAATCACCTTCTAAATCTGCGGCCGCGTTGGTTTTGCTGTTGCTCGCCATTTTGTTGATAATCATCGTCGTTCTGATTCTGGTTTCCTCTCTGATTTTTGTACTGTTTGTTGTTCTGTTGACCATTTTTGTTCAAGTTTTCTTCGCCGTTATCGCCGAAGCTGTGATCATCTTGAGATCCAGAATACTGGTTGGATGTTGACAGACTGTAGATGAGAGAGTTTAAACTGCGGGCTGGGGAAGGAGCGGAGAGTGATTCTTTGATTCCTTGATTGATGGCAAAAAGAGTAGCGTTGACACTGCTGTAAACAGTAGCTTTCTCAGACGAGGGTCCATACATGACAGGACTGGCAGCAACCATAGTAGCTACATGAGCGGAGTAGATTGTGTTGTTGGAACGATCAGCGATGATGCGGGATACGGTAGACCTCTGTTAATAATTTTTTTAGTGTTAAACGCTGCTGTTTAAGAAAAGAACACATATTTAATTTAATTTACAAACTACTTACGCTCATGAAGTTATCAGCGCTGTGAGAAGTGTGTTCCCAGTGAGCACCTTCTGGAACTCCAAAGTGGTAGGCCACGCTTTTATCGCAATTAGAATAATCCTTGGTCTTGGTGATTTCCAACAGTTGTCCGGATTTTGCGAATCCAGGACGCAAGAATGGTGCAAGCCAGAAAGATCTCTGAGCTTCATCCAATGGCAGAGGAGCAACGGTGTAGAGGGTCTATTAAAAAAATTTGATTTGAATTTTATTTGTTTTCATAATCATTTTGTATAAGTGAATTGCGTCTTTATGATCATGTAGATTTTCATATTAGTAGAAAATTTACCTCGCACTTTCCAGTTATGTCAGTCTCCATTTTACGGTAAACTCCGCTGGTCTGTCTCTCATCTAAGAAAGCGTTCTGAGAATGGAGCAAGTGTTTGCTGCTAGTGTCGTATTGGAGTGATCCTAAGAGTCCTTTAAGAAGATTTTCTTCTTGTACTCCCATTTCCTGGCTAACTTCCAACTGTTGTACAAGACCGCCGTCCATGCGGACGGAGAACGGACGTTCAATTCCAGGGTATGATTGGTATTGAAGATTCTGTTTTTATCAAGAAATATAAATCATTAATTATTTATGAGCAATACTAAAGCTTGCTCGACTTTTACAATATCAAACTTTAATATTTTTTTTAATTTTGTGGTTAATGATACAAAGTATCAATAGATTTTTTGCAGAAAACAGAATACTATATATAAATAATTAGTGGCAGACTTGCCTCAGGAAGAGGTCCCTGGGCACCTTGGGCCAATCTCTGGTGGACGTGGGCATACTGGGCGTGTTGGAGAACTCCAAGAAGGCGTCCAGTGCTTTGAGCTTGGAGCACCAAGCGAGCTCTGAAGAGCACACCAGCAAACTCTTCTTCCTCGTTCAAGGAAGTCAGAGTGCGGGACTCTACGTCGTAGGTGTAGACTGATCCGGATTTCCATTCTGCAAAAGATTTTGTATGTATTATCAGTGCGCTATGCTGTCTGATTATGATTACCCACTTGTAACTGTATCGGCAGACTTTTTATGATAACAGTGATAGGAATCTTCAAAATTCTAATTATTCAGGAAGTCTTATGAAAGAAGAATAGATTTCATTTCAAGCAATATATAAATCAACTAAATCGTGTTTTTTTACTCACACGCATGCAAAGTGGTTATTTTACAACGATTTATACGTTTCTTTGCGTCATGGAATACAATATTGATTTCCCAAGTGTCAGTTGTATATGTATAATTAGATAAAACTCACCATCATAGGTGTGACCGTTGTTGTCGCTATTGTCGTTGTTGTAGGAGATCTTGCTGCGTTGTCCATTAGATTCTTTGTTAATGTGGTTCTGGTTGTTGCCACTGTTGTGGTTGTCCTGGTATTGGTTAGAACCGGCTTTTGCCAGAACTGCCAAAGCTTAAATAAAGATTTAATCACAATAAATTTACAAAACCAATAGTGCTAAGAATCATAGGCGAATACCTCTAAGAATACTTATACTTTCTGATAAGAAGATACAGCTAGACATAACCGCTCTCCGTTACTACGAAAGTACGATGGATGTACATATTATGTAATGTCTTGTATTTCCCTCTCCCACCCATCGTATCTTAAAACGAGGCTTAAACGCATAAAGCGATACGTAATGTAAAAAAGAGGGATTGTCCCACACAAGTTGTTGCAGTTGGTCACCCTCACTAAGCTATGAATAAAAGTAGCCAAAGCAAAGACTATTGACAAATAATAATCAATATAATCGAGAGTGAAAATAGCCAATCAGTCGTATATATTTTAGTGTGTTATAAGCGATATCAAAATGCTATTCAAAAAATACTATTGGGAATACAAAATTAATAAAAAGATATATGTACAGATTTTTATTTTTCATATATTGTTTTTAAATGAAACTTTCAAAGTTTTACCGATAAGATGATTTTGCAAATTTTGAAATTATTCAAGATATGATTTACTTAATTTGCTATGGTTTATATGTTTAAAGCAAATGATCTCAATGACCAAAAACAAATAAAGAAAGTGATAAATTATATTGAAAGACCAGAAAAGAATGCTTAAACAATTGTAATAACTTACTAATAAAAAATTTCACTTACCTAAGAAAGTCAATAAGAAGAAGGCCCTCATGATGATGAGCTGCCTAGAGATAACTTGTTGCTGATCACAGAACAAGACCGTCTGATTTCTGTGCCGAAAGACAGGGCTTTTATACCAAAGCTGGGAGACGATTTGCTACGCGAGTGTTTTGCATTTGCTGATTTTGCATTTTATATCTCAAGATCAAATCGATTCTCGCTGACTTATGTATTAAATTGTATTTATTATAATAATAATATAGTTGCTACTTTAATTAGTAACTTTATATTTACTTACACATTGACGTTCGATGACCGCAATAAAACATTGTTTTGCTACCATTAAGGACTGAAATACAGAAAACGGGATCCTGGTACTCTTGTTTTTAGTACTGAAATAGCGGTTATTTTAAATATTAAAATACCGGAATTTCTGTATTAAAACCGTCACTTATTTTAATAAAATTTGTCACAATGAATTAAAATAATTTTAATTTGAAGTTGTATCAATATTGAAAGGTTCTAAACTTATTGACTCTTTCAATAGTGCACGTGCATAACATTATTATTTCAATTATTTTTAAATAAAAATCTCAAGTTTATAATAATAACATATTTTTTATTGACGATATTTTAGATGTTTATTCAACTTACCTTTTTTTCGACGAAGGAATATACAGAAGGTTAATGGTAGGTAAGGGCTAATTTTCGACTAAACCGCTCCTGTTACGCTATAGGGTTAGAGAATTGGATGTGTGAGGAGATTTCTATAAATTCTAACGAAAATATAAAATCAATTTTTAAAACAGTTCGCACTACGATTAAAACCTTAAATTACCACCTCACACCTGGCTGAGACATATTATTGTTGAAAAACTCTTAATTTGATGAAGAATATTATGTTTTGTATGTGATGTCATTTTCGCCATATCCAATCCTGTACTGATTCACAAAAAAGGATTTATTGGTCTCTCTCCATAACATTTTTTGTGTTATTTTTAATATTTTAATGTGATTTTGGTGAAAAGGCAATATATTAAAAGAATAAAACACTTTTTTTCCTAATCTTAAAATACTTTTATTAACATCGAGACTTTGTCTTAAATAATGAAGAACTAGTTAACATTGGTATTTTTTGTACATGGCATCTTTTTATTTTCCCACCTACCCCATTTTTAATCCTGAAAACATACTATTTAAAAAATACGCACTTTTATACACACAAAGATAATGTAAAATCTATACAGGAAAAGTGTTATATCTTTTTAATAGAATGCTTTTCTATCAAGAATTGACGATGCATCTTTAAGAGTAAAAAAAGTAGTTTCTGCTCCATAAAAGTTCAACGCTCAGCGTTGTGAGCTAGCAAAATGAATAGAGTTTGAGATCAAAATGGAGTGCATCGAATTTTATGCGTTCACGCTACAAATTTATCACTCAAAAAATATTTCGTGATGTTGTTATAGTTGTGAGAGTTTTAGTTTTTTCTTGCAAGTTTTCAGTTTTAGGAGCAACGAGTGCTAGATTTTAAAGTTTCTAAAAACGAATCATCAATTTAAAGTTACTATTTCTCAGTGTGGAGTCACATATATATTTAAATACAGTCAGTCAAAAAATCTTCATGGTTGATTCAATTTTTAAGGACTATTGATTGAATAAATTAATTTATTCTTTTTTTTCACATTAATAGTGTGTAACGAACATACCACAAATGATACTATTCCTTTTCTCCGCTCCCGAAGAATGTATTTAGCTGAAACGTCTACGATTTGTCCAAGCTCGAACAGTTCGGCATTGAGACCGTCTTATCCGTTTATAAATTACGTTATTTAATATTTGTATTGTAACTTCTTTTATTTATATCAACAATAATATAAGTATTTCATTACTTTGTAGGTATTATGCAAAGGCAGATTTGCACTGTCATTTAAGATTCAAATTCTTTTTCCTGCCATTTTATATATTGATCCGTCAATTTACTTTTCTGCCTCTTGATTACATCCGTTTTAAAATTACAGTATTCGGTCAACATTACAGTTTTAAATTGAAGATTTAGTTAATTCATATCTGGTGGTCAAGATCGCAAGCATAGGTTGTGCTGCTCACAACTTTGAATCCCAATACTGACAGTATACTCATTTTTATAGATTTTTTCGAAGGGAGTTTCGTCGGTTTTAAAAAATTAGATTTTTAGATAAATTGGCGACATTCGAAAACTGGTTTTTATAACTTGGTAATACGGTTTCAATTTACTTTTACGATGTTATCAAAAAATGTGAATATTTTCTATTAAAACTGTCTTGGTTACAAATTAAGCTAGATCAAATAAGCTGTTTAATAGTCAGTATACATCAATCAATGCGTTGAAAATATTATACATAGGTTGATTTTTAAAATTAATTTTGCTGCGCATTTTGATTCAGATATACTTCTCGAGCCCGGAAGGGGTTAACATAATCATTATATAAATGGAATTTTAGTGTTTTTACTAAAGGTTTACATAATAAATAAACGAAGTTAAAAACTTTACTTTTTTCACCATCTAAATTTAATAATTCTTTTTTTTTGATCCTTCATAAACTGGTTTTTCATAAGCCAGTTTTTGTATAACCTCTACACCCATTTGATTTTAAAAAAAAATTTTTTTTTGAGAATGTTTAACTAACCACCTGTACTTCCCTATCCCATGTTTATTATCTTTAGTCTCTCCAAAAAAAGGAGGTTAAGGAACTGAGTTGCATACAGGTATCGTAGAAAATTACACTTATTAAGCTCCATTTGGTGTATTTTTGATTCAGATTGGGAACGATTTTGTTATTCTACAAATATTTTATACTTTTTATAGTAAATAACACATTGTTAATCAATGTTTGATGCAAACTAGACGCAAACTTATCTCCATGGAGACATTGTTGTGCAGTACATTCTTGTTTAATTTTCTACATACAATTCAATGATAAATATAAAATATTCACGTGTATGATTGATTAAACATTGTACCTATAATAAATTATATGCAATATAATCATAAATTTATTGACATTTCACAGAATGTGCAAGAAATAAATTATGAAATAAGCATTAATTGAAATACAATATAAAAGTCGTGGAAATGGAATCGTGTTATCCGAATGGAGAATCGTGTTGTAGAGTGTAGGACCGTGTTAATGGGATGGCATGATGTAGTGGGAAACAGTGGCTTCTTGTCCACATGGGCAACGAGGCTGCATCCTCTCCATTATAAAAAGACTTTTTCCGTTATATAATTTGCTATCTAAATTTTAAAAACTTTCATCGTCGAATTTATTGTTGTATTTTTAAATATTTGATCATTGTTTTTTATTTTTATCGCTGCAACCACACCACCCTACCAAAAACTTTTAGAAGCTGCTACTAGTGGAAAAGGATTTACACCTCTTGATTTTTAAATGAAAAAAATATTTTCAACGTGTTATTCTCAAAAAATATGCAATTATAAATTCCTCTTAACCCCGGACCCTAACGGGTCGTTTCCTAGCCATATCCTATTCCTACTGTTTTCGAAAAAACGAGGTTGAGCAACAAGCAGTTCTCGTAGAAAAAAACTGTTCACATAAGCTCCGTTAGGATTCCAAATGTTATTTATTGAGAGCGGACATGGCTTAAAAAACCATTGACAAATTATGGGTGTAGGTTAGATCTCTCTCTGCAGATAATGCAAAGATAAAAATAATAAAATTGAGAATAAAGGCACATTTATTTGAAAACTTAACCTATAAATAGCTTTTAAGTTCTCATATTAGTGTAATGTGTTTACTGTTGATTTCCTGCTTTAGTGATAGATTTAAATGATCTCTTTAGATTAAATTAATATTTACCAACGTACCGCAATTATTGAATAAAAAAACTGTATATCTTTACCGCACTGTACAATTCATTGAGATATTTATAATTTATAGAACACGAATCAGGCACGCAAGAATTGCTTATTACTCAATGTATACATTTTCAAAGGGGTCAAAAAGTAGTGCAATATTGCTATCATAAATAATAAACAAACTTACAGATTGAACAACATTGAATGTCGCGACGAGAAATTTTCTATTATATCAACATACCTTTTCATCGCTCATATTAAAATCATCAATATACTTTCAGTACACAATAATATGATTTTTTTCACTTGACCCTCCCTGTACTACTTTTAACTTCATCTACATAATGAAAGCGCCTTGAATCGTATCGTGTAGCAATTCTTTTTTTTTTTTGGCAGGGGTTATGTTGCAACATTCGCTTTAAGGGTGAGTGCAACGATCTATTCTATAGAGACAAATTTTTAAGTGAATTATTTTCAAACATTTGTGTAACTGATTAGTTATAGCTTAAAAAGGTTTTCAAAACATCCCAGTTTAGATAAACATTCCTTATTATTCTATTCCACTAACACATATCTGTAAAAAATAAAAGACATCCAGTGTCGTGCTCAAGCAGTGGCCTCCTATTGTTTTTAATAAATAATTAAACCACAACCAAAACGCACTATTTTTTAAAGTTTATTAAACCTTAAAAGAATAAAATCCATTAATGTTAACATTGGCTTTTTAGTTATTTTTTCAGCTTTGATTAAACATTCACAGTTGTAATTGTTAAAAAAAGAATGGTTTATTAATCTATTACTTATTTTTTTGTGTTGAATATATAATATTTGAAAATAAAAATTGAGATGTAATTACCTGTCAGAAAAAATAGGTTACTGGCTGTCTGTTATTTTTTTTACTTATAAAAATTAGTGGAATCGAATAATAAAGAATGTTTTACTCAGCTGGGATAGTTTGAAAATCCTATGAAGATAAATTTGATCAAGTACAAGAATATTTTTATATAATTTACTTTACAATTTGTCTTTGTAATAACTTCGTTGTAATCAATTTTAGAAGTTATTAGTAACGACAAACATTGTCATGGAAATGCAGACACATATTTTTGCTATCGATATATTCCAGTTAGCCTAATATTTGATTCTACGCCAGAGACTTTATGAAAAAAATACCCTTTCCCTAGCAGTCTGCTGTATCTCATATATGTTGCCATTGTGATGCTAGTTAAAAAAAGTATTTTTTTGAATAGCTTAGAAGAAGTTGACAAATGATATAGTAACGTAGATTTCCACTGTGTAGAAATGCAAACAAGGATCTGAGTGTACGACAGTCATACAAATAAATTATTCAAAACATTAACCTTTTTATAAAGTTTTCTTAATAAAAACACAATAACCCTTTGTACTTCATTCCACTTTATTTAATATGTCAAGACCGGTTTCGCTCATTGCGAACATTGTCAACTGATAAGAAATATAATTTAACAATGCTATTTATACAACATTGAAAAGTTATACGCAACAATTTTGTATAAATAGCATTGTTAAATTATATTTCTTATCAGTTGACAATGCTCGCAATGAGCGAAACCGGTCCTGACATATTAAATAAAGTGGAATGAAGTACATAGGATTATTGTGTTTTTATTAATATAATGCCTTTCCACCAAGTATTGACAGTGAACACCCTAAAAGTGATAAAGTTTTCTGACGATGGCGTGATATCTAAATTAACTTTAATATGTTATACTCTAAAATTTATATTTTTGAATATGTAGTTTTTTATAAGTAAACCTAGTATTTTTACTTAAAAATTTTAGTTTTTATTATTACAGCACTTTTTATAGAATTCTCCTTATTTAAACCCCTTAACCTTTCGGGGAAAGTGTTCATTTATCATCAACCCTTGGCATTTTTTTACATGTTATTATCTCAAACCCGTACATAATATTTTTTAATGCTGAGCTCCTAGTATGGCACATCAATAAAAAAAAAATCTGCGTGAACTGATTGCAAGCCAGTTACTCAACCTTTTATGTTAGTTAGTTTGGAAATTACTTTCACCGACACGAACCAATGATTGGATAGGAGGTGGTAGCTGAGATGAATGACAATATATCGCAAACATTTGAAGAGAAATCCATTAATGCAATATGTTAAAAAGAGACTTTCAGGAAATCGGATTCTTGACAAGGGAGCAAAACCCTATCCGATCCTGAAAAAAGGTGCGAAGAGAAATTGTCTAGCCTTATTAAATGATGTTTTTTCTTCGCCTTACTCTATATATCTTATCCTTTCTGAACATGATTGATGACCTGGATCACAAATAGTTTTCAATAAATAACTTATGATAAGGTGATCCGTGGCATATCGAGATCGGGCATAGTTAAACATAATATATTTGAACCGTATTTATTCAGATTTTTTTTTCAATTGTTGCAGTTGTTTCAGTTGTAATAACAAATAAAAACGTTGTTATAAATGATAATTAAGAATGCTATAATAAAAAATGGGAAAAATTTAAATCGATGCATTATCTCATCTTCAATTACTCTTAAAGTTAGCAGATATATAAATATTTTCTTGTTGCTTGCATATACCGATAGACCAGGGTGTTAACAATATTTTATTCTGTCAAGTTATGGTAAAAATACAACACCCGCAATCAGTTACATGTGTTAAGTGACATAGGGGTGAGAAAAAAAAGATTTCGGTAGTTTTACGTTTCAAATACCATAAAATAATTAACATGCTGGGTAATAGTGCTAGTTCCCACACGAAAACTTTAGAAGGATCGCACATATTGAGTATCGCAATATTATTGGTAGAGAAATGTCACGGATAACCTTGCCTTGGATACACGGGTCTGTCAAGCACAGTTTTCGTGGTATCTGTCAGTTTAATTTATTTTAGTTTTATACTTAAAAACAATTTAACATATATATATATATTAATTGTAAATACAATGTTACTAAATAAGTACAATTTAGATACTTGATAAATTATAAAATAAGTGATATAAAAGATGTATAAAAGATGTAAATATTTTATAGGAAATTTGAATTTCATATTAAGAAATAGCATATTTAATTTTTAAATTTACCTGAATTCAAAAAAACTTTTGCCAGTGCAGATATTGGATTATTGTTTTGTTGATTATGTATGAAACTCGTTAAGTTAACGTAAGAAACATCAATGTTATTAAAATGTCTGTAAAATATGCAAAAATAAGATGAAAGCATATTTCCACCTCAAAACCATAATTATATTAAAAATGAGCCTTCAAGAGGTGAAGTGAGCCAAGTGGTAAAATAGTAACACTTTAATATTGGACTTTTTAGTACAATCACAACGTAACTTGGTGTTTTGATGAATTATATATTTTTATTTTAGAAAGATAACAATATTGCAGTGTATGTTATATTTACTGAGCTCACTTCACTTTTACGATACTTTAAGATGTGTAGAATATAATATCGCATTCATTTTTTTTTTCTTAAATACCGCTTGGCTCATTTCACCTCTCATGTACTCAATTATTCATTCTAGGAAATCCAAATGAACATTATTTAATCGTTTCCAATGAAACAAAACGCCTTCTTTTATTTTTAAACAGTGAATATAGTTAGGAGTAGGACATTTGTTATTTAATAATGTTTCAATTTCATGTGCTTTGTGCGATCGATTTTCTGCGACAAAAATTCGATCATCAATTTTCCGTGAACTATTCAATATGTTAGTTAGCAATTTAATATCGCAAAATTGTGTTAACAAGTGTGTTTCACATTTTAACAACATTCACTTGTTTCTATAAAATGATAATAATCTTATAAACAATCTTTGAACTCTGCAAAGGGTCACACAGTAGTAGAAAAAAAACGTGGTTTTTTATCAGAAAATCTTCAGTGATAGAATTTAAGGACTCAAATTCTAATATCTCTTTTTATTTACATTACGACTATGGGGCGTCGAGGTTTCATAACTCATTAAATCTGTTATTTGAGAACATTATTGTTTTTTTTATTCTGCCTTAAAAAAGCATTTTTAAAAAGGCAGAATAAAATGATTTTACGCCTGTCATAAAGTGTACAAACTTCTCTATTTGGGTTTCGCTGAAAAAAAAAGAGAAGTGAAAAGGGTATTTTTAATTTTTTGAATACGTATGAACCCTTTCAATTTTTAGAGGAGACTTTGGGGGAACTGAACCAACATATATTTGTATATTACTTTGCGTTTTGTCACTTACCATCCGGGCTTTGCTTTTCGGTATCTTAAGGCATTTAGGTGGATGATTTTACTTGAACTGAAGTTTATTAAATAGTTTTAATCGTGTTTATATAAAAATATATATTACAATATCTGTAGGTCTTTGTCGAGAAAATTGTAATTGTTTTTGTTTTTACTATCTCAAATTATTGATCGTCAATAATATCAAACCATTTGTGAAATTAATCTAAATTTATATCAACAACTTTTAAGCTTAGTGATAATGTCTTTATTCTTACATAAACGCCATAAAAAAAAAAATATTTAATAAGCTAACCGCGACGTTAGTTATAAAACGCAAGTAAATGTACAAAAAAAAAAAAAACGCCGCCCGTGTGGTCGAGTAGTCAACGTTGTTGGCTTCGGCTCCGGAGGGCCCGGGTTCAAATCCCGGTACGGACAGTTTTATAAATTGATTTTTCAATCCATTTATGAATTTCTGTTCAAAGGCATGGATGTATGTGATGTCTTGAATTCCCCCCTCTCACCCATCCTATCATATGAACGGGGCGTATCGAGAGCGATTAGCTTACCACTAATCCTGTCCTAGCCCTATCCTTCTATCCTTACTCTCTTTGAAAAAAGAGAGGTTGAGCAACTGAGTAACAAGCAGTTCTCGTAGAAACACTTATGTTGAGATAAACTTCATTAGGAGTCCATATGCTCACATTGGGAGCGGACATGGTTGAAAAAAAAATGTACAAAATTTGGTATTGAAGTTCCGCCAGTCACCTTCGCTCGAAGTTATAAATAATATACTAGTTAACATCTAACATTTATAGTTCTAGTAATGTTAGGTCAAATTTAATGAAATAAATTCTTTTAATATTACAAATTTTGCTTGTGAATAAATATAGATTTTCTTTAGATTACATAACAGTATGACTTGTATTAGCAATTGCAAATCGATACATCATGAAGGAAATTTTACAACGTAAGAACACATTCATGTAACTGGATTCAAGTTTACATGATTATTAAAACAAAGCAATAGAGTATGTAAATAGAATTTGTATTCTAACATCATATTACTACAAAGTACTAAATATTTTTATTGGGCAAACATGATTATAAAGAAGGCATAAAAGATAACTTGACAGGAGAGTAAAAAATGTAAAACAACATAGGTTTGCGCTAATTAAAAAGTTGAAAAAACATAATTTATACTAAAAACCTAGAAAACATCATTTTTTTTTTAATTAAGTGTGTTGATTCAATGAGTGTTTTATTTTTCATCAATTTTTGTTGATCATTCACATAGATACTTTTTGTTTCATTGAAGCTTGCTTATATGTCTAAGAAAAATTGACTTATTCTTCCCATCTAAGATATATAAAATGGGTTTGTAATAATACAACAGTATATGGCGTAATGGCGTCAACTGTAATACCAAGTATTGTTCTTTTTTTTATAATTAATAAATAGTTTGAAAATAAATTCGCGCTGAATACACTATGTCTATATTATAAACACCCAGCTTCCCCATTTAGTAAAGCTTGCATAGAAAGAAGAGCGTTTGCCCTTTAAAAAGTGCAAAAAGGAGACAGTTTTATTTCAAACAAAAAAAAACAAATGAATTTTACACATGTGGCTCACCGTTGCCTCAAAATGTACACACATAATTTGCAGGGCGCTTTTTAACGGAGCATGATTGTGTGAAATAAATTTGAATATAATTTATTTTTATAACGACTACTTGATAGAGCAAATGAGACATGAACTAAAGATATGAAGATTGACTGATATATTCTAAAGACCGCAAAAATGAGTATACTGACAGATACGTTTGTTTTGTCAATATAGTCAATCAGGGGACACAATTTACTATGCAACAACTATACAACTTGTGATTTGTTTTATCTGCATTTTGTTGATTCAGATTTTGTTTTTTGGGTTCCAAATCTGTTTTTCTGCATGTTATATAATATTGAAGCTTTACAAAAATTTCAATAGCATTATAGGAAATGTAAATTATCACATTTCAAAATAAAACACAGTATACAATACAAATTTTGCCCAAAAATATTTTTACCCAACCTTTGAAATATTTTGTAATCATACTTAATTTTTTTGTTTATAAAATACCATATTTCTATTTTCAAATATGGCAAAAAATAAATTCACAAAAATTTCGTGTTGATATTATACACAAAATGTACATTTATCCTTTCCTTGAAATTATGATAAAAAAGAGTATGATAAAATAAAATAAAAAAATATATAAATACAAAAATATTTCGGCTCCGTAGTCGAGTGGTCAACGTTGTCGGCTTTGATAGTGGTGCTCACAGATCAAACATTTTCATTAATTGATTTTTCAATCTATTTATATTCGATGTCATGGATGTCTACGCTGGAAAGATTACCTAAAAACTAGTCATATATTTGTATTTATATTCTCTTTTAGCAACCGAGTAGTAAGTAAATGTCGTAGGAAAACTTATGTTGTTATAAGCTCTATTAGAAATCTATATATTCCACATAGGCAACGGACATGAATGAAAATGTACATGCCAACATATTTTTTTTTTACTTAATTATTTCATGAAAGAGTTACAATGTACACTTAAAAAAAGGCTTCGCATTAAAGTAAACCGAGTAAGTACTCTGCATAGGAGTTATATTTAAAACAACGTGTCGCGTTGGTTACCGCAGAGCACTTGCCTCAATGCGATATAATATAATAATATGGGTATTATTATTACAATACCTATAACAAAATAATAATATACATGTTCAAAGCTATGATGCTGAACGCTAAATATGATGGGATGCTTCAATAACGAGCATGTGTTTCAATTCAATGCAGAGCCCTCAAACCTGAGCTCGTAACGGCATAATTTATTTATTTGAATACCTAATCAATACTGTGACATCCGTCAGTGATAAAATCAAGCTTTAACAGCTTTAATTAAATTTAATCTATCAAAATTTTCAGAAAAAAACAATATTTAAATGATCATGATCAACGTTGACCTTACATGTACATATTCGTAAGATGCAAAATGGGTGACAACAAACAGGAAACCTTAGAGGCACCAATTTTTAGCTTTTCAATCCTATTTTCCTACTCCGTGTGATTTTCTCGCATCCTGTACACACACCTTAACATTTGTACGACTCTTCTTTATGTGATCCGAGAACTACAATATTCTGAGTGTAGATTTTTGCAAAACACAATGAAGTAGTCTTCCAAGTACCATGTACTTTTGTTACGCTGAAATTCTACACTGAGAACCCTGTAATTCTCGGCTCACGCTTTGTTTCCAATGTCTCCATCGAGCTTGCAGTCGCCATCAGTTTGTATCAGAGATTTTTCTTAATTTTAATTGCACCTGTTTCTTAGTAAGTGTATTTTAACATTTTCGGAAAGATTTACCCTTCATAAAAAAGTCGAGGCTTATTTTGTATTTAGCATAAATCCTACTTGCGAATTGTCTTTAAAATGATTGTCACAGTTAAGAAAGTTTTTACATATTAAACACATTTCATCGTTAATTTTCTACAAGCCCTTATTTCGACCATTGACAGTTTTGAGTTTGTTGATGTGGTGAATTCAGAATTCCAACATACACAAATGCCTTCAACTCGTATCTTTAAAAAACATTTCATGCTTTATTTAACGTAATACAAAAACGATGGAAAAAAGATAATATGATAATGTGCTATGTTCAGTATGAAGGAGGAGATGGCATGGGTGCCAGCGTCTTAGCTTCCTTCGAATTCAGGACAAAACCATTCCAATAGTGTTTTATAGCGATAAAAATAGATAGCGAGAGAATAAAATATATTTATGTGTCTCCTAAAAACTTCTACTTTTTTAGATACGAGGTTGTAGGAAATTACCATCGTTTTGCAATATAAAATACACATCTGTGGGGTAATAAATATTTATTAGATTAATGCTGGTTTTTAAATTGAATGTGCATAGGCATTCTTAAATTGTTTTATTCTTTTTTATTGCAATTGCTTTTGATTGAAAGTCCCTGACTATCTTTGCACTTGTCATAGCGTTATCATTTACTGGATTCAGTAGATGTTGAACCGTCTCTTATATTATTATTTCTTGACTTAACTTACATTTTTTTCAATAAGCTGAATACTTAGCCAAGCGAAATTCACTCTACAAAACACACTAGCCAAACGTTGCATAAGGAATATATTCCCGAGACAGCGCATTTCTTCTTTTACATCTCTTTTGTGAGGCTAATTTTTATTTTGATATTTTTGTAATCGACTAAAAAAGAGAGCCGGGGTTGCAAACAGTTGCATTGATAAATGGAGATTGAAATTAAATTTTAAAATAATTAATGCATTATAAAATAATTGATAGTTTTTTTAATATCATCAATTAAAAATGTTCGCGATGGGGAAAACGTTCCTGATCTTATGTTCATACAGTAAGCATTTTTTGATGTTGTTACGATAATGCCTGTTATCCAAGAATTGATAGTGCACCTTAAAAGAAGAAGTATTCAATGCACTCCTTATCGGGACACTAAACGATAGGCGTACGTCAATTTTCTACGCTAAACTTTCTGAAAATGAAGATTTCATAATTTATTAAAAATTAATCAGTAAGCAATCAAAATTGTGAAAAATTACTTCATTATTTTTCATTGATTAATTTTGGTAGCGTTTATAAATCTCATTATTATAAAATGAACTAAGTAAATGTTATGGTAATTTCAGCTGAAGACGACCGTTTAAGAAATCATTATTGTTCACTTCCTAGCTAGTAACTATAATATAATAAGGGTTGCAAAATCGTAACTTTTCGTATTTTAAGTCGAGTCAGAGTTGTCAGAAATTGCCAAAATCCGTTTCAAAATGATTATCAAGCACGTCTGTTTGAATACAAATATTATATATGTATGTACTTCAATACTTTATTTATAATAATAGCATCTTTGAGATAAATTTATGCTGGTAAAAATATTGTATACAAAAAAAAACACACGAGAGTTGAGTGCAAGATAAAGTTGGAGTTGACAGGCTTAAATGTCATAACTGATTTCACGTCTCTGCATATATTATTTAAAATACACAATTGTATAAAAAAAATCTAGAATTTACACTATTATGTGTACATACACTACTTATATTGATATGATTAGTTTGCTTCTCTTAGATGTCTTCTCGTCACTTTGCTAACTAATATTAAACTGATAGTTTTTTTACAGATAACATATTTCATGACTTCGATTGACTTGTCAAGTATATTATAATATAATATATTAAATATGTGCTTAAACATTTTGCAATCACACATTCATTATCGAACCATCCCTTGAAAATTAATATTATAAAACAAGTTAGTAAGACGTAACAAAATGAAACGCATGGAAAAGACATTACAATTACCTGTCTATCAATTCTTATGTTATTTTATTTTATTAAAATTCCGCTTTATTAGCAGTTATTAAAAAGAACATGTAAAATAAGAAAATATTTTCATATAATTTCAATACATTTTTTTTTTAATCAAGACAGTCATTTAACATTATGATAATTCTTATAATGGACTATTTAAAATATTTTAACAGTCACTTGTGCCCATTTTCAGCAATTCGTAACAGCACTAAGTTTTTTTAAGTAATGAAATGGTCGAATAAAATAATGTTGGAAAAGGTTGCAACATGAAAAGTTATGATGAGGGTCAGTTTTGCATAGCAACGGAATATTTATAAAAAAAATATTTATATGAGACAAAAATCTTTATTTAACACAAAAATTCATATATTTTTACGTATCATACAATAATATCATTTAGTAAACGGGTAATAATAAAAATTTAAGATTCATATTATTTTTAACTTGCATTATTTAATTTGTAAGTTTAAAATAAAAATATTCTATCCAGACACCACAATGTTGTCACTCCTGAAAAAAACACACACATGGTACAGATTCAGCTTGGTAGGGGTAAACAATTGTGCTTGGATATATGAAAAAATCTACTAATGTGCCCATCTGTCTAAAAGATGACGGTTAAAATTAAGATCGCGAGTTTAAACTTCAGATAATGTTAAAACTACTTCATTAGATGGATAACCTCAAACTGACAAACTTGTGTGTTCGCAAAAGCTTTAAAATAACAGAAATTTTGACAGTTATCGAAAACAAATGAAGTGTACAGTTTGAAAATAGTCGATACTTTTTTTACAAATTCCGTTTCAATACAGGATTAAATAAGCATAATGTTGTTCGATATTTAATAACAAGATAATCATGAATCCATTATTAATAGACCACCAAAAACTTAAAACAATAATTTAAAAAAAATATTAAGCATTTCATTCGTTAGTAAAATAAACAGTTATTTTGAAGTTATAATTGAATTTTGTCATCATTTTTTACTGTGCAATATGCTGTAATTAATTACTGCTGGCTGCAAGTTTAAAGGACTCGTTAAAGGTGATTGTGTAACTAAGTGGAACGTTTTGCATAATTTACTATATGTGTAAATTCGTCACAATTTTTCGCCCAGGCGGATTCAACGTTGAGGTGAGTTTTTTGGTTACTTTGCATCATTAATCTCTGTCAAAATAATATCATTGGGTATTTACGATGTATGTATAGTATTGCAAACTAAATAAATAATGTGATGACAATATTAAATTTTAATAATTTTAACACATGTTAGCTTTTAAATTTCGATCGCTAGTCTATATTGTTTTCAATGAACAATACACAGTGTAAATAAAATATTTTGACAGTTTGAAAAGTAATATTCTACTATAATTTTTCTATAAATATCGATTCTGACATGATAATTATTAGCAGTGCTAAAATATTATTATGTGTATTTTTTTTGGAAAATATATTTGTGTAATACAGTTTTACATAAGATTACAAAATATTTTCTAATTTTCTTACTGTTAAGTAAATATAATAATGTAAATTTAAAGCTTATATTGTTCCTATCGGAATCAATCAACTATCTAGATTGAGCGTATCAATAAGATTAATATAATAACATGTTGTCGGGTTCATGGCACAGTGGTCAACGTCGATGGCTTCCATGCCGGACTTCGCGAGCTCAAATCCCTGAATGAACAGCATTTTTTTAATCGAGTTTTTGATTTCTGTTCGAATGTTTTGTTTGTGATGTCTAATAATTTCCCCCCACCCACCTACCATTCCAATAATAAAATAACGGGGTGTAGCGAGAGTGGTTTGCTAACCACTAGTCCTGTCCTGCCATAACTTTTCTATCCTTACTGCCCTCTTCGAAAAAGAGATATTGAATGACTGCGTAAAAAACAGTTCTCGTAGAAAAACTACTGTCGAAATACCTCCATAAGGAAACATGGATTAAAAATATATATGTGAAAGACCATACTTTTATTTATAAGTTTTTGGGGTTCTTAGAATATGAAATTAAGTTGCACAAATTTAACACAAACTTGAAACTTAATATTAATTTATATTATATTATTTTTGGTCTTGGTAACTATTTTACTTTTTACATTTAACTGTTTGGTTTAGTATAATTTTTTTTTATCAATTTTTGTATTACCGGTTTTGATGTGTCTGGCAATTGCTTTAAGTGAAAATTCCACTTAGTAAATAAAGACACTTGGAAACTGTTAAATGATGATCAATGTATTATAGTTACAGTATATAGTGCAAAATAAACTAACAGTATGTATAAATATTTTTTCAATGAATAAATATTATTTATTATTTGACCTCGATAATCTTTGTAAAAGCTCGCGTTTCGCATTCAGAAAAAAAATCTGGGCCTTTTCAAAAATTGATCAATATTGTTAATCCATCAGAAAGACGTTTTTCAACATTAACAAAAAACTGCTTACAATCAGTAATCCTTGACTCATATTTATTTGATTAACTATATTACACTACTAGTGTAGGCTGTTGATAGAAGATATGAAGTTTAGCCAATATTAAATAATTTAAAGCAGATTATTTTTCAAGACACCCGTTACTCTCTCTTTTATTTATTTTTAGGCAATCTGTTATAATAAAGTTGTTCTGGTTCGAAAAAAATGTTGCCATTAGCGAAACAGTCAATGAATAGTCGGTCTGCGCCTGTATGTTTATTTTCATTGAACATTTTAGTGCGGCAGATAATTAATTTTTGTCAAGTGTTTGTTGCTCTAAGTGAGAAGAAAAAATAAATTTGCAATTTTGGCCATGAATAATGTCAATGACATACTTCCGGCTGGTCATATTGATTGTCTCATAGAACAGTAATAATTTACGTCGATATTTTTGTTTTCAATTTTCTGAAGACATTAATTATATCATCGTATTTTTATTTCACATCGAATGGCTTTGTAGCCGCTTTTAATTCATGTTGGAAATTGTTAAATTCTTAATGGCCGTCATTAAACTGAAACGTTCGCGATGAGCGAAGCCGGTACTAATCGTTTCGTTATAGTGTTTTTTTTTAATCCATGTCTGCTCCCAATGTGGAGCATATGGCCTCCTAATGGAGGTATCTCAACAGAAGTTTTTCTACGAGAACTGTTTGTTACTCAGTCGCTCAACCTCACTTTTTTCAAAGTGAGTAGTAGGCACAGAAGGATAAGGCTAGAGCAGGACTAGTGGTTGGCTAATCGCTATTGCTACGCCCAGTTATTAATGGATCAGAAGGATGGGAGGAGAGGAAATGATGTGAATTGTCATCACACCCAGTCTTCGATCACAACTTTGAATTGAATATTTCTCAAATTCACTGTGATCTGACCGGGAATCGAACCCAGACCTGCGTGACCGGTAGAGCAAGCTCTAACCAACTAGGCCACAGCAGGCGACAGTGTTTTATTAATACAATATAATATTGGTAACGTTTAAATAAATTAAAAATATGTTTTAAGGCGATCGGGAATACACTAACAGACAGTCGATGTGTTAGCTGTTTGAGTATAATAAAGTTTTCGAAACTAATACGGTATAAATTAATTCTAGAACAATTCGAAGTGAAAAGAACCCTCATTCACTTTCAATGCGTCCCTTAATAAAGCACAAAAGTTCCTTTCGCTAAATTCTTTTTTCTGATTCTCTACAACTTTGAGATATAGCTACGAAGACCTTTCTTCAGCCATTATTCCTTTTTTAAGCATTGATATAAATTTGTTATAAAATAAATTGTGATAAAAAAAGGTTTTACTCATTTTTTGAGTGCCTCGTTTTATCATTATATCGAGTATACTTAATTATTGATGTCTCTAATTATTGAGTATATTAATGTTTACGAACAACTGTTTGTATTGTTCCTAAATGTAAGAGATATTTCTCATTAATTCATAAAATATGATAAATATTAGAGTTCAAACTGAACTTTTGGCTACAGGCAACGACAATAGCTTAATTTATATTTAAATTTTGGTATGACAACTCATGCAATATGTCTATAAATTTGTTTGTAAGTCGATGTAATAACGTCATATTTTTTATTTGATATTGACCTAGCTGGAACTTCAACCCAGACTAGGGCAAGGCTATTACGATAGACCGTCGAAGTGGAAAATATCAAATGAATCCAAAGAATTTTTTTGAAGTTAACGGGCACCCCGTTCGTCTTTTAAGTTAATATCGTAATTAAACGAATCGTTTTTTTCTCAGTTTAACACTGCTTTGTGGATACCGGGCAGAAACTAGAATTATAATGGCATCAAAATACTATAAATGTATTTTGATAGGTACAGGATATGTACAAGTTTTATAAATGAAAATGGAACAGCGCTTGAAAATTAAATTGCAGTAATATGACTTGAATGAAGGAATAAGATAGGGCAATTGACTGTGTGTTAGAGGTCTGCACGGGCCAAAATTTTACGAAATTACCCGGTCCAAGCCCGAAAGACTCAGACCCGAGTCTAATACCACACGTGTTACCCGAACCCCAAACTTAGATGTATACTCTTCAGCCCGAAAAAACCCTGTTTTTTACAAATTTACAACAAGTTACTATTTTCTATAGAACTGGTAATAATTAAAATCATCATGGATGGCTGTCTTATGACACGAACTTAGTCTGAAATATTTGTCTTAAGAAATAAATTCCTTACCCGGGCCCGGCCCTAGCCCGAATTTCAATTGCGCTTATCCACCCGAACCCAGCCCGGCCCCGTGCAGACCTCTACTGTATGTGTTAAATTCACACATAATTTTCTGTAACGACATGAAGCTCCGTAAAGTGAAATACGTAGAGAATACCATTTTATAAAAATGAAACTTCTATCGCAGTTCATCAATTGTCAAAATATACTTAAAGCTGCATTCAATAATATGATTTTCGAAAAAATATAGCTGTTATTGCTAAAAGATCGTGTCGGTATATTCATATAATGTATCGACCGTTCCGGTTTGTAAAATTTTCCATTTCGAATTCTGGTAATTTTCAGTATTTAATACTTACCTTTCTTGTACCGATCAGACTGGTGTAGTTGAGCTTCCATACTACAGGGGTTATTATGCTCCATCAACCATACAAATTAAGGCGATCGTAAAATAGCCAAACCAAACCACCCAATCTTAAAATCAAGGAAAAACTTACTATCAGTCATCATTTAAAATTAAAATAACCAATGAGTTAATTTTTCCCAGTTTAATCGACTCAGAATAAAATTAAGATAGTATATTACGGGTATTAGGAAGTTCCCAGATAAAACTTTGTTTTATTTGTATTTTGTCGCCTGTTAAAAATGTGTTTTTATAAATGAAAATATTACATTACATAGAACGCATCTTACTTCTTAGAACACTAGAATGCATGTTAAAATAAATCAAGTAATTAAAACAACAAAAAAAAACATTTTTATTCACCGGGTGTTTGTTTAAATTATACTATAAATTTCCTGTAAACTAAATTTGTCTAGAGATGAAGTAAGTACAGTGTACAGGTAGTAAAAATGTTAGTTTCAATAAATATGGTAGTTTTTCAAATCAATAACTATAATAGTATAATTTAAGCACATTTTTTTTTGTAATTATAAAAATAGACATAAATTACCATGAATATTTATTATGTCCAAAGTATCACTTTCTTAATATGCGAAATATGTTAATTACACCATAAAAAATACTGCTCACCGATTGGTTTTTTTAACCATTTCTTATTATTCCTTTGAAAATATGAGCTTAGCACCGATAGTGATCTTTGAAAGTTGTTGTAACAGTGTTTAAAGTCATTTATAATACCCAACTATTTTTCAATATATTAAGTGATGCATTTAAAAAGTTTTCGTATGCTTATCTCAAAGATATCAAAAATTGATATTATTAATTTTGGTACCAAGCTCATTTTGTATTGTATAATTTGAAAAAAAAACAATAAATTCGCTTAACATGACATTTTTTTTTAAATAAGTGTACATTTCGTTTACAAAAAAATATTATGTCATAACAATAAGTACAAGTCTTAAGCAAATATGTAAAAAAGACAATAAATTAATTTAATTTCAGCGACATAGATAATGTAGGGATAAGTTTTTTTATAAAAATGCCGTCTGCAAACAGTCAATATATTAACATTCTTAAAGTAACTTTTCGTTGAAATTGAACTTAATTATTGGAACTGAGAACACCCTGTATTTATTTTATTATATTTTGTGTGAAGAAACGCTCCTTATCATAAAATATGTTTTTGCAGTCGCTCATACTGTGTACATGTGGAAAACTTTTTTGATTGTACGTCAAAAAGATACATGAAATTAAGCATGTGGTGCTTGCTGGCTACCGCAACACTATGTAGAGTACATTTTATTTTCAAATGCAAGTCGTTCATTAAATGGATGGGTTCATTAATTATGAGTTTTTTTTTTGTTAGATACAAACACACCAGACCTATGTTTATACATTACTTATTCTTCGAAATTAATGATAACTAGTTACTTTTGAGTATAACGGTTCGATAGTAACTATAAATATTAACATATCATCAATTTTTATCAAAATAATATAAAATTAATTTATATATTAAAATATGATTTTGTCAATTTAAAGTTTGTAATGTCACTAAACTTTTATTCGAATTGTCGTTTCTTAAAATTATCTTTATAATTAATTAAAAACTATGATTGTTAAAACAAAATCACGAGTGTATATAAATATATTTTTTTTGTAGGAATATTGATTGAAATACTCGGAGGCTTAATACGAGATGAATGTTGAGTATTGAAGTTGATTGTTGATTTGTATAAAGAGTCCATATATAGTGTCCCGCCACAATAGGGGGTTGTAGAAAACATGACGTCACGAACTAACATAACACAAACACTTTTTGTAAGAATAAAACATTACTTCATCATACTTTGTCTAATAAGAATACCATTAATTAGTACAAAAGAGTGTTTTTTTAGTTTAGTTGCATTCGAAAAAAAAAATATTAAACTTTTGTGAATACATTTTGTATTTGGAGAGGAGGTATCCAGAAATAGTCAAAATTGTGTGACGTCATTTAAGAAAGACGAATTTAATTAATTTAACCACGAAGTCTATCGAAAAGTAATTCAATTAAAATGTTAATTAGGCATCAATTGAATTCAACATAGTATAAATAAATTGTTTGCTTTCCGATAACAATTATTGAAAAACAAATTTGAATTTCAATAGTCTCTATTTAAATTTGACCAAGGCTGCTTTAGTTGTACGACGCTAAAGTATACTTCATTTATGACTGTGTGTTGGTTGTAAAGCAGTGCGAATTTATTATCGATTCATAAATTTTAATTCATGGTTTTATTCTATTGCAGATGCCACGCTCTTCAACGAATTCATAATAGCATGCGGTCATACACACAACAGTTTATTTTCATTCATCTGCAAAAAGAAAAAAACTCAAGATAAAGCCATCGAGATCCACTATTGAAGACAGAACGAGAGAGGCATATTGTTTTTTTTTCTAATCGACACACGCCATATTTTAACTCACACTGTAATGGGATGGTGATAATAATAATTATTGTGGAAGATTTGTAAGACTGGCGCGCGTGATGCTTTCGATAATGCTAACTCTCGCCCGAGAATAGAATCTTGGACCACATGCCAACGCGGGAGACATCTTTAAGAATGAAAGAGAAAAAATGATTTAATTTTATTTAGAAATGATACATTGACTAGATTTGTCTCTGAACAATGGTTTTGAATGGATAAATTTCCAAAAAATACAATACGAAAATTTAAATCTAAATAAAAAAAACTGCTTAGAAAAAAAAAACATTTTTTTAAAGTTTGTTTTGAATTTATTTAATTGCTTCCGCTTGAGCTTCTGGGGATCAGAAATAAGTTGAACACATGTTTTTCAGATTTTACTTAATTTATGGTTAGTTTTGGTGACATAATATAGGTCAAACATTTGACAAATTAAATAATTAAAATTGTTACTAAGCTACAATCATGGCTATTGAATCGGATCCTTGTTATCCATTTTTCGTCCCTCCGCCATTTCCACCGTTTACGTCTTCAAGCGAAGAAAGGCTTTTAGAAGAAGATTACCAGCCAATATCAGATTTAGAACTTCATTTCAATACTTTGTTCATGCTGGAATCTGAAAAGGGCAGAAATTATCAAAATAAAAGTAATACATATGATCCAAATCCAAAAAATGAAGATGTCACGTCACATTTAACATTACTTGACGATTGCTCAGTAAAACAAAAAAAACTATGGACTGAAAAAGAGAATGTTATTAGTTCGTTTTGTAACAATGGCGTTGAACAAAATAACGGGACCACTTCTTGTATTGAAAAGAGTGCTGAAAGATCATCAAATATGAATATTCGTAGTGATAGTTTTACAATGTCTGAACTATCAACGTCTAGCTATACGACTAGCAACAACAATCAACACAGCTCATTTTCAGATTATGGATCACTAAAAAGTGCTTCATTGGAGGAGCCAGACTGGAAATATTACAGTGATGCCAATTTTACCAGATTGGAAGACAGGTACAATTGGCTGGATGAAAAATGTGAAAATAAAGAAGACGATGTATTTTTCGACAGCAACTTTACAGGAAGATTGACTCCCGATTCTATTTCCGATGAAGTCTTAGGCATTTCACACAAAACTCCTCTACCACCGTTGGAAACCGCTTTTTCTAAGCACTTTGGCAGGTTTTCAGAAAGAGATGCCTCCATTCCACAAAATGGATCAGTAACTTGCAATAATTTAGATCTTTATATTACAAACACTGAATCTAAACCTCTATCCATTGACAATTTGGACGGATATTGTTACCCAAATAATATACTTTTTTCAAATGAAATCAATAATAAAAATGATTTATCTGATAAGAATTCCGATTATTCAGAACTGTTCGATAAAATTGGTTACGATGGAAACAAAAAAGTTAATAATTTCGACAACGAAAAAAAAACAGCATTCACAGATGACAAATTGAGTTTTTTTGATGAAAAAAAAATAGCCAATAATTTGATTGAAGATTTAGACTCTCTGAATTATTATAAGCAAGATGATGAAAACTTAATTGGCTTCGAAGAATATTGCGAGCAGAAAGAATCCAGTTTTGAAATACACGATGGTGGTGACATTTTAAGCACGATTATTGAAGACGATGTTGGTGAATTAGAATCCCAAAAAGGTAAGAATACTTTTTTGTATTAACATTGATAAAAATCTTAAAGTTTTACAAGTGTATAGATTGTTAAGCCTTATTATCAATAAACCAGTTGAAAACAAGACGTATGTATAACGTTAAATGACCCTTTTAGGCTGGTCTTAGAATGATGACGCAAGCCATGTGCTTTAATAAAAGTGCAATTATGTGATTGAGATAGATTCTAATTGTCATTTTTTTTAAATTTAAATTAATAAAAAGTAATTCGAAACAATCTGAGAAAATATATTTTATATTTTCGTTGTGGTGATGTGCCAGGAAATATAAATAGTATATAAATTAAATGATATTTTTCTACACTTTAGATGAAAGAATATGCTTCTGGAAGGACTGCGAGATACATTTTCCGAATCAAACCACTCTAGTCGAACACATCGAGAAAGTTCATGTCAATACGTACAAAGGTAAATATTTCACATCGCTATAATTACCATTAGCAAATGATGAAAAAAGCTTTAATGACTGCTACTAGACAATTATTTCCTAGTTCAGTGTTCAGTGTTCTAGCCCTGTGCATATTATATAATTGTGAAATAATGACTGCATCTTCGTATAATGAAAATATCATTTCACCAATAATTATTGACAGTTACGTTCAAACCATTTCTACTCACTTGTTAAAATATTTTTGTATTCAAGGTTCTAAAATCTAAATTAACAAAAAGCTTTGATTTTAACCTAGTGTCAGTATTTTTGGTGTAAGATTTTTATTAATGGTTTCGAGTTGAAGTCTCGGCAAGGTCACTATTGTTATTTAAAAAAACCTTTGGTTTTTTGGGTATGGGTGTTTGTGATGTATTTTCTTCTCTCTAGCACTTCAAAATATTTGGCGCATTGCCTGTAATATTTGGCGCATTAGCTGTAATGCCAACTTTTAAATTTCAAAAAAACTTTGATATTCTTTTATCTAAAATACTGATACAAGTTTTTATTTTTTTAGGTGAAGAATTCAGCTGCTTGTGGTGTGCGTGTGCGAGGGAAACACGTCCATTCAACGCAAGATACAAACTTCTTATCCACATGAGGGTTCACAGCGGACATAAGCCGAACAAATGCGGGGTATGTACAAACTACTTACATTGCTATAATAATATACTTTGAAACTTAATTAAACGTATAATTTTGTAATTATTTTTATGATCTGTTGTAATCATTAAATTCTTGTGATCTTGATAGTTTTCAATGTAATGTTTACTGTTTACTTATAATATAAACTATATAAATATGCTCTTGGTCTAAATAAATAGCACAACATTTTAACAGACAAAATCTTTGTTTGTTTTTGTAATTCCTTTCAAATTTTATTATGAAGATTATAAACGGTTAAACTAAACAAATATATTTTTCCCCCAACAGTTTCCAGGGTGTGGAAAAGCATTTTCTCGGCTTGAAAACTTAAAAATTCACCGAAGATCGCATACAGGAGAACGACCTTACAGATGTCAAGCCCCGAGATGCTCCAAAGCTTTCTCCAATAGCTCAGATAGAGCCAAACACCAAAGAACTCATTTTAATGCTGTAAGTATGATTTTTTACGCCTGTAGTCGACTATTGGGAATGAACCAGGTCACTTTCTGTTACGTCAGCGGTTTTTGAGAGACGTAGGAACTAAATGGCCCGTGTACTGTGAATGCCTCTGAAGAGCGTTAAATTTGCTTTACTCTTCTTCTGATCGATGGGATTCCAGCGTCTCAGACGAACTTTGGCTCTTATTCATACGATGTACGTAAAGTGTTTGGTGGGTAACAGGACATTTCGGAGGTGCTGTTTGGCGGCATTATTTTGAAATAATATACTCTACACTATTCTACACCTTGCTGATGTAGAATAAATATATATCATTACTAGTTGAGACAGCATATCGTTAAACACTTATTTCAATAAAACTTACTTGTACAACATGATAAGAATTAATCAATATAACGCTTTTTTCAGTAATGATAATAATTTCATAAAGTTTATATTTAAATTAGAGAATTTTTAGCTGACATCTGTAAATATTATGTTGAAGCTTTATTAACACAATATTATTTATCCATGGTACATATTTACATAGGTACATACAAAGTAGGGCATCCAATCCCGGGATCCCGTTCAATTTTCTGATCCCGAAATCTCGGGATTGAGATGGCCGCGATTCCGGGATTTCGGGATTGAGAAATTTTGAGGAAATTCCGAAAATTTACACGAAATTGGCAAATTCAAGATTTATAATTCGTCGGCGAGCTAAAAAAAAAATGAGTTTCTGTGAGATTCTGGGAAAAAGTATACCAAATCGGAGATTTCAAATTCCTCGGTGAGCTAAAAAAAAAACGAGGTTCTGTGAGAATACAAGGAAAAAGTATAGCGAATTGAGGATTTCAAATTCCTCGGTGAGAAAATCTCAATCCCGGGATTCAAAATTAATCAATCCCGGGATTGGATACCCTAATACCAAGTGTATTACATTTATTAATTAGAAATTAGACAATAATTTTGAGCTGTGAACATAAAAATATTTCTATCTACCAATATATTATATCAAAAAAATATTTTGTATAGCTGATACAAAAGTAGATATTCCATATTATTTGTATATTGTAACTAAATAAATGAGCCGTTTGGTCAAATGATTTCACCTATAATTTATTGTGTTGTTGTTTTGCGCAATTATTGCAGAAATTTTTAATTAATTCATCTGTCTGTTACTTCACAGAGACCATATGCTTGCCAAATAGAAGGTTGCACCAAACGCTACACCGATCCATCAAGCTTGAGGAAACATGTGAAGAATCACTCTTCCCCTACCAGCAGGATCTCAACCAAATTGATTCAAGAAACAAGAAAACCAGGAAGCTACACGCCAGAAACACCACCACGAAACTTTCAAAGTCAACGCAATTCTAAACTAGTGACGATAGCGGTTCAACAAAAAATTAAAATGGACCGGATAACAAATAGCACAAAACAAAGCGCGAGTAATTTGAAAACCATAATTGGATTAAGAAGTAGCAAACGATTAAACAATATTGAAGAAGAATCAAGAAGACAAAGTAGCAAAAGAATGAAAACCATCCAAATTAGTACATTTCCCTCAAACAGCGAACAAGAAGACAGTTCAAACTTTTTAGATATATCTGAAGCAAGTAGACAAACTTTATCTTCTAATATGAATTCTGTTAACTTTGGAGATGTATCCAGTTTAAATAACGCTGAACACTGGAGTGCAGATAGAAGAGAAAGAGGGGGTAAATTGAATGACCGGTACAGTGCATCTACCAATGTTTTTGATCAAGACGGAACAGATTTTGATCAATACGTGCAAGAACAGTTTAATATTGGATACTTCGAAGAAAGTTTTTCGTGAATTTAGATTCTTTTTAGTTGTTACCCATAGTTGATGGAAAAAAAAACTTTAATGGTGACCAAGAAAATGTGAAATTATGAATAAAAGTTACTTTTAGAAATTAGGTATAACACATAAAATCATTTCTTCATTTTAGTACACATTTAATATATAACTATAGCTATGCGTTTTTAGAATCCTGTATAATATATTACATAATAATCGGAGTAGATTCATTTTTTATTTGATTTTTGCTTTAAAAAGTTTTGGTCGGCGTGCAATAGTGTTTTTATTATATCATATTACAAAATATTGCTTTTTTTTCGAAATAAATATTATATAATAATCTCATTAAGTCAATTTATTTTTATTATTCTAGACACATGGCTAATAAAAACTGTATAAAGTAAAAACCTTCAAATTAGATATCGTAGAGTAATTTATACATATGTTGTTAAATGTTATGACTTTTGGAATATTATCTTTTTTAATTCAACCTGACAGTACACGATATATAAACAATATTGATTTGGATAAATATTTTATTATAATATGTAATGATTTATGTTTGTTAGCATTAAATAAAAATAATGCCAACCGAAATAATACAACTATTTGTGATACTTTTGTTAAATCGTTTCAGCAATGTGTTTGTAACAAATTTAGTTTATCCATCTATGTTTGACTTTATAAAATTATTTTTGTACAAATTAATATAATTATATTATATTTGAAATTGTGAAAATTATAAATACTTTTCGACTTTCAATATGATCTCAGGTTTTTAGACTTACGTAACATTAATTTAACTGTAAAATATTTTTTAAAAATCTATTTACGTTTTTGTAAAATGCTTTTTCTTTGGAATTAACACGCTTATTTTAATAAATAAATTTTATTGTTGCCTAATTTGTATAGGAAAAATAACATGAATCTCAAAATTATAGATCTCATTATTAAGGGACCAAAAATGTCTAAATTAAGTATTTTGTGTGTAAAATTAATTAAATGATATGTTTATACCTAGAAAATTAATAATTTACTTGATCTCTTAATAAATACGACGAACTCCATATTAATAATTTATGCTTCCGTGTAAAATCAAAATTTGAGAGAGGTAAAAGAATACTTCCTTCACTGTACGTGTTGCTATTATATTTTTAAGCACTATTTTTAGTAATATATTTGCTGGAAGAGATTATATACGTCAATTCTGGGACTTGTAAACAAATAAGATAAAGTTAGCCAATATGACGTCACACATTAAGCGCGAAGAGCCTTGTATTATAATAGTATTATTTGTGACGAAATATGTCACAAAACTAATACAGTGAAACCCCAATTTCATTGTCAAATAAAAAGTGTAAATAAAGAGAAAACTTAGATTAAAGTGTAAAATTGTTTTATTTAAACAGCTTGATTTACTTATTTACGTCATTAAAGATGGTAAAATAGCTTTAAATACCTCATTTTTTATGTGTTTATTGTATTTTTTAAATGAAACGTGAATACAGAAACCTCACGCAAATAGCGGAAATACGTGAATTCCGGACACGTTCAATTGGGGTTCGCTATATCATATTATATTTAAAAATTACCCGTACAAGATGAGGTGAGTTGTAGCGGTCAAATAAATTTTAAATTGTATATCACTAATGAACGACCTTCTACATACGATATTGTAAATAAACAAATATCGAATGTATAAAAAAAACTTGTTAAACCAATTGTACAAATGAATGAAAGTCAGTGCTTGGATATTCATTAAACTTATAAATTTACAATTATATTATCATTAGTATTGTTGAAAATCGCATGTTTTTAAATTTTTATAAAATTTCTGTACAGAAGAATATTTTTACCAATAAAATTTATTTTTGAATCAAATTGATATTTTTAAATAGAGTACTTTAACACAAAAACAAAATTTTATACATAATATTTAAACACATACACCTAACATAGAGCAGGGATGGCGAACCTACGGCGCACGTGCCCGAGGTGGCACGTTTGAGAATTTGGATAGCACGGAACGATTTCAAAGTTCAAAAAAAAATAATTAAATAATCCGTGAATTGTTAATTTATTCCATTTTTATTCATTTTCAAATGATTCCTAAGATAAACGACAATCGTTTCAAAATTTTTTTTTTTTCTAAGTTATTAAAAAAATACTGCCTGGGCACGTCACACAATCGAGAAATAATATTTGAGGAGTTTTGGCACGTGGACCCAAAAAGGTTCGCTATCCCTACCGATTCACTCGAAACTCCGTCAGCTTTTTTTCTAATCCATAGCCGCTTCTGATTTAGAGCATATGGTCTCATATTGAAAATACCTATATAGTAGTTTTTACAAGAATTGCGTATTATTATTTAGTTGCAAAATCTCACTTGTTTCGAAAGGAGTATAGATAGAAGGATAGGGCTAGGACAGGACTAGTCATCAGAAGTATTTCGGATTAGAAGGGTGCACGGCGGACCCGAGCTGACAGCCTAAAAAGATAAACAAAATATTTTATTTATCGTCTATTTATTTTGCTACGAACTATAAGATTCATAAAACTTCTATTCATTCTCAAAATTACCATAAAAAAACTAACTAATCTGATGATCTTGGTGAAGATGCTGGCCTCTGTCGTGTATTGAAAAAAGCTGCCGATGGATCTACATGCCAGTCCCGGGCAAAGTCAATATAAAATTAAGATTATAACATGTTTGAGATCCTAAAATGAGTGTTTGCAATGTCGTTTCTCTTTGAATTGATGACAACGACTATGAGTTCATTCAGTAGATTTAAATCTCTTTTTCGAATAAAGTAGGGATATGAGGAGATAGCTTAGTCAAATAACGTCCCATTTTCAGGATCGGATGGGTAAGAGAGAATCCCGATACCACATATCCATGCCATCGAACACAAATTCATAAATCGATTAAAGAAAATAATTTATAAGAGTATGCAAATTGGGACTTGAACCCGTGAACACTAAATCAATTGAGTCAGTGCCGGTGGCCACTAGGGTTGCCAACCGTCCCGAATTGGCCGAGATCGCACCAGAATTTTCATCGCTGTCCTGTATACCGGGTGAACGCTAAATTGTCCCGGAAATTTAGAGAAAACTATTCCAAAAGTACTTTTTTTATTGAAATTGACATCGCGTGAACCCTTGAACGATTTTCCAACGTCCATTCCTTCCTCCACTACTACTTGGACACGTCAGTCTGTGAGCTTTTTCATACATAAATAGTTTCTTCAAAAAACTAGGTAATGGCTGACTGATAATCATGATGATGATTCAATTTTGAGCTTTTTGTCCCGGGATTTGTCCGGGGAAGACAGAGCAAGTTGGCAACCTTAGTCTAGAGGTCGAGGTAGTTTTTCGATGTAACCGAGACTTAGAAGTCAAAGTTTCAAATTGAATTATTTTTCATTTTCTGTGTCATATTTAAATTGATGATTTTTTAAATCTCACATTGGAGGTGTTCACGCGAAATCGGTTCTGATGCTAATAGATAATTGTGAACTAAGAATACAAAAGAGTGTTTTGTATTTATTCAAAGCTATTTTTGTCAATAATGAAATCAAAGTTTTTTTCAATAATTTTTAAGTACTCGGAGAGCTCGTAATCATTTAAATCAATCTTTAAAAGTAAGAGTTTGCATTTTGCGCAAAGTTTACAAATACAATTATAATTAGCTTGGATGCTATCTCTTTGAGTTCAACACCGTATTATCAGCACAGTAACAGAAACATTCACAATTTTTTAATCGCCGCAAATAAATCTAAAATATCCACGTGAAGAGGAGAGTCGATGATTTCTGAATAACTCGAAAATAATATAGAGGTAAGGAATAAATTTAGCGTAGGACGAACAATTTTATATTAGATTATTAGTATTTTTCAAAAAATATTCGAAAAATCAACACTTTCGTACACTTTTAAGTGCATAGAAAGGCGAAAAAAACATTGTTGATAAAACATTCGCTTAACCAAAATCTAGGTAATAGTTGGAGCAAAAATATCACAAACGGATGGTGGAACTTTAAGTTCTTAGTTGAATAAAATATAGTTTAATTCGGTATACAATTATGATCGCTTATATTCAAGGATGCAGTATTTCCAACTAATAAAATACAGATAATATATTCGTGGAGTTATAGAGTCGTGGTATTTTTGGAAGTGTCGTAGAATTCCTTTGTAATGTAATGTAGTACATGAATAATGAATCAATAGGGATCTTGTATTAACCGGAAAGTATTTTAATGTATGTATTTTTCTCGTTTTTTTTATTGAACTCCTGACAATCTTTGCAAGATTTTCATACGGCATCCAATTTATATATACATATATAATATGTTATGTATACAAAATACTAAAACAAGATTTCAACAACAATGTTTTTCATCTGGCCTCCCAATATGTCAAAAAAAAACATCCAGCTGTTTCTTGACAATTTCGGTGGCCACTGATCTAGAGAATTCTCATCTGCACACTTCGTTGTGAACTAAGCAAGAAATAAAGTCTACAGTTTCTTCTAAGACACTCCGGGTTAAAGAAATAATTGCCGAATATAGTAAATGGATGGGAAATAGAACTTGGTGGATGTGCGCAAATTTGTTAGATTATTGGTCAACGCTGCCAAGCAAGATTGTGGATCAATTTCAAACGACTCGACAGCCATGGCTTGTATGTATTAAATACAAAAGTAATTAGAAATCCTACATTTTATTTCAACGGACTATACGATAGATATTATCTTAATGCATCAAAAGTTTTGAAAACACATCTTTCCTCTATCACTAAGTGAGTTCTAAAATCTGCTTAATCTGTAAGTATTATTATAAACATTTCTCAGCTGTACTTTGTATATAAGCTTGACAGTTCTAAGCAGAAGTCAGTCAATCTTGTTCTGTGATCAGCAACAAGCTTCTCTAGGCATCTCATCCATCATGAGGGCCTTTTTCCTATTGACTTTCTTAAGTAAGTAGTACATTTTTTTGTAATTTATTCCAGAATCAATAGTCTTTTAGATGATTATTATTATGTATCTTCTTATATTCGAGTATATTATAAACGAAGTTTAAAATCACAAATCTGTAAAAAAATAGATTCCGTTCCTGTAGCAGATCTATGAACTTCATGGGCGTCCTGCCCTATTCAATTAGGCTATAAGGGTCTCGATTCCTCGAACAAACTATGTCAAACATTGATAGAATATTTAAAGCGAATTATAAATTTATATCCGTGTGTTTTAGTGTTTTTCCACACATATCTTAAAAGATTCTAAAAATGTGGCGTAGATAAGTCACTCCTTCTCCCTATATTTCTATCGTAGTAAATACGATTTTTTAGTAATAATACTATATTTCTCTACAAACTCTAGTTATAGACATTGAGTTCATTTAACATTAATAATGTAAATTTATTTACTTCAATCACAAAAATCAAATACAATTTACGATGTATATTTATCACAACTTCCAACGAAATCACATTATTTTATTTTGCCAAAAACACAATATATCGATACCTTAGAAAGAGTTATGAATAAAATCAATAACAAAGAAATTGATAATAACTATTTTTATACTATTGAATGTGTTATAAAATTTTAATTTGACTTATTAAATCTTAATATTATCAACATTCATTTTCCTCCTCAGCAAAATTACTATATTTAAGACTTAACTGTCATGATAATCATAAGAGTTTTCATTAATCTTTGTTCTTTTTTTCAGCCGTGGCAGCTCTAGCGAAAGCTGGATCTAACCAAAAACAGGAATATCGCGCAAGGGATATCAAGAATGTCAATGGGGAATCCAGCACCAATTCCTATGATGGTATTAATTCATATTTACCAATAATAATGAAGCATTGTCTTAGTTTACATCATTATCGCTTATGAGTCGTTTGTTTATACTTGTAATATTAAGTTCATTTAATGTTTAGTCTTGCTTCATTTTTTTAAATAAATTTAGACTATGACGAATGTGAAAGGTTTTAATTTTCAAGTGTCGAAAACTTCATGAATTATATTTTTTTAATTAGCTCCATCATTCTGCTAGTCGTCCAAGACATTTCTAAATAATTGGGATCGGCGTGGATAAAATTTTTTACATTGTTTTGAAAGTCGTAATTTTATAAATATTTATTATTTATTTTAGATTGGAAATCTGGATATGTTTACTCATACGATGTAGAATCCCGTACTCTTACTTCTTTGAAAGACGACCAGCAGTGGGCTGGTGTTCTCTTGAGAGCTCGTTTGGTTCTCTACGCTCAAAGCGAGGGACGCCTTCTTGGAGCTCTCCAACACGCCCAGTACGCTCATGTTCACCAGAGATTGGCTCAAGGTGCCCAAGGACCTCTTCCTGAGGCAAGTGTCTCTTTCATATTTTCTGGATTAATTTATTCACTCATTACATTAAATTATTAATTAATGTTTTTCTTATATTAACAGCATCTTGAATACCAATCATACCCTGGTATTGAGCGTCCATTCTTAGTGCACATGAATGGTGGTCTAGTAGACAAGTTGGAAGTTAGTCAAGAAATGGGAATCCAAGAGGAAAATCTTCTTAAGGGATTATTGGGTTCGCTGCAATACGACACCAGCAGCAGGCACTTGGTCAACTCTAAAAACGCTTTCTTGGATGAGAAACAAGCTAGTGGAGTTTACCGTAAAATGGAAACTGACGTCACTGGAAAATGCAAGGTAAATTGATGGCATTATTTATCGAGAAAATTCATAATACTGTTTGTGTTAATAGTCTTATAAGCCAAGTATTAATGCGGCACTTGACAAAATGATACTGATTACATATTTGACAATAGTAAAAAAAATACTTATAAAAAATAAATCTGACTGGTCACTCAAATCACTTTAGTGGCTACGGTTACGGACCATAATGCTTTAAGTGATCGTCACATATTGATTAAACCCTAATCATTATACAATGCCTTACTATACACACACCTTTTTGGAAAATATGTTTTTTCCACAATATCAAAAATAGTTGCCTATTACTTAACTTGAATGTTTTTTTTATCCACAGACCTTGTATACCGTCGCTCCACTGCCTTTTGATGAAGCCCAGAGGTCTTTCTGGCTCGCTCCTTTCTTGGAACTCGGCTCCCAAAAGCCTGGGCAATTGCTTGAAATTACCAAGACCAAAGATTATTCTGATTGTGACAAGAGGGTAGCTTATCACTTTGGAGTCCCACAAGGCGCTCATTGGAAACACGCATCTGAAAGCGCTGATAATTTTATGAGCGTGAGTTATTGTTAAAAGCACTTGCTGCTCTGATTTAACAATTTTACAAAACATTTTAACCTTAAAATTATGCTAAAGAAAAAAACTAACTTTAATTTACTTAAATTTGTACTTGCAGAGGTCCACTGTTTCCCGCATCATCGCTGATCGTTCAAACAATACCATCTACTCCGCCCATGTAGCCACCATGGTCTCTGCCAGTCCTGTCATGTATGGACCTTCTTTCGAAAGTGCTACCGTCTACAGCAGTGTCAACGTTACGCTGTCTGCTATCAGCTCCGGAAACAAGGAATCCTTTTCCGCACCTTCGCCAGCTCGTCGCTCCAATAGTCTCATTTATAGCCTATCTTTTTCCTCGAATGAGGGTTTTGAATCACAGGCCGATGGCAGCAAAGCATACAGAAGCAAAAATGGACAGCAAGACAGGAAAAACAATAACTATCAAAAACGATACGATCATAACGATAATGATTACCAACAATATGGTGAATACCAACAAAATCAACAAAGTCGTAGGAACAAGAGGTATATATACTGCTATAGATTATTCATGACAAATAATTAACTTTGAATCATTTATTGAACAAATTTACCAAATAAAGTAAAATATATATTTGCGCGTTCATAAAAGTCATATATATTTAAATTCATATTATAAAATAATAAATAAATAATCATGAATCAAAAAGTATTTATATAAAGTCGTTATAAAAATTTTCACATGAAATAAAGAAATTCGTTTTTTTAGAGCTGCCGTAAAAGACTTCGAAAATCAGTCGGATAACCAATACAAAAATGAAGACAACAAAAACTACATCCAAAATAAGATGAATCAAAATGAACATAGAAACCCGTACTCCGATTCATCAAGCTCATCCGACTCCAGCTCATCCGACTCCAGCTCTTCCAGCTCTTCCTCTTCGTCTAGCTCTCAAAGTTTTGACTCTTGGGAAGAAACACCCAACATGGACTCTACTCCTATCACTTTGATGGATCAAACTCAATTGAAAGAACACCAGGGAAAGAACTACATTCAAGAATCAGTTAGAATCGTCAACGAAATAAGCCGCGAGTTGGAAAATCCCAATGAAATGCTTGAAGCTGGAACTGTTACCAAATTTAACAACCTTGTAAATTTCTTAACATACATGAACCAGAAGCAGATGCAGGAAGTTTTTCAAGCTATTCAATCATCTGGCCATGTTCGTCAATCTGGCAATAATTTGGCTTTTAAAGTATACCGTGACGCCGTAGTTCAAGCCGGAACTCAACCCGCATACGCTCAAGTCAGATTCTGGATCGAAAATGATATCATTAAGTCCGAAGAGGCAGCTCAAGTCATTTCCACTCTCTCTAAGACCCTACGTTACCCAACCAACGAGCTCATGAGTGACTTTTTTAAATTTGCCACTTGCTCTAAAGTCCGTCAGCAGCCTTTCCTTAACTCCACCGCTCTACTTGCTGCCACTAGTTTCATCAACATGGCTCATGTTGACAACAAAACTGCTCGCAACTACTACCCAACCTATACTTATGGTCGTTTGGCCAACAAAAACTACCAAATCGTCTCTAACGAAGTACTCCCGTGGTTTGAACGTGAGTTGAAAAATGCAATCGACAAGGAAGATAGCCACCAAGCTCAAGTTTACATCCAGGCCATCGGAAACTTGGGTCACCCCGCGATTCTTGGAGTTTTTGGGCCATACTTGGAAGGCAAACATCACATTAGTACATTCTTACGCACTCACATGGTCATGAGCTTCACCCAACTTGCTCAACTATATCCCTCTGAATCCAGATATGTTCTCTTCAACATTTACCAGAACCAAGGAGTTGAATATGAAGTACGCGTCGCTGCTGTATTCCAATTGATGAAGGCTTCTCCATCTGCAGATATGCTTCAGCGTATGGCTCAATCAACTCATACTGACTCCAGCTACCAGGTCCGTTCTGCTATCCAATCAGCAATCAACAATGCTGCCTCCCTTCAGGAAGCTGAATACCAAAACCTGTAAGTTTATCAAGTAGAGTAACTATTTTACGTAACTTAATTGATTTTATACAATCCTCAACTAGACATCTTCAAAACAAGTAATCTTATTGTATAATTTATTTTATTATTGATTCTGCATTCTTTACAGAGCCAGCAACGCTCAATCCGCCCAGCCAATGCTCAATGACAAATACTACGGTTTTCAATATTCAGCCAAATTCTTAGAAGATTATGAATCTGAAAACAATGATGTGAATGTTGGATTTTTCCATGCCCTTGGGTACATCGGAAGTGTTGATAGCATCCTTCCCAAGAGCTTCGTTTACACATTGAAGAGCAAACTTGGAGGACGGATGAAACCATCAAAGGTAATTATAACACAATGAATCTTCAATATCAAACCCGTTTAAAATTATTGGTAATCTTAAAAAACTTAAAATTATTATTGTACCAATTCCTTAATATTTGTATTCAGGTTGCTGCAAGTATCTCAAGCATCAGCCAGTTTTATGAGTTGATCAAAAACCAAGCTAACCAGGATCAAAAATACCGTTCTTCTTCTTCCTCTGCCTCTTCGTCGGGAACCGCGAAATTCACTGCAGAAGATATTGCCAAGAACCTTAAGATCGTTGGTGACGCTCAAGAGCCCATTGAAGCCAACTTCTTCCTGAAGCTCTTTAGCCAAGAGAGATTCTTTGCTGTTGGAGAACAATTCATGCATGATCTCCCTAAACTTTCTCATGAATATTCCAATCAACTCAACAAAGGTTTCGCATACAACTACACCAAATTTTTCAACAGCGAAAATATTGAAATTATGTTCCCAATGGCTATGGGTCTACCATTCGTTTACACATATAAAAATCCTGTTGTTATTAATCTGAATGGCCAGGTTAAAGCTAAAATCAACGCAGAGTCTGAAAGATTCTTCGGAATCCCTAAATCCGTTAATGTCACTGGAGAATACCAATTCCTATTGGCTTCCGAATTCGACGGAAGAGTAGGATTCTATTGCTTTTTAGGAAACAAATTTATCAACACCGGAATCCTTCGCAAATACCAGGTTAACATCCCATTGAAGTTCGAAGCTGACATCGATTTTGTCAACAAGAACTTTGGTATCGCCATGAGCCCACTCGACCACAACGAGAAAACTGAAATCTTCCATCACAGCTTGACTCCTTACACAGCAATTTACGAAAGGGACTTTTCTATCGTTCCTTTGTTGCACAAGGGCACTAAGGTAGTCGCAAAATCAAATCCTGAAGTTCATTATAAACGCGACTTCGGAAAACAGAGTACCGGTATGGTTTTCCAGGTTGAAGCCGTCTATGATAATAAGCCTTATAATATGTACCCGTTCTTGCGGTCCAGGCAAAACTTCATTTCAAGCTTCATCCACCATGACGTAGAAGACCAATTTAACGAAAGATCTTACTACTCCGTGACATACGATGCCAAACAGTCTGTTAATAACAAGATGGTCTTCTATTTCTCTTACGGTAAGAATTATTTCTTTATTCAAGTTATTCAGCCAATTTTGCTAGTGAAATAATTAATTTATGCATTTGATAATATTTTTTATTGCAGATACCAACAAAGAATTTCAAGAACAAAAAAACAAGGGAGCGTGGACCCAGGAAAGTCAGAGTGGAGCATGGAAATCTCCCTCTGAAGTAACCAAAAGCTACCCAGACAACAAGGTTGATAGCCAAAGACGTCGTCAAGAGATGCTCCAGAAGGTTTCCATCGGAGGATCACGTGCTCAGCTCATTGATATTGGCTTTGAATTCATTGGACAAAAGAAGGCACAATACGTCGCCACTGCCGCCTTCTGCAGCGGACAAGCCGACCAGCAACTTCAATCTATTATCTACTTTAACAAAGTCTCAGTTGATAACAAACCCTTCTTCGTCTATGGCGCTGCTTCTGCTAAAATGCCGAACGCACCCTTGTTCAACTTTGAGAAAGCACTGAGCTACGAAACCTACTCTGATTTCCAAGCCGAATTCAATTTTGGTCAGAAACAGGAATCCTGTGCTTCCGTCAACATCCATGGAAAAATGGAACAGACCCAGGAACGTAAGCAGTACCTTCGCGAATCTTCAATGGCTAAATTGTGCGCAGAACAAATGAAACAGGGTAACTTCTTGATGCCGGCTTGCGAAAATGCCACAATCCACGCTAACACCATGGATTACTTTAAATTCGAGGCTACCTACAAGAATGTCAATAGTGAAGCCAAAAACCTGACCTACCAGATCTACAACTACGGTCGATACTTGGGATACTTCAACGTCGAAGAAAACTGGGTTAATCCTCAGGGAAAACAAAACAAGATTGAGCTCGAAGCTCGTGTCTATCCAGATTACCACGCATGGAATGTTTCAATCAATACTCCTGTTGTTGATATTAAATTCAGCGACTTACCTTTAAACGTTTGGGTCAATTCTGTCATCGCTTTTCACCCCGACATCTCCGTCTACAATAGATTGTCGAACCAGGCTTTTGGATACCAATACAACCGTAAGTTTAGTTGATATCCATTTGAATTCATTTCAACGAAATAATCTTTACGTACTGTCTATTTTTTACTTCCTCGTTAAAAAACTTATTAATGAAAGATATAAGTAATTTTAATAATATTTTTATTTTAGCATCTTGCGCCGTTGATTCAAACAAAATTAACACATTCTCCAACAAGACCTTCGAATACACCGTTGATGATTGCTGGCACGTTGTTATGCAGAACGGATCTCAATATGGACCCAGAGGAGTGGAGTCTTATGTACAACAGTCCGCTGTTCTAATTAGATCTTTGGGAGATTCTAAAAAAGAAGTTCGTGTCAATTACAGGTAACAATTACTAACAAAACAAAATTTTGATTTAGTTAAGCTATCGATAAAATAATTAATATTCTAAAACCGTTCTGATCCGTTCGTTTTCATTGCGAAAAATTTACCAACATACCAGTTTTTTGCAAATTCCTGGCGTTCATATTCAATATGTTTCTGGATTCAAATAAAAAACTGTACTTTGTTAAACTATATTCCGATGTCAAAAAAGAATCACTCTGATAATAAAAATATTTTTTTTGCTTGGCTTTTAGGACTCAATTTGGAGAACAGATCACCGTCGAACTTCAACAGAACAAATTGACCTTCAATGGTAAACAGCAATCTTTGTCTTCTTCTTACATCTCAACCTTCTGGGACAGTCAAGGAAAATATGAACTCTTGAGAGCCTGGTCCCTTGCCAGCGGTGAATACTTCGTTGACATCGATAACGGAAACCTTCGTGTCATTTTCGATGGACAACGCCTAGTTCTCCAAGCGTATGATGACTCTTACCGCAACACCACCAGCGGTCTATGCGGTGCTATGAGTGGTGAAAGAAATGACCTTCTCGCTCCAGGAAACTGCTTCTACCGTGATGAATCTCACTTTGCTGCTTCATACGTTGTTCCTCAACAGCAATGCAGTGGACGTTCTTTGAGATTGCAGCAAGAATCACAGCGTTCTGTTTGCATCCAGCGCGACTACTACTACCCCGCTATCTACAACACTCACTATTACAGCGAGAACAACCGTTATGACAATAACAATAATAATGATAGGTCTTCCAGCAGCTCCTCGTCAAGATCTTCTTCTTTCTCTTCATTGGAGAACAGTGAATTTTCTCGTCAGCAAAGTGAGAATGGACGCAATGATGGAAAACAGTCATTGAGAAATGTCAAGTTCTTTGGAAAGCAACAGCAGCAAGGATCAGAGCCTTTACGCCAAGTACAATTCTTTGAGCAAAACGGAAAGATCTGTATCACCTACCGTAGCCTTCCAGTCTGCGGAGAGAACTCCAAGCCTGAACAGGAGACTCAAATTCAGGTAAGCTTAAGAAAAATCATATATTTTCTGTATCTGTATACAGTCAATATTTTAAGAATACACAGTAAATAACATTTCAAAACCACCTTTTAAATGTATCATTTTTATCATTATTTTAGGTCAACATTGCATGCCAATCCAACAAAGATGATCACTTCAGAAAGTTGAAACAACAGATCAGAGATGGAAAGAACCCTAAGATCGATGAGAACCGGTACAAGCCCAACGGCCAGGGATTCTTCAAAGTTCCAACATCCTGTGAAGCTTAAAAAATACTCCATTGTTACATTGACCAATGACCGCCTTATTACCTGACCCAAGCGATTAGCGATTAGCAGACAAAATATCTGGGCTTTTACAAATAATTGGCATTGAAATAAAATATTTTTTCATTTCATATATATAATGAAACTCTTCAAATATTTTATTTTTTCTGAAAGTATAACCTCATTAAACAAGACACTAATTAAACAATACAAATAGTTTAATGATGAGCACACATTGAAAATCTTTTTTTAGCCAGTGCTTCATTACATTTGGTTCCACCTCTCTGCTGTATAGTATAAACTTTATACAATTTAAGATCTTAATTGCCATGATTTATGTACAAAAATCACATATTTCTCAAATTAGAAAACTTTGATAATTTATTTTCATATTATATTATTCGTCAATGAAATATATTATTTGTAATATTCCTGATATTTAAACAAATATTGTAGTAGACAATTAATTAAAAAATAATATTTGTCACAATAAGACCACAATTCAAAAATTATGTGTGTATTTTACCACGAAGTATTTAAGCAAAATTATATATAATATTATACATACATAGATTGAATTAAATAAAAAAACTATTTATTACTTTTGTCTTTCATTTCAATTTATAATTATTTAATGTATCACAAATAAGAACCACATTATACTGTATTTCCTCTAGATAGAGTTAAAACATGTCAATAACTCAAAATTTCATATAATACTAATCTCGATCGAGTCTAGGCTATTTCAGTTTATGTTCAAACTGATAACCAACTACAATATGGGTGTCCAACCGGTAGGAAATACATACTAATACACTTACACATTCTGTGTATTATACACAAAGTGTATCAATGTAGTAAAACGGCAAACTTATAAAAATTTTACTCTAGATTGCGATCGGCCGGTCGATCCCAAAGCAAAATTTAGTCGATTCCGAAAGCTTCTGCGAATTTCAAAAAAAATATATAAAATATACAAAAATACAAAAAAATAATTATTTTGTAAGCACATACCTATCGAATGCTATGTATTTCACATTTAAGGAAAGCAGCCTTAAATATATTTTCTTATTAGAATCATATTAGAAGTCGATCGCGAGAAAAGTTAAGTGTGAAATGTCAATCCCAGGGCAAAAAAGTTGTGGACACCCTTGAACTACAATAATAGCGAGTGGTTAAAAAAAGAGATGTTTTCAACTTGGAATATCGTCCCTGTTACGAGAACAGTGGTTAGGTTACAAAATGATATATTAGAATTAAGCATTTTTTTTATTAAATATTTTTTTTCTCATACAATTGAGAGCATACTAAAAACGAACATTTTTAATTGATTCCACACATCAATGTGCTATTTCATTAATGGAACGCCATTACTGTACTGCCTTATTAAAGCTTTTTGTAACAAAGATGATGTCTTGCTTAAATTCTTGGGAAACAATATCAATACTTAGTAGGATGCATTAAACAAAGTAAATTCAGTACGAACGGGAGGAAAATTCTATCAGGCATTGAAATGAGAGCGTATGCCAAATTTACAAAGCTTTGGAGAGGTTGATAAAGAAAACATTGAAAGAAAAAGAAGAAAAAGAAAATATCAATATCATTAGCCACAGCACGACTGTTACTTTTGTTAACACAATATTGGAGTACAATGACCTATGGGTACTTGAATACAACCAGTGGCGGATTACCCTATAAGCGAATAAGGCGCGCGCTTGAGACCTCCGAATCTTAGGGGCCTCATGGTAAACGAACAACAAGATAAAAATTATATCCTTCTTTGACGATAACGAGTCAGATGATGCAACAGTTTTTATGCTCACTATCAAAACATTAAACGAAGGCCTGAATAATTGGCAAATCTTTTCCTCGATAGTTGAACATCGACGCTTAAGATTTCAATGCTGCGGCGCCACTTTATAGCAGAGTCATGCAATGCATGATGGCCCAGAGTAAAGGGGGTCCAAATTTCTACACACACTTAATTCTGTTTTACATGGTTTTGAAACAACACGGTCCACTAAAAAGAACTAAACTAACACGATTCCCAGAAAATAAAAATACAGGATCGGACAACAAATTTCCTAACGACCATAAATTCAACTACACAAGATAGTTATAACAAACAAAAGGTTTCATTAGATGCTAATACATTAGAATTAGACGTGCCGATGAATGCGATGTATATCCAGTCCCCGTATATAATTAAGTAGCGATGAACAGTATAATTTATTCATGGCAATAATATTGAGTGAAATTTACTTATCGAGTCATCATTATAACTTTTTTTAACGATTTTCTATCCCCCAGAATTGTGATATTGTCAAATAATATGGTTTTTTTAAATGCAAGGCTCCAATCTTAAATTTTTATATGAATTCTAACACACTATTTTACACGGTTTTTTGTGGAACGTATCTCCGTGTAAAAAAAGTGCACCCAATATAACAAATTGCGTTTGGGGGGGCTTGCATGACGTTTGCATAAGGGCCCTAAATTTCTAGCTACGCCACTGTTCCAATGGAAACTGTTTGTTTCAATTTTAATAAGTTTCCATTGGAATGATGAATAAAAAAAAAATAAGATGCATAATAAATCAAAAAGGTCGAAGTAGTCAATTTTAGCAGTGATTAATGAAAATAAAGCATTAAGCAAAAAACAACAGCTTGAAAATAACATTAAAAAAACATAACACAAATTGAAAACAAAATATTAAAATAATAAGGCAGACATATGCAAAAAAAATATTGCTTAAAACCACGAATTGTTGGTTCGAGGAAGTTGGAAAACCACTCTTATCGTATTACTTTTTTTCCAATCGTTAAATGTTCTTAGAAATGTACAAATTAATTTAAAATAAGATTAATTGCTACTTTCAAACTAAAAAAAATATGTACATAAGTAAATTTCTTTAAATGAGCAACTAACAATACAAAATAATTTTATATTGCGTGCTAGTATCGGCGCGCTAATATCCCGAGCGCTTATGTCGGGGTTATACTGCGCTTAAGGCTAAAATAGGCATTATCATTTGACCTATAAATTAATACAGTACTACGGTCTTGGGATTTCCCGGAGCATGACAATTTTATGAATCGTGTCCCGGGACTTGAAAAACGCCGAACGTTCCAAAAATCATTATATACATTTTAAATTTGGTCTAATTTTCAATATCAAATTACTGGTATTTGCTGCTTGGAAACATTTAGGTGAATGTAATACTAATAGTAATCTGCTTTCGATTTCTGGTAAGAGCTTGGTAAGAGTTTATTTTTAGCGATAGGTCGGGTCTGGATCAGGGGTGGGCTGGAGGGGGCTCGGAGGGGGCTCGCAGGGGCTCGCGCGAGCCCCTTGTTAAACTATACTAAGGCCGGCGAGCCCCTTGTTAATTTAAGAGAAAACCATATTATCAGATCAAATTAGTATATAACTGCAATTTCTAGCTTACATATTATCTACGACAGCTTCAGTATATTACAGGAGAACATTTTTGGCTATTTAGATTGACAAGTTTGCGGTAAATTGCATATTGTCACATATTATAAGTGAATTAAGTATTGACAAACGATTACTTATTTTAGTATTGCATATAAATGCATGGGAGGGATAAAAAAATCATTCCTTCCCCAGAACACCGACAATTGCTTTGAGATTAAGCGAGTCCCTTGTTAACGTATTGGCAGCCCACCGCCGGTCTGGGTTCGATTCTCGGTAAGGTCAATAACAAATTTAGATATCTTTAGATGTTATTGGTGTTTGTGACGTCAATTCCTCTTGAGTTGATCTCGTGTAGCTGAAAAACTTTTAAAAAGTCACTCGAGTTTGTATCTTAACCCCTCCCCCTCTCAAAGCCTTTCGCGCTGAATCCTGTAAAAAGGAAAAATTCCTAACCTTCATATTATATTATTAAAGTAATGAATTAAAATCAAGACTTAGTTTTTTCGTAAACTTTTTGTCTAAAGAGTTCCTCAGAGGCAAAAAACGAGTCGTAATTTGTTACACAACGTGTGAAATAACTTATCATCAATTTTATCTTTATATTAAAAAATGAACTTCCCAAAATTTACCACCGAATCCATCAAAAAATATGAATTAAGTTAATAGTTTGTAATTTAATAATAATAATAGTGTGATATATTATATTATTTTATTATGAACGAAGCATATCGATGGCCATACGTTGACAACACGTAACCGACATTTGTTCAATTTTACAGGAGAGCCAGAAAATTATTAATTATTAAGTATTGGGAAATCAATGAAAATGAAAGACACTTTGGAGTAAAATAATTATTATGTATATTCAAAATAATCTGTTGACACAATATTAATTAAATAAACTTTTTATTAACGAGAATGTTTGATAAGAGTTAACAGTTTAAATTTTGTTTCTTCTTTTATGATGATACGAGGAAACAATTCCAAGTATTTTGATCAATTCAATGCACCTTTTGAACTTCATTCATATAATAATAGAGATATTATATATAATTGTGTTTTTTTTTAATCCAGTTACGGACTGTCCACTCTCCAATACAAAATGTTGCAATAAACATGTTGGAATTTTTTCTCAACTATTTTCAAATACATAGTAGGAAAATGATGAAGCTCTTTTACTATCTTCTGGCAGTTTGGTGGGTTTTCTTTTTCTGTTACGCGTTTTCAACTTTAGAACAATTTCAATGAAACATATTTTTTGTAAATAACGAGATGTCAATATTTTAATAGAGTTTGAAAAAACAAAGAAAATGATATGCATAACTCATTTTATGAAAAAAAATGTCGGTTACGCGTTGTCAACGTATGGACAGTCGATATTAGAATAATTTATCAAATATTCAATCCCTAGCTGTCAGTGTAATCGTTCCATGCTCATATTGATTAAGTTTGCGCGAAAAATAGTTTGGGAAGCGCCGGCCTACATGATTAATAAATCTAGGTGATCTATTGATCAGATTGCTGTAAAATAAAATCTTAGGATAATAAATAATACTTACACGAGTCTGAATACATAAATAAAATGTGCACAATATGTATGACCTTTGGGTTCATCAAGTGTCAAGTGAAAGAAAGATTATCGATGTAAATATGTGATCCGAATTGGAATTTTTTTGCAAGATATTAATTTTATATGAAACGGATTCAAATCTAATGCATACAGTATTTAAATTGATTATATTCAATCATCAAAATAAAAGATCGCGGACTGCCTAGACAGGGCCGACGGAACCCTAAGGGATCCGCGTACCCCTATTTAAACACTAATCTAGTCCATACATTTGCAGCTAGATTTTCTATAAAATCGGTTTTATTTAAAAAATAAACATGACATTTGAGCGTTCGTCATGTTTTTAAATAATTATTTATTTAAAATTTTATTCAAAAATAATATAAATACGGACCTAAACAATAAAAAAAATACTTTAAATGAAAGATACGCCGTGTCCGTGGTCGAGTGGTCGATATCGTTGGTTTCAGTTGCGGTGCTAACGAGCACGAATCGCTTTAAAGAAAGTCTCATAAATTTCTCAGTCGATTTATTGTCATGTCTGTGATTTCTAAAATTGCCTCCCACCCATCCGATCCTAAAAACAGGGAATAGCGAGACCGATTAACTAACCGCTAGTACTATCCCAGTCCCGTATCTTATTTTTAGTATACATACTTCTATTATCACCTTATCACCGCAAAAAAGAGAGGTTGAGCAGCTGACTAAGAAATCGTAGAAAAATTGGGAGAGAATAAAGAAAAGAAAAAAAACATATTATCACCATCCTGCTTTTTTAAATGATGGTATTTTTTTGCTGCTTGACCTCGTACACTTCATTTCATTTTCAAAACACTATATCGTACTTTGTAAGATTAGAATATGGTAAATAACATTATATAATTTAATTCCCTTCGTAAGTATTTTCCATTATAAAATAGACCAGTGGTTCTTAACCTGGGGTGCGCGCACACCTTGGGGGTGCCAGAAAGCATTTCCGGGGTGCGGGAGAAGTTTCTATTTTGACATATATATTTAAAAAAAAGTATTTTAAATGTATTAAAAATACCTAAATAAATTTTTAAGGGAGTGCGAAAACATATTTTCAGATTTAAGGGGGTGCGGGTCACTAAAAAGGTTAAGATCCACTGCAATAAACCAACAGAATTAATTATCGATGTAAAGGTAAATTATATTAAAAAAAAACACATTTGTACTTATTCCATATTATTTATTAAAGGACCGTTTCAAGATATTTCCATTGGTTGATTTTTATTTTTTTTTAAACAAATGTGTAGTTCCATCAAAACGTCATGGTCTATTTTCGTTGAATAGCCAGGTACATATTTTTGATTAAATTAACAAATACGTACTAGTTCACTAATGCTATTGTCAACTTCTTCCATACGTTACTCATTAAAGATATTGAAATTTCACTCCAGACGTCACCAATATTTTGATTGATGAATAAATGAATTCAAGAAATAAAAAAGGCACTAATTATCAAAAATTTCTATGCAGAAATGTTCTATGTAACTATTTTATTTCCTGTATACAAATTTCCTAAACTTTCCAGAATTGTGTTAACGGTTTGCTGTTTTGCTCATTAATAGCTTTATAATTAACATACATGATTGAATGAATTTCTTTTTAAGTACTTTATAAATCGCGTAAGTACGAATCAGGTAACTCGAATTGGCGCAATTCGAGGATTTACAGTATTGAGATAAATATACATCATTTCTGTTCAGTAAAAGTGACCTTTTTATCTTTGCTGACCAATTAAAAACAAATCCAATAGTTATTTTGCGCGTGTATATTATAAGCACCAACAAAATTGTTGGCCGTCAAAATATGCAAGAGAAGGACTTTGTCAGTATAAAAGCATAGATTTTCAACTCAAACATCAGACGGTCCTGTTCTGTCATCAGTAACAGATTACCTCTAGACAGCTCATCATCATGAGGGCCTTTTTCTTATTGGCTTTCTTGGGTGAGTTTTTAGTTTTCATATAAATACAACCCAAAAATATTTAAAATCCCTATACATACTCAGCATTTTTCATTTTTATCTCAGCTTTAAATAGCCAAAATTGAATGTCCAATCATTGTGATAATCTTAATTTTCAAAATTGTTATGTTGAAATAACTCTTTTATATTAATGATGCAAAGTTATATCCTATAGCTCGTCAAAGTTTTAATTATGTAGCAACATCAATTGTCACATGTGTATAATAATTTTATAATTGCATATCAGATAAGAGTTTTCTTTGTTTTTGTCATATTTAAATGGCGATCGACATATTTTTATAAATAATTCCATTTTTTCATTACCTATTTTTAAAACGTGAACATGTATAACAGACGAATAATTTATTTTTCTTTTCATTTTATTTCAACAGCAGTGGCCGTGTGCGCCAACAACCAAAAACTCGATTCCGGAAAGTTTCAAAATGGAAACTCGATCCGTAAAGAGAGAATAAATAACGACCAAAATGACAGACAAAACGCTTATGATGGTGAGTTGTCTCTATTATATATAATATGGTGTAAACAACAATTTTATATTAGGAAATTGTTTCTTCCAATCAGTCATACTTTTAGTGTTCGATGCACATAAAAAACGAATATAGTTCACTTCTCATACAAATAAATAAATGCATCCAAATAAATTGAATAGTATGATATTACTTTTACAAGCTTACTGTATATTATAACGTGTGTTATGTAAAATGTATCATGTTACTAAAAATCATTTTGAGATGTTTTCTTCTGATCCTGTTGTTATTCGGTTATACTGGGCAATCTTAGAAGCTTCTAAATATTACTTGTAACACTATCGATCCAAAAGAGTTTATGATCTTTGAGAAATTTACTTTTTGCAAGATCAAGGTCTTGAGATGGTGATTTTTTGGGTACATGAAAAATACGGTGAGGACATAAGACGTGTGCAGTGGCGGATTACCTTAGAGAATGAGACGCGCGCTTGGGGCCTCCTAATCTTAGGACCCTCAAAAATATAAACCCCATATACTTTTTGATGAGATTTAGATATTTCTTTTTATTTTATGTGGAATTTTCTGACGTTTTCATGTTATCAAAAAGACGTGTTGTTTTATTATTAAAACATTTCTTAATGTATTGATTTATTAAGAATGGAAATCCGGATCAACTTACACCTACAACGTTGAGTCTCGCACTTTGACTTCCTTGGAAGATGAGCAGCAGTGGGCTGGTGTTCTTTTGAGGGCTCGTTTGGTGATCCAAGCTCAAAGCGAGGGACGCCTTCTTGGACTCCTCGCGCACGTCCAGTACGCTCATGTTCACCAAAGATTGGCACAAGGTGCCCAGGGACCACTTCCTGAGGTAAATAAAAATATATAAAATCATAAATATAAACATTGTCACGCGCTTTGTCAATCAATTAGCAACTTGCATCGACAATGCAATTAACTCCATTCGTGATTTATTTTATCAATACAAAATCTTTGGCTATTCACGCAGACAACTTTAATTGACAACTGTGCATTATGTCTTTCTTCTAGAACCTTGAATTCCAGTCGTACCCTGGAATGGAACGTCCTTTCGTCGTTCACATGAACGGTGGACTTGTCCAGCAGTTGGAGTTTAGCCAAGACATGGGTGCTCAAGAAGAGAATCTTATCAAGGGTATTTTTGGAACTCTCCAATACGACACTAGCAGCAAACACTTGATCCACTCTAAGCGCGATTTCTTGGATGAAAGACAAGCCAGCGGTGTTTATCGCAAGATGGAAACTGATGTCACTGGAAAGTGCAAGGTAAAAATCAAATATTGTAATGCTAATGCTATTTTATGCTATGTAAAGTAATTTATTAACACATTAAATTTGTGAGTAGTTTGTAAAACCGACCTACGAAACTAGCAATACGAATAGATTACTTAACCTATAAAAATTAAGCTTGTAAAATGATTTCCATTCACAGACCTTGTATACCGTTGCCCCATTGCCTATGGATGAAGCTCAAAGGTCATTCTGGCTAGCTCCGTTCCTTGAACCCGGTTCACAAAAGCCAGGCCAGTTGCTCGAAATCACTAAGACTAAGGATTATTCTGACTGCGATGATAGGGTTGCCTACCATTTTGGAGTCCCACAAGGAGCTCACTGGAAACATGCTTCCCAAAGCGCTGACAACTTCATGAGCGTAAGCATCTAATATATAAACATATACGATTGAATCTTTCATTATTAAACACATGTCTGTAAATAAGTATGAAATGACATTTAATTCTTGATTTGTATGTACAGAGGTCTACTGTATCCCGCATCATTGCCGATCACTCCAACAATACCATCTACTCCGCTCATACAGCGACCGTAGTTGCTGCCAGCCCGGTCATGTATGGACCCGCTTCCGTAAAGGCGACCGTTTACAGCAGTGTCAACGTTACCCTATCAGCTATCAACTCAGAAAACAAAGTATCCTTCTCTGCCCCTTCCCCGTCTCGTCGTTCTGACTCCTTAATTTACAAGTTGTCTTCCTCATCCAACAAAAATGCTGAGCATGATGATTCAGATAGCTCTAACAATTCGAACAACAACAGCGAAGAAAACAATGGAAAGGCGAGCCACGGTAACAATAACCAAGGAAAGTACCAACAAAAATATCAGAACAATCAAAATCAAGAATATAACAACCAAAAAGAAAACCAGAAACTGCGACGCAGAAACAAAAGGTAAGAACATAAATTACTGTTTTGAAAAATTGTTTACATTACATATAACAGTATGTAAATACAAATAATTCAAAACCAGACATGAATAAATAAGTCACTATAATAAAGACATTGTAAGCAGGCATGCTGAATTTAGAAACGTGAAATCAAAAAACAACACCCTGCGGGGATTTACAAAAGAACCTCTGATTGCTTACTCGGTTATCACTATTTTTTAATATAGCTTAATACAATTTGATTGCATAAAAAAATAATTGAAAGCTGATTACGCCATTTAGAAATATGATGTGTCAATTCTTGTACTAATAAGCATTTAATATATTGATTCATTTTATTAACATATTTATTATAAATTACCTTCTATTTATTAAATTTGTAGATCAGCGCTTCCTGACAGGAAACAATACCGTGAACAGAATCCGTTCTCCCAAGAAGATTACAACACAAGCCAGGATAACAACAACCAACAACATAACAAGAACCAACATAATCAACAAAACCAGCAAAATCAACATCAGAATCTGTTCTCCCAAGAAGACTACAACAAAGGCCAGGATAACAATAAGCGACAAAAAAACATGAACCAACAAAATCAACAAAACCAACAAAATCAACATCAGAATCCGTTCTCCGAAGAAGACTACAACAAAGGCCAGGATAACAACAACCAACATTATCAACAAAACCACAAGAACCAATATAATCACCAAAGCCAGCAAACTCAACAAAACCAGCAAGATTCTTCCAGTTCTTCGTCTAGCTCTTCAGATTCCAGTTCTTCGTCATCCAGTAGCTCTGAAAACACCAATAAATGGCTTAGCTCTCCTAATATGGATGATGCTCCAGTAAAAATATTGAGCATACAACCAGAAAACCAAGTTGAAAATATTCGCAAGATCGCTTATGAAATTGCTGAAGAACTCCAAAACGACCCTAACAATCTTCCCAATAGTGGATCTCTTGATAAATGGAATATTATTGTCTTATATGTCTCAGAAATGGACGCCAAACACTTGCGAGACATCACATCTCAGATGTACAAAACTGGATCAGAAACCCAAAGGCTAGCTTTTAAGCTTTACCGTGATGCACTGGCCCAAGCAGGAACTCTCCCAGCCTACAAAGAAATTACATCTTTGATCCGATCCAAGAAAATACAATCAGAAGAGGCCGCCGAAGTGGTAGCTGTTCTCACTAAGACCCTTCGTTATCCCACTGAGGAACTCTTCACTGACTTCTGGAACTTTGCCAAAAGTTCTGAAGTCCGTCAACAACCATTCTTGAACTCAACTGCTCTCCTCGCAGTCACTAGTTTCATCAACATGGCTCATGTTAATAACGAGACCGCTTACAATTATTACCCCACACACTTTTTTGGACGATTGGCCAACAAGAACTACCAAATTGTCTCTCAAGAAGTGCTCCCATGGTTGGAACGCGAATTAAGAAACGCAGTTGAAAAGCAAGATAGTCATCAAGCTCAAGTCTACATCCAAGCCATCGGAAACTTAGGTCACCCCGCAATCCTTGGTGTGTTTGGCCCGTATTTAGAAGGCAAGCATCAAATTAGCACTTTCCTTCGCCAGCACATGGTCATGAACTTTGGAATCATGGCTAGCCTGTATCCTTCAGAATCCAGACCTGTTTTGTTCAACATCTACCAAAACCAGGGAGTTGAATATGAAGTTCGTGTTGCTGCTGTTTTCCAATTGATGAAGGCTCGCCCAACTTCAGCTATGCTTCAACGTATGGCTCAGTCTACACACACTGACTCTAGCTACCAGGTCCGCGCTGCTATTCAATCAGCTATTAAAAATGCTGCCACTCTTGAACAACCCGAATTCGAATCATTGTAAGTATTCATACTTTATTTAAATTTGATAAAATAACGATACCAAATGAATTATTTCACACTCCAATCTACAATTTTAAAACAAATTTGAATCCAGAGCCGCCAATGCTCGCGCTGCTGAACATATGCTCAACGAGAAAGATTATGGCTTCCACTACTCTCAATGGCATGCGCAAGATTACCAATCTAACGAAATGAATATTGGACACTACCAATACTATTCCCAAATCGGAAGTTATGACAGTTTTTTGCCTAAGTCTATCAGCTACGTCTGGAAGAGCAAACTCGGAGGTTGGATGAAGCCCAACAAGGTACAAATTTAAAACAATATTTTATTTTACTTAATCTTGAAATCTAAATTTATTGGGATATACCAACAGATGTAATATTTCTTTTTAACTCTGAGTAAAATGTGCCATAAAAATTATTCAGGTACGCAGCGTTATATCCAGCGTAAGCCAATTCACGGAACTCATCAAAAATCAAATTTCCGCTGGCAGAAAGCAATCTCAACACCAAGGAGAACACCAATCAAGTCAGAAGTATGATGCTGAAAATATTGCTAAGATGCTTAACATCAAGGGAGAAGACAGGCAGCAATTAGAGGCCAACATCCTTTTGGGACTTCTAAATCAACAAAGATTCTTCGCCATCGATGAACAAACTGTACATAATTTACCCAGAATGATTTCTCAGGCTTACTCCGAACTTCATAATGGAATGAACTTCAACTACACTAAGTTTGTTAACACCGAAGAGGTCGTCATTATGTTCCCCTTAGCAATGGGAGTTTCATTCTATTTTAACTACAAAACTCCAACTATGCTCAGATTCAATGGAAAGATTCAAGTCCAGGTTCAACCACAGCCATCAAATAACTTCTTGGTCAAGCCTGACTCTATGAACGTAACATCAAATATTCACCTGACATATGCATCCAACATCGACGGAAAAATCGGTTTCTCGTTCACTTTTGATAAGAAAAAAGAATACTTCACATCTGGAGTTGTCAACAAGTTCCAGGTTAACATTCCATTGAAGTTTAAGGCCGATATTGACTTGAATAACTCTGAAGTATCTGTGCAAGTAAAGCCAGTCAACGAAGCTGATGAGACAACAATACTCCACGCCAGCAGTTGGCCCTACACCGCAATTTATGATAGGGAAGCCATGAAACCTGTCTCTCAAATGAAAAATGTTAAGCTGGTAAAGAGTCAGTATCCAGAAGTAAACTACGAAAGAATTTACGGACAAGAAACTGGTCTGGCATTCAAGGTAAAAGCTGTCTCTGACAAGAAACCAGAAAGATACAACTTCCTCCACAGAGCTACAAAAAATTTCATGTCCGCCATTGTCAATCCTCTTTCAAGTGAAGCTATCCAACAATATTCATATGAACTGAAATATGATGGACGCCAATCAACTACAAACAATATTCACTTCTTCTTCACTTATGGTGAGTAAATATCAAAATCCTTTTTTTTCTGAAGAAATCGGCAAAGGCTTCCACTTAATATTTACCTCTAGCGGATTATCTGTTAACGAAATATTATCTTACATTTATAAACCTTATATTCTTTTTATATTATATTTTGTTGTTACAGATAGCAATAAACGATCGCTGAACAACAAAGGAAGCTCAGACCACAATCAACAAGGAAACTTCTGGAACTCACCTTCTGATGTCACTAAAAACTCTCCATCAGACGATAAAGTAGGAAGCCAAAGGCGCCGCAATGAAATCCTCCAGAAGGTTGCCACTCCCGGAGCTCACGCTCAACTTATTGACATTGGTCTCCAATTCTCTGGACAAAAAAACGCACAATACGTCGCCACCGCAGCTATCTCTCGTAGCCCCGTCAGTGAAAAGGTTCAAGCTATCTTCTATTACAGCAAGGTATCCACTAACAATAAGAAATTCAATGTCTTAGCTGCCGCATCCGCAAGAATTCCCAACACTCCAATTCTTAATTTCGAAAAAGCACTCAAGTTCGAAACCTACTCCGAATTGGAGGTTGCTATTAAATATGGACAGCAAGTTGACTCTGCAGCATCCATCGGAATCCACGCTAAGGCAGAACAGACACAGGAACTCAGAGAGTACCTCCGTCGTGACCCAGTTGCCAAACAATGCCAACTAGAAATGCAGAGAGGAAACAATATGATGCCCGCCTGCATGAATGTCACTGTCAGAGCCAATACTATGGACTACTTAAAGCTCAGCTTATCTTATAACAAGGTTGGAAACCAAGCTATGAATGTGACTCAGCAATTGTACAACTTCATTAGGTATTTTAATTACCACAATTTAGAAGAAGACTTCGTCAGCTACCAAGGAGAACCGAATAAGGTTGATCTTGAAATGAGATTGTATCCAGACTTCCACAAAATGAATCTTAGCATCAGCACACCTGCCGCTCGCATCTTATTCAATGAAATCCAAATGAACGGATGGACCAGGTCTTTTGTCTCCGTTCATCCTTCCTTCCCAATCTACGAGCGTTTCCTCCAGAGGGCGTATGGATTCTATCGTAAGCTAATATTTTATATGAATTTTTGAAAAATGAAATACACATTAAGCAATTTATTTTTTTTGTTAACTTCTACCATATTCATACTAAATATCTAATTTAAATTCCTTTTAGCATCTTGCTCTGTTGAAACAACCCAGATCAACACTTTCTCAAACAAGGCAATTGACTACACTGTTGATGATTGCTGGCATGTCGTTATGCAAAATGGATCCCACAAAAGCTACAGAGGCATTGAATCTTACCAGCAACAAGCCACAGTTCTCGTTAGATCTCCATCAAATCAACAAAAGGAAGTTTATATCAATTACAGGTACATTTTTGTGTTCCCAATGTGGAGTGAACTGTATGGATTTAAAATAAATTTTATGTCAACAGCTGCTTTTTTACAAGAACTGCTGATTACTCAGATGCTCAATCTCTCTTTTTTAAAAAGAGTATGGATAGAAGGATAGGACTAGGACAAAACTGGCGGCTAGCTTATCTCTCTTGCTACATCCTATTTTAAGTATTATATAGATAGGTAGGAGGAGGGATGTTTAGACATCACAGATAACCATGTCTTTGAACAGAATTCCATAAATCATCTGAAAAATCTGTCGGTAGCGAAATTCGTACTTGTGTGCTTCGCAATGTAAGCCAAATGCGTTGACCTCTCGACCACGGACCCAACTGTTACTAGTAACCTTAAAAAAACACCTTTCAAAGTTACCCGTCAAATAAATTGATGAAATATTTGTAGAATTCACTGAAATTACTGATTAATTTATTTGCAGAGCTCAATCTGGAGATCAAATCACTGTTGAACTCAATCAAAACAAAATGACTGTAAATGGAAAGCAAGAAGTAGTTTCTGATAACCAAGTCTACACCTTGTGGAACAATGGTGAAGAATCTGAGCTTTTGAGTGCATGGAAGCTACCCAGTGGAGAAATGATTATCAACATTGACAAAAATCATCTCCAAGTCATCTATGACGGACAGCGCTTGTATCTTGAAGCTTCTGAATCTTACCACAACACTAGCAGCGGTATCTGTGGAGCTATGACCGGAGAAAAGAATGATCTTCTTACGCCCGGAAATTGTTTCTTCCGCGATGAGTCTCTATTCGCTGCATCCTACTCTCTTCCCCAACAACAATGCCAAGGACAGTCTAGAAAACTCCAGCAACAAGCTCAAAGAGAAACCTGTGTGCAGCATGACATCTACAACCCAGCTATTTACAGCAACCACTACTATGAAGAACACAATCGCTTCAACGGCGTAAATAATGACGACTCTTCATCTTCTTCAAGCTCCTCTTCTTCTAGCAGCGAATCATCGAGCTCTAGCTCTGAACATCGCAATGGCAGAAATAGTCAGGGATCCAAGCCAACCAAGCACTGGGGACAGAAAAAAGAAAATGTCTGTAAATTACAGCGCCGCGTGCAGTTCGTGGAAGAAAATGGAGAAATCTGCATCACTTACCGTGCCCTTCCTGCCTGCCCAGAGAGTTGCAACCCCCAACAGATGACTCAATTGCCTGTTAGTTTTCACAGATTTTTTATTTAGCTAGTGCAATATAATTGCACTGTGAATCTCATATTTTTGCAAAATCGTTTTATGCCGGTCGTTACTATTCCTTAAAAATATTGCTGTCTTTCTTCTTCTTCTTACATTCTCTTATTACTAATTCGCGGATCAGAACTTGTAGCCAGATACGTCGCAAATCGACATTTTGAGATACAGCCAAAACAAAGTTCAAAAACCTGACTGCCCACCACGTAAACTTAAAAATATTTTTCTCAATACCTATGACTTAACTGAAAAACACACATGAAAAGAGTATTTTTTTGATGGTTGGCGATGATATGTCATTTGTAATGTATTTGTTATTACTAACTATAATTTATTCTCAGGTGAAGGCCGTCTGCAAATCCAACAAAGATCAACAGTTCATAATGTACAAGGAGCAGATCAAGAAAGGAGAAAATCCTCAGGTCAACGAGAAACAGCTTCCGTCCAACAGGCAAATCGTGTTCTCAGCACCGACCAACTGCCAGGCATAAAAATCCAACGGCCACTGATTAAGAATTACCCATGTAATAAGAGCAATAGTATTTAGACTTATAAGAAATGGACCAAAAATTGTGCCACTTTCTTACCTATTTATTATAATAACAATTCTATGCTTAAATTTTCTTTTGATATAACTCACCTGTAAATTGTCTGGATGATATATTTAAGAATGGACTTTTACCAATGGTGAATGTACCAATTGATAAGATCTTTATTATGTGTGAATATTTAAAAAAATTAAATGTAGTTAATGTATACAATTTAAATTTTTAGCGGTATTGTATATTTTATTTAATAATATATAAGAGCAATTTTAAAAAAATCAACAATTTTTCATTACCCTCTTTAATATTTTCATTCACATCAATTCACCAGATCTTAGCAGATAAAAATGAAGTGTTAATTCATTTTTTTCTATTACGTAGAAAAAAAGTTTGACACATTTTGCCATTCACTGTTGAAAAAGGTCAAAAATCTTGTAAGAATGAGCGTTAAAGCCAGTATGAATCTTCGACCAAGCTTCCAGTTACCTGATTTTACTTCAGCAATGTCATACCACCTTTGATATCACTGTGTTGAAATCTCTTCTGCACAATTCAATCCACAACTGAAGATTTCGTAAATATTTTCCATTGCGTGGCCTATTTTCTGCCCTCTTGTGAAATAATAGATCATCAAGTAGGTGACTGCCAACCTTGTAATAGAGTGCAACTTTGAGATTTTTGTAAGTAAATTCACTTGTTACTTGAATAAATAATAATAAATCATTAACCAAACCAACATCAATCAGCATATTATTCTCTTGATTGTAAAGACATATATCATATCACTATATCATGATTTTTATGACTATATTGTATTTATGTTAGCATTGACTGGTTATGGATAATATTGAAATAAGGTGAAAAAATAAAAAAATATTTTAGATCTACAAATATTATTTTTTTGTACAGTTTTTCAGCATTTCGGCATATGCCTTTCATTATCAGAACAATGGCAATATGCTGAAATAATCAACTATATAAAAAAAATATTTGTATAACTATAATACTCACAACGCCTGTGTGGTCGAGTGATCAATGTCGTTGGCTTTGGTTACAGAAGTCCCGGGTTCGAATCCCAGTACGGACAGTTTTATAAATTGATTTTTCAATCGATTAATGAATTTCTGTTTGAAGGTATGGATATATGTGATGTCTTAAATTCCCCCCTCCCACCCATCCTATCCTTTGAACGGGGCGTATCGAGAGCGATTAGCTTATCACTAGTCCTGTCCTAGCCCTATCCTTCTATTCCTACTCTCTTTGGAAAAAGAGAGGTTGAACAACTGAGTAACAAGCAGTTCTCGTAGAAACACTTCTGTTGATATAAACTTCATTAAGAGTCCATCCATATGCCCCACATTGGGAGCGGACATAGAAAAAAATACTTTATTATTTGTTCACCTCATTACAATGGAGTTCTACCAACTAAATGCCAATTCAATCGATAGTATTGAACTCAAATAGTGTTCGAGAAAAAACACTTAGCCTTTTAGCTGCCGTAGATAATTAATAGTAATTACCTAGCACGCCGGCTTTAATTTGTAACTAATAATTTAATTTGTTATTAACGAGATAACTCGTCTCTGGCGTGTTGAGCACGAAAAAATTTACGAGATATCTCATTTGTGGTAGTCATCGAGTTAATTCACTTGATCGCATTCAATTCAAAAAATAAAATACTCTTATGTACTAATTTCACTTATACTTAATATGATTAGGACCGGTTTGGTCATGACGAGCATGATAAACCGATATTACATAGTACAAATGTATGCAAAAAAGAGGACCAGTTGAATTGTCAATGCTAAATTAGTAAATTTCACGTTGAAACATCTACATCATACATGGGCAACCACCGGCCCGCCGAGCTATTTTGTCCGGCCCTGATTCATCTCGGCGAAGTAATAGAGAAAGAAATTAATAGTTCCAGGGAGCCAATATTGCTAGTCTCGTAATTCAAGATCAAGACCAATCTTCACACTAAATTTTGTAATCAGTATATAATATTAATATTATGTCGTTCATTATACAACCTCTTCGGACCCCGGGTATCACCTATGATACTCACGGAGTTTATGACAAATCAGCTTCGCTGTTGAACTTTTTATAAAAATACCAAAAGTATCAAATAAAATAAGAAACTGCTTTACTAATAAAATTAGCCCGGACGATATTCATGTTAATTCAGATGTCACTTTTGTCGGAGGAAGTTGGTACTTTTCGAAAGTCAACATGCTTCGACATTTAAATACAAGTAAAATTATATTTTTCTCTACAACACATCGTATTATTTAGTCTAATGTTAAAATAATTCTTAATTTACTGTAATATTTACATAACAGCTTGAAAAAAATGTAAATCGATTTTTATTGTATTATTTATATGAAGTATCATAGGTGATACTATGGGTTTATACGTTATCATTTTTTTGGTTTTTAGATCTTACTAAAGATGAAATTCTTCATGAGTTGGAGTTACCTTTAGATTCTAATGACTCTGACATGGAGTGTGGTTCAGGTTGGGGAACTGACGATGAAGATGAATCTGCATTGGTACGGACACAACCACTTAGTCATGAACCTGCAGAAGAGCAGTAAACTGATCCTGTTGTGGAGTGACGATTATGATCAACCACTACATGAGTATGATTGTCACATCCCAGCCCAGTTGGTCATTGGAAACATCCCAAAGATTTTACCCTCTACCATAACTTCAAGATATTCCGTCTTTTGACACTGTAGACTAATTAAAAACGTAGCGAATTAAAAATACCTTCAGAATATTTCTAAAAATATGTTGAAGCATTTTTTGGAATTTCTCGGTGCTGCTGGATAGCTGAAATATCACAATCAACCCAAAAGATTTTTTCCTAAAGACATATTCGACTACTATGACTTTAAATGGCAAATTTCGAATTCCTTTATATCTGGATATAATGATGAAGATCGGGTAGTTGATGATGGAAATATTGATGATAATGGGCCTCATTCAAAAAGACGTGTAAATCAAATACCTATTGTGGATTTTGTGAAAAAAAGAGCATTTACACATATCAGCGATTAAAAATAAAGAACAGAAAAATCAATCAAATGCAGACTTCCTGTTTGTTCTTTTCTGACCTTTGTATACTGTCCACAATGTAAATCATATCTTTGTTTTTCTAATGTTCTTAATTGCTATTTTTTGTTTCACAAGAAAAAATTAATTTCATTTAATTGTTTTTTTTAACAAAAAAATATTTTTCATTTTTTTCCATTTTGTATTACACATCTCAATTTTCAGTTCCATTTATTGTTAACCAGTATGATGAAATTCACAAAAATATAATACTATTTTTTTAAAAAAATGCATTTTTTTTATTGGTAAGGACCCCAAGTATCATAGGTGATACCACCCTTTTCTCGAAAACGGAAAACTTTTTAAAAAAAAACAAGGTCCTACAAAATTTTCAAAATAATCATGTGCCACATATTAACTGTCAAAATAAAAAAAATCTCGAAGATAAAACCTTGGGTCCGAAGAGGATAAATAAAAAAATATATAAGAAGTAGCAAAGTGTTTTATTTAAATTAACCCTCCAAGGACGAGCGTCACCATATGGTCACACAAAACACCGTTGTCTATTGATCCCACTATTCATACTTTTTCTACCTGAATATCGTTGCTTTTGCTCATATTTGGTTAAGAAAGGTACGGACTACAGTAAGCCATCAGCCGTAGGAACAGGAACGGTCTCCAAAAGCACATGTGATTTTTTGAATTTCCGTTTTTTTTAATTTACTTTTTGAAACTGTTAGATATTTTTTTATAAAAACATAAAATTATTTACAGTTATTTTGCTAATATATTTGTTTTGAAATTATGTTGATCTAAAGAGGTCAAATTGTAAATATTTAAAAAAAAATCACGTTTAGCTATATTTCAACCCCGAATGTTTGCAAGCCCATACGGTCACTTTTGTCCTTACTACTGTCCGTACTCAATATTACACGGTAATAAAAGGATGAGCATGACCATATAGTCATGCGGGGTTTCTATACAACGACTTTGCGTTTTTTTTTTTTTTAATTTTGGATAGGAATAAAAGTTATCCGTGACTTCAATATGGCTTAGAAAATATTTTTTTTATCAGAAAAAAGCTCTCGTCTCTGGAGGGTTAATATTACTTTAGTATGTTTAATAATTTGGTCCGGCCCTCGACTCGGAGACAGAATGATAATTTGGCCCCAGACCTAGGAAATGTTGCCCATGGTTGATCTACATACAGATCTTAATGAGCTCCCCCAAAATGTACTGATTTAAGACTTTACCCCTTTTCCTTTCACACACATATTATGTTGAAAAATGAAGTAGAATATTTACTTACCAATGACCCAATACTTACCAAAGAGACCTAAACATGTAGTGAATCGTAATTATAATATTTGGATAGCAGTGTCTAATTAAAAAAATAATGATTATTACCACTTTTACAATATATGCTCATATCAAAAACTCAATTCTAATTATTTTGCTAGACATTTGTGTTCATGCATATTGAGAAATAGTCACTCGTCAGTATCGGATTTTGACAGTCTGCATAATGGTCATTATCAATGGAGCACATGGAGTGAGAGAAAAATAAGCCAATATCTATTTATACATCCAAATCTATTTGTACAGCAGTTGCGAATTTACAACATAAGTATGAAGATTATGAGGCGAATAAAACGTTTAGTTAAAAATCGACAGATTTCCACACTGGCTTTTAAAATGATGCGTTGCCTGCTTTGACCCAGTTGGTTAGAGCTTACTCTAACGATCACGCAGGTCTGGGTTCGTTTCCCGGTCGGATCACAGTGAATTAGAGAATTATTCAATTCAAAGTTGTGATCGAAGACTGGGTGTTTGTGATGTCAATTCACATTATTTTCCTCTCCTCCCATCTTTCTGATCCTTTAATAACTGGGTGTAGCGATACTGATTAGTCAACCACTAGTGCTGTTCTGGCCTTATCCTTCCTTCCCGAATCTCACTTCGTGAGTAGTAACTCACTTTGAAAAAAGTGAGGTTGAGCGACTGAGTAACAAACAGTTCTCGTAGAAAAAACATCTGTTGAGATACCTCCATTAGGAGGCCATATGCTTCACATTGGGAGCGGACATGGATAAAAAAAATTAACAAATAAAAGGATAAAAATGATCATTGAAACCAAATGTATCGAGTTTGTATGAATATTTGACAAATGAACCACAATTGCGAAAATAAATCAGGTTAGGATAACTAAAAAAAAGAGCTTGGGTCCAATAATAATTTTATTGATACAAAAAAATATTATGCATAATATATTTCGGTATTATCTCCGAGTCATCTTTATTACAGTAACAAATAATGCAATTTTATAAAAATTTCCTTTCTCATTTCTTCAATCAAATAATTTTATAATTTATCCTGACATTTCAACATTTAAAATCTACATTACACTACGAAAATAATTAATCAATATTGGGGGGAAACGGTTCTTACGTGACAACACTGTGGAACAATAAATTAACCATATCAATGATGTGATTGATCATAATGATAATTAAATAAGAATATTCTTAAGCATACTTAGACAAACTACAAAAAAAATGTTAAATCTAACTTATCGTTTACATTGCTTCATTGGCAAAATTAAACTGAAAAATAGCTTTCAACTGAGCAGTCATGATTGATAAAAGGATTATATTTTTCGTGGAGTCTATTTTTAAGGAATAGTTTACTGAAATAATGATTTAAAATATTAAATTATTCGATAAATTATAGCAACCGGGGATCGGTCATATAGAGAAATCATATAATTTTGTGAAACCAGAAATGTGTGAAATTGCTATCTTTTGCACAAATTACTTAAATTATGCCTTGATAAAAAATTAGAAAGCATCGTGCATTTCTACATCACTCGTATTCATGCAAATAAATTTATTTATAATTCTGGATTTTAAAAAATAGAGAAAGAAAATTACACAGTTGCATCACCTATAATCAACAAATTAAGCGTTTTAAAATAATCCCTTATTTCACCGTACAGAAGTCAATGAAGTTATAATTAATGTGAATATTAATTAAAACCATGAAGCTGGTTTATTTCTAAGCAATCTACAACAAAATTTCAAACACCAAAATAAACTAAATACAATTTAGCCGATTCACCGTGCAGGAAAACAGCAGTGGAAAAAAAGGTTACATAGAATGAATTAATATTACAAGATATCTGTGCATCATAATTAAAAAAAAAAGTTGCATTTGTATAAAATAACAGACGTTTCTCCGATGATCTTTTCACAGAACAAGTGTGACAGTGGCAAAATGTATCACATGACTTTATCTACTGATTGTCGACATGGCCATTCCCGTAAATTCAGTGATATGCTAAAATTTTCATGTTGAGAAAACTTCATTTTTAAATTTCCCAGGAAACTAGCTCTCGATTCATTGTACTGAGATTATCATGCATTTTTTTCATCATTTCATTTTCATCAGTTTACAGTAAGCACTCAAATTTATTGGTACGGCTTAAGCGGGGACTATAGAAATGTGGGAATTATCTATTTGGTGAATTTATGTTTGTCGGCAATATGCAATAATTCAATAAACATATTTTAGTTAAGTTAATAGATTGTAAGAAAAATAACATGACATGGCAAAAGGAAAGTTAATCATTACAGCTCCTTTCTGTTTGCAATTGTCTATGCTTTGAAATGTAAAATATAATACGATTCACTGGGCTTGTAAAATTGATAAGCCCATTCTATCTTATTGAGCTAATTATGATTGTTCAAGGACTAATCATAACCGTATGTATAATTACATTTGCAAGTTCAAGAAAGAACATTATTATTGCCAAACTAAAAATTGACAGCAAAATTAAAGATAAGAGATGCAAAAACTATTTGCCGAGCATAACTTGCACTAGACTGAGTGAAAAAACTCTTGTCGAAAAATCAATAATTGCTTAGAATAATCTCAGAAGTGTGATAATAAATCAAAATTTATCCTCTCAAGAAACATAAATTGTCAGCCGCATGGTAGAGTGCCAACGTCGTTGTCTTAGAACACAAAGGTCACGGGTTTGAATCCCAGTACACAGTTTTCATAGATTCAATCGATTTATGGATTTCTGTCTGAAGGCATGGATGTATGTGATGTCTTGAATTCACTCCCACTCATCCTATCCTAAAAACGGGCATAGCGAGAGCGATTAGCTAACCACTAGTCCTGTTTTAGTTCTATCATATCCTTACTCTCTTTGAAAAAGAGAGTTAGAGTAACTGAGTAACTGAGTAACAGTTTCCGTAGAAAAAATCTGTTGAGATACCTCCATTAGGCCATATGCTCCACATTGGAAGCAGAAATGGATTTTAAAAGAAATACATATAATTATACTATTTCTTATAACAATAAAAAACAACTTTTATGTTTATAATGACCGATTTTAAATGGTTTTCACTGTTATTAGACATTAAATGGTGCAAGAAAAATCTCTGAAGTAATAATCGCATGACATACATATTTGAACACAATGAATTAGTTTTATCTTAGCGGAAAACCCATGATGCGACTGTTTTATTCTCGTGGAATAGAAGTTCCAGTGTGTGTAAAATTATCATGATATACCTATATAATGGATTCATAAAGTAGTCATCGGAGAAATTGTGATGTCGCAATAGCACGATTTATTATTCAAGAAATAGCTTTTTGACAGGGCCGAAGTGAGCTCAACTAACGCTAGAAACTTGTATGAAGAAAATTTAAATTCTCGAGCATAACATTAAATGAAAAATAAATTAAAATAAATATTCCTAACTTAAATAGGAAAAAAAACCTGACCCACATTGCGTACTACATACAGTGTTTTAATTAATAGTTATTTTTAATTATTAATGTGTTGGTGTTACGTGTCAACTAAGGATTATCTTTCAAGTACACAAAATTATTGCGCACAAGGCTATTTATAGTTTTAACTATCTATATAAAATAGCAGCAGTTTAGTGACGTCACATTGGTTTCATTTTATATACAAAAACAGAGGATATTCGAGACGTGTTTTCAGGTGACATGATCATTTATACAACAAATGAACCTGTTCTTATTGAATCAATAATAATTTGTTGTTAAATGGTGTTTTCAAATTATGTCAGATGATTATTATGTAGATTATCATGACAACGCATCTCGAACGCCAAATTTATAATATGTGTACATACGTGTATGTAATAAGTATTTGAAAATTTACATCTGCCTATATATCAGTACTATTTACAAATTACGGGATAATATTTACACTAATATTATATTATGTACTTAAGGAAGGACATCATTTCTCATTCTATGAAAATATAAAATTATTGAATTGGAATATAAAACAAACATAACATGCAGCACCATTTCACAAAACAAAAAAAAACATACATCATACATTGCTGCTTCCACGATAACTTTGTATTTACAAATTTTTGCATTCGGTTTGCTAAGATTATCTTCACATAAAATTGGGACTGGGATCAAATTATTATTTTATATTTTCACTATAATCAAATTTTATTTCAGAAGTGACAAATGAACAGCGAGTAAATCTCTGTAAAAACAGAAATAACATTACCATGAAAGGACTCCGTTCCGTCTAATAACAAATGCCTCTTGACAAATTTTAATTTATAACCTAATTAAAAGTAATAAAAAAACTTGGAGGTTGAAAATATATTCACATCACTCAACACGAGGATCGAGCAGTAGGCAGATCGCTTAACATATTAAAAATATCCATATTTTCCCACAAAATTTTTCTTCAATTGAAGAATGGCAAAATTGGTAGTGAAATGGTATTGAAAAACCAGCAAAATGAGCGATCAATGCAAGAATAAAAGTAACATAAATATTGCGATATTTTTATAATCCTGAAAAAAATTGCTACCAATATTGCAATCATAGGGAACCATTTGATATCAGTGCAACAAATAGTTTATTTACAACATAATATACAAACACTATTACTCTGTACACAAGGAAACTTAACAGCCATCGAAGTGGCCTTAAAAAACTTTTTGTTTGGTCTCCTTTTATTGTTCCTCCGAGGTAAGAAAATACTAGGCCACTATATTTAAGGTACTGTCCTTAAGTCACGCTCATAAAATTTAGCTGTCTTATATTAATAAAAAAAAAAACATCAAACACTTGATAAAATACGGACGAATAACTCCAAATAACATAACACACCAACGGGCGAATTATTGGTTGGCCAATGACAAATAAATCACAGTTTTTTTAACAATCAGCGCACGGTCTCTCAGTTCCTTAATCAGGAGTCCTGTTAATACCGTAAACTGTTCTCTTTGAAATACTGTCGCACTCTTCTATCACCGATGAACCGACAGGAGGTTTGTGATGCTTATCCTTGTAAGCGAAGTCAACTGATTTGCTGGATTCCGATTTCAATTTTTCACTATTTATATCAATTGTTTTGTTTTCCGAAACTGAAGACGGTTTAGTCCTATCCGAATCTTTCCCGTTATTCTCGGTCACATGACTTCTACTTGAATTATGCTTCGACGAGGAGCCTGAACTGGATTTTCTGTGATGGTGACTGTGGTGAGATCCGTCTCCGGAGTGGGACGAACGGTGAGATGACGACGACGATGAAGGTTTATCGTGATGGGAATCTCCGTAAGTCCGATGGCGATGATGCTTACTCGAAGAATCAGAATGCTTTCTCGAATGATGACGGTCGGATGAACGGCCGGAACTTTTGGAAGAAACTTCTTTCCTTTCTTTGGATGCGTCACTGCTGCCACTGGGTTTGCGAGCATCTGAACTTTTGGAATCACTTCTACGCACTTCGGTCACATTTTTAGTGGCAGAATCATTGCTGCTCTTTTTAACACTGATAACAGTAACAGTACTGCTACTTTTGACAGGTAGCTCGGTGTTGATTTTTCTGGTTTCCTCACATTTATCGACAGTATCGGCAACATCAGCCTTTTTGTCATCAAAAACTGAAATTACTTGCTCTTTTTTACAACTCAATTTTCCATCATCTACAATTGGCGGTTTTTTATCAGAACCGTTTTGACTCTTCAAAACCTCTCTTTTTTCATCAGAACCACTGGCATCAATATTACTAACATCAGCGGCATTTATATTCTTAGTATCAATAGACACTTTCTTGGGCCTGTTCTCATTTTGTCCCAGACTGTCTGTAGATAGTTTTCTATCCATCGTTTTGCTTATGCTTTTGTAAGTCTTCACTTGTTCCTTCAAAACTGGAGTTCCTTTATCGTTAGATGATTTACTACCCAAGTGCATTTTACTGCTACTTGAAGTGTAGTTATATTGCTTCTTAGGAGACGGTGCACTCTGCGGTGCTTTTAAATGCTGTTTATCAGTAAAAGGAGGCAAGACATCTGTAGGAGAAACCACATGCGTTTTAGTTGTAGGCTTGGAATTAACCTCGGTATGGGTTTGTTTACTTTCCAACGATCTAGGCTTCGCATCCAAAGGATACGGGTGTGCGCTCAGAGCTCTCATCTCAATCTTATCTTTGTTGTGTTTCGACGTTAGAGGTTTTCTTTGAGGTGCTGTAATAAGAAAATAATACATTCCATCAGTGTGAGACGATACTTTAGGTAGATTTTTCAGATTTAGAAATAGGTTACTTGGTACACAATTCTCACAGGAATATTATTAGTTTGATTGAGAAGCCTTAAATTTATTACAACACATTTGCAATGAGCTATCATTCAGATACTTAAAAACCATCGTAATACGTACAAAGAGATAACTCGTCTTCCTGCGGGGGCGGGTTTACAAGTGGCGGTGAGACATCGCCGGGCACACCTTCACTGGGAGAACTCTCCGACTCGGGATAGTATTGTTTTAATCTCAAATGCCATGCTGTAAAATGTTGACAGAACATTAGAAATTTCATTACCGCATGTAGCTCAAGGGAATCAAAATATTTTTTAAAAACTTACCAACACTGGTGACAGCTGCCACCGTTCTGAACTGATGAATTATGTTTCTGGGCAAAAAGTAGATGTCATTGTCCCTCAATGCGAGACGAGTGTAACGGACTCCTTCGCGCCTCAGCTGATTCAACTTGGCATCCTCGAGCCTAAACATCGATCGAGAATGCAATGAGTACAATAAAAATAAATAAGTGTAACGATAATAACGCTGCTCATATGATGCAATGTATTATTGTTTTATACGGACCAGTTCACGCATTGAGTGATTGGCGGTTCATGTAAATCCAACTGAAGCAACTGCACCAGCTGGGTGAAGTCAGCTGCGTGAAAAGCCACTACGTCTTTTGTTATTCTACCGGGGCCACCTGATACACTGCCTACACCCTTCAGGACACCTAAAGGAATAAAACAAAATTAATGTGTTATTCTTCAATACAATACTTACATATAAAACAGTTAAAACATAAGCAATGTTAAAAATAAGGAACGGATTACACTCATAGAAACTTGTATGTGAACAAATAGTTTGGTTCTCCTAAATCATTCCGGCCTCACCTCGGCCTCAGCCACAATCACAATCAGCCTCACCTCGGCTACAAGTATTTCAATTTCAATCATAAAAAATCATTCCCTTCAGTGAAGAAATGAACAGGAAAAAAATACATAACAAAAACAGACCAAAGTAAAAATTTAAATATAACACTAGACTCGAGGGTCTACAGACTTTCAAGTGAGAAGAGCCAAGTTGTCAAGGAAACAGGAAGGCAAAGGTTATCAGAGAGCCATGATTGTGCAATATATATATGGATTATTAGGGTAAAAAATGTAATACGTCAAGAGTTGAAGAGCCGCAATCTACCGACCCCTGCACAGGTTAATAAAACAGGTTTTGAAAATGCACAAAATCTTTTTGGCAAAATATTATGTTGGCAAGTAAGAAAAGTAACAATTTGATCTTAAGCTGGTATACTTTTATTTTATTTCGAGATGCGAAGTATTTTCATGCCAAAATAAAGTTAATGCCTGAAAATTCGAAATAAAAATATTTTTTAATGTTGATCAATTTTTGGCATTAAGTTTTATAACGGTCTGAGATATTAGCACACATTGAGCGGGAAAGGTAGTTCTACCTTTTGCGCCGGATCCGCTTTAAAGCTGGATTACGTATATCTACTCGACTATTTAATATGATTATTATATACCAATCTCTTGAGGATATTTACAGCTTACACATACATCAACAAAAAAATAATAATACTTAGTTTCCTTTATGTACCAACACTTCATATTATATGAATCACATACATATACTCTTGCAATTTTTTTATGAGATTTTGTGTGTTGTGTTGTAGGTTATGATAATTATTTATGGTTAAGGGACCGAGAGTGTGTTAAAATATGTCTGTCTTCTTCGTGCAATTAAATTTCTTTTGGTGTGAGCAGAAAAGACGACATCTCAGCTATTGTAATGAAATCCTTAAAACATATTTGGTCGTTTGTTTCAGGAATGTAAATATTAATTCATGACGATTCCAAAAATATACTTTCTTCCTTCGAACACTAGATTACCCTTCTGTCGAGTGAACAAAAAAGCGAGACTTGGTAAGCCGTCAAAATGCATTTGAAGCATATTATGCACAGCCCGTTTCACATATGCGTGTAGAAAAAAAACATAACATGTGTGCATCGAATTTGAAAAAACCCCGATTTAAATTTAGTTTTGAAATACATCTTTATCATTTGTTTGTGTTTTATTTACCATTTTTTAAACCTTAAAAAATGTCTTCAGAAAATTACGAAAGTGATGACGAAATATTAGCCGATAATTTGTCTGAATATTCGCGTTAAAAATTAAATCTTAAATCATTCGTTGAAAAACAAATGCAGAAGTAAGCACCTACATGTGGTCAGTATGCATTCAAAATTTCATTAAAAAATAACCCCTGGTTTGGAAGATAAAGCGATTATTTTAAAAATCGATTTTATTTCACCTGCCGCCGATTTTCGCCCGCTGTACGAACCAGTTAGTTATTACCAAAGCCCGCTTATAGTGTGTTAACTCACCAACAGCTGCGGTTGTTATTCGATCAAGACCGTGTCCAACATGATCAGCATGGGCACGAGTCCTGTCTTCAAAGAGAGTCTCGCGGGCTTCACTCCAGCGAGGTAGATACTGAAGGTTGCGTAGTTCATTTATACCGGCTCTGAAAGGCGCGAATTGATTATTACAAGGATGCAAAATTTACAAACACAATCATATCGACAATAAGAAAAGCATGTTAACTTCTAAAACTATCTATACTTGCTTCTCACCTCTACAGTGATTATTTGCATATTCATCTAATGATCATACCTCCTTTTCTTGAGTGGACTCTTGCCCAGTTCTGCGGTAGGAACCAACTGCTCTCCAGGTCTTATCCACAGAATAGGTCCATCGTTACTCTCGCGGGGCTCCATCTCCATTGCTGACATCACACTCCACGGCATTGTCTAGAAATAAAACACAATATAGTGAGGCTAAAAATGATAAATGCATAATATAAAAAAAAATAAAAAATAAGGAGCTAACCAGTTTCAAGAACGGATTGGACTCCAGCATTGCAAGAAGTTCCGGAAAATAGCCTCCGACTTCCTCGTGGACGGTACCGACTAAGGAGATCTGATGAAGTGGACCACAGCGGAAAGTTCCAGCACAATATGTTTGCATAACCTAGTAAAACAATTGGAGATATCAATAGCCGTACGGAAACGATATTAGAGGATACTTTGTATATAATAACTTGAAATGCTTTTTTAAATACCTGCTGGCTGTATTGCAGCATGGTGGTGGTCTCAATATCGCTGTGCCTAGCGAGGGCTCCCGCTTTGACGGTCAGTCCTGGATGACTTCTCGCCATATATTGTAGAAGGCAAGGAAGAGGACCGGCGGCCCCTCTCACAACTCCGGCACTGTAACGAGCCCACCCTCCTGAATCCTCACTAAATACCAGCTGGAAATTTAAAGAATAACAGTTATTAGTCATTGAAATGCATGAGAGATAATGATAGATCTATGAATTGTTTCTGAAAGCAATCAAAACGGAATAATCGAAAAAAACATTCACCTTAAGAAATTCTTCAGCGAGCGCATTCTGTTGATTGGGCGAAAGCATATCAACGTCTTTTTGCTGTAGATAAAGGACAGATGCTCCTCCATTTGGGTGGGTCTCATTGTAGATCAACCTAAAAAGATTAATTTATATTAATTGACAATTTCTAAAGTTCACCTTGCTCATTTTTATTTATTTTGAGATACTCACAAAAAAACATGTAACCTATAAATTAAAATTGTAATACATATCAGTGCTCCGCAACCTTTTCTCTCCCACGACACACCAAAATTTTCTCCAGATTTCCGCAGCCCACTTCAAATATGCATATATGTATATATACATAAGGAAGGGTATATGCAAAACTAATATTAGACAGTGTTCTCAAGTGTGTATATATTGTCACCTCAGTACTACAACTAGGCAACTCTGATTTGATCATTGTCTGAACAAATTATTTGATCTTTTCTTTACTGAAGTAATGCACTGCGGCACACTTAGCATTACCCCATGGCGCACTAGTGTATCGCAGCACAGCAGTTGCGGAGCACTGATATATATTAAAAGGCAAAATTTATGAAATGAATATCAGAGTAAATAGCTACAATCTAAGGCACGAAGGTTGTTACAAACCAATTGAAAGTGAAAAAAGACAAAATATACTTTCCCAGAATGGCAGCTTATTAATTCTGGTGACTATTTAACTAAAGCAAAAAATCATTATAAACAGAAAATAAATGTTGTTGACCAACATTTTATTAATAATAATGATATAATATATGTATACATTTATATACAGATGTATTTCTTATCTGTTATATAAATACAGCACTATAAAAAACACATGTCAAACTGAGAATTTCTTTCCTTATCATCAGTAGCACCATTCAGTACTGACAGAAACATTGTCAGTACTGAGTGTAAGTTAGGCTATGCAGAGTATTAGTCAAAGCTTGCCATTAAGTTGCTTGATGTAAGTTAAGCTACTGCCTGCCCATTGTGACAAGAAAATATCACAGATATGATAGCAGGCGCATCTACCTTTGAATTATGAATGATTTTAATGATTTTAACACGTTTGGTTAAGCATATACAAAATTACCCCCTCCATCACATTCAAGTCTGAATTTAATAATTATTAAGCCTTCATGACAGACTGTGTAAGATGTATCAAGATAAATCTCAGAACAACGCTACCGTACTAATTTTATTAAAAACTAAAAATGGGACATAAAATCGAGAAGGAAAACAAAAAAGTATATTAGTTTCACTTGCCGGTGATATTTGAGGCCATGCGTTGACATAACAGTAGCCAGAGGTGACCATCCATCGGGAGGAGCAGTTTCCATTTGCTGCCGCTTGCACTGGACGCCGATTGAACAGCGGCGGACGCGAGCGCGTCGTCTGCAACGCCTGCAGGAAGAACTTGAAGAGGAACTGGATGCAGAAACTGCATCAATAGAAGATGTTGAACTAGAAGTGGTCTTCGGTTTTGAAGTCTGTATTGAAGAAATTTTACTTGACTTCGAAGATAGACAGATCGGATTTGAATTGTTTCTCAAATCCGGACTCGACAGAGGAGTGGCAGATGTCGATAAACATTGTGTACCAGTTGATGTGACAGAGAAAACATTGCTGTGATTTAGAGACGTCGGGGTGAGGAATATAGAATCATCATCATCACCATGATTCTGCTTCTGTTTGTCTTCAGGAGAAAGTTTAACTTCTGCAAATAGAAAATTATGACAACGGCTAAATAAATGAGTAGACTAGAAATATATTAGTCATCAAAAGGGGCAGTTATAACATTTTCCCGCACAGCGGTCAACGGTGCCGGTTGGGATATAAATAGATATATGATTCTGTGTTAGATGGCATGGATGTTTGTGATGAATAAAAATCGTGATTAGCAAACTACTAGTTTTGTTCTAGCTCCACCCATCTATCCTTAACATGAGCAGATAAATAACAAGCAATCCTGGCAAAAAAAACTACTGTTAAAACATCTGGTTAAAAAAAATAGCAATCTTCTCAAAAGAAGAGATTTCTTGATAAAATTATGTTGAATGTGGAGTAATCTAAGCATGTTCCAAAGTAAAGCCGGTGGACTCCTCATTTCACATTTTGCAAAACATAAATTCTTATTCAGCAGCAGTAATCATGAAAAAAAATTTCCAAATTAATTTCTACTTAAACACGAATTTAACATTTCTAATAGATTGCACATAATATGCACATCTTATTATCATGAGGGCTAATGAACACTTTAAATATGTGATTTATCTTATTCATTGAATACCTGCTTTGCTCATCTGGATCATGCGGTCATATATAAGGCTCTGGGTGGACAGAAACTTTCATACTTTTTGAGTTTAGAGACCAATAGGATATTATTAGTGTAACAAGATTTAGATGTTAAATTATGAACATGGATGCAGTGTCATTGAATTTAAATGATGTACAACTCACCTCGTTTTACACCTTGAAAATCAACTGAACAATTACTATCATTGTGTGCTGCGTATTCAAACATTTCATCAACTTCCATCTTGATCTCTTTCTTTAAATTGCCCGGCATGACATCCATCCTCCTCGTCTTCGAGTTACTTTTAAATTTACTCTTACAGCTCATGGACCTCGTGGGAGACCTCCGCTCCTGCTTAAACTTGACTGGCATCTCCAGGTTACCGTAGCACGGTAACTGCCTCACTTTAGGCATGGGTGAAAACTTGACAGCACTGATGGAACACAAGTTACGTGATAGAATAAAGATATTCTGCCCCAAGACGGTCGGCGCTGTCAAAATATTTCCTCTGAATACTTTGGGGTATTTAAAACACCACATTTTTGACACAATATGAGAATTTATCATTTTGATCTGTTTGGTGACCGACCCCAACTTTTTGAATGTGGCAGAATTGACAGGATACACATTGTTGAGTCTGTGTTGAGTAGAGGCAGATTTTATTCCGTTAATAAAAGAGAAACAGAGCTCAGAAACATGAGATAGGTTAATTTGGATGATATCATTGCGAGATATTGATGGCAACGAAAGTAACGCCGTAGAAGGTAGTGTTGACAGAGCTGACAGTTTTTGTTTACTGAACCCTCCCGAGTCAAAAACGGGCCAGACCGGAAGCCTCCGCTGCAGTTTACAAGACTGTGGTTGTAATTTAGGCGAAGAGTCATCTTTCTCTTCAGATTCACGTTTACGCTTTCGGACTGTGGAGAAAAATATATGATTTAACAATTGAATAATTTATTTGACTGTGATTCTTTTCGATTGGATCTGGGTATCAATTGCTTCCAAATCATTCATTCGTTTTTTTATTTGTTGTTTAAAATCTTTCAAAATGCAACATATGCAGACTTTAATTAAAGACAATTTTTAATTGTTTGAAATACATTACTATCAAAATGTCTAACATAAGCTGGCTGCATGGATACAACTGCTATGGGACTAACTCACAATCTGTTACCTGTTGCAACAACACGATATAGTTTGAAAACAATAGTGATAAACATTAAAATTTAAAATTATACCAACTATCGACACGAAACGGTGAAACTTCAAAATATGCAACAATGATTGTGAAGAGATAAAGTGAAAGCTCTAAATGTGAGAATGTTCTACAAGAATTAAAAAGACAACATGTTCAAATAGATTAATTCAGACTTGACCGGCAAAATCATTGAATAATATTGCTAGGAAACTCGAGCAATAATACAATACACGCTAATACATAAACTCTTTTAGCCAGACATAAAAGAAACTCATTGTCACAATTGTTTTAAAATTTCGAATATTAGTAGGCGAAAATTTTTTCTACATTACAGCCCGGTAGAAAAATTGTAGGTATTTATTAAAGATTTTCGGCGAAGCTTTAAAAAAGGAATTCAACACAGCATGACGCGACCAAAGGAAGTTAAATTAAAGATTAAAAAATAGGTTGATGAATCCTGATATTGCAGTGAATTCATATATTATATTCTGTCAAAACATCCGAACTTTCTATATTTACAAATGTATGAAATTTTACTAAATCGCAGAAATATCACGGAAAGAAGAACGTTTTAAGAAAAGAACAATAAAAATGACAAAAATTAAAAACTTTTACCAATTCTATAGCAGACTCTGAGATGATAATATAATACATACATACGGATAGTCAAAACAAATATTCTATCACACAAAAATATGTTTTCGAAGTGCAAATCGAGGAATTTTCAATTTTTAACTGAGCAATAGTCAATGAACAAGCTTTTAAAAGACTATTTTCCGCTAAAGATAGCGTTCTAATTACCTTTTAAGTCATTATTCGGTGATACAGATTGTGATTTTGTCGGTGTTGTTCCCGATGGGTAATATCCCATATTGGATAGTTTTCTGTAGTCGTGGTTAACACGTCTACGTTTTCCGCCTTCTCCGGCATCTTTTTTGTGACTCGTACCGAAGCCCTCGCCATTAGGAGAGCACGAATCTTCGCGTTTCGCATCGGATGAATTCTGTTCATCGGACGCCATTGTTTGTGGTGACACTTGATGGCCACTCTCACGTTTCTTTGTAATGTCTTTTGTGCTATTTCGATTTGTTGACACGGCACTCGCACTATTTGAACAGTTTGTTGTGGGTCTGGCGTCATCAGTTAAAGCTGAACCGCCAAAAACATGAATATTTTTCTTGCTTATTGGAGCCAACTCCTGTGACGCCATGTTGCAAGATTATTGCGTCGAAGTTGCCAATAAATAAATATTGAATACATTAGGTAAAAAATAAATAATCGATAGGTAGGTAGGTAGATAATTATATTTACATTTTAAAGTTTTATAGAAAATTATTAAGAGTAAATATTTTTTAAACGTTACCAAATAAAAAAAATGTGCGGAATATTGTAAAAAATCATTTGCAAAGTTTTCTTGTACGCAATTATTGCAACAAAAATAGGTACATTTTATATCGTGCAATAATTATTATCGTGTCCAGAATATTTTGGTTTATTCTTGATTGCAAGAATCATCGAAATAATTAACATTTTATTTCTTTGGTGATCTTTTTTATTTAGAAAAATTCTTTATAGATACATAATTTGATATTTATAAATGCTTTTTTTACTGGTAATGAAAACAAAAATGATTTTACGTCAACAAAAATCAATTATTACTACTTCCAAAAGTTTTCTAGAAGGCAACGCTTGACTAACACATTACATATTACATTATGATATAAAATTAATTTTCTTTTTTAATTGTTTAATTGAAAAATTTTAAATTACGACCAAAGGTGCTTGATGGAAATTTAATATCAAATTTGAAATATTTTTATTCTGTACACTTCCATAAATTTTGTCGGTAACGACCCGGGTTTCGTCTTTCGGTATCTTCTGGTCAGTTCAAGTGCATTCGTGTACTTGATAAAACCAAAAGATGCCAAAAGGCGAAACCCGGGTCGTTATCGACAAAATTTATGGAAGTGTACAGAATCAAAATAATTCAAATTAGTTTATTTAAATCTTCAAAAATAGTTAAATAATTAATTAAACACATTATTGACGCTTTCTAATAGCACAGTAAATAAAAATTAATCAATAACGAGTGTTAAAAAATATTTATTTTTAATTTTCAAGTAAAATTTTGTAGTGCCATAATTTTATTATTATCATGCATTTGATTTGACCATTTTATGATGAAAAGAACACATGGTTATGTCTACAAGATACAATATTTCAAAAGTAAACAACGATATCTATTATTTAAAAATATATATAAAATTTGTGCCGTATGCGAAAAGAATTACATTGGAAAAGGTTTATTTTTTGAATATATATTGATTATAACTTTTATTATTTGTGATACGGGTACCCGGGATACCTAATCGTTCACTACGAACCCGGTGAGAAATAATTCGTTTTAATATGAAATATATTATCGATATTATCGCCATCATTTTTTAAATATATTTTTTGTACCGGCATTTTATTGGACGTTTCACATATGTACGTGCTTTCTTACGCGCTAGCTTGCATTTAACACATGTTGACACGACTCGATCTTCGGTAATAAAAAAACAGAAAGAGAAAAACCTTCCATTATCATAACCTCCGAATTTAGAAGGATCGAATCAGTGTTACAAGTTAGGAAAATATTGGGAAACAATTCAAACAAATTAAACATCTCGGGTGCAGTTTTAAAAAGTGGGATTCCACTCGTTTATTTATAAAAGAACATATGTTAATGGAATTTTGAAAATAGTGCACAAGCTAACTCACAGAGGTGAGAAAAAAAAACATATAAAATACAGTAAATAATTCGCCTGATATCGAGCCTACGATTTAAACGGGCTTCGATTGCGTAATCATAAATTTCTTTGCGCTTCGGGGTTATTATAGGATATAACGGTATAAAATAGTAAAATTTATAACAATAGGTATTTATTTAGAGTCCCTTAATTAATATCCTAACTAAGTATCGACAATTTATAAGAGTAATAAGTCTACTTGCTACACGTAGGGGGCGGAAGGCTTGATATTCAGAACAGTGTCGGTCCGGTGACACAACGTTAATTTTACCAGTTATTTCGGCGGCGAAGCGCGAATTCCATTTTATCATCATCATCAGCTGTTCTCAATTCACAATCATGTCCGTTCCCTACGCGTGCCATATTCTAGTAACAAAATTCTTATTCGGCCCAGCCATGATAGCAGGAGGACGTCTCCCGGGACCCTCGGATCGGCGAGCACGGTGCCTAGGCGTGAGGAGGGCTGTTAGACCCTCCGCCTCCCAATCCGTGTGTCAACGTCCAGTTAACACAAACCAAGGTGGTTAGAGCTCACAACTAGTGCTCAGAGTCAGTGCCGAATGACACTGACTTCTTCCCGGACGTTGCCCCCGCTCCATGCGTTGGGCTTCCTAGTATCTAAAAGTATCGAGCTCGTTTTTGTTTGGATAACCGGGAAGCGTGGGTGAGGGATGAAATTCCGTTCAAATTTCTCCGTCGACATGGTAGTCCGCCTGTGAAAAAGAAACATCATCCGATGTCCTGCCCGTTGTAACGAAACGGGTTTGGTTTACTATAGAATAGCTCTGCCAATTATGGCAGAGATGAACGTCGTCCAACAGTGTTCGCCTGCTGGACGACCACCGCCCACGGCGGTATCGGTCTTATGCATCTGCCCATGTCAAAACGACCCGGTCACCTTGAGACCGGCGTCGCTGTCGCTTTCCGGTTATCCGGCACAATGAGCACCCACCTAGTCCTGTCCTAGCTACCTTATTTTAGGGGCAGAGCGCCAGGCCTGGTGGCATCGGCGACACAATCCGCCTAGGCTGTCCAAGATTTCATTACTAACCTGGCGCTCCGGCACCTCATGACTCGATAGACGGCGTGACGACAGCTCTATATCGTCGGGAGACCAGATCGTCTCCCTAAGCAAACAGTCTCGGCAGACTACACACGGCTTCTCCAGCCGACTCCTCAACTTTTACACGCCTTCTATCGTCAAGTTATGCTATTTGTCACGTCGCCTAAAGATCACCTCTTACAATAACAAAATTTATTTCAGTTCCCGCACACATAATTTCAATACGTTTCTGGTTGTGTCATTGTTACATTACATAACGTTACTAGAAAAAGGTTTCTATTTCTACAGTTAGAATAAATTTGCATTACGCGTATATTATCAGATTAACATTCAGCGAAGGATTATCCTCCTACAACTTTCGATTCGATATATCGACCACATTCGATAGTGACTTTATGAGCATTTGCGTGTAATAAAATTATCGTGTGATAGAAAATAATATAATAGAACCTCGTGTATCTAGAATTAAATTTTCTGACACCTAGTTATGGGCGCCGTTCAGGGCGTATTGTAAATGCGATAGCGATAAATTAGAGAATTGTTTGTGCTCGACAAGGCTTGATTTTACTGGATTAAAGTAACACACGAAGAGGCTTTCGAAGACCTTCATCGGTCCCGCCGAAGCGTGGTCGCACTCGACTGAATTAATATGGTTCATCATTATAATGAGAATTTCGTTTATCGAATATAGACACTTAACCGGAAACGTATTGCTTTTAACACACATTAGGCTTCCCGGTGACTTTCGTCACGTACAGAGGCTACCGACATATTAACACCCACAATAAAATACATATTTATACAGGTCCTGAAATAATACAGTAGAAATTATAATAACAATTTAAATTGGCTTTGGTTTCAATACAATATCTTTACCGGGGTTGCTCCCTTGCTTCCCCTCGCCTGTCAACGCTCAATGTTTAACAATAGAGAGGCTGCGATACCTCATCAACGATATTTAATGCCACAAACCTTGAGGTGTCGACAGGAACTTGAAGACGAGAGACGGCTGGTGCGACAGGCGGAGAACTCTTAATTTGAATGCGAAAGTGCAAGTTGTTAAATTTTGAAAGTTATTGATAAGCTGCTAGTATAATTATTCAAGTTCGAAGTGAGTATAACAAAATGGCGGCAGCCATAAGTGTGAATTTTAACAGGCGAGGTCAGGGGAGCAACCCTTCGAACAACTTTACTTGGCGAGCGCTAACAGAGAAGAGACTTTGTTTCTTTTGTTACTATCCCTCCCTTCCTGCAAAATGTACAGATCTCGGCGCGAAAAAAAAATGCATGGTTGCCGTTAGCGATGTTGCCCTGGCGTCAAGTTGGCTACCGCAAACATATCTTTCGAATGATTGTATATTTGTATTCTCATAATATGCCTATCTCTCTCTGGTTTCTTTCGTACTAACTTCATGCCAGCGACATTCTATGAAAATGCTTTGGAATAATCGGGTCCCAAAAAACCGAGTCGTGACAATCCCCAATACCCCAGAGGAATCGATTTACCCTTTGAGCATTTTTAGTCGATTGCATGCTAGAAAAAAAAAATCGGGCCTTAGTACAAGAGAGAGAAAGTCAGGCGAGATTGCACTCAGCTAATCCCGCAAAAGAGCAAACCAGGCACGGCAGCTTAACAGCAGACATTCCGGTGCCTGTGCGCGCAGCGCGGGTTTATCAACTTAGTCCTGGCCTCAGGTTGAATTTCCACTTGGGAGCAAAACATAAAAATTATATGCACTACTTATCAGTAGCGCTGAACACAGTTACACATGGTTATTTAACAATCGAAAAACTATATATATAATTTTTTTTTTTTTTTTTGCATATTACGCGATCTCTTAACCTAGTACCTTAAGATTAGACAGATTAATTATTTTTTTAAAAGTTTTTTTCCAAGTGTCAAATTTTCTCTAAATCAGGTGAAATTATTTTTTCATATACAATCTGCCTTCAGGGCCCTCTCATTAAAACTTTCTCCTTGTCCGCACCCTTAACGGTGTGAGCGACAGGTTTTTCTTAACTCACAATCCAAAGTTACAAGTGATAAATACTTAGTCTGAGGTCATGAATAACAATATATATTCTTAGTAGAATCTTCGGGACATGTTTGTTTCGATTTGTTATTTTTTTTTTTAAAATTGCCTAAGGCTGGTTTGAAATTAGTGAATAAATTTATAATTTACTAAAAGTGCAATTTACAATTTTTTTAATTTGCTTTTATGAATGGTTAATCATTCCTTGAAGAGGAATATACTCATAGTTTGTACTATACTTGTAATCTTCGTTGGAGAGCTTCATCAGGCACGAGGTGAGGCCTGACCTCCTGCAGCTGGCGCGTCATCCACCGGCTGGTGGAAACGTCAGCCGCATCCACTTCTGGTGGCGCGGGCTCGTCTTCTGGCAGACTTGTGGTTGACGTCTTCCGGGCCCCTCTGCAAGTCTCGTTTCCACGAGGCTCACGTCCATCGAGGTTTGGGTGGCCCGGTATCCTCGATGATCGGCGGTTGGAGACGATATCTCTCGTCCTCTGTTGATCACAGCCGGTTGACATATCGCGCACTTATTTCCGACACGTTTCGTTATTAGTGCGTTTGCCTGACACTTGCCTACTTTATTTGTTGACATTCTATGTAACCAGCACACAAAGAGAAAAATTTTCATCAAGTTCAATTAATAAAAGTTTGTTGATATTAATATTTTATAACGTTCATAGAGATTACAATCCTGGTTTCTTTACACTAAGCATCGTGTTATTTATTATTATTATGTTTTGATAATTATACTGCTGACACTTAATTATCCCTTTATAATTTCACTTAGTTTATTTGATTTCACTAATCGTCGAACACAGTTGATGGGCGCCGTAACTGACCGCCCTAATTACTTTTAAATAGTTTTATACGTTATCGCCTATGTCTCTTTTCGCTGATTTAACTTAATATTCGTTTGCCGACACTTAGTTTCTTTGTATTTTTTCTAATCCCAATATTTACGTATTTTAAATTGCGGTTTGTTTTATTTTATATTCGGTAAACAGAAAGTCGTTAGTTAAAATTGTTTCTTGTTAATTAGTCATTTATTCGACCCCACAAGTTTTACTTTCATCACACTTTGATTACACTTAACATTTATAATTTTATGACCCGTTGTTAGAGATCCTTTCCAACAATTATTTTTTTTCTTACTTTTATTTTATCTTTATTTTTATTTTTAATTCCGCACCGTTTATTCTTGGTGTAGTTAAACGTTTCTAAAGGCGATTTTACTATTCGTTTCGACACAGGTGTATATTTTTTTTTATACACTTTCTACTTAATTTACTGACCGTTGTTTACGCTCTTTTATCATTACTAACAATTTTCAGGATTATTATGCGCACTTTTTCCACACACTACATTTCGCCAAACGTTCAGTATTTCAATAGCGGTGCGTTTCACGGGGGCTCGTTAACTCAGCGCGGTGATTCGCGCCTATCTCATTGTTGACGTCTTGTCAACTTTTCGCCGTGGCCGGATGGTTTCCTCCTGTCTAGGTGACGCTTCAGCGCGCGTCTCTTAGAGGTTTGGACATTGGGAGACTTGGGTGGTGAAAGTGGAGGAAGGTGTGATACTTCACGGTAATGGATATGAAATGTGGTTAGGGGTTGAGTCCCGCACCTCGGCATTGATATTCGTACGCCGGTACGTCGTCAGTTTCCGGCGGTGCGGACCCTGTAGTCTTCTTTTTGGAGTCGAGTGAGAGCGTCCTCCCATCGACTCCACCGCGGCTTCAGCTTGCAGTCGGCCTCGATTAGCTACTCGAGGTTTGGCCACTGGAGACGGTCTGTTCTTTTTAAAACCACCTATTCTACCATCACAAATGCCAAGCTTTCACTTGGTGATTATTACATGTTTTAAAAAAAATTGCATAACATTTTTATAATATAACAACGTTACCTACAACCCTTATCGCTTACATTTTTATATTCTTGAAGGTATCGTGTTAAATACGATCCCTTACATTCCCAGGCGCCACTACATGGTACGTCATGCAGAACGTACTGCTCCCGAGCCACTCTTGACATTTCCCTTTGTCTAAAAGAGTTAATTTTCTATTAGCAGCGGCGGAGACACGAAACTTTTCCTCTCAGGGTCGCAGGTGATGATTTAATTGTTTCAATCATTCATCTCCGCATACTTTTACTGAAGTTAATTTAACTGAGTCTACTCCGACTATTATTTATCCTACTTTACTCGGTTCCTCGGTGATCAGTCGATTCACTCCGTATCGTACGGTTAAAAATTCGAGCGTCCCGCGCTCGGTCGGTTTTCTAATTTCGCTTTCCAGTGGTCGATATTACTCGGGCCACCGGTCTGCTGGCGCATGACTCTATTGAATTTACATTTAACTTTAATACAAAGTCTACGTTACTTGATCTGCGCTTTGATCAGATGAATTCATGAATCTAAATCAGCCTATGAGTTGGGGGCCAAGATGACACGACTCGATCTTCGGTAATAAAAAAACAGAAAGAGAAAAACCTTCCATTATCATAACCTCCGAATTTAGAAGGATCGAATCAGTGTTACAAGTTAGGAAAATATTGGGAAACAATTCAAACAAATTAAACATCTCGGGTGCAGTTTTAAAAAGTGGGATTCCACTCGTTTATTTATAAAAGAACATATGTTAATGGAATTTTGAAAATAGTGCACAAGCTAACTCACAGAGGTGAGAAAAAAAAACATATAAAATACAGTAAATAATTCGCCTGATATCGAGCCTACGATTTAAACGGGCTTCGATTGCGTAATCATAAATTTCTTTGCGCTTCGGGGTTATTATAGGATATAACGGTATAAAATAGTAAAATTTATAACAATAGGTATTTATTTAGAGTCCCTTAATTAATATCCTAACTAAGTATCGACAATTTATAAGAGTAATAAGTCTACTTGCTACACGTAGGGGGCGGAAGGCTTGATATTCAGAACAGTGTCGGTCCGGTGACACAACGTTAATTTTACCAGTTATTTCGGCGGCGAAGCGCGAATTCCATTTTATCATCATCATCAGCTGTTCTCAATTCACAATCATGTCCGTTCCCTACGCGTGCCATATTCTAGTAACAAAATTCTTATTCGGCCCAGCCATGATAGCAGGAGGACGTCTCCCGGGACCCTCGGATCGGCGAGCACGGTGCCTAGGCGTGAGGAGGGCTGTTAGACCCTCCGCCTCCCAATCCGTGTGTCAACGTCCAGTTAACACAAACCAAGGTGGTTAGAGCTCACAACTAGTGCTCAGAGTCAGTGCCGAATGACACTGACTTCTTCCCGGACGTTGCCCCCGCTCCATGCGTTGGGCTTCCTAGTATCTAAAAGTATCGAGCTCGTTTTTGTTTGGATAACCGGGAAGCGTGGGTGAGGGATGAAATTCCGTTCAAATTTCTCCGTCGACATGGTAGTCCGCCTGTGAAAAAGAAACATCATCCGATGTCCTGCCCGTTGTAACGAAACGGGTTTGGTTTACTATAGAATAGCTCTGCCAATTATGGCAGAGATGAACGTCGTCCAACAGTGTTCGCCTGCTGGACGACCACCGCCCACGGCGGTATCGGTCTTATGCATCTGCCCATGTCAAAACGACCCGGTCACCTTGAGACCGGCGTCGCTGTCGCTTTCCGGTTATCCGGCACAATGAGCACCCACCTAGTCCTGTCCTAGCTACCTTATTTTAGGGGCAGAGCGCCAGGCCTGGTGGCATCGGCGACACAATCCGCCTAGGCTGTCCAAGATTTCATTACTAACCTGGCGCTCCGGCACCTCATGACTCGATAGACGGCGTGACGACAGCTCTATATCGTCGGGAGACCAGATCGTCTCCCTAAGCAAACAGTCTCGGCAGACTACACACGGCTTCTCCAGCCGACTCCTCAACTTTTACACGCCTTCTATCGTCAAGTTATGCTATTTGTCACGTCGCCTAAAGATCACCTCTTACAATAACAAAATTTATTTCAGTTCCCGCACACATAATTTCAATACGTTTCTGGTTGTGTCATTGTTACATTACATAACGTTACTAGAAAAAGGTTTCTATTTCTACAGTTAGAATAAATTTGCATTACGCGTATATTATCAGATTAACATTCAGCGAAGGATTATCCTCCTACAACTTTCGATTCGATATATCGACCACATTCGATAGTGACTTTATGAGCATTTGCGTGTAATAAAATTATCGTGTGATAGAAAATAATATAATAGAACCTCGTGTATCTAGAATTAAATTTTCTGACACCTAGTTATGGGCGCCGTTCAGGGCGTATTGTAAATGCGATAGCGATAAATTAGAGAATTGTTTGTGCTCGACAAGGCTTGATTTTACTGGATTAAAGTAACACACGAAGAGGCTTTCGAAGACCTTCATCGGTCCCGCCGAAGCGTGGTCGCACTCGACTGAATTAATATGGTTCATCATTATAATGAGAATTTCGTTTATCGAATATAGACACTTAACCGGAAACGTATTGCTTTTAACACACATTAGGCTTCCCGGTGACTTTCGTCACGTACAGAGGCTACCGACATATTAACACCCACAATAAAATACATATTTATACAGGTCCTGAAATAATACAGTAGAAATTATAATAACAATTTAAATTGGCTTTGGTTTCAATACAATATCTTTACCGGGGTTGCTCCCTTGCTTCCCCTCGCCTGTCAACGCTCAATGTTTAACAATAGAGAGGCTGCGATACCTCATCAACGATATTTAATGCCACAAACCTTGAGGTGTCGACAGGAACTTGAAGACGAGAGACGGCTGGTGCGACAGGCGGAGAACTCTTAATTTGAATGCGAAAGTGCAAGTTGTTAAATTTTGAAAGTTATTGATAAGCTGCTAGTATAATTATTCAAGTTCGAAGTGAGTATAACAAAATGGCGGCAGCCATAAGTGTGAATTTTAACAGGCGAGGTCAGGGGAGCAACCCTTCGAACAACTTTACTTGGCGAGCGCTAACAGAGAAGAGACTTTGTTTCTTTTGTTACTATCCCTCCCTTCCTGCAAAATGTACAGATCTCGGCGCGAAAAAAAAATGCATGGTTGCCGTTAGCGATGTTGCCCTGGCGTCAAGTTGGCTACCGCAAACATATCTTTCGAATGATTGTATATTTGTATTCTCATAATATGCCTATCTCTCTCTGGTTTCTTTCGTACTAACTTCATGCCAGCGACATTCTATGAAAATGCTTTGGAATAATCGGGTCCCAAAAAACCGAGTCGTGACAATGTATAGTTACATACTGCTAATTTTTATTTCCATAGGGGAAGAATTGCTTCTGAATTTGAGGCAGCCAATGATCGAGTTACTATTTTTTTCAGTAGAAATGCATTCGGATAACACAAATCGAAACTACTGTCGATTATTGTTAAGCTTGGGTGACACAACAGTTATGTCTGGACCGATTTAATTCTAGTTTCGGCCCGGCAATAATTGGAGTTGAACTTCGAGCATTTTTGGTGTTCAACAATGCGCCGGAACATCTCAGGGAACTATGTGCACTTATTTTCCAGTTGAAGTAGTATTTTACCTCCAAATACCACTTCCGTCTTACAGTACATTGTTAAAAGTCAGATAGCAGCATTCAAGGCATATTATTTAGAAAAAAGGTACGTCAACCCATAGAAAAAAAAAACGGTGATGGAAATGCAATGCGGGCTTAGTGAAAACAGTCTAATGCAGTCGTGAGGAACCTGCGGCCTTTTGGCTACTCTGGTGCGGCCTTTCGACTGTTCTAAGAATTCTGCATATTTTTGTGAAATCGTAAATTCCTGAGAGTTTGAATGTCAAAATTCCTGGAAGACCTGAATAAAGGTCCCACGCTGGTAACTTTCGGAAATCCGCAAATTTCTGGGCTTTACAAATTGGCATGAAATTGTTTCTGGACAAAGATTCCTTAGTCAATTCCCTGTCGATGTTTACTGCTGCCTTATGTTGAATCAGATAAATGAATGTGGCCTTTAGAGAGCCTGGCTTAATTTAATGGAAGGCATCATAACCAACGAAAGGGGATGAAATGAAGTCACCCAATGGAATTCTGGAATTTCGAGAAATTACAATTTCTAATGGGAGTCCAGATCAAAACAGCTGAATTTTTATGTGATATTACAGAGATAATAACTATTTTGATGCATTGTCTGCTTTGTATTTTTCCATAAATAATCTATCAAAATTTAATATTGAATATAATTAAAATTCACTTAGGTTTTGCTGAACATGCAAATTTACACAGTTGGTTAAGTCAGATCAGCGAAATCAGATAAGCTTAGTGAAGGCTTTTTTCACAAGTATTTTAAATACCGCTGTCCGCATTTGAATATTGAATATCTGCCAAAATGCAGCTAAAAATATTTAAATTAAATTTAAATTGAATATTAAAATTGCAATTGAATATCGGTATACTGTGCATAGTAAAATTTTAACATTTTACTTTTTGAAAAGCATTAATTGGATAATTCTTAAAATATGTCCTCAAATGGACTGAATGTTTTTACTTGGTGATCAGGAAAAGCAACAGCTTTTGGTTTGTTTTTTGCCACCCCACCCTATATTATTTGAGTAAACAAAACATACAAACACACAATCGCTAAACAGTCTCACACTTACGCCAGCGACGTATTCAGATAGTTAGCATTTCTGTGTTCTATTGAACTATTGGGGCTAGTTTTATGCTGTCACGTCGCTCGTTTTTGATTAACAACCTCCGATTAAAAGTACCTAGCAATAATACTTTCCCTTTCTTATTGAACGTTATTTTTTTTTCTTAAAACCAACACAATGACTACATGGCGAAAATGGTTACAATTTGTCAAAAAATAGCTGAAAAAAACGACGCATAATTTTATGTGCTTTTGGCAGAACTTCCTGAACCCGAGTTGGACACCTCGATTTTCATATGAAAGTTGTGTCCATTTTTCCACGTCATGTAATATGTTTTTATTTTATGTTTCAATGAATATTAAGAAATTATATTTTTCTTCTTTCGATTGATTTGAATGTGGCTTAATTTTTGATCAAAGATTATTACTTGTAAGATTTCATTGACATTTTATTTATAAACAATTCAATTTAATTTATTTTTAATTTTAATGCTTATTTGCAAATTATTTTCACATTTCTGGTATTATATACCCTCGCAGTCTAATTCCATTTTATATGTGGCTTTATTTTTCATACATGATAGCTTAACCGATCCTGATTTTCACAAAAAATTGGAATCAGTACAAAAAATATGCTTTTTTATAAATGAAATGCTTCTCACATCTTGAAAGATAGCAATCTCGAACGTGTTTAATATTTTCTTAATGAATGTATTGAAATGTAAATCGTGTCTTAATTATGTATTTTTTATTGAGAAAGTTGTTAGCTAAAAATGTCTGTATTAGATGGCGAGTGAAATAGTATTGTAAAGATTACCTCGAATAACTGAGACGTTTTCAAAATTCTAGCAAGTTACATTTTGTAAAAAAAAAATCGCAAATTTACCTGTAGCTTAAAAAAACATTAATTACAAGTTATTCTTTTACTTAGAATAATGTTGTGTTGATATAAGTACGTTCCTGTTGAAAACACATCCATACAATGATATCCGCATACAAACATGGAAGAGGCCGCGACTAAACTGAGTCTGAAACACGCAAACACCAACACAAACAAATTCTCTTTCGAATATAAAAAGTAAACAATTACCACTAGGACAACACAAACAATATGGCGATGGTTCTTACTTGTCAAACTGTGTAAAGTGTGTGCAATTAATTTTAAAATAATTAATTCAGCCGCGCGCGGTCGATAAACGCTTGAAAAAGTGCTAGGTGGTATCAGTGATGCAAAATGATTGGGATTTGGGACAGTGTATTTGTGAAGGATATTGTGCAGCATAACTTTACTGTGGAGTCGAAAAGTTGAGGTGTTTTTAAGAGAGTCGTAGTAGGAATCGTTAAAAACAGAGAGACTCCGATTCCTTTTTATATCCTATTTTTTTGATTAGTAAGAATTCACATTTAGTTCGCATAGTTTTTATATTGCCCTGTGTACTGGTAAACGTCTTGGATTTATAGTTCCCAATAAAAGTAAACCGTTTGACAACCCAACTGTGTTTCAAACTATTTACTTACTCATGGTTCTATTGTAGATAGGCTTGAATATGGATCTGGATTCCATATGAAAATTAATACAAACTGCAATTGAAGCGAAATTTTCCCGTTATATTTATTAGGTAGTAGATTATTTCAATAAATTCTTTGTTGATACGACAATAAAAGTCTGATTGCTCTTTTTGCATTTTACGTACAATCAGTTATCTAATACGAAAACTTACGATCTAATTAATACTTTTGAACCGAATATGTACCTGAAAATTAGATGAAATTGTCAATACGTAGAGGCTGACGAAGATAATATTAGGATTCTTAGTGAAATTATTAAGCCCAAAATAAATGTAAATGATTTCAGAGATTATATCGATAATATGTTAAGAGTTAATCGAGATGAACTTCCTGAAATGGCCAGAAAACAAAAAATATTATTAAAACAATGCAATAAGTTCTGCAGAGGCGGAACGAGGATGTTCGTAAGTGAATACTATTTGTTCAGAAAAAGGGCAAATTTAAGTATTCGACATATTATATCAGACTTAATCTCTCTTTATCGAATCTAATCGTCTCTTTCAAAGTGAAATAACAAATACAAAAAGCAATACAGAGCTGTCACTGAGATTCAATACCTGTCACTTTCATACAATACAACGATATTGGTATTTGTGTTTTAATGTATGAGTATGGGCAGATTCAATTTAGCCCCCAACGAATGACAGAAGCTTGTTAATTTGAAACACAGTCGTGTGAGTTTGATGAAGTTTCCGTACATACAAATACAAACCAAATCTAATCGTGCTTGATTGCGCCCCAGTGTAAAGAAATATTGCAGGATATTATCTGTGATTGCGGGCTTGAAAGCTCTAGTCCCTGAGTCGTTAATACTTAGGTGTTGCCAGACTGACGTCACGTTGCCTGTTCTCTATGAAGTATTTATAGGGTTATTGTTTTTTTTATGCCGGCTCAGTTTAAAATTGTAATACAAAACACAATCGAGAATATTATTGTAGGTAGACATGGCATTGTCTTATATTGACAGAGGAAAATTTAAAAAAAGGTATTATATTCATTTGGGAAAGGTTAGTTACGCTTATAAATGTATTTATTTTGTTCAGCGGCCGAATTGCTGTTCATTTTTATTCAGCCATCTAATGTTTTGGGTGAAAAATGCAGGTCGGGCTTAGCCCACCTAGCCCAGTACCTAGAACCGCCACTGAATTCACACTGCAGATGATAGACGAATAAGATCCATCACGGTATAAGTTTCCAATGAAAAACAAAACACTATTTGGAATCAGTTTATGTAATGTAAATAAATTTGAAAACAAAATTTATAAAAATTGGAGGTTGGCGTTTACCAAGGTGCGAGTCGGTTGATAGAATTTTAACAGCACATCACTGTACGCAATATAAAATTATCATGTGTGTTGTGTATATAAAAGTACCGGTGGGCGATGGTAAAGATGAGTAGCTCACCAATCGTTTATTACATACCAATTTTCATACATGTTATTGTACAATTAAATGATAGTTTATTGGTAAAAATCAAACATACAAATAAAAGCGAGATATTTATGTATGGTATAAGGAGGACTGGAAATGGTGCAGAGGACAAGGCAACATATGCAATAAAAAAAAGTAAGGCATAATTTTAACTGTAACAGAAAAGTTATAAAAATATAATGTTGAAATAAAGCTATAATAGATACATACATCTTCATAAATAACATGAGTAAATTAATGTGATTATAAGAAGCAGATAGCTTTTAGGAAGATTTTCTAAATAAATAATGTATATTTTTAGAATAAAATGTATTTATAATAAAACAATTCGTCAATAAAATTTGTGATATGGTTTTTCATAATGAACATTATTTCAGTCATAATGAGTGAGCGGCACAATATCCCAATTTGACGCAGTTAGAAAAATACTGAAAACTTAAAATAAATAGTTACATACCGATTGGCCAGTGGCGTAGCAGGGGTGAGACAGGGGTGAGACAGGGGTGGCCGCGGACATTTTTGTGGGTGGCATTTTCAAAAATAAATATAATATTTTTCGAGAAATTATATGTATACATAAACAAAATTAAGCCACCTCTGGTAAAAACTCAAGGTTCATTGTTTAAAAATAGTAGAAGTGATTTAAAAACAAAATTAGAGGAAATATTGGGGGCGGTAAATTCAAGGAACCACCCCGGGCGTCAGGACCCCTTCCTACGCCAGTGCGATTGGCGATTATATTATATTACATCGATGTCACACCAACTATAAATTTAGATGCAATAGAAGAAGAGGAACAAATTGACAATAAACAATTTACCAGAGCATGGAGTCGAAGTCGTTATTGTTTGGGTGTAATCACACGAAATCAGGGCTTCGAACCGCTATTTTTTTCGTCCCGGTTTTAGTTCCGGTTCAAGTAAAAATATATATATCGGTTCGGTTCTGGTTTTCGCTCCGGCAAAAATAACGGTTTTAGGTTTTCGTTTCAACTCTAATCCAAAAGCTCAGGAATTTACCGATTTGCCCAAAATATCTCCGTGACTCGTTTTTTTTTAGCCCACCGAGGAATTTGTAAATCTCAAAACCCTATACTAGCGTGAACCGAAAAAGCCGATATTTTTTCGCTTCGGTTACGGTTTTCGTTCCGGCAAAAATAACGGTTTTAACGGTTGTCGGTTTTCGGTTCCGTTCCGGTTCGAAGGCCTGCTCAAAAAAAAAAGTTATGCATTTAAGTAGATATTGAAAAATACTTAGACTACAACAAATTTTGCATATTTTTATACGGGAGTCGGACCGTTTGAAAAGCTGGTGTCGGTCGGAGTTAAAGTTTTTTTCATGACTCCACAGCCGTCCTTTTTATAATACCCAGCCTTTCGGCGTTCCATTCCATGTCATATCTGTTTCGGGATAGGGTGTGAATCCGGGTAGCTAGTATTTTTTTTGTTTTTGTTAAAGAAATGTTCAACCTATAGCTTTTCTAGCATTTAAAAATTCTCGATAAAATAAAATATCGAGGTAAAATCCATCTAACTCAATTATTGATTCTTTACTTGCTCAGTGTTTATCCAACATATCGTATAATAGTCAGGATTTTAATACAAAGCAACAGAGCCGAAATATGCAGCATCAAAAATTATATTTCCTCAACATTACAAAACATTACAATTCAGAGTCAATATTATTATTTTATCGGTGTAAATTGGACAATATGATGACAATGAACCATTTCATTTATTTATTTTTCTTGATTTGACGGATCTCACGGGTTCGAGTTACAGCACGAATAACATTTTTTCAATCGATTTATCGATTTCTGTTCAAAGGCATGGATGTCTGTGATGTCGAAAAGAATCTCTCTCACCGTTCTAATTCTAAAATTACGTACCGAGTTCACTACTAACCCTGTCTTTTCCCCCTATTCTCTAAGAAAAGGAGAAGTTGAGCAACTGAGTAACAAGTAAGTCTAAGTATATGCTCCACATTAGGTACGTTAGCGAAAAAATAAGGAATCGAGGGATTCCAAAATACTTCTCAATAAATTCTTGAATTTTCAATTTCAATGAAAAATTTGAGAGCTGTTTTTTTAGGTCTTCCCTCAAAAAAATCCCATATTGAAAGTTTTCACAGATATTAAAAATTGTGAGACCTTTTTTAGCTCCTTCCTCAGAAAAAAATACGGATTGAAGAATTCCACAATTATTCGAAAGCGCGAGACCTTTTTTTCAGCTTATCAAAAACTTACGATTGTCGGTGAATCGTGAATCTTGAAATCCCGGGATTACTACTGAGACGATCCCGGGATTGGATGTCCTAGCCGTGATCACTTGGTTACTTGTCGGAACAAATGTAATGGAGTTGGACAAAAACACATTAGTCGTCACAGTTCGGCTATAAATTTATATACATATATTTGATTTAACATTAATATAATGCATCGATGCAATATGAGGTTCAAACCAGGATGAAAAACCGTAAGAACAGAGTATTACCTTTAGGCTCGGGATAACTGTAGATATGTAGATTGTGAATGCTAAACCTGTAACAAATGTCATTATGAATACCAACAAATCAACTTTAAGCTTTGTCGTGTACCAACTTACTATTTGTAAAAACAGTATTTTTTATAGCTTAGCAACTGAGTAAATAAAACTAAAAGAACATGAGTGTTGTGTAATGCGATATTGACTGAAGATTGTTAGGCGAAATGTTATGTCTATGGCTTATATCAGTGATGCACGAACTTTACCTTCTAGCGGGCCGCATCAAACAAATTTTCGTGGGTTCGAGCCGCAAAGAAAAAAAATATTTATAGTAAGCTCAGTCCTTTTTTACACGGAGCATATGTACGTTCCATGTAAAACAGCTTCAAAAAAACCGTGCAAAAAAGATTAAGTGAATTTAGATAAATGATTGATAGGTTCCATTACATTATTCTGGCCATGTTATTTCGAAAACGTGAAAATAAATAAGCCACGCAAAAAAAGTATGAGTACATGCTCATTAAAAATCGTTTCATTGTGAAATATTTATGTTTCATTTATATTTAATTCAAAAGTTAATGCGATCTTGGTCTTTGTTAATTTTTAAATATTTTCTTTTATTCTGACATAGTATTTGAGGGCCTGTTTCTATGAACCGATTTATTCTCCTTCATTGAAGGAGAATAAATAAATGTTTAACGAGAATAAATAAATGTTTTACGTGAAAAAAATATGTAGAGAAAAAGATTGATGGGCCGCCACAAAATTCAAAAAGGGCCGCATGCGACTTTTTTTTATCCTAATTTCGCATTATTTAAGATTGGCTTTGTACATCGCGAGTATTATCAACTGATGAAAAAGGTTGGGGAGGTGAGGCGGGCCGCCCCCCTTTTTAGGGACGGCATTTTTGAAAATAAAAAGAAAACTTCGAAAGTATTGAGCCTATAAACATAAAGATTGATATGTTATGTACAGAGCATCAACTCTTGCTATATTCCTTGCACCGTGGTCCTTTCCGTTTTATTTTGTGCTTTCTTATTCGCTTACAGAATACACTTTTTTAAAAAAAATAGATAATTTCGAAGCTAATTACAAATAAAAAAAAAATTGTACACATAATATAACCAAGCTATATTCTCTTCACCATGATTTATTCTAATTTGTACTAATGTGACTCACTGGTAAAATTAAATAAATTGGGGGCGGTATTTTTGAAAATTAAAAAAAAAATGGACACAATAAACAAATAAAAATTGTATTGTAAAATGTATCAAATGTATAAACGATATAAAATTCAACATGTTTTATTTCGTCTCATTTTGATTTATGACTTGTGACTTGCTGAAAAAAATATAATGTGTCGTTTAAGAAAATTCTGAAGGTAACGTGGAGCCTCAATGTAGAAAATGTGAACGAGAGAAAAAAATATGACTCGTGAACAATCATAAGATGGTGAAATATCATTCCACACTGAACTGGTTAGAGATATGTTTTCTTCGAGATTGAGAATGAGATTTTAAAAAAATCATAATCTTTCATAAGCTTAAACATACTTTTCATACATCATCGAATGAGTGGTTTTAAGCAGTGGCGGATCCAGAAATTGTCCCAGGAGGGAGCCATTCAATTTGAAAATCAACATCATACATAAAAAATAGATGATTTAAAAATAATATACCTATATAAAAATAGTTGATACATAATTAAGTATGTATTCTATAAAAACATTGTAAACTGAACAATTAAAGAGCCATTAAAGTGTTAATCAATTAGAAAAATGGAAAATAAGTTCTCATCAGGGGGGGGGCATGGCCCCCATGGCCTCCCCCTTGGATCCGCCAGTGGTTTTAAGTCACAATTATAATTGTCAGTAAAATCAAGCTCGCGGTGTTATTTATTGAAATAATTTAAAATGTTGTTGCTGTTGCTACTTTGCAAATAGAGATGTGGAAGAAAAGCGAAAGCCCTTAAACATTGCCAATTTATTTCAAAATACATATACGTAATTTTATATAATCCCATATAAATTTTCATACTATTGTAAATTTCCTTACAATTACTGCTTTGCTACTGTGGCTGTGAAAGCAGTTTTTCGTAATTAAAATTTACAAAAAAATATATATAAGATTGACAATGAGCAATTTTCAATAAATAAATACATATACTTTATAAAACAGTTTTTTGTTAAATGTTATGTTTACAAAATAAAATCTAGTATGTTTATTGTTCTTAGTATAAAAGTATTAATTCGTTTAAACATACTTATACGGTTGTTTGAAATGCCTGCGGTATGATTCTACAATAAAAAAAAATGAAAATATTACAATTTCAAATAACAATAGATTAACTTTTCGAGAAATAATATTTACAAATATAAAAAAATCACCTATGGCCTAATCTCATGATTGTTCATAGTTCATGATTGTTCATAGTTGAAAGGAAGATGAGGGAGTAAGTAAAAAAAAACCTCACCACCAATGTTCCCTCTAATTTTCGGAAGGTTATGTGCGCTTTGTCAAGAAATGAAAAGATTTGTGCGCCACATAACGGTATTTAGACCTACTAAACGAAAAGGTTGATTTTTAATAATGACTACAATTAACAACACTATTTAATGTATTTTTTTTTTATTCTGGTGGTGGTAGGTATAGCGATGTAACTTTTGTGCGCTCTGTTGTAATGTATGTGCGCGCGCTCGGCAAATTGTGTGCTTAGAGGGAACACTGCTCACCACTATACACAGTAAATTAAATATATTTTTTGCGGAGAAAATGGGGGGTGGGCATCAAATTCAAGGACCGCTTCGGGCGCCCCCTAGCTACGTCATTGGCGGTAACCCAGTACATATACTGCCTATGTATAATGCAAAAGATGTTGAAAAATGATTTTTTTGAAAATTTGTGAATTTGTTTTTTTGTTTTTTTTTACTAATGAAATGTAACGAGTATTCGAATGACCTACTGCCGTACTAGGGAAATATTTGAAAAGAAAATTGAAAATAGATTGAGAAAAATATAAATTAACTTATTATTGTTTATTATAGATCTCAGAGTTATGATCACTGCTCGGTTTCAGAACATTTTTTAATCGATATTGCCCATATTTTTTGAGTGCGGTTTTAGATATTTTTTTGATAGATTTCGAATTGTTACAGGAAAATAAATCGGCGCGCTACTTTCCGCGGATTTCACAAGCCGGAGCGACCTGATATTGCGCTTCGGCTCAAGTCTACCCCTGGTTATAATATATTTATGATTTACCCTAAAAATGGAGCGACGATCATTTTTTACGATTATTCGTATAAAACAAATGGAGGCAAGCAAAAGTTAGGGTAAGCCAATTAACAACCAGTCTTTTTAAAAAATAACATCATTCAGGCGCTCCATTAGGTGTACATATCCTTTACACTAAAAACCCACACGGCTAAACTTTGTTTTTGTTAAACTACAGTAAAAAAGAGTACTTTCCACCTAGAATCGACAGTCTACAATGTATATAGAGGAGGAATACTTTCTTGCCGCCTGTGTGGTCGAGTGGTCAACGTTGTTGGCTTCGGCTACGCAGGGCCCGGGTTCAAATCCCGGTACGGACAGTTTTTATAAATTGATTTTTCAATTGATTTATGAATTTCTGTTCAAAGGCATGGGTGTATGTGATGTCTTGAATTCCCCCCTTTCACTCATCCTATCCTATGAACGGGGCGTATCGAGAGCGACTAGCTTGCCACTAATCCTGTCCTAGCCCTATCCTTCTATCCCTACTCTCTTTGGAAAAAGAGAGGTTGAGCAACTGAGTAACAAACAGTTCTCGTAGAAACACTTCTGTTGAGATAAACTCCATTAGGAGTCCATATGCTCCACATTGGGAGCGGACATGTTTTAAAAAAAATAAAATACTTTCTTATCATACAGCACAGGTGGCCAACCTTTATCAAACCATGTGTCATTTTTTTTGTTGACTACAAATGCGCCATTCAACTCTAGCACATTTTCTTCCTTCTTACGCTACACACTGACAAACTGTATGAATTGAGCTGAGACCATTCAAGTGTTGAAAATGTAAAGATGGATTCAGTTATACGCCTACTTTAAAATAACAAGTAGGAGCGGGCCGCATGCGGCCCTTTTTGAATTTTGTGGCGGCCCTAAAATGGTTTTTTCAAACATATTTTAAAACATTTATTTAATAAATTTTAGCAAACTTTTACTTGTACTAATGAAGGAGAATAAATCGGTTCATAGAAACAGGCTTACTGGTGAAAATTTGGATTTGATTATGCGGTCAAAGTCAAATTATAAAAAAATAGTTTAAAATTAACGAAGAACAAGATCGCATTAAATTTTGAATTACACATAAATAAAACATGTTTATCTAAATATTTTACAATCAAAAGATTTTCAATAAACAAGTCATCATAATCCTTTTTTTGCATGGCCTATTTATTTTAGAAATAACTACATACGATCAAAATAATGTAATGGAACCTATCATTCATTACACCTAATCTTTTTTCACTGTTTTTTTTTGCATGGAACGTATGTCCTGCATAAAAGAGGATTGAGAGTACCTAAAGTTATTTTTTTTCTTTGCGGCCTGAACCCATGGTATTTTTTTTGAATGCGGCCCGCTAGAAGGTAAATGTTGTGCATGTCTGTCCTACAACAACCAACATAAAATTGTTCATTTCAAGGTGCTGACCTGCCAAGAATGGACTTCTTGGTGGGAAAACTTTAAGACATTTTTTTTGCAATGCAATAGCATAAAATAAATAATAATTTGATCTGAACAGGTAAAGACGCTCAAATTATTTTATACAATAAATTGTGAAGCTGGTAATAAAATTGTGTTTTATTAAGTATCTAAAAAAATTAAGGTAGGTACTTATTTATTCTTTTGATGATCATTGTCGATTGACTTTGTAAATCTCTAACCATCAGCTAGCTCTATACGTCTTTAACATATATTTATTATTGATTCGTTTTCAACGTACCAAAATTTCGTGTAATTTTTTTAATGACAATACGATTTTCAATATTGAGTGCTTGGTGATTTAATTTTGTCATTTATAATAATATAAAATTACTTTGTCCAAATAATGGTGTGTATACATAGCCCTTGCATTCCAGGCGGTGTTGGTAAAGTAACTATTTTTCTATGTGTTGTAATGCAAGTGGCTATGGATTTGTATAATAATTGCTTAACTCATCGCGGACCACAGTTTTATCCCGGTCGCCTGACACATGTACGTCAAGCGGCAGAACGTGTTGTTTACACACATCAGTGTTGGGTTGTAACGCCCCTTTTCCAGAAATCAATTTATATTTTATATCAACTGCCAAGAAAATTGCAATTATGTGAATACATAAGTGGCTTAGAACATAACCGAGTCCAAGACTTTATATTATTAATCGAATGTTTTTTTTAAATGCAAAAACACTTCTATAAAAAACATTTACGCATATAGATTTTTTATATATATCATTTTTCTTACACTGCAATGAATATTCTTACTATTTTTTCGATCTTTCCTGGGTTTTTTGAGTCGTCTTAGAAGTGGTCACAATTGTATCTACAAAATGAAGAATAATTAATAAAGTTGCAATTGATGGACATTAACCTCTACTTAATACGCAATTCAAAATAACATAAGTCATTTATTGAGTAACAGCAATTGTAAAAAAAATGTAGCATTTAAATTAAGTTTATGAAGTCACTTTAAAAAAATCAATTGATTATTACTAATTCAATCAAGCTTACCCACACGCTCGCCTAATATATATCAGTAACAATATTTCATTATAAAATTGTATGACGATGCTTACAGAGCTCTCCATATTACATGTTTTTCTATAAACTCTGTGTAATAAGTTCAAGAGTACAGATTATATTTGTTAAAACTTGGACAAACTGCTTAAAATCTTAAGTTATATATTATTTATAAAAAGTTGTGAAAAGAAAACTGATTTGGATTATTAAAGGTTTGCAGCCTCCTTTACTGTCAACGAAGCCCAAAAGTTATGGATTAATAAAAAATGAAATATATATTTGTATGCCATTAACATACCAATATACAATATAACGAGGGTTGCCAGGCGTCCCGTCCCTATTTGAGCGGGACTGCCTCGATTTCAATCGACAAATCCCGAGTCCCGCATTGCAAGTCCCGCTATAATCCCGACGTATACATGTATAAAAGTCTTCGAAATTTTGAATGTCCCGATCTGTGTTTTTAGAAATCTGGCAACCCTGAATATAACGCACAATGGAAAGTAAAATCTGGATACTATTCATTGAAATGAAAGACATGTTTGTTCATTTTAATTTTGATGACAGCATGCCAATTTATATGTTATCAGTATCAAGTTACCGTATAATACGTCACATAATATAATCACTCACGTATTTCTTGCTATAATGAGTCATTTTATAAACAATTATTTTATAACAAATCAAAAAAAAGAATCTTCTCCGAGCTCATATTTTAATAAATTAATTTAAAACCTTCCGTAAAGGAAATTATTTTCACATTAACATACGTTGCGTTTTTTCTTTACAATAATAATATTTATTCAAAGAAACACGCTCAAAATAATTGCAACAAAAGTCAACTCAGCCCAGCCTAGCGTTCGTCCAACAAACCCAAAAAGAGTGCAACTATTTAACGCGAGTATTGTTTCAGAGCGTGCATTCAGAACGAATAATTCGGATATACGATACTTATACTTTGCAACAGGAAGTTAGGTTCAAGATGACAAACTTATTGTTTTCCAACTAGATAACGTACATGTATTGAAAAACATTGTTTATTTTTGTATACACACGTATAATAATAATTATACTGCAGTAAAGCAACATTATAGGTGAGTGTATATAAATATACATCTCATTGTATTGTGTTATCTTGCCACGTAAGTACAAAATGCGCTAATGGGTCGTTAAAGTCCGACGCATGTATTTGTTTGTTTGTTTACACCGGTGACGTCATGTGTTTATTCTGTACTGAGGAAGTTGTGGCATAATTGACTAGTTTAGGTAAATAATAGCGCATTTAATTTTCGAATATCATTTTTCTATTTTGAATAATTAATGTAGATTTTTCAAAAATGTGATGACATTATAACTGTATCATAAATGCTGGGAATACATAGTGTGATTAAGGGACAAATTTTGCACACCTACACAATATCACACATTAAGTACCCCTGAGGGAAGACGAAGCTTTGAAAGATCGCAACTTCGCTGGATGGATGGGGTGTCACAGGACATGCGAGTGCAAAAGGTCAGAGCTTGGCGTTCGAGAGCGATAGATCGAGTGGAGTGGAGGAGGTTAATTGAGGCGGCCCCCGGGATGGAAGGTACGCCCTGGGATGCAGCACCAACAGAAAGAAGAATAAGAATAATGGATACTTCATAACATTCAAACCAAATATCTTAATACACCTACGTCTTAGTAGAATGACTTTAGTAAAAGCGTGCTTAGTTTAATATTTTATTTACAAACATTTTACCAACGAGTGTAAAAAAGAGCCGTAAATGATAATGGATTATTATAACGGATAATTTAGAAGTTATATGAAGTTAAGTAAAGTTAAAGTTATTGTAATAATATAACACGTGAAACGGAGGTGACTTCTATTAAAATTAATTTAATGTGCACAATATTCAGTTTTCCCCTTGATCAAATGGAAACGATTTCAGTTTCTGCCTTACTCTCAAGAGTCGAGTAATAAATACATTAATTTTATCGATTTCTCTATCTCGTGTATTTAAAAAAATTAACGGGGAAAGATTAATATTAATATTTTTTTGTCACAGAGCTTGTCATTATAGCTCATCGTTCCCCTCGAAACATGCACACACCACTACACGCGAAGTTCAGAGCGACACAAGTCGGCTATTTAGGTATGTTGTTGTTTATTTTATTCGGCTTGCCATGTTGTATGTTCCAAGCTTGAGCTCTTTGCCGGCTGTGTTCAGTTCTAATGCGCTGGGCAGCACACCACCCGCGACATTTTTATCTACGTTCACCCGCCGCGGAAAAAAATACGCGATCAACCGTCAAAAGCCTGCGAAACGCCGAAAAAAGTTCGGTATACAATACAAACAAATACTTATTCGAAATTATTAATAGACCGTGTCAAGTATCGCGTATAATTTGTGTTAAAAGAGTGAGGAAATTCAAATATCCCGCGCGCGTGAAATTGACAGCCGGCTCCAAATGGTTTTAAAATGTACATACATACGGTGTGATAGGCCGGCTAATATAGCCGGGAAAGTCCGAAAATATGCAGAAAGTTTTCCGGTGTAATATGTGACGTCGGCACTCAGTGTTGTTAGTGGATAATTTATTTTGAATATTTATAAGTGATTTATTTATTTCCCGCGAGTTTTTAAGCGATGACATAAGAAAATTAAAATGTATTATTATATTGTGACTGGCTGTTGACAATTAAACGGAGCACGTGTTTACAGGCCGTGAAAACGTTTTCAAGGTTCGTTCCAAATTTGAATATTGGCGCGATACATCCGTGCAAGTTTATATAAAAATCCAGCTGACGTGCAATTATGTCAAACATTTATGGTCTTATATCTATGACTTATAAGTGTATCTTCTATATATAAAATAAAAAAGGATCCGAGTATGTCGAACTACCTTCTTCCACGTAAAATATTTTAAATAATTGTAACAAACACCTTGATTACTGCCACCTATTTATTGTGACATTGGTACACCCATACCTCGATTTACGCGAGACTCGTTTTACGCTGTTTCACTCCAATCGCGGTCAAGATTTTTTAAAAATATATATTGAAATGGCATGTAATTATTTGACGTTTAGCCGCGCGATAAGCAGTAAATCAAACCTAATGAATTCACTTCGAAAAATATTGCTGAAGTTCTACAATTAGCCAGTAAATACATTGGAAAATATATTTTATAAAACAAATTAATTACTAGTTGTAAATCCAGAAGAATCGGCTTCGAGATATGACTCTGATAATAATTAACCAATTCTAATGAACAACTGGTTAGCTTAGCAGAAGCAACGAAGAGAAATATTAAAATTGATATCTCGTTCAAAGTTATATTCAAACTGTATTGCCTATTATTTAAAAACAATCATAATTGTTTTTATAATGTAATTATAGATAACAATTCATTATTCAACTAATAGCATTTGTATTTATCCAGTAGTCTATAATATTGTTAGTAAATAATAGTTTAGTATATTTATCGACTTGGAATTTACTTAGTAGAACTCCATTATAATAGGGTAAAAATAGCAACGTATTTAGTTCAACAGTTTTTTATATTTATATTTATATGCCGAAATAGCTATCAGCTATTAAATATAAAAAAAGAACTAAATGAGTTGCTATTTTTACCCTAGTACAATATATTTTTACTGTAATTCTTTGTTGTTTCCCTTTCGACATACAGTCGTGTCAAAAAAAAAAGTTTTTTTTAATCTGTAGCACTTTTTTTTATAAAAAGTCAAAAAATGAAGAGTAAAATATTTACAACCGGCTTAAAAAAAACAGTGAATATGTATAGTTTGCCAAGTCACGTTCACCTGACATGAACCTGTCATATGATATTATTATACCCACAGTAGGACTTCTTCTTATTTCCATCAGTCAAAGTGTGGTACGCGTACCCCCTCCCCTGGTGGGGGGTTACGCGCTGCACCGGGCTTTGGATGCGCCTGGTGCAACAGTTAATATTTTTTGATTGTTATTATTGGACGTGCATTTTTTTCGACGAGGGGTACTCGTTTTTAAAAATATTAAAGGGGTAAATATATGTCAAAAGTTTGGGAAATACTGGTTTAAGTAATTCTTTTACAGTTGATTAAGTTTATCGAGTGCTTTTACATATACTAGAAATAAAAGGTCATAGTTTTTATTTCAATTTACAACAATTGGCAAGGTTCAATAATTTCATATATTTTATTTCAATGAGAATTTTGCAGCAGTTTTGTTTTCTTCACTAAGGTAACTAACTATATCGATTTCGATGTTTGTGGTTGATAATCGCAGTAAATTAGAATGAGATTTATCTGTAAGAACATCTGTATTTTGATTTGATAAATTTCTTTTTTATATTATTTTGCTTGTGGTTGTAATTTGAAAAAATCTTCTCCCAAATAATTTCTACCAGTATAAAAAAATCTTTTTCAAATCGCACAACTCCTTCAAAATCAGACTCTTTGCATAAAATATTTTAATTTTTCGAATTTAAAAATTTAAAACGAGAAAAGAGCCGCGGGGCATACAAAATCACGTCGTAGGCCATATACGGTCCGCGGGGCGCGGTTTGGACTGCCCTGATGTATATGATCACCATAAGTTATAGCGAAAAGCCGTATAAAGAGAGGTATGGACGGTGTATTTAAATTATCTTGCTAATGTTTAAATACGAGTTGAACCGAAAACCGTAAACTGTAAATGAACCGATATAATTTTTTTCAACGAACCGGAACGAAAATAATAACGGTTTGGGCCCCTGCTTGTGCGTACCAATCAGCTTATAAAAATACAAATTAAAAACATAGATCTGGAGCAATCGTGCGTACCAATCACTTTTTTTAGTTGCTCCGCTCCAGCTCCACCCGACACCTAAATACTTGCTCCGGCTCCGTTTCGTGCTCCGCTCCAGATCCCTGAGGTAGACCACACAGAAATATAAAAAGTGAGGTTATGCATCGCTTGTCAGGTTTTCAGTCAAATATTGAATTTATCATAAATTGAACATATATTTTAAAAAACGTTTAATTTTAAAATTTTGAATAAAACTTAAATATAAATTATATATATCGGAGCAGTGGTGCATAGGGTATCCAATCCCGGAGCCTTTTTCCAATCTCGGGATTGATTCATTTTCAATCCCGGGATTGGGATTAGCTCACCGAGGAATTTGAAATCCTCAATTCGCTATACCTTTTACCCGAATTATCTCCAAACTTCGTTTTTTTTTAGCCCACCAAGAAATTTGAAATCCTCAATTTGCCAATTTCGTGTCATTTTTCGGGATTTGCTCAATCCGCTCCAAAATCCCGGGATCGCGGCCATATCAATCCCGGGATTTCGGGACTAGACGATTGAACGGGATCCCGGGATTGGATTCCCTAGTGGTGCACAACAAATGTCCGTGCTCCGGCCAAAAACTTGTTGCTCCACTGCTCCGCACTCCGCTCCAGATCCCTGGTTAAAAATAACATTTCAGTTGTTAACATATCCAATAAAAAACATTTAATTTTCAAATTTCGTATATAAGCACGGTGCCGTGATCATTTTTTACGATGAAAATAAATAGTTATGGTTGCAATTACTGAATTTAAAATGTATTGAAAGCATTATGCCTAGTTTTTACTTTAAACATAACCTATCAAAGACAACGTCTTTTTTCGGGCTTATAATTATCATATACAATTAATTGTGTTTTTTTTAAAATCTACAAATCGCGCTGTATTCCAACGACAGAAAAGTAAGCCTCATTTGGTTTCCGCGCATTTTCCAACTGCCAAACAGGAGCTGGCTGGGTTGGGTTTGGTCAGTTGCGGATTAACCACATGAGAGGCCCCAGGCGCAATGAAATTTGGATAACGTAGAAACGACAGAAAATTCTATGTCACATAATTCAAATCTGAAAAAAAGTAGATGGATTATATAAAATAAGCTATTTTTGAGACCCCCAAAATTTGGAGAATCCAACCGCGCACCTCGTTCGCTTAAAGGATAGTTCGCCACTGCGTTGGGTTGTTTTTAAAAATCACCTGCAATCTTTAATTATAAAAAAATAGTATGTACAATATATAAAATAATAACATTGTTATATGACAAGCATGCTATTATGATCTAAGGCATATAAATACATCCATTTTTACGGGCTAAATTTTCCTAAGATAGTGTAAAAAGGCATCTTACAAAACATACACAGTGGCGTAGATAGGAAATTGAGGCCCTCCTGCAAGCGTTGCGCAAGGACCCTTTATCTACAAGTACATATCGCCTGTGGAAAGGAAAAAGGACGTAACCCACAGTTTTTTCAAAACAACTTTTTTTCTATAATCACAATGTATCAAACATGGTACACGTTCTATCAAAAGGATGCAAGCTGTAATGCCGAATTAGTATCTAAATTTAGCTTTTAAGTTTGAAAAAGATGACCTTGTAAAAAAATAAATCCAAGAAAAAAGACTGAAATAATAGTTTTTCCTAGAGAATTTCTTTAATTAATATTAGATTATGTCAATTAAACACCTGTTTAGAAGTCTTCGTGCACTTCAAAGTTGTGTATAATTCACAATTTGCATATGGCCTAAAATCATCAAAACACGTTTTTTGTCTCTCCTGTAAAATTTGTGGGTTACGTCCTTTTTCCTTTCCACAGTCGATATGTATGTATCTAGAAATTTGGGCTACCCTTCCGCTGGGCCGTCATGCAATGCATGACTCTGGTATGATGTGGTTACGCCCCTGAACATACAACAGACGTTATAAAATGAGGGATAGTCTATATAACGCTAAAAACTTGTTGACAATATAAAAATAAACATTCTTATTTCAGTTTTTAGTAATACATAATTTATAATCATGAATTTTAGTGTTTTTGAACTATTTTCGACATCGCTTTGTTCTATAAAGTAGTCTGATAAATAAAAAAAATAGATTGTGTTGAAACAACATATTCGATATAAAAAAAGAATCAATGTGCTTGCATCCTTTTCCGTGTTTAATTAATGCCGCGTAAAAGGAGAATCGAAGATATTTTGACTAGTGTAAGTGTAGTGTAAAGGTAGTGAGTGGTATTTTTTAATTTGATCAATTAACAATTGGTATTTACAAATATATTTTGAAGCAAACTCTTTGCCTTTCTATAGTCGAATTATTTTGAATTTACAGTTGAATACTAGTTAGATTATAAAGGAGAGAGGGGAAATATATATAAAAAAACGATTGAATGGGAGGATTGGAGCAAAGAAGGTTAGTAACCTTTTTTGCTCTAAACTGCATTATTTTTTCATGGCCTCCGCCCTCCTCCCAGCGCTTAAAATTTATTAGGACAGTTTTAGATTAAAAAATAATCGTCTTGTTCTTGTTTATTTTCAAGTAAAATTACGTTTCATTCGATTCGCAGTGATACAATTATTTAAAGTGATTCGATCATCCCAAATCACTTTCTTTTGATCGGCGGCCGTCTCTGCAAACCGACAAAATTCTGCATCTATCTATGTATTATGTTTGGCATATTCATTATTACGTCATACAACATAACGTTTGAAATGATGTTGCGCATGTGTGCGTAAAACAAATAAGCAATGTCAAAATAGAATCCTACTTATGTGTTGTGTTTGTGTGTGCTCACTTATCCAAACAAAAAAAACCCACACCACTAACACGCACTAATAAACTAACAAAAATGGTTCCCAAGCTACACTTTCCGCATAATGGAAAAGCGGATAATCTTTGAAACAAACTACTAGAATTAACTAAATCATCGAACACATCTCTGATTTGTTCAAATGCCGAAAATGTTTGGAAAATACTAACGACCGGACAGAAATCATCAGAGTGATGACATTTGTGATATTTTTTTAGCTATTTATACAATATTCTATAGCAGGCACGGGAAAAATGAGGCCTGCGAGCAATATTATATTTTGGAAAAAGAATTGACGAGTCACTGACGTGCAGTTCGAGTGCATTCGCGCACTGAGTAGTACCGGAAGATGCCGAGAGGCGAAACCCGGGTCGTGTTCGACCAAGATTTTTGTGGAAGTGTACATAATGAAAATAATTCTGATTTAATATTGTCGTGGAAAAAAAGCAAGTTGAATCATAATTAAGTAAATGCCAAGGAACGCAAGCTTCAAAACAATCGAAATGTGTTGATATAAAATTTGACACATTTGAAAATGACACGCTTAAACAAAAGAATGACACTATTAACAAACAGCTTACTATTATGTAGATGCTTTTACTAGAAAATAAAAACAAGTGAATACCGGACAATGAAACAAAACAAACGTCCCCGAGGTTACCAATGATATCAAAAATGGTATCTTCATATTAATAGTCGATAGTACACTAGATATCGATTTGAACGTATAAAGCTAACTTGTAGTAAGTATTTAATGTAATCTTTTTAAAAATGTAAAAATCGTGTGATCGAGTGATCGATTGCATCGATAAATAGCGATCGATTTTTTAAAATAAATATTGTGCTTCTCGCTTACAGAAACGGAACAGGAATTTGACATCAATTATTTTTTTTCATCGGCCTGGGAAATTTAAAACTTCGAAGACCGCTGAACTTACACATCAATAAAAATAACACTAATACTAACAACGACCCTATCATCGCATAAGTATTTTACTAACACATTTATTATGATGATGAATCCTTAAAAAAATATTGTGCACAAATAATAAATTTCCGAACGAAACACGAAATTTGTCAAACATTCAAACGTAATGGCCGAAACGTTTTTCATAAATGGCACGGATTAATTTAATCAGAATCCACTCACAGTTTTCATCACAATCGCTTCGTATCTTTTATAGAAATGGAACGACTCGACAAAATATTCTACAATGAATCACTGTGATCGTAGAAATTAACAGTGGCGGTTCTAGGTACTGGGCTAGGTGGGCTAAGCCCGACCTGCATTTTTCACCCAAAACTTTAGATGGCTGAATAAAAATGAACAGCAATTCGGCCGCTGAACAAAATAAATACATTTATAAGCGTAACTAACCTTCCCCAAATGAATATAATATATTTGTTTAAATTTTCCTCTATCAATATAAGACAATGCCATGTCTACCTACAATAATATTTTCGATTGTTTTTTATTACAATTTTAAGCTGAGCCGGCATAAAAAAAACAATAACCCTATAAATAATTCATAGAGAACATTCAACGTGACGTCAGTCTGGCAACACCTATGTACATGCTATTGGTCAGGGGCTAAAAGCTTCCAGCCCAAAACCATAGACAATATTTCTTTACACTGGAACGCAATCTAGCACGATTCGATTTTGTTTGTATTTGTATGTACGGAAACGTCATCAAACACACAGGACTGTATTTCAAATTTATTGGCTTCTGTCATTCATCGGGGGCTAAATTGGGATTAGTCCGTGGCCCATACAAACATACCAGTATCTTTGTATTTTATGAAAGTGACAGATATCGAATCTCAGTGACAGTTCTGTATTGCTTTTTTTACTTGTTATTTCACTTTGAAAGAGACAAATTTAAGGTCACGTATTATTATTTCTTACTTACATTAGCATTGATTGTATTATATAGTAATTTATGCTTTGCAGTAGTGTCGTAGTATTTGTTAATTTGCTTGTAGATTAATATATAAGATGAAGTGGAAGCATGCAAAATTTCGTAAATAGTATACAATGCTATGCTTTTCTCTAGCCCACCCAAGATTTCAGGTCAGGAACCGCCACTGGAAATTAATCCGCCCATGGATATTAGTGTACATTTTTTTACGTTACATTTCTGTATACATATTATATTATATGAATTCGACGACCTGGATGACCGCCGGGTACTATCCGAAGGGTGTACTCGGCGGAACTGAGGGATGCTATCATGTCACTGGAGGAAGCGAAGCAATTGGCGGAAGACAGAATAATACGGCCAAATAAGATAAAGAATATATGAATCCTCTTTAAAATTACAGTCAATTTTTAGGGGTGGTTCGTTTTATGCAGTTGTAATTCAACTATACAATGCATTGAATGGAATTTTTTTAATAAAGCATCATATTCATAAAAAATATGATCAGAACCGGTTTAGTGCAACAAAAAAGCACGAGGGAAGCTGTCGATGTCATAATTTCAAACTTGGAATAATGTTTACAAAAACAGTTGATTTAACATGATGTGTTTTGAATTTGAATCATTAGCATCGGAAAAAATTGATCGATTCAAATTTAATATTGAAATTCCATAAAGCATTTAAAGCACAAAAAAAATATATTATATTTCAAATCAATTGTTTCAACTTATTTTTTTTACTGTACAATACTGAGTGTTGCAAACATTTATATTTTATCGGATAATTGAGGAAATGCATGCAATAAAATGCAGAGAAAAACAAAGTTGAAAGATATGTGAAGGGTTCATAATCTATTTACAAGCACGACATCTTTGTTGGATCGCTGATCAAGCATTTTGTAAATATATTTTTTATTTTATCATTTTTATTACATTTATAAATTTTTCTCGTTGAATTTTTACACTGTAAAACAGGGGTTAACAAAGTGTGTCCCGCGTGGCTTTTTGATGTGGCGCCTTCGAGATTTGTTTTAAATTTATATTTTTTTTTTCTTTTTTCAAACGGAATATTTGAAATTAGTTTTAAAATAAAATATCGTCTGGTAAGAATGAATGGTCTGTCATTTTGATAATTATTAAAAATGATCAATAAATGGCTTCTTTTTTTAGGAGTGAAAAAATCTTTTGTCCAATAAATGAAAATTAAAGTAAAATTTAAAAGACAACCATATCGCATCTATTTTTCGTATTTAAAACACACGATTTGAGCCTATATTGGGAGTTTTTTTTAAATGTCTTCACCCCACGATGAAAAAATTAAGTATTTTTTTTCATTATATTGAAAAAGTAAATTATAATATAAATATATATTTTTTAAAAAAAAAATTACCAAAAAAATTCGATTCAAATATTATAATGTTTTCGATCTTACGCCACCAAGTACATATGTGCTTATTTGAGATAAACAATTGGGTAACAGATTGACAGTTTAACACCAACTAATACCGTGTTTGCTCCTGTTATGGATTTAATTAAAACACTTTATTATTGTAGATGTTTCACTTTATTGGTATAACATAAGTTTATACAGACAGTATTATAATAATTCACTTGATCAAAAATCAGAATACAGAGAAGTCTTGGTAAGTTAAACTGACCCTTTGATTAGTACTAACTTGCTTCGAAAGTTTATTGTTACATTGAAAGTACCAATAATTGTTTATGGTTAAGATTTAATTAATACATCTTTTGGCGGATGTATATTTATGGTAATAGTTAATTTTTGATAGATGTGTATTGAAACATTACATTATATTCGAATGCAAGTAAATAAGATAAATTATAATTAAAGATTGTCAGTGGTTATCAATATTGTACTGTGAATGATGGGGTGTATACATAACACTTCCGTTGGAGGTAAGCCCCAATCAGTGGCGGATTAACCACTTTGGGGGCCTCCAGGCGCAATAAATTTTGGAGGCTCTGCTTTTTGAATAACATTAAAGTTCTGTAAACCTCTTCGTAGAATAATGATGAATATTGAAAACTAAAATTAAAATATTAGGGCTTATATAATATATACTATCTTTGAGGCCACCAAGATTTTGAGGCCCCAAGCGCGCGCCTCTTGCGCTTATGGGGTAATCCGCCACTGGCCCCAATTGATTTTTAGGGCTGAGGTCCTGAGGAAAGGAAATATAAACAAGAATGGTAACATCTTTCAATCAATAGAAAAGACATTACGACAGGAAATGTCGCAGTTTTATAATATGTTCATTATGGCATTAATAAATACATCAATAAAATATTGAACTGAGTGCCTTAGACCAGCGATTTCCAACCATGGAAGCGCGGACTATTGCAAAGGGAGGCGCGAAGAGTCCAAAATGTTAATTTACTCTTTCAAACGTGTCTTCATTGCTTATATGAAATAAAGGATGGGGAGGCGCGAAGATATTTTTTTCTTCAAAGGGATGTGCAGTAACATAAAGGTTGGAAGCCACTGCCTTACACTATAAAATATAACAGTTTGTAACAAGTTTGTAAATTTATTACGTCACTGAAATTAAAAATTAGCCCATAAAAAGAAAACGTTCAGGACTAGGTAACATTTTCATGTTGGAGGACCGCAATCATTTATTTTTATCAAATAATACCGCATTCAAGAGACTTCAATTGGATGTAAGGAAAATGTTAGTAAATACATCAATTGGTAAAATAATGAAAAAATACAAGTAAGAACTCGAGGACCTCTCTGTATCTTAAATAGAATAGTATTATATACAACTGTTAAAACATTAATTTCAAATATAACTTTCAAGTCACGATTTTTGGATTATTTAACGAAGTTTCTTAGAATTTGTTGAAAATAACGTTTTAATTTGATTGTGGACAATATTAACCAATCTTGTCGAAACGGATATTAAAGTACCAAATCCTGGCTGAAAAAAAAAGTTATAACAAAATTCTCAATCGGGAAAAATAATAAAATTTTCATATCAAATGTTGCGGTCGAATAAACACCAAATCATTATAGTGAAAGACTTTTCTATTGGTTCAAAAATGTTATATCTCGTCACACCTTACAATAATAAAATAATTATTATAAATAGCTTAGTGATAAGTGACGCGTGATTTCTATATACGTCATTTATATATTTCACATAATTATTATTTATTTAAATAATAACAATTTAGCTATCAGTTAGTAATTTTAATAATTTGTAGATATCGACGTACGGTAATAATAAACACGAAAACAAAAATAGCGATAATACCGCCAAACGAGAAAAATCATGTTTACGAATGAAAAATGAACGTATCATTTCATTGAGTATAGTAAATAAATCTTCGATAAATGATCGTCACTTTTTATTAATTTATTATCCAAAGCGAATCAAATAAGCTTTATTTTTTCATACATTTTATTATAGAAATCATCAAATTTATATGCTATATTCAGTGGCGTTGCAAGGGGGGGGCGGTGGGGGCCCCCGGGCGGCACATTTTTGGGAGCGGCATTTTCGAAAATGAAAATATTTTTTTTAAGGTAATAAGGACATAGAAGTGTAAACAGAACCAATGCGTGCTGTATTCTTTTCACCGTGTTTTATTATATTTGTGCCTTGTGACACAATATGTACTTTTTTGAAGGCGACGTTTTTAATAGAGTATCAATGCGTGTTATATATTTTTAACATGCTTTTTTCCGTCTAATTTATGCTTTGTGTTCAGCAAGTCGTTATTTTATAGGGGCGGCGTTTTTTAAACAAAAATAACTTCAGATGTAATAAATATATATAAAAACTGTTCTGTATAAAGAATCAATTCAAGCGATAATTCATTCACCATTTTTTCCACATGATTGTACTTTCTGACTTGTGATTTTGCGAAGCGAAAAGCGTAAAAAATATTTTTCAATATATATAATTTTAAGGGCAAATTTTATGTTCACAAAATAAAATCCGTTTTAAATTAAATTTGTTCTAAATTAACTTACAACTTTTTATTCGTTTACTTATTTGTAAAATAAATACTAAAAATAATGGTAAAATTTTGCATTTTTTCTCTAAACGTAATGAAATCCTCATCTATGGCTTGACTTGACTTAACAATTTTAGAAAAAAAAAACAGTTTGAAATTAAAAAAAAGCATTATTTTTCAACAAAATAACATTTTTACATAAAAAAAATTAAGCCACCTGAAAAGTATAACCTCATAGTTTATAATAGATAGCTCATAATTACAAAATAGTAGAAGTGATTTTAGAGAAAAATGGAGAAAATATTGGGGGCGGCAAAGGACCGCCCCGGGTGGCAGGACCTCTTCCTACGCCACTGGCTATATTATGTTCTCGCTTTCAATACTTTAGGCCAGCGTTTCCCAAACTTTTCCCTCCCGCGACCCGGTTATTTTAATATTTCTCTTTCGTGACGCACTAAATTTGCTATGGCTTACACTACCGTCCTATAGGTAAAATAAAACAGTATATTTATGTCCAAACAGAATTATAATTTACTCTGATAAACCTATATAGAAATCAAATGTACCAATAATTTATTAATGCCAGGTATTACGAAATTATATAGTAAATATACAGATTTATTTTAGGAAACTGGCGACCCGACATTTTGCTTTCTTCGACCCGGTACCGGATCGCGACCCATCATTTGGGAAACGTTGCTTTAGGCAATCGCAATAATGCGTCTAAAAGCTATCCATAATAACGTAAAGTCTTGAAATACACTCTTATCTCCTGATACTTGATTCAGTGGCGGCTCGTGACCTAAAATCTTGGGTGGGCTAGAGAAAGGTTTAGCATTGTATGCTATTTACGAAATTGTTTATGTTTCCACTTCACATTATAAATTAATCTACAAGCAAATTAACAAATACGACGACACTACTGCAAAGCATAAATTATTATACAATAAAATCAAAGCAAATGTATGTAAGAAATAATAGAATAGTAAAAACTGGACCTCGAATTCGCCTCCTTCAAAGTGAACTAACATGTACAAAAACCGTACGGAACTGTCGTACAATAGAACGAGATTGGTATTTGTGTTGGTAATTTTGTATGTATGGGCTAGTTTGAAGTAGCCCGCTGACGTATGACTGCAGGCTGAAACGTATGAGGCGCAGTCGTTTACGTTTAGATGATGTTTCTGTATGGCCAATGTGAATAAAATACATACTTTTGTAATGGTGCTTGATTGCGCCATAGTGTAAACAGAATGCTCGGACTAATTTCAAATTAGCCCGAGCCTTTATTACTATTACTAATACGTAGGTTTATAACCAGCTCCGTTTAAAATTGTAATACAAAACACAATCGAGAGTAATATTGTAGGTAGACATAGCATTGTCTTATATTGACAGTGGAAAATCAAATAAAAGATATTATATAGATTTGGGAATGGTTAGTTACGTTTATAAATGTATTTATTTTGTTCAGCGGCCGAATTGCTGTTCATTTTGATTCAGTCATCAAAAATTTTGGGTGAAAAATGCAGGTCGGGCTGAGCCCACCTAGCCCAGTACGTAGAACCGCCACTGCTTGATTACCAAATACATACATATATGTATTAATATAATTGCGAACATTTTTGTCACGTATCGCAAAATCATTGCGTGTGAAGGATAGTCAAATACGGTCATCTTAATTTATCATAATGAAAAACAAATTTATTTACAAATATTAAAAAAAACATTAGAAAATTTCTAGGCTACCTCGACTCCTACCCTGACTCCGGCATTTACAAATAGTCCTACTCTAACTCCAATTTTAAAAAAAGATGTACAATTTTACCTTTCTCTACGGAGACAAGTCTTCGTCTATTTTTTAATATCTACTTTTTTATCCATACCCGTTCACAATGTGGAGCATATGGCCTATTAATGGAAATATCTCACCAGAAGTGTTTTACGTGAATTGTTACTCAGTCGCCCAACCTCTCTTTTTCGAAGAGAGTAGTAGTAGGGATAGAAAGGATAGGACAAGAAAGGACTAGTAGTTGTCTAATCACTCTCGCTACACCTCGTTATTTTAGGATTAGAATAGTAGGGGGGGGGGGGGATTTTAAGACATCACAAAAATCCATGCTTTCAAACAGAAATCGAAAAACTGATTGAAAAAATTCTATTCGTAAGTACTGAGTTCGAACCTGTGAGGTCCGGCATGGAAGCTAACGACGTTGACCACTGTGCCATGGACCCGAAAGTAAAGTGCATATTTTTGAATTTTAATTTAAGTTATAAAAAAATAATTGGAGTGGCTCGTTTATTACGACTCCATAGCAATGATAAAAAAAACGCAAATACAATTAATTCCTGATTCAGGGAATGGCGGAAACGGTTAATCCGATTTTTTAAAAACTTATAACGCAAAAATAACGTGTTTCTTGCATATTTTTATGTTATATGCCTTTTATTTCTATAATTTTAAATTAAGACTTTTATTTGTCATTTTTTCCGATTTAAAGTTTACTGCGAACGTAATATTCAGTAATACTTACTGTACGTAAAAAATCCTGAAAATAATATGCACACTTTGTCTGTTTCTACCCTAGTAATAATTTGGTCAGGAAACTGAGAGCCTGCATTGTTTCAGTAGTTTAATAAAGTTAGATAAAAAATGGAAAAATAGAATGCGTGTTTATTTACGAATCGACTGCCAAACAATATTTGAAAATTGGTATTCCATTTTATTTTCTCGATTTTTTACATCTCTTTTCATCAAATTTCTCCATGAACCTAAATATTATATTCACAATATTTTTACCTAATATATCTGTCAACTAACACACGAGAGTAAAAAAAGCAACAATTATTAGAAAACAAAAAAGAAATAAATTATTCGTACTTAAATAAATTGACAATCGTAAGCGTGGCCTTGAATTTTAATAACATCTATTATCAATGTCAACAAAAATAAAATGTTCTTTTTTTGTAATTTGAAGAGATAAAAACTGCCAGTAGGTGGCATGAATAAGCAATCATAGAATTCGACGAATTTATATTTTATTACTTTAAATATTTTAACAACATTATCAATATCATTTTTTTTTTAAATAAAATATCATTACAACAAATAACATTTGATAGCAATGACCTAACCGTTATGTTTTTAGGGTCGGTCTAGTGTTCAGATCCCTTTGAATTACCAGATCTACCCTTTTGATACAAAATTACAAAACAGAAAAATTGCACCCTGCGTAACTATTGTATATATAATAATTTAGGAGTCGGTATTAGTCATTTCCGGCTGCATAACTTAAAAAATAATAATAGCAATAATAATTTTGTCTTGGAATCTAGACTATTGAAATTAAAAAGTATCATTGTTTTAAATTAAACAATGCATGTAATTTAAAAATTGACTGTAATATATATTTTAATCATGTTTCGTCTCTAACGGGTGTTGTCTTCGGCATCGTCAGACATTCAAGTACATGGATAAACTTGAACTGACGTCAAATAGTTTTTATTGCGTATATAATAAAATAATATATAATAAACATATTAGCAATTCAGTCTGAGCGTTCACACGAGTCTCGAAAAACTTATTTGTACGGGTATGGGGAGCACGGTCCCAAAAAGGTTGAGAAAATATGTTCTAGACATTTACAAACCCAGGGCTCGGCTTTGTATTAAAATACGAACCGCTATAATAACCATACATCGACTGAAAGGTAAAATTCAACCACATCAATGATTTGATAGAGAAAAAGTTAAAACAATTTTTGAATCATAAAAGAATAATAAAAAGCATAGTTCTCACTTTACTATAATTTTAATGAAATGCCTGGAACTTATTCTTTCTAAATATGGTTTGAATATGACCATCAAACACCAGCGCCTCCAAAACTTCTTGTCACCCGTCAGTCGCTTTGCTTTCGTCCATGGAATGCAAGCATCATTCAGGTTCGCCGAGTCGAACCTGTAAGAATATACTTTCTCCTGAGGCTACCGCAGCACATGACCCAGTCAGATCCAACATCTTTCCAATACAGGCGACGCAACAGGGTGGGTTCGTTTGCTTAATTGTGATATTACAATATGCTTTTACTACAAGCCATTCGCTATTCGTTTCTTTATTATTTTTTATTCGTTTATTTAGCATTATGCAACCACTCAATTTTAAGTTTCTTTCATTCGAGTTACACTTTCTTGAAAGAAACAGAAACCTTGCAAATGTACCGTATTGTACTATAATTTGAAATTCTACATCTTCTATCGCTATAAGTGCACTCAAAATATTTTTTTTTAAAAGATAAATAACTTAAATTAACAAGTATATAATTAAAATGAAAGATGTTGGTTACTCTAATCCGAGCACAATTTATCTAGGATTTTTTTTATGGGTCATTGCGAATTTATACAAAAGTAAACGTGTGACATAGTTTATTTGTTTTAACTTAATGGGTAATGGCTTTGTTAAAACATATACATACCCATTACTCATTCAGGTTAGGTTGTAGACACCATTCTTTTGAAATGATAAGAAAATAGCGAACTTTTTTCTATGTTGACAGAGTCGTACTAACGATTTAAAAAATATATATTCACCCCTTATTAAGATATATAGTTTAACCGTAAATATTTAAAAAATGTTGTTCTGCAAATTAAAGACAACAGTTTTGATCCACAAAATAACATTTATTTCAATTACGAGTATTATCAACTGATTATGAACTAATCTGGTCCGGATCTTTATTATAAAATGTGAATAGTAAAAACAAAGGATTTATAAAATACCAAGTATTATTAAAAACAAAACAACTCATTTACTTACTAGTTATTGGTGAGATAAAAATATTTAATACTGTTTGAAAATAGCGTAGTGTTTCATTGTGTTAATGAAAATTCAGTGTTTTTGTTTTTGCAAACTATTCCTTCTCAGTCGCAGTCTTAATGTGTCCAGTTTATGAAATAAGACAAAAATTAAATTGTTAATTTTTGAATTATTTAAACAATTGTATACAAAACCTTAATCTAGTCCTGTCACAACCATACAAACTGATGTCTGCATGGTGTTATATCAATTATCACCCTCAGACATATGAAAATAGAGATAAGATAACAAGATTCCCCAATAATAACGTTAAAATAATGTGGAAAAGTGTGCCAAACTGCAATCGTATTGTAAACAGAATGATTTGTATAACAAATCGTCAATCTTCTCTTAGCAACAAGGTGTGATGCATCGCAGGAAATAATAAAAACCCACCATAAACTGGTTTATTTCAACAATAATTATTAATCTAACACTACTTTCGACATTAGAGAACAATACTTTAAATCACACCGTAAAAAATCAATTTTGGATGGAAAGTTTTAACAGATATTTTATTCGAAAAACTAAAATATTAAATGTGGTTTAAAATGATCAATAAAAAAATACCATAACTTGAAAATTTGGTTTCAATCAACAGTTTTAAGGCAGAAATCTAATAATTACACCGCTATATGAAAATATATCGATCGATATAATATCATAGAGAATATTGTGAAGATAAAAATATTTATTCTTTTATTTATATAATTGATTATTGTTGACGGTACTTGTCGGCATCTATTTATGTAATTTGCAAAAGGTTCCTGTAAGTAAATATATTTTTCTTTTCACATTTATAACTTTTAGTATAATACTACACCATTTCATTCATTTATGATTAGGAATAATGTTTTGTCGTAATATTTTTGAGTTAGATTAAAATATTTATAATATATTCTTTGTAGGCAATTGATAATCTAATTTTCATTTAAATACATTCATGTCAGTGCGATGAAATGGTTGTCAAAACATTTTTTTAAATTCCATTCAACTTTGTAATAATGATAAATAAAACGACGTATGTACTGCATATATTTCTTAAGCAATGAAATAATTTTTCTCATCTATTCATGAATATTATCACGAAGACAATCTTCCAATTAATTATAAACACAAATTATAGAAAAACTACGAAAGTATTCATCTATGAAACCTATATCAGGTCGGAAATATTTTGCGAAAATAACGATGTGTATTCAGTGAAAATTTCCCGCCAATTTGACAATAAAGTGCACATTGTCAAATAGTGTCGATATTACAGAGAACCTTTACTGGTGGCAAATTTTGCCAAATTTTAAGAAAAGAAAATAACGCTAGATGGCAGTAAAAGCTCCAAACGCATGCTTTTCTTTTAATCTATTGTGGATTGGAACGTCGTCATTGAATTAAATTTATGGCGAATTTTTTTGTAATGCAAATTGTATTCTTTTTGTTATTTTAACAATTGCTTGTTTAATTTTTATTTGGATGTACTACAATTATGTATAAATATTTTTTGTTTTCATAATTAGGAAATAAAACGAGCAATAATAATGTACACATGTCTTAAATATAATAGTTAGGGTTGTCAAACCGCGACACTCTCCCCGACGATTTTTTATGATTTATATTAAATTGTAAAATATTTTTAAAATTTTAATATTTATCATTTATTAATAAGAATAAAACCATATAAAAAAATAATACAATAAACACAAAACATAATTCAATGTAAAGTGTAGTGCATAAACATATTTAAAGAATACAAAACAATATATATATATGTGCTGTTTTTTTTAATTAATAGGTTACACCTATTTTCTTTTATATTTCAAACTAGTTTTTTTATTTGTGAGTAGATAAGCATACATTTGATACTATTGAGTTAAAAAGTTGTCCATGGACAATACGTACCGTGCAAAATTGTATTATTTTGGCGAAAATATAAATACGCTTGTATTTTTTTGTAAACCCGACAGTCCCGATTGATCTGGATGTCTGACAACCCTATAAATAGTAAATGTAGGTATATTAAAGCCGTCCATTTGCATTGCTACTTATTACTGAATAAATAATTTTACAAACATTTTTTCCTCTTGTTACGACTACAGTTTCGATATATCTAATGCCAGGTTAAGTAAGCACTGTTATCGTATCTTCATTCAAGCAAACTTGATAGAAAGCGGTCGAAATACTTTACGGTCAAACATCCCGTTTACTCAATTATCGGCGGAAAAAAATTAACTGATTCGTGTTTTTATTTTGTATTCTTATTTTGTAATGCTTTAATTTGAATTGTTCGATTTATTAGTAAGTTTCCGTAGCTGTTAAACTGTATGAGTATTTAAAAAAATATCTTATAGCTTTAAATAGAGCGCAATACATTTAGCACTAAGACAAAGATGTGTCTTTTTATTTTTAGTCTTATTTATTAATTATTTAATTTGTAATGTTTATTAATTTTTGGTCCATTCGTAAATATAAATTTATATTTAAATAAAAACATCAAATTTCATATTACAGTCAAATGTGAACGTCAAAATGACTGATAACGTGGAAATTCTGACGAACAAAAAAAACGATAGAAATATGTATTCCAAATATGGAATATATATAATACATATTATAATTTAGGAGGTTTAGAACAAAAATGACTAGATCCACCTTTCCTGAAAAGAGAAAAACAGATTTTCTATATGATCATATTTTGACCCTTAATTGCACGGAAACTGCGAGGTTAGTGATGCTAAAAATTAAATTCCATTCTTTTTAAATCAGTACTAAAATTATACTTGTAGTAAGATAATTTATACGGACTGGAACAGTGTAAATCAGGGGTCACCAAACTTTTTGAGAAGCGGGCCGGATTGAAAACTTTTTAAAAACTAAGGGGGCCGGACGACAAATAAATTCTTATTGGAACCCAATCAGAATATTATTTCATTTTGTGTGATTACATAATATTTAGAATGTAAACAAATCTTTGGCCTTAGAATTTCAATAAATTAGAATATTCGAGAAATTTTTGAGTAAACGAACATCTGGTCGTCTCGCCTCCAATTTCTATTCAACTTCCTTCACTTTCAGTCCCCTACCAGATAGTTGTAAGACAATTGATGATTTTAAATAAATAGTTGTCGTGAATGCACAACTAAATCATGAAAATTTATATTTCTTATATGAATAACTTCTATCCAAAAATCCATAACTTTTCTCGGGCCGGATGAAAATCTTCGGCGGGCCGTAGTTTGGTGACCGCTGGTGTAAATGAAGTTGTAACTGTATTATTAATTTATTTGCCACGCATGTACATTATAATTATCTTTTTAAAAGTCATTTCCGTTCCCAAAGTGTAGTATTTGGATTAGCAATCAACATTAATTACATCAACTCAGTTGCTCAAGTCATTATTATCAAGACAGTGACGTTATAATGGTAGGGCTAGAACTAGATAAGTCTTAAGTTTGTCAGTCCCGATATGGCTCATTTTTAGGGTCTGATGGTTGGGAGGTGATTTTGAGATATCACAGTAATCTATGCTATCGAACAAAAATTCATAAATCGGTTAAATAACCATTTTATCTCACTATTCGTACTGGGACTAGACTCCGCGAACACCATGACTGTAACCAACAAAGTTAACCATTCAGGTAAAGGCCCGGCAGATCACAATTTCCATTTCTTATAAGACAAAGCACTAATTTTCTGAAAGTCTATGAATATTCGTTATACATGCCGTGGGCGTAAGTAAATAGTGCCTCCTTTTAAAAGGTTAACCGTCTTGAATGGACTAAGATGAAAATATTTTGAAAAAAAAACGTAAGCCTACCGAGATCTATTTTTCTGCTCTTCGGGCAGCTTTTGTAATGCAAAACAATTTGTCTGTCAATTCTGAATGATTGATCTGCGAGATAAAGAGGAATCTCAAAAACATCAGCGTGGAAAAATAGCGGAATTATAATGAAATTTTGATCGGGAAAAATATTTTGTACGACTATGTAAACCATGTTAATGGATAGATATTTAGTTGTATCCTTGGTTTGATTTTTTTTGTAAAAAAAATAATTCACTGTAAATAAATTATAATTGTAGGTAGTTTTCTGAGAATTATAAATATGATTCAAATAATTCGTATTACATATTTGATGGATATATGAGGATTGTATTTTGAATGTGAAATATATATATATATATATATATACAAGGGACGTAAGTATATGGGTTAATCGTATCCTCATTGCGATCGGAAAAAGTAATATTTATAAAAAAATAAAACAATTCACTTGAAAATGCTCATACACACTTGATATTTATTTATTGAATTTATTAATTGAAAATTAATTCAATTCAATTTCATCACAATAATATAAGTATAAAATGTATTTTATTGGGCTACGATTGACGCACTTAACCAGTGGCGGATCACCACATAAGCGGAGGAGGCACGCGCTTGGAGTCACCAAATCTTAGGGGCCGGACAATGACCACATTGTACAGCGACATATAGGAAGTTATTTAATGCAGGGCTGTAGAATAGAAGTCGGAAAATATTTACGACTCGGACCCATTAAAAAAATACATATATATTTAATGACACACACAAACATAAAAGTTTAAATGAAAATATTTAAAAATTTCTTTGAAATCTGAGTCAAAAAAAAATATGAAGTTAAGGGATAGTATTCCGGTAAAACTTTTTAATGTATAATATATGGAACATTCCAGTTTTGCTTGTTAAATATAATACTTTAGTGTGACCGTTCTCTATCTGTCGCTAATTGAAAACAAACTTAATTTATTTCTTCATTTGAAAAGGGTTTTAATTATAAAAAAATACCCTGTTCAAGAAAAGCATGTTTTTAAATGTCACAAAGAGAGAGTATGTAAAATAACAGTAAAGATCTTTCCTTTATTGTAACTCTTTAACAATAAAAGCAACTAGTTTATTTTATGTGCAATTTGACAGAGACTATCTTACACATAGTTTAATAAACATAAAACTAGAAACCTTGTTTCCTCTTTCATTCCATGAAAACCCTTTACAGCGAAGTTCCTTACGACTTGATAAATTTCCGGTGTAAGTCGTAAAGTGTTTTCCTCTGTTTAATGGTGCCATATTGCGCCAGACTTACGTACAATGACTACAGGAAAGGTATACCTTATAGTTTTGTTTTTGTTCATAATTATATATATTTCTTTTTTATTTTAAGTGCACAATTTGTATGTTATGGATTGGCAAATAATCAATTCACTTTTTTATATTGTATCAAAAACAGTTTATATCACTCATAAAAAGTATGAAATAAAATGATGGTTAATGTAAGTATGTTAATATATTTCAATGAAAAAACAAATCACGCTTAATGCTTTTATTGAGAACGGAAAAACATCGAAGTTGTTATATTATGTATGCGAAAATACAACATATTTTTTTTAATTCATGTCCGCTCCCAATGTGGAACATATGGCCATCTGTTGGAGGTATCTCAACATAAGTTCTTTCTACGAGAACTGCTTGTTACCCAACCTTTATTTTTCGAAGAAAGTAGGAATAAAAAGATAAGACCAGAAAAGAACTAACGGTAAACTAATCGCTCTCGCTACGCATCGTCAATTTTAGGACTGTAATTGTGAAAAATATATTTTTAGACATCACAAAAACCCATGTTTTCGAACAACGGTGTTCGTACTGGCCACAGAATCCAACGACAGACTTCTACGCCGCAGACCCGACTGTACATTTACCAAATATAATATATTATGAAAGGTTTACTTGGTCAATATAAATTTTAGTATACAATACAAATTGGATTTCCTTGCTCATTTCGTCTTCTAATCTGTAATTTGTTTATAATTTATCAAAAAATAATGTTATACTATAGAATTTATTTACAGAGATATCATAAGTAAACTAGAACTGTATCTAGTCGGCTGTATTACCGTACCGTCGCACAAATATAATTTTTATTTTTGAACGAAAAATATGGAGATTAAACTTATATTGAAATATTGCCCCAGTCTGCATTATCGACGACCATGACTGCAATATATAGGTGGCACGATTCGTAGTCATCAATTTTTGTCGTTCCTTCAACTGATCAACAATGCAATGCCTTGAAAAGATACTTCCACAAAGAATAAAGTAAATATATTAAAAATATGAAAGCACACAGGTATATTTAAAATCCTAATTGAAGTGGTAAAATCAATTTGAAATGTTTGAATTATAAATACAATGCTACATTGCATATTTATCATTTTAATAAGTGGGTCACTGAAATTGTCTATTTATATCGGGAGTGAAACAAAAAGTCGTAAAGTTCTCACTCGTTCCATATGCTGGAAGAGAAAATTTGTGAAGAGATGACCGTTAAAAATGTCACGAAGATATCAAATATTGTTTTGGATAATCCTGTTCAATAAATAAAACTAGATTTGGTAATGTAAAAATATGTTATCGTGTGGATAAACCACTGAAAGCCCAGCGGAGTTACCTACCTTCTACAGCAGCAGTAATATGTTGTTTTTCTTCTCTTAGCTCGCAGAACATTCTAGACTGTTCCTTATTATTCGGAATGTTTGAGGACTGGGCGGGATTTCTGGTGTCTGGATCGGCTAGGGCGGCTCGTCAGTACTGAAGAAACATTGTATTTATTATCTTAAAGCTATTGGCGGCTTCTTTTCTCATGGGTAAATAAATATGTGCAAAACTAACGTTCACAATTATTAGTTTTTTTTTAAAAAAAAATGTAACGTTATTGACATCATAGTCTTTGCTTTTTTGGTGTATAATATGATTCAACATTCCTTCACAACAGGTTAACAATAGTTTTCATCTGCTAATAATTATACCTATGTACAGGGCTGGGCTGGAGAAGGCTCGGAGGGGCTCGTGCGATCCCCTTGTTAATTTAAGAGAAAAAAATATTTTCAGATCAAATTAGTACATAACTGCAGTGTCTGACTTATAAATTATCTACGACTACTTCAGTATACACAGTAGTACAGTGGCTTCCAACCTTTATGTTACTACGCCTCCCTTTCAAGAAAAATATATTTTCGCGCCTCCCCATCCTTTATTTCATATACATAGTAATAAAAACAAGTTTTAAAGGATAAATAAATATTTTGGACTGTTCGCGCTTTCCTCTGCAATAGTTCACGCCTCCCAGGTTGAAAATCACTGACGTAGTACATTTTTAAGTTTATGGTCAATTGCATATTGTAACGTATTATAGGTGTATTAAGTACAACCGATTTCTTACTTAAGTATTGCATATAATTGCATAGGATTGATAAAAAAAACTCAATCCTTCCACAGAACACCGAAAATTGCTTTTATACTAAGTGAGCCTCTTGTTAACGTATTGGCAGCCCACCGCTGCCTATATTTAAATTATAGATAAAGTGTGAAATCTCGTCAATATATATATATTAATTAGCTGTTTTAGTTGAAGCTTGCATTACAATTCACATTCACTTTGACTAGTAAATATGTGAATTAACCCACTGACGAGTGCTCGACAAAGTAAAAATTATACCACGGCTAAGATTATGTTAGACTGACAAGCGCTAGTTAAATTAGAAATGACATTACGATTTAGGTTAGGTAAGATGTGTTGAATAGAGAGACAGGGTGAGAAAGACAGCAAGACGTTGAAGTTTTAGAGGTTATATGAAATTTCAAATGACAGTAAAATACAACAACTGCTTGATTTCACGCGCACAGCAGTGAAAAATGAAGCCGTTACGCTATGAGTGCACACAAAAATGGATAATTTGACTTTTTTTTTTTAAGTGAATACTTTTACTGTCATATAAATTATAATATATCCAACAATTACTTACTACTGGTAATTAGTAACTGATCGCTGTCAGACTTACTAATTGTGAAATGTTTATAAACAAAGACGAAGCTAAATATCACATAAATTATTCAAATTTAAAAAATGTGAAATCTATCGACTGTCTTATTATTACTTATTCAATCGATGAGATATCGATCCCACAGATTCAAACATTCGTCCATTCTGTTTCAAAGTGGCTTGTTCAATTTGCATCCAACGACATCGATGCCTGTGATATTTTATACATTCCCACCCACCCAGTGGAGTAGGAAGAGGTCCTGCCGCCCGGGCCGATCCTTGAATTTGCCGCCCCCAATATGTCCTTTAATATTTTTTTAAATCACTTCAACTATTTATAAACTATGAATGTGAAATTTTATAACACGACGAGTGGAATAACAAAGTTACCAAAATTAATTTTATTTAAAAAATGAACTTCCTTCTTTATTTTCCCTCTCCAAATAGAGAGGTGGAGTGGCTGATTAAAAATAATTTCTCGATTAAATGTTAGTGCAAAGTAAGATCAAAAGAGCAACGGCACAACATAAGAATTAACAGAGATTTTTAATTTGGAGAATAAAGTATTTTAAAACGAATAGTTAATAATAAATACAAGTTTATAATCATTTATTTTAAGTTAATTATTTATTAATTCATCTACTTCAAATTATTGCTGTATACAAAGGAAAATGTTCGATTTCCCGAAGCGCCTTTGAAAATATTTTCCCGCTGGGCGTGTCCAATATCTAAACACGCCCATCCGTGAACACGCCTACCAATCAATGAAGGCTTGTACACACAAAACAAAATAATTCATTCGAAACTATCAACTTCTATACTCGATGCTGAATAGATCTAAAACAATATGCAATAATAATACGTATCCACGCAATTTAAACCTACAATAAAAGTAAAGTTGTCACAAGTTCCATAATTTATTGTTACATTCTGACAGTAAATACTATATAATGTTTTCTTGAAGCCTATTTATTATTATATATAGTTCATTGAGATGTGCTCTAGATTTGTGATGTCACGATTTTCCTTCCATATGTATGATTCAAATATATTTAAAACATATTGATTCTTAAAATATTGTATGCGAAACAAATACTTTTGTGGGGATATTCTCTCACTTAGTATGATCTAGACCAGGGGTGGGGAATCTTTTCTTTTCTAGAGGCCACATTCGTTAATCTGATTTAACATAAGGCTACAGTAATTGTATTGACACAAGAGAATCTTTGGCAGGCGATTTTGAAAAAAAATCATGCCAATTTCTAAAATCCAGAAATTTGAGGATTTCCCAAAATTACCGGCGTGGGACCTTTTTTTTGGCTCTACCAAAATCACAGGAATTTACGAATTTACAAAAAATAGCAGAATTAATTGGTCGATCAAGTCATCAGGGTAGCCAAAAGGTCGCAGGTTCCCCTATTACTAAGGGAGTCTTTAATACTCAACATGATTGTTGTATTTAGTGTTGGCTGCATATACACAACGGGTGGTGGTGGGAAACCAACTTGTTGTATTTAGAGTTTACGGTTGGTGAAACATAAATTTTATAATTGTGGCTAGGTCACTGTCGATATTTTATGATTTATTTGACCGATCGAAAGAGTGCATTTGAAAGACACCAATTTTGTAACAAACTGACAAAATTATCACAAGCTGCTCATCATTATCACAAATTGTAACGAATATTTATCTAACATGTACATCAGTCTAATATGTAAAGCGAGTGGGCATTAGTAATCAGATATAAAGAACTTTATATCTGATTACGAAACAACAGTGAATATAACGTTTATGTTATACCAACTGTACAAGCCAAATTCGAATTTCGTGTTGAATATTAGTGACCCCCTTAATTTTATTATCCCCATAAATTTGGGAATTGATTTAAACGTAAATACTCCTAAAAGAGCATTTCAAAAAACGTTAAAACAGAACATGTTTCATAACAGTCAATCAAATTTTTATCAGAGACGGTTACAAAAAAAGTAAACTAACATCTCTTTGTGCGATTTCTTTTCAGATTGCGATAGGGAATATGAAATGAACTGAAAACATCACAGTCAATGTCAACAGGTACAAATCTATAAATTGATATATTAAAATTCCCGACATTTAATCCGATTGTTGAAACACTCACTCACGACAATTATTGACAAGAAGCATGGGATAGTAAAAAGTGATGTATCAAAAATGATCTACATACTCTGCTAATATATAAGGCATCGTAATATTGCTTCGAAAGAATGTCGCGGTACATTCTATATCACGATAAATTACACTCTTACCCTTTGTTTAAAAAATATTTAATTTTTTCCGTACATATAAATAAAAATATATGATCTTATTTCACAGTTCGTATTTCAAATAGGAAGAAAAATTATAAAACATTTTTAATAAACGGTTTAAACAATTATAAAATAACAAACAAAATAAAAAATAGTCAATCGTTTGAAGCACGCTTTTCCGAAAGAAAGGGGTTCCAAAAATAGCTTATATATATTATATGTAGGTACTTGTGATAAACAGAGATGACAAATAAAAAAATGTATTTTTTAATTTTACGACGCTTTTATTTTTATCCGTAGAACAGGGCCCCTCAATTATATTTTGTTTGGGGCCTCGCAAGTGTTTGATCAGCTACTGAGCAGAAAACAAATACGCAAAAACAGTTTTACTCGACACCGTCAATGATAACTGTAAAAAAATATTAACATTGATCGCGAGATTCCACTTATCGAGGCCCTTGTCTAAAACGTATCTTTCGAAATCGACGTTACCTGTACTAGTTGTGGATTGATTTTTCAAAAGGGTACGTTTCCACCTCGAACACTTTCAATATTCGCAAAAAAATGTTTTTTACGAAGCGTATGTCTTCATTTAAATTTTTAAAGACGAATTAACCCTTCTTTGCAATGATTTGTGACATTGTAATATGCATTTCAATATAAAAAAGGCAATCCTAAAAGTTGATGACCCAAAGTGGAAATACGCACTTTTGAAAAATCCCTCCTCAGTTAGTAATAGTTAAATACACACGTTCGATATGTAGAGGTTCATCCTGTATTAAGATAATATTTTTTTTTGTAAAATGAATTATGGAAATTGAACTATTTATGGTTTATTCAAAGTTATCAGCTGTCGTTCGGAGCTCAAATTATGTGCTGGAAATACATGCATATATAATTCGGGTTTCAATTGAGATAGCTATCTGTATTCAAAGACAGGGATAACTTTTTATTTCCAAAATTTCAATCCCAAAACTTATACATAAATCTATTATATTAAAATATCAATAAATGCGATAAGCTCATATAAACCGATTGAGTTTTTTTTTAATTTTTATGAAACACATTTTGTTGTATAAATATTACAATTTGGACATGGTTTGCACTTTCTAACTGTTAGGAATAAATATATAATTCTTCAACAATGCCTCGTTGTAATCACAAGGTGCTGCAAAATCCTTGTGATTACCACATAATCTATTATAAAATATTCATCGTCTTCTTTGATAAAAAAATATTATAAATAAATGAAAAAATTAAATTAGTCGATATTACATGAAATTCTTTTGAGAAACTGTTATATATATAAAGTCTTACTAAAAACGATTATCGAAATATTTTTTTGTCTATTTCTATTTGTCTATTTTTTCTATTCTATGTATATGGCTATTTTTGTTAAATTATAATAGCATGTTTTTTTTGTTACAGAACTAATGGTGCATCTACCTAGATTGGTAAGTAGAATGAAAAGTGTTATTTTATCGTCGTTAATACTTGTTTTTATTATTTTGTTTATTTTAAGTACCTTTACAAATATAACGGTTATATCAATTTTTATTGTTTACTCCTGTCTTAAATACACAATTATTTATAAACAACTCAAGATAAGCATTTTCTACACTTTATGTAATAATATATTTATATACCTGACTCCGCTGTGTTAGCGTTAAGTCGTTTTCTTGATTAGTTTTCTATTGACCAAAGAGTTTGTCGTCACTAATTCTTGCGATTTTTTTTTCATTCGGAAGGCAAATTCATCATTATGTTGATATGTAAATCGACTTAAATTCATAATGACTACAAATAATCATCAATAAAACCATTTAAAAGCCGTTGACACATTCAATATCGCAGGAAGTTATTTCGGAATAAAATACAATGCACAATCGTTGCAAATTAAACAAAATTGCTTAAAATATCTATAATATATAGAAAAACTTGCGATTTGAAATTATATTGAACAAATATTACAGTATTGACCAATAAAGAAATACATACTCTTGAAATTTAAACAATGTACAAACGTTACATACGTACAATATATTTTTATTATATTTTCGAGCATTCATCTTGTTCGTATGTTGATATTTGGTTGAGAATATTAAAATGTCTTATTTCAGTATTATTGGTAACACAGGCTCAAATATTTAAAAAAATCTTCGGTATTTGTCGCTAGTAAATATATTTATTTTCATTAATATGACGTTCATCAATGATTCGCTTAAATCCATATAAGTGAAACGTTACTCCCTTTTCAGCGTTCTTCATATAATATCACAATTGTTCATGAAAAATTTACAAACCACGCGTCTTTACAATTATTAATTGTGTTTTATTTCAATTTATCTGCATTTAATCTCAGCATTATTGAAAATTCGATTATGTGTGTGAATATTCCCAGTCGCTTTTCAGTGAAAAATCCTTAAAAGCGATATTGATTTAATGTAGGAAATTTTTACAAGTCAAATGGTAAATGACAGTATTTTTTTGCTTATATTATTACATGAGAACAAACTAACTGTTATTACTAACTGTTACATTATTACTGCACAAAACAACAAAATAACAAAATTGAAGACACTGGCTATGCAACGTTAATTCGATTAAATGTATACGAAACAGTATAATTGTCAAGAATAAACTTACAAATAGACGATGATAACTTGAATAATTTTGTTTGCCTTATATTTGGAGGGGACGTGGCTTAATTTTTTAAAATCTAAATCATCTAATAAGAGTCAAGGACGAAATTTTGTATAAAATATGTTTTGAATCATAATATTTCTCTAAACAAGCTAAAAACATAATTAAATAGCAGTTAAGCCATTACAGAATCTTACAATATTATCGTTTTTCCTATTAAATGTCAGATAAATTATTTGTACACGATGATTAAAATACCATTTAAATACAATAAGGAAAAAAAACTATTTTATTTAATAGTTATTATCTGTTAGAAATCATGACATTTTAAGAAAAAATATACTGTTATATTTAATTTTCCTTCGTGGGAAATAGTGAAAATAACCCGCAATTTTTCCGCCGAGCTGGGTTTTGTGAATGCACAAACAACATTTCGTTGATATCACTGAAAAGCGCGCAGCTGTCGCTCAAAAGGTACGATTGGACGAGCTTTTCAGGCTGTATTATGTTACTCCACACAAACACACAACTTGTTTTTACGTATAGCTACGTCGGTTGTGTATTAAATTTGTTGTACGCTTGTTGTTACGTATGTCGTATGAAGTATTTATTCTGTTTGTCGTTTTTATTCAATAAAATCAATCGTATTAATTGCAATTTTACAGATTTAAAAAGAGCAATGCTTACCGTACTAAAAAAAAAACATGAAGAATGCGGGCTTACGTTCTGAGAGATATTTAATCATCTATTTATACAATAGTTAAACAATTTGTATCTTAATTAATTTCCTACAAAATTTATACAAATAAAAATTAATTATATCATAAGAATTATGTATAACATATTGAAAAAAAAGGAAAATATACGTGTAATTTATAAAATTAGAATACTTGTATGGTACAATAAAGGATTTAATATTACCCTTAATTATACTTCTTTCGAAATATTCGTTGCTCATGCTGATTTGATTAAATACGTGTCTTGCATTAAAATATAATATTTTCTTATAAGTAGAAATCTGAGTCGCTTTTAAGCTACCAATTACCGCTATTTTTTTTTTTAAATTTAAGTTACATCTATCAAATAATCTATCGAATAAGTTTTTATGACATGAACATAATTATTTTAAATAGTGAATTATTTCAGTCATTTGTTGAAATAGTACATAAAAGTAACGTATCATACTAGCTTTTAAGCGAACCTTTTCTTCTATTTTATTTTGAGAATTTTCAGTACGTGTATAAAAAACAAATATCCGTTTTTATATTATTTAAACTTGGGTATGGGGATAGATTTAAATTTTTATTTATCAAATATTTTCAGTTTATGGTCAGTAACCTGTAAACCTTACTTATAACTGTTTGATTTTTTTTAGCGTTTTTTTTTCTTATATTTAATTAAAATTCAAGAGATATACAGCTATTAAAGACGACAGTCAATTAATTAAAGCCTTTGTGATTTCATATTATAGTCTGTAGTATTTTTATCGTTAGTTTCATCAACATAACAACGAATTAATACACAAAAGATGTTGTGACGATAAATAAACATATTATAAGGCAATTAAAATTCCAGTTTATTATGGCTTTTTTTATTGTTATCTTATAATATATTCTATTTGCAGCAATGCGCAGATAAATAAAAAATATAAATATTATCACAGAGCGGCCAACAGCAGATGTAAAAAATTCAAATGTTCCTCTTGTGCGAAATTGTCTTCCTCTTCCTACATCTTCCCGCGCAATCGCAAATTGTAGCAAGGACGCTTTTTCTTCTCGAGAAATGTGCGCGCGTTCATTTTCTCCCATCTCACTCTGAATGCAGGACCAGATCAACGATTTAGCGAAGAACCCTTATTTACAGTCTTCCATCACAGTGGAAAAATGTGTTTTTTCGAATTTAGAAAAATAACAAGCCGTTGATATATTCTTGTCTTTCTTTTTCTTTAGAATTAAATTTCAAAAACGATATTTAGTAAATATGGCCGTTTTTTTAAACAAATTACGTATTTATCACTCCTTCCTTACAAACTCTTAACTATTTATTTTGTAAAAAACAATTTATAATAGACATTTTTTTTAATTATATAATAATTTCATCGATGTAATAAATAAAGCGTGTGGTTATAATTTTACTGTTAATGGTATAGTATTTTTTTAAACCATATTCCCTTCCAAAATGGATTATATGGCTTTCCAATAGATCATATCAACAGGTCGTTTAACTTCTCTTTTTTCATAAGATTCTAAATATAAGAATTTGTATATAAAAGGTACTAAGAGTTCCCTCATCATTCTCGCTACACTCCATTTTTTTTTTAAATTGATTAACGGGAGAAATTGTTAACAACAACTACAGTCACACCTTTAAATTCAAATACTTAAATTGGTTAAAAAAAAAAGTATCTGTGAAACTTTCCGTACGGGAATCCATAAATGTAAACACTCAACAGCCTTGACTGAATTGGCTTCAAGCCCACCAGCAACGTTTGTTATAAATAATATTCGACAGTTTTTTTTGCAGATATTTCTAAAAAAAGTGATGCCAGTTTTCCTTTAGTACTTTCATAAATTGTGTTTCACACAATTATAAAACAATAACTGTGTGTCTAATAAAAAGAGGTTGCCAAAAAATAAAAATAAAAAATGGGCGATAGAAGTTATTTGCTTAAGTTATTTGGTGAAGTCAAATAATTATTGTGTAAAAAGCTAATGAGACTTTTGATGAATCAAACCATTAAAACTGATATTTCTGTGATTGGAACACCAACTGGTCTAACTTTAGCAATTGAAAAAAAATGAATACCCTATAATAATCATGTAAATATATTAATAGGGTGATTATCTAACGAACACATTTCTTCCAACGTCGATGTTCGCTAGCTGAATTGTTTTTTGATCATTTATTTTCCATATTGTATGGGAATATATTTAATTTACTCTGGAGATCAAAAAAATAGCAAAAATAAAATAAATTTTGAATATGTTTATTTATGTAGCAAGAATAATAATATAATACATTGTCACGGTAGGGCTTATTGGCACCCGCTCCCACTAGCAATTTTGTGATGAAAACTGGCAGGATTTTTTAAAAAAGGTGTAGCTAAATTAATTGTGTTTGAATTTTGTCATCAGGTAACCCGTTATATCAATTGTTTATTGTTAATGGCCTTAAATGGCAACATTGTTTTTCGATAACGATGTGATTTTTGTTTCTTTCTTTCTTGCTCTTTGGGACACGAAGCGAACACATCGTGTGTGTGGGAGACACTTCCTGGTCTTTAGAACGTGGTTCCAGAGACCTTTAGTTGTAAATTCACTTGCAGCTCTTTTTATTTTGTGGTTTTGTTTTTTTGTCCGAGATGAAAGAACTATTATTTTTCCATTTCGACGAAAATTAAATTCCACTTTGTTCTCTGCGCAGAGTTTAACATAATTTTTTTTAACATTTATAAAATCGTGTGAGCAAGCTAGGTTGTATAATTGTGTATTGTAATAATTTAAAATTTTGTTTGTTAAATATTGTATGAAATTAATTCGGTGATTGCAAGTTCCTAAATAAACGTTTTCGTGATAGTAGAGCGATTGTTTTATTTCATATCTACCTACCTGTTGACGCCGAGCTTAAGCCAGCGGTATCGGTCTTAATGACTTTTATTGGTGGGGATTTATTCTTGGGGTTTAACATCGTGAACAATAGTAGAAATTTCTAATAATAAATGAAACTCGCTCAAAAATAAATTACGAGTAATGTTAACATACATAGATGCATAGGTACGCAAAATTAAATTTACATAGATCTTGTTTTTTTTTTTTAAAGAATCCGTCTATTGCTTTTCTCTTTTCTTCAGAATTTGACGGAAGTTTTAAAAAGAGATTACAATCATTTTTTATCAGGGTCGGTGTCGCTTATCGCGAGCGTTATCGATTGAGCTCGGAGTGAATTTATTACGTGTGAACTGAGTCGTCAAAATCCTTAGCAGTTCTGGTTTTTATAAAAATGTGGAATTGGTACACAATAATATATATATTTTTTTTAGATATTGCTTTTCTATCAACTATTATCATAGTTATAAATAGTATAGTTGATTTTAAGATTCTCAAATCTATTGTAAAGAACCTGGGTTGACATGTTTATAGTCCAAACTGTTAATGGATAGCGCACAGTAACTCTTATTAATATTCTAATTATACCGGTAGAAATTAATTGATTTTAAATATCGATAGTCTTGATCAATTTGTTATCAGCGTTATGATGACAAATTGTATTGTCTAAAAGTGTCACTGAAATTAAATATAGTACTATTTAAGTATTACTTTCTTGGATGTATTACATATATGTATTTTTTTTATTCTGAGTAGATTTCAATTACGTATTTTTAAATTCACCTATGAATAAAGAGAAATGTTTTATTAGTAAACGCATTGGCAATCAAATCACCATTGGTCAAATCCATGTTGTCTTACAAATGCAGGCAATAACCTCATCAATAATTTCTTATATAGTCAATAAACAATGCTTTCATAAACCATTTTTTTAACTTAGTGGTTTATAAAGCGTGCACAGTTTGTTTTATTATTTACAATAAAATGTTGTATCAGTTGAAAATGGTCACTAGTTGTACGAAATTATCGGATATTAAATTGAAAAATAATCGAATATATTAAGAATTGTTTTTTTTTTCAATTCGATGAATATCTATTAAACTGGACATTCTGATTTCGATTATTACAAGATCTTTCAGCACATTTTTTAATTCAGTAAATTAACAATTATTTCAAAAAATCTTTCAAATACTGCCAATATGTATTATGCGGAAAATGAATTTCATTATACTAAAGCATTCAAAATAATTATCATAATAATAAATAATTAAAGATTAAGGTGAACAAATTTAGTGTTCTTACTTAAGTAAAGCAGCCAACTCGATTGAACGTTTAGTTTTCTTTCAATCAAATATCGTGTTTGGTACTATAGTAATATTTGGTAAGCCATATAATATTAAAAAATTATATTTAAATATGTTTATATGTATAACTGCTCATTTTTATGAGTTTTTCTGTGTTTACGTAGTGTTGAAGTAAAAAAACACTGGCTTCAAACGGCGTGAAATTCGTACGAAAATTTTTCCACCCTAGATGCGGCTCTTTCTGGACCGTTGTGCGCATGCCACCGCGTTCTCCAGTCATAATGTTTATATTATTTGTATTTTAGCTGTGTATCATGTAAACTAAACTACCACCACGGCAACACAGCCAGCGCCGAATGGCCATGTTGGTTAAATATTGCTTTGCTTATTTCGCCGGTGCATTGTTGTGTAAGCCGAGGCAACCGTTGTGTACGGCGGATTGCCGAGACTGGCGCGTCCTCCCGCTACACGATTCCAAATTCAATTTTCAAATTTGTTCGATTGTTGGTTATTTTCTTTTTTTTTTAATTAAATAAATGGCTCTTTAGTGATATTTTAAAAATACATTTAAATATAACCCCCTTAAAATTGTTTATTATTATTTTCGCCATAATATAAACGATATCGCTTATCAGTTACTAAATATTTATTGTTGTTTATTGGTTGTTTTGTTTGTGTATTTATTTATATATCGTCTATTAATTGTTTTCGGGAGTGTTTTTAAATAAATATAAAATACTCAAATAACAATACAAATAAAATAAACATTATTTTAATTAATTTTAAAAAACGATTTTAAATTCAGCTGAAAATAATTTTAAATCCATTGTCTAGAAAAAAAAATAAACTTTAATTAAACATAAGTGATGATTTTATAACTAAAATTAATAAAAATATAAACAATGAAAACTTTTCTCGATACATAGTCATTAATAATTATTATAAAATTCATGAATTTGGTTTTACTCTTTCATATTATAATTAATTGAAGGTTTATTTTAATCTTTAACGTTTATTTTGAGTCGGTTATATTTATACAATATTGTTCCAATAAAAAATAACCAGTTAAAATATTTTCATGAATAAATCTTTTATACCTATCTCTAAAAGAACATTACTCATAATGTCAAAATTCTCGATAGATAAACTAAATAATATAATAACCGTTACATTAATCATTTATACGATATATCACTGTGAACTAAAAAATCATCTTTTAACTATTAATTTTAAAGTTTATAAAAAGTTAAACAAAAATGTCGAATACCTTTAATACGTGATAAAGCGTTTTGATTTAAAATCAAATCTATCCAGTGTCTAGTTAAATCTTCTAACTAAAGCATTTCCAGATTGACTGCATTCATCCGTCACGAATCATGTATTTATATTATCGCTCATGAGTTACTTTTTTTTAACAATGCTATAAATATCAACTATTGTAAAAAAAACACCGATTTAAATTATAAAATAACAATTATTGTGTTTTACAGTGTGCACTGATCGTAAATTTATCTTCACGCTTTTAATGTTCTGAAAGTTTTCGCGGGAAAACTCCTGTGTCGCTCATCAGTATATCATTTCATCACTGTATCTACGTTCATTGTGCTCTAACTTCACAGCAGCGGTGTTTTCGCGGTACTATTTTCTTGATTCGATCATTTCGCACTGTGCGTTTAAAAAAAGAATATAACCCATAGACGACTCTTATGACCATAGATGAGATTATTTCACTTGTAAACGCAAATAAAACTTTAATTCGTATTATTTACTTCAATCTATCAAAAATTCATACTTAAAACAATTCTATTTTAGTCGTGAAAGTCTTACGTATATACATATACGTGATATTTCTGATGATATTATTTTAAACCTACTTTATTCAATAAGAAACAAAATGCGTAAATTTTATATGTCTACAGATTATATTTAGATGAATTGATGGAAGTATATATACAATTTTTATGCTTAGGTTTTATTTCGTCATTTCTGCGTCACCATGAACATAATTTCATGATTTTTACGATGCTTTGAAACGAAAATTTCACCATTTCAATGTATGTATTATTATTAGTCAATAGCCTCCCATATTACACGTGACATCATTGTTTAAAATTGTTTTCGTTCCTAGCGTTTAAAACGTACAAAAGAGCAATAAAATAAGTCGACACAAATATTATTTATGACTCCGGCTTGCCTAAATATTGATTTGAGTAACCTAAATATGTAAGTTGTTTTTAACTTAACTTAGAAATGGTTTTTTTGTCGAATATTTACAAGAAATCGTTGCTTTAATAATTTATTTGGACCATAACGGCTTGAAAATCACAAAATTAAATTTATGAATAATAAGTCATACAATCGTATTTTGATATAAACTACATTAAGTTTTGTTTTGTAGGGATTCGTGCAATAATGATTTGAAATATTACGGTCCAGTGTACAGACCTTTCGTTTTCTTTGTTTTCTGCAACAGTTTACATTGGATTTTTTTTACATTTTTCGTATTTCCTGTGTTAAAAGCAGGGCTGTGGAGTCAGAATTGGAGTCGGAGTGGTGGAGTTGCGGTATTTTGGTCGGAATCGTAGTCGTGAAAATGAGCGGCTCGAATAAAAAAATAAATATATTTAATGATGCGTATTCAAAAAAAATAGTCCATGCGTGTTAAAATTGCATGCTTGGCTGACTTAAGATGATTGACTACATATATATGTTAAAATGAAATTATTGAAAAATTTCCTCGGAGTCGTTTTTTTTTAAAGCTAGAGTCGGAGTCGGAGACGTCTTTTTTACACGACTCCACAGCCCTGGTTAAAAGTGAATCGAATTACTTGGAAAGCGTACTTGAAATCAATTTTATTCTCAATCCGTGGCGTAACTATGAGGTGCGTATAATCGCAATGCGACGGATTGCTCGGGCATCCAAGAAAACGGCTACAATTATATTACAATAATCTTCATTATAATTTTGAGCGATAGTTAAACCACAACTTAAAATTTATGATTTACGTTTAAACGGAATTATAATATATTTATTCTTTATAATTATGTATTACATATTTGAAAAGCACTATATCAATATAAATTAAAATCGCAAAAGACCTTTCTTTTAGTGGTTGACACTGTGATTGAAACGTCAGGTATTTAAACTACCAGTTCAGGCTTGCCATTCAGTAATTCATCGCTTTTGAGCGCGATACGTAGCGCTTTTCTCTCGTGCTTCGTCGCTGCCTGAAAGCTTTTAATACATTCGTAAAAGGTTAATTATAATATTTAAATTTATATTGATACTTTTGTTTGCATTTCAAAACCAGTTTAACTCATACCAAATAATAATAGTATTATTATATAAAATATTGGATTCGCTTTTATGCTCGATTCTTTTTTTGTATTTGGAATACATGTAATCCAGGATTATCTCGAAAAAAACTCAATAACCAATTATATTGATTGAATCTTCGTTATCATACATTATTTTATTTTAAATTCCAATCGAACTAAAAATAGAAGTATGGTATCTAATGGTCATATTTATATAAGTAACAGCTCTCTAATAATAACAACATATGCCAATAATGTTTTTTAAATCTACGTTAAAACAAAATAAAAAATACCATTTTTTTATCCGTTATTTCGAAATCGTGTAACACAGTATGATTAATGATTTTATTTGTTTCTCCCAAGAAAATATATTTTAAAATAAGTGATCATAGACAATAAAATGACAATGAACAAAAAATTAAATTAAAAAATCAACATTAAAATATTTCAAACGTAAAAGAAGTGCCTACAGTTGATGATCTCTGCATTGCCGCTTCAAACAATGCTTTACGCAATAAGACAGGTGAGAATTTTATTTTATATTAGTTAATTTTATATTCATTAGCTAATTATTTTGTAATTGCTTTATTTTATTTTTTAAACTGAATAAAACGTGTTATTTGACCAGACAGTATCAGAAAAAGAGTTGTGGTAAAATATCTTGACGACCCCGACGCCGCGCCGCTCACGAACAGCCAATAAAACGAAAGAATTATATAATTTTCTTGTTTCTTTTCTAATATCATTTTACTATTTCAATTCACAAACCAAAGTGACCATGATATAAAATAAAGAACATATAAATGTAATTTCGGTAAAATAAGGAGTTATTAAATATGTCATCGTTTAAGGGCGCCACTAGGTCCAAAATCTATATTCATCATATCATACAGTATACGGTTGTTGAAATATGATGAGGACTGCCTTAATTCTTTTTATTTAGTCTTTTTTCAAATTGTAGCTAGAAATACGTTGGCATTTATTTGAATGACACCGTAATATAGCTGTTTAAGGACGTTTCTTAAATCCTCGTAATCCTCCGGTTCCACGAAATAAAATTATGGCTTCCGTGAAGCAATGCAAAAGTAAATAATTAACTCATTTAAAATTTAAATGAATGTGGGTAAGTAATATACATAATATATCGAAAGGTGAATAAGATACAATCTTTAAAGCCCTCCCCAAATTTGCTCAAATTCGTCTGGAAAATACTAGAAACATAATTTGGTCAAGTTAAATGTCGCGTTGTGTTGTTCCAACCGAATTTTTGCAAGTGTTATTGGAATAAGATTAATTTGTTTACATGCGAATGTTGAATAACTTCTACCATAAATCAATTATTTTTATAACGCATACTGTATATATTGAGACTAATGTGTTGATTTGTGCAGCGATTGCGCCAAGAAATGTAGCAAGACAACCTTCCTCTAATATACATACGTTGTGCTTTTTATTGACGAATAGTGACTAAATATATTTTAATCAGAAGGTACCGTCCCGAAATTTGTCTGAGAAATACTGCTCTATACTAAACACAAATAGACGTTTATCTTACTAAATAATATAATATATATATATATATATGTATACCTATATTAACAAACATTAGATTTGTAGAATGTTGACATGAAAGAAAACCAACCATTTTTAAAACAGCAGTCTCGGTTTGTTCATTCGAAACCATTGTTATTTTATAATTTATCATACTCACTATAAGGTTATAAATAACAATGATTATTGTTGCCATTGGTAACTAGTCCAATGGAGCAATCAATATAGTCATCATATCCGAAACATTAATAACGTGAAATGTTTTTGTATCAAGAGAAACACGAGCTTAGTGCTGACGCGATCTGTTTTCTTCTTTATTCTCAGTGCTTCATATGTAACATACATATGTACATAAAACTTTGTATATTATGAAACCGGAATCTTAAAAATTGTCCGAAATAATTTCGAAAAAAAGGGAATAGTTTTTTCAGTGATGTTCTTTCGCACGTCTCGTTATAATTATGAGAAATTCAATATAAATCAAATAATTAAGACGTTACCTATATTTTTTTTATTACTATCGATTTACAGCGCTTTGATTACAGACTTATCTTCCCTCAGATTAACATTAAAGTGATAGGTCTTAAGCTTGCTAAGATTTACAAATGTATTGTTTCATTCATTGGACAATAGTATAATAGTTTATATTAATTTTGATGATAATTCTTTTACTAACTTTCACCCTTTTTTTAAATATAATTTATCATCCATTTATATTTCGAATAAAATGCTTCGTTAGTGCTATAGTATCAATGGAAGTTAGTTGTCCCATAACTATCCGTCATTTGAATACAGTTGATTTAACGGGCGCCTACTATCTTTCAATAATATTTTTCGAAAAAACTGACTTTATTATCATAATTCAGGTCACGGGACCTATAATTTAATGCAATGATCTGGGACTACCCATCCAGTCAGTTTCTATCCAAGATTGACAAGTTCAATGCAAAACTTATTGCATTGGGCAATCCAGATTATACTTGTGGGAATGCCTGCACGATAGTAATCCCGTTCTATCAGATAAGCCATACATATATTTTAAACAAGCAGTACTGTTTACGGTAGGCTTAGCTGACTTGATTGCATCTAACTATGAAAAAATGCGTATCTTTTCGGGGATCAGCACAACCTCGTTTTTTATGAGGCACTTAACTCTTTTATAGCAACGGGCTTTTTTAATTTTTCTGAGTCGCCTGGTCACACTTTTACTAGCATTATTTTCTTTCTATTTTCTGTAATATGAGAAGTAGTCTCCTTTTTCCTGCATTGTGAAAAGTGGCCATAAAAAACCGATGGTATATACAGAACGGTTGATGATGGGCAACGAATGAATCATTTAATCACGATTAATTATGCTAAAACAAAGTTTAAGAAATAGTCGTGTGACTTAGTCAGCCTCTCAGTGATGATATTAGGTGTCCAAATACTGAGAATCTGCCTTGAGCTTTATTGTCAATAGTCCTTATCCATAGTATGATACAAAATCTCCCTTTGATTTCAAGCAAAGGGAATTCTCTTTTACTAATTGAATAATTATTGACGACTTGCAACTTCTTTTTGGCTACCTTTCCGTTCCGGATCAATCATCGGCGCTAGTCCACTTCAAGCACTGTTCGTTCGTGTAAACAATAATGTTGTTAAAATAAACAAAAATGAAGTTGTAAACAATTCGCATATGGCAAACAATAACACCCGCGTTGCGTGTTGTATAAGCTAAAACATGCGCGTGACAAAAACAAATTATATTACTGGATAAGATTAGCAAAATCAAATATATTTAGCTTCCGTTAATCAAATCTATTCTATAAACTTTTATCATTTATTTTTTTACCCAAGGCAGCAGTGAGTAGACAGTGTCTACTTTCCTCATTGCATGGCGTGTAATATTTAGACATATCACATTCATTCGATTCTACGCAGTGTTGGGTTTCCCAGACGCCGGCTATAATATTGTTTATTGTGCGACGGACAAAAATATGCCGCAAATATAGTGTGAAGATGGAATGGAATGTGACAAAATGTTACGGACAGTAAAATATGGTGTCGACAAAAAGTGGGAAACTTTTCGTTTAGGAAGGCCGCAATTGTTTGCATTTTGCATAATAAGGTCACATTCAAGAAGCTTCAATAAGATCCACTAAAATATACGTACATTTTGTAAATTGACGAAAACAATGAAATGACATACCTACCTAGTTGGATTCAGGGAAATTTCGAATACAAAATTTGCTAATATATTCGAAAACATTCACGATCTTTACCATGTACATATGTAGATTATTTTACAATGATGCTTTTGAATCCTATTTTCACATCCACAATTATTAAAAACCACCAATACTAATTTGGCTTTACTCGAAAGGTTTTTTGACTAACTTAAAAAACTTTTTAGTTTCTAGAGTGAATAAACAGTGAATTTTTCAATATCGCTGAAATAATAACTGGATACATATATATAATATATATATTTCTTGGTGTTTTTTTTTCAATTTTATTTGGTATATTATGGCAAATGAATAGGTCATGAAAAGAGGAAAACATAACTCTAAATTCGACATTGTTCCATAATGTCGACCACAACCACCGGCCCGCCGAGCTTTTTTGTCCGATTCATCTCGATGAAGTATTAGAGAAAGAAATTAATAGTTCCAGGGAGGGATTAAATAATGGAGATGACACGGGCCTTGCAGTGGCTCACTCTACTAGTTCATGATCACCATATAAGAAATAGGAACGTGTTTTATTTAATTTAATATTACTTTATTATGTTTAATAATTTGATCCGGCCCTTGACTCGGAGACAGAATGATAAGTTGGCCCCAGACCTAGGAAAGGTTGCCCATTTCTGAAGTAGACTATTTTTTTTTATTTTTATTTAGAGCATAATCTCGAAAAATAATTGGAAATATAGCATTGCGTCAAATAATACACAATGAAATAAAAGCTTTCGCGATATTGTGTTGCATTTTTAAATTTAAAACTTGGAAGGCGACTGCAGCACCTGCAACAACAAAAGCAAACACACACTTCGCGTTTAACAGGCTCGAATAACAAAAATAATTTCACAATATCACGTTACATGCAACTTTATTCTATAAACATTTCAGACATTTTAAGCACAAACAGTACATCTCATACATTCTAATAAATGAGTAAAATTAATCAAAATTAAGAAAACATAACTAATTTGTATACGTTTATTATTTCAAGTTATTGGTTAATTTATTTGTTTTCATTTGCCATAGTTACTGATTAATTGCATAAATAAATCTCAAGACAAGATCTATTAGGTTTGTTTATCTACTACTGAATATAATTTTAGGATATGAATAATAATTTCAAGTATTCTCAATGTCTCGTAGACGAGTAATACCATTCTTAGGCTTCAGCCATTGATTTAATCATTAATATTCATATATATGGCTGTATGTTATGTCATCATCTCTTCCAACTCACCCTATCCATATCCGATCCTCAAAATTGGATTTAGAAGAAGACTAGTTAAGTCATAGTTATTTACTATATTTATTTTATTTATCCTCGCTAAAAAAGAATCAACTGATTCTCAGTCTACAAATTCTCACGAAACAGATTTTGGAAAAACTTATTCTTAGTCCACGTGATCTGCATATAGAGCGGCATTTGATTAAAAAAAGTCAGAAATCGGGGAACACATGAGCATTGTCAGTGGACCGGATACTACTTGTCAGATTATTGATCGATACAAATCTTTAAATACACAGATGATCATACATTACAAAAAGCTTGTCTACGAACAGTGAGCTTTAGTTAGATGGCCGGAATAGGGTACCATAGTTTGAGCGTTGCAGATTTATCACAACCCCCCCTACACTGCATTCGTCAGAATTATAAGCGACGGAAATAATGCAAACAACACAACAACACGAAGGGGACCGATAGAATCAAACTTTGAGATGCTGCGCTAAATTCCAGCGGCTGCATATTTTACAAACATACTCCAATATGGACATATTTTAAACTATTTTGGTTAGTTGATACGTGGATATTTTTAGTGCTGTAAATAATTATTACTTTAATTAGACTACTCAAAAACATATAAGAACAAACTTTAAGATAATTTGAATAATGGATATTGTGTCTGAGAAACGTTTTTATTTTTATTTTAATCTATTAAAGAAATTTAACTTTTTATCACAATATTTATTTTATCATAATTACTTTTTTATTGAACGTTTTTAAATCTTATTATTATGTAATTTAAATAATGTTGCATGTACAAAATCATTTTAAACATCTTATATTTTCAAGTTATTAATAATTATTTTTTTCTTATTTTTATTGCTTGTAAGTCTCTAAATTACAATATTTTACCTACAAGAGAACTAACGAAAGACAATTTTCATATACCATACAAAAAAATAGTCCATGAAAAGTCATTCACTTAATCCAGGAAATAAACAATAATTAGAGATACGTGAGTATCGCGTTTTGCGATAAATGTGACATAGAAGCGATATATGCGAAATTATTGCGAAATTGTCAAAGTAAGCGAATATATGCCAATTTTTATAAAATTCTATTTTCTTCTTATCTCGTGTTTAATGAATGATTACTGGAAATCTTTCCGGACTCGATGGGCAACTTTTCATATGTAGTACATATATGATTCCACACTCTTAAGTTAGTACTAATAAAATTGTGTGTTCCTCTTGGTTGTGTTAACGAGCATTCCATACACGATGTCATACACACATGTTTGTTAAGTCTCAATATGGTTAGAAAAAATATAAATATGTATAAAAGAAAGAGCAACAGTCACAAACAAGGGGTTTATATACATACACGATAATAATATTTTATAATCAAATTTACAGCTATTTACAATGATAAAAACCACTCAATGATTGGAAAGTTGTTCACACATTTGTAAAAATTTAATTTTAAATATTCAAAGTGGAGTAAAATCAAATACTCTTCTGCTATTACTTGTAGTAAAAATGAAACTTTTGGAATTCGGCAGCAATGTCATTTATAATGTACATTGTAATAGATCGCCGTATTCGGCGCAACACTCGTCTGTTGAAACATGTTATAATACATTTTAAGAATTTTGCTTTTGAACCCATGTTTTTCAATTAATTTCTTCTTATATTTTTTACAACAATTTCAAATGTTTTGTACTCATGAATACTCTATTTGAACTTTTGTATGAATGTATGTATGTTTTCCTCTATTTTGAATTATATTCTTGTCGTTTTTGTATTTTTTTTTATAATTTCAAATCGTTTTTATCAATAAATTGTTTATTGTATAGTAAGTTATATTTTAAGGTTAAAATGCTTCTTAGGCAACATGAAATTTGCATGCTGCCTTCTTAGGCAAAATATTCAAAACTTCAGGAAAGAAAACAAAATAATTTGAAAGTTGTGTTGGTCAATTGAATTTGAATACAATTTGAACACATTAGTTATTCTACGGGTTACGTTACAAATTCTGACACGTATTCCGCCACTTTGAGAAGCATCTTTAGACAAACTATCGATAGGCTATTTACGAATAAAATAAATCTAGATTCTTATTCTTTGAATAATTAAAAATTATTGAATAAAAAATATATTTCCACCGAATCCATGGAAAATATTAAAATAAATAACCTTCGTGTCTTTAATCGTGGTATTTTTTATTAAATAAATGGTGTGTATTAGCAACTCGTAAAGTTCTACAACCGCTGTACTGAGACGGTACATTGCATTGCAGTGGCGGGCGTCAAGCAGAGGGTCGCTTGTTTGTGTATTCTGTTGTTTACCCAATCGATAGATGGCCACCCCACTATATCTAACTGTTTTTTTGCTCACTCTAAAACTGTACACTTTTTTAATTATTGGAAATAAATTGTTTATTAAAATAAATGCAATTCAAATGAAATGTTATTCATTTTTGTGTGGGAATTGAAAGATACCGTATTTTTTGATTTAACTTATCTTAGAAATCTTTGTAAATAAATATAAAATAAAAAAAATCATATCTCGATTATTCGGATTGGAAGAAGAAACACGGATGATCTTAAATATTAATTTAATTTTACTTTTAGATTAAATAATCTTATTTTTCAAATCTATACATATTAAGTGCACCTGGTTCTTTTCTGATTTCTCATTCATTCACATCATCATATTATTATTTTTTCATGAACACATTACGCCATTACATTGACAAACTAATAATTTTGTTTTTGAATTGATAAATTGATTTTATGAATCGATTTTATTTATGACGTAATCTAAACCGATGACGTTGACCACTCGACCACTATATTTAATTTTTACATTTTTTTTTCATTTAAAGGCATTTTTATGCCTGCTAAAATATTCTCATAAAATTGATGCAAACATGCGTAAAAGCAATAATTAGTAATATAATTATATTTGGTCAATTTAAGTATGTTCTTAAGTTACTAAAGAAATGAGATACGACGGGAATATGCGTAAATAGGGATTCATGCAAATATTTTTTCGCATGTCAAAAAGTTTAAGTTTCACCGTAAAAAATATTTTCAAATAATAATATGTATTAGAATTTTGCTGACATGAAAGTGGATAGCGTTTTTTTAAATCTTCGAAATAACGAAAATAGTCTTAAATGATTCCACCATTGTCGCCATTCCATCATAGCGTCATATAGTTATTCTTTATATTATATCAAAAAAGTAAATGCAAAAAACCGTATTTCCTTTAGATCATTATTTAATTTACTAACTTCCGTTAAAGTTAGATTTATATTTATTGCTAAACACGATATCTACGATATCTACGTTTAATTTCTAACAGATTTTATTTTAATTTTGATAACAACATATTGCAAATTTTACAGTTGTATACACGTATGCGATTAGCATCGACTTTGCATCAGCAAAAAAATGACAATACAACTCACCAGTACCTTAAAAAATATAAAACTGTTATTCCAGACTGAATCTATAATTAATATTCCACATATAATCCCTACTGTTATTTTGATGAGCATCATTAAATAAAAATTGATTTTACAATCAAGTTTACTCTGGTAATTCTTTCACGAATATTTCATTTTATATCGTATTTTATCACGATGTGTCGAAATTTTCGCGGGAAATCTTGCCCGCGGTGCGAAACTCTCCCCTAACACGAGCGCCGCCGTCGCTGCCTCAACAGCGACTGTATTAGGTAATCATGAGCGACCCTTTTTCCATTCAGGAAAGCGCATGTCGCTTTTTAGCTACTTGCCTCGGCTTCCCGCCTTTTGATCTGACATTCCATGTATACCATTAGGAACCAGGTTTATATCTGTTTTAAAATTGAATACATGTTCGAATATCGTACAGTTTATTTTGAATTACGTTAATTGAAGACTTATATTTTTAAAATATGATGGGCCTATGCCATGAAAATCTTAGAGACTATTACGTTGATAGGTTTAAATATAATCAGTTACTGAATAGTTTTTAGATATTCTAAAACTATATATTATAATAAAGACCAACTTTTGCATGAAAAAAAGGAAACTATACACTTCAATTCACTGTGTCTGCCGTCAGCAATTTTCTTCAATAATTTATTTTGTTTCTAATTAAGAAGTCTTCAAATAAAATTATCTATCGCTTACGGTCTAGATTAGTTCAGCAAAAAAAGTTCAACAATCACCGTATTATCCAACATATCAGTAGCATTTAATTAATTTTTATTAATTAAAGTATTAAGTAAAATTATTGCTTATTCCAGGCATGCCTAACCTTGTTCTTCTAGCGGGCCGCATAAAAACAAATTATGATGGTTTCGGACCGGAAAGAAAAAAAATAATCACCTTATAATAAACGTGACACTTTTATATTGTTTGATATATTTAACTGGTAATTTATCCAACGCATCATCATCGCAGAGAATCCTGCTGCGACACTCCATTTTCGCAAAAAAATATTTTTACAGCAGTAGTCCCAAATCCTGCTGTAATGAGCATTGCCAGTCATTGAGGATATATTTTCTCAAGGTGCAGAAAGTACCGCAAAAAGTCTCCAATTAGGCCGTGGGTTGGCCATGCCTGGTTTATTTACTCTTAATATTTGTTTTAGATATTTACCCATGGTGTAAATAATCTCTTGAAATAATATGCCGTTGAACCATATATATAAAATAATGATTAAAAGATCTAAAAAAAAATCTTTTACATAAAATTTAGATGTCCCTAAAAATCTAACTGTCTAACTCAGGCTTGTGTAAACTAGGAATTGAAAATAAGCTGAGAATCGCAAGCAACATCAAATACAATATGTAGATAAAAAAAAATAATGGCATAAAAAGTATTTCTAGTAGCCGACCAATTCACTTTTAAGATATTCTCGGTCAATCTTTGGAGAAACGTCGTGATATAAATAAGACAATAAACAGATAGTAATGTTCATGTTGAGCAAAACTGGTTCTGACTTGTATTAAAAATGTAAAATATGTACACAAAAGTGTTTTATTTTTAATCAGCAATTTTATGAGACGAATGGATATATTTTGTATTAACATTTTTCTAACAAATCATTTCAGGTAATTTTTTCATCGGTAAAGCTTTTTCATTAAGATTTACGTTGGAAATTTTTTATTCACATATGACGTTCATTGATTTATTTCAATCGGGACAGCTTACACGTCTACTACACCTTCATCAATACATATTTTTTTAATTTTTTTTTGAAGCAGAAAGAAGTCATCTTTTTTCATAATAAAAGTACTCGTCGAGTTGGTTTGCCCAGCTCTGGTCTTTCATACGTTTATTGGATCGTATACTGCCAACAAAATGTTATTCATCATTCAAAGAAAAAAGGTACTACGACAAAGCTCAGGTACACCGAAGGTACACATATGCATCAGAAGACTAGATAAAAACAAAAAAAATAAGTTTCTTAAAAAATATATATTTAAAAAAGTATAATATCATTGAATTAAACATAGATTAAAAGAATTTAATACGATACTATTTTTAAAACATTATAATTGTGTTCTTCCAAGAAAAAATGAATGCATTCAATCGATGTTATAAATAAGTTACTGTCGACAACATTATAAGCTTCGCACTCATCGCTATAAAGCGGTCAGAACATCGTAGATATAAGCGTCTACGGTGCTACATCAGCTACGATGCTACGACGCTACAGCGTCTACTATCTCGCTTAAAAGTGCATAGTGCTATTATAAGCGGCCGTTGTACAACTTCTACACAGTATCATTGTTCAACATGCTCTTTTTTTCAGTGTAATATTACCTGGCATATATTGCCACTGCTAAATATCTTAATTAATGACTACGAAAACCACAACTCGGGTTAACGAGACGTTTTATTTTTATTAACTGTTATGTTCTGTTAAAGTAAACCTCGGTTTGTTATTGGCGAATATATAAAAAAAAACATAAATCTTTCATGATTTTAATTATCAATTATTACTAAAAAAAATATTTTATTTATGAAAATAAAACAACATTAGTATACGTAAGAATAATTGAATAATTACTATCTATTATGTTTTATTTTTTTAAATTATATTCTTTCCCCGGTGGCTTTAGGTAAAAAAGTTCATATTAAAAGTATTGCTGTAATACTAAAAAAATTAACAATGAGTCATTAATTATTTATTATTTTTACTATCGAATATTTTTTGAGATGTATAATATTCATTTTAGGAACATACGTTAACAATAGCACAACCATAAATAATAAAGGCTTACATTACATTTTACAAGTTTTAAATAGTATATAAAATTAAAACCTAAAAAATCTATCAAATAATATCATTGAATGACATATCACAACAGAGTCATGAAAAATAATGTTCCTTTTTTTAGAATTTCAGAGGTTTCAATAACCATTTATGAATATGTGATAAAAAAAACATATCAAGCTACACAGTTGATACTGCAATTCAAGCTGTAACCGTACCTTTATAAGGGTATTTTTCATGTGTCAAGTCAAATGGACTTGTTTTGTTTACACAGTTGCATTGGGGTGGAATTATAATTTGATACAGAATACAGAGTGGAATTTTATAAAATGATTTTTGACAAATAATTATGTATTTTAAGACGAATTTGTTTTTCAATAAAAACATTTATAATAAAAAATCGAAGCATTATAGAGAAAATTTTCGTCATCTAAGACATTTTCAAAATTTTATCATAATATGAGTTCTTGTAGTAAATTTGTTTAAAACTTTGTTTCATTAATACGTGCCACCATCACAAAATCCAAAGCTTTTCTCTAAACTTTAATAAATTAAGTTATATAATGGATTTGTTTTATTATAAATTTTTTTAAGCTTTAAATTATTACTATTTCATACCTGGTCATGAAACAAAAAAATCAACCTTACTTTGCTTTGTTTCATTGTCCCAATTATGAAAAAAACACTGGCAAGTTACTACTGCAAAATTAAAACGAAATTAGCAATGACAAAAAAAACTTCCTTACACAATATTTAAAATGGCACGTAGAGATTCCAGCATTTTTTTTTCAGACGATAACTTAAATATGCAGATTACTATTACGGTCTAAACTATTTCTACTATATATTAACAACTCGACGTTATCAAACCTCCAGATAAAAGCCGTATATTCGTTTCAGCAAAGCGTATTCCACTGCTAGAATTGCAATTTCGAAAATGTTGCAACAACTCTTAGAATTTAACTTACAAATTCATAAAGCAAGAATACCAACATTGAATTTAAATCATGCAAAGAATCTAAAAAAACAGTGTGTTATGATAAATTTAATACTCTACAAAGAGTTTTTAATTTTTTAGAAATAAGCAATATTTTTTTTAATTCGTTTTCATTTTAGTACTTCATTTCAATTTACTATGAAGCCTTTTATTTAAGATCGCATATACCTAACCTAACCTAACCCTATATGTGTGGTTTGAAAAAAAAATGGTTTTTCCCCTGTATTTTCCACCACCCATGTATATTTGTATAGTCCCGATAAAAAAAGCCTATAGTGACGCAACAACAAGTTGATATAAATGAATTTACTTATTTTTAAAAAATGTAAATTGGTTTAAGGTGTTAATAATACCTACGAACAAAAATATTACGTGTCTGCAGTGTATGAAACGGTCTATTAAAAGTAGTTTATTTTACAGCGACTAGTCGTTAACTAATTATATTTTCTGTAAAATAACTAAGTCAAGAGTTCCTTACGTTTTTCGCTCCATTCGTACCTTTCACCATTGTTCAGTATATAATTCCCCTCATTCCCTAGATTGTCAAATTCTTACTTCAAGGTGCGTCGCAAATAATATGCATATTTGTTAATTTAAAATCATTTGTTAGATGACCGCAATTCTATTTCTGCAACTCTAATGTTACGGTTAAAATAGTTAATATAATGAAACAAGAAGCCAAATCTCTTAACGTTTTTAAATCGTATTATATTCTGCTTATTGTAATAAAAATACATTTTATATGTATATATTCTTGGTATAATGTTTCGCGAGGAATACATCTTGATTTAAGTTGTTATTTATAACAATTTCCTTTTTTTTTACATATAATCTACCTTTTTACATATTATTTTATCTCTTTCTCGACTGCAATACACACAGACAATTTTTTCTCTAATTAACTTTTTAATGAACCTATTACGTAGTATAATTATTCCTTTGAATTTCCATTTTATTGGGCGTGCCACGGCGGCCATTTTCTCAATCCTTCAACGCCATCTTGTTTTTACGAAAGAGCGGGAAACTCGCGCGCTTTACATTTCTCGTTTCCGTTCCTAAGCCCAAGCTCGTTTTAACTTGAAGTCTGAATACTTTTTTGTTTTTAAAAGCCATTGTTTCGTAAAAAGCCTTTTCCAGCTTCTTTTATCGGTAAATTATAAAAAGAATTTTCGTTTTATCAATGTGTTTGGCCTACCAGATTTTAAGTAGAATGAAAATCACAAAAAAAAACTTTCTTCTCGTTGGACTCCTGCTGTAATAATATGGCATGGCTGATTGCAAAACTAGTATCCCCAATATAATGTTTGATGTCATTAATGCGATTAAAAAAGTTTATTCCACTGAAAAAATATTTATTTACAACGGTATAATATATGATAAACATAGTTTATTTTATACATGTGAGCAAAGTTATCTTAATGGTTGAATAGCCTGCATAAACATAAGTCGGTAATCGAAGAACGTCTATGTTTAAAGAACTTTATTGGTTTTTACATCGGTGTAAACTTAGGGTTAGGGTACCCGCAAAAACTGATGACATACATAGTACATATTAGTCGTAGACAACGATTCGTACCCCACGAATCACGATGTAGCCATAATCTTTTTAAAAATGACTCATTGTGTTCTTAGCACGTTACATATCTCTATTATTTATTGTATATGTCAATGTATCTTTTCAGTGTCGTTATACCATGTATCAAGGCCTCTGTGATTTAGTTTGATTTTAGAGACGCTTTAGCAATCGAATGTTTCCTAGTTTAAATTTAACCATTGACGAAATCATTTTTTTTCTTTCAATACAAATTTGAGATTTTGGACATGGATGTTTGCGATACCATTTCTCCTCGATTTGTTTACTGATTTTATTCAGTTTTCGTTACAATACAATATTAAACTGCTGTATCAAGCATTATCTTTAATTTATTTTTAAAAAAATCTTGTTTACTAGAAACATCGGCATGTGTTTTAATTAATCACCTGAAGTTTTTAAAAGAAAACAATTATAAAATGATTTTGCTTCCTATTGATTCACAGAACAAGAGGAGTATTTCTAAAACTTAAATAGTTTCGATTGTATTTTTACCAATATGAAGAATATTATACTTTCTTCGTGGATTTTTTTATCCTTCTCTACAATAATATTTAACATTAATTTATGTTTCCTTGTATAAACAAACCGATTAAAAAGGTATAGCTGTATATAGATTTAAATTTACTCATTATTTATTAATGATATAAAAATGGATTTATCTTACATATCTTTCTATTTGAAGAAAATACTTACTTGAACGCATCCGCTTCTATTTGAGAAACGGAACGAGAATAATAATTGAAAAGCTAGGCGCTCGAGACTTGAACTGAATGAAAAATTGAATAGCAATTGGATTGCGAAATGCAAGAATGCATCCACTCTGTGGAAAACTTCATTAAATATGATTGATTCTTTATGGTTATATTTTTTGAGCTCTTCTTTTATGTCATATTAAACGCAAGCTTAAATATCTGTTATCAATATTTCATTCGTAGATTTCAACCAAAATATTTCCACTTTATATGAAATGTACATATTTTTTCAATTCGTATAATTTGAAGCTTGTGCCGATTCACCAATTATTATTAAATTGAAAAGTTATGCAAGATTAATAAGTTCAGAGATAAGCATTTTTTTATTAGTTACTGGAGATAAACTAAAGAAAGAATGTCATCAGATACACCCATATCAAAATAAAATCTACATTTATATTGATCTTGCTGGAACTTGAGCCCAGAACCACCTGATTGTTATGGATAAGATCTTACCACTAGACCACAGATGTTAAAAATCATATCGACCCATATTAGGCAGAAAATCGTAACCGACAATTTATAAATTGTACAGTAGAAGAATTTTTTAAAAATGACTCGTACTATGTTCGATAAAGGAATTCTTTAAATGCAGTTAGCAAATACGTGGTAATTAATATATGGTCACTAAAATGGACAGGCCTTCAAAAATATCAAGCGAATGAGACAACGTTCTAAAATGTTTGTCACTGACTGAACAATTATTGGTTTAAATGCAATTTACCTTATATTATCAACTTAATGCTCGCGATGAGCGAAACCGGTCCTGATCTAATAAATTTTATGTGGAAAAAGTACTAAAAATGTTTTATTATTTTTATTATTATGCCATTCCACCAAGTATTGACAGTGAACACCTTAAAAATGATCTTATAGTGTTGCTTAATATCTTTTGCCGAATATATGTCGATATATATCGCCACCTTCAAACTAAAAAAAAATGATTACTAAAAATATTGTTAGTTAGTCACTGTATAAATTTTGCCCTACAGAGATTGAACCACTGAAAAATTGTTTTACCAGGGCTTTAATGACTAACGTACAGTTCAGTTGAAATGTTTTCATATGCCCTCTAGTGGTCATAGTTTAAATAAAAAGACTTATTTTATTATAAATAATTAGTTTTGTCTACTTTCGGCAGTACCGTTTTGTAAATTCATTAAATTTTGTAACTGTTTATAATTAATTTTTATTTTGTATTTAAAAAAATATAAAATAAAAATTAATAATAAACATTATTTTATCCGGAACTATAAACCTATAGAGGGCTTTTAGAGCGGAAAATTATACTTCACAACAATTGAACGCCAGTTCATCCCTGCGTTGTGTAAACTATTTAAATATTGGGGTCGCGAATTTTCAAGGGTGGGAAATGTGCTAACCATAAATTTGCCATTGCAGATTGACATATTTCTGGAACATCCAAAAAACGTGTATTTGTATTATAAATTAAAACTACCAACAATATATTAAAAACGACATTGTTTCAAGAAACACTTTTGTTTTCTTAAGAAAAGATTATGATCGGTTTCAGCTGATAATCGTCTTATAAGGGGAGGGGGTTCATGCCTTTAATTTACAACAGCTTACACATTTATTTCTAATATAATACTGATACGCAGAGACTTTCTGCCGGGCCGCAAACAGTATGCTAAATTTCAATAAATTCGCCATGCAAAAATACTGCATAATAATATAGTATTTTTATCGTCTGCACGTTTTCTTGTATTTTTAGTTATTGTTAAATAAGAAGATAATGCGGCTCCGTATTTTGTTTCTTGGCCATTTTTGAGCGGTTACATATTGCTCATACTTCTAAAATCCGGCTTCAAATTTGTAAAGTTTAGTTTATTGCGGATACTTATTCTGTTGTATTATTTTTTCTGTGTGCGACACGATGGTCATAAATATTTGCTCTTCGATAGTGAACCCAGATGCAAAACCCTACCTAAATATACCAATTATTTCATAGTACATAATTGTTTTCACTTTTAGGATGTTCACTGTGAATACTCCGTGGAAAGGCATTATATTAATAAAAACACAATATTCCTTTGTACTTTATTCCACTTTATTTAAAAGGTTAGGACCGGTTTCGCTCATTGCGAGCATTTTCAACTGAAAACAGTTGTATAGTTATGTCCATTTGTAACAATATAAGATTTCAAAAATATTACATAAAAACCGTTTTTATTTCATTATTAGTGGTCCGCGATTTTTTTTACTATTTTTACCGGTCTGCAGATGTAAAAAGGTTGGGGAACACTGCTCTAGATTACTAACTCCTGTTTTTCTTTATTCGATCCTTACACTCTTACCTCCCAGTGCTTTGCCGAAGAAAGAGGGTGAGCTCCTGGCGTGCAATCAATTCTCGTTAAAACGTGTGTTGAGTTTATCCATTATGAGTTTTTATACTTCATATTAGGACTGAACATGATAAAAAGCTTATTTTATTATCAAATAATAATAATTGTATATTGTATCTTGAAAAAAACCAACGTTTGAAATTGAAATTATATTCACTGATATATGAATTTTTCTTTTTTGTAATGAAATGCTTTCAGAGAATGTATAATTTCAATATTGATTTTAATAATTATCAAATTGATACTTAAAAAAATGACATTACACAAAGCCAACAACATTAGAAATAGACAGACAAAATCGGGGAAAAGAAAATACTTCCCCTCTTGTACAGTTCATTTTCTCTACGCAGTAATCATAATGGCGTAACCGTCGCTTATAATGTATTTGTTACTCATAAGCGACTTACTTCGATAATTATTTTGAACTTCGTTGATATATGTAGCGATCTTCGTATTTTATATTCTGTCGGTTATATTTTTAAATGAAACTTCGCTTTTTACGAAAACTATATATAAAACTTATTCGAAAAACACGGGAAGTTTTTCGACTTTGCATTTATTATTCTGTTGAGAAACAAAAACAAAACTATTCTTAAGATAATAGAACGATTTTTGGATCAAATAATGTATTATAGTTGACTCTTAATATTTACTCAACACGTATTTCGCAAAAATAATATCAGTCATCAATATGTACATGCATTCACAATAAAATTATAATAAAAAAATTGTGCAAAGTTTTTAAAATGTCAAACATCTTATTTCTTCACCATCCAAATTTAAAATAACCGTAGAAGACTCACAACCATTATTAGCGACAATAAAACAACTGATTAAATGTAATAAATGATCACCTATGGAGAACCTGTGAAAAATATCACTGTTTTCAATCGACTACTCGATGACCGCTGTGCTTTAATTTGGGCAGTGTTTCACTAAATCGAATCGGCTACGTTTAAATAAATTAATCATTCGTTTTTCTGCTTACAGGGTACGCCGCTGGAGCCGCCCCCTGAGTTGCGAGCCCCTGGCGCACCAGCACGACCTCAGCCATCATTAGACCTGGACCGCTGCCTTGACCGGTAAGACTATTTCCACTGAATTCTAGTCGCCACGGCAAAAACATTCGTAAATTTATATCTACATGCCCCTCTAGTAATATGAGCTCAGTAATTAATTACAACATACTTGAAGACTTCAAGGCAAACGCATGTTAACTGAGCTTAAGTGTCGTATTCATGGATCAAGATAAAGTTCATATTAAATATGCAATCATTGGTTGCTCATCAAACTGGATGATGATAAAGCGAACGTAACAAATCTCAAATTGTTTGTTTTCTTTATGCAATCGGAACGAGTAATATAAAATTAGTCAAAAGTGCGTTTCCCATGAACATGTTTTTTATCATTTTTTGTTTAAAATGGTTCACGGAAAACTACTACATTATTCAACATCTAAATATTAAAATATATTTGTATCGCATTCCTATTTGCATTTCATCATCATGCAGATTAATAAATTCATAAATACATATAATAATACGTATTAGTTCAATCTAAATGGATTCAATCTGAATCACGGGTTGCTATATTCTGTTATCTTTCCACCTAAACATGTGTGAACCGCATTTTCGTATAACAAATAAGAGTTTCTATATTCTTTGTGCAGGTGGTCGGGTGGCGAACCGCGGCGGCGGCGCCCGCGGGAGCGTCCCGACGCCCGCCCATCGCCGCCCACGCATCATCTACCGGTAAATATAACAATCCATTGACTATATTTAAAAAAATAAGCGATATACAAAAACATCGGACAGGTGGTGAAAGAATACTTCGCATCGAGTTTACACATACTATTATTTTGATAGACATTTAGAGTGAAAGTCAAAGAATGTCATTAAGTTTGATACTATAGGAAGAACCTATTAGAACATATGTTCCCAACATTTTTTGGGTGGCGACCCCTTTTATAAAAGCCATGTGACCCACAGCCTCGATGCAATTGAAAAAGGGATAATTTTTTCAATAAGGTAATTTTAGTTGACTGTAGCTTTAGTTTTGTTGTTCAAATCCAAAATCGAAAAAAGTTGGCGACCCCCTCGAGGGTCGCGATCCATAGGTTGGGAACCCTAGTATTAGAAAGAAAATACTATTTTTGCAGTGAATTAAAGTTTTTGTCTTAAATATTTTTCTCAAATCTCATCAATTCATAGGAATTAAGTTTGTCAGTTATTATTTAGTTAAATTTTCACCTGGTCGTGAGATATTCCTTACATTATCAAATCGTCTTTGTTTCGGTAAATGAATGTTGAATATAAATGCATGTGTTAATTACGTAAAATTAATCAATGGACATATTGTCCAAGGGTCTTAAAAATGACTGCTCAGCAATTAATGGATGTAAATTTTTGTCAGAAATTCAATGTTAAAAAAATATTTCTGTTTAAATGAATTACTATCATTGCTAGGTGTTTTTGACAAAGGTTATTTTTAGATATTTGTATTTAATTCGTCTTAACCAGTGGTTCCCAAACTAATTATGCTCATAGACCCCTTTCAATGCAAAAACCGGACCATGGACCCCCAAGTGAAATAATAAATGTAGTTTTAATGTCTTGAAGGGTGATTTTTTTATTCATGTCCGTTTCTAATGTGGAGCATATGGTTCGTAATTGGGGTACGTCAACAGAAGTTTTTCCTCGAGAACTGTTTCTCATTCAGTTGCTCAACCTTTTTGCCAGAGAGTTAGGATAGAAGAATAATGCTAGGACATGACTGGTGGTTAACAAAAATTAACTCTTATGACGACCTATTGACCTCACGCTTATTTGATCATTTTTTTGAAAGTATATATTTTTTTATTTTTGCCCTGGTTTGATATTACCTAAAACGGATCAATTCGCTGTATATTGAATATCTGGTGAAGAGAATAAGTATAGACATGGCTTCCCAAGCTATGTTATGCGGAACATCGGTACTGCCAGGCAAGACGGAAAAAGACTTGTGTGAACGGCCGGCTCTTAGCGTGTGGAGTGACTATCAACTCATTTAGTTCTAGTCTTAAGAGGCGCCTAATGCATTTATGAATAATCAGACAGCCATATGCTTCATATTGTGAGCGAAGAACATTCACAAAAAGTTTATAAAACTTATTTTTTAATATTTATAGGAAATAAACAGGTTAAATTCGGTAAATCTATGCTGTGTTAACCACTATTCCTATTCTCGCTCTTTCCTTATAAACCTACTCTCTTCGAAAATAAGAGGTTAAGCAACTGGATTTCAAATAGTTCTCGGAGAAAAAACATACGGTAGTACCAGTCTATAGTGGAGCATCCTGCGACTTTCAGTATCTTTCCATCTTTAGTAAGGCCCTTAGAGGGAAACACTTACTAAGAGTCCTCGTCGCTCCGTCTAAATCTGTTAACAATGTCTACCAAGTGATATATATATATATATATCAAATAATTCTTTCTTGCATATTGTTAAAATGCTGACAATGTTTTTACATTTAACTATAAATTTTACATTCAACTATTGTAAACAATTCTAGTTAACAACTCCTTGAAGAGTACAACCTTAGTAAAGCCTTCACAAGGATAGGCTGTCAACGAGTCCTCGTGGCTCTGTCAAAATCTATTTATGAGGTTGAACAAGTGATAAGATATTACATTATGCCAACCCTGTGATAGATTAACAACAAGTCCTCGTTGTTTTGTGAAAACGTTTTTTGTGTAGAGCAAGTGTTACGATATCTTGCATATTCATAAAAACCAACCATGTGATTGACTGACAGGTAGTCCTCATAAAACCATTTTTTTATTCAACAATTTAAAATGATTGTACTCAACAGTGTATATTACAAAATAGTATATATTACAATGTATATTACATTACAACAGTGTGTATTACAAAAAGTGATAAGATATATAAACCAAATAATGACATTTTGCATTCTATTGAAAGGAAAAGCCTTAAGAAGAGGTCGTCATTGGTTTGTCAAAAGGGAAAAGTAACAGCAAGTTGTCGTTGCTCCGTTTCATTACCAAAGAGAATCACCAGAAAAAAACACACCATCCTACCTGTTAGCAGGGTGGATGAATAATAATCGAATTTCGTTGGCGAGGGGGGGCTTATACTCAAATTTATAACACACTGCGCATGCGCGAAATTGTTGATCTCCTTAGTTACGTTCATTATTATAGAGAGATTGGGTGATGGAATCAGTCTTTAAAAATTATGCCGGCCAAAACGTCACAGTCAATAGAGAGCGCTACAGATGTTTACTAGGTTTCTTCTTGGAAGAGCTAAAAAACGAGTTTTTGAAAAATTCCATGACACCAAAAGTTTTCTCAATTTATGTTAAGTGCCCAATCCCGGGATTTTTGGATTGAAAATCCGTCAATCCCGAGATCACAAAAAGCCGCTATCAGCTTGTTTTATTATGTATTATAATTATATTTTACTCATGACGTAAAATTTTTTACCATTTTGGTGTCAAGGTGTCAGGAATATTTGTTATATATATTCTTCCGCGGACCCCTTCGGTGGTTTCACTTTGGAACCACTTTGGGAACCACTGATCTCAACGGTAGAGCTTTGAAGTGAATTATAATTATAATTTTGTGTATGTTAACTCAACACACCAAATTAACCTAGTCAACATATAATATTTTTCCAGAGAAGGGACGATTTTATGTTTAAGCCTTTAAAAATCTCACACCATTATTAGTTTAATCTTTATCAATTTTAAAATCGATAAAGTTGTATTAAAAGCTTTTATTATGCCTTTGATAGGAATCAGGTCCACCATCGCCAGCCATAGGCGGTCTCGCCGGCCGCTCCCCGTCTCAATCGCCTCCCCCTCCTTCTACCACAGCAAACTCCTCTCTCCCACCAGCCCCTTTATCTTCATCATCATCGACACCTCCTCAGTCCACCCAGCATTCATCAGGAAGAGATGTACAATCTCTCCCCCCGTCGCAACAACAGAACAATTCAGTCCCGAGTGGAGTCACAAGTGCATCAGCTGCTGCCGAACTTTTCGCTGTTCAGCAAATGCTGGAGCAACCCCTCTTAGCGCCGGCGCAACTGCAGGCACTTATGAAGCATAGGTTCCTGCAGCAACATCACATGCATAAACAGGTACAATACTACTACTCGTGAAACATCTCACAGCAATATGTAAATAATATCAAATTTCATCTCCATTGTTGTCTGTGCTGTTTGTTACTTTTATCTGTTCACACCGTACACAATTTGAACTGGAGACTTTTACCTATTCCTATGAATGTAACTTACATGAAATTTGGCCAGTAAGCGTAATGAAATTATCGTCTCTAGCTTTCGTCTGAGTTGAGTAAACGACAAATGGAACAGGCAGCTCAGCGTCTCCAAGACCAGCTGCAATTAAGTTTACTTCAAAGCCATGCACTACACGCCCCACCTGATGGACCAGGTAAAACACTTATTTAATTCAGATTACTTACATTTAGCTGTGCGACCTAATGACGCAGTTATGTTAGGAGATTGTTGAAAATGTATACACATCCTTAACATTCCATTCATCGAACTTAAAAAAATACAAATTACTATCGATCTCATTTCAATCATCTTCTGATGATTGAGAAGAATCTTTATTTTCGGTGCGGTTTTTTACTAGTATAAATTAATTAGTCAAGATTCATATTTTTTGTTTAGATTGTATATATTTTTTCGTCAGGTTCACTACAACAACTCGGAGCACAGCAGCAGCTGGTGCAACAGTTACAAGCCGCTCAACGTCAATATCTTCTTCATGGGCTTCCAAGACCTCCACCGGCACCATCTCATGGTAAGGTTTCCTTCACGTCATAGTTTAATCAATCGCATTTGAAATATAAATTGAAGTCAAGAATGCTAAAAAATTAATTCATCTTTTGATTCGACTGCCGCAAAATTAATTCATTCTAACAAGAAAACATCTTTTAAGATATAAACAAGGAGATCATAAGCAAAAGTCAGATAACACAGTGTAATATTGTAAACTGGAATCAAGTCAGATATCGAGTATGCTTAACATTACTTTTATATTCATTTTGTAAACTTATTACACTACCAGCCAATAACTTGTACATATTGTATGTAGGTCAATACTAACTACTTAAGGATGTACAAAACAGATATCCTGTACCGACTATAAGATTTTATCAAAAATTGCTTTTTATTTTATTTTAAATGCATTTTAACTTCGAATAGCTGCTGATCATGACCTGTCATTTTCTGTATATTGTATTGTTGAATAAATAGGTCTTCTTTCATCCATGGTATTTGGCCCTGGTGGTCAAGAAATTGTTTCCGACGATGAAGTAGCCCATCCACTATTCGGCCATGGCGTTTGTAAGTGGCCGGGATGTGAAGCGCTTTGCGATGACTTCCAAGCATTCCTCAAGTGAGTTTTTAAAACGATCTATTGATTTACGGATTGCATTGTAGACAATTGTGAAAACTTATATTATATTGTGAATATGCACTAAGTTCTGGAAAATAATACAACAGTAACAGGCTCATTTCTTGTTTGAAAGCCTTTATATGTAAAAAACAAAACACATTATTTTTTATATACACTAGATAAGAAGTTGTTCCGCTGATTGAGGTGATGATTAATTTATTTTTAAATAAACTTTATAAACCCAGCTGATAATTCTCACAATGAGTGAAATCTGTCCCATTATCTATACAAAATGTGAAGGTAATTAAAAAAACTTTTGTTTTCAATAATTATATACCTACATAGAAGTTATATTTATTTCCGGAAAGATGAAAATAACATCATTAACTAGTGAAAATATATGTTTATTGTTTATATGTAATATATAATTTATCTAGAAATAGTATTTTGACATTTACAGCCGTTGCCGACATAAATTTGATAAAGTCTCGAGACAAAGGTAGATTAAAAATGGCGTCTATGGTAATGCACAACTTCATTTCATTACATTCGTTATTAGCAGGTGCTAAGTAAGAGAAAATGTCGCTGAGGCATTTTTAATTAAAATGTTTTCGTCTAGAATAAAATTCTTTCCCCAATATTTAAACAAGCCAAAAAGTAAAATTGAATTTTTAAGGTAGGCGGTTGTTCTCTGGAGGTGGGCGGCACATAAAACTGAACACGCCCATCGTTGCTTTGCATGGAATAAGTTTATAAATTTATTTGATTAAAAATAATTTATTTTTTGTCTCGCAAACATTTTATCTGACATTCGAATATTTTTACTCGTATTCATCTACATTTTATTATGGCTTGTATTTTTCTGGTCAGAATTTACATAACATTGGTCAGAATTTATATTAAATGGTCATAATATATCGGTCAGAATAAATGGCCTTAATTTAAATGAAATTTTGTAAATAAAAAACCTAACCTAACCTACTAACCAAAATTGTTATTAAATCTTCTGACCGTATAATATTTTTATTCTGACCAAAAATTGATTTAAATTCTGACCATTTAATTTGTTTCCTTTCCTATTATTTAGTAATATAATATAATTGTTTTCAAATAATATCAAAGCACTGCATCAAGCATTCCGTAATCTTATCAAGACTCGACGGTAATTGTACTTGACACCTCCACTTACAAACTTTAAAATTTCACATTTTTGTTTTTTACTTACCACTTTTTAAATTTCCGCATATTTCATTAAACATCGTGTGCTATTTTATTATTGTTAAAAAACCAGAGCGGCGTACAATTTTGAATTACATATTGTTTTTATTGTTACGACAATAATGTTATATAATAAATCTAGCATTCAATATGATTTGGTAGATTGTTATTCACATCATTTTGTATCGTAAAATTATTGTTAAATACATATATTATAAAAGATTTCATGTATGCCCATAAGTTTCCAACCTTTTTCGGGTGGCGACCCCTTTTTATAAAAACCATGTGACTCGCGATCCCGATGCAATTGAAAAAGACATTTTTAATAAGGTAATTTTAGTTGATCAGCTTGACTCGTTTTTTTTTAATAATGTACAAGTTGGCGACCCTTCAGAAAACCCATAGGTTGGGAACTCGTGATGTAGACAATTTGCACAATTTTCCTTGCAGTTTTTTTTATAAATATTTTTTGAGATTATTAGACACAAAAAAAGGAAGTTTGGTTTTAAAGATTTGGATTAGATGTTTTAACTGATATTAGGGCCGATTTGTCTTGCCAATTTGATTTACTACATACTTTACGTGAACTATTTTTTACGTAACCGAATATTTTTTGACAACTTAATTGCTATGCTTATAAGATTTTCACGGCTATAAAATTTGAAACAGGATCACTGTTGTTTTACTCATTCTTATAATTAATACACTACTAAGTAGTTTGAAACCGGCATATAAAGATATGTTAGAAAATACCAAAAATAATATAAATATATGAGAGAACTTTCAATTTTGAATCGTCTATATTTTATCATATATAATAAGTTATCTATTATGATATTGGATATGAGAATTGAAAAGGCACGTTGCTTATTTTGTTTACACAAAACTTTAAACAAATGAAATTCCATTAAGCCGTGTGGAATATTCGTGAATAAAATAATAATATAAACGGTTTCCAAATTGAATCAAAGAAAGCAAACGAAACAAATACTGTTTGTATTCCTGCTTAACAAAACAGCAAGCCATTTCTTTCACTTAAGTTCTATACACATACCAGCGGTTCTCTGACCGAAACATAAAATACATAAGTATATTTTTAATGCAACTCAAATTGTAATAGGTTTCGGTGATGTCTTATTCAGCGTTCTACTAATAGTTTTTTTAATCCATATCCGCTCCCAATGTGGAGCATATTGCCTCCCAATAGAGGTATCTAAACAGATTTTTTCAAAGAGAGTAGGGATAGAAGGATAAGGTTAGGACAGGACTAGTGGCAAGCTAATCTGTCTCGCTACGTCCATTTTAGAATAGGATGAGTGGAAGGGAATTCAATACATCACATGCCGGCTGTGTGGTCGAGTGTCAACGTCGTTGACTTTAAACACGGATGTCGTGGGTTTGAATCCCAATACGGACAGTTTTTAAAGATTGATTTTGCAATTGATTTATGGATTTCTGTCCGAATTTACAGTTATGAAAATCGAAATAAAACATATCGCTATTATTCTACACAATGAAAAGATATTATGGAGTATGGATATTTTTTCACGAGGGGTGGCTGTGAATCGATTCTTTGAATTCTCATTTAAAATACAGTATTACGAAATGTCTTTTTGTTTGTACAATTTCAATATGTAGTTAGAGAATAAAAACTTAATCACCCCGACCACACAATTCACATAGACACAATTCGAATAATTAATCAATTAATGTGTTCGATTCGAATTTAGAATGCCAGCATGCACACACTCTGACAGTCAATAATAGTTTTTTTCTCTTCTTTTTAGCATTCTTTGGTATTAATTGCGGTAATAATAAAATCGATATTTTAATTAAAAGATTTGTACTTCATAAAGAATACTCCGATCGTGTGATTGTTAAAAACTTTTAGTCATCCATTACGGCACGAATGCCAGCTGGAGTGAATTTCATTTTTATTATTTAACTTGGAAAAACTAATCGAAGTTTTCTCGGAGTGAATACAGATTGAGAAATGGAAATTAGTTCCATATTTAGAAAAACAATACGTTACTCTCGAAGAAAATAATGTTAATATTTTACTTTTATAGTTAACAAATGCTTATAATACAGTAAGTAAATAAAACTATTGGAAAAAACTATACGTTATACACTAAATTTGCAACTTATTTTAACACCAGCTCATCGAAATCGTTTCATTATTATTTGATTAAATTTCAAATTTAACAAAAAAAATCAATTACAACCAAATAGCAATTATTTTTTGAACATAATTTTTGTCTTATATGTTATTAAAGAATATTGAAATAAGTTCACAAAAACTTTAAGTAACGCTGATATTACACAGCAATTTTCGCGGCAGTTGTAGATTGTAGCCATTATCTTGTTTTGTTATTTTCCTCTCTTTTGTCTATTGCCCCATTCTGGTTAGCGCCATTTCGACCACAGATTAAAATTATTGTGTTTCTTGACAATAAGTCGCACATTCCCGGTATTTGAATGGCATAATAAATTTATTATATTTTGGCGATTTCGGTCACGTATAATTATTTTATTTCTGGAATTATTTTGAATAGTCTAATTTATATCTGATTTTGACTGCGGTGCGTTTATTTATCCGGGAAAAATCGATGAAAAATTATTTAGGTATTGGAAAAAATATTAGTCTTTTCATCATATTAATTATTGAAATTTACTAGAATTATTATAGTGACTAGAATGATATGTAAGTTAAACCGAAATAATTGAAAAATGCAATTCGGAATTAAAATCGGTTTTTAATTTATTTGGAGTCGTAGTATTTTGCTTTCTACCTGACTCCACAGCCCTGGTATTTGTAATATTTAAGTTAATATCAAAATTTATTGCCAGATAAACTAATTTGTTAAATTTAAAACACTACCAAATTTTGGAACTGCATAATAAAAATTAAGATCACTCAGTTTTGTTTGAATTTTACTAGGTACAGTAGAGAAGGTGGATAATATGCAATTTGCTGAATCTTAGGTAACAATTTAATAGTCGATGTTATATTTGAATATTTCTTGTTTTTTTGTGATACTACGTCCAATGATTTTTCGTATGAATTAGTTATCATAAATAGATTATATTTTAACACTTGGTATTTACCTATATTTTAAAATATAAACCTTTATCAATCAGGCATTTGTCAGGGGCCCATGCCCTCGACGATCGCTCGGCCGCCCAAGCGCGAGTCCAGCAGCAGGTCGTTGCTCAGTTGGAGCTGCAGCTACGGCGGGAACGCGACAGACTCCGCGCAATGACACGACACCTTCACGCAGCGAGAGCGGAGCGGGAAGAACGGCCTGCTCCTCCTCCTCAGGCCATGTCTCAATCTCTGCCGCCTCTGCCACCGCCAGTTCAGCAGCCTCAGCATGGAGGTGTACCTCCAATGGGGGTGGTTGCCAAGCAACAGCTACCGGGTTGGTTTACCGTCTCATTCTTTACCTTAAATATCTATATTATGTTTATTACAATAATTATGAAGATATTGACATTACTCGTTATTTATTTTAGAGCTAGTTTCATTGTGAAAAATGTTTACTATTGTTCACGATGTTAAGCCCCAAGAATAAATCCCCACTAATAAAAGTCATTAAGACCAATACCGTCGGTATAAACTTGACGTTAAACAGGTAGGTAGAAATGAAATAAAACCAATCGATCTAGTATCACGAAAACGTTTATTTAAGAACTTGCAATCACCGAATTAATTACATACAATATTTAACAAACAAAATTTTTAATAAATACAATCAATACGCAATAACTATTTTTAATACCTAGCTTGCTCACACGATTTTATAAAAGTTAAGAAAATTGATCTTAAACTCTGCGCGCAGAACAAAATGAATTTTAATTTTCGTCAAAATGGAAAAATCTCAGTTCTTTCATCTCGGACGAAAAACCTCAAAAGAAAAAAAAACTGCAAGTGAATTTACCACTAAAGGTCCCCCGAAACAAGTTTCAGAGACCGGGAAGTGTCCCCCACACATGTTGTGTTCGGTTCGTGAAGCATGGAAGAAAGAAACAAAAATCACATCGGTATTGAAAAACAATGTTGCCATGTAATGCCATAAACACTAAAACAATTAATATTACGGGTTACATGATAACAAAATTTAAGCACAATTAATTTAGCCACACATTTTAAAATTCTGCCAGTTTTCATCACAAAAGTGGCAGTGGGAGAAGGTGACAATAAGCAATACCGTATCAATATCTTTCATTAAAATTTAATACACATACCACACCGGATTAAGCACACGAGAAACCCCAGGCGCAATAAAATTTGGAGGACCTGTTTTTCAGATAACAAAAAGCATCAAAATGTATATTAAAATCAGAAAAAAAGTATATGTGTTATATAATAAGAGCTATTTTTGAGGCCCTTAAAATTCGAAGGCCTTAAGCGTGCGCCTCATTCGCTATAAGCGGGTAATTCGCCTCTGTCCACACTTTTTGCTGAATCAACTCTTATTTTATATAAGAAAGGATTACACATAATAATGCATTCTTTGTAATGCTTATAAAAACAGTTTATCCAATTTTTTAAATTAAATGGCCGTGTTTGGATTTAGGCTAAAATTTCTATTGTTTTAAAGACAGATTGCTTATAACATAAATGCTGACCATTTACAAGACTTTTCACAATCATTTTGATATATTACTGATAAATTTACTTAGCGAAAATCAATCTTCAGAAAAATCAGTTCCTTATATCACGTTATGAAAGCATGAGAAAATTTTCATTTGGTGATACGAAAATGATGAACAATTTTTTGTATCCTGATGTTTTGCCAGGTGCAGGAGTGTCAGGTGGCGGATCTTCGAGAGCACCGTCTCCTGCAGGTCCGATCCGTCGGCGAGTGAGCGACAAGACTGGTGTCTCAATAGCGGGAGGTCAGCCACATTCCCTTAGTACGTCACGTTATTATGTGTACCTAACATTACATATTATATTAATTCTATAATATTGTCATATTCTATTCATTCAAAAACCAAACACACACAAATCCATAATTTTTGGTACATACAATATATAGGAGAGGTGTGAGTTTGTCTCTTTTTGAAGAGAATGGGTTTGACTCATTTATTCTTCCACAGTAAAATGATGAAACTTGAATATATTTTAATTATCCTTGATTAAGATTGCTATATTTATAATACGCATTAATTCACTTTTCTAAAGAATTTGTCAGTCACTTTATGGAAGTTTATTCTTGATACAAAATGACCATTGATAACTTTGGTATTCTACTGCTTAAAACCAGAGAAATTACAATATTATCATTTTTTTTTCATAACAACAATGATTTATTTTTCTAAACAAACTGAGGTTCTTCTTCTCGGTGAGACTTTGGAAACCATTGGAATTTTTGAAAATAATTATTTGATCGCTTATATTCAAACCTTTCCGGAGATGAAAATGGATAAAAGATTTGTTGCATCTCAAAGGCTAATTATATCATTAGACTAGTATTTTTTCCTCTATCTTTTTATTTGTCGATATTTGTAACAGTCAAATGTGGTCCGACAGGTCTTCCCTACATGCTCGAAAGAGCCGGACTAGATGTGCAGCAAGGTAAAGAGTGGAATTTCTTCTTCTGCCACTTGGGTTCGCAAAATGAAATACCTTGTAGACATTTTGTTTTTATTATTTTTTGCTTACCCAAATTGATATGGAAGAGTGACATTGAAAATGACTGAAAAAACTTTTACTCTTTCACTTTTCCATTTCGGTAGATCTAAATTTTATTCCACATTAACGGTTATTCAATTTCATGGAAAGATTTCAGCCACATGACTCAACATTTTGGCATTTCGGAAAAAATAATGGCTTCATACAAGTAACAAGTTGTAAACAAAACAAAAAAGAAACATGTTATGTCTATATAAAAATATTTTAGCTGTATTACTAATTAAATAAAGTAAGGGCTGATCTTAGTTGCAATCTGGCTGAAACTTGTGAATAATAAATATAAACAGACTTACCAATACAAGAAAACTGCATACTCAATCACTGTCTTTTTTTAAAATCACATGCATTAATAATTATAGTTATAATGATTTAATTGTTGACAGTAAATATATAAATATTTAGTTAATGTATAAGTTATTGAAGTCTGTCCATGATTTGAAGGTTGAATATTCAGATACCTTTATTGGAGCTCTTAAAGATACTTAACAAAATCAAATTAGAATTAATAAAAAATATTATCATAATTGAAAACATTAGGGTACCATTAGACAAATAGGCATATTCATGCCGAATTTACATAGACACATGTATCATATATGCCAAAGCTTTTATGCAATCTTATATTGATTGATGCAGCTTATGCGATTCTGTGTGAATGCATAAAATAGTTGTTTGTCGTAAATACAACTGTGGATGACTTCAGTGTTAAACTGTTTTAAGATTAATAGATTAGCTTCGCTCATTATATTAATGAACAAGAATGAACTAAATATACATAAACGAGTGTAAACATGTCTTACATAGAGATATGGTCATAAACAACTTTAATAAACCAACACTTGCATACCTTGCCTACCTTTAAGGAGCCTCATTATTGTATTTTTTCTTATAGTTTGGCTGTCAAAAGATCTCTTGCTCTATAAATAACAGATTTTACGTATTTTTCCTTTTGGGTGTATATAAAATATACTTTCAACACAATAGTTAGAGATTTATTAATATAAAACAATTATTTCTTTGAAATGCTGACTGGTCGACAAGTTTTGTTTCCATACATTATAAATGTGATTACGGCGCTTTGTTTGTTTATTTTGTTTTTTTTTTTAAATTATAAATGCAAGAGTTATTCTTATATTTTTAAAACACAGGTATATTTACTGGTTTAAGTGTGTTATTAACACAAATCTTTTTGTTATCAAATTAAATAACAACTATGAATAAAATTTGTTGTGAAAGTTTCAATTACCCCAAGAATCAAAACACTGATATTTTTAAAAAATAAATTTCTATGATCTCTCCATTACTGTTAAAATTTGTCATTTTGCATTATTATCTTCAAGGTATTGCGCTTTACTAACAAATATTATATCCAACAATATTCCAACAGTTATAGAAAACCAGTTCTTCTTTACCACGGTGATGATATTTAATTTAAGTAAATAATAATATTTACAGAAAGTATATACTTATGATCTTTACAGAAATCCAAAGAAACCGTGAGTTCTACAAAAATGCTGATGTCAGACCACCATTTACTTATGCCTCCCTTATAAGACAGGTATATATATTTAATCACTTCTGCAAAACTAAATTATTCAAGTCACGACTCAAACAATTCAATAATCATTCTCATCATATATCCAACATATTCCGTAAAATAAACTTTTCATTGTTATAAAAATAATGTTTTGATTACAAAGAAATATAAATTTCAATATTCTGTCGACAGGCTATCATCGAATCTCCTGACAAGCAATTAACCTTGAACGAGATCTACAACTGGTTCCAGAACACCTTCTGCTATTTCAGAAGAAACGCGGCAACGTGGAAGGTAATAAAACTATTTCAATTATTTCTTACTTGTTTCCGGATTGTTATCAACAACACCAAAGTTAGATAATACCTTTAATTTCATTTTTTGTGTATACTGTTCATATTTGATTACGCTGTCATTAGCTCGGTATTATTATATTATAATAAGGTAAAATAACATTGTTTTCTTAAATAATATTCTTGTTGCTTAATACCTACGAAATCATAGTGTGTTGGGTTCGAATCCGAACAACTGTTAAATTTTTTAGTAGTTTTGAAAAAATATTTGAATTTGAAAATGAATCTTTTATCATGTGCTTAAATGTTTTCAACAATAATTAGGTTTGTTTATTGACAGTTTATTTTTCATATTATCGACTTTTGCATCGATTGATACAAATACAACATAAAATATTAACAAAACATGAAGTTGCATTGAGAAGCTTAGAAACTGTTTTTAGGAAATTTACTCTCCGTAAAATATGAAAGGATGCCTGCAAAGTTGATAATGTGCTCATATAGTTTTTGCAATGTTTTGTTATCTCTGCAAATGATTTGTTGAGATCTAGCAATGTAGAAAAATGAGTCACAATACACTACTTCCAAATTGTTTACTTTCAGATTTGTTATATATGTATATATTATATTGTCCCTTTTTTGTACTGTTTGTATAATGAGAAATTGTGAGAGTGTGTGAATGCAAAAATGAATGAGATATTTAATTTCTTTAAACTGTTACATCATTGATGGATCACCATTACCATCGATCACGTTGAACTTTGATCTGCAATATTCTTGCTTCATCACGATGATCAGAATGCTGTGCGTCACAACCTATCCCTCCACAAGTGTTTTATGAGAGTGGAAAATGTGAAAGGCGCAGTGTGGACAGTTGACGAGGTAGAATTCTACAAGAGAAGACCGCAGCGTTGTTCGCAAGGTGCCGCTCCCTCCCATTTGGCCGGACCTCCGGGAATGAACCAACCGCCTCCCGGGTACGAACCCATGGCATGATTGCCAAGATTTAATTTTCCACCCTTAAAAACTGCCGTCCAAAAAGCAACATTTGCAATAATCAATGTTACCTTATGCCATATTGAAACATTTGCCATCTACAAAAATGTCATATCATAATGTCACACACAAACGAATGACTTATTTTCTCTTATATTAGAATTTTTTACTTAAACCTTTAATACATAACCTGGTTATAAATATTATACAAACTTCTTAAATAAATAATCACATCATTCCATTTTTTTTTTGCTATAGGGGACGATTACAAATGATATATTGTAACTCCTGTGTGATTCCTGTTTTGTTTTTGTTTTTTATATAAATCTCGATGAAACCTCAAAAGTTCTCTGATATAATCTTTACAAAGTGCATCAGATTTTCTCTACATATTGTCATAATAATATTAAACTAACATACTAATATTTCAAAAACAAATTATCAACGCATATAAATCACGGCCTACTCAAATACTTATCCTTTCTTATTAATTTCTATAATGCAAAACAAACACACAATCAAAAAATCTTCCATTTGACGAGACTGACAGTTACACAAAAAATACCATCTTAACCATTATAAACACTTTTACAAATTACAGAAAGAAATTCTTATATTAAAGTTATACAATTCATACTAAAAATACAAACTCATCAATAATAATGTTCACAAGCAAAAAAATACACAACTTTATAACTATACAAAATCACAAGCGCATAATAAAATAAATACAACATTACACAGTCACGCAAGTCTACAAAAATAGAATTACACGAGCATATGTGCATACACCCTATCACATAAATAAACAAGGTTACAATGACATAATGATGCAGATTCAAAAGCACACAAGTCTATGGGTCGTGCGAGTCCACAAACACACAGTTAAACAAAATCAAAAGTATATGATAATGAAAATACCCAAGAACAAAATTATACAATTACTAAAACTCTAAATTGTGTAAACATTTATACCAAAAATACAAAATATACAAACATGACTTTCTCTATAGAAGTTTCAAAAGAACAGTTTTTAAATCAACGCACACTTGTTTTGAGGTTTTTTTAAATATTCAAATTAAAAAATATTTTATAACTATCCAGTGAACTAATTTAGTTGTTACTATGTCAAGATTTCTTTGAATATTTTAAAATGGATTGAAAATATTAATATTATGTATATTATCATTATTGGCATTAAATTCTAAGACACATGCACACAACCATGCAAGTACATCTGCAGACATGTCGCAAATACATACACCTTTACATAATTGCCCAAATAAACGTGTACACAAATACAATAAACACAATTATTATTGACTTGGATTATGTATAACATCTACAAGTTAACATAGATACACTAACTGCTGTTCTATTTGACTACAGAATATAAATAAACCATCATTTCAAAAGTATTTTTTTATATTTTACTCATTCAAATACAATACCAAGATAATCTTCCCTGTATTATAAATATATGTATGCACACAAAAAATAATCTAGTGTACAATAAAAGTATCATGCCTATTTCTTACACATCTGTGAATAAATTTTCATAGCACACAATATCTTTGGCAAAATCTGCCTCACAATTTTTTCTATGTATTCTGTATTTTCCTAATCTATATTATCTAGTTATATTATATAAAAAAAAAACACTTCATTCACTTGTACATTTTGAAATTAAAATATTAATAAATAAAATATCTTTGCAAAACTGTTGATTGAAATAAAAAATAAGTGCTTTTTTTATTGGAGAAATATTTGTAACATTAGTATTTAATAAAAGTTTTATAGTTTCTAAGTATTCATAAAGATGATTTATCTAATAATTTGGTTTGAAATAGTCATAAAAACAATTTAGCAAAGATGTTTGACTTACACCATTAAAATAAGGTTTGGAAGTAAATGTCTTTATTTTCAGATGTTCAGCGTTATTTTTATTATTTACTTACAGTGTGTTTGGGGGCGGGTGTGCCTGTGTGTGTGCGTGTTTGTGATGTGTTACTATTATCATTAATATTGCTTTGGTACAAAATTTAATTAAATAAGTAGGTGTGTAAAAAATATCTTGGTTACGTTGAACGATCTTGTCATCATATTTATTGAATTTAAAAATCTTGATCTCATTTTAATGTCATGCAGGAGAGACTTTTATTGCTCTTCCAACCTTTTTTTTTAAAAAAGTTATCTACTGGATCAGTATAATCTTATAGCGGCCGTATTGTTGTTGAAGTAGAAACTTGCATAAAATTTAATTTTGTCAAGGGTTATTCTTTGCATTCTTTGAGATCAAAAATGGAAAATATTCACATATACCTTTTTCGGTGGTCGTTTTTATTTCTTAATTTATTATAGCTATCCTAAGGATTCGGACTAATAGCTGGCAGTCTGACAATGAATCATAATTATTATATTAATAATTATCATTCTGATGTATTTGTAACCAAGACTTAGTGTGACCATTATGTATTTTAATTATGTATAAGTATTTTGTGAGCGCGTGTGCGTGTGGTTGTGTGTCTATTCTCTTTTTGTCTCTTGTGGTGGTATTCATAATATGATATTGTTGTCTCTTTCCTGCATGGGTGCTTCTCTCTACTCCGTCTTGAAGCGGCATCGGCGGGCGGCCGTCATAGTCATGGGTCCCTGCCAAATAAGCAGACTTTTTAATATAGGATAATAATCCGTCCCACTTCTGTGATCCATAAAATATTTCTACAATCTTACTCCGTGATCCTTTCCTTTTAACCCCATCAAAATCTTGGGACATACCAGTTGTACACAGCTTCGAGTATTTTTTAATATGGCAATCCCAACTCGGTCAATAAAATGGTCAAACAATCCCAAAAATAGCGCAGTACCTCTTTCCAAAATGGTGAAAAATTCATAATATGCAGACGAGCACTAATACATAAAAACAATAATATGAATAAGACATTTATAATTTTAAGTAACATGTTACTATATTTGTAAGTAGGTAAAAAAGGTTTTTTTTTACAAGATTAGAATTATGAAGTGTGGAATGTAAGAAGTTGTGAAATCTTTATCTTTAATGAACGCATAAACAGGTCTATTCTTGATACAAGGAAGCAATAGAAACCATATTGCCAAATTTATTGAAAATAATAAAATGATATGTTATTTCTTTATTTATTAATGTTTTTTTGTATATTTACAAGACATTGCGTGTTGTTATAAACAATTATTTTTCATGTTCTTTAGTATTACGAAATTAAACATCTTTTTTATTATTATGCTTGCAGTGAGAAAATTCATTTTCTACGGTTGTTAACTTTTTTTATAGCTAACTGACACCTAGAAAACCAATTCTAGAAAGTTACTGACATCTAGAAAATATAAATGTTAAGAAGATTTGTTAATTTAATTTAATTAATGATAAGCATTCTATTCTACCTTTTCTTTGTATATTAAAAATACTTAAAATCATTAAAAACTACAAATCATTCGTGGTTTTTACTCAATTCCGTGATCATTGTATCAAGGTGGACTTGTTTATGTATCCGTGTGTGAACGTGTTTTGTTAGAATGCAATCCGGACGAATTTGTCCCTCCACAAGTGTTTCGTCCGCTACGAGGATGACTTTGGTTCGTTTTGGATGGTGGACGACGCGGAGTTTGTGAAAAGAAGGCATCTGAGCCGCGGCAGGCCCCGCAAGTACGAACCAGGCCCCCCGGGCGGACCACAGTAAGGCCCTAACCCATATACAACCAACCTGACAATCATTTCCTACTTCTACCGATACCTCATTACCTTAATCTCGCAGAGAGCCAGTCAATATTACAATTTACATTAAAACATAATAGGTATGTAGCTTTTAATATTTGTATATTAATATTCATAAATAGGCCATTTTCTTCATCATTTCTATAATGATGTCATAAAATATGACAACCAGTATGCTTTACCTTAGATTCTTTCTTCATCATAATAAAAAAAAATGTCTCTTGTACCTAATGGGCTGATATTTGTTGATTTTCAATATAAATGCAGCATTTTTTCAACTACAATAACCAAAAAATGCTGAGCATTCTGTGTCCTGTAGATTTTCCTTTTCCATACTTATCCCTAATCCATTATAGTTCCCCATCCCACGTACATATCATAATATTACAGAACTTTTGTTAAAAATTGATCAGTATGTCAATAAATGTGAAAATATGATTTTGATTTGCAAGGTAATCGATTGATTCATTTTTAACATTCACATTTTTTGACATCTAAGAAACAAAAGTTCATTCAGTGCGAGAAGATTAGGCTATACGCCTTTTAAATTATTACTGCCACATGTCAATCACGTAGAATAAAAACGATCACAATATAAGAACTGAAACATTGTTTTGAAAAACATAACATTTCATGGTAAATGTAGCCAATGGATAACGAAGAGTATGAAATATATAGATATCATTTTATCCAGCAATTATTACAGCTACTTTTTATAGGGTCATTATTTTTAAATATTCAATATTGACTGTGGAAAGGAAAAAGGACGTAACCCACACATATCAAATTTTACAGAAGGCGCTAAAAACGTGTTTTGATGATTTTGTGACATATGCAAATTATGAATTATACACAACCTTGAAGTGCATGGATACTTCTAAACTGGTGTTTAATTGACATAATCTAATATTAATTTAAAAAATTGACTCAGAAAAACCGTTATTTCAGTGTTTTTTCTTGGTTTTAATTTTTTACAAGGTCATCTTTTTCAAACTTAAAAGCTAAATTTAGATAATAATTCGGCATTTTCAGCTTCCATCCTTTTGATAGAATGTGTGTCAAGTTGTATACATTGTGATTATCGAAAAAAGCTGTTTTGGAAAATTGAGGGTTACGTCCGTTTTCCTTTCCACAGTCGATATGATATGTCATTATTTAGTCTTTTACATTTTAGATTAAATCTGTATTAATCTTATTGTATGGTGATAGTTATTAAATTGAAATACTTTGCTATATATTCCAATCATATTATATAATAGATAAATAACGAGTAACTTATGTTCATCTTGTGTTATATGATAAACACAAATACATTTTCTGATGTTTCAGTTATTTAAAAAATATGAAAGTTTTCATGTGAGTTTATACATAATTATTGTGTTACTGAAAACCTACCAGCTGTCACTTTTGATAAACTATTGGATCTATTTCATTCTATTGCGAAACATGTGGCTTCATAGGACAACGTGTCATGACTTAATTCCTTTACGATACTCTTATGATTTGCTGTGAACAATTATAATTATTATTGTGACTGACCAGTTTATACTACTTGCATATTTACATTAGTAACATCGTGTGCTTAGTTCAAAATAGATGTCACATGTTCTGTCTTTTACGTTTTTTGACATTAGTGCGTTAACTAGCGGGCGAAAGTTGTGACATGTTTAGTGAAGATTTTTGTCTTTCCCTTTGCTATCTTATTGATTTTACAAATTTTTTCTTTAATCGAAGTTTTTTTATCAATTACTAAAATTACTTATTTCGTTTCGTAGAAATCCCATTAATTTTGTAAAACTTCACTGTCATTAGATGTTTTTCAATCAATGAAATTTGTTTTTTCATCCAATTCTTTCTACTATTGTTCGTAATAAAACCACTTTACATTGTGTTTAAATTAAATAATATCAAGGTAACAATAAAATCATTGAGAGATACAATTTGTCTTCACTGGACTGTCGGAGCTTCTTAGACTCTTAGAGTTGTTTAATTTACTTAGATGTGAAGGCTGTATGTTCGTGCTCATGTTGTTGGCCTGCTCAACTAAAATATATCAATAACCAAACATATCTAAAACAAAAGAGTGTATTAAATATTATTTATAAGTAGACGCTATTCAGGGTAGCAAAATAGATTTTTAAAATGTCCGAAAAGTGATAGTGTCCATGAAATGCATATTAAAAGCATCACTATTAACATACTTTGAAATTACGTTTGTATCAAGAAAGTTACAGTCAAATTAAACAGTTTATTTTATTTCAGTTATCTTCAGACTTTATTCTAAAGAATAATATTATGTAGGTATTTAAAAGATACCAGGATTCATTTACATATTCTATTCTATCAACTGCAAAGATTCGTCTGGTGGAGTTTTAATTAACTATATAAAAGCAGGTACCTACTTAATACTTGCATCTGTCAAAATAAAAAATAGGAAGGTTATATTAAAAACGATTGAAGAATACTGTTTTTTTGTATACATCAAAAATATATTTTAACTCCTTCGTGATGCTATGTCATCGATTTGAATATTTCTCATTACTATACAAGTTTAATGAAAATTAGTTGATAAATGTTATTATTCATAATAAGGTATTTATGAAATTACTGTTGCCATATTTACAACATCAATTTACAATAAAAACTTCTTGGAAAATTGCTATGTATGCTTCTAATATTTGATATTATTTTTTAATAAATCAAACATCGTCAGGCATAAAAAATCTATAATAAACAAACCGGTTTGATATTGATATTTTCATAAACAGTAGATATTTATTGTTGACATACAAAATCATAATAATAACATAGATTATGAATTAGATTTTGCTAGATGCCACCCGACTGCAGTTTTCTATGAAGATATTTGATAATCTGAACATAAATATTAATCTAGAAGCGCAGCTACAAAATGAAAGCCGCTCTGCAAACTTGCCAGTCTTTCACACTGCACTAAAAAAATACTAATTTACTCCTGATGCGTTTCCTTAATTGAAGGAATATATAAATGATGTATAATACAACAAAATAGATAAATAATTCCAACTGTGAGACCATTGTTATCGGTTAAATTGAAGGACTTACCTGAAAGATGCTACCCTGATATAAACGATACAATATATTTATGAAAAAAATATTAAAATATATAGGGTATTTTTTTTTGTCACCAATTAATAAGAACAAAGCTCTGTCTCCTTCTCAGTAAGTGGTAAATTTAGCTTCCAAAGGCTAAAGTCGAAGTTTGATAACTGAATTTATTATACTATTTAAGCCATTATTTATCAAAAATATACTTTAGTTGTTCAAACAGATTAATGAATTCGAATGACATCTTTGGCTGAAATTACAGTGTTTTACGGATTACCTGACAGTAAAATATATTTTGATGATTACAAGAATTCACTGTGTCAGGACATGAATTATTTTATTATTCAATGTTCTGCTGAGATATAATTGACTGGTAAAATTGAACTATTTTCACAGAGAAGGAGTGAGTTTCGTTTCAATATTGGTATAAAGAATATTTCACATCATCGTTTAGAGGTTGACCTTGAAATCTGATTGGAGGGCCGTTCGCTGTATGTCGCTTATATTCATTTCCTTTCATTTCTGTTCTGTAAAACCGGTCAATGGTCTGTGCTTCTTTTTTGTTTTTCTGTATTATTTTTTATTTCATTTTGTTTAATTAAAGGATAAATTGGCAAGCATGTGTATAATAAACTTTAACCTACAACGCATAAAATAAATTGCAATTGTTCTTTCATCGAAAAATCTATCCATAATTATTTTTCTTTAGTAAATGAACTGATTAAAATAACTGTTTTCGTGCCACAATTTGGTAAAAATAATCAATTTTAAAATGCAGCCAAATTTAAAGATTATTGTCATGTTAAGTTATTAACATAAGTTATTTTATGGTGCATCTTCTATTTCCAATCTTTCTTTCCTTTAGCTTTAACTGGGATTCTTGTTGTTTCAACATTACAACCTAACAAACTGTGCTTTATTTTGAATGATTGACGGATCCAAAAATGTGCAAAATAGTCGACATTAAAAACACCAAAAAGAAAATTTTATGTTAGCTTTATACCATCTATATACTCATGTAAAATTTTAAATTATTGTCTTTATTGAAATAGTACAAATACGTGCTTTGTTTTCAATAGATATCGTGATTCAAAATGATTTTGGTTACCTAACTGTTTTGATTACCAAAAATCTTGTATTAGAGTTTTTTCAAGAATTGAGTCAATAAATGTAGTTGAAATCAACCATCACCGAGACTGTGTTCATTTGTCATCACTGTACACAATATTGTAAAATTTTCAGTGCAAAAAAAACTATTATATTTTATTTGCTATAATTGAATCATATCACTTTCAGTGAGTGTCATTATTTCCAGAAAAGTTTGGGAGTGTCTTTAGTTATTCAAAATAAAGAATTGTTTATTATTAAAGCATCTTTCATCTTGGTATGGTTTTGTCATTGAATGTGTTTGCAATTTATCGATAATGTCAATTTTGGCATTTACTCAAGATACTCAAATAAAAAAAATTGCAGAATGCTACTTACAAAAAAAATACAGTAATTTGGCTGTCGTTACAAATATATATTTTTTTTCTGTCATAATGATAGTTTTTTTTATTTTCATTGCATTTTATGAATTTTTTGAGGATATTAATATTTACTTGATAAGAAAAATCATCATTGCATGTTGCCGTTGAAATGCCGTATACTGTTTTATGTGTTACATCACATTAAATATATTTTGTTTAAATCTGGATACACTGAACAAAATTTTCATTGGCCCCGTACTAAAGTTTCCATCGACTGTTTTGATCGGAGCATGTGCTATGATTGTGGGAAGTTGTCGGAACGATTAACTGCATAGATTGCATATTATAACATCTGGAATATAACATCAATAGGTATCTTGCAGTGAAGCATTGACTACAATTAATCGTAGACAATTTTATCTATGTTCGCTTTTAGACATTAACAATGTAATATTTTTTATTATTAAGTCAAAGGATACCTAAGGAACGTTGATGATTTTAAGGTTAGTGTAAAAACTATTGCTTTTTTTCACAATCTTTTCAATCTTAAGCACTCTTAAATACATCTTAATTATATCTTATATACCAATTTTCCTTTCTGATTTTTAATCAAATATTGTCAAAAATCTACAGTACTTATGATGTAAGTATGATGGTACACTATAAGTTTAAGTTTTTTGAGTCAAGGTTTATATGAATAATTTTTCTTTCAAAGTTTATAAATGCACGAATTACTGATATAATAAACTTATTCAACTTAAACATCTCAGGTTTAAAGTAAATAAATGACGACAACATCATGATAATATCATTTGAATGCTGTCAATATTTAAGATAATTTAAAATCAATTACATTTCGACATTTTCCAATACCGGGAAAACATGTTTTAACTTTTTTTTCCTTTTTTGATGAATGATGTTTTTATTTTTTCATTTTTTGGCTAGTGAAGAAGTAATAGAGAGCATATTTCAGTTTCATACAAAGATTAAAAAGTGTTCTTGAATCTAGATTTGAGTTTCAAACATTAAAATATCAATTACTCCATGGTAGGCCTTAGTCAGATATTTTTTTTTGAATTGATGCCAGTAAGAAATTTATTGATAGTTATTATGAAAGTAAATATTTCAATAGCCATCTAAAATAATCAGCAAACGAGCGAGCGGTAAGTGTTGCACATAATAAATTATTTTAATCTTTCTGTCTTTTTTTATCTTTACTCGCATGCATTTTAAGATATTCTTAATGAACTTTTTACTAATCTGCATGCTTTTTTAATCACATTTACTCTCTTATGCCTTTTTAAAATATCTTTTCGATCCTTTTTACATACTTTTATATATCTTTTTTATTCAAAAATCTGACACATCTGACATATAAATAAATAATATTGCTCAACAATAATTTTACATAAAAAAAACACAACAAAAACAAAACGGTTCGCATATAAGATACACCGGGGAGACTCCCGCTATTTAAAAAAAAAACCTATCTTACAATTTGTAATGCTGAAGTGAACGCTATGAAACAAATAAATTAAATCATCAAACATAATATGATTAATTTTTTAACCATCGCTATGTAATACCTTTCGCTGACATTGTTATCAGGTTGTATTAACTTTTACCGGTACTTAAAACATAGTCTTACTTTTACGATGTGAGGGATATAACACCTCTACTACTTTCTTCCTCTTATATTTGTTACATAAGTTCACTTACTACCAAACAATATTTTGATTTCTAGATTAAAAACAGTCCAATAATATTTGCAACATACAATTTGCACTAATGTCCGTATTCACTCAAATATAAGGTTATTTTCTAGGGATTTATAGAAGCTTTAAGTTTTTTTTATGTCACATTTACAAAAAGAAAATGGGATGACTGTTGTACAACAATTGGATGAATATCCACTGTGGTACTATCAGTGGTGTAGGAAGGGGTCCTGCCGCCCGGGGCGGTCCTTGAATTTGCCACCCCCAATATTTCCTCTAATTTTGTTTTTAAAGCACTTCTATTATGTTTTATATATGAACTAGGAGTTTTTACTACAGGTGACTTAATGCTTTTTATGTATAAATATAATTTCTCGAAAAATATTGGATTTATTTTTAAAAATGTGTCACCCAGGGCGGTCCGCCCCTACCGCACTCCCTTGCTACGTCACTGGGTACAATGTTGGGGAAACACAACTATCCATTTCCCTAATTATCAATAAAATATTTTACATAATTAATAAGACAGCTTTTAAAAAAATGTCTGTCTGTAGCCAGAAATATGTACTGCCATATTTAAATATCAAGATCAAAAGTGATTTCAATATTTTTCAAAATAAGTTTTTCTTATATCTGGGTAATTACGGCAAATTAAAAAGAAATAAAACACGTCATATATCTCCAAGATTGATAGTTTATTTTTATTAAATAAACTAACAAGCAATAGGTTTACGTTAAAACACTTAGTGAGTTTATTCTTATACATTTTGTTCATCACGTTTAGATGTATGATGTCGCAAAGTCCTCCCATGCTGCATAGCCCTCAGGGTTATAGTGAAGTTCTGAAGAGAAACTTACAGGTAAAGCAATATTCATTTTACTACATAAAACTGGGACTAATTACACTATTACTTCTGTGTGCGAAACGAAAAGAGCATAAAATCCAGTCATAAAGAACAGGCGACTCCGACTCCTTTTTTATAATTGAATCAAAGTACAAAAAAATATGCATTTAAGTAAATATTAAAAAATACATAAAAACTATATTTGATCAGAGTCAGACCATTTGTTAATGCCCGAGTGAGAGTTGCGGTTTTTTCTCATGACTAAAAATAATTTGAATATGACATAGTGACTACAATACATACATATTATGTGAAGGAAGAAGAGGACGAATTGAATCAACGTTGCGAAATTAGTAAATTTCTTGTTGAAACATCCACAGTTCTTATTTATGCAAATCTTGTTTTGCCTCATGAAAAGTAATAATTGAAGACTAGGGATTTCAAATATTCGTCATTAGCAACTATTCGATTATCAAATAGTAAAACTGAAACTATCCGGATATATTCAGATATCCGGATAGTTTTTAGTATATACATTATAAGTATGTATATAATAAAATAATACATTAAAAACTAGCTCATTTTTAATAAAAGTCATTTATTCAAATTTCAAAAATGTATATTTTAAAAATAATGGCATTAAATGTTTTATATTTCAAATTTGTTTTTAACATAGTTTTAATTGTTTCTGCCGTTGAAAATACTCGCTCAGTAGCGGTTGACTTAAAAAGTATTTTTATTTACTAAATTACATGCACGGTTCATCTTTCACCAATTTTGGAACGAGCGGGGTTTGCAAATAGCTTTATATATAATGTCATATTTCTTTCGTTTATTCGTGTAAATAAAATGAAATTCTTTCTAGGGGATAATGGAAGACTGCAGTCTATCCTATATGGGTCCGGAAGATCACATGGCTGGACCTGAAGATTACCAAAGTCTGCATGATGAATACAGGTTAATATTACAGTGTCAAATAATTATATACTACAATATCCTTATCATTGAAATGTTATACATGTGTTTTGATCGGTGGGTATTATTCTTGAAACACACGGTCGGTGTAGAGGTATCATATTGTAATATTGTATTTTTTTAGAATTATCTGATATATACCCTGTTACGCCACTGCTGAGCGTTAAATATTCTACATCTTTTAAGTTTACACTCTATTGCCGATATTGACAATGTCATTCCGTCAAAGATTTTGATACTTATTATTATCTCAAAGCCAAACATCCTTTTTGTTGGAAAATTTGTTTATCTGAATAAAAAACCATTCACATTATACGTACATATAATATATTGGTTTGCGATTCTCTGTCCAGACTTTGTTCTGTGCATTAATCTAAGGGGTGAAATTTAATCCGCACAAGTAGCAACCTTTTGTTTTCTTCCATGTGGGATGGAACCTTTAAATTCCCCTACACTAAATATCTATAATCCTCATCGCAAATATTTGACAATTGTTTTCACAATCCCAAGTGATTGGGGGCTATTTTTTTCGTTACGGTTTTCATTTAACCTTTTATTTCTGGATAAATTGTTTTCAACAGAGCTTCATTTTGTACAATAAAAAATTGTAATAACTGTAAACATTAAAGTTTTTTAAGACTGCATTTGTTTGAGTGAATATTTCCCCAGCTCATTGAACGTAAAAACGTCAAAGAACGTATTAGTAAAGTTAATTCATGTCGCCATCGATAGCTTTTAAATTAGTGATAAATTTATTTCTAATGTTTTTATGCCTGAAGATTCTGAAAGGCGAAACCCGGGTCGTTTTACAACATTTTAACGATTCAAATTTAATACTGAAATTCTACCAGGCACCTTCAGTCGAAATCTTAAAATATAAAGTATGTCCAAGGCATGGTGTTTGTGATTTTTTATAAAAATAAATACATATTGTGATATGTGATCCACCCCTGAAGTGTGATTGCTCTACCAACAGTCCTCTCATTCATCTATACCGGCACTTGTGGGGAGATTGAAAACTGACTTGCAAACAACCTACTTTTAAAAAGCTTACAATTTTAGTAATATCCAATGTTTATAATAGATATCGACTGTGGAAAGGAAAAAGGACGTAACCCTCAATTTCCCAAAACAGCTTTTTTTCAATAATAACAATGTATACATCTTGACACACGTTCTATCAAAAGGATGGAAGCTGAAAATGCCGAATAAGTATCTAAATTTAGCTTGTAAGTTTGAAAAAGATGACCTTGTAAAAAATTAAAACCAAGAAAAAACACTGAAATAAAGGTTTTTCCGAGACAATTTTTTAAATTAATATTAGGTTATGTCAATTAAACACTAGTTTAGAAGTATCCGTGCACTTCAAGGTTGTGTATAATTCATAATTTGCATATGTCACATAATCATCAAAACACGTTTTTAGCGCCTCCTGTACAATTTGATATGTGTGGGTTACGTCCTTTTTCCTTTCCACAGTCGATATTAATTATATCACTAAGAATTTATTTTGGACTTTTTTTTATTTTGTAAATTATTCACTGTACAGAATTACATTTTTACTTGACTGTTCAGACAAATTACTAATTTTATTGAACGAAGTGAAAAATTATTTACACGTGATTCCTTGGTTGATTTTTTCACAATTTTATTATGAAGGATAATTAAATGTTATAATTTCTTAGCACTGTCCTCGTTATGTTCCCTGAATTTCCCCTCTTTTTGTGGTGTGCTCATATAATTTATTTGAAATTGCAGATCCGGTATTATGAATGGATACGGACAATCCCTTCAAGGCGGCGGCCACGTTAACATCAAACCTGAAAACCTCAGTTCCTCATCGGAAGGCCCCATGGGTCGTCACGGTTTATCTCAGGAACAGCTAGATGTCAAACCGAACATCTTCAACCTAAAAAGTGAGTTCGGCAATCACACGCCGATGCATCATCCCCAACATGATTTCGGAAAATCAGATTATCACGGATCATTGGAGGCGTACGACGGAGACATCCCTCACAATTACAAGCGGCACAGCAACGATGACGAGAGAAACTTGAACTGTGACGATGACGACATGAGGAATCCTGACGTTCACCACGGGCAGTTGCGCAAAGGTGGCGGCGACAGTCGAGATAATATCGTCGATATGGTCGACGCGGACGATGATGATATCGAAGAAGCGGAGAATCTATCTCTTAACAATAACGGGTCCAGCGCGGATCAGACAAATCCGGAGAAGATTAATTGATCTTTGTGGAAATATTACTAGGATTATAGACGGACAATCCTGGGATACTTTCAAGCGCATCGACGGAAATTAAATTTCAAAAAGTATGGATATCTATAGAAGGTTAATATTCACGATTGAAAATAATTGTCGATGATTTAATGACAGCTGCTACTGAAATAGCTATTAAGAAACATTGAAAATCTAGCCATATCTATGTTATGGAGTTAATTGACATTCGTATAGTTAATATTAATTGGATATTTATACCAATGTGCATTTACCACATATTTATGAATCATGTAGCAGTTTGTTGTTTGAATGGAATGTTACCTGAGTAACACCGTTGAAAACTTTTATGATACAAAATTTTTGATGGTCGGTTAATCGTATACCAATTTATTTACAAATAATTCGATATTGACTCTAATATTAAATTAAATGTTTGTTCACAACGAAAAATTATGAAAGCAAAGGACCACTATAATACTGAGCGAAGATGTTTCTCGGAGTCTTAAATTTAATATGAATAATTTCAGCGTAAATTGATGAGCCTGAATTTCATAATAAACATTATTGTATAAAAAAAAGTGAATGATATCCCGGTTACTAGTGTATTACGTTATCGAACATTTTATGGACAATGTAAATCGGAATAAATGTCATTGAATACTTAAAAGAATTAACAGGAACCGTCAACGATAAATGGGCTCAAATTATCATTAGATTTGAAATAAACCGCTACCATTATATATTTACTGTGGATTTTAGCTGGATAGAGTGATACTTAAATAATGTAATAATTTTATTTTTGAATATGAAATCATTTCCTCATGTGGTATGATGCAACATATTTTGGTATTCTTGACATTGAACACCTCAAAAGTGATATCAATAAGCTTTGACAAACACACGACACAGGCAATGAATGGAATACAATAAGATGTAATTTTGGACAACTCTATATTAGTAAAAAATCAAATACAAATCTGTAGGAACAACTAATGAACTCTTCTCGTATTACAGTAATTGATTCCACTCACTGAAAACACCTCTATGTTCAGTTTTTCAATTGTAAGAATTGCATCTTAAATACAGCCGGATACGTCAGGTTTTGCGATGACCCACATTTTATAACTTAATTTAACGTTCCGTTGTCCATTGCCTAACATACAATATCAATATGATAGGTAAAAATTACACAAAATTACAGAAATTAATTCATTGATATCATATCTTGTCATAAAAAAAATTAGACATGTTTTTTTTAAATGTAAGTTGACATGCCACGTTTTGACTGCTACAATGATATATAATTAACAATAATTGCTTTAAGTAAAACTTGTTCTATCAAATATGTCTCTAAAAAGTTGGCCAAAGTTATGTTATTCATATCTTGAATGAAGAACTGTATTCTTGGCCATAAATTCATGTATGTCAAATGTCACAAATATGTAAAGTAACGGTAACAATTAAAACAGAAATTTCTTGAATTGTGATAAATATAGAGGTACCAACATTGTTATAGACTTATAGAGACTCAAACTGATATTTTGACTCGTAAGTTTATCATTTGTTTTGCACATCACATTTTCATTTTTGACAGATAATTTTTAAGAGCCATTGACAAATCATAAATCAATTTGGGTGCATTAAACATGAAATTATATTTGGCATATCCAACGCTTTTGTTTTCGTTTGACATTTGATATACATAAGATATTAAATTGATAGAAGTAGTTGATTCAAACGTTCGCTTGTAAATTCAAATATTAATTTATGTAATATTTGAGTTCCGCTGTTGAAGAATGTTCAATATGGTGTGTTTAAAAATAATAAGATTGGTTGTAAATAAATCTTTATCTATAAGGTGGAATTGTTGACTTAAAAAGCGTGTAATAAAATTGTACATATAAAAAAATGGATAATCCATGAAAAATTAGCAAACAATCGAATTGAAAATGTAAAAGTGCATTTTGTATTGTGATAAGAAAAATTAATGTTAATAATAAGAATCGAAAAGATGTATGCTTTTAGCTTAAATTAAGATTGGTAATGGTACTTTTTAGGCCTAAAGACGCTATCGAAAACTACCGCTAATCTCAGGAGGTGTGTGTTCAACGTGTTTTGCACTGTTGCCATTGCAAGTTTTAATTTGATTTACGTCAGGGATAAGGATCGTTAATGTTTTTATAATGGAAACTACTGCCCAAAATGACATTATAACATTGATATTTAATTATAGTGGAGACATGTGTTTTTAAAACGTGAAATATTCATATCCACGAGACGACGTTCACTGTTGAATTGTGAAATTAAATTTAACCGCTGATACGAATGTCGTTTGTGAACCGATTAAAATAATCGTTTCCGTAAATTATTCTTTGGTCTTTCTAGGTACATGATAATAAATTATCCGATGTATAAAATAATTACCCATAATATTAAACACATAATATGCTATTTTACTGTAAGACATCAATTGCTAAGTGGATATTTTTTTTATTTCTGTCATAAATGGGTCAAGAAAGTTTTATTTTTAACAATGTCATGTCTCATTATAAAAAATAAAATATAATTCACTCCTTTTGAGACAGGTACTTAAGGTACAATACGGAATAAGTTTTTAGCGATGATCGTTAATTAATTGAACTGTATTTTCAAACAGGCACTTAAATTCATTCCTTCTACGACTATGTTTATCTACTTTTCAAAAATAACAAATACAAATATTAATATAATTTTACAGAAATTGGGAGAGCCACTGCCGATGATAAAAATGACTATCATCAATCGTTTTTATTACTATTGTTGTCATTCAATTCCATTTCTTCTAGGAATCACTTTTACAAAATAAGTAAGAGATGGTGATATTCTTAAAAACACATTTAAAAAATGTTGTCTATTGAACTTTGAAGAAGACTTGTAAATATTTTTAAAAAACTAGACTAAAGAATAATTTTACATTTGTTAAATTTTTTTAAAGAAATATTGAGTTTTATTTTATTGTAAAGTAGAATTTCGAAAAGATACATAGTGTAAAAAAAGCATAGGGGCTTACCGTAAATTATATTTTTTCCATGCCTTAGATCCCATTCCAAGCAAAATGAACCGCAACTATTTATTTTTTAAATTATGTCTATTGCGACAAAAATTACAAGTGGCATTGATAATGTAATAAAATAATACTTATCATTTCACTGATTTGCTTATCAAATTGATTTCATAAATTAAATATGGTTATATTATATTTTAATATCATCAAAAACAAATCCTGCTGTGACCACTGTTTATAATGATTTAATATTACTTATTGAACCGTTTCGCGGTTGTATATATATTTAACTACACATTCAATTACATTATAAACTTCAGATTTATAAAATAAATATTTATAAATTTCAGTGCGCCAAAACGTATAATTCAATGGTGATTTGATGTGATGTGTATTTGCATGTAAAATATTTCAGAATTTTGCTTTCGCAACTGTTTTTTTATACTAAAATCTGTTTTTTGATAAATAAAAATGTAAATAAACAATGTGAGAAATGAGGGTAATGTTTTCCATATCAATTCCTTAAGCAAAGTGTATTTAATTAATTTAAAAATTACCTAATAATGTTTACTAGAATAATTTGTTATCGATACATCAAAAGCATTCAATTTATAGAAGTGATACAGAATTTTTCTCAATCTATGGTCGCGGGGGAAAAAATCTTTTATAAACTGTCAGTTGAAATAATTAATTAATATAAATAACTAACTTTAATTCTACTGTATTTGTTATACCCAAAATAGTATGTCCATCAGTAAGTAAGTTGTTGAAAATATTGAAACATTTCATAGATAAAAAATAATTGAAACATTGTTTTATTCAAAAGAATAAACGAAAATTTCACTATCCAAATCGAATGAAAAAAATATTTGATCATATGATCGATCCACTGGTATCACTTGTAGGCAGAAAGAAAAATGTATGAAATTTTACTCAGTGATCATAGATTGAAAAAAAAAAATGCAAAAATTAGTTACTAAAAAGAATGCATTTTCAATAAACAAGAAATAATCATTTAAAATAAAGTGTATTTTCTTTTTTATTACAGCAGTATTAAATAAAGGGCCATGTAATAAAAAATGTATTTATGTAAGTAGAATAAAAAAAACCATAGATATATTTAAATGTTTTTTTTTATTTTTTTTTTGCTGTTCTTACAGAAGATATGGATTTTTATTTAAAATTTTGATAATGATTATTCTTAGAAATAGATATTTGTTTCGAAACTGGCGAACTACCTTTCCTTCTTTATTTAATTATTTTTTAATATGTCTAACACTTCAAATTATTCAAATTATTGAAAAAAGTCAAATGAGTTAAATTTAATCGAAATCTCCATCTGTAGCAAAACAAGTGAAATATAATATATATATATAAACGTGTAACTATGTATTAATTTGGGCGTATCTTATAGAATTTCACCAATTTTACATAACATACTTCATATTAAACATAGATTTATGTCTTAGAAAATCGTAGAAACTGTATTTCAATGTTACTTTAATGAAACCTTGTTGTTGAAAAATTTTGAAAAAGCAAACTCGAGCCACTCAATGACAACATTTGAAAATGATGCATTGCTATCCAAACACATATTGATGTAATCTTGATGCCCTGATCGTGTTTTCCTATTTGTGTGAATTAAAGATGAATGTTTTTTTGTAGCTTTTTACCTATCTTAAACAAGAAATTGATGGCTCAGACCAGTTTTATCTGGCAATTTTTTAAAAAGTCATCTTTGTTTTCATATTTCTTTAATTGATTTGATGCTTTTTAATACGTTTTTACTAACCGGGAAATCAATCAGACATGATTTTTCTCGTACTATCCATGTTCAATCAGAAGTCCACAGAAACCTTTCTCCTCTGAATTTTGACACCATACAACTGATGGTAACTGTGTAATTAAAAATAAAAATATTCATGTACCTGTGATTTTTACACAATGGGCTAATTTTTTATTTAAAATAGGTCAGAATGTTCTTCATCTTCAATTTATTCTTTACAAATAATTCAAAATAAATAACTATCGTTCGGTAAGTATCAATGCACAATTTCTTTGCTATCGGAGTCTTCATTGAAGTAACAATGATATAACTTTAATAAGAATATGAAATCATTAACTGTAATGTTACAATATTAAGTAATAATAATAATTCTTATCGCATACCTATTATCATTATGATTGTAATAATAGTTATTGTTTTATTAATTGATTATTGTATAGATTCGAATTTGTACATATGAATTAATTGATAATTTTGATGTATCAGAATGATAATAAGAAGGAGCCGGTGCAGAGAATGTTTAGCCATCAAATGACAGTCATAGATATTAAACAATAATGAAGTATTCAATAAACAGTGTTAAACAATTATATGTTCTGTTTTATTTTATTCAAATACTTTTGTTGTCTACGATAGCCTTGAATGGAACGAAGCTTGCTCAGTGTGGACTGACATTGATAGATAAAAATGACAAACAATGCCGGGTTGATATTTAAGAGATAATTCAAAACCCAAGGTAAAATTTGAAATTCATCGAGTCGATACTTCAATTCTGCGCCAGTAAATAAAACACGAGTAACCTTTTTCTTGAAACCAATTTATATTTCAGGTAATGTTTATAATATTTTCACATTCCCTACATACATTTTTTTCGCATCAGAACAATTTTATGAATGAGTTACCTGGTGGTAAAAAACATCAAATATTGGAATATTAAATATATGACTCAATATAGTTTCTTTATTATATGACATCATGTCGCAAGCAAACGAGTCATAAAACAAATAATTTTAATACAGACTAAATATTCCAGAATCCCTAAGAAGTATAAAATATCAAGGTCTTATGTAATGACTTCATTGTTTTTTCAGTGATGGATTCCTTAAATTGCCTTTCTGTCCTGGTTTTCGATAAAAAATAAATTTATTTGCGACAGGATAGACACTAAAAAGTGATGTTTGTGGTGAAAATAATTTTGACAAGAAGTTTGGTCGAATCTTGCAGAATACGCCTTACAGATACTAACTTACTTAGCTTGTGCCTACAATATCATGAAATTTAAGTGCATAGCTTATTACGATAGAAATGATCCAATTATTTGTCGTCTTACATTTATAAAAAAAACACAATCGAAGACTATGGCTGCCAGTTTGTTGGTTTATTTTTATAACCATTAACATTAAAAATAATTTTATCAATTGAAATGATTGTTTTATGACTATTATTATTAATTTTAAAAGTTAACGGTTCCAAAAAGTTTGTAATATTTTCCATCAGACTGTTAACTGGACGACTGCCGCAGATGTGATATCTCGCCAAATTTTCCGTGCTCAACACGCCAGGCCGAGTTATCTCGTCAATACCTGATTAAATTATTAATTGCAAATTATAGCCGGCGTGCTATGTACAGAAGTACTTTTTTCTACGGCAGCCAAAAGGTTAAGACTATGCTCCGACAGAAATGTCAGGCGCATCACGTGTGGAGTTAGATAGAAAATTATGTTTTGTTTGTGTAAGAAATATTGCTCGCAAGTGGAAAACAATTAAAAGTTTATGTGAGTATAAAAATAGAAATTTTGATGTTGCAGATTGACTACATCAATATAGATCACGTCACGTGTTGACTAAAAAAATGAATCATCATGTTGTTTAGTTGAAAAAAATTTAGAAATGCTACAAACTTTTCGAATACTTCAAAATGTCGGTGCAGATGACTAGATGCTTAGCTATTTATTCTATTAGCCAACTATGCTTTCTTAAAAGCTTTATTTGCCTATCATATCACTTATCATGAAAATAGTTTTGACCGAATTAAAAAAATACTCATTTAAAATTAATGTGGCAAATTAGTTTTCTATTAAACTAAAACAATGTTAAAATATATCAACATTAAAAACTAACGATGTCTTAGAGTAAAAATACACAAATTTACAATCTGTAAAATTAATAATGTTTTCAATCGAAGACCCGTAACCTGTCAAAAAAAATATTCTCATATATATAATATGTATTTGGAATTGATTCAACTCAATTTTTTATAATTCTTATATCATAGTAAATATTACTTTACACATTTTATGGGCGCAATGTATGCACACTTAAAGTAACATCCGCAAGCTTATGTCAAAACAGTTTACCGCAATGTTCATTTCACTACAAGCATTTTCTATCGTAATTCGAGTTTAGAGCGAAGCTTATCACTCAACCTTTAAATGTACAGTATTTTCTATTTTATTGTTAATCATAAATATAGAATTTAAATCCCTTCACAAAAACCATTTTTTTGGTATTCCTAAGCAGACAAAATTGGTTAATAAAAGAGCAGCAGTCGGACCACAAAACACAATTTTGAATACAATCAATCAATTCATTGACAGTTTTTTTTTTAATAAAACAAAGATATAAAATAATCATTATAAAAGTTGTATGTTTATTTATGAAATGGTAATAATGCTTGTTTAATTAATAGTAGGATATTTTTTTGAAAAAGTGCATGAATTCTTGGATCCGATGACGTTACTGCGACAACTCTGCAGACCGCAAAAATTTTCATACACACCACCGATCAGCGACTGCTGATTTAGTGCATATATTTTAACCCTTTGACCGCGGTTGACTGCTATAGCAGCCCAATCTGAACCGATTTGGATCCGAGTCGCGGTCAAAAGGTTAAGCGTGAATGATGTTGTATACTATAATGTTATAATAAGTATTCGGATCGACCTTACAAATGAATTATTTTCCAGGATTGTTTGTTGCATATTACCATTTCAATTTAGTTCCAGATTGCGCCGCACGACTCGAAAATTTATTGAGATTTTAATACCTCCGTAATTTATTGCATCTCTGTTGACTTTATATTTTCTTTTTGGGTATCACATAAATGTTCCTTAATTAATTATGCTTGGAAAAAACGCAATCAACGCGTGAAACTGTTTTGCGGCTCAAAATTTATTTTACTTCCCACTTAACTTCAACAAATCAGCAGTTTTGAGATCTGTCCTCGTTTCCTTCCGAGAAGGGATTTAAAATCTACGAAATATATTTATTTTTAAATGAACACTTTCTGTTATTTTAAAAACTAGAACATGATTTCAGAGCAGTAGGAACAGTAAAAAGTTACTACAAATTTTAGTTATATAATTCTTTTAATAAATTCTATGTTCAGCTATTTATATTTTTCTTAGATTTACGCTTTAGATTGAAATCGATTACTTAAAAAATGCAATAATTTTTAGCGTTTCTTATGGTGCTCTGAATAATCAACAAAAAATATATATACTTTTACTATGGTAGTCTAAAAACAAAAAGAGACGCAAGAAATAAAAAGAAATAATATCAGTGTAAGAATATCATTTTATTTATTGAAAATAAAATTGTTATAAACATAAAACAATATGACAGACATAATCAGATAATCAAGTAGTTTTGTACAGTTTCATAAGTGACTTTTTAAACATAGCATTGCGATTCACCGTATTTGTTGACAATATCTGCATTTTCAAGAGATATTCTTTATTATAAAGATATATACAGGTTTTTTAAAGGTGCTGTTTATTCTTCAGTAAACATTTTGCTATGTTTAAATATGCACTGAAATCTTTGCGGTTAGAAAAACATGTTTTTATTTTTTTACTATCCGAAATTATGAATACTGTTGTAAATGTTTCTATTTAAAATACTCTCTCGAGGATAATAAAAAATATGATCTTTACAGCTATACACCGATTTGCTTAAAAAGTAATGATTTTTTATGAAAACATCATTCATATAATATAATAAATAATTTAATATTTTACTGCAAAAATATTTTTTTTAAATATATATTATAATAATAATTACTTTCCTTGTACATTAAAAATAGAGCAGACAAATTATTTGTAAGAACGTTTTTAATTCGTAACGATTCATTTAGCCACCTGACATCTCCAGTTGACCGTTTTGTAAAATTATCATGTGAGAATCAATATCAGAATACGTGATACTCTTCATCTACTACCAAGTTTATATCATTGTAATCTTCCGCTCTATTTGTTCTGTCAAACAAAAATTTAAAATTGAGACGTCACCTTTAAAATATTGTAAAAGTTTGTGTCCGTATTTAAAAAATAATATAATAAAACAGGATCATTTGATGGTGAAATTAATCTAATTTGTATTTTTCACTAGGCCATATTTTACATTTATCAAATTAAAATGTTACAAAAATGATAAAAATTTAGTAGCAAATCTGATTCATCTTTTAGACAGAACTTTCATTAATTCAATTAAAAAAATTGGTGAATCTTCACCGACGAATAGTTATATCACATCTACTGTCCTAAGACTTTTTTATTCCTTCCTTTGCTTTCGTAAGAGAGTTTACTTATAGAGATTTTGATTATTGCAATTATGTTACAAGGAAGTTACTTGATCGTCTTTATCATTAATGCAAACAGCGACATCTGCGTATCATAAATACATAAATAAAAAAAATATTTTATAATAATCTATTCAACGTTAATAAATCTATTAAGAGTATTAAAAAAGGTTTCCTAAGCACAAAAGCGACAACATTGAGCAGAAACGATTATTTAAAATACACGTATGTTACTCATTTAAATGTTTGACTGTTAAAACTTTGAGAATCTTTAAGACGCTGGCGTATTATTACTGGGAGATTTATTGTCAAAAGTAAAAATAAAACTACTCACATAATAAAGAATCGCACAATTCAAGATTACAATCTATGTTTTGCAATACTATCAACAGAAATGGATCAATCTGAGAATTTCGGTGATAAATTTGGTACCATTCGGCCTGCCAAAGTAAAATGTGATTTGTAAAGAATAACAATTACTCGTAATATTATCAGAACACTGGATGATTGGTATATATAATAATTATTACAAAATTGCTGTTTTGCATTACAAGAAAATATAACAAACTCACATTATTGCAGATGAAAAAGTCATTTTCAGTCATTAGTATTGTAAAAACGCCTTTTCTATCGTGTTTTTAGATCATCTGCTAACAAAGGTACAAAACCAATGATCAAAAAAATGACATTTAAAATGATAGCAAGAATCGACAGTTTTAAAATTAAAATTACTACGAGAAGCAAATGACAAATGGATTTTGAAATGTTTCAGGATAAAAATTGTCAGCTCGACAAGTCAGCTGACCGACCCTAAAAGGTACATTTTCAAACACTCATAATCTATGATTTAAAACGTATAAAAATTCAGTGTAAATAGCACAAGACAATCATTAAAAATAAATACAGTTTTGCACGATATTCAATAAAATAATTTGTGTTAATAATTAAAAATTACATAAAAAAGAGAGAAGAAAAACACAGGAAAGTTCACAATGATAATATTATCTAAATACATTAAACTGTGCACAATTCAAAAAAGATAAATGGACATATTACAATCTAAACAAAGCTTTACATCTGACGCTCGTAGAGTGCTGTCTCGTCTTATCCTGCAATGGCATTTCACCGCGATCAAGATAATGTTTGTCAATCAAATTTTAAGCACTCGTCATCACTTCACGCTAACGAAAGCAATGTTAAAATTTGATGTATTCTCATAGCAAGACATCTGAGCACTGGACATGGAGATATAGAGCGTAGAAGATAAATGTGTTATAAATATGTTGTATTTTACAAAGACAGCACACCAAAAGAATCAGATATAAAGCTAGTCATCGTAACGATATATTTAACAATATACACTATTAATTAATTTCAAAAGTAGACAGCGATATCACCTATTAATGTTATTATTTATTAAATATCAATGTACGATTTACAAGTTCGAATATATTTTATTTAAAACAATAATCATAAAAAAGCTGCAAAGTAAAATAAAAACTAATTAGGAAACGGGTATCGTCAGTAACTATATTAGTGTCCAAATTATGATTCAAATATCTTTGAACGCGAATCATTTTCAGGTTAGAAAAACTAAAGCACCTAAAATTTTCAAGTATGTCTTGGACATAGCCACATGTAGATATAAATTTAGTAGCTTTATAACAACACTTCAGCCGTTTATAATTATCGTGATTTGGTTCTAGCGGCCCGTCGCGTTACCGGGCATACGACAAGCGGACGTCTACGACAGAGTTATTCTTTAGCTGCCTATACTAATTAATTGATATTTATTTAATAGCTGAATAAATAAAATGACAATAAAAATAGTCCCCCTTCGAGTTTTTTAAACTTTATGTTATTTTTATAGACATTATAAAAGAAATTCAATATACATGCGATTAATAAATTTTTATCAATACCGTGCGCTTTAGACAAAATTTATATAAAAACAAAGCAATGAAAAGAATTGCTTCAATACCAAATAAGCATTTTTTGCTGTAGACATTTGTAAAGATATCAATGATTTGGCTAATTTTATGAGATAACGATGAGTGCGGATTTCGACAATGAATCAAAGGAATAAGAAGTCTATTGATTCACGTGTCATATTATAAATATATGAAGAATGATTGAATTACTGCAGTATTTTATATCAAAGATCATTGCGAAAATCCGCATACAAATATAAGATAACTCATAAATCACATTATCGTCATATTCTCTTTAGATTTTAATTACTCAAATGAAAACTGTGTTATTTATGAATGTTTTGCGAGAGAAGGAGACGAGAGATTCGCCTCTCTCGATTCCTCTTTCAAAAACATTTCTTCAGTTTCTCGTTTATCTCAGTTTGAAATATGTTGATGCAAAGCCGCCGGAATCGTTGGGTGACTGTTTTAAGTCAATATTCGAAATGTGCTGCTCGAAATTCAGTCCCGATTTCTGAAAAACACGACCATCATTAGTTCACAATCAATAAAACTAACAGAATGAATCAAATATGTTATCCTTATATTCATCCTTCGTTTCCTATATCCTAGATATGATAATAATAAGGTAAAAAATAATATTCGCATCAGAACTATATAGTTGCAACTCTTGCGTGATGCTGAAGTAGCTATCAACTATTTTGTATAATTCTTCAGTACAGTGGGTCCTCTACTTAAGCAGTTAATGCATTCCGAAGGATTCAGTGAAGTCAAAAACCGCATAAGTCGAGGAACACTTAAATTTTCATACATATTGAATGTGTAGAGTATTCACAGTTTCATGTCATGGGATAGTTAATCTCAGGTGCTTTTTTCCCCAAGTAATGCAGTGAAAACGGCGATTATGATACATCTTTTAATGACAATAATTTTTTTTTAATTTGTAATACATTCATCTGGTATTGCAATCCTCGTTTTGGACTCGGTAGAGTTACATTAACAGCAGTAGAGCAGTTCTTATAGTGATTGTTATTAAGTATCAATATTAATTCAACATCTGACACCGTCACCATTAGAGATTTAACCGATACATGAGAAATAAGACCCCATTTACACCTTCTCGTCATTGTCTGTGTCTTAAGCAATTCTTCCAAAATACAAATTTATTTTTTATTTTTATATAAAATATTACTGGTCGCCTAGACCAGTGCTTCGCAACCTTTTTCATTCCACGGCCCCCTAAATCTGAAAAAAAAATCTACAGCCTTCTTCAATACAAAACATGTTCTGCGGCGGCCCCCAGAGCAATTCCGCGGCCCCCAATCTGGGTAGCACTGGCCTAGACATAAATTTGAAATATTAGGATTAAATTCAAGAAGGACCTACCTAATTTTTCCCTTTCTTCCCCTTTTTCTTCCCAGAACTTTTGGGAGATTTCATGAAACCGGTAACTGAAAATAAGAAAAATGAACATATTATTGAAAAACAGAAACTTGTTGATACACACTGTTCAAAAAATTATTTATAAATTTGTAACTTTTTATACAATAATCTCGACTAATGGACTAAAAAAATTCTAAAAACTTTTAAAAAATCATATCGACCCGTAATAGGCAGACAATCGTGACCGACAATTTATAAATTTTACTGGAGATTTTTTTAAATTACTTTCGTAGTTAGAAAAAGGAATTCCTTAAATGCAGTTAGTAAATAGTAATATATCCTGATATTATAATAAATTTGTCTGACTACTTTCAGTTCTCTAAATCAATTTTCTCAACCGGGGTCCAGTTGAAACAAAGGATAACAAGTCAAAACACTAAAATGCACAGACCCTGAAAAATATCAGGCGAATAAGATAAGGCTCTAAAATAGTTGTCACTGACACCCTACGCGATATTGAACAATTATTGGTTTAAAATGCAATTTACTTAATTGTGTCGCTTAAGCTCTTTTGCCGATTATGGGACGATTTTGAAAGTTTTAAAATATGTTGGTATCTAGGAAAAAGTTGATGCTAGTTCCTCAGATTCCTCAGTTTCGCATAATCATTAATGAAGGGAGTCGGCGAGATAAAAGATGCTGGCAAGATGAGTAAATCTTTAATCTTACTTGTATTCAAATGAAATTGAGTGATGGAGATAACCGCAAGCCAATGCCAGGAAAGTATGCAATTTTTTCAAATAGAAAATCAACCAGAAAACATACACGAATTAGTGCCAATTAAAAAATATATGAAGCACTCACATTTATCAGCGACACTCTTTGCGCCTTCCGCAGTCGACTCTAAAGCGCTGTCCACCTCCTCGCCGACCTTTTTACTCAAACTCTTTGCATCTTCACCGACCTTATTTTTTGTGTCGTCGAGATCACTGGCGACTCCGCTCAACTTATCTCCCATTTGGTTTTTAAGGTTGCTTCCTTTCTCGCTTACGCCACTCATGAATCCGCCGATACCCTTTCCGATGGATTTTCCTTTTTCACTGGCACCTGTAGCCAAGCCGCCCAATTTTTCGCCAACGGCTTTACCTTGCTCAGATATGCCTTCAGACAGTTTCTCAGTCGTGTCGCCGATCTTTGCCCCGAATTCATCTCGCTTTTCACAGAATCCATCTGAAGCCTGATCAACCTTCTCGCCCAACTGTTTACTGAGGGAATCGCTTTGTTCTTTGATATTTCCACCGATACTTTCACCCTTGGCTGACAAATCACTGGACACTTCAGAGAATTTGTTACCAATGCTATCTTTTGCGGCACCAAATCCACTGGAGAGTTTTCCGAACTTCTCTTTTCCCTTAGAACTCAAGTCACCTGCGGCTTCCCCGATGTGATGGCTTAGATCGTCTCCTTTTTTACTTAGATCACTGGAAACCTCACCAAATTTATTGCTGATACCATCTTTAGCGGAGCTGAAGCCCTCAGAGATATCACCGAGCGTCTCTTGCCCCTTTGACGTTAAATTATCGGTCACTTCTCCCAACTGATGTGCAACATTGTCTCCGGTTTTACTTAGTCCGTCTGACATGTTGCTAAATTTATCTCCTAGATTATCTTTAGCGGCACCGAATCCACCAGAAATCTGACCGAGTTTTTCACTACCCTTGGCACTTAAATCGCTTGTCACTTCTCCGAACTGATGACTTAAATCATCCCCTGCTTTACCGATACCACTGGAAACATCGCTGAATTTATCCCCGATATTGTCTTTGGCGGAACCAAGACCGCTGGCCAGTTGTCCAAATTTCTCTTGACTCTTGGCACTCACATCACTTTTTACATCACCAAACTGCTGACTCACATTGTCACCAGTTTTGCCGATATCACTTGAAATTTCCCCAATTTTGTTGCCAATGCTGTCTTTTACTTCACCAAATCCAGTTGACAATTTTCCAAGCTTTTCTTTACCTTTAGAACTAATATCGCCTGTCATTTCTCCAAGTTGTTGACTCACATCATCTCCCGCCTTACTGAGACCGCTGGTGACATCACTGAACTTGTCACCGAGGTTGTCTTTGACGGCACTTAATCCACTTGATATTTTGCCAAACTGCTCTTGACCCTTTGCACTCAAGTCACCGGTCACTTCTCCAAAATGATGACTCATATTGTCTCCTGCTTGGCTGAGACCACTCGAGACGTTGCCGATCTTATCACCAAGATTGTCTTTGGCGGCACCAAATCCGCTGGAAATTTTTCCAAATTGATCTTTACCTTTGGCACTTAAATCTCCTGTGACTTCTCCAATTTGATGACCCAGATTACCTCCCGCTTCGCTTAAGCCGCTCGAGACATCGCTGAACTTATTTCCGAGATTGTCTTTAGCGGCACTGAATCCACTGGTCAACTTGCCGAATTGATCTTTACTTTTGGCACTCAAATCACCAGTAACTTCTCCAACTCGTTGACTCATGTTGTCTCCAGCTTGGCTGAGGCTACCTGAGACATCGCTGAACTTGTCACCGAGACTATCTTTGGCAGTGCCAAATCCACTTGATATTTTGCCAAATTGATCTTTACCCATAGCACTTAAATTGCCAGTAACTTCTCCAAGTTGTTGACTCATGTCATCTCCGGCTTGGTTGAGACTTCCTGATACATCACTAAACTTATTTCCGAGATTGTCTTTAGCGGCACCGAGCCCACTGGATATTTTGCCGAATTGATCTTTACCTTTGGCACTTAAATCACCTGTAACTTCTCCAAATTGATGACTCACGTCTTCACCTGCTCTGCTGAGACTACCCGACACACCACTAAATTTATCTCCAAGATTGTCTTTGGCAACACCAAATCCACTGGACAGTTGACCGAGCTTTTCACTACCTTTGGCACTTAAGTCACTGGTTACTTCTCCAAATTGGTGACCGATATCATCCCCTGCTTTACTGAAGCCACTGGAAACATCACTGAACTTATCGCCGAGACCGTCTTTAGCGGCTCCAAGCCCACTGGATATTTTGCCAAATTGATCTTTACCTTTGGCACTTAAATCGCCAGTAACTTCTCCAAATTGATGACTCATATCATCACCCACTTGGCTAATACCGCTCGAAACACTACTGAGCCTGTCACCAAGACTATCTTTGGCAGCGCCAATTCCACTTGATAATTTTCCGAATTGATCTTTACCATTGGCACTTAGAGCAACGGAAACTTCTCCAAATTGATGACTCACACCATCTCCTGCTTGGCCGAGACTACTGGAAACATCACTGAGCTTATCTCCAAGATTGTCTTTGGCGGCGCCAAATCCGCTGGATAATTGGCCAAGCTTTTCGTTGCCCTTGGCACTCAGATCACTAGTCGCATCTCCTAACTGCTTTGATAAATTGTCCTTTTTCTTCCCGAAATCGCTTGACACATCACCAAATTTGTTACTGAGGCTGTCTTTAGTTGAACTGAATCCACTGGACAGCTGATTGAATGCATCTTGGCCTTTACAGCTCAAGTCGCTAGTCACTTCTCCGACCCAATGGCTGACATTATCTCCGGCATTGCTCAGACTGCTGGAAATATTACCGAATTGATCCCCAATACTGTCTTTGGCGGCATCAATGCCACTAGACAACTGACCTAGCTTTTCATTACCCTTGGCACTCAAATCACTGGTCACTTCCCCGAACTGGTGACTCATATCGTTTCCGGCCGTACTGAGACCACTCGAGACATCACTGAACTTGTCTCCGAGCCCACTGGATATTTTACCAAATTGATCTTGACCCTTAGCACTTAAATCGCTAGTCATATCACCAAACTGTTGACTCAGATCATTACCCTTTTGGCTTACGTTTCCGGACATGTTCGTGAATTTTTGTCCGAGATCAGTTTTAGCCGCCCCAATATTATCCGAGAGCTTTCCAAATTGTTCTTCACCCTGTGAAGTTATATCTCCAGAAATTTTTCCGAACTGCTGGCTTAGATCTTCACTCTTTTGACTGAGACCTCCGGACAATTCATCATATTTACTAGCAGCACCGCTGGACATATCTTCAGCTTTCTGTCCGAGGTTTTCTTTTGCTGAGCCAAAACTGTCAGACAGTTTCCCAAACATATTCGATCCTTTAGCGCTTATATCTCCGGTAACTTTGCCAAGCTGTTGACTGAGATTTTCACCTTTCTGGCTAATATCTGTAGAAAATTCATCATATTTATCATCAAGACTATCTTTTTTATCACCAAAATCACTTGAAATGTCACTAAATCTTTTTTCAAGGTTTTGGGCACCGTCCTTCAAATTTCCTGATAGCTGACCGAACTTATTATCGACGCTTTTCTTTTTGTCGTTCAGAATGGACACTAAAGCGTCTTTTTGACCAGCTAAATTCGAAACTGTCTTATCGTAGTTGCCTTCGAAGCTTTCACTTAGATCTTTATATTTCTTATTTCCTTTCTCGGGTAGATCACACTTAATATGACCGACTTGTTCTTCGAGATCATCCTTGAAACTACCCATATTATCACCCAGATCTATGACGTTTCTGCTGAGTTTGTTTTCAAAATCGTCTCCATCCTTCTCGAAGCCATAAGATAAATCTTCCAGTTTGTTGGAACCTTCATTCAAAGTGTCATCGATATCTCCGCCAAACTCAGCCAACTTTTCTCTGAGTAACATTTCTTCTTGCTTTTTGAGAAGTTCGTCCATTTTGTTCGGTTTTCTCTTCATTTTAATACACGTCTCGTGTACTTCTTCCCTGGGATCTTCATCCACGACCAATTTTGTATTGTAAATCAAATCTTTCTCCTCTTCTCTCAGCTTTGGCTCAGCGAAGTTTGCAAACATGTCCTCAACTTTACCCAGAAGATCTTCCTGTATTATCTTCGGAGGAGACGGTGACCTGTCTTTACCTTTAGGAGAATCGTTAGGCTCGGGAGATTTGGATTTTTCCTTTTTGCCAGTATCCTTTTCAAACGATGGAAGTTTTCCCTTTTTACCTATATCTGGAGTTGGCAATTTTCCCTTCTTGCTATCTTTAATATCAAGAGAAGATTTTCCTGTCTTATCCTTAATGTCAGGAGAAGGTGATTTTCCTTTCTTACCGAAATCTTTAATATCGGGTGATGGAGATTTACCTTTTTTGCTATTATCTTTGATGTCTGGAGATGGCGATTTACCCTTTTTAGCAATATCGGGTGATTGAGATTTTCCCTTCTTTCCAATATCACTGATCAGATCAGGAGACGGCGCACTGCCTTTTCCCTTTTGAGCAATATCGATGTCCAATTTGATGGGCAGTTTAGATTCAGGTGTTGGGGATTTTCTTCTGGGCTTTTCGATGGTCACAGTGGTGGTTGTTTTGTCATCGTCAGAATCGAAAATTTCCAAGGATTGTCTCGCAGGTTTCGGAGGAGGACCCCGGTTATCGGTTTCAGAGTCGCTGCCGTTTTGGATCACTAAAAAATAAAATGAAACAAATTGAGAAAATTAGTCACAGAAAAATTTACAAAAACATAATTCCCTGTCGAGAAAGATTCGCTTACATTTTCCGGTAATTTGTCCATTAGCTTTGGCTTCTTTGTTGAGTAGATCTTTGATAGGTTTGGCTCCTTTAGCGTCTTTAGCTCCGGATGCCTACAATAAGAGATATTATTAATAAATTGTAATTTTTACAAACAATGAAAACTAAATGTGCTAATAAATATATCACAATAGATATCAGATGTTTGAGATCAAGCATACCTTTCCATTAATTTGCCTGTCGGGCCTGTCATAGTCTTCGGGATCGATCTCAATGTGACGAGGAAGCGAAAGAACTCCGTGACGGCCGAGAGAGTCACCCCAGTGACCACTCAATTCGTCATTCAATGCGTCAAAGCCTAAAAATATAAATTCAATAAATTTGGGGTCTGTGGATGAGCGATCGATGCTGTTAGCTTCGGTGGCGGTGCTCAAAGTCCAAATCCTAGAATGGAAACTTTCCTAAATTGATTTATAGATGTCTACGATGCCTAAAATTACCTTCCAATCTTGCGATCTTAAAAATGGGACATAGAAACAGAGACTAGCTAACCACCAGTCCTGTCTTGCCCTGGCTTTGTCCTCCTACCGCCTACTTTCTTCAAAAATGAGGAACTGACTCACAAGCAGCTCTAATAGAAAAACTTCATTAAGAGTATATAAATTCCGAATTGGGAGAGTACACAGTCAAAAAAAGATAATAAATGGATACAATTCAGAAGTTATTCTATAACCAATTTCTCTCTGACTGTATTTTACAATTTATCAAGACAATGTAAACTTAGTCGCATTTTTCAAGTTTCTGAGACTTACCTGATTGATCAAGATTCAAACAATCAAGGTGTGATTTGGCAGCCCTCGGAGCCACAGCACGGGGAAGTTGAACATCCAAGGCACATGAAGCAGCACAGGCCACTTCTCCGCGAGATGCCTATTGCCAAACATTAACATTATCAACATAATTTTACATTTTTGGTTAACAATCCAATACTATACTGCAATCAGAGATTCCAACGAAAAAATCCCATTATGCCATGATAATTTTTACTCGGACACTATCTGTGGATAAAAGCATTGTGCGACCATCTAAAACCTGTCTACGGTCAGGTTACTGTGAATATATTTTTATTGTAAATACAACGAAAAATGAATATGAAAAAATGCTAGTGGGAGTGATAGGCAAGTTATTTTCTTGGTCAAAGAAAAAGATGCAGAAGCTATTTCATGACAATTTTAGGCTCTAAAATATGTTGTGTTACTAGACACTGATTTAATGCAAATCATAAATGAATCGCAAAAATGTGTAAAAAAATATATTCATAAAATGTACCTTCGGTTCCGTCATGAAATAAATCCTGGCGGCTGCAAGATCTTCAGGATCCTTAACTCGTACGGAGAACTCGCATCTGTTGTCTTTGAACGCCTGGAAAAAAGATGTTCTTATTTGATGCAGTTCAATATATACATAAGAGTGAATATTGAATAAAATTGGTATTTGTTATTATCTATATACATTATTATACATACAATCGTGAGTTGAAATCATCTATCTCCATAATTTTAGCGTTCAAGAGAATGGTCGAGACATGGTTTGATTAATTTTCTTCCAATGACACATCTATGGTTATAGCTGAGATTCCCATCATTCAAAGCAAATAAAAATAAACAGAATTTACGCAATGTTTTTTCTAGGACATTTTTTCAATAGCATTTTATCGCTGAAATAATATACATATGTGATATCTGTATTTGGTTACATAGAAAGTATTCCAGACTTTCAAACTCTACAGCTAAAAGAATAGAGAAATTGAAAGCATTTATACAGAGAATTCACAGATAGCAGCGGTTTAAAATAATGTTTAGTTTTCGTCTAGTCAAATATATTTTATTTCTCTGAGATTTTTGCAGTTATTTCGGTACAGTTATGGTTTTTTTGAGAATAGTTGAGCATATCAATGTTTTCATTGGCCACTTTTAGGGTGTTCACTGTATTTTTTTTTGTTTTTTTAAATTCATGTCCGCTTCCAACGTGGAGCACATGGTCTCTTAATGGAGGTATTTCAACAGAAGTTTTTTCTATGAAGACTGTTACTCAGTCGCTCAACCTTTCTTTTTTAATAAGATTAGTAGGGATAGAAGGGTAAGGCTAGGACAGGAATAGTTGTTGACTAATCACTCTCGCTACGCCCAGTTATTAAAGGATCGGATTTTGTGGGAGGGAATTTTTAGACACCACAAACACCCATGCCTTTGAACAGAAATTGAAAAATCAATCGAAAAAATGCTGTTTATACTGGGACTCGAGCCCGTGAGATCTCTGGCATGGAAGTCCACAGCGCTAACCGCTGCACCACAGGACCCATAACTGTCAATACTTGATGGAAAGGCATCATAAGAAAAAAAAAAACTCATACGGTTTCGCTCATGATGAGCATTAAACTGATGAAACCGGTCCTGATCTTATTAAATAAAACTGTAATTGTACATCATGATCGATTATACATTTGGCATATTTTCAGACATCGACACTTCGACACATAGAATAAAATGAATTATTTGAGCAGACATACATCAAATTTGAAATTGAGCTGCGTTCCAGCTTTGGTGACGGGTACTAGATTACCAGAGAACTCTAAATAGAGACTCTTTGAGTCGAGAAGTGACACTGGCGATGATTGAGCAATCTCCGTATAATGTTCCTGAAAGTAAAAAAAATAGATTGTAAAATAACACAATTACACTTAAAAATAAAAATATTTACTTGGGTGAAAGCAATAATAATTCATAATCCATTGTTGATTTTCAATAAAATTCATAAATATTTAAGGTACCTGTTCCATCAGGGTTTTGCCGAGTTGTTGGTCAGTCAAGCAGAGAACAAGCAGCCTTCCTTCGAGGGCGTCAACCCGTTTGCCAAGGACAACTAACCTGGCTTCGAATGGAACCAGCAGCATCTCTCTGAAACAATCACATTGCACATTAAATACGTAAGAAACAACCAGAGAACTTGAATAATCCAGTATAGTAAGAAAATTAGTAGAAACTGATGGAATAGACTCACTTGTAAAGCTCTGTGGCCATCTTTGTAGCATCTGTGATGTTGCGACAATCCATTAACCAGAACCTACAGCAAAAAACAAGCACATTTATTTAAAAACAATGGAGCAGATAACCCTCGCTCCTCACACATGTTCAATTCTAAGGCTTATGATATTATTATTTTTGGTATGTTCTTTCGGTCTAAAAAAGAACATAGCTCATTTATATTTCTTTTATTTTACAAACTTTATTTTGCGACAGGAGTTAAATAAGTGAATTAGTAGAGCGTGTGAATCGATTGCCGTCACAACAAACATTAATCGCAGAAATGACGCAATGAGTTTAAAATGGAGCGCTGCATAATGAATACATTTGATGAAAAGGAAGAAAAGGCATAAACTGACCAAAGGCAATAAAACAGGATTCAAGTACAATAAATAAAATTGAAAAATTACGAGGTAAGTCCCAATAGAGATATAATCTATGACTAAAGTAGAATTATATCTCGCAAATCAAATCTCAATTGGTAAATCATATTGCGAGTGTCATGTGTATTGTACCTGGCAGAAACAGTAGTGGTGAAGCTGACGCAGTCCCCGACTTGAGTGAGGGGAGTCGATCCGGTGACATCTTCCCAGACAGCGCTCGCCTGACCGCCCATTATTGAACACAAGAGGCGTAAGGTGCTGCCGCTGCCGGTGCCAGTCTGGAGAAACCAAAATACAATGTTGAATATAAAACGTACATAACTATAAAATTTTCATCTGACTACATATAACATGCCACGTGGCTAATAAAACTCTTCGGCGTAAATTTTTCTAATGTGTTTTCTCCTTTAAAAATTAAAAAATCTGGAGTTGATCTCATGATTTAAATAAATATCTGATAACTTTGCCATATTAGTTGTAACGCCAATAAAAACGTATTTCAAAGTGCAAATATGTATGAAAATAGTAACTTTAACGATATGTTCAGTAGTATTTTACCTGATTTTGCTGGGCTGTCGGAGGTAGTGGCATGGTCAACGTAATACTCCTGTGGAACTTGCGTCTCCTCGGTTCGACGGTGAGTACGGGACTGGCGGAAGCTGCGCGACCGAGAGCCCTCTGTACGAGAGCTGCGGGAGCAGCCTGGGCTTGAAGTCCGACTCGAATTCGCTTCGTGAGAGCTTGGGCAGGGAATAAGGCTTGTACCTGACGAGCGATAATAAAATTATTCTTTTAATTTATTCAGTTCAAAAATCTAATTTTAGTAGTCTAGTCTAGATATTTTACGATGACACCTATTTTATAGTAACATTGTCAAATAAAAAATTGTGTTCAATTTTACCTGCGGAATAGCACTCGATGAGATGGTACCACCTTCGGGTCCGATGATGTGCATTTCTTGTCTCACTCGAGAGACTACAGCAAAGTATTGTGGGAAGTCGCAAGTCACAACGCGTGCAATCTTGCCTCCTCCGGATTCACCTTCCAGCTTGTCTTTCGCTAGAGCTTCCTACAAAATAAATATTTCATAAAGCACTCTACTAATCATCTCTAAACAATAGATACAAATGCTTCACATAGTCATGGTTGCTATCAATTCTCATTCGAAATTAAACAATTATTGTTTCAGAACCCATAAAAGGACAGATAACTTTTTTATACTAATTCCCCACAAGTATTATCAACTGATTTCACCCATATCAAGAATTGTCAATTAACACCTTAAAAGTGATAAAATAATGTTCATGCACATGATTTGAAAGAATTGATATTATGCGGTTACCTGAATCATCTGGTTATCATTGTTATGCAAATAGTGATCGTGCCATGTCTCTCCTGTATCGGAGCGCAGAATAACGAGTTCTCGTTCACGGCACGCTGAAGTGAATGATGGTACTTCGAGAACCACGGGACTGGAACATTCAATAAAAAAAATTACAAAGCGAACATTTTGGCTAAAAGAAAATCTTATTTGAAACAAGAGAGTTTTTCTTATTATTGACAATTTCATGCTGTCTTTACACTTGGTGAACGAGGTTTTAGCCTCTATTGCTTGGCTCTGAAACTCTGCTTATTAATGGCAATATGGAATTTAAGAGAATTTCGATTATTTTTCAATTCAACATGTTCATTTGTCAGTTAGGGAGTGGGTATGCTCGTAATGTTTTTTCATCTGGAATTGAACCCGAGTGGATCTGCTGCATACTTCTCGAGTGACTTGAAATCAATTATTTATAAAGCAAGTTATTGAAGTTATACTTCTTTAGGCGCGTTACGCAAAAATGATGAGTGTAATTTTAAGATGCGCGCGCATCACCGTCACACAAAATTCACCAGTTGGACAGTATTCGAGTATTCAGTAGTATAAAACAGTATACGGAAACTGATCTGAAAAATATTGTGATAAAACGAATTTATACATTACGGTTTTATACAAGCTGGAATAATAGTGAGATCAAGAGTACAAAACCGTATACGTAACGGCTGTAACAAACGGCGTTGATTATGAAATTATTTATATCGTACTGTTATATACAATCGATAGATTTCGCAAACAGAATATTATTTGAAAAGTGAACGGAATATCAAACATGGCGTAGATATACTTTGTATCTGGCATTTGAAAGGAAATGAACAAAAACAACGAAAAATATACTTTTAATTAACATTTTAAATAGAAAATATGTTTTATATTGTAGAATATTATTGAAGTTATACTTGTATAGTACTATTAATAGTATATTCAATTTCTATTCCAGTTTTCAAGATGGGTAAAACAAATGCAATTAAAAATTGTTTTTTAATGATGCCAAAGAAGTATAACTTCTGACGCGCGTACATTTTTATATGACTTAATAGTATGTTTCGATAAAGAAATATTTCAAGCCTGTAAAAAAATCATTTATGAGATTCTGAGACGGATAATAACTATTGATGCTTCCAGATTACAGAGAATATAAAAATATTTTATTTCTACGAAAATATTGCGGTGTGAAATATGACTAAGCTGATTCAATCTTGAGGTAACAAGTGGAACAGTGGAATCTGGTGGAACTGATTTATCTTTTTTAAAATAAATGCAAATACTATAGATCAGAGTTACACTGTATATACTAATCTTAATGATTGGAAAAAAAACTGAAAACATACCTGAGGAATGCAGCCTGCGGCGGTGCTAGCTGTAGAAGTCTGGCAGCGAGAGCTTCTCCTTCCATCAACGGCGGAGGGTGTGCTGGGGCTCGTCTCGCATGGCGACAAGTGATGCGTGTGGGCTGTGAAACGGCACCGGCTGGAGCTACCACGGCTAGACCGGCGCGGCGCGCTGAACGCATGGCTCCTCCCCGAGCGTCCACCACAAATGATGCCAAGAATCTGAAATACGACAGTGTTCTCAATGTTGATTCAAAATACAAGATACAGACGGTCATTGACTTTCGTACTTAATTTTGTATGAATGTAAAAAAAAAAAGGAGCGCAGTGTAAAATAAAATATCGATAGAGTTCATAGCATGATGTTTTTATCAAAAGGTGCTCGAGATGTTCATTCTCTTTTGGGATAACATTTTTAAAGATGGTTGAAAAAATTTATCGCCTGATTTTCATTATTTTCATCATATTAACATATATCGCTAAAAAGTAGCTATCACTATTTGGTAAATATACTGTGGGGCAAGTAGTATTAGAAGAAGAACACAACATTATAACATTCGTAAATAAAATTCTAAATTATAACTAATAAACGAAAACTCAAATTGTTTAAAAGTCGAGGACTACTTGCACGCTAACGTTCATCTGACTAATATTCATCGTTATCGAATCGAATTATGAAATATTCTTTTGCTACTCTCACCCAATGTGTAACGGTTCCCTATCGACGCTGACATTGTTAGCTGAGGCGAGTAGCGGAGGAGCAGAGTCGACAACCTCTCGACTCCTTTCGGCTTCTCTCATGTAGCGATACTGTTGCTGCTGTTGAGCTGGACATTCCACTTCACCTGAAAACAAACAATACATATTATAAGAAATACAACCACTGTTACACTTGATGAGAATTCATATATATATAATAACATACTATGCACGTTTGGAGCAATAAATACATCACTAGTGGAATAAGGGAATGAAATTATTGGCCTATATAACCAGAGCGGCTACACTCGTGCGCTATCTAGTAGTTCATACAGCACATTCGCAAGATATTAAGCCAGTGATATTGATAAATATTGATTGTTTGCAAAAGTTTGTATATTAAATATATATATTGTGATATATTCGGAAAACTATTTCTAAAAATACGTCATGTCACTGGTTTTTACGCTTACCTCCTTCATCTTCCGAATCACTCATAAATGTATCCTGCATCACTTCTGGTGCGGCAACACGGTATCGTCCTTCAGGACCACCACCTGGAAAGATGAGAAATTAAGCATAAATAAACAATTCAACAAACAAGGATTCAAATAAAATACACGGAAAATAAGAATACAATCAGTAAACCTCTACTGCTGTGAAAATATACTAGTGATTTTTAACTCTATCACATAATATGCACCTCGAATAAAACTTGTTATTTTCACTCTACGTTTTTGTTTTACTTTTTTATTAATATTTGTAATATCTGTAATAACACATACTCAATAGAAAGAGTGAAACAATACCTGTGTCTCCCGCAGCTTGACTGACTGTGTGTTCGGTAACAGGACGAAGAGCTTCAACTACTCCGATGTAACCCAAACGATCAGCAACTCCGCAAGCTGTTTGACCAGTCTAAAAAAAAATAGAACATAAAGTTAACTTACCAACTCAACTCATAAAGTTTTACTTACATGACTGACAGTTAAATAATATTCTTTGAAATTATTCGGAAGTAAATATTTACATTTGTGACTGCATTGGGATCGGCCTTGTTCTTGAGTAGCATGTGGATGACCAATGTGTGTCCTTGCTGCGCTGCCTGGTGCAATGGTGTGTACCTAAAATTAAAAATAAATTAGTCTGCACAAAAAAGGTATGTGAAAATTGTATGTATTCTGCAAAGTTGACGTTTGATTCTAAATACTGAGTATAAAAACGAAGTAGCTTTTATTGCAATATTGCAATATTGCAGTATCATATTCTAAAACAAAATTATTGCTGAATGTGATTTCAGACAACAATAATAATAATTGGAAATTGAAGAATAGATCTCACCCAATACTTGTGTTGGCATGCACGTCGGCCCCCTTCTCCAGCAACAGCCTGACGACGGCGTGCTGTCCAAAATGACTAGCCACGTGGAGCGGAGTGTAGCCGTCGTGTGTGCGTGCATCGATTGTTGCGCCAGCGTTTAATAGAGCGGCGGCAGCATTAGCGCGGCCTTCTTGCGCAGCCAAATGCAGGGGAGTCAGACCTGGCGGAGAAAAATCAAAGTGGTATTATGATGATTTTATCAAAATGAATTATTTAAACCAAAGCTATGTTTGAACAAGGCAGAAATTATATTAGATGCAATATAGATCATGAATATCTTACAAAGAATAGTCACTGTTAATGCATTTGTATGAAGTCAAGACCTACATACCCTTGAATATAACTGGATCAATATTACATGACATATCGAATATTGAAGTCTTATACGGTGTGACTAGCACGGCAATAAAGAAATGACACTTATTTAAAATCAATATATTTGTTCCAGCCGGAATTCAACCGTGCGATATTCTCAGTCTGGGAATGAACTAAAAATGTACTTCTTTATTTATTAACCTATGATAGGTTAATAAATTTACTTACCATTGTTAGCCTGCTCATTGACACTGGCTTGTCGATCGAGAAGCATCTCAACGCAATCTCCGTGGCCTTCTTGAGCCGCCATGTGCAAAGCTGTGAAGCCAGCTTTAGATTTCACCGAAGGATCGGCACCTGAAATATAAGAAAGAAATCAGTCGAGATGACTTAAAATATTAATAAAGCATCCTAGAGCACAAAAACATATCCTTTGCCTATTAAATATTATACAGTATTTATTCTTAAAGAATTCAAAGATTTCTTAGTTGTATACCGATGGTCCCTAGCAAAAGTATTGTAAATGTATATTTGTCACTTTTGAGTTACACTATTCTTCGAGTGTAATTTAGTGCCTTCTATCATCGAGCAAGTTTTGTGACTGGCATTAATTAAATTCAACCATAAAACGGTTTTGCTAGGGACTATCGATATAATAATTTTTTTTGAGAACTTCAATGTGACTATAAACACAATTTCGTCATGAAAAGGTTTTCATGTTGATTTATGAAATGAAGATATTTTTGTTTAACTGTTGTTTAACTTAATAACATTAATCTATTTAACATACCACTTTTATGATGTTAACTGTCAATTCTTCGTGGAAAGATATTTTATATAACGTCGCTAATTTTCTACAAGCATGTATCTCAACTTGTCGTCAGTTTTGAGTTATTCGATGTAATGAATTCAGAATATCAATAAACAAATATTTCTTTAACTCATATCCAAAAAAATATATATTTCTTGCTTTATTTTACCTATTACAAAAATAAAATAATTTGGCAAAGAATATGGTCATGGTTAGCATAAAAAAGGGGATGGCATGGATGGAAACATCTTTGCTTCCTTTCTTATTGACTTCCCCACATATATTCAGGAAAAAACCATTGCAGTGGTGTTATATAGCGATAGCGATCGTGGTAGAATAAAGTTAATTTATGTGTCTCCTGAAAGCTTATACTTTTTGAGATATGAGATTGCAGGAAATTACCGACGATATTAAAAAAAAAACAAAGCAAAATTCTTTTATACATTTTATACAGTTGATGTTCGGAAGTTGATAATGTGTAACCCAGAATCGTGTAAAAGTTAACAACTTATATATCGTAAAGTATATTTTTATCAATAAATTCTGTTACATAAATATATTAGCATTTTCTAATAAATAAAAAGATTGTTTCACCATTTCAACAAAGTAGTTTTTATTATTTTCAACACTTTTTATTAATTTTTTAATGTTGTGAAAATAGAGGATACGCAAAGTCAACTACTGACCATTGCAATAATCAAATTTGTAATACCTGTATTAGATTAAAAAAATCTTTTCCTTCTTTGAGTTTGAAATAAATAATAGCAGGCACACAAATATGTAAAATTGATATTCATAGTAATTCATACAATTAAATTTCTTTTGCATGATAAGCGTTCTGAAAAGCAACTTAAGTGGATTTCCTAAAAGCTATGTTCCAATGGGTACTCTGTAAAAGTACTGATGGTGAATAATGTATTTTACCGTGTTCCAAGAGTGCGAAGGCAATGTCTGGATGATTGTGCTTGCACGCCACGTGAAGTGCCGAGTGGCCGTTCTTTGCCAAAGAGTGAGGGGATGCACCTGATGATTCAGCGACAGCAAAAAAAAAACACACACACAAGGCATGTTAGAGAACAAATCGTTACAAAATATTAGGTGACAAAAATCACAAGTCTTGTTACGTTACAGTATAACTTCACTACAACAAAAAATTCACTACTGATGTTTCATATCGGAGTTATTTTTTGAATTCTCACAAATATTGAATCTTCTTTAGTCCAGTAACCTTGAATTATATATTATATGTTTATATGTTATTATGTTAACACTCAAGACCCCGGCCCCGCACTAAGGCGGAAATGGTCGTTATCCGTTAAACCCCGGCCCTGCGCTAGTGCGGGTTTACACATGTGGGCGTATAATCGGTATCCGTTAAGGCAAAACTAATTTATTTCGGGTTTTTGTTTTTTTATGCTACTCAAGAGGGTTTGCTGCGTATAAGTATTTTTTTTGTGTCGATTTATCTTATCATTTATGGGTGAAAATGACTTTTGAAATAACATTTTAAAAAAAGTACATATAATACGTCAACGCAAACAAATATTACACAGTTAGAGATTTTCTGGATGCCGTAAAAATCAAACAATTAAGAGTCATAATGTATTGCTTCACATGTTTATGGGCATTTACTTTAATTACGCGTGTCAATTTTTTATTATTTTCGGTTCTTTTCAATGATGTCAACATCAGTGAAATTATGCATTTTTATCGCGTCACATACTCGTTCACAAGACCATTCATTGTTTATTTTCATAGGTACAGCTCTTTGCTTCCGAGCCCTTTTTGTTTTAAAGAAATGTGTTGATTAAATAAAAAGATGATTTTTTAAAGAAAAAACGCGCGAATCCAGCTGCATGTGCGAAATGTGCGGGTTTAAGCGTAACTTTGTCGCAAAACTGCCGGTTGCTTTAGTGTCAACTTATTCATATTAATACTAAAGAATTCTAATGTCACTATTTGCCAATTATCTATATGACAGGCTTCTTTAATATGTTCACTGTTCTTTAAAATACGCCAACATTGATCTCGCTATAAAGAAATCCTGATAGTTTATCGTACCTTTTTACACAACCTAACTGTACGAATTTCGTAGTAACACTGACCCGGTGTAATGTGCTAGTGTTGTATTTATGAATATTCAACAGGGTTCAAGTTATTTTGTTTAATAATAACTATTTTAAGATGTATTGCTACCGGGTACAGGGTTGGTAGTCAACGTGTTCGCTGAACATCAAATGCAAATTTCATAAGATGTCTGCGATTTATCGAATAAAATATTAGTTATTAACATAATTACATAGACTATTACATTTTTTATTAGAAACTGGGACTACTAAGAACTGTTAACAACCTTGTAATGGCGCTCAAAAAATAAATAACGCATGGATTAAATAAAAACTGCATAACATTTAAAATAATGTCATTTCATGCAGTGATGAATAGTCTTATATAATAACAACTGTAAGTGAATGATTTAAAATGATAGAAATATTCACGATTCATATTTACCTTTGTCTAACAAGAGCAGGGCAATGTCAGGGTGGCCGTAATAGGTTGCCATGTGCAGTGGCGTAATGTTGTTCTTTCCTTGGGCGTCAGCCACGGCACCATGTCTCAAGAGCAAGCGAGCCACTGCACCTCGGCCATATTTCCCAGCCAAGTGAAGAGGAGTGAAGTTTTTACGAGTCTCAGAAGCTGCAGATGCACCTTGTTCCAGCAAAATTGCGGCTACTTCTTCTTTGCCTAGTGGGAAAAGATTCAAAGACGTTTCATACATTGAAGATACGTTTTCTTTTATTATATTTTTTTTTTTTTTTCAAAAATGGTGGACAAAGTTTCAATTGGTAAAACTTGGTGATCGTGAAATACCTTCTTTAGCTGCAATGTGTAATGGTGTATAGGCGTCTTTAGTTCTCGCCTCAACAACTGCTCCATGCTGCAGAAGAAGAGATGCAATGTCTGCGTGTCCCAAACGAGCTGCCACGTGCAAAGCTGTTTGCTCTTCACGTGCCCTCGCGTCAACCTTTGATGCGTAAAAAAATATTATTTACAAAAATCCACATGGCAGAAGCTATATAAATGTATGATAATGTGGATGATAACATTATGTAATTAAGCCACAGTCTTCTGAAAAAGTTTTGAATAACATGACAAAATCTGAGTAACATTAAATAATATACCTGAGCCCCATTTCTCAGCAGCACCCTGATCAAATCAGTTTGCTGTGCTCTGGCGGCAAGATGCAATGGAGTCTCTCCTCTCGCTGTGGCTCGATCGGCTGGCGCACCTTGCTGCACTAGGTGTATGGCAACATTTAGGCAGCCCATGAATGCAGCCACGTGTAGAGGTGTCAATCCTGATTCTGTGGTTGCGGATATATCTAAAAAAAAGTCATACTTACTTAAACAACTGACCACCGTTAAGCAAGGCTTTAAGAGAATTCCAAATATAATATATTAAAATCAACGTAATAGTGTAATATAAACAAATAACTAAGCTGTTGAGAAATAAGAGAGTAATGATGATTTTTAACAACAAAAGTATAATAGTTTGTTCAGGTAAATGTCGCTGACACCTTTAAATCTATAAATCCATCTTGACAGAAGGGGAAGAGGTTAAATATGTTCCGCAAAAAAAAGTATACATTGATATTTGCAAAGTTTTTTGTGGTTCTAGTATTTTAAATAAAAATTACTTACTGGCACCATATTTAAGGAGTAATTCAACAACACGCAAACGATTTTTCTTGCATGCAATGTGTAGCGGAGTGAATCCATTGAGTGCTCTTGCGTTGGCATCGGCATTTTTGTCCAGAAGTAGTTTTGCCACCTGCAAAAATAAGTACATTATTGCTTCGAGCCTATGAAATGAATATAGACTTTGCAATAATAAAAAATGATTGCCTAATAGAAATAAGGTTACATTTATCTATTGAACTAACCTTCACATGTCCACAATGTGCAGCAACATGCAGGGCTGTCAGGTAATCAACGGTGACATCATCAATCGGAGCGCCGGCTGCTAATAGGGCTTTCGCAACTTCAACGTGTTCTCCTTGCACTGACATGTGTAGTGGAGTAAGACCATTCTATAAATATAAATATTACTTTATTTCATACAAGTATAAGGTGAATACAATTTTATTGTATTTGTAAAATTATCAGTTAAAAATCACCTTGGTCTTGCAGGCGATAGGTGCCCCCTGCTGCAGCAATCGTGCAACAACAGTTGTGTGTCCTGATCTTGCAGCGCAGTGAAGAGGAGTGAGACCGTCCCGGGTCACTGCGCCAATATTTGCACCTACATAAAACAATCAGAAAATATTTAATGAATTTTCACTCTATTTATACCGCCTGTTTTAGATGTACAAATGACAATCCCAAGAGAAAGACCTGAACAAAAACAAACATACCATTGTCTATGAGCATATCAACCATAGCGGCCTGGCCCCACTTGCTGGCCACGTGTAGAGGGGTGATGCTGTGTTTGGCTGCGTGATTTACATCAGCGCCTCTTCCTCTTAATACGCCGGCGACTCCAGTGTTACCGTAGTGCGCCGCTATGTGAAGAGGTGTGAAGCCTGATTTACTGCACGCATCTGGATTGTGGTCATTCTAGAATGATAAAAAAACAAATAAAAAGAAAGCAATAAAAAAAAAAGATATTAATACTTTTGTGTTGAATGCTCTATTTTATGAGGAATAGATTTGTTTATAAAACCATTTAAGGCATAGTTGGTAGTGAGGTAATGTTTTGTAACTTATTTCCTGTGTGAGTAAACCAAATTGCCAATATTTGAAATAAAATCAGTAATTATTTAATGCAATCAAATTTGTACAGAAGATATACGCAACATAGAAATTTATGTAAGCACTCGTTATGAATGGGCTGAAAAAAAGATTGGTGTCCAAATTATCTACTACTATCTACTGAGACACTTGGGTTCTTATACATTTTTTACCTCAAGTAATAATGTGGCCGCTTTAACGTCGTCTTTTTTAGCAGCAATATGTAAAGCAGGCAGCCGAACTTTGCCCCGCGTGTCGGCCTCTAGAAGCTCAGCCACCACCCGTTCGTGTCCCTGCTGCATGGCTACAGCGAGGGGGGTGAAGCCGTCCTGTAAAAAAAACATTGAACATGTGAATATAAAAATTTAACCAATTATCATCGTGATAACACCAATGTTTCCTCAAGATGAAAGGTTAGCTAGATGTTGTTATAAAAAAGTTTTTTTGCTTTGCAGAATTAAAATTGTTATCATTTGAGAATGTCTAATACATGTGTATTAAAAAACATTAAAAATAACAGAATTCATTTTATTTTACATAAAATAAAATTGAGCGTGAGGGAATGGTGGTCCACACTTTTTTAAAGGTCTTTGTTTGTTTCAACTCCTATGGTCCTGGTCGCTAATTATTAATCAGTTGATGTATATTTGATTTTTGGACTAGGTATGAATCGTTTGATAATTGTATTCAAAATTAATTAGACTTGAAGTTGTATTGCATTATATTTAGATTTTGATGCAATTACAAAAATTAGTCATTCAATTGTAAGCTGTCTTTCCCACTCTGGTACAGACTATTATTATCTTTAATCAAAAAATCTGCGGCCGCCAACAAAACTATAAATTTGAAGAATAACGTAGGCTTGATTGAATTAAAACCATAGATTTTCAAGGAAGAGGAGAGAGTCATTTCACAAAAACTCTTAACACAGTTGTCACTGTTTAGATACCTAAAACCTCAATCTAATAATCACAGTGATCGATGCTGTGACTCATATCGGTAATTAGATCAGAAATCTAAAAGAGCGAAAACGAAGAATCAACGTGAAGGCCAAACAGTTAGTGAATAATGGCAAATTGCCAACATATAAAATGCCGTATGACATGTTCGCACACTCCTGCCGCCCACCGCCCAATTGGACATCATTAGTCAAACTTTAAAATCATTTTTGTGAAAACACATCACATAAGTAAGTAACTATGCACTTATTGTGCTTTTGCGTTTCTGTTCGACAGGAAGGACAAATAAAATAGATCATGAGATAATGCTCCAGTTTCAGATCCAGGTGTTTTGAAGCTCTAGATCAGAGGTGGGGAACCTTTTCTTCTCTAAAGGCCGCATTCATTTTTCTGATTCGACATAAGGCCGCAGTAAACATAGAACGGGATTGATTAATATTCAATCCCTTACCCTACTTTTCCTCGCTATACTTTTTTCCCAGATATCTCCAAACCTCGTTTTTTTTAGCTCACCGAGGAATTTGAAATCCTCACTTTGCTATACTTTTTCGCCAGATATCTCCAAACCTCGTTTTTCCAGAATTGGCCAGAAGGCCGCACCAGAGTGACCAAAAGGCCGCGGGTTTCCTACCTCTGCTCTAGATGCTCCTGTACCAATTTATGATCAAAACAATATACATTTAAATAATATGGAGCATATGGTCTCTGTAATAGAGCATCTCAACAGATTTTTTAATATGAAAACTGGTTCTTATCCAGTTGCTAAATCATTTTGTATTTTCCCCCTTCACGCATTCATTTAATAAAAGTAGACGTAAATTTACCTCTGTCGCAAGAGCCTGACTGGCCCCTTTGGCCAATAAGAGCCTGACACAAGGCGCATGGCCCTCCTGCGCGGCCATGTAAAGAGGCGTGAACCCTGCCAGGCTTTGAGCGTCAGGCGCGGCATTCGCAGCAAGCAACGCACGGGCTGCAGGTTCCTGTCCTGCCAATGCGGCAATGTGTAGGGCTGTGTTTCCTGTTATTGAAAATATACTCATTAATAATATTACTTAAACCAAGGGTTTTAAGCCATACTGCGGTAACAGGTGTATTTGTGATTTAAGATAAAAGTGACAGGCGCACTGCGGAATTCTACAAAAATAAGATTTGAGTTCTTTGTTAAATTTTTACTAGTGTGAATCTAAAAAAAATTTGCAAAGCAACATAAATATGTTGACTTATTTACGATTTCAATAAACAATAGTATTGAATAATACTGTTATGACTATATTAGGGATTGTTTCATTGTTTAATACTTTGTAGCAGGCAGATCAGAATAGTTATTTGTAGCAGACATAGGGTTAAGAGCCCCTGACTTAAAGCAATATGTTATTACAATGTGTGGATTTTTTTACTTCTTTAGTTTTGGCTTTGGAATTTTATAGACGTAAATATCTATGGATAGTTTTTGTAGATTCAGGGCGAGTGAAGTTTCATGTTTCAAGATAGTGACATCTATTTACCCTTTATGGCAGTGGTTTCCAACCTTTATGTTACTGCGCCTCCCTTTCAAGCAAAAAACATCTTCGCGCCTCCCCATCCTTTATTTCATATAATAATAGACACGTTATAAAGGGTAAATACATATTTTGGACTTTTCGCGCCTCCCTTTGCAATAGTCCATGCCTCCCCAGGAAGGCACACCTCCCAGGTTAGAAATCGCTGCTTTATGGGGTTTGTGTGCACATCTATTTCTATTCTGACATTTTTATTTAATTATCGTGATTTCTTCACACCTGCCTGATGAAATCGATAAACATTAAGTAAAACTTTCTAAATTTGAATCGCTCAAATTATGTACATTAGCACAGATTTTGCCACTAACGACCCGGGTTTCACCTTTCGGCATCTTCAGGCGTGTGCACGGATGAACTTGAATTGACTTCAGTTCGGAACAAAGGCGAAACCCGGGTCGTTAGTGACAAAATCTATGCGAATGTACATAATTTGAACGAATCAAATTTAATATTGAAATTCCACCAAGCACCTTCAGTTGAAATCTTAAATTAAGACTTTCTAATTTAAAATAAAAAATAATGATACTTAATTATTTTACATAAATTATTAATGTGCCTGAAATTTTCCCTCTCCTTCAAATAAGAATCACTTAAAAGAAAAGTTTTTATATTTTTTATGAGTAGTAACAAAAATATTCAATATATTAACCTTTCCCTCCCTGCATTATGTATTTACTACAATTCCACTCAAATAATGTCAATATCGATAAGAAATATAATAGATATGGTGCTCAGAATTTATGTATTCCTCCGTAATATAATTACGAATTATATGAAATTTTTACTATGTATAGTTAGTTATTCATCTGGAGTGAAGGAAATAAATAATTTGTCGACATATCGAGGATAGACTCACCAATACAGAGATGTTTGCCGGTGCACCTCTTTGTGTGTGTACTGTATGCACGTGTTTGACCTCATCTGGTATGAAACGTTGTCGCAGCCGGCATTCGATTTAGTAACATGTAAGTTGTCATATGCGGCGGTACTGCCAGATAATTGCGATGCTTTTTTCTCGTTTTCAGACAATTTTCAGCGCTAACATTACAAAAATTGTTACATTTCTACTTGAAATATGATTAATAAAATCAATATTCATTAAAACTCAAATTTTTTCGATTTTTAAATCACTTTTTCATAAGTTGTAGTTAATACATATCACTGGAGCGCGCGGGATTTTTAGCACCGTAAGGAAAAGGTTAAAAAACAAAATTTCACTAAATATAATTTAATGAGAAAAAGTGTTGAAGCTTTTTTACCAATATATTAACACATTCACTATGCATTCAAATTTACATTGATGCTGCGCAAAGAAATTCTTATTATTATACGGTTTTAACAGTAGCAGTCAATGTGAAAAATATTATAACAATTTATCTGCTTAATAGATAGATGTCACTGTATAAAGTTATTTAATCAGTTTTGAAAGATTATTTTTAATCAACCTGATTTTTTTTATTCTGAAAGGGCTTGAAACAAATAAAATGATGTGAAGAACATTTACCTTTTTTGGTTGCAGCGTCAACCAATGCTCCTCTGGTAAGAAGTTCTTGCACAACTTCCACGTGGCCATCTTTCGCCGCAAGATGAAGAGCGTTTAATCCATTCTAGAAAATAAAAACATTGATGCAAAAATGAAAACAAATTTAATTTAACTGTAAATAATTTAACACCAAATCAAGATAATCATTTACTGTCATATAATGACTAATTTGAAATAATAGAAAAAATGCACTAGAAATTTTAATTTTACATTAATTTGATGAGAATTTTTCAAGGCAGTCATAATCAACTTGAGAAGAAAAGAACGATGTCCAAAATTTCAAATGTCAAATTGAAAAAATCTAAATTTGCTATCGACCTTTCCAGTACTTGTATCTGTGATCATTAGGAGACAATTTCTGTGGTCCGCAGAGAAATGTGTAAATTGTTTACATTTATTTAATCCACAGCAAACTACTAAAAAAAATTAATTACTTACACAAATGAATGATGCAAGTTGCATGAAATCATCAAAATCTCATAAGAAAAAGCTGTATAACTTTTTTTTCCAAATATATGTAACAGTTTAAAAAATCTTAAAGGTGGTGGTCTTCCTCAGGATTAAAAATGATGAATTTGGTGTGGTCCGTGAGGTCCTAAAGTTTGCCGACCGCTGCTAATAAAACATTTGTATAATTCAAATTGTCTCCCTCATACCATAAACAAAGGGTTCAAGTAAGAATAATGAAAAAAAATTAATAGCTGACAGCTCCGAAGTTTTACAAAAAAATGTATGAAAATCAAAACAAAATATTTACACTACTACTAATTATTCTAAATAAAAGGTGGGTTATTTGCATTGTGTCCGAGCAGGGATAGGGTTAGGGAAATAATAGAAGGAAGCCAAATGTAAACAAGAAAATTCAGAATTCAATATTAATAATAATTAAAAATGAATTTTAACTCTCACAGATATCTAAGTCTTGTATTATTTATTAAAACTTGACTGCAAATCATCTAATATTGTGATAATAGTTTAGCTATGGGAAGTTCACTGCATTGCTCAATATTTAGTTCACTTCAAGTGTATGGTTTATTTATGAATCTTACATACTTCAAGCTTCAAGAGTTATCAATAATAAACATTGTTTGAAAAATTCTTCGGGTGCTTCGAGTGCTTCGAATTTCAAGTGATAGATGGTGTTGCATTCACAATTAATGTTGGGAAAATAAACAATATTTAATTTTATTACTCAAATATTAATGAGTATATTTGTTGATTTTAGAAATGAATACATGACCATCGATAAAATCTGAATTAAATAGGTCAAAGTAATAAGAGCATTAAACAACAAGTCTAGCAATGAATGGTGAAATTAAAATTATTGAAATGCATTATTTTCATAAATAATGGAAAAAGAAGCTACAGGGGGTTATATTGTACATACATACTGCAACAAAATATGAATAATATTTTAAATTGGTCTATAAAAAACAAACTCGACTTCAACATTTCAAAATGTTTTTGTATTTCCTTCTCTCGCTCAAGATTACCCATCACATATAACTATGTGATATCTAATGATGCTTTAAAGCGTTTGTCTGAAGTTGTTGATCTTGGTATAAGATTTGACTCCTCTTTCACCTTTCATTCACATATAACTTCTATTGCACTGCGTGCAAGCAAACTTCTTGGGTTTATTGTTAGACAAAGCAAACCATTTGAAAACCCAACTGTGTTTCGGACGCTTTATGTTTCTTTGGTCTTAAGTAAGCTTGAATATGGATCCATCATTTGGAGCCCATATGAAAGTTCATACAAGCTGAAATTGGAGAGAATCCATAAGAAATTTCTAAGATATTATTATTTCAAAAAATTTAAATTCTTCCCCTTTGATAATTCCTTAAAGGAATACTACCCCACCAAATTTCTTTTGGGAATGTTATCATTTCACTCACTTGAAGCTCGAAGATCGTTTTCAAGCTTAAAGCATTTTTCTCTTCTTCTTCGGGGCCGAGTTAATAATCCTGAAATTCTCATGACTATTAATTTACATGCTCCCAATTTATTCTTACGTGGGCGAAACAATGAGCAAAAACTTTTATTTCTAAAAACTTATACCTCGCTTAGGAGGTATGAGTCACCAGTTCCAAGGGCCGTTCGACTAATCAACGCATTGCCTAGAGAAGTGGACATTTTTGGTGATGGTATTTGTGAACTGTTTGATAAATTTTTCTTTTGTATTTCTTGATTTTTTATGTTGAATTTGATGTACTGTGTATTTTTATTTTATGTTTTGTCTTATTATATTTTTCAAGTGCATGGCGAATTGGCGTCAGCTGTTATGTCATGTACTGTAATTTTGATTTTTAACAATAAATAAATAAATATTATAAAAAAATACATTGACGCCACATGTTTTAGATTGTTAGTTAATATGAAATCACTTTCTGTCTGTCAGAACATAATTTATAGATTGAGTTCAATTTCGTGAGATCAGTTTTTCTTTATCTGTGTCATCGAAAGCCTGAAGAAGCCGGAATGTTTAAGCCAGGCCTGAAGAGGCAACACACAGGGAAATAAACTACACATAAATATCCAAAATTTTAAAAAAAAACAGTTCACTTAAATGACTTTTGTATAGGTTTTTTGATTTTCAAGGAATATTTTAAATATGAGTTCAGAGAATAAATTAGTTAATTAGAGTACACATCATTCTAGGTAACATAAATTACTAACTAAATAGATTCAAGGAAGGGTAATTTATAAGCTTGTTAGCTAAATGTTTTCAATTAATTGGAATAAATTACCCACTTTCAAATAAATAAAATAAATTTAAGTATTCATCATTGAAATACTTAAATTGTAACTGGAAAACAATATACTATTTTTATAAGGATTGTTTTTTGTTCAATATAATATATATATGGATATTAAATAAAAATATATATTATGTCTCGTCGCAATGTTATGACATTTGGATTCCTAATGAAGCATCATAACCAACTTGTTTTTACAAGAACTGGTTGCAATTCAGTCACTCAACATTCATTTTCGGAAGGAGTAAGGAAGGAAGGATAAGACTAAGCACAATCAATAATTCCTGTGTACACTTATTAGATACAGGGTGGGTGGGGAGGTATAACAAACATGTCAAAAAAGCCTTCAACCAGTATGCAAATATGTGCGACTTATAACTCACCGAATTGCAGGTGTTAATATCTGTGACTGCTTGTGTGTCAAGGAGTTCTCGGACCGCCTGAAGCTGACCAGCTCGAGCTGCCCGGAGGAAAGCTGTGCTCGGCTCCATCTGAAAGGAAAACAAAAATATATTTAGATACTATGCAATCAATCATTACAGCCAGGACCGGCTCGAAGATTTCTGCGCCTTCGTAAAACTAGAACTAAATGAGTGGATAGTACATAAGTATTAGTGTACGCCTGTGCGCGCCGCACACTTTGCACACGCCACGAGCCGGCCCTGATCACAGTTATAGAATTTTTTAAATTACATTTACCTATACCATACTATGTATACAACAGCAATTTGTCAATCACTGATTAAATGATGAAATTCTAGTTACTAGACGATTCAACACATCTCTCCAAAAGACTAAAATACATATAACTATTCATAAATTTATGAATGTGTCATAGGGTAAACGATACAATTTGTCGACCTTTACGAGCAGTGTTTCCCAACCGAAAATCCGCGAAACGGTTCCGGTCTGCAATTAGTTTAAAGATTTGTTTGATCAAATCGTCATTTTATTAAAAATCTGTACAACATTATTATATTTTTTTGACAAACCTAGCTGTGTCACATTGTGCATTTCAAAATTCTTTTATTTCAACCATTCCAGCCACCAATAATATCCAGCTGATATTTATTGTAATCTACAATACCTCAAATCAATGCAATGAAAATATTACGCAAATTTGTCTGGGGTCACTTTGTACCGCCATCGCTCATCGATCCTATTTTCGACGTTTCGGTATTCGAATGTTAAAATAGATCATAAACTGGCGGTGTGCAATTATGCATTCAGCCATAATAGCATTATTTGCGCAATCCGACTGTTAATTAGTTTATATTATAAGATTTCAACGATAGAATTTATTTTTTTTTTGCCTTGTCGGTCTTCAAAATATTTCTTATACACAAACTTTCATCGGTCCACACGTTAAAAAAGGGTCGGGAAACACTATTCCAGCCGATGTAACCTTTTCAGAAGTTTCTCAAACTGTTATAAATAATGTGAAAAATGCGTGTACATGAGTCTTCAATATATGTATCAGTGTGCCTTTCTCAATAATTCATGATCAATTATTATGAAGTCTTCTTTTAGAATTAAATTAATATTTCGAACATTTTACAGATAGAAAAAAAAGTAATCAAGATTATTTATACGCAAACATAAGCGTTTATCCAAATTATCAATAATTTTATATTCTATACCTTGTAATGTAATATAATTTTATATTCTATAAGTGAGCGTGTCTTGAGTGTGTGCACACCGAAAGTGATTACTGTCTCACAATTTTTTCCCCATTCCTATTAGATGGAAGGCGCAAACGTCAGTTGAATTATTTCGTTTAAATTGAATCACAGCCGACCCTTCCCTAACGATACCACTATTATAAACCTACCTAAATAGTTCATAAATATGTCAATCCAGATGAGGAAGAAGCATAAACCCTGCCCTACAAATGGCTCGTGTCACCATAACTCATTTAACAAACAGTCTATGCCACTTATTTAATAATTTAAGTACTTTTTATGTTCAAATAAATAATAATACACAAACGTTATAACAGTACACAATGGACGAAAAATACCTTGCCGTCAAGTCGTCAAGTAAAGAACCCGTATATTTATTTTTATAAGTTATAATTTTTACAGATTTGGGAATTGGGTGCAGAGCCTATATTATGGAAATTGTTCAACTATAATCGGTTGTCAAACCCTCTTCCAGTGTAGGAAAAGAATGATGACACGAAGAAAACAATTAAGGTGAAACAATCACCACTCTCCTACGGAGGTCTAATCTTACTAGTATGTGTTTTGCGAAAAAAAACATTTATTAAAAAATATTTGGCATTACAGCTAATGTAAATGCGACAAATATTTTAAAGTTGAAAGATCATACGAGAAAAACTCGATGAGAATTCATTGTAAGTAACTCGAGATCAACTCGAGGTAAATTGACATCACAAACACCCACGTCTTAGGTCTCAATTATTTTTTTTTACCAATATAAATATATATTACATATTGATGGCTCTATGATACCTTTGTTTAGCCCTGGTTTAACCAATATGTACTACCAAACATAAATCCAACATTCAAATGAATTTATTTTGACAGTTTCAGTGCACTTGGCACTTAAATAAATTAAAAATTAAGACGCAAAACGTAATACCTGGGTTATAATTTACTAATATAATGGAAACTTGCCAAATGCAATTACATCAAATATACATATTCAAATGTTTAAAAAGTCAGCTATTGTTTTCAATGTTGGCGAAACAGTAAAATTGTAGATTAGCGATTGCATTACTGCATGGGTGTCCAACCGGTAGATCGCGATCGACCGGTCGATCCCAAAGCAAAATTTGGTCGATTCCGAAAGCTTCCGTGAATTTCGAAAAAATATATAATTTAAATATTAAATATACAAAAATTGAATTATTTTGTAAGCACATACTTACATCTAATGATATGTATTTCGCATTTAAAATAAACATTTCTAAGTTTGAAGAAGGGGAAAAGCCCTACTAAATAAAATTTCTCATAAGAATCATGTTAGATGTCGATCGCAAGAAAATTTAAGATTGGAAAGTCGATCCCAGGGAAAAAAAAGGTTCCGACACTCTTGGATTACTGGTTTACCGGTAAATCGCTTACTGTGCGATCGACGTGTTGAAGTAATTACAAATGTTTTTTATCACTACTCTTAATTCGGTCCATAGTCAATATGTTAAGTTCAGCTTTTCACCTAAGTCCGGTGACTCTAATGAAGCTAAACCATTGCCTGTCACTACTGTTATAGATAGCGTTGTTTATTCACCTGCGTCGCTATTTAGCAATTGCTAATTTCAGCCAACCTTCAGGTATGACGAAAAAATCTGTTTATAGTTTTATTCAGTGGCGGCCGGTCAATGCGGCATTGAATCAATGCACCCCTTGTATATGCAGAGGCGGTTATATTTCATGAAATAATATTCAAACATAAATTTGTACCATTCACTCATTTTAAATTATTCATGTAAAATAAAATCAAATAAAATGTTCTAAAATATTTATTATAGACAATAGATACATGAAGAATTTAAAATGAGTGAAAGGTATAAATTTTATGTTTGAATATTATTTTATGAAACATAATCGCCCCTGCATATAGAAGGGGTGCATTGATTCAATGCCACATTGACCGGCCGCCACTGGTTTTATTCATTACTAGTCGTGACTAGCGACGACAAAAAATACGTTGTAATAAGTGTCAGTAAAATACATTCCCTAATGGAGGGTGTTGTCAATTGAGCAAAGAGTAGGTTAGTCATATTCCGTTTAAACAAAAAAGTTAGTACGGTAATTAAACCAGAGAATCCTATTCATGTACACGCCTTATAATGCGAACTTTTGTTATTTTTTATTCTCAATAATAAATTGAAGTTGAATTTCAAATTCAGATCAGAAGTTCGACTATCTGAATGGCAAACATCAATCGAAAACTAAAAACATACGTACGTACACATTTTGCAATCTCTCGATTCATGATTGATGGAAAAAATGAAAACATCGCTGCGAAAAATCGTACAAATAAATGATGGATAATAAATATTTCGCTATTACGTGTACGTTGAACGGTGATGTAAAAAAAAGCCCCAAACAAAATGCGCACGCCCAGTTTTTGTAATAAAAAAGTGAAAACAAATAATTGCATGTTGAAAACAAACCGCTGACTTATGCAACGTTACTCTCCTGCTATTACAATAGCAAATCACAAACAAATATACAATGGTTCTAAGCATTTTTGTTGCTGTGGACCTTCATTATTTACATAAACATATTTGCGAGGCATTCTGACAATATTACCGGAATCGCGGACTCACGAGGAACAAAAACTGATACGATTGCATTGATGTCACAATTAGAACTTGCGATGATTCAATGTTGCAAAGCTTGTTCCAAATTATGTGACATGGTATCCATATAAAATGTGTTCCGAAATTCGTTTCAGACGGGACACTGTCTTTGGAATACTCAATGAGTTTCTGTTATAGTATTCAGTGTTAGCTGATTCACCGAAAAGTGAGGAACAAAAACGGCTCTATATAGGCTAAGTTCTATGGAGCAAGTGTCATTAAGGCGGTCGAAAACAATTTTTGAAATTTGAATCGGATGGTTGATAATATTGAGACCTATTCAAACTCAGTGGCAGAGGTTCTCAATTCTTAAATAATAGATATTTGTATTGAATATGTTATTATATAAACTAAACTAATAAAAATCCCTTTTTTACGATTTTTCGATGATAACTTGTAAATAATATATCCAATGAAGTTTTTAATATATATGAACATAAAAACAAAGAAAACAATATAAAAAAGTAGATTTTACATATTTAAAAAAAACCTTATAGTAGATTTAAGTTTTTTTGACTACACCACATAAGTATGCAACCCACAGATATAGAATTTTGAACAAATTTTGTGAAGATATCTCAATTGGTTTACAAATTATGGTGAATTTAGTAGAATGGCAGTTTTTTGCGAATTTTTCGCAAAATCGCCCGGCCGCCAGGTCAAATTCTATAGAAAACATACGGGCGGTAAGCTGTTAAAGATTAGTGCATTCGAATTGCGCTGGTTTTGTTCCGTTTCTCAGGAGTCAGGAGTGAGTCAACTATCGTTCGTCAAATTCTATATTATAGTATTTGTATATCTACAATAATTGAAGGCACAAATATAAAGCTTGCTTACTTGAGTTGCGACAAATTTATTTGAAAAATATTCTAAAACAGATTAAAGCAGAAGAAATCGCTAAACTACACATACTATGAATGATAATACGGAATAGAAATAAGGTACAATGCAAATCCATTATATAACAATAGGTTTGTTCAACGATTCAATAGTTTTGCTGACACGTAAATAATACCGTAGCGAGCCGCAATTTTGAAACCGGCGGAATTTTAAAACAATGGCTGGCAAAAAATGTCTTAGTTATCTATTTACTGGTGGGCAATTGAATTGCAAATTGGCCTTTTACAAGCGGCAAATTTTTATTAAATTATTACCGGCCCCGCCAGACTGCGCGGTGCTCTGCGGTGGAATGGCCAATAGACGAAAACAATGGACTGCCGAAAAATTATCACATCAGTGCGCATCCTGCGGGAATGCCCGCAAGCGAATGACGAAAGGGAAGAGTGAATATCGCAGATTTTAGTCGACGCTTTAAAAATTGTATTGGAATGATTAATAAAAACACAATATTCCTTTGTACTTCATCCCACTTGATTTAATAGGTCAGGACCGGTTTCGCTCATTGCGAGCATTGTCAACTGATCAGACTGTCAGTTGTTATGAGTCAGTTGACAATGCTCGCAATGAGCGAAACCGGTCCTGACCTATTAAATAAAGTGGAATGAAGTACAAAGGAATATTGTGTTTTTATTAATACAGTGCCTTTCCACCAAGTATTGACAGTGAACACCCTAAAAGTGATTGAAATAATTATCAGCTGAAACACTATTATGAAACAACAAAATAAGTTAAGTTTATTACGTTGGGTCCGTGGTCGAGTGGCTTCCGTCGCGGTGCTCACGGGTTCAATTATCAGTACGGGCAGTTTCATTTTTCAAACGATCGATGGATTTATATTCAAAGGCAATGATGTTTGTGATGTCTAAAAATTCCCTCTCTCCAACCATATCTCTAAAAGCGGGACACAGCGAGAGATTAGCTAATCACTAGTCATGTCCTAACCATTTCCCTACTTCGAAAATATGAGAATGAGCAACTGAGAAACAAGCAGGTTTCGTAGAAAAACTTTCTTTTAAATAAATTCCATTAGGAGTACACATAGTAGACATCGGGAGCGGGTATGATTAAAAAAAAAGGTTATGTTTTTTTTGAGTTCTCGTAGAAAAACTTTTTTAAAAATAGATTCTATTAGTAGTATAGTACACATATAGTACACATCGGGAGCGGGCATGATTAAACATATTGTTGTTTTGTTACACGTTTCTGACACCCCAACATTCATCGATAAAAACAAATACTTTTAATTTAGTTCGTTTCTAGCACGTGCAACGCCGAGTGTATCTTCGCGATAGCATTCTTATCAATGCGACGTAATCAGATCAATCAAAACAACAGATACCAAAACCCGTCAATAGAAAAGCCGCCTTACAATCGATAATAATCAATCGGATGGCCGCATTCCATCAGTGATCAATCAATACTTCAGAAATCATTGTATCCCATCAATATAACTGTCCGAGAATCTCTGATTGGATTCGATGTACAGATCGCCCCGCGGTTCGATAATAGATAATTCGAAAATATTCCATACCAATTTTAGAGAATGGTGCGTTGACTACCAACCATCGGATTGCGAGACGATTTGGGATTATATTATGTTTGTGAAATAAATCCGATTAATTCAGCTTTAGCGATTCTAAAACGATCACTACGTGTTCATGTTGTGTATGTCATCTAATGTTAATATTCTATCGGTGAACCGTATTTACCTATAAGGATTCAGTCAAAAAAAATGTTATTTGTAATATGAATATTAGTGAACCCAGCCGTTTTCAGAGGCAACGATATGAATAATGCGAGTTGTAGTTAGAAGTGCGGGGACCCTTTGTGACTGGTTGCAGTCAATACATTGGGAAGAAATTACGTATGAAACCCAGTGGTGTAGTGGGGCGGAGGCGCATGGGGTCGGCGCTTTCACACTTTTTCTAGAAGGTTTGGGATAAATGTTTATTTTTACGTAAATATAAAATATTTTTTGTAATAATTTAATAATTTATAATTTTGTTTAATTTTCTGTAATTACTGTATTCTTACTTAGCAGAGCAGTATAGTCCATACGAACTGTACAAACATATTGCATTATAATACATTTACTTGAAAACGCGGCCCGAAGCTGTGTTGCGAAAAGAGTTGCCAATGGAAAACCATGTACTTATACAAACTGCTGTAAACAGTAATGCAATCAAAACATCGAACTAAGTCTAAAATTCATATAAAGATAATGCAATAATAATAGCGATAATGAATTGGCAGCCAATCTGAAAAAGCCGCTATAAATCGCATCAATTACACAATATACACATTGTTATTAACATGAAACATTAATATGTATGACGACAGTCAATCATGATCTAAATGTGTTTCAAATACAAACATATATACATATCGGCAGATACAATGTAGCTGCCAGGAAAGGTTAAGATCCACTGGAATACAATTACGGTTTTAATGAAAGTCCAAAGACATGGAATATAAGCCACAGGTCTGCGGTCACAATGTTGTACTTTTTTCTATTACAGCATCCGAAAACGATTTAGTCATAATACTATTTCTACACTTGCCATTCTTAATAAACATAATCGACTGTTCACCAATATCACACTAGTAATCAGAGGCCTTCCGCCATGGTTTGAATATGTTGTTTGACTATCATCTTTGGAGCCACTACACAAAGACAATAACTTGAAATAAAATTGTTTCTGTAAATATGTGTAATATCTGAATAAAAAGAATGAGAAGCCACCAGAATCTTAACTAAGCCAGCAGTTACGTAATGGTTCTTTCTACGCCCCGTTTAAGGTTGGGTAAAAGGGGCAAGACATCAATCACAGACAGTCGAACATACAGATCTATTGAAAAATTAATTTATACATGTCACCAATTGGGGTTAAAACCCTCAACCAAGCAATATCTCGCTCGGTTAACTCATTTCTCACGATCGGAAGCACCTTGCGAGCCGAAACTGGTAAAAATAATTTGGCTTAGTGACTACAGAGTTTAGCATACGGAAACTTTTGGGTAACAGACAAACGGATAGAAACACTCCGCTTTATATAGGATTAATCGCCTTTCAGGGATCTTCTCTCGAAGATATTTTAGGAGGCAGGTGATTTACATAAGTTGCTGACGAGAATGATTAGACGCATTACAAACGTCAACGATGAAGCTTGTCCAATTTGTCAGACTATAAAAATATCCTTGTATACGTACATTGCACACAACGGAATATGCAAACGAAATCCGACCGGATCCTCTGCGTAAGTTCCTGCTTTCAGAATTCGCTTCTATTTTAGAGTCAAGTTATGACGTCATAAAGCGTTTACCTCCTCGGTCGCAGGCGACTCGGCGCTATGCGTCTCACTCGGACGCGGTCTATGTATAATCGCCGTTGCTAAAACGCACATTTTATCTCGTTTTCGCATTTTATAGGTCAGCCATTGAAAACAATCGACATTTGGGGGAAATAATACGCATAAGCGTCATATAAGTCAGAGAAAAATATATTTGGCCAGAGTCACGTCATTCGGCGAAGTTCTGGGGTAAGTAAGTATGTAGGCGTTGAAGAATTTTTTGGAATGCCTTCAAGTGCTTCGCCAAAGAAAATCTGTTTTTATTGTGGAGTTGAATTCAGGGAAAAAACATTTACCACAACTTTTTTTCAATTCTGTACTGGTTTATTAAGTTAGACGTTATCATTTTTCAAGAGACAATTCGAATTGGTCCACTCATATTTACAATTTAATCCAGTAATGCATAAACGAGGTTTCCTCAAACACTTTGTGAGACATTAAAATTATTTATTGTGTTTATAAATATGTTCAATCATTTATAGTGCAAAGTGATCCAACAAAATTTAAAATGACCTTTGTTGTTTTTTGTAATAAACTCAGACTACCTTTTAAACGGGCTACATGTTCCGGAAACAACCGTGCAAATAAAACTGCGTAACATAGAAAGATTCCGTGAACATTAGAAGAATTAGAAGCAATCTAATCATTTTTTATGCATGGCCGCCGCTCTCAATGTGGAACATATGGCCTCCTAATGGAGGTATCTCAACAGAAGTTTTTCTACGAGAACTGTTTGTTACTCAGTCGCGCAACCTCTCCTTTTCGAGGAGAGTGGTAGGGATAGGAGGACAAGGCTAGGACAGGAATAGCTGTTAACTAGGGATAATTGAAAGATAAAAAGGGTGAGAGGGAAACGGAAGACATCACAAACACCCATACCTTCGAACAGAAAATCGATTAATCAAACGAAAAAATCCTGTCCGTACTGGAACTCGAACCCGTAAGATCCGGCACGGAAGCCAATAACGCTAACCGGTGAGCCATAGGACCCGATCTAATTAACTTAAAATAAAATATACACAAATTGGAATTTATATATAAATTTGTCATGATTAACCTACCTGTCCATTTATCCGTAAGCAAAGCAACAGCACACCAAAACACACATTATCTATAGGTGCATCTGGCGCATTGAGCGAACGTTGACAAGTGGCAACGTCCCAAGGTAATTTATTACCCCAATACGTTTATATCCGAAAAAATAGCAAATATTATAGATTTTACTTTGAATGGGATTAAATAAATATAAATAATATGCTGTATTAAAGCAAAATTTTCAGGTTAAAAGAAAAGTGGGTCCGTTTCTAAGGAAGCATCATTCTACTTCAATACAAGAGGATCAAGTGTATTAACATATTTAATTTTATTAAAAGCGGAACTCGGGTTGCCAACCACTGAGATTGATATTAAAATTCATCTTTCGCTCTCTTTCTTGCGCACGTTATTTATTCATAACAAAATCATCCATCCTCAGGGACTAAGCCATTAGCTGAGTCCCGGCGTGTTGAATATATTTATGTCGAGTAGGGGATATTAAAACATCTTAAACCTGGAAGGGTAATCAATCAATCCTCCATTGGAAATATGAATATTAGGCTGCGCCTTGTTCCATTATCGGTATTTGGTTAAAATCGGTAAGCAGACAAAATAAAAATATATTAACATATTGAAACACATGTGATCATTTTCAAAATGGAAGAAGAAAATAAGTATGATTAAATTTTGTGTAATCGTTACTTTTTAAATTTTCATCTCTAAATTTAGTGCAGATTTGTTTCGCAGAGGAACAAGTTAAGTACGATCTTACTTTTGGTATTCACAATATTATTTTACATTAAAACTTATAAATTATATCTTCAATATATCAAATATGTGTAATATTGATAATTTTTCCAATTTAAGGGTTATTGCCAAGAGCGACTTTTTATAAATTAACGGCAGTACGGTGAAATCCCAAAATCAACAAAAACGGATAATTGGGATAATATTTGTGACGGGACGATTATATTTAGATCGAAGATCGAGGAAATTGGTAAATTGGGGAACGATTGATGTGGGATTATTGAACATTGTTGTTATGGGTGTAAAATGAGAATATGGAAAATAGACGATCCATGCGGGAAAGCGAAGAATGCGAGAACGGTAGATCGGGGTTCCACTGTATCCGTAAACGGTTTCCGGTAAGGCAGACATAAGATTTTTTTACAGGGAAAGAATATATTAGTAAAACATAGGTAAACGTTTGATGGACATTCCTTCCCAAGACCCCCTCCCAACCCGCAACGCGTTGAATTCATTTAAAATTTTAGCAAAGTTTGAATTTAATTCGTTTCGTTTAGTGTACATATCGCGTTTGTATGTGTAAAAATGGATTCTAGAGATGTACAATTCGGCAGGCTAGACATAAATCACGTGTGATTCGTCCCGTATAATAAATAAAACAGATAAGAACAGTCAGGCCTGACCTAACAAAATAATGAACCAACTGAAGAAAGCGATCATAAAACGTGGCTAAGGTCAGTCAGTGAAAGAAAATAATGTTATGTCAATTTTATGGATCATAATTATATGCAGATTTTCTCCGATGCATCGGGATTTTTTTTTCACAACACGTCAGCTCCAAATCTGGACTGTACCGACTCGTTATGGAGTACATATCTAAAAATAAGTTAATTTTACGGGAATTACTTGTCATTCAGTCGCTCGATCTGTCTCGTTGGGAGAGGGTAAAGAATTAAGATAAATAATTAGAACTAGCTGTAAGCCCGTTGCCCAGCAACGTGAGATTTTTGTTGCATAGTATTAATTTTAATTTTATTTTATGGTATTTTATTTTATTTTATTTAATTTAATTTAATTTAATTTTATTTTATTTGATTTTATTTTATTTTATTTTATTTTATTTTATTTTATTTTATTTTATTTTATTTTATTTTATTTTATTTTATTTTATTTTATTTCATTTAATTTTTATTTATTTTATTTTATTTTTATAGTTAGCAGAAATTTCGTAAATTATTTAATTTTTGGAATAATGTTTATGTTTGCTAACAACCATTTTTCGTAGTAGCAGAAATTTCGTAAAATATTCAATTTTTGTAGTAATGTTTAAGTTTGCTAACAACCATTTTTCGTAGTAGCAGAAATTTCGTGAATTATTGAATTTTTGGAATAAAGTTCAAGCTTGCTAACAACCATTTTTCGTAGTAGCCGAAATATCGTAAATTATTAAATTTTTGGAATAAAGTTTAAGTTTGCTAACAACCATTTGTCGTAGTAGCCGAAATATCGTAAATTATTGAATTTTTGGAATAAAGTTCAAGTTTGCTAACAACCATTTTTCGTAGGAGCAGAAATTTAGTAAATTATTTAATATTTGGAATAATGTTCAAGTTTGCTAACAACCATTTTTCGTAGTAGCAGAAATTTCGTAAATTATTGAATTTTTGGAATAATGTTTAAGTTTGCTAACAACCATTTTTCGTAGTAGCCGAAATTTCGTAAATTATTTAATATTTAGAATAATGTTCATGTTTGCTAACAACCATTTGTCGTAGTAGCCGAAATATCGTAAATTATTTAATATTTGAAATAATGTTTAAGTTTGCTAACAACCATTTTTCGTAGTAGCCGAAATATCGTAAATTATTAAATTTTTGGAATAAAGTTTAAGTTTGCTAACAACCATTTGTCGTAGTAGCCGAAATATCGTAAATTATTGAATTTTTGGAATAAAGTTCAAGTTTGCTAACAACCATTTTTCGTAGGAGCAGAAATTTAGTAAATTATTTAATATTTGGAATAATGTTCAAGTTTGCTAACAACCATTTTTCGTAGTAGCAGAAATTTCGTAAATTATTGAATTTTTGGAATAATGTTCAAGTTTGCTAACAACCATTTTTCGTAGGAGCAGAAATTTCGTAAATTATTTAATATTTGGAATAATGTTCAAGTTTGCTAACAACCATTTGTCGTAGTAGCCGAAATATCGTAAATTATTGAATTTTTGGAATAATGTTCAAGTTTGCTAACAACCATTTTTCGTAGGAGCAGAAATTTCGTAAATTATTTAATATTTGGAATAATGTTCAAGTTTGCTAACAACCATTTGTCGTAGTAGCCGAAATATCGTAAATTATTGAATTTTTGGAATAAAGTTCAAGTTTGCTAACAACCATTTTTCGTAGTAGCAGAAATTTCGTAAATTATTTAATATTTGGAATAAAGTTCAAGTTTGCTAACAACCATTTTTCGTAGTACCCGAAATTTCGTAAATTATTTAATATTTGGAATAATGTTCAAGTTTTGCTAACAACCATTTTTCGTAGTAGCAGAAATTTCGTGAATTATTGAATTTTTGGAATAATGTTCAAGTTTGCTAACAACCATTTTTCGTAGGAGCAGAAATTTCGTAAATGATTTAATATTTGGAATAATGTTCAAGTTTTGCTAACAACCATTTTTCGTAGTAGCAGAAATTTCGTGAATTATCGAATTTTTGCAGTAGTAGCAGAACAGATGTCGTAACTTTTTTATTTTTGGGACATCAGTACGCACACATTTGTGGGTTGTGATTTGTCAATTGTGAATTGTGATTATTTTATCGGCTATTAATATATAGATAGGGAAAATTTGTTAGTAACTTACCTCACGTCCCATTTTTAGGATTTAATGGATGGAAAGGAAACTATGTATTTGAACACAATTCTATAAAATGGTTGAAAAAACAATATGTTGACATTATCGTTCGGGGAGTTCGAATACGTAGGTACTGTCTTTAACCGAAATGAAAAAATACGTCCAAAGAGTGTCAGCAAACTTTCGACTCAGATTGATTATTATAGCTATGTAAATAAATTCACAATTTTTGAATAAAAACGCGTGAAATAATAGCACATATAGACTTGTTTTGATTTACTGCTTATTTAAAGACACACTGGTTGGAAAATTCACACTTCCAATGTAATAATATACAGACGTTTAATCATTGTGAATAAAAAGGCAGAATAATTATTTGACAACACCTACCATCATAGTTCGCAAAGATATCTGATGGTTAATTTACCATCCGCTATATACGTTTTCAGACCAGCTAATGAGGTTATAAGCCCCAGAGACGAGACAACCCTGGTTGTTTTATGCAGCAATATTTTTTTATTTGTCTCAATGAGCACCTCCGGTGTGCAGTCGCGTCGCTATCTTCCCCAGCCACAACAAATTTAACATGCAACGCGCCAATCTGCGAACACATCATAGAGCTTATAAAACGTTGATGATAATGATGACCAACGGTGCGAAACGAGAGAACGAACCGGCGGATGCGTGGGCGAAAGTATAATACGGCCGAGCAAACCGTAGGAATCTCTCAGCCAAGTTTTTTTGTCGCAATATTGTAATGCGGTGACGGCTAAAGAAATGTGGATAAAAATAAAAATATTATTCAAACAAACTAGCACATGTGTACAACACATGGCGATAAAAAATGATACAAGTATAAAAGACTTCGTCTTGATAGTGGTTTGATCGTACCAAGAATATTACGTGGAGCGATCTGCTCGAGCCGAGTTTCGTTGGAATAGATTATGCAAAAAATAATACCTGTTTTGCTAGGCGAGTAAGTAACCAGAATAATATGCTATTATAAAAATAGAAACCATCGAAGAAATCAAATTGTGAAAAAATCTAACAAGGTTATTATTTTATCTGATGAATAATCTCTTAATTATTTCTCTTCCTCCACAGAGATATTTTAAAAGAAGACATTCGTACATTGCCGCATAAATTATATTGGGCTTTAACGGATCGAACAATTGCATGCTTCTAAATTTTCGCTGTCAGCAGTTATCACTTCTTTGGGGACAAAGATTTTTGAAAATATAGTTTTTTTTTTACATTTCTACTATATTTTTAACCACCATTGTCCCCAAAGATGAATGTGCATTTCAGTAAAACTGCGAACATCTAGTTTGGGACCTACTTTGAGTTTGAAAAAGGCACACATATTATTAATTGATTTGGCATTTACTTGGTAGAACTCCATTATAACAGATTAAAAATATCAAAGTATTTTAGTTCTACAGTTTTAATAATTTTTATGCGTTGATAGCTATTTCGGCTTTCGCCATCTGGATAGTTCTGACGATGGCGAAAGCCGAAATAGCTATCAACGCATAAAAATTATTAAAACTGTAGAACTAAAATACTTTAATATTTTTAATCTGTCATACATATTATATTACTATGTAAACGAAAAACAGATAAATTGCTCAAGATGAGCGTGGTTAAGGAAATTCGATTATTTTATACACTGTCATCAAATTTCTAGTTTAACTAAACACTTTATAATTGTTTACTTTATTGAAACACAATTCTATCAAGTCAGTTATAATACAATCATTGAATTCATAACTTACTATGAATTGTATAAAAAAAAATCTTATGCGACCTTCAATAAAAATCGACTATCGTTTTAGTCGTTGCGGACTTGTGTTGCTTAAGTTTTTTGCTGTTCTCATTCCTAATATATATGTATTTTAGTATTCAATCAGTATTATTGAAGATAACTCTCCTGATTTTTTTTTGGTAATTCTTTCGCTTAAGTTTTGTCAAATTAGGTAATCCTTAAGTTTTGGCAAATTACATTTACCAAACTATCAACTTATCTCTGCACAGCAATAAATAACTCAAACTGAGAAAGTTATTCTAGAAACAACTTTTTATTAAGTGAATTGAGATAATTTGATAAAAAGATAGAATCTTTCCAAATAAGGTTATTGATATTTTGTCTACATCAGTGTCTGCCAAACTGTGTACCGCGGCACACTACTGTGCCACAAGAAGTCTCAAGTGTGCCGCGGTGGAAGAAGCCTTAATTTTTTTTTAAAAAATAATACTTATTCATTTAAATTTTAACTAAATTCAACATCTACGCATTCAAACAAGTATTTGTCACGTTCATACATCGATCGAGTGGTCAACGCGACACATTTTCCACATTTCCTTTTTTAAAGCATTTTTATATGGTGTGCCGCGGAACTATTCCCATTCACCAGTGTACCGTGGAGTAAAAAAGTTTGGCAGACACTGGTCTACATCTTATAAGAAAGTAAAGTGGAACCTCGATTCTACGTTTTTCAAGGGACCGTAATAAATGAACGAATAATGCGGGAAACCGATAACGCGGAAATCTTCAAATAACACCAAAAAAATGTTTAAATTTCAAAAAACCTATTTATTTATACCTTTTTTTTATTAAAGAACAATAAAAAAATATTTTTAAATTGTTTAATACAAACTAAGTAGCATATTTGCAGTTTAGAACTAATACTTTAAAAACACTCTTCAAAATATGTAGCCTACATTTCTAAGTCAACTCCTTTTTGCTATGTCGACTCGTTTTTCTCCTGAATTTTTTCCAATTTCTTGAATTATTTTCAGTTTCTCAACTAGAGTTCTAGTTTTCTTCATTTAGGTATTTTAGTTTTGACTTTTGAGCTAGAAATATTCACGCAACCAGATGCAATGTAAGGCTATTTACGAGCGAAAAAAATATTCTACAAAAATGGTCAATCGGGATAGATAGTAAGTAACAGGGACGAGATGAAAATATTTAGATGATAGATCGAGGAAATCGGTAAATCGGAAAATGATTAACGTGAAATTACTAAACATTGTTATTACGGGGTCTTGGTGGAGTAAAAAATAAACGATGCATGCAAAAAAACGATGATAGTAAGAACGGAAGATCGGGGTTCCAATGAAAAAAAACGCGAAACGAAATGCGAGGTAAGACTATTTATGAGAAATATTCAACGGAAACGGTCAATCGGGATAATATTTTTGACAGGACCAAACTATTTGAACGATAGATTGAGGAAAACGGTAAACCGAGGAACGATTCATACGGGATTATTTTACATTGTTCTTATGGGTGTTTGGCCGGGATTATGAAAAATAAACGAACAATGCGAGAACGGTAGATCGGGGTTCCACGTATACTTATATATCCAAAAAAAACAAAAGTTTAAGCATTCCTTTGGCGATAGAGTGATTGATGCCGTAACAGTTTAAAAAATATGTAATTATTCTTGTAGAACTAAATACATTAATTACCATTAGTTCGACCACGGCCATCTACCACGGGTGTGGAAAATATGCTAGTAGACATCCAACATATACAGTAGTCGGTGAATGACAACTGATTGTTTTTTAGTCGGAGTCGTTAATAGGAGGAAAGGGTGAGAAGGAGACTAGTAGTTAGCTTATGGTTTCGATATCCCCAATTATTAGGATCGGATGGGTGGGAGGAGATATAAACATCAAAGACATCCATGCCTTTGAATAAATCGATAAAAACATCGGTTAGAACCCGTGGATACCGCCACCGAAAAGAGGTAATCCCGAGATCGTTTACCGCTCGGTATACTATTTAATTTTAGATTTTTTTAAACGTATAAAATAAGACAATTTTGTTTAGCATTCTTTTGGCGGTCATACGTGGAATTTCTTAATGCGAATAAGTCATCGATTTGCGTTATGTATTAACTACTACATCGAATAATTCGAGAACTATTTTTGTACATGGACACGGCAGAAAACGTTCTCGGTTGCACATTCTGTCAGACGTAGCCATGATGTCATCGACCATTGCCTGCGCCTGCGCCATAATTTTAAACGTTTTTTTAGCATATTCACAACCGAATCGGAAATACAGTCAAGATTAATTAACAATAAAATGAAATTTATTGTTCAAAAGCAGTGAATTGAATAGAATACAGGCTTCTAGAATTGCATGATGTAACCCAGGATAATGAATTCTATGGTAAAACTATACATACGGTGACCATACATCCTGTATTATATTGGACCTGTTCTTTAAATTTATTTAATTTCTAAAATCACCACTATGTATATCTATTATTTTGAGATCGATACAGTAAATTGATCATTGGCAAGCAGTGTACACGGCGCGTATTCGCCGGCAATCGCTATCGGCGCGGCGTCGTCTTCGTAGATTTTGGTGTGCAGGTTGATACATTGTATGTATAATATTATATTAGGAAGTATGCTTAATTACATCAAATATTTGAAAAGAAAAGTAGAATCCTTAAAGAAACTACGCTGTATTTTTAATAATTACTGCTGTACCGTGGCATTGGCTGATTCATTACATAGGTAATTCGTTCAAAATATCGTATTTTCTATTTGAGTAGGTAAGTTATCAAATATTGGTTCCTCATTTTTCCCAAAAGAATATGGTCACCGTAATTATAACAAGTAAAAGAGGTGACTAAGTATATGTGCATCGTTATTTACGACCTACCAAGATGACGTAGATAACTTTCAATTAAAAAATGTGTTGAAAATGGATTTTTTAATGGAAACATTATTGTAATCTTCCCCTTAATCGTTTATAAATTCATTATCTTTAGAAAAATGTTAAGGGGAGCAGTGATATAATTAAGAGCTAGCTCGGGGTTATTTATTTCATAATGATTATCACCATTTTTGCATATGATTTATTACCAGAGATATTTGTATTCGTCGAACACCAAAGGACGTAGGCATTCCATCAGTATGCAAAAAAAAATGTGATTCAAGGGTAGTCGAAGTTTTTAAAAAATACTTCATTTGAAAAATATGAAGATGATCACCGCAGTTATCGCATGTCACTGAAATTTCTAAATTCAGTGACCACCAACCTTCAAATATTAACAATTACCTATCAGAGCGGTGGAGTCAGGTAAAAAAAGACATCTCCGACTCCAAAGAAAATGTTGAATCATTTCATTTCAACTTATATGTATACCATCAGATTATATTTAGTCAGCCAAGCATGCAGTGGCAACACTATGGACTATTATAGTTTGAATACACATCTTTAAATATGTTATTAAAAAATGGGTCCGAGTCGTAAGATTTTCCCAACTCAGAACAAAACTAACGACTCACGATTCCGACTCCGACTCCACATCCCTGGTACCTCTACCCACAGTTTTATGTACATTTATTTTATACAATATCTTCAAAGATATTCATTTTCATAATAATGACATCGTATTGCAACCAAATCTTACACAACAAAAGATAATCCAATCAAATATTATTATACGGGCATTTCTGGAATACTATTCACACAAAGCTTAAAGTTACTCGACTGAATGACTATAAATCAGCAGAAAAAAGATTGATCATGCTAGTATTTCGGCACGCATGCTACGAATTTTGATGAAATGCGACCTTGACATTGTACACGTCACAATTGCATACAAATAATGCATGCATAATTTCATCATTGTTTATATTTTGTCATGTGCGTTCGGCGATAGTGCAAGTTGCATAATTTTGATACCTATACAATGCATTGTTTGACAAACGAACGGCATTCATAAGTAAACAATGCATTTTTATTCCAGTACACGTTATGTGCAACAGCGATGTGGATTTTTATATCGACCGTCGGTTAAATTGTCTGAAAATATATTTACTTATCTCACGAAGTAAAAGTACTGAAACGTTGCAAAACGAATGTGGAGCATAAAAAGAGCAATTAAAAAAAATAACCATCGTAATATGTCCAGTAATTTACGTTTCAAATACCTTTATCGTCATCATAAAAGTCGGACAGTATTATGCAAAAATCCGAAAAAATATAGTTTTGTATAAAAATGCATTTGAAGTTCATATCCGTCAATGTAATGCAACACATATTTAAAAGTCTAAAGATGGCAAATTCGACAAAAAATTCCAGGATTGTATTTGAATATTCACTTTAGCGTTTAAACGAAATATGCAAAAAACCCGAAATTACCGTATAATTAATTATTACATAACAACGTCCAGCTATCGGTCATTTGTCATATTCGTGTATATATTATTTTGGCGTAAATTGAATTTGAAAGTTTAGCTCGCAATAAGATTTGTAATATTGCTCTTCTCAATCAGTTCAATTGCATCTAACTATTGAATCGTTATATTTTTATTATTTTCCGTGTTTTTTTTTGTTTACGAAACGGACTTTGCATCTCCAGTCATTAAAGAAAATAAATGGAATTTTATTAAGTGCAGTTATCATTAAATCCATTCCACCAAGAGGTCACAAACCACAGACTGTCACCCTACCAAGGCGTGTACGAAATTAGACATTGCTGAAAAGTATTTTTCCTCAGATTTTATTGTTTATAGAATTAGTCATAACTCATAAAACTAAAGAAATATCCCGGCAAAGTTAACAATAGCAGGCTGTACACTTGGGCGCAGTCATGCGCGATTAGGTGACGTGTGTTCCTTATGACCACTGGACACAAAGGACATACGCCTACTAAGCGTTCACGTTCGCGTTTGACGGTTATTTAGGGTTTACTACAAATAGGTATTAGTAGAAATATTTAAAAAAAACCCGTAATAAAAAAAATAAAATAAATATTATTTTTAACAGAAGTTTTTTTGTATTGTTTGAAGATTTCTCGTATTTGTTGTAATAACAGTCCCTTGAAATCGGGTTTTGACTGTACATAATACACGTAGGCATAACTTATTCTACGGATAGTGGGAATCATTGAAACGAATTAGTAATTTTCAGAAAATAGTGACGTGACGTGGAAGCTCTATGAGGTGCATGTGGCTGTCGTCGGGTAACAGTTATTATTGTACAAAACATTTATTGTTGTTGGTGCACGCGACCTGCTATTTTTGTTTCCATCCTCAACCATTGGTGAATCTCAATCTAATGAAGGTTCGACTATGGGCAGTCTTATGATTTTTTTTTCTAGATTACATTTTGTCGCGAAATAAACTGGCTATGCGTGCCACGGACATTGGCCACGAAAGCATCAGATTCCTGGACGCTTAGCTCTAAGGACTCTCGGAAACTGTAAGTATTCAATAACTTCAACCCTGTCTGTAATTATGGCATGTGACGTCGTCGGCACAACCGTGAGCTTAATACTCTATATGGAGTATCAGACATGTTAGGTTTGTCAAAACATAAAACGCATGTTGAGCCGGGCATTTATCACGTACGGAATAGTTAAAGCCTCAATTTTTACGGGTTGCCACAAGACCTACTAGTCTAGGTGTCAGCGATTGGTGTACGTAGGATCGAGCGGAATGGCAGAGTCTATTGAGGCAGCCAAGTTTCGCCCCTGACTACAGCACCAGAGACGAGATGGGGTATTTTTAGTTACAGAAGAAAAGCAGTCTCCATTAATTATTTAAAAATGCATGACATAATAAGATGAAGTAGTCTATATTTCAATTTTAAATAAGTTGAATTATTTACAAAAATTTGTTTGTGTTTTTCCATGATGTACAATTTGTTTATTTTACAGATCGCTCGACCACAAAAAGTTCTTCCAGAAATGTATTTTTTTAATAATCACTAAAAATATCACATTGCATTGACACTCAAAATGCTTATTATAAGATAGAATACATTGTTACACATTTTTATACAAAAAATATAATTTTGTAAATTTGTAAATAATTAATTTCAATTTTACTTTTGATATGTTTTATGTTGCGTCAAAGGCATACCAATATAAGTACTGTTTGTTGGTTTGCTGTGAAATCTCTAATAGGGTAAATATTCCTATTGAAAAAGCGAATTTTTTGTTATTTTTTAAAGCCGTTGTACATCCAACGATGACAAACTTACCATGATTTAACAGAAATATTTCTTGCGGTAGGTAAATCTGTGATTCCCCTTAATATTTTTCAATAGATACGACATTGTTTTCAACTTTTTAAATACTAAAAAAATGAATCAGGCGTACGAAATTCATCTGATTTCACATGTATATGCGTATCATTTACAACAGACATTTTTTGTTTGCGGATTTGGAGTAATTTCGAAGTCAATTGTAACTCTGTACATAATCAATGAAATTAATATTCTCAAGCGTTGTTGAATATCAAACAAGACTTATTCATGTTACACGATAAAAGAACCAAACGGCCTGATTTCAATTTATTAACATGGATTTTTGACACGTCGGCTTCAAAACAAAGGGTATCCTTGCGAATATTAATGTATGCACTCTTTTTGGGTTGCAAAATAAATTATCAATATTTGCATCCATTATGTAGTGTGACGTCACCGGAAACATGCGCAGTGCGGGAACGCGGAAGCTACGCGGCTGTTGAAAGCGCATGATGTGATTGTACATGTCCATTTATTCAAATATTTTACTGCGCTTTCACATATTTAACCTATTCGCATATATTCAAATTAATGACAAAAACTATATTATTGTAATATAGTGGAACCCCGATCTACCGTTCTCGCATTGTTCGTTTTCCCGCATGGATCGTTTATTTTTCATAGTCCCGGCCAAGCGCACCAATAAGAACAATGTAAAATAATCCCGCATTAATCGTTCCCCGATTTACCGTTTTCCTCGATCTATCGTTTAAATATTTTCGTCCCGTCACAAATATTATCTTGATTGACCGTTTTCGTTTATATTTCTCTTAAATAGTTTCGCTTCGCATCTCGTTTCGCGTTATTTTCAGTGGAACCCCGATCTTCCGTTTTCGCTATCTTCGTTTTTTTGCAAGGACCGTTTATTTTTTACTCGACCAAAACCCCGTAATGATATTTAATAATTCCACGTTAATCTTTCCCAAATATAGAGGTTTCTTCGTTCCATTGTCTAAATATTTCCGTCCTTTCCCAATTACTATCCCGATTGACCGTTTTTGTTGAATATTTCTTTTTTCGCTCATAAATAGTCTAACATCGCATCCGATTGCGCGAATTTTTCTAACTCAAAAGTCAAAACCAAAATGCTTTAATGAAGAAAACTAGAACTCCTACTGAGAAACTGAAAAAAATTTAAGATGTTGAAAAAATCTAGGAGAAAAACGAGTCGAAATTTATGCATATAGCAATAAAAGGATGTTTGAAGGGTGTCTGTCAAAGTTTAAATACCAAACTACAAATAGGCAACTTAGTATGTATTAAGCAATTAAAGAATTAATTTATATATTCCTTAAAAAAAAAGTGAAAAATTGATAAAAGAAGTTATTTGAAAATTAAACAATTGTTGGTAATATTTGAGATTTCCCGCATTATTCGTTGATTTTTTACGGTCCCTTGCAAAACGTAAAATCGGGGTTTTACTGTATGCGTACATTAAATTCTATGAATACACTTCAAATGTCTTAATTTTCTTTGAAAGTTAACAAAAGTTTCTTTGAAGAGTAAACGGCGTCCATTTTCTATAGAGGTTTTATGTCGATCGTCTTGAATACATTTCAATTATTTTGAATAAAAAAGCTTCGGTTCTAATCGACCGTCATCGTACTTTTAACCAAGATCCATATCAGAAGAATTCATTTTAAATAAGGAAAATCGGCAAATAATTATGTACCTACTTTGAATTAAAATGGACGAATCTAAAAAATGTAAAGGACTGTCGTTAAGGGAAGGGGTGAAGGGGGTTATTACTTAGTTTTTCCTTTTATTTGAAACTGAACAAAGGTTTCATTGGCTCTTAATGCTAACATCAATAATAATTGACAAAATGATATTTTTTTAATAAATAAATGACACATTTGAAATTTTTAGCACATACGGTCTTAGTTTATAAATTTCCACTGTCATTAAAAGCTAGTTGAACACATTACTGGTTTGATTGTCCACAACTGAAAAAATTACACCGGCAAAAAATCGATTCTTCGTGTCTTCGATTTTGAAAATACTTCACAATCGACTTTTTCCCATAATACAGTGAAAGTACTGGCAAACCCGACACAAAATAATAGTATTATGAGTAGGTAGATAACTAAAACATTACTTAGACTTATCTTGCATTCACAAACAGTTGTTCTTAAAGATTGGGCAGCCCTGCACTATATTAGCATTATTATTCGCACAGTCGAATGACTAGACAAGGCGATGCATAGAGCTTGCATACCGGTTTTACTAATATGTTTGGACCGATGTCCATTCGTAATAAGTAACCAAAATTTACAACATACGCTGAAAGTGGGCTATGCTAACCAAATAAAGAAGACGTGTGGAGTTCTAGAGACTCTTGATCCAGCACTGGTCTTGTAATCCACGCTTTTTAAACAAATCAATAATACTGCATGTACTGAAAAAACAGGCGAAAGATACATCACTGACAGTGACGGCAGATTATTTAATGTGGATTCAGTAACTAGATTATTTCGGTTATTTCCAGGGCTGTGGAGTCGCGTGAAAAAAAGACGACTCCGACTCCAACTCCAGTTTTAAAATAATTAACGACTCCGGCTCCGAGGATTTTTTTAAATAATTTTATTTTAGCTTATATATATATGTATACCATCAACTGTTAACAACACTTTTGACTATTTTGTACACATCATAAAATACATTTTTCAAAAAAAAATCGAGCCGGTCATTTTTCACGACTCCGACTCCGGCCAAAATACTGTGAATCCGCGACTCCGACTTCACAGCCCTGGTTATTTCTAGCCTGGAGCAAAGAAACCGTTCGTATGCAATATGCACACATCGCTACCACAAAGCAACAGTGAGATAAATTGAAAAAATACGATTTTAAGATAACTACATGAGAAAATGTGGCCTGTAGTTATTATTACTGTATTTATTCGGTATTAAACTTTTACCAATCTTTCGATGTTTTTTTGTTCTTGCAACACTGGCAACATGAAATTTAGAATGCCCTATCGTCATAGATAGAAAAATTAATAAAGGAATGCATACAAAACCGCTTAAATTCTTATGCTTTTTACATATGTTTCGATGATTTTATCACACGAAGAAGCTGAGGGTAACTAAGTGAAAAAATACCATACTTAAATATTATCTTAAAATATATTATATATGGAGGTCTTGAGCCAGTAGGTTACGTAAATTAATTTTAACCAGTTTCTCGCCAACTGAGAGTCAACAGTTGACATAATTTAGAGATTTTTCACCGCGGTGAATTGTAAAATGGAAGTTTTTGTTGGAAACTTGTTTTTTTTTTGAATAATAATTAATTGATGAACTTAATAAGAAAAGTTATGCGTAACGTCTTAAAATAAAATTCTTCAAAATAATTATCTTAAATGCCTATTAAATTTCTCGCCCATACTGGCAGGTGATTACAAGTTTTATTTTTAGCCGTTACATAATATATCTTAGAATGGCTTCAATAAACGAACATTTAAAACTATCGGCGATTGATCTACGTAACAAAAGAAAAAACATTTATAAAAAATCACTACCCTATATCCGTGCAATGAAAATACACAATAACCGTAAACAAAGTTTTATTAACTCATATAATTATTGTATTAATTACTAAAATAACTAAGCAAATAAGTAAAATAAAACGGGTCCTGATCCAATCAATTTTATGTGGGAAAAGTACAAAAAATGTTTTATTATTTTTATTATAATGCCATTCCACCAAGTATTGACAGTAAACACCTTAAAAGGAAGCAAATAAGCATTTACAACACAAAAATATTTTACATCTTTATCTACATATATAACTAGTAATAGGTATTAACTACTTTTTAAACAAGTGAAATTGTTATCTAATAATCCACCGTTTTTTACTATAAAATTAAGCCACACCAAGTATTGGAATATAAAAATTAAACATTATTCCATATATATTATATCTTGTATTATAATAGTTTGTTAAGTTGTTTTTTTATAATCCATGTGCGCTCCCATTGTGGAGCACATGGCCTCCTAATGGACGTGTCTCAAAAGAAGATTTGTTACTCAGTCGTTCAATCTATCTTTTTCAAAGGGAATAGTAGGTATAAGAGGATAAGACTATGGCAGGACCAGTGGTTAACTAATCGCTCTTTCTACGCCCAGTTATTAAATGATCGAAAGGTTGGGATGGAATATTTAGATATCACAAACACCCATGCCTTCAAACAGAGATCGATCGAAAAAATGCTGTTCGTACTGGGACTCGAGCCCGCACGATTCGGCACGGAAGCCCACAACGCTAACCGCTGCGCCGTAGGACCTAGCATTGTGGAATTGTATATTATTGTGCCTAACAAACCCAGACAATTACTTGCACCCTTCCCGAGTTGTTTTCCAGGAGAAGCTTGAGAGTGAAGATAGTCACAACGTTAGAAGTATAGTTAAATACGTAAGTGATATATTTTTGTGCGAAACGACATACTTACGTGTTATCATATTGTGTTATCTTTCGTGGATCAGGTTTCGCTCAGGGACCTTGAAGAGCACGGCCCTTGAATCATTCAACAACGAATTTAATAATAACTTGCATTCGCTCTTTTATTTTCCATCAAGGTCGTCACCACCGAAATGTTATCCTCGGATGGCTCGAAATATAAATTAACGCTGGATTTACGAGGTTTACTTCGGCTGACGGCATAACATCAATGACATGAGCAACCGGCCGTATACACGAGGAGGGCGTAACCGCATTAATAAAAGCGATGACATAAGGCTTGCCTAGTCTACATACTTTGTAGCATACATTAGCACAACATAAAAACTGTCTCTCTCCATCACGTCGCTGGAATAAAATTATTTCTAGGCCGACTGTCAGCTGACCGGTGTTCCAATCCTGAATAATATTTTACCTCGACTTGAATAGACGCTACAATCTGTATACTATGTCGATACTGAGTTGTTTACAAGGCTGCATTTAACTTGATATACACAGAAATAAAGCGTTGCATGATTATTATTGACACCACTCTATAACTAGACGATTTTGTTTTTTATCCGTTTGTATCAATCAAGTTCTCCTGCCATTAACTTGTACGGTTCTTAAGTATTTAGCAGTCCGGATTCGAATTCGGATTGAGAACTTTCTTAAATTCAAATATGAATGTTAATGTGTGATGCATACTTCTTCACCTACTCCCTGCTCTGCCCCAAAAAGTCACAGGGGTGAGAAATCACAGTTTGAATTTTCCGTACATAATTTAATATGTAAACTGCTTGTTCTCTAATTCGAAACATAGTACGTTTGATGAAGCATTCAACATAAAAGACTAGTAGTAAGTCGGTCGCCCAACATGTAGCATTGGTGAACGTTGGAAAAAAGAATAGAATTAAAAAAGGTATTTATATCACTCACCCCCATTTTTCTTCGATTTAGGTGCGGATTAAGGTTGTTCGTGGTAAAATTGACAACACCACAGCCTTTGGATTCAAACCCATAAATTGGTTCAACAATTAATATTTCCATTCAGGGAATCATACCATGACTGACGAACCGAGTGGGTCGAAAGCGCAAAAGCATTGACCACTCCACTACGGGAAAAGTAGTAAATAACTGAATATATTGAGACGCACAGTATTTGAACGATCAAAATGTTTAATTGAAGTTCCAGTCGAGCGTTCGAGGCATCCGAGTAGATTAAACCGACGAATAATTCAATCACACCCTTTAGTTAGAAGAAGCAAACATTTCACTCAAACACGCAACAGATTGTCTGTTTTCCTTGCGTTAAAAAGGACGAGCAGACAGGGCAGGACGAAGCGCCCCCCTATGGCGCACCGGTGCCAATTACCCGCTTCACTGGGCCAAGGTTGCGAGCACATGTTAGCACCTGTATTGTAAAAAAAATCGAGGTGTGCGCGGTAATGCTAATATCGTGCAATAACGCGTGCACTACATTCAGTCTCGCCGATAATGGCATTATTTATATTGTTATGACTTATGTCATTAAATGTGATGATATTATTTTGCGGTTATGCATGGATAATTTTATGGGTGGGCAGCATTGGTTATTCGAGCGTAATACCGCTTAAAGTAACCGAGTAAAACGTTATTATTCGCTGCAGTCACTCGACAGCCATCAATCGAGTCTGCTTCAAGATTATAAAACTTGCCAATGCTCACTAAAAAGACTCTCACAGCATATTTTAATTTGATGCGAATTTCATTTTCACCGGCAATAAGCAAACGTGAAGTCTTCGTCAAAATGTTTTCAGTATATTGCTTCTCAATAAACTAAGCGAAACAGGTAACGTGATTTAAATAATTAACCGAAATGGGTTGTAGACTATGATTGACTGTCGGAATATCATTGGGTTAAATCTTTAAAAAAATAGTTAACAATCTTAACAGTCAATATATCACTGCAGTCGCCCAACGGTATTTCGTATTCAACGCGGATAGTAGATTACACGAGACATCTCATTATCATTTTCTCAAGTCATTCATCCTGGGAATGCATTGGTGGTGGCGTAATATAGTATACCTGCTATCCGCTGGCATACAGGTTGAAAGGTATAATTCCATAGTGAATAATGAATTCATTCAACTGGGAAGACTTTTGTTATACATCGTGTGTAAACATCATAGCATTATGCAAAGCAACGCGTGAATGCACATACATAGTATTATCAATTTAGAGAAGATACAATTATGTAGATTTCGCTTTGTACATCGGAAGACGAATTATGATTATACTACATATTACGATTCCAGTGCACATAGCAAGTGATATTAGTGGTTCAGTCACTGACTATGTATTATTATTTCAAGGCTGAACCAAAAAAAATGGTCATCTACAGTAGGGATTGCAATATCGGTTTAACCGGTATTCACGGTGTTTTACAATACCGGTTTTAAAAATGCTAAAATATCGGTAAATATCAAAATCGAATTTTTGATGTAGATAAACCAAGAAAAATGTTCGCAGTGAAGAGTTTTGTCAATACTTTCGATGGTTTCGGCGGTAACTTTGTGGAAGTTCATTTTAATAGAAAATTTAAATTAACTTTGATTATTCCACGTATTGTGTAACTAACTGTGACACGTGTTTCGCCTCTTTCAGAGGCATCTTCAGACTTACTATCGCAAAGTTTGCTTAAGTAATGAAGCAAGATTGATTCTAACATTTTAAAATTATAAAATTACAAAATGGATTGGGTTTTTTTTTCCTTTTAAGAGGAGCAAGGAGGGGGGTGTATAATCGAAATAAAGCAAACAGATAATGATACTAATTTTACTAATGAGTTGTAAACAATCAGAATGGGATTTTTCCTTTTTAATGGAAGCAAAGAGGGGATTATAAAATCGAAACAGTGCAAACAAATTTAATCATACTACTAATGACGTTAAACATTACAAACTATTAAAACTAATGAGCTACAGTCAATCATCTAGGTTTGTGATTACTCTATTAATTGGAAACAATTTGAGTAACGGGGAACCGCCTGTGCTATTAAGAATATTATTTAATAATATTTCTTTTTTGTTAAGAGTTTTATTAATTTCTAAAAATTCTAAGCTATTCATCTTTAAACCCTTTTTATTTACTCGGTGGAGTATTTCTAAATTACAAATCTGATTAAAATTATGATTATTTTCTATTAAATGATTGGCAAACTCAGAAAAATTGTTACTTTTTAGACATCTTATATGTTCTTTAATTCTAATATTAAAGTTTCTACCTGTCTGTCCAACATAAGACGCTTGACAGTCTCCACAAGAGAGTCGATAGATACCACTCTGTGACGATGAATCTACGCGATCTTTACTGTTCAATAAAATTTTACCTAAATTATTTACTGTATAAAACGCGGGTTCTATATTGTCTGGCAAAAATTTAACTATCTTTGACGAGATGTCTCCTAAATAAATAATTCTACGCCAGTTTTTAATATTATCGTTTGCTTTCTTCTCTCCTGAAAAAATATTATTTACTATGAGTTGTTTAACTTGCTTACGTTTAAGTAAGTTAACTACTACGTCTGTGTTGTAACCATTATTTACAGCTATCTGTTTAATAATGTTTAACTCTAATTCAAAGTTGACTTTAGTGAGAGGGATGTTAACTAATCTATTAATCATTGCATGGAATGATGAGAGTTTTTGCGACCACGGGTGAATTGATTGATGGTGAATGACGACATCTGTATAAGTAGGCTTTCTGTAAATGGCAAATTCTAATCTGTTGTTATTATTTTTCTTTATTGTTATGTCAAGAAAATTTAAGGTTTTTTGTTGCTCGATTTCTAGTGTGAATTTAATATTTGTATGCAATGAATTTATATGACGTAAAAAGGTATCTAACTGTCTATCTGTTCCTGTCCAAATGCAAAAGATATCGTCTACATAACGATACCAAGTTTTTACATTTTTAAGTAACGTGTGATTTGACTTAAAGAGATTATTCTCAAAATAATCCATAAAAATATCCGCGAGCAAAGGTGAAATAGGACCACCCATAGGTAATCCTACCGATTGTTTGTAAAATTTTTTATTAAACAAAAAATAGTTTTGTTCAATACAAATATTAAAAAGTCTAAGCATTTCTTTAACGACGTTGCTATTAATATCCGAAAAAGTTAAAATTTCGCTGACTATATTTTTGCACTCTTCCGTTGGTACGTTTACTAATTTACAATTAATAGAGTAATCACAAACCTAGATGATTGACTGTAGCTCATTAGTTTTAATAGTTTGTAATGTTTAACGTCATTAGTAGTATGATTAAATTTGTTTGCACTGTTTCGATTTTATAATCCCCTCTTTGCTTCCATTAAAAAGGAAAAATCCCATTCTGATTGTTTACAACTCATTAGTAAAATTAGTATCATTATCTGTTTGCTTTATTTCGATTCTACACCCCCCTCCTTGCTCCTCTTAAAAGGAAAAAAAAACCCAATCCATTTTGTAATTTTATAATTTTAAAATGTTAGAATCAATCTTGCTTCATTACTTAAGCAAACTTTGCGATAGTAAGTCTGAAGATGCCTCTGAAAGAGGCGAAACACGTGTCACAGTTAGTTACACAATACGTGGAATAATCAAAGTTAATTTAAATTTTCTATTAGTTTTGTCAATATTGACAGGTTACAGAATTAATGAGTCTTTCAATAGAATATTATTTAAAAAAAAACGTAAGATATTGAATTGAATGTCGGTATTTTACATAAAATATCTAAATACCGATTTTCATTTACTCATCCGGTAATGCAATCTCAATTGACCGTATTTTTTTTTATTATTTTACAATACATATATCGGATATTTGCAATACAGATATTTAATATAAAATGCCTAAAAACCGAAACTAACTGCAGTCCCTAACCAGCAGTGTATAGGTATGGGCCGGACGGCATTTCGGTACTTTTTCAAACACTTGCCTCAATAAAATTGTGTGCACAACAAAATTAAATAACTTTAACATGTTATGTAACTTGTTTGCAACGTTTTTTGTCTTTTTTAACTTGACATAAAAATCTAAAAATAATATCAGGCCGTAAAAAAACTACATCGAAACAATCGTAGAAAAAATCTTCTAGGCGGGATAAAATATTGAAAATCGATTTGCCCAAGTAAAAAGTAATGATAAAAAAAAACAACGACCAGACTCTTTGACATTTAATATTTTTCATCAAAATTCTCTGACGGAAGAGTTATATTACGTAAAACTATTTTGAATCCGCTTCAATATCTCATGAATAATCAATCATGCAGAGAGATTTTCAGAAGGATTAAGATTGACTACAACCATTATTAATTATGATCAAACACGAAAACTTATATAAAGTGGGAAGAAAGCGTCGGTGGAAATTCAAATATTAAAATAGAGGAGAACATCTATTTATGTTCAAAGCGTCTAAACTAAACATACACTTTGACAGGCGTATATTTACATCTGAATAAACAAAAGAGGATAATTCGATTTACAAGAAAAATAAAACCGCCACCCGGTTGAGTAACTCGGTCTAATTTTCGCCACATATTATACATTAAATATCAGCTAGTCAGGAATGTTTCACGACTTACTGTTCTTTCGCGACAAAGGATTAAAACAATTATAAGTGCTAAATAATAAAACCACTTACATCTGCAACATTATCAAGATGAGACCTAGAGAAGGTTTCCTTCCGTCAATATTATCCAGATCCACACGAGCAATGTTCGTTCAGAAACCAAGGGCGGCTAAAAACCACACCACAACGCGAGCGGCAGACACTCAGTACGGTGGTCCGGTTCGATCAAAACATCATTTTTTTGTTTTACACAAGAAGCAGGAAAAGTTGTACTTTTTTGTACAGCCCCAAAAACATTGCTCATGATTTATAAGTATAATTAAAATGTGTTTTGCGTAAAAATATTTAGAAAAATCGCAGTGCAAAAGTAATGAAAGTTAATTCATACGTTGTCGACATTTAAAAAATCCTGTCGACGTATCAATAAAAAAAATCAAAGTTAACATTGCTAAATCGCTGAGAAATAATTGAATAATTTGTATGTGGTATACAAACGGTTTGATAAACAATAAAACAGATTCAGAAAAAAATATGCCTGATAACTAGTTACCTTCTGCAAAACATTAAACAAGTCAATTTTCAGTTATCTCTTTATTGATTTTTTCTAGTTTCTACATACTATATGTATTTCTACATTACAATAATCACACGTGCTAAATAATAGCTTATTCAAAAGTTATCACCCAATTACCCAATCGCTTCGTTAAAATATACTTTGATATTTTAATTTTTAAAAATCTATTGTCCATTGATCCACAACTTGCCGCGCGTACGAACAAAGCGAGTCACCTGTACATTTTTGCGCAAGTTCGAATCCCTTTTGTTCCACCTCGCAGAGCACATTTTAAATAATAAATTTGGGCAAGTGATCTATAAAAAGAATCCACCCTTCGGGCATTTTGCCGCGGCAAATTTTCATTCAGCTATTTTCTTGCGTAATAGATTCTCGAACAAAAGATGACTAACTTTAGGTACATTATTAATGATTAAACGACAAAGGACACCAGCTAGCTTTCTTTTGAGTGCGTATCTATGTTTGTAATCAAAATCACAATTGAGAAAGCTGTTTAATTGATTTATTACGGATTGGAAAGATTTTTTTTAAATATTCTTATGTTTTAAATATGTGTCAATCAAAAAATATTGTCAGTAATGTATCATTCTTTTCCAAAGAATTTTAACTGGATGGTAAATATATTTTAACCTGTTTTTAAAACATAATTTTAATGTTTCACTATTTTGTGTACATATTACTGACGATATATAATTAATACAGAATTTTAACCGGGTTTCGTGGATAAATATAAAAACGATTTACTGATTCTGAAGATCAGCAAAAAGGACAGTAAGTTGTCTCTTGTTTAATGTCTAAAGTAAGTGTACCAGTATTTATTTCATGTAAATCGAAAATAAAAAGTACGCCCACTGGGCAAAAAATAACCACAATTTTATTATCATGTACCATCATAGAATTTTTGAAATACCGACATAAATATCTACGCGTATTTTGTCGGTTGAGCGCAAAAAATGATAATAGGAAAAGTTGGGTTTGTCTGATGTTTGTGATTTATTTGGAAATATGCGGTCAATACTTTCTCACAAATTAATTAATGATAAGCCAACTTCAATTTTCTTTTGAATTTGACAGACTCGTTGCTTGTTTCAGCAGTGTCTCAAACAAATGCACAGTTTCAAGAATAATTTCACGAAATATGTTCATATTAACGTAACACCTCTTCAAAATAAGTTTTTTTTTTAATATTTAATCCGATGCATTAAAACTACAATTGCTTTTAAGAATAACAACTTTCTCTTCGAGCCCCGCAGGGTCTCATAAAACTTCGTAAGTTATTTGCGAGTGTACGAAAAATTACAGTAAGAATGATTGTATAAAACGCAATTGCAATAATTTAAGATCGTAAAATGAAAATTAAAAAAATTCAATTACATATTTGCCGTAATCATCATAATCCTCGACACACGAAATTAAATTTTCACTAATATTATTGAATACAGTGGTATTTATATTTGTTTAAACACTTCGCTACACAACACAAACGAAAAGCAAATGAATTGTACACACAAAATAGTCGGTTATAAAAAATACCATTAGCATTGCGTATCTACAAAGTAAAACTATTCGTTGGTATTCACTTTGAATCACTTTTACGACGTCCACTGTCAGTTCTTGGTTGAAAACCATTATCGGATAAATTGGAATTCACTAAGTGAGTTTAAACTTAGTGAATTCCTTAGTGAAAAATATCTAAAATATCTAAGTATTTTAGTTCTTCAAATATTATTTTGTATATGGTTAATACTTAATAGCTATTTCTCATAAGAAGAATTGTGTATCTCTTCCAATGTATGCGTATGCATACATATATAGCTATCAACCATGTGTAAAATAATATTTGTAGAACTATAAAACCATTATATTTAAACATAAAACACTTTTTGTAATAACTTCACATTATTTATCACTGATTAGTTGATAATGCTCGCGTTGAGCGAAGCCGGTAGGGGCCTATAAAAATACTGCGAAATCAGTACAAATTATATAATTTTTATCTTATGTTAAACTTGTTAATCAGTTTACTTATTTTATGTTATATTAGAATCACAGAAGAGAAGAATGTTTGGTAGATGTTTTATAGACCGCGCAAATGACTTAATTTCCCGTAAGAGGTGTAAGGGATTGCCTTCCCTTGCGATGCACTAAAAATAAATGTTATCATATTGGGCTTCGAGACGTCTTCTGAAGAAAACATGTCAAGATCTATGGAAAACTCATCACCGTTATACCAGTGAAAGGTCTCGTGTTGGGTGAATGAACTCAGTGAATGAGATGACAGACCTCTCACCAAAAATCTTTTAAAGAAGCTCGATTGCATAATTAAGGAGACAAGAATGTGTAAGCAACTTTTGAACATATTATTTTAGTACAACTACATTTATGAGAGACACGTACATAATATACCGACATATTATGACGATAAAGGATGTTCCAAGATCGAAGTCAGTGGAAGATTAAGAAAATCTTAGGTTTACACGCACATTATCACCGTCTGTGTCGTTAGCATTAAGCGTATTCAACGAACACTGACTGGAGGTACTGGCACATATTTTTTGTATTGTGTACTAAAATGCATTGAAATAAAAACAATGCTGCCACAATCGTGAGACAAATCAAATTCACTTTACAAGAATCTTCGACGTATATTTGGCATCAATTTTAAATAAAACGAGATATAAAATACACGCACCAGTTGCCACTTTGCTACTGCAATTTCAAATTAATAACAGTTGTTGGTGTTTACTGACATCCAAGTTAAGGGAGGAGAATCATTGATTAGTAAACCACTACCAGAATAACTCGTGAGCGGGTAAACATTCAATCAAAGTAAGGTTAAAGTAGAATTTCCAAGTCACACATGCAACCGTGGTACAATATCGATGAAGAAACAGTTAAAGCATTTTGCATTTGAAGGAAAACACCATGATAAAGACATGTATCACGAGCAACAGAAACAAAAAAAAATATAGATAAACTTGTATCGCAAGAAGTAAAATTAAAACCGGTAATGGAATCGAAAGAATGTTACGCAATTTTATAGAACGTAAATGGTGAGCCATCGCACTATAAAAATAAATTAACAACTACCACAGTCCGCTTTACTTTGAACCGTTTATGGACGGATTGTTGTAGAGCAGGTAAGTTTACGGAGCTCGAATCGGCGGATGTTGTATTGATTAGCTCTAGTTTTTTTCCATTGTGCGATAATAGCCACAATATAAATAGATATTGAATTATTCGATCGCGCGATGTCAATATGATATTTTCATCAAACGGTCCACTAATATCGGCAATATTATATTGATATACCACAACATAATAAAGGACAACGATGACAGGTGTGGCAGCACATTTGCGGAGACTGGGAGTGAGAAATTATTTACATTTATGACAAGGAAGAAACGGAAAGCATTATCAGTCAGCTTGTATAAATCTCTTCAAATCATATTGAGCATACTGATATCCACAGTGAAAACATATTATTATAGCTTCAGTAACTTATTATAAATAAGTTAATCAAAGTGTATGAAAAATGTTCTAAAGAAAATCATCGAAACCTTTAATTCACTGATTTCACGCGTTTTCGATGAATAATACAGACTCTTGCGCTTATCAACGTCAGATCTTTCACTAGAATTGATCCCTTATCTGAAGCTTATGTAGTCAAGCAGTTTAGATTTTCGCTACAAATCGAACTGATTTGCCATCATTCAAAAATAAGATTTATACTTATGAGCCATTGACAAATTTACACCGCTTCGATAAGATAACATTGTTATCGCGTCATTATTTACGACTCTCGTAGTAATAATAGTCGAATGCAAATAAATCCGTATCGACGAAGCGAATCACGGAACTATTTCATTGTTGATTGTTTTTATAAAGAGGTGTATTATAAGAATGTTTTTATATCACATTGAATAAAAAAATCACAGAACTACGGCTATATTATATTAATTTGATAATGTTTGTAATAATTTCCTAATTTAGAAACGACATCATATAAACCCTTTCGGTCTCCGAGCGCTGATTATTATTAGTTCATATTGTAGACAAGTACTTCACAACGCCAACCTGCCATGTGACTAAACAAACTTCAATAAACTTACGTAATTAGTCGACTATTTGGTTATTGTCTTTCATGTGATACATCTAAGTTTGCGCCGACAACCGAGTTAAAAATGATTACGAATGACAAAGCATCAGTAAAATCGTTTTTAATCCGATCTCTAAATGTCCTTATACGCATTCCGCGTCTTGAGAAGAAAGTAATTTATCACACATGGGTGTAAAATTGATCTTATTAGATTTAACGGTAGGCAAATTATTCTAACCTCCGTCGATCCTTTAATTTGATTCATCTCGTCTCGCTCGTTGCCCGAGACATTTTATTTTATTACACCTCTGACCGGCTGGGAGATGTAAAAAAAAACTGAAATTTTATTGCCATTTGGATATAACTGGTTTTGGATGCCACGTTCAATATTTTGGCATGGAGTGTATTTTAATTGTGAGGAACAGTGGATGGAAACCGCAGGAAGATGATGAGATAAAACAATAAAACAGTTTAAAATAAACAGTTTTCATTACAGAATTGAATTGTTGACATCAAACACATACTTTAAAATTATGTTTATATACCAAATACGCAAATATTATAAAATGTATTTTATCAATGTATGTATACACACAAAAAGATTTACGAAGGGTTTGATAAAAAATAAATTATGCAAAACCATAAATCTACGATACGATAACAGTACATTTTTGTACTATATAAAATATGTATTGATCAGTTATACAAAATATATGTGATGTTCTTTCAAGCCTCTATATATTTAAAGACTTATATTAACACTTACACCGTACGAATACCATTTTCTTGAAGTTTCTATCTGTATTATATTGGTTCACTTACCATTTAATATTAAAAAAAAAACTTGATCTACTTAATTATAAACTGTCATAATTAACGAAGGTTCGTCAAGCAGTTTTTTTATAATGCTTATTTACCTAATTACTATCCCTCTGATACGCAGACATAGCAGAACTTTAAAGAACAAAACAAAATTCGGTTGATTGTTGGCGCTTGGCAGATCGAATATAATACCAATGAACATAGGCAAAATCATTAAAATTAGGTTACACCGACCGTAAAAACCAAATTACAAAAAATGAGTATAAGAGACACCTAAATAAGTTTTTAGATTCTAATAAAGTATAAGAATAGTCTCGCATGAGCTTACTCGACCCACTGGTTTCGTATTACTGACACAATCCAAGCAAACGAGGAAAAAAATCCATAGCTAATACATAACTGACATAAGTTAGCATTCAGTCAGATTTCAGATATGTATGGTACATGGACTGAGACGCGGTTTACTTAACGTAATTATTTCATTCTAGGCATATGGTAAATTGATACGGTAAACCGAATTCAACTCACATTCAATTTGGTCAATTCACATAATTTAATTATATTTGAAGGAATAATAAAACGTTCCGTCAAATCTATTGAAGAATACGCTGTGTGCTCAGTAAACGTTTACTTTGGAATAATATACCTATAACAAGCACCTCTCGTTTAATTTAAAGCCGGCGTCTATTAATGTCGAGGGTTTTACTTCAGGATCGGCGTTATGTGTTACTGTATCTAATTATAAAGCCTTACGTTTTTATTTGGACCCTTGATTATAATTAAATAGAAATATAAACGTTATTGATCAATATTTGCACGCCACACAACTACATACTGCAGCAAGCGTTTCAAGTGCAATAAACCTTTCATTATTACTGTTTCTCAGTAAATGAACGATCGCAATAATTAAAGCAAACAGTTAATTGAAAACGGATACTGGCGTGCTTGATCAATAATTATTTTTTGTAGTTATTTGATCGAACTTTCACGTAATAACAAATTTAAAAAAAACTATTTTAGGGTGACAAATACTTGATGGTAAGGCATTACATTCATTTTTTTTAAAATGTACTAATTCCACTTTTATTCAATAAGATCAGGACCGGTTTTACTCGCGAATCAGTTGATAATGCTCGTTATGAGCGATAACGGTCATTAACCGGAAACTGTGGATAGTCATCAGTGGCCTTCTACGTCGCCGGGATCCATCTGTTTGGTAGAAGAGACAGGCAGGGTTTAGACTCTCTTGATGCATCCTCAACACATGTCCAAGCCAAGCCCATCGCCGATTCTTTATTTTGGACGTAATAAGAGGCTGGTTAGTCCGATATTATCTAATAAATCTTAAGTTAATAATATCAGTAAAGTTTATCAAAGTATAATACACATAATTTCGGCAAGAATGGCGCACCTCGGTGTGGATTATTTCTGGATTTGATTTGTTTTTATTATGATTCGATCACGTGTTAACGCGTACGTGCCTAAAATATATTACGAATCGTTTATATCCGAAGTGTTGAGCAATACCTCAGTTTTATTGAACCGTTTCGCAAACGTTCGTCCCGAACACATTGCCGTAACCGTATGGGCACGAGAAACGCCAACGTCATAGCGGTTTTAAAGATGAACTGAGAAATAATCACAAACAATTAATTCCCCAATAGTAATTCAACGATATTTTTTTCTACCTTAGTACCGATATAAAACGTGGCTTTACGATTCCTCGCGAAACACCCAACGCTACAGAACCTCTTTATCAGTGATGCACAAACTATTTAACAGCAGGGCCATTTAATTATTTGCGAGCCGCAAAGATTAAAAAAAATTTGAATCGTTCAAACTATGTACATTCTCACAAATTTTGTCACTAACGACCCGGGTTTCGCCTTTCGGCATCTTCAGGCATTCAAGTGCACGGATGAACTTGAACTGACGCTTAGCAAATAAAAGTTTCGTGCTTATATAAGATACAAATGCATCACCGAGTCCAAAGCCATTGCTGGCGAAAAGGATGAGCTCATGGGAATTCCAACAGATTTGTGTAGTGAGCAGTTTCAAGAATTATATAATCTGTTTGTCGGCAAAGGTTTTATGATTATATGATTTTATGGTTATATAGGGTATAGAAGAGGAGATGTGGGAAAATTTGTTATTTCGTTCAAAATCGGAAGACTTTGCAACTGTGCTTTATTGATTTCTAAAATTTTTTGGAAAAAGAGCTTATGACTGTCCGTATTTGGGTGTAACATTTTTATCCCTTGTTCCTGATTGAACACGTGTCCTTCCGAAATTAAGTGATTAGCAAAAGTAGACGTGTCTTTTTTCAATCTAAAGGCTGCCATATGTTCTAAAACTCGGATGTTCAATGTTCTTTCTGTTTTGCCGATATAAAACTTTGTACAACAAGAGCATTGCAATCTATAAATCCCGGATTTATTTAAGTAATGTATTTTATCTTTATTATTAATTAATAATTTGCCTAAAGAGTTTTTACAGTAAAAAGCAGGTCTAACACTATCAGCTAGCTGTTTTTTAATTTTGAGACTTGTATTTCCTAAAAAAATGATTCTACGCCAATACCTAGTATGATCTATGTCCTTTGACACTATACCTTTAAATAACATTTTTTCTGCAAGTTTAGCTTGTTTTTTTGATAAAAGATTGTCTATAAGAGACATATCGTATCCATTGTTTATGGCGATTTGTTTGATGATTTTCAATTCAATATTAAAGTTTATTTCGTTTAAAGGAACACTCACATTAATATTGAAATTCCACCAAGCACCTTCAGTCGAAATCTTAAATTATTAAAAAAAATGTTAACAATGACACCCTTGATTATATTACTGTATCCCCGGCTACATACTGCTTACTCCAGCATTCGATGTTAACAATTCAATTGTAATTTACTCAATTGTCAACGTCGTTGGCTTCCGTGACGGGTCATGAGAGTTTGAATACGAGTACGAGTGATAAGCTGATCACCAGTACTGTCTTAACCCTCTCATTTATATCCCCATTATTTTCTAAAAACTTCCGTTGAGATACATCCATTAGGAGACCATACGCTCTGCATTGGGAACGGACATGGATAATTATATATATGTTCAAACGGTGATTTTGAACATTGTACTGTTTAACCCTTGGTCACTTCCTACTACATGACGAGGAACGACGATATACAATATAGAATACGACAAGGTTGAAATGTTTGTTTACGATTAAAAGTAACTACATAGTTGGTATCGGTTCTTTTCAATATTCTTCCAAGTATGACCACCTTGGTAACCCGATGACCGAAGCCGAGCATCGTCACAGTGTATGCACAATAACGACAACATAAGCCCGTGAGAGGAAATTCCTTGCAATTGGATTCATGAGAAAACCTCCACTGACTCGTTCGGGCGAGACTGATATCTTATAACGTAAACACACACCTGGTGCAAAAAAAAATCTTTAATATTAACTAAATAATACTGACAAGTAATGAATAGCGATCGCTGTCCACAGAACACGCACGACCTCATATAAAACGGCCATCTACACTCGCTAAGACAAAAAAATACCCCATATAGTATGACTACATTAAAAAAATAGGATTTATGAAAATGAATACAAATGGAGCATTGATTGAATTCACTTTTTCTTGAAATAATTGCAATTTAACCTGATACAACAAGGTCAACATAACACTGCATTTAGCTTTCATCTTTTATTTCTTGACCAAAGATTTTCATTAATTTATCACCATCACAAGAAGCTAACTTAATTATGCATAATCGTAGAAAATTTCAACTAATCTGCGTTAATGAATATTTAACAAAACCATACACTACATCACATTTACTAAAAATAATAGAAGTCCATTTTTTTAATTAGATAAGTACTTTAATTTTCAATGTATGTTCATAAATTAGGATGTTATAGAATATGAGAAGATGTGTTGTGTATCTCTTCTAAGCCTTTATATGTAGCAGGGGTGACTACACTTTTCTTTCAAGGGGCGACTAGTCGATAATATTATCGATGGCGATCGAGTGATATTGCTTGTAATTATATCATGAAATAATAAAATTAAGTCCGCGATTGGACAAAGACTAAAAATAGTTTTGACGAGGGGGTGAAGCCGAATTAGCTATCAACTAAATTCGAATGTTGTGAAACCTTAATAGTGTTTTTTTGACCCTGACGTATTATTATGTAATGACCAAAAACATTGCTGGATATAAGAAAATAAACAACTAGACTATTTGCCAAAGACTACTTGACTGTTTATAAAATGACCAATCCATCACGATCAAATTGACGCACTTTAATTTATCGATTTATTAGTGGTAACAAAAAATCTTTTAAGCCAATACAAAACTTATAGACTTTTTATCATCTCTTATTCTCAAGCGCACACCACTTGATCGAGTGCATTGATCTATTTGTGATATTATAGTACTAGCTGACTCAACGAACTTCGTACCGCCTCAGAATCAATAAGTGTTGTGTTAACTTGATAACTTGAAACATGATGACTACCGAGCCAACCTTAAGTTGTAAATTGTGCCGTGGCAAGCCAGTCAGATCCAATGAGTTTAAAAATTCAGTTGGATAGTTGGTTGGTTCGTCTTCGTTTGTTACACGGTCGATAGATTTGAAGGTATGTAGTGGACCAATGATTTGATCTTGAATTGTGAATTTTAAATGATCCACATCTTTGTTCTTCGCCGCAAGAATTTCTCGTTCACTCAACCAATTGTGGTTTTTGTAATTAGATGTTCGGAAACATTTTGTTGATGAAGCCGTCCTTCGTTGAGACGTTTGATTCGTCAACTTGAACACGGTCATTACCGACGATAGTCAGCAATTGCTTGGAGAAATCTTCGGCAGATGGATCGTTTAATACTGCAACTCGCATGTTTGTAGTCAGCTGAAGTTTCTTCACAAAGCGCAATGTCAATGATTTGAGGCAAGCGTTTATTTCATCCTAATAATTTCAACGCTGAATAAGCCGTTCGGAATCCTTTTATCTACGTGGCCGCTATTCCAGAAGAAGAAACTGCTGCAGCAATTTTATATCTCGCACGAACAGTGGCCATAATCAATGAAATGAGGAATGTCTTCCCAGCTCCACCGGGCGCATCGAGGAAAAATAAGCCACCATTTCCATCATCAATTGCCTTTATTAACGTATCGTACATTTCCTTCTGTTGAGGGTTCAACAGTGGTACATTCGTTCAAACTGATAGGTTCAATGCATCTCGATCATATTCACGTTCACGTTCCGATTCTCGATTGAAAGCGTCGTTCATTCCACAATCTGGCGTTGGCATTCCTAACTTGACTAACAAACTGCCGCATATAAGGCAACACATGTCTTCAATCAAAAGCAAAGCCTGGTTATGTATCTCTTCATTCATCTCGAGATCGGGATCCCTGAACTGACACGAATTCGATGGGAAGCGTGTCAAAATAATGATAGAAAATAATGTGCGTATCTGAATTGGAGATTCAGAAACAATTTCTTCAGCGATTGTCATGTCCCAATGAGTATCATTTTCAAGCAAATTGAGCTGTTGACATGCAAGTAGAAGCATTCGTCATTTTTCGGATGAACTGTGTAAATGCGACCGAGAGCATCAGTAGTCATTCGGATGATCAGGAACCGCATCGCCTTGCTTTTGACGTAAAAATTTCTTCGATGTAACTTTCCAAGTGTAATAACGTTGCATCTCAGAGTAGAGCAACGTTCGTGCAAACAGCGTTATATTGTTGTCAAAAAAGTTATCATATGTAATTATAAACATAACCTTATTTCAATATTATCCGATTTTCTTTCGTTTTTATTTCATATCATCGATTTTTTTTATTTTAATCCATACTCAAAATTTAAAATTATTTAAAAGTCAATAGTATGCAAAAGAAGCAGAAACAAGTGAATTTTGGAAACAACTTGCCATCTTATGGATGAAATCGGTATACAACGACATTTTCATTATTTCAAGTTGTTCGTCATTTGAAAACTGTATGAGAATATTAATTTTCTTCATAATTTCTTCTCCGTGATTTTTCCGATGTTTTAATGCTTATTCTGCTATTCTAGGCGGAGACGAATTTAATAAATCAAAGATCATTAAAATCAGCCAAGCCCTTCTTGAGATAAACGTGGTGTAAATACTTTGTTTTATATATATAGATGGAATGCGCAAATGCAATAAAAAAAAAAGACAAATTATTATTCATGTTCAAACATAAACGTTAATTAGTCTACGCCCTACATAGTTTTACCAGTCGCATCTCCGCTGACTGCGTTGCATTGAAAAATTAACAGAATAATTACAATACTAAATTCAAGGCGAAATGGGAGTATACAGTCTGAGAATTCAAATTATCAAATTAGACTTCAGAACACTTTGAACACAAGTCTGAAATTTTATTTTTTATCATAATTTCGCATCGCTTTCAATCAAGAAATATTAAAAATATCATACAACATATTTATTATAAAAGTGAAAATACGAAATAAAAACAAATGAATCTGAAACTTATTCATTCATTTGTTATGAACGATTTTTCCGAATCAATTTTCTACTCACGAGTCGCTAATTTCGTCTTCCAAAGAATATGGTTTTCTGAGCTATCAAGGGCGTAATGCAGCATGCCTTTATTTAACGAGTACTCCCATCAACGCCTAGATAATTTTCTTCTAAGTAGTTGACATCCGTTCTGCAGTTTTTTATGCTGAATACTACCGGTAACGTCTTTATATAATATTGATTGCAAGACTCCGTCAATTATAGCAGTGCTTCCCAGATTGGGGGGCCGCCGCAGGACATGTTTAGTATTGAGGAGGGCCTTGGATTTTATTTTTTTTCAGATTTATGGGGGCGTGGAATGAAAAAGGTTGGGAAGCACTAAATTATAGGACGCATCCCAAGGACGCAAAAAAAACATGCATCTAATAGCTAATGGATGGAATTGGTAAGCAAGTTTAAGAATGTTACTTTTCAAATAATATAAAAGAAAATAAGAGTTGTATAAAAAAGTAGCCAAACATTCAAATATTACAAAAAAAATAAGCATTTCCAAAAAAAACCAAAAACACGTTTTATCGATGGTTGCTTGCACGTTTTTTTACAATTTGCAAGATACCAATAACAAATTTCATTATTATTTTTAATTCTTATTTTTATTTGCTTATGGTAATTGTAATATGTACGGTCTAGCGATAGACAAAGTAACATTTTTTTCATATTAAAGTTTATAATTTAAGATTTCGACTGAAGGTGCTTGGTGGAATTTCAATATTAAATTTGAATCGTTCAAACTATGTACATTCTCACAGATTTTGTCACCAACGACCCGGGTTTCGCCTTTCGGCATCTTCAGGCATTCAAGTGCGCGGATGAACTTGAACTGACGCTTAGTAAATGAAAGTTTCGTGTTTATATAAGAAATAAATGCATCACCGAGTCCAAAGCCATTGCTGGCGAAAAGGATACCAATGTACCAGTGCACTTGAATGCCTGAAGATGCCGAAAGGCGAAACCCGGGTCGTTAGTGACAAAATCTGTGAGAATATACATAGTTTGAACGATTCAGGACGAGTCGAAAAGTCAGTAAACTTAATTACACCATGGTCTACCGGTTCTGATACAGACTGGTGTGGCGTACGAGATTGGTTGTACATTACCTATTTTGATACAAGCATCATCACTAGCACTCATTCTGTGATTTTATTGCAACAATGAACGTTCGCCACCAATCATGCGAGAAATAGATGAAAACGCAAGACCGTATAAATTAATTACACTAAACATTTTTGCGCGGTTTTCAATATAAGCATATGAATTTCTTCGGCGCTGCTAATTATTAGGGGTTGAAAGCCTCGCCGGATAGCTCTATAGTTCTACAGTCTATATCGATGCAATAGTGTATTTTGCACGTCATGGCTCTTTAATGACTAAATATTTTTAAAAAAAAATACACACGAGTCATAATACTCGTAATGACATTTAGAAGAGAAGATTCTGGAGGCTAAGAGTAATTTAAGCATATCGAGAACTATATGTTCGGCAGCAGTAGCTACTAGCAAAATAACCCCGTCAAAATAACGAAAAAAAATCGTCACCATCATCAAACGGTCAAAACAGATCTTAATCGACAAGCGATTTCCTCCATTGTGAGCCCAATGGAGATCTTCATCGAAGGTATTTCTTAACAGGTTGTCATCGTGTTCTAAGTATTTCGAAAACAAATATTTATTAAAATTGACACATTAATTATTGGCAAAACCGAACGTTAATTTAAGTTGATATCACTTTTAAGGTGTTTACTGTCAATACTTGGTGGAAAGGCATTATAATAAAAATAATAAAAGATTTTTAGTACTTTTTCCACATAAAAAAACAAATATGTGGAAAAAGTACTAAAAATCTCTTATTTTTTTTAATAAGTTGATATATTTCAAAACAACTCGCAAAAATTATTCATACTGTTTTTCATTTTCGATAAAACGCTCATGATTGAAAATGGCATAATCAGAGGCTCGCCCACATCTCGATTTCGTTCAAAACAAGTTTTTAGAGAGCACGGTACTTCTTTCCGTATTTTTACCGAAGCAATTAAAATTACATCAGCGCTTTATGAGAGTTATTTTTTTCATGCGGAATTTTTTGAAAAAAAAATATATGGGACAGAAAACAAAAATGATTGTTGACCCGAGGAGAATTTATCTAACAATAGCTCATGGCAGTATTACAAAAAACATATTATGCAACCTTGACGCCGTATCCCATGGTCATATTACATAAATTAACAATAAACACTATAAATTGTAAATAATCCGGCATTACCGAAAACAAAAACGCTCATTAAACCAGCAGTGATGTATTTTCATTACATGTTTCATAGCAATACGGAAATATAAGGTAAACTTGTTTAATCTTAATGACTTTGGATTGAAATTGGTTGGAATAAATTCCCATTTAACTGATAAGGAGCGGAATCGATTTCACGTGAATAGTATCGATCCCGTTCCGTAGTGCTATTCCCGTGTCCATAGCACATATTTGGACGGTCTGAAATACCGTGATCGTATTGGACGGTCTATATACTCAAAACTTTATTGTAAGTACTTACTATGCACGCGAGAATAGCAATACTGATTTTATAATTTATTTGATGCGTAAAATATGAAGTATTTCAAGCCGAGATATACAATTACAATCGCTTAAAAGATCGAAAATCATATGGCAAGTAAAAAAAAGATATATTTTTATCCAGGAATTTAAATCAATATTGTTTGACATCGTCACTAGGCTACATAAGTCAGCTGATGTCAACCACTGAGCGAAACTTGCGATTGCCTGCATAAATTAATTTGATTATGCGAGAGAGCTGGTTTCATTATAGTCTAACTGGGCAATTTTATCAAGGCAACAGATGCATCAGGTACATTTAGCAAAATTAGCAACGGTTATATCAAGTATATTCGCCAAAAGATGAGAAATATATATAGAGGTCGTTTTGACGCACGACGCAAAGCGAGGCAATGTATTCAATCATACCAATTATTTTCATCGACAACATTGAAAAATTTAATAATTATTGATGTTCGTAAAAAGCTATTCACGCATGTAAAACTTCAAATTTCAAATAAATTGAATGTATATATTAGAGGTCACGGTAGACAACATATATCTTCGAAGAATATTATTGTATTGATTACCTTCCTCTACTGCAATCCAGTTACAATTTTGAGAAAAGGGAAAAACTTCATTACACCAATGTCTCGTACAGTACCTGAAACAAAAAGGCAAAATAAATATTAGAAAAATTGCGAAAGCATAGAGCAATATGATTGAGTCACAATACTCATTATTTCATTATCTCAAAGACCACTCGAAGAAAGTGTTTGTGTTTTAATTGTGTTTATTGAAGTGAATGTTTCCTTTTCTGTCTGTTTGACGTTTGCTGCTGATTTTCTATAGTAAGACACACGCGCCACCTACTGTAAGTTAATTGTACTATAAACTTCGCGAAAGTGCAAGCATACCATATCAAAGACATACAAACATTCATTTTTTTATATATAGGACCTACTGTAAGTTAATTTTACTATGCCTATAACCTTCCCAGAAGTGAAAGCAAAAAAAGTTTGTCAAAGTTTAATTGCAATCGGATGAGCGGGATGGCAACGCATAAAGTACGAAAAAACAAACATTCATTTTTATATATTAGATTCGCATTTTAGCGAATTATTGATATGGGTAAGACGTTCCCTAAACCCAACTTTTGAGAGAAAGGAAGATTGGTTATAAACTTGTTCAGAGACAGACAAAAGCAAAGGTAATAAATATTCCTAGCATCAAATGAGATTTCGGTCAAAGATTTCAAACGCTATTGCCAACTCTAAGTTATTGTATGGGGCTATTGAAACAATTTTCATCGCATATTGTAGTTAATATTATGTATTTTAAATAGAAGCGAAACCGCCAAAAACAAATTTTATCATATTTGTAAAAAAAAACATTGCATCAAAAACGTTGTACGATTTGAGTTTTTATAACATCGTGATACTTTTTCAAGCACTATTTTCTGGTAAATCACATGAATTCACCATGTAAGTAAAGTATGTATTTAAAAACAACTAAATACGTCAAAAACATACTAACTTAAACATTTTAAGCAAATAAATAAATAACGATACGTAGATACATCTTATATAGTATTTACTGTTTTATAAATAGCAATCGTTGACAAATATTTGACATCGATTTTTTTAAAAATAATAACATTCAACAAAAATGTTTTTTAAGAACTAGTAATGGCGATTTGTAGTTGAGAAAATAATTTATATAGCCAGTTGTTTTTGTTTTTAACAACTTTTAAACATGACCGAAAACACATTATCTTTTATCATCGCCTATTTTTTAAGCTACGTAGTACATACATCATTGATTATTTTGTGAATAATTAATTGTCCTTCCTACACACGTACTTATAATAGGTCGTGTCAGCAAGTTCACTGATATGGTGTTTCACGCCCAAATGTCGTAGTATTTTTTTATTCCTACTATAAGAATAAAATTTTCATTCTGTCCATCCCAAATTTGACGAGTAACCAAAATACGGCAAGCATTAATTTTATTTTTATGGAACTAAGAGCGATAATGTCGGAAAAAACATAAAAGATCCCCACCGATATAAAATTCAGGGCCGTACGCAGGATTGACTGACATATTAATCATAAAAAAGCTATTATATATAATATCGGGGAAGACGACAATTGAAATAAGCTGCTGCGTCACTTTGATAATCGAAATGGGTTATCAATCTGTCTGACAGCTGCAAGATCCACCGTGCATCATCTGCACGAGCCTTACAGACAGATAGATAGCGTCATTGTTGTGAAAAAATATTGTCCATTGTACTACATATCACTTCGATATTGACATTAGATCTGATAGCGAATCCATTTAACAGAACTATTATATTGAAGATTCATGGAATTATTTTTAAAAAGTTGTCTTTTTAATAATTGTATATTTTAATACCTGGTAAAACAGTACGGCCAGTGGCCACATTAGGTTATTTTGGCAGTTAACAATGAATTTTCAACATTATTTATATACTTACGTACGGATTTAAATTTGATGGTGTTAATGATTGGTACAAGAACAACGTTCTGATTGGAGTCCTCCTTCAATTGATATTTGAAATTCTTTCTCGCCCTTCTACTCTTATCTCGCTATAAAGTGGAGGATGCGATTAAAACAGATACAGTCCGTGTAATAGAAAAAACTCACCGTTGAAATATACAGTTATTTAAACACGGTGCTTGTTAAACATACGTATTATGATTCTCATTCGAAAACAAAAATACGTACATTTTGTGATTTCTCTCTTTAATTGATTGTATATATAAAATAATCAAAGCGCTTTGTCATAAGAAATATATATAAAATAAAATAATTGATTGGGGCGTCACGTACGTCTCTGGAGTAGGTGCTCGTGACGCGTCAAGTTTTCGCAAATAAAAGTCATACAATGAACATTATTTTTGGGGTGGGCACGCGCGGCTCTTGATTTGCGACGTCGGGGATTTGGGGATGAAACCAGACACGGCTATATCGCGAATTCGGAGATCTAATTTAGAAATAAATCCCGGATAAACTTTAATTACAGATATAGCGTCAGAGGCAGGCTAAATATTATCAAAAGCGAATGCGACGGCATAAAAAGAGATAGGGTAAGTAGGGCAAACACTGTTCGTATTGACGGCATAACGTTTTATTACACGAAGTGCTATTCGCAATCCTACTCGTATAGTACTTAATTTCGACGGTCTGAAATACCCAACACGTGATTGTGTTGGACGGTCGATATACTCAAAACATGAGTCTTGGGGTATTTCAGACCGCTCAAAATTAGTACGATGTACGCGTGAATAGCACAGCTGGTGTATGATGTATTTAATAAATGTACTTAGGTGTATTTTTTTTTATATATATATTGAAAATTTAGTAACAAACCAAAACAGATGAGCGACATTTTTGTCACGATATAAACTTCTAACCTACTTAGTAAAAAATAAATAAATGTATGGTCCGCCAGGTGAACAATATCCAACTGTCACGATTCATGCAATTAATTAACCCATTACATGCAACATCAATATGTAGAATGAACGCATCAAGAATTCAACATAACAATAAATTTTATATTTTTATTTAATATTATCATCGTGCATACTTGTAGAGTACGATTCATAAATCCTACTATTAAAATATTATAAAAGAATTATCGGAATGTGTACATACAAACGTAAAACTCCTGCAAATACCTCGCCTCACGCACGCTGGTTGTAAATCACAGGTGTAATATTCTTTCGGTCTTTTGGCTTCTTTGTAACACGCTATTTACAAGTTTGCATGGTTTTTGTGAGAAGTAAAAATAAGACATTGAAACATGAGATGCGAGTTCTGCTATGAACTTACAGTTAAGCGGTAAAAAAGATCAATTGCTATTTAAGCGGTTATGCTTGTTAGATAATAACGACGAACAGGTGAAATTACGATAAATAAACCACAGTTGTCCATGTAGAAACTGTCTTCTTTGTTAAAATAATATGTCCATAAGACACGCCCTTGTTAATATACGTGTGGCGTGACTCGTGAATATCCCACCCTTAAAATAACGCGTCGCCTAGTACGCTACATTAGCCTAATTAAGTATCGCCGCAATTTGAAGCAAACACCCTCCGAATTAAATTCATCCCGTTGCACTCTGCCATGGGACAACAAAACGCCGAGGTTGTTTGATACCCACCCTAGTGTTCATGATAGTACCTGATACGTAATAAACGTATTCACCGAAACCTTCGAAATAGCCTCGCAAGTAGTTTTACATAAATTAAGCAAATATTTTGTCACTGCGTCACAAATCAAATAGTTTTTAATTCAATCTAAGAATTATTTAAAAGAAATTAAAAAAAATGAAATATTATCATCAATAAGAACATCGACCGAATTCTACCGCTGGTCCGTGTAGGCATAATATGGTTCCATATTATACAATTTTGTTATCGATCCAGAAGAAATGTGTTTTTTTTTGTATTCAAGACATCAAGACATCCAGGAGTCAAAGTGTGTACGTATTGTACAGTGAAAAGGTGACATGCAGTGGCGGCCGGTCAATGTGGCATTGGATCAATGCACCCCTAGTATATGCAGGGGCGGTTATATTTCATGAAATAATATTCAAACATTTCATTTAGACCATGGGTGGGCAACCTTTTCAGCAGCCGGGCCATATTTTAGAAATGAGATTTCCTACCGGGCCGTTTTTTCTTTTCTTAAATTTCTTTTATTATTCAAAGCAAACAAGAAATATATTGTTTTTTAAGAAGATATAACAAAAATGAGAATCAAACATATTTATTAGATTAGAGTTAGGCAATACAAAAAATTATAATAAAAAATAAACAAAATATAATACATTTTAGTGAGACGTCTGATTTTGATTGTCAGAACTAAGTGCATAACGACAAATAGCGAGATCGTCGATAGAGCATGTTCTTAAAATGCAGGATATTTCTCCTTGCCCAAATATGTTTTGTAAAACTCTTCCAAACCAACCTGATTAAATTTCTCCGTTCACTGTGCATCACATCACATTTCACAATGTTCCATTTGTAAAATTCCTGAAAATAAATTCAAGTCTACAGATAATGGCGTTGCAAATGCAGCAAAAAGTTGTCACGATAGTTGAACCAATGTACTGAGATACTTCCTTATATGAGATACGATACGAACTACGCACGTTGGAATGTTCTTTTGGTGGTTTTATGTACACTGAAAGAAAAAAAATGTTTGCATATGCTCCGCGGGTCACAAGTAGACACCCAGCGGGCCACGGGTTGGCCACCCTTGATTTAGACCATTCACTCATTTTAAATTGTTCATGTATTCATTGTCTACAATAAATATTTTATTTTATATTATTTCATGAAATATAACCGCCCCTGCATATACAAGGGGTGCATTGATCCAATGCCACATTGACCGGCCGCCACTGGTGACATGCAATGTATTGCAAGTTGTTTTTCACAGTCAGATAATCTGTTTAACAAATCTACGAATATAAATAAAACGAAAATCAATTTTCTAAATCAAGGAATTGAAATAAGCTTTAATATAGTGCTTTTGTGTCTGACTAAGAATTTTATAGTGAGAAATAGGTTATTTTTTCTAACAAAAACCAATTGAGCAAAATTTACAAAACGTATTCGGGTTGAATCAACGCAAAGCTGAATAACATTGTTCAGCACACAGACCTGACGCAGACCAAGCATTCTCAGTTAGTTGACACCGTTAAAATGCTGACAAAAACTGTGAAATGACACGTATTTCTAATAAAAAATGATAACGCGAAAATGAATAACTGTTTCCTTGCACGAAAATCGAGCGCAAAGTTTCCCGGTCGACATAACAGACCACGGTCAACACGACATACAAGCTTCCTTCCGTTCCCTCTTTCGGCGTATCCATTAACCTAATTATTTTCCGACTATTTCATAGGTCTCCTGACGTGGCCCGGTTCACACAATGTGCAATATTTATCGTACGCTCAGGTCAGTTTTAGTTTTTTTTTAATATACGTAATATATAACGCAAGGTCTTGCAACGCAACTGGTATAATCTATAACACAGTTTACAATTAGAATATCACCGAACTTAAAGGTTTCACTTATGGAATTAGAATTAAGTAAACATGTAATCAAATTTGAATATAAAACTACAAAAATAGAACTTTACATTGGGTTTGGCAAAAAAAAAAAAAATATATTAACATCGGTTTACAACTACGGGGGATTGTATAAAAGGCCGATCTTAGTCGGAGAATTACGAGGTGTCGTCAATTGTTTTACGCTATCCATTCGGATCGATCTTGGAATTTCGAGCTAGTTTGTATTCATATTGATAAATACAATAATAAAACTGTGGAATAAAAGCAAACTTATTTGCTGCAGATGTGCACGGTTCAGATCTAATAAATAAATGAGGAATAATATTTGTTGAAAAGCGTATTACCATTTGGAAACGGTGACTTCTTACTTGGTAAACCGTAATTCAAGACCTTATTTACTAGTTATTTATTGTCATTCTCATAAAAACCAGATTTATTGAACGTCGTCAATCGAGTGTTCGATTTAACCGCAGAGCGGTAACAAACAGCTCGTTCTGTGGGTTCAATCATTACGCATTGTCAATTAAGTTACTAAATTTATATGACAAATATAAGATTCACATCATTTACGATTAGTAAGCATTTAAAAATCATTGTGTGAGGAAATGCTGTGTTTCGTTTTACTTATTAAGAATTTCAATCGCGTTTGGGAACAATACAGTCATTTCTTCAGTATAAATAAATGTACATTGTCCTGAAACATGGCGTGGGTAATCACTATAAACCTGTCTGACTATAGAACTTACTTTATCTACGTAATAAAAACAAAAGATCATAACAGAAAACAATATTTACATGATATCGGCACACGAGATAGATTATTTGCTAGTCGCCGACACTTATTTATATTGCATTCCTGGTATTTAAATATCAATGAAGGCGAAAATATTTTGTTATTATTATATGTATAATAAATCCACTTCACGTTATCTTATCTAGCGGAAATATAACGAATACCGAATAACTACGCTATTGCCATTGAGTTCATCGTGGCTTAGTTGTGTCTAGGTCTAGATAATATAAATAAACAGTGCAGAAATCTGTGATAAAAAAATGCGGCTTTACTACTTGTGTATATTTACAGCGAAATGGCATGAGCGAACTACAATAAAATGTCTGTGTTGTAAATATATTGCATCAAGATCAGGGTCGTTTCGATTCTTAAGTAAGCATTGTAAGCGATTGGCCAAGCAAAACCATTAGATTTATCGTTTAAATGTCCATTGTGGGATTTAAGCATAGTGGTTTAGAAAAACCAGTGTTGCCATTTACGGTCATAAACAATAAAACCAAACGATTATACTGGTTACATGATATTTTTTTAAGCACAATTGAACTAAAACTTTTAAATGTCTGCCAGTTGTCATCACAAAAGGGGTTGTGAGAGCTTAGACCTAAAGAACCTCGTCACATATCAATAGATTATTGATTGAATTGGCATTTACTTGTATGCCGTCAGAACTATAACAGCCAAAATAGGTATTAACTATATTATATGCATTCAAATATTTAGAACTGAAATACTTTATGTTTTCACATTATTGAAGAATAGAGAGATTTTAGCTAAGCAGTGATCCTGCTGTGGAAGATTTGCTGATCAAAATAAAAATTAAACATATCATGGCGGACACAGACAGGGTCAAATAATAAATTCACTTATAATAAAATGGGTAAACGAAACAGTAGATTTGTTTGTGAAAAGTGTTCGATTACGTAGCACATTTGAATTGGATTAGATTTCCGTTTCCGACATAACGTCGTTACTTTCATGATATTGAATAATTCATTGAGAATAAGTAATTTTAAGATAACTGTATTTGTTTTTCGGCTGTGTGGACAGCGCAAAATATACATATTCCGAGATTCGATACGGTGAACGCTATTTACCTAGTCGTATCGGTCTTTCACAACAGGGTATAGGGTAGACTCCAATTCAAGTATCGAATACTCGATACTCAAGAATACTCGTCCATTTTCCAACTATTCGATATTCGAGTATTTTGAAAAATACTCCAGTAATACTTTTAATTTATAAAAAAAAATATTTCCAAATTTTATTTCATTATTTTAAAAAATATATATGTACTGCTAATGATTTTAAAATATTTTAATTCATCGCGATCAATTTTATTAAAACATGAGATCAATGTTCCCGCGAACATTTTTCCATCCCTGTACAAGGCCACACACAGAAATATTGTAAAAATAAATTTGTTTCGCTAAATTTTTATATTTGCGCACACTTTTTATTTTGCTGAAAATTTACTGCTCACAGAAGTTGATGGTCCGCACAATAGAAAAATTAGAGGGAACGTTGCATGAGATGCTTTTCTATACATTAGAAATTCGGTTTTTGTTAATTTTCAATATCGAAATGCCGGCAGTTTTGTATTTTCAAAGCCAGTATTTCGGTATTGCAATCCCTACATATATATGATTGGACATTGAGTAAGTGTTGTTTTGAAATAATAACAAGACATTTTTATTTTTAAATACATAATTAATATTTATTTAGGAAACAACATAATGTGCAACTTAAAACAACGGGTCAATATATAATACGCATATTTTTGATGAATTCGGTGATAACTTCGTAGTAGTTAATTTGCAACATGAAATTAAAATAGATAATTTGCTACTACAGTAGCCGAGTTATTAAATATAATTATGGATAAATAACAATTCTGTACTACTCAGTTGGATGTATTTAATTTAATTCCATTATTATTCCCTGCAGATTTAGTGATGCAACAAAAAAAAAACCTCCGCTTTGAGATTAAAATGTTGCTACGTATGATCCCTCGTCACCCTTATGGATAAGAAATCCATTTGAATAGATACATATTCTTAAGGAAAACAGATTTCGCACCAGTTTAGATAATTGTTATTATAATAGATCTGCGATCATTTCCAGCGCCTCTGAAACGGTAGGTCGCAACTAGTTTCCGGCTCGTTAGGACTGTATCTGATTCGGCATTTCTTCCGCCTATTAGACACGCCGCCGCAACAACAATACCAGCGATACAAAAAAACACTTCACCTCAGCCGTGAATAAATTGTCGTCGTGAACTTGGCAGTAGAATAATAGTGATTTTGTAATGATACCAATTTTCAAATCGCAAAGATATTTTAAATTTGAGAGGTGACTGATACAAACCGTACATGTCCAATCTTGAATAGTAAGATTTTTTTAAAATATATTCGCTAATAGCCACCTGTGTGGTCGAGTGGTCAACGGTGTTGGCTTCGGCTACGGAGGGCCCGGGTTCAAATCCCGGTACGGACAGTTTTATAAATTGATTTTTCAATCAATTTATGAATTTCTGTTCAAAGGCATGGATGGATATATGTGATGTCTTGAATTCCCCCCTCTCACCCATCCTATCCTATGAACGGGGCGTATCGAGAGCGATTAGCTTACCACTAATCCTGTCCTACCCCTATCCTTCTGTCCTACCCCTATCCTTCTATCTCTTTGTAAAAAGAGAGGTTGAGCAACTGAGTAACAAACAGTTCTCGTAGAAAACACTTCTGTTGAATAAACTCCATTAGGAGTCCATATGCTCCACATTGGGAGCGGACATGGCTTAAAAAAATATTCCAAGACCAGACCGTTTTACGCAAGTCCAAATTTTGTTGTTTTTAGTTAACTAGGACAAAAGTCCTGCAATAGGTTATTTTACGCGATACAATTGAAACTACATATTGAATTTTTTGGCTTACACTGAATTCTTTGATTTGATGTCGATATAGCCAACGAAATCGTTTATTAAGCTAACAGAAAAGATTAAATTGATAGTTTTGAAAATGTTGATATGGAAAAGCAGGCGATGAATATGTTAACAAAACCAGCTGCAAACAAACGACCTGGGAAAGAGCTATTTCAAAACTATTCAATTGTAACGTATACGCATGAAAAAAACTAAATCGTGATTTTTGAAAAACTATACTATATTTTCAATCGCGTCATTGTTCTTCCGGATAAGTGATATATATGTCAGGTATGTTAGTAGCTTCAAATTATGTTTTTAGTATATTGTTTCGTGCGACCCTTAATTTTAACTTCCAAATAAAAGGAACGAAGTTATAATTAATGTATCTTCAATATTAAATATGTGCGATAAAGGCAAATCCCAAATTACTGAAGCAAAAATTTACAGTGTTGTTAAAGATAGATCGATCGTCCAGTTTATTAGTCAGACAGCTACAAATAACCTCCTCTGAGACAATGAAAAAATCAATATTTAAATCGTCACCATAATCAAGAATTATTTAACTGTGCCTGAGATTTAAACAATATGTACATGTTTTTTACTTCCATGATCTACATATGAATTATTAAACAATCAGACGTTAGTGCAATCTGTGAACATTCACCGAATGCACAATCAAAGATTGTGTAGATCTTTGCAGACAGACAGATAAATCAACACAAATATAATAGATTAGAAATTATTACTAGATGACAGTGCCACCTGTCATCATTCGCTCAGTACAATCAATGAACACATACTTGTGTGCGTGTGTGATGCGTTACATGTAAGCAAAAAAAAATATATCGTCAGTAAAACTCCAGCAAAACAACTTCACAGTCCTGCTTAACACACTGTCGCCACTCGCCAATAGAAAAATCAAAATAAAGAGCAGTTTCCGAGTAGACTTTTTCTACTGACGATAGTTTCGTCAACCTACAAACAGTAAAATTTTGTTACTTGTATGTCGTTGAAATCAAAATTCAATGTTCAATGTGTATACGCCATTTGCCGTATTTTTAATTGGTGGCAGAATAAATATTAGATATGCAATATGCATGCTAGCTGATATAAATTGTAACAAACTAAAAAAGATGGTATCTAGACATATGATGTTCAACTACAACTACATTATAATTACTATGGGAACAAAATGGTATAGGCTCATGAATAATGTACATATACAAATTAATTAACAAACAGCGGCGACAGTATGACGCCCAGATGTGGCCCGCGATCCGCCGTTTCAAACAATACATTTGAAAAGCAAAACAGAAATATAAAAAAAATAGTTTAAAGCGAGCCGCATTTTGTATCGCGTGGAAGTGTGTACATATATTGTTTATGCTGTGTGTATACTGGACAGTAAAAAAAATTTCAGTCATGTTCTTGCACATAAAAAATAAACTTAGAAGGCTTACACTTGCTTCGATTTTCCAGTCATGATCACAAACAAGCTAGACACATTCGAACGGACATCTCGGCATACTAAAAGAAACTTTCTTTGGCGTTTTTCAATATGCTCTTCAGCGTGATAATACACTAAGACATTCATTCCCCCCCCCATCGAACAAATATTGAACGTGGGAGTGTTACAAAAAAAAAATAACCCTTAAAACGCCGCTGTTTTCAAACGTTTATTACCAAGTATATAAGTAAAATCAGATTTTAGAATATTTCTAAGGCTGTCGCACAAAAATAATAATAAAAAAAAACCCGTACAACAAGCACACGATGCACATATGATTGTTTTTTCAATTGTCCACTCTCGAATCAGTATGGAAGTCTAGCAACATTTTCGATGATATTGCGACATATAATATATTTATTTACTTGAAATAAGAAAGGGTTTCAAAATTTCGTGATTATAAAAAAATATTTTTATCTTTGCAATATGATTTGCGTGCCTTCACGCTGTGAAATCTGACAGGATGCCACATGAAAGATTTTTTTAGTCCATGTTTGCACTCAATGTGGAGCATATCGTCATTAGTTTTTTTACAAAAACGTGTCTCAAAATTTGTCTGTTTGGAGTTTTTTATGTAATGAATTCAGAATATCAATACACACATATTCTTTAATCTCGTATCCCAAAAAAATCATATTTTTCGTGCTTTATTGAACCTATTACAAAACGTTGGCAAAAATATGGTCATGTGCTATGTTTAGCATGAAGGAGAGTGTAAGATGGATGGGAACATATTTGGTTCCTTCCTTATTAACTTTCTCAGAGATATTGAGGATGAATCCATTACAGTGATGTTTTATAGCGATAAAAAACAATAGCGATAGATGTAAAATAAAGTACATTTATGTGTCTCACGAAAACGTCACTTTTTGAGATACGAGATTACAGAAAATTATCGACGATATAGCCTTCTAATGGATGTATCTCAACACAAGTTTTTTTTTTCTACGAGCACTGTTTTTAACTCAGTTGCTCAACCACTCTCTTTCGAAGAGAGTAGTAGGGATAGAAGGATATTGCTAGGCCAGAACTAGTGTTAAACTAATCGCTCTCGCTAATCTCTAAGATTTAAGGATTGGAAGGGTGGGAAGGAATATTTCGACATCACAAACACAAAAATCTATTAAAAAAATGTCTTTCGAACAGGTACTTGCGAGATCAATCACGAAAGCCAACGACGTTGACCGCTGCGCCACGTACCCGGCAAAGAAAATGCGAAATATAAGAAGAACTTTGATACAACAAACGACGTCCAATTGAAAAAGATGTAAGAAAATACAGACCACGAAGCATATTACGCAGTTTGGACACCACATTATAGAATCCATCTTGCCGCTATGCTGTGTAGTTTGAAAGAGCGCAGCTATTTTAGTGTAGTGTTAACAATAGAACACTATAAAATGGGTCATTTTCGTGCTTTTAACGGATATTATTTCTAAAAACCAATTCATACAATAGAATCGTTTAAATTGTAGATTGCAGCTGCCAATAATGCACGCTTATCCACAATATTTAAGTTTACAAAAATAAAACATTATTAAATATTTGGAATTTCAGTAAATTTCAATGCGCCAAATATTTATCATAATATCAAATATTAAATCATACCAGATAAACCAGATGAGAATATATATAAGAAACTCGAGTAGAAGGTAAACACCTATGTTCGAGATATCAAATTGTAAACATTAAAAAATTAAACTTTACATTGACTCTTCATGGATTTGAACCTAGACCCCCCTGATTGCTAGGGAAAAACTCAAAAGCTAGGCCACATAATGTTTAATTTAGATACTGCTACATTGCAGGCATTTCAAATGTTCGAAGAGTTATGATTTTTCGGCTAAATCTTAGTTTCCCTATTTATTAAAAATAATTAAGTAGTTTTTTTATATATTATACCATATTAAACAATAATAGATAACCTCTGAGATCAAAAATAAACTGGATTTCGTGATAGTTAAATGTTTCATTGCAACATTCATAGAGAATATTTGCCACCATACCGGTAGACGTCTTACTTTTTGACCAATGTTCAAAGTCATCAGTCGTCCATTAACCACGATTTCTAGGCCACTTTCATGCTCGACTATAAACAACGAATTAAGGAAATTTAATACATAAGGTTTAACAGCAAGCGTCGGTAAAGCTCTCAATTTAGAAGCATAGTGAGAAACAAATAGATTAGGGTAAAATTTAAGACTATTTCTTACCTATCATTAATCATTTATTCACATTTTTGTTATTTTTATTATGTAAAATAAACTTACACATACTACTTCCTTACCGAAATAAGAATAATACATTTGTTTATGTTGTTCAGAAAATGAAAATGATACCCTGTGGAACCTTTGGTGATGAGTAAAATAGACTGGTGAGGGCGTCCGGTATGGCGAAAGAAAGTGGTTTAAAATAACTGAACTTACATCGAGCAGTGAATTGAAGATAAGCTGGCAATAATAAACCACAGTTACGTTGTATGTATTTTAAACACCATGCGTAATTCACATCTGAATTCAGGTCATCGCCATTTTTGGTGAAAATGAGTCACACAGACAAAACATCAATTCGATGTAACAATAATTGCATCCAAATAATCCACAAGAGTTGAACGATTATTGTTCGGTAAACAATACCGCGATAGCGTCATTTTACACAAATTCGGTGCTATATATGTTTTTATGCCAATGTTCACTCATAGAATGCTGGGTGTTTGTTTTAATAAAAACGTATTTAATGCAATTTGCGACACTGATTCAGAAAGTATTTCATTCGCAAACTTTAAAAATATTAACCCTTTTTCCTCTCCTGCACAATTTATCCGTTGTTTGTTGCTCACGTGGTATTGCATGCCGAACGACTGGATAAATAAACATTATTTGAAAACAGCAAACTGAAATATGACAATCAATTCTTATTAGCTTACCCGTCCATTAAATTTAAAAATCTGATGCCTCTAACATTCAAAACGCGAATGGAAAAAAAAACAAGTGCAACGAGCGGCATTAACCGCTAATGTCAGACCAAGCCCAACTTGGCATTTGACAACATCATAACTATCCAGGTTAATCTCATATAAGTATGTACATCGTATAAATAAAACAAGCAATAACGAAAGTTCAATACCCTCTTCTAAAACTGAATAACTATGTATATTTAAGGATAACCATTATTAAAAGCAGTGCTCCGCGACCTTTTAGCGTATAAGTATAAACGTGGGCAGAGTAGTGAATTATTTGATTTTTATTCCGATGCGTAATGGCACAGCGGTTACAGAGCGATGGTTTAAAATGACGTTTTTAATTTAAGCAGACAGCCCTTTATATTTCATAAATTTCTAAGCTATTGTTCTGAACTGAACTCAACTTAACCTGAACTTGTTGTTCTTTATTTGGTGAATTTATATAGTGAATACATATTTTTATCACAAACACAGCCCAAAAACATATAAAATTGTCATTTCATGCGCACTAGCTCGCGGCGCGGCGCGGCGTCGGTGCTTCTGATTTACACGAGTACATATAGTATGTGTAGTGTAAAAAATGTTATACGAGTGACAGTACGCTTTAAAGAATAATTTATATTAGTTACCGATGTACTTAATTCGTTCAAAGCGTCATGTATGTTCGAGTGAGCGAATTTTGATGACCGTGCACTTACAGCTTCAAACCCTACCAAAAAATCAATTGAGGCGTTCGTTTTTTTTACCGATAGTTAGACAGATATTTTTTCGTGCCGAGTGCTCTCGTTTGCTGATGCCATCTACTCACATAGTTGAAGTACACAATAACATACTACACAAAGTCAGTAAGTTGTACGTACCCACTAATTACTCAGCTGTACATTTTGAAACTTTAAAAAATGAGTTTCGTAATACTTCTTTGTTAGAAACTTTTTCTTAAAATTCTATGCCCGGAAGCCGTGCACGGATAGTTGCAGTGCAGTATTAATGCAGGCTTCTAACCTATGAGAAAAGTTTAGGAAGGAAAAGATTTAAAATTTTCATATTTGTTATAATATACACCAATAACTTTACATTTCCTACGTATGCACTAATGACGACGTATACAAACCTCACGTATGAAATATTCTACAATAAAAAAAAATTAAGCCCTACTCTGACCTATAAGTAATAATGTTTACCTTGTGTTCACTATCAACACTTTTATTTCATATATGATCAGGACCAGTTTCACCACGACGAACATTATCAATTGACAAGAGAATATGTACAATATTACAGTGTTATTTATTCAAACAAAATAAAATTATAAAGGTGTGACAGACAATACATTCTTTTCAATGCCAATTGTTTATTACACCTTTTTTATTTTACTTCGTTTTGTATAAATATAAATATCAATGTAATATTGTATTCTCTTGTCAGTTTAAAATGTTCGTCATGAGCGAAACCGGTCCTGATAATATTAAATAAAAGTATGCAGAATTAGTTCAAATGAGTATTTTAATCTTAGGGAAACGATAATCCTCAAATCGTAAAGCATTAAGAGAATGTACTTAGGACGACTCGTAGGCCATTTTATCTGTATGTACTTGTGATGGAATGTGAGACAAGGTGACGTGAACAGCTGCGATACATGAAAACGAGCCGCGAGTGCAATCATGACACATTTCGTCGTCTGTTGAGCGACAGCCTTAAGAATTAAAAAAAATATATTTTTTTAAAACGAATGGTGCATATAATTTAAAAAAAAGTAGATTATGACTAAATCGACAATTAATTCAGTTTTTTATCATAAGCTTGTTCCTAGAGCCAACATTAATTTGGCATATTATATTTTCACAGCGTTTTAAAATTTGGAACAATTAAAATAAAGTCCAATCACTTAGCGTCCTTCATTCCACTAAAAAAAATAGTTTGGTTTCATTTATAAAAGCATTCATAGAAACCACTTAGAATATCTTTCGTAATTGATACACTTACACGAAAAGTGATGCTTAAGCAAGACGTACATTCGGTGACGCAAGGAACATTCCAAGAAATGTGTCTTCGTAATCATCTTCAGCATCAAAAGTTCGGAAGTTGTTTTCTCCATTGTTACAAAAAGCTTGTTCCTAGAGCCAACATTAATTTGGCATATTATATTTTCACAGCGTTTTAAAATTTGGAACAATTAAAATAAAGTCCAATCACTTAGCGTCCTTCATTCCACTAAAAAAAATAGTTTGGTTTCATTTATAAAAGCATTCATAGAAACCACTTAGAATATCTTTCGTAATTGATACACTTACACGAAAAGTGATGCTTAAGCAAGACGTACATTCGGTGACGCAAGGAACATTCCAAGAAATGTGTCTTCGTAATCATCTTCAGCATCAAAAGTTCGGAAGTTGTTTTCTCCATTGTTACAAAAAGCTTGTTCCTAGAGCCAACATTAATTTGGCATATTATATTTTCACAGCGTTTTAAAATTTGGAACAATTAAAATAAAGTCCAATCACTTAGCGTCCTTCATTCCACTAAAAAAAATAGTTTGGTTTCATTTATAAAAGCATTCATAGAAACCACTTAGAATATCTTTCGTAATTGATACACTTACACGAAAAGTGATGCTTAAGCAAGACGTACATTCGGTGACGCAAGGAACATTCCAAGAAATGTGTCTTCGTAATCATCTTCAGCATCAAAAGTTCGGAAGTTGTTTTCTCCATTGTTACAAAGGAGGTAGTAATTACTGTGTCCAGCGAAGCGATAAGCCAGCGCTAGGGAGATGAATGAAAGTAAGAAAAAAACTAATAAGAAAAATAACCAAAAACGAGCAAGACTGAATTTCTACGTTTTTACGATATGTATTTCGATTCGCTGCGTGTAAATAATTGTACTGTGTTTTCAATCGTAACAAATCAATACTATAATTTATATTTTGATTAGTAGATTTATTTATGTATCAAAGATAATGATAATTGGGGAAGAACGACTGTTTCTAGTTGTAGCAAATATTAGTTCTGATGAGATGCTCCATGAGTATAAGAAACAAAACTTTTTGTTTGTTTGCGTCAACAAAATAATAGGTGCCCACATGTCATAGCGATGTCGTAATCCATTAATTGGTAGATTTTAGCCATTAAAAATTCACTTCCGCTTGTTTGACACATGCTACAAGGTTTTAAATGTGACACAATTACTAAACCAACTAGGTACCAACATTATAATTACAACAGAAACAGATTACTTCAAACGAAAGTCCTAAAAACAAGGATGGGCAGAAATAGATATTTTGACAAATTAAATGAAAAAAAGAACGATGTTTTTGTCCACTTATATTCATATTCAATTGCAATAATCCTCGAATAGAAAATAAATTGAATATTTATATTTAAAAAAAAAAACCTTTATAGTGACGGATTACAAACATTAAATATAATTTCGAAGGAACTAATATATTAATGTTAACTTGTGTAGAAATCACACAACGGACACGTCAACATTATTATGTGATTGCAATAACAAAAATTTGATGTTCCAAATCTTTGAAACTCCAATGAATGGCGTTTCGCAGTTCTCTCACAAACTTTTATCATATATTTGTTCTTCTCCGAATTTATATCAAGGGCAAACCAAACTTTTACCTACTTAGGTAAATACAGTGTTGAGAAGCAGTAAAGTATCTTTATATTTTTGGGAAGACTCGCAGTGTTGTTTGCGTGAGCATTCTAGGTGTGCTTCTGGCTACATTTCGGTTTTTTTTTATTTGGTCACTATTAAACAACGACGGCGTGATCCAATAAATTTTATGTGGAAAAGTACTAAAAATGTTTTATTATTTTTATTATAATGCCATTCCACCAAGTATTGACAGTAAATACCTTAAAAGTGACTTGTGAATCAGTCGAGAACTTAAACGAGAAAGAACAAGTAAACACTTAATTTAACTTAAGTAAAACACGATATTCCTTTGTACTTATTTCCAATTTTATTGACATAGATCATGACCGGTTTCGCTCACGGAAAGCATTATCAACTGATAAGAAATATAATTAAACACTGTAATTTACACAAGAACAAATTGATGATCTTGGAAATAAAAGTGGAAATAAGTACATACAGGAATATGTAATGTGTTTTTCTTAATATAATGCCTTTCCACTAAATATTGACAGTGAACACCCCAAAACTAAATTTAACATCTCAGCAAAAGATTATTAGTTCAATGTACCCTACGTCTTAACAGAAAAAGGTGCCTTCTTCATTGAAAGGACAGAGTAATTTACTTATATAATATGTTTGTGTGCCTACATATACCTTAAGTTAAGTAAACAGTCGTGCATAGAAAATATAATAACGCATAAAAGAAATAAGATATTATAATATCATCCTGGATAAACCGGGAATTAGACGATAACCTTGTACACGGTGATTCAGGAGTTTTGAATCACCACCCGGTAAGTCAGTGACTGGCACAATGGACTCATAATACACAATTCGAAAGAATTAGTCATAACACTCATAACATACAAATTCGAGGCGCGAATAATGCTTTGGTCTGAAATAAATATTGCCATCGTGTGATTGATACCGGCGATGAGCAAAGGAATACGAATTATAATTTTACAATTTGACTGCGATGCGTAAGTCACCCACTCATCAGAGGACAATGCTGAACGGTACTTCATAGCCAAATTATCTAAAGGTTCCCAACATTGTGCCCCGCTACGGATTCTCAACCCGTTCAACGGTGAAAATGACCATTGATAAATATGTATATTTTAAAGGAGCTGGTATCTGCACGTTCTACGTATGAAGCCGAGAAATTATTAAACGTCATGAAAATCGACTACCTAGCCACAAAGTCGCGGTAGACCGGTTCAAATTTAGCTCCGACTGATACTCTTTCGGTAACCATCCCAGATCATACCCAGAATATTTATTCGAATTCGTTTAGCTTATAAAGTAACAACAATTTATATTCAACCCCGTTTAATAAATTGATGCCTGACACGTACATAGTTGTTAGGGCAAGTATTTCATTGCTCTTGATTACATTACATAAGGAGCTTGTGACGTTAAAAATGACGAGATCCACAATTTCCTGAACAGAGAAAACAAGCTTTGATTATAAGGTCATAGTTTGACCATTGAAACTATGAGTTTTTTAGCGGCAATATTTTAGCGATATTCAATTTTTCCTTAAAACTGGATTTGAGGATGTGTGATCCCAAGCTGCTCATACATCATAATTGAAATTTAAATAATACTGCAACAGCAGTAAGTGTTGAATGGGAACAAATTTCAATTTATAAAACGAATTTATCACAACAATTATTATGATCAATCGCATAAGACATATATCTATATGACTTATGATTATAAGTCCAAAAAGAAAACTCAACTTCATACAAGTATGTACTTAATACTTTTCCGCCAAGTATTGACAGTGAATACCTTAAAAGAGAACTTTACATGCGAGAGAATCTGATAATTGCTGTTGATAAGTTTCAATTGAACACATCAAATCATTGTTTTAAGGGATAATTTAATGAAGGTGTTGTATTTTTCATTATTTTTTGCAGGTTATTCACAGATGTACTTTTTGTTTCACTGAAGCTTGCTTACGTTTCGTAATTTTAACGCGCATGTTGTAAAATTTGCATAAGACCTACCTTCTACCATAGATACTATTTAACTATGATGTGTGGCATGTTATGTTCCGTACAAAAGAGATATTAAAGGTAAGCGAGTTATACTTCAAAATGAGTAATCAAACCTTTGTACAGTATGTACCTTAGTATTTAGTGTTTATATTACAGCTCTATTTAAATTTAGCCTATGGTATTGGCATAACGTTTGGCTTCACAAAATAATTATTGAATATACATGCTGTATCAAAGGATTTACGTATTTTTCTGTTTGTGTATTTGTGAATATCAGCCAGCCAGCAAAGACGCAAATAATGCCTAGTTTAAATATTTGACAACGATACAAAGCGATGCTATGAAACATTTCAGAACAAACAAATATAATAATTATTGAATGTCAAACCGTGAAAAGATACCTTGCGAACATAATACACATTCAATGACTGGTTAGATTAGTAGATATTAATAAAACTGACTCTGCGTATACACTCTTTTTGCGAGTACACAAATTGAAATTCTTCAAATGAATAAAAGGTTACTGAGGTCACGGATTTCCATCAGCCAAATCGGTCGGTCCCTTAGGTGTTATTATTAGATTGCTCATCAAATTGCGAACTTTGGTAAATCAACAATACAATATTTAATATGCATCTCTTAAGAAAACGTATTGACACTTATATCCACTGTAACATCCAGGGCTGAGGAGTCGGATCGGGTGTTTTTTCTGGAGGCGAAGGCGATACGTTTGCGGATTATGAGATTTTCAATGCAATCATAGGTAATATTAATATGCATGCTCAACAGCAATTTTATTACATCGTCTTAAATAAAATAAAACCAAGTAGCTCTAGTCCATAGGTTCCCAACCTTTTTCGAGTGGCGACATTTTTTTATAAAGCCATGTGGATAGGGGACCCCCGAGGAATTTGAAATCCTCGATTCGCTATACTTTTCCGCGGATTGTCTCCGAAACTCCTTATGTTGTTCATCAAATCCAAAATCGAAAAAAAGTTGGCGACCCCCCAAAAAACCCTTCGCGACCCCCAGGTTGGGAACCCTTTCTCTAGTCTGACTAAAAAAACACCGAAATATAAACTAAATCGCGGTTACAATTCTATATTTCAGTCATCGAGAAAAGGAATGAGCCGAAATCAAATGCCAAATATAACCAATATTCATAAACCAGAATAGAAAGGCGTCGTCAGTACATACTTCTGCGAAAATATTTTATTTCCTCGTTGCTTGCGTCACACGCCGAGGTCTCTTATTAAACCCACCAATATGAAGATTCTTTATTTTGCAATTCATGTCCAGTCAAAGACAGTGAGTGATCCGGCAGTTCCTAACCATCAATTATTTTACGAACATAATATGAATTAAAAGACGTCTAGGTCCGCGCGGACTCGACAAGGTCTCACAGATATTTTGAGGGCGTATAATAATGAGAATAATATCCACTATTCTACGAGTAAGTATCTACATATTTATTATGTATGCTATGGAAATATTATTTAACTTCGTGTGGCATTGACATTCGAGAGAATCGTGACGGCATGTCATTGAAGACAGTTTTAGTATGACGTATCGATGGTGTTCATGCTTTGAACGTTATTTTTGTTTCTATAACAACAAAATAGACAAGGCCGCGGTTCATCTATCAGTCACTTCGTTTACAAGCAATTAATAAGTAAATACGAAAGGCACAAGAAAACTTATCCACGATTGGAATCGTCGACAAAAAATGATATTTTGTTGCATACAGAATAAACACATACTTACAGATTGATTTTAAATCTATAAACTGTTTTATTTCGTTGAAGTGATAAATCTAAGGAAAAAATTATAAAAAATCGACAACACGAGATGATAAAATAATTGAAAGCGAATACGCACTGACAATATTAAAATACTGTATTACTTTCACATTTTTTATGATCATCTGACCGGTTTTGTTCACCGCGAGAATTATCAATTAATTGTGATAAAAAAAATGTGTTTTATTTTAAGAATAAATATATATATTTCTTATCCACGTCCGCTCCCAGTGTGGAGCATATGGCCTCCTAATGTAAGTATCTCAACAGAAGTTTTTTCTACGAGAACTATTTGTTACTCTGTCGCTCAGCCTCACTTTTTTCAAAGTGAGTGGTAGGGAAAGAAGGATAAGGCTAGAGCAGGACTAGCGGTCGATTAATCGCTATTGCTACACCCAGTTATTAAATGAACAGAAGGATGAGAGGAGAGTAAATAATGTGAATTGACATTACAAACACCCAGTCTTCGATCGCAACGTTGAATTTAATAATTCTCAAATTCACTGTGATCTGACCGGTAATCGAACACAAACCTGCATGATCGGAACAGCAAGCTCTAACCAACTGGGCCACAGCAGGAGACAATAAATATAAAATCTTTCCAATAAAAAAAACACATTTTACACATCAAAACAGTCAAAAGCTTCATCATCACCAGTCGTCATCTGATCTGATCGATTGTATCATGTATGGTTTTAAGCTTTAAAGTTCGATTTTATGTAGTAATTTAATTTCAGAACCTTTAATAATACAATTCATTTGAAAAAAATTACTTTCCTTTTCCTAAAATTAAAAATATATTCAATCGGTTTCATGTATGACTTAGCCGACTTGTTTATTTTTGTAAAATAAACATTTTTTGTTCGTGCTTTTGCACACTGGAGCCTTCGAATTGTAATAGGCATATAAACTAGATTGGTATCGGGCAGGAGGATGCGAAGGGTTGTGTACTTAGCCGCCGGACACTTTGACAATTTGGCGGTAAGCGTAAAAATATATCTGAGTCGGTGTGTGCTTTGCAGGTTGACTCCCATAGCGCCCCCGACATTTCGACACCCCGATCGATATTGTGACGAAGAAGCGTCAACGGACAGGTGAGGCAGGATACGACGTATGAATAATCGACACTAGGACCTGAGGATACTACCTACCGTCCATTCGATAAAAGTGATCGTCGGCACGGGCCAATTCGCAGGAAAAATTACATCCCATATGTAATCATGAAACTATGTAAGTAAATGGTATATACTGAACTACTGAAACACTTTCTTCCCAGGTTACTTGAAGTTGTGCCTGCCGGCACTCACTACACCTCAACAACACGCTCAGCAAAGCAGCGTTTAATACTTTCAATTGATTGCCTGGAGTGCCTTAGGAGCAGTCACAAGAGACGTTTGAAGTGATTGAAATTTTCTACGAGTACATACTGGCGTAATTTTGAAAAATTCAATTCAATTTTGTAGCAGAATTACCTGTTTTTAACTTTCGAATTATAAATAGTGTTTAGCTATACAAAAAAAAAGTTTTTACAGGAGGCAGAGGTCTAAGAGTTTGACAGAGCTGCGATACTTACAGCACTGTATTCAAAGTTATTCAATAAATAATATGCGTTCGACACAGATTTAGCGAAATATATTAATCATGTACATAGCTATACCTTACATGTGATAGGTGTATTATAAAACTCTCGTCTTTTTCCATTGCAATTGTCTGCCTGGTGAAGTAAGTTTTACTGGTACATCAAATGAGAGAGAAGAATATGTACATATTATCCTACTCCATTTTCGTAGCCTACGTATTCCACACCCCGTCAAAAAGTATTTAGCTTCCGTCTAACAAAGACGGATACCTCTGTCATATCCTTAAAAACATAACCTCAAATTGTAATATTCAAATGAAACATAAAGCGATTTCCCAACGCACAATTTTTTCCGAGTACCGCTTGCTCTCCGTTTCAATTTTGGTCGAGTCTGGCGAGATGACGTAAATGAGCGAATATAGAGATTAGGAAACGCTCTCGGGTACATCGAAATTTGCATTTTACGCCGCTTTGCCGACCTCATATCGTTAAGCCATGACGTAATTTTATTATGACGAAATCGAAGGCAGTATGTCTGCAATAATTGGGGCCCAACATACAATGTTTAAAAAATGCTTACAGGATAGCAAATTATTGACGATTCCAATAATATTTCCTCCGATACCATTTTTTTTTACTTATAAAATCGACAAATACAATGATCAACGAGTCAATGAATAGTCGGCACTATTTCGACAACTTACAACTGAAACAACTCAGAAGTTGAAATTTTAGACTAATGAACATCAGCGATATCAACACGTGACAGAACGATATTGATAGATTGAGATATCAAAGGGTTGGGAATCGTTCGCCAGTGTGGACGTTGGGGTGATGTGATACAGCATACAGACAGCTGCATCATATTTTTCGACAACTTACCTGCTACCAACTCATCTAATCAAATCACGAAAAAAAAATAGGTTTATTGAAAATTCAGTCAGTATTCGTGAACGGTGTTCGTGGTCTCATTTCCTTCAACTGATATTTAGCTGGAATATACACAGGAAAGTTACATAAACTTACCCTGTTCCCGCCCTAGCAATAGCCCCCGCAACTAGCCAAGTAACTACCCACTTCACCTCCGCCGCCTATACCTACTTGCCGACAGTAGGTAAAAATGATAGGGCACCAATAAAAATAAATTCCATTTAAACTTCCATTTGTATCTACGCATTTTTAGAAGTACATAGAACATACCTGTTAAACTGTCTCAATACATAGGTAGATGGAATACAAAGGGGTGGCCGCGCCACCCATGGTCAGCTGCTTCAACTAATAAGCACGTGTACTTATTGTAATCAAAATCAAAATTCAAAAATCTATCTTGATACAATGGCAAATAATATTGCTATTGTCGCCTGATATTGACAATTAATTTCATTTTTTGAAGAAAAGATTGATTCGTGCATGTAATATTAATCATTGCCACTAGATATGGAAAAGGATTTTTTAAAATAACGAGTCGCCAAAACTAGCCTAGGTTGAATATTGGTCTACCCTGATGTCAGAGACGTCCCGAGGGCAAGTAGGCAGTTGCCTAGGGGCGGCAAGTCCTAGTGAGCGGCAAATGATCACAGATTTTTTAAATGACTAAATATTTTTGACACGAATTTAATTTTGAATAAATGTAATGCCCTTTCTTTGATAAACAAAATACCAAATCAAGATTCGATACTTAAATAATTTGGGTGAATTTAAAATTTACATTATTTTTTTACGATGTGTAGTGAAGGTAATAGTTATTTTATCATAGTTATTGAACAATAATGTGGGCTTTTGGATCATATTTGCTTGTGAGGATCTTTGTCAATAAGGTAAATAGTATGAATCACCTGAAAACAAAACGGAATAAGTGACAAAAGATTTGTTTGAGTATGTAAGTGAGTAGAGGATTCTAACTTCTATATGTGTATACATATTTATTTCTAGAATAATGGGAAGGAATGAAAGAAAATAGGCGCTACTATAGGCTAGGAACGTCACTGCCTGATGTACAATATTTTACTCACTATATACTAAAGAGCATAGGTTCCAACCTTTTCGGGTGGCGACCCCTTTTAATAAAAGCCATGTGACCCGCGGCCCCGATGCAATTGAAAAGGGCATTTTTTTCAATAAGGTAATTTAAGTTGACTGTAGTTTTAGTTTTGTTGTTCAAATCCAAAATTGAAAAAAGTTGGCGACCCATAGGTTGGGAGCCCGTGGTATAGAGGGTTGGTTAAACCGTAGCACCAGAGTCGATTTGAGTCGTCATTCCCTGGCATATAAACTAGGCAAATATTATACAAAATGGTAACCCAATGACTGCTTTCTGCATCTAATTTCACGGAACTTTGATGAGATTTTTTGAGAACAGATAAATGAATTAGATTTACTCGGTTGAAAGGGGCAAATTATGTTCGTGTAAATGAGATGTGACATGACATGTAAGCTGTCAATCAATTCTATCGAAACTGTCAATAGCAGTTGTCAGATAAATTATACAAAATCAGCAAGAGTAAAATCAACCTTTTTATATGATTTTATGGCAGATGATGTTTTTGGCAAGCCGACTGATGTTTATCCACGAATCGGTTCTGTTTATAATACATTAATTTTATATTATTAGCCGACCTATGGAATATGGGAAGCTTGTTTTCTTAAAATCGCAAATACCCCAATAAATAAAAACGTTTATTATCACAGTTTATGTGAATTCTATAATATATATGTAGTTAAATAGTTATTATCATAAAAATTGCCTAATTTGGGTACCTGCCATTTAGCAAAATGACTTAATGACTCACCTAATATTAAATTCAAACGTATAAACAAGAATACGTCAACACTGGTAAAAAATAAATGTGTCTTTGATTCGGACAATCCAAAATATCGTTATGCTTTTGATCAGGTAAATATATTTTAGACAATAAAAAGCATTATTAAACTTATTTACATGGTCACAAAAGCAGTTAAAAAATACACATTCAAATAACGTTTTGACTTTTTGCAAGAATGACGGGTACGTGATATGTAATTGTTTTATTAGTGATGTAAACGATGAATTATGAGATGACAGTATCCAAAATAAATAGGGATGAGTGACATCATCAATCATGACTACAAAGGACCGACCATCGTCGCTGATTGAATCTGTTCCAAATGTTTTGATACAAAAAGATAGCGGCTTCAATTATTATGTAACTGCGCTTCCACTATGTAAGGTAGTGTATGTTGGATCACAATGGCGCTTCATTCTTTGACAGCACCTGTGACAGCTACGTATATAAAATTGATCGAATACCTATGTTAAGAATGGATACATCGCAAAAATACACCAGCGATTAGGTCATGTTTATAATACCGCCGTGTTTATTACAGAAGCGTCTGCAGCGAGAGCCAAAAATAGGTCAACACAGAACTCCCCTGTTCAAACCGAAACGACACTCATGTAAAACGGAACGTTTGCTTAGATTCCTGAAATCTCCAGAAGCGCGCAATTGAAATGTTATCATAAAACAGAAAGAATGTAATAGTCGTATCTTCGCTGAGATTGTATATATTTTTTTAAAGTTATACAGAGCGGATATTGCGCAAACTATAAATTCAACGAGCGCGAAATAAATAATGAATGAATTCGCATGATATTAATATTGTGAAGCCCGTACGATGGTTAGAATTTGAGGAGATAAAAATTCCAATGATCACCGGTGTTTAGAAATTATCATTCCTGTCAAAAAACACAGGAATTCTGTTTTAAAAATCTCTACACACCCCCTCCGGAGAACACTTTAACGGGTATTTTTTACCTGTTTAGTTCTGTCAGCCCCATTTGCCTTGGCTTCAGTAGCGTTTTCATTTGTTTCTTCCTTGTTTTCACCACTTTTCACCCCTTCCAAAGCCATTTTGGGTCGGGTTGTTCACTATCATGCACTCACAAGCAATTTTCAAAACACTTCACAAGGAGAAACATGTAATTTTAGATATTGGTCACTGATATCAAGAGTTCCGTAAACGGCGGAATACGCGGCTTTACTGCGGCGAAATAGGATTGAGATCGACTAGTGATGTATCTACGACTGGCCAAACGATCGATACTTTTTGTAATCTAATCAATACAAAATGTAAATAAATGTGAATTCATATATTATTATCTTGATAGAATAAATGGTAAAAGAATCCATAGTTTACCATACAAACGTTGTTAAAACAAACTTCAAACTATATTTCAGTTGCATATTCTAAGCAGTGTATCAGTATATTATTTTAATTTTACGTAAGTAGATAGAACAAATTTGTTAAACATTCATTAAGAATAAAAGGGTCCTCTAGAGGTGAAGTGAACCAACTAGTAAAATGGTAAAAAAAATTCTTGTACATTTAAGTACCATCACATCTTTGGTGTTTTGGTCGGTTACATATTTTTATTTTACGGGGATAGCACTATTGCAATTCGTATTGACTGAGGCTACTTCATTTTGACAATACTTTAGAACGTGTAGAATATAATAACGCATCTAACTTTTTTAAATACTATTTGGTTCACTTCACCTCTAATGAGCCCGTATGTACATAACTACGCTTAAATATGGTGAGAATGTTGTTAAAACACGTGTATATTAAATTTTAGAATCATATGAATAAATATAAAGCGTAATAAGAAATTTTAAAAGTTTTTTTTTTGAGACGTGGTATGCAGTCATCTATTCAGTTTAGGTATCCATGGCTTCGAATCCTGGTTTCATTGATTTGTATTTTTGTTTATTTTTTTTATGCATGTTTGGATATTTTAAAAAAATCTTTCTTTACACCCATCTTATTCTACACAACTCAACATAATTTTCTTTTATTATAATCTTATCAACAGTAGAAATTGAGCGAATTTGTCATAACCAGTTCCCGAATCAAAACAAATGTTGGAATACTTCATAAGGGATCCATGTCATCGACAATAGGAAAAGAAAATGTGGAAAAAACATTCTAATAAAAATTTACAAAGTGAGGCGATCTTCGTAGCTTTTAGCCACGTCTTTTAGTCACAATGTACATGATCATATTGCTTAGATCAAAAATGATTCTTCAACAAATGAGAAGTTTGCTTTTGTTTTTTAATGAACTTTTAAGATTAGACCATTTTCATTAAAACAAATAGAACATTTTTTTTCGATATAACATTTGATATACAAAGTATTTGTTCAATTTGTTTTTTTAATTAATTAATTAATTAATATGAACATACATATTATCAATAAGTTCAGTACCTTTTTTTAAAAAATGTAATTTGTATATTAGTATATTAACTATCTCTGAACATAATATATTATGTTTATTCTTAGTTTTTGTTGATCATTCGAAATATTTGTAATATAAATTCAGTAACACAAGCATTGCATGTGAGCTTGAAAGATAAAATTGCTATTGATTCAATTTAATTACTAAGTAACTGTTCAAAATTATTATGTTTGTTAATAAGATATGCTTCTCACCAAACACAATAAAAGAATAATTTCTGAAAAAATTAAGCACTTCGATTAAAGAAAAAAAAGTAGTATTTCTTAATATTATCATGATATATAATGGTAACAATTGCATCGGTACTGATAAAAAGCGAAGTGATGCAAATGCTCATCTCTATCATATTTCATAGAAAATGTTGCCATAATGATCTAAAGAATCATGAAAATCGAATAGGAAGAATAAACTTTACGCTCTAGCAACATTGACCTCCAATATGTCAAAAATCGAAACTATCACTAAACGCACTAAACTGGCGGGTGTCATTCATCTTTTACAGAGAGAAGAGCTCTTGCTCTTCTTCTCTTTCTTCTCTGGTATTTTGATGTTGTTTTTTGGTCGTTTTTCTCTTTCTTCCCCGTTTTTTCCTTTCTTTCGTTTCCGTTTGATTCTTATTACTGATCAGTGTCCTTTTCATCTTTACGGGGTATGACGTTGTCAACCAGGCAGGTGAGATAGGGAATGGTGTTAAATACTATAACACTAAATATTATATTACTATCGTGAAATATTTTGCTTTCAACCGATTTTTATTTAGTGACAAATTTCTACCTTGGCTGTCAAACCCCAGATCCCTGGTACCCTGTAGTAGGTGATTCAAGCCATAATAGCAGGGCTGTGGAGTCGTGTAAAAAAAATACAACTCCGACTCCAGCTTTAAAATAATTAATAACCCGACTCCGACGCCGAAGAATTTTTTCAATAATTTCATTTTTATCATCAGATCATCTTTAGTCAGCCAAGCATGTCAACATTTGTCAACACTTTGGACTATTTTGTTTGAATACACATCATTAAATATTTTTTTCAAAAAAAATCGAGCCTCTCATTTTTCACGACTCCGACTCCGCCTCCACAGCTCTGCATAATAGTCAGTTTTTTTTTTAAAAATAAAAAAGAGAATCAATATTTTTTTTAATATAACAACAGGCTTTCACTATTTTTTAAACTAAAAATATGTGAGAAAAATAAAATAGCTGTTGGGTCTTTATTATATTTCAGTTTTTATTTTCAATTAATAAGATGAAAATTCATTTTAATTATTCATACAAATATTTGTTTATTCGGATAGTTTCAGAAAATATTCAGAATAAGAAAAAATCAAAATAAATCTTGTCATAATCAGATTTATTTGACTTGTATAACATGATTTTAGAATAAATAAATCATTTAAATAAAAAAGTTGTTCAATGCTCTAAATTAGTAGGTAGGTAAAACAAAAAATAATGATACTAAAAATTTAAATCAAAGGTATTATGCTTATTATCCTATGTAGAATAGTTGACAAGGGCCTTCTTCAAATTGAATATCGAACATGCATGCAAGAATATTACAAATTGTACAAGTTTATATATCCAGATAAATTCTTTGGTTAATAGATATGTTATAAAAATGGTTTAAACATTGTATAAAATACAGGAAATAATATGACTGCCCATGGATTATATAGTAATTTAAGCAGATAAAAAATGACAAATTAATGCTTTATAAGCTGGTAAATATTTAAAAAATTGACTAGGAGAAAATGTAACCACTGAAAGTAACAAAATTTTCACATTTAACTTCAATATCTTTTTTCGAGAAATGGGCTCCAGGCAAAGAAGAAACAAGATTGAAATCTGTGAAATGATACACTGTGTGTCAGAGATTTTTTTTATCTTGTCAGAAATAATTTCCTTTAATCCATTTCACATCTTATACTTGACTGCAAACCAGTTAATCCACCTCTGCAAGTACACTTCATTTGTGATGGCGCTGCAAGCATTGAATCGACGATTGTATGTGCTGCACGCTTCAAGACGATGGGTTGCCTCTTGGGATCCATCGTTTCAAATTGCTTCGATGAGAAAACAGTGCCTTTGGTCTGTATTGAATAAAGAAAATTACATTATTACATTACCCATTAATTTCTTGACCCTAAAATCTATTGAATCTTTATATAGGGTGAATGCTATAATATAAGGAAGACATATAAGGAAGTTCTTTCCTTAAACAGACTATAACTCCAAAAATATAAGCATTTAGATAACACCAGATATAGATGTGAAATTTAATGAAATTTAAAGATATAAAAATAAAAAATATAGAAACATAAGGTCCTTTAAGATTTTCATATTTGACTAAAAAAGGTGGAAAGTCATAGTAATGGGACAGTATTTTACAGTAATTGGACACAATGCTTTAATTAAACTCTTGCCGTATTTAAATATCTCAAGTCTTGGTTAACAAATAAAAACTCAATCTTTAATTATAAAAACATAATATAATCCTTCCGTTACAAAAAAAACTTAAAACAACAAAAAGCATGGATCTTTTATTTTTCATAATCCCGGCCAAACATCCCTGAGAACAATGTTAAATAATCTCACATTAACCGTTACCCGATTTACCGATTTCCTCGATCTATGGTCTAAATCATGGGTGGCCAACCTTTTCAGCAGCCGGGCCAGATTTTAAAAATGAGATTTCCTACCAGGCCGTGAACAAAATTCCTTTTATTATTCAAAGTAAACAAGAAATGTATTAAATTTAACCAAGCACTTATTTATTAGATTAGAGTTAGGCAATACAACAAATAAAAACAAAAAATAAACAAAATATAATAAATTTTAGTGAGACGTCTGATTCTGTTTGTCAGAACTAAGTGCATCAATGTTGATAACGATTGATGTTGTTGCTACACCCAAACAGTTTTCCAAATGCTCATCAGTGATTCGTGTTCTCATTTGAGATTTACTATGCTTCATTCAACTAAAAAGCTGTTCACACGTGTAAGTGTTTCCAAATAGTGAAATCATTGATAGAGCATGTTTGTAAAATGCAGGATATTTCTCCTTGCCCAAATATGTTTTGTAAAACTCTTCCAAATCAACCTGATTAAATTTCTCCTTTAACTGTGCATCACAACTAAGGTATCCAATCCCGGGATTTCGGGATTGATTAATTTTCAATCCCGGGATTGAGATTTTCTCAGCGAGGAATTTGAAATCCTCAGTTCGCTATACTTTTTCCCCAATTGTCACAGAACATCGTTTTTTTTTTTTTAGCTCATCGAGGAATTTGATTTCCCCGATTTGGTATACTTTTTCCCAGATTGTCACAGAAACTCGTTTTTTTTTTTTTAGCTCATCGAGGAATTTGAAATCTTGAATTTGCCAATTTCGTGTCAATTTTCGGGATTTGCTCAAAATTTCTCAATCCCGAAATCCCGGGATCGCGGCCGTGTCAATCCCGGAATTTCAGAATCAGAAAATTGAAAGGGATCCCGGGATTGGATGCCCTAATCACAACACATTTCACAATGTTCCATTTGTAAAATTCCTGGCAAGAAATTCACATTTACGGAGAATGGCGTTGCAAATGCAGCAAAAAGCACACGATGCTTTTTAAAATCTTGAAATCGGTTTTCATATTCCAGGTTCAAGTCGGATATTAACGAAGTATATTTATCCGCCGCCATTTGTGTGACGTTCGGCTGCAATAACAATGTAGGAAAGTGAGTGAAGATTTTTGTCCTTAACTGTTGTTCCCAAAGCCCAAGTTTCATTGGGAATGCGGAATTACGATCAAACATGTTATTAATTAGTTGATCTTTTCCTTGTAGACGAGTACTAACAACATTTAGGTGGGTAACTATATCGACCAGAAATGCAAAGTCGCTAACCCACTCCTTTTATTCAAATTCTGGGATACTTTGTGTGTATGACTCTTTTCAACATTCACGCTCACGGCTATCCACACTAGATCGGCGTGCGCACTTTTTAAAACCAGCTTAAAGTTGTGATTGTTTGTTAACACGAATATACCATAGAACACATTGTCACGATAGTTGTATCAATGTATGTACTAAGATACTTCCATATATGAGATATGATACGAACTACGAACGTTGGAATGTTTTTTTGATGGTTTTATGTACACTAAAAGAAAAAATGTGTGCATATGCTCCGCGGGCCACAAGTAGACACCCAGTGGGCCGCGGGTTGGCCACCCTTAGTCTAAATATTACGATCCTGTCACAAATATTGTCCCAATTGACTGTTTTTGTTGAATATTTCTTCTATTCGCTCATACATATGTAGTATTGCCTCGCATTTAGTTATGCGCTTTTTTCTAAATCACAACTAAATGTCCTGGGTAACTGAAAATATTTCAAGATGAAAAACCAGTCGAGTAAGAAAAGTATACGAGTTTGAAGGGTCTTTGTTAAAATTCTGTGACTTAGAAAAGTTCCAAACTGCAAATAGGCAACTAAATATAAAGAACCTTAAACATTTATAAAGTGGAACTTTGATCTTGCATTCTCGGACTCTTCATCTCCCCGTATGGATTGTTTATTTTTAATAGTCTTGGCCAAGCCCCATAATAACAATTTTAAGTAGTTCCACGTTAATTGTTCTTTGATTTACCAATTTTCTTGATCTATCTTCTAAATATTGTCGTCCCATCACAAATATTGTTCCGATTGACCGTTATTGTTAAATATTTTTTTTTCGCTCATAAATAGTCTTATTTCACATCTCTCGTTTCGGAATTTTTTCTAACTCACCACTAAAATGCCTAAATGAATAAATCTAGAGCACAAGCCCGACTCATTCCAAAATGGTTGACAAATAAAACTTAATTTCATTTTGTAAAAGTATATAATTTTACAAAAGTATGTTTAGTTTTAAATTACTTCGGAATGATATTTTGTATTTTATCAAGCCATTTTTGAGATTCCCTTTTAAAAATACTTTTAAAATGTGTTTGTATTTACTAAATTACATTCATGGTTCACATTTCACCAATTTTAGAATGACCAGGTTTGCAAGTAATGGCCTCATATCCACTTTAATGCATTTTTCTTACACACAATCCACTATTGGACAACTTTGGACAATTTTGTTTGAATCCACATAATTAGGTATATTTTTCAAAAAAAAATTCGAGCCACCCATTTTTCGCGACTCCGCCTCTGGCCAAAATACCACAACTCCACGACTTCGAATCCACAGCCCTGGTTAGTACTATAGTTTTGGCTGTTAATGAAAAAAGGTACCGGTACTTCAATGAAACCACTACCCTTTTCACAGCACCTCGTCAGCAACTCAATAAAAGCTTTATCATCGGGACATGAGCTGTTGGATTTTCTATGTTGATAGCCAATTTTTTTAGAAATCTAATTCTCATAAAATTTTCCCCCTAATCAATTCATAAACGTGGGGAGAAATGAAGAAACTGTAGTGACGATGATGACAAAAAGATGTCTCAGATATGTTTAAATAGTGCACAAACGATTCAAATGTAGAGAAATTATTTCAAGTACAAAAGGTAATCAATAAAGACAGCGTACTACAAAAATCTATATCAAGAAATTATAAAATTTTACACTTAAGAGGATATAGATCCTTCACGCCTGAAAACAGAGTAAATCAGACTTTTGCCGTCGACTAAATCTCGTGAACCATTCACTTAAAATTTTTTTTTTTTCAATAATTACATTTTCCAAACGCTTTTTTTTACACTATTGCACATTTTTTTTATGAAAATAGTAATAGTTTCCTATACGCAAAAAGTTGACCCGGAATTTTTCAACTGCTTTACGACGTGATCGATTTCGAGTTTATTATAAGATACCGAAGTTTAATGTCTTAGAAAGAAATGCAGATAAAGATTTGCTTAAGTAAGTGATTTGAGCAGAATTTCCAATTTATCTAATATAATGATTGTACAGCCATTTGAAATGTACCATTTTGCCCACTTTTTTTGACTGATTTATAAAGCAAATTGTATTATATATACTTTTAAAAAAAATTAAATAAAAAACCATTTTATTGTTTACATTTAAAAGAAAAAAAAAATAATAATACCAATAAATGGTAACCATTTTTCGGGGATGTCTTTTTCTTACCTACTATTCTTCATTTCGAGTTCAGTTTGAGATGGGGCTTGGTGTAGAATGCATAGTGTCAAATGTTTTGTTAATTTTTTTTAAATCACTGGTCAACGAATATTAGAGGTATGAATGTATTTTTTATTCTGCCATAAAAAACGTGCTATATCGGTTAGGGTCAGGGTTGCCCAAAGCACTGACAAATAATATTATTATTTATAGTAAAATGATGTCTTTTTCAATAACAATTCTTGTAAAGACCAGTATTACTTTAGCTTAATGGATAAGCATTTTAAAATAATTATTTGGCAATGCTTTTAAAAAGAGATTCTATTCAATATAATAGTAACAGTAGTTGAATAAAAGGATTTTTCACATTAGTATTCATCTATTACTAATGAAATAAAAATACACTTACTGCCAGAGCCAAATCAATGCATTGATCTGTGCTATATTTAATATCAAATTTGGGCCTAGATTTATTTCGGCTCCAACTCTCCTCACCATCCATGAAAACTTCTTTGTTATTGAACCCTGGGAAAATATAATATTATCAATGTTTATATTGATCTCTTATTTCAATTATGACTATGTTGTCATTAATGTATACTAAATGAAAACTTTCATTAAAGAGAATCTCTTCATTGCACTCATCACCGAGAAACGTTTTTTTCGCTAAAAAATTACAATTATACAACAGTTTCATAGGTATTCGATAGATATTAGGGTATCATGCAGTCATATTGCGAATGAGTCTTTAGCAAACAATGTTGCCATGAACATATATGAACATTATTTCCTAATATGGTAAAAATACGAAATTATTTAGTTCTACAAATTTTTATAAAATTAGTTTATAGCTATGTTATAAAAAACTGTAGAACTAAATACTTTTGTATTTTTACCCTATTAAAATGGAGTACTACTTAGTAAATGCTATTTCAATCAATTATTTTCTAACAGATGCCAGTATTTCAGTATCTAAAGTCATTAAGATAATTGAAAATCTAACTCACCAATGACATTTCTGCGCTCCCTTATCTCTGGGACTTCAAAATCTTTCATTGGAGTTATAAGATGAGTGAATATTCCTTGTTTTTTCATAATTTCTTGGGTAAACAATCTTTGGTTCTAAAATTATATTTTTATTCACGTCAAAAGGTCAATGGTATGTGATGAGACATTATTTTCAGACAAACAAGATGATACACATTAATTCTTATGAAATAATTTTAACCAAAATTAGGATAACTTTACTTACCGAAGCTAGCAATCCTGTTGGGCACTTTTGGGATCGAACCAAGATCATAGACTTCATGGCGTTTGGTCTGAGATGTATAATGTCGAGACCGAGGAAATACAATTTCATGTCTGGTAAACCTGGATTTAAAAATACTTCTCATTAATCTCTAAAAAATAAATTCATTATATACCTGAACAAAACCTATAACGGACGGCTTAAATTAACAAAGAAAAAAATTCATTTACACAGCTGTAAATTTATTTTAATTTTATTTCTAATGAGTCGAGTCAAACTTACCTATCACACTACTGAGTGATAAAAGTTTTTGTGATGCAGTTTTCAGGTATTCGTCAACGTTTAGATCATTCGTACGAAGCATAATTTTCCATTGCTCTGATCGGTCTTCATCATCAAACGATATCTTCGATGTCATGTTAACTGTTGAAATAAAATTAAATTAAAAATAATATTGTGTTACATTTGATAGGCTTCCAGCTGAGTGGTTAACGTCGTTAACTTCAGTTGCAGATTTCACGGGTAGCCCAGAATTGGCAGTTTCATAAATTGATTTATGGATTTGTGTTCCAAGGCATGGATGTCTGCGATGTCGAAGTGAGTTTCATCCGATCACTAGTCCTGTGTTTAGCTCTATTCTTCTATCTTTACTCTCTTTGAAAAGGGAGAGGTTGAGCAACTGTGTAACAGCAGTTCTCGTAGAAAAACTTGTGTTGAGATAATTTTCAGTATAAGTCTTTATGCTTCACATTGAAAAAGGACACAGCTAAAAAAACAGTACTTTGCTCAAATGCAATTTAAGGAGTAGTAGGCAGTGTACTAGTACATACTAGAAATTCATACCATCACGATTAACACAACGACAATAAAAATATACTTAGACCTGCACATATGGATAATTCATTGTAGGTATATGGTTAATGATAATCAAACTCATTACAAATGATGTATCTGACGTACTTACAGTTTTTAATTTGAGTTTCATATAATATCGGTCGATATAGCGACGAGTCGAGACCGACTAAGTATATCTTCACATCGTTGACTTCTTTCTCTTTCAATTCTCTCAAAACATCAGAAATTAACGGTAATACCAAATCACTGTAGGTGTTTTGATTTGACTAAAAAGGAAAATGAAATGTAATTGCTTGTTTGATTCACTAAAATAATTAATTTTGTGGAAATTCATTTTCGGGCGCTTAAGATCATAAATTTTATAATTATTTTGGTCCTCATATAAACTTAACACTTTCCACTCCACCAATTTGTTTCTACTAGCTCCACGGAAATTTTAAAAATAAAACGATATGATTTTTTTTATTTTTGCTTCTTATTGTTTAGTATATATTAGAGGTCTGCACGGGCCCGGGTAAGAAATTTGTTCTTCAGAAAAATATTTCAGACTGTGTTCGTGTCATAAGTCAGCCATGATGATTTTAATTATTACTAGTTCTATAGAGAATCGTAAATTTGTAAAAAACGGGTTTTTTTCGGTCTGTTTATCCGGTATAGTATAAATCCGGGCTTCGGGTCGGATTCGGATAAAAATTGTGGTATTAGACTTGGGCCCGGGCTGGGTCGGGTCTGAGTCTTTCGGGATCGGGCCAGGTAATTTTGTAAAATTTCAGCCCGTGCAGATCTCTAGTATATATTATAATCTATAGATACAAATTTTTATAAATAATTTTGTAAAGTACTTTTCAAAACAGACTCCAGGATGGACCGATGGTTTTGTCAATATTGGAAAATGTCAAAAATATATCGTCCAATTCCTTTATAGAGTCACTATCGTCACCACTATCAAATTCATTATCATATAATATATGTTTTTGTTTATGACTGAAGTTTTAGGCGTCACAGTTTGTTTTCGTTTTAGCTTTTTTGAATTTTTATGCGACATGATTTATGGATTGAAAGTTTATTTCATTGGTGTCACAATAAATTTGTAAGAAAAATGTATCACTTTTAAATGCTTTCAGATAGTCTCAAATAACAACAATCCAACAATTTTTATCACAAAATATCACAGCCGGACAACAGATATTTACTTAGCCTCAGCGCGACTGCTTTTGTTCCGATACCCCCAATATATTCCATTCTTTTGTTTGCGTCAGGTAGTTGTCATAAGATTTTCTAAAATTCCTAAACAGCTTGGTCAATCAAGAATTTCAAATGTGTATTCAAGACAAAGATAGAAAAAAAATCCATCATATAAAAGTAATCAAATCAAAATATGTATCAGATCATGTCGAGTGACACTCGACATTGGAGTGGTAAGAGTTACTGTTTGATAATCAACCAGGTAATATGCTTCAATGTTTCTCATAAATATTTGTTTTGGGAGATAATAATATGACCAACATATCTCGTTGCAAAACAATTCCAAAACCATTATATGTATGAGATAACGTGTTTTGTCAAACAGAAATATGCGTTACTGAAACTTGGGTTTGACACGTGAATTTTTGTTTAAACTTATTTCACTTCATGTGTAAATGGTGTGGCTCGTGTTTCATTCTTTGAGAAACATACTCCGGATTTATATATTTGTTTGTTGCATCTAAAAATTGGGGGCAGAGGGTAATCTGTTATCTTATATGAAGCTTTATATTTCTTATAATCTGTGCTTTTTTTCCTATGTAACACGGTGGAATACTTTATTTTTATTTGGCTTTGAAAACTTTTGATTCTATTTTTGGTCCCTATCTTAAGTTTCTTTTGAATGTAATGTACCAGGTATCGTAACACTCGTAAATTAATGTCACAATACAAAACGATATCAGGTCCATAGACTTACTATGTGCCCAGAACATAGGGTCTAATGCTTGATTTAGTACACTTTTCGTGTCACACGGATTTCATCTGCAACAGTTTTGTCACTTTTGATCATTAAACTCGTCGGAGTACCTTCTATCTTTAAAAATAGGTTGATCGGTGGTCACTCAAAGGTAAACAAGGCTACCGTGATGGATCTCACAGATTCGAGACTCAGTACTAACAATATTTTCATTCAAAGGCATGGGTGTTTGTGATATCTGAAATATTTCCACCCACCCTTCCAATCCTAAGATGAGCTGGGCAAAGCAAGAGCGATTAGTTGACCACTAATTCTGTCCTAGCTGTATCCTTCTATCTTTACTGTCTTCGAAAAAAAGAAAGGCTTAGGAACTGATTGACAAGCAATTCTCGTAAAAAAACTTATGCTTAGATATTTCCATTAGCAAGCCATATGCTGTACATTAGGAACGGACACGGATTAGAAAAAAAAAAGCTGTAGGTGTTTTTATTAAAGAAAAAACACTGCTTATACACTTGTTAGTAGGACATGTAGTATTTTATAAGAATGTTTTTTTTTTAATTTAAAATTGATAACCTAACTAAATGCACTGAAATAACAATATTGAATTGTGTGAATGTTCTCTTAGTTACTACGAGTGGTAACGTACTACTTGTAATGGTGAGAAATTGTTACTGTTTTTCAGACGCTAATAAGCCCCAGAGCTAAATTTTACACTTGAAAAATATTTTTATTTTTTTACCTTTGCTGTTTCAATAACCAGAACAATATCTGCTTGGCTTTTTGAAGTTTCTATTTTGATTTCATCATCATTAGCATTGTACGTTTTCCTATCGAGATTGCACCGAATGCAGACATCTGGTACGCTTACTGGGAAAAAGTTGGCCATGCACGCGAGGGCGTAAGTTTTTGCGATTGAGCACGCCGCTGGTCTTACCATCCTTAGTGCAGATATTTCATGGACAGCCCGTTTACATGCTTCCCTATAACACAAAAGTATCATAAAACAGTGTTGTGGAGTCGGAGTCATGTATTTATACTATATTGGGCAGAGTAGAGAAGGAAGCAAAAACTACATTTGTGAAAAAACTGGTTGTCATGCAGCGGCGTAGCCGTCTCATAGCAGAATCATGCAATGCATGAAGGCCCAGCAAAAAGGAGCCCAAATTTCTACTTAATCAATATCACAAATTGAATGAGAGGGGCCTTGCGTGAAGTTTGTAAGAGGGCCCTAAATTTCTAGCGACACCACTGCTGTCATGTCTTAAAAATAACAGTTCACTAACAGTTTACTAACTCTACCATTAAGGATAAGACATAAAAAATAACAGTACTAATTACAAACCTCATCGGAAATAAAATTAATGGTAGGAAACGACCCATCCCATTTGAATTGCTCTATAAAATCATTTCTTCGTAGAATCGCAGCATAAGAATCAATCATAATTTCTCATCTTTAAGATGAGAATTAAAATCAACATTTAAATTTTGGTAAAAGTCGGTAATAGACACAACGTATTAATATGTACGTATTGGAAGTATTCCGCCTATGGTGATAATTTCGGAGCAACTCTACATACATATGACATGGTGGAAAAAGTCTTCTTCTTCTAAGAATAATATAACTCTAATATTATTAATGTAGTAAGAAAAAAAATTGTATAATGTTGATATTGTAATAATTTTATAAATCATGCACAAATTATTGCAAAATGCCTTACATGTAAATCTTGTTATCCAACACATAATTGCCAAACGCTAGTTCGAAATCCTCTTCGAATAGCTCTTTGCAAATATTATCATAGGAATTTCTTTTCTTTCCAATTTTTGGCCTATCAATTTTGCAATGTTGGTTGAGGCCATAAGATGCTCCGAAATCATAGTCTGATGAGACAACCTAAACGGATGGATTAGTTGTACACTTTTAGAAAAGTTTCAATAATTATATTTACATTTGTGGCCACTAGAACACGTTGCGGAAAATATACAATCTTTACATTGAATATTTGAATACTTTAAATCTACTAATACAAAATTCATATTTAAATCGTACCGTTCCGTTTGGCAGCCTCAGGTCATCGAAAGGCTCTCCGTTGCCGTCTCCGAGGAGTCCTCGAAGTTTTCCATAGTAAAAACCGGATACTTTGAATTCGCAAACCTAAATAAAATATATGAATATTATTTGTATGCAACTGATTGTAAAAATACTTGGCGTTGATAGTAAATTTTACTATATTTGTTTTTATTATTGAAATAACTTTACTTACTTCAAGATTGTCATTGCATCCAATGTTCACTCCGTATTTTGACTTGAGCAAAAACATGCTTCCTTCCTTGACAGCTACATTTAGGTCAGAAGTCTTCACTGGGAAACCGTAATCGTTTCCGTTTACCATCACCTACAATAAGAAATAAACATATATTTGCCAAGCCAGCGAGACTTTTACAATAATAATAAAAACACATGTCAAAAGGAATAAAACTTTTTGACAATCATTAGACTTTCAAAAAACAAGAATTTACAAAGAACTCTTTTTTAGGCACCAGTACACACTGCTTTGCGCCAGGCCACCGATACTGACCACAATTCGTGTTGTGTGTGAAAATCGCCTACATTATAGTCGCTAAAAATTGATGCTTTCATACTAACGGCGGTCTGTGTGTATAGGCAATACCTAAGCAATATGTTGAAAAAAGCAGGTACATGATTAAAAATCATATGGTTTTACTTCTTTTATTTTAATATTTCGTTTCATTATTATATTTTATAAATATATTCAATAAGATATTGGTATTATTTTATAAAACAGGTCACAACATGACAGAAAAAGACAGTAATATCTACCTCTCTTTTGAACACACCAGTTAAAAAAACATGCAGTGCCATGCTTAGTAATTATTATTATTATTGTTAAAAAGTGACATGTTTCTTCTACCTTTCCTTGATCATTAACTTTCACAGAGTATCCGCCCTTATCTATTAATGTGACAGATTTGGCTTTTTTGTTTTTAACATTCATGACAATTGTAAAGTTTCCATCGACGGCATCATGCGCGACTACAAACTTGCAATCTCCGGGGGTGGTTAAGTAGCGCCCGTCGAATGTAAAGACATGCCTTCCTCCAGTAATAAAACCATTTACTGAAATCCACAAATACTGTATATTAGGAAAGATTTGAAAAATACATAACTTAGAAAAGTTGGCAGTATGTGTAATTACTAGTATATTCAATTGTATATGTATTTATATACCCAACAAACATTCGATTTTCCATGCTAAGGAGAGAGGGATGATAACTAAAAATTGAAAAAATATTCTCTCTTTTCTATTGGTGCCATTGCACGAAATATATATTGAAATATAACAACTTTTTATAGTACATTTATTTCATGCAAAGATAATCCATCCAGATAATCAAGAAATAGTTTACTATACAGGCGACCCCCCTTTATTGCATGAGTCCATACCTGCACATGTATACATAAACGTCTTACAACTCATGAATCAATCCCTTTTGTTTGGAAAAAACCGATGCGCCAACCCATTGAAAAAACTGATAACAATTTAATATAATGAAAGTAACAGAAACACCGAAAAAGCGCGAAATGAAGTCACCCATTCAGTTATTATTATTATTATTATAGTATTACTTTTACGTTACATTTGCCATTTATCTAAAAATTCATAGAGTATATTTTATTCATAAAGTGTTTCGCTTGTGCTATTTTTGAAATTCCCCCTATTGACTTCCCCGGCAATATTTCGCTTCCAATGAAATGCGATCTTTAATTATATGCATCCTTACATTTGTATGGTGTTATAGTATCCTCAGGGTAGAAGATTGTTCTGACTGCTCGGAAAACTACAATAAAGCTAGAAAGCTTATCAAACTCAACTCCAATAGTATTGCTCACATTGCTGTATGAACCGATCGAAGTTTTGTCAGACTGGTTTTCGTCAGAACTGTTCAAATATGTTAACTGTAAAATAAATTATTTGATTATCGACATGCACAGATTTTTTCATTTTAAGTAGAGAAATTCATTAATATTACATGACAGTTTCAATGTTTAATGTGGAGCAAGATTTGATATTCGCCAAAAATAAAAGATAAAGCCAAATGATAAACGGTTTTACATCAGTAATAAAACATTGAAAACACTGTCTGCAGAATGGATTTCATTTTAAATTGAAAAATATTGTGAATTGAATATCCATGTCATACAATGAAAATCATATTAACCATGTCCGATCCCAATTTTGAGCATTTGGACTTTTTGAGGGTCCTACTCTAGACAAGTGGTTAGTGAATTGCTCGCGCTACACCCTGTTTTTATGACCGGTCGGGTGGAAAGGAGTATTAGAAATGACAGACATCCGTGCCTATGAACAGAAATTCATAAATTAACTTTTGCAACATCCATACTGGGATTCGAACCAGTGAGCACTGCAACTGAACCTGCCAGGTACATTGACCACTCGACCACGGACACTGTCAAACATATTTATGAAGAATAGACAGAGAAGGGTAATATTTTAGTAATGAAAATGTGACATATTTATATCCAAAACTCATCTAATTTTGATCCTTCGCAAAATTATAAAAACTTGAGAAACTATAGAAAAGGTATTTTCTTCCTTTCTGAAAAGTTGATTATGGTAAATGAAAAATTCCACTATTTGATATTATTGTAAAATTATGATACTCTAACAGTACTGTAGTACTTTAATAATTGCATATGAAGATTTCAGGCTGATATAAGATTGGCTTAAAATTTACATTTTGCCATTGGTACCAGTGTACCGCTAGAATCTGTACCCGCAAATAGAGTAGCAAGTGTAATTTTTTCAATGTTAACTTTTAATTAAATTTATTAACAAAAATTGGTTAGTTAAAATATCTCAAGTAAAATTTTGATGTTGATATTACTCATGATAAACTCAGATATCACAAATACCCATTCCCAAAATCTAAAATGTTGTACTAAGAAAAAACTATATTTGATATTGACTTTGCCAGGACACGAATGCAGATTCATAAGGAAAATCTCTCAAACACCGTGAGACATATACATAGCACAGTCTGTGAACCAATATGTCTTCACTGTTGGACTAAAATGACTCATTTAGATTACACAGTTTTGGGTTCAGTGGCTTTTAATTTGATAAAAGTTTAATGATTAAGTTGAATTTGCAATTTTCATCAATTTCGCAGATCATTCAGAGTATTTGGAATGATTTTTTCAAATGGGCACATTTCTACTTACCCAGTTGCTTAAAAATTTAACGTCTTCGAGATCAGCCTTGATGTTAGCAATGGCAGCGACCGTAAGTGCTTGAGTTTTAGTGATAACATTATTGAGTCTCTCTTTTCTCATCTCAGGAGAGTTATCAATTTTTTTCTGATGAAAGACAAACCGACATAAATTTCATACAGTTATAAATTACGAAGACTCACATAAAATCTTACATAAGATATTTCATTAGAAATTATAAACATTATTTTAAAGAAAATTGAATCGTTTAAATTATAAATGAGTAGGTAAATCTGCCAAATTCCTCACTTTTGTATCTTATATGTAAGTAAAAAATAATTAAATTTCACAAAATAATTATAAATTTTCCAGCGATCAAAATAAATATAATTATTGAAATTACTCACCATTAAAATCTTTAAGCATTCCCATGTTATAACATTTTAACGACAATCACATTAATTTCATAAACCTACAAAGACTATTTGCTAAGTAAATATTTCCCCAAGCTAATTGAAAGTCATTAGTAAAGTTAATCCATTTAGCCATAGCTTTAAACATAGTGATACATTTATTATTTGTTATGTAAACACATTTATTTACTATATGTCAGTTCAAGTTCATCCGTGCACTAGCATGCCTGAAGATGCCAAAAAGCGAAACCCGAGTCGTTAGTGAAAAAACTTGTGTGAATGTACATAATTTGAACGATTCAAATTTAATACTGAAATTCCACCAAGCACCTTCAGTCGAAATCTTAAACCAGTTTATATGTAAAAATTTACAGAATTGACATATTTTCTAAATTTTTCGTACTTGCTCGTAAGAATGAATAATAGCATTGGATAGATCTTTCCATTCCTTTTCTGGTACAAAGTCAGCAATAAGTTCCCCAATGTAGTCAAGAGTCTTATGTAAGTTTTCACTAGAGAGCAGTTGGATCTAGAAAAAGAATTGTTTCATTGATAACAAAGTAAGTATTTTATTTCTTAATAGAAAAATCTCAGAATGAACAGAAATGAAAATGACCTTTCGAAAATCAATAAAAAGTGTCATAGTGTCGACTCGGGTGACTGGGTAAGTACTAAGCCACTCCACTAATATTCAGCGAATGAGGTTAGCATTGTTTAAATAAAAAAGTAGGAAAGAACGTGGAAAACCAATTCTAATAATATTCCATTTAAATTGTGACCGAGAAAGCAACTCCAAAAAACTTACTAAAAAGAGTTACTCATTTAGATGGCGCAGTCAGTAGAAGACGAGGGACATCCTTTGCAAGCTACTCTATTTCAATAATCTATATATTAATAGCCGATAAAATAAGTTTTCACTTTTCACTTTTTACTTTTCACTTTTCACTTTTTACTTTTTACTTTTCACTTTTTACTTTTCACTTTTTACTTTTCACAAATGTGTGCGTACTGATGTCCACTTCGCCCAATGATAGCGATTTATTTTGAACATATTTTGAACATCACATTTTTCGGCCAATTGGAATGGACGTCTTTTTATATTCAAAATTCAAATTTCCTGGGACAGATTTTGTTCAGTGTCATCCATCTTCTATATGATTGTCACCGATTTCCCCTCCCCCTCCTCATCCCCAGCCCGACTGTCGACATTTTTTTTATTCATACTAGAAGTATTTTTTCATTACGCTGAAGAAGCACATAGTTTTAAATGTGAAAAAACGCTAAACTTTATTTCACATTTTATTTCTGCCGCGGGTCGGATTCGAAACGTGGAACTTTGCAATATGAACGGAACGTCTTACCGCTGAGGTAAAGGGCAAACTTTCAGGTGCGACAAAATTAGATTATATATATTAAGCATTCGAAAAAAGAACTATTTCAAACTTGACTTTGATTGTTTGTTTGTATTGAGAATTCAAAAATAGAATATGTCAAATACTTAGTGTGGCCAATTCAAAAAAAATGATTCCAAGATATTTTTCTTTTTCTACGAAATATATTTGTTTGCACACTTGAAACCTTTGCAGGGCTGTCGATATATGCGCCGAGGTCGATTTATGGTACTACGAAAAATGATTGTTAGCAAACTTGAACATTATTCCAAAGATTTAATAATTTACGAAAAATGGTTGTTAGCAAACTTAAACATTATTCCAAGATATAATAATTTACGAAATTTCTGCTACCACGAAAAATGGTTGTTAGCAAACTTCAACATTATTCCAAAGATTTAATAATTTACGAAATTTCTGCTACTACGAAAAATGGTTGTTAGCAAACTTAAACATTATTCCAAAATATAATAATTTACGATATTTCTGCTACTACGAAAAATGATTGTTAGCAAACTTGAACATTATTCCAAATATTAAATAATTTACGAAATTTCTGCTACTACGAAAAATGATTGTTAGCAAACTTGGACATTATTCCACATATATTAAATAATTTACGAAATTTCTGCTCCTACGAAAAATGGTTGTTAGCAAACTTGAACATTATTTCAAAAATTAAATAATTTACGAAATTTCTGCTCCTACGAAAAATGGTTGTTAGCAAACTTGAACATTATTCCAAATATTAAATCATTTACGAAATTTCTGCTCCTACGAAAAATGGTTGTTAGCAAACTTGAACATTATTTCAAAAATTAAATAATTTAAGACATTTCGGCTACTACGAAAAATGGTTGTTAGCAAACTTAAACATTATTTCAAAAATTAAATAATTTACGAAATTTCTGCTACTACGAAAAATGGTTGTTAGCAAACTTGAACATTATTCTAAATATTAAATAATTTACGAAATTTCTGCTCCTACGAAAAATGGTTGTTAGCAAACTTGAACATTATTCCAAAAATTAAATATAAACGAAATTTCGGCTACTACGAAAAATGGTTGTTAGCAAACTTAAACATTATTCCAAAAATTAAATAATTTACGAAATTTCTAATAAAAATAAAATAAATAAAAATAAAATACAATAAAATAAAATAAATTAAAATTAAATTAAATTAAATTAAATAAAATTAAATAAAATTAAATAAAATAAAATAAAATAAAATAAAATAAAATAAAATAAAATAAAATAAAATAAAATAAAATAAAATAAAATAAAATAACATAAAATAATATAAAATTAAATTAAATTAAATACTTTGCAACAAAAATCTCACGTTGCTGGGCAACGGGCTTACAGCTAGTAATTTAAATATTAGCACAAGAAAACTGGAGAATATGGCAAAGTGGGACAGTCCAAATACTTGTGACTTTGGAATCATTTTAAAAACATTTCACCTTCTCACACTTAATGGTGACATAGAGATTAATTAGATAAGCCTTCGCGATAGACTACACACTTGTAAATTGGATATTTACAATGGTACGAATAAGACACAGCATAGATACTTACGGATTCATCAAATGGAATCAAGAACACAAATGCATTGGATACATTGCCAACAAGTTTTGAAAATATTTCATGCACCTCATTCTTGGCCTTTTTGATACCTGAAAATAAACATAAATATTGTCAATTAATTGGCACAAAACAATGCTAATTGTTTTTCTCATACAATGCAGTGGCAGGTGATCCATAGATGCCGTGGATGCGGCGCATCCCTTATAATTTTAAATGTCTATAGTATTTTCTATTGTACCATATTATATTTGATTTTCGTGTAGCTATTTTTCGCATTGATATATTTTTTGTTACTTGATTGTGATATGTCAAAAAATCTTACATTATACTATCCTATGGATTGGCTTGAAAAAATATGTAGCCCCACTCCACTCGAGGCGACCTTAGACGCAAACATCGCGTTGACAGTAGTTTAAACTCTATCGTGGATGTGCTTTCTCAGTTTGCTTCTCTATGAAAAATTCGCTTGAAAGGCATTTCAAATAGCAAAGTTTTTTTCTCATTATTTTTGGTTACTATTGCTTTTCCATTTACAAGAAGTAAATGTCTAGAATAAATACCGATTTTCTAACATAAACAATTTGAGTAAAGCACGTAAAAGATACGAATGCTCTTAATCTCACATGAGAACTATTTTAAAAAGTTTAATAGAAAACAAAAGTATGCTGAATGTGTGTAAGATTTGATAATGATGGATCAACTTCAGTATTCTAAAATTTAAGAAATTCCTTCAGTAAATACTACTTAAAGATTTCGAGTTTGAGACGGAAAATTTTTAAATTCTTAAAAATTATTATCGTCAGTAAATTCAAAGATTGAAATAAAAAAACTAAAGTTCTTATTTCAATCACTCCAGGTTTCCTATGAAAAATTATTTGATTTTATGATGTTAAGCAATTAACTAATTTACATTTACTCGATGTCTTTTATACAAAACATATAGATTGCTATAAATAATTGAAAAAATAATTAAAAGACTTTTGGCCTAAGTTTTAAATTTAATTCAATTAATTTTCACTACACCTTCCACGAGCGCATCCGTTGAACATTAATTTTCGACTATGTAAGTAATAAAAACATTTGCTAGAAGTAGCCGAGGTATAAAAGACTATCGCTTTACAAAGGTTGGACTGTGATAAAAATAAAAAAAAATGTATTATGGGGTAATCTATGAATTTTACGAAAAGGAGCGAAGAAAAAAATAAAATTTTATAAAGTGAAATGGTTGTTTTTTTTTTCCAAAGAAAACTTTTAAAACTGATCTGATCAGTGTCTCTCAGTTCTGTTGAGCCTATTAACCGATTCATGTTAATTGACACAGCACTATAAATAGCCATATTATTTAAAAAAAACTTACTTTCAATAAATTTGGTGAAGACACTGTATATTTCTATAAAATGTTTTGCATGTCGTTCCATGAAACTGCCAACAAATGTCATCAATTCTAGAGCAAGATCTACCATAGGTTCAACAGCGCTAGAGGTTACATCCATTGCATGCTTTACTAATTCATTGAATAATGGCTGTAGGTTATGATTAAATTCAACAAAACCATCATAAATTGCGGTCTTCATTTGATTTGTCTTTACGAGGACTGCATACATGTTGTCAATTAGAGCAGACATAACCGTCAGCATTAAATCACTATTAAATGAGAACAGAAAGAATCGTGTAAACAAAAAGTGTTTTAGAAATGTTAAGATTGGCATTCGGCCGGTAGAGATCCATCACGTTAGGGTAAAAAGAGGAATATATTTAGTAACGAATTGAGAATACTCCCTATAGAATTTTCAATAATCTTTTGTTTCATAATATAATGACAATTTTTTTGAAGACCCTGAAAATCCCTGAGAGTAGTATACTTTTGGTGTTTTTTGCTATAGTTTTTTAGATAGGTTTTTCAGCTTTTAATGTTTATGCGACCGTCGTATCGTCACAGTCCAGTCAAATTATAGTTATTAGAGGAACACGTGAAATTATTTTAAACACGTCAGTCTTCAACTTAGTTGATTAGCTAGTTTCATGAAACCTAGTGGTAATTTAAGAAAATAAAGTAAACATGAATTTTAAAAAACAATCTTCATATAAGACTTAGTGATGTTAATTGAAACATAATTACAATTCAATTAACCCATTCAAATCGAAGAATGGGTGCATTTATAAATATATATAATATATAAATACATTTATATACTTACACCTCCATCTCCACTAATGCAAGTAATTTATCAGATTTGATTTCCTCATGGATCACTCTTAGCTCTTTCTTCAAGTATTGCGGTAGATCAACTCTAAGAATAGATTTCATCAGAATTGTAAGCAAAGTGTTGTCTAGTTTGTGATAAATTTCATTATTTTTAGCAGCATGCTCATCTGCATGTTTTCCTAATTCCATTATGTTTCCTTGAAGGGAATCCTAGAAAAAATAGTTATAAGATAACTGCTGTTGAGTTTAAGCCTTACACTAATCTGTTAAATTGTCTAGGGCAGTGCTTCGAAAAAATTTTCCCTCAGGCAGGCCCTCTAAATTTGAAAAACATAATCCGTGGCCCCCCTGAATACAAAACATGTTCTACTGCAGCAGCTCCTGGATAAAATCTTAGGAGGAAGTACTGGTATAGGTTTCACATACCAAAGATCGCTCATTTTATCACAAAATATTCAAACAAATAAGTGGTAATTTTATTTTATGATAATTTTAATGGGTTTTGCGAAAAAGTGTATCCACAGTTTAATTTAAGTTGCTGAAATTTAAAAATTATGGATACATTATTTTGTACCAGCCTGTAATATATACAACGTACCATTAGCATTTTCATATTTTTGACATTTGTTTCCTTCAAAGACACGGATTCACCTCCTTTAGGCATTGTGTAGCTTATCTTGAAGAGAGGATAAGCTTTCTTGGATTCCATGAAACTTGATGAAATCTCCATTACTTCATTTGGAATAAATACTAATTCCAGAGTGAAAGATTCTGACGGTTCTGTAATAATAATGAATACATGTAAATCAAGCACTCGAGCTGTAAAACAGATCACATTTGTTTTATCGTTATAAGTTCAAAACCTCTCAAGGGATTTTCGATCTTTCTAAAACATATTTCCATATTTTACCCAAAGCCGGTTTGAAATTTTTAATCTATATTTGGTATTCGCACTGTTCCATTTCTGATAGAAAATTTTATTTATACTACAGGTTATCCTAAAAATATTTTAATGAAATACAAAAAAAACAAGAGTCCGTGCACTTTCAAGCACCGACACTGGTGTTTTTCCAAACAGAAATAATAAACTCAAAGGTTCATTAGAATAGGTTTCTCGTTCACCAGAACTGGGTGATACATAAAAAAATAAAGTAAAAATGTAACAGTACTCGAGTCGACCATTGTCTTTATTCAAAGTGTGTATTTGTTTTTTAAGATACTTGAATTGAATGAAAAATTATAAAATTAAATATTTGTGGCATAGAAAAAGATCAAGTACATACATGTCATACTAAGAACTAACATAATTATGTTTGAACGTGCTTGACCTACAGAAATGAACGTGGAACGTTCCGCATTCCGATTAATATTTCTTTAATTATGTCGACATACTTGCCACTCGACAATTTTTCATATGAATCTCGAGATAGGAAAATATTCAAAAAATTTCACTTCAATTGTATGTTTAATTAATGCAAACATATTTTGAAACTAGTTAAATTAAATTTGTTTCTGCGGTCTTTTAAATACATTGGATCGAGAATCCACTATATTCTCTTTTCGTTACTTTCAGTTACAGTATTAGGCAAAGTTGCTGCAGATAATTATATTACTGACTTCCAAAGTCTTCATTATATTTGATCTTCAATCCATCGTTGGTGCTAATTGTTGTTTGTGATAAGTATTTCACATTATCATATAATATCATACTGGAATGGATTTTGAAGTCTGATGTATTTTCCTCGTAAGCAATAGTATTTTCTATGTCCAACATAATTCCAGCTGGTGTTTTGATCTAACAAAAAACAAAAATTATAGAAATAATTAATTAACACAACCCTTAAAAGTGAGAATAAAAATATTATACAGCAGGATTTGAATGAACAAAATCAAACAAAATTCACAAACTTATAAATAATAAGAAAAAAAACCTTTCTTGTAAGTTGTTGCATAAAAGAATATATTGATTACCCGCTGTACACGGCAAATTTTTAAATACTATAAAAAAGGTAAAAAATTAACCTATATGTGTAATTTCACAGGTGTTACTAGAATTCAACAAAAAAATTGCCATTAAAATTCATTTACCAGGAAGGTAATGGCCACATGTTAACGAATCTGTAGTTAGGGTTATCAAAAACAAAAAGTACTATAGTGTTTGATTTAATTTGTGTACGATATGGAAGCAAACTGCACACCGGTGGGCTTATAGCGTTCTAGTGGTTACGATTTTTGTTAATTAATTAATTATTCTATCATTTTATTATAATTATGTTTGAAATTAACATTAGTAACCACTTTAGCTTCATTACTCTTTAATGATCTTTGAAATTACATGTTAGAGATGCTAAACATTTAAATTTGTGTTAGTTTATAGTCACTTATTCAGTATTTGTACTGTAATTTGTAAATTCTTTTCAATGCCAGTTGTTTATAACACCTTCTTATTTCAATTTTTGTTGTATAAATAACACTGTTAAATTCTATTTCTCAGTTGATAAGGCTAGCCATTAGCGAAACCGGCTGATCTAGGTAAATAAAAGTGAAAATAAGTACAAAGGAATATTGTGTTTTTCTTTCCCATCTATAAATATGATACATTTCTATTTCATGCTATATTTAGGGTACTTTATTTATAATTTGGCAATGATTATTTGAACAGCAAATCTGATTTGGTATTTAAAAAGAAGTAATTCATTGTGTGTTTTTTTATTTTTAGTGCACACTTTATTACTATCGAAAAGTAAAATGTTTACCCTTACATAAAATTTCTGAGTCGCAGTGTCGGTAAGAATGAGGAGTGTATTTTCTACTTCGTCATTTTCCACTATATATCTTGAGTGACATTGCAATTTCATTGAGTTGTAATCGGCAACCATCAATTCTCCATACGAGTTGTACATGAAATTATTTCCCTATAAAGAAAATCATTAATATGAAATGCGTTGCTTACATATGTCTCAACACAGTCGAGTAATAATTGTTTGTTAGAATAATTATTTTGAAAATAAAAGTTACAGAATTCACGTATACGAACAGAATCAATATCGGTGTTTGATCTTGTGCAGATGGAACGATATTGACAGGTCACGGAAAATTTCGTTTTTAATCTCCTGTGCGTTATTGGCAGGACAGGGATCATTCCATGTTTCTAAGCAAACATTGAAGTTAAGTCATCTGCTTAGGAAGTCTTATTCTAAGCAAATATTAAAAACAATATTTTTTTTCTCAGTTATTTCAAATGAGTATATACCAACATGCTCAGTTCAATTAAGCAAAAAAAAATGCTTTGATCGATTAAATTTTTCAAAAAAGCTGCTTTTTTTTTCAGCTGTTCAAATACTTTCAAATAAAAACAAAACAAATATAATCAGAGAAAAAATGACATAATATAAGTTGATATTTTTTTAACGTTTCTGCCAGGCAATGTGCCTGACTAGCGTAAAAGGCCCCTCTTGTTTTTTTATGGTTATGGGTCCTTTGAAAACATAATGCTTATTATGAGCAGATGGAAATGAATGAGAAATTTCGGTTTAATATATTGATTTTGGGTCAATTTGTAACCATAGATTATCGGTAGGCATGTATCAGATTTCAAAGTTGATTTTTACAAATAAAAGTAGTCAACTCATAGTTAAAAAACTTGTAATATTCAATGAATATAGCTTTACTAATTTGTGACTTTAAAATGAGTTGATTCTTAACATATACATACATTGGTTTTAAATAAAAACTTAGATAATTTTGGTATAATTTTCAGCATAATTGGATTATTTGGTTATATTTGAGTAAAAATCAAAAAGATTCATTGAATTACGAATTCAAATATTATATATTCACTGTAAATATTTTTTCACAAATTTGCAAAAAAGCCCGCAGATAAAGTTTTTTTGTTACATACCCCAGAATGAAGTCAATGTCGATAAATAAATAAGTAAATTGTTTTAACTACCTTGCTAGCAAGCACTGTGTTGAAATTGTAATGGATATTGTCTTCTTCACTTTTCGGTGTAATGTTGGCTTCAAACACAATTTGTTTTTCTTTTTTGTCAAAAATGTCAATATTCGCAACAAAGTTTGACGCTAGATTGTCTAAGTTAACCTTACACTGTGTACCGTATTGTATTTTCTAGAAAGACAAACAAAAAAATAAACTTTTCGTACATTATCTGGTTGAAAAAGTGGATTCAAATGTACTGAACAATAACAAGCGCTGAAAAATAAATAAATAATTTAGGAAAAGGATAGGAATGTGAAACATCATAAATAGCAGTGGCGGTTCTACGTACTGGGCTAGGTGGGCTTAGCCCGACCTGCATTTTCACCCAAAATGTGTTGAAAAAAAAACTTTAGATGACTGAATAAAAATGAACAGCAATTCGGCCGTTAAACAAAATAAATACATTTCTAAACGTAACTAACCTTTCCCAAATCTATACAATATATTTGTTTTGATTTTCCTCTGTCAATATAAGACAATGCAATGTCTACCTACAATAATATTCTCTGACAATAATAATAAAGCTTTTTTTGCAAAATCTGTTTACACTGTGGCGCAATCAAGCACGATTAGAACATGTATCTATTTTATAACCATTGACCATAGAAACGTCATCTAATCGTACACGATTGCGCCTTGCTATCCAGCCTGCAATCATACATAAAAAATCACTCCTATCTCTGTTCGTTAATAAGTAAACGTCAGAGTTCGTTATATTCAGAGACAAATTGAGTTGTATGAAACAAAACACGATAGTTCATTTCATTTGAAGGAGACGAATTTGAGGTTATTTTTTTACTATTCTATTATTTCATACTTACATTAGCTTTGATTTTATTATATATTAATTTATGCTTTGCAGTAGTGTCGTAATATTTGTCAATTTGCTTGTAGATTAATATATAATATACAGTGGAAACATGCACAATTTTGTAAATAGTATACAATGCTAAACTTTTCTCTAGCCCACCCAAGATTTTAGGTCACGAACCGCCACTGATAAATAGGCAAACATAGGAACAGGTTGGGATCAATTCATGTATGAATCAAATATTCCAAATGCAATGTTAAGCAGCCGCAAATACCAAGGGTCTGTGAACTTATTGTGACTGATATAAAATACTAATTCAGCAAAACTATGTATGTACATAACAGACAGACTAATAATTTTCAAAAATGATTAAGAGAATCTTGGTATGCTCCGGTTAGAATATTCACGAAATAAGTTGTGTACCATTCCAGTTCAATTCTCTCGATTCTTGTTGATCTCATGCAGCCTTTTGTATTTTTTTTTCATTTTTATCTCTTTCATTAAAATGTTTTCTTTAACCTTTAGGCTGCCGTAGAAAAAAGTATGTCTGTACCAAGCACGCTTGCTATAATTTGCAATTATTAATTAATCAGAAAGATGTAATTGGTTCTGCTGTGGGTTGACGTAATTCGACAATCAGAAAAAACCACAGTATAGATGTAAAAATAGTGTACGATATATCGCACAAAGACTGCATTACTAACCCTTGTGTGACATTTATGACTAAAGCAGATATTAAAAAATCAACAACACAGTATATTATTGAAAATAACTACATAATTCATATTCTTCACATACCTTTGGTGCTCCCGGGTAGATTAAATACCCTTCTGACTTGGCGGAAATATCACTGTCTTCGGTAAATGTCAAACTGGCTGAACTTTTGTAGTGGATCTTAGACTTGGGATCACTTTTGTTTAAGTACAAAATTAATTCAGCTGAATAGGCGTCGCTCAGATCACTATCTATTGACATGGTCGTTGTCTCCAAGTAGATGACGCGACTCGGAAGAGTGACTGATATGTGTGTCTTGTAATCTGTTAAGAGTGTATAAGACAAAATCAAACGTAAATAGCAAAACTCTTTTCAATCTTATTTATCAATTATTGTGCATCAACTTCGTTTGAGCCGGCTTCAGTCCCAGTCGTATGAGCCAAATGGGTGACTTATTTGTGAAACATGTTTAATTAGGAAAGGTGAAATAAATTTGAGAGCATTAAATTGTGGCATAATCTGACCCCCTTCCTAATGTTAAAGAAACTGAAAATATGTATACAAAAAAGTACCAATTGTCGCATTATAACAAAACTTATGCCATTTTAGGTATTAAATTTGCAGATACCGAAACCAATTCAGAATTTATCTGTATTTAATTATAAAATAAAAAGGAGGGCGCTAAGTTGCCTTTTCTTAATATTAAGCATATGAACATAGAACTAGGAAGCCACTGCCCAATGCAATTTAAAGAGTTGAAAACAATTTCAATTAATGAAAATGTTTGCAAAAATCTAACAATATTGGTATTTTGATTGTCTGTCATAATATTACAAATGTTTATTAAGTTTTGTATGATCGTGTCGCAATTTTATTATACTATTAAAAAGACTTTATCCTCTGAATATAAAATAGAATTCGAATGAACGAGTACTCACCGTTATCTGGTTTTGTGGCGACCGCTTCAAACTGATATTTGACATCATTTGTAATTTTCTTCATGTTAATCACATAGATAGGTAACTCTCCGGGCACAGTCACAATTCGAGACTTTAAGTCTATCTGTGTTGGGAAACCGAGTTTCTCAAGATCCAATTCCATTTCGTAAACTTCTGTAATTTCTGCGACTATTTGACCCCCTGCAAATAAATGGGCAATCAAAATTATTCCTTTAAAAACAATCAATGATAAAAATTAATTGTCGATTATTAGTTTTAATTAAGTTGGATCATAGTTCTGAAGATGATGCCGAAATAGCTAAATAATATGATTTTTGTGAGAATAACTAATTTGTTATTTTGACCTTATTGTAATGGAGTTCTACCGAGATAATGCCGATCCAATCTATAATAGTGAAATATATTCTTTTTTAATTTGTAAAAATTTAGTTGGAGGAAATATTTTTTGATTTTAAGAATTGATCAAATGATTTCAAATATTTTATTTTAAGTTTCAGCCGTACGTTGCCCTGTGGGCTATTTTTATATTTGTTGTATATGGCCTTAAAATTTACATTGAAACTTCAATACTACGTGCTTTAATGAACTGACAAGAAAATGAAAATTAAAAAATACATATTCATTTAAAAAATCTCACCTATCGGTGTGGTACGTATTTTGGAGGTCGGTTACATCAAAATTTTTCGATTGAAGGTTTGTAAGTACCTTATACCTCTTATATGCTAGTAATAATTTTATAAGCCCTCAATAATTTCGAATGAATTTTCGATATTTAAAACGATAACAATATCAAGATAAAGCAGTAATTGCACTCAAATAGCAGAAAAACGTAAAATCAGGGTTAGCGCTTCATAATAACGGCGAAGTTTTGGAATATTCTTTATTATGTTGCAGATTAAATGTATGTTGTGTGGTTCTCTACATACCCTTTTTGACATCTGAGTTAAACCTTATATGAGCGCATTCGTTTTCCGCTTCGCAATAACTTGTCGAGAGGAAACTTATCTGCTTTGAATTCGTGTGGTTGAATGTAAATGAAGTATCTCCAATGAAGGAACGCATCGATACCTGGTTGAAGGATATGATTAGCGTAATCAATTTATTTTATAGTGCACAAAATGAGAACTGTGGTTATTACATAAAATCAATATTTGAAAAGTACTGTATAACTTGCAGATAAACATAAATTTATATTTACTATTGCATGTTCTAAAATATGGTATGTGTTATAAAGCTGTAATTCAAAGTAAACCCATTATATAATATATATTCTATAAGGGCATACATATTTGATATTGTTATCGATGAACACACACTTCTGGTAATAATTTTCTCTCTCCAGTCTCCAGAAAATCAGTAAATAAAGTGTTTGGTTTTCTTTGGTGAATCTTATTCCTAGGTATTTTACTGGAAGATTTTTTGCTATCATTTCAAATTGTTATAGATGGTACTCTTTCCATTCAATTATAGACATTAATTTTAGTGATATTATTTCATAAAAGTTTAGTGCCACTGACAATAGAATTTATACACCAAAAAATGTTTTTAAAATACATTATTTCTTAAATGACAGTAAAATCTTTTATTATGTGTTCTAATGTCCTTACTGTAGAGTACTTTCCATCTCGATTTATAATTTCTTCTTTGGCATATTCAAGACGAGCTTGCTTCTCTACTCCTCTGATTGTGATTTTCCCTTCTCCTTTAACAACAAGTCCTACGTTTGTTTTGGAACCCAACAGCTTCATTCTGAAAATGAACACCCTTAAATCATCACTGTATCTTACGTGGCCCACTTATAGATTTGACAACATAGCATAGAACCAGTGGCGGATTAAGCATGCGGGTAGCAGGGTTGCCAGGTGTCCCTATTTGAACGGGATTATCCCAAGATCAATTGACAAATCCCGAGTCCCGCAATGCAAGTCCCTCTAAAATCCCGACTTAAGAAAATGTATACATGTATAAAAGTCTTCGAAATAGTGAATGTCCTGATCAATGTTCCCTCTAAGCCGAAGGGTTAGCTGCGCGGAAATTTCAAAGGCTGCGCGGAGGCTGTGTGAAAGCTGCGCGGAACGATCAAATATTAATTGAGCAACTGTATTGTAGTGCGTGCCAACCCGGAATGAGTGCGCGGGGGCTTCCCAACTGCTGCTGCGCGCAGCTTAGAGGGAACGTTGGTCCTGATATGTGATTTTGGAAATCTGGAAAAGTTTAGTGGCCCTGTTTTTCGGATAACATAAGAACATTAGAAAATCCCACGAAAAATAATATAAATCTTAACAAAAAGTATATGGGTAATATAATTTAAGCCTTTTATGTTTACAACTTTATATTTTAATTTGGGGGTAATATGTCCAACCATATCTTGTAAAAAGTTATATAATGTGGGAGACAATGCTTTTATGATTGATGTACATATATAATTATGGCATAGCTCCAAACATTGCATGCTTAACAACATACGCATATCTTTAATTTTATTTTCAACAATCCTTGTCCCCAACGATGTACTGTGAAAATCTAGATACCTTGTATCTTATTAAACATGCGACACGCACTTGTGTAGTTAGATCCCATGTGATCCTAAGCTCCTGATGTTTTATATATATTTGTATTCTTAGTGAAAAATGCTGAAAATTTTTCATAGTGAAAAAAAACATGTCTTAAATTTAATGTATTTTTTTTTCCATGTCCACTCCCAATGTGGAGCATATGGACTCCTAATGGAGTTTATCTCAACAGAAGTGTTTCCACGAGAACTGCTGGTTACTCAGTTGCTCAACCTCTCTTTTTCCAAAGAGAGTAGGGAATAAAAGAAAAGGGCTAAGACAGGACTAGTGGTTAGCTAATCGCTCTCGGTATGCCCGTTCATAGGATAGGATGGGTGGGAGGGGGGAATTCAAGACATCACATACGTTCATGGCTTTGAACAGAAATTCATAAATCGATTGAAAAATCAATTTATAAAATTGCCCGTACTGGGATTTGAACCCGTGACCTCCATAGCGGTAGCCAACGACGTTGACCACTCGACAACACAGGCGGCAAAAATTGGTAAATTTAATATTATGAGCATATAATATATTTTCAAGTTCAAAGTGACACAATACCATCTTGAGGTTAAATAGTTCGACTTCTCAAAGTCTTTCCTGGTATTTTAGAGATGTACCTTAACAATCAGATGAGTCTGGATCAATGCAATCTAAGACAAGAGGTTAGCTACGCAGAAATTTCAAAGGCTGCGCGGGCCAATCAAATATTAATTAAATAGTTGTCTTGGAGTGCGCGCTAACCCAAAATGAGTGCGCGGGGGCTTTCAAACTTCTGCGCGCGGGAGCACCTTAGACGGAACGTTGGTCTGGATTGAAGTTCCGGTAAAGCCAATATCAAATTTATAAAAAATATTTCTTTTGAATCAAAATTATGCTGTTTTGGCTTATGACGATAATATTGGTGGTGTAATATTTAAGTATTTTATAAACCCTTACAATGCACTGGCAATGGGTTTCCCATTTTCTTTAGCTTCAAACTGAATTTCCTTCCAATCACCCGCTTTTGGTGAGTTACTGCTTCCTGTGAAATCGACTCGCTTCAAATGCAGCTTGGGGCAATCGATATATCCTTTAATATCAATGTCGTTGTTAAATTTCTCCACTGTGCTGAGTATGAAATCTAAGTTGAAGTCTCCGAAATTTTCTAAGGTTGTGTGTCCTTGATACCTTTGTTGGGGCAATTTCGAAGAACGTGCATAGAATCTGTTGCAATTGAATAAAGTAAATAAAACACAAATTAATTATGAGTTCTTAATGTTTGACAATTCACATTCATAATATATGTTGTTTTTCTTTAATTTGTAAAATCTATCGTTATATTTTGAATCATAATTTTACATTAAACAAATATTTCATGAATTACTATGTGATCTGAGTTTTTTGATGCTATTTCTTTTTGCTCTGAGTTGGCGGTTGGGAACGGAATAAAAGATTTTATTATTTTAAATGTTAGACCTTAGAGAATAAATGTCGTAAATATTACATTTTTCTCAACTGAATATGGTTCTGTTGAATACCTCCATTAGAAGAACATGTGCTCCACATTGAGAGCGGAATGTGATGTTTCAACATAAATTTTAAGACATTGATTTGATTGGTCGCTTTACGCATTTAAGAATTGTTTTTATTTTGGCATATTTAACTCATTTAACATTTGATGCCCTCTTCCTTTTTCACACAGTATTAATGTTTATTTGTGGCATAATCTATTTAATAATTGAAATTGATTTACCGCATAGGCTTGGAGTTGGGGTAAGATGCTTTTACATCAATCATTGATGTCGCTTCTTCATTGTAATCAACATTGACAGCTGAATAGTATTTTTTTCCATCAATATCTAGGTCAATTGAATTCATAAATTTATTATGTGATTCCATCTGAAATTGTGAGAATAATTCATCAGTCAATAACAATTATTATAATTAAGTTAATGCTTGACAAGAAAAACAGAAGTCCATTCGACCTATTTTTATCAACTAAATATTTGTTTTGTTATTCTGGTCACTAAATAAGGATACAAAAGTCAATTAACTGCAGAGCAGGTATTATTCATAGGGATACCAGGGGACTGACCGAGAAGACCGGCCTTGTAGCCAACCTTTTTTTTTAACTTATGACTTTCTAGGTGTTTACTGTTGATTGTGTGTTTATTTTTCTCCTTACTGTGTATTCGTAAATAGCTTTGACAGTCCTCGTTCCTTTATCGTTTGGTAGGATCAGAGTGCTTTTGTATTCTCCGTGAGCTGGTTCTTCAGTATCACTGTAGCCGGTCACAGAGTATGTCAATATTTGTCCATAAGCCTTCATTATAACATCGAGAGTTAACTCTTTCTGTTCACCTGAAATGAACATGCCAAAACACTTAAATTTACAGGTCGGTCTCAATTTATTCATTGCGTGTATGGATCAATTTTATCAGTCTCCGTGTACTTTAAGGTTGTGTATATTTCATAATTTGCCTTTGGCCCAAAATCAACAAAAGTAGTTTTTTGTGTCTTCTCTAAAATGTATTATCTGTGGTTTACGTCCATTTTCTTTTCCACAGTCAATATTTATCTGTTTCTATGAAAAAAAATCTTTTTTTGCAAGAATTTGAAGAGGAGATTTTAGTTTTTGATACTTTTTGAAGCGATATTATGACATTACACGATTTCTTGTATATCCAATGTATCGTGTAGGAAAAGGATTGATTGTATATGATTTTAGTACAATTTATTTCAACTTACTTGTAGAGTTATCAATGTTCTTCCAATCCATTTCCACGGAGAAAGGATGACGTTCAGGGAACTCAGTGGCAAACTTTGCAGAGATCATTCCATCATCGCTTCCTGCACTATTCAATTCGTACACATAGCTGTCTGAGTTCACGTCGATTTTGATAAGAGATCCAAAGCCATAGGATTTCGTCTAAAAAGGATTTGATAGTGAAAAGTCTCAGTACTTGTGTGGAAAAAGTTAGTGATGCGAGGCGGGAAAAGTCAGTGAAAACATCTACTTTGAGTTCGATTTTTTGGGTGGGAATAATCTCTTTGGGAAAATTGAAAAATATTATTTTAATATATAATTGATAATTGTATTTATAACTTTTAACAGTCGGCAACACTTATTTAAAAAGCGAGACATTGACAAACCCCATTCTCCTAAAGTAGAATTCGAGAGAGAAAAAAAATCTCTCCCGCCCCCGACTTGTCGGATTTGGTATAAACAGGGTGGTCCTAAATAGGTATGCAAATTTCTATGAGATTTTTGGGAAACAAAACAAAAAGTAACAATGAAATAAAACTTCTCAATCAAGGTAAAGTTATTAAATGTAAACATTTATTCTGGTCTACCTACATGTCATTACAAATCAATACAAGTATGGTAGGTATACAAAAATATTTAAAACAATTCAAATTGTAAACACAAAGACATTGTAAAATTATAAAGTCCATCTGCGGTAATGAAGGTATCTAGTTTTACGCTCCAAGCGTTATATTATACTTCATTCAAAATCGAAGTGTAATTAACAACAGATAATCTTTAAGAAATTTTTTTTTTTTTTAATAAAAATAATAGATAATCTTTAGAACTTCTACAGTTAAAATATTGATATTGATAATCAATGTTAATTTTTGATACACTATAAAACAAACAAACTCCTTTCGGAGAGACCAGGAATTTACGACTGATTAATCAGTAATAAGAAAATACACGACTCACATTTGGAAGACGTTTACTCTCGGCTAATCGCTATACATAAAGAATAAAATCAATAACCAATTTAATTATAACGATTGCCACAAACCCCTTCGCTGGTGGTCGTCCTATTTCTTATAAAACAAAATCTACCTGATTTGTGTAAACCCTCTTACAATTTCGGTTACACATTTCTTTATAGTAACCAGCTATAGTATATCAAATATTATATAATTAATTGAGAGTTCTGTTGGAACTTCTTTGTTGCCTTTTTTATATCGATGCAATGCACTTTTTCGAATCACTCCACGGACCTATTTCTTTTTAAAACGAATCCGATTGGTTGCTTCGTTTTGCTTACTGATTTTGGAGAATGCGACATCAGGTTCTCACGCCTCTTGACAAAAAAAAAAATATGGAAATAACCTATTTGTCCCGTCGCGTTTACCGCTTATATCTACTTCCTAGATGGGACAAAAATTGTAAGAAATGTGTGCGTGTTAAAAACTGGAGCGCCATCGTTCGTCACGCTTGCATAATGTCGTTAAATTTCCTTTGTAATAAGAAACTCTTCGGTTTACATGCTAGTCGATAAAATTTTAAAAAAGGGCTATCGAAAATGTGGGAACTAGAAACATTAAAAACCGTCTCGTATCAACATGTTTTACGTATTATATCCAAAAATTACAGGTAAATATGAATGTTATGATGTTATGAAGAGCTGTTATTGTTATCATATTACTAATCTTTTACAAAGACTTTTCTATGAGTTTGACCAGCAACATCTAAGAAACAAAATATTTCGAAACGGTCCTGTTTTTATGACACGCGCGGTTCAAAATAAACCTTTAGCAATGGCTGCAGTGCCCAACATATCATTATACGAACTTAAAACCAGGGCTGTGGAGTCAGGAGTCAGAAAAACCTTACGATTTAAAAAAAATATATTTAATGATGTGTATTTAAACCACAATAATTCATAGTGTTGCCACTGCATCCTATGCAGACTAAAGATGATCTGATGGTATACATATATATGAGCTAAAGTTTCTTGGAGTCGGAGTCGTCTTTTTTACACAAATCCACAGCCCTACTTAAAACAAACATTATTCACTATTAATGTGACGATTTGATAGAATATTTAATTTTACTTACATCAGTGTGAAAGCTGGAGACATTGTATGATGCCTGTGATGATAAAGCAAGGGTGCGTAGATTTTCATTTGGAAGATTGATTGTCATGTCTATGGTGTTAGAGCAACTAGAAAGTAAATGAAAGTAAGAGGGTAAAAGTATTTTAGTTCTACAGTTTTTATGCGTTGATAGCTATTAATAAATGAAAGTATGCCTTCAGGACAAGCTGACCATAATATTTAATAAAAATGTGGGTTTACCGGAACTTTGAATCTGTGTGTTGAACATTTTAAAGTAAAAATTTCTTTCGCAAATATTTAGAGCTTATTATATATAATATTCAACAATATGTTCAAATAAAATATTTTTAGTCAGGTACCGACAACAACACAAAAATTGTATGGATAGTGTCAAAGTGGAGGCTGACTCTTCATCATCTTACTCGCTCTTATTCCAAGAATATTCACCTTAATAAATATTCTCCATACAGGAGCGGTACTTCCAAGAAGGCAAAGATAGAATTCTGTCAAATTACTTGCTCTAGCAATCAGGCAGGTTATCGGTAAGATCAATGTCAAATTCAGGTTATTTAAATTTCAATTTGAGATCATCAAAGACACGGGTGTTTGCAATGTCTACAAAATTTACCCAAATGGGCGAAATGTTCTTTTGTCAGCATATTTTCAAAAAACCGGACAAATCAAGTATATTATAATAAAAAAAATGAGATGTATGGTCAATCTGGTGTGACAGGATTCCCAAAGCAAAATAATTTCTAAGTTAGCACGATGAAGCGACGTCATTTCGACATACTTAACAAAAGGATGTAGTAATTTTATTGAAACGAAGCAAGACTGAAACTCGAAGGGTCTGCAGCCGACTGTTGACGTCGCTGTCTCGGGCTTGCATTCCAGTATGGATACTTTGGTCAGTTGAGTTTTTAATTCATTGATGGATTTTGTTCGAGGTCGTAAGCTCTGTTCTTCTGCGTATTTCTGACGGTTTGCAAATTATAATCTAAAAGCTTTCAACCGGTTTGCTGACGGTTTGCAAACCGTCAGAAGTACGCAAAACAACAGAGTTAATTATATCTGTGATGTCAACGTCCTCCTAAAAATCCTTGAAACGGTGGATAGTAAGAGCAATTAGCAAACCGGTAGTCTCGCTCAAGCCCCATTCTTCATCTTTACTCTCTCTGAAGAACAAAGGTTGAGCAGCATAGCAAAAATAATCTTTTTCAGATTGTGAATATTGAAAACCGGGTAAAAGCAAGAACTAGTTGCTTAATTACAATTTAAAAGTGAATGCTTCAGATGGAGGATAGATACTTAAAAATAACTTACACTTTTTCCAAATCCATGTCTATTGCGTATCTTCCTTTCAAATCAAAAGAAGTGGCAGTGCCATAATTCCCATTTGAACTATAGTTGATGTCAAATTCTTTATCTTCTAAATGACGGTAGTCCCCCCAAAAGTAGTATTTCCATTTTTTGTTGACCAGGGATCCTGACAAGGCAGTCTAAAAGTGTGGAATAGGGTAAAAATATAAAATGTATATTGTATGCTGAAATATGTTTTGCACAACTAAATTTTATTTCAGTAATAATGATGTATATTTAGTCAGAACACATAGTTGCCATTGTTTATTATCTGGATAATGGGCCAAGGAAAATCTTTTTGCCAATATGCACCCATAATATTCAGGAAAAAGAAATTTCAAAAGATTCGACATCCAATCATCAAAAACGATTCCTCAATGAACCATAATTTTATCAGAGAAATGGACAGTTATGAGTTCAATAATAAACTGTGGAGATAGTGAGAAACAGAGTTGTACTGCTCGCACATACAAGTGAATGCGACAAGGACAGGAATATAGATTGAACTGAATATATCTACATGGCAAAAATAAGCATTAACCACGAGGCGTTTGCGTGCAATAAATTTAAAACCCTCTCAAGGTTTCGAATGTATTTTGACTGAAAATAATATAACCAGATAATTTTGTTTAAAGAAAAAAAGAAAATTGCAGTCAAATATAGAAATTCAGATGTATCTATCTATATATATAAAAATCTCGTGTCACGGTGTTTGTCGCCAAACTTCTCCGAAACGGCTTGACCGATTTTGATGATTTTTTTTATGTATATTTGCTAGATATGAGAATCAAATGTAAACTATATTTCATCCCGCTAGGTGAAGGGTGCCCTGATCAAGAATTTTTTTTCAATATTCCTGACGATTCGTCGTTCCAATTTCAAACAATTGAAATGGACGTCTTTAAATTCAAATATACTAATTCGATTTTTTGAAGCTATAATTATAGGGCTGGGAAAAGATTTTTTGGAGCTGATTTGACAGATTTTGATCAGTGACGTCATTGATTCGATTATTGGAGGTATGGTTATATTTTGCATCTGGCCTTGAAAATATTTTTAATTTCTTACATGCATTACGAATATTCTAATGACAGTATGGATATTTTATAGAACTGTATTTCGACTTTTATTTCAAAATCTTCTATTAGGAAAAATGATTGTTAGCAAACTTAAACATTATTCTAAAAATTAAATAATTTACGATATTTCTGCTACTACGAGAAATGATTGTTAGCAAACTTAAAAATTATTCCAAAAATTAAATAATTTACAATTTCTATTTTTTTTTACTACGAAATATATTTGACTTTTTAATTAATCTAAAAATTATATTATTTACAATTTAAATACTGCAAAGCTGTCAATATATTATTTCCCGAGATCTACTTCTTCTTCTACAAAATAAATTTGTTAGCAAACTTAAAACATTTCAAATATTCTAAAAAATATATTATTTACAATTTAAATACTGAAGGCCTGTCGTTATATATCCCGAGATCATTTGGACAATCGCTACAAGTGTGTGGACTAAATTTTAAAAATCCATGCTTCACACATGGACAGCTGTATCTGGCCTGCTCACGCGTTGAAAAACTTTAAGATCTATTCATATAAGCACCAGACAAAAAAACAAAATATATCCAAAAGCACATAATTAAAACACAAACACTTTCTTTCTTTGATTGGCATTGCAACGCATGCCGGGTCAGCTAGTAATATATAAAATATTAAAACTTCAAATGTAGTTACATGCTAAAATTTATATATGATGATTTTAACAAATTAAAGATGATTATTAAAATACGAAGATAGAACATAAAATTATTACTCGAATGCATGATTAGCTGTTAACGTGAAAGTTTTTAAGAAAATCATTTGTAGTCTATCCAGTGGTGGAATACCCCATAAGTGTATGAGGCGCGCGGTTGGGGCCTCCGAATCTGAGGAGCCTCAAAGATAACTTATATTATTTGTAACTTGTATATTTCAAATTCTGATCAATATTTATTTTTATTTGACATTAAATTTTGGAATGCTTTTGTGTTCCAAAAGACAGGGCTTCATTTGCCACTGGGTATGTCATTTTTACATGGGTATTTAGAAACAAACCCCAGTCTAAAACATTAGTAATATGAATGTGTCGCTTAGTTTTCATTATTCTACTTCTGTTGTTGACTGAATGTTTTATGAGTATAACCAAAACAATGTAATGGTTAGATCATTTTCGAAAATACATACTTCAAATTTAATCTGGTTTCTGCGTGCTTCATTGCCGCTCATTATTTCTAAAACGTATGTGGCATTTTCACCGCTTTCTTTTACAAATTCAGTTTTGAATGTTGCAGTTCCTGTATTGTATGATTTTTCGTAATCTATCAAATTGGCTTGAATTGTGAGCTTTCTGGGCAGTCCTGTCACCCCGTCAATTCTCTGCAGCATCAATTCGTATGTGTCGCTCATTTTCTAAAATTACATAATGAATATGAATATTATTTTATTAATTGTTGAATTATTGGACTTTGCAAATAATAATTGACGCATTTTGCCAATTTTGACTTATAAAAATAATAAAAAAATGGTTAATTAAAAAATACTGATAACTAGAATTATATTTATAATATTATGTTAGAGAGGTAACGGCAAATTCTAAGCTACTCTTGGGGGGCATCAGTTATTGCAATTCTCACCACAAACAGCCATGGCCTTATGTTTGGTACAAGAGTAGACGTTTCCCGGTTGGACTGACATGAGTAACTCTTAATTTACAAAGAACATTAAAAGACGATCCTAGAAGATGTGGTCAGCATCCTATATTCCACCACACGTGCAAGCCTTAAGATATTGGGAGCAAAACCATATCCAGATGTATGAACTGGCTAGCCCAATAAGTCTGACGCCCACTCAGTGATACACCTTACCACCTTTTCCACATGTGAAATGCAAAGTCGCAGATAGCAGCCAGGAGATAGTGCCGCGCCATAGCGTCAAAGCCCGAGGGTGGCAACACTGAAATATCACCCAAACCCACACTCATACAACAAGCGGCACATTTGTCTTGCTTGACGCCTGTATGTGCAGATCTAATAGTAAGATGCCCGCCATTACTGGAACGGCGTCAGTGCTTGTCATCTTATTGGCCTCGGTTATGGTAATCATTAGTCATTGGTCAGGAAGAGGTTGAAATAAATCATCAACTTGATTTATTTTGTTCGATATTATTTTTATCATCCTTTAATCATTAAACCTTAGAGCAGTGATTCCCAACGGCACTGGGGGGCAATGCGCAAATCATTAATATTTTTTATATTTTTTACAATCAAAAAATTACCAATTATGAAAAATTTTGCTCGCAAACTACTGTTGTCATTCCCATCATATTTAGTTGAACGCCACTTTAGTGCCAAAAATGATTTGTTATTGAAAAAAAGGTATTGTTTGGATTTTACAAATCGTGCAGATCTACAATTAAATTGACCAAATTAGTACCTCAACTAAAAACTCTGCAACTGACATCAAGCTCAAAGTTCGTACTAATTCAAATGTTTTTTTTCCGAGTTTAACGTGTCTCATAATTTAGGTACACTTGTATTTACTTACGAAAGTTAAATTAAAAATAGTATTGACTATGTGCATTTTTTGGTAAATATGGCATATAGTAGCACGTCGACTAATGCGGCGAAAAACTTCACAACTACGCTAAAAACAACGCCACGATTTAAAGTTATTTTTTGAGAACTTAATAATCGTGTTAAAACCACACATTATTACGAAGAACACTGATAAATTATGCGAAATACGAAATATTTTTCAGTACAGCGCCACTGTTTTCCATTTTGTCCGCGCGGACAAAATGGAAAACAGTGGCGCTGTACTGAAAAATATTTCGTATTTCGCATAATTTATCAGTGTTCTTCCTAATAATGTGTGGTTTTAACACGATTATTAAGTTCTCAAAAAATAACTTTAAATCGTGGCGTTGTTTTTAGCGTAGTTGTGAAGTTTTTCGCCGCAGTAGTTGACGTGCTACTATATGCCATATTTACCCATTTTTTATTTGAAGCAATTATTTTTTACGAATTTGTTAGTCACCTTACCATAAGATTTTGATTGGGGAGGGGGACATGGAGATTTTCGAAGGGTCGAAGTGGGGCGCAGCACAAATAAAATTGGGAAACACTAACTTAGAGTGATGACTCTGCTCAGTTGCTGCAGTGTTGTGCCACCTTATTCCACTCTCATATTTTATTATTAAATTATCATTGTGTGTTTTGTTATTGTTATTTTTGGGAGACAGAATATTTTTCGGAAAGGGGTAAATAAAATATTTACAAACAAATCTCTTCATAAAAATAATAAAAATCCATATCTATTTGATTCACTTCCTGGAATCAATATCAATAAAACTAGATGACCCCAGATAGACTCAATAAAGATCAAAGTCTGAACTGTAAGAAGAAGGTTTTAAGCAATTTTTGTAAAAAAAATCAAATTAAAAATAAAACAGATACTCAAAGGAGAAAATGTGTTTTTTTTGGAGACATGGCAGGGGCTTAAGAATTGACAGAGATTGGGAACCGGTGACTTCAAACATTAATTTCACTCACCGAATCATCAATTTTATGTTCGTTAAAGAGTGTTTTATAAGCATTTCCACTCGGATCCAAAAACTCCAATTCAAAGTAGATCGTATCACTGTAATCATCTTCAGACATTTTGCCTTGCATTTTTAACTTGGCTTCCCTTTGGTGGAAGTAGAATGACGATCTGTAAAATATAGAAAAGTATTGGTTAGAAATATGTGCGAAAATTTCATATAAGCGGCAATTAGAGCTTAGGGCATAATAGGCTGGGCATATTCTTAACGAAATAAAGTCGGTGTTAATTTAACTGATGACATTTTGCATACCATTTGTCTGCTCTTATTGATTGAAATAGTCGTGACCAACTTTGATATAAATATATTACGATGGGTATAATTTTAAGAGGTCCAGATGTGCACGTAACATGTATGCATTTGACATTTTATTACCTTACTATGAAAATGTTCTGTTTTTTTTTCTTCAAATGACCTATTGGTATAAAAAGATTTTCAAATTCGGCCATATACGTTAATTTCAGAGTCATAAATTCTTCAATAAAGGAATTAGGAGATTCTGAACTTCTAACTTCTGGATTTCTTGAATTATTAGTTATTATTTTATTAAAGCTTTGAATTATTTACACTAGGTACTGCTACTAATAAATTTTGTATCGAAATTATTTTGATTTAAAGAGGTGTAAATATTTTTTTAATATTTCACGGTTCCCTTTTTTTCAACCGTGAATGTTTTTGTGACCATATGAACAAGCTCACCCTTACCCCTGTCCTTATACAATATTATACATGGACCGCATAAAGACAATAGAGACAATACGATTACGCGGATTTTCTATACAACAGCATTATGATTTTTTTAAAATTTCCTTTTTGCTACAAATAAATGTTGTAAAAAATTATGTAAAAGCGTAATGTATAAAAAAAATACATCAGCCAAGGCTCTATAATTTATGGTTAAAAAAACCCCTTAATCTACCATTATTGTAAATTAAAAAATATTTTAGCGGAGAAAATAATTGGGGAGAAAGAAGTAAAAACAAAAACTTCCCTGGATGACAAACCCTCTTTCTAATTTACTGGTAATATATAAGGTTATTTTGTAATCAAATCAACATTCTGTTTGTTGATTCTGTGAAAAGGTATTTAGTAATCGAGTTGTGCTAGCTCTTACCTGGATAAGTATTCGACATACCCTTCATCAAACGAGTTGCTTGATTCAATCTTGTAAAATTGGGACTTGTCTCTCTTGTAATCCGTGTACAACATAAGCACTCCAGTAAAATTATTTTCATTCTTTGTACCATTGCACTCAAACTGCAAAGCTTTGTCCATCTGTAAAGAGAAAAATATTAATTGGAGCAGTTATGAATTTACTCCGGCCAAATACTATTGGGAAGATAAAATCAAAATTTTAATTCTAGTCGAGTTCGGCTAGTATAGCTCGTTAACTCATAACTCAAGAAGGGAAGAATGTAGTGAGCTGAAAATAATCACCTTCGTCACGATAAACCATACGTATTCATGACACCAGTGTATACCACTTAAAATCTTTTCGGTGACAGACTAGTCACCTGAATTAGCACTAATGCAAACATTTCTGAGAAGTGTGTCCCAAATAGAGCAACAGATCCTTTTTTATGACTGTGCTAAAACTTCATTGTCGTCTATCTCAGTAGAAAATGAATAACTATTTTTTGTACTCTCTGTCTAATTGATATACATTTCTATTTTCTCATTCATGTAAGCCTCATAAAATGAACTGAACAAATATAAATTTTTAAATATATTTGTATAGCTCTAATATATATATTTGTATAGCTCCAACGGACCTACACCTTACGAGCAACGTTCCCTCTAATTTTTCTATTGTTTGTGCTGACCATCAACTTCTGTGAGTAGTAAATTTTCAGAAAAATAAAAAATGTATGCAAATATGAAGGTATACACTGACACTAGATGTGTGCAAGATTTGGCAAGTTTAGTATAAGTATTTAAGCAAAAATGAAATTTGGTGAAACAAACTTTAGTAAACAATATTTCCGAGTCCGGCCTGTGCGAGGATGGAAAAATGTGTGCGGCCACATTTTGAGAAGTGTGCGTGTGCACACACGCACACCATAGCGGAAACATTGCTTAAGAGTAATCATCCATTGGAAAAATTGATGAACTCTACAATATAATGAATTTTAGGGTAAAAATATTTTTGTTAACATAAAAAAAAAATTTAACATTTTAATACTTTATCTAAGAATAGATACAACTTTTAAAAATAATGATTATATCATTGGATATTTCCCATATTTTATGACCTCAATCAAGTATGATTACTTCCTGGACTGGCAGGTGTTAAGCGATAGGCCGGGTATTCGAAACCCAACGTTTGAGGATTAATAGTGCAGATTTTTCTAGACCAGAGCTCTGTAACCTTTTCTCCCAATGGCACACCTTAATTTTCTCAAAATTTTAGCAACACTCCTCAAGTTAAAAATATTTATAGTAAACAGTAAAACCCTCATTTACACTAAAGTCGGGACAGTGTAATTCGGGGTAGTGTAATTGGGGGAGTGAATCTCATGCAAAATAAAGGATTTGGTTTTTTCCGCAGAAAATGCAAAACTAAGATTTCCCTTAGTTTTGCAAAAAAAATGTGTACGAAATATTTAATTACTAAGTGATAAAATGCAAAGCGCGTCAAAATCCAACACATAGACAGTCGCCCGGCTATACGTAGCCTGGCATGTGTTGAATACACAGACGCTAGCCAACATTTGACTGTATGCGCCGCACAGACGACCGTCTCGTAGCAACGGCAATGGAATGGGGGATTTGAGGCGAATATTTTAAGCCAGCGCATAATTCTGGGTAGTGTAATTGGGGGTTCCACAGTACATGGAAATTACATCAAATTTTGTTTTTCTTTCATAAATGTAAATGTACAAGTACATAATATGCATGGGTATTGGACGTATGAGAATAATTATTTGATTTCTGTAATGAAGTAGTGGGCCGTGGCACACCAGACATCAACATATGGCACACGGTTGCAAACCAATGTTATAGACCAGGGGTGGGGAGCCTTGTCTTCTCTAAAGGGCGCATTCATTTTTTCTGATTCGACATAAGGCCGCAGTAAACATTGGCTTGGGAATCTTAGGCCGGAATCAGGAATTTACGGTCAGAATATGTCAGGAATTTACGAATTTACATAAATTTGCAGAATTACAGAATTGGCTAGAAGCCAAAAGGCCGCAGGTTCCCCATGCCTGTTATAGACCATGGTATTTTTTTATCTTCTCTATATATAGATTTAGTAAAATATATATTTTTTACCTTATATATCTCAACGTTTAATTCTGATGTGAGTGATTCTTCAGTAAGTTCAGCTTTGCCTTTAACAGATATGTAATTTTTTATGAAAATTTCCACATCATAGTCCGTGTCATCGGCGGTTGAATTTTCGACAAAGCCGAATCCAGTATCAAAGAAGATTTTAGATTTTGAGAAGACTTTTGCGGAAGTTTTCCACAATTTATCGGTCCTTCTGTAAACTGTCTCAAACCTAAAATAAAAACACAAAATTACACTTTAGCCTAAAGGGATGGCGCTGCTGAAATCAAAATGGGTTGGGCCCGTGGCGCAGTGGCTAACATCGTTGACTTCCGTGATTAAACTCATGAGCTTATGATCCAGGACATACAGATTTCTGTCAATCGGCTTGAAGGCATGGCCGTTTCCCTTCCCTTTCAATTCTAAAATAATGGGACGTAGCGAAATTGATTAGTTAACCACTAATCCTGTCCTGGCCCTATCCTTCTATTCCTACACACTTCAAAAAAGAGAGGTCGAGCAACTCGGCAACAAACAGTTCTCGAAGAAAAAATCCTCTTGAGATACCACCATTAGGATGCCATATGCTCCACATTAGGAGAATTAATTTGTTTTTGCATTGGTGTATGTTCAGTTAAGATGTTGTAATTTTGTTTTTAATAAGAGGGTTGGGAGGGAGAGGGGTAGCATTGGATTATAATGGCGTAGTAATTTTGGAACCGTACTGATAAGTTTATATAAAAAAAATATTCTTAAAAGAATTAATTGAACTAAGACCTTTTAGTTTGGAACAAGTTTGCATTTGATTTTTCAAGCCAGTAAATTTCTGATTTTATAATGCAAAAAAGCCCCCCCCCCATTAAAGGCAACAGGCTTACAGTTAGTGATTAGTATTGGCTGAGATTTGGTATCTCTTAGCAATTATTATTATTCCAATCGAATACTTACATTGTATCTTCTGTATCGGGTACTTTTAATGCAGCCATGATATGGAAGTCCTTGTAACCTCCGTCTTCCATATCCCTGATTGTGGTGCTAACTTCATATTTACCGCCCGGATGTAAGTCAATATACGTTTCATAGTGTGAGGTGATATTACTTTCAAACTTTTCTATAAAGAAAAGTTCGATGCCATTGTTGTTTGATAGGACCTTTAATAAAAATCAAGTTCAATTTTTTTCTTGACAAATGTCTCACGTCTCATGAACAATAATGAGGAGTAGTGCGGTTTCTTACACTCAGAAACAACCGCCTGCATAATAATTATAAGGTATCTATTTTGTTTGTAACACATATGCAATAAAGTACCAGTAATGTTATATAAGTGAATTCTTCATTGTTCATCAATGATCTTTTCATATATATAAATATAATACAATATATTAATTTTGTGTATTAACTGAAAAAAGGTGACTATCACATACCTTCATTTTTGCAAACTGCTCATTTTCTTTTGTTTGTTTGTCATCGTATTCAAGATCGATAACCAACTTCTGAGTTAGGAGTTTTGCATCAAGGAAAATTCTTAGTTTTTTATCTTCTATATAATCAACATCAGCCGTATAATCAAGGTTCATGGCTGGATAAGATACTGTAAGTTAAATATCAATGTTAGTAACAGAACATGTCACAAATACAACTGTACAGTCCTTGACATATATCAATTTTCACTTGAGGCATAAAAATATGTATTTGTTTCAAAATGTATCCTCCTTAATTAGTTATTATTGCATCGCTGGAATTTTAATATTGTTTCTAGAATGAAAAGAAAGCAAAAAAGACAACGAAATATGGAAAAAAACTAAATTACTTGCAAATATTATCATTAGAAAATAAAATTACAAATCCAATTATATAAATTGGCCAGAAATGTAACCTTGAAGGTGATTACGAACACCAACTTATCAAAAACGGTTTGAATGATTTTACTTATGAAATCTCGTAGAATTTTGAAATTCATTAATAACAATAATCATATTAAGAAAAATACAAGCTTTTTTTCTTCAATGTACTAAAGAATACAAAAATATTGATATGATCAAGTATAAACTGTCAAATTCAGGAATCAGTTAACCAAGAATCTAAAGGAAAAAATAAGTAATTAAACTTAACCCCCCTCCGGAGACGAAAGTGTTTTTTCAATAAAATGTTAAATTTTAAGCTATATTGATAACTTTTATTTCCGACAAATAAAGGACGAGCGTGATCATATGGTCACACAAACATTCGGTGTCTAAAACGTCAAATATGTATGTGAAATATTAAAAAATATTCAACACAAATGTAATGGTAAAAATGGGGTAAATAATTTAAAGCTTTAACACCTCCGTGCCCATGGTATAGGCATAGCCGGTCGAGTCATTAAAACATTCAATATTTCTCTTAATATTGTCAATAATTATTTATCATTTTAGGTATTCCTAGAAAAAATAGTTTTACATCCAAATATAAATAAATAAATTCAAAAATATTACGTCTTTTGCACAAAATCATTGCAATTGTATTGCTCTAAATGATTTATCGACATTTGTATGCTAAAATGCGATAGACATATACAAATTGTAATATGCGAGAAGCAAAGACATCACAAATACCTTAGAGGGAGACCTACCAATATCCATTTAAGTCAAACAAAGACGACGATATAAAAACCCTAACACCTAAAAGCTTAAACTTTCGTGGGCTTATACAATAGAGTTTTTTTCATCCTTGTGCTTATACAAGTGTCCAAAAGTCGAGTGTGCCGTTTTTGCTTACATGTGCACCGAAAGCAAATATTTTCGTTTATTGTCGCGAGAAAAAACTACATGAAATAACATGCTATTATAGGCAGAAATTGTTGTTAAACCTTTTAGTGACTTATGTTGTAAGCTGGGTAATAAAATTTTATTGGTTTGCAGAAAAGTACAATTACGCCTCCAGTAAATAGTTGCCGACATCTTCAAAGACAACATACTTTTAAACATTGCTAAGTAGGGCAATAAATCAAAAATTATATGACTATTTATTATGCTTTGCGTCTTCATTTCCTTAACATATTTTTTCTAATGCCAATAAACTTACTGCAACGAGAAAAATATAAATGTATTCAATAAAGTCCAACATATTGTAATTACATGAAGACATGGTGAATAATTTGAATAGTTCGTTGATTTTATTTAATTTAAATATATATGTATGTACCTATTTATAGTTAATCATATTTTGAAACGGTGATATTAAATATAAAATATTCAGTTAAGATTGTAAGATGAGATACTCAATGAACTCATATTTTATTTAAAACTCATGAATAATTATTAGGATGTGTAAACATATTATCATATAAGCAAATAACCTGTAAGGAAAAAGTTTAAAAGTCAATAATGATACTTTTTTTACTTGTATATATATTTCACTAAATATTTACAGTCTATAAAACTTTATCTGATTGGTAAATTGTATTCATGTTAAAAACAACAATTTGTAAAATAATTAAAATCAATATAAAATATCGACACACTCTGCAATCTTTCCTTTTTTCTTTATATAATATAATATGCAAAAAATAAATATGACTTCTTATTGACGAAATATTTTTGGGATAGTCCAAATAATATTTTGAACTTCTCAAAGAGCTGTATAATCAACTTATGTTTGGCTATCGTTACATCCGCCCCAGCGGGGCAAGTTTATGACCAAAAAGGTACATTTTTGCATTCATCTTTAGACCTTCACGTATGAAACATGCTTGAGACATCGCTTTGAGGCCGAGTTTTGAATATCAAGCATTTAAAATATTTGAATTTGATTAAAGCTGATTTTATGCCCTTATTAAAGCATTTATAATTAAAAGGAAGGTGAAAATGATACCTAGAATATATTTGCAAGCAAAAATAATTTTTTAAAATTATATTTTAGCTTCTAAAATAGGTTTAAATACTGTCAATAATGAGTGAAACTGAGATGCCACCGTGGCAGGAAACGTGATTTTCTAGCATGGCATGTCACGGGTTAATAAAATTATAACTAAGAATTTTTAGAAATCCGTTTTTAAGAAAAATAATTAAATGGAAATTGAAAAATTGCATGTGCTTTTGGTACTTGTATCTGTGGTTGATGAATCATTTGATGAACAGTATCATTTTTGACCAAAATTGAGTGACAGGAATGATATTCAGATAGTAAAAGGATGAATAGTAGGATCAATCGACAATGTTGTTTACTGTTACCATGTGGTCCCGCTCGTCTTTGGATGGTTAGTTAGATTATTTTTTTCTCTGTCTACCGCTATTTCCTATTCCACTGAATATGAAACCATCTACTGTGCTTAGTAAAGATGATAAAGTGCTGTTATAATCATGATTAATTCAATCAAAATAGAATTTTAAAAAAATGTATTGAATGAAATTCGTCTTCTAACCAAAGTTTAGAGAGATATTTTGGCTATAAATCAAAGAATAAATGTAGATTCAATCAGCTTTATGCCCCATAGGTATATTAAGACAATACTGTGATTATTAAACGTTTCGGACTACTGTCTTAAAAGAGAACACTCCATTGATAGTTTACTTACATTTGTTCCTTGTAGTAAAATTTTCTTCATCATCGCTTAGAGTAGATTTTGAAGAGAAATTTAGCATATTGTTGATAGAATTTAAATTTGGTCCACTCACAAAGCTCATCTTTCCTTCAAAAATTTGAGGATCCGCCTACAAAAAATCTTTATATTATTTATAATTGATCCTTTACCAGCATCGAGCAATATGTTTTATTGTGTCTTCCTCGCAAGAAAATTTTTAATAAAAAAGTGATTAAGGAATTGAAATGTTCTCAGTTTTTCTCATGTTTTTACAAATCCTCAATAAGGGCTGTCACAAACAATTTAAAATTTTGTTTTTAATTTTAATAAGATATGCTTGTGGTTAGACTTTGTCAGAAACACGGAGATAAGGGAACAGACTAAACCGCCCTTAATCACATCGAAAGTGAAGAAGGGACGGTGGACCTGGCTTGGTCATGGGCTGCGGATGCCTCAAGAAAGCGTGAATTCTGCCTGTCTCTTCTACCAAATACCGAAGGACTTCTACGAAGGCCACTGATGACCATGCATAGGATGTACTCAACGGAGTTACGGGACGCTGCGATGACACGGGAGGAAGAAAAAAGATTGGCAGAGGACAGAGAATCTCGGAGGAACCGTGTGGTGGCCATATGCTCCGACTAGAGAGCGGGAAATTCGAAAAAAATAATGTTTTGCTAGTTGTAAACATACACCTAATTGAAAACAAAACATTAATGTCAGATTTGTTCACTCTTCGTCATGTTACAGAGATCCGACATCAGTTGAATTTATCAATGTTTTCATCATCGTCCACCGGATTGTCATGAGTGTGCGGGGTGAAGAAGTTTTTTTTTTAAATCATGTCCGCTCCCAATGTGGAGCATATGGACTCCTAATGGAGTTTATCTCAACAGAAGTGTTTCTACGAGAACTGCTTGTTACTCAGTTGCTCAACTGGTGGGGGCTAACAAGTTAGCAACACACTAATGTGACATAAGTGATTGAGTGATCAAATGGAATAAAACTTTCAATTGGCTCAGTTTTGGTAAAAAAAGTTAAATGAGAAAGAATAAATTAAAATCTTATGGACTGCTTACTTTGGCTATGACAAAAAAATTAAATAGAGATTGAATTGAAAAGATTTCATCGCATCTCGCAGCAGAAGTTTTCTGTGATATTTCAACATATCATCCTATTCATATTATTTGTATTATATTCAAAATATTTAACACAACCTTTTGAGTGAATTATTTAAAAATATACCTAATAAATTTTTCTTCAAATTTAATGGTATTTACCATTTTATGTATTTAGGTGGCATTTGTTATCTTGCAGCTGTTTTACCATAAATATTGAGGGCTTCTTCTTATTTTTTACAATGATGATTGCAAAAAATAAATTATGCCATCTTTGAGTTTGTCCACCTCCAATATAGAGTATCATAATATGTACTCCTTATTGAATTTATCTCAACATATGTTTTTCTACAAGAACTGTTTGATAAATCTTGTATTCTTTTACGATCAGATGGGTGGGAGGGTATTTATAAAAATATGAAGCAATTAGATGCTGTTACAGGAGAGTTAAATACTAATACTAAAAATAAGTCAACATCGATCATGTCATTTAAAATTATTTTTTTGATCAATTAATAATTATGAGTGAATTTGTCATTTACAATTGGGCTTTTTGACAAGTCTTCGAAAGTTGTCTGTGAGACACTTCCGGCATAGCAAAAAAGCCTGTTGGTTCACTTAACGTTTCCCATGCCCCTGGGGATACTGCTGTATAAAATTAACAGATGGGAAAACAGTGGAGAGTAGAGGAGGGCAAGAAAGTAGTATCCCCTGGTTGGTTGAAATTTTTGAGGCTTGTTTTGTGCCCGTAATTATGTATCATAGTACCACTGAAAAAAAACACTCACATTTTCATCGATAAGAATATTGTGGGTGTAGGCAAAATTCCTCATAGGTGTCACGGTACTCTTGAATTCTACCGTTGCTTCGTTGACTCCATTTTCACATTCGAACAAATTTCCAGACGAAGAAATAGTATGATTAGAATATAACATCTTAATGTCCCAATATAATTTGTTGTCGCTTAATTGTTCCCAGCCACTGAAAGTGTATACTTCTTTACCCATCTGAAGAGTTACGCCGTCGAGCACGCATCTTGTGCCTTTATCAATGTTATCAAGATTAACATTACCTGGTAAAAAAGAAAAATAGTGCGGTGTAATACTTGTCATCACTGTAAAACCTGTTCTTTGAGATAGCTATTAAATTATTCATTCTCTATTTCATTTTTAAAAAATATAAACATATTTTAATCGTTCCAAATGAGACAAAACACCACTCTTTAATTTTAATTTTAACCAGATGACTGCCATAAGTGTGTCAACTCGCTCTGAGAATGTGTTCACGCCATTATCAATTATTTAAAAAAAAACAAATATTTTTCAACACAGAGATGTTTCTTAGAATGATAATGAAATACTTTTTTTATATTACAATATTATTTCTTAATAATTACATTGATTTCAAAAAGAGCTCTCCCAAGTAACCGAGCCATGCAGGGTTGGGAAATACATAAATGCTTGTAAACTATATAATATTTTGGACTACGTTGGAATCCCCGTTTAATTAATCCATGATTTTTTGAAATTTCATTGTGATTTTACATACTTATTAATTATGCAATTACATTTCATATACATATAATTAAGTTTGAGAATTTTTTATGATCACGGCGGCACAAACGACACACTGTGTATATATTTGGTAAGTCTTTATGATATACTTTCAATATATTTACAAAAAAGAGATATATTTATTAAGTGTGTAAAAGATATTTGAATAATAACACTTAATGATATCTGGGTACCGTCATACTAATATCTCACGGCACGCGAGGGTTTTATATTAACCATTAGCATTATAAAAAACTGAGCATTTAACTATTTAATAACTTCTTGTATTAATGTGTTACTCTTTTCGAGAATTTTCAGAACTATGTTTAGACCAACAAGATCTTAAATGTGATCCATACCATCGAGTGTGATTGTGTCCATTTGATGACCAGAGAACTCCAAGACTGGTTTCAAAACTCGTCTGGAAGTGGTCATGTCAACAACTAATGCTCCGATTTTGCCATTGTATATATCTTTGTTGTAGACTAGTTTCAAAGCGAGACTCCTTTCCATTTTAGCTGAAACGGTTTTCAAAAAAGCTTCCGCCTTCGTTGATGGAGAATCCAGTGTTGCCGTTACTGTATAAGATTGTCCTTCTTTTAAGGATTCGATTCGTGCAGCTACCTTCCGAGAATGGCTGTTTCCTGAAATGGAAAACTCTATTAATTATGAAAATAATGAAAATCTTCAATTTATTCCTACTTTAAGTATCAATAATAAATTACCTAACAGTGTGTTTTGTTTGATTATTCACTTTAATTACAGTTTTAAAAAAATGTGTTTTGCTTGATTATATTTCAAATAATCACCTACTTAGAAGTTATAAACTTTTGAAAAAGGAAACTTGGAAAAATTGTCACATACGTACAAAATATTTTGAACTAAGATTATATATTTTAGATAATTTTTAGGGTAAGCTTCTATTGATATTGTATATTTAGTGATTCATTTTGTCCTCCCTCACCTGAGGCATCGAATACCAATTTCCAAAATCTTGTATTGCCATCGCTGCCACTCAATCCGTACAATCTTAAACCTTTGAGGTCAAGCTTTTTCAAATAAAGTTGGTATTTGAATTGGCCATTCAGAAAGATCTTAGATTCTACGAAACTTTTGGAATAAGTCTCAAAGTTTTCTGGATGTGACATTTCAGAGCACATTTCCAATCCGAATGAATTAACATATTCATCGTTACAATTTGCACTCGGTGTAACCCTGAGAAAAGACCACATAACTTTCTGTTATTAGGTAGAAATTTCATAACAATTGATTGCAAACTTTTTATACTTTTTATAAATGTATTTACTTACATTTGTGTATTGAATTTCACTTCTTTATTGATATCTTTGCTCCCCCTCAATTTGGTGAAGAAGGATACATCATTAGAAACAGACAATATTTCTTGTTTCTCTAGTGGTAAGCCGACATTGATATCGAAGCCTTTGCCGCCATTCAAGAGCTGAAAACAATTAGTTCAATAACCTGGCAGCTGTAAATGTCGCAAAGTCTGTGACATCATAGTTTCAGGCCAAGACTGCGAGTGTCGCAGCATCTGTGACGGAAAGTTTCAACTGGCGATCATGTAGAAAATCTTTTGCTTATTGAAAGGAAACATTTCAAAAAATGTCACCACAGACGTATTTAATTTGTACGACAAATATCTGCAGAGAACAGTTTAAAGTAATTTTATAATATATTAAGAATTAGGGACTTTTTGTAAGTCATGTCATGTATGGATGGTCTTAGATTTTGTCAAAAACATTTATAGTCTACTGCTATGTTACCTTTATTTATATACTGATATGGTAAAACTAAATTTGTTGATTTTAACATCATATACCAGGGATGGCGAACCTACGGCACGCGTGTCCGAGGTGGCACGTTTGAGAATTTGTATGGCACGCGAACAATTTCCAGGTTTAAAAAAATACAATGTTGATTGAATAATCCGTGAATTATTAATTTATTCCGTTTTATTAATTTTCAAATTTTTTTAAAGATAAACGACAATCGCTTAAAAAAATATTTTTTATTTTTTCTATTTTGTTAAAAAAAATACTGCTTAGGCACGCCACACAATCGAGAAATAATATTTAAGGATTTTTGGCACACCGACCCCAAAAAGGTTCGCCATTCCTGTCTTAAACTATATTTCTGTTTTAGGTTTCACAAAAACTTAGTATGTTGCATCTTACCAAAATTGTTTACTAATACTGAGAATATTGGTTTATTATTGACACAATGAAAGATTTACCTTAGCGGTCACTCGGATGCCAGTTGATGTATGCAGTGAGCTGCAAACCTTCACTCCAGTAGAAAAGGCATCTGCATCAACATCTAATTTTGTAGTAATGTCGACACTCGCACTGGAACATGAAAATATAACATTTAGCAGTTTAAAACGTATAACTCCCGAGAGTTGGACTTTTTTCGAATATAGTTGGCTATGAAGAACTCAACATTAACTGTTTGAATACAGCGCGAATAAATCATTAATATGTCCCAGAGATACTGGGTGTTTTTGAGAAAAATAATTTTGCCTAATATACACTCGAATTCGATATTTTAAAAACCTATATTGACTCAGTATAGATGGCACTACACATATTCATCAAAATGATTTGAGTATTTGATTTTTTAAAATGTCTTTGACATTCGTGTTAACTTGCATATGTTCCGGACACCTGTATCTGCTTGGGATCCAAGTGGTTAAACTAGTTGGTCAGGACAAGTTGGTGGGAAAGCCATATTGTATTTGAATGCACAAGGATCAGGGGGGATCATGATGTGGGCAAAGTGCGCGTTGCACACAGACACACAGGCGCTGCACTAAGTTTTTAGTACTATCCACTCATTTAGTTCTAGTTTTGCAAGGTGGCGACGGCGCATCGCACACAGGCGCAGACATCCTCGAGCCAGTCATGGACAGTGAAATTGCTCTGAGATCAGTGGCGGATTACCCTATATGCGAACGAGGCGCGCGCTTGTGGCCTCCGAATCTTAGGGGCATCCAAAATGGCTTATATTATATAACCCATATACTTTTTATTCAGATTTTAACCCTTTGAACTCTGATGTCGAGGTGACCTCGACATTGTATTTTTACTGGCAATTTCGATGTCGAGGTGCCATCGACATTTTCTACTATAGCCATTTAAAATATTATTCGAACTATTTGAATGTTTTTTTTTTTATTTGAAAAGTTGGGTAATAGCAAAGGAAAGATATATTTCTCGTTTTGCGACACATTTGTGATGTGATCAATTTTCCAATTTGGAATGCGATCAATTTTCACCGAGACATTTTATTTTCAAGTGACAAAATATTTTTTGCGACACAGACATAGAATGCAATATATTTTTCGACAGCCATCAGACTTTTCACGACACATATTTGGGATGCGGTCAATATTCCAATATGGGATGCGATAAATAGTATTGCATTCCAAGTTTGTGTCGCAAAAAATATTTTGTTACTTGAAAAAAAAATTGTCTCAATACCTATCCTATCCCTATCATTTCCTTGGAAAAGAGAGTTTGAACGACTGACTAACAAACAGTTCTCGCAGAAAAACATCTGTTAAGATACCTCCGTTTGGAGGCCATTTGCTCCACATTGTAAGCAGGCATGAAAAAAAATACCATTCCTGTTATTAACTTTATTATTTCACTCGGGGGTCCACGGTCAGGTTTTTGCTATGAAAGGGGTCCACGAGCATAATAAGTTTGGGAATCATTGATGGACACAAAAAAAAGGCTTAGTAAATAAAACACTTTTTTATTTAATTATTCTAACCCTTTTTTTCAATGTATTTATTACCTTTAAGCATAATTTTTCGCAATTTCGCTTAAAATGGCTTGGAGTTGCTGGTAAGATTTTTGAAAATCCTTTGGAGTGCAAAAGTAAAAATATATTCATTATTTTACATGAAATTTTTTGATGTTTTTATGTTATCCGAAAAACAGGTCCACCAAATTTCATTGCGCCTGGGGCCTCTCATGTGCTTAATCCGCCATTGTCCAAGATAAATTTTTGAACAGGCATAGCTGATTGGATTGTTGGATTGATTTAATTCAAGTTCATCTTGTATGTATTTTAAAAAAGTGCTACATAATATGGGTAAGTTCTGATATTTATTCAGATTTAACGCTGAGTAGATTAACCTATGCCACTCCAAGATCACAGGAGACTTAATATCAACTTAAATCTTTATAAGTGGCAAAGCAAGTGGCAATATTTGGTTTTTTGAAGCACACTAGTACTTTCATAGTTTAAAAATCAATCCCATGTTCTACATTGGATCAAGAGTGTGAGGAGTATCCATTTCGTTTTATTTGGAGGATATTGGACAAAAGTTATTGCAAATGGCAGCTGTTGCATATCGTCGCCAATGTTGTAAAAACACGTAACTAATTTTATTGTAGTATTTTTTTTGTTTGTTGCGATCTTTTATATTACTGGCACATTTTTGTATTTACACATATTTCTATTTTCAACGCGGAATGCATTAATTAATTGCTGCCATGTCAAGCGTAAGTAAAAAGTTTATTTTATTCTTGCACTAATATCGTTTTTTGTCTCTCCTGTCATCTTTACCCAAATTTTAGATAAGTGATTTTCCAGTATCGGCAACGATATGTATAATTAGTGTCATTAATTTGATTCTAATTTCTAAGCCCAGCCATTAAGCCTGAAGAATTCTCTGGATACAGCCAGTTGATATCTAAAGGGTTTTATTTGAATGGCCGCCTGAACAAAAAGACAGTCAAATGATCAAAAAAACAGTTTTGGTAGAAACATACTCAACATATTAATATGGATGATTATGATAAAATTATGTTCTTAATATTATACCTCGGTACAAGTTGTATATCAATCTTCGAGTTGAGCACATCACTAAAGATTTGTCTCAAGTCAATACTGCCTCCGAAACTCAGCTTTCCAGTTGAAGCGCCTTCGACAGAGATCCTGACAGCCACACCTGCTGATGTAGGGTAGACCATTTGTGTGTCTAGCAACAGCGTATGTGAGCGGATTTCGTGCTTAAATATTATTTCAATGAGTTTTATTGTAGTCACTTCAGATGGATGAAAAATTATGAAATATGATATGAAATGCTTTGTAATATGTTAATATAATAGTTAAAATGGATATTTTTTTTTACTTATCGCTTTAAAGCAGTGACATTACCTGCATTTCCTAGCCTGCAGCCCTAAGTGACATTTCATGTGGCCCGAATACTTCATTACCGAGAACATTATTGTCACTGATAGAAAACATAATATATTCTGACCTGCTTAAAGGCATCATTGAATCATGACAAATATGAAATTAGATGTATTGAAACATTCCGGTATAATGACAAATGGAACTCCGGCAATGATTGGAGCAAATAATGCCATGGTGTCTCTCTTCACAAAACACATGCATGAGTAGGGCTTCCAATTATCCGGACTTTCCAACTAACCGGTTTTCGGTTTTTTTCTGGCAATAAAACCAGTTACCCGGTTTAAACCGAAATATAAAGTACTTTGATTAGGTAGGTATGCAAAAAAAAAATTGTTTGTGGAAAATTTTAAATATTTGTCCTAAATGCTCCAATTTTAATGAAAAATCGATATTTTTCTAATAGATGGAACACAGAAGGCATTATACATATATATATATATATATATATATATCAAATGTGGAAAAATATTTTATGATAAAATATGTAAAATAAAAAATAGAACTTGATAATAAAACTCATCAAAAGAAAGATAAATGCATTTATTTTTTAAGCATATTGACTAGACAGGACATCCAATGCTTTGACAAAAGTATAGTAGAATACAATAATATTAGCTTATATTATGTCTCCACTCCCACTTTGAAGACTCAAAAAATTATTTGTTAAAGAAAACTGCTTGTTACTTTGTTGTTGTTGTTGCAAATTGTTTCCGCTTCTACGCAGTAAATTCATTGTAAAAGATTTTTCTTTTTGAAAAACAAAAATGAAAAATAAGAAAACGAGTACTTTTGATAAAACGCGGTTAACCGAGTGAAATAAACCGGTTTTCGTTTTTTTTCAAAACATACAATAAGCCGGTTAACCGGTTTTGGTTTAAACCAGTTTGGAAGCCCTATGCATGAGCTTGGCCACAAAAACACACCTATTAAATATTACTGAAACAAAATCTGGTGAGAAACGATTTGGGGTTTGAAACCGCTTGAGCAATGGTAACCTGAGTGCTATACTGAGCATATCAACCACAAAAATTGAACCCGACATCAAAATGCTTGCTCCCAAAATGCAGTGTCCAAAATCTCACTAGTATCAATACTATGTAAGCTTAGTTGTGAAAATATGAACATGAGGATTTGATGAATGGTTGGAGCATATCTTTGCCAATACTACAAGAACACTTACCTTAAATTTAGGTAAAATTGCCAAGAAAGACAAAAAATGATATTACTCATACTACTTACTAATAATCAATAAATGTGCTCCACTTTGATAATAAAGATTTGTGTACATAAAAAAAATGCGCCGATGATATAAGGATTGCAACAAACAAAAGAAGTACTTTTACCAAAAAAATTAGATATTTGATCTTACACTATTGGCAAGGATATAGTATTCAGTTTAAAATAATAAAATGTATAATTTAGTAAGGGGTTTTTTTTAAATGTATAGAACTAGAAAAAAATCACCGTACTTACTGGCTGTAGTATTGGCATTATTGGAAAGATTGGAAAGATTGGAAAGAAATTTTATGTTATTAGTGTTCATATATAATTTTAGGCATATGGGTGCTGCGGGCTCGAAAAAAACGTAATCTGGATGTCCAATTTTTGACCACTTTTTGGAGCAGTTTTGGCCGTATGTCAGCAATAATGTAAATCACATGATCATGGAGGCCAATTCACAGACACATTACGCGAAATCTTGCGGTCATCTAATGTTTCCTTTAATAAATTGTGTGGCATATTGAGCCGCGTGAAACCACAGATCTTCCACATTAATGTCATTCAATTAGGGAACGAAAATTACATTAATCATGGAACATATGTAACGTTCTAGCTGGCATCATTTTTGAAGATATACAGTCCAATGATTCCAACAGCCCATAAACCACACCAAACAGTGACTTTTTGGTGATGTCTCAAAGTGATGTCGCAAAGTGAACTACCGTTGATTAAAGCCGGACGGAACTGTTTTGTTTCCTTAGAGAAACTGTCATCGTTTATTATACTGATAAAATTTGAAATACTTATAATAAAACAAAGTAACCAGGGAGCCGTTGGAAATCCACAAAAACAACACTAGCACATCACGTCAGGTCAGTAATACTACGAATTTGTTTCGGATTCATTAGTGTGTATTGGTGTACAGTGGAACCCCCAATTACACTACCCCGAATTACGCGCTGGCTTGAAATATTTGCCGCAAATCCCCCAATTGTACGGTCGCATTCCATTGTCGTTACTACAAAACGGTCGTCTGTGCCAGGCTATACACGCATAGCTGGGCGTCTGTCTGTGTGTAGGATATTTACTACTACAAAAACTAAATATTTCATCCATATTTTTTTTTTGCAAAATGGAGGGAAATCTTAAAAAAAACAAAACCCTAATTTTGTATGAAACTCACACTCCCAATTACACGGTCCCGACTATAGTGTAAATGGGGGTTTTACTGTATATTGGAGTATTGGGGTGTAAAAAGGTACCATAATAAATGATCTTACTAAGATTGGCTTGTACTACGTGTTAAATTTTTCCCAGGAGTCCACAGGAAAAGCCCAGTTGACAATGTGGATCGGCAGTTGGTTGGATGTAATGATCGGATAAAATGTTTCTTTGTTTGAATAACTAATAACTTACAGAAAAATTATCTGCTCCTTCGATTCCGCCCTCAACAAAATCAAAAACTCTGTCAATGAGTGACTCCATTGAGAAATGTTGATCATCTCCGAGTGACAAAAATATGGATTCTGATCCAAACAACTTGACGAATACATCAATATCTAGATTTCCTTTGTAGCTTGCAATATCTGTCTTCAGCTAAAAATAAAAAATGTATTATTTATTTGTGACCAGAGAACTAAACATTATATTTACTAAGAACATACTGCCTCTTTTACTGGGCGTATCTTGAAACTCAGCTATTAAACGTTTAAATACTTTCAAATGATTGTCAAGAGCAATTATTCAAGACTTGGTAAAAATTGACTACTCTTGAAATAAAAATGTCACTAACATATGGAAAGCTATGAGTTGCTATTCATCAAGTGAGCAATTATCGTAAACATATTGAATGCCTTATGTAATTTGCCTTTATAGCCACGAAGTTTGCAAGACTGACCTCTCTGACTGTAGGTCAGATTGACCTACAGTCAGAGAAGTTCTGTTTCACGGTCAAGCAACTATGAAGGAAGGTAAAATCTTTAATAACCCTTCAGGTACGAATAACTAAAAAAAATTTGAGTAGTTACTGATTAATATCTAATGAAAAGCAGAATGCGCTGCAGATGGACATATATGTACATATCGACTGTGGAAAGGAAAAAGGACTTAACCCACAGTTTCTTCAAAACAGGTTTTTTTCGATAATCACAATGTATCAAACTTGATACACGTTCTATCAAAAGGATGCAAGCTGCAAATGCCGAATTAGTATCTAAATTTAGCTTTTATGTTTGAAAAAATGACCTTGTAAAAAACTAAAACCAAGAAAAAAGACTGAAATAAAGGTTTTTCTTAGACAATTTCTTTAATTAATATTAGATTATGTCAATTAAACACCAGTTTAGAAGTCTCCGTGCACTTCGGGGTTGTGTATAATTCATAATTTGCATATGTCACAAAATCATCAAAACTCGTTTTTAGCGCCTCCTGTAAAATTTGATATGTGTGGGTTAAGTCCTTTTTCCTTTCCACAGTCGATATATGTACATAAATGTAAAAATGGATTTTTCATTTTTAAATACATTGAATTTCTCATAAAATTCTAAGCAAATAATTTTAAGACCAGTGATTAAATGGTGCCATATTGAAACTACTGAATAGTACTACATATTATTTTTTTCACCTTTTTAAATATCACATGAGTACATAGAGCTACATAAAAATAATTCCTGATGTGTTTAGGATGTGCCAAATTCCAAAATTCTACTATCTTTCAAAACTTTATAAAATAATAAAAAAAATATATTTCAGTCAACAGTTTTTCTTGCATTTTAAAAGCATATGATAAAAAAAAAATATTTTAAGCTTCAATTTAATCTTTATAAGAAATCAAGTTATTTGAATGAAATCGGTGAAGTTTTGCTATTATAAATGGACATCAAAACAGACCATTTTTTGGCCCCATCCGGGCACGAAGGGTTAACCGTGCAAGTACATAGTAAAAAATGATGCATTTAATCTTTCAAAGAAAATTTACTTTTTCAGCCAATGCGGCTATTTCTTGTTGAACATCCCTCTTGGTCTTGTGGCTGCTCCTCTTAAGCCTGCTCTGAATCTTTTCATGCAAGCCATCGGTTGCCTTTTTCATATCATCATAAATCTTTTGAGGAGTATTAGTCCGGAATATTCCTTGGGGTCCAAAATACTCTTCGATGACTCGGTCGAGATTGCCTTGGCGTATGCCGATCTGTTAGATATTAAATAATTTCTTGTATTAATATTTTATGAATATTTGTAGGAATAATTAATTAGTTTTTAATATTGACAGCATCTTATTCTATGAGTTATATTCAAACTAAATTATTACTTATCCCAGTAAGTTTGAAATTATAAAATAATAATTGTTTTGGGAGAGTGAGTGACTTTTTTGTACATAAGAATCTACAGTTCAGTTTGAGTCTTCGCCACTTCAAGCATTTGCTTCTATCTAGTTTGATGAAAAGTTGTTTTTAACTGGCTCGAAACTAAAGTCTGTGATCAATTTGGCACTACCCATTTTTCTAGTACCAAGCTAACTATTTCTTCATTTTGCATCCTGTTTGCATTCAGTTCTCGAAAGAGGCCAAGCTTACTGAATTGTGGGCTCCCATTAAAGGTGTGTAGCTCATTGTTGTAGCAATTTCTCCATTCCAGCTTTGTGTCATTAACCATATACCTTATATGATACTACCCCGACGGCGGTAGCAATAAGAAAGAGATCGCTATTCGCTTAGAAATTTTAGTTGGAGCTGGATAGCGGTCGGAAAAGTAGTGTTGGTAAACCACTTGTGGTCCACAGAGAATTTTTAATCCTCAACAAACAAACTAGTGTGGTCCGCGGGATTTATGAATTTAGTTGTACGTGAGGTCTTAAGTTTGCTGACCGCTGTTCTGGGACATACACGGTTAAAAACAAATTCCATTTGTTCAATATTTGCATTCTACCAGCGCTGCTTTGTGGTAGCAAATCATGTAACCTGATGAGATTTAGAAAAACCGTATACTGAGCTTGGAGAACAGATGCTTGCATAGGATAATGTGGATGAGGTGATTTGTTTTCGTGAAGAATTCGGAGACTAGGGAGTACAAGACAGCACCTCATCACGTCAGTGCTTATGTAGAGGTATTGGAACTGGCTGGGTCACATGCTGCTCTTACTCTTTACTTTACTTTTTACTCGCATGAACTCTTTGAAACTAAGGGATGATAAGGGATGGCGAAACTGAGGAAGGTGCCGTGTGGCGGCCATATGCTCCACATAAGGAGCGAATATTGCCAAAGAAGAATGCATGGAACCAAACATTCTTCTTTTATGTTTTTGATCATGTTGGGTTCAAAAAGCTGGTGCATGTAAGATAAATAGACCTACTCACCTCAATCAAGTTAACATTACTTCCGAAAACTTCTGCCGTCAGATTTAGATTGACCGACCGCGGCAAGAAAGAGTTTTGAGAGTAAATAATGTTAGATCCTAATAAAGAAGTCATTCCTAAATCTTGGTCGCTGTAGCGGAATTCATATGCTTGAGAATATCTTCTGAAATCAAAATTTAATTATCGTATATTACAACTAATGGGTTGGTTAAATTCTTAATATACTTTGATATCTTATGTAATATTTGTAATTTTTCAAGATTAGTGAAATTACCTTGGGTCTAGTGAATATTTCTTTTCAAATTTGAAAGTCTTGAAAAGTTCTTTCATTCCTAGATTTTCTAGATTATTTGATTTTTTAATTTTCTTGATAGAGGATGTGATGAATGAGCACACTTGGTAGATGGGTTCTTCAGAGCCCAAGATTTCTTTTGCAGTGTCAACTAGTTTACGAGAAGGACATTTGGTCAATGCCAAATATGCCTTGATTCTAAGCTCAGTGTCTTCTTTTTTGTCTTTTAAAATGGTGTATGCTGCACTTGTCAACTGGAATAAATATCAGAGACTACAATATGTCCTTTAATTGTGGTGACCATGTGTCCGTTAATTTCATTTCAAGTACAGTTTTTTATTTGATTGACCACTCATTTAGATTTGCCTAACTCTTTGCTAAGCAAGCAGTGACTTATCACCGCTGATTTAAGACTCACGTTGATGAAAGATACCGAACTAGCACTTGTTTTAATATGACAGTTAACACTCTAGTTACATGTTAGTTAGTTAACATGTTAGTAAAAATGTTTTTTTATTTTATTTTTTTATATAGTTTTATTATTGTTGAACCATCATTATAAATAGCATATTTATTTATAGATTATTAAACATAGACATTTCAATAGATATTTTTATCTCTGGTAAAATATTTTTTGTTCTCACACCATTCATTTCATAAGGCGTTCATTATTTTGAACCTGACTCTCATAATTATATAAACACTGCGTGGCATGCTACGATGATGCACGTAGTCAACCAAAAAAAAGTAAATCTTTAGTACTCTTTTAATCCTATAGTGCATATTGTTTTTAATCGGGAACGCATTATTGTATTTTACATTGTTTTATATGGGAAAAATTGTTTCACATAACGTGTAAGATTCTGGAACGAATTAAACTCGCTATGAGAGGTTCCACTGTATAATAATATACTAAGCTTATTTTTAATATTTAACTTACGGAAATGTAAAAAATTTGAATGATTATTCATCAGTTTATATCTTCAATTAAATCATTTAACCGTGAACATTCAACCAGAGCAGTGGAGTCATGAAGAAATAAGATGACTCCGACTTCGACCATAACTTAAAACATGACATTAATTATTTTTTTAGGTTGAGTAGCATGCAACTTGAATACATAAATGTTTTAGAAGGATTCGAAGATATTAGTTTTTTTCGAGCCCAACTCCAGTTAAAACAGTCCGACTCCACAGCTTTGCATTCAACAAATGTATTGTGTTACATTTTGGAAAAGTTCTAAATTTAAATTTGTTACGAGGAAAGTTATTATGTGCTTCGTAAAAGATGATGTATCATCTGTGTCATCCCTTAATACGATATTAAGTAATTTATTTTGGTACTGCTTTTTTTAAATCTCTTTGCTAGTCTTCTCTTCTAGTTTGCTTATACATATTTCATTTTCTACGCATCTAAGATAGGTTGCACAGTAAAAATCACAACTGTCGCTACATACCTCATCAGCACAAGCATCAGCAGCGAATGCTTCAACAGCAGCTAGTCTGGCTCTCATGGAAACTGTCTTGTCTGATGCGCAATTAATGAGAGTACTGATAGTGTTCTCTTGAACGCGATTCATGTTTTTTAAGCCTTTTAAGATGAAGATAACCTGAAATGACAAAGTAAAAATATTTCATCAATTACTTTATTTTTTATTTTTATCCATGTCCGCTCCCAATGTGGAGCATATGGCCTCCTAATGGGGGTATCTCAACAGTAGTTTTCTATGAGAACTGTTTGTTACTTAGTTGCTCAACCTCTCTTTTATTTGATGAAGAGTAGTAGGGATAGAAGGATAAGGCTAGAACAGGACGAGTTGTTAACTAATCCCTCTCGCTACGCCCAGTTGTTCAAGGTTTGTAATGGTAGGAGGGACATTATAAACACCCATGCCTCTGAACAGAAATCGATAAATCTACCAGAAAAACGCTGATCGTACTGGGACTCGAACTCGTGAGGTCTGGCACGGAAGCCCACAACACTAACCGCTGCACCATCGGACCCGATCAATTAAATCGATTAAGAACTTCGTAATCTATTTAAGATGTTTTACTAGGATGATGAAAAAAAACCCAAACTTTTAATTGAAAATGGTTTCTTTTTGGCTGGAAATTTGGGAATTTTTACGTAGACTTTTTTAAAAATATCAAGAATCTGTGTGTAACCTGAATCTTGGAAAGTTATTTAATTGTATGTACCCTGTCTTCGTTTTCTTTATTCGAGACTTTGCAGTCGTCCAATTTAGTAATCATTCTGTGAGAGAGTTCAGCAATATCCTTATTATTGGTGCAATCATTTTCCTCACAGTACACTGCAGTCACGGCACCGATTCCAAGGTAAATTTCATTGGGTAAATCTGTGGCTTCCATCAACCCCTGAAGAAGATAGATCATATAATTATATCAAAATACATTTTGCAAAGATTGTGTGTTGTGATTAAAAATATCGAACCTAAGAATTTTTCTTTGAATTATAAAAAGAAGCTTATAAAATAGCCATTACTAAATGAACAATTTTACTTGCAGACTCGTTTATAGAGAAGCAAATGCTAAGACAGTATCTGCTAAAGAAGTTAAGCTTCTGTCAACTCAAGTCCAGCTACTATGACTGCCATACAAAGCGCAGTTTGAACTGGTCGGCCGATTCATAGGGGCTTATACAAACTTTTACAGCATTCAAAATATCAAATAAATACTATTATCATGTAACAATAACAAACTACACGAAATACAAATTTGACACAGTACAAAAATAAGATTTATTTCCAAGATTTTAGAGGATGCACGGCATCTACAGCATACATGAACCGAACGCCACTACTCTGCATGTATCATAAAATATGAACTGTTATATCAAGGCACCTGAGGTTAGAGGAATACAAATTCTCGCACTTACAGCAACAGCCTTCACCGTTTCTATAGAGGCTTGTCTCACATTGGCTAACGATGAGAGGGCCAATCGCTTTTGCAGCGGAGTGATTTCATTGTTTTTGAGAAGTTGCAATATCGCTTCGGTAGAAGCTCCACTTCCCGTGCGGAAAAGAGCATCGAGGAATACTTTCCTATTGATGAATAAAAAGGATATAAAAATAAAAAAAAGCATGAGACCCAATTTTAGGAATCAAATATGAAAATTTTGCTATATATATTATCTGTTATAATATTCTTCAAATCAACTCCACATATTTTTTTTATTTCACTGGCTTATACAGCACAAATTAGACTTTGGTATGTAAATAAGGACTTGTCAGATCTTCATAGAAAACTTTCGGAAAATTGGAAAACATCGCAAAAAAAATGATAAGAGAATTTGAAGTTGAGACTGAAGTTGAGGAACACATTTTTGTTAGAAAATTTCAGTTGAGTATGCATGCATTTAAGTATTGCAACAGCTTCATCTGAAGTCATGCAATGGAAGTATAAATATTAGAAGACTCCACAGTTTGTCTTTCTTCAAATTTGTGTTTCTTAACCATATCTGTGGAAATCAGTCGTTAATTCAAAAATTATTATTTTCAGAAGAAACAGTGCTATGATTAGTAGCTACCGATTTTTCGGAACCATTACTTTCAGGCTTCATTTTCAAGAATAATAATAGGTCGATGAGAACGATAAACCTCTCATCATCACAATATAATAAAGAAATGAAGACCGCGAAAGTCTACTGATTGATTATGACTATTATTTTAGTTGATAAACAGAAAATCTTTTCACGAATACTCACTTTGCCAAGTCTTTGTTTGTATATTTATCAGTTGCCTCAATTCGAGCATACGCTTTCTGGATATATTCTTTAGTGGAAAATCTAAGAACCTTTAAATAAATAAACATTATAATACATACTCTGAATGCAGTAATATAAAATATGTCCTTCTTGGATTTCATTAAGTTTTCATTCGATACATAGAACATGATTATTTATGTGACTTCATTTCTAGTTCAGTGCTTCAGATTAGAATATCATGTTTAAATAATTCATCACCTTATAACTTGTATGATGTATGCTAAACATGAAGAAACTGCAATAGAATAGATAATAATACTCACTCTGATGAGAGCATTGAAGAATGAAGCTGATTTTAGCTGAGCGTGTCCTTCCAAATATTTTGTAGCTGTCGCTAGCGCTTCCTCAATGTTGGCCAAGTTGCTATATTCTTTTTCTTTGGGATTCTCATATATTAGTGATTTCGGTGTAACGCAATTGTCTGAAAACAATAGTTATTTTTACAGAGCTTAAAAAACAAATCTGTATCTGTGCTTCGGTTACGGAGGTCAAGGATCCGAATCATAGTAAGGACAGTTTTTAGAATTTTTTCAATCTATTTATGGATTTCTGTTCGAAGATATGGATGTACATGATATTTTTAATTGAAATCCTCCCCCTTCCATCCTATCTTAAGCTTTGAGTTCCAAGCGGAGTCATTCACATTGCAGAATTCTTCTTATTTCAATCATTCGCTGAATACCAATAATATTTAGCTGATATTTATTGTAATCTTCAAAGATACTTCAATAAATACAATGCAAATATTATTCAAATTTTTCTAGAGTCACTTTGTACCCTGTTGCTCCTTGATGCTATTTTCAACATTTCGGTACTCAGGTGCTTCATGCGTAGAGAGCGCGTTAAGCTAACCACCCATGCCTTTGAACGGAAATGTATAAATTGATTAAAAATGAATTCATGCTTTTCTTCTTCTTTGGCCATGTTCGCTCCCTGGAGCGTGGAGCATATGGCCGCCACGCGGCACCTCCATGTTTCCCTGTCTCCCGCCAATAGCTTTGCTTCCTCCCATGACATGCCAGCATCCCTCAGTTCCGCCGAGTACATCCTATGGATAGTACCCGACGGACGTCCAGGACGCCGGAATCCCACCGGTCGAAAGAAGAGGCAGGCAGGATTGAGGCTTTCTGGAGGCATCCGCAGCACGTGACCCAGCCAGTTCCAACGTCTCTCCATAATCACTGACGTGACGGGACGCTGTCTTGTACGCTCCCTTATCTCTGAATTCCTCACAAAATCAAACCACCTCACCCCCATTATCCGACGCAAGCATCTGTTCTCGAAGCTCAGTATACGGTTTTTCTGAGTCTTCGTCAGGTGCCATGATTCGCAACCGTAAAGCATTACCGGCAGAATGCAAGCGTTGAACAAGTGGCATTTGGTTTTAATCGAGTACAGCTGTGTGTCCCAGACAGTCCGCATTGAGTTGAATGTGGCTCCAGCCATTCCTAAACGAATGGCGAGCTCGTTTTTTGTACTACCGTCTTCGGGGATATGTACGCCGAGGTATCTGAAGTTGTCAACCCTCTCGATGATCTGTCCCACGCTGGTAAGGGTCCTATCAGAGTCATGACAGGTTTGGTTACACATCACATTGGTCTTACTAGTATTAATTTTTAGACCAATGCGACCTGAGTTAGTTCCTAACCCATCAATAGTCTCCTGGATGCCCTCAATGGATTTATCGAATATGACAGCATCATCGGCATATTCAAGGTCACACAGCTTCAGACCGGGACCAACAGCTACACCTCGATCAGGCAGAATTGACCTGCGAAGTATGAAGTCAAAGATAATAGTAAACAGGAACGGTGCAAGAACGCACCCCTGTCTCACTCCGGTTGTGACCCCGAACCATTCGGTATTTGAGTCACCGATTCTCACACAACATGCACTATTCTCATGTAGGGATTTGATAATGGCCACAATCTTTGGTGGAATCCCGTAGGCACCCAGTATCCTCCACAAAGAGGGTCTGTGCGGACTATCAAATGCCTTCTCATAGTCGACGAAACAACAAGCAAGAGCACTGTTAAATTCATTGCTCTGCTGGAGGAGACATCGAAGATTGTGTATTTGGTCCGCACACGACCTTCCAGGGAGGAAGCCCGCTTGATTTTTCCTAAGTATTTTCATAATGGGACCTCTTATTCTCGCCAAGAGAATGTGTGCCATTACCTTCCCAGGAATACTGAGAAGAGTTATGCCTCGGTAATTGTTACAGCTGAGGGGATCACCTTTTTTGCAATTCATGCAACTGCCCATAATTTGGTTCGAACTCGTGACCGCCTCAACCAAAGCCAACAATATTGACCACTCAACCACTCTCATCTACCTTCAAATAGTTAACAAAGAATTTATCACGTTTAACATTTTTTCATTTTAACTTAAGTGCAATATTTGAAAAAAGATGAGCGCCAAATCGTCCTACAACTTAAAAATGACAAATTAAAGTTTTCAAAACAATGGTTGTCAAATGAGTGAAAATCAAAAAATATATGTAACAAAATGATCAAAAGGAAGCTTAAAATGCGTAACCTGCATAATGTAAATTTTCGAGATAAGACAAGTTCTCAGGTAAAAAAAATATTGTTGGTAGAGTTGGCATTGAATTCTCTATTTGTATAAATGTTTTGATTCTGTTTACTTGTCCAGCACACAGGGTGATTGAGCCATATTAAATGAAAAAATATTTTACCTGAGACATGCCATGGATGATTATTATACAGTTACATATTTTGTAATGTATTAAGTAATATGCATTGCTTACAATTTATATAACAATGAACAGTACATTATAAATGGCCACACAAATTTGACAGCAAAGCACTGCCATCTTGTACAATCTTAGATTCAGAAACACAAACAGATAAATCAAGTCAAAAATATGTATTGAAATAGTTTGTATACATTACCTTTGACTCTAGCTACTACCAAATCATTATAGTCTATTCGGGTGTAAACGGAACCTTTAGCACTAAAATCTCCAGAAGCGAAGGGCTTGTAGAGATACTCTTCACGGATTTCATTACTGACCACAAATCCTGACTCTACTTTTGCTTCTGCTTTCAGGTTAGCTCGTATAATATTTGCTGTTTTAAATGCCTAAAAAATAGTGAAGTCAAAATATTACGCAAACTAAATATTGACATTTCACTTAATTTAACATCTATATACATATTACAAAGCAGACCCATTATATCTAATAGTTGTTTGGACAGGGGATAGTTTTAAAAAACCACTGTGAAAATGATATGTGGTAAAAGTAAATGAAAAAAATTGGACCTAGTTTCATAAATGATCACTAGTGCATCACATTGGACCAGTACTGCTACGAAATTCGTATGATAAGGTCATTTCTGGTGAGTTTGAGAATATTGTTGTAAGTATATTGGTGAAAAAAGAACCATCAATTTTCAAAATATCTTGAAGCGTCAATGTTTGTGCACTTTAATGAGCAGTGAACATGTTAAATCAAATTAATTATACTTTCTACAAACAAGCAAATTTATTCACATTAAATTTTTCACAAAATTCATGTAAATGAAATAATAAGCTTGCGTGGCCTTTATTTTCAATTATTAATTAATTGTCTTTGTATGACTTATATAAAATAACATTACTAAAGTTATAAATTCAGATCAAGAAAATAGTCAAAGTAAAGTTCAAATAAACTCACTTACTTTGTTTCAGATTCAGTGACAATCAACAGCGAAGAATGAAAAAATATAGACTACTTATTTGTAATCTGGCCCATATATAGGACATACAAGGTAGGCTTGTAAAATTTGTCAATAGCTGTTTGATTTTGTTCAATTCACAAAATACAATTGAAAGACCTTAACTCAAATCTTGAATGGGAGCCTATTCCCTACAACAGAGATGGCGAACCTTTTTCGCCAGTGGGTCAAATTTAATTTGAAAAATTTTAAAAATCATGTCGCGGGTCACATAGATTGAATAATTAAGGCTTTAAATAAAAACAATCATTTCTAAAAGTTCAAGCGGGTTAGATAATTTCCTTGTTCGCCATCCCTGCCCTATAACATAGTATTTCTATAATATAATCTCAATCTCTACACTATAGGGAGATCGAATGTACACCCAGTCCTCTTTTTACGCGTTTTCTTGCGTTATTTCACTTTTACGTGAAAATTGAATACGTTCCTCCAAAAAATCATGAACGATTATATTTAGCAGCTGACAGTGACAGTCTAATATTAAAAAGTGAATACAATTATGCATGTATTCTTATGTATCTGTTTCTCATACATTTTTGACACTTTTAATGTGATAATTTGATATCGCGTCAATTTCTGGAACAGATGTATCGCGTAAAAAAAGGATTGGGTGTATTATATTTGCTTATCAACAGCATTCATGGAATTATAATTTTCAGTAATATAATATTAAGCAACTTTTAAATTCTGGGGTAAAAATTCAAGAAGAATTGCTTCCACACTTACAGGATTACTGTTATACATAGCAAACTTCATTTCATCACTGTCTTCTCTCTTCAGACAACTGTTTAAGTCTTTTGTCTTAATCACTTTGCTTCCGTCAACCGTGAATTTGGTAAGGCAGACACCATTAACGTCCACCTGAAAATAAAATTGTAGGTTGTCACCGTACATGACCAATCTTCCCTCTAATTTTCCGAAGGCTATGTGCGCAAAATACATTGGCTGTGCAACTTTGAAAGGAAATTAAAAAATTTGTGCGCCACATAACAGTATTTAGACCTACTTAACGAAATGGCTAATTTTTTATAATTACAATATTAAACAATACTATATAATAACAATTAATTTATTCTGGTGGTGGTATAGCTGGTGTAACTTTTGTGCGCTCTGTTCTAATCAGAGCTGTGGAGTCGCGTGGAAAAAAACGACTCCGACTCTTGATTTTAAATAATTGACGATTGTGACTCCGACTCCAGCTTTAAAATAATTAACGACTCCAAATCCGAGGAAATTTTTCAATAATTTCATTTTAACTTGTATATATGTATACCATCAGATCATCTTTAGTCAGCCAAGCATGAAATTTTAACACTTTTGACTATTTTGTTTAAATACATATCATTAAATATATTTTTCAAAAAAAAATCAAGCCGCTCATTTTTTACGACTCAGACTCCGATCAAAATACCGCGACTCCTCGACTCCAACTCTACAGCCCTGGTTCTAATGCATGTGCACGCGCTCGGCGAGTTGTGTGAACGCAGACACGCGCAAAGCTTATAAGGCGACACTGTACATGACTGATGTTTTTTTTATTTGTAAGTATAAGTAAGAGTGGAAGGTGTGTCAGTGCAAGACAATCAATACTATGACATTTCTTCTATTTAACGCAACTGCTGCTATGTGAATCACTTTCATACATGCAATACTGTGATGCTCAAGTATTAAACATGTACATATTTCAAATGAGTCTACAACAATTGATAAACAGTATACTATAAACAAATCATCGAACCGTCGAGAGGAAAGAGTGTAGTGATGGCATTAAAAGGTATGTGCATCCATCTTGACCAACCCTTGAGAAGGGCTTATCTTCATAACAAATCCTCACAGTTATTCACTATGAAATACTCAAAAAATATCTAGATGTAATAATGTTACTTACTTCTCTAACCTTTTCCATATAATTCATTTGAAGGGTGGAAAGAATTGATCTCTTGATGTTGAGGGATCTCGGGGTATCATCTTCTTCAGCGCATATTGTGGATTCAATAACAGTACCTTGGAATGCGAACTTGACAGGTTTTTTGATTCCTGCAGGCTCTTCATATTCCTGGAATTAAAATTGTGCATTAATTAATAATTGTAAATTAATCAATATCAAATTAAGTAAAATTTCATGTCATCTGATTCATAGCTAATGGACACCTTTCAAGAAAGACATTTCAAAATAAGTTTTTCTATGATAACTGCTTGTAAATTAGTTACTTTACCTCTTTTTTCTAAAGGAGACTGTGCAGAAGAGTGCAGCTTTGACAGTATTTACTAGTAGTTGACTAATCACTCTTGTTACACAATGATTCGAGAATGAAATGAGTGAGAGGAAATTTTTGGAAATCGCAGGCAGCCATGCCCTTGAACATAAATCGATTTACTAATGTGGTCATACTGTGAAGCGAACCCGTGACCACAGCGACTGGAGAGCGTGACGCTTACCATTTGGCTGCAGACCCGTCCGACAGAAAATATACCTTCTTGTCAATGTTCCCTATAAGGCAGCCATACTCAACCTTTTTTTCCTCCGGGCCGCATTCCGATATTAGCTTCTCTACGTGGGCCGCAACATATTTATGGTATACTCCTTTTATTTTTTTAGCTCACCGAGGAAATCGAAATCCTCGATTTGGTATACTTTTTCCCCAGATATCTCTGAAACTCCTTTTTTTTTTTTAGCTCATCGAAGAATTTTATATCCACGATTTGGTAAAAGCTTACTGGGCCGCAGGTTAAGTATAGCTGCTCTAAGGTGACACTTTCGAAAATGTCACCGCACACAGAAATATTGATTTACCAAAGTTTTACTATTTTGAAGTCATCTTTTTGTTGCCATGAGTGCCATGACAAATAAATATTAGGTCGAGTATTGGTTTGAAAGAAATATGCAAATAATAGGTTGACTGACTAGAGTCTGATAGGATAAAGCACCGAGCTATCGAGTTAGAATATTATATAATTTTCATAATCTTCATTGATTCTTAGAGTTTTTTTAGCAGCCTGATATAACAAATTGATTTATCAAGCAACAGTGAGTAGGTCAGTGACTATCTTCCTTCATACTTGCGCATATTTTTTGTTTTGGCTGAAAATGAGCTGCACAAAGCAGTTGACTGTTCGCACACACAATAGAAAAATTAGAGAGAACGTTGCTCCTTGTACTCCTATCTGCTAATCGAATTTTTCTCAACCATTTATTAAGTCGCGGAATGTATGTGGCGTCTCTCAGTATTAAAATAAAATTTCAGGAGTATTTTTTTTCAATAACAAACCTTGCCATCGAGATCAGAAATTTGAATACTCTTGATTTCCAAAACGTTACTGCAATTGTTACGGTTGTGAATGATTAGATTAGCAAAGATCTTGGCTCCAGTCTCTTGATTGTCAGCACCGTTCACAATAACGGCGGTCGTACCTTCATAACTATAGCTATAGGAAAGTTTGTCTCTGTAGCCGCCTAAAAATAGTCCATCTGAAAAAGACGATTCAATTCTTAAATTCGTATTCTTCTTCCTTTAAAAATTTTCAACAGATTAGTATAATTTCTATTAGTAGAATTGTTTATTCTTTGTATGAATTACCAATTGGTGTTTTTTTTCTCCTTTTTGATTGAAATTAAAGAAAACACATTGAACAATTTTTAATGAGAAGAAATACACTGTCTAAAATATTTCAACATATTAAGGAAGGCCAACTTGTTGCTGATGCAATCACTTGTTTTATCTGAACACTGGTTGTGAACAACCATTTGAACTACTACTAATTTGAATTGAAAAGAATAAATATAAAAAGTCAAACATTAATAGCCAACATTTATTTCTTCTTTTATGGAATTTATTTGAAGCTAGTGTTGAATACTAACAGAGTCAATCGGAGACAAATCAGACCACAGTCAAAACCGAAATCCAACTACACACAACAATCTTTGTTTTATAAATAAAATTATACAACACTAATAATTTGTTGTACAATGGCCCAGAAATGTATTCATTGACTAGGTTTTTTTTATTCTGTACTAAGTAAATTATAGCAAATACATATATAGCAGTGGCATGAGGTCCATACACGTGGTACAAGCGATTCTAAAAATGAAATATTTTTATCATTTATTAATTTTTTAATTTACGTAATTATGAAACAAAATCACTCAGAAAATCGGCTATGAGCAACCACACCTAGCGTGCAGCTACTGCCGGCTGTATCTTTTGTGTTACCCGATGGCCACATAACGCCGCACTCTAAGCAAATTCGTTAGACGCTGCAAACTTCCATATGGTTAACGAAATTGCGACGTTTCGTGGCCCTTGGGTTACTGTCGATACGCTTGTGCCAAGAATTGCTTATTGGGAAATGAAATGTTCTCGCATGCAGGACCGGCGCCACCATACAGGCGAAATAGGCAACTGCCTAGGGCGCAAACTATAAGAGCGATACATATGCAACGACTTTCGAGCAGAAGCTCGAAAACTTAAAAATCGTTGCCATCAAAAAAAGTACTGCTCTTAATAGTGGAACAAAATATTGAGCAAAAGCTAAAAAAAAGTTTCAATTTTTTTCATTTTAGAAATTCCACAAACGCCTGGGTTTTTGAAATTGGAAATTCTGGAAAGAGCTAAAAAAAAGAAGGTCTCATATTTTTTCATTTTAGGAAATCTGTAAATTCTCATGACTTTAAAATCGCAGAGCAAAAATTTCTTAATCCCAAATCCCGAAAATCTACACGATTTTATGGTGAATGCTGCATAGGGCGCCAAATATCAAATCATTGCGCCGGTACTGCGCACATGTGCACCAGAACTTCAGCCATACTCGTGCCCGTGTTTACAGTCAACAAATCCATCTTCACGTCCAATCACCCGCCATCAACGACTGCTTGTCTCTATACAATGGACCATGCGATTGACGTTTTGAATCTATGCTAGTCCATGATGCCATGAAAATGTTCCGTTTTTCTATTGTCGTTCCGACAAACTATTTCTGTGGTAATTGAAGAGTGAATCTATTTATATATATTCACTCATGCATTAATATCAATCGAAAAAAAACTTTAGACAAATTAATGAATATTATATGATGCGGTTATTGATGACTTTTTTAACACGTTGGATCCCGGAGCCGTGTTTTCACGTGATAAGCTAGCCGAGCGTTGAGTCCCGGAACCGTGTTTTCACGTGATGGGCTATGCTTTAAAGTAGAGCCATCATTGTGGTATCAAGCAACATTTTTAATAGAAGACTCAGAATAATTATTATAACAGATACTCGAATTATTCTAAATCAGTCTTTTAAATATAACTTTTATTAAAAATAGTAACTGATTTTACCAACCAAAATTTAAGGATATCATAACGCATCATAACGCATTTGATGCGTCCATTTTCCCTTCTGAAGATTACATGATGGTGCAGTTACCGAGTTCACTTTCAATTTTAGCTGTAAATATTCTATAAAAAAGAATTTCAAAAAGCATTTATAAAAATATTTAGTTACTAATAACAGCAAGATAAAATAAATAAGCCCAATTAAAACAGCAAGATGGGCGCCGAGCAAAAAATGGAGTAAGACTCGGTACATGTGCAAACATTGTAATATGGCTTTCTATAGCAGAAAATTCTAGCAATAATACCAGCCATAATTGAATAGTAATAGTCTTTCAAACAACCAAAAAAGGTTTCATTTGATTTGAGCAAGTGGTTTCAAAGTTCTAGCCTTTTTAGTAAATCATTAAGAAAAAATGCAATTCTTCAAAAATACGCCGGGCACACGAGACAATTTTTTTTGATTTGGGCCAGGGCCGAAAGTGTTTAGAAGGAACGTTGAATAAAATTAATGTTTGAAAAATAAATACATAATAATTCGACTGTGGAAAGGAAAAAAGACGTAACCCACACATATCAAATTTTACAGGAGGCGCAAAAAACGTGTTTTGATGATTTTGGGCCATATGCAAATTATGAATTATACACAACCTTGAAGTGCCGGAGACTTCTAAACTGGTGTTTAATTGACATAATCTAATATTAATTTAAGAAATTGTCTACGAAAAACCTTTATTTCAGTCTTTTTTCTTGGTTTTAATTGTTAACAAGGTCATCTTTTTCAAACTTAAAAGCTAAATTTAGATAGTTATTCGGCATTTGCAGCTTGCATCCTTTTGATAGAACGTGTAAATTTGATACATTGTGATTATCGAAAAAAGCTGTTTTGAAAAAACTGTGGGTTACGTCCTTTTTCCTTTCCGCAGTCAATATGTTTATCAAATAAAATAAAAATATATAGTTTTTGTTTAATGACCGCATACCCTGTTTCAAAGGTCACCACACGCCACTGATCTATAGATGATGTGGCAAAATATTTAAATTTATTATCTTTTCCTTACCTGAATTGCATTCCATGGAACATTCTGTGAACAAGAAAATATGTAAATCATTTACTGATAAATTTTTGGATATAATATCGTAATAATTTATTAAAAAATTAAGAGAATTGGAAAACAAATATTTATGGTAGAATTTTGTCATTATTATAATTGGAATAAATAAATAAATGATAATGTAAAGTTATAGGTATACAAATTCACAGTTCTTTTAAAATTTAAATTAAAAATTGTTTGACCTCTAAATGGTGAAACATACCCGTCTCTCATTCACTAATACACAGTGGTGGATTAAGCACATGAGAGGCCCCAGGTGCAATTAAATTTGGAGGCCCTGTTTTACTGATAACATAAAAGTGACAGAAAATTCCAAGTAAAATAGTAAAAATATATAGCAATCATGACAAAAAGTATATGGGTTATATTATATAAGCTATTTTTGAGGCCCCTAAGATTCGGAGGCCCCAAGCGCGCTCTTCATTTGCTTATAGGGTAATCCGCCACTGCTACTACACAAATATACAGTTACTTTCTTGATTAAAGTGTGCGATTGATATTTACGCAGTGTCTGTAGAATTGATTCAAAATTCTAATAACAACCTGATGACAAAACTATTTACTTAATGTTGACAATTACCAAAAATGAATCATTAAATATGTATGTACTACACACAGAATCATAATTTGACTTTTCTTATAAAGGAATTGATGATAAAAATATTTAATGTTGAGTGAAAATCTTTCGTTGACAGTGACATCTGCTTATGAAATATAGGACAATACATAAACTAGGGATAATACTAGCCTAACTGGGAAGTGCTAAGGTTGAGTGAAAAGGTTTCGATTTAGTTAGAGCAAAATTGAATTTTTTTCAATTAAAACATTTATGTACATTAATTAAATTTTAATTAAATATCTCGTAAAATATCTTGTTAATTTTGGCACTTAAAATATTATTCCACTAGTTGCGAAATGTATAGAGTGGTTAGGGCAACACTGGTGTGCATGACCCTTTTTCCAATGAATTAGTTCATTTTTACCGAAACTTCCTTTTCTTATTTAAAAAAATATTTCAAACTCTAACGAAAAGAAATATATTTTTATTACTGAACCTTTTTACAAATTTAAAAAAGCGAGTAAAAATGGCGAATAAATTGATTTCTTATCAAAAATCAAAATTATCAATTAATATAAAAGAAGACATACAAGAAAACAACAACTCTTTAATTTTTGGATAATATGTATGTGTTGAATAGACTGATGTCTTACCATCTGCGCGAATATCCAAAAGCAATAAAGTTAAACAAAAAAGAAATAAAAATTTGGTCTTCATCGTGGCAGCCGTCTTCATTGCACGGCTCTGACTGAAGACTTGACATTTTTGAGATAATTAAATCAAAATATGGGAAAAATTTTGTTGTTAAAATTAATTAATTTTATTCGTGAGTCCGCCGGACGTGTCTGGGTTATCAGTACAGGTGAACCCAAAGAGAGATAGTTATTTGAAGTATTATCACCGCAAATCTACATTTGATGATGTTGACTATAATTATATAAAGAAAAACATTTTAACAAGCTTAATATCCCAGGAAATGTTATTATTTTTAGGCAGTAACTTTATTATTGCATTGATGTGTAACTGATATTTTGTAATTTTTTTTAGAGCCATTTTAAAAATCAGCAAAAAAGGTCCCTATATATTATGTAGACTTCATCTCAAAAGTGGAAATCAATTAAAATATAAAATCATTATTTTAGGATTTCAACTGAAGGTGCTTGTTGGGAGTTCAATACCAGATTTAAATAATTAAAATTTTGTAAATTTCCATGCGTTTTGTCACTAACAATCTGGGTTTCGCCTTTTGTCATCTTCAGGCATTCAAGTATATAGATTAACTTGAACGAGTTCAAGTTCAACAACTGTCAAAAATTAACTAGTTAACCCATTCACTGCCCAAACTCTTCCGCAAACGTTGGCGCGGTGCCCCATCGACAAATGTGACACTTATCGTTTATATCTTACATGTAAACTGTTACAATAATTATGTCAGCCCCTGCTCCTGCAGGTATTCATTGTTTTGCACTTAAAATAGATTGTCTACATGTGTACACACAAATAATGCACGAACGTGGCTCCCGCGTCTCGGGCACTGGATGAGTTAAACTAGCCAAAAAAGTATTTTTTTTGTTGTAAATTAGATAGTTTCAGGCGACTAAGTAGGTGGGAGCTAGACCATTGAAAACAACTTTATTTTAACCAATTGAAAATAAAAAAAGGTATTATTTCAACCTATATAAGTAAATAGTTTTTAATTTCAATTAGTTGCCTAAAAACCAAGACAATTTTTAGAGCGCTAAAATTAGATGATGAAAAGATTTTTGGTAAAATATATTTTTTTTAAAAATTGAATTACAAAATAAATAAAATGATTTACATAATGTACTCAAAATCTAGTTTTAACTTACTTTATTATAGCAAAATTGGTTTCACATTATAACATTTAAATGAATGTATGCAGATTTTTTTTAAAGAAATAAATGTTTTGATCAGTCTAATCATCTGAAAATTAGTTTTTGATAAAAAAATCTCAATTTTCTCTGATGACTTTCAATTCAGTAATTGTATATACAAAGAAGTATTTGAAATATATCTTGGTGCAACATCTTCTGCCGGAATAAACTTGCTGTTATATTAACTACATTACATACTTAAGTCGTGCGGCCAATATCAATACATCACGTGAAATGCATTAGAAGGACAAATAATGTGTATCTAAACTCTAAAGATTTTCTCAGGTTATTTAGTGATTGTGTGGAAAGCTACTTTTTGGACTGAAAGCTGTTTTCCATTGGGTAAAAACATACAGGCTAGGCCCGCGGTCTAGTGTTCAACTTGCCTTCTGTTACCGAGGCACGAATCTCGGTAACAGAAGACATTTACAAATTGACTTTTTAATCAATTTATGAATGGATATCTATGATATATAAAATTCCCTCTCACCCATCTTACACCAAAAACGGATTGGTGAACTACTAGTCCTGTCTTAGCCTTATTCTTTTATCCCTACTGTCATTAAAAAAGAGAGACTTACAAACCGAGTAAGAAGCAGTTTTCGTAGAAAAACTTTTGTCAAGATATACTTTATTATGAGGAAATGGGTAAAAAAACACCATAGAAAATGAATGAATGAATGTGTAATCAAGCATTTCATTTTTATAAATTTATAAAATAGTGACAATTTGCAATAGTGCAACTTATTATCATCTTATACAATTTTATGATACGGTGAGCACTGTTTTTATATTGATAACACTCCTTTATGCATGATTGGGGTTGACCCTGAGATGTATCTAATGAAATGGAAATTACACTTTCACTAAATATTAATTTATTTAATAATCTTGTTTTCAATGGTAGGTAGGTTCCTACAATATTATATTTTTATTTGTTTATTCCATGATGTGAGAGAAATATTTCATCTTGACCATAATACCTACATTTATAATCGTACTGTATAGAAAAAAATAATATTTAGGCTATACAATTTGTTCGTATTTTAACAGTTTTATCTGCTTTCGTACACCGCTGGTCGACGTGAATTATCACATCACTTAGTTTGGTTTTTTTATACCAAATAGCAACTATAATAAAATACCCAAAAACTGTATGAATAAAGAACGTCATTGGCATAGACTACGGCAGGGACACTTTTTCTCAAGTGGGTCAAATTTGATTAAAAAAAAAAACATGTCGCGGGTCTCATAGATTGCGTAATTAAAGCAATTATAAATAAAGCCTTACAAGTTTTATTACTTTATAATTTACATGCAAAAGTTCAATGAACACTTTATAAATAAAAATATAATATAGATAAAATAAACAATAATAATACAGTAAACAACAACACATTTCCCATTAAACGATATCTTAACATTAATAGCCGATAAGGTCCGTCTGTAAGGACGTCCGCAGTAAGGTACAGACCAATGATTTCGATTTATTCTGAACAGCACATTTTTGAAATGTTGTTCTATCCAATGGGAGCGGCTTATTTTAAACCGGGCGTGAATGTTCTGATATCGCCACGTTTGAAAATTTGATATTTCTTGGTGTAGAGCTAAAGTATTGTATCACCATACATCATAATATTCGAATAATCAAAGACTTTAATTCGACTATTGCAAACTATGATTATAGGGCTATCGAAATGAATCGTCTGATCGTGTGAGTCGATGTGAGACTAATATTTTTTGGAGCGGATTTGATCAATTGAATCATAATGATGAATCTTTTCACGTCTGACCTTGAAAATCTGTTAGAATTCTTTAATCTTAACATTAATAGCCGATAAGGTCTGTCTGTAAGGACGTCCGCAGTAAGGTACAGACCAATGATTTCGATTTATTCTGAACAGCACATTTTTGAAATGTTGTTCTATCCAATGGGAGCGGCTTATTTTAAACTGGGCGTGAATGTTCTGATATCGCCACGTTTGAAAATTTGATATTTCTTGGTGTAGAGCTAAAGTATTGTATCACCATACATCATAATATTCGAATAATCAAAGACTTTAATTCGACTATTGCAAACTATGATTATAGGGCTATCGAAATGAATCGTCTGATCGTGTGAGTCGATGTGAGACTAATATTTTTTGGAGCGGATTTGATCAATTGAATCATAATGATGAATCTTTTCACGTCTGACCTTGAAAATCTGTTAGAATTCTTTAATACATTAAGAATATTCAAATTATGATATGGATATATGATAGAATAATATTTTGCTTTTTTCATACACTTGGACAAAATGTGCAACTGATTTTTTATTGAAAAATTGGATTTGATCTTTTGATTTTTATTGGAAATAATTGTTAAATAATTTAAAATCCGAAAAATAATTGTTGGCAAACTTAAACATTATTCCAAAAATTAAGTAATTTACAAAATTTCTGCTACTACGAAAGATGATTGTTAGCAAACTTTAACATTATTCCAAAAATTAAATAATTTACGAAATTTCTGCTACTACGAAAAATGGTTGTTAGCAAACTTAATCATTATTCCAACAATTAAATAATTTACGTAATTTCTGCTACTACGAAAAATGGTTGTTAGCAAACATAAACTTTATTCCAAAAATTCAATAATTTACGAAATTTCTGCTACTACGAAAAATGGTTGTTAGCAAACTTAAACATTATTCCAAAAAATCAATAATTTACGAAATTTCTGCTACTACGAAAAATGGTTGTTAGCAAACTTAAACATTATTCTAAAAAATCAATAATTTACGAAATTTCTGCTTCTACGAAAACTGGTTGTTAGCAAACTTAAACATTATTCCAAAAATTCAATAATTTCAATAATTTACGAAATTTCTGCTACTACGAAAAATGGTTGTTAGCAAACTTAAACATTATTCTAAAAAATCAATAATTTACGAAATTTCTGCTTCTACGAAAAATGGTTGTTAGCAAACTTAAACATTATTCCAAAAATTAAGTAATTTAGGAAATTTCTGCTACTACGAAAAATGGTTGTTAGCAAATTTAAACATTATTCCAAAAATTCAATAATTTACGAAATTTCTGCTTCTACGAAAAATGGTTGTTAGCAAACTTAAACATTATTCCAAAAATTAAGTAATTTAGGAAATTTCTGCTACTACGAAAAATGGTTGTTAGCAAATTTAAACATTATTCCAAAAATTCAATAATTTACGAAATTTCTGCTACTACGAAAAATGGTTGTTAGCAAACTTGGACATTATTCCAAATATTAAATAATTTACGAAATTTCTGCTCCAACGAAAAATGGTTGTTAGCAAACTTAAACTTTATTCCAAAAATTGAATAATTTACTAAATTTCTGTTACTACGAAAAATGGTTGTTAGCAAACTTCAACATTATTCCAAAAATTAAATAATTTACGAAATTTCTGCTCCTACGAAAAATGGTTGTTAGCAAACTTGGACATTATTCCAAATATTAAATAATTTACGAAATTTCTGCTCCTACGAAAAATGGTTGTTAGCAAACTTAAACATTATTCTAAAAATTAAATATTTTACGAAATTTCTGCTACTACGAAAAATGGTTGTTAGCAAACTTAAACATTATTCCAAATATTAAATAATTTACGAAATTTCTGCTACTACGAAAAATGGCTGTTAGCAAACTTGAACATTATTCCAAAAATTCAATAATTTACGAAATTTCTGCTACTACGAAAAATGGTTGTTAGCAAACTTAAACTTTATTCCAAAAATTCAATAATTTACGAAATTTCGGCTACTACGAAAATTGGTTGTTAGCAAACTTTAACTTTATTCCAAAAATTAAATATTTCACGAAATTTATGCTACTGCGAAAAATGGTTGTTAGCAAACTTGAACATTATTCCAAATATTAAATAATTTACGAAATTTCTGCTACTACGAAAAATGGTTGTTAGCAAACTTAAACTTTATTCCAAAAAATCAATATTTTACGAAATTTATGCTACTACGAAAAATGGTTGTTAGCAAACTTGAACATTATTCCAAATATTAAATCATTTACGAAATTTCGGCTACTACGAAAAATGGTTGTTATCAAACTTTTTTTTTCCAAAAATTCAATAATTCACGAAATTTCTGCTACTACGAAAAATAGTTGTCAGCAAACTTGAACATTATTCTAAAAATTAAGTAATTTACGAAGTTTCTGCTAATACGAAAAATTGTTGTTAGCAAACTTAAACATTATTCCAAATATTAAATAATTTACGAAATATCTGCTAACTATAAAAATAAAATATATTAAAATAAAATATAATTAAATTAAATAAAATTCAATAAAATAAAATAAAATAAAATAAAATAAAATGAAATGAAATAAAATAAAATAAAATACCATAAAATAAAATAACATAAAATTAAATTAAATTAAATACTATGCAACAAAAATCTCACGTTGCTGGGCAACGGGCTTACAGCTAGTCTATATATTAATAGCCGATAAGGTCTGAGTGTCAGTATGTTTGGACGTCCATTTCACACCTTCCATTTCTCCACTTTTTTATTCATACTAAATTTATATATTAAAAGTCGATAAAATAATCACTCGCTTTTCACTTTTCACAAATGTGTGCGTACTGATGATGTCCTCGAGACATCTTCTTCTTCTACGAAATGTATTTTGTTTGCGTACATTTTCAAATTAATAGATAATGAAATGAAATAAAATATAATTCAATAATTTGCAATTTAAAAACTGCAGGGCTGTCGATATATGCGCCGTGGTCGATTTATGGTACTATGAAAAATGATTGTTAGCAAACTTGAACATTATTCTAAATATTAAATAATTTACGAAATTTCTGCTCCTACGAAAAATGGTTGTTAGCAAACTTGAACATTATTCTAAATATTAAATAATTTACGCAATTTCGGCTACTACGAAAAATGGTTGTTAGCAAACTTGAACATTATTCCAAAAATTCAATAATTTACGAAATTTCTGCTTCTACGAAAAATGGTTGTTAGCAAACTTAAACTTTATTCCAAAAATTGAATATTTTACGAAGTTTATGCTACTACGAAAAATGGTTGTTAGCAAACTTAAACATTATTCCAAATATTAAATAATTTACGAAATTTATGCTACTACGAAAAATGGTTGTAAGCAAACTTGAACATTATTCCAAAAATTCAATAATTTACGAAATTTCTGCTACTACGAAAAATGGTTGTTAGCAAACTTAAACTTTATTCCAAAAATTGAATATTTTACGAAATTTATGCTACTACGAAAAATGGTTGTTAGCAAACTTAAACATTATTCCAAAAATTGAATATTTTACGAAATTTATGCTACTACGAAAAATGGTTGTTAGCAAACTTAAACTTTATTCCAAAAATTGAATATTTTACGAAATTTATGCTACTACGAAAAATGGTTGTTAGCAAACTTAAACTTTATTACAAAAGTTCAATAATTTACGAAATTTATGCTACTACGAAAAATGGTTGTTAGCAAACTTAAACATTATTCCAAATATTAAATAATTTACGAAATTTATTCTACTACGAAAAATGGTTGTTAGCAAACTCAAACTTTATTCCAAAAATTGAATATGTTACGAAATTTCGGCTACTACGAAATATGGTTGTTAGCAAACTTAAACTTTATTCCAAAAATTGAATATTTTACGAAATTTATGCTACTACGAAAAATGGTTGTTAGCAAACTTAAAAATTATCCCAAAAATTAATTATTTTACGAAATTTATGCTACTACGAAAAATGGTTGTTAGCAAACTTAAACTTTATTCCAAATATTAAATAATTTACGAAATTTCTGCTTACTATAAAAATAAAATAAATTAAAATAAAATAAAATAACATAAAATAAAATAAAATAACATAAAATAAAATAAAATAAAATAAAATAAAATAAAATAAAATAAAATAAAATAAAATAAAATAAAATAAAATAAAATAAAATAAAATAAAATAAAATAAAATAAAATAAAATAAAATAAAATAAAATAAAATAAAATAAAATAAAATAAAATAAAATAAAATAAAATAAAATAAAATAAAATAACACAACATAACATAACATAAAATAAAATAAAATAAAATAAAATAAAGTAAAATAAAATAAAATACAATGCAACAAAACACAATGCAACAAAAATCTCACGTTGCTGGGCAACGGGCTTACAGCTAGTTATCGTTTAATGGGAAATCTGTTGTTGTTTATTTGACGATAATTTTTCAATGCAAGGTTCATAGTTAATGGTGTTTAATCCCACACCTGCAGCAGTCGTTTCTTTACTTTTAACGATTTTACGATTTAATAAAATTCGTTGATGAAAATTACTGCTCCCACGCATATGTCGATCCAAACATAGTTAAAACGCAGTAGTTAATCTTTTCATTGCTAAAAAAGAACTTGGGAAAGAATTCCATTCTTATATATTATATTTTCATCGTTTTCCTCCATTGTTTTATTTACAATTTTACATGTTTTTTCTCTAATTCGATGTTTAAATCTATAAATTTATTTCTCTACATAACACAGTTTTAATCTCGTTAAACTAATTCCGTTTCTAAATTATCGATATTAAGGGGGTATTCTAGTCTAGAAATTTTAAAAAAATCGATTCTTTCTTTTTTATATTTTTCTAATGTTTAAACATTCGAGAGTATGTCCGCAAAAGGATTTTTCAAAATTTTATTTATTTACCCAGTTACCGATTTTGGTGACGCAGCAACTAAGCTGGTCTGACCGGAACAAATCGAAACTCAAAACTTTAAATGCTTTTTTCTCGAAACTACTTTTTTCAAGCTGCCGTGCATAATATCTCAAGTTTTTTCAAACCGATTAATTTGAACCTTTGTGTGAAACTTGTTCATACATCTTTCTATAGCCCGTAGCAGATTTAAGTCAAAAAATATTTTTTTACTATTTTTAAAAAATTTAAAAAATCATGAAAATTGATTGAAAATTGATCATTGAATTTCAAACGGCTGCCATTTTGTGAAAAAATATTTTTGATTTCTGCGAGATAGGGGCGATAGCGGCGTTTTTATTAATTAGGATTCCGTTAGATTCATGTCGAAATCATGTACGCCAGGACACCACCTTTTTTTGGACCCCTCCTTTACCAGCCGATAACTTTTCGAGCTTCGAATTTATTTAATTTTTTAAATTTTTAATGTATTTTTATAATATAAATAAACGAATGGTAAAAAATGGATGTAAAAAAAAAATGTTTATTTTTTACAGAGCTCGAAAAACACCTGAAATTCGTGCCTCTAGACTAGAATACCCTCTTAAGCCAATTAAAGAAACTCAACTCTAAAGATTTTAATTCAATTATGTGTGGGGATATAACATATCTAAAATTTGTTTCCAGTTGTTTAAATTGATCAAACCTTTCTGAAAAAGCTGTCTGTATTTCTTCTAAATACGATAAATACTGTTTCATTGCTATATCGTTGGTTTCAATTTTACTTTCTAAATCAACTGAAGTTTCAAGATATTTCTTTAAACATGGAAAATATTTCATTGTTTTTTAATTTGAATCATCGATGAATATATCGATTTTTACGATTTTATATTTGTATACATTGTTAATGCAGTTTGACTACGTTCCTGAAGTTTTTATCCAAGATGGGGTCTTTTTTATTTCTTAATACATGAAAGCTTTAAATAAAAACAATCATTTCTAAAAGTTCAAGCGGGTAATATAATTTCTCTCAGTGACCCGCGAGTCCCTCGTTCGCCATCCCTAGACTACGGTGTACACGGGCTCGAATGCCAGTATGGACCATTTCATATATTGGTTTTTCAATTGATTTATGGGTTTGTATTCGAAGGCATGGTTGCTTGCGAAGTCTTAATTGCATCCAGCCTACTCGGCCCTACGAAGATTGTGACAAAAGCGAATACCTTACAACTAACCCTGTCCTAGCCCTATTATATTATGAAAAGTCTCTCCGAAAAAGAGAGGTTGAGTGACTGAGTAGCAATCAGTTCTCGTTTAATAAATTCTGTCGTGATAAGCTCCATGAGAAGTAGAAATCTCAGCAGAAGTTCTATGAGAACTGTTTGTTACTCAGTCGCTCAACCTCCCTTTTTTTAAAAAGAGTAGTAGGCTTAGAAGGATAAGGCTAGGACAGGACTAGTGGTTAACTTATCGCTCTCAATACGTCCATTTATTGAAGGATCTGAAGGGTGGGAGGGAGTTTTTAGACATCACAAACACCTATGCCTTTGAACAGAAATCGAAAATCAATCGAAAAATATGCTGTTTGTACTGGGACTCGAACTTGTAAGATCCGGCACGAAAGCCAACCACTGCGCTAAAGGACCCGACAAACATACATGGTTACAAAAAGAAGTTTTCTTCAACATCACAAAATTACATATTTTAAAAATTCATTTGGTTTGTTGTTTTTTTTAAATTGTTAAAAAAACATTTGGCATTACAGGTAATGCCAAATGCAAATGCCAAATATTTTAAAGTCGAGAAAAACTCGAAGTTAATATCGTTCATAAGATAGGATGAGTGGGAGGGGGGAATATAAAACTAATCATCAAAAAACAGAGTAATAAACAGATCTAAGAATAACTTTAACTATACTTTCATTTCTTTCAATAATAATAATTGTTAAAATTAATTATTAATGCCATTGCAATAAAAAAATTTCACATAATATGTTTAAAATTTGAAAACACATTTTTGCATTTGTCAAGTGAATGTAAAATATATATAATAAATATGTGTATCAATAAGATAATAAAATTATGTTTAAAGTACTGTGGATGTCAATTTGCAATTTTAAATGTTTATATGCATGGTATTTCCTTTCAATATAATCAAAAATATCAGCCCAATTATAATACAACACAATTTTCAAAATTAATAAGCCAAAATAAGAATAAAACTGCTTATATACATGAAAATTAAATACGTTTCTTGTTTTCATTCTGAAAAATATTTGGCATAATTGCCATAAAACATTCCATATTACAATAAAACAATGATTTTTCTATTAAAAATATTTGAATGTTCGGAGTATTCTGTGTGCGAAGTATTCTATATCCAGAAGGTTCTGTGTGCGGAAGATTCTGTGTCCGAAAGAATCGATGTTTGGAGTAGCCGGAGAGTTCGCGTTCGGACTATTCCTGTTCGGAGTGTTTGTGTTCGGTAGAATCACCGAACCCTTTGAAACAGATGTATACTGTCCAGTGGCGTAGCAAGGGGGGGGGGCGTGGTCGATTATGTAGACAATAGATTTCGACGGTGGTAAATTGTTTTTTTTTTATAAAATTATTACTGCGTGACACCAAAATTCAGTATTTGTCATATTTGGTTTTAGGAGAAATGAAAGCACTAATTTTAGATGTATGTAGGTAGGTACATATGAAAGAAAACATTTTAGTGTATTGGAGATCTTTTTAGGGAGTTGGTTATATTATTACGGAAATTGGATCATCTGTTTCAATTTTATTCTCGACGCAAGAAAACGTTGTAAGTACACATTTTGTTAAAATATTTACAGTGGCTTATATGATATTTATCGATTAATAATCAAATTTATTTAAACAATATAATAATATATACATACTATCCTGGCTTTGTTTAAATCTCGTCTACAATATTATACATTAAATCCTTATAATATATTACCGTGTATAATAAATATTATAAGGATTGTATTGATGTAGCCTCATTTTGCCGATCGTAATATATTACGTTATGATTCCTCCTTTTTTATCCATGTCCGCTCCCAATGTGGAACATATGGCCTCCTAATAAAAGTATCTCAACAGAAGTTTTTTCTATGCCCTAACTCAGTGGTGAGGAACATGCGGCCTCTTGGGTATTCTGATGCGGCTTTTTGACTTGTCCCAATTTTGTTTAGATTAGATAGATAAAGATTTTTTAAATTGTGTTTTTACTAATTTACATTGTGAATTGAAAATATTTACTTTATCAAGGGGGGGGGGAGGGTCAACGTTTTTTTTTACTGCGGCCTTATATTGAATCAGATGAATGAATGTGGCCATTAGAAATAAAAAGGATCCCTACTTCTGCCCTAATTCATATTTAAATCATTTGGTGACTGTCAAGTATTGATAATAGACAGATTTACCACATCAGTAATTTTATTCAATGTCTTTTTTTTTTTAAGATTATTTCATGACGAAGTGGCACTGCTCCAACAGTCGGCCTTTTGAACCAAACTATGGCAGTGATAAGTAACTAACGGGTACAAATAAATAATTTGTAATTCAATAACATACACAGAGGACATGCTTAGTAAAAACTGTGTGTATACCTGTGCATCATTTATCTTTTGGAATGTGAAAATTGTTCTCCTCTGAGAAAAGCTCTTTGATTGTTTATTGTAGTGATAGGTTTATAATTTGGTTTGTTGTTTATTGACATCAATTTTAATAAAAAAAAATCCTAAATAATATTTTTAACCCTTTACAATGGAACAAAGTAGTCAATCAGAGATGTGATTCTTTAACTGTATACGGTTGAGATTTAAGTGGGAGCTTTGATTCCACCTCTTAGAAGCACTCAAAGACTCTCAGTTCTTTACCATTTGATATAAATGCACACCTCATGATTTTGAAGAAAAAAAATAGGCAATGATACTTAGGACAAATTTTTTAAAAAATATTTTACATTCCTTAAAATACCTCCTTAGTTACCAAACCACCGATATCATATTATTGAGTTTTACTTAATAATTATGTGTTTTGGTTTTATTTTTCAATAAACAAAAAAATATTTTATTAAAATAATCGAAGAAATAATCTGAAAAATTTACTTCCTTTACCTAAATACCTTTTTCTTAATTTCGATCACAACAATGGCAAAATTGCACAAATTGCACTTTGAATTGCTTCCCCATCCACCGTATTCTCCGCTCCCAGCGACTACGACCTGTTTGACTTAAAAATAGTGCTTCAGGGAAAGAGATTGTGCCTCCAATGATGAAGTGATTGCCGAAACCTTTTGCCTATTTTGAGGCCAAAAATAAATCGTTCTACAAAAAAGGTATCGAAATGTTAGAAAAGCATTGGAATAGATGTATCACTATTGAAGGAGACTATGTTGATGAATAAAGTCTAATTTTGCCTGAAAGTTGTTTTATTAGTCATCCTACCAATAATACGTAACGAATCCTATGAAATTATTGAGTGATGGATTATATTGAAAAATCCAGATTGCGGCTTTCGTTGACCCCATGTATGCCCATCCCTGGTTTTGTTTTATGATATATCGCATGCTTAATAACATACAGGCTTATCTAGACTTTTGAAATGTACAACTCAAAGGAAAGAATTGTTGAAAATAAATTTAAAATGTGCAGAATTTGAACTTTATTTTTAACAATCTGTGTCCCCAAAGAAGTACATTTCAGTAAAACTGCTCAATTTCATAGCATTGAAAATCTATATACGCCCATGCATTATTGTGTGTTCCGATGCAATGTCCAAGATCCAATATGAGAGAGAGAGGCTTTTCTCTTCAAGCGATACATCTAATTCCTTACACTGGCAATACCAATCCCTGCTCCCCCCGCTCCTTCTTCTTTACCCACGCCATCTTTCTTTCATTATTGGCGCGTTTTCGACAAGTATACATCGAAAAGTTATATCCGTTCTTTGAGACACTAATTTCGCATTACTTATTAATTTAGACTAGCTGTAAGCCCGTTGCCCAGCAACGTGAGATTTTTGTTGCATTGTGGTTTGTTGCATTGTATTTTATTTTATTTTATTTTATTTTATTTTATTTTATTTTATTTTATTTTATTTTATTTTATTTTATTTTATTTTATTTTATTTTATTTTATTTTATTTTATTTTATTTTATTTTATTTTATTTTATTTTATTTTATTTTATTTTATCTTATTTCATTTTATTTTATTTCATTTTATTTTATTTTATTTTATTTTATTTCATTTTATTCAAAAAAGTGGAGACTGGAAGGTGTGAAATCTGGTCGGACAGACATACGGACCTTATCGGCTATTAATATATAGATTGCCCATTACCGAGATCTATCTTGTGTTTACTGTTTAGTCTAAGTGAAATAGTACGAATATGTGTGATAAAGCGCTGGCATCAGAGAATTCGTCGGAAGACACAGGGAGATAAGACAGGGCGATCGCATCAGCCAACTAGAGAGTCAGATGACTCAACTGTCTAGTTTGTTGATGTCCCGATAGGGATGCGAGACGCCGACCACACCGCCGACCGACACTAGACCGCACGAATCGGTAGGAGAGTTCCTGCGGCCTCCAGTAGAACCAACACCCTCTACCAAACTGCAACTGAGGGAATTTGGCGGGACGGTGAAAGAGCCCCTGATTCCCAGGGCTGAGGCTGGCAGAGTAAAAAAGGTTGGTGTCATACAGAGGTTCGGATCGAGCGAGTGGGCGGGTTTGCGGTTCGCAGAGACCCAGAAAAAGTACGCAGCTACTCCGGTATTCACAGATCTGGAGGTGAATGAAGAGTTGCGTCAATATGATCAGGGACCCTCTACTTCTCAAATGACAGAAAGGACGTTTGCAGCACTGTTGAATGCGTTATTGGCACAACAGGAAGCATTACGCGACGGTTTGCAATCGATTGTGGATTGGGCTGTAGAGAGGACTATCGCTCCAACTCCTTCAGAACTGTACAAAACGATATTGGGACAGTTCGGAGGAGAATCCACCCACCACATGATATCGGAAGATATCATGCAAATTGTTTGTGGTAGAAGGGCAGAGCAAGTGCAACACCGTCGAACCCAACTGCTAGCCAGAGTTAAGGAGACGCATATCAGGGAAGGACTAGCAAAGGTCCCCCTAAGTGTGGAATGCCTTTTTGACGAAGAAAGGTTAGCAGCTTACTTAAAAAAGATCGGCGGTATAGAAAAGATCACTAGAGGAAGGGCACATAAATCCCAAGAGCCCCAGGATTGCCAGGCGAAGGCAGGACCTTCGTCTGAAAACCGCAGGTTGCCCTTTCTAGAGCCGATCCCTGCTCCGAGGTTCAAGAGAAGGGAAGAATGATGACCTGTTAGACATAAGGCCAGCCACAGACTCCCATACAGGAGAGAAGTACCCAAGGAGGCACCGAGAGGAAAGAACTTTCGTGGAGGTCGCCGCCTCAGATGACTCGAGGCCATTCAAGGGGGGTTGCCTCCGCCACTTCAAGGAAGTATGGGAGGCGGAAGGGGCACCTACATCCCTTCTGAAGATGATAGGAGGAGCTCGCATACCCTTCACGAGGAAGCCACCTCTACTTCTTCCAACACCAAAAGTACTGCGAGAATTCCAGACCCCAATGACGAACGACATGCAGATCCAGGTGAGTGCTTTAAAATAAGTAGGAGTATTAGAAAAGGCTGACAAAACAGCAAGTTACCTCTCGCAGCTATTTCTCGTAAAAAAGAGAGAGGGTGGACAACGCCCTGTTTTCAACTTGAAGAGCTTGAACGTGTTTTTAGGCCTAAAGCCTTTCAGATTATTCAACCACAATCGGGTTCCACAGTTTCTGCAGAGGAAAGATTGGATGATCAAGATAGACTTGCATCAGGCATACTTGCATCTCCCTATCGCCAAACGTCACAGACGTTTTCTACGCCTCTACTTTCAGGGAGAACTTCTCCAATTCACAAGCCTTCCATTTGGACTATCGGCAGCCCCGCGAATGTTTGCATCTCTGACAAACTGGGTAGCCGAACGCCTCCGAGACAACAATGTTCGGATGGTAACTTACCTCGACGACTTCCTAATCGTAAATCAGTCCCGGGACGAATTGGCCCTTCAGGCCAGAGAGATCTTAATTTTTTTACAGAAACTAGGTTGGACAGTAAACTTTGGCAAATCAGTCCTTGTTCCTTGCCAGAGACTAGAATTTCTTGGGATTGTGTGGGACACCCGCACAAACAGCAAGAGCATATCCAAAGAGAAAAGCGAAGCGCTCCGCAACACAATATTGGATACGACAATGAAAGGACAATGGTCCCTCAAATCAGCCCAACGCCTTCTGGGCAGATTAAATTTTGCAGCCTTTGTAGTTCCACGAGGAAGACTGCACTGCCGCCAACTTCAACGGAACAGTCGTCAGTTGCGAAGCTTAGCGCCTCATCTTATGGTTCAGATTCCAGATCCAGCCATAGAGGAGATGAAATGGTGGGCCCAAGCAGTCAGAGCGACGACACCTATTCACAGACCCACCTTCAGCCACTTTTTGACAACCGACGCAGCGGACTCAGGTTGGGGAGCCCAAGTAGACGACCTGGACCTGCTTCACTTGACACAAAAACTCATGGGGTTAGTCGACAGATTCAAGATCTCACTAACGGCACAGTACCTACCCGGAGTCTACAATGGCACCGCCGACCGCCTATCTCGCGGAACACAAGTTCCCGAGTAGCACCTTGTCAGCGCAGCAACAGCACAGATCTTCAATCAATGGGGCATGCCAGAGATCGACCTGTTCGCATCAAGGGAATCTCGAGTAGTTCCAAGGTACGTATCGCGCGACTACAACGACTGTTACGCCTCGTTTCACGACGCATTCAGCCGCTCTTGGGACTACGAGCTGGCATGGCTCTTCCCACCACCAAACATGATCCCACAAGTGTTGGCTCACTTAAACACAGCGAGAGGAATATACTTCCTCATAGTGCCGAACTGGAGGAAACCATTTTGGAGAGCGGACCTTCAGTTGAGATCACTAGATCCACCGCACACAATAACGAACTTGTAAGCAGTATTAGTGGAGATATCAACCGGCCGACCACCTCCAGAGATACAGAAACTATCTCTTCAATAGTGGAAGATTTCGGGTGGGAAGATTTAATACGAAAATGGGATCCAGAAGAAAAGAGGTTATTGTCATCAGGGTGGCGTCAATCCACTCTGAACACTTACCGATTGGCATGGGTTAAATGGACCTCTTGGTGCAGACCCCATTCAATTGCCACAAATAGCCCCCGACCAGAACAAGTTGCCAGATATCTAGCAAACCTCTTCCTCCAGGACGGTTCGGCATACTCCACGATACTGGTCCATAAGTCAGCTATAGCGACATTTTGTAACCCAATAGGTGGAGAGCAGATTAGTGGTAACTCGGTGGTGAGACATGTTTTACGGACAATCTCAGTAGCGAGGGTAAAGCCCCCTAAGCCACTTATTTGGGATGTGAGAAAGGTAGTGAGTCACCTAAGCGACACAACACCACCAACAATGAGCCTATATGAGGTATCCCGTAGGACTGCAACATTGTTATTACTAACATCAGGGCGACAGGTACACGACCTGACATTGTTGAGGTATTCCGCAGACGGGTTTAATGACAATCAGGACTACATTACTTTACGGCCAGCATTTGGCTCCAAGACCGACTCCGCCAACCATCAGCAATCAGGATGGCGGATGAAGAAAGGGGATATACAGAACGTTGACCCAGTATATTGGCTTCGCAAGCTAATAGAGACCTCTCAGGAGAGGAGACAGAGAGGTGGTGACTTGCAGGAGCTCTTTATAACGTCAAGGGGCTTAGAAAATCCAGTTTCCAGAACCATCATAGGAAATTGGGTAAAATCGGTCCTACTGGAAGCGGGGATAGAAACTTCCCCCGGAAGTATACGTTCAGCTGTAGCATCGTCGAACTGGCTAGAAAATTACACTCTTGACAATATATTAGCAAGGGGTAACTGGCAGCACGAGTCTACTTTTTGGAGACACTATAAACGAAATGTCATAAGGAATGAAGGCGAGCAGACCCTACCAAACAATCATCTCGCTAACCTTTTCCAACCAATATAGATAGATACGATGGGTCTTAATCGTAACTATTTGTTGGTCGAGACCTCACATTATTGGCACTTACCCTAGCCACCAGGCGATAACAAACAATTCACTCATATTGGATCTTGGACATTGCATCGGAACACACAATATAGGAGTTTTACCTACCATTAAAACTCTTATTGTGTTTCCAGCAATTTCCAAGATCCAGGTAACCTCTACCTGGTGCAAATGAGCGATAATGAAAGAAAGATGGCGTCCCCTGGGTGGCATGGGTAAAGAAAAAGGAGCGGGGGGAGCAGGGATTGGTATTGCCAGTGTAAGGAATTAGATGTATCGCTTGAAGAGAAAAGCCTCTCTCTCATATTGGATCTTGGACATTGCTGGAAACACAATAAGAGTTTTAATGGTAGGTAAAACTCTTATATTATTGAGATTTATGCGGTAATTTTGATTTGGCGAAACACGCGAGACTTGTAACTTGACTTAATTTTACCCGGGCTTATTCTTTAAATTCAAAGGTACGGGCCCTTATAAGCTCTCTGGCTGACTATCATGGCCTATATATATAGCCTACTGCTACTTTTCGTAAGCTGCTCTTCTATCTTTTTTTCCCACGTCTTCTTTAATGGCTAGAGTTCTCGCTAAGGTGGGCACAGACTAAGTTTTCAATTCCTTTTCCCGCATATAAGCCAGCTTAGTAATGACTATTTAAAAGATTCTGTCAGCTGCGGGCTTTCTTTGTGTGGAGAAAATAATCAAGAACAATTTTTACAAGAAAGATTGGCTTTGAATCATAAGCAAAAGTTCAATTCTTACTGAGAATTGCTCATAATGTTGGCATAAAAATGAGGAGTTTACTATTCTTAAACTTGACACGCCCAGTTCTTAACCGAATAGCCTTCTTATGTTCTCGAGTGCGTGTGCTCTCTCCCATAATCTTATCCCTTAGGGCGATTAAGTGAATCACGAAAGGCTTGCGTGGCTGTCCGTCTGTTTCTCGTCCGTCTCCACCATAGAAGAATAATCTGTAAAAGTAGGGGAAGGGGAGCATAAGGACAGTGGCATTGTCTATACGAGGTCCACAATATAAATCCCAAAGTCAGGGATTCACAATTCGAACGCAAGTATACTAAAGGTGTTTTTAAAAAAACAAAAACCTTTCAGTTGAGAAAATAAATGTATTTACAATTGAATAGAATAGAAACATCAGTTGAAAAAGATTATTTTAGTCACGTAGAGTTGTCTGATGACCAGAAGTTTGGGATCCGATACGACTGGTCTAGGATGTACTGCATATCCGTCACCGACCTGCGATATTAGACCGAGATGACTATGAAGGGGCATAAAATATACCTGCTGCTTACTGAAGGCATTAATTCAATTATTAAATGAATTATTGAGATTGAAAAACAACATGCGACTGCATTTTATTTTATTTCTAAGTGCCGTCTTCAATCGACAGTTGGCGGTGATATTGCAGTTTGTCTATCTATCCTGAAGCAGTATTATAAGATCGCAATAGCTTAGCTAAGACATAACGTACATTTTGTATAAGATCTCTTGGATTATTGGCTTGTCTTCAAGCCTTCTCTCAGTAATGTGAGTAACACAGTGATTACCTTTGTTAAATTATATTTGACAAAATTTTACTAGAAAAATGTTTCATATCTTCCGAATCGTAATATTAATTATTTTAATTGTCTTAATAGATAGACATTTAAAATCAGGCTTTATAGATAGATATGCATAGCACTTGCGAAAGGACATGACCAATTGCCTATATTTAATCCTCAAATAAAAATAAATGCAAGAATGTATATTCGTGAAAAATTAAAAAAGTTTTAAATGGAATATTGAACATGCATATGCAAGAATATTACAAATTGTGTGAGTTTATATATTCCATAGTCTCTACAAGCTATAAATTACGCTATAAAATACAACAAATAACATATCGTTGCACATTGATAAGTATGTAATTTAAATTACAATAAAAAAAGATTTAGATTTTTTTTAAATTTTCTATGGTAGAGCCAAACATGTCATGTTTTCTCTAATTCATTTGGCATGATAAACTTGACTGCCATCCAGTAATTCCACTACCGCACGTACACGTCATCGCTGATGGTGCTGCGAGCATCGAATCGACGATTGTGTGCGCTGCGACCTCCAAGACGCCTGGTTGCCCCATGGGGTGCATTCTTCTAAATCGATTTGATGAGAAAACAGTGCCGCCGGTCTGTGTTTAATAAAGAAAATTACAATAGTTTAGCATTGACCATAAAAATCTGCCGTTACTTGATACACAGGTGGTTCTCTACTTTCGCACATTCTGCTTCCATACAGTTCACTGTTTCCTATTTTATGCATTAGAATTTATGTTTTGGCTGATAATGCAAAAAATACAGGTACTTCAATGCAGCTTCTACCTTTTCCTCTGCAACCCGTCAGCAACTCAAAAAACAACTTTAGTCTTGCGCTGTCGCATTGCCATATTTTTTTAGGAACACAATCCCCTAATAAATTCATTAACACGGATGAGATGCGGAGAAACTGCAGTGTTGATGCCAACATAAAAAAATTATGGTATCATGCAACTATCAAGACAAAGATGAAAGATATTAAGAGTTCGGATTGTAAGACTTAGGATCCGAGTTATGTTCAATGTTGAAAAACAAAATTGGAGATATTTTTTTCAAGCATTGTTCGGATAAAGTCATTCAATCAATTAATCTAAGACTTTCAATTTGCGTCATATTAATGTAATTTGTAGTTTGAAAAGGTCTAAAAAACAATTTTTGATGTTTTGTTAAGGTTACTTTACTCTTGAATGATATTTTCAGGAACTAATGAATTACGAAGTCGCTGTATATTTATATACCTCCATATTCTGTACTAAAGTTAATAATGACAATTCATTCTTAGGAAGTTAGTGACATCATAATATGATAAGTTGTGATGTAGCTTAGCTACAGTTTGTATATAAACGTGTAATTTTATTGTACAACAAATCGAGCATGCACGGGAAACTATAGAAATTATGAATCTGTCAGTTTGCAGTGTGGGCTTAAGCTGATTAATTTATAACTAAAGAATTAAAGCTACACTTACTTCCAGAGCTAGATCAATGCATTGATCTTTGCTATATTTGATGTCCGATTGGGGCATAGTTTTATTTCGGCTCCGACTCTTCTCACCTTCGAAGAAAACTTCTTTGTCATTGAACCCTGGAAAAATACAATATTATTAATGCTCATCTTGTCTCTTCTTTTAATTATGAATACGGACGGTGTCATTGATGTCCGCTCAATGTCAACTGTCATTGAGTGATATTTTTTCATTGCTTTTTATTCGCTAAAAAAATACAATTACTTAATTCAATTTTACAAAAGTTATGTAAGTATTTTATTGATATAATTTAAGATTTCGACTGAAGGTGGTTGGTGGAATCTCAATAATGGCACTTGTGCAAATGTACATAATTTGAACGATTCAAAATTATATTGTTGGTAGTTATTTGGGCATCATGCCCTCACACTGCAAATGAGCCTTTAATTTTCACATATAAAGTGATCATGAATGTATAATGTGTGACCATAATTTTCCAACAGATGCCAGTATTTCAGTATCTTAAGTAATAAGAATAATGAAAAATCTAACTCACCGATGGCATATCTTTGTTCCCTAATCTCTGGGAGTTCAAAATATTTCAATGGAGTAATAAGATGAGTCAAAATTCCTTGATTTTTCAGTGATTCTTGGGTGAACCATCTCTTAATCTAAAATTGTAATTTTATTCACGTTAGGAAAGGTTAATATTTTAAAATAAAAAAACAAGGCTCAAAAATAATTTGTTGCGAAATGGTACCATTTCACAAATTTGATGAGTTTGTTAAGCTTTATCATTCATTAAATTATTTATAAAAAGCATCGTTACGCTTATGAAAATATTTTTAACCAATATGAAGATAACTTCACTTACCGTAGCTAGAAGTCCCGTGGGGCACTTTTCGGATTGAACCAAGATGATAGATTTCATGGCGTTGGGTCTGAGATGTACAATGTCGAGACCGAGGAAATACAATTTCATGTCTGGTATACCTGGATTAAAAAATGGTTGTTATTTATATCCAAAAATTTAATTAATTACGTACCCGAGTAACACTAAAACTGACAACTTAAATTAACAAAGAAAGCAATTCATCTGCAAAGCTTTAAATTTTTGACACTATTTATTGGTTATAATTAGCGATTCCAACTATTCGTCATTAAATGTATCATATTTTAAATTTGATCTTAATTTAGTTCTTATATGTCCTGCTGTTGAAAATACTCGTTCCGTTGCTGTTGATGTTGGTTTTATTGTTTGAAGTGCTTTAAACAACACGTCCAACTTTTCCGTCCTTTTTTTAAATTGATCCAAGTATTTAAAATCTTTTTTCAGATTATGTATTTGTATTTTCATTTGTATTGTTGTCAGTTTCCGCGAGAGATAAAATAGAATTAAGCATTTCATGTTGCAAGTTGCATTTATTATCTTTTCTCATAAAATGAGTCCATACTTCCGAGCGTCTTGACATGGCTAAAATTTTAATATATAGACAGTGGTCTCGATTGTTTGGTTTTCATTGATGAATTGTAACAAATGACTCTATGAAATGACAAATATTTCACAATCAACTGATCCTGATTAAATCCTTTCCCACTTCTGTAATGCCTTAGAGAGAGACAATACACATTTCAATACTATTCCATCATATTAAAATATTGAAAATTTGCAGCTGCATTAGATAACTGCAACGGAATTTCTTCAATGAATAAAATTTCGGCATTAAAGGTTTTTTTTGCCTCGAGTCCGAGACGATTCGTCGAACTTTTAAGCATTAAGATAACAAGATAAAATATTCATAATACACGAGTTTGGGGAAGGTAATAAAAAACACTACTCCTAAGTAATGGTTTCTCCCAGGTATTAAATACCCTAGTATTCATATCATCTTTCGTCGATTTTGTAAAATATTTCATTAAAAATTATAACGAATACTATCCGGATATTTCCCCAAATATCCGGATATCGAATAGTTAAAAAGGGCCAGATATATCCGGATATCTGAGTTGGAATCCCTAGTTATAATACACAAAAGTTTAAGTGAGCTAAACTTACCGAGCTCTTCACTGACACGAAAAAGTTTGTTTATTGCAGCTCTCGGGTATTTGTCAACGTTGAAATCATTCGTACAAAGCATCAAATTCCATTGCGCTGGTCGCACTTTATCATTAAAAGATATCTTCGATATCATGCTAACTGTAGAAATAAAATAATATTGTGTTAAATTTGTCAAGCCTCCAGCTGAGTGCTCAAAATTGCTAGCATCAGTTGCTGATTTGACGGGTACCCCAGTATGGGCAGTTGCATAAATTATTTTTCAAATCGATTTATGACTTTGTGTTCCAGAGTGTGGATGTCTGCGATGTCGTTTTGAGTGTCATCAGCTAACCACTAGTCCTGTCATAGATCTATTCTTCTATCTTTACGAAAGAGAAATTGAGCACCTAACTGTATAACAGTAATTCTCATAGAAAAAACTTGCCTTGAGATAATCTCCATAAGAAGTCTACATGTTCCACATTGGGAGCAGACAGGCGTAAAAATACAGTAGTGTTAGTAGTATGAAATTAGTACATACGCCGGTCCCCCGATATAGGGGGTAATTTTTTTTTCACGAGCGCGTGTACATGAAAACTGTGTAAAAAGGCAAAGAATTCATACAAAATCATAAGATTTGTGCAATTTACGTATATAAAGACATTGATTTTATATAAGATTTGAAGTTGTGTTCCCCGGACAATCCGTGTCAAAAAGGTTCACAGTTGGTTACATCGAAAATATTTATTCATAATTATATTTAGTATATTTTAACATAATACATAAAATAATAACTTTTAAAACTTGGAACAAAACTAAAATTCATTCATCCTCATTTTCGCTGCTGTCTTTTAACATTCTAACCATTTTATTCATCGAAATCACTTTTATCATTATTCAAAGAACTGGTCAGTTCAATTACACAATTAGCAGACATATCTATGGTGTCTTCTTCTATTCAAAATTCCACATTTGGATCTGTGCTTAACACAATGATTCAAAATCATATTTTCTTGACCGCGTTGAAATGAAACCGCCTCAAAAAGGTACCTTGTGAGTCGGGAGTTGAATGTTTTTGAATTTCATGCCATCATGATTAACATGAGAACAATAGAAATATGCTTAGACTTGCACATATGGATAAGTCACTGTAGGTATATGGTTAATGATAATCAAACTCATTACAAACGATGTATCTGACGTACTTACAGTTTTTAATTTGCGTTTCATACAATGTCGGTCGATACAGCGACGAGTCGAGACTGACTAAGTGTATCTTCACATCGTCGACTTCTTTCTCTTTCAATTCTCTCAAAACTTCAGAAATTAACGGTAATACCATATCATTGTAGATGTATCGATTAGACTAAAAAGGAAATTGAAATGTAATTGCTTGCTTAATTTACTAAAATAATCAATTTTGTGGATTTTTTTTTTTATATAAAATTCAGGAGCATAAGATCATAAATGTTATAATTATATATGATCTAATATTATGTAGACTTGACTGTTTAATAATTAACCAAAAGAAAAAAAACAGGTAATATGCTTCAATGTTTCTCACTAAATATTTGTTTTTGAAAATCATATCTCGTTTCAAAACAATTCCAAAACCATTATAGGTATAACCCTTTTTGTCAAACTGAAATATGACTACGGCGTTACTGAAACTAGGGTTTGGGAAAAGGTAATCTGTTATCTTCTATGAAGCTTTATCCTCCTTTTGTTAGTAGGACAATAAATATTATTTTATAAATAAATAAAGTTAAAATATTTTATAATTCGTGAATATTCTTTTTTTGTACTACTTGTAATGATGAAAAACTGTAACTGTTTTTGAGACGCTAATTATGATCGAAGGCTAAATTTTACACTTGAAATAGTTTTTTTTTTACCCTTTCTGTTTCAATAACCAGAACAATATCTGCTTGAGTTTTTGAAGTTTCTATTTTGATTTCATCATCATCATCAGCATCATATGAATTACCATCGAGATTGCACTGAATGCAGACATCTGGAACACTCACTGGCAAAAAGTTGGCCATGCACGCGAGGGCGTATGTTTTTGCGATTGAGCACGCCGCTGGCTTTACCTCCTCTCGTGAAGATACTTCATGGACAGCACGTTTACATGCTTCCCTGAAATACAAAAGTATTATAAAATAGTGCTGCGGAGTTGTTTATTTATGGTTAATTGGTCAGAGTAGAGAAGCAGTAAAAAAAAATTTTTTTGCTGCCGAAAACTACATTTGTGAAATAACTGTCCGTCATGTTTGAATAGCAGTTCACTAACAGTTTTATTAATAAGAAAAGAAAAAAAGATTGAAACTAGAATTATATACATTTTTAATTGATAACCTTGTTATTGAACTGATTGTGTAACTAAATGTGAGACTTGTTTCATCTCTTTCATAAGTATCATCAGACTTACACTATTGTTAGCGGTCAGACATAAAAATAACAGCACTAATTACAATGCCCATAGGATTTTTTTTTATATCAATCAAACAATCAGTTATTCAAATGGAATGATCCGTCCCATCTGAATTGCTCTATAAAAAAAATCTTTTAAGAATCGCAGTAATAGATTCAATCTTAATTTCTCATCTTTAAGTTACAAAATATAATCAACGTTTACAGTATAGTTTAATTCTTATGATGGAGATACTTCTCAAAGAGGCACAAGCCTCACCCAGTGACTCAGCCGGCGGGGAAAATGGTTATTTATTTTGATTTTATAATAAAAATGAGTTACCGCAAAGTTGTTCTCTGAATCCATTAAAAAAGGAAACTAAAATCATATTAAACATAATATGCAGGTATTAGAAGCTTGGAAACGTGAATATGAGGCTAAAATTCGAGATTTCTGTAAGGAAGGAAATGGATCGTGTCTCCGTGCAACCTATATCCGGGTCCGATCGCATCGAGGCGGACTGGTCCTGTATCAAACGTGCTATTGCATCATCGGCCGAAGATGTTCTCGGATTCCGGAGGGAGGGGCAACCAAAATGGATGTCCGAAAATACGTGGAGGAGAATCGAAGAGTGGGCCAGGCTAAAAGCACTGAAGGACAGTGAAGCTGACCTTGAAAAATTTGAAGAACGTCGCGCTGATTATCGTAATCAGGACAAGATTGTTAAGAACTCTGCGCGACTCGACAAGTGCCGATTCTTGGATCGGCAAATTGAGACAGCTGAGGTGGCGGCCCGCAGAAATGATACCAAGAAGTTATTTAAAATCACGCGCGAGGTCTGCGGAAAGCGACCACCGACTCGCGCCCTGACGGAGCAATAGAGTCAAACGCAGAAAGCGTTAAAAAGATCTGGAAGGATCATTTCTGCGAGATGCTGAACCGACCGCCCCCCCAGGACCCTTTTGACGTAACCGAAGAGGCTACATCTATGGACCTCCCCCGAGTGTCCGGTATTTCAGACCGTACGCCCAAACATGCCCTCTTTGTGGAGGATACTGGATGCCTACGGGATTCCGCCAAAGATTGTGGCCATTATCAAATCTCTGCATGAGAATAATGCATGTTGTGTGAGAATCGGTGACTCAAATACAGAATGGTTCGGGGCCATATGCTCCACATAGGGAGCGAACATGGCCAAAGAAGAAGAAGAATTGGAAGTATTCCGCCTATGGCGATAATTTCGGAGTGACTCTACGTACATATGGCGTGGTAGAAATTGTTCAAGTCTACGTCTTCTCAGAATAACATAACTCTAATACAATTGATGTAGTACGAAAAAAAAATCGTAAAATATTGATAATTCATGCACATATTATTGTAAAATGCCTTACATGTAGATCTTGTTATCCAACACATAGTTGCCAAATTCAAGCTCGGAATCTTCGAAGAGCTCTTTGCAAATATCATCTTTGTAGTAGTTTCTTTCCTTTTCAATTTTCGGATTATCAATTTCGCAGCGTTGGTTGAGACTATAAGATGTTCCGAAATCATACTCTGATGAGACAACCTAAACGAATGGATTAGTTGTACACTATTAAAACAGTTTCAATAATTATATTTACATTTGTGGCCACTAGAATACGTAAGTTGCGGAAAATATAGAGGTGAATTGAGCCATGTGGTATTTTAGAAAAAAATATGTTTGATTCGTTGTAATATTCTACAAGTCTTAAAGTATAGAAAAAGTGAAGTAACCCCAGTTAATACACATTGCAAAAGTGTTTTCTCCGTAAAACAAAAATATCCAATGTACCAAAACACTAAGTAAAGACGTGATTGTACTTAATTAAGAGTCCAAGAAAAAAGTTTTAACATTTTACTAATTGGCTCACTTCACCGCATGAGGGCTCATTTGAATGCTTAAAAATATACTGATACAAAATTCACATTTGAATCTTACCGTTCCGTTCGGCAGCCTCAGGTCATCGAAAGGTTCACTGTTGCCATCTCCGAGGAGTCCTCGAAGTTTTCCATAGTAAAAACCAGACACTTTGAATTCGCAAACCTAAATGAAATATATGCATATGAATATTATTTGCATGCAACTGATTTTAAAATACTGAGCGTTGATTGGTAAATTTTTACAACATCTGTTTTAATTGTTGAAATATTTTTACTTACGTCGAGATTGTCATTGCATCTAATGGTCACTCCGTATTTTGACTTGAGCAAAAACATGTTTCCTTCTTTGACAGCTACATGTTGGTCAGAAGTGTTCTCTCGGAAATCGTCATCGTCTTCGTCTACCATCACCTACAGTAAGAAATAAACATTTATTTGTTAATAAGCCAGCAACACTTTTATAATAATAATAAAAATACATGTCAAATAATTGACAACTCCGACTACAGCTTAAAAATAATTAACAACTCCGACATTGAGAAAAATTTTCAACCATTTCATTTTAATTTATATATATGTATACCATCAGATCATCTTTAGTCAGCCAAGCATGAAATGTTAACACTTTTGACTATTTTGTTTAAATACACATCATCAAATATATTTTTAAAATAAAAATCAAGCTGCTCATTTTTCACGACTCCGACCCCGACTCCACAGCCCTGATTTATTGTTGAAATATTTTTACTTACGTGGAAATTGCCATCGCATCTAAACATGTTTCCTTCATTGACAGCTACATTTAGGTCAGAAGTTTTCACTGGGAAACCGTGATATATATAACCATTTACCATCACCTACAATAATAAATAAACACGTTTTTGTTAATAAGCCAGCAACAGCTTTACAATAATAATAAAAATACATGCCAAAGGGAAAAAAACTTTGTGACAATTATTCATCTTTCAAAAATCAAGAATTTAAAACGAACTCTTCTTTAAGTGCCAGTGTACACTGGCGGGAAGCCATTTGATGCCAGGATCGATGGTTTCATACTCCTGGTGGCCAGAAGCAAAGTGGCGAGCTGCCAGTGCGTAAAGGCTCTAGCCAAGAAATGTCTCGAGATAAGCAGGTACAAAATCAAAAATCATGTGGTTTTGTTTTCTTTTATTTTGATATGTCAAATATCTATGAGACATTGCTATTTTTTTTTCCAAAAGGTCAGAGCATGACAGTAAAAGACAGTGAAATCTCACTTTCTTATTAATATGTCAGTTAAAAAAACATGCAGTGCTTATGCTTAGTGACTTATTACATAATTATTATTACTATTACTGAAAGGTGACATGCTTCTTTTACCTTTCCCTCATCATTAACTTTCAGAGAGTATCCACCCTTATCTATTAATGTGACAGATTTGGCTTTTTTGTCTTTAACATTCATAACGATAGTAAAATTTCCATCGACGGCATCATGCGCAACTACAAACTTGCAATCTCCGGGAGTGGTCAAGTAGCGCCCGTCGAATGTAAAAACATGCCGTCCTCCAGTAATAAATCCTTTTACTGAAATTCACAGAATATATAAATTAGAAGAGACTAGCTGTAAGCCCGTTGCCCAGCAACGTGAGATTTTTGTTGCATAGTATTAATTTTAATTTTATTTTATGTTATTTTATTTTATGGTATTTTATTTTATTTTATTTTATTTTATTTTATTTTATTTTATTTTATTTTATTTTATTTTATTTTATTTTATTTTATTTCATTTTATTTTATTTTATTTCATTTAATTTTTATTTATTTTATTTTATTTTTATAGTTAGCAGAAATTTCGTAAATTATTTAATTTTTGGAATAATGTTTATGTTTGCTAACAACCATTTTTCGTAGGAGCAGAAATTTAGTAAATTATTTAATATTTGGAATAATGTTCAAGTTTGCTAACAACCATTTTTCGTAGTAGCAGAAATTTCGTAAATTATTGAATTTTTGGAATAATGTTCAAGTTTGCTAACAACCATTTTTCGTAGTAGCCGAAATATCGTAAATTATTGAATTTTTGGAATAAAGTTTAAGTTTGCTAACAACCATTTTTCGTAGTAGCCGAAATATCGTAAATTATTGAATTTTCGGAATAAAGTTCAAGTTTCCTAACAACCATTTTTCGTAGGAGCAGAAATTGAGTAAATTATTTAATATTTGGAATAATGTTCAAGTTTGCTAACAACCATTTTTCGTAGTAGCAGAAATTTCGTGAATTATTGAATTTTTGGAATAAAGTTTAAGTTTGCTAACAACCATTTTTCGTAGTAGCCGAAATATCGTAAATTATTAAATTTTTGCAATAAAGTTTAAGTTTGCTAACAACCATTTGTCGTAGTAGCCGAAATATCGTAAATTATTGAATTTTTGGAATAAAGTTCAAGTTTGCTAACAACCATTTTTCGTAGGAACAGAAATTTAGGAAATTATTTAATATTTGGAATAATGTTCAAGTTTGCTAACAACCATTTTTCGTAGTAGCAGAAATTTCGTAAATTATTGAATTTTTGGAATAATGTTCAAGTTTGCTAACAACCATTTTTCGTAGGAGCAGAAATTTCGTAAATTATTTAATATTTGGAATAATGTTCAAGTTTGCTAACAACCATTTTTCGTAGGAGTAGAAATTTTGTAAAATATTTAATATTTGAAATAATGTTTAAGTTTGCTAACAACCATTTTTCGTAGTAGCCGAAATTTCGTAAATTATTTAATATTTAGAATAATGTTCATGTTTGCTAACAACCATTTTTCGTAAGAGTAGAAATTTCGTAAAATATTTAATATTTGAAATAATGTTTAAGTTTGCTAACAACCATTTTTCGTAGTAGCCGAAATTTCGTAAATTATTTAATTTTTGGAATAATGTTTTAGTTTGCTAACAACCATTTTTCGTAGAAGCAGAAATTTCGTAAATTATTTAATATTTGAAATAATGTCCAAGTTTGCTAACAATCATTTTTCGTAGTAGCATAAATTTCGTAAAATATTCAATTTTTGGAATAATGTTCAAGTTTGCTAACAACCATTTTTCGTAGTAGCCGAAATTTCGTAAATTATTTAATATTTGAAATAATGTTTGAGTTTGCTAACAACCATTTTTCGTAGGAGCAGAAATTTCGTAAATTATTTAATATTTGAAATAATGTTTGAGTTTGCTAACAACCATTTTTCGTAGTAGCAGAAATTTCGTAAATTATTATATTTTGGAATAACTTTTAAGTTTGCTAACAACCATTTTTCGTAGTAGCAGAAATTTCGTAAATTATTGAATTTTTGGAATAATGTTTAAGTTTGCTAACAACCATTTTACGTAATAGCAGAAATTTCGTAAATTATTATATTTTGGAATAACTTTTAAGTTTGCTAACAACCATTTTTCGTAGTAGCAGAAATTTCGTAAATTATTGAATTTTTGGAATAATGTTTAAGTTTGCTAACAACCATTTTTCGTAGTAGCAGAAATAGACGTTGTAAATTTTTAATTGTGATTATTTTATCGAATATTAATATATAGGTATTTATTTTTTGAAAAACTTATCACGCTTATCAATCGGATTTTATTATTTTCATACGATCAAGATGTACTGTGTTTAAAAAAAAATGTTATAAACCAAAAAAAAAACGTTTGGGGTCAGACTCGAACCACTGACCATCAGCTTACCAATCTAGCGCTTTACCTTTCGGGTACGTTGGAATTAATGAATGTGCAAAAATTAGGATATATATGCTGTGTTTCAAATAAAAAACAAAAGTTTCAAAATTCGAACGTTATACAATATATATAATGTAATTTTATCGTATCTGGCAGTTGTTTGTTTACCCGAGTGGTAAAGCTCTCAACTCATAATTCAAGGACCGTGTTTCGAATCCAGACCAAGGTGCTTTTTTGTATGAGAATTCAATTTTTCAGCGATTTGATATGTTCCAACAAATAATAGTATATAATGACGTCATCGAAAAGGTAGGAATAAAAAATGGCGACATCGAGGCTGGTGAAGGGGGAGGGGGAGGAGGAGAGGAAATCGAGGAAAATCATAAGTAACAGTGTATATTGGAAAAATATGTCTTAAGTATGAATAAAAAGTGACAGGCGCGGCTTGGCAGGAGGAGGAGGGGGAGGGGCAGGGGGAGGGGAAATCGAGGACATCTTACACTCAGACGGACATTATCGGCTATTAATATATAGATACTGGCAGTATGTATAAATGTAAAATATTCAAATGAGCTTGAGCAAAAATATTTGATTGAATATTTATTTATCCAACCGACAAACATTCCATTTCCCTTGTCAAGGGAGATGATAACTGATAATTGAGAAAATATTCTCTTTTTTCTATTGGTGTCATTGCATGAAATATATATTGAAATATTGAAACTTTTTTAAGTACATTAAATTCATGCAAAAAGATAATCAAGAAATAGTTTACTATACAAGTGACCCCCGTTCATTGTACAAGTGTGTTGTCTATCTCGTTCGGTCTTATACGCGCACATGTATACATAAACGCCTTACAACTCATGATTCTAGCCCTATTATTTGGGAAAAACCGATGCGCCAACTCATTCAAAAAACTGATAAAAAATTAATTAGATGAAAGTCATAAAAACACCAAAGAAGCACGGAATGAAGTCATCCTGTAAATTATTATTAAAATAGTATTACTTTTAAGTGATGTTTGCAATTTATTTAAAAGTTCATAGTGTATATTTTATCAATAAAGTGCTTGGTTTGTGCTATTTTTGAAATGTCCAGAACGTAGCACTGGTGATCACCAGTGCTTCAATTTTGTATAGTTTGAGGTTCATATAAAATTGAAAATATTATTTATAACATTTCAGGGATCTTTGAGTTGAAAAAGTATCTTTTAAAAAATAGGCACTCGCATATCACAAGTCAACTGTGGAACAGTAGAAGTTTGCGGTTTGTTCCTCGAATGTTATATGATCTTTAATTATATGTATCCTTACATTTATACGGTGTTACAATATCCTCAGGGTAGAAGATCGGTCTGACTGCTCGGAAAACTTCAATAAAGCTAGAAAGCTTATCAAACTCAACTTCAATAGTATTGCTCGCATTACTGTATGAACCGATTGAAGGTTTGTCAGACTGGTTTTTGACAGAACTGTCCCAAAATGTTAACTGTAAAACAAAATATTTAATTATCGATTTGGACAGATTTTTTTTTATATAATTAGATAAATTCATTAATATTACATGATATTCTAAGAGCCAAATGATACATGGTTTTACATCAGCAATAAAACATTGAAAACTCTGTCCAGAATGCTTTCCATTTTAAATTGAAAAATATTGTGAATTGAATATACATGTAAAAATATTTTATTTGAAGATGATGAACTATGAAAATGATATACAGATTTTTTTTAGCCATGGCCAATTTAAATTTTGAGCATTTGGACTTCTAACAGAGTTTAAGTCAACATAAGTTTTCTACAAGAACTGCCGTTACTTGATTGCTCAACCTCTCTTTTTGAAGAGAATAAGAATAGCTGAATAGTGTTAGGACAGGACCAGCTGTAAGCGAATGGCTTACGCTACACCCTGCTGTTATGATCCGATGGGTTGAAAGAAATATTAGACACAACAGACATCCGTGCCTACTCATAAATCAATTCATAAATCAACTTGTGCAACATCCATATTGGGATTCCAACCGTTGAGCACTGCAACTGAACCCGTCAGCTTTGCTTACCTCTCTACCGCGGACACTGTCAAACATATTTATTAAGAATAGACACACTATTGACTAACAGAGAAGGGTTTTTTTTTTAGTTATGAAAATGTGATATATTTATATCCAAAACTCGTCCAATTTTGATCCTTCACAAAATTCTAGAAACTATTTGCATGACGTGTTAATCAATAAGTGATGTTGTTCTTTTGAGAAAATGATAAAGTAAATGGTAAAAAAATTACACTAATTGATATTATTATATAATAAAATTACGATACTGTAACGATGCTGTAGAACTTAAATATTTGCATATAAAGATTTCAGGCTGAAAATTTCAGCTTAAAATTTATATTTTGCTGTAAACTCCAGTGTACCGATAAAATCTGTACCCGAGTACTGGAAAATAGAGTAGTAAATGAAAAGCCTTACAATGCTAAATTTTCAATGTAAGCTTTTAATTATATTTCAAAGTAAAAAAAATTCTTACAGCTAATGTTTCCAAATATGTCAAGTCAAATTTTGATGTTGATATTACCCGTGATAAACTCTCAATGAAAAGACGTCACAAAAAACCATTACCATTTTGTGCTAAAAAAAACTAAATTTGATATTGACATTGCCAAGGCATGAACCCAGATCCACAGGGATAATCTCTCACATACTATGAGACATATAGAACAGTCTGTGAACCAATATGTCGGCACTGTGGGACTCGGAGGACTCATTTAGACTAACAGTTTGGGTTCAGTGGCTTTTAAATTGATAAAAGTTTAACGATTAAGTTGAGTTTGTGATTTTCATAGATTTCAAAGTTCATTCATAGTGGATATATTATATTTGGAATGATATTTTCAAATGAACACATTTCTACTTACCCAGTTGCTTGGAAAATAAGTTCCTTCGAGTTTAGCCTGGAAGTTTGCACTGGTCGCGGCCGCGAGTGCTCGAGTTTTAGTGATAACATTAGTGAGTCTCTCTTTTCTCATCTCAGGAGATTTATCATTTTTTTTCTGATAAAAAAAAAACCGACATAAATTTAATCTATTAAATTATTAATTTAAAGTAAAAATTTATGGAATCGACATTTTTTCGAAATGTTTCGTACTTGCTCGTAAGAATGAACAATAGCATTGTATAGATCTTTCCATTCCTTTTCTGGTACAAAGTCAGCAATAAGTTCCCCAATGTAGTCAAGAGTCTTATGTAAGTTTTCACTAGATAGCAGTTGGATCTAGAAAAAGAATTGTTTCGATAAAAGTGGTCTAGTGAATGAGGTTAGCATTGTTTAAATATAAATTTAGGAAAGATTGTGGAAAATCAATTTAAATTAGAATATCCCATTTGAAATGTGACCGAGGAAACAACTTCAAAAATCCAAGAGTTACTCATTTAGACGGTGCGGTCAGTAGAAGACGAGAGACACTCCTCGCAGGCTCCACCATTTCAGTAGTAATTGAAATATTAGCACAAGAAAACTGAAAGAAATGGCAAAGTCGGACAGTCCAAATACTTGTTACTGTGGGATCATTTTAAAAACATTCACCTTCTCACGTTAATGGTGACATAGAGATTATAATTAAATTGGATATTTACAGTGACACAAATAAGACAGAATATAGCTACTTACGGATTCATCTAATGGAATCAAGAACACAAATGCATTGGATACATCGCCGACAAGTTTTGAAAATATTTCACGTACATCATTATTGGCCTTTTCAATACCTAAAAAATAACAAAAATAATGTTAATTAATTCAAGAATCTGCACAACCCAATGTTGATTGTTTTTCATATGCATACAATGGCACATCAAAATTTGCACACATAGATCGGCTCTGTGAGGTTTTTCAGCACAGACTAGGTGCTCAGAGGCTAAAAGAATTTCACTCCATTTGAACGTTCTTTTATAACATGAAATGAGAGTAATGGGCGTGTCGTGGAAGCCATACAATAAAGTGAAAAAGCAAAAACTGGTGAGACGTCAAAAATAGTTCCAACAGTCATCAGCTGAATAGATAAAATTTTAGCTAGCACTTCTGATCATTGTCTCTCAGTTCTGTTGAGCCTAATAAGCGATTCAAGTTAATTGACGCAGAACTATAAATAGCCATATTACTAAACTTACTTTCAAGAAATTTGGTGAAGGCACTGTTCATTTGCATAAAATGTTTTGAATGTCGTTCCATGAAACTGCCAACAAATGTCATAAATTCTACAACGAGATCTACCATAGGTTCCACGGCGCTAGAGGTTACATCCATTGCACGCTTTGCTGATTCATTGAGTAATGGCTGTAGGTTATGATTAAATTTAACAAAACCGTTATAAATTGCGGTCATCATTTGATTTGTCTTTACGAGGACTGCATACATGTTGTCAATTAAAGCAGACGTTACCGTCAGAAGTAGATCACTGTAAAATGAGAAAAGAACGAATTGTGTAAACAAAAAGTTTTCAAGAAATGTTAAAATTGGCATCATATTAGAAAAAAAAAATTTTGTAACGAGTTGAGAATATGCTCAATAGATTTTTTTATATTCTTCTGTTTCGTAATGTTGTAACAATTTTTCAGAAGACAAGAGCGAACAGAAGACGCCGGTCATCAATTTAGTCGGTTGGCTAGTTTTATGAAATCTCGTGGTAATTTAAGCAAATCTATCTTAACATGTATTTGAAAACAATTTTCATCTTAAACTTTGTGATGTTAATTGAAACATAAATACAATTCAATCAACTCATTCAAATCAATAATGGGTGCATTTATATATATATATATAGTCTTACACTTCCATCCCCACTAATTCAAGGAATTTGTCAGCTTTGATTTCCTTATGGATGACTCTTAACTCTTTCTTCAAGTATTGCGGTAGATCGACTCTAAGAATAGATTTCATCAAAATTGTAAACAAAGTGTTGTCTAGTTTGTGATAAATTTCATTATTCTTAGCAGCATGCTCATCTGCATGTTTTTCTATTTCCATTATGTTTGCTCCAAGGGAAACCTAGAACAAATAGTTATAAGATAACTGCTATCGAGTTTAAGCCAACCGATGCTCGGTTTTACATTAATCTGCTAGATGATCTAAGGTTCACATACTCAAGATTGCTCAAGCACAAGATGGAAAGATATTCAAACAAATAAGAGTTAATTTTATTTTATGATAATTTTAACAGGTGTTGTGAAAAATTGTATCCACAGTTTATTGTATTTTAAGCTTGTTAAATTTTTTAAGTTATAGATACATTATTTAACATCCTGTAATATATACAACGTACCATTAGCATTTTCATATTTTTGACATTTGTTTCCTTCAAAGACACGGATTCACCTTCCTTAGGCATTGTGTAGCTTATCTTGAAGAGAGGATAAGCTTTCTTGGATTCCATGAAACTTGATGAAACCTCCATTACTTCATTAGGAGTAAATACTAATTCCAGAGTGAAAGATTCTGACGGTTCTGTAATGATAATGAATAAATGTAAATCAATCACATTTGATTTATCATTCATTATAAGTTCAAAACCTCTCAAGAGTATTTCATATTCTACCCTAAGCCGGGTTGAAATTTTTAATCTATGTTTGGTCATCGCACTGTTCCATTTCTGATGGAAGATTTTATTTACACTACAGGTTATCCTAATTTGTTTTTAATGAAATACACAATAAACAAGAGTCCGTGCACTTTCAAGCACCGACATTGGTGTTTTGCCAAACAGAAACAATGAACGAAAAGGTTCATTAGAATAGCTTTCTCGTTCACCAGAACTGGGTGGTACATAAAAAATGAAGTTTAAATGTAACAGTACTCGAGACGACCATTGTCGTTATTCAAAGTTAGTATATGTTTTTATGACACAGTAAAATTAAATATTTGTGGCATAGAAAAAGTTCAATGTCATACTATGAACTAACATAATTATGTTTGAATGTGGTTGACCAACGGAAATGAACGTGGAATGAGAGAAAAGAATTCTCAATAAGTGGATTTTCAAAGCATTCCGATTCATATTTCTTTAATTATGTCGACATACTTGCCATTCGACAATTTTTCATATGAATCTCGAGATAGGAAAATATTTGAAAAATTTCACTTCAATTGTATGCTAACCGTTTGGTTACGGCGGAGCGATATATCGCTCCTACAGTTTCATGCGAAAAAGGCGGCAGAGCTAAATATCACTCCGTGTTTTGGCTTCTTGTTATAATGTCACATGCTAGTTTGTGTGAACGCTATGTTACTATTCTTGTTGTAATATGTTTGAAAAAGCATACACAAACATATTGAATGCAAAATAATATATTTTTAAATACATTTTCATATGCGGTTTATCGTGTTAAAAAAAATGTTTTCCCCGATATAATTTAAATAAGTATATGGGTTGATTTTCATCCCTTGGCCTTAATTCATTAAATCATTTTAAAGTTGTAATATCTTTGTAAAATAATTTTGGGTTGTTTTTTCATTCCATAGTCGAAATCTATAAAATCGTTTAATATATATTTTTTTATATTTTCAATATATTTTTTGTAAATATTATAAAAACTACTATTTTATCCTAATTCGTGAATGTACTTTCTTTTAGCTTTTTTACAAATAAAATATTTTGAATTTTCAAATATATTATATTTTTATTGATTAATATGCTAGGTTACGAAAAATAAATATAACTAATTTTATACAATTTATAATACTGAAATGCAACTTTCTTTATTTGAAGTTTAAAAATATTTTTTTTTGACTTTGAAATTGTATTGTAGGTATTTGAAAGTCTTTTTTTCATGGATTTATTTACTAACATATGGTAAATTATATCTTTGATATACACTTTTTTCCAAAAGTTGTAATACTAAAGATAGTCAAAATATTATTTTTTTTAGGATAATTAATGTATGGAATTTATAAAAACATCATTTGTCTTTTTCGCAAATAACTTACGAAATCGTGCCGTAACCAAAGGGTTAATTAATGCGAACATATTTTGAAACTATTTAAATTCCTATTACAGTGGGATTTCGTTCTACCATATCTTGGTCTGTCGTTTGGCCAGTTCCCAAAAACAGATGATACAGAATAATTTCCAGCACTGATTGTCAAACTTTTAACTATATTTGCTGTATTTTTCTGGTTGATTAAGTAAATTTTATACCACCTTTAGAGGGTTCACTGTCAATACTTGGTGGAAAGGCATTAATTTTATACAATATAAATGGGACACAGCCATGTCTGTGAAATAACAAACCAGCTATAACATGGCCGTGGGTGGATAATTATCATTTTTTATGATTTTGAAGATAATTCATTCTCTAATATATTTTATTAGATTTTTCTGTTTCTTTTTTATTTTGTTTCTGTGGTCTTTTGAATATTCACATTGGATCGAGAATCCACTATATTCTACTAATATTCTCTTTTCTTTACTTTCAGTTACAATGTTAGGCAGAGTTTCTGCAGATAATTATATTACTGACTTCCAAAGTCTTCATTATATTTGATCTTCAATCCATCGTTGGTGCTTATTGTTGTTTGTGATAAGTATTTCACTTTATCGTATAATACCATACTGGAATGGATTTTGAAGTCCGATGTATTTTCCTCGTAATCAATAGTATTTTTTATGTCCAACATATTTCCAGCTGGTGTTTTGATCTAACAAAAAAACAATAATTATAGAAATAATTCATTTATACAACCCTTAAAAATAAGAATAAAAATATTATACATCTGGGTTTGAATGAACAAAATCAAACAAAATTCATAAACTTTTAAATAATAAGAAAAAAAAACTTTCTTGTAAAAATATACTGATTAACCGCTAGCTGTTCACGGATTTTTTTTAAATACAATAAAAATGTAAAAAATTCCCAGATGTTATTAGAACTCAACAAAAACATTGCCATTAAAATTCATTTACCAGGAAGGTGATGGCCACATGTTAACGAATCTGTAGTTAGGATTATCAAAAACAAAAATTACCATAATGTTTGATTTAATTTGTGTATGGTATGGAAGCACACCGCACACCGGCGGGCTTATAGCGTTCTAGTGGTTAAGATTTTGGTAAATTAATTAATTACTAGCTGTAAGCCCGTTGCCCAGCAACGTGAGATTTTTGTTGCAAAGTATTTAATTTAATTTAATTTTATATTATTTTATGTTATTTTATTTTATTTTATTTTATTTTATTTTATTTTATTTTATTTTATTTTATTTTATTTTATTTTATTTTATTTTATTTTATTTTATTTTATTTTATTTTATTTTATTTTATTTTATTTTATTTTATTTTATTTTATTTTATTTTATTTTATTTTATTTTATTTTATTTTATTTTATTTTATTTTATTTTATTTTATTGTATTTTATTTTTATTTATTTTATTTTTATTAGAAATTTCGTAAATTATTTAATTTTTGGAATAATGTTTAAGTTTGCTAACAACCATTTTTCGTAGTAGCCGAAATTTCGTTTATATTTAATTTTTGGAATAATGTTCAAGTTTGCTAACAACCATTTTTCGTAGGAGCAGAAATTTCGTAAATTATTTAATATTTAGAATAATGTTCAAGTTTGCTAACAACCATTTTTCGTAGTAGCAGAAATTTCGTAAATTATTTAATTTTTGAAATAATGTTTAAGTTTGCTAACAACCATTTTTCGTAGTAGCCGAAATGTCTTAAATTATTTAATTTTTGAAATAATGTTCAAGTTTGCTAACAACCATTTTTCGTAGTAGCAGAAATTTCGTAAATTATTTAATTTTTGAAATAATGTTTAAGTTTGCTAACAACCATTTTTCGTAGGAGCAGAAATTTCGTAAATTATTTAATATTTGGAATAATGTTCAAGTTTGCTAACAACCATTTTTCGTAGGAGCAGAAATTTCGTAAATTATTTAATATTTGGAATAATGTTCAAGTTTGCTAACAACCATTTTTCGTAGGAGCAGAAATTTCGTAAATTATTTAATATTTGGAATAATGTTCAAGTTTGATAACAACCATTTTTCGTAGTAGCCGAAATTTCGTAAATGATTTAATATTTGGAATAATGTTGAAGTTTGCTAACAACCATTTTTCGTGGTAGCAGAAATTTCGTAAATTATTATATCTTGGAATAATGTTTAAGTTTGCTAACAACCATTTTTCGTAAATTATTAAATCTTTGGAATAATGTTCAAGTTTGCTAACAATCATTTTTCGTAGTACCATAAATCGACCTCGGCGCATATATCGACAGCCCTGCAAAGGTTTCAAGTGTGCAAACAAATATATTTCGTAGAAAAAGAAAAATATCTTGGAATCATTTTTTTTGAATTGGCCACACAGTATTTGACATATTCTATTTTTGAATTTTCAATACAAACAAACAATCAAAGTCAAGTTTGAAATAGTTCTTTTTTCGAATGCTTAATATATATAATCTAATTTTGTCGCATCTGAAAGTTTGCCCTTTACCTCAGCGGTAAGACGTTCCGTTCATATTGCAAAGTTCCACGTTTCGAATCCGACCCGCGGCAGAAATAAAATGTGAAATAAAGTTTAGCGTTTTTTCACATTTAAAACTATGTGCTTCTTCAGCGTAATGAAAAAATACTTCTAGTATGAATAAAAAAAATGTCGACAGTCGGGCTAGGGATGAGGAGGGGGAGGGGAAATCGGTGACAATCATATAGAAGATGGATGACACTGAACAAAATCTGTCAAATCAGCTCCTAGCCCTATAATTATAGCTTTAAAAAATCGAATCAGTTCATTTGATTATTTAAAAAACTTTCGTAGCCATGCAAATTTTGAAATAAAGTTCTCTCAATATTAATTACGATGCTTTAGTTCTAAGCCAGGAAATTTGAATTTTGTATATAAAAAGACGTCCATTCCAATTGGCCGAAAAATGTGATGTTCAAAATATGTTCAAAATAAATCGCTATCATTGGGCGAAGTGGACATCAGTACGCACACATTTGTGAAAAGTAAAAAGTGAAAAGTGAAAACTTATTTTATCGGCTATTAATATATAGATTGTATCATCTCTATATATATAAAAATCTCGTGTCACAATGTTTGTGGTTGAACTCCTCCGAAACGGCTTGATCGATTTTTATGATTTTTTAAATGTATATTTTTTAGATATGAGAACAGGTTGTAAAGTATATTTCATACCGCCAGGTGAAGGGTGTCCCTATTCAGATTTTCAGATATTTTTGACGTCCGTTGTTCTTATTTCAAACAGAACGAAATTATTTATGTTGTTGAAAGACAGATGGCGCTACGTGTGCCTCATCGCAAGATGCGTCGCGTCATTTTGACATTTCATACGGCATTTGTTTTATATCAACGCAGTGCGTGTAAAATTTTGTATGATTTATTTTAATTTATCTCTTGTGTGCGTGTATTACTGTGAACAATGCCAGCAAGACGCAAGGGGGCCGATTTGGGCCGTCGAACGAACATGTCCATCCAAATGCTACAAGATCCATCCGCTGACACATTCTCGAACTAATTGTTAAATATCAGCGATGGAAAAGTTGCTGTCTATGAAAATACTGGATGCATAAAATTGCCCACTAATTTCTGCACAATCTTTGATTCGCAAAATACTCTCATTGACCGCATATTTCCCGATGTACGCACACAATACATAAATCATGCGTGGTTGGCAGAAAGAACCATTTTGGCAGCAAACAATGTGGACGTCAGCGATTTAAACTTCAAAATACAGCAGTCGTTGCCAGACGACTTGGTATCATACGAATCGATCGATACAGTTTGCGATGCCAACGAAGCTCTAAATTATCCAACAGAGTTTTTGAACTCGCTGGATTTGCCAGGCATGTCACCACATCTTTTACGACTGAAAGTTAATCTCCGGTTATTTTACTTTGGAATTTGATCCTACCACGGCTGTGCAATGGCACGACATTGGTCATTAAAAAATTTATGAAAAACATTATCGAAGCCACCATTTTGAATGGCAAATTCCGAGCCGAAAATGTTTTGCTGCCACAAATTCTAATGATTCTCACAGACGTGCCAATTGAATTCAAATGCCTTCAATTTCCTATTAGATTGGCATTCGCAATGAAAATCAATAAGTCGCAAGGCCAAACGATGTCTGTTTGCAGCTTAGATTTGGGCACACCATGTTTTTCACATGAACAATTATACGTGGCATGTTCTCGCATGGGCAAAACAATCGAGCTTATTTGTGTTGGTTAAAGACGGACTGACAAAATATCGCACACTCAATTGCTCTTTGAGATTAATATTGATTTTCTTTATTTCATTTTCCTACTAAAATATATTACTTTTTTTTTATTTACATTTAACTTTCAAGAGATCAAACATTGAATATGTCCGTTACTTTAATGAAATACATTGAATTGCGAAAATGAATGGTTGGTGTTTTTTGTTTTTATCGGCGGTCATCGTCTACAGCGCTCCATTCCTCTTTCTATCATTGATCCCATCCCCACACACTTACAATACATTCGTTATTTTTTACTTAACAATCAAAATATTCACTAGAAATAATTTATATAATAATTTTATGTTTGAAATTACCATTAGTCACCACTTTAGCTGGTGACTAATTACTCTTTAATGATCTTTGTAATTAAATGATAGAGGTGCTAAACATTTAAATTAGTGTTGGCTTAGAGTCACTCATTCAGTATTTAGTACTCATTTGTACTGTAATTTGTAAATTATTTTCAATGCCAGTTGTTTATAACACTTTTTTATTTCAATTTGTTTTGTATAAATAACACTGATAAATTCTGTTTCTTATCAGTTGATAATGCTCGCCATGAGCGAAACCGGTCCTGATCTTGATAAATAAAATTTGAAATAAGTACAAAGGAATATTGTGTTTTTCTTTCCCATCTATAAAATGATACATTTCTATTTCATGCTATATTTAGGGTACTTTATTTATAATTTGGCAATGATTATTTGAACAGCAAATCTGTTTTGGTACTTAAAAAGAAGTAATTCATTATGTGTATTCTTATATTTTTAGTGCACACTTTATTATTATCGAAAAGTAAAATGTTTACGCTTACATAAAATTTCTGAGTCGCAGTGTCGGTAAGAATGAGGAGTGTATTTTCTACTTCGTCATTTTCTACTTTATATTTGGAGTGACATTGCAATTTCATTGAGTTGTAATCGGCAACCATCAATTCTCCATACACGTTGTACATGAAATTATTTCCCTATAAAGAAAATCATTAATATGAAATGCGTTGCTTACATATGTCTAAACACAGTTGAGAAATAATTGTTTGGTATAATTTTCAGCATAATTAGATTATTTGGTTATATTTGAGTAAAAATAAAAAAGATTCATTGAATTACGACTTCAAATGTAGACACTGTAAATATTTTTTCACAAATTTGCAAAAAAGCCCGCAGATAAAGTTTTTTTGTAACATACCCCAGAATGAAGTCAATGTCCATAAATATAAAGTAAATTATTTTAACTACCTTGCTAGCGAGCACTGCGTTGAAATTGTAATGGATATTGTCTTCTTCACTTTTCGGTGTAATGTTGGCTTTGATCACAATTTTTTTTTCCTTTTTGTCAAAAATGTCAATATTCGCAGCAAAGTTTGACGCTAGATTGTCTAAGTTAACCTTACACTGTGTATCGTATTGTATTTCCTAGAAAGACAAACAAAAAAGAAGCTTTTCGTACATTATCTGGTTAAAAAAGTGGACTCAAATGTAAATATAACACTAACTGAAAAATAAATAAATAATTTAGGAAAAGGATAGGAATGTGAAACTTCGTAAATAAGCAAACATAGGAACAGGTTGGGATCAATTCATGTATGAATGAAATAGTCCAAATACATTATTGTGCAACCGCAAATACCAAAGGTTTGTGAACTTATTGTGACCGTGATATAAATGACTGATTCAGCAAAACTATGTATGTATATAACACAGACTAATAATTTTCAAAAATGATTAACACGCTTCGGTTGAAATATTCACGAAATAAGTTGTGTACCTTTCCAGTTCAATTCTCTCGATTCTTGTTGATCTCATTTAGGTCTTTATTTTTTTCGTTTACAAATTTTATTTTTATCTCTTCAGTCGAAATTTCAAATTTTATCTCTTCCATTAAAATTTTTTCATTAATCTTTTGCCCGCCGTAGAAAAAAAATACGTCGTTACCTAGCACGCTTGCTATAATTTAATTAGGTATTGACGAGATAACTCGTCTCTGGCGTGTTGAGCATGAAAAGTTTGACGAGATGTCTCATCTGTGGCAGCCATCCAGTTAAGAAATGATTGAAAATCGGAAAGATGTGAGTGGTACTGTTGTGGGTTGAAGTAAGCCATCAGGTATAGTTAAAATATTCGACCATCAGAAAAAAAAACAATATAGATGTAAAAATAGTGTACGAGATATCGCACAAAGTGTGCATTACTACATCTTGTGTGATATTTATGACTAAAGCAGATATTAAAATATCAACAACACACTGTATATAATTAAAAATAATTACATAATTCATATTCTTCACATACCTTTGGTGCTCCCGGGTAGATTAAATACCCTTCTGACTTGGCGGAAATATCACTGTCTTCGGTAAATGTCAAACTGGCTGAACTTTTGTAGTGGATCTTAGATTTGGAATCACTTTTGTTTAAGTACAAAATTAATTCAGCCGAATAGGCGTCGCTCAGATCACTATCTATTGACATGGTCGTTGTCTCCAAGTAGATGACTCGACTCGGAAGAGTGACTGACATGTATGTCTTGTAATCTGTTAAGAGTGTATAAGACAAAATCAAATGTAAATAACAGAAATCTTAAATTTATTGTGCATCATTTTCATTTGAGCCGACTGTAGTCACAGTGGTGTAAGCCGCATTTTGGTTGTTTGTGAAACAAGTTTTAATTAGGAAAGGATTAAATAAATTCGAGAATATTAAATTGAGGTATAATCTGACCCCCTTCTTATGTTAAAGAAACTGAAAATATGTATACAAAAAAGTTCCCATTGTCGCATTAGAACAAAACTTATGCCATTTTATGTATTAAATTTGCAGATACCAAAACCAATTCAGAATGTATCTGTATTTGTTTATAAAATAAAAAGGGTGGCGCTAAGTTTCCTTTTCTTAATATTAAGCATATGAACATAGAACTAGGATGCCACTGCCCAATGCAATTTAAATAGTTGAAAACAATTTTAATGCATAAAAATGTTTGCAATAATCTCACAGTATTGATATTTTGTCTATCATAATATTATAAATGTTTATTAAGTTTTGTATGATCGTATCGCAATTTTATTATACTTTTAAAAAGACTTTATCCTTTGAATATAAAATAAAATTCGAATGAACGAGTACTCACCGTTAACTGGTTTTGTGGCGACCGCTTCAAACTGATATTTGACATCATTTCTAATTTTCTTCATGTCAATTGCATAGATAGGTAACTCTCCGGGCACAGTCACAATTCGAGACTTTAAGTCTATCTGTGTTGGGAAACCGAGTTTCTTAAGATCCAATTCCATTTCAAAAACTTCTGTAACATCTCCGACTATTTCATCCCCTGCAAATGAATGGGAAATCAAAATTATTCCTTTAAAAACAATAAATAATAAAAATCAATTGACGATAGTTAATCATGTTGGATAATAGTTCTGAAGATGACGTGAAGCCGAAATAGCTGTCAGCTATTTTGCAAGTAATATGATTGTGAGAATAACTATTTTGTTATTTTGAGATGACGACAATCCAATCTATAAAAGTGAAATATATTATTTTTTAATTTGTAAAAAATCAGTTGGAGGAAATATTTTTTGATGTTAAGAATTGATCAAATGATTTCAAATATTTTATTGTATGTTTCAGCCGTTCGCTACACTGTGGGCTATTTTTCATATTTGTTGTATATAGCCTTAAAACTTACATTGAAACTTCAATACTACGTGCATGAATGGACTGACAAGAAAATGAAAATTAAAAAATAAATATTCATTCAAAAAATCTCACCTGTCGGTGTGGTAAATATTTTTAGGTTGTTTACATAAGAATCTTTCAATTGAAGGTTTCACCTTGTATCTCTTATATGCTAGTAATAATTTTATAAGCCCTCAATAATTTAGAATGAATTTTAGATATTTAAAACGATTACAATATTAAGATGAAGCAGTAATTGCACTCAAATAGCAGAACAATGTAAAATCAGGGTTAGTTAGGTTAGGATAGGGAGAATTCTTGGAATATTCTTTATTATGTTACAGATTAAATGTATGTTGTGTGGTTCTCTACATACCCTTTTTGACATCTGAGTTAAACCTTACACGGGCACAGTCGTTTTCTGCTTCGCAATAACTTATAGAAAGCAAACTTATCTGCTTTGAATTTGTGTTGTTGAATGTAAATGAAGTATCTCCAATGGAGGAACGCATCGATACCTGGTTGAAGGATATGGTTAGTTTAATCAATTTATTTTGCAGTACACAAATGGAGGCAATATGTCAAATATTCCATAAAATCAATATTTGGAAAGTATTAGTATTAGTATACTCGCAAATTACTTTTGCATTTTCTGAAACGAGAGAAAGTCAGACTGCAGAATATATGAAATTATTTTTTATTGATGAAAATAAGTAAAAAAAGTATTTGGTTTTGATTGGTGAATCGTTGCCAAAAATAGCCATCTCATTCCTAGGTATTTTATGGTAAGTTTTTTTGTTTCCATTTCATATTCTAATTCTAACCATTCATTTTTATTTTTTTTTAACTATGTCCGCTCCCAACGCTGAGCATATGGACTCCTAATGGAGTTTATCTCTACAGAAGTGTTTCTACGAGAACTGCTTGTTACTCAGTTACTCAACCTCTCTTTTTCCAAAGAGAGTAGGGATAGAAGGATAGGGCTAGGACAGGATTAGTGGTAAGCTAATCGCTCTCGATAAGCCCTGTTCATAGGATAGGATGGGTGAGAGGGGGGAATTCAAGACATCACATACATCCATGCCTTTGAACAGAAATTCAATTTATAAAACTGTCTGTACCGGGATTTGAACCTGGGCCCTCTGTAGCCGAAGCCAACAACGTTGACCACTCGACCACACAGGCGGCAATTATAGACATACATTTTAGTGATATTATTTCACTATAGATAGACAATAGATGCTGCCTACAAAAAATACTTATTTTTTAAATGACAGTAAAATCCTTTATTTATTATGTGTTGTAATATCCTTACCGAAGATTCCTTTCCATCTCGATTTATACTTTCCTCTTTGAAATATTCAAGATGAGCTTGTTTCTCTACTCCTCTGATTGTGATTTTTCCTTCTCCTTTAACAATAAGTCCTAAGTTTGTTTTGGAGCCCAACATTTTCATTCTAAAAATCACATGGCTTCTTTATAGATCTGACAATATCAATATAACTGTCAAAATAACTAACTATAGCATAAAATGTAAAATTTTCAAAGGAGGCAATTATTTTCAAACCCGTCTCCAGGGCCGGCTCTAAGAATGATCAGTGGGGCGCAGATTGGTGGATCGCTCCAGAATTAAATACATGCCATTTGACCGCTGAAGGCGCAAGAATCCACAGGCCGGCCCTGCCCGTCTCATTCCAATATTGTTGAAACATGAACCATGAATGTAATTTAGTAAAAAAAATAAAAATTGATTTTTAGAAATCAGCTGTACTTGATTAAAATTAAAACCAAATGTCATTTGTTCAACGTTTCCATTTTACCAGTACTGCTTCACGGTAGCGAATCATGGCATCTGATAAAGACTCAGAAAAACCGTATACTAAGCTTTAATAGATGCTTGCATCGGATAATGGGTGTGAGGTGGTTTGATTTTGTGAGGAATTCAGAGATTAGGGAACGTACAAGACAGCGCCCCGTCACATCAGTGGCTATGGAGAGACGTTGGAACTGACTGGGTCAAGTGCTGCATATGCCTCTCCTTTGGACTGGTCTGATTCTGGCGTCCCGTATGACCATAGGGTACTACTCGTAGGATGTACTCGGCAGAACTGAGGGATGCTGACATATCCTGGGAGGGAGCAAAGCAATTGGCGGGTGACAGGGAAACATGGAGGTGCCGCGTGAGGGCCATATGCTTCACAAAGATAGCAAATATGGTTAAAGAAGAAGTAATATTTATGTATTTAATAAACCCTTACAATGCACTGGCAATGGGTTTCCCATTTTCTTTAGCTTCAAACTGAATTTCCTTCCAATCACCCACTTTTGGTGAGTTACTGCTTCCTGTGAAATCGACTCGCTTCAAATGCAGCTTGGGGCAATCGATATATCCTTTAACATCAATGTCGTTGTAAGACTTCTCCACTGTGCTGAGTATGAAATCTAAGTTGAAGTCTCCAAAGTTTTCTAAAGTTGTGTGCCCTTGATACCTTTTTTCGGGCAATTTTGAAGAACGCGCATAGAATCTGTTACAATTGAATAAAGTATATAAAACACAAATTAATCATGAGTTCTTAAAGTTTGACAATTCGCATTCATTCATTGTCGCAACATGTTTTTTTTTTTAATTTGGAAAATCTCTTGTTTTATTTTGAATCATGATTTGACATTAAACAAATATTTCATGAATTACTATGTGATCTGAGTATTTCGGTGCAGTTTCTTTTTGCTCTGAGTTGGCGGTCGGGAACGGGATAAAAGCTTTTATTATTTTAAATCTTAGACCTTTAAGAATAAATGACGTAAAAAAATCATTTTGTTGAATACCTCCATTAGAAGGACATGTGGTCCACATTGAGAGCGGAATGTGATGTTTCAACATACATTTTAAGACATTGATTTAATTGGTCTCTTTAGGCACTTAAGAATTGTTTTTATTTTGGCATATTCAACTCATTTAAAATTTGATGCCCTCTTCCTCTTTTACACAGTATTAATGTTTATTTGTGGCATAATCTATTTAATAATTGAAATTGATTTACCGCATAGGCTTGGAGTTGGGATAAGATGCTTTTACATCAATCATTGATGTCGCTTCTTCATTGTAATCAACATTGACAGATGAATAGTATTTTTTTCCATCAATATCTAGGTCAATTGAATTCATAAATTTATTTTGAGACTCCATCTGAAATTGTAAGAAAAATTCACCAGTTGATAACAATTATTATAATTAAGTTAACTAGCTGTATGCCCGTTGACCTCAACGGGGGGATTTTGTTGCATTTTTAAGTAGTCAGAAAATTTACTGGCGTGAAAAATAAATTACAAAACTATTTATTGAATAAGCCAGAAATTCTAAAAGTAAAAGAAATATATTTCGGGGCATATATCGACAACCCTGCCCTGCAGTATTTAAATTGTATATAATATAAATTTTAGAATAATTGAAATGTTTAAGCTTGCTAACAAATATATTTCGTAGAAGAAGAAATATACCGCAGGACATATATCGACAGCCCTGCAGTATTTAAATTGTAAATTATTTAACTTTTGGAATAATGTTTAAGTTTGCTGACAATCCTTTTTCGTAGGAGCAGAAATAGACCTCGGGGCATATATCGACAGCCCTGCAGTATTTAAATTGTAAATTATTTAATTTAAATTCATGTTGGGCACAATCATACGGATGGACGGACGGCCGGACGGACATTATCGACTATTAATGTATAGAATGTATAGATTAATTAAAAAGGAAACTACCTTTAATTTGCACTGCTTGGTTGTAATGAGTCACTATTCAAATAGTCACTGAAATGTTACCTGCAGAGCAGGTATTACTCATAGGGATAGAAGAGGGCAGAATAAGAGAGCTGGCCTTGTAGCCATATTGCTTTTAACTTATGACTTTTTAGTTGTTAACTGTTATTTTTGTGTTTATTTTTCTCCTTACTGTGTATTTGCAGATAGCTTTGACAGTCCTCGCTCCTTTATTGCTCGGTAGGATCAGAGTGCTCACGTATTCTCCGTGAGCTGGTTCTTCAATATCACTGTAGCCATTCATAGAGTATGTCAATATTTGTCCATTAGCCTTCATTATAACATCGAGGGTTAAATCTTTCTTATCACCTGAAATGAATACAACAAAAAACTGAAATTTACTGGTCGGTCTCAATTTATTCATTGTGCGTATGAATCCAATTTATCAGTATTTGTGTACTTCAAGGTTGCGTATGTTTCATAATTTGCTTTTGTCCCAAAATAACCAAAAAATGTTTTTTGTGTCTTTTGTAAAATTTATTATGTGTGGGTCACGTCCTTTTTCCTTTCCACAGTCGATATGTATCTGTTTATATGAAAAAAAAAATTTTTAGAGCCAATTTATCAAATTTTATGAAAGTAATATTTTTTTTACAATTTCTTTATATGGGTAAATTAATGGAACCAATGTATCGCGTAAAAAGAGGATTGGGTGTATGAGATTTTAGTACAATTTATTTCAGCTTACTTGTAGAGTTATCAATGTTCTTCCAATCCATTTCCACGGATAAAGGTTGACGTCCAGGGAACTCAGTGGCAAACTTTGCGGAGATCATTCCATCATCGCTTCCTGCATTATTCAATTCGTACACATAGCTGTCTGAGTTCACATCGATTTTGATAAGCGATCCAAAGCCATAGGATTTCATCTAAAAACGGTTTGTTAATGATAAGTCTCGGTATTTGTGCGGAAAAGTTAGTGATACGAAGCAGGAAAATTCCCAGGTTTTTTGCGGGCTTAAGCCAGGAAAATTGGGTGAAAAACACTTTGGGAAAATTAAGAAGTATTATGTAAGTATCAAACTGATATTAACTATTTTATTTATAATTTTTAGCAGTCGGTAACACTTATTTAAAAAGCGAGATATGTATTATTTACTCTATCCAAAAATTACAGTTAAATTTGAATGGTATGATGTTATGAAGAGATGAATGTTATCATATTACTCTATGACAAAGACTTGTCTATGAGTTTGACCAGTGACATCTAGGTTTACTTGATTCCGAAACAAAATGACACTCATCATGAGAATCACACATATTTATGTGAGCATATGGACATTGGCATGTTGAAAAAATGATGAAAAATATCATTTATGCTAATTTGTTTTAATATTGTGCATTTTCCCTGTTTTTTTCCAATTTTCCAGGTTTATTCCCAAGTTTTTAACGGTAGAGGACAAAATGTGAATCTTTTAGATTCTCTAACTCGGTTTTCTGTCTAAGGGAAGGAAATCCCTGAGATAAAAACAAGTTTTATCCAATCTGTAGAGACCTCGTGGCCAATGTCCCATCCCTCTAAGCCAGCGGTTTTCAAACCGGTTGAAGAAGTATTTGATAGTATATTTAATTGTACTTACATCAGTGTATTTGCTGGAGGCATTATATGATGCCTGTGATGATAAAGCAAGGGTGCGTAAGTTTTCATTTGGAAGATTGATTGTCATGTCTACGGTGTTAGAGTAACTGAAAAGTACATGAAAGTATGCTGTCAGGACAAAATTCATTATATGGCTTTTTTATCCATGTCCGCTCCCGATGTGGAGCATATGGTTTCCTAATGGAGGTATCGCAACAGCTTTTTTTTCTTCGAGTACTGTCTGGTAGAAGGCTAAGGCTTGGACAGGACTAGTGGTTAGCTAATGGCTCTCGCTACACCCAACTATTTAAGGAGGGTGCCATAGGACCTGACATATGGCTCAAGGTGCTATAACTAGGCTTACCATAATACTTAATAAAAAAGTGGGTTTACCGGAACATTGAATAAGTGTGTTGAACATTAAAAAAAAAAAAACTTCCTTTGCGAATATTTAGAAATTATTAGACATGATATTCAACAATATTTTTAGTCAAATGATGAAAAAAATACAAAAATAATGAAGTGGTGGCAGACTCGTCATCTTTCTTGCATTATGTATATTATTCATATTATATTCACTGTAGAAAATATTCTACATACAGTAGCAGAACTTCCAAGAAGGTAACGATAATATTCTACCAGATTATTTATCAGGCAGGTCTCGGGAAGGTCAATGTTAAATTAAGATTATTTAAATTTAAATTTGAGATCATCGAAAACATGGGTGTTTGTAATGTCTACAAAATTTCGTCAAATGAGCGAAATGTTCTTTTGTCAGCACATTTTCAAAAAACTTGACAAAACCAGTATATTACAATAAAAAATGAGATGTATGGTCAGTCTGGCTATAAGTGCTCCTAAAGTAGCAGAAGACCCAAAGCAAAATATTTTCTAAGTGAGAATGATGATGCGACGTCCGCTTTGACATACTTAACAAAAGGATGGGAGCAATTTTATTGAAACAAAGCAGGCGGCCTGTAGCTGAGCGGTCGACGTCACTGTCTTGGGCTTGAATTTCACTATGGATACTTTAATAGATTTTTTAATTCATTGATGGACTTTTGCTCATCGTCATAGATGATGTCAAAACTGTATCCCAATTATCCTTAAAACCGCGGATAGTAAGAGATATAAGCTAACTGGTAGTCCCGTTCAAGGCTGATTCTTTATCTTTACTCTCTTTGAAGACCAGAGGTTGAGCAGCATAGTAAAAAGAATCTTTTCCAGATTATGAATATTCAAAAAAGTAAATAGTACAAGCAGGAATTACTTGCTTAATTACAATTTAAAAGTGATTGCTTCAGATGAACGATAAATATTTAAACATAACTTACAGTTGTTCCTCATCCAAGTCCATTTCGTACCTTCCTTTCAAATCAAAAGAAGTGACGGTGTCATAATTTCCATTTGAATTATAGTTCATGTCAAACTGTTCATCTACATAATAATGGTAGTCACTCCAAAAGTAGTATTTCCATTTTTTGCTGACCAGGGACCCTGACACGGCGGTCTAAAAGTGTGGAATAGAGCAAAAATATAAAATGTGTATTGTATGCTGAAATATGTGTGGTACAAGTAAATTTTATTTTAGTAATATGATGTATAGATTTAATCAAAACAGGTTGGTGTCATTGTTTACTATCTGGACAATGGGCCAAGGATTTTTTTTGCCAATATGCATAAATAATTGTCAGGAGAAAGAACATCCGATCATCAAATACGATTCCGCAATGATCCATAATTTTATTACAGAAATGGACAGTTGTGCGTTCAAAAAATAACTGTGAGGATGGTGAAAGTGTAGGTACATGGTTAAATTAAAAAAATGATTATTATAACAAAACTAAGAAATGATTGTTAAAATTTGAACACAAAACATTAAATCGTTACGCAAAGAATGCAGGATTAGCGGTTAACATGAAAGTTTTTCGGAAAAAACATTTGGGGTCTATCCAGTGGCGGAATACTCCAAGTGTATTAGGCGCGCGCTTGGGGCATCAAATATAACTTATATTATTTGTAACCTGTACACTTTAAATTCTGATATCAATATTCCTTTTAATTCAACATTAAATTTTGGAATGCTTTTGTGCTATCCGAAAAACAGGGCCTCACAATTTTACCGTGCATGGGGCCTCTCAAGTGCCTAATTTGCCACCGGGCCTGTCATTTTGACTTGGGTATGTATAGACAAAAAACCTAATTCAAAATATTAGTAATATGAATGTGTAACTCAGTTTTCGTTATTCTACTTATGTTATTGACTGTTTGAATGTTTAAAAGTATGACCAAAACAATATAATACTTAATATTTTTCTACAATACACACTTCAAATTTAAGTTGCTGTCTGTATTCTTCATTGCCGCTCATCATTTCTAAAAAGTATGCGGCATTTTCACCACTTTCTTTTACAAATTCAGTTTTGAGTGTTGCTGTTCCTGTATTGTATGATTCTTTGTAATTTATCAAATCCGCTTGAATCGTGAGCTTTTTGGGCAGTCCTGTCGCCCCGTCAATTCTCTGCAGCACCAGTTCATACGTGTCGTTTACATTCTAAAATTACAATATGAATATCGATATTATTTTAATAATTATTGAATTATTGGACTCTGCAAAATATGCTTAAAATCCTCATAACCAGAACTAAATATATAATAATATGGCAGGGAGGTAATGACAAATTCTAAGCCAGTATTTTTCAACCTGTGGTCCGCAGACCGGCACCGATCCGCAAGAGTTTATTGCTGGTCCCCGAATAGTCATAAGTTGAGAACTGACTTTAAGTAAATATGTGTACCTGGTTGACGCCGGTCTGCAGATATTAAAAGGTTGAATAACACTTTTCTAAGCTACTCTTGTAGGGTAACGGTCATTGTAATTTTCACCACCACCCGCCCGCCACGGCCATATGTTTGGTACAAGAGCAGACGCTACCTGGTTGGACTGACATGAGTAACTCTTACCGCTCAGAGAACATTAAAAGAAAATTTCAGAGGATGTGGTCAACATCCTATATGTACACGTTGGCCAAGCCCGAAGATCTTGGTCAGAAAGAGGTTGAAAAAACCAGAATCAGGTTAAAGATTTATTAAGTTATTATTTTTACCATCTATTACCCTTTGAGTGATGACAGCTCAGTTACCGCTTTGTTTTGTCAACTTTAAATTATTATTATTTCTTTAAATGTTAGTGGGTGTATCAGCGATTTTTGGGAATCATATTATTTTTATTATTTCCCTGAAATTTTTGGAAAAGGGTAAAAACAATATTTGAAAACGAATCTCATACCATACATCGATCATAAAAATCCATTTCTATTTGATTCCCTTCCTGGAATTAACGTCAATACAACCACATGAAAAATTAAATAAATTGCCCCCGTATAGACTCCATAAAGACCAAGGCCTGAATTTTGAAGTGAAGATTTTATTTACAATTTTTGTAAAAATTTTCAAAATAAAAAGAATCAATACCATAGAAAATGACTCAATACTTAAAGGAGTAAATGTATCTCTTTTCTGAAAGCATGGCAGGAGTTCGAAAATTGACGGAGGTTGGGAACTTATGACTTCAAACAATATTTTACTAACCGACTCTCTAATTTTATGTTCATTGAAGAGTGTTTTATAAGCATTTTTATGAGGATCCAGAAAGTCCAGCTCAAAGTAGATCTTCTCATCAAACATGTCTCCAGATTTTTTCCCTAGCATTTTTAGCATGGCTTCTTTTTGGTGGAAGTAGAATGACGTTCTGTAACAAATGTTAAAGCATAGGTGTTAAATATATTTACGAATGTTTAGAACTGAACAACGATTAGAACTTATAGCAAAATATATTTGAGGGGAAGGGATTGCAATCGAAAACCTGACAAGTAGCCTTCTTAGTATTTGTTTATGAAAGACATTCACTTCACTAGTAATGAAAAGGTGCTGACGATACTTTGACAAATAATCATTTTAGTGGACCGGGGGACTAAAAGTCGGCAGTGACCCCCGCACGCACCAGTAGGCATATTCTTAGAAAAATAAAGTAGGTGTTGATCGAACTGATGTCAATTTGCATAGCATTTATGCGTTCTAATTGATTGGAAAAGATGTGAACAAGTTTGATATAAATTTATTATGATGGGTGTTATTTTGACATGTCATCAGATGAAAATTCCCATAGAGCACGCATTTAACATTACACTATCTTACTCTGAAAATGTTCTGTTTTTTTAATGAATCTACATATTTTCTTTTAAAATTCGAAATATCAGTCAAAATTTGAAATGCTCATTTATCAAATTACGGTTAAGTGCAATTAAAACATATTCAAAGCAAGTAAATGATTTTATGAGTAAGCAATTATACCCTTTTCCCATATATATTAGATAAGAAATAAGCCTGTTTTGTCAACTAATCTGGATTTCGTTTGTTGATATTATGAAAAGATAATTGGTAATCGAATTGTGCTAGCTCTTACCTGGATTCAAAGTAGTCGACAAACTCTTCATCAAATGAGTTACTTGACTCAATCTTGTAAAATTGGGACTTGTCTCTCATGTAATCCGTGTACAACGTAAGCACTCCAGTAAAATTATTTTCATTCTTTGTACCATTGAGCTCAAACTGCAAAACTTTGTCCACCTATAAGGAATCGAAAATTGTCCGAAAGATATTAATTGGAGATAATTATAAATTTTCTCCGCCCAAAATAATATTTGGGAAAATAAGAGCACAATCTTGATACCGGCGAGTCCAGCTAGTATAGCTTGTTAACCCATAACTCAGAAAGAGAAGAATGCAGTGAGCTGAAAATAGTCACAGGCATCTTTTTGGTGACAGAATAGTCACCTGACTGAATTGATAAAACCATTTCTGAGAAGTATGTCCCAAATAGAGTAAAGATCCTTTTTTATGACTGCAAAAACTTAATTAAAACTAATAAGAATTTTTGGTGCTCTCTGTCTAATTGATACACATTTCTATTTACTCGTGCATGTAAGTCACATGCTTTTAATCACTTTTAGGGTGTTCACTGTCAATACTTGGTGGAAAGGCATTATATTAATAAAAACACAATAATCCTTTGTACTTCATTCCACTTTATTTAATATGTCAGGACCGGTTTCGCTCATTGCGAGCATTGTCAACTGATAAGAAATATAATTTAACAATCCTATTTATACAAAATTAAAAAGTTATACACAACAATTGGCATTGAAAAGAAATTGCCAATTACATTAAAGTGATTCTAAAATAACACAAAATTAAAATGTTCAACACATCTAACATATAATTAAAAAGTCATCCCAGATTAATTTCAATTTTGTATAAATAGCATTGTTAAATTATATTTCTTATCAGTTGACAATGCTCGCAATGAGCGAAACCGGTCCTGACATATTAAATAAAGTGGAATGAAGTACAAAGGATTATTGTGTTTTTATTAACATGCTTTTAACACATTGATATTCGTATATCTCCAACGAGGCACTCTGACAAAAGCGCCACAACCAAAGTGCCAAGCCAAATGCGCCATGACAAAAGCGCCGACAGAAAATAAAATAAATATAAACAAGTCCTTTTTTGTTTTTTGAATTGTTTATTGATAAAAACAATCTCACAATTTTTTCAAATCGAGACGACCAACGGCAAATAAGCAAAATAACATCTGGTAACGCGGCCGCTTTCTAAAATTTAGTAACATGAAGCAATTTCTTGGAAATGGTATTTAGACATAGTTCAAGTACCAAGCGCTTGAAGGAGCTACCTCACGGACGTTTTGATGCGAGACGCCACCACCTCCCTTAAAAACACAATAATACGCCCGCCCCCCTCTTTTCTCCTCCCCCGCTTAGTTGCCAATTATTGACTTTAAAATATAGTATTCGATGACTTCTTTTTGGACATCGTGAGCTCAAGGTCTTGTGGAATCCCTGGGGGCCTCCCAGATCACGCCGACCCTTAGTAAATACAGACTTGGTAAGAATCTCTCATCAGTAATAAATAAATTAAAACTAAATACCACTATCTCCAATTTCGTCGGCAGGGATCTGGAGAGGGCCCCGGGATCCGTAAGATATAACTTGTGAACATCTTATTAGACATTTGAGAATTAGTCATAAGTGTAAATAATTTAACTGGTAATAATCGATTCCTTACGAGTAAACACGCGGTGATGAAACTTTCAATTTGATATATCTCTTAATGTAACCTGAAGACTATTTTTGTTGTCGTTTCACTTTGTTTAACTAAATTTAGAAATGTGTAATATTATGTGTAAGTGATAATTTTGTATTTCCCTGTTACAATATTGTGTTGTTAATAAACCTTGGCCTTTGTGTAACGGATTTTGATCTTTGCAAAATTTGAACTACCTTTTTCCTCTATTCCTATCTTAGGTGAACCTACAGGAAAGTTAATTTTCCTACCACTTTTCACGCGGGGAAAAAAGGGCGTGTCATTTTGCATAGACTTATACCTGAGTTTTCTAATGGAATGCCTGAAATATTCGATATCTGAAAAATTACGATAACGAGACGTAAAGTTTACTTACAGTTTATAATTTGTGATTCTGTTTATTTGTACTGTGTATAAGTACCAGTGGAGTAGAAAGGGGTCCCGCCGCCCAGAGGATTTCTTGAATTTGCCCTCCCCCCAATAATTCCTCCACTTTTTTTTTATTACTTATATTTTTTAGCTATGAGATTATACTACAGGTGGCTAAATTTTTTTTATTCATAAATATAATTTCTCTTAAAATATTGTATTGTATTTTGTTATTTTTTTTCTTTTGAACTTTTTTTAATGTGTCAAAAAAATATTAGTCAATTTTCCTTTTTATTATGTTTGGAGGAAAAGTGGCAAATAATTGCTTTTATTATAAGTATTCATTTTACAAATAAGTAAACAAATTTAAAGTTGTAAGTTAATTCATAACAAAAGATACCAGATTTTATTTTGTAAACATAACATTTGATTTTCTGGCTTTTCTCTTCACAAAATCGTTAGTAACGTTATCAACATCTATTTTATATGACGGTTAAGTTTTCTTAAAAACATTGTAGCAGAGTTGGAGTCGTTACCGTAGTCAGAAAAAACTAACGACCCCGACTGTTTTTTTAATTTATTTTTCATTGTAGAGATCGCCAAAGTCAAAAGCCACTGGTCAGTCTGGTATGAATGTAAATTAAATAAGAAAGAAATCTTTTAAATAAATTGCAAAAGTTTAAGAGTAAATAAGAGTATTTCAATTTTCCTTAACATCTCTGTTTGCTTATCAGGAACAGCGACAAAATTTTTAATTATTCCCAAGCAATGTCATCATGATCTTGTTTTTAGTGTTTTACAAAACATAATCATGCGAGGAAAGAAGGGTGAATTAATTATCACTTGCATTGATTCTATATACGATACAATTTTTTTTTATTACCTCTAAAGTTTTTTTCTATTTCTTAAAAACGTGACCCCCGAAAAGTTCTGCTTAATCAGTAACTCACAAAGCACAAATTAGACGAAAGAAAGCATAATATTGAAATAAAACTCGCATTGATTCTATATCTAAAACAATTTGTATTTGATTTTTACCTTTGAAAATTTCAAAAATGCCGCCTCCAAAAAAGTATATATTGTCAGTGGGCGGAAGAAAATATAGTAAAAGTGATATTGCTGACATTAGTTCTGTATACAAATCAATCTTTATTTTAATATTACTTTCAAAAATTTCTGTTCATTCTCGAAAATGCCGAAAGTGCCGCTCACAGAAATGTGCCGCCCGGGGCGGTCCGCCCCCCCCCCCCCCCTGCTACGCCACTGATAAGTACTTATACTTATTTTAAAATAATTTATATTTTACTTGCAACATACATAATGTAACATTATTTTTTATGTCTTTATTTTTTTTTTTTAATTTAAAATATGATATCTCTAATTTGCTTTTATCGTAGTCGTTTATGTCGCGGCCCATTTGTTTCCGGAACTTTTGTCGGGATATCCTCCAATAAACCTACACCTTAATAGTCAACATACATTGATAACATTGATGGACAATGTAATGAATTTTAGGCCGATAGTATGAATTTAGTACATTCACTACTCCGGTCTGTGGTCTTCTCTATATATGTATAGATTAAGTAAAATATATATTTCTTACCTTTTCCATCTTAATGTTTATTTGTGATGCGAGTGATTCTTCAGTAAGTGCAGCTTTGCCTTTAACAGATACGTAATTGTTGATGAAAATGTTCACATCACAGTCCACGCCATCGGAGATTGGATTTTCGACAAAGCCGAATCCAGTATCAAAGAAGATTTTAGATTTTGTGTAGACTTTTGCGGAAGCATTCCACAATTTATCGGTGCTTCTGTAAGCTGTCTCAAACCTAAAATAAAAAACCAAATTATTCCTATTATCATTTCACACTCCAGTCTAAAAGGACGGCGCTGCTGAAATCCAAATGAGTTGGATCCGTGGCGCAGTGGTTGACATCGTTGACTTTCGTGACGAGACGAAACACAAGCTTATATTTCGGTATGAACAGATTTTTTCAATCGGCTTATCGATTTCAGTTTGAATGTATAGCTATTTATTATGCCTTAAAATTCCCTCACACCCCTCCAATTCTAAAATAATGGGACATAGTGAAAGTGATTAGTTAACCATTAGTCCTGTCCTAGTCCTATCCTTCTATCTTTACTCACGTAAAAAAAAGGTTAAGCAACTCGGCAGTTCTCGTAGAAAAAAATCCCCTTGAGATACCGCCATTAGAATGCCATATGCTCCACATTGGGAGCATTAATTTGTTTTTGCATTGGTGTATTCAAGTTCTTCTGCATAAAAATCGGTTAAAATATTGTAATTTTGTTTGTACTAAGTGGGTTGGGGGTGGGGGGATGAGCATTGGATTATAATTGTAATTTTGCAATCGTACTGATAAATTAATTGATTAACTGGTTCTCTGCCCCGGACGTGTTAACGCGCCATACAATTTTGTGCTCGTAGGGCCGACCATACAAAATGTGTGTGTTTACACGCAGTACTTGAGACGCGATTTAAAGATCACAAGAAACGTATTTAATAATTTTAAAATATCATGCATATAGTGACATCTCTTGGAATCATAGTGTGATACTTAAACTTCAAAGATATTGTTGTAATCTATAAAACATCAATTTGAAAAAGACCTTTTTCATTGCGTTCAAATTTGTCGCTAGCAGGGCTATGCTAACGTGGCGTTTATTCTCGTTTTTGGATACATGATGGCGGAATTGACCCATCGTGTATTTATATGGTAAGTGTTTGTAATGTATTATTAATATATGTCCAAAGAGTAAATATTTATTAGGTTTTATTTTTTTGAAAGAAAATCATGGCCCTCTGTTTACGGCCATATTAATCGCGCACGGCACAGAACAGGTTAATAAATGTTTTCTGCTATCAAAGCATGTTCACAGATGTCACTGCTAACATAAATAAATAGAAAGATAAATATTTGATTCTTCGAAACGAATGGAAAGCATGTGATATCACATCCATAGATAAAAAATCATAATAGTTTGATTGAATTTTACACATTAAAATCAGAAACTGATTAAATTCTTTTACTGCAAGATACATATTGATGTTTGAGCTTCCGTAGCAACTGCTTTTTTAAAATTCGTCTTATATCTTCTTTGAATACCTTTAACTATTTAAATTGTGATTTTATATTATGTATGATACTAACTTGTTCTTTTATGTTTATTGGAGGGGTTAAAAAAAACAATAAAAGTCATGATCCACGCAAATAATAACATGTAGGGGAATAAATACAGCTCATACAATTTTATGTCACTTTTTTTCTATAATCCTGAAATATAAGCGAATCCTTTCAACAAAAAAATATTTCAGTTAAAAAGCATTAACACTATAGGCGGGACACGTCAAAAGACGTTTTTAGCGTACTGTCGGTAGAATGCGGATCACGACATAATAGGTTTTTTTTATACCGTCGCTTGTTTGCGGGACACATAATATCACGGGTTTGTTTGTCGGCGTGAAATAAAATGCCGCAACTAACTAACATTAGTTCTACTTCTTTGCTAGATTATAAGGGTGGAAGTTTGAGCCAAGAAACAAAAAATCAACTGTGTTATAGATTTATTTTGCGATCTCCATCGCTAGTTTAGATTGAGTCGTTTAACGAGTTGGACTATTTTTCATACCGCTTGCGTTGTTCTGTTTGCGTTATTGTTTCGTATTTTATTATTCGAATATATTATTACCATTTTATGAGACGTTTTACTAACAATAATGTCTATAAAAAATAAAGTGACTATGAAGATTACGCAGACAATTTATCAGATAGTTCGTTCATGAAATAATAATAATCAATAAGAGGGTTGGTAGATTGACTCATAGATTTGATGGTTTCTTCAAAACAACTGCGGCGGCAAGTGACCCTTTTTGACAATAAGCAATAAACTTCATAATTTATTATGCCCTGAATAATCGTTCACACATATTCAGTTTTTTTTAAAAAAGGCGAAACATATTTCTTGAATATTTAGGGCATCAGATTTCACACTTCCAGTGATAGTAAATTTGTAGGAATGAGGATTTTATACTATAATTATTTATATAATTGTATGTTATGGATTAATGTTATTTTTTATACAGAATATTTTGAATATTTTATATTGATAACAAGTGGAGTGCTATCTACTAAATTAATAACAGGTTTTTATATTCAGAGTAGAAAATTAGTGAAATTATAATCTATTCCATTTTTTTTTCCACTTTATTTTCAATGATTAAATGTCACATATGATTTCTTTGAAAATTTCAGCCAAAAATATTGTTTGGCTTAGAAGTTCTGTTGATTTTAAGAATGTAATATATTATTGCGCTAATCACTAAAAACGCCCGCTACAGGCTAGAGCAGCCATACTCAAACTTTTTTTCCTCCGGGCCGCATTCCGATTTTTGCTTCTCTACGTGAGCGGTGGGCCGCAACATATTTATAGTAAACTGTAAATATTGTAAACATAACAGCTGACGTCAATTCGCCATGCACTTGAAAAATATGATAAGACAAAACATAAAATAAAAATACACAGTACATCAAATTCAACATAAAAAATCAAAAAATATAATAGAAAAATTTATCAAAAAGTTCACAAATACCATCACTAAAAATGTCCACTTCTCTAGGCAGTGCGTTGATCAATCGAACGGCCCTTGGAACTGGTGACTCATACCTCCTAAGCGAGGTATAAGTTTTTAGAAATAAAAGTTTTTGCTCATAGTTTCGCCCACGTAAGAATAAATTGGGAGCATGTAAATTAATAGTCATGAGAATTTCAGGATTATTAAGTCGGCCCCGAAGAAGAAGAGAAAAATGCTTTAAGCTTGAAAAAGATCTTCGAGCTTCAAGAGAGTGAAACGATAACATTTCTAAAAGAAATTTGGTGGGGTAGTATTCTTTTAAGGAGTTATCAAAGGGGAAGAATTTAAAATTTTTGAAATAATAATATCTTAGAAATTTCTTATGGACTCTCTCTAATTGCAGCTTGTATGAACTTTCATATGGGCTCCAAATGATGGATCCATATTCAAGCGTACTTAAGACCAAAGAAACATAAAGCGTGCGAAACACAGTTGGGTTTTCAAATGGTTTGCTTTGTCTAACAATAAATCCAAGGAATTTGCTTGCACGCAGTGCAATAGAAGTGATATGCAAATGAAAGGTGAAAGAAGAGTCGAATCTACTAAGATCTATAACTTCAGACAAACGTTTTAAAGCATCATTAGATATTCCATAGTTATATATGATAGGAAATTTTGAGTGAGAGAAGGAAATACAAAAACAGTTTTAAATCATCAGCAAAGAGCAGATAATTAATTCCACTTATACTTTCTACGATATCATTAGTGAAAATAAGAAAAAAAATTGGCCCAAGGTTAGATCCTTGACGTATGCCGGAATATGTTGGGAAGACATTCGATTCGCACCCAGCGTATTCAACATATTGGTGTCGATTCGACAAATAGGAAACAAAAAAACTAATCATCTTGTTTGAGCATCCTACACTCAATTTATCCAAGAGAATATCATGGTCTACACGGTCAAATGCTTTAGAAATATCCGTATAAATAGCATCAACCTGACAGTGAGAATCCAAAGATTGCGAAATATAATCAGTATACACCATTAGATTGGTCATTGTTGTACATGCTGACCTAAAACCGTGTTGAGAATCCGTTAATTGACAATCAACATGCAAATAAATATACCTATGTAAAATAGACTCAAAAAGTTTTAGCCGGTGCTGATAAAATTGCTACAGGCCGAAAATTTGTAATCTCAGACCGAGAGCCTTTTTTATGGACTGGTCTTATGCGAGTCAAGCTCCAGCATTTTGGAAAAGTGAAGGTACTTAAACTTAAATTGAACAGTAGAGGTGCACTTAAAATAGATTTGCAGCCTTTGAGCAACCACGGAGGAATACCATCAGGACCCACTGAAGCTTTTGGATAAAGACGAGAGAAAGCATACCGCATATCGGACTCATCAAGATTATTAATATCAAGAGTGGGCCAGGAAGAATATACACACTCCAATCGGGAAGGGATGTATTTTGGTGGAATTTTATAGTTAACTGATTTAAAATGATCAGCAAATCCCTCAGCAATAGACAGGCGACCATTCAACACACTGCCGTCGAGAGACATGGACGAGAGCTGAGCAGAAGAGTCACGTATATGGCGGATATAATTCCAGAAAGTTATTGGGTTTGAAGTTATGTTCATACCAATGAGGTTAATGTAAATTTTGTAATCGCTTTTGACAAAATCGTGGACTTGTCTGCGCAGCTCAGAATTTTTTTTATAATCATCTGAACATTTATAACGTTTCCATATTTTATGGTACTTATTTTTTCTGATAATACACTGAATAACATTTTTGGAAAACCATTTTGGAAAATCACGTTTCATGCCTGAGTAAATATTAACATTAAAAAATTTGTGCAAGACATTATTAATTTTATTATAAAATACATCGACAGCCTTGTCGATATCGCCGATCAAGTACATATCGTCCCACCCGATGCTGTGCATTGTTTTGTGCATGTGCAATAAGTCACCACGGCGAAAATTCCATGAAGCTCTATTTCTAGAGTAATCAGGGAAATCTTCACTCACATCACATTGACCGCGGTGATAGCTGGTTATTTTCTTTTTAACAATGGGAAACTCAATTACTATTGCCGGATGATATATGTCCTCAGGGACAAGGGGATCATCACTTGCATACACCGAGATACAACAATCTGCATCAGCCAGTACCAAGTCTAAAATTCGTGACCTTGCATTTCTAATCTGTGAGAACTGCTTAAGATTCACACAGCTCAAAAAATAAGCAAACTCCAATTCTACCCTGGGCACTGACGAATACAAATTGAAATCACCAATGATAGCAATAGAGTTTCGTTTTTTCGAAATTTTGAATGAAGTTAAAAAACTGTTCATATGAATCTAAAAAGCATTTAGGTGGAAAATAAATACAACAAATTGTGTGATGTGACTCACCGCACCTTACCCCAACAATAACAGCATCAAGGTACTGCACACTATACTGCATACATAATATGTATGTATGTATGATGTACAATGGCGTCGTGACTAGCGACTGATTTGAGGTAAAATACAGTCACTAGTCGAGCTGGTACGCCAGGATTGCGGTTTTTGCATGTAAAATATTTGGTGACTATAAAAATTTTGGGCCGCACATAAGAGCTTACTAGGCCGCATGCGGCCGCAGGTTGAGTATGGCTGGGCTTAGTCTATTTTTTGGACCGCCCGACCAAGAAGTGTTAAGCTAAGTCAATACAATCTCAACAATGATTAGTTTTGTCGGAGGTTTGGTATCTCGTAGTACCAATTATTATTATTCCAATTGAATACTCACATTGTATCTTCTGTATCGGGTACTTTTAATGCAGCCATGATATAAAAGTCCTCGTCATCTTCTTCTTCAATATCCTTGATGTTGGCGGTTATTTCATATTTACCGCCCGGATGTACGGCCATATACATTTCATAGTTTGAGGTGATATTACTTTCAACCTTTTCTATAAAGAAAAGTTCTATGCCGTTGTCGTTTGATAAGATCTTGAATAAAAATTGCATTAAATTGTATACATTTAGACAATTTTAACTTAAATTATTGTAATTTTAAGTATCATTAAAGATATTTTCTTGACGAATGTCTCACGTCTCCTGAAAAATAATGAGGAGAAGTCCGGTTTCTACAGTTAAAAACAACGAATTGAATGATAATCAATTAGGTACCTATTTTGCTCGTAAAACTTGTGCAATAAAGTACCGGTTATGTTTTATAAGTGAATTCTTCTCTACTTTCGATGGTTTCGGCGGTAACTTTGTGGAAGTTCATTTTAATAGAAAATTTAAATTAACTTTGATTATTCCACGTATTGTGTTACTAACTGTGACACGTGTTTTGCCTCTTTCAGAGGCATCTTCAGACTTATATTGCAAAGTTTACTTAAGTAATGAAGCAAGATTGATTCTAACATTTTAAAATTATGAAATTACAAAATGGAGTTTTGGGTTTTTTTGCTTTTAAGAGGAGCAAGGAGGGGGGTGTAGAATCGAAATAAAGCAAACAAAAAATGATACTAATGAGTTGCAATCAATCAGATTGGGATTTTTCCTTTTTAAGTGAAGCAAAGAGGGGATTATAAAATCGAAACAGAGCTAACAAATTTAATCATACTACTAATGACGTTAAACATTACAAACTATTAAACTAATGAGCTGCAATCAATCAGCTAGGTTGGTGATTACTCTATTAATTGGAAACAATTTAAGTAATGGGGAACCAGCTGTGATATTAAGAATATTATTTAATAATATTTCTTTTTTGTTAAGAGTTTTATTATTCTTTTATTTATTTTAGAATTCTTCTCTGTTTATCAATGAACTTGACATATCCTTGATAATACAACATATTTCTTTTGCGTATCAAATGGGGGACGGGTCTACTGACCAACTCAACTCTGTAAAAAGATAACCATCACATACCTTCATTTTTCCATACTGCTCATTTTCTTTTGCATGTTTGTCATCAAAGTCAAGTTCAAAAACCGTCTTCTGAGTTAGAAATTGTGCATCAATGAAAATTCTTTGTTTTTTATCTTCAATGTAATCAATGTCAGTCGTATAATCAAGGTTCAAGGCTGGATAAGATACTGAAAGTAAAATTTACTTATTTACGGTTTGGGTAAAAGTGTGATATTAAGGCTCGGATCCAGGTCGGGTTGGGCCTATTTTTATCTTAACTATATTATCTTAACTACTTCCTATCCCACTAATGAGCTGTAATTATATGTAAGATTAATTCGAACAAAATGAAATAACAAAAAATGCATTGCGTGGGATTTGTCATCTTAATTAGTTTTGCTTAGAGACGTATTTTGGCTGTAAATCATATTTAGGGAACAGTCTGCTTATTTAAGGTTTTGAATTACTGTCTTAAAAGAGAACAATACATTGTTGGTTAACTTACGTTTGTTCCTTGTAGTAAAATTTTCAACATCATCGCTTAGAGTAGATTTTGAAGAGAAATGTAGCATATTGTGGATAGAATTTAAATCCGGTCCACTAACGAAGCTCACCTTTCCTTCAAATATTTGAGGATATAACTGCAAACAAAACGTTAATAATATTATTTTTTTAATCCATTTTTTCTTCCAATATGGATATAGTACATCGCCTCCTAATGAAAGTATCTCAACCGAGACTTTTTTCTGTTGTTTGTTACTCAGTTGCTCAACCTTTCTTTTTCAAAGAGAGTGGGGATGAAAGGATATGACTAGGACAGGACTAGTGGTTAGCTAATCGGGTAGGGGGATAGGAAAGGTGGGAGGGAATTCAAGACATCCATGCCTTTTGAACGGAAATCCATAAATAAATTTTAAGCCAATTTATAAAAACTCTCTGTGCTGGGATTCAAAACCGAACCCAAGAACACTGGCCACTCAACAGCGGTTCCGGCAGTTTACGTTAATATTATTCGCAGATAACACCTTACGATTAAAATCAGGGCATCCAATCTCGGATCCTTTTGGCGATCATGGGATTATGGGATTCACAATTGATCAATCCCGGGGTAAATTATTTATTATAATTTCATGTTTTAATTTTTTTAATAACCACTTACATTTGTGTCAATCAGAATATTGTGGGTGTAGGCAAAATTCATTTCGGGGGTCTTGGTACTCTTGAATTCTACTGAAGCTTCTTCGACTCCATTATCACCATGGAACAATCTTCCAAGGGAAGATAATGTGTAGTTAGAATACATCATCTTAATGTCCCAATCAATTTGGTCGTTTTGTACTCGATCCCAGCCACTGAAAGCGTACACCTCTTTCCCCTTTTGAAGAGTTAAGCCGTCGAATGATAACTTTTTGTCTTTGACCGTTCCCTCAACATTTATATCGCCTGGTAAAAAGTAAAAATAATGTAGTGTAACACTTGCTATCCCACAATAATGAATTGAAAGAAAAATATTATACATATATAGCAATTATTTCAAAAAAATACTTCCTAAGTCTTAAAGTGAACAAGCTTCGTAAAAAATGATAAAATATTTGTAAAACTGATACATTGTGCTTTTTAATTAATGAAATCCTCTGTGACTATAAACCCACCTAAGGGCATAAATAATCTTCTGCATTAACCTAGTGAGTGGAGACTCCGATTCGACTATCGAATACTCAAAAACTCGAATACTCGTAATTTATAAATGAAGATTTATTTTAAAATTTTATTTACTCATTTAAAAAATATATATATAATGTTTACCTAACCAATGCGTTTAACTGAGTCTTGTGCGTAGACTTAAAAGACGATTTTAAAATGTTGGAATCATTTAAGCAGCAAACAGAAAAACTAGATGAACTATTTAATAAATTGTTAACTATAAAACCGACATGCACAGCAACTGAGAGAATTTTATCTACTGTGGGAATAAAAACAAAACTTCGAACCAATCAAAAATTTGAGACGCTTTATTCTCTATTATTTTTGAAATATATGTTTTATAAATTGAAATATATGTATTAGTGAAAATTAATAAGCTTATTTATTTATTTATCATCTACTTATATACACAAATTTGAATTAAATAGCTGTAAGCCCGTTGACCTCAACGGGGGGGATTTTTGTTGCATTTTAAAGTAGTCAGAAAATTTACTGGCGAGCAAAATAAATTATAAACCAATTTATAGAATAAGCCAGGAAATCTAAACGTAATTAATTCTCTAAATGAATTTTTTTGTAATACACCCAATTCTCTTAAAGAACTAAAATACACCGGGACTGCAAAACAAAATACGGTAATAGCGGAAAATTCCGAGCACACGAAAACAGGATTTCACCGAACTGTAAATAATGAAAATTTACGTCCAAACCAAATTTAATAAGAGAAAACTTACTGCTTAAAAGGTTAAACAAGAATTCGATCCATAGTAAAAAAATGTTATTATTTCATTTGTAGTTTTAGTATAAATAAAAATAGTAAAAATAAAAAAGTATAAAAAATAATGTGACAATAAAACTTTGAGATAACTGGGGTGTCGAGTCGCGAAAGTAACATAAACCATATAGACCAGTGTTTCTCAACCTTATTTGTGTCAAGCCCCACTTTGACGCTTCAAAAACCTCCATGTCTCTCCTCCTCAATAAAAAGCTTATACACCTAGTCCTCTTTTTACATGATTTCGCTTTAACGTGACTTTTTTGGAGCGTTCTTTTTATTTATGCGATTTACTCAAATGAACAAAATAAGATTACGGTGTTATTTGTTTTATATGAATAACACTAATATTGCATTCTTTTATCAGTTGATAATGCTCATAATTAGCGAAACTGGTTCAGATCTACTATAATAAAAGTGAAATTAGTACAAATACACGCGGGGGTACGCCCCACGTTTGGAGTCACCGATATAGACAGTACAGGTGTCAACTCTTAAAATGCTGAGAAACCATGTAACATATGGTGACAAAAATCGCCTGCTATTGTCTAGTTGGTTAGAGCTTGCTCTACTGATCAGATGGGTCTGGGTTCGATTCCTAGTAAGGTTAATGTCAAATTGGATTTTTTTCAATTTTTATTTGAGATCTAAGACATGGGTGTTTGTGAAGTTAATTTTCCTTGAGTTAATCTCATGTGACTTACTTAAATTCTCATCGAGTATATCTCGTATGATCTTTGAGGGCCTGGCCCATGGGCTCTTACCTGGCCCGGCCAGGTAAGTGCAATTGAGATTCGGGTTCAGGCCGAGCCCGGGTAAGGAATTTATTCTTCAGAAAAATATTTCAGACTATGTTTGTGTCATAAGTCAGCCATGATGATTTTAATTATTACTAGTTCTATAGAGAATCGTAAATTGTTGTAAATTTGTAAAAAAACGGTTTTTTTGGGTCTTTTGAGTATAAATCCGGGCTTCGGGTCGGGTTCGGGTAACAATTGTGGTATTAGACTCGGGCCCGGGCCGGGTCGGGTCTGAGTCTTTCGGGCTTGGACCGGGTAATTTTGTAAAATTTCGGCCTGTGCGGACCTCTAGTAAGCTGTAATGTCAAATATTTTTTTAAAAATTAAAAAATAAGAATAAGAAGAAAAATCATCAAGTTATTAAGAAGTGTCGACTCTTAAAATGTGTGACTAATAAATAATAATAAATGACTCTTAAAATCAAGACAGCGGGGAGGGGATGTCGACTCTTAAAATGTTGAGAAACTGTGTACCAAACATGTTCTGCCGCGGCCCCGGAGAAAACCTGTGGCCCCTGAGGGGGTTGCGGAGTCCAGGTTGGGAAGTACTGTTATATAGAATGACAAAAATCATCAAGGCAGAGGGTGGGATGTCGACTCTTAAAATCAGGTCACATGTAGGATGACAAAATCATCAAGACAATTGGGGGGTGTCGACCCTAATAATTTTGCTATAAAAATCATGTTTGATGTAAGAAGGAAAATTGTCTCAAAAGACGGAAAACAAATGCAATTTACACATGCAAAATAATATAAATTAATTGCATATTTTATAAAAAAAAGTCAAAATGTGATTCTATAAAATATCCATATCATAGTTAAAATATTCGTAATTTATGTACAATTTATGAAAACGTATGTAAAATATTTGACCCAAGACATTGTCAAATTATGGAAAATTCCAAAAAATATTTAAGTTTTGAAAAAATCCAGAAATCAAATGCAATTTCATAATATTATTTTTTTTTTATTTATAAATTAAAATTCTCGAAAAATATTGTATATATTTTTGAAAGTGCCGCCCCCAAAAAAGGAGCTGCACGGAGCGGTCCGCCCTTGCCACAGCTCCTTTGCTACGGTACTGTATCGATGTTTCCTCTTCATTTTCCAAGTTCAAGAGAATTTCATCAACGTCTTTTTACGAAGCATAGCACGATATCAAAATAAAAAAAACAATCCCGTAAAAACACAAATTTCAGCACAAAATCACAATACACACTTCAAATCATTTATAAATATGATAAGACACAAAACATATAGCAAAAAAAGTCTATACTCTTCTAAAGGCTAATCAGATATAAACATGGTAAAAATTGTATTTATTTCATGGATGGCATACCATCTATAAAATTCTTTACAAGGAATATTTTAAATTAATCTAAAACAGTGACGATAGATGGTGATTTACTTGATTTGAATAATATCCTTCTTATTTTATTGTTATCTACCTTTGTCCTCTAATTAATTAATCGATTTATTAATCCTAGAAATCTACCTGGTTTTGAAGGTGTTCTGGGTCTAAAAGTTTTTCCCGTACATCCTAAAAGTGTAGGGGATGCTACATCGCTGTTCATAGGAGATGATTAGATGGATATGACAATAGCCAAGATGACAGATGTATATCGGGAAAGAAATCATCACGACTTTCCGAGGTTAACTCACGCACGTAAATAGAAAAATGTCACTATCAGAGAATGGAAAAAATGGTTTGGCTTAGTTATTATAATGGCGATGGTTCGAAAAAATACCGTTGGCGATTATTCGTCCACAAATCCTCGAATAGAGACCCCTTATTTTAGAAATACAATGAGCCGTGACCGATTTCAACAAGATATCTACATTTTTTCAATAATGACGACATTCCAGCCACAAGCACACATCGACTCATCAAAATCCAAACTTCAATCGACTACTTCACAAAAGAGTTTCAAGAAGTGTACCAGCCAAATCAAAACCTATCTCTAGAAGAAGGGATGATTCTAAATGTCCAAGAAACCACATTTCGACGAAAAGGAGATGTGCTCGTTCAAATGTGGAAAACAAATAAGAAGAGAGGCGTAAGAATGATTTCAACGATACATCAAGCGGATATCGTGGACACTGGGAAAATCGATTGAAAAACAGGGCTGCCCATCAAAAAGTCCAAATGGATTTTGGACTATGATAATTTTATCAATGGCGTAGATCTTCCAGGTCAATATTTATCATACAACCCAATCTATCGGAAATCATTAAAGTGGACAAAAAAAGCCTTCTTGTATTTTATAAACTATGGACTTTTCAATGCTTTTAAATTAAAAAAAAAAACAATTATTCAAATAAACTTCGTTTTCACGACTTCTTGCTGCAAGTTGCAGAGACCTGGGTGAAGATAGTTCTTCTGAACCAGCCACATCGTCCTTATCAAGCACGAAAGATTTGCCAATAACTGCACCTTCTACTTTTGTTACACTGAAAACTCCCCGTTATGTCCCAAATGATTAAAATGAGTGATGCACAAACCTCGGTCCGCGGAGACTATTTGATATTTTAGTGCTACACAGAGTCGCGTTCCATTCGCTTTGATTTCGTCCACACAAGACATACAGTAAGTTCGTTGATTTTATGGCTTGCAACTTGATCTCTTAATGCAGCATGTTACACGTTTTAGTATTTTTTGTAAGCCATTAATTAATATTTGTACTGTATAAAATATTGGAAAACATATGTTACACAGACTAATGATTTTATCAGAAAATTGGGTTCTTTCTTATTAGATGTACATCAGAAAATATGCAGTATGTACATTGTTCTAAGCAGAATGTACAGTAAACTCCTCTTTTATACATATGTATGCAGTGGCGGTTCCTGACCTGAAATCTTGGGTGGGCTAGAGAAAAGCATAGCATTGTATACTATTTACGAAATTTTGCATGCTTCCACTTCATCTTATACATTAATCTACAAGCAAATTAACAAATACTACGACACTACTGCAAAGCATAAATTACTATATAATACAATCAATGCTAATGTAAGTAAGAAATAATAATACGTGACCTTAAATTTGTCTCTTTCAAAGTGAAATAACAAGTAAAAAAAGCAATACAGAACTGTCACTGATATTCGATACCTTTCACTTTCATAGAATACAAAGATATTGGTATGTTTGTATGGACCATGGACTAATTTCAATTTAGCCCCTGATGAATGACAGAAGCCAGTAAATTTGAAATACAGTCCTGTGTGTTTGATGACGTTTCCGTACATACAAATACAAACAAAATCGAATCGTGCTAGATTGCGTTCCAGTGTAAAGAAATATTGTCTATGGTTTTGGGCTAGAAAGCCACAGCCCCTGACCAATAGCATGTACATAGGTGTTGCCAGACTGACGTCACGTTGAATGTTCTCTATGAATTATTTATAGGGTTATTGTTTTTTTTATGCCGGCTCAGCTTAAAATTGTAATAAAAAACAATCGAGAATATTATTGTAGGTAGACATGCCATTGTCTTATATTGGTAGAGGAAAATTTAAACAAAGATATTATATTCATTTGGGGAAGGTTAGTGACGCTTATAAATGTATTTATTTTGTTCAGCGGCCGAATTGCTGTTCATTTTTATTCAGCCATCTAAAGTTTTGGGTGAAAAATGCAGGTCGGGCTTAGCCCACCTAGCCCAGTACCTAGAACCGCCACTGTATGTATGTATATCAAGCTATGTGAACCACAATTATAACTAATTTTCGCATATGTCTTGTTGACCGGTATCATACGTATTTCGTTTTATTGGTGCGCATTGGCTCACTTATATTCATAACTTATAAATTGCTGTCCAAGCTGAGATCACTGGCCGCATGGCCCGTTTCGTGATTTCTCGAAAGAAATGGATGTTGCATACGGCAATTTGCCTCTCCATTCTAATATTAGCTGTTTGAGTGCCAGAAAATGCCTAGAACATTTCTTTGCTATTCGAAAAAAACAACAATAAAAGTCTGCTACAGAAAAACTTAAAAATTCAATTTTGGATCCCATGTTTTTATCACATCTTGCATTTGAAACAGATTTTACATATGAAAGACTTGAACCTGATGTTGCAGGGCAAATGACATAATATCGCCACCTTATTTGTTTATTGTAATGAGTTTAAAAATAAATTGAAGTCAATTGAAGTTTGAATAGTCACAAATAATGATTTTACATTTTTCCTGAATCGAAAGAATATTTTGGAGAAATGAAGAATTTCGAATCTACTATAATGCGTCAATAACAATAATTAAAATGTTACTTTTACTTCAGGCATTTGTATAAGTAACGTAAAGTACTAAGTTTAACCAATATTAGACTTTTAAAATAGTTTATAATTTAACTCTATTATTTGTGATGTGGCAAGCGGACAAATATTTATTTTTTAAATGCGACCCTCGCATTACCCAAGATTGGACAGCCCTGTACTAATATATACTAATATATGTCATTTTAACTCTATGAATTGTGGTGTGGCCCGTGGTTAATTTTTTTTTTTAAATGCAGCCCTCACATTACCCGAGGTTGGACAGCCCTGTACTAATAAACGTCATTTACCATTATATATTATGATATTCATGTAAACCATTTTAATAAAGGATGACTTATCAATCCAAAATACGTTATAATTTCGCCCGCGGCAGGTACTATTTTTGAAAATCGCCCAGCCGTAAACAATGAGTTAAAGTCTATGTTAAAGAATACACATACGATTTAGTAGAAACGACACAGCTTAGGTTAGAGATTAAAAATTTGTATTGAAGTTTAACTAACAAGAAGTCGTAATAAGATGTCTTGGACACTTAGAAAGCCAACGACAGGTTGAGAATGAAAATCGTTACAGGAAAAACTAGCAGTAAGTCGTCGGTGCTCCGTCAATATCTTAAAATTTTACGAAATTTTATAATTGAATACACTAAGTGTTAAAATTTCATGCTTGGCTGACTAAAGATGATCTGATGGTATACATATATATATAAATTCCTCGGAGTCGGAGTCGTAGTCGTTAATTATTTTAAAGCTGGAGTCGGAGTCGTCAATTATTTTAAAGCTGGAGTCGGAGTCGTCTTTTTTTCACGCGACTCCACAGCCCTGGAAAAAACTAACCCCACTACTACAATCACTGAGACACCTATGGATAATTAGCGCAGATGATGAAAATACCACAGAATAACTTTGTAAATCTATATATTAATAGTCGATAAAATAATCACAAATCACAATTCACAATTCACAACCCACAAATGTGTCTGTACTGATGTCCCAAAAAAAAAAATTAAAAATTTACGACATCTGTTCTGCTACTACTGCAAAAATTCGATAATTCACGAAATTTTTGCTACTACGAAAAATGGTTGTTAGCAAACTTAAACATTATTCCAAAAATACAATATTTTACGAAATTTCTGCTACTACGAAAAATGGTTGTTAGCAAACTTCAACATTATTCCAAAAGTTCAATAATTTACGAAATTTCTGCTACCACGAAAAATGGTTAACTATAAAAATGAAATAAATTAAAATAAAATAAAATAAAATAAATGAAAATGAAATAAAATAAAATAAAATAAAATAAAATAAAATAAAATAAAATAAAATAAAATAAAATAAAATAAAATAAAATAAAATAAAATAACTTAAAATAAAATAAAATAAAATAACATAAAATAAAATTAAATAAAATAACATAAAATAAAATTAAATACTATGCAACAAAAATCTCACGTTGCTGGGCAACGAGCTTACAGCTAGTATATATTATTCATTATTATTATATTATAAATACACGTATATCACTTATAGTACATATTCTGAAATAAATAACACTAACGTACCACACACTTTCTATGTCTATCATTTCATTATTTTTTTGTATGAAATTCGACTTACGACCATTTCGACCTACGTCCTAGGTGGTGGAACGGAACCCCGACGTAAGTCGAGAACTGACTGTATAAGTATTTTGACACATTTGAAACTATTCGAGTATACCTGAGTATTTTCAAATTTTACTACTCGTACTAGTTGAGATGTTGAGTAATTGGAGTTTCCACTAGTGAGCGTTATCATGTCATTTTAAGATGTCAAAAAAATTTATACTCGCCAGCTACTCACTAATAGGTTTTTGATTGATGTAATTACATAAAACAACCGAAATGGATTAATCTAATTACTATACACTATGTAGGTATAGTTTTTAGATTTATAAAAATAAATTATGTTTGAGAGAAACTAAGACGAAATTGATGAAAAATTATTTTCAATATAAATACAATGAATGCTCAATGAAATCAAGCAATTACCCACATGCTCTCTCTTATTATATTTATTACTTTAGGAACAGGTATTAACTTTTTTTATGAAATTCTCTCTATCTCCTAATATTGACACCAAATTCATTCTGAAAAAGTATTTTTCGTCAACTTAGTTTTATGAACAATTATCATGTTTACGATGTTGATAAATAAAAGCTATTCAGACTCATAGTTTGATTGTTCAAGTAATTGATAAAGGGAGTTTTGTGTTCATTTAAAGAGAATGATAATTAATGACGATTAAAACATTTGAATCGTTTAGGACTCAATGTGGTAACATTCAGACAAACAAGTATACACCCTTATAGGGGTGGTCTCGATGATGGTTTATAATGAAGTGGTTGTTGAATTGCCTGTTTTTAAAAATCGACTCAGTAATGATCCTTACCGTTGAGCTTGATTGTGTCCATTTCATAACCGGAGAACTCCAAGATTGGTTTTAAAACCAAACTATTAGAAGAAGTGATAAAAATTAATCTTCCAATTTTGCCATTATATGTTTTTTTATCACAGGCCACTTTCAGGGCAAAACTCCTTTCATTATTAAGCTTTACGTTTGAGAACAAAACTTCCCCTTTCTTTGTCGGAGAGTCCAGTGTTGCCGTTAATGAATAAGATTGTTCATCGAACAGGAGTTCGACTCGTGCAGCTACTTTTCGGGAATGACTGTCTCCTGAAGAGAAATTCTTTATTGATTAGTACTCTAAAAATAATAAATATCTCTAATAAAATCTTTCTTTGAGTATCAATAATATAACCCACGTGTATGATGATTATTCAATTTAGTGACAGCTTTATACTTATTTTTGAAATATACATATTTGATAGTCAAAAGCTTAATTAAAAAAATATGATCACATGAAAAACATTTTGAGACAAGGTTCAATGTTATTTTGGTATCATAAACATTACATACTATATACACTGCTTTATTTTGTCCTTACCTGAGGCATCAAATACCAATTCCATAAAATCTTTATTTCCGTCGCTGCCCTTCATTCCGTACAATCTTAAACCTATAAGGTCAACCTTTTTCAAATAAAGTTGGTATTTGAATTGGCTGTTCAGAAGGATCTTTGAATCACTGAAATTTTTGAAACCCATCTCATAGTTTTCTGGATGTGCCATTTCTGAGCACATTTCCAATCCCAACGATTCTACATATCCATCGCTACAATTTGCCTTCGGTGTTACCCTAAAAAGAGACAACATAACTTTTAGAAGAAATTTCAACAATTGATTGCAAACTTTTTATACTCCCGTGCTTTTACTTACATTTTTGTATTGAATTTCAGTTCTTTATTGATATCTTTGCTCCCCCTCGCTTTGGTGAAGAAGGATACATCATTGGAAACGGACACGATTTCTTGTTTCTCTAATGGTAGACCGACGTTGATGTCGAAGCCTTTTCCGTTATTCAATAGCTGAAAAAATTAAGATACGGATAATGAGTGAGTAATTATATATTTTGAATTAGAAGCTGTCCATAAATAATATTAAAAGATTTGGGCCAGTTTTTAAGCTGTTTTATCGCATTTTTCCATAAAATTCTTAAACCCCCATTTTAAATGACGACATTTTTAAACTCTCAAAGGGCATCTCTTGATGCAATATTTTACCTAAAATCAAGAAAATTACTAATTTTATGAAAATATTATTAAAAAAAATGTATTTGTTTTATTTGGATTTATGTCATCATATTAACAACCAGCCTCCTCCCTCTCACCTTCCTTACAAATTGTCACACTTTTTGGCCTTGTGACAACCTTGACTGTAATCAACCGCTATGTTGTTATTTTTTAGTATACTTCATGTGAGATATTGTTTATGTGCTGACATGGAACGAAAATTAATTTATACTACAATTCTGACTTAAGTTTCACAAAAACTTAATGTTTCTTATGTTCCCAAAATTATTTACTAACAATGAGAGTATTGGTTCATTATTGACTCAATAAAGATATTTACTTTAGCGGTCACTCGGATGCCGGTTGATGTATGCAGCGAGCTGAAAACCTTTAGTCCAGTGGAAAAGACATCAGCGTCAACTTCTAATTTTGTGGTAATGTCGACACTTGCACTGAAATATGAAATTTTTTTGAATAAAAATAATCATGATGAATTCAACATTTAACTATTTTTTTGGGGCAAGTTGGATAGAAAGTATAATGAATTTGTAGACACAGCTCTCCGGACAGCAATCATGCTCTGTGGAATTGCCCTGAGATAAATGTCAAACAGGCACAGCTGCTTGTCACCTGATTGGACTGATGAATGATTTCATCCAAGTTTATCTTTGGGGCATTTGAAAAAAGACCAACATCATATGGGTAAGTCTTGATATTTATTTAGATTTGACACATGGTATTATACCCTACACAGGTAGGGTAATATACTACGATAGACAGGTAGGTGTATGGCTTAAAAATCAATCCCATGTTCTACATTGGATCAAAAGTGTGAGGAGTATCCATTTTGTTTTATTCAGAGGTTATTGGACTTCAAATAGCAGCTGTGAAATCAGCGGTTGATTATGTATAATTGGTGTCATTAATTTGTTTCAAATTTCTAAAATAATGATGCCGTTAAGCCTGAAGAATTCACTGAAAGCAGATACAGTCAATTTATCTAAACGGTTTTACTTGAATGGTTACCTTAACGAAGAGACAGCCAAACGATTACAAAAACGGTTTTGGTAGAAACATACTCAACATATTAATATGAATGATTAAAATTATGATCTTAATATTAAACCTCGGTACAAGCTCAACATCAATCTTCGAGTTGAGCACATCGCTTAAAATTTGTCTCAAGTCAATACTGCCTCCGAAACTCAGCATTCCAGTTGAAGCCCCTTCGGCAGAGATCCTGACAGCCACACCTGCCGATGTAGGGTAAACTATTTGTGTGTCTAGTAACAGCATATGTGAGCGGACTTCGTGCTGAAATACAAATTCAATGTGTTATATTGTATTATCTATAGAATGATAAATAATTTTAAAATATAATATGACATACTTTTTAAAATATCCCAATCAATTGATATAGTTATAATTTTTATATTTGATCATCTTTAAATGTGTTTTTTTTATTTAATGTTTTAAAACAGGGTTCTCCAAAGGTTAGATTGTTTTGGGTGCATTAGTGTGTGTCCATGTATATTGGTGTATGTCTGTGTAAAAAGCTACCGCAAAGGTCTGATAAAGTGTGTCTTTCTGAATTACTAATAACTCACAGAAAATTTATCTGCTCCGTCGATTCCGCCCACCACGAAATCTAAAACTCTGTCGATGAGTGACTCCATTGAGAAATGTTGATCATCTCCGAGTGACAAAAATACGGATTCTGATCCAAACAAATTGACGAATACATCAATATCTAGATTTCCTTTGTAGCTTGCAATATCTGTCTTCAGCTAAAAATAAAACCAATGTATTATTTATTTGTAGCCAGAGAACTAAACATTATATTCGCTATGAATCAACAGTTCTTACACCAGGTGGGTCTTGTAGCCCAGCTAATAAGCGCATTCATATTTTCAAATGATTGCCAAGGGTGTATCGGGAGCAATTATTCAAGATTTGGGTAAAATGAACTTCACTTGAAGTAAAAATGTAAGGCATAACTTGTAATTGTAGTTAAATTATTGAATTCAATGTAATTTTCCCTCATAGCCACTGTGAGTAGGGAATCCAATCCCGGAATCCCGGGATCCCGTACAGTTTTCGATACATTTCAATACCGGGATTAGAAGACATTATACCGAAATTTTCGGGATTCATTTTCGTATAAAACAGAATTGTCTTGGCGTTGTAAAATAAAACGCAGCCAATATACAGACTGTCTTATCTTCAAATATAATAAACAATATTCCATTGTTCATTATTTCACAATGCACAATCAAGATATCATATTCGAAAATAATTTGCTGATGAAATCAATAAAATGAAATACTAGAAGTCATTTATGGTTATAAATTACGTTTTAATGAATCTCAAAAATATTTAATTCTACAGCATATTATAGATTACTGTAAGAAGACACGTTTGGCAATAAGACGTTATTTTTTAGTATGAAATATTTCTTGTTTCTTTATCTGCATTGTGCATATTGCAATGTTAATTGACTTTTTATATATATTATAATGCCACTTTGGCTTTGCTCTATGAAGAAATTTTATTACTTTCGATGGTTTCGGCGGTAACTTTGTGGAAGTTCATTTTAATATAAAATTAAAAATAACTTTGATTATTCCACGTATTGTGCTACTAACTGTGACACGTGTTTCGCCTCTTTCAGAGGCATCTTCAGACTTACTATCGCAAAGTTTGCTTAAGTAACGAAGCAAGATTGATTCAAACATTTTAAATTATGAAATTACGAAATCACAAAAAGGAAAAAATCCCAATCTGATTGATTGCAGCTCATTAGTATCATTTTTTTTTGCTTTATTTCGATTCTATCACCCCCTCCTTGTTTCCCTTAAAAGGAAAAAATCCCAGGTTCTTTCCTGTTATACGTGCATCAAAAAGTGCATACTTTACACAAACGGAGTATGTTTTGCATCCCAAAAAACGCCCCACCCCCCGCAAACAAAAAATCCCTCATAAATGCGTATAAAAAATTCTTACCTACACTAACTTAGTAGGGTAAAACCTACTATTATTCGCCACTTGCAGATAAAATCTAGTTTTATAAGATATGAAACTAATATTTCCACTCGTTGTCTTAATAAGGAAGTTTATTAAGTTTTCCTCCGTTATCATTACAGATAACTATCACTTAAAGCATTGTTAAATAACCTAAAATCTGATTTAAAACTTACTGTTGGAGCGTTGTCGCGAAACAAGTGAGATTTGTTGTAAAATCACAAGGATTTGACTTTCGTGTAAAGGTACGTTAAACATTTATATGTTCATTAAAGGAATTGAAAATTGATTTGAGTAGTTTGTCTTTAGTGTATTTATAAATCATTCCCTGATTGAATTTGATAAATTTTTGTAAAAAGTTATTATGGTGGTGGCCAATAATTAATTCCATTTTTTTCAGAATTTCTATTATTTGCCTGGCTGGCCATAATACAATATGTGAATTATAAGTAAAATGTTCAATTTTATTTCGAAAATAGTATTTTGAGACTATTATTGATCACATATGTATTTATCAGATTTTTCCGACAATCCTATATAAATGTTGGCCACCTGACCCATAATTGTAGTTTTGATGGCCAATAATTAAAACTTTTTTCACGCAATAGAGTAAACATCATCAAAAGAAAACATTACAGTTTTGTTTACCTTTTCAGCCAGCGGAACAGTATTTGATCATATTATTGTGTTTGAATATCAAAGAGTTCCAGAAAGAATAGCTCAATATGTAACTTCAATAATGATATAAAGAGCGAATATTTGATAAATAGTATTCGAGCTTGTGGGCTTTTCCCTCTTAATCCTTACTTTATAGATTTAAAGTATCTAGGTAATTCAATTGCTAAGAATAGCAAAAACAAAATAGCATATAAAGATTTTGTTACTGTTGTTGGGGATGAGATGACCCGTAACATGCCATCCTAAAAAATCACGTTTCCTGCCATGGTGGCATCTTAGTTTCAGTTTATTGACAGTATTTAAACCTAAGTTAGAAGATAAAAAATAATTTTAAAAATGTATATATGCTTGAAAATATATTTTAGGTCTCATTTTCACCCTCATTTTATTTATAAATGCTTAAATAAGCACATAAAATCACCTTTAATCAAACACGAGTATTATAAGTGCTTCATGCTTGAAACTCATCCTCAAAGTAATGTCTCGACCGTGCTGCATATGTAGAGTCCAACAAAGGTCTGAAGACTAATTCAAAAAGTATACCCTATTGGCCATGAACAATAGCCGGGGTAGGTATGATTGACGAAAGGCGGAGTTGAACGTGACCCGACAAAACCAAAATTATTATAGAGCTGTTTGGAAAGTCTAGAATATGTTTTATTATTTTTAAGACATTCTCTGAAATGTTTTATAGAGATTATGAAGTCATATTAATTATTGCAAATAATATAACAAAGAAAAAAGGAAAGATTATTGCACATGTTTTTTTATTGATTTATTACTGAAATAAAGTTTTACCGACTTTAAATATTTTGTAGAATAAAGAAACGGAGAAAAATCATTATTGACCGTTTTAATTTCTTTATTTATTTATATTGGTACTTGTGCTCTAGTAATATTACATTCCTAAATAATACATAATAAATTAATAAATATAGCGATTTTTATGCAACATGTAATTACAAAAAGTAGAGTAAAAATACACTTGTATCTACTTACTGTTTTTTATCATTTGCAGTTAATATTCAACAACAACTTATTTATTTTATAAATGATTCATTTTTGCATACAATTAAGCTGACAGTTGTCATAATGCGTTCGCAAATAATATAGTTTAAACTGTTCTTTATCATGATTCGTAATTTATTTTCCCAAACAAGTCACAAATAAATGAATGCTAAAAAAATATCGGCATATCTTTTATCACTAATATAATTTTAAGCGACAACTTCTATGCTTACCTATTTATTTTAATTGCAGGCATTTGCTAAATCTTTAAAAGGTTTTAAAATATACATCCGGCTTAAAGCAAGTTATTTTTTTATGACACCTCATGTTTACAAACAAAATATTTCCCATCATAAAGTACCCTAATAAAGATTACTCACAACTTTCGACACTGTTTTGTATAGAGGAATTTTTGACACAATTGAGTTTTAAAACATGTTGCATTTAGTTGTAAATATGAAAATATTGCGTTCTTTGTTTAACTTAATAATATTGTAGGTTGTTCTCGCTTTTAACTATTTGAGATGTTTGTTCTTCTATCAAATGTAAACTCGTATATCTCTATCGCATTCTACCAGGCAAACATCAATAAATTAATCGGCAAACCACAAAATTGACAATTTTGTGCAGTAGACGTAATATTTTTGATTTTATAATTATATTTTTGAACGTAAAACTATTTTTTCCAGGAATACCTAAAATGATAAATACTTATTGACAATATTAAGAGAAATATTGAATGATTTAATGGCTCAACTATCTATGAATTCATCACGGGCATGGAGGTGTTAATAAACAATCAACATTTTCAGATGATTTATAAATACAACTATGAAAAAATTAAAAATCTTTTTTGATCATGCACATAGTAAATAATCATACATTCAATTTTTTACAGAAAACTTACTTTTTCAGCCAATGCGGCTATTTCTTGTTGAACATCTCTCTTAGTCTTGTGACCGCTCTTTTTTAGCCTGTTTTGAATCTTTTCATACATGCCATTGGTAGTCTTTTTCATATGATCATAGATGTTTGGAAGGTTGTTTGTCCAGAGTTTTCCTTGTGGTCCAAAAAACTCTTCGATGACTCGATCTATATTGCCTTGGCGTACGCCGATCTGTTAGATATGTATTAAATAATTTCTTGTATTAATATTTTATGAATATTTGCAGCATATGATTCATTTCAATGGATTTGAAGATATCTGTAGCAATTAGGCCTACTCACCTCAATCAAGTTAACATTCCTTCCGAAAACTTCTGCCGTCAGATTTAGATTGACCGACCGCGGCAAGAAAGAGTTTTGAGAGTAGATAATGTTAGATCCTAATAAAGAAGTCATTTCTAAATTTTGATTGGTGTAGCGAAATTTGTATGCTTGAGAATATCTCCTGAAATCAAATAAAAAATGGGAGAATTAATTTTGATATTCAATACACTCTTTGTTTATTGTCTTTATGTATTACAATTACCTCGGGTCTAGTGAGAATTTGTTTTCAAATTTGAAATTCTCGAAAAGTTCCCTCATCCTTAGGTTTTCTAGATTATTAGATATTTTAATGTTCTTGATAGAGGATGTGATGAATGAGCAAACTTGGTAGATGGGTTCTTTAGAGCCCAATATTTCTTGTGCAGTGTCCACAAGTTTACGAGTGGGGCATTTGGTCAATGCCAAATATGCTTTAATTCTAAGCTCAGAGTCTTCGTTTTGGTCTTCTAAAATGGTGTATGCTGCACTTGTCAGCTGGAATAAATATCAGAGACCGCAATAAGAAATTATGTCCTGTACTAACAGTGACCATACATTCATTAATTTGAAGCAGTGCTCCGCAACCTTTTCTCTCGCACGGCACACCAAATTTTTTTCCAGATTTCCGCAGCCCAATTCAAATGCTCATATATGTATATATAGGGTGTATGCAAAAATAACATTAGACATCGTTCTTAAGCGTGTAATATATATTGCCACCTCAGTACTGCAACTAAGCAACTCTGATGTATCATTATCTGAACAAATTATTTGATCATTTCTTCAATGAAATAATGCACTGAGGCACACTAGTGTGTCGCGGCACAGCGGTTGTGGAGCAATGATTTAAAGAACAGTCTTTTATTAACCTGTCATAGATTTTCTTAATTTTCTTAAATAATAATATATAATTTTGTCCTTAAATCTGTGAATAGAAAAATTAAAATTTACAACCTAATTATGAAAATACTTCTTATTTTTCCATAATTTTTCCAAATAAATATGTACTTACATATGTAATGATGTTCATCATCTTCTTTTCTTAGATTTCTATTAAAAAAATTCAGTAAAAATGCAAAAGCATAACGGATGTCATTTTTTGAATAAGTGGATATCAGTGGCTTCAAGGACTTGGAGAAAAAACACGGTCGCATTAAAAAATTGTTTGCTTATGTCTTTCGGAATTTGTGTTTCTTTTACAAAACAAAACTTGTTTCACTATTGTCTGAGGATGTAATTTACACTACTGAATTAACGTTTAAACATTCAAAATTTAAAAAAAACTAATTGTAGTTGGTATTATATTACTTTCCCAATTTATTAATATTCTTCAATGATGACTGTACATATGGGATTTGTTAGAAAATGATTGAAAAAACAAATATTAAAATGTGGCATGTAATGATTACTTATTTTTCCCCCTCTGTTACAATATGTATGTTACTGTATGAACAACACATTGATTTCTTTCCAGAATTTTTGAATATTACTGTACAAATATATTTTGAATATTTTTAAAATCTACGAGTCAGATATTTTTGCAAAAATGCATATGATTGAATTGATAAATTTATTTCGTGAAAGAATAATCAGGATTTCAATTCAACCAAAGTTAATATTATATCAGCAGAGTCATATTCATTCGAGTTCCTCCGTCCACTTGAACGCATGAGGATACAGAAAGAAAAAACCCGGATCAATATTGACAAAACTTATGGAAGTGTAAGAAATTTGATATTAGAATTCCATCAAACATTCTCAGTTGATATTTTCAATTTAATCATTAAATCGTGAACATTTAACAAATGTATTGCGTTACATTTTGGAAAAGTTTGTGTATGTGTAATAGATGACGTATTATTTTTGGCATCCTTTAAGATTTTTTGGTTCTGCTTTTTCTAAATTTATTAAATTTGATTTCTTAGGGTTTGATTGATTATAGTTAGTTTGCTTCTCATTTTCTATGCATATAAGGACAAGTTGCAAAATAAAAATCACAACTGTCGCTACATACCTCATCAGCACACGAATCAGCAGCAAAAGCTTCAACAGCAGCTACTCTAACTTTCATGGATACTGTCTTGTCTGATGCGCATTTGGTGAGAGTACTGACAGTGTTCTCTTGGACATGGTTAATGTTTTTTAAGCCTTTCAAGATGAAGATTGCCTGAAATACAAACATTGATTACTTAATGATTAACAACTTCTTAATCTATTTAAGATGTTTGCTAGCATGATTGTAAATGCAACTACAACCCAAACATTTAATAAAAAATAGTTTTCTTTTGGCTGAATGTTGGAAAGTTATATAATTTTAAATACCCTGTCTTCGTTTTCTTTATTCGAGACTTTGCAGTCGTCCAATTTAGCAACCAGCCTGCCAGAGAGATCAACGATATACTTGTTATTGGTGCAATCGTTTTCCTTACAGTACGCTGCAGTCACGGCACCGATTCCAAGGTAAATTTCGTTGGGTAAACCTGTGGTTTCCATCAACCCCTGAAGAAGATAGATCACAATATTGTTTCAAAATACATTGTGCGAAGATTGTGTTTTGTGATTAAAAACATCTAACTTAGAATTATTAAAGAAGCTTATAAAATACACACAACTAAATGAACAATTTTCCTTAACTTGAGTAAAAGGTGTACACTGTATTAACTGTGCTATTTTCATAGAAAAATATATTATATACTCCTTGGCTAAATCAAAATATTTTAATATTAACAGCTTAACGACCGCACGTTTTTTTTATAAAATTTCACCTGGCGAAATAAAATTTTGCGAAAAATTCGCAAAAATTGTAATTTTACCAAATTCACTATAATTTGTAAACAAATTGAGATATCTTTACAAAATTTAATTTTCTTAGCTTCCAGATACTTCGCCTATACGCATATATAAGATTGCCGGCCAGCAACCTTTGTTTTTCAAAGACTCAAATACGCGTCCACGGTCGTTAAGCTGTTAAAGTAATATTATCAAGAGATATGATTTTTTTTGGCTTATTTTTTTATTATCCACGTATAGTAACAGTATAATAATGTATAGTAACAGACCATACAGAGTTTGAGTACATGTTTATCTTTAGAATAAAATGTTGTCAGTGCATCTGACAAATTGACAACAACAGCTCTGCGTGTATCACTAAAATATGAATTGTTATATCGAGGTACCTAATGTTAGAAGAAACAAATTCTTGCACTTACAGCGACAGCCTTCACCGCTTTTATAGAGGCTTGTCTCACATTGGTTAATGATGAGAGGGCTAATCGCTTTTGCAGCGGAGTGATTTCGTTGTTTTTGAGAAGTTGCAATGTCACTTCGATAGAATCCCCACTTCCTGTCCGGAAGAGAGCATCAAGGAACACTTTCCTACGAATCAGTAAAAAGCATTTATAAAGATAAAAGTTAAGCATGAGCAGCGGCGTAGCCACTTCATAACAGGGTCATGCAATGCATGAGGGCCCAACAAAAAGGGGGGCCCAAATTTCTACACGCACAAAACATTTTTTTTTTACTCAGTTTCGAAATAACACGGTTCACTAAAAATAAATAATACTATATTTTTACACGAATTGTTTGTAGCAAGTTATAATATAAAATAATAATATATCACTTTTTTTACACAGTTTTTTGTGGAAAAAAAGAGTTGAGTGTACTCAATATAACAAATTCAGTGAGGAGGCCTTGTGTGATGTTATCACGAGGGCCCCAAATTTCTAGCTACGCCACTGGGCATGAGGCCTAATTCTTGTCATTGAATTTTACAAAAAAAACAATTTCTACTCATAATATATCATAATATTCCTCAAATAAACACTGTTTTTACTTTTTTTTCATTGTACTGCTTATATAGCTGGAATATAAATAATAGTGGGTTAGCTCTTCATGCAAAAGGTAAAACCTAAGGATGTTAAAAATTGAAAAACATCAGCAAAGGCTAGACAAACTTTTTAAAAAAACAGAAGTCGAGGAACGACTTTTGCATGCGATTTAAATTTAATATGCAGGCTGTAAAATATTTTATAACAGCTTTATTATTGGCCATCTCGAATCACACAAAGAAAGTAAAAAAATTAGGAGACTTCACCATCTTTGTTTCTCAGAATTTTTGTATCTTAACCATATCCATGGAAATCAGTTATTAGAGAAGATTCAGAAGAGTATTATACTAGATCAGTGTCTGCCAAACTTTTTTCCTTTACGGCACAGTGATGAATGGAACTAGTACCGCGGCATACCAAGATGTCGCAGATTATCTTCGAAATCTTTTTTAGCTCACCGAGGAATTTGAAATCCTCGATTTGGTATGCTTTTTCCGTAGATTGTCTCCAAAACTACTTTTTTTTTCTTAGCTCATTGAGGAATTTGAAATCCTCGATTTTGTACGGAAAAGGCATTATTTAATATTAACATTTTTAAGGCTTCTTCCACTGTGGCACACCTGGGACTTCTTGCGGCACAGTAGTGTGCGGCGGCACACAGTTTGGCAGACACTGTACTAGATTGATGAGAACGATAAACCTCTCATTATCACCAAACGTAATATGGTATAATCTACCAAAGTCTAATAAATATTTGTGGCTTTTATTTCAGTTTGTAAATATAAAATCTTTTTACCGATACTCACTTTGCCAAAACCTTGTTTGTGTATTTATCAGTTGTATCAATTCGAGCATGAGCTTTCTGGATATGTTCTTTATCGGAAAATCTCAGAACCTATAAATAAACATTAAAATACATTTTCTCATTGCATTAATAGAAAATATGCTCTTCTTGGATTACATCAAGTTTTCATTCATTATTGTCGTAACTTTAATTCTGATTCAGTGCTTAAAAACAGAATACCACGTTTAAGTAATTTAACACCTTATAAGTGATATGACATAATTTGCTATTTAATATGCATGAAGAAAGTGGATTAGAATTGATAATATACTTACTCTGATGAGAGCATTGAAGAACGAAGCTGATTTTAGCTGAGCGTGTCCTTCCAGATATTTTGTAGCTGTCGCTAGTGCTTCCTCAATGTTGGCCGAGTCGCTGTGTTCTTTTTCTTTGGGATTCTCATATATTATTGATTTCGGTGAAACGCATTTGTCTGAAAATGATAATAACTTTTACTAAGCTTAAAAAACAAATTTATTGTTGGTGAAATTGAAAAAGGGCATTTGATTTTCTATTTGTATAAATGTTTTGATTCAGGCCAGAACACAGGGTGATTGAGGCATATTAAAAAAAAAATCCATCTGAGACAAGCCATTGATGATTATTACACTGTTATTTGATATTATTTTAAATTATATGCATTGCTTTAATTTCATATAACAATGGACAGTACATTATAATATAAAAATATGGATGCGTTTGAGAAAAACAGATAAATTAAGTCAAATATATATTGTAATAGTATGTATACATTACCTTTGACACTAGCTACTACCAAATCAGTGTAGTCTATTCGGGTATAAACGGAACCTTTAGCACTAAAATCTCCAGAAGCGAAGGGCTTGTAGAGATACTCTTCACGGATTTCATTACTGACCACAAATCCTGACTCTACTTTTGCTTCTGCCTTCAGGTTGGCTTGTATAATATTTGCTGTTTTAAATGCCTAAAAAATTAAGCACAAACTAAACATTCACGGTAAGTACACCACTAGCCCATCACATCAGGCCAATACTGCTACATAATTCATGTAAGAGGGTAATTTTTGGTGATTTAGTGTGTATCATTGTATATCGATGAAAAAAGTAGCCATCTTTTATTATAATTGCTTAGCGAGGCATCAATGTTTGTGTACTTTAACCATTAGAGTACCAAGAAGCGCGATCGCACTCTTTAGCGCATACATAAAACGCGTGGCACTCAAATGGTTAATAGCAAGGGTAATGAGAGTCTGTAAACGAAATTTTTCACGAATTAGTTTATTGCTGACTACAGTAGAGATAAACTACGAATTAATAAATTAATAAACTTCTGTGGTTCATACTCTAACACGTGTTATGTAGAGTACACTCTTACTGCAAAGTGAAGATATACGTATGTCCACGTATGCACTTCAGTTTACTGATAATAATTATTCATAATTTATAACAATATAATACACAAAAAAAAAAATTATACACGTAAAAAGGAGTTTAAGCACTATTATCGTACTCACGTTGGTGAAATGCTAAACCAATTAAAACAAGTGTTTTTGAGAAAACTAACAGAATATGTTTCATTAATTTGTGTAATAAAATAAAATAGACATTTCTACATACCACACTGAAAAAGTGAAAAAAGCGGACTTCCGTGGTTTACCTCTAAGGTACAGAACTTAATTCTCTGTGCATTCCGGGATTTCCCTTACATAAGTTCGTTGTATTGTATGGATTTAAAATTGAAACAAAACAGTTCTGTCCGGCTTTAATCAACGCTAGTTCACTTTGGAGGAGACGAATTTGATAAGTCTAGTTTTTACTATTCTATTATTTCTTACTTACATTAGCTTTGATTATATAATATAATAATTTATGCTTTGCAGTAGTGTCATCGTATTTATTGATTTGCATGTAGATTAATGTATAAGGTGAAATGGAAACATGCAACTTAACTTTAGTAATATACTAACTGACCCGGCATGCGTTGTAATGCTACTCAAAGAAAGAAAGTGTTTGTGTTTTAATTCTGTTTATTGAAGTGCTTTTGGATATATTTTGTTTTTTTGTCTGGTGTGTATATGAATAGATCTTAAGGTTTTTTAACGCGTGAGCAGGCCAGATACAGCTGTCCATGTGAGAAGCATGGATTTTTTAAATTTAGTCCACACACTTGTAGCGATTGTCCAAATGCGAGTCGCACCGGAAACTGCAAACATTTTAATTGTAATTCTTTACGTATATTAGCTTTCAAAGTCAATTTCTGCACATGTCACCATAAAACTGATGATTTGAGACATGCACTTGATTCATCAGCAGCTGTTGAACGTGGTTTAACTGGTAGAGGTTGTCGAAAATCACCAGACAATAAAAAAGGTGCCCCACCAAAGACCTGTTCATTTCCTCTCAAATCTTTTAGTGTACATATAGTGAAGATTTTCCAAAGCATTTTTGTGCGCCATAGAAAATTCGTCCCATTTAATGAGTTGATATGATTAAAGTACTTCATCCATTCGGGACTTTTTTTTAATATTGCATGTTGGTGTTCAAAGGCAATTTCTTTGCTGAATGCGTAAAATATACATAAAAAAAAACATAAAAATCGGTCAAGCCTATATAGATATAGAGATAATTTTTGGAATAATTGAAATGTTTAAGTTTGCTAACAAATATATTTCGTAGAAAAAGAAAAAGATCTCGGGATATATATCGACAGCCTTGCAGTATTTAAATTGTAAATAATATAATTTTTGGAATATTTGAAATGTTTTAAGTTTGCTAACAATTATTTTTCGTAGTAGAAGAAATCGACCTCGGGGCATATATCGACAGCCCTGCAGTATTTAAATTGTAAATTATTTAATTTTTGGAATAATGTTTAAGTTTGCTAACAATCATTTTTTTTAGTAGCAGAAATAGATGTTGGGGCATATATCGACAGCCCTGCAGTATTTAAATTGTAAATTATTTATTTTTTGGAATAATGTTTAAGTTTGCTAACAACTATTTCTCGTAGTAGAAGATTTTAAAATAAAAGTCGAAATATAGTTCTATAAAATATCCATACTGTCATTAGAATATTCCTAATACATGTAAGAAATTAAAAAGATTTTCAAGGCCAGATGCAAAATATAACCATACCTCCAATAATTGAATCAATGACACTGATCAAAATCTGTCAAATCAGCTCCCACTCCGATAATTATAGCGTCAAAAATCGAATCAGTATATTTGATTATTTAAAAAACTTCGTAGCAATGCAAACTTTCAAATAAAGTTCTCTCAATATTACTACGATGCTTCAGTTCTAAGCCAGGAAATTTGAATTTTGAACATAAAAAGACGTCCATTTCAATTGTTTTAAATTCGAATGACGGATGTCGGGAATATTGAAAAAAAAATCTGTATAGGGACACCCTTCACCTAGCAGGATGAAATATACTTTACAACCTATTTTCTCATATCTAACAAATATACATAAAAAAAATCATAAAAATCGGTCAAGCCGTTTCGGAGGAGTTTGGCCACAAACACCGTGACACGAGATTTTTATATATAGATAGATAGATAGATAGAAGATACTTTATTTGAAATTCTGGAGTACATGTTCATGACGATTGCAGCTATACTTACAGTATCACTTTTATACATTGCAAATTTCATTTCATCATTGTCTTCTCTCTTCAGACAACTGTTTAAGTCCTTTGTCTTCGTCACTTTGCTTCCGTCAACCGTGAATTTGGTAAGGCAGACACCATTAACGTCGACCTGAAAAATAAAATTGAGGTTAGGTAAGACCTGAAGGAGTGTCAGTGCAAGATAATCAATGCCGAATTTTCTAACATTTTTCCTATTTAACTCAATCGCTGTTATGTGAAACACTTTCATGCCTTCAACGCTATGTTCAAGTATTGTATATGCATTACAAATAAGCCCACAATTAGCACTATGTAAGCGGGCGTTTTTTAGTGATTAGGGCAAAAAAATATTATATTCTTAAAATCAATACAACTACTAACGAAACAATATTTTCGGGTGAAATTTTCAAAGAAATCATATGTGACATTAATCATCAAAAATAAAATGAAAACATTTTGAATACACCATAATTTCACTATTTTTTAAGCTGAATATACAAACCTGTTATTGAATATGAAATATTCAAAATATTCTGTATAAAAAATAACATTAATCCATACCATACAATTATATAAATAATTAAAGTATAAAATCCTCATTCCTACAAATTTACTATCACTGGAAGCGTGAAATCTGATGCCCTAAATATTCGAGAAACATGTGTCGCCTTAAAAAAAAACATATTATGTGTGAACGATTATTCAGAGCATAATAAATTATGAGTTTTATTGCTTATTGTCAAAAAGGGTCACTTGCCGCGGCAGTTATTTTGAAGAAACTATTAAATCTATGAGTCAATATACCAACACAACCCACAGTACGTGATAAACGTATTTTTACGTTTCCCGCCTATAATGTGATAATAAATAAGACAACAATTGATACTATAATAGTAATACTATAAGCAAATCATCAAACTTTTGAGAGAAAAAAGTGTAATGATGGCATTAAAAGGTGTCTGAGAACTGTCAAAAAAGTGCCTCGGCGACAGTAAATCTACGTTCATCTCGATTAACTATTGAGAAAAGATTAACTTCAAAACAAATACACACAGTAGCACATTGTGAAATATATCTTTATGTAGTCCTTACTTCTTTAAACTTTTCCATATAATTCATTTGAAGGGTGGAAAGAATTGATCTCTTGATGTTGAGGGATCTCGGGGTATCACCTTCTTCAGCGCATATTGTGGATTCAATAACAACACCATGGAATGCGAACTTGACAGGTTTTTTGATTCCTGCAGGCTTTTCATATTTCTGCAATTGAAATTGTACATTAATATCAAATTTAATAAAATATAAGTTGTTATATAGTTGGCTAATTGGTCTTGCTATGTAATGCTTTCAGCACCAGCGCACCCAGCTTCAAAGATCAATTCACAAATGTTGCGATATTTAGGATTCAAGCCTGTGGACACTGCGACTAAAGAGAAACACGGTCAACATTCGTCTACAGACTCTTGTTCCCCCGTCTGCTTATTGAAACTTGTCTCAATAATTTATTAAGATGCGGAATGTAAAAGGAGCTTTTCAGTATTGAAATAAAATTTCAAGAATATAGAGAAAGTTTTTCAATAACTAACCGTGCCATCAAGATCAGAAATTTGAATTCTCTTGATTTCCAAAACGTTACTGCAATTGTCACGGTTGTGAATGATGAGGTTAGCAGAGATTTTGACTCCAGTCTCTTGATTAGCAGCACTGTTCACATTAATGGTGGTCATACCTTCATAACTATAGCTATAGGAAAGTTTGTCTTTGTAGCCGCCTAAAAATAATCCATCTGAAAAACAACGATTCAATTCTTAACATGATATTTTTCTTCCTTTAAATATTTCCTACAGACTACTATAATTATTATTGTAACAACGGTTTAGTCTTTGTATGAAAAACCAATTCATGTTTTTTTTTCCATTTTTTGATTGAAATTAAAGAAAGCATTTATTACACAATCAGAGAAGGCTACTCGTTGCTGGTGCAAGCACCTCTTTTATTTGAACACTGGTTGTGATATTTTACTATTTTTAATCAAAAAGGATAAATATTTAAGGTCAAACAGTAATAGTCAACATTTATTTCTTCTTGTATCGAGTTTATATTGAAAAAATATCAGCAAAGTGAATATTTAACACCAGTCAATCAGAGACGAATTAGACCACAGCCAAAACCGATATCCAATTACACCAGTGGCGGTTCCTGAACTAAAATTTTGGGTGGGCTAAAGGAAAGTTTAGCATGGCATACTATTTACGAAATTGTGTATTTTTCCACTTCACCTTATACATTAATCTACAAGCAAATAAACAAATGCTACGACACTACTGCAAAGCATAAATTACTATATTATAAAAATGAATGCTAATGTAAGTTAGAAATAATAATATGTGACCTTAAATTCGTCTCTTTCAAAGTGAAATAACAAGTACAAAAAGCAATACAGAGCTGTCGGTGAGATTCAATGCCGGTCACTTTCATACAATACAATGATATTGGGATTTGTGTATTGGTATTTGTCTATGCCATGGGCAGATTCATTTTAGCCCCCAACGAATGACATAAGCTAAACACAGTTGTGTGTGTTTGATGATGTTTCCGTACATACAAATACAAAAAATATATAATCGTGCTTGATAGCGCTCCAGTGTACAAAAATATTGCAGGATATTATCCAATATTATCTGTGGTTGCGGGCTGGAAAGCTTTAGCCCCTGCGTCGTTAATACGTAGGTGTTGCCAGACTGACGTCAGGTTGCCTGTTCTCTATGAAGTATTTTTAAGGTTATTGTTTTTTTTATGCCGGCTCAGTTTAAAATTGTAATACAAAACGAAAACACAATCGAGAATATTATTGTATTACACGGCATTGTCTTATATTGACAGAGGAAAATTTAAACAAAGATATTATATTCATTTGGGAAAGGTTAGTTACGCTTATAAATGTATTTATTTTGTTCAGCGGCCGAATTGCTGTTCATTTTTATTTAGCCATCTAAAGTTTTGGGTGAAAAATGCAGGTCGGGCTTAGCCCACCTAGCCCAGTATCTAGAACCGCCACTGAATTACACATAACGATCTTAGTTTTATGTATAAAACTATACAGCACTAATAATTTGTTGAACAATGGCTCATAAATTTATTCATTTCCCGGGTTTTTTTATTCCGTACTAAGTAAATTGTAACAAATACATCTATAGCAGTAGCGTGTGGTCTACACATTTGGTAGATGCGGCACATGCCTTGGGATTGTAAAACGATTCTAAAAATGAAATATTCTTATCATTTAATATTTTTTTAATTTGCGTAATTATGAAACAAAATCGTTTAGAAAATCGGCTATAAGCTACCACACCTAGCGTGCGGATGTAGCAGGCTGCGTCTTTTGTGCTACCTGAGGGCCACAAAACTTAACGAAACTGCTTAACAAAATTGCTGAGAGCGTGATGTTATAGCTCGGGTTTCAGTCGATATGCAATTGAATTGTCCGCACATGTGGAATAGAACTTCAGCCATTACTCTTGCCCGTGTTCACAGTCCTCCACAATCAACGACGGTTCGTCTCTATATAATCGACCATGTGGTTGACATGGTGTTTTGAATCTATACAACGGATTTGTACAGGCCTAGAGGCCACACAAATGTTCCGTTTTTTGGGATAAGAACAATTTCCATGGTAATTGAAGAGTGAACTTATTTATATATATATATATTAACTCTTGTATTAATATCTACTGAAAAAAAACTTTTAGAGAAATTAATGAAAGAAAATATATTAAATAATGTGGTTATTGATAACCTTTGTAAGAAGAAGAGTCGAATAAAAGTCATTTTCAAAAAACAAATACATAATATGTTCATCAAAGTTTTTGTTTCTCCCCTTGACCGCATGACCTGTTTCAAAGGTTACCACAGACCATTGACCTATAGATTAATGTAGCAGGTTCTGATGTGGCAAAAGATTAAAATTTATTATTTTTTTCTTACCTGAATTGCATTCCATGGAACATTCTGTGGACAAGAAAATAATCAATTGGTGATAAATTTACGAAATAAAATCTTAATAATTTATTAAATTAAGAGAATTGGATAAAAATTATTTATGGTAGAATTGTGTCATTATTATAATTGGAATAGAGTAATAGGTATCAAAATTAACTGTTCTTTTAGAATAAAAATTAAATTATTGAAAATTTTCATTCTTTCAACATTCTTTGTGATAAAATATGAACATGTGAAATAAAAAAAATTCGGGGGTCCGCAGATTATTGTTTTCAGATTTAGGGGTCAGTGGCATGAAAAAGGTTGGGAAGCACTGCTCTAAATGATGAAAATACTCACCTCTCACTAGCATTCATTACTACAAGTTACTTTCTTGATTAAAGTGTGCAATTGATATTTACGTAGCGTATTGATTCAAAATTCTAATAACAACCTGATGACAAAACTATTTACTTAATGTTGACAATTACCAAATAATGAATCATTAAATTGGTATGCTCACAAAATAACAATCAGACTTTTCTAACAAAGGAATTGATGATAAAACTATTGAATGTTGAGTGAAAAGCTTTCGTTGACAGTGACGTCTGCTTATGAGAATATTTATTTTTACATATGACAATACTAGTCTAACTAGAATTTTGGAAATGTCTCGATTAATAAACATATTTTTATTATACCATGTCACTTACTGGCTGCTGAATGTGCACTAAGGAAAAGAGGTAGCTTAAAAGCGATATCTCTTGGGTCAAAGAATTGCTGAAAAATTAACTTATAAATACAGATTTATTTAATAAAAAAAGAGGCAAAAGGCAGTTTTGTGTAATCTTTTGATTTAACGATTTGGCTAATTTTTCAATGTTAAGTATGGCGCTTTAGTTGAGAAGAACTAAATTATTTTTAAAAAAAAGTAATAATGTCTCCGTTTAAGGTTGAGTAAAAAGGTTTTAATTTTGTTACAGTAAGAATGAGATTTTTTTAATAAAAACTTTCATGTTCATTGATTAAATCTAACAGAACTTTCAAAAATATTTTGTTGATTTTGGCACTCATAATATTATTCTACTAGCTGCGAAGTGTAAAGAGATGGTGTACAGTGATGCACAAACCGCGGCCCTTTTTGAATTTTGTGGCGGCCCATCAATCTTTTTCTCAACATATTTTTTTCACGTTAAACATTTATTTAATAAATGTAAGCAAGCTTTTTCTTCATAACTCGGTTCATAGAAACAGGCCCTCAAATATTATATCAGATTAAAAAAAAATAGTTAAAAATTAACAAAGACCAAAATCACATTAACTTTTGAATTACATATAAATGAAACATAAATATTTCACAATGAAACGATTTTTAATAAGCATGTACTCATAATACTTTTTTTGCATGGATTATTTATTTCCACGTTGTAATGTAATGTAATGTCAAAAATTGTAATGGAACCTATCAATCATTTATCTAAATTCACTTAATCTTTTTACACGGTTTTTTTTGTAAAGCTGTTTTACATGGAACATATGCTCCGTGTAAAAAAGACTGAGCGTACTTTAAATCATTTTTTTCTTTGCGGTCCGAACTCAAGATAATTTGTTTTATGCGGCCCGCTAGAAGGTAAAGGTTGTGCGTCACTGGTTTAGGACAACCGCGGTGTGCATAAGCAGTGTTATTTTTTCCAATAATAATACAAATCGTCTTACTTATTAAAAAAATATTTCATACTCTAATGAAAAGAAATAAATTTTTATGACTGAAACTATTTCTATAATTTTAAAACCTCGATTTAAAAGTTACTTTTTTAGTATCAGTGAGCGATGAGAAATGTTTTATGAAAGTCAAAAAAATAATATTGTAGTATTCGATAGTATACAGTCTGCGCAAGAATGTTTCGCACACCTTGCGAAATTCAGTTTTGTATTTTAAAATGTCTTTTAAGAGTACAGATATACCGGTTTTAGTATTTTCCACATCCACATTTGACCAAGAAAATGAAAAATCAACAGCTTGATTGAGGGAAGAAAAAATAAATTTCACTAAAAACGGTGTCATATTTTTTAATAAATCCAAGTTTAATTTGTTCGACGTTAATGGAAATGAGGTAGGGCGACGAAAAAAAGCAGAGCAAAACAGTAAACATTGCATACTTCCCTCTATCAAACATTTGCCATATGTAATAGTCTGAGGTGCCATCACCAGCGAAGGGATTGGCAAAATTATTACATAGAAAGAAACAGTAAATGCTCAACAATACAAATTAGTCATCGCTGAAAAAGTTTTACCAACATTAGAGGAATTTTCAACCTTCATAGTACGGACAGTATTTCAGAATGATTCCGCTGTTAGTCAATCAATTCATGTTTTTTTCTGGCCTTCCAAACGATTTATTTTACAAATAAACGCTGTTATTATATTTCATCTGTTATTTGGGCAACAAATTTCCAAGGAAATCTTGGCATAAAGAGCCTTTTATGGCCTGATAACAGCCCTGATCTCAACGTCATTAAGAATTTTTAGGCAATAACGGGCAACAAAATTGCAAACCTTAAGCCCAAAACAATAAATGAATTGCTTAGAATAACCAAAAAAAAAAAAATAATTTAAAAAAGTAAAATTCCGTGCCATTACTAATAACAACCCCAATGAAAGTTAAGGGTGGGAAATTTGATATTTATTGGAATATAAATATTTAAAGAAAATATGGATTTTAAGATTCCCTGAATGTGGAAAGTTATCAATAATTAACAATTGATTTAAAAAATAATCGCATATTGAATTTTTTTTTTTTTAATGAATACAACAATTTGTTAATTCTACTACTTGGGCTATCATCTGTTCATTATCATCTGTTAAAAATGGTATCAAATGTAAAACCATTTATATTTGAAATGTGGATACATGCTTAGACATATTTGTAATGATATTTACGAAGATATAAATCATTTGTGTTCTTTAAGGACATTTTAAAACACAAAACTGAATTTTTGCAAGGTGCGCGAAACATTCTTGCGCAGACTGTATGTTTAAAATGGCGACTGAATTGATTTATTGTCAAAAATTAAAATTATTGATTAATATAAAAGAAGACACACAAGAAAAGAATAAATCTTTAATTTTTTGCTTATTATATGTTTTGACAAAAAATATACTAAAATATCTTACCATCTGCGCGAATATCCAAAAGCAAGAAAGTTAAGCAAAAAAGAAATAAAAATTTGGTCTTCATCCTGGCAGCCATCTTCATAGCACAAATCCGACTGAAGACTTGACATTTGTTGACATAATTGAATTAAAAATTAATTAATCATACTGGTTTTCAAGGCGTGTCTGGGTTATCAGCGTAGGCGAACTCGAATAGAGATAGTTATTTGAAGTAATATCACCGCAAATCTACATTTGATGATGTTGACTATAATTATAAAAGGAAAACATTTTAATTAGCTTAATTATCCAAGGAAATGTTATTACTTTTGTGCAATAACTTTTTGATTGTATTGATGCGTAATTGATATGTTGTTAATTGTTTTGGAGAGCCACTTAAAAAATTAGATTTTTGATATACCCTAGGTCCCTACATATTGGAGGTCTGCACGGGCCTCTACCCGGCCCGGCCAGGTTCGGGCAGGTAAGCCCAATTGAGATTCGGGCTCGGGCCGGGCCCGGGGAAGAAATTTATTTCTTCAGAAAAATATTTCAGACTATGTCTGTGTCATAAGTCAGCCATGATGATTTTGATTATAACTAGTTCTATAACGAATCATAATGTTTTTGTAAGAAACTGGCTTTTTTCTGGACTAAGGAGTATAAATCTGGACTTCGGGTCGGATTCAGGTAACAGGTGTGGCATTAGACTTGGGCCCGGGCCGGGTCGAGCCTGATTCTTTCGGGCTCGGATCGGGTATTTTTGTAAAATTTCGGCCCGTGCAGACCTCTACTACATATGTAGAATACGTTGTCTCAAAAATAGGAATCAATTTTAAATATGAAATCATTATTTTAAAATTTCAACCAAAGGTGCTTGATGGGGAGTTCCATGCATTTTATCACTAACGGCCTAGGATTCGCCTTTCATCATCTTCAGGCATTCAAGTTTACAGTTCAACTTGAATGGGTTCAAGATCAACAAAACCTCTTTACACACTGCAAATCACTGCCTAAACCTTAAAATAATAAAAAAAACCCTGTTTCTTTTAAAACCAACTGGTTATACCAGCTAAATAGCTAGTCGATTTGTATCTGCATCATATAGCCATTCTCAATTGAAAATGCCAGTTTACGAGCCAAATTCTTGTCATTTGCGGGAGTTTTTAATTTTCTGCTTCAATATGAAGATATCTGCAGCTGAGGCTCATCGAATGATTTCAAATATTTATGGTGAGGTCGCTATTAGTGAAAGAATGTGTCGTGAGTGGTTTCAACACTTCAAGAATGGTGATTAACACGTCGAAGACTGACATGGCGGTGGAAGAGAAAGGTACAAGTTGAAGCCGAGCGATGTTGAACGGCGATTGTTTGTTTGTGAACAGCTGCTCGAAAGGAAAAAACGGAAAGGATTTCTGGATCGTATTGTCACTGGGGACGAAAAATGGGTTCATTGCGATCCAAGCACCGAAAATCGTGGAGATATCCCAACCATGCTTCCACGTCGACGGCTAAGCCGAATATTCACAGCTCCAATGTCATGCTCTGTATTTGGTGGGACCAGCTTGACATAGTGTATTATGAGCTATTAAAACCGACTGAAACAATCACAGGCAATCAAAATTGAACGCAATTAATGCGATTGAGCCGAGCATTGAGAGACAAGCAGCAGCAATACAACGAGAAAGACGACAAAGTAATTTTGCAGCATGACAACGCTCGACCCCATGTTGTGAAAGTGGTGAAGACATATTTGGTAACGTTAGTCCTACCCCACCCGGCGTATTCTCCAGATGTTGCTCCCTCTGATTATCACTTGTTTCGATCAATGGCACACGGTCTGGCTGACCATCACTTCCGGTCTTATGAAGAAGTAAGAAATTGGATCGATTTGTAGACCGCTTCAAAAGATGATGATGACGAACGTGGGATTTGTACAATGTCCGAAAGATGAGAAAAAGTAATGGTTAGCGATGGACACTACTTTGTATCATAAATGTATAACCAGTTTTTTACAATAAAGCATCAAATTTCAAAAACAAACGGCAGAAGCAAAGTTGTAAATATAATGGATTTTTGTTGTTGTTGTAAATTAGATAGTTTTATGGTAGTAGGTAGAAGATAGACTATTGAAAACAACTATATTTTTACCAATTGTCAATTAAAAAAGGGATTATTTCAACACATAATAGTAAATAATTTTCAATTTAGGAAATTTCAATAAAGGATAGTTATTTTTGATAAAATATGTATAATTTTTTTAAATTAAATACAATCATTTACATAATGTATTCAAAATCTAGTGTTAACTTACTGTCTTCAAATTTTCAATTTGAATCAAATTTTGATCAAATTTTTTGATTTGATATCTCAACCTTCTCTTCTTCTTCTTTGGCCATGTTCGCTCCCTATGTGGAGCATATGGCCGCCACGCAGCACCTCCATGTTTCCCTGTCTCCCGCCAATAGCTTTGCTTCCTCCCATGACATGCCAGCATCCCTCAGTTCCGCCGAGTACATCCTATGGATAGTACCCGACGGACGTCCAGGACGCCGGAATCCCACCGGTCGAAAGGAGAGGCAGGCAGGATTGAGGCTTTCCGGAGGCATCCGCAGCACGTGACCCAGCCAGTTCCAACGTCTCTCCATAACCACTGACGTGACGGGACGCTGTCTTGTACGCTCCCTTATCTCTGAATTCCTCACAAAATCAAACCACCTCACCCCCATTATCCAACGCAAGCATCTGTTCTTTAAGCTCAGTATACGGTTTTTCTGAGTCTTCGTCAGGTGCCATGATTCGCAACCGTAAAGCATTACCGGCAGAATGCAAGCGTTGAACAAGTGGCATTTGGTTTTAATCAAGTACAGCTGTGTGTCCCAGACAGTCCGCATTGAGTTGAATGTGGCTCCAGCCATTCCTAAACGAATGGCGGGCTCGTTTTTTGTACTACCGTCTTCGGGGATATGTACGCCGAGGTATCTGAAACTGTCAACCCTCTCGATGATCTGTCCCGCGCTGGTAAGGGTCCTATCAGAGTCATGACAGGTTTGGTTACACATCACATTGGTCTTACTAGTATTAATTTTTAGACCAATGCGACCTGAGTTAGTTCCTAACCCATCAATAGTCTCCTGGATGCCCTCAATGGATTTATCGAATATGTCAGCATCATCGGCATATTCAAGGTCACACAGCTTCAGACCGGGACCAACAGCTACACCTCGATCAGGCGGAATTGACCTGCGAAGTATGAAGTCAAAGATAATAATAAAATGGAACGGTGCAAGAACGCACCCCTGTCTCACTCCGGTTGTGACCCCGAACCATTCGGTATTTGAGTCACCGATTCTCACACAACATGCACTATTCTCATGTAAGGATTTGATAATGGCCACAATCTTTGGTGGAATCCCGTAGGCATCCAGTATCCTCCACAAAGAGGGTCTGTGTGGACTATCAAATGCCTTCTCATAGTCGACGAAACAACAAGCAAGAGCACTGTTAAATTCATTGCTCTGCTGGAGGAGACATCGAAGATTGTGTATTTGGTCCGCACACGACCTTCCAGGGAGGAAGCCCGCTTGATTTTTCCTAAGTATTTTCATAATGGGACCTCTTATTCTCGCCAAGAGAATGTGTGCCATTACCTTCCCAGGAATACTGAGAAGAGTTATGCCTCGGTAATTGTTACAGCTGAGGGGATCACCTTTTTTGTGGAGTGCTAACACCTCACCGTCCACCCAGTCCCTAGGACAACGCTCACCGTCCCACACCCTGGCCATCAGGTGATAGAGAGGATGTAGGACGGCGTTAAGACCACATTTCAGAAATTCCGAATGTATTCCGTCTCCACCCGGTGCTTTGCCGTTTTTAAGCCTCTTCACTGCCAAGATGATTTCGGCATGTGTGGGCGTACGGTCTGAAATACCAGACACTCGGGGGAGGTCCATAGATGTAGCCTATTCGGTTACGTCAAAAGGGTCCTGGGGGGGCGGTCGGTTCAGCACCTCGCAGAAATGATCCTTCGACCTTCTAATAAACAATAACTTTCAATGCAGTAACTGTATACACAAACAAGTATTTGACATGTAACTTGGCGCAACATCATCTGCTAAAATAAGCTTGCTGTTATATTAACAACATTGTCTACTAAGGTCACGCGACCAATATCAATACAACACGTGAAATTTTGCATTAAGGAGACAATCTTATGCCGCGTCCTATGACCCAGCGGTTAGCGTTGTCAGATCTCACAGGTTTGAGTCCCAGTACAAACAGCATTTTTTCGATCGATTTATTGATTTCTGTTTGAAGGCATGGGTGTTTTTGATGTGTTTAAAAGTTCAACCCTTTACGATGCTTTAATCAATGGGCGTATCGAGAGCGATTGGTAAACTGCGAGTCCTGTCCTACCTACTACCCCTACTACTCTCTTTGAAAACGAGAGGTTGAGCGAATGAGTAACCAACAGTTCTCATAGAAAAACTTCTATCTCATAATAGGTTTAAATAATGACAATTCACAATTAAGACTGAGTCGACTTCAAGGCGTTTAACGTGTTTCTTTATTATGGTGTTTTACAGGTTATGTAAATTTCAAACTAATTATTTTGTGATTTCTATCTCATTTCTATTTTCTTTTATATGAATTTTTTATACTCTCTTTAGCAATTAAGATTTGAGTAGAAATGTAATTGAATTTGAATTTGTGCATTTACTATGTTAGAACGTGACGATGGTGTGGCTCTGTGTGGGTATTAGATAGGAAAATCCAGACTTCAACTTTCATTGACCTCATGTATTCTCATCCCTGGTATAGAGTCTTCTGTTTTATAATATATCGCATGCTTAATAAGATAGAGGCTTATCTAGATTTTTGCGGGTATCGCAGCTCTATTGAAATGTACAACCAAGGACCGGTTTCTCATCCTGGGTCCACAGCGTGTTCCTTGGGAGCCACAGAGAAAATATTAGTTTAGGAAAGCCTCAGCACAGTTTCAAGGGGCCACAGCCACCCTAAATACAATGAACATAAATTGTGCATTTCGTATTTGAACGAGGCATTGAATTCATAAAATTACATAGGTAAATAATACATTGAGGCCAAAAATAAATCGTTCTACAAAAAAGGCATCGAAATGTTAGAAAAGCATTGGAATGAATCTATCACTATTGAAGGAGACTATGTTGATGAATAAAGTCAAATTTTGCCTAAAAGTTGTTTTATTAGTCATTCTACCAATAATACGTAATGCATCCTGCGAACTTATTGAGTGATGGATTATATTGGAAAATCCAGATTGCGGCTTTCGTTGACCCCATGTATGCCCATCCCTGGTACAGAGTCTTTTGTTTTATAATATATCGCATGCTTAATAACATACAGGCTTATCTAGACTTTTGAAATGTACAACTCAGAAGAAAGGATTGTTGAAAATAAATTTAAAATGTGCAGAATTTGAACTTTATTTTTAACAATCCATGTCCCCAAAGAAGTACATTTTAGTGAAACTGCTCGATTTCATAGCATTGAAAATCTATATACGCCCACGCGTTATTATTGAGATTTATGTAGTAATTTTGATTTGGTGAGACACGCGAGACTTGTAACTTGACTTAATTTTACCCAGGTTTATTCTTTAAATTCAAAGGTACGGGCCCTTATAGGCTCTCTGGCTGACTATCCTGGCCTATAACCTACCGCTACTTTTCGTAAACTGCCCTTTTATCTTTTTTTCCCACCTCTTCTTTCTTACTGAAAGTATGTGTGAAACTATTTTATGCGTAGACTCTTAGTTTCATGGCTAGAGTTCTCGCTAAGGTGGGCACAGACTAAGTTTTCAATTCCTTTTCCCGCATACAAGCCAGCTTAGTAATGACTATTTAAAAGATTCTGTCAGCTGCAGGCTTTCTTTGTGTGGGGAAAATAATTAAGAACAATTCTTACAAGAAAGATTGGCTTTGAATCATGAGCAAAAGTTCAATTCTTATTGAGAATTGCTCATGAAAACAAGCAATAAAAACTAAGCGGTCTTCAACTTTTTATTTATAGTTTATTTTCCTTGTATTTTGCTTAAATTCTTTTGCTTGGTTGTAATACCAATTGTTTGTCATACCTTGTTTTTCTCACTTAACTTTTGTATAAATATCACTGCTTCATTGTATTTTTTATCAGTTGACAATGCTCATCATGAGCGAAACCGGTCCTGATCTAATAAAAAAAATTTATGTGGAACAAAGTACTAAAAATGTTTTATTATAACGCCATTCCACCAAGTATTGACAGTGAACACCTTAAAAGTAATTGCTCATAATGTTGGCGTAAACATGAGGAGCTTACTATTCTTAAACTTGACATGCTCAGTCCTTAACCGAATAGCCTTCTTGTGTTTTCAAGGGGAGCCAGTAAATTGCTCGAATGCAATTGCTCGAATGGAAATTGCTCGAATAACAAGATCCTCGAATAACCAATTCCTCGAACGTCAAATGCTCGAATTACAAATTGCTCGAATTGAAATAAATATTTATTTTAACCGTGTTCACTCCAAATGCGGATCATATTACCTCTTAATGGAGTTTATCTCAACAGAAGTGTTTCTACGAGAACTGCTTGTTAATAAGTTACTCAAACTGTTTCTATATTTTTCCAGAACACATAGAAGACTAGGGCTAAGACAGAACAAATGGTTAGCTTATCACTATAGCTACGCCCAATTTTTAGTAATAATGGGTGAGAGGGTTTCAAGAAATTACATATATGTGTGCCTTTAAACAGAAGTCCATAAATAGTTTGAAAAATAATTGATTAAAAAGTGTACGTATTAAGATTCAAGCCCGTCACCTCCGAAAACAAAACCAACGACCTTTTCCACTCGACCACTGGCAACTTAAATAAAAAATATTTTTTTATTAAGACTTTTTTTTCATTTATGGTTTTTATTTCCCAACTTGCATAAATATTTTTTTAAAGAATGAGTGATTAATGCTTAAACTCTTATAAAAATTTTCGAGCAATTTGTAATTCGAGCATTTGACGTTTGAGGAATTGGTTATTCGAGGATCTTGTTATTCGAGCAATTTCCATTCGAGCAATTGCATTCAAGCAATTTATATTCGAGCAATTTACCGGGAACCATTCTCGAGTGCGTGTGCTCTCTCCCATACTCTTATCCCTTAGGGCGATTTAGTGAATCACGAAAGGCTTGCGTGGCTGTCCGTCTCCACCATAGAAGAATAATCTGTAAAAGTAGGGGAGGGGAAGCATAAGGACAGTGGCATTGTCTATACGAGGTCTACAATATAAATCCCAAAGTCAGGGATTCACAATTCGAACGCAAGTATACTATAGGTGTTTTTAAAAAAATAAAAACCATTCAGTTGAGAAAATAAATGTATTTACAATTGATTAGAATAGAAACATCAGTTGAAAAAGATTATTTTAGTCACGTAGAGTTGTCTGATGACCAGAAGTTTGGGATCCGATACGACTGGTCTAGGATGTACTGCATATCCGTCACCGACCTGCGATATTAGACCGAGATGACTATGAAGGGGCATAAAATATACCTGCTGCTTACTGAAGGCATTAATTCAATTACTTAATGAATTATTGAGATTGAAAAACAACATGCGACTGCATTTTATTTTATTTCTCAGTGCCGTCTTCAATCGACAGTTGGCGGTTGGCGGTGATATTGCAGTTTGTCTATCTATCCTGAAGCAGTCTTATAAGATCGCAATAGCTTAGATTAGACATAACGTACATTTTGTATAAGATCTCTTGGATAATTGGCTTGTCTTCAAGCCTTCTCTCAGTAACATGAGTAACACAGTGATTACCTTTGTTAAATTATATTTGACAAAATTTTACTGGAAAAATGTTTCATATCTTCCGAATCGTAATATTGATTATTTTAATTGTCTTAATAGATAGACATTTAAAATCAGGCCTTATAGATAGATATGCATAGCACTTGTAAAAGGACATGACCAATTGCCTATATTTAAAAATCCTCAAATAAAAATAAATGCAAGAATGTATATTCGTGAAAAATTAAAAATGTTTGAAATGTCTTTTTGAAATGGAATATTGAACATGCATGCAAGAATATTACAAATTGTGTGAGTTTATACATTCCTAATATATTCCATAGTCTCTACAAGCTATAAATTACCCTATAAAATACAACAAATAACATATCGTTGCACATTGATAAGTGATGTAATTTATATTACACTATTTAAAATATATGCATAAAAAGATTTAGATTTTTTTTAAATTTTCTAAGGTAGAGCCAAACATGTCATGTTTTCTCTAATTCATATGGCATGATAAACTTGACTGCCATCCAGTAATTCCACCACCGCACGTACACGTCATCGCTGACGGTGCTGCGAGCATTGAATCGACGATTGTGTGCGCTGCGATCTCCAAGACGCTGGGTTGCCCCATGGGGTGCGTTCTTCTAAATCGATTTGATGAGAAAACAGTGCCACCGGTCTGTGTGTAATAAAGAAAATTACAATAGTTTAGCATTTACCATAAAAATCTGCCGTTACTTGATACACAGGTGGTTCTCTACTTTCGCACATTCTGCTTCCATACAGTTCACTGTTTCCTATTTTATGCATTAGAATTTATGTTTTGGCTGATAATGCAAAAAATACAGGTACTTCAATGCAGCTTCTACCTTTTCCTCTGCAACCCGTCAGCAACTCAAAAAACAACTTTAGTCTCGCATTGCCATATTAACACGGATGAGATGCGGAGAAACTGCAGTGTTGATGCCAACATAAAAAAATTATGGTATCATGCAACTATCAAGACAAAGATGAAAGAGATTAAGAGTTCGGATTGTAAGACTTAGGATCCGAGTTATGTTCAATGTTGAAAAACAAAATTGGAGATATTTTTTTCAAGCATTGTTCGGATAAAGTCATTCAATCATTTAATCTAAGACTTTCAATTTGCGTCATATTAATGTAATTTGTAGTTTGAAAAGGTCTAAAAAACAATTTTTGATGTTTTGTTAAGGTTACTTTACTCTTGAATGATATTTTCAGGAACTAATGAATTACGAAGTCGCTGTATATTTATATACCTCCATATTCTGTACTAAAGTTAATAATGACAATTCATTCTTAGGAAGTTGGTGACATCATAATATGATAAGTTGTGATGTAGCTTAGCTACAGTTTGTATATAAACGTGTAATTTTATTGTACAACAAATCGAGCATGCACGGGAGACTATAGAAATTATGAATCTGTCAGTTTTCAGTGCAGGCTTAAGCTGGTTAATTTATAACTAAAGAATTAAAGCTACACTTACTTCCAGAGCTAGAGCAATGCATTGATCTTTGCTATATTTGATGTCCGATTGGGGCATAGTTTTATTTCGGCTCCAACTCTTCTCACCTTCGAAGAAAACTTCTTTGTCATTGAACCCTGGAAAAATACAATATTATTAATGCTCATCTTGTCTCTTCTTTTAATTATGAATACGGACGGTGTCATTGATGTTTGCTCAATGTCAACTGTCATTGAGTGATATTTTTTCATTGCTCTTTATTTGCTAAAAAAATACAATAACTTAATTCAATTTTACAAAAGTTATGTAAGTATTTTATTGATATAATTTAAGATTTCGACTGAAGGTGGTTGGTGGAATCTCAATAATGGCACTTGTGCAAATGTACATAATTTGAACGATTCAAAATTATATTGTTGGTAGTTATTTGGGCATCATGCCCTCACACTGCAAGTGAGACTTTAATTTTCACATACAAAGTGATCATGAATGTATAATGTGTGAACATAATTTTCTAACAGATGCCAGTATTTCAGTATCTTAAGTAATAAGGGTAATGAAAAATCTAACTCACCGATGGCATTTCTGTGTTCTCTAATCTCTGGGACTTCAAAATATTCCAATGGAGTAATAAGATGAGTCAAAATTCCTTGATTTTTAAGTGATTCTTCGGTAAACCATCTCTTAATCTAAAATTGTAATTTTATTCACGTTAGGAAAGGTTAATATTTTAAAATAAAACAAAACAAGGCTCAAAAATAATTTGTAGTGAAATGTTACCATTTCACAAATTTGATGAGTACTAAAAGTACTAAAAATGTTTTATTATTTTTATTATAATGCCATTCCACCAAGTATTGACAGTGAACACCTTAAAAGTGGTTTGATGAGTTTGTTAAGCTTTGTCATTCATTACATTATTTATAAAAAGCATCGTTACGCTTATGAAAATATTTTTAACCAATATGAGGATAACTTCACTTACCATAGCTAGAAGTCCCGTGGGGCACTTTTCGGATTGAACCAAGATGATAGATTTCATGGCGTTGGGTCTGAGATGTACAATGTCGAGACCGAGGAAATACAATTTCATGTCTGGTATACCTGGATTAAAAAATGGTTCTTATTTATCACTAAAAATTTAATTAATTACGTACCCGAGTAACACTAAAACTGACAACTTAAATTAACAACATCTGCAAAGCTTTAAATTTTTGAAAACTTTTTTTGGTACACAAAAGTTTAAGTGAGCTAAACTTACCGAGCCCTTCACTGATACGAAAAAGATTTTCTATCGCAGCATTCAGGTATTCGTCAACGCTTAAATCATTTGAACGAAGCATAAACTTCCATTGCGCTGGTCGCACTTGACCATCAAAAGATATCTTCGATATCATGCTAACTGTAGGAATAAAATAATATTGTGTTAAATTTGTCAAGCCGCAAGCTGAGAGCTCAACATTGTTAGCATCATGATTAACACGAGAACAATAGAAATATAGTTAGACTTGCACATATGGATAAGTCACTGTAGGTATATAGTTCATGATAATCAAACTCATTACAAATGATGTATCTGACCTACTTACAGTTTTTAATTTGGGTTTCATATAATGTCGGTCGATACAGCGACGAGTCGAGACCGACTAAGTGTATCTTCACATCGTCGACTTCTTTCTCTTTCAATTCTCTCAAAACTTCAGAAATTAACGGTAATACCATATCATTGAAGATGTATTGATTAGACTAAAAAGGAAAATGAAAAGTAATTGCTTGTTTAACCTTTATACGCCCAGCGGTCCCGTACGGGACCGCTGATTATGATTCATTTCGCTATCGGATTACACTGATTTATGATAATATTATTCAAGATATGAATATTAGGTTACATAAATAATGTCTTTGAGATACTGATCCATAATTTTATTTTCGTTTTCGATAAATATTTTTGTCATACGAGTAATATAAACATCTGCGTTACAAGGTCCGACTCTTGAGACATAATATGTCCGTTTTGTAATTTTAGGCAGACCGTAATAAATCAGTTCGGACAAAAATAAAGCTTTTGTAAATAATAAACAACCTTTTATTTTGATAATGCTTTTTCTTTTACTCAACCAGGATGACTAGTTTTAGAGACATAATTTTTGATAATAACGGATGCGTTTGTTGCGAATATTTCGCGAAAAAATGCTCAGGCAGTGTGCTACTTCTTGTGCGCACAGCGCGCGAGCAGATAAGGGTTAATTCACTAAAATAATCAGTTTTGTAGAAATTATTTTTTTATATATCTTCAAGCGCATAAGATCATAAATGTTATAATTATATATGATCTAATATATGTAGACTTGGCTGTTTTATAATTAACCAAAAGTAAAAAAATAGGTAATATGCTTCAATGTTTCTCACTAAATATTTGTTTTTGAAAATCATATATGGTTTCAAAACAATTCCAAAACCATTATAGGTATAACCCTTTTTGTCAAACAGAAATATGATTACGGCATTACTGAAACTAGGGTTTGACTCAAAGTGTGCACTTTTGTTTAAAACTTATTCCAGTTCTTTGAGAAACATGGTCCAAATTTATATTTATATTCATTTTATCTGTAATATATGGGTGTCGCAAAAACCTATTCACAATTTAAAATATCAGGCGAGGAGTGGTGAAGAACTCCCAGTTCACATTATGAATGGAGGGAAAAGGTAATCTGTTATCTACTATGAAGCTTTATATATCCTTTTGTAAGTAGGACAATAAATATTATTTTTTAAATAAATAAAGTTAAAATATTTTATATTGCGTGAATATTCTGTTTTTGAGACGCTAATTATGATCGAAGGCTAAATTTTACACTTGAAATAGGTTTTTTTACCCTTTCTGTTTCAATAACCAGAACAATATCTGCTTGAGTTTTTGAAGTTTCTATTTCGATTTCATCATCATCATCAGCATCGTAAGAATTCTCATCGAGATTGCACTGAATGCAGACATCTGGAACACTCACTGGCAAAAGATTGGCCATGCACGCGAGGGCATATGTTTTTGCGATTGAGCACGCCGCTGGCTTTACCTCCTCTAGTGATGATACTTCATGGACAGCACGTTTACATGCTTCCCTAAAATACAAAAGTATTATAAAATAGTGCTGCGGAGTTGTTTATTTATGGTTAATTGGTCAGAGTAGAGAAGGAGTTTTTAATTGATAACCTTGTTATTGAACTGATTGTGAAACTAAATGTGAGACTTGTTTCGTCTCTTTCATAAGTATCATCAGAATTACTCTATTGTTAGCGGTCAGACATAAAAATAACAGCACTAATTACAATGCCCGTAGGAAATATTTTTTTTATAACAATCAAACGATCAGTAACTCAAATGGAATGATCCGCCCCATCTGAATTGCTCTATAATTTTTTATTTAAGAATCGCAGTAATAGATTCAATCTTAATTTCTCAACCTTAATTTAAAAATTAAAATCAACGTTTACAGTACAAATTTGAATTGTTTCAATTTTGTACTTTTCCATGAGTTTTGTCGCTAACGACCCGGGTTTCGCCTTTCGGCATCTTCAAGCATTCCAAGTGCACGGATGTACTTGAACTGACGCGTGGTAAACGGTTTAAATTATTTTACCAAGAAATCTTAAAGATTAATCGAGCTCAGCTCAACAGTTTGCCAATTATAAACGAGCAATTTTATCTACCAAATTCTCCATTGTTGTACCCCTTTTAAATAATTGTCATTTTATTAATAATTCAAGCACTACATTAAATATTAATTCAAAGGCTTAAAAACAAATCAACTCATTAATAATAGGTCGGATAAGACCCTAGATTTATTTTAAACATTCCTGTTATTATCTGGTCAATAATATTTTCAAAAAATCTCCATAATTATAACAAACCCACTTAATTCGTTGAAAATTGTATACATTCAATTTTCGCTAATTTACATTTTTATAGCCTTTTAACTTAGTGATCTACTTATATTTTTGTATATAAACGATACAAACTGTTTACTATGCGTTAGTTCAAGTACATCCGTGCACTTGGAATGCCTGAAGATGCCGAAAGGCGAAGCCCGGGTCGTTAGCGACAAAACTCATGGAAAAGTACAAAATTGAAACAATTCAAATTTGATATTGAAATTCCATCAAGCACCCTCAGTCGAAATACTTAATTATAGTTTACAGTACAGTTTAATTCTTACAATGGAGATACTTCTCAACGAAGCACATGCCTCACCTAATGACACAGCTGGCGGGGAAAACGGTTATTTATTTTGATTTTATATTAAAAATGAGTTACCGCAAAGTTGTTCTCTGAATCCATTAATAAAGGAAACTAAAATCAAATTAAACATAATATACAGGTATTGTAAGTATTCCGCTTATGGTGATAATTTCGGAGTGACTCTACGTACATATGGCATGGTAGAAATTGTTGAAGTGTACCTCTTCTCAGAATAACATAACTCTAATACAATTGATGTAGTATGAAAAAAAATCGTAAAATATTGATAATTAATGCACATATTATTGTAAAATGCCTTACATGTAAACCTTGCTATCCAACACATAGTTGCCAAATTCAAGCTCGGAATCCTCTTCGAATAGCTCTTTGCAAATATCATCATCGTAGTAGTTTATTTCCTTTTCAATTTTTGGATTATCAATTTCGCAGCGTTGGTTGACACCATAAGATGTTCCGAAATCATACTCCGATGAGACAACCTAGATGAGTGGATTAGTTGTACACTATTAAAACAGTTTCAATAATTATATTTACATTTGTGGCCACTAGAATACGTAAGTTGCGGAAAATATAGTGGTGAAGTGAGCAAAGTGGTATTTTAGAAAATAATATGTTAGATGCGTTGTAAAGTATAGTAAAAGTGAAGTAACCTCAGTTAATACACATTGCAATAGTGTTTTCTCACTCACGCAATAGTTTTTGTAAAATAAAAATATCCAATGTACCAAAACACTAAGTAAAGACGTGATTGTACTTGTGAAAAAAGTTTAAACATTTTATTAATTTTCTCACTTCACCGCTTGAGGGCTCATTTGAATGCTTAAAAATATACTGATACAAAATTCACATTTGAATCTTACCGTTCCGTTCGGCAACCTCAGGTCATCGAAAGGTTCACTGTTGCCGTCTCCGAGGAGTCCTCGAAGTTTTCCATAGTAAAAACCGGACACTTTGAATTCGCAAACCTAAATGAAATATATGCATATGAATATTATTTGCATGCAACTGATTGTAAAATACTGAGCGTTGATGGTAAATTTTAACAATATTTGTTTTAATTGTTGAAATATTTTTACTTACTTCGAGATTGTCATTACATCTAATGGTCACTCCGTATTTTGACTTGAGCAAAAACATGTTTCCTTCTTTGACAGCTATATTTTGGTGATAAGTCTTCACTGGGAAACCGTGATATATATAACCGTTTACCATCACCTACAATAAGAAATAAACATTGAGAGAATTATTTACGTTTAGATTTTCTGGCTTATTCATTAAATAGGTTTGCAATTTATTTTTCACGCCAGTAAGCTTTCTGACTATTTAAAAATGCAACAAAAATCCCCCCCTTTGAAGGCAACGGGCTTACAGCTAGTGTATTTGTTAATAAGCCAGCAACACTTTTACAATAATAATAAAAATACATGTCAAAGGGAAAAAACTTTTTGACAATTATTCAACTTTCAAAAATCAAGAATTTAAAACGAACTCTTCTTTAAGTGCCAGTGCACACTGGTGGGAAGCAATTTGACGCTAGGATTGACGGTTTCATACTCCTGGTGGCCTGAAGCAAAGTGGCGAGCTGTCAGTGCGTACAGGCACTAGCTAAGAAATGTCAAATATCTATGAGACATTGCTATTTTTTTTTATCCAACAGGTCAGAACATGACAGTAAAAGACAGTGAAATCTAACTTTCTTATTAATATGTCAGTTAAAAATACATGCAGTGTTTATGCTTAGTGACTTATTACATAATTATTATTACTATTATTGAAAAGTGACATGCTTCTTTTACCTTTCCTTCATCATTAACTTTCAGAGAGTATCCACCCTTATCTATTAATGTGATAGATTTGGCTTTTTTGTCTTTAACATTCATAACGATAGTAAAATTTCCATCGACGGCATCATGCGCAACTACAAACTTGCAATCTCCAGGAGTGGTCAAGTAGCGCCCGTCGAATGTAAAAACATGCCGTCCTCCAGTAATAAAACCTTTTACTGAAATTCACAGAATATATAAATTAGAAAAGATACTGGCAGTATGTATAAATGAAAAAATATTCAAATGAGCTTGAGCAATGTCAAGGGAGATGATAACTAATAATTGAGAAAATATTCTCTCTTTTCTGTTGGTGTCATTGCATGAAACATATATTGAAATATTGAAACTTTTTTAAATACATTTAATTTGTTCAAAAAGATAATCAAGAAATAGTTTACTATAGAGGTGACCCCCGTTCATTGCACAAGTGTGTTGTCTATCTCGTTCGCTCTCATACATGCATATGTATACATAAACGCCTTACAACTCATGATTCAAGCCCTATTATTTGGGAAAAATGGATGCGCCAACTCATTCAAAAAACTGATAACAATTTAATTAGATGAAAGTTATAGAAACACCGAAGAAGAACGGAATGAAGTCACCCAGTAAAGTATTATTTTAATAGTATTATTTTTAAGTGATGTTTGCAATTTATTTAAAAATTCATATCATCGATCAGATTATGCACATTCACACAGATCTGTGTGAATGTAAAGAATCTGAACGATTCAAATTTAATATTAAAATTCTACCAAGCACCTTCAGTCGAAATTTTAAATTAAAGTATATTTTATCAATAAAGTGTTTTGTTTGTGTTATTTTTGAAATTCCCCATTGACTTCTTCGGCAAAATTACGCTTATCAAGACAATATCCAGAACGTATTACTGGTGAGCAACCAGGACTTCAATTTTGTATAGTTTGAGGTTCATATACAATTGAAAATATTATTTTAAAAACATTTCAGGGAACTTGAGTTGAAGTGGCTGTATTGAATATTTAAAAAGTATCTCTTAAAAAATAGGCACTCGCATATCACAAGTCAACTGTGGAACAGAAGAAGTTTGCGGTTTGTTCCTCGAATTTTATATGATCTTTAATTATATGTATCCTTACATTTATACGGTGTTACAATATCCTCAGGGTAGAAGATCGGTCTGACTGCTCGGAAAACTTCAATAAAGCTAGAAAGCTTATCAAACTCAACTTCAATAGTATTGCTCACATTGCTGTATGAACCGATCGAAGGTTTGTCAGACTGGTTTTCGTTAGAACTGTCCCAAAATGCTAACTGTAAAACAAAATATTTATTTATCGATTTGGACAGATTTTTTATAAATTCATAAATTCATTAATATTACATGATATTCTAAGAGCCAAATGATACATGGTTTTACATCAGCAATAAAACATTGAAAACTCTGTCCAGAATGCATTCCATTTTATGTTGAAAAATATCGTGAAATGAATATCCATGTAAAAATATTTTATTTGAAGATATACAACTATGCCATGTCCAATTTCAATTTTGAGCATTTGGACTTCTAACAGAGTTTAAGTAAACAGAAGTTTTCTACAAGAACTGCCGTTACTCGATTGCTCAACCTCTCTTTTTGAAGAGAATAAGAATAGTTAAATAGTGTTAGGACAGGACCAGTTGTAAGCGAATGGCTCACGCTACACCCTGCTGTTATGATCCGATGGGTTGAAAGAAATATTAGACACAACAGACATCCGTGCCTACTCATAAATCAATTAATAAATCAACTTGTGCAACATCCATATTGGGATTCCAACCGTTGAGCACTGCAACTGAACCCGCCAGCTGTGTTTACCTCTCTACCGCGGACACTGTCAAACATATTTATTAAGAATAGACACACTATTGGCTAACAGAGAAGGGTTTTTTTTTAGTTATGAAAATGTGATATATTTATATCCAAAACTCGTCCAATTTTGATCCTTCACAAAATTCTAGAAACTAATGCATGACGTGTTAATCAATAAGTGATGTTATTCTTTTGAGAAATGATTAAGTTAATGTTAAAAAAAATCCACCTATTGATATTATTATATAATAAAATTACGATACTGAAACGTATGGGTAGGACTTAAATAATTGCATATAAAGATTTTAGGCTGATGTAAGATTAGCTTAAAATTTATATTTTCATATTTTGCCGTTAACTCCAAGTGTACCGATAAAATCTGTACCCCAGTACTCAAAAATAGAGTAGTAAATGAAAAGCCTTACAATGCTAAATTTTCAATGTAAGCTTTTAATTATATTTCAAAGTAAAAATTGGTCTTACAGCTAATGTTTCCAAATATGTCAAGTCAAATTTTGATCTTGATATTACTCGTGATAAACTCTCGGTGAAAAGACGTCACAAAAAACCATTACCATTTTGTACTAAAAAAAACTAAATTTGATATTGACATTGCCAAGGCATGAACCCAGATCCACAGGGATAATCTCTCACATACTATGAGACATATAGCACAGTTTGTGAACCAATATGTCGGCGCTGTGGGACTCGGAGGACTCATTTAGACTACACAGTTTGGGTTCAGTGGCTTTTAATTTGATAAAAGTTTAACGATTAAGTTGAGTTTGTGATTTTCATAGATTTTAAAGTTCATTCACAGTGGTCATATTATATTCGGAATGATATTTTCAAATGAACACATTTCTACTTACCCAGTCGCTTGGAAAATAAGTTCCTTCGAGTTTAGCCTGGAAGTTTGCAATGGCCGCGGCCGCGAGTGCTCGAGTTTTAGTGATAACATTAGTGAGTCTCTCTTTCCTCATCTCAGGAGAGTTATCAATTTTTTTCTGATGAAAAAAAAAACCGACATAAGTTTAATCTATTAAATTATTAATTTAAAGTAAAAATTTATAGAATTTACATGTTTTCGAAATGTTTCGTACTTGCTCGTAAGAATGAATAATAGCATTGTACAGATCTTTCCATTCTTTTTCTGGTACAAAGTCAGCAATAAGCTCCCCAATGTAGTCAAGAGTCTTATGTAAGTTTTCGCTAGAGAGCAGTTGGATCTAGAAAAAGAATTGTTTCGATGATAACAAAGTAAGCATCGTATTTCTTTATAGAAAAATCTCAGCATGAACAGAAATGAAATGACCTTTCGAAAATCAATAAAAAGCGTCATAGTGTCGACTCCGGTGACTGGGTAAATACTATGTTCCACTCCATTAATGTCTAGTGAACAGTGGCGGTTCTAGGTACTGGGCTAGGTGGGCTAAGCCCGACCTGCATTTTTCACCCAAAACTTTAGATGGCTGAATAAAAATGAACAGCAATTCGGCCGCTGAACAAAATAAATACATTTATAAGCGTCACTAACCTTCCCCAAATGAATATAATATCTTTGTTTAAATTTTCCTCTATCAATATAAGACAATGGCATGTCTACCTACAATAATATTCTCGATTGTTTTTTATTACAATTTTAAGCTGAGCCGGCATAAAAAAACAATAACCCTATAAATAATTCATAGAGAACATTCAACGTGACGTCAGTCTGGCAACACCTACGTACATGCTATTGGTCAGGGGCTGTGGCATTCTAGCCCAAAACCATAGACAATATTTCTTTAGACTGGAACGCAATCTAGCACGATTCGATTTTGTTTGTATTTGTATGTACGGAAACGTCATCAAACACACAGGACTGTATTTCAAATTTACTGGCTTCTGTCATTCATCAGGGGCTAAATTGAAATTAGTCCATGGTCCATACAAACATACCAATATCTTTGTATTCTATGAAAGTGACAGGTATGAATCTCAGTGACAGTTCTGTATTGCTTTTTTTACTTGTTATTTCACTTTGAAAGAGACAAATTTAAGGTCACGTATTATTATTTCTTACTTACATTAGCATTGATTGTATTATATAGTAATTTATGCTTTGCAGTAGTGTCGTAGTATTTGTTAATTTGCTTGTAGATTAATGTATAAGATGAAGTGGAAGCATGTAAAATTTCGTAAATAGTATACAATGCTATGCTTTTCTCTAGCCCACCCAAGATTTCAGGTCAGGAACCGCCACTGCTAGTGAATGAGGTTAGCATTGTTTAAATAGAAAGTTAGGAAAGAATGTGGAAAACCAATTTCAAATGTGACTGAGGAAACAACTTCAAAAATCCAAGAGTTACTCATTTAGAGGGCACAGTCAGTAGAAGACGAGAGATACCCTTCGCAGGCTCCACTATTTCAATAGTAATTGAAATATTAGCACAAGAAAACTGAAAAAAATGGCAAAGTCGGACAGTCCAAATACTTGTTACTGTGGGTTCATTTTAAAAACATTCACCTTCTCACGCTAATGGTGACATAGAGATTATAATTGAATTGGATATTTACAGTGACACGAATAAGACAGAACATAGATACTTACAGATTCATCTAATGGAATCAAGAACACAAATGCATTGGATACATCGCCGACAAGTTTTGAAAATATTTCACCTACATCATTATTGGCCTTTTCAATACCTAAAAAATAACAAAAATAATGTTAATTAATTCAGGAATCTGCACAACCTAATGTTGATTGTTTTTCATATGCATACAATGACACATCAAAATTTGCACACATAGATCGACTCTGTGAGGTTTTTCAGCACAGACTAAGTGCTCAGAGGCTAAAAGAATTTCACTCCAGTTGAACGTTCTTTTATAACATGAAATGAGAGTAATGGGCGTGTCGTGGAAGCCATACAATAAAGTGAGAAAGCAAAAACTGGTGAGATCTCAAAAATAGTTCCAACAGTCATCAGCTGAATAGATAAAATTTTAGCCAGCACTTCTGATCATTTTCTCTCAGTTCTGTTGAGCCTAATAAGCAATTCAAGTTAATTGACGCAGACATATAAATAGCCATATTATTTGACGAAAACTAACTTTCAAGAAATTTGGCGAAGGCACTGTTAATTTGCATAAAATGTTTTGAATGTCTTTCCATGAAACTGCTAACAAATGTCATAAATTCTACAACGAGATCGACCATAGGTTCCACAGCGCTAGAGGTTACATCCATTGCACGCTTTGCTGATTCATTGAGTAGTGGCTGTAGGTTATGATTAAATTTAACAAAACTGTTATAAATTGCAGTCATCATTTGATTTGTCTTTACGAGGACTGCATACATGTTGTCAATTAATGCAGACGTTACCGTCAGCAGTAGATCACTGTAAAATGAGAAAAGAAAGAACCGTGTGAACAAAAAGTTTTTAAGAAATGTTAAAATTGGCATCATATTAGAAAAAACAGTTTTTGTAACGAGTTGAGAATATTCCCAAAAGATTTTTTTATAATCTTCTGTTTCGTAATATTATAACAATTTTTCAGAAGACAAAAGCAAACAGAAGACGCCGGTCATCAATTTAGTCGGTTGGCTAGTTTTATGAAATCTCGTGGTAATTTAAGCAAATCTGTATTTTGAAAACAATTTTCATATTAAATTTTGAAATTGAAACATAAAAACAATTCAATCAACTCATTCAAATCAATAATGGGTGCATTTTTATATATATATAGACTTACACTTCCATCCCCACTAATTCAAGGAATTTGTCAGCTTTGATTTCCTTATGGATGGCTCCTAGCTCATTCATCAAGTATTGCGGTAGATCGACTCTAAGAATAGATTTCATCAGAATTGCAAACAGAGTGTTGTCCAGTTTGTGATAAATTTCATTATTCTTAGCAGCATGCTCATCTGCATGTTTTTCTATTTCCATTATGTTCGCTCCAAGGGAATCCTAGAACAAATAGTTACAAGATATCTGCTGTCGAGTTTAAGCCAACCGATGCTTGGTTTTACACTAATCTGCTAAATGATCTAAGGTTCACATACTCACGATTGCTCATTTTAGCACAAGATGGAAAGATATTCAAACAAATAAGAGCTAATTTTATTTTATGATAATTTTAACAGGTGCCGCGAAAATTGTATCCACAGTTTATTTTATTTTAAGCTTGTTAAATTTTTAGAGTTATAGATACATTATTTAACATCCTGTAATATATACAACGTACCATTAACATTTCCATATTTTTGAGATTTGTTTCCTTCAAAGACACGGATTCACCTTCCTTAGGCATTGTATAGCTTATCTTGAAGAGAGGATAAGCTTTCTTAGATTCCATGAAACTTGATGAAATCTCCATTACTTCATTAGGAGTAAATACTAAATCCAGAGTGAAAGATTCTGACGGTTCTGTAATAATAATGAACTAGCTGTAAGCCTGTTGACCTCAACGGTTGGGGGGGGGGGGGATTTTTGTTGTATTATTAAGAAGTCAGAAAATTTACTGGAGTGAAAAATAAATTAAAAACCTATTTATTGAATAAGCCAGAAATTCTGATAGTAAAAAAAATTATCTCGGGGCATATATCGACAGCCCTGCCCTGCAGTATTTAAATTGTAAATTATTTAATTTTTGGAATAATGTTTAAGTTTGCTAACAACCATTTTTTGTAGTAGCAGAAATAGACCTCGTAAATTACTTAATTTTTGGAATAATGGTTAAGTTTGCTAACAACTATTTTTCGTAGTAGCAGAAATTTCGTAAATTATTAAATCTTTGGAATAATGTTCAAGTTTGCTAACAATCATTTTTCATAGAAGCATGAATCGACCGCGGCGCATATATCGACAGCCCTGTAGTTTTTAAATTGTAAATTATTAAATTTTTGGAATAATGTTCAAGTTTGCTAACAATCATTTTTTGTAGTAGCAAAAATCGACCTCGGGGCATACATCGACAGCTCTGCAGTACTTAAATTGTAAATTATTTAATTTTTGGAATAATGTTTAAGTTTGCTAACAATCATTTTTCGTAGTAGATTTTAAAATAAAAGTCAAAATATAGTTCTATAAAATATCCATACCGTCATTAAAATATTCCTAATGCATTTAAGAAATTAAAAAGAAATTTCATGGCCGGATGCAAAATATAACCATACCTTCCAATAATCGAATTAATGACACTGATCAAAATCTGTCAAATAAGCTCCAAAAAATCTTCGCCCAGCCCTACAATTATAGCTTCAAAAAATCGAATCAGTATATTTGATTATTTAAAAAACTTCGTAGCGATGCAAACTTTCAAGTAAAATTCTCTTAATATTATTACGATGCTTCAGTCTAAGCCAGGAAATTTGAATTTTGAATATAAAAAGACGTCCATTCCAATTGGACGAACGAAATATGCGATTCAAAATAAGCCGTTAGCATTGGCCGAAAAATGTGGTGTTTAAAATAAAGTGTTATCATTGGGTGAAAAGAACAATGTTACATATTTGTGATTGTTTTATCGGCTATTAATGTTAAGATACATGTAAATCAAGCACTCAAGCTGTAAAACAGATCACATTTGTTTTATCGTTACAAGCTCAAAACCTCTCAAGAGATTTTAGATCTTTCTAAAACATGTTTCCATATTTTACCCAAAGCCGGTTTGAAAGTTATATTCTATGTTTGGTATTCGCACTGTTCCATTTCTGATTTTATTTACACTACAGGTTATCCTAATTTTTTTTTAATGAAATACAAAAACACAAGAGTCAGTGCACTTTCAAGCACCGACATTGGTGTTTTGCCAAACAGAAATAATGAACGGAAAGGTTCATTAGAATACCTTTCTCGTTCACCAGAACTGGGTGGTACATAAAAAATGAAGTTTGATTGTAACAGTACTCGAGTCGACCATTGTCGTTATTCAAAGATTGTATATGTTTTACAGACACTTGAATTAAATGAAAAATTATAAAATTAAATATTTGTGGCATAGAAAAAGTTCAATGTCACACTATGAACTAACATAATTATGTTTGAACGTGCTTGACCAACAGAAATGAACGTGGAACGAGAGGATGTGTTAAAGAATTCTCAATAAGTGGATTTTCAAAGCATTCCGATTAATATTTCTTTAATTATGTTGACATACTTGCCATTCGATAATTTTTCATATGAATCTCGTGATAGGAAAATATTCGAAAAATTTCACTTCAATTGTATGTTTAACCATTTGGTTACGGCGGAGCTAAATATCACTCCGTGTTTTGGCTTCTAGTTATAATGTCACATGCTAGTTTGTGTGAATGCTATGTTACTATTCTTGTTGTAATAATGTTTGAAAAAGCATACACAAACATATTGAATACAAAATAATATTTTTTAAAAGTAAGTTTTATATACCTAATAAGATTTTCGGTATATCATCTTAAAAAAAAAAAATTCCCCGATATAATTTAAATAAGTATAAGGGTTGATTTTCATCCCCTGGCCTTAATTCATTGAATCATTTTAAAGTTGTAATATTTTTGTAAAATAATTTTATTTCTTATATTATTTTATTTTTGCTTTATCGTACTATATTTTTTTTTCCAAAATGATAAAAATTTAAATATGCGTTGTTTTTTCATCCCATAGTCCCATTCTGTGGTCTTTTGAATACATTGGATCGAGAATCCACTATATTCTACTAATATTCTCTTTTCTTTACTTTCAGTTACAATGTTAGGCAGAGTTTCTGCAGATAATTATATTACTGACTTCCAAAGTCTTCATTATATTTGATCTTCAATCCATCGTTGGTGCTTATTGTTGTTTGTGATAAGTATTTCACTTTATCGTATAATACCATACTGGAATGGATTTTGAAGTCTGATGTATTTTCCTCGTAATCAATAGTGTTTTTTATGTCCAACATATTTCCAGCTGGTGTTTTGATCTATCAAAAAAACAATAATTATAGAAATAATTCATTCATATAACCCTTCAAAATGAGAATAAAAATATTATACATCTGGGTTTGAATTAACAAAATCAAACAAAATTCACAAACTTTTAAATAATAAGAAAAAAAAACTTTTGTAAGTTGTAAAAATATACTGATTAACCCGCTTTACAGAGATTTTTTTTAGATACAATAAATATGTAAAAAAATCCCAGACTTTATCAATGTTTGATTTAATTTGTGTATGGTATGGAAGTAAACTGCACACTGGTGGGTTTATAGTGGTTAAGATTTTGGTTAATTAATTAATTATTGTATCATTTTATTAAAATTATGTTTGAAATTAACATTAGTCACCACTTTAGCTTTATTACTCTTTAGTGATCTTTGAAATTACATGATAGAGGTGCTAAACATTTAAATTTGTGTTAGTTTAGAGTCACTTATTCAGTATTTGTACTGTAATTTGTAAATTCTTTTCAATGCCAGTTGCTTATAACACTTTTTTATTTCAATTTGTTTTGTATAAATAACACTGATAAATTGTTTCTTATCAGTTGATAATGCTCGCCATGAGCGAATCCGGTCCTGGTCTTGGTAAATAAAAGTGGAAATAAGTAGAAAGAAATATTGTGTTTTTCTTTCCTATCTATAAATATGATACATTTCTATTTTATGGTATATTTAGGGTACTTTATTTATAATTTGGCAATGATTATTTGAACAGCAAATCTGCTTTGTTACTTAAAAAGAAGTAATCCATTATGTGTTTTCTTATATTTTTAATGCACGCTTTATTATTATCGAAAAGTAAAATGTTTACGCTTACATAAAATTTCTGAGTCGCAGTGTCGGTAAGAATGAGGAGTGTATTTTCTACTTCGTCATTTTCCACTTTATATTTGGAGCGACATTGCAATTTCATTGAGTTGTAATCGGCAACCATCAATTCTCCATACGCGTTATACATGAAATTATTTCCCTATAAAGAAAATCATTAATATGAAATGCGTTGCTTACATATGTCTCAACACAGTCGAGTAATAACTGTTTGTTAGAATAATTATTTTGAAAATAAAAGTTACGGAATTCATGTATATGAACAGAATCGGTGGTTGATCTTGTGCACCAGCAGATGGAACGATATTGACAGGTCACAGAAAATTTCGTTTTTAATCTCCTGTGCGTTATTGGCAGACCAGGTATCATTTCATGCTTCTAAGCAAACATTGAAGCTACGTCATCTGCTTAGGAAGTCTTATTCTAAGCAAATATTTAAAACAATATTTTATTTCAAATGAGCATATAAGCTCTTCTAACGTCAAGTGTACAATTAACTATAATTAACATATACATTTGTTTTTGATGCTCGGCATAATCTGATTATTTGGTTATATTTGAGTAAAATTAAAGAAGATTTATTGAATTTCGACATCAACTGCAGACGCTGTAAATATTTTTTTCACAAACTTGCAAAAAATAGCCCGCAGATAAAGTTTTAAGTATTTTTGTTCCATACTACAGAATGAAGTCAATGTCCATAAATAAATAAGTAAATTGTTTTGACTACCTTGCTAGCGAGCACTGCGTTGAAATTGTAATGGATATTGTCTTCTTCACTTTTCGGTGTAATGTTGGCTTTGATCACAATTTGTTTTTCCTTTCTGTCAAAAATGTCTATATTCGCAGCAAAGTTTGACGCTAGATTGTCTAAGTTAACCTTACACTGTGTATCGTATTGTATTTCCTAGAAAGACAAACAAAAAAAGAAGCTTATCGTACATTATCTGGTTAAAAAAGTGGACTCAAATGTAAATATAACACGCGCTGAAAAATAAATAAATAATTTAGGAAAAGGATAGGAATGTGAAACTTCGTAAATAGGCAAACATAGGAACAGGTTGGGATCAATTCATGTATGAATGAAATAGTCCAAATACATTGTTGAGCAACCACAAATACCAAAGGTTTGTGAACTTATTGTGACTGTGATATAAATGACTGATTCAGCAAAACTATGTATGTATATAACAGACAGACTAATAATTTTCAAAAATGATTAACATAATCTAGGTACGCTTCGGTTGAAATATTCAGGAAATAAGTTGTGTACCATTCCAGTGCAATTATCTCGATTCTTGTTGATGTCATTCAGACTTTTGTGACTATTTTTTTTCATTTACAAATTTTATTTTTATCTCGTCCATTAAAAAATTTTCCTTAACCTTTTGGCTGCCGTAGAAAAAAATACGTCTGTACCTAGCACGCTTGCTATAATTTAATTGGGTATTGACAAGATAACTCGTCTCTGGCGTGTTGAGCATGAAAAATTTGACAAGATATCTTGTCTGTGGCAGCCATCCAGTTAAGAAATGATTGAAAATTGGCAAGATGTGAGTAGTACTGTTGTTTGTTGAAGTAAGCCATCAGGTATAGTTAAAATATTCGACCATCAGAAAAAACACAATATAGATGTAAAAATAGTGGACGAGATATCGCACACAGAGTGCATTACCACATCTTGTATGATATTTATGATTAAAGCTGATGTTAAAAAATCAACAACACACTGTATATTGTGTGTTCCAATGCAATGTCCAAGATCCAATAGGAGAGAGAGGCTTTTCTCTTCAAGCGATACATCTAATTCCTTACACTGGCAATACCAATCCCTGCTCTCCCCGCTCTTTTTTCTTTACCCACGCCACCCAGGGGACGCCATCTTTGCTTTATTATTGGCGTGTTTTTGACAAGCATACATCAAAAAGTTATATCCGTTCTTAAGACACTTACTTCGCATTACTTGTTAATTTAGATTGCTCATTACTGAGATCTATCTTGTGTTTACTGTTTAGTCTAAGTGAAATTAGTGCGAAATGTGCCAGAAAGCGCTGGCATCAGAGAATTCGTCGGAAGACGAACACACAATGGAGATAAGACAGGGCGATCGCATCAGCCAACTAGAGGGTCAGATGACTCAACTGTCTAGTTTGTTGATGTCCCGATGGGGATGTGAGACGCCGACCACACCGCCAACCGACGCTAGACTGCACGAATCGGTAGGAGAGTTTCTGCGGCCTCCAGTAGAACCAACACCCTCTACCAAACTTCAACTGAGGGAATTTGGCGAGACGGCGAAAGAGCCCCTGATTCCCAGGGCTGAGGCTGCCAGAGTAAAAAAGGTTGGTGCCATACAGAGATTCGGATCGAGCGAGTGGGCGGGTTTGCGGTTCGCAGAGACCCAGAAAAAGTACGCAGCTACTCCGGTATTCACAGATCTGGAGGTGAATGAAGAGTAGCGTCAATACGATCAGGGACCCACTACTTCTCAAATGACAGAAAAGACTTTTGCAGCACTGTCAAATGCATTATTGGCACAACAGGAAGCATTACGCGACGGTTTGCAATCGATTGTTGATTGGGCTGCAGAGAAGACTATCGCTCCAACTCCTTCAGAATTGTACATGACGATATTGGGACAGTTCGGACGAGAATCCACCCACCACATGATATCGGAAGATATCATGCAGATTGTTTGTGGTAGACGGGCAGAGCAAGTTCAACACCGTCGAACCCAACTGCTAGCCAGAGTTAAGGAAACGCATATCCGGGAAGGGCTAGCTAAGGTTCCCCCAAGTGTGGAATGCCCTTTTATGAAGAAAGGTTAGCAGCTTACTTAAAAAAGATCGGCAGTATAGAAAAGATCACTAGAGGAAAGGCACATGAATCCCAAGAACCCCAGGAGTGCCAGGCGAAGGCAGGACCTTCGTCCGAAAACCGCAGGTTGCCTTTTCGAAAGCCGATCCCTGCTCCGAGGCTCAAGAGAAGGGAGGAAGGAAGACCAATTAGACATAAGGCCAGCCACAGACTCCCATACAAGAGAGAAGTACCCAAGAAGGCACCGAGAGGAAAGAACTTTCGTGGAGGTCGCCGCCTCAGATGACTCGAGGCCATTCAAGGGGGGTCGCCTTCGCCACTTCAAGGAAGTATGGGAGGCGGAAGGGGCACCTACATCCCTTCTGAAGATGATAGGAGGAGCTCGCATACCCTTCACGAGGAAGCCACCTTTATTTCTTCCAACATCAAAAGTGCGGTGAGAATTCCAGACCCCAATGACGAACGACATGCAGACCCAGGTGAGTGCTTTAAAACAAGTAGGAGTATTAGAAAAGGCCGACGAAACAGCAAGTTACCTCTCGCAGCTATTTCTAGTAAAAAAGAGAGAGGGTGGACAACGCCCTGTATTCAACTTGAAGAGCCTGAATGTGTTTTTAGGCCCAAAGCCTTTCAGATTATTCAACCACAATCGGGTTCCACAGTTTCTGCAGAGGAAAGATTGGATGATCAAGATAGACTTGCATCAGGCATACTTGCATCTCCCTATCGCCAAACGTCACAGACGTTTTCTACGCCTCTACTTTCAGGGAGAACTTCTCTAATTCACAAGCCTTCCATTTGGACTATCGGCAGCCCCGCGAATGTTTGCATCTCTGACAAACTGGGTAGCCGAACGCCTCCGAGACAACAATGTTCGGATGGTAACTTACCTCGACGACTTCCTAATCGTAAATCAGTCCCAGGACGAATTGGCCCTTCAGGACAGAGAGATTTAAATTTTTTTACCGAAAATAGGTTGGACAGTAAACTTCGACAAATCAGTCATAGTTCCTTGCCAGAGACTAGAATTTCTTGGGATTGTGTGGGGCACCGGCACAAACAGCAAGAGCATATCCAAAGAGAAAAGCGAAGCACTCCGCAGTACAATATTGGAGACGACAATGAAAGGACAATGGTCCCTCAAATCAGCCCAACGCCTTTTGGACAGATTAAATTTTGCAGCCTTTGTAGTTCCACGAAGAAGACTGCACTGCTGCCAACTTTAACGAAACAGCCGTCAGTTGCGAAGCTTAGCGCCTCATCTTATGGTTCAGATTCCAGATCCAGCCATAGAGGAGATGAAATGGTGGGCCCAAGCAGTCAGAGCGACGACACCTATTCACAGACCCACCTTCAGCCACTTTTTGACAACCGACGCAGCGGACTCAGGTTGGGGAGCCCAACTAGACGACATCTTCATGTCAGGACAGTGGGAAAAAAGTCAAAAATCATGGCACTCCAACAGGAAGGAACTGCATGCAGTTCTGTCAGCTGTCAAGCTACAGGCCTGGAAGATGAGAGGATCAGAGACTCTCTTGCAGACAGACAACAGGACAGTGGTGGCATACTTGAACAAAAAAGGAGGTATGAGGTCGCTGGACCTGCTTCACTTGACGCAAAAACTCATGGGGTTAGTCGACAGATTCAAGATCTCACTAACGGCACAGTACCTACCCGGAGTCTACAATGGCACCGCTGACCGCCTATCTCGCGGAACACAAGTTCCCGAGTGGCACCTGGTCTGCGCAGCAACAGCACAGATCTTCAATCACAATCAATGGGGCATGCCAGAGATCGACCTGTTCCCATCAAGAGAATCTCGAGTAGTTCCAAGGTACGTATCGCGCGACTACAACGACTGTTACGCCTCGTTTCACGATGCATTCAGCCGCTCTTGGTACTACGCATACTTGGTACTGGCATGGCTCTTCCCACCACCGAACATGATCCCGCAAGTGTTGGCTCACTTAAGCACAGCGAGAGGAATATACTTCCTCATGGTGCCGAACTGGAGGAAACCATTTTGGAGAGCGGACCTTCAGTTGAGAGCACTAGATCCACCGCACACAATAACAAACCTGGAAGCAGTACTAGTGGAGATATCAACCGGCCGACCACCTCCAGAGATACAGAAACTATCTCTTCAATAGTGGAAGATTTCGGGTGGGATGATTTAATACGAGAATGGGATCCAGAAGAAAAGAGGTTATTGTCATCAGGGTGGCGTCAATCCACTCTGAACACTTACCGATTGGCATGGGTTAAATGGACCTCTTGGTGCAGAGCCCATTCAATTGCTACAAATAGCCCCCGACCAGAACAAGTTGCCAGATATCTAGCAAACCTCTTCCTCCAGGACGGTTTGGCATACTCCACGATACTGGTCCATAAGTCAGCCATAGCGACGTTTTGTAACCTAATAGGTGGAGAGCAGATTAGTGGCAACTCGGTGGTGAGACATGTTTTACGGGCAATCTCAGTAGCGAGGGTAAAGCCCCCTAAACCACCTATATGGGATGTGAGAAAGGTAGTGAGTCACCTAAGCGACACAACACCACCAACAATGAGCATATATGAGGTATCCCGTAGGACTGTTATTACTAACATCGGGGCGACAGGTACATGACCTGACATTGTTGAGGTATTCCGCAGACGAGTTTAATGACAATCAGGACCACATTACTTTACGGCCAGCATTTGGCTCCAAGACCGACTCCGCTAACCATCAGCAAACAGGATGGCGGATGAAGAAAGGGGATATACAGAACGTTGACCCAGTATATTAGCTTTGCAAGCTAATAGAGACCTCTCAGGAGAGGAGACAGAAAGGTGGTGACTTGCAAGAGCTCTTTATAACGTCAAGGGGCTTAGAAAAGCCAGCTTCCAGAACCATCATAGGAAATTGGGTAAAATCGGTGCTACTGGAAGCAGGGATAAAAACATCCCCCGGCAGTATACGTTCAGCTGTAGCATCGTTGAACTGGCTGGAAAATTACAGTCTTGACAATAGATTAGCAAGGGGTAACTGGCAGCACGAGTCTACCTTTTGGAGACACTATAAACGAGATGTCATAAGGAATGAAGGCGAGCAGACCCTACCAAACAATCATCTCGCTAACCTTTTCCAACCAATATAGATAGATACGATGGCAGGTCTTAATCGTAACGTTGGTCGAGACCTCACATTATTGGCACTTACCCTAGCCACCAGGCGATAACAAACAATTCACTCATATTGGATCTTGGACATTGCATCGGAACACACAATATAGGAGTTTTACCTACCATTAAAACTCTTTTTGTGTTTCCAGCAATGTCCAAGATCCAGGTAACCTCTACCTGGTGCAAATGAGCGATAATGGAGCAAAGATGGCATCCCCTGGGTGGCGTGGGTAAAGAAGAAGGAGCGGGAAGAGCAGGGATTGGTATTGCCATTTTAAGGAATTAGATGTATCGCTTGAAGAGAAAAGCCTCTCTCTCATATTGGATCTTGGACATTGCTGGCAACACAATAAGAGTTTTAATGGTAGGTAAAACTCCTATATTATTAAAAATGACTACATAATTCATATTCTTCACATACCTTTGGTGCTCCCGGGTAGATTAAATACCCTTCTGACTTGGCAGAAATATCACCGTCTTCGGTAAATGTCAAACTGGCTAAACTTTTGCAGTGGATCTTAGACTTGGGATCATTTTTGTTTAAGTACAAAATTAATTCAGCCGAATAGGCGTCGCTCAGATCACTATCTATTGACATGGTCGTTGTCTCCAAGTAGATGACTCGACTCGGAAGAGTGACTGATATGTGTGTCTTGTAATCTGTTGAGAGTGTATAAGACAAAATCAAATGTAAATAACAGAAATCTTTTTAAATTTATTGTGCATCATTTTCATTTGAGCCGACTGAAGTCACAGTGGTGTAAGCCGCATTTTGGTTGTTTGTGAAACAATTTTAATTAGGAACGTATTAAATAAATTCGAGAATATTAAATTGTGGTATAATCTGACCCCCTTCTTATCTTAAAGAAACTGAAAATATGTATACAAAAAAGTTCCCATTGTCGCATTAGAACAAAACTTATGCCATTTTATGTGTTAAATTTGCAGATACCAAAACCAATTCAGAATGTATCTGTATTTGTTTATAAAATAAAAAGGGTGGCGCTAAGTTTCCTTTTCTTAATATTAAGCATATGAACATAGAACTAGGAAGCCACTGCCCAATGTAATTTAAATAGTTGAAAACAATTTTAATGCATACAAATGTTTGCAATAATCTCACAGTATTGGTATTTTGATTGTCTATCATAATATTATAAATGTTTATTAAGTTTTGTATGATCGTGTCGCAATTTTATTATACTATTAAAAATACTTTATCCTTTGAATATAAAATAAAATTCGAATGAACGAGTACTCACCGTTAACTGGTTTTGTGGCGACCGCTTCAAACTGATATTTGACATCATTTCTAATTTTCTTCATGTCAATTGCATAGATAGGTAACTCTCCGGGCACAGTCACAATTCGAGACTTTAAGTCTATCTGTGTTGGGAAACCGAGTTTTTTAAGATCCAATTCCATTTCGAAAACTTCTGTAACATCTCCGACTATTTCATCGCCTGCAAATGAATGGGAAATCAAAATTATTCCTTTAAAAACAATCAATAATAAAAATAAATTGTCGATAGTTAGTTTTAATCATAGATCTGAAGATGACGTGAAGCCGAAATAGCTGTCAGCTATTTCGCAAGTAATATGATTCTTGTGAGAATAACTATTTTGTTATTTTGATCTTATTGCAATGGAGTTCTATCGAGGTGATGACAATGCAATCTATAAAAGTTAAGTACATTGTTTTTTAATTTGTAAAAAATCAGTTGGAGGAAGTATTTTTTGATGTTAAGAATTGACCAAATGATTTCAAATATTTTATTTTATGTTTCAGCCGTTCGCTACCCTGTGGGCTATTTTTTATATTTGTTGTATATGGCTTTAAAATTTACACTGAAACTTTAATACAACGTGCTTGAATGGACTGACAAGAAAATGAAAATTAAAAAATAAATATTCATTCAAAAAATCTCACCTGTCGGTGTGGTAAATATTTTTAGGTTGTTTACATAAGAATCTTTCAATTGAAGGTTTCACCTTGTATCTCTTATATGCTAGTAATAATTTTATAAGCCCTCAATAATTTAGAATGAATTTTAGATATTTAAAACGATTACAATATTAAGATGAAGCAGTAATTGCACTCAAATAGCAGAACAATGTAAAATCAGGGTAAGTTAGGTTAGGTTAGGGAGAATTCTTGGAATATTCCTTATTATGATACAGATTAAATGTATGTTGTGTGGTTCTCTACATACCCTTTTTGACATCTGAGTTAAACCTTACACGGGCACAGTCGTTTTCTGCTTCGCAATAACTTATAGAAAGCAAACTTATCTGCTTTGAATTTGTGTTGTTGAATGTAAATGAAGTATCTCCAATGGAGGAACGCATCGATACCTGGTTGAAGGATATGGTTAGTGTAATGAATTTATTTTGTAGCACACAAAATGGTGGGAATGTGTCAAATATTCCATAAAATCAATATTTGAAAAATCTTGTATACTCGCAGATTACTTTTGCATTTTCTGAAATGAGAGGTCAGACTGCAGAATATATGAAATTATTTTTTATTGATGAAAATAAGTAAATAAAGTGTTTGGTTTTGATTGGTGTATCAATGCCAAAAATAGCCATCTCATTCCTAGGTATTTTATGGTAAGTTATTTAGTTGCCATTCCATATTTTAATTCTAATAGATGGTACTGTTTCCATTCAATTATAGATATGCATTTTGGTGATATTATTTCATAAAATTTTGATGCCGCTGACAATAGATGCTGCTTACAAAAAATATTTTTAAAATACTTATTTTTTAAATGACAGTAAAATCCTTTATTTATTATGTGTTGTAATATCCTTACCGAAGATTCCTTTCCATCTCGATTTATATTTTCCTCTTTGAAATATTCAAGATGAGCTTGTTTCTCTACTCCTCTGATTGTGATTTTTCCTTCTCCTTTAACAATAAGTCCTAAGTTTGTTTTGGAGCCCAACAGTTTCATTCTGAAAATAAATACCTTTAAATCATCACTGCATCTCACATGGCCTCGTTATCGATCTGACAATATCAATACAACTGTCAAAATAACTAACTATAGCATAAAATGTAAATTTTTCAAATGAGGCAATTATTTTCAAACCCGTCTCATTCCAATATTGTTGAAACATGAACCATGAATGTAATTTAGTAAAAAAAATAAAAATCGATTTTTAGAAATCAGCTGTACACGATTTAAATTAAAACCAAATGTCATATGTTCAACGCTTCCATTATACCAGTACTGCTTTACGGTAGCGAATCATGGCATCTGATAAAGATTCTTAGAGATTTTGTGAGAAATTCAAGAGATTACGGAACATACAAGACAGCGCCCCGTCACGTCAGTGGTTATGGAGAGACGTTGGAACTGACTGGGTCACATGCTGCATATGCCTTAATCCTACCTACCTCTCCTTTGGACCAGTCTGATTCTGGCGTCCCGGATTACCATCAGGTACTACCCGTAGGATGTACTCGGAAGAACTGAGGGATGCTGGCATATCATGGGAGGGAGCAAGGCAATTGGCGGGCGACAGGGAAACATGGAGGTGCCACGTGATGGCCATATGCTCCACATAGGGAGCGAATATGGTTAAAGAAGAAGTAATATGTATGTATTTAATAAACCCTTACAATGCTCTGGCAATGGTTTTCCCATTTTCTTTAGCTTCAAACTGAATTTTCTTCCAATCACCCGCTTTTGGTGAGTTACTGCTTCCTGTGAAATCGACTCGCTTCAAATGCAGCTTGGGGCAATCAATATATCCTTTAACATCAATGTCGTTGTTGAACTTCTCCACTGTGCTGAGTATGAAATCTAAGTTGAAGTCTCCGAAGTTTTCTAAAGTTGTGTGCCCTTGATACCTTTGCTCGGGCAATTTTGAAGAACGCGCGTAGAATCTGTTACAATTGTATAAAGTAAATAAAACACAAATTAATCATGAGTTTTTAAATTTTGACAATTCGCATTCATAAAACATGTTTTTTTTTAATTTGAAAAATTTATTGTTTTATTTTGAATCATGATTTTACATTAAACAAATATTTCATGAATATTTCAGTGGAGCTTCTTTTGCTCTGAGTTGGTGGTCGGGAACGGGATAAAAGCATATACTATTTTAAATGTTAGACCGGGCGTGAGGAACCTGCGGCCTTTTGGCTACTCTGGCGCGGCTTTCTGGCCAATTTTGTAAATGTATGTAAATTCATAAATTGCTGACATATTCTGACCGTAAAGTCCTGATTCCGGCCAAAGATTCCCTAGTCAATTTTCACTGCGGCCTTATGTCGAATCAGAAAAATGAATGCGGCTTTTAGAGAAGAAAAGGTTCCCCACCCCTGTGTTAGACCTTTAAGAATAAATGTCGTAAAAAAATCATTTTTGATTTCAGAATATGGTTTTGTTGAATACCTCCATTAGAATAACATGTGCTCCACATTGAGAGCGGAATGTGATGTTTCAACATAAATTTGAAGACATTGATTTGAATGGTCTCTTTAGGCACTCAAGAATTGTTTTTATTTTGGCATATTCAACTCATTTAACATTTGATGCCCTCTTCCTCTTTCACACAGTATTAATGTTTATTTGTGGCATAATCTATTCAATAATTGAAATTGATTTACCGTATAGGCTTGGAGTTGGGGTAAGATGCTTTTACATCAATCATTGATGTCGTATCTTCATTGTAATCAACATTGACAGATGAATAGTATTTTTTTCCATCAAAATCTAGGTCGATTGAATTCATAAATTTATTTTGAGATTCCATCTGAAATTGTAAGAAAAATTCACCAGTTGATAACAATTATTATAATTAAGTAAATGCTTGAAGGGAGTGGTCCACTTGACCTATTTTTATCAAACGAATGTTTGTTTTGTTTTTCCGGTCACTAAATAAGGATACAAGAATGAATTGAGATGGAATAAAAATATATTTGATAATGTTTTATTTCCCAAATAATTAAACATCAACAAAAAAAATGTTTTTTCATGATTGTTACAATTTTTGGCTGTTTCTTATTGATTTTTTTAAGGAAACTACCTTTAATTTGCACTGATAGGTTGTAATGAATCACTATTCAAATAGTCACTGAAATGTTACCTGCAGAGCAGGTAATACTTATAGGGATAGAAGGGGGCAGAATAAGAGAGCTGGTCATGTAGCCATATTGTTTTTAACTTATGACTTTTTAGTTGTTAACTGTCATTTCTGTGTTTATTTTTCTCCTTACTGTGTATTTGCAGATAGCTTTGACAGTCCTTGTTCCTTTATTGCTCGGTAGGATCAGAGTGCTCACGTATTCTCCGTGAGCTGGTTCTTCAATATCACTGTAGCCGTTCATAGAGTATGTCAATATCTGTCCATTACCCATCATTATAACATCGAGGGTTAAATCTTTCTTATCACCTGAAATGAATACAACAAAAAACTCAAATTTACTAGTCGGTCTCAACTTTTTCATGGCGCATGTGAACCCAATTTATCAGTATCTGTGTACTTCAAGATTAAGTATATTTCATAATTTGCTTTTGGACCAAAATAATCAAAAAACGTTTTTTGTGTCTCTTGTAAAATTTATTATGTGTGGGTCACGTCCTTTTTCCCTTCCACAGTCGATATGTATCTGTTTCGGTGTAAAAAAATATATTTTTAGAGCCAATTTATCAAATTTTATAAAAGTTTTTTTTTTTTCTGATTTCTTTGTATGGGTCAACTAATGGAACCAATGTATCACGTAAAAAAAGGATTGGGTGTATAAGATTTTAGTACAATTCATTTCAACTTACTTGTAGAGTTATCAATGTTCTTCCAATCCATTTCCACGGAGAAAGGTTGACGTCCAGGGAACTCAGTGGCAAACTTTGCGGAGATCATTCCATCATCGCTTCCTGCATTATTCAATTCGTACACATAGCTGTCTGAGTTCACATTGATTTTGATAAGCGATCCAAAGCCATAGGATTGTGTCTAAAAAGGGTTTGTTAATGATAAGTCTCGGTATTTGTGCGGAAAAGTTAGTGATGCGAAGCAGGAAAATTCACAGGTTTTTTTTGCAGGCTTAAGCCAGGAAAATTGGGTGTGAAAAAACTCTTTGGGAAAATTGAAAAATATTATGTTAATATCAAACTGATAATTGTATTTATAATTTTTAGCAGTCGGTAACACTTATTTAAAAAGCGAGATATGTATTATTTACTCTATCCACAAATTACAATTAAATTTGAATGTTATGATGTTAAGAAGAGATGAATGAAGACTTGTCTAGGAGTTTGACCAGTGACATCTAGGTATACTTGATTCCGAAACAAAAATGACACTCAGTGAATCACACATATTTATGTGAGCACATGGACATTGGCATGTTAAAAAATTTCATCATTTATGCTAATTTGTTTTAATATTGTGCACTTTTCCCAATTTTCCCTGTTTTTTTCCAATTTTCCTGATTTATTCCAGATTTTTTAACGGTAGAGGACAAAATATAAATTTTCTAGTTTCATTAACCCGGTTTTCTGTTTAAGAGAAGGAAAACCCTGAGAGATGATTAACCAGGTTGATCCAATCTGTAGAGACCTTGTGACCAATGTCTAAGCCAGCGATTTTCTAACCAGCTTAAGAAGTATTTGATAGTATATTTAATTGTACTTACACTATCGTATTCACTGGAGGCATTATATGATGCCTGTGATGATAAAGCAAGGGTGCGTAGCTTTTCATTTGGAAGATTGATTGTCATGTCTATGGTGTTAGAGTAACTGAAAAGTACATGAAAATATGCTGTCAGGACAAAATTCATTATATGGCTTTTTTATCCATGTCCGCTTCCGATGTGGAGCATATGGCCTCCTAATGAAGGTATCTCAACATTTTTTTTCTACGATAACTGTCTGTTAGAAGGCTAAGGCTAGGACAGGACTAGTGGTTAGCTAATGGCTCTCGCTACACCCAACTATTTAAGGATCGGTGCCATAGGACCTAACATATGGCTCAAGGTGCTATAACTAGGCTGACCATAATACTTAATAAAAAAAGTGGGTTTACCGGAACATTGAACAAGTGTGTTGAACATTTAATAAAATAAACACTTCCTTTTTGAAATATTTAGAAATTATTAGACATGATATTCAACAATATTTTTAGTCAAATGATGAAAAAAATACAAAAATAATGAAGTGGAGGCAGACTCTTCATCTTTCTTGCATTATATTATTCACTGAAGAAAATATTCTCCATACAGTAGCAGAACTTCCAAGAAGGCAATGATAATATTCTACCAGATTATTTTCCCTAGCAATCAGGCAGGTCTCGGGAAGGTCTATGTCAAATTCAGATTATTTCAATTTAAATTTGAGATCATCGAAAACATGGGTGTTTGTAATGTCTACAAAATTTCGTCAAATGAGCGAAATGTTCTTTTGTCAGCACGTTTTCAAAAAACGTGACAAAAACAGTATATAAGAATAAAAAAATGTGATGTATGGTCAATCTGGCTATAAGTGCTGCTAAAGTAGTAGAAGACCCAAAGCAAAATAATTTTTAAGTGAGGTCGATGATGCGACGTCCGCTTTGACATACTTAACAAAAGGATGGGAGCAGTTTTATTGAAACAAAGCAGGTGGCCTGTAGCTGGGCGGTCGACGTCGCTGTCTTGGGCTTGAATTCCAGTATGGATACTTCATTTGATTTTTAATTCATTGATGGATGATGTCAACGTCATAGATGATGTCAAAACTGTTTCCCAATTATCCTTAAAACCGCGGATAGTAAGAGATATAAGTTAACCGGTAGTCCCGTTCTAGGCTGATTCTTTATCTTTACTCTCTTTGAATAACAGAGGTTGAGCAGCATGGTAACAAGAAACTTTTCCAGATTGTGAATATTCAAAAAAGTAAATAGTATAAGCAGGAATTACTTGCTTGATTACAATTTAAAAGTGACTGCTTCAGATGAACGATAAATATTTAAACATAACTTACAGTTGTTCCTCATCCAAGTCCATTTCGTACCTTCCTTTCAAATCAAAAGAAGTGACGGTGTCATAATTTCCATTTGAATTATAGTTTATGTCAAACTGTTCATCTACATAATAATGGTAGTCACTCCAAAAGTAGTATTTCCATTTTTTGCTGACCAGGGATCCTGACACGCCGGTCTAAAAGTGTGGAATAGAGCAAAAATATAAAATGTGTATTGTATGCTGAAATATGTGTGGTGCAAGTAAGTTTTATTTTAGTAATATGATGTATAGATTTAGTCAAAACAGGCCGGTACATTGTTTATTATCTGGACAGTGGGTCAAGAATTTTTTTTACCAATATGCATAAAAATTTGTCAGGAGAAAGAAATTTCAACATCCGATCATCAATACGATTCTGCAATGATTCATAATTTTATGAAAAACTGGATAGTACTGCTCACGACTACAAGTGGAAGCGAGCAGAACAGGAATATAGCTTGAACTGAATATATCTACATGGGCAAAATAAGCATAAACAACGAGACATTTGTGTGCACTAAATTTAAAGCCCTCCCAAGGCTTTGATTGTATTTTGACTGCAAATAATGTAACTGAATAATTTTGTTTAAAGAAAAAAGAATAGTGCAGTCAAATATAGAAATTCAGATGTTAAGTTTATATTAAAAGTTAATGTGTAGGTACATGATAAAATTTAAAAAATGAACAAAACTAAGATATGATTGTTAAAATTTGAACATAAAACATTAAATCGTTACACAAAGAATGCAGGATTAGCGGTTAACATGAAAGTTTTTCAGAAAAACATTTGGGGTCTATCCAGTAGCGGAATACTCCAAGTGTATTAGGCGCGCGCTTGGGGCATCAAATATAACTTATATTATTTGTAACCTGTACACTTTAAATTCTGATATCAATATTCCTTTTAATTCAACATTAAATTTTGGAATGCTTTTGTGCTATCCGAAAAACAGGGTCTCACAATTTTACCGTGCATGGGGCCTCTCAAGTGCCTAATTTGCCACCGGGCCTGTCATTTTGACTTGGATATGTATAGACAAAGAACCTAATTCAAAATATTAGTAATATGAATGTGTAACTCAGTTTTCGTTATTCTACTTATGTTATTGACTGTTTGAATGTTTATAAGTATAACCAAAACAATATAATACTTAATATTTTTCTACAATACACACTTCAAATTTAAGTTGCTGTCTGTATTCTTCAATGCCGCTCATCATTTCTAAAAAGTATGCGGCATTTTCACCACTTTCTTTTACAAATTCAGTTTTGAGTGTTGCTGTTCCTGTATTGTATGATTCTTTGTAATTTATCAAATCCGCTTGAATCGTGAGCTTTCTGGGAAGTCCTGTCGCCCCGTCAATTCTCTGCAGCACCAGTTCATACATGTCGTTTACATTCTAAAATTACAATATGAATATCGATATTATTTTATTAATTATTGAATTATTGGACTCTGCAAATTATGCTTAAAATCCTCATAACCAGAACTAAATATATAATAATATGGCAGGGAGGTAATGACAAATTCTAAGCCAGTGTTTTTCAACCTGTGGTCCGCAGACCGGCACCGATCCGCAAGAGTTTATTACTGGTCCCCGAATAGTCATAAGTTGAGAACTGACTTTAAGTAAATATGTGTACCTGGTTGACGCCGGTCTGCAGATATTAAAAGGTTGAATAACACTGTTCTAAGCTACTCTTGTAGGGTAACGGTCATTGTAATTTTCACCACCACCCACCCGCCACGGCCATATGTTTGGTACAAGAGCAGACGCTACCTGGTTGGGCTGACATGATTTACTCTTACCGCTCAGCGAACATTAAAGGAAAATTTCAGAGGATGTGGTCAACATCCTATATGTACACGTTGGCCAAGCCCGAAGATCTCGGCAGCAAAACCGTGCCCAGATATGAATTGGCTAGTCCAGTAATTTGGCATTAGTTTCATTTTAATTTTTATACAATGGAAAAGAATTTAAAAATCTGACGCCCACTCAGCGATGCACCATATCACGCCTTCCACCTGTGATGACTTGATCCCAAAACTGCGAGCAGCAGCCAGGCAATAGTACCGCGCCAAAACGTCAACGCCCAAAGGTGGCAACATTGAAATATCACCCTTTCCCACACTCATACCCCAAAGCGGCACGGTCGCCGTGCCTCAAATTTGTATGTGTAGATCTAGCGGTAAGTTGCCCGCCGTTACCAGGAGGGCGTCAGTGCTTGTTGTCCTATTGAGAGATGTCATGGCAATCAGTGGTCATTGGTCAGAAAGAGGTTGAAAAAACCAGAATCAGGTTAAAGATTTATTAAGTTATTATTTTTACCATCTATTACCCTTTGAGTGATGACAGCTCAGTTACCGCTTTTTTTTTGTCAACTTTAAATTATTATTATTTCTTTAAACGTTAGTGGGTGTATCAGTGATTTTTGGGAATCACATTATTTTTATTATTTCCCTAAAATTGTTGAAAAAGGGTAAATACAATATTTGAAAACAAATCTCATACCATACATTGATCATAAAAATCCATTTCTATTTGATTCCCTTCCTGGAATTGACGTCAATACAACCACATGCCCCCAGATGTACTCAATAAAGACCAAGGTCTGAATTGTGAAGTGAAGATTTTCTTTACAATTTTTGTAAAAATTTTCAAAATAAAAACAATCAATACCATAGAAAATGACTCAATACTCAAAGGAGTAAATGTATCGCTTTTCTGAAAGCATGGCAGGAGTTCGAAAACTGACGGAGGTTGGGAACTTATGACTTCACGCAATAATTTTACCAACCGACTCTCTAATTTTATGTTCATTGAAGAGTGTTTTATAAGCATTTTTATGAGGATCCAGAAAGTCCAACTCAAAGTAGATCTTCTCATCAAATATGTCTCCAGATTTTTTCCCTAGCATTTTTAACATGGCTTCTTTTTGGTGGAAGTAGAATGACGTTCTGTAACAAATGTTAAAGCATAGGTTATAAATATTTAAGAACGTTTAGAACTGCACAACGGTTAGAACTTATAGCAAAATATATTTGAGGGGAAGGGATTGCAATCGAAAACCTGACAAGTAGCCTTCTTAGTATTTGTTTATGAAAGACATTCACTTCACTAGTAATGAAAAGGTGCTGATGGTACTTAGAAAAATAATCTTTTTAGTGGACTGGGGGGATTAAAAGTTGGCGATTGCACGTACCATATGGTATATTCTTAGAAAAATAAAGTAGGTGTTGATCGAACTGATGTCAATTTGCATGGCATTTATGCGTTCTAATTGATTGGAATAGATGTGAACAAGTTTGATATAAATTTATTATGATGGTTATTATTTTGATAAGTCATTAGATGAAAATTCCCAATTAATGTTATATTATCTAATTCTGAAAAGGTTCTGTTTTTTTTAATGAATCTACATATTTTCTTTTAAAATTCGAAATATCAGTCAAAATTTTAAATGCTTATTTATCAAATTACGGTTAAGTGTAATTAGAACATTTTCAAAGTAAGTTAATATTTTTATGAGTAAACAATTAATTTTACTTATAAAAATTACACCGTTTTCCCATATAGATACGTAATAAATAAGCCTGTTTTGTTAACTAATCTGGATTTCTTTTGTCGATATCATGAAAAGAGATTTAATAATCGAATTGTGCTAGCTCTTACCTGGATTCAAAGTAGTCGACAAACTCTTCATCAAATGAGTTACTTGACTCAATCTTGTAAAATTGGGACTTGTCTCTCATGTAATCCGTGTACAACGTAAGCACTCCAGTAAAATTATTTTCATTCTGTCTACCATTGAACTCAAACTGCAAAACTTTGTCCACCTATAAGGAATCGAAAAATATCCTAAAGATATTAATTGGAGATACAGTGGAACCCCGATCTACCGTTCTCGCATTGTTTGTTTTCCTGTATGGATCGTTTATTTTTCATAGTCCCGGCCAAACACCCATAAGAACAATGTAAAATAATCCCGCATTAATCGTTCCCGATTTACCGTTTTCCTCGATCTATCGTCTAAATATTTTAGTCCCGTCACAAAAATTTCGTTTCGCGTTTTTTTTTTCAGCGGAACCCCGTTCTATCGTTCTTGCTATCTTCGTTTTTTTGGATTGATCGTCATAATTATGTTTAATAATTCCACGTTAATATTCCCCGATTAACCGATTTCATTGATCTATCATTTAAATATTATCGCCACGTCCCAATTATTATCCCGATTGACCGTTTTTGTGGAATATTTTTTTTTCACTCATAAATAGTCTTACATCGCATCTGGTTGCGCAAATTTTTCCAACTCAAAAGTCAAAGCTAAAACATCTAAATGAAGGAAGCTAGAACTCTAGCTGAAAATCTGAAAACAATTCAAGACATTGGAAAAAAATTAGGAGAAAAACTAGTCGACATAGCAAAAAAGAGTTGACTTAGAAATTTACGCGATTTTGACGAGTGTTTGTTAAATTCAAGTGCTAAACTGCAAATAGACTACTTAGTTTGTATTAAGCAATTTAAAAATATATTGATTTATTCTTTGATAAAAAAGGAAAATAAATAGATAAGTTTTTTGAAAATTAATCATCATTTTGGTATTATTTGAAGATTTCCCGCATTATCGGTTTCCCACATTATTCGTTCATTTGTTACGGTTCCTTGAAAAACGTAGAATCGAGGTTCCACTGTAATTATAAATTTTCTCCGCCCAAAATAATATTTGGGAAAATAAAAGCACAATCTTAATGCCGGCGAGTCCAGCTAGTATAGCTTGTCAACTCATAACTCAGAAAGAGAAGAATGCAGTGAGCTTAAAATAGTCACCGGCATCTTTTTGGTGACAGAATAGTCATCTGACTGAATTAATAAAACCATTTCCGAGATGTATGTCCCAAATAGAGGAGCGAAAAAACCTTTTTTTATGACTGCAAAAACTTCGTTGTCGCTCATCCCAGTAGAAAATGAATAAGAATTTTTGGTGCTCTCTATCTTATTGATACATATTTCTATTTACTCATGCATGTAAGTCCCATGATTTTAACACATTTGTATATCTCTAACAAGGTAGCCCGACAAAAGCGCCACAGCAAAAGTGCCAAGCCAAATGCGCCATAACAAAAGCGCCGAAAGAAAATAAAAAAATATAAACAAGTTCTATTTTGTTTTTTGAATTGTTTATCAATAAAACAATCTCACGATAATCAGTGAAATTTTAAATTAAATCCGTTGCAGTTGTTATAGTAGTATCTTAAAATCAACACTCAGTGCTGAAAATAAAAAAATCACAACAATACATATTTAATCCAATGCATCTGCATAGATTTATACCGGAGTTTTCTAATGGAATGCCTGATATATCCGATATCCAACAAATTACGATAACGAGACGTAAATTTTACTTACCAAACATGGAATAAAAAATATTTTATTTGTAATTTGTGATCCTGTTTATTTGTCCTGTGTATAAGTACTAATCAGGGACGTATATTCAGGGTGTGCTAGGTGTGCGCCGCACACCCAAAACATACGCCTAGAACATGAAGTAATTATATTTAAAGTAAATTTGTTGTGCGGTAATATATGGTATTTGAAAAGGCGAGCGTTGTCCCAAGCACACGATCTGCCTTCCAATACGACTGCATACAGTCGAGCAGTCTAGGTACGCGTAGCGTGAAATGAATATTTTGTACGCAACTTTAAGGTCGAGAGTCATTCTCTTTATTGACAGTTCACACGTCATGTATGAGGTTTCTCGGGCGTTCTTTCAGAAATTTCATGTCTCTACTTTTGTATTATTATTAGGATATTAACTAACAGGTCATTTTTCATTAATATTTTGGCTTGATAATACTTTTTATATAGTTTATTACGAATATTTATATTTTTTTATATTATTTAACCCTTATAATTACAAATGCAGTCAATCATGTTTATATGCGATTTCGAAGTTATGCGGTTTTTTATAAATGCAATTTTTTAAAAAAATGTGCTTTATTTTACAATATATAAAAATGTTAAATATTTTGGATGGAATAGAGAATGAATAATAAACACAACGATATTTGAAAAAAAATAGATTTTGGACTGTTTAAATCATGCTGCACCTGCCATCGCTCAATTAAGTCTACCTACTTGGCCGTGTTACAGTTGATGAATGGGTTTGATACCTTTAGCGAAAATTATATCGACGAATTACTTACGGATAATGCTATATGTGACAATGATGTGATTAATTTTACTTTCACTATCGTCAAAAACCAGAAAACGATGACGAAGTGGAAGAAATTCCAGTTCCCTTCACTGCGAAAATAATTTAAGAAGGTCTCCAACTTCTCCAATTCAGTAAATTAGAAAATCATTTCATTCTAAATGATTCAAATTCTGAAATTCAAGTTTGAACGATAGCTTAAAAATTGTATTTATGTGTATAACAAACCGCATAAACAATAAATTATCGAAAAAAGAAAATCTGAACAAACTCATTAATTTCATTGTTAGAAAAAAAACATCGTTTTATGAAATTGATGCGCATACTATTTCTTCCGAAAAAGAGTGATTTCGAACCTGAAAATGCAAAACGCACTTGGCATTGTCATACAGTGACGATAATTTTACTTAAAATGTTTCTAAAGTAACACAATATCAAACAAATTTAATTTTTTAATAAAAAATTTTTTTAAGTATATTTACGCTGTGTTTTCGCTTAATTTTTCTAGACTTTTTTTATGTGATTTAGTGTATACTGTAACTCGCTGTTTCAAAGTTATGCGGATTTTAAAATTTATGGAACGTATCCCCACTTTTTCTATGGAAGTTAAGTTTTTTTATGCGATTTTGGGTATATTTTAACTTGCTGTTTCAAAGTTATGCGGATTTTGAAATTCATAAAACGCATCCCCACTTTTTGTATGAAAGTCAAGTCTTTTTTTGTGCGATTTTTTTATGCAATATTTCGTGGAACGCATCTACCGCAGAAAGAGAGGATTAACTGTAGTTTTCAAAACATTTTGATATTTATTTTTACAATCCAAGTCCGCTCTCAGTGCGGAGTATATGTCCTCCAAATGGAGGTATTTTGGTACAAGTTTTTCAACGAGAACTGCTCGTGACTCAGTTTGTCAACCTTTTTTTCATATACCTAATTGTTTTGCTTAGTTTTTTTTATTATTTTCATACACAGTACACCCAAAGCTAACACTCACCATACGCCACTGGTACTAATACTTATTTTTAAATAATTTATATTTTACTTGCAACATACATAATTTTTGATTATTTTTTATGTTTTTATTTGTACTAGCTGACCCGACGAACTTCGTACCGCCTCAGAATCAATAAATGTTGTGTTAATTTATTGGCTGAATTAAAAATACTCAAAATGATTTACGTTGAATAAATGTGTAAAATTCAAAATAAAAAGTATTTTAATTACATTGAAATGATGTTATTCACGTGGCACAGTCGATAGATTTAAAGGAATGCAGTAGATCAACGATTTGATTTTGAATTGTGAAGTTTAAATGATCCACATATGTTTTCTTAGTCGCGAGAATTGCTCGTTCACTCAGCCAATTGTGGTTTTTGTGATTAGATGTTCGGGAACATTTTGTTGTTGAAGCCGTCCTTCGTTGAGACGAAATTGCAAAAATTCGGCGGAAATTAAATCAATCCGTTCGATTCGTCAACAGGAACACGGCCGTTACCGACGATAGTCAGCAATTGATTGGAGAAATCTTAAAATTTTTAAATGGATATTGAAGATTTCGACCCAAGGGCGACGATTTCGAATTCTGACACAGCCAAGTTCGTCGATACATCTCTAGCTCAAAGTATGAAACAAAAGAATTTTGGAAACATCTTGCCATCTAGCGGATGAAATCGGCATTCAACGACATTTTTGTTATTTCAAGCTGTTCGCCATTTGAAAACTGTATGAGAATATTAATTTTCTTCATAATTTATTTTCCGTGTTATTTTTCCGATGTTTTAATGCTTATTCTGCTATTCTAGGCGGATACGAATTTAATAAATCAAAGATCATTAAAATCAGCCAAGTTATAGCCAAGATATACGTGGTGTAACAAACCCCACTTTCTTTTATATATATAGATTTGGAATAATGTTCAAGTTTGCTAACAATCATTTTTCGTAGTAGCAGAAATATCGTAAATTATTATATTTTGGAATAATGTTTAAGTTTGCTAACAACCATTTTTCGTAGTAGCAGAAATTTCGTAAATTATTAAATCTTTGGAATAATGTTGAAGTTTGCTAACAACCATTTTTCGTGGTAGCAGAAATTTCGTAAATTATTATATCTTGGAATAATGTTTAAGTTTGCTAACAACCATTTTTCGTAAATTATTAAATCTTTGGAATAATGTTCAAGTTTGCTAACAATCATTTTTCGTAGTACCATAAATCGACCTCGGCGCATATATCGACAGCCCTGCAAAGGTTTCAAGTGTGCAAACAAATATATTTCGTAGAAAAAGAAAAATATCTTGGAATCATTTTTTTTGAATTGGCCACACTAAGTATTTGACATATTCTATTTTTGAATTTTCAATACAAACAAACAATCAAAGTCAAGTTTGAAATAGTTCTTTTTTCGAATGCTTAATATATATAATCTAATTTTGTCGCACCTGAAAGTTTGCCCTTTACCTCAGCGGTAAGACGTTCCGTTCATATTGCAAAGTTCCACGTTTCGAATCCGACCCGCGGCAGAAATAAAATGTGAAATAAAGTTTAGCGTTTTTTCACATTTAAAACTGTGTGCTTTTTCAGCGTAATGAAAAAATACTTCTAGTATGAATAAAAAAAATGTCGACAGTCGGGCTGGGGATGAGGAGGGGGAGGGGGAGGGGAAATCGGTGACAATCATATAGAAGATGGATGACACTGAACAAAATCTGTCAAATCAGCTCCTAGCCCTATAATTATAGCTTCAAAAAATCGAATCAGTTCATTTGATTATTTAAAAAACTTCGTAGCCATGCAAATTTTGAAATAAAGTTCTCTCAATATTAATTACGATGCTTTAGTTCTAAGCCAGGAAATTTGAATTTTGAATATAAAAAGACGTCCATTCCAATTGGCCGAAAAATGTGATGTTCAAAATATGTTCAAAATAAATCGCTATCATTGGGCGAAGTGGACATCAGTACGCACACATTTGTGAAAAGTGAAAAGTGAAAACTTATTTTATCGGCTATTAATATATAGATTTTTTTAATTAAAATATAGTATCTCATTTCTAATTTTTTTTTATCGTAGTCGTTTATGTCGCGGCTCACTTGTTTCCGGAACTTTTGTCGGGATAACCTACGAAAAACCTACACCTTAATAGTCAGCATACATCGATAAAATTGATGAACAAAGTAATGAATTTTAGGGCGATTGTCTGAATTTACTTCATTCACTACTCGGGTATGTGGTCTTCTCTGTATGTATAGATTAAGTAAAATATATGTTTCTTACCTTTTCCATCTTAATGTTTATTTGTGATGTGAGTGATTCTTCAGTAAGTGCAGCATTGCCTTTAACAGATACGTAATTGTTGATGAAAATGTTCACATCACAGTCCATGCCATCGGAGTTTGGATTTTCGACAAAGCCGAATCCAGTATCAAAGAAGATTTTAGATTTTGTGTAGACTTTTGCGGAAGCATTCCACAATTTATCGGTGCTTCTGTAAGCTGTCTCAAACCTAAAATAAAAACACCAAATTATTCCTATTATCATTTTACACTCCAGCCTAAAAGGACGGCGCTGCTGAAATCCAAATGGGTTGGATCAGCGGCGTAGTGGTTGACATCGTTGACTTCCGTGACGAAACTCACTACCTTATGTTTCGGTGTGAACAGTTTTTTTTCAATCGGCTTTTCGATTTCGGTTTGAATGTATAGCTATTTATTATGCCTTAAAATTCCATCACACTTCCAATTCTAAAATAATAGGACGTAGCAAAAGTGATTAGTTAACCATTAGTCCTGTCCTAGTCATATCCTTCTATTCCTACTCACTTAAAAAAAAAAGTTTAAGCAACTCGGCAACAAGCAGTTCTCGTAGAAAAAAATCCCCTTGAGATACTGCCATTAGAATGCCATAAGCTCCACATTGGGACCATTAATTTGTTTTTGCATTGGTGTATTCAAGTTCTTCTGCATACAAATTGGTTAAAATGTTGTAATTTTGTTTATAATAATTGGGTTGGGGGGGAGCATTGTATTATAATTGTAATTTTGGAATCGTACTGATAAATTAATTGATTAACCGGTTCTCTGCAACGGACGTGTTAACGCGCCGTACAATTTCGTGCTCGTAGGGCCGGCCATACAAAATATGTGTGTTTACACGCAGTACTTGACGCGGTTTTAACCCGTGACATGCCATCCTAGAAAATCACGTTTCCTGCCACAATGGCATTCCAGTTTCACTCTTTATTGACAGTATTTAAACCTATTTTAGAAGCTAAAAAAATAATTTTAAAAATGTATTTATGCTTGCAAATATATTCTGGGTATCATTTTCACCTTCATTTTTATTATAAATGCTTTAATAAGGGCATAAAATCAGCTTTAATCAAATTCAAATATTTTAAATGCTTGATAATCAATACTCGGCCTCAAAGCGATGTCTCAAGCATGTTTCATACGTGAAGGTCTAAAGACGAATGCAAAAAATGTGCCTTTTTGGTCATAAACTTGCCCCGCTAATGCGGGGTGGATGTATCGACAGCCAAACATAATTTGATTATACAGCTGTTTGAAAAGTTCAAAATCTTAATTTGGACTATCCCTAAAATATTTCATAAGGATTAAGAAGTCATATTTATTTATTGCATATTATATTATGTAAAGAAAAAAGGAAAGATTGCAGAGTGTGTCGATATTTTATATTGATTTTAATTGGTTATTTGTTTATATGATAATATGTTTACACATCCTAATAATTATTCATGAGTTTTAAATAAAAGATGAGTTCATTGAGTATCTCATCTTAAAATCTAAACTGAATATTTTATATTTAATATCACCGTTTAAAAAGATGATTAACTATAAATAGGTACAAACATATATATTTAAATTAAATAAAAGCAACGAACTATTCAAATTATTCACAATGTCTTAATGTAATCACAATATGTTGGACTTTATTGAATAGATTTATATTTTTCTCGTTGTAGTAAGTTTATTAGCATTAGAAAAAATATGTTAAGGAAATGAAGACGCAAAGCATAATAATATAATAAATAGTTATATAAATTTTGATTTATTGCCCCACTTAGCAATGTTTAAAAGTATGTTGTCTTTGAAGATGTCGGCAACTATTTACTGAAGGTTTAATTGTACTTTTCTGCAAATCAATAAAGTTTTATTACCCACTTTACAACATAAGTCACTAAAAGGTTTCTAAACAATTTATGCCTATAATAGCATGTTATTTCATGTAGTTTTTTCTCGCGACTTTAAACAAAAATATTTGCTAGAGCTTTTCGGTGCACATGTTAGCAAAAAGGGCACACTCGACTTTTGGACCTTTTTGTATAAGCACAAGGATGAAAAAAACACTATTGAATTACCCACGAAAGTTTTAGCTTCTGGGTGTTAAGATTTTTATATCGTCGTCATTGTTTGACTTAAATGGATATTGGTAGGTCTCCCTCTAAGCTATTTGTGATGTCTTTTCTTCTCGCATATTTCAATTCGTATATGTCTATCGCATTTTAGCATTCAAAGATCGATAAATCGTTTAGAGAAATACGATTTCAATGATTTTGTGCAAAAGACGTAATATTTTTGAATTTATTTATTTATATTTGGATCAACGTTCCCTCTAAGCCGAAGGGTTAGCTGCGCGTAAATTTCAAAGGCTGCGCGGAACGATCAAATATTAATTTAGCAACTGTATTGTAGTGCGCGCCAACCCGGAACGAGTGCGCGGGGGCTTCCCAACTGCTGCGCGGCCGCGCACACACGCAGCTTAAAGGGAATGTTGATTTGGATGTAAAACTATTTTTTCTAGGAATACCTAAAATGATAAATGATTATTGACAATATTAAGAGAAATATTGAATGTTTTAATGACTCGACCGGCTATGCCTGTACCATGGGCACGGAGGTGTTAAGGTCACAAAAAACGTATTTAATAATTTTAAAATATCATGCATATAGTGAAATTTCTTGGAATCATAGGTGATACTTAAACTTCAAAAATAGTGTTGTAATCTATAATACATCGATTTGAAAAAGACCTTTTTCATTATGTGCAAATTTTTCGCAAGTAGGGCTATGCTAACGTGGCGTTTATTCTCGTTTTTGGATACATGATGGCGAAATTGACCCATCATGTATTTATATGGTAAGTGTTTGTAATTACTATTAATATATGTCCAAAAAGTGCATATTTATTGGGTTTTATTTTTTGAAAGAAAATCACGGCCCTTCGTGTACGGCCATGTTAATCCCGCACGGCACAGAACAGGTTAATAAATGTTTTCTGCTATCAAAGCATGTTCACAGATGTCACTGCTAATATAAATAAATAGAAAGATAAATATTTGATTCTTCGAAACGAATAGAAAGCATGTGATATCACATCCATGGATACAAAATAATAATACTTTAAGCGTAAGATTGAATTTTACACATTAAAATCAGAAACTGATTAAATTCTTTTCTTTCTTCTTCTTTTGGCCATGTTCGCTCCCTATGTGGAGCATATGGCCGCCACGCGGCACCTCCATGTTTCCCTGTGGTGGTCAATGGCTGGGGGTCCCACGTGGCCATGTCAATGCCAGTTGACGTGCCTACGCTAAAATGGTGGGAAATGCCGCACACCAGCAAGTCCCATCTGCTGGCCTCCCCGTGGCGTCCATCGGGCAATGCAACAATGTTGTAGCTAACAGCAGGGGTCGCAAGGCGAACGTCCGGCGCCTCAAAACTGGGCTACTGGCTAAGGGAAGGAAATCCCCGACAGAAAAACCAGGGTTGAGCCGACCCCTAGAGCCCTTGTGACCCAGGCCTCGGGAGCGCAGGGTTAATCACCCTGCATCCTTAAACCCAACACCGATTAGAACACCGCCACAAGCGCCTCGGACACCCGGAAGCCAAAAAAAAAGTTCTATTACTGCAAGATAAATATTGACGTTTCCACTTCCGTAGCAACTGCCTTTTTAAACTTCGTCTTATTATTTAACTATTTTAATTGTGATTTTATATTATGTATGATACTAACTTGTTCTTTTATGTTAATTGCAAGGGTTAAAAAAAACAATAAAGGTCATGATCCACGTAACATGTAGGGGAACAAATACAGCTCATACAATTGTATGTCACTTTTTTTTATAAACCTGGAATATAAGCGAATCCTTTCAACAACAAAAATATTTTAGTTCAAAAACATTAAGCTAAATCAATTCAATCTCAACAATGATTAGTTTTTTCGGAGGTTCGGTATCTCGTAATACCAATTATTATTATTCCAATTGAATACTCACATTGTATCTTCTGTATTGGGTACTTTTAATGCAGCCATGATATAAAAGTCCTCGTCATCTTCTTCTTCAATATCCTTGATGCTGGCGGTTATTTCATATTTACCGCCCGGATGTACGGCCATATACATTTCATAGTTTGAGGTGATATTACTTTCAACCTTTTCTATAAAGAAAAGTTCGATGCCGTTGTCGTTTGATAAGATCTTGAATAAAAATTGCATTAAATTGTATACATTTAGACAATTTTAACTTAAATTATTGTAATTGTAAGTATCATTGAAGACATTTTCTTGACGAATGTCTCACGTCTCCTGAAAAATAATGAGGAGAAGTCCGGTTTCTACAGTTAAAAACAACGAATTGAATAATAATAAATTAGGTATCTATTTTGCTCGTAAAACATGTGCAATAAAGAACCGGTTATGTTTTATAAGTGAATTCTTCTCTGTTTATCAATGAACTTGACATATCCTTGATAATACAACATATTTCTTTTGCGTATCAAATGGGGGACGGGTCTACTGACCAACCCAACTCTGTAAAAAGATAACCATCACATACCTTCATTTTTCCATACTGCTCATTTTCTTTTGCTTGTTTGTCATCAAAGTCAAGTTCAAAAACCGTCTTCTGATTTAGAAATTGTGCATCAATGAAAATTCTTTGTTTTTTATCTTCAATGTAATCAATGTCAGTCGTATAATCAAGGTTCAAGGCTGGATAAGATACTGAAAGTAAAATTTACTGATGTACGGTTCGAGTAAAAGTGTGATATTAAGGCTCGAATCCAGGCCGGGTTGGGCCTATTTTTATCTTAACTATATCACTATTTTATCTTAACTAATTCCTATCCCACTGATGAGCTGTACAGTGGAACCCCGATCTACCATTCTCGCATGGTTCGTTTTTTTTAAATATATATTTCTTATTTCGCTCAGAAACACGATCGACTCATACATTTTTTAGTGTGCAGGCGCCGTAGAATTGTTTTTTTATGATTTCTTATAATATTTTTGCTGATCATTGCTCAGCTTTTGCTTGCTTTTGATTGCTCTCACTTTAGCTATTGATTGCTCTCACTTACACATTATTCATTTGTCTCGCTGAATTTCAACACCTCTAATGCCTATAGTTTTGCCTTGAATCTCGTACCGTAAAGTGTTCTAATTCGGATTAAAATGCGCCCCGTGAAAAAAACTACAACTCTCGCGGAGAAACTCGAAATAATTCTAGACGTCGAAAACAATCCAAAAGAAAAACAAGTTGACTTGCACCATCCACTCTGAACTCGATTGTTGCTAGGAAGAGTGACTTCAAATGCAAAGGGCAAATCAATCGAAAAGTCCGGCAAATCAGCGAAGAAAAGAAAGTCCGCTAAGAAGTCTACTTTAAATGAGCTTGAGGAGATTCTTCACGAGTGGTACCAGCAAACGCGAGCTGAAAATATACCTATTGATGGAACCATACTTAGAGAAAAAGCTTTGCAAATAGCCGAAAAAAAAAGTATTTCACATTTCTCTGCATCGAACGGATGGATCAATAGGTTTAAAGATCGGCATGGTCTTGTATATAAAAAAAAACTAGCGGGCGAGAGCGCTGCTGTAGACCATGACACGAAACGCAGCATAGATAGCGAGATTACATGTGATCGTTGAAGAATACGAACCACGAGATATTTACGACGTGCTTTTGCTAAAATTGAAGTGTCAAAACTGCAAAGAAGCAACTGAGCGTAAAGGACTTTTTTAAAAAATGAGTGAGATTTTTTTATTATTATTTTTAGCTTTCCCACATTATCGGTTTCCCGCATTTTTTGTTCTGTTTTTTCGGTCCCTTGAAAAACGTAAAATCGGAGTTCCACTGTAATTATATGTAAGATTAATTTGAACAAAATGAAATAATAAAAAATTCATTGCGTGGGATTTGTCATTTTAATTAGTTTTGCTTAGAGACGTATTTTGGCTGTAAATCATATTTAGGGAACAGTCTGCTTATTTAAGGTTTTGAATTACTGTCTTAAAAGAGAACAATACATTGTTGGTTAACTTACGTTTGTTCCTTGTAGTAAAATTTTCATCATCATCGCTTAGAGTAGATTTTGAAGAGAAATGTAGCATATTGTGGATAGAATTTAAATCCGGTCCACTTACGAAGCTCATCTTTCCTTCATATATTTGAGGATATGACTACAAACAAAACGTTAGTAATATTATTTATTTTTTCCATTTTTGCTTCCAATATGGATATAGTACATGGCCTCCTAATGAAGGTATCTCAACCGAGACTGTTTTCTACGAGAGTTGTTTGTTACTCAGTTACTCAACCTTTCTTTTTCAAAGAGAGTAGGAATGAAAAGATAAGACTCGGACAGGACTAGTGGTAAGCTGATCGCTCTCGCTACGCCTGTTGTTTGAACAAAAATCCATAAACAAATTTTAAATCAATTCATAAAAACTCTCCCTACTGGGATTCAAAACTGAAGCCAAGAACACTGGCTACTCAACAGCGGTTCCGGCAGTTTACGTTAATATTATTCACAGATAACACCTTACGATTCGAATCAGGGCATCCAATCTCGAATCCTTTTGGCGATCCTGGGATTATGAGATTCCCAATTAATCAATCCCGGGGTTGATTATTTATTATGATTTCATGTTTTAATTTTTTTAATAACCACTTACATTTGTGTCAATCAGAATATTGTGGGTGTAGGCAAAATTCATCTCGGGGGTCTTGGTACTCTTGAATTCTACTGAAGCTTCTTCGACTCCATTATCACTATGAAACACTCTTCCAAGAGAAGATAATGTGTAGTAAGAATACATCATCTTTATGTCCCAATCAATTTGGTTTTTTTGTACTCGATCCCAGCCACTGAAAACGTACACCTCTTTCCCCTTTTGAAGAGTTAAGCCGTCGAACAACAACTTTGTGTATTCATCTGTTGCCTCAACATTTATGTCGCCTGGTAAAAAGTAAAAATAGTGTAGTGTAACACTTGCTATCTCACAATAATGAATTGAAAGAAAAATATTATACATATATAGTAATTATTTCAAAAAAATACCTCCTAAGTCTTAAAGTGAACAAGCTTCGTAAAAAATGGTAAAATATTTGTAAAACTTATAAATTGTGTTTTTTTAATGAAATCCTCTGTGACTATAAACCCACCTAAGAGCATAAATAATCTTCTGCATTAACCTAGTGAGGAGAGACACCAATTCGACTATCAAATACTCATAATTTACAAATGAAGATTTATTTCAAAATTTTATTTTAAAAATATATATAATGTTTACCTAACCGTTGCGTTTAACTGAATCTTGTGCGTGGATTTAAAATGTTGGAATCATTTAAACAGCAAACAGAAAAACTAGATGAACTATTTAATTCATTTTTAACTATAAAACCAACATCCACAGCAACTGAGAGAGTTTTATCTACTGTGGGAATTATAAAAACAAAACTTCGAACCAATTAAAAATTTGAGATGCTTAATTCTCTATTATTTTTGAAATATATGTTTTATAAATTGAATTAAATGTATTAGTGAAAATTATTTATTTATTTATCATCTATTTCTATACACAAATTTGAATTAATAATATGTACTAGCTGTAAGCCTGTTGCCGATTTTCGTTACATTTTTAAATAATCAGAAAATTTACTGGCGTGAAAAATCAATTGCAAATCTATTTATTGAATATACCAGAAGATCATAACGTAATTAATTCTCTTAGTGGATTTTTGTAGGAATACACTGAGTTCTGTAAGAGAACTAAAATACACCGGGACTGCAAAACAAAATACGGTAATAGCGGAAAATTCCGAGCACACGAAAACAGGATTTCACCGAACTGTAAATAATGAAAATTTACGTCCAAACCAAATTTAATAAGAGAAAACTTACTGCTTAAAAGGTTAAACAAGAATTCGATCCATAGTAAAAAAATGTTATTATTTCATTTGTAGTTTTAGTATAAATAAAAAAATAATGTGGCAATAAACCTTTGAGATAGCTGGGGTGTCGAGTCGCGAAAGTAACATAAACCATATAGACCATTGTTTCTCAACCTTATTTGTGTCATGCCCCACTTTGACGCTTCAAAAACCTCCATGTTCCTCCTCCCCAATAAAAAGCTTATACACCTAGTCCCCTTTTTACATGATTTCGCTTTTATGTGACTTTTTTGGAGCGTTCTTTATTTATGCGATTTACTCAAATGAACAAAATAAGATGCGGTGTAATTTTTTTTATATAAATAACACTAATGTTGCATTCTTTTATCAGTTGATAATGCTCATCATTAGCAAAACCGGATCAAATCTACTATAATAAAAGTGAAATTAGTACAAATGAGTATTTTATCTTTTGAATATAATGCCTTTTTACCAAGTATTGAAAGTGAACACCCTAAAAGTGATTCTATTTTGCAACCTACAGAAACAGCAGCGAATAACTCCTATAAAGAAATTGATTGTTAATGTGGCGTTGAAATTTGTGATAGTGTTGCCATCTTTCACTAAAAATAATACGGAAAAGTATAAATATAACAATGCCATCCTTTCCTTAAACCATGGATGCAATATAAAAAAAATATTTTCGAAAATCCATTAAAATAAAAATAAAATTAAAAATATTAAAGATTTGTATATTGCCCCCCAAAATACGCCGCATGTTGAGAATCACCGATATAGACAGTAGAGGTGTCAACTCTTAAAATGCTGAGAAACCGTGTAACATAGGCTGAAAAAATCATCAAGTTATTAAGAAGACTCTTGTGAAGCACTGACATATAGAATTTCAAAAATCATCAAGGTGGGGTGTCAACTCTTAAAATGTTGAGAAAGCGGGTCACATGTAGGATGACAAAAATCAGACAATTGGGGGGTGTCGACCCTGATAATTTTGCAATAAAAAAGACGGAAAACAAATGCAAACTACACATGCAAAATAATCAAAATTGATTGCATATTTTATCAAAATGTATGAAAAAAAGTCAAAAAGTGATTCTATAAAATATCCATATCATAATAAGAATATTCGTAATGTATGTACAATTTATGAAAAATACTGTAAAATATTCGACCCAAGACATTGTCAAAGTATGAAAAATTCCAAAAAATATTTCAATTTTTTGTCCAAAATGTACGGAAAATATCATATTTTATATTTTCTTTACGTATGTAAAAAATTAAAGCATTATTATTAAATTTGTCCAAAATGTATGTAAAATATTATAATTCGAAACTTCTTATGAATATCTCAAAATTACCAAAAATATATGTTACAAAATATAATTAAGGTTTGAAAAAATCCAGAAACCAAATGCAATTTCCACATGCAAAATAATCGAAATTAATTGAATAAAAATCGAAATATAATTCTATAAAATATCCATACCGTAATTAGAATATTCTTAATTCATGTAAGAAATCAAAAATATTTTCAATGCCAGACGCGAAATATAATGATATACTCAAAAAATCTTATTTGAAAAATCTCGTAAACAATACAAACATTCAAATTCAGTTTTCTCAATATTATGATACATGGACATACAACATTTTAGTCCTAATCCAGGAAATTTGAATTTTGAAGATAAAATCATAAGCCATTCCAGTTGGACGAACGATAACTTCAAAAATGTGCCAATTCAAAATAAGTTGTTAGCATTGGACGAAAAATGTACAATTTAAAATAAATCATTATCATTGGGCGGGACATACAGACAGACAGCCATACCGACGTACATTGTCTGCTATTAATATATAGACTAGCTGTAAGCCCGTTGCCCAGCAACGTGAGTTTTGTTGCATTTTTTAATAGTCAGAAAATTTACTGAAATATAAATATTCAATATTTTGTCCAAAATGTATGAAAAATATCGTATTTTATATTTGATTTACTTATATAAAAAAAATCTTTTTTTTTTAATTAATTGCATATTTTATCAAAATGTATGAAAAAAAGTCAAAATGTGATTCTATGAAATATCCATATCATAATTAGAATATTCGTAATGTATTTAAAATAATAAAAACTTATGTAAAATGTCCGAAAATATTCGACCCAAGACATTGTCAAAGTATGAAAAATTCCAAAAAAACATTCAATATTTTGTCCAAAATGTATGAACAATATCGTATTTTATATTTGCTTTATATATAAAAAATATATATTTTTTTAAATTTTGATAAAGTAAATATATATATTTGGAATAATGTTTAAATTTGCTAACAACCATTTTTCGAAGTAGCAAAAATAGACCTCGTAAATTATTGAATTTTTAGAATAATGTTTAAGTTTGCTAACAAACATTTTCTTAGTAGCAGAAATTTCGTAAATAACTTAATTTTTGGAATAATGTTTAAGTTTGCTAACAACCATTTTTCGTAGTAGCAAAAATAGACGTCGTACATTTTTTAATTGTGATTATTTTATCGAATATTAATATATAGATATTTATTTTTTGAAAAACTTATCACGCTTATCAATCGGATTTTATTATTTTCATACGATCAAGATGTACTGTGCTTAAAAAAAAGTTATAAACCCAAAAAAAAGCTCAAGGTTAGACTCGAACCATCGTCCTACAGCTTACAAATCTATCGCTTTGCCTTTCGGGTACATTGGAATTAAGAAACGTGCAAAAATTAGGATATATATGCTGTGTTTCAAATAAAAAACAAAAGTTTCAAAATTCGAACGCAATACAATATATATAATGTAATTTTATCGCGTCTGACAGTTGTACGTTTACCCCAGAGGTAACGATTTCAACTCATAATCCAAAGACTGTGTTTCGAATCCAGCCCTTGGTGCTTTTTTTGTATGAGAATTCAATTTTTCAGCAAATTGATTTGTTTCATCGAAATAGTGTATGGAAAAATATGTCTTTAGTATGAATAAAAAAATGGCGACAGCGGGCCTGGGAAAGAGGAGGGGGAGGGGAAATCGGGGACATCCTTCATACAGACAAACGGACATTATCGACTATTAATATATAGAATATTTTGGAACATCTGAAACTATTAAATTATACCTGAGTATTTTCAAATTTTACTACTCAATACTAGTTGAGATGTCGAGTAATTGGAGTTTCGACAAATTTAAAACATTTGAATCAATTATGACTCAATGTGGTAACATTCAGACAAACAAGCATAAACCCTTATAGGGGTGGTCTCGATGATGGTGTATAATAAAGTGGTTGTTGAATTGCCGGTTATTAAAAGTCGACTCAGTGATGATCCTTACCGTTGAGCTTGATTGTGTCCATTTCATGACCAGAGAACTCCAAGATTGGTTTTATAACCACACTAACAGAAGGACTGAGAAAAACTGATCTTCCAATTTTGCCATTATATGTTTTATTATCACAGGCCACTTTCAGGGCAAAACTCCTTTCATTATTAAGCTGTACGCTTGAGAACAAAACTTCCCCTTTCTTTGTCGGAGAGTCCAGTGTTGCCGTTAATTTATAAGATTGTTTATCGAACAGGAGTTCGGCTCGTGCAGCTACTTTTCGGGAATGACTGTCTCCTGAAGAGAAATACTTTATTAATTAGTATTATAAAAATAATAAATATCTCTAATAAAATCTTTCTTTGAGTATCTATAATATAACCCACATGTATGATGATTCATTCAATTTAGTGACAGCTTTATACCTATTTTCAAAGTATACATTTTTGATAGTCAAAAGCTTAATTAAAAAAATATTATCACATGAAAAACATTTTGAGACAAAGTTAGATGTTTTAAATACCTTTCAGGGTGAATTTATATTGGTATCATAAACATTACATACTATATACACTGCTTTATTTTGTCCTCACCTGAGGCATCAAATACCAATTCCATAAAATCTTTATTTCCGTCGCTGCCCTTCATTCCGTACAATCTTAAACCGTTAAGATCAACCTTTTTCAAATAAAGTTGGTATTTGAATTGGCTGTTCAGAAGGATCTTTGAATCTCTAAAATTTTTGAAACCCATCTCATAGTTTTCTGGATGTGCCATCTCTGAGCACATTTCCAATCCGAACGACTCTACGTATTCATCGCTACAATTTGTCTTCGGTGTTACCCTAAAAAGAGACAACATAATTTTAAGAAGAAATTTCAACAATTGATTGCAAACTTTTTATACTCCCGTGCTTTTACTTACATTTTTGTATTGAATTTCAGTTCTTTATTGATATCTTTGCTCCCCCTCGCTTTGGTGAAGAAGGATACATCATTGGAAACGGACACGATTTCTTGTTTCTCTAATGGTAGACCGACGTTGATGTCGAAGCCTTTTCCGTTATTCAAGAGCTGAAAAATTTAAGATACGGATAATGAGTGGGTAATTATATATATTTTGAATTAGATTAAATAATATTAAAAGATTTGGGCCAGTTTTTAAGCTGTTTTATCGCATTTTTCCATAAAATTCTTAAACCCCCGTTTTGAATGACGACATTTTTAAGCCCTCAAGGGGCTGCATTAGGAAAATTATCAATTTTATGAAAGTAAGTAAGCTGTAAGCCCGTTGACCTCAACGGGGGGATTTTCGTTGCATTTTTAAGTAGTCAGAAAATTTACTGGCTTGAAAAATAACTTACAAACCTATTTATGAAATAAGCCAGAAATTCTAAAAGTAAAAGAAATATATCTCGGGGCATATACCGACAGCCCTGCCCTGCAGTATTTAAATTGTAAGTTATTTAATTTTTGGAATAATGTTTAAGTTCGTTAACAATCATTTTTCGTAGGAGCAGAAATCGACCTCGTGCATATATCGACAGCCCTGCAGTATTTAAATTGTAAGTTATTTAATTTTTGGAATAATGTTTAAGTTTGCTAACAATCATTCTTTGTAGTAGCAGAAATAGACCTCTATTTCAGAAATAATAAATAAAATAAAGTAATTCAGAAATAGACCTCTATTTTATTCAAATAATTTTCAAGTACGCTAACAAATAAAAAATGCAATTTTCACATTCAAAATAGTATAAATTAATTGCACATTTTATCAAAAATTATCAAAATGTTGACTTATTCTCCAAATAGAACTTGTTTTTTAGAATATATATAATGATTTTTACTGACGTTATTTTACTACACATACTGAAACTGTGCTTTCGCCAACAACTAACTATACCACGTATGTACCTAGATTAAAAACAAATCTTGAAATAATTGCGTCTTATATATATTTTTTGAAAAACTTATTTCGCTATTCAATCGGATTTTGTTATTTTGATAGCATTTATTTTCATACGATCAAGATGTACTGTGTTTTAGAAAGAAAGTTTTCAAAAAAAAAATTGTTATAAACCCAAAAAAAAACGTTCAAGGTTAGATTCGAACCACCTACCCACAGATTATCAACCGAGCGCTCTACCTTTAGGGAACAGAGGAATTTAGGAAATTGTGTAAAATAAAACATATAATATGCATGCTGTTTTTCAAATAAAAAACGAATGGTTCCAATTTCAAACGTAATTTAATATATATTATCTATTTTTATCGACTCTGAATATTATGGCATTAGCTCAGTTGACAAAGAGCTCGGCTAGTAGTTCAAAGTTCTGTGTTCGAGCCTTGAGGCGTGAATTTTTTTTGTATGTGAACTCAAAGGTTCAGCGATTTTTCACATTAAAAAATGTACTTCTTCAGTGTATTGGAAAAATATGTCTTTAGTATGAATAAAAAAATGGCGACAGCGGGGTTAGGGTGGAGGAGGGGGAGGCGCAGGGGGATGGGAAATCGGGGACAATCATACAGATGGACAGACGGACGGACATTATCGACTATTAATATATAGATATATAGATTATTAAAAAATATGTATTTGTTTTATTTGGATTTATGTCATCATATTAACAACCAGCCTCCTCCTTCTCACCTTCCTTACAAATTGTCACACTTTTTGGCCTTGGGACAACCTTGACTATAATCAACCGCTATGCTGTTATTTTTTAATATACTTCATGTGAGATATTATTTATGTGCTGACATGGAACGACAATTAATTTATACTATATTTCTGACTTAACCCTCCAGAGACGAGAGCTTTTTTCTGATAAAAAAATTATTTTCGAAGCCATATTGAAGTCACGGATAACTTTTATTCCTATCCAAAATTAAAAAAAAAAAAACGCAAAGTCGTTGTATAGAAACCCCGCATGACTATATGGTCATGCTCATCCTTTTGTTACCGTGTAATATTGAGTACGGACAGTAGTAAGGACAAAAGTGACCGTATGGGCTTGCAAACATTCGGGGTTGAAATATAGCCAAACGGGATTTTTTTTTAAATATTTACAATTAGACCTCTTTAGATCAACATAATTTTAAAACAAATATATTAGCAAAATAACTGTAAATAATTTTATGTTTTTATAAAAAAATAACTAACAGTTTCAAAAAGTAAATTTAAAAAAACGGAAATTCAAAAAATCACATGTGCTTTTGGAGATCGTTGCTGTTCCCACGGCTGATGACTAACTGTAGTCCGTACCCTTCTTAACCAAATATGAGCAAAAGCAACGATATTCAGGTAGAAAAAGTATGAATAGTGGGATCAATAGACAACGGTGTTTTGTGTGACCATATGGTGACGCTCGTCCTTGGAGGGTTGTTTCACAAAAACTTAATGTTTCTTATGTTCCCAAAATTATTTACTAACAATGAGAGTATTGGCTCATTATTGACTCAATGAAAGATATTTACTTTAGCGGTCACTCGGATGCCGGTTGATGTATGCAGTGACGTGAAAACCTTCAGTCCAGTGGAAAAGACATCAGCGTCAACTTCTAATTTTGTGGTAATGTCGACACTTGCACTGAAATATGAAATTTGTTTAAATAAAAATAATCATGATGAATTCAACATTAAACTATTTTTTCAGGGCAAGTTGGATAGAAAGTATGTATAATGAATTTGTAGACACAGCCCTCCGGACAGCAATCATGCTTTGTGGAATTGCCCTGAGATAAATGTCAAACAGGCACAGCTGGTTGTCATCTGATTGGATTGATGGATGATTTCATCCAAGTTTATCTTTGGGGCATTTGAAAAAAGACCAACATCATATGGGTAAGTCTTGATAGTTATTTAGATTTGACACATGGTATAATACCCTACACAGGTAGGGTAATATACTACGATAGACAGGTAGGTACATGGCTTAAAAATCAATTCCATGTTTTACATTGGATCAAAAGTGTGAAGAGTATCCATTTTGTTTTATTCCGAGGTTATTGGACTTCAAATAGCAGCTGTGAAATCAGCGGTTGATTATGTATAATTGGTGTCATTAACTTGTTTCTAATTTCTAAAATAATGATGCCATTAAGCCTGAAGAATTCACTGAAAGCAGATATGGTCAATTTATATCTAAAAGATTTTACTTGAATGGTTACTTTAACGAAAAGACAGTCAAATGATCACAAAAATGGTTTCGCTAGAAACATACTCAACATATTAATATGAATTATTACAATCATGATCTTAATATTATACCTCGGTACAAGTTCAATATCAATCTTTGAGTTGAGCACATCGCTAAAGATTTGTCTCAAATCAATACTGCCTCCGAAACTCAGCTTTCCAGTTGAAGCCCCTTCGGCAGAGATCCTGACAGCCACACCTGCTGATGTAGGGTAAACTATTTGTGCGTCTAGCAACAGCATATGTGAGCGGACTTCGTGCTGAAATTTTAATTCAATGTGTTGTATTGTATTATCTATAGATCGATAAATAATTACATATACAATATCATATGACATACTATATAAAATGTCCCAATTAATTGATATAGTTATAACTTTTACATTTAATCATCTTTAAAAATGTATTTTATTTATTTAATGGTTTAATGCAGGGGTCTCCAAAGGATAGGTAGTTTTGGGTGCATTAGTGTGTGTTGATGTATATTGGTGTATGTTTGCGTAAAAAGCTACCGTAAATGTCTGATAAAATGTGTCTTTTTGAATTACCAATAACTCACTAGTACGGACAGTTTTATAAATTGATTTTTCAATCGATTTATGAATTTCTGCTCAAAGGCATGGTGGATGTGATGTCTTGAATTCCTCCCTCCTACCCATCCTATCCTGTAAACGGGGCATATCGAGAGCGATGAGTTAGCCACTAGTCCTGTCCTAACCCTATCCTTCTATTCCTACTCTCGTTGAAAAGAGAGAGGTTGAGCAACTGAGTAACAAGCAGTTCTCGTAGAAAAACGTCCGTTGAGATAAACTCCATTAGGAATCCATATGCTCCACCTTTAGAGCAGACATGGTAAAAAAAAAACTCACAGAAAATTTCTCTGCTCCGTCGATTCCGCCCTCCACGAAATCAAAAACTCTGTCGATGAGTGACTCCATTGAGAAATGTTGATCATCTCCGAGTGACAAAAATACGGATTCTGATCCAAACAAATTGACGAATACATCAATATCTAGATTTCCTTTGTAGCTTGCAATATCTGTCTTCAGCTAAAAATAAAACAAATGTATTATTTATTTGTAGCCAGAGAGCTAAACATTATATTCGCAAGGAATTTACAGTCCTGACACCAGGTGGGTCTTGTAGCCCAGCTAATAAGCGCTTTCATATTTTCAAATGATTGTCAAGGGTGTATCGGAAGCAATTATTCAAGATTTGGGTAAAATGCACTTCACTTGAAGTAAAAATGTAAGGCATAAGTTGCAATTGTCGTTAAAATATTGAATATAATGTAATTTTCCCTCATAGTGAGTCAGAAGACTTCTCCTCTTTAATAGACAATCAACATTTTCAGATGATTTATAAATACAACTATGAAAATTTAAAATCTTTATTGACCGTGCACATAGTAAATAATCATACATTCAATTTTTCAAAGCAAACTTACTTTTTCAGCCAATGCGGCTATTTCTTGTTGAACATCTCTCTTAGTCTTGTGACCGCTCTTTTTTAGCCTGTTTTGAATCTTTTCATGCATACTATTGGTAGTCTTTTTCATATGATCATAGATCTTTGGAAGAGTGTTTGTCTGGAATATTCCTTGTGGTCCAAAAAACTCTTCGATGACTCGATCTATATTGCCTTGGCGTACGCCGATCTGTTAGATATTAAATAATTTATTGTATTAATATTTTATGAATATTTGCAGCAAATGATGCTTTTCAATGGAATTGAAGTGATCTGTGACAATTAGGCCTACTCACCTCAATCAAGTTAACATTCCTTCCGAAAACTTCTGCCGTCAGATTTAGATTGACCGACCGCGGCAAGAAAGAGTTTTGAGAGTAGATAATGTTAGATCCTAACAAAGAAGTCATTCCTAAATTTTGATTGGTGTAGTGAAATTTGTATGCTTGAGAATATCTCCTGAAATTAATTAAAAAAACGGGAGATTACAACGGGGCTTGGGTAAATTCCTAATATAAATATTTTTGATATTTAATACAGACTTTGTTTATTGTCATTATGTTTTACAATTACCTCGGGTCTAGTGAGAATTTGTTTTCAAATTTGAAATTCTCGAAAAGTTCCCTCATCCTTAGGTTTTCTAGATTATTAGATATTTTAATGTTCTTGATAGATGATGTGATGAATGAGCAAACTTGGTAGATGGGTTCTTTAGAGCCCAATATTTCTTGTGCAGTGTCCACAAGTTTACGAGTGGGGCATTTGGTCAATGCCAAATATGCTTTAATTCTAAGCTCAGAGTCTTCGTTTTGGTCTTCTAAAATGGTGTATGCTGCACTTGTCAGCTGGAATAAATATCAGAGACCGCAATAAGAAATTATGTCCTGTATTCACAGTGTCCATACATTCATTAATTTGAAGCAGTGCTCCGCAACCTTTTCTCTCGCACGGCACACCAAAATTATCTCCAGATTTCCGCAGCCCAATTCAAATGTGCATATATGTATATATAGGGTGTATGCAAAAATAACATAAGACATCATTCTCAATTGTGTAATATATATTGCCACCTCAGTACTGCAACTAAGCAACTCTGATAGCAACAACTGGCATCTAAGCTGACAACTAAGCATCATTATTTGAACAAATTATTTGATCTTTTCTTCAATGCAATAATGCGCTGAGGCACACTTAGCATCGCCCCACGGCACACTAGTGTGTCGCGGCACAGCGGTTGTGGAGCACTGATTTAAAGGACAGTTTTTTATTCACCTGTCAGAGATTTTCTTAATTTTCTTAAATAATAATATGTCCTTAAATTTGTGAACAGAAAAATTAAAATTTACAACCTAATTATGAAACTGCTTCTTATTTTCCCTTAATTTTTCCAAATAAATATGTACATACATATCGACTGTGGAAAGAAAAAAGGACGTAACCCACACATATCAAATTTTACAGGAGGCGCTAAAAGCGTGTTTTGATGATTTTGTGACATAGGCAAATTATGAATTATACACAACCTTGAAGTGCACGGATACTTCTAAACTGGTGTTTAATTGACATAATCTAATATTGATTAAAGAAATTGTCTCGGAAAAACCTTTATTTCAGTGTTTTTTCTTGGTTTTAATTTTATACAAGGTCATATTTTTCAAACTAAAAAGCTAAATTTAGATACTAATTCAGCATTTTCAGCTTCCATCCTTTTGATAGAATGTGTGTCAAGTTGTATACATTATGATTATCGAAAAAAAGCTGTTTTGGAAAATTGAGGGTTACGTCCTTTTTCCTTTCCACAGTCGATATGTAATGATGTTCATCATCTTCTTTTCTTAGATTTCTACTAAAAAAAATTGCAGTAAAAATGCAAAAGCAATACGGATGTCATTTTTTGAATTAGCGGATATCAGTGGCTTCAAAGACTTGGAGAAAAAACACGGTCGCATTAAAAATTTGTTTGTTTATGTCTTTCGGAATTTGTGTTTCTTTTACAAAACAACACTTGTTTCACCATTGTCTTAGGATGTAATTTACACTACTGAATATCAATTAACACTTGAACATTCAAAATTTCAAAAAAAAAAATTGTAGTTGGTATTATATTACTTTCCCAATTTATTAATATTCTTCAATGATGATTGTACATATGGGATTTGTAAGAAAATTATTGAAAAGACCAATATTAAAATGTGGCATGTAATGATTACTTATTTTTTCCCCTCTGTTACAATATGAACTCCTTCTCTCTAACTCTCTTACAATATGAACCCCTCTGTTACTGTATGAACAACACATTGATTTCTTTCCAGAACAGTTGAATATTATTTTACAAATATATTTTTAATATTTTTAAAATCTATGTGTCAGATATTTATGCAAAAATACATTTGATTAAATTGATAAATTTATTTCGTGAAAGAAAAAGCAGGATTTCAATTCAACCAAAGTTAATATTATATCAGCAGAGTCATATTCATTCGAGTTCCTCCGTCCACTTGAACGCATGAGGATACAGAAAGATAAAACCCGGATCAATAGTGACAAAACTTATGGAAGTGTACGAAATTTGATATAAGAATTCCATCATACATTCTCTGTTAATATTTTCAATTTAATCATTTAATCGTGAACATTTAACAAATGTATTGCGTTACATTTTGGAAAAGATCGTGTATGTGTAATAGATGACGTACTATTTTTGACATCCCTTAATAATTTTTGGTACTGATTTTTCTAAATCTATTAACTTTGATTTCTTAGGGTTTGATTGATTATAGTAAGTTTGCTTCTATTTCTTTTTCTATGCATATAAGGACAGGTTGCAAAATAAAAATCACAAGTGTCGCTACATACCTCATCAGCACACGAATCAGCAGCAAAAGCTTCAACAGCAGCTACTCTAACTTTCATGGATACTGTCTTGTCTGATGCGCATTTGGTGAGAGTACTGAAAGTGTTCTCTTGGACATGGTTAATGTTTTTTAAGCCTTTCAAGATGAATATTACCTGAAATACAAACATTGATTACTTAATGATTAACAACTTCATAATCTATTTAAGATGTTTGCTAGCATGATTGTAAATGTAACTACAACCCAAACATTTAATTAAAAATAGTTTTCTTTTGACTGAATGTTGGAAAGTTATATAATTTTAAATACCCTGTCTTCGTTTTCTTTATTCGAGACTTTGCAGTCGTCCAATTTAGCAACCAGCCTGCCAGAGAGATCAGCGATATACTTATTATTGGTGCAATCGTTTTCCTCACAGTACACCGCAATCACGGCACCGATTCCAAGGTAAATTTCATTGGGTAAACCTGCGGCTTCCATCAACCCCTGAAGAAGATAGATCACAATATTATTTCAAAATACACTACGCGAAGATTGTGTTTTGTGATTAAAAACATCTAACTTAGAATTATTAAAAGAAGCTGATAAAATACACACAACTAAATGAACAATTTTACTTGACTCTAGTAGAAGTTGTACACTGTATTAACTGTGCTATTTTCATATAAAAATATATTATATACCCCTTGGCTAAATCAAAATATTTTAATATTAAAGTAATATTATCAAGATTTATGATTTTTTTATGGCTTATTTTTTTATTATCCATGTAAAGTAACAGTATAATAATGTATAGTAACAGACCATACAGAGTTTGAGTACATGTTTATCTTTAGAATGAAATGTTGTCAGTGCATCTGACAAATTGACAACAACAGCCCTGCGTGTATCACTAAAATATGAATTGTTATATCCAGGCACCTAATGTTAGAAGAAACAAATTTCTGCACTTACAGCGACAGCCTTCACCGTTTCTATAGAGGCTTGTCTCACATTGGTTAATGATGAGAGGGCTAAGCGCTTTTGCAGCGGAGTGATTTCGTTGTTTTTGAGAAGTTGCAATGTCACTTCGATAGAATCCCCACTTCCTGTGCGAAAGAGAGCATCAAGGAACACTTTCCTACGAATCAGTAAAAAGCATTTATAAAGATAAAAGTTAAGCATGAGCAGCGGCGTAGCCACCTCATAACAGAGTCATACAATGCATGCAAAGGGGGGCCCAAATTTCTCAACGCACAAAACATTTTTTTTTTACTCAGTTTCGAAATAACACGGTTCACTAAAAATAACTAATACTATATTTTTACACCAATTGCTTGTAGCAAGTTATAATATACAATAATAATATATCACTTTTTTTACACGGTTTTTTGTGGAACATACCGCACAAAAAAAGAGTTGAGTGTACTCAATGTAACAAATTCAGTGGAGAGGCCTTGTATGATGTTTTCAAGAGGGCCCCAAATTTCTAGCTACGCCACTGGGCATGAGGCCTAATTCTTGTCATTGAATTTTACAAAAAAAAACAATTTCTACTCATAAAAACAGAAGTCGAGAAACGACTTTCGCATGTGATTTAAATTTAACATGCAGGCTGTAAAATATTTTATAACAGCTTTATTATTGGCCATCTGGAATCACACAAAGAAAGTAAAAAATTTAGGAGACTTCACCATCTTTCTTTCTCCGAATTTTTGTATCTTAGCCATATCCGTGGAAATCAGTTATTAGAGAAGAGTCAGATGAGTATTATACTAGATGGATGAGAACGATAAATCTCTCATTATCACCAAACGTAATATGGTATAATCTACCAAAGTCTTTTAAATATTTGTGGCTATTATTTCAGTTGGTAAATATAAAATCTTTTTATCGATACTCACTTTGCCAAAACCTTGTTTGTGTATTTATCAATTGTATCAATTCGAGCATGAGCTTTCTGGATATGTTCTTTATCGGAAAATCTCAGAACCTATAAATAAACATTAAAATTAATAGAAAATATGCTCTTCTTGGATTACATTAAGTTTTCATTCATTATTGTCGTAACTTTAATTCTGATTCAGTGCTTAAAAACAGAATACCACGTTTAAATAATTTAACACCTTATAAGTGATATGACATAATTTGCTATCCACGGAGAAAGTGGATTAGAATTGATAATATGCTTACTCTGATGAGAGCATTGAAGAATGAAGCTGATTTTAGCTGAGCATGCCCTTCTAGATATTTTGTAGCAGTCGCCAGTGCTTCCTCAATGTTGGCCGAGTTGCTGTGTTCTTTTTCTTTGGGATTCTCATATATTATTGATTTCGGTGAAACGCATTTGTCTGAAAACGATAATAATTTTTTACTAAGCTTAAAAAACAAATTTACTGTTGGTGAAATTGAAAGATGGCATTTGATTTTCTATTTGTTTAAATGTTTTGATTCAGGCCAGAACAAAGGGTGATTGAGGCATATCGAAAAAAAAATCCATCTGAGACAAGCCATTGATGATTATTATACTGTTATTTGATATTTTTTAAAATTATATGCATTGCTTAAATTTTATATAACAATGGACAGTACATTATAATATAAAAATATGGATGTGTTTGAGACAAACAGATAAATCAACTCAAATATATGTATTTAAATGGTATGTATACATTACCTTTGACTCTAGCTACTACCAAACCATTATAGTCTATTCGGGTGTAAACGGAACCTTTAGCACTAAAATCTCCAGAAGCGAAGGGCTTGTAGAGATACTCTTCACGGATTTCATTACTGACCACAAATCCTGACTCTACTTTTGCTTCTGCCTTCAGGTTGGCTTGTATAATATTTGCTGTTTTGAATGCCTGAAAAATAGTGAAGTCAAAATATTACACAAACTAAACATTCAGGGTAAGGACACCACTAGCCCATCACATCAGGCCAATACTGCTACATAATTCATATAAAAGGTACATAATTCATATAAGAGGGTCCCGCATACATAACATGCATGGCACTCAAATGGTTAATGAGCATTAAACATTAAAGTAATTGAATTATACTGTCTAAAAACAAGCCAATTTATTTACATTAGATTTTTGACAAAAAATCATGTAAATATAATAATTTACTCGTGTGGCCTTCTTTTTCAATTAAAGTGCGTATTCAAATTGACATTATTCGGTGACGCTGTTTGACTGATAAAAAATAACTTTACTAAGTTTATCAATTTAAATTAAGAAAATAATCGCAGAATCGAGGTTAAAGAAAACTCAATTACTTTATTTCACACTCAACATCAAAGAATGAAAAACAAATATACCACTTAATGGTACTCTATCCCAGTGCTCCGCAACCTTTTCTCTCCCAAGGCACACCAAAATTTTCTCCATATTTTTGCAGCCCACTTCAAATATGCATATATATGTATAAACATAAATGTATATGCAAAAATAATATCAGACATCGTTCTAAATTGTGTAATACATATGTCCACCTCAGTACTACAACTAAGCAACTCTGATTTGATCATTGTTTGAACAAATTATTTAATCTTTTCTTCACTGAAGTAATGCGCTGCGGCACACTTAGGATCGCCCCACGGCACACTAGTGTGTCGTGGCAAAGCGATTGCGGAGCACTACTCTAGCCCATACAGAAGATATACAGGGGGCTTGCAATCTATAAATTGTTTAATATTTTCTGATATTTCATTCTTTCTTGTGGTTATATAATTTTATTATTCATTTAAGTGAGATTTTTTCTTCCGAGTTTCTCAGATATTTTAAATATCGCGTGCTTCAAAAAAGCCTCATCTCGGAAATGCTCTGATAATACTCTGTATCATTTCATTTATGTATCTGTGGCTGATAATCAAAATGCGGCAATTTCACTGTTTTCGAATATGATGTTTTGGTGCCAATTTTCTTTAAGTTCTCAAGTCTTAAAACGCTCTATTATTTAAACAAATCTTAAATTTTTGCAGTAAATCCTTTTTGTGGGGAAGAAAAATGCAATAGATTGACATGTTGCATTGTGATGCTAAAATTTGTCAATCATGAATTTGAAGTATGCTGAAATTATTTCATTCTGCCAGTTAACTTAAACACAACATAAAAATGAATTAAGCCGTTCAGTGCCTTACCCGCAAAGGCGTGTGAGCAACTTCGAGGTCTCAAATGGCGCGAAACTTAATAGTTTTAGTTGAAATTGGTTTACGAACGCTTAGTCCTATCTATGCTTAACCGGAATCTATTAAAAATATCCCAGAATGATGTCACAATGAATTAGAAAAATAGATATCTGTAGGAGGTGTTGAATAGGCTGTGGCGGTTCTACGTACTGGGCTGGGTGGGCTTAGCCCGACCTGCAATTTTCAACCAAAATGTGTAAAAAAAAAACCTAAGATCGATGAATAAAAATGAACAGCAATTCGGCTGCTGGACAAAATAAATACATTTCTAAACGTACCTAACCTTTTGCAAATTTATACAATATCTTTGTTTTGAATTTCTCTGTCAATATAAGGCAACGATATGGCTATCTACAATAATACTCTCGATTGTGTTTTGTATTACAATTTTAAGCCGAGCCGACATAAAAAAAAACAATAGCTCTATACATACTTCATGCAGAACAGGCAACGTGATGTCAGTCTGGCGATATCTTAACTGAATTATTATACCTACGTATTCATAATAATAATAAAGGCTCGGACTATTTTGAAGTGAGTCCGAGGTAAAAACAAATGCTTTTTTGCAATACTCTGTCCAAACGAGCGTTTAAGTATGTATTAACATTAGCAGGCTTTACACTGGGGCACAATCATGCACAATTAGAAGACATGAAGAGAAGTATGTTCTTTATACCCATCTAAACGTCATCTAATTGTACACGACTACGCTTCGGTATACAGCCAGCCCATACATAAAAAAGCAATGAAATAATAATTTACAGGCAACGTTACGTAATCACTCGTACTAATCTCTGTTCGTAAAAAAATAAACGAAAGAAGTCACATTTGGACTTTTGTTCAGAAAACAATATTAGAGTGGGCTGAATTTTTGAGTATTTATAACTTTTTTAATAGCTAAGCTAATGAGAGTCTGTAAACGGAATTTTTCATAAATTAGTTTATTGCTGACTACATTAGAGATAAACTACGAATTAATAAATTAATAAACTTCTGTGGTTCATACTCTAACACGTATTATGTAGAGTACACTCAGGCATTCTTACTGCAAAGTGAAGATATACGTAAGTCCACATATGCACTTCAGTTTAACCCTCCAGAGACGAGAGCTTTTTTCCGATAAAAAAAATATTTTCTAAGCCATATTGAAGTCACGGATAACTTTTATTCCTATCCAAAATTTAAAAAAAAAAAAACGCTAAGTCGTTGTATAGAAACTCCGCATGACTATATGGTCATGCTCATCCTTTTATTACCGTGTAATATTGAGTACGGACAGTAGTATGGACAAAAGTGACCGTATGGGCATGCAAACATTCGAGGTTGAAATATAGCTAAACGTGATTTTTTTTTAAATATTTACAATTTGACCTCTTTAGGTCAACATAATTTCAAAACAAATATATTAGCAAAATAACTGTAAATAATTTTATGTTTTTATAAAAAAATATCTAACAGTTTCAAAAAGTAAATTAAAAAAAACGGAAATTCAAAAAATCACATGTGCTTTTGGAGACCGTTCCTGTTCCCACGGCTGATGACTGACTGTAGTCGGTACCCTTCTTAACCAAATATGAGCGAAAGCAACGATATTCAGGTAGAAAAAGTATGAATAGTGGGATCAATAGACAACGGTGTTTTGTGTGACCATATGGTGACGCTCGTCCTTGGAGGGTTTTAATAATAATAATCATTCATAATTTATAACAATATAATACACAAAATATTTTTTTAAACACGTAAAAAGGAGTTTATGCACTATTATCGTGCTCACGTTGGTGAAATGCTAAACCAATTAAAATAAGTGTTTTTGAGAAAACTAACAGAATATGTTTCATTAATTTGTGTAATAAAATAAAATAGACATTTCTACATACCACACTGAAAAAGTGAAAAAAGCGGATTTCCGTGGTTTACCTCTAAGGTACAGAACTTAATTCTCTGTGCATTCCGGGATTTCCCTTACATAAGTTCGTTGTATTGTATGGATTTAAAATTGAAACAAAACAGTTCTGTCCGGCTTTAATCAACGCTAGTTCACTTTGGAGGAGACGAATTTGATAAGTCTAGTTTTTACTATTCTATTATTTCTTACTTACATTAGCTTTGATTTTATAATATAATAATTTATGCTTTGCAGTATTGTCATAGTATTTGTTGATTTGCATGTAGATTAATGTAAAAGGTGAAATGGAAACATGCACAATTTCGTAGATAGTAAACAATGCTAAACTTTCCTATAGCCCACCCAAGATTTTAGGTCACGAACAGCCACTGCGAATAGGCGTATCGAGGGCTGTCAAAAATAATATCGGTATGGAAACGCCTCTCATTTAACAAGAAAAATATATATTAACTGGAAATTTAGCGCGTAAATAATACCAAATATAAGCAAAAAGGAGTAACAAAAAACATATTACTAGTCAAAATCCCTGGAAGACTTAAAAAAAGGTTCTTTAATAAAGCTTAAAGGCCCGTTAATATTTTTGGGAAATCTGCAAATTTCTGGGCTTTACAAATTGGCATAAAATTGTTTCTGGCCAAAGATTCCTTAGTCAATTTTACTGCGGCCTTATGTTGAATCAGATAAATGAATGTAGCCTTTAGAGAGAAAAGGGTTCCCCACTCCTGATGTAAACTATATTGTTTTAATAAAACTTGAAAAACTATCGTGCAATGTGATAATATTAAAGCTTAATACATATTCAATAAAAATAATTCTCAAGATGTGTTGTGACAACCCTGATAATTAAAATTAAAAGGTTGATTTTTCAGCTGGAACCGATCGTTAAATTATCTCGAGGCGAGATATGGGTGAGTAGAAACAAGAAATGTGTGATTGTGATAATATTTATGATATTTTTGGTACTTTAAAAACAGGCGGCCGTAGCCATAGCACTTTTTTACGATCTAGGCAGGAAGCGGTTAAAAGTAAGTAGCAAGTTAATTAATAGCTAACTAAGCATGTTCGCAATTTGCTGCATTCTGTTTTTCAACCCCAGATATTAATAACATGATTTTTTAAATTATTATAATTTGCTTTTTAAAAACAATCATGGAATGATAAATTTTAGTAATATATACTTTATTTGAAATTCTGGAGTACATGTTCATGAAGATTTGCAGCTATACTTACAGTATCACTTTTATACATTGCAAATTTCATTTCATCATTGTCTTCACTTTTCAGACAACTGTTTAAGTCCTTTGTCTTCGTCACTTTGCTTCCGTCAACCGTGAATTTGGTAAGGCAGACACCATTAACGTCCACCTGAAAAATAAAATTATAGGTTGTCATCGTACATGACTGATGTTTTTTATTTGTTAGATAATCAATTTCCTATTTAACTCAATCGCTGTTATGTGAATCACTTTCATGCCTTCAACGCTATGTTCAAGTATTGTATATGCATTACAAATAAGCCCACAATTAACATTATGTAAGCGGGCGTTTTTTAGTGATTAGCGCAAAAAATATTACATTCTTAAAATCAATTCTTCTTCTTTGGCCATGTTCGCTCCCTATGTGGAGCATATGGCCACCACGCGGGACCTCTATGATTCCCTGTCTCCCGCCAATAGCTTTGCTTCCTCCCATGACATGCCAGCATCCCTCAGTTCCGCCGAATACATCCTATGGATAGTACCCGACGGACGTCCAGGACGCCGGAATCCCACCGGTCGAAAGAAGAGGCAGGCAGAATTGAGGCTTTCCGGAGGCATCCGCAGCACGTGACCCAGTCAGTTCCGACGTCTCTCCATAACCACTGACGTGACGGGATGCTGTCTTGTACGCTCCCTTATCTCTGAATTCCTCACAAAATCAAACCACCTCACCCCCATTATCCAACGCAAGCATCTGTTCTCGAAGCTCAGTATACGGTTTTTCCTGAGTCTTCGTCAGGTGCCATGATTCGCAACCGTAAATCATTACCGTCAGAATGCAAGCGTTGAACAAGTGGCATTTGGTTTTAATCAAGTACAGCTGTGTGTCCCAGACAGTCCGCATTGAGTTGAATGTGGCTCCAGCAATTCCTAAACGAATGGCGAGCTCGTTTTTTGTACTACCGTCTTCGGGGATATGTACGCCGAGGTATCTGAAGCTGTCAACCCTCTGGTAAGGTCCTGGTAAGTCCCGCGCTGGTAAGGGTCATATCAGAGTCATGACAGGTTTGGCTTACTAGTCTTAAGCTTACATCACATTGGTCTTACTAGTATTAATTTTTAGACCAATGCGACCTGAGCTAGTTCCCAACCCATCAATAGTCTCCTGGATGCCCTCAATGGATTTATCGAATATGTCAGCATCATCGGCATATTCAAGGTCACACAGCTTCAGACCGGGACCAACAGCTACACCTCGAACAGGCGGAATTGACCTGCGAAGTATGAAGTCAAAGATAATAATAAACAGGAACGGTGCAAGAACGCACCCCTGTCTCACTCCGGTTGTGACCCCGAACCATTCGGTATTTGAGTCACCGATTCTCACACAACATGTACTATTCTCATGTAGGGATTTGATAATGGCCACAATCTTTGGTGTAATCCCGTAGGCATCCAGTATCCTCCACAAAGAGGGTATGTGCGGACTATCAAATGCCTTCTCATAGTCGACGAAACAACAAGCAAGAGCACTGTTAAATTCATTGCTCTGCTGGAGGAGACATCGAAGATTGTGTATTTTGTCCGCACACTACTTTCCAGGGAGGAAGCCCGCTTGTTTTTTTCATAATGGGACCTCTTATTCTCGCCAAGAGAATGTATGCCATTACCTTCCCAGGAATACTGAGAAGAGTTATACCTCGGTAATTGTTACAGCTGAGGGGATCACCTTTTTTGTGGAGTGCTAACACCTCACCGTCCACCCAGTCCCTAGGACAACGCTCACCGTCCCACACCCTAGCCGTCAGGTGATAGAGAGGATTTAGGACGGCTTTAAAACCACATTTCAGAAATTCCGAATGTATTCCGTCTCCACCCGGTGCTTTGCCGTTTTTAAGCCTCTTCACTGCCAAGATGATTTCGGCATGTGTACGTTCTGAAATACCGGACACTCGGGGGAGGTCCATAGATGTAGCCTCTTCGGTAACGTCAAAAGGGTCCTGGGGGGGCAGTCGGTTCAGCACCTCGCAGATATGATCCTTCCAAATCTTTTTAACGCTTTCTGCGTTTGACTCTATTGCTCCGTCAGGGCCGCGAATTGGCCCGGGAGTCGGTGGTCGCTTTCCGCAGACCTCGCGCGTGATTTTAAATAACTTCTTGGTATCATTTCTGAGGGCCGCCACCTCAGCTGTCTCAATTTGCCAATCCAAGAGTCGGCGCTTGTCAAGTCGCGCAGACTTCTTGACAACCTTGTCCTGATTACGATAATCAGCGCGACGTTCTTCAAATTTTTCAGGGTCAGCTTCACTGTCCTTCAGCGCTTTTAGCCTGGCCCGCTCTTCTATTCTCCTCCACGTATTTTCGGATATCCATTTTGGTTGCCCCTCCCTCCGGAATCCGAGAACATCTTCGGCCGATGATGCAATAGCACGTTTGATACAGCACCAGTCCGCCTCGATGCGATCGGACCCGGATACAGGTCGCACAGAGACACGATCTATTTCCTTCCTTACAGCAATCTCGAATTTTAGCCTCGTATTCACGTTTTCAAGCTTCTCGATGTCGATCTTTTTCCGCGCTGGATTTTGAGCTATGCGACTTAGTTTCAGGCGGATTTTGCCGACAAGTAGTTCGTGGTCGCTATAAATGTCGGCACCTCGATATGTGCGAACATCGAGAAGTTCAAATCTATGTTTCGTGCAGTAAAGAAGATGGTCAATCTGCGTCTTCGTGCGACCATCAGGAGAGGTCCATGTGTATTTATGGATGTCTTTATGCGGGAAGATAGTTCCGCCAATGGTGAGCTCATTCATGATAGCGAATTCAATTTGTCTCCCACCATTGTCGTTTCCGGTGCCCAGACCATGCCGTCCCATCACTGAGGGCCCGAGAGCCGAATCAGCCCCTAATCGCGAATTATAATTCCCCATTACTATTACGCGATCCCTACGGGGGATTGCTGCAACTCCCGCGTGAAGGGAGTCGTAGAAGGCATCCTTTGCTTGCTCGTTGGCGTCTTCAGTGGGGGCATCGCACTGAAAGACAGTCACAGAGCTGTCACTAGTCCTGAAGGTGGCACGTATCAATCTCTCAGAGATCGGTTCCCATTTCACAAGGCAACGGGCCGCTCTCCCACACATCAGTATTGCCACCCCCTGGCGATGATATTGACTCTGGCCAGAAAAGATCAACGTGCACCCCTCCAACCGATTCTTTCCTGCGCCTTTTCAGCGTATCTCGCTCAGTCCTAAGATGGCAAGGCCATACTTTTGCAAGATACGGGTAGCATGCAGGTTCTTTCCAGGAGTGCGCATGGTACGGACGTCGTACGCACCAATGCGCATAATGTATTTGTTGGAGAGGATTATTTTCTTCTCGGTCCATGGTTGTGCTGGGTTGTCTATTTTGTTTCCTGGTGTCCGAGGCGCTTGTGGCGGTGTTCTAATCGGTGTTGAGTTTAAGAATGCAGGGTGATTAACCCTGCGCTCCCGAGGTCTGGGTCACAAGGGCTCTAAGGGTCGGCTCAACCCTGGTTTTTCTGTCAGGGATTTCCTTCCCTTAGCCAGTGGCCCAGTTTTGAGGCGCCGGACATTCGCCTTGCGACCCCTGCTGTTAGCTAAAACATTGTTGCATTGCCCGATGGACGCCACGGGGAGGCCAGCAGATGGGAATTGCTGGTGTGCGGCATTTCCCTCCATTTTAGCGTAGGCACGTCAACTGGCATTGACATGGCCACGTGGGATCCCCAGCCATTGACCATAAAAATCAATACAACTTCTAAACCAAACAATATTTTCGGCTGAAATTTTCAAAGAAACCATATGTGACATTTAATCATTAAAAATAAAATGAAAACATTTTGAATACATCATAATTTGACCATTTTTCTAATCTGAATATAAAAACCTGTTATTAATTTAGTAGATAGCACTTGTTACCAATATGAAATATTCAAAATATTCTGTATACAAAATAGCATTGATCCATACCATACAATTATATAAATAATTATAGTATAAAATCCTCATTCCTACAAATTTACAATCACTGGAAGTGTGAAATCTGATGCCCTAAATATTCGAGAAACATGTGTCGCCTTAAAAAAAATACTAAGTGTGAAGGATTATTCAGGGCATAATAAATTATGAGTTTTATTGCTTATTGTCAAAAAGGGTCACTTGCCGCGGCAGTTATTTTGAAGAAACCATTAAATCTATGAGTCAATATACCAACACAACCGACAGTACGTGATAAACGTATTTTTACGTTTCCCACCTATAATGTGATAATAAACAAGACAACAATTGATAAACAGTATACTATAAGAAAATACACAAACTTTTGAGAGAAAAGAGTGTAATGATGGCATTAAAAGGTGTCTGAGAATTGTTAAAAAAGTGCCTCGGTGACAGTAAATCTACATTAATCTTGATTAACTCTTGAGAAAAGATTAACTTCGTAACAAATGCACACAGTAGCTCATTGTAAAATATATAATATATCTTTATGTAGTCCTTACTTCATTAACCTTTTCCATATAATTCATTTGAAGGGTGGAAAGAATTGATCTCTTGATGTTGAGGGATCTCGGGGTATCACCTTCTTCAGCGCATATTGTGGATTCAATAACAACACCATGGAATGCGAACTTGACAGGTTTTTTGATTCCTGCAGGCTTTTCATATTTCTGCAATTGAAATTGTACATTAATATCAAATTTAATAAAATATAAGTTGTTATATGAGCATTGCTTGCTAATAAGTTGCTCAATGACTCTTTTTCTAAAAGGATAAAGGTAGAAGAGAACATCTTCGACAGTACTAGTAGTTGGCTAATTGGTCTTGCTACGTAATGCTTTCAGAACCATAGCCTTAAACACACATTGATTGAAAGGTCAATTTACAAATGTTGCGATATTTAGGATTCAAACCTGTGGACACTGCGACTAAAGAGAAAGACGGTCACCATTCGGCTGCAGACTCTTGTTCTCCCGTCTGCTTATTAAAACTTGTCTCAATAATTTATTTAGATGCGGAATGTAAAAGGAACTTTTCAGTATTGAAATAAAATTTCAAGAATATAGAAAAAGTTTTTCAATAACTAACCGTGCCATCAAGATCAGAAATCCGAATTCTCTTGATTTCCAAAACGTTACTGCAATTGTCACGGTTGTGAATGACGAGGTTAGCAGATATCTTGACTCCAGTCTCTTGATTAGCAGCACTGTTCACATTAATGGTGGTCATACCTTCATAACTATAGCTATAGGAAAGTTTGTCTTTGTAGCCGCCTAAAAATAATCCATCTGAAAAACAACGATTCAATTCTTAACATGGTATTTTTCTTACTTTAAACATTTCCTACGGACTACTATAATTACTATTATAACAACGGTTTAGACTTTGTATGAAAAACCAAATCATTTTTTTTCCATTTTTTAATTGAAATTAAAGAAAACATATTACACAATATTTAGTGAGAAGAAAAACATTGCCCGAAATATTTCAACATATCAGAGAAGGCCTATCCGTTGCTGGTGCAAGCACCTCTTTTATTTGAACACTGGTTGTGATCTTTTACTATTTTTAATCAAAAAGAATAAATATTTAAGGTCAAACAGTAAAAGTCAACATTTATTTCTTCTTGTATCGAGTTTATTTGAAAAAATATCAGCAAAGTGAATATTTAACACCAGTCAATCAGAGACGAATCAGACCACAGCCAAAACCGATATCCTGTACAGCACTAATAATTTGTTGAACAATGGCTCCGTACAAAGTAAATTGTAACAAATACATATATAGCAGTAGCGTGTGGTCTATACATTTGGTAGATGCGGCACATGCCTTGGTATTGTAAAATGATTCTAAAAATGAAATATTCTTAACATTTAATATTTTTTTAATTTGTGTAATTATGAAACAAAATCGTTAAGAAAATCGGCTATAAGCTACCACACCTAGCGTGTGGATGCAGCAGGCTGCGTCTTTTGTGTTACCTGAGGGCCACAAAACTTAAAACAAAACTCAACGAATTTGCTGAGAGCGTGATTTTTTAGCTCGGGTTTCAGTCGATATGCAATCGAATTGTCCGCACATGTGCAATAGAACCTCAGCCATTACTCTTGCCCGTGTTCACAGTCCCCCACAATCAACGACGGTTCGTCTCTATATAATGGACCATGTGGTTGACATGGTGTTTTGAATCTATACAACGGATTTGTACGAACCTGGAGGCCACACAAATGTTCCGTTTTTTGGGATAAGAACAATATCCATGGTAATTGAAGACCGAACTTATTTATATATATATATATATTAACTCTTGTATTAATATCTACTGAAAAAAAACTTTTAGAGAAATTAATGAAAGAAAATATATTAAATAATGTGGTTATTGATAACCTTTGTAAGAAGAAGAGTCGAATAAAAGTCATTTTCAAAAAACAAATACATAATATGTTCATCAAAGTTTTTGTTTCCCCCCTTGACCGCATGACCTGTTTCAAAGGTTACCACAGACCACTGACCTATAGATTAATGTAGCAGGCTCTGATGTGCCAAAAGATTAAAATTTATTATTTTTTTCTTACCTGAATTGCATTCCATGGAACATTCTGTGGACAAGAAAATAATCATTTGGTGATAAATTTACGAAATAAAATCTTAATAATTTATTAAATTAAGAGAATTGGAAAAAAATATATTTATGGTAGTATTGTGTCATTATTATAATTGGAATAGAGTAATAGGTATCAAAATTAACTGTTCTTTTAGAATAAAAATTAAATTATTGAAAATTTTCATTCTTTCAACATTCTTTGTGATAAAATATGAACATGTGAAATAAAAAAAAATCGGGGGTACGCAGATTATTGTTTTCAGATTTAGAGGTCAGTGGCATGAAAAAGGTTGGGAAGCACTGCTCTAAATGATGAAAATACTCACCTCTCACTAACATTCATTACTGCACAAATATGTAGTTACTTTCTTGATTAAAGTGTGCAATTGATATTTACGTAGTGTCTATGTAGAATTGATTCAAAATTCTAATAACAACCTGATGACAAAACTATTTACTTAATGTTGACAATTACCAAATAATGAATCATTAAATTTGTATGCTCACAAAATAACAATATCAGACTTTTCTAACAAAGGAATTGATGATAAAACTATTGAATGTTGAGTGAAAAGCTTTCGTTGACAGTGACATCTGCTTATGAGAATATTTATTTTTACATAGGACAAAACTAGCCTAACTAGAATTTTGGAAATGTCTCGATTAATAAAAATATTTTTATTATACCATGTCACCTACTGGCTGCTGAATGTGCACTAAGGAAAAGAAGTAGCTTAAAAGCGATATCTCTTGGGTCAAAGAATTGCTGAAAAATTAACTTATAAATACAGATTTATTTAACAAAAAAAGAGGCAAAAGGCAGTTTTGTGTTATCTTTTGATTAACGATTTGGCTAATTTTTCAATGTTAAGTATGGCGCTTTAGTTGAAAAGAACTAAATTATTTTTAAAAAAAAGTAATAATTTCTCCGTTTAAGGTTGAGTAAAAAGGTTTCAATTTTGTTACAGTAAGAATGAGATTTTTTAATAAAAACTTTCATGTTCATTGATTAAATCTAACAGAACATTCAAAAATATTTTGTTGATTTTGGCACTCATAATATTATTCTACTAGCTGCGAAGTGTAAAGAGATGGTGTACAGTGATGCACAAACCGCGGCCCTTTTTGAATTTTGTGGCGACCCATCAATCTTTTTCTCTACATATTTTTTTCACGTAAAACGTTTATTTAATAAATGTAAACAAGCTTTTTCTTCAATGAAGGAGAATAAATCGGTTAATAGAAACAGGCCCTCAAATATTATATCAGATTAAAAAAAAATAGTTAAAAATTAACAAAGACCAAGATCGCATTAACTTTTGAATTACATATAAATGAAACATAAATATTTCACAATGGAACGATTTTTAATAAGCATGTAATCATAATACTTTTTTTGCATGGCTTATTTATTTCCACGTTGTAATGTAATGTAATGTCAAAAATTGTAATGGAACCTATCAATCATTTATCTAAATTCACTTAATCTTTTTACACGGTTTTTTTTGTAAAGCTGTTTTACATGGAGCGTACATATGCTCCTTGTAAAAAGGACTGAGCGTACTTTAAATCATTTTTTTCTTTGCGGCCCAAACTCAATATTATTTGTTTTATGCGGCCCGCTAGAAGGTAAAGGTTGTGCATCACTGGTTTAGGACAACCGCGGTGTGCATAAGCAGTGCTATTTTTTTCAATAAATTAGTTCCTTTTAGAAAAAATGGTCTTATTAAAAAAATATTTCATACTCTAATGAAAAGAAATATGTTTTTATCACTGAAACTATTTATATATTTTTAAAACCTCGATTAAAAAGTTACTTTTTCATCACTCAGTGAGCGATGAAAAATATTTTATGAAAGTCAAAAAAATAATATTGTAGTATTCGATAGTATACGTATACAGTCTGCGCAAGAATGTTTCGCGCAACTTGAGAAATTTAGTTATGTATTTTAAAATGTCTTTTAAGAGTACAGATGAATTATATCATTAGAAATTTGTCTAAGCAGTACCCACATCTTAAATATAGATATTTTTACCGGTTTTAACACTTGGAACAGCTGAACATAATAAACTTATGGTCACTCCGGTAGTAGAATTAACAAATCTTTGTATTCATTGAATATTTTTTTATTTAAAACCCATAACCAGGCGGGGAGATATATACTTCCCAGGCGATTTTTTTTTGATTTCCAATAAGCCATGGGCTTCAAAATTTCCAGTAAATGTCATTTTTACAAGCAGATATATTGTCTGTCGTTTGTGCCAACAGCTAGCGCTACTCATCAAACGATTTTTATTTGACACATTTTAAAAGTTAGCAAGTTTTCGCGCCAACTGTTTTTGTGCATCGGCTAAATAATTTTTTTTTCATCATATGTGTAGGTTTTGAGTCTTTCTTTTACTTTTATTATAAAATGAATACATATGTGAGCTTTGTTTCGTAAGAAGTTTATTCGAAATATGTGGGTAATATATAACCCCTTGCCCGACAAAAACACGATGTTTTTAAATTGTGGGATGTTATATTCCCTGTGCCTGTTGGCGGATTTTACCATAGATTTTTTTATTTCTGTATATTTTTAGTTCAAATTGTAAATTTTGAGATCATGTGCCAGCTTTGTCACATTATAAAGATGCCGATTATACAGTACAAGAGAGGCTAAAAAACATGTTTTTCAAAATTTCAATGTACCTTTTTGCAGATTGAAAATTTCCATAAACCACAACTTTTGAGTTCTAACCGATTTACAATTTATTTGGTTTTATAATTATATTAGTTCATACTTTTTTTTCTAAACGGGCATATAGATAATTGTTTCCCACAAGAAAATGTCCCTATGTGGGCATAGGGAATATATTTCCCACACATTTTTAACAATAAAAATGACATAATTTTAGAAAAACTTGTTCTGTGTTTCATTTATAATCCTTTCATAAGTACAACTCACTAATTAGAATCATTTTACTACTTCCAGTTTCTCGCGGCCTGTTTAAGGGTTAAATTTGCGATTATTTTTTTCATCAATTGTCGATAGTTGATAAATATAAACATCCAGGGAATATTAAAATACATTGAAAAAAAAATCCATGTATTCTTTAAAGATTTGTATTCCAATTAATATCCAATTTCCCACCCTTTGCTTTTATTAGAGCTTTTATTTATAAAAATAGTTTAATTTATATTCCAAAGTCAGAAAAGAGTCCATAGATAAAAGTAGTAAATAAATTTTAATAAGAAGCATTGAATATCTATTAATTAAATTAGAATTATGTGCACGACACCTTGCCAAAAATCCACATTTAACCAAGAAAATGAAAAAACAACGTCTTGATTGGGGCATGAAAAAATAAATTTCACTCAAAATTAATGGGACGGTGTCATATTCTCTGATAAATCCAAGTTTAATTTGTTCGACGCTAATAGAAATGTGGTAGGGCGACTAAAAAAAGCAGAGCAAAACAGTAAACATTGCATACTTCCCTCTATCAAATATTTGCCATATGTAATAGTCTGGGGTGCCATCACCAGCGAAGGGATTGGCAAAATTATTATGTTGAAAGAAACAGTACAAATAACAGTACAAACAGTACAAACAGCTCAAAAATACAAATTAGGGTTCAAATCCCGGTACGGACAGTTTTATAAATTGATTTTTCAATCGATTTCTGAATTTCTGTTCGAAGGCATGGATGTATGTGATGTCTTGAATTCCCCCCTCCCACCCATCCTATCCTATGAACGAGGCATACCGAGAGCGATTAGCTTACCACTAGTCCTGTCCTAGCTCTATTCTTCTATCCCTACTCTCTTTGGAAAAAGAGTGGTTGAGCAACTGAGTAACAAGCAGTTCTCGTAGAAACACTTCTGTTGAGATAAACTCTATAAGAAGTCCATATGCTCCAAATTGGGAGCGGACATGGTTAAAAAAAAGGACATTTTAAAATACAAAACTGAATTTTTGCAAGGTGCGCGAAATATTCTTGCGCAGACTGTATGTTTAAAATGGCGAATAAATTGATTTCTTGTCAAAAATTAAAATTATTAATTAATTTAAAAGAAGACACACAAGAAAAGAATAAATCTTTAATTTTTTGCTTATTATATGTTTTGACAAAAAATATGCTATCTTACCATCTGCGCGAATATCCAAAAGCAAGAAAGTTAAACAAAAAAGAAATAAAAATTTAGTCTTCATGCTGGCAGCCGTCTTCATAGCACAAATCTGACTGAAGACTTGACATTTTTTGACATAATTAAATTAAAAATTAATTAATCTTACTGGTTCTCAAGGTTCTCAAGGCGTGTCTGGGTTATCAGCGTAGGCGAACTCGAAGAGAGATAGTTATTTGAAGTAATATCAAAGCAAATCTACATTTGATGATGTTGACTATAATTATAAAAAGGAAAACATTTTAATTAGCTTAATTATCCAAGGAAATGTTATTACTTTTGTGCAATAACTTTTTAATTGTATTGATGCGTAATTGATATTTTGTTAATTGTTTTGGAGAGCCACTTAAAAAAATACATATTAGAGGTCTGCACGGGCCCCTACCCGGCCCAATTGAGATTCGGGCTCGGGCCGGGCCCGGGTAAGGAATTTATTTCTTCAGAAAAATATTTCAGACTATGTCTGTGTCATAAGTCAGCCATGATGATTTTAATTATTACCAGTTCTATATAGAATCATAATTTTTTTGTAAAAAACTGGCTTTTTTCTGGACTGAGGAGTATAAATCTCGGCTTCGGGTCGGGTTCGGGTAACATGTGTGGCATTAGACTCGGGCCCGGGCCGGGTCAGGCCTGATTCTTTCGAGCTCGGACCGGTTATTTTTGTAAAATTTCGGCTCATGCAGACCTCTACTACATATGTAGAATACGTTGTCTCAAAAATAGGAATCAATTTTAAATATGAAATCATTATTTTAGGATTTTAACCAAAAGTGTTTGATGGGGAGTTCCATGCATTTAATCACTAACGGCCTGGGTTTCGCCTTTCATCATCTTCAGACATTCAAGTTTACAGTTCAACTTGAATGGGTTCAAGTACAATAAAACCTTTTTACACACTACAAATCACTGCCCAAACCTTAAAATAAAACAAAAACCCTGTTTCTTTTAAAACCAACTGGTTATACCAGCTAAATAAATAAGCTTAAACATTAGGTGTACAACTTTGCTTCCGCCGTTTTCCTATAGATGGCTTTAGCAGTAGAAAGTGGTCGAAATAAATAGATCGTAGACGACATGCAACTTGTCAACATAGATACATTAGTCGATTTGTATCTGCATCATATAGCCATTCTCAATTGAAAATGCCAGTTTACGAGCCAAATTCTTGTCATTTGCGGGAGTTTTTAATTTTCTGCTTCAATATGAAGAAATCTGCAGCTGAGGCTCATCGAATGATTTCAAATATTTATGGTGAGGTCGCTATTACTGAAAGAATGTGTCGTGAGTGGTTTCAACACTTCAAGAATGGTGATTAACACGTCGAAGACCGACATGGCGGTGGAAGAGAAAGGTACGAGTTGAAACCGAGCGATGTTGAACGGCGATTGTTTGTTTGTGAACAGCTGCTCGAAAGGAAAAAACGGAAAGGATTTCTGGATCGTATTGTGACTGGGGACGAAAAATGGGTTCATTGCGATCCAAGCACCGAAAATCGTGGAGGTATCCCAACCATGCTTCCACGTCGACGGCTAAGCTGAATATTCACGGCTCCAATGTCATGCTCTGTATTTGGTGGGACCAGCTTGACGTAGTGTATTATGAGCTATTAAAACCGACTGAAACAATCACAGGCGATCAATATTGAACGCAATTAATGCGTTTGAGCCGAGTATTGAGAGACAAGCAGCAGCAATACAACGGGAGAGACGACAAAGTAATTTTGCAGCATGACAACGCTCGACCTCATGTTGTGAAAGTGGTGAAGACATATTTGGTAACGTTAGTCCTACCCAGGGTTGCCAGATTTCTAAAAACACAGATCAGGACATTCACAATTTTGAAGACTTTTATACATGTATACGTCGGGATTATACAGGGACTTGCAATGCGGGACTAGGGATTTGTCGATTGAACTCGGGACAGTTCCGCTCAAATAGGGACGCCTGGCAACCCTGGTCCTACCCCACCCGCCGTATTTTCCAGATGTTGCTCCCTCTGATTATCACTTGTTTCGATCAATGGCACACGGTCTGGCTGACCATCACTTCCGGTCTTATAGGAAGAACGAAATTGGATCGATTCGTAGACCGCTTCAAAAGATGATGATGATGATGAACGTGGGATTCGTACACAGTCCGAAAGATGAGAAAAATTAATGGTTAGCGATGGACAATACTTTGTATCATAAATTTACAGTCAGTTTTTTTACAATAAAGTATCGAATTTCAAAAACAAAAGGAGGAAGCAAAGTTACAAAGTTGCAAATTTAATGGATTTTTGTTGTTATTGTAAATTAGATAGTTTTATGGTAGTAGGTAGGAGATAGACTATTGAAAACAACTATATTTTTACCAATTGTCAATTGAAAAAAGGATTATTTCGGATATTTCAATAAAGGATAGTTATTTTTGATAAAATATGTATAATTTTTGCATAGAGACATTGAATTCATAAAATTACATAGGTAAATGAGCTAAGAAAAAAAAGGTCTCACATTTTTCAATGATTGTGGAAACCGTGAAATCGCTACTTTTTTGTGATGCGAGCTTAAAAAAAAAGCTCTCACATTTTTCAATAATTGTGAATCTGTCTATTCCCAACTTTTTCAGATCAGGGTGAAAATTATTTTGGAATCTCTCGATTTCTCACTTATTTTCCCAGCCATCAGTCTTGAAAAACTAATTAGTACGGACATGGATGTCACGGAAAAATACGAGACTCAAAAGGGGCCACGGGCTCCAAAAGGTTGAGATACAAGAATTCAGGGCCGGCTCGTGGCTTGTCCAAAGAGTACGGTTCCCATAGGCGCATAGGCGCCATACTATGATTTTGGATTCGGAAATTCTGGAAAGAGTATAAAAAAAGGTCTCACGCCTTTTCAATTTGGGAATTCCGTCAATTCCTGGGATTTCGGATTCAGAAAGTTCTCACGTCTTTTCTGGGATTTTGGATTCCACAAGAAATGTTTGTATGCTCTACTATCCACTCATCTACATGTAGTTTTTGCATACAGGCGCAGATATCTTCAAGCCGGTCCTGCAAGGATTGTTAAAAATAATGTAAAAATATGCAGAAATTTATCTTTATTTTCAACAATCCTTGTCGTCAAAAATGTACACTTTGGTAAAACGGCCCTAACTCATAGCTTTGAAAATCTAGATACATCCATGCATTATTAAGCAGAAGATTTACTCGGTAATTTTGATGCGGAGAATCCGTACTAATCTTTATGATTTGGTGAGAGATGCGAGACTTAATTTTACCGCAGCTTATTTAAGCGGCGACTGCCCTGGCCTATAGCCTAATGGTATTTTTCGATAATCATCTTTTCTATCTTTTCTTCCCACCTCTTCTATCCTGCTGAAAAAGTGTGTGGGACTATATTATGTGTAGACTTTTAGTTTCCCGGTTAGAGTTTTCGCTAAGATGGGTACAGGCTAAGTCTTCAATTCCTTTTCCCACATATAGCCAGCTGAGAAATGACTATTTTAAAGGTTCTGTCAACTGAAGGCGTTGTTTGTGTGGGGGAAAACAATAAAGAAAAAATTCTTACGAGAAAGATTAGCTTTGAATCAATAGCAAAAGTTCATTCTTACCAAGAATTGCTAATAATGTTGGCGTAAACTTAAAGAGTTAACTAATATTTTGGGAGCGGATATGGATAAAAAATACTAGTCATGCCTAGTACTTAACTAAATAGACGAGCCTTGCTTGTGTTGTAGAGTGCGTGTGCTCCCTACCACACCCTAATCTCTTAAGCCAGTAAGGGAATCACGAAAGGCCAGCTTGGCTATCCGCCCTTTTCTTGTCCGTCTCCTCTATAGAAGAATTATCTGTAAAAGAAAAGGAGGGGGAGCGTAAGGATTGTGACATCATCTTGAAAAGGTTCTCGACATAAACCCCAAAGCCAGGGACTAAAAATTCGAATGCAAGTATCACCAAGGTGTTTTAAAAATACAAAAACCATTTAGTTGAGAAAACATATGTATTTACAAATAATTGTGTTACAAATAATATAGAAATAATAGAAAATATATATATATTACAAATAATAGAAAAATTGGTTGAAAGACATTATCTTGGTTAAGCAATCTTTGTATGTTGTCCGATGACCAGAAGTTTGAGATCCAATGCGGTCTAGGATGTACTGCATATCCGTCACCGACCTGTGATATTAGACCGAGATACTATGAAGGAGCATAAAATATAACTGCTGCCTAATGAAGGCATTATTTGAATTATTTCAAATGGCTTATTTATATTGAAAAAAAATGCGAATGTCATTTTATTTTTAAAAAAAGCTATAAATTCTTTTTTCTGTGTGCCGTCTTCAATCGACAGTCGGTGGTTAGCGGCCAAATTGCATTTTGTCTCTCTATCCTAAAACAGTTTTATAAGATCACAATAGCTAAGCTTAGACATAACGTACGTTTTGTATAAGATCTCTTGGATTATTGGCTTATCTTCAAGCCTCCTCTCAGTAACATCAGTAACACAGTGAGTATATTTGTTAAATTATATTTGACAAAATTTCACTGGAAAAATGTTTCATATTTTCCGAATCGTAATATTGATTATTTTAATTGTTTTAATAGACAGAGATTGAAAACTCAATTTTAAAATGAGGCCTTATAGATAGATATGCATATCACTTTAATCTTAATTGGAAGAATGTATATTCGTGACAAATTAAAAAAGTTGATTAGAGTCTTTTTGAAATAGAATATTGAACGTGCACACAAGAATATTACAAATTGTGTATGTTTATTTATTCCAAATAAATTCCCTAGTCTCTAAAAGTTATAAAATACGGTATAAAATACAACAAATAAAATATTGTTGCACATAGATTAGTATGTAATATAAATTACACTATTTAAAATATATGCATAAAATGATTTAGAAGGGAGAGCCAAACTTCTCTTGAAAAGTTTTCTCTAATTCATTTGGCATGATAAACTTGACTGCCATCCAGTAATTCCACCACCGCACGTGCATGTCATCGCTGACGGTGCAGCGATTATTGAATCGACGATTGTGTTCGCTGCGAGCTTCAAGACGTTGGGTCGCCTCTTGGGATCCATTGTTTCAAATCGCTTTGATGAGAAAACAGTGCCATCGGTCTGTGTTTAATAGAGAAAATTACAATAGTTTAGCATTTACCATCAAAATATGTTATTACTTGATACACAGGTGGTTCTCTACTTTCGCACATTCTATACAGTTTACTATTTCCTATTGAATTTATGTTTTGGCTGATAATACAAAAAATACAGGTACTTCAATGCAGCTTCTACCCTTTCCTCTGCAACCTGTCATCAACTCAAATACAACTTTAGTCTTGCGCCGTCGCATTACCACATATTTTAGGAACACAGTCCCCTAATAAATTCATTAACACGGATGAGATGCAGAGAAACTGCAGTGTTGATGCCAATATAAAGAAATTAATGTATTATGCACTGCATACAATCGAGACAAAAATTAAAGAGATTTGGATTTCTGAAAACGGCAGATTGTAAGACTTAAGAGCCGAGTTATGTTCAATGTTGAAAAACAAAATGGAGATATTTTTTTCAAGCATTGTTCAGATAAACTCATTCAATCTAAGGCTCTCAATTCGTATCATTAATATTAGCTTTTTGACTTTTACTCAGAACCTCGTGCAAAGCTGAAAGGCAGATGATGCTGCAGAAATCTTTATCAAGGAAATAAAATTAAGGGTGGTATTCGACTACCCCTTTACATTAAAAAAGAATGCCAATATGCCCATTTTGAGATTGAAAAGGTTTAAAAAACAGTTTTTGATGTTTTGCTTAGGTTACTTTACTCTTGAATGTTATTTTCAGGAACTAATGAATTACTATGGAAATTATGAATCTGTCAGTTTGCAGTGCAGGCTTAAGATGGTTAATTTATTACTAAAGAATTAAAGCTACACTTACTTCCAGAGCTAGATCAATGCATAGATCTTCATTATATTTGATGTCCGATTGGGGCATAGTTTTATTTCGGCTCCAACTCTTCTCACCATCGATGAAAACTTCTTTGTCATTGAACCCTGGAAAAATACAATATTATTAATGCTCATCTTGTCTCATCTTTTAATTATGAATACGGACGGTGTCATTGATGTTTGGTCAATGTCAACTGTCATTGAGTGATATTTTTTCATTGCTTTTTATTTGCTAAAAAGAATATGATTAGTTAAATTTTAGGAAAGTTATGTATTTTATTGATAGTTATTTGGGCATCATGCCCTCACACTGTAAATGAGTCTTTAACTTTCACAATCTTTCATAATCATCCTTATAATATGCGAACATTATTTTCTAACAGATGCCAGTATTTCAGTATCTTAATGAAAAATCAAACTCACCAATGGCACTTCTGCGTTCCCTAATCTCTGGGACTTCAAAATATTCCAATGGTGTGATAAGATGAGTCAAAATTCCTTGATTTTTCAGCGAATCTTCGGTGAACCAACTATTTATCTAAAATTGTAATTTTATTCATCTTAGGAAAGGCTAATATTTAAAAATTAAACTAAACAAGGCTTAAAAATATTTTGTTGCAAAATGGTACCATTTTACAAATTTGACGAGTTTGTTAAGCTTTATCATTCATAAAATTCTTTGTAAAAAGCAGGGTTGTGGAGTCGTGTAAAAAAAAAGATGACTCCGACCAACCTAAGGCAAGAGGTTAGCTGCACGGAAATTTCAAAGGCTGTGTGGACCGATCAAATATTGATTGAACAACTGTCTTGCAGTGCGTGCCAACCCGGAATGAGTGCGCGGGGGCTTCCCAACTGCTGCGCGGCCACAGCTTAAAGAGAACATTGACTCCGACTCTAGCTTTAAAATAAAAAACTACTCTGACTCCGAGGAAAATTTTTCAATAATTTCATTTCAACTTATACATATGTATTCCATCAGATCATCTTTAGTCAGCCAAGCATTCAATGTCAACACTTTGGACTATTTTGTTTGAATACACATAATTGAAATAATTTTTTAAAAAAAAAATTCATGTCGCTCCTTTTTCATGACTCCGCCCAAAATACCGCGACTCCACGAGTCCGACTTCACAGTCCTGATAAAACGCATCGTTACTCTTATGGAAATATTTTTAACCAATATGAGGATAACTTCGCTTACCATAGCTAGCAGTCCTGTGGGGCACTTTTGAGATTGAACCAAGATGATAGATTTCATGGCGTTGGGTCTGAGATTTACAATGTCGAGACCGAGGGAATACAATCTCATGTCTGGTACACCTGGATTTAAAAATGGTTCTTATTTAGCTCTAAAAATTAAATTAGTTACATACCCAAATAACACTAAAACTGTAACTTAAATTAACAAAGAAAGCAATTCATTTGCAAAGCTTTAAATTTTTGAAACTATTTATTGGTTATAATACACAAAAGTTTAAGTGAGCTAAACTTACCGAGCATTCCACTAAGATGTAAAAGTTTTTCTGATGCAGCTTTCAGATATTCGTCAACGTTTAGATCATTGGTACGAACCATAAACTTCCATTGCTCTGATCGGTCTTCATCATCAAAAGATATCTTAGATGTCATGTTAACTGTAGGAATAAAATAATATTGTGTTAAATTTATGAAGCCTCCAGCTGAGTGCTTAACGTTGCTAGCATCATATTAATAAAAATGCAATATTCCTTTGTACTTCATTCCACTTTATTTAATAGGTCAGATTATTAACCTTTTGCCCGCGTCAAAAAATATAGAGATCAAACCCTGTACGCGGCAGCTTTTTTGCGGATTTGTTTATCGCGTTTTTTACTATAAATATAGATTGAAGTGTTTTTTCAAATAATTAAATATGTTAATTGGCACCTATAGTAATTTTTTCAACAATGAAATACAATATATTTCTTGTATTTTCTGTTTAATTCAACAATAATCATTCTTCATACAATAGCGACGTAACGCCGCCATTTTGTAAAACACCGTCACACGCAACCGAGAACACTGCGCCACCACCGTGCCATGCTTATAATAATAATTCTCGGAACATATTCAATTTCACCTGCACTTGATCACTTATTTTCATTCAACCCACGTATAGATGAATGCTTGGTAGGTTCCACAAATAAATAATTTTAGCCAATATTGAAATATGTTTGACCAAATCCAATAGATGGCATTGATAATATATATAATCAGTAATATTTTCAACCGATTTTGAACCTCAATGAGGCTCAAAACTCCGCGCAACGGCCAGGACCGCTATACACGTTGTACACGCTGAGGGCATGTCAACTACGACGTGCATAGAGGTCTTACGCGGGCAAAAGGTTAAATAAAGTGGAATGAAGTACAAAGGAATATTGTGTTTTTATTAATATAATGCCTTTCGACCAAGTATTGACAGTGAACACCCTAAAAGTGATTGCTAGCATCAGTTGCAGATTTCACGGGTAGCCCAAAATGGGCAGTTGCATAAATTCAAATCGATTTATGACTTTGTGTTCCATAGTGTGGATGTCTGCGATGTCGTATCAAGTGTCATCAGCTAACCACTAGTCCTGTCCTAAATCTGTTCTTTTATCTTTACGAAAGAGAGATTGAGCAACTGTATAACAGCACTTCTCGTAGAAAAAACTTACGTTGAGATAATCTCCATAAGAAGTCTACATGTTCCACATTGGAAGCAGACAGACTTAAAAAACAATAGTGTTAGTAGAATGAAATTAGTACATACACCGGTCCCCCAATTTAGAGGGTATTTTTTTTTTCACGAGTCTGTGTACATGAAAACTGCGTAAAAAAGGCAAAGAATTCATACAACATCAAAAGATAGGTTCATTTGTGTGATTTACGTAAATAAAGACATTGATTTTATATTAGATTTGAAGTTACGTTCCTCGGACAATCCGTGTCAAAAAGGTCCACAGTTGGTTATACCGAAAATATTTATTCATAATTAATTGTATTAAGTATATTTTAACATAATAACTATTAAAACTTGGAACAAAACTAAAATTCAATCATCATTATTTTCGCTGCTGTCTTTAAACATTCTAACCATTTTATTCATTGAAATCACTTTTATCATTATTCAAAGAACTGGTCAGTTCAATTACACAATTAGCAGAAATATCCGTGGTATATTGAGTAGCAAAAAATCCGTGATCATTAATTGTTTTTTATCTATTGTAAATAAATATGGGTAAGTCACTGTAAGGATATGGTTAATGATAATCAAACTCATTACAAATGATGTATCTGACATACTTACAGTTTTTAATTTGGGTTTCATATAATGTCGGTCGATACAGCGACGAGTCGAGACCGACTAAGTGTATCTTCACATCGTCGACTTCTTTCTCTTTCAATTCTCTCAAAACGTCAGAAAGTAATGGTACTACCAAATCACTGTAGGTGTTTTGATTAGACTAAAAAGGAAAATGAACTGTAATTGCTTGTTTAATTCACTCAAATAATCAATTTTGTGGAAATTATTTTTTTATATAAAGTTCATTCGCATAAGATCATAAATATTATAATTATATATGATCTAATTTATGTAGACTTGACTGTTTAATTATTAAGCCAAAAGTAAAAAAAAAACAGGTAATATGCTTCAATGTTTCTCATTAAATAATTGTTTTTGAAAATCATATCTCGTTTAAAAACAATTCCAAAACCATTATATGAATGAGATAGCGCCTTTTGTCAAACAGAAATATGATTACGGCATTACTGAAACTAGGGTTTGACTCAAAGTGTGCACTTTTGTTTAAAACTTATTCCAGTTCTTTGAGAAACATTCTCCAAATTTATATTTATATTCATTTTATCTGTAATATATGGGTGTCGCGAAAACCTATTCACAATTTAAAATATCAGGCGAGGAGTGGTGAAGAACTCCCAGTTCACATTATGAATGGAGGGAAAAGGTAATCTGTTATCTACTATGAAGCTTATTTTTTTTTGTTAGTAGGACCATAAATAGTATTTTATAAGTAAATAAAGTTAAAATATTTTATATCGCGTGAATGTTGTCTTTTTGTAATGATGAAAAATTGTTACTGTTTTTGAGATGTTAATTAAGCTAAAATGTTAAATTTTACACATGTACTATTTTTTTTACCTTTGCTGTTTCAATAACCAGAACAATATCTGCTTGGCTTTTTGAAGTTTCTATTTTGATTTCGTCATCATCAGCATCGTATGAATTCTCATCGAGATTGCACTGAATGCAGACATCTGGAACGCTCACTGGCAAAAAGTTGGCCATGCATGCGAGGGCGTATGTTTTTGCGATTGAGCACGCCGCTGGCTTTACCTCCTCTCGTGAAGATACTTCATGGACAACACGTTTACATGCTTCCCTAAAATACAAAAGTATTATAAAATAGTGCTGCGGAGTCGGAGTCGTTTACTTGTGGTTAATAGAAGGAGTAGTAGGAGTAGTTGGAAGTTCCACTGTACAATTGATGTAGTACGAAAAAAAACGTATAATATTGATAATATAATAATTTGATAATTAATGCACATATTATTGTAATATGCCTTACATGTAAACCTTGCTATCCAACACATAGTTGCCAAATTCAAGCTCGGAATCCTCTTCGAATAGCTCTTTGCAAATATCATCATCGTAGTAGTTTCTTTCCTTTTCAATTTTTGGATTATCAATTTCGCAGTGTTGGTTGAGACCATAAGATGTTCCGAAATCATACTCCGATGAGACAGCCTAAACGAATGGATTAATCGTACACTATTAAAAAAATTACAATAATTACATTTACATTTGTGGCCACTAGAAAACGTAAGTTGCGGAAAATATAGAGTTGAAGTGAGCCAAGTGGTATTTTAGAAAAAAATATGTTAGATGTGTTGTAATATTCTACATGTCTGAAAGTATAGTAAAAGTGAAGTAACCTCAGTTAATACACATTGCAATAGTGTTTTCTTGGTAAAATAAAAATATCCAATATACGAAAACACTAAGTAAAGACGTGGTTGTACTTAAAAGTCCAAGAAAAAAGTTTTAAAATTTTACTAATTGGCTGAGCCTTCACTTCTTGAAGGCTCATTTGAATGCTTAAAAATATACTGATACAAAACTCATATTTGAATCTTACCGTTCCGTTCGGCAGCCTCAGGTCATCGAAAGGTTCACCATTGCCGTCTCCGAGGAGTCCTCGAAGTTTTCCATAGTAAAAACCGGACACTTTGAATTCGCAAACCTAAATGAAATATATGCATATGAATATAATTTGTATGCAACCGATTGTAAAATACTGAGCGTTGATGGTTAATTTTTACAATATTTGTTTTTATTGAAGAAATATTTTTTCTTACATCGAGATTGTCATTGCATCTAATGGTCACTCCGTATTTTGACTTGAGCAAAAACATGTTTGCTTCTTTGACAGCTACATTTAGGTCAGAAGTCTTCACTGGGAAACCGTAATCGTTTCCGTCTACCATCACCTACAGTAAGAAATAAACATGTATTTGTTAATCAGCGCCAGCAACACCTTTACTAATAATAATAAAAATACATGTCAAAGGGAAAAAAACTTTTTGACAATTATTCAAATTTCAAAAATCAAGAATTCAAAACGAATTCTTCTTTAAGCGCCAGTGCACACCGGCGGGAAGCCATTTGGCGCCAGAATGGACGGTTTCATACTTTTGGCGAGCTGCCAGTGCGTATAGGCACTGCCTAAGAAATTTCTCGAGAAAAGCAGGTACAAAATTCGTATTGTTTTGTTTTCTTGTATTTTAATATGTCAAATATGTATGAGATATTGCTTTTTTTTTATCACAATATGACAGTAAAAGACAGTGAAATCTAACTTTCTTATTAATATGTCAGTTAAAAAAACATGCAGTGCTATGCTTAATGACTTATTACATAACTTTTATTACTATTATTAAAAGGTGACATGCTTTTTTTACCTTTCCTTCATCATTAACTTTCACAGAGTATCCGCCTTTATCTATCAATGTGACAGATTTGACTTTTTTGTCTTTAACATTCATAACAATTGTAAAGTTTCCATCGACGGCATCATGCGCGACTACAAACTTGCAATCTCCGGGGGTGATTAAGAAGCGCCCGTCGAATGTAAAAACATGCCGTCCTCCAGTAATAAAACCTTTTACTGAAATTCACAGAATATATAAATCAGAAGAGATACTGGCAGTATGTATAAATGTTAAAATATTCAATTGAGTTTGATCTAAAATATTTGTTTGAATATTTATTTATCAACCGACACACTTTCGATTTTCCATGTCTAAGGAGGTGATAACTGATAATTGAGAAAATATTCTCTCTTTTCTATCGGTGACATTGCATGAAATATATATTGAAATATTGAAACTTTTTTAAATACATTAAATTCGTACAAAAAGATAATCAAGAAATAGTTTACTATAGAGGTGATACCCCGTTCATTGCACAAGTGTGTTGTCTATCTCGTTCGCTCTCATACATGCACATGTCTACATAAACATCTTACAACTCATGAATCAAGCCCTATTATTTGGGAAAAACCGATGCGCCAACTCATTCAAAAAACTGATAACAATTTAATTAGATAAAAGTTATAGAAACACCGAAGAAGCACGGAATGAAGTCACCCAATAAAGTATTATTTTAATAGTATTACTTTAAATTGATGTTTGCAATTTATTTAAAAATTCATAGTGTATATTTTATTAATAAAGTGTTTTGTTTGTGCTATTTTTGAGATTCCCCCATTGACTTATTCGGCAAAATTTCAATCAGTATTTCAATTATGAATAGTTTGAGGTATATACAATTGAAAATATTATTTTAAAAACATTTCAGAGCTGTAATGAATATTTAAAAAGTATCTTTTAAGAAATAGGCACTCGCATAAATTTCGAGTGCCTTTATAATATAATGTACAGTGGAACCCCGATCTACCGTTCTCGCATTGTTCGTTTTCCCGCATGGATCGTTCATTTGTTATAGTCCCGGCCAAACGCCCATAAGAACAATGTTAAATAATCCCGCATTAATCGTTCCCCGATTATACGATTTCCTCGATTTATCGTCTAAATATTATGGTCCCTTCACAAACATTATCCCAATTGAATTTTTTTTGAATATGTATTTCTCATTTCGCTAAGAAATACGATTGACTCATACAATTTGTTTTTGAAAACTGCAGGCGCCGTAGAATTATTTATTATGACTTTTCATAATATCGATCCATACAAAAATTTTGTGAAAAAAAAACGAGACTGCAAGTGTGCAGACGCCGTAGAATTGTTTTTTATGATTTCCCATAATGCTTTCGCTGGTGACTCGCTTACTCCTGTGCACATATTCATTTGTCTCGCTGAATTTCAACTCCTCTAATGACCTTTAGTTTTGCCTTGAATCTCATGCCGTAAAGTGTTCTAATTCGGATTAAAATGCCCCCCATGAAAAAAACTAGAACTCTCGCGGAGAAACTCAAAATAATTCTAGACGTTGAAAAAAATCTGGACTTTTCTATGTGTGCTCAGAAACGTAAAAACCTTCTTTTTATAGATAATTGTGCCGCCCACCCCTGAGATACTTCATTTTTGAAAAATATTAAAGTAGTTTTTTACCCTCCAAATTGCACCAGTGTTTTGCAACCACTAGATATGGGTGTGATTGAAAGTTTCAAAAAACTATATAGGAAGGAACTGGTGCAAAGAATAGTGTGCATAATGGACTCAGGAAAAGATGTTGACCGAGCAACGCTCCAAATAAATGTATTGCAGGCAATAAATTACACAGTGGCTGCTTGGCACCAGGTGAAAGCTATGACAGTAATTAATTGCTTCCATAAATGTGGCTACACTCGCAGAGCAGTTTTGATTCGGGAAGAACTGGTGGCAATTGAAGAGGAACCAGAAGACTCATTTGATGATGATTGGCGTATTGTAGCCCAGGGGGACATCGACTTTGCAACATATGTGTAGTGTGACAGTGAATTAGCCACCTGTGGCGTTGAGACAATCGAATCATTACGTGATGCAAATAATGTCAGCAGTGGGGAAGAAGATAGTGAACAGTGCAACATTGAACCAGTTCCGACATTTCCAGAAGCATTATTGGCTTTCGAAAAAATAAAAACATTTTTCTATTCAAAAAACATAGATGAATCTGTTGTGAGAAAACTACGTGAGTTTGAAGGGCCTTTGCTAAAATTGAAGAGTCAAACTGCAAAGAAGCAACTGAGCATAAAGGACTTTTTTAAAAAATAAGAGTTTTTTTATTATTATTTTTAGCTTTCCCGCATTTTTCATTGTGTTTTTTCGGTTACTTGAAAAACGTAAAATCGGGGTTTCACTGTATTCAAAAAGTCAGCTGTGGAACAGTAGAAGTTTGCGGTTTGTTCCTCGAATGTTATATGATCTTTAATTATATGTATCCTTACATTTGTATGGTGTTACAATATCCTCAGGGTAGAAGATCGGTCTAACTGCTCGGAAAACTTCAATAAAGCTAGAAAGCTTATCAAACTCAACTCCAATAGTATTGCTGACATTGCTGTATGAACCGATCGAAGGTTTGTCAGACTCGTTTTCGTCAGAACTGTCCCAAAATGCTAACTGTAAAACAAAATATTAAATTATCGATTTGGACAAATTTTTTAAAATTAATTAGATAAATTCATTAATATTACATGATATTCTAAGAGCCAAATGATAAATGGTTTTCTTTCTTCTTTGGCCATGTTCGCTCCCTATGTGGAGCATATGGCCGCCACGCGTTACCTCCATGTTTCCCTGTCTCCCGCCAATTGCTTTGCTTCCTCCCATGACATGCCAGCATCCCTCAGTTCCGCCGAGTACATCCTATGGATAGTACCCGACGGACGTCCGGGGCGCCGGAATCCCACCAGTCGAAAGAAGAGGCAAGCAGGATTGAGGCTTTCCGGAGGCATCCGCAGCACGTGACCCAGCCAGTTCCAACGCCTCTCCACAACCAATGCGACGTGACGGGACGCTGTCTTGTACGCTCCGTTATCTCTGAATTCCTCACAAAATCAAACCACCTCACCCCCATTATCGGACGCAAGCATCTGTTCACGAAGCTCAATATACGGTTTTTCTGAGTCTTCGTCAGGTGCCATGATTCGCGACCGTAAAGCAGTAGGTAAATGGTTTTACATCAGAAATAATACATTGAAAACTCTGTCCAGAATGCAATCCACTTTAAATTGAAAAATATCTCGAATTGAATATCCATGTAAAAATATTTTATTTGATGATATACAACTATGAAAATCATATATATGATAAACAGATATTTTTTTTAACCATGTCCAATTTCAATTTTGAGCATTTGGACTTCTAACAGAGTTTAAGTCAACAGAAGTTTTCTACAAGAACTGCCGTTATGCTAGCTTTTAATTATATTTCAAAGTAAAAATTGGTTTTACAGCTTATGTTTCCAAATATGTCAAGTCAAATTTTGATGTTGATATTTTTTTTTTTGTGTGCTGTGGGACTCGGAGGACTCATATAGACTACACAGTTTGGGTTCAGTGGTTTTTAATTTGATAAAAGTTTAATGATTAAGTTGAGTTTGTGAATGTTTTTGGAATGATATTTTCAAATGAACACATTTCTACTTACCCAGTTGCTTGGAAAATAAGCTCCTTCGAGTTTAGCCTGGAAGTTTGCAATGGCCGCGGCCGCGAGTGCTCGAGTTTTAGTGATAACATTAGTGAGTCTCTCTCTTCTCATCTCAGGAGAGTTATCAATTTTTTTCTGATGAAAAAAAAACCGAGATAAATTTAATCTATTAAATTATTAATTTAATGTAAAAATTTATGGAATTGACATGTTTTCGAAATGTTTCGTACTTGCTCGTAAGAATGAACAATAGCATTGTATAGATCTTTCCATTCCTTTTCTGGTACAGAGTCAGCAATAAGTTCCCCCATGTAGTCAAGAGTCTTATGTAAGTTTTCACTAGAGAGCAGTTGGATCTAGAAAAAGAATTGTTTCGATGATAACAAAGTGAGCATCTTATTTCTTTATAGAAAAATCTCAGCATGAACAGAAATGAAATGACCTTTCGAAAATCAGTAAAAAGTGTCATAGTGTCGACTCAGGTGATTGGGTAAGTGCTATGTTCCACTCCAATAATGTTTAGTGCAGGGATGGCAAACCTTTTTCGCAAGTGGTTCAAATTTTTTTTTTTTTTTTTTTAAATCATGTTGCGTGTCACATAGCTTGAGTTATTAAGGCTTTAAATAAAAAAAAATCAATTCTAAAAGTTCAAGCGGGTAAGATAATTTCAAACGCGGGTCCCTTGTTCGCCATCTCTGGTGTGCATTGCTTAAATAGAAATTTAGGAAAGAATGTGGAAAATCAATTTCAATTAGAATATCCCATTTCAAATGTGACCGAGGAAGCAACTTCAAAAATCCAAGAGTTACTCATTTAGATGGTGCGGTCAGTAGAAGACGAGAGACACCCCTCGCAGGCTTCACTATTTCAATAGTAATTTTCTTGTGAAATATTAGCACAAGAAAACTGAAAAAAATGGCAAAGTGGGACAGTCCAAATACTTGTTACTGTGGGATCATTTTAAAAACATTCATTGTTAATTAATTGAATTGGATATTTACAGTGACACAAATAAGACAGAATATAGATACTTACGGATTCATCTAATGGAATCAAGAACACAAATGCATTGGATACATCGCCGACAAGTTTTGAAAATATTTCACGTACATCATTATTGGCCTTTTCAATACCTAAAAAATAACAGAAATAGTGATAATTAATTCAGCAATCTGCACAACCTAGTGTTGATTGTTTTTCATCTGCAAATTTGTACACATAGGTCGGCACTGTGAGATTTTTCAGCACAGACTAGGTGCTTAGAGGCTAAAAGAATTTCACTCCAGTTGAACGTTCTTTTATAACATGAAATGAGAGTAATGGGCGTGTCGTGGAAGCCATACAATAAAGTGAGAAAGCAAAAACTGGTAAGACGTCAAAAATAGTTCCAACAGTCATCAGCTGAATAGATGAAATTTTAGCCAGCACTTCTGATCATTGTCTCTTAGTTCTGTTGAGCCTAATAAGCGATTCAAGTTAATTGACGCAGCACTATAAATAGTCATATGATTTAACGAAAACTTACTTTCAAGAAATTTGGTGAAGGCACTGTTCATTTGCATAAAATGTTTTGAATGTCTTTCCATGAAACTGCTAACAAATGTCATAAATTCTACAACGAGATCTACCATAGGTTCCACAGCGCTAGAGGTTACATCCATTGCACGCTTTGCTGATTCATTGAGTAATGGCTGTAGGTTATGATTAAATTTAACAAAACTGTTATAAATTGCAATCATCATTTGATTTGTCTTTACGAGGACTGCATACATGTTGTCAATTAATGCAGACGTTACCGTCAGAAGTAGATCACTGTAAAATGAGAAAAGAACGAATTGTGTAAACAAAAAGTTTTCAAGAAATGTTAAAATTGGCATCATATTAGAAAAAACAGTTTTTGTAACGAGTTGAGAATATTCACAATAGATTTTTTTATAATCTTCTGTTTCGTAATGTTGTAACAATTTTTCAGAAGACAAGAACGAACAGAAGACGCCGGTCATCAATTTAGTCGGTTGGCTAGTTTTATGAAATCTCGTGGTAATTTAAGCAAATCTATCTTAACATGTATTTGAAAACAATTTTCATCTTAAACTTTGTGATGTTAATTGAAACATAAATACAATTCAATTAACTCATTCAAATCAATAATGGGTGCATTTATATATATATATAGTCTTACAGTTCCATCTCCACTAATTCAAGGAATTTGTCAGCTTTGATTTCCTTATGGATGACTCTTAACTCTTTCTTCAAGTATTGCGGTAGATCGACTCTAAGAATAGATTTCATCAGAATTGTAAGCAAAGTGTTGTCTAGTTTGTGATAAATTTCATTATTCTTAGCAGCATGCTCATCTGCATGTTTTTCTATTTCCATTATGTTCGCTCCAAGGGAATCCTAGAACAATTTTTTTATTTAAGCCATGTCTGCTCCCAATGTGGAGCATATGGACTCCTTATGGAGTTTATCTCAACAATCAATTTATAAAACTGCTCGTACCGGGTCTTGAGCCCAGGCCCTTCGTAGCCAAAGCCAACACCGTTGACCACTCGACCACACAGGCGGCTATAGCAGAACAAATAGTTATAAGATATCTGCTGTCGAGTTTAAGCCAACCGATGCTTGGTTTTACACTAATCTGCTAGATGGTCTAAGGTTCACATACTCACGATTGCTCATTTTAGCACAAGATGGAAAGATATTCAAACAAATAAGAGCTAATTTTATTTTATGATAATTTTAACAGGTGCCGCGAAAATTGTATCCACAGTTTATTTTATTTTAAGCTTGTTAAATTTTTATAGTTAAGTTATAGATACATTATTTAACATCCTGTAATATATACAACGTACCATTAGCATTTTCATATTTTTGACATTTGTTTCCTTCAAAGACACGGATTCACCTTCCTTAGGCATTGTGTAGCTTATCTTGAAGAGAGGATAAGCTTTCTTAGATTCCATGAAACTTGATGAAATCTCCATTACTTCATTAGGAGTAAATACTAAATCCAGAGTGAAAGATTCTGACGGTTCTGTAATGATAATGAATAAATGTAAATCAAGCATTCGAGCTGTAAAACAGATCACATTTTTTTTATCATTATAAGTTCAAAACCTCTCAAGAGTATTTCATATTTTACCCTAAGCCGGTTTGAAAGTTTTAATCTATGTTTGTTCATCGCACTATTCCATTTCTGATTTAGATTTTATTTACACTACAGGTTATCCTAATTTTTTTTTAATGAAATACAAAAAAACAAGAGTCCGTGCCCCTTTAAGCACCGACATTGGTGTTTTGCTAAACAGAAACAATGAACGGAAAGGTTCATTAGAATAGCTTTCTCGTTCACCAGAACTGGGTGGTACATAAAAAATGAAGTTTAAATGTAACAAATCGAGACGACCATTGTCGTTATTCAAAGTTTGTATATGTTTTATCACTTCTTGGTCGGGCAGTCCAAACAATAGACTCTAGCCTGTAGCAGGCGTTTTTTAGTGATTAGCGCAATAATGTATTACATTCTTAAAATCAACGGAACTTCTAAACCAAACAATATTTTCGGCTGAAATTTTCAAAGAAATCATATGTGACATTTAATCATCAAAAATAAAGTAAAAACATTTTGAATACATTATAATTTCACTACTTTTCTAAGCTGAATATAAAAAACCTGTTATTAATTTAGCAGGTAGCACTCCACTTGTTATCAATATAATATTCAAAATATTCTGTATAAAAAATAACATTAATCCATAACATACAATTATATAAATAATTATTGTATAAAATCCACATTCCTACAAATTTACTATCACTAGAACTGTGAAATATGATGCCCTTATTATTCAAAAAACATGTGTCGCCTTTTTAAAAAAAATACCATGTGTGAACATTCCGGACATAATAAATTATAAGTTTTATTGCTTATGTCAAAAAGGGTCACTTGCCGCAGCAGTTATTTTGAAGAAACCATCAAATCTATGAGTCAATCTACCAACACGTTTATTGATTATTATTATTTCACGAACGAACTATCTGATAAATTGTCTGCGTAATCTTCATAGTCACTTATTATTTTTTAAAGGCATTATTGTTAGTAAAACATCTCATAAAATGGAAATAATATATTCGAATAATAAAATACGAAACAATAACGTAAACAGAACAACGCAAGCGGTATGAAAAATAGTCGAACTCCTTAAACAGCTCAATCTAAACTAGCGATGGAGATCGCAAAATAAATCTATAACACAGTTGATTTTTTGTTTCTTAGCTCAAACTTCCACCCTTATAATTTAGCAAAGAAGTAGGACTAATGTTAATTAGTTGCGGCATTTTATATCATGCTGACAAGCCCGTGATATTATGTGTCCTGCAAACAAGCGACGGTATAAAAAATAAACACACAAAATCAAGAAATAAAATAGTAAAATTTAACAGTTCACAAATACCATCACTAAAAATGTCCACTTCTCTAGACAATGAGATCAAAACGGTCCTAGGAACTGGTGACTCATACCTCCTAAGCGAGGTATAAGTTTTTAGAAATAAAAGTTTTTGCTCATAGTTTCGCCCACGTAAGAATAAATTGTGAGCATGTAAATTAATAGTCATGAGAATTCGCTGTTTCTTTTTCGCAAATAACTTACGAAATCGTGCCGTAACCAAAGGGTTAATTAATGCGAACATATTTTGAAACTAGTTAAATTCCTATTACAGTGGGATTTCGTTCTACCATATCTTGGTCTGTCATTTGGCCAGTTCCAAAAAACATGATACAGAATGATTTCATGTACTGATTGTCAAACTTTTAACTATATTCGCTGTATTTTTCTGATTGATTAAGTAAATTTTATACAATATAAATGGGACACAGCCATGCCTGTGAAATAAAAAAAACAGCTATAACATGGCCATGGGTGATAATAATCATTTTTAATGATTTTAAAGATAATTCATTCTCTAATATATTTTATTAGATTTTTCTGTTTCTTTTTTATTTTGTTTCTGTGGTCTTTTGAATATTCACATTGGATCGAGAATCCACTATATTCTACTAATATTCTCTTTTCTTTACTTTCAGTTACAATGTTAGGCAGAGTTTCTGCAGATAATTATATTACTGACTTCCAAAGTCTTCATTATATTTGATCTTCAATCCATCGTTGGTGCTTATTGTTGTTTGTGATAAGTATTTCACTTTATCGTATAATACCATACTGGAATGGATTTTGAAGTCCGATGTATTTTCCTCGTAATCAATAGTATTTTTTATGTCCAACATATTTCCAGCTGGTGTTTTGATCTAACAAAAAACAATAATTATAGAAATAATTCATTAATACAACCCTTAAAAATAAGAATAAAAATGTTATACATCAGGGTTTGAATGAACAAATTCAAACAAAATTCACAAACTTTTAAATAATAAGAAAAAAAAACTTTCTTGTAAGTTGTAAAAATATATTGATTAACCGCTGTACACAGATTTTTTTTAAATACAATAAAAATGTAACAAATTCCCATATGTTATTAGAACTCAACAAAAACATTGCCATTAAAATTCATTTACCAGGAAGGTGATGGCCACATGTTAACGAATCTGTAGTTAGGATTATCAAAAACAAAAATTACCATAATGTTTGATTTAATTTGTGTATGGTATGGAAGCACACCGCACACCGGCGGGCTTATAGCGTTCTAGTGGTTAAGATTTTGGTTAATTAATTAATTAATGTATCATTTTAGATCACTTTGATAAAATTTCCGAAATTATAATTATGTTTGAAATTACCATTAGTCACCAGTTTAGCTTTATTACTCTTTGATGATCTTTGTAATTACATGATAGAGGTGCTAAACATTTAAATTTGTGTTAATTTAGAGTCAACTTATCCATAATTTGTAAATTCTTTTCAATGCCAGTGTTTTATTACACCTTTTTAATTTAATTTGTTTCGTATAAATAACATTGTTAAATTCTATTTCTTATCAGTTGTTAATGCTCGCCATGAGCGAAATCGGTCCTGATCTTGGTAAGTAAAAGTGGAAATAAGTACAAAGAAATATTGTGTTTTTCTTTCCCATCTATAAATATGATACATTTCGATTTCATGCTATATTTAGGGTACTTTATTTATAATTTGGCAATGATTATTTGAACAGCAAATCTGCTTTGTTACTTAAAAAGAAGTAATCCATTATGTGTTTTCTTATATTTTTAGTGCACGCTTTATTATTATCGAAAAGTAAAATGTTCACGCTTACATAAAATTTCTGAGTCGCAGTGTCGGTAAGAATGAGGAGTGTATTTTCTACTTCGTCATTTTCCACTTTATATTTGGAGTGACATTGCAATTTCATTGAGTTGTAATCGGCAACCATTAATTCTCCATACGCGTTGTACATGAAATTATTTCCCTATAAAGAAAATCATTAATGTGAAATGCGTTGCTTACATGCGTCTTAACACAGTTGAGAAATAATTGTTTGTTACAATAACTATTTTGAAAATTAAAGTTACGGAATTCATGTATACGAACAGAATCAATATGGGTGGTTGATCTTGTGCACCAGCAGATGGAACGATATTGACAGGTCACGAAAAATTTCGTTATTAATCTCCTGTGCGTAATTGGCAGGACAGAGATCATTCCATGTTTCAAAGCAAACATTGAAGCTATGTCATCTGATTAGGAATTATTCTGAGCAAATATTTAAGACAATATTTTTTTTTCAGTTATTTCAAATGAGCATATAAGCGCTTCCAAGGTCAAGTGTACAATTAACATATACATTTATTTTAGATTCTCAGCAAAATTTGATTATTTGGTTATATTTGAGTAAAAATAAAAAAGATTCATTGAATTTCGCCATCAAATGCAGACGCTGTAAATATTTTTTTCACAAACTTGCGAAAAATAGCCCGCAGATAAAGTTTTAAGTATTTTTGTTCCATACTACAGAATGAAGTCAATGTCCATAAATAAATAAATAAATTGTTTTAACTACCTTGCTAGCGAGCATTGTGCTGAAGTTGTAATGGATATTGTCTTCTTCACTTTTCGGTGTAATGTTGGCTTCGATCACAATTTGTTTTTCCTTTTTGTCAAAAATGTCTATATTCGCAGCAAAGTTTGACGCTAGATTGTCTAAGTTAACCTTACACTGTGTATCGTATTGTATTTCCTAGAAAGACAAACAAAAAAAGAAGCTTATCGTACATTATCTGGTTAAAAAAGTGGACTCAAATGTAAATATAACACGCGCTGAAAAATAAATAAATAATTTAGGAAAAGGATAGGAATGTGAAACTTCGTAAATAGGCAAACATAGGAACAGGTTGGGATCAATTCATGTATGAATGAAATAGTCCAAATACATTGTTGAGCAACTACAAATACCAAAGGTTTGTGAACTTATTGTGACTGTGATATAAATGACTGATTCAGCAAAACTATGTATGTATATACCAGACAGACTAATAATTTTCAAAAATGATTAATATAATCTAGGTACGCTTCGGTTGAAATATTCAGGAAATAAGTTGTGTACCATTCCAGTTCAATTCTCTCGATTCTTGTTGATGTCATTCAGACTTTTGTGACTATTTTTTTTCATTTAAAAATTTTATTTTTATCTCGTCCATTAAAAAATTTTCCTTAACCTTTTGGCTGCCGTAGAAAGAAATACGTCTGTACCTAGCACGCTTGCTATAATTTAATTGGGTATTGACAAGATAACTCGTCTCTGGCGTGTTGAGCATGAAAAATTTGACAAGATATCTCGTCTGTGGCAGCCATCCAGTTAAGAAATGATTGAAAATCGGAAAGATGTGAGTGGTACTGTTGTGGGTTGAAGTAAGCCATCAGGTATAGTTAAAATATTCGACCATCAGAAAAAAAACAATATAGATGTAAAAATAGTGTACGAGATATCGCACAAAGAGTGCATTACCACATCTTGTGTGATATTTATGACTAAAGCAGATATTAAAATATCAACAACACACTGTATATAATTAAAAATTATTACATAATTCATATTCTTCACATACCTTTGGTGCTCCCGGGTAGATTAAATACCCTTCTGACTTGGCGGAAATATCACTGTCTTCGGTAAATGTCAAACTGGCTGAACTTTTGCAGTGGATCTTAGATTTGGGATCACTTTTGTCTAAGTACAAAATTAATTCAGCCGAATAGGCGTCGCTCAGATCACTATCTATTGACATGGTCGTTGTCTCCAAGTAGATGACTCGACTCGGAAGAGTGACTGACATGTGTGTCTTGTAATCTGTTAAGAGTGTATAAGACAAAATCAAATGTAAATAACAGAAATCTTCTTAAATTTATTGTGCATCATTTTCATTTGAGCCGACTGTAGTCACAGTGGTGTAAGCCGCATTTTGGTTGTTTGTGAAACAAGTTTTAATAAGGAAAGGATTAAATAAATTCGAGAATATTAAATTGTGGTCTATCATATCGACTGTGGAAAGGAAAAAGGACGTAACCCACACATATCAAATTTTACAGGAGGCGCTAAAAACGTGTTTTGATGATTTTGTGACATATGTAAATTACGAATTAAACACAACCTTGAAGTGCACGGAGACTTCTAAACTGGTGTTTAATTGACATAATCTAATATTAATTCAAGAATTTCTCTAGGAAAACCTTTTATTTCAGTGTTTATTCTTAGTTTTAATTTTTTACAAGGTCATCTTTTTCAAACTTAAAAGCTAAATTTAGATACTAATTCGGCATTTTCAGCTTCCATCCTTTTCATAGAATGTGTGTCAAGTTGTATACATTGTGATTATCGAAAAAAAGCTGTTTTGGAAAATTGAGGGTTACGTCCTTTTTCCTTTCCACAGTCGATATCTATAAATTGTGGGTAATCTGACCCCCTTCTTATGTTAAAGAAACTGAAAATATGTATACAAAAAAGTTTCCATTGTCGCATTAGAACAATTTGCAGATACCAAAACCAATTCAGAATGTATCTGTATTTGTTTATAAATTAAAAAGGGTGGCGCTAAGTTTCCTTTTCTTAATATTAAGCATATGAATAACTAGGAAGCCACTGCCCAATGCAATTTAAATAGTTGAAAACAACTTTAATGCATAAAAATGTTTGCAATAATCTCATAGTATTGGTATTTTGATTGTCTATCATAATATTATAAATGTTTATTAAGTTTTGTATGATCGTGTCGCAATTTTATTATACTGTTAAAAAGACTTTATCCTCTGAATATAAAATAAAATTCGAATGAACGAGTACTCACCGTTAACTGGTTTTGTGGCGACCGCTTCAAACTGGTATTTCACATCATTTCTAATTTTCTTCATGTCAATTGCATAGATAGGTAACTCTCCGGGCACAGTCACAATTCGAGACTTTAAGTCTATCTGTGTTGGGAAACCGAGTTTCTTAAGATCCAATTCCATTTCGAAAACTTCTGTAACATCTGCGACTATTTCATCCCCTGCAAATGAATGGGAAATCAAAATTATTCCTTTAAAAACAATCAATAATAAAAATCAATTGTCGATAGTTTTAATCATGTTGGAAAATAGTTCTGAAGATGACGTGAAGCCGAAATAGCTGTCAGCTATTTTGCAAGTAAAATGATTCTTGTGAGAATAACTATTTTGTTATTTTGACCTTATTGCAATGGAGTTCTATCGAGATGACGACAATCCAACCTATAAAAGTTAAATATATTGTTTTTTAATTTGTAAAAAATCAGTTGGAGGAAATATTTTTTGATGTTAAGAATTGACCAAATGATTTCAAATATTTTATTTTATGTTTCAGCCGTTCGCTACCCTGTGGGCTATTTTTTATATTTGTTGTATATGGCCTTAAAATTTACACTGAAACTTTAATACAACGTGCTTGAATGGACCGACAAGAAAATGAAAATTAAAAAATACATCTCACTCACTCATCATACTCACCTATCTGTGTGGTAAATATTTTTAGGTTGTTTACATAAAAATCTTTCAATTGAAGGTTTCACCTTGCATTTCTTATATGCTAGTAATAATTTTATAAGCCCTCAATAATTTAGAATGAATTTTAGATATTTAAAACGATTACAATATTAAGATGAAGCAGTAATTGCACTCAAATAGCAGAACAATGTAAAATCAGGGTTAGTTAGGTTAGGTTAGGGAGAATTCTTGGAATATTCTTTATTATGTTACATATTAAATGTATGTTGTGTGGTTCTCTACATACCCTTTTTGACATCTGAGTTGAACCTTACACGGGCACAGTCGTTTTCTGCTTCGCAATAACTTATAGAAAGCAAACTTATCTGGTTTGAATTTGTGTTGTTGAATGTAAATGAAGTATCTCCAATGGAGGAACGCATCGATACCTGGTTGAAGGATAAGGTTAGTGTAATTAATTTATTTTGCAGGACACAAAATGGTGGCAATTTGTCAAATATTCCATAAAATCAATATTTGAAAAATCTTGTATACTCGCAGATTACTTTTGCATTTTCTGAAATGAGAGGTCAGACTGCAGAATATATGAAATTATTTTTTATTGATGAAAATAAGTAAATAAAGTGTTTGGTTTTGATTGGTGAATCATTGCCAAAAATAGCCATCTCATTCCTAGGTATTTTATGGTAAGTTTTTTTGTTGACATTTTGTATTCTAATTCTAATAGATGGTACTGTTTTCATTCAATTATAGACATGTATTTTGGTGATTTTATTTGATAAAATTTTGATGCCCCTGACAATAGATGCTACCTACAAAAAATATTTTAAAATACTTATTTTTTAAGTGACAGTAAAATCCTTTATTTATTATGTGTTGTAATATCCTTACCGAAGATTCCTTTCCATCTCGATTTATATTTTCCTCTTTGAAATATTCAAGATGAGCTTGTTTCTCTACTCCTCTGATTGTGATTTTTCCTTCTCCTTTAACAATAAGTCCTAAGTTTGTTTTGGAGCCCAACAGTTTCATTCTGAAAATAAATACCTTTAAATCATCACTGCACCTCACATGGCCTCGTTATCGATCTGACAATATCAATACAACTGTCAAAATAACTGACCATAGCATAAAATGTAAATTTTTCAAATGAGGCAATTATTTTCAAACCCGTCTCGTTCCAAAAGTTCTAATTGGTAGTATTTTTAGAAATAAGCTGTACATGATTAAAATTAACTCATTAGCGCCCACGGTGTCCATATGGACAATAAATTTCTACCCCTCAAGTGCCCAGGCTATTTTTATGATTTTTTTATTACATTTACACTATATCTGCTACCAAGCAGTAATTTTGAAAAAATATTATAATAACTGTTGAGACTTACAAGAAAACATGTGTTTCCATATGGACACACTGGGCACATAAGGTTACATTCTTCTTCTTCTTCTTTGACCATGTTCGCTCCCTATGTGGAGCATATGGCCGCCACGCGGCACCTCCATGTTTCCCTGTCTCCCGCCAATAGCTTTGCTTCCTCCCATGACATGCCAGCATCCCTCAGTTCCGCCGAGTACATCCTATGGATAGTACCCGACGGACGTCCAGGACGCCGGAATCCCACCGGTCGAAAGAAGAGGCAGGCAGGATTGAGGCTTTCCGGAGGCATCCGCAGCACGTGACCCAGCCAGTTCCAACGTCTCTCCATAACCACTGACGTGACGGGACGCTGTCTTGCACGCTCCCTTATCTCTGAATTCCTCACAAAATCAAACCACCTCACCCCCATTATCCGACGCAAGCATCTGTTCTCGAAGCTCAGTATACGGTTTTTCTGAGTCTTCGTCAGGTGCCATGATTCGCAACCGTAAAGCATTACCGGCAGAATGCAAGCGTTGAACAAGTGGCATTTGGTTTTAATCGAGTACACCGACTCCCGGGCCAATTCGCGGCCCTGATGGAGCAATAGAGTCAAACGCAGAAAGCGTTAAAAAGATTTGGAAGGATCATTTCTGCGAGGTGCTGAACCGACCGCCCCCCCAGGATCCTTTTGACGTAACCGAAGAGGCTACATCTATGGACCTCCCCCGAGTGTCCGGTATTTCAGACCGTACGCCCACACATGCCGAAATCATCTTGGCAGTGAAGAGGCTTAAAAACGGCAAAGCACCGGGTGGAGACGGAATACATTCTGAATTTCTGAAATGTGGTCTTAACGCCGTCCTACATCCTCTCTATCACCTGATGGCCAGGGTGTGGGACGGTGAGCGTTGTCCTAGGGACTGGGTGGACGGTGAGGTGTTAGCACTCCACAAAAAAGGTGATCCCCTCAGCTGTAACAATTACCGAGGCATAACTCTTCTCAGTATTCCTGGGAAGGTAATGGCACACATTCTCTTGGCGAGAATAAGAGGTCCCATTATGAAAATACTTAGGAAAAATCAAGCGGGCTTCCTCCCTGGAAGGTCATGTGCGGACCAAATACACAATCTTCGATGTCTCCTCCAGCAGAGCAATGAATTTAACAGTGCTCTTGCTTGTTGTTTCGTCGACTATGAGAAGGCATTTGATAGTCCGCACAGACCCTCTTTGTGGAGGATACTGGATGCCTACGGGATTCCGCCAAAGATTGTGGCCATTATCAAATCCTTACATGAGAATAGTGCATGTTGTGTGAGAATCGGTGACTCAAATACCGAATGGTTCGGGGTCACAACCGGAGTGAGACAGGGGTGCGTTCTTGCACCGTTCCTGTTTATTATTATCTTTGACTTCATACTTCGCAGGTCAATTCCGCCTGATCGAGGTGTAGCTGTTGGTCCCGGTCTGAAGCTGTGTGACCTTGAATATGCCGATGATGCTGTAATATTCGATAAATCCATTGAGGGCATCCAGGAGACTATTGATGGGTTAGGAACTAACTCAGGTCGCATTGGTCTAAAAATTAATACTAGTAAAACCAATGTGATGTGTAACCAAACCTGTCATGACTCTGATAGGACCCTTACCAGCGCGGGACAGATCATCGAGAGGGTTGACAGCTTCAGATACCTCGGCGTACATATCCCCGAAGACGGTAGTACAAAAAACGAGCTCGCCATTCGTTTAGGAATGGCTGGAGCCACATTCAACTCAATGCGGACTGTCTGGGACACACAGCTGTACTCGATTAAAACCAAAGGTTACATTACTATTTTATAAAAAATAAATAAAAACACTAGTCTAACAATTTAGTCACAAATATTGTGCTCTTTATACATTACAAATATTAAACAACATGATATTTTTTGAATCATGAAATACAAAGGCCTTCGTAACATTTTCCGCATTGCGCACTGACTACAGACTGTTTTTTAACAACTAATTCCTATACATCTTAGTTTGCTTTTAATTTTTCTTTTAAATGATTTCTTACAGCCTTGGGTTATCTTGCTTTCTTGGAACAATTTAAAATTCTAGTATGTTTATATAGTGTTTTATATTTATTCAAAGGCCTGTGTGGTCGAGTGGTCAACGTTGTTGGCTTCGGCTACAGAGGGCCCGGGTTCAAATCCCGGTACGGACAGTTTTATAAATTGATTTTTTAATCGATTTATGAATTTCTGTTCAAAGGCGTGGATCACCCATCCTATCCTATGAACGGGGCGTATCGAGAGCGTTAGCTTACTACTAATCCTGTCCTAGCCTTATCCTTCTATCCCTACTCTCTTCGGAAAAAGAGAGGTTGAGCAACTGAGTAACAAGCAGTTCTCGTAGAAACACTTCTGTTGAGATAAACTCCATTAGGAGTCCATATGCTCCACATTGGGAGCAGACATGGTTTTTTTTTAATTTATTCAAATAGAAATCCCCCAAATCTTCACATTTTTGTCATCCTGCAGAATATCTAATTTCATTTTTTCAACAATTCTCTTCCACGAGTATGAAATATATCTTTAAAACTTAAATAAATAGATATATTTTAATAACATAATAGAAAAATAAGTTGGAACTGTTGCGTAATTTCTTAAAATGTATTGGTAAGTGGCCAGTGTGTCCATATGAACACCGAGGGTTTCTCTGTGCTATAAAAGAATTTAAGTACAAAAAAAACTTTAATTTTATATTTTCCTTACTAAGGGCATATCTTTAACTATTATTTGTGTCTATATTTTTTTTTATTGGGAAACAAATAAAAGAAATATTGACCTACCAATCGTCGGAAGTCAAGTTTATTCGTTAAAAAAAAATACAACAACTTTGACAGCAAAATTACCCTCGCCGCGAACCGCGAAATATTCGGGAATGTAATGCGATGCTGCCATTGTAACATTTAAGCATATTGCCAGTCAAGAAAATTTTGCCACAGACGTTTTAAGCTTAATAATGCATTGCTTAGATTTCGTGTCCGTATGGACACCGTGGGCGATAATGGGAGTATTTGGCCCGTGCACTAATGAGTTAAAGCCAAATACCATTTGTGCAACGCTTCGATTTTACCAGTACTGCTTTACAGTAGCAAATCATGGCATCTGATAAAGACTCTGGACATCGGATAATGGATGTGAGGTGGTTTGATTTTGTGAGGAATTCGAAGATTAGGGAATGTATAAGACAGTGCCCGTCACATCAGTTGTTATGGAGAGACGTTGGAACTGACTGGGTCGCGTGCTGCGGATGCCTTAATCCTACATGCCTCTTTTTTGGACCGGTCTGATTCTGGCATCCCGGACGACTGTCGGGTACTACCCGTAGGATGTACTCGGCAGAACTGAGAGATACTGGCATATCATAGGAGGGAGCAAAGCAATTGGCGGGCGACAGGGAAATATGGAGCTGCCGGGTGACGGCCATATGCTCCACAAAGGGAGCAAATATGGTTTTCCGGTTCTAAACTCAAGAAATGCAACCCCAATACCCACATTTTCTTAAATATCTATTTTAATATGGGTGATACAATGTTTATAATTAAGGTTTTCTTATATCAAAATTTTTTGGACCTTTTTTAGTTTATATAAATACGCGATAACGCGATAAGCGCACGCGATAGGCTATCGTTCGTAAGATAGCTGGGCTAAACTCGTCAGTTGCAATTTCATATGTGTGCTGGGATGACGTCTTTTTTACGCGCAACTTAAAATATGATTATTTATTAAAAAAACACGGATTTTTATAAAAAAAATTATGAGGAATGATGCAGCGATATATTTTAAAGCCCTTAGATTTGTTTTTTTTGAAATTCATAAGAATAATGCCAATAATGAGGAAACCACTGGGGTCCCTAAACGATCCCTATCGGATGAGAAGTATTTTTCTAGTCTCCGAGCTGCGAGAGTTAAAGAAAAAGTAATATTTATGTATTTAATAAACCCTTACAATGCACTGGCAATAGTTTTCCCATTTTCTTTAGCTTCAAACTGAATTTCCTTCCAATCACCCGCTTTTGGTGAGTTACTGCTTCCTGTGAAATCGACTCGCTTCAAATGCAGCTTGGGGCAATCGATATATCCTTTAACATCAATGTCGTTGTTAGACTTCTCCACTGTGCTGAGTATGAAATCTAAGTTGAAGTCTCCGAAGTTTTCTAAAGTTGTGTGTCCTTGATACCTTTTTTCGGGCAGTTTTGAAGAACGCGCATAGAATCTGTTACAATTGAATAAAGTAAATAAAACACAAATTAGTCTTAAGTTCTTAAAGTTTGACAATTCGCATTCATAAAACATGTTTTTTTTTAATTTGAAAAAATCTATTGTTTTATTTTGAATCATGATTTTACATTAAACAAATATTTCATGAATTACTATGTGATCTGAGTATTTCGGTGCAGATTATTTTTGCTCTGAGTTGGCAGTCGGGAACGGGATAAAAGCTTTTACTATTTTAAATGTTAGACCTTTAAGAAGAAATGTCGTAAAAAAATCATTTTTGATTTCAGAATATGGTTTTGTTGAATACCTCTATTAGAAGAACATGTGCTCCACATTGAGAGCGGAATGTGATGTTTCAACATAAATTTTAAGACATTGATTTGATTGGTCTACGCATTTAAGAATTATTTTTATTTTGGCATATTCAACTCATTTAACATTTGATGCCCTCTTCCTCTTTCACACAGTATTAATGTGTGGCATAATCTATTTAATAATTGAAATTGATTTACCGCATAGGCTTGGAGTTGGGGTAAGATGCTTTAACATCAATCATTGATGTCGCTTCTTCATTGTAATCAACATTGACAGATGAATAGTATTTTTTTCCATCAATATCTAGATCGATTGAATTCATAAATTTATTTTGAGATTCTATCTGAAATTGTAAGAAAAATTCACCAGTTGATAACAATTATTATAATTAAGTTAATGCTTGAAGGGAGTGGTCCACTCAACCTATTTTTATCAACCGAATGTTTGTTTTGTTTTTCCGGTCACTAAATAAGGATACAAGAATGAATTGAGATGGAATAAAAATATATTCGATAATGTTTTATTTCCCAAATAATTAAACATCAACAAAAAAAATGTTTTTTCATGATTGCTACAATTTTTGGCTGTTTCTTATTGATTTTTTTAAGGAAACTACCTTTAATTTGCACTGATAGGTTGTAATGAATCACTATTCAAATAGTCACTGAAATGTTACCTGCAGAGAAGGTATTACTCATAGGGATAGAAGGGGGCAGAATAAGAAAGCTGGCCTTGTAGCCATATTGTTTTTAACTTATGACTTTTTAGTTGTTAACTGTCATTTTTGTGTTTATTTTTCTCCTTACTGTGTATTTGCAGATAGCTTTGACAGTCCTCGTTCCTTTATCACTCGGTAGGATCAGAGTGCTCACGTATTCTGCGTGAGCTGGTTCTTCAATATCACTGTAGCCATTCATAGAGTATGTCAATATTTGTCCATTAGCCTTCATTATAGCATCGAAGGTTAAATCTTTCTTATCACCTGAAATGAATATAACAAAACACTTAAATTTACTGGTCGGTCTCAATTTATTCATTGCGCGTATGAATCCAATTTATCAGTCTCTGTGTATTTCAAGATTGCCTATGTTTCATAATTTGCTTTTGGCCCAAAATAGCCAAAAAAACGTTTTTTGTATATTTTGTAAAAAAAATTATGTGTGGGTCAAGTCCTTTTTCCTTTCCACAGTCGATATATATCTGTTTCTATGTAAAAAAATATATCTTTAAAGCCAATTTATCAAATTTTATAAAAGTATTTTTTTTTTACGATTTCTTTGTATGGGTCAACTAATGGAACCAATGTATCGCGTAAAAAAAGGATTGGGTGTATAAGATTTTAGTACAATTCATTTCAACTTACTTGTAGAGTTATCAATGTTCTTCCAATCCATTTCCACGGAGAAAGGTTGACGTCCAGGGAACTCAGTGGCAAACTTTGCGAAGATCATTCCATCATCGCTTCCTGCATTATTCAATTCGTACACATAGCTGTCTGAGTTCACATCGATTTTGATAAGCGATCCAAAGCCATAGGATTTCGTCTAAAAATGGTTTGTTAATGATAAGTCTCGGTATTTGTGCGGAAAAGTTAGTGATGCGAAGCAGGAAAATTCCCAGGTTTTTTGCAGGCTTAAGCCAGGAAAATTGGATGTGAAAAAACTCTTTGGGAAAATTGAAAAATATTATGTTAATATCAAACTGATAATTGTATTTATAATTTTTAGCAGTCGGTAACACTTATTTAAAAAGTGAGATATGCATTATTTACTCTATCGACAAATTACAGTTAAAATTGAATGTTATGATGTTATGACTTATGATGTTATGAAGAGATGAATATTATCATATTACTCTATGACAAAGACTATGAGTTTGACCAGTGTCATCTAGGTATACTTGATTTAGAGACAAAATGACACTCAGTGAATCACACATATTTATGTGAGAACATGGACATTGGCATGTTGAAAAAATTATGAAAAACATCATTTATGCTAATTTGTTTTAATATTGTGCACATTTCCCTGTTTTTTTCCAATTTTCCAGGTTTATTCCGGTTTTTAACAAAATGTGAATCTTCTAGCTTCTCTTACCCGGTTTTATGTCTAAGAGAAGGAAATCCCCGAGAGAAAAACCAGGTTTATCCAATCTGTAGAGACCTCGTAACCAATGTTCCCTCCCTCTAAGCAAGCGATTTTCAAACCGGCTTAAGAAGTATTTGATAGTATATTTAATTGTACTTACACTATCGTATATGCTGGAGGCATTATATGATGCCTGTGATGATAAAGCAAGGGTGCGTAGGTTTTCATTTGGAAGATTGATTGTCATGTCTATGGTGTTAGAGTAACTGAAAAGTACATGAAAGTATGCTGTCAGGACAAAATTCATTATATGGCTTTTTATCCATGTCCGCTCCCGATATGGAGCATATGGCCTCCTAATGGAGGTATCTCAACATTTTTTTTCTACGATAACTGTCTGTTAGCAGGCTAAGGCTAGGACAGGACTAGTGGTTAGCTAACGGCTCTCGCTACACCCAACTATTTAAGGATCGGTGCCATAGGACCTGACATATGGCTCAAGGTGCTTTAACTAGGCTGACCATAATACTTGATAAAAAAGTGGGTTTACCGGAACATTGAATAAATGTGTTGAACATTTAATAAAATAAAAACTTCCTTTGCAAATATTTAGAAATTATTAGACATGATATTCAACAATATTTTTAGTCAAATGCTGAAAAAAATACAAAAATGATGAAGTGGAGGCAGACTCTTCATATTACCTTGCATTATATTATTCACATTATATTCACTGTAGAAAATATTCTCCATACAGTAGCAGAACTTTCAAGAAGGCAAGATAATATTCTACCAGATTATTTTCCCTAGCAATCAGGCAGGTCTCGGGAAGGTCAATGTTAAATTCAGATTATTTCAATTTTAATTTGAGATCATCAAAGACAAGGGTGTTTTTAATGTCTGCAATATTTCGTCAAATGGGCGAAATGTTCTTTTGTCAACACATTTTCAAAAAACGTTACAACACCAGTATATTAGAATAAAAAAATGAGATGTATGGTCAGTCTGGCTATAAGTGCTCCTAAAGTAGTAGAAGTCCCAAAGCAAAATAATTTCTAAGTGAGAATGATGATGCGACATCCGCTTTGACATACCAAAAGGATGGGAGCAATTTTATTGAAACAAAGCAGGTGGCCTGTAGCTGAGCGGTCGACGTCGCTGTCTTGGGCTTGAATTCCAGTATGGATACTTCATTTGATTTTTTAATTCATTGATGGACTTTTGCTCAACGTCATAGATGATGTCAAAACTGTTTCCCAATTATCCTTAAAACCGCGGATAGTAAGAAATATAAGCTAACTGGTAGTCCCATTCTAGGCTGATTCTTTATCTTTACTCTTTGAATAACAGAGGTTGAGCAGCATGGTAACAAGAAACTTTTCCAGATTGTGAATATTCAAAAAAGTAAATAGTATAAGCAGGAATTACTTAATTTAAGATTTCGACTGAAGGTGCTTGGTGGAATTTCAATATTAAATTTGAATCGTTCAAACTATGTACATTATTTAAACATAACTTACAGTTGTTCCTCATCCAAGTCCATTTCGTACCTTCCTTTCAAATCAAAAGAAGTGACGGTGTCATAATTTCCATTTGAATTATAGTTCATGTCAAACTGTTCATCTTCATAAAAATGGTAGTCACTCCAAAAGTAGTATTTCCATTTTTTGCTGACCAGGGACCCTGACACGGCGGTCTAAAAGTGTGGAATAGAGCAAAAATATTAAATGTGTATTGTATGCTGAAGTATGTGTGGTACAAGTAAATTTTATTTTAGTAATATGATGTATAGATATAGTATTTAGTATTATTTTTAACCTGTACACTTTAAATTCTGATATCAATATTCCTTTTAATTCAACATTTAATATTGGAATGCTTTTGTGATATCCAAAAAACAGGGCCTCACAATTGTATTGTGCATGGGGCCACTCAAGTGCCTAATTTGCAACCGGGCCTGTCATTTTGACTTGGGTGTGTATATACAAAAAACCTAATTCAAAATATTAGTAATATGAATGTGTAGCTCAGTTTCCGTTATTCTACTTATGTTATTGACTGTTTGAATGTTTTATAAGTATAACCAAAACAATATAATACTTAATATTTTTCTACAATACACACTTCAAATTTAAGTTGCTTTCTGTATTCTTCATTGCCGCTCATCATTTCTAAAAAGTATGCGGCACTTTCACCACTTTCTTTTACAAATTCAGTTTTGAGTGTTGCTGTTCCTGTATTGTATGATTCTTTGTAATCTATCAAATCCGCTTGAATCGTGAGCTTTCTGGGCAGTCCTGTTGCCCCGTCAATTCTCTGCAGCACCAATTCATACGTGTCGTTTACTTTCTAAAATTACAATATGAATATCGATATTATTTTATTTTATTAATTATTGAATTATTGGACTTTGCAAAATATGCTTAAAATCCTCATAACCAGAAATAATTATATAATAATATGGCAGGGAGGTAATGACAAATTCTAAGCCAGTGTTTTTCAACCTGTGGTCCGCAGACCGGCACCGGTCTGCAAGAGTTTATTGCCGGTCCCCGAATAGTCATAATTTGAGAACTGACTGTACGTAAATATGTGTATCTGGTTGACACTGGTCTGCGGATGTAAAAAGGTTGAATAACACTGTTCTAAGCTACTCTTGGAGGGTAACGGTCATTGTTATTTTCACCACCACCCGCCCGCCACGGCCATATGTTTGGTACAAGAGCAGTTGTACCAGCCAGGCAATAGTACTGCGCCAAAACGTCAAAGCCCAATGGTGGCAACATTGAAATATCACCCTCTCCCACACTCATACCCCAAAGCGGCACGGTCGCCGTGCCTCACACTTGTATGTGTAGATCTATCGGTAAGTTGCCCGCCATTACTGGGAGGGCATCAGTGCTTGTTGTCCTATTGACATATGTCATGCCAATCAGTGGTCATTGGTCAGAAAGAGGTTGAAAAAACCAGAATCAGGTTAAAGATTTATTAAGTTATTATTTTTACCATCCTTTACCCTTTGAGTGATGACAACTCAGTTACCGCTTTAGTTTGTCCATTTTAAATTAATATTATTTCTTTAGATGTTTGTGGGTGTCAATACAACCACATGCCCCCAGATAGACTCCATAAAGATCAAGGCCTGAATTGTGAAGTGAAGATTCTCTTTACAATTTTTGTAAAATTTTCAAAATAAAAAAATCAATTTCATAGTAAATGACTCGATACTCAAAGGAGTAAATGTATCGCTTTTCTGAAAGCATGGCAGGAGTTCGAAAATTGACGGAGGTTGGGAACTGATGACTTCAAGCAATAATTTTACCAACCAACTCTCTAATTTTATGTTCATTGAAGAGTGTTTTATAAGCATTTTTATGAGGATCCAGAAAGTCCAACTCAAAGTAGATCTTCTCATCAAATATGTCTCCAGATTTTTTCCCTAGCATTTTTAGCATGGCTTCTTTTTGGTGGAAGTAGAATGACGTTCTGTAACAAATGTTAAAGCATAGGTTATAAATATTTACGAATGTTTAGAACTGAACAACGATTAGAACTTATAGCAAAATATATTTGAGTGGAAGGGATTGCAATCAAAAACCTGACAACTAGCCTTCTAAGTATTTGTTTATTAAAGACATTCACTTCACTAGTAAGGAAAAGCTGCTGAAAAATTATCATTTTAGTGGATTGGGGGGATTAAAAGTCGGCGGTGACCCCTGCACGCACCATATGGCATATTCTTAGAAAAATAAAGTAAGTGTTGATCGAACTGATGTCAATTTGCATAGAATGCATGCGTTCTAATTGATTGGAATAAATGTGAACAAGTTTGATATAAATTTATTATGATGGGTATTATTTTGACATGTCATCCGATGAAAATTCCCATAATGCACGCATTTAACATTACACTATCTAACTCTGAAAAGGTTCTGTTTTTTTTTAATGAATCTACATATTTTCTTTTAAAATTCGAAATATCAGTCAAAATTTTAAATGCTCATTTACCAAATTACGGTTAAGTGCAATCAGAACATTTTCAAACTTAGTTAATGTTTTTATGAGTAAACAATTAATTTAACTTATAAAAATTACACCGTTTTCCCATATAGATACATAATAAATAAGCCTGCTTTGTTAACAAATCTGGATTTTGTTTGTTGATATTATGAAAAGAGATTTAGTAATCGAATTGTGCTAGCTCTTACCTGGATTCAAAGTAGTCGACAAACTCTTCATCAAATGAGTTACTTGACTCAATCTTGTAAAGTTGAGACTTGTCTCTCATGTAATCCGTGTACAACGTAAGCACTCCAGTAAAATTATTTTCATTCTTTGTACCGTTGAACTCAAACTGCAAAACTTTGTCCACCTATAAGGAATCGAAAAATTTCCGAAAGATATTAATTAATAGGAGATAATTTAAAATTTTCTCCGCCCAAAATAATACTTGGTAAAATAAGATCACAATCTTAATGCCGGCGAGTCCAGCTAGTATAGCTTGTTAACTCATAACTCAGAAAGAGAAGAATGCAGTGAACTGAAATTAGTCACAGGCATCTTTTTGGTGACAGAGTAGTCACCTGACTGAATTGATAAAACTATTTTCGAGAAGTATGACCTAAATAGAGAAAAGATCCTTTTTTATGAATGTGTAAAAACTTAATTAAAACTAATAAGAATTTTTGGTGCTCTCTGTCTAATTGATACACATTTCTATTTACTCAAGCATGTACATCATATGCTTTTAACACCTTAATATTTGTATATTTCCAACGAGGCACTCTGACAAAAGCGCCACAAGTGTCAAGCTCAAGTGTCAAGCTGAATGCGCCATAACAAAAGCGCCGACAGAAAATAAAATAAATGTAAACAAGTCTTTTTTTGTTTTTTGAATTGTTTATCAATAAAAACAATCTCACAATAATCAGTGAAATTTCAAATTAAGTAACGATGAAAATAAAAAAATGCCAATAATACATATTTAATTCAATGCATCTGCATAGACTTATACCTGAGTTTTCTAATGGAATGCCTGAAATATCCGATATCCGAAAAATTACAATAACGAGACGTAAAATTTACTTACCAAACATGGAATACAAATTATTTTATTTGTTCGCCAGCTCTGCTTTAAACAGTTTATAATTTATGATCCTGTTTATTTGTCCTGTGTATAAGTCCTAATACTTTTTTTAAAATAATTAATTACTTTTTTATGTCGTTATTTGTATTTTTTTTATTTAAAATATAATATCTCTAATTTGTTTTTATCGTAGTCGTTTATGTCGCGGCCCATTTGTTTCCGGAGCTTTTGTCGGGATACCCTCCAACAAACCTACACCTTACTAGTAAGCTTATGCATACATCTATAAAATTGATGAACAATGTAATGAATTTTAGGGCGATGGTCTAAATTTAGTTCATTCACTACTGGGGTCTGTGGTCTTCTCTATATATGTATAGATTAAGTAAAATATATATTTCTTACCTTTTCCATCTTAATGTTTATTTGTGATGTGAGTGATTCTTCAGTAAGTGCAGCTTTGCCTTTAACAGATACGTAATTGTTGATGAAAATGTTCACATCACAGTCCACGCCATCGGAGATTGGATTTTCGACAATGCCGAATCCAGTATCAAAGAAGATTTTAGATTTTGTGTAGACTTTTGCGGAAGCATTCAACAATTTATCGGTGCTTCTGTAAGCTGTCTCAAACCTAAAATAAAAACACAAAATTATTCCTATTATCATTTCACACTCCAACCTAAAGGGACGGGACTGATTTCGGTTTGAATGTATAGCTATTTATTATGCCTTAAAATTCCATCACACTTCCAATTCTAAAATAATGGGACATTGTGAAAGTGATTAGTTAACCATTAGTCCTGTCCTAGCCCTATCCTTCTATCCCTACTCACTTAAAAAAAAGGTTATGCAACTCGGCAACAAGTAGTTCTCGTAGAAAAAATCCCCTTGAGATACCGCAATTATAATGCCATATGCTCCACATTTGGAGCATTAATTTGTTTTTTCATTGGTGTATTCAAGTTCTTCTGGATAAAAATCAGTTAAAATGTTGTAATTTCGTTTTTACAATTGGGCTGGGGGGAGGGGGAGCATTGGATTATAATGTTGTAGTAATTTCGAAACCGTACTGATAAATTAATGTTTTCTGCTATTAACACATATAGGTCCGCAGATTTGCATACTAAAACATGCGCGGGAGCCGGCCGAATTTTGGGGAAATGGAACTTTTTTAGCGCTCACGTTTAAATTGCGATAACTATTTAACCGATTGATGTATATTTTTTTTCTTTCAGAAAAGCATTCGTATGGTTTTATACATATAAAAATATGATAAAATCAGTGTTTCTCAACCGAGGGTTTCATATAAAGAGTCTTAACAACTTAAAAATAAAGTTATTTAGTAAGAAATGGCTATAAAGAGTTGCAATAATATACACTAATTTAAAATAAAGTTACTGGTTACTAACCCCCCCCCCCCCCATCTCCTTCTTCTCAGCAACAACAACTATTTTAGTTTTTTTGAGATATTGTAAAACCGAAAATAAACATCTGTTCTATATCGTAAGGTTTTATTCGCAACTCTCAGATATTTTTAAATAATTCTTGTTATATTTCAATTATTTAATTATTTTTAATCTTTGAGAATCGTTTGTTTTTGTTAGAATGGTGCAGGTATATGCTATTAATGAATGGTGGCCATTCATATGTGTAATAATTATGAAGCATTAGGGTCACATTTTTTTCACAGCAGAGCCATAAACTTTACAGAAAAAATAGCTCCTTGTCAACAGCGTCTCGAAAAGGGCAATAAGAATTACATAATTTATTGCTATTGGCAAGCCAAACATATATTCAGTAAAAGCGGTGCTTTGTTCAAAGTAAAATAATGATTTCATTTCTTTGAATTTAGGGTTGACTTTCCAACAAGAATTAGTTGCAAAATGTCTACAAAAGAAAAAAAGGATACAGATGTAAAATGAATCTGAGACAATGGATCTGTGTTATATAATTATTGTCATGACTAATTTCACTTTCGTAAAAATCCCATAGAACAAACACTTATTTTTTTGTAAAGAATTGTGAAGCGGCCAAAGAAGCAATAAATAAACTTATCCGAAAATTTAGCCCATATTTATATACGTAAACGAAGCAAAAGATCTAACAAAAAAAGATGCATTTTTCCATGAAAATAATATTACACCAAACGTTAAACGTTATACAAAAAATATTATTTACTAGGTGATACTGTGGAATTACTTCTATATTTACGATTAAAAAAAAAATATTTTTAATATATTTGTTTGACATTATCAATTTCAATATCACTGGCAACCTTGATGTTAAATGTGAAGAAAAAAAATCATCACACAAAGTACCTTTTTTTGTGTAAACTTACACTCGGCAAAACGAACAGATATGTTCGCGCGGACTCCTGCGCACTGAAAGTGAGATGCACACATATGTTCGCCCGGACTCCTAAGTGTTAAAATATGTTCACAGATGTAACTGCTAATATATAAATAAATATTTAATTCTTCAAAACGAATCGAAACCGTGTGATATCACATCCATGGATAAAAAATCATAATACTTTATGTGTTTGATTAAATTTTACCCATTAAAATCAGAAATTGATTTAGTTCTTTCACTGCAAGTGCATGTTTAAGCCTCCTTAGCAACTGCCTTTTCAAATTTCGTCTTATATCTTCTTTGAATACCTTTAACTATTTTAATTGTGATTTTATATTATGTATGATACTAACATTTTCTTTTATATTTATCGGAGGGGTAAAATAAAACAATAGAAGTCATGATCCACGTAAATTACTACATGTAGGCGAATAAATACGGCTCGTACAATTGTATGTTACTTTCAATCCTTTCAACAAAAAAATATTTCAGTTCAAAAGCATTAGGCTAAATCAATTCAATCTCAACAATGATTAGTTTTGTCAGAGGTTTGGTATCTCGTATTACCAATTATTATTATTCCAAAAAATACTCACATTGTATCTTCTGTATCGGGTACTTTTAATGCAGCCATGATATAAAAGTCCTCGTCATCTTCTTCTTCAATATCCCTGATTTTGGCGGTTATTTCATATTTACCGCCCGGATGTACGGCCATATACATTTCATAGTGTGAGGTGATATTACTCTCAACCTTTTCTATAAAGAAAAGTTCGATGCCGTTGTCGTTTGATAGGAGCTTGAATAAAAATTACATTAAATTGTATACATTTGGTCAATTTTAACTTAATTAATTGTAAGTATCATTAAAGTTTTTCTTGACAAATGTCTCACGTCTCCTAAAAATTATGAGGAGAAGTACGGTTTCTATGGCTAAAAACAACGACCTGAATAATAATCAATTATACCTATTTTGCTCTATAACGTGTGCAATAAAATAGTGCTTCCCAACCTTTTTCGTTCCACGGCCCCCTAAATCTAAAAGAAACAATCCGCGGCCCTCCTCAGATTGTCACAGAAACTCGTTTTTTTTTTAGCTCACCTAGAAATTTGAAATCCTTGATTTGCTATACTTTTTCCCCAGAATCCAATTTCTATCCAATCCAATCCGGCGGCCCCCAATATGAGAAACACCGATTTGATAGACTTAAATATATAGATTTTTGTACTTTCTACTGAATTTCGCGGCCCCCGCAAGAAATCCTACGGCCCACAGGTTGGGAAGCACTGCAATAAAGTACCGGTAATATTTTATAAGTGAATTCTTCTCTGTTTATCAATAAACTTGACATATCCTTGATAATACAACACATTTCTTTTGCTTATCAAGTGGGAGAAGGGTCTACTGACCGACCCAACTCTGTAAAAAGATAACCATCGCATACCTTAATTTTTCCATACTGCTCATTTTCTTTTGCTTGTTTGTCATCAAAGTCAAGTTCAAAAACCGTCTTCTGAGTTAGAAATTGTGCATCAATGAAAATTCTTTGTTTTTTATCTTCAATGTAATCAATGTCAGTCGTATAATCAAGGTTCAAGGCTGGATAAGATACTGAAAGTAAAATTTCAAAGTAATGACGCTGTATAATTTTCTATCATTGAAAAAAAAATGACAGAAGGAAAGGAGTCATGTCACAGAGCCCAACACGTCACAAATATAATTGTACAATAAAAGTCTTTAAGGCTTGGACCGCGGGCTTCTTCCGGAATCGGGCAGGTAAGGACGATTAAGACGTATGAATATTAAACCTCATTAAATTGTTTTTTTTCTAAGCTACTACTTGGTTCACTTAACCTCTCAGGGGCTCATATATTATTGTAAATTTAAAACATTGGTTTTTTCTTATTTTTTAAATATACGGTTCGGGTAACAAGTGTGGTATTAAGGCTTGGATCCAGGCCAGGTTAGGCCTATTTTTATCTTAACTTATTCCTTTCACACTGAGAAGCTGTAATTATATGTAAGATTAATTCAAACAAAATGAAATAACAAAAAATGTATTGCGTGAGATTTGTCATCTTAGTTTGTTTTGTTTAGAGACGTATTTTGACTATAAATAAAAGAATAAATGTGTGTTCATATCGCTGCACATGTAACATATTTAGGGAATAGTGAGCTTATTTAAGGTTTTGAATTACTGTCCTAAAAGAGAACAATATTTTGATGGTTCACTTACGTTTGTTCCTTGTAGTAAAATTTTCATCATCATCGCTTAGAGTAGATTTTGAAGAGAAATTCAGCATATTGTGGATAGAATTTAAATCCTGTCCACTTACGAAGCTCATCTTTCCTTCAAATATTTGAGGATCTGACTACAAACAAAACGTTGATAATATTATTTTTTTAATCCATTTTTCCTTCTAATATGGATATAATACATGGCCTCCTAATGAAGGTATCTCAAAGGAGATTTTTTCTTCAAGAATTGTTTGTTACCGAGTTGCTCAACCTTTCTTTTTCAAAGAGAGTAGGTATGAAAGGATAAGACTAGGACAGGACTAGTGGTAAGCTAATTGCTCTCGCTATGCCTGTTTTTAGGATAGGATAGGTGGGAAGAAATTTAAGACAATCGCATACATCCATGCCTTTTGAACAGAAATCCATAAATATTTTTTTTAGTGAATTTATAAAAACTCTCCATACTGAGATTCAAAACCGAAGCCAAGAACACCGACAACTCAACAACGCATCCGGCAGTTTACGTTAATATTATTCACAGATAACACTTTACGATTCAAATCAGGGTATCCAATCTCGGATTCTTTTGGTGATCCTGGGATTTTGGGATTCACAATTGGTCAATCCCGGGATTAATTATTTATTATGATTTCATGTTTTAATTTTTTTAATAACCACTTACATTTGTGTCAATCAGAATATTGTGGGTGTAGGCAAAATTCATCTTGGGGGTTTTGGTACTCTTGAATTCTACTGAAGCTTCTTCGACTCCATTATCACCATGAAACACTCTTCCAAGAGAAGATAATGTGTAGTTAGAATACATCATCTTAATGTCCCAATCAAATTGGTCTTTTTGTAATCGATCCCAGCCACTGAAAGTGTACACCTCTTTCCCCTTCTGAAGAGTTAAGCCGTCGAGTAAGAACTTCATGCCTGTGTCTTTTCTCTCAACATTTACATCGCCTGGTAAAAATTAAAAATAATGTAGTGTAACACTTGCTATCCCACAATGATGAATAGAAAGAAAAATATTAAACATCTATAACAATTATTTTTTAAAAAAAATCTTAAAGTGAACAAGCTTCATAAAAAAATGGTAAAATGTTTGTAAAATTGATACATTGTGTTTTTCAATGAACTCCTCTGTGACTATAAACTCACCTAAGGGCATAAATAATCTTCTGCATTAACCTAGTGAGCCTTAAAATATCATCTTAAAGTGCCAATAAAATTGACACCCGTCAACCACTCACTGTTGGGTTTTTGATTGATGTAATTACACAAATCATCAGAAATGGATTAATCTAATTACTATATACACTACTTAGGTATAGTTTTTAGAATTATAAAAATAAATTATGTTTGATAGAAACTAAGTAATTGCCCACATGCTGAGCATTTGATTATATTTATTTCTTTATAAACAGGTATTAAATATTTTTTTCTGAAATTCTTTCAATCTCTCACTAAATTAACCCATTGACACCAGTTCTGAAAAAGTATTTTTGGTCAACTTAGTCTTATGAATAATTATCTTATTTATGATGTTTATAAATAAAAGCTATGCATGCTCATAGTTTGATTGTTCAAGTAATTGAGTAATGCAGTTTTATATAAAGAGAATGATAATTATCAGTGGTGGTTCTAGGTACTGGGCTAGGTGGGCTAAGCCCGACCTGCTTTTTTCACCCAAAACTTTAGATGGCTGAAAAAAAATGAACAGCAATTCGGCCGCTGAACAAAATAAATACATTTACAAGCGTAACTAACCTTTCCAAAATTAATACAATATCTTTGTTTTGATTTTCCTCTGTCAGTATAAGACAATGCCATGTCTACCTACAATAATACTCTCGATTGTGTTTTGTATTACAATTTTAAGCCGAGCCGGCATAAACAAAAGCAATAACTCTATACACACTTCGTAGAGAACAGGCAACGTGATGTCAGTCTGGCGACACCTAGGTATTAATAATGATACTCTCTGGGTTGGGCTGTTTATGTTTTAGTCCGAGTTCTTTCTTTACACTGGGGCGCAATCAAGCACGATTAGATTTTTTTGTATTTGTATTTATGGAAACATCATTTAAACCCACACGACTGTGCTTCAAAGTATCAGGCTACTGTCATTTGTTGGGGCTATATCGAATCAGCCCATGCCCCATACATTCAAACACAAATACCAATATCGTTGTATTGTATGAAAGTGACAGGTATTTTCTCTCAGTGACAGCTCTGTATTGCTTTTTGTTCTGGTTAGTTCACTTTGAAAGATACGAATTTAAGGTTCAGTATTATTATTCTATTATTTCTTACTTACATTAGCATTGATTTTATTATATAATAATTTATGCTTTGCAGTAGTGTCGTAGTATTTGTTAATTTGCTTGTAGATTCATGTATAAGGTGAAGTGGAAACATACACAATTTTGTAAATAGTATACAATGCTAAACTTTTCGCTAGCCCACCCAAGATTTTAGTTCAGGAACCGCCACTGATAATTATTGGCGATTACAACATTTGAATCGGGTAGGACTCAATGTGGTTACTTTCAGACAAACAACTATAAGCCCCTATATGTGTGATCTCTATGATGGTGTATAATGAAATAGTTATTGAATTGCCTATTTTTAAATATTGTCTAAGTAATGATCCTTACCATCGAGCGAGATTGTGTCCATTTCATGACCAGAGAAATCCATGATTGGCTTTAAAACCATACTAAAAGGATCACTGTTTACAATGAATGTTCCAATTTTGCCATTGTATGTTTTTTTATCACAGGCTACTTTCAGGGCAAAACTTTTTTCATTATCAACCATTACGCTTGAGAACAATGCTTCCCTCTTCTTTGTCGGGGAGTCCAGTGTTGCCGTTAATGAATAAGATGTTTTATCAAATACGAGTTCGGCTCGTGCAGCTACTTTTCGGGAATGACTGTCTCCTGAAGAAAAATACTTTATTGATTATTACTCTAAAAATAATAAATATTTCTAATACAATCTTTCTTTAAGTATTGATAATATTATCCACATTGTGTGTGTGATGTTTATTTAATTTAGTGACAGCTTTTTACCTATTTTAAAGTTTAAGTCAAAAGCTTAATTAAAAAAATATTATCACATGAAAAACATTTTGAGACAAGGTTCAATGTTTTAAATACCTTTCAGGGTGAATTTATATTGGTATCATAAACATTGCATACTATATATACTGCTTTATTTTGTCCTCACCTGAGGCATCAAATACCAATTCCATAAAATCTTTATTTCCGTCGCTGCCCTTCATTCCGTACAATCTTAAACCTTTAAGGTCAACCTTTTTCAAATAAAGTTGGTATTTGAATTGGCTGTTCAGAAGGATCTTTGAATCACTGAAATTTTTGAAACCCATCTCGTAGTTTTCTGGATGTGCCATTTCTGAGCACATTTCCAATCCGAACGACTCTACGTATTCATCGCTACAATTTGCCTTCAGTGTAACCCTAAAATAGACAACATAACTTTTAGAAGAAATTTCAACAATTGATTGCAAGCTTTTTATATTCCTGTGCTTTTACTTACATTTTTGTATTGAATTTCAGTTCTTTATTGATATCTTTGCTCCCCCTCGCTTTGGTGAAGAAGGATACATCATTGGAAACGGACACGATTTCTTGTTTCTCTAGTGGTAGACCGACGTTGATGTCGAAGCCTTTTCCGTTATTCAAGAGCTGAAAAATTTAAGATACCGATAATGAGTGAGTAATTATATATATTTTGAATTAGAAGCTGTCCATAAATCTTGATGCAATATTTTACCTAACATTTAAAAAAATATTAATTTTATGAAAGTATTATTAAAAAAGATGTTCAGTGGAACCCCAATTTTACGTTTTTCAAGGGACCGAAAAAAATACGGGAAACTGATAATGCGGGAAAGCTAAAAATAATAATAAAACAATCACAGTCATTTTTTAAAAAAAGTCCTTTATGCTCAGTTGCTTCTTTGTAGTTTGACACTTGAATTTTAGCAAAGGCACGCCATAAATATCTCGTGGTTCGTATTCTTCAACGATCTCATGTAATCTCGCTATCCATGCTGCGTTCGTGTCATGGTCTACATCAGCGCTCTCGCCTGCTAGTTTTTTTTTTATATAGAAGACCATGCCGATCTTCAAACCTATTGATCCATCCGTTCGATGCAGAGAAAAATTAAATACCTTTTTTTTCGGCTATTTGCAAAGCTTTTTCTCTGAGTATGATTCCATCAGTAGGTGTATTTTCAGCTCGCGCTTGCTGGTACCACGCGTGAAAAATCTCCTCAAGCTCATTTAAAGTAGAACTCTTAGCGGACTTTCTTTTCTTCGCTGATTTGCCGCACTTTTCGATTGATTTGCCCTTTGCATTTGAAGTTGGATTGTTTTCAACGTCTAGAATTATTTTGATCTTCTCCGCGAGAGCTCTAGTTTTTTTCACGTGGCGCATTTTAATCCGAATTAGAATCTGATTCGAGGCAAAACTATAGGCATTAGAGGTGTTGAAATTCAGCGAGACTAATGAATAATGTGTACAGGAGCTCAGTAAGTGAGTCATCAACGAAAGCATTATGAGAAATCATAAAAAAACAATTCTACGGCGCCTGCACATTATTAGTCTCATTTTTTTTCACAAAAATTTTTGTATGGGTCGATATAATGAGAAGTCATTATAAACAATTCAACGATGCCTGCAAACTTGCAGACTCGTTTTTTTTTAAAAAAAATCTATGAGTCGATCGTGTTTCTGAGCGAAATGAGAAATATATATTCAAAAAAAACGTTCAATCGAGATAATGTTTGTGAAGGGACCATAATATTTAGATGACAATATAGTATAATCGGGGAACGATTAATGCAGGACTATTTAACATTGTTCTTATGTTTGGCCGGGACTATAATAAATGAACGATCCATGCGGGAAAACGAACAATGAGAGAACGGTAGATCGGGGTTCCACTGAATTTGTTTTATTTGGATTTATGTCATCATATTAACAACCAGCCTTCTCCTTCTCACCTTCCTTACAAATTGTCACACTTTTGACCTTGTGACTTTGACTATAATCAACAGATATGTTGTTATTTTTTAGTATAGTTCATGTGAGATATTATTTATGTGCTGATATGGAATGACAGTTGCCACATTTCTGATTTAAGTTTCAAAAAAACTTAATATTTCTTATGTTCCCAAAATTATTTACTAACAAAGATATTTACTTTAGCGGTCACTCGGATGCCGGTTGATGTATGCAGTGAGCTGAAAACCTTCAGTCCAGTGGAAAAGACATCTGCGTCAACTTCTAATTTTGTGGTAATGTCGACACTTGCACTGAAATATAAAATTTGTTTGAATAAAAATGGTCATGATGAATTCAACATTAAACTGTTTTTTCGGGGCAAGTTGGATAGAAAGTATATTGAATTTGTAGGCACGACCCTCAAGACTGCAATCATGCTCTGTGGAATTGCCCTCAGATAAATGTCAAACAGGCACAGCTGCTTGTCACGGAACCTCCCCCCCCCCATGCCTGATGATTTCATCCAAGTTCATCTTTAGGGCATTTGAAAAAAGTGCACCATCATATGAGTAAGTCTTGATATTTATTTAGATTTAGCACATAGTATATTAATCTACATAGGTAGGGTAATATACTACGACAGACAGGAATGGAAATGACTTATAAATTAATCCCATGTTCCACATTGGATCAATAGTGTGAGGAGTATCCATTTTGTTTTATTCCGAGGTTATTGGACTTCAAATAGCAGCTGTGAAATCAGCGGTTGATTATGTATAATTGGTGTCATTAACTTGTTTTTAATTTCTAAAATAATGATCCCGTTAAACCTGAAGAATTCACTGAAAGCAGATATGGTCAATTTATATCTAAAAGATTTTACTTGAATGGTTACTTTAACGAAAAGACAGTCAAACGATTACAAAACAGTTTTGGTAGAAACATACTCAACATATCGACTGTGGAAAGGAAAAAGGACGTAACCCACACATGTCAAATTTTACAGGAGGTCCAAAAAACGTGTTTTGATGATTTTGGGCCACATACAAATTATGAATTATACACAAACTTGAAGTGCACAGAGACTTCTAGATTGGTGTTTAATTGACATAATCTAATATTAATTAAAGAAATTGTCTGGAGAAAACTTTTATTTCAGTCTTTTTTCTTGGTTTTAACTTTTTACAAGGTCATCTTTTTCAAACTTAAAAGCCAAATTTAGATTCTAATACGGCATTTGCAGCTTGCATCCTTTTGATATAACGTGTATTAGAATTGGTGTATTGTGATTATCGAAAAAAATCTGTTTTGAAAAAACTGTGGGTTACGTCCTTTTTCCTTTCCACAGTCGATATTAATATGAATTATTAAAATTATGAACTTAATATTACCTCGGTACAAGTTCAACATCAATCTTCGAGTTGAGCACATCGCTAAAGATTTGTCTCAAATCAATACTGCCTCCGAAACTCAGCTTTCCAGTTGAAGCCCCTTCGGCAGAGATCCTGACAGCCACACCTGCTGATGTAGGGTACACTATTTGTGTGTCTAGCAACAGCATATGTGAACGGACTTCGTGCTGAAATTTTAATTCAATGTGTTATATTGTATTATCTATAGAATGATAAATAATTATACATTATCATTTGACATGTCCCAATTAATTGATATATTTATAACTTTTACATTTGATCATCTTTAAAAATGTATTTTATTTATTTAATGTTTTAAAGCAGGGGTCTCCAAAAATTAGGTATTTTTGGGTGCATTAGTGTGTGTTGATGTATATTGGTGTATGTTTGCGTAAAAATCTACCGTAAAGGTCTGATAAAATGTGTCTATTTGAATTACTAATAACTCACAGAAAATTTCTCTGCTCCGTCGATTCCGCCCTCCACGAAATCAAAAACTCTGTCGATGAGTGACTCCATTGAGAAATGTTGATCATCTCCAAGTGACAAAAATACGGATTCTGATCCAAACAAATTGACGAATACGTCAATATCCAGATTTCCTCTGTAGCTTGCAATATCTGTCTTCAGCTAAAAATAAAACAAATGTAACATTATATTCGCTATGAATTTACAGTCCTTACACCAGGTGGGTCTTGTAGCCCAGCTTATAAGCGCTTTAATATTTTCAAATGATTGTCAAGGGTGTATCGGGAGCAATTATTCAAGACTTGGGTAAAATGCACTTCACTTGAAGTAAAAATGTAAGGCACAAGTTGCAATTGTCGTTAAGTTATTGAATATAATGTAATTTTCCCTCATAGCCTTTGTGAGTCAGAAGATTTCTCCTCTTTAATAGACAATCAACATTTTCAGATGATTTATAAATACAACTATGAAAATTTTAAATCTTTATAGATTGTGCACATAGTAAATAATCATACATTCAATTTTTCAAAGAGAACTTACTTTTTCAGCCAATGCGGCTATTTCTTGTTGAACATCTCTCTTAGTCTTGTGACCGCTCTTTTTTAGCCTGTTTTGAATCTTTTCATGCATGCTATTGGTAGTCTTTTTCATATCATCATAGGTCTTTTGAGGAGTGTTAGTCCAGAATATTCCTTGTGGTCCAAAATACTCTTCGATGACTCGGTCTAGATTGCCTTGGCGTACGCCGATCTGTTAGATATTAAATAATTTATTGTATTAATATTTTATGAATATTTGCAGCATATGATGCATTTCAATGGAATTGAAGATATCTGTAGCAATTAGGTCTACTCACCTCAATCAAGTTAACATTCCTTCCGAAAACTTCTGCCGTCAGATTTAGATTGACCGACCGCGGCAAGAAAGAGTTTTGAGAGTAGATAATGTTAGATCCTAACAAAGAAGTCATTCCTAAATTTTGATTGGCGTAGCGAAATTTGTATGCTTGAGAATATCTCCTGAAATTAAATTAAAAAAATGGGAGATTACAACAGGGCTTGGGTAAATTCCTAATATAATTAATTTTGATATTCAATACAATCTTTGTTAATTGTCATTATGTATTACAATTACCTCGGGTCTAGTGGGAATTTGTTTTTAAATTTGAAATTCTCGAAAAGGTCCCTCATCATTAGATTTTCTAGATTATTTGATATTTTAATGTTCTTGATAGAGGATGTGATGAATGAGCAAACTTGGTAGTTGGGTTCTTTAGAGCCCAATATTTCTTGTGCAGTGAGCAGAAGTTTTCGAGTAGGACATATGGTCAATGCCAAATATGCTTTAATTCTAAGCTCAGAGTCTTCGTTTCGGTCTTCTAAAATGGTGTATGCTGCACTTATCAACTGGAATAAATATCAAAGACCACAATAAGAAATCATGTCCTGAAAAAAATCCGTAGTGATTTGGGATTTTTAAGTGAAAAAATTATCAACATATATTAAATGAACACGATACCTATGCGAAACAATCATTCGTTTTATTCAATAGTTTCACATACTAATTATATCATAATGATAATATTTAGTGGAGATCATTATTGAACAATATACATATGAGAGGAAAGTATATTTTAAACCAAACCGTATACACAGCTAAAAATATGAAATACCTTTAAGCTATCCCTGAAAAAAAAAATTATCTTCTTCAACATTATAAGCGATCATATCTATAATATTATAAATAGTACAATCAAAAAGTTAACATGGTAGGTATAATATATTATTGTTAAAAATGACGGCCTGTGTTAACAGCTAGGCCGGTGCGAATTGATTGATTCTTATTGGAATTCTGGGGAGGCACTGCCCAAGTAAACCTAAAAATTCTCAAATAAATCGTGTGGATGGCGCGATTCATACCTAGCGAGACGACCCAAGCATTGGCTTTGTGATACAGTATTGGGGTGAACAATTTAAAAATTGCCTGCATTAAAATATTGCCTAATAATACATTCTCGAAGAGTGTTAATTGGTTACCGATTTCTAAAATATTTATTATAGACAATAAATACATGAAAAATTTAAAACGAGTGAATGGTATAAATGTTATGTTTGAATATATATTTCATTAAATATATCCGCCCCTGCATATACAAGGGGTGCATCGAGTAAATAAAATTGGTTTAAAAATGAGTAATAAAATTTAATCATTTTGTAATGTAAATGTCATTTGTAGTATCATTATGGTTTGCTTGTTTTCTATCCTCCCCTCTTTGCTTCCCGTTTTTTTTTTAATAATATATCATATAAGGTGCTTGATGGAAATTCAACGTTAATTTAGAATTATCATGTTAGAATATTAAAAATAAAATCATTCATACTTAAACAAACTTTGTGAAAGTAGGATTGTCTGGGGATGCCTCCGAAAGAGGCGAACCACCTGTAGCAGTTAGTATCACAATACGTAGAATAATCTAAGTTATTTTAAATTGTATATTTTCCCTTAATAATTTAATTATTTATTATCCCTTAATAATTGTATATTATCCCTTACTGCTTTTTCTAAATCTATTAACGTTGATTTCTTACTATTGATTATAGTAAGTTTGCTTCTATTTCTTTTTCTATGCATATAAAGACAGGTTGCGAAATAAAAATCACAACTGCCGCTACATACCTCATCATCACACGAATCAGCAGAGAAAGCTTCAATAGCAGCTACTCTGACTCTCATAGAAACTGTCTTGTCTGATGCGCACTTGGTGAGAGTACTAACAGTGTTCTCTCGGACATAGTTCATGTTTTTTAAGGCTTTTAAGATGAAGATTACCTGAAATAACAGTACAAACATTGATTACTTACAGATTAAAAACTTTATAATATATTTAAGATGTTTGCTTGGATGATTGGAAATGTAACTACAACCCAAAATTTCAAAACAAAATAGTTTTTTTGACTGGACATTTGGGAATATTCTTCCAGACTATTTTTTAAATTCTATGTACAATCTGAATGTTGTAAATTTGTATAATTTTAAGTACCCTGTCTTCGTTTTCTTTATTCGAGACTTTGCAGTCATCCAATTTAGCAATCAGCTTGCCAGAGAGCTCGGCAATATCCTTATTATTGGTGCAATTGTTTTCATTACAGTACGCTGCAGTCACAGCACCGATTCCAAGGTAAATTTCATTGGGTAAATCTGTGGCTTCCATCAACCCCTGAAGAAGATAGATCATATAATTATATCAAAATACATTGTGCGAAAATTGTGTTTTGAGATTAAAAACTTCTAACATAGAATTATAAAAAAGAAGTTTACAAAGTATACACAACTAAATGAACAATTTTACTTGCAGCCTAGGCTTTAGTAGAAGGTATACGCTGTATAAACCGTGCTGTTTTCATAGAAAAATTTATTATATACCTCTTGGCTAAATCAAAATATTTTACAGTAAATTTTAATATTTATTATCTTAATCTTAATATTATTAAAGTAATATTATTAAGGTTTATGATTCTTTTATGCATTTATTTATGATTATCCATGATAATGTACAGTAACAGTCCATACAGAATGTGAGTACATGTTTATCTTTAGAATAAAGTATTATCAGTACATTTGACAAATTTACAACAACAGCTCTGAGTGTATCACTAAAATATGCACTAAAGCACCTAATGTTAGAAGAAACAAATTCGTGCACTTACAGCAGCAGCCTTCACCGATTCTATAGAAGCATGTCTCACATAGGCTAATGACGAGAGGGCTAATCGCTTTTGCAGCGGAGTGATTTCGTTGTTTTTGAGAAGTTGCAATGTCACTTCGATAGAATCCCCACTTCCTGTGCGGAAGAGAGCGTCGAGGAATACTTTCCTGTGGATGAATAAAAATCATTAATAAAAATGAGGGATGAGGCCTCATTTTTGACATTGAACTTAAAAAAAAAAGATAATCTGCTCATAATATATCAAAATATTCCTCAAATAAACACTGTTTTATATATTTTTTTCCATTTTACTACACATACAGCACAAATAAGTCTTTGGAATATAAATAAGCGTAGGTTAGATCTTCATACAAAGGTAAAACCTTAAGATGGTAAAAAGTGAAAAACATCAGCTAAGCTAGAAAAATAATTTGAAAATCATAAGAGAAGGACCACACTTTCTTCTTTGGCCATGTTTGCTCCCTATGTGGAGCATATGGCCAAAGAAGGCAACTCCATGTTTCCCTGTCTCCCGCCAATAGCTTTGCTTCCTCCCATGACATGCCAGCATCCCTCAGTTCCACCGAGTACATCCTATGGATAGTACCCGACGGACGTCCAGGACGCCGGAATCCCACCGGTCGAAAGAAGAGGTAGGCAGGATTGAGGCTTTCCGGAGGCATCCGCAGCACGTGACCTAGCCAGTTCCAACGTCTCTCCATAACCACTGACGTGACGGGACGCTGTCTTGTACGTTCCCTTATCTCTGAATTCCTCACAAAAATTTGGTGGTCAATGGCTGGGGGTTCCACGTGGGCATGTCAATGCCAGTTGACGCGCCTACGCTAAAATGGTGGGAAATGCCACACACCAGCAAGTCCCATCTGCTGGCTTCCCCGTGGCGTCCATCGGGCATTGCAACAATGTTGTAGCTAACAGCAGGGGTCGCAAGGCGAATGTCCGGCGCCTCAAAACTGGACCACTGGCTAAGAGAAGGAAATCCCCGACAGAAAAACCAGGGTTGAGCCGACCCTTAGAGCCCTTGTGACCCAGGCCTCGGGAGCGTAGGGTTAATCACCCTGCATCCTTAAACTCAACGCCGATTAGAACACCGCCACAAGCGCCTCGGACACCCGGAAGCCAAAATAGACAACCCAGCACAACCATGGACCGAGAAGAGAAAATCCTCTCCAACAAATACATTATGCATATTGGTGCGTACAACGTTCGTACCATGCGCACTTCTGAAAAGGACCTGCATGCTCCCCGTATCTTGCGAAAGTATGGCCTTGACAACTTAGGACTGAGCGAGATACGCTGGAAAGGCGCAGGAAAGAAGCTGTTGGAGGGGTGCACGTTGATCTTTTCTGGCCAGAGTCAATATCATCGCCAGGGGGTGGCAATACTGATGTCTGGGAGAGCCGCCCGTTGCCTTTTGAAATGGGAACCGATCTCTGAGAGATTGATACGTGCCACCTTCAGGACTAATGACAGCTCTGTGACTGTCTTTCAGTGCTATGCCCCCACTGAGGACGCCAACGAGCAAGCAAAGGACGCCTTCTACGACTCCCTTCACGCGGCAGTTGCAGCAATCCCCCGTAGGGATCGCGTGATAGTAATGGGGGATTGTAATTCACAAGTAGGGGCTGATCCGGCTTTCGAGCCCTCAGTGATGGGATGGCATGGTATGGGCACCGCAAACGACAATGGTGGGAGACTGATTAAATTCGCTATCACGAATGAGCTCACCATTGGCGGAACTATCTTCCCGCATAAAGACATCCATAAAAATACACATGGACCTCTCCTGATGGTCGCACAAAGACGCAGATTGACCATCTTCTTTACTGCACGAAACATAGAAAAGAACTTCTCGATGTTCACACATATCGAGGTGCCGACATTTATAGCGACCACGAACAAGTAGTTCGTGGCAAAATCCGCCTGAAACTAAGTCGCATAGCTCAAAATCCAGCGTGGAAAAAGTTCGACATCGAGAAGCTTGACAACGTGAATACGAGGCTAAAATTCGAGATTGCCGTAAGGAAGGAAATAAATCGTGTCTCTGTGCGACCTATATCCGGGTCCGATCGCATCGAGGCGGACTGGTGCTGTATCAAGCGTGCTATTGCATCATCAGCCGAAAATGTTCTCGGATTCCGGAGGGAGGGGCAATCAAAATGGATATCCGAAAATACGTGGAGGAGAATTGAAGAGCGGGCCAGGCTAAAAGCACTGAAGGACAGTGAAGCTGACCCTGAAAAATTTGAAGAACGCGCTGATTATCGTAATCAGGACAAGGTTGTCAAGAAGTCTGCGCGACTTGACAAGCGCCAATTCTTGGATCGGCAAATTGAGACAGCTGAGGTGGCGGCCCGCAGAAATGATACCAAGAAGTTATTTAAAATCACGCGCGAGGTCTGCGGAAAGCAACCACCGACTCCCGGGCCCATTCGCGGCCCTGACGGAGCAATAGAGTCAAACGCAGAAAGCATTAAAAAGATTTGGAAGGATCATTTCTGCGAGGTGCTGAACCGACCGCCCCCCCAGGATCCTTTTGACGTAACTGAAGAGGCTACATCTATGGACCTCCCCCAAGTGTCCGGTATTTCAGACCGTACGCCCACACATGCCGAAATCATCTTGGCAGTGAAGAGGCTTAAATACGGCAAAGCACCGGGTGGCGACGGAATACATTCGGAATTTCTGAAATGTGGTCTTAACGCCGTCTTACATCCTCTCTATCACCTGATGGCCAGGGTGTGGGACGGTGAGCGTTGTCCTAGGGACTGAGTGGACGGTGAGGTGTTAGCACTCCACAAAAAAGGTGATCCCCTCAGCTGTAACAATTACCGAGGTATAACTCTTCTCAGTATTCCTGGGAAGGTAATGGCACACATTCTCTTGGCGAGAATAAGAGGTCCCATTATGAAAATACTTAGGAAAAATCAAGCGGGCTTCCTCCCTGGAATACACAATCTTCGATGTCTCCTCCAGCAGAGCAATGAATTTGACAGTGCTCTTGCTTGTTGTTTCGTCGACTATGAGAAGGCATTTGATAGTCCACACAGACCCTCTTTGTGGAGGATACTGGATGCCTACGGGATTCCGACAAAGATTGTGGCCATTATCAAATCCCTACATGAGAATAGTACATGTTGTGTGAGAATCGGTGACTCAAATACCGAATGGTTCGGGGTCACAACCGGAGTGAGACAGGGGTGCGTTCTTGCACCGTTCCTGTTTATTATTATCTTTGAATTCATACTTCGAAGGTCAATTCTGCCTATTCGAGGTGTAGCTGTTGGTCCCGGTCTGAAGCTGTGTGACCTTGAATATGCCGATGATGCTGACATATTCGATAAATCCATTGAGGGCATCCAGGAGACTATTGATGGGTTGGGAACTAACTCAGGTCGCATTGGTCTAAAAATTAATACTAGTAAGACCAATGTGATGTGTAACCAAACCTGTCATGACTCTGATAGGACCCTTACCAGCGCGGGACAGATCATCGAGAGGGTTGACAGCTTCAGATACCTCAGCGTACATATCCCCGAAGACGGTAGTACAAAAAACGAGCTCGCCATTCGTTTAGGAATGGCTGGAGCCACATTCAACTCAATGCGGACTGTCTGGGACACACAGCTGTACTCGATTAAAACCAAATGCCACTTGTTCAACGCTTGCATTCTGCCGCTAATGCTTTACGGTTGCGAATCATGGCACCTGGCGAAGACTCAGAAAAACCGTATACTGAGCATAGAGAACAGATGCTTGCGTCGGATAATGGGGGTGAGGTGGTTTGATTTTGTGAGGAATTCAGAGATAAGGGAGCGTACACTTTCAGTAGAATATTTTATGACAGCTCTATCAGTTCAGTGGTTATCTAGAGTCACCTAAAGAAATTATAAATATTAGAAGACTCTGCGATCTGCCTCTCTCCGAACTTTTGTATCTTAACCATATCCATGGAAATCAGATATTGATTCGAAAATTATTATTTTCAGAAGACACAATGCTGTAATTTTTGGTTGTCGAGTTTTTGAATTGTTATTTTCAGGTTTCATTCTCAAGGATTAAACTAGATCGATGAGAATGATAAACCTTTTATTATCACCAAATTTAATATGTTACATATATGAAAGTTTACCAAATACTTGTGACAATTATTTCAGTTTGTAAATATAAAATCTTTTCACCGATACTCACTTTGCCAAGACCTTGTTTGTGTATTTATCAGTTGCATCAATTCGAGCATACGCTTTCTGGATATATTCTTTTGTGGAAAATCTCAAAACCTATAAATAAATAAATATTATAATATGGTCTCTGAATGCGTTAATAGAACATAATATGCTTTTCTGTGATGACATAAAGTTTTCATTCGATACATAGAATATGATTATTGATATTACTTCAATTCTGATTCAGCGTTTAAAAACAGAATAACGTGTTCAATAGATTCAAAACTTTACAAACGATATGACACATGCTATTCATGAAGAAACTGCACTAGAATTGATAATAATACTCACTCTGATGAGACCATTGAAGAATGAAGCTGACTTTAACTGTACGTGTCCTTCCAAATATTTTGTAGCAGTGGCTAGCGCTTCCTCAATTTTGGCCAAGTCGCTGTATTCTTTTTCTTTGGGATTCTCATATATTATTGATTTCGGTGTAACGCAATTGTCTGAAAACAATACTTAAGTTGAAAAAATATATTTTTTGTTGGTGGAATTTGCATTGAATTTCATATTAATTGTATAAATGTTTTAATTTTGTTTACTGGCCACAGCATACAGGGTAATTTGGGCATATTAAATAAAAGATTTTCCAGCTGAGACAAGCCATTGATGATTATTATACTGTTATTTTGTAATGTTTTGATTGAGCCCCTGAGAGTGAAGTGTTATTTTAGGAAAACATGAGTTAGAAGCCTTATAATGTTCTAGATGTCTTAAAGTATCTTAAAAGTGAAGTGAGCTCAGTTAATTCCACGTAGACGTGGGTGAGTTCCGACGAATATTAAAGTAGAGTTCGTCGGAGCTTACCCAGTTGACTTCCTTACCATTTTTTCTACTGCTTTTAATATTAAATTGTACATTTTTTTTTCTTCATTGTAAAAGTTTTAAATTTATAATTTGTCAACCTTGTGCAATGTTAATTAAATAAATAAATGATAAATAAATACACACAACAATAGTATTGTCTCCATAAAATAAAAATAAACAATCCACCAAAACACTAATCAAAGAAACGGTTGTACTTGTCCAATGGAAAACTTTAACCATTTTACTAGTTGGCTCACTTCACTTCTTGAGAGCTCAATTAATATTCATTGCTTAAATTTTTTATAACAATGGACAGTAAGTACAATCATAAATGGCCACACAAGTTTGAAAATCTCTAGCACTGCCGTCTTGTATAATATATTACACCCAATCCTTTTTTTATATGATTTATTTTCGGGCGATTTTTTTGGACGGTACCGTTACGATTTTTTATACATTTGCGATACTTTTTTAGGCGGATTTGGAACTGATTTATCAAATTATATGAAAATTAGTTTTTTTACGCGTCACTTTCTGGAAACAATTTATCGCGTAAAAAAAGGATTGGGTGTATGTGTTTTTTATTGACTCACAATCATCACTTTTCTCAGAGATATGAAACAGCATAAATAAAAATGTGGATGTGTTTGTAATGGTATGTATACATTACCTTTGACAGTAGCTACTACCAAATCAGTGTAGTCTATTCGGGTATAAACGGAAGCTTTAGCATTAAAATCTTCAGAGGCGAAAGGCTTGTAGAGATACTCTTCACGGATTTCATTACTGACCACAAATCCTGACTCTACTTTTGCTTCTGCCTTCAGGTTGGCTTGTATAATATTTGCTGTTTTAAATGCCTGAAAAATAGTGAAGCCAAAATATTACACAAACTAAACATTCACATTTCGCTTCATTTAACATCTATAAACATACTATTATCCATTATAAAACATACATATATCTGATACTTTTTTGTAAAGAACCACTGTTCAAAAAATGTTTAGAACAAATAAAAGTAAACTAGCTGTAAGCCCGTTGCCCGGCAACGTGAGATTTTTGTTGCATTTTTATAAAAGTAAATATAGAAAAATTGGATATTGTTCCCATTAATTGACACATTGATTGCTAAGCCCGTACACGGTACGGACCTCACTAATTTCTAACGATATAATATGTTTAATATTTTCTGATATTTCATTATTTCTTGTTGTTATATATTTTTATTATTTATTTAAGTGATATATTGTGTTGTTCTGAGTTGTTCAGATATTTCAAATCGCTTTTACACTCGAGTACCGAAACGTCGAAAATAGTATCGAGGAGCGATGGGGTACAAAATGATCACAGACAAATTTGAGTAATATTTGCATTGGATTGAAAGAGGTATCATTGTAGATTACAATAAATATCAGTTAGATATTATTGGCATTTATCGAATTGTTGAAACAAGAAGAATTTTTCAATGTGAATGTACCCCATAGGTACCTGAAGGTTAAGTCCTTCAAAAAGCATCATCTCTGAAATGCTATGATAATATTCTTTATCATTTCATTTGATGTATCTGTGGCTGATAATCAAAATGCGGCAAGTTCACTGTTTCCGAATATGATGTATTGATGTTAATTTTCTAATGAGACTACTATCTACATTTTCTAAAAAATCCTTTTGTGTGGAAGAAAAATGCAATAGATTGACATGTTGCATTGTGATTCTAAAATTTGACAATCATGAATTTAAAGCATGCTGGAATTATTGCATTCTGCCAGTTAAATTCCACATAACATGAAAATGAATCAATAGTTAGTTAATGAATAGCTAACGCTCAATATTTTTACAATCTGCTTCTCAGCCCCAGATATGTACTTAATTTTTTAAATTATTATTATATATTTGCTTTTTAAAAACTTTCATGGAATGATAAATTTTATTAATATATACTTTATTTGGAATTATGGAGTAGATATTCAAGAAGAATTGCAGCTATACTTACAGTATCACTTTTATACACTTCAAACTTTATTTCATCATCGCCTTCTCTCTTCAGACAACTGTTTAAGTCCTTGGTCTTCATCACTTTGCTTCCCTCAACTGTGAATTTGGTAAGGCAGACACCATTAATGTCCACCTGAAAAATAAAATTGTAGGTTGTCATTAGAGATACGTGATTATCGCGTTTTGAGATAAATGCAACATAGAAGCGATATATACGAAATTATTGCGAAATTGTCAAAGTAAGCGAATAAATGCGAAATTTTATAAAATTTGATTTTCTTCTTATCTCATCTTAAATGAATGATTACTGGAAATCTTATTATATCTAACGGACTCAATGGTCAACTCTTCATATGTAGTATACGATTCCACACTCTTAAGTTAGTACTAATAAAATTGTGTTTTCCTCTTGATTGTGTTGACGAGCATTCATACACGATGTCATACATACATTTTTGTTTAGTCTCAATATAGTTAGAAAAAATATAAATATAAAAGAGAGAGCAAACAAGGGGTTTTATGTATATACACGATAATAATATTTTATAATCAAATTGATCACTATTTAAAATTCTCAATGTTTATAAGGTTGTTTACACATTTGTAAAAATTTAGTTTTAAATATTCAAAGTGGGGTAAAATCAAATACTCTTCTGCTATTATTTGTAGCAAAAATGAAACATTTGAAATTCGGCAGCAATTTCATTTTTGATGTAATTGTAATAAATCGCCGTACTCGACTCATCTATTGAAACATGTTATAATACATTTTAAGAATTTTGGTTTTGAACCCATGTTTCTTAATATTTTTCAATAAATTTCTTCTTATATTGTATTTTTTACAACAATATCAAATGTTGTGTACTCATGAATACTCTATTTAAACTTTTGTATGAGTTAGAGGTCTGCACGGGCCGAAATTTTACAAAATTACCCGGTCCGAGCCAGAAAAACTCATGCCCGACCCGGCCCGGGCCCGAATCCAATACCACACTTGTTACCCGAAACCGACCGAAGCCCGGATTTATACTCCACAGCCCGAAAAAATTCGTTTTTTACAAATTTACAACAATTTACGATTCTCTATAGAACTGGTAATAATTAAAATCATCATGGTTGATTTATGACACGAACATAGTCTGAAATATTTTTGTGAAAAATAAATTCCTTACCCCGGCCCGGCCCGGCCCGAGCCCGAGTCTCGAATGCACTTACCTGCCCGAACCCGGGCCCGTGCAGACCTCTAGTATGAGTGTATGTATGTTTTCCTCAATTTTGAATAAAATTCTTGTCGTTTTTGTATTTTTTGTTATAATTTCAAATCTTTTTTATCAATAAATTGAATATAGTAAGTTATATTTTAATTTGACGTTTTAACTTATTTACTATGAAAACAACGATTAAGAAATAAGCACTAAATATATGTGAAAATTTTATTTGCTCCAAAATCCGAAATTCAAACGTCGAAACGCTATTTTTTTCAAATAGATGCTAAAAATACGTGTCTCTAGTTGTCATCATACATGTCTGATGTTTTTTATTTGTTAGTAAAGAGTTAGGTAAGAGCTGAAGGAGTGCCAGTGCAAAATAATCAATGCCGAACATCTTTCCTATTTAACTCATTTGCCACTATGTGAATAGCTTTCATGCCTTCAAAGCTATGCTGAATATAATATGTATTATAAATAAGCGGACAACAATTGATAAACAGTGTATTATAAACAAATCATCAAACATTTGAGAGCGTAATGATGGCATTTAAAGGTATAGGCATACATCTTGACCAACCCTTGAGAAAGGATTACCTTGATAACAAATCCACACAGTCATTCACCATGAAATACTCAAAAAAGTGCCTCGGACACCAGTAAATCTACATTCATTTCGATTAACTCTAGAGAAAAGATGAACTTCGTAACAAATGCACACAGAAGCTCATTGTAAAATATATAATATATCTTTATGTAGTCCTTACTTCATTAACCTTTTCCATATAATTCATTTGAAGGGTGGAAAGAATTGATCTCTTGATGTTGAGGGATCTCGGGGTATCACCTTCTTCAGCGCATATTGTGGATTCAATAACAACACCATGGAATGCGAACTTGACAGGTTTTTTGATTCCTGCAGGCTCTTCATATTTCTGCAATTAAAATTGTACATTAATATCATGTCTGCTAAATAAATGTAAATTGTTATATGAGCAATGTTTGTTAATCAATCGCACAACGTCTCTTTTTCTTAAAGGATAAGGGTGGAAGAGAGCAGCTTCGACAATACTAGTAGCTGGTTTATCGATCTTGCTACGCAATGCTTTCAGCACCAGAGCACATTCATAGCCTTGAACACAAATCGATTGAAAGATCAATTCACAAATGTTACGATACTAGAATTCGAACCTGTGGACACCGCGACTAAAGAGAAAGACAGTCACCACTCGGCTGCAGACTCTTGTACCCCTGCCTGCTTATCAAAACTTGTTTCGATAACTTATGGAGATGCGAAATGTATGAGGAACCTCAGTATTAAAATAAGATTTCAGGAATAAAGTATTTTTTTCGATAACTAACCGTGCCATCGCGATCAGAAATCTGAATACTCTCGATTTCCAAAACGTTACTGCAATTGTCACGGTTGTGAATGATTAGCTTAGCAGAGATCTTGACTCCAGTCTCTTGATTAGCAGCACTGTTCACATTAATAGTGGTCATGCCTTCATAACTATAGCCATAGGAAAGTTTGTCTTTGTAGCCGCCCAAAAATAGTCCATCTGAAAAAGACAACACAATTTTTAATATCGTATTTTTCTTCCCTTATAAATTTACTAGTTTAAACGTCAAAAATTAAGTAACATCCAAAATTTATTTCTTCTTTTATTGAATTTATTTGAAAAAATATTAGTAAAGTGAATATTTAACACCAGGCAATCAATGAACAAGTGAGTTATAACAAATACATCTATAGATAATGTAGCTAGCTCTGATGTAGCAAAAGATTTAAATTTATTGTCTTTTACTTACCTGAACTGCATTCCATGGAACATTCTGTGAACAAGAAAATAAATAAATCATTTCCTGATATTTTCTTTCATAATATAGTAATAATTTACTCAATTAAGTGCATTGGAAAAATTATTTATAGTAGTATTATATCACATAAATGAAAAATCGAATCTACATTTTTGAATTATACTGTTTATTCAAAAACTGTAAATTCTAATTAATTTTCCGAAAGAATCAACAAAAAAACTGACAATAATAAAAATGAAAATGACTATAACCTAAATCTAACAATGTGAGCTCTAACTCTTATAAGATTTCTCCAAAAAATATATTTTGGGTCGTCAGTAGAGATTCCAACTATTCGTCATTTTCAACTTTCCGGATATCGAATAGTAAAACTGAAACTATTCGGATATCTGGATAGTTCCAGTAAGTATGAAAATAACAAAACATTACTACATATATAAATTCATGTACTAAAATAATACATTAAAAACGAGTTCATTTGTAATATGTGTCATTTATTCAGATTTTAACAATTCATATTTTAAAAATAAGAGAGCATTAAATGTATCATATTTTAAATTTGATCTTAATTTAGTTTTAATTTGTCCTGCTGTTGAAAATACTCTTCCGTTGCGTTGGTTTTATTGTTAGAAGTGTTTTAAACAACACGTTCAACTTTTCCGTCCTTTAAATTGAAGTATTTAAAATCTTCGGCATTTCTTCAATGAATGAAATTTCGGCATTAAAGGTTATTTATGCATCGAGTCCGAGCTGATTCGTCGAACTTTTAAGTATTAAGATAAAAAAATAAGATATTCATAATACCCGAGTTTGGAGAATGTAATAAAAAAACACTACTCCTAAGTAATGGTTTCCCCAGGTAGTAAATACCCCAGTATTCATACCATCTTTCTTCGATTTTGTAAAATATTTCATTAAAAATTATAACGAATACTATCCGGATATTTCCCCAAATATTCGGATATCGAATAGTTAAAAAGGGCCGGATATATCCGAATATCGGATATCTGGATATCCGAGTTGGAATCCCTAGTCGTCAGTGGTCGTTATGTTAGCACTATGTTATGAATTAAACGTTAATGAAAAGATTTTTTAAAAGAATTATCACAAAATATGTAGCTTGTCTTCTGTCATTTTTTATAGATTTGAAAGAAATACATATGTTACAATATTTTTTATATATATCGACTTTTATTTTCTCTCGAATAAAATTTAAAAAATGATTTATGTGCTCACTTCGGGCATGTGTTTCAAAATCTATAAAAAAATCTTTTGACCGGGTTATTAAAAAACGAAAAATTCTTTAATAATTTATCATAAGGAAGCGATTTTTTCGATGAATTCGACAAATAAAATTAAGAGAAAAAATTCCACTTATTTAATTTGTATAAGTCTATTAAAATTATTATTACTCTCGCAAGGTACAAAACATTTTTGGTTTTTTAGAGAGACATGAACAAACACAGTTATCGGTAATTTGAAAGCATGGAATTTGACAGTATTTGTAAAAATACGAATCAATGATTTTTTTATTGAGAATCAAAATTATTAAACGGTGATAGAGAAGAGAGAAAAAACTCTTTGAAATCTTGGTTATTATAATAGCCTAATATAAATATGTATGTTGTCTTACCATCTGCGCGAACATCCAAAAGCAGGAGTGTTAAACTAAATATAAATAAAAATTTGGCCATATTTGTCCACACAGGGCTTCTCATCGTGGCTGCCGGCTTCATTGCACGGCACTGACTGAGGACTTGATGATTTTTTAAATGTTTAAATCAAAAAAAATGGAGACGACTTGTGACTTGTCGTCAATATTAAATAATCTTATTGGCGAGTCCTCTACGCGTGTATGGGTTATCACGACAGGCGAACCCGAAGTGAGATAATTTTTAAAAATGTTATCCCCGCCAATCTACGTTTGACGGTGTTGACTTTTATTATTTGCACTCTCACTAGATTTACTCAATACCAATAGACTACTCTGGGTCCAGATTTACTAATATTACCATTAAATTTAAGACGGTTTTGAACAAAAAGTCAAACGTATTTTTGAGACAATCTGTGTAGCTCCAATGGTGACCATAAAAAGGCGTATCATATTTGGGATAATTTTCTTCGAAAACGTAATTAAATTCTACTATTTTGAGCTAAAATATTTACTAAGCTATCACGGATTGTAAAATAAACCAATCTTGTATTATTTATGGCGATATTTTGAAAAAAAAATGGGGTTTTATTATCGATTTACTTTAGAAATATTTTAGCATGAACGTTTTTACGATCACCGTATTGTGTTAGGTTCCAAGGACAGAAATCGGCTGTCTTTGGGGTAATTAATTTTAAAAAGTATATTACCTACAGTTTGCTATTATTGGTTAAAATTTTGTTTTTTATTGATTACTTCCTCGAAGTCAATGCTCGAAACAATGTAAGTCCATCCCAAGAGGTTGAATTACATAACAATATTGATGTTTAGAAATACTCGGTGTTTCTGAAAGTTTTTCATATAAATAACGTTGCCATAAGTTTTACAAAAATACAATGTCCCTTTTCATTGTATTTTATTCGAACACACTCACGCTAATCGCTCTCACTCCGTTTTGTATGATATGATAGGTGATAGGTAAGAATTCAAGACATCATATACGTTTATGTCTCCAAACAGAAATCCATAAATCGATTGTATAAAATTAATTATTGTCCCAGTGCTGACAGCTTATAAATTTTATTGGCTGTCAGTACTGGGATTCGAACCAGTGACCTCCGTAACCAAACCCGAACATTGACGCAGCCGGCTCTTTATACAATATTATCGTTATTTGTTTACATGGTAACAATTCGTTTTTATTTCCATGCAAGAAGCATTTGATTATTTTTTAGACATGAAATAGTTTCTCCCGTCTTCAATTAAGGCTTTTTTCTGAAAGTGAAATTCAGCTCCCGGAGTTGGATTAGATAAATTATTAAATAAATTGAAAACAATTCATGATGTAATCATGAATCAGGTCAGAACGTATAAAAATATGTATCGTTAAGGAAGCGAAATGTGAAAAAAGCGAATTAATATACCCATAGTCTGACTTTGCTCAAATATGTATTATTATTATTAAAATATATATGATGTCAAAATTATCAAATAAAAAATAAATCATCATTATAACTGTGATTTTGGAAGCTTTCTAAAGTATCATAACAGAAATTTAAAAATGACCAACATTTTTATTTACTATGTCACCATATAGTGCACTTATATTAACTAAACCTATCGTTATCACTATATTCTGTAAAAAATTGTTCAAGTGATTCATGGTAGTCAAAAATATATTTCGTTGACATTGCTTTTTCCTTCACTTTATAAAATTATGGTCACAACACTTCATACAACTCTAACGCCCACAAGATGTGGATTTCACAGCCTTTCCAGGTAAAACAACTAACTTATTTATACAAAGCAGGTAAAGAATTCAAATATTATTAAAAACAACATTAAAGTCAGCTCTCTACTGTAATTTGCATATTTGAAAAAATTATTGCATTTTTTAATCCCTTATTTGCACTATTGTAAAATTAAACCCCGGAAATATTTCGGGAAATACCAAAAATAAAGCTTCAAAGAGACCGACCACAAACGACAGCATCCTGGAGATTCGACCGGGCTATCAGTTGTCCAGATGGCAGTATGCTGGCTAATGGAGCGCAAGGCGTTAAAGATCAACTATTTATCGGGTTTAATATCCCAGGCAATTTTACTTATATTTTTTATGCAGTAACTGTAATGATAAATTTTTATCTGAATGCAGAGCTAGGTTAACCAAAAGCTCGTTATTATAATAATTGTATAAGATAGCCATTTAAAGATTCAAATTCTTAATATATGACATTGTAGTATATTTCGTTTTAACCCTTATAGCACCACGGCAATTTCATACGTATTGTCGTAAAATACCATAATATTTTACCATGCTTTTTTGAGTTTTAGTAGAATTGCGTTATCTGTCTTAATAATAACGGTAATTTCACAATTACTTTTCATTTTATTCATAGAATAATTTCCTACGGTGTCTTAATGGTTAATACTTTTTATGAGCCCTCCGTTTATAAATGTAAATTAATGAGGAGCACTTTATTTCATTACTACATTCGACATGTTTGAAAATAAAACACACATCATTTACAATATAATATGGCGTCACAACTCACCGTGCCAGCTTAAATTATATTACAAAAAGTTAATCAGAATGCCGATGTGTTGGCCGTGTAGTTTTATTCGCAATTCTACACAACGTCGATATATCGACTCTGTAGCAATCAATGGGTTAATATTGAGAATTAATTAAAATATTAAAATTATTCCGAAACTCTTTTAAAACACCATATCACTTTCTACCATATCTTAGAAATAAGCAGATAAAACTGTTTCTCAAAACAATACTAATAATTTGCTAAAATTAAAAATAGAAAAGAAAAAAAATAATATAGCTGTTGTAGCATAATAGATGTGAGATAGTCCATTGAAAACTAGCTATATATTTTAGCTAATACTTTGGAAATTTAAAACGTATTTTAATAACATAGTGCCGTAACGCAAAACAGTAGTAATAAATCAATTGCTTCATTAGATTCTAACAGATTAGACCTGTCAAAAATATCTAGCGATTTATGTCCAGTCCCTCATAAAATTGAAAAATTCTTCTTTAAGTAGCGATGAATAGTATAATTTTTTTCTTAATTAAAATACATATTATTAATAAGGTGATGTTTAATTTGTATATTGAATGTTACATGTTAACACAATTTTCTGTACCACAATGTTGTTGTTTTTACAAATAAATCGGTTTTTTAAATTCAGGGAATTAATCTTAAAATTTTCTATGAATTCTATCACTTTTTTAAACGGCTTTGTGGAACGTATCTACCGTGAAAAAAAAAGAGTGTATGAGTGTATTGTGAAATTTACTCAAAATGTTCGATGAAATGTTTGAATTTCATAATTCAGTCCATATATTAAAATTTAGGTAAACAAATACAATACAGCAACTAGAGGTAGTTTGGAAAGCTAGGAACATTCAACGGCAAAAGTAAATAAAAATATATAATATCGATACACCAGGTCAAGACGGGAAAAAATCAAAATAAGTAATATTGAGATATTTACGTTTTAAAATGAGGCTATGAAATGTACTGAAACCCAAACCACCGTGCTGGTAACATCTGCCGATAAAAATACGAAACTCTTAAACCATACTTACTAGCCTAAAGGTTGCAGGTACACAGGATGGGTATTTATTTTCCTCCATCGAAATTCATAATGAAAATTTTTCATTTCCTGCATTAAATGATTAAATAACATGTCATAATCAACGATGTTAAAATCGGTGCAAAACAATAATAATATATCCGTTTAGGCCGTCGTACTGGCAACCCCCTCTCCATTAAAGTAGCCGGATCTTAGACCACTGGTATTCTCAGATAATTATACTATGAGGGGCTTAGTCAGGTACGTCCCGCGGGCACAGACGAGAAGGCAGTTGCATAGGGGCGACAAATGATCACAGAATACATTTTTAAAATGGCTGAATATTTTTGATACACGAATTTAGCATAGAATAAATATATTTGATAAAAAAAACGGTTAAATTTATCGCAAAAGCCTTCATTAAATATGACATTTACCATTTTTAGGGTAAATGTTCACCGTCAATACTTTGTGGAAAGGCATTATATTATATTAAGAAAAACACAATATTCCTTTGTAGTTATTTCCACTTTTATTTACCAAGATCAGGACCGGTTTCGGCCATGGCGAGCTTTGTCAACGGATGACTGGTTAATATGACATTTACCAATAACGGCACTATAGGCGGTAGTTTTTACTTAAATTCAAGCGGAAATGACCTGGGTCATAAAAGCTGATATTTATCTTATAAAGGGTGATATTTAAACATTTTTTGATTACGTAGAAGAGTAGAGGATTCGAATTTCTATATTTCTATAAGTTTTCTTAGAATAATGATAAATTATTGTAAAAATGACACATATGGCTGAAAGCATTTCGACAAATAGTGAGGGTATTTATTTAAACTCTGCATAGGGGCAGCACATAGCCTAGGAACGTCACTGGGCTTAGTATCATAACTCAGGTTCTCCAATAATCGAGCATAGATACAATCGAAAAAAAAACCACAAGAGTACAATTTTTTGTGTTTGTAAAAAAATACCGTGTTCCGTGAATATTTATCAAAAGTGAAAGTAGCAATTTATTACGATGCGAAATATACTATTACACTATGAAGATTCTGATCTCCGATTAGTTCTTTCTTACCATATCATATTAAAATGTGTGCTTAGACACTGATAGTGTTTTTTTTTATGTTAATACAGTGGAACCCCCATTTACAATACCCCGAATTACGCGATGACTTGAAATATTTGCCGCAAATCCCCCAATTGAACGGTCACATTCCATTGTCGTTGCTACGAGACGGTCGTCTGTGCGGTGCATACAGACAAATGTTGGCTAGCGTTTGTGTATTCAAAACGTGCCAGGCTATACACGCATAGCCGGGCGACTATCTATGTGTTGGATTTTGGCACGCTTTGCATTTTATCACTTAGTAACTAAATATTTCGTCCATATTTTTTTTTGTTTTTCAAAACTATGGAAAATCTTAGTTTAGCATTTTTCGCGGAAAAAACCAAATCCCTAATTTTGTATGAGATTCACTGCTCCAATTACACTACTCCCAGTTACACGGTCCCGACTTTAGTGCAAATGGGGGTTTTACTGTACTGAATTATTTTACAATACATGTAATGATGCATTTATATTTTTTGGTATACTTATCTTAAAAATATTAAATATTAATTTGCAAGCCCAATATGTTAATCAAACTCTATCCTAATTTAAATATTAAAAGTCTAGGTCACCAACTAAAACGCATCCTTTAATAATAAAAACCTATTTAAATCCGTCGTAATTAGAAAAAAATACTTTAAGCAACAAAAATGAATAGCATATTTCTTTTAGTATTCATACATACTCATTGAAATGAAAAAAATTTCAGGCACATTATAACAAATATGACATCAAAATGTGTTGTCCTTCTTCGGTGGAATATGAATGGAATGCTTTTTAGGCATCCACCTCACGTGGAACACTCGAGTACAATCCGATCATTCAGTCTCTACATTGTTTTCAATACTCATTTTGCATATGTTGCATCTCTTCAGAATTTGATTTTCAGAGGAAATATTATTGGCTGATTTATCAAGTTGACTCGTCGATACATTATAGGTCCGTTATTTCTATTTTGTTTCTCATTTTTAAAATTCGCAGTATTTAGATTTTGACTATGAATTGTCTTTTCGTTACTTAAATTCTAATCAATTACCGAACGGAAATACGTTGCAGAATGAAAATTTCTAAATAAGTTTTTATATAAGGGCTACCAAATTTCATAGATATTAAATAATTTGAGGGAAACATAGTATTTCGACTAATGTAAAAAAAACTATCTTAAAGCTAAGAAAATATATGGAAAATAAACATTATTTTTTGATGGCAGCACAGGTTTTTGTAATATTCTTTCAAATCGATCACTTTTGAGTTTTGGGCGCTATGCGTCAAAATCAGTGGTGTAGTGGGGTAGGGGTGCGCCGTGGTGTCGCTCCAGCACTCTTTTTCGGGATTTTTAAAAATGACTCCCAATAATAAGTAGCGTGAATTCGTAAAGCATTATTTGGAATATTAAATAAGAACAAAATTCATTAGTATTTCCACTTAAAATCTCAAGTTACTAGTATTTCTAGAGAATGGAGTTCAATTACGGTATGGCCAAACGGAAATCATGCTTAATTAAAATTCCTCCAGAAAATGTTGGTGAGTACTTAAAATCACATTTATGCAGAATAAATTATAAAAATCAAAGAATGGAAAAACGTCCAAAATTGTTATTTTTCGAAAATAAAATGGAAAATAATATATATCGACTGTGGAAAGGAAAAATGATGTAACCCACAGTTTTTTCGGTTATCACAATGTGTCAAACTTGATACACGTTCTATCAAAAGGATGAAAGCTGCAAATGTCGAATTAGTATCTAAATTTAGCTTTTTAGTTTGAAAAAGATGACCTTGTAAAAAAATAAAACCAAGAAAAAATACGTAAACAATGGTTTTTTCTGGACAATTTCTGTAATTAATATTAGGTTATGTCAATTAAAAACCAGTTTAGAAGTCTCCGTGCACTTCAAGGTTGTGTATAATTCATAATTTGCATATAGCCCAAAATCATCAAAACACGTTTTTCGCGCCTCCTGTAAAGTTTGATATGTGTGGGTTACGTCCTTTTTCCTTTCCACAGTCGATATGGAGGGGGCCTTAGGTCAATCAAAATAAGTAGCGCCCTGGCACTCTTTAATTATGCACTACACCACTAGTCAAAATACGATACACGGTAACCATATCGCTCTTAAAACACTTTGCACTCTCACTAGATTTACTCAATACCAATAGTCTACTCTGGGTCCAGATTTTACTCGTATTACCAGCAAATTGAGTACGGTTTCAAAGTCAAACGTATTTTTGAGACAATCTGTGTAGCTCCAATGGTGACCATAATAACGCGTATCATATTTGGTATAATTTTCTTCGAAAACGTAATTAAATTCCACTAATTTGAGCTAAAATATTCACTAAGCTAGCACGGATTGTAAAATAAACCATTCTTGTATTATTTAAGGCGATATTTTGAAAAAAATGGGGTTTTATTATCGATTTACTTTAGAAATATTTTAGCATGAACGTTTTTACGACCACCGTATTGTGTGAGGGTCCAAGAACAGACATCGCCCGTCTTTGGGGTAATTAATTTTACAACGTACCGACATTCCTACCCAATCGCATTATGCTAGCAGTCCTTCTTAAAAAATATAGTACCTACAGTTTGCTATTATTGGTTAAAATTTTGTTTTATATTGATTACTTCCTCGAAGTCAATGTTGGAAACAATGTAAGATCATCCCAAAAGGCTGGAATAGATAACAATATTGATGTTTAGAAATACTCGGTGTTTCTGAAAGTTTTTCATATAAATAACGTTGCCATAAGTTTTACAAAAATACAATGTCCCTTTTCATTGTATTTTATTCGAACACACTCACGCTAATCGCTCTCACTCCGTTTTGTATGATGTGATAGGTGATAGGTAAGAATTCAAAACATCATATACGTTTATGTCTCCAAACAGAAATCCATAAATCGATTGTATAAAATTAATTATTGTCCCAGTGCTGACAGCTTATAAATTTTATTAGCTGTCAGTACTGGGATTCGAACCAGTGACCTCCGTAACCAAACCCGAACATTGACCACTTACCACGCAGCCGGCTCTTTTTACAATATTATCGTTATTTTTTTACATGGTAACAATTCGTTTTTCATTTCAAGCAAGAAGCATTTGATTATTTTTAGACATGAAATAGTTTCTCCCGTCTTCAATTAAAGCTTTTTTCTCAAAGTGGAATTCAGCTCCCGGAGTTGGATTAGATAAATTATTAAATAAATTGAAAACAATTCATGATGTAATCATGAATCAGGTCAGAACGTATACAAATATGTATCGTTAAGGAAGCGAAATGTGAAAAAAGCGAATTAATATACCCATAGTCTGACTTTGCTCAAATATGTATTTTTATTATTAAAATATATATGATGTCAAAATTATCAAATAAAAAATAAATCATCATTATAGCTGTGATTTTGGAAGCTTTCTAAAGTATCATAACAGAAATTTAAAAATGACCAACATTTTTATTTACTATGTCACCATATAGTGCACTTATATCAACTGAACGCATCGTTATCACTATATTCTGTAAAAATTTGTTCAAGTGATTCATGGTAGTCAAAAATATATTTCGTTGAAATTGCTTTTTCCTTCACTTAATAAAATGATGGTCACAACACTTCATACAACTCTAACGCCCACAAGATGTGGATACAGCCTTTCCAGATAAAACAACTAACTTATTTATACAAAGCAGGTAAAGACTTCAAATATTATTAAAATCAACATATAAGGCAGCTCTCTACTGTAATTTTCATATTTAAAAAAATTATTGCATTTTTTAATCCCTTAAGTGCACTATTGTAAAATTATGCCCCGGAAATATTTCGGGAAATACCAAAAATAAAGCTTCAAAGAGACCGACTACAAAAGACATTATCCTGGAGATTGGACCGTGCTATTAGTTGTCCAGATGGTATTATCCTGGCTAATGGAGCGCAAGACGTTAAACGATATCTACTTGCGCTGAATTCATACCAGTTAAAAAAATAATATGTTCTGGGTACTGTAATTAAAAAAACAAAATAATCAATCTTATTTTTGAAGAAATCGCTGAAATACGTTATCACCACATAAATATTGTGAATCATTCCACAATATATAAACCAACTTCATGAGTTTCCAAATGACGACTTGAAGCATGTATGTTGTCGTTAACACGAAAATACATATCATATGATCGATTTTACGAATATTAGTTAAATATTGATGGCTTAGAGTTAAAATATTGTATCTCCGATTTTGGTCAAAACTGAAATGGAGCATAAATAGCGTATATTTTTATGTGTTAAAATATTGCATCTCCAAACAAAACAAATATTGTATACATATTTCAATATATTGTAAATCTATTTTTTTATAGATAAAAATATTTTATCTCATTAATAATATAAGTATAGTATATCTTTATGCTAAACGAAAGTCCAGTGCCAAAATATTGCATTTACAACTGATAAAATGTTTTCTCTGCCGCTGTTACAAAAAAAAGATCTATCTCATTTAAATAGCAAGTATTTAAATGAGAATTACAAACGTTCAAACTCATTATTCTCAATATTATGATTCGTGGAGATACAATGTATATTTTAACTTCTAGTGGAAAGTTTCAACTGTTCTCAGCGGTGTGCTGCCAATACGTTAACAAGAGGCACGTATCTCGGAGCTATTTGTGATTTATTTGAGTAAATGCTGTAAATGGTAGATTTTTTACACTCTTATAAAATTGTACGCGATAATTTGTCAAGCAATCGTATTTCACTCTATATCTCAATTCAGGCCGAATGCTGAAAATGTACTTCTGTGTAGTTGAAACGTAGTAAAATAAATAATATTAAATTTGTCGGAAATTACAGTTAGATACCATTTTGATCTAAGAATATTGTTTTTTTCACTTTATCAAAAGGCTCGCTGGTTCAACCAAAATTTAACAAGGGGCTCGTGTGAGCACCGAGCCCCCCTCAGCCCATCCCTGACTTTTTTTAGCAATTGGTAACAGTGTTATTTAATTTAAAATACTTCTTTGCACATCCTATTATTATTACAACATCATTATATTTGTTTTGTTATTATTTGTTTCAACATTAAATTAGAGTTGGAGTTACATTTAGATAATGACAAATTGGGGAAGACGTATGTAAATTTTTATCATGGAGAAACTAAGAAAAATATCAGTATTTCGGTATCGAAACAGCTATCGTATTACATATTTCTTTTTTTATTACAATTCAAGGCATAAATTACAATGTCTTACGCATACATCATTTTTTAACGATCTGTATTCAACAAGTGTGCAAAAGGTGACTTATCTGTTGTCAGACTCAAATTGACCTTTTCACAATTTTGAATAAAAGATAAGGTTCCATGTCTCAATTGAAAATAGCGAGTAATTAAGTTACGGATAAAATTTTATGAACATGATGTCGAGTATGGTCAAGTGCGGACTGGTTACTTGTATGAGCTCCGAGCAGAGACTCCAATTCGAGTATCGAATACTCGAGAATACTCGTCAATTTTTCAAGTACTCGAGTATTTTGAAAAATACTCGAGTAATACTCATAATTTATAAATGAAGATTTATTTCCAAATTTTATTTACTTATTTATATGTATATAATGTTTAATCGTTACGTTTAACTGAGTCTTGCGCGTTGGCTTTACTATCAGGTAATATATATATATTTTTAATGGTTTTGCCCAGTTTTGCCGTTGACTATGCTATGCGAGAATTTATTTTGTAACTTTTGCTTTGGGTCCTGCCGACGTATCTTATCAATGACAAGTTTATGATGACAAGAGACAAATTAAAATATTGAAAATTTTTGATTTGCCGAAGCAGCTGTGGCATAGTAAATTTAGAAAAATTTTCATGCCTTAATTCATTATTAACTATAAAACCGACGTCCAAAGCAACAGAGAGTTTTTTCAAAAAAACAAAGCTTCGAACCAATTTAAAATTTCAGACGTTTAATTCTAAGTTATTTTTGAAATATGTGTTTTATAAATTGAAATAAATGTATTAATGAAATTAAATATGCTTATTCATTTATTTATCATCTATTTATATACACAAATTTGAATTAATAATAAATATTTTGGTGGAGTATTTTAAAATTTTACTACTCGATACTCGAGTAGTATATGCAGGGGCGGTTATACTTCATGAAATAATTTTCAAACATAACATTTATACCATTCACTCATTTTAACGTCTTGCGCTCCATTAGCCAGGATAATACCATCTGGACAACTAATAGCACGGTCCAATCTCCAGGATAATGTCTTTTGTAGTCGGTCTCTTTGAAGCTTTATTTTTGGTATTTCCCGAAATATTTCCGGGGCATAATTTTACAATAGTGCACTTAAGGGATTAAAAAATGCAATAATTTTTTTAAATATGAAAATTACAGTAGAGAGCTGCCTTATATGTTGATTTTAATAATATTTGAAGTCTTTACCTGCTTTGTATAAATAAGTTAGTTGTTTTATCTGGAAAGGCTGTATCCACATCTTGTGGGCGTTAGAGTTGTATGAAGTGTTGTGACCATCATTTTATTAAGTGAAGGAAAAAGCAATTTCAACGAAATATATTTTTGACTACCATGAATCACTTGAACAAATTTTTACAGAATATAGTGATAACGATGCGTTCAGTTGATATAAGTGCACTATATGGTGACATAGTAAATAAAAATGTTGGTCATTTTTAAATTTCTGTTTCTCCGGGAGCTGAATTCCACTTTGAGAAAAAAGCTTTAATTGAAGACGGGAGAAACTATTTCATGTCTAAAAAATAATCAAATGCTTCTTGCTTGAAATGAAAAACGAATTGTTACCATGTAAACAAATAACGATAATATTGTAAAAAGAGCCGGCTGCGTGGTAAGTGGTCAATGTTCGGGTTTGGTTACGGAGGTCACTGGTTCGAATCCCAGTACTGACAGCTAATAAAATTTATAAGCTGTCAGCACTGGGACAATAATTAATTTTATACAATCGATTTATGGATTTCTGTTTGGAGACATAAACGTATATGATGTTTTGAATTCTTACCTATCACCTATCACATCATACAAAACGGAGTGAGAGCGATTAGCGTGAGTGTGTTCGAATAAAATACAATGAAAAGGGACATTGTATTTTTGTAAAACTTATGGCAACGTTATTTATATGAAAAACTTTCAGAAACACCGAGTATTTCTAAACATCAATATTGTTATCTATTCCAGCCTTTTGGGATGATCTTACATTGTTTCCAACATTGACTTCGAGGAAGTAATCAATATAAAACAAAATTTTAACCAATAATAGCAAACTGTAGGTACTATATTTTTTAAGAAGGACTGCTAGCATAATGCGATTGGGTAGGAATGTCGGTACGTTGTAAAATTAATTACCCCAAAGACGGGCGATGTCTGTTCTTGGACCCTCACACAATACGGTGGTCGTAAAAACGTTCATGCTAAAATATTTCTAAAGTAAATCGATAATAAAACCCCATTTTTTTCAAAATATCGCCTTAAATAATACAAGAATGGTTTATTTTACAATCCGTGATAGCTTAGTGAATATTTTAGCTCAAATTAGTGGAATTTAATTACGTTTTCGAAGAAAATTATACCAAATATGATACGCGTTATTATGGTCACCATTGGAGCTACACAGATTGTCTCAAAAATACGTTTGACTTTTTGTTTAAAACCGTACTCAATTTGCTGGTAATACGAGTAAAATCTGGACCCAGAGTAGACTATTGGTATTGAGTAAATCTAGTGAGAGTGCAAAGTGTTAAATTCTTCGTGTATTTATTTTATACGCTCAGGACCTGCTTCGCATATGACATGCATTTTCAACTGATAAGAATGCACATACCCAGTGGCGGATTAAGCACTTTGGAGGCCCCAGGCGCAATAGATTTTGGAGGCCCTGTTTTTCGAATGACATAAAAGTGCTGCAAAACTCTCCGTAGAACAATAATGAATATTAAAAACTGAAATTAAATATAAGGTTTTATATTATTTATACTATTTTTGAGACCACTAAGATTTGGAGGCCCCAAGCGCGCGCCTCTTGCGCTTATGGAGTAATCCGCCACTGTTACTACCGTAATATTTATAATAAAGCAAAAACAACTAATAAGCCAACAACAAGCAAGTTTTAATTAATAGCTTTACTTATTTCAGTATACATAGCACTGTATTAATGTATATTTTTATTAGCTGAAGATGCTCATCAAGAGCAAAAACAGTCTTGATCATATTAAATAAATGTGGAATTAGTATTAAAGAATGATTTTTTTAATGCCTCTCTGCCAAGTATTGACAATGAACAAACTGCTTCAGTACCGTAAGGCCACTGGTGGCCGCTACATAGGCGCACCTCTAATACAGTAAGGCCACTTTGTATTTTAAAAAATCCAGTAAGAATTTTAACAATATTTCTTTTTGTGTGGCTAGCTACGTCTATACACTATCTCTGCAAGAAAAATGAACCTTCTGCCGTTGGTTGATCTTATTGAAAAAGGTATTATTTTAGAAGTCGAGCGGTAGGGCCACCACCTATGGTGAAATCGACATAAAGGATCCATTCTTCTGTTTTAAATTCATACCTGAATTTCAAGAATTTGTCCCTTTTACTTGCCTTTACCGTATTTCAGGACACAATTTCAAATTATATTTATTTATGCTTGTGACAACCCTGAAAGAAAAATCAAATATACGAAATTTGAAAAATTACAACTTGATATATCATTTTATAGGTAAACTTTTAATGGATAAAATCCATGAGCCATATTTTTAAAAAAATATTTAAAAACATGTGGTATGTGAGTCCTAAGCTTAAAACATTACGGTACTCAAAAGGCTAAGTGATGAATGTTACGTTAAAGTATTTCCGTCTGACGCCAGTATTAATTAACGCATGCAACTTATATATTTCTTTTGATATCACGATCATTCGATAAATAAGATTCATAAAATAACGATGAGAGCTTTATTTATTAATCTACTTTGGTTTTAACGAGTAACATTGCAAAAACACAGCACAAAGCCGACAAATTTGCCTATATGTATATATAACATTAGTAGACATTCTATAACGCTAGATTGAAATGATATACGTCTACTGAATAGAAAGTGATAAAGTGAATATAATGCTTCCTTCTGCACTTAACACGTTTCGTAATCTAGCTAATCCGACGAAGAGATGAGCTGGGGTGTTTTCAATACATACGCGCGCAACCAGTGGCTGACAGCACTGATTTTTCTTGATATTTAAGCACTTGAGTCAACACGTTTTATCTCTCCAGAGACGAGAGCTTTTTTCAATAAAAACATGAATTTAAAAAAAAAAAAATAAAGTCGTTGTATAGAAACCCCGGCAATATATGGTCATGCTCATCCGAATGACCCACGTGAAAAGTTATGTAAGGACAGTAGTAAGTACAAGCGTGACCGTGTGGTTTTTTAAATCAACATAGTTACATTACTAAAAGTAGTTTAAACAATTTAAAGTTTTTTTTTTTAATTTAATGTTAATTAAGGCTCAGAGAGGGGTACATATGTTTATACAATTGAAAATTTACATACGTGAACATTTAATTTATAGCATGTATCGAAAAAAATAATCTCACAACACAAATATAATCGCAATTATTTATTGTCGTTATAAATAATACAATACATTGCTCTATTGAGCACTCAAATATTCAATTACATTATAAAATACTAGTAGTATGATATTTCTGACTATATTTTTTTACCAGAACGACGAACACTCATAAAAAATGTTTACTAAAGCTTACAAACCTGACCAATCTGCTAATGTGTCTTATCTGCTGCCATTGGCACTTTTCAATTGACCTCTTCAACCAATTTGAATAAAAGACAAGGGTGATTATTTCCAGAGATTAAAAAAACACGAACAAGTTTCGTACTGAACTGAACAAATATATTGTATTATGCCCCTATACTGTATCTTACTTACATTAGAGTAATACTATTCCACCCATGCAAGTATTTACGATATGAAATATTTTTATTTACAGTGCCAAAATCGCCAATAAGAGGCTACAATTATTATTATAGCTGCAACTCGATTTTTGTTATGTTGCAGAAGAGCTGTAAGTTTTATGATTTACACAGAAATCGACAGAGGGTTCGGTCATGATGGGTATGAGATCAAGAAAGACAGCTCTGAACGTGGCCTCTACGCAGTGATGTAAGAAGAGGTCCTGCCACCTCCAATATGTCCTCTAATTTTTTTTTTAAATCATTTATACTATTTTTAACTATGAACTTATATTGTTATTGAAAATGCCGCCTCCAAAAATGTACCGACCCTGCCGCACCTCCCTTGCTACGCCACTGCCTCTACGTGGATTAAGGTTGCGGTGCTGATAGGATTTGTAGGTCTTCACATAAAGTTTCGAGTAACTAACGTTCCCTTCAAAGAATAGGTCTTTCCTAAAAGACGCATATTCAATGCATCAAGTGACTGTGAATAGTAGTTACTTCAAATGTCATAACGTTTCCTTGCCATACCTTTGAAATTATATACCTCTCAATTTTCTCTTTGGGTAGAAGAGGATTTTGTTCTAAGATCCTCATCTTCGACACTAATGTTGTGTTTGATATCCGGCAAGGAGCTTCCCACTGACATAGGCTACAAAAATGTTTGGCTTACAATCAAATATCATATTGATGTTTTGTTATAAGTTTGACTGTGTCTGTGTTTATGGTTTATAGTTTATGTATGGTCAAAATTTCTTCCGTAATAATATTCTTGAATATATATCATTCATTCAATAATTATACTCAAAAAAAAAAATTGTATGAGAAAATATGTACATATATATTTCGTGATTGGATTATTGTTGTTCCAAATTTTTATAAAATATGTTCATTCTTTAAACTCAACTTTGGTATCAAAGATTTTCTTTTGTTTTTGAACCTAATTCTTTGAACACATTTCAGAAAACGGTGAAATCGATATTAAAACTATATCCGTTTTTATGTATGTTATAAAACAGCAATCGATATTTTATGTATTCATTATTTTAATTCTATTGCAATATCAGCACTTTTTGAAAATTTCAAATTGCTTTCCAAATAAATGAAAAAAAAACAGACTGTTTTTTATTGATCAAGCGATATATTTCAAATATTTTAGAGAAATTCAACAACATTTCTTATTAATTATCTTTATTTGAATTTCAACTAATGATGTTTACTGCAAGTATCGTATCTTAGTAACCCTCAATCCGCTATCAGGTATGTTATCTATTATATAATGCATGAATTTATATACAAAAAACTTTCTTATCGTTAATAATAATTACAACCGTGTTTTTTTTTGTTTCTGCATTACGATGAAATTTAGAAAGCAGACATCACATTTCGTATTTTTTCCATATATTATAGATAGGTATAACAGTCATAACACTTTAATCTAGGGCCTAGATTCTAGGCTATCCAATCCATGGTTGAACCGTGGTCGTTCTGTTCTGTTTTATCATATTCTGTCCAGTCATGGAATCATTTTCATGATACCTTTCGAAGTATCGAATTTCTGAAAGCTAAAATCAAAAATATTAGGGAGGGCCCGCTCAATTGGCAAAAATTGACACGCTAGAAATGTTTCCGACGATTATCGCATTATTGATCATGCATTCATTACAAATGAAAAAAATCTGTTTTTTTTACAACTAATTTAGTAGTAATTTAACTTTCGTTTATCTACCGAAAATCTAATTATTTGGTAAAAAATATGACCTAAAATACATCAAGAAATAAATACTTTCATGACAATCATATTATATGCATTCTTCTTTTTTTATTTTAAAAATAAACTGGTAAGGAAAGTTTTCTTAGTCGTACTTTATTTTTTAACTTTAAGCATTATCTTCTAGTAGCTTGGCTTCTTTTTCCATTTTGAAGACGATTGCATGAAAAATATAGGGCACTACTGATATAATAACTGTATTCTCCCAGTATCATTAATATTTTAATTAATAATATCTTTCGACTCATTAATTTTGATGAAGCTGTTGAGATATTGAAGGAAATGGACCAAGGATATTCAAATTTAAAAAATAATCAATCGCATTGATGTTATTGTTGTATGTGCAATTTATTTACAGGGTTTTAAACATACTTAAACACATTAGTTATTTACATCATAAGTTTTAATTATTTACAGTTTATATCAGATTACATCATTTCAATAAAGATTATTAAGCTATAATATTAACACTTTTCGATATTTTAAATCAATAACAAACTATAGTGTATCAACGTTGTAAATAAAAAGCTTACAATGAATCGCTCGCATATTAAAAAAAATATATATAAAACACATTCATTGTAGAATAATCAAGTTTTATTTTAAAACAACGTCAATCTGGAATGCAATACATTTAACTATTAAAGTAGGTATCGAAAATTCGTGCTGAATGATGAATAAAAGAAATAATATTTTAACTTAATGTAAAAGGTATTTTAAAAAATAATGACTCGATAAATTTAACAGTTTATATAATATAGTGATTGTCCAAAAAAATTAATGATTATTAATTAATACAGCAGCAAGATCAAAATTGTATTACGTTCAAAAGTTGTAAATATTAAATCATTTACGAAGAATGTCACATACAATACAGTTATAGATTTTATTCGCTTATGCGTAAAACGAGGAGTACAATTTTAAGCAAACCAGATTTAATTCAGCGATTTCTTATTAAAATTTTATAAATGGTTACAATTATTATTGCACTAAGCCTATTTCTTTTTATAATGTTTCATTACATCCTTTATCATGAAAAAACCGATAACACAATAGATTATCGTAAGAGTTATATTAACAGATATTTCCTGTAGAGACAGTTTTCATAAAAAAAATCTCATTGTTTCAAAGTTTCTATCGTTTGAATTTTGTGTGATATGTTAATGGATATTGATAAATCACTACATTTAATTATTGATATTCAAAGAGTGTACATGAAACTTATTTTGATGAAAACTGCATATAAAACTATGAAAGTGATCAAATATGACTGACTAATTGTCTGGCAAACATCTGGGCTAATTTTAACTTTAATATTTTCTCGTTGCAATATCAATATATTGAATCAAATGAAGAAACCCTTGCGTGTCACTGTAATCGATTAACGAATAAGGTCCAGTGCAGGGGTCGTCACACCAGTCAAGGAGCGCCGATTATGCCTGCCAATAACATTGAATGTGAAAAAAAGTAGTATGTTTATCATTTTCAAACACGTGTCAAATAAATATTATAATTAGCTGCCAAATAACCGACAGTATCTCGTTGCCAATGTTAAAAACTATTTGCGATTAACGTATTACGTCAAACAAACGTTCAACGACCCCTGGTCTAGTTTGAATTTAATATAATATGTATGTACATTTTTGTAAAACAGAGACAATAAATAGTCCGTAACATATTGACAAATCGTCTACGTACTGGCAGAAGTTAGTAAGTAACAACAATGGCAAAAATTAGGTGAGTACACATCGAGATTCTTGGATATCAATTCTCTGCGTGGAATAACTGAATGTTGATATTAGTAATAGGGATTGCAATGCCGGACGAATATATCAGTACTGGTATTTCGGTATTTCAAATATTAATTCCGGTATGACAAAAAAAAATGAACACAACATAAAATTCGACCAATTGGAATCGAAATACTGAGTGAGTGAATCAAAATTGTTTTATCGACATTTTTTAATTTAATTTCAATACAGAAACACCAGTATTATTGCAACTGGTATTTCAGTATTAAAAGAACGCCGTGAATACCGGGATCTCGGTTTCGGTAATCCCGGTACTACAATCCCTAATCAGTATTCATTTTACTAATGCACCTTTAAAGATAGGTAATTGTTCCAGCTTATTAATTTGTAACATTATTTGTGTCAGATCGGCATATTATAATTATTATCTATGTTACAAACAAATAAACGGCTAGAAGATTTATTCAAAAAGGTAAAATTATTCATTTGTTCAAAAGTCAAAACTATCAATTGGTTACTTATTCTTCCAGTACGCTAACGATAATAAACAGATTACAATGTCTTTAATTTCGACCAGTCGTATTTCGCTACACATTCCCTTGCCTTCAGTTTCAATTGAAGAACAAGGGGGCATCTGGTCACAAAATTTTTGAAAAGAACAGAGCCGCCGGAGTTGGAGCTGAAGGCTGTAACAGTCTCGGGCCAAGTAAATAAGGAGAGGCCCCCGGAGCTGTCGATATGCTGCCATTGTGAACGTGCCCCGCTCCGATGTGCAGCTTTCTAGTATGTTTCTTCAAATCGAAATTTCGGCAGAATCCTTTCGCGCATATATGGCAAGTGAACGGTTTTCTATCATTGTGCGTGTGCATATGAAATGTTAGATTGTAGACCTGGTGGAAGGCTTTACTGCACACAGAGCATTTGTAAGCCTTTTCTCCGCTGTGGGTCAGTTTGTGGTTCTTGTAGTTTCCTTTCTGGTGGAATCCTTTACCGCAGTGTTCGCAGACGAACGGCTTGACTCCTGCGTGAATACGAGCGTGCGTATTTAGAGTTGATGAGCGATTGAAAGCCTTTCCGCACACGCCGCACCGGTGGGGTTTTTCAGCAGTGTGAATGATTTTGTGTCGACAGAGGGTGGAAGCTTGGCGGAAACCTTTCCCGCAAACCTACAATGAATAAATATATTTTTTTAATGTTTTTTTATTACATCAATTTGAGGTCATCGCCATTTACAGTTTGTTTTCTTTTAGTAAAAATGATAGATAATTTTCCCTTTATCTCTTAAATTAAAGTCGGTTTTTTATGCAATTATTACTGCAAAAATGCTAATTGAATTTAAATTTTATTATTTGTGACACTAATTTGTTGACAGTTCTCAGTGTAAATGTGATTCCCAGTAAAATATTAACGACATACAAAAGAAAGTGACCATGTATCAAGTGTTCAAGATAACCGTTTGAACATTTAGAATCAAACTTAAAAACTTTATTATTACATTTAAATTTCTGAGTAAATTTTTGGGCACTGGTGGATATTGATTAGGGTTTCTTAAGCCATGCTTCACAAAACACTGGAAATACATGTGGAACGTGAATATTTGGTACATAATATAACCTGGAGTGGCTTATACTTGATATGCTCCCACAGCGGCAACAAATTCAAACGTATTTTCAAAGGTAACTTTGTGGAAGTTCATTTTTAATACAAAATTAAATCTGATAACTTTGTTATTCCACTTGTTGTGTTGCAAAATGTGATACGCATAAGAAGCATAATCATATTTTTTAAATGTAATAACACAGTTCTCAAATATAATTTTATATTCAATTCAAACATGTTTGAATTCATATATATTGCCTACCGTAGAAAAACAAGGTTTTCCGTCAAATATTTTGAGATTTTAAAGGTGTTCCATCTCAGAAAATATTTGGAAAACCTTGTAATAGACGAAATGTTACGTTGGACACTTTTTTCTGATAACTATTATTTTTAAAAATTCCAAAGAATCATTCTTATGAAAGATTAACTTATAATATACTCTAATATTAAAACAAATGAATATATTTTATATGATTTAATTGATATTCAGTTATGTTAGATCGCAAGTTGGGCATTTAATTATTTATTAATATGATCGATAGATATAAGTTTGATTGACCTATCCTTACCTTACAAACAAACGGTCTCGCTCCTGTGTGGACTGGCATGTGTCTTGTCAGATTATAATGTGCGTTGAAAACTTTTCCACAATCCCCGCAGGCAAAAGTCTTGTGTCTGGGCTGCGATGATGAATTATTATTATTGTTATGTCCGCTCGAATTCGTCGTCTGCTGCTGGGCCAGTTGAGGAATTATCACAGGGGAAGATTGCAGCGGAACCGGAGACACTAATGGCTGGTGATGAAGAGTCGTCGGCGCTCCGTATTGCCTGAATGCCGAGGGCTCTGGAGCCATAAGTCGGGCTATTGAAAACTTCAACTCGGAGACTTTGCATTGTCGGGGAGGCGATCGGCTCACCGAGTTTAAGGATGATTGAAATGGCTGCATCGTACCAAATAACGTTCGCGTTATTTATCTGAAACATACATATCGTAAAATAAATAAAGATTACATTTTTCGTTTTCCCTAGAAACAATATATTCATAACATTGATTGATTTGATGTTTACGTATTGTCCAAGATGTCACGCCTCGAACATTGAGAATAAACTACGAAGATATTTAAGGATTTCAATTTGAAGACTAAACAAGTGCATTTAAAAACTTTTAGTGACCGCTCAAAGCTTACTTATAAAGATAATCAAGTTTTGGGCCATACTTTAGGTTGGGTATATAATATTTTTAAATAGCTTTTGTTACGTATTTTTATTTAAATCTTAAACGACGCAACGAAATATCGGAATTGATGTATTCGTCCGGCATTTCAATCCGTTGCTGTATGAACACACCCATTTGTTTATTGATGCAATAATTTTTGTTTATTTTTATGTCGGTTAAAAGTAGGTGCACGAGTGGTCCTTTAAAAGTTCAGCAGTCCATTGTCACCGCTTCCACTCGGAAATATAAAATTGAATTTATTAATAAATGTTTACGTACACTTTCACAGATTCTATTGTGACGATGACAATAATACTGCTCGTGCATTTTGGACCATAGGCGGACAAATAATTCACATCAATTTAATTTTACCGCAACAATATTTTTTCATACAGAAAGTAAAATATTAAATCGCGATGCACTCATCCCTCAATTTAGAATTTAAATTTTAAATTATTCCCTCACATACGCCGTATAATTTAAAACTGTGTAAGCTGAAATAATGTTTGTATAAAAAAAGGAAGGTTGGTTTCGAAATAGTACATGTTTTTGTCGTTATTTATAAGTGATCGGACAATGTAGATTTGAATGTACAAACTTATGACAGACAACTCAGAACACGAAGCCTGTTTAAGATTTCTATGACTAATGACATGATGAGGTCAATAATAGTATATATATATGTATTTTTTTATTTGGTTGAAAATTGCACGTATCGTCTTATAAAATATGGTTATCTTCTTTGTAAAGCATGATCAAATTTAATCTGTTTAATATCCGTGCTTCGACAAACATTTTCAGTTTAAGCCAAAACATTTTCGTCATTATTTAACCGTGTTAATCGACGGCGGATAACATATATTTTGTATCACAAATTATGAAAGTATCTATTCCTTTACCACGCAGTATCTTTGAAATTGTATAAAATTATCTCTTACAAAAAGAAACTCTCACATTATATAGTTTAACTTTACATATATTACAATATCCTATAAATGCAGAATAACTAGGCAACGTATTGATAGCCAATAACGGTCATCGTTAAAAAACTGTGTTGCCACAGACATGTATCAAACATACTATAAAATTATATTAGTGAACGTAAATTATCAACGATAAATTTGTTTTAAAGTAAAGTTCTAATGTTAATACATACTATAATTTTGTCCGCCACTGTTCTTATATTAACTTTCTCCCGCTTATTACGCTTATTCTACCTCGCAATCGTTCTTTTAATAACCAACTAACAAAAGTAAATATAAAAGAAAATTTCAGTTAAATACTTTTGGTTTGGCGAATAAATACCAAATTAATTTTTAAATACTCGCGTATCCTTATTGATAATATTTCTCGGGTTGCTGGAATCTAATGTTGAAATAAATTTACTTAATTTTAACTATTTCCGTTCCATTGACGACTAAAAATATTTGCGCAGACTATTGGTAATGTTATCGAACAATCTCTCTTTCTAGCTATAATAACGACACGATAAAAATAATTGATCTCTCTTTACACTTCATTTTCTATGATATGGTGGGCAGGAAATAGAAACACCACAGCATTTGAGTAAAAAGAACTGGGAATAGATTGAAAAATCAACGTGTAATTAACGAGCTACGTAAGTTAGCACTAGTTTTGCTTAAGCCCAAAAATTTTCACGGCTGGGCAACGGTAACATTTGATAACATATTTAAATTAAAAAATATATATATAATGTGTTTATTGGATTACTTTAATTTTAAAACTAAGTTTAATGTTACGCATTTGTGTGTAGGATTGATGTTGCTATAGTCTTAACATCATAAAAATTTATGATATTTCATTTAAATTTAGATATTTTTAATTGAATCTTTTGTAGTTTTTCTTGGAATCAAAAACCGAATTATTCTTACTACCAACACAAGATCTTCCTTTTTTAATTAGAATTCGATGTTGACTGGTCAGTAAAAGTTATTATACACCCTAATCCGGAGGGTGGCATTTTGTTTGTTTTAATGAATTAAAACCTAACCAAACGCAATCTTTAGACAAATTTGATTTTTCTTCAGTTCTTAAAGTTCATATAACCATAACGGAAGAGGGTAGTTTGTCAGTATCGAAAACAATATCTGGATATTAACTTAATCAGGACAGTGATACACATAGCTGCACTTTTTTAAATCCCAAATGTCATTTTTCTATTACTTGCATTTTGACACTTAGTAAACATCGATAACAGACGCGTATGTTGGATATTAAAACTGAAAATATTTTTTTTCGACTGCTTAATGATTTCTGATATTAAATAACCAGCCAATCAGTTTTTCGTCACGTTAGTATTCATGGATAAACGTCGAAATGTTGAGAGATCCTCTCACCAAGAGTAACTTATGTTTGTTTTCTATTTCAATCAATAGGATTTTGGCATTCTGGAGGATCTCAGTTTCTATCCATATGATGTAATTAGTGATTTGAAAATAGACAAGCCATAACCAATCCTTCCTAGGACAGAATTTTTTCTTAGCCTCTCAGTTTATGGGTAGCGAGTAGGGATTCCAACTCGGATATCCAGATATATCCGGCCTCTTTTAACTATTTGATATCTGGATATTTGGGGAAATATCCGGATAGTATTCGTAATAATTTTTAATGAAATATTTTACAAAATCGACGAAAGATAATATGAATACTGAGATATTTACTACCTGGGAGAAACCATTACTTAGAACTTAGGAGTAGTGTTTTTTATTACCTTCTCCAAATTCGGGTATTATGAATATCCTATCTTGTTATCTTAACACTTAAAAGTTCGACGAATCGGCTCGGACTCGAGGCAAAAAAAAAACCTTTAATGCCGAAATTTCATTCATTGAAGAAATGATGTTGCAGTAATCTAATGCAGCTGCAAATTTTCAATATTTTAAAATGATGGAATAGTATTGAAATGTCTATTGTCTCTATCTAAGGCATTACAGAAGTGGAAAAGGATTTAGTCAGGATCAGTTGATCGTGAAATATCTTCATTGGCGTGCGAGTTCTACAATTCATCATTGAAAACCAAGTAATCGAGACCACTGTCAACATATTAAAATTTTAATAATTTTGTATAAAATTTTAGCCATGTCAAGACGCTCGGAAGTATGGACTCATTTTTTGAGAAAAGATAATAAATGCAACTTGCAACATAAAATGCGTAATTCTATGTTATCTCTCGCGGAAACTGACAACAATACAAATGACAATACAAATAATCTGAAAAAAGATTTTAATACTTAGATCAATTTAAAATAAGGACGGAAAAGTTGAACGTGTTGTTTAAAACACTTCAAACAATAAAACCAACAGCAACGGAACGAGTATTTTCAACAGCAGGACTAAATTAGGACAGACAGGAGAATTAAATTAAGATCAAATTTAAAATAAAATACATTTAATGCTCTCTTATTTTTAAAATACGAATTGTTAAAATCTGAATAAATGACTTATATTACAAAAGAACTCGTTTTTAATGTATAAATTTAAATAAATTTATATATTACATATAGTAATTTTTTGTTATTTTCATACTTACTGAAACTATCCGGACATCCGGATATATCCGGATAGTTTCAGTTTTACTATTCGATATCCGGATAGTTGAAAATGACGAATAGTTGGAATCTCTAGTAGCGAGTTTAGCTACTTAAATTATTTGAAATAATGTTACACATACATCGAAGAAATTCTTAAGAATAAATTTAAACAATCGTTTTTGATGAAGACAATACGGACAGTATTTAAAATAAAATATTATTTAAATCAATTTAACAACTGTTATGTTATAGCTATATAAAATATATTGACGCTGTGCTTGTTTTGTCTCTTTATATGATATAACATATTATGTAAATTTATCATTTAAAACATTTATGCTGTAATATGTATCAAGGATAGGTAGCTACGCTGTTAACGATGAGTTCTCTGTACTCTAGACACGATCTCCAATAAGCAAAAGTGGTATTATATCTTTACTCAGACAGACGTCGGTGGTTCCCCTTTCAAAACTTCTTGTTTGTTTTATTTTCAGAAAGCAAGAGGGCTGTCCTCTTTGGCTCGAAGCGTTTGGTCTCATTTTGTATAGTTTTCCCCCTTCGCCGCTCAAGCGGTTCATTGTTAGGCGATCGAGAGAGGAATAAATGTGGAGAGGCTTTGAGACAATGAGACATATGTGTCGTGAGTTTGTTGGCACGCTAAACAACTAAACGATTTCAACTTTTACTATATTATACAGTTGTCTTAATTATTCGTTATACATAAAAATAACCTCATATAAATTGCTGTATTTTGTTACAATTTTAGCTAATTTGATATTAATTTACGTTAAGTCTTCTTAAAATTACTATTTTTTCAAAAAAGTATTACTAATATTTGATAACTAACGATTTTTTTGACAAGTTCAGATCAAGGTTATCAAATTGAAATAAGGGTGTCAACAATTCTGATTATATTATGACATTTAATAGTCCCAATAGTTCATTTAAAAAACATACATAATAATATAGGTTTATTATTTATTAATTGGCAGAACTCTCATAAAACTGTTAGATGATTATATTAAAATAAATGTGCGTAAAATTAGAAAGAAAAAAGTTTGTTTATTGTTTATGTTTTAGGTTGACAAATAATACTTCGATATTCATACATACATATATACATAAATGAATATGAATGACAAACTATTTCTAAACTCAACTTAATCTTTAATGCACAAATCGATCACTTTGAGTCGGTTACCTCTTCCGATTCCTTCATAGTTGTACTGTGTAACAGTTTAATTTTAGTTGGATCCTTCGTGATTCAATTGATTTCTCGTTCAGCCTGATATCAAAAAAGCTTTATTTAGATTAGTCTATTCGCAAACAGGTATTTATGCTGTTGTTATTTTTTTATTTAATTGGTTCTAAAAGCTTTAAAATTTTGAGCAACACAGTTCTGTGGAGGTTAAAACAAAACATTCTTAAAAACAATACAACCCTACTAAAGTATGAAATAATAGCTACGATTAATATTTACAGTATGGGGAACATAATATTAAACATAAAACAACGAAAGCACTTAGGATCGTAAACTGCCGGCGGTAAAACGTTATTCCACGAAATAAAAAGAATAACTAACGTATCACACGCATGCAAATTTAGAATAAGTCTCAATTAAACATCGCATCTAAATAAGAATATACCGCTCCATAGAATGGGCAGACATAAAGACATTATTAATTATTGATTGAATTGGTATTGAGTTTATTTATTATAAATAAATCTACTAAAGAAGCAAGTCCCTCGCCTGCCTCAGTACCAGTTAAGACTAACTAGCCAGCGAGAAAATAAAATATTATTGATGACTGTTAATTAGTTGAGAGAAAGTGTGTAATAACTAAAAATTCAACCAATTCCCGACCAGAATCCTTTTGTTGGATATTGTGAATTGAAACTATTCCAATGCCTCTATTAATGTGTAATTATTGATAATTGATAAAATCTCTGTTTGTTTTATACTCAAAATAAAACGAAATATGTTATTAAGTTTTTGGATTTGTTTTAGTATAATCTTTTACAACTAGTAAAATTTAAATAGGCTACTAAGCGTACGTAAAGAATTATTTAAAAAGTTTATTGTTATTTCTTAAGCGTATTCGATCACTTAAAAAAAACAATAGTGTCGTAGTAATAACGTGTATAAGTACAGTGATATGTTATGATGTGATCAATAGACGGCAAAACAAAATTAATTATTCATATAACTTTAGGATGAAAGAAAAAATACCAAATACAAATACGTTATTAGTTTATTACCCTTACCACTTTACTTAGTTATAATACACAATATACAATTCAATTTCCATTAAAACAACAAGCATGTTATTATAAATTAGTTCATGGCTTGTATTATCAAAAAAAAAACAGTCACACAAAAAAAAATGATTCATGGTTCATGGAAATATTAAACTTGCTACATTAATTATGACATTTTGCAAATCAAACACATATATTACTGATGCTTTGTACGTAATATGTTATTATTGTTTTTTTGTTGTAGAGTTTATCATTATGTTCAATAATATGTAAACTATTGTTATGTATGGTAGTGAGTTTGTTGTTTTTATATTTGTCTCTAAATTTATTTCCACTTCTTTGAATACCGCACGAATTAACTATTGTCCTGTCATTTGATGGAATCGTAAATCTCGTCACTTCACTCGTTCGCCAAAAAATAGTGACGTAAAACATTTTAATCTTCGAAATTATATGTAAATTATTGAGTAAAAATAATGGTTATTGAATCTAGATAAGATAATGTATTTTTCAGCACATTCCATTTAGTTTTATTGTACAAAATCAAATTTCATAACGTTGTTATTCCATTTTTTGTGTTAAAAAATGTGGCAAATGTTTCGCCACTTTGAGAAGCATCATCAGACTTATCATCATTACAAAATCATTGATAGATTTATCTGGTATTGTATTTTATTGTTATAAGCTATATAAACTATTTATGTTATAAGCTATGTTTCAAAGTATGCGAATCGGTCAAATATTCGTTTGTTTACTGTAAATACAAGTAAATAACAAAAAAATCTACGGTGATTTTCTATAGCTCTTATAACTAGGTCTAATAATTAGTATTATGCTAGTAACACCGTTGAACGCAGACAATATAACGCTCGATCCAAATTGTTTTCGCTTAAAACAAATTAGTCGAATATTTACTGTGCAATTGACAAGTAATATTGTGCATTCATGTATTATAAATAATTGTTTACAGAGCAACTATCTAAGAAGAAAAAGCATTGCAACAAATATTAAAAAGTGTTTAATATTTCATTTATTAAAATTGGTGCATTTAAAACATTTTTTTTCTTGCTTGTAGTCTTACAGAAACTAATCTCATGGTTCACCACAAAATGTTGACTATATATCGCTGACAATGAACAGGTTATTAGTGGAATCCCAGTCGTAAGTGTGTAATCACTGACAAAATTTTGCATCCCTTCCATTGGCGTCAAATCCTGTCACACGCACGCAGCGCCCTTCTTGTCAGCCAAAAACCCACCTCCGCCCCTGCGACAATTATGGCAGAGTCAATTATTGTATTTTTAATACCACTTTGTCAATCATTTCAAGCTTAATCTGACACCTAGCGACCGCTCGAGGAAGTGAAATTATTGCGACTGTCGTATAAATTGCAAGATTAATAAATTCACTAATTTATTTTAATTTTTAATACCTTGCGTCATTGAAAATTTTTATTTACCATATAATAATTTTTCGGGATCATAAAATCCTTTTTTGTTTTTAACAGGGCAGTAGATTCGGAGTCGGAGTAGTGTAGTCGGACTGTTATAACTGGAGTCAAACTTGATAAAAACTAATACCTTTCCTTGAAAAGCACTTTTAAAAAATGTGTTTTCAAATCGCTATGGTCAAAAGTGGCCCCACTGCACGCTCGTCACTGCTAGTCGTGTTTTAAGTTATGGTTGGAGTCGGAATTGTTTTATTTCTCGACGGCTAGCCCTGGGTTATAAGTCGACCTTACCTTATCATATTTAACTGTAACATATATTGACAAGTAAAGAGCAAAAACACGCCAGCGTAAAGCTAAGTAATAGAGTCAGCGTAAAAAGGCAGCTGATGATGATTACGATAAGCAGCTGTTGAAATGGAAACGGAGGGCGATTTTTATAATATAATCGAACGCAAAGGCGGGATTTGATTCCAAGACTTCCGGTTTTAATAGTGCGCCCGCTCTTATTAATCGGTACGCCATTGGCGTCTCGAGAATAATATTGATTTTTAAAAAGTGGTGTTGCAGAATAAATTTGCCGAAATGACAGTTGCCTGTATTAAAGTTTTTAATACACTTATCCCGTTATTTAGGTTGTTTTTCGATGACGAAGTAATAGTTTTAAAAATTAAAAATATCAACATAACATTATAAGAAATATAAAACAATATTGAGAGTGATTATCTAAATTCTTGTTCTCTCCTATCTTCATATTACATCAAAAAGGGAAGTTTAAATGTTCATTGTTTAATAAAATACGTCAATATTTATGCCACGCTAAGAAATTTTGATAGCTTATGGTACATTTTACTAACTACGCATCCGATATCGATCAAATTTTACAAACTTTGTAGTAGTATTGACCCGATGTGATGTGCTAGCGTTGTTTTTGTGAATCTCCAAAGGTGCCGCGATTATTTTGCCTAAATATAGCTTTTTAAAAAAGACTTGTCTGTACCTTATTTAAAAAAAACTTTCTGCATTAGAAGTCCACATTTGAGGGTATTATTTGCAAACATGGCTCATTCCGAAATGGTTATAAAGTGAAACTTGAATTTCGTTTTGAAAAACAATTTAAATTTTAAAAGTATTTTTAGTCTAACATTACTTTTTAATGAATTTTTGTATGAAAGAATACTTTCAAAATTTATCTTTATCTACTAAATTACATTCATGGTTCATGTTTCAACAATTTTGGAATGAGACAGGTTTGCAAATACTAGCCTCATTTATTACATTGAAAAAAGCTTATTTATTTTTCCGGTTTAAAGTCCGTATGTTAATATAATAAAATTGAATGTGCGATGGGCAGAAATGGATTGCGCCACTGAACTTAATTAGGACAAAAGAAGCCGGAAACGGTTGCTCAAAAATATTTTTGCGACGGTACAAAAGAACAACAAAATTTTAACGCTGCGTTTGAGATTTGAGTTCAACGTTCAATGAACAAATTGGGCGACATTTTTATTTTCATAAACGGTAAATAATAAAGGGAAGTATTAGGGTATAAACACTGCCATGTCAAATATTCCAGGTCCGTATTAGTTTATGGATTCACGATGATAGATGTTTTATCATATGCAGTTCCAATGTAGAATATATTGATTCTTATTTGGAATACATCGACAGAAATTGAGAAAATTTGATTCAGTCTCCGTATCTCGAAGAACGTTTATTTTCATACACACAAGGACGGGTCCAGGAAAAAAATTGTAATAAGCTAATCATTCATCACGCTTCATTTTTAGGATCGCATGTTAAATATCACAGACATCTGTGCCCTTAACTCAATTAACCTATTTTTTATTCCAAAAATTCTTCATTAAGCAACCTAGAATGGCAAACGCCCAAGTAATGTTTACTAATCTGTTAACATATTTTTTTTAAATTATTGAAGTAAATAAAAACATTATGAAAGATTACATAACGTTCATACAACTAAAATGACAGCAACGTGTGACTATATTATCTTTCGTCTGTTTGTTTATTGCAATAAAAATATTTTTACTGGATTAATTGGTTTAGTAATATTCTTCTCTATTCGATCTGATGGTCGAAATTTCCGACTCTACCTCTGTCAAAGTAACAAAAGTCACCACCATTTTATGAAATCGGACGTAGTAATTACAACCTTTTCAAAAAGAAAGCGCAGCCGTCGACTTTACAAACTTATTATTACGTATGCTGCTTTGTTTGAGGTTATTCAATGCTATTTTTTTGTTGTTACTGAATTCAAATTTGGAATTTGATCCGTTGACGCGTGCGCGACGTGCTGTATTGCGCTTACAGTGATAGAACAAATTATTTACCCAAATTCGGCTCACTTATAAATGTTACTACCATTGTTGTGTTAAAATTTATGTTATAGCAAGTAATGATTTTAATATAATTATCATAGTTAATTTTTAATTATGTATTGATATTTTTTTAACGGCAGTAGACAATATATATGTATATTATGTTACAAAAATAATAGAACGATAACTCTGATCTAGAGTTGTACTTTTTTTATTTCATTTAAAATAAACGGTTGTTCAAGAAATCAACTGCACGGTTTCGATGAAAAGAGTATTTTTAATACAATACAGTTAGGTAAGGTATGTTCTGTAATGTGAGATCTAAGAAATGTGTCATTTAAATCAGAAAACAATTCATTATTTGAGTACATTTAAAAATACAGGGTAATTAAATATGTAGAAAAAATGTTAAACATTTTAAATTACACCAATATTTTGGTTAAGATTTAATGAAATCTAATGATTTGCACTGCGTTTTTCAAAGGAGATGCAATTTCAGTGTTGTCAGTTGAATATGCTGACAAGTTGAATGAAATTGATGACATCATATTATTTTAATAAGAAGTTTTTTGGGGTATTTACTTTTACAAATATTTAAAAATCGATTATCAAGACATTGGTTGTTATTTAAAATGATTATTTAATAAAGTAATTAAGCGATTGATATTTGAAAGTATTAGTCAAATACGAAACTAAAAATAAAATATAGCCGAATTTCTCAATCATTTATTGAATGAATGTCAAATTGCATTGTATTTCATTACACTGCCATCCGCGGTCCAGTGGCAAAGGTGAATGCCTATTGTCTGACGTTTCCTGGCTCTGATCCCACTCGAGGTGTTTATCCTTGATTTTTTTTTTGTAAATGGTACAATGCGAAAGTATGCGAATTACGAATTTATAAGAACACTTTGTCGTGCACTCAATCAGAATCAAGGATTTTATTTATGACATTTATTTGTCTGGGACGTAGCCCAAAATATGGAATTTAAGATTATCACCATTACCCACTATACTACAATTTTTTTCAAAAGGTTTTAGTACTTTTTTTATAAATATTAGTTATAGGTTATATGTATTATATATTTAATGTAATACAATAAACTCAAATCACCGTAAATATTATATAACATCAGTGTTATGGTTTTAATGTTTAATTCTTGGTGGACATTTATAGAAATAAAACAAATTGTTTTTGTATATATTTTATAATTTTAATAAATGATCAATTAAAAATGTTCTTGTAAATGTAAAAATTAATGCAAAGCATATATATTTTGGAAAATACTGTATTTTATCAAGGCTTGACTGTTATATTATATTATTCTATTATGTTTCATTATCATGTATTTCATCAAAAAAATGAGAAAATAATATGATAATAAGAATTAAGAAGTAAACTGGCTTTTCGTTTTTGAAACATCAGGCGATTACTACCATGTTATGCAATTATCTAAATAACATTAAGGAAATAATTGTGTAATTGTGATACATTATCAGTGGTGGATTATTCTAAAAGCGAATGAAACGCGCGCTTAAGGCCTCAAAAATTGCTTACATCATACAAATCGTATACTTTTTGTTCAAATGTATATATATTTTACATTACATTAAACAGGATGTCCAAAATTTATTGCGCCTGGGGCCTCTCGTGTGCTTAATACGCCACTACATGTCCGCTTCTTATTCCACGAAAATGGAAGACTTTTGAAGTATTTTATCATTACGTCAGTGTTTCAAATATTTCAGTTTGTATGGCTCATAAGGGTTAAGGAAGGATGGAAATATTAGAGGCTACATTCTTGCTATATAGTAACTGTAAGTGAAATGTATCAAGTCGTTACTGTAAATATTATTGATGTTGCGCCAAATAGTTAAGGAAGCAAATAATACAAGAAAAAAATAATTACATTATCACTGTATCATACAATTTGAAAATGTTTTTTTTATTTAAAAACAAAAATATTACAATAACTTACCTCGCTAAAAATGACGACGATGAGATAGACAGTCGGTAAAAGATTTGATATCCGGAAACCCTGCAGTTTTCTTTTCATATCTGCGAAATACCTTAAACACATGTCGACAATCTCACCCGGTGAATAGAGGATTACAAAATTTTGTGTGAAAACACCACAGAAAACACGAATTATGCCGCAAATAACATAACTAATCCGACCACAATAGCCATACAACTACCGTTCTATAATAGGTAAAATATTGGGGATTGGGAGCTAGAACTGTTTGGACATTATCAATAGTATGCTACGAGTAAATAAAAATATTCCATTGCAATGGTTTAAAAACGAAATACAATGATGAAGAGAATTATACAACAAACCGATCGTATAATATAATGGTCATATTATTCATATTTTATAATATGTGTACATCATTTTTTAACTATGCTTAATATAAAATTAAAATTGATAACTTTGATATTCCAATTTTTGTGTTACAGACAGTGAAACGTGTTTCTCTTCATATATTATCAGACGGAACATTGCAAGGTTTACGAATAAACTAAAAATTTAGTATGAAAAAATAAATGTTGGGATTTTTTCCCTTTCTAGCTGGCGTAGAGAGATCTACGGTCTACGGAAGTAAACAGTCTTAGATGCTTTTTTTAATATGAATGAATTAAAATAGACTCTTACTAAATCAGATACCTACGCAATTAAAAAATAAATAAATAAACAAATTCTTAATTGATCTCTTTCAAAGCGATTTTTTTACCATCGCGATTAGTCTTTTCCATTTCTTGTATGACATATATTTTTTAATCCGTGTACGCTTTCATTGTGGATCATATGATCTCCTAATTGAGCAATCTCTATAGAAATTGTCCTTCTCACTTTTTTCAAAGAGAGTGTAAGGAATAGATGGATAAGGCTAGGACAGAACTAGTGGTTAACCAATCGATCCCGCTGCGCCCAGTTATTAAAGGATCAGAAGGTTGAGAGGGAATTTTTAGACATCACAAACATCCGTGCTTTCGAACAGAAATCAATAAAAGCTGTTCGTACTGGGACTCGAAACCGTGAGATCTGGAACGGACGCCCACAACGCTAAAAGCTGCGCCATAGAACCTGTATGTTTTACCAACAATTTATTTCTCACTTTACCGATTGCTAAGAAATGGTGATTTAAAGAAGTCATGTTTTTTATTGTACTAAATGTGTATTTCCACAAAAGATTAAGATATTGTAACATTTGAACTAAAAAAATGATATAGTTTGATGGACAAAAACAACACATGATAAGTCTGACGCTTATCATCTACTCAACGAGTTCTATTATAAATCCTCAAAGAATTTTAAGTTGACACTCTAAGAGAGATGCTGATTGTATAGGTCCTTTATGCGAGTGTAAAATTCCGCCAAAGGCCATTACGTGATGGAGTGTCTTTTTGGAATCCTTTACATATATCACTTGAACTTGATGAACCGGCAATTAAAATATTCCCCACATAAATTGACAAAGAATGTGTAAGGTATCATTCAATACTTTCCTACGAAAACTCATTTTTCGCAAAGTGTAACTATAAAATAATAAACAAAATAGTTGATTACTGGCTACAAATCGGATTGACTTTAAAATAAACTATGCTTAAATTACGGATGCTGTAGAATCTTATTTGTGTTTAAAAAGACTGCTTAAATTGTAGATTTCAGAAATTTTATAAAATGCCGTATTGAAGCGTTTTTAAATAGTAAGATTGATTTTTTGCCAGCTCTTTAATTGATTTGATTCTCCAACCTTCATAGAAAGATAACCGTTTGAAATAATAACAAAATGTATCCAACTCGGTTACGGCGACCCATCACTATTTGTTTGCCCATTACTGTGACGATACCCTCTTGAGACTTCTCAACATATTCATCGATGGACTGAGATTTGTTTTCCCCATACAATATTGCACATGTCGTGATCTACGATTATCAAAATAATGAGTAAGTATTTGATACACATACCTATCTAAATGTGTACATACACGATCAATCTGTAGCTGTGATTGAAGTCATTATTAAATGCAAACAAGGGTTGCTAACAGATGTTTGAAACGCCACCACTTTCAATTCATGCCATAAGAGGGACGCCCCTTTTTTGCGCACCCTAATCATCGACTGGTTGTTTCAGCTAATATCGAACTGTGAAAAAATGCTTTCTACTGTTTGAGAAACGCTAGTAGATAAAAGATTTCGGAATAAAATATGATTTCTTATTCAATCCATACGAATCGAAAATTGATTTTTCTATGTTAGTGGGATATAAAAGCAATGATTTTTTTATTTTAATTGCAGAATCGTATGAACTATTTTATAGGGAAAATATTTGTAAATAAAATCGATTGATTGATAAATAGCATCATCCATTGAGCTGACAAACGTCAAAGGCTACGCTTCAAACCTTATACTTCATACCTGAGAAAATCATTTTATTGAAGAAAGTGGCTTGGTATTAAATTATTGAAAAGTTTAAATAATATATAGTCAACATACTTTACTTTAAATTGTTATGTTTCAAATTCATACGAATATATTTCTTAAAAATATGCAGAGTGAAAGATATAAAAAGAGCAGAATATTTTATTTTTTTCTTGTCGGTGACGGAATCTATAGATTTTTAAAAAAATAATATAATCAATGGAAAATAAAGCGCTATAAAATGTATGCTAAAAAGAAATAAATTCATATAACTTAGCGCAAAGGCAAAGATATGGATTGAAATTGGGTAACTTTAAATATTAGTATCCACATCAATTGTTATCTCGAGAAAATGGCGAATAAAAATAGAAAGGTTTTTCTGGTATTGAATAAAAATACGTTTATTGAAATTTGCGTGAATTGCTTTAGGCTCCGACTTCGATTCAATATAAATTAATTTAGAATACGTGCTCAAATCGTATCGACAAATATTACTTAAATCAATAAGTAAAACATTAGCCATGTATCAAAATCATTTATAAATATCGATTGTTCGGTTTCATTAATCTTCAATTGAATTTGATTTTCTGTTTTGACAGATTATGTTTTAAAGAAAAAGTGTCAAACAAATGTGTTTATTATTATTCAAAGAAATCTGATAACTAGTAGGCAATAAATGTACCATAAATCTCGTATAGGGATGAAGCGTCGTGTTTATGTACACAAAAATGATTGATATTTAAGTAAACACTTCATGCCATGCCTATACTGAAATGTGTACATACATCAACGAAATTATAGCTGATTTGATCCGTCGAACTATTCGCGAATTCGATTTTAATACAAATATGTTAACGTTATCTTTATAGATATTTCTAAGTGAATATAAACAACGATTTTCGATGCAGTTATTGTAGACACTCAGAAGTGGCATGAATCTTGGCGCATCATCGTCTGCTATCGAATAAATCTGATGTTAACAACACTGTCTTCTGAGGTCGCGCAGCCAATATCAATATAACACGTGTAAATCATAAATAAGCTCCGAACTCTGAAATAATTATAATTTAAAAGATTTCCTCATTGTAGTAGCAATATAAAATTATATTTATTTTTTACTAGATACCGTTTTCATGCTTAATTATCATATAATTTTACCACATTAGCGAGAACTGGTTTTTCTCAGCACAGAGCTATCACTCACTATCGTATTATTAAAAGACAAATTATAAAGTAAAAATTGTTTTTTTTTCTGTTTATATATTGTATCATAACGTGTTTTGACCAAGAAATGGCTGTTGAGACCGTTGTTCTGATTTGTATATGAATAAAATTGACTGTAAGCTGTGTTGAGTGCAAGCTACATCATAACAAAGTGATTTAAGAGACAATTCTTGTTATTCTCAGTTCAAGTACATCCGTGCACTTGGAATGCCTGAAGATGCCAAAAGGCGAAACCCGGGTCGTTAGCGACAAAACTCATGAAAAAGTACAAAATTCAAACAATTCAAATTTGATATTGAAATTCCATCAAGCACCCTCATTCGAAATACTTAATTCTTGTTATTTTATTTTATAAAAATTAAGTCGGGAAATTTCACAAGTAGTATAACATATGTAATTTATTTTATATGTACGAATTCAATTTATTGTTTTGAAAGATGAAGCAATACTTCTTTTTATATATATTGATAATAATGGTTTGGATTCAAATCAGGAAGCGTGTGATAAACAAACACAATTCAAGGATTTAAATACTTCTTCATCATAACTATTATAAAAATAAAATATAACAAGAACCTTATAAAAGTTATATTGTAAGCATCTTATATTATAATGTGTGGTTTAGTTAAATGTTTTCTTTAAAACATCCGACGTTATAATGTATGGCAGTGTATTATTTTGATGGTTCAATAATTCAACCCCCAAATGCTTTAAATAATAATCGTTCCGGTCGACACGACATAAGCCCCAATGGCAGGGATTCACAATTCATAGATGCAAGTTTCAACAACCACCGCGGTAAGGAACATATATTTATTTTCAATTGAGTGGATTAGAAAAGTTGGTAGAAACACATTACCTTAGTCTTGTAATCTTCGAACTCGTTCAATGTTCAGCAGCATGAGATCCGATACGAATGGGCTAGTTATAGTTGGTATTGATAGAAGATGTACTGCATATCAGTCATCAACCTGCGGTACAAGACTGTACCAAGACACTCCGTACGTGTATAAGATAAAAAAAAACAACCGTCGCCCAATAGGGTTTTTAATTCAATCAATGTATTAATATTTTACAAAATATGTGATTATTATTAATAAATAATCAATTATTGCAATACCAACCCTAAGTAAAAAGATTTCGATTTTTGCAGGAGTATCGTTTTTTGTCACTCCTGTTAAATTTACCCATATTCAAGATAAATATTCTTGCAGTATTGGCGACGATATGTAATTCGTATAATTTATTACAGTGGATATAGTCGAATTGTCCATCTTTTTGGCTCGTTTTGAATTTTCCTTTAAGTAAGATAGGTAACACACCGACTTGAGTTATGATATTTTGACTAACTTTTGCTGGAAAAATATTCCATACTTTCCGAGTTGTAGTTTTCAACCATACATTGATGTCAATTTTATAATTGTCTTATAAACAATACATAGAAAGAGATTTTCAAATCAGACTTAATAGATATGTAAAGCACCTGCGAAAGTGCATGAATATTCGCTTATATTCAGTCATCAAACGAAAATAAACATAGGTATTTATACTCACCAGAAATAAAACAAGTGTAGTGAAATCATGCCGTATAAATAAATATTGCTTAGAAAATCCATGGACGATAGATGCAATCCAATATTGCCGATTTTCATTGAAATAAAAAATGTTTAAATTTAAACTTAGTTATGAGTAATTTTAAGCCCCTGACTTTTGGAAAGTCAGTATGTACATATTGCAAAGGCGGCGAGCGTTAAGGGTTGTAAATGGTTACCAAATAATCCCATAACAATTATTGGCGGCAAACAAAACCAAAGCATGCTTCCTTCCCTCTTTCCCTCTCATCTCTCGTCTCCACACTCTTCGTGGACGCATTTTATTTATTTATTTGTTCTGCATTATTATTATCAACAAACACGACACAAGTGAAACGGGATTACAATAAATAATATGTAGGGGTTAATAGTCATTCATTTGGTAGTGAATGTGATGTACAGACTTTTCTTGCTAATTGCAGCGTTTTGATCATTAACATTACTTCATGTTTTATTCTTATAAAATGTGTTTCTCAAAAATATGTATATCAATTAGAGTTCGAATGCAACTAAAGCGGTGTAGCGGTCGGAGGAATCTGTAGAGTGACGCCTCTAGTAACGTCTCTTAGAAAATCAAAATTTCCATTATTTCCATAATCAAAACATGTTTGAAATTTTGACGTTTTATATTATATATTCGTTATTGCAGTAATAGTTATGGCTAATATTAACAATCTTTTAAAATCATTGACCATTCCGGCATGTGAAGTTTTCCATTCTGGACCATGATAATAAAATACTATTTGTAATGTATGTTACATCTTTTACTGGTAATCCTTTGTATAAGAAAGGTAAAATATTAACGAAAAGCTATTTAATTTTATTTCGCAAATACAAGAATACCGTGTTAGTGCCAATTTCAACTCGGTGCTTTATAAAATGGTTGTTTTTCAATTCACATGAGAATAATAATAACCTTTATCTACAATAGTTATATTATATTCGTTTATCTCCTAGAAAAGTAAAGCAATATGTGACCAAAGAGAAACTCGCGAAAGAAGTTTGATATTTTACGTCGTTCTATTGATTATTTAAAAAAATCTGTAGAATTAACAGTGACGAATTAAGCAATGGGAAGACCCCAGGTGCAATACAATTTTGAGGCATTGTCTTTCGAATTACTGAAACTGAATTTTAAATATTATAGCGAAACCCCGATTCTAAGTTTTTCAAGCAATAAGCAATAAGCAAACGAAAAATGCGAGGAACCGATAATGCGGGAAATCTTCAAATAATACCAAAATAAATGTTTAATTTTTAAAAAACCCATTTATTTACATTTTTTGTATTAAAGAATATATACATACACATAATTATAAATTGCGTGATGCATAAATGTTACTAATTTGCAGTTTGGCACTTAATTTTTAACAGAGACCCTTCAAACTCGTGTACTTTTGAAAACTAACTCGTTTTGTTATATCAATTTGTCTTTCTCCTTGTTTTTTTCGATGTTTTGATTTTTTTTCAGTTTCTTAAATATAGTTCTAGTTTTCTTTATTTAATCATTTTAGTTGTGAGTGTGAGCAAAAATCGCGTAACTAGGTGCGAGGCAAGACTACATATGTATGTGCGAAATAAATTTAAAAAAAACAACAAAACGGTCAATCGGGATAATATTAGTGACGGGACTATAATAATTAGACGATAGATCGAGAAAATCGGTAAATCGGGGAACGATTAATGCGGGATTATTTAACATTGTTTTCATTATTATAGCCGGGATTATGAAAAATCAATGATCGATCTGGGAAAGAGAATAATACGAGAACGGTAGATCGTAGTTCCACTGTATATGGGTTTTATAGGATTTATGCTATTTCTAACATCAAAGATTGAAGAAAGTAATCCCCTACTGAGAGTGTCCAGTGTTAACCAGTGTTATCAGAATGGTTCGTCTAATAAATCGATTAATGTAATGTGGCATATATCCAACTTCGATTAAGAAAAACTTCAACGTTTTTACTTAATGAATACTATGACCTGAGGTATCAACCATATGTTAGGTTCTTCACCCCAGAGTGCATAAAACAAAGTTGATCGCCAACGCATCCACGAGTTTTGTAGCGGAATAAAATTCGCTGTCGTCTCTCCTTTAACATCAAATGAACGATTACCAATGATTTCTAAAATCAGGGATGAAACAAAATACACACATAAATGTTTTCATGTTTAAAAAAAAGTCTTTTTTTGCGTTCTGAAAGTTAGGTTGGGGCAGTGCTTTTTTTAAAAAACTAAAAGGTGACGGAACTTACTTCTTGTCAAGTTTTTTCTCTAATCCATGTCCGTTCCCAATTTTAAGAATATGACATCCTGGTGGAGGTATTTCAAAAAAAGTTTTTTTACCAGAACTTTTTGTCACTCAGTTGTTCAACCTCTTTCTTTTTTCGAAGAACGACAAGTATACAAGAACAGGGCTGGAATCAAACTAGTGGTCAATAAATCGCTCTCGCTTTGCCCCTTTTATTTTAGAATTGGAGAAGTGGAAGTAAGATTGACACCTACATAACATATAGATTCAAATGTTCTTTGGGAAATAAAATCACAAATAAAATTATAAACAATTGTCTGTGCAATATTTTTCTAAGCCCTGCAATAAACTGTTGATAGCTCACTGAGTAAGTTGGGGAGATTTCGCTAAGTGGGGTTACCACACTAATCATACGGTTAGACAAGGGGAGAGTGGGTGAAAAAGTAGAAGTGTAACAATATAATACTGCAAGGGGGAAGGTGGGAAATCGTTTATTTTATTTCAATGATAAATATGTATGAAGGAATCGAAACAAGCCGCATGACACGTGATGCACGGCGCGGACTGTTTAGGATGTAATCGCTTTCGAATCTATAGAGGGAGTTGGTGTTAAGCACAGGAATAGAATTGATTCTCGTAAAAAAAATACTGTAAGAACTTAGTAAGATTAAATCGAAAACTAATAATCTCAGTATGGAACGTTACTTCTACTTGTAACAACATTTTTGTGATTGACGTTTAATTAAATGATTGATATTTTGCCCACCGTATTGTTTTTTCAATTAAAAAAGGATACCCATTTTTTGACATTCAACCACTAGTTTCAATAAATAAAAGCTGATTGTAATCAGACATACCAACATTTGCTTGTAATTTATCGGATACTGCATGTCATCAAAATTGCTTTCACTTCTAATATATATATATATTTTAACCATGTCGCTCCTAATGTAGAGCATATGGACTCCTAATGTAGTTTATCTCAACGGATGCGTTTATACGAGAACTGCTTGTAACTCAGTTGCTCAACCTCTCTTTTTCCAAAGAGAGTAGGAATAGAAGGATAGGGCTAGAACAGTACTAGTGGTTAGCTAATCGCGGTGGGAGGGGGGAATTCAAGACATCATATACAGCCTTCGAACAGAAATTCATAAATTTATTCAAAAATCAATTTATAAAACTGCCAGTACCGAGATTTGAACCCGGGACCTCCGTAACCGAAGCCAACGACGTTGACCACTCGACCACACATGCGGCAAATTCTAATATCATACTGAGTACAAAAGATTTTTGCCAGATTTTGCAAGTTGTTTATCATTTGTTAGCATAGCATGTAAATATAATAACGTGTATATTATATATCTACGCAATTTTTATTCGATTTAAACAATATATAAATTTATCGGTTTTTGCTCTTAGAGTCGCTAATACAATTTCATACAAAAAATAATAAATCATTATACTAAAGTATTTTCATCATATGTGCTGCTGATTGTCGTGGTTGTATCTTGAGATGTATTGGCAAATGCAATTTAAGTGCAAGTACGAATGGTCATAAATTTCAAATTAATTCGTGACTAATTTATGAAATTGTACTATCCATTAAAATCGTTTTCGATTATTTGGCTATTTTCGTTGCATACGAATTCTTTATTTATATTTCAGGGCTAATTTCTTTAAACTTTGACGTCTTATAAAGTAAGAATTTGGCGTATGTAAATTCATCACGAACCTACCTTAACAAATGCATATATTGCATAAACGAAAAAAATGCGCAGTATTAGATGGCTGAAATTAAGCCCGATCAATTATTTGCAGCCAATGAATGTAAGCAAAAAAATTAATATGTGATTTAAATATCGCAAGAATATAGTGATTAAAATATATACTCAATTAGAATGTCTGATCTAAACGGCTAGAAACAAACAATGAAAATTGATTTGAGGAGAAAAGTTTCATAAATCTATATATTAATAGTCGATAAAATAATCACAATTCACAAACCACAAATCACAACCCACAAATCACAACCCACAAATGTGTGCGTACTGATGTCACAAAATTAAAAAATTTACGACATCTGTTCTGCTACTACTGCGAAAATTCGATAATTCACGAAATTTCTGCTACTACGAAAAATGGTTGTTAGCAAACTTGACATTATTCCAAATATTAAATAATTTACGTAATTTCTGCTCCTACGAAAAATGGTTGTTAGCAAACTTGGACATTATTCCAAATATTAAATAATTTACGAAATTTCTGCTCCTACGAAAAATGGTTGTTAGCAAACTTGAACATTATTCCAAATATTAAATCATTTACGAAATTTCTGCTCCTACGAAAAATGGTTGTTAGCAAACTTGAACATTATTCCAAATATTAAATAATTTACTAAATTTCTGCTCCTACGAAAAATAGTTGTTAGCAAACTTGAACTTTATTCCGAAAATTCAATAATTTACGATATTTCGGCTATTACGAAAAATGGTTGTTAGCAAACTTAAACTTTATTCCAAAAATTCAATAATTTACGATATTTCGGCTACTACGAAAAATGGTTGTTAGCAAACTTAAACATTATTTCAAATATTAAATATTTTACGAAATTTCTACTCCTACGAAAAATGGTTGTTAGCAAACATGAACATTATTCTAAATATTAAATAATTTACGACATTTCGGCTACTACGAAAAATGGTTGTTAGCAAACTTGAACATTATTCCAAAAATTCAATAATTTACGAAATTTCTGCTACTACGAAAAATGGTTGTTAGCAAACTTGAACATTATTCCAAATACTAAATAATTTACTAAATTTCTGCTCCTACGAAAAATGGTTGTTAGCAAACTTAAACATTATTCCAAAAATTGAATATTTTACGAAATTTATGCTTCTACGAAAAATGGTTGTTAGCAAACTTAAACTTTATTCCAAAAATTCAATAATTTACGAAATTTCTGCTACTACGAAAAATGATTGTTAGCAAACTTAAACATTATTCTAAAAATTAAATAATTTACGAAATTTCTGCTACTATGAAAAATAGTTGTTAGCAAACTTAAACATTATTCCAAAAATTAAATAATTTACGAAATTTCTGCTACTACGAAAAATGGTTGTTAGCAAACCTAAACATTATTCCAACAATTCAATAATTTACGAAATTTCTGCTACTACGAAAAATGGTTGTTAGCAAACTTGAACATTATTCCAAATATTAAATAATTTACGAAATTTCTGCTTCTACGAAAAATGGTTGTTAGCAAACTTGAACATTATTCCAAAAATTCAATAATTTACGAAATTTCTGCTACTACGAAAAATGGTTGTTAGCAAACTTGAACATTATTCCAAATACTAAATAATTTACTAAATTTCTGCTCCTACGAAAAATGGTTGTTAGCAAACTTAAACATTATTCCAAAAATTGAATATTTTACGAAATTTATGCTTCTACGAAAAATGGTTGTTAGCAAACTTAAACTTTATTCCAAAAATTCAATAATTTACGAAATTTCTGCTACTACGAAAAATGATTGTTAGCAAACTTAAACATTATTCTAAAAATTAAATAATTTACGAAATTTCTGCTACTATGAAAAATAGTTGTTAGCAAACTTAAACATTATTCCAAAAATTAAATAATTTACGAAATTTCTGCTACTACGAAAAATGGTTGTTAGCAAACCTAAACATTATTCCAACAATTCAATAATTTACGAAATTTCTGCTACTACGAAAAATGGTTGTTAGCAAACCTAAACATTATTCCAACAATTCAATAATTTACGAAATTTCTGCTATTACGAAAAATGGTTGTTAGCAAACTTAAACATTATTCCAAATATTAAATAATTTACGAAATTTCTGCTACTACGAAAAATGGTTGTTAGCAAACTCAAACATTATTTCAAATATTAAATAATTTACGAAATTTCTGCTCCTACGAAAAATGGTTGTTAGCAAACTCAAACATTATTTCAAATATTAAATAATTTACGAAATTTCGGCTACTACGAAAAATGGTTGTTAGCAAACTTGAACATTATTCCAAATATTAAATAATTTACGAAATTTCTGCTACTACGAAAAATGGTTGTTAGCAAACTCAAACATTATTTCAAATATTAAATAATTTACGAAATTTCTGCTACTACGAAAAATGATTGATAGCAAACTTGAACATTATTCCAAATATTAAATAATTTACGAAATTTCGGCTCCTACGAAAAATGGTTGTTAGCAAACTTGAACATTATTCCAAAAATTAAATAATTTACGAAATTTCGGCTACTACGAAAAATGGTTGTTAGCAAACTTAAAAGTTATTCCAAAATATAATAATTTACGAAATTTCTGCTATTACGAAAAATGGTTGTTAGCAAACTTAAACATTATTCCAAATATTAAATAATTTACGAAATTTCTGCTACTACGAAAAATGGTTGTTAGCAAACTCAAACATTATTTCAAATATTAAATAATTTACGAAATTTCTGCTACTACGAAAAATGGTTGTTAGCAAACTTAAACTTTATTCCAAAAATTTAATAATTTACGATATTTCTGCTCCTACGAAAAATGGTTGTTAGCAAACTTGAACATTATTCCAAATATTAAATAATTTACGAAATTTCGGCTCCTACGAAAAATGGTTGTTAGCAAACTTGAACATTATTCCAAAAATTAAATAATTTACGAAATTTCGGCTACTACGAAAAATGGTTGTTAGCAAACTTAAAAGTTATTCCAAAATATAATAATTTACGAAATTTCTGCTATTACGAAAAATGGTTGTTAGCAAACTTAAACATTATTCCAAATATTAAATAATTTACGAAATTTCTGCTACTACGAAAAATGGTTGTTAGCAAACTCAAACATTATTCCAAATATTAAATAATTTACGATATTTCGGCTACTACGACAAATGGTTGTTAGCAAACTTAAACTTTATTCCAAAAATTTAATAATTTACGATATTTCTGCTCCTACGAAAAATGGTTGTTAGCAAACTTGAACATTATTCCAAAAATTCAATAATTTACGAAATTTCTGCTACTACGAAAAATGGTTGTTAGCAAACTTGAACATTATTCCAAATATTAAATAATTTACTAAATTTCTGCTCCTACGAAAAATGGTTGTTAGCAAACTTGAACTTTATTCCGAAAATTCAATAATTTACGATATTTCGGCTATTACGAAAAATGGTTGTTAGCAAACTTAAACTTTATTCCAAAAATTCAATAATTTACGATATTTCGGCTACTACGAGAAATGGTTGTTAGCAAACTTAAACATTATTTCAAATATTAAATATTTTACGAAATTTCTACTCCTACGAAAAATGGTTGTTAGCAAACTTGAACATTATTCCAAAAATTCAATAATTTACGAAATTTCTGCTACTACGAAAAATGGTTGTTAGCAAACTTGAACATTATTCCAAATATTAAATAATTTACTAAATTTCTGCTCCTACGAAAAATGGTTGTTAGCAAACTTGAACTTTATTCCAAAAATTCAATAATTTACGATATTTCGGCTACTACGACAAATGGTTGTTAGCAAACATAAACATTATTCCAAAAATTAAATAATTTACGAAATTTCTGGTAACTATAAAAATAAAATAAATAAAAATTAAATGAAATAAAATAAAATAAAATAAAATAAAATAAAATAAAATAAAATAAAATAAAATAAAATAAAATAAAATAAAATAAAATAAAATAAAATAAAATAAAATAAAATAAAATAAAATAAAATAAAATACCATAAAATAAAATTAAAATTAATACTATGCAACAAAAATCTCACGTTGCTGGGCAACGGGCTTACAGCTAGTTACTATTGATTGCTTCAAGAAGAAAAGCGTGTGACTAGTCTGAATACGAAATAAAACGAGTAAGCTATGTATTATATTATCAGTTACACAACAATTCAGATGGGCAGATAATTTTGAAGGAAAAAAATGGGTTTCTATTCATAACACCTACAACAATTTGGTTTCATTATAATACCTTTGACGGCTTCTAGAATAATGAAACAAAATTGAATAACAAGCTTAAAGTTTAAGCCGTTATTGTTAGCAGCGCGGTTCGTTGGCTAGTTTAAAAGCCTACGTCTTGCTGTTGGAGAAACGAAAAGTTCGTTTTAGCGTTGAAGCCGCTTTACCCATCAAAATAATTGACAATTTAATTTTTTCTTCGCAGAAAAGATTCTGATCTTCAATGAAAAAAAAAATGTATTTACAACTACACTTTTAAATAAAATGCTTTGACACTTATGGCGGACAGAGTTTACACGAAATTAATCGATTAAAATATATTTTTCAGTGCTGAAAAGAGAAGCGCGTTTGGATAGTTTTAACCATAAAAGGTAAAAATTGAAAAAATATTATATGTAAGGAAAGAAAACAGGTTTACAATTGAGGGCATCAAACACCCTTTTTGTGGCGAATAACGATTGCAAATATCAATCATTTATTTGTAATTCTACCATTTGTACCTGATAAGCTAGAATAGATAAAACAATAAATAATTATCAATGTGTATGCAGAACAAACAATTTAATTCGGTTATAATACAATAAAGTTTTATATATTCAATAAAAGCGTATTGTTCTTCAGTGATATGTGAAAAAAGATAATGTAACTTTAATAGCCTAGGCAATGTCTTCCGAGAAAGGTTTGATTAAAACTTAATTCATATTCATGATTAAAACTATGAGCGTGTAAGTTTCTTTATAAGTAATAATCAGATTTTTCTTCTTGGTTAGGTTAGGTTATGTTTGCAATACTTAATTAAATAACTGAACACATGCGTACATACTGATTACTGACCAACTATAATAATGTATTATACTTTTAGACGATTTTGATATAACTGACAGCATATTTAATATGCTGACAAAGAAATTAATCAGACACTGGCCAAAACGTACAAAACGCGTAGCTGTATGTACACTAAAAACTCAAAAGGTTTTTTTTTTACTATTTTTTATATCCATAACTATAATGATGGAAACATTGTTAACAAAGATTTTGCGGCGAGAAGTTTTAATAAAATACGGTAAATCTTTAAAAGTTTGTATCAATTGTCTGTCGAAATACTTTTAGATCACAATGCTAGAACGGCTACCGGTTCCCAAATTACATAACAATATCATGATATTGTGTTTGCTTCCGACGGAGGTGTTATAATATATTTGCTAATCCTTTCAAACAAATTCACCTCATCGAGGGCATTTTAATGCTATTCAAACGGGTTATAACAGGCTAATTGTGATAATACGGGGACTTCATTTGGCGGTTAAGTATTTGTTAGTAAAAAAAAATGAACAACAAGATGCTGAATACGCTTAACATTTTTGAAATTTGGAATGCTTCCGGTTGGAATTACTCAAATGAACATCCGTTTTATCTTCAGTAAAATTATGTTTATTGCAAGAATGTTATTGATGAAACTGATTCTTTTGATTTGATGTTAACTAAGAAGAACGTATTTTTATCTTGCCGAGAAACGGGTATCGGGATATTTTAATTGTGATTATAATTTTTAAGACTGCACAGTTTCCTATTTATTAAAAAGCGAACTAAATTTAAATATGAAAAGTCTGTATTATTTAAATATTAAATAGATATGAACACATGGTAACATTCTACTTTTATATATAAAAATCTTGGGATCAAAAATGATCAGATTCACTTTCCTGGACAGAGAAAAACCACACTTTTCTTATAAAAAAAAGTGATTATATTTTGACCCTTATAAGCGTGGAAATTAGTTTAAGTTTTATTTATGTTTGGGTAATTCTGATATTTTTGAATCGGTACTCCAATATTGTAGAAAAATCTCTTTTTTTCTAAAAACTAGATTTGGGTGTATTTGATCCCACGCTTCTCAAAATTTAGCGTTCCCTTAAAAATGACGTCGGTCTAAATTATACATTTCAAACTTGTTTTCCACTATTGGCTTTATGAGCTATTATAAATCAATTAAGCAGAAGGCCGCATGTTTTAAATGATCAATATCAATGATAAAAACTGAGCTTTTTTGTGTTTCCAAGAAGCTTCCAACTAATACTGTTTGGAGGGCGAGCATGTTTGGGATGATTGCAATGCGAAAAAGGATTTAAATCATTAAATACGGAAGAAACATCAAAATTGTTATGTAATTATATTAAAGCAGTATTTTTTATGATAATAAGTGAGAACACTATGAAAAATTACGCATATTATTTGCAGAGATGTGAGTAATAACCCAATCATATTATATCGATTTAAGCCATTGTGGAATCATTCCATTTACAATATTTTGTATCTGCCTCGTTGAATACCTCATCGCACTGTATACATACTTACCTACCGGCGGTTATTTATGGTGTGGGTTTGTAAATATAGTCATAGTAAGGCGATTAGGCCATTGAATGAGAAGCTTACGAGGAACTACCAAATGTTATTGTCACAAATCTAACCTTGCGTACTGCCCCGACACTACAAACAAACATAAGAGGTAAGTAGGTACTGGCTACATTGTGGCATACGTTCATTGCGTAGGTTGGAATGTAATATTTACGATATTTTGGCACTTAATATACCCGCATAATATATAATATTAAAGTTAGATCTGTTTGCATAATGTAAAAAAAAAAGTCTCGCAATTCATCGCCAGTATTTTACGCGTCTATAATAAATAAATTTGCCGCCTGTATGGTCGAGTGGTCAACATCGTTGGCTTCGGTTACGGAGGTCACGGGTTCGAATCCCAGTATGGACAGTTTTATAAATTGATCTATCAATAAATTTATGAATTTCTGTTCGAAGGCATGGATGTATGTGATGTCTTGAATTCGTCCCTCCCATCCACTCTACCCTATAAACGGCGTATCGAGAGCGATTAGCTAACCACTAGTCCTGTCGTAGCCCTATACTTCTATTCTTACTCTCTTTGAAAAAAAGAGGTTGAGCAACTGAGTAACAAACAGTTATCGTAGAAACACTTCTGTTGAGATAAACTTCATTAGGAGTTCATATGCTCCACATTGGGAGCGGACGTGGTAAAAAATAAATAAAAATAATAATAAATAATGTATACTTTATCGCATAAATAAACAATTTATAGCTTACAGATGATCGCTAGCATATTCTACATATAATTGAAATATATTTATTGTTCTCTTTAACAAACCTATCGTTATATTGTATTATTTAATGCCAATTTATTGTGTAGCACAGTTTTTTTTCGTATTATCACGTAATACATAATCTATCTATTTAATTAGCTAAAAGTATGTATAATGTGAGTATATCACTATTTTAGTATAGTTATTTATAGTATAGTATAGTTATTTAGTATAGATATTTTAAAATAGTTTCAAAAAAATGTTTACCTAGGTATCAGTCTCCTCGTGTCTTCGCGTAGACATCGAACACACAATCCCAAAGTCCTATGTACGTTGGCATTTCCGCTAGAGCCAAGAAGATGTCGAATGTGAGATTGGAATATATTGATTAAACCAACTTCAATCACTTAATCACTAATGCTACAGGGAAGTTGATCTGCGGGCTTCAAATTGACCTGATAAAATCGTGTGTTACCACAGCAGCGATTTAAACAGTACCGTTAATTAAATTGAACACTGCCTTATTAGTGCAATAAATTGTTATTAAGAGTAAGTAAACGATTTTTCGGTGTCACCTGTTTTTTATTGATTTGTTTCCAACATGCCTCAAAAATGCTTTTAATCTTATACTTATACCAATGGAAAAGATAGGAATAGCTTTGAATGTTAAATAACATAGGAAGCAGAAAACATATGTTGAATAGGGAATTCCGGGACTAATCCCGGGGTATCGAGATTGAGAATAAGAAGTGAAAGATTCTTGAAAAAAAATTGGAACCAGTTAACTACCCAAAAGTTTTTGAAATACGCTAGTTTGCTAAAAAGAAGGTGATTCACTTTCTTTTGTAGATTATTTTAAATCACTCAATTTATGACTTTTTTCCCGGGATCCCGATAACCAACATCCCTATGATTATAAATCTTGAATTCCTTCAAGAATAATAAATAATTGTGACACGATTTCATGGTGAATCAATCCCGTGGTCCGAAAAAATGTGAATCCAGAAATCCTGATATCACAAGAAGGGTCCGGGATGATTGGATGCCCTAATACTGAAGATGTGTACCAAAGTTGAAAACAGAAAGATACATGGCTTCTTAATCCCATAGTAATCGATATCGAGTAGCTTAAACTCGTATCTAATCTTAATTATAAAGTACAAAGTACTCGTCACACAATTCGTTTCGAATGTTAAAAATGAATTTGATATAGCTTGTTTGTGTTTACAAATCCTAATAATTTTGATTATTTTCATCACGTTTCGTCACTCTTTTCTTGATTTAACGGTCAAAAAGATATAACCGGACTTACTACTGACACTGGGGTACTATAGCAACTTTGTTATAATGTTATTAAACAGAAAAATATCACGATCAAATAAACTATATAATTGAATTTTATTTAAGATGCATAATTCAGTTCGAAAAACTTTCGAGGTTCATATTAAAAAGAAATAAGACTCGTCGGTAGATTTATTTCGAAAGTATCAAAAATTTTTCTTTGACAAAGTCTGAAAAGGATAAAAATGCATTGTTAATAATCATTTTACTGTAGTGTAAGGAAGTAGTAAGTAGCTATATAGCTTTTGAAATTATTTGGTGATGTGTGATTCCGGTTAATATAAGAAATCCCAAACGCGTGGTTGGAGAGTAGTAAGCACTTGATACTAATAATACCCAACCATTATTTACTCCTAACTGAAAAGATTATGCTCAAAATTATTTTTACATATGGTACAATATTACTACAAGTCTTCGGTACTGTCAAATAAGATAAAAGTCAATTTGTGAATGTTTTTGTACTGGAAATACAGTACTTAAAATAGTGATTGTTAATCTAAATAAATAAAAACTGACAATAATTTTCAATCCTCAACAAATAACATTCATCAAATTTGTGACTGTAAATTTAATGAACTGATATTCTCTATAAACTTCTAGACGTTTGATTCAATCATCGTCACTTTTTAAAGCGTAAGTCCCCTACTGCAAAATAATAATGTCGTAGCATATGCTGCAGCGAGCTTTATTCAATTGAATTCGGAGCTTTAAGCTTCCATATGAACGCGCCGTGCTTACTGTACCTATCAATAGGTAGAAATACATTATTCTGCGTCTACCTATTATTATTAAAATGCGTTCGAAGGGGGAGCTTAGAGAATTTCGAAATTACGTCGTTTTTGGAATTAAGTTTGTAATCAAAATGAAAAAATAATAATTTTAAATACATTTTCTTTTGTAGATAATAATATTGCTTAATCGGTGATCACACTAGTTACCATCAACTTTAGGTAGAATTATAGTATTAAAATCCAATAATTTAATAATATGCATAAAACTAAGAACTATTGTGACAACTAAAAGAAATATTCTTGCATATGATATCTGAGGACAACGATGATATTTCATAAAGGAAATCGTGTATTATACAAAGTATCGTATTCTGTGATTAAATTAAGGTTTTGATTATATTTTGTTTGTAATAATTTGTCACCTGCTGTGGCCCAGTTGGTTAGAGCTTCCTCTACCGATCACACAGGTCTGGGTTCGATTCCCGGTAGTATCACAGTGAATTTGAGAATTATTCAATTTAAAGCTGTGATCAAAGACTGGGTGTTTGTGATGTCAATTCACATTGTTTCCTCTCCTCTCATCCTTCTGATCCTTTAATAACTGGGTTTAGCAATAGCGATTAGTTATCCACTAGTCCTATTCTAGCCTTATCCTTCTTTCCGTACTACTCACTTTGAAAAAAAAGTGAGGTTGAGTGACTGAGTAACAAACAGTTCACGTAGAAAAAATTCTGTTGAGATACCTTCGTTAAGAGGCCATATGCTCCACATTGGGAGCGGACATAAATCAATTAACATTATCAAATAAATTACTATAAATAATATTGGCATTTTCTTTAATATGGTAAAAATAGTAACGTGATTAGCTGTGCATATTTTCTTGCAACGATTTCTACGTTTTCACCGTTGTATTTCAATACTGTTATTACATATGTATTTTAAATATACTTTCACATTTGAGCACTGATTTTGTACTGATAAATACTTCCTAGCTGATGTTTTTTAAAACTAAATACAAGTGGACAGATCTAATAGGGTGAATAATATTTTCATCATAGTTATAACAAATAATTAATGCTGATACAAATTTGTATTTGAAGAGTATCAAGTGGGAAGGAGTTGGTTTTATTTGCAGGGGAGCGAAGCTTAATTGAGTGGATGATGAACTGGAATAGTAAGTTATTAGTTATTAGAATGTGGGAAGTGCGTGTTGTTATTGGAAATTTACTACCGAGTCACGTGTCCACTTTTACATTCCACGTGTCTGCAATGGTTATTGCAGGAAGTGAGAGTAATGAGTTGCAACAAAAACAATTGTAAATATGTTGACTTTCGATCGTTTAATCTATATTATTTTAATTATAACTTTAAACATTCAAAAAAACTTCTTTTGAAAAAATATATTGGAATTATGTATTATATGACTTTATTTAACTAGAAGAAATCGACTGAAAATTTTGTGATGACAACCTTAATAGACCAGGGTTAATTTTTCTCGAGAGATAGAGGCGCATCATAATTATCTCATATAAGTCTAATTTACTCTTCTAACGGCTTGTAGAATTTTTAGTATGTTTATTGTAACATTATGTTTGATTTATATTGTTTTGTGACAAGGGTGGGGTCAAAACAATTGATTTCCGTTTAATTTGGCCATTGATTTGAACTTCGAACTGGTTCACACTGAATTCGATAATTCCTGTTGAGTATTTTATAGAAGGGCAAAAAATATTTTTATATTTTAGTTACGTAACCAGCGTCCGATAATTATACGTTTTATGCATCCAATCGTAGGGACATATTTGTGATTAAAAAAATAATATGGTTAACTTAAATCTTGCAGTCATGTTCGGTGAAACCTCGCTACAAAAAAAATATGTCAAAAACTATAAAAACGCTTCATAAGCTATTAAAAATTAAATTGCTTTTTTAAAAAATAAAACTTACTTAAAATTCAATATAAATAATAATGTTCAGTGGATATTTTCAAATCGATTGCAGTCAAGTATTCGGTTGGAATATACCTGGTGCAGTTACGAGAAGAATAAATTAACAACGCCACTTAAATGATTTATTAATTAATAAATAATGAAATCCTGATGATGATGAAGGCGTAGGTAGTATCGAGTTGAACTCTCAGTTCACAAAACGCAGTGAAGTGTAAAAGCAGGAGGGGAGTGAACATTCTCCGGAATATTCGTCTGGTAAACGCGATTAAGCAGGGTTATTGGTAACACACGACCCCGGAATATAACGTGGGTGTCTGCACTGCAGTGAACGCAGAAATTACACGCGGAGTAATGATCGGTAGATATTACCAATTTATTATGATGCGAAGTACCTATCCTTTATAATAGGGACACGGATAAGTTCCTATTAGGTATTTGATATTTAGTGAAAAATATTCATAAATCTAAAATAAAATAGATTTTTAGTAAAAGCATATTTACAATAGTTCAGTTTCACTCCCTAAAAAACTTGAATCTATCAGCCATTTTTAATATTAAATAAGTTTTATATAGAATCACAGAATTTGTTTGTTTTTAATTTAAACAATTTGTCTTTATTAGTGTTTCAAATTACAATGTGGCAAAAATCGTATATGATTAGTAGGCGTGAAATATTATATTGTTTTAGTATCCCCCAGCTGTATGTAAGCTACAAAATAAAAAAAAAATGTTATTATCAATTCACTTTTTACTGAATTGCTAACCATGTTCATCTCGTTCCTAAGATCATAGTAGACATTTCGAGTAGAAAAGCTACAATATGATAACCTGGCAATATGTTATGAACTAAAAACGATTCGAAAGAAGTTTAGACCTTTCAGCTCCGTCGAATATGCTTGCTTGTGTGGCTGTTAAAATATTACGGCTTTATAAATACTTCAATTCATATAAATTGTCACATTACTTAATGCACAGCCTGTTTTTCGTTCTCTACTTTTTTTTAAAAATAATATTGCTCGGACATTTCAGACAAAAATTTGAAACACAATTATTTAACACACTTAAATAAGGTTCTTACCAGTGGTATAGTGGGGCCAGGCCGGCGACCTGGTACCTGAAAATGAGCCAGCGTGCCACCCTGCCCTTTTTGACTTGTAACTTAATTTTCAAGTGCATACAGTAAGTACAGTTTTTTTTTTATTAATCGCGCGTTTTTTTATTATTAAATATATATATTAAGTAAATTAAAATTTGTGGTTATTTTAACGGATGGATATTAAAAAAAACCAAAAAAAATAGGGAAAAAATCAATGACCGACCTGGTATCTATTTATTTATCACTACACCACTGGTTCTTACACATATTATAGAGATAGTACTTTAATTAAGTAACTTGATATGTGCTAATAGTTTTAAAACAACAATGCCACGTAACATAAAATTATTTACTATTTCAAAGATAAATTTACTGCAGTCTCCATTTGGGAAATTTGAACTGTTGAAAATTCGTGGCAGTATATACCACTCGGCAGCGGTGACAGATAAAGATAACTATTCAAATATTTCTGGGAAAGTTCTGTTAATGAAGTTGTTGAAAATAAATTGACGACAAAGATGCTTAACGTTTTTGATTTGTCGTTATTTCAGTGCCAAAAATATTAATTTAGCGACGGTGTAATTAATGGCTACAAAAGCTTGGGGCCCGTCGGGTCGCCCTGTTCACTGAGCATTGATTGGTATTTCTAGTATATCGAAACAGTTTACACGATGCACTATTTGTTATACACGATGCACGACTTCCAATTTATTACCTCGCGACTTAAACGAGTCACGTGGCTGTGTGATTGAGTGGGCCGACCCAATTCCAACTGCACCTATTAGTTAAATCGAAAAACTGATTTAAACGAAAAAATAATTTTCCGCCGTGAGAAAATGTTTTATTTGAACTAAATGATCCTACCATGTGTAAAATTCGTCACACAAACAAAATATTAGAAAAATCATATTTTCGTCGTTCCTAGAATGAAAATATTTTTCATTTTCTGGGATCAGCAAAGTATAAATCGATCATAGTGCAAAAAAAAATGCATTTTTTTTAGTTCATAGTCTGCAATGACAATTATTGATTAAAAAATTTGCTTTAATTAATTGAAACATTTTTATTCATACTTACATTGACTATCGTATGTGTATAGTATTCCGAACAGATACAAAAAAAAAAGTCCAACTATATTTTAGATATTAGAATTTTTTTACAACGAGAAAAAAACGTAAATATACTTAGCACTTCACTCTTATGAGATTTACTCAATACGAATTGACTATGTTAGGCTCAGATTTTACACATATTTTTAGAAAATTGAACAAAATTTAAACGTATTTTTGTAACAATATTCAATTCTTTCGGTAAATTATAACCACAGTAAGTGAAATATTATTCCTGAAACATCTGTGAAATATTATGAAGTAGTATGAATTTGAATAATTTATATCTAAAATCGCACTTGATACCAGTGACGAGTCAAGCACTGGTTCAATGAAATCGAGATTTGTTTTTCGAAGTACTTAAACTGATTTATAAATATTATATAGGTTTTATAAAATATGTGCTATTTTGAGGCATCTGAGATTGGTGGCTCCAAGCGCTCGCCTCGTGTGCTTATGGGGAAATCCGTCATTGCTTGATTATGTTGTTAAAAATATATTTGCCAGGTCATCAAAATAATAGTGCCTAGATATAAACAATTAAAAAAAAAATTAAACTAGGGCTGGGAACTCAAAGTCGTGGAGTTGTAGTTTGTAGTGTTTTGGGTTAAGTCGGAGTCGGGGTCGTAAAAAACGGGTGACTGACGACGACTTCTTACAATCGTTTTTAAATGTAAACTTTAGTAAACATTTTAAATGCGCAAATAATATATTTAAATTGTATAGTTGTCAGTTTGTTAATATATTATGTACCTACTGACGTCATGAAATAACCGGTGCCAATCTTTACATCAAATTGTGGAATCGCCATAAATCATATTTTCTGAGCTTTATCCGTAATAGTAAAAATAGTATGAAATTAAACGTTCAAAATTCAAAAGTCTAGTAGAGCGAGAAGCAAGATGAACTCTCAGCTTGTATTGTGTGATATCCCGCCCCGTATAAGCTCACGATACTCCCCTCGGGGCTGATATCGGAGTTGGTAATGTCAGGTAGACACTCCCATTCAATAACAGAGTGAGGAATAGCAACGAAGCGGAAAATCCGTTCGTAATCCTAAATGTTATGAGACAACCGAGTTGCCGTGATGGATATTGCATATTGCATTGAAATTTAAAAAAAAACTTACCGACAAATATACATTCACCTTTCGCTTATTGACACAATTTTTCTTTGTCAATATAAAGGATATATCATTTTCATTACAACATTTTTAGTTTCTGGAATATTTTTTCAACTATGTATCATATTTGTCGATTATATAATAATTGATCTTCAATCTAATAGTGATTAAATATGTATTAGCTTTATTAGATAAATATGTATAGGAATAAGCAGTGGCGGCCGGTCAATGTGGCATTGGATAAATGCACCCCTTATATGTGCAGGGGCGGTTACCTTTTTATGAAATAATATTCAAACATAACATTGAGGCCATTCACTCATTTTTAATTCTTCATTTATTTATTGTCTATTATAAATATTTCAGAACATTTTATTTTATTTTTTAGACAATAAAAAAATGAAGAATTTAAAATGAGTGAATGGTGTAATTGTTATGTTTGAATATTATTTCATGAAATATAACCGCCGCTGCATATACAAGGGGTGCTTTGATCCAATGCCACATTGACCGGCCGCCACTGGGAATATGAACACTCTAATACTATTCATGAGTATTTCGCCATTGTGTCATCTTCAGAACTATGATAAAACATATTTTGTTTGGTTGCTTGTATTTATTATTTTCGTTGGATTCAGAGGTTCCACAAAGTTGAATTTCATTTTTAATTTAAAATTAAATACCACACATTTTCTCATATTTATGTTATTTAACTCCTTCAGACATTTTGTTATCCATTTCTGCTCCCAATGTTGAGAATATGGCCTCTTAATGGAGGTATCTCAACAGGAGTTTTTCTACGAGAACTGTTTGTTACTAAAGTCCCTCAATTTCTGACTCTTGCTACACCCCGTTATTTTAGTATTAGAATGGTTTAGAGCAGGGTTTCTCAACGGTGGGCCATGTGGCCCCCCAGGGGGCCACAGCGTGCTCTAAGGGGGCCACAGAGATTTATTTTTGTTTTGGGGAGCCACAACACAGTATAGGGGGGCCACGGGTATTGATAAAACCATACAGGGAAGAGCATAATGGCGGACGTCACGCAGCTATTTTTCGTAAGTCCGTAAATAAAATAAATTACTGGCATTCGAAAATCTCGGAAGAGCTATAAAAAAGGTGGGTTTTTGAAATCATATTTTTCATGGGAAGACAAAACAATGGTATGGGGGCCACAGAAAATTAAAGACACTCAAAGAGGGCCACGCTCCCAAAAAGGTTGAGAAACACTGGTTTAGAGGTAGGGAATTTTAAACATCACATACATCAGAACAGAAATCGAAAAATCGATTGAAAAAATGCTGTTCTTTTTGGGATTCGAGCGCGTGAGGTCCGGCATGGAACCCAACGACGTTGACCACTGTGACATGGACCCGACTATCAGAAAATATAATTAGTGCTATAGAAACCTTAATATATTTGTTTTTAATGTTTATTCAATATTTTTTTTCTTTCAACAACTTGAACGACCGTTTTTAAGTCATGTGCAGTTTTTCTACCAGAAATAACACTGATGATTCGTTTTGCTTTAAAAAGTTTATTAAAATATGTAATGAAATAATATTTTGTAATCCATGACCGGTCATAATGTAGAGCATATGGCCTCCTTATGGATGTCGAAAAAATGCTGTTCGTACTGGGACTCGAACCCGTGAGATCCGACACGAAAGCCCACAACGCTAACCGCAACGCTATAGAACCCGACATTTTTTATAGCATATCTTTTTATTTTTAAAAAAAGCCTGTATTGGTTACGTCATGGGTTACGCATTATGTTATTTATATATAAAGTGTAAAAGATCATTACGCATACAGGAAAACAAGAATACTTTTGTTATTAAGAATCTTAATTAAGATAGTTAATTGAAAACGCAGCCTATACTTCATTTTTATGTCCACCCTTTCTTTTTATACACGTTTTGCACTGTGGTCCTGAACGTATTGCAGTGAAGGAAAAAAATAAAAATAAATATACAATAAAACGTGTGACGGAAGAATAGTTGTCAACGATATTTGAAACTACATAATAATAAATGCTGTTTCTATCATTTACTAAACCTTATGTTAGAAAGTACATCAAGTCTGGAATGACAGGAATTTACAAAAAAAAAACCCGCGTGTCTTAAGGACCCAAGTCTTACTACAATAGTTATGACAAAATATATAATTCAAAAATTCTCGCTTAAATTACAATAATGATTTTACGCAGGGATGGGCTGAAGGGGGGCTCGGGGGGCTCGCCCGAGCCCCTTGTTAAATTTTAGCGTGGCCGGCGAGCCCCTTGTTAAGTTAAGAAAATCATTTGTTTAAGATCAAATCAGCACCCAACTGCAATTTCTTTTAAATTGTAACACAAAACAGAAGAATTAGTTGATCTTTCAATTGTTTAATTGAAGGAGCAATAAAGACAACCAACGGGCCGAAAAAAGTCCAGCGAGCTACGTCATATGCACCATCCATGGAATGAAGACATTATGGCTGAGATTTACCGAGCCCCTTGTTAACATATTACCAGCCCACCGCTGATTTTACGTAAATAAATCAATATGATAAAAAAGGTTAACATAATCAACTTTTGAGAATGCTCTTATATGAACAGTAAACCAGGGGTAGGCTGGAGGGTATCGCGCGAGCCTCTTGTTAAAATTTACTAAGGCCGGCGAGCCCCTTGTTAAATTAAGAGATAACAATATTCTCATATCAAATTAGTATATAACTGCAATTTATGACATATATTATCTACGACAGTTTCAGTGTACACAGAAGTACGTTTTTAGCCATTTAGATTGACAAGTTTACGATAAATTGCATATTGTTACATATTGCTTTGAGATTAAGCGAGCCCCTTGTTAACGTATTGGCAGCCCACCGCTGCAGTAAATGGTAATAATAATTTCTCAAGGCGATACAACCGTTGTTCAGAAAACTAGCGTGGTAGATAGAGTATGTTTCATATTATTGAATTTGTTATATTGTTTATGAAACATTCTCATGACATGAATGCAAAATGAAGACTGCTTTATAGGAGTTTTTATTTTCCTAGTAAAAAAATGAACGATAGTAAAAATATATAATAACATTGGTGAAACTGCTGGTATTTTGTATGTATAATTATAAAATAAGCCACATTTTCTAAATTCTAGGTATTAGAGATACATAGTTGAATATGATTGACTTTAAATTAATATGTATCGGCAAAGCCCCTTAAGACTGCTATGGTATCGGTGATTTATAAAAAAATATCTTAATATTATGTTAATCTTATAATATACATACAAATCTTAAAAACTACTCTTTTGATAGCAAATATAAATGCGACATTATGCACATAAAAATACAATTTACTAAATATTTCTTTAGTCAAATTAATAAACCAGATGTTTAAATTAAAACTCGGTTGAATTAATTTTTAAATGTTGTCAATTTATCTAAAAAGATTCAATTAAGAGACAGCTTCTTTATACGTATTTAATACAAAGCATTGAAAAATATTACCAAATTGGTTTTCAAATATTATAATGTCTAAAAAAACTTTTAAATTAATATCATATAATACAACGAAAAAAGATTTCTAGGCACGTACGTTTTTAAACACAAATGCTATTTATTCTTAAATTTCATATTTACGAATCAATTAGTTGTAAATTTTCTGTGTGTGCCAAATTGTTTACAAAATGTATGGAAAATTTATTTAAAAAAAGGTTCGTCGGTTTAAATACTGTCGATAATTATTTAAATATAATAAATTGGTAAAAAAATATTTGTGAATGCTTATCACATTAAAATTAAAATTGTATCACATAGTAACTTACTTAGTGGACTAGTAGATGATGCTGGAAAATTCACACATCTTCATTATCACAAAACAACACTTTTCACTAGATATTAATTTTTCGTAAACGAAATAATTTTGCGATTGTTTTATTGACTTTTGATATCATTGATAAACTAGTTGATTGTTCATAAAGTATATATTTATTCACCCGTCAAAGTGTCAACGAAACGTCAAAAAGCTGAGCAAAAGTATCAGGCAAACATGACAGCTGAACAGAGAGAGACGGCAAACTTTGGCGACGTTCAAGCGAGCATCGTCGCCCCACTAATGTCGGCTTTATGAATTTTTCATTCCTCAGACTGCTAGTGAGCTCCGGACTCTAGGCCAGGTGGGGCAAGTGGAAATTCAGCGGGGTATCTTTGCTGAGGGGTGAATTCGCTCGAGATATTCTATAGAATTTCATGTCCCCTATTGAGCTTTGTTAGTGAGTTGTAGGAAGTCTCGTCTCGTTTCAATGCAATGTGCACTCTTTCGTTAGTTAACATTGAAGTTAAATTTATTACTTTATTACTGACTTATAAATTGCAGACAACAAATACTGCTCCTTAAAAAGCTATATTATAAATTTAATTTGCACTTTTGGCATACATTTTCCATCGCGATATCCATAGCCAGTCATTTCACTCAGAGAACATCAAAAAATTCAGATTCATATAGCATTTATACATATTTATTATGATTAAATTGGAAGTCAACATAAAGAGTATTTACACCTTTGGCTTTTTGTGTTAGTTTTTTGAGAAAACTTTTCAATCAATTGATCTTTGCAGATGTATAATCTAAACATGAATAGCAAAAGAATGAACGGGATAAAATATACTGTAGCTACGCTAATCTCTTTAGAAAATTCTGGGCTTTGGTTAATTATTAATTGGCTTTATTGTTATAATACTTAATCAAGAAGTAGTTATTGAATATCATTCCTCTTAGTGAGTGCGACAGAAATATGAGATTTGTCCCACTCTGTCGCGGATCAAATTGAGCATCTACCATTAGCGAAGTGACGTTTGGAGTCCGCCATTGTGGTGCGCGCGCCGCGGGGGCCATTTTGTTTTTGTCTGCGCCGTCCATTTGCAGCCCGTACGCCACCATTTGCACGAGCAGTGTTGGTTTTTTTTTTCATCGAATTGGGCATGTGTTTGCTGTGCGCAGATGTTATTGCGCAAAAGACGATGCTTGTTTGTTTGCTCTGGATGCTTTTTTGTATTTATTGAGCTGGGGCCGCGTCCGGGCAATTAATTCTGATCAAAAGATTCAATTTTTGATCGGAATATCAGAAACACGCTCGCATAAATCACCAAATACTATTTCAAATGAAGTACTTACACGAACATCAGTAGAATCCACGTTATATAAAAAATGCACAAAAACTATTTGTATTTGAAGATTATTGAAATCTTTCCTTTCAGGTTTGTGGCTGGCTGCCTGTCTTGGGTTAATATACTGTTTTTTTTATGATTTTTTAAAATGTTATTCACTACGGTCCAGTCCAGTGGTTATGGTCTTTCTTTTCTGTGACTTTAAATTAATTCCAATAATTATTCACTCTTATTGTTATTTGTAAAGGAACATTTAAAAACAATTTTTGAAACGAATATTTCATTCCAAAATACATAAATTCCTCAGCCTCACAGCTTATCGATCTTTTAATTACGCTATCGTCGAAACGTCGTAACTTTAATCACTGAATTTCTCAATAAAAATCTTAACACATGAAATACCATTCACACATTCATGTATAAAACATTGGAATATGCTTATAAGCAAAATAGTTTTAAATTTTCATTGTTTCGGATTAAAATGCAAAATAATACATAAAAGGTGGGTCGAAAATCGAAATCAACAGCGCCCAAAAGCTTTGCATTTTAGAGCTACGCCACTGCTACGGTCCTATTAAAATGGCATAGGTTTTTGAATTTAATAGTTATAAATTTAATATACTTAAAATATTCCCTCTTTAATCAAAAACAAGAAATCAATGGATGAATAGTAAAACGTCAACTATGTACCTACAATTTCAGACATAATATAATTATTTAATCTGATGTAATTTTTTAAAAAAAATACATAGCCCATATTTTTCAATTCACAACTTACAATATTTGAATCATTTAAAGTCAAAACACCATATTAGTTTTTCAGATGGGTAATTCAAATGCACTGTTTATCGAAAAATAAATATTCTACCTTTTTCCAACATTTAAAGAATCAACTAACTTTAAATGTTACTAATTCTGTCCTGGAAATTGAAGTAGTTGATAGTTCTTTTATGTTGAAAGCTTTAGCGAAGAAAGTTAATTGGACATTTTTGTTTTCATCTAACAAAAGGATTATTCTGGGAAAACAGGATTGCCAATCAGTAGTTTATTAAAGATTTTCAAAAATCCAGACTCACTTTAAAGAAAGTATATTTTAATTTGAAAAAGCACTAATGCTTGGCACTTTTTCATTTGCACATCATTTTGAGTTTAGTTTCAGCCAATACGTACATATTTTGTCACATAAAATTGACTTAGGCATGTTGTTCAATGTAATTGGGGCTTTATATGCCACAACAAAGATAATGAGGGGATAAAACCACAATTACCGTTTGTATTTTTTTATATACATATTGTACGTCACATTTTGTCCTCAGAGCAAAATTAAAGTATAAATATCCAAACAAACATCTTCATCTTAAAATTAACCCATTTTACGGTTACACTATTTTTTATAAATAAATAATACCTACTTCATATTGTACATTTGTATTTAAAATTATGCGTATTCGTTAAATTTTCGTATCAGTGGTCGAAGGGCTAACGTCGTTGGTTCATAAGGTTGGTGTTCACCGGCTCGAATCACATTACGGGCAGTTCAATTTTTCAATCAACCGAGAGATTTCTGTTTAAATGTATGGACGTCTGTGGTGTCTAAAATACCTTCCCACTTATACGATCTCTATGACGAGGTGGTTTGAAAGGGATTAACTGAACACTAATCTTTGTTTCACTTACTCTCTTCGAAAAAGAGAGATAAAGACACTGAGTAACAGTCAGTCCACGACTTGATTTAAAAAAAAAACAAAAAAATGACATGTAAATACATATTTTAAAAGAGGTTTAGGCCATAGCAAACGATAAAAACCTACAGTTAAAGTATCTACTCATCTGGAGTACATGGACTCTATGTTATAAAAGGACACGGACGGCACAATATAAAATAGGCATCTGAAAACATTAAACCAATAAAAAAATCTTCTTTACTATTTCAATATGTTTCAAACATAAGAGTGACTTGACTTATTATTTTTTTGTAACCATGTCCGTTACCAGTGTGTAACATATAGACTAATGAAATTGATATTGATACAAATTGTTCAACGGGAACTTCTTGTTACTCAGTCGCTAAATCTGTCATTTTCGGAGAGAGTAAAGTTTAGAAGATGTAGATAATATGATGGGTAAGCTAATCGTTCTCTGACTTTTTACACGATGGTATAAGACGGTTTTATTATATTCAAGAAGAACAATTGATTATTTTCCGGTCTTCTTTTTAGCCCACTTAACAATACAAACGAGATAAATCTTTGTATTCAAATATAACCAGATTTCTTTGGCTTCTGACAGCGGCGGGCTGCCAATAAGTTAACAAGGGGCTCGCTTAGTCTCAAAGCAAGTCTCGGTGTTCTTGGGAAAGAGTGATTTTTTTTATCAGTCCTATGCAAGTATATGCAATACTTAAATTAGCAATCGATGGTTACTTAATACACATGTAATATGTAATGTTATGCAATTTACCGTAAACTTATTAATGTAACTGGTTAAAAATGTACTTCTGTGTATACTGAAGCTGCAGTAGATAATATATTAGTCAGAAATTGCAGTCATATACTTATTTGATCTGAAAATATTGCTTTCTCTTAAATTAACAAGCCGGCGAGCCCCCTTAGTAAAAATTAACAAAGGGCTCGCGTGAGCCCCTTCGAGCCCCCTCCAGCCCACCTCTGGCTTCTGTCATATTCATAAGTTTGATTAAAATTGACAAAGAATGTGACATTAATTCTAAGAACCTTGGACTTGAATGGAATTTATGAATATTTGATATATTTAATTACTAATAGAGTAGAAAATTTAAAAAAAATCAAACATATTAAGGAAAGGGTTTTTTGCATATACATTTCTAATTTTCCCTACCTGATATGAACTCGACAGAATTTCTGATATCCGTGCTTTGTTTCCTTTAGCGATGGTTACTTGAAAATGCCCGGATCAGTGCGGTTCGTAGGCTGGGATGGGATGGGGTTTCAGCGGTCGGTCGTGAGCAGGCGGGGCCACTTTTTGCGTCATTCTCGATCGATATTCTACCTTTCAAAGACGCTCGCAGTTGGTGTCTTAGCTTCCAAAACGTAAGCGACACGTTATACAAAAGATGACACTCTGCTAAAATTTTACAGACGAAATTCTGATCCGGCTGCGTTAAGTTTACTATACAAATTAGCTTAAATTTTCGACTGTTTCTATCATTAATTCAAAAATACATAGACTGTTATGGAATCGAAGATTTCATGCTAGATCTTTGGCAAGCTTAAATATTGTATTGTACTGCTGTCTTATTATTTATTTATCTTTCTTCGCATTGGTTAAGTTCGCTTAACTCATCCGATACCAATTTATTGCAAAAAAATATTATTTTATAAATTAATTCAACAGAGTTAATTAAAATTATAAAAATGACTGTTTTAGTGACTGGTAGTATATTAAAAACATACAAAATTATGATGCATGATGCATTTCGAGTACTATGGCTCATCGGTTGGCGTTGTTGGCTTCCGTGCCGAATCTCACGGGTTCAAGTCTCAGTACGAACAACATTTTTTCGATCGATTTTCGATTTCTGTTCGAAAGCATTAATGTTTGTGATGTCTAAAAATTCCCTTCAACTGGGCGTAGCGAGAGCGATTAACGAAACACTAATCCAGTCCTAACCAATGTTCCCGCACATATTTTTCTATCCCCGCACAAGGCTGCACATAGAAATATTGTTTCACCAAATTTTTACATTTGCGCACATTTTTTATTTTGCTGAAAATTTACTACTCCCAGAAGTTGATGGTCCGCACACACAATAGAAAAATTCAGGGGAACGTTGGTCCTAACCTTATGATTCTTATCCTACTACTCTTTGTAAAAAGAGTGGTTGAGTGACTGATTTATCGTTTAAAAACCTCTGTTGAGACACTTCTATTAGGAGGTCATATGCTCCACATTGGGAGCGGAAACAGTGCGACTAAATCTGGATAACATGTCACCCGCCTATTACTTATCAGCATATAAAATCAATTGGCCATCATTTTATAATTATGTTGGAGCGGTTGGGTAGGTATCGTATACATAATAACATCCGATGGTCTTCCAAAACGCTGAAAACCAACATATCGGCTTAATGTCTTATAAAGCAAAAAATAAAGATTTTTTTATTTAACGGAAAGTATGGTAGATGAATTTAAATTCACATCGCATCAACGGCTGTAAACAAATTATATTTCTAATTGAATTTAGTAAGGTCTATGATTTCGTAGGCGTCGTAGATTGATCGTAGACGCGTAGACACTATAAAGGCATCAATTCACCGCGATTGTTTAAAAAAGAGAATTTCTAAATATTTGTTTCATGCAAAATCTTTATTCGCAAATACGTTGTTTTTAAAACAGAACAAGCTTAAGATTAAATTTAAATTAAAACTAGCGATTTCACTGCTATAAAATTGGAGAAGTAAATAAAGTGCACAATATTAATTATTGTTAAATAAATATCGGAGCTTTACTCATTAATATGTACTCTTATCCTTTGTGTTTCTGTACCACAGCATCTAGATCAAGGGTGGGTTGGGGGGGGCTCGCAAGGTCTCGAGTGAGCCCTTTGTTAAATTTATAGAGGCCGACGAGCCCCTTGTTAACTTAAGGAAAAAAAATCAGACTTTAGGCTATAGAGCTTATTAATATTAAATGTAATTCAATTTGAAAATACATTTGGTGTTGCTGACATACATATATTATCATCTAAACGGCTTAAGTATAATGTTTAAAACATGAAATTTCAATCCACTACAGCTATTGATATTAATTAAATTACGGTACGTTATTTATTATAAAATAATATATGTATAAAGTTACATAAATTTATTTTATAATTACTGCATAAGAGTGACAAAAAAACTCACCCATACACCGAAAACCACGAATAGCTTTGAGATTGAGCGAGTCCATTGATAAATTATCGAGAGCCCACCCCTGATCAAGGTCGAGTCTTAAATTTATACATTAAAAAAAACTTACATTACTTATAATAAGCAATATTACTAAAATACCAATTGTCTATATAAAGCCGTTCTGAACGACCGTCGGGGACTGTCCATACGGTGTTTTCGACAGGATACGCCATGCTATCGGAAAAAGCATCATTATTTGAGAATGTTAAGGAGTTTCACAAAGGGAGTGAAGGAAGAAAGAGACGAGCGTAAAGATTCGTTTGTTTGAATGTTTTTAAAAATATTAAATGTATTTTTCAAATATTATATTTAGATACAATATTCATAAAATTTTCAATATGTACATATATCATAACAGCAAAAATAGATTATTATAATCGTCATGATTTCTTTTCATTTGGTAAATATTAAATGAAAAATTATACCCCTAAAAATTTTAAGATTAAAATTTCCCCCCGGTTAAAACTATCAATCAAAGAATCGAGTTAAAATTCCTCACCCCCACTTAAATGTACCCCAGTTTCGAATTGACCGCAAATTTTGACATGACTGCGTATATCGGGACAGAATTAAGTTATTGCCGGTGTTAACGTCATCGCCAGAGGGTAATTCGCTGCGTCAGTCTTTGGCCATTGAGGGGCAGCAGAGGACGTGCCATTGTTATTACTGAGGGCAAGGGAGCGATTTCGCCACCCCTTTTAAATGATGATCGAGAAATGATTTATTTGAAATCTAAGTAGATAATTGACATCGAAATAAAATCGAATGACTTATACGAAACCATAACGATAGCTAATTTCAAATAAGTACAGCTATTGGATGCTGCGTTCGTCATGCGGTTGTATAGTGGGCTATTAATTAAGCACACATGACTTTTTCTTATATTTCCATGTTCGCTCCTTTTCTGGAGCATATGGCCTCCGTGATTTCCTGCCACTTGCCAATTGAATTGCTTACTTCTATGAAATGCCATCAACTTTCAGTTTCGCTGTGTGAATCCTATATATGGTATCCTTTGGTCATCCAGTACGCCGGACTAACACCGGTTGGATGAAAAGACAATCATGATTTAGGTTTTTTGAAGACATTCGCCATTTGTGACTTATCCGGTTCTCTCTATGACCAATGAAGCAGCAGAGTGCTGCCTGTAAACCCCCCAATTATCGAGTTCCTCACAAAATCAAACCACCAATTCAACCCCAATATTAGATGCAAAATTTATTCACGCAGCGCAGTATACGAGTCTTTTCTAAGTGCCATGATTCTCTACCGTACATGATTAACCTTGTTAATTCTTAATTACACATGTCAACGTATGGGATAAATTTGTTATGGTTTCATATAACCATTAGTGAAAAGAAAAATACAATTTATTGGGAAAACATATCGTTTTTTTCTTCAATTTTAAGCATGGCTGATTTCGCTCAGCTTGTATCAGAATATATGTTGAATAAAAAGTTATTTTCAATAGATTAAATCATTCAGTTTACGGATTTATAGTACCAAAGATTCAGAATAGTTTAAGTTAGAATGGATAAGATTTCTGACACTCAAAATTGTAATAAGGTGACTATTAGGCTCATAAAACTTTAGGGCTACAACTGTTGTTAAAAAAGTATTTGAAATAAATAAAAACACTGAATAACATAATGAGATTTCAACATTTTAGCTACATATGCTAAAATTTTCAAATGAATAATTATTTGTAACATAATAGAACAAAAACATTCTTCTGCGAGCACTGTATTTTTTTTTTAATATTCAAATTTATAGTGGATATTTATAAAGTATACCTGTATACTTATTCGCTACGTAATAATTTTTTTATTTTATACTTCCATAAATTAATTGAAAACTTTTTTTTATATTTTGAAAGTTATGCTATGGACAATGATATTTAAATTAAATGCTGATTCACGTACGTGTCTTCGTGGATAAAAAGATTAATGAAAAATAAATGAATACTCAGAGGGAAGAAATAAAAAATACTATAAAAAAATATGGGAGTGAAATTAAAGTTGCTTATTTTAACATGCCTTAAGTGATAAGGTTCATATATTTAAAAACTTATTTCAACGGTTCAATGTTTTGAACTGAACATTCCTCAGTTGATTAATTATCAAAAGGTGAGAATAATAAATTATTATTGTCACCGGTGATACAAAAATCTGTTCCGTCTTCAAACTAAAGACACGCCTTTAGAAGGTCTGTCCAATCAGAATTGGATAGTAAGTGAGGTGGGAAGAGGATTGAGGCAGTGGAAGGGATGTGCGCTGAAGAGACGTCATGCCGACAATAAAGAAACAAGGATTTTGACAGCCGTATTAGCTGAAGACCATATTACAGTATATTATATTTTGATATCATTTAAAAAATATATTAAATGTGCTCAACCAGAGACCATTAAATAATAAGAATCATATAATTTTATTTTGTTCATCAAACAGCCTAGGTACTTATTTGTAAGTTTGAAAAAAAGCTCTTTTTTGTTGGTAAGGAATTCAACTCAGTTATATTTAAAAAGCTGTAGAAAGAAGTTCACGGAATTAACACAGTCGTATCTGAAAATTGATTTAATAAAATTACGACAAAAGCACGACAATAAATAATAAACCCTTTATTTCATTAATTTCTTTATTTAATATAAAATATCAAAACGAATAGATACATATGTATACATGCATAATTGTTTTAACGTTTTAATATACATTCCTTTTTTCCATAAATTCAAAAAACACTGTAATCGGGGCACCATCTTGCTCTTTTCACGACGAATAGTAATAGTAAGCCGTAGTTAGAGTTTTTTTTTTGTTGGTTCACAAAGATACGCTTTTTCAGATTCACATTCACAAAGCTGAAGCATAGGGCCTCAGAAACCTTTGAATCGATCAACGTTTTTATAGTACATATGTTTTCCTAAAAATTCACGTTTTCGGACACCGACTAAGGGATGAATTATTGTATTGAAAAGTCCGAGCACACGATGATTATTTTAAAAACTTAAAAATTTACGTCGACCACGTTAAAAAAATTGAAACAGCCGTCATGCTGTTTTTCACGCTATTCCAAAATATGTGTTCAAACGGTTGGTAGACATTTTTCGGAAAGGTCTCGGAAGTGGAATTGCCTCTATTTCTTTAACTCAGACATTGACTATTTTTTTGTACTAAAATTTCGTAAAATATATTTTACTAACATTTTCGTATTTTTATTGATCCACATGAAGCAAAGAATAACAAAAAAAATCTTCATGTATTTTTTTATTAGTTCAAGGAATCTTATCTGGTTGGAAATCCTTGATTTAAGCAATTCGAACGTGTGATACGGACTCGTCGCCTGCTATTGACACGGCAGTTAGAGTAAGTGGGATGATGTGATGAAGACAGATGAAGGAGGAGATGAAAAAAATTGATAGAGCGTACGTTAAGAAACATTATTTTTATACATGTAGAAAAATGTTGCTTTGTTGTTGAAATAATATTAAAAAAGCAAATATAAACGACTGAACACATCTTTTGTTTTGACAAACCTAATAGGAAGAATACTTACCACGAAGGTAAGGAACAAAAAATATACCGAATTCATAGCTAGTAATATCCAAGCCGCGTGATACCTTAAAAAAACTCTCGAGATTAACTCGAAGAGAAAAGATATAAGAAATACGAATGGCTGAAATTTCAAATATGCATCCGCCGGGGGCAATTTAGGCCAAACCCTTTCAGATTGCTTGGGTAGTGCTCTTCGAGGACGCAGAGGGCAACATCTTATTATATCATACCCAAATATAATAAATTAATATTATAAATATTATGTATGAATATCTTTGTGAGACCTTATTATTATTTATTTACCAACGTTTTGAAGCAGTTACATACTTTATTCTCAACATGGTGGTAATCAAGCACAGATATGGAAAATTGAGCATGATTCGAAAGAAGACGATACTTTTAGAATTACTTTTAGCGACGTAACCATTTCATAGCAGACTCGTGCAATGCACGAGGGCCCAAGTTTCTATATACTCAATACAAAAAATTGCTTGGGGTGGGGCTTGCGTAACGTTAGCATGAGGTACTCAAATTTTTAGCTACGCCACTGGTTGCTTCTCGATCAAATACATATGTATATTACCTACACATAAATGCCTGGATTGTTATAGCGATCCCAATTGTTTGTATTCTTTTGTTTTATTTAAATATTTGTATTATTATATACAGTACCGGCGCGAGGTTATTTGGCGCCCTAGGCAACGGTTATTGGCGCGCCCCTTTTTTAACAAACTGTGGAATATTTTTTTTATATGCATGTCCGCTCTCAATGTGGATGATATGGCCTTCTAATGGAGGTATCTCAACATAAGTTTTTTACGAGAACCGTTTGTTAGTCAATCGGGTAACCTTTCTTTTTCGAAGTATATAGAATACGATACATAATTATAACGAACAGATACAAGCATAAAAAACGTACTATTATTTGTTATTAGATTATAAAAATATAATTTGATTATTCAATTTATGCGCCCCCCTACTTATTTGCGCCCTAGGCGATTGCCTATTTCGCCTGTATGGTAGCGCCGGCCCTGATTATATGTAGCAATGTATTATATCATTTCACCAAGCATGCAAAAAATACAGCATTACGCAAAACTTAATGACACCATCATTGACACTGACGATATAGTTTTTCAGAAAATTTTGTATCTAAACGTAATCAAAAATAGGGGTAACATAAAAATATTTCTTAGTTAGGCCCTTACGAGTATACCGCTTCAAATTAGGAATGCTAAATAGAGTAACTTGTCCACACCTGAGCTTTTAATGACATATTTTTAGTTGTATAATATGGATGAATAAGCAATACTTAATATAGGGCCAGAGGATTTTAACATCAAAGATAAGCTATTTCACAGTAGCGCACGTCTTTGGCCACTTTACAAAAAATAATTTGATATTTTTTATGACCATGTTCGTTCTCAATTTATTACGTATACTTCAATAGTATTTTATTGAAAAAATAAAATACTTATGGGTACTATTTCCACTTTTTATTTAATACGATCAGGACCGGTTTCATACAAATAGCCTAGTGATGGGCTGCAAATATTTTATCAACCGGCTCGCACCTTGGTAAATTGAGAAAAATTTTAGTTGGCGATTTTGAAATCATGGGATTTTTTAAACAATTTCATGTCATGTTCAAAAACCCAGAAATTTGCGGATTTTCCAATAACGCGGGATTTTTTTTTTTTTTAGCTCTTCTAAGAATTTTCAAATCCAAAATCACAAGAATTTACAGTTTTGCTCAAATTACCTTCGCGGGAGCTTTCTTTTTCTTTTTCATGTCTTATTCGTCTAAGAACCGGCTCTCCGAACCAAAAATATTTTAGCAACCGGCTAGGCAGAACCGATGCGAACCCATAGCGGCACATCACTGAAATAGCCGTACATATTTCTATATTTCATCGCGATGAGCGAAATCGGTATTGATCTTTAAGCCAGGGCTGTGGAGTCGGAGTCGTGAAAAATGAGCGGCTCGATTTTTTTTTGAAAAATATATTTAATGATGTGTATTTAAACAAAATATTCAAAGTGTTAACATTTCATGCTTGGCTGACTAAAGATGATCTGATGGTATACATATATATAAGTTAAAATTAAATTTTTGAAAAATTTCCTCGGAGTCGTTAATTATTTTAAAGCTAGAGTAGGAGTCGTCTTTTTTTCATGCGACCCCACAGCCCTGCTTTAAACAAATAATGTGATTTATCAAAAAAAGTACTCAATTTTTTAATGTAATATAATGACTTTCCACTAACAATTGACAGTGAACACCTTAGAAGTGATTAAATACATTAATTAAATTCTATGCTGAAAAAATGTATACGAGTGCACAGTCGGGTAAAGTTGAAAACCTCAACAAGTTATATCCCCGCCATTTCTTTTGATATTCATACAACTTTGCATATTTTACTTTGAGTTAAAAATTCAACATAAAGAGCTTTCGAAATGTTTTAAAAAAACTCTTTCACTAATGTGATGGTAAAGTTTGTTCTTTGCCTTTGTATTTAGAGACGGTAGCGAGTGAAGATAATAAAAAACGTTCCATAACATTATGGTAAAAGATTTTGATGGATATTGGTATGGGGTTATAAATCAAAAAAATAAAATATATATATGAAATATTAACCTATTTTAATGAATCGAAAATACATTGTAATATTGCGCTTTTTTGATCAAATGTTTAATAACCTTTTTGAGTAGTTATCCAAATTAGGGGGAAAGTTTAAGTCTTGCAACCAGATATTATATGAATAACATATTATTCAAACGATAACAGTCAACGACCAGAGCTGGATTAAGATGAAGAGTAGCGATAAGCCAAGGGTTCCCAACCAGTCGATTATGAATTTTGAAGATTATTATAATTTCCAAATGTTTGTTGAAAAATTCCATGGAGATTTACATTCTTCTTAACTTCCCCATAACATATATAAATAAATGTACGAAATTACAAAAATACTAAATTTATTTTGTTTTCGCAGATATTTAATGATATTTTCCTTTTCTTAGTGAATATTATTAACTTTCTCTTGCTCTACGCTATCCCACTTATTAACACCCCCTTCCCCATTTTTTTTCTACAAACCGTTTGAACGCATTTTTAAGATTAGTTTTGTTAAACAATAGAAACACAACCGTTTCATATATTTTCACCGTGGTCCAGCGGTGGGCTGCCAATATCTTAACAAAGAGCTCGGTTAATTTCATTTTATTTTTTTCACCCATGTCCGCTCCCAATATCGCGCATATGGCCTCCTAATGAAGGTATCTCAACAAAAGTTTTTTTTTCTACAAGAATCTGTAACTTAGTCGCTCAACATCTCTTTTCTAAATAGAGTAGTAGGGATAGAATGATAAGGCTAAGACAGGACTAGTGATTAACTAATCGCTCACGTAACGCCCACTAGAATTGAAGGATCGGAAGAGTGGAGGGGAATTTTCAGACATCACAAAAACCCATGCCATCGAACAGAAAATTGCAGGGGGAACTAATTCTTGTTTCATAATAAAATTTAACCATCGACAGAAATTGCAGTTATGTGCTGATTTGATCTAAGACGAATGATTTTCTTATCTTAACAAGGGGTTCGCCGGCCGCACCAAAATTTAACAAGGGGCTCGCGCGAGCCCCCCCAACCCCTTCCAGCCCACCCTTGCCTTGGTCTACTGATACTATCATTAGAACATATCTTAATTAAATAAATAAATTTATAAGTGTATTTTGTTTCTTTATCTCAATTTAGGCAACAAGGCTTATAAAAAAAATATTTTTTATTTTCTTTTCAATATCTATTTTCTTTATAAAAACATCGATCGACTACAGTGGCTTTGGACGTCCTACGCTTCATCCTGGTTTGCTTATAAGTCAATTCAGCTCTGGTAACAACAAAAGATTTTAATTTTGTGAAACTAGGCTTTAGATAAATTTAAAAATTCAATAAAATCTTGTATAGACAGTGTCTATTACTACAAGTATTCAAATTTTGAACCTCTCTCCGTGGTATTTGTTAAATAAAATATATTATAATCTCAATAATATTTAACTGTAGAAAAAGCTCGCGAGTCGTGACCATTTAATATGCAATCGACCCAATATTGGGTGGTGACTCATATTCTACAAGCTACTGGTGTACATTTTTACAATCAAAATTACAATATACAGCCAGTTCTGTAACTGAGTCGTCAACTCTCCTGGGTTTGGTCCGCTGAGTCACATACTTTCACTCGGTACTTTTCACATATTGATTTTTCAATCGGTACCCGTACAGATTTGGGGCCAAAAGCATGATTTTGGGTTGTGTTAAAAGTTTTTCTCATCCATATATTATTCTTACTAATCGTGAATACGGCGGTTCGATTAATGCCATCTTCATTAATCATACTCCTGTAACCTGTAACGCTATTTTCTCCGAAAAGAAGCGTCCGGCCACTGAATAATAAACAGTTCTCATAAAATCCATGTCTATTGAGATTTCCCATTAAAGTCCATGCACTCTACACTGAGAGTTTGCTTGCTATTATACTATTATAATTCAAAAAATATATAAAAGTATGCACGTAGATATTGTGTAATATAATAAATTGAAAAGAGTGTTTTCTGTTGACGTCATAATTTATCAAAGGAAGCAGCTGATTTTGATTTTATGCAATTGTTTCTCGAGTGGCGTTGCCACTGTCCCTGTTTACAAAGTGGAAGTCCTCAGGTTTTAGTCTAAGAGGGGAAGCCCCAATTTATGTTATGAGATCAATTCAATTATATTGGCTTTGATGAATACCGAAATCAAACACTTTTACGTCCAACCGTATTTGAAAAACAACAATCGATGGTCTAAATAAATATTATTATACCTTTAACTAATATCACACTTGTGTTATTCAATATTAATTTGTCATTGGCAAATAAAAAAAAGCAAATAAATTATGTTATAGTATAAACTGAGTACCCAACTACTTTTAATGCCAGGTCCGTGGCGCAGTGCTTAACGTCGTTGGCTTCCGTCACGGATCTCACGGGTTCGAGTCCTAGTAAGAACGGTATTTTTTTAATCTGACAGATGACTCCCTCTGCCTCCCTATAGTGATTCCTTAATAAGGGTGTAGTGAAAAAGCAAAAGTATTTTCATGATACACATAATAGTATTAGCTCGCTATTTAGTCGACTGGAAAATTCCAATAGACTTTCGCCTTAATCAATTACGGAGTTAAGGAATCAAGTATCCAAATTAAAGTCATGGTATGTTTTCACTCATCTCTAAAATAATATTTTAGCTGCGCGGACAATTCAAATGCTTAGAAGGCCAATCCAACAAATGCGCGGCCTAATTGTGCAAACATCGAAAGGTCGTATCTGATAGATAAAGTGTTTTTTTTCGTTTTGCTTTACACAACTAAAATAATTATCATTTGATTATTTATGCTTATGTCTGAATATACAATAAAAATAACAGATTTTATTTTATTTATGCGTAAAATAAAATCAAGCACGAGTTAGGACAAAATAAACAGAATACAACAAATAATTAGTCGCTAATAAAGTTTTTAACAAGTTTATATAGTTTTTCACGTTGTCCACTAATCACTAATCCATAATATACTATGTACGTTACCTGAATCAGTTTCTTCTTCCGATAAAACGTAAGATTCAATTCTATTTTTTTTAAATCTAAATGTTTAATTCGTAATTTATTTTGTACAATTAGAGTTATTCCAATATTAAAATTTATTATTTGAATAGTTGTATTGGAGTGTGCGCGGAGGTTCTCGGGCGCTAGAGGGAACATTGTAGTTATCTCGTATATAACCATTATACGGAGCCTAGAAGAAGATACCAGTAAAATGTTTAACCCACGTCGAGAAAGACATACTTGGCGACTAAATTACGACCAGCTGTGAGCCCACGTGCTCCATATTTGGAGCAGTCTCATAGAAGAGGCAAGTCTATATTTTGTTGTGACGCGGTTTTTGTTAAAGGGTCCAAAACAATTATTGTACCAGGTTCACGTCTTAATTTTTTAAAAAATAGCACTTACATTTAATTTTGAAACTTTATTTTGTCTAAAATCAGTAAAATGAGTTATATTGTAAATATGGTGTAAAAGTATACGCACACTAATGAGCGACGAAATAAGATCAAAGGGATAGCAAAAAGTCAAAAAGCAACGCATCACCTCACAATATATTCGTATTATTTATTCTACGCCAAGACTTGTCAATCTCTTTTATTTTTGTGTTTGTACAATACCTTGTATGAGAGATTTGCATTGCCATTGGCGGGCGGCTTATTTTTTCTAGAATAAGTTTTAAAATAGTATGGGTATTATATATTTTTTTTATGTGGCAGACGAGTCTACAAATTAACCAATGCACTTTTGTTTTTGAAGAAATTTTACAACACAAACAAAAAGATAGAAGTCTTGCGATTCAAAGAAAATCTGGGCACTACTTTAAGAAGAGCGTACATTTTTTTAAATAACTAATTTATCACATGTATTTTTAAAAATATATAAAAAATAAGGGTGAAGCAAATTATGAATTGCTTCTTACATCTTACACGTTGGTACATCTTGTACGTTTCTTTTGTTATACTGTATAAATCCTCAGCTGATAAGCGACATTAAAAATGAAATAATTGGATTTTTTTTTTATTTTAAGACTAGACAAATTGTCATAAAATAAAAATATTATATTTAAGACTAAAAATACGCATTTCATTTCTGGTTCAGTCAAAAAGTGAATTGGAAAACAAGGGCTGTGGAGTCGGGTCAAAATAAAACGACTACAACTCCAACTCCAAATTGATTTTTTCAATCATTTTAGTGTAACTTACATTTGATGGATTTTTTAGGAATACACCAAATTCTTTAATAACTAAAATACACCATGTATTAAAATATATATTCATAAAAATCATAATTGAACTGCCCTGCTGAGCTGCTATATCCAGTTATATTGTGCAAACAAATTTATTTCTGAGAAGAAAAAGAAGACCCGGGACATACATCGACAGCCCTGCAAATGTTTCAAGTGTGCAAACAACTATATTTCGAAAAAAAAAGAGGACCCCGGGACATATGTCGACAGCCCTGCAAATGTTTCAAGTGTGCAAACAAATAAATTTCGGAGAAGAAAAAGAAAACCCCGGGACATACATCGACAGCCCTGCAAATGTTTCAAGTGTGCAAACAAATTTATTTCGAAAAAAAGAGGACCCGGGACATATTTAAATTGTATATAATATAATTTTATAATTTTTAGTTTTATAAGTCCGCTAACAAATATATTTCGTAGAATAAGAAAAAGCCCCAGGACTTCCACCTTTCTTGACGTCATTAAAAAGGCGAAATCGCGCGACCATACAAACACTCAAACACTCAAACGTACAAACGTATCTTATCGACTATTAATATATAGATAGTAATCATTTTCATAAAGGTCAATAATTATTTGGTAACTCTGGGTAAGAACACAAAGGTTTTATATTACATATAGACATTTATACCAGAAATATTATGTAAATAAAATCTTTTTAGTGATGCGAGTCCCCACTCTTCGCTACGCCATTGTACAGGAAGAGTAAAGTCAAGTTGAGAATGCAGTCGAAAGGTCCTTGAAAAAATGACAAGTGGATTTGTCAGTCAGTCAGACGGGGAGTTCAGTGTTGAGATCGCTCACGTATTAACTCGATGCTTCCATATCAAGAGTATACGGGAATGTTTCCCGTATTTCTATTAATTCATATATATTATATAAAAACATAAAAAAATAATCTATATAATAGTTGAAAAAATAATAAATGACTTGAAGTCTGTAAATAGGTATGTTATGCTGCAACAATTTTGGAGGGATGTATTATCGCACATATGGAGACTTTACAGACTTTAGGTCATATATTATTTTGAATTAAAAATAATTTTAGTTTTTTTATGTTTTTAAATAATGGTTCTAGAATTAAACCGGACAGGAAAAAAGCAGAAAGGAAATTTTGTCATTATAGTAACGAACACATAAAAAATATTTAGTTTAATATTTAGAATAGAATACTTAAAAAGATTACTTCGTTTAATTAATTAATTACAAGAAAATAATATAAGTATTTTATATGAGAATATTTATTTTTATATATACGGATTTTTCCATGTCCGCTTTTGTCCGCGTACACTTTTTTCTTGCCTGCTTTTATCCTGTTCGGTTTCTTCCGCGTACGGTTTTTTCGGTTCGCTTTATTCCTGTACGGCTTAATCCGTTCAGCCTCTAAGTAAAGTTAGGATGTCTTAGGCTTAGGTTAGGTTAGGTTAGGTTAGGTTAAATCATGCCAAATCGATTCCTCACTAATAAGACCCTTATAATTATTTTTAATTATTACGATTTATACCTACTACTTGTTTAACTGAACTACATTAGCAATTCAAAACTAACGACAGGCTTGCCCAAAAAAAAAAGAATAACAAGATATACTCGTATATCCGGTAGGCTACAACAGCATGAGGCGAATTGACCGCCCAAAAATATGCGTCGGGACACAGTTTGCTCAGGCCAAGCTAAAAATATATATAGTATACATACTAATTAAATGTTGTCATTTCAATAATAATACACACAGATCTTTTTACTCTTACTAACATAAATACCGACTCCGGCATTTACAATGGCACGACTTCTATTAGGATGAAAAACTCTATATATTTATGCATTTTTTTATAATATCTACTAAAATCCATAAATCTTTATGTATAATTTTCTTTTTAAAGAATCGGATTCGTCCGGGTTTTTACGACTCCTACTCCACCCAATACACCACGACTTTGACTACGACCCCACTAAATACTTGTAAACATAGTTCTAACAACAGAAAATACATCATAAGTATTATATTAATGGTTCTTCACTGATTTATTATTTTCAAAAAGGGAATCATCGCCTAAGTCTACTATTATGATGAAAAAACACTTGCTTTGAACTTCTATTTGATTTGAATAACCCGCTCTTTGCGTAGTGACACTTATTTAACGAACACTCCAGATCAGTAGTTTTTAACCTTTTTGGATTACTGGAGCGCCTAAGCCCTAAATTAATATTTAATATTTTTTTTGGTTACAGTTATTTTATTAGATCAATAACATTTAAACAATAGCTATTTAAATATAATCTTTTTATGATAGTTACATATGTGGCGGATTACATTTTTAGAATTCTTAGACATCACAAACACTCATATTTTCGAACAGAATAAATTATTTTCGCATAAAATAACGTTTAAAAAAATTTTCGAACAGCATAAAAAAAATCTTATAGAAAAATGCTGTTGACCGCTACGCCATAAACCTGACAAAATGAAATTAAATGAAAATGAACATGGTTAATCTTGAAAATGGGCGACTCACGTGTACTTATTTAATGTATTGCAAGCTTCTAACTATTTTTGCGATTTAAACTATGTGTTGCTTAGTATAATCAGTGGCGGATTACCCTTTAAGCGAATGAGAAGCGCGCTTGGGGCCTCATGAATAGCTTATTTTATATAACGCATATTATTCTTTTTGTTCAGATTTTCCATAGAATTTTCTGATGTTTTTATGCTATCCGAAAAACAGGGCCTCCATATTTTATTGCGCCTGTAGCCCCTCATGTGCTTAATCCGCCACCGAGTATATTTTTTTATTTTAGTGACAAATAAATATTTACAATAATATTATCCACATTTAGTGATAATAAAAGTGGATAATATATATTTTTTAAATTGGAATCATACAATCATTTACATATTATAATTCTCGTCAGATCGCCTGCAGCAGCCGCAGAACATTTATAATATGGTTCAAAATTTTGTTTCCTCTCTTCAAAAACTAGAACAAGGGCGTTTATTTTTTTGGATTTGCAATATAAAGGTTTACTCACATTGTGATCTTGTAGGTTTAATCTTAGCTCTGACAATTATTTTTTTAATGTAATTACTTTTTCGCGAGATAATGATTTAAGGATGAGGCTAAGGTCTACAATGACACCTGTAATTAAGACAAATTATTAAGTGGATTATTTACGAACATTCGATTATAATGTTTATGATAGAATCTAGCTTATAAGGATTTTCAATTCATCCCAGTTGAGTTGAGAATTTCTTATTATTACATTGTAATAAAAATGATCTCTTGAAAATTAACAGGGAGCCAGAGGCGTGCTTAAGCAGTAACCTCCTATTTTTTTTCAATAAAAAATCTCATCTTAACCAAAACGTCCAAAACGCACTATTATTAAATGATATACATATATTAAAATAATAAAAGATTTTTAGTACTTTTTCCACATAAAATTTATTAGATCAGGAGCGGTTTCCCTAACTCTAATTTATTAAACGAACAGGTTGTATTTGCATCATCACCTTTGTTATATCTGTTTCATTAATCTAATTCTAACTTATGTTAACTGCTCTTCTATATTATTTATATGTTTTTTTTTTTTTTAATTTATTCCTTTTGTAAGTTTTTAAAAATTTCTTTTTCAGAATCTTCATTACTGCTGATTTTGTTGAAGTACATCATTGCTTGGATGCGGGAAAAACACCAAATCATCATTAGGATATTTACTTTAGTAATGTAGTGTTTCACTTTGTGTAAAAATTTCCCAAATTTTAATTGTGTTTATAATTGATATCGTTTGCCACTTAGATTTATTATTCTTTGATGATGATTTTTTAATTGTTATGGTTGTTAAGCATTTTAATTTTGTGTAATTATAATGTAATTTGCTAATCCTTTAAATTGTTAATAGTTGCTTACACCTTTTTATTTAAATTTAAATTTGTATAAATATCACTGTTTATATATTTTTCTTATCAGTTGATAATGCTCGCGATGAGCGAAACCGGTCCTGATCTAATAAATTTTATGTGGAAAAAATACTAAAAATCTTTTATTATTTTTATTATAATGCCTTTCCACCAAGTATTGACAGTAAACACCTTAAAAGTGATATACATATATTACGACTTTTTTCGCTCATCGCGACCATTAACAACTGATGGTCTTTCTTCTTTTCTGCAGATCCAGACACTCATCCATCATTTTGTACGAGGCACACTGGGCCCTCATCTGCATAGCAGTTATTCGAGTATCAGTTTTATTTACCTATCTACGACTCATCCATTTTGCGTATATAGGGTTACCAGAGGCTAAAATAGAAAATACTCTTACAGGAAGTTAAAAAGCCCGATCTTTGGTCGAAAATAATTTTAATAGTAAAATATTTAATTGATTACATGCAGTGCCTATGATTTTAAGTGAATTAAATTTTTATATTGTGAAGCTCTAAAAAATCTGGGTGGAGTTCGGTCTAAGCTCTTAAAATCCGGTCAGATGCGATCTAATATGCACAATTTACAGCTTTTTGATGTGTCTTCGTCTTCACCCTGGCCTAAATTATTTATAGATGTAAAGATAACAATTATTAGTAATTTGTAGAAATAAAAATACCATTTTTAAAAGTATACTTTTATTTATTTTTTAAAACAATAAAACAACAAACCAGTATTTATAATAAAAACAAATATATATGATGTATAAAATATTATTCCTACACCAAAATAGAACCATCCAAATCACTGGAAAAAATATTTCAATAGATTGTATTTTTGATATGATATATTGATTTTTTTATAACAGATAAACATAGATATCCAATAAATAAATTAATGTAACAGGTACGTTTTAGTGCAATGCAGTTTTTAACAGATAATATATTAGCAATGCCTGGAAGTGTTGTGAAGTCAGCCATTGACATAAATAGGCAATAGCACCTAACAATATTATAACATATTAGATACTTGTGAAGCAACCAATCAAAAAAATTACAATATTCAGATAATGCATTTAATTTTCCATGTAAGAAGTTGGGAGTGGTAAAAACGATACTCACTTCTTTGACCGAGTGTGGAATTTTATTTTCCAATTGTTAAAAAATACCTTGGATAAATGTCATGTATAACCTTGAAACTAGAAACAGTTATGAGCCAAATAATATTTGAAGTTGCTGCCATTATTTTTTGTTATAATAGATATTTGTTTTTCGGTACTATCTCACTATCTTCACTTTTAGACCTATTTGTTACGATTATATCATTCGTAGAAATGTTCAAATAAAAAAATTATATGTCATAAGTGTTAATGTGTCATTTCAAGGTATGTATTCACTTTGATTGCGTCATGATAAATTTTAAAACCATAATAGACATAAAAATAAAAATTAAGTAATAGTATTAAACTTCATAATACAAGTAAAATTTTAAGCGACCACTCAAACATACAATCTTAATTATAACATCTATGCCTTAAGAAAACCATGCTAAGTTACTGATAAAGTTGTGTTATGTAAGGACTACATATGAAAAAGGTTGAAATTGTTATATAAGTCTTTCAAAATGTACTAAAATATATCACAACCGTTATGCACTAATTGGTTCGTTTGTAAACCGTAGTTCGATATGAAAATAATTTGAGATTGCCATTTTGAGAATAGAATACATAAAATGTTCACAAAATCAATTGACAATATTTTTGCAAGAGAGAACAGGGTAGTTGAATAGAAGATCACTAATTTTTAAGAGCACCACAAAGTGTTTGTAGTTCGGTTTGCTAGAGACTTTTGATACAACCATATTTCCTCAACTGTAAAAAACCATCAATTATAAGACTCACCATTATTTTTAAATAACAATAATAATCACGCAATGAAAACTTTCTTTTAACAAAGAAGACTCATGACAATATTAAGCATTTACTAAGTAGGTTTATAAGATACGTACTTTCCTACCATTAGCCTGAAACATTATCGGATTCAGTGTCTGATTTTTCTGAATCATTTTTTTACTATTCTTTTCAAAAGATTTCTTGTGCATTTTTGAACACGATTGTAAGATGCATGAGTAATAGATATATTGCTAATTCAAAGTTGTTAGTATTGGTAAAAACCAGGGTTGTCAATAAATAAGACGACTCCGACTTTATTTATTTTTTTAGGCTCAATAGCAGTGGCTCCACTTTTGACCTTAGCGACTTGAATACACGATTGTTTTCAAAAGGAAAGAAAGAAGATATTAGTTTTTTTCGAGTGCAGTTAAAATAGCCTAATTCCACAGCTCTAGTAAAAACATTTCACTTATAACAGACGCAAGCAGTGAATCTTTAACATTCTCACAGATAAGCGACAGAAGTAAGCGAGATATAAGGGCAAGATAGTTAATGCTTGCGCACCCTACTTTAAAGCATGCAAGTATGACTGTGCGATGAAAAAATTCACCGCACTTTGCTGATATATTGAATACGGTATTATACTAAGTGTTTTGAACAATCACTTTTAGGGTGTTCACTGTCAATACTTGGTGGAAAGGCATTTTATTAATAAAAACACAATATTCCTTTGTACTTTATTTAAAAAGGTCAGGGCCGGTTTCGTTCATGGTGAGCATTCTGACTTTTTTAAATAAAGTGAAAATAAAGTACAAAGGAAGATTGTGTTTTTATTAATAGTTTTGAACAATTTTCGTGGCATTCACTCATTCAATCAGATCAGATTAAAAACAGGTGACACGAACAAACTACTAAGTTAAGGCAATCTAATATCTATTTACACAATACATAATCTTAATTCTTCTTATTTATTTATTTATTTATTTATTTTATAGGCACTGATTTATGTGAGACAAATATTACTTATAAACTAAGGAATGGTTAGGAATAAAACACAACGTAAAAATACTTTTAGCCAGCGCTGCCTATAGCAATAAACATTACACGAGAGGGAAAAAGTTTCAAGAGTACAGTAATTTGTTGAAAAACTAAATTAATAAAATTACACCTGCCAATACTAAACTGAAGCAAAATTTGTGACAAATGTTTGAATTGTATATTTTATGAAGGTTGGTGATTTCTTCGATGAGTATCATCATTAGTGAATGTTACATAAAACGTTTGTCTACACTACGAACATGAAAGATAGATAAATTGTTAAAAAGATTTTTTTTCAGATTTGTACTAAATTCTTTCATTTTCCTTATACCAGACATGATGTTGCCTGATTAAAAAATATTTGACTATTTGAGCAATGAAAAACTCGGTAGAAATTGAATATTTGACGTATCTGCAGAACACAATCACTAATTATTAAATCTTATGTATACACTCGTTATTTGTCAATTTTATCAAAGATCAAAACATATTTGTATGGTGTTTTAACCATATGGATCTCAAGCGGCCAAAATTTTTTTTAAATCAAATACTTGGTATTCCAATGGAATAAAGTAGTGCCATCTATAGTGAGCAATTATAGGTTTTAAAATGTCGTATTCGAGTATATATTAGGCAAAATTATTTCCCTCAAAAAAAACGCAGTATCTGGGGCATAGTAATGATTTATTTGCGCAGTATTCAAACGATTAAGATAGTGACTGAATGAAAATATTTTCTCATACAGGTCTTTGTCTGTGATCATGTTAATTTACAATATTGGGAACAACTACCGCCATTTTTTCCTGAATATAATTTGTGATTATTTTACAATTAAATTGTGTTCCATTGAAATTCAAGACACTAACGAATACTTTACTTCAAAAACTTAGTGAAGGACATAATATATAATCAATTAAATTGACATCACAAATAGAATGTATTTCAACAATAAACTATTATATTCAGGTTATGATAGTTATTTATGGAAACTGGTTCAAAGCAAGATATCTACATTTTCTTTCGTATATACGGCTCTCAAATGTTCAGTCATCGGTGTGTTATCAGTTTCCATACTCATGATGAATTGCAATTTTCCATCATCCATGAGTGTAAATGTTTTCTCTACAGATTTTACACCAGGTTCTTTGGAGAATGTCATTCTGCTAATATTACAAGACTTTAGTTTAATCTCAGAATTATTAACGCACTCTCCTTCTTCCAATGTCGTCAGACCGAAGTTGTGAGAGGCCATCAAAGCTAGTTGATTGGTGCCCGGTTTGACTCGCAAAAAACCTTTTTCTACATGCATTGGGGTAAGTTTTTCAGGATGCCAGGAATCTGAACTGTAGACGAGCATTGGTTGACCTTAAATGTAATCAAATGAATATTATTAGTTTTTCGACAATTTCAGCTCACATCGACCCATCGAGCCTGAACACTTTGTTGTTAGGAAACATAAAATTACATTTATGGGGTATTGTAAGTAGAAAGCGGAACATCTAAGAAATACTTTTTTTATATTGTCGGCTGTTTGCGGGACACACAATATCGTGGGTTTTTTTGCTGGCGCGTAATACCACGGCATAGTTAATTATCATGAGTCCTACTACTTATTTGCTAGATGTATAGACCAATTACTTACAGAATGCAAAAAATTCAACATACTACTATGCTTGGTGCCATTTTTTCGTGAGTCGTGAGTAGTTGCCATTCATATAATGCTTTTAAGACTTATTTTTATTATGTTTAAATAATGATTGTAAATGTAGTTATTTATAAGCATAAAGCATGCAAATTTTAGGCGATCCGTGCACCTATATTATATGATAATGAAAAATATTCATATTGCACATTTAGCGAATCGATATTCATGGGTTGAATGTTTCTTCAGAACAGCTTTAACATCCGCAAAAGTGGTCCGAAGTTTACAATAAACTGCACGAGATATAGTCTGCTCTTAATGTACTTTCTTTTTTTCAAAAAAGCGACATGTTGCTTGAAATTTCACAGCGTCAGATTTCTCACTTCCAGTGATTGAAAAAATTGTAGGACATAAAACTATGTATGAAATTTACAATAAAATTATGGATAAATGTATTATGTTTTATTTATAATATGTTATATATTTAAGACATTTGCTAAATTGATAACTGGTTTTTATATTTAGAACAGAAATAGTGAAATAATGATGCAATCCGAGTGTTTTTATTTTATTTTGAAAGATTAAATGTTAGCGATGACTACCTTGAAAATTTCAATCAAAAATATTGAATTTCTTAAAGGTTCTGTGGATTTTACGAAAGAATATTTTAGCGCAAATCACTAAAATCGAAGCTCCCCGCTAGTCTGTTATTATAAGGGTACGACTTCAAAGTGTTAAGAGGGTGTAAAGTTAATGGTTCGTATTCTTCAATCACACTAAATTATGTCGATTCAATACCATTTTCTACAAAACAAACAAATGAATAGTTTTCACGTTTTATGCACGATCTTAGATGTGAATTTTACAGAGTGAAAAAGACCAGATTTTTTTAAAGTATGTAATCCGGAATTGAGTAGGTTTTTTTTTGTCTTTTTAGTGAGAATAACATATCATACCTTGGAATTTGAATTGCAATCTCTCGCAATATGTGAACGGTTTTATAGTAGGATAAACTCCCTGACCACTCTCTGTAATCCAGGATCCTTCTAACCAACTGACAGGCTTCAATAAATCAGGTATCTGTGATGACATCTTGATAATAATATGGTAATAACGCGTAAACCTCTTAACCTTAATCTGTCTCCAAAATTATACTTATTTTGATGATTAAAGCAAGTGATATTTGAACATTGATAAAATACAACGTAGCAATGCACTCATGAAGACGTGATGTCGACTAGCAATTCCTGGTGAAATTTATGTATTCCAAAAAAGCCAGCAACAAAAACAAATCAGAGTTGTCAAAAGAAATTGTCCATAGACAGAACCATAAACTTGGACAGAACGTATGTTATAATTACGTTCTTACAAGCGGTTCGTTAGCGTTGACCATAGATCAAAATATGCTCACCACAGTATGGATATACCTACATGGGATATACTATACCAGTGTTCTTTAACATTTTTACATCCGCGAGCTAGTAAAAAATGGAGAAATATTTTGCAGACCAGCTCCAACCATATACACATATTTACACACAACCAGTTACGACGTTCTTAACTTACGACTATTTGGACTAACAATGGAGTATGAATTAATACTAGTTTGATCATTTCGGCTTACGTCCAAGGTGGCGTGACAAAACTTGGAAGTCGAGAATTGACAGTACAACTGTACATGTTTGCTTAAGATGATATATTTTAAAAGTAACAACTGAAACATCAAGTCAATGTTAAGTACAAAGAATTTTATTCACGAAAGCTTATAAAACTACATTTTTGCAACATTTGTTGCTACATTTTTGTAATCTTTTTTTTTCATTTTTACTACAAAAGAGACATTTGAGTCGAAAAATTGTCGATACGTAAAAGTCGTCGCGGACCAGCGATAAACTTTTGCAGACCGGTACCAGTCCACGGACCATAGGTTGAAAACACTTTACAATACTATTACAAACCTCTTAAAACTCTTGTGACCCCAAACCCCCAAAATGTACACTTCATTAAAAAAAAGCGTTTTGTTAAAAATATGGTCATTATTATTGAGAACCATCTCTCAATGCCAATATATTCATAATCTATCAACTTCAATAGATCAAACAAATTAATATTTAAGTCTGTTACCTGTTATTTATATATTTGTTGGTAACGAGACTTTTATTATCTATCTTAAATTAAAAACAAAGTGTTCAGTGGCGGATTATCCTATAAGCAAATGAGGCGCGTGCTAGGGGCATCGGAATTTTAGGGCCCTCAAAAATAGCTTATATATTATAACCCATACATTTTTTGCTTATATTTTTATATATTTTTACTATTTTACTTGAATTTTTTTGTTTATGTTATCCGAAAAATAGTCTCCAAATTTTAATGCGCCTGAGGTCTCCCATGTGCTTAATCCGCCACTGTATTGTGTTTATGAAGTACGTGATAAAAAAATAAAGAAGTTGTCTTATTTTCGATGCCGTGCTTTGCGTTGAAATTAAAAAAAACATATATTTTGCCCAATATAGGAAATTTGTGTGTCAGCTTAAATTGATATTGCCAATAAATTTTTGTATGCCATATTATATATTTATGTAACTTATCATTATTTAAAGGTCAGACAACATATAAGTGACAAACAATATAAATAAAAACACTTTAAATAGATACTAACTCCACATTATTTATATATGATCTGGTGTACAGCTTGTATAATATATTAAACGAATTTCATGATTTGTCAGAAGATTTGACGAACTATAGCTAAATGACGAAAACCGAAAAATAGTTTAACTTGACGAAGAAAAACAATTCGCTCGCTGGTGGGCTTACGGCGTGTACGGTATGGAAGCAAACCGCACACCAGTGTGCTTATAGTGGTCTAATGGTTAATTAAACGGCACACAAAAAACCAGTATTTTTCTATTTGCATAAGATTTTTTTCTTCAAATTAAACGGTATTGTTAAAAGAATAGGGATAATAAAAAATATTATTATTTTTTTATTATCCCTATTCTTTTAACAAATTATTTCTGCCAAATCAAATACTGTATATGAAATTTTAGTTTGGTGACGTGATATATAATCTAAAATCGTGCTGTAGGTTGGGCACTCATATGAAAGGTACATATGTATATTATTTCAATTTATATCACAGATAATATACTAATTTTATGAATTACGTTCCACAAACTAGTGTTGTACAGTGGAATCCCCAATTACACTACCCCGAATTACGCGCTGGCTTTAATATTCGCCGTAAATTCCCCAATTGCACGGTCGCATTCCATTGTCGTTACTACGAAACGTTCGTCTGTGCCGCGCATACAGTCAAATGTTGGCTAGCGTCTGTGTATTCAACAGGTGCCAGGCTATACACGCAAAGCTGGGCGTGGCTGTGTGCGGGATATTTACTACTACAAGCACTAAATATTTCGTCCATATTTTTTTTTGCAAAACGAAGGGAAATCTTAGTTTTGCATTTTCCGCGGAAAAAACCAAATCCCTGATTTTGTGTGAGATTCACACCCCCAATTACACGGTCCGGAATAGAGTGTAAATGGGGGTTTTATTGTATATGGTAAATTTCCATGAGGCTCGGTTGGCGCGCACCATAAACTAGTATACATAGACAAGTACACTTCCAGTCATAGACGAATACACTTCCAGTATACATTATAGCGCGCGCGCGCTCTTAGACCCTGACCGCTATAAGTTTGCGCACGGAAATGCGATGACCGTTGAAACTAAATATGCAACCCCCCTCCGCAAAGCGCATTCTACCTACCTCACTTAGTCCACGAGCTTAGTCTGTATTGAAAAGTCGTGCCGTCATCATACTGATTATCGCTTCAATCATGCCTAAACCTTTGCACGGTATATATTGAATAATATGAACATAGTTGTGTAGTTGGTAGACGAACCCATACATTAGTCTATGCCCATACATTAACTTAGACTTGAATATGATTTACGTAGTTTTGGCAACACACGCATCTAACGTCAGACGTCAAACGTTAAACTTATCTGATAAACTTTTCAAAACTACAAGATGTTGAATGATTTGGCTGTGCCAACTACATATTCCAGGTAATAGTGAAATATATCTCAGACCATCACCATGCATAAGATATCATTAAATCTGTCGCATATAACTTGTACGGTTATAAAGTAAAAAAATTATGACATGTGCTTAAAATCATAACCTGTAAAATATCCTTTTGTTATTTGCAATAAAATTCACCTTGCGACTTTGATAGGTGTATCAAACTTGACAACTAATGTCAATTAATTCAGACATTGTTTTATTTTACTAACTTTTATCTATGTTTACATTATTATCTTTACTTACATAAGTTATATATTTGTAAAAATCATGTACAAAGTTTATTCAATGATTTAATAATATGTCCTGTATTGTATCCTCATATTTTGTATATTTACATTGTTAAGATTACTGGTTGTATTTTTATGAGTATTTCTGTCAATAAAATATTTTTTGTGTAACAGCTGCCACTTTTCTTCCCCCTGCCCCCTTCCTTTCTAGCGCCATTTTTTTATAATAAAAGAATAACAATAATAACTATTTCCTAGCTGGGTTCGACTTACAGGTACCTGTTTTACCAATTTACCAACCATAAACTCTGAGCAACTTCATGCTCTAAGTAGCCCATCTATAAAGTATACTAGTTTATGGCATAGACTAATATACTCTGCAAAGCGTCTGGAGTATTTGACCATCTCTGTACCTGGCATATACTTGTATACTGTACCTGGTAAATCGAGTAGAATAATCCTTTCGAATAATGTACGAAAAGATTTTTAAATCAAGACCGACGCTGGGTACAAGTACTGGAATGACAAACCACGATTTAGTAGCAGATCACCGATCCAATACGATGAAAAACCCAATTACACGGCACGGCGTATTTAACGAAATCATGGGAATCGATTTGGTACTTACGCATACAAACTTTTGATGATTTTAAATATTTCCTCTGCCGTTCTCTACCCCAGCGCAGTATGACGTATATGAGCTCCAAGCTTCGCAGAGAGTGGTCTAAATTAAGGTAACTTATAAATTTTCCGTAGCTGCACGCAACATCTGTATGAAATTTGGCCAATTTTCTTTGTATCGATATCTCTAACATTGTGTTAGGAGGTCGAGAAGGTTTCAATTTAGGTATATTTGTCTTATAATGTGTCTAAAAACAACGCTATGGCTAAAAAAAAATGTTCAGGACTTGATAATTGCGTTAAAATCACATTATTATTAATTCTGCAAAATACGAAAAACACTTTCTGTCTTTAATTTGTTCCCTTTGTTTTCTCACTTCTTGCTTTGTAAAAGCGGTGTTTTAAGTAAGAAAAATGCCTTGTTCAAATATTTTTTCTGCCAGTTATTCACCAAACTGAAGGAGTGGTTGGTGGTGATCTTGACATCACCCCTCTGGCGAAGGGAAGAGTTCGCAAACGATGTACATTTTCTAGGAATCTGAATTGGGTGGGTATTTTAAACTTGAAAACTGGTTAAGGCAAATTGTTCACTTGTTCTTTTTTTTTTTAGAATTAAAATATTTGGCATTACATTTTACGCCAATGCATCAAATATTTTGAATTTGAAAGATCATACGAGATATACTCGATGAGAATAGTTTTAAGAGATTTACTCGAGGAGGATTGACGCCACAAACACCCATGTCTTAGATCTCAAATTTAAATTGAAAAAATCCAATTTGACATTGACCTTACTGGGAATCGAACCCAGGCCACCCACCTAATCGGTAAAGCAAGCTCTAACCAACTAGACCACAGCGGGCGATAACTTTTCTTTATTAACTCTTATCCTTAGGTCCTTTGAAGGGGCCTCTATTACAAACGTAAGTTTCCTATGATAAAGCAACACGCATGGCCATTGCTGAACCTATTTTTGACATTGGTTAGGAGTAAAGGATATGAAAGGATAACACATTCATTTTGGTAAGTGCAAAACTCTTCCGGTTAATTAGGCACAAAAAACTGGAGGTGATACAGTCAGTGAGGAAGGGTCAAGTAAAGGATCCATACCTAATTTTGACATCAATGAAATGCTAGTTGAGCTGAAAATGCTAAATATAAATGCATTCGATGATGATGTGATTGATAACTTCAGGAAGGTTTTAAAAACACAGGTTCTTCAGTAAAATGGACCCCTTGGTCAGATTTGGAATTACCTGATGTTTTGACAGCAATTTTTCTTCTAAACAATAATTACCCCTTCTCTTCCGCTTCTACCATTTTAGTACAACAAAGATAATGTTTTAACAACATTTTTTTCATGTTTGTACCATCCTTGGGATGGAAATTGAATTTGAGTTTTTTCTTGAGGGAAAATTTGTTTCTATATTCGTTAGGCCCTCCGGAACAGATTAATGATGAATATAGAGCATAGTTTCCCAACCTTTTTCGGGTGGCGATCCCTTTTTATAAAAGCCATGTGACTAGGCGACCCCCCCCGAGGAATTTGAAATCCTCGATTTGCTATACTTTTCCCCCAGATTGTCTCCGAAACTTTTTTTTTAGCTCACCGAGGAATTTGAAATCCTCGATTTGCTATTTTTTATTTGTTATTTTTTTCCAAATCCAAAATCGAAAAAAGTTGGCGACCCCCCAAAAAACCCTTCGCGGCCCCGAGGTTGGGAACCCGTGATATAGTGGCTCCACTGTACATTGAATCTGACAAACCACATGAAAGCTAGTAGACGATACTTATTAGACAATTTTTGATTTGACGGGCTACTGATGGTTAATGTAAATAAAATAAAACTCATGGAATAAGGGTTTATTAAATGCAGATAGCTAAGTTCATAAACTTTTCTTAATTGTAATAAAAATAAATAAAAAACTTATTCTATTTGGCAGGAGTTTTCAATTATTAATCACTCATATTTTTCCATAAAACCATAACATTTACAATTTATTGGAGTTTATTTACGAGATTTTTTAAGAAATGATAGGTAAAAGATTTTTGACGAGCTTCAATGTTTATTATTTCTTATATATTGTCATTTTTTCAATAAATGCTCATTTGTCAAGTAAAACCAGGCGTGGTCATTATAAACTGATGAATGGAAAATTATAGAAAAATATTTTTTTCAGGAAATTTTATAATGCTATTTCAGCTATGTTTGAGTATACTGATGTACTAAATTGTTCAAAGAAATTTTGGAAATATAAAAAAATTGTGTTTTATTTACATAAATATAATGCCGTGCCGCCCAGTGACAGTTGACACCTTAAAGTGAAATTACAAAGATTTATCTTGACCTTTAATTGAAAATATACCTGCCTAAGTACACACATTATATAGAAACTTATATAATTATTATATAAATAGGTAAGCTAAATTTAAGTTTTTTTAAAATATTTACACCTGTACATTATGTACCTCCCAGAGGATGTACTCCATGGCATGTCATGGGAGAAAAAGCAATCCACGAGGAATCATGAAGGTGCCGCTTGTTGGTCATACACTCCACATAAGGAGTCAATATGGTCCAAGAAGATATTATGTTATCATATATATCACTGTTTAGCTATAGTGCCACATATCATGTATTAGAACATTTCATTCAACTTCTTAGGCTGAAAAGTAATTGAACATTGTGATAACGATGCATTTCTTCATCAATTCACATTGCATCCTAAGAGAGAATGGCCATATTTTTAAAACAATAACTTCAATTCAAGAATCGTAGAAATAATTATTGTCTTGTGCGATGAACTTGGTTTCAAACCAGTATTCAATATCCATGTTTCACATACAGCCGCATGTTTCTACGACCATGTTAGGTAATGTCTTTTGCGTGACAGTTACATTTGAGTCCATATAGAAGAGTTGCAGAGATGAAAAAGTGGTCGGCGTACAGCAGGGTTTGAGTTCTAATCTTCGCGGTCCACCGCTGTGAAATAGTTTCTATGAATTAAAAAACAAAATCAATTATTTTATAATTAAACTACTGACAGTAAGTGGTTGAAATATTATGTGTTAAAACATAAATTTAAAGAATCAGCCCATTGGATTAATTTTTTAAATATAATTTTAGTAAAACAAAGAAGATCAGAGCCAAAATCCAACATGCATATTGAAATATTAAAGATTATTTTTATACCTAAATGTGCTTACATTCAAATGAGCAAAATATAAATGAACAGAGGGGTGCAAGCTTTGTTGCTACATTTGTGAAGAAACGGGTGCTCAATAGGGGCTTTGGCGCAAATAGAAATTGGACAGGACTATGAAGATATCTACAGAAAGCTTCTTCACCAGCAAACTGCTCAATGAATTAGTCATTCAAGAATAATAATCATCACAAATTTAAAGTGTACTTGCTTAACCACTAGTACGCACAGCGTCTCGCCGGTGAGTCGCAATGTTTTTTCATAGAAAATAAAGATTTTCAAATATGTAAAAATTATTGTGCCATACTATTTTTGAACCCAATAACATTTAAAATTTTTAATTAACCTTAGTTGTTTGGTACTATATTTAAACAAATTCAACCAATTTCGCAAGGGCTGCCTATTGAACGATTTTTCATACAAGAGTCATATTTTGAGATGTGTCACAATGATATATCATATTTAAATTGAGATATAAATCAATCTAAATGACGAAGCTTCGATCGGTGTACATATTTTAGTAAAAACACAATATTTCTTTGTACATCATTCCACTTTATTAATTAGTTCAGGAACGGTTTCGCTAATTGCGAGCATTTTCAACTGATAAGAAAACTATATAAACAGTGCTATTTATACAAATTTAAATTGAAGTAAAATGTGTAAGCACCTATAAACAATGAAAAGGATTTACAAATTACATATTTACACAAAATTAAATGCTAAGCACCTATAACATTAAAAAATCGTCAAAGACCAATAATTATAAGTGGCAAATGATGCCAATTATAAACCCAATTAAAATTTGGGAAATTTTAGTAACATAATACCTTTCCACCAAGTATTGACAGTGAACACCCTAAAAGTGGTGTACATATTTTTGACTAAAAATTAAATTTAAAAAAAATACTTATGTGTTGTGACAACAATGAACAAGAAATGAACTAAACCCATAAATGATCCCGCAGCACAGTATGTGCTATACATACATATGCCAGGAAATTCTATAAAATCTTAAGACTATAAACTATGTAATTCAAACCAGTTTTAATGCAATTTCTATTTTTTCTAAAATCTAAGTGGTTAAAGACTAACGTTAAGCCATCCCCTGCTGGCTCTTCTGTGAATATAGAATGCATAGCTTAATTTTAAAATAAAATCATCTGTTCAAAAAACAACGAACCATGTCTTTTAAATTTGGGAGCCGATGTCAAATTTGCAGAACAAGTAATCTTTTTATTAATGATCTCCCAGCCATTGGATATTTTTAGATTTTACTCTTTCTAAAACGAGATTATTGATTATGTGGAGTTGGATATCATGGAAAAGTAAATGATGAATAAGGTTTAATGATAATGAAGGACTCACCTTTAGTACAGACTGGTGATAGCTTCCACTCAGCGTGACAGCTGCGACTGATAAACAACTACCCCGACAAAAATACGCCTGGTAACCCTTGGGCTGCAAAATCCAATCATCCCAGCCGAGTTCTTTGAAAGACACATAGAGACTTTCCCGACAGCACTCATTAACTCCGACAGCACATTCCAAATCTCGAGGGGGACGTTTCTATAAGCAATAAAATGGATTTCATTAACGTCGCTGGAAACATATTTAACAATAATTAAAGCAAATCTAACAGTCGTCTTCTCTCTTTAGATGTTTAGTGTGAGGGAGAAGGTCTTTTGAAGTACTTATTCATATGCAAGTCAGGCTGTGCAATGGAGATAAAGAAATTTACACTACATGCCAATGATTTATATAATATATATATATATAAACTCTGTTTGAGAACAGATTGCAATACTTCTTCAAAACTGTTCACTTTTTCCATGAAAGATTGAATGAGTATTTGTCTAATTACGAAAAATATATTTCAACAACAATACTACTAATAAACTTATTTTTGTAATAGAGGATTTAATTTGTATATTTAAGGGTTAAAAATTGTCTTCCTTGCAAATTGCAAAGTCATGCCTATTTTTTAACATTATGCAATATCCTAGGAATTAACGACACCCAGATGCATCTTCTTTCTCATTGTATTGATAAATGCTATCATTGAATGGATTTATAAGTATCTCACAACAATAAACACTAAAGTGAGTGGTAATTGATGGTTCAAAAATCAAAGCCACATCTATTGTTGATTTTTTAATGACATCTTACCTTTGCGCTGTATCTAGTGTTAATGACAAGGAAAGGTCTTCTGTCAGGTCTTAAAGCCAATGGTTGCGTGTCAAGTGGTGCACCACAAGAGAGACAGCTGACTGCAAGACTTGTGCTTCCTTGACGTTCTAACCATGCTCGGCTTGCTAACCGTACATCAATCTTCATCCAACCTTCTAAAAATAAATTATACTTATTTAGAGTATATAATGATACAGCACAAATATTAATATTGCTACTATTTTAATGGAACTGTATATTTGCGCTGAGTCATTTTGGATAGGAAAAATCTAGTTCATTAAAACATCTTAAAAGAATATTAAATCAATCGGGGATTTTTGGCTAAAATTATTCTTCAAAACTAATTTTCCTAAGAGAGTTTTATCGTCATTCTGTTAAGCCTGAAGTTAATAATTGCGAGACGTTTCCCAATTAAACAGGATTTTTTAAATAATTGTTGAATAAACGTTTAAAAATAATTGAGTAGTGTATAAATTTCTAATATACCAGAAATGTCAGTCTCATGTATGGCAACTGGCATTGTTTTCCGGTGAAGATGTTTCGGGTCCCAGTGAGCTGCTTCCATTATCACAAATGTCTGCTTGAAATTATCTAAAGGATCCCGCTCCTGAAAATAAATAAATGACAGCTTAATTCAAGATCTACAATTATTCGTAGAACAGTAGTTATTTAAATTATTTTGTAAATAAAATTTTTCTTGTGTTATTATCAACTATTATTTTGCTTTCTATATATACATACATACATCATATTTTCAAAAGACCAAAATAGAAGGTAAATTTCTTCGAATCAAAAGTGTTAAATAGCAGTTACCTTATAAATCCACATTTCAGCAGAACTTAAATCTTGGGGATGTAAATCTCTCGGCATGCTGAAGGTGAAACAGGATGTCGGGTGATAAAGGGTTTTTCCAAGAAGGTTCCCTTCACATTTTCCCAAATGTTCATCTGTGGATGGACAATCAAATTTAAACTATTGTCACAAAGATTTTTACTGTGTATCCATAATATAACTATAAAATCACTAATGTAGTGCTAAATTAAAAAGTAAAACTTATTTTAATTGATCTTCACCCTCCCCCCTTTAATGTTCGATTCCACTTTTTACCGCAACAATATTTTTTTTAAATGTTAGAATCTTTTGGGGATTCAATTTCTGACTCATTTAAAGTATCCATGATTTTGTAAACTCTGACATGCATTTTTCAATTTTTTTCTGGATTAATGAGTGGATAGTGGAGTATGGATTTTAATGTATCGTAATTGAACTTTTTTTTAAGCTACTAGTTCGAGATTTTAAACGCAAAAGTTAATTCACATTCCAATATGGCTGACAAAAGATATTTCACGTTTTCCCCGGCCCCACTTCACTACTGTCTTTAAAAATATGCAAACAACATAAACTGAATAAAATGATAGCTCAGGGATATTTATAATATAAATTTTATTCAATGGGCACTCTATACCATTCAGTGGCGATTTATGTGAGTTGCCAAAAAACACATTTTTTTATTCAATGTAACAAAATTACGCGGAAGAGGTGAATAAAAAAATATAACACTGCTGGGGGTTAAAATATCAAATCCGGGATCACAACCTCTGAGTCCTATTTATTTTTTTATTTATGCCAAATTATCATATTTTTATCAACATGGAATTATATTTGATAAATTTTACGTCGCAATTGTACAACAATATTGACAGATTTTCCAAAATTACATCATACTTGATCTAAAAAAACCTGGTTCAGGTATATAATATAAAAAATCGATTTCAAAGATGTCGCTGTTAAGTGGACTTAAATTGAATATATTTTTTATACCGTAAAATCCTAAATTTTATTTTTTACTCTTAACTACCTACATAGTTGTCCGTTTATTTAAAAAAAAACACTAAAGTTAAGATGACAGCCAGTGGCATCACTATAAAAACTAGGACCATATGCCAAGGGCCCATATTTTTTTGTTACAAAAATAAAATGTATATAAAGTAAAAGACGATTTTGGTGTTGTAAATTCCCATCAGTTGACGTATAAGGAACAGACTACATATACATAATAACAAAGAACAGTTACTTACTATAAGTCCTCACTCAGTATTGATTTTCTCATTTTTTGTTGAAAATTTATAAATGGATAAAAATTTGGAGCTGGCCCTTCTGTGTCGATGGTGGTTACGCCACTGATATTGAAACAACTCTTAGGAGATTAAAAATATTTCAATTCATCGCGAAGAATTTTATTAAAATATGTGATAGTTTCTATACATTCAAAATAAGATTTGGGCTAATTTTTATTACAGAAACATCGGTATTTTTATTTCGTCTATTTTTTATTAGCCGTCTTTATATACTTTTTACCAACTGTCGTAACAGTAATTTTACAAGCTTTTTTTTCATCTGATAACACATATTTGTTTTGTGAAATCCTGACATTCGTTGGTAACCCTTGATTTCGATCCTATTTTCTGGCTTGGCATTATTTTATAAAAAATCTGTCGTTTATTTACACAAAATACATACATCAAAATAGGATAAATTATTCTAGAAATATTTTAATAAAAAAAAAAATCATATTGATATTTTCTAATTATTAGTTTTAAAATATTTTACAAACATATGGATCAAGACTTACACATATGTATAAGGGATTCTGTGTCGAGACATCCCGGGAAAAAAGTCCCGGGACTTTTCAGGTTTGTTGCGGTCTCGAGTCCCGGGACTTGTTTTAAAATGTCCCGAGAATCGAGACTGTGATAAATGTGTAACAAAAACGGACATGACATGGTCGGGACGTGACACTTAGATGACAGCCCTTATCCAATTCGTCGTTAATGGTGTGCCCCTGGACGGTTGCCTATTTTGCCTGTATGGTGGCGCCGACCCTGCCCAGGGCATGAACATTGTATGACATGTCTTATTCCGGAACATGAAAACAGTCGAGATTTCAGAATCCCTATTTACTATAATATGTATACTAGTCCTATGTTTAGTTGGCAGTTATCTTTTTCTGTTCATTCTTATCAAATATATGAATCTACTTAGAAATTTAGCACAGCTCGTGCAATAAATATCACCAAACGAAGTGACCGAGTATCCGAGTGAAGTCCGTATGAAGTGTATTCACTTTTGATTGAATTTCTACTTAACAGTCTCTGGCCTGCCAATCACAGGTCAACTAAAAATATTCCCTAGCTCATTATTGTATTATTATTGTTGAAACAGATGTCACTATTCGGATCGATAATATTAATAATAACAAATTAACAATGTATGTAAATGAATCAGCATCTGTCTAAAAGAGTATTACCAGATTAACTGAGAAGTTCACTTGTGCTCTTCCAACTAAAATCTATTTGTAATGAATTTCAGAAACTGAATAAATAGAGACAATAGATTGTGTAGCGTAGAGTAAACGCTTCGACAAACATTTTTCTGTAAAAATTTTAGCATCTTCGCGAATTTACCCATAAGGAAAAATTAATGTTTAACCCAATGAGGTAAAAAGAAGTGCAAAAACAAGAGAGTAAAATCTCTGTTCATTTTATTTTTTACCCGAGACAGCGCCGTATTTACTAACAGTAATAAGCAAACTAGGCTGAAGTTTAGAGTTTTAAAAGCCTCATGAATCAATCGATATTTTTTTAATTTAAAAATAAAAAATAATGTTGTACCACAAAAAGTATCATGCTGCAATTAAAAATTGATAAATATGTTCAAAATTTTATATACACATTTTTTGCAGGACATTTTTTATAATAAAATATAGTATGTAAAATACTGTGTATGTAAATTTTCAATATTTAAATATCCTATATGCATGATATTTCCTTTCAATATAATCAAAAATATCGACCCTATTACAATACGATACAGTACAATTTGTCTAAATTAATAAGGAAAAATATGTATATAATAATATTTTAAACTGTTCATATATGTACATTAAAATTAAATATTTTGCTTGTTTTAATTCTGAAAGATATTTGATACAATTGACATTACACATAATAAAACAATGATTTTTATTTTTAGAATGTTTCAATATACGGAGTATTCTCCGCGCTGAGTATTCGATGTAAGTAAGGTTCTGTGTACGGAAGAATCGGCGTACGGAGTATGGATAATTCGTGTTCGAAAGAATCTTGTTCGGAAGAATCCGTCCACCATAAATATTATTGTAAATCATTTATGATTAGTTTATAAGTATTAAAAGATAAGTTACCTGCGTCAGCTAGAATGATCTTTTGGTCAGTCTTCGCATAGAAATCATCAGGCAGCTGAGAATCGGGATCGCCCGGAAACGATGGAAGCAGCATGGTGGCACCGGCAGCCACCGGAGGCGGAAGCGGCTTCGAGGCGTCCTTGGCTATAGACGGTCTGTCCTTCATTCTGAGTTTCCTCAGAATCTGATTCCTTACAAACTGCGCTCGCAGCTTGTCGATGCCCTCTCCGCAGCCCACGCACGGTTTATGGTGCTTTTCGACTGCTTCGTTGTGATGGTGTAGGACGCTGTCCAACGCCCGCTCAGACTGATGCAGGAAGGTCGACCACGCGTCTGTCAGCGAATTATCATCGGTCGCGGGCGTTGCTAGAACTCCTGCCAATACTGTCACTAATAAAGCTAATCCTACCAGGCAATGCATTGTCGCATTCATTTTAATACAAAGTAATAAATATTAAAGTGTATTTAAAAAAAAAAAATTAAGTAGTAAGTCGCTTCTTAAATCGAATATCACTTCAATACACGTTAAAATATGTGCACCTTATTATTCTAAATTTGAAAAAAATGCTTTAAACTGAAATACTTCACGAGGTTCACAATTGTTAGTCAGTTTTCATCCGTATCACAAAACAAATGATGTTTTTTAGCAATTTTCATTAGTTATCAATTATTTACGCTTTTAATCGTCAGTTTTATCGCCTGCCTAGATTTTCTTGTATACTTAAATCCAGGCCAATCCAGTGTTGCCGAATGCTTTCACTATCACCTATATTGTTTTTGTAATAAATTTGCACTGTTTGTGTGATAAAGATTATATATTTTTCAATCTTGGTATTTATTTTCCACTTATGTATTTTGTTTCTATATACCGTAGATTACTCGTGTTGTCGTATGCGTCCAATAAATTATTATTACAAACTCAGAAAATCTGTGTTATCAATTTTTTCAAAAATTATCATTGGAACTTTGATATTATTTATTTAACTGTTAATAAGATTGCGGAAGTGAATAATTCCATATGTTTGGTATAGTAATGATTTCAAATTTCTTCAGACAATACTATTTATTGGCATTCGTGAATAATTAAAAACGTATTCACAACTACTCTTCTTGTGTTTCTTTTCAAGTGTCAGTTCTTCAGATTAAATCGTCTAATTAATTAGTTATTCCCTCTCAAAAGTGTAGACATTATCACTCACTCGAGGCAAAGTCCAAGTTATCTTGGAATTTCATAATTATGTAGGTACACAATAAATGTTTTACTGTTGGAATATATAAATTAATTGATTTAATGTTGAATTTTGAACTGTGTATTTATTTTACAAAGCGCATGCGCTAATTATTATTTTTAAATAATCTCAACTTATGGACGTTATCATTTGACTTTTGCGAAAGGTTGCTACGCTGTTCAAAACGAAACAAACACTCAGAACAATGAATATATTTTTTAAAACTGACAGTTGTCGTTTGTCATATTAAAGCTCTGTATATTTTATACGGTTAAAAATGTCTACTTAAATTGTCAAAACAATATTAATTTTCTGATCGATTTGGAGCTGTATTACTTTTCACAGGTTGTGATTTTTTGACAAAAGTCACAATGCATTCGAAAACGGATTGAAATCTTTATATTATAATATAGCTTTAAAGCTCAGCTTCTTCGTCTGATCCCCCGGAGTCAAACTCTTGTTCTGCCCCCATCGCTTTCTTTATCTTTCTTCAATGTGCTCACTCAAGGTGACACATAACAAGTTTGTTTTCACCTGAATTTAACACCAAAAATTCAATATAGCTTTATGGCCTGAATGATAAATAACACTGCTCTTTTACATTGAAACAGAGGGTTTTAAAACCAACAAAATTACAGAACTTGCTATAAGAAATTTGCTTTTCACAGTTTTAATCAGCGACCTTAACTTTGTTTGTATTTCACTTTTTTTTTAAATATAAGTTTAACAGAAATAGTGGTAATAACTAATTAAACACAAGGATTTTTATAACATCAATCATTATTAATTAATAATTTCATTGATTATTTAATTTCCAAGGATTCCCTTTAAGCGATTGTTTATTATTATTGCGATTAACAATTTTATTTTTTTCACATAGAGACGAGTTGAGTTATGTTGAGTAGAATCAAAATCTGTTCTGGGAGACGCATGTCGGGTCTTTATATAAGATATATTAAATATGTATGTATAACTTAGCGCCGTCAGGGGTTAGGAGGTGAAGGTTTGAGAGCATGAAAAATAAAATAAATAATATATATTCTAAAAATCCTAGTCTTTATAATTTTTCTTTCGTACATCTCAGTCAAATCTCATATTTTAAAAAATCACGTGGAACGACATTAAAAATATTCATATACTTTTCATTGATAATATTGATAGTGATAGTTGGAGGATATCTGAATACTAACTATTACTAAAGATTTTGTAAGCTATATTTTTCCTTTGCTTATTTCTATTAACATGAAGTAAATTTTTTTAAATTCATTATTTCATATTAAATTCTATCACCTGTTCATAAATGTTCAGAGTAATAGTGTATGTGCGTTGTTAGTTTTTTTCTCGAATATTTATTTTATCATATATCAACAAAGCACTCTGTATATTTTTAATTAACAGTTCCAATTAACAACCAAATAACACTACTTTTGGCTTAAATAATAAAAAATATATATTACTACCAAAATAGATTATATCCTGACAAATATTGAAACACCCATGCCTTTTAGTATTTAAAATTCTGATTTGATTGTCAATTACACTGCCAGAGAGTTTAATTTTCAGTAAAAACTGTTCTTACTATATTCGGTTATTCAGAAATGTAGTGCTTCTTTTGATGATGAATTATTGCACAAAATAATTTTCCTTGTTCGATAAAACTTCAAGCAACATTATCCTTCATCTTTTTATACTTTCTTTGTATGATTTTTCGAGTTTTTGAATCCATGTAATCCTTTTAACTTGTTATTAACAAAAGTATTTTTTTCTATCCAAATAGTGTTGCTAGGAGTTATCTGAAGATCTGGAAGTTCTTAGCAAATCAACACGCGTGCTGCATTGTTTTCGTCACTCAGCTCATGCGGGATTCATACACCTTGTCTTCAATAATTCTTCATATAATCATGGATGTTGGGTTTTAAAAATCCTAGCTTCTCTGCCAGCTGATGAAAAGTTTAGATTGAATTATTTTCAATATCTGTAGTCAGTAAGTCTTTCGCGTCCAGGACAGTTTTAATATTTTCAAAAACCCTGTCAGAATTTTTTAAAACTATCTCTGTCAATTACGAAGGTCTAATAGTCAAATAAGATAAATAACTAAAACACATTGACGCTTTTGTCTTTATTTTAATGAAGTTCTTACAAGCATATTATGCCAATTCAATCAATATCTAATACATCACAAATGTTTGTAGTTGTCGATTTTTTCAATAATTCAAATAGCATCCAATTTCGTAAGAAATCTTCGGTCGGTATAAATTCTGCTATCGCGAATGGGTGGTTTTTTTTTGTTAATCTAAATGCCACGAATTTCGATTAAATGGGAATTTACAGGGCACACGTTGACACGACGACATGCAAAGCGTGACTAATCATCCAAACTGACTAATACGACAAAACAACATAGATTTCCGAATTAGCTAATGTTATTTACACATTTTTGACACTTATAACAGCATATGACCCCCTAAGATTATGATGTCATAAAAAATGAAGACCCTTGTGTATTATGTACTTTAAAAAATACAACTCTTTCCGCACACATATTAGGCAAATAAGCACTTTTATTAGAAATATGTAAAAAAATGACGAATCTGAAAAACGCGGTTAAATGGTGTACATTTCTGGAAATTTCTAAATGTTACTTTATCATAATTTTTCATAAAAGGTTATCGATGCTTTTCTTAGGAAATATTTTATAATGATCTTAAATTTTGCACGTAGGCTAAAAAAAATATGTAGTTCTCGCAATGACTTGCATTCATTAATGGAACTCTCACACTTTTTACGTATCGTAGAATGATTTGACAAAAAAAATGTTTGTACAAATTAAATGGTGTGCGTATTACATTTGTTAATAAATTGTATTTATTCGGCATTTTTTTATTTGCAATAACGAATTCCATTGATTGTTTCACACACGTACCATAACAATAATGTAATGCATACCATAACAATTGACAATAAATTTTATCACAGTCGATGCATGTTTTTTTAACGATATAATATGGTTTTTAATATGCATAACTATCTATTGAAAGGGTAAAGCGTGATCTGGATATCGAAATTATACGCAAACAAGCACCGCCAAAAAAAATTAAATGTATAATCTGAGTAAATATTTTTATATGAATTCTAACTTTAACATTTTAATACCCAGTGTTTTAAGAGTGCATCAATATTAAATTTTATTAGTTTTTCTTTTACATGAACAGTCATGAAATAAACAAAATGTTTTCTGAATTTGGTATTTTAATCACAACCTAGGTCAATTTTCGGTTTTTTTTTTTTATTTACCGAATAGTTAATTAAGAACTATATTGCATGATACATATTATGCATTCGCTGTGAACTGTCATTTTAATGTTGTTAATCAAAGTTTGTATTTTTTATTTACTAGGAAAACGGTTACCCCTGTCATTTTACTTTTGATTGTTTGCATATTGTATCAGTGTAAAGAAAACATCGGCTTAAACTGGAATAAACTGTCTATTTTTTTCAGTGGACATTAATTAATAATAATATTTTTATTTATTTTATTATTATGATGACAAAATTTATTTTCAGGGACATCACTCATTTCCAAGAAAAAATACAATAAAACGGTTGAATATACATAGATAAAAAATGATCCGTTAAAATTTAGCAAACCGATGGCTTCATTTTGAAGTGGAATTGATTTTAAAATATAAAAAATAGATATCTATCTACCTACTTACTGCTTAGTAGTATTTTGCTAAAAGTGATGAATTTATAAATGAGGGTATTATTTGCAAACACGGCTCATTCCAAAATGGCTAAAAAATGAATCTTGGATTTCATTTATTTTTAGTTTTATATTACTTTGGAATAATATTTTGTATGTTATCAGGTCATGTTTGAGAATGATTTCTAAAAATACTTTCAAAATTAAATTTTATTTACTAAATCACATTCATGTTTCATGTTTCAACAATTTTTGAATAAGCCGGGTTTGCGAATAATAGCTTCAAATATTTGTCCGTTGTAAGTCACTAAGATCAAAGTTTACTAAGAATTTTTGAGATGTGAGATGATATTATATGAGCCTTCAAAAGGCGAAGTGAGCCAAGTCGTAAATTATTATAGTAGATTATAATCAAATTATGTATATTTGAATCAATCAGTGTCATAAAATCTTGTTAAATTATATTTTATAATTATGACGGTAAAAATACGTTATTCCAAAAAAAACTTAAAATCAAGTGGCATTAGTAATCAATCTTACATTTCAAGTACCATGCTTAATTGGAAACATCTATAGCTTGTATAACATAAATGATTCATTGAAAGTAAAAACCATTAGCATTGACTACTCTATTCATTTTATTGAAAAAAAAACATTTTTATTTATTTTTAAATTTCGGAATGAAATATCTGCGCAGCTCTGCCACAAAAGGTTTGGGATCAACAAAGATGAGTTGAAGTCACACGCGGGGAACACGTTGCGAATGTAAGAGTCAGCCGGGCGAGGCGTGCTGGCCAAAGTCCTCCTTTCTCACTAACTTATACTGGAACATTATTTTATTATTCCCGTCTCCATAAAATAAAAATTTAAGGGTGCCCATCAGAGAGATACCGGAATCTGGGAACGCATCAAAGTCGCACAAGCGACGTGATTGAATCTTTCAAAGCAATCAGCGATTCATTTTATCATACTAATTTTGTCCTAATAATATAATGTGTGTCGCATGTTCGCTATCTCATTAAATACTTTCTCATTCTGAGTTTCTGTCAGTTGAATCTTTTTTATCGAAAAAACAAACAAGCAAGCCCCCTTGCGGGTGTTGGTCGCGTGGATTCAATTAATATATTTTTCGCAAAAGAATAAGTTAACCAGTGATTGTGAAATCTGCTGCGTGTGATTTTTTTACAATGTGTTACTTTATTGATGCCAGCAGACTCATGTAACACATACAGTCGCGTAGCGAGGGGGCTGCGACAAGAGCGGACCATTTTTGGGGCGGTATTTTCAAAAATAAATATAGTATTTTTCGAAAAATTATATTCATACATTAATTAAAATTAAGTCACCTGTAGTAAAAGCTCCTATTTCACAGATAAAAATAGTAGAATTGATTAAAAAAAAATAGAGGAAATATGGGGGGCGGAAAATTCAAAAACCATCCCGGGTGGCAGGACCTTTTCCTACACCACTGAACACATATAAGTTAAAGTCACAATATTATTCTTTCGCAAAAGGCGATAAATAACTGTTGTCAATTACATTTACTCCGTGCAAACCAATATATGCATGTATGTACTTGATATCTTAGGATGTCGATGTCGGACCTGAGTAAAACTGCCCGTATATATATTATAATGGTAGCTATATACCAGTTCATCAGACTACGCTTGAAAATGTTTTTTTCAATAGGCTGGATATTATAGGGATGAGTAGAACTTAAGAATCGTTTTACGCGAAGGATAAAAGAATAGACCTATTTTTTTACCAAACTACAAAAGAAGGCTCGCAAAACTAACATTTAATTTAAGATATTTCTTTCTGCTATTTTTTTCACATTTACCTGAAATAGATTTTGAATAGAATTACGATCTGAGTCAATGGAAAGCAGAATCACCTCAGATGAAAAAATAAATAAAAAGTATTTTTTTGGTTTGAAAAAAATTTCTGGCAAATTATATTGAAGCCAGTGGATATCATTTATTTATTATAATTTATTACTCACAGAACGGCGTTTTATTGGCACCGTATTGAAACGCTAAAAGGCTCCGACCGTAGTATCGAATATTATTTTCCATTTTAAATAATACTTTGATATAAACCTTTTAAAATAATTTCTTATGTGCTTATAATGTTTAAATATATTTTCTAAGTGCGTATATAAAATAAAACATTTTTTAACTTTTAATAGTTTTTTGGAATAAAAATATACTAGAAAAATTTCTATCTAATATTTACAATAAATCAATTTATTTGAAGGACATTAGTGATTGTTTATTACAATAAATGGACATCAAAACAGAGCAGTTTTTGGCGTGCACATAAAGCAGACTTGAACGGCTAAAAAAATAAAATGATCAATTGTAAGTAAAAAATCAAACGTTTTTGTGTTTATCTCAGTTTTTCCCTATAATAAAAAAAAGCTATAGATCGCATTAAGGGCGTCACAACTAGGTATTCCATATTTATGTTCCGTTGATTTAAACTCGGTATTTTTATTAATTTTGTGGAGTAAGTATGGATTAAAAAAATAAACTAAGAAAAACTAAAAACAACAAAACTACTAGCCGGTTCCCGGCAAGCGTTGCAATGCCAGCCAAAGAAAGAAATTAACCCTCCAGAGACGAGAGCTTTTTTCCGATAAAAAAAATATTTTCTAAGCCATATTGAAGTCACGGATAACTTTTATTCCTATCCAAAATTAAAAAAAAAAAAACGCAAAGTCGTTGTATAGAAACCCCGCATGACTATATGGTCATGCTCATCTTTTTATTACCGTGTAATATTGAGTACGGACAGTAGTAAGGACAAAAGTGACCGTATGGGCTTGCAAACATTCGAGGTTGAAATATAGCTAAACGTGATTTTTTTAAAAATATTTACAATTTGACCTCTTTAGGTCAACATAATTTCAAAACAAATATATTAGCAAAATAACTGTAAATAATTTTATGTTTATGTAAATAGTTTCAAAAAGTAAATTAAAAAAAACGGAAATTCAAAAAATCACATGTGCTTTTGGAGACCGTTCCTGTTCCCACGGCTGATGACTTACTGTATTCGGTACCCTTCTTAACCAAATATGAGCGAAAGCAACGATATTCAGGTAGAAAAAGTATGAATAGTGGGATCAATAGACAACGGTGTTTTGTGTGACCATATGGTGACGCTCGTCCTTGGAGGGTTAATTGTGTTTATTGAAGTGCATGTTTTCTTTCTCTGTCTGTCCTTTGCTACTGACTGTTTATGATACGACACATGCGCCATCTACTGTAAGTTAATTGCACCATAACCTTTGCGCAAGTGCAAGCATACGTTGTCAAAATGAACTGTATGGCAGATAAGTAAAAGAAGTAGTGAGATCTAATGAAAATATCAGTTTGATATAAGTATTTAAATCGATTGGTAAAAGCTTAACATACAGAATGAAACACTGAGATATTTAAAAAAATATTGTCTGATTTGAAAGAAATGTCTTACTGTAGCGTTTATCGATACTGCTCTGGAACTTCAAAGCACCAGTGAAACGAAAAAGATAACAATAAACAAATTAAAGTGTACAAAAAATCTTACCAATATTCTATGTGTGTACATATAACAGAAATTGCAATGAAACTAAATGAAATTATAATTCAAAATTTATAATGTATAAACCAAATCATAAAGTTCATTTATCTCACAACTAATATTTTCGATTAACCTCACTGTTGTTTTAGGAATGTTAATTAAATAATTAAAATACCTAGAAAAAGGGATACCGTTTTAGCGTAACTATTCGCAGACAAATTATCGAACATATTGAGAAGAAGTTGTTTTTACACTTGCTAATTAAAGCAATAATGTGAGCAGTGCGCTTTATAAAATACGAATTAATACTCCAAGACAATGATAAACATTGTTGTTTACATCCAAATAAAGATTGTGATTTAGTTGACATTTCTTTGATATATTATATTTAGCTGCATTATAGTGGAGAAACGCAAAGTTGCCCGTGTTTTTGTTTGCTTTTTTCAATGTTATATCAATGGATAGATCGCCAGCAGCTCACGATCTGGTTGAGGAAACTGGATTTTAACTATTCAGATAATACATTTTCTACAATATAAAAGATTTAATTATCATTTAATATGACCGTTGATATAAATAACCTTTGACACATCGTATTATTTAAGTGCAATTGAAAAAATGTGAAATTTGTAAATGGCAAAAAGACCATTTTGAGTCATAAGGTCACTAAAAAAATAATAAGAAAGACGCTACATTTGTGAAGGATGAGTTATGGAAAATCATTTGCTTTTATTGAATTCAAAAGTGAATTCATTTACATATTCTCGACGGTCGTCATTCTTTTAAAATCTATGAATTATATAAAATAGTAAATCGACTATGAAAGATGATCTAAAAGTTGTTGTGGCACAATTGATATAACACAATATCTGCAATTAAAACATTCACCAAAATTTCCATATTGAAGATGGTCCGTCCGCCTTTGACTTTGATAGCAATTGATAAAAAAAAATATGGCAAGTATTTTTTAAAGATAACAAAAATGTATAGTATGCCGTTGTCGTAAATTTTGCGAAAACGGACGAAGAATAATTGGTCGGTTTTTTTGACAGCATCCAATTCATCGGTTGCAAAATCACCGACCACCATTGACATAGAATAAAATAATTTCAACACCACGTAGACTATCTTGGGTAAGGGGGAATTGTATATTGAAAGGGGAAAATGGAGCGAATAAGTTTGGGAACGCCTGCTTTATATTGTCCAACCAGAAGAACTATGATGACATTGCATTGTCAGGAATGTTTTGTCGAAGCCATTAAAAAACCGTATTTTTTAATGCTTTAAATGTGATATTGTGATAAATGTGATGGTTCCGGCAAACACCACTTCTTGGTCACCGCATTAACTTGTCGAACACATGTTCCCATCTTTGCATGTCATGAACATATCCTTCTTAATGATTTGTTTATTTTCCATATTTCATTTTCCACAAATTCACAATAATATTACTTCTAACCCCCATTTAAATACTTAACACCAGCTGGCTGCCAAAAATTCTGGGAACTCCTTTACGAGTCGGGGTTTTTTTTTAAATTTCAGTATTAGGTTTGTTAAAGAAAATAAAATGTGTTGCTAGCTAGTAAAATATAAACACTGAACACAACAATTCTTAGACAAAATAAAACTTATATACCTTGATTTACACGGTAGATTGGTTCTTAATTAAAAGCACCGGGTAAGTTTAGAATGGAGTTAGTGTAAAAAGCAGATCCGTACCTGTCAAATAAGCTGATCGAGGCGCTGGAGGAGCATATGGGCCCCAAAATTATGCTAGGATGTTTTTTTTTATAATTGTACGAAAATCGAAAATTTTGGCACAAAATCTACCCTTTCCCCTATGCGCCAAATGGCTACACTACGATACGACTATAGAAGAAAGTATGGCTCATAAAAAAGATTGTTTAACATCAAATATAATGTAAACAGTGGTGTAGTGGTAAATAAATAGGTACCAGGTCGGTCATTGATTTCTTCCCTATTTTTTTTTTGTTTTTTTTTAATATCCGCTCGAAGTTTAAAAAAACCACAAGTTTTAACAATTAAATCAATAAAAAAACGATTTAAAATATATGTATGTACTTTAAAATTAAGTTACAAGTCAAAAATGTGGCAGGGCGCCTTCTTCATTTTCAGGTGCCAGGTCGCCGACCTGGCCCCACTACACCACTGTATAAATATATACTGTTACTATAAAATTTTATAGTAAAAACTATTTCGAAATTTATTGTTTATTTACTCCAGCTAATCGATATTATTATAGATGGAAGGTATACAAATCTAATCACACTAATAAAATTAAGTATAACTAATTTCTTCAGTAATTTTAAAGTAAATAAAAAGAATAATAAAACATTGTATGTTATCTTAATCATACATTAGTGCATACAATGTTAAGCTCGTGTGAAATCAGAACATTACCATGTAAAGAAAAACCTGCAAAGAACTAATAGACCGCCTAAAATCGAAAATGCGAACAAGACGTGTACAGTGGCGGATTAAGCACTTTGGAGGCCCCAGGTGCAATCAATTTTGGAGGCCCTGCTTTTCGAATAACATAAAAGTGCTACAAGCCTCTTCGTAGAATAATAATGAATATTGAAAACTGAAATCAAAATATAAGGATTTATATAAATTATACTATTTTTGAGGCTCCTAAAATTTGGAGGCCCCAAGCGCGCGCCTCTTGCGCTTATGGGGTAGTCCGCTACTGGACGTGTATAGTTATGTATAAATATGTATTTCACTGAAAGAAGAATTGAAACACACATAAAGTTCGTCGGAATAAAAATCAGTGCTTTATTATAGATTTTATTTAATATTTCAACCATAATATCATGTGGAAAAATCCCGACAAATTAAAAGCTTATGTTGTTCCGGAAAAATCAAAATGTCTCGAAGTATTAAAATGCTAAATTGTTTGCGTTTGCGTATGATAATGCCGAAGAAGTTCCAAATAAAGCTGTCTCCTCGCGCAGTAGATCCGTGACAACAGGAGGCGGATATAGCAGCTAACTCACAATTGGAATGATATAATATATTTTTTTTGTGAAGATGATTCATAGAAATTATTAGACAATAAAATCATCACAATTTTTAGCTTATGGGATGAGTGATAGTAAAAAGTCGCAAGATCAAACGTTTGATAGAGTAGGTCAATCGCGATAGGGAATGAAAGAATGTGAGATGACAAAAGAAAATACGGCTTTTAGGAAAATCTTGTAAGAGTTAGGCTTCAAATTGTTAGATTTAGATTATAGTCTCGTTGGATTCGGTGGTAACTTTGTGGAAGTTTATTTTAATATTACATGATGGTAATTTTCATTTTCAATATTATCAGTATCCTTTGTTGATTATTTCTGAAAATTAATTGTATTTTTTTTTATTATTTACAAATTCCAATCGCTTAAATTCCTAAAAACTTTTTCCACGTGCAGAATCAATTAAGCTTATTACTTCTGTTTTTTTGGATCAGTACAATATTCGGTGCCAGTTGTCAAGGTGTTACGCTTAGAATAAATTTTGTGAAATGTATTTGATATAGATTATTATTTCTGACTAAAAGTCATAGTAAATCATGCTCCAAGTAAACATTGCAATTCTGAATAATACGACCAACAACGATGTTGAATTTACGAAAATTTACAATAATAAATTAAAATAAGTTACAATAAAAAAACAAGATTTTGAATCAAGTGATCTCACTTTGGAGAATAAAGAATTTAATTGGATCATCTGAACTTAAATGGAAGTAACTTTAAGATAACTTGTTGTCAGTGCCGGCGCGAGGCTAGTTGACGCCCTAGGCAACAATTTTTGACAAGCCCTCTTTTTCACAAATCGTCCCATTCTTTTCCGAAATAATGAAAAAAAAAATCGTATCTTATAAATATTTTTTTATATATCCATGCCCGCTCCCAACGTGATTCATATGGTCTTTTAATGGAGGTATCTCAACAAAAGTTTGTCTACGTGAACCGTTTGTTACTCAGTCACTTAATCTATATTTTTCAAAATTATATAGAATACGATATATAATTACAACGTCACAATAAAATAAACCTTATTATTAGATTATATAAAGTTGCCTATTTCGCCTGTACGATGGCGCCGGCCCTGCTTGTTGTAATTAAGTCACTTAATGGAATTCTCGAATCGAATTTAGAAATAGTACAAATATTATAATAATAAGAAGAAAGAACCTCTCATTGAACCCAAGGCCGAGTCGCAGATGGATGGATGAAAAAGTACACATTTCATTTCAGAGACTCTAATCTGTTCCCCTAGTGAAAAAAGAGCACACGGGCCTTATTCACTCGGCTCAAGATCAGCAAACAATTTTAACAGTTAAAAATAATTTACGTTTCTCTTTAAATAAATTGTCGGGTTCATTTTGATGTATCTGCGGCACCCGCTTTGTGAACCACTGCTACAGCTAGGATACAAGACAGTCTTAAAGCATTTTTAGTTTATTTGATCCTGGCGGCATCTCTTAATAACTATGTCAAAGTAGTTGCATCCATCCGAAGCAGTCCCATTACATATACAATTTCATGCAAGAAATATCTGAGTACGTGATGCTAATTAGCGTAAGAAATCCTTGGCGTTTTTCGCTTCACTTACTTATGCTGCGACGAATAAATTGAGAGTACGTGTACTCAAGCACGGCAGAAGCCGACACGATATACGATTATTATTTTTGTATGATTCTCCGGGTTCATTTGTGGAGGTTTAACAAAACAACCAAAAAGCAACATCATTTAGCAAATTAATCAAACGAATTTCAATATCGTTCGGCAGAAACATGCTTCAGACGAATGGGTCTATCGTGTAACCTACATACAATACTCGTAGTGTCAAGCGAATTTCGTTGCAGAGGTTGTAAATATTTTAAGCCATTACAACTTTCCTTAACAAACGCGTGATTCAATCAAAGTCTCTCTGCAGTGACAATGAATTAAATTAAATTTCTGCTGTACAAAAATGTCGATGACGTGAAAAATATTTAGAACAGTGTTACCGGACATTGTCGTTCCTGAGCAAAGTGCCGGTCCTTGTCAACTTTACTATCCAAATAGATTTATTTAATAAATTATGATGCATAAATTTATACTTGCATAAATGTAAATATTGTCATATATAACGTTATAATAGTAAATACTCTCATCCAACTATATTCATTCTATTATTGCAAAATACAATCACGTCACGATAGTATTTTGCAATAATTTTAATATCGTTATAAATGTTAGTATTGCCGAATATAATATGTGTAATTAATTGTCAAGTGTTTTCTTGATCTTTGATTAGTTTGAATTTTGATAGTAGTGTATTTTGTTGTCATTAAATTTGTTAAAAAAAAATCTGCCATCATTTGCCGTACTTGTATATTATGTCAAATAGACTAGCCTGGTTCACATTGTCACATAAGTACAAAATAAAAAAAGACAAGTACCTATATCATCTGGAAAAAAGATCGTTTTGTCACCATGTTATTGGGAAATTAATTAAAATAAATGTTTTTTACAGTACATGTAATTAAGGGTGTCACAGGTTATTAAATGGCTTATTTAAAAACATCCATTTAATTGATAGAATCTAGCTAGAATTTTCAAATCATCCCAGTTTAGTTGAGAATTCCTAGGTATAAATGTTGAAATAGTATCAGTGAAATGGATAATTAAAAAGAAAAAAAACAATTTTACTATTGATATCGATATAGACCGTAACTCTCACCTTGTTATTTAATAACTATTATTGTACGATTTAGCCAACTCGTGTTTTTTATTAATTGTATAATAATCATAATATATTGATTAGTCATGCTTAAATAATGGTTCTGTAAATTAATTGTGTGTCATATATTAATATTATGTATATTTCGCTAGAGCTATATTTAAAAATGACCGAATGGATTTAAACCCTGAACTGAAATAACAGTATCTTTATCTGAAAACTGTAGTTTTGTAAAAAAAATACCAAATTACATCATCCATTGTTTATCTAATATTAAGTTTCAGAGTATCAAGGACGGGCAGTCAAAATCTAAATATGTTTTTCTTACTTTCTCATTTCGTCTATTTCGTCATTTAAACAAATGATTGTTTTAAAAATAAAACCCCTGTCACATTAGTTTCGTGTGTATGGTTATCAAATCAAATTTCGCATGAGGACACTGTGAATTCCCATCGATGCGTTTACAAAGAATTAGTAACTTTTAAGGTGTTAGAAAGGCATAGACATTAAAAAATAAAGCACTCTGTTGTACAGCTCACTAGTTTCTAATTTTAGATCATCGTGAGCATTTTCAATTGAAAAATGCAATATTTTCGATCGAATTTGAAAACGGTGTCAATATACTTGTGTTACAAATAGTGACACGTATTTCGCCTCTTTCAAAAGCATCATCAGACAAAACATCGCAAGGCTTACAAATAAACTATGTCACATTTTGTCACATAACAAGGGAGTATCAAAGTTATCCAATTTGAATCGTTCAAACTTTGTACATTCACACAAGTTTTGTCACCAATGACCTGGGTTTCACCTTGAAAGTTGGCAAAATCAAATACATCAATAATTATATTCAGTTTTTTTCCAGCTTTTATTGGACATTCAAACCTAATTAAATTTTGAAATAATATCTGTCAGATGGAGAATTAAAAAAAAAACTTAATGTAATTATCGATTTATTTGATTTGTTTAACTTTTTACATTTTTTAAAAAAATAGATGGCAATTTTTTTTATTTAAAAAAAATTGGAGGTCCCTGCTTAAGCACGCCACTGGTTTCCTGTTAATTGTTTACAAATAAACGTTATTACAATATGATAATAAGGAATACTTAACACAACTCTGATGATTTGAAAATCCTATTAAGCTAGATTCTATCAATTTAACGAAATTTGTATAAATGCAATTAAATAATTTGTCTTAATTATAGGTTTCTCTAAAGACCGTGATTTCTTTAAGTCGGTTAGTTATTAAATTAAAATAAATACAATCTTTTTCAGTCTTTCAGTTCAAGTTCGTCCGTTCACTTGAACGCCTGAAGATGTTTACTAATTAATTATTTTGGCTTAATTTGGCTTTGAATAGTATTTAAAATATATTGGGATGTTATACTTAAGTTCGGCCAGAACGGAAATGCTGTTCACATAGTTTTACGAAGGAAAATAATTATTTCAAGATCCATTAGCCACCCAGAAGAGAGCGGGCAACACATTGAAAGTTCTGCGCAGTGGCAGCTGGTGACAAGTATATTGGCGAGAGTAAAAAATAAATATTTATGAAAGAAATTCACTTGAAAATCTTAAATTTCGAAAACACGTCGATAACGCGAATATTCAAGTCCGATGTTGACGATACTAACTGCTTCTATACACTGAACATTACAAGAGCATTGAGTCTGTCTTCATATAAAAAATAACTTATAATAATTCACCTACCTGCTATCAAAATGTAGATGGATTTATGCCTAGCTGACAAATAAAGTAAGGAATTAATTGGCTGGGAACAATTGCTTGCTTGGCACCATAAACGAATTGATATCCAAAAATATCATTGGGTACCCTACCTTCGTCAATTTGTTACTTACCAAATTTTGCCAGTACGGTGACGATGTACTCGTAATAAAACTATTTTAAATAAAATAAATCATTCAATGTGTTATGTTGGACAATTTTATTCACCATCTGTTTTCATTGCAGAAAAGAAAAATAATTTGTTTATTATAATTTAAGATAGTGTAAGATAGTGTAGCAAAAATCAAAAATATATTCTCAAATTTTATAAAATCTTCCGTGTACAGTATACATATACTAAGAAAAATAATTGATATTGAATTTAACTAAAATTTCATATTTTTTCTATAATATGGGTATGCTTTAAATTGCTTTTTTTCGAAAGATCAATGACTTGTACAGTTGTTTTAAAATCATAGTTAAAACCAGAAGGAAGGAACCTTTTCGTTTCTAAAGGCCACATTCATTTATCTGATTCAACATAAGGCCGCAGTAAAGAGAACGTTGAGATGTTTTGACAATTTTTTTGATCAAAGTGAATATATTGCAATATAAAATCGGGTATTTATTTAAAAAATATTCAGATTTATTTTAAAAAATAATTGGCACTAGGCCGCATCAGAAAAGCCGCAGGTTCCCCATCACTGATGTAAATTATAAAATATTCGTATCTGTCACACGAAAATAAACTTAGACGGTGTCTTGGCGTCATGAAATATAATATGTACAATCCAGATAGATGCAGATATTTTCGTCAATATCTTGTCCTTTCCAAGTTTATGAATCAGGAAAAATAAATTTTAACCTAAAATCCGAAGGAAGTCAGGAAATAAAGTACAATATAAATGTAGACACAGACTCTTTCAGTATTTACGTATGAAAGAGCTGATATTTAATTTATATCGCATTATTGCATACTTACATACATACCTGTTTATAATTTTGTAATGTTAAGCTCTAATTTAAATCTAAAATATATAATATAATTTCTTTCGATTCTGTAGTAAATTATTGCTGGAAAAGCTTTTTACAATGTCCTTTTCATATTTATAAGTTATTGATATTTTAGTTTCATATCTCTAGATATGTTTTTATCAGGGCTGTGGAGTCGTGTAAAAAAGACGACTCCGAATCCGACTCAAGCTTTAAAATAATTAACGACTCTGAATCCGTGGAAAATTTTCAATAATTTTATTTTAACTTACATATCTATATATATATGTATGTATACCATCAGATCATCATTAGTCAGTCAAGTAAGCAATGTCAACACTTTTGACTATTTTGTTTGAATACACATCATTAAATATATTTTTCAAAAAAAATCGAGCCGCTCATTTATCACAACTCGGACTACGAGTACTAAATACCACGACTCCAACTCCGACTCCACGGCTCTGGTTTTTATGCAAGGTTTTCTAACTGAAATCTTTCGTATGCATTCAATCATTTTTGGCTTGCAAATTTGTAAATACTTTCATTGATTCAATTAAAAAAACAGGGAATACTTTATTCTAAATTTGTATACTTGGTCTTGTTTACCACATGTTTACAATTAAAAAAAGTGTTTTTCCTTATAATAATGTGGGAATTCTTACGTTATCATTCAATGATTGTGCTCCTACTTTGACTTGTCGTTTTATATATGATTCTACTGCCAGATAGCACGTTTTTTTCGTTATCGAATAACTTTGTTTTCAACTAGGGAATTTCCTTTATACTCAATACGGATGCTTGAAGACATTGGCGTTTCCAAGGTAGAGGCCACGGGGGCCATGGCCCTCCCATGAGGAGAATTTATTTTCCATTTTTCTAATTGATTAACACTTAATGGCTCTTTAATTGTTCAGTTTACAATGTTTTTATAGAATACATACTTAATTATGTATCGACTATTTTTATATAGGTATATTATTTTTAAATCATCTATTTTTTATGTTTTATGTTGATTTTCAAATTGAATGCCCCCCTACTGGGACAATTTCTGGATCCGCCACTACTTGAAGAAGTATTGTTTTTAGTTGTGACTAGAGTTTCTAATTTTCCGGGATAACGGGAAACAAATACAACGTTTCCGGGATTCCATATTTTTTCGGGAATAGACAAGAAAAGCGAGTCGTATATTTATATAAAAAAAACATATTTATTATTTTTAAAGTGTATAAATTATCAAATTATAAGTATAAGGTTGAATATATATGTATATCCTGTTAAAAATAAAATATGTATGCGTAAAATTGATTATATTTTTTTAAATACATTAAACGTAAAGATTTAAAACTAATGATCTGTGGTAAGAATGATAAAGAAATACGATAATGATGTAATATTGAAATATTCAACTAATAGTTATTGCTAAATTATTGTATATAACGTTTTTTATCAGTGGATGCCGCCAGAATGGAATTAAAGTATTTTATAAAATAAATTATATTTATATAACATAATTTATTAGTAGATAGTAAAAAATACCGCAATAAATGGAATGAACTTATATTTACTTCAATATGGATTTGACACATTTGAGGGACATTCCTAATAATTCCCTTATCTCCTCTAGTCCATGACAGTGCCTTGTTTTTGAGGATGAAGATGAAGAGAACCTTAAGAAATATTATAATAGGCAGTGCTTTTTTTAAAAATAAAAGGTATCAGAACTCACTTCTTGTCAAGTTTTTTTTGATCTATGTCCGTTCTCAATGTGGAGCATATGACTTTCTAATAGATGCATCTTGACTTAACATAAGTGTTATTTATGAGAACTGCTTTTAACTCAGTTGCACGACCTCTTTTTTCCACGTGATACAAAAAAACGCACTAAATCAAACATTCGACACCTGGTTCTGGTCACAGAGTAAGTTTATGGAGCTATTATTGTTTTGTATTTTGACATATATTTATGAATGTTGCGATGCACAGGACATTACATTCAAAATGGATCCAAGATAGGGAAAAACAGCCAATAATTTCCATGAAAAAAATCAAAAGTTTTCAAAGCAAAATAAACATATTTTTTTTGAATATTAATTTGAATCATTAAAAATGCCAAAAAAAGTTATCGGAACGCCGTTCCACCACATTGCATGGGGGAAAAAAATCATTGCAAATAGATGAAATAGGCACTTAATTAAAAACCCCACAAGTTAGCCGTCATCAGAGTCTCACCCATCGCTCACGTCGATGACGGCAGTGTAAAACGTGCTTCGTGTTTGGTAATGGCCATTGAAAATAGAAATTCTTAGAAAATGGGTAAGTTTTAAGTTCTATTTATCAAACTGTTATATCTTCGTGAGTTTGTAAAATCATGCTGTCATTGAATCTCTCTCTAAAACATTGATTTACTTGAAACTAATACTTAGGACGTATTTTTTTTTAGACAGGAGATAGTAGTCATAAACTATGCAGAGGGTATACGCATTTTTATGCGATAACGTTTACCCAGCGGGGGGCAGCCAATGCGTTAACTAGGGTCCCGCTAAATCTCAAAGCTATAACAATACGAAATATAAGTTTACGCTGGGATGACCAGGGAGGAAGCAAAGAAACATCAGAAGAACAGGCATTCTCAGAGGAACCGTGTGATGAATAAATGTACCGACTAGGGAACGAATATGGTTTTAATATATTTACAGTAGGTATATTCTCACATCTACGTTTTTTTAGCATTATTCTGTTGTCATAGAAATGAATAAATTTTGTGTAGAAGTGGCATAATAGTTTTGTATAATATTTATTTAAAATGATGTAGCAATTTTTATGAAAAAATAGCCCATAGTGATAACTGAACCAATATAACGAATGATGTGTGACACGCGGATATTCGATAAGTTTAGTTACTTGCCCAATCTCAACACATTCCTATAATGTTAGCATTAATTAATTAATATGCGCGATAAAATAGTCTAAGGCCATCAAATTTAATATTTCGTGATAAAGTTAAAGAAAAAATGGTCTCGATTAGATAATTAACCAATAATGAAATACTAAGAATCTGAAATCTGGAATGAAGCAGATTTTTAGAGTACGTATAATTATCGACTTCGGCCCATTTACATATCCTCCTCAGTTTGTTGTTGGCATGTAAAATTTGCATTGTATCTGTCTTTAATTATATATATTATAATAAACATATTTTTATTATGTTAAATATAAATTAAATAAAAATATAACATAATGAAACTCGTACTTGGTATTTGTTATAAATGAGTAGTTCAGTATCGAACACGGCAAATCAGTTAAATTTTATTTTTCAACAGAGCCGAAAATTTATTCGACTAAATTTTAATTAAAGATTTTTTTACGCGTATTAAGGGTGAGTGTCACGGTCTACAGCAACATCTATAACTAAGACAAATTATTAAATAGCTTATTTACAAACATTCGTTTATTTGTTGAAATTTAGGTCAAAAAGGATTTCAAATCATCTCAGTTGAGTTAAGCATTGCTTATTATTATATTGTAATAATATTTATCTGTAAAAAGGAACAGCAAGCCAGTGGCTTGCTTAAGCAGCGACCTCCTATTTTTTTCAATAAAAAATCTCATCTCAACCAATTGGGATGATTTGAAAATCCTAGAATTATGCTATTTAACAAGTTGTCTTAATTATAGGTGTCGCAGTAGACCATAGCACACGCCCTTAACATTAAAAACTATGAAAAACCTGGATACTTAGCGTCGACATATTAAGCATCAAGAGGCAACATTCCATGCAAAATACTGAATGACATTCAGTCAGCTCAAATCCTCAGCTTCAAATCCTACGATTTGATTGGCCAATGACTTTACCAGTATGATAAGAAGATGCCTTTGACTTGACCACTTTTGATAGCAAAAATATTTTTATATGATTTTCAAACCCTTGTAGTACGATATTGAAACTAAAGCACACATTGAATTGTAGATATTAAAATGTCTTACTGGAATTTATAATAAAAAATGTAAATCGACAAAACTATGACCTGGCTTGTTATACTGGATGTCTCAAATGTATAATTTAAAAGTATTGGCATTTTAATTGACGATAATATTTTGCAAGATCTATAGCTCACACAGTACTTCTGAAACCAGGACCATCCAGCGATGGGCTGCCAATACGTTAACAATGGGCTCGCTTAATCTCAAAGCAAATATCGGTGTTCTGGTGAAGGAGTGATTTTTTTTTATCACTCATACATACAGTTATATGCAATACTTAAATAAGCACTCGGTTGTTACTTAATACATTTATAATATGTAACAATATGCAATTGACCGTAAACTTGACAGTCTAAATGGCTAAACATGTATTATTGTATATATTAAAGCTGTCGTAGATTATATATATGTCAGAAATTGCAGTTTTAAGATAATTTGATCTGATAATATTGTTTTCTCTTTAATTAACACGGGGCTTGCGCGAGCCCCTCCTAGCTCCTTCCAGCCCACCCCTGGGTCCATCCATAGTTGTAACTATTCCTATTTCCATTACTGTGATATTTATAAAGTAAAATATGCTGCTGATGATGATACGGTCCTGTGAGTGCTGCTGTTTTTTAATAATAATTATATCAATATGACCTCTTTAAGTGTCACATTTAAAACGATTTAATTAATTAGGTGTATTGAACGACAAAGGTTTTGCTTGTTTTTCTTCAGCGTTACAATAATATTTGTCTTCATAAATATTTAATGTCATTTAAACTATTAAGATTTTTCTTTTCTTTTGTGATTCACTAATATTTTTTTTCTGTTAGTGACTCATTATTATTTGTTTTAATCTAATAATGCTATAATTTTTTAAAAAAAATCAGAAATGTATATAAAAGCTTTGACGAATGCTGAAACTTATTCCTCTTTTTGTAATAGGCAGAATGATAATAAATTATCAATAACAGGAAAAATTTGAATAATAATATTATTCCCAGAATCTATAATATAAAAAATATAAAAAATGTAGTAAATATATCATATTACATAATGTTCACCAAGATGTATGTCATCACAGGACTACAAAGGTCTATCTAAATAAAAAGCTCACTTACATCCTTTGATTTTCTATGTTCTGTATGTTGTTAACAAAATAATAATAATCCAAAATAGTTTTATTCATTAAAATAGTGAATACAAAACAAAAATAGTTGAGAGTAAAATATTTGAACTGATAAGTACCACAGACAATTGAAGACCTCGTGGCACGAACCACTTTCATCATGTTTTTGGTGTCAATTGGATTTAGTTTTGTTTGCAAATATAAATGAAGCGTAGTCATCACACATAATTCGTTTTTGACAAAAGTTAATTGAAAAAGAATGCAAAGTATTTTATCGTTTGTCAACAATGTCATGAAAAAGGTTTACGAGCATAACATTTGGTGAGTAAGATAACTTTGAATTAATATTTATTTGAATGCAGGTTATTACCAAAAAGTAATGATTGAATTTAATCTAAACTATAAATTATTACAAAATAGTTATCAATATGATAATATTATTAGCTCTTCGTCTCTTGCAAGCTTCTCTTGTTTCAAAATCACTCAATGGTAAGGTATGCTGCAAAGTTTGTTATTCCACATCTGTTTTGACCTTTTTTTAATCTAAAAATGAAAGTGACAAGAGAATATTTATTAATTATTGTTGGATTTAATAACGTAAATAATTATCAATTAAATTAGTGATAATCTTCTTTTTTGGCCATGTTCGCTCCCTATGTGGAGCATATGGCCGCCACGCGGTACCTCCATGTTTCCCTGTCTCCCGCCAATAGCTTTGCTTCCTCCCATGACATGCCAGCATCCCTCTGTTCCGCCGCGTACATTCTATGGATAGTACCCGACGGACGTCCAGGACGCCGGAATCCCACCGGTCGAAAGAAGAGGCAGGCAGGATTGAGGCTTTCCAGAGGCATCCGCAGCACGTGACCCAGCCAGTTCCAACGTCTCTCAATAACCACTGACGTGACGGGACGCTGTCTTGTACGCTCCCTTATCTCTGAATTCCTCACAAAATCAAACCACCTCACCCCCATTATCCGACGCAAGCATCTGTTCTCGAAGCTCAGTATACGGTTTTTCTGAGTCTTCGTCAGGTGCCATGATTCACAACCGTAAAGCATTACCGGCCGAATGCAAGCGTTGAACAAGTGGCATTTGGTTTTTATCGAGTACAGCTGTGTGTCCCAGACAGTCCGCATTGAGTTAAATGTGGCTCCAGCCATTCTTAAACGAATGGCGAGCTCGTTTTTTGTACTACCGTCTTCGGGGATATGTACGCCGAGGTATCTGAAGCTGTCAACCCTCTCGATGATCCGGCCCTGCGCTGGTAAGGGTCCTATAGTGATAATCTAGGTGAACAATATATCATCATTGGCAGAGCAGTAAGAAATATTGTTGACAAAAATTAGGTAAGTACACGATGAGACTCAAAGATATCAATTCTTTGTTTGAAATAACGCAGCAGGTGCATTTATTGCACAAAAACAGCTATTTATTTTATCGATTTATTTATATAATTAATACAGATTTAAAAGTAGGCAATTATTGTTCCTGCCTATTACTGCCTAATTTTATTTGTGTAAGATTGGCATAAATTCATTTGTATTTTGATATCATAATTATCTAACTGTAACATAAAAGATCAAGGGTAGAGGCTTTATTTTAATAGTACGGGAACACCTAATCCGTCATCGGACAAACTATGCTCGGCCGCCGTTGGTCGAACTCGTCCGATTGAAACAAACGTATGTGAAGAAATGAGAGCGCGTACACTACTACAGATGGCATCGTATGACGGCGGCCGTCTCTGACCGATCAACCGACGAATCCGAACATGTTGGGATTTGTCGGCCGTCCGCCGGCTACTTTCGGTGTATAAAGAAGTTTTATTGTGCATATAGTGTAGTTTTATGTGAAACTCTTGTTGATTTTTGTTTGAAAATGGACCAGTTTACTTAATATTTATTTTTATTTAAATTTCACGTCTTTTTTTCAACTAGTAAAATGTAGGTTTAATATTTTTCACGATTTTCATTACAAAAGAACTGTTTGAAAGCTTCACGAATGTTACAAGCTTCTGTAGAATTTCTGTTTTCCCCTCTAGAATAAAAGTTACTTCTTTGATCAGAATTTCTTCTATGATCTGTGGAATAATTATATATTGGTTGTCCTTCTCTGTCTCTAGCAATGTTGTATAGTAAACATGTACACTTTACTATAATTTCTGTGCTTTCTGTAGTAGTTTCGATGCATTTGGTCAAAACCGGTAACGCCCGACAACGGTACTAGTGAATGCAGATGAACGGCCGAGACTTTACGTCCGAATAGGTCCGACACGAAGTCGGCCATGGTTCGGTTTTGGCGTACGCGTAGCATTAGGCTCAATTTTTTTCATTCGCTGTTTACTAAAAACTTTCAGTTTCTTACATACCAACTTCTGCCATTACGTTTGAAGATAGAATGTACTATAAACAGAGGTTTTCATTTCAATAAAATAACATATAAAAGAAAAGATTGACATTACTTATTATTATTGTCGCTAAGGTTAAGAATATTACATTGCAACTGATTTATATTATTATAAACAAATAAATGTTAATTATCAAAGGCATTATATAAAAAAAAAATATGCGAACATTACCAATTGACGATAATGTACTCGCTGAGCGAATCCGGTTCTGAGTTTTGTTTGGAGTCAGTACAATGAATGATTTATACATACTAAATAAAAATTCAAGCAAAGATAAAAAATATTGGTTTTATTGACTCACTTACTTCATATAACCTTTTTGACCCCAATGTGTTCCCCACCAATTGAGGATGAGCCAGTAGTTTGGAGTATATCCAACTACTAATACTGCGTGATTGACACTGTTATTTGTACAAGCCTGGTCATCATATATTCCTGAACTGAAATAATATATCGTAAAAAAATACATAAATACAATTTCATTTTAAATGCCATCCGTTTATATTTTCAATAATACGAGTAATTTTTTATTTACTGGTAGAGTTGAAAAGTGCGCGGAGCAGCATTAATAGAAACTGGTACTGGTCCAATGAGAGCCACCGCTCTTTGTAAAGCCATTTCATCTCCTCGATCCACCATTTCCCATTTAGCCACAGTAGCAACGACTTTTGACTTGTTCCACTGACATTTCGATTGCTAGAATCACACGTGAACATAATATAATACAATTGAGAGTACAGATTTTTTGATAAAATCTAGTTTTGCAATATTCCAAAGTAAATAATTGCAATAATATGCTCACCATGCTATTGCAAAAAGAAAAATAATGGAATGCGACATATTAATATTTAGCTTCTCTGATATAATTCAAGACCTTTGTGTGTTAGTGTTTTATTAATGTATATGACTTTAGAAATGTGTTTTTTTTAGTTTTCAGGGAGATTTATTCCTTGCTAATACATATTTAAGTAATATGTATACATTTTAAGGATTTGATTTGGCCATTATCAAATCCTTACATGAGAATAGTGCATGTTGTGTGAGAATCGGTGACTCAAATACCGAATGGTTCGGGGTCACAACCGGAGTGAGACAGGGGTGCGTTCTTGCACCGTTCCTGTTTATTATTATCCTTGACTTCATACTTCGCAGGTCAATTCCGTTTGTTGGTCCCGGTCTGAAGCTGTGTGACCTTGAATATGCCGATGATGCAGTATACTATATTCGATAAATCCATTGAGGGCATCCAGGAGACTATTGATGGGTTAGGAACTAACTCAGGTCGCATTGGTCTAAAAATTAATACTAGTAAGACCAATGTGATGTGTAACCAAACCTGTCATGACTCTGATAGGACCCTTACCAGCGCGGGACAGATCATCGAGAGGGTTGACAGCTTCAGATACCTCGGCGTACATATCCCCGAAGACGGTAGTACAAAAAACGAGCTCGCCATTCGTTTAGGAATGGCTGGAGCCACATTCAACTCAATGCGGACTGTCTGGGACACACAGCTGTACTCGATTAAAACCAAATGCCACTTGTTCAACGCTTGCATTCTGCCGGTAATGCTTTACGGTTACGAATCATGGCACCTGACGAAGACTCAGAAAAACCGTATACTGAGCTTCGAGAACAGATGCTTGCGTCGGATAATGGGGGTGAGGTGGTTTGATTTTGTGAGGAATTCAGAGATAAGGGAGCGTACAAGACAGCGTCCCGTCACGTCAGTGGTTATGGAGAGACGTTGGAACTGGCTGGGTCACGTGCTGCGGATGCCTCCGGAAAGCCTCAATCCTGCCTGCCTCTTCTTTCGACCGGTGGGATTCCGGCGTCCTGGACGTCCGTCGGGTACTATCCATAGGATGTACTCGGCGGAACTGAGGGATGCTGGCATGTCATGGGAGGAAGCAAAGCTATTGGCGGGAGACAGGGAAACATGGAGGTACCGCGTGGCGGCCATATGCTCTACATAGGGAGCGAACATGGCCAAAGAAGAATACATTTTAAACTGATAGCTATTAAAAAAATAAGCTAGAGGCTAAAGAAATTATGATGTTTGCATACTATTGGATAAGCTTCTTTCATACATATTGAACATTTCCTACAAAAATGGTAGTAGGTAAAATTGAATTTACTCAACATGGGGAAATCCCTAGTGCACATCTCTCATGCTTCATGGGCCCCACTAGTGTGAAAATTTGATAATATTAAAAAAACATAAATGCTGTCATGTAAAGATTATTTCTAAGAACTGAATATATACCACATCTTTCAATATCAAAATTATTGTTAACATGAATATGAAATGTTATTTCATTAGATATATTATATTATGAATAAAATATATATTATAGTTATTGTGACATATTCAACTTATTTTCGAATTTCAATATATAGCCAATTTCGTTCAGCACAAAGCAATTTGTGGCTAGAACCAAAAACATTAACTAATAGTGAATTCAAACCTTTTCTTGATATGGATAATCTTTATATGCCATTGCTCCGTGCTTGTGAAGATATTTGAGCGCAGCTGTTAAAGAACCTCCTCCACAACCATAATTCCCCCAAGAACCACTGCAATCTATCATTTGCTGCTCGCTACAACATGTATAATGCTTAAAATTAACAATTTAGTTGAAATATTATTTTATTTTCAGAAGTTATTCCAAAAATATTATTTTTATAGAAGGAAAGAATTTAAGCCTTGTTATGAAACAAAGAATATTTAACAGAACATGCATATACATAGAAGGTAAGTTCCCTTCCTCTTTGAATTTTTCAATACAAGATTTGTGCTGTAGATTGGTATTTTGATATAATGTGTACATATTTCTTTTTACCATGTCTACTACCGACGCAGAGCATTTGGAGTCCTAAAGAATCTTATTTCAACAGGAATTGTTCTAAGAGAAATGCTTGCTATCAAATCGCTCAGCCACTCTTTTTGAAAGAGTATTAATGGGTAAAACAATGGGGCTAGTAGTAAAGTCTTGCAACGTTCCATTTTTCACGATTGTATGTATAAGAGGGAATTTTTAGGCATTGCATGCATCCATGCCTTCAATCATCAATTGTAAATAAAAAATTAAAGCGCTCGTACTGGGACTCAAATCCACGGTTGCTGCAACCGAAGAAAACAATGCTGCCAACTCGGCTACAGGCGCATAAGTAAAGAATATTTTTCTACTGTGTATGAAATTTCTTTATGTTATCAAACCTAAAGATTTTGATGTTGAAACATACCTCAGCGGCTGGAAAATATGCTTAGATTTTAAAAGTTGTGCTTGTACAGCATGCGCAACGGTGAAAGCGTAACATGCCCCACATCTGCCTTGACTTGGTATAGCGGGAATGAAGCCCTTTTCTCTCCAATCGATCTGTGAAAAAATAGCTTGCTTAAATACTTCATTATACAAAAATCAAATAATAGTATCATCAAATACTTTAATTACTATGCTTTTAAATAATGTTTCCCCAGATTATAGACCTATATTTTTTTTCTAATTTTGGTGAGTCTTATGGAATAATCGTGTCGTATCAAAAATGCAGTAGTCGTGTTGATCTCTGGTCAAAAAATATGGCAGTTTGAGTATCAGTTTCTTGGTAGAAAAACCACTAGAAAATAGTGGAATATGTACTCATTTAGGAGGTACTGAATCACTTATACCCTTGGTAGCACATAATTTGGTATTTTATAGGTTAGGTGCAGATAAAACGGCACTGAGTAGACATATGATTCATAATGATAGGACTCTTAATCTTAAGAAGTTTTAAATGATGACACTGCAAAATTTAAAACATGTGAATTATACAATCTATTGATATTTTTTACTCTCATATGACTTTGATTGACTAAGTTTTCATAATATTTTTATTATTGATATTTAAAAATAACGACTTATAATCTGTTGCATTTAAATATTGAGGAAACGTGGTATATACTATATTTTTCATATAAGTTGTAATCAGTGGCAGATTAAGCACATAAGAAGCTCCAGGTGCAATAAAATTTGGAGGCCCTGTTTATCGGATAAAAAAAACTTCAGAAAATTCCATGTAAAATAATAAAAATAAATTATAATTTTAACAAAAAGTATATAGGTTATTTAATATAAGCTATTTTTGAGGCCCCTTAGATTTGGAGGCCCCAAGTGTGCGCCTCATTCGCTTAAAGGGTAATCCGCCACTCGTTGTAATCTTGTTTTAGAGGAAATACTAATTAAGACAGTAAACATACCTCATCTGGAATGTGTACATCCTTTTGGTGTAATAGAGATGAGAGAGATTCGTTGTGTGGATGATCATCTTTCACCAACTTCACAACACGCCGAAGATATTGGCGTAATGTCTACATTGAAAAGTATACAAAATAAAGATTTCCTGTGGATGACTGTTTAAAAATTTTATGGGATATTTTAAGCAAGGATTTATGATTTATCAAATGGAAATACATGCTAAGCAAACACAAAAAATGAATTCTAAGAGTATTATATACCATTCCTGTGTGACAATCCTAATCCTGACAATCATTTATTTTCAGTTTTAATCGGCCATTTTATTGGTTGTTTTAACCTCTTCAAATAATGATAAAACTATATTACAAATAGGTCTAATTGTTTCATAAAGGTGGATTTGCGAAAACATTTCAATAAATTTGTTGGTGTTCTAAAATCCAAAATACCCTCTTACTATTTTGTCGAATAACTCACAAGTAGATTGCTCACTAGTCTATAGAATAAACCAGTATACATTAAATTGAAATAGAGAGATGTCACTGCAAAAGTTAAGTTTCCGTCCTCATTTTGTATATAAACTGGCTCAAAAGTTGAGCCACTCCTCGCACCTATTCCATATATGATATATGTAACGCTTGAAATTTAAATATCGATAGATTGAAAGGAGTGACATTTTTTCCACGTGAAAAGTATTTTTTTTTAAAAATCAGAAAAATTTGTGATGAAGCGTAATATTACCAGTATAAAGAAACACATTCAAACCAATAAAAGCGAAAGCATAAACTATTTAGATATTTATTGAGATACAAATAATTAATAAGTAGCATTTCCTGTAACAATTTACAGGAAAAATAACTATGTTTTTGTTTCATTATTTGCATCATGAAATTTATTATTGAGAACTTAGAAGTGGAGAATTTTCTTTTTAGTAAGACTTTTACCAGATCACTGAAGTGATTGTCCGTTAGGTTGAATGATCTTCCAGCGCTGTTGTGGTGAGAGATATGCATTAGGTTGTCGACCCATGCCTTTCTTGCAGACGACTCATGTAAATCGCTTGCATACGACTTGTTATATTTACTCTAAAAAAAGGTATGTCTAATATAAACATTGAATTTAGTGTTATTTCACATCAAACTTGAATATTTAAGTATGAATATAACTGTTTTTTTGTTGTGTTCAAAAGATTGAATTGAACACCCAGACCTTACTTTACAAGAAAAAATTGTGAACAAACAATATATTAATGATTTTTCGAATATGCAAATAAATATGATACTTTGTCGACTATGCAATGAAATAAATATTCAATCTTTCTTTTAAAGTTATATAAATAGGGTCTCATAGTTACATGATAATTATGTTTTAATAACAAAGATACAGTGGAACATCCAATTACACTACTCGGAATTACGCGCTGGCTTAAAATATTCGCCGCAAATTGAACGGTCGCATTCCATTATCGTTGCTATGAGACGGCCGACTGTGCGGTGCATACAGTCAAATGTTGGCTAGCGTCTGTGTATTCAACACGTGCCAGGCTATACACGCATAGCCGGCCGACTGTCTGTGTGTCTGTTTTGCGCGCGCTTTGCAATCTATCACTTAATTAATTAATTTACAGTAAATATTTCGTCCATTTTTTTTTTGCAAAACTAAGATTTTTCCCGTCCCTTATTTTGTATGTGATTCACTCCTCCAATTACACCACTCCAAATTACACGGTCTCGACTTTAGTGTAAATAGGGGTTTTACTGTACTGTAATTTTCAAAAATGTCTTTAAATGATTTGGAAAAAGTAACTTCATCTGTATGTAATTACCTTATATTCATTCCAGTAGGATGTTGAATGTTTTAAGCTGAATAAAAGTGGCAAAAAATCAAATTCTTGAGATATCTCAATCTGACATATTAGAAATAAATAATATGCTAACTTCACAGTATCCATTATTAAAAAATGATATTATTTGCACTATACTTGTATCTCTGAGGAGCCTATAATTTACAAATGACACTGAACGTATTAATTAAAAATTACTAGAATAAAGAGTGGAAGACGAAGCATTTTACTTGACTTTATGCTGAGCGCGTACAGATGATCAAATTTCTTATTTCAGTGCACGTTGAATATTATTTTTGCATAAGAATGCAAAATAAAACTAAAACTGTTTGATTTGCAATCTTGACGAAGGTTTTTTTTTTATTAGGATTAGGGAAATGTAAAACATAACATTCATTAACAATATCATTTTTTATTATAAAAAATATGTACATCTTAAAAATTAACATATTTACATCATTAGATTTAAAAAGCTAGTAGCATTTTTTTTAAATATCATTAAAAAATTGCATGCGAGTACATTCAAAGTATTTATGTATACAATAATAAATTTTGTAAAAATTTTATATTTTTTGATTGAAGAACTGTTATATGGATTCATTAAATTGACCATTGGTAAGTATGTTCATTGTATGTATTTTTGCGAAATTTAACGTTACATGATATTTGAAATATTACCTGTTATGTGAAACCATAAAAATTTTAGATTTTAAATGATAGAAGTGAAAATTATATTTGATGGAGAATATGCCAATTTCAAATTACATTGGATAAAAAATATACATGCTATCTAATACAAATAATCTCTATAAGCATTATTCCTAGAGTAACCAGATCTCAGTATGTATTGTATGCATGATGTTCCTTCGCATCGATTCACTGTATGTGTGAGACATATGCCTCTTTTGTAAAAAAGCTTACACCCCATAAGACACATTATGACATATTGGTTACTTACACAAAGTGTGACACAGAGCTAGTAGAAGTAGCATCTAGATATAACTCAACTTGAATATTAGATATTTTACAATTATTTCAAAAAACACTCTTGAATCTTCTTTATATCTTATTTCTTATTCTTAAAATTTATTTCTCATAAGTTGAACCAGCAACTTTTTTTGATAATTATGAAAAACAGCACCTTCTAATTTAATCTTAACTGTAAAAAAATATATGTCACGAATTCATTTAAAATATTAAAACATATTATAAAAGAAGTTCATGAACTCGTCACATTTTCATGTAGCATTTACTAATGAAATAACAGAACAGTATAAATAATATTGAAATTCTTTGACTATCGATATGTATATCAAATGTTTTTTAAAGATAGCAGAATATATTACTTATTTAAGTATGCAATATAAACAATATGAGCAAATTCTCAGAGCTGAATCTATTAACGTGGTATCCTAATATGTCTAATTTATTATTAAATGGATTTTAATACTAAACATATTATAATATGACATGCTGAAATCTGTGATTTGAAATAAACAAGCCGCATCTACCGTAAGACAATTTGGATTCAATTCAAATGTTAAATTTAATTAATAGGTAAATTATGTTGACGGAAAACCAATCTATTTAAATTAATATATTTCGAAAAGATAATTTAGCTGCCTTTCTTGGGCTTGAGAATAAAAAATATAACTATGAAGTGTGCATATTAAATTTACCTAAGTATAAAAATTATAACATAATTTATATTAATTCTCATTATTCTATGTAGATATTATTATCTAACTAACAGCAATATATAATATATAAAATAAAATTTGAGTTTTTTAATAAAATACCATATAAAAAATTTGAGATTTCATTATTGTCCAATGAATTTGTATAAAAGTGCAAGATATATACATAATAAAAATATCATCACCATTAGCCTTGTAGCTGCCGTAGAAAAAGTACGTAATTACCTAGCACGCCGGCTATGATTTGCAATTATTAATTTAATTTGTTTTTGACAAGGTAACTCGTAACTGGCGTATTGAGCCATAGCTATACTCAGATGCAACAAAAAATATAAACAGTCTCTAAATCGTTTTGTTTGGAAGTGTGTGTTGTATGACTCTCATCTTCGCAGAGCTTTTATAATGTGTTGGCTCATCTCCTCGCCCCGAGTCGGCTGGCGACTGCCGCTGTGAGACCTGCACCCCTTCCGCTTCCGTCTTCAGCTAACAGAAGGCTGAACTAGAATCACAAACGAATAAGATAGAATAAGTTGGCTGTCCCGCATAGTTGATGCAAGCAAATAAGTATACTTCAAATCATTTAACAATTAAGGGTATATGCTGACTGCTTGACTCGTACCTGATGATCGGGAGCGAGAAGTGTGGTGAATTTTGAGAACAGATGCCTCAGCCTCGGGTGGTGTTTGTAAAGAGAGCCATCAACGGCAATTGTCACATGTTCCCAGCACATTCTTTCTAAAAGAGCTGCCATACCTAAAAGAAACGAGCAAAATAAGATTTTAGCATAACTCGAAACACAAAAAAAGTAAAGTAAGAATCATTTTATATTTATTAAGAAAAAATGAGAATCGGTAGTGTAAGATAATATATATTTGTTAAAATAATGACTATAAAGATAAAATACTTTTATGCAGACATAACTTATTGTAAAATCTAACATTTGTTAATAATTATATTACGTTATTACATATACAAAAAATAAAGAGAGATTGTGTTGTTCCATTGTTATTAATACTATCCTACAATAAGCTACTTAATTACATGTATTATAATTAGATATAAAGCAAAACTTCAAAGAGATTGATTCAAAGAACATATTTTCCTTCAGGAATGTTCAGAACACAATAATCGCACACTAGATACACCGAGTTGTTCCTTGACGGTTGAACGAATAGAGCCAGCATTAAGGTTTCTTCAAGTTATAAAGAACCTATCTAATGTTCTAATGTGTAGTTTACTATATTTCAGATATGATAAACAAATTCATCTTTTTAAACTTACATGCAGCAAGAAGTTGTGCCGCTCTGTGGGAAACCAAGGTACAGATGTGTTGAATAATTAATAAATCTTCCTGAGAAGCATTTGTCGCCCCGAGCCTAGCCAGCAGTTGCTCCGTACGCCAAGTTTCTCCTTCTAGACTGTCACTGCAAATGTAAATAGAGTGTGAGTAATCCAGTATTAAAAAAATGTGTTAAATTAATTTTGCCATCCGACTGATTTAATTGAATTCATTTATAACAACTTAATAACACTTACAGTTCAACTTCTGAAACACTAGCAGTGGAGAAAGCTCCCGGCCTTAGAAGAGCTCCTGCAGTGCTTGAATCAATCAATAGTCCATTACGGATTAGTCCTTCGAGGACGCAGCGAGCTACTTCACCCAGATACTTTCCACTGATGTACTTCTCAAATCTGAAATAAACATAGATAAATGTCAATTAGATTTTAAAAATGGAAAATGACTCTTTTCGTATCTGTACTTCTACATGTATAAAAAAAAGAAAATATATTAAACACTGTCTTCAAATTTGTGAAAAAAAATTAAAATAACTTCATATCTTTTTAATAAAATAAAAATTAATGAAGATATAATACGTTTTCAATAAATTACTCACGTGAAACTGGACTGCAGTAATGAGAGACTGTCGACCTGTGTGTCGTATGGTGTCTTCACAAAGTCCAATACTCCATTATCTCCAAATGCTCCCCATTCAATGTCAATGACGACATGTTCAGACCCCAAGCTGGCCGCTGACTGACCACCCTCCCAGTGAGAGACACGACCTGCACGTTCCAGGAAACAAGCGTTGCTTCCAGTTCCCAGGATCATGCCAATCTATAAGTGATACAACAGCTGATTAGTTTCGACAGTATTTATACAGTCATTACTTCAGGCAATCAGGTGCGTCAATTGCAAAAATAAATTGAACTTGCTTTTTTTATTTTTATTTAATTTGTAAAAATTAATCATCAAACACTGTTTTACATATTTTATAAAAAAAGATCTTGAAGAATAGTAAAATATCAAAATGTTATTTTTTAAATTTAATAGATATTTCAGTATTAAATTTTATGTAATTTACCCCAGTGCGGTGGTCAATGCGAGCTCCTGACACTAATGTTCCAGTAGTGTCATTGAGAAGCGCCACCACGTTCACGTTGTGCACACCTGAAAGTTGCGAAATCATATTCATTATCGTAAATTTTGTTATAATTTAATGCTCACTTTTAAGGTGTGCACTGTCAATACTTGGTGGAATGGCATTATAATAAAAATAATAAAACATTTTTAGTACTTTTTCCACATAAAATTTATTAGATTGTCAACTGATCAGTTGACAATGCTCATCATGAGCGAAACCGGTCCTGATCTAATAAATTTTATGTGGAAAAAGTACTAAAAATGTTTTATTATTTTTATTATAATTTAATGTTTTTATTCTATCAATAAATTATTTTTCAAAATTTCGACTGGATAACGATTTTATTTTATGTATTATTATGGCTTAAAATTGTTAATAGTAGATGCACACTAGGAAAAGTTGATTAATGATTGCTCATTCACCAAAATAGTTAATAAATGTAATTCACCTAACTCTACTTCATCTAAAATAACTTACCACATTTATCTAATGAATCCCTAAGCATTTGAACGATATCCTTTTCCCTGCCCATGCCGCTGCACTTGAAAGACTTTGTCCAGGTGATCAAACTTCCGGAGCTCAATGAATGCTGTACCATTGGGAAGGAGAAGGTGAAACCTAAAAAGAATGAGTGTGATAACTGACGAAAAGCAAATTATTGGAATAAAGTATTTTTGATAATAATCCACCAAAAATTTATTAAAATACTGTAGAATATTTGATGGTTTTTTGTTGCTTTCTTCCTGGATTCAATTATTTTATGAATGTATTAAATAAAATAATTACCCATTGACAATGGATCATCTTGCATTCCTTGCGAACGGACAAAGTCACCAACGCACGACGCCAAGTAGTCAAATAGTTCAACTCCACATCCCAAACGTTGTTCATCACTGTAACAAATTTGATAACAACTATTAAATAAAAATATTCAAAACTACTATTCGATAAAAATATATGAATATTCTTGAACTGCGTAGTAACCTAATTTAAAATGGAGCGAAAAGATAGTTTCACTAATCACTAGAAATGATACAGTATGAATTCTCAGAATTATTTTAAAAGACTTTGATAGGGTATATCAATGTGTAATAAATCAAGTTTTTATTAAATTTTAGCATTTTTTTGACCCGATTCGGCACACGAAAGCGAGCGCCAAAAATTGTGATAAAAAGGTTAAAATGTCACATCTTCTCTTCATATATTGTTTCATGGTTGATTTATGTTGCAGGTTTTCGCCATGTGACACATGTTATCTTATTATTAATATAAAACAAAATATTGTCATTTCCTGATTAATCATAATAATATTATCAAAACTTTGTCACATGTTATGATTTTGCGATCATTTAAGGTAAAATATAACACTCCTCCACAAGCTTCAGTTACTGTGCTTAATGAGTTTCTAGGACAATGTCAAATTGTGATATTGAGCATTGTTAATTAAAATCATCTGCAAAAATATAACACCTAGTTATAACCAGACTGGCTAAATATTTACAGCTGTTCCTCAATTTTTCATTTGAACTTCAAAAAAACTATTTTTTTAATAAGCATAATTTATCTGGAGAGTTTTATGTATCATTAGAAAGCACTGTGTATTATTATTTTATCAGCTATTTACCTACTTTATTATTCATTGCAGTTCAAGTAATCTGAATGTCATCAAAAATCCACAAATTTCGAAAATCGAACATACAATTACTTGCATTTTTTTTATCAATCCATGTTTGAAAATAGCTTGGACACTTTACACAGTTTGGTCAGGATACATTATTTTATTAGTTAACTTTACTTCAGAAGACATGATCATGCAATTTCATCAAATGTTCATAGAAAAAATTTAACTAAAATTAAATATAAAATATTTTATCTCAATACTAAGCACATGAGTTTGTATGAAGTTCAAATAAAGTAAAATAACTCTGCAGTACGATAAATTAACAATGTTTGGTTAAAATTTAAATAATGAACTGCTTGTTAATCAAAGTTAAAAAAGGCCAACAATTTGAATAATAAATCACCCATAACCAGATAATCAGTCATACGAGCGACATAAGATAAATATGTTAACAAGCAATAAACTATTATTATTATCTAAAATGAGTGTCAAGATGATTTAATGAAGAAGTTATTTATATTACGAATTCGTTTGAATAATTACATCACAATTTAAATAGCCATCACTGTCAATTTTTTTCAATCCGTTTCTACTCCCAACAGAAGTTTTTTTTCCTACGAGAACTGCTTTGTTATTCAGTTACTCAACCTCTCTTTTTTAGAGAATAGGGATAGAAAATACAGGGCTAGAACAGGACTAATGGTTGACTAATCACTCTCGCTACACTCCCTTATTTTAGAATTGGACTGGTAGGGGGAAATTTTTAGACATCACAAACATCCATACCTTCAAATTCAACTAAAAAATTATCACGTATTTGAATTAAATTTTCTGCGATGAATTGAAATATTTAAAATTTACCAAAAGTTGTATCAGTATTGACAGGTTTCAGAATTGATGACATGATATATTTTTTAATGACGGTTTTTTATATGAAATATTGAAATACATATTTTTATTTAGTTGTCCAATATTTAGATCGTTATTGGTAGTATTTTTTTGCTTTATTAAACTTTTTTTGTAAAACAAGTATTGATATATTCGTCCGATATTGCAATCTCTAATAAGACACAGTAACTAAATAAAGGTGGCAAATTGTCATTATACATTGCTTTTCAGTTAAACAGTGCTATAAATCAATTGAAATGTTTCTTGCATTTATCAGCATTAAACGTAAATTCATTTTTTCTATAATATTGATTATAATAGATAAAATATTGGAGGTTTGATTACTTTTGAAGAATATGTTGTTTGTGTTGATGTTGCACGATTGTACGTATCATTGGAAGGTTGTGTAAAATCAAAACATGACTGACCCTTAGTAATCAAATTTTTACAAAATGTAAATAATAAAAAAATATTGTTTACTTGTTTAATAATTTGTTATTAAAATTTAGAATTAAGAGTTAATAAGCTGACATCTATAAAATTATTTTTCAAGCTCATGGCATAAAATTATAATAAAGTAGGTACAATATTATTATAATTTTTATACACTAAAATTTTAGTGGGAATTATATAATAAAGAATACTAAAATCAAATGAGATTAAAAAATATATGTGTTTAAATTTTATCAATTACAAGGATGTATGCACATAAGTCACTTTATATAATCAATAGATATCGCTGTTCACTTACCTCTAAATAAAAATAAATAAAAAAAGTTTATTCGAATTTTTTTTCAAACACATTTTGGAGAATTGAACCACCAAATTGAATTATATATTTTTACAATTATATTTTGCGTACCCGGATGAGATTTCTTGTACTGACCTGATGTGATAATGTTTGACAGCCTCCCTGATAATTTCTCCTTGGCTCAGTTCCAACAACAGGACTCTGAAATTAGTTCCACCGAGATCCAAAGCCAAGAAATGGCCGGCCTCTGTAAATCAATAAAACAACATTATTTATAATGTAGTACATTTTTTTATAAAATACAAAAATTCCTATTTAAAGTACACTCTGGTCAAGATTCGATGATTTATCTGTATACATATTATGTTAAACTATGATAATAATTAGAGAGGAACATCATATCATATGAACTACTGGTGTGACTATCTACAGAGAAATTGTATTATTAAAACTAGAAAAATAAGTAAAACAAGTAAAAAATTAATTATAATAAGATTATTTCTGTCTTCGTCTGATTTTCAGAATCGTATAGGGGGTTGTTTGGAAGGAATGAAGTCTTTATCACAGATATCTATGCACCTGGAAAAAAATCCTCATATCTGTGCATGAATTTAGGACAAAATGATTCAAACCAATGACAGCTATGGTACAGGCTGAGATCACATTTTTTGCATATTCGCCACGAATCTTAGAACATTTATTCAAAATAAAATAAATGAGAATGAAGAACCCCTCCCCTACCAATGTTGACGCTCTTGACCACAGGTCTGACAATAGTTACTCTGTATATTATGTTTAGTAATTATTTATATTCGGTCTTATTATTACACAACGAAATGTATTTAGCTATTGTTCACCGTTATTTTATAGTCAAACGATTTTATATTCGGAAGTAAAAGCTATCCTAAATGAAATTTTGCTTTTACTTTTGAATGATTTCGTTGGCAGCAATTTTTTTCAGTAAATATTGCATTTCAAACATTAATCGAATCGTTGTTAATTTTCGAATACCCATCGAAAAAAACGTGGTATTCCTTGTGCTTGACTATAAATAATTCAATGAATAAAACTAATATATGATTCTTTGCCTTAAATAAAAAATATTTTATTTTTAAATAAAATATAAAAAAGTTTATATATTCATAATGTGATTTTTATTACATAAATAAAATAACACACTAACAAATGTTTTTCTGTGTATTGTTAGCTTATTTATAAAATCGATCCACAGTAACGTTTAAAAAAATCGTGATGGGAAAATTTTAAAGCAGCCTTATATGTACATTATTGAAAACTACTATTTTAAAATCAGTTCGTATTACTATAAATTTATATTATTACAAAATATGTATCTCAATTTCCTACAAACGAAGCATGTACTGTTAAGTATTTAAGTTATATATTTAATAAACTTAACAGGTGTAAGACGGTTTTAATTAAGGGGTTTGTTTACCTGTGCCATCAGGGAGTTCTGGAAGATATGTATTCTCCATCTGTAATGATGATGGCTTCTGGAGAAGACCTCTCAGCATCTCATCAGTGAAAACCTTCTGAACTCTCCTTAGAGAAGCTCCGGTGAGTCGTAAGCCACGAGTAGCGGCTTCCACCTGAAGAAATATAACGAAAATAATATTATAATTATGGCATTTGTCGTAATCAATACAAATGAATAAGTATTTATATTTATTCAAAATGAATATCAATTTACACAGATTTAATTATTATTTATACAGTATTAAGAAATGGTCTAAAATTATAAGCATATTAACTTATTTATTTTGTAACTTTTAAATATTCAGAATAAAGTAGTTAAAGAACGCAAAGGATACATCGTTATTAAACAGCGACAAGAAATTATATACTAATTATGTAGGTGAATAATTTAAAGCTAAGAGAAACGCGTAAAATTTATAAAAACATTTATTAATCTAATTGCTTATCTACGCGAGTGCCGTAGATTATTATTTAGAAATTAGGAGACGAAACTTTTTGCTTATCGAAAACGTACATTTAATATGAATAGCAAAGAGGGAAGGGAATATTGGAAAAGTGATTGATGAGATTGGAAAATTGGTAAACGAAGTTTCGTTAAATTAAGTTATAAAAATAGACTGTTTTCCAGGAATTCATTTTTAAATATTTTCGAAAAACATTCTTACAAAGATTATAGAAAAAATATTCGATCTGGCGTTTGCCCGTTTACATTTTATTCAACATAGCTACACCATGTCCAGTAATGACGATGATTAATAATGCATATTCTAACAGATTATGCGAATAGTTTTACTGTAAATTTACTTTACTAACGGGCAAAAATAATAGAGAAACCGTATATGTTGTTGACATCTAATGGAGGCATATTTCATGTCGAATTCACAATTGGCTTCTCGTATAATACACATTATTATTGATTGCCAATCAGATTTTGCGAGTCGAGTATTACCCGTCTATCAAATAATAATTTATCAATATTGTTTAAATAAATTTAAAACTTGCTGTCAGTAATAAATCCAATATATAATATTATCATGCAGATTTCTGGCTCACACACAGAGGAATCACAATAATATGTTACATGGTAGGTATATGATTATTCTAATTTGGTGTGATGGAATTTTGACCTTTCACTTTGATTGAAAATTTGCAAAACGATATGACGCTGGGGGTCCGTTGTTTAACAAACCGGCTTAAATAAGCTGGTATTTAGTAGAAGTTTTAATAATCTGCTAAATATTTATACTAATTGATAAAATATATATTTGTTTTGTTTTCATGAAAGATTTTTCATAAAGAAATAGTGCACAAAAAATATTTATTTATAATTTCCTTTGACATTTCGAAAAATGTATAGCATAGTTGTTCATATTAATAACGTTAATTTATATTAAAATAAAAATATCAAATATCTAGCCAAACGATTCTTGACATTATAATGCTCTTCCTATGAGCTGATATTCGAATTTGTCTTATTGAAATGAAAACATTATTTTTGTGTGAATTTTACTAACTGACAACTTTTATGATGTATCATATTGATTACCTACCAATAAGTTTAAATAGGAAACAAAATTACATTTGAAAAGAAAACTGTTATCGGTTATTAAATGAAATTATTTACTTAAAACACATTTATTATATTCAAATTTTAAGAAAAAATCATCCCTGATTAAGAGACCAAACATACAATACGATTTTCATTAAAATATGTTTTAGTGCTTTTAATATATACCTACATAATTGAATAATAATAGATTAAAATTACAAAATCTTCACTAAATGGGTGTGGACTTTTTTTAAAATTCGACTTGACCTGTAACACAAATAGAAAACTCGTGACGCCAATTACATACTATCAAGTCTTATACATCGCAAAAAATATTTTATTTTAATTATTTTTTTGCATACGTGCGCATTCAAGATGAAATATTACTCATTCAAACATTATTAGTAGATACATACGTTGACCATTAAAAAGTCTTCATATTATTTATTCTGCATAACTTTTTAAAGACTTACCACGTAAAAATGAAATATATTCATATTTTTAATGTACGTAAAAATGGTATTATCTTTAAATGAAATGTTGATGCTATTATTTCTGCAACTGCTTGGATTTCAGATATATTTGATTTAAATAAGTATTTATTATTTTATTTACAAAATATATCTTCAAAACAAACAGTAAAGGCTGATTTATATAAATCCTTTTGAAATATTTTTCTTTTAATAAATGACATTAATACTGCAGGTTCCATCTTTGATAAAAAATTTCAATCCTGGTCGAGTTTCCGTGGAGAAAAAACCATATTCAAAGTTTGTTAGTTAAACGAACAGTCGCTACTAGCTGCTCCTATTGCTCTGGTATTTTTAAATAACTTCCATGAAATTCTAGCTATTACTTGAGGTCATTGTATTGCAATGACATTGTTTCCAATTTAATATGTTTTATTATTTAATCTTACATTCTTAACCTTTGGATGTAAATGAAATATTTTGGTTTTCATTTAATTGATAATAAAACAACAAACGTTTAAAATACCCTTACACGATTGTTCTTAACTTTTTTGTCTTCAATCTACCTTTCCTGCCAGTGTAATTTAATTGTTGTATTAGTCCTTAGCAAAGTCTGTTTTTGCTGTGAAACTAACCTAAGCAATTTCGAAATGAAAAAACTTTTAGTTATTATGGAATTTATACAGGATCGTAAATAAGAAAGGTTTGTGAGGTTAGAATTCCCCATTAGCGACTGTAATTATCAAAAGTATTTGGAAATTGTAAGATAATATTCAAAATGATTAAAATACGAAAAAGTCTTACAGCCCGTTTAACAGATAAATATCAAATTCAATCAAATTTGAAACATTCCTCTGTTATATTCATAATATGTAAAGTTATATACATACATTACCAAGATATCAATAAATTGCTGATTAATTAAATTAACTGTAAATCAAAATATTATACTTTATAGTATAGAACACATAAATAAAATTATTAGAAATTCTTTTTTCAGATTTTTACGTTTTTCTCAAAATGGCTTCCGTGGTAGATTGCTTTTGACCCCTCAAATGTAGTACCGTACACTTACCGTAAGATAATTATTAATATTCTGTGTTTAGACGTATTTACATCCATTTGTCTCGTGGAGATATTTTGTAACTGTATAAGTATCAGAGTAAAAGAAAATTGAATGGAAAACTCTTATCTTCTGCACACAATTAAGTAATTATTGATTCTTATTGCATATGTATGTATATGAAGCTCACGATGTGATATGTTCGTGAAAAATGATCCCATTCCAGAATTTATTTCAATAAATGTTTAAAATGATTTAGATGAAATTGTATACTTCCAATTTTAATAATAGCTCATTATGATGAAAACAAACATCGGGTCGGTTTAGATAGATTTTTCAATTTAAATTTGAGATCCAAGACATTGGATTTTTGTAATGTCTTCTACTCGAGTTTATCTCGTATAATCTTCAAATAATTTTGTATAAATAAATTAAAATAAAAAAACATTCTGACCTAAAAAATATGTTCCATTAAAAAAAATGCAAGACCCATAAGACACCCACATTTTGCTAATCATATGAGGACATATTTAAAATAGTTTTCGACTTGCACGATTCGTCGCGGGTTCCCCCATGGAGGACCATTTTCAATTTTCATTGATTTTCTTAGTTGGCACTTACTATTCTCTCGTGACAAACATTGGATAGTAACAAAAAATGCGTCATTACTATTACAATAAATCATGTCTTTCTAGTTCGATAGCTGACAGATGGGCCAATACATAGAGAAGTATTTTTTTATAATCAGATTAGATATAATTGATACGTTTAGCTTATTCGTTGGTAGGTATTTTACATGATAAAAATTCAATCGGTATTAATTTAAAAGAATCATTGAGCGTAAAAATGCGTAATGTGTATGAGTAATTGAGTTTTCAAATAACCGCTTGGACAAAAAAAATATTTTTACGAAATAAATGTATTACAAATTAATCAAAAACATTTTATAATTTCAAGTTAATTGTGTAATTTATTTCATAGAAATACATCTTTAAAACTGAGCTTTAATGCGTCTAACAAATTTGCCTGGATCTATCGATACAACACCGTTTTCCACTCATGAATTTCTCAAATCTCACTTGTTTAAGATAGTCTATGTACCTACATGATCATATGTAGTAGATAGAGAGGTAATCATTTTTTTTTTGTATATTATTGATAGATATGTAGAATAAGCTTTAACCTTTGTTTAAGTTATACAATATATGTTATATGAATATTTACGAATTGATAACAGGAAAATGTTAGATTTAAAACGCACAAATGCCACGAAAGACAAGAAGTGTTTCTATTTTTGGATTTAATTTGCCACAGCAATCTCAAATGGTGAGTATCTACTTAAATATGCCAGGATATGAAGATATGTTTCTTCAACAACGGTCTTTGAAAGGATATTTCAATTTACCGAGCTATTCAAATTAAAAGTATAATTTTAATATTATTCGAAGATTTATTTTTACTTAATGTGTAAGTAAGTATACATAAAAACACTTGCATCTTTAGAGAAAATTACTTGAATCTGAATGTAATATACTATTAGGTATTCGGATGAACTGTCTTATCATATTATAAAAGAAATTCTGCGATAACGTAATATATTTTTGAATGTTTATAATAACTTATTTTAAACTTTGTTTTTTTTTATCTGGCTATAAACGACTGTCTGGAAACGATTACAACAATATAGAGAGATGATAATAATTTTTCCACACTATGCGATAACTTTTACTGGGGTCATTTAAGTGAAGAACTGGAAAATTATCGAATCGGCGCTTGTAGTTAGATAGTATTACGAAATTAAAAAATCACGTGAAAGATAATGACTTTATGAATAAATTACTATAAATATATTATCTGCCATTATTTGTATCGTGTATTTTATTTATTATTGTTACACACTTATACATCGTGCTCAGGTATTTTTTACAACGTAATAAGTAAAACGTGGTGGCGAAAAAAAAATATTTTTAAAATTAAAAAGAGAGGACATAGTTTAAAAAAGGGTCTTACTACCTACATGCAAAAAAACTGTTAGTATTATAAAAACCATCACGGTCTTACAAGTATTTCTTCTCGTAAGTGGGAATAGGAAATATTTAGATATCTGTTATGTGATTCTTCTTTACTCTGAATAAATCTTCTTGACGTAATCGTATTAATCCAGTCATAAAATTTCTAGATAAAACATTAATACGTTTATAATAATTGATAAAGACTCACTTTTTGTAATAAAACATTGTAAAAATATTATTCCATTTAGGCTTGAAGTGCTTTGTTGTGAACTAGGGTCTTGTACATGTACGAATTATTTGGATCTTCATTGTATAATGTTAAAAAAACAATGCAAATAAAAACACGACAATTACTATTACTATACTATTTCTATTACATAATAACATAGTTCAGAGACACTGCATGGAATTGCAGATGCTGTCTTTTACATTAGATTATATCCAATATAGTGTATCTTGTGTTTTAATAAATTATTTACTAATTCGTAAGATTTACTTATCTGGCTCGGTGGAATATATCTACGATTTATAAATCCTACATTGTTTTTGCCATTGATCAAAGAAGACAACAATAATATGATTCGTTTAATTCTTCTATTTTATCTACAAATACATAAATAAGATGTATCTTGTACATTACCTCTTGAAGATAAATTATTTATAGTTATTATATGCTATATATTACTCTTTTTAAGAATTATTTATAACTATTATAGGTTGTATTTCTAATTATTGATGGTAATTTTCCTATTTTGATTGAGTTGGAATGTGAAATAATACACCCTGCACTTCAACACTCTATCAACAGACTATTGCTAATTATTGGCATTGTTATAAACTTAAAAATAAAGAACAATTTTATTATAATCTACAAATTAAAAAACAAAGTTTTGTTTATTTTAAAATTTCAAACAGATGCAATCATATTTCCAAGCAAAAATCACATTGTTATTTTATTTGACTTGCGGTGTGAAATTATAAATTGAAACATTTATTTCTTAATCGTTAAAAAAAATGAATCTGTAAATATAATATTATTTGTTTCAGTGCGTTCTGACGCACATTTTAATCGATCTATATCTGATTTCAGGAATATTTTTTGTATTGCCTAAATGTACGACTTTAAACACATCGTCGCTAGTAAAAGAGTATCTTTAAAATAACACATATTTATATTAAAAACTCGCAGACAATAAAACATAAATAATAATAAAACACGTGTCATATGTTTTTTTGAAAAGTGGCTATTGTTATAGTGCTATCTAAATATAGCTTTATTTTCCATTACCGTAAGAAAAGAAACGTGACAAATATGAATTCATTTGAAATTGCAAACTTTGCCTACTTGATTCATGTATGGATTCGTTTTGATTTCCGAAATCCGCGTGTGGGTGTGCTTCTGCTTCACGGAACATAGGAAATGCCACAACCGGATGAAACTGAATTTTGATAACAGACATTGATTTATCTCACAATATTAAATTGACGAAGGTCGTTATATTGGAAAACGTGTGAAGGTTCTAGCTATTGCCAATATAATACGATGACCCTTAAAAGTAATTTACCCTCTTATCGGTTCTCGATTTCACCATATATCGGTTAACATATCGACTGTGGAAAGGAAAAAGGACGTAACCCACACATATCAAATTTTACAGGAGGCGCTAAAAACGTGTTTTGATGATTTTGTGACATATGCAAATTATGAATTATACACAACCTTGAAGTGCACGGATACTTCTAAACTGGTGTTTAATTGACATAATCTAATATTAATTTAAAAAAATTGTATAGGTTAAACCTTTATTTCAGTCTTTTTTCTTGGTTTTAATTTTTTACAAGGTCATCTTTTTCAAACTTCAAAGCTAAATTTAGATACTAATTCGGCATTTTCAGCTTCCATCTTTTTGATAGAATGTGTGTCAAGTTGTATACATTGTGATTATCGAAAAAAAAACTGTTTTGGAAAATTGAGGGTTACGTCCTTTTTCCTTTCCACGGTCGATTTGTAAATTTGGCAAAAAAAATGACAATACAGGTATTATTATGTATCTAAAATAACTAAAATTTTATATTAAAGATAGTATAATTATATTATTGTTAATTTCAAGAATTTATATTTTATTGGTTGTTACATAGGGATTGATTATTAAATTATTGGATACAGTATCAACGATGGCTCATAAATATATTATATAAGAAAATAGTACTAGGTTAAGACGAACTAACTAGTCGTCGAGCCCATATAGCGTCATGCATTACTACAAGTTAAGAAGTTAGTTGTAATGTCGGGTCGGTGTGCAATGGTCAACATCGTTGGCTTTCGTGACGGATCTCACGGGTTCGAATACCAGTACGAACAGCATTTTTTTCAGTCGGCTTATCGATATCTGTTTCGAAAGCATGGATGTTTTTATAATGTCAAAATATTCCCTACCACCCTTCCAAACCTAACCTATTCTCTTCGAAGAAAAGAGAGGTTGATCAATTGAGTAATAAGCCGTTTTTGTAGAAAAACTTTTGTTTAGATACCTTCATTAAAAGGCCATATGCTCCACATTGGGAGCGGACATGGATTCAAAATAAACCGAATGCATTAGTATGTCTTAGAGTATTTTTGTTTATCATAATATGGTATTTTTTAATATTTTAGATTCGATAAATATTTTCAGGGGATTTATTTCGTATTTTGTATTTCGGATATATTTGGATATGATTTCGACATTGAAAATTTCACCTTATTTATGCGTGTATTAGAAATGAATATTTAAATACTAACAAAATCTTCACTGTTCGATCAAAACTATCGCTTGTAAAATATGAACAGTAGATATATTTTTTTTTTTAATTCGAATTTTGTTCCTACTTAACAGAACGATTGAAATGTTTGCTGGTATACGTATGTTCAGTGTAATATGTTTTATATAATATATGTCACTAAAGTCACAAAAAAATACTTACCAAAGATGCACGTTCTTTATTTTGAATGACGAGGGGTGCGGCAAGGAACTGCGCCTCAACAATTTGGTCCTGGCAGTCGGCCATCTTTTACTGAAATCAAAAAAAAAAAAAAAAAATCGTAAACTTTATATAACTTTTCGGCATACCGCATAATGAGGGAAGATTTTAAATAAAAACATATTTTTATAATGATTTATTAACGTCTAAAGTACGCTGAGCGAAATTTAATAATAATATTTAATTAAATTCAAGGAGTCTAGTAAACTTATCAGAATAAAGATAAAGTTTTGCTATAATAATGTCATTATAAATTAAAATATGTGTGAAATGAACTTATTCAAAAAAAATATCATCAAATTTATTTAAAAGAATTTTGATTTACTTTAACAAAAAAAAACATATTTAACTATTTTGACTATACAAATGCTTTTTTGTAACCAGAGATTGTTGTTCCGTACTATTTTCTTAACATATTTCTTTCTGCGTTCCCGGGATTATGGATGTCAAATACAAAACAGTGTAAACTTGTGATCAATATATGTTTTAAGCAAATATATGAGTTTTAGTTTATATTAATACAAAAAAAATCAACCACTAAATACTTTTGGTTGTTTACGACATTATTCCTGCTATTTGATCGATTTGTCATTAATATATTTTTTTAAATAATCTTTCTTAAAACATAGACTTTTTAGGCATAGGATAAAACCCTAGATTTATTTTAAACATTCCTATGTTATTATCTGGTCATTAATATTTTCGAAAAATCCCCATAATTATAACAAACCCACTTAATCCATTGAAAATTGTATACATTCAATTTTCGCTGATTTACATTTTAATAGCCTTATAACTTAGTGATCTACTTATATTTTTGTTTATAAACGATACAAACTGTTTACTACGCGTCAGTTCAAGTACATCCGTGCACTTGGAATGCCTGAAGATGCCGAAAGGCGAAACCCGGGTCGTTAGCGACAACACTCATGGAAAAGTACAAAATTCAAACAATTCAAATAGACTTTTTCAATTGAGTCTCATCGTGGTAAAGAATAAATTTAATAAAACATGTATTTCACGACATCAATTTTGGATATTGGTATTATACGTACCAAGATGAAAAACTGTCGCATCCAAGAATTGTGATTTATAATCAATTTCACGTGTTAAAGAATCACATTATGGCATTGAATAACTAAACATACTTTTAATTATTTATAGATTGTGTTTATACAAATTTCTTGAACTTTAGATGTAGGCACTTTGCCAAATAACATTAAAGAAAAAGAAAGGAAATTAAATTCTATTGAGTAAATGGATCTGAGAAATGTTTTTGCTCAATTAATTTGAAAGAGAAGTTCTGCAAGTGCAGCAATCACAATGAAAAAAAAGCTATAGGCTTAAAAATACGAGTTTATTGCCCCGAAAACATATAACAACTGATAAAAGTTTAGAGGGGATTGTATTGAAATTGCCATTCCATATTAATAAAAGAGTTTATATATTAAAGAATGAATATTATTTATAATGTTGCTTCTATAATATGACTCGACATTAGCAACATGTAAACAATATTGAGCAATTAAAAAAATATCGCAAAAGCAATAATTTTAAATATTAATTCTGCAAGTATTAATAAAACGAATTGATTATTTAATTGCTAGTTTCATTTTAATATTTATAAACAAAAATAGTATCGTAGGCTTAAAATAAAATTATAATATATATTCATTAGATAGTACGAATCTATATTTAATATAGGAATATGTATGGCATAGTTTTAGAAGAATTTAGGGGAATTTTATATCGTTCAATCATCTTAGAAAGCAACGTCAAAAAAAAAATAAAGACGCTTCTTGCAATCGATTATTTTCATTGTTTTTTTTATTATTTCTTCAATGCTTAGAATATTGTCTTTCTTACATATAATCAATTATGCGTGTTTAATAAGTTTTCCACTTTAGTTTATTTAATTATACGTAAATAAAATCGTAGACTTGACAAAGTACGTTAATTTCAAATGGTAAATTTTGAAGGTATTTTTAATTTTGTACACAGATTTAATGACAAAAATAATACTTCACACTCTTCAATAATGATCAATTTTATTCAAATCGATACTTTCAGTAACAGTAAAGTAGATTTAAATTAAAATTGAAGCAATTACAATTTTTTACTGTCGGAATTGCAATTTTTTTGACCATATCCACTCCCAATGTGAAACATATGGACTATTAATTGAGTTTATCTGCCCATTTTTTTCTACGAGAACTGCTTGTTACTCCGTTGCTGACTCAACTGAAGGGCTGACATTTTATATACATACAAATAAAACAACATGATATTCTGTGACTATCAGAGCACGGAAATGATGTTTGATAAGATTAATTTCGCACCCGTCGGGTCTGCAGGCCCTTGGCCGCCGCATACTCACTCGATCTTATTTAAGAGCCGTGTGGACATGACAAATTACAACCGTGACCCTATTGATGCAATACGATTTTAAACCTCATCATGTATTAAATTGACTCAGTGGCTGCGCATAAAACTGTTATATTTAAGAAAAGAATGAAATTGAAAAAAATATTTTCCATGACGATTATGTTTGTATTGACTCAACGCTAAAATTTAAAGGCAATCAGTAATGCGGTCGATTTTTTGACTAGACATTTATTTATTTTTTATTTTTAATTACAATTTTACCAGATAATTAATTATAATACAAACTGCACGGGTTTCAATTGAACAGAACATCAAACTTAATGTTTATTTATTTTTAATGTTTGACAGTTTTCTTAACATATTATTATGTATTTTCTTTTCACGTAGTGTTAAATGTCATTTTACTTTAGTATAACTAATATTAATAACTTTAATACGTTGTTTTGCTTTAAAAAAAATTGAATACGTTTTCATTTTATGATACATATTCATTAAAATTGAAAAGTGGCTCAAAATAAAAAAAAAACTCAAAGAAGAGATTCAAATTTAGTTCGAAATACAACTTTAGTTTTTGGCGGGTCTTAATGTGTTTTTCAAGATATATTTTAAAAATACGGTTGTATGTGCCAAATGCCTTGTGTTTTCTTAAAAGAAAATATCTCGAAGAAATAAGTAAATATTCAGCGTGGTTGATGAAATTCCTTGCACGGCAGGGAAATATATTATTTGCACTCCATTATAAATCATTTCAACTTAAACGTCATAATATTGCATTAAGATCAGTGACGTTAGATAACAAAAGTAATTTAAATATTTTGCCGTTGTTTCTCGAATAAATATTCTACATTCTAATTCAATAACCATAGTTGAACTATGATACGTTATTTTAAAAAAGTATGTCACAGTCCATAGACGATAGACGTCAGACTGTCGTCAGTTAACTAGACACAAATAACTCACGCAGATAAATAATCGCATCTGAAAACAATAATAACATGGAGTAAGAGTTCATTGTGCCAGCGATCAAAAATGAATGCAGAAAACTACAATAAAAATGTATCAAACCTAAACAATTTTGCGTATGTTTAAACATTTTTTGGAAAAAAATTACCGGAACACAATTCTTGTTGAAACTTTTTTTTAATCTAATTCATGTTCATTCTCAATTTTGAGGATGTGGCTTCCTAATAGAGGTATCTCAAAAGAGTTTTTTTTACGAAAAACGCTTGTTAGTCAGTTGCTCAACCTCCCTTTTTTAAAGATAGGAAGGATAGAACGATAGGGCTGGTACAGGACTAGTGGTTAACTGAGTGAGAGGGATGGATATCACAAATACCATCGCCTTCGAACATAAACGATTTTGTACGTCTAAGCTTAAATCTGATAATTAATTTTTTACTGTTATTACTTTTTTGGAAAAATATTTTCAAACATTTTACGGCATAAAAAATCAAAAGATTTCAAGATTAAATTGTCCAAATATTGATTTGAAACATTAAAAATGTCAAGAAAAACGTGCTGGAACGCCATTTCTCGTTACATAGGGAAAAAAACACTGTATGAAATTATTATAATGTAAAAAGTTTTGTTGAGTAAACAAACAATGACACAGCACAATCGAATTTTGGACAAGTTAAGGACGAAAAATAACATGTAAAGATTGAATCTCGAAACTCTCAAACTTCCTTCCTATTTAAATAGGCATTTGGTTAAGACTTTTCAGCAGTAAGGCATGAATCTTATTTTGAGATCGGAAAATGTCTGATGACGCAGATTGGGTAACGACAAAAAACGAAAAACAAAACAGATACGCGGACATTTTTCTACACACGCAACATTGTCAGTTGCCAAACTATGCGTCTGAAATAACCCACGAATGAAAATATTGTCCGGATTTGATAATGAAAAATTATTCTCGAGCTGTCAGAAATCTGGGCGTCATCTTGTGAAAATTATTTATATAATGTCTACTGCGTATATAGAAGAAAAAATACTGTGAATGTTATTGTATTTATTTAGTAATTTTAACTATGCAGTTAATAAATACAAATGCATTAATTGGTTTTAACAGCCTTCTTTAATGAAATAATCTGGTATATTATAAAAAGCCATATATAATAATAATTAAAATAAAATGCTCTGGAAACATACAACAAGTATATCTATATTTTATCTAAGCGAGTCAATGCAGTTTATTTTAAATTATACTTTTGATGATAATAATATAATTAATAGTGCATTTCATAAAATGTATCTCATCACGTATTTTATTTCAGACGTCTGTATTTATGGGTAGATTTCGTTATGAAAGTTTTTATAAATGTTTTTTAATAGCTGTAACTCTAAATGGTACTGAAGGAAAAATAAGATAAATCGTATAGAAAATAAAATATCAATGAAATCTTATACACTCGTATCGTATGTCAGTGATTCCAAATTTAAATTTACGGTCAATGACCTTAGCGCATAGATTTTGACACTTTCCATTTCAATGCAGTTTCAAAAATACTCGAAGCAAGTACAACATTGAGAGAAAACTAAATTTTCTGGCGCGGAATAGGTCCCCAGACGGGCACGGCTAAACGTTCCTCTCCGATTGGTTGCTATTTACGCGCCTCGCTTGATCACGAGAAAGCTTTTATTTCTGTCTCGAAACGTACGCAAGCTCTTTCATGTAGACATATGCACGATCACTAGATAGTTAATGATCAACAATGTTTTTATATTACTTAAATAATTTAAATTTTCTACAACTAGAGCATATAAGACTGTGGGCGATATTGGACAAGTTGCTACCACTTCACTTGCCAAATTAATAAGTAGGAGTTTGGCACAACAATGAACGTTTTATAATACCATAACGATGTATGTATTTTATATCTATTTAAATAAATATACCTGTATTTTGAATACATTTCATACAACTTGCCATATTTTTTCTACAATCAATATAAATTGTGCACTTATTGAATAAATTATACCATATACATAAAACAGATAGCATGCACCTCAATATTGAATACAGTCATATAAAAAGAAGCGTCGGCTTAAAATCATCACATTTTTTTTAAATGAAATTTTGAGGAATCACTTCCTCGTACGCGTTTCAATAACTTCCGTAGAGTGAACTTAAATTACATGTGTTTATTTTTCAATGTTTTAAAAGTGCCGACGATTCGCACAAATAAAGCAAGCAATTAATGTAAGGTCAACCGGTAAGCAAATGGAAAAGTTACTTTACTTATCGGATCGAAGTATGTCGTGTAAAATTATTTGCCGACCAAATCTTGTTATTGATAGCAGTTACCACCAACATGCCTGTATTGAATAAATGTTCCTAGCGTTGGAGTTGAATTATTTGTATAACGTGATAGACATTTTTTGTATTCAAATAATACATTTAAACATAAATAATAATAATAAAAAAATCTCCAGCCATTTTGATAAATTTAATAATGTTTTATTCGGCTCAATTAAAACCAAACTTTCCTGTTTTAATGCAAAGTAGAGTATATACATATACATATCGACCGTGGAAAGGAAAAAGGACGTAACACACAGTTTTTTCAAAACAGGTTTTTTTCGATAATCAAAATGTATCAAACTTGATACACGTTCTATCAAAAGGATGCAAGCTGCAAATGCCGAATTAGTATCTAAATTTAGCTTTTAAGTTTGAAAAAGATGACCTTGTAAAAAATGAAAACCAAGAAAAAAGACTGAAAGAAACGTTTTTCCGAGACAATTTCTTCAATTAATATTAGGTTATGTCAATTAAACACCAGTTTAGAAGTATCCGTGCACTTCACTTGTTTATAATTCATAATTTGCATATGTCACAAAATCATCAAAACACGTTTTTAGCGCCTCCTGTAAAATTTGATATGTGTAGGTTACGTCCTTTTTCCTTCCCACAGTCGATATATATACCTCATATGAGTGTTCAAATATATACATGTCATTTAGTAAGCTGTGGATAATTTTATTATAATAACGCATAACAATTTTATCTCTATGTTATCAGTAAATAATTAATCCGTTGATAAATAAGACGCTGCAAATATATATATGCGAATTTCGGCAGCGGATTAGCGTTCAATGAGATAAAATGTATTATAGTAATTCTATTTAACCGCCAAAGATACGGATTAAATTTGTAATTTTATTAAAAAAATAGTTCAAAAAGTCGTATTGAAAATGGTATTATTGCAAATTCATATCAATCGTCTTATTTGCTAATCGATGGATTAAAATATAATATGACTAAAATTGACAAAATCAAAATTTTGAATGCATAGTAAACACATATTTTTATAAAACTCTTCGCAATGAACTGAAACATTTCTGCTAGAGTTGTATCAATCAATATTGAAAGGTTCCTGCATTGATGAAAAACAGTGTTTTTTTTATTTTTAATAAACCGTAACTCATATATGAAAATCACCCGTTTATTTTTATGTTTGTATATTTTAAATGACATGGTATTTTATACGAAATATCGATTTTCATTAACTCGCCTGTTGTTGAGGTTACAATCGGTTGTATTTTTTGTTTTATTTAAACTTGTTTATACTCGCGATACTGGTGTTTCATATAAAATACCGAGTAATATATTTGACCTGTATTAAAATCCCTTATCTCGACACTTATTGTAAAAATGGGTCGTTTCAATTGAATACTCCCCTAGAGTGATTCAATTGAGTCGCGAAATTTATATTTCTTTAAACTGTGTATGTTCTCTTGTAATGACAAATAAGCTTTAAGAGATTCTAAAATAATAACGACACCAAATGTGGGTGTGCACATTTTTGCGTAACTACGTCCAATTCATACAGTGGGTACTGTGGTATGACAAGCCCCCACTCGCAATGTATAGTCAGTTAACACAGCCGACGTCACATATGGCAAAGATTGTATGTACACTGTTTCTCAAAGTCTAACTTGATCCTCCACATACTATTTTGGTCGTGTTAAAAAAGAGACAATTAATGCAGATAGTACCAATTACTTATGATGTACACAGCAGCACATATAAATTATTCGATTTCATATTTTGAAGGAGTACAATACTTTTCAAAATAAAACACTCATTTGTACTAATTTCACTTTTATTTTAGATGGTTCTGATCATATAAAATGGAAGTGGAATTAGTAAAAATGATTGTTTTATTTTTTGAATATATACATATTATGCCTTTCCACCAAGTATTGACAGTAAACACCATAAAAGTGAGTATAATATCTTAATGATTTTCTTAAACTTCTTTGTTTGAAAGCTTACATTAATAAATAATGATTGATTGAAGACAGTGAATAGACTTAGCTACGCCGCGTAGGCTCTGCTGCTACGATTTGAAAGATTCTTTAACGTAATCTCTTATGAACAATATATTATTCTGAAAGTGTTTCTCACATAATATTTTAAATATTTTTGTACTATATCTTGTAGTGGCTTATATATTTCTGGGTTTATTAATTTATTTATGAATTTTCTCCTTCAGAGTTTGAGAGGAGATGTTTCTGAGAGGTTTTTTAAAAAAATCTTTTTCCAGTCAAATTCTGCACTGAACCATTTGTACTATTACCATCATTGTAAGTACGAGGGAAAAAACATACATTTCCATGAATACAAGTCGATATATATTGTTGTTAGTATTAAACTGTAATAAATTGTATATCCATCGTACTGTTTTTTATTTAAAAAAAACATACTTTGTATCACTGAAATTTTACAAAAAAAAACAGCTTAACTCAAATTCACCATATTATACAATCGAGCAATCAAATCAATTCAAAATAAAAGAAAATACAGCAAATCGATCGATTAGTGTATTATTACATTTGATCTTGACGATATTTAATGTCAAGATAATTATTGTTATTCTACAAATCGAGGAAATATTTTGAAAACTTTATATTATATGCCTTTGACGCAAAGTGAGCTAATTCAATTTGAGCTACAGCAACAGCAATCGCTGGCAACTGCGCAAATACATTATTATTTATACACAGAGTGACGAAATAACAATATCATTGATATACAATTTTGCGAAGCTAATAAGTCTATTACAGTTTAAAAGGTTTCGAGCGACCCTTTTCACTGTCAGCTATTGGTAAGTTAATTTATTACGTACATCAAAAAGAGTTTTCAGGTTCAAATAAAATAACACTTTTCTGTGGAAATCTTTTCATAATAATATAGCCTTTACTTTGTCATGCTTTAGTTTAATACTGAATAAAACTTGATTAAACATCGTTTAGATATTTTTAATACATCAAACATTATTTTCAAGCAATTAAAAATAATGTCAAATATTTCTATGTTAAAAGACGTCAACATCTGACAAATAAGTAACATTAATTTAGGACTAATTCACTACGGTTTTGTTGTCGTATTTATATTTTCTTGATTTTGGTCGGTAATATTCAATGAATATATATAACAAACTCTTTTAATCCCATTCAAAATGCAGTTTAATTACGAATAACCAGTGCTTTTTTCCCGTGTAACGCGTTGGAACGGCGTTCCGGCACCCTTTTCCCTGCAGTTTTAATGCTTCCTTTGGAAACTTTTTTTTTAAAGTAATAACAGTAAAAAAAGAATTATAACTAAGATTAGACCTACAAGATCGATTTTTGTTCAAATGTTTGTGATATATATTCCTCCCACTCTCCCAATCCTAAAATTAACAGGGCAAAGCGAGAACGATTAGTTGAAAATTAGTCCTGTACCAGCCTTATCTTTCTACCTATACTCTCTTTAAAAAGGGGAGGTAAACTAACTGACTAACAACCAGTTCTCGTGAAAACTCTGTTGAGATACCTCCATCAGGAAGCCATATCCTCCAAATTGAGAATGGACATGAATGAGAAAAGAAAAAAAAAGTTAGACAAGAATTGAGTTCCGGCACCTTTTTTTTTAAAAAAAAACACTGCGATTGAAAATATATAATATTATATTATCGAACATTTATATTTGGATGAATACACGACGTCAGTTTGTTACGTTATTTAACAATAAACATGAGCAGGTTAGATATTATTTATACAAAGATATTATCCTCCTAATGAAGATGTGTAAGTTTTGTGTTAATAATTTCGATGAAATTGCACGTATTTATTGAAACGTATTTATAAAACGTACAAATAGCCATACCAGAAAAATCCAGTATTATTATAGCTAACTTCAGCTATACAACAGAATTAATTTGACAGAACGACTGAATACTTACAAGAAAATAATTGCTGTCTCGCCGTGTCTGAGTGTGTATGATTATTCTCAAAAAAAAAAAGTTTTAACGATTAAAAAATAAATATGATAGCATAAAAACGCTAATTCATTATACATGCGGAATACTTTTGGCTCACATACGAGTTTCTTATGTAACGCTTGACTTTTAAATTTAAATTATACAGAGAATTTGACCGATAAGCGATTCCAGTTTTATTTCTGATTTCATTTCATTAGATATTCGAACGAATCGATTAGGTGCGTGCTTTGATTATCTATTAAGCTTAATGTATTTTTCGAATGCGAATACATCGGCTATTAGGTTTCTCCGACAGCAGAAACATGAATGTATACAATATTTTGTTATTAGTACCAAACTAATAAGCACTTTGGATTATATTATTTAAGTAAAATTTCTTTTTTTTATAAATTCGACCGAATAAATTATTAACTCCGTATCCAGCTCCAAATTAAAAAAAATGTTATATCTCTTTGAAACATCATATTCAATCAAGTGTAATATACCAAAGCTACCAAACCATTGTTTTATAAAAAAAAACATTTTCATATTAATTATTATGGATTTATAAATTTACTGTTGTGTGTTGTAATATTTATTATGTGGTGATTTTAGAGAAAGATTTAAAAATGTGAGACGTCACGAAACTAAAGAAAATATCGCTATTTTTTATTACATAGTGCCGATGGTTATATTTTATATAAAAAAAGCTGTCAATAATTACAAACGGCAATAAAAGTCTGTATCAATCGAATAAAGGTTCAAAAATATCTCCAAATCGTCTTGACTTAAATGAAAATAATCTTTTCAATGAGAAGAGACAAATTTCATATAAATTAAAAAATCATTTAGTTACAATAATCATAGTGTAAGACACCAACCAACCTTACAATAATCAAATAGACAAAAAAAAAATATTATAAACGTTTGCAAACTATCTCAGAAATGTAAATCATAACTGACAGCATACGCGACAATCACTCGTATAATAAAATATGTGTGCAATAACATTATTATTGCAGCCGTGACGTCTGTAGCTCGCGTGGACATTGGACAAGCCCTCTCGACACACCTCTCGCATGTGTGGCACACCTCTGGGAGACTCGATTCGCAATTTTCATACAGGTGTGAGAAACTTCATTGATATGCTTTACAATGATTTTACATTCCGTGCGTGGCAATAACTTGTTATTCATGAGAAATATCCTCATTGATATAAATTGTAACACAGCACAACACGCTGTTTGAATAAAGTAAAACCCTATACTAAGAAATCAAAAATGATTAATTACAAATCCGAGCCTATCTGGTAATAACAATAAGTAAGATTACAATATTGATTTATAATTCTTTGGTATATAAATAATAGTAGTCTGATTTACTTTAAGTTATAAATTGAAAATACAACGTGCAACAGATGTGTTTCCGATACAACATTATGTACGGAGATGAGGGTTTAATTAGCGAGTGTATATTTTTATAATATAACTTCCAAATAAAATTATTCATAAGCAACCAACACTTTACAGTAAAAAGAGAACTTTTTACAAATTGTTTTGCTTATATTTGATCAAAAAGTTATACTTATGTTGCGTTTCATATTGTGAAACTTATTATTCTTAATGATAATCTCTAAAATATAAATACGTATTCCTTTTAATTTAAACACTTTTTATTAGACGAAACGAGAACAAAAAGTTTTTTTTTAATGGTGATATCATAATGTATACAAAAAATATGTGAATCTTTTAACAACATCTATGATTGTTAAAATTTCAACAAACTGCAAATTGTTTACTTACTTACACGCTTTTGAATAAATTAGATGTAATAAACCAATTGTCTTATGCATTAGCATTGAATATCCATTAGATAGAAAATACTTATAATAAAAACTGCAAACGCTTGCCTACTGCGGTGCAAACATATTAGTATAATAGATTTTTCTTTGATATGTTTAATGAAGATACTTAACACAAATCGTATTTGCATCATGGAATGATGCATGTTGTTATTCTATCTTATCTTATGTATGCTATCATCACAATTAAAAAGCATTTTGCCTAGGTGTCAGAAGTCAATTAAGATATCCTCAGTTCATTTAAAACTTTTTATTTATTCACCGCATGAACGATGGTTTAATAAGGGCCGGCATAATTATTATTAACTAGATTGTGCCGGACTTAAATTAAATATAACGCAAGCTTCTTGCGTTAGATTATTAAAAAAAAAATATTGCTTCAAAATATAATTGTGAATAGTGATTTCATTTTTGTATGTGAATTCTGCACAATTCTTTTAAGAATATATTAGATTCAATTAAATAAAAATCAGATTTCAATAAAAAGTATGACACGTGTAAAATAATATTTGTGTAATTATTTGGGTGTGCTTCCCAACTACTCTGAAAAAATGTGAGTGACTTGATTTTTTTTTAAGAATGTAGTTATAAAATGTGGTGATTTTTTTAATAATAAAAAAAAAATGTTCACTTTACTTCAATACGACACTGTTTAAATAAAAAAAGTTGTTAAATAATAAACGTCCGTCCGTATTTATTTTTTAAATAAAAATTATAGTGCATATATTGATGTCAACAAGAAAAACAATATTTATATGAAGATAGTAATATATATATTATTAAATCAATTTAATGACAAGTAATTAGTCCGTCAGATCGATCTTCATATTATTGTAAAATTACATGCATGAAGTAAATATGCATTCATTATTAAATAAAACATCCGGATAGTTAATAAAGAAAGATGCATGTATTGACGTCTTAATAATTTTTATTAAAACATTATCTAAAACAATGTTTTGATCATTCAACATCAAACAACATATAAACAAATAATAATAACAATAAATAAGAAGAGCTTATCACCTTGAAACTTGAATTAAACAAAATTGGTATAGATTTTTTTGAATTTTCTTATATTCTATTGAAGTTTTACTACCTTGTCCGTTTTTTTTAGCAAAATAAAATGATATTATATTTATTTTTCAGAATAGAATTTCAGAGAACCAGTATTAATTCAAAAATGTTTGTGTTTACAAATATAAAATTAAAGACAACAAATTGTTTACATATTTGGTATTATTATACATATATATTTATGAGCGCATCCATTATATTGATTATAAAGTTTTTAATATGTTTTTATTTGGGAAATATAAAATAAAAATATGCAAACAGCACACAATGTAAAATTTATATGGGGATACTTTGTGAAAATTTACTTGTAATATTAAATTAAATTTAATAATATTAATATTCCACGCGTGTATTGTCGAAAACAAGTCATAACAAAGTAATAATACACGCGTGTATAATGAAAAAAATGTTTTGCAAACAATAAATAATAGGTACTTAATAAGCCCAATGACTGCAGAATATTACGATACTTTCGATTTTGATCTGTTAATTTATTTCGTTTATCAGCAAAAAAACCGGTCTCAAGTGGTTGAAGGCCGAGATTAATTATTTCAATATCCACATATCAATTTAAAATACTTGTCAAACAATTTTGGCGAACATGTATTGCTATAATTATCAACAATTAACTAAATGCTTGTAGCATGAGGAATCTTTCGCATACAAATAATATATATTTAATTGAGTAATATTTAGCAAATTGATATGCATGTTAAATAATATTAATTTTCCATAACGAACCCTAATTTAAGAAAAGAACTAAATTATTTATTGCTAGAATTGTTATATTTCAACAATATTAAAGCACTTTAAAAAGACAATTATTTCTGGATTTTACTACAATAACTAACCAAGCTGATATATAATATAATAAAAATTCTACCTAAGAAACTAACTGAAATCAAATAAATAAAAAAATACCTTGAGATATATACTCAAAGAGTTAAGCCACTAAATTTAAATGAAATACTAAACAAATAAAATCCAGTATGTATATTTCTTATGTCAGTTGACAGCATTTCTCAATATTGACAATTCTATTCAAGTTATTTAAGCAAGCTTAAAATACATATTTTAGAAATATAATATAATAAAAATTAAACATACGAAACTAAAAAAAATATAGTTTAATTCCTTAATTTTAAGGATGTTAATAAAAATATACAACAATTTTTATTTCTCTTTTTGTTAAAATATAGATAATTATTTAGTTTTTACAAAAAAACTTACCGAAATTGCTTGGAAGTTGAAGGATTCACAGCAAAAACTTTTCACTAATAAGTAAAAATTGTTGATAAATTATTTTTACAAAGCACACTGTAATTTTTCTTATTGGAAATATAAGCGAATAGTCAAAAAAATATTAATTTAATTTTATCAATAATTTACAATTTTAAGTTATTATGCCTCTATTAAAAAACCGCTTGGAGGAAAATGTAAAAAAATGTTTTTTTACAAGGAAAAGGTGTGTAGAGAGGTGTGTACTGCGCGATGTGGTGGCGCAGTGTGGCTTTAACTTGGGCGAGGAATGTAATAACTATGTAAGTTACTACAGTGGCAGGACACAGATTTTCACTAAGAGGATGGAAATTGCAAAATAAACAATGCATTTTTTTATTCGAAGTTTTCAAGAATTCTTTGATTATGTAATTAAATGGATTTGCTCGTTCTATAAGTTATTTTCAATATTGTCGATCGGCGATTATCTACACTTGTTCTTTTCTAAAGCGGCTGCTCTTCACGTATACTGTCCAAGAATACGAACTTAATTCACAACGTACTGTTTATTCATCTAAAATTCAATTTGGTTTTTCTTATACTTATTATACATTCAATTTTTCAGATTTGGATCATTAAAGACCACCTCAATGTTGAAATAATATATCATAACAATAACGTGAAAAAACACTAAAGAGTATGAAAAATCATTCACGAATACCTAAATCGTCAATAAAAATGAGATTGGGTGTTATTTGGCAACTCCATGTGTGAAATAGGGTTGATAAATAACCTATACAATGTGCATCGCATTAATCTTTGTATATCACTGAAGTGAACACTTTTAGAAAATTTCATTCATTCTGATGCATAGAGGGTTGGACCCCTTAAGAGCCCGAATCCTGCAATATAGACACCTATATCGTCGATTCCTTGATTTTGCGCAATCGCACTTGATCTAGAAATCATAGCCCCTTGAAGATTTTCGTACCCTTAAGATGAAAAAAAAGGAAAATCAATATGTTCTCAATTAGTACGCCTGTGTGGTTGACAGTTTCGCATTTTGATTACTGTGCTCTGGGGGCTCGACTCTCGGGTGGCGGGGGAATGCCGACCTCTAACAATTTGCCTCGCTCACAAATAGCCTCTCGCATACAAAGAGGATGCTTGTGTAGTAGATTCTCGTTGTCATGTACACCGACACCCACGTTATTAAGAAGCGCCGGCAACAGGTAGCGGTCGGCAAATGCTTTATATTGCCACAAATACTAATAGAAAACTCGTGGATAATATACTTATTGTCTTTTCAATTTACTCGACTTGTTGCTCTAAGAGGCGACCACATGGGATTGTTTGTTTATGGTAGAAATTAAAGATACAGCGCCAATGATTATTCAAGCGGCGATTTTTCGAACTTTAAATTGATTTTACGTATTTCGAATGTTCACACAAAAAGTGTTTTTGACAGATTCTAAATAAAATTATTGCAAAATATCACATTACAAATGAACATTATAAAATGAATCAACTGTTATGAATAATATAGAATAAAATTCTTTACCAAAACCAATCATAATTCATTCTCAGTTATCATTTTATTTAAAAATTGATACCTACTGTGAAAACGGTATACGATTTTTTAAATGTAATGCTATGTATAAACAACAGAAATGAATCGAATTTAATAAAGAAATCTACGTGTTACATAGTCAATGTTTATTTTATTTATGAGTGCTATTAATGCTTCCATTTTAATAAGAGTAATTGAAAATGTAAGCAATATCAATGTTGACCCAATATGACAATGAAATGATTTTAAAAGAGTAATCCAATACCCCTCGTGTCAACATTTGTTATTGTGCAAGAGTATTTCTACCATTCCAAGCAATTATGTTCTAAGAAATCGAGAAATTTAAACACCAACAGCGGCGACAAAAATGACAAAATACTGATATCAGAAAATATGGGAAAGTTGCACACTGGATAAAGCATTTTTTGCGCAAATAAGTAAATAATAATGGTATATCCATTTAATACATAATCTTACTATTTCAAGGAGAATATCAATAACCATGGTCGGTAGAGGAAATATGTTTTAGCCGTATTTCCGTCATTATAATATTTTGTATGCTTTTCATTTGTATGATAAAAAAGAAAAATAAGCATGAATTTAAAACTGTTTTTAATTTATAAATTCAATCATTGAGAAATGAAGTGAGCCAAATATCAAAATGGTAAAATCTTTCTGTTGGAATTTTAACTACAATCACATCTTTATTTAGCATTTTTGTGGATTGCATATTTTTATTTTAGGGAGAAAACACCATTGGAACAGTGGCGGCCGGTTAATGTGGCATTCGATCAATGCACCCCTCGTATATGCAGGGGCGGTTATATTTCATGAAATAATATTCAACCATAACATTTATACCATTCACTCATTTTAAATTCTTCATGTATTTATTGTCTTTAATAAATATTTTAGAAAAAATATTTTATTTTATTTAAAATTTTATTTTATTGAATTTCAAATGAGGGAATGGTATAAATGTTATTTTTGAATATTATTTCATGAAATTAAGCCACCCCTGCATATACAAGGGGTTCATTGATCAAATGCCACATTGACCGGCCGCTACTGCATTGAAGTGTGTATTTTCACATTACTTTTACGATGTTTTAAGACATTTAGAATATACTAACGCATCTAAGTCATTTGTTCTTATAATACCAATTGGCTCACTTCACCTTTCAGGGATTTAATTGTTTTCTAGGTATCTAATGTTTTAAATTAAAATTCAACTGTGAAAGTAACATCAGTTGAATTTTAAAAATGGTATTATTACAAAAAGTGTTTTATTTTTTCAATAAAATTATAATGAACAAATAAACGTTGTAATTTAGGTTTTTTTAAGAATACATGAACGAATATATCTGAAGCCGTATGCGTGCACAACACACGTTACACAATGAAAAGGCATCAGCATCTCTGAATGCGCACAAGTATCCATATTGTTGTTCAGTATGTACCTATACTGATTGGTCTCGTGTTAACCAATCTTTTATTCCTTCCTACAAATCGAATCAATAGAGATTTAAATAACACGTTGTGTTGTTGATTTACTATATAAATTATTTTTTTCTCATGTTGTCATATATAGTGTCGTAGATACTTTACCGTTTCCGCATGGCTCAATAACAACTACTTTGCCAAACTGCTGTGATTCCAAGATTCTATTGCCAAGATTCGCCCCAACTGGAAATATTGTTTTTTTATAAACGTTTTCAATCGTAAATGATTTTTGACAAAGTACTTTTTTACATGTCTGAATAATCAGTTTTTCTTTACTTTTTATAATTGATAATGAAAAAATAAAGAAAACCAAGTTTCAATTAATGTTTTTAAGACTGCCACACAAAAATATAATGCTTAAAAAAACCTCCACCAATATGTCATTAAATTTAAAAACTGTATTAACGAATCGCTCGTACATGTCATATATATTCATACTAATTATTCAGCTCTAATGTTCATTGTGAAAAATATAAAGTGTGTTTTAATGATACAAAAGATTGGTGACTGCTCTAAATTATTAGACAATTTGAATACTATCTCACTTTATCTCAATTCATTTGATTAGCGGGTAAATGAGAGGGGGACTCTTTTTTCGCAGACGGATGTTTTGTTTCGTTTTAATATGCTCGAATATAAACAGGATGATTAATGATAATGTGGAACTTACATCAGCAAAAAATTGCGACTATTTATTAGCGCCTGAAAATCGCCACCTGTGGCAAAATTGCGTACACAATAAAATTAATGCTCTGGAAAAATCAAAGAAATCAAACAATAAATACGTTTGCATGCCAACTCGCTTTATATTGATTTAAAAATAGACGCCCATTATTTTATTTTATTCAGCTTGCTGAAACTTTCTCTCTCGGTCGAAATTTATGTCGTATTTCTTGGAATTAAAGCTGAAAGAAATTAAAAACCTACTTAGACATAAAGTAAATAAATTATCGCAAAAAATAAATGTCAGATATTTTTTAATATCCTTTTGATAAACCCGACGAGTTCAATTTATCAAATAAAAAGGACTCATTACCCGTTCCCAAGATTATTGTTATTAATTGTTAAATTAAAATATATACATATCAGTTGTGGAAAGGAAAAAGGACGTAACCCACACATATCAAATTTTACAGGAGGCGCTAAAAACGTGTTTTGATGATTTTGTGACATATGCAAAATATGAATTATACACAACCTTGAAGTGCACGGATACTTCTAAATTGGTGTTTAATTGACATAACCTAATATTAATTTAAGAAATTGTCTCGGAAAAACCTTTATTTCAGTGTTTTTTTTGGTTTTAATTTTTTACAATGTCATCTTTTTCAAACTGAAAAGCTAAATTTAGATACTTATTCGGCATTTTTAGCTTCCATCCATTTGATAGAATGTGTGTCAAGTTGTATTCATTGTAATGATCGAAAAAAAGCTGTTTTGGAAAATTGAGGGTTACGTCCTTTTTCCTTTCCACAGTCGATATATATTAAACGTTGATCTTACCAAAGTGAAAAGCAGATTAAGTGGCTGTCCATTTTGTGTATTGTTTTTGTGGTAGACATGAAAAGCGATTATTTTTACAATGTCTCATTTTATGAGCTAGAGTTGGTAGCATTTTGGATTCAGCCGAGGAGTCAATATTCTTGATACCTACAACCATTTATACTATCTTTTCTTTTATTTATAGGATTCTTATCACTTACGAACATAAAACTTAATAAATAAATATGAACAATAACATAGATAGACAAAGAGTTACTCGTCAACTAATTTATATTCGATTAATGACAATATTTTCATAAAGTCAATTGAGTCCTGACCAATATTTTTTTTATTTATTTTACCTACTGTTGTCAACATGATATTACATACATTATTTTTGTTGTTCATATTAATAAAGGATATTGACTTGTTACGGTATTTGGTTTATTATGATTATTTGGTTTGCTGTAAAAAAACTTTCTTTTTATTATATATATCATTGTATTGATTTGAGCTACAAGAAATAGAATAGAACATTGTTTATTTATGTAGATTTAACAACTGTAAAAAAATGTATAAATCAATATATATTATATTTTTAAGTGACCTTTCACTTCATCGATTACTAATATAGCCTTAGACTTGAATCATATTAATGAAGCTTGAAAGCTTATTAATTTACCTGGAAAGCGTCAAATTCAATTTAAAGTATGTACATAGTTTAATATAAACTGATCAGTGTGACTTTGATTTTAATTGACTAATTTCACAAAAATGAATAAATTATATTTCAAGTGAAAAGCTGTTCAATTATGTTGACGCGCATGGTGTTATCAAAGCTTTCGCTCGGTTTTAAATTAATAATTTCACTGATGACAATTTGTTACTTTTTTATAACGTTAGTTCCTGCCACTGACATTGTATTGAAATTTATTCATCTGGCAATCGATTCCAATTCAATCTAATTGTTTTGCATTGTTTTCACCGTCACAGTTAGTAAATTTATAATCTGCAAACATCAGTTAATGTATTTTGACACTGAAAATTCAATTGGCCACAGTATTGCAGAAAGCACTCATCCCACAACTTCGCAAACTGTAATAATACATAAGAAGTTTTACATGAACAAAATAATGTCAATTCTTAAGATACGAAATCCATATTATGGAATCAAATATAATTGAGATGTTAAGAAATGCTCTTGAAACAATGTTTCATATTATATTCTTCTGCAAGCACTTTCGGTCTGATGTTTTTATCCTGCTAGGGGTGGATTTATTTTATAATAATTGCTTCTAAATAGTAAATAATAGATTAGTTAGACATGATTGTACTCTTATAGATGCATACTATTTTCTCATATTTCAAAACAAAAATATAATCATAAAGGTTATTAAAGTATAAGATTAACAAACGACATTCAGTGATGCATCATGTATTAGTATGATTAATTTGGTTTTTTCTCAACAAAAAATATACTTTTTAAGATTATTTATTTTATAATTTATGTGACAATATATGTCGGATAAACTCAATCTTACCTACTCAATCTTTTAATATTGTAACTTCACAGTAACTGCAGTATCATTGAACATTTTTCAAAACTATGGTGCCTAGATTTTTTTAAATTGATGTAAATAGTAAATGATTAAAACTGTTTATGTTTTTAAACCTCTTCTCCATTATTTAAGATTAGTCATAACAGATTCTTTGATAATTTCTACTATTGATTCCGGTAAACAACCTTGACAAGTACGTGTACGCGTCGTCAATCTTTAGTCGTCACCTTTGTCAACCCTCGGGGTATTAAGAAATTATCGGTTAATAGTTAACGCTACTGATCAATTGGTATTTATCGATTTTTTTACCATACCAAAACAATAATTGGTGGAAAATTAGTTTCATAATATTATTATTTTAGAAATAATTGCTCGACTTACAAGAGAAGTCGCTCTGAACGAAAGGTCAACTTATTGATAAACTTAAATAGTGTGTTGTTGGCAAGATAAACAAATAATAACGTAAAAAACTGTGCAGTTTTTTTTCTCCATAGATTCATTTTTTCAACACCCCTCATTTCATTGAATATGTTTTTTTACATTATATGGCTATTGGGGTCCCCAATTCGGGATCCCGTCCAATTTTGTGATCTCGAAATCGCGGAATTGTGATTGTACGTATCCCAGGATTTCGGGATTGAGGATAGCAAGTGAAAACTGTGCTAAATCCCGTAAATGTTGCGAGTCATTGGCAGCTGAAAAAATCTAGGTTTTTGAAACCACCCAGCGGGAAAAATGTTTTGAAATAAGCCAGCGAGTTAAAAAAAAAATGAAGAGTCCATAAATTACCAAGTTTTTTAAATCTGCCGATGAGCTACATTTTTTCAAATAAGTTATGGACATTAAAAAAGGTGTTTCACCTTCTTGTGTAGATTATTTAAAAATCTGTCAATTTTTTACCTTTTTCCCAGTGATCAATCCAGGGATATCGAAAACACACATCCTAAATAATTGTGAATCTCCAAATTCTTCAAAAATCTCAAAAAATTGTGACACGATTTTATGGAGAGTGATCAATTCCGGGATCACAAAAAGGGCCCTGGATTTAATGCTCTTGTGGCTATGGATTTCTTTGAAAGCACCAAAGTTATACTTAATATATAATATTAATTATACTTCAACAAAAAAAAAAACGACTGTTTGAAAATGTGGTTCAGAAAAGAATGCTCTCTAGAACTCTATGCATATTTAGAGCGCTTAGGAAAGTGTTAAAACCAGGCTCTAACAACCGATTAGTTTTTACTTAGTTTTATTATTTCTTGCTAACCTATCCTTCTGTTTTAAACTGTAAAGAAATGTCGACATTATTCTTTCCCACCTAAATTTCACCTAGTGTTGGTTGTATTTCTTTATTATCACAATATTATTTTTTACTTTTTCGTTTTTACATTTCTCTGTTTTTGCGGATTCCCACGCAAAAGATGAATAGCAAACCCAGACAATTATTTACGTCAGACGATATTTTGTAGACGCCATTAATCACTCCCAAAGTGGAATTGAGTCCATTTATCTGCGTACAACATTTTATTTATGGTGTCGCGTTAGTGAAATCCCAGCGAAAGTGACACGACAGTAAAATTTTATTGATAAAGGAAATTATAACATTTATAAATAGTTACTTTTACCTGACGTTAAGTTATTAATAAATAGGATTGTTCGTTGGCAGCAATATTATAATAATATAGGTAGGAGTTATATATGTACGATGAATCATTGGTGCCACAATGGATTACGTAAATTAAAATAGGTATATTGTTTTGTCAAACATGTCAGCTGCCAAATTGAAATCTTTCTAATAAAGCATTTTCGCAGAAATTATTGAACTTTTTAGCAGACAGGGTAAGGGTAAAACAATACGGTTAGAAGATGATTAATAGCTTTTCAGTCGCTCTCTCTCTCTCTCTCTCTCTCTCTCTCTCTCTCTTAAAATTTATCTCATGAGCAGAATGTTTGATGATGTCGATGAGCGAAGTATGAACATTCGAATGGATAATACGAAAATATTGTTTTATAAATAATTACCGACATCTCTTGTAGATATTATTAATTTAAATATAATGCATAATAATATTACAATTCATTATTTTATATAAATTGTTTTTGTCGTTCATATGTACTACCTTAAACGTGTTTTATTTTAATAATAATTAAAAAAGATTATATATGTTTATTATGTTGTCAGTAGACACTAGTCTTTTGTGTATCTTTATTATAAAGTTTAATTTAATATTCATAGATGTCAATACACAGCAAATTAATTTATTTCCAACTTCTAAAAATTCACTTATGTACTCAAATAGTTTTTAATAATAATACGAAGAGATAACATCTAACTAGGCCAAATTTTATATTTTTATTTAATAATGAGTTCCAAAGTAAAACTTTTAAATAATGGATATTATTCCTATAAAACTGATGAAAATACTTCAAATAAAGGTGAGTTGAAAGCAATTTTTACACTAAAAATGTAAATGAAAATTAAAGAAATTCATTCCATCAATAAATTTATTTCTTACACATTTTGAACAGTTATATTGTATTATTTTATTGTTGAAATCTTATAATTATCTGCTTTTTATGTAGAGTTAATGATATTTTTACTACAAACATAATTCTCAGAATAGCAGCATAATGATTTAGGTACTGCTTTTGAAGATACCAATATTACCAATGCATATGAACAATGAATGAAGTGATAGATAATTAATGTTAGTTGATGGCAGAAATCCAATTAATAGTGTTGTCTTGAAGAAATGTTTATTTTAAAATTTATGAAATATCATTGATATGGGATTTTTTACAGTCAACTAAAATGTCTATATAGATTAGACATTTTTTAATTGAACGTGAACTAGTAGATAAATAAATACCCCAATCGTGAAACTTTATAAACATTATAGTTATAAATGTTATAATGCTAAAATTCTATCAACCAGCTCGCACTTTGGTAAACACTATGCCCCCAATTTTTATACATTTCTTATTCAAATTAAAAAAAAATAAACATACATTACATAATTATTATTTTCAATACATAATTTATACATCACATAAATCATTCCAAATAGTGATTTGATTTTCATTCGCAACTTAAACCGTGACGGGTCTTATTCGTCCGCCATCTGCTGTGTAATGGTTCTGGGCCATGATTTAACGAATGGTGTGGAAGTAGATCTCAGAATTACAATAATTGAAGACAAAAAACCCGTATCTTAAGAACCAGCGCTCCGAGCCAAAATTATCAGGTGCGAACCCATAGCAGCACATTACTGGTTATAATCTAAAATATGCCATCATGCCAAAATTGAAAGCCAAAGTGAAAAAATTGTTTGTCAGAAAATTTATATTTAATATTCCAACTGCAGAATAACATAATTATTATTAGACTAACAGCTCTAATTTGTCTTAACCCATTTAATAGAAAATTTAAATTCTAACAGTGATACAAGGAACCATTATTGTTCCTTTTCTACCAATTGTTTTTTCGGGTAAATTAGTTATTATGTATATAATATAAAATTACAAATTAGCAGCTGTGAGACTCTGGAATTTATGTATTTCGCGATGAAACATTCTTTAATATATGAATATGGGTGAATAATTGTTGGAATTAATGAACAAAATGCACGTAAAAATGAACTAACTGACTGGTATCTTTCAGTTTTTACATATAGAAGAGCTCATGCTATTTATTCTCATGTATTTTGATGTTTTTTGGTTGATTTCTATTTTTTTTCCTCTCCTTTCTCTTTTTAATCAGGGATGAGATTAATCTTGAGGTCTAAGTTTAGTGTCGTGTTACACGTATACCAGCGAGTAGTGGTGGCTGGTGAATGTAGCATTGGATCAATGTACCCCTTGTATATGCAGGGGCGGTTTTATTTCATGAAATAATATTCAAACATAGCATTTATACCATTTACTCATTTTAAATTCTTCATGTATTTATTGTCAATCCGGATGCATTTGATGTTATCGGTATGTCAATTTGGTCTGTGGCTGAAGGTTATCTTTTTTCTGGGAGTAATTTAATACTGTACGTTGGGTCTATGGCGCATTTGTTAGCGGTGTTGGCTTCTGTATCGGATTTCACTGGTTTGAGTCCTAGTACAAGCAGCATTTTCTCGATCGATTTATTGATTTCTATTTGAAGGCATGGATGTTTGTGTTGTCTGAAAAATCTCTACCATTCTTCAGATCCTTTAATAACTGGGTGTAGTGAAAACGATTAGTTAACCACTAGTCTTGTACAACGTTCCCTCTAAGCAGTTGGGAAGCCCCCGCGCACTCATTCTGGGTTGGCGCGCATTACAAGACAGTTAGTTATTCAATTAATATTTGATCGGTCCGCGCAGCCTTTGAAATTTCCGCTCAGCTAACGTCTTGTCTTAGAGCATTGGTCTTGTCCTAGTCTTATCTTTCTATCCTTACTACTCTCATTGAAAAAGAGAGGTTGAGAGACTGAGTAACAAACAGTTCTCGTAGAAAAACTTCTGCTGAGGCACCTCCATTAGAAGGTCACATGCTCTACATTGGGAGTGGACATGGAATAATAATATATAAAAAAGTAAATTGCGTGACGATCGTCTTTGAGCCTGGTATGTTGTCTGATATTAGAATATGATGGGTGTAAAGGTTGTATAGCAGGTGCAATAAAGTAGATCCTGCAGTATACGTGCAGTTGGCGTGTGTGCTGTTGATTTTAGCGCGGAAATATCCATCTGTTAAGAATGAGCTCAGGAATCCAAGCATTGGTTTTCGAGGCCGGCCTCGGAAAGTTTGACTATCATACCTTCGATCCACACCTTGTTGATAGCTTTGGCTATTTTAAGAAGCAAGTCGGTAGTGACACGTCTGCGGTTGAAGCCTTCTGTGATGAATTCCACTACTCTGAGTAGTTGGAGGTTGATGGAATGTTTACTCCTGAATCCGTGTTGCTCATCATAAAAACTCTTTTCAGTAGCTTGCCCATCTGTGGGAGCAAGCTTATGGGTCTGTGGCTCGAGGATGAGACTACGCCGATTGATGACTATGAGTTTAATGTACTCCAGTATTGGGATGCAAATTTCCTAACATCTTTGTGATTGATTCCATAGTTGTCATGCAATGCCAGCTCTCTTTATTTTTAAGGAGCTCAAGAAAAGTACAAATATCTGGATAGATCAAACAAACTTAATTGCTAAAAAAATGTATTTGCAATTAGAGACATGCTCGGTCAAATGATCGGCCGAGAAAGCTCGACCACGTATTCTGTTGATCTAAAAAAAGGCTTTAGTTTACTAATTCTTCTGCCTTGTAAAAAGTCTAATAAGTCTTTACAAAAATCATTTTTTCTTCATTTAATAAAAAAGCTTGCTGATTTGTAAATACGTTATTAACCTTTTCACCGCGTATGACATCTATGCATGTCCTAGCGAACATGCCCTCAGCGCGTGTGACACGTATAGATGTCATGGAAATTTCAAACCCTATATAAGAGCTATCTATTGTGTTAAAATTGTACAACTTGGTTGAAAATATTACTTAATGTATATTTTACCAAATTCAATAGATGGCATTAGTCAAAAAAGATTCAATAAAGGCTAAAATAATTTATTTCTTTTACACGCCGTGAACATATGTCACGAATGCAAGATTTTGGATAATGTAAATGAGCGATTAAGTGCGGGTGAAATTGAAATTGTTCCGAGAATTTAATGTTATAAGCATGGTATGGTGGTGGCGCAGTGTTCTCGGTCGCGCGTGGCGGTATTTTGCAATATGGCGACGTCACGCCGTAGTTGTATGAAGAATGATTATTGTTGAATTAAACTAAAAATACAAGAAATATATTGTATTTTATTATTGAAAAAGTTACTTTGGGTGGCAATCAACATATTTGATTAGTTGAAAAAATATTACAACCTATATTTATAGTCGAAAATGCGATAATAAAATTCGCAAAAAAGCAGCCGCGTACAGGGCACGTTCGCTAAAAGTGACGCGGGCAAAGGGTTAATAACTAGCCGCAATATTAAATTGAAAATTTATTTGTTACACAAAAAACAAAAGTGAGTTAATTTTTCTAAACAGTATTTTTTATTAAGACCATAAAAATAATGTTTCTTTTTTAAGTTTATTTGTCAAACAAATCATTTTACCTTATGTTGAAAGTTTTACCTTTTTTCCATTTCGAATTTGTTAAAAAACTCCTTGAAAAAAAAATGCTTCTTGTAAAAAATCGTCATTTTATACCACCTATCGTCTTTGTGCTTATTGTAACTAATAGTTTTCCTCTTATTTTGAAGTTAATGATTTATGACAAAAAAGTGAAAAAGGATGGAAACCGGGATAAGTCCAAAGTGTATAGTAGTCTATGGCCCATAGACTAACAGATTCTACTTCCCTGATATTTTATTATTGTTTGATGTTAACGCAACGTCAGTTAAAGAGGTTAAGAGACTCATTATTAGTCGAAGTAGGATTAAGTATTAATATAAAAATAAATTTGTAGACCAACTTCCCAATATTTAAATGTAAGCAAAGAAATGGAATCAGTTTTTAAATTTTTGATAACGCCTAGCTTCCGGGGGCGTTAATCCGCTGTGATGATATTGTCAGCTGATAGTTTGTTGTCGTTACGTCAAATTATTCAATAAAATAAATAAATTATCTGTGTAACGTAATATTTTTATTGTAATCGTTATCTAAATACAGGAAAATTCGTTCCAGTAAAGATTGGATTTTACATTTATTCGAGACTTAGCTACGTTGAGTGAATGTTTTGCCTTTAGTTTTGACGAATTGGTAAAAGTAGAGTATAGCTCGTCATGGATTATTACGGCGAAAAACTTCACAAACTAAGCTTAAAACAACGCCACGATTTAAAATTATTTTTTGAGAGCTTTATAATCGCGTTAAAACCACACATTATTACGAAGAACACTGATAAATTATGCGAAATACGAAATATTTTTCAGTACATAGCCTCTGTTTTCCATTATGGCGGCGCCGCGCGGCGCCGCCATAATGGAAAACAGAGGCTATGTACTGAAAAATATTTCGTATTTCGCATAATTTATCAGTGTTCTTCGTAATAATGTGTGGTTTTAACGCGATTATAAAGCTCTCAAAAAATAACTTTAAATCGTGGCGTTGTTTTTAGTTTAGTTTGTGAAGTTTATCGGCGCAATAATACATGACGAGCTATACTCTATAATTACCAGCGATCCATTTTCATGTGATTTGAATGTGTATTAACGCCTCGTTTCCTAAAATTTTTCGTTAATTATATATGTAGGTATTTGCATCATAATTATTTGATGTTGAAATATTCAAAAGGGGACTGTGTCCGAGTGCTCGTACGCCGAATATTCTTTGGCTTATTGTGTTTCAATTGTCGTCACAAAATGTTTCAAAATTATTTTGATGATTAGTCACTATACTCATTGCCATTTATCTTTTTGATATATATTTTACAATAATGCACAATGTATACTGACTGACTCTTATCTGTTAAATATTCCCAGATATCTAACGATTTTATTTTGTGCAGAGGGTTTTTTAACAGTACAGTGTTGAATATAATACTACAGAAAGTGAAATGAGTGAAATTATTGGAAAGAATTGGTGTTAATGTAAACCTTGCCATCTTAAATTTTCACAATGTCTGGGTTGGATCCCCTCACTTCAGGGAGTATAAACAATGAAGATCCTGCTCCCAAAGGAAGTTTTTTCAGAAGTATAGGAGATCTATTTAAATGCAGTGGGAGGCGAATATCTGCACCAAGGAATGTTGATGGAGGTAGGCACATGTTCAATAAAGATTGATTTGTGAATCATAGTAACATTGAAAATGTTTCAGTGGTTTCAATTATCTAAAATCGCCATTCATACAGATGTTACTAGTACAATACTGGTTTCTTGGAAATTGGTCTGGTGAGACCAGTACAACTTAGGGTTACAATCGATGCTGAAAAGAGTTAGCTTCGCGGAAAATTCAAAGTCTGCGCAGACCAATCTAAAAAATGCGCGGCATAATTTGTCATATTTGATAAAAAAAAAAATAGTATTTTTCGTGTTTTTATTTGCATAATAAATAACATTGTCATTTAATAATTATAAAATATATTTTTTTGATAATTGAATTAAATATTAAATAAGAAATTGCGGGACTCGTTGTATTATTTTATATACAATAAAATCAAGCATAAACTAAGAAAACAATTAGAATCAAATAATCAGTCGCTAATAAATTTATTAACATATTTACAAAAATTCTAGCTTCTTACATTGCTCTGCTCAATTTTTATCAACTAGGGTTAAACCAATTATATATATATTATTTGAACAGTTGTATTGGAGTGTGCGCCAACCCGGAATGAGTGTGCAGAGGCTTTCAAACTGCTGCGTGGACGCTGGTTACAATTTCAAAAATTATTAATTTATCTAACGTTCGAGTACATTATTGCATCTGTGTCTAAAGTGAGACAGGGAAAAGAATATAGGGGAAGACCTCATGCTAGTCCTTACTCTGGGGTCATCCGGTTCACTCTTTCATTTCATTACAATAATGTGTAAAGTTTTTTAAGATACCCATGGTGTCAAATCCATACTCCTTTATTTCATTATTTCATTTTCATATCAGTATACAGTACGAAAATATCTAGAACGAGGAATTACTATTTTTAATTATGCTGCGTAATTATGTTGTATTTTTATATCATATCAAAGCACTGCACCTAGTTATATAATAATAATTGATGATTTTATAAGCATTTAGTATTGAATATTCATTATCTCGACCTATATGAGTTTCTAAGCTGCGTGAATCTAAAAACAGTTTTCTGTTTTCCACTTTAAGCTATATTCTCACAACTATAGCTGGAAAGAAACTTTTACAGAGATAACACACAACCTTCGTTGGGTTTGTTTCGAGATTCTGCTATGATAACTGCAACTGATAAAAATAACAATTACAAATATGTGGTAGAATACTAACGTAATGTTATTTATTGAATGTAAAATAACACAGTATCAAATTAGTTCAATAATTATCAATAAACCACCCGATTCAAATGCATGACTCACCACCATTCCTATTATGTTTGAAAGTGCTTGTGGGCTGAATGAACTTTTTCAATTGACATCAAGTTGTTCTGAAGTAGTGCAGACATCCAACGAGAGATCTTAGAAACTTCAATTGATTATATTAGAGCGAAACTTTCCACAGGCCACTGTGTAAAAAAGATGCAGCAAACACAGAATAATGTAAGACATGCAGTGGCGTAGCAAGGGGGATGCGGCAGGGGCGGCACATTTTTGGATGCGGCATTTTCAATATTAAATGCAATATTTTTCGATAAATTATATTTAAACATAAAAGCGTTAAGCCACCTGTATTCAAAACTCCTAGTTCATAGATAAAAAATATTGGAAATGATTTGAAAACAAAATTGGAGAACATATTAGGGGCGGCAAATTCAAGGATCGCCCCGGTCAGCAGGACTCCTTCCTACACCACTGAAGACGTGTTCCATTAGTTAAACAATCTGCATACGATTTATATATAAAAACATTCATTTTAATTATATTATTTACTTGTAACATTTATATATTATTATCAGTTTCATTTATTTATTGTTGTTTTCTGACAATGAATAGATAAGACATCCTTTTTGATGCTTTTTGTATACAAAATAATTTACATATTTTCTTATACAGAATCCGTTATTTTCCTGTAATACCTTCCGATTAGTAATCTCCGTATGTCAATAGCATAATTGTTCCTGAACACTGATTCTCGAAAATATTTTGTATATTATGACAAAAAAATCCATAGTAATTGTTTTTATTGTTTATCAATAGTATTCCGTTGTGCTAATTTTCGATAATGCATATTGATGAGTGTACTCTCTCTTCCTTGAATGAGGGTTCACTTAAAAGATAACTCATTAATGAAAAGATAATTCAAAATGTTGTCACCGATCTCATTGTATTCCGTTGTATGTCTTCCTTTGTCTACAGTTTTGAATATTGATTTTGAAAACTTTTGACCTTGTTGTTAAATTATTCTACATAATAAGAATTTACTTAAGGAAAGTATTATAATTTAATGATTTTAGGTTTCAACTGGGCTAAAAATTGATTATGGATTTTTTTACATTTTATGTCAAATATCGCAAACTAATAAAACAATGAATTTAATATCAATATCTTTCTAACTAACAGTTATTTCAATTTCTCTTTGCCACAATGGTATTAGAGGAAGTAACCTTGACCATGGTTATCAATTTCATTTTGTTCTCATAGAATCCTTTTTTTAAAACAATTGTTTCTGTGTATAAGATTCGAACATCAGCAGATACTCCTCTTTACAATGAAATGTCAAAAAATTTATCGGTAACTGTAACATCAGAATCATGGATGACAATGGAATTCCACAAAACAATTGTCGAAACGAGACTCAATTTAAATGCATTAAAAAATTATTATACCAAATACAAATTATTTGTTATAACTATTGAAACAATCCGCCTAGAGTCCATGAATGATAACTTGCTAAAGATTGTATGCTATCGAGGCGACAAACAGTTCAACAGAAGTATCCAACCGGGGGACTCTAACCCAATCCTAAATTAAATGGCTATTTGTTTAGATTTTTTGTTACTGGTTCCCTCCTAATGTTAAGTATATAGAATCCTAACGGGGCTTTCTTCAACGAAAGGTGTTCAGCAAAAAATGCTCATTACTCAGTTGCTTTACCTCTCTTTTTAGAATAGATGACCATAATAATATCATAAATATCCAAAACGATAACGAAAGTGTCAACTGAAGTATTATTGAAGCATTTTATGGAAAAAATTTGGTAAATGGCCATTGAATGTACAATCAGAAATAACAATAAATGTGGGAAATCAAGCCAAAATGTTTTGACTACACATGATAAATCAGATGTCAATAATTAATTTCTTTTTTTATTTGAGAATTTGTTAATGTCAATTTACCAATAGTATTTAAAATGTTATTATCCTCTGTACAATAATTTTTCACAGATATGTTTAAACAGGTCATTTGAATATAGGTTATCATAAATTGTCAACACTTCATTAATTTTACTGTCTTTGTTTCTATGATAAGATTCCATTACTCCATATTTGCTGGATACAATTTATTTTAATTGACATCTTCAAAATACAACAATTTTATTTAACATTTGCGGTTGGAAAAACACGTGAACATCAGTATTTCATATTTTATGGGTAATGAAGTTTATTAGAGCAGAAGAAGACATCGGCCTTATGCCAAGTGGTCAACATCGTCATCTTTGGTTGTGATGTCCATGGATTTGTATAGATGCTTACATCTATCTGACCCTTAAAAAGTTGCATAGCGAGAGCGATTAGATAACTACTAGTCCTGTTCTAGACCTATCCTTCTGTCTTTGCTATCTACAAAAATGAGAGGTAGAGCTGTTCCTGAAATCTGTAATGAAAAATTGAGACGTCTAAACATTATTTTTTACCTACAGCCCATGTTTCACCAGCATTTTATACTAAAGAAACAAAATATTTACTGAACACTTGAGACTTCTGATATATGAGCTGTCAGTTTTGAAAAATCCGTTTTGTTTAACTGCTGAATGATTGTTGTATGTAAGAATTGTACTTATCCTTGGTTGAACATTTAAATAAGTTTAAATTTTTACAGGGTATGTCGAGTTTGGTGATATTACCTGCGAGATGGCATCGCAGCAGAACAAAGTGGGAACCTTCGCTGGAGTCTTCTGTCCTGTTGTCCTTTCCATGTTCAGTGCTCTCGTTTTCATCAGAATGGGTGAGAAATCTTTTTTTATTTTACATTTATTTAGTATAACCCTTTCCTGATGGAGAGCCGCATTCCAGAAACTTCAGTTAGATGTACATCTTTTGAGAATGCATGCATTGAGATGTTCATTATTTTGTAAATGAACTAAAACAATGAGATTAAAAAAAAAAAATTAGTCATCTACTGTTTACTTCCGCTTTGTTTGATTTCTCAGTCGAGTGCTTGAATTCTCGACTTAATTTTTTAATAATTTTATGAATTTGTAACAAAAATAATTGTTTTCATCTATTACAACTCATCTAATGTATTCCTATTAATGGAAGTACAGAATGCAGCTGGGTAACTAATTTCTAGTGCGTCTGTAACCCCACCTTAATATTCTTACTCGGTTAACTTACAACATGTTCTCGCTAAATACCTTCTTCTTTTCCACTGGGAAAAATGGTTTTTTTTTACACAGTGCATTCAAACTAAACATACCTTATTTATGTAAACAGGTGGGTCAAGGTCATTAAAAAAAAATATATATTTTAATATGATAATATTGTGTCGAATATTAAAAATATCTTCAAATATTCAACATGTAATAAAACTTCATATACGTGTTATTATTAAGATATTTTAGTTTAGTTTTAGTCAATAAAAAAGAAATAATATAAATAGTCCTTTTATTGCAGAGCCACAAAACGGGATTTACACTACCACACTCAATATTTCAAGAATGAATAAATTATAAAATGGAAATGATCAAAATTGTATTTAGTTTTCAAATAAGAATAAATATATGCCTACAGTGTGGACACAGACAGGATTAAAAGTAATGCAAGATACTATGTAATTTGTGACAGTTGTCTGAATTTTGTGTTTTGTTTCAGGATTCATAATTGGAAATGCAGGACTTCTAGTGACTTTGATGCAGTTTGGAATTTCATATGTTATTCTTATTTTCACCGTTTGTTCCGTGTGTGCCATTTCCACTAATGGCGCTATTGAAGGAGGAGGTGTTTACTGTATCCTTTCTAGGCAATACTTTCTTATACATCTCTCATATTCATCTTTTACCGGCTATTTCTTAAAAATTCGTAGCTAAGCGAGTGAAAATTGATTTGCTGTTATGTAATACTAGACGCTTGCCCTTTAAAGTTTACTGAATCACTAGAAATGTAATGTTAAATTTTAAGCAGTTATTAGCAGCAAAATTTTGATCTCAAAGAGTATGTGTTTTGTGATATATAGTAAAAAATATTTTGTTTTATTATAAAAATACAATGTTTTACTTATCATTGTTATTCATATAATAGAAAATAGATAGACATATGTTAGAAAAATGAGATAATATCCAATTCCTTTTCCGGGTAGATTGGGTTTAGTAATGGAGATCCATACACATACATGATCATGTAAAAAATTAATTAACATAATATACATATCATAAATCAAAACTAAATTATAAAATATTGTGTGAGTAAATATTTAGAACGTGTACTGATTAAATTTTCACAATAAATACTTAATATGTATACAATTCACACCTTCCAACGTTCTTATGGATGAATTTGATTAATCTCGCATGGACTTGAAGTCTATTCTGGCTTCTCTGATTAAACACGACATTGCTTGTCTTCACAGTAAACGTTGTGATACTTTTTATGTTTTGATCACATCTTTTCAGGTCCCTGTAATACTATATAAAGTCTTGCATTTTGAAATTTTTGAGTACGGTCAAGATTAAATTTGTTTGCCTGAAAATAATTTCCCAGCTGCGGTTGACTTTTTAGTCCTTTTTGTCACTTAAATTTAAGTTTCATACAAACTAAATTTATAGCGAATTACTCATAAATACAATAAAAACAACTAATGTTCTGCTTGTGAAGATTGTTATTAATTATATATTAGATCCACTAAAGATACTTTTACCTGGTCTCCCTTGACGTAGTGTTAAAATTGTTGAACTGTAGTATTTTCCTTGATTATCGATTTGGTTAGTCATGATAAGCAGATCTTTAGGCCCTGAATTTGGTGGGGCGATCGGAACTCTTTTCTTCTTTGCCAACATCGTATCCAGTGCCCTTTGCTTTTCTGCTTGCACGGAGGGACTGATAGAAAACTTTGGTCCATCAGGTAATACATTATACGTTATTTTCTTTCTAATCATCTATGGGTATATTTGCATCGCTCAATTTAGAATAGTTAATTTGTCTTAAAAAACTTTTACTTTTAGAGAGATTTTTATTCATATAAGATTGTTGTTATTTAATATCTACAGATATATTTAACGATATTACATGTAAAATTACAATTTGATTCTTCCGTTAAGTAACATATAAAATGAAACGTCAATTATCAAAATGTATGCGTTATTAGGTTACCTGATCAGTGAAGGAGCATGGCGTTTAGCCGGTGGACGCTGGTGGCGTGCTCTTTATGGATCCGGACTCGCGGTCTTAGCTTTGGGAATAAGTTTAGCCGGAGCTCGATACTTTGCCCGAGCCAGTTTAGCTATTTGGTTCGCTGTGTCAGTCAGCCTCGCCAGTGTAATGATTAGCTTCTTGCTTCCTGGAGAAAAACAGGTAACGTTGCAAATATCCATTTTGATAATAAATTGTAACGATTGGTTTTTATTTGTGAATATTTCGTTTTTGTAAAAACATGACATTAGTGATTATTAAATACAGTTGCTTCAAAAACATACAGCAACTCCGTACTCTGTACGAAAGCATGTGGTAGGAACACACCGCATTCTTATTTAGTTTTTCATGTGAATTTGAATTACGAAAAATGTTTTAAATCCATTCAGTTGCTGAAAAATTTATGTTGAATAATTATCACATTACTGTATTTTCAGATATTAATACCCGAATCGAACACATTAGTCAATATAACATTTGCCAACTATACTGGACTCACTTCGGAAACATTGATATCGAACCTTTGGCCAGACTACGGCCGAGATTACAGCAGCGATGGACAAGTTGTGGACTTTGCTACTGTTTTTGGTGTCCTGTTCTCGGGAGTCACCGGTGTTATGGCTGGAGCTAATATGAGCGGTAAGATTTTAAAAATTTAGACACCTGTGAAAATTTTTGGGTATTGCATTTTGAATAATCTTTAATAATGATATCCTACAGGGGAACTTCGCAGTCCCGGACGTAGTATTCCTCGAGGAACTTTAGCAGCCTTGGTCTTCACTGGCCTCACTTATTTGGGATTGACCCTCTTCACGGCGGCGTCGTGCTCTCGTTTCTTGCTGCAGAACAACTACATTTATATGCTTCCCATTAATTTTTGGCCGCCTTTCGTCACAGTAGGTCAGTATCTCACTTTTATCACTTTGGTTTGCTTTATCACATTAATAGTATTTGCAATGACCAGTTCATTCATTTAATTATCGTCAGGTGTGCTATTGGCAAAACTTTGTATCTGCATTTTTTGATTTATGTAAATATCTTTGGTTCATAGAATGTGAATATTTTTAGGCGTATTGACTGCGACATTTTCAGCCGGTCTATCAAACATGATCGGGGCTTCGAGGGTTTTGGAAGCACTTGTTAAAGATAATCTTTTCGGTGAGTTATTATTTCAATTCTATAAAATTATGAAAACGAGCATTTAAAGTATTTAGAATGCTAAATTTTTTATCTTATCAATATATCATTAATTTATTCGTATATATTTTACAAAATAGTGTTGTCCCTGTTTTGTATGTTATTGGAATAGTCATTGCATCAATAGATTCTGAGAAGTTCTGTGCTCCTTTATTTTTTTATTGGAAAATGGAAGAAGTTAGCATGGGCTGTGGAGTTTTCATTTGTCACAGTGCTAAAATTTTCATAGATAAATGAGGCTATTATATGCAAACCCAACTCATTAAAAAAATAGTGAATAAAAAAAACTTGAAAGTATTTGTAAAAAGCAGTCACAAACCTGGCTTGATAACATACAAAATATCATTCCAAAGTAATATAAAACTAAATATTCTTTTAAAACATATATTGTTTTACAAGATGAAATTCAAGTTTCAGTCTTCAACCATTTTAGAACGAACCGGGTTTGCTAATGAAAGCCTCAAATAACATAAGAATTTGTAAAATTGTATGATATTTAGTACTTATACACACCATTGGTTATACATTTTCCTGCAATAAAAAAAAAGTTTGACATTTACATTCAACTGAGCATAGACAGTATCAATTCATTTACTTTCAAAAGAGGACTCCCGCAGTAAAACATACTAATCTCTCAAATATTAATTGATTTTAACTAAGTAAATTTAAAATTGGCCTGATAAAATAAATGAAATAACTATTACAATGCAGGAGCATTACTACGTTGGTGCACTCGTCCAGCGATCTGTGTGCTGGTTTCATGGTTTGGAGTACAGGCTGCTCTGTTGGGAGGCTCCCTGACGGCGATTGCACGAGCAAACTGTGCTCTGTTCTTACTCAGTTACCTCGCCGTCAACCTTGCCTGCCTCGCTCTGGAGTTGGCTGGAGCACCAAACTTCAGGTATTTACATTCTATCTTTATTTGAAATACGATGTACTAAGTCTGGTTTGATCCGCAGTTTTACACATAGCTCTTACAGAATTCCATCTCTAATGAAAATAAAAAAAAAACTGCTGTCTCTTGTACAGTTTTATTTGAATTCATGGTTTTTTTCTTACTACTTTTGTGCCTTTGAAAGAAAACATAGTTCTTCTAGCAAAAATCTTGTTTGTTTTCAATCATATTTTAAAACATTAGTCTGGGTAAGTAATTTTCTTAATAAATTTGTCTAAAAAAAATAATCATACCGAATAACGGTAGTTGCGGTGTTCACAGCCTTCAATCCCAGTACGAATACTTTTTTAATTTTTTTTTTCAATTGACCAACTCGTACACTGAGCATGCCAACATTGATGCTTCACTAACAATTTCTGATTTATTATGGTCCCTTTTTATTTAGATATACATTGATACGCACCAGAAACAACTTAAATCTAAGAATTTCTTAGCACTGATCCGATGTTAGTGTTATTTTAGTGGATTTCCAACAGTGCTACATTTAATTATAACTATTTAAGATGTGTCCGTACCATATACGGTGAGAGCGTCTCAAGTGAAACACTATGTCCGTAACATATACGAGCATAGCAGTCAATGTGTTAATAGATTTGTGTTTGAATTCATTTCCACTCATCTGATTCTTTAAAACAGGCATAGCCAGAGCAATTATTTAACTGCTAGTCCTGTTTTGGCTCCATCCTTCTATCTCTCTCTATCCATAAAGGAGAGCTTGAGCGACTGAATAACAAGCACGCTTTTCAAAAAACTTCTTTTAAGATAAACACTCCAAAATAGAGAGAGGACGTCGTGGTTTAAAAAAAATGATTTACATGTATTCATTTTAACAAAATTATTGAAGTTGTATCATTTTGATTAAGTTTTAAATTCCATTGCCAGCATTAAAAACTGTTTTGTATCGTAATTTGTTAAGGCCTTCGTTCAAATGGTTCTCCTGGCAATCGGCGTTATGCGGTTTGTGTGGTGCACTAGCCATGATGTTCGTGGCTGCATCTGCTCTAGCGGGGGCTGCGCTTATATTGTGCCTTATTTTAGTCATTGGGCTGCATCTGGCTTCACCTGCAGCTGCAGCACAACCGTGGGGATCAATATCGCAAGCCCTTATTTTCCACCAGGTATTATTTTATTGATTACACGATATGAAATTAACATCTACGAATAATTGATGTATACACTTCCTTCACAAATGAATTGATATAAATATTTTTATTTGAAGGTTCGAAAATATTTACTGCTGTTGGACACTCGCAAGGAGCACGTGAAATATTGGCGACCGCAGATTTTACTTTTAGTCGGTTCGGCAAGAGGGGCTCCCCCTTTAGCCAGCTTCGCCAATCATCTCAAGAAAGGAGGACTCTTAGTACTCGGCCATGTAAGCTCTGCTGACCCACCCGTGCCACTACCTCATAAACCTTGGCTGCAGCTAGTCGATCATCTCCGGGTGCGTCATCATTTTATCTAATTATTTATTATCTATTGGGCTGCGTCGTCGTTCAACTGTTATGACTTTATTTTGTCTTTCAAAACCGTGATGCTGTAAATTTTACACTTCAATGTAGACAAACAACATTTTGAATCGATAAATAAAATATTTCTTATATATTCTATAGTGAGAGACATGACTGTTTCCTATGTACTATAACATGTGCTGTAGTTGTAAAATTTACAGTTGGTATGGGGTGAAGTAGTACTCTGTGCGATATTGTATACACTATATTTTAGAACAACATTTTAAGAATTCGTTTGTAAGCAATCAAGTACTATTTTTTAGACCAATAATTATTTTCAGATAAAAGCATTTGTTGAGCTGTGCTTAGCAGATTCGGTGAGATCTGGCGCACGCCAATTAGCTCATTTGAGTGGATTAGGAGCTATGAAACCGAACACGCTCATGTTAGGATTTCACGGAGACAACCCTCTTACGGATTTTCTATCCAGGTATACATAGTTTTTTAGTAAATCTGAGAAAATTTCTGTCAACCAAATCTGTGTCTGAAAAAGCGTTGTTTTTTTATTTCTAGGGAAGATTCTCCGTTTCACAGTGCATCTTTGGAAGCATCTTTTCCTCCGCTCGAGAGACATCTCTCCGGTCCGGCGGAGTTTGTTTCTCTGCTCGCTGATATCATTGCGATGGAGAAGAATCTTTGTCTGTGCCGACACTTTCACAACCTTGACATGAATCAAGTCATAAAGTAAGTAAATGAACTCAATAAAAATTATGCAAAAGTGAATTACAACAAATTTTTGCATTTCTTTTACTGTGAATTTACATATCAATGTGTTGCAATATATGATGTAGATTAATCTCCTTCAATAAATATAATGAGTAATATTTTTCAAAATGTAATCTCAGTCTACAGTTCTTTGTTAAATATATTTTATAAATTACAGATTGATTAATTTAAGAATCTCCATAATTTTATCAAAGCTGTCAATATTATTTGATATTTCTCAATTGTAAATTATTTTCCAGATGATGAATAATAAACACAATAAACAATAGATGCTTTTATTAGTACACCATTCAGTTATGTAATTTTGTACCGCAGAAAAATAATTCATATTATACAATATCAGTAATGGAAACTACCGAGCAAGAATAATTTCACGCTATATCCAACCGTTGAACTAAATCTTCATTAGACAATTATAATCATACAAATTTAAACTAGATAACATTATCCATACGAGGATTATGCTTTTAATACTTGTTTTCATTGAAATGACAGTGCTGAGTTTCTCAAGTTTTTAAAAACTGTAATTGTGTCATCTTTTCTAGGACATCAAATCTGAAGTATATCGACATTTGGCTGTCAGATTTTGCCAGCCCTTCCAGTGGCGACCCGTTTTCAGTATCGGGACTTTTCGTTCTGCAGTTGGCTTGCATCCTCAACACGCAAGCCAGTTGGCGAAGGCTCAAGCTGAGGGTCATGCTCACTGATACGGCTGACATTGCTCCGACTGGATCCTCCAGCTTTCTATTTAACCAAGGTCCATCAAGAATTTTTAAAATTCTTACTGCACTTTTTTTGTAAATAATTATCTCGTTTGAAAATATTGTACTACCATTATAATGCCAACAAAAAAAACAACTTAAACCACTGCTTCCCAACCTGGGGTCTGCGAAAATTTTCATTCTTTCAATATTCTTTGTGATAAAATATGAACATGTGAAATAAAAAAAAATTCGGGGGTCCGCAGATTATTGTTTTCAGATTTAGGGGTCCGTGGCATGAAGAAGGTTGGGAAGCACTGACCTAAACTACTGAAATGTTTATTATTTTTCTCATTAATTATTATAGTTGCAATGTTTTACATCGAATTGCTACTTCCAGGGGGATCAGTGAACACTGTAAATTCCGTACACCGTGATAGTCTTTTAGAAGAAACACACGGAAGCGGAAATGTGAGCGGCTGTACGAGCGAGACGGAGGCAGCTGTCGCACGTCTCGCTTCATCTGTGAGACCTGCACAAATAAGACTGTCTGAGTTACTCAAATTGCTTAGAATACAAGCCACCGTACACAAGGTTCATATTTTTCTAAAAAAAAATTACTTAAACTCTACAAAAATCATATAAAAATTTGTTCAAATGTATAATAAATTTGGCTTTGTTATTATAGGTGGTGGAATGGACTGACAAAGTAGAAAGATTACGAGAAGATGGAATTCATCCAGAAGGATATCAATATTCCGGAGCGAGACGATATGATTTACCGCAGGCTTATATTAACGGGTAACGATTGATCTCTTCACAGCTCAGTAATTCCCAAAATAATAAAAATAAGATTGAAATGCCACATTGAGGCTTATCTTTTGTTTCATGTTCTCTTAAAATATATTTTGTTTTAATATGGGTTTTCATCATATAGCTGGCCATTCGAAACTCTGATGAACAAATAATATTGATTTTTTTAAAACATTGAATATATTTCTTCAAAATTTTTAAATATTGCTTTTATTTGCAGAAATGTTTTCATGGAATCGCAATTGACAGTTATTAATTTATTACAATTCTCTGTAAAGTTGCAGCATTGCGCTCTGAGCTGATATATTATATGAGCCCTTGAGAAGTGAAGTGAGCTATGTAGCAAAATTATACAACTTATGTATTGGTTTTTTAATTACAAGTACTTTAATTAGTGGGTTGTTTATTTTTAATTTTTCAATACTTTAAGTCACGTAGCGTAAGTCAATTTTTCATAAAATACCACTTCAATTCTCAGAGGCTCATATAATCATTTCTATCAAGTTTGTATTACATCAGCTAGATAATATTAAAATAAAATTGGTTTGCGTGGTTGAGTGGTCAACCGTATCATCTTCAGTTACCCTGCTCACGAGCTGGAATCGACTGGGATTCGATTTATGGATTTTTGCTCGAAGACAAGAATATCTGTGATGTCTGAAACTCTCTCTCACTTATCCTATCCTTTCTAATAGGATAATGTAAACTAGCCCCTCTGTAAGATAGATATTCGAAGGTTTAATACTTGAAGAATATTTTAGGAGTTGAGTATTCTGCCAACTATTCAGTGTTTTCTTTTTTCCCAGAGTAAACAACATGATCAAGAGCTATTCATCATCAGAAACAGCCGTTGTATTTATTTTCTTACCGCCACCCCCGCGGGAATCTGATAACTCAAATTCGAGATCGAGCTCCCTGTCTCCGTCTCAGTCGATTCTCAAAGACCCGTTCGGCTTGGCTCAAGCTTCGTCTGATCTGGTTTCCGATATGTCTGGACAAAAAATGAAAGCTGATTTTGCCGGTCAAAAGATCAGAAGCGATCACGTCATGGATTCCCAAGAGAAGGAAAGAATCCTTTTAGATGAGTGTCCAGAGAGAAAGCAGTATCTTTTACTCTTGAAAGGATTGACTGACGATCTTCCGCCGACTGTGATGGTGCACGGTCTCAAAGCGGTCACTTCTACACTATTGTAAATAATATGTACTAGCAAATTTTATTTGATGTCGATATATTTTATTTAAGGTTTGTTTTCAAATCTTAAGGTGCAAATTTTACTCGTGTAACATTTTTTAAGTCATCATCGGAAAATACTAAAAACTAGTTTCACATTTGATGCGATCTTATTCATTGATTTAATTATTCAAATGATTATAGAGAACAAAGTAGTTATGTGATGAGATAATATCTCTACACTGTTAATAACTTTATGCTATAATGCTGAGTTAACAACTTAAAATCAGGCCTTCTCCTCTTCTTTGTGTAAATATCAAGAAAATAAAAAATAAACGTAACTTGAATTTTTCTTTAGTTTTTAAAATTGAAAATTTTAGCACTAGACATAAATTATGATTGATCAGGCTCATCGGGAGTACAGGAGCCATGATAAATTGACCACTAGAAGATTTATAAAATCAAGTACACTGTGTCCACATCAGATATCTGTTTAAAAGACTTTTTTTTATCTTCGTGCGTTACTCGGGCGATGTGTGACTCGTTAAGTTTTTAACAACAAGATTCCTAACTGACAATTCGACTTACCTCTTATTTAATATTAAATTTTATTTGAAGTATTGATAATGTTTAACTATTAGAAAACATACACTTCAATCAGTTTTCATGTGAATAATTTGAGAAATTTAACTTCTGTAAACCGTTTGCCTTATTAATTTAATTGTTTGTTATGTAAGTTAATTATTTATAAAAAGAAAGTAAATGATTATAAATTGTGTTTGTCTTAATATTACAACATGTATATGCACAACCTCAATTTTTTTACGTAAAACAGTTAATTCCCCAATGACACCATACAATAATCTGTCAACGATAACACCATTTTACCTTTTATTTATTATTTAATTGAAAAAATTCTATTAACAATATCCTTAATAGGTGAAAAAACATCTGACAAAAATTGTAGTTTCATTCCGTTTAAGAAATCTAGTAAACTGGAATGCACGGTTTCATTCTAAATTTTGATTTTTACCGAATAAGTTGTCCAATTGAATCCGCTGTAGATATGTTATGATTGTTGACCAGAATAAAATTAATGTACGTCAGATGACTTAATGATGTAGCTGATATATTATAATAAGAAAAATGTTTTGAGAGACCATTAGTTTTGGCCTCATTTTAATTTAACATCAGCGTCATTGTGATTTATACTATTTTCCATTAGCAATAATTAGATGTTTTATTTTATAACTAACATAAACGTTAATATTTTATTTTTACCATTTATTAAGTATTAACGCTTTTTTATTATTTTTCATTTATATGAAAGAAATTAGCTAAAACCAAAATAATTGTTTTAGTTTTGTTTTTACAATTTTGGCAATGTCTTCGAATTTTTTAAAAATAATTTCAATATATTATATAAAAACATTGTTAACTAGACTGTATTTTTTTTAATTAAAAGACAATATGTTCTTCATTTGTGTAAAAGTGATACTAAGTGTGACACATTTTTCAAATATCAATAGAAGTCTTGATAGCGGTAATTTATACAAAAACGGCGGTTTCACCACTTCACTTCTTCAAATCCCTACCATTAAATATGGATGATTGTCAAATAATCAAAACATTCGTCACAATTTTAAATCAAGAATTATTTTCTACAAAGTATACGCTGAATCCGTTAAAAATATTTGTTAACGTTATACCCTTTCAAACTGACTTCCTGTAATATATCAATTTTCAGTCATGGACGTTTTCACGTATCAATGACACCCACCGTGAATAAAGTAGTAAATCTGGAGAGTTAGTCACTGCTTTATTCATTGTGAATGTTTGATATATCAAACTTCTATTGAATTAGGTATGTAACAAGTTTTTGGTCACAAAGATGCATTTAGCTCTTTGTGTCCACAATATTTGTCGGAGTGTTTTTTTTAACCTTTTAGCCGCCAACGTCGAAGTATTCAATCTACGGCTGTACGCCAGCGATTTTAGAGAAAAAAGAAATTGCATAAAAAGTGATTTAACTTACATAATTTACAGTTTGAAGATGTTTTCGTGTGTCCTGGCACATGTTTGTACAATAAATTCTGTGCTGCGAGACGAATTATGGGCTTATTCGATTTCGTGTTCAGGGTTGTCACAACACTTGATGAATATATTTTTTTAATTTTAATTTCAGTTTAATAATTTATTCACTGGTATATAACACATTGTTTTTTGGGCTTATTCTATTTTGTGTTCAGGGTTGAGCCATACGGGTAAAAGCAACTTGAAATATTTTTCTGGAATATATTCAAAATTAGTCTAATTTCTTCCAAACGATTGCCACGCTCCTGTTCTTCATTGTTGGAAAAATGCCACATACTTAGTAACAATTGAAATCGATTTCTGGGCATTTTTTCGGAAAAAATGGCGAATAAAGTAATGGATTTGTTGACCAGTGGGATTAAATTACATTCCTCGACTTCAACGGGAATAACAAACATATACCCAAAAAAATGTACATTTCATCCAAATTAGTATCAATCCACACATTCAAACGTTTGCTCAAAAATGTTAATTTAGAAGACACATAACGATATTGACGTTTAGTTTCAGTAAAAATGGTGTTTACAATATCATCATTCACAATGTAGCCATTTATGAAATTCCCCTACTAATTATACATAACAGATTTTTTTATGAGGTGTGACAAATACGTATCAAATTAAGATTCTCTTTCACGCGTATAGAATACTTCCAGCGGGCAGCCCTAGCGACATCCATTATATTTATTTTAAAATAATACCTAAAGATTTAGAAATTTTAAACTTTTAGAACGTTATTGGGTTCAAACATAGAGGTTGCTAGCATAATAATCTTTATTTTCAACGAAAAAACATCGCGTCTCACCGGTGAGACGTTGGCGTACAAAGGGTTAAAACTTAAAATATAAAATAAAATAGCTCTTTATTTAAATAAAATAAATTATTCATCGCCTTAATGAAAAGTACTAAATTTCTGACGTAACAATATGTACTGAAATGTTTTTGGGTTACAAAATTTTCTTATTTTAATATATGATTTTATTTTATGGCTGTAATCTCAAATAGACAGTAACAATACTCTACAGATCGACATGACAAAGATTCTATACCTCTGCAAAATGTAATTGTGGATGGATATGTGAAATATTTTTTTTAACAATGAAATTTATTTATAATATTTTGCTTACAAAGATTTTTATTTTACTATAACCGTGTCATTTTTTATGTAAAGATACGTTTGTTACGTGCGAACGAAATGTGATGTATTTTTAATATCAAGAATTTTTATAAAAACTTTGAAATGGAATGACATTTATATCTAAAAATATTTAGAATTATCATGATTTATGAAAGGTCGGTAAAAAGATTGAAGGTGCTCTTAATCATATCAATCGAAATATAAATGTCCATTAATTATCTAATGTTAGAATAGTCAATTATCATGCTGATGAGCGTGTCACTGTACAATAATAAAACATTTGCAATAATTCTTTTATACTTGTAAGCCACGGCACATAAACCATGTTTTTTAACGGAATATTATTGTTCTTATGACTAGAAAAATCTATGTAACATGTATTAGTGATAATCTAATTTTATAAAATCTGAATGTATTATCTTTTGTAATTTGTTTCATATTGAATGAAAAAAATAATCCTACGATCAAGGTCTAAATATTTTAATAAATTTATAAATACAATATTTAATCGTATTTTTATTCCACTTCTCCTGTCAAGCATATTAACACCTTGCAGCATTATCGGAATTCCCCGTCATCAACAAATCACTTTGCTTTTTTTAATTTTGCCGTATACGTCCTTATATGATGAAAAGCGGCTAACAGATTTAAAACATTCCACAGCAACATGTCTTCTCCGTGGCCACTATTGCATACAAGTAAATTAATAATTTTACAGTCATACGTGTTATGCGCTGGGGCACACCAAGAAACTGCAAACGATAATGAATTTTCAAAGATTTTGGACAAATCACATTGGGGGGGAATATTTTCATACTCGACGTCGTCATACTTCGCAATATTCAACGAGTACTCTTGTTTTGACTTGAGTATTTTCATCAATATTTTCTGTGAGAATATATATGCGGCATCTAGTTAGAAAAAGTGATAAAACCACTGTTAAAAGCTGGAAAAAAATATGTGCGTTAAATAAATTTGATAATTTATGTTTCAAAACTCACTGTAAGCCTACAAAAACAATAATTCAAATCAGGTTGATTCTGATGTCTAGTAAGTACAATTTTATTTTGCTTATATTTATTTATTTGTATGCCTAACAAACACAGTTATTTTGTTTAAGACAATACAATAGAAAAAATAATCTTAACTTAATATTTTTGCATGAACGGCAGTTGAAATCAATATATCCAAAAGGTTCAATGGCAATCGAAATTCTGTTTCTAAGAGACAATTAACGATTAAAACATAGTGATTTCGTTTAAAACAAACAATAAAAATTAAAATTTTACAAACATTTGAGCTTGAAACCATAAATAATATGCCTACTCTACATTTATTTTTTACGATGTCCGCTCCCAATGTGGAGCATTTGGGCTCCTTATGGATCTGTTTCTATGAGAACTGTTTGTTACAAATATATCCATGCCTTCGAGCAGAAATTCATAAATCGTTTGAAAAATCAATTTACAAAAACTGTCCGTACTGGGATTTGAACCCGTAACCTCCGTAATCAAAGCCAACGACGTTGAACACTCGACCATGTAGCCGGCGACTAGTTTAATAATAAATTAATATACTTTTTTATTTCAAATCCATTGTATTGAAATTTTACCATGTAACCTTAACCTTTTGTCTATAATATAGACTTTTTTGCGAATTTGTTAATCGCGTTAATATTTTTTCAAATAATCAAATATGTTAATTGGCACCTATTGTAATTTTTCCAATAATGAAAAAAAAATATTTCTTGTATTTTTTGTTGAATCCAACAATAATCATTCTTTATATAATAACGGCGTAATGCCGCCATTTTTTAAAACACCGCCACACGTAACCGAGCACACTGCGCCACCACCGTGTCGTGCTTATAATAATAATTCTCGGAACATATTCAATTTCACCTGCACTCTATCGCTTATTTACATTCAACCTATGCATAGATGCGGGTTTGGTAGGTTCCACAAATCAATAATTTTAGCCAATATTGAAATATGTTTGACCAAATCCAATGGATGGCATTGATAATATATATTTTCAGTAATATATTAAACCGATTGAGAACCTTAAAAAATTAAAGATGGCTGTTATATGTGGCTTAAAATTCCGTGCAGTGCCCATGACCGCTATGCGCATCATAAGCACTGAGGGAATGTCAGCTATGGCGTGCATAGCTGTCACATGCGTACAAAGAGTTAACAACCTTATTAAATCATGTTGGAATTATAATTTTTAGAAAGGATTATTTTGATATAAATATAGATTTGATAATTTTGTTATTCTCAACCTTTAGAGAGGGTCGTATGTGACAAAACTTGTGTGAATTTACATAATTTGAATGATACAAGTTTAATATTGCAATTCCACCAAGCACCTTCAGTCGAAATCCTTAATCAAAATAATATCACTTCGTAACACTTGTATAATCCTATAAATGTTTAATTCTGTAATGAAAGTCCAAGAAAAACTCAATTCATAATAATATTATTTTTTATTTTCTACAATGTTATTTTTCATACAAACAATAGTAGAAACATTAATTTCCATCGAGTATAATAATAATTAATTACATTACATATTAAATAGACTTAATAATTTTGGAGATATTTTTTAAGTGTGATCCAATTTGTTGTAAAATATTGAAATATATAAAAGCTTAGTTTAAAATACTATTATAACACATGTAGACATTCATATATAATAAATTAGCTGTATAATGGAGTATTACAGGAAGGCCCCTTGATGCTGCAGGCAATCACCTTAAATTGTACCTAACTTATATTTACAAAAATATTCCAATGTGTCAATATTAAATTCATATCAGTCTGATAGAACACAATCAAATTGAACAGGTTTACTATTTATCGGCTGAGAGTGATGAATGAATGGAAATTTCAATTGGTGTTATTTTTCCACATCAGTTGAAACGAGTAAAATCAACCCATATGGTCAAAAAATGTATCTAAATTTAAGACGATTTTGAGGATATTTTAGTTTTGAATGTAAAGTAACATCGATACAAGCAACAATAAGACATAATATAAAATGGATCAACATTGATACAAAGATTGCTCAATATTTTGACTGCTTTGTTAATGTTTGATTACTTGGGAAACCTTTTTTGTGCTCTCTTACAAGTAAAGAAAATAGAAGGCTGAAATAGGTGATTGCATTGATAGTTCCTCTGGTTGATCATTCAACATTTTTCAACAATACAAAATATTAAGCAAGATTGATGCTGATGCTAAAACATTAACATTTTATTGCTGCCCTTGATACATTGGTTGTTTTCAAGAATATGTTTACATTTGAGAATGTTTTGCTTTTGCATAGCTTAAATATTAAAGTTTATCAAATATTTTTGGAAATGTATTTTTAAAATTAAAATAAAATGTAAAACTTAAATTTTCCTGATTTTTTGAAATTATAATTGACAAATTTGGCAGTTACTTTAAATTTTGTATTTAGGTTTTAATATTCTTTCTATGTTTTTTTGTAATCAAAAAGTGAGAACTATGCCTGATTTTTAATAATCTCTCAACCATCAAAAGTCCATTTTACTGCTGAAGTAAAGAGTGGTTTCTTTTTTTATAAGATGATGGATTGGTGAATAATTGTATCTGTAGTAACAATCACTTTATGTAGAATTATACTATCTTTATATGTTCCTATTAAACAAACTTTTTGACGATACTTACATTGAATTTTTTTTTAAATGCAGAATATTACGATCTGATGTGCAACAGATTTTAAAAAAATGTTACATATCTATCTATATAACGATTTTCTTTCAAATACTACTATCTGAATTTGTCTGAGCCATTTGTAATTTTTAATGTAAAATTAATCTCTATACATACAATCCCGGGATCCAGGATCCCGTTCAATTTTCTGATCCCGAAATCCCAGGATTGAGATGGCCGCGATCCCGGGATTTCGGGATTGAGAAATTTTGAGGAAATCCCGAAAATTTACACGAAATTGGCAAATAAAAGATTTCAAATTCCTCGGCGAGCTAAAAAAAAAAACGAGGTTCTGTGAGAATCCAAGGAAAAAGTATAGCGAATTGAGGATTTCAAATTCCTCGGCGAGAAAATCTCAATCCTGGGATCCCGGGATTGGAAAAAGGCTCCGGGATTGGATACCCTAATACATACATATACTGTTTGTTTTTATGAGAAAAAATTATATCCTTACAGGTGACAATTTTTTTCATTGTTTTATTTCAGTGAATTAAAAGCTTTTTTCTGATACTATGAGTTTGAGATATAAACATATCGTCGTCAGCGCCAAAATACTTCTCATGTGATCAATTTTACGAAAATGAGTAAAATATGACATTCCAGAAAGATTTAATTGTTCTACCTATTGGTAAAATCTTTTATATAAATATTTCTAATGTGATAAATACTTTTATATAAATATTTCTTTGCATCTTCTATAACAGCGATCGGCAAAGTGTGATCCACCAGTGATCCGCAGAGAAATCTGACAATATTTTATGAACTTAGTGCATTTGATCATTTTTATTTCAATATGCAATACTTAACGCAAAAGTCCAGTTAGTGGTCCGCTAGATTAAAATTGTGAATTTAGTGGTCCGTGAGCCCAAAAAGTTTGCCGACAGCTGTTCTATAATAATGAGCAGATCATAATAAAAATGTTATTACTATTTGTTTAAACTTTAAATTTGTAAATTAAACAATTCTTAACTCTGAAGAATCAGTTTTTGGCGAGTCCTGAACAATTACGCTTTTGTACACATGGGAGGATTTTTCGGGATGACGATGATATATTATAGAAAATAAGACTAAAAATTATGAATCCATACATAGCTCACAAATGACATTTTCAGGGTTAGGTTATTTAATATAATTGTATACTTGCCTTCTTTCAATAGCCACGGTTTGAAAAAGTATTGCCTCAAAAAGTACCAATATTATCGGCTAGTTTCCAGTGAACAATATGTTAAATATAGTGAAAATCTTTTCTATAACAAAAATGAAAAGCCACAATAGTCTTTACAAGGCAAAGTGAATGATTCTTATATCATATAATAAATATAAATATGATATAGAATATGATGAGACACGCAAATTTGGTTATATCAAAAAATAAATAGACAGCTTTAAAAATGTTTATTGGAAAGCAACACGACATAAATAAAATATTACAGGAAGTACAACTTCTAGTGAGAAAATAAAAATGGTGACAGGAACGTGAAGCGCTATCTTTGTGAGACTTGCAAGGGGTGAGCAGCTAGGTCAATTGCCAGGGATGAGATGTTGCGTACAGTATGAATATCGAAATGAAACTGTAATAAATGAAGCTAACATTATGTATTATTCACCAACAGATGACTGATACTGAGGCTTTCTGCATATATCTTTGTCCAAACACAACCGGGTCATGTCAATAAACATTAACATAGGGTACGAAAGACTGCAGCTTCTTACATGCCTATATGCATGGCCAGATGAAGACTTGGCTAATATCTCACTTAAATACTAACTATATAAATGAAGTAACAAACATATTATTTACTGTATACGGTCTAGAAAAAGATTTTCTGGTCGATTCTACAATAAAATATGAAGAAATACTTGAAAATTTAAAAATAATTTGTGTTTTGGATTCAACTGTGATGGTGCAGCTACATTTAGATGAACTTAAACACCTAATATTGGCAGCCATAACAAATAATTTAGCCACTCACTTTCGGTCATGTTGTGCAACAAAATGAATATTTTGAAAATTGAAATGAAATAGCTTAGAATTTATAGAAAAATTAAGATGTTAATAAAAATCAAAAGCAAATAACATTGAATTTCACAGTTCTGAAATATGACCAAAAGTGAGTAATTACTTTATTCATTGTGGCTGTAGATATCCGGTCAAAAAGAATTAGGTATTGTGTGTGATTAAATAAGCAATATACATTGAGGCCTGAAGCCGAATTCAGACAATGTCTTTTCACTTTTAATTTTTTTTTTCAACGAGTTCATGGATTTAAAATGAATATCAGTGACATCTACATTCCTTTCTACACTCCTTCTGTTCTTGCTCTCTCCAAAAAGAGAGTGACGAAATAACAACCAGTTCTTTGTAGAAAACTTTTGTAGAGATACTTTATTAGGACATATATACATTGGGAGCGGATAACGAAAAAGATATATAAATTTAGACTATTAGTAATTTATTCAAAAGATAGATTTCAAAATGGACATTTACAATAAACATTGAAATTTTTTTAAATTTCTCTCAAAATGAACGATTGGCCCTTTATATCTTCCCAAAATATCCTCATGAGATGGATCGAAATAATAAATAACAATTCAGTATTTACAATAAAGTTATTAAAATACTGTCCCATCGTTAGTAAGTATTTGTGTGACAAATCCAGGGTAGCAGTAATATGAGTGGTATAAAAATAATACAATTTGAGGCTTCAATTATTTTAATAATGTTTATCTTTATAAAAATATATAACAACTTGTTTTTGAAACATCATAATATAAATATTATTTTCCTAAGGCTGTTAAAATAGATTTAATACAATGATTGTCGTGGATGAAATCGTTTAAACCACAATCATTCAGTAAAATTATTCAGATAAATTTTAGAAGAAAATCTTTCACATATTTAACCCATTTGAGCGACAAAACGAGAAATGAGGTTTTGAAAAAAAAATCTATCATCGAAAATACATTAATTCATAGCTAAATATAAAACACATAGTTTTTCAAGTAAAAACAAATATTAATGAAAAAATATTCATAAATAAAAGTAATTTGGGGCTCGGTGAGTTAAAATGTTGCAATTTAACTTCCTTATATTTGGTATTTGATTGAATGGTAAACACTCAAATTTTCGCATAGCCATGATCCCAATATGTCTGACATCTGATCAGATTGTCAAAGAGTAAAAGAGTATTATTATTCGTTATGAAATGTTGCACGTAACTCCAAAGAGCATCGATTTTTGAAATCAGCAAATAAACGCTAAAATTTCAACGGATAGGACGTCCATATTTTAAAAACTTATGTTTTAAAGCAAATATTTCATATGAAAGTTTTTTTTAAAAGTAACACAAGGCTGCATCGTCCAATGAATTGTTTATAATTTTGAATGGAAACTTTCAAGAAACAAGGAGATCAACGTGAATTGATAAAATATGACCCTGATATACATACTTCCATCATTTTGATCTAATATTAGCACATGTTGCACTTAAATTCCTCATAATCAAACTATATCAATGTCCTTAGAAAACAGAAAAGTTTCGCCCTAAAAACTTCATCGTTCATATTGTTGCGCCTGTGCTGATTGTTGGTCTATTGAAGACCTTTTCAGAAATCTGACAACGAGATCGTGAATGTTTTTGAGTTTGGAAGGGGTGTCGTATTGCTTAGCGATAGTTAAACTTCTGTTGCGGCCGTCCAAATGTAAATCCACCACACCCCATAACCTCAACAGCTTCAAACAGTTTTTGATTGCGTCCGTTGACAGAGCTTCACCTAAAAAGAAAATAAACATAAAAATTGAGCGCCATGATAACAATTGACGTTTGCTGCCAAGGCAATAAGAACATAAAGATATTATCATTCCATCTCAAAGTTTTTTTGATATTTCGAATGTTGTAGATAAAATAATAAGGAACCCAAGCACCTCAGGATCCCGTAGTCGAGTTGTCCAACACAGTTGGGATTTCACCGACTCTGTTGCATTTACGTATCCCGGAATGGAATCTTTCTTTGACAGTTTTGTATCTAAAGTCATTGATAACTGAGATGTTTTCATATCTCTCTACCCACCCCTTACCTTTTCTAATCCAGTGGTCTACTGACACTTTCTTTACACTTCAGTTTTCATAACTTAATTTGTATAAATATGCTCTCAACAATTCAATGACAAACAGTAAATCCTAAAAATACTATTTTTTCCAGAAATCAACAAATGAAATGTATATGGAAAGAAAATGGATGAGATCAATTCAATTGAAAAAAATAGTGTGTTAAAAAAAGATACCCTCATATTATATCTATCTAAATCTTTGAATAATATTATACTTCAATGAAATAAATTTTTGAATAATTTGTTGTAAACATATTTAAAGTGAAAAAAAAGTGCACAATGTTCGGAATGAATATTAGTGATGAGCGATAACACAGAATGACACCACACCTAGAATACTTTTGATATGTGATATTTATTAGTGATGAAAAACAGCTGTAAACTGAAATAATCAAATCACTGCAGTGGAGAGTAAATGTGAGTTTTCACTGCAATTGGTATACCACTATTAAAATGTATTTCTTACCGAATTCACAATCACCAGTATCCAGCAAATGTTTCATTTCTACTAAAACGTCTTGAACGAAATCAGTCTCACTAATTGATGTAAACATTTCATTTTCAGAAATGAGAAGTCTAGGCAGGCACAATGTCGTAACACTGTATACTTCCATGAGCGGCTTGAGAACATTTTGAAGACAACGCCTGAAATCGATAAGAGGATTGATTAGAGACTTCTTTACAGAGTTTTGAATATATATACTGCAGAGCACAGATAATGGGTAATTTAATGTTCTACCTTTCTGTGATAGCTGTTTGCTCTTGGTTGAGATGGTACATTGTCATATTTGTTTGATAAGCTTGATCCTCATCGAGAATCATCGGGATGACTCTAGATGAAACTTTATCTTCTGGATGAACATCGGGCTGTAAAGATAGTACATAATTTTATCCCTTCGATTGATGACTTATTTTCTATGATGTGAATGTTTTTGTATTTACAGACGTTTACTTTAATTGGGCTAACGAGCAATTCGAGCAGTCACTTATCTGGGCCAAATCTCAAAGAAACTGAAGACAAACCAAGAAACTAATAGTAATTTATATGGCTTAGTTAGGGTGACACTACGCATGATTGGGACAGTAAAATTTAAATCACAATTCGTATCGACACACATAATCTCAATATGATGTGATCTCATATTACATAACAGCACTCCAAATAAGTGTTGCGTAAATGAGGACAAGTTCCTATTATTATTTGTTAACCTGATCTCTGCCCAAAGCGTATATTTACGCGCTACAAGTCCGTGTTCAAGGGGCCGTCCATACAAAATGCGCGTAATATTACGCTCTCCTTTGTACTTAATTTACAAGTCACCAGTACCTCTCTTAAATAATTAAATTTAACTCGCATATAGTGACATCTTTTGAGATTGTGTTGTAATACTTGAACTCGAAGGATATTGAATTTTAATCTGTAATACATCGATTTTTTGACATCGACAAAAGTTTTCGTGTCTTGTTGATATGCGGCGCTACTATATAGGGTTACGCCATACATATTATTAGTGACTAATGAAATACCGGGACTTCCCATTTATTCTTACGTTATGTTTGTCCAGTATTATATTTATAAACGGGGAATTATTTCTATTCTGAATACTCACTGCAAGTAACAATGATCCTGGAAAAATGGTCAGTTATGTGTTTGTTTTCATGTTTGACACATCTTAGTTGGTTTTGTGGGCCAGAATATCGTTTTTGTTAAGTATTTCATTTACAACAGTTTTATAACTAGATACATTAACAGTTTATTATTAAATTTACGTCTTTTTTCGTTATTTACCAAATGATTTTTTGTGTTTTAAAACTTTATAACCTGCGTTGTTTGTGAGTGTCTGTTTATTTTATAAGATTTTCCTGTGTCGTAACTTTTTTGACGATTGTTTATATATCTTTTTCAACTTACGTTTCCTGGATATTTGATTTTTTACATTTTACTATTTTAACGCCTGAGAATGGAAGGACAACAAAGTACATCTGAAAATGCAGAACTGACTGAAGATTTGATGAATAGCGTTGGCTTCACCGCCGAATCCGATGACAGTGATTTCGACGATTTTGAAGACGAGGAACAAGAAGGCTTGGTTTCCAATGTTCCCGAATCAGCACCTAATGATGAACTTGTACCACTAATTGATGAGTCTGAACCGGTTTTTGAATGGGAAACAGGTGATTTTGTTCCTAAAATTAACTCATTCGAAAGTTCAAAGTCAGGAGCGGATATTGAAAATTTTGGGAATAGAGAATCAGATTTTTTCAAGATGTTTATGACAACCTCTCTCATGAATTTCATCACAATTGAAACAAATAAACAGTTTATATACATTAAAAATCAATGCAGTGAATTAAGTTGGAGATTGAAACAGTGGATAGACATTACAGTGGAAGAGTTATACGTGTTTCTTGCTGTGTGTCTATTGATGCCCTGTAATTCCCGAAACAAAATACAGGACCACTGGTCTACAGATATATTGTATTATTCACCAATATATTCTGATACCATGTCCCGTAATAGATTTCAAATAATTTTACGCATGCTTCACTTCAGCGACAATACGCAGCAGGTAGCTGGGGACAAAATATACAAAATAAGATTCCTTGTGGAACATTTTAAAAAAATTTTCACGCAATGTATGTATCCATACATGAATGTATGCATTGATGAAAGTTTGCTGCTTTTTAAAGGTAACTTGTCATTTCGTCAGTATATTCCATCAAAAGCAAGCCGTTTTGGAATAAAATTCTTTGTAATATGTGACTGTGCAACTGGATATGTCTTAAATTTTATTATATATACTGGAAAAACAACGGAATATGTTCCACATCCACACGTTGGTATTTCGGGTAGTGTAGTAATGACATTAATGGAACCCTATTTGGATCGGGGACATACTTTATACGTGGATAATTGGTACACGAGTCCCATTTTGTTTCAAAAGCTCCATGACCGGAAAACAAATGCTTGTGGTACCGTAAGGAGAAACCGTAAAGGAATGCCCAAGCACACTGAAAAGTTACAGAAGGGAGAAATGAAAGCTTTTCATACGGACACTCTTTCGGCACAAATATGGAAGGATAAAAGGGATGTTTCCATGTTGACAACTCTTCATCCTGCTATTCTCACCGACACAGGAAAAACCACTCATCGGAATGAAGCCATCATAAAGCCCGAAAGTGTCCAAGACTATAATAAAAATATGGGGGCCGTTGACCGATCGGACATGATTTTATCAAGCGTGCATTCATCGCGAAAGACTATGAGGTGGTATAAAAAAATGTTTTTCCACCTAATGGATCTTTCGTTATTGAATGCTCATACACTGCTATGCCAAAAAACAGCAAAACGGATTCCGCTAGAAAAATTTCAGTTGGAAGTTATTCGACAACTGATTCATGAATATAAATGTGTTGAGCCTACCAAATCTGTAAAACAAAAAAGACATTCTGAATTGCCTTCCCGCCTCACAGAAAGGCATTTTATGATGAAATTTCCTCCAAGTGAGAAAAAAATTAATACAGCTGCGAGATGTGTGGTTTGTTTATCAAAAAAACTAAGAAAGGAATCTAGGTATATGTGCAAACAATGTAAAGTGGCTCTTTGCGTAGAACCTTGTTTTGAGGCATACCACACGGTAGAAGACTATTAATTTGTTTTAAACTGTTCGCCGTATTTTATATATGTTTTTAGGATACAATGTTAATATGATAGAATTACTTTTGATATACGATCGTGTGTTTTGTGTTTTCCGTGTGTGAATTTTGTGTGACAACCCTGAAGTTTTGTGGATCATTTATTTCGGACATTTTTGGATAAATGTCAGCGGAAATGGCGCATCGTGTATTTTTATGGTAAGTCTATATGATATACTATTAGGATATGTCCAAAAATATATATTTATTAGGATTTATTTTTTGAAAGAAAACCGCGGCCCTCCGTGTACGGCCATATTAATACCGCACGGCACAGATCAGGTTAAGAGTTTTCGATCATAGATAAAATGAAAATTTAGGGGAATAAATTGAGATTCAAATCTAGCATTTGAAAGTGTGGGGAGTTAATATAAAATATTTGCCAATTTCTGTGGTCCACTGGGAAGATTTTTACCCTATCGATTGGGTGGGTTCGGGTTCTTGTCCCGGCAATTTCAGTATCAAATTTAGATTTTATTAATTACAAAAAAACTAAATCCCGACACTGAAAAAATATAAATCATAAATAAAACTCACAATATATTCCGATATCAATCCTTTGTGCGATAATTTATCAACGGTATCAATAATCAGATCCTCCAAGCTTTGACACGGCTTGCAAAGGATGAACTCCTGAGACATCAGCTCACACATTTGCAGGGAAATGTCTATCAAGTCTGACAAATATACTCCCTGCGATGTTGGCGAATTCGATGATGAAGTGGAAATAAACTCAAGAGCAGTGGCTGCAAATATACACGCAACATGAGACCGCATTGATAATTAGAAAGCACCGTATTTAAAAATGTTTGGCATAAGATTATTGGTCTTTTAACTACAGTGGCAATCAATCTGTGTTTACAGAATACTATCCACGACACTATAATTCAAATACCAAATCAATGACATGCGAGTAGTTTTGTTTTTACATACCGACTATACTCTGCATTGCATAATGAGGAAGCAGACAATTTCCATAATAAGCCAATTCAATTATATTTGGTAAAATAGACACAGGTTTGACAATGATCTTTCCAGCATCGCGCTCTTTTACAACAAGTCCCGGGCCCAAAATATTTACCTAAAAAAAGCAGGAAAATGATTATTATTAATTTATGTGATCACTTACGTAATTGATTAAACAAAATGCAATACCAAACAGCATGGTTTTTAAGCTACATATACAATTAAAATTCACTATTTATTCAGGTGCATGTTGCCTATTAAAGAATATTTAGAGATATAAATACTAATTTGCAAAAATTCAGTTATGCAAACAAGAGATTATTTAGTTTACACGCCAGTATCCCTAGCATATTAAGATCAGTTCATAAAAAAAAAATCATATGCCTAACTAAATAATTTTTAAAAAAAAGTAGAAACAGTGGTATAAAAACAATTTTTTTATATATACTACTCTGAAAGAAACATTAGAGATTCTTTTTTATTTGGACAATTCTTTTAGTTGATAAAATAATCTATACTTAAATTTAATTGGTGAATAAAACTGAAAGAAATCAATATTATATTGGTCAAAATCTTTCTTTTCAATTGGAGCACAAGAAGATTCTCACTGGTATACTCTTTTGTATGTTGCAATATATTTTTATGTAGGTAAGTATCCAAGAAGAGTAGTATCTCGATATAACTGACAAAATAACTGATTCTCTGAGAATGAACAGGTTTTTTTTTGACTTAATCACTTCCATATGAATAAAGTGTATTTATGGGAAGAATATTTGTTTATTTATTTATATTTGATTAAAGTATTATCAATACCTACTTCATCATTGTTCAAAATTTATATGCGATTTTTCACCTCTTTCATGCTTTCCATAAAACAGGGCCTCCGAAGTGCTTAATCTGCCACTCTTGCAAAAGCGACGATTGCTATGCATTTGGTTGGTATGTTTTTAGAAACAATATATTACATAATTCAAATATGTTTGAATAATGATGAGAGGTCGCATAAAATGAGGGATAATGTAGAGGGTATCATTGTTGACTTACAGCATGATTGACAACATCTATGGGGTCACCAGTGTAGCCGACATCTCTGTCCCTTGAAAGCAAATCAGCAGTTAGGCAGGCGACAGCCTCCGCCAATTGTTCCGGAGAACACCCATCTCTGAATTGGGTTAGCATCAAAAAGGCTATAACGTTTGTGGACATCACTGCGGTTGCTTGGGTGCAATCTGTAATAGTTTAAATAGAATAAGCATAGAAATTTTTGAGTCTCGTCAATATAATAGAATCAAAGAATTCATGAGCAACTAAATTTACCATAAACCACATGCCTAGCGATAGCCTCAACCAATCCCTTTTCTTCGGCTATCACAATGTCAGTTCCATAAAGACTGGAACAGCTTTGGTTATTTGCAAGGGTTCTCTCTTTGCTTAGCATATGAATGGTGATTGGTCCCGTATTGTCTCTGGAATTTCGAGACACAGCATTTAAACTGTCATGGGATGGACTTCTGATGGCAGGATTTTGCAGGAGTTTTGCAGGGTATTGTTGGAAAGACCGGACTAATTCCTGAAATGCAATAAAGAAAAATATAAAAATCTATCATACCCACGTATTTGTTTGGTGATTATAATAAAGTAACATGATTTGTATGGTCCCACCTGCATTGAGAAAGGCTGATTGAAATCAATTCTTATATTGCCATAGTGAGAATTGAGAACTTTCCAAATCGCTTTGATAGCGGCGCTGAATGATTCCATTTGCTTTGGCATGCCGAGCTGCTCTCTGACAAAATTTCCATCAACTAACTTTTCATAGTTCATGGATACAGGTACTAAAAGCGCATCCTCGATTGTTCCATCCAGGAATGCATCTAATATCACAGATAATATTCCACCTGAGGGATAATCAAAGTTATACAACAGATTAATTAAGACATTCACAGCTAATTTAACTACGGTTATATTGATACAGCACTAAATTCAATAAAAAAACTAATTTATTAGGAGTTTAAGAGACAGAATGTTTGATGCAAAACAGTGTCAAAATTCTATGCTAAAGTTTTAAAATTTTTTTTTAGTGGCTTATTGATTCTGAATGTATGTAGTAACCTAAATAATTTAAAGGTAATCTATCAAGCATAATTTGTAAGCAAATTCGAACCTTTGGGGAGTTGGGGCTTTCCAGTTCTACTTCGCCCACCCTCGATAAAGAACTCAATATTATGTCCAGCTCGAAGGCAATGCATCATGTATGTGTGAAGAGCACCTCTGTACAGTATGTCTTTGTCACTACCGTTGTTTTCTAAACGGCGTTTTATGTAGAATGCTCCTAAGCCGCGAAGTAACCAACTGAGAAAAACGTTTGTCATATTAATTACATAGTATTTATATTTATCGCTGTTGGAAGTCATTTATTCTGTAAAAGCGCAAAATGGAAGTTTGTGACCGAGTTAAATCACCCAACGTGCAACGCAATCGCCCACTCCGGATATCTTATAAGTATGATGTAGCATCTGCTTTTTTCACTCACCGAGTGATTTTGATATCATTTATATACTATAAAAAATAGTATACATACAGTGGATCAGAACATGAATGATAAAATAATCTACAATTCTTACCCGAAGAATGGAATCTTCAAATTATCTCCGGCAGCTACCAGAGGGCTCCTTATATTATAATTGAGCAATATAAATGAAACCAAAATGTAATCAAGATGGCTGCGATGTAATGGAACAAAAATAAGAGGTTTCTTTGTATTTCCAGCTATTTGTAGCATCTCCAGCTGCGAAGGTGAAGCCGCTATCGACTTTACAAAGTACGGCAACAATTTGTAAAGCGTCCAAGATGTCAATCTGTAACAAGATGAAAGTGTTCTTTAAATTTTCATTTGTATGATAAACAGCATAAGTACCGTGAGAGAGGCAACAATAGTAAGGTGACTTTAGAATTTAAAATATTTTCAAATATTCTTTTAAGAAATTAATGAACAATTTTAGATCACTAACCTAAGCAACATGTCTGAAATTGTTGAACGCATATTCTTGAGAACATTTCTAGCACTTCGCTCTGTTTTTTTGTAGATTGATAAACTTGTAACGGGTGTGTCTTTTGTAACTTTGGTTTCCCCTTTTTCAACGGACTTCAATGAGATTTCTTCCAATACTTGCTTGAGACGTTCATCATTCATCACCTGAAATGTATGAGGATATTCAAAATGGCATATATAATTAAATAACAAAATAATTATGGCATTGCGCTGCTAGAATCCTTTTTTCGAAAATGTGTTTTTTGTTTAATTCCGGGTTTAGTTGATAGTGTATAGTGTATCAGAAGGGTTTTATAATAATTTAAATATTTAGCTTGACTTTCTTTATTGAACTCTTGATATTCAGAATTTTTGGTTCAAAAACTGCCCTTCTCTGAATAAATACAATTGACATTAATTCACAATCAAACTTTCAGTTAAAATACATTGTCATTTAAAATGACTCTGTGGCATAATTTTCCAAAAGTGGCATAATCTAGTTCTCTATTCAGTCTCAAGTCAGCTGAAAGGATTATCATTCATGAAATTATTACCCTTTATGTAATTTAAAATATATTTAACAATTGCTATCAATTAACTACGAGCAAAATGTGAATATCTTTCTATATAAAGCCTGAATACACTAGATTTAAAAAAAAACTTTCATTAGTATAATAGAAGACATGTTGTCAAGCAGAGTACAGTGGAACCCCCAATTACACTACCCCGAATTACGCGCCGGCTTGAAATATTCGCATTCCATTGCCGTTACTAAGAGACGGTCGTCTGTGCTTCGCATACAGTTTTTTTTGTAAAACTAAGGGAAATCTTAGTTTTGCGTTTTCCGCGGAAAAAAATCAAATCCCTTATTTTGTATGACATTCACACCCCCAATTACACGGTCCCGAATATAGTGTAAATGGGGGTTTTACTGTATTATAAAGCAATATTTTAGACTTTTATTTAAATTGATAAAAAGGATATTAACAATAATTACGACATTGTTACGAGTCAGTGCCACGACAGAGAGAGTGAGAGACAGATACATCATAAATTGTAATAAAATAAGCTCCATGTAGTAAGCACTATGCAACTTTTGAAATGGTTAATCAATGTTTAAAATTTATTACCGTTTCAGAGACTTGAAGATAATCAAATTTCTGTACTCGATAAGCCTGAGCCAAATCACAGAACCTCTGAGAAAAGAACCCTCCGTGACAGGCATGTGTGCGTCCAAGATCTAAGATATTGATCACATTTAAATTCCTTGCTTTGTCTACAATGGTGTCCTGTAAAAATAAAAAGGAACAGTTTTCTAAAACACTACATTGAAATACGTCATAAAATAATAAAAAAAAGAATAACATGAAAAGTTAGTTTGCGATGTTTTCTTTCCTGGCTATTCAACTTTCATAAATTTGGTAACTGTAAATATATAAAAAATATATCGCCCGCTGTGGTCTAGTTGGTTAGAGCTTGCTCTACCGACCAGGTGGGTTTGGGTTTGATTCCCGGTTAGGTCAAATTTAGATTTTTTCAATTAATATTTGAGACCTAAGACGTGTTTGTGATGGCAATTTACCTTGAGATGATCTCAAGTGACTTACAATAAATTCTCATCGAGTTTTCCTCATATGATCTTTCAGTTTTAATAGATTTGGCGCATTGGCATTAGCTGTAATGACATTTTTTTTTTAAATTTTAAAAAATATGAAAAAAAATAAAAAATATAACATCTTTGTGAAAAAAAATAAAATTATTGACAAGTTTTGAGCAATGGTTCTAACTTATTTACTCTAAAGCACGAATTAACTTATTTAGGAGTAACTTTCATTTCATGAATTTTTCAAAATTTAAGCTGAATTGAATATGATCCTTATTTCACTACATATACTAAAATATTACACACTAAAAAATATTTATATTGATTTTTTTAAATAGTAAAACTGTAATAAGTAAACGAAAATTAAGTCAAAATCAACTTGCATTCATATGAACTGGCCTAGACTTAGATGCAGTAAATCAATGTAAAAAAAAGTTCGCAAATAATAATTTTAAATAAGGTTATGATAAATTTCTTAAAACATAATAAAAATTCCAATAATTATACAAGAATGATACAATGAGTGGTACAAGGCATTGTTATTCAATCTGACATTCGTGGAGTGGAAGCAATAGTCTATGGTAGATTAACAATAATTATTATTCCAAATTCAAATATTTCAAACCTACGTAATGGCGGAGGTCGTAAAAACCGCGCCATTGATGCATCTCACTAAAGTTTTCAAATCAACGTTGGATTGATAGTTTCAACATTTAGAACAGGTAAAAAAAATGTCTACAGTAGTTTTCAACTACATACTTTAACGGCTTATGCGACTGAAGTGAGAAAATTTGCAAAACGTTTCGGGAAAATGTGCGCTAATTGCTGCAAACGTAAGACCTCAAATTGCTTGTCAGATTAACTGCGAAAAGTCACATGGGATGTTAAAGGGGACGTGAAGTTAAAGCGGTTACAAGACAGGCTGAAAATATGTTTTTATTTGAAAGATATTTTTAGGATTTTGCCATTGTAAAGAATCTATAGCAGGGCTGTGGAGTCGGAGTCGTGGAGACGCGGTATTTTCGTCGAAGTCGTGAAAAATGAGCGGCTCGAAATTTTTTTGAAAAATATCATATATTTAATATATTTAAAATAGTCCAAAGTTTTGACATTGCATGCTCGGCTGACTAAAGATGATCTGATGGAATACATATTATATATAAGTTTAAATTAAATTATTGAAAAAAAATCTCGGAGTCGGAGTCGTTTTTTTTAACACGACTCCACAGCCCTGATTTATAGTCAAATAATAATGTTTGTGAAATGATAACAAAAGAAACATGTGCCCATAAAAATATATTTTGTTTACGAAAAAAATTAAAGAATTTGTTTAGGTGTGGTTTCTAATAATCATCAATTACACAACACTTAATTAATTTTATGCTTAAAGCGTTAATAGTTGCGAAAAAATGAAGAGCTATATTTCGTTTAGAATCGAATCAGATTCGTTTTGTTATATAAAAGGGTAATTCGACTTATTTCGTCGCTATCCGCCGGTGCACTTTTCATCAAATATGGCGGGTATCATTCGGAATTATTTTTAACAAAAGCGTATAATTTATTAAATTATTGAGAAAAAAAGATTTGTGGCTTCTTTAAAACATTTGTGTACATAAGTAGGAGGTACGATTTTAGAAAGATGGGCATGGACACGTAGGTATGCGATATAGGTATGAACACAAGAGCAAGACAAAAATAACTCGTCTACTTTTTTTGATATTTGCAAGCAGATGGCGCTGCTAGCATAATATAATAACCATCGCCCGCAATAAAAAATGGTGTAAGGATGTACCTATTTGCTATGTGTATTTTTCAATTAATCTATAAGTTTAAATAGTTAAATAACGATAATAACTATGCGAACAGATATAAACTGTTCAAAATCGTAAGTTTGAAAATAGTAGAACTATATCAAGGTTTCTCTAAAACTCAAGATTCATTGAAAGAGGCCCGTAGCTAGGGGCTGGCGAATAGGTGATCGCCTTGGGCGCCGAGGCACTAAATAAGCACAGGGGCGTCAAAATGATTTCAGGATTTCTCAGAAAAATTCGAAATATTGAAATTTCCGTTCAAAATATACTCCTTGCCCTAAGCGCCAAAGGGCCTCGCTACGGCCATGCATTGAAATGGTTTTAGCGCTTCATTTGATAAGTTGCGGTGGCTGTTTTTGGCGAAATTCAAATTAGTTTGATGTTCGACTTGTATACCTACCTAATTGATTCGTTGCATACAAGTACATACTTATTAATAATATATACCCATAAGATCACAAGCCGCATAAGGGTATTTATTTATCAATAAGAAACGTTCATAGAAAAATTAACCTCAAACTATTTGTTCCTGAAAAATAAAATAATAATTTGTACTGCAATAATAATTAGTATACTACATAATAGAGGCTACTTACTTTGCTTTTAGGAGTACATCTAACGCATGCGAGACCAGCAAACGGCCTCGTCAGCGGCAGGACGGAGATTTTGGAGGCAGTCTCTTTTATTTGGTAAAGATTATTGTCTCGCAACTGAAATAAAAATAAAAAGGGGAACCATCAATCAGCGGTCGCATTACCCTTGGGATAAATCTGATTTGGAATCGGAGACCACAACTATCGACGTGAAAGGTCGAGAAGGAATTAAGTATGTACTTTAGTAATTTAAGTCACAGGTTATAGAATCTCGATTAATTTGAATCGATGCATTTATAATATACCTATATCGCTGTGTTTATTACGCTAGACATATAGTTTATAAAAAATAATTCAAATATTATAAACACGGTGTTATTTATATAAAGGTGACATGTTTAGTAAAGACGGCACTGGCCAATAATTAATTGGTATCACCCAAAACTCACCTTTTTCTCATCATCTTGTTCTAAAAGATGCCTCTTTCTATGGTTCAAGGTGGGAGGTCGTCTGTATGTGGGTTCTGTCGTCCGCGCCGGAGAGTTGTTGCGAAGACCATCTTGCAAGACCACGGTCCCGTCCTCGGAATTGACAGACCTTCGGCAAAGACCCACGTATGTTTCTTGCATACGGGCCGATATCACGTCCACCATCGTCTTAGCTCTACAAAGAAAAAAAAATATCGTTATCTCATTGTCCAATAACCTGATAAAAAAATAGGTATTTCATCAGCAGTATCGGCACCAATATAGAATCGAAATAAAAATGTACATATTTTATTTAATCGTGAAACTTTAACACCTCACAGATATGCCAATTCGCAATAATTTATTCTGGCTAGGGTCACTAGTTTTTTGATTCCGAGATTTCTAAAAAAATCACTTCCGGGATTATAAAAGTGACTGTTTTTATACAACCAAAAATATTGAAAAAGTGGATAAAATAAAATATTTGGAAACTACTAAAAAAAACGGGACTTAAATTAATAAACACGGAAGAAAACGTAATTGCCAATATAATGCAGAATACGTGTTTTTGGTTTATCGAATACAAGATTTTAAAAGTCTATATATTAATAGTCGATAAGGTCCGTACGTCCGTCCGGTGTCCCCGATTTCACACCTTCCAGTCTCCACTTTTTTATTCATACTAAATCTATATATTAATAGTCGATAAAATAATCACTCGCTTTTCACTTTTCACAAATGTGTGCGTACTGATGTCCTCGAGTCTTTTTCTTCTTCTACGAAATGTATTTGTTTGCGTACTTGAAAATTAATAGTTAATGAAATAAAATTAAATTAAATTAAATAAAGTTAAACTAAATAAAATTAAACACAGTGCAACAAAAATCTCACGTTGCTGGGCAACGGGCTTACAGCTAGTCGTTATAAATTTAAGATCTCGACCGAATGTGCTTGGTGGAATTTCAATATTAAATTTGAATCGTTCAAATCGTTCAAATCGTTATGGACATAATTCGAACGATTAAAATTTAAGATCGTTATAAACAATTTCGAGTGACTGTAGTTTCATCAGATGATATGTAATTAGGACGCAGTAATAAGGAACGCATTTATTGCATTGTATTTTGGATTCTAAAAAATCGTAGATTTAACCTTTTTAAATTCCCTGTCAATAGGAACATGGAAAACAGGTAGGATTGTTAGTATTGAAATCCGTAATCATAATTCTATAATCGATTTGCAAGAGAAAATTATATTTGACGATTCATTGAACACGCCATTGATGATTAATAAATAACGCTACCTCGTGATATTTCGAGATTTAGAAAAAAAAAAAATCTCTGTTATTATTATGGTTACATAACTGACGTGGCGTCACAATTATTCATCAGAATAGAAAATAATTACATGATATGCCTCGACCTGATGCGGTCAGGAGCAGAGTAGGTATTAGAATTGGCAAACCATTGACAAATAAAAAGGAGCATGTCACGTATTGTATTACTTAGTATGGTTAGATTACGCTGAAACAATATTTATTATAGAACACATATGGTTGTTGGACAAATACCCCAATGCACTACCAAAGTTTGTATCTTATCCCCACCCTGCGTCCGGTAGAAAAGGACAAACCCCAACTTTTATTTTGTAATTAATAACATACGATTTTAATCAACTCTCAGTTTATTCGTAAACATTGCGATAGAATGTCTGATGATGCACAAGTTGTAGTACAACCAGTGGAATAACAAAGAGACCATCGAATCTATCAGACATAAATTCAGGAGATACACCAAGAATGAATTATTCATCGTTCATTTAAGTTTTACCCATGGATTGCTTTTTAAGAATCAGATGAAATCAACCCACGATGCTTTGTCAAATTTATAAAAAGCACTCTGTTGCGCGAGTTGTGGTGACCAATAGTGCAGGGGAATCGATCGACTGTATAAACCGCATATCTGTGATCGCAGTTGATTTTTTAAATTCAATCAAAGCCATAATAAAAAATGAAAAAACAACAGGAGTCACCGACCAACCTTTGGATGGATATGATTCGACTTCAATTGTTTTGATCATTCAAGTTGGATCTATACTGAATAAAAAAAGTAAGAATGGCAATGCTTTAATAGAAATTTCAACATCGAAATAAAGGTGGGCCACTAGAATTTGTGTCTAGATCAGTGGTTCTCAAGTAAAATTTTACTGTAGCCGCATTATAAAGATCAACGGTCCCAATGAAATGTCTAAAAAAATGGATAAAGTTTATAATCATTAAGACAGTACTTTAAATATTGACTATGAAGCTGTCGGTGACCGCACACACTGGTCTAGATCATAATACATACATTTGAAAATAGCCCCGCAAATTCTGTAAACATAACACATTGACAGACAGCTATATTAGCTGAAAATGAATATTCTTCTTTCATTACCTACCCTGAAAACGGACTTTAAACCGGTTATTGTTTATCTTTTAAAGCAATATTCCTAGGAGCTGTTATGCTCCAAATAGAAACGCAAAATGTATTTTAAAAAACCTGGTAGCAACAAATTCTTTAGTATTTTAAATCTATTCTAGGTAGAATAATATATCGACCAATCATTACAATATGAAAACACTAGGTGTATAGTTTTGTCATAGAAATAGGGCATATACAATTATTTTGCAACTGGAGCATATCTGCAATTAAACAAGTTCATAGATATGCAGCCTTTACTACTACAACTATGTTATTACTCTTGACGGAGTTGTTGACCTGTAAGAGATGCAATAGGTAAACTTGTTCGAGAAAAACTCCAGCGGGTAAGAATGTGTGCGATTTTTATGCAAGTGTCATAGGGTGGCCATTTCTACGACCCGATTTCTTGAATATATCGACTGGAAAGGAAAAAGGACGTAACCCACAGTTTTTTTCAAAACAGCTTTCAAATCACAATGTATACAACTTGATACACGTTCTATCAAAAGGATGTAAGCTGCAAATCCCGAATTAGTATCTATATTTAGCTTTTAATATTTTGAGATTTTGAAAAAAAAAATACTTCCAAGAAAGATGAGATCGTGAAAATTGATACCAAGAAAAAAGACTGAAAAAAATGTTTATCCTAGACAATTTCTTTGATTAACCCTCCAAGGACGAGCGTCACCATATGGTCACACAAAACACCGTTGTCTATTGATCCCACTATTCATACTTTTTCTACCTGAATATCGTTGCTTTTGCTCATATTTGGTTAAGAAGGGTACGGACTACAGTAAGTCATCAGCCGTAGGAACAGGAACGGTCTCCAAAAGCACATGTGATTTTTTGAATTTCCGTTTTTTTTAATTTATTTTTTGAAACTGTTAGATATTTTTTTATAAAAACATAAAATTATTTACAGTTATTTTTCTAAAATATATGTTTTGAAATTATGCTGATCTAAAGAGGTCAAATTGTAAATATTTAAAAAAAAATCATGATTAGCTATATTTCAACCCCGAATGTTTGCAAGCCCATACGGTCACTTTTGTCCTTACTACTGTCCGTACTCAATATTACACGGTAATAAAAGGATGAGCATGACCATATAGTCATGCGGGGTTTCTATACAACGACTTTGCGTTTTTTTTTTTTTAATTTTGGATAGGAATAAAAGTTATCCGTGACTTCAATATGGCTGAGAAAATAATTTTTTTATCGGAAAAAAGCTCTCGTCTCTGGAGGGTTAATATTAGATTATGTCAATTAAACACCAGTTTAGAAGTCTCCATGCACTTTCAGGTTGTGTATATTTCATAATTTGCATATAGCCCAAAATAATCCAAACACGTTTTTTGTGCCGCCTGTAAAATTTGCTGTGAGTTACGTCCTTTTCCCTTTCCACAGTCGATATAAAATACGAGATTAGTAGTTTCATCTGAATTACCTTACAGTATTATGTAATAGGAAACTATTAAAAACACGAAAATGAAAATAAAACATATTTGTAAAATTATTTTTTTATCATGCCCGCTCCTAATGTGGAGCAGATGGACTCCTAATGGAGTTTGTCGCAACATAAGTTTTTCGACGAGAAATACTTGTTACTCAGTTGTTCAACTTCTCTTTTTTCCAAAGAGAGTAGGAATATAAGGATAGTGCTAGAACAAGACTATTGGTTAGCTGATCGCTTTCGCTACGCCGTTTTTGGGATAGGATCGGCGGGAAGGAGGAATTTAAGATATCAAATACATGTCTGCGAAAATAAATTCAACAATCAATTAATAAAACTGTCCGTACCGGGATTCGAGCCCGCGACCTACGTAATCGAAGCCAACGCAGGTGAATTATTAACACGTTGCGTACGGTGTGCACAAATTCGTGCGTTTCAGTAACTTTGTATTGCCGCGGTGAGCACATTTTTATGCTTCTCATCGTCATATATAAAAAACGTATGTCAAACACTTTATTTCTTGACATATTTACTTTACTGTGTGATTGGAAGATGTCTCCAAAGGCAAAACTTCGATTATCGATTCTTTGTTGGTTCAATAACACAATTAAATATTTAAATGAAAATGATGCTAGAATCGTCATTCTTTCGAAGCGCATTACCTATCAATATTCTCCGCGCCGAGTTATTTTTTGCAGCGTTTGTTAAACCGTGTTACATATACTAACGAGCGTTATTGTGTAATATTATATGAAGTGTATTTAACTTTATTATACTAAATAATTTGTGAACTTTTGCCATTTGTTTTTGAGACATTAGAGATTTTTAAGCCGTATTCGTATAATATTGCAATGTGTATTTGAAAATATTTACTATTTAGATTTTTGTAAGCAAGTTTGTGATTTGTTTTTACAATAAAAATAATAAAAGATTTTTAGTACTTTTTCCACATAAAATTTATTAGATCAGGACCGGTTTCGCTCATCGCGAGCGAAGTTGATAATGCTCGCGATGAGCGAAACCGGTCCTGATCTAATAAATTTTATATGGAAAAAGTACTAAAAATCTTTTATTATTTTTATTATAATGCCTTTCCGCCAAGTATTGACAGTAAACACCTTAAAAGTGATTTGTTTTTACGGTTTTTGTGATTAGTTTTTGGGACTCGTGAGTTTTTTATTTATTTAAAATGGATGGGAGAGAGGATACTTTTGTCGACGAAAATTTTGAAGACTGTCTTTCCGATATACCGAGTGAAGTTGAAGATGAAACTAAAGACGCTCAAGAAGATAACAGTGAAGACGATGATAGACCAGTGCTACGTACTACTTCAAGACCGCGAGTAATCCGTATATCATCATCATCTAAAGAATCTCCAGAAATCCCAGTTATAACGTTGGATTGGGCAGAGTTTGATCCTCCTAGGGATTTGCCTGATTTTGGTGTACCGGGTCTGAAAATTTTCCCTGAAAATCCATCAAGTGTAGGGGATGTGACATCACTCTTCATAGGAGATGATTTATTCTAAAGAAGAGTCAAGGATACAAATACTTATAGGGAAAAAAATCATCACAACCGTCTGAGGTCAGCCCATGCACGTAAATGAACCGATGTAACCATTCGAGAATTAAAAAAAGCATGCTCAGAATGGGACACCTGCTAGGATTTTTTTAAATGTTCAAAAATATATTTTGCAAATATTGATTTTATCGAAAAAAAAATGGTTGTGGATCAGCAAGTCTAAGATGTTTATAGTAAAAAGTTTTACTGTATATTATGAAAACAGTTAATTTACGTCGTCTAAATATATTTTTTCCATTATATATTATTATGTTTATTCAAACAAAGTTCGTTTTATTGATACGCACCTCACAGTTTGAAGTTTACTGACGTAATTAAGGTCGATTGCTTAGCGCGGAGCGCTTATCTAAACTCCTTTTGTCTCGATTATTTATCACCCGCGGCAAGTCAGATTTTTAAAAAAATATAGCCGTAAACAATGTGTTAAGAAACATACGTTAAATACGAAAAAAAATATATCGGCCGAAATCAATTATCATAATCGGCGTCGTTATCAAATAATTGGTTGGAAAAATAATACACACTTTTTGTTAAATTATATGAGAACTGCATGAGTCAATCATTCAACTCAAGTTAGAAAAAGACTCGGATAAGACAAGTGGTCAGCTAATCGCTGTCGTTACGCCCCGATTTTAAAATCGCGATTTTTCAGATATCTAGACTAAATTTCTTAAATTTATAAAAAAAACAATTATTTATAAAATATAAAACAATGAATGATTTTTACCAAATCCTCTCTCAGTGTACGGTATAAATATGGATTCCTAATGGAGTTTATATCGGCAGAAGTTTTTTTTCAAATAATTATTTTAAGAAAATGCCGTTGGTCGGACCTTGAATAGTTGGTCGCCCTATAATTAGCAGGTAAAATGTGTAGCACTCGTGTGGCCCAACCAGTTTGCAGTTGTGCAACTATCATTACGAATACAGATTTATGAAGTATGTGAGAATGGGAGAGGTCGACCAATTAAATCATTACTAGTAAAATAATGTCTACTGATGAATCGTCACCCGTTTATTACTCCAGGGTCAGATTAATCAGAATAATCGAATGACATAAGAAAAGGTAAATCAGTTATAACAACTATTTAATGTCAGTTCAAGTTCACCGATGCACTGGATGCCCGAAGACGAAGCTGCCGAAATGTGAAACACGGTCGTTGGTTTTTAGAAACTGGTTTTGAAAAACTAAGTTTTTGATTGAATTTGCGACATTCGAAAGCCGGTTTCTTTTTCAATATGGTAACCCGGTTTCAAATATATTCATATTGTTTTTTTTTTATTATTGAATTAAAAAGCTTAACATTTTGACATAAAAACTGCCCTGGTTACAAAAAAAGAAATGAAACATGTAGTTGAATAGTGGGTATAGAATATACGTCAATGAATTGCGTTGAAATAATTAAATTTAGGTTTATTTGAAAATATTTTTGCCGTGCGCAAATTTTGTTGTGATTTTTAAAAAATATATTCCCTAACGAAAAATAACGAATAAAATTGAAGTATTTTTTTATAAAAGTGTTACTGAAAAGTAAAACTTTTCTTCGCTATTTTATTCGCTTTGTTTTCTTAAACTTCGAATACGGGTTTGAACCGACTTTTAGGAAGTATTGTAATTTGAAAACCGGTGTCTTCAAGAGTTGGTCTCGGTAGAAGTATAAGTCGTTAGTAGTCAAACGTATAGAAATGTACATTTGTACAATTCAAATCTTAAAATAGCAACATAGCATAGAAATGAAAAAAAGAGGTTTGACAGAAAAAACCATAAGTTTGTTTTTAAAACCCTTCTTGGCAATCAAGCAAATTGTTGGTAAAGTTTTAAGTGAATCTAAAAATCTTAAGAAACTTTAATAACTAGAAAGGGCTGGAGTAGAACACATTTTTTTCAGTAATGCAAACAACTTGGAGAAATGATAGAATTAGAATGCAGTATAACTCATTGAAGCAGAGTTAGACATTCTAATTTATTTGAAAATGAACTGCAATTATTTTAATTTACAAAAACTTGAACAAAAGCAATAATTAAGCTCGGCAATAATTATAACAATTATATAAGTTGAACCACAAACGAAATAAGATCAATCAGTTACTGTAATTATGTATTCGTTGATTAACCACGTGAGAGGCCCTAGGCGCAATGGAACATGGATGCCCTGTTTTACGGATAAAATAAAAACGACAGAAAAGTCCATGTAAAATAATTAAAATCTAAACTAAAAGTATATGGGTTATAAAACATAAGCTTTTTTTAAGACCCCAAGCGCGCGCCTCATTTCATAATAAACAAATTTTAAAGCATATTTTTCGACTGCTAGATGGCACTACAATGGAAGAGCAAATGCACACGAATAGTGTGGAGGGAATTTTATAAATTCACTGTCGAGACGGCCAACGAGTATACTTACCTGGCGTAGGGGATACCGTGATCATAAAGGCGGTTCCCCCAGGGAGAGGCTCTTCCATTGCACTACGGTTGGGCTGACCCTTGCGATTATCCCTAATGCGGATAACTCGGGCGCGTAATTTTTGATAGTCGGGACTGCGTACGCGCTGTCCCGGATAAATAATAAATTGACTGCAGTTCATCTGACTGTGGGTTCTTGTTGGCAACTGGTGTGATTCAGATCGTTGATAACTTTGGTAAATTGCAAGTTTCGAGTTGAACCTTACACGGGTGCACTACATAGATCCCAAATGTTCTTTACGCAAAGAACAAAATTATTACGAGCAGCGAAATTATCTGAGGTAATTAATGAAAGAACTATTTAAACAATCACAACTGCGGTAACCAATCTCCGACCCTTTTAAACCTTAAAAAATCGTGTATAAATTGGAATTCGGAATTGAGAAAATTTTTGGTCGGCGATTTTGAAATCAAACAATTTCCAAAACCCAGAAATTTGGGGATTTTCCAAAATTAGCGGTGGAACTTTTTTTTTAAGCTCTTTCAAGAATTTTCAATATCACAATAATTTACAGATTTACTAAAAATAACAGCGCGACATCTTTTTTTTGGCTCTTCCGTGTATCATTTTCTCAATCTCGAAATCCCGGGATTGGTACTCTCGCAATCGCGAGATCACAGAATTAGACGAGATCCGGGATTGGATACCCTAGTCACAACTCATATATTAAGCACAGCCTGTGAAGAAGCGATGATATCAAAAATTATTTTACAGTAAGGATTATCTACTCTTTCTGTCCAAGCAGAATTCGTTCATTAACTCGTTTATTCGTTTTCAAGGTTGTCCCAGGGCATCGAGTGCATGTGCACCGGAGCGAAAAGGGGGAATATCGTGATTGAATTTTAGTTCTACTGCAGCGAAAAGTAAAATAAGTTTACGGATGTAACATAATATTTAAAATCCCACGATCTTTAAACACGAAAAAAATATATAACTTGTAATGAAAATTTATAATACGTTATAAAAGTAGAATACAGTGCAAAACTATTTGAAATAAAGTATTGGTTATAGAATTCGATGTTACTAGGTACACAAATCTAGCGAAAACAAATTTGGTCAGATTAAGATTTTATTGTCAAGAGTATTTTAAATGGGATGTCAAAATTCGAACTCAATACTAGTAAGTAGCATTATAGATAGCGGTTTTTTTTATATCATTGATAATTTTCTCAGTCTCATCCTCAAATAATTAAACACAATAGAAATATGAGAATTTCACTTACCGTCTGCTATTTAAAAGTGAGCATGGAGAGATAAAATGGCTGTATTAGAAAAAGTATTAAAGAGGATAACGTAACAATTGAAATACAAGTGAAAGTGTGACGATCGATAATCCGAATTATGACACGTGTATCATTATTTTTATACGACACAGCCGAGCAGCAAGCACTCCACATTATTAATCGCACACCGGTAAACGTTATGAAACGTTTCATTGCGAATTGTGACACACAGGATACGAAAACACAATTGAGCGGTAAAAAGTATTAGCAATGCTACAAATATTAATTAATAGGCATTGCAACAAAACTTAACTTTGACAATCTGAAGTAGACAAAGTGAAATTATTTACTATCAACAGTTTTAATTGATGTTTTTTTTTATTTTTCCCATTTCAGATAATAAAATAAACGGTTTGTTTTATTGATAGCTCTAAAGTTGAATGTGAAATTAATTGCAAGAATAAATATCTATTAGAAGTCATTTACGATCACATAAACTATATTTTTGAATCATAAAACTGTTATCATGATAATAGCATTATGAAAGTAATGGGCAATGGGCAATGTGAAACCGAATGCAATATTTAGGCTAAACTTATGTAGAGATGCAGGCAACGCAGCGCAGGGCAATACAGAATTGGCGGGTGCAGGCAGGCGAAGCAGAAACGTGCGATCACCGTATGCTTGCGACAGCTGGATCACGCAAGTTTAGTATATGAATGCACACGTAATGGGATATTTTAAAAATGTATATTTCTTTATTAAATGACATTCAATTCAAATGTAAATAAAAAATACAAACTTTTACAATACAAAACCTACCACTGCACAAAGCAACAGTAAGTATTTGAGCACTGTGAATTAATAGTCAAGCAAGTGACATAAATTGGTCCATGATAACTTTTTGAATATCTTTTAAGAGTATTATCGTATAAACAAAGTTTATTTCGCAAAAATTCAATTACATAGTTTAGCTGTCATTTTCGCAGCACAATTAAAATAGCACGTCCATGCTTGGGAGTATCACGCAGTAATCTGTGTCACGATCACAACGGACCGCAGCACAGGGCACACGCTTGTATGTGTCGCATGCCCCTGCTTATTAGCGCGTGCGGGTCTGCGCTTTTTCATGTAATACAAAATATTATCATGTGCTGCCTCGAGTTGCACTTCGATACGTTGCTTGCGTCTCAGAATTAGCTTAGCTTTACAGAGGTAACTATTTAAGATATATCATTTTAGGGTGTTCACTGTCAATACTTGGTGGAAAGGCATTATATTAATAAAAACACAACTTTCCTTTTACTTTATTCCACTTTATTTAAAAGGTTAGGATCGGTTTTGCTCATTGCGAGCATTGTCAACTGATAAGAAATATATATATAAACAGTGTCTATTTATACAAAAATAAATTGAAATGAAAGGGTGTAAACTACAATTGACATTAAAAAGAATTAAAAAATTACAGTACAAGTGATTCTATGATTACACAAGATTAAAATGTTTAACACCTCTAACATATAATTAACCCCAGACAAATCTGCGTAATATTTGCATTGATTTGAGGTATCATTGTAGATTACAATAAATATCAACTAAATATTATTGATATTTAGCGAATGGTGAAATAAGAACTTTGCAATTTGAATGCACCCAAAGGTACCCGCAGGTTAACTAATCGCTCTCGCTACGTTCCTTTAATTTAGAATTGGAAAATTGGGAAGGAATTTTTACCAACACTAATGCCTTTGAACAGAATAATACTACCACTATATAATGAGTTATAAAGTCATTAATATTATATTCAGTAAAATTTCAATAGAAATGGATAAAATAAAACTTGAATTATACTTATTTATACACGAGGTGATAATTTTGTATTATTATCAGGTCAATATTTTATGAATAGTAAACATATAATATATCTATTGATTCTATAAGGCATATTTTTAAGTGGCCGATTAAAGGCAACTATCAATTTATTATCACAGTGAACTTTGCCTCAGTATGTAAAACAAGCTTTATAATTTATATTATATAGAAGCTAGAATGCATAAACAAAGTTAATTCAAAATAATATGGTATCGGAAAAAAATATGACGGAGTTTATTATTATAAATAATTATTTTAGTATACAAATAGTGGAATACATTTTTATCAGTCAAGGCGTGTGACACAACCCTGACCAATTTGCTATAAACGAACTAATTATTTAAATTGACAACTGAAAAAAAAAACAAGCTAGATAAAGACGAATAAAAATGTTTGCTTTTAACGTCTAACATTTAGACAGTTCAATGACACACCTCCATTCTGCACACAAAGGAACACTGTAGGTACAGAAATAAATACATAATATGGAAAACTGCATTGTTATTAAAATTTATGTGACACGTTGTCACTGTTGATAAAAATTACAACGTTAATTTGAAAAAAAAGTAGTATATTTCAGTTTTTTTGCCCATAACTGTTATGTATTTGCAATTATGTATCCACGAATTGCACTGTTTACGACTTGGTAAAACATGAGTTCTCAACCTGTTTTTTGATTCGCAACATCTATGTACTATACATCTATTGTCATAGCTATATAGCTCTTCTCAAGGCAAAGGGATGTTTTTCTTTAGAAGCGAAATTTGTTTTACTTTATCAGATGAGGAGTTTTAAGATTTCTGTTACAATACATACATTTTTTGAACATCTTGTTCATATTTTTCATCTAAGCCTTTCATACGAGCAAATCATTTATAACTTACATATGTATCATAATAATATCTAGAAGGGATAGACCCTGAGAACTTTGGTCTTAAAATGGGCTCATTACTCTGAAAAACATCTTTGTGAAAGTACCTTTTCAAACATGAAATTCGTTGAATCAAAATACATATGTTCGTTGATAGATAAATATCGCTACCAAGTTTGCTGCGTTTGGCAACTACAAACATCGAAGTTGATATAACTACTTTAGTAAAAGATACAGAGCTGTCGCAGAATTCTCGTTAAAATAAATTAAATTGTTAACCTTGTATGAATGCTTTAAAAAAATAATGGAATCCAATGACATTTACTTCTAGTATTTGTATAAGTACTTACAAAACTCAACCAATATTAGACTCTTAAAGTACATAATTAAATAAATCAACGGTACTATTTTTGGTGCAGCCCGCAAATATTTTTTTTTAATGCGGCCCTCGGGTTACCTAAGGTTGTACAGTAATGATATAACTTTTTTTTTAACTTGAGTTTAACGCGGTGAGGTGAAGGGTTGGATGCACAATATCTTTTATTATCAAATTTAGATGTCTGGTGTTTTATGAACATTTTTGTTTGTATTTTTGTCTGAAAGTCTAACGTATTGTCGTTTGACGATGCGTATTCATTGAAAATATCATCTATAATGTTCGTTACATACAAATATAAACAATGTCGAATTGTGTGCGTAGCGAAATTGGGGTTACGGGCGTTGTGGATGTCAGAAAGCATCAAGCTCTCGCGAGTCGAGACTAATAATCACTTCCAATTTCCGATCAACTTTAATATGCCATTGTGGCACGTCAATGGTCGAGTTAATGCCGCATTGTCAACTAATAACGCGAAATTGAAGAGATGGGCAAGGCGGCACATGTTCGCGAACCGACAACTGGACACCTTTTACGTCGCACCCAGTGACAATGACTCGTGGTTCTTGGCATTGTGATGTGAACTTATAGTAGCGAGAATCTCGCAAAGATGTCTCGCTTTACTAAGCATACATCCAAAATAAGGTCCGCGCCTGGGGGTTTGTCATGCGTGCAAACGGCCGCCCCCCATTGATAAATATGTAAAAAAAATCTATCATCCAATTTCAGTGGCAGGTATTCTACGTCAGATCCCCACGAAACTCTAGCCCGTGTAAAACGTGATCAAAAAATATACTAGAAAAGGGAAATTTTAGATTATCAAAAAAAAATCTGTTTACTATTTTTTTTATTATACACAAAGTAGCGAAACGGTTATTTTTAAAAACAATAATTAGAAGTAAATAATAATAGAAAAGAAGAGAGTGTAATATCGTACATAATAAAATTTGATACGCACAGCAAAAATAATAAATCCATATTCAAATAAGACAACTACTAATTCGACTATCTGACCGGCATGCAAAATAATGAGTAAAAAACGAGTAATGGTCAATGAAGAAATTTAATGAGTTCAACCTGCTCTGACTACTCAAATAATCTTGAACATCCTTCTTCACTAACCAATGTATTCGCAGTTTTTTTTAAAAAAAAACCAATAACTAGCCAATAATTGTAGTTATAGTTCAAGGATCATCAACCGAAATCATTGCAATGTACTTTGCGCATCATTCTATTGAGGCGGCTTTGACGGGAACATTTTACATCTGATTCTTCTCCGCGAACAAAATAAAATAAAATGTAAACCAACCATCTGTATATAGCCGACGTAAAATTTACACCGAATAATTGCACTATATTTGAAATCTTCTACGAGTTGTTTCAATATTTCAGAATTGATGAACCATGTAATGATGTATTGTTTATTTAAAGAAACCGTCAGTTATTTAAGAAATCAGCCCGTTTATTATTACGATATATTTTTAAATATTCCTATTTTATAACATGAAATATCGAAATACCGATTTTATTTTACTCGCCCGGTATTTGTGATCCCATTTATTTATACTTTTTTGGTAATATCGGTATTTAATAAGAAATATCGAAATAATAAATTGATATATTTTTCCGGTATTGCAATCCCTAGTCATCATTCACAGATTCTTGTATTGGCACAGTATCCTCGAAATATTTCATTTCTAAATTAAATCGACAATTAAGTGCTAAAAAATGAATATGTTGAAATATTTCAGGTGCCATCACCAATTGCCCTAGAAAGGTTAAATATGCCAGAAAATAATTTGCTTAAATAACTACAATAAAACCAGATTATATCCAAGTATAGTACATATTTTTTTATTGATATTAAAGGTACTTTATAGCAGCTGTCGCCAACCGGTGGTCTGTGAGAAAATTTTTGTGACCCGCGGAGTTGATATAATTATCACTTATTTCAAACAATGGTCACATAAATTAATCTTATATCAAGTAATTAAACAGGCGTTTATACTATTTCACAATAAAACATTTTACGTTATAAATTCTTTTTTATATATTTTTATACAGATTTTAAAAACAAAACATGTCAGTGGTCCGCGAGATGCAAAATTCCGAGTTCAATGGTTCGTGAAGTCCGAAAGGTAGGCGACCATTGCTGTATACCACCGTATGAAAGTCGTGTGTAGTAAAAAATACTGATTGACGAGGGGGGATGCTTGATTCATGCTATTTTTATGTGTACTTATCATTTTGTCAATAAATGTACTACAGTAGAACCTCGATTATCCGGACTAATTGGAGATGAAGGTAGTCCGGGGAGATAAGGAAAAATCCGGATAATCGAAAAAAATCATTAATGATAGGTAAAGACATGTTCATTTAGTATGAATAGTTCGTATTTGTCTAGATTTACATATGGCTTCAGTATTTTTTATTTTTTTTTATTAAGAAATTCAATTATTGATGGTTGCTTAAAGCGGATAGCTGTTCTTTTTGAAGCTCCCAAATCGCAAATGCTTTTTAAACAAATAAGTTGTCCTGAGTTACACTCTTCTTTGCTTTCAAACCACTTCACGAGGACATCTTATTACTAAAAAGCTTCAGAATGTGTATGACCGTGTATCTCTTCCCTTACAAATCTCTTCTTCGTCTTTTCGGTCTTATTCCTCTGAGGCATATATTTATTTAATTATTTCCGCAACCTTCAAAATTGTGTTGACTCTTGTAAGTTGACGCATCTGAAGAGTTCCAACTTTACTGCCATATAGCAACATTAATTTTAAATTTATTTTCTTGTAGAAGTTGATTGCTTTTATTTTATTATTTTCGTCTGAGCAATAATCGCCATAGCATATGAGCGTTTGAATGTTTCTATTACACCCTGATTCATCGGTTGTATTACCGATGTGGCATTTGGTGGAATAGTTTTTATCATCAACATTTCTTTGATCCGGCTTAAAGATCCTGTAGATGGGGGTGGGACGGTGCATTGTCCAGTAATAATAATGTTTTATTCGGAGCTTTGATATTTTTTCACTTCTGAAATTAACTGTTTTCCATACCATCGTTTAAAAAATTCACAATTTATCTATGCTTTTTATCGATGATCATATTCAACTGGAAAACTTTGTTCAAAAAAAGATTCTTTGATTTCCCAATGATAACAGTGTGAGTCTGTCTCTGCCAACACAAAAAACAAAATTGTATGCATTTCATCACTATGTGAACAACGGTGGACACAATTCGCCACGTGCAAATCAGCAAATTCGTATGTTTTTGTTTACATATTTCAATCCGGATAATCGGAAATTCGGATAATCGAGGTTCTACTGTTTTTATCTTTAAATAATTTAAAACCCTACTAATAATATATTATATTTAACTATTTTGGCATTTGGCGCTTTATTTGTTTTGTATTTATTTCACCCGATGCAACATGTAATTGCAATAGTGAAGCGAAGCAAAATCAGCGACTGGAACGTGAAAAAACAAATGTCACGGGTCATGTAATTTACACAAAGAGGGCAGGGAGGCGACATAATGAAATTCAGTAGCTTCATTCAACGACGACAGTATAACGCAATAATTATGTTTTCGTTGCAATGTGCAACGTTATTATTCAGTTACGTTTCAATTTAATAACAATAGATATTTTCAAAAAAGCACTAGGGCGGGTCTACAAAGATCGCTCTGCAACATGCAATATGCGTTACCAGGAGCGTATTTTCATGTTTGAAGATACTTTTTAAAACGATGGCATCAAACATGTTATCGATAAATACATTAAAATTGAGCATCTGTGACACCGTTCATGTCGTATAATATATAAAACTGCACCGTATTTTAAAAAAAATCATGTCCGCTCTCAAAGAGAAGCATATGTAATTTTAAAAAAGTTGGGATTAGGAATAGAAGGGCAAGAAGGTGGGGAGGAGCTCGGACATCACAGATTTACGCACTTGTACACAAATCTATAAAATTAGTACATATGTACAGGAAACTAAATGCAAGACATCATTTCACTGCCTTTGCCGGATTTTGAAAATAATCATATAGCATGCCATGTTGTGACCCGGCATAGTTTTTTAATCAATAAGTGGCTAGAAATCCTCCATTTCCAAGAACACATAAAAAAGAAAAGAAACCTGGTAAAATTAAATTGTATTGATTACGGCAATGATTAAGTCGAAGGATTATAAAATATTTCAAAAATTATGTTGCATCACTGGATCAAAAGCCCGGCTTGATTATTCTTTTTACTCAAAAACGTTAAGTATTATACGTGTTACATCTAGTTTTACTACCAAGTAAATAATATGCAATATTCAAAATGAATTACCACCGAAACAATCGAAACTAATTACAATATATAATGCTATTGAACTAGAATTCACAAAGCCAGATAACATTTGTTTTTTTTTTGCCATTTGCAGTATACATTGTGGATATCTGCAATACAAACACGAGTGCATCTATTAACAACAAATAAGCAATAATGTATAGCAATTTTGATGCATTTTTGAGCCACCTTGATAGTTGAAGCTAAGGTTATCGGCGTCCAGTTATGTTGTAAGTTGCAAGCCATTTTGTGCGAATGCGCGACGAACAACCTTGGGAGAAATGCTTCGATATCTCCTACGTAAATTGTGAGACAAACCGACTTAAATACAGTGACATGCTGTGGCATATATTATTTCAGTGGTTTAATATAATATTTATCACAATGACAAAGCGGAGATTAGCCACTTTCAAGTAAGACAATACATAATACATAAACAAAAGAATATTTTTCCGGAATAATAACTGACAATACAATTTAATGTTTGAAATTGTATTCGTTTCATATGTTTTTATGTTGTATGATACACGTTATAATGATTATAAATATAGTATCTGTTTTTTAATCTCTTTGTTGTTAATTATCGATACGTTTGTAAGTAAGCTTAGTACCGAAACTATTTTTTTGCTATCAAAAATGATTGATATTTAATTTGCACCTAAAATTTGATTGGCAATTTTTATCTTTGATACTTCGAACCCTGTGGTCAAGAATGATAAGAGAGTTCACCTTAATCATAAATGCATTTTTTTAAATAATATAAAAGCCTCATCAACACGTGCAATCTGCTTGTAACATAAATAGATTATCTCGTGTTATTTGCTGTAAATAATATTTTAATTTAAAAACAGCTGTGGCATTAGTTACGATGTGATTAACGAATAATACTTTGTAATCATATTGCCTTTTACGTGTTAGCTTCCATCACTGTTGTTCGTCACTTACTCGACGCCGCTTTGTTTTTACTTACATGTTTCAATGAAATTAAAATTTTAATTTACCGATTACAATCTATCTTGCCATGACGAGGTATTATAGTCAAGCCCTTTTTGCATCGGTTTTACTAAAAACTGCAAATGTTGCAAAGAGAAAATGGCTTCAGTTATTCGCTTTTATGGTCTAGTGAAATGAGCTTTGCCCTAGAAATCAGGCGATGTCAGGTTCAAGTCCTCGCAAAATCCATATCAAAATGAAGATATTTTCAAGCCAACGTTTGAGATATTGGCATAGGTGTTCATGATGTATTTTCACGTCGAATTGATCTCGAATATTTTTTCATATCTTACTCATTGACCCGCAATGTAATTTTTTTCATAAAATTTAAAAAAAATGTTAAATGGTATGTTATTGAATATATAATATAATATATATGGCCCTGTTCTAAAAATTTCGATAGTGAAATGAAAACGTCTCTGAATAATTTAAAATTTCAAAGTTGTACAAAAATTAACATAACAAGATATAAGTAAAAGCTATTATATTTAGGCTTGACACTTCATCAGAACTAATATAACATAGAGGCGGACCTCTACTCTCGCACAATTCGCTATTTCGCACAAATGAAAGTGAGGAAAAAGAACCAGAAAAAATCATCAAGATCTTAACAACAAAAATATGAACGAAGCTTTTTTTCATCTCGATATATTTTTAAATATTATGGAAGAATTTGATCCCAATGGAGAACGCATATCTCAAAGTGCGTAGGGCGAACCATAAAAGCACTGCAGGTTACAGAAATCTCTATTAAGAAAATAAAAAAAAGTAAAATACAACTAACCTTTGACGAGTTTATTAAAAAATATATTTTTTATCAAATACATAAGTAAATTTTGATAAATAAAATTAAAGGACAATTTTTGGTGTCTTTTTTACATCCTTCTTCTTTGGAAAATTCAACATTCGCACACATTTTCAGGAACCAATTGAGTGCGAAAGTGGAGGCCCGCCTGTATTATATTTAATCAATCACTTGTGACGATCATAACTAATCTAAAATCTCGATTGTTTACACATGCAACTTACGCGTATATTACCCATTAACTAAAGATAACTAGGTGCATGTATGCGTTGAAACATCAATAAAATAATATTTTTAGTTTTCTTTGCGAATCCTAGATAACAAGGAGATCAACATTCATACCCTTGAATAAAAATACATATATCTATTCAAATAAAAACATCATAAATAATTTACAAATAGAGAATTATACGGAACAAAATAATGAAAAACAAAGTGGATATGAAAACATTTCAAGCCAAAATATTTAATTACGTCGTAGTTAATGAAATCCTCTTGAAATACTATGATGCGACATTTAATGAGTTTCTTTTCAAGTGTATCATATCTGTTTCTTTGTTCTTTAGAATTACTACGTCCAGAATATATCTATAGTAGATACGGCATCTTTCGATACCTGTCATATTCTGTTCATTACAAAGTTCACATATAATTTTTTTTTTTTTGTTAATCTCTAAACTTTGGATTGTATATTAGTATCGTGTGATTAGGGTGTTTCTATTTTTCCAGTGAGGTAGGGTCTGAACACTTTTAATTCCATGATGTTCCTGGTTGAAAATCAGGACGTGGAGTCGAAAAAAAGACGATTCCGACTCAAAATATGTTTTTTAAATCATTTCATGTTAACTTGTAAATATATATAATTATACCATCAGATCATCTTTAATCAGCCTAGCATGCAGTGGCGACACTTTGGACTATTGTGGTTTAAATACACATCATTAAATATATATTTTTTGATGTGTCTTAGTCGTAGGATTTTTCCGACTCCGGGAAAAATCCCTGACTCTACAACCCTGTTAAAAAGCTCTTTCCATCTTAAATACAACTCAAATGATTAAAATATGTCTCAATTGTTTTAACAAATTTCTTGTTATTTGTTTATAAATCTAAAAAGGATTTTTTTCAGTAAATTGTCTGTAACAATTCTTGAAGAAATATGTTATAAGGATGTTAGAATTATCGGGTGTGAGATTCGAAAGCTTTTTATTCCGTAAACTAACAACACCGAAAATTCTGATTCATATGTACCTATTATGCAATTCCCGCGAGCTCATCAGCTTATCTGTCATAATAATGCAAACAAATTTCAATTTAGTTGTTTTCTTTCGAATAATCAATCGGTCGATTACGAAATGATACATACTTGCCACTTGCATTTAAAACACCAACATGGGTCGGTTAATGCGACGACAGATTTTTAAAAATATTTTAAAAATAAAATTTGAATTGTTTGAATTTTGTACTTTTCCATGAGTTTTGTCGCTAACGACCCGGGTTTCGCCTTTCGGCATCTTCAGGCATTCCAAGTGCACGGATGTACTTGAACTGACGCGTAGTAAACAGTTTGTATCGTTTATAAACAAAATTATAAGTAGATCACTAAGTTATAAGGCTATTAAAATGTAAATTAGCGAAAATTGAATGTATACAATTTTCAATGGATTAAGTGGGTTTGTAATAATTATGGGGATTTTTCGAAAATATTAATGACCAGATAATAACATAGGAATGTTTAAAATAAATCTAGGGTTTTATCCGATCTATTATTAATGAGTTGATTTGTTTTTAAGCCTTTGAATTAATATTTAATGATAGCAAGTGCTTGAATTATTAATAAAATGACAATTATTTAAAGGGGGTACAACAAAGGGGAATTCGGTAGATAATATTGCTCGTTTAGAATTGGCAAGCTGTTAATCTGAGCTCGATTAATCTCTAAGATTTCTTGGTAAAATAATTTAAACTCGCCCCTGTTAGTATGTAATAAATCAATACCTGAGTCAAAATTAAACGTATGGTTTTCAAGAATTAAATGATTGGCAAATGTGGAAGTATCTTTTTTTAAGCGAAAAGCGGCTAAATGCTCAGCCACTCTTATATTTAAGGTTCTAGCAGTTTTACCAATATAAAATTTGGGACAATCACTACACTGCAATCTATAAATCCCAGATTTGTTTTTATAATCTATAACATCTTTATTATTTATCAATAATTTACCTAAAGAGTTCTTGCAATAGAAAGCCACAATTTCACGATTTTTCGTAAACCGACTTTTTCAGATACATGTATTCATAAAAACTCAGTACATCCAATGTCGTACAAATTAGCTGCATTTCATTCCGAAATTCACAGACTTGTCAGTATTCCCTTGAACAAATTAAATTTTGATCTTGAATTAAAAATCATCAAACAAATCGCCATTAACAATGGTTATGATATGTCTCTTATAGACAATCTTTTATATAAAAAACGTATTAAGCTAGCACAACAAATCTTACACAAGGGATTAATAACGAAAGACTCAGGTGATATTAGGTTTTGGCGTAGTATTAATTACATAGGACACACCAGTTTAAAGATAAAGAAGCAGCTCTCAGAAAGTGTTAGACCGGCTTTCTATTGCAAGAACTCTTTAGGTAAATTATTGATAAATAATAAAGATGTTATAGATTATAAAAACAAATCTGGGATTTATAGATTGCAGTGTAGTGATTGTCCCAAATTTTATATTGGTAAAACTGCTAGAACCTTAAATATAAGAGTGGCTGAGCATTTAGCCGCTTTTCGCTTAAAAAAAGATACTTCCACATTTGCCAATCATTTAATTCTTGAAAACCATACGTTTAATTTTGACTCAGGTATTGATTTATTACATACTAACAGGGGCGAGTTTAAATTATTTTACCAAGAAATCTTAGAGATTAATCGAGCTCAGATTAACAGCTTGCCAATTCTAAACGAGCAATATTATCTACCGAATTCCCCTTTGTTGTACCCCCTTTAAATAATTGTCATTTTATTAATAATTCAAGCACTTGCTATCATTAAATATTAATTCAAAGGCTTAAAAACAAATCAACTCATTAATAATAGATCGGATAAAACCCTAGATTTATTTTAAACATTCCTATGTTATTATCTGGTCATTAATATTTTCGAAAAATCCCCATAATTATTACAAACCCACTTAATCCATTGAAAATTGTATACATTCAATTTTCGCTAATTTACATTTTAATAGCCTTATAACTTAGTGATCTACTTATAATTTTGTTTATAAACGATACAAACTGTTTACTACGCGTCAGTTCAAGTACATCCGTGCACTTGGAATGCCTGAAGATGCCGAAAGGCGAAACCCGGGTCGTTAGCGACAAAACTCATGGAAAAGTACAAAATTCAAACAATTCAAATTTGATATTGAAATTCCATCAAGCACCCTCAGTCGAAATACTTAATTATTTTAAAAATATATTGTATTATGCAGTGTATCTAATATACTGTGCTAGACACTTAATTTAAAGCCTGCAATTGAAAAAAAATCAGTATACATTGTTTAGTATTGTTTAAATTTTGTTGAAAAATATTAAAATATAAGTCGACAAAATATCGTGCTTATGTATTTGTGTCGTATTTTATTCACCCTTTTTAGTCATATTTTACAATCCCGGGATCAAGATTGCCACCACTAACATGCGATGTAAACACCGCTTCACTCCTGCACACTTTTACATGTTTTTGAGTAATTTATTGATATTTGGCACACAATATAAATTTGTAGTATAGAAAAATGCAAACCTCTCATTGAAGAACCAGTAAATGAGCCCGACGAATATTACAAGTTCCAATAGACCGGTCATCGTCATTTCGGTGGGCACGAATTCGAAATTCTTGATTTTTTCCATACAGTAGTTGTCAAAATTTACGTTCAAGAAGAAAAAACACATTTTACGCACTGTTTCGGGGAACAATTTCACATCACAATTTTTATGTCACAGGTAAATTCAATTTCAAAAAGCAAATGCAATAGTAAAATAAATGCCACTCGGTCCTAGCGTATTTATACCATTGTTTTATTTATCAATTTAAGTCGATTGGTTTTTACTCAGTTATTAGCTGTGTCGTTCCATGCTATAAAATTTATTTAAAATTCATTAAATGCCCATCAGGTGGATTTTCTACATTAAACATCGCTATATAAACGTTTAAAATAAACCACTAATTGATATTCGTTCAATCATATTTTTAATTTTACAAAGCTATGTTCAATATCGACCCGTATTACATACTAGTGATAGAAGATTAACGATTTCTAATCTAAATATTAGGCACACAACTCGCATGAATAGTTAGTTATATATTTAAAAATGATGACTTCACAGTGTAATGATTATTATTTTCACTTGTAAAATAAAAACTAAGTATTGCAGATCCTCGGCTTCGGTCAAGTGTAAATGCGGGAGTTCTGCAAATAAAATAATAATTTTCTTTTACTGGATATTTATTATTATAATCATGAGTGTTAAGAAAAAATAATAAGTACACTAGCGTAAAATTAGTTGAAATGAGAGATCGACTAAAAATATTTCCAAGACACAATTATCGTCATATTAGATATTTATTATGGATACAATCAAAATATTTTTTTATTTTAATTTTGTGTATTCGACTGAATTAAAAATTGCAATGAATCAAAAATATAAACAATAGTATGAATAATTGGTATTCATGCGAGTGTTATTGGCCATTTTTTAATATTGTGTGTCGATAGATGAGGGACACTGCCGATCTATATATTTTATAGCGATTAGAATTAGATTGATTTTTCACATTAATTATGGGAAAATTTACTACACATGCAACACAGACTGGTTATTATAATGAGAACGTGAGTCAAAGCAATATTTTTTTTTAAAAGCTAAAATGTTTAAATGATGAAATTGGGAAATTATGCTGAGCGATAATTTACAAGAAAACTTCGTATAAAATACATTATTTGAAGATAAAATTAACACACCATCTCACACGTAAAACCCTTGATTTTAAAAAAAATCAATAGTTTTTTTTGTGTTTTACGATATCGTTATTTATACTCCTGGCAATCGATCGCTATATACCTGTAGTAAATTTACATAGTGAAAGTGAATAAAGATTCAATTAAAATATTAAGAATTCGTGGCACGTTTTTAATGTATTAAACATTACTTTTTAATAACCGTCTATTATGTTAACTAAGACAATTAAAATAGTGAAGATATTATAATGAAAATCAGTAGGTTTAAATATGTGCTAGGACATAATTGGCTACTTAATGTTATGGGAAAAAGTATGCTTTATCAACGTTCACGGAAACTTCGGCACAAAGGCATTTCAGTTATCAAACATGAAAATTTATCGACTTAGCCGAATGTATTAGGGAATCAGAATTATGGAAATGATAGGGTCACTAGGTTACCGGTCGGACGGCACGCAGACCGCTGTCGATAGCGGTTGACTGACTGACAAACTGGCGAGATCGGAATTGTTGTGCTGACACTTGGTCGGAGCGTGGAGATCCAAGGATCGAAGTCGTCTACGATATGACCGATAAGGAAGCTCGTGATTCCCAAACACTACTCGTAAAGATTATCAGCTGATCCAAAACAAAAAACAATTACGTTATTTACAAACAGCACTGGTAAGTCATTATCGTGAATATTATTACTATGGTAATAAAAGCGAATTACAAACATACACTGATTTTTGGATGGCAGTTCATTAAAATAAAAACAGATATTATGACAACTTTGTGTTTTGAAGATCTCTTTTAATTTTGTATAGGTCGGATAACCATGATTAAATCAAATTATTAAAGCAGTGGCGAGATCGAAAACAGAATCAGTCAGTCATGCGTGGTTGGTATTCAAGGACCTGAAACCGATATTTCGAAGTTAATATTTTGAACTTACAAAATGCGAACGTCTTGCCGGTCGATGTTGAATTTATCTAGATTGCCATTTCACCAGCTCCTAGTGGTTGAGAAAGCGATATGGTGTTTTGACTGAACTAAGCAATAGAAATATTAATTGGTGGATCCGTTTTGCCAGACAAAGATGGCAGATATAATTTAATATTTTGTGGTTGATTGGTCGATATATCGCCTGAATGATTTGTTGGTTGCGTGTGTATGCTTGGACTTGTCAAGCGCAATTAATTAACGAATTGTACTCGATAAAGAAATAAAAAATTAACAAATTATAATAACGACAAGGTTTTGTTTTTCAATTTGCATGAAAAATTTCAGCAGGTAGTAAAAAATCGCAGTAAACAACGCAATCGAAAAATAACTTTTTCATTGCGCGTAAAATTGAGTTCTTTTTTAAAGTGCGAATGTAATAAACGTTAAGATTTTTAAAATAAATTGTATAAAAGGGGCGTACCAGCAAATAGCAATGCGGCAAATATGTCATTGTCATAATATATGAGAACACAATCAAGGAGAGAGAAAAAGTCGTTCGTAAATAAAATTTTATACATATTGAGAATGAGTGAAATCAGAATCTGATATAAATTGATGATTACGGAGTAATTAAGTACACTAGAACCAGCTAAGCAAAACAAAAACATTGATTAAAAGTATACAGTGCATAAATCAACATTTATTGCTTTAAATAAATATAATTTGACGTCATTTTTGCTTTGATTTTTGCATTTTTCAGTTGATGAAGCATAACTATGAGAATCCGTGCAATTATTAATCATTTTTAAAACATATGGTATACATCTTACATCTTATTTTACACGATGGAAAACTGATTATGGAATGCATGGATCTATGTTATTACAAACGCATCGGATTAACGAGAAGATGGCGAGTTTATTATGTATTTATTAAAAAGTTTAAAAAGGATTTGACCTTTTGTTTCGGATTCTAATCCCAAGATAATTACACTATTCTTCAACCAGAAGCCGCGAATTTTTAGAATTAGGCATCCAATAGTAAAAAATATTCTAATTGCAAGATTGTTTAATGGCGAGTATGTATATTTTTATTTGGGCTTCTTTATCATTAAAAGATTTGCAAGGATTGGTTAAAATCAGTTATATTAAAAATGTACTTAAAAGCTGAATTAAGCCAAAGTAAACAAACTTTAAAAAGAAAATAAACTTTCTTATTTTGTCTGACACATACATAGATATATTGATATAATTATATACAGTGTACACGGAAATACATCCTCTATACAAAATGTTGGCGAATTACAAAGAAACACGATGCAATTAAAATGACGACGTAATCGGGTTGGTATCATTAGCAAAAATGGAAATGATTTTAAATATTAATTGCACTTTTGAATAATAACGAAAATACCTTGTACTAAATGCAAACAAACGATTAAAATCACTCGGCAAACGTTTCAATTCAAATCACGTACGAAATTGAAACAAAACGTTTGCCGTTCTTGGGTACTTCAGAAACCTTCAAATCGGATTATAATTAAACGATTGAACCCGGGGTTCAGGGATACTTCTTAGTAACAAAATGCGTTTCATTTTTTTTTAATTGGAAAATCATTAATAATTGTTTATTGATTGTGAATAGAAACAAATAAAGATGGTCAGTATCCAGAAGCATGTCGCTTTTATCGTCAAGTCACTTTTGTGTCACATACCATTGAGCACAATAATTATATCAATCGGTATCAATATCAATCAAGGATTCCGGTTACCAAAATAAGCAAAGAAATTTAAATAATGCCATCGAAAAAAGTGAATAGGATATGACATCGAATGCTTCGGTGGCTGGCTTATATTTTAAGAAAAATTATAAGTTCTTTTAAAATAAGTTTGATGAAACAATTGGAACGAATGACTATTAAATGAGAAAAGAAGCAATGCAAATATCAAAAAAAATATGTACGTACATATTTTTTAGGGTGCAACAAGTGGATCGAAAAAAATTCGAACTTCCCTTACCGAGCAGTCTCTTTGCTTCCTCCCATATCACCCAGGTGTCTTGCGTAGGTCCACCGAGTGAATCATATGGATAAGCGGCCTTCGAAGGCGACGTAATCCATAAGGTTGCAAGACGAGACAAAAACGATTTAGACTAACGAACGCTTCGGTGGCACATGACAAAGCTTCAGTTTACCAACTTCCGTTGGTTATATATTTAAAATCGAGACCAAAAATGGAAAAAAAAATATATTGCGCGAATAAAAATACCACTTCAACCTAAATTCTGTTGATACGGTACAGTAAAACTTCGATATAACGTATATTACCTCAATACATTGATAAAAAATACAGTCAATTGTGTATATTGTTTTAATTCTAAAGTCGTCAATGTCAATAATATTTGGCGCATGAGCTCTTGTGCACAGCAGTAGTTTCAGCGCACGTTGGTTTGAAGTGCGCCAAATCAAATACCATTCAAACATCATAACACCCCTTATCATTTATATAAAATAACCTATTTCCAATTGATATATATGGATTTTTTTTTCGATTTTAGCTGACACCCCCTTGCTGGATGGTTATACTGTATCGTAAAATTCATTAGATCTGTTGCTGTGTTAATAATTTTCTGATCAGGTTGCTAAGACAATGGAAAATGACGCATGCCTCCAGTAGATTATTAGATGATTGATTGATTGATTGGCGAGATGTAAATTTGGTTAGCAGCCACATATTCGGCAATCCAATTGTCATAGTCACTCTGAGCAATATTCAACTATAATAATATCACCAACGTTCCTACTTACCTGAATGTTATCTCATAACTTGTTTTGACACTGATTAATGACTTTCTTATTCATATCTACTTTTGACCTTTACTCTGATCCCTTTTTTAAGTAATCGACACAAGTGCATTAGCCGCACGTAAGATACTTGTATCGCATAAGTAGGTATCACAATGTAAACAATACTAATAAATACATAATGCCAGTGATACACACGATTTATTCAACATTTTTTTTAAATTGATTAAACACAGAAAAACATCACAAATAAATTTAAAAAATCTTACGACAGAAGAAAAATGCCGAAACAGAAAAAAATACTTTCATAGATCGAATAAGGTTAATATTAAAAATAAAAATCTAGTACGCGAAAAACAGCTTTAGTGAACTTGTGTAGATTTTATATAAAATTGGACCTTCAACTAGTGGTAAGCAACCTAATTTTTACACGAGAGTTTAACACGGTAATCACCTTAGACCAGTGATACACAACCTTTTTGGCAAAGGGGCCACTTTATCAATTTTAAGATTGCCTAAGGGCGCACGGGGAAAAGTGATGAAAACTAACGATATCCGTCTATATAGGATGTTAGGTTGTTTACCATGCCTGAGATATAATGATTTTTTCCTTGTAATATAACATTCAGATCATTACTGTGTGTTATAAATAAAGTCAAAAATCCAAGTCATACAGCCATTCAGGATCTACTAAAATATGCATAGATGTTCCTTTATAAAAAGAAAAAAAATTAAGCTGTTAAAAGTAATAAAATTTTAGCCAGAACCACGAAGTAGTTCAACAATTAATTCGTGATATTCAGTTTCTATTTATATTAAGAAATGTTCTCAAATGTCGGTGATGTATTCCGTTAAAATCAATAAAGTGACCATAACAGTGTGTTTTCGTGGTCAAGCTCACGTATGTGGTTTGCAAGGAGAGACACCAGGCTATTATTTGCTCCAATCATTGCCGGAGCTCTATCGGTCGTTATACCGGAAAGATTCAATAATTCTAGATTATACTTTCTAATGCTTTCAGAATATATGTTTTTTATCTGTGACGATTCAGTTTATATAATTTTGTTATTGCATAATTTGTTCACATATCTAACATGAAATTTTTGATGATGATGTATGTGGGTTGTGGATCACTACCTTAGACTGATTTTATTGCAATTTTAAAAACATATATAGTTTTTTGTTATGTATTTGTAAAGTAAATTATTTTTGCGTACAAAAAAAATCAAGAATATTTTTTACACTAAAAATATCATACTTCGATGTGACTAAAAGGTATAAAAGACGTTTTCAATATTCTTTTCAGTATCTTTGGAGGTACATAAAAAATCAATAATAATAGATAATCGTTTGTTTTTTTACAATGGTTGTAAAACCGATAAACTTCTTTGTATTTGAGTAGTCAAAATAAAAGTCCTGTGCTAACAAAGTCCATTATCGTTTTTTTTTTAATTTAACACGTATTATAAATGAAAACCGGGAAATTTACCGCAGGTGAACGATTATAACGAAAAAAAACTTTATTATAAAAAAGTAAAAATTTACAAGGATTGCAATAAGCAAAAGTATAGTCAATTGAACGGCACTGTCTGTAAATTGAACCCGTATGTGTTTCGGGTAAATGTATGGAATTTGTACTACACTAAAATAATCGTAACGATTATAATACTGATGTAAGATTCATAAATGACAAGTATTTATTTATTTCAACGAACACGTTATGTATATTAAACTAATATTGGAAATGCTCGATACATTAAGCCAGGCATGGCCAACCTGCGGCCCGTTCTGCGCCCCGACAACATTAAGTTTTATCAGAAATATGTCCTCTAAGATAAATTTCCAAAATAAAAACGATTGACAATGCGGATTACAGCAGTATTTGGGACAACATTTCGCTGCGAATCGTTCATTTCGTGTCGCAGTAGGTTGCTCGATAAAAACACGACCAATCAATTGCGATGCTCGTCGGCTAAATTACCAGTTGATATTAAAAAGATATCAAAGAATATACACAAAACATTAATTACAAAGTAATTACGTGTAGGGGGTGTAAGGGGTCCATTAAATCCGAAATCCTTAATATAAAAGTAGGGATTTGAGATAAATTCTTATGATTTTTTGGGATTAATGTTCGCACCTACATGAAATATAAACTCAAATGTCTTTTTTGTGCAATGTCAGAAACAATTTGTTTTCTTATGCCATTTTGCTCATACATGAGGCACAGATCCTCCAAGCTGCAATTGTGTCCGTTATATCGAGGTAATACTGTACAGGTTAATTAAAGTCGTTAACCAAAAACATAGTCAACAAGTCAAGTCTGTTAATTATAGTACCAGTGTCACATATATACCTATATGAACAAAAACCTCACCGAATTTACCGCGTGGCCGAGGAAAAGACACTCGAAGACAACTCATTCATTAAGTTTTACTTCAATATTTAAAAATTGTTCGTATTTATAAATGTAAAAGTTACAAAGTGAAACGCTGTTTACTGTAAATGGAAAAGCTATTATCGAGAGGTGGAAAAACATCTTGGCATTAAAATAAAGCACGCGTTTGAATTCCCTTTCCATCTCAGCGATGTGACGTCGCGACGCGTCGACGAATGTGGCGTGATTTTCATTTCAGTTTCATATACATATTTATTTACTTACATAGGCCGCCTGCACGAATCATAAACAAACAACTCGGCGAGTCACAAATGCCGCTCGAAAGGTGAAACGACAGCACATAAATTTGATATTACTGTGCAGATAGATATAAGTGAGTCAGTAATTAAGTGGGTGTATTTTAAGAAAAAAATATATTAACGAATTTCCAAAATTGTAGTTGCGCGGAATCAAATAAAGGTGACCAGTGACCATACATCTTTGAATGATTATCAAACAAATGTTAGGTTAAGGTTTCCTAAGATCTCTCAGACATGTTGATAAGTAACGGGACACACTATGAATAAATGAGTTCTATTTTGTATGCAGTTTACGATGCAGTAGTCAATGAAGTGTGGTTAATATTAGGCAGGCGTTAAGTTTTCAAGGTGTCATCTTCAGTTCTTCAACAAATGCTTTATTGTACTTATATTGAGTTTCTGACCATCATATTTTCCGGTAAACAAATATTCGAATGACGTGACCCCTGTAAATTCAGTTACTTTGGGAAAGGTGTTCTTCTATCAAATATTCCGGACATTCATTTATTTCTCCATTGTTTACTCACGTATTGACGAATAAACAATGGTTGGCCTCGTTGAAAATATAAGAATCTCCTCGACAAGTATTTGTATAATTCAATAAATAATACATACATAATAAACAATTAATATTTTTGCATAAAATCGAATTATTTTTACACGAGTCCCGTGTGGTGTCCAAGGCTCATTAACAAGGAAGTCGACACGAGGAAAGACGATCACCTAGAAGTGGTTAATCTAATTTTTGTTTAAGTTAACAAAATAAATGTTATATTTATCGGGGGTCAGTAACGCTGCGAATTCGGAGTATGTACCCAATATGCCAAAGGAACTCCCAAAAAATATGCCAAGGACGTTTGAGAATAATTTATTTACATTGAGACGAGAATGAAATCATTCTGCTGCCAAATAAATATAAAGTAGAAGGGATATGACAGAAAAAGTAAGCTCAGTGTACCAATGATTGTTTTAATCGAATTAAAAGTTGACATCAGAGTTGATGACGCTAATTGAGCACGATGAGACTTGTTTTCTTTTATTAAAGAATAAAATAAAAATTAATATTGTGGATAAACAAGTAATCAGTGTCCTGCGATTAAATAAAGTTAAAAGTCCATAGCGGATGGTGATGAGGACAACAGCAGGTATTCGCAGGCATTATGATGTAGTTCGGTTGCTAACACGAATGGGGGCCTGGCTTCATGTGTGCTGACGTTTCAGACACGTATGTAGTATATGTACATTTCGAAGCGTTGGCTGTTGACCTTCTATAACATTTGGCATCGGTCCAGTCGAAAGATTTGTCGAATTTCGCATGAAATTAATAATACAATTAAATCAATCACGCTGCATGCGGCCAATGGCAATGTCACACAGCATTGAAATGAAAAATGATATCTGCATACTTATGCAGCGGGCAAGGAAAAATGGAATTTTGCAACTGTTTTAAAAGTTGGCACAGGCAAGTTAGTGTCATTCAAAGTTTTACCAAACATCAAGAAAATAAACAACAAAACTTTTTGGCGCCACACGGAGAGCGAATACGATTTTCATTGCTTGAGAATTGGTGGATTGTATGGGGTTCAACACGTTCGAATTATTTATGGCGTGGGCAATGTTTTGAAGATTTTTTGGGAAAAGTACACTTGAGGTTGTTTGGATATTCATATTATATTACCCATGGCTTTATCCAACTGTTTTTTTCTTAGAATACTCACGTTTAAACGACCGGAGACAAATTTACACGGAAAAATATTTATTTCGGCATATACAAGTACTAAGTGAGAATTCTGCCCTTTTTGAGTGTCGCCACTTGTTCATATTGCTTTCGATAATTTTCAGACGAATTGTGGACATTAACCAGTCTGCTATGAGTGATGCCACTGGAAAAAGGTTTTTTGGTATTGATTGGGGTGTCCCCATTCAGTTTAAATGAGTAGTATAATATATTGTTTTTAGTTTTTTATTCAATAGATCGCAAAAGCAATAAACCTATAAAATGTATTTTTTTGTAATGTTATATGTATACAATAAACTGTATTTTTCGATAGTGCATTCCAAAAAAGACTGCATTTTTCCAGTAGCTGGTGGCGAATACAGAAAAAATTTAGAGATGGAGATTCGATGGAATATAAAAATGATCTAAATTTCTGAATGTGAAAACGAATATTTTTGATTTCCTAACGATCAATAAAAAAATTAAGAGTATTGAAAATTGTATCGAAAATTGTCAATACATTTACGTAATGCATATTGGACACAGGGATCCGATTCACCTCAACACGTTGACTGCTAAGCTCGTACATGTAATGAACATAGTGTTACTTCAGAAACGCTCTCACCGTACACACATCTTAAAATAGTTGAAAACAAAACAGCATTTGAAAATCCACGAAAACAACACTAGCAAACTACATCGGGCCAGTACTACTAAAAAATTGCATGGCGAGGTTGTTTCGGGTGCGTACGTGTGTAATGGTGTAAAAAAAATATCAGAATTCCTTAGAGTGGCATCAATATTGACGTATTTTAATGAGTAGTTAACGTGCAACTAGGCTAAGACAATAATAATAAAAAAAATATATACGACTTTTATATACACTAGAAAAACTTGTTATCAACAATTTTATCAAGCTATTTATAAATTAAACAAAACGTGACCGCACAGCTTTAAGATCAATAAGAAATTATTATATATTTCATTTTTATAACGCGATAAAACTGTGTCACAGTGAATTGTTTGTTACTTATCGATTCTGTACCCTTAGGAATAACAATATTTTATATAGGGTGAAATATATCATGAATAAATTCTATGTTATGTGTCTGTCGTAAAAAGACAAAAAAAAGTAATTGGCACAATGTCTGGACAGTTTTCAGAATGGCGATGTTTACAGGAAAGCGAAAAAAAGTTTATTTTTGGTAAGTCGGCACGAACAAAACAATATTTGGCGTAAACAATATTATTTACGCTGACTCGTGTATAGATAGGCTGGAGATTATTCAAAGAAAATCCATTTTCTACATAGTCTACGAAGAACAGGAACAGACAATTACTCATATTTGATGAAATTCAAAAATATTTTATGATAGAGACGAAACCAATCATTAAAAACTAATGAATTTTATACTACGCCGTACTATTTCAAGAAAATTTTAAACATCTTAATTTTGGAGGAGTCTGGGATTAAATGTTACAAGTATTTCTATTTAAATGTCAGTTTTTATGAGTAAAATCGTGATACAATATAAACATCAAATAAATCGTAAGACAGCCTTACATATATCTAACAATAATCTGATAGTATTCAACACGAAGAATTATTATTCGAATAAATATTTGATTTACAGTAAAATTATTATTTGATTTACAGTAAAATTATACATTAAATTAAATAGAGTGGAATTATATACGCACCATGATATACCAAAAACGACATGCTCTTGTGGTAGGCTTTGAATGTCACTATTCATTTGCAATTCATGTTGCATTTTCACCGCGTTAATTTTGACCACAGGCTCCTTTCCCTTTTCTCATCACGAGACAGAAGAATCATTAATAGTTGCTATGATAATTATTGATAGATAATTTCTCTAATTGCAACACGTGTATGAGTCAAGTTATTTGATATGCATTTACAAAATTAACTTTTTGTTATGACTTACATGTTGTAGCATCTTCTGATACATGAATAATAATATTATCTATAACTGACGACGCATTATACATTTAGGAGTAAGGCATATGAACTTGTTATTCTGAAAAGCAATTATTTTTCACTGACACTTTTCTGAAGAGAGTTCGGCACAATTGTATGTCGTTATGCATAACTTATACAAGAAGTGTAACATAATAAACAGAATGAATAAGTATTGGAACGGAACAGTTTTTAACAAAACACGTTTTAATTCAGAATGTATTGAGAACTTACCACTAGGCAATTATTAAACGTACCTTTTTTAACCCTTCCTTTACTATGCAAAAAAAGTACAAGATCCTGAGCTGTGTAGTCGTTACATATCCGGCAAACGGGAGTGAATCATGACAATTATATAACACTACTACAGCAGTACTACATATAATTGTCATGATTCACTCCCGTTTGCCTGATGTGTAACGACTACACAGCTCAGGAGCTTGTGCTTTTTTTGCATAGTAAGGGAAGGGTTAAGGAAAAATAATGAGGTAATTATAACTAATACTAGTAGTAAACCAACCAAGGCGTTGCATGAAAAGAAGGGTTAAAAGCAGTAGTTCTCTATTTAATTTGATTACATTGTATTTCATGTTAATCGAAGAGTGATCTTCGAATCAATTCACACAAAACCGTGTACATATTTGATAACATAACCAGTGCGGTTTATATTTTTCAATTTTATCATAGTTTTACACTACAATAGAACAATATAATCGCTTATAAAACATATATGTATATGACAATTGACTTTTATCTATGATTGTGCATTACATTCAACCAAAATTACCATACGAACATATACGTATGTATTTCACTAGAACCTCAATTCGGACATTATTAGAAGTCATTACTTTCCAAAACTGACAGTTCTGATATCAAGTCTCTAATTACTTAGAAAGTTTCTCTACTACAAAAAATGAGTCTTTCAAATGTCTAAGCGACGAATGCTTAAGAAATTGTACAAGACTACAAACTTACGATTTTGCAGCATACCATGAAACAAATGGAATGATGTTCAATAAATCAAGAAGAGTAACAAAGCTTTAATTAAATTTAAATTGCTAACTGTGTTATTGCACTGGTTGTGCGACTGGGTGTGATGTGTTACTCGTTTTCCCCATGTTAACGCATTTTCAGACCTACGTAAAATAACAACCACTTACATAATAAAATTACCGATTTAATTTAATATTAAAAATGAATTTCTGCATAGTTATTACCGTCGAATTTATAGTAATTAGTAACAATACTAAAATCATACACACACATCATATGTATCATTACATAATCACAGTTGATTGTAAACCAGTGATGAAAATAATATGTTTTCATATCTGTACCTCTGATGCATATGACATCGTGTCCATTTAGATAACGTTACGGGAGAGCAAATAAGTTGTTTTTTTTTTGTTTAAATAAAACTCACTTCATTGACTATTTGTTATATATTTAAATGTTCAATCCAGCATACGAAGATGACGAGAAATATAAAATTTATAAAATAATATGTAATAAAACAATAAAAATTTACACGATGTCTTACACTTCCATGGTAAGTTGACCTATAAAAAAAAACTTATACGAATATCAAATTGATCCTCTTTTGACCAACATACGCATAGTAGCAAACTAATTTTACTGATGTATCAAATGTAACCAAAGTCAAAAATCGTGTGCGATTTTTAAACTCAATGCAGTATTCTCTCAAATTATTATACCGATAACCTTGTGTGTATTGATTGCTAATTTAAAAGTCAATTCAAATTTGAAATAGTCGTTTGATATCACGTTCAAGCCACTGATTATTCAGTTAATTGTACAAATAACGATTTTTCATTTATGTTCAGGTATTTTTATCTATACAATAATTCTGTCAAGTAAGCATTAAGTATATAAAAATACTAACGTGTTCGTGTTTGTAAATAAATAATTTAATGTTAAAAATAAATGGCAAACGATAATCACAAGTGGTGTGATGTCGAAACCATTTTATTTTAATACACAAAGAAGAAATTGCTTAAATTTTACTGATAACCTTACAAAACTGATACACGCACGATAATACTGTACGTTAATGATCGAGGGGGGCCTCTCCTGGCGGGCACACGGCCTGCATGACAAAACAGATCATCGAAAATTTAGCGGTCATCGGATTCCAAGATGTGGAACAAGGATTATCTTTGGCATTGTCTTCATCAGCGGTTATGTCTGCGGAATCCGATACCTTCCCAGCGATACTCGAATAAACAAGTGCAAAACGCTGGAAAAAAAATCTCGACTTTATATAACGAATCAACTGGCACGGTAGGAAATAGCACGAAGCGAATAACTGCTATCTTAGATCGAATTAACGGTCAATCAAGTATGATTGTAGATTGTTTGATACTGATTTCATAAAAAAACGGCTAATAAGTTTTTAACGTAACACTTTTTAAATATATACTTTCAAAATTGTATGTTTACAGAATTTGTTTTGACTAAATTTCAACTAATTACCTACATTGGTTGATTTCGGTTTTACTTGGGAGAATTCTATTGCAATAAGTTAAACATAACTAGACATATTTTGTAATCAATGTTCCATTCAATGTAAGGTATATGGACTCAACGGATTTTATCTCAACATAAGTATTTTTACCAAATAAACTGCTTATAATATCCACTCTTTTTCAAAGAGAGTAGATAGATAATAGAGATAGACCTACGACTATTGCTTGGATTATTGCTTTAGTTTCACTTCGTTTTTAGGATCGGATAGATGGGACGTAATTCAAGACACCACAGACACCAGCGGCATCGAACAGAAATCTATAAATCGAATGAAAAATCAATTTATGAAACTGTCCGTACCGGGATTCGAGCCCGTGAGCGCCGGAAGCGAATTCAACGACGTGAACTACTTGACCACGGACTTCGTATAATAAAGCAAACATAATAGAAGTTTACGTTGACTGAGCTACTTTTTTAGAATTACGATCGTTTATTCTGACAGATGGTGTTATAAATTTCATATTTTAATGATCAAATTTCAATAGAATTTAGTAACAAGAGTGGTAGAATATAAAATATACTGTGTAACTTTCTTAGGAGCAATTAATTATTTAATCTGGGGATATGAGAAAATGAATAGATTATGCACCTTCATACAAATAGGGTCTGATAAGTTTCATGGTCTGGCTATGATTGGGTTGAATTATTCACTGCCCTTCAATATTAAGTAGACAGTTAGCACAGTGAATGTATTATGATGCAGAATCATCAATTTGGTCACAAGCTTGTTGGATGAAACTGGAAAACGTACGACTATAATTATTGATAAAGAAGACACGCGTAGAGATTTATGGATGGGTACGTAACGAAAAAATCAACGTCAATATTTATTAAATTAATATTGCTTACATTGTATCCTAAGTGGATCACCATAAAATAAACAGAAAAAAATGACTTATGCATGTGTGATACTTATTATTTTATTTTTAACGACCGCGCCGGTATCTTTTAGTGAGAATTTTCAATTGGCACATTTGTTCAAATAAAAATGGATGAAATAAATTGATATTTTGATTGGGTTCCAATTGGAATTCATTTGTCATCCGGCCCCCTAAGTTTTTTAAAAGTTCAATCCGACTCGTTTCTCAAAAAGTTTGGTGACGACTGCTGTAGATCAACGTCGGCAGATTCCAGCACTGATGAATTTGGATTTTTAATAATATCATACTTAAATTCATAGCACCAATGCATATAAGCTATTTATAAAAATTACCTTTTAATGTTCATGATGACGATAAAATATATTTTTGGATGCCGATGTTTAAGCATAAAACATTGTTATATAATGATATAGCAATGCTTATTATTTATTATTTTTTTCGGTATTGCGGCTTCAATTGCCCATATTATTTTTTAGTACATTATAATCTGGAAATTGTCTGAAAGTCTGTGATTGCAAACCCTAGTTCTAATCACTTTCAGGGTTTTCACTGTCAATACTTGGTGGAAAGGCATAATATTTTTTGAGAAATACAATATTCATTTGTACTACTTCCCCACTTTTATTTAAAAAGATTAAGACCGGTTTCGCTGATGACGAGCATTATCAACTGATAAGACAATATTACATATTTTGTAGCGATATTTATACAAAACGAAATGAAATAAAAAAAAAGGTGTAATAAACAATTGGTATTGAAAAGAATTTAAAAATTACAGTATAAAATATGACACTACATTGAATAAAATTAAAATATTTAATACCTTTAAAATGAAATTACAAAAAATCATCAAAGAGTGAGGCTAAAGTGGTGAATAATGGTAATTTTAAACTTTATTTAAAGTCGGAAATTTTAACAAAGTAATTTATGTAGTTATCCATGATAAATACCGACCTAACTGCTTCCAGGTAACTCAGCTCTAATGGCTGCCCAACGGTTATGCTATCGGATTCGATACCCGAAATGAAACGAGTGTCGATCCAACTTATACTGTTTTTTGCAAGCAAGACTTTCTTTGTATTTATAGCTGCCCATCGCTGTACGGGCAGTATCACATTCTAGGCGGCTAGTCAGTGCGATTCGGTGCAGACGAGTCGATCAGAATGTGCGATGCAGAAGACGAGAGCACTGACCTATTCTCTCCGAGAATGGCGTGACTTGGTTAGGCCGCCTCTATTGGCTGCCAGCTACTCAAAAAAAAAAAACGAACGAACTTCACTATTATAATCACTATTAAAATCGCCAAAGTTCACAAAGTGGAGTATAATAGATGGACTCCTAAAGGTAGTTTTTTTTTTTTAACGTGAACTGATTTTAAATCATCCGATAAACTTATCTTTTCGGATAGATGTATCGCTAGAAGATGGGCGTGGTTACACGCTCAGTTTTAATAAATAAAAAAATCATTCAACTAAATTATAACCAAGATGTAGACGTATTTCACGAGTATTCGCTTATTCTAACTAGACTATATAGACTATACATAACGTGACCATTTATTTTTCACCTCAAACCGGGACACCCAAAAAAAATGATAATTTTTGACGACCGACGGAGTGATACTTATTTGAGACGTTAAAGTACGGTAGCCTTTCAATAAGTTCCGGGATTCCGGGATTGAGAAAAAATTTTGCTCGGCGATTTCTAAATCCTGAGATTTTTCAAATTTCATGACGATTTCAAAAACCTATGAATTTGCGGATTTCACAAAAAATAACAAAAAAATTTTTTAGACGTCGCTCAACTTTCTGTAATTTTTTCAATACTTAAATTCCTGGATTCCGGCATTGGAGAACTTAGTGTAAACGTCAACTGTATCATGAATTTTCATAAAAAAAAAATACGATATTTTCATTGAAATGTATTGTTTACTGCGCGCGCACGCCCACGCCCTTATCTAAGTCTAGATTCTTCCGCCAGGATTTTGATTTGGAGTGTTTTTTTTTTTTTATTAGTGAGTTTTCCTCTTTTCGAAAACGGGACATTTAGGCGTCCCGAAGCTGTGTTCGGGGACACCGGGACACGCCGCCTGAAAACGGGAACGTCCCGGTGAAAACGGGACGTCTGGTCACGTTAATTATACCGCAAAAAGTGAATGGAACACTAGGAATGTTTCGTGAGCAATTCTGTTATTTTCATTAATAAATAAAACCTGTGAAGAAATGTTCGTTTTCTTTAATACTTACATACACTATAGACTAAAAAAAGGTAATAAGCAAACTCATTAATCAACTGAGTAGTATTTTGTGGAAGAGCCACAAAGAGGTCAAAGAGCCGCATGTGGCTCTCGAGCCGTAGTTTTCCGACCACTGGTCTAGGTTAATTTAGATGTAAACAAACATGAACCGTTTGCGGTTAATAGATTATAATCCTCATATAACCAAAAACACTGCTATTTTTTACTCCATTAACCCTCCAAGGACGAGCGTCACCATATGGTCACACAAAACACCGTTGTCTATTGATCCCACTATTCATACTTTTTCTACCTGAATATCGTTGTTTTCGCTCATATTTGGTTAAGAAGGATACGGAATACAGTTAGTCATCAGCCGTGGGAACAGGAACGGTCTCTAAAAGCACATGTGATTTTTTGAATTTCCGTTTTTTTTAATTTACTTTTTGAAACTGTTAGATATTTTTTTATAAAAACATAAAATTATTTACAGCTATTTCGCTAATATATTTGTTTTGAAATTATGTTGATCTAAAGAGGTCAAATTGTAAATATTTTTAAAAAAATCACGTTTAGCTATATTTCAACCCCGAATGTTTGCAAGCCCATACGGTCACTTTTGTCCTTACTACTGTCTGTACTCAATATTACACGGTAATAAAAGGATGAGCATGACCATATAGTCATGCGGAGTTTCTAAACAACGACTTTGCGTTTTTTTTTTTTTTAATTTTGGATAGGAATAAAAGTTATCCGTGACTTCAATATGGCTTAGAAAAAAAAAAATTATCGGAAAAAAGCTCTCGTCTCTGGAGGGTTAAGGTGTAATTTTGTTTCAGACGTTTCCTTGTTTACCGAGATGAAATTTTTTGGATTGTTTTTGGTTTTATGATGTCTTAAGTTTCAATGTGTAATTCTACAAATTTCTGAAAGTATACAGGTGTCACAAGAAATGCATCCACAATTAATAATAATAAACAAATTTAGTGACACTGACATTAAATAATTAGTAATGAACTAACCATGCATCTTATATAAAGATAGTAAATTTGGAATGGTTATTCGTCTATCAATTTCAATTACACTTTTATTATACAGTAGCATACCAGACATATGCATACCTCACATATAAAAATATGACATATAGTAGATAATGAGTGCATTGTTGTCAGAAACAAAGCAATAGAAAGCACCTGATATCATTCAATGCAATATGCGACCACACTATTTTGGTATTTATAATTCACATGCAAATTGCGATAACAGGTTTTAAAAACTTCGCAGACAGATTCATCAAGTGTATGTAGACCATCGTACGATAAGCATATTAATTTGTTTACAAAAACTATTAAGAGAATTCCTAATATGTATACTGAAGATTAAATCAATTGTCATATGGTTGTTTGCAGTTTGTTTTTAAATTAAATTTAAAACGTTCAATAATATGTATTCATGCGTATCTATCTATACATCTCCAAATATTGGTTGTTCTGTGTGCCAAAAAATATTAACATACATGATGTGTTTGGTATGAATTAAAAAAAACTAAAATAAATTGGTATGCTTTGGTTAGTAATAATTTTGATGCCGTATAATTATGCCATATTACAGGTTTCAAATATTCGTTTTTTTATTATAATAAAAGAAGGTTAGCTCAACCTTTTCCACGAGACGAGAAGCAGTTTACCATGGTGGCAATGTAATTAATAACATAATCGAACTGTTTCGTTAACTGTCCGCTTCAGAACGAAGAAGTAATACAAGCGAAATTAAATTTGCAAAAGAGTCGCCTGATATTGTGATGGCTGGTGAGCAATTGACCTCGCAGACCTGTAAGTTGACTTATTCCGTTCATTTTTCAAATACTACCACGCATTGGTGCGAAATTCATTTAATAAGAGAACACTTATTTCTACAAAACATAAATCATACATTGTAAGATGGATGGTGTAAATATGAAAATCTATTAACAGTACCAAGGAATGTGAAAAAATATTTTTCGTCATTTATAGCAGTTACATATGTAGGTTTACAATTGGGTACGCAGTAAAGCCACTTTCTCTGGGATTAATTAAATATCTCTTCGATTCTACCGTGGTTTCAAATAACTCATCATCTTGATAGTTGTTATCAAGAACCACATAATTAGGTGTTAAGCTATTACGAACACTCACCAACATATTGCTTAACATATTACTGAACGCAGGGAGGGGGTAAGATATAAATATTGACAGTACTAATTGAAAAATTATCACTTTTATATATTTATTAGATTCAGTAAAAACCCAATGGAAATAATTTATACAATGGTGAGCCGTCTGCTTTATTTACAACTTCATGTAGTATTGTTTCATTTATATTAATGAATTTCCAAATCTCCAAAAACACTTATCAATTCATTCTCAACGCTTTATTATTATTAGATCTAGTATTTCAGTATGTTTATTAAAATTTGGATCATTTTCTATCAAAACCATTATTGATTTTTAGACATTTCTGTGACAAATCACGTTTCTCCTAAATTTTGCCTGAAGAGACAATTGGTGCTTAATGACGTATAATTAACAAATATCTGATAAAATTCCATTGAAATAAAAATATCAGTTTCATTGAATTTGCCGATATGTAACTTTCAGTCTAATATAATGATTCGAATAAATAACATTTTGCAGCAACGACAAAACCGTAAAATTTTTTTGCAAAGACGCAATTATTTGATCTAGATATAAAACGCTGTTTTGTGATACATCTGCCATCTGGTGGCAGTTTTCTAAATTATATTCTTGGCAGAAACTTTTACGAAAATATACAAATTTCGTATCATTTAGTAAGAGAGTCGTGAGAAATAATGGATATTTCGCGGTTTTATTTTCACTATTCTAGTGAATTTGGCATGCGCAAATTACGAATAAACATAAATCTTTTTTTTCTATATTATGCAAGTAAACATATCGACGTCGGGCAAGCAAATGAACAAATGCTTTGTTTTTTTATTCACCATGTTTTTCCATTAAATATTTTCTTTGATCTGTAGTTTAATATTTTACCAGCGAAATTCTATTAATAAACGTACAAAAGTTTTTGGTGTCATGATCACGAATCATTGTAAAAATTCGGAATGCGGTGAATGGTTGAATTGTCTTGAAATCTTGGTTAAAAGTATAACAAAAACTAAAAAAATTATCACAATCGTTTCGGAAATGGGTTACGGGAGAGGAGAATGTTCGCAAAATATCAGGTGTTTATTATTTTTACTTTCATTCGATGGCTCACCGGTTTTGTGCGTGAAGAACACGGCCTATTTGTGGCATACAAAGCCAGCATAAGCGAATCTCTTAAAATCCGCAAACAGGCGGCCATTGAACCATTCCAATATAAAACAATAAACAAGAATAATAAATAAATGTATGTTCGGAAAAGAAAAACCAGTCGAGAAAAAAACTTATATTTTTGAAATTCTCATTTCATTTTAGATCTGTCAAATACTATTGTTTAATTATACTGTTTTATAATGCTCACAAAGCTGTCAAGCGAAATTGTTCCTGGATTTGAATTTGTAGTAAACACGTAGGCCAGGTATCTCAGTATTGCTGAGATAAAAGATAAAATTAACCTAAAACAAACATGTTATAATTTATTTTTGTTGTTATATGTCATAAATTATACTATATCGTAACTAATCGGGACAATGGCTTTCCATTTATATTGTTTCAATGTTTGCTGTCTTTTAGATCTGAAATAATTTTGATGTGGTCCGTAAGTTCGTAACTATTGGTAAACGCTGAATGGGTGGCCGGTTTCTTCCGCAAGTTGCTACTTTTTGATCTACTTATTAACTTGTAAAATAAAATGGTTTCACGGCCAAGCGAATGACCGCAAATAAGCCGAGTCAGTTATGTTGGCATTTTGTTATTTTTATCATTACTATTTTAAAAGTGCCGTGCTCGCGGGTGTAGAAATTCGTCTTCTAATGAATGAACGATTCGGACCTAGCAACAGATTAAATCCGTAAAATAAATCATAGTCATCACGAATAACCGACTATAATACACGAATCGAAGATTCTTTTGAGATCAAAAGACCATCAATTTGAAACAAAAGTACGAAATCGACATGGCAAGTCATTTAATACGATGATATTGACTATATTCTCAAATATCAGATATAAAAACCAATAAATTTTACGATGGTTACAAATTAAATCTCTAAAATTAAATTAATAAAACAATTACTTTTCCGAACCGTTTAGAGACACTGGCTGACGTTTTTTCAACAAGAATATAAGTATAGATTGATATGTTCATTCTTTATTCAAATTAATTGGCCGAAACCAAAGAGTTAGATATTCTTTCGATGGTTTCGGCGGTAACTTTGTGGAAGTTCATTTTAATAGAAAATTTAAATTAACTTTGATTATTCCACGTATTGTGTAACTAACTGTGACACGTGTTTCGCCTCTTTCAGAGGCATCTTCAGACTTACTATCGCAAAGTTTGCTTAAGTAATGAAGCAAGATTGATTCTAACATTTTAAAATTATAAAATTACAAAATGGATTGGGTTTTTTTTCCTTTTAAGAGGAGCAAGGAGGGGGGTGTAGAATCGAAATAAATATATATATAAAGAACATATAAGATGTCTAAAAAGTAACAATTTTTCTGAGTTTGCCAATCATTTAATAGAAAATAATCATAATTTTAATCAGATTTGTAATTTAGAAATACTCCACCGAGTAAATAAAAAGGGTTTAAAGATGAATAGCTTAGAATTTTTAGAAATTAATAAAACTCTTAACAAAAAAGAAATATTATTAAATAATATTCTTAATAGCACAGGCGGTTCCCCGTTACTCAAATTGTTTCCACTTAATAGAGTAATCACAAACCTAGATGATTGATTGTAGCTCATTAGTTTTAATAGTTTGTAATGTTTAACGTCATTAGTAGTATGATTAAATTTGTTTGCATTTTATAATCCCCTCTTTGCTTCCATTAAAAAGGAAAAATCCCATTCTGATTGTTTACAACTCATTAGTAAAATTAGTATCATTATCTGTTTGCTTTATTTCGATTCTACACCCCCCTCCTTGCTCCTCTTAAAAGGAAAAAAAACCCAATCCATTTTGTAATTTTATAATTTTAAAATGTTAGAATCAATCTTGCTTCATTACTTAAGCAAACTTTGCGATAGTAAGTCTGAAGATGCCTCTGAAAGAGGCGAAACACGTGTCACAGTTAGTTACACAATACGTGGAATAATCAAAGTTAATTTAAATTTTCTATTAGTTAGATATTCATCGTAAATGATGTATTTCAGTAATCGATGAAACTTTTCCAAATACAGTGTCCAAATATCTCGAATCGAAAACTGCAGTTGAGGGATATATTTCATTTGGATGCTTGGCGATTTGGAAAATAATCCACCAGACTGTGATTCATTGAACAATCATCAGAATTTATTTTTAGTTTTGTGGGAATGATTTTTTTTGATACAAATACTTTTTTCATTTTATTTTTTTCTAATATACACAGTTGATTATTAATCAGGTGTGAATAATTTATGCTGGTTGTTATCAGGATGCCCTTTTTAATTAATAAGCAAGAAAAAATCTGTTTATGGAGCAAATTTTGTCTATGAAATTTTTAATGATTATTTTTTTAGATTGGACGATCAAATTTAACGAGATAATCGTGGAATTGTTCGCTTCGTAGAATAAATATGTAGGTCGGAACGCGAATGTTTCGCTCTGAGCAAAATATAATTATTCATAATACTTGCTCAAATAAATGTTTGTTAGAACACGTATCTATGGACCTACTTATTGAAATACAGTGAAAGTTTTAGCAGTTAAAGAAGTTTAGGTAATCGACCACTGAAAAATATGACGACGAGAACATAATTATGATTTATATTTGTAAAATATTTAACAAGTCCATCCATAGATAACATACATTGAGAAAATTGACATAATATGTATACCTACAAATAATATATCCGGTATATCAAAATAATAGATGAAATAGATGTTTTATTATAGAGTCATCATGGATACAGCGAACATCACTTATTCAAGAGGAAAAGCGTGCACAAGTAATAATTACAGAGCACATTTTAAAGTTATATCACAGACCAAAGATGAATAGATATTATTGATTAGTTTATTATAACGAGTTACAATAAATTACAGTAAATGAATTTTTACGTTTAAGAAAATACGATGAGCAATCGAATGAAACCATTTAGGTGTTCGCGAATGCAACGACAATAATTAAATTATTTATTCTTCGCTCAAATAGAGCGCATAATTATTTTTGAGAAACTTTTTATCAATGGTAACATTAATTATTATGCATGCGTTTACTTTCCCTGTATGGCTATAAAAATGCATTTTAAATCGGTGTCGAAATTTGTGAACGAATTTCTAGTCCAGGCGTGGGGAACCTGCGGCCTTTTGGCTACTCTGGTGCGGCTTTCTGGCCAATTTTGTAATTTTGCAAATTTTTGTAAATTCGTAAATTCTTGAGATTTTGGATTTAAAAAATCCTGGAAAAGGTGCCACGCTGCATATTTGAGTAAATCTGTAAATTCTTAGGATTTTCGATGACAAAATCCTTGGACTTTACGAGTTGGCATGGAATTGTTTCCGGCCAAAGATTCCCATGTCAATGTTTACTGCGGCCTTATGTCGAATCAGAAAAATGAATGCGGCCTTTAAATAAGAAAACGTTCCCCACCCCTGGTCTAGTCATCACTCATACATCCACATTCTGGATGCTATGCGGATGTATTTGGCATAATTTACTTTATTTTAGCGTCATGTGAAATTCTTCGAAAGCTTAATATTATTTATGTTATATAAGCCGCTAATGTCCAACTTAAATGATTAGCGGGGTACCAGATTAACGTAAATGTGTGTTAGGCATGCGCTTAAGTTGTAAAATACAATAGTTATTGTTGTAACCGAACTCTATCGCTGCCCCCTCTTGTAAACTATGCAACAAAATATAACGAGTGACGCGGCACCCAAAATCAGGATTAATGACACCTAACTTATTTGACATGTCGCCTTCTGTGATCTGTCTAGTTGGCGAGTTTCGCTTTAGCGATCAGGCCGTTCCGGATTCTCAAGTCTCAATAAGCTCAATATCAAATCAAGATTTTTTCTATTAAAATTTCAAATGTTAGACATGGTTGTGTGTAATGTGTCTTCTTCCCAAGGTGATCTCGAGTAACTTGAAACCAGCTCACTAGAGAGAGATTAGGTCTTTGGATTTGTTCGTTCACGACAGACACAATATATCGGCTTAGAATTAAATTGAAAGTTAACAATATATATTTATATAACGCCAGTTTTGGTTATAGGTTAGGGCACCATAACATGTTGGAGTCCTGGGCCCCAATAGTGTCTTTATCAGTGTTTTTTTTTCCAAGTCACGCGGTGGAACGGCGTTCCGGGACTTTTTTGTCGATATTTTTAATGCTTTAAATCAATTTTTATTTTTATTTTCCTGTGAAAACTTTTAATTTTTATGCCGTTATACGTTTGAAAATATGTTTTAAATCACGATCTCTCGAAAAATTAAAAAATGAAATATCAGTTTTAAGATTAGATCTACGAGATCCATCATATCTATCCACTCTAAAATCCTAAAATTTACAGGGCAAAGCGAGAGCGATTAGTTAACCACTAGTCCTGTACCAGTCCTATCTTTCTATCCTTACTCTCTTTAAAACTAACAAGCAGTTCTTGTGAAAACTTTGTTGACATACTTCCATTAGGAAGCCATATCCTCCACATTGAGAACGGACATGAATTAGAAAAAAGATTGACAAGATTTCAGTTTCGGCACCTTTTTTTAAGAAGAAAAGCACTGATCTTAATCCATCTCTAGCTGTACTGTTTTAACTTAATTAAAGAACTACTTTAAGCACTTAGTTACGCTATTATAATCAGTTTGTAGTGTCTTTAATAGGGCATCCAATCCCGGGATCCCGTTCAATTTTCTGATCCCGAAATCCTGGGATTGAGATGGCCGCGATCCCGGGATTTCGGGATTGAAAAAAAACGAGGTTCTGTGAGAATCCAAGGAAAAGGTAAAGCGAATTGAGGATTTCAAATTCCTCGGTGAGAAATTTAATCAATCCCGAAATCCCGGGATTGGAAAAAGGCTCCGGGATTGGATACCCTAGTCTTTAACAAGGCTGTACAGATAAATATTATTGAAGCATTCATCCACCTACATATTTTAAATGAGTAACCAAGAGAATGCAAGGCGTTGTGCAAGACTGAGGTTCTGTGAGAATCCAAGGAAAAAGTATAGCGAATTGAGGATTTCAAATTCCTCGGTGAGAAAATCTCAATCCCGGGATTCAAAATTAATCAATCCCGAAATCCCGGGATTGGAAAAAGGTTCCGGGATTGGATACCCTAGTCTTTAACAAGGCTGTACAGATAAATATTGTGCACTGGTTTATATGAAAATAAATATTATTGAAGCATTCATCCACCTACATATGTTAAATGAGTAACCAAGAGAATGCAAGGCGTTGTGCAAGACTGGAAGCCTTGTGAAAATATTTCTAGAAAAACGACCCGAGTAAATTTGGCTGTTATGGCAACATGACTTTCGGGCTATGTAACTAGTCAGGTGAAATACTTGCGAAATAAACCGGTACATTTTGAGAATGACAAACAGTAAACTAAACACATCATTATTCAATACGATAGTACAAGATTTGCATTAAGAGTAGCTTTATCGAAGTCATCGCCTCTTCAAGTAATGGTAATATCAAGTGTCGGAATCAGGGTTGAATCGGAGTCGGAGTCGGTGAAATACTGAATATAAAAATTTATCCATTTTAGTATACTAAAAAATACTCAGACTTGGGGGGGGGTCGCTTTTTTAATATAAATTTTACATCTTATAAATTGGAACACGGGTTCGAGTCCCAGTACGAAAAGCATTTTTTCGATTGATTTATCGTTTTCTGTTAGAAGGCATTAGTGTTTGTGATGTTTTAATTTCCATCCTACAATAACTGGACGTAGCGAGAGCGATTAGTTAAGCACTAGTTCTGTTCTTATCCTTATATCCCTACTACCAGTAGCGGCCGGCCAATGTGACATTTGATCAATGCACCCCTTGTATATGCAGGGGCGGCTATGTTATGAAAAAATAACATTTATACCATTCCCTCATTTTAAATTCAATAAAATAAAATAAAATGTTAAATTAAATTAAATATTTTTTTCTAAAATATTTATGATAGACAATAAATACGTGAAGAATTTAAAATGAGTGAATGGTATTAATGTTATGTTTGAATATTATTTCATGAAATATAACCGCCCCTGCATATACAAGGGGTGCATTGATCGAATGCCACATTGACCGGCCGCCACTGCCTACATTTTTTGGAAAAGAGAGGTTGAGTGACTGACTAACAAACAGTTCTCGTAGTAAAAATCTGTTGAGATACCTCTATTAGGAGGCCTATGCTCCACATTGGGAGCTGACATGGATTAAAAAAAAAGTTTACTGTCAAAACTTGGTGGAAAGGCATTACATTCACAACATAAAATACTCATATGCAACCTTCCCTCTAAGCTGCGCGCGCGCGACCGCGCAGCAGTTGGGAAGCCTTCACGCACTCATTCCGGGTTGGTGCGCACTACAAGACATTTATTCAATTAATATTTGATCGGTCCGCGCAGCCTTTGAAATCTCCGCGCAGCTAACCTCTTGTCTTAGATGGAACATTGCTCATATGTACTAATTTCACTTTTGTTTAATATAATCAGGACCGGTTTTGCTTATGACGAGCATTATCAACTGAATGCACAAATTCCATTGACTCGTACCCTAGATATATTTTACTTCTTGCTTTATTTAATCTACTACAAAAACCTTGGAAAATAATATGGGTATGTATATCATTAATTAACTAGAGGGTGGAATGGATGGAAACGTCTTTGCTTCCTGCCTTATTAACTTCCTCGCAAATATTGAGGAGAATATCAATCGAGCGGTGTTTTATAGCGACGGATGTGCACATTGTAGACTGGTAGAATAAAGTACATTTACATGTTTCGTAAAAGCGTTCCTCGCCTGGTTCGTATGATCCTGTAATTGGAATCTCATCTAGAAATATTCCTCAATATACTTCGTACAGCTTTATTATTATCGGCAAAATATTACTTATTCAATCTTTGTTGTTTATTTTTATCTTAAGTGAAAAACGCATAACCTTAAATTATATAATTTATTGTGTTCTTTCTCTTTTAAAAAAACAATCAACAACAAAAAATAATAATGGTGGTATAAGCATTGACTTATTTAATATGTCGCCCGCTGTGGTCTAGTTAGTTAGATCTTACTCTACCGATCAGGTGGGTCTGGGTTCGATTCCCGATAAGGTCAATGTCAAATTGGATTTTTGCAATATTAATTTGAGATCTAAGATGGGTGTTTGTGAAGTTAATTCTCATGTGACTATTCTCATCGAGTATATCTCGTATGATCTTTCAACTTCAAAACATTTGACGCATTGGCGTAAGCTGTATATCAAATATTATATTAAAAAATATATATATATATATCACATTTAGGGTGTTCACTGTCAATACTTGGTGGAAAGGCATTATATTAATAAAAACACAATAATCCTTTGTACTTCATTCCACTTTATGTGTATATTATAAAGTGGAATGACGTACAAAGGATTATTGTGTTTTTATTATTATATATATATATATTGCCGCGAGATATTCGTCAAATATTTAAAGATTGGCAACATACTTATGTTAAAAAAATAAGTATTCTGCCCTCTAGTATTGGTCCAATTGGCAACAATATGGCTGCTTATTTTTATGTGTCTCTTTATCGTTTCGACACTTATTTTGCGGTAGTTTAAAATCAAACAATTCAGTAAAGTTCAGTATGGTAGGAAATTGCAAATTCAACGTTTTTATAAAAAAAATCATTAGGAAGTTATTGCAGTAATTTGATTCCGACAGATTAATTGGACAATTGCATTAGTTTTAAGGTGTTGCCCGTTCGATTTTTTTTGTTCATTGCCTGTAATTAAATAAAATTCAACGAGTCGACACGCTAGGATACTTACCTCGCAGTATAGAAATACATAGAAACTAGCTATTTAGTGATTTGTGATGACCATAAGTACCTAAAGATAAAATATGAATAGAGCTGTCGCGCTATCTATTTATTTGCCATTTGAACCTAGTTCTATTTATCATACAATAAAGATAATTTTTTAAATTATTATTCCATGCAGTATCTATCGTTAATGTTTAAATAATGCATTTAAAAATAAAATTATTTGTAGCACAAAAAGTTACATAGTAATCAAAATTCATAAATTTCCAGTGGCAGGTCTGATTCATTCCTTTCAAATAAAAAAACAATATTCCAAATTTGAAATTCAATTTAACGTTACTTCCTACAAACAAAAACAGTACCAAGCCAATAAGTTACCCTTAATGAAGTACCTAACAACCAATAAATTAATAAGAATGTATTGATGTTTTATACAAAAATGAAGTTATAAACTTGATTCACTTTATGTTATTCTTACATAAATATACAAATTAAAATAAAGTATACTTAGTACGAAATTCACGGAGATTCGTTACAAGGCAACACAAATTGTAGCTTTCTGGAGGTTTTTTTTTGTTTGTTGATCATGGTATAATAACAAAACCATCGCATTCAGAATATTTACATTTTTATGTGGAAGGGAGGCTATGTTAAATTGTCGATGCACATTCTTTAATCGAGGTAATTATTTTCTTTCGGGTTATATGAAAACTCTATCGCTTAAACCAGAGGTCTACAAAATTTTTAGCCTAAGGGCCACACTGATTCCTAAGGGCCAAGAACTAGCTAGCTCATCATACCAACGTATGTACTGTAATTTTGAATACCGCTGCCGCGGGCCGGATTGATGGTGCTATTGGGGCAAACGTCAAACGTATAGCCGATTGGAGGAGCGGAGGTATCTATTATTCAGCGTTATATTATGATCGGATTTATCATAGTTTTCTTTTCTTATCTATGGTACAGGATTTCGGAATTGAATCAGATATTCTTGGAAAAAAAATCGTTTCATTACGAATTAATTTTGGCTAGGAGTATTATTTAGGAGTAATTTTAAATTAATTTGAGTATTCACAAATAAAAATATCAATTAATATTATTAAAAATTGGTGATAGCAGTACGTACTTCATATTACATTGCACAGAGAAAATATTCGGTTTTCCTATGTATTTAAAACAATCTATTATTGATTAAGATTTCGGAAAAAAATATTTTTATGATTGGACTGTTTAAAATGTCATTTTTTCAGAGGTTAACAATATTATATCCATATATATATGTGTGTGTACCTACGCAATAGTAATACAATTTTGCACAATATTATCAAAACTAAACAAAAAATATTATCGTCTAACGACGTGGAAAATATGGTGACTTTTATTTCCGTTTAAAGCTAAATATGAATAAACTATCACGATTATTTTTTAAATATATGTGAGGCATATATGTATGCATAAGATACACGAGAATTGAAGTTTATGATTCACGATGGCAGTGTGATGTGGATAACTTTCTAACGGTGCAAATTATTATCGATACAGTGCAAAGAGAGTTAATTTAGTTATATTAAAATCAGAAGAAAGACTACTATCATCGAATTTTACATTGATTTAAAAATGAAATTAGAATGTGAACGTTTGTGCCGACAGTAAAATTGGCACAGCCACAATGATGTAATAATTTTTGTAGAAATTTTTGAGCAATTATTAATAAACAATAAAATTGTTCTAGGATAATACATTAACACTTATTATTAGAGTAGCAGAACCCTACGCAATCTGAAAAACTATTGGATATTACTTTGTTATTGTGTGAGGTATTCTTATAATTTGCTGACAACTCTGTTTAGCAAACATTTAAGTTCTCTGATTGGAGATATGTTTTAATAAAATAATGAAAGAGGAATTGAAAAGTGTATGATTCTAGAGCACGTAGTAATTAAAATATTTCAAAAAATTTGACGCTTGCCGACTAAATCTTTTTTGGTTATGTTATGGCGCCTTACTGTAGTTAACAAAAATGAAGGAATGGAGAGAATTCTTACCTTGACTGAGTATATATCCAATCAGGAAATGTGATAATCCAGAAGATGAAAACTTTTACTGCGCTATTTACGATTACGAAGTAAAGTAGCAATAACAATTGTCAATTAAAACTGTATAATGATTTCACCGTACACTGCCACATGAACTAACAGATCAACGCGCGCATAAGACAAGCGAAATAATGACAATACAAGTGAAGTTAACAGATTTTGCATGGTTTTGCGAAATCCATGAACAATATATCGAAATGGCTATTTAAAAGACAATATATTAAATTTACTCAGGTATTTTATTGGGGTTACTTAGTAGACGCTTCACCACAATGATGCGCACACAAAATAAATCAACATAAAAAAGTTACTCAAAGTCTAATCTAAGCGGCTCAACAAATACATTTTTTCACTTGCGAAAATTATTTTCTAAGAAATAACTAAGAAAAATAGTTAAATTTTAGTAGTTTATATCAAATATTTAGCTTGAACTACTAGTGCATTCTTATTCAAATACATTTTTTAATAATAAATAGCGCTTTTGTAACTAGACTAACAAGACTATTTATAGCAGCTATTGTTACACTTTTTCATTTGTGTCTCGAAATATAGGAGGTCAAGCGCGTAATATTTATCCATATTTTACAATAGTGGCGTTATGTTATGATTGAAACGCAAACGCCGAGCTGTCAGTTTTAGTGGGAGTGTTGATTATAAAAATCTAAAATGGGATTGTTTGGTAAAACTCCAGAACGAAACCCAAAAGACCTGGTACATATATACATTGGAAAATATCTCCCGGTATCACGATCTAGCATTTTCCTAATAGTTGTTGACTTATTACCTTCCAGGTGAATGAGTGGTCCCACAAATTGCGGAAAGAAAACAGTCAACTTGATCGCCAAATTCGAGGTGACTCATATTCGTTTTTACCATAATTTTATTGATTATTGTTTTGTGGATTTATGTAATGTAATAGAAAAATTGATTTCTAATCAACATTTATACTGTTTCTAATCTAGTTTTTAACCTTAATACGTCAGGACATTGTTAAAATTTATTTTGTATTATTGGTTTCTAAATTTAACGAAAAATTCTTAGTATCTACGTCGCCTGTTATGCATATTAATGTGTCACTTAAGTCATTCAGAAATTTTACTATAAACAACCATTGCTATACAATATACACATAGGTTTCCATTTTTTTTTTGGTAAATGTGTGTTATAGCTAGTCATGGATTATTTCGGCGAAAAACTTCACAAACTAAGCTAAAAACAACGCCACGATTTAAAATTATTTTTTGAGGACTTAATAATCGCGTTAAAATCACACATTAATACGAAGAACACTGACCGCATAATTAAAAACCGAAACAAATTCTTTCATTTTTAGCAATCCAACGTGAGGAAGATAAAATAAAGCGGTCCCTCAAAGAGGCTGCTGCTAAAAATGACAAACAAGTATGCACCATTCTTGCTAAAGAGGTTGTCAGATCACGGAAAGCGATCACCAAAATCTACACGAGTAAAGCACATTTGAATTCAGTCCAACTCCAAATGAAAAATCAGCTTGGTAATTTATTATCATAATTTAATTTTGCAAATGCATTGTTTTAGTGTGTGCGATGTAAAAAAACATCCCTAAATATGCTTACTCTTTTTCTACCAGAAAAATTAACAAAATGCCGCCAATATCAATGCAGTTCTGTTGGAAATTTAATTACAAATTGGAAAATGCCAAATAATCATTTATGGGAATCGAACGAACCGATAATTAATGCGAAACACGAATATTATATCAATATGAAAAGTTCAACAAAAAATGTCAAAGGAACTTTAATGGCTACTGAAGTATGGCAATCGATTATTTAAAAAAATATTGAAAAGAGTTATTGGTTTCGTTGATTCCAACATTGAGATGTTTTTTTATGTCTTCGTACCTGCAATAAGACTTCCTTAAAAAACTGCGATGTCTTCTGTTGGACTTAGTTAATTATCCGGGGGAAAAAGAGTAGAAAGTAATGTAGCATACTGACCAAAACTTCTATGCACTAATTTTTAGTGATGAATTCATGGCAATATGATCTCTAACACTGACAAGTTATTGTTATTTTCATTAGTTATTTAGGTTAGTTTTTGATGATGTCAAAGTATATCGCGTATGATAAAACAATACCTAGTATATTACACACGACACTAAATTTACTGGAAGCGAAAATATCTCTTAAGTCAATATTATTGTATAATTTCTGTACTTTATCATTAAAAAAGTTGCCTTATCATAACCCAAAAATAATGTCGAAGTGTGTTAATTAGTTATCGATTTCTAAAATATTTAATATAGACAATAAATACATGAAGAATTTAAAATGAGTGAATGGTATAAATGTTATGTTTGAATATTATTTCATGAAATATAACCGCCCCTGCGTATACAAGGGGTGCATTGATCCAATGCCACATTGATCGGCCGCCACTACCCTGACTACAAACTATTTGACGTATAACAGCTGGTTTTTTGTATTATGTTACACAGTATGTGAACAACTGACCTATTTAAATCATAAATATAATATTCTTAACCTTCTCACCGCGTATGACATCTATGCATGTCCTAGCGAACATGCCCTCAGCCCGTGTGACACGTATAGATGTCATGAAAATTTCAAACCCTATATAAGAGCTATCTATTGTGTTAAAATTGTATAACTTGATTGAAAATATTACTAAATGTATATTTTACCAAATTCAATAGATGGCATTAGTCAAAAAAGATTCAATATAGGATAAAAAAAAATATTTCTGGAACATGCCGTGAACATATGTCACCAATGCAAGATTTTGGATAATGTAAATAAGCGATCGAGTGCGGGTGAAATTGAAATTGTTCCGAGAATTTATATTATAAGCATGGTATGGTAGTGGCGCAGTGTTCTCGGTCGCGCGTGGCCGTATTTTGCAATATGGCGACGTCACGCCGCAATTGTATGAAGAACGATTATTGTTGAATTAAACCGAAAATACAAGAAATATATTGTATTTTATTATTGAAAAAGTTACTTTGGGTGGCAATTAACATATTTGATTAGTTGAAAAAATATTACAACCTATATTTATAGTAGAAAACGCGATAACAAAATCCGCAAAAAAGCAGCCTCGTACAGGGCATGCTCGCTAAATTTGGTGACGCGGGCAAAGGGTTAATAATGTGCAATTGTTATTGCTACTTTTAATAGAATAATTAAATAACTTCATTTTAATTTCAGCAACATTAAGAGTAGCTGGAGCTCTTGCAAAATCAACCGAGGTAATGAGAACAATACATTTTCTATACTATTCGATATTTACTTTCATGCAACAAGTTTTATGTTGCTATTGAAAATTATCAACTTATTTCCATGATCTGGTTAATATTTAATACTTCTTGGCATTCAGTTTCTAAATCAAAAATTTCTCAGGTGATGCAAGCGATGCAGTCACTCGTTAAACTACCGGAAGTTGCAAATACCATGAGAGAAATGTCAAGAGAAATGATGAAAGCGGGAATAATTGAAGAGATGCTAGATGAGACCATGGAAGGCTTGGAAGACGAAGAAGAGTTGGAAGATGAAGCGCAGACGGAAGTCGATAAGGTAACAGTCTGTTCGCTTATAACAGCATTCAAATATTAATATATATCCACTTCAATAAATATATATGTCTAAGTTACTCAGCAGAATCCATTATATTATCAATGATGGAGCAATGAATAAAAGAGAAATCAATTGTTTATGGGATTACTTTGGTTTATTACTGTATTAGCTAATATATAAAAATGAATGATTGTTAGTTCGTATTTTATGCATTGCCACACCGCTCATCTGATTGCAATAAAACTTTGACAAGCTTTTTGCTTGGCTATAGGCATAGTAAAATCAATTTACAGTAGGTCTTATATATAAAAATCAATGTTTTTATGTCTGCCATATAGTTCATTTTGACAATGTATGCTTACACTTTCGCGAAGGTTATAGTACAATAAACTTACAGTAGGCAGCGGGTGTGTTGTAACATAGATAATCGACAGCAAACGTCAAACAGACAGAAAAAGAAAACATGGACTCCTATAAACACAATTAAAACACAAACACTTTCTTTCTTTGAGTGGCATTACAACGCTTGCCGGGAACTGGCTAGTTATTAATAAAATTACATTTTTATTGTGTAGGTTTTGTGGGAACTGACCCAAGGTAAGTTAGGTGAGGCACCAGCTCCTCCGGTCGCTTCAATGGAGCAGCCCTCGGCTTCTACCGCCGAAGAAGAAGAAGCTGCTGCAGACAGCGAGGGTGAACTGGATGAGATGCAATCGCGCCTTCAAGCTCTTAGGTCATAGATTCTTAATAATGCATTGTGATTATATTGAATTGTAAAGTTTGTCAATATTTTTCATACTTTTTCTTGTAGATCAAGTGACGGACGTTAATTTATTGCATTGTTTTTCTGTACAGCTGATCTGTGATGCTGTCTTTTATTGGTGATGATGAACATATTAACTACATGCTTAAATTTTATGTATGAGGCATCTTTTGTTTCCAAAGTTTTATTACAGCATACATTTTATGACTTCCGATTTTGAGGTTAAGAATTTTTATTTCGATCGCTTTTGTAGTAAGTTGTGAGAAATATGTTTGGCTGTTCAATGATTCTGCCTTAGTATTTTTTGAACTTTTTCAAGCAACTTTTAATGGTTATTTACATAAAACGTTTAATGATAATAATCTTATGTATTCTTTTAACATTCAAGTAACTAATATTTGTAATACTGTGTGTATTGTGTTAATTATTTTTCTTTTCCATCGCTACCTAGATAAAATACCCATATTGTTTTGTCTGTTGTTAATAACTTTTAGGTTTTTTATATTTTTTGCAGAAAAGTCTATACAATACCTACTGGTCTACAAGGCAAACATCAAGTTGCCAGGACCACAGTCCAATCTGGCTTAATTGCGACATTAACTGCAGAAACTTGCAGTAAAACTGTACAATGTTTTTTACACTTTATCATATTAGAATCGGCTAATGCAGCTTTAAGCCTAGTTTTTAAAAATTAAATTTATTTTTGTGTAAGGTATATATATATAACAGTTCATTAATTGGTGTAAAAATACCATATATAACTGCAATTTGATTCTTTTTGTTGATGGGAGTATTTTGATGTATTCCACATATAGACACACACTTTGATGCTTGTAATCAAAGCATTAAATTATTGTTAAACTGCATCAATCTAATAATTAAATATTCAACTAAAGGTTAACATATTCAACTGAAAAAAATGATTTATAGTCTACTTTTGAGGTTTAATGTCTTTACGAAATAACTAATCTGAATGGTGTTCAATTTTAATATTACATTTTGTTATCAAAACAAATAGATATTGTAACCATGTATTTATTACTAACACAAAAACAGTTTTGGAGATTTTTAAAATACTGTGATTAACAATTACCCTTATTTGGCATTATGTGGAATATTATACAAGCTTTGCACTCGAGGCTGACATTATTTGAACACACATGATTGTGTTCAGGTATACATGTTAAATTAATTAGATTGTTTCTCAAGAGGAAATTGCTAGAACAGTTTGCATCGTTCAATGCTACCTAAAATATCTTGAAAATTAGTCGCCATTGCATATTATATATTTTTTAATCATCAATGTAGTCAAAACAGATTGCCTTCATAAATATAAGGTAGTCATTGTTTCAAATAATAATTGAAATAGTTGATAAGATATTATGAGAATACTTTATACTATACCAAATCAACAGTTTCTAGTTTGGTTAACGTAAACCTGTGACCTCTCGGAAATCAGGGATTATTATTCACCAGGATACTTGCTGATGCATCCTTTTGGATTTATGTACAGTACTTAAGACTCAGTATATGTCAACATTATGATTTTACCAAGAGTATATAAATATTGTGCCTAATGTTTTTTCATACAATACAAATAATGTATTTATTCTATAGCTTGAAATTGTTCCATTCTATATAAGCAATTCTTTGATTTGCTTTTGAAAATGGAAAGTTTTTAACATTTCTTTAAATTTCAGTGCAAGAGTTGTTTATAATTGTGACAGATTCTGGTATGTGAGAAATTATCACTGACTTTTAAATATATCACCACGTCGCAGTATGTATAGACAAATAATAACAAATAAAAAACCTTTGTGTATTATGATGCCCTTTATTTTAAAATGCTTAAAATATTACAGGAGATAGATTGTGTTTAGCATTTCTTTAATATAATTAATTTGTTACAGTTTTTATTGGACATAATTTTATTCATGTTGATAATGTTTAATTTACAAGCGCCAACGTAATATTAACCCACCTGTTTTTTGCATTAACCCAAAGGACATATCTTTTTACAATAAATCCTTTGATGGTCTATTGTTTATCAAAATAAATTACTTTGTTCAGCGTATATTTCTGCACTAGATGACAGTAATAAAAAAAAAAATGTTTCGATTTCTATACCTACTCTGAAATATAAGTACCTAGTCATTCTTAATAACAATGTTTTAATAAAAAAATGTTTAAAAGATGGCAATGTTTACTACGTTTACAGTGAGCAAAATTATATATTATTTTTGTAAATTATAACAATAAAAGTTGGGCTTGTAAAAACTGTTTTGTTTTTTATTTGTAAACGGAGAATTAATGGAATTAAAATCCTTCTATAAAATTACTTTGCTGCTGTACATTTTGATGAGAACACTGAAGGTCAAATCAAAAGAAAAACGCTGAATTCACATTCTACATAAAAATGTCACAATATATTTCATTTCTTTTACAAAATATATTTATATATATTATATAGTGATAATTGTGAAGCAATAATTCGTGCTTTTCAATAGATGTACTATATTTATATTATATAAAACTAATTATTTCATTAAAATCATAATAAGCCAAATATGATGGCCTGGCATCATTAATTAAACATAACAGTCAATTGGGTCAAGTATAAATGGACTACACAAGATTCAAACATCAAAAGATAAAATATTACTTATTCATACGGAGATAATAATTATTTCCAATAAAAGTGAAAAGCCTTATTGATAAAACAGATAAAAAAAAAATGGGGAAATTTGACCACGATAAGTATAAAATAGCATTCCCCCATCTACACATTAGGATGACACATTCAAGTCAGATGTGGTGGTATAGTTCAACACCAGATCCAGCATGGGGTGTCCCATATCAACATGTTGAACACAGTATTTGCACAAGTAATAATATTAACTTACTTTAAAATTCTAAATTCTCTTTATTCTTAATTATCTCAAAAGTGATAACACATAACAATATTCTATTCTGATAAGGTATCTTCCTATTTGATATCCTCATTGCTCACAATAATTGAATTGCTACATATTAACATCAGGGCATACAATATTTTGTACTAGGGGAGACGTGAATAACTCCTTAAACACTTGGTTAGATCAAATTTGGCCAATCCAACAGAGTAGGTGTGATTTTACAATTCAAATTGTCAAATGAGTTATTTTTCAATGCTTGATATATTGAAATTAAAAACAATGCAACACAAAAAGATTGTGAAATGATCATTGATTTCATTCTATCTATATTTTAAATATAGCCAGTCCGCCTGATGACTCTTTGTTTTACTTATTATTTCAAACGCTGAATGTATGGCGTAACATTACACGAGTACAGAAAACTATGAACATGAATGTGGCCATTCAGATTTCTTCAAATGTATTGTCGAGTCTTTGCGCACAAGCGACGATTCAATATAAATTGATGAAAAATTTGGCAAAATATGAAATTACATAATAGCACACCACTTGTGTTCATCAGGTTTCCCTGCGACGATTTCGCTCATCATTGGCATCGCTTCTTCCGCAACAGATATGTTTATTGATCCTTCATCTGCAGGCTTTGACATTCTCGACTGAAAATTAAAATTTAACGTTATATAATCATCAAATACTAGCAGATTGGAAATGTTATATTTACTTTCAACCATTCAGTACATTCCTGCCAATGGTATTAATAAAGGCTCGTATTTAAACGGTCAGAATTTTAATTCAGTTTCGGTCAGAATTTTTAATACATTGGTCAGAATTTATATTTCATTGGTCAGAATATAAATTAAATGGTCATAATGTATCGGTCAGAATAACAGAGGGCAGAATAAATAATTTATGGTCAGAATTTATATTAAGTGGTCAGAATTTATATTAAAGTGGTCAGAATTTATATTAAATGGTCAGAATCTAAATGACATTGGTCATAATTATTTTGACAAGTGGTCTGAATTTTTTTGATAATAATGATGTCATCGTATTGCGATGCTATTGGTGCAAAACTGCAAAGTGAAGTTGCTTACGACAAATCGTCCAATGGGCGAGCGATGCCACTAGCGCCACGGCCATCGAATAAATCACTAGTATTGAGAAGGATGAATTGACAGTTCCCATCAGAGACAATCATAGACTACCTAGTATACTTTAGAGACAATATTATACTAGTTCCCATCTTTTGGCAACGGTTAACGGATCTTCTTTACGACGTGGAAAAGGATTATTATCGCTGTAATACTGTAAAAAAAGAGGGCAGCAATGTAATACTGGACTATATATTTTATACTGCATTGATAAACCTGATGTTATTGTATTTAAAACAGAAGAAGAATAGTCACATGAAACATTAGCAAATGACACGATGAAATTAAATGATGACATTAAATATAAGATACAGGCACTTTTTAATTTAAAAGTTAAGCTTAGGCTTGATGATGATGGTGGAAAGATGATGAGGATGATGAAAATTTTGCCGCGAAATCGGTTCACATATATTTTTAAAAAATTTCGAATTCCTGCTGTGAATTTTGGGAATAAATACAATGTGCTCAATAAATATGCAGTACGCATTCGAAATTTAAAAAAATATTATCTGATACTATTTCAAATAATTACTGCATATTTGACATTTTTTAAAAATATTTATTATATATTTTGCGGTGAAATCGGTCCAGATAATATTTAAAAACAATGTAGAATAAGTCTTGCATATTTGGGCTCATTGTATTTATTCCCGAAATAAACAGCAGGAATTCGAAAATAAAAAAAATAAAAAAATGTCGAATGTGCAGTAATTTTTTCGCACATGAAGTGTTGAAAAATCGACGCAATCAAAATGTTTATGAAAATCTGACCGTATAACAGATTTTATTCTGACCGTTTATTAATTTTATTCTGACCGTATAATAATTTTATTCTGACCGTATTAATAATTTTATTCTGACCGTTAGTATTTTTATTCTGACCAAAAATTGAATTTTATTATGACCAAAAGATGATTTAAATTCTGACCAGAAATTGATTTAAATTCTGACCATTTATTTTGTTGCCATTAATAAATAATAATATATATATTATCATATATTATTATTTATTAATATAATGTTATTTCTTTAATGATAGTTTCACTCTTAGTTCATTATATTACATGCATCTGATGGTATAAAATAATAGATTAATTTATACTAAATAATTAAATAATTACTGCAACATGCTGGGCATATCTGGAACCGATTGGAGTGCTGCTGACCATTTTGTCTCGGATATGTCTAAACGGGGATGCAGCGTAGCCGAGGAGTCGCATCCTTTTGGAAGGCCCTTGATCTATGCTCGCAGACGCTGAAATGGAATCTGACATGACGAGGGCAGGAGAAGGAATATGAAGTTCATTTTGGTCTGACTGATCTTCTTCTTGTCGCCTCTTTCTTCCCACGACGTGACCGACTGGGGTCCATTTTGCTGAACTAGTTTCAGATGTAATCGTATCACCTGAAATAAGTGAAGAAATTAGTAAAATAGCTGAAGTGGGTCTGTGTTTTATATAAATCAAGTTGGTTTAAATTTTCTTTTACTAAAATAATTTGTATAGATAGAAACTTACATGGCTCCGATCCCACTGTGACATTAACGCTGCTGACAGAAGCTACTTGCTGCTCAGATTCTTTTTCTTGTGCGGCACGCGTGGCCTTATGTCTTTGGGCAGAGAGTTTTATCAAACTGATCTCTCGCAGGGGACGGAAGCTGCGTCTGCCTCTGATATTCCTGAGATAAAAACATAAGAAATTTACATTAAAGTTGATTGTTATATTGTAGTAAGCCAAAGAAATTTGTAATTACAGTAGAACCTCGATTATCCGGACTAATTGGGGATGAAGGTAGTCCGGATAAGAAAAAATCCGGATAATCGAAAAAAATCATAATTTACACAGAAAGACATGTGCAATCAGTGTAAATAGTTTTTATTTGTCCGGATTAACGTAATTCTTTAGTATTAAATTATTTTTTAACAAGAAATTCATTTATTAGTTTTTCCTTAAACAAGCTAGGTGTTCTTTTTGAGGCTGCCAAACCGCGAATACTTTTAAGTTATCCTGAGATACACTCTTCTTGGCTCTCGAACCACTTCATGACGACATCTAAGCACTGAAAATCTTTAGAATGAGCAGGACTAATATCTCTTTCTTTGCCTTTTTGATCTTGCTGAGACAAATATTTCCTTAATTATTTTCACATCATTCAAAATTTGAAATCCAAGATCGTTCCTTTAAAAATATAACCACTTGGTAACATATTCTTCGACACATTCAGTACATATTGAAATTTGTGCTATTGCTTATATAATGTCTCTTATAACAATTTCTATTGTGTTACTTGAACTTTGTAATAGTCTTTTCAAGAATTTGTTCCATGATTTTCTCACTGTTGACAAATCTAAGAAATTCCAACTCTCAGAAATTTTAACGTAAGCATTTCATCGATCTGGCTTAAACTTTCTATTGATAGGCGAGATGATGCATTATCTAGTAATAATAATGTATTTCCTCTTTTATCTATGCAGTTTTGATATTTTTTACTTTTGGAATGATCTGTTTTTCATAACATCGTTAAAAATTTCACCTTTCATCCTGTTTTTTTCTGATGCTAATATTCAACCGGAAGATTTCTTTAATTTCAAACAATGAACAAAATGGTATACACTCCATCACATATGTAAACAATGGTGGGATCAATTTGCCACGAAAAAATTAGCAAATTCGTAAAACAATTGTTCCGGAAACAATCCGGATAATCGAAAATCCGGATAATAGAGGTTCTACTGTATTATAAATTTTGATGACAATGTAACAATATAAAAAAATTTACTAAACCGTTGCAACAATGACAGATGAACTTATGCTTCAATTGATTTTCATAAACCTTGAAAACACAACTGGTAGTTTTCAAACAGTAGATGATAACCATATGGTGTCTTTCCAGGATATTAATTAAAATAAATAGACAAAGGTCAGGTTATATTGAGCTGATAGTAATACCGTCTTTTTCCAAAAATAAGACACTGTCCTACTTTCTTTTTTGGTCTGAAATACAAGCTAGGGCTTATTATCGGGGGAGGGCTTACTTTTTAAGTACAATAAGTAGATTTATATATTTTCGTTCAATATTTATTTGTATATAGAAATTTTACATTTACTTTAAATTTATTCGAATACAGTCAGTCATCTTCTTCTGAAACATCATCATAACTTATAAAATTCTGATTTCTGTTCTGAATTTCCTCCAAATCCATTTCCTGTTGAATCATTGGTCCGAATCTCTCATGTCCTGCAATATAGCTATCCTTAAATGAGTATTTCTTGTCTAAGTAGCCTGTTCGTAGTGCATTGGAAACACAACTGTCAGTTATTTTATGCCATGAATTCTTCACCCAATTCACAACTTCTTGTAGGCCAGGCTTCACAAAATTTCCACGTTTATTTCTCATCATTCTGTTTTCAATGTATTCATTGATTTTCATGCGCAAATAATCATTGAATGGCTTGTTTATTGCGATATCGAGTGTCAGGAGATAGGCAGTCATTCCCGCTGGAATCATTATTTGATCAATCCTACTCTCAGCAAGGAAGTTTTTCATGTCTTTAGCGCGGTGAGTACTGGCTTAATAAAAAATTAGTAAACCTCTTAGGCGACCCCTAAATATAGGCACTTTTTTAGAACTGCTTGGGTGCATCAGGCTTTTTCAATTTCAAGGACATTAATTCCTGAAACGCGTTCAATCTTGTTTTAGTGAGTTGTCGATTAACGGAGAGGCTTTCTTGCCAGCCAGACGAATCGCCAAAATACAGGAAACACGTGCACTTTCGTAACCAGTAGAAGGAACGCAGATTGACGAGGAATCCTTGCGGTGAACCGTCGTTTGAGATTCTTGACCTAGAAATACTACTGTTTCATCCATAGCAATAATGTTGGAGAGTTAGTATTTGGAAAACATAAAAAGTGTGGCACTAGCAATAATCGCCACTTGTTGGCGTTTACATTATTCAAACTAGGGTTTATTTTTGGGAGAGGGCTTATATTCCAAAAAATCCTGAAAATCACGATAGGGCTTATTTTCGGAGGATGTCTTATTTTCGGAAAAAGACGGTAGATACAAAATACTTTTGAAACTGCATACCTGAAACTCTCAATATAATTACTGCTTCTTTCGTGACCGTCTTTCTGCCACGAAGAGTGAGATCCATTCAAACTGGAGTCGTCTCCGCTATCTCCCACAGGTGACTGATCCCTGCTAGATGAAGCCACGTCATCGTCTACCACGATATCTGTCTCCTGAGTAGTGTTGTTACCGGAATAATTGGCAACAGTCGAATACTGTTCAGATAACCTTGTGCTGCGCCTATACGGAGAAACCTTTATGCGGGATTTCGAATAGTTTGTATCCGTTTTTGAGTTGTGTGACTCGCTAGCGAGAGCTGATCCGTTTTTTGAATCATCTGTAATAAATAGAATGACATAATAAGATAATACGTTTGGTATATTCCAGCTCCAATTTTACAACATTACAAATATCGAGGTATGTTTAAATAAAGCGAATGCAACACGGATTATATGTCGCAGAAGTGCCTTTGCATAGAGGACAACTAAATTAATTGATTTGGCATTTACTTGGTAGAACTTCATCATAACAGATTAAAAATATCAAAGTATTTTAGTTCTACAGTTTTTAATAATTTTTATGCGTTGATAGCTATTTCGGCTTTCGCCATCGTCAGAACTATGTTTAAACTTATATTTTGCTCAGCTATATATACTGGCTCTGAAGAGATACACAATGCATCAAGTTATTCACTCTAACATCCTAATTATAATATTACACTTATTAAATGTGATTCTAGTGTTTCAAAGAACGATTAACAATCTGGGTTTATTTCTTCGAACATTAATTAGGATAAAATTAAACTGTGTTAAAATCAACACGTGTTGAGTTATTTTATTAAATTTTACGAAAGCTTACATTATACTATACATTTTCACAAGAACAGATTTATTGTATTCAGTTGTTAAGAATTGTGTTAACCAGTCTATTTGGCATGAATATTACTTTAAAAATAAAATAGACTTTACCAAGCACACAGCAGTAATATGAGATTTTCTCAGTAGAAGATAACATACTTCCTTCATCTTTATCGGCATCGGTTTCCTTTTGCTTCTTTGATGTGGATCCATTTTCTGGAGCTGGAGATTCTCGCCTTGGAGAGGCACAATACATATCCTTTATCTTCAGCACTTTCTCTCTTAGCTGCAATAGTTAATGACAATACATTTTAAGCAATCTACACATTCTCCGTTACCTTACGTGCTATTACAGTTAATCAAAAAAAAAGTAACAATGCCATTGTTTCATTTCAACATATTCATTGCTGTAGGAAATTTTCATGAATGTTTAGATATCTGAAAGATGCTAACATGTCATGGGAATCACAGAGGCAGTGCATGGTGGTCATGTGCTCCATATAGGGAGAAAATATGGTAGAGAACAAGCTATTTCAAGCCTATCTAAGATTTCAAGCCTATTTGACATGTACGTCACGCCAGAAAAATGCTCTGGATTGATATTCATTTATAATACTAAAAGTTCACCAATTTCATTAAAATAATTTGATTTCTCATAAAGATTAGATTGATGTTTAGAACACATAGTTAGGAAAGATAGTAAAATTTGCAACTTTGAAACTTTCTAAGCACATACGGAATTATTTTTATGAGGCTATAATATCGTCGGTATACTGGCAGAAATAGATATGTCAAAAAACGTTGTTTTGAGATAATTATCATTTTAAGTAAATAAAAAAAACTTGACAGTTACTGGTTTCAAACTTAACGACCCAGTATGTCACCAAAAATGTATTTCAAAACAAAATATTATTTTTTATTCATTTGTTCATGTGCAGCTCATTCTGCTAATCATTGCCTATGGATGTGCTGCTATTCAGAATCAATTTCAGGCATACATGGCTGAAGGATTAAAGAAAATGTGGATAATTCTAGTATACTTCACTCACATAATGAACGGAAAAAATGTTTGTGAGAGAAATTATAGTAAATTGTAGTTACACATGTAAACATATAAAGTGTATATGTACCGGCATGGTCTGATCGGGCTGTGGAGTGTTTCTTGATGGAGGTCTTTCAACAGGAGAATCGACTGCGAGAGCATCCTGCTTTGAATGAGACAGCTGTGGAGTCTCTGGAGTAGGAATCTTTTTCGCCTGCAATAATTTCATTATATTTATTTAGAACTAAAGCTGATAAGACCAATGTATTTTGCATCATATTTTAGGATGCAATGCAGCGATTTCCAACCTGGAAGGCGTGGACTATTGCAATAGAGACGCGAACAGTTCAAAATATTTATTTACCGTTTAAAACGTGTCTTTATTATATGTATATCGACTGTGGAAAGGAAAAAGGACGTAACCCTCAATTTTCCAAAACAGCTTTTTTTCGATCATCACATTATATACAATTTGACACACATTCTATCAAAAGGATGGAAGCTGAAAATGCCGAATAAGTATCTAAATTTAGCTTTTAAGTTTAAAAAAGATGACCTTGTAAAAAATTAAAACCAAGAAAAAACACTGAAATAAAGGCTTTTCCGAGACAATTTCTTTAATTAATATTAGGTTATGTCAATTTAACACCAATTCAGAAGTATCCGTGCACTTCAAGGTTGCGTATAATTCATAATTTGCATATGTCACAAAATTATCAAAACACGTTTTAGCGCCTCCTGTAAAATTTGATATGTGTGGGTTACGTCCTTTTTCCTTTCCACAGTCGATATGAAATAAAGGATGGGGAGGCGCAGATATATTTTTTCTTGAAAGGGAGGCGTAGTACCATGAAGGTTGGAAACCACTGCACTAACGTAAAAGTAATTCAATTTCGAGTGAAATAAATAAGATGGAAGATATTGAATCACTATTTCATAACCTTTGAAAAAAGGTTTATTAGAACTATACTAATAGAGTGATGAATTCAATAAAATAGTAAAATTGTTTTGTTAGTACTTTAACAAGAGAAAACAAAGGCTCACCTGAGAACGTCGAGTAACACTCCGGTTGACAGGTGAGAAATTAGGAGATGATGAATCAAAGTTGCACTCCGTATCTGAAGTTTCATCATAATTTAACTCAGGGAAGAGTTCATCATTATCTGGCTCAGTTACAATGACTAAACCTTCTTCTTCGATAACTTCAGGACTCACGTCAGCAGCAGGAGTATCAGTGGTAGCAGAGTTTGTGTCTGTCGTTGCGGCAGGTACAGCATTTAGAGCCACATCTGTCACACCATTTTGAACCGGGATTTTCTCTTTAGGAACAGGAGATTGGCTATGGTTGCCATTCTTTTCACGTTTTGGTCTACCGCCTTCTTTACCATTGACAGTTGAAGTCCCACTTTTGGGTTTACTCTCTGCCGGTACTGCTTCTACTACTTCCTAGAATAAAATAATATTATTTTTATCCGGTGGGTTAGCATTTATTTGGTGGAACAGTAAAAGGACTATGATTTACATATTGTCATTATATTATTATTTATGGTATTTTTCCAGTGATTCCTTCTAAAATTTTCAATACCGTACACAGAAACAGTGAGTGCTTCATTTCATTAATAAAAAAGCACTACTATATAAAAATGTGACATTGCCAGTATTTTTAACTAACCACCAAGCTTCATCTATCAGGCACCTTTAGAACTTTCAAGAATACAACAGACAATGCCGAAAACCCAGAACTATGACATTCGTGTCAAAACCCAAGGAATCAAATAAGTGTTATAAAAGATAGAGGTATGTGACAGAAGCACGGTTATGAATCCAGTAAATTGCTTGATTCATTACATAATCATTTTATATTATCGTATTTATACTAATAACAAATAACTAGCAGATACATACAGTGATATTTTATACATAATTGAAAACTATTTTACTATTTTGCCTATATGCAGTTTGTGAAATAATATATTGCAATACAGTAAGTCCTCGACTTACGCGATTAATTCGTTCCGAAGGTTTTCGCGTAAGTCGAACAAACCTTAAATTTGAAAAAAATTATATGATATGTGTCAGTTTCAAATGATAGTTGAAAACATAATAGAACTACATTCTGCGCAAGAATGTTTCGCGTACCGTACGAAAATTCAGTTTTGTATTTTAAAATTTCTTTAAAAAACACAAATGAATTAAATATTTATAAATATGCGTATCCACATCTCAAATATAAATAGTTTTACCTTTGACACAATTTTTAACAGCTAACAATGAACTAATGATAGCCCAGGTAGTAGAATTAACAAATTTTTGTATTCATTAAATATTTTTAATTTAAACTGCGATTATTTTTTTTATCAATTGTTAATTATTGATATATTTGAGCATCCAGGGAATCTTAACACTTCTTAGGCGGGCCACGACCAAAGTCGTTTTTAGCTGATTGTACGTAGAATGCGGATCACGGCAAAAGTCGTTTTTAGCGTATTGTCGGTAGAATGCGGATCACGGCATAATATGTTTTTTTTTTATATCGTCGCTTGTTTGCGGGACACATAATATCACGGGTTTGTTTGTCGGCGTTAAATAAAATGCCGCAACTAATTAACATTAGTCCTAATTCTTTGCTAGATTATAAGGGTGTAATTACGCTGTAATTTTTACGGCATTAGATTTTACACTTCCAGTGGTAGTCAAGTTGTAGGAATGGCGATTATATATTATAATTATTCATATAATTATAAAATATTGATAAATATGCTATTTTGTTATATAGAATGTTTTGAATATTTAATATTTATAACATGCGGAGTGCTATCTACTAAATTGATAACAGGTTTTATATTCAGCTTTGAAACATAGTGAAATTATGATGATATCGAAATGTTCTAATTTTATTTTTAATGATTAGATGTCACGTATGATTTGTTTTTAAATTTCAATCGAAAATATCGTTTGGTTTAGAAGTTGTGTTGATTTTAAGAATGTAATATATTTGTGCGCTAATCACTAAAAAACGCCCGCTACAGGCTTGAGTCTATTTTTTGAAGCGCCCGACTAAGAAGTGTTAAAATGCATTTTAAAAAAATCCATATTTTTTTTAATAATTTTTATTCCAATAAATATAAAATTTCCCACCCTTGGCTTTCATTGGGGTAGTTATTCGCCATGGCACCGAATTATACTTCTTTTTTAAAATGAATTAACCTTTTTTTGTTTATTCTAAACACTTTAAATAGCTTTTTTCAATTCATTTATTGTTTTGGGCTTAAGATCTGCAATTTCGTTGCCCATTATCGTCAAGAAATTCTCAATGATCTTGAGATCAGGGTTGTTACCTGGCCATAAAAAGCCCTTTATGCCCAAATTTTCTTGGTGATTCGTCGCCCAAATAATGCATAGAAATATAAATACCACATTTATTTGTAAAATAAATTGTTTGAAGGCCAGAAAAAATCATGAAGTGATAGATTTTGCACGATGACAAAAAGCGGAATCATCTTGGAATACTGTCCGTACTATGAAGGTATTATGATATTTTGCAAGGCCCTTGGGTTTTCACTGTGGTAAATTAAGAATGGCTTGATTTTACAATCTCCCGTTGAATTTCCACCAAGTAAAAGTGTAAGTCTATCTTTAGACATCTTAAAACCCGGCATAGATTTTTCTAGTTGGGAACGTAATTTTTCATGTAACGATCTGGCAATTTTTTCCAATATAATCTCGTTTCGTCTACGTTAAAAATTTGTTGTGGCAAATAACCGTCATCTTTTATGATATTTGCTAAACTCTTGATCAAATTCGTAGCTCTCTCTAAGTTTGCACTGGCAGCTTCATCGGTCACTTTAATCACATGGTCACATGAGTCCTGGTGTTGTTTTTTCTCTTTCTTACTCCCGTATACTAATTTATGTAAACAAACACCGCACAGAAATAAAGATCAGCAAAGTAAAAATGCATTTTTTTTTTAAATCGCGTAAGTCCGAAATCGCGTAAGTCGAGGACTTACAGTACACGTAGAAGTCAATATTATATCAACTTCAATCTTAACCCTTCAGAGACGAGCGCTTTTTTCCGATAAAAAAAATATTTTCTAAGCCATATTGAAGTCACAGATAACTTTTATTCTAATCCAAAAATTTTATTACCCGAGTACGGACAGTAGTAAGGACAAAAGTGACCGTATGGCTCGCAAACATTCGGGTTGAAATATAGCTAAACGTGTTTTTTTTTTTTTTTAAATATTTACAATTTGACCTCTTTAGATCAACATAATTTCAATACAAATATATTAGCAAGATAACTGTAAATAATTTGATGTTTTATAAAAAAATAACTAACAGTTTCAAAAAGTAAATTATAAAAAACGGAAATTCAAAAAATCACATGTGCTTTTGGAGGCCGTTTTTGTCCCCACGGCTGATGACTAACTGTAGTCTGTACCCTTCTTAATCAAATATGAGTGAAAGCAACGATATTCAGGTAGAAAAAGGATGAATAGTGGGATCAATAGACAGGTGTTAGGAATAGGAGTTTACTGTGACCATATGGTGACGCTCGTCCGTGGAGGGTTAAATGTTCATTATATTATTATAAAATATCTATTTTTATATACAAATTTCAAAATTTGTTTTTTTTTGTGACCTTGTCTATTTCCAATCTGGACGATATAAGCTCATAATAGAGCTTATCTCAACAGAAGTTGTTATCAGAAAACTGCAGGCTAGTCAGGTGATCAACCTCATCTTTAAGGAGGGTGTGAGGATAGAAAGCTGAGGCTAGCACAGGACTTAAGGCAAGTTAATAGCTCTTACTACACTCAGATCTTAGGATCGAATGAGGAAGGCGTTTAGACATAACAGACATCCGTGCTTTAAATAAAAATCCATAACTAAATTTATGAAACTATCCAAACTAGGATTTGAGCTCGTAAACACAGTAACCAAAGGTTTATGTTAACTTGACTACTAACAGATCTCGTTTAGATTGAAAAAAATAATGTTCTTACCTTAGGAGGAGGAGTGTGTCCATTCATTGATTGATCAGTCGTTAGGACAATCCTCACCTCGGATGCCAGCTGTTTATCCACATCGGATGATTTACCAGCCTTCTTTTTGGGTGTATCTTTTGGTGCAACTTCCATTCTGAGCTAAAATAATAAAAAAAAATATATTATAATCAATTGGTGAAATGCTATGGCAATGATCTTTCAACCTTTTGAATTAAGATTATTCACTTCATTTATTCCAGATTAAAACTATGTACGTTCTTGTAGTTACAAAATAAAACTAATCTGACACCGATAGGTGTAATAATTTTATTCTCTACAGCATTTTTTGAACTGTCGAGTGTGTAATATTGGAGTAAAAAAAAAATGAAGCACAAAAACTTCACACAACTTCTATTACATTGGTTATATGATATATTATGTCCTAGAGGTGAATATCATTTGACAGTGTCGCCACGTGAGAAGCGAGTTGAGGATATCGTGTTACAGTGTCTGCTCTATGATAACCACAGGCCATAGCATGAGTAGAATTATTTAAATAAAAACATTCTACATTACCCAGTGTTGATTTGAATGTATCCATTTAATAATACTATTAGAATTGTTATGTTAATTGAATTGTTATGTTAATTTTTAAATAATTATCTATGGGGTATCTAAGATATATGCCTTCAATGTAAATCATGGCTTGGATGGATAGTACTTATTCCAATACAATACATCTAAGGAATGATTATCTACCATATTCACTAGCATGATTTTTTAATAATTGATACAAGTTATGTACCCAAATAACATGAATGCATCTATACAACTTGGTGTATTAAATATATTCAGATGTGTATTCACCTGGACGACATGAAACCAAAAAGGAAAAACATCTGTGTATACAAACATTATTAAATTACATCATGGACTAGTTTAATCGTTGTAATTGTATAATGTGTCTGGATGCTCAAAATACTAATTGTGAAGGTATTTATTTATTCACAAATGAATTTTTCAAATCATCAGCAATATTAACAGCTTAACGACCGCGGACGCGTATTTGAGTCTTTGAAAAACAAAGGTTGCTGGCCGGCTGACTCATTTATGCGTATAGGCGAAGTATCTGGAAGCTAAGAAAATTAAATTTTGTAAAGATATCTCAATTTGTTTACATTTAAATCATAGTGAATTTAGTAAAATTACAATTTTTGCGAATTTTTCGCAAAATTTTATTTCGGTGAAATTTTATAAAAGAAACGTGCGGTCGTTTTGTCAGTCTCTTAGTTATTACTATCCAATCTCAATACATGGATGAGATAGCAATGATTTAAAACATTGGATTCTCCAGAATGGAATGTCATATATTTCATATATTTAAGCAATCAATACATAACAACTTAGCTGGGATAACATTTCAGTACTACTGTGTTTTGATGGGCAATGAAACTGGGTGTTGAGTAATAATATTTCAAAATCTAAAAGAGAAAAGTTTACTTTTAAAAATGCTTAAAAATCTATGAAAATTTCATTTTGGCGGAGAACAACTGCGAGTCCCAGACTTTCCGCATTGAGTTAAAGGTTGCTCCAGTTACACCTAAGCGGACGGTGAGCTCTATACGCGGATTGCCATCTACCTTAATGTATTTCATGTACCTGAAGTCATTGACAATCTCGATATTTTACTACATGCTAATCAAAGGGTAATCTGGGTTAGACAAACACTGTTGTAAAGCACATGGTTTTACTAGCATTACTTTAGGACTAATGCAATAAGAGTTTCTCTGCAATCTGTCTTTTGTTTCCTGAATACCTTCAAGAAATTTGTCAAATATGACAGTATTGTCGGCATACTCGAGGCCACATAGCTTCGAATTGGGGGGCCACACCTTGGTCAGGTGGAATTGCTTCTTCAGAATGAAGTCGAAAATTACAATGAAGAGTAATGGAGCTAAGATGCAGCGCTGTCTGACTCTGGTTGAGACCACAAAACATTCAGTAGTTATTGTGCCGATTCTTATTCAGCGTTCACTGACATTGTGGAGGCATTTGATGATGGCAAAAATTTGGGTTGGGATTCCGTAGTATTGAAATGTGTCCCATAGGGAATTGAATTTGCGGGACGTTAGGATGACCTGTGAGGAATCAAAGAGACAGATGGGGGACAGAGAACCTTGGACAAACCATTTAAGGAGCGTATGAGCGTATGCTCAGAATAAAGAGCTGATAAGGATAAAATAATAGTTTTAATAATTAATTGTTACACATTATTGATTTCTTCTTTTTTGAGCCAATCTTTTTTCTTCCTAAACTAAAAAACAGTTTTATAGAGAAATATAAGTGGCTTTGACGAATATCTTAACAATCACAACAGCAAAAGTTCATCATTTACCCACATAGCGTGGCATAATGTAGATTAAAAAGTATAAATTGACTAACTTAACATTACATGAATGTGAATTAAAATAGATGGGTAACGATAATTTAAATTAAAAAAAAAAAAAAAAACATAATGAAAAAAAAATACATAATTAGAAACTCAAAACACGTAAATACAATTGATGACATAAAATTCTGAAATAGCTAATAAATAGCGAGGGAAATTCAATAACAAATGATAACGATCGCATTTTTAATTAAAAAAACATTTTACGTACCATTTTCATTCGTCGATAGTGTTGGTCAACAACCAAAAAACATTGGTGCTGAAGAGAGTGCATCGTAACGAAATGGAAAAGGAATCGTGCGGTATATTAATATTCTAAAAATATCACTAGATTTTTTTAATGGTTTTTAATTAAATCGAAAACGTAGGTAATTATGCAGAAAGATTATTCAAATGTGGAATGCGCACTAGGAGAATGAAACTGAATCTTGTCCACGCGATGTCGTTTTTTTCTCTCAATTCTGAATAAGATTAACTGTTAGATTATTAATCGCATACGTGCACAGTTAGAAAATGAAATCGAATGTAGTTTATCACTGCCACACGGAATGGTGAATGACTTGAGTATTATAGATCGAACCAGAAATGTGAAAATGCATCATGAAATAAACACACATACATAAGACTAAACTTTCCCGCCATTTGTGCAAACATAGTTTGTACACTTGTCGCCTGCTTAGAACACACGATTGATTATGAACTCAATAATAAACATATCGACAGTGGAAAGGAAAAAGGACGAAAGGATTTAAATTTAAGAAATTTTAAATTTAAGAAAAAGAAAAGGAAAAAGGACGAAAGGACGTAACCCACACATTTAAATTAAAGAAATTGTCTAGGAAAAACCTTTATTTCAGTCTTTTTTCTTGGTTTTAATTTTTAACAAGGTCACATTTTTCAGATTTAAAAGCTAAATTTAGATACTAATTCGGCATTTGCAGCTTGCAACCTTTTGATAGAACGTGTATCAAGTTTGATACATTGTGGTTATCGAAAAAAACCTGTTTTGAAAAAACTGTGGGTTACGTCATTTTTCCTTTCCACAGTCGATACACATTTTTGTTTTTAAAGTTCGTGTATTGTATAAAAAACGGCCATTTAACAGAAAATCGCATCTCCTGTAAAATTTCAAAGATGGCGTTTGACCTACTTCGATAATAAGCTGCTCAATTATCTATACAAAAAAATAGTAATAAAACAAATATATAAACATTTCATGCATTAATGAATGCGGAAAATATTCTATATTCTATTGAATATTTGATGTTTGCTAAGTCTGTAATAATTCCGAAAACGTCTGCGTCCGCTACTGTTACGAAATTTGTGAAAATTCATCTTGCAAACTGATTTATTTTTACGAAATATGCTTAAAGCAATGCGCAGACCTTTTTTCATAAATATTTAAGATAAGGAGAAGCACAAATGAAAACAATGCACTAACTTGTCATTAATTATCCGCGAAGACGACGGGGAATGGATTAATGTGTTAGATACCTTTTTTATAGCACGAGTTTCAAAATCTGAAATTTACTAATATCATCGTGAGAAATCGACGAAGTGAGAATTTTGCACTACTGACCCCACGAGAATGGGAAAATTTTCCAGACCAAGAAACGTGATAACTTGTATGTAATATTATGTACCTAAAGTTTTTAAAAAAAACGTAAATTAGGCCATATGTTTATGAGCCAAGATTTATGTTTGCTCAATTACATTTCATTACAGAAAGACACATTCAATCGCCGGATGCACGATACACCTTTATAGAATGCTACAAATTGAATATGGCGGTATGTATATATAGTCTCCTGAAAGTTTAATTGGAGGTGTTGTACGCCTGGGGATCGCAATCCCGCGTGATTAGAAAACAGGACAAAACAATTTGCCGGAGTCTATTATAGTTATAATTAAAAAATATGAAAGTTTAATGATGATCGACAAAAATAAGTGAGTCCGTGACGAGAAAAGGCAAAATTCTGAAGAAGTACTGCTAGTCTACAAAAGTTAATTTTATGGGAGTTTCGTTTGAAAATCAACTAAAATAGTGACAAGACAGTTTGTCGTCGAATGATATCATTTTTTTTAGTAAATCATATGGGCTATGTAAAATATATTTGCCACGAAATTGCATAAGATTGCATTTACTTCACTGTTAATTATTTTCAACAATGTCGCAGTGATTATAGATTTGTGTGCTGGCTTTTCGGTATACAATTATTTAAAATAAGTATACAATTTTCCCATGTGATAAAATGTAGATAACAAATAGTTTTACATTGCTACAAAATTACAATTTTCTGAATTTTACGATTCGACGAAATTATCTATTGATGTTCATTACAATTGACTATTCACAAAATAATATTTAGCTCATCGTTTATTTTTGCAGCCAGTGAGCAGAAATTTTAAATAAACGTCTAATCAATTTTCAAGGTCGAGTATTTTAACTATTTACATGAAACAAACATCAACCGACATCAAACGCAGTTATTATGCGTAGTCGTTTTAAACGAGGAAACAATTCTGTTTGGATATCGTGTAATACTGTTACGCAATAAATAATAACCTTCGACAAATTGTTAAAAAATATTTCCGTACAAAGAGGCACATCTTATTCAATTTTAAAATAATGAAAACACAGGAGGTTAGTACATTTCGTTTAATTCACCGATAAGAAAGACAACAACTTGGATGACTCGAAAAGTTATAGCGTGAAATATCTAATTGGATTATTATTTTATTACGCCAACATCGTGTAATACATTTTCGGCGTCGGTGGTTCTTAAGCTTTATTGAAAACAAAAATAAGTAGCGACCCCCCTACATTAACCCACTACTCTGAACTATATATTTATCATGAAAATGCTAAATTACCGTCATACTGTGAGGGGTACAATATAAATTGAATTAACTGCCGTACAAAACGTAAGATAATGTAATTAATATATTGCAACTTCATAAAGAAAAAATCTTGATAACCAATGGTATTAAAAAAATCATCAAAGTTTTTGTTTAATATACTTTAGAATACTTTCCTATTTATGTAAATAAAAGTTTTTAAATGACAAAAACATTATATAAAAGAGAAAAAAAAAACACTAAAACGATTGAAAAATAAGCGCGTTTTCAGTGAAACCTTACTGAAAAGCGATAAATCTATAAATATTGGATATTTCTGTCATTCAGTTTCAAAACTTAAATAGTTATTTACGTTAGTATATTTACAAGATAGGTTTGTCGCGACCCATTGGATCGGAGCCACTGGTCAACAGTACCAACACTGTCCAAGTGGTTTACTATAAAAAAGATATTCACGTGTCTTGATTTTCAGAGACGGTCGTACAATACGAACTGTCAAATAAAGAATCGCTTCTTTTAGTGTGCGATGGATTCTATTTTCAGATACAAGTCCGATCACGAAGGTTTTCTGATCTACATTACAGTGCAAGAAATGTTGTCAACAGTCTTCGACTTGAAAGATGAACATATTAAATTATTCTTGCAGCTTACATTGTATGATGAAGTTCAGAAAAAAAACAGTTGCTTAGTTAGCACATAGTCCACTGAAATAAGTTTAACATGAAATTCTAAATATGTCAAGGATAAAAAAAGTTGGATATGTTTTTTTTTCATCCAATTGGAAATTCATTAAAATATTAAATGGGAGTCACAGAATACTAGTATATTACTAAAAGGGATCGCAAATCAAAGCGGTTGAAAACCCGCTAAATAATAATATGGATCGTCAATGGGTTGAAGGAGTGGTTTTTCCATTGTCACTGGACAAGCCCCACAAACCGTTCATCCGTGTTATAGAGATCTATCTGAACGGGCATGAGATGGTTCCGAGTGATCTCGAAGCTGCCTAGAACGCTGCCCGTTTTCGTGCGGGTACAAAGATTAATGTTAGGACTTTTAATATTTTCAAGGGTCAAATAATGCTTAATTCACTGACGAATAAAACATATACAGACTCATTTTTCACTGGTTTTAAGAGGTCTATTTGGCAAATCATTGATTTATATTTTACCTTTTTAATATTAAATAAACTATAATTATATTAATTGAAAAAAAATGATCCTCGAAACGTGTTGATTACTAATAATAAGGTAAACATCTATCATCATCGGGCCTGCACTGGATATTTTTACGACGAGTACAAGCTTTTAATCCGTATATCAAAATTGGATACATACACAATAAGAATATGGGGAAGATAAAAATCAACATAAATATATAATAACTCTTCTCGTTATCGTGAAAAACATCAATAAAAATAATTTTTCCCGACTCCATGCGTAGAAAATCTTCTTTTTTTTTTACTTTTGAATAAATTATATTGACTTACGTAGGTATGGAATTTCACGGAAAAAACCTTTACCAACAAAATTATAGAACTATCATAAACATCGTTTTTTTACTAAGCAAAAATCAACAAACACACAGTTAACGAATTTCAGATTATATTGAGCAGGCATTATATTAATTCTGGATATTTATAACTCAAACCATGAATGTTAATATTATACAATAAAAAAATGATTTTTATCGACCGATATACAAATTTGATAGTATTTTTATATATTTCAAACACGCAGTAAATAAGATAATATGTACATATTTTTTACACATACTACTCCTCAATAACATTGAATTTTGATAAATGAATAATATACTTGAACTTCTCGTCAACGGATCCAAAGGAATGTAATGTTGACTTTTTTTGAAACGAAGCAGTAGACTGTAAACGAGTTATGTACCCACTACGCACCAAGTAAAACGTGAATGGGTGTGCAGACCTGCATGACAATAATGTTTAAATGTTGCCCGCCCTTACATACTGATGTACTAATTTGTATGCTACATTAGATGATTTTTAATAAAGTAATATATACATATACGTGGATATACATGAAACAATTTCCAATGCCACTTGATGTTATTTTACTGGTTAAAAAGTCTATGTCACTAACCGACGCATATAATCCATCATAAGTATCAATTTTAAGCTATTTAAGAAAAACAAACTAACGTAAAATAATACATAAATCGTGCCGAAGTTCTATAATATTAAAAAATAATTAATAAACCTAAATAACTTACGGCTTATTTGGTTAGTATCACCACTTTTTGTTGTATTTTTTTTTTATATAAAAATGAGGAATACCAATAAAGTTTTTCGTTGCTTCGTATAATATATTACCTATCAGGTTAAACCGTGTAACATACTAAATATATCATATAAAATTGGCTTTTAAATTAAAATAAAATCCAACGTGTTACTAGATTATTAAATCTAGCATTAATTTGTTCACTTTCCAGGACTTGACTTTCATTTCTTGACGAAAAGGCATGGTGCATTTGTATGCACCATGCGTTTTCGCAACGCCTCTGAACTTAAATGTTGAATAATTTAAAAAAAAACAATTGATCTAATATTTTTTGCTTTCGAAATTAAGGGAATTTTCAATAAAAAAGGATTGAGATTTGATAAGTAAAAAATCTGAAATTATCAGGGTCTATAAGAATTGTGTGAATCTGTTTGTAGCTATTTCATATTATTTTTGTAGTACTAAATACTTTATAATTTAATATGATATTTTTACCTTATTATAACCGAGTTCTACCAAGTGAATGAAAATGACAATTAATAAAATTAGATATGTAGTTCGTAAGGTTTTTCAATATTACTTGACATGGCAGTATGCCAATCAATAGGTCGCTCGAGATCAATTCGAATATAATTGAAATCACAAACATCCATCTACATACATCTTTTTAATTTATTTTTTTTAATCCATATCCGCTCCCTATACGGAGCATATGGTCACCACGAAGCTCCTCCACAATTCTCTATCTCCAGCCAGTCTCCTCGCCTCCTCCCAGGTCATCCCAGCGTCCCGTAACTCCACCGAGTACATCCTGTGGATAGTCATCAGTGGCCTTCCACGACGCCGGGATCCATCCGGCCGGAAGAAGAGATAGGCAGGGTTCAGGCTCTCTTCAGGCATTCTCAACACGTGTCCAAGCCAGGTCCACCGCCGTTTCTTTATTTTTGACGTGATAAGAGGCTGGTTAGTCCGTTCTCTTATCTCCGTGTTCCTGACAAAGTCAGACCATTTCACCCCTAGCATTCGTCGCAGGCATCTGTTTTCGAAGCACAGTATACGGTTACTCTGCGCTTTCGTAAGGTGCCATGATTCGCAACCGTAAAGCAGCACTGTTAAGATACATGCGTTGAATAGGAGGCACTTGGTTCTGACCGAGTACAACCGTGAGTCCCAGACTTTCCGCATTGAGTTAAAGGTTGCTCCAGCTATCCCTAATCGGATCGCGAGCTCTTTACACGGATTGCCATCTCCCGTGATGTGTACCCCCAGGTACCTGAAACCGTCGACTCTTTCGATGTTTTGACCGGCGCTCGTCAAAGGGTAGTGTGGGTCCGGACAGGCACTGTTGCAGAGTACATTGGTTTTACTCGCATTGATTTTAAGACCGATGCGATATGAGTTTCTCTGCAGTCTATCCATTGTCTCTTGAATACCCTCGACAGATTTATCAAATATAACAGCGTCGTCTGCATACTCGAGGTCGCATAGCTTTAGATTGGGGGTAACGGTCACACCTCGGTCAGGTGGAATTGACTTCCTCAGAATGTAGTCGAAGATTATAATGAAAAGGAACGGAGCTAAGACGCAGCCCTGTCTGACCCCGGTTGAGACTCCAAACCATTCATACCACTACATACATCTAAGGCAGTGGTGCACAAGCTTTTTGAGAGAAGGGCCAATTTATCCATTTAAAATTTTTCGCGGGCCGCAAAGGGTAAAAGTGAAAAAAAATATTGATATATTACACTAGATGAGATATAAATTTTATATTTTATTTTTAATTTAATAATTGCATAATTTTATCGGCAACTTCGATCCTTTTCCGCTCCACATTACGTGCAGATTTGCACGATGGAACTTACAGAGATTTCTGACACTGCATACTGGCAGCAAGCATTTTGATGTCGGGTTCAATGTTTGTGGTTGCTATCCTTAGTACAGCACTGAGATTATCATTGTTCAAGCGGTTTCTGTGTTGAGACTTATTTAGTTTTAATACGGAAAATGCTTGCTCGCAAATGTAGGTGCTTCCAAAAAGACTTGCACAAAGCGCAGCCTTTTTACGTAGGGTAGGAAACTGCTCTTCGGGGAGATATTTATAAAAACTTTGCAGATCCCCTTCCTGATATTTCGATCTCAATTGATCGTTGTTCTGCAAATCGATCAACTCTAGTTGCAATGATGAATCGGCCTCATTGATGGATACTGAGAAGGGGTTGGCAAATGTCTTAAACAAGTATCGGTTACGATTAAAATCACAAAATCTCCTTTGAAAAGATTCTTGAATTCGGATTATGTGGCTAGCATACTTCTGGCTGGAATCAATGCCATGTAAAGAAAACATTTCTTTGCATTGCGGAAAGTGACACAATTTATTTTCATTCATCTGTAAATGAAACAATTTAAGTTTTTCTTGGAAGGCTGATATATTGTTTGCCATGTCTGAAATATAATGATTTTTTCCCTGCAATCGAAGATTCAGATCATTAAGATGTGTTGTAATATCTGTCAGAAATGCTAAGTCACACAGCCATTGAGGATCTTCCAAGACATCGATCGACTTTCCTTTATTGACAAGGAAAATTTTGATTTCATTTAAAAGTAACATAAATCTAGTCAAAACCTTGCCTCTGCTTAGCCAACGAACTTCGCAGTAGTACAACAAGTCCTTATATTCAGCATCGATTTCATCAAGAAAGGTTTTGAACTGTCGGTGATTAAGTCCGTTAGATTTAATGTAGTTAACTGTGTGCACTACAGTGGCCATTATATTTTCAAATCCCAAATCTTTTCCAACCAGATTTTGTTGGTGTATAATGCAGTGATATTTAATTAGTGAGTTTTCGTGGCCAAGCTCACGCAAATGTTTTTCGAGAAGGGACAACATTCCATTATTTGCCCCAATCATTGCCGGTGCTCCATCTGTAGTTATTCCGCAAAGTTTGGATAAATCCAATTTCATTTTAGTCGTGCTTTGAAGGATGCCTTGCAGCAGATCAGAACCTCTGGTCTGTCCATTCATGGAATGCAGAGAGACGAGTTCTTCGTAAATTTCAAATTCTGACGTCACACCTCGAGCAAATATGCTCATTTGAGCGGTAGAAGTAATGTCAGTGGACTCATCTGCAGCCAGTGAAAAATATACGAATTTTTTGGATATTTCTAAAAATTTCGACGCAATGTTGTCTCCAATATCTATGATACGACGTTGCACAGTCATTCGAGTAAGATGCACTGACTCAAAATTCTTCACGCAATTCGCACAGCAAAGTTTTTGAGATGCGGTTATTAAACACTTCTTCACAAAGTCTCCATCAGTAAAAGGTCTCGATGTCTTTGCTATTAACTGAGAAATATTAAAACTCACTTCAGTTACTGCTTTTGATGTATCGGCTGATTTGATAAAAAAAGTTTGCTGAGCCGATAAGGATTTTAGTAAAGATGCAATTTTTTGTTTACGAAGTTCTCCCTTAAACTTTTCGTCAAATTCTTTATGTTTCATTTGATAGTGGCGATTTAGATTATATTCCTTCGGTACTCCAATAATTTGTTCACATATCAAACATATATTTTTTTTTATATTCAATAAAACAGTACTTGTCCGTCCATTGTTCTTGGAAAATTCTATTTTCTTCTTCGATTCTTCTTTGTTTTTTAGTGTTTTCTGCCATTATAAATAAATGGGGAGAAAATTAGTTCAGACACAATTAATTTGTTAGAAAAAAATAAAAGTTCATAAAGAACTTTATACGCGCACTATTCCACACGCACACAAAAAATGTTTCACAATCAAACTGTATTTTTCTGTCAAGATAATCGATAAATCAGTATACGATTTTTATAAATATTTATACATATTAATATTATATATTTTCATTATTTGCGGAGATTTTTTAATATCGATACACAAACGTCATGCACTGACAAAAATCCTGAAGAACTAACAATACAATCCGTGTGTTGAAAACAATAATCTAAAAATAGACTGCACTTGCATCGCAAACGATATGACTCATTTAAAAAAAATGAATTTCGGTCACAAAATTATATCCATGTAAATACAATCATATTAAATAATAAAAAATTACGTTGATTTTTTTATATATCGTTGCTACTGCATAATTTGTTCACATGTCGAATACTATTTTTTATCATATTTAATGAAAAATTTGTTGATGAAGTATTTGTTATTTTGGGCCGCAAAAATATCCATTTCGGGCCGCATGCGGCCCGCGGGCCGCATTTGTGCATCACTGATCTAAGGTCTTAAATTTAAATATTCTAAATTTGACATTGACCTGATCGGAAGAGTAAGCCCTAACCAACTAGACCACAGCGGGTGGCTAGAGAAAAGCATCAATCTATATTATAATAAACAAATAAAACCGACTGGCACAGTGTCACGAAAGTGAAAAGTTCCAAGACATGTTTTTACTACTATAATAATAATAGCCAATGGCCGAGTGTCTTTAATCAATATTTAATATGGATTATCATTTCCCATGAAATATCCAATACGCCCAAGTAGAAACTGGTTTCAGTGCATACCGAGGTGCAGGTGAATATCGTGGGCCTAGTTTTATAAATAATAAAAATTCCATAATCAGTATTCAATCGTCGTGTAATAAGCGGATACACGTGTACGGTATATATTTTTTCATCTTGTATGCGCACGTGTCAAAAACCACAGTACGTACATTTATTTTTTTAAATAACAGGTTAGTGTTGTAGAAAATCGGAAAAATATGTCAAATGAACATAAACTAACCTGCGAGCATTTATTTTTCTGTAAGCACGCGATATATTTTCATTATAAATAATAGTTACTTAAAATAAAAGAACATGGCAAATTATACAGCAGACAAGCACCAACAATCAATAAATATGACCATGGTCTTGAAATAGTGACCGATTTAAATATATCAAAATTAGGAAGTTACATATATATTATATATAGATGCATTTTTAAAAAATGCGATTAATTTGGAATAAAATCCGTGCATCGTAACCGTTATCATTTGGTTGTTATGTGAAGTCGAGCGAATATATTTATTATCTCAGTTATATGTAAATAACATTATTCTTTTAAAAATGTACTATTTGCCAATAAATATCATCACAATAGAGACGATGTAGGAAAAAAACTTTGATTTGGTTTTTTTATAAATTGAATAAAATAATACGTAAAGCATTTTTTTCTTTGTATAATATCGTCGTCGGTTATCCCCTTTAGCTCAATAGACAAAAAAAAACAATGTTGTCAAACGATTTTTGAAATGTCACAAAGCCAGTACACGCTTCACCTCAATACACACTCTTTTAAACATGTAATAATAATCCTAATCACAATTCAAACAAAACGCACTCTGCCAGTTATTGTAAAAATAGATTTTTTATAAAATCTCACTTATAGTTAGTTATCAAATCACATGACACTTTCACACACACGGTCGACAACGCACACGCGAAGTTGAATAATAAATTAACGTCTGGATGTCGCTAGTCGTATGTAATGTATTCGCGTTTTTTTTTGAATATGGAAGATAATTTCCACGCACATTCTATCTCGATTGCCTTCGTCTGACGATTGCGACCAGCGTAGTCGTGTCGATTGGGACGAGTAGTACAATACACCAGTCCCACCATCAGCGCTGGTACCTATAATAGTGTTTCACTAGTGCCGGTAGTAGGTACCACCGACTAACATTGCAATGGACTCTTCGAATTCCTTCGCTGCTATCAGCAATAAGCGAATTAGTCAACGTTTCAGTGAATCTAAATCTGAGTAGACGATGCTATAAACCTAGCACTGACAATAATTATTCGATGATAACAGAAAAAATTGCAAGTCTTGGCTTTTATAATACAAATGATGTACTGTAAATTGATATCCATCAATATACGGTTGGGGTGAGGAGATTAAAAAAAATGACGATTTTCGTTCGACTATTCTCTCATCCCGATGATCCAGCAGATCGTGCAGAGAGTACAATTGCCTAGGATGGCGTAAATGCCTTCCGTGTCAGTTTGTATTAACACAACACAGAAAGATGGCGAGCAATGCATAACGCTTGCGTACGTAGATACCGCTTGTCGCATTCTATAACAATAATGCTTAACATCGAACACCTTTGTCCGTTTTATTTTATTTTTTTCGCGGTTCACAATAATTAAATCAACCGTTTCGAGGTCCACTCTTCACTACCGAGCGATGATGATACTGAATGATGGGCCAGCGTGTGAGCAGCACCAATGGGAGATGATGGTCGACGCATACAATGGCTGATTATGCCATTTAAGTTCTTTAATACTATTAAAGTTTTAAATAGAGAATGTGCCCACTATACGGAGATTGTCTAAAATTTGTTAGCCAAATTGACCTCATAAACCTCGATCTGTATTGTATGTATTACACCGACAGCACCAAACACATTTTAATAATTAGATTGCGATCGCATTATTTATCAAATTAAGGGACGGGTTAAAATTTTCTTCAGAAGTAAAATTGTATTACTGCTAGCCAGTGGTGTAGTGGTGAATAAATATGTTACCAGGTCGGCCATTCTTCCCAATTTTTTTTTTGTTTCTTTATTATATCCGCCTGAAGTTAAAAAAACCACAAGTTTTTACAATTGAATCAATTTAAAAAAACGATTTTAAATATACGTGTGTACTTGAAAATGAGGTTACAAGTCAAAAGGGTGGCAGGGGGGCTTCTTAATTTTCAGGTGCCAGATCGCCGACCTGGCCCCACTACACCACTGCTGCTAGCCAATGATGGAACAATACATTAACTATTTCGATGCGATAATAGACTTTTACCACAACATTTTATCACAATACTAATAAATACAATAATTATATTAAGAAGCATAGGTCGCATATCATTCAAATGACCGCACGATACAATTTGATAAGAACTCGATACTGAGAGGTAATGTGTGTTTAGGTATCACAAATGCTGATTACAATAATAATTTATTTACCATCTGTATCACATTAAAGGTTTACACAGGATCCCCCAGGGATCGATGAAATAAACATAGTATGTTTAATCAGCGTACATATCTCGGAAGACGGTAGCACATAGAAAGAGTTCGCTATTCGCTTAGGAGTAGCTGGAGCCACATTTCAATCAATGCGGACTGTCTGGGACACACAGCTGTACACGATTCAAACCTAACGCTTGTATTCAACCAGTGCGGCTTTACGATAGGCAATCATGGCACCCGACGAATACTCAGTATGCTTAACTTTGAAATTAGATCCTTGCGACGGATATTGGAGGTGAGGTGATTTGATTTCGATTAATAAATGTACAAGACATGGCGCTGTAGCGTCAGTGGTTATGGAGAGACGTTGGAACTGGTTGGGTCACGAGTTGCGGATGCCTCAATCCTGCCTGCCTCTCCTTTCGACCGGAGGGATTCCAGCGTCGGTCGGGCACTATACTTATAGGATGCACTTCGCGGAACAAAAGGAAGCTGGCATGTCAGGGGAGGAAGCAAAGAAATAGGCGATAGACATGGAATCATGGAGGTGTCGCATGATTTCGACTGATGACAATATTTCATCTAAACTACTACACTGTGATAAATCGATTGATTTTACATAATAAATAGTGCATGTCGCATGCCAAAATATGTTTATTATAGAGTACGACATGGCCTTTAATAGGATTTTCACTTTGTACAAATGACTGTTTTAGAGTGCATAGCGCAGGTATATCGCATTTACTTTCTCGGAATTGTCAGTCGACTAATACTCTCATAAAATATCGTGTACTCATAGTATATGAATGTTTTCTAATCAGTGAACATAGATTACCATAGTATTTCAAAATCAAATAACACATCAAGATACACTAAGATACCAGTGGTATTGAGAAAAACTACGACATACATTGTGGGTAAACCATTGCAAAAAATCAAGATCTATAATGTTAGTTGTTTACTTTAAAGTGTAAAGGAACATAAGCAATATGAATCCCAAAATAATTGAACAAATGAAGCAAAAATATTAACCCAATATTGAATTACATCGAAACTTCTCCGCTATGATTAAGATATGTTTATACATGTTCAAAATTGTTAAAGCTAACTGAATTGCAATTGAAAACATTTGGAAATACCTTAACCATACGTCTGTTATAATATCTGCGTTCCAATAATTCATTTATAATAGCAGAGCGACTGCTATGCAGTAAAAAAAGTTTGTGATGCGCCCTTACGAAGCCGAGTGATCAATTTACTATTTTTGTAAACACACTCCCGGCCCCGTGCACTAACAGTAAGTAGCTCTCCAAGAAACAATTTAATTTAAAATAAATCTACACAAATAGAAAGCGTTTATTATCAAAACACCGTTCAGCCGTCATAAGTAAAACGACAACTAACATCAAGACATATTCTCGACAAAGAAAAAATTACGATTTCAACCCTAGCTTTATTTTTTTGCTAGCTAGATACTTTTTGTAACGTAACGAATGGGCAATCAATAAAATTTACTTGAAAAAAAAACGATTTCATATTTCAATGTTCAGTACAATGTAGCCATACAAATTAGAATTTACAAGAATTATGCATATTCGGCGTATAGATATAACCCAATAAATATCAAACGATTGTTATCTTAAGAGTTCAATTACATGTATTATTATTCTGTGACACATCGGGACAATGCAAAAAAAGAAATACCTATGTGAGATATTGACACACGATACTTTTGAATTGTTATTAGCAATAAGTAGGTATAATATTTTCTCTTCAGCAAGAAGAGTAGACTGATGGATCAAATTACTACCGACTGGAAACAAATATGATTTTTACACTTAGTGTGTGTTTTTATGGGTTGGCAACTCATGAACTTGTCTCGGCAGCAAATTTATGTCTATCCGTAGATTTAAATATCATTATGATAAGACTGATTCACGAATATCAACACTATGTAGATATAGCACATGCATTAATGGGACACACAGGAAAAGTAATGCTGGTAAATAGACACAGTGTAGGAATATAGGTTAAAGGATGAAAAAAAACACAGATAATCAATTAAAATAATATATAGACAGTGTACGTATAACCAGGGCTGCGAAGTCGGAGTCGCGGTATTTTGGCCGGAGTCGGAGTCGAGAGAAAGGAGCGGCTCAATTTTTTTTTAAAAAATATATTTAACGACGTGTAGTCAAAAGTGTTGACATTTCATGCTTGGCTGAATTAAGATGATCTGATGGTATGCATATCGACTGTGGAAAGGAAAAAGGACGTAACCCACTAGAGGTCTGCACGGGCCCGGGCCTGGCCCGCGGGCTCTTACCCGGCCCGGCCCGCGGACCGGATTCGGGCTCGGGTCGGACTCGGGTAAGAAATTTATTCTTCAGAAAAATATTTCAGACTATTTTCGTGTCATAAGTCAGCCATGATGATTTTAATTATTACTAAATCTATAGAAAATCGTAAATTGTTGTAAATTTGTAAAAAACGGTTTTTTTCGGTCTGTTGAGTATAAATCTGGGCTTCGGGTCGGGTTCGGGTAACAATTGTGGTATTAGACTTGGGCCCGGGCCGGGTCGGGTCTGAGTATTTCGGGCTCGGACCGGGTAATTTTATAAAATTTCGGCCCGTGCAGACCTCTATAACCCACACATATCAAATTTTACAGGAGGCGCAAAAAAACATGTTTTGATGATTTTGGGCCATATGCAAATTATGAATTATACACAACCTTGAAGTGCACGGAGACTTTTAAACTGGTGTTTAATCGACATAATCTAATATTAATTAAAGAAGTTGTTTAAGAAAAACCTTTATTTTAGTCTTTTTTCTTGGTTTAATTTTTTAAAGCTAAATTTAGATACTAAATCGGCATTTGCAGCTTGCATCCTTTTGATAGAATGTGTATCAAGTTTGATACATTGTGATTATCGAAAAAAAACTGTTCTGAAAAAACTGCGGGTTACGTCCTTTTTCCTTTCCACAGTCGATATATATAGGTTAAAATGAAATTATCGAAAAATTTCCTCGGAGTCGTTAATTATTTTTAAGCTGGAGTCGGAGTCGTCTTTTTTTTACACTACTCCACAGCCCTGCTTATAACTCATACGATAGATAGTACTTAATTGTATTAAATCATAACAATCTGATTAACTAAACTTAAAAATGTTGTTTTATCACTAGGTTAGCGAAAACGATCGAGTCATATTTTGATTTATGACAATGACATTTTATTTGTAATCTATGTCCGCTCCCAATGTGAAGCACATGGCCTCCTAATGGACGTATCTTAACAGATTTTTAGGGTACTTTTTGTTAGTCATTCGCTCAACCTTTTTCAAAGAGAGTAGTAGGGATAGAAGGCTAAGGCTAGGACAGGACTGGTGGTTAACTAATCGCTATCGTTACGCCCAGTTGTTAAAGCATCGGAAATGGTGGGAGGAAACTTTTAAACATCACAAACAGCCCTTGCCTTCGAACAGAAATCGATCTAAAAAATCCTGTTCGTAGTGGAACTCGAACCCGTGAGATCTGCCACGGAAGCCCACAACGCTAATCGTTGCGCTAGAGCAGTGATGCACAACCTTTACCTTCTAGCGGGCCGCATAAAACAAATTTTCGTGGGTTCGGGCCGCAAAGAAAAAAAAAGATTTAAAGTACGCTCAGTCCTTTTAGCGTACGAGCATTACAAGTGAATTTAGATAAATGATTGATAGGTTCCATTACATTATTTTGGTCGTGTTATTTCGAAAACATGAAAATAAATAAGCCATACAAAAAAAGTATTATGAGTACATACTCTTTAAAAATCGTTTCATTGTGAAATATGTATGTGTCATTTATATTTAATTCAAAAGTTAATGCGATCTTGGTCTTTGTTAATTTTTAACAATTTTCTTTTAATCTGACATAATATTTGAGGGCCTGTTTCTATGAACCGATTTATTCTCCTTGATTGAAGAAAAAGTTTGCTTACATTTATTAAATAAATGTTTTACGTGAAAAAATATGTAGAGCAAAAGATTGATGGGCCGCTATAAAATTCAAAAAGGGCCGCATGCGGCCCGCGGGCCGCGGTTTGTGCATCACTGCGCTAGAGGAACCGACGATGACATTACAATGGCAAAACAAAAGCCAATCGTCAAAGGAAATGGAAAATGTTGTATGGAATTTATGTCCCTAGATGATGCTTTTGCTAGGTTGTATTTAAAGATGAGCTTATTTTAGGACTTGGCACATTATGCCCATGGAGAAAAATAAAATATCACAAGTAGACTGCATGTTATGTAAGAAATGCTACTGAATAGTTCCAAAATAGACAATATGGTCTTAATGACTGGTATGCTGGATAAATTTAGTCTGAGAATCCTAGGTGGTAAAGTCAGTTGTAATAAGACTTTTTTTTACTTCTGTAATCATATGTTTTACCAAAAGATTTAGCAGTATAAGGAGACGTCATTTTTGGATAATTTGAAACTGTAATTTGTATCTTCTCTTGATTATAGTAAACCGCTGTCGTTGGATTAAGTTCTTTATTCGTGTATCGCGTTTTGTTAAATTTTATTGGAACTATCATTTGCATTGCATTTTGAGCTTGAAAAAACTTTATCATACACAAACTTGATGATAATGCGATCAGGGTAATATTTTTATGTGTTAAATTGATATTACGAGAGAAACTTTTTGAATAATTGTATACTTACTTTTAAAAAATTAGATTAAGTGTAAGGGAATTTCGTGCTGAAAAGGATAAATAGACGCATTTGCGTGTGTGAAGTTACAATGTTTTTTTTTGTTACGTATTTGTATTGCTATTCATATCAATTATCTTACGATAATGTTGTTCGACTTCTTTTAACTTTTAAACATTGCGGATCTACATAACTTTCTTATACGATTTTTAAAGTATAAAAGGTTTTCGAAGCCTGGAATATTTGTTGTATCGTGTAAGCCAAATGAACTGAAAATTCAAAAAAAACTTCAGTTTGGTATAGGTGTCATTTAAATTTGTAATTTACTTATTACAAGTAAGATATTTATAAAATAGGGCGATAGATTTTGTGAATTTTTACACTGTTTTTTCACAAATCTTCAAATTTCGTAATGAAAAAAATTGTCAATATGCCTACTTACATAGAATAATATATAAATGAATGTTAAATAGGTATCTCTACCTAAATATTTCTTGAAATTTCAATCACAAACACAATTGTTGCCTATGGACGATATTATTTTATTAATACTACATATATGCATTCATAAGAATGAAAATTATCATTATTACTACGTAGGAATAAGTGTTAAGACATAAATTCAAGATTTTCAAATCATAGTACGTACTTACAATAAACATTCGTACATGGCGGTATGGAATATAAATGAATGAGGAAATACATATAAAGAAATTAGAAAGAAAGTACTCAACAGCAACCAGACAGTTTATGGGTATACATTTGTATTGCTTCATAAAAAGGATATTTCCTACTACATTAAGAGTAATGTCAGGGTCAAAAAAAGTGACGGGATCATCAACCTCCCGTTAATGTTTGGCAGTTGAAGGGCCTATCGGTAAAATTAAACAAGAATGCGTGAATGAAATTAAATTTAAGGTACTCACCGTTACTAGAAAATGAAAGATAATCCTTAATTTGTAGTTTGAAGGTATTTTTCGAAAAACAAAAACAAAAGCCAAATCTAACAGTGAACCGGCATCGGCCGAACAATTCTACCACAGACAATACACTGAGGTATAGACTAAAATTATTATCTATGACTAAAATACAAATTGCCATACTAGTGAAACATATAATCAGTCTATTATGCTTGTCTTTGGATATAAACATGAAAAATAAATTTACATTTTGGTAACTAAAGTAAAAAATATATGCCTACTATGAGATTACTTTTAAATAATATTACCTAGTTTTTTAAAGGCTTGACTTATTTGGTGAACATTATACAGCTCCAAATCATTGTATATTCCACTGATAGTGCTATGAATTGGGCCGCATATTTAATCTCTTTTAGAAGTATCTTAAAAAAACCTAGATTTGTATTTTTAATGTAATCATTGATTCTTATTTCTAATAAATGAGATTTTGATGATGGGTATGAAATTTTAATTTTACTAAACACAAACAATACCGGTATTAATTACAAAAGTATAACTTAATTTTGAAAATAAATTTCTAGTAGATTGTTGGTAAAAAAAAAGAGGAATGAATACCGTAAATCAGAAGTTACCAATCTTTTTGAACCCTAGAGTGCAATCTAAAATATTGGTAGGGCAGTGAGCTCCACATTTTGTCAAAATCTCAAAACCTAGGAATTTACCAATTTGCGCAAAACATCTCCGTGACTCGTTTTTTTTAGCTCACCGAAAAATTTGTGAACTAAATTAATTTAAACTTTAAATGATTTCTAATATCGATGATAGTACTTTGGCAATTCTCGAAAGAGTAGCAAAAGCATTTTTATCGGTTATCGGTAACCAGGTGTTAACTGATGATTATTATTCTTTTATTATGTAAAAAGTTTATTCAATGATTTAATAAAATGTACTGTATTGTATTCTCAACCAATCATATTTTGTATATTTACATTGTTTTGATTTCTGCTGTATTTTTTGAGAGTATTTTCTGTCAATATAATATTTTATGTTTAACAGTTGCTATTTTTCTTTTCTATCCTTTCTAACTTTCACCATTTTTTTCTAGTATGAGTTCGAGCAAAAAGGTTTCTCTACTTTTATCAACTTTGAACAACTTCATGTACCAGATTAGCCAATTTATAAAGTATACTATAGTGCAGCCGTCGGCAACTGGTGGTTCGCGAGGAAATTTTGGTGGTCTGCAGAGAAATCTGACATTATTTAATCCTATCACCAGAAAAAAAAAATCAACTGAATCTCGTAGCACATACATGCTATATCTTGATGCATTGCATTACAAAAGTCCATTTGGTGGCCGGATCAAAATTTTGACATTTTAATCCGTCTAGTGGTCCACGAGTCCAAAAAGGTTGCCGACCGCTGCTATAGTGTATATGACTAGAACTAAATGAGAGGATTGTATGTACTAATATTTTTGTACGAGCCACATATATTGTACACGCCATGAGCTGGCCTTTCTATGCATGGTAATCAGTGGCCTTCTATAGAGATCACAGGTTTGATTTCCAGTATGGGCAGTTGATCCCCTGATTATTATATTTCTTTACAACTGATTTCATTAATTAATAAATAGATGTTATGATAAGTAACGATACGTAATTTAAAATAAATCGTTTACTACCTATGTTTTACTAGGCAAGTACCAAAATTACTTGCGAAATTCGTAAGAAAAATAATTAAAATATGCTATTAGCAACAAGTATATCAAAAGTACCCCTTTACAATGCACACAATCCTTTTTTTACGTGATACATAAGTTCCAGAAAATGATGCGTAAAAAAAATCTCAGTTTCATGATTTGATAAATTAGTTCTAAAAATCAAAATACTACATGTACGACAAACTGAAATTTTGCTTTTGAAATTCGCGCCAAAAAAGTTTTATTACATATTAACCAATAATTTCTTTATTTAATACTTAAATACGATGAGAATAGATACATGCATAATTGTATTAACTTTTTTATATATCTCGTTTGCGTATTTTTCAACGAAGTGTTGAATTTTGCTCTGACTTGTTAGATAGAATGCTGTTTTTCCTAGATTCTTAATCTGAGTCAATTATTATTACATTGGATTTGTTTCGATGATCTGACGGTCAATTATTTCTCTTTACATTAACTTCTAGTAGATTTAATACATATTCAGCTCTCTATGTTTGGATAAAATTTATGGGCAAAACTTGCTATTTTACGAATTCAATAAATGTATTTAATCCTTTAAACGCCAAACCAATTTTTGCCACTCGCCATCATTTTCGACCATCGATTTTTCCATGAAAATGCCATGTTACACACCCCGAAAATCATTATATACATAACTTATTATTGTTTTTCACAGAAAAGTGAAAAAAAAATATCAAAAGTGTAAGATTTAAAAAACGTTCCCAGGGCTGCCTCAAGTAAAAAATATTGTACCTTTTATTAATAAAAATATAATTTACGATTGCAAGCTTTTTTTCATATACTTAAATATATTTTATAAATAGCACAAAACGTTTCTAGGGTCGCCACGTATAATATTATCATAGAAAAGTGAAAAGAACAAAACTAAAAGTGACATATCATATTACCTTTTCTAAAACACAATCACACAACAGTTATGTTTTTAAATTTTCACCCCAAATGTTGATTATTTATTTTAGAAAATGACGAAATTCATGATAAATTTTATATTTAAAAAAAAAATATTTGACGTTACAGCTTACGCCAAATGCGTAAAATATTTGAAAGTTTTTAAGTTGAAAGATCATAAGAGATATACTCGATGAGAAATTTTTGTAAGACACATGAGATTAACTCGAGGAGAATTGACGTCACAAACCCATGTCTTAGATCTCAATTGTAAAATTGAAAAAATTCAATTTGACATTGACCTTACGAGAATCGAACCCAGACCCACCTGATCGGTAGAGCAAGCTATAACCAACTAGACCACAGCTGGCGATATATCGTGTACTGCACGTAACGTTGACAAAACTTTTTAGAAACTATCGAAAAAATTTTGGGCTGGTTTATCATTTACACTGAAATTTATGGCCTAATTTAGGAAGCGCATTCATTAGCAGTGGTCGGCAACCTACTACAACTACAACATTTTGAGTTACCTGTAAAGAAAATATGATCATATTTTTCATCAAATTTGGTTTGTTGTCAGCATTTGGTTCAACATATTCATGTGAGCAAACATTTTTCAAAAAGAAGTGTGTTCAAAATATTTCGCGAAATTAATTCACACCAAAAAATTCCCATGTTTGACTCAACTATATATTTGCCAAATATTCAAAACTATCAAAGCCACAAACCAAAATACTAAATGAACGTTTTTATAAAATTTATTGAAGTTACACATGCATATCGACTGTGGAAAGGAAAAAAGACGTAACCCACACATATCAAATTTTACAGGAGGCGCTAAAAACGTGTTATTTTGTGACATATGTAAATTACGAATTATACACAACCTTGAAGTGCACGGAGACTTCTAAACTGGTGTTTAATTGACATAATCTAATATGAATTCAAGAATTTCTCTAGGAAAAACCTTTATTTCAGTCTTTTTTCTTAGTTTCAATTTTATACAAGGTCATCTTTTTAAAACTTAAAAGCTAAATTTAGATACTAATTCGGTATTTTCAGCTTCCATCCTTTTGACAGAATGTGTGTCAAGTGTACATTGTGATTATCGAAAAAAACCTGTTTTGAAAAATTGAGGGTTACTTCCTTTTTCCTTTCCACAGTCGATATGTGTATTATACATATGTATATATATTTATAAAATTGATTTTTTTTAAAGCAAAAAAAAGTTTTGAACTTTTTTTTCTTCTCACTAGGTTGCCAACTACTCCCCTATTGCATAAAACAAATAAACATGTGTGACCTTTGTGTTTGTGTTTATCAACAAAGTTTGTGTTTCTTTCCTAATCCCGTTCGCCGCCCGCTCCCCGCCGGACAATAATAATCCGTTGCCCGACGCCTCGCTAATGACTGTTTCTTTTCAAAGGTGATCGAGAGATGCTTCGTCCTCAAGGTGCTGAGCAGAATTTTGATTCTGACACTTTTTGACAATTTCAATGTTTTTCAGGATTTAGACATAAACTATGATGTAAAATGATTATTTTATACTATATAAAACCATATTTCACTTTTTGAAATTATCATTTTGCTTAAAAAATGCGTTTAAATGATGAATTTTACACATTCACAAAATGTTACGGCATAATTTGCGAAGGGATTTTTTAGCATGAGAGGGGAAGGGTTAATAAAACAATCAATTGTGCATGCAAAAGATTTCATAAATTATCGTCAGTTAAAACTTCGCGTCACAGATGCTGTGATGTTCGCAGTCATCGGGTTTAGTATTGGTGAAATTTTTTCTAAATGTAATAAATAAGAACTTCATTATGTATGTTATACAAATGTGCATATACTTGTCTTTATAAATTACATCATAAAAATCTTGAATTGGTTTTTATCTTTTGATGCTGCCCTCTGCCAATGTGTCAAGGTGAAAATAATGTAAATTAATCTGTGATATAGTTATTGAATATTTTATGTATTACTATTGTTGTACAAACAAAAAATACTTTCCACATATTTTGATTTACATTAAAAGATTGGAAATAAAGTGTGTCTTATTTCTTCTTCTTTTTGCTTCTTTCAAGGGCATTGAGTTCTCCTTGTTGCATAGAGGCTTCTGAATAGATTTGTTTAACCTTATCCTTCCGAATCTTGTCGCTGAAAAATTATAGGAAAAAAAATATCATTAGAGATTTCATAGACACTTAGGGAAAATTATATACAACTGATTCAATTCAATTGACTTTTCACATAAATTTGAGAATATGAAAAATTATTCACTATTTATTAAACCTTCAAGACTTACAAAGACCGAGACCAGTAAAATGCTCCAGAACTGATCTTCTCATAAAAAAAGAGATTTGTGATAGATAAGCCATGATGAAAATGGTTAAGGCGACTCAGTAGGATTGCAAAACTTAAATTTGACCTACAGCATAAATATTGCACTGACTTAAATAAGTAACCACCACAATACGTATTTTTACAGTATCAAAACAAGCAAAACATTTGTATATTTCATTACAAAAATAGCAATACCACCTAACACACGGATGGATATTTAGACAGTAATAAGGGTTTTTCATATAAAACAATTTGTTATTGACGAAAATCAGTAAGTACTTTTTTATCTTCGTAGCAAAGACTGACAATCTAATTTACTTCCCCAAATATCTGTTGCAAAAATTATATGTAACTGAAACAATGCGTTAATTATATATACCGTGAAAATGACTTATAATGCTACATATGAGTTATTGATAGCAACAGTAAGCCATCGTATTTAATAAATGTAAATCAGAGACGGTGTTTTGTCAAACGAAATAATAAAAGAAATAAACAAGATAAACCATACAATACAAATTTCTCAAACTTTCTCTAATATATTGAAAGAATTTGTTTTTATTTTTAATTTTGTATAACCTATTTGTTATGATATTGATTTTAATATGAATACAGTTAAAAACATTCTGTTGAATAAAAAATATTGACATAATAAGATTAAAATGGAAAAAGTATTGAGTTCTAAAATAAATATAAATTTCAGTTGATAGTTATTTCTGGTTCACGCCATAGTTCTGACAGTGGATTTTCCGAAAATTATATTAACTATGTCTTATATTTCTTGTTGGACATCTAAGCTATCTTGGAGGATATTTATAATCATTTTCAAAAAAAAAAAAAATATACTGAATTCACGGAATAAAAACATGTTTGCTATCAGAAAACTTAGTTATTCCACTGATTACTTAGAATAAAGGTAAATTTCATTAACTAATAATAGCTTTAAGATAGTTGGTATGAAGACGCTTCTCGAAAAAGCCCAAAACGTGTTACAATTTGTAAACAATTAGTGGAATGACAAAGTTTATTTGTTAATTTGTTATAAAATGATTTTGTCTTTAGTGAATGCCGAAACTATCGAAAATATTCATAATCCATGCATGTCTTTAAAGTCATAACCAAATGTTATGATGTGTTTATTTTTACTTCAAGTTTTTATATAGCCTAACACTAATTCAATAAGGAAGAAACTAAATGAATAGTATGCCTGATCAAAAAAAGTTATTTGTATAATTTATATCAATTGCATAAATATATTCGTATTTTTGTATAATGTTTGGGAACTTTTTTTCTCTCGCCAATATACAAGTTCGACATTCAGGGCTGTGACAAAAAAACATAATACTAATAATATTAAAAGTAATTCAAACCATGTGATTGATTTGAATATTAATGTATTGTAGGTATAATATTGTTACATAATTTGGTAAGTTATCGAAAAAATATGGTTTTCAATCATTTAATATAATAGATAAATTAAAGTCGTTAAGTTATATCGGCTGCATCGGACTAACTTTGTTGGGTGGTACAAAAAATGACTTAAATGTATGAATTAATATATTTCACAAGTTTATTATGTATCCATACATATGTATATATATTTGTCATCTATCAATTTCGAATATTTTCTAGCATTCTGTTTTATTCAATTATAACTTAAAAAAAAACAAGTTTGACGGTAGAAAAATGTATTCAATTAAAAAAACCAGGGCTGTGGAGTCGGAGTCGCGGTATTTTGGCCGGAGTCGTGAAAAATGAGCGGCTCGATTTTTTTTTGAAAAATATATTTAATGATGTGTATGTAAACAAAATAGTCAAAAGAATTAACATTTCATACTTGGCTGACTAAAGATGATCTGATGGTACACATATATATAAGTTAAAATGAAATTATTGAAAAAATTCCTGATAAAAACTCTACGTTGCAAAAAAACATGGTTTACCATCTGTATGATTCTTAAAAAATATTAACTGTTAATATCTTACCTTATCTAATAATTTTCAAGTTTTTTTTCGATTTAGATGACGAACTTTGTTTTTTTAGCAAAAATCTTTTGAAATATAGAAATGATTCAAAACTACTAATGTGAAAAATCTTTTTATTCAACTACTGCTACTATTATATTGAATAGAATCTCTTTTTAAAAGCATTGCCAAATAAATATTTCAAAATGCTTATCCATTAAGCTAAATACTGGTCTTTAAAATAATCGCTATTGGAAAAGACATTATTGTATTATAAATAATAATATTATTTGTAAGCGCATTGAGCAACCCTAACCCTAACCGCTATTTTGCGCAACAACTTTTTTATCGCAAAATAAAAAATACATTTCATCGATTCATTTGTATGACCAGTGTTTTAAGTTAATGCAGAGTAATATGTGGCACGTGCACTCAGTACAAACGTCTTTCTCACACTGACTGGATTTGCGAAATTTACGGCAAGAAAAACACATCCCCGAAAAATAGTTATTATTTATTGGTATGACAATTTTTTAATTTTTTTTTTGCTTTTAAATGTAAACAATAAAATGTTTTATTATTCCAATTTTTTTTAGAAGTATTTAAGATCCAATTATGCTTTAAAAATCAGTCAGAAAAAGTGGGAAAAATGGTACATTTCAAATAGATGTACAATCATTATATTACATAAATTGGAAATTCTGCTCAAATCACTTTCTTAAACAAACCTTTATCTGCATTTCTTTCTAAGACATTAAACTTCGGTATCTTACAATAAATTCTAAAAATGATCAAAACGAAAGCAGTTAAAAAATATTTTGTGAACTTTTTGCCTTTTATTCTTGAAAATATGACTATTTTCATGAAAAAAAAAATGTAATAGTGTAAAAAAGCGTTTAGAAAATGTAATATTTGAAAAAAAAATTTTTTTAAGTGAACGGTTCACGAGATTTCGTCGATGGCAAACGATCGATTTACTCTGTTTTCAGGCGTAAAGGTACTATATCCTCTTAAGGAAGTGTGTTTTTTAAATGGAAATAAACAAAAAATTAAGTTATTTATTGATTTGGCATTTACTTGGTAGAACTACATTATAATAGGGCACAAGTTCCCAACCTGGGGATCGCGAAGGGTTTTCAGGGGGGTCGCCAACTTTTTTTGATTTTGGATTTGAACAAAATAACGAAAAAGTATAGCAAATTGAGGATTTCAAATTACTCGGGGGTCGCCTAGTCACATGGCTTTTATAAAAAGGGGTCGCCACCCGAGAAAGGTTGGGAACCTATGTAATAGGGTAAAAATATCAATGTATTTTAGTTCTATAGTTTTTTATATGTGTGAGTTGATAGTTCTGACGATGGCGAAAGCCGAAATAGCTATCAACTCATAAATATAAAAAACTGTAGAACTAAAATACGTTGATATTTTTACCCTATTAAAAAAATCAAGTATTGAAATACATACCTCTTGATTCTCTCTTGAATTTTAACAGATCCAATAAATGTTTTATCTCTTCTTATTTCTCTTAACGCTCCCTTCATTTCCTTTTTGTGTTTGTATACTAGTTTTTCATGCTCAGCCTTTTCCTTTGACATGGGTCTTCTCTTTTTACCATTGAATCTGGAAGAGTAAAAAAAATATAATGAAAATACCCACACTATAAACAACAAGATAATTAGAAATATTTGACACATAGTATCTACAAAAACTTACTGTTTCTCGACAGCTGGTTCATAGAGACGTAGCGTCTTAGGTTTCTTATTTTCTTCGACCAGAGGTTCCAGAATTTTTCTTTTAAGTTCTCCTTCTATACTAGTTTTAGTTGCTTCAATCAGCCCGACCACATCACTTGGATAGTTTCCTAAAGGTATTTTTTCGAGCAAATCAATATGATGCTCAAATAGTGCTTCCTGTATAGATAAATCATCAGCTTGCTTGAAAAATTCCCCGAAGATCTTTACAGTTGTTACTAACAACCTGATTTTGAACTCATCATCACAGACGTCAGTTATTAAATATTTTGCCAGCATGCTGGTTTTTACTAGAGCCTTTTTATTTTTCTTGTTCAAAACCAGCATATTACTAGATTGTCCGTGAGGTTTAAAAGGTAGCAAAACCTTTATTTGATGTATCATAGTTGTTGGAACACTCAGGAAGAGTACACCTCTTATGAAGTTCAACGCTGAGGGTAAAATCCTTTTGGACAGGACTGTGTATTCTAATATAAGGGTAACAATAAATAATCCTTTGGCTACGTCTCTGCTATTTTTGATTCGACACATTGTGAGTATATGTGACATGAATATGAAACTTGGCGTAACAACCGGATGCTTTAAATCGGAAGTTGGAAAAATTAGGGAAACTAATTTGAAGAATATCAATGTATCCAAGCCAGGATAAGCTTTCACTTTTTTTTTATAATCATCAAATTTTTCTTTGATAACTTCTCTTATACAATTTTTAGCATTGTTGGGATCCATTTGAGCTAAATCAAAGAAATGACAGCTCAGTCTATCGAAGCATCTAAAAGAATTAATCAAATCTGCTTCGGTTGATGTGTTTTCATCTGTGAACAAATCATTCACATACTGAAGTAAGTAGGCAAACAGATTGGCAAGTTTTTCTTTGTTGCCTTCACCTAGTTTTGGATGGTTACATTTGATTATCCTTTCCACTATAATGTATTGATAGTCAGGCGGATGGCTTTCTAGAAGCTCCTGTGAACAAAAAGATATGGATTAATGATGAGAACTAAACGCATTTCATAGCTAAGATTTCATAAATTTAGCAATTCTGTTACTGTAAATTATACTACAGTGGAACCCCCAATTACACTACCACGAATTACGCGCTGGCTTGAAATATTCGCCTCAAATCCCCCAATTGCACGGTTACATTCCATTGCCGTTACTACGAGACGGTCGTCTGTGCCGCGCATACAGTCAAATGTTGGCTAGCGTCTGTGTATTCAACATGTGCCAGTGGGTATTTAAATATTTCATCCATATTTTTTTTTTGCAAAACTAAGGGAAATCTTAGTTTTACATTTTCCGCGGAAAAAAACCAAATCACTAATTTTGTATGAGATTCACACCCCCAATTACACGGTTCCGACTATAGTGTAAATGGGGGTTTTACTGTGTATTGAAATATAAATGTACATAATTGTAGCTTTTGAATACCATTTTTACACATCCCTCTATTAGAAAAAGAACATTACATATGAAGAACAGTTACAGAATTTTGTTTATATCCATAAACAGACATGTTTAATAATAATAATGATAGACAAATCTACATCTGTATTACCTACATGTTTAATTAGTTTGTATTCTAATCGAAACATGTAGAACATTGACTCATACCAATAGGAAATGATTGACATTTTAATGTTATCACTAATCTTACAATTCATTGGATGTCTTATTTGTCAGGGGTAATTCTTGAATTTTAATAGACGTCAAAAAGTATCCATCGATGAAATATTTAAATATCATTACCCATAAATTGGCCTGGACGAGTGGAGGGGAACCAGCGGCCTTTTGGCTACTCTGATGCGACCTTTCGATTCGATCAAAATATTCACTTTGATCAAAAAATTATACGCAAGCGTTTGGAAAAAGAGCATAATCAACCCATTATATGTTCGACAGTCGAAAAATAGGAAGAGGATGTCAACGTTTTCTTTACTGCGGCCTTATGTTGAATCAGATAAACGAATGTGGCCTTTAGAAATGAAAAGGTTCCCCACCCCTGGTCTGGACTATTGGATTGTCGTATAAACAAATACTAAGCTAAATGTGTTGGCCAAAAACTATATTCTAAAAAGAAAACAAAATTACGATTGAGTGTAGTACATGACAATTAAATTCAGTGCGGAGTATAAAGACCATTTGTTACCTGCAGTGCATCATAATCTTCAGGCATATCATAAGTGAATGGCAGTTCAGCGGCAGCTTTTTCCATCATGGCTTTCCTTGCCAACAGATCTGCCTTAATTATGTTGACAGCACTTTCATCTATTTTTTTCTGTGTATTTTCTTTAGGCAGTTCATTTATAGGCGTCAATTTAGCAATCTTAGTTTTAACATTCGTGATTTCAATTTTTTTGTCTATGAATTTACGTTTTTTAGACACTTCACTTTGGGAAACTTTTATTGGTTGTATGTCCTTATTATTGGCTTCTTCATCAGAAGAATCGACATCGGGTTCTCTAAGATCATTAAGTGAGTCTTCGCTTTCATTATCTGATTCATTTTCACTACCAGCATTGTCTGGATCAACATCATCATTGTTATCAGATTCCTCACCCTCACCAGAATCAACATTCTCATTCTCATCATCATCATCGCTCGAATCTAAAAAAAAAAGATGTTTGAAATAGCTTGATGGTGTAAACATATTGCGGCAGATAATAAGTCACATTGATAATCCATTAAAAACCTACTATATTTATCACACTTTTAAAAAAAATATATATGTAGTAAGCATTAGATTTTTTCTGATAAAAAGTAAGATTACGTAATTGATTATTGGAAGAAATAATTTGGATGAAATCTTCCTCAGCAGATGGATGTCAGAGGTCAAAACATTTTAGGGGTCATCCATTTATGACCTTGTGCTCTAAGAGGGAAGCCGATGTGATTTTGAGGATAGGGGGGGGGGGGGCTGTTGCGTTATATAATCTATAGCGACGTATTGAATTTGAATTTTGCTCTGAAGCAGTTGATGAAATACTGTTTTTCATAAATTCTTGATCTGAGTCGATAAATAATAATTGGATTTGTTTTGTGATCCAACAGAAAATATTTCTCTTTACAATAAATTTTGTAACAATTTTTTGGTTTGATTTCTGCATTTCCCATGGCTATAATTCTTCATAAAGATTCATAATAGTACTTTTTTTTACTTTTTATTTTGAACTTATTTTTTTATGATCATAATGAGTTTATTTCTAATATTTTGTATTATTGTTGGGTATGATGTGCGTTGTAGTTGAATCAAACTTGAAAATCCCCCCCAATTTTTTTTGTTTATAATTTATACCCATTATAAACAACAAAATTAATTGATTGATTCAACAAATTCGAACCAGTATATAATTAAATTAAAAAATAACCAAGATCATGTGATGTCATATATGGACGGCCCCTTGTAATATTCTTTTAAACTGTATGGTAATGCAGGCACCTTTAACACAACACTGTGTAGAACATGGCTCCCATGCAATGTTTCTGATAAGGTGTGCCCGTGTGCGCGCGCACACCTTTTAAAATGTGCCCGCATACATTTTTCCATCCCCGCACAAAGAAATATTGTAAAAAAAGTTAGTTTCACCAAATTTTTATATTTGCGCACATTTTTTATTTTGCTGAAAATTCACTGCACACAAAAGTTAATGGTCCGCACACACAATAGAAAAATTAGAGGGAACGTTGAACGTGTCCATCCAAAAATTGAAGCAAAGCGTTGTTTCGCGACATTCCTTTGAAATTCGCATAAAGAGTTCGCACTAATGTAATCAGAATACATATACTAAGTGAATTATTGTGTTTGGGTGAAAGATTGTTTACAGTTATAATCTTTTTTTAAATATTATTTTGTATGAAGCGTATTTTTATAACTTTTCTGAACTGTTTCCTCAGTGTGGCCAATATTTTACGATTCCGTAAAACGTAAAATTTTTACAAAATAAAAACACTATTCAAAGTTTTAGAGCATTCGTGTTCCCTTTATTCGATTATTATAGTGATATTCGTTTTTTTCCTCTCTGAAAGGATTCGAACATCTTGTTCAAAAAGGCGAATAATTTTCAAACAAGATACTACAGATAACACAAAGAGGCGAAGGTGTGAATATTGTAGGAATAACACTGTACAATGAAAATCTTAGTTATTCCGTTGTCCTGATTGTCCGAATAAACCTAGTCTTATTTAGAGCCCTGTTTTCGATTATACCACGAAAAAATTAAGTATTCAGTTATTATTACTAGTGATAAAGTTTTTTTAGTCGTAATATTTGTAGTCTTCATTTACATATTATGTGTTTTATAGTAATTTTCAAAATATACCAAAATGTGATTTTATTTTTTTTATTTATATACAAAGGTGCTTCCAAGTAGGGTATCCAATTCCGGAATCCCATCCAATTCTGTGATCCTGAAATACTGGGATAACAAGAGTTCCAATTCAGAAGTTTCGGGATTGAGAAAATGTAACACGGAAGAGCTAAAAAAAGATGCCACGCTGTTATTTTTAGTAAATTCCTGTAATTTTTGATTCGAAAATTTTTAGAAGTAAAAAAAAAAAGTGTCCCACGCCGGTAATTTTTGGAAATCCGCAAATTTATGGATTTTTGAAATTGACATGAAATTGTTTGAAAGAATCCCAAGATTTCAAAATCGCCGACCAATCCCGAATCCCAATTTATACACGATTTTATGCTGAGTGTTCAATTCCGGAATCCCGGGATTAAAAAATTGTCAATCTCGAAGTCCTGGGATCACAAAATGGCTCCAGGATTGGATATCCTACTTCCAAGCTAATAAGATATGAAGTGTTATTATGATAGCTTAATTTACTTTTCAACTCTTTTTATACCATAGTTTATTTTTTATGTATGTTTTCAACAAAAATAATTCTTATTACCAGCATTTGAAGATAAATAGTTGTATGACTAAGCATTGAGTAAATAAAGTATGATAAAATTTTGTTGAATATAAAATGTAGATAAATGCGTAAATATGCGCGAGTGTGAATATGCCTTTAGGTCGTTTTTATGTGTGAGACTGCAATAATGGTGCTATTGTTTTAATATCCTGTGATTAAACAATGCGATAACAAGTGACCCACACATGTGGTTTAGGTAATTGACTTTTAAGCAACGGAACAGAGATAACATATCACTATAATTTTTAATGTTTAACATAGTTTTATGGTTTCAAAAGTTAGGTATTTTTCTAAATGATGCGATATTTTGATGCAGTGGACGTGTTAAATGGTTTTAATAATAAATATTAAACATATGGTTTATACCATCATTTTTTTTTGTGAACTGTTCAGGCATTAAAGCATTTCCTTCTGAATCATAAGCGACCATAACTTCTGGATCTGGATCAGAATCAACTTCATAATCATCCTCCAAATCATCTGCGGACCTGAAATTGGAATCTATATATTAATAATCGATAATGTCTGGTGTCCCCGATTTCACACCTTTCAGTCTCCACTTTTTTATTCATACTAAATCTATATATTAATAGTCGATAAAATAATCACTCGCTTTTCACTTTTCACAAATGTGTGCGTACTGATGTCCTCGAGTCTTTTTCTTCTTCTACGAAATGTATTTGTTTGCGTACTTGAAAATTAATAGTTAATGAAATAAAATAAAATTAAATAAAATAAATTAAAATTAAATAAATTAAAATAAAATGAAATAATATAAAATAAAATTAAATTAAATTAAACTAAATAAAATTAAACACAATGCAACAAAAATCTCACGTTGCTGGGCAACGGGCTTACAGCTAGTCATTTATAATTTCATATGCATAGATTGTTTGGTTTAGGGCAGGGAATAAATTCACTTGCTGTGTTACAAAATGTGACACGTGTTTCGCCTTTTCGAGAAGTATCATCAGACGTAACATCGCAAGGTTTACGAATATACTAAAACTTGGTTCTAATGTTTAAGTTATAGAAGTTCAGGTTTATCTTTCCCATAAGATGTAAAAATTGATAGTACTAATTATAAACTAATTACTTACACCTGGTATGGTAACTACCAATGGAAATAAATTCAACAATGGTGATTTATTTAAAATGTTATTTACTGATGTTTCTTTTCTATTCATGACTTTATTAATTTACAAAAACTCAGTGCTTATCAAATAATTTGCATACTCATAATTGCGTGTCCTTTAATTTTTATATTAAAGTTTCTACCTGTTTACCCAACATAAACAGCTTGACAACCTTGGCAAGTTAGATCAGTGGTCACCAAACTACGGCCCTACAATGATTTCAATCCGGCCCTTGATAAAAAATAAATATTTTAAATGTAAGGAATATAGATATTTTGAAAATTCCAATATGATTCAATTTTCTTTCGGGCCCTAGCATTTTTGGAAAATCAATCTGGTCAACGTCTTGAAACATTCGGTGACCCCTGGGTTAGAGGATAGATCCCGCTCTGAGAAAATGATTCTATATTATCTTTACTAATTAATAAAAGTTTTCTTTGTATAACAGTTGTTAATTGTATAAAAAGCGGGTTGTATGTGGTTTGGTAATAACAAAAGATGTGTCTCCAAAAAAAACGATTTTACGCCAGTTATTAATGCATTATATGATTAAAAGAGTGCTAAGGATTGATATTTTTCATTAGTTGACTACGTGTAATCTTGTGCCACGCAGTACTTATGAAATGATTATAAAAATGAACGCCTTATGAAATTAGCGGCATGAGAACAAACATTATTTACCAGAGGCAAGAGTATCTATTGAAATCCCTAAGTAAATATGGTGCTTATACATAGTGACGTTTCGACAATAAAAAAAATAAATTATATTATAAAATATAAATATATTTTGTCTAACATATGGTAGATATGAGTGTAAACTGTCATATTAGAACAATTTTGAAGAACTAGTTTGGTATCTTTCCGTAGGCAATTTTATATTGCATAAACGTGAGTCTTAAATCAGCTGCAAGTCTTTTTCGCAACAAATCTGATCAGTGATTAATCACTGCTCCGAAAGCAAAGGCAAGCAAACAGTACTTATTTGAAGATGGCGTAAGCAGTTGTCTTTTGTCTATAAAATAATAGTAATAATCAATGTAGGCACCTGTGCTTAGGTTGTTTTGATTTATTCAAATCGGCTGTTCCATGCATTCTTGCTAATCTATCTTGCTCAAGTTTTTCCAATTTATCTTTGTCTATTTTAGCGATTTCATCTTCACTTTTCAATCTATCTGAAGGCTGTAAAGATAAAAAAAAAAATGATGAATTGAAACTGTTAAATTTGATACAGGTTGTTCTCGACTTTGACCAAGAACTTTGGTCGTATAGCAAATTTTATACCAAACCATATTCTCAATATTAGCAATTACCATGCTTACAATTTACTGATTATTCACATCAGAAATTAAATGTTTGTCTTTTTATGTAAAAAAATGTTGAATGGGAATTTAGCAACAATAAAGAGAAGGGACACACAAATGAGGTTATTTATGTACAACCCTTGAATGTAGCTGAATAACTTAATGTATTGTATCATATATTTTTTCCATGATTGCCTCATCATTCTTCATTATGCATCAGATATAAGCAATGTTCCCTCTAAGACAAAAGGTTAATTGTGCGGAAATTTCAATGGCTGCGCGGACGGATCAAATATTAATTGAACAACCGTCTTGTAGTGCACGCCAACCCGGAATGAGAGAGCGGGAGCTTCCCAACTGCTGCGCGGCCGCAGCTTAGAAAACGTTGGACATAAGCAATGATGTTCCGTGATATAACACAAAAATATTATTTGCTATTTATTTGATCTGAGTAGGAAATATTATCGAGTCAACCGAAGACTGCTTGTACTGATAAAAAAAATATTGTCGGCAAATGATGCATCTAGTTAATTTTTGTAAGATATTTCATGTAGCATCTTACTGATTCCAATTTTTCATGTGTCAATAATTTGAATGGTTGTCGTCTGATGACTGTTTAATAATTTAATTTTCGATTATTATATATAATATAGCTAATAATACAAAATATATAATTTACCGTTCCACGAGGTTCAAACTTCAGTTCTTTCATCATCTTATCATAGTCTTCATTCTTTTTATCATAAGCACTTAAGAGTTTCTCAATAATGGCAGATCCTTGGCTGTTTTTTTCAACTTCTTTATTAAAATTCTTAGCTACTACTGGTTGCAAATCTTTCCAGTCAGTATCAAGTTTTTGGGTTAGATCTAAAGTCTCTTCTTTAAGTTTTTGCTTTTCTAACTTCCGTTTCTTAGACTCAATAATTAATTGTTCTATCAAATCCTTTCTTGATAATGCACCATCTCGGTTTTCATTTCTCGATAGTACTCCACCACCAAAATTAGCATCAGCAACAAAACCCTCTGAAAAAGTAAGAACATAAATAATTGAGACATCTATACCACAATTTTATCGCATTGTCGAGACCAATTTTGCTCAAAAAAATTTGCTTTTTAGTTGTAGAATTGGTGTAAATAAATTGTGTTTTATTTTGATAAATGTATTGCCTCTCCATCAATCTGGCTCGGACATGTGCTGCGGATGCCTCGGGAGTCTGAACCCTGCCTGTCTCTTCTACAAACCAGATGGATACCGACGTCGTTGAAGGCCACTGATGACTATCCATAGGATGTACTCAGCGGAGCAATGAGACGCTTGGATAACCTAGGAGTAAGCAAAAGGACTGGTGGGGGATAGAGAATCTTCGAGGAACTGTGTGGTGACCATATGCTCCATATAGGGAGAGGATATGGAAAAAAATCAAATAAAAGCTTTTTGAAGTAGTTGTACAGTATAGAAGTGAGAGTTTACGTTGCATTTGATATTTTTAGTAATAATAAATATTGAATTTATAGTCAAACCTCTGAGGTGTCCAAATTTTTTGACTGCCAGTTCTTCATCATCTTCATCATCAGAGCGAGGATCGTCAAATCTTTCAATTTCTTCTAAGGTTTGTCCCCTAAAAGAGAGAATGTCATAAGTTTCTGATATTAAATATGATTATATCTATACTCATCCTTGCTATAAAATCGATATTAGTGGTGAAAATTGTATGGTGTTTAACAATTGTATTGAGAGGGGTGGTATTTATTGTCAATTCAAAGAAAATCAAATGACTCAATTTCAATTAGCACGAATAGATTTGTTTTGGTTGTCTCACAAAGCAATGATAGTTGATTTTGTATAAAATGAATCAAAAGCGTTTTGGTGTCATAGTATCACAATACAGTTTCCCACTGTGGTCAAGTTGGTTAGAGCTTGCTCTACCGATCAGGTGGGTGGTCTGGGTTCGATTCCCGGTAAGGTCAATGTCAAATTGGATTTTTTTCAATTTTAATTTGAGATCTAAGACATGGGTTTTTGTGAAGTCAATTCTCCTTGAGTTAATCTCATTTGATTTTCAAAATTTCTCATCGAGTATATCTCGTATGATCTTTCAACTTCAAAATATTTGACACATTGGCGTAAGCTGTAATGTCAAATATTTTTTTGGTAAATATGGCATATAGTAGCACGTCGACTAATGCGGCGAAAAACTTCACAACTACGCTAAAAACAACGCCACGATTTAAGGTTATTTTTTGAGAACTGTGGCGTTGTTTTTAGCGTAGTTGTGAAGTTTTTCGCCGCAGTAGTCGACGTGCTACTATATGCCATATTTACCATTTTTTTAATTAAAAAAATTGAAATTATTACAATACCAGATAGTTGAAGTAAATATAAATCAACTTGATATCAGTTTATTAAATTAATACAGGCGGTAATCATTTAGATTAGTGTAAAATTTGACGTTTCATCTCTTCGCAAAAACTCATGTTAATTAGGACGGATCATTACATAGTATTAATAGAATAGTCATTTCCTACACTAACAAAAGAAAACAACTTAATAATCAACATACTGATGTGTTAAAATCTCTTCCTCTGCGAGATTATAAATACTTTGTTTTCCGGTTTTGCTTTTATGTTGCTGAATTCTTTCTGCAGCAAACCTCGCCATAATCTTATCTTCCTCGGTGAGAGCAACATTTTTTTCACCAATTCTTTTATCCAAAAATGTGTTAGTTTTGTTGACGAGTTTCAACTCATGTCCAATTGTATTTTTCCTCTGAAATAGATATGAAGTTTATTTAATTCATCAAGAATTTTGTAAGGGTATGATTTTGAATCTGCAGAATCAGATAGGGTAAATTATTCTTTTCAAATAAGCATTTTTTTAAATCTCAACGGAACAGTTCGTTTCAGAAAAAAGCAGATATCTAACCTTCTGAATAGCCTTTGCTCTTGATACACCAGGTAAACCTCTGTCACATTTAGATCTTTTCCCAAGAACTTTAAATTTTTCCTTATTTATGTGCACCTCGAATGGATTCAAGGTACGCTTTTGTTTTGTCTGAGCTTTCTTTAAGTGTAGTTTGTCAGCTGTGCCAAAGTTTTTCTTATTTTTTACTTTCACCATTTTGATATCAAATAGTATTTATGTTATCATAAACAAGTCTTTCTAGTGGAAAGATGAAGTTGACGGTACGACGGAGGTTATGTTACAAGATTAGTAACATGCGGACTCCAGTACGAACAATCATATTTGACGTTTGTAGTGCTGCCAGTTGCACGTGTTACACAAGTATTCACAATATCATACAATAATTATTTTTGACTTTTTTTATTATTTAAGGCAGCAACATATTGCCAACACCCGACGACACAAAAGCATGTTGGATGAGATCATAGCTAAATATTTGCCATTGTATTGTATGGAGCAAGAACATATTCTTAACATTCAAAGCGACGTGATGCGCTCACACTACACGCAATTCAATCCAGATCAGCGTGTTGACGATGGTGGGGATAAAATAGCCCACCCGACGTATTACGACCAGTGTGTTCCAGCGTGTCCTTGACAACACGTGTTCAAGCGTGTCAGTTGCTGTCAAACGTTCGTAGAGTGAAATTTAAATTGCATTTATTTGTTTGAATTCAGTTATATTTTAATAAAAAAATAAAAATGAGTGATAAACAATTTATTGAATTAGTGAAGCGCTATCCCATCCTTTACAATGCAAGTTTGCCACATTATAGGGACCAACAGATGAGGATCAATGTCTGGGAAGAGATTGCTCAGCAATTAAATGGAAATGGTAATTTATTTTAAATAATTTTACTGTCCCATCAATTGATGTTAAATGTTATGTTGTTAATTATCAATCTGAATAGATAAGTACTTCAATGAATTTATGAATTATGATGATTGTTTATGTTAGCTGTTCTACTTGTCGCAAACGGTACAGAACCACAAAGTACTCATTAAATTTATCTAGAACATAAAAAACATATCGTGTTACATTTATTCATAGCGGTTGCCAATCATGTAAAGCTGATGGTCCAACTCAGGGGTGGGGAACCTTTTATTCTCTAAAGGCCGCATTAATTTTTCTCATTCGACATAAGGCCGCAGTTAACATTGACTAGGGAATATTTGCCAGGTAACAGGACTTTACGGTCAGAATATATCAGGAATTTACGAATTTACAGAATTGGCCAGAAGGCCGCACCAGAGTAGCCAAAAGGCCGCAGGTTCCCCACGCCTGGTCCAATTGGTTGATCCACAATCAGGGTTTATTATCTGGAGGCATGTACTTAATCTATGCCTAAGAAGTTGTGTAAATAACATGTTGCCAAAATTATTTCACTGACCATATTAGATTGTACTCTCATAGAACCTTCATAGATACGCTACGCCATCTTGCCCTATAAATTTCAAAAGCATTTTCAACTATTCGTTAGCATGACTTAACCAGTAATTGAATACTTTGTTCGGTTCATTGTTTTGGACATAAATTTTACTGTAGGGTCGCATCAAATAAGATTTTATAGGAAAAACCTCATCCGCCACTATTACATGTGGTAGAGGTTTTGATTCTACAGTCAACGGCTTATCATGGGGTACATAAAGTTTTACTTCTAGCATTTTTCCAAAGACTGATTTTTCGAAAATTCCAACGTCACTATTTCGGCCGTATGATCCTACATCGACCATTATAAATCTATATTGTGCATAAAACAGTGGTTAAAGAACAACTGAATGTTTCCATTTATAATTCCAGAATTGGGAACCTCCATTTATGGGACAAATGATGTTCGCGTGTTTCCTGTCAAGTGCCCACAGCATTTTGAAAAATTCCAAAATTTTTTGAAGCAATCTGCTACTTATTCCCACCACTCTTGCGTTGGTGTTGGCATATGTATTAGGCTCATTTTATTTTCCCATGTTCCAATCTAAATGCCATTGCTCGGAAAGTATTCCCAGTCGCTATAAATCTGTTATACAAAAAAAATATTATAATATAATTTTGTTTCAGCTGAAGAGTGCAAAACAAGATGGGGAAAACTAAGAAACTGCTTTACAAATGCCTTAAAAAGACGTCGTAACAAAAAAAGTGGCCAAAAATCAACTTCCACCAATCGATGGAAGTATGAGAAACAAATGGAGTTTTTGATAACATATTTGGGAGGTAAAAGTACTCAAACTAACATATTAATTGAAGGCATCAATGAAGACACTAATAATGACAGTACACTGGAGGATGACTCGGCAGGGTCATATGCTTCAAGTACTCCAACCAATTCTAAGACCCGAGTTAACCGCAACAAGAGACACAGTGACGACATGCATTTGGATGGAATAGTAAAATTAATGAAGGCCTCGAATGAATTACGAGAAAAAAAAATAATGGCAGAAACAGATGAGAGTGACCATTTCTTCTTGTCTATGAGTAAGCAATTAAAACAATTGCCAACCATTGAACAGTCACGGATAAAATTCAAAGTACATAAACTTATTCATGAAGCACAGATGATTTTTTTGGAAAAAAATAATGAAGCATTATAAGTTTTATACAAATGTTCATGACCAAACCAAATGATGTCCGTGTGTAAAATAATTGTGAATCATCACGATCAATGTAATCAATGCAAGCTGAAGAACAATGAGCAAGCGATCAATAAATAAGATTATAAATTATAATACGTATTTTACTTACCTAAGACCTAGAGGCAAGTCTTTTTCGTGTATGGATAATTTCACGAAGATTTTTACTCTTTTTAATGGTGTCATCTTTAATTTATTCATGTATTTCATCAAACTGCTATTTATTCACTCGATAATACATTTGGAATTGTTCGCTATCTTTCACGAAGTCGTTAAAAAGAGCATGAAATTCACCAAACGTAGGTATTTCTTTGTTGATTTATTTCGTCACCTCAATATCGTCGGTTCTTTTTTTTCTGAGATGTTCTTTCAGTTCTTTTTTTTTAAGATAAACAGAAAACCTTTTTATCACATCTTCTAAAATTTAGAATCGAAATCGTCATCGAGTTCGTTGAATAGTATGTCCATAATTTGTATTACGGGAGAGGTCAAGAAACCAGATGTCCACACGTTCTGTTATATTCACTGCCGTTTACTAATTGAGTAGCTCATAACAGCCGATGCTTTGTGGTGTCGGGTGTACATGTGTGCACGGCTTGCATCGGGTGTGGAAGCGTCACGTGGCGTGGCGTGTTAGCAGTTTGTCTGAGACTTTATTTAGCTAAGAAACTGGATTGAATTGTTGAAAGTAATGTAAATAAAATCGCGACACATTAACATTCATTCAATTGACAAAATCTACTCTCCTCCAGTTTTTTTCAATGAAAAATCGCATCTATACCAAAGAGCACTATTTATGTTTGAATTTTTCTTTAAATTTCAATACAGTATAGTAATGGGGGGTTACAAAGATTTTTTTAAGGGATCCACGGGAAATTTTTGCGAAATCCGTAAATTAATGTGTTTTAGAAATCGAAATGTCTGAGAAGAGCTAAAAAAAACTCTCATGGCGTTCATTTTGGGAAATCTGTAAATTCGTGGGATTCCGGATTGGAAATTCTCGGAAACGCTAAAAAATAAAGATCTTGCGTCTTTTCGTTTTGAGAAATCCCAAAATCCCACAGGTCTAAAAGTTGAGAAACTATAAGTTAAACCAAGCACGGGAAAACTGCGGCCCGCCGCGTATTTTTCTGCAGCTCGCGAGCAATGTTATATATTTGAAAAAGATTCACGTTTTTATCTTTTAACGCTTAAAAAAAATATAATAATCGTTATATTATATGTGTGAACAAACATTTTCTATCATGAACCTCAATAAAAACTCTTTACGATCAAACATCTCGCGGACCGCAGAAAAATACGCGACGGGCCACGGTTTGCCCGTGCCTGATCTACTGCTTTCCCAACATGTAAATCATTATTTCACTATAAAATGAAGCACACAAATTAATTTGATGTGACAATTAATACATATTACGGGAAGCAAACGCAATTGTGCTACATATTAAATTAGAATAATATACAATATTATAAATGAATGAAAAAATATTTTGTTCGTTCATATTATAAAACATTTACGGTTGCAACCAATCATCATTTAAAAATATTTGAAAATAATTATTTTTCAGTTTTTGTGATAGTAACATTTATGAGAAAATTGAGAGTTACTTATTTTTTTGTAGCATATGTATGGCATAAGAGTAATTGACGAAATGTACCAAGGATTTTTTAAAACATGTCTCAGTTGATTAAAGTATGTTTGTAAAAATACAAATAAACGTGTTAGTATATTAAATGGAGAATAAGGCAACTGTGGCGCTTTTAATAAGTGTTATTTTTTTCATTCAGGGAAATGGAGCCGTGAAAAAAACCGTGAATCCCCGACTCAGACATTTTCAAACTGTTCAACTCCAACTGCGATTTAAAAAAGAACTTAAAATTTTACATTTTAAAGGAAAAACGAGTCTCTACTTAGTTTAGGCGTACATATTTTTTAATAATTATTAAAACACATATCTTTATGTTTTACAATGTAATTGAGTTGTTTTAAGAAAGTGGTCGGAGTCGTCCGTTTTTTTACGACTCATCCTTCTCAACCCTGGTTTCAGTTCAAGTATGGTGTGATATTTTACTGTGAAAACTATATTGAGCAACGAAGAAAAAAATACGTTTAATCCACCATTTTTCTTTTCACACTTTCATAAGATATTTATAGCCAACTAACTGTAAAAAGGTAAATGTTAAATAGAACTTTGCTAACTTTGGAAAACAGAAATGGTGAATTTAAGCTGTTTATTTTGATAATATTGATTAAATTAAAATATGCCAAGCAGATTCTCCATTGGATAGTAACACACGATATCTTTCTTGTTTTTTTGCAGTTTGCTGAATTGGTTGATATTTGATAGGCTGTACTTTATATGCGGTTTTCACCGCAGTTCGCTTTGATTATGGGAACAATGTATAAAACTATTTGTATCAATTGTGCATAACACAAAACAAATTATTTCTGTCGTTCTTTTTCATACTCGAAAATAGTTTCTACCGCTTACATCAGTGTCTGCCAAACTTTTGTACTTCACGGCACACTGGTGAATGGGTCTTGTACCGCGGCACACCAAATAAAAATGCTTTAAAAAAAGGAATGTACATTTAAAAGAGAAAAAGTGGAAAATGTGTCGCGTTGACCACTATGTATGAACGTGACAAATATTTGTTTGAATGTTGAATTTATTTTAAATTGAAGAAAATTTAAATGAATAGGCATTATTTAAAATTAACATTTTTAAGGCTTCTTCCACCGCGGCACACCTGAGACTTCTTGCGGCACAGTAGTGTGCCACGGTACACAATTTGGCAGACACTGGCTTACGTGAATGATATTTTTTCAAAACCCTATTATGTACATGTATTTAATTTATTTGACCTACTCATGGAGGTATCTAAACAGAAGCTTTTCTACGAGAAATGTTTGTTACTCAGTCGTTCAACCTCTCTTATTCAAACAGAGTAGTTGGGATAGAAGGATAAGGCTCGGACAGCACTGGTGGTTAACTAATCCCTCTCAAGACGCCCAGCTATCGAAGGACGGAAGGGTGGGAGGGAATTTTTAAACATCATATAAACCCATGCCTTCGAACAGAATTCCGTCATGAAAACCAACAACGCTAACCGCTACGCTATAGGACCCGACAATGATTGATTATTACAATATGCATTTGTATTGACAACCAGTGGCGAAGTAAGCACATTGGAAAACCCAGGCGCAATAAAATTTGGAAGCCATATTTTTCGAATAACATAAGAACGTCAGAAAATTCCAAAATTCAAAATCTGAAAAAAGTATATGAGTCATATACTATAAACAACAAAGGGTCCTGCCGCTCTGGGCGGTTTTCGAAAAATATTTTATTTATTTTGGAAAATGCCGCCCCGGGCGGTTTGTCCCTGCCGCAACCCCCATGCTACCCCACTAAGTACCCGTATTATAATATATTCTATATTTTAAAAACATTTAGTGCTCGCAGAATATATATCCAATATTTATTTGAAACCCGATTTTTTGTGAATCTTATAAGTAACTTAGACACCAAATACATCTTAATAAAATAAAATGAGAGTGTGCCGGGTTAGGCAGGAAGTGTTCAATTAGTGTAGTACAATTCTAAATGCTATCATTGTCTCTACTCTCGAGTGTTATCTTCTAATGAATTCACATTCTTCTGAATTTAATGTATTCTTTTAGTAATATTTTCCTTTCAAATGTAAAAGTTGGCAGTGTCGCCTGTTCCCAGACGAATGCCAACTTTAATTGTGTTCATGTTACAACCTTTCAATGCCGCAAACTTATATTAGTTTGCCGTGGCGAATCCCTCACTCCCCTAACCCCCGAACATATTATTTCCTCGCTCCGACACATATGACGTGTGGTCGACACATTCTAGCCGGACGAAGAAAAATAACTAAAATAAGAACTTCCAATAAACCAACAAATATAATATATAACAGATCATCGATTGCATGAAAGAATTGCCATTTGCTTTTGGAATTTCTAAAACGCAACGGTGATTGTCTTTTTCAAAAAACTGGTTAATCAATTATTATCATTGTTGCGTAGTTGTGAAATTCAAAAAACGTAGCATATTATGCCATCAAAATTAAAAATACAGCGAATGTAAAAACTCAATTAGCTGTAAAACTGAATCGTTGCCAATGTTCCGAAATGAATCGAAAAAAGGCTTTTCAAATAAAGTGTACCACCTATAGCGTAGAGATTGGGATTTCCTATAGGAATACTACAACCTTGTATTTTGTTTGTTGACAAGGAACAAACAGCTACTAAAAAATAATATTTTTCTATGGACGTTGGTATATAAAATATGTATTTATAATATATGAAAATATATTTATGAAAATTCTAATTTGACCTTGAAAATGTGTTTTCTAAAATAATTACGCTTTAGGCGACTCCCCCAATACGAGGGACTGTCGCATACGCTATATGGTGGTTTACTGTACATAATATAAAATGTTATTTCCAGAGAAATGCACATAAAATAACCCACTATTAACCTCAGGATATATTATATATCTGTAAGTTAATTATAGGATTGGAAAACTTCAAATAAAGTCCTCCAAGAGATCGATGAAGTGAAGAGTAAAGTTCATTATATAGTTTTTTAATCGATTCTTGATTTTATTGCCAAAAGTAAAACCATACTTAGTGACGTTTTCAACTCGTTTAAGCCTATTCAACTTTGACGTAGAGGAGTGTAAAAATAATACAAGCTCGCCCAACTATTCAAAGTTTTACTATTATTGGTTGTAGTTAAAACGCTGATGATCGAAATGAGTCGTTTATGGGTGAAGTAAGAAGACATGTTAATTTATAATTTAAAATATAACTCTGGTAAATAGCTAATGGATTAAAAAAGGTCAAAGAGAAAATAAATTATCACAAAGTTACCACCGAATCTATCAAACATATTTAGTTATTTGTTTCTTATTCACTATTAAAGATAACAACTTTATTATTAGATAGATTTTATATTGTAAGAAAAGGGAGGAACGTTTATTTATTTATGGAAACGATGACTTAGTTAAGATGCACCCAGGAGTTGGCTAGAAGGGGCTCGGAGGGCTTACGCGAGCCCTTTTGTTAAATTTGAAGTAAGCTGGCGAACCCCTTGTTGAATTAATAAAAAAAATCTCAGATATACAGTTTATAATCATGCATTATCGTTAAATTTTAAAATGCAGTGATATACATTTGGTGTTTCGGTAAACTTTTTCACATTATATGATACGATACTGTCTAGAACAGCGATACTCAACCTTTTTTCACCTGGGCCCGCATTACGAATTTGGCTACATTACGATGATCGCAACATATTAATATCAATATGTAAATATACCTCATAGTTTGCGTAATGTCGACCGCTGTAGTCTAGTTGGTTAGAGCTTGCTCTACCGATCAGGTGGGTCTGGGTTCGATTCCCGGTAAGGTCAATGTCAAATTGGATTTTTTCAATTTTTCAATTGAGATCTAAGACATGGGTGTTTGTGACGTCAATTCTTCTTGAGTTAATCTCATGGGACTCAAGTATATCTCGTATGATTTTTCAACTTAAAAACTTTCAAATATTTTACGCATTGGCGTAAGCTGTATGCCAAATATATTTAAAGAAATGAAAATAAAAAAAAAATAATGATAATATAGTTACATAATATTAATGTAAGTGCACAAAAAATGTATTAAATTACTCATTCGTTTACGTACATTTTTGCAAACAATACCAAATGATTGAAAAAGCATCTGGTGACTATAATTGTTTTGGGCCACACTTAAAACCGAATGGGCCGCAAGTTGAGTATCGCTGAGCTAAACCATATCGGGTGACTACATAATAAAAATATTGTTATCGTACTAGCAGAAGTTGGTAAGTAACAGTTTGATCGTTCTGAATAAACAGTAAATTATTTTTTTTAGTTTTTATGATAAGGCCTCTAACATTGATTAGTTATGTTACATACATACATAGATAATTATGGTATCAAAATATATTTGTATTTATGCCGATCTGAGATGAATAGAATTTGAAACTAATAGAAAGGGACAATTGCTTGTCTTTAAATCAGCATTAATAATAATAATAGATTTTTAAAAAATGCTGTTTTTGCCAAAGTGGTACAATAAATGCACCAACTGAGTTATTCTAGACAAAGAGTTGATATCCAACAATCTGTTTATAAACCTAATTAATTTTTGTCAACTATGCTACTTACTAAGTTCTGCCAGTACGCTGACGATATGTGACAAGGAATGAAAAAAACATTCATAAATCAATTCATTTACTTACAGTTTCATAATTTGAATAAAATCAATGAATGCAACTGATGATTCAGGGATTTAAATCTTTGGTTGTGTATCCGAGTAGGAAAAAGAGTGTTACCATAGCAAAAAAAGATTACTATAATATGTTTTGTATCATCATTGATTTTTTCGTCTACGCGTATGTTATAAGCTCAGATGTACGTATTTATAATAATTATGTGTCTCAACTGTTTTTTACATTTTCTAAATCACTGTTAAAATGAAATTACGAATTATGAACAAAATATTTTGTTTATTATAGTTTTATACATGAAGGTAAAAGGAAAACAAAAAAAAACACTAAGTGTGAAATACGAAACAAAGCAACGTAACAGAATCGCGGCGTTCGAATTGGTTCTGTAAGCACATAAGTACATGTTATTGAACTGAATTTATGGCGGCAGCGTATGATAATGGTAAATAATCACGTGATAATAACCTCGACAATGCTTAGTCCATTTAAATGAAAAATTGAGATATCCAACGCAAAAACTTTATTCGAAGTTATATTCAAAGTTTAATCAAAGTAATGGACGGTAATCACAAAATGTTGTTTGTTCTGTATGATTGCTTCTCGTTTGAAAATTAGTAAGGGCTCTGCCTATTTTCAGAACACAGTAAACAAAATGCTGATTTGTTTTGAGAATCGATCCAAGCAGTCGCCAGCTTGAATACTTTGCGAAGTTTCCAGCTTTTCTGCAAACAGACGCGGCTTAACTTCAAGAAACTCTGGTCAACTCTACAACGTATAATAAAATTTGCGGACCGGTTAATCCTAAACGGCGGAGCTTAGTTGCGCCCCATCAACGAATAATGATAATCATTTATTTACTTTCAAAAGTTTTATGAACTATCTATACATCTTGCATTTCAAATTTAACAGACCATGTTTTGTATCTATTCGCTTGCACTTAATAATACAAAGAAAATAAACCTATATTTTTTCACTCTTAATACTCGGTAGGAAGACGTCATAGTCTATATGTAGTATATTTTCTACATTTAATTTTACCATTTAGCCAATCTAGTTAATATCATGTTAATAACATCATATATTTACATATATATAAAAACATATTTTGATAAAATAAGCGTTTTTTTATTTAAATAACCAGCATCAATGCTACGCCGATATCGTTTAAAAAGTTCTGTTTCTAATTAACACGTGGGTTTTAAGTGATTTTTAATTATATTTCCATAATGCCTATTTTTTAAAAATAAATTTTGTAGAATGTCTTTTTTTTATAATCACAGCTACTCTGACTGCATACAATTTGCCTAAAAACCTAATTAAATATGCTTAAAAAAAGTAAAAAATCAGGAATATTTTATGCCATGTATTTAACTAAAATATCAAGTTTAACGGCAACACAATGAATTGATAAACAAACTAATTAATCAAATTCATCAAAAATCACGTGACAAGAATGTTTGATAGATTTGCAAAATCAACGCCTTTGCTGCGAATACGTTACGTCTACGCTACTACGTCAATTCTACGCCAGTCTTGTGACATCGTTACGCTACGTCTATATTTGTTATGAATCAGTTCTACGCCAATACGTTATTTCATATAACTTTGAATTCTGCATTTCGAAAATGACTACGTAATGAGGATTTTGGTTCTACGATGTAATAGACATCCGGTATTACTATGAATTTCGAAATCAGCGTTCTGTTTATTTATGACTTTGGTTTCTGATACGTTTCATTTGAGTAAAGGGACCATTTCCTTTGAAATGCTGATGTTATTTACTTAAGATTTGCCATATAAGGCTAATTAGCATAGTAATTGTTATTCAAATAGTATTTTTTTTTAATTTTAAAAAAAATTGTATTGAACAAATTTTGTGCAAATTTCGTGCAAAAGTCTTTGATAAAAAAAAATTATATAAAAAAATGAAACAGTTAGTAAAATAAATATGAAAATATTATTAATGATTAATAAAAAAAAATGAAATTAGTACAAAAAGTCTTTGATTTTTTGATTTAAGATACAAATTATGTAAAGAATACGTGAACTTTACAGGAGTTTAATACTTTTTGAGGTTCTTGGAATTTAGATTAGGACTACTGAAGCCAAATCACCAATTAAATCGAAGAAGTAGTAACATTTTTAAATATTTTATTTGCCACAAATCAAATGTTTCAGAATGCTTCTTTGATTGGTTTTTTTTTTCATGAAAGATGTGCTTCATTTACAAAACGCTATATGATTATATATATGTTATTCATTCGTTTACTTGAAGAAGTAAAGAAGTGATAAAAAATATATCGAATCAAAACTCACTTCTCGAGGGCATGGCTTTACGTAATAACGTTATATAACGACATTTTGGGAAAACTTTCAAGGTCTGACTATTTTCTTTTGCAACAGTCTCCAAAGTTAATCATATTTTGTGTTTGTTTATAGTGACGCAATACGTCATACACGTTTTCGGACTAAAAGATTGCTAGGATACTAACTCTAATTTTACTATCTTAGAAAATATCATAATTTAATTTTATACAGTTTTTTATAGCTGTTGTAGAACACTCTAGTTATAGTATTCAATTTTTGTTTGATGTTCATGAAATAAAAAAATGGATTAGGAACAGAGATCCATGATAACAGATACTAAAAAATATAATGGGAAATATTTCTTTTAATACAATTCTACCAAATCAAAGGTATTTAAATTTGAGCCCACCACCACTAACTGCGACTTATCGTCACTCTTGCAGCATTTTTGTTGCAACAGAATTATTTCAAGAGTAATATTATTGGAGACTTGGTTGCTGATAATATGACTTCTCAAAGTTATTGCTACTATGTACTCATTGAATGTCGTATTATTTAAAACGTTATTTCTATCAATGAGTTTGGCCGACCGGATCGATGTTAAGCCGAACCGATACGATTTAATATTTTTATTCATTAATATAATGAAAAATACATTTTTATATTTTGTCTTAAATACGTCAACAATTTTCGTAACCGGTTTCTCAAATACGGCAGTAGAGAAAGTTTCGAGAGCTGAACCATATTCCGGCAGCAAAGCATTACTTTTTTGTGATTGTCTATTGCCAGAGAGACGGAGAGGGATGAAAATAGAGAAAGCGTTTGAAATGTCAGCCGCAAAACACAATTTATATGACAACGCAAAGACAAATGTTGGCGCTTGGGTCATAAACATTTCGCTGAAGTTTTATCAGGCAAACTTTTAATAACAGTTGCTTTGCGTCAACTCTCGCGACATACTCAAAATTAAACTCCATCTAGACTTAGTGTAAAATTGTCAAAAGTTGGTTCTTATTTACATTACTTGTGCTTTTTAAAAGCATGCCAGCCAGTAATACAAATGTCTGCTAAAAGTGAACATAGTAATTTTGAAGTGTCTATATTTTTCAGGTTTGAAATCATCATCAGCAAGCGTTTACCGTGAATAATCTTTGTAACCGAATGAATACGCGCAATCGGCTCAAATACATCAACATAAATCGAGATACTTTACGTTTTAAATCGATGTTTGAGTTTTTATTGGTGTTTGCATATTGAGATATCATTTATTCATAACCGTATATATTCACTTCAACTTCTCGTGTTATGTAGTGGCTCAATCGCTCTTTTTTGCATACAGTAGAGATAAAAGAGTATGAACAAGACAAGCCTATTGATTTGCTAGTTTTGTATTAAAGATTGGATGATTGAGACAAAATTTAGAGATCGTAGACATCCATGTCTTCAAACACAAATGTATAAATCGATTGAAAACTTATCTATCAAACTGTAAATGTAAGGATTTGAGCCCATAAACACCACAAATGCAGACGAGTCAGTGCAGTATTTATTTTCGTTATTGGCCACTAAGCTACAGGTGCTTTCATTACTTCTCCTTATCCTGACTTACCCTAAGATGTAGTGAGAGTGATAAACTACGTCCTATAACAGTAACTAATGTTATACATGAATTAGTCTATTGTCAAATAATATTTGTATGTCATTTTCCGATTTGTCACGACAATTGATATTTCGAAATCTTCTATATAAACTTTATTCTGCTGTATACTTCTTTTAGTTTTCAGAGCTTACTTGTATTGAAGGTCCATATATTATCTCAAAAACATACGTGAGCACAGAAAGCTTACGTTCGTCGAATACTTTACGTTTCAGATACATCGATTAGTCACACTCACTACATTTTCATATGTCCAAAAGCACCACATTTTCAAATAAATACAAAAAAAAATCTTCTTCTACTGTTATGTTCTGGTAATATGTTTTGAAGCTTTGAATGATACAAATATGCAAACTTTATAATACTCATATTTTCCAGGAAGGTAAATTTTAATCAAGAGATTTATTTATTCGAAGTAGTCTACTCGATCGGGAAATAAAAAATATTTAAAATTTTAAATTACAAAACTAAAATAATATCGTCTGTGATTAAATAATAATGAAAATATTATGGAACATTTAATAGTAAAATCGAGTCCGTCGGTTGGTTAGCGATCAACGCCAATGGCATCCGTGATGGATCTCACGGGTTCAAGTCTCAATACGAGCAGTAAGGTGTCATAAGAACATTTTTTTAAATTTATTTATGGAATAATGAATATATATGCTTGAAAATAAATAGAATAACCTATTTGGTTGTGGGTCACAGGCTTAACCATAAACAGGTTTTAACCAGTAATAGTTAACAGCTTCCTTTCAGATGCCTGAATATGAGACACTCAACATTGAGAGCGGATTAAGTAAGTATTTCGACTGAGGGTGCTTGATGGAATTTCAATATCAAATTCGAATTGTTTGATAATAAGTGTTGAAGTTTCGTGTTGTTAGCCAAAATTTATGGTTTAATAATAGTTGTTTAAAAAATAAAGTGATCCCTAAATATAGCCTTTTAACTTAGTGATCTACTTATATTTTTGTATATAAACGATACAAACTGTTTACTACGCGTCAGTTCAAGTACATCCATGCACTTGGAATGCCTGAAGATACCGAAAGGTGAAACCCGGGTCGTTAGCGACAAAACTCATTTCAAACAATTCAAATTTGATTGAGAGCGGAATTGCTAAAAAAGATATTCCACTCGTCGTTGATCGGAAAAACTGAAACCACATTTAACTCAATGCGAACCGTCTGGAACAGACAAGTTGTTAACGATTTAGGCCGAATGCCATTTATTCAACGCTTGCATTCTACCAGTCCTCCTTTGCGGTAACGAATCTTGACTCCTAACGAAGTCTCAAACAAACCGTAATCATAGCTTCGAGAATAGATGCTTATGTCAGATATTGCTGGTAAAGTCGTTTGATTTCTTGGATAACTCAAAAGGTGGAGGAATGTATAAGAGAACGTACTGTACATACGTCAGTAGTCATGAAGAGACGTTGGCACTGACTGGGTGACGACTGACGTGCTGCAGATCCTTTCGGAGAGTATTAATCCTGCTTGCCTGTTCCGAACAGTGGAATCCCAGCGTCCTGGACGACAGTTCTAATTCTAAAATAAATTTATTCTCGATCTTGAAATACTACTCATTTTAGCGGGATCCTCCATTCCTTTTGTTTTTGTATACGGTGAGAAGCTGACAGTGTCTTTCGTAAAGCGCATATGCTTTTCACTGTTTTTGCGACCGTTTTACATCCCTATTCGAGTTGCCGGAAGCAAATAAACCTTAATAGGAAAATATAAATTATTTTTAGTGGCATTAGCAAGCGAAGTCCTGACAATGTTGAAATCTTTAAATCGGTTCCAATGAAGTTAATGCTAATTTAAAATTATTTAAGCTTTTTCGATTAAATAAATAAATAGATAGTAACAATATGATATTCCTTAATATAATACTATTTTAGATAATTCGTAACAATACAAACCTAGTTGTTCGGTATTACGATCGAATTTTAAATTAATGGGAAGTATATTGCGCAATAAAAAAAATGGAAAGCACAGAAGATAGTTTTCAGAAAAAAATAATCACAAGTTTTATTCGTCATATCTGTTTTTTTTAGATTGAAATCAAATACCAAAAAAATGGTGAGTAAAAGAACATTTAAAAGATTTGAGCCGGTTTCAATTTGATAGTGGGCAGTCCCAATTTTATTGCAATGGTAATCAACACCAACAATTAAAGAATGCTTATATAAGTTCAGCAAGGCCAATCTTGACGTCTTAATAAGAAGTATAGTAGTATAATATACTATGCCAGTGATGGGAAATATTTTTACGTGTGCGTGCCTAAAAAATACTTACCTTTCTTACTATTATATATGTAATACATTTAATAATAAATAACATAATTTCACAATTCTAAATTACCTTTTTATGTATCAAATAACGGCATTAATTTTAGAACTATATCTGATTTTTTTATCAAATATTTTTTTTTAAATCGATCACGTGCCATCCTGGGCACTCGTGGCTAAGGTTCACCATCTCTAAATTTAGAGGTAACTGGAATATAACAATTTATTTCTGTTTGTTGTTGCGACGATGATGAGAACTTCTACGAAAAGATATATTGGTTTGAATATTTATTTATTGTACTTTGTATAATAATTGAATACATATTGAAAGATTCTAGAAGCTGTTAAAGCTCCAATTGGAAAATTCGGCCCTGGCTCAAAGTTTTGCCGTAAATTGCCAGGTTTTAATGTAGATAAATATGATTAAAATTGTTAATTTCTTCCTGAAGAGTTGATTTACTGTTACGTCTTGAGGTTCACGTCGTTTAGTAGTGCAAACGAATATTGAATGCAATATAAAGACAGTTTTCTGTTTAAACGTCACTGCGGTAAAAAAGAAAATTCGTTTCTGTCGACAAATTAATTTGTCTGATTTTGACAGAGAATGTCAAAAAAATACTCTTTGTTTGAATGGAAAGAAAAAATAGCATTTTTCATTTAAATCACAGAAGTAAACTTTTTCTGACATAAACGAAACCACTAGTGGAGTATGTACACAACAAATGAATTTATGCGATATTAAAAAAAATAAGGTAGAAGAATGGCAGAATTTCATGTTGAATCATTGGTAAATGTGTTACAGTGTGCATGTGCAAATTGTTTTAATTTTTAGGCTTAGTATACAAAAGAAAACAATAATTTATATTATAGTGAACCCAAATTTCAATAATGCGTGTTTTAAAAGTTCTTTTCACTGACAGCTTCCAGCTTTTGTTTTCATATATATGATTGGAATAACGAAATACCAAACAATTTGTATTATCATAATATATTATGATATACACTTAAATAAAACTCTATATGAAGGTTTTGTTAAGGTTAAGCAGTTAAAATTTTGCTTACAACCAAGAATAAATGTCGTTTTGTTTACTATAAATATACCTTAGATTTTTTTTATAAAATTACGCATCATACATTGACATAAAATAAATGATAAATTGATTATCAACTAAGTGCTCTTCATGAGGGAAACCCGTCCCGATCATATGAAATATTAATGGAATTAGTAGAAATGAATGTGATGATTCTTTGAATAAAATAAATTTATCGATACATAATCAAAGAGAAACATCAGTGGAGTGTTTGTAACTGGACATAAAATATATATTTTTAATCTTTTTGAGTATAAAACTTACCATCAAATGCATTTCTTCTGAAGAGTATATAAAGTTGTATTTGTTTTTAAGAAAGGCATTCTTGTTCATCACCGAATATGATTAATCTCATTAAGAGGCTACAAATTTTTAAAGGTAAATAAATTTTATACTTATTCAATTTATTTATTCATGTTCATGGGTTTGTTGATATTGGAAAGTACGCAGCTATTAAGGCTTCCAATTCCGCTATCCCGTAGTCCCAGGATCGTCTTAATACCGATCCCAGAATTTAGGGGTTCAGATATAAATATAGTTAAACAAAAAAACACAACGGGGCTGAAATACGTAGTCACCCTCAAACGTAACTTTTTTAAAAATAATTGACGTACAAAAAAGTCTTCTAGTTCACAATAATTCACTTTTTTCGCCTGAATTTTTTGAAACAATATAAATATCAATCCTGCGATCCCAGAAGCTCGTATCTAAAAAAAATTGTGAATTCCGAATTTCCGGGATCAAAATAAGGGTTCGGGATTGGATGCAGTAGTACAGTATAAGTTAAACATTTCAATGTTTTTTTTATTTTTTGAATAAATAACTACTGTTTTTCAAACAAAAATATGAATGTATGGCTCAATTTTATAAACAATAAGGCCATGCTTGTGTTGGAATAAAAAAGGCGTTTTTTTTTCACAAGAAAACATTGTTCTTTTAATACACTGAAACAAAACATATATAAGGATAGATAGAATGAACAACATGTTTTTAATTTTCCATTCATTGTAAGTTAGGCGAATTTGAGTTTACAAAGTCTTACTGTTATAAACACGTCCCATCCTCCTCTTTCGAAACGGCGAATTGTCGCTCGTCAACTCCGGTCGGGAATGTGTTGACATACAAAAGTGCGCCGATCTGAGGCGTCTCCCTTAACGGATTCACAACCCGCCCCACGCGCATTCACTTTAATTGTTTCACATTCCTGAGGTCGGAATTGCCTTATGCGCGGCGACTGTGTTGGTTGTGGATACCGCTCTCATAAGATGAAGGAACTTGTAAAATCACCAAATGTTTTTACTACTTGACATTCACTTGAAGCTTGAAAATTCAACACTACTAAGAGGAACTTTAGTCATTTAGTACAATATAACTCCTTACACGGTAAACAACAAGTGTTATTTTAAATGGAAACATAATATAAATAGTAGGGTTAAAATATTTGTAAGCAGATTAAATGATAAAGTAATGGTTCCAAACAACTATGCTTAAAACAAAACTACTTTTATTAAAAAATACTAGCAATTTTTATAGTGTCATTACTATAGAAATAACACACTAATTGCGGTCCGTAAATTCAAAATATAAAAAGAAACATTTTCTATTTATTCGATATTTTAGAGCTTAAGGCAGTTGAAAATGCCCCAGTCGTTATTATTCTGTTCAATTTAGATTTATAGGAAGATTTTTTTGTTGTATTTCTAATAATTGTCAGTGATAACCATTCAAATGAACGGTTTACTTGAAAAGAATATATACAACTATTTAAAAAAAAAAACTATATTTTTTTGATAGTTTTTTCTGCATAGTACCATCGTCAAAAAAATATATACTGAAGTCATTAAAGAATAGATGGGCAAATTAATACTTGAATCTTTAAACAAATGTTTCTTTTACCTTTGTAATTATACTAAAAACATTCCAAATTTATTGATCATATTGTTATTGGTATCAAAGACTCACGTTCAAATTTATAGTCGAAACTTTTTGATTGTCAAAATATGTTAATGTATATACGAGCAGTATTTAATAAGTCCATCATAATGCCTACGTATATTTGTACGTAAACCAGTTTTATGACGTAAGTTACTATCGTAAATATTTGTATGATAACCCAAAATATTTAATGTAAATTTATGACTTGACAGTTTACGTTGTTTTCCTTTTCCGTTCAGAAATTCTTAATGGATACCGGAAAAATTAAATTCAATGTATTTTAATAATGGCTAATCTAATGAATATAATTAGAAATTCTACATAACACTTGTTTGATAGTCACAACTATTTTTGATACTGGTATTACACATATCAATACCGGTATTAAAAAAATGTCCAGTTGGAATTATAATACTAGGCGAGTAATTCAAAATTGTCGTTTCGAAATTTCATATAACATATCGTCATTAAAAAATATAATCACAAAAAGGTGTTTTTCATAAATAACTAACGGTTTCTTAAAACAATAATACATTATTGAAAGTTAATCAATTCTGGAACCTGACAATGTTATGACAACTCTCAGCAGATTTAAAATATTCCAACACTATTGATTGAATTGGTATTTACTTGGTAGAACTCCATTGCAATTAGGTAAAACATATCAACGTATTTCGTTCTACAATTATTTTGTTATCTTTAAATCCCGAAAAACCGGAATATTTGCATTTCAAAAACAACAAAAACAGCATGAATACCGAGATCCCGGTTTTAGTAATACCGACATTGAAATACCTAATCTTTGCTAACGCATAAGGCACCAGATATATATTTTTTTGTCATATGAAGTAAACTCAAAGGAGAATTGATTTTAAAGTCACTCGGTCAATCGAAGATAAACTCGAGAAGAAGAGAATCACGAACAACCCTGTTGAAAATTTAAAAATTAAGTTGAATAAATCTACATATGAGCTAGACTTTGCTGAGACGTAAACATTTGTACATTTCATATGATTTTATTTAATATTTTCAAAATGATCGACGATTTCTCCGTCTTAAATTCATTTCCGTTTGAATTTTCATTTCACAATTAATTATTAATCTCTCCTTACTTGATAACTTTCCGCACTTAGTTTTCCAGTAAGTACATACATGAATGATTACACACTAAGTTGCACAGCTGTTGCTACTAATTAAACTTTTGTACTGATAATAATTTCCATTGAATTACTGCCGAATAATCAAAAATATTATAGAATACTAGCTGACCCGGCATGCGTTGCAATGCTACTCAAAGAAAGAAAGTGTTTGTGATTTAATTATATTTATTAAAGTGCTTTTGGATATATACTGGTTTTTTGTCTGGTGCGTATATGAATAGATCTTAAGGGTTTTCAACGCGTGAGCAGGCCAGATACAGCTGTCCATGTGAGAAGCATGGATTTTTAAAATTTAGTCCACACACTTGTAGCGATTGTCCAAATGCGAGTCTTTAAATTTTCCATTAAAAATTGTAGCTTAGATGATACTGTTCATTATTTTTTCACTGAAAACCTACCGTTTCACCGTGACACGAGATTTTTATATATATATAATATATTTAGGATAAGATGTCCTAGATTTATACAGGTATTTGGATGAGGATGTTTTATCTAGTGAAAACCTTGATATTTTCCTAGAGGCTGTCAGATTTTATTTGCTTTTATAGTTATTGTAACAATTTGGTTTCATGAATGATAATTCGGATTTAAGCGCCGCTTTATTGCGACGTTTACTTTGCGAAATCACAAAAGACATTATGAAATGAACGCGCCATAAAGTAAAAGAGCTGTCATCTATTATCGCCGACTTCAATTGTCTGCTCACTGCAGAGGATCTCAAGAAGGCGACACGTGTTTTTCAAAAATCATGACTACCAATTAAGTTTTAAGCGGGTCTATCAGAACGTCCGAGTGTTCTGCCGTCATTTCCGGGCTATGATTTAGGAAAGTCACACCAGTCAACTCACGAAAACGCAAGAAACATTGACGTTGGGCTTAATGCCATGAATAAACATTTTTTCAATAATAGACAATATGCCTCTGCTATCAAACCTTAAAAATTGACTGTAAGCATGTAAGATATCTAAATTCCACCGCCTGTAAAAGAATTTTATAATTTTACTTAACTATAGCAATAAAAATTTCTGAGAAAATAGCACCTAATACTTTTTTTAATCAAACATTTGTTATCATATACATATACTGTTCAACTTGAAAATAATTTTATATGAAAATATTAATGCGATAAAGTTGACAATACGCATAGCATATTGTATCATCTCCTATTAATATTTCGTCACATAATCTTGTAACTCAATCTATCTAAATGTTTCAAATAACTATCATTTTAAAAAATCAATTCATCTCATTACATAACTTATAACCTCTACCTTACTTTACAGAGTAACGTCAAAATATAAATGTGATAAAAAATAATATTCATAAGTATACAATAAATTGATTCGATTTCAGTATTTAATAATTGAAATTTTGAATACATACTGACTTTTTTCTTTTATGACGTCGTTATTAAAGTTATGTAGAAATAATCATTCAGTTGAATATCTACTCGCAATTTTTTATATAGAGTAGTGTCACGACTCGGTTTTTTGGGACCCGATTCTTCCATAGCATTTTCATAGAATGTCGCTGGCATGAAGTTAGTACGAAAGAAACCAGAGAGAGATAGGCATATTATGAGAATACAAATATACAATCATTCGAAAGATATGTTTGCGGTAGCCAACTTGACGCCAGGGCAACATCGCTAACGGCAACCATGCATTTTTTTTTGCGCGCCGAGATCTGTACATTTTGCAGGAAGGGAGGGATTGTAACAAAAGAAACAAAGTCTCTTCTCTGTTAGCGCTCGCCAAGTAAAGTTGTTCGAAGGGTTGCTCCCCTGACCTCGCCTGTTAAAATTCACACTTATGGCTGCCGCCATTTTGTTATACTCACTTCGAACTTGAATAATTATACTAGCAGCTTATCAATAACTTTCAAAATTTAACAACTTGCACTTTCGCATTCAAATTAAGAGTTCTCCGCCTGTCGCACCAGCCGTCTCTCGTCTTCAAGTTCCTGTCGACACCTCAAGGTTTGTGGCATTCAATATCGTTGATGAGGTGTCGCCGCCTCTCTATTATTAAACATTGTGTTTTGTGATATGTGAGCGGCGATTTGCAAAGTAAAAGCGTGCGTAAGATCCGACAGCGGATTTTATATAAATTACTCGAACCCCGGGTATAAATTATTAACACCTGGCGGAGCACCGAGATGCTCGCCGAATGTATTAAAAGCCTATTTAAATGTTGTCTTCATAAAAGACTATAGTCTCAAAGCATGGAAATTAATAAATTCAAGGTACGAAACAGGAATGCGCGTTGGCAGGCGAGGGGAAGCAAGGGAGCAACCCCGGTAAAGATATTGTATTGAAACCAAAGCCAATTTAAATTGTTATTATAATTTCTACTGTATTATTTCAGGACCTGTATAAATATGTATTTTATTGTGGGTGTTAATATGTCGGTAGCCTCTGTACGTGACGAAAGTCACCGGGAAGCCTAATGTGTGTTAAAAGCAATACGTTTCCGGTTAAGTGTCTATATTCTATAAACGAAATTCTCATTATAATAATGAACCATATTAATTCAGTCGAGTGCGACCACGCTTCGGCGGGACCGATGAAGGTCTTCGAAAGCCTCTTCGTGTGTTATTTTAATCCAGTAAAATCAAGCCTTGTCGAGCACAAACAATTCTCTAATTTATCGCTATCGCATTTACAATACGCCCTGAACGGCGCCCATAACTAGGTGTCAGAAAATTTAATTCTAGATACACGAGGTTCTATTATATTATTTTCTATCACACGATAATTTTATTACACGCAAATGCTCATAAAGTCACTATCGAATGTGGTCGATATATCGAATCGAAAGTTGTAGGAGGATAATCCTTCGCTGAATGTTAATCTGATAATATACGCGTAATGCAAATTTATTCTAACTGTAGAAATAGAAACCTTTTTCTAGTAACGTTATGTAATTTAACAATGACACAACCAGAAACGTATTGAAATTATGTGTGCGGGAACTGAAATAAATTTTGTTATTGTAAGAGGTGATCTTTAGGCGACGTGACAAATAGCATAACTTGACGATAGAAGGCGTGTAAAAGTTGAGGAGTCGGCTGGAGAAGCCGTGTGTAGTCTGCCGAGACTGTTTGCTTAGGGAGACGATCTGGTCTCCCGACGATATAGAGCTGTCGTCACGCCGTCTATCGAGTCATGAGGTGCCGGAGCGCCAGGTTAGTAATGAAATCTTGGACAGCCTAGGCGGATTGTGTCGCCGATGCCACCAGGCCTGGCGCTCTGCCCCTAAAATAAGGTAGCTAGGACAGGACTAGGTGGGTGCTCATTGTGCCGGATAACCGGAAAGCGACAGCGACGCCGGTCTCAAGGTGACCGGGTCGTTTTGACATGGGCAGATGCATAAGACCGATACCGCCGTGGGCGGTGGTCGTCCAGCAGGCGAACACTGTTGGACGACGTTCATCTCTGCCATAATTGGCAGAGCTATTCTATAGTAAACCAAACCCGTTTCGTTACAACGGGCAGGACATCGGATGATGTTTCTTTTTCACAGGCGGACTACCATGTCGACGGAGAAATTTGAACGGAATTTCATCCCTCACCCACGCTTCCCGGTTATCCAAACAAAAACGAGCTCGATACTTTTAGATACTAGGAAGCCCAACGCATGGAGCGGGGGGCAACGTCCGGGAAGAAGTCAGTGTCATTCGGCACTGACTCTGAGCACTAGTTGTGAGCTCTAACCACCTTGGTTTGTGTTAACTGGACGTTGACACACGGATTGGGAGGCGGAGGGTCTAACAGCCCTCCTCACGCCTAGGCACCGTGCTCGCCGATCCGAGGGTCCCGGGAGACGTCCTCCTGCTATCATGGCTGGGCCGAATAAGAATTTTGTTACTAGAATATGGCACGCGTAGGGACCGGACATGATTGTGAATTGAGAACAGCTGATGATGATGATAAAATGGAGTTCGCGCTTCGCCGCCGAAATAACTGGTAAAATTAACGTTGTGTCACCGGACCGACACTGTTCTGAATATCAAGCCTTCCGCCCCCTACGTGTAGCAAGTAGACTTATTACTCTTATAAATTGTCGATACTTAGTTAGGATATTAATTAAGGGACTCTAAATAAATACCTATTGTTATAAATTTTACTATTTTATACCGTTATATCCTATAATAACCCCGAAGCGCAAAGAAATTTATGATTACGCAATCGAAGCCCATTTAAATCGTAGGCTCGATATCAGGCGAATTATTTACTGTATTTTATATGTTTTTTTCTCACCTCTGTGAGTTAGCTTGTGCACTATTTTCAAAATTCCATTAACATATGTTCTTTTATAAATAAACGAGTGGAATCCCACTTTTTAAAACTGCACCCGAGATGTTTAATTTGTTTGAATTGTTTCCCAATATTTTCCTAACTTGTAACACTGATTCGATCCTTCTAAATTCGGAGGTTATGATAATGGAAGGTTTTCTCTTTCTGTTTTTTTATTACCGAAGATCGAGTCGTGTCATCTTGGCCCCCAACTCATAGGCTGATTTAGATTCATGAATTCATCTGATCAAAGCGCAGATCAAGTAACGTAGACTTTGTATTAAAGTTAAATGTAAATTCAATAGAGTCATGCGCCAGCAGACCGGTGGCCCGAGTAATATCGACCACTGGAAAGCGAAATTAGAAAACCGACCGGGCGCAGTACGCTCGAATTTTTAACCGTACGATACGGAGTGAATCGACTGATCACCGAAGAACCGAGTAAAGTAGGATAAATAATAGTCGGAGTAGACTCAGTTAAATTAACTTCAGTAAAAGTATGCGGAGATGAATGATTGAAACAATTAAATCATCACCTGCGACCCTGAGAGGAAAAGTTTCGTGTCTCCGCCGCTGCTAATAGAAAATTAACTCTTTTAGACAAAGGGAAATGTCAAGAGTGGCTCGGGAGCAGTACGTTCTGCATGACGTACCATGTAGTGGCGCCTGGGAATGTAAGGGATCGTATTTAACACGATACCTTCAAGAATATAAAAATGTAAGCGATAAGGGTTGTAGGTAACGTTGTTATATTATAAAAATGTTATGCAATTTTTTTTTAAACATGTAATAATCACCAAGTGAAAGCTTGGCATTTGTGATGGTAGAATAGGTGGTTTAAAAAAAGAACAGACCGTCTCCAGTGGCCGAACCTCGAGTAGCTAATCGAGGCCGACTGCAAGCTGAAGCCGCGGTGGAGTCGATGGGAGGACGCTCTCACTCGACTCCAAAAAGAAGACTACAGGGTCCGCACCGCCGGAAACTGACGACGTACCGGCGTACGAATATCAATGCCGAGGTGCGGGACTCAACCCCTAACCACATTTCATATCCATTACCGTGAAGTATCACACCTTCCTCCACTTTCACCACCCAAGTCTCCCAATGTCCAAACCTCTAAGAGACGCGCGCTGAAGCGTCACCTAGACAGGAGGAAACCATCCGGCCACGGCGAAAAGTTGACAAGACGTCAACAATGGGATAGGCGCGAATCACCGCGCTGAGATAACGAGTCCTCGTGAAACGCACCGCTATTGAAATACTGAACGTTTGGCGAAATGTAGTGTGTGGAAAAAAAAGTGTGCATAATAATCCTGAAAATTGTTAGTAATGATAAAAGAGCGTAAACAACGGTCAGTAAATTAAGTAGAAAGTATATAAAAAAATATACACCTGTGTCGAAACGAATAGTAAAATCGCCTTTAGAAACGTTTAACTACACCAAAAATAAACGGTGCGGAATTAAAAATAAAAATAAAGATAAAATAAAAGTAAGAAAAAAAATAATTGTTGGAAAGGATCTCTAACAACGGGTCATAAAATTATAAATGTTAAGTGTAATCAAAGTGAAACGAAAGTAAAACTTGTGGGGTCGAATAAATGACTAATTAACAAGAAACAATTTTAACTAACGACTTTCTGTTTACCGAATATAAAATAAAACAAACCGCAATTGAAAATAACATAAATATTGGGATTAGAAAAAATACAAAGAAACTAAGTGTCGGCAAACGAATATTAAGTTAAATCAGCGAAAGGAGACATAGGCGATAACGTATAAAACTATTTAAAAGTAATTAGGGCGGCCAGGTAACGGCGCCCATCATCTGTGTTCGACGATTAGTGAAATCAAATAAACTAAGTGAAATTATAAAGGGATAATTAAGTGTCAGCAGTATAATTATCAAAACCTAATAATAATAAATAACACGATGCTTAGTGTAAAGAAACCAGGATTGTAATCTCTATGAACGTTATAAAATATTAATATCAACAAACTTTTATTAATTGAACTTGATGAAAATTTTTCTCTTTGTGTGCTGGTTACATAGAATGTCAACAAATAAAGTAGGCAAGTGTCAGGCAAACGCACTAATAACGAAACGTGTCGGAAATAAGTGCGCGATATGTCAACCGGCTGTGATCAACAGAGGACGAGAGATATCGTCTCCAACCGCCGATCATCGAGGATACCGGGCCACCCAAACCTCGATGGACGTGAGCCTCGTGGAAACGAGACTTGCAGAGGGGCCCGGAAGACGTCAACCACAAGTCTGCCAGAAGACGAGCCCGCGCCACCAGAAGTGGATGCGGCTGACGTTTCCACCAGCCGGTGAATGACGCGCCAGCTGCAGGAGGTCAGGCCTCCCCTCGTGCCTGATGAAGCTCTCCAACGAAGATTACAAGTATAGTACAAACTATGAGTATATTCCTCTTCAAGGAATGATTAACCATTCATAAAAGCAAATTAAAAAAAATTGTAAATTGTACTTTTAGTAAATTATAAATTTATTCACTAATTTCAAACCAGCCTTAGTCAATTTAAAAAAAAAAAAAAATAGCAAATCGAAACAAACATGTCCCGAAGATTCTACTAAGAATATATATTGTTATTCATGACCTCAGACTAAGTATTTATAACTTGTAACTTTGGATTCTGAGTTAAGCAAAACCTGTCGCTCACACCGTTAAGGGTGCGGACAAGGAGAAAGTTTTAATGAGAGGGCCCTGAAGGCAGAATGTATATGAAAAAAATAATTTCACCTGATTTAGAAAAAATTTGACACTTGAAAAACTTTTAAAAAAAAAATTAAAAAAAATAATAATTAATCTGTCTAATCTTAAGGTACTAGGTTAAGATCGCGTAATATGCAAAAAAAAAAAAAAAAATTATATATATAGTTTTTCTATTGTTAAATAACCATGTGTAACTGTGCTCAGCGCTACTGATAAGTAGTGCATATAATTTTGATGTTTTGCTCCCAAGTGGAAATTCAACCTGAGGCCAGGACTAAGTTGATAAACCCGCGCTGCGCGCACAGGCACCGGAATGTCTGCTGTTAAGCTGCCGTGCCTGGTTTGCTCTTTTGCGGGATTAGCTGAGTGCAATCTCGCCTGACTTTCTCTCTCTTGTACTAAGGCCCGATTTTTTTTTCTAGCATGCAATCGACTAAAAATGCTCAAAGGGTAAATCGATTCCTCTGGGGTATTGGGGATTGTCACGACTCGGTTTTTTGGGACCCGATTCTTCCATAGCATTTTCATAGAATGTCGCTGGCATGAAGTTAGTACGAAAGAAACCAGAGAGAGATAGGCATATTATGAGAATACAAATATACAATCATTCGAAAGATATGTTTGCGGTAGCCAACTTGACGCCAGGGCAACATCGCTAACGGCAACCATGCATTTTTTTTTGCGCGCCGAGATCTGTACATTTTGCAGGAAGGGAGGGATTGTAACAAAAGAAACAAAGTCTCTTCTCTGTTAGCGCTCGCCAAGTAAAGTTGTTCGAAGGGTTGCTCCCCTGACCTCGCCTGTTAAAATTCACACTTATGGCTGCCGCCATTTTGTTATACTCACTTCGAACTTGAATAATTATACTAGCAGCTTATCAATAACTTTCAAAATTTAACAACTTGCACTTTCGCATTCAAATTAAGAGTTCTCCGCCTGTCGCACCAGCCGTCTCTCGTCTTCAAGTTCCTGTCGACACCTCAAGGTTTGTGGCATTCAATATCGTTGATGAGGTGTCGCCGCCTCTCTATTATTAAACATTGTGTTTTGTGATATGTGAGCGGCGATTTGCAAAGTAAAAGCGTGCGTAAGATCCGACAGCGGATTTTATATAAATTACTCGAACCCCGGGTATAAATTATTAACACCTGGCGGAGCACCGAGATGCTCGCCGAATGTATTAAAAGCCTATTTAAATGTTGTCTTCATAAAAGACTATAGTCTCAAAGCATGGAAATTAATAAATTCAAGGTACGAAACAGGAATGCGCGTTGGCAGGCGAGGGGAAGCAAGGGAGCAACCCCGGTAAAGATATTGTATTGAAACCAAAGCCAATTTAAATTGTTATTATAATTTCTACTGTATTATTTCAGGACCTGTATAAATATGTATTTTATTGTGGGTGTTAATATGTCGGTAGCCTCTGTACGTGACGAAAGTCACCGGGAAGCCTAATGTGTGTTAAAAGCAATACGTTTCCGGTTAAGTGTCTATATTCTATAAACGAAATTCTCATTATAATAATGAACCATATTAATTCAGTCGAGTGCGACCACGCTTCGGCGGGACCGATGAAGGTCTTCGAAAGCCTCTTCGTGTGTTATTTTAATCCAGTAAAATCAAGCCTTGTCGAGCACAAACAATTCTCTAATTTATCGCTATCGCATTTACAATACGCCCTGAACGGCGCCCATAACTAGGTGTCAGAAAATTTAATTCTAGATACACGAGGTTCTATTATATTATTTTCTATCACACGATAATTTTATTACACGCAAATGCTCATAAAGTCACTATCGAATGTGGTCGATATATCGAATCGAAAGTTGTAGGAGGATAATCCTTCGCTGAATGTTAATCTGATAATATACGCGTAATGCAAATTTATTCTAACTGTAGAAATAGAAACCTTTTTCTAGTAACGTTATGTAATTTAACAATGACACAACCAGAAACGTATTGAAATTATGTGTGCGGGAACTGAAATAAATTTTGTTATTGTAAGAGGTGATCTTTAGGCGACGTGACAAATAGCATAACTTGACGATAGAAGGCGTGTAAAAGTTGAGGAGTCGGCTGGAGAAGCCGTGTGTAGTCTGCCGAGACTGTTTGCTTAGGGAGACGATCTGGTCTCCCGACGATATAGAGCTGTCGTCACGCCGTCTATCGAGTCATGAGGTGCCGGAGCGCCAGGTTAGTAATGAAATCTTGGACAGCCTAGGCGGATTGTGTCGCCGATGCCACCAGGCCTGGCGCTCTGCCCCTAAAATAAGGTAGCTAGGACAGGACTAGGTGGGTGCTCATTGTGCCGGATAACCGGAAAGCGACAGCGACGCCGGTCTCAAGGTGACCGGGTCGTTTTGACATGGGCAGATGCATAAGACCGATACCGCCGTGGGCGGTGGTCGTCCAGCAGGCGAACACTGTTGGACGACGTTCATCTCTGCCATAATTGGCAGAGCTATTCTATAGTAAACCAAACCCGTTTCGTTACAACGGGCAGGACATCGGATGATGTTTCTTTTTCACAGGCGGACTACCATGTCGACGGAGAAATTTGAACGGAATTTCATCCCTCACCCACGCTTCCCGGTTATCCAAACAAAAACGAGCTCGATACTTTTAGATACTAGGAAGCCCAACGCATGGAGCGGGGGGCAACGTCCGGGAAGAAGTCAGTGTCATTCGGCACTGACTCTGAGCACTAGTTGTGAGCTCTAACCACCTTGGTTTGTGTTAACTGGACGTTGACACACGGATTGGGAGGCGGAGGGTCTAACAGCCCTCCTCACGCCTAGGCACCGTGCTCGCCGATCCGAGGGTCCCGGGAGACGTCCTCCTGCTATCATGGCTGGGCCGAATAAGAATTTTGTTACTAGAATATGGCACGCGTAGGGACCGGACATGATTGTGAATTGAGAACAGCTGATGATGATGATAAAATGGAGTTCGCGCTTCGCCGCCGAAATAACTGGTAAAATTAACGTTGTGTCACCGGACCGACACTGTTCTGAATATCAAGCCTTCCGCCCCCTACGTGTAGCAAGTAGACTTATTACTCTTATAAATTGTCGATACTTAGTTAGGATATTAATTAAGGGACTCTAAATAAATACCTATTGTTATAAATTTTACTATTTTATACCGTTATATCCTATAATAACCCCGAAGCGCAAAGAAATTTATGATTACGCAATCGAAGCCCATTTAAATCGTAGGCTCGATATCAGGCGAATTATTTACTGTATTTTATATGTTTTTTTCTCACCTCTGTGAGTTAGCTTGTGCACTATTTTCAAAATTCCATTAACATATGTTCTTTTATAAATAAACGAGTGGAATCCCACTTTTTAAAACTGCACCCGAGATGTTTAATTTGTTTGAATTGTTTCCCAATATTTTCCTAACTTGTAACACTGATTCGATCCTTCTAAATTCGGAGGTTATGATAATGGAAGGTTTTCTCTTTCTGTTTTTTTATTACCGAAGATCGAGTCGTGTCAGTAGATATATCACCATGAGCGAGAATATTATATAAATTTTAGACACATCGAAGTTTGAAACGTACCTGGTATGGTTGTCTACAAAACACAACAGAGCAAGCAGGTTGAATATCTCTGACCTACCTGAAAACAATGATGACGTTCCAAGTATTTTGTAAGAAAGCTTTGTGCTTACCTGATTCTAAAGCACGATGAAAAATTAGGACATTTAATTATCACCGCCATTAAAGTTTGCTTCTTGGCATAGCCATTATGGACGCAAGAGACACGAAATGCTATTTCAGGAAGTTAGATTTATATCAGTGAGTAACTTACATTGAAATAATGGAGACGAGAAGATTCATTGATTGTACAGACCTTGTACCTATTTATTTACCGCCATTTTGATTGCCTTGAGTTAATGAAACATTTAATCCAGCGATGACAATTTTATACAGTGTTACCCAAATTTAGACAAATTTTTCCGATGTATTTATTCAAATGCTGACTGTGATTTTAATCACAAAGATAACATAATTTTTCGATTGCTTAAATTATGTTTTCCTAACGATTTGTATAAAATAATGACAGCAGTATTGTACAAAGTTTTTTTTGCGCATAGTAACAATCTGCTAGCATTTGAAACCTGCAAAGTTGACTTTTAGTTTCCTAATTTTATATCTAAGGCGTAAACACTATACAATGTTATTCATAAGTATTCTGTAATATTGTATCATATTACTGTCTTATTAAGCATCTTATTAGATCAAGCCTTTTGATGGCGATGAAAATTAAAAAAAAACCACAAGAATACGTATTTTGAGTGTTGGTGATTTGTCAACAAGAGTTCTCAATACTTGTAAGAGATAATTGTTTATAATGTGATTTTGTGAACTTTGATTGCTATTAAAGACTTGATGGCGATCACATAAACATTCTGCTGGAAGGAAGTGATAATTTTTATCCACGATTTGAGCAAAGCCGATGTAAAATTAATGATGCCAAGAAAACATTTAATGTAGACGTCAAAGTGTGGAGCTTTCCTTTGACATTGGATACTTATATAATATAAATTTGATAAATACTGAAATGTAATTTTGCAATATACTATGCTCATAGCATTTGCGGTATTTCATAAAATTTATAAAACCGCATACCGCTAGTACAAAGGGGTCGTAAATATTTTTTTGAAAATTTCAGTATATTATTTAAAACAAAGAAACAGATTGAGATGACGCTAATATATCATTCACACATAACGCTCATATCCCATTCGCATGTGTTGGTTATTGTTACATTATTATTAAGTAGACAAAATAAATACACCCAGAGAAATATTTCCCCGCAATAAAAGTGGCTCGTATCTCATTTTCCATTTTATTTATTAGTTTTACTTTACAAGAATCTACATTTGGAGATTTCGCTAGCGAGCAGTAGCGAATGTGGGATGACTTTTCCGTATAAAAAATACTATCGCCGTGAGCTTTTGTCAACACTCATCATTGAATAAAGCTCTCTTTTTACTTTAACTTTTCACGGCTATAATATATTATGATCTTTTTTTATATTTGCTTCCAAAAATGATAACTTTTAAACAGTGACATAAATTTATTACAGCTTTCAAGAGTGGAAAACATATATGAAGTTTTTTTTATATTTATTCAATTCAAAGCCGTAGATAAAAAAAAAGCTTAGAGGATTCAATATAAACGCTGGAATACAACTGGGTTGAAGAAAAGACAAGCAAGTTCAAATACTTACGCTCAAGTTAAGTCTAACATGATTTATTTAATATTTTTGTTACAATTAGTTACAACACTTACAACTTACACTCAGTGTGTAAAAAATAGTATGCCCTGACATAAGTTAGCAATGGCATAGCATGGTCAGTAAGTATTGTAAATGCTTAGAAACTGCAAGACAGTTATTTATTAAAACGGTCAATAATATAGAGATGCCAAAACTTACCTCACGATTATGAAAAACAACGATTAATTGATCATCAATAACTTTTCACTGACCGCTATTATGATAGTTACTCACTATAATTAAGTCTAGTATTTTCTTTTAAATAGGTAAAAAAAATCTCTTCTGGCACCTTTACTATTATTATTATTTTATTTAAGACATGTCGTCTCCCATTGTAGAGAATACTATGACTTCCTTATGGAGGTATCTCAATATACGTTTTTTTTTCTCCGAAAACTGTTTCTTAATCAATCACCCAATCTGTCTTTTTTTCGAAGATACTAAGTAGGGATAGAATAACGGTTAACTAACCAATTTTGCTACGCCCCATTATTTAACGAATGGAAAGGTGAGAGGGAATTTTTAAACATGAAAAAATGTGTTTTGTTCTAGGACTCGAACCCGTGATATCTGTCACGAATGTCAACGACGTTGACCGCTGCGCCACGGAAGCGATTGTTAAGTTTAGTTAATGACTATTTAAAGGTTCATTGTAGCCACTGACTAAATATTTTCCAATATCATCAATTTGTTTTAGTATAACGCCTTTCCACCAAAAATTGACAGTGAAAACCTTAAAAGTGATTTTTATCACAATATAAAAGCTATGAAAAAAATCATTTTCGTAAATCTCAACCATACTTAAAAATGACCCTCGAAATAAAGATCGCAGGCATTATTAGTCTTACCGTTTTTAGCGCCGTTCATGTTTTTTACCCCAATTTCGTTATCCCGTCACTGCACTCTCAAATTCAAAACATTGTGGTTGCTAGGTGCATACAACGAGATTAACGCTTACCACAAAAGTAAACACAATTTATCGAAAAGTAAACATGTTTTATATTTGGTTGTTCTTGTATTGCTTCAATTAAATCGAATTTAGAGACAACTTTTCTTTTACATATAAAACTTATTTGGCTAAGGAAAAATACATGTCATGACCGCATTAATAATGGACTATCAATTTACCTGGACACATCATTGATTTGTCATATTTTTTAAATAATTTGCTAGAATTTTATTTATAATATAATATAACGATTGTATTCATTACACATAAATGTAAATTCATTTTCATTCCCCTTAAACGTCGTTGGACAATTTTTTTATTTATCTACTTAAGTATTTTTTGTTGCCTAGTCAAATATCAATTAACTTGCAAATATTATTCAATATAAATAGCACTGTATTAATAAATTTTATTATCAGTTGAAAATGCTTGTCATGAGCGAGACCGATTCTGATCATATCAAATAAAAGTGGAACTATTACAATATGGTGATTTATTTGAATGTATAAATACCCTTTTTTGGATTACTGTTGATTCAGTTTACTAAAAAAGCTAAGCTGTTTTAGATAGGTAAAAAAATGTGTGTAAGCTCAAGTTTAAAATTTCAAAGGTTAAGGTTTAACAATATTAAAAATGATAGTTTTATGGAATTTTGCTTATTTATATCGATAGTGTGTTCACATGATACAAAGCACACAATACAAAATGTTTACAAATGCGAAGATGTTGCCAAGTTTTCTTAATAAGTTATCTTTTTTTTTGCGCAAAGAAGTGTAATATATTTCAACTCGTGTTAACAAACACCCATTCCTAGAAGATTGATATTTGTACGCCAACATTCAGCTTCAAGTGTAACGCGAAAATATTATGGGGTTTTTAAAACTAAGTACGTACTTACAAGCGAAAAAGCAAAAAAGTTTTCTTTTTTTGCAGAAAATTGTAGATAAGTCGGACAGTGAAAAGTTTCCTTCATTTGTTATGTATAAGATATAATGAAAACATATGTATTATACATATTCCACATTTTATTTTGAGATCAGGAACGATTCCATTTTGAAAGCCAGCATTCTTCACGGGAATTACTGACCATACATAATTTAATATTTTTCTGCGTGTGCTTGATTATTTAAAAAAAATAAAGGAATTAAAGCATAAAGTGCTATGAATCACATTAACGACATCGCAGGGAATTAATGATGACTACAAATATCGAAGTCTACTTGCCTATCTCATATTTAGACCTGTGAGAATCCAGCGTTTTGAAGAACAGTCGGATAATACTTATAAGATGTAGATACTGTTGCTGACATGATCGTACAGACGAAATATTGAAAATCGGATGTCAGCAGTAGTGGGCTGCCAAAATATTAACAAGGAGCTCGGTTAACCTGAGAGATATTTGCGGTGTTACAGATAAAGGGTGGATTTTTGTTATCACTCTTATAGGATGATTCGCAATAAATGTTAAATCAATCGAATGTTACTTAATATGCTTTACTATGTAAAAGTATACTGCTATATATATTTAAAAATAATCATAATATCTTTTAGTATGCACCTGAAATAAATTTATTTTACGAGAAATTTCCAAATGCAACAAAGTCTTTTATTTCATAATACATATAAACCATCTACAGCAATTACTGGGAATATGTTTTTTTACTATAAAAAGGAGTTCGCCGGCTTCAGTCAAAAATAATAAGGGGCTCGCGCAAGCACCTACGAGCCCCCTCCAGCCCACCCCTGGGTGTCAGAGGATTTTGGAAGCGTAGTTACTACATTCTCCAAACAAGAAACGAATTTAGGCTTACAAGAAAATGTTTAAAGAAATGAAAGAATATTTGAATATAGTTTGTAAACTACTCCAATTTTACATACTTACTGATTTTTAAGTTACAGTTTTAAAACGGATGTGAGCTATTATAGGGTTTTATTACATTTACAAAATATAATCACATGCTTAAAAACGTAAGGTAACTATATTTTCTCAGTTATGAGATATCACAGTAAATGAAAAAATCTAGGTATGCCCTGGTATGGTATGTAATTAAGCATGTGTAATAAATAATCGCTAGTTGGTTGATTGATCTGGATGGTAAAGATGTAGTATATACTTGACACTAAATGTATTATTTCCTAAGCAATGTCTGTATATGTGTCAAAAATTGTAATATAACCATTTTCTTCTTATGCATGTATCAAATGTCTGAAGCTCAGTTTTCAAACTGGTTTTTAGCAAATGAGCCCAATTTTTGAAATGATTTCCTCAACAAATATAATGGAAATTGAAACTATAACCCACCTTACAAAAAAGAATAGTTTTTTTTGTCTATTTTTTGATTCGTAAAATAAAATTTAGTTACTTTTAGTTTTTACATAATATATGAAGTCGCGAGGTGAAATAAAATAAAGTTGAACGAAACTCTTAAAATGCTAACAATGGTCTGAAGAAATGAAATGTTTATGTAAATATTTTTCAGTGTGGTTAGGAAATGAGATATTCCTAACGCCACAGGGTTTTATAACAGTTTTATAAAAATTACATAGTACTCTAAATTAAATTTCTACGAATCATACTTAGCTATAAAGAGAGAAGCAAGCTTCACTCACGCGTCAAAGTTTATATTATGAAACCGTAGAAAACTTTCATAAATTATATTTTTATTGCGCGTACGAAAAATTCTTTATTCATGTGAAAAGATTCAAACCAAACTGAAGGCTAACGTTTTCATAAAGTGTGATATTCTATCAGTGTTACCTATTCGTATTGTTTTTTCATGACTTATTTTTACACGCTTTCAAAATTGAGCACACCAATAAAATGTAACTCATCTTTAATTTATCTATGTTCACTATGTCTTTTTAAACGTTTTTTTTAACGGCTCTCTTACATAAAACGTATCACCTGTGTAAAGAAATGATTGATATAATTTTGATATATCACTGATACATCCTTTTATCATTACTTATTCCGAAAGTGGAAAGGTTGCGTGGCTGATTAACAAGCAGTTCCCATGAAACAATTTCTGCTTCACACTAATGACGGATGTTGTAAAAAATACTGACGAAAAATAAATTGTATTTTTTAAAATTAATAAAATAAAAATATTTAAAAAATAGTTCTTGGCCATGATTAGAAATTTTAATGACCGTTTATGCACCAAATAATAAGTTATTGATTGAATTGGCATTTACTTGGCAGAACTTAATTGTAATAAGGTTAAAAATATCAACGTATTTAGTTTTACAATTTTTTATTAGATGAGTTTATATCTATTATGGCGAGTGCAATCGTCAGAACTATTATTAAACTTGCATATAATGCCTTATAATAGACACACAGTACATCTTTTTATTTGCTCTAACATAATAATTTATATTACAATTATTTCATTTATTAAACATGACAGAAAAACTTGCGTTATGATACCTCGATTAGGAGGCCGTATTCTCCACATTGGGAGCGGAAAATGATTTGAAAAAAATGTACGTATATTAATCATATTCGCTGATCATGAAGTAAAGGCTGTAGAATATCCATAATTATGAGCACCATCACTGAATGGATATTTGAGAACCTTATATATTGAGTAAATTTATGAATTCGCATTCAATGAAAAAAGGGCTTTGGAGTAGTGATTCACTAAAAACCATTTTATTTTTCTTTGCTAGAACCTCTTCCTTTCCATTCATAGCACTATTTTTTGTATCCATACTCTTGAAAAAAGATCGAGATTTTGAACAACTGAGCTACAAACCCTTTTCGCCAAAAAAACTTCTGTTGGAAACTTCATTAGGAGACCCATGAATGATGTTTATTTTACCGCTATCGCTATAGCTACTAAATACTACTTGAATGGTTTGGATCTCAATATCTGTGATGAATCTAATAAAACTTCTTCTTCTTCTTTGACCATGTTCGCTCCCTATGTGGAGCATATGGCCGCCACGCGGCACCTCCATGTTTCCCTGTCTCCCGCCAATAGCTTTGCTTCCTCCCATGACATGCCAGCATCCCTCAGTTCCGCCGAGTACATCCTATGGATAGTACCCGACGGACGTCCAGGACGCCGGAATCCCACCGGTCGAAAGAAAAGGCAGGCAGGATTGAGGCTTTCCGGAGGCATCCGCAGCACGTGACCCAGCCAGTTCCAACGTCTCTCCATAACCACTGACGTGACGGGACGCTGTCTTGCACGCTCCCTTATCTCTGAATTCCTCACAAAATCAAACCACCTCACCCCCATTATCCGACGCAAGCATCTGTTCTCGAAGCTCAGTATACGGTTTTTCTGAGTCTTCGTCAGGTGCCATGATTCGCAACCGTAAAGCATTACCGGCAGAATGCAAGCGTTGAACAAGTGGCATTTGGTTTTAATCGAGTACAGCTGTGTGTCCCAGACAGTCCGCATTGAGTTGAATGTGGCTCCAGCCATTCCTAAACGAATGGCGAGCTCGTTTTTTGTACTACCGTCTTCGGGGATATGTACGCCGAGGTATCTGAAGCTGTCAACCCTCTCGATGATCTGTCCCGTGCTGGTAAGGGTCCTATCAGAGTCATGACAGGTTTGGTTAAACATCACATTGGTTTTACTAGTATTATTTTTTAGACCAATGCGACCTGAGTTAGTTCCTAACCCATCAATAGTCTCCTGGATGCCCTCAATGGATTTATCGAATATTACAGCATCATCGGCATATTCAAGGTCACACAGCTTCAGACTGGGACCAACAGCTACACCTCGATCAGGCGGAATTGACCTGCGAAGTATGAAGTCAAAGATAATAATAAACAGGAACGGTGCAAGAACGCACCCCTGTCTCACTCCAGTTGTGACCCCGAACCATTCGGTATTTGAGTCACCGATTCTCACACAACATGCACTATTCTCATGTAAGGATTTGATAATGGCCACAATCTTTGGCGGAATCCCGTAGGCATCCAGTATCCTCCACAAAGAGGGTCTGTGCGGACTATCAAATGCCTTCTCATAGTCGACGAAACAACAAGCAAGAGCACTGTTAAATTCATTGCTCTGCTGGAGGAGACATCGAAGATTGTGTATTTGGTCCGCACATGACCTTCCAGGGAGGAAGCCCGCTTGATTTTTCCTAAGTATTTTCATAATGGGACCTCTTATTCTCGCCAAGAGAATGTGTGCCATTACCTTCCCAGGAATACTGAGAAGAGTTATGCCTCGGTAATTGTTACAGCTGAGGGGATCACCTTTTTTGTGGAGTGCTAACACCTCACCGTCCACCCAGTCCCTAGGACAACGCTCACCGTCCCACACCCTGGCCATCAGGTGATAGAGAGGATGTAGGACGGCGTTAAGACCACATTTCAGAAATTCAGAATGTATTCCGTCTCCACCCGGTGCTTTGCCGTTTTTAAGCCTCTTCACTGCCAAGATGATTTCGGCATGTGTGGGCGTACGGTCTGAAATACCGGACACTCGGGGGAGGTCCATAGATGTAGCCTCTTCGGTTACGTCAAAAGGGTCCTAATATACAAATTTAAATTATTTTTATTCTGTACACTTCCAGAATTTATGACGTAAATTCTCGCAATCATCACCAATTAGGGTAACAATAATTATACTGGGCGAATTCACTTTTATGTTTGTATATAGACGATGCAAACCGTTTGCTGTCCGTCAGTTCAAGTGCATTCGTGCACAAAATAAAACCAGAATATGCCGAAAGGCGAAACCCAAGTCGTTATCGACAAAATTTATGGAAGTGTGCAGAATAAAAATAATTCAAATTTGACATTAAATTTCCATCAAGCACCTTCAGTCGAAATTTTAAATTAAATAATATATATTTTCGGATACTAGTTAATGGAAAATGTGTATAATGAAATTCTGAATTCGCTGCATCAAAAAAACAAAAATGAAATGCGTGTTTTGTAGAAAATTAACGACGTTATGCTCTACACTGGGAGCGGACATGAATTAAAAAATAAAATTGCCCTAAAACGCACTGTTAATGTGAGTTACCGTATCCATTAAGCCGGCATAAAACAATATCGATTGGAAACAAAATGACACGGGCCATTTAACGATGACTGTAAAATTCAAAGCGATTTAGCAGCATGTACAAAATAATATCTGCGACGACCTTCCCCCTCCAAATTTCGGCTGGAGTTCAGTAGGAGCGCGCGTCGATCCAATTGCATTGGTGTAATATTTTATTAGAGTCACGTAAAGAAACCAATTAAGACTTCAATATTGTTTTTAAGCCAGCGTGGTTCAATGCTTTTGTCTGATAGTATTCTTGAAAGACTAAACATATTTGATCAAAAAATTGAATACGTTGTCTGTAATTACATATATAAAAATACGTATATTTGGTCAGTTTCTAAATAAAATTAAAAAATCAGTCTTATAATTATAACTTTAAAACAGCAGACTTCGAAATATGAGGTTATTTTAAAAAATAGCACTGTTATTTTTATTCATGCTTATGTATGACAATCACAGCCGTCAACATTTTTTTACATATTACTCAAATATGATCACATAGTTGCAACAGTTTTAACGCGTTTTAGAAGATAATTCGACTTTTACTAAGCCACTTCCTACCCGCACTTTTTTTTTCAATTTTCATAACGTATTATTCCGTTTATAAATACTTCACTGACCTTGACTATTATTATTAAATGTGGTGTCGTTAAAATTATAATTACAGATAAAACAAACCTAATTAATATTTAACCTACAATTGGATACACAGATTGACCTTAACCCGTATTAAATCGCTTTTTATTGAAGTACATTCATTTAAATAATTCAGACTTATTGAAAACATCCAAGCATTATAACAGGCTATATGACTGATCAAATATTATTTTTTTCTTTTAAAAACCGCTAAAACTCGATTAGAATAGCAAAAATATTTTTTTCGTAGAAAATCTTTATTTAAAGAGCCATTCAATAAAAATATTTCATAGGCTATGTAAAGGTTAGATTATAATTTTATTATGGTTCGTACATAAATATTCCACACGAAAGTTTTCAGGGAGAATGAGTAAGTTTTTAAAAGATAGCTTTATAAAACATAAATCTCATTGCCTCTATTGTATTTTAAGGGAAAACATGTGTTTTTTTATTGAAATATAAATTTCTTAAAGCATCGACTCATAATACTGACGTAGTGGAGTAAGCGCTATGCATCCCTGTTGGAAGAGTGGTTGGTGGGCAGTAGCGTGGCCGAATTGCTGACCGTAGCCGCAGCGTTTTACATCAAAAGGGTTACCGGTTCATTTGCGGCGCCGGAAAACGCCTAACGCCGCCCCCGTTCTCTAATGTTTGACGAGGCGTATTTAAATGATCAGGCTATTTGTATTATGAAACCCCTGCAACACCAAACGCAGTTCGCATTTTGTTACTATAGACAAAATTCCACTTATTTGGGCGCTTTGAATTGCATTGATTATTCGACATGATAAAAAAATTGCACTTATTTATATTCAAAATAACAAACATAATAAAGACATTCAATAACATATATAAGGCAGTTTTATTTATTTCATTTAAATTATTCAAAACGTTTATTTTTACTTAAATAGAAAGTAGATTTTATGAAAAAAACATAGCTAAAATTAGTAAAATATGTATACTTCGAAAGTGCAAGTCATAAGATGGCCACCTTGTCTGATGTCAATAATAAAAACAAGTCTAAAAACGATTTTTTTTTATCACAGAAAACAAATATCGCAGTCGATCAATGAGAATCAACTGTATTTAACACGAATAAATAATTATTACACCAATGATAAATTAAACGAACAGATAAAAAAGAGCTCGCCAAAGCCTTTCATTTCAGTGTTTTTTTTATATTTTTAATTGTAATGTTTGCAGGCTGCAAAACTAATAGAATATAGTAAATGTTATTGAACTCATCACAAAAATCTCAAAAGCTTTTAACCATTTCTTAATGTTTATACTAGCGCAAGTGAGGGTTAAAGATAAATAGCTTTTTCAAACCGCTGATTACTCAAATGGGTTATTTTAATTCAATCGAAGTTGTCAGTACTAACAATCCTCGTTCAATATAGACAAAGGATCCAAAATAAAATCGATTAGGTATGGCTAAAATTTACTTTACTAAGTGGCGATTTGTATGGTGGAATTTATAGAAATACCACTTTTCAACGAGTTTTCTACTGAATGTTTTCATCAAGTTAAGATTAAAATAAGTACAGTTAAATTAAATTTGATGTCTCGTGGAAGAGAAACAAAAAAACCGATTTTTTTTTTGTAAAGTATAACATTAGAATAAGAATCAATTTTTAATTTTTTCGTTAACCTTGATGATGGTTCTTAAAGAAGCGAATGACGTGTTACGCGTCGTAAAACAACAAGTTGAGTAACAAAGTTTTCAAATTATTTTTTTATTAAAAACAAACAATCACAATTACAATGAGTGTCATGAAAATAAATATATACTATCAAAAAACCAATGCCTCTATAATCCTATCGAAATAAGGACAGAGTCTACGCAGTAGACTCTTAGTATCATGGCTGTTTTATTTGTTAGGTTTAGTAGTGGATGGGTACAGACTCTATATATATTATTTTCATTTCCCATATAAAGTCTAGTTAAGCACTCTTTTCCTAAACGATTCTTTCAGTGGAAGTCTTTGTGATGGGAAAACACTAACGAATAGTGTAAGTTTATGAACAGCACATTTTTTAAACAAAATTCATTGCATCATTTATGAAAAGTTGTCGGCAAAGGATCGTTTTTTTCTTTTGGCAAAAAATGCCATTTTGTTCCACCCTTGCTTTAGTGCATACAAAGTAACTAAAAAAATCGTTGCGACAGTAAAGCCAAGTCTTACCTGGGAAATGTCACTGTGAACGCGATTGGAACACGGCTTAAAGAGAATCAAAATATCAATCGAACTGATCGCGGCGTGCGTTTTGTCACGTCGACACTATAGCGGCGGAGACCATTTGATATGTTTGTGCCGGACCGAGTTGCTTTACATTCGCATTGATTTCGTCCACGTAAGACATACGGTAATGCGCTATATATGTGATAATTAATTAGTTGGGCCCGTGGTCAACGTCGTTGGCTTCGGTTGCGGTGCTCATGGGTTCGAATCCCAATCTCTACGGAGAATTCCATGAATTATTTTCCTTATCAATTTATTTACTTCTGTCCGAAGGCATGGATGCATGTAATGTTTATCAAATTCCCTCACACTTATCCGATTATAAGAACGGGCGCAGTCTAAACGATAAACTAACCACAAGTCTTATTCTAGCCCTATCCTTCTTTGTTTACTCTCTTCAAAAACGAGAAGTTGAGCAACTAAATAACAAGCAGTTCTTGTAAAAAAAACCCCGATGAGATAAACTCGTTTGGTAGTCAAATTCTAAATATAAAAATAATAATAAAGGTAAAAGATATTTGTCGATTGATGCGACATATTATAATTGTGATAGTAGTAATTAAAAAAGACAAAAACTATTAATTATATGATTATTTTTTATTAATTAACTACGTATAGTATTTTTAGAATAATTTACTAAATGATATGCTGAATTAAAATACGAAAGATTATGTTTAATGTGTGAAAACTAATCGCCAGTGACATAAAATGGATTTTATATTCATTTCAAAGTATTATAATGCGTCTGGAACATTTTCAATGAACTTTACATAAGATAGACCTCATTAAAAGTGACTCAAAGAGAGTCGTTCATTTTTATGGCAACACCTATTATCATGAATGTGCTGGAACATATGCGTGACTGAGAATCAAAACAGGCATTCTTATATTGTTGTGCGAACAAATATTCAGCTGTCTGATAACTAAGTTTTATGTAATATAATATTATTGTTATCCTTAGAAAATCATATAAAGAAATATTATACGGTTTTTTCCAAAAGATTACTGGTTTTGATTGTAAAATATTCGTGAAATACTTAATAATAAACAAATTATACTTTAAAATGGAAGAAATAAAGACTTAATCGTTTATTATGATTAGTCTTAAGCTTCAATTCGGGAGAAAGTATAAAATTTGTTGACAACTTTATTAGAGAAATCTAAAATGTAAGCACACTTCAGAAATACAATGCTTTAACCCTTGGTGTAGGTAGAAACACTTCAGTTAAAAAAAAAATGAAGAAAAAATAAATACAATCCCTCAAAGGCAAATATTGATTTCTTGTCAACCAATTTGTTTTAGATAAAAATGTAGCTCCAGCATTTTTGATACGAATGAAAATATGACCTCATTTACCATCTTCCTCTATCCTGCTCTTTTCAATACAATACAGTTGTGATTTTTAAAACTCGCTTCCATCCTTCACCACATTGTCCTTCCTTCACACCGATGAATTTTTCACTGGTATCTCCTCCTCGGTTCCCCTTAAGGCAGTGGTTTCCAAATATTATGCTTCTACGATTTCTTTTGAAAGAAAAAATTTCGCGCCTCCCCATCCCTTATTTCTTATAAAGACACGCTATAAAAGAAGTCTCTGCTCTGCTTCCCAGACTGGAAATCGCTACTCTAAAGATAATTTCGGTATATGTGTTAAAGCTTCAACGTACATTAAACATGGCCAGTACAATTCAGCATCCTAAAATTTTATGAACGTTGATAGCATTGATTTTTTCCATATACGTGTATTCAAATTGATATCTAAAAGTTATCGGCCAGTTTAACTACATACTTTACGGTATTTTTTCACGATCAGACTATTATGCGAACAGAGCTAGCCACCGTTTTCTAGATTCAATGAGAAATATTATAAAACATATTTAGGGCGATACTTCTTGTATTTATTTTCTTTAGTTCCCCACTTCACTTTATGACATTAGAATTCAATTATGCGAACCGCATAAAAACTCTATAATAGTTCAATTTCAACGTTGTTTATCTGCTTCAGTCTGCATCAATTTTGTCGGCTTGGTATCATGATCGTGATGTTGCTTGGGTTTACATATCAGAAGAAGATTAAGATACTTCAATGAAAAAGATACGCTTTGTTTTATTTGGTTTGGGAATTTTTCAACATCGGTGAAACAATCCTTGTGAACAAAGTGATGAATTTGATCTACTATATTTATTATCTTCAATGCCTTTTTATTCAATCGAAAATATAATATCAATTTTTGATTGATTTATGAAATATTGTAATCCTTAAATCAGTTCAAACATAATATATAATGGCATGTGTTTAAAGATGTCGCATGTCTTATGAATATATTTTGCATATTTTTGAGCTTAATTTGAATAAGTATTAACGTTTCTAAACGACGAGCTTCCAGAAACACATGCATGTAGACAGTACGCCGCATAAATTATGTCGGATTTAAATACAAAATTACTTTAAAAGGGTTATTTAACATAGAGGTTAATGTTGCAAAAGAATACAATTAATTTTTACTAAAACTAAATTACCAACGCTGCTCTAACGCAAAGCAGATTTTATTTATTTTATGAATTATGTTACAAGTTACAAAGACAAAATTGGTAAATAAGTTGTTAAATTTGTCAAGCTCTTACGGATACGAGTCAATAATTGAATCTGAATCCATTAATTAGATTTCTAAATATCTACTAGATATTGTTGTATTATTAAGAGATTATAAAGATGTCATAAATTAATAATACGCCCACTAACACGATAATTAAACTCATGAAAATTAGTAATATTTTGACTAAGAATAAAAAAATGAATATCCAACCACTTTAGCTTCGAATGTGCAGTATAAAGATTTATTTGTTTGAGTTGGCTTAGAAAGAATACTAGCATTAGAAAATGATTTGCAGCAAGCTCTTTTCTACGTTTCGTTTTCAATTTCTGAGAAAATTAAATGGATAGAAAACATTGCATCAGTTTGTCCAAGTTGCTAAATGTTTAGGAAACAAAATCAATTTCATTCACTTTAAATTCTATTACGATTTTTTCGCGTATTAGTCATCTTTACTTCTTGACCCGTTTTTTGAACATCTATAATACTTTCTTTGAATAAAAAAAATACCCAAATACGACACGATATGCGAGCCTTCGGTTATTTACAGTTATTGATGTATTACTATTAGGGTTTTCACTGTCAATACTTGGTAGAAAAGCATTAAATTAAAAAATAAAATACTCATTTGTAATAATTCTATATTTAATTAATATGATCAGGACCGGGTTTATTCATGACGAGCATTATCAACTGATAATGAATATTTTTTTTTTTGAATTTATCCATCATTATATACTGGCCATAGCTCTTGTAATATTAATTTTTCACTTTAGCTGTATCTTGAAGAAAAATGTTTGAAGTCTAATTGTCTCCATTGTCCAATTATTAGGAAACAAAAGAAACCTTAGGCTGTTTTCCAAGAAAACATTGTGCGCATTGCCGTCAAATTAAATCTACTTTAAACTTTTCTTTACGAAACTGGCCCTAATTAAAATAAATTTAACAAAAATGTTTCTCTCACCTTTACTTTTGTGAAAAAACACCGTGGAGCGTAAGTCACTAAAGCATTGAGTAACTTTTCCTGTTCTTTGAAATATTTAATGAACAACATGTGCCTAGTTGAACCACCCCTCGCATAATATATTTTTCACTTTTAACTTTTACATGAAAGGGAATGAATATTTGGATATCAGACCAAATTAAAACTAAGTACAAATTGAAAAAAAAACAGTGTTGTATGAAGTCAAGTCTAATGTCATGTTGTCAGCTTAAGAGGAAATAAAGGACGTACTGATTTACTGTCAGGGACAAAATTTACAATCAAAATAGGTTAAACTTTTTTTTTTTTTTTTATACCATGTCCGCTCCCAATGTGGAGCATATGGACTTCTAATGGAGTTTATCTCAACAGAAGTGTTTCTACGAGAACTGCTTGTTACTCAGTCGCTCAACCACTCTTTTCCACAGAGAGTAGGAATAGAAGGAAAGGGCTAGGAAAGGACTAGTGGTCAGCTAATCGCTCTCGATACGCCCCGTTCATAGGATAAGATGGGTGGGAGGGAGGAATTTAAGACATCACATACATCCATGCCTTTAAACAGAAATTCATAAATCGATTGAAAAATCAATTTATAAAACTGCCCTTACAGGGATTCAAACCCGTGACCGCCGTAGCGGTAGCCAACGACGTTGACCACTCGACCACACAGGCGGCGACATGTTAAAATTACAGTAGTATAATTATAAAAAGTGTTTTTATTTATTATACCTGACACGAAAAAAATGTAAATTCAATTTTGTCAGGATTAATGTTTTTCTAAATTACGATTCTTCTCCTTCAACACTATTGCTTAGTTATACGTTTGTAAAATGAAATTAGTTTGTATTTTATTGTACCGTTCCATATATATTAAATGATATCTACACTTACTGACAACTAAATAATAACCTTTTGTATTCACTGGTTAAGTCCCAAAAATAAGGTTTGTCTTTCCTGAGTGTGAAAGTTACGGTTATATTTTTTACTAGACACTGTAACCTCTAAAGCCATCTAAAATGTTAAATGAGTTTCTTTTATTAATTTCCTCTATACATAGGTTGTAAAGTTTTGTTGGATTTTTCTGTTCAGAAGATACCGGTGTTGCTTCCACATGTATATTCAGACATAGTGATCACTCTGTAGTCTGTACTGTACCCGTAATAAAAGCGGTGGGTTTTGTGAAAAAGTTGGGGCGCACGTGCGCGCGGAAGTTAAGCGGTCGATTTTAAAATTATTATACAGCGCATTGTTTAAGTCACAATGTTTTGCGACCATTTTAATTTTTTGGGGAACATTTATCGCTATCTGTTTCATGTCCACCGAAATAACTCAAGCTATTTATTCATGGTTTATTAAATAACGAGATACGTTGGAAATGTTACGCTCCGTTATTAAAATAAAAAAATATAAAGTGCTTTTATAAAAAATATATTTTACGATACTAATACAATGAAAAATATGCTAATATTTAGAGTATTTGAGTACATTAAAACCATAGGCAGTCGTTCTCAAATAAAAGGTTTCTTAATTTTAAATAAAATTGTTTTCAAAAATAATATACATCAATTTATATTGACTGTCTTATGCTGGGGGCGATGGTTAGAGTTGTATAAGTAATTACTGTTATATATTTTTTATTTAACATATTTGAACAGCAAACACAATCTATTGGTAAAAAATTGCGAGAAAAATACCTGCATATAACATAAATATCGATTTTTAAAACGGGCATACTATAAAATAAATGAAAATGGCAAATCAAAGTTTAATATTTACCACGGATTCGGTGATTACTTTGTGGAAATTTATCCTTTTTGTAAATTTAAAAATCGTTACTGTGTTATTGATTGGTCTTGTAAAAAAACAACAAAAAATAAATAATCTATTCTAATTTTATATTAAAATCATAATAGTTTTACTTACAAGCATTTTAATAAAAAAAAAAATATTTAGAAAATAATCATGCTCTATAACACTAAACTTTTTTGCAGTAGGTTTTAGTACGATTTTTAGAAAGGTATGAAGTTATGACTTTTAACTAATAAAGAAAAACCTTAATTAAATACCGTTTTGTATTTAAGACTTTAATCTTTATTATTTAAAAAAAAAGATCGTTTCCAATAGATCAATTGTTACTTGAATCAAGTGCCAAGATATGCCTTTTAATATAATGTTATGGATTTTTTTTATTTAGTAAATACTATAATATTTTATGAAACACTTGTTCGTGCAGTTCCGTGTGGGTGAGTAGCTGCTAATTGCATTGAGAAGGATGATTTTTTTCCACCAATATTTAACAGTTTTAAACATTACTTAATACACTGTAGAATATACAAAATAATGTTTTCATTTTATGTGAAAATTAATCAACAGTAAAGGACATCTAAAAGTTCAAATTGTTTAAGTAAAATTGCGAAAATAAAAGTTTTATTTATTTGCCTAAATAAATGATTAAATTTATGAAGTGCCCTGCGAGGAGTGACGGTAGCAAAATTAGATGAAACGAATTTCTTATTAATTAACGACATTGTTCACTCTGTTATGTAAGCAATTTGTTACGTTGTTAATATTAATTTAAATAATTTATACAATTTTCTGTCAGTATTTTGTACGAATTTACGTGATGTTTCTACTTTTGTAATGTCGATGTTGTTAAAAGACATGAATTGTTTTGTAAATGACTCAAGGAATTACAAAAACATTTAACTAAAAGATATGAAATATAACAATGAAAAGTTATTCTAAGCATTGCAAAGAGAACACTATTTACAATACCAAACCGTCAAGAATGGACAATTGGCATTTTGGCTACGCTGATGCGGCCTTTTGACTTGATCGGCCAATTCTGCTATTTTTTACAAATCCGTAAATTCTAGGGATTTTGGATTCTAAAATTTTTGGAAGAGCTAAAAAAAATGGTCCCACGCTGGTAATTTTGAGAATTCCGCAAATTTATGGGTTTTAAAAATTGTTTCAATAATCCTATGATTTAAAAATCGCCGGCCAAAGATTCCCTAGTGTTAAAGTTTTCTTCACTGCGGCCTTATGTTGAGTCAGATAAATGAATGTGGCATTTAGAAAAGAAAAGATTCCCTATCCCTGGTTGACACTATAAAAGTATTATTAAAAATACACACGGAAAAACGTTTTCATTTAAATATAGATTTTTAATGGAATTTAGTTTTGATTTAACTAATGCTAAACACTTTTTTGTCCGTCATATTTTTTTTCGATCGTTGAAGCAACTTGAATGATTTAAAGTGTTTTTTATCGGGGTCTTAAGTAAACAGATAATAAGATCACAAATAAACCATACATAAAATCAGCGACATTAGAAAAATGTACTTTGCAGTAGAAAACCAATAAAAACGATACTTATATTGACGTTAAGATTACTACAAATTGATTTATTAGTGAGTAATTAATATTTTTCAAAATAACTCTCGTTATTGCGTATATACTGTGTGTACTAGTTGATGAACGATATCGAATGAACGAATCCTAATATATTGAGAATGGTCTGTGCGAAAACAAACAAACAAGATTGTTCGCTGTACCTATCATGCAGTGAACAACTTCAGCATGGAACAGCAAAGAAGTCAGACAATCCGCTAGGTTGTAAAAGTTAAGTGTGGTCAATACTTTGCGGGCCGATGGATTGTTTGATGACTTTCGTAAGCATGTTAATGTTATTGAAAACTAGGGTCTTCCTTGTTTCGACCAAATACTGATAATAAATATATTGATAAAGGTGCTAAAAAACATATTTTTTTAAAAACTATACGGCGATAAATAAAAAATAAACTACATATTAAATTACACTTCCATATTTCATTATTGTTTAAATGCTCGATTTCAGTACCACAATGTTTTGCCTTATTTAGTAGGTTACCTGTTAATTCCTAGTTTTTTTTTATATTGTACAATTTAAGTCCTGCAAGTTTTTTTTGAATGTTTGAAGATTTAAAAAAGTGTAATTTATATTTTATACTCAGTGACGAAGAAAAAAAAAATGCATAGTTTATGCACATACTCGATATCATACATAAAATATATTTTAAGGTATATTTATTACCGTATGTACTCTTTGATGAAGCTTATATCTTAAAACTGCTTGTTACTTAGTAGCCAAGTCTCTTAACAGATGAAATAGAAAGGTATTTGTAAGAAATGTCTCGTGGTGAATTAATCGCTAAGCCTAGTTTTTTTTTTAATCGAACTGGTTCGGAGAAAATTTTTGTCATGAGACAGAAATGCATAGAACAATAAGTTTATCTATATGTGAGCAGAACTGGGATTCAAGCCCGTGAGTACCGCAATCGAATCCAACGGCGTTGTACACAGGTACAGTTATATATATATGTAACGGTTAAAATAAAAATATTTGATTGTCAATTACCGTTGACTGGATGTACATATTATATAAAACAAATTATAGACATAGCTTTTTAGGACAGGCAAAAATCTAATGATTGGCATATGCCACGGAAGAAATAAAAGTTATAAACTTTTTCATTTAATTTATAGGCAATGTAGATATCCCAAATTCAATTTCAAGTTAAATTAAATATGTCACAAGTAGACGTATAAAAAAAGTCTCTGAAAAATAGCTCTCAATCTGTTTGACCGTAGCAATATTGTAACCTGTGTAGTAAGATGCCGAGCAGTAAGTTTATTTATTTAACGGAAGAAATGAGACATACTGACTTAGTTAGGTACTTTAGACTCTCGTATAATGAGAAAATTCGGCATTGAAATTCCCCTTCATTAAATAAGGCCGAATAAAATTGCTTTTCTTAGAATACATCTGCTCTCTTCTTTTTATTTTCGCGGGTCATTTATAATTTTTCCTCTCCAAAGAAAACTTTAAAAAAGATTAAGAACGTTTAAAGGTTTAATCATTCTCGTAATTTTTCTTACAAAGATTTTCGTTATTTATGCGATGTATAAATTTAAAAGCATTAAAAATAATAAGAATGAATCTTTGATAAAAAATATGCTTAGCGAAAAAGCAAGCATTAGAAGTAAATTATTAGAAAAGTCAAATTATTTTTAATGAACGTTATTATATTATAAAAAAGACACCAAGTCTCGTCATATGCAACATTACCAAAGAATGGTTAAAATACATTTTAACATACCGCATTGAGTTCTGTAAAGTTTTTTATTAATTCTAACTCTTTCTGAAATTGACTAAGAACCTATAAGTTATCTGAAATGATATTTTTTGTGTATTAAAACCCGAGATAGGCTGAAAGATAATCAAGGTGAGTGTAGCTTTGGTTTCACGTAGTTTTTGTTAATTTATTTATATCAGTGTCTCCGAGATCCTCTGCATTAAAACCAGTTAAAATATTGTTTGGTTTGTATTTCAATATAAATTATAAATTTTGGTTTATTGACTTGGCATTTACTTGGTAGAACTCCAATATAATAGGGTAAAAATAGCAACGCATTTAGTTCTACAGTTTTCATATTTATTGGTTGATGACTATTTCTGCTTTCGCCATCGTCCGAACTATATGACGATGGCGAAAGCCGAAATAGCTATCAACCAATAAATATAAAAACTGTAGAATTAATACGTTGCTATTTTCGCCCTATTATATCAAAATTTTGGATTTACCTGAGTAGTGGGGTGATGAATATGTTTAATGGTCGAGGGCTACAATAAAAAAAATATAAAAAGACATCTGTCAAAAAGTTTTTTCTGTTTGTGGCTCATAGCATCGATAAAATGGTGGAATTATTTTATTTGGGTGGCTTAACCTTTTACACACAGACATAGGTGAGATTTTGCGGTGTATAATATTAAAATGAATTAATGATACAACACAGCCGAAACAATTTATCAAAGTCTGTCTTGCTAATTTGTGTGTGGGGACGGCGGAGACAAAAAATCCACTGAACCGAACACACACAAACAGGTGACACTAAAACAATTAAAAGTACAACAAAAAAACCGAAGAATAATAAATAAGAATATCTATTAACAAGCGTGGGTGTGCCTAATGAACACGGTCGAATAAATAAAAAACAATTTTAGCAAATGTAACACGAGATGTAAAATATTGGACAGTCAATTTTCGTTAATTTGTCATGAATACACTATATGTAATTGTGCCACATTCCAAAATGATATTTTAGTTTTATCCCGATCAAATATTACTATGACGGCTTCTTATTTGGAGCTTATGTAATCCTAATGGAAGACTAAAATGAGGATGGACAGGATAAGACTTTCACCCTTACCTTTGAGATATGTTAAGAAAATGTATTGTAGCAAGTAGCATTAGGAATTGTCCGCTAGCAATGTGAAAGATGCGGCCTCCTAATAGAGGTATCTCAACAGAAGTTTTTCTACGAGAACTACTTGTTACTCAATTCCTCAACCTCTTTTTTTCGCATAGAGCATAAAAAATGAAGATGGTTTATTTGTCTATGATTAATTGAGTAAAATTATTTATCGTATAGTAGTAATGTGTAGCGTCGGCAGTGCAGTGGTCAACGTTGTTGGATTTTTTCAGTCGATTAACCAACTTTTGTTCAAAGGTATAGATTTCTGTGATGTCTATAAATTCTCTTCTACCTTTAATATTCTAAAATAACGAGGTGTAGCTAAAGCGATTGGCTAAACATTAGTTCTGTGCTAAAAGAGGTTAAGCAAGTGAGTGACAAACAGTTATCGCAAAAAAACTTTTCTTGTGATACCTTCATTCGGAAGCCATATTATGGTCATTGTGAGTTGAAAAAAATATAAAAAATTATACGTGTATTTTTTATCTAAATTATATTCTCCGATCAAGGAATAAAGGCTGCTGTACATTCACGATCATGGGTACGATTCCTGAATGGGTATTTGAAAACCTTGTATATTCAGTCAATTTATGAATAAACGTTTAAAGAAAAAGGAGATTTGCAGTAGTGATTCGCTTAAAACCATTCCTCTCTTTATCTTATTTTTCAATGCAAAGAATCTCACCCTTTATGCAAGGTACCATTGGCAACTGACTTCATACCGATTCTAGTTGAACACGAGTCTTAGCGATGCTTCATTAAGGTTAATGTGATCAAAAGTGTCAACAAGACCCATACATGACAGATAATTTATAATGCTATTTAGAGTCAGAACTAGTGTATAATTATAAATAATTCGTATATATACCTCCATGTCTCAGAGGCCAACACCTCTTTTTTTCGTAACAGATCTCATAGGTCTCGATTTATGTTCGAAGATATTTGTGTTTGTGAAATTTAAAAATACACCCATACTTTCAATTAAAAAAAAAGAAGTGATATGTTAATCATTAGTCCTTTCCTTCTTTCTTTTATCCATACACTCTTTGAAAACAAGAAGTTGAGCAACCGAGTCAAAGACAGTTATCGTATAAAAACTTGTGTTAAGATACCTCCATTAGAAAGGCATATAGAATTAAAAAATGTTACTAACCGACTTGGGTGTATGTTAGAGCCTCGATTTAATATTCAAATATTCAAAGTATAATATAGCATAGTAAATGTAACAGTCAAAGTGATTTAAGTTTCAAGTCTGATGTACTGTTTCCGAAATTATCTTATGTTTGTAAAACTATAATACAAAGATGATGAAGGATCTTTAGACTACTCCCAAACAAGTATTTTCACATATGTTTTTATTATAAACTAACATTTCTTTACGAACGTAACTTGTGTATTTGATATGTATATATTGTCTTATATAATAGGCGTTAGGGCTGGCAAAAAGTTTCCGTATCATCTGCCATTTCACAACTTCCACACGCATGACTTTTGTTGCAAAAAAATACTTAGTAATAATACATCGGAAAAAAGTTATACGCTTTGGCCATGCTGTATGGTCTCACATATACGCCGAAGAAAAGCTCACACATGCATGAGACATGACAAAAACAACAACGATTATCTCACTATTGCGAAACATATAAGGCAGGTATTTTTAATGCATGTTCTGAAATTTTTGGCAAATAATAATATTTAAGCGTGGATAGTTCTAGTAGATTAAGTGGCGGTGAATCGATTTGAAAAATACTTTTAACAGAACTTTTGTCACATTAATTCCTTAGTGATAAACGTTTTCAAATAAATTATACGGATTTACTTTGGAATTCTCCCTCAACTCATATAATAATTAGTGATGCCTAGTGACGAGTTTTCCCCCTTTTCTGTTTTGGTAAGTATTACAGCCCCTTATTCACGAATATTAGATAATTTGAAAGTAGCCAATTTAAATTTAATAAAGCAAATAAAGAAACAAAATAATTTTCGATTACCGATTTTACACTGATGAAAAATTGAAAATCAAAATAGATTATTTCCTTCAAAAGTCACTTACTCAATTGTTAAATTGGCTGAGATTAAATCATTGAAATATGACTATGTTGATAATTCTATGAATGCCCTTGCAAATAGTTGAATTACTCTGCCACATTTGCCGCGATGGTGTGTAGGAAAAGTGTTTTTTACGTAACAAAGGATGTGACAACGAGCCGATTTCGTAAAATTTATGGTCGCGTCCGCAGCGTTATTTATGACTAAATTGGTGGTTATCTGGCGACTGCTGGTTGAGATGAGATGACCAAACCCATGGAAATTTACTCCCAAATTCTACTTAATTACATAGGCTCATGTTCTAAATAGTGGGCAAACACGTATAATTTATTGTAATATGGTAGATAATTATTTTTAGTATGTCTGACACCGCAGTGGGCAGAGTAAGTTATTTAACGTAGTCAGGGCCGTTATTTGATCGTAATGAAGACAAATATTTGAAGGGTCTTATTCACTATCAATGTATATACGAATAACAATAAAGTTGTGATAATAAACAAATGCTGTCGAATGGTAGTATACAAATATATATAAGTTAACATTTAACTTAAATGTATTGTCAGTCTTGAATTAAAAGCTCAAAGTTTTTCAAATTTCAATTATCAACGTAATTTTTTTAAAGTTTATTGTTAAGCATTACAACGTACTGAAAACATGTTAAAATAACACCTTTGAGTGATAAAAAGTTTTAATGAACAATAATTTTTGGAATATGAATGCAATTTGAATGTTTGATTATCGGAAAACAATACCGAAACTTCAATATTTAAATTTTAGTTTTTTAAGATGATAAACAACGTTTATTTGTACGAAATATTAATAGCTAAAATTAAAGAAGTATGTCATAAGAGAATTATTTGGTTATTCTCAACCAATATTAAAATCGAATGAAATTAAATTTATTACTCAATTGATTTTTGCATTCAAATACGATTTATTACCGATAATATTTCTCTAAAAGTTATGATTATAATAAACAAAAATATTTTTATCTATCATTCAATAAGAGTTTTCTTTTTTCTTTCAAGTAATAATATACAATACATCTAAGAGTAATGAGATTGATTGAAAAAAACCTAAAACTTCGAGTGCAAAACGACACCTGTTTCTTTAACGTTAATATTATTGCATTTTTATTGAAAATGGTATGATATTCGTACCATATAAAATAAAAGATACTTTTCTTACTGCGCGCTTCTTCTAAAATTCTTTTTGCTCAAACTTATTTTTAGTTTAGATGGCTGTACTTAAGCTTTTCCGATATAACAGAAGCATTTAAAAACTATTTATAATGTTATATAAGTACACGTTGCCATTGGTTGTCTACCACTCCATTGAAACTGGTCATTTTTCTAAGTCATCGAGGCTGTCAAAATCCATTGAAACCCACAGATCCCTAACGTTTATAATGAGCTTTGTCAAATTTCTTTTAGAACTATCTTCGGAATCCAATGTTATGTCAACTAAAAGAAGAGTTCAATTCAATCTAAAGTGATGACGATTTTCTCACTTTATTTTTTTTCTATTTTTTTAAATAACGGGTGGGATCACCCTTTGTCATCCATTAATATATATTATACTAGCGAGTACCCGGCGTGCGTTGCAATGCCACTCAAAGAAAGAAAGTGTTCGAGTTTTAATTGTGTTTATTGAAGTGATTTTGGTTAACAATACAGTATTGCATATAATTGCAAAGGAGTGATAAAAAAACTTCACTGCTTTCTCAAAACACCGAGAGTTGATTTGATATAAAGCGAGCCCCATTGTTAACGTATTGGCAGCCCACTGCTGACTCTACTAATTCAAAAACCTTTGCAAGCGTCCGCACAACGACTCATCAAAGTTTTATCGCAATCTGATAAACGCTATAGGAACGCATACGGGACAAACAAACAAAAGTTCATTTATATATATACATATATATAATATAATATATATATATATATAAAGATAAAAAGAAGATTTTAATATATACATGATAAACATAAAAAGAATAAAAAAACATTTTAATATAAAATTGATCAACAAATGGCATCTTATTGCCAAATAGCCAACGAAATTAGCACTCATATTTAATATTTTGTTTGTATAATAAGACTGCTTTTCAGAAATCCTCCTGGTAATCATTTGAAATTGAAAAATGAGTCCGCAGCAGATTAAGAATGTTACAACTATAATTATAAGAATATGCTGAGAAGATATGTATTCGGTATAACAAATAACATAGCATATTTGACACTGAGATAACCTATAGCAATGAAATCAATTAACTTTTTTTAAATATTCAAGAGAGATTCGTGATAGATCCACGGAAGATGTCTAAAAATTGTTTGGCAACTTTTTCAAAATGATTTACATGAAAAAAATAGTAGTTTAAAGCAACGAATCCGCAAAGAGTTACTCGTAAAACTATTCTTCCTTATATATGAGGAATGTATTAATATTTAGGCTTCTTAGTGTTTTGTGTGATTACTTTTTATTTTCGTTACTCATTTCCCTGAACTTCAAAAGTATTTTTTAAAGTAATTTCTTACGTTGAGTTTAATGGGTTTGTTGCTGTAAATATCATAAGTCTGAATATGACTAAAATTTGAAACATAAATAGGCTCATAAAAACAAGGCAATTACTAAAAAATTGAAGAATTAAACCTAAATTTTGCTAAAGTTGAATGAAAAACAAATTGACGAAATACGATTTATTTAAAGTATTTAAAAATCAATATATTCAACGTTTTATTTGAAAATTTTGATACTCTCAAGAGCTTAAAGAATTTATCCATCTTATAGAATAGAAAATCTTAAGCCCAAAAAATATTTATGGGGGTTAAACAGACGTAAACATGGCTGCTTATGCACCATCATGAAGTGTGCTTCAGCGAAAAACTCATTTATTTTCTGTCAAGTGTACAGCGAAAACTGCACCAGCGATTCTAGGACTTAGATCTACAATTTATGCGGAGTGAGGCCCCGAGCGTAGTGTGTTTGAAATGCTGAGGATTAGTCAGTTAAATTTGCCAAACTTAAGCATATTGGATTAATATAATCAATTTGCAAGTCTGCGTGTTATAATAAACTGAATTCATTAAAAAAAACAATGCCACTCAAAATTAAGTAATCGTTCGTTTTATTAAACTTATATTATTATTTCTAAAAGCTTTGTAATTATAGAAGTTAATCTAAATAATATATATAAATATAAATTTATTGTTTATTCAAACCAAATATATGTTTATATCTATATGTATAGGCGTCTGCGATGTTTTTATAGCATTTAAAAGTTGATTTTAAAAAGCGCTGTTAAATGGCAACCAGTTTTCGCTTTTCCTTATTTTCTTATATTTGCCATTAGAAAACAATCTAATTCTTTTATTTCATTATATTAAAACCTAATAAAGCAATGAAAATTATATTTTCAAGAGCTTTTCTCTATAAGATCGTTGTACGTTTTAGTCGTATTTTGGGAGGCAATTATATCATTTATTGTTCATTTAGGTTATTTTGATAAAAAAATTACACGGTTAAATGATGTACTTTATATTTCAAGATTTAATTAAATTTCTTCTTGACAGATTTTTTTTTATTAGATTAGATTCAAGAACGTTAAACTTTCTGTTTAAGCGTTGTAAATATTTATCTTGAAATTCCAAATTATAAAATTGGTATAATTTAAGATTTCGACTGAAGGTGCTTGGTGGAATTTCAATATTAAATTTGAATCGTTCAAACTATGTACATTCTCACAGATTTTGTCACTAACGACCTGGGTTTCGCCTTTCGGCATCTTCGGGCGTTCAAGTGCACGAATGAACTTGAACCGACGCTTAGTAAACGAAAATTTCGTGTTTATATAAGAAATAAATGTATCATTGAGTTGTTGATACATTTATTTCTTATATAAACACGAAATTGTTGTAACTAATTTTTTAAAAATAAATTACTAACAAGATCGTAATAAAGATTATTCACTATCAGGAGAGGCACAAGCGCAATGAAATTTGAAGGCCCTGCTTTTAGGATAACATAAAAACGTCAGAAAATTCCATGAAAAATAATAAAAATGTATCAACATTTTAACAAAACGTTTATGGGTTATATACTATAAGCTATTTTTGAGGCCCCTAAAATTCGGAGGCCCCAAGCGCAAGCCTTATTCACTTAGATGGTAATCCCCCACTCCGTGTTACAGTTTGTAACACAATAAGTGGAGTAGGAAAGATATCAACTTTAATATAAAATCGAATTTGAATTTGATGATGCTTCATTAAGAAGTGAAACATGTGTCACAATTTGTAGCACAGCAAGAAGACTAACAAAGTTATCAAATATAATTTCCAATATACTTACACAAATATTCTTTGGATTCCTTAAAGCCGAACCGCATGCTTGAAATTATTGATTGCAACTGTATTATGAAGTATAAAATCATAAATCAAAAAAGGCGTTCAATTAATTAAAACAATATTTTTTCGTGTACAGAAGATAAAACACTCATTGAGAACACTTTGCGATATTAAAATCCTGAATTCATTTCCCAAATAGATTTTTTCGACCGAACTTCAATGTTTATACATAATATTTCATGTTTCTAGAATTCAAGCGCAAACAAACCTCATAACTATTAAAATATTCAAAGGGTGAGACAATGTAATAAATGTGTTTTTGAAAAGTTTACAAATTCTATTATTATCTCCCATTTCTAACCGTTTTCAATTTAAAATGTTCCCAAAATATCTTTGTAGATAATATCTTTCTCAGAGGAATTAAGATATACGAAAAGTAATATAAATACATTGCTGTTTCTTGTTTAGTTACAAAGATATAACATTTCGAAACTCTTATTGGCCGGCGTAGTCACAAATCATTTTGTACCTTTGTTAACGATAGCTTAAAAATAGTTTTGCTTAAAACAAAAAAAACATTAAGTTATATTTTTATTGTTTTAAGAATTTATAGGGATACTTGCCATGGTAAAAAGAAAAGTATATCTGCGCACATGAGTGTGTTTTTGTATTTCGAACTTCACTTGGTCGAAAAGAAATAATATTGTTTTTGAAAAAAGCTTCTCTGTAAACTGAAACACAAATGATGAGTTATATTTTTGAACTGTTGACAATATTAAATTTGAATTGTTTAAATTTTGTACACTTCCACATATTCTGTCCCTTACGACCCAGGATTCACCTTTCTACATCTGCACGGATGAAATTGAGCTGACGGTTGGTAAATAAGTGTATCATGTCTCAGTATTCAAAGTTTGAAACATCAAAATCTTCAATCGAAATCTTAAATAAGGTTGATGATAAAATCAGTTACAATCATGTGCCTAGATTTGGTAATGTTTTAAATTGTTTCCTGACTTTTTCTGACTGACAACCAAAAAGTCGCTTTTTGGCATTCGAGTATACGCTTAGACCAGTGGCGGATTAAGCACACGAGAGGCTCCAGGCACAATAAAATTTGGAGGCCCTGTTTTTCGGAAAACATTATAACATTAATAACGTCTGAAAATTTCGTGTCAAATAATAAAAATGCCTGCACGCGTGCAGTCTCAGTTATATTCCACAAACTGGTTAGATGGGATCCAACATGCTTATTTTTGGCTTATTATTTTGTAATACCGGTATTGATATATTCGTTCGGTTTTGCAATATTTAGTGAGCGCATGGTTTACAGCTTATCACTCTCACAACCCTTTAAAAGATTTGTCAACATCTTAGGACTGTGAAACCTGCCGCCTCTTTTCCCGAGCCCTCAATTCAACAATGTGTAATTATGTTTTCACGATCCGTCGCTGCCAACTTATTATTATTATAGAGCAAAGTCTATCTTGTACGTGTACATTTGTACTTAGAATAAGCAGGTAGGTAAAAATACTTATATAATAGAATAATTTCTCATATAACAAACAAGAGCTTTTTATATAAAAAAAACCGAAGCGTCACTTAATCATCCCACTGCGTTCGCAATTGTTCTCATCTCGGTCATAAAACTTAGAGTTGGAAAGGACGATCATCAGATTGAAGATCTCTTAAAGAAAATCTAACTTAGGAGTACTTTAATCAGGCTGTTAACAATTTATCTACCTTTGGAGTTAAACAATTTCGCTCTATTTTTTTTTTTTTATAGTTGATAATTGGCTCAGTTGAATTTAATAAGTTTGCCAACCTCTGTCACACCCAAAGTACCTAATTAGTTTTTCAGAGTGGAAAACATACCCATTAGGAACGTAAAAAGCTAGGGAACTCAACGTGCAACAACATTCAATAGAACAATTATTATCAGCGATCTGGCAAATTGTTTTCGCGCATGCGCAGTAAACTATAAATTTTAGTATTAGTTATTAGTGTATTCCTTAATTTTTGTTTAATTAATCGTTCATAAGATATACTATAATTGAGAAATTGTTGAATGAAAAATAATCAGATTAATAGAGAACTACATGTCAGTCAATCACATGGTCGGCTTTTTATCAGTATGAAAGATATCATATTATTTGTTTGACACAATAAAAAGGTTTTAACAAAACAACGATGAATTGTTGTTAGTTTATCACATGGTTTTTTAAGCGTATGCAGGATATACCTATTTGGTTAATATAATATCTTATAACTTGTTTAACTTCATACATAGATTTCGACAAAGCAACGCGGACTCATTGTTAGCCTATCCTTGTAAAGGCTTTTCTAAGATTTTAATATTCAAAGAGTTGTTTAGTAGCGTTGATTACAATGGTTGATTGTAAAATTTTCAGATCATTAGAGGACCACCTTTCAATCAATCACATTGTCAACTTTTTAACAATATAATAAGATTTAAACGGAGCAACGAGAACTTGTTTATAGTGTGTCCTTCTAAGGTTCATACTAGAGCAAGGATGGCGAACCTATGGCACACGTGCCCTAGGTGGCACGTTTGAGAATTTGGATGGCACGCGATCGATTTCCAAGTTTTAAAAATTTGATAAAAAATTCCATGAATTGCGTTTTATTAATTTTAAAATGTTTCCCATGATAAACGACTATCGTTTAAAAAATCATGTTGGGCACGCCACACAATCGAGAAATAATATTTGTGGATTTTTGGCACGTGGGCTCAAAACGTTCGCCATCACCGTACTAGAGAGTGAAAGATACCATAAGTCGCAGTATGTTCCACTATGGACTGGTATTACCGACACCGAGATCCCAGTATTTGTGGTGTTTTTTCAATACCAAAATATAGGTTTAAAAAATGTAAACATGCCGATATTTCGGTATTAAAAGTTAGCGATAATCAAATTTTGAATGAAAAGAAACCATAACACTTTTTAATAAAATTGTTTGGCATAATTAAAATTTGCCATGAGTTATGTCAATATTGACAGGTTCCAGAATTGATGAGCCTTTCAATTATTATTTTAAGAAACCGTCAGCTATATATAAATTTCTATATAAAAAAAAATCACGAGAATTATTTGTAACCCAGGTGCTTAACCTCTCACTTTCGAAGAGAGTAGGGATATAAAGATAGAGAGAGCTAAGGTAGAAATAGTGGTTTACAAAGCATAAATTTATTGAATTTAATTTGTTTATTTACCAAAATCCCGGGATCGCGATCGTACTAATCCAAGGATTTCGGGATTGAGAATTTTTTAGCGAATCCGTAAATATTTAAGATTTTTAATTTGGAAGAGCTATTGGAAGAGCTAAAAAAATGAGTCACGTTGACATTTTAAGCTAATCGGAAAATTTCGGGATTTGAGATTTTGAAATTCTTGGATGGCCTATAAAAAACAACAACGAAAAGTCCTGGATTTTTGAAATTGGAAATGAAAAATTTCATGACACCAAAAGTTTTCTAAGTTTATACACGGTTCCATGTTGAGTGCCCAATCCCAGGATTACTCCGGGATTGGATACCCTTTTTATAGAAAACTCTATTGCCAATAATGATTTCGTATTTCGGGTGATCGGGATTAACGTTTGGGTGACTTTTTAGTTGACTTTCGGTATTTAAAAGAGGGCTACCAAAGTAAGGAAAAAATGTTAGGGCCCCACTTCTTGCAATAAATTTTCTGAATTAAAAGTGTTACATGTCAAATAAATAAACATTAAAATCTAAAAAATATTTGGAAACAAAAATGCATTTTTGAAGCCCTTAAATTCGGAAGCCCCAGGCGCGCGCCTTTTGCGCTTATAGGGTAATCCGCCACCGGCTTAGACTGACTGACACCAAAGGTTTTAAAATAAGGTAAACATATCAAAGTACATATGAAGATCCACAACGATAATAAAGCGTAATTGATTGCTGGTCAATAGACGGTTTATATCGCATTTAAGACAAATAAGAATTTTCAATTATTTATATTCACTATTGGGATGTGAAATTCATCCTATATAATGAATTAAGCTATCTATAATGGGTCTTAACAAACATAACCTTGAGTACTCTTATAAATGGCAGATTTTATCACATCAAATATGCCAGAGAGATCTTTACTTATTGTGTAATACTGAATACAATTTAAGAAAATAGCATTCCCTTAAGGCTATATAAAAATATGTTATTGTAGGTTTATAGATCATCCACAATGGACAGATCTATAGAAGTTCATGTCTACGATGTGAAATATGGCTTTCGTATATGGTTGAATAAACAAAAATGGCGAAGACGTATCACAAAAATATGATTTGATGGTGTTATATTGAACAATTTCGCTCTTGTACTCTGATGGAAAACCCTGTCAATGAAAATTCTGGCAAAAAATAGCCAAGAGGCTCGTACTCTATAAATTGATGCAGAGATCTGAGAAAATATTTACTTCTTACTGCTTATCTGTCCACTGGAAAAGCGGTCTTGAAGGAGTTTCAATGAAATTTATCGTATGTGTATATTTTTTTTAGATTATGTTGTATGTATTTAATAAGGAAATACAATATATTTTGCTACCGATAAATTATAGATGACAGTTATTTTAGAAACAACATAAATATCAATTTTGTGCGTATATACATATTACGTTCTGGATCCTTGAAATATTTTAAAAAGGATTTGAAAGTTTAATATTTTATTAAAATCTTAAGTAGGGTAAAAACTTTTATATATAATAAAGTATGCTTATACTTTTTAGGGATAAAATAATAAAAGCTTAAAATGACCGTTTGAATAATTTGTTAATAAACATATCATCTAATTCGAAGCCCAACTAGAATGTCGAAACATTTATGGCACTTTATTGAATTGGTCTACAAATGTATGTGTATTAGTGAATAAAGAAGTGATAGTCATTTTTAATGTGGTCATATTGAATAAATAATATACTAACATATGTCTAAACAATAATAAAAGGATTGATGAATATTGTTTAAACTTGTGACAATCGTTTGAGAATGAATGCTTTTTTAACCTCATTATATTATATAATAATGGAACACTTACACGAAAATGATGATATTTAAAACTATTTTTCGTCAAATGAAATTGTAAAAAAATAAATACTCTAGTTTATTGGTTGGTGGTGGATATTCGTATGTTAAAATAAGTTTATTTTGTATTTTGCTGTATTGTTTGTGACAGAGAAAACGATAATTAATTAATACAATAATTATATAAAGTTATTTCATAGTTTTTTGGCTTACTAACGATGATGTGATTTTATATATGAATTTTCACAATTACTCGAATCTATAAATTTGATAGGCAATGATTGTTGGTAATTTTCAACTGCATTGAGAATCAAATCACCCACTGTGGTCTAGTTGGTAAGAAATTGATTCTACCGATCAAGCAGGTCTGGGATTGAATTTTGGTATTTTTTTTGGATATCTAATTAAAGAAACTTAAATTCTTAGGCTAGCGTCCAAATTATTCAAGTGTCGTTCATCGCAAATGTTTTGGTGATTTGCATTACTTTGCTATCGTAGCTGATAGAAGGGCGTTATCGTTATAAAAGTGAGCAATCTATAATGGATCCAGTTTATGTGGACACAATATTCATTAATATGCAATATATATTATATGTACCTCCCTATATACAATACACAAATAAGTTAACTGAATAGAGTTATTCTATGATGAAAAGAATAGTGTTTAAATGTTGTATTAATTTTTAGAAGAACATCTATGGAGGGTCGTCGAACAGAACTGCTCTTGGTCTAAAACGATTCTCAGACATTGTCTCGTCATAATATTGGCAGTAAGATATTTTTGGGTAATGCTATTTGCCTACCTCGCTGTGAAACGTTTGAGAAATTTCACGGACAAGCTCTCTGGTTTTTACTATTTTCAATTCTGCATACAAGAAGCAGAGATTTAATTTAAGGTTAGGTTAAAGTTTTTTTTTCCAATTTAAATTGGACTTGGATATTTGTGATGAATGATCTTTCAACTTCAAATTTTATGTCACGCATTGAAATCAGCCCAAATAATTTTTAAATCGTACAAGGTATATTAAAAAGAAAAACACTGAATAAAGTGTTATATATTTTTCTTTTTAATAAAGTAAGATTGCCATCGGTTGGTTCATAGCGACAAGAGCGAAGGAAACTGTCCCGATGAAAAGATTAATTCTGCTTCAATTAACACACTAATAGAATCAGAATATATATTGGATACTTTTGTTAGGCGCCTATACGAAACAATCTTTTTGTTATGTGTCCTTTATATGCGAAGTTTCGTTAAGCTTTCCTTTAGTTTAGTTCAGTAGATAGTATTAATCATCTAAAGCCGTGTTCAGTGTGCTCACAGATACGACGATTTTTCCAACATGGTTGGAGTGTTTACTTCTCCTGAAAATAGTAGTCGTCGAAAGTTGGTTAATTATTCATAAAAGAAAAAATAAAATTCTGTTGCTGTTTTGATTGCAATAAAAAATGCTTTTTTTGTAATTCCACATTGTTTATTAAAGATCAGGACCAGTTTTGATCATCGTGAGCATAACTGACCGATGGAAATATAAATCTATACAGTGTTATTTAAACGATATTATATAAGTAATTAGGCAACACTTCGTTATAAGTCTTACAAACTTTTGTATAAGTAAACCTATAACCATATATATATATGTTGATCAATTGATAATGCTTACGAAGCCAAAATAAATAAGAATAAATAAATCAAAATATTTTTGTAGTAATTATAAAATAGTGTTTTATTTTTAACATATAATATCTTTAGTTAAGAATAGAAAGTATAGTCTGTAAAGTGTTTTTGGATTATTTTCAAGGTGTTGTTGGTAATAAATGTATTAAATCAAAAGGTGATATTATTTTACTAAAAAGTTGAAAGATGTGCGGTTTAACAGCTACGAATTTGCGGCCATCTTCTTTATAAAAGAATGAAAATCAGGGGCTTATATTCAGGGTGTGCAAGGTGTGCGCCGCACACTCGGAGCATACACCCGCAAAATCTAGAACATAAAGTAATATATTTCAAGTATATTTGTTGTGTGGTAGTATACCGTATTTGAAAAGGCGAGCGTGGTCCCAAGCGCACGACCTGCCTTCGCGTACAAACGCGCAGTCTAGGTACGCGTAGCGTGGAGCGAATATTTTTGTACGCAACTTTAAGGTCGAAAGTCGTCCTCTTTGTTGACAGCTCACACGTCATGTATGAGGTTTCGATTTCTATCACTACTGACGAAAGGGTGTAATCTTTACACGGGTGAGCAATCTTTAGTAAAGCCAGTTCATGTGAACACCATAAGCATTTATATGTAAATTAAATAACATATACTTCCCCATATACTATACCCATTCATATACATTTACATACAATACATAATGTAAATTGATGAGTCATTTTTATGATGTAAAGGGTTGTGTTTATGCGTTGTATTGATTTTTAGGAAAAAAAAAATCAAATCTATGAACAGTCGTCGAGCAGAACTACTCTCAGTCTAATTCTTAGGCATTGTCTCGTCAAATTTATGAAGATAAGAGATCGTTGGGTTATAATGTTTGCCTAACTCACTGCAAAACTTTTGAGAGATTTCACGTAAAAGATCGCAGAGAGTGGGTATTTTCAAGTCTCTATGAAGCAGCGAGTTGAGTTCCATGGCTGTCACAATTGCTTATTTTATACAATCTGAAGAGCCTTCGTGTTCTTGTGATGAACATAAGCCCATATTTATGTAGCGTACACCACGATTGGTTGAATATTTTTTTTATAGAGGAATAGCTTTAGTTTGAGCAATATTCAGATTCCAAGAAGTCTTACTAACTATAAGTCTGAAGATGCCTCTGAAAGAGGCGAAACACGTGTCACAGTTTGTAGCACAATACGTGAAATAATCTAAATTATTTTATTTTATACTAAAATGAACTTCCACAAAGTTACCGTCGAATCCATCGAAAGTATTTAATTCCAAGAATCTTCCGTTTTTAGCTAGCTTTCAATAATAGCTTCGTGACCTTGTAATAGAAGTTAACAAAGGCAGCGTTCATAGGTAGCAAAATTTTTTAAGGTGTTGATAACCTTTGTCGCAGAAGTAAAATAAGTTTCTTAATGGTCACAATTAAGGTATCCAATCCCGGAGCCTTTTTCCAATCGGGATTTCGGGATTGGGATTAGCTCACCGAAGAATTTGAAATCCTCAATTCGCTATACTTTTTCCCCGAATTATCTCCAATCCTCGTTTTTTTTTTTAGCTCAACGAGGAATTTGAAATTCTCGATTTGGTATACTTTTTCGTAAGTTTTCCAATGCATTTGGCGGCTAATTTGAAAAAAAACATTAAAATATATCGAATAAAAATAATAACCAAATATTAATTTTGTTTGCATTAATAATTGAATAAAGAATTGAAACAATCGTATTGTCTCATGAACATTCTACAGTATTTGTTTTCTTTCTTGTATAACGTCACGCCCTCAGACGAGGGTAATATTATTTTGTTTTGTGACAAAAAGAAAAAGGCGCAGTAGGCAGAAAAGAAAAAAAGTGTCACAGAACCAATAAAATATACTCATTATTTATATAATTAAATAAAATCGGAAAAACTTGCCATAATACTATAATAAAGTAATTTTAAAAAAAGTTATGTTTTGTAGATCCCCCTATTTAAGAAAGAATAAAACGATTCTTGTGGCGTAATTTACGAACGAAACAAATACAATACAGTTCTAAATTGACATTCACTTTAGTTATTCGAACATTGTGATTTCAGTCGAAATATGAATTTCAGTTATTAGTTTAAAATTAATTAAATACATGTTATTCTGAGAATACTAAAATGAAATTGCGCAATAATTATATTTGTTTATACTTATGTAATTTCACATGGCTCAGAATTGGTTCACGCAACTTTCCTAAGAGCTTTTAAACACCTCTTTAAGTAGATATGTCTGTTTCAGATCGAGGGCCTCCGCGTGAAGGGATGTTTTGTTTCCACGACTTAGACGATAATAATTAATCCGGCGAAGAGTAGGCCTTGCTAATCTTGTATGACGGCTCTTTCATCCCCAAGTGATCTCAATTGAATGACGTATTGGGGCGTAGGGGTACGCAAACAGACATCATGGAGCGACAATGTGTACCGACACATTCTGTAACAGGGGCGCAGAATCTTCCGAAGAATGTAAAAGTAATTAATTTTTGATGGTTTGGCGATTTACGAGCTGGATCAACTATTCGGATACGATTATGTGCTTCACGGAAGCTTTTGTTAATATAATGTACCAACTCATTGTCATGTAATACAATTACGACATACGTTATATGCTAAGAGTATAATATAACATTCTAAACATAAATTTTGGGACTAAATAATAAATTATTGCTTATAAAACCAATTCCAAACATCTGCTCAAAATTAACAAATATTTTATAAAAAATATATAAGTTAATGATAGTTTTGATCGTTTCAAGTGTAGAATAAATGAATACCTACTCTACTGATTGAATTGTTTTTTTTTTACAAAAATATGAAAATAACAAATTAATAAATTGATTTAATATAACCATTTAATGGTAATTGCCGTTCAGAGAATTAAACTTTTCTTCAAGAAAAAAGTGTAAGCACTTAATTTTTACCACTCGGCCACGACAATTCTTAAAACATTATAAATACGTCTTTATCTGGAATAACTTTCCTCGGAAAAGTATTAATTCCTGGTGAATATAAAGTATAACACTAAATATTAACCCTTAGAACTCGTGTTTTTTAACAATAAAACGGCAGAACTGCCTTTCAACAACCGTTCAATACGTTTGTTGCGAAAGATGCGCAGACAGAGATAGTAAGAGAGAGTGTATAGACTGTGCGTTTAAAATACTCAACAATTTGCTCACAGAATTAGAGAGCACTCGTGTGTGTTTGTGTGTGTGCTGCGTTACAGGAAGACAAACAATCGAAACAAAACAGTTTTGTAATTGTGAAACTATTTTTTGATACTTTTTTATGGTTTGTTTTATTGTCTGTCGTAATATATATAAAAAATATTTTCCACTTTTATAAATTTTTTTGAAAAAATATGTTTTATATAAAAAAAATCTTTTGCACTAATTTCACAGTTATTTATTACAATTAAGACCGGCCTCACTCATCTGGGGCATTTTCAACTGATCACGGAAGATTTCTTATTTTTGTCTCCGTTAAAGTGAAATATATTAGCTATACTTTTGAACTATGTTTATTTACTTATTCCAATCATGTGCAATCCCAAAGTGGAGTATAAGAACGACAAATTAGGCATTTCAAAAAAATTTTTTTACGAGAACTGGTTGTTATCATGTTTCTTTTAAATTATGGAATTGAACTTTAATATGCTATATAATATAATGAACGAAAAAAGTTTAATCGAGTAGTTTTAATTTCAAGACATTAAAACCCTCCAAGGACGAGCGTCACCATATGGTCACACAAAACACCGTTGTCTATTGATCCCACTATTTATACTTTTTCTACCTTAATATCGTTGCTTTCGCTCATATTTGGTTAAGAAGGGTACGGACTACAGTTAGTCATCAGCCGTAGGAACAGGAACGGTCTCCAAAAGCACATGTGATTTTTTGAATTTCCGTTTTTTTTAATTTACTTTTTGAAACTGTCAGATATTTTTTTATAAAAACATAAAATTATTTACAGTTATTTTGCTAATATATTTGTTTTGAAATTATGTTGATCTAAAGAGGTCAAATTGTAAATATTTAAAAAAAAATCACGTTTAGCTATATTTCAACCCCGAATGTTTGCAAACCCATACGGTCACTTTTGTCCTTACTACTGTCCGTACTCAATATAACACGGTAATAAAAGGATGAGCATGACCATATAGTCATGCGGGGTTTCTATACAACGACTTTGCGTTTTTTTTTTTTAAATTTTGGATAGGAATAAAAGTTATCCGTGACTTCAATATGGCTTAGAAAATATTTTTTTTATCGGAAAAAAGCTCTCGTCTCTGGAGGGTTAACTCGGATAAAAATGTATTTCTTTTAACATAAATATCAGTCTTTTATTGCACATTGACAGCCACTTTCTCTATTGCTCTTCAAAGTCAATAATATTTAATACAATGTTGATAATGCTAAGCTTAATCTAAGGAATTATTTGTTCGTCATAACGAGATTGCAAAGTGCCAATTAAGCCAATCACTTGTACCTTGAGGTTTGTTGTCACTGGCTTCTATATTCACGCTGACAACATTAGCAGAGTACGCACGGCTCATCGGTTTTTGTTTTAATTACTGTAAAGTTGTCTAATACGCTTTGTAAATTGATCAATTCAGAATATGCTGATAAGTAAAGAAGATCTCTTACATAAAGCTTTATCTAGTAGGGGATTATGGTTATAGCGATGATAAAAGATTTATCCGTAAATTATCCAGTAAAATGTTTTTGCCAAACAACAAAATTTTCATCGGGAATTTATTGAATTTCCAAATAATTTAAAATATGATTTTTAATCGATGTACCTTTTATTTTATTCGAATAGGGGTGGGCTGGAGGGGGCTCGGAGGAACTCGCGCGAGCCCTTTGCTAAATTTAGCTGAGGCCGACGATCCCCTGAGAAAACATATTCTTAGATCAAATTTGTATATAACTGCAGTTTCTGACTTATATATTATCTACAACAGCTTCAGTATACACAGTAGTTAATTTGTATACTATTTGTATATAAGAAGTGTATTAAGTTAATTTAAACATCACGATAAAATAATAAATTGCATAATTATTTTATTACTAAGTTTCCCTTAATTAGACTTCATTCTCATTTTATTGTTATAAAGGCTAAATAAAAAGTGTGAAATATGCACTTTACATATTTTTCATTCCAACCAAGAGAAACCCAATAGTTTATACTATGTGCTGTAATTGAAACCAAAATTTAATACATAAAGTATTAAACTGAATAATAAAGATTTAAAAAATATTTAGCAAAAATAATGGTAAAGTTTTACACGTAGTACACTTTTAAACGTATACTGTATATTTAAAATGGTTAAAAATAAAAATTAATATTACAAAGATAAAATAAAATCTTAACAGATATTTTGTGAATAAAAAAAGATTTTGGTGTGTTAAAAACCTTAAATGAATCTTGAACGTATATAGGTAACACATTTCTTTTGATATCGGTCTTAAAGCATTTTGTTTTGTAATATGGCAGAGAGACGGTGAAAACATATCAGTCTTTAATATGTCAGAGCCAGTAGCGTTTCATATTAGAGGGTTTACAGCCAAATATTTAAGTTTCCAAAGATATAACGTTATTAAAACTCAAATTAGTAATAAAAGTTTTTTTTAATGAAGCTTATTCCCTACAATCTGACTAAGAAATTAAAAAATAGTTTTATAAATGTAACATTCAAAATCAGTAACCCGTATAACCCGATAAACTTCTAACATCGCTCTCAAAATATAAATGATTAACGTTTATCTGAATGACAATGCTGCAGTATATGAATATTATTTACAGACAGTACGCAGCACCAAAATCAAACTTTAAACATGCGAGTCTTCGTTGCCGACTACTGGAATCCAATTGTTGTGAATTTAATCATAAATTTACGTGTATAAACAAAAACATTATAAAATCAATGTTTTTGTAATCAAAACAAATAATGGAAAAATTAACTCATGCCGTTTAGCAATATTATTATTTGAATTTAATTTAATTATAATTTATGTAAATTTACAAAAGCCATTCGGTATGACAAGTCCAGTTAAAATGTTATTTTCAGTTAAGCGAAAGAAGTTCTCATTATATTTTTATGTTCCGTTATATTGTACTTGAAACACTACTTCATTTTTATAAAAAAATGTGGTAATTTTTTTGTTATTTTTAACTTAAATTAAACATAAATTAATATATTTGTCGAGTAATATAGCCAAACGTAAAAGAAGTGTATACAATTAATGATTACATGTATGAAGTTGGATTTAAAATTGTTACTGATTAAGTTTTAAACATAAATATTTTTTTTTAGAAAACAAATATTATTAAGGTAAGCAATAAATGCCACCTCTGTGGAAAATTATCATTCAAGAGAGAGTTAAAAGACATTTGCTGTGCCAAGAAAGATATGAATTTTGAAGAGAAAACTGAAAGGAAAATGCGACATTTTCCACTCAGCATTCGAGAAATTCTCCGAGATAAAAGAGAAAATACTTTAATGCTATTTTAGTTTTATTTTACACATAAAACAATGAATGAAGCGTGCGTATAGCATTTCAAACTAAAAGCGTTTTTTCGGTATTTTAAATAATTCTAAAATATTAACATGAGTAATAATATAAAAAAACACTTTTTTTCAGTCGGTGAACGATTGGAGATTCACTAACTCACTTTCTTCCTCTTTTTTGATAAGTTTAATAATTTTTTATTAATTGATTTGGCATTTTCTAGACCTAACGATAACTAGAGTAGATAAAAATCATAATTTCAAAATTTTTAGGAAACCAACTTTTTGCGACACTACAATCCACGCAAAATCTCTCCACTCATGGAATCATAAACTGGCAGCATATAATTCCATGATACATAGATTAGTATCAGTGCCAATGAATAATTTTGATTACCAAAATGAACTTAAGACTATCATACACATTGCGATCAATAACGGGTACAAGGCAACGGTGATACAAAATTTACTACATAAAAAACGATTAAAACTATCAAGACAACTTATTTACCCTAACGTTATACAAGAGAACCGCTTCTTTAGATCTATTAACTACCTAGGAAGAATTAGCGAAAAAATCCACAATGAAATTAAACATTCGGTTAACGTAGCATTTAAGGTTAATAATAATTTAGGAATCCAGCTTAAAAACAGTAAAGATAAAATCAACAACCTTGACAGAAGCGGAATATATAAAATGTCCTGTGGATCGTGTAATGCGATCTACATAGGACAGACCGGTAGAAGCATTTCAACACGTGCTAAAGAGCATATAAGATCTTTTAACAATACAAAATCAGACTCACAATTTGCAAACCATTTTTTGACCGAGTCTCATGACATTAACTTAAGTTTAGAGCCAACCGTTTTGCATCTTTGTCATAAGGGTCAAAAATTAAATTTATTAGAGCAACTTGAGATTAATAGGCATAAACAAAACATCTTAAACGAACAAACGATTATTAATCCATCACCGTTGTTAAAACCCCTATTGTAATTAATAATAAATATTAGTATAATTTATCATAATTTACTTTGAAAAAACCCATATTGCTTATTGTTGTTCGAAACAATAAAGCCATAGTTAATAAATTTTATGTAATGTCATTAATAATAAATATCATTTTAATTTTATCCTAATTAATGTTTTAAGAAATAAACCCAGATTGTTAATCGTTCTTTGATAAGTGTAATATTGTAATTATAATTAGGATGTTAGAGCGAATAACTTGATGCATTGTGTATCTCTTCAGAGCCAGTATATATAGCTGAGCAAAATATTAGTTTAAACATAGTTCTGACGATGGCGCAAGCCGAAATAGCTATCAACGAATAAAATTATTAAAAACTGTAGAGCTAAAATACTTTGTTATTTTAATCTGTTTTAATAATTTTATATTCTAGTTGTACATATCTTCTGTGTTTTACTTATGCTCATAGAAATTGTAATTAATATCAGCAATAACTATACCGAGATTGCGCTGAAGCAATTGTATTTTTTAAATATCTTTTTACCGGTTTATGGTATAACCAGCGGTGTGCTGCTATGGGTTCGCAATGGCCGAGTTCTGCCGAGCCAGTAGCTAAAATATTTTTTGTTCGCAGAGCCGGTTCTTAGACGAATAAGACCTGAAAATTTCGAAAATTTTTAGGAAGAGATAAAAAAAACGTCCCACGCTAGTAATTTTGGGAAATCCGCAAATATATGGGTTTTTGAAATTTACATTAATTTTTTTGAAAAATCTCATGACTTCAACCGTCAATCACAGACCCAATTTTTTTTTCAATTCACCAAGGTGCGAACCGGTTGATAAAATTTTTGCAGCACATGACTGGGTATAACAATAAAAATATAACGCCATAATTATTATATGGCTATTGTATCTAACGCTTAATCTGAGAAGATTTTTGTAAAGTCGGACATTCCTGCTCGAATATAATAAAATACTTTTAATACCGGTATTAAATGTTATTATCAAAATAATAATATTGTGTAAATCTTACGGTACTGCGATTTCAATTTGGCTACTATTATTATTTTCAGTCATTTTTATCTATCTCTATAATAGCTGTATTAATTAATATTTATAAATCCGGTATTTTAAATAAAAAATAATGATGTTAAAGCATTCATCCAGTGTTGTTATCCTCAGTCATAAGGATTTTTTTAATTTAAAAAAAGTCGGAAATCATAAAAACTTAATGTTTTATAAAACAATTCCGATAAAAAAATTGATGGCACTTTGAACATAAAAGATTAGATTTTTATTTTCCCTGCTCTACAATTTTGGCAATAAATTATTTAAGATTTAAGCTTTTTGATGATTCTCTATTAATATTTAAACATATTTTTTTAGACAATTTTTTTTTATTTTTTTCTCGTCAAAGCATGGCCTTTCCAAAAACTGTACTGAGTAATCAAATAAGATGCAATTCCACAATTCCGTTTTAAGTACTATTATTGCCTCTCGTTAACAAAGTGTCGTCTGAACATAATCCGTAGATTTGTGGGCCGAAAAAAGTATTGGCTCAACTATTCCGGGGTTTAGCAACCGTCAATGCCGGCTGTAAATCATTGAGCTTACAACGAGTTTCAGAGAAGATTAAACTGTGAGTTAATCTATCCGACAATGTGGCGATATTTAAAGCTTATACACATTATAGTACTAAGTTCGGATACAATTAGTTATGATTATTTATTTATATTTATAAGTATGAGACATAATTTATAATTCTTACAACCATATCGTTACCAATGGTTTTAAATATAGCATCCAAAACCACCACCCACTTAACATTAAATAACTGTTATACCTAGCTTACTATGTAACGTGGTATCATTAACCTGATCTGTGCCGTGCGGTATTAATATGGCCGTACACGGAGGGCCGCGGTTTTCTTTCAAAAAATAAATCCTAATAAATATATATTTTTGGACATATCCTAATAGTATATCATATAGACTTACCATAAAAATACACGATGCGCCATTTCCGCTGACATTTATCCAAAAATGTCCGAAATAAATGATCCACAAAACCTCAGGGTTGTCACAAAATTCACACGGAAAATCGTATCACGGTCGTATATCAAAAGTAGTTCTATCATATCAAAATTGTATCTTAAATATATATATAAAATACGGCGAACAGTTTAAAACAAATTAATAGTCTTCTAACGTGTGGTATGCCTCAAAACAAGGTTCTATGCAGAGAGCCACTTTACATTGTTTGCACTTATACCTAGATGTACTTTGTTGTCCTTCCATTCTCAGGCGTTAAAATAGTATATGTAAAAAATCAAATATCCAGGAAACGTAAGTTGAAAAAGATATATAAACAATCGTCAAAAAAGTTACGACACAGGAAAATCTTATAAAATAAACAGACACTCACAAACAACGCAGGTTATAAAGTTTTAAAACACAAAAAATCATTTGGTAAATAACGAAAAAAGACGTAAATTTAAAAATAAACTGTTAATGTATCTAGTTATAAAACTGTTGTAAATGAAATACTTAACAAAAACGATATTCTGGCCCACAAAACCAACTAAGATGTGTCAAACATGAAAACACACATAACTGACCATTTTTCCAGGATCATTGTTACTTGCAGTGAGTATTCAGAATAGAAATAATTCCCCGTTTATAAATATAATACTGGACAAACATAACGTAAGAATAAATGGGAAGTCCCGGTATTTCATTAGTCACTAATAATATGTATGGCGTAACCCTATATAGTAGCGCCGCATATCAACAACACACGAAAACTTTTGTCGATGTCAAAAAATCGATGTATTACAGATTAAAATTCAATATCCTTCGAGTTCAAGTATTACAACACAATCTCAAAAGATGTCACTATATGCGAGTTAAATTTAATTGTTTAAGAGAGGTACTGGTGACTTGTAAATTAAGTACAAAGGAGAGCGTAATATTACGCGCATTTTGTATGGACGGCCCCTTGAACACGGACTTGTAGCGCGTAAATATACGCTCTGGGCAGAGATCAGGTTAAGTTTGAGACTAGTTTGCAATGCAATCAAAGTATTAAAATAGTATGTGGGATTACGTCAAAAATTTTAGTTTAGCTGCTGTATACATACTTCAATTCAACTTTAACGATAACACAATCCATATTTACCACCAGTGATTTCCCCCTCACGTAATCATTTTCTCGACATTTTTAATTTTTCAAATTCTTATTTTGCTCTGCAAAACTTTTGATTTTAATGCTGAAAGACGCTTCATAATATTTTTTTAAATCATGATTTCTCGAAAAAGTAATAATATTAAAAAAAAAATCAGAACTAAGATTAGACCTAAAAGATCAGTTTCTGTTCGAAGGCGTTGTTATTTGTGTTATCTATCCCTTCCACTTTTCCAAACCTAAAATAAACAGGGAAAAGCGAGAACGATTAGTTAATCACAAGTCCTGTACTAGCCCTATCTTTCTATTATTACTTTTTTAAGCAAAATGAGATTGAGCAACTGACTAACAAGCAGTTGCCGTAAAAAACTTCTTTTGAAATACCTCCATTTTGAAGTCATATCCTCCAAATTGAAAACGGACATGAATTAAATTGAGACTAGTGGAGAATCTTTCCTAGATTTATCGTTTTTGTTAACATGTGAGATTCCACTCTGAATAAAAAGATTTTTTACTGCCGATTGAATAAACAAACCAATTAAAATAATATAAGTTATATTATAGAACAAAATAAAATAAAAGTGTCTAGAACTATAAGAATACAGTTAGTATAATAAAGCTTATAAAGTAAACTGTAGTTCAAATCTTCTTTGGCATTATACGTGTGTGACGTGAAATGTTAGTGGTTATCATTTTCCCATCAAGGGTTTTGTTTGCTATCTCCAATCTTGGGTGTAGAAGAAAAAAAAGTTGAGAACCTTCTTCGGACTGTTGTAAATGTCTTGTGATAGAAGTATTCAACTCCGGGGACAGGAAATATCGAAACAAATTTATTAAGATATAATTTATTCTATTCTCAACGGATGGAGAATTAATTTCATTGCGTTTTGGCAACGCTCATAGCGTTAATAAAATATTGATAGTATTTACCAAAATACTCGTTTCAGACAGATTAAACAAACATTATTTTTGCAGTAGATGTGAGAATCAACAAACAGGGGAAAACTTCGATGCCGATGCCCAACTTCCCAGAAATTGCTAGATAAATGAATATAATTATACTAAAAAACCTTCAATCCTTAAAACTGAAGCTGCTTTTAACACCCAGTTGTAGAAAAATATTTAACGATTCAATTGTAATAAGCCTTGCTCTTTAATCATTATTGCTGGTATAAAAATGTGATATAAATATTAATGAAAAAAAAAATGATGTTTGGTGATCAATAGTATTAACGATATTTTTTCGAGTTTTTCAATGTTATATATTTATGAGGTTAAGAAGTATTATAAAGTGAATTAAACTTTTGCTCTGTCATAGTTTAATTAACTATATTTTATCCGTATGAAAACAGAACAAAAATATATACGACTACTTAAAGTAGTAAATGTAAACATCGTTTTTTAGAATTGTCATAGAACTTCACTGGATTGTTTTATTAAGAAAAAATGTTGACTTACTATTAATATAAAAGAGCAGACTGACAAGTTTCTTATTATTTCCAAAATAATAAAAAAAATTGACGATGGACATGTTATGGACACGGGGAGCCGGTAAATTGCTCAAATGCAATTGCTCGAATGCAATTCCTCGAATGGAAATTGTTCGAATAACAAGTTCCTCGAATAACCAATTCCTCGAACGTCAAACGTCGATTTTTTTTATAAAAGTTTTATAAAAGCTTAAACATTAATTACTCATTCTTTAAAAAAATATTTTTGCAAGACGGGAAATAAAAACTATAGATCAAAAAAAAAGTCATAATAATAATAAAAAAAAATCGGTCACTAGGCCACACATCCAAATGTAAATAATAATAAAAATGTAAATAGTATTTTTTTTATCCTAACTTTTTTTGTTTTAAGATTTTTCACGACTTTTCCTACGAATTTCATTTTAATCTTGTGCGACACTTGCTTAGAGAGTGAAATATAAAAAATAATTTTCGTAAGTATTTATTTTAACCGTGTTCGCTCCAAATGCGGATCATATGACCTCTTTATGGAGTTTATCTCAACAGAAGTGTTTCTACGAGAACTGTTTGTTAATTAGCTACTCAAACTGTTTCTATATTTTTCCAGAACACATAAAAAACTAGGGCTAAAACAGAAGATACGGTTAGCTTATCAATATTGCTACGCTCAATTTTTAGTAAGAATAGGTGAGAGGGTTTCAAGAAATTACATATATGTGTGCCTTTAAACAGAAATCCATAAATAGTTTGAAAAATAATTGATTAAAAAGTGTACGTATTAAGATTCAAGCCCGTGACCTCCGAAAACAAAACCAAAAAGTTTATTTGACCAACTGGATGAACCCCGTCATCTGCCGAATGATTTAGAATGTCGAAGGAGCCATATCTTCGAGGAGGGAGCAGATATGGTAAAAAGTATTATTTACAGAACACAAAGTTACTTAAAATAGGAAAACGTTGAAATTCTTTTTGTTTATTTTATAAAGTTGAAAATATCTGACCATCCTCCACCCTGTTTCCTCAGGGAGGTGGAAAAGAAGTTAAATCCTTAGAAATTTTCAGTAAAATACAAACATTGAGATGGAAGAACAGAACGTTAGACCGTTTCCTAGACGAGGGTATGGCGTATGTAATAAATTCAAGGGACAAACGGAATGTCACAGTCTCACCTGTAATTAATGGCAGCAACTAACCTCTAATGAATCTCTGATTCTGATAAAAAGGATTTATTGGAAATGGTCATTTTGAATGTGCGAGAGTTTTGGATTTCTGTTGAGTTAGGTACGAATTTAATTAGACAAAAGTTTATTTTTTTTCCTGATAGTTTCCGCAAAAAAAGTTTTAATTATAATTAAACATTTTAATTTGATTTAATTGTTTTTTTTGAAGCAAAATCATACAGCGATTTTTAAAACATAATTAAAAGCATTGCCATTTTGCCAGATACTAAAAATCGTAGTACCACGGATAAAAAATATTCTAAATATGCGGCATAATATTTTGAGAATTTATTAGCATGAACAAATATTGTATTCATTTAGAAGTCTTTTAAAATCAAAGATAAAACATATTAACATTGTAGGTATGTAATATAAAATTTCAGAAAAAAAATAAAAAAAATGTGTCATATAAACTATAATATATTTGTGAAAATTCTATTCTTTCATAAAATTTTATTAGCCAGATATTTTCGTTAGAGAGAGTTTTAAAAATTATTTGTATTGAAAAATATTTCAAAAATATTTACCGTGATATCGTCAGTGGCAGTACCTATATTTTGTAAAGGTTACAAATATAAAAAAGTATCAATTAATGAATGTTGTTAGCCATTTTTTTTATGGAAGACTTAAACATTAAAATTTGTGAATAAAAGTTTCACAATAAAATACAATCTTAGTTTTTTACTACCAAATATGTAAGTATGTAAGACAAAACGGAAGTAAATAAATAAAATCAATCCACATATAACTTTATATGGTGTTTCATGTTTTGATAAGAGGATAAATTGTTAAAAATCAAATAAACAGGCTAAATACTATTTTTTTCCACATGCAATTTTATATTTTGTAATCTTATATACAGAATAGTAAACATTAATTATTTATATTATCTGACACCAATTGACAGGTAATGCTAAAATTACTTCTCGGATGGATTATAATTTTTACTCTACCCGAGATAGATAAAAATGAAAAAATATGTGAATTTAAAAAAAAGCCAACGTGAACGATGTGGAAAGTTTAGTCAAAAATATTATTAGTATGATTGATAAAATAATATAAAACTGCAAATACGACGCTTGAGAGTGCTGAAAAGTTTTTCACTCTCATAGAAGTCTGAATTTCATAAATTTTAAAAGCTTACGCGTTAAGCAAAGTGTGATTGGGGTAGGAAAGAGCTTTGGAGAATTTATTACATCTAATTTTATGTCAGAAGTTTTCCTTGATTAGATTATACTTACATGTAAGACTTGGGAAAGTGGGTCAGCAGATTGGTAAAACAGATATTCTGTTTCACTGCCTGATAAACTGTCTTACTGTAATAATTGTCAACATCGTTCGTAAAAGCTCGCCAAACTTTTGCTTGTCTGTATATTTTTTTCATATTAAATGAAGATTGCCACAGAAAATGCTGTTGTTTTATCTAAGTACAGTAGTTAAATACCAATGCTGACGTGATGGCGTCAGGAGAAGAACGAGGAAATCTCAACTTAATTTGTGCCACCAGGCTAGTGAGACTATTTATGTGAATTAAGAGGTATGCCACCAAGTGATGAGAATTAACAAAACGATCGTTTGTTATAGCGTTGAATTTGACCCGAGGAAACGATGATTATACACAACACGAAGAAATAATAATTATATAGCTACTGAACGCATTATTCTCTTTGTATAACACTTTCGAATTGCGTTGTAAGTGTAGTTAGCTAAGTTATTTGTTTGACATATTATTTCTATGCCTCGTTAAATTAAACGAAATAGATATGTCAGCAAACTGTACTAGTAATATACTTCATAAATAATAATCACTACCTAATAACGTAATTACTCATTTTTGTATAGTTTTTTGCAATAAGTAATACATCAATAATTATCATATATTTTTGGACTAAATTGATAACTAATTTTGAATTTCAATTTGATGGAAACATTTTGAAAAAACAAGAAAAATGTTTTAAAATCTCAGTGGTGTTAAAGGACGAGTTGTGTAATTGTTACGCGCTTTTAAAATATCGTGTCGTTTCAAACAAACACATAAATTGTTAAAGTCGTCGCATTTTGACTGATTAAGCAAATGTGAATTACTGCATTTATAATGGTATATGAGTGTGCGCGAGAGAATGCTTAGCGGATGTTGACAGGTGGCTCTGTCATCTGGTGAATAAAATTACTAGTTTGATTATTGTAACGAAAGCAATAAACTTTATTTAATTAATACATAAAATGCTCAATCGAGTGTGTTTTAGCAACATTTTAGGCACCTTAACAGATCGGGGATTATGTATAAACAAAAAATTCTACAAACGTAATCATTTTTTAAAAAATGTTTTTTCTAATGAATTCGACGAATGTAATATTTTTTCAATGAAATAATGTAAAACTCAACACTAAGTGTAGATCTGTCAGATTGACAATAAAATAAAATGTGGTAGACCTTACGGAATAACACACACACGCGAAATTATGAATCACGTAGAGTACGGATTTATTTATTACAAAATATAAAGAGAAAGTCAGTGATGTATGACGCGGTTGACATGTCGTGGATGTATGGAAAAATACTATACTATGTTATATAATTCACAAGTGAATAGGTTAGCGCTTTGGTCACAAGCCCAGCATATATTTTTGACAGTTTGCCCACTGATAAATGCGACCCATAATTTTACCCCCCTGTCTTCCCCGGCTATATTTTACGCGAGATTTTTGCGGCCCTGTGGCAAAGTTGTGTCTGACAACATCCCGTTGCATGATATTTTTTCAATTAATTAATGCTGTAGATCATTTTTTTTTTATTGAATTAACTAAGGTTATTGTATGAAATATTTTTAACCTTATGCGATTGTACGAGTCAAAAAGATTCGTATTTTTATTTTGAAATCAATCAAAGTTTCAAATAACGTGTAAATCTAAAAAAATCAACATATACTGATAACTGATGAAAAAAAGTCTAAATTCGTCAAGTTTAGGCATATCGCTTATCCATGTAACGTTAAATTATGACTTTATAATGGCACTGACAATTTCACCACGACAGTATTCTTGGGTATATGGAAGTTAAATATCACAGTGGAAAAGTAAATAGGACTATCAATCGGAATTTGTTCAAGTCTCCTTCCAATTGAAAGCATAAAGATTATGACAGTCTATGTGGTGATCACGTAGAGGAGCATGTAAATTTAAACATGGCTACAGATACAACAGATGATTTCCATTTTGTGATCAAGTTTTCTTTTCATGAACCACTATAAAGTCATCTAATAGTAATATACAAGTCAAATACCCAGATTGACTTGGATAAGCAATATCAACTTAGAAGGCAAGAGACTTACATATGTACTTACACAAATATAAGCACTTGCTTGCAGCTGCTGTGCTCAGAAACGGGCAGCTGTATGGAGTCATGTCCAGTGATCCCGTTGGGATGGTAGCGGAAAACTAGTCATTTTAAATCTTGAGTGGCATTTCAATGTGTTTATGACGTATGTTGTTTGAGTGTATCTATTTGATGTGACTTGTAACCATTTTCGATTTTTTAATTTGAATCAAATGAAATTTTCCACTCGATCCTTAGAGTCGAAGAACACATTTAAAGTACAAAAAAGCTTTTAAAATTAGTAATAAATGTGGAATTAAATTATTTGTGAAATTTTATTTATATTTTTGGTTGTTATGTAAGCGACCAACGTCAACAAAGTTTGCGTTATTGTGATGCATCCGTTGAAAAAGTCTCGTCTACCACTGTCTTAGTGCTCCAGCCCTGTTGCTTTGTTATATTATAATGAATCCCGAAATCACTAAGACGATTCCAGGATAGGAGGATCGCCAAATTGGTTGAAATACCAGGATTGGAAGCCCTAGCTGCTTGGTTCCTTGATCCTGTAAGAAAACAGTACTGAGCAGCTGGAAGTAAAGCTACAATTGTTCTTTATTTCAGTTTAGTACTGATAAATATACAAATAATTATCTTTATAATGTAAAAATAACACTTAAAAATTTGGAAAATATTTCAATAAAATTTGTGATATGTATATAACATAGTGTATTGATAATAATGTGTGTACATTTCATATTGATTATGCTAAAATTACTTCACAAATGTACCACACATATAAAATATTTGATTAGAACGAAAAAAATGAAGACCGATTCCTGCCTAGTACACACGTGTGATTCTAGTATACTTCTACGATGCCTAAATTAACCCAGTATAAATAAAAGTTAAATAACTTTGTAAATATATGTTTGTGTACATAGACGATTGTTAAATAATTAAATGATTAATGGTAAAAAATAAAAAAAATAATTTCAAAATAACGAATAACAAACATAAAAATAATAATCACATAAACTCTTAATGAAAATAAATTTTGAGGTAAAGATTGTATCGACATATTATAAAAAAATATTTACGGAAAAACAACCATATTAATATTTGATAACGTTATTTACTATAAATATAATGGTTTGAAATTCCGGAAAAATTTTTAGTCACCACGATATCGTAGCTAACTATCTTTGTTTGCCATCTGCTCTAAATAGTCATTTTATCACATGGTAGACTTGAATAAAAAACGTGAATAGTAGAAAACTAGGTTAGGTTATATGTTATGGACATGCCTTACTAAATCAATGTATCTGATAAATTAATTGTAGATTTGTATAAACAAAGACAAGTCTTATGTAAATTCTTCTTTCCTTGATCATTTTATAGATAGCTAAGAAAATTAACTTGCTACACATATCAACTATAATAACATAAGAAACATGATTTAGTTTATTTTTTTGGTAAATGCTTTCATTCATCAATTATATACATTCAAATTATAACACACACGAATAATACATGACAGTATTAACTTAATTGAAAACCAAATAAAAAATGCAAATAATTATTGGGTTTTTATTTCAAAGTCATATATTTCTATATTTATAAATGAAGCGTGAAGTAATAACACAGTGCTTCATAATACTTAATTAATCTTCAGGAAAAGAGATAGTTTTAATTTAACACAAGAGAACGGAAATGCAGTAAACATATTTATAATATTCCATATATTATTTGGACAAAGCGAGGGATGAAGATAAAAAAGTTAAGTGTACCTTTTTTATGAAAAAAAATTACGTCCAGTTAGACAGCATAATTATGTAAGGAAATTAGAGAATATTTTTATGTACAGACTAAGTGAAAATAACAATATGGAAATATAAAATGGCGTAGATATAAAATTGCGTTCGGAAACGCGATGATCATTCGGCGGCAAAGTTGGTCAAAGCGTGAAAAAATACATTCTTCATGTTGAAATGTAACCGAGGCTTTTCCAAAATCGACCGGAGTCTGTGCCTAGTTGACAAATGTTTTGACTCGCTGAAACACGAAGTTTCATATTCAGTGGCGGCTCCAGTACCATTTCGTTGGCAGGGACAACAGTAAAACACAGTTATCCCATGTTGTAACAAGATTATTTTGAGTTTAAATTTATTTGAAGTTGTTTCTGGCTCTATTTTATTTAATCCTTGATTAAAAAAATAAGCTGGTTTTTCAATAGTTTCATAAAATTGTATGTGCTTGTTTCGATATTTTAATTAGTAAACGTTTTTTTTTGTTTTGTTATCGGTTGGTCTTTATAAATTTGATCTTATTTATTGGTTCCTATAAAATCAAAACTAAGGTATGAATGTATACAAAAATAAGAGAGTAAGCAATTGACTGATAATCAATCGTTTCCAAAAAAAATAGTTTCCTAGTCTGAATAGAGTCTGATAAATTATATACTACAACCTCAAACTACAAAGAACTAAATTTTATGAGTATTATTTATTAGGCTTGTTGACTAAATAATTATATAAATTGTGTGATGAAAATGAATTTTAACTTTATTTAAAAATAATAAATATCATTTGACGAATCGAAAGATACATTGTGAAATAAATACATTATTTTCATAGATCTATTAACAAATTATATTATAATGCATCCCATGTTGTTGAGCCACCCCTGTCCCTATAAGTTATATGTACGTTTATATATTTTGTTTGGCCCTGAAAAGTCAACAGACTTTTCCATATCGTGCTAACCTTGACTGGGTGACATATACACCAGGCACTAGGTTTACGAACAAATTGTGACATCGATATCCGTAGACAGTTAATTGCTTTGGATAAAGCTCAGTCGGTGTATATTTGCATTAGCATTAATGTTCATTGGATCGGAATAAAAATTGTCCAGCATATAGTTTAAATTAAAACTATCATAGTTAGCTGGTCGCATTAGCTCACCTCATTGTGATAAAGCATTGTAAGGCCAACCCCATAGTTTATAAATAGTGTAAAATTTTTGGAGTAATAATTGTATAATCTGTAATGAAAATATTGATACAAAATTGAATCTCTAAATTTACTCAGCACATGAAAAATACCTACAGACCAGTAAATTAAACTAAAGTAATTTTAGTGTTCTGAGCTAGGGCACCGAGTCTCGAGAACTCAAACGATTAAGCGATCCCGTACTCCCGTCTTAATACCAATTCCGGAATTTAGGGATTGACTATAACATGTAAATAAACATGTTTAAAATCTTAATTCTTCCTGATTTACAACCAAGTATTTTATTATATTTTTTGCGACAGTGTACCAAAAGAATGCATGATTGTCTGTGATAATATCATTCCTTCCCATACAATCTCACACCTAATCACCCACCGTAACGATATTTTAAGCAATGTTCATATGTACAGAAATTTTGTTGAAATGACAAAACCAAAAAATAATTTGAAAAAAATATACCTTTATATGATATACAAAAATATGATAGCTGATGATGATGACATGTAAAAGCGCATGAAAAAATATAAAAAAAAAACTAAAGGTATAAGGCCTTATAAAACTTTTACGCGATATTTGGGTAGACATAAATTTTAATCATATATTATTTGCGTAAGTTCGCATAGGAAAAAGCTTTTTAAAGCTGTAACCATTTTTATATTAGGGTAAATTTTATTTAACATAGTAAAAAAGTGCCTATCCAAAATCTAAACTATCATGTCAATTTGTTTTATGATGCAGAGCAACAGCAAATACAATTCAAGTGTCGTGAACGATAAAATGAAAAAGGAATAAAAGGAATATGTAAACAAAGAAGTGCACGAAAACAAGTAGTTACATATATGTATTTGCTACGTAGATTACATAAAGTTAAAGTGTATTTTTTTTGTCTCATATGTACATTTTTTCCTAATTGTAATGACGATAGTAATAATGATTATTTAACAGATTCTGTATCTTAAAAGTAAACAAATCTGATATTATTTGCAATCTATCCTTATTGGAAAGACATTATAATGTATCAGTTAAGCATTGAATGCTGGTTTACAAAAAGCCTGTTCTTTTCTAAAAGATAAAATATTCATCTTAGGTGCCTTATGCGACGAATATTTTTATAATAATATACTAACTCAGCATCTCAACATATAAGTCGTTTTACTAGAGTTGGTTGTAAATCAAATGGCTATAAGATTAAACTTGTAGTTAACTTAACGCTTTCAGTACGCACCATTTTAATGATATGCTTAAGATGAATGAATGGATTGCAAGACCGGTACTCTCAAAACCGGATTCTTGGTATTGACAGCATTTTTTCTGTACTATCGAAATACTATAGACAAATTAAGTATATAAATTAGCCAAAAACGCGAATATAAATGTATAAAAACCTTTACACATTTTAATAAAATTGTTCGCGATGAATTGAAATATTTTAAGACTGCTAAGAGTTGTATCAATGTAGACAGATTTCGGAATTGATGAGTCTTTCAATGATGTGTACTTATTATAAAAAAACGTAGGTTACTAATTAAAATTACTCATTTATGACAAAAGAATATCGAAATACCGATTTTTTTTTTACTCGCGTGGTATTTAGAGCCTAGTTGGCAGTATTTATTTCTTTATTTAAACTTTTTTTAACACATCATACCTGCTATACCAGTTTTTAATATGAAATCTCATTATAATAATATTGATGTTTTCGTTCGGTATTGAAATCCATAAAAGAAAGAGTTGTCTAGCAGTAATATTATGCCCTTAAATACAAATTAATTAATTTTATAATAAATCTATCTACAAACAGATCTTTTCAGGGATTATAAATTTTAACTCTCGAGCATTAACCATCCGGAACCAGTGTATCAATAAATACTACAACGCAGTGATTTTTATTACCTTGAAAACATCGGTGTCTTATACAATATGGTATGATCGCATTGAATGCACCGTTACAAAAATACTTACAACTAAAATAAGTAATGATGAAATAAAATGAAATACGCAAATTACCTAATCTCCCTGAAAAATAAATAAATTTAAAGCTAAAGTGATATGCATATATTGTTGAGGCATATTTCACACATTGTTATGAGAAGTCTAACCAAACTGAAGGGTTGTGAAAACATCGTAAAATTTAACGAGTAGGCAAATGTGGCCACGCGGGTATTCTATCATGATGTTATTTTTTATATACACTACCGTTAAAAGCGTGTCATCGTGTATTGGTATCTAAAATAAGTGGTGCAGCTTTCCGTTTTGAGAAAGGACGTTGTAAACAATATGAATATGTGAACAAAGAATAAAATACATAATACGTACGTAAATTATGCACACGTTAGCAATAAACAGTGGTAGAGGAAATAAGAGAACTAATGTGATAAATGCTAAGGTCGTTATTCAAGTCCAATTAAACATACCCAAATAATGTTATGTAATATAAAATAAGACTGACTTTTTTTCAAGTATGTGGAATCCAACTGTGTGGCAAATAGATTCTGGGTAGATTATTGGAGGAGAAAATGATTTTTCTATAACTGGTAATATACATTACATCGCTTAGTTTCTTCTTTAACGGAGAATGTATTCACTGTCAATACTTGGTGGAAAGGCATTATATTAATAAAAACACAATAATCCTTTGTACTTCATTCCACTTTATTTAATATGTCAGGACCGGTTTCGCCCATAGTTGACAATGCTCGCAATGAGCGAAACCGGTCCTGACATATTAAATAAAGTGGAATGAAGTACAAAAGATTATTGTGTTTTTATTAAGGAGAATGTATTGATGGAAAAATGGCGGTAAAACATGATCAGTATTCAGTCCCGCGCGCAAAGGTCGCCGCACCTAAAAAATAAATTTAATCAATCATGATTAATGCAGGCTATAATAACCATCAATTATATTTGCAGCCGGTTGCTTGGTCGAGTGGTCATCGTAGTTGGATTCGGTTAAGGAGGGCACAGGCTGAATTCCCGGACCGCACACTTTTAATTAATTGATTTTTTAATCGATTTATGAATTTCTGCCCGAAGGGATGGATGTATGTGATGCAGTGGCGGCCGGTCAATGTGGCATTGGATTAATGTACCCCTTGTATGTGCAGGGGCGGTTGTATTTCATGAACATTTATACCATTCATACATTTTAAATTCTTCGTCTATAATAAATTTTGTTTTATTTTATTTAATTTAAAATGAGGGAATGGTATAAATGTTATGTTTGAATATTATTTCATGAAATATAACCACCCCCGCATATACAAGTGGTGCATTGATCCAATGCCACACTGACCGGCAGCCACTGATGTGATGTCTTGAATTTCCGCCTCCCACTTAATGTTTTCTTAAAACGGGAGTAGCGAGAGAAATCAACTAACAACTTATCCTGTCCTAGACTAATCCTTGTATTTCTATTCTCTTTGAAAAATCTCATCATTAGGAGCGTACATGAAAAATAAATATATTTTTAAGCTATTATAAAATATAATATTCGTGTTATTTTATTAAAATAACACATTTAACTATCCCATTTCGATCAGAAAATTCAATTAACAAACTTACCTCTACATGATATACAATTGATCAAAAATCTATCTATGTAACCGTGTTGGTTATCTTAAAATAAAATTTGAAACAACATTTTTCAATTTATTTTCCAGGACTGGTCATCATTTATGTTTGACTTACATATATGTAAACCATCAGAACATTATACATATTTACTAGAATAACTCTAGTGCAAAGTAATGATTTCTCCAATCGATACGATGAAAAGATTGATAATTTAATTATGAATCTATTATTTATTATAGATTATTAGTTAATTCAATTGGTATCTTTTTTCATAAGATATAATTATTCTCGTTTATTCAACATTACATCGTGTGAAATACGAAACATCATTACTAGCAATCACGTACAGGCAATGTCAGTCTGAGTAGTTCTCAAGATGAAGGTATAAGTGTGCCGTTGTTTCATAAAAGCAATGCCATGATTATAATTAACAACCCAATCATCTGTAAACCACTCCTGTCTATTCAAAAGTAATCAAGTCTCTCAGAGTATTAAACTAACCAAAATATTAATTACATATTGCATGTATCATAAACGGTTCACTTGCTAGGCTCTAGTAACGCAGTGACCCATATAATAGATTGCTATCCAGTAACGTAGTTATTACAACAAGCTATCATGATGAGGATGACTATTTTTACGGTTTTTATAACGATCAAGTCCGGTTTCGGATGCTGATGAAAATGTTCGTGATAAGCAAAGCTGGCAAAATAAATAATAGCGAGATATGAAGAAAGTGTTATATATTTTTTTAATGGAATGCCTTTCCATCAAGTATTGACAGAAAACATCTTAAAAGTTAATTTAAGATTTCGACTGAAGGTGCTTGGTGGAATTTCAACATTAAATTTGAATCGTTCAAACTATGTAAATTCTCACAAATTTTGTCACTAACGACCCGGGTTTCGCCTTTCAGCATCTTCAGGCGTTCAAGTGCACGGATGAACTTAAACTGACTTCATGTTCATCCGTGCACTTGAACGCCTGAAGATGCCAAAAGGCAAAATCTGTGAGAATGTACATAGTTTAAGCGATTCAAATTTAATCTTAAAAATTGTTTAAAAATGTGAATCCTTTTTATTTAATTTCGGTTTATTAAAAGCTTTTGGAAACTTATCGAATTTTTTTTTTTTACAAATTCATATTGTACAAATGTATAATATATATATATATTAAACATTGCAACTTTTCGAAAGTAACGAAAAGAAATTACATAATTTCCAGTGCTACGCAGTTCTCTTGATTGAAAATACAATTATGACATTAAAAAAATGCAATGTCACAGTTATCCAAGCTTCATTTAATTAAATAATATGTACCGTCACTGCGAAATTGCAATATCGGGCCAATATTTCCGTTATATTAATTTTGAAGGAAAGTTTGGTTATGACAGACATTATGTGTACAATGTATGTAGCATGCACTGCATTTTGTGGTACATCGACTGGAAAAGGTTATATTTCACGGTGAGATACGTAAAGCGGACCGCTTATTGTCAGGGAAGTTACAACAAAAGTTTTGACTAATTATTTACAAAATGGTTAATCAGTGTCCAAAGGTAAATTAATTTTGTACTCTTCGTTCACTGCCGACAGTTAAAATATTTTTAAATAATACCCTTATAGGCTTCATGCACACTTAAATATCAGAAGTTAAACAAAGATTTTTTCAAATGTTAGCAGCATATTTATTATTTATACCAAAAAAATAACTATTTTTTTATAACAGATATGAATGTTGTTTGAAATTTTCAATCCATACAAGTATGTGGAAAACTGAAAACAACTTCGCATGAATTAATAAATGAACTATAGCCCGATTTGGAGTGTGCTCAAATCGATTTACTTACAAGTAGTCTTCTAACATTATATGTCGTAAAATATTCAGTCATATCCCCCAAATTATGCGTGAATATGTGCACTTAAATTTTTTGCATTCTATGAAAGTGTCTGTTCGTTTCTATGCATTAAAAAATGTAATAATTTTAAAATTCAAAGTAGAATTTAAAAAATATATGTTATGGCTCCAAACCAGCTGAAGTCCAATTTAAGAGTTGTTAACATAGTGGAAGAAATCGAAATCTCTGATATTGGTTATCATTAAATAAAATATTAATATTTTTACGATAGGATCGCAGACTAGGAAGAATAAGTGCCTTTAAAATGGTTTTTGCATAATTTCTCCGTGACGTAGTACTGTTCTCCAGAGTCTAATTTTGAAATGCTCCTTTGTTGCAAGTGTACTCACTCGCTCAGTGAATGTTAACATTTTACACTAGTTTTTTTCAAGAGTGTAATTAAAGCTACTCTTTATCCAACTTTCAAGTATCCTCTATGGAATTAGTGAAAGTAATGTGGTTTCAACTTGGTTGACTTCTAACTATCAATCATGATAAATGTTCACCACAGTGAGCTTGACTTGTGGATTCCGCCTGAAATTCTAACAGTAGCAGTAATGGGTTTTTATTAAGTATATTAATTAATTTAAAGATTTAGATTTATGTCTTTTTCATTTATTATGTATCTACATATTTTTTATTCGTGCTTATAAATAGCGATATTTTTAATGAAAGTAGCACTTTCTATTATATTTCAATATAAAACACAAACGACTCTTCAACTTGCAATTATCAACACTAAAAAAATTGTTTTAATGCTGTTTAGTATTCATAATTTGTATTATTTAAAAATATCCCTAATGATAGTGAGAAGTGATTTGGATAATCAAGAAAACTAAGAGAACTTAATAAAAATAATAAAACATTTTTAGTACTTTTTCCACATAAAATTTATTATATCAGGACCGGTTTCGCTCATGATGAGCATTGTCAACTGATAAGAAAAAAAATAAAACAGTGATATTTATACAAAAGTTAAGTGATAAAAACAAGGTATGACAAACATATGAGGGTTTTATTATTTTATTATAATGCTATTCCACCAAGTATTGACAGTGAACACCTTATAAGAGAACTTGCTGAAATAATGACTGATAAATAATTAAACTCACTTTGGTTATAAATATCCAAAGTTCATTACACAAAAAAGCATGAGTCTCTTATCCAGACAATAATTCAATGTTTTCATATACGCACACGAACGCAAACATTTATATTTTTTGTACAATGCTCGTGTTTTAAAGGTTTAACACCTTCCCTTTCGCGATATCTATATACGTGGTAAGTTTTGGAAGTTGTAAAGTCTTCTAGAGAAAATTTATAATTTGCAAGAATGTAGGTCGGCGAGGTGAAGTATATTAACTTTATAAAGATATTCCTCGGATGATTTTAACATCTCGGTTGAATTTTGAATCATTATTATGAACAATTATGAATTCAAAAACAAAATAACGTCTCGAACCGCTTCCTTACTTTCGAGATAAGAGAATTATTATTTTCCGAGTAAACTAGTGTATGTAAAATAATTTTCGTATGTTTAATTTTGGATTATTAAAAGTTTTACTCTTCCACATAGGTAGGCAACGTGTATAAAATTAATTTTGTATCTTATTTCCTGTGTAAGACAGCCTGTGATTAGAATAACATGAGTGAGCATTCCAAACTGTTGTGACAATGTCTTTTGCAGGCGTTTTAAGAGAAGCCGATACTAAATCGGTTTTTTTTTATTTAACTTGGGAAATAATCCGAGTTTGCTCGCTGTTGGTACTTGATATTCGAATGCGCTAGTGGCATTGTGTATTAAATATTAAACGCAACGATAATGCATATATGCTTCCGTAAAAAAATATTTAACCCTATTTCTTTTATTTAAAATTGACTACGTTAAAAGACAAAAATGCTCAACAAAAAGGTTTGTAAAAAACATATATATTTTTCAATTGAGCCCAAAAAACATTACTCGACATTGAAATAGAACATCACTGAAGAAAGTTTTTTTTTTGATTTTATCAATTTATATTATAATTTATTAATGAAAATTGTAATGTGGTACTGGTATTTTTTTATTTTGTGTAGAAAAAGAAACATTTTTCAATTTAAATATTCGCTTTGGGGAAATTTCATATCGTGTTAAAGTAACGTCGTAAATTTGGTTAGCTATCGAATTTTAAGCGGACTTGTAAAACACAGGGCAAACGTAAGTTGACTTTAATTGAGTGAATGCCCCAAGGAAATAGTTTAATTAAATATGAAATACAAGAAGCAAAGGTGCGCCTGGTGGGAAATCGCTCGTTCTGTTCCTGCTTTTGAATTATTTAGTGGGAAATTTTCGAAAGGTTCATTGCTATACAAAGACCATATTGTTGTACGAGCAATGGGTTTAAATTAGCTTTAAAAACTTGTTTAGCAATATGTGTTTAACTTGTAAAGATGTATTCAATAATATAACTTAGTTACACATCGTCGGCTTAACTCACCAAAAGCAACGTTTGGGGAAAATGTTTCGGAAAATTAGCCTGGCTTAATCATTGAAGTTTTCATTACAAAATTTCAAATATGTAATTTCAATAAAATTAATAAAATTCAACTTCATTTTATAACGAAAATATATTGATTAAATAATTATATTAATAGTCAACCTGACAACATTACAAAAAAATATTCGCTGTATTTTTACCCACTCCCAATTTGAAGCGTAACATATAGGCCATCAAGTAGTTATAATATTACGAAATGAAGAAAATATATGTTTATCAAATATTTGGTAGAATATCACGGATCAAACAAGCTATGAAAATCAAACATCTTAATCTCAGTGATAAAAATAATATCCCAATTTTTTTCCCTAAAAATTTTAGGTATGTTTGAAAAGAGTCATCAATTCAGTTACCGAAGTTGACGAATGCCAACCTTTGTCTTTCATAGTTTTCCTGGATCTAGATAGTAGTCAAAATTCAAATCTCATACTTCTTAAGGTTGTTAGCATATTATTTTCTCTTTAAGTATTGTATCCTTACTTTTATTTTAAGGTATCTGGATCTTCTAAAAGCATTCAATATATGCTAGCTGTAAGCCCGTTGACCTCAACAAGGGGTTTTGTTGCATTTTTAAGTTGTCAGAAAATTTACTGGCGTGAAAAATAAATTACAAACCTATTTATTGAATAAGCCATTGTGATAGTAAAATAAATATATCTCGGGGCATATATCGACAGCCCTGCCCTGCAGTATTTAAATTGTATATAATATAATTTTTAGAATAATTAAAATGTTTAAGTTTGCTAACAATCATTTTTCGTAGTAGCAGAAATAGACCTCGTAAATTATTATTATATAGATTATTATTTTATCGACTATTAATTAATATACAGATATTTATTTTTTGGAAACTTATTACACTTATCAATCGGATTTTATTATTTCCATACGATCAAGATGTAAGTACTGTGTTTAAAAAAAAAGTTATAAACCCAAAAAAAACGCTCAAGGTTAGACTCAAACCACCAAGCTACAGCTTCCCAACCTAGAGCTCTCTGCCTTTCGGGTACAGCGGAATTAAGAAAGTGCGAAAATTAGTATATATTATATATGCTGTGTTTCAATTAAAAAAACGAAAGTTTCCAAATTCAAACGCATATATATAATTTAATTTCGTCGACTCTGACACTTGTTCGTTTACTCGAGCGGTAACGTAACGATCTCAAGTCATAATCCAAGGTCTTTGTTTCGAATCCTGACCAAGGCGATTTTTTGTATGAGAATTCAATTTTTCAGCGATTTGATTTGTTTCGTCAAATAACAGTGTATTGGAAAAATATGTCTTTAGTATGAATACAAAAATGGTGACAGCGAGGCTGTGGACGAGGAGGGGGAGGGGCAGGGGGAGGGGAAATCGGGGACATCATACAGACGGACGGATGGACAGACGAACATTATCGACTATTAATATATAGATTTTTATAAAGTCCACTCGTAATGCGAAATAAATAGACTTATCCAAGCACGTCAACAGAAGACAATTAAACGAGCATTGATTTTTAGCGGATCAACCTCTTTCTATAGAAAGAAAACATATGGGACTAGAGAATAAATAAAACTTGAAGCGTTTCAGACGAGCTAGATTTAGGATCGGATAAAAAATGGGATGTAATGAAAACATTGCAGAAATTCTTGAATTTGTATAGTATATTTTTTTTTATAAAATTTGTCAAATTCATGGTGAAAATCATCGGTCTCGAAGCTGAAAAGAATAAAATTAACAAGTGATCACTTCTCAATTATTAAAAATAATTTGAAAACGAAACTGGCAATATTTCTAGTTAAAATAATAATAATTTTATTTTTATATATCAGATAGCGTGTATTGATTAGGGCATCCAATCCCGGGATCCCGTTCAATTTTCTGATCCCGAAATTCCGGGATTGAGATGGCCGCGATCCCGAGATTTCGGGATTGAGAAATTTTGAGCAAATTCTCGAAATTTACACGAAATTGGCAAATTGAAGATTTCAAATTCCTCGGTGAGCTAAAAAAAAAACGAGTTTCTGTGAGATTCTGGGAAAAAGTATACCAAATCGGAGATTTCAAATTCCTCGGTGAAAAAAAAAAACGAGTTTTCTTGAGATTCTGGGAAAAAGTATAGCTAATTGAGGATTTAAATTTCCTCGGTGAGAAAATCTCAATCCCGGGATCCCGGGATTCAAAATAAATCAATCCCGAAATCCCGGGATTGGATACCCTAGTATTGATGTATTATACAACGATTAACAAAAAAAAATATCATCTATTTATGATTTATTTCAATTACGTATTATACTTATTAGTTCGAAGAATAGTTTGTTATATGAAACGCTAATCCAAAAAAGCAAATATTATCACAGTGCAGCCCTGTCAACAGAGGCGGGATGTGTTTACACAAATTGCGCGGCAAATAATCGATTTAATGAGCAGTTCGTATTGCAATTGATGAGTTGATGAGTCGGTCAAAGCTGCCAATTATTTTGTTTACCAGTCCTGCCACGTTGCGTTCGCTGCCATTATTTTGTGGGCCGCGGGCCGCAGATAGCGGTCATTGGACAGTTATTAATTCCGAATATCTGCATCGTACAGTGGTATAACGGTCGAAGCCGTTTGAATTGAATACTCTTAATAAAGTGCATTGTATTATAAGCCTATGAGAATTATGAATTTAATTCGTATATTAAAGAAAATCTAAATTATTTAGAAACATTGAAACAGTTATTATTAGTTATAAAATAACAAGAGTAATCGTTCTAAAAGTACTAGTTTTTATTAAATTACTCGATATGTTTTTTACACAGTGAAATATGAACAAGTTTCGGTCGGCAAACGTTTAGATTTCAGTTTATAACTCCGTTGTTTGGATCAGACGGGTGGGAAAGGAATGTCGTCACTACGGGTATCCATGTGTTTATATATCGATTAAAATACAATTCATGAAATTTCCCCTTAGGGACTCGTACCCGTGAATCTCAAAATCTATGCGGACGATCGTGCGTTGATCACGTACGGCTTGAAGTATTTGGGAAGACGAAGGTCTGAATGAAGGAGAATAAACGGTTATGTTTATGAAATAAAACTCTCAGCTCCATGTGGTCTATTTTTTCTGATCCGTAATCTGTTATAAACTGCAAATTACTAAAAACATTCAGCTACAAAATAGAGGTTATACATCACAAATAAAAACTAAACAGTAGTTACTATAGCTTAATAACGACAAATAAATTGGCAGCCATTGATAAAGCAAACATGGATATACACGTCAAATGCACCGGCGTAGAGATCAACGTCTATCGAGACAAACTGATGAATAGCGAGTTAAAATATTTAAACAAAATCTAAAAGAAATTTTCGACCGCTCCGGTAGCGCCGCGTGTAAAACAGAAAGGTGTCAGGCTAGAGGGTTAGCAAAACCCCCCGGAGATATCTGGTATCTATTTCATGTCACCCTCCTATACCAGTCTGAAGCTGTGAAGTCTATACTACTAGGAATAATAAGATTGGATTAAAGCAAGTGCTCGGTAATGCGTATATTTTAATATCTTCATGCTTTTCTTATGGAGAAAATAAATTATATTTCAGTCTTATTACTTCCTTTCCAGCATTCATAAATATCTTGCCCTTACCCACGAAAAACTGTCAGTGAACACTTTAAAAGTGATGTTTTTACTATTTAACTGACTCTAAAATGTGAAATTGCAAGATACCACAAAAAAATATTCAGTAAAGATAAAACGAATCCATTTGATATATGAAAATATTATTTATACTATAATTAAGAGCTAAAAATAAATATAAATTCTATACCGCTTAGCCAATACTAATTGTTGATGGCTTCCTACAGGTTTCACTCTCAAAGATAATCGCACGTAATAATCGTACCGAATCGTCATGATGTACTGTCTATTTTATTTCCTTTTATTTTTCGGGTAATGACCCAAGATATGTTGTGTGAAAGGTCCGTAGAGCGTGTTTGCCAGAAGCGTAGGTAGGTGGGTTATATTCATTTCCCTCTTCCACGAGACAATGAGGGTCGCGGTATATACGTGATACGAATAAAGAATCACACCACTCTACTGCACTGCGAACTAACTGAGTTATAATACTTCGTAGGAAAATCGTATTTTATTATTTTACGATGCTAAATATTTCATAAAATTCTATCCATTAGGGTTGATTGAAAAAGTAAATTTAAGGTATTCAGTAGATTCAAGACCTTTATTTTTTAACAGAAATGATGAACTAAACGATATATACGAAAATCAATAAATGTGAGAACAATGAAACAATGTAAAAGAAGTGTAAGCATTTTTTTTTTGTTTTTTTCGAATGACGTTTTTTGAAATATATTTCAAAGACGAGTATTTGTATTCTTATACATACGTTCCGCATTAAAACAATTGGTCCAGCATAAAACGATTGTTCATACGTTAAAAAATTAAGCGACCAATGTAATATATGAACCTGAATGACTTGAATAAAAAGACGATACGTCTAGCAAAATGACACTGTGTAATATATATTGGATAAGTATACATATTTAGTGATAAGGCAATTTTTTCTTTATTTATATTTAAGTTGTAGAATATTATGTGTGACTTAAACTATCACATTATTCTATAAGAGTATTTCACCAAAAAAAGGATCAAACAAGGAATTAGTTTATTATTGGCCAATTATGTGATATCAATTAATTTTAACTAGGCATAAAAACTATCAATTACATTCTGAATATATGTATATAATGATACGATTAACAAATGTATAAAAAATGTAATCATATACCTTAATAAGTAACCCAAAAGTAAATTGTATTTTCAAAAATGGGTAAATATAAAATATTTTACGTGTGAATATTTTTAATATTCTGGGAAGAATTTTCACAGAAATCAGTAGAAAAATGATGTAATGTTTTTACGTTCTACTCTTTAGTTATTTATCCTCCAATAAAACCGAGGGTGTATGAGTAAGTATAATACAATTATTGAAGTTTCCCAATTAAGGCCGAACAAAAATATTGTTTCGTAGTTTCTCTGTTTTGCAGTTGATGACAACAATTTTCACGGAAATTTATGATTTTATTTTAAATGTTTTATGGGTCAAAAGTTGGAGCGTAATTGAATGTTGGTTTAAAGAAAGATGGCCAACGATTTGGACATAGAAGAGCTTATATATTAATTATTATTATTGTTCATATTGTATTTACTATGTTTTTTGTAAAACATCCAAAGGTTTCAAGAAATCAAACGGCTATAACTGAATAGTGTGCTGTGTCAATAGGTAGAACATACAAAGCTTAACTCATCTGTATTGTATGAATTTGTTATTGAAAAAACATAAATAGGAAAACATATTTTTTATAGCGGAATAATCAAGAATTAAAAAAAATATGTTAAAATATCCAATTCTTTACATTTGAATGATTAATGAATTAATTTGAATAAAAAGAATGTAGTATTTCTAATCTGCTTAAATTTTGTAAATATAGTAAAATAATAAAAGTCCGTAACTAACAGAATAAATTTGGTTTTGTACGACAATGAACTCTTTAAGATTAAATGTGATAAAAAATATAAGTGATAGACTGCAAAACAAATAAGACGAGTACTCCTTACCACCGCTTGTTTATTTGTGAATCATAATAATGTAGAATTGAATGACAAATTAATTAAGTTTCATTTATTCAATAGTAAATTATGATCAGTAATAATCATATCGCAATGGATAAACATTTTCAACAAATTAATGGCGCATGTTAAATTGATAGGGTATGAAAAAAATCACTATAAATTCTGAAGGTTCCCACACTAAGTGCCTGACTGGTATACTTGTGATTACTACTGGGTTGTCGTTCACTGCTCTTGATGCAAAGAAAATATTTGTTCAGTCATTAGGCTATCTCTGGTGGGCCTAGTTGTTATTTTAGGTTTGCTACCACTGGATATCTCATATACAGATAGAGTATTGTCAATGAGAGTTGGAAAGCGAGGAAAAATCGTTTATAATTTCATATTAATGTATTTACGCAGCACAACAACGAAGCATCTTTGTGAACGTTTATTTTTAAAAAAATCAAGTGATAAATTTCATTTTATTTTAAGTATTATTATAGGATATGTAAATAATCATTGAATAGCAAAAACGACTCTAATAAATACAAAATATATTTATTGATAAACATATTTTATTGTTTTTTAAATAAGATTACCCATCAATTCGAATAATTTGTCAGTAAATGTTGAAATAAGGGGTACCCAAGGGATTCACTCAACACTATCTCGGAATATAATGTCTTTCCTTATATTGTTTTGCAATTAATAGCCAATGGTTGATTCAAAGCAGTCACCCGAGATGTGGTTAATACTAGAGCTTAAACAAAAAAAAAAAAACAGTTTTCAAATTCCAATATTTCCCAAAAGTCGGTTTAAACCGGTTTTCAAAGTTTCACAAAAAGAATGAATTTAATGAAAATACGAAAAAAAAATACTTCGTTAATCAATCATATGAAAACATACTAAATTTTACTCAAAAGTGTTCCTATTCGGTGGTGGAGTAATTATACCTGTCCCATTCTGGACAAGTGTATCTGAGTCAAAATGAACAACAACAAAAAAATAGAAAAAATCAAAATATAATATTTTCACCCATTCATTTGATGCTTAATAACTATTAAACTACACATTCTTCTCGTTTTAATTACAACCATGGCAGTCAAAAGATATGTAAAGTTTGCACTAGCGTACTTGACCAAAAATATCGACCTAAATTCTACCAACGGGTGGCAATCCAATCTTTACAATCATAAAATTTCACAGTAAAAAGCTTGGGCGGTTGATTAACCACTAGTTCTGTAGGCTTATCCTTCAATTATTATTTTTTTCGAAAAAAAATAGGTTGAATAACTGAGTTGCAACTAGTTCTCGCAATAAACTTCTGTTGAAATACCTCCTGCAATACTTAATTGAGAATAGACATTGCTTGGCAAGAAGTGACTTCCAGAACCTTAGTTATTTAAAAAGAGCACTGAACAAGCGTACAGTTTTGCAAGGTTTATGATTTATTTCAAGCAAAATTATTTAAAAAACAAAGTTTATTATTTTGTATTGCATATGGTATTAAAATGCTTATTTCATTCCGTAAATGAAAAAACATAAGTACACTACATATATTTATTGAATCATGGGAAATAAAAAAAATATCAGAGAAACTCAAATACCGCTTATATATTTTGTCAACCTATGTCAATTATTATCTATTCTGGTGAACTAAAAAGTAATTTTATCAATAGATAAAGCCGTCCGTTTGAGTTTCTCAAAAAATATTGATTCATTAGGCTTATAAATGTATCGAAGAAAATGTTTTTCACCATTTTGTCATTGATAATGATTAAAGATAAGAGTATCTTAATTCCTTAGCGTATCAATAGGTAGAAAAAGCAGAAAGATTGAAACAAAATAAACTGACAATCAATACATGGATAAAAGTGGTTTGAAAAACACATGTGCCCTTTTCATAATACTCTCTTTATGTTGATGTCAATAATTAATACATAATTTCACTAGCAAACATACCACTGGAAACTTTTCGTACAAATATATTACTGTGTGCTTTAGAAATCTTTGATAAGGAAGAAGATTTATTAATAAGGATATTTTATTTAAAACAATTTTTAATAACCATCGCCTTCACAAAGTGGTAACGCTCTTAGAATTCGGTACCAATTCCGTTTTATGATCGAAGGATGGAATATATTAGACAGAAAGGGAAACGCATAAGTATTAGTTCTCTGTGAATTGAAGTATGTATATCAATAGATTATTTAAATTTACGAAATATACTAAAACGTTTTATTTAAGAATAAGCTTCCTGCACTAGCAGTTGGCTTATCCAGACGAACGCTATCAAAGTGGCATAATAGTTTCCATTAATTGGAAGAAAATAACAGTTTTATGGTGTTGCTCCAAAGTAAAAGCGCCAAATTAACTGCCTTCATCTTTGATAGAAATCTGATCTCAAAAAGAACTGTTTTCAAACAGTCGCTTAAAACATTATGAATGATATTTTTTCTACCGCTTGGTTTGTGATAAGATTTATTTTGCTTATAAGCCCTAGTTAAAAACTTCTAAGCAGTGCGTGTTCCAAATATTTTTTTAAAATACGACAAAAAAATCTGATCAATCTTAAAAAGTCTTGCCCGCTTTTGAAATTTTTGTTTTACATACTATAAAGCTCCGAATTAACCTTGTTTTCAATATATCATAGTTACTTTGTTGGTTGTATAAATTCCATGCTCTAGAACAAAGGTTTCCAAAAAAAAATGTTTAAAGGCCACACTGACTCCTTTAGTCCCAAAGGCCAAGACCTAGCTAACGCATTATACCAACTTACTGAAGTTTTGAATTCTGAGCATCTCCGGCCGTAGTTTGGAGAGCCCTGCTCTAGAATAACGAAATAGTATTGTTATATGAACAATTCTCATTAAAAAGTGGATTTTTATCTAATATTATTGAAATAATACGCAAAAAATATTATGCTAATATTGTTTGAAAAACTTTAGTTGATAACAGTTGATTGACAGTTGATAAACAATAGTTTGGTAAGAACCATTTAACATTAATTATTTGCTCCTCAGAGTTGAAATGATAGAAAATGTGAATTTTAAACGGTTCTGGTACTGAAATCGTTGGTTGAAGGCTTTACCGCGTAGGAAGGCAATAAACGAGGCCGTTTTTGATGAACGATGATTGGTTACCTCGTTTTATGACCCTTCAAGGAATCGCTTTAATGAAGAGCTAGGAAGTTAACATGTTTTGTAAAAGTTCGGGTAGATGTCAATTAGACCTGGTGCAGATGTTAAGATTTTATTGCATTTTATGCTGTTTTTTTAGATTCTGCGTTAATTTTTTTTACAAACCAATTTATTTAAATAAATTACAATATTGTGAAAGTTTATAATATTGTTGAAAAAAAAATATGAAATCTAAAGTCATATAAATTTTATTCATTGTGAACAATAATTACATATTTTTTTTAGTTTACAGTTGATATAAATGTTTTTTTTGGTTTACCATGTCCGCTCCATATGGACTCCTAATGGAGTTTATCTCAACAGAAGTGTTTCTACGAGAACTGCTTGTTACTCAGTTGCTCAACCTCTCTTTTTCCAAAGAGAGTAGGAATAGAAGGAAAGGGCTAAGACAGGACTAGTGGTAAGCTAATAGCTCTTTTTACGCCTCGTTCATGGGATAGGATGGGTGGGAGGGGGAATGCAAGACATCACATACATCAACGCCTTTGAACAGAAATTCATAAATCGATTGAAAGATCAATTTATAAAACTGCCCGTACTGGGATTCGAACCCGTGCCCTCTGTAGCGGTAACCAACGATGTTGACCACTCGACCACACAGGCGAGCGTTTTTTTATTTTTATAAATGAATACCTAACGTTAACTTATTTTTACTTGATACTTTGACAAAGGTCGCTTGATGAATGATACATGCCAGTAGTGAAGTCATTTGATGGATCGCAGAGCAATCTCATAAAAAATCACCCAAATTTTGATTACAAAAGCTAGTTAATTTAAGCTCAACGTGGTTTAGGTTTTTTTTGTAACTTTATGAATTACCGTTACATTCGAGAGCAACGGAAGACGTGTTAAAGCATATCAGATGATTTTGTTTGTCTGACAACAAGCAATTTAAATTTGATACGCAGAAAACTTTTAGCTTGTACGTTGCTCACGAACACACGATGGATGTGTGAATTACCAGCTTCAATTTTCACTCACTCGGAAAATTTAAACAAACTGTTTTTTGCGTGCCAAAAAAATCGCTCCGATAATGTTGTTTGAGCGTGGAAATATATGGAAATATTTAACCTTACGTATAAAGTAAAACTCGCACATCAGTATGCAATGTTCATATATATAACACGGTCCCCTAAAAATAACGAATACTATATTTTTTTCCTCGAATTATTTGTTCTAAAACGATTTCAAGTAACAAAAACACAGAAGCTGATTTACCAACACAAAACAGTGTGTTATAACAAACAAAATACTTCATTCGATGCTAACACATTAGACGATTTGATTTATGTCCAGTCCATCATAAAAGTCCCCGTATATAATCAAGTAGCGATGAACAGTATTATTTTTTCTTTATTAAAATACATATTATAAATGACATTTTGCGTAATTTATTTATTGGGTCTTAATAAATACCTCTTTAATATGATTTTGTATACCACATTTTTTTTCGAATAGAACAGTATTTTAAATTCAGGGAAATGATCTTCAATTTTTTATGAATTCTATAATTTTATTTACACGGTTTGTTGTAGAACGTATCTACCGCGTAAAAACATATTTGAGTGTTTATTATAATTGTTAGAAGATAATTGAAAAATAAATGCTTTCAAATTTGACGTTGCAATTATTTCTGCTGAAAGCCTTCAGTAAATTGACTCATGATAAAGTTTTTGAACGAAGAAAATACTTATCAGCCGGTTAAGAAAGAATAAGTTTTAAGGATTGTGTATTCGGAGAAAGGATGGATAAAATCATCACAAACCGTCATAAACAAGAATACAAACATATTGATCAATTGAAAAAAATTATGTATTTAAAGTATACCATAAAAACGAGTGGAAATCCTTGTAAATTATGCTCGAAGCAGAATTAAAATTTAAACCTAAAAAGCGTTGTAAGCAAGGTAAAATTCGTACCTTCTTGGACGATAAATTTTGAGAAGATGGTGATGACATACCTTAAAAAAACATTTCGCCTTACGTTTATTGCTACTGTATACATCTAAATAAAAATAATTCAGCGTATAATACTTCCTGCCTCAGAAGATTTTCCGGAATGAGATGAAAGTCAAAAAATTACAAAGATTTTTTTATTAAGAATAGTTCCGTCTCAAAAAAAAACTCTAAATTTATGTACATAATCTGGAAAAGGAAGCGAGGTAACGTACTCCCGCTAGATTCGTTTGGGTCCCGAAAAATATTTTATGAAAATTCCTTTCACAAATTGTGTTTTCTTTTTTCCTCCATACGCGACTTTGTTTGTAGAACATAAATAATGAAAAAATGCAAAACACTTGGCTGCCTCTGGAGGGCTTCATAATTCGGTCCGTTTTGTGCGTAAACAACATGTTCGTTACATCAAAAAGAGTGAGCAAAATTATATTTCATACAGACCAGATCAGCAACAATGTAATATTTTCAAAAGATTTTACGTTGTGTTGAATACGAATAAAAGCACATATTTGCTATGTGAATAAATTTCACTTATAAAACATGTCTATAAAACATTTTGTTATAAATATGTTTATGAAATCTATGTAGATTTGGTAAAATTCATTTACATATTGTATCATCAGAAGAATTTAAATAAGTCAAGTCCGTGGCACGGTGTTCAACGTCATTGGCTTCCTTGATAGATATTACGTGTTAAAGTTCCAGCGCGAGCAGCGTTTTTTCTATCTTTGCAGTCTTAAATATCCCTACCGTCGTTCTAATACTAAATTAAAGGGGCATAGTGAGAGCGACACATTTGCCACTAGTCTTGCCATAGCTCTAATCCCTACGTTGAAAAAAAGAGGTCGAGTAACAATCGAATAACAGTCAATTCTCGTGGAAAAACTTCTTTTAAATTACCTACATTAGGAGGCAGTATACTTACCATAAGAAGCTGATATGGATTAAAAAAAACATTTAACAGATTAAGCGCCAACAATAAAAACGAAATATTTCATAAAAAAATCTGTATTACTAGAATGGATTTATTACTAAAATGGATATTTTTTTAAATTGACAAATTGAATTAAATCATTTAAATTAAATATTTTTCTTACTGTTACTGAATACTTTTTTTTGGAAGTCGAAAACGATTTCGTAGAATCGATCTTTATGCGATTGAAGATTATTTGGAAGATACCAATTAATTTAATCTATATATTAATTATATTAATAGCCGATAAAATAAGTTTTCACTTTTCACTTTTTACTTTTCACAAATGTGTGCGTACTGATGTCCACTTCGCCCAATGATAGCGATTTATTTTGAACATATTTTGAACATCACATTTTTCGGCCAATTGGAATGGACGTCTTTTTATATTCAAAATTCAAATTTCCTGGCTTAGAACAAAAGCATCGTAATTAATATTGAGAGAACTTTATTTCAAAATTTGCATGGCTACGAAGTTTTTTAAATAATCAAATGAACTGATTGGATTTTTTGAAGCTATAATTATAGGGCTAGGAGCTGATTTGACAGATTTTGTTCAGTGTCATCCATCTTCTATATGATTGTCACCGATTTCCCCTCCCCCTCCTCATCCCCAGCCCGACTGTCGACATTTTTTTTATTCATACTAGAAGTATTTTTTCATTACGCTGAAGAAGCACATAGTTTTAAATGTGAAAAAACGCTAAACTTTATTTCACATTATATTTCTGCCGCGGGTCGGATTCGAAACGTGGAACTTTGCAATATGAACGGAACGTCTTACCGCTGAGGTAAAGGGCAAACTTTCAGGTGCGACAAAATTATATTATATATATTAAGCATTCGAAAAAAGAACTATTTCAAACTTGACTTTGATTGTTTGTTTGTATTGAAAATTCAAAAATAGAATATGTCAAATACTTTACGAAAAATGGTTGTTAGCAAACTTGAACATTATTTCAAAAATTAAATAATTTACGAAATTTCTGCTCCTACGAAAAATGGTTGTTAGCAAACTTGAACATTATTCCAAATATTAAATCATTTACGAAATTTCTGCTCCTACGAAAAATGGTTGTTAGCAAACTTGAACATTATTCCAAATATTAAATAATTTACGAAATTTCTGCTCCTACGAAAAATGGTTGTTAGCAAACTTGAACATTATTCCAAATATTAAATAATTTACGAAATTTCTGCTCCTACGAAAAATGGTTGTTAGCAAACTTAAACATTATTTCAAAAATTAAATAATTTACGAAATTTCTGCTACTACGAAAAATGGTTGTTAGCAAACTTGAACATTATTTCAAAAATTAAATAATTTAAGAAATTTCGGCTACTACGAAAAATGGTTGTTAGCAAACTTAAACATTATTTCAAAAATTAAATAATTTACGAAATTTCTGCTACTACGAAAAATGGTTGTTAGCAAACTTGAACATTATTCTAAATATTAAATAATTTACGAAATTTCTGCTCCTACGAAAAATGGTTGTTAGCAAACTTGAACATTATTCCAAAAATTAAATATAAACGAAATTTCGGCTACTACGAAAAATGGTTGTTAGCAAACTTAAACATTATTCCAAAAATTAAATAATTTACGAAATTTCTAATAAAAATAAAATAAATAAAAATAAAATAAAATACAATAAAATAAAATAAAATAAAATAAAATAAAATAAAATAAAATAAAATAAAATAAAATAAAATAAAATAAAATAAAATAAAATAAAATAAATTAAAATAAAATTAAATAAAATTAAATAAAATTAAATAAAATTAAATTAAATAAAATTAAATTAAATAAAATAAAATAACATAAAATAATATAAAATTAAATTAAATTAAATACTTTGCAACAAAAATCTCACGTTGCTGGGCAACGGGCTTACAGCTAGTCATAATTATTACTGTATTTAACTATAACATGAAACTTACTCAATCTAAAAAGTTCTCCCTTTCCCTTTGCTTACGTTTTCTGTCTTTATACCAAAAAATAAATTATTTACTAATCCATTATCGTCGATATTTACTACAGCGTTTAAGTCGATAGGTCTATATTTTACAAAAAAAAAACGGAAAAGCACCTGCTACCGATGTTGAATATAAGCCGTTCTTCGTTGAAGCTTCCATCGACCACGACTCTTGTCATTTCATCCCGATTTTCATTAGGTATTTTTCTTTATAGTCCTTCACATTTTCTCGGCTTTAAAACCTTCGCCGCATAAATACTGAGAATCTTTATTTTTTCAACAGTTCATTTCAGCTGAATCGGTTTTTTTTAAAACGTCCCAGCATCACCTTTTGTTAATTTTGTGTCTTCCAATAACACTGATGAAATAAAAACTAATTGAAACTTTTTAACAAAACGTAAACTAATTTCGAAAGCCATAATATTGTTTTTAGTAAATATTTTGACTGTTATATCCATTTATAAATATTTAATCGTGCTAAAATTAAAGTAAAATCATAAAAAATACAGAATAAGAAAATTATATGAAAGTATTCCATTCTACGAGGATTAATGGCTATAATTAAATGCTATTTATGATTCACGCCATCACCAGAAATAGTATAGTGTGCTATATTTGAACGCCATATGTTATTATTGTAGAACAAAACACTTTAATATTTTATCTTTGTGACGATTAACAAACTGTAAAAGGTTTTGTAATAAAAAAAAACTGGTATACTGGTATTACGAATAATATTATCAGTTAGTTAACTAAGTGAAGCGATTTTCCTATATTGCAATCCGTTAACATAAGTAGACTCAAACTCACTGCTGACTAAGTTGTCACGTAGTGGTGGTACACTTTTATGCAACACTATGTAAGTGTTAAGAACTCGGAAAACTTTTTAATGGAATTGCATTTTAGAAAACGTATCTAAAAGCACTTGTACATGGAATGAATAAATTGTCAATCAGAAACTTTCACAGACTACAAATTATTGATTATAATTAATGTATTTTAATACGACCAGTTTATGCTAGTCAATAGACATTAACTTGTTAAAATATTACGCTGTCTTCATTGAATTTATTATGTAGGTTTACGGTTATGTCATGTTTGAGTATTTATTATCGAAAAATGAGTTTTATTCGAAATAAAATTGATTGCAATTTATCTTACATGTTAAATTTTAAAAACTCAAAACAACATAAATATATCTGCACTTGAACGAAAAATGTATTAATTACATTCAATTTTTAACGACCAGAAATGGTTTCAAATAATTAGGAAAATGTCTTCTGTTACACGTTTTTTAGCATTGTAAAGATTCTTTTCTTTAACAAAGAAAGCGTAAAAATATTCTTATTTTTGCAAAGCTTAATTCATATAATTATGCTTTGTTTTCAGTTATTAATAGCAAAACGTAATTTGTCAGTTATGATTGCATCGGCAGAGATCAATGTAATATCGTTTCAAATATATTTTTCGACAAAACTAATTCTTACTGTAAAAAACCTAGATACATTGATTAAACTCTTTCTTTCTTTATGAATTTGCGTATACCACAAGAAAGAATATGGATTATCCCAGAATGAGTGATGATGCAAACGTTTTCATGGTAGGTTGAGTATTGGCAAAAGATTTAAAAAATTCACATCGAAAAATATATTTTTTTGCAGATCAAAATTATATTTAGTAAGAAACTGTTGAAAATAATGAATGACATTATACTAGTTGTGCCAAATCCGATTAATTTTAGCCACGATTCTGGCACGATTTCGTCGATTTGTTATACGGTATAGAAGAGAGTGAAAATAAAACTAAGACTAAAAACTACATACATAAGACGTTCTTCTTCTATCGCGGCTCTGTTGACGGAAAACTTTTTAAAATTATAATTTGAAGAAGTCAATACTCCCCCTCTTGTTTAGAATCTTTAAAAAGTTTTATTGGTTCAAAATTGAAAAGTATCTCTGGATAAATTCTTCCAACTTATACGCAAAGATATTTAAAAGACGCAAAGACTTCCAAATGACAGCGTAACACTGATAATATAGTGTCACACAGAGATAAATATTATTTATTACGCAAATGAAATTCAGAAATGTGATAATAATGGTTGATTTGATGGTTTTTTTTTTTCTAAAATTTCTGCACGAAGTCAAAAGTCTACACTTATAATAGAGAGTATTGATATGCGTACTTACTAGTTCTATTGGTATGTTATGTGACCACTTGAATATTTAAAAAAAAAACGGTAAGTTACGTTAAAAGACTTCACACTGCACCAGCGTGCAACGAAAATTTCCTGGCCGATCATTTCATCAGAAACGAAAATATTGGAAGAGAGGATTCTCTTGGCTACAAAATCTACGTGGTGATCTTAAACAACTAGCTCAGGATAAGGAAACGTACTGCAATTTAGTTAACAAACTTCGATAGCATATAGCATCAAAATAAGAAAAGATTTTACGGTGGTGAATTCAAGCATTTTTGACGTGATAAATGTAAAAAGTCTATTACAAAACATTTATTATATTTATTTATTAAAAAATTAGATAGAAATGTTTTATTTTTAAATACATATTACTCTATGTATTTTCTTCCAGCGTCATTGTTAAACAAAGTTAGAGCTTTCTCTCCGTGGAAGATCAAAACTTTAGCTTCAAAATATAATACTCTTTTCATGAAAAGCGAAAGAGAAAAGTAAACCAACAGCATAGCTTTTTTTTTTACAAAATAAACGAAACTCTAATTGAATTACACTCAGATTTACTAAGAACGCAGCGTGCAAATTTTAATGCATTTTTAATGATATTAAAAACAGAAGTACAACATTTCTGTTAAGGAATTTTTTTTTTATTAAATTTAAAAGGTATTTTGGAGTTTCACGGCTTTGTATTTTTACTATATATTCTAAGATAAAATTAAGGCAATTATTTGAATACAGCGTTATCAACCGTTACTTTAAATGACCGTTTTTTTAATTATATAAATATGCATGAGCTCATATACAATTCAAAAAAACTAAATGCAACTCTCAGGACTTTTACTACTGATCAAAGTTTTCCGTCTAGCTATTTTAGATTCATGTTTACTATTGCATACATATGTAAAATAAAAAAAAAACAAATACAATTTTGGGTTGTTGTAAAAGATTTTACGCGAACTGGCTGTTATAAAGTCACTCGATCGATCTATCTAAACTAGTTAAAGGTTCAGATGGGTTGATTTTACTTCCAGACACCTATATTTCAAAAATAGTTTTAAAATTATCAAAATTAGATTCACTATGCTGACCAACTAACCCGGTTAACCTTTCTATCATTTTTCTAGGCTGCTAACCTTGCAGCGCAACTTTGATGGGGGGTCATTTTGACAAGCTGGCATACAGTTAATTGCTTAGCAAAGCGTGTAAACATGTCCCTTTAGCTACTGGCCTGGAATACGCACTTTAAATTACTCCTCCAACGTATATTTATCTTCAAAATTAAATATTTATGTGATATATTAGTGGCAGTAAAGTAAATGTTACTCCATTTAACATTCCTTATGCTATAGACACGTATTGACGAAATAGTAGGCTGTTTGATTAATATAAATCAAATTGATTACCGTCTATTTCTAAAAAAGTTTATTTCCAAGCCATTGGCGCTTTCGATTTTGAGAATGGAGCTTAAGCAAAGTGTTTCAAAAGAATTTTATTTAACGAGAAAAGGTTTGAAGTCAGCTGTACTTCTCTATTCAGAAAGAGTTAAGCACAAGAAACGACAAAAAGAAAAAAAAAAAAACACTACTTCTATACAACGCTTTGTAAAGAGTGAATGAGAAGACATGAAAATATCGGAGAAATTTATGACTTTTGATTCAAATCTAGTGTTTCTTTAGAGTTTAAATTGTCACTTCGACAGTTCGAACCCTTGACCGCCACTGAGTAAGCTAACGCAAAATGGGCCAAGAGCATCTACTATCAAATCAAGCAATTTAAATATTTTAATAAAAAACTATATTTAAAGATATTGTTACTATGTATGTATACGCAACAACTATGTAAACTGACATTGTTGATATCACAGTGATAAATGCGTAATATAGTTTAAAACAATTAAAGTGTTTTAATAAAGATAATCTGAAGCTGAATGCGATATACCTATACAGGTAAACATTTTCTGTTTTGATTGTTTATAAAATTCTATGTATCTTAGTGGAACATGCAAATGTTTCGAAGCGTCGGGTGATTGATGATTGATTGATGATCACCAACCACAGCAGTGTCATCCCACAATAATATTAATACAAACAAAAATCTATAAATGTATTTAAAGTAACATTTTTTATATATCACTGTGACACGTGTTTCGTCTGTTTTCGAAGGTTGTTCAGATAATCTCAGGGTGATTATTAAATAAGAAAAATAAGTCTTACATCTTAATAAACAAACGTTAGCAAAAGAAGTTCTTAAATTATTTATACGTTATTTAAAAAATAAATTAGCACAAAGCTTCCGCCGAGTGCATTAAAAAATATGTAAACTTTTTTAAAATTTACTGAATGATACAAATACAATTATGTACAGTTCATTCTGTCTTTTCTGTATAACTATAAAATAAAGTATTTTTTTTAGCAGGTAATGTTTGATACAATGTGATATTGGTACGTTCATATTCTTTGATGCTGAGGTATTTGAAGTAGTGTTTTCCAATCATACCAAAAAGCTTCAAATAATATTCGTTATCTCTGGACGGGAGCCAACTTGTTGAGAGCAAATTGCCTATTGATATCGTATCCTGGTTATAAATCACACACCTTCTAGACTAGATTCGAAAGCTCACTTCGGTAAAGCCTAATTTAAGTGGAAGCGCACAAAGGCTGGAGATTTCTAACAGATACGCCGCATTATTTGGGGATCTTTAGACGTGTTTGAAACTGATTGTTTTCCGCTATAGGAATCGTTTCTTTTATGTAACATTATAGCTTGCTACATTCATTTTATTATGCATGTAAAGCAGTGATTGATTCAGTGCTATAATTGGATACCAAGTTTTACTACTCAATTGAAGGATAAAAGCGCTTCAATATTTGCATTCTAGATATTTCTTTTCTTAACCACGCTTAAAAATAATCTTCTTAATTGACTGATAAAACAACAAACTATTTTTGGTGTTAAGGATAAATAAAAAAATAAAAAAGGTTTTTACAAATTTTAAAACTAACAGCGAGTCTATCAGACCTTTACTCACAAAAAGTTTTACGTTTATTTAATTAGTGGAGAATATTTTTCATAAAGAATTTCATAAAAAAAGACTACTAAAGCTATAATAGTATATAATAGTTGAAGATACGGAGAAACGGCAAATTTTCCCGAGAAGATCAAAATTGATCTTTATATATTAAGAATGATATTTTTTCATCTTCATGTTAACTCTTTTGAAAAAATAAAGCAAAAAAAGATTATGTATTTAGATTTACAAATAACACAAATTAAAAAAAAATATAATGAAATATATAGTTTAAGTGATATTAATTTCAATAACACAATTTTGCTTTTATTACCGTGGGTTGATTAAGCATCAAAATTGAATGGAACTTGCAGTATCAAAGGAGTTCATTTACATTGATTGAACATAAATTTTGATGGGAACATAAAGCGTTCGCTTTAAAAACAAATGACTGTTTCCCTAAAGGAAAGCTATACGAAATCCCTTCTCTTTTCGTTTACTTTTGAGAAACTTTCAACAAGTTTCGATATCGCAGACCGAAGTTGAATAGCATAAAAGCTTTTACTACATAAATGGAATGCATTCGAGAACATTCTGTAGATTTTTTTTTGTTTTGTATTGGACATATAAAAATGAATTTTACGTAATTGCCTGCTAAATTCAGGATGCTTTAATATTTTATTGTAAAACCAAAGCGTAAAAAATCAACAATAAAAAACATCACTTCCTTAATGTTATACTCTTGGTCTCATATACGTTACTGTATGTTACAGATACTCGTAATTGCTGCTTTTAATCAACAGGAAATATATGTATATGTGACAGCTGAAATCTGAAAAAAATCAATGAAAAGTGACGATAAATAAATTATAAACTGAACCGAGCCATTATATTGCAGAATACTCTAAGATTTAGATAGTATTAATTTTTACTTCACTTCTAATTTATTTAACAACGTTCTGATCAAAAATTCCATTCCATTCCAAGAAAAAACTAGACATGATATTAATCAAACACGTAAAACGATTAAAATATATATTTTTTAATAATGCCTCTCCTCCATAAACTGTCAGTTAAAACATTTAAAGTGTAAATTGAAATGAAGTCATACAAAAAACATGCTTACAAGCAAGATAACAAAGTCCAGTGGGAAAAGTGTTTCTTCATCTTTCATGATTCCAGAAACAACAAGTTCAATCAAAAAGATACCAGATGTTGAGTTGAAATATTCATAACTTTTGTTTTTAAATAACTATTTTTTTATGGATTCGGCGGTATCTTTGTGAAAGTTAATTTTTAACATACAATTTAATGTGACAACTTTGTTATTGCACTTGATATGTTACGAAATGTGACACGCGTTTTGCCTCTTTGAGAAGCATCATCAGACATAAAATAGCAAGGATTATTTGTTAATATTGCGATGTTATGGGCACGTGTCAAATTTTGTATCACAACAAATGGAATAATAAAGATATCATTTTTTAAATATTTTTAACTAAAAATAATGTATCTGCAAAGTTTCAATGTCTATTGGCGTATTTCGTGAAAAAATTTGATAATAGACGTTAAAATACAGGATAAAAATCTATAAAATTGTAACAAAAAATCAACTTATGGATGTGATTAATAAACACAATATATAAATGTATATTACTGGGTTCAACTTCATAAATAGCTTAGATATAAAAATAGTCCCATGACAACGATAATACTTCAAATTGTCGATGCTTTTATAGATACATCGCTAGATATTTGATATTTTTTTTAGATAAATAAATATATTTTTTATTAAAGCTGTTATATCAATAGAATTTTGTCGTTAAAATATGAAAAAAGGCGCTTGAATAATAATTAGGTGCCTGCTTTTTTCGTCTAAGCAAAATTTTCATAAAGCCTTTTAGAATTGTCTAATTGGGGAAATGAAACTTTTTGATTGAAATGATACTGAAAGTCAGGTAGCAAATATAAAAGAATCTAATTATTTTCTTAAATAAGACTTTTATTTTAAAATTGAGCACGTCTTATAATTAAGAAATTACGTGACGCTTTTTAAATGGTCCAACATTTAATCTGTTATTGCTGAATAAAAATAGCCACGTAGGAAATCTTTTAAGACGCTAAATTTTCAGTAAAACTTTAAAGAACTATTTCGCTGTGCTTAAAACCATTTTTAATATTGTTTGAAAATGTTTTAGAAATATAAGCAAGTTTAAAAAAAATCCCTCAAAATTATCAATGTCAAACCTTGACATAAACTATCAGATATAATATAGTTTATGCTATAATTATTTATTTCTAAGCAGGTTTGTGTTCACTTTGACATATACATTGTCCAGCTGATGTATTTACACAGTAATTGTAACTGCGTTAGTATCGTTGTACGACATTCAGACTAGGGTATCCAATCCCGAAGCCTTTTTCCAATCCCGGGATCCCGGGATTGAGATTTTCTCACCGAGGAATTTGAAAACCTTTTCATTTGAAGCCAATTTCATGTCAATTTTCGGGATTTGCTCAAAATTTCGCAATCCTAAAATCCCGGGATCGCAGCCGTGTCAATCCCGGAATCAAAAAAATGAACGGGATCCCGGGATTGGATGCCCTAATTCAGACGTCAGCGTAATGCTTTCATTGTCTCAGATGGTTTCATGTCTATGGCGCTAAATCTCTTTTTGGAAGAAAAAACCACGTTAAACCTCATAACATAGGTCATAGTTAATTAAAAACAATTGTGTGGGCATCATTAAATTTGTTCAAGTTACTCAGATTAAATAGGATATGACTTTAGTATGTAAAGAAATGCGATACCACAATAAAAAAATAATATCCATAACTATAATTATAAGGACAATCCAATTGAAATAAAATAAATATTATACGCATATGTTTTTACTATGTTATTCGTTAAAACAATATATTACTAATTGTTTCACTATATTGTATATTATTGCCTGAATTTGTGATCCCTTTTTGCATAAATGTCCTGCTTTGAATTTGGAAAACTTTCAGGAAGGAATGTGACTAAATATTTTACGCTTTTTTATGTTATGACAAAAAAACAATTATTAATACCTAATATAAAATTAGAAACCCTATTTTTTTGTATTTCACTACTCGTATCACAGTCAATAGAAAATAAAGTAAAAGTTTTTATTTTACGTTAAAATAATTTGTACAAAGCTACTGCTATGCAAATTAAATCTATTGAAAACAATGTAAATTCATTTATGTGAGTAAAATCTTTAAGCGTCATTGAAACATTGATCTAAAAACAGTTATGTGTTGCGGCCTCATGTAGAATTTGTTGATTCTGGTTTAACGAAATCCAATTGTTTTTATATCTAGTGAAAAGTACGATATTTATAAAAGAGAACTTGGCACGTAGGTTTCTTTACGTGACATCACAAGTCGTTTAAACACTTAGTAGGTTCCTGGACGTCTACCTTCGCCGATTAGAAGTTACACTAAGTTACTTGGGAGCTTCCTGGGAAACTGTCTAACTGCTAGAAGCAAAGAACTAACGTTAACTTGGTTCAACTTAAATGGTATCTGAATAAGTAGTACTTTATGAAGTGATATGTTCATTTAACATATTGTAAAGGAAACTTCGTGCGAAAGTATTTATCTTCGGATTTTATTAAAACTTTAAACGAACGATATCCGCTTAAAATTGAAAATAAACAAAGTTTGACATAATATTAGTTGTAAATTGTGATCATATCGAGAATTTTACTTTCAGAAAGTAATGCAAAGTAAAGTTAAAAAACTTGTTTGTTGTATTATTGTTTTATGGCTCGTTTTCAGAATTTAATGTGGTAGAAATGGTTAAAAACCTTAGACAAAACCTTACAATATCATATTAATTTACCAGCAACAATAAAACATCCAAAAATAGAAGCAGCCAGCTGTCGCAATAGTACAAACCGTATGCAATTACATGTTATGAATATCTGACATACTTTTTTCTACCACTTATTTATTTGTTGACAGTGTCTTGCAGACTAAAAACAAAAATTATATAACGAATCATTCAAATATATCCACATTTACACTATCTTTATTGACTGCGTTAAAAAGATTTGATCTTTTCGTATTTTTATTTTCAAGGTTTGCTTAAAAAAAACATAAGATTATTTGTCAGGCTTATTTTCTCATGATCATTGTAAGCACGAGTAAGTCACAAAAAAGCTAATACAAGATGTCCGCTAAAGCATTTTAAGTTTGTTAAATTCACTTTTAGAATTTAGAGTGAAGCTATTTAACTACTGAATTTAAATCATGAAAATAATATAACATTTTGATGCTTGATAAAAAAATGAAACATCTGAAAAATTAATAAAAAAGCATCGAAATGAGAAGGCAGCAATTTAAAAAAAGGTAAAGATAAATATTAAATTGGAAAGTAGGTCAGAGAACTTTAATTGTTATAAATAAACAAATTTAAAACGCGTACGCTTAACATAAAAACATTTTGAGAAAAAAATAATTTAAAACTTGGCTAATGATGAAACAAATTGATTCAAAATAACGTAATGTAACGTAAGTAGATAAGTACGGAAGCGTGTTTGTAAATTCACACAACTCGGTGCGGAAGTTTCATGCTACCCTTCCGCCTCATACAATCAAATAAGGATCATCGCTTTAATTTTGTTCAGTGAAAATAAACTGTGAAAATAATCAAATCGATATTTTTGTTGGTTTTAACACGTCACAATTTTGAATATTGTTTTAAAAATTTCGATTAACTTCTTTTAAAAATGTGTGCTGTGCTCTGTTGCAAGATCAACGTTCTTTAGATATGCAGTTAATGGATAATTTCTAAGACAAAGCTTGATATTTATAATATTAATATATATATATTCTATGCTGAGTATTTTGCGTTTAAGCTGCCAACATAACAAAAACGATAGGTCGGATCTTTCCGAAATTTAGACGAATGACATGATAAAACTACCAATGCTATATGTTAGCCAGGTAAACCACCACTCGCTTTGACAGGCTGTTATTCAGGTCGTATTTCACAACAAAGAAGCGTGAAGTACTTTCAAATGATTACGATGCGTGTCGTAAGAAAAGAAAGCAACACATGCACGTCATCAATATCTGCCTCGAAAACTCTACACTTCGGCTTAGAGATGCTATGACAAGTGGAAACACGCCAACCCAAATAGGCCATTTTCGAAAAAGATGTATTGCAAAAGGTTGTTACATTACTTTTTGAATTAATGGTCAAATATAAGTCAAACGATTTCAGTAACTAACTTTTCGCTATTTTCCTTATTAGTCAAACATATTTAAAATTGCATAAGAAATTAATCTCATAAAAATAAATGTCTAATACTAAAAATGAATTGTAGAAATATTGAAAAAGTTTTCAACAACTGTTTTATCCTAATCCCTTAAAGTAGGCAGCTGTAGGTCATATCTGATAGGCAATTACTTACGGATAACGCGGCCCGTACAAAAAATGAAGGATTTAAATGGCCCAATTAAAAACGCCTTTATAAATTATACTTAAACTTCACTGCATGAAAAGTAATCTCTACTTTTGCGTTTTTAAATAAGCGGTAAGTTCGCTCTAGTTATTTGAATAGCATGTATATCAAGTTTTACAGCGCAATTTTGGAGTAAAATTGCAACTGCGAGTTGATGTGCGAAATATTTTTAGCACATCTGATTATAAAAAATATTATCAAAAGTTTATTTAATATAAACAATATTTAGAGTATATTTTTATTTTATAAACTAACAAAATCTGACCTGTCGGACGTCTATATTTGATAATCGACAGTGTTGCCATTTTTTTAAACTAATAAATACATCGTCAAAATTGTATTTGTCATATGAGCCTTTGAGAGATGAAGTGAGCCAACTAGTAAAATTGTAAAACTTATTTCTTAAATCACGTCTTTATTTGGTATTTTGGTGGATTGCATATTTTTATTTTTCGCAAATAACACTTTTGTTTTGTGTATTAACCGAGGTTACTTCGTGTTAAATAGTACAATGCATCTAACTTTTGTTTTTCTAAAATATCACTTGGCTCACTTCATCGCCAATGGGCCCTTATTATGATTACATTCTACATTTACTATTATCTTAATCAGTGACACGGCCGTGAATTTGATTCGTTGCGACCCATAACTGTACACACCATGAAGCATAGCATAGTTAAGTATATAATACAGCTTTCAAAATTATCTAAAGCTATCATTAATGTTTCTCAAGAATTATGAGCCTGGATTAGAAATTTTCGCTAGTTTGTACTTAAATCTGCGGCGGCAGTGTATGAAGTAGAAGCACCGCAGCCCGAGGTAACTCACCCTCGTAACCCCATCAAGCCACGGGCACGGGCCGCCAATGCTCCTGGGTATTTGAATTTAAATGACTTAAAAGCATCGGCTTATAGAAGGGCTTATTTGGAAAACTTAGGATGACCGCGATTGCTATTTTGAAGAATGCTGGCCGATAAATAAAATCGAACATGTATAAAATAAGTATTTCTATTATTATATTCTTATCGTTGATTTTTTTAATTTACTGTCTTCCGGAGATTATTTAGCGGAGCATTATTTAATTATTAAACATTGATCGTTAAGTATAATAATTGAAAAACAATAAATTTGACTAACATCAAAATATGCAATGTCTTGTCTTCATTTCGACACAATTTGTTGTTGAAAACTCATAAATTCAATATAACTCTATAAGGAAAATGATAAATATAGGAAACTAAATGATATTTATCATTCTTGCCAAATTAAAATTTATTAAATTTGAATCGTTCAAACTATGTACATTCTCACAAATTTTGTCACTAACGACCCGGGTTTCGCCTTTCGGCATCTTCAGGCATTCAAGTGCACGGATGAACTTGAACTGACACTTAGCAAATGAAAGTTTCGTGCTTATATAAGACATAAATGCATCACTGAGTCCAAAGCCATTGCTGGCGAAAAGGATGAGCCCATGGGAATGCCAACAGATTTGTGTAGTGAGCAGTTTCAAGAATTATATAATTTGTTTGTCGGCAAAGGTTTTATGATTATATGATTTTATGGTTATATAGGGTATAGAAGAGGAGATGTGGGAAAGCAGTGTAAATCTTACTTTGCGTAATGTAACATAAAGTTAAAGTGGAGTCTCCTCCATTTTTATAGTTTACTCAGTCTATTTGAGTATCACTCCATTGTAATCTATATATTAATAGCCGATAATGTCCGTCTGAGTGTAAGATGTCCTCGATTTCCCCTCCCCCTGCCCCTCCCCCTCCTCCTCCTGCTAAGCCGCGCTGTCACTTTTTATTCATACTTAAGACATATTTTTCCAATATACACTGTTACTTATGATTTTCCTCGATTTCCTCTCATCCTCCCCCTCCCCCTCACCAGCCTCGATGTCGCCATTTTTTATTCCTACCTTTTCGATGACGTCATTATATACTATTATTTGATGGAACATATCAAATCGCTGAAAAATTGAATTCTCATACAAAAAAGCACCTTGGTCTGGATTCGAAACACGGTCCTTGAATTATGAGTTGAGAGCTTTACCACTCGGGTAAACAAACAACTGCCAGATACGATAAAATTACATTATATATATTGTATTACGTTCGAATTTTGAAACTTTTGTTTTTTATTTGAAACACAGCATATATATCCTAATTTTTGCACATTCATTAATTCCAACGTACCCGAAAGGTAAAGCGCTAGATTGGTAAGCTGATGGTCAGTGGTTCGAGTCTGACCCCGAGCGTTTTTTTTTTGTTTTATAACATTTTTTTTTTAAACACAGTACATCTTGATCGTATGAAAATAATAAAATCCGATTGATAAGCGTGATAAGTTTTTCAAAAAATAAATACCTATATATTAATATTCGATAAAATAATCACAATTAAAAATTAACAACGTCTATTTCTGCTACTACGAAAAATGGTTGTTAGCAAACTTAAACATTATTCCAAAAATTCAATAATTTACGAAATTTCTGCTACTACGAAAAATGGTTGTTAGCAAACTTAAAAGTTATTCCAAAATATAATAATTTACGAAATTTCTGCTATTACGAAAAATGGTTGTTAGCAAACTTAAACATTATTCCAAATATTAAATAATTTACGAAATTTCTGCTACTACGAAAAATGGTTGTTAGCAAACTCAAACATTATTTCAAATATTAAATAATTTACGAAATTTCTGCTCCTACGAAAAATGGTTGTTAGCAAACTCAAACATTATTTCAAATATTAAATAATTTACAAAAATTTCGGCTACTACGAAAAATGGTTAGCAAACTTGAACATTATTCTAAATATTAAATAATTTACGAAATTTCTGCTCCTACGAAAAATGGTTGTTAGCAAACTTGAACATTATTCCAAAAATTAAATAATTTACGAAATTTCGGCTACTACGAAAAATGGTTGTTAGCAGACTTGAACATTATTCCAAATATTAAATAATTTACGAAATTTCTGCTACTACGAAAAATGGTTGTTAGCAAACTCAAACATTATTTCAAATATTAAATAATTTACGAAATTTCTGCTTCTACGAAAAATGGTTGTAAGCAAACTTAAACATAATTCCAAAACTTAAATAATTTACGAAATTTCTGCTACTACGAAAAATGATTGATAGCAAACTTGAACATTATTCCAAATATTAAATAATTTACGAAATTTCGGCTCCTACGAAAAATGGTTGTTAGCAAACTTGAACATTATTCCAAAAATTCAATAATTTACGAAATTTCTGCTACTACGAAAAATGGTTGTTAGCAAACTTGAACATTATTCCAAATATTAAATAATTTACTAAATTTCTGCTCCTACGAAAAATGGTTGTTAGCAAACTTGAACTTTATTCCGAAAATTCAATAATTTACGATATTTCGGCTATTACGAAAAATGGTTGTTAGCAAACTTAAACTTTATTCCAAAAATTCAATAATTTACGATATTTCGGCTACTACGAAAAATGGTTGTTAGCAAACTTAAACATTATTTCAAATATTAAATATTTTACGAAATTTCTACTCCTACGAAAAATGGTTGTTAGCAAACATGAACATTATTCTAAATATTAAATAATTTACGAAATTTCGGCTACTACGAAAAATGGTTGTTAGCATACTTAAACATTATTTCAAATATTAAATATTTTACAAAATTTCTACTCCTACGAAAAATGGTTGTTAGCAAACTTGAACATTATTCCAAATATTAAATAATTTACGAAATTTCTGCTTCTACGAAATATGGTTGTTAGCAAACTTGAACATTATTCCAAAAATTCAATATTTTACGAAATTTCTGCTACTACGAAAAATGGTTGTTAGCAAACATAAACATTATTCCAAAAATTAAATAATTTACGAAATTTCTGCTAACTATAAAAATAAAATAAAATAAATAAAAATTAAATGAAATAAAATAAAATAAAATAAAATAAAATAAAATACCATAAAATAAAATAACATAAAATAAAATTAAAATTAATACTATGCAACAAAAATCTCACGTTGCTGGGCAACGGGCTTACAGCTAGTAATACTAAATTTCCACTGAAGTAAAATTCCAAACATAAGTAAAAAAATAACTAAGAGTTGTGGATTTTCCTGAGACCTCGTCTTAATATGGCCGCCTGGGATTTTCGTACTGCAGTTTACCGTGAAATTTCCACTTAAGTTTCCGGAAAAGCGACTCATTAAAACCGGATATTCCGTTGCGCTCTTTTCTTCTTACTCAAAGGTAATTCATGTGAACAGTATCTCAAACACTTTTACGTTTATGTGCTTTGTAGCCACAAAATTATTTTTTTTATAAAAAAATAAACGTTTTTTTAAACAAGCATAGACAAACAAATAAAGGTTGTGAGTGCTTACTTTAAAAACAGCTATTACTTATAAAATAAGTATTATATTTACTATTTCTTCACTAACTGAAAGTTTAACTTAAACCTGCTTACATTAACCTACATAGCCGGTAAACGACTTATTTTGATCAAAGATTGCTGGAGAGATATGATTAGATAGAAGGCAGGAATACATAATATCCAAGACAGTACGACTGTTTTATTTAATATACATATATAGACCAGGCAAAGGCCTGACTGTACGCTTTCCCATTTATTAAAGTAAAATATAAATATCACTTCAAAGTTTATAGAGTACCTATTTGGGATATATTATCAAGAAACAGTGACGCGTAAAATAATGTGTTGTAAATATGATCATAAAGCTCGAGCTTTTATTTGACTTTTCTCAAACATTGTTATAAATTTCACCAATATAATAGAATACCTATCGTAATTTTTAATTCACAAATTTTATAATTGATACAACCGAAAATTAAAAATATTTGTTTGAGAAAATAAAAAAAATATGGAATATTACACTTAAGTGGTTTTATTAAACAAAACTTATAATGTAATATGATCACTGTAGATGGTAATGCTTTTTTTTTTTAGCTTAGATTCAATTCTTATTTCGAGAGAGTGGTTCATGAAATCAAAATTATTATTTCTATTGAACTCGATGTGTTAATTCACATATTTATTTTAGTAAATTATCATTTTTTACTTTCAAAATAGTTCTATTATCAACAAGATTTAATAGCGAGAAATAAATGAATTATTTAAGCAAAGTCGTGACCAACCGTTATATTATAATTATAACACAAATCAGCTCAAGTTTATCCAAGCAATTGAACGCCTGAAGATGCCAAAATGCGTGTTGTTAGTGATAAAATATGAGGAGTGTACACATTTTTCACGATTTAAATTTAATATTATAATTTCACCAAGCACAAAATTAAAAAATAAATTTATGAATTTCATACATTTTTGATTTTGTATGTTCTATTGATGTTATTTTTAAATTAATGTTGCTGCTATATCATATTTTACTCAAACAAACTGGTATCGCTTCAAAGCTGACAGAAGAAAGTGTGAAATCGAGACTCTTGATCTAGAATGTATGCACTGTTATACAATTTTAACGATATTTATTTGTGTAGTATAATACGACGGATGAAAGAATTTTTTCAACGGTTATTGTGTAAAAAACAGACAATTATTGCTATAAAAAAATCAATTCAATGTCAACTATCCATAATGTGATTGTAGATATTATTTATATTTTCTATTTGTCCAGGCGCAAATTATTACTGAAAAATCTAGCTTCTGGTCATCGTTCCGTTTTATTTTATTATATTTTTGACTTACAATAAACTAATTTGAAAATTTAGAACTAGTTGAGTAATAATAAAATTGCAACTTCTTGGTTGTCAACAAAACTCATTGTATTGTAGGTTAATAGCAATGCTATGTCTTGATTTGAGATGTTTTTTTTGTATGATGATTTTAATGTATCCCTAATTTTTGTTAAAAAATAATTCATATTAATTTAACTAAATGCAAATAGAAAATTTAAATTAACTTTGATTATTCCACGTATTGTGTTACTAATTGTGACACGTGTTTCGCCTCTTTCAAAGGCATCTTCAGACTTACTATCGCAAAGTTTGCTTAAGTAATGAAGCAAGATTGATTCTAACATTTGTCACGTGTGTCACACGAAAAACGTGTCACAATTAGTAACACAATACGTGGAATAATCAAAGTTAATTTAAATTTTCTATTAAAATGAACTTCCACAAAGTTACCGCCGAAACCATCGAAAGTAACTAAATGCACTTTAGAGAGTTCAAAAAAAACCAAATAATTTTAGTATCTGGAAAGAAAAACTTCCGATTCCAACAGTACCTAATACGAGCAACAGTTTGGGAGAGGCTGCAGATAAAGAAAGCTTCGGTAGTAATTTTTCGAGACCTCTTTCTATTAAAACATTTTAATGCCAAGAATCCTAAAGAAATAATGAATTTTGTCGTATGCCATGCAAAGATAATTATTCTTAGTGAGAAGTTTAGGATACCTTAAATTTTATTGCCATACCAGAAAAGTTATATCTGTTTGGATTGGTCTCAATAAGAAAATAGTAATATATATTATAAAACATTTTTATAATTTATTTTGCAGTGTAATAATATCTTCAGTGTCATAAATCAATATGAATAAAACGAGATTCAACTAATTAACTTTTGCGCAAAGCGTTTGATTGAATTGATAATGTAATGCCCATTAGTCAAATCTTATCAATTCACTATGTTTAACAAACAATCATATTATTTTTTGGTTGAACATTATAATACACAAGCAAAAAGTATACCTTTTTTTTAAATGTTGATATTTATGGGAAAACAACCATGACATGCATATTTGTTTTAAAATAGTCAATGAAACTAAAATACAACTTGCAAACTTACAAATACAATGTTTTTGATGCCCGGAAATGTGAAAATAAATAAGATTTTAAGCTGAAAAAAAATCAAAACAAAATCAAATTTCTTCCCTTTTCTTTTCTTTATCTGGAAATTGAATTCTTCTTTGACAATTATAACTTTAGCCTAATTTTTGAAATTATGTTATTATATCGGTGAAGAAATGATACAATGAGCTCAATTTTTAAATGGAATAAAATATGAAATATACACTGATAATAATTATAAAACGATATTAAAAATATTGTAGAAGAAAAATATTAGTAAATCTAACGTAAAAAATATTGGCTATAATAAATTCAATGCTTTGCTTATAATAGTACGTTCTCTAATTATATATTTTATTTAAATCCATGATATTGTTTATTTAACTCTTACATAGCTGCTGTCATGTTTTGAATCAATTGATCTTATAGTGTCGTCGATCAACTTATAATAATAATGCAGTTTTAATCAGGGCTGTGTAGTCGTGTAAAAAACGACTCTGACTCAGACTCCAAAGAATTTTTTCAATCATTTCATTTTAATTTATAAACATATATACATATATGTATACCATCAGATCATCTTTACTTAGCAGCATGCAGAGAAAACACTAAAAGCTTCTGAGGTTTGAATACAGATCCTTAATATATATATTTTGAAATGGGTTTGAGTCGTATGACTTTTCCGAAACTCCGGACAAAATCCCGACTTCACGACTCCTGACTCCAACTCCACAGTCCTGATTTTAATAGAACGTCAATGTTTGTATTTTATCAATTAAACGTCTTATCAATTAATCGACTTCAAAAAAAATAAACATCGTTTTTTTATCCATGTCCGCTCCAAATGTGAAGCATATGGTCTCCGAATGGAGGTATCTTAACAGAACGTTTTTCTACAAATCCTGTTTGTTACTCAGTCGCTTAACCTCTCTTCTTCCAAAAAGTAGTAGGGACTGGGGATAGAAGAATAGGGCTAAACAAAACTAGTGATTAAATAATAGCTCTCGCTAAGCCCAGTTATTGGAGGATCGGAAGGAAATTTTTAGACATCAAAAACACCCATGCCTTCGGATATAAAGCGATAAATCAATCGAAAAAATTCTGTTCATACTGGGACTCGAGCCCGTGAGATCCGGCACGGAAGCTCACAACGCTAACCGCTGCGCCATAAGCCCAACATACGAATGTAAAACTAAAATGCTGTTTATTAACATTATCAATTGATATATTATATAATCATCATCACAATTCGTATGATAAGCTGAAAATGTTGTTATCGACTGAATCTGATACCACAAAAACGTGCAAAATTTTCACATTAAAACATATTTCAGTATGTCAAATAAATTATAACAGCGATTTCATGACACTAAGTTGGATGTTTCGGTGCTTGAACAAGAATTTGAGCACCATACTATGAACATTTAAATTTTAAATACACGATTACTAACTTTGAAGTAGCTTTGCTGTAGTTTGACGTTAGTGGTTTGCATTGTTTTGTATTATAATCAAGAAAGTTTGCAAACTGTTTGCAATACCATTGTCCTCTGGTAGGCATGTTATCCCGAGCCTTTTATGATTTTTGAAACAAAATTCAATATGAGTATTTGATGCAAAAAATAAAATAACCGTAACGTTATTGGGTCGTAAGAATTAAATTGATGTAAACGACAAATTAAATTTGTCGACCAATTATCTGATGTATCATAGACATGCATTATTTTGACTACTAACGTGCACAATTTCTTACAAGTGGTTATACTTCAAGAAATATATGCGAAGGAAGAGCGATTTATATTTAAAAATTCTTTAATCGTTTGGTAGAACTTGCATTTTTTTTTTAAACCTTCAGGTATTTAAGATTGATGTTATGTTGTAAAAACAACTGCGTGGTCGAGTGGTCAAAGACATTGGCTTCGGCTAGCCATTGGCCAGTACAAATAGTTTTTATTTATTGATTTTCATGAAGTCTTGAATTCCTTCTCACCCATCTTATCTGAAAATCGTGTGTAGCAAGAGCAATTAGCCAACCACTAGTTCTGTCCTAGTCATATCTTTCTATCCCATATTTCTTTGAAATATAAAACTGAGTAACAAACAGTTATAAACTGTGTGTTTTTGAGTTTACACAATTACCGTTGTTTAAAAATAAAAATATTTTTTAGGATACTTTTTTGTTTGTTATTTAATTTTACAATAAATGGTGTAATTTATTTAATACAAAACGCTATTGGATTGATAAATATGAAATAACATGGGCAGCTTGTGATGTAATGAAAAAATAAATTTTGGTCGTCATAAAAATCAATTTAGTGCATAAAATAAAAGTCGTTCAATATTCTATTTTTTGCTTCTCCTTAGTATAATTACAAGTTATAAAAAATTAACACTATTTAAAGAAAGATGCGTTGTCGAAGAAGAATGTTGTTATTATTAACATATAACACAACTTTTTTTACTAGTTTCACATTATAAATTTCAAATATAAACAGGTTTATGCAATCATTAGCAACAATAAATAAATATAATATAAAGCTTTTCCATCAATAATTCACAATAAACATCTTAAACGTTATAAATATTCTATTCATTATTAGAATTTTTATTTCAAATAAACATACATATAGGTAATAATATTCAATAATAAAATTTTGATATTCTATTGAAAAATACAAATTACCCTATTTTACAGTTATTGTTAAAGAAGATATTCTCGTATACAATTTTCAGCAAAATATCTACTAACATTCATCGAAATGGAAAAGGAATCCTATTCGACTGGTTGCGATCCGGGTAAGCCCCACAAATCGAGATAATTCCAACAGATCTAAAGCAATTTGCTTGGAGTTTGAACCCGGATATGCGAGCAAAAGTACCCACTAACTATATTAAGGATAAAGGGTAATATGGATTTGAAAAAGGAATATTCTGGCCTCCCAATGCTGAAAAAAGCTAAATGGTTAGATATAGTATAATTTATGTTAGTACTTAGATGTTTATATATTTTATGTTGGAGTTTTACTAAACATTTACACTGTAAGTGAAAAAGAATTGATTCGTATTGTTATTTATTTTATAATATGAGTGAGTAATGTATGTGTGTGGAAAATATATTTAAAGTTTAAATATAAAGTTTTTGTAAACCAAAGATTGAGTTAAAAGCAATATAATTTTAACAAAATCATTTTTTTTTTTAAATTGTATTAAGCTTTTAACACCAACAAATATTTTATTTTTATTTAATTTGGATTAATTTACCCAACTAAATGATAAATCAACTTTAGATAATTTCAAATACATAGTCAGTGATATGAGATACATGTGAAAGTAGCGATTGATGAAATAGAATGTACTATCACGACTGGAATATAATAAAACTGTAAAATTGCTATTGTCGAGTTTCTATTTAGTTTTTGAGATTTTCTAAAATTAAATTAGTACATATTTTTGTATCAAACTCAAACTGATGGCATTAGTAAAAATGCAGCTAATGGAAAACAGCATATTTTTAATTTTAATGTTTGAATTGCTTAACAAATAAATCTTTTGGATAGCTTATAATTACGATTGTCAGAAAATGTATTAAGTGATTCAAAAATAAATTAACTTCGTCTAATCCAACCATTAAAGTAAAAAAATATTTTTTTATGAAATCGTTATCTTGGCGACTTATTTTTAAATTACTTTTAGCACTATTTTGAATAAAAAATAATGATAATTTGTAGTTGTTTTGTACGTTCACTGCTTTTAAAAATCTTCAAAATTAACGCTTCGCCAGAAGTATTTGATATATAACAGTTCCTTTCAGGGCTTCGAATCGCATTTTTTTCGTTCCGGTTTTTTTCGCTTCAAGTAAAAATATATATCGGTTCGGTTCCGGTTTTCGTTCCGGCAAAATAACGGCTTAAACTGTTTTTGGTTTTCGGTTCAGCTCTGGTTTGAAGCCCTGGTTCCTTTATTTAACAATATACATACTAAAAAACAAAACCGAAACTGACCCGACGCAATGTGCTAGAGTTTTGTTTTTGTAGATTTCCAGCGACTCGGCGGTTATTTTATTTAAAATGAATATATTTTAAGATGCGTCCGTATCGGTGAAATCATCTCTTAAAAAATACTTCCAGTTTACATACCAAGTACAATAAAATATATGTAGTACAGAAAAACTTTGTATAATTCATTGCTGATTGATTATATTTAAAAAAAATGAATGTTGAATAATTACTTGTGCTTTATTATATTGTAATAATTATTCATACAAACGGTAATGAAGAAATATCTGATATACTTTTTAGCAACGTCTTAAAACACATTTAATGCAACGTAATATTTTAAAAAATATATAATTATTGCACGATGTGAAAAAAGTTGTTAAAGCACCAGAAAGACCTTTTTTATACACGGATAATCTAAAGATTCTAGATCGACGAAATGAAAAAATCTGCTGACTTTCATCAAATTATCGGTTTGCAGCACAAACTGTGGTGGGAAACTACTGAAGCTTTCGGCCATAAGTCGATCGATAAGCGTTTTTATCAACTATAAATTTTATTGAATATGCATGTTTTGTTACTTTTTGTGGTTGAAAATTGAACAGTTTAACCTTTATAACAAACAATTCCGACAAATGAAATTACCTTTTAGTGTGTTTCAACTCTTAATTGTGAATCCTTAGTTATTAAAAAAAATGTTTTCTGTCTGGGTTAATCCTGCATAAAAAATGTGTAAAGCGAACGAAAGTTCGTTTTTGTGGTAATTCTTTTTTGAATTATGGTTGATACAATTTTATAACAATTCGTGTCCAAATGCATTTCACTAATAAAGATAATTGTAGTTTTTGTGGGCAACAAAAAAGCTTAAAGAGTAAACAAAAAGTGAAACTTACAAAGTAATACATTTTATTAATGTCTGGGTTATATTATAACATATGGGCCTTCTAAAGGTGAAGCGAGCCAACTAGTAAAATGTTTTTTCTTGGTCGTTTAAGTACAATCACTAAGTTTACTTCACTTTTACAAAACTTTAAGACGTGTAGAATATTAAAACGATTCTTTAATTTAAGATTTCGACTGAAGGTGCTTGGTGGAATTTCAATATTAAATTTGAATCGTTCAAACTATGTACATTCTCACAAATTTTGTCACTAACGACCCGGGTTTCGCCTTTCGGCATCTTCAGGCATTCAAGTGCACGGATGAACTTGAACTGACTGTCAGTTCAAGTTCATCCGTGCACTTGAATGCCTGAAGATGCCGAAAGGCGAAACCCGGGTCGTTAGTGACAAAATTTGTGAGAATGTACACAGTTTGAACGATTCAAATTTAAAACGATTCTATTTTTTTCTAAAATACCACTTGGCTTCACTTCTCATGTGTTCATATATGGTTAATTTTGATTTTGTAATTACTAATTTAAAAAAATAAAAAGTGTAAATTTTCATAAACTATTAGTTAAATAAGTATTTTGTTGTCATTGTAGGTAGCTCTACAAGTATTTTTTATTTCCTAACAATGCTTTAATTTTGGGTTTTTGGTTCCAAATATTTTTCTTCTTAAAATAATTTTCTATCTAGGCAAAATCTCTGCTCTGGGCTCTGTTCGTATGTTTCTTTAATGAAGTAGCTAGTAACGCGTGGAGCAAGTCAAATGTTTTGGTGACCTCTGCGTAACCACATTCACAAGTATAAGCCTGAAATTTACATTTTCAACATAGTCTCAAGACAGAAATTAAAGCAATTGCCTCTCCGATGGTTTAATTTAATGCGTAAGATGTTCTTCCTCCCATCTACTTAAAATGGGGCGGTATCCCAATGTGATGAGATGTTATTACGGGGCTATGAAGTTTGTTGGCCAATCAATAAACGCTAATGCTAAATGTAATTTTAAAGCCACAACCAACATCTAAATAGGCATATTTAAGATTTTTTTGTTCATATTATCACAAACAGAGAGGCGGTGGGAAATAGTTATAGTGAAAGAAACTCGAAGAGGTAATGCGGGAGTGTTTAAATATATAATTGCTGGATCTCAGTGCGATTATTAGTGCAGTTTGTATCGTTTATACTGTAGAGTTCAGTCAGTTCAGTTGACTGAACTCTACAGTATAAACGATACAAACTGTTTACTACGCGTCAGTTCAAGTTTATCCGTGCACTTGGAATGCATGAAAATGCCAAAAGGCGAAACCCGGGTCGTTAGCGACAAAACTCATGGAAAAGTACAAAATTCAAACGATTCAAATTTTACTAAAACTACCTTGCAATCTACCTGCTTGACGTGAAGCTTGTAATAAAACACGTTGTGTATGTATTTACGTTCGCAAAAAATATGCAATATATTTGCCTAGTATAGCGTATATAAAGATAGGGGGAGGTGTATGCAATAAATAACATGAGTCCCTACGAAATATATAATAGTATTATAGATACAGCTTTGGGTTTCTTGTAATAATACACGTTCTGTAAAGATTTTTTTTCTCTAAGCTAACTTACTTTTTTATATTGCACGCTATTAGATTCTATGGCCACAGGTGTCCGCTATCCTTCACCCATCCCTGTTTCGTGTCGCCGGCGTTACGACGCCAATAAACTGATGTAGCCCATTCCAAGTGTCATCCCTGAATACACCGCCTCCCGTAAAACAGTGGGAATGTCCGTGTTAGCAAGCAATAACAGTGAGTAATATTTTTGTTATTCGTTGTCTATGGCATGCATTCATCAAAACAATGATCAATTGAATTCAATCGTGATACGATTTTGTTCCATTTTTGAAAAGCTCAACACGTTGATGAAGAGTTATTTTCAGAAATTATTTGAAAAAAGCAAGATTTCAACATGAAAACAGCTGTTAGAACACGTTAAAGTTTAAAATTTTGGGAAGTAATAATTATTAAGTGCCATCCTAATAAATTTGTATCGAGTGTGTATGCAATGCTTAACAGTGCGTGCTTTAATTCTTATATTTTATAACGGTGACTTGTCTGTTACTAAGCTTTTAAATTTCGAGAATTAGATTTAGAGAAAATTTTTTAGAAAATAGATTTAGTGAATTAAATTAATATATTTAGTCAACTATTCAATTAAACCTATATTTTATTCTCGTTATATATGTTACTATTTATGTAACATTCAGCTTTTCAATGATATATATTGAGTTATACATTTGTAACAAGACAATCGTGTAAATACTTGATGGAGATTACTTTGTTTGAAAAATATCACATACTTTGTTAAAAAAATTGTAGGAGAAAACGTTTGAAATAAATATTATGACATAAAACAGTCACCAACCAAAAATCTCAAAAAATCAGTGAATAGAGATAACCACGTTTGTTTTCTAACGCCATAACTCACACACATATATATAAGAACTTGTTAAATTTAATTGTTAGTATTTGGCATTGGGAAAAATATTTGATTCGTGGGAATGAATCTATTCCGAAATACTGGGCTTTAAATTTTTGTGTCACTGATTATTTTTATTTTTTTACATTTTTTAATACTATGCAACAGAACTTAATAGTCAAAACTTTTTATTTATTTTTCTCACTGTAATGAAATTCTATGTTTCTGGCACCAGATTTTATGCCCAGTCATGAACACGAAACGGAAGTTATGAAATGCAAATAATTCTTGCATTTTCCTTCCTTTATGCTTGTCGAGTGTAATATTTAATGCCCCGGCGTCTTTCAGATGTAAACAATAATTGAATCATTTCTATGAGAAAGGGCGTGTGATTAATTATTTTGTTAGTGCGAGCACCTTACACCAGGTGGAATCTCACTGTTAAATTATTTTGATGAAAATCACGTTCCGACAAGCAGTGACACTAAATATATAATATTTAAGTATATTCTTGCTTAAAAATCCACACCTGTATCTTTAAGTATACGTTCAGTTTTAAATTGTTGTTTCTAAGTCATTTTTTTTACAGTAAAGTTATATTACACGATATATATTTTTTTAGTAGTTATCATACATTACATGTATATACCACGTGTTATGAACTGATCACAACTTATGTGTCGTACATTTGTTACCATTTTATCTTAATTTTTCCGTTTTAATAAATATGCTTAACTACATACTACTATTTCTCTCTCAGAGAATAAACTAAAAACTGTTTATATAAATTCAGTTTTGTAGAAAGATTATTTTAAAAAAGGAAAAAATAAAATTATCTTATAATGCAATTAGGTAGACTTTTACATCATAACATGTCAAAGTGATTTTTTAACGAACCGTAGAGCAAATTTAAAATACGGCGACGATTATCTTCGTAATAATATTACGTAATATCAAATTCAATAGTTCCAATGTATTTTTTGTTGATGTTTTCTTATAATAATCACATAAATAATAGCATCGTTTTTTAAGTTAAAAAGAGAGTATTATATTTTAAAACATAATTAAATTATGCAAAACACTTTATTTTTTCCGGCAATCTCGAGACTTTTCCAAGCCATAACCGATCGCTCCGCAAAGAATTAAAATTGTAAACATTCTGTAGTGAATTTCAACCATCCAGTTGAAGTGACTAAATTAACATTAAAACGTAGGCTCAATCTAACAAATTATTTATCTTTGGCGTAATAAATACAAGCATCGTAATCACAAATTCGAACTGAATTAAACATCCATTGACACCGAGCGCAACGTTTTAAGCGTCGCCATTGACAATTTTGATTAACAGTAATCGTTTTCAATGATGCTCATCGCAACAATAAAGGGATTAATTATAATGCCGAGGTTTGACTATTTTCTGATATCCTCATTTAAATACTCAGCTAGCAATCTGCCTTTAAATTGCATGATTAGATGAACGCTAAACATATATAGTATAACTAATTATGTTAAATCGGTCATTCATGACGAGCACAATAAGAGAAGACATAAAGTAAAAGTAATAAACTCTAAATTTGATTTTGACCTTCCAAAACTTGAGCCTAGATCCAGTACCTCCCAATCGCTAAATAGAGCACTGAGTTACTTCTAAGCGTATATTGAAAACAAAACTATTTAATTAGATTGTAATAGTGTTACTTTACGTTTTATGATTGTAGTTCTTTCTGAAACGAATTTCTCAAGATATAAGTATACTTGGGAAGAAATTATTACTTCCACACCGTCGGAGTTCAAATGAATGCAAGTATGTAATCTATTTTGTAAGCTGAAGCTACTGAAACTACTGAATAATCTTTTGAACAAAGTCTAATATAATGTTTTCTTGGCATCGATTATTTTGTTAATCATGAAAATTACGACTCGCACTGCTTTGTATTTATTCAAATTAAAATTACTCAATATTTAATTTTACAGGATTGTAATTGTCATATGAATACTTATGAATTACAATGATGTGTGTACATTTAACACGAGTAGATAAACAACATATTAAACCGATTGGCTGCCATTTATTGTAAAAAATTTTGAATTTATATTCGAGAAAGTGACTATTTTTTCAAATGTTCGTATTACTTATGATATTGGTTTGTTCTACCAGAAAAAGTCATCTCAAGTATTATATTTTTAACTGGTTCTAGCATTCTCAAGGTTGACATTCTCATTTTGGTCTTGAACAGCGGTTCCAAAACTTACCATACCCATGGACCCCTTGCTATAGCAAAAACTTGACCTGATAAGTAAAATAACATAACTGCATGTCATGAATGGTAAATGGCGACGTAAAAATAAAATACAAATAAAATATTTTGATATTTAACGAAGTCTTCATTGAAATAACATATATATTTTTTAAATATTTTTTTTTGTCTATGAGATGGGTGAACCTCTCGATTATGAATCACATGAGATTATTTATGTTCAGCTCTGTGTTAATGAGTAACATTTGTAAGTCTCCTCGAACACTAACATCCAATATTTCGTGAAAAAGCTCGTAACTGCACTAATGAAGACAGGAGAGTAATCAAAAGCTTATGTAAAGTGACCCATAATGCACGATATGAAATTGGTATTTATTTTACAACTAAAATTTATGATAATCTTGTTTAGACATTGTTTTTATCCCCCTATTTCTGGATAACTAAGTAAATCAGTTATGTATTAGCATGCGTATTTATTTAAACTTGGAAACTTGTAAAATGGATTATATTTTTTAAAATTTCTATGAAACTTTTCGCGGATCCCCAACGTTGTTCACGCACCCTCAAATAAATTTAAATTTGTCAAAGATCCCCTTAGCTATCATCAAAACCCTTTGAAGTTCATAATAACCCCTTTAACAACCACTGGCTTAGAATTAGCCAAAAGAAATATGTATCTAACCATTTTTCTCTTCGGTCGTACAAGCTATTTACACTTGCATAAAGCTACACATAAATAATATGTATTCACCATCAAGTCTCATTTTTCAACTATATTCATCATGAGGATGAATTTAAGTATTATGTCAGAAAATTATAATGTAGTTCAGTCACGTGAAGTCAAATATTGTAAGCAGATTTTATTAATATTATTTAGTTATTTCATGTATAATCAATTTTATTTACGTAAATTCAATTCACAACGGATGTGACACTCGTTAAGTCGGCCAAAATGGCCCAACATTACAAACATGCGACGGAAGTGAATTAAATCGGCTAACTCGCCACGCTGGGCTTATTAGCTGTTAGTTTCAAAAACACATGCAAACTTGTTGAGTCTTCAACAAGCCAGCCAGCCCTGTGTGATTTTATCAAACCTCGTTTAGTGACGCCCATTGGCTTTTAAGGGAGGGCCAAAAAGAAGCAATTTATAGCAAAATATTTAATTGAGACTAGAACAAGACTTGAACGAGGCATTTGTTAAACTTTAGACAATTCACATATATTGAAACAGCTGACGTGTGGACAGCATAAGTTTAAAATTTTTTCAATAAAAGCGTTTGAATTATTTGAGCAGAGCTTTTAAAACGAAGTGTAGATATATTATTTTTAGCACCAAATGTGTAACATGTGAATCTTCAATGTAGAATTTGAAAATTCGTTGTAAAGCGAGAATTGATTGTTAGTTAGTCCCAAAACGTTTTATTTAAAGATTATAAGAGAAGAACGTGTCTCACGGTTGAAGTTTAGGTTGGCTTTTGAATACAAACTGAGAAATCGTTTTTAAAATCTATGTTTTCATTTAGGAGTCAAAAATTTAATCAACGTATCCGTAAAAAACAGCTTCCGTTCTTTATTTTGACAACGTAATATAGTTTGTACAGATAATACTAATATAATGTACATAAAATATTATAGTCAGATATTTTCATTGGATTTATAAGTACAATCACGTTTTTATTTGGTTTTTTTGTGGATTGCACATTTTTATTTTCGAAAGAAAACACTTTTTATTGCAGCGACTATTTACTAAGCATACCTTACTTTTATGATACTTTAAGACATGAAGAATATTACAACGCACCAAAATCGATATTTCTCGAAGTACCATTTGATTCAATTCACTTCTTAGGTGTTCATATAATATATAATTCAAACTTATATGTTAATTTTATAAATCGTTAATTCGGATATTTTAGTTACTTTACAATTTATATAGAAACAAATGGTAAGTATACAAGTGTGTAAACAAGACCGTGTTTGTGGGATAAACCAATATAATAATGATAGATACATCAACATTTTTTGAACGTGTTTTAAGTGTCAACTTATTTTACCATAAACTTTGAGTTACATCGCTATTATTATAAATGACACATATTAATACTACTGGTTAAAAAATGTTAACATTAAATTGATGATTTTTACATACAATAACGAGTGTTGCGGCTAGTTGTTTTTTATGAGAATGTTGTCTTCTATTGTACGAAGGTAACACTGGATTTTCGATGCAAAAATATTGCAGTTTTCTATGGACAACTTTTCAAAGTGCACTCTGTATAAGAATGACGCGCCAGAGCGGCGGTATGTTACCCAAAAATTATGTGAATTCACGTGTTATTTCAGTCTCATGTTTGACCAGACGTATTTGCTTATTAAAATGTAAACTCGTACGTAAAAACATGCGATTAAAATTATGATATAATTTACAACCCATAGAAAGCCTTATCGTCAGCAACGATAAGCAACACGAAAACATATACAATTCGGCGTAGAAACATTATTTTTCTTAAGAATATTTTTTATTTTTGTTTTATGTTTTAACGATTGTTCCGTTTTGTTTACTAAATTCTGATATTAAAACGGTATTTTATCAAACATATTGAGGAAAACTGAAAACTTGCAAAATGAGCTCACCAAAGAAAAAGATAATCAAAAACTTAAAAAATATTTACGTTTTTACCAAATATAGTGTATTAAAAATATAAAACACTTTGCAAGTATTCCAGATTATTCATTAAGATCAAGGTTATTTTCGCTTATTGCGAGCATTATTAACTGACGACAATATGCATTGACACAGAGTTATTAATGCAAAATTAAGTGAAAAAGAGATTTTTTTAAATAATGATATAAATTAAAAATGAATGGTACAACATTAACAATAATAAAAAAAATAATACAACTAATTTGTAATCATATTACTGTAATAAATTTTGTAAAAAGATACACATTCATAAACAGTTCTAAAATAATCATCAAGTATAAATAATATGCAACTAGTATATTTTTTGCAATAAAATTTATAATTTTTATCAAAAATAAATAGTGTAATGGAAAAATAAATGATTGTAAGTAGCTCTGAATTAATAAATAATGTAGAATAAAATTAGAGTGGAAAGTAATAGATAATGTGAACCAAAAATGTGTTTTTTATATAGTGAATGGCTTTCCACTCAACCGGTAACATCATCAATGATGATATTCGATGATAAAAAGAATGCTTTTAAATTTATTAAGGCTTTAAAAACAAATTAAATATTGAGTTCTCATAAAAATACGAAGAAAATAAATGAAAAGTAGTAGCTTACTTGTTTTTGAACTTTAGTACAAAAATATCGTTTCGTTATGTTCGATTTATCTTAAATTTTTAACGCGCTGCAAGTAAATTAAAAGACGAGGTTTTCCGCTATTAATAGTCAATTAAAAGATGGCAGCAGAGCCTCATCTGTCTCGCAGCCGTCGAGTGCTCCCAGCGATAATATAATGACTCTGTTATTAAGGCTTTAATTAACTTGCATTGATTTTAGCGCTGAAGCCTACTTTAAGCTCACTCTCTCGTTAAAACCAATTCGGAAGAGTGTTTTTGAGTTTGACATTTAAGAGCTGTAAAAATAAAGTAGTACTGATTGAAAGTCAACACTAATGGCAAATAATGACATTTATTCTTTTTGCCGTCAATCATTTTCACTATGAAATTCGTCAATTTTTTTATTATATAAAACTATTTCACCATTATGAAGTTTAAATTTTGGTATTCCATGTTACATTAAAAACACAAGTAAAAGAAAATTTAATTACATATTACTCAAATTATTTATTATAATCAAAAATCGGTTGAAAATGTTTACGAGTAAAATCAGAGTGATTTTACTAAAACCATCCATATTTTGCCTGTTTTAACACTCGTGTAGACAAAAATATTTGTGAGAAGTTACAATTAGGGTATCGAATCACGGGATTGAGATTTTCTCACCGAGGAAGTTGAAATCCTCAATTCGCTATACTTTTTCACCGATTCTCGCAGAACCTCGTTTTTTTTTCAGCTCACCGAGGAATGTGAAATCCTCAATTTGGTATACTTTTTCCCCGATTCTCGCAGAACTCTTGAATTTGTAAATTTCGTGTCAATTTTAGGGATTTGCTCAAAATTTCTCAATCCCGAAATCCCGGGATCGCGGCCATGTCAATCCCGGGATTTCGGGATCAGAAAGTTGAACAGCATCCCGGGATTGGATGCCTTAGTTACAATCTGACTTCAATTTACCGGGACATGAAAATAATTTAATGATTCCTTGATTTAATAATCCAATATAAAAAATATTGTTTACGTGTCATAAGTTCGAAAAATAAGATGTGGATAATTTCATCTAAAGTTTCCGATTGCCGTGATTGAACTGTTGCTTTTTTATATGATACTATGTATAGTGTGAATTAGGGCCTCCAATCCCGGGATCCCGTCCAATTTTGTGATCCCGAAATCGTGATAGTACCGATCTCGGGATTTCGGGATTGTAAAAATTTGAGAAAGTTGTGTGAGAGCTAAAAAATAGTCTCGCGTTTTTTCATTTTGGGATTCTGTTAATTCCTGGGTTTTTGAAATCGACCAACTTTAAAAAAAAATACTAGGTTTTCGAAATTGCCGAGCATAAATTTCTTTATCCCGAATTCAAAATTTACTCACGATTTTATGGTTAATGTTCATTGAATGGGATCCCGGAATCGGAAAAATTGTCAATCTCGAAATCACGGGATCACAAAAAGGGTCCAGGATTGGATGCCTTAGTTCGAATATCCTAATACTCATAACGCAAACAATATTTTGTTTTCTTTATCAATATTTTGTAAATTGCTAGTGTGTCATAAAATAATACAAATAAAAAGAGAATGCTAATTTTAGCAATAAAACATGATTGGTTATGTAAATTTTATTGTTTTTTTTCTATTGAAATTTGCTTTGATGTATGAAAATAAAAACAAAAAAAAATAAGTACGTTAGTGTATTTTTTAAATTACGACGTCAGTACAGTTTTCAAAAAAACATAACTTACGTTAGAAATCGTATGCATTTATAGATTTACGTGAATTCAATTTATCAGCTGAAAGTTTTCACGCACATAGCTTTACCTTAACCAGCAATAAAAATATAGTCCAGACACGAAAAATAAATCACAACTAATTTGTGCAAATACTAGAATGTTATTCTCGTATCAATTACAGTGAGTATTTTTGGATAACTCGTACATGTTTTGTAAAACGTTAAAATTAGGATTTTTTATAATGGTTATAAAAAAAAAATATTTTTTCAGTCATGTTTTAATCAGTTGGTATTGTAGTTAAAATTTATGGTAATATCGATCAATTGATTTTTTTAAATTAAAGTTTGTGATGTTTTCATAACATTCAACCCAATCGAATACTGATAAGAGGGCAACATATTGATGAGCATATAGCGTGTCCCTCTTTATATATACGATCGCAGGCATAATATTTAAAGATATAATCGGGTTTCTTTAACAAAAATAAGTGTCAATGAATTTGACAGTAACTTTTTGGAAATTTATTTGTAATACATATTATTAAATATTAAAAATCAGATTTAAGTTTTTACTTGTGAGAATCTTGGAGGTGGGTTTTTTTTGAAAAAGCGACGTTTAATAACTTCTTTTGAATGAGTGACTTCACGAAGCTTTAACAGTTAACTATCCCAAGATTGAAAATAATTTTTGTTTTTATATTGAAAACTGATTTTGTTTTATAAAACATGGAACAATATATATTTTATTCCAAGGCCCAAAAACTTCAATAAGCCATAAAAAATACAGTGGAACCTTTTCAAAAAGCCCGGGTCATACAGTTTTGTCAATTTTGCAGTGTATCCTTTATTATTGAATTTAACAAATCTCTTTTATATACGCAGAGTTCACAATAAGATATCGTTCTTACAGGATTTCAAAAAAAAATGCTTGCCATATTAAGGAAAGTGTTCCCAAGAGAATTGAACCCGTAACCATCCGTTCTGGACACAGTAAATCAATCACTAAAGCTTTCAGTGGGTCTGTAAAAATTACGTATATCCCTGTTTCATAAATAATGTTTCAATGAAAATCGGACCTTTTTCTACAACGTCTAGGAAAATATGTCTTTTGTTAGCCAAACAAAAAGGGCAAAAGTGATCCTTTAAGATTCAAAGAAACTTTTTTTATAAACAACGTATTTCTTTTTATTTTATTTAGATTTATTTAGTCATTTTTTATACAATCTGCTCCTACCGTGTAGCATATAGGATCCTAGTGTATTTGTTTTTGTGTTTTTTTCCAATATTAATAAAAAGTTAACATTTATACAGAGCAAGTTGTTAGATAATCGTTTTTTTCGTCCCGTTTTTGGAATTGGATGAGAAGAAAGGAATCAAAACATCCCAGACATCATCCTTACATGGGGATCTGATTTCACAATTAATTTGAATAATCTTTATTTCTAAATAATATTTCTGGGATTCGAATTTTCAAAAACGGCACTTTAATTAATAAATATAGTTCAAGAATTGAGCAACAAGATAATTACTAAATACGAAGATAAAACAAAAAAGATAATGAAAGGGTTCTTAATTTCAACAAAATGCATATTCAATTTTGATAAATGGTTCTTTACGAAGAATTCTGTATTTTACCGACACAAATTTCTAGACATCTGCCATAAAGCATAACAACAAAGCTAAGTCACTAAGACATGATTTTTTCGAATATCTGCCGCTTTGGTGATTAACTCAAATACAATAACACGCTGCAATTCTTATGTATTATTATTGGATGATAATTTTTAATAATGTACCTTAGCACCTTGTGGATTCTTCAGCAGATATTATAGTCCTCGTTCATTATTAACAGATGTAAGTCTTTCATCCAATAGGATTGACTCATATTAAATTCGAGATGGGGAGATATTTCGTTATTGGGAATGTTTTTTTTTCTGTAAGTGGCTTTGAAAAACCCGTTTCCTACTCTGCCAAGCCAAATATATTATGTAAGTATCTTCTTTCGTCTTATATTATGTATAAACCAAAGAAAAATAATAAATCTTATACCCTACAGATCAGAATGTTCTGTAACTCGTATTATTTCCAAAGAAAGAAAATAACATAAAATATTTTGATTCATTTCACGCTTTTTTAAGTCAAATAATAGCTATTTATAAAAACATTATGGATTATTATAAAAATTAAAACAATTACTAGTTGAATAAAAAATATTTAAAATTAAAAAATCAATACCTATATCACAAACAACCATGTCTAAAATATTAAATTTAAATACGAAACTTCTAAGTTTTCAGAATCTCAGAATCAAGACTTACCGGATTGCTAGAACGAAATTTCTTACCAACTGGACCACGGAAAAGCGACAATGCTATAGTGCAGCGGTTTCCAACATGGGAGGCGCCAAATCTTTTTAATATAAAAATAATTTTCTTACAATAATTTCGTCACATAAATAAAACTTCATATTGTAACGTGCGGTAACAATTCAGTGTATGAATGCTTATTTTTATTTTTCTTGTATTTCTACATATACTAACTCTACTTTTAATTCTTATTAAATAAAATATCTAGAGCGAAAGATTTAAAAATTGGTGCCTTAGTATTTTCGATTAATTTGGTTGAAATTTTACGAAAATTGAGCGGTTTAAAATATAAATCAATGCAATAAACAAATGCATCTACTTGTTCAAAAAAGTAAAAGCTTTTATTAAAATGCTGAAGTTATGGAAATCAAATTCGCAAAAGAATGAATTAGATATGTTTTCATAATAAAAATAATAAAAAAATTTAGTACCTTTCCCACATAAAATTTAATGGATCAGGACCGGTTTCGCTTATGGTGAGCATTGTCAACTAATAAGGATTTATTATTTAATTGATTGCGATTCTTGTGGAGCCAGATATATTGGTCAAACGGGAAGAGCTTTTAATATCAGATTTAAAGAACATCTAGCCTGCTCACGTAAAGGGAATGAACTATCTTCATTTGGGAACCATTTGTTCCTAAATAAGCATACATTTGATATCTCTAAAAACTTTAAAATCCTGAATGTTAATAATAAATCTTTAAAACTTGACAAACAAGAGATCTTCAAAATAAATATACATAAATTGTTGCCTAACTCTAATTTATTAAACGAACAGGTTGTATTTGCATCATCACCTTTGTTATATCCGTTTCATTAACCTAATTCTAGCCTATTATATTTCTTTTTTGTATAGTTTTATTTCTTTAGAATTTTATTGTTTCTCAGTTTGCTTTTATTTTGTAAGAATTGATATTGCATTTATTCTTTTCGCAGGAATCAATTTTGTTGGATTGAACTCTACTGAAATTTCCTCATCCAATTACGGTTGGCAGACATTGAGATTTATTTATTGTATACACCAACTGTTGGTTCTTACTTTGTTAATGATAGTTCATACTTAATTGATTTTTGTTGTTATAGTTTGCATTGCTAAGCGGTCTTCAACTTTTTGTTTAGTTTATTTTTCTTGTATTTTGCTTCAATTCATTTGCTTAGTTGTAATACCAATTGTTTGTCTGACCTTGTTTTTCTTACATAACTTTTGTATAAATATCACTGTTTCATTGTATTTCTTATCAGTTGAAAATGCTCACCATGAGCGAAACCGGTCCTGATCCAATACATTTTATGTGGAAAAAGTACTAAAAAAGGTTTTTATTATTTTTATTATAATGCCATTCCACCAAGTATTGACAGTGAACACCTTAAAAGAGATATTTTTACACTTTCTAAAACTTTCAGGGCCATAGCCAATATTGAAGAAGCAAACATATTTTTATTGAAAACTTGGGTGGTTTATTTCTGCAATTTTTAATTATTTCATAGACAGTAATTTCTCGACATTTTTGTGGATACAGAATCCATTTATCGACAGTGAAGAAGTAGAATTTGAGCTGACAAACATCGAAAAATAGAAATTAATAGAGTTATAATTGCGATAATAGCTCATTAAAATGAATCTATTATTCAATTTTGGATGAATCTTAGTGAAGAGTATACATTTTTGTGCTTCTACTCTTCAAAACGTCGTATTTTTGCGAAACGTGTTTTCGGCACTGGTTGCAATGAAATACAAATATTGAGCCGGGTTAATAGTCAAAAAAGAGTTATGAGTTGCACTCTCCACATTGCCCTCAAGATTTGATGCACTTCAACAGTGCCAATAAACACCAGCAACCCTCGCATTAAATTTTGATGCGTTAAAGTAGTTTAATTGGTAATTTAATATAAAAATAAATGTACATGTACATGTTCGCACTGCTTTTTTTTTACCATGAAACAGCGTTCCAGCAACTTTTCTGGGCATTTTTAATGCTTAAATTAATTTTAGTAAAAAAAGTAATCTTGGAAACCACTAGCTGTTTTCTCCGTTTGATTGTAACATAATATACCGGGTATCGCAACACTCAAATATAAAATGATGTCATAATACAAAACATTTTCTTCAATCGATTTATCGATTTTTGTTTAAAGTCATCAGTGTTTGTGATATCTAAGCTATCTTTCTCCTACTCTTTCAAATCTAAAATAAACTAGACAAAGCGAGAGAGATTGGTTAATCACTAGTCCTGTCTTATCCCCATATTTTTATTCTTCGAAAAAAGAGAGGTTAGATAACGAGCAATTCTCGTAAATCAACTTTCATTGAGAAACCTCCATTATTAAGCTATATGCTCCACATTAGGAACGGACAAGTGAGCTTCGGCATCTTTTTTTTTTTAAAAAAAAAGCACTGCATGTTCTTATATTGTATGTTATGTTATTGTTCTGTTAATTATGGTTTTAGTATTTTTTTTTAATAAAATTATTATTATTTAAAATGTGTCTGTATTACTATATTTATTAAAAAAATATAAAGTAGGGGAAGCGCGGCAATTTTATTTTTATTTTAGGGAGGCGCAGTACCATAAAAGTTGGAAACCGCTGCTATAGTGTATTTTAAAATAAAAAAAATAAGTTGATTCAAAGAAGTTGTAAGTAACGTTATATTATAGAATAGCACTAACTATATATCGACCCAGAATCGGAAACAGAGTTTAAGCGACAGAATTAGGTAAATTACGTTTTAAGCCAATAATTGTTCAATTTTGCCTAGGGCGTCAGTGAAAAAACTTTTGAAACGTATCTTATTCACCTGATATTTTTTAGGGCCTGGGCGTTTTTAGCGTTTTGACTTGTTATCGTTTGTTTCACGCAAAGCCCGGTTGAGAAACGCTGATCTAGAGAACTGAAAGTAGTCAGTATAATATTAGGATAGGAATTGAACATATATTACTGTTTACTAACCGCATTTAAGGATTGATTAATAAATAATAATTATCCTTCTCCTGTTAAATTTATAAATTGTCAGCTAAGATTTTCTGCCTATTATGGATATATGACATGGACATGCATGAATACGATAAAAAACATGCGAAAATAAACGATTTCTTTATTTATTCATTTATACAAACTGAAAGTTGACAGTATGATCGTTGTGACCCAAACAGTCTCGGCACGTCAATACTACGATATCTTCCGCGTATTGAAGTCAAAAGATTTTGTAATACTGAGCGCGTATCAATATGAAAGCACATGTAAATCTCCGCAATATTGGGTGAGGTGTAGATGTCACTTAAGTCTCGGCTGTTTTGTGATTCATAAAAGATGAGCAAAGACTTGTGTTGACCAAGTATTGATCCTCACCTTTTGAATGCTCAGATAAATAATTACACTGCGATATTGAATTATTTTATTTAAAAACCTTTATTTAAAATACGAAACCAGGCAAACTTGTCTGCAAGGTGTTATAAATCAATATGCATTAAAGCCATATTCTCTCCATAGCTTGACACATTTTTTTAATATTTTAGTGTCTCTGAATTCGGAGTGTGTCTAATATTCGATGGTGTATTGCATGACGCTGTGCCGCATAACGTTTATTTTTTATTAATGATATATAAAGATAAAGGTGCGTCTTATAACCGAGAAAATACGGTAATATATATTATTTGAATTTACATATATGTAAATTATGGCAAAAAACGATGCTTGTGTACAATGCGCATTAATAGAAAGAGAAATATTGTGTGTGTTTGTTAGCGTGTTGATTGAATATCGACAGTTTGCACGACCAACTTAAGGTTTATTTTTATAATATCGATTACTGTGTCTATACACTAAGAGTATTTTAATTAAAGTCCTCAAGTGCAAAATTTTGATTCAAAAATATTTAATTCATTGTTTTGTGACACAAAAAAGTTCCACTGTGCTCAATGCTATCGGTAGTTAAATCTAGAGTGTTTGAAAATACCACTGTTTGTAATGCTTAATTTTTTTACTATACCCACTTATGGGCGTAGAGCCTATGTATATTTATAATTAATTCTCTTCAACTCTCACCTCTAAGATTATGGCTTACAAACAGTACTAATTAAGTGAAGTGTGAGGTGGACGTGTAAATATATTTACTACATTTTTATGGGTAACCACTCAATTATGCGACCTTACAAATTGAATAATTGTTGTTTGTTTTACGCTTGGCAAATCAATATAGGTACATCAAAGCAACAACAACTTAAAGTTTTGAATAATTACGTCATTTATTATGAGATGCTTTGTGTGTAAATATTACTTGTTTGTAGCCTGCTTATCGTAAATCGACCATCCTACATTTGGGCTTGTCCCAAATTCACGCGTGCGCATTTCGCGACCTCATCCCGTGATGACGTCACGGCGTAGAGGCTGTGACGTCATTTAGATACTTTAGATACTTCTATGACTCTTCGCTAGGATTGTGGTGACTTATCTTTAACAGTATATTTTGAAAAAAATAAAGAATAATATTATTTTGCATGTTCTATATTTAATTTCTAACGGTTGCAAAAAAGTACATGCATAATATTGTGGGAAAAGTGATTATTTAAAACTATTAACTTTTTTTCTATCATCTAATAGTACGTAGACCAATATAGTTAAACTAAAAACATGATTGTTATATTTTCATAAAATGATTCATTTATCTTGTAAACATTGCACGCGGTTAAGAAATGCAAAACTATTTTATTCAATACCGGTATTTCAGTCCTATGGGACAACGGTAAGCGTTGTTGGCTTCCGTGTCGGATTTAACGGGTTCGAGTCCCAATACAAACAGATTTTTTTCGATCTATTTATCGATTTCTGTTCGAATGCATCAGTGTTTGTGATGTCTATAAGTTCCTTCCCACCTTTCCGATCCTTCAATAACTGCGCGTAGCGGGAACGATTAGTTAACTAATAATCCTTTTATTCCAACTACCATTTTTTGGAAAAGATATGTTGGGCGGCTGTGTAACGAGTAGTGAAAACTTCTGTTGAAATACCTCTATAAAGAAGCCTTATGCTTCACATTGGGAGCGGACATGGATAAAAAAAAATCAGTGAGAACTTTTATTGAATAAAGCAAAAAAAACAACAACAGCCAGATGGATTCGCGATAGTGGGCGAGTAAATCACAATCGGTATTAAGATATTTCATATAATATGGATACATACAAATATCTCTAGTATAATACAAAATTTGTAATATTATCATCAAATTTATGTATTTAAAAATAATCCTATAATTAATATTACCATTGTTTTTCGATTTGGTGTTATTATTTTTTTAAAAGTTTAATGAACAGTCACACTAATCTCAACCCTTTTAGTCTTTTTAATTTCCCTAGTAGCTCAGTGGCCTTCTAACCTAGAGTGCATGTGACCCGTAAGAGGCGAAAGGCAGGATTGAATTATTAGCACAACTTTTGATTGGGTCATCGAGTGTTTATTAATAAGCGAAATATTCGTGTAGTGAATATTTTGAATATAATTTTATAGCATCATCAGTTGTTTATACATACCACTATCAGTACTTCTTCAATAAAACTAATAACTAAGCGATATATTTGATACAATCAATTTTACAGCCCTCAACTGTTGGTTTGCGGCAGAGTCCCCGATTAGCAATACAATTAATCTTCAAGTTAATCCATTTAAATGTTTTGACATTATATTATTTCGAAGAGAATATATTTGAGTCTGGCAAGGCCGGATGCTGGCAAACAATACGATGTAGTTCTCTCAATTGTTTTAGAAGTAAATACAAATTGTTTTTAACGTGTTAACTGTCAATTGTTAGTGGAATATATTTCAAATTAAAACGCTCTTTTGAACTTAGTTCACAATTTATAAAATAGGATCCGGATTGGATTCGGTCCTTATAGGTATTTTAAAATTATAAAAGTATACACTGGTCAACGTCTGGTCTACGGCATAGTGGTCAAAGTCGTTGGTTTCCATGCTGGACCTCACGGGATCAAATCCCAGAACGATAAGCATTTTTCAATCCCGACCCTAATTTTTTTGTGAGAAAGCATGAATTTTTGTTATTTCTAAAAATTCCCTTCCCCCTCACCATTACAATAATAAAATAAGGAAATATAGCGCAAGTGATTATACAATCATTATTCCTGCCTTAACTTTATTTCGATTTATACGTACTCTCTTCGAAAAAAAGATAAATTGATACATATACAGTGATACAAAGTTTCTTAAGGGAATCAAAATATAAGTGGCTTTCTTCTATCATCTGCCAATTTACCTTAAAAACTTATCTTAAAGGCAGTTAATATAATTTATTTTCCTACTCAACCCAATACAAATAATGCTACTTTGCTTAACTAGAGATATTAACCGACGTTTTAATTATTTTGACAATAATTCTAGCGATATTTATCATTATTTTTAAATAGTGAGTGTCACATAATATATGCCGATCATATGTTTACAAATTAACGCGTATGCAAATTATGTTTAGTCATACAAGCCTTTTGTATTATGTAAAACAGAATCGAAAACGAGTGTGCCGCAGGCAAAAATACCGTAACACTGGTTGTTACTAAGTATGACACGTGTTTCGCCATTTTGAGAAGCATTAAGAAAAAACAGTTACTTGAAGATCAAAAACCTTTAAACCACAACACATATTAATTAAATTCGTTTCGTGGAATTTTGAGAATCTCTCGAGCAATATTTAGTTAACGCTGAATTATTAAATAAGTTAAGAGGTAATTTAAGATTTCGACTGAAGGCGCTTGGTGAAATTTCAATATTAAATTTGAATCGTTAAAACTATGTACATTCTCACAGATTTTGTCACTAACGACCCGGGTTAGTGACAAAATCTGTGAGAATGTACATAGTTTGAACGATTCAAATTTAAGTTAAGAGGTGTTGTTGTAACTTGCAGTTAATGTGGCTGTAGGTTATCTTTATAATTCTTTCGGTGTTGGTTTTGTTTTAAACACAAAACCATTAATCATATTAAATTGTAAAATTATTCTTTTAAATACATTGAATTACAACTAACGAGGGTTCTTTTCTGAAGTTCATGTTTGTATAATATGTATGAAAAAACATTCTCGTTTAATTTAAAGCAGAATATAAATTAAATGCTTGAACTTATTCATTATAACTTCTAGCTTTGGAAAAGAATAATAGAAAAATTAAAAAATATAAATATTAATATTGTCAAAGAAATATAGGAATCTTACGAAGTAACGATGACAAGTATTTTCAGCTCAGATTGACGACATAATTCTCAGTACTCCCGAAATCACAATATAAAAGTATGACCGGTCTGTTCTAGGGTGTCAGTCATACTTTGAAGGGCCACTTTTCGCCAAGTTTGGTAATTAATTATACAACAAGTAGTTGTTCTGTTTTGTTTAGAGACTCAAAAGTCCTACGACCAGTTTGTTTGCCAACTTGGTCTCGTGCTTTAAATATTATTGTAATTATTATTATCGAACAACTTGACACTTATTGAAACGTAAATATTTTAGGGACTAAAATTTTCAACTTCGCACTCCTCAAGGGCCGGACCTTTTTGACTTTTAAGCTGCGCACAAAAGAGTAAATTATTGGTCAAGTACTGTGTATTTTTATACTGACATTATTGCTTTTGAATATATATGTCATATTCAAATGAAATTATTGCAATACTCAGATCAGAGATTTAAATCTCTAATAATAAAACAGCACTTATTCGACATATTGAGCAAGTAAAGTAATTACTAAGTACATTTTATTAATATGAACATTGATTGAAATTACACGACCAACGTATCAAATTATACATATTTGTATGTATTTTTATAAAGCCCTATAAAATTAAAATAAATAATTTTGCTAATTCACGGGTTGTGCTATTAGGTGTACTAAATGTGTTTTGCCTATTTGAGAAGCGTCTGCAGATTTACTTTATCGTAATTTTTTGTTATTTGAACGTAAAAATTGATTAAAAATCCCAACTCCTATAATAAATTTAACATTAATCGTGTGCTTTTTCTTTTACTGCTTAAAAAGAAACACTCAATAAAATATAAATTACTTGTGGCCACCAATTTCATCGAAAATGTGAATACAATTATTGATGATTAAGTTTATTATTTGGAAACTAAAGAGATAAAGTAATTATTAAAACTTCATAAGCAAAATGTTACTTTCTATTCAACTTTGCAAGAAATCAAATAAAATACTAATCAAGTCCACTTTTACTCCTAGACAAAAATTGGCCACCACTATTCCCGCCTATAAATTATAGAACATTGTATTACTATAGTTTGCGTCATCAGAACTTTGCTTACATTTTAAAGGATTTATAAGTTTAACTAACTTAAATATACTATGCAAAATAATACACCAGTTATGATTAAAATCGTACCTCAGAATAGGCTCAAAAGATTCTCACTATTATAATTTCCACATAATAAGTAAAAAAAATCCTTCTTAAATGAGAGATATATTGAAATTATATTTGTAAAATATTCAAATGAAAATTATTATAAATAACGTTTACATTAAGAGATTTTTTTTGATAACATAATTAATTCAACACCAAATGCGATGTGACGAATGTTATAGATAAATTTTCTGTAATATATTATCATAAATGACAATAATTTTTCAATGTTTAATATTGTAAGAATGAAGACCCTGAAAATTCGTGACTTATTGGAAGAAAGGCGTATACTAAAAGAATACGTTTTATGTCAATAACAAATTTTATCTTCCTTAATAAATTATTTATACCAATAAAGATGTTTCAACAGTTTAGACTTTGGTATTTTTAGTGACCCAAAACGTGAAATAATTACCACTGTAACTTTAGAGCTTTAATTACTTTTGCAAAACGAAATCAGAACTGTTCACTTGTTTGTTTTGTTGTTTGGTAGGTAGTGGAAAAGTTTTGGGTATTTAAATCAATGTCATTAAGGAGTACCTTTTGCTCGAAACGTAAAACGGTAATTGTTAATGAAATGTTTTTTTTTCGTAAAAAAGCTTTGATAATAAATATTACGATATCTTTTAATCATTCTCGAAATACACGCCAAATTTAATATTTATAAGCAAAAGTTTATCTTAAATATAGATTTTTTTTGAATTTTTCTATTGTTGTTATGGCTACAAATTTACGCGTATGGGTAAAAGAAAATGCTTTGAAGTTGGTCTGACTGCACCTAATTGACTGGTTATCATGTTTATGGTTTCACTAGATCTGATTTTAAAAAAATCTGCTATATTGTTCACAAACTATACATTTATGGGTGATAACTATTTCCATGATTGTTTTTGTTATTTTATTCATTCTACGTATTGATTTTGTTATATAAAAAAATACACGAAATATAAGAATAATTTCTTATTGAACTAACTATTCAACAAAACAAACTTCAAAGATTTTAAATAATATAAAAACGCTTGAAATTTGAATACGTAATATTACTGAATAAAACTATTTCAGAATTGGATGAAAGTTTGCCTTTATTTATTAAATTGACTATGATGACACTGAATCGAGTCAAACAAAAATATATTTGAAAATAACACAGTTACTTTTGAATTGGGTCTATTCTAAGCAAAACTTTTCTTTTAAAAAAGATGATATTGAAATATAATTTCATTATGTATTTAAAAGAAATTGCTTGAGATTTTAACTTCTTTTGATTCATAGAAAACGATTTAACTTTTGCGAAGCTGTCATTTGATATAATGCGTTTGATTCATTATAGTCATAAATTTAGCTTTTGATATAGTAAATATGAATAATAATTTAACGTAGATATTTTAAAAAAACATACATTTGAAGTTGGTCGATATTTAATTATACAAAACTTAAAATTGAAAAAGTCTATAAACTACAAAATTACACCTATTTAGTGAAGGCTTGTTGTTGGTCAATTTTGGACACTAAACGAAAATTGAAGATTTAATCAAAAGATAATTGATTTGGTAAGTGTTATGCTTAACCTGTAATAATACCATGGCAACTATGTGACAAAAATACATATATAACAATAATTTAAAACTGTTTTTTACTTATCAATATTAAAATATAGCATGATAATCACTTCACTATACTAATTGGTAAAAGTAAAAATGTGTTTAATAATAAAATGAATTTTCGCCCGCGACACTCAAGATAAAATAAACTCTTGCCAAGCCTTGAAGTCTGCAGTGTATGGCCAATAAATTTGAATTTAAAATGAATGTACTGATTTAAAACACATGAAAAACTCACACTTAATTTAACAGACACATTTTTTCAACACATCAAGAGTCAAGACTGCTTGGCTTAAAATGTTACGCGTAAAGCAAAGCCGGTCTCTATGTTTAAAAAACGCTATTTGTCTGGGAACTATTTTCAAAAATACACCGCTTATATTTTCGTGATGTTTTTAATATAATATCATGTTTTGACTATTAATAAGGTGTTTAAACATAATAAATTGAAGGATTCTTTTCAGTTAATAAACAAATTAAAAAGCATTGGTGTCATAGAAAAGCTCACACGATTACCGTCTCTATTGACGTACTAAATATGCATACTTTTATATAAGAATAAAGACTCAAAAAAGCACTGTATTTTATCAGGTTTCATATTTACGTTAATGGAGATAGTCAAATGTATTTTTTAAAAATATTTTAGTGATTTACGATACAAGCGAATTAGTTTTACATTTAAGTATTTTGCTTCAATTCTTAATGAGTGGAATCTTTCAATTTTTCCACCCGAACAACTTTCAACTAGACACAAATGCTTTTCGTCGTGCTTTCAACTTGTCAAGTGGAATGAGCTTTCGTGAAGAGACAGCCTTACGAAGGCTGTGCCGCTTCCAGCAAATGATGGCTTACGACATACTATAACGGATAACAGGCAGCATATAAATACATAATTATATACATAAAACAATTTTATCAACAAAAAATGACGACAAAATCTAGCAAAGATAAGTTCATATAATAGTAATGAAGATATTGATACACAAAAAGAATAAAATTAGAATGAAAAGCTTTTAGTACTTTCTAAAAGATCTAAACTTTTTTTTTTAAAAATTTACTATTCATGGTTGTTTATAAAAAAGGCGATCAGCAATTTTGAAACTATAGACACCTTGTAATTACAATAATATGTTTTTTGATACAAATTTTGGTTTCTATCTATTTCTTCAACATAGTCAACCTAATAGTTTTATTTAGAAAGTTTGTAAATACCACTGAGCAACAACGAGTAGAATTATACAAAAAAATAGTTTTATTTATTAATAAGTTAGGTAACACTAATAAGTAGTTCGCTGTTATTAAATTTATTTTCAAAGAAACTTTCTCTCCAAATAGAATAAAGTAAAATTGTAATAAAAAGAAATGAATTTAAAAACTTTGTTATTCCACTAGTTAGGCTACAAATTAAGACGAGTGTATCATATTTTTAAGAAGCATCTTCAAAAATTCTCAGGCTTAAGTTAAAGACTTTTTGTACTATAATAATTCTACAATTTTATTTAAGATCAGACTCAGAATCAAGCATTATCAACTGATGAAAATATAAATCAATTAAGGGTTACTTAAAAAAATACAAGACTAATAAAAATAATGTTTAGATACCTCTGTAGCAATTTACCGCTCGTGATGATTGAAATCGGTTCTAATTTTGTGACAGTGGAGACTAGTGTTTTTTTTATTATTAATGCATTTTCACTAAGAATTAATAGCGAACACATAAAAAATGAGTAGGCACGGCTATTTTTTGCCACTTTTTCCACTCAGAGTACAATAAAAGAAAAAACGTATACTTCATCCGAAAATAAGTATAAGAATATAATTTTTAATCCATGTCCGCTCCCAGTGTGGAGCATATCGATTCAGGAGCAGGGCCGGAAGAATTTTAAACATCACAAACATCCAATAAATATTTATTTTCACAAGATGCTTGAAAAGAAGGGAAACATTGATCACACTCAGGTAATAGCCGATGAAATAAAAACGTAATCAACTTTTTTTATAATATCAATTCCTTCGATGAAATACTCACAGTTTTGTGTAAGGAGGTAAAAATATTGAAATTTGACAGTTTCATTTGACGTACTTTAAAATCAAAATTGTAATAACAAAAGAAAAATAACAAATATAATACTTAAATAACATTACATAATAGAGTTACCTGATTTTTTTCTAGTGAAATCTAAAAATGAAGTTTGAATATTACGGTCCGCGGATGTATGCGATGTCCTTAAGACTGTGTTATCAATTCGATGACTACATTTTTTGAAAGGAAACCAAAATACGCCCACGTTTTACAATATAAAGTAAATTATTGCGTAAAGTATATTATATACTATACGACGCACAACTGTATTGTATTTTATCGTCGTCATTAATGTCAATGAAAGTAATTTTTGAACGTCATTCACAGAAATGGCTGATAAATATTTTACTTTATTTATTTTAAGATTGTCATAGACAATCTTATTCTAGTACATAATATATTGCAAACATTTACCTTGATACTAAGCCACTAAAGTTTTTTTTTTCAATCCATCTCCGCTTCTTATGTGAGACATATGGGTTCTAACAGAAGTATCTCAATGAGTTTTTCTACAAGAAATGTTAGTTACTTAGCTGCTCAACCTCTCTTTTTCCAAATAAGTAAAAATGGAAACGATAAAGCTAGTTAGTGGTGGTTGAAAAATCGTTTTCACTACTTCTTGTTATTTTAGTATTAGAAAAGTGGGATATAAGGTGGGATATTTTAATCATGCCTCTCAACAGAAGTTTTTAAGCCGATTGACAAAAATATGTTTGTACTGGAATTTGAATTAGCGAGGACTGTCATGGAAGCCAAAAATATTGGCCACTGCACCACAAATACGACAAAAGTATAAAAGTTACAAAGATAAATAATTTAAGACAATCGTATGAATTATCAATAAGCGCACATGATTGTTGTGCCAATATCTCCCGTTATAATACATGAATGCAGCTTTCCATAACGAAATAAAACAAAATAGTGCAAAATTGTCATTTGGTCTAGTAAAGATCTTCACGACTCTTCAACTAGATTAGGTCTCGCAGCCAAGAAATACACGTATTTGGTCTTCGTGGTATTCGTTGTGACTAGTGACGGAATCAAGTCTCCAAACGGAATACTTCAGTATCTTTTTAAATGAATCGATGTTTGTGTTTTCGTTATAAATTAAAGCAAATTATGGGAAGTTTCTTAAGCCAGGCTTTCAATGGAAAGAAAGAATGAGCCACTGAACAACAAACAACTTTTTATGAGATGTTATAATAATATTTGTATATTGTGAGAGAATATGATTATTAAAAATGATGATGCATTCCCTTAAACTCTTTAAGTGTTTAATATAATCAAGATAAAGAATATTTATGGACAAAACGTGATTATTAGTACATTTTATTGCAAGCACTAGTCAAAAAAATCATTTTGAATAAACCAATTATTTGTAGCTATAGGATTTTTTTTAAAGATTGAATTCACTTTGATATAGTCTATAAAGAAATGGCTTAAATAAAACTAATAGTGGCGAGTGGAACGAATTTAATAAAAAATATAACAATATTCCGCTGCCACTGAGTACAAAGACCACGCGTGGAAGTTTATTTTGGAGGAAGTCGGGTGTGGGAAAATGAAAAGTTTTCGCGTTGAAAAGTCATCTGGGACCATTTGACATTTTGAAATCTCATATTTGATAGACACTTTGACGGGCCCTCTGTAGAAAAGCAAACTTTGGTTTCTCGTTTTAAATAGGAAAACGAAAAACTTGGCCAACCTCCTTTCAATCGCTTCACAAAATAAACTTCAATGAATGAAATTTGAATAAACCGTTCTTTTTTTTATAACCTGGCACAATAAACGCGTAAGTGAGATATTTATTTGTATAAGTATCATAAGTTGAACTTTTTTAAGTAGGCGCGATATAAATTTATTACATTTAAAAGTTTTTCAAACAACTTCAATTGAAACAAATACATCAGGAACATATATCAGACATATATTCTTCGTCGAAGTTTTTGACAATTTTTTGTTTTATTGCTTTATTGCATATGATTGCGTTTTAAAATTCATTTATTGAAAATGAGTATAATTTTATTCAAAGCAATGTTTCGACTATTTTATAGCGATTATATGATTAAGTAAGTAAAATTAAAAAAATAATTATGCACTAACTAATTTTCAAATGAGTATAAGTCAACCCTATTTATGTCCAACTAATTAATATAAAATAAATTACGGATAAGAATTAACAAAAACAAAATTGTATGATCGAATCGTTAAACTCATGTGTGCGTATTGTTCTGCTTTTTAGGTTTTCAGAAACATTTGACTGATTCTAAATATTTCATTTTATTGTTTTAGTAATTTACAAAATGACGTCAAAACATTTTCAAGTATATTTAAATTTATTGAAATCTCTTTTGACATACAAAATTCCCCACACTTGAATTATACCAGATTTGTTTTATTCTCAAATGCCAGGGAAAATTATTAGTAATATAATATATTAAGTCTATATAAATACGCAGCTTTATTACAAATATGTAACAATAACACAAAAGAGCTTTTTATTTTTTTGGAGATGGACGTGTTTTAATTTGTACCAATTATTTAAAATATATTTTTTTATACATACCTAAGTATGAATAAAAATTAATAATAACGTTGTACAATATTTTAAAATTCATTTTTACATAATTTTCATTATATTACAATGCCTCGAAATAAGACTTTTATTATCTTGAACTGTTCAAATATAATTTTGTTTATGCCTTCTATTGTAAATGCAACACAAAATAGAAACTTCTGACATATATTTGTAAAGATTTAACAAGGGTTCTACAGTTGAAAAAGTATTCAATTTCAAAGGTAATAAGATAGAGGTAATATCACTCGAAGACGCCTGAAAACGAAGAACCACGTGTCGAGTTGATAAGCAGATCTCTTTCTCTAAATATTCACCTTCTTGTCTATTGAGAAGTAGATCTAATCAAAACACTTTTGTTCTTCTACCAGTTCGGACTGGCCTTTTGATTTAATAATGGAGATAATGTTTTTAATAGTCGATTACACTTTGAATAAAACATAAATAATTTATTTCAACATTTTAAAATATCAATATTATAATTAACAAAAATATGAGTATACAGCGCAAGTATAAGACATACTTTTTAAAATAAAAAGAATAGCTTGAAGAATATTTTAATTTATACAAAAAATTCTCCTTATATTATTTAGCGAACGAATTATATTCTCGAGTAAGTGAAATATATATTAGAAATAAAAAAAGATTGTGTCATAATGAATAAAGTACGTAATTTAATTGGTATAATACATTTGGACCATTCGCCAAGAATGTAAAATTGATAAATAAAAATAAAATTAACATCCAATATTTGCATTTGAATACGCTATACTCTAAAAACGTAAGAAATAAATTAAAAGGTAAAATTAATGTAAATTTGTTAGAAGCATCATTTAAAAAAAAGATTGCACGTTTTCTTTTAAGACTTCTTATTCATTTTTTTTAAAATATTGTGATTCAATTATGTATTAATCGAGAAAATATTTTACATTTTTCCACATTTAAAGAAAATTACATTTTTTTTAAATTTAAATTAAGTTTATCATTTTATCTCTTTATTTTGAAGCCGTTCAAAAAACCAATGAATATTGGCACTAAATTCAGTTATTCAAAAAACGTGTTTCGTTAAAACATAAATAAATTGAATCAATCCACGTGGCTTATTTCAAGTTACAACAACAACCGTTGGCTTAGAATATAAATACAGAATGAGAGAATAATTCTTTCATAAGTATACAGCAGAGATTTCAAAGGTAAATAAGGAATCCGTTAGACCGTGAATGAGTATTGGAAATAGAAAATTTGACGCACAAAATATGTGAACTTTCTCATGAATAGATTTCTCTCTTGGGAGAGGGTATCGGATGTAAGAAAGTGGCTATAGAAATCGAGGATTTCCGGGATAGGTGTTTTTTTCCGTCCTTATACACTTCCAGGCAAAATGATTTCATGATCAAAAAAATATTACCTTCAAGAAATAGAAACTAATTAGTTATGATTCTTTGTTTCTTAAATATAATAAAAATACGAACATACTTTACAGGGCTGTGAGGTCGGAGTTGGAGTCGGAGTCATGAAAAATGATCGGTTTGATTTTTTTGAAAAATATATTTAATTATGTGTATTCAAACAAAATAGTCCAAAGTGTTGACATTGTATGCTTGGCTGATTGAAGATGATCTGATGGAATACATTTATACAAGTTAAAATGAAATTATTGAAAAATTTCCTCGAGGTCGTTTTTTTTACACAACTTCACAGCCCTGATACTTTATAAACATTACAATTCTAAGTCAGCTTCTATGAAAAAAAACGATTATATTATTTCAAGCAATATGCATTTCAATGAAAAGTCACTATCTGTTAAAATCATATTTTTAAATTAAATAAGCGCTTCCTTTCTAAACTAGTCAAAAAAAAATTTGGTAGTGTCGAGAAAAATGGGAAAAAGTAATAGTAATAAATTAGTAATCTCTGTATAATAGGATGTGATTTGTTTATTTTAATAAGCATAAAAGTTTAAAAATTCAATATACGTATCATTTGTCTGCCAATGTGTGCATTGATGACTTAATGATTTTTTAAACCAATTAAAATTCAAAGTTGATTATTTAAGGTGTTCTCAAAATTAATCTAAATTTTCGGTCAGAAATATAAGGAGTTTTTAGCATTTTTTTTTTTAATTTAACATTGGCTATTATGTGAGTGAAATACATATCTTATTATATATAAATGACTGGTGTCTTTCATATTTTACAGAGAGAAGAGCTCTTGTTCTATTTTTCTTTCTTCTCTTGTATTTTGATCGCTTTATATATCATATATATATGCTATATTTATCATACTCAAAATTTTATGAAAAGCGTTTTAGTCGGTTTTGAAAGTAAGCGATCCATATCGCACATGAATAAAAAAAATATAAATGATCATATTATAAGCTTTAAATATTCAATAAAAAATAATATCTATTTAAAAAAAAAACTAGTTATCATATTGACGATGGCGATAAAATTACGATAGTTAAAGCGTTATAAATGTTAATCTATTTTATGTAGTAAAATTATCTTCGGTTTTTATTGATTTATGATATTTATAAAATACAGTTTTTATCTGGTAATAATTATTACAATAATGTAACATTTTATTTTTTGAAAAAAAATGTAATCCCGTGTTTTACTATGAACTTAGTTCGAAAAAATGGTCTTTCTTATTTTTGCCAGGGAAAGTAATAATATCATATTTAATAATTTGAGCAGAAAGTATAAAATCGTCACGACCCTCAGAAATGGGGTTTGGTGAAAATTGAGTGACAGGTAGTGGCGGTAGGTGACGCGGCGTGGCGCTCCGACCGAAAAGAATGTTCAAATGAATACAGGGCGGAAAAATGCTAACGGAAAATGCTTGACACAATATTTGGATTCTGCAAAAATCAACATTGGATCAGACTCACGGAAAAATAAAGCGTTTTTTAACTATTGTATGTGGCAGTATATGAGATACCAGTACATGTTTACGGATTTGTATAAATGAGTTTTCCTATTTTTTATTTTAATTTATTGGTATCAAATGTGCTAATTTAAAGTTTTTTTTTATAATTTAAAAAACATTATTAAGAATTGAATGGAAGAATATTGAAATAATTTTCGTAAGTATAAACTATAAAACTATGACTGCTAAAAATATATATTATTCGGATTCGAATCAAAATTCTCCTGTGATGAAATTTGAATCACGTTTTAGAATTTTAGACAAAAAAAAGAATTGTCATTTAAATGATTTTAGTGACGCTTAGGAATGCTTATTCACGAAATGAATATATGCAAATTCCATTTAAGTGTAAGGAGCTTAAAAATTACCACATACCCAATGTCACCAATAAAATAACTTATAGTGTGGAAAATTCCATTTATTGGATTATAAAAATAAAACAGTCAGCTGTCTTGAATTCTTCATCATAACTGAATATATAAATAACGGTTTTTTAAAACATTGCAAAACATAGTTTCTATGTCCCACACGGTATAAACTTGCATCAGTTAATTTACTAAATGAGAGCGACATCTATTGTGGTAATAATTTTACCGATTTAGCCGATTTTTTTTTTTTAATCACGTCATAAAATAAAATATTTAATGCCAAACGGCTTTTGTCTGGTCATTTTATGGATGACGTTTGTTATCATTTATGTCTATAAAATACAATTATTGTATGAATTGAGTAAAGACATGAAATATATATATATATATATATATAATATAAACATTTTCATTGCCAAAAAGATTTTTTAACATAAGTGACAGAATATCTTATCTTTCAAATTCTCATAAAACAACAAATTGCGAATAATAAATTAAATTTACCCTAATGGCTATTGTTTCTATAAATTCTCTCTTATTTGAAGCTAAAGGATGTCACACAAAGAAGTTTGTTTATTCTTTGTTCGGCAAGGTCAGTGTCAAGCGATAAATTTTCTCCTCAAAGGTGTTCCATTTAATATTAAATTGAATCCAATAAACAACTTCCTTGTCAACATGGCCTTGCAGTAAAATATATTAAAAGTTCAGCCTTGAGGTTAATTTGGATTGACATGTTACTCTCCTTTATATAAAGGAAAACTGAATTATTCCTTCAACTGATTCATTGGTCTAAAGTGAAATTAAATATTATTTTACGCAATGACATGGTTCATAAAATATTCTTAAACTCAATTTGTGTTTTACCGTGTACATGGTGTGAATTAATTTTCCATGGCTTATTGTTTACCTACAAATGTATACTTTAGTATTCATTTTCACAGCAAACAAAAAAAGTTTGTCTGGACTTTGAGGCAACTGAATAAAATATTTTACAAGGTTACGCGAATAACAGAATTTTTGTATAACCTTTAAAAAATCTTTATATTTCTTTTATATTCTTTTAAGTATTATAGATATTATGGTATTTGTTTTCCGTTGAGTAGTTTCTAACAAAGTGTAATTATTTTCAGATAGATTATGTATACATCAATCTTTTTTGACGGGAATGGTTGAAATAAATTTGAACTGATTAAAGATGTAATAAATAATTTATTATATATATGTACCTTTTCATAGAGTATATGCACATTTAAAAAAGAGAAATTGATGTTTTATGTCACTTATTTATTGATAAAGAAATCAAATTAAAGTAGCAAAAAAATGACAAAACGATTTGTTAGGCACGAAAAAATTACAATATATCATGAATATAAGTTGAATTTACGGTAATTAAACAGAAATGAACAAAACATTTTCACAAACGAAAAGATAACATTGTTGTTAATTAAAAATGCATACATCTATCAGGAGTAAATTAAAAGTGATGTCAGAGCAATACATATTTTAAATATTTGATATTTGCTCTTCTTTTTCATGACTTTGTTAGTCGAGAAAATGCATAATAGTGATAAAAAGCAATGAAAGCTCATAAATTTATTATTGATTTGATTTTTAAAAATATTTTAATATTGTTTTTTTACCAAACTTATCCAAGAAATACGCGAAAATATTGCAGTTAGGTACACTGTCGCTTGAAAAACAATATTTTTAACATATTTATTAATATCTAAAATAAAAGATTTTTCCAACAACAAAATTATCCTAATATAATATATTGTCTTGTTTATTGCCATTCGTATAAAAATAATATTTTTTAAAACATTTTAGTAAAACCCTATAAGATTAATACGGATTCAATAAATAACACTTGTATGGGAAATGTGATAAAACAATGGGAAAAAGCGACACTTAAATGTGAACATGAACTATATATACATCATGAATCTAGTGTAAACTGTGTTTCAAAGTTGAATAAATATAGCTGTAATTGAAAGCGAGTTGGTGAAATTGATTACTACATTTCTGGTTACAAAGTTTGCTCACTTTTAGGCGTGTTTGTTTTCACTCATCAGCCAGTGAAGGTTTCATTATCCTACCGATGTTTACATAGAATATACCTTAAGGGAAGGTAAATTTCTTCCAGGGAGAAATGTATTGTAAACATCGATTTAGTCTTACTCCTGGGGTGGCAAAGTTATACAATAAAGCAAGTGTATACATTTAACATAATGAAACTGACGAGTTATCTTGACGCCACAATCCAGTAGGGTCATCGCATTTTTAAGAATATGTTTCCATATAATAGCGCCTTACCAGGACAATTTTTGCGATTCACACAATATGTCAAATTTGACTGCACTAGCCCTACATATATAAGCGGTAAAAAAATATTAGATCGATATATCCATTGAGACAAAAAAAATAGTGCTTAGATTGTCTTATCATACAAATATTTTTATGTTCTGATTCTCTCCATATCTTTAGACAACTATAAAAGTTACCGAAAATGATTTCAAGACTAGGTAGTATATCTATATTTTTCAATTTACTAATTACCTTCAGTCGAAATCTTAAATGACTAATTTATTGTTTATTTTATTTTTTATACCGAAAAAATTATGTAATATGATAGATTGTGGCATTTGTATTCTTTCTAAGACAACACATTGCAAACATGATTGTTATTGATCTATCTCTGCAATATTTTCAGATTTTTTTAAGAATATTTTCCTTAAAAAAGTTAGTTAAACGTAAGTTAAGCCAAACACTTTTATGCATGTTGAGTTCAAAGTAACTAATAGTTAAAAAGTGACCTTCCTGACACCATGTGGGTTAGTGGAAAGTGCCAACCTTCTCATTATGTTAAGGATCATTAAAAAATCAAACCGATGAGAATAATGGTAGGAAAAAAGATCGAGTGATATTTTTATTTTTTAGTATTTCATATTTTGCTTAGAATCTGTGCTTACTAGAAGTGCTTAAAATCACAGAGATCTATCTACAAAAAAATCGGTTTAAGTTCACTAGGATATAAAAGATGATTAACCTTAGTGTTTCTTACATTATAATTTAATTTGCAAATATACGAAGTAAAAACCCAACATTAATTAAAACTGCCATTGTTGAAGTTAGCCCCCATGTGATCCTAAAATCTAGGCCAGGCGTGGGGTACGGCCTTTTGGCTTCTCTGGTGCGGCCTTCTGGCCAATTCTGTAATTCTATAAATTTATGTTAATTCGTAAATTCCTGACATATTCTGACCGTAAATTCCTGTTTCCAGCCAAAGATTCCATAGTCAATGTTTACTGCTGCCTTATGTCGAATCAGAAAAATGAATGCGGTCTTTAGAGAAGAAAAGATTCCCCACCCTTGATCTAGGCCATCGTTTGAAACTTTATTTGTTTTTAAGTATAAACACACTATGATCGTTCATATAAATAGTAGATTCTTCATCAAATAACGGGCTAAATTCAGTAATAATATTCAGGGAACAGACGAATGCAATGCAGCAGTCTTGCAGTGGAAATATTAGTTAGTGAAGAAGCGTTTTGTGTATTCGAGTTAAGTATCGCAATACCGGTATTACCGGAACAGAGATTCCGGTATTCGCGATGTTTTTTCAATACCAAAATACTAGTTTTAAAAATGTAAAAGTACCGTAAAGTATCAGTTGTAAAAAATAACCAGAATCGAACTTTGAATCTATTGAAATAATCTTATATTTGAATAAAATTGTCCGCAATGGATTAAAATATTTTTAAAATGCCAAGCGTTGTGTCAATAGTCTGATTTTAGAATTGATAACATTTTTAAATGATGTATTATCATAATGTTATACAAGAAAATCACCCGTTTATGATTATGATATATTTCTAAATGACAGTTTTTTTATATGAAATATTGACCTATTTTGATTTACTTGTCTGGTATTAACCAATTGGTCGCATTTATTTTGCTAAGCTGATTTTTTTTTATAATAACGGTATTGATATTTGCAATACCAGTATAACATACGAAATATCGGTATTGAGGTATTCGTCCAGTATTTTGGAAATTTCATTCGTTTGAACTGAAAACGTTCATGATTTTTTACGAGGAATAAAGATTTGTAAGCGTTATTCAATAAATAGGATATCTGTTAACTCATTCACGATGTTCAATCGTTGATCTTGTATGTCAAATAGGATATGATATTCGTTTAATTCGTCGATCCCTGCTTTGCCTTCCTTAACATCTTTTCAAAAGCGATAGGCATAGAAAACATTCAAAAGTTGAATTGCTTTTGTAAGGGTTTAAATGTGTAAATGTCTATTTATTTTATCTAAAGAAAAACTTTGATTGTGGCAAGTAAAAATGTAGTACGCGTTTGCTGAAAAAAGTAATCTACACACTAAAAAAATTATTAGTATTTTATTTCACTGCAAATCATATTTTTATTCCTATTTTGAAAAGAAATGAAGATAACGTTATGAAAAAAAACCCAATAAAAATACATTTTTATTAATTTATCTTTCCTTAACTGTTCAACTTTTATATATATTGCAAGTTTAAAAATATATATTTTTTAAAAATATGTTTGAATTATATACTACGTGATTAATAAAAACTGAAATAACATCTTCCTTTCTAATTTTTATTTTTAATAAATTAAAAAGGCTAACTCTAGAGCCGCGGAGTCGGAGTCGGAGTCAGAATAGTGAGTCGTGCAGTCGGGTGTTTTTGCTGGAGGCGGAATCGAAAAATCTGAGGAAAATAATTTAAAGATATTGAAAAAACATTAGTCTATTTATCATATTAATTGATTGAATCACTTAGAAATATTTTAGTAACTAAAATTATCATATGGTGTGCTGGTATGTAAGTTGACTGGAATGATTGAAAAAAAAAACAAATCGGAGTCGGTCTTGGTTTTTAATTTATAGCCGGAGTCGGAGTCTTTATTTTTTTACCTGACTCCATAGCTTTGCCCTTTAAGCTTTCCAGAGTTTTTCTGATCGATGAAATAGTTCTTTCGAGACAAAATAATGTTAAATGAATGTTTGTATTATTCTGTCTTAAAAAGAATAATAAATAACAAAAATGGCAAAGTAGGTGTAAGATGTAATAAGTTTCAAAAGTTTTATACGTATATAATAACATTATAACTGTGTTCATTCATTTTGAAAGTAAGGTAACGAAGCGGCACGGAGAAAAGAACGTTTGGAGCTTTCAAAGGACCGTTTTGAAATTAGCGACGAGTTGAAAGATGTTGCTAGGTACCTAAATAAGTAACAAAATAAGTATACCCCTTTTGAAAATTCGCAGCTCGCTAGATTTCATTTCATTGATAAATTGTAAACAGCTTCTGTAGAGCGTTTGACAGTATCACAGATTCTGATGGATAGATTGTGACGCAAGAAAGCTTTTCGTTATTCTTCTAGTTTATTACACTTACCAGTCAATTTCTTAGTTTAAATGAAATTTTGAGTGCTTTTTAATAAACTTTTTGAGGCAAAATGTTCGTGAAATATTTTGAATTAATCAAAATTAAATTGTTATTACGGAAGCACCTAAAATATAAGATTGGATTATTTAAAAAAAATAATGTTCTATAAATATTCCATGATGTATATTTTTTAAATAATAAAGGCAGTGCTTTTTTAATCGATACCTGTGTGGTTGCTTAAAAAAAATCGATTGAATTTATAGCTTTTAGCTTGAACAAAAGCCTAAATTATTGAAAATATACCAGGGGTCGACTGCTAACTAAGCCGAACCTTGCCCTCTGAAAATTTTTATCCGGGCCCCGATTTTTTCTTGTAATTATTCTATTTAATTTACCTTTTTATTAGAATATTAATACTATAAAATTTCTAATAAGACTCCTACAAAAATATTTTTAGTCTTGTCCTCAATGTTTTTTAAAAAGTTGACAACCCCTGCCTTATTCTTTAAATGAGTAAACATGAAAATTGAAACGATCTATAATACTGTAAATTTAAAAATTGTAATCGAATAGTACGAATTTTAAAGAACAAAAATAATATGAGAAAAATATTTACAAATTACAAAGCAAATTTATTTGTTTATCAAACGGCATAAAATATTTCTTTTTGCAATTAAGTTGTAGTTTACAATGTAACAAGCTTTGTATTCTGGGGTACATGTATCAGATCTTATTAATTATGTTTAATTTATATTCATACACAATAAAATCAGCTTAAAAAAACTTTTCTTTTAAATTTGGTATCCGGTAATTGGCAACTGGATATGTAAATGTAATAAAAGATACGTGGTAACCATTACTTGCCTCTAAAACAAGTGTTTAAAGTTTTGCTGTGATCTTTAAAACCATTTTATAAAACCAATTTACAGAAACCTCTGTAATAATCATTTATAAGAAGAGCGTTTGAAATTGATTGCTTTTTTTTTGTCTTTGTTTGAATCTTTAAGTAACTCGACTGTGCAGTACAAGTGTAAAAACCACTTACCAAGAAAAAACAAATAATCTAAAGCAATCAATAGGTATTATATTACAAAACGAAGTTAAAAAAGGTATTTTGTGATGCAGAATATATCGTATCATTTCCTTGATATAAAACAATCAGTTCTCACGTATGCTTTGATTGGGTGTCCGATAGATATCGTGACCTTTTTGTATTAAAATATAATTTAGAGACATATCTCGTATATATAATTTTTCATTATATTATTAATACGTTTTCTTACATATTGCGACTATCTCAAAGAAAACACTGCCAATATGTCAATGAATCAAGAAAGAAAATGCATTACTCCTGTACCATCGACGTACATTAAAATGAAATCTACAGAATGAGAGTTCTGTCATCTACTATCATATATTCCATTTTCTTGGAGAAAATTAGCAATTTAAATGTGTTGCAAATTCAATGATGCCAAAATTACTGGGCCATTCACTATTTAACAAATGACACATCACATGCTTGTTAAGATGAATGTCGTCGGGTTTTTTTTTTGGACATCTCGGCTAAAAATATAACTCGGTATAATACGGTATAACAAAATTAATAAGTTTAAGGTGACCAAAATTAAAAGATTAACAATTTTTGGTAAGATTTTTTCTCTCTCATCATCGAATGTTATTTTATTTTAATATTTTGGAAACATCAGGACCAGTTTCGTTTCGTTTATTAAAATTTTACGTGTGTAGCGCTTCATATATGTATATCTTAAAATCCCTTTACACCGAGAGCAAAGAGGTGTTATTTTTTTCTTTCATTGCTGTTTTTTTTATAATTAGTGAAAGTGGCAAGATAAAAAAATGCTTAATTAAATTTATGCTTTAATCAGGTGCTTTCAAAAATAAAATAATAAATAGTATGAACTATTGAACAATATTAATTTTGAGTTTGTTGCTGTAGTGTGGATCTATATAAAAAAGTAAAAAAGTTTTGCCATAACATATATTATTTAAAAACATACTTCACCTTTTGTAGAAATCCCAAGAGTAAGACGATGTGTCGATTCGTCTCCGTCGGCAAGGCGACGCGCAAGTCTCTGGATGCTTCGACAACCAAATTCTATTCCTCAAAAGAAAATTGATTTCATATCTCTGAACCACTCTTGCGACTGTTTGAAAACTTTCAACTCGTAGAAAATATTTTTTCTCACCATTGAAAGCTGCAGAAGCACAGTATTTTGTAAAAGAAGTTAAATAAAAATGTCATTCATTTCATCGTTAACGATGAAAAAACTTTATGAGTCAAATAATATATTTCCAGGATAAATTTCAAATAAAATTTCGTTTTTTTAAATTAAAAGCATTAAAATTACTTAATAATTTATGACTCTATTTGTTAAAGTGTATATGAATTTGATTAAATTTTATTAGATGGATTAAATCAATCATCATGGTCCAATTTTCAAATACACGTATGACTTCTTTATTGGAATAATGTATCGGATTTGCATACAAAGGTTTAAACATTTGTAATGATTATAAGCCTTTTCATTTACTTACAAATTTTTCTCAAATCCATCTAACCTTTTATATTAGTTCGATGTTTTCCCTCTCCGGTTTTCATTAAACACCTTCTATTAAAGACTTTAAGAAGTTTATTCGTACACATAGAAAGCGAACACAGTTCAAAAATTAAAAAGATCTTCCCATTTTTTTTCTGAAACCGGAAGTAAAATGAAAAGTGTTTTTAATAATTGCACAACAATTGCATAACAGTTATATTTTTATTCATGTTTAAGATTAAACAATAATAATAAATTATTGACTTAATAAAATGATTGTCAAACCAAATCTATGTTAGTTTACAAATTCATGCAAAAAAATCATTTTTGTCACATTAGTTGATATTAACGAGCTTTATTAAACCAAAACATCTTACGTTATCATTATAAGAGTAACTCAATATCAAAATGTTTTAAAAATATACATTTTCTAAAATAAAGAAGACATAGTTCCATTTATTTAATAAGTAAAAGTATGGGAATTATTATCTATCGAACTATAGATGAAGTATTTATGACATGACAGTGGGGTAATAATTAATAATACAGAAGCAACATTTGTAGTTTTGGCGTAGCACGGTCGTAGCATTTTCACCACTACGATGGCCGCGATGTTATATCGCTGTTACGACATTATGATCACCATGCATACATACCAAACAATAACTTGTAACTGTTGATAATGAAAATTTATTACGTACTAAACTCTTCAGTTCAAAAGAGTGAAAAATTTGTTACATATTTCACTCCAATAACGAAATTTGAATAAATATAGTCTCTTAGAATCAAAACTCACATTTTGCTTTTTGTTTTAAGTATCAATAAATGTATACAAACATAGTTTTATTCTAAGAAATACTTTAAGTCACGATAAAACCACTGCCAAAGATCACCATTAGAGTCGAGTTCATATTTAAAATTAATAAACGAGATATTAAACTGAACCAATCGGTAATCTGTATTTTTCATACTTTAAAAATATATTTTTCATTTTAAAAAAGTCCTAATTTTCACTTGGCATAAATATTAATAGTATGAAGTATTACTTTTTTTAAAACTATAAAATATAGTGCTCCTATGTTTTTTTTGCGATTTTCTCATAACTTGATTTTCGTAAAATGTGATATATGATTTTAAGCTACTCAAATAAGCTGTTACATAACATTTAGTGAATTTATCTATTTTACTAAAGTTAGTAAAACTTATTTTCGAGATTTTATTAAATTTTAATTTTAATAATGTGCAGATAACTGAATAACGTATATTGTGTCACAATCTTGTAGTGCTACAGTTGAATATTGTCTGGTGAAGTAAACATAAATATAGCACTAAGAAAGCAAATTTATTATTTTATTTCATTATAAAAAAACAACCGACAATTATTGTTCGTCAATACCAAACCGAGAAAAATAACTGTCTGCACTATTTAAATTAAACTTAATTCACAGAAATTCACAACTTTCGGTGGTGAGTGGTTGAGATTTTTATGATGTTGCTAAATTTATGATGATTAAGAATTAGTTATTTTAAATAAATCGGGTGTGCAGAGATTATTCTCTTGTCTCTGAAAATAAATATTTAGCGATTGAATAACATACCACCCTCAAAGAAAATATTTCGTCGATTTCCAGAAGAACAAGATATTCAAAAAACAAGCATAATTACCGTATAATATGGACCTAGAGTAAAAAAAATTTTTGGAATTGGCAAAGCTTTTATATCAAAGAACCATCGTTTTGTTATAAACAATAATGACAAGATACACATTTGTGCAAATAAAAAAGGCTTGAAAACAAAGACCACTTCACTTATATATTATCTATTCTTTCTATTTGAAAAAGCAATACCTTTAGAACAATTATAAAAACATTAGAATAAAGAATCCTATCTGTTCACAGACGAAGTCTTTCATTGAAAACTACTGTCATTAATTGAAAGATTAGTTTCTTACTCACTTTGTAGGTTTTTACGACACATTTTGTCCTTTGATGCTTCTCAAAGAAGTAAAATTCAAAGATATCCATATATACAATGAGCAATTTATTTATCGAATCAAGTTCTATTTTTTTTATAAAAGGCAAAGTATTATTATTTAATAAGGCATATTTTTAGCGATGTCGCAATGCTAAACAGCTTTTAGTGGATTTGCCTTATTATAGAGAAAATGATTGATTTTGTATTTTTGTTTTAACTTAAAAAACAATATTTCCAATTACAATAGAACTATAATATCGACTGTGGAAAAGAAAAAAGACGTTACACAGAAAAATATTGCTCTTTTAAAACTGTTTTTTTTTCGACAATCACAGTGTATACAACTTAATACACGTTCTATCAAAAGGATGTAAGCTGAAAGTGTCGAATTAGTGTCTAAATTTAACTTTTATGTTTAAAAAATGAAGAGCCTTCAAAAAATGCGACCAGGAAAATAGTTTTTCTTAAACAATTTATTAAATTAATATAAGATGACGTCAATTCAACACCAGTTTATAACTCTCCATGAACTTCAAGGTTGTGTATATTTCATAATTTGCTTTTGCCCCAAAATCATCAAAAAACGTTTTTTGTGTCTCCTGTAAAATTCGTTATGTGTGGATTGCGTCCTTTTCCCTTTCTACAGTTGATATGATGACATTCTTAGACAATTTGTACAATACAAGTTTTTTCTTTGGCAGCTTATAATAAATCATAGTTTAGTATAGTTTGAAAACTACAATTTAACCTATGTTTTCACGGCAGTTTAAAATATTGTTTCTATTTTCCAGAGGAATCGTATAAATTTGATGCTATTGAAGCGATTTTGCATATTCCGCATGGGTTGCTACGGTAAAAGGCAAATATTTGAGCTGATGTCGAGCAAAATTTTATACAGAAATAAGTCTTAGAGTGACTTTAAGAAGCTTACGTATATTTATTTTGGTATGACCGTCTCTGTAATTTTTTTATTACATTTCATTCATAAGTTTCTGCAATAGTTTTTATAAATGTCCATTTATTTTGTGAAGTCTCGTTGTCATTCACCAACATATTTATAAAAAGACATAAACAAGTATATTTTATTTTTTTCATGTAAAATTTTATCGAAACTTTTGGGTTTTACCTATCTTAAAGTTTATACCAGGGCTGTGAAGTCGTAGCAAAAAAACTACTCAGACACTGTTTTTTCAATTATATTAAAATCCAAAAATCATGAATTTCAGCTGATATTAAATATATTCGTATATAATCGTCCGCTGTGGTCTAGTTGGTTAGAGCTTGCTCTACCGATCAGGTGGGTATGGGTTTGATTTCCGGTAAGGTCAATGTATAATTGGATTTTTTCAATTTTTATTTGCGATCTAAGACATGTGTTTGTGAAGTAAATTCTCTTTGAGTTAATATCATGTGACTTACAAAAATTCTCATCAAATATATCTCGTATGATCTTTCAACTTTAAAATATTTGACGTATTGGCGTAAGCTGTAATGTCAAAAAAATAATTGTAGATTAAATTTAACATAATTTTTAAATCAGAATCGGACAAGTTTTTACTGTGGGAGTTGAAATCGCGGTATTTTTTGACGATAGGTTTACTTACATCCATATTTAATTTATTATCTTGAAAAATTCCTTATTTTTCGTTTGTTTAAACTTTTTTATTTTTATTATGTGTTATTTATTTTAAAACCATATTTTAAAATAGTAAAATACTAAGAATTACTTCATAATCAATTCATAAATGAAATACTAGATAAAAATCTCTGGTGTGACAAAACAAAACTTGAATTGTGAGAAAAGTCGGTCAAATGAATTTCGTATCCATCATCTTCATTTCATTAGGCCTGCCACAAAAAAAGCTTGTAGATAAAAATAAAGTAACGTTTTTTTTTTTTAATATTTTTATAATATTCTATCTGTAAAAGTTTTTTAATTTTAACTATAACATTTTTCATAAACGATTCTATTAAAAATGTTTCGTTTTTTAATGTGAGCAAAAAGGATTTATTTCATATTTTTTTCACGTGATCCGTTTTTGGTGGAGAGTAAAATTTGCACGCACAACATATTCGACTGAGATTTCTAGCCACGTGACGACCTTTGGCAATGGCAGCAAGTATGCGTTGCTCTGATTGACTAACGGAAATGACTGCCTTCAGGCACAGTACTACGATAACCACACTTATCATGAAAATATTAAAAAATATAACGACTGAGAAATAAAATATAACACTCAAAAACAATGCACAGCATTTACATAAGAATTATTTCATTTTATTTCGTGAGTGTTCATGTTAACAATTTGAATAAAGCAAATAATAAGTTAGATTAGAACCTTAAAATATTTATAAAGTTTAAATTAGGTAAATTACTATAAAATACAATTATGAAAAGAAAAATAGGTACTTCCGTGGATGGCGCCAGGCACTAAAACGAACCTCGACCCGAAATGAAAGCTTTAGCTAAGTTATACATATGTAAAGGAACATTTGAATAATCCATTAATAAAAATCCTATTTCGTATATGAGGTTCGTAAAGCATTATTTTGATAATCAGGACTGTGGAGTCGCGTGAAAAAAAGACGACTCCGACTCCAGCTTTAAATAATGAACAACTCCGACTCGGATTAAATTTTTCAATAATTTCTTGTTAACTTATATATTTGTATACCATCAGATCATCTTTAGTCAGCCAAGCATAAAATGTTAACACTTTTGACTATTTTGTTTAAATACACATCACTGAATATATTTTTCAATTAAAAATCGAGCCGCTTATTTTTCACGACTACGACTCCGGCCGAAATACCGCGACTCCGCGATTCCAACTCCGACTCCACAGCCCTGTTGATAATAATATCACAAGGTGGAAACAGACAAAGTTAGTTTATAATATTTAAATTTACAACAACAATTTAAGCTCAATGGGTCGAGGGTTTGTCTACACTGTAAACATTATAGCGAGAAAGCCAGATTTGTAGATCAAATATATTTTCTTTTTAAATCAGTTATATTCTTCAATAAACGATAATATAAAAAAGTTATGATTATCTATTATAAGCCGTATTAAACCGTTCAATCAACACAATGCTAAAATTTCATTGAAAAAAAATCAAAGTAACTTTAATAATAAACATGGTGGACATCCTATTTTGGAAAGTTTGTTGCGAACGTAGGTAGTTTCTGTGTTTCAGCATGACTTAGCACGTCAGAGATGACGTCACGTCAACGTCTGCCTCGGCATATCAATAAACAGTGATTTACTCACGCATTGTTTGCTGTCACTCTACTCATTTGGCTATTGCCTCTCTCGTGCTCTCTCGTAGGAATTTTAATATTGCCCTATGGAAATTTTTAAAATAACTTACCTACAAGGCAAGGGCTACATACGTTGAATAATGTTCTTTCTGAGTTTACTGGATATTTTTATTTACTTTACTGTTAGTGATTTACGTTTTATTAACACTAAATCAGAGCATCAATTATCAAAAATTGCTTTACGACTATTGAACATAAATTTTGTATTCGAAATCCACTTTGAGTCTTCAGAATATGTTAACACTATCAGTGAGATGTTTTATTTTTAATTAAGTCTTATTTTTTTCACAACATACTGCGCCAATTTGAATCACTAATATTGTCAGATCCCATGGCGCAGCACTTAGCGTTGTTGGCTTCCGTGCCTAATCTCACGGGCTAGAGTCCTTGGACAAACTGCATTAATTCGGTCAGTTTATCGATTTCTGTTCGAAGGCATGGGTGATTGTTGTGTCTAAAAATTCTCTCCCACCCTTTTAACACTTCAATAACTGGGCGTAGCGAGAGTGATTAATCAACCACTAGTCATGTCCTAACCTTATCCTTATATTCCTACTAGGGCATCAAATCCCGGGATCCCGTTCAATTTTCTGATCCCGAAATTCCGGGATTGAGACGGCGGCGATCCCGGGATTTCGGGATTGAGAAATTTTGAGCAAATTCTCGAAATTTATACGAAATTGGCAAATCGGAGATTTCAAATTCCTCGGTGAGAAAATCTCAATCCCCGGATTCCGGGATCCCGGGATTCAAAATAAATCAATCCCGAAATCCCGGGATTGGAAAAAGGCTTCGGGATTGGATACCCTAATTCCTACTACTCTCTTTGGAAAAGAAAGGTTGAGCGACTAAGTAACAAACAATTCTCGTAGAAAAACTTCCATTGAGATACCTCCATTAAGAAACCATTTGCTCCACATTGTGCTTGGGAGCGGATGTGGATTTAAAAAGAAATCGGTAACAAATAAATTTTAAAACTAGTAATAATGTTTTTATAATTTAAAATTTTGACTGAAGGTGCTTGATGGAAATTCAACGTTAATTTAGAATTATTTTCATTATGTACATTTCCATAAAATTCTTGGTCGAACACGACCCGAGTTTCGCCTCTGAATGAAAATAATTCTAAATTAATAATGTTTTTTTTTAAGTTTTATAAAATGAACTCAATAAAAACTATTTACTAACTATTAGTTCAAATATATCTGACTGCTGGAATGCATGGAGATGTAGGAAATCTAATCCTGGGTCGTAAGAGACAAAGCGTATAGAAATTTGAATAATTTAAGCGGTTCAAATTTAATATTGAAATTCCATTGAGAAATTGTAGTCAAAATCCTAAATACTAAAATAATATAAAATATTTATACAGCTTATCTGTGGAACAAAATCGTATTGCTTAACTGGAAAGTGAATGCATTAAAATATGTATTGCTCAATATTTTTTAAAGAATTAACTTTTTATTTACAAAAAGATTCACTAAACGCAACCATGAAAAGTATTTTTAATGTATATTAAACATTCCAGAAATATATATATATATTTTTAATTGGGTGCCAATGTTTACATTTCAGAAATCCAGTAAAAATATTCATCCAAACAAATATTTCAGAAGTTGACAAAAGTTATATATACACGAAATAAAAAAAAATATTTTATCTTCAAAAGCCATTAGTAAGCTTATTACGAATCAAAAGACCAAGAATTTTATCCGCTACGATCCGTCGTAGAGGCGAGAGAAGCTACGAGTGTTTTTGTTTTTTCCCTCCACGAGATATTGTGAAGTGCCAAGTATATCATCTAGTGGCCGTTGAAGTTGGCCTTATCAAGCATAACAAAACTCGTTAGATAGCGTACGGTTGACTTCTGTTTTTGTTACTGAGTAAATTCATTGTTCTAACCAGCTCGCGGAATCAAAAGCGATATTGTTGTTGGTTATGTTGTTTTAGATTGCAAGGTTTGATGTTGTAAAACTCCTTTGTTCTTGCGCGTCCATAAATAGAATGTGCCCCGTTGTTTCCTCTAAATACTTCACGTGCTTGCAAAACATAGTTTTATAGAGGACTGGTGATCTAGGAAACTATTAAAATAAATAATCGGTGTCTATAAATTTACGATTTTGTTATTATCCCCTAGCAGTGTGAATTAATATTTTATAGCCTTTTAAAAGAACTATAAATATGATTAAGTAGATAAAAATAAAATTATTTTTAGGTAATATATATTTCATATCAAGCTTTTACTACAGGATTTTTTAATGAATATAATAATCCGAATTACCCAGTTGAAAAAATCAGTTGTTGAATGTCGCAAATTTAAAAAAAAATGGATAATCAACCCCGACTGAAAACCGACAAGCCCTAGTCACTTAAAATCTTTAAATTTACACGCGCACTTGAATGGTTGAATATACCATAAAAGCAAAACCGTGTCGCTAATGAAAAACATTTTTTATATTGTATGTAACTCAAACATAGCCGCCTGCGTGATAGAGTGGTCAGCGTCATTGTCTTCGATTACGGAGGTGACGGGTAGGAATCTCAGTACGGATAGTTTTATTATTTGATTTTTCAATCGATTTATGAATTTCTGTTTAAAGGCATGGGTTGTGATGTCTTCAATTTACCCTCCCACCTATCCTATCCTAAAATGGAGCGTTGCTAGAGTGATTAAACAACTACTAGTCATGTCCTCTTCTATCCTCTATTTGTAAAAAAAGAAACGTTGAGCAACTGAGTAACAAAACAATTTCTGAAAAAAACTTCATCAATCATCGTTAGTCGTTATCTTAAATAAAAAAAATACAAATTTCAAAGCCTAATTTAGTATTTATTCCTCGCGCTGAATTAAAATTTATAGAAGTATTTACACAATAAATAAGTAAATACACAAAATGTCCTTATAATTTTAAGAACAATTTTGTGTTTTTTTTTTTTAAATGATTACTAAATAATTGGCATCAAAATCACAATTTTTATGAGAAAATTCAAATGATATGAAATAAATATATTATCAATTATGTATGTGTGTTGTTATCGAATATTAATTTTAAGCGTTTTGCTTAGCTGTAAAGAGGAATATATTATCATTACATTGTTCAAATTTTGAACATTTGTATGCAGAAGAGAAAGAACATTTTTCAAAATAGGTAAAAGTAAAAAGCCTTGTACAGACTCCATAGCTTAAAATAAGAAATCATTATAGCTCATCTACGCTTGATTAGAGGTTAACTCTAGAAAATAAAAAAGAGTGAGCAAAGAGTGAAATGTAGAGCGAGCTGCGGATGCAGAGTTTCACGAACGCTTAATAGGTAGCATGTTGTATTTTTTTATTTCACACATTTCCACAATATTTTTTTAACTGGAAAAATACATTATATTTAAAATTACGGCCAATTTCTGCAGCACCACTTGTTTTTTTTTTTAACTCGGTTATCATTAAATGTAAATGGCTTTTAATGCTATTTCACATTGTCAGAATAATTTAATTTTTTTAACACTGTACAAAACATTTATTTTTATATACATTGGAGCACCTAAATTTATATTGAATCGTCATACAATGTATTTTCACTTAAACAATTTATAAATAAAAATATAAATGTGCCTCTAAAGGCATTATAACTAATAACAATCAAAAAACCCTAAGTAAATTATAATTTAAAAAATAGTATATTATAACACTTTATCATAATGTTTGTTCTTCTAAAGCAGTGTCTGCCAAACTTTTTTCCTTTAAGGCACAGTGACGAATGGAACTAGTACCGAGGCACACCAAAATGCCGCAGATTATCTCCGAAACTCCTTTTTTTTTAGCTCACCGAGGAATTCAAAATCCTCGATTTAGTATACTTTTTCCGCAGATTGTCTCCGAAACTCCTTTTTTTATTTTAGCTCACCGAGGAATTTAAAATCCTCGATTTTGTACCGAATAGGCATTATTTAAAATTGACATTTTTAAGGCTTCTTCCACCGCGGCACACCTGGGACTTTTATTGTTAAAAAAAAAAAACAAAATTACAGTACATGACATAACAGCTGACGCCAATTCGCCATGCACTTGAAAAATATAATAAGACAAAACATAAAATAAAAATACACAGTACATCAAATTCAACATAAAAAATCAAGAAATACAAAAGAAAAATTTATCAAACAGTTCACAAATACCATCACCAAAAATGTCCACTTCTCTAGGCAATGCGTTGATTAGTCGAACGGCCCTTGGAACTGGTGACTCATACCTCCTAAGCGAGGTATAAGTTTTTAGAAATAAAAGTTTTTGCTCATTGTTTCGCCCACGTAAGAATAAATTGGGAGCATGTAAATTAATAGTCATGAGAATTTCAGGATTATTAACTCGGCCCCGAAGAAGAAGAGAAAAATGCTTTAAGCTTGAAAACGATCTTCGAGCTTCAAGTGAGTGAAATGATAACATTCCTAAAAGAAATTTGGTGGGGTAGTATTCCTTTAAGGAATTATCAAAGGGGAAGAATTTAAATTTTTTGAAATAATAATATCTTAGAAATTTCTTATGGATTCTCTCCAATTTCAGCTTGTATGAACTTTCATATGGGCTCCAAATGATGGATCCATATTCAAGCTTACTTAAGACCAAAGAAACATAAAGCGTCCGAAACACAGTTGGGTTTTCAAATGGTTTGCTTTGTCTAACAATAAACCCAAGAAGTTTGCTTGCACGCAGTGCAATAGAAGTTATATGTGAATGAAAGGTGAAAGAGGAGTCAAATCTTATACCAAGATCAACAACTTCAGACAAACGCTTTAAAGCATCATTAGATATCACATAGTTATATGTGATGGGTAATCTTGAGCGAGAGAAGGAAATACAAAAACATTTTGAAATGTTGAAGTCGAGTTTGTTTTTTATAGACCAATTTAAAATATTATTCATATTTTGTTGCAGAATAGTACAGTCAGACTCATTACTGATACGTAAAAACAGTTTTAAATCATCAGCAAAGAGCAGATACTTTATTCCACGTATAGATTCTATAATATCGTTAATAAAAATTAAAAATAAAATTGGGCCAAGATTAGATCCTTGAGGAACCCCGGAATATGTTGGAAAGACGTTTGATATGCACCCAGCGTAATCAACATATTGGCGTCGATTTGACAAATAGGAAACAAAAAAACTAATCATCCTGTTTGAGCATCCTACAGCACTCAATTTATCCAAGAGAATATCATGGTCAACACGGTCAAATGCTTTAGAAATATCCGTATAAATAGCATCAACCTGACAGTTAGAATCCAAAGATTGCGAAATATAATCAGTATACACAATTAGATTGGTTGTAGTTGAACGTGCTGATCTAAAACCATGTTGAGAATCAGTTAATTGACAATCAACATGCATATAAATATACCTATGTATAATAGATTCAAAAAGTTTAGCCGGTGCTGATAAAATTGCTACTGGACGAAAATTTGTGATTTCAGAAAGAGAGCCTTTGTTGTGGACTGGTCTTATGCGAGTCAAGCTCCAGCATTTTGGAAAAGTGAAGGTACTTAAACTTAAATTGAAAAAAATTTAAATTTTAATTTAAATTTAAATTTAAATTTTTGCGGCACAGTAGTGTGCCGCGGTTCACAGTTTAGCAGACACTGTAATCTAAAGCGTAAAACCAGTCTGTCAATAGGGATGCCACAGAGAAAAGCTTTAACTGTGGTTAACGATATTGTTTCGGATATTGACGAGGGCAAGAGTGACAACAAGATGATGACATTTTTCAGGTTATGTAGATATCTGTTAAACTACGTGATTGCGCGTGCACATCCGCGGAGACTGTGGATGTCAACACTATGAGTACACGCCTGATTATTTTTAAGTTAACAATTAAATTATGTTTGTATAGTTGATGTACTAATTGACTAATCGAAGTGTTAATTTGTTCTCTCGTGTATACTGTAACTAGCTAAAGTGAAAAATGACAATTTGATTTTTACATTGACCGCAACCTTAGCTGTAACATATACATATCAATAAAATAACAGTGATAAGTACGCGCTTATTTATGACATTATATGTTAATTAAATACATTATAATATTTTCTTTTTAATTATATGGCAGGATTACGCAATTTATGCTTTGAATAGTTTGACTAGACCAGTGTCTGCCAAACTGTATGCTGCGGCACACTAATGTGCCGCGGTGCAAGAAGCCTTATTTTTTAAAATTTCAAATTACTCTTATTCATTTGAATATTCTTCAATATTAAATATATTTAACATCTACACTTTAAAAAAAATATTTTTCACGTTCATACATAGCAGTCAACGCAACACATTTTCTTTTTTAAAGGAACATTTCCTTTTTTAAAGCATTTTTATTTGGTGTGCTGCGGTACTAGTCCCATTCACCAGTGTGCCGTGAAGTGAAAAAGTTTGGCAGACACTGGTCTAGACGAACGTCTAATGCCACATCTTTTTCTTTCACAACTCATAGTACAATTTAGATTGAACGTCAACAAAAGCCATTTGATGTAACCCTTTTCTCAGAAGATGTTTTTATGGGTGTCTCATAACTACATAAGTCTTGATCGAGCGCAGTATACGAGGTGCATTCAAAAAACCATTAACCCGAATGTGACGTAGAGGGAACGAATAAGGATTCCGGTATCCTTTAATAGCCTTCGTCTCCGCATGAATTTCCGAGCTTAAAGTCGCGTCGCGGTGCCCCTTGTAATGGCCGTTGCTTCGCGAGATTGCTGTCGCGCGATTTACCACAGCACGATTCTAAGAAATGATTGCTTGCTTAAGAAAAGATCTCATACAAATAAACAAATATCTTTTATTTTATGCTCAAAAATTGATGCTTAATATTAAATCAGATAAAACTAACGGAGACCTCTTCAATTTTTATTTATTTTTATGTTACCTAGTATGATATATATCTTCTTCTTTTTCTCTATCTATATTCGCTCCTTATGTGGAGCATATGGCCACCACGCGGCACCTCGATGTTTCCCTGTTTACCGCCAATTACTTTGCTTCCTCCAATGCATCCCTCAGTTCCGCCGAGTACATCCTATGGATAGTACCCGGCAGACGTCTGGGACGTTGGAATCCCACCGGTCGAAAGAAGGGGCAGGCAGGATTGAGGCTTTCCGGAAGCATCGACAGCACGTGTCCCAGCCATTTACAACGTCTCTCTATAACCACTGACATGACGGAGTGCTGTCTTGTACGTTTCCTTATCTCCGAATTTCTCACAAATTAATGATATACATAGAAATCCTAAATATGAAATTTAAATTGAGACCTCCGATATTTTAATGGTCGTGTCACAATATGTGTTTTATCTCTTTCAGGGTTATTTTATTTTTTATATAATTGACGTTGATTCTTATTTAACACATTCTAACTTTTAAGTAGCAAAAGCGAAGGCGATTTTTTTTCTTTCTAATGTATCCATGGAAAGGTCTATACACAAAAAATAGCAGTACTATTTAAAGTTTCCAATTCCGGGATCTTGAATCCTGAAATTCTGAAATGCCGTTCAATTTTGTGATCCCAAAATCCCTGGATTATAAAATTACTAATTCCGGAATATCGGGACATAGGATAGCAAGTAAAACAGAATTTTGCGCTGGAGTCACTGGTAGTTGTAATATTTTGAAATGACGGAGCAAAAAAAGGCCTCACATGTTATCATAAAGGGAAATCCGCGAATTCCTAGGTTTTTGAAACCACCGAGTAAAATTTTTATAAGCGAGCTAAAAACTAAATATAAGCTGTCACACTTTTTAATAACGGAAAAGCCAGCGAGCAGTAGTTTTTGAAATCCACCAGCAACTTAGAGAAAAAAAGTGTTTCACCTTATTTTGTTGATTATTTTAAAATCTCTCAGTTTCTGACTTTTTTCTCAACGATCAATCCTGAGATCCCGAAAACTCACGTCTCTTAATAATTGTGAATCCAGAAATGTTCAAACAATTGTGACACGATTTTATGGTGAATGACCAATCCCGAAATCACATAAAAGGTCCGGGATTGGATGCTCTAGTACCAATCACAATAGCAGTATTAATTACAATATTGTATTACCCCGAAAGTGTTTTGAGCTGACTTAAAATGAAGGCCTCAACTGAAAAGAATGACGATGAAAACTTGGTTACAGTCCCGGCTAAAAAAACCTTAAACAACACATTTTTTTGAATTGAACATTTTCTGCATGCATACACTCAGTTCAGTTTTATGTATGCAGTCTTTCCGCGATGCATTTGGAGAATGAGACGAAGATACAGCTATATATCTCTAAACAACGTGTATTGTAACGTCAAGTGAAAATTCTGAAACCAAATGATTTTGAGATTTTTCCATGGAAATTTAGTTAGAAGTAAGAACTTTTTTCATGTGGGATACATGTTATTTCTGTGTTATTATGAAATGTTGTTTTCGGTAGCTGTTCCGTAATATATTCTATTCAAAACTTCGCTATTTTTCGCCCAGCTACAATTTACATTGTATTTTACTTGAAGGAATATTATTTTGTTTTTATTACTGAGCAATAGCGGGATAATAAAAAATATTTTCATTTTAAAACTAGAATAAATGCTTATACATTGATTAAAAAATAGATTTTTGTCAATTTAACTGAATGAGTAATATAAAATTTCAATTTTCATATTCTTATTTAAATGTTATGTATATGAATCAACGTCTCAATAATACATACATAATAATCATCGAGTAGTAAGTCTGAAGATGTTTATCGAATAACTGACACATATGTGAAACCTAGTAGTAAACCGATGGAGAAAAAACGTTTAATTAAAATTTTATTTTAAAAATTATTGGTTATATACAGAACCCAGTCCCTATTGTGTAAAATGTAAACAAATGTTTTTTTTTTTACTTTAAATGTTATTTTGATATGGACGACTACATTCCAGTATAGTTAATCTTTTTGTTGTGATAAAAGTATTTTTGTTTGAATTGAAATATTTAAATTTGTTAAGTCTTCATGATATCAAAATTAAATTGCTTAAATCGTGACATCAGACGACAGAAAAAAATATCAAAATTCCAATGCATACATAAAGCTCAACGGGCTGTGTGATATGAACACGTCTTAATTAAATTTTGAATTTGCATAAAAGGAATTATAATGTTCAATTGCGTTCCAATTATATTCATAATGAATTATTTTGAAGCCCCTTTTGAAATAATAGCTACATATTGTGTAGCATAATTAAATTTAATATTACAAATTTGCATTTCCCCAGAATATCATTGTACAGAACACATATTATTGCCTTTATAGAATATGAAATAGAACACGTAAAGTTGATATTAATGCGAAAACATATTGAAAAAAGTGGTTTATTGATGTAATGTTAAAACAAAAAAATATTTGTTTTATATTTTATCCCTGTAAATTAAATAACATTTGAGTTATAAAGATGTAATACAAAATACATATTTTGAGGTCATTTTACTGTCCATAATTACTTGGTGGAAAGACATTATATTAAACAAATAAAACCCTCTTTTGTTCTAATTCTACATTTATTAAATATAATCAGATAAATAAAGCATTATTTACAATTTAGTTGATAATGCTCCAATGGTAACATAGAAATCAATTGATAATTCATGAATAATTTATAATACCATCGCGTTATGTTTGGCCTCTTGTGATAAGTTATTAGGTTGATTTGACTGTATTATTTTAGATGACAAACAGCCTTGTATTATTTTCGATAACAAAATAATTTTACAAAAAATCAATTGACGTATAATATTAATAACAACTTTGATTGTTAGAACATCACACATTGTCTCTGATCACACCGGCTAAGAGCTCGCAGGGGTGAAAATATAAAAAAAACAAATGAAAAATGAATACATGTATACAAAAATAGTTGTTTTCTAAAAAAATACTTTAAATAATGATAAAACCACTGTCAATCATCAGTGGTATCGAGCTCACATTTATGATGAATAAAATGAGACGTTAAAATGAACCAATCGACGATTTGTATTTTTCATAGTTTAAAAGTATATTTTTCTTTTTACAAAGTCTAACTTCACTTGGCATAAATATTAATAGTAATAACTATTACTTACTTTAAAACTACAAAAATAGTGCTCCTATTTTTTTGCGATTTTCTCATAATTCCATTTTTGTAGAATGTGAGTTTTCATTCAAAGCTACTCATTTAGTCTCGATGCGTCAATGACGTTCACAGGTTCGCGAGTGTCGAATGTCAGACACACTGCTCGCCGGTGTCGAACTTTGCTTTATTTTTGTATATTTAACATATGAATTTCAAAACAGTATTCTGGTTATTTTGACTCGCAAATACACTAACTTAACTTAGTCTTAAACCATTAGTTTTTAGCACGCGTAAAGTCATATTTTATTTGTTTAGAGCACGAAGGTTGGCTTAGACTACCGTACGTAGTATCGAAACTAGTTGACAAACATTTATTATATTATTTCAAAATAGTTAATTTGTATGTTTGACAAAATGAACACATACATAAATTATGTGTATAGGAAAAATATAACATTCAAGAGTTTTCGATTATTAAATATTGATTTGAATGATCTTTTTAAAATTGATAAATATTTTTCTTCTTGAAGTACAAAAATATGATATCAAGTTTGACAACCATTTTCATGACTTGAGATACATTTTCAAGAAGAAAAAAATATGCACGAGATTTAGCTATACATCGAATTGAATGAGAAACTACAGTTTTATATTCGCTTAATATTTGTAAAGACAGATAGAAGAGAAGATGCAAACATTTTTTTTTGTACTAATTTTGTAACTGATGAAATTTATAAACAACGCATTGATAAATATCTGGTTACATTGTTATGTTATTGATTCATGTAATTCCTCCCCCCACAAGTCATAATTTACGACCCCTGTAGCAAAGTTTGCGGATAAGAACAAGGGAGTTCTCGTTCCATGGCAGACTCTTATCAGATGTCAGTTTCCATTTTTGGATGGGACATCTCTACCGCCACTTGTGTTACGTAAACATTTCAATTAAACTTTAACAATAGCTTGTGTTGCGTGCTTTTAATATCAGAGATGTACCAACTACAGATTAAATTTTCAATTTGGTCCTCAGCTTTTTGAGGACAAAATCGCTTATTTTGTTTCCAGGCATTCTTACACGACAAGACACTTACGAAAACATAGGATTGGTCATATCGATTAAGTTTTATTTCAACAATTGTATTTTAAGAAAATGGGTGTTGTTTATATTAAAATGATATAAAAAGTGTAGTTACATATAAAACTGCGAGTAATGACATATTAAAATAAAACTAGTTTAACCCTAGTTTTAGAAATATAATATATTTAATAAAATACTACTAAAATATATTTATTTAACATGTTTAATAACGTTTAGAAATTATCAAATACTTCCACCTTAACACTAACACCTAATTCTCTTTTTGCACGGTCCAATGTAGTAAAATTTATCGTTTATTTATCTAATTATATTTATACGGTTTTTTCGCATGTATAGTATCCGTCGTGCAAAACGAAGATTGCTTGCGTTACTACGTATTGAAACAGTATCGAATAAGCATTTGTATGTAAATAAAATTGTTAAACTATGAATGTTTCGAATTCATATTGAGGATTTAAAAGAAAATTGAATGTGTAGATATTAGAAACAAGAATAATAAATAACTCTCTCTGAAATGTGTAGTAGTTTTTGTTTTATAAAATAATATCAACATCTTTTTAAATATTTAGAACTAGATAATCCCTTATCGCAAAGATGAATTTATGAAAATGATTGATTATCTCAAATTGTTGAGTCAAAATATCTGAACAACTAACATTTACATTTTCAAAATTCGTCTCTTTGTCGAAAAAGAATGATAACGTAATAAGAATTTTCAATTGTAAAACTTAACAACATTAAAGCAGTTTTTTGAATATCACGGAAAAAACCAACTTTAGTTGATGTCGAAATTATATATTTAAATTATTTTAAATTCTATGTGATGTATCAAACCATTTCTCAACACTGTTTTTATATATCAGTGGTGCACAAGCTTTTTGAGAGAAGGGCCAATTTATCCATTTAAAATTTTTCGCGGGCCGCAAAGGGTAAAAGTGAAAAAAAATATTGATATATTACACTAAAATGAGATATAAATTTTATATTTTATTTTTAATTTTAATTTAATAATTGCATAATTTTATCGGCAACTTCGATCCTTTTCCGCTCCACATTACGTGCAGATTTGCACGATGGAACTTAGAGAGATTTCTGACACTGCATACTGGCAGCAAGCATTTTGATGTCGGATTCAATGTTTGTGGTTGCTATCCCTAGTACAGCACTGAGATTATCATTGTTCAAGCGGTTTCTGTGTTGAGACTTATTTAGTTTTAATATGGAAAATGCTTGCTCGCAAATGTAGGAGACTAACAATAAAATCCTTGTGTTGAAAACAATAATCTAAAAATAGACTGCACCTGCATCGAAAACGATATGACTCATTTAAAAAAAATGAATTTCGGTCACAAAATTATATCCATGTAAATACAATCATATAAAATAATAAAAAATAACGTTGATTTTTTTATATATCGTTGCTACTGCATAATTTGTTAACATATCGAATACTATTTTTTATCATATTTAATGAAAAAATTGTTGATGAAGTATTTGTTATTTTGGGCCGCAAAAATATCCATTTCGGGCCGCATGCGGCCCCCGGGCCGCATTTGTGCATCACTGTTATATATGTATCTTGTTTACATGCCACAGTTTGTGAGTAGCTGGCTTATCGAACTGCACTTCAAACATGTCGTCGTAACAGATAACAGAAGCAGGGATAGGAAGCGTATCCTCAAACTGTTAGACACACGCGTATAAGAGTTATAGAATATACGTTATCATTCTAATACAATATATAATAATGTGTTTGCTTACAAACTATGGCAAGTAACGCTGGAAAACAGTGTGATAACGATATCATCCATGTGGTGTCATGTACTATGTATATCGTAAATAGTTTAATCAAGAACAAGAATAATAAGCTACCACGTAAAATATTCAAATCATCGTATTAGCTATTTAAAATAAATTATTTTGACGTTGCTGTTTACAATACTATTCTCAGTTATCTATCAAAAGTAAAGTTGAAATATATGATATAATCAATGTCGCCTGCTGTGGCCCAGTTGGTTAGAGCTTGCTCTACCTATCACGAAGATCTGGGTTCGATTCCCGGTCAAATCACAGTGAATTTGAGAATTATTCAATTTAAAGATGTGATCGAAGACTGGGTGTTTGTGATGTCAATTCATATCATTTCCTTTCCTCCCATCCTTCTGATCCTTTAAAAACTGGGTGTAGCAATAGCGATTAGCCAACCACTATTCCTGTTCTAGCCTTATCCTTCTTTCCCTACTACTCACTTTAACAGTGAGGTTGAGCGACCGAGTAACAAACAGTTCTCGTAGAAAAAACTTCTGTTGAAATACATTGGGAGCGAACATGGATAAAAAAAAATAAAAATATGATATAATTAGTTGACAATGATGTTTTCGACCTAATCGATTCTGCAGTTTAAATTTATTGTAGAATAAAAGTCTTATTGTTTTTATGGTCCAAATATAATGATAAGCACCGTGTTTTGATTGGTGTTTAACAACAAAAGTTTTGAATGATTACGACATAAGACGATTACTTATCGAAGTGAGCGCATTTTATACGCTCGTAAAAATAGTCTCAAAAAATAACTGCGGTCAAATAAATCAATAAACATAAATGAAAATATATAAATCGAATTTACAACCCTAACTTTCCAAAACCAACCGAACGTGACATCTTGTCGGCGAGAGTTCTCTGGAAACTTGAATCTGAACGTTAATCAACAATCATTTTATACCCTGCGTATTATACCTATGACTCCTTTCTCAAGGGCTTATGCTATTATTACGTGAATTGCGTTATTATTATCGCCATTGCGTAATACGGCAAAGCTCTCTATTTTACGACCGAAGATGTGACTGACGGTTAAATTATAGATACGACTTACGAGTGTTTGACTTCGCCCCTTAAGTGTAATAGTTTAACGTTTATTTTACTATGTAATAATTTTGGATATTAACAGGTTTTAATTCAAACGAGTTTGTAAATTTTATCTTCTATAAAAACAGTGTCTGTAAAAGACAATTTTAACTGCGGCGTGAATTCATTAAACAGATAATTCAATAAGGCATAAATAACACATCTACTGTGATATTCGAGCATCGTCTAAACTAAATATGAAAAATCTCATAAACGATTAGTTGTAAAGATATCTGATATCATTGAATACGGCCTAATTTTTTCGTAAAATGTAAAAAACAAAAGGAAGGAACTAGGAAATGACTAGCGGTTTTTGTTTTCAATCGGATGACTGAAACTATCTGATATTTGGTATGAAAAAACCATCAGTCGGTTGAAAAATCATTTCTTGAATTTGTGCACACTGCTCTATTAGATTCCGATTGAACAGTCGTGATAATATGACAAAAGAATATCTCTCTTTCATTATACGTATTTAAGGAAAGAATATGCTCTGAATCTTGATTTTTATACACTATAAAAACAATTTGGTTCGGGATTAATTTAAAGCTCATGTAACTTGGCACTAAATGCACCGTTTCCTGTGAAAAGTTCAGAGATCCAGTGATGTGATGTAAAAAATAAAAATTGGTTAGTAAATATATTCTGAACATGCATTATAGTTTTAATTTGATTGTTATATTTTTTTTTCTCTTTATTCATTCCAGTTGAAAAAACGCTGCTGTTTTTTACCATTTTGGAAACGTGAGTCTATTTATTGTTCTTAATAATCCAACTGTTTTGTTGAGATCTGCAGATGTATTATTTATGTAAGAACGTATTTAAATACTTTATGGTAAATAATTAGTTGTAACTTAACTTTTGATTTGCATTGCAGGAATAGTGAAAAAAACAAATGAGATTCAACATTACTTCCTAAAATATAAAAGAAAGTCAAGCTAAAAGAAATGAATCAATAAAATTTATATTAAAACTGTTATATGAATAATTTTTTCGCCTTTGTTTGTAATTGCAAGTCTGTTAGATGTTATCTAATAATTCAAAATTTAGTATTTTCTAGCATAGCGAGTATTTTCATATTCTACGATGACATAGAGTAGACTTTAGAAATGACAGGGTGATGTAGAATCACAATAATAATAATTATTATCAGTGACGTGTGGTTTGATCTCAAACTACCGCTTGTTAGTAAACCCTTACAACAATAATTTCAATTCAAAACGCTTGATAAACAATACATTTAGTGTGTCAAATTATTGTTTACCAATAATACTTGTAGTGTATGTTGCTATTAATTAGAGTGAGGCTTAAAGGTTAAGACACAATATTTTTTTATTGAATCGAAAAAAAAACAATTACCAACACATCACAGTCTCAATCAACACATCGACATAATTAATATGGCGTTGATGTGTGAATGTGTCGCCAAAAAAACTGTTGCTTATTTACTTAGGAGTCAAAGAAAAATTACCGCTTGCAATGAACCTCAAGCAGTTAATCAAATAAACAATTCAATGTCTGTAAATAATCACTGGCATATTTTATCGCCATTATAATAGTATGAAATCGGGTCCATGGCACAGTGGTCAACGTCGTTGGCTTCCATGCACAAATTCGAATTACGGAAGTACGAACAGCACTTTTTCAATAGATTTATCGATTTTTGTTTGAAGGCATGAAATTTGTAATGATTGAACACCCCCCCCCTCACCATTCCAACCTCTAGTTCTTTCCTTATCCTTTCTGGGATAAAGAGAAGTTGAGTAACTGAGTAACAATCAGTTTTCATAAAAAAAACTTCCGTTGATATACCTCAGCGAGGAGACAAAATGGTCCAGATTGAGAGCAGACATGGGTTAAACAAAAGTATAGACAATATTGTATTTATTACCTATTTATCTAATACACGTGACTATAATCATATTTGCTAATTATACATAGCTTAAGACAGAAACTAAAATAAAAAATAGCTTTCAATGATTTAACTTAACACATCTAATTGATTCTTTTTTCTTATTTTCGACCAATTTCAGTCGTTCCAATTTCAAGGTTATATACTCTTCTTAACGAAGCTCATATCAATACACGTTTTTTCCATGTGAAAAAAAATACTTAGTTACTCAACCTCTCTTTTTTGAAGAGAGTATAAGGTAGAAGGATAAGGCTCTACCTAGAAATAGACGGAAAAATATGCTAGCGATGATTTGTAGACTACAAATTGTTTATGGAATCAATTGACGCTTGATTGTGTAAACTTGTTGAACTCTGTTGTTTAATTTTAATGAGATTTGCTTTACGGTCGGACAAGTATCATAACATAATTATAAACGAATTATCGAGAATTTACTGCCCATGTCAATAAATTTATTGTTTAATATGTTATCAACAAATAAAAAAACACGTTTGAAAACATCCTACGTTATTATATCACGGAGTTGTTATTTTAGCAGATAACTCTCATTAAGAGTTTTTACAGCACTATATAATAAAAATGAAACATAGTTATTTTAATATTTATTTTGTATTCTACATATCGACTGTGGAAAGGAAAAAGGACGTAACCCACACATATCAAATTGTACAGGAGGCGCTAAAAACGTGTTTTGATGATTATGTGACATATGCAAATTATGAATTATACACAGCCTTGAAGTGCACGGATATTTCTAAACTAGTGTTTAATTGACATAACCTAATATTAATTAAATAAATTGTTTGGGAAAAACCTTTATTTCAGTGTTTTTTCTTGGTTTTAATTTTTTACAAGGTCATCTTTTTCAAACTTACAAGCTAAATTTAGATACTTATTCGGCACTTTCAGCTTCCATCCTTTTGATAGAACGTGTGTCAAGTTGTATACATTGTAATTATTGAAAAAAAGCTGTTTTGGGAAATTGAGGGTTACGTCCTTTTTCCTTTCCACAGTCGATATATAAAAGCATTAAAATCTACAACATCGACAGAAACAGATAATTGGTTCATAAAGCTTAAATATATTCTACACAAATAAATTTCTGATCTTATTGTATTCCTGCGTTTTTTACAAAGAGAAATCTCGCTGTAAATAAAATATTTTAAAAGAGAATTTTCAGCAAGAATATTTAAGATCTAAAAACCGTTAACTCTTGATGTTTTGAACCTTTTGAAATCGGTCTCCATTGTTCTTTAATCTGCTTGTAGGGAATTTTTCTCTTTACAATATTCATGTCGGTTGATGTTCCCTCTCTTTCTTTTTGAAATAACAGTACCTGCTTGTTAAAATTCCTTCCTGCTTCTTGTAATTATTTATATGTGTACTGTTATTCAAATTAATCCTTGCTTTTTTATACAACTTAATCTTCACCGTAAACAGTAAACATTCAAAATAGTTGCTCGTTAGTATTTTATTTCATTGTTGTAACCAAACCCAGTTTATAGTGTAATTTGGAGTATTTTATTTAGAAACTACTCTTAAGGTAATGTTGTAAACAATTTAAATAATACTATAATAGTCAGTTAGTTTCACAAAACTGTCGTGGAGTCGAACAAGCAAAAAATGGGCGATTCTGATTCCTTAAATTAAATTAAAATACAAAAACTATGCATTTAAGTACATACTAAAATTTTGTCTTGTTTTTTTTAAAAACTTGTTTTTTTTAATTTATTAAAGTTGGATCATTTGTAAATTTCAAACTAGAAGTTTTTTCACAACTAAAAAGCCTTTTTTATAATAACATTTAATTTAAAAACAGTGGACTAAAATTTGATCAAGTCATTTTCTATCAAAAAAGAATAATTCGTAGTGAAAATAATTTAAAAATAAATGATTTGCATTGAAAATCTAAAAAATGTAAAGATACTGATAATGATTTGTATCAATAATTATGGGAGGTTTTCAAAAAGCGTTGATACAGTTGGATTTAAATAAATTCATATGCTACAATACAATTGTTTTTCACGCAATTTGTTTTAAATAGGGAAACGAAAAGTGTCTGAACAAAATTTATAAACACATATTTTTGTGGTGCGTGAAATATTTCAAAACCACGATGATTGCTGTCAAAACTTCTTGTATCTAGAAATGTTTCGGTGTACGGCAACGAAAATCAATAGAGATTTAAAAGGGTGTCATATAGAGTAAACAGTTTATGGTTTCCGGATATAACGATTACCGTTACATTTTATGCAAGGTTATAAAAATCCTTTGACCCACGCCTTAAAGGTCCCAACGAGGTGGAAATTCGTTCGTCCCAGAGCATTAGAAACAGCTTAAAGGCTCGTATTAGCCGACGCCGCTATGTAGGAGTTTTGGGATCTAATGGCACTTAAGAGTATGGTTTAATAAATGCATGGGGAACTATTTTCATAAGTAAACGGATTGTTCGCACTCAATTGCATTGAACACCCACGTTTGTTAAAAATACACTTTTCACAATATAACGCATGTGAAAGTCTTTTAAAGAAATATCTCATTAGATGTTTTTCAAAAATAAATGCATCACCCACAAAAGTTTAATTTATGAGAACAAATACATCAAAAGAAGTAGTTAAACTTAAAAAGAATATTAACTAAGGTGGCACGTATTATGATTTATTTTGAAATTAAACTAATTTAATTTATTTAACGGCAATCAAGATCAACTCGAGACGAAAAACACGTTAGAACTATGACCTTAAATGTAACGTCCTTTTTATTTAAATATTCGCCTTCCCGAAGCTTGACCACTAGCTAGGATTTTATCTTTTATCATCAGATCACAGAAGCTGACGTGGGCTGCGGGTTGTCAAGCGTCCAGGATTGATCAGGATCGTCTTACAATGGAAGTGACCGACCTATACCACCTCAAACGTAACTCCTTATAACGACAAGGTGTAAATTTACAATATACAATAAATCGTCATATTATGTATACAATTACATCGCTATCTGTTTTCGGTTACATATCTTGGCATTGTAATGGTTACCTTAATTTTGATACAGGTACATATATATTTTTGAATCGATAATATTGTTACTGCAAATACAATTTTTCAATTATGAATCTTGCGTGAATAATAAATTATTGCGGGATTTAAGTCGTTTCTATTCTTTTTCGGTGTAATTTAATACATGTAAAATTATTTTTATTAATTTGAACAACATCTTTTCATAAGTTTAAAGCAAGTGCTAAGCGTGTATTAGCAAAACTATGAATAAATATCTTCCAAATCTAACGAATTAATGAAATGTTATGTTCTGTTTAAAAAAAAACATAAATCAAAATGATTGCGCGTTTTTGTTTTCACGGTAAAAATTGTTTTTTCAACCGATTTATTGATTTTTATTCAAAAAAATGAATATCCATGATATTTTCAGCCATTCACATTATCTAAGGCTCGAAATGAGAAAGTCTACAATTAGTTTACCTTTTATTTTATCGTAACACTTTTAAAATTAATAAAAAAAAAATAAGCTTAATTCTTTTGACTAGTTTTGACTAGAGATGTTTCTATTTAAGTATTGATTGATTTATGTGTTGACTGTAAAGTAGAGTTGGTTTATTTGATTTACTCAATGTTACACATTTTTTTTAGTATGTGTATTAAAGAAACTTACATAAAGTTCAAATGGGATTTCAGTTACCTAGAAGTACCCAGTCGAATGATGAATAAATCACGTGGAAATTTCATTCTAATGACTGTTATAAAAAACAACTTGCTGAATAGACAATTTTATAACCTACATACGAAAAAATGGTAAACAGTCAGTCGAAAATGTTTGAAGTAAAAATACCCCGAGGAGTAGTTTCATTTCGTCTATTGAGTGCAAGGCAGTAAAAGGATATTCAAATGTATGTACGCTTAACCTTACACATCCCAAAGGAGAAAATCCTTGTAGATTCTAAAAAAGAAGGATGGTTCTATTGAAGAATTTTTTAGTATTTTATTATTGCTTCATAAATGATGTAATTAAAACGTATGCTAATATCATGCTCGCTTAATGCGTCCAATGTAATAACAGTCGATGTTTCCAGTTGCAATGTTCAAACTTGAATTTTAGTATGGGCAATTATGTTTTTTTCAATTGATTTATGGACTCGTTTTCAAAAGCATTGGCGTGACGTATACAATCCTTATCATTCATCTAATCATATTGAAAAAAATGTGACGTAGCGAAAAATATAAGCTTATTTTTAGTGATATCCTTAAGTCATCCTTATATCCGTACTTAAAAAGTAAAAAAAGAACAAGTAGTTGTCATATAAATACTTTTTTTTAAATGCTTCCTTTAAACGTTTATAAGTCTGATATAAAAAATCTCTCTTTAATATCTGAATCTAATGAATTATACACGTCATTTCAAATGCCATATACATCATATTACAAATTTGGCATCACTATAATATTGTTACTTAAAAATTGCTACTTTATTTTGATGTAAAACTAACCAATCAGTATTTTATGTTTCGTGTGTAGAACATTAATACATCCCTATTTAAAGTAAATTCCGAGTACCGAAGCGCTGCAAAATGCCAATAACATTATCTCAACAACTCCGTAGTGCACATGGCTTGAACTACCATTGAATACAACATCCAGACTTCCATACGTGCATGCAAAATGGCATTACTTCTCACTCATGGAGCCGAAAATACCTTTGAAAAGATAACTAGAGCTTCCAACGATTCTATAAAACTATATGAGGTCCCGTGTTTGCAGGCGGGATACGCTGTAAGCTGCGAAGACTTAATGGACGTTGCGGCAGTATCCATAAAAAACAACTATCAAAACAATATTTTCATCTACAAGCCATTCTGTTTGTCCATTCGCTGAACAAGCTTTTTGGACTTACCTTTAATGTCCGTGTAACCTTCTGCTTATTATAAATAATGTTAACGCGCTATTTTAGTGAACATACGTGCTCTTCCAAGGAGAGTCAATAAATTATTTGGAGTGTCTTGTTTCAATACGTGTACATACTTTTATTTGTAGAATGTGTGGATGCCGTATAAAGATTTAACGTGAAAACTTTTTATGTACCCATAGATTATGTACTATTTATTTTGCATTTGGTGTTTTGAATACCAATTAAAATGTGTTTTATATTTTAAAAAGAACGTATAAATGTGAATCAAATAAACAACATGATTCAGACGTAGAAGACGAAATTTACGGTAAATTCTAAAAATATGTTAAAATCGATCTATCAAAGTTGTACATCTTTCAATCCAAGAGTCACCTCTACCAAACAATACTTTGCGTATAGTGAGCAGCCAACACAGCTGCAGCAGTTTTTTTTATGTCAAGTCAGATAAGCCACATCTAGACAAACCACATAAATCTCATTCTTAGAAATTTTATTTATATCATAGTTTTTATAGTTTATTTTCACACTCAAACACATACAAAACCTACATAATCGTATAATGTACCAGATTTTTTTCTTTATTTGAAAACCTATTCTTCAAATATTTATCAAACTATGTCGCACTCAATGTGAATCAAATATACTTCTTATGAATAATTGTAACAGAAAATGTTTAATAAAACTAAGAAAGCGATATGTTCAAGCAGTAGTAAAGGAATACATGGCAAGGGTTTGAAAAGGATTAGTAGTTAGCTTATGTTAAATATAGTTCCGATAACGGGGTCAACTGAAAGGATATGATAAAGAGTAATAATAAAACAGACTAATTGTATATTAAAATTTATTTAAGTATGTGTCCATTTGGGGATTCAATTCCTTACCCACGCACCCGTGTGACACACTCATTTGACCACTCTTCTACAGAATAGATTTTATATTCAGGTAACCTTATTTTATATTAAAATGGATTAATTCAGGTAAACTAATTTAAATTTCCTATGGAAATTCCTTTTCCAACTAATGAATTAAAGTTTTGAATAAACATATTTTGAAAAAGGCGACTAAAATATTTAAAAAAAAGACTGTGTGGTTTCTTAAAATATTTTTTAATAACATACGTTTCCAGAGACGCGTAATTTGTATTATTATTTTTTATAAAAACACTATGAATTTATTGTAAGTCAACCAAACCAACCAAACCAACCAAAAAAAACATTCTTTAGCATCGCCTGGCCAGTTGGCCAGGCAGAAGAATTCCAAAAGTCTGAAAATTAAAGCAATATTTTGACTTAAATATGCCCCGTATATTACAATCAAATAATAATGACTCTATTAACAATCACATTATCATTTCAATCGCAATGTCGTAATGTAACGAAAACGAGCGCTGTACATTTACGCCGACTTCCTTTTGGCGATGTTAGCGCCTCTCCTTCCGACGCGGTGATGTTTCAAAGCTCGTTGCTGTTCTCAAAACTTTTACCGATGATATGACAAATTGATACAATATTGCTTGAATAAAAAACTAAAATATTTTTTCACAATAATTGACTTTATATACAAATCTGATTTTTTTCGGCCGTTAACCAGATCATAATCGAGAGTAAATAAAACACAATAATTACAAAAAAAAAAATGATAGGTGGGTCTTGGTTCGATTCCCGGTAAAGTCAATGTCAAATTGGATTTTTTAAATTTTTCAATTGAGATCTAAGACATGGGTGTCTGTGACGTGAATTCTCCTTGAGTTAATCTCATGTGATTTACAAAAAATTCTCATCGAGTATATCTCGTATGATCTTTCAACTTAAAAACTTTCAAATATTTGACGCATTGGCGTAAACTGTAATGTCAAATATTTTTTTAAAAAACTTAAAAAAAAAAGAATAGTTAATTCAACAAAAATCATAAAAATAATTAAGTCATGTTACAATGCAATGCGATTCAATAAGTAAAAAGAGCATCCCTATGTTATGATAGTCTGAGCACAAATTTAATACAAAAACTAGATGAATCAAAAATACTTAAAATAAGTAATGCTTGTTTGAGATTCATTTTGGGGTAATTCTAACGAATGTTACGTCCGTATAGAAAAAGTATAGCGAATTGAGGATTTCAAATTCCTCGGTAAGTAAATCTCAATCCCGGGATCCCGGGATCCCGGAATTGAAAATTGATCAATCCCAAAATCCCGAGATTGGGAAAAGGCTTCGGGATTGGATACCCTAGTCAGGACGTCGTTTCTCGTATACTACTTATTATATACTATATGTGATAATCTATTATATACTTATATGTGATATGACTTATTATATACTTATATGTGATAATCTACGTCATACGTAAATAAATGTATATGGCTTTTGATCTTTTGCTGTAATCTTGGGTAGTAATAATATGAATCGCTTGCTGTGACCAAGTTCAGCGTTTCTCAACCGGGGGGCATGTGGCCCTCTTAAGGGCCACAGAAGAAAATATCAGTTTTGGGGAGCCACAGCAGACATTAGAGGAGCCACGGCCACCCGAAATATAATGAACTAAAATTTATATTAAAATCAAATATAATACAATAGGACAATAATACATTGCAGCAGAAATAATGTATTTATTATTCGTACTTTTTACTATTCTTTCAATGATATTTAAGAATACCATAATAACTGCATCTAAAAGGAAGTGTCGACAATATTGTATTGACAATCTTGTCGACGGGTTTCTTTCATCATCCTGTGATATTATGAAACGCATATGCGTTAAATATGTTTTGCTTCACTAATGCTACTATCCATTTTATAAAAAACACAAAGACATGAAAGAAAAACCATTTGAATAATTCAAAAAGCTTTAAGAAGTTTCTGCAGCAAAAAAAAATAGGATTTATATTATTCAGTGAAACATTAGACACTGGTTTAATTAATAGTTTCTTACGAAATTTTCAAATTAATTGCAAAAGCTAGAAAAACGCCTTATATTTCCAAATCTTTGATTTTGCAATTTTCCAATTCATAATCAGAGTGAAAATGCAATTATTCAGGTGATTCCTTTGAAAAATTCCGTTAAGTTTCAAGACGTACAGTCTGCGTAAGAATGTTTCGCGCATCTTACGAAAATTCAGTTTTGTCATTTAAAATGTTTTTAAAGAACATATTTGATGATTTTATATCTTTTTTCTTCACCTGAATGCAATATTTTTACCAATGCAGACGATTTCTTAACAAACGCGAATGCAAGTAGTCATGCGGGCATAGAAGAAACAACAAAAGAGGCACTTTCATAAATCTTAGCTTGGTGCAACGCAAATAAGCTCTCAAAACAACTGAAGTTATCTTTCTCAAGAGTGGTATCGGTTTCACAAACTGAAGCCTCCCATTATACGAATGAGAACAACCACGGTAAAAGTTACTGAAAAAATAACACACCTTTGGTCGATTTCGGACGACATACTTTTCTTTGCATATCATGCCAAAACTTCTTGCGTAGCAGGTATTAAGTTATTGAAGCCTAACATCCAATCCATGGGAGTGGCTGGTAAAGCCGCGAGTACGCGATACAAGCTTTGAAACCTTATTCTCATACAGAAAATTCTTCTTAGCGGATAATGCAGTGCATTGATAGCCCTTACAAAAGCATACAGAATTACTTCTACAAATGCATTGCCGGTTCTGCTTGGTAAACTTTTGTTAAATCTGTACATTAAAGTTCAAGGCGCAACAGTAATGCTACATAATGGATGTCAAGTCCCAAGTGAGGAGAATTCTTTGATTGCCTCCTTTTCGACCAGACCCTTCATTCTTAAGGCCCATAGAACTGTGGTGCACAGTATTGCTACTGACGCTGCTATGCGAATTTGGTAAAATCGATGGTAAATTATTCTAAGAACAGGCAATCTTATAAATTATTTTAAAATTTAAAAATGCTAATGGAGACCAACGCTTTGACTCAAAATTTTCGGATAGGCCAATTTATAACTACCCATGGTCATGATCACTTCACTGAAAAGCTCTCACAAGTCTGCTGATTAGTAAATAGCCTACAATTTAAATGCGGCAATATGATTCAGGATACTGATCGAATTTTTTGAGAATGTCCAAACATGAACAACGAACGGGAAGAACTGCTCGAGATTATACGACCACAGTCGCATCTGGTGGGCCCGTTGGCCATGCCGACTAAGTTGCATCCAGAGAAAATTACAAAGCATTCAAAGAGCTCACGGCGTCTTATAAAAAATGAATTGTATTCATTTCATAAAAAACTCTTGATAACGTTATTTTATTTTATTTAGCATTCTACACCATGCAGTGCATGCAAACTAGTTTTAAGAAACTTATGGAAAACAAATTAACACGAATAACGCTGCAGAATACGCCCCCGTAAGAATAGTGTGAACCATAGCGGGCTGTGATGGGTACAACGTTAAGTACCCTTGGAATTTTAAAAAAATGTAATATTATAAACTATTTTGTAAACATACATTTTTTTAACAAATAATTTTACCGTATTGTATTTTTTTAAAAATAAATATACTTACATTTTCATTTTTCCGAGCCCCGAGAATTTATTACTATGGGTAGGGGGGTCACGGAAAAATATGTGGGTCGGCGTTTGAATCTCAGTTTGAAGTTCAATATCATATTAAGATTTTACACCTAAGATGTGGGTGTTAGCGAGGTCAATTATTCTTCTATACAAAGTCTATACAAAGCATACTTTCATCGAGTTTATATCGTATAATATTTCAACTTTAAAATATTTGGCGCATTGGCATTAGCTGTAATGACAAATATTAAAAATAACGTTAAGTGATTTTTTAGAACATATATAATAATGGACACAGAATGCTAATTTATTTTAATACCAAAAATCAATTATTGAAATAAATGTTTCAGTTTATCGACAAATTTATTCACAAAAATCTAGTTCAAACGTTAGTTTAATTGTAATTGTATTGTACATCAGAAGCAGTAATATAATTTTAATACAATATTTTTCAAAATACATTAAGACGTATTTATTTACCAGTTTTGACAGCAAATAATATTAAAAGTGAAATTATTTCGTTCATTTAGATAAAGCTTTATCTGCGAAAGCTCCCAGAGCATTGGTGCGAGTTATTTAGCGAACGGAGGTTGTTGTTTGGAAATTAGTTGGTTAACAACGCCACCTGAAAACTTTTAGCCGCCGACGAAAATTAACGATTTTCACTTCATGGAAAACGTCACAGAACTTTGACAGGAAAGCAGGAATATAGATAGCCAAAGTAAACTACATGTCTCTAAAAAAACTTTTTAAAATAAAAAACCTACCCGGACGAGAAAAGCTAGATTTTTTTTCCTTTTCAACTTTACCAGTAAAATTTCTTAAACTATGAGGTACGGTGAAAATTTTACTATTAAACTAAATTTAAACTCTTTATAGGGCATTCGTATTCATGCGATTCGTGCGTAAAGAATTGCAAAACCGGTACTAAGAAAACCGGGAACCCGGTTTCCAGTACCAAAATCAAATTTTGAATGTAAAGAAAATTACGTAAACGTCACACATTTAAAAAAAATGTGATGAAATGAAATATTTAAAATCTGCTAAGAGTTGTATCATTGTTGCGATCAATAGTTTCAGAATTTACCCTTTTTAATCATGTATTATTGTTTTAAAAAACCGTAAGTTATTTATGAAAATCACCCGCTTATGATAAGGTATATTTTAATACTTTCGATGGTTTCGGCGGTAACTTTGTGGAAGTTCATTTTAATAGAAAATTTAAATTAACTTTGATTATTCCACGTATTGTGTTACTAACTGTGACACGTGTTTCGCCTCTTTCAGAGGCATCTTCAGACTTACTATCGCAAAGTTTGCTTAAGTAATGAAGCAAGATTGATTCTAACATTTTAAAATTATGAAATTACAAAATGGAGTTTTTGGGTTTTTTTTCCTTTTAAGAGGAGCAAGGAGGGGGGTGTAGAATCGAAATAAAGCAAACAAATAATGATACTAATGAGTTTCAATCAATCAGATTGGGATTTTTCCTTTTTAAGGGAAGCAAAGAGGGGATTATAAAATCGAAACAGAGCAAACAAATTTAATCATACTACTAATGACGTTAAACATTACAAACTATTAAACTAATGAGCTGCAATCAATCAGCTAGGTTGGTGATTACTCTATTAATTGGGAACAATTTAAGTAATGGGTAACCACCTGTGCTATTAAGAATATTATTTGATAATATTTCTTTTTTGTTGAGAGTTTTATTAATTTATAAAAATTCTAAACTATTCATCTTTAAGCCCTTTTTATTTACTCGGTGGAGTATTTCTAAATTACAAATCTGATTAAAATTATGATTATTTTCTATTAAATGATTGGCAAACTCAGAAAAATTGTTACTTTTTAGACATCTTATATGTTCTTTAATTCTAATATTTAAGTTTCTACCTGTCTATCCAACATAAGACGCTTGACAGTCTCCACAAGAGAGTCGATAGATACCACTCTGTGACGATGAATCTACGCGATCTTTACTGTTCAATAAAATTTTACCTAAATTATTTACTGTATAAAACGCGGGTTCTATATTGTCCCAAAAAAAAACCCAAAAACTCCATTTTGTAATTTCATAATTTTAAAATGTTAGAATCAATCTCGCTTCATTACTTAAGCAAACTTTGCGATAGTACGTCTGAAGATGCCTCTAAAAGAAGCGAAACACGTGTCACAGTTAGTAACACAATGCGTGGAATAATCAAAGTTAATTTTAATTTTCTATTAAGGTATATTTTAAATGAGATATTGAAATAGAGATATCCATAGTTTTGATACATTAAGTACCAGATGTAACTTATTTATTTATCATTATAATAGTATCGTATTTAATTATTGTAATGGTAACTTTGTTTTATTTCATTGAGCTGATATCGAGACGTCATCTAAAATACGGTCTTGGAGTAAATATAACTAATTCAGATGGACAATGTAGTAAAGTTTCACAGGGTGCTGAACCTAGTACCACGATATAAAAATGTCTCAAGAAAACTAATCCCATAAAACTTGTTTAAGTCGTTAAAGTTTTGTAGATGTTTTGCCACCGACGTGAGAAAAGAAAAAATATCATTATTGTTTAACTAATCGCACTCATAACTTCCCGATATTTAGTATTGGAAAAGTGGAAGGGAGTTTTTAAGCATCAAAGTTCCTTGGAACAGAAATCTATAAATTGGTTGATAAAAAGCAGGAATTTGAGCGCGTGAAATCTGTCATAGAAACCAACGACGTTTACAATTGCAGCAAAGACCCGACAAGTGTAATCAAATTGAATACTGAAATTCTATCAAGCAACTTTGGTCAAAATCTTAAAATAGATTTTGACCGAAGTTACTTGATTTGCATATTTAAAAAAAATAGTACGAATTAACTTGAGTAACGAGTGCACACTTCCATTGTATTAGTATTTATTTTTTTCACACCATACTGCATGAATCCAGGTCCTATAACATGAGTTTTAGCCACTAAAAAAAACGTAGTAACATTATATTGTGGTGAAAATCTAGCAATAATTATGGGAAGATGCATAAGAAAGTGGATTGTACATAGATTACAATTAATCCAGCGCTTAAAATATATTGAAATAGTGACTTTATATATTTTTGAAAATTACCTAAGTAATATAATAAACATATAAATTATATAATCCATAAAAAATAAATGCACTTAACGTTAATTTCTTGAACCAACATTTCATTTCTAAAAAAACTACTTCGCTTGAGACTATCAATTGGGTTACAGTTTATAAAAATGATCAAATAAAACAGTCGGCCCCATCCATGGCGGCAACTTGAAAAATACCCCACTCGAGTCTTGAAGACTCTCTCTGGCAATGACCGTACTTTTTTAAATATTTCTCTTACGAACAATTTATATGAAGTAGCTTTTAACAATGCCAATAAACATTAATTTAATAATTTAGCGTTTCAAACAAAATGAAAATAACCTAACTGTGAAAATAATAACTTGTTTGAATCATTTCGTTTGTGAATAATACTTATTTGATTGTTTAAGTTTTAAATAGCAATGTCTATACATTTTTTTTAAACTATTTAAACATAAAGTATTTTTGATTTAATATTTAAACATTGAGTATTTTTGAAGAATTTGTTGATTTTATAAATGAAATAATAAATATTAGAAAACATTAATCTTTATATTTCATGTGTAATTAACGACAAAAATAAAAATCATTAGGCTTCTCATTAATAAAATTTTGGATACTAATAGATATCGTATACAACAAGGAATAGGTTTACTTCAGTTTTTTTAATGATAGAAACGAATGACGTTTAAGGATTATTTAACCTCACGTGCAACAGAAAGTGCAGCTTGCGTTGTCGAGTGGATAACGTTGTTGGCTTCGGTTACGAATCTCAGTACGGACAATTATATGAATTGATTTATTTACCGATTTAAGAATAATGGATGTATATGATTCCTTGAATTCTCTCTTCCTGCCTAGCCTATAATAAAATAACACAAAGCATAGCGAGAGCGATTAGCTAACCACTAGTCCTGTCATGGCCTTATATTTATTGAACATCAGAGTAACAAGCAGTTTTCGAAAAAAAACTTCTGTTGAGATACACTTCATTAGAAGTCCATATGCTTTACTTTAGAAGCAAGCAGACATGGTGATAAAAAAGAAGGTAGAGCCAATCACAGTTATGAATAAATTGGGGTAATTTGTTGGAAATTGTGGTTCAAAATTCACATTTATCTATTGTTTTTTCAATCGATGGTTTTGACTGAATTCCAATTCACATACATAACGTTGTGAATACTCTTTGTCATTTCATTTTTGATGTTTTTCATTAAAATCTAGACAATGAAAAATAAATTTACGACTAGTACTCATCCCTCATTTTTTTTATATTTTCAGAAGTAAATAAATATATGAACGACTTACGACTAACGCAGGGTGCTGAAATGACTTAAAGTTAAGTTTTTACGGCTTTCAAGTATTTTTATTTTATCACAAATAAATGTTATTCTCGATTATTTCGTGTATCCTTGGCGTGTCCATGTAATGTTTGCTTGAGCTGAGTAATTTAAAAAGGTAAGATGAGCCATAGTTTGTTTTGGTCAGATGGAATTGGTCAGGCCCCGGGAATTATGTACCCGGCCTGTTCCCCAGGGTGCAATATCTCAGGCAGGGTGTGACGTCGCATAAACCTGCTATGGGAACGGTGCTTGTTTAATTTTAATGTTTTCGTGAACAAACTTTAGCTGTGCTTAATTTTTCTGCAGAGCGCAAAAGGATTTCCAAACGGAAAGCAGATTTCCTTGAAAATTTGGACAAAAAATAAATTTAATTGGGTTTACTATTTAAAAAATAAAATAAAAAACACTGTGATGTGATATAATTGTCATTTCAAAGTGTTTTATAAAATAAAATGTTCATTTTTAATAAATCAATATTTTTATAAATCATCAGAAAATCTTTCAAAATTAAACTTACCGTCAAATTACTTAATGATTTTATGAAAACCAATTGAAAAACTTAGGTTTTCATTAACATTTTAAATATTTCCCTTCCAAAAGTCTAATATAAGCTGTCTCTGAGAAGCAAGAACAATTGTAATTCTTTAGAATTGAACATCAAAAGTTTTCTCAATGATAGAATTCAATATTGATAAATATTTTAGAAACACATATAAATTACAACAAACTAAATTCAACCCATTTTTAACATTCTACAAAGAATATTTGAAAATAACAAACTGAGTCCATGAAAGCTGGGACGTTTAAATTGTTATAAACAACATTTATTGAAAAAAAGCAGTTTATACTAATGTCTTATTATAAATGAAAACAAAAAAACAACCGCTTGTATGTGTTATTTAACAATATTAATTGGTTCATAATTTTGTTACATCACATGTTTTAACGTTGCTATTGCTATTATCTTGATAGAATTCATCATAATTAAAGTATGTAACTTATAGGTTTTCAAAAATAATATTTTATTTAACATATACTATGTTCATATTTTTGGCATACCGTCGCCATCAAACTAAATTGGATGGTATATTTCTTCGATCCTAAAATAAGATTCTTACTTCACCCATGTAAATGTATTATTTAAATTTACGAACTATTTCAAACATTTTTCACGTGGTCTGATCACCTTTCTCGTCATGATTATGTTGACCTTAAAATAAATGCTTGGCAAAGTTTCACCGAGGTTTGTTTTTGATTATTTTCTTCTCAAAGTCAAACAAAACAATGTTAAGGTACTAAATTATATCTGCGACTGAAAGCATGATGGTACTATGCCTATTTTATCAAGTTAGACAAACACAAAAACAGTTTTGAACTATAGGCGTACGTAGATATTAAAGCACTCAATACAAATCATTGTTTTTACTTCAGCATAGATAACATAATTGACTATTTTTAACTGAAGACACATTATTTTTGTAAATGAAATATACATTTTGATATCAAATATAATAATATTATGATTGAATGGGAAAAATAATAAAAAAGGGATTTGTATTAAATATAGTTTACCAATGTGACGAAAAATAAACTCAAATTATTTCGATTAACGGCACCGATATGAAATATAAGAAAAGAGTTTCCATTCTTATTGCAAAATGAAGAAAAATAAAAAATCTTCAGGAAATAAAAAAAGAAGATTATATTTAAACAAAACTGATCGGGAATATGAGATTAAGAATAGTTATGATCAAAGAAAGTAGAATAATTGAACATCAGATTTTTTTTTAATCCCATCACAAATTAGAGCAAAACATAGATAGTAGACACTCTAAAGAAAAGTTTCCTGTGGCTATATAAAATATTTCTAACATTTATTTTACCCTTTTTCAATATGTTTACCCTTTGTCCGGCTTAGATAAACCAAACATGTTTCTCATTAGTTCAACTCAAAGACTTTTTTTCAAAAGGTTAACACTCAACAAATTCTCCTCATCCGCATGTGTTACTTGGATAGAATTACTTTAAGTGAGTTTTTATAAATTAGTAAGAACATTGTAATTTCGTCAACTATGTAATGTTTAGTAAAAAATCAACATGAACTCCGCTAAGCTATGAATGGTTTCAATAAATAACATTATAATGCTAAAATTATTTATAATAAAAAATCTGTTTCACCTTTTTACTGCTTTTCATACATTATTATAAACATAAATATGACTACAAATTATTAAAATTATTTTACAGGGAAGAATCAATTAATAAATAATATTTTAATATACTTTATCTTGAAATTTATTCCAAAAAACTAAAAAACTAGTGTGTAAATCTTCAAATAGTTTTTCATGTGTAGTAAAATTAAACGTTCAGTTTACTGACAATTGATTCGTTTGGTATCAAAAGCAAAATTGTTCCAATACAAGCAATCCAAGCAAACTGTTCCATACATGATGTATGGAGCAATTCTGCTTTTGATACCAAACGACCCAATTATGTTTTTCGTATTATTCATATGATCGATTGCAACAATATCCGCCACTAAGTCTTAATGTTATAACTGCTTTCAAATAAACCATGAAATGCACAAAATAACGGATTCATTTTTTTGAACAGTATTTTGAAAATGATATTATATTTCAAAAAACTAATATCCCTGGAACGTTCTATGAGAAATAGTATAAATTTTTGTTCAAGATCTTAAAGAGTTAATTACTTGAAAGTTCGAAAAAATATTTTTCTTAAAAAATGTGTTTGGATTGGGAGAATTGTGCACTTGTATTACCCTTTAATTTATCTCTACGTTTGTAATTTATTTGAAAAATTTATGTGGTAAAACTCAATCATTAAATAATCAGTTATATAAAAGAAATAGAGTGATATAAAAGAAACGGATAGTATCGCTTTATTTCAATAACTGGGATATTTGTTAAAAAAATATCAATCAGTTTTCAAGCAAATGTTTTCTGTCTGAATTCTAAAATAATTCAACGATACCGAGCTCAATTTACCATTGAATATATTCCAAAGCGCACACAAAAGTTCTGAATGAAAATTTTGTAGCATATAAAATTCTGAAACGTTCAGTTTTTTATGCTAATTTTATGCAGACGCTTTTTAGATATCAACAAAAAAATATGTTTACAGTAAAAAGTTATCAAAATATGATAAAATAAATATTTACTTTTCAAAGATTTCCAAAGGAGGGAATACTGGCCATTTTACGTTGTCTTAGAATGATATCGCACATTTGGATATAATAGAGTTTTTTGCTGCAAAGTGACGCAGCGTCTAGCTCGAAAAAGTTCCAGGATTAAGTACATGGCTATCGTTTTTTATCTGCATGTAAAATGCTAAAGTGAGCTTTCAAAGACATGCTATCACCCTCGTCAGAATAACAATTAAATGAAACAATACGTTTTTAGATTCCAAACTTGGCAAAAAGGAAAACAAAATAAATTGGTTTTTAACGATGTCAAGTGATATAAAAGAGATAAAAACTGAAAATACTTAAAAGTCTATAAACATACAAAAGCGCCACTTTAATTTGGGCTTTTTATGTAATGTCTTCATTTATTAAAGCTACTTCATACTACTTAATTGTTGAAGTGAATTGAGTAGATTTATCTACATTTGAATGCAAATACTTATTTACATTTTCCGGTGCTAAATTTTAGTCAAAAAATATATTTACTGTAACACATGCTATTATATGCAAATATTACCGATACAAACACTGACTGAGTTGGGTGAAAGAATTCAATATAGAACTTAACATTTTATCCTTACGCTATTAATAAATACTAGCTGTAAGCCCGTTGCCCAGCAACGTGAGATTTTTGTTGCAAAGTATTTAATTTTATTTTATTTTATGGTATTTTATTTAATTTAATTTAATTTAATTTAATTTAATTTTATTTTATTTTATTTTTATTTTTATTTATTTTATTTTTATAGTTAGCAGAAATTTCGTAAATTATTTAATTTTTAGAATAATGTTTAAGTTTGCTAACAACCATTTTTCGTTGTAGCCGAAATGTCGTAAATTATTTAATTTTTGGAATAATGTTAAAGTTTGCTAACAACCATTTTTCGTAGTAGCAGAAATTTCGTAAATTAATGAATATTTAGATTAATGTTCAAGTATGCTAACAACCATTTTTCGTTGTAGCAGAAATTTCGTAAATTATTTAATTTTTGGAATAATGTTCAAGTTTGCTAACAACCATTTTTCGTGGTGCAGAAATTTCGTAAATTATGTAATATTTAGAATAATGTTCAAGTTTGCTAACAACCATTTTTTGTAGTAGCCGAAATTTCGTTTATATTTAATTTTTGGAATAATGTTCAAGTTTGCTAACAACCATTTTTCGTAGTGGCAGAAATTTCGTAAAATATTTTATTTTTGAAATAATGTTTAAGTTTGCTAACAACCATTTTTCGTAGTAGCAGAAATTTCGTAAAATATTTTATTTTTGAAATAATGTTTAAGTTTGCTAACAACCATTTTTCTTAGGAGCAGAAATTTCGTAAATTATTTAATATTTGGAATAATGTTCAAGTTTGCTTACAACCATTTTTCGTAGGAGCAGAAATTTCGTAAATTATTTAATATTTAGAATAATGTTCAAGTTTGCTAACAACCATTTTTCGTAGTAGCCGAAATTTCGTTTATATTTAATTTTTGGTATAATGTTCAAGTTTGCTAACAACCATTTTTTGTAGTAGCAGAAATTTCGTGAAATATTTTATTTTTGAAATAATGTTTAAGTTTGCTGACAACCATTTTTCGTAGTAGCAGAAATTTCGTAAATTATTTAATATTTGGAATAATGTTCAAGTTTGCTAACAACCATTTTTCGTAGGAGCAGAAATTGCGTAAATTATTTTATATTTGGAATAATGTTCAAGTTTGCTAACAAATATATTTCGAAAAAAATGATGACTCTGGGACCATATATCGACAGCCCTGCTAATGTTTCAAGTATCCAAACAAATATATTTCGTAGAAAAGGAAAAATATCTCATAAGTATTTGACATATTCTATTTTCAATTATTCAAATTCGTTTAGTGCAATCTTTCACTAACAGATGTCGTAAGGTCACTAAGAAATAACATATTTCTATGGGTTTGAAATTTTTAAAATAAGTAGACGTTCCACCTCACTAAATTTAATCGCTTTGTGGAACAATGGGTATTTGTTCAAACGATTAGAATGAAAAAGGGACATGGGTTCGATCCCCAGCTTGACAGAATATTTTTGGTCAGTACGAAAATTAATTGTTTTGTCATGACTAATAGACGTCAGAGAAAAATGAACGGATGGCGATAGCGGGCAGAGGGGTGGGGGAAGGGGACCGTCTTCAGGAGGAGGGGAAATCAGTGACAATCATGCAATCAAAACGGACATTATCGACTACTAATAAATAGAAGATGACACCGAACAAAATCACTGTCAAATCAGTTCCTAGCCCTATAATTATAGCTTCAAAAAATCGAATCAGTACATTTGATTATTTAAAAAACTTTGTAGCCATGCAAACTTTCAAATAAAGTTCTCTCAATATAATTACGATGCTTTAGTTCTAAGCCAGGAAATTTGAATTTTGAATATAAAAAGACGTCCATTCCAATTGGCCGAAAAAGTGTGGTGTTCAAAATAAAGCGCTATCATTGGGCGAAGTGGACATCAGTACGCACACATTTGTGAAAAGTGAAAAGTGAAAACTTATTTTATCGGCTATTAATATATAGATATTTTATTTAAGGAGTACATATATAAAGAGTCATAATATTAATTTGTTTACTAAGATATATTTACTGTTTATTGAGAAAAAAATATACGACGAGATTTCATTGTGTGTTTAACTAATACTATATAATAAATTAACAGAATAAAACAAATGGTTGTTATTCAATTATAGTCTCTTAAATTTCTCTAAGTAAACAGTGCAAGAAAAGTTTATAGCACAATGGAGTAAAGATAGAAATAAAATATCTACGTATTAATAAGGAGAGAAAGCCACAATTACAATACAAAAACACATGCCTGCAATAACGCTGTACTTGAGTGATGAAAACTTAATTACCCTTAGGCTATAAAATTCCACATTAAATAATTATTTACTGTCTTAAGTATTTAAGAATTCGAAATTGTTACAACAAGGAAATAAAAAACATTTGAGATATTACCAATAGAGATTATGTCAATGGTAAAATAAAAAGATGATATATACATATGTTATATAAAGCATAATAATATATTTGTTTATCATGTTTGTATAGCAGGTAATAAAAAACAGATTTTATTTTCATAGGATTGTATTTAATATAACGCATAAACGCGAGGTTTAATTATTATAATTAACATTGTATATTTTTATTGAATACTTTTTAAACAGTTTAAGCATGTTTTTGGTGCTAAAATTTGACTAAGCCTGAAAATCAATTAGTATATTATAATTATTAAAATAAATTAAATTAAAGATTTTCTCCACAAAATATGTATAACATTACGTTTAAAAATGAAACTTATAAGATTCCTCAAAAATCCTTGCGTATTTTGTGAATAAAACTTTAAAGATAAAAGGTTTTCAAAGTTTGAATAAAAAATACTATAAAATGTTCTGACTGATTCAAATCATTTCTTTGCAGTGGAAAATCAATTGATAATGCAAGACTTTAATAAAAAATATTCAAATAACCAAATTCCAATAACGACATAACCTAATGCAAATACGCTCTAGAAAATATAATGAAAACAGGCACTCCCGTATTACATTTATCAATATAGGTACTATACAATGTTGCCAGATTTGTTAGAGTCTGGCACAGAAATCCCCCAATTTTATTTTATTGAGTTAGTCTTATGTAAATATACACACAGAACAAAACTAATAAAAAACATGTCATGCCGTACTAGATGGGAAAGTCCCGCTAACGCAGGGAACGCACAGGGGTGCCGCAACATCACTTAGATTTACGTTATATATTTTAAATTCTCAGGTTACTTTTCGTTTCACTTAATAAATATCTTTGTTGAACGACGAATGATTTTAACATTTAACCGATTTCACTTATCCAGCCGTTCAAATTTTGTTTTTCAAACAACAATGGAAACAAATGAAATAAATTTAAACTTTCGACGGTTTCGGCGGTAACTTTGTGGAAGTTCATTTAAATAGAAAATTTAAATTAACTTTGATTATTCCACGTATTGTGTTACTAACTGCGACACGTGTTTCGCCTCTTTCAGAGGCATCTTCAGACTTACTATCGCAAAGTTTGCTTAAGTAATGAAGCAAGATTGATTCTAACATTTTAAAATTATGAAATTACAAAATGGTGTTTTGGGTTTTTTTCCTTTTAAGAGGAGCAAGGAGGGAGATGTAGAATCGAAATAAAGCAACAAAAAAAAAATGATACTAATGAGTTGCAATCAATCAGATTGGGATTTTTCCTTTTCAAGGGAAGCAAAGAGGGAATTATAAAATCGAAACAGAGCAAACAAATTTAATCATACTACTAATGACGTTAAACATTACATTAAAACTATTAAACTAATGAGCTGCAATCAATCAGCTAGGTTGGTGATTACTCTATTAATTGGAAACAATTTAAGTAATGGGGAACCACCTGTGCTATTAAGAATATTATTTAATAATATTTATTTTTTGTTAAGAGTTTTATTAATTTCTAAAAATTCTAAACTATTCATCTTTAAGCCCTTTTTATTTACTCGGTGGAGTATTTCTAAATTACAAATCTGATTAAAATTATGATTATTTTCTATTAAATGATTGGCAAACTCAGAAAAATTGTTACTTTTTAGACATCTTATATGTTCTTTAATTCCAATATTAAAGTTTCTACGCGATCTTTACTGTTCAATAAAATTTTACCTAAATTATTTACTGTATAAAACAGAGTGGTATCTAGTGGATTTTTGAAAAGTTTCTGACGCTTGCTGACGTTGTTTTTAATTTTTTATTATTAAATTCAGTGATTTTAATATTTCAATTTCAAATATTGCAAATATTTCGTGTCATTTAAAAGTAATGAAATAATTATGCTGATGATTATTGAAGTTAAAAATGCTTTTAACAGGGTACCGAAGTCGTAAATAAAGCTACGATTTTGACTCCTTTGACTAAGTATGGAATTTACTAATAATCCGCAAACCAAAACACATGCAAATTTTTATACCAAATGTTCTAATTTTTTAATATAAATATAATTGAACGGACGACTTTTAGTTTTTAATTTAATTTTTAATAAATAATTCGGAGTCACCCGGTTTTTTTAGACACTCCAAAGCTCTACTTATTATGTCAAATGGTTTTTGACTAAATATGTACATCAGAAATACTGTCAAAAAATGAAAAATCATGACCAGCCTGTACAACATGCGTGTATTTTTTCTGTTACCCCGAGTTTAAAAGAAAATGGAAAACAGCTAACGTTCTCGGAAATACCTAAGTAAAAGCATTTTCCATTTGCCAAAGAGTTCGGTCACTCATATTAGGTACTAAAATGCGTTTCAACTTCAAAAGGAAATCTTTTCAATACGACATGTATTATATACTTATACGTTGTAACACTTGTAACGATTCGTGTTTTAAATATTTTTTATATCCTGTATCGTGATATTGAATTGTTAAAAACATTGAAAAATCTTTTTTTCAATATAAATGTATATTTTGATTCAACGATTGTGTTTCGAATATAAATTGTAGTTTTAATATTATGAAGGTAAATATCGTTACCCTTTAATGTTATTCTTGATATTTATACACGACTGCTGTTATTGACAAACGATAGACTATTTACGACCAGTTACTGTTGCATACAAATGACGAGTTGATACAACACTTCTGCTTTATTCATACGGCCACAAAATATAGTGTTAACATCGTTTTATAAGTACTGTCAATAGAAGTCTATTATATGCTCTAAAAAGATATATATTTTTATCATTTGTTTTCGATTGAATGACAAGCAAAACGATTTTTTGTAATAACTCATAAGTTGGACATTTTTTTCGTATATATTTTATGCTTTGAAATTTTACAAATAGCACTTTTTGAAGTAAGCGATAAGTGTTCTCTTTGAGAAATCTCGAGATAAAGCTGTCTGGCTAGATATAATAACATGCTTTTAAATAATTAAATGTATTGTACGTAACTAAGCCAATTATCAATTTGAGTTTCAACAAAAAACAAAATAGAATAAGGAAGGTGTTATTCAGTTTGAAAATACTTTTAACGAAAGATTTAAATTCATTTATTTTGTTTTGATAAAATGCTGTGAGCTTTGAAATCTCTGAAAATGTGAATGTATTAAGAAAAATCTTAAGAAAGTATTCTTAAAATAAAATTCCGATTCAATTTATAATTTGTTTTATTATCAAATTTTTTCTTTTGAGTGAGCTAATTAAGTATCAATCACCCCTTGCTTGATGCAAAATTATTGAAGGTACGTTAAGTAATGATTTTTATTTCGTCGAAAATTGTACAGTAATTAAAAAAATATAATTGAGTTTAAGTGAATCCAAATCTTCAATGAAAAAAATTAGCGGTTTATTTATTAATGTTGAAAAGAAGAGTTTTTAATTGCAATAAAAAAAAATGTTCGTACTCAATGCCATAATGTATTTAAGTTCACTATAGAACAGTAGAGTTTACAATATATTTATTTTTTTGAATATTCATTCTGCGTATTTTATTTTTTTAAATTCTTACCTATGGATGCGATCAATCGATACATACGTAAAAGTGTGTTTTGATCTATGTTTGTGTGATATTTATTTGTAAAACTATACTGTATGTAAAGAACCGAAAAATAGTATAAAGATAAAACCAACAAATAAACATAGACGTTTAGTTATATATACAAATGTTGTTTTTTACACGTTTATGAATAAATTGATTTGTGCCACAAACCAAAAACAAGCTGATGAAAGCACATTTTTTTTATTTAATTAAAATGTCGAGAGTCTAGAAGTCTAGATTCTAGACCAGCCATACCCAACCTGCGGCCCAGTAAGCTCTTATCTGCGGCCCAAAATAATTATAGTCACCAAATATTTTACATGCAAAAACCGCAGTAGTGAGGTGCCGGCTCGACTAGTGACTGTATTTTCAGTCGCTAGTCGCGACGCCATTTTACATCATACATACACACATCGCCTGATGTGGCCAATTGGTTAGAGTTTGCTCTACCGATCACGCAGGTCTGGGTTCAATTCCTGGTCAGATCACAGTGAATTTGAGAATTATTCAATTCAACGTTGCGATCGAAGACTGGGTGTTTGTGATGTCAATTCACACCATTTCCTCTCCTCCCGTCCTTCTGATAATTTAATAACTGGGTGAAGCAATAGCGATTAGCCAACCACTAGTCCTGTTCTAGCCTTATCCTTCTTTCCCCACTATTCACTTTGAAATTGTGAGGTTGAGCAACTGAGTAACAAACAGTTCTCGTAGAAAAAACTTCTGTTGAGATACCTCCACTAGGAGGCCATATGCTCTACATTGGGAGCGGGAATGGATTTAAAAAAATACATACATATGTATGCAGTATAGTATGTGCTATATTTACAGTTTACTATAAATATGTTGCGGTCCACCGCTCACGTAGAAAAGCGGAATGCGACCCGCAGGAAAAAAAGGTTGTGTATGGCTGTTCTAGACCAACTGAATTTGATATAATAAAAACCATAACATTCTTTTGGTCAATAATGTTCCTTAAAAATGTATTTAGGTTTCAACACCTAACGTTATTCTATTGCTGACATGTATAAACAGAAAATAATTAAGGATTGGTACAATATTTTAAAGGTTCATCACACATAATCTAACATAAAATACTGAATAAAGTTAAATGAAAATATTTAGTGGTTACATTCTGCGTTATAATATTGTTGATAAAGCATGTATACAATTTATTAGAATCACAAATTGGAACAGTTTATAAAATAATATGAAGAATGCCTAGAGATTAGTCGTGCTAGTGTTGTGTATAAGTATTATCTTAACGAAGTGTGCGTGTTTTGCGCTAAAATTATTTAACACACATCCTCCCTCTTCGCTCAAGCACTGTCAGAAAGACAGTGGCTGTATGCACGTTGTGGTAAAACTAGATAAATTAACACCAATATTATAATATATTAAGCTTTCAATCATAGCAGACGAAGTTCAAGCAGTCTTACTTCTTTTACTCTTTTCTTAACCTTTACTCACTGACACTGTAAGATCGGCAAACATAACGATGCGTTTTGACCATATCCGCACTCTATTCTTCTGAACATAATACTCCATTGTCTATTACAACTTTTGTACAACTTTTATTTATTGAATATTTTTGGTGGATTCGGCGGTAACTTTGTAGAAGTTAATTTTAGTATAAAATTTGTTTAATAACTTGACTTGTGTCAAATTTTGTTACACAAGTGGAATAACAAAATTACACAATTTAATTTAATGTTTATTTTTTATTTTTCATTTAAATAAATTGCTTTTCGATTATCTTGTATGTTAAAGAAGTCAATTAACAATGGTGCTTTGTCACGAGTATAATAAATGAAAACCACTATACATGGTACACGAAAAATAATCGGTCGACACGCATTTAACTGAATGATAATAAAATGCATAACACAGCTCGTGCATGAGTTTTTTTTTTGAATAAATAAAGTTCAGTATAGATAGTAATTAGACAAAATTATTTTTAAACATTCTATGAAAATATATTTTTTAATCAATTTTAATGATAGTGAGTAAAATATTTTTTTTAATGCCAAATTGATAAAATAAAATAGTAAATTAGTATAATCAATGTCAACTTTTGATGAGATTGCGATATGTTCGTCCCGTGGGCATTACGTTATTTCGTTCCCAACAATCCATATTTCAATATTAAATACCTTTATACCGACATGCTGACATCGATCTAATAATGTAGTATGTATTTTGAATAAGGTAACCTTTGGTTACGGGAAAATTCATTAAGACGGCTTTCTGAATTCCCTTCTGAACGCACAAGTCAAATATCTCTGACTTATTACTTGCCAAACAGCCTCACGCAGTTGAGTGCTGAATATTTTTTTATAACAAAAATAAATTTCATTCTACTTATTATTAGGTAAAATAATGTTAGTGGAAGAGTTTTTAGCACGGAGGAGAATATGATGGAATTAATGATCGTAAAATAGCTCACCAAATGAAAGTTGTGCTGGAACTCATCACTATTGAACTCACTACTCAAATATTTAGGTCACACATATGGGTTCATAGACAATAGGATACGATGCAATTTACGTTGTCTTATAAATGATTGTAGCCAAGTGTGCATATTTTGGAAATAATTTGATATTGATGTGTTGAAAAATCTATATTTTAAATTACAATAACAAAAAATATCTGAAAAGATTTTTATATTCTTGAATTTTTTTTGAAATATTTACATGTTTTTATGATTTTTTTATTCATGTTCGCTTCCAATGTAGATCATATGGCCTCCTAATGGAGGTGTCTCAACACAATTTTTTTCTACGAGAACTGTTTGTTACTCAGTCGCGTAGTAGGGAAAGAAAGATAAGGTTAGAACAGGACTAGTGGTTGACTAATCGCTATTGCTACACCCAGTTATGAAAGGATCAGAAGGATGGGAGGAGAGGAAATGGTGTGAATTGACATCACAAACACCCAGTCTTCGATCACAACTATATTTTATTTTACAATTATTTTTATGATTCGTTCCAATTGAAACATATCACTCACAGAAGAACACAAATGTCAGCAATAATGTTATCAATATACACTGTAAAGAAGATTTTTTTTTTATTTTTAACCAACGAAATTAACTCAAGGCTTATTACGCACGTTATATCTTGCCATGTGAATACACATGATCACAGAGCACGTGCGCTTACAGGAAAATCTCCAAGGGACGGAACGCGTCATCTTGTGTCTTGAATCCTTCACTTTATACAAGATAAGTCTATATATGTGTACGGAATAATATAATAGACGTCACCCATACATCTCATAAACAACAATATATGTCCTTTTAGGGATTTCTGATCGCTTTGTGGAATATCAATAGTTGATATGTTTTCGTTTCTTTTGTAATGCCTGTGTATATTCTTCATATTTTATAGAGAACTTGATGACTCATAAAATTTTCTTATACCCTTTTTATTTTCTTATTTTATTTTACGATAAATTGTATTTCAGTATAAAATACGGTTAATTGTTTTTTTCTTTGTTACTTCGACTTTTTGTTTTAAAAATACGATTCTAAGTAAAACAAGAATTTCTGTGTGATTTATTTCTATACTTATTTATCTAAGATGAAAATAGCAAAGTATTGACAAATTATGAATTTATTATTTTTAAAATGTAGATAAAAACAGGATATAATTAAAAGAACTAAAAAAATATATTTTACAAGGAAGTCAACTGAGTAATCTCCGACAAATTCTACTTTTATACATGAAAAATAGTATTCGTCGGAACGCGCTTACGTTCACTTGGAATATGTTGACACCTGAAGCAATACTGCTGAAAACTGCTAAAACTCTCCCTCCGCTCCTAATCGGGTCCTATGGCGCAACACGTATTTTAAAAAATGTAAAAAATCTTTTTGTGGTGTGACCTATGTATCTACAAGCCATCTTATACATGTCACAATATCATAAGAAATACCATAACTTAAGTAAAAAAAAATAAGCAAAACGTTAAAAAGACCAGTTGCTCATCATTTTTAATTAGATAGAGAATAAAAATATGTTTTTTTTTAATTATCATAAAACTCATTTTATTTCAAATTTAACCGATATTAAAATAACTGGTCTTTAATGAATTTTAGTGAGTGAGTGATATGAACCTTTTAGTTACTTTCAAACAATATTATAATGAAAAAAATAGATTTAAACAACAGTGTTTTTACACTTATTGAGAATGTAAAAAGTTTTGTTTCGTATAATTTTTCAAGACCTTGAAAGCGTTGCAGAGATGTCAAGCGCACACTGCTTGCTTTGTTAGAAGAAACTCTTAAACTAAAAGTTCTTCTTTGTTTTCACTTTAACGTATTCAGACTAAGCGTTATAACTAACATAAGAAGCTTTTATCTAAATAAGTTGAATTCTATATAAATATGTACATGTAAACTACTGATTTACTAACCTTAACATAAAAAAAACTAGACGCGCGATTAAACTGGGAGCGAGTTCTTGGTTGGAGATGCGAGATTTTTAATTTACTAAAAACATAAAAAATGGCGCCAAGAAAGATAATAACCGCTTTTATTACGCCCGATTTTAAGGATCAGATTTGTAAAAGCTTGTTAACATCACAATCATACACGCCTTAGAACAAACGCAATGCGTAAAAGCTCCAGAAACGACGTAGTTAAATAAAGTTACTAGAATATTGATATAGAGTTATATAACCACAAAAATGACATTACATACAAGTTTGTATCGAGTCACAAAAATATTCATGTTTAGTGGCCTAAAAATCAACGGATGCTTACAAAACATATATATTATTATAACTATAATAATAACGTTCATTTTATTTTAAGAAATATATTATTTAAAAGTTATGTAAATTAATAAATACATCTAAATAAAAGATATTAAATATGTATGACCATTGAAGTAAAACAAAGTGAGTGACTAATAAAATGTATAATATATATTGTGTTTTCTAAGAAAACAAGCACGCTTATCGAAAATTGGGTGGATGGCTTAATCAAGATAAGGGGTTATTATGTTGGGCTATCCCTCAGTCGATCTTTTCACTTAATTTCCGTGAAACCGTCTTCAATTTCTTTTCCAGTAAACCCTCGTTGGAAAGTCGGTGAAGGGAAATAAGTCTTATGCCATGTAGAAATATTCCACCAAATGCATTTCGTTATGTATTTATAAAAAAGGTCAGTATAAATTTACATATGTTTTGTTTTTATAAAAACACAAATATTGCGTAGATTTTTTGTAACGAAATCCGAAATCCAGGATTTCAAATTCTTCACAAACCAATTTCACAGAAAAATCTCAGCAAATCCATTATAAATATGGAAAGCGACTATTTTAGAAAACGTTCCATTTGTATTACTCGAGAATATATTGGATTTTTGTAAAATAGTTTAGTTGGAAACATGTTTTTATTTTTTAATAAAGCACCAGCCAATTTTTTATTCAGAAATAAGTAAAAAAACAAAATATAAATAATTAAATATTTATTCCAAATCAATACAATATTCTATTAATATTCTAAAAACATTTGAAAAATGAAGGTACTAACAAACATAAAATGTCTGCGGCATTTCAAGAAACCCAGGTCGGCAGTGACATAACTTATTTGATTGAACTAAATTTGGTATTTAAATACATTCAAGCACCAATTGTCAATATAATAGATGTCTAATTTCAGTAAAAAAAATGTTGAAATCTTAAAAACTTTTCAGAAATAAATAATAGCGGGAAATGAGTGTATTATAACGTAATTTAGGTTTTTAAATGTCTCGACAAATTAAATAGTATTGTGGGCGCGGTCATTTATACAAACACATTATAATATATTCAAATTGGAAAGTTTTGAGAAGAGACGAAAAAAAGTTTTTCTCAATTCATAATACTTCAGCAAAATAACAATATACATATATTAAAATGTTCTATTATTTACAAATATTTGTTTTTAGCCTGTCTAGCATGATTAATCAAAAGAGGTGCTTATTTTAACATCTAAGCAATTCGTTAGAAATTTTTTCCTATAATTGAACATAATGAATGATAAATTCTGCTCAATCAATTAAAAAAGTATTTTTGTGTTACTTCCCCATTGACTTGTGATAAAAAGTATGTGCAAGTAAGTGTTTGCCTCTTACTCACTATATAGAGCACCTTATGTTATGGCACCTGAAATTGTGTATTTAATAATTATATTTTGAGCTAATTAACTTTATTAAATGCTCTACGGATTTATGCTGTATTCCTTAAAATAATTGAAATAACTACAGAAGATGATATGTGAAGTTTGTGTGAATTTTTTTTTACAAAAAATCGAAAACAATTTTTTTTATAAAGTCTAATTAAGTTTTACAGATGTCTCAGTATAGTTACATGCACCATACATAAATATAGATGCAAGTGGATTTCCAGATCGTTTTCTTTCTTTTTTTCCCTTTTTTGTGATACTAAAAAGCAGGCGGCGTTACTACTCCATATAATGTACCTACCAAGAAAATCGAGCTGCCATTTGCCTGCTCAGCTTTCTGTCCATATCTAAGGGTAGTTCAACAATTGACTGGATTAAAATTAAATATCGATGTATTGATTTAGTTCGCTTAAAATTATATCCCTTTCAATCAATTTAATGTTAATCGTAAAATATTTAGAATTCAAAATAAATGGTTTATTAGTTTTGATAAGTGGTATCATATTTGAACATACTCAGTAAAGATAAAAAAATATTTATCATGTTAAAAAAATATGTCAAAATTACTAAGAAAGATCGATATAGTAGAACGGTGTTATTTTCCAAAATAACGCACGTGCAAGCGTAATAGTATACCAATATGTCAAAGCTCGTTCTACATTAAAAAAATACAAAAATAAGCAGTCTGCTTTTTTGTATTTGATAAATAATTTAATGTTTCTATATTGGTTAAAATGTAGTTGCCCTGAAAGAAGATAAATTAGTTAATTGTACTATAAATACTTCAATCCTTATGTGTGCCCTGGGCTCTTCCTGAATTTCCGCCTTGGTCCATCACAGCAGCTGCAGATAACCAAAATGCACATTTTTAGCAGCACTTAACTATAGCTAATTTAAATATGCTACTTTCTTGTTGGTAGAAAGTACCGCTATAGTATTTTGGGCAGATTACTTCAATTAAACTTTAGTTAAATTAGTTATCTGAATTCGGGAGTTCTTTTTATAGATATTTAAAAAAACGGTAAAATCCAATCTATTTTTTGTAAATTAGCTAAACTTGACAAATTTCATGTATGTTTTTGCTGTATGTTGATAAACAAAAATGAATATTAAAATGAATAATAATAGTAAATATTTGAATCATCTTTAAAACCAGTATTTTTTTTCTATAAAATTTGTTTTTAATGTTTGTTTATGATATATGCTCCTCCTCTCTCAGTTCAAGAAACTAATAATAAAGTAAAGATTTAAAATTGGAGAAAAAAGTTATTTTTGTGGAATTCTACGGTATGTAGATAAAAATAGTGCTCATAATATAACATATATTTAATATTTTTTTGATATCTTTTTTTAAAATTGTACAACTGTAGTTACAATCTGAATAACTCTAGTGCAAATTCATGCACGTGCACTTACGACTTCTAGAGAGAGAAAATTGAATTGTGGGGTAATTTTTAAACGAGAACATTCCCTCTCGTTCGCCCTAAACGGAAATCATCCCTATTGAATATCAAAAAGGAATCTTACAATACTGCTTTTGGAGAGAAGGATGCTACAGTTCCATGTTTATAATATATATAGTAAACATGTTACTATTGTAAGTTTTCAAAATGCCACGAGAGTCATCGATGACTTTAATTTGGCAATATTTGATAAATCAGCCGATTGTCGATTAAAATCAATTTAGAACTATGAGAAAATTGATATAAGAAAAAATATTTTTAATAAAGTTTTTGTGTTATTTTTAGAAATATGCAAATAACAGTAAGTTGACTTCTAATGAAATAATTATTTTCTGGTTTCAACTTATTATGCAATATTTACTCAGATTTATTTTGAAAAAATATAAACAGTAATTTGTAAACTTCATTTGTAGTTGAGCATTTTTAAAAATATATAAAACCGTCTTTTTCCGAAAATAAGACATCATCCGAAAATAAGCTCTAGCACGATTTTCAGGATTTTTTGGAATATAAGCTCTCCTCGAAAATGAGTGCAAAAAAAGAGCTATTCCATCGAGTACAAAAAGGGAATCATGGAGGACTCCTGGGACGTTAATCTGTAAAGAGAAGATGTTGGATCTCCGTATGGTTCGAAAATAGCGAGCAGACTACGATAACCTGTGTCAATTAGTGGGCCAGAGAAATGAGAAGAAACGCAAGGTTGGATAAGGTCAGCAACCGTTATTTTCTGAGCTGGAAGAAAACATCTGGGAATAGATTGCTGATAGGAGAGCAATGGTTTTGGTTGTGCGGAGGGCTAATATCCAAAAATTTGCCCTCAAAATGGCAATAGAATTTGATATATCCACAGAAGAATTTAGAGCGTCATCACACTGGCTGGATAAATTCCTTCAACGACATGAACTGTCCCTAAGAAGATCAAAAACAATGTTCAGACTGGTAGACAATGAAGTTGTTAAACGTGCACTTGCATTTAAGCTTTTTGTTGATGGCATCAACTTTTCTAAATACCAACTCTCCAACATGATTGCTATTAAGGCATCCAATCCCGGGATCCCGTTCAATTTTCTGATCCCGAAATTCCGGGATTGTTATGGCCGCGATCCCGGGATTTTGGGATTGAGAAATTTTGGGGAAAACCCGAAAATTTATACGAAATTGGCAAATTCAAGACTTGAAATTCCTCGGTGAGCTAAATAAAAAAAAAACGAGGTTCTGTGAGAATCGGGGAAAAAGTAGAGCGAATTGAGGATTTCAAATTCTTCGGTGAGAAAATCTCAATCTCAGGATCCTGGGATTCAAAATTAATCAATCCCGGGACTGAAAAAAGGCTCCGGGATTGGATACCCTATTTGCTATGGATGAAACTGCAGTATTTCTAGGCCAAAGATCTCAAACAACGGTTCACCACAAGGGTTCCTCGTCAATATACGTTCCTTCTACTGGTTACGAAAGTGCACGTGTTACCTGTATTTTGGCGATTCGTCTGGATGGCAAGAAAGTCTCACCGTTAATCATCACTAAGGGCAAGAAAGACAAGATTGAATGCGTTTCAGGAATTTATGTCATTGAAAGTGAAAAAGCCTGGAGCACCCAAGCAGTTATAAGAAAGTGGGTTGATTTTATGCTGCCACTTATCGTAGCTCGTTAGCTCGTATTTTGGACCAAAAAAAAAAGTAAGACAGTGTCTTATTTTTGGAAAAAGACGGTAGCTTATATTAAAAAAGGAAAAAAATGGGAATGATTTTTTAAGGTCGATCAGGGAAATCAAATCATCAAATATATATTTTTAGATCAATGATTGTTTATTAATTTTCAGTAAATCAAGTTAACTTTGTACAATATCTATTAATTATATAGAATTACTGTATATTATTACGAGTACAACATTCCAAGATGAGATTTTATTAAACTCCAACACTCAATGTATGAACTTCAGCAATGTGCTTCATTTTTACACACTTTTTGGTTAGATATATTTTACAAAATAATTTATCGTTTGTTGAAAAGTACTTTTGTCTACTTAAAGTAAAAATGAACAATATATTTCGATTGACTTAAAATAGCATGCTTTTTATACATACGATAATAACAAAGTAATATATTTTTTTATAGAAATAAAATTTTATGTAATTGTTTTACAACAACGATTATTCATTCAGAACTGGTAAAATAAGATGCTTAAAGTAATTTAATATGAATAGTATACATAAATATTATCTAACAATACTTTACAAAGTTATTTGATAATATGTTATATTAAATACACGAAGACATTTTACACACCTATAATAAGTATTATAATAATTTTGATGAAATACAAACTCTATATTGTGAACTTTTGAACGCTACGTATATTAAGGATAATAGTTTGTATTTTATATAATGAATTATTATTATACACACCAAAATAATGAAACACTCTTTTTACTAGTTCATTAAAATAAATACATAATTTATTTAAAAAGGACGATTCAGCTTCTCATTGAAATTAGAGACAAATCTTGTTCAGTCAGATAAATTTATTTGTTTTTGAACTAAATTTATGTACAGATTTATAAACAAATAACAATTAAACAGATTTTCGTTAATAATATAACAAAACTTTGCGGTTTCGATAAAAAATAAAAGACTTAAAATTAAATACAAAATAGGTTTCGTAAACGTTTTATAAATAACACGAATCGTGGACATTATGGGCTCATTATAATATCCATAACCGTTTAATAAAATAACAATTTCACATATTTGAGAATGTCTTAATGAAAATAAAAATAATAAGCATCCGGCACAAAAATAAACACATGAAAATATATTTTTGATCGATTTTTCAAATGTACGCCTTATGTTAAATTATTACTTTCTCAGGGAAAAAAACTGTGCAGTAAAACACACATTAGATTCTTTTAGAATGCTTTGAAAAAAATATGAGAAAAACCCGTGCATTTAAATAGTAAATTGCACAAAAATAATTATTTAACATAAATGTGTATCAATTTATAAGAAACACGTTATGTTTTGTAGAATAAAAAAACTCTTTATTGAAACTATTAATGTGCATGCCGGGGCAAAACCTCACCTTATAATCAACTTGTTTAGAATTATGGATAAGATTCAATATGTTAATATTATGTTCAGATCGTATTTTGTGGTTCTTTTTGTATTTTTGAATTCCGGCAATGTTGAAAAAAGTCGGATGATAAGTATAAAATACGTACTATTTGTGACGAGTATTAGTACATATTTGGCCATTGAAATAACACATCATGAATTGTACTTGTAGCTGTTTTGCCAAGGATAAAGCAGTTGTTAAACTAACTTTTATAAAACTTGTTGGCTTGTGGATTTATTGTAAGAAAATAATGTAATTACAAAAACGTACAAAACATTGTTCCAATATTGAATCACGAGTACTATTAGAGAAATGCGTTTTGAAATATATTCAACATAAATAGCACCTCGTGGAATTTCGTTGCAAGGTTTTCATACGACTAGAGAATGTTAAAAAAAGGTTTTGTTTGATTTTCATGAAAATTTTTAGACATTTTACAATGACGACAACACCAAAATATATTTTCCCGATTTTATATGTTTAATATTATGAAAAAAAAACTTAAATCACGACCTATAATATATCATTTTGGTTTCATATGTATTTATAATTTTATAATTTGTGAACAAAAACTTTAAAAGACATTCAATAATTGCTTTTCATTTATTTAATATGCGTTTTTATAACCAACCACTTATAAATATATATATAATAATAAATGTACTTGATTTACTTAATATTTAGACGGAAATATAATTTATAAATATGTATAATATAGTTGATTAAAAATATAGATAAATTTACATACTTCATAAATATTTAATGTTTTACGAAAAACAGATATATAAAACCTAGATGGAAGACAACCTACCGACATTTAACATTTCCATAAATATTGTATATATTTTAATAATCAGCGAATAAAATGTATTGATAAAATATGTGATTTGCAATCGAATGTGCTCTAACAATAAAATATTTATTAAAATTATTAATTCAAAACATGATATGAGATTAATGTCCCTTGAAAAGGGAAAAATAATTTGAATAATTAACATTATAATATTATTTTAATACTTGACGATTTTTTTGAAACTGTAACTAGTATCTTTTTAGTAAACTTTTCAAAGATAAATTTGTATTTTTCTGAACTCTATCATTATTTGACAGGTAACGTACTATTAAAATGATGTATGAAAGTATTTTACATTGAACGAAAATAAATTTTAAAAAAAAGTTTTTACATATTAGCGCAGCAAAACTCAAAACAAATTTTTGTTCAATAAATGGAATGACATTCAAGTATAAAATTTATCAAATATTTTTGCATTTAAAATTTTTTCTATGTTGTTTTTACTATTCAAATACTGTATGGATTGATTTTTCTGTTTAAGCAAAAAAAAATAGCGACAACCAAAAACTTTAATTGATACTTTTCTTGAAATGCATCGATATGAATGATAAGTTTCAAGTTTTTAAACATTTAAAATCACAATTATTTCTTTCTAATATCTATATTCTAATAATGATTCTATTTTTATTGATAAATATGTACACTAGACACACAAATAAAATAAAAAACAACGACAAATGTAATAATATTTTAATACAAAATATCAGTCTTAATGAAAGAAAAAGATAACGTCTAAAATTGAATTTCAATAAAATGGTAAATTACAGAAAAAAATACGACAAAAACTAAAAATAATTTTAACACTAGATACACACAACTTACATCATCTATTCTTTTATATATAATATATTAAAGTGTCAATAAATATGTGAAACGAAATATTATTCGTTTAATGCTACATAATATGACAAAATTTTTGGTACTAGACTAGAAAAACGTATTTGATTTTTATAAAATACATATTGGTGCCAACCCTCATCACAATTTGTATGCTTTTTTTCTTAAGAATCGATTTGCTTTTACAATAGCATCACACATAAAAGTATCTACAATTCCGATATTATAATACTTAAAATCTACGATACAGGGCATTATGAGATAGTTAATAATAATATTATGCACACCATCCCAAGTATAAAATACGTATACTATAAAATTAGTTTAGAAGTATTTACTATGATTAGAAGCTAAAGAGTAAATTATTAATTTGTATGTACAGTAATTGAAAAACTCCTAATATTTTTTTAATAATATTATATTTTAATCTTGGTGCTTGTTTAGGCACGACGAAAGTTATATTATTAAGTAAAACATTACATTATCTTTTAGAATAAAAAGGAAGATGTCTGATTTTAGTTTTGGCTGAAGCAATAGATGAATTGCTTTGTATTTTGATAAAAATATTAGGTATTAAAGAATTATTTTAATGCCAAAAATAGACAAAAAATAATATTTTTTTAAAAGAAATAATTTAAGTTAAATGACAGCTTAAATGTGATAAGTTAGTATGAGTAAGGTGACGTGTAATGATCTTCTCTTATACTTTTAAAATAAAGATACCTACACTTCAAATGGTAGAACAAAGTATTTAAAGTCAATTCTTATTCATTTAATATGTATATTACTGGCTATTTATTTACCTAAAATGCATAAAACCTCACTTTATTTTTTATTTATTTACGAGACCAGATTGTCAGAAAGTTGTTTGTATTGAATATAAAAATGTATTGTCTAAAAATCAAAATAAATAGTTTAAAAAAAATACAAAACGTTCAAATCCACCAGCAAATAAAAATATGTATATCTTTGATCGGATACGAAACTTCACTATTTCACATGTGTTAACAATATAAATTTAATGCAATATTTTAAGATTTTTTTAAGCACATATTTTCCTATGATTGTTCTGTTATGATTATCGTTATTTTGTAAATGTTTTGTTATGTAGTTCTGTTTGTATTTTTTTGTTTCAACTGTTTTTTTTGCTTGGCAGCTACGAAACTGTTTGAATTATTTTATATATTGTGTGAATTGAAAATCTATTTTCACTAACGGACATTGTATAGGCCAGGTGCTGCTCTCTCTTGAGCCAAGCGAATTCGGTTGGCAACACAGCGATAGCAGCACACATAGGCCAAACATCACTTGAACAGTATTCTTCTAAACGCCCTTCGGAAATCCTTATTGAAAATAGTGTAAATGACCGGGTTGAGTACAGAATTCATATAGCCGAGCCAAAAAGCTATCGCAAAAGCGCTATCAGGTATATTACAGATAGGACAAGCGGGCGTGAGAATATAAAGAAAGAAAAATGGTAACCAGCAAGCTATAAAGCTTCCCATGATTAGCCCTAAAATAAGTGTTGCTCTTTTTTCTTTCTTTCTCGCTATTCTTCGCTTTTCTCTTTCTGGGTCTCTCGGTTTCTGTACTCTGGGTAACGCCGGTTCTAACTCAGCAGGAGAAGGATTGGTTTGGTCTTGCCTTCTCGTTTTTGATTGTTGTTTTCTACCAAATATTGGTTGACATAATCTAAGTTTAAGTGGTTTTACGACTGCGCATCTGCTGACGACTCCGGAGTCCGAACTTGAAGGGTCAAACTCTGATACCATGTCCGTGTCGATTCCGACGGACGCAGCTCTTCCGCGGGCAGTCGCTTGAAGTTCTCCATTCACAGAGAGAGTCGACCCTCTTATTGCTTGGACCCCTAAACCAACACGAGGCTGCGAGCCACCTGGCGCTACCTGTGAATTTGAAAATAAGTATTAAAACCAAGAAAATAATTTGGGTACAAGGAAAAGTTACATTTACATACAGCGTCAGTTCAAGTTCATCCGTGCACTTGAACGCCTGAAGATGTCGAAAGGCGGAACCCGGGTCGTTAGTGACAAAATTTGCGTGAATGTACATAGTTTGAACGATTAAAATTTAATATTGAAATTCCACCAAGCACCTTCAGTGGAAATCTTAAATTATATTTAAATATCAAAAGTTCGTGTTTTCGTACAAATTTAATTAAAATATAGTAAAAAAAATAGTATTCACTTGTAGACAAATTAAATTTTGTTGTTTTCGTCTGGTAGAAAACTATATTGAAAAGTTTTTACGACACTTCTGTGAGAGTTTCTTTTATACACATATAGAACAGCTATCAAATTGAATAATGAGATGTCACGAGCGGCAGGTTAATACATCATGCTTCATTTCCTTTTATTGTTGTTCACGTGTAGAAAAATGTGAGTTCTTGAGAAGTTGTAGGGAGTTTGTGTGAACGGTAGGATGAGTACTAAAACACTAATCCAATTCAATTGTTAACAGGGTTCTCACGAACTGCTTATGGATTAGTAAGTATATCTGATTTTTCAGGGCTTAAAATTGAATAATATTTCCACAGGTCTTAGTATATCTGTTCATAACCGGCTGTTACACGTTAATCAGTTTATAAAAGAACCATAAAAACGTTGGGGTGAAACTCAATATCGTCAGGTTTCTTTGGATTTTGAGCTGTGTATGCCAATGTATCCGATGTTAAAAATGTAAAAGTAACTAGTAAACGCGTAGATACTAACCGTCATATATAATGAGGATGTTGACTATAATGTATTTTGGAGTTCTAGTGGCTACTTTTAATCCTCCTTGCAGCTTTAAGTGTTAAACTTTATGATTAAAAGTATATATTTAAGTTGGACACGTAAGAATTGTTGACGAAATTTTTATATAGAGATGTATTTAAATATTATAAAAGTGGTGGAAATCATATTTTAATGTATGGTTAAAACAATAACATTTTTGCGATAGTGTATCATGGCTAGAAGCACAGCAGATATGAGTAAACTGATATCATTTGATACCAGGCGACTCATATAATGAATCGAAACAATGACCGAAGACTGATTAGAGAGTTGTGTGACACAAAGGAGCTGCGGGCAGAGAGAAGCCAGCATCATTCGAGTGCCCTTAATCTATTAGAAGACAAAGAATGTCATTCAAAGTTTATACGCAGAAGCTGGTGAGTATGTGTGTTTTTTTTTTAATAAGTTTCAGGAAATTGTTATCAAGAAAGATATGTTGATTGATGCAAAACTTTCTCGACAGCCCTGTCGGCGTACACACACTCGTACAAGAAAGAGAAAGAGGAACCTGTCAACGCTAAGAAGAGTAATGCATCACAAGGCAGTTAAGAAAAAGCCGAATTTCAGCAGGGTAACCTCTCCTTCCCGCTTCCGGTTCGGAAAACATCGCGGATGTTCGGAACTTGTCGTGACTCGTGAATGATGACTCACGGGTCGAATGCAATCCATCCACCGCATTTCCGCTTTGCCTGGGATTATTTTTCATTTCTCATTTCCGGAGAATTTACAAGGAAAAGGGATGATTCTGAGCCTCGCGTTTATTTTATTATGAAGACATGGTTAAGCTCTTCACAATCATTCACTCTAAATAAAGCACAAAACACACCGCAGAGAATTATTTTTTTACGTATTAAATTTAAAAAAATGACAATACTTTATTGCCGACAATTACGAATAATATTCCCAAATTTATTGATACATACTAAATAATTTAAATATAACATATTAGAATAACTAGTAAGTATAAGGCAGGAAGAAGTATTTAATTACAAAAGAACTATTTTAAAAAACTGAAACCTATTTTAGCATTGTTTATAGTGGCAACGTCATAAACACTGACAAAAGCCATTAATACATGTCCGTTCCCTAATCTGAAGCATATAACCTCCCAATGAAGGTATTTCTACAGAAGTTTTTTTTTAAGAAAACTGTTTTTTACTCAGTCGCTCAACCTTTCTTTTTCAAAGAGAGTAGAAGAGATAGAAGAATAAGGCTAGGACAGGATAAGCCGTTATTATACTAGACCCAGTTATTGTAGGATCGGAAAGGTGTGAGAGAATTTTTAGTCATCACAAGCACCCATACTTTCGAACAGAAATCGATCGAGAAAATGCTGTTCGTTCTGGGACTCGAGCCCGTGAGATCTGACAAGGAAACCAACAACATTAACCACTGCACCATAGGGCCCGTCATAAGCCATTTTTGATTAACATTGCAATTATACAAAACAGGTGTTTTTTTTATAAATTGACGAACTCAATTGAAATTTTAGATTTGCTACAAAAATGAGATGTCTATATCAAAGCTTTCGTAATTTATGACGGGATTGCTTTTCATTGTTTGATTGTGAGAGTGTTTTTGCATAGATATACTCGTTTGTATTATATATTATGCAAAACCATACTTCACAAATTCGGGAAATGTCTTGATTTATTGACGGCGTATGGGACAGAATAACATTGATTATTCAGAGAAATTTTGTATCTAAAGCAATAATTGATGGCATTGGTTCCGTTCCTAATTCGCTAAAAGAGAGCGATTGGTAGCGTATTAATTAATTAATATTGAACAATTCGTTGTGTAGTATTTTGATTTGCTTACGGAAACTTATTGAAAACAAAAATAAAATCTCTGTAATGATTTAGGATATACCTTAAATCATCTCTAGAATGAAATTAACTTTCAATTATTGACGGAAAGATCGTTTTATCGTCGAAATATTTTTTTTTCTTTTATCATGGTTGTTTAAATCTTCTTAATGATTTGCTAAATAATAATTGTGACGTTACTAAGCAAACGTGGTCATCTCCTGTTACTGATTTTTGTTGTTGTTGAGATTTTTGTTTGGTTGACTGTATATATCATAATATTTATATATCATGGTTATGTTTTTTTTCTTCTATTTTTTTTTTACAAAGTATGTGATATTTTTCAAACCCAGTCATCTCTATTAAGTATTTAAATGTTTGTCTCGTTTGAAATAAATAACTATTTACATAAATTTCCGACTGAATGTAAACTGACAGTTACATAAACAATGGCATATAAAATATTTAAAAAAAATCTGACGAAAAGTATTAATTTTAAACTGTAATTTATTTTTTTAATTTTTTTATAAACCTTTATTTAAATATTTCAGTACTAATCAAAAATGCACATTTTCAACAGAAGTTACTTCGAAGCTGGTCAAATCCAGAAACATAATCAAAAGTTAAATCTAACGTGGCTATCTCCAAAATAAAAAGTAATAAAAATAAATTTCTTGTTTCTTAAGGAATTTTGATAATTAATCATTGCTTAAACTGGATTGGTAAATAGACACCATGATTATAAAAGGGTTAAAAATAAATGCACTTGTGGATTGGATGGTTTTCGCTGATACAAGTGAACTTGATTTTTGATTTAGTTGAAAATATAACAAAATACCTATTTAATGCATATTTTAAATTCGTTATCACGACCATCCGTGCATATAATATCTTATTTTAATTTAAAAATAAAACGTTGTAGCCAAAAAGAGTTCTATGGCAGCTATACTATAAGTTCAAATCATCTTACCGAAAGTTCATTTTATTCTAAGCCATTATAAAATACCATAGGATGGACTAACTGGTTAAATTAATCTGGAAATGAAAAAGCGGATTTAATCTGTTTTATACATGATGTTGATGACCACGTTTGTTTTGTTACGACACATATGCAAAATTCATCTAGTTATTATAAAACAATTGGGCTCATCAGAGGTGAAGTAAGCCAACTAGTAAAATGGGAAAACTTTTTTCTTGGACTTTTAAGTACTATCACGTCTTTACCTGGTCCTTTAATGTATTGTATATTTTTAGTTTACGGAGATAACACTATTGCAACGTGTATTGACTGAAGTTACTTCCATTTACGATACTTAAATACCTGTAGAATATTACAACGCATTTATTTTTTTCCTTCTAAAATACCACGTGGCTCACTTCACCTCTAGTGGGATCAATTGTACAATATATTATATGATAAGTCGAACATTTAAAAAAATCCGTTTTTACATTATTTATTGATAAACTAAAACAATCTTTCACTTATAGCAAACTGGTGTGCAATCAATGAATATATCAATGGCTAAAAGCTAAAATATTGTATCTTTATTGAATTTGAAAATTTGCGAATCTTAAAATTGATAAATTGTATGTTATATAACTGAGTTTTTAGTTCCATATTAAAGTTTACTTATAAAACATTATTATTAAATAAAAAAGGAATAATACTATGATAATATTTTTAAAGTACTAGTTAATAAGCTATAAGTTGATTCCCAGCTGAATAACAACAATAATTATGGAATCATGTCAAAAAAATGTGTTGTATTTTTATAAATATATGACCTTTTCATCAATACAAGACAGTAAATATTATAAAATTAAATGTTAAGCAGGGCTATAAGGTTACAAATAGTCCGATCACGATAAAAAGATACGAAATATATGTGTAGTCGTTACGTATTTCTTAATAACTACTGAAATTTTAATTTGAAATTGGAATCGAAATCGTTTTAACGTTTTTAAGACTTCGACCCCTCCCAAACCATCATGACTCCGATTACACAGCCTTGCTATTCAAGGTTGAATAAATACGTTGTAGTATTTTATAAGAATGATATTATTTAATAAAAATAATAAATCGTGCGAGAGCTCTTCTTATATTATTAATGTAGTTATGCAAATCTAAATACTAACTGTTTAAAATAATAAACACTGACTCTGTAATGAAAAAAAAAGAAAAGACAAAAATACTTACAGGAAGGCAAAGTTCGTAATCAGCGTCAAATCACTTTCCCCAAATCTTTCCGCCAAACGAAAATCTTCCAGAACATTTTCTCTTTATATTACAATGTTCCTTTATCACCCGAGATACTGATTATTCCATACAATATTTCAATCTTTACGCCATCTGAATACTTAAAAACTTCAATATTTTCTAACTGCCCATTTAGTCGCGTGATCATTTCCTTTATAAACGTCTAGCATTATAATATTCAAATGATAAAAATCTCATTTTTCAGAAGAATTTCATCTAGCGGAATGATTCTGGCGGAAAATGGATGTAACCCTTATAGTACGCCAGTTAAATATAATAGTGAAAATAAAATATTTGTATATCCGTAGAAAAGTTCGTAAGCGCTCAAGCATAATAATGTTATGCCTCAAAAAGGTCTAGGTACCTGTGCTTATTTTTAATTTTGTTTTTAATGTTAGTCAACTGCTAAAGACAATTACAAAACTATATGGACGGTAAAGTCGTAAAAAACGTATTAAGCTAAATTATCCAGTTAGAATATATACTGTTACATACTTTTCAAAAAGTATCAGTTTATATTTCGTGGAAAAATACGCATAGTTTCTTAATGGACTAATCTGTTTGGTCTACAAATAAATATGTTCTCAGCACACCTCTTCAAATAAAAAGAATTAATGAGATTTCTAAAATAGGTTTATTATAAAACTACAATAATATTATTGCTTATCTAGCACGCATATTTTGGTTTTTTATGTTAACTAATAGCGAAATATAAACGTGAACTTAAATTAAAAATACCGATGATTTATATAACTATTTTTTTTATGTTTTCAAAAGACATAAATAATTGTATTCCATATGAAATTGTTCCAAATATGACTATGAAGATTTTTTAGTGAGCATTCAATTTATTTTTCTTAGCCATTTAAATAAAACTGATTAAAAAAGTATCTAGTGTTAGTGTTCAAATTTATATTACACAAGAAATAAATCACACATTTTTATCACTTGTTAGGTAAAACAATAAAATTATAAAAATCAATGTGGTAGGTTTTCGTGCCTACTCGTTGGGACTGGTACGGGCTTGATCATTAGTTGACAATGCTTGAAATGAGAGTCACTGGTCTTGATATACTTTTTTTTAAATGTTGGTTTTAATCCCGAATAAAAACATATTGGATTACGTTATTTGTTATCTTTGCATGTTTCATGTCGGACTGTGCAAACAGGTCTGTTTTGTAGGAGGTTAATATCATTTAAACGGTTTGCTGCTAAGCTTGCATGAAAGAAACCGCTGATGTTTTCACAGTTGGAGTTCAAAGGTTTTTTTGATATTCGTAGGGTTAATAGAAAAATATGTGAAAAGCCGCCGCGTTGAGATGGCTGAATCCCGCTGTTGGGAAATAAAAATAAAGTAGGCATTTATTCGCAGCGAACAAGTATCGCTCGCCGTTCCGCCATAACGAACGAACATTGAATTAAAACGGAAATTTCAGCCTGAGTCCCTTGTCGCGGACTTAATAATTCCAACTCAATTGTTCGACTCTATGTTATATTAAGCTCGCAGCTTTTGCTACGTTGAAAGCTACGTACGCGAAAGCTCCCGCTAGTTATATACAATGCACTCAATATTAAACAACATGGAATAACTTTATGTAAACTTCAAAATAATCAAGTGCACAGTTGTATTTGAGTTTGAATAAACAAAATAAATATAACAATGATCTTTCCTTTTAAAAGTAGTATTAACTTGACAGTTTTTGTATATAAAATAATATAATTATGATTCTTTCATGACTTCATTGTAATTTTGTATTTGTTTGTGAATTGTATCTTTTTCTACCATTTGTCTGCTTTGTTAAAATAGTATTACATATTAGTAGTGAATTAATAATAACGTACTCTTAAGTTCTTAGAACCTTTACTCAAACTATCTCTTAACTGTACTATCCTGCTTATTTTTTTCTTCAGTCTGCACTATATTACAGATTAACAACTAATGAACAATTTTGTATTTTTTTTAAAATCACAGTGTAGTTAATTGAATAAAGAAGCCAAATAGCATTTATTTATGTTTGAATTGTTGTTTTTGATTTGGTATTGATTGTATACAGCTGTTATTTCAGAATAACATTATAACACAATTAAACTTGAAATTCTGAGTTAAACAATATTCAGTAGAAATAATTATCAGAAATAACTATGGATCCAAAATGTTCGCCTCCTTTCGCCGTCTGGTTCTAATACTATTTATCAATACGTAAGTGCTGGCAGTACTGAGAAATTTAAAACAATCAACTGTGTACTCTCAAAGGAGTGTAGCCATTCATCTTGCGCCAATTGCCGAAGTTTCAAATTCTGAAATAAATTCCCTACACTTATATTGCTATAAAGTAATGAAGCGGTTTGTGGGTACGGAATGAGACAAATCTATGAAAATTAAAAAAAAAAACTTCCAATAGACAATTAATTAAATAATATGACACATCTGAAATTTTTATTTGATTATTTTTAGGTTGATATTTGAGATGGATACTTTTTGATAAGCAGTTAATAAATTTATATATATATTTTTACTTTATTTAAAATTGGAAGTTTATCTATTATTAAGAAAACAATTGTTTTATTACTTTTTTAATAACAGGTAAGTTAACTCTATTTAAATAAAAATCCCAAGAGGTTTTTTTTGATGTGGAGAGTTATATATATTAAGCAGTCTGCACCAATATTTAAATTAAAAGATTTAAAAAAAACTGTGAGAAAAAACGTTCTTTAGCTGGGTAAAATTGGTCCTCAAGTCACGGAGGAAGTATTTAGTTCTACTTTTATGTACATTTTTTTTTTTAATAATTCGATTTTTGATAGTTGTGAGAAAAACAATAGTAAAGACTGTATGCTACAAATGTGAGATTAATATACAGAAACCAAGAGAGGTTGATAATAAACTGTCTAAAAATGATATGTATTATTTTGACTTATGATACAGGTAGAGAAGCTGGCAATAAACCCTCCATTCAAACCAGGCTCGTGAAGTTTGTAGCAATATAACACGAATTACATTTTCACACAGTGAGCTCTAGACAATGTTTGTATTAATTCAGGGTTGTGAAGTCGTCTTTTATTTATTTATCGAAGTAGCCGATATCAATTTCTGCAATATAAATCCGTCACATTAACGGTTTCTGAAAATATGAATTCGGTTGCAACACGTTTATACATTAACGAAAATTTAGTTGAAGTTGTTTAAGCGTTATTCGTAGCGTCTTAGGCCAAGTCATTTCACATATTCCCAATCAACTACACCTTTGAAAAATATGATAAAATTTTGGACAGTAGGTCTTTTATAACATTCTGTAAAAATTACAAAAATTACAATACAATAAATTTTATGTAGAAAAAATACTAACAATGTTTTATTATTTTTATTATAATGCCATTCCACCAAGTATTGACAGTGAGCACCTTAAAAGTAACCAAAAAATAGTAATGCTATGGTTTATTGTCTGAAATAAGTATGTACTATTATATTCTGTTTTTACTAAAAGTCATACACCCAGCAAATTAATAATTAATGAACGCATGGCATCATAAAAAATATTGTTTGTTAATATTTAGCATCATTATATAATAATATGTTGTATTTACCAGTAATACGATAAATATCATAATTTATTCGCACAAGGCAAGACGTGTGGCGAGTTTAGTGCTGGTTTGTAAAATGGCGATAACACTCATAATACACCATGTGATTCCACAGTTTTTAGTTTGCTAAAACCCAACTAAGATTTTTTTATACATCTCGGCAACCCTGGTTAATATGCAAAACATAACGCGCTCCATTGCGAAGTGGGCGATAAAAAATTAACCCAACACGTCTGTTTTTCCTACGGTAAACAACAGAAGAAAAATAAACGCATTGAGCGCAGGCAGTCTCTCTTATTTTTCCGTAGCATCGTTAGAAGTAATCGGATTATGCAGCGCAAAGTCCACATAAAGTGATTGAATTAGTTTTTTTTTTCACCTAGAAGAGCATTTTCGGCGGGGAATTGAGGACAGTTGGGTAAAGACAATAATCTCATTGTGAAGCCGCTTTTAGGGTGAATTCGTGTTAACGAACTTGTTAGCTCAACTGTGGATACCCAAATTTACAGATTGCTTAAAACATAATGTCTCCAAAGTTGTCTTTAAATGTTTTATAATGAAATGTTTTGAAATAGTTGTCATATATTTAAATAAATATATATATTTTTTAGAGTAAATATAGTATGCTTCCAAGTCTGAACCATTTTAAAAATATGAAATTGTATTTAAAAACCGTACATTCCAATTCACCATTAAATTTAAAAATGCTGCGTTGTGTAGGTGATTCGTATGTAAATATTCATCTTTTTGAAAAGCTGTTTATAATCTCTCAACCTTTTTTTTAATACACATTGCATAAAATATTTATTTAAGTGCTAAATTAGAATTTAACTTTATGTACTACTTACTATTCTTGCCGCTAACTACTGCGTCTTCACTCGTTATTGTCGTGTAGTTTTTAACAGTTCAAAAGCAACTGGCGCTTTTTAAAGATAAAACAAATCTTTTTTTTGACCAACGACGTATTCTTAAAATACTAGAAGCGTAGGTTTTCACCAAAAACTTTTACCAATTTGCAAATGGTATTCAATGCAAAATATTTTGGCGTAGTACTTAGCTTCCAAATCGTTGTATGTGAACTACTATAGCGTAGGCCGTGCATATTATTTGTCCCTTCATGGTCCATTTATAGACATTCTCCCAGACTCTGATCAGCATACCATGTTTTACCGCTATATTAACTTCATATGTTAGTAAATCCTCTGTTTATTAAAACTGACAACTCGCGGAATAATATCAACTATAATATTGGTTATGATATCCGATAATACAGGTTTCTAAATGCATTATTGTTTACCGTGTATAATAACTAATGGAATTGGATTATCCGAAACAAAGCAGTGACTATTCCAAAATAACACTTGAACAATGCACATGCTTTCATTTAATAAAGTAAAAAATATACAAATTTGTTGTTATATCTATCTGTAAAAGTAATACAATTGATTTGACAATCTATGTCGAGTATGGATTCAAAAACTTGTTAATTCATAGAGCAAAATCTGATTACCATAAAATGTAAACAAGTGTTTAATATGATGTTAAAAGTTTTCTTTGTCAATAAACGATTTTTTTTTTATTTTAGTAATGTGAATACCATGGATATTCATGTCAATTATGAATCGTTGATTTATGTTAACGCTTGATTCAACATCGAAGAAAGAGTTTTTTTACTTCTTTTTGCGGTGATGTAGTTTGATTTTGCTTAGGTTTATTTTCAGTTTCTAAGCGTTTTCATGTCTAAAAGTATGTGGTACAATATCTTTATTATATTTTCTAATTCGTTCAACATTATAAACAAAAATAACCAATTATACATCGTAACAGTGAATTTCATTATAAATATCAACTTTTATTTCTTGTCAGATACCTCAATAGAGCTTAAAAATAGTAAGTAATTTACGTATTTCCGTGATTGATATGAGAAAAATATAAAATCACCTTATGTAAGCGGAAACGTGATTCCGCAAGATAAACTTTTTGGCGTGCTTTGAGAAGCTTTTGTAGTGTAAGCTCATTTTGTTACAAAATCTATTATTGAAGGTATAAGGGTAGCAGAACTTATTTGTAACTACTGGGAAATGAAAGAGGTTTCCACCAATCCAATTAGGAGTACATTAGAGAAAAAGATAGACATTACAAAATATTTTGTAATTACTAACCGTCAATGTTATGAGGGGATGATTGTCATGAAAAATATTAAATGTTTATCCATTTCAATTCACATTATCAATCAATAAAAAAGTATCGATATGAATAAAAAAAATTAAAATTATGTCTATATATATTATAACCGATTTGTTTTTTATTTTTTAGTTATAAGAAATTACTGAATGAAAGGTCAAGAGATTGAATAAACATTAAGTTGATAGAAGATTTGTCGGGTCCTACACCCAGTTATTGAAAGATCGGAACGGTAGGAAGGAATTGTAAAACATCACAAACACACATGCTTTCGAACAGTAATCAATAAATCAATCGAAAACAAAATGTTCGTTCTGAGATTCGAACCCGTGAGATCTGTCCCGGAAGCCAACGACGCTTACCGCTGCGCCATATGACTACATACGCATTAATTTTTTTTTAAACCATGTCCGCTCCTAATGTGGAGCATATGTACTCCTAATGGAGTTTATCTCGACAGAAGTGTTTCTACGAGAACTGCTTGTTACTCAGTTGCTCAACCTCTCTTTTTCCAGAGAGAGTAGGGATAGAAGGATAAGGCTAAGACAGGATTAGTGGTAAGCTAATCGCTCTCGATAAGCCCCGTTCATAGGATAGGATGGGTGAGAAGGGGGAATTCAAGACATCACATACATCCATGCCTTTGAACAGAAATTCATAAATCGATTGAAAAATCAATTTATAAAACTGTCCGTGCCGGGATTTGAACCCGGGCCGTGTTACTTTTCACTTGCGATAAATATTCATGGTCGGTGGTTATGGAGAGACGTTAGAACTGGCTAAGCTCCGTGCTACGAATGCCTTCGGAAAGCCTCAATCCTGCCTGCCTCTTCTTTTGACCAGTGTGATTCCGGCGCACCGGACGTCCGTCGGGTACTATCCATAGAATGTACTCGGCGGAGCTGAGGGATACTGGCATGTCATGTGAGGAAGCAAAGCAATTGGCGGTAGACAAGGAAACATGAAGGTGCCGCGTGGCGGCCATATGCTCCACATAGGGAGCGAATATGCCCAAAGAAGAAGAAGAATTTACAGCATTTTTATGATAACGAAAAATAGTGCTGATGTGTTTTTTTTTTTGCGATTTTTTCAAAACAATATTTTTGAAGATTATGAGTTATGATACTTAGCCCTTTGTATGTTGTTTGATAGTCTATAACATTAACAGACATAAATGAAGAGAATAACAAAAATAATGATATCATAAAAAAATAATGGACTAATCAAGAATAATAGAATACTTGTTACGGTGATAATTTTTGTTTATTTATGAAACACTCAAGACAAAACAAAAAAAACCTGTCCGTCGTTTTACAAGATTCAACGCTTCTTTATTAATACAACAGAGGTACTGAAACTCACATTAATTCTAATTTACACTGAAAATGGAAAAAAAAACGAAGAGAAACAATCAGCTTGTTCTTTTCAGTCATCGTATTAAAAACATTAATAATTTTTATTTTATGTTTTAAATTTTAAATGATAATATAAGAAGCACGTTTCCATATTTTATAACGGCTTAAAGATAATGGGAATCAACGAAAAAACATGTGTGACCTTTTGCAAAAATAAAGACATCTTTGATAAAAATCTACGTCTTGATTGCAAGGCTCGTAAAAGGAAACGATACAATTTAACACCGACGCGTAACATGTCAATATTTTATTAGTGTATTAAATGAATACGGTTACATATATTGCAAATATTCTCTGAACAAAATTTTAATTTTTGTATTATCGAGGCTCTACAACAATCAAAACATTGACAAGCAATGCTACCTAGTTGAATTCATGAATTTCCTGTTAGTTTGAGTTGTCGTTGTCGAGTAAAATAATTATTTAAAATGTGATATTTTAAAATAATCTTAATAATTTTCATAAATTCTTTTTGTACAATTTGAAAAATTAAAACCGACCTTATGAGATAATAAAGACGGGAAGTATATTTAATTTATATTTATTATAAACGCAAACATGTCTTATGTTATCTTCGTGATTAGTCGTGCAGTATTGCATGTTTAAAATATACAATTTTTCAGCGCTGTCATTTTCAGCTTCTTTTGAAACTTTGTATCTCACTAAAATTGATTTAATATATCTTGAATAAAGTATTAAACCCAAGATTATACTTGTTTGTAGCGATGCGATTAAACGGTCACCGAAAACCTCAATTTAAGATGTTTTTGTATATGTTCATATACAAGAAGCCTTTCTGAATAAAGGGTCGTTTAACTAAAAAGCATCTCTGAAGACGATTTTCTTTATTTCCGCAACTGAAAAGGAAACAATAATAAAAGTGAATTCTGAGAGTCGTTTTATAACCTCCATATATTTTGAGACGGCCTTATCTTTCCTGCTCGGGAGATACGCTTTCAATTCTAAGGCTGGAAATTTGTAACTAACGGCTTGTGCCGTTACATCGCCAAAATATAAGCAACTTATTTATTTACGTAGATAAAAATTAAAATATATGAAATACCCACATGAAAATATTTTTTTTATAAAAAATACAAAGCTTCACAAATTTTCGTATTTTCAATTTAATACAATTATATACTGCGAGTGTTTTGAATACATTGTTAATTTTAGTATATTTGATAATTTTACAACTACACCAACTGCTTGGCAGTAAGGCAATATTTTTAACAAATGTTTAATTGAATACCCTATGATTACCATCGTTTAAAAATATCTTACCTATAAAAATAAAACGGTAAATCATTCAAAATCAATAAATTATTCAAATCACGATAAAGTTAATAAGAAAAACGATTGGGACATAAAATATCCTTTTAATTGATATAGAAAAAAAATAGTTTTGGCATATTAAATTATTAAAAACGATGATTTTATTCATATTTTTAGTGAATTTATCAAAAAGGATACGTCTGTCGCTTAACGTATCTTTAAGCACATGATACAAAAATTTGCAAATACACAGATTTGAAGCCAGTTGTATTGACTATGTGTATTAAAATAGCAATGTTTGGCACCAATAATTAATTACAGAAGTGTCTTAAGAGCAATTTCTCAAGAATTTATTACAATGCAATGAATTTTGTCCAAACAATTGCTTTTTCACTCAAAACAATTGTTTCAGTAAAATCAAAATAAAAAAAATATGTAGAAAAGCTTTGCTTAAAAATCGTACTAGATATGTGAGATTATTTAGAGATGAAATAAATCAGAAAAAGAAGAAATACAAGCAAAGCATGGCGACATAGATTTATTGTTTCATTCAGATTTTATGAAATATTTAAACGATAAATAATTACGCGCAAAGGCCACGCATTAAAAATGGAAGGCACTACACACAAAAAATAATTTAGCTTTCGCGTCTTAGAATTCACAGCTCACTAGATTTAATTACGGACATCGTTAATCTTTGAATAAAGCCATTTTGAAAAAGATTTTACAATATCCAGGATGCTAATGGAGTCTGCAGCATTTATAAAAGAGATTTTTGGGGAAATTACATCTTTTTCGTGGGTTTCTGACTATGCAAGTCATGGTGCAAAATTGCTTTTTCGCACGCTGCAAACAAACTGAGGCCAAAGTAAAGCTCAACTGGGTTGATTCATTTTCTTTCTTATCAGTAACGTTCTAGAATAAATCACTTGAAGAAGTTTCAGTGATATACCGCGATTTTTTATTGTAATTGAAATATATTTTTTTTTTTAAACCATGTCCGCTCCCAATGTGGAGCATATGGACTCCTAATGGAGTTTATCTCAACAGAAGTGTTTTCTACGAGAACTGTTTGTTACTCAGTTGCTCAACCTCTCCTTTTACAAAGAGAGTAGGGATAGAAGGATAGGGCTAGGACAGGATTAGTGGTAAGCTAATCGCTCTCAATACGCCCCGTTCATAGGATAGGATGGGTGAGAGGGGGGAATTCAAGACATCACATATATCCATGCCTTTGAACAGAAATTCATAAATTGATTGAAAAATCAATTTATAAAACTGTCCGTATCGGGATTTGAACCCGGGCCCTCCGTAGCCGAAGCCAACACCGTTGACCACTCGACCACACAGGTGGCAAATATATTAAACACCGTATTTTACAAGAAAAAGTCATGTCATCGAAAAAGATAAAAAACAGGTTTCGCTGAACAACAACAAAAAAATGCCACACTTATTATGATACATTCAAATTAACAGATTTCTTGCATCTCATAAAATTACTTCAAGTGATCGAAAACTGTCTGAATTAAGATCAAATATATCAATAATATATATCAACAATGGATCTCTAATAATTTTTAAGGGCCCATCAAAAAGACGGGATATTCTTATTTGTCGGAATTAGAAAAAAAGATAAATTCGAGAAAACGATTGATACGAGAAGGAAAGATGAGAGTTACACTGTATTATGTATATATATCATATCAATATTATATTCATTATCCCTGTATTCATTTATTGAATATTAAAAAAAACACTGATCTGTTAACCGTGATTAATGATTGGTATATTTTGTTTAAATAGTGAATGATGTTAACTTTTAAGAATACCGAAAGCAAAAAGTCGTTTTTCTTTCAATAATAAAAAGCCGTATCTACTTTAAAGTTGGTTCTCGGTTGTGTACACTATTGTTGATTATAATAAATAGCAAGATTTAAAATTCTATTAAACATTAATTTATTTCGCTTCTCTGAAAAGGATAAAAAGTAAACCCTAGTAGTTGTGTCTTTATCTTTGTATTGATCTGTCCGTTAGTATGTTGACGTATATAATTTAAAATATATATAAATTACACAATTACTTTTTCAATTTAACATTAAATCTTACTGTCTTAAAATTAATTGTTTTACTGGCTTACTTAATTTGTGAACCTATCAAAACAATAATAAATAAAAATGTTATTTCTTGAATAACCTGATCTCTGAAAAGTATTTGTGAAACCGTAGATTGTCAACTCATTGAGAGAAACCAGCTCTGATAAGATTATAATTTTCTTTTTGTATAATAATATCCGTTTTCAATGTATAGCACATGACATTATTATGGAAATTTATCTCAACAGAAATGTTTATACGAGAGTCGCTTGTTCTCAGTTGCTCAACATTTTTTTTTTCGAAGAGAGTATAGCTTGTAAAGATAAGACAAGGGCAGTTCTAATGGTTCTGTCTTTGCTCCGTTTTTTAAAAATAGATGGCGGGAAATTCAGGACGTAGAATACATACATGGCTTCAAATAAAAGTCCAATAATAGATTGAAAAATCAATTTATGAAACTTTCCGTACCAAAAGTTTTGAAATAGTAATACATAATAGCCACCAGAGCTAACGACATGGACCTTTCGACCATGGACCCGGGTTTTAAGAATAATACACAAAATATCTTTGACTAATGCTTAGAGCAAGGCTTCCGTGCTTATCTAATTCACGATCAAAGGTTTAAATTTCCGAATAGATATTTTTATACATTGTTTCCTTACTGTTAAATTATTTCATTACTGACAATAGTAAACTTTGTTGGACGCCTTCATAAAGTAGAACAGTTTATCAATAGCTTCTTATAATGGAAGCGAATTTCTATTATTAAGAAAATAAAGGTCCACAATCTGCGATGCGCTGTTAATACTTCCATTCAGATAGTCTCAATTAAAATTGAGCTTTTTGCACAATACTTCTGAGGAACTTTTCATTTCCTTTAAAGATTTCTCACCCCAAGTGCTTAAGGTGATCCTATTCGTATTCTAGAGGCTTTACTGGCTGAGGATTGAATTATTAATAGGCCAAAACCTTGCCGAAGAGAGGTTAACTACTTTAAATGTCCTCTAAGATGGAAAGTAAACGCTAAAGAATTCAATTTTTGAATGAATCCAAATTGAGAGGATGTTCAATATTAAGATAAATTGATGTGTTAAAATATTTATATATATTAATTAAACGAATGTATGCTTTCATGTATTATTTTAATTTAAAAATTGCTTGATTCAGAAAAGTGTCGTAAGGTGGCTAAATTATATGTTAATAAAATGTTTATAGACAGATTTTTCATATTCTGTATCCGGAGATACAATTTCATCAAAATTTTATTAAAAGTACTCAAAAACATCGGCATGAAAACGTTTTCAAGAATAACCATTAATGTTTATATGTGCGCTTTTAAGCTAAATAAGTTAAATAGTCTTATTAAGTAATATTAATGGGGTAAATTCACAAGTTCTGACGATTACATAACATTGGAATAACTATTTACTATAAAATATAATACTCTTGAAAATCATATAAATAATTATTTTTTTAATCCATGACAGTCATCTTATTCGAGGTATCTTAAAAGTTTTTTTTTTATACGAGAACTTATTTATCAACCCTTTTTTTTTGAAGAGAGCAAGAATATAGGGAAAGGGATGGGACTAGTGGTTAACTAATCGCTCTCGCTACGCCCATTGAAGTATTGAAAAGGTGGAAGGGAATGCTTATGCATCACAAATACATGATTTCGAGCAGAATTAAATGCTGTTCGTATTTAGAGTCCAACCCGTGAGATCTTTTACGTAAGCCAACGAAGCTGACCACGGCGCCATGGACCATATTATAGTACTGGATTCTTATTGAATACGATTATTCTTATTCTATATTTCTTGTGATACACGGTCGACATTTATTGTTGAGTGTAATATAAAATCGTTAAATTTTGTGATAACGTTTTAAAATAATCTACCGAAAACTATTAAAAGCTACGCACAATATTTTGTATTGGAAGTAAGCCCATTTCCAAAAACAGCGAGTAAAGATAAAAAAAATATTTGGCATACTGTATGCACAAAAATATCTCTTTCCGAAATCAAATAATTGCTCATCCCACAAATCGGAATAAACGAATACAATATAATGCGAAAGTCATTCAAGTTGTTGTTTATTTCATTTTGGTCTTTGACGTATTTTCTGACTAATCCATTGCATTGTGTATTGTATCATATTATATTGTGTTATTGTTTTGAAAGAAATGTTTTTTCTTCAAGTGATTGCCAACAGTATAAAAGTTTCAGATGTCGTAGCAAATAAAAAAAAAAATTAAATACTATATATTCTTCTCGAACTATTCAATTTATTTGATTTCGAATAGAAGATTTATGCAATGTAAGTATATTTTTAATCCTTGATGGAATAATAATAGCCTTGTAATTTACCTAGACAGTGTTTAAGCCAAGTTTTAATGTTGGTTTATTTAACGAAATTGTATTAAATGGTAAGTATTGGATATTTATTAAAGCTGTTGACCGAACGCAAAAGAAATACTGACTATCGTATATTTATACTGTCGCCCGCTGTAGTCTAGTTGGTTAGAGCTTGCTTTACCGATCAGGTGGGTCTGGGTTCGATTCCCGGTAAGATCAATGTCAAATTGGATTTTTTTTCAATTTTAATTTGAGATCTAAGACATGGGTGTTTGTGAAGTCAATTCTCCTTGAGTTAATCTCATGTGACTTTCAAAAATTCTCATCGAGTATATCTCTTATGATCTTTCAATTTCAAAATATTTGACGCATTGGCGTAAGCTGTAATGTCATTTTTTTTTTAAAATATCTAATAATATTTATTCTGAAAATATTAGAATGATACTAAACAAATTCAAGGTTCATACTGACTTATTGCTTCGTAAAATATTGACTGTAAAAATATATTAATATTGACCAATTAAATATAAGTCGTAATAAATGACACAGAAAATTTATTTCGGTTTTAAAGATTTTATTGGGTGCTTCAAAACACTGGATTTTAATAGAGAGCCTCTTGCAAGAACCGGTTGTAAGCCAGTCCCTCGTTTTCAGAGACGGAAGATATAAAAATATGTAACTAACAAAATACTGATAGTTAGCTCACAACGCTCTCGTTTTAAAGACGGATTAGGTGTAGATGAGTAAATGTTAGTTGTTCCCCCACCCGTATTTATCAAAAATTTATATATATATTATCTTCCATGGATTTTGCGGTAAATGGACTTTGTAGAAGCTTTTTTTTTGTATATATATATCGACTATGGAAAGAAAAAAAGACCTAACCTACACAAAGCAAATTTTAGAGGAGACACAAAAAACATTTGTTGATGATTTTGGGCCAACTGCAAATTATTAAATTTACACAACCTTGCAGTGCATGGAGACTGATTAATTGGTTTTTAATTGACTTTATCTGATATTATGTAAATATTTTTTAGAGAAAAAACCTTTTTTAAGGCTTTTTTCCTGATAGCAATTTCCACAAGCCTTTCTTTTTCCAAACTAAAAACCTAAATTAAGATACTACTTTGGCATTTTCAGCTTAAATATTTTAAAATTATAACGTGTATTAAGTTGTGGGTTCCGTCCTTTTTCCTTTTCACAGTCAATATATATTAACACTAGATTTTCATGATTTCCTTATATTATATAATACAAAAACAATCAAGAAACTAATAATTTTGGCAGCATGTTCGTGCCTAGATGCAAAACGCGACTGTGAAATTTAACTGATGTAAATGAAAAAGGATAAAATCATAAATTTATTAAGACATTGATAGAAAAACTATTGATCACATTAGAAAAATGAACAAATTCTAATAAACGTTGGGATTACGTTAGGATTGGGATTTATGTCCCTGATCATACCTGAAATCGACGACGAGTATTATCCTAACGTGAACAGGTTGCCTGCAAATGTTAATGCTACTGATAAGTATAACTTATACCCATTTTTTAAACATTGTAATATTGTTAAAACAATCAACCAAAAAATTAATTAAATGCTTAATAGTTCATCGCGTACTGATTGCAAAACGGTCTGCTAATATTTTATAAATGATTGAATCAAACCTTTTTCTTTCTTAACTTCTTTATTAATTGAATTCTTAAATCAACTTACAATAGAAAACTATCAATTGAGTTTATCCGTATAAAACAGTAAGATCTAATTACATGCACTATGTTTTATATGAAAAAGGTTCATGATTATCTCCATAGGTAGCCGTTCTTCTTTTATGCTTTATGCCTCTGCTTTTCTAATCTTTTAATGGGCTATAATCTAGATCAAACACGTTTTATACGCCACTAAAAGGAAAATTGGCTTTGGGCGTCTCGAGAAATGTGGACACAAATAAACTTAGCTTTATGTTTTATGGATTTTTCCCGCTGACTCTTCAGCTATTTTTTGTATAAAAAAATCAAACGTTTCTTGTCGAATGTATTGTGATAAAATTTATAAAATCAAAGCACCAAAAATCCGTTTTATGAAAAAGTTTTTTTATCATTTAAAACAAATTGTCAGTGCGGGAAGTATTCGGATGTTCGGATGTTGATCATACGTGATAAACTCACTCGAGATGAATTCGAAAAAAAAATACACAACAAAAATATGAGAATCTTTAAATTGTAAAAATGCAAATTTTAAAATGTCCTTTCTTGTATTTGAGTCCAAATTTGCCTGATCGGTAGAACCAAGCAATAACCAATTAGATAAAAGTGGAGGAAGCATAATATAAAAGTAAATATTTTATTTTGAATCTTGTTTGACAACGGGATATTATTAAAAATGAATATAACTGGTTTTTAAATGTGTCTTTTATAATATCTTCTTATTTTATTTTTGCGAAATAAAAAAATAGCAATTTTTTTTTTTGTTAAAATCAAAAAGTAGATGTATGTTGTTTTTATCCGATTCCAAGTGATCTTTTTCTTGAATTATTTATACACGGAGCTCCACAAAGCTCTTTCCTTATAAGAGGGTATGTTTATTTATTATTTTAGTTATTTCGGAGGATGCGTGTTTCTAAAAACACTCAACAAATATTGCTGTACTGAATAATTGAGTTTGGTTGTTAAGTGAAAGTTTCATAACTTGCTAGATTAACTTAACTAGGAAAGTTTCTGTGTTTGTAGCGTATAATAGATTTATTGCTTGAATTTTAGACCAACTTCATATAATAAATTCAATTAAATAGGAACGGAGACAAAGTTTTAATTTTTTAATGGATTAATAACCTTGCAATAAAACGAGAATCGAGCGATAATAAATTAAAATACCTAGTAATAATTACATAATTAGTATATAAAACTTGGTAAAATTTTAGTGTATAAAACGTGTTACAATTATTTGATTGTATAAATTATAAATTTTGTATCTTCTCAAAATAAAATGTAATGGGTTCCCAGAAAATTAAACAAAATTTTATCTGGTATTATAATCTTATTCGAATTCATAAATTAAAAGGCTCATTGACTAAATGTATTGTTAAAAGTAATGTATCTGGAATTGTTGGTTGATTGGCTAATTTTTTGTAATTAGAAGATTGCGACTGAAGTGAAACATAAGAGATAATTGAATGTCCATTTTGTGTACTCTAAAAAAGGTAGGTAAACTACTCATTCAGTCATTGAATACTTGTTCGATTAAGAAGCATTTGCAGGTGAATATTTACCTTAAGCGTGTCTTTTGGTTGTTCAGGCGGTAATGATTGCATGTCGTTCGCTTCGCTGGTAGAGATATCTGACGCAAAGTCACACGTCACAATGGGAATTGCCATCGGTTGATGTGACTCAATTGTCGCTATCTGCCTCTCCGTGTCCCTGAAAATTAGCACATCAATCAACATTGCTAGAATCATTTCAGCTAGTAAACACAAGCAATGTAATGGAATGCGTTTATTCAATGTAACACCCACGCTTTTAGTTGTAGGGACAAATTTAATAGTACTTGCAACCATACGCGAGGAAACTAGTTAAATATACTATATCGCCGTCTGGATATCAATAAGTATCTCGAAAAAAATAGTGCTTATTAAATATTACTACTGTATTCAACCTAAAAACATCGCAAGTAGATCATATTTTATCTGAATATGTTGTTTTACCGAAAAATACTGATTTAATTTTTATGTGCTTGTGGTTGGTAACCGTTTCACGTCAGAAAACCACAATTAGTGTTTTGAGCACGTATTGGGTCGCGTTTAAAAAACTTAAATAAGATCCACCGACTAGAAATGTATGTTATTTATTCAAGAATAAATGAATACATCAGAACATTCTTTTACACAATAAATAGCAGGCTCTCCATATCCGGACTACATTAAATAACGCCTAATATTGTGTTGTCAGTATTCAAAAGCTTTAATGACAAATATTCTTACCAAAATATCTATAAGTATGGAGGCGGGCAAAAATCATATAGAACTTTTTGTGTTTTCATTACAGTATTTTTAAGTGACGTGGATTTGACTGCAATGTTTGAAATATTATTAGTACGGTGATATAATTTTGAAAATATGATTTAAGCAACAAGCTGTAATTTTGTTTTATGAGATTGGTTTTCGTACTTATTTTCACTTATCGAAGTATGTAAAATAAATAATTACTTTAAACTGTTAAAATCTTGGTGGTAATGGATTACACTTTAAAAAAATGTTGTTAATTTAAACAGAAATAATGTAATATTTTGATAAACGAAATAGTGATTTGTTAATAATGTTAAATAAATACTAATTTCAAACTCACTAAAGTCTAATATTTGAATCATTGAGTTGCAAAATATATTCTGCAAGTTTTTTCAAGTTTTGAATAAATGATGAAAAACTTTTGTGCCTAACATTAAATGTATTATTTTTTGACATTATCTGTTTTTGTGTAAGCGATTGTAATATTATATAACCATTAAATGTATATGCAGATAACGTATATCAAAAGTTTTTTTTTTAACTCAGTTCTCAAAATGTGCGAAATTGTAGATTTTTTTTTAAATGATTAAAATTTTCGAAATGATTTGATATGATAAAATTTAAACTCTCACCCGTCTTAGAGGATTTAAGCTAAATAAAAATATTGTGCTTATAATTTTTTTTCATACAAAAATGTCCACAATGGTTTTCGTAACTCAATGATTCAATAGTGAACGATGAAAATAGTTTTCAAAGAAGATTTTAAGATGTTAAATATTGAAAAAATAAACAAAACCTTTTTTAAATTTTAATGAATTTGTGATTTTTTATTGTTATAATTAGGGATTGCAATACCGGTATAAACAAAACTGGGGTTACATTATTTTAGTAGAAGGAAAGTTTTTTTCAATATCAAAATGTCGGTTTTGAAAATGTAAAAATACATCTTTTTCGGTATCGAATTTTGAATGTACAGAAATCATCACATGAATGAATGATGAATGTTAAGTTATATGAATACCAACATTTTTGGAAATTGATGAGTTTTTCAGTGATATATTGTGATTTTATTAAACCGTAAGTTATTAATGAAAAACACCGGCTTATAATCACGATATTTTTTTGAATGACGCTATTTTATATAAAATTTAGATTTTTAAAAATTTAACTCGCCCGGTATTGCGTACTTTGGAAACTTTTTTTGTAACACCCGAATTGATATTTGAAATATTAGTATTGATATATTCGGCTACTATTGCAATCTCTAATTTTAATGATACAACATTTATTAATTATACAATTGATATGTAAAAACTATATATATATATATATGTAAGTTCAATAAAAGTATGACTAAAACAAATTACTTAACCACAAAAATAGCTGAAGCGCATGTATTTATATTGTGATAACGAGAATAATATTTTTAGATTTCTTTCAAGGATAAGAAAAAGAAACGATGTTCTTAAGCAGTGACGTGAAGAAATTATCAATAATTGGATAAAAAATTGATTTCAAAAATTCTATCCAGAAAATAATTCTTAAAATAAAAAATGTTTTTTAATTGACCGGTCACCGTTCCCAAACGCCTCCGGCGATCTTATAACACACTTAAGACATATTCAAAATCCTTGCATAATTTATTTTATAAACTATTCGCGTAAAAAAATAATTTACAAAATATTAGGTAGTACAAAGAGATGTCACTGTAACATACATATATTGAAGCTTTCTCTCACCCTTGAAAAATTTGCTTTGTACAATGCTATGGATCTTTAAAAAGTTGCATAATAAATAACAACTTTCTACAGAAGCATTATTCACACAAACGCATAGAGCTATCATATCATTTCTACACTAACGTGCATTAAGAACGTAAAACTATTTTTCATATAAAGATTTTTCTTTAAATGATGTTTTTTAAATGCTTTTTTTTATTGAAAGATTTAAAAAATCAGGACAACAATCTTATTATTGCGCAAATTACATAAGATTTAAAAAAAACAATATAAACGAAAAATCAAAAAATCATCACAAAATAACATAACCATTTTCATTTGTTTCAATTATATTTGTCGTAAGAGTCTTATTATTTAAATTTAAATATTTTTTTAAAGTTTTCGCAAAAATTTATTGTTTAGATAATTTGTTTTTTTATGAAATATTTTGATCACAACTTTCATAGTTTCACTGTTTTGTCATTTTGGCATCAAATTATCGCATGATTGGTCTATCGAAAAAAATAGTTTACGAGACAAGATTTAAAGTGATATGTCAATGAAAATTTCAAAGAAACTATCAAAAATCAAATAAAAACACTATCCAGCGCAGCATATAGTAAAACTAAACTAAATTAGAAGAAATTTTCCCTTATTTTTTTTTCTAAAATTAGCAGTTAATTTGAAAAATAAATGGAACAAAACAGTAGCTTAATTTATAACTGTCTCTTTGATCAAAACAAAATGAAAAAAATAATTAAAAATCAGTAACATGTTTCAAAAAATTTTATCACACTGAGTAAAGAATGAGCAATGTATATATTCTCTTTTATGTTAAAATAATTCTCAAGTTTCAAAAAAAAAAATGTTTGTCAAAGTAAAAGAGTTTTGAAATTGGAATACAAAAAAAGCTGATCACAAAACAAGGATGGAATTTCCTATAATTTTCGTTAAACATTTTTTAAAACTAAATTCACGAAAATGATATATGCTGAAATTTTAATTTATGTAATTAAAAAGATTTGAAAAAAAACAATGTTTGGATATTTTTTAATTATTTTATTATTCATAAAAAAGGTAAAAGTACCAATATTTAGTAAAATATATATCTTTTCAAAAATATAGTAGTCAAAAGATTAAATTAATAATTATTTAATGTTTATAAGCTGTCTCTTTTTGATAAAATTAGTTGATTCATGAAAAATACATTTTTTTAACAAATTCTGCAATTTTTATAGTAGAATAAGTTAGAAAGTGTGTTTAATTGTTTTTTTATATTCACTCAATTGAACATAAAAATATGGGCTCAGAATTGAGAATATATTTGATATATTTTGCTGATTAAAAACATCTGGATCACTTTCCCAACGTTCCGTTTCCGTTATTGACAGGTTATTATGTGGAGAAAAAAAAATACTGTTACATACGATAAGTCGTTCATATAATTTATAAGTTGAAATTAAATCAAAAAAATATTTCCAGCGAGGCATTTAAAGATTATTTTATTTTGTAATCATTCGTCTATCAAAAAAAACTGTATATATCAATTATGATACAAATATAAATCGAAGGAAATAATAAAATGCTCAAAGTTGACCTCGAGAGAAAAAGACGTCACAAGCATCTATTTAAAGACATTTTTTTTTCTTGTGGTCTTTTTTATTTATAAAAAAATGGAAAATATTTTTTTTCAAATGGTCATAAAATGTTGTGGCCTTTATTGCAATTTTATAATCTTCATTTTGTTAAAAAAATCTTAATTTGTATTATTTGTAAAAATATTCGTTTTAATTGAATAGTGGTGACCTGTGACAAATCAATTTTAGAATTATATACAGATACTGCTTTCAAGACTTTTATTTTGCTCTCTTAGTCAATAATGTATTACGTTAGAATGATATTTAGATGTAAAGTGAAATTAGTTTAGATTTTTAATGCTTAACCAACCCTGTTAAAAAAAGAATTTTATCACAACGAGGCTTATGCGAAACAAACGTGTACCTTTAGATGGGAAATCACCTTTTGTTGACAAAAGAGTGAAAAGTTTAATAGCTTTTCCTTTGGTTCTGTTTTCACCTCATACCCTATTGTTTAGCTTGAAAATTTTTACCCGCTGGCAATTTTTCTTCAAGTAATATATACCCAAATAAACGTCAGTCGAAAAAAGGGGGTAAGTAAATGGCACTGAAAAATATATTGACGTTATTAGTTTTGTGTATGGTTAAGTCATACTATTTCCGTACAGTATTTTGATACTAAAATTCGTATAATTTGTTGGTTAAAATTATTTTATATTTTGATAGAAGGCAGAAACTATGTTTCTTTAAGTTTCTAATAATCACAAGCTTTTCAACCCAGGTCAACCAAAACATAAACATGTATTATTTGTTTTAAATTGTGAAAGAGCCAAAATTTAGTTTCTGCAAAAAAATAACGTAACTTTCTCCATGTCTCTACAATCGTCAAGTGAAATTGGATAAACTCTGGACAGATAGTTTAAGAAAAATGTTTTTGTAATTTGTCTTCTCCCAATATCAAGCATATTTATAATCTCCTTATTGTGGTATTTCGCCAGAAGTTTTTTCTACAAACTCTGCATGTTACTCAGTTGTTCAATCTGTTTTTTTTTCATAGAAGTCAGTGGTAGAAGGATACAGCTAAGACAGGACCAGTGATAAACTAATCGTTTTTGCAATGTCCTGTTGTTTTAGGATTAGAAAGTGAGAGAGAATTAAAATACATCATCAGCGCCAGTGTATTAAAAGCAATAATCGTTAATTCGATTGAAAAAAATTCTGTTCGTACTAAAACTCAGACAAGTGCAGACCTCGTGACCTGGCAGAGAAAAATGTCCACTATTAATCATTCAAACGTTCCGTTTTAGAAAAAAACGCTTTATTTTTATACATCAATATATAATCTTTATTAAGAGTACGAGTACCAATGTTGACGAGAACTGTTTATCAAGTCTTTCTTTAGAGAGAAGAAAGATGGAAGGTTCCCCTAAGAGAAAACCATGGTGAACCAATCACGTCATTTATCTATATATATATATATATAAATATGCATAGCCACATATTGTCGAGGATCATGCCCAGTAAGGCAAATTTTCAAGATTCGTATTATACATTTTTTTATTCACGTATGAAACATTCAATAATTATATTTCGTCAATAATAACAAGCTATCATTCCTTGTTTATGAAGAACTAAGTTTGAAACCTCTGGGAAACACACAAAATACACAAAATAATAAAACAACAAAAGATACATGATATAGTTCAACGACGTCCATACGAGATAAATTCAGTGAAATATTTACATGCAATCATGATTAATATCAAAGTGAAAGATAAAAATTGAGCGCTGGCGTATATCGAGCCGTGCAAAGGCAGTTTATGTTTTTTTTTTTATCTTATGATATGGAATTTGTATTGGTTTTCAAGAATATTTCCAAAATTGATTTAGTAGTGTAATTTAATTTTGTTTTGTATATGTATACCATTTCAAACCTTTCGTATCAATGTTTTTAAAAGATAAATTCGATGAAATTAGTGTGTATAATTTAGATAAAGTAAATACTGGAGGAAACCGACGAGAATCTGTTGATCTTATTAAAACGGAAATAAATAAATACGTAACAGGTCGTGCGAAGAGAACGCTTTTTTTAAAAATACTTAATCAACGCAGACTTTTGATGGCTTTTCAACAATTCTATTTCCTTTTAAAATACCCGATAAAAATTGTCTAGACATGAAAAATAAATACAACTCGCCTGTCATAGAATAATTTATCACATTATAATAAACTTATAGACTGGGAGCACGTTTATTTTACAATTTTGCTGTTTTTTTTTCAATATCTATCTTTTACGGTTTGATTTATTATTGGCAAATTCGTTAAAATACTTCTTCAAGTCTAAAAAAAAATAATTAAAAAGTGCTAAAATTTTTTTTTGGCAGACAGTAAAAAAAAGTAGGGTTGAAAGATAAAAAAAAACATTTTTTTTCTTACCATTCTACTCTCAACAGAAGTATGTGGTGAAACTCTCAACCTTTTTTTTGTCAAGGTAAGAGTATTAGTAAACGACCTGTTTCAATAATGAGTTGTATGTAAAGAAATGTTATGATCTCGGTGTTTACACATTTGACAACAAATATTAATGTATCAAAAAAAAAAACCTTTCTAAGAGAATATCGGGTCCACGTCCGCATAATTCTTAAAAACGCTGTTTGCTCGGCTAAAAGACTGTTTTAAATTATTAAAGTGAAATTCGTTTTTAAAAGCAAGCTTTGAAAATAATAAAAATAAGTTTTATTACAAAATATGTGAAAAATGAACACGAAAATACTATTATTTGAATAATAAAAGAATAATCTAACACAAAATAATGTGTATAAAATTAAAATACATGATAATTCATTTTTTTTGTAACATTACAAAAAAAAACTCGACTATCATTGTTAACGAGGTAAACGAGAAAAGAATAAATATATTTTTAAAAGGCATTGTAAATAACAAGAATATGGATAGAAACCCTATTCTAACATATTGAAAAATTAAGGAAAATTATTCAACGCGTTGTGAAGCTCGGCAACGCTAACATACAATACAAAATGCTAATAAGACAAAATACCCTCTATTATAAGCTGCCAACCGTAAAAATGTACATTTCTAAAAAGCAAAAAATGCGTTCTACATGCGGCATGTCAACATAAACTATGAAGGATTACTAAATATCATTCTGTTTAATAAAAAATGTCTAAAGTAATCTAAGAATTATTATATAATAAATTATAAAATATAAAATTACGTATTGATAGTATTATATACTTTTGTAAAATATTTATAAAATTTCAAAATGAGCGAAAAATTTCATTAAATTATGTTAGAAAATAAAATGAATGTATGATCAACATCGACAAAAAAAAAATGGCGATGAAATTACTCTAAATGAAAAAAATATTGATTTGACATTTTGGCGTCAATACGCTCAATTATAAACCTTTTAAAAGCAAGATATTTAAGAAAATATATTATTGGAATATTTGTTTGTATGATGTTGTTAACACACAAATTTTGATTTCGTAGGTAGACAATCACTTCTAAAAGATGTGTGTCATTAAGATTCTTATGCAAAATGTTATTTAATTGAATAGCTGAAACTCTTAAAACGCTTTGTTTTTATTTAGTTTGAATAAAGTAACTTATATCTATATTGATTATGATAAACTGAGATTAAGACAATTCACTCGAAGAGAAAATGGAATAAAATATATAATATTTACAAAAAGTTGTGATAACTGGAAATGAAATGATCCTTGAGCTCAGTTTATTATATTTTTTTTTATATATTATAACTACTCTCCCTTGATTTTGCATTATGTTCATAGCAATACTGAACCTATTGTTAGTCTAGTGCAAGTGTTGATATTTATTTTCATTATCCATTCTTAATCTCGTGCCAGCGGTTATGGTAGACATACAAAAATAACTTTTCATGGAATTTGCAGTCATTCTCTTAATTGTATTTTTTTAATCAATTTAAATGGAGTATTGAATTAAAATCATTCTGAGTAAAGAGTAGAAAACTGTGTGTTATAATTTTCAATGATAAATATTTGAAAACAGTAATCCATTATATGTCACGTGCTTCTGTTAAAAATTGATTTATTTTAAAATCACTTTGCTGATCTTTTATCAACCTGAATCTTGACCCGAATAAAAAGTATTCTACTGGTTGAAGATTCAGCGTGTTTTATATTTATTATAAATGTATTAAAAAAAATCTTCTTGATAACAAATTTACTGCTTATTGCCGTGTATTCAAATGTCAGTCTAATATTGAATTATATTTTTAGTTAATTTGAAACATTTCTTATGCAAAAATTAATTTAACTGTTATATCAGTACTAAGAAATAAAAATTCAAGTTGAGTTGACAAGTTTTGATATCTTTTAAAGAAATTGGCAGATTTTAATCAAGTAAAAGAATGAGAAACGTTCTCATTTGAAAAACATTCAAAGAAAACATCACAATAAAGCCGTGAAAAGTTTTAATGTATTCCAGCCCTAATATGTTTCTATTGCAAAGTGCAAGGTGTATCAAGCCTTGGGGTCCTCTAGTCTTCGCGAAGCCTTCTACATGTCGCGAAGGCTCGCGGGGTTACCTCTGGCTTGGTCTGACGGGAGGGAGCACCCTATTGTTGTTTGGAGGAGCAGTAGTATGGAGAGCAACTGACATGGTGAGGCGAGCTGGAGCTGAAGGCATCGGGCGACTGCCTCCTGATCCTGTTGGCGCTGTTGAAAGGGTGCTTTGCATCTCAATCTGCAATGTAAAATAACAGACACATCAACCTTTATTCATAAATCAGATGTAAATTTTACCTTTAACTCAATAAAAAAACTGTATAAACACTAAATGAAAGATATCAATTATAAATGTCGATTACTTTGAGAGAGCTATGAAAATAGCTTGATCTTGTATATTACTTTGATTTGGAACGCAATTGTTTTTACAAGATGGTTGTTCCATCATCATTGGGTAATGCTTAGGCAGATACTGGTTTTCCATAGATTTTAATAACAATCAAGAAATTATGTACATACATTAAATTATCACACTAACAAGGCATCAGTCTTTTGAACAAACGCTTTTGTGCTTTCTAACAATGAAAATAAAAATAATAGCATTGTGTTTAAATGCTCTGCAATTCGGTGATATTAAAATAACAGTTTGATGAAATCACACGAAGGAGATAAAGTTTTTTTTATATCAGATTGATTGGAGTATATATTGTATTAGTATTGCTATATGTCTTCAAATTAAAACATTACAATTTTCACGTATCTGCTCTAAATTAGCTGCATTATTGTTTTCACAAAAAAAGTTTTTTTTACCACTATAATACATTGATTTCATGTTATCTTGATTATTTAATAATTTTTAACTTAAATTTACAAAAAAAGAAAAAAACGTGTCATACAGTTTCATAACAAAGTTGTAAATTTTATTTATATGTTAATAATCCTTGCCTTTGTAACGCTGAATAGTTCTCTTAGCATTAGCGTCTTTTAATTATTATGGTTACAAAATTAACTATACATCAATTGTGGTAGCAATTTACCTGCCCTCGAGGTCTTGGCTTCCTTATGCCTCTCCTTGCTCTAGCTTTTGCCGCGAAGTATATCCTAATGTATACAAACACCATGATGCATGAGGGTATGTAGAAGCTGCCAAGCGCTGAATAAACTACGTATCCGATATCTTCCGACAACTGAAACAAAAAGAAAAGTGACTGTAAATAATGATACAATTCATCAGAAAGTTAAAAAAATTCATCACTTGTTAAAATATTATTACAGTACTGTCGATAAAATACAAACACAGTTTTTAAATACAAGCAAAAAACAAATGTTCCATGTTAAAATGACAATTTTTTATAGACAATTATACATTTTTCTTACAAACATAATTATAATGACAATAGATAAATATTATACAAACATATCTACCACTTCACGATAAGTACGTATATTCAAATACAATTGATTATTAGTTAAAATCTTTTAATGATATGCTTAAAATTGTCAAGTAACAAAACATGACAGGGAGAAAATTAACTATATTTATATTCCGTTATTGAAAAACGTTGGTAAAGTTTAAGTTTCTTGTTATTATATTCAGCACTTCTAGCTGACATAATAAACATATATTATATTTAATTTTTGATGAAAGCATTTGTATTGAAAAACGTTTTGAAACACTGAAAAAAAACATAATAGGCAGAACGTTGACATTGATTTGTAATACATACCTTAATTTTTTTTTATATGTTTTAAATAATTACTGTAGGTTAGGGATACACAAACCGCAGCCCAAAATGGCATTTGTTGCTTCCCATAATAACAAGTACTTCATAAAATTTGTCATTGAATATGATAAAAATCTGTGTTCGATATGTGAACAAATTATGATAGTAGCAAAGGTTGAATTGCTACTGATATTAAAACTATTATATGCTATTTTTTTTATTTAATATGATTAGATTTGCGACCAAAACTGATCTTTTTATAATGAGCAACAAAATTTATATCTCGTCTAGTATATTATAATATATCATTACTTTTCAACACTTTTACACTCAGCGATCCGTGAAAAATTATAAAATGGATAAATTGGCCTTTCTTTAAAAAAGCTTGTGCACCACTGCTGTAGGTTGAACATTTGACGCACCTATTTTAATGTATGAAAAAATGCTCTTATTAAATCGGTTTTTATCATAAATGTTATAATATGTTAATAGATATTTAAAATTTGGTTGTATATGTAGTTTTATTCATATATTTTTTTTGATGTGTTACATTTCCCACTTATTCTAAATTTTCACTGTTATGCTAGATCATGTTTTGTTTTGTTCAATTACCGTAAAAAATATAGTAATCCGTATTGAAATTAAGTCACCATATTAAAGTGAAGACAAACTAAATCATAAGTTAATGACAGCTTTCATTTTGCTCCGGTATTGATACCAACACTGCTTCATACAAGGAGTTTTAGAATATTTTCTTTTGTACAGGGGAAGGAGTTTGAGAAGGAGGGAATGTTTTTAAGAATGCAGAGTTGCTTAATAAATGCAAGTGGTAAGGTGAGAGCAACCATGACGTAGCTATTCAGCGGCTGTTTTCGAGAGGCCGTAGCGTGAGGGAGTGAGCCGTTGCTCTCAAGCACGGCCAGCGGCCTACTTAAGGTCCACGTATTTGTTGGCGTGACGTGTTTGAGGCTGCAACGGACTTTGTTTGTTGTTTTTCGCTTAGTTGATATAGTTGTGTGTACTATAAAAAAAGGATAATATTAAATAAAAGTTTATTAAATGATTATTTTTTAAGCAATACTCTTTTATGCGTCTTTAAACATACATACGTTAACAATAAATTGGTTTTATGATGAATATATATGAGAATTTGAAAAGATAGTCGATTTAGTATAGTAGTTATGTGAGAAAAAAAAACCAAAACGAATTTCAGAATGTTTAATTATGTGACTGGTACAATCTAAAACAACACAAATGTAATGAAATTTCATTACATTATATTAATAAAAATATGATAAAATATCTAGTAACAAAACAATTTGGATGAAAAACATGAAATCTTATTTAATTTCCAGACAAAGAACAATTATTGTTCATGAACTTTATAATTATTATATTTCTCAACCGACAGCCACAGCAGCGAATAACTTATGTATAAAAAAGTGAAAATAATTATGCGTAGTACATATTTATTTGTTTATATTTTTTAAAAATATTAAATAACAAAATTAATAGTCGATGTGTGAAAAAAAATCTTTTGTAATTTTATGAATTTTGAGTATTTAAAGTAAGCAATAAATTTCTCGCTGAATTAACCAAGTTTGACGTGGCATACACCAATAATATATGGAAATAAGTGATTATTTAAGCACTCATTTTCATATTTAAGTAAAAACAATAAAAATAAGTATTTGTAGGTATGACACTGTTCATCTCAGAAATCTTTTAAATTATTTCAGTTTTAATCTCAGAAATTTTTACAATCCATGTCTGCTCCTAATGTGTAGCATATAGTTTTCTAATGGAAGTATCCCAACAGGAGTTTTTCTACGAGAACCGTGTGTCACTCAGTCGCTCAACTTCTCTTTTTTGGAGAGAGTAGTAGAGATAGAAAGGACGGTTAAAGTGGTTGGTTAATCACTAATAGACTTAGCCTACAACAATACTTTTTTGTTACCGGTAATGTGAAAAATTATTTACCGTAATTGAAATTTGACGGTAAATAGCAAGCCCTAATGCAATCACTACCATTTTAGAATGTGAATATCATTATGTCTTCAACCACTATAGCTTTTTGGTAAAGATTCACGGCTATTTAACTAGGTTAACATAAACTCAGACATATTATATTATGATGAACTTAAAACATAGTGATTTTGATAGTACAAACATTAATTATTCAGCTATTTTAAATGAAAGAACGATTCCAATGAGTTGTGCTTTACACAGTGGCGGCCGGTCAATGTGGCATTAGATTAATGTACCCCTTAACTAATTAACACGCATAGACAATAAATACATGAATAATTTAAAATGAGTGAATGGTATAAATTTTATGTTTGAATATTATTTTATGAAATATAACCGCCCCTGCATACACAAGGAGTGCATTGATCCAATGCCACATTGACCGGCCGCCACTGGTTCTACAGATTCCGTCTAACTGGACTGCATTTTATACATTTTTATCTTTTGTCAACAATTTTATAGCAAAAGACGATATGCTATTAAAAAAAATATATATCTCGATTATATACTTCTAATAAATTGTTCCATTTATGATGTACAATTAAATATAAGATAATTTATCACATTAAGAATAAATTTGTTATAATGTAAAGCCTTAAATACGATTTTTCTCTTCGTTAAGATCAAATGATTTTGCATGAAATAAATATCTTTTATTACTAAAATTGATATGTAATGAATAAAAAAAAATATTCTTCACGTGCTTTCATCTCAATGAAATAAGACGTGGTTGGTTATTATTTTCTTTTGAACAAATCTCTAATTCATTTTACCCGCTCTGAATAAAATCCAATATTTCAACAAAATTGAAAACTATTCAAAAGTTTCTACAGAAACTTGTCCTTTGAGAAATTTAATAATCATTGAAGTTGAAAATAGGTCAAACAACTGAAAGCTAACATTTTCTCCAATAAAAGCTTTCTGTACAAAGCATTGCAGACAATACACGCCACACACATATCCGATTGCAAAAGTGTTTTTTTAATTGCCAAGTTCAGTGTCCTATGAAGAGTCATACACTCATCTCTGAAGGCAGTTAACCCACCAACTGCGAATTTTATATTTTTCCATACGCATGGAATAAATCACTCAAACTTGACTAACGTTTTTTCTGATAGCCAGCCTGATAAGTATTCGAATTTTTATATGCTGTATACAACGTATCTGTACACTAGAGTTCAAATCTTTGGAAGTATATCTTGTTAAAAAATATTTTTGTTGATGTCAAAATTTTCTGAGAAAATATAATAACTTCGATTACTTTCTGTAGGGTGTCAACGGGCTCGAAATCTAGTAAACAAGTTTAGAAAATTGATTTTTCAACAACGTAATGGTTTTGTGTACGAATGCATGGATTCTGTGATATTTTATTTTCTCTTTGTTCTCTATCCAATCCTAAAAAAAGAGCTTAGAATGCGCAAAGAGACCCCAAACGACTAAGAGAAACAATTATTTCTCCCTAGAAAACTTCTGTTTAAATATGATACATTCGGATGTTCATATGCTTAAATTGTAAGTGTTTAAGTTTTTTAAGAAGAAATTACATATATTTGATACAAATTTAAATTTTATTACATTGCTTCTTTATTATTATTTTCTTTAATAACATAAGGTAATCAGTGTTGTACCCAACAACGCCGCTAAAGCTTGGCACACTTTTTAATGGGTTAATTACACAGCGCAACAGCGTTATTCGGTTAAATTTTTGTGAAAGATGTTCGGAGTAAAAAATCTTCAAGAACTTGTTGCATGTAATAGTGTACAGAATGCTAATAATTCACTGATTGTGTGATTATTTGTTATGAAAACAGTAGAATAAAAAAGTTATCAAAAGTAATTTGTTCAAGAAATGAATTTTCCACAAAGTCAAAACCGGAAGAAATAATATATTATTTAGATATGTAGTAACATATTACAATATAACGTAACATGTATGAAGCAATAAAAGAATAAATATTTTCCCAAATGTTATTAAAATAAAATATAAATAAAAAAACTAATTATATTACGAATGTAATGTAAAAAAATAATGTTCACAGTGTGGCAAAATTTAACACAAATAATAAAACTCGATTTTTTTATGAAAATACTGAGGTAAAAGTTTGGCATTGTGTTTTGTGAATTTAAAACGCGAATCAGATTTCAGTGAGGCATAAAAAAGGTAACAACATAAATATTTTAATTCTTGAACACTACTGCCTAAAGCTTGCATAAAAAACGACATTTCAATTTAAATAAATGGTTAAATGTTTTATTTCCTAATTTTTTCAATCCCATTATTGATGAAAAAAGTTATTTCATAAAGTTTTTTTACTGAGATTGAATTCTATTATACTATTCAAATATAGTACAATATGAGTGATACACCTAAAAGAGATTTCATGGAAAATTAAATTAATATTCTTTAAATTAAAGAAACCAATGTCTTCAAAATTATATAATAATAATAATATAAAAAGTTTAAAATTTGAAAAAATGCACACTTTCTTAGTGTGATTATTGCAAATATTTTTGTTGAAGTATCTATAATTATTTATAAGATGCAATAAAGTACTTTGACTAAAACTACCCGGTGGAATAACTGAGTCAAGTTCTTCAATATACTCAAATGACCTAAAGATAACGAAAGCAAAACCAGGAACGTAAATGACAAAAAGTGTGGAAATTTACACGATTTGAAAGATTTTAAATTTTAAATAAACACATTTTTATGCCACAGGTAACTTATGTTGTAATATGAATTTCATTTCGATTAAAACTCGTGATTTCACAAATTGCCACTTTCTTTAGAAGCGAACGAATGAAATATATTTATATGTATGTACGTTAAAAATACAATACAGCTTTTGTAGTTAAGTGTTATTAATTATTAAAATGTGTGACATTCAACATTATTTAATTATAAGTATTTTTTTCTATTAAACAAATAATACATTATTTTCTTAATTTTTCACATTAATTTGATATGATCAGGATCGGTTTTCACTCATCACGAGCATTTTCAAATAATGAAAATCAGTCGAATATCAGTTAGAAATGCTTGCGATGAGCGAAACCAGTCTTGATCATGTTAAATACGTATTTAATTTTTTCGAATCAGAACTTTTCTACCAGGTATCAGACAGTTAACACTTTAAAAGTGATTCTTTATTTGGTTGTATAATGATTGGTAAAAATGATTTTTATTAATGGAAAAAAATAAGCTTATTTCATTTAAAGCGTTACGAGTATTTCACTCGACTCTGACGGTAGGTATTGTAGCTATCGGTCGCAACATATAGGTTAACCCCGCGCACGGGTACTCGAGCAGACGTTGAGAGGGTATCTTGAGAGACCGGTAACTAGAAGATGTGGAATGTTTGCTGTGCTGCTTGCCAACACCACAGATACTCAGCTGATAGATAGCACGCTCACATCAACTAACCGAGTGAGTAAAATCGAAAAAATCACACTTCATATTTCAAAGAAAATTTTCATTGAATACAAGAATTTTACAACGTTTGCAAAAGTGTACAATTTTTGAATGCTAGGATTTTTCATAAAAGAGTAAAAAAAATATTTTTTTTCAAAATTCGATTTCAGAGTCGATAAATTTGGATTCCTAATTGATAATTTTTAACTCATATTTGATCAACCATAGTAAAAATGACTAGCATCAAGAGTGTTGCAGCGCTCAGTATTTTAGATTTAAATAATGATTTTTCACATATTATCTAGCACACCAATTGAATTAAATATGTTCTTCAAATGCAATACTTGATATAAATTTATATCTGTAATAATTATATTTTATTTGAAGCAATTAAGCTAAACATATTATCATATTATGTAACAGGAAACAAAATAATATGTATACACAATGGAATTTGCTAGCGGTGAATGCCAAGGAAATTGTGAACGAAACACTTTGAAACTGCAAACACCACAACACATTTTTATAGTATTATTCATACATGTTGTTTTAAATCCTTTGTTTTCTTGAAAGAAAATTGGTTCCGGATAATGTGACAAATAAGTTATTTTAGAAAGAGTACCCACTAATTAAATAAATTGCCGACCAGTTATTTATTGGTGTCGTAAATATGCAATAACAAACATCTTAATGGAAATTATTTAATAAGTAACACTATATAAAAAGGAGCATACTAAAAAATTTAGAAAAAAAGATTTACATCAGCAGTGAGCATCTCAAACTAAAGCACTATATTTTAGCGAATTTTTTTTAATAAATTATTCAAAATTACTATAAAGACCATCACATTTGAAAACTCGTATAAAAATAATGCTTCTACGTCAGTGATGAACAAACCGCGGCCCTTTTATAATGTTTTGGTGGCCCTCAAATGTTTCAAACATATTTTTTTCACTTAAAAAAAATATATAATAAACGTAAGGAAGCCTTTTCTTTAATGAAGGAAAATAATCGGTTCATAGAAACAGGCTAACTGATGAAAATTTAGATTTGATTGTGAGGTACTACAAATATTACGTAAAAATTATAAAAAAAATAGTTTGAAATTAACAAAGACCAAGATCGCACTTATTTTGAATTACATATTCGACTGTGGAAAGGAAAAAGGACGTAATCCTCAGTTTTTCTAAAACAGCTTTTTTTCGATAATAACAATGTATACAACTTAACACACGTTCTATCGAAAGGATGGAAGCTGAAAATGCCGAATTGGTATCTAAATTAGCTTTTAAGTTTGAAAAAGATGACCTTGTAAAAAATTAAAACCAAGAAAAAGGACTGAAATAAAGGTTTAACCTAGACAACTTCTTTAATTAATATTAGGTTATGTCAATTTAACACCAGTTTAGAAGTCTCGTGCACTTCAAGGCTGTGTATAATTCATAATTTGCATAGGTCCCAAAATCACCAAAACACGTTTTTAGCGCCTCCTGTAAAATTTGATATGTGTGGGTTACGTCCTTTTTCCTTTCCACAGTCGATATAAATAAAACATGTTGTATCTAAATATTTCACAATATTTTTTTTTTAATAAACTAGTACCCATAATCCTTCTTTTGTATGGTTAATTGAATTTCATGTTTTCGAAATAACGTGGTCAAAATAATGTAATGGATCCTATCATTCACTTAATCTTTTTTGCACGGCTGTTTTACTTGGAACGTATTCCCCGTGTAAAAGAGGATTGAGCGTATCTTAAATTATTTTTTTTATTTGCGGTCCGAACCCATGATAAAGGTTGTGCATGTCTGATTTACGTGATCTGTGTGTGTATTGAATGATAATACCGACGCTTGACGTGAAAGAAGTATGTATGTATAAATAAATAAATTGCTGTTTGGCAGCCAATAAAAAAAATGCTAAATATTGTTATGTTTCAAAATTTAAAAAAACAGACGTTTCGCATCTCGGTTTTGGTAATATCGGTATTTTAATCCCTAGTAGTGAAAAGCTCAAAGCTGAATTGATGTATGTAAATGAAGACAAGTGATTAAGAATGATGAAGCTCTTCAACTACGACGAATGTGTGGGATAAAATGTCCGCAGTGAAACTTATCTTCGATGAAGTGAGGTTACAAAGCAAATAAACTAAACAGTTTTCACCCAATATACGGGAAACATACGTCAATGTAAAATTTTATTCACTTGTATATTCAGTGGGAAATAGTCTACTTTAGTGTTTTTTTTTTAAATTTAAGTCTATATTCACTATAAAAAATTCCACTAAAAACATTCATCTTAATAAAATATTGTGTAAATATTCAAATAAAAGTATCAAATTTAGTATAAAGCGATAGTTAATGGATTTACAAAGCGTGGAAAATCTTCGATATGGTGGCATAAATAGGAAAAGCTCTATCTAAAGCAACCCTTAAATACTACTGCAACACGCAAACTAATGTTACAAATTCGATTTAGCCTTGCGTGTCGAAGCAAAACCAACCCTTCCGAGGAATCTATATCCAATACACTTGTGGGGAGTTTAAAACATTTTATCAAGATAAATAGCCGAAAAAATTGAATATTATAATTATATTTTGATTTATGGTATTTTATCAAAACAGTTGAAGCTTAGCAGTTTTGTGTGGATACAAATGTTTTTCATTTTTATTTCGATAAATGATTCGACGAAAACAAATAAAAACAATATTCCAAACAAACTTTTTTTTTTCAAACAACATAAATTAAACATAAATGGCTTAAGCCACAGCATACTCCAAGGGGGCTACAGAGAAAAATTTTTTTAGGAGATCCACAGAACAGTTTTGGAGCGCCACGGGCTCATATAAAATATGAAGACCTAACAACGGTTGAGAAACTATGGCATAATCACTAGAAGAAGTATCAGTAGAAATAAATGTGTCACTTTACTATTTTAAAACAACATTAACCAAATAACAAAATAGTTTTTTTTTTGTTTCGATATCGTATATTTTTGAAAATTGTGACTTATTTGTTACTTAGATAAAAATTATTTTTCTTAAAAACAAGCTCTCTGTTAAATATAATTAAAATTGAATTTGATGAAGGAAGCGGTTAAGGTAAATAAGCATAAAAAAAAAGTTTTAAAGGCACATCTTCGAGTATGTTTTATTATATGAAAGATTTTTTTTATATTCAGTGAACTTGGCCGTTATCTTCATCGAAAAGGATATTTTATATCTCTTCGTAACCGTCTTTCAACAAATTAAATACGTTGCAAAAGACTACAGCGTCCGATCCTTTTTCTTTTATAACGAAACAATGCATTGCTCGTTTTCACCGCGAGCATTTGTATTCAATGTCCAGAATACGGTTACCCCGAGTGACTCGCAACAATTAAGAATGCATGCATATAATTAGTGACACTTTGTTCGACCAAGTGTTGCATTCTACAAAGGATTAATAGTACACTTTATTAAATCTATTGAGTTTTAATGTCTGCCTGTTCTATGTTGGTTAAAATTGAATACTGGAAATAGAAATAATCTGTTTTCATTTATTGAAAATGAAAAATATATTATTTACCACCAAAACTGGTTGGATTCTCGTTTGTTTGTTTTCAATCATTGGCAATAAGTTCTTAATATTGGTTTTAAAGATTTAAGTGTTGTATTTTATTTTCATAGTCTTATTTATATAGTAGTTTTAAAACATATATTAGATCTGAGTTTTTTTTACACAAATCTATTGTTTTGAAAACATAGGGAGAAAGTCGTACTATTTTTGGAATCTGCAAGGTGTTTGGTATTATATAAAATTAATGTGCACTGGATTGAATTAAAAGACATGAATATTCTTTTGATATGTGGCCAGATTACACATCTGTGTAATCAGATCCACAGATAATTCAACATTAACCATAATTTGGTCAGATTTTTTTAAGATTCGTAAAATAACTTTGCTTTAAATGAATTATGTTTTTTCGAAACACTATAAATTATATGTATAATTTTACATAACAGACTATTTACAAAAAAGTGCTTAGACATACCTTTTTAACATTTATCAAGAAGTTTGATAATTAACTCTGAAGGTATAAATAAGCCCGACAAAATTTGGTGTTTTGGGATAAATAATAATAATTTCTATCCTTACAGTGATTGGAATTTTAGGATTCAATCAGTATCAGTATATGGCAATTTTACTTTACTGTACAAAAAAATGTTCTCCAAGTCTGTGACCGCACACTGGGATAAAACTTCGGTAAGAAACTTTTAGGTCTTGATAGATATATGAGTGATTTATCAGTGAGAAAGTTGGCGAATTAATTTCAGCCGTGACAGCTTTTAGGCCGCACATATTTCAGCAGGAAGAAGAAAAGTATTGTTACTTACTTACTTACGCCTCTCAAACTTATTTATTTTTTCTTTGCATTATTACTTCGGGTCTTAGTTTTCTTTTGTTCAAAAAATATCGCCGGTTTTCTTTTATTAATTCCAAAGAATTTAATATTATTAGATCGAAGTTTGTAAAACATTTAAAAAAATAAAAATAAACGCTTAGAAAGAATATTTTTTCATAAGCTTTTTTTTGTTATTTTTGTTGAGTTAAATTTCTGGACTGTAAATTAAAAAAAAATATATATTCTACTGTTTTTTTGTTAATTTAAGTGCCTAACTTTGAAAGCTCTTAAGCAAACACTTTTTTTTGTAAAACTAAATAATCCTTAAAATGAAATTAAAAAATATTGCTTGTCGTGTCCACGGTACAGTGATCAACGTTGTTAGCTTAAGTCGTGGAGCGGATCTCACGATCTCAAATCCCAGTCCAAATAGCATTTTTCAATTGATTTTGTTTTTGTTGAAAATCGAATCTTCAATTCTTCAGCGACATTATATATTTTAAACAGTAAACATTGATTGAAAAACGTATATTTAGTAAAAAAGTTATTTTATTTAAATAATATAAATGGCATATGTAATATATTATATAGTGTAATGAATAAATCAAGTCTTTCAAATCGTCTCACAAAACGTTTTCTTGGGTACTTAAAGAATATAGCATGTAGAAATATGAGAAATTTTAAAATATGTATTAGTTTGACGATATAAATATTTTATATATGTTCCAAATAAAAAGGTTGTATACCTTACTTAGACTTAGAATACTATATCAAGAACTATCTAATATAATTATGTTATATTTAGTTTAAATATCACAGCAAACATTGCATAATTAAACTAGTATCAAATAGGAATACACTATATAGGTATATTCTCCTGTGTTGTTTGATATTGATCATTCATGGAAAGCCTATCAGAAAGTGTCAATATTTAGCTAAGCTATAAGTGCCACCTCAATACTCCCAAACGCTATGTTTCTTTCGCAAAAAGTTGAGCGATATGCTTGTATTTACTTTGTTTTAAATAGTCGTGTAAATAAATCATTACTTATTTCGTCGATATAAAATATCAATAAAATAATCTTTTTTATTTCACTATCAAACGATGTTGAGTTAAAAATCTTGTAAAGTATTAATAATGTTGACATAATAAACGATAGCATAGTGATAGAAATAGTGATATGAGTGTAAATATACAGAAGTGTGGGTTGTTGATTTAGTGATTTCAATCAAATAAAATGAAGAAAACTCACATGATATTTTAGATTAATTCAGCGGTTACTTTGTAGAAGATAAATTTTAATATAAAAAATAAATTATTATAAAAAAATAATTTTCCCATATAATGTCATACGTGTTTTGTCTTTTTACCTACCTCCTTGAGTCCAGTAGAAAATAAAAAAATACCCAACCTGTATTTTGTAAGTTGTTAATTAGGAATTAAAATCAAAATTTAGATTACTCGTGAATAATCCTTACGTTAACGAGCCAAAATTGGTTACGCAACCGGTGGAATAACAAAGTTATTCATTTTAACTTAATGTTTGATGAAAATTTACTGACAATGAAAACATGTTTGTATTGAATTCAATTAGTTGCTATTGTAAGTAGTATCAATATTTCAGATAATTCCTTTTTGTACAAATTATATGTCACCCAATTGTATATGCAAGAGTTAATTTTTATTCAGTAAGCCATCGCTGTAAATTTATTTCTGAAGAGTGAATTTCTAAAGATCTTCTGAAAATAGTCTGTGCTATGATTAGAGGATCACACTATTATATATGAAAATCGCTGAGATGAACTATTTTGGTTGTTGTTTAAGTGACTTTTTAAATAACATTAAAATTTTACTAAATAATATACTAAAATTTAAAAAAAGATGGTCAATGGAAACACAGTTATATAATATCTTAAAGTAGACTGATCAATTTATCAGCATTTGTTTATTACAAGAAAATATGGAAGAATACTAATAAGGATCAAAATAAAAAAAAAATCATGAAAAAGCTTATTCAGCTCGTTTAAAAATATTTTGACGTACCTACTACACAAAGCCAAGATTCTACTGATTCTGATTAGGGTCTCCAAACCCGGGATCCCGTCGAATTTTGTGATCTCAAAATTCCGTGATTGGTATAGTAGTAATCGTAGACTTTTGGTTTTGAAGATAAGAAGTGAAATCCATTTTTTTCATCTCGGAAATTACGTAAATTCCTAGGATTTGAAAATCGGCGAGCAAAAAATGTTGAAATTTGTTTTTGCATGTGATTCACCTTTTTTGTAAATTATTTCGAAATCTCTCTATGCCAAATCCCAAATTTCTCTACGTTTTTATGGTGAGTGATCAATCTCGGATTGGAAAAATTGTGAATCCCGAAATCCCGGGATTAAAAAAGGGTCCAAGATTGGATTCCATAATTCTGATTTAAAACGGTAAAGTTATATATCAGGTATGGTATTTTATACTTTATTCATATAAGGTATCTTTAAAATTACAACGTAAGTAAATAAACAGCTACAAATAAATGAAAAGGGAAATAAACGCCATCAGTTTATTTAAAAAATACTTGCGATAAAAATCCGGAATTTCAATTTTCAATTAAATATAACCATTGCTTTGCACTTTCCATTGAGAATACTGTTCAGATTAAGCAGATTAAACAGTTTTATTTTCCATTTACGGTTATTGGTTATCCAAACATCAAAACAAAAATATATCGCAATCATTTTTCCACGTTATATTTTTTTTCGCTAATAAATAATGATTGATACGTAATATTCAATGAAAACAAATATACATACAATTTCATTGATTGCAAAAATGAATATCACTTAAATATAACGATTGCCTGACACTAAAAAGTGAGAAAGAAATTGATGTATTTACCTATTTATTATTTCCATTTTAAATACATATTTTTCTATTATTAAAGATTGGTAAGACATGTAATATATTTACGTATTATATAATATGTTACTAAATTAACTCTGATGTCTTTATGAATCGTAAAAATCTTTAAGGCGTGATTGGTTATACATTATGTGTTTGTCAAAATCAATTAACACGTGAACCCAAAATCAATTCCTTTCATTGTTAATTATATAAATTATGTACTTCCGCACTTCAACGTTAGTCGATGCTGAATGTAATTTACTCAATTAATGACATTAAATCATCTTAATTAATTGCATATTAGCAGTTACTCACTACAAACATTATTATCGTATATATTGTAATGTATCATGATACGCCAATATCACTTGGTATTAGCATCGTTGATTTTCGATATTTCTAAACAGATAAAATATGACTTAACTTTTAAAAAGGCATATATCAGATTCGTCTAACGTTTTTGAATTGAGCACTTATTGAGTGATAAATTTTCAAACTTCAAAGATTTACAACAAACAGAAAACAATATTATTTCCATCTCAATAATTTTATCGTTAAATAGGTAAAGTGGAGAAAATATTGTCATAATTATTAATTCTTATCTCATCTTTGTAGTGTAGCTCAAAAAGAAAACTGCTGACACTTAAAGTGCAATCTTGATCACATATTGCTTATTCGTATAAAGCGATGCTTCTTTAGTGAATGCATGCATGATTCAATAATGTGTATTTATAATATTTTTGTTATCAGTCATATGAATGAAAGAGATCTTTGTGAAAACACTCTGGACTAATAAAACAATAATGATAGATGTTTTAAAAGTGATGTTACAATGTGTACATTTATATAAAGAAAATCGTTATAACAACGATTCCAGTAATTAAAAACATACAGTCCAAAAACAGTTGGCAGATTAAAAAAAATGATACCTAGTTTTAAAAGACGACAAAAAATATTTCTGTAAATAATAATCAAAACTAAAATAATAAACCTGAAAAAGAAAAAAAAATGTACAGAAACAATTCAAATTATTTTTTATGGATTCAGTTTCAATGTATTTTATTTAAAATTAAAAAAGATCATATTTTTTCTCTCTCAATAAGCTGGATTTGAAAGAGAGTAAAAAAGATTTGGAAGGGATAAACAACTTTCACGAAAAAATAAATCTGAATAAAAATACGAATCAATCATCTATTTATTATTTGAAAAATGATCAGCTGAGACAAGTTATTTGAAAGTTTATATATAAAATAAATTAGGTTGTGATCTTTAATATTTGTTTTTTATATTCGGACCGTTTTTGACTTAATTCGAGTCAAACAAGTTTGCCAATACCTCAAAGATAACGTATGTACGTACGAAATAAGGCTTCGACCACACAAACGCACGGAGAGACGTCAAACAAAGCAGGATAGCTTCGTGCGAAGTTAAATTACGCACGAAAATGCAATTATAAAGTGGGGCGTGACTGGAAACTTAAGTCCGGGTAATATTCCTCACTGCATTTGGTTGAGTGTTTCGCGACGTGCAGCCACGCGTTTATATGTTAATATATAGTGAACAGCCGCCCTCCGCTGCCGAGGGTTTTAGCGGCTTTGAGCTCGTTTTAGGATGCTTTATATAGGTTGTATTTTATTTTTATTGATGATTGTATTTTGACTCTCATTAAATCAATTCATTTAGGGTGTTAAGATCTTCTTTGATAGCCCGTGAGTAATATAAAGCTATTTTACATTTTAAAATAAAAGATTCTATTGAACCTAAAATGAACATGAATCCGTTCATAAAAAAAGTCTAGTGCAAACAAAATGAGCGACAAAAATATTATATTATAAGAAAACAATTCTATTCAATTCTACGTTAATTAATTGTGATCGGGGCCGGTTTTGTTCATCACGAGTGAACCAGTTGAAAATTGCTCACATAGAGCGAAACCAGTCTTAATCACATGAAATAAATGTGTAATTAGTAAAAAAGAGTAATATATTTTTTTATACATGCTATATAATCAAAAAAAGGTTAAATTAGCTTTTTTTATTATTTTTTCGCTTATTATTTTGTTTTTAATAAAAACATGATAATCTTATTATTGTTTTAATTAAAGTGCGATAAATTATGCATATGTTTATATTATATATGTTGATAAAACATATTTTATTATTAATTACTATTTTGATTTATAATTTGCTTCTAATTAGTCCAAATTAATTAAATGTATGACAAAAATACGTACAAATAAGTAGTGTTATATCCAAAGCCGATTTTTTACGAAGTTTTCTTTGTTTTACTTACAGAAAACAGTAAATAGTCAGTTTTTGATTGCAACAATGGTTCACACAATTAGCCAATATCAAATTAACACTTGTTTTGTTTTACTTGCCGAAGAATAAAAACACAAGTAAAATAAACTCTACCGACAAGGCTTGCTGTTTGCTTGTAATTAACTAAAAACGGAAAAGAAAAAACTTCACTGGCTTACTAATCAGAAAAATAATTAAGTTTGTATCAAATCCAAACTAGCCTTTGTGGTCTAGTGAGAAAAGATTTTATACAAATATCATGTAAGTTTGATTACCGAGTAAAGATTTTTTCACTTTAAATTTCTGATCTTGGGCATTGCTGTTTATGATGTCTATTTTATTTGATTAAGAGAAATATCTTTTGAAAATATTTTTGTCCAATAAATCATTTTCACGTGCATTCGACGTTTTTTTGATGTAGTTTCTAATTATAGTGTGTGTATATATAGCTTTAATTACAACTTAAGCGATATTTACCATTTTTAGCAAAACGATGACGACACAAATATAACGGTAGAAAATGTGAGTATTTATTTTTGTATTGCCACGAAATAAACCGATTATTTCTTTATCATATCATAACATTAAAGAATATCAAATTAAGTATCACAGAAATTGTCTTCGAAATAGCCAGTGACTTCCCGCAACCGAAGCGTATTTTTCATTAAGAATTATTTCTCCAAGTGTCAAAACAATATTTCATTTGTACATCCGGAAGAAAAAAACACAAGCGGAAATTGAATTTTCCACTTGGCGGAGAAGGAAATTTTACTTGCCAGTCGCCACACAACTAATGAAATATAACGAAGAAACTTATACAGAATTCAATCTATAAGAACAAAATGAAGGCATGTTTCGCTGGTACGGACCATATACTACACGGTGACACCAACTTTTATAACAGTTCTGGCAATAAAATCTTTTGGAAATTAAGTTTATTTGTATCCGTGTTTGCTTCACCCACGAATTTTTTTTATAAATGTTTTTTCAAACCTAAACAACAGTGCGGCGAAAAATATATATGCAATGATTTGTTACGGTTAGAGAGTAGAAATTATTTAATTAAAAGAAAGTTTTATAAAACATGTGTTTGACAAATATATTCAGAGCCACATTTATTATTAGAACATATCATATGTGATGAATTAAGAAAACTACTACATATTTCAAAAGAAATATATGTGCTTTAAATTCGTCTGGAACATTGCTGACGTAAAAAAGTAATTTTAACCGAAAAAATGATCCTACAAGATCGATTAGGTCTATGATTGTATCAAAACTATCACAAAAAGAACTAATATTTTATTGATTAAAACTTTTATGGCTCATGATAACGACTAACGTGTAAGTTTTAGACAACAGTATATCCTTAATTTCAAATATTTAACATTACATTCATTTAATTTTTCTATAATATATTGACCCCTTAGCTTATCTTCTTGAACCATAGTCCTTTAAAATTGTAGGGTGCAACTGCCTGATCGGACACTTTGGTATAATGGTATTAATGTCTTATGTTTACACTTCTTATCTTATTATTACATATCTTATTGTTAACAGAGTTTTTAGGTGTCTACTTCGTTTCTCAAATATATGTTTAATTGATACCCTTTCAGAAAAAGAATCTTTGTAAATAAGCATAAATAACAACACAATTATGATTTTGAATATGTTTTACATTAATAATTTCGTTGTAAACGACGTGTTAAAATCAGTTTTATTATTTAGGTATGAAACAATCACTTATTTGAAGAGGTAAAATATTATTTTTAAAATACTCCGGTTCGGGTCTTAAATTTTATGAATACCGTGTTACAGAAAATATCGTAAACTGATTAACGATTTGCGAGTTATCCTGTATGGGCGGCAGCAGTCGCTAATGCCAGTAATGAGATTACACTCAAATTGCGTTGAATCTCGAGAAATCCTCTCAGCGGCCATTAGGTAGGTACGTGAAAAATAGAAATACTCTTTTTACGATATTAACTTTGGAGCAGTAAAAAAATATGTGCGTTAGTTGTTATTGATTTGGCCCCTAGTGATTTAAACTAATTATGCCAATTTCGTAATCAGTTTTTTTGTTAGCCTGCTTTCAAATTTGTATTCCAAACGGGGTTGTTTTTTTATTCCCATAGATAATTATTGCAATCAACAAAATATTTTTTTATATTTGATTGGTTGATTGAATTTTATATGGGCTAATACAAATTGTAGTATTTAGTTATTTAAATCAAACAAAACAGATCATTTTTTTTTAATGTATTCGAATTTCATTAAATTTATATTACATTCAAACAACGTTCCCTCTAAGCCGAAGGTTTAGATGCGCGGAAATTTCAAAGGCTGCGCGGACCGATCAAATATCAATTGAGCAACTGTCTTGTAGTGCGCGCCAACCCGGAATGAGTGCGCGGGGTCTTCTCAACTGCTGCGCGGCCGCGCACACACGCAGCTTAGAGGAAACGTTGCGATACAAATATTCATATTAATGTGGTTACAAACACAAATATTAATACGAATTGTTTCATTTGATGATTTCTAATCGTGATTACATTTCATTTGAACAACAAATACAAAGCGATTATTGAGTCCATCTTATTCAAATATAAAGCGATTATTATCCATTCAATTTACAAATGAATGACAAACTTGAATTTCAAATATTAAACTGTGAATAATATTTTTTAAATCAGCATATTGATTTTTACCCAAGCACAGCTTTATCGTTGATGTTTGAAGATCATATACTTATATACTTTATTTACATAACAAATTTGAAAGAAAACTGATGGTTTCTTCAGTGATTCATAGTTTAAATATGCTATTTACCTTAAATCCTAGAAGTGTCTCATCTTTATTATCTAGCACATGTTTGCTATAATATTATTTAACAGTCCGCAGTCTGAACACAACTTTATGGATTGTAAAAGCTACTCTTATTTGTATAGATTGTAAATGTACCGATAGTATAAAAATAAAGTGTTTTATGTAAAGGTAAAATTTTCTTTTTGTTAACTTGGACAAGGTCAATTGGTATTTGATTATTAAATAATGATACACAAATAACTAACACAAGTAAATGAGCAGCCGCATGAAAATAACGAAATATTTGAAGGCTTTTTCGTGGTTAAATTTAATAATATGCAAAACGGCAATCCATTGAGATTATATTACATGTAATACGTGCACATAAATTCTTAAAAACAAGAAAAAAAATGAAATTCCTGGCCAAGCATAAAAGATAGATAATTTTATTCAGCATTTTATACCGATTGTCGTAGGATTAGCTTTACGTACAACAATTCTGCAAAGGATGGCGTTTTAACATATTATAAATTAATTAAGTCTCACATTGATGATATTTTTAATATTTTTTTAAAGAAAATTTTGTTCCAAATATGTCAAATAGTTTTATTCCAGTACTATTCTTTTTTTATAGAAAATTGCGTAGATGTATATTAAACAACTGTAATAGAACTTACTCGATAGATTTATTAAATGCTTATAATATTAAATTCCTCATTTATGGATATGAACGATTGATAACGGAGCAAAATTCTAAAGCCATTACTTCTCAACTAACAGCGATTGGCAAAATTGAAAAAAAGTATATGTTTTTTTATTTTCTTAGTGAAGTTATATTTAATTCTACTGTCCAGACTGTTTGTGGGTTGTATTTCATTAAAACAAAACATCACAGGCAAACGGATTAACATAATTTCGATAAATCGTGAAAAGTTAACACACGACTAATAAAATGCTATTTTCAAAAAGAGTTATCCTTCTTGTTTAGGTAAGCTACGTTAGCAAGGAAATGCCGTTATACATTTATATTATAAGTGTAAATATTCATAACTTTGACAAAGGATTAAAAGACATAGCCCAACGTTCACAAATCGTGATAGCGCAGCGTTCTGAAAAAATATAAGCTGTTTATAAAAATCTGCGTTGGCAATAAAATTTTAATGTGAATATAAATCCCGGATTGTACATTTTTACATTCCCTTAAGTGCGCGTTTTTATTCATCGATTTTCAAAGCTCTCTTCTCGCCAAAGTATACGAATAAAGTGTACTTTGTTAAGCTTTTTACGCCAGCTTATATTATAAACGTCACTTAAATATCAATTGCTGACAGATGAACGCAGCACAGGGCTTTGCGACAAACTTTTTTCCGTTGCCGTAAAACTGTCTTGTCAAAAGCTATTGTTAAGTAATCTGTAACCAAAAACATATTTTTATATATTTGTCGTGTTTAGCATTAAAATGTTATTTCAACATTTTTAAAAATGGTGATTCAACCCGGTTCACCTGCTGTGGCCTAGTTGGTTAGAGGTTTCTCTACCGATCACGCAGAAACACAGATCAAAGATCACAGTGAATTTGAGAATTATTCAATTCAAAGTTGTGATCGAAGACTGGGTGTTTGTGATGTCAATTCACACTATTTCCTTTCTTCCATTCTTCTGATCTTTTATTAACTGGGTGTATCAATAGCGATTAGTTAAACACTTGTACTGAACTAGCTTTATCCTTATTTTCCAACTACTCAATTTGAAAAAAAAGCTTCTGTTGCGATACCTCAATTAGAAGGCCATATGCCATTGGAAGCAGACATGGATTAAAAAATGTATTTACGCGATATACTCTTGAAAGTTTTCATTTATTTATCTTACATTAGTCTCGATTAAATGACTTGTGATTCTCACAATTCTAAAAAAGAGACTTCAAATTTACTTATTTAGTATTTTTATTGGCGCATTTTGAATACTGTAAAAAATATGAAATATTTTTTTTCAATTGGGAGCATGTAAAATTATTTCTAACATAACATAATGTTATATTATATCGTTAAACAACGTTAAAAAATAAATGAAAAAATAGAAGTATCTACAATGTTATACGATTGTCACCTTAGTTGTGTAGCAACGCTTAAATGTTTACTTTTAAGGTGTTCACTGTCAATACTTGGTGGAATGGCATTATAATAAAAATAATAAAACATTTTTAGTACTTTTTCCACATAAAATTTATTAGATCAGGACCGGTTTCGCTCATCGCGAGCATTATCAACTGATAATGCTCGCGATGAGCGAAACCGGTCCTGATCTAATAAATTTTATGTGGAAAAAGTACTAAAAATGTTTTATTATGCTTAAATGTTTTCTTAACAACGAAAATTTACGTTAAAGGTTTTGAAGCTCTCGGATGGATTGATCTTGATTATATTAATTTTAAATCAATCTGTGTAGTCGGCTATTAAAATATGCAACAGAAAAGAATGATTTTTTATTGATTGATACATTGCTTATATTTAATTAAATTATTTCGTAAAAATAGACAAAAAAATACTTAACGAATGCAACTTTTTGATGCGTAAGCCAAGAATGAAAAAATCATTTTAATATATGTCTGTAATTAAATTAGTTAGCTAGAAATAAAAAAAACATATTAAAACCATCCTTCTTTAATTGGAACGAAAATTTCTATGTTTGAATCGTTTTCGAAAATAATTCTCCGTAAATTATTTCCAAAACAGCGATCTACAAAAATATATATGTATTTTTAAATTTATTTTCTATTTTATCTGTCAGCTCTAAGATTCACGTAGACAATTTTTAAACAGGAGTTAATTTCAATGGAACTTAGTGCATTCTCAAAAACAAATTCCAAATAGTGATACTTGTTAATCAAACTATCCTAATATCAAATATTTAACATACTAGAAAATATACATGAATAATTTTGAAAATTTGAAAGCATAAGAAAAACATATGAAAAGACAAAAAAATGTATAATAGATATCGAATACGGAAAGGCAAAAATACCTAACCCACACATAACAAACTTTACATAAGACCCAAAAGTAAATTATTGACGATCTTAGGCCCAAGTCAAAATAAGAAATATAAACAACCTAGTGCCAACCTGTGCCAACTAACGAAAGTGCACGAAAACTAATAAACTAGTGTTTTATTGACTCAATCTAATATTAATTTGATATTTTGTTTTGCAAAGTCCTTTTATCTGGTTGAAAATTTTACAGACCATTCTTTTGTGAACTTAAAATCTAAATTGAGATACTAATTTAGCATTTTTAACATACATCCTTTTGATAAAGCGTGTATTTAATATACATTGTGATACATAACTGTTTTGAAAAAACGGTGGGTTACGTCCTTTTGTATTTCTAAGGTCGATATGGTTCTGATTAAATTTTTGGTAATTTGTCTATATGTAAGTACATGTCAGGTCTATGGTATAGTGGTCAACGTCGTTGGCTTCAATGCTGGACCTCACGGGCTCGAATCCCGTACGAACAGCATTTTTCAATCGTTTTATCGATTTTCTGTTCGAAGGAATAGATGTTTAAAATTCGCCCCCACCATTGCAATCTTGAAATAAGCCACGATTAGTCAACTAATAGTCCTGTTAAGGCTATATCCTTTTTATTCCTACTCTTTTCGATAAAAAGAGAATGAGTAAAAAACAGTTCTCGTAGAAAAAATCTTCTGTTGAGATACTAGGTGGCCTTATGCTTTACATTAATTAACCCTCCAGAGACGAGAGCTTTTTTCCGATAAAATTTTTATTTTCTAAGCCATATTGAAGTCACGGATAACTTTTATTCCTATCCAAAATTAAAAAAAAAAAAAAACGCAAAGTCGTTGTATAGAAACCCCGAATTACTATATGGTCATGCTAATCCTTTTATTACCGTGTAATATTGAGTACGGACAGTAGTAAGGACAAAAGTGACCGTATGGGCCTGCAAACATTCGGGGTTGAAATATAGCTAAACGTGATTTTTTTTAAATATTTACAATTTGACCTCTTTAGATCAACATAATTTCAAAACAAATATATTAGCAAAATAACTGTAAATAATTTTATGTTTTTATAAAAAAATATCTAACAGTTTCAAAAAGTAAATTAAAGAAAACGGAAATTCAAAAAATCACATGTGCTTTTGGAGACCGTTCCTGTTCCTACGGCTGATGACTTACTGTAGTCCGTACCCTTCCTAACCAAATATGAGCAAAAGCAACGATATTCAGGTAGAAAAAGTATGAATAGTGGGATCAATAGACAACGGTGTTTTGTGTGACCATATGGTGACGCTCGTCCTTGGAGGGTTTTAAGAACGGACATCGATTAAAAAAAAATACAAAATGGTTTTAATTGTGCGTTATATAAAAATATGTATTTGGTAAAAAATATTTGCATATCATTATCAATTTCACTTTTCTTGATGACTTAAGATTTAAGAAAAAGGCAAAATTTTGACAATGCACATATAACGTTCCAGCAGGTGTCGAATGGAATGGCAGTGTGAGTTAGGGGTCTGTTTAAACATTTACCGTACATTGTTTGAGATACAGAAGCGCTATGTAAATGTTCACCAATTATAATTAGTGTACTCGAGCTAATATTAAAAGCGTAACCCGCCATGGAAAATTGCTTTTATTCATTTTATATATGAGTCATTTATGGAAAATTGACCATAAACCTTAACGACATAAGTTCACAATATTTTAATGGCTTTAACTAAAATCGAGCTCATTAAAATCGACAACGAAGCAATCTTTGCTTACCTTTTGAACCCGGATTAAGTAAGATAATTAAAACAGAAGCGCTTGTTGCAAATAGTTTGTAAGATGTTGAAGTAGGTCACACGTGGAGGTTTTCAGAGACAAGGCGAGACTGTTTGACTTTTCAATCTGGTCTTCGTTTATTTAGCTGATGAATCAAATTGGCGTAGCTATTTAATATTGAGTTGTTTGGGTGGGAAATTGTCAAATTAAATAGGTAAATGAGACGTAGATTGTTTTGTACAATATGTAATGATGCATAGCCTACAAAACCTAACAAAACTTTTAAAAAAATGTAAAAGCTCTTAACGGCATGAAACAACCACTAAATTCAATTGTTAAAAGCAACTGCCGATATACCCTATTTTATTTCGATTTTATTTATTGCAATAATCGGATGACTGGCTTTTAAAAATATGCTCTCTACAATACGATACAAATGAGGTATGAGCTACGAATAATAATAATAATAAATGAAAAGGAGAAACGAAAAACTTCGTTTACTACTAAAGAAATGGTGTATGCTTTTAAGCTCGTCACATTTTTTGAACTCTATAACATACTGTGTTTAATGATGAAGTTGTTATTTAGTCCTCTTTCAATAAACAACAATTAAAAATCGGACTAACAGTAAAGAAAATATGTTCATTATGTATATTTTCTTATTTTTTAAACATCTTCTTAGAATGGATTGCAAAGTATTAAGATTCCGTAAATCACTATTTAATCGATATGATTTTTCTCCGACTTTACAATGTAAACCAAAAAATACACAATTCATAAAATAATAGCACACTGGTGGTATTTAACTAATGTGTGGTACTGTATTTATCCCAAGTCTCCGTTTAATTGGAAAGATTAGTGTTAAGGTAACCATTTTATTTGCAAGAATTGACATAATAGATATTTTTATTTAAATATGTATTATTTATGAAAAAAAGCGTGGTCAAATCTCTTGTTATGGATGCAAATTTAGGTAGAATATTCATTACAATATTAAAGCCAACAAAAAATATGATGCGCCTTGTAAAATCGTATTCAAAATTCACTCATTCCGTAATAAAAACCGTAACGTTGTGAAATCTAACCCGCGATATGGTGAAAAACGACAAAGAAGTTTGTATGAATGGTGTTTTGAGCCATTTCCACAGCCAATACATTACGGTAAAGCTATAAGTAAAAGCTTTCAAATGACCCTTCATTTATACACATTGCTTTGTCGGATATTTTATATACGTTACGTTTTGTATCTGGCACCTTTCGCCGAATAAGAGAAGGCGAAGATATAAATTCACATTGGGTATGCCAACAAAAGATTTTCAAATGTACTTAACACACTTTTTTGATGTTTGATAATATGGAGTAACAGTGCTTTTTTATATTTTGCTTTGATATTAACTTGCAGATCTCATTGAATGACAAAAATATTCTTTAATATATGTATGTATTATAAGCAAGTTTCTAAAAACAATTGAGTAGCCAACATTCAAAAAGTGATTTGTCACAAATTTTGAAAAAATTCGTTAATATCAATTCTGGTAGTGCACTATAAAATTTATGAATGGAAATCAATATAAGTGTTCATAAAGTTGACAAATTCAAGTACACTTAAATCACTAAAATCTAGGGAATCCAATCCCGAGCCAAAATGTTCTCTTAATCAGAGTTATTCGCGATGTACAGGTGAATGAGTGGATTTTTTAATTACTCGTTAACAAATATGCGCCATAATTATTAAACGAACTTAATATACATACATTATGTAGAAATGCGCAATATAACTTTTAAAAAAATAATGCCGACAGCTGATAAAAGTATCTACCTTCTGCAGACTGCAAGAGCAAAGATTTCTGAAATTGTCGTGTATTTTCAATGATCCTGTCAATTTTATGATCCCGAGATGCCGGGGCTAGTCCCGAAATTATATATATTTTTTTTATATTTACACATTTTATTTTTATAAATGATATTTATAATATTGGTCAAAAATGAATCATACATCTTATTCTATTTTATATAAAGCATTTATTTTATACCATGGACATACAATCTTTTTATCTTATCTTCATATTTTTAAATAAAATAAATGATTTGTGAAAAAAATTATATAAAAAAATAAACGAACATGTACATTTAAAATAAAACGCCAAACAATTTAATTTTAATTTTAATAATATGCTCGAAGAAACACCAAAGCATCGAGTGTTTCGTCATTTCGTCTGAATCTTATTTTTGTACCCAGGAAGCCTGCTGCTAAAAAAGCAGTGACTCGTCGAGTGATCGATCTTCTTTAGTTAAAAACTAGTCGGATATTAATTTTCTTTTCAACAGCCGTTCAGGACATTCTGTAGTTTTTGTTGAAGATCCACTTGTATTCGATGGAAATGAATTGATGAATGTTGGTGCAAGAATTTTCATTTTCTGTATTGAAAATAAATGCGTGTGCAGTCCTTTTGTAGATTCCTCTCCAGTTTTCAACACCATACTATACTCTTAACTCTTAGCTGTGGCTCCATCCACAGGTGTAAAAAAGTGTTTCCATATTAAACTTATATCATATTTTTTTCTTATGAATTCGAAATATCTGTTCCTCGTTCATGTTTAATTGAAGGGTAAAAATGTTTTATTAAAATACTCGGTGTCTCTTGGAAATTCAACCGTAGAACTAGTGAAAAATATTTTTTGACACTGGTATTATATAGGAGCTGAAAAGAGTAAATTTTTGTTGAGTCTAATTTTAAAGAGTTATTATGTTATTGTTTTATCACCTCTTTTCAAATTTTATTTTTAAAAAAGACATATATGTTCATGTTTAGAACAATAGAAAAATCACTTTAGTTATCGTCACACTGGATTTGAGAGATAATATTAATGATAAAAAACAACATAAAATTTTTTCATAGAGGAAAGCCGAAGTGGCATTAAAATAAATAAGAAGTCAATCAACATTGCAATATGCACAATGCAGATAAAGAAACAAGAAACATTTCATACTAAAAAATAACGTCTTATCGCCAAACGTGTCCTCTTACAGTAATCTATAATATGCTGTAGAATTTAATATTTTTGGGATTCATTAAAACGTAATTTATTACCATTAATGACTTCTAGTATTTCATTTTATTGATTTCGTCGGCAGAATTTATTTTCGAATATGATATGTTAATTGCGCATTGTGAAATAGTGAACAATGAAACATTGTTTATTATATTTGAAGATAAGACAGTCTGTTTATTGGCTGTGTTTTATTTTTCAACGCCAAGACAATTCTGTTTTATACGAACATCAATCCCAAATGTTTTGGGATCATGTCTTCTAATCCCGGGATTGAAATGTATCGAAAACTGTACGGGATCTCGGGATCCCAAATTCCAGGATTGGATTCCCTACTTAAATCCAACACTTAAATCATCATTTACCAAGCTCTGTATCTGTGTGACAAATCACTTTTTGAATTGCTCCTTATTAAAATACATTATTTTTTTACCCGATAATTTGTTAGTGATAGCAACGCAATCTCATATAGGTAACAACGTGCATTACGTCTTCATCCGAGAAGCAATCTATCTCTTAAGAAGTTGCTTGATGCAGCCTTCTCATTATTCAACGTTGAAGCATACGGTAAGACGATTCCCAGCATTGGCCAATTCTCATAATTTCTTTTCATTTACAATTATCTTAATTTTTAATTTTTACGTTTAACGTCATTTAATTACGTATCACACGTACTACGACTCGTTCACACTCTGTGTTTCAATAATAATTTCAATTAAATCAGGGATGCTATTATAATGATGTAAAATCAAATCCAATAATCAGAGAGCTGGTCAGAGTTACAACCACTGAGCAGCAACTAATCATCGCTAATTATTGTTATCGGAAGAATGGCTCGGGCTATTTGGTTGAAATATGATTCGTAAATAGTGCGTAAATCTATGGCATTGTTACATCGCTGCTTTATCGCGTTTAAGCGTTAGGCGAAATCGCTAACGTTGCGTTCAATTTATTGAAATGTGTGTCAACGCTAGTGCAATAAATAGACGCCACTTTTGTTCGATTGGAAATGCATAACTAGAGCAGAGCCTAAATATCTCGTTCATTTTTTGACGTAGAAAGACTTTGAAATTATAATACATCGGAATTCACTTTTCTTATCCGTGCAGTCTCATTTCGTTTTATTTGTTTTTTCAACTATTTATTATGCCGCTTGTCGCTCTCGAAATATTTTAAATAAGAAGATTTTCATTGTTTTTTGGTCACGAAGTTGTTGATTGTTACGTTACTAAACGTTAATATTGAAAAATTTTGTTTGCTTACATAATATTTTGATAACAATGTTTTATCTTTACATTATTCACTAAAGAGATTCATTATGATTTGTATTAAAAATAATTACCAAATTTTGATAAACGATATAGCAAGACACATATACATTTAGTTGATGAATAGTTTTATGCATGTAACTAACTATTCGTCTCGTCAGTAAAAATTGTGGTGTTATAATGCAAAACATACTATTTCCAAAAATCAAACTTTTCAGTAGAGGCAAAAAACTATAGCAAACAACACAAGCATAATATTATGATTGAATCAATTAAAAATCATAAAATAAATTATTTTGAAATCGTTGGCTTACTTCATAAACTTGGCATATGGTAAAAAGTATTTTAAATTCGTCATTTTAATGTATTTTTTGTGAAGAATTCACAAATCAATTGAAATTCATCCCTGAACATTCAATTACAAGTCATCTCCAAACGTTCGCAGAAATATGTATGACCAATATGTATGCCATATGTATGACGTATGACCAATGCGGCTGTCAAATTTCTCAAGTAAGCCGAAAAACAAATCTCATTTCCGCACACCTCTGATCGATTTTGATTTGGTTCTTAGTTTGGTCCTCTTCCTTATTTGGTTTCCTGTCAGGAATAAACAAAAATATTATCCTTTCCTTTAATGTGTTCAGAGCAGATCACAATGTTTAAAATATACAGTAAAATTCGCTAAAATTTGACAGCTCAATTCAAATAGTGCGTTTTTGCAAAAAAAAAATGTTGCTCCATTCAAATTTCTATTGGAAATTGTGCACTTGGCTGTAACATGGAAATAGAGCGTTTTGTCAGAAAAGGTAGATGATTTCTCGTTGGAAATAGTATGTTTTGCAGAAAAATACGATTTTATAGTTGAAAAACGATGGTGCTCTAAACATTTTATCGTAAAACTAATAATACCAGTCGATTCATTAGGCTTTAATTACCCTATCTGCATACCTAACTTAATATCGCTCATTTTGGAAATAGTTACTCCATAATTATGAGATAAAAAATAATTCTTACAAAACTATTCATCAATTTACAGTCAACGTATGAATATTTAAATAAGATAATATGAGCCTTAAATCGCGAAAACGAATGAAGAGAAAGACTTAAAATGTTACCATTCGGTTAACTCTCGCCCTTTATATACAAAACATTTTTGGATAACTAGAAATAATAAAAAAAAAGATTTATAGCACATAAAGCTTATAAGTATTAATATTGAAAGAAATATCCATTTATCGAATTCTTGCTTTGTTTTCGGTTCGATTAATTTATCTCATTTAATTTTCACACACCAATATTCATTTTATTTATTATTAAAAAAATATTTCAATAAAATTGATGTGAAATTATTTTAATGTGGGATTAAAACTCTTAATTAAAAAACCTAAATTTTTCTTTGTTCCTTTCACGTTTTAATACAAAGCATAGCCTCGATTTAATGGAGAAAATATCTAAGAAAATTTAAAAATCATCTTGTAAATATAAAACATGTTTAATCTAAATGTCATCGCTTGTTAAAAATATTGTTTGCATGATAATAAAATCACACTTTTCGCACTCTACTCACAAGTCTCTGCCTTCATGCTTGTATGCTTAACGTACCACTAACGTTTGTAACGGTGGCTGATAATTCACAGAGTTGTTTAATTTATTTATTTGAAATGAATGGATGCATTTATTTACGCTATCTAAAACGTTTAAATTGTTATTAACGCAAAAAATGCCCTTGAAAAACCTACTGTTATACAACAGACACACCATTACCTCCATTAATCTTTTATATCGAGGTTCTACCATAATGTAGGTTTTCAAAAGTAAAACTTTTCAATACGTTACAAAATGCTATTAAAACATGCCTGTCGTCATTAGGCTGACTGAAAAGTACAATAAAATCGTATAAATTGGATAAATAATAGAATTTTCATGATCTATATAACATGGCTACATTTTGTAGCCTGCAGACCATGAACCACCCCAGGGAGATTATGAATGTTTTTATTATTTTGCAGACAAACAAAAACAAAAATCTGACAAAATGGCTCGGTGTAAATCAGAAACATAAAAAATACCTCGCGGGTTTCAGACAACGGCATTAAAAATTCCGGGCACGTGGTTTCTGCTTATATAAAAACTTACTCGCGAGATAAAGATGATTCTAAACATTTTCTATTCCATAACTCGTTTATGAAATAGTTAATGTTAGTATTTATAGGTACCAAAACTTCATCGTATTAAGTATACAATATGTATATCACATGCATTAAAATGATTTCATAAAATCGATATAATTAAAATAATTAATATTTAAAGGAAATATACTTTTGTATTAATTCCACTTATATTAAATATGATATGGATCAATTTTACTTTATTGATTGAACTGGCATTTACTTGGTAGAAATACATTAAAATAGCAACGTATTTATATCTATTTCGGCTTTTGCCATCGTCATCAGTTTCCACTCATGACGAGCATTATTAACAGATCAGTATTTTTTTTTAAATATTTTTTTATATAAAATATTTGACATTACAGCCATGCGTTAAACATTGGAAGTTGAAAGATCATATGAGATATACTCGATAAGAATTTTCGACACTGAGACTAACTTACTCAAAGAGAATTAACATAACAAACACCCATGTCTTAGATCTAAAATTCATATTGAAAATTGATATTTACCTTACCGGGAATCAAACCCAGACCCGCCTGATAGAGCCTGGCAGAGCAAGCTCTAACCAATTAGACCACAATGGGCGACAATGTAATGTCTTTCCAATAGGTATTGACAGTTAAAACTCTTAAAATGAAAATACTCAATTTAAATTAGTTAGTAGTACGCGCGGAATTATATTGGCAATAGTTTCTCAATTATTTTTTATTAAATAAAAGGAAAAAAACATGCACATAAAACAATACTACAATTTAAAATTGAATAAATCAATCATAAAGAATTTTTTAAAAACATAGAGAAACCAACATAAAAATAATAAAGCTTTTCCGTGATATCACGTTAACGAAAAAGTTATAATAGTTATGATAAATAAATACAAAACTATTGTAGATAATCATACTATGAAAATCTTTAATTTGTTAAGTGTATGAATGCTCTATGAATGCAAACTAAGGCAAATATATTAATATATAATTACAGCTAGGGCTAGTCAGTTTTTAAAAACCTTGTTTAAAATTAACTTGTTAACCAGGCTTAACAATATTTAATTACTATTGTTTAAATGAAAACGTTTATATTTTGACCTGTAACCGCCACGTTTACAAATTAAACGATATGGAATATATAATTGAATCGTCTTTATAAATCAATAAATGCTTTGAAAATATCATATTATAGTTTATTTTAAAAATATTTTTATGGTGCATTTTGACTCGGAAAAAGTTGTCGAGTGCAGGACATGTATAATTAGTCCATTGCTGAATTGGAACACCAAATATGTGTTATTAAAGTATTTTTTTGCTAACTGTGAATTATTATATAATAAATAATCGATGTATATAAAAACATATCAGCTATTTTTATTGAATTGTATTTTTTTGTAAAACTTCGAAGACCGAATTATAGAAAAAGAGGTTTTTCCAAAACTTTGTCTTTATTGTAATTATTTTCACATTTCCACGATGAACCCCCGGAGAAAGAGTGTTTGTGTGTGTCACGTTATACTCTTCATATATACAGATAAATCGTAACAAATATATGATAATTTAATTTTCCCATCGGGGTCGAACCAAAATTAAATTACTTCAACGGTGTTCAAAGGACTTTAAAATATTTACACGTTACAGTCAAAGTCTGCACTTAGTCAATGTATAAATTAACTTATCAATGTATACATTGTGCATTTCAGTCAGTTACAGTATACACTAGAGAATCAATAAACACGTGAATTAGTCAATTTATACATTAAATACGAGGTCAAATTGTTTACAAACTTAAAAAAAGTCACGCGTGTACTTATAGTGTTGTCAGCCGTTCTCAACTGCTGTCAGCGCATAATATCGCAATTTTTGTATTCAACTGTTATCTGATATTTTACATAACCTCCCAAATTTAAACGTCTTGTTGTTATTCTTGCCCTCTTTTTATCGAATAAGTCTAACCATACCTTCGTAATATCATTTTTACTCACTCTTGAGCTCCTCAGTGAGTTTATACATTTTTCGTTAATTCTTAAATCGACTTGTCCATGTGAATGTGAATTATTACAATGTAAGCCAGTGAAGGGGAACCTGCGGCTTTTTGGCTACTCTGATGCGGCCTTTTGATTTGATGAAAATATTCACTTTGATCAAAAAATTATACGCAAGAGTTTGGAAAAAGAGCGTAATTAACCAATTATATGTATATTCGACAGTCGATAAAAAGGGGATGGCGTGTCAACGTTTTCTTTACTGTGGCCTTATGTTAAATCAGATAAATGAATGTGGCTTTTATAAATGAAAAGGTTCCCCAAGCCTGATGTAAGCATTAACTAAAACTGCTAGTTAATGAATACATTGAATAGTAAACGTAAACATTTGCGATATTTAAACACTTTTTCTTGGAAAATTACATAATTTTACAAAATCTGCTCAGTGAATTTTTGAAATTATTGTGCCTTGTGTATTATATGAAAACATAAATTGTTTGACAGCTAATTTAAATTCCAACTGCGACACATATGTAATTTATATTCATCATAATTCACATACATATTTCTTTCTATTTGTGTAAATTGATGTAAGTTTTGTGCAGCACTTAGGTTGAAATTGAATAATGTATTTCTTTAGCTCCAGTTCTTTTGAACGCTACAAAAAACACCATATACACACGGAATCATAATAATGATATTTGCTCCGTTTGAAGAGTTTGGCAATCCACGCGTAGTCCCTCTCCAGCTTAGTCTGCGTGGTATTCTCTGGGAGGCGCGATATAAAACAATGTGACAGTCGCATTATTTTATATTTAATACACTTTAACCGTCGAAATATGTTTAAAGTACGTGACAATATTACTGTGAGCGAGACTCGCGTACATATTAAGTTTATTTTACTTTTTATGGTATACTTTCAGGCCAAAACAGCCAAAGTGACATGGTGTCACTTTGCAGAACGCTCAAAGATGTACATCGTGTTCACATAAGCGAATGTTTTTCACAAATTTTGTTTCATTTTTTTTACTATGTCCGCTCCCACTGTGAAGCATATACACTCCAAATAGAGTTTATCTCAACATAAGTGTTTCTACGTGAACTGCTTGTTACTCAGTTACTCAACCTCTATTTTTCCAAAGAGAGTAGGACTAGAAGGATAGGGCTAGGACAGGACTAGTGTTTAGATAATCGCTTTCGATAAGCCCTGATCATAGGATATGATAACTCAAAACATCACATACATCCATGCCTTCGAACGGATTTTTTTACATCGATTTAAAAATCAATTTTTAAAACTGTCTGTACTGAGATTTAAGCCCGTGACCTCCCTCCGTAACTGAAGCCAATGACGATGACCACTCGACCACACAGGCGGCATTTTGTTTCATAGTGACATAAATAAATTTCGATGTCAAAGTATTCTTAATTATCAATATCTTAATAACAATTGTTATTTAGTGCTTCTGAAAAAAGCTACCCTACGGTGGCGAATCATGATACTTGAAGAAGACTAAAAAAACCGCATACTGAGCTTGTAAGGTGAGTAAGTTTGACTTATCGGGGCGCTCAAAGATTAGAGAACTTCTTGAGTCACGTGCTGCAGATACCTTAAACGATCCTCAATCCTGCTTCCCTCTTCTTCCAACCGGTGGTATTCCGACGTCCTAGACGACCATAGGGTACTGTTTATCGGACCAACTCAACAGTATATATGTCACTGGTTTGACATGGGAGAAAACAGAGCAATTGTCACTAAGGCACCACATGATCAAAACATCATTGACAAAAAAATAATCACCCTAGACGTTTAAATTTGATTTCACGGCATAACATTGCATTTTTCCGGATTAAATGTTTTTGATTTTTTTTAAAATGTATTGTGTTATATAATTTATCTTTATTTTGTTGTTGTTTTAAATTTAAATTTTAAAATAAAATTCCTATTCCATTATTTTTAATTTCAATTGTTACTCTATTTAATTATAATAAAAACAATTTGTGTAGCTTTTTTGTTGTATCATTAAAAATATTTAATAGTTTGATAAGTTGCTTTATTAACGATAACATCTTTAATGAATATTTGTAGTCATTGCTAATTAATTTATTGTAAAATATTTTTAAAAAAAGCTTAATGGTATTACATTTAAACTTTTTAAAGTAAAATATTTTTTTCTAGGAAATTAAAGCTTTTTATTTAAAGTTTTTATCAATCGCAGAGAAAACATTATTAATTAAAACTTAAAAATTTGTTTGGTTCAAAAACTTTCTCTGTTAAAGAAAAAGTATGCCGACTCTTTATTAAACTTCCTAGCAACATTTTGAACATTTTTATTCAAAAGTGGCATATATTTAATTGATTGTGATTCTTGTGGAGCCAGATATATTGGTCAAACGGGAAGAGCTTTTAATATCAGATTTAAAGAACATCTAGCCTGCTCACGTAAAGGGAATGAATTATCTTCATTTGGGAACCATTTGTTCCTAAATAAGCATACATTTGATATCTCTAAAAACTTTAAAATCCTGCATGTAAACAGTAAATCTTTAAAACTTGATAAACAAGAGATTTTAGAAATAAATAGACATAAATTCTTGCCGGACTCTAATTTATTAAATGAACAGCTTGTATTTGCATCATCACCCTTGTTATATCCGTTTCATTAACATAATTCTAGCCTATGTTAACTGCTCTTCTATATTATTTATATGTTTTTCAAAATTTATTCCTTTTGTAAGAATTGATATGGTTTTTAAAATGTCTTTTTCAGAATCTTCATTACTGCTGATTTTGTTGAAGTACATCATTGCTTGAAAACGGGAAAAACACCAAATCATCATTAGGATATTTACTTTAGTAATGTAGTGTTTCACTTTGTGTAAAAATTTCCCAAATTTTAATTGTGTTTATAATTGATATCGTTTGCCACTTAGATTTATTATTCTTTGATGATGATTTTTTAATTGTTATGGGTGTTAAGCATTTTAATTTTGTGTAATTATAATGTAATTTGCTAATCCTTTAAATTGTTAATAGTTGCTTACACCTTTTTATTTCAATTTAATTTTGTATAAATATCACTGTTTATGTATTTTTCTTATCAGTTGATAATGCTAGCGATGAGCGAAACCGGTCCTGATCTAATAAATTTTATGTGGAAAAAGTACTAAAAATGTTTTATTATTTTTATTATAGTAAATAAAAATAAGAACTGTGTTGCAAAAAAAGAGTTAGTATACAGAAATGGACTATGTGTTTTTTTTGTACTTAATGTCTTTTTTATTTCCTGTATTTATATGAGATTAACTCAAATATGGTTTGCTTAAGGCTTCTCGAGATTGTTTTAAAAAGAATAGAAATATTAAAAATACATACGTCCATGTTCTCAAATGAATGATTGAAAAAATCTTAATTTGATGAATCTTTTATCACCAGACCACAAAAACTGATATTGTATTATTTGCGTCAGTAAATCAATTTCTTTTGTAAATATTTGTTGTTCAAGTAAAGTTTAAAAATGAATACGGTTATTTCACGAGACGCAAATTTCATATCTGAATTTTTATGGATTTTTCAAGCCAGTTAATTATTTTATGAGTTTCCGAAAAATACCTTTGATTGAAAGCAAGTAATATGTAGACCAAATATTATACACTTGACAAACTTTTGACAATGTATGCACATATGTATCTATACTATGTTAGTTTTCTAAGTGCACATTAAACAGCGTGTTGGGCGTGCTGACAACTTGTAAGAGTGAATAAATATCGGTTGTTAGAAACATGCTGGCATGCAGCTGAAGTTTGCTGCACCGACCACATCAATTTACAATTGTTAGATAAACTATTCAAATTGTTTTATAACTTTTCATACGTAATAATTTATGCAGTTTCAGAAGTACTTGTGAAATACGTTATTTATCGTGTACCAAATTAGCAGTCGACAGCTTACAGTGGCATATAAATTACCTGAAACAAAGAGAAACATTGTCTGTGAGAAAGAATTTGAAAATTTAAAAAGAATTTTTACTATTGGAGTTGAAAAACGTTCAGTTTTCTACAATGGAAATGTTGTTGAATGTGCTTTTATATTTTATAAAACGATATTGAATAAATCAGATTATTAGATTACCAGTTATCATGTTCCTTAAACCTAAAAACATGTACAATTCAAATCGATATGGCAGGCATTTTAATAAATGGTAATTTAAAAAGTGAAAAAGTATATGCCAAAAAAACATTACCATTTTCATAAAGGATACATCCAGTTTCGCTCATCGAAAGTGTTGTCAGTTGATAGACTGTTATCAGAGTGGTAAGTTTATTCAACGCGAGTATTTCGAAAACATGTGTGTTCAGTTATTAAAATATGATAACATAAATAACTAATACATGTACTTAACCAGTGATGGATCAGTGGTTAGAAAGACTTCAACTTCAAATTATTATCATTGTTGATTATGAGTTTTTGTTCTTCAACTAAATATACAAATAATACATATTATAAAATTTAACACAAAATGATTGTCAAGCATATAATCCTTATCTCATTAAACAGGGCCATTAAAGCTTTCCCTGCCTTTAAAATATTAAAACATTTAAAGAGGAGCAAAAACAATATTCCAACATGAGCCTTTGCTTGTTAAACAGGTTGACTGCCCCCAGAATAATAGTGTTAGCACAAAGAGAAATTGGACACCATTGTCAAAGGCGATTAAAATCATCAATTATGAGACTATTGTCATAGCTTGTTGTACACAAGACAGTGTCGTACAAACATGGTAAAATATTTAACGTATACAGGTTAGATTTATTTAAGGAATAAAACACGTTCAACTTATGAGATGTAGCAGTTTCAGTCATAGCTCAGGATTATTACGTTAATCTAATTATACAATTGCCTCACTTATTATTTTTTTAAATATATAATTTGGTGTAAATATTGATAGGCAGATGAATATTTTGTGTCAAACAAGCTACGTAGTACAAAAGCTTTTATGATTATTTTGATCCACCTTTAAAATGTTGCTTTAAAATACAAGAAATATTTTTATTTATGAAAGTTCATTGATTCATAAGATGATTACTACGGATTGAATATACATACTATTGTGCTAAAATTACTAATACAGACGCTAGTATCATAAAATTAATATAAATAACATTTTTTATTACATTTCATGGTCAAATAGTTACGACAAGTGCTTAGATTCATTTAAAAGCATCTCTATTCTCTACATAATTTCATTTGTTTTCTTGTGTCTTCACGAAAACGTTTACTATGTACACTTCATTTTGCTCAAACCTGAATAATGAAATAGAAAAATGTTATGTATAAATATTGAATTGTTTTTTTATGTTAAACACTACGCTATAACATGTAAACTCAAATACAAAAAAACCAAACAAGAGACGTGTTTTGAAAATTAAATTCTTACTCTGTTATTTGATAACATTTTTGTTATTACTGATTATAACAAATTAAAATTCAGACGCGTTTAAAATAAAAACGATAATTATGATTTTGCACGCCACATATATTTTTAGTTTCCAACTACAGAAACAAAGTATATAAGTAAACCTGGGAACGGTCGAGGTCCTTGGGAAAAGTTCGGAATCCGACGCTGGCAGTGGGTTCTGACTTCTGCGGTAGCAAAAAACACCCCTATCAATTTTGGTCACTTTGATAAATGCTGAGACACTGTCTGGAGAATGCGCTACCAGTAAATTTGGGCAGTGTAACCGTTTTATTATTGTAAAGTATATATATATTTGGGTATAAGGGAAAATAATCTCACAGTTGACCTCATCGTATGTAAAAAAACAAATCAACAATGATAGGATTTTTTAGTGTTTTATTTTTATTTATTGTTGAGAGAGTTTGTACACAAGGAAGAAATCAGCGCATGCATAAGTAAATCTTCCCAAAGATCCTATCCCAGGTTATAAATTAAAAAGGTTTTTCCACCACTACTAAAACTTAATAAAATGAAAATATTATCATATGTTAAGATAATAAAAGAAAAATGTCACTCACCTAAAAAATAACGTATCTTTAAAAAAAATAAGCGAATCTTTGTAGAATAGTAAAATAAGCGATGTGTTTTTTTGACTAAAATAGCCAGTGTTTTAATATAAATGATTCTAGTATTTTTTTAATAGAGATATTGCTATTTATTGACTTCGTATAATGGCGATCTAAGAAATTCATGTCAACGATAACTATTAATAGGATACGGATAGCAATTAGTAAAACTATTTTTTTACTCATGATCCTTATGTGGAGCATATGGTTTACGGTGGTATCTCAAGCGAAGTTTTTCTAAGAGAAGTGGTAGTTGATTAGAATTATTAGATGATCAATTCCCTTTTTCTCAAAAAAAGTGTAAGTATAAAAGATAGAGTAAGAACAGAACTAGCGGTAAGCTAATCGCTTTTGCCACGATCCGTCCTTTAAGGATTGGTAGGATGCAAGGAAAATTTAGAGATAACAAGCATCCATGCTCTCGAATAAAAAAAAACAGAAATGCTGTTCGTACAAGTGAGATTCGTCACGAAGCAAACAACATTGGTCACTGCACCACGAGCTTGACATTAGGGTATCCAATCCCAGAGCGTTTTTCAATCCCAGGATTTCGGGATTGATTAATTTTCAATCCCGGAATCCCGGGCTTGGGTTTTGCTCACCGAGGAATTTGAAATTCTCGATTTGATATACTTTTCCCTCAGATTGTCACAGAACCTCGTTTTTTTTTTTTTAAGCTCACCGAGGAATTTGAAATCCTCGATTTGGTATACTTTTTCCCAGATTGTCACAGAACCTCGTTTTTTTTAGCTCACCGAGGAATTCGAAATGCTCGATTTGGTATACTTTTTCTTTTTTTTTTGATTTGCTCAAAATGTCTCAATCCCGAAATCCCGGGATTTCGGGATCAGAAAATTGAACGGGATCCCGGGATTCAATTCCCTACTTGACATATGTACATATTGTAAGTTAAGATTAAATATACTTTTTTCTAAGCTTTTATAGTAGTATCATATCTTATTTGTTCTTATAAATTGCATGCTTTATACATCATGACTAAAATGATTAAAAATATAGCATTTTCCTAAGTTTTAAGAAAAAAACACATTGAAAGGCTTTAACATAATTTAATCAAATAAGTGTATGCAAAATTTTTCAAAAATATTCCATTAATAACCATTTTACTGCAACGTTTCACATATTAAATAAATTTTACTGCCCATAAATTTATTTTGTTTCATAAATATTTAATTTATTTAATAATGATCTATGAATTTTACAAAGTGATTTATTCTTTCGTGAATATTATCTACCAAGGATATTTCAGAAGCTCATATAAAAAAAATTAAAAGGAGAAAGTACCAGCGAGCCAGGAAAAATCACTGGACACTTTTTGAACAATTAATTATTTTACGGCAAAAAAATTAATAAGCCTGCAAGAGATTTGCTAAATTATCACGGGTTTCCTTAACTTTAGCGTACGAATATTTTTGCTTTTAAGAGTTTTTTTTTGACAAAATATCAGAAGACTGGTTAACGTTTCGCCGATATGATTAAGTCATGTAATAATAGTTACGGAGAATATTGGGTATAAAATATTTTTTATTAAATCATTAAATAAGCCCATTTGTGTAATGCTCTTAATATTTAATGAATAATGAGAAGTAGTACGAAAAAGTGTTTTATTTATAAATATAGTGCTTTTATTATCAATAATTGACACTGAACTCCTTTAAAGTAAGTATCGATATATGTACATAATTAATGTTACATAAAATTTAAACACTTGATTTATTTTCTTCTAGTCTGGATTTTTGATACACGGTTTGAAAATAACGGTCTGAACTGAATTATTGTGCATTAATAGAAACAATGTTTATTTTTATAAACTTTTTTTTTTCCATGTCCGCTCCCAATGTGGAGCATGTGGACTCTTAATGAAGTTTATCTTAACATAAGTGTTTCTACGAGAACTGCTTGTTACTCAGTTGCTCAACCTCTCTTTTTTCAGAGAGAGTAGGAATAGAGGGATAGGCTAGAGAAGGACTAGTGGTTAGCTTATTGCTCTCGATACGCACCTTTCATAGGATAAAGTGGGTTTGAGGGGAGAATCAAGACATCACATACATTCATGCGTTCGAACAGAAATTCATCGATTGAAAAGGAAATTTATAAAACTGTCAGTACTGGGATTCGAACTCGTGACCTCCTTAACCGAAGCCAACGACGTTGACTACTTGACCACACAGGTGGCATATACTATAAAATATTACTGATTCATAAAAAAATAAGAATTAAACTCCTTTTCATATGACAGTTTCAAAATACAAATATTGAAAACCTTAACAGCTATTATATACGAATTAGTAATTGATACTGAAATTATGTTTACGAATATTTGTTGTAAATCAGTAAATTTATCTTTCTCATCAATACAGTTCAAAAAGGAAGGATGGCACTGGGAAAAGCCTATATTATATTATAATGTATACGCAAAATATATTTTTATCATAAAAAAATTCTTAGTGTTATTTTATATAGTATTCCAACAACAATATTTTCTGCAGTAAGTCACGAGATTAAAGTGTGGTTATAACTCTTAATGAACTACCAACCTATATTAGGTTTTGTTGATGATTAAACAAACTTTTTTTTGTATAATAATAATAGTTCCATGTGAGTAAAGATTTGTCCCTGCTTCGCTCATCACGAACGTTTTCAACTGATGCAAATTTAATTCGATGCAGTACTATTTATATGATATAATTTTAAATAAATAATGACCTTTTCACTATTTAAAAAAATACACTCAATATTATATTTATATTATAACGCTGTGTAACTTTGATTTTCATCAGCTGATAGAGATTGTGATGGTCAGAAAGAATCCAGATCCTGAAGATTATTTAAAAAAAGAGTTTTATTTGTTAATATTTCACCATTCAAAAATGATTTCGACAGATGCAGCGATAACTTAGTGGAAGTTCATTTCTAATATTTGTTGTGCTACAAAATGTGACTCGAAAAATGGAATAAAATATATCAAATTTAATTTTATAACATTTTAATGTACTTTTTTGGATTATCACATATTAAATATTTTGTGTATTTAAGCCGTAAAAATATTAATGTTTTTATTATTATTATTACAGTTTTTAATATTACAGATTTATTTGTATTATTTATTTTTTATTATTTATTTATTATTTATTTTTAATATTACAGATTTTTTCTTTTCCCCACTGCGATGCTAAGTTTTGATTCTACTGCCATATTTAATGATGCTGTTATTGATTGATTCACATTACCAACGAGGTGCAAATGACGCGTAAACCGATAGCAGTAATAAATAGAAAGTGCAGCCCAAGTCAAGTGGGTCTGAAACAATGCGCGGTGTAGCCGAAATTGTCCCCACAATGCTCCATACTCCAGCTTAATTGCAATATTGAGCTATTGAGTTACGGCTGTGTGCAAGCGACGTGCTGCATACATTAACGTCATCAGATAGTGCATTGTTCTATGGGTGGTATTGTGGATAGTCTGTGTGAATTTTCAAGCAGAATTTTGGATAGAAATAAATGAATTGAGTCTTAGGGGAAACAGTATAAAATTTATTTCAAAATTTATTTAATTGTCAAATACCAAAATATTTTGACAACTTTATTTTAACGGATTTTGCTGCATAAATGAGAATTGAAGTTTGAGTTTTTTTTTAAATATAAAACACCATCATGAAAATAAATTATTACTGATTTAATAAAAATAAACAAACTTCGTTTATTGTCCAACTTAAGTAAATCGTGTAATTTTTTTAAAACATACGATAACTTCTTTTGCATGAAACTTTCATTCTCAAATAAAACGTTCAGTTTTTCAGACAAAAACTAAAAAAGATAAATCTTGTATGAAAAATTTATGATATTGACTGCAAAAATTCTTCAATATTAAGAGATAGTTAGGCATGTAAAACTCTCTGCGGAGGTAAAATACATCTACCATTTTGAAAATTAAGATTTATTTGCTATTATAAAATCGTTAATAAGGAGGAAACTTGTGAATATGGGACGAGATTCCAATGTAAATATTGTATTATATTTCATACAATAGATATTGGTAATGCCTTGGTCGGAAATGATTTTTTAAATGAAATTGAAAAAAGTGTTACTATGATGTTTGCGGGTTAAGACGCAATTGAGGATATTCACATCAAAGATGTCCTGCTTAAAAATTAAGTAGATTTATCTTCTTGAAAAGTGCCATAAATTAAATACCTTAAAATTCTGCTAACGCTTCCACGAAGTAAGATCGCGCCAGAGATATTAAAATTAAGACGTTAAGTAAAGGAACAAATATTTATAATAGTAATAAAAATGAGTTTGCTTATTAAGTTAAAGGATATTAATATCATTTCTACTTGAAATCTACAGTTCCTTCCTATCCCGCTGAGCTTAGCTTATATATAATATTATTATTTTTACATCAGTAAATTAGAAGAAGAAAGAGAGGTTGAGCAACTGAGGAACAAGCAGTTCTCATAGAAACACTTCTGTTGAGATAAACTCCATTAGGAGTCCATATTCTCCACATTCGGACATGGTAAAAAAAAAAATCAGTAAATTTTAATTTATAACATTTTTATTGCGATTTGGAAAAAGTAAATAAAAGGTTGAAAAATCTTACCTTCTATTAAGAATTAAATCTGTTGAAGATAAAAAAGGTTAATTTTGTAACACTCAAGTTTAGTTCATTAATTAATCTGACCGCTGAATGATTGCACACTTTAATTCAAACAAATTAGATGGATAAAGTGTTGGTTTTAAAGCCATTTATTATAAAATTTTATTTATCTTTCAGTGCACAAAATATTAATGTTTGTTTTGATATTTTGCATCAATAAAATAAAAAAAATAGATTTATATTGAGATATAGCAGTTTGAATATTTAATGTTTATTACAAAAATGTTTTAGGTATTAAAGTAAACATTTTTTAATTAAATTTGATATCTGCTGTAATAAGAATGCAAACAAAATTATAACTGAGGAGAAGTCTTCATGTACAATAAAAAGTCTTTCAAATTTATGGATCGATGTAAAAAAAAATGTCATTTTGGTTATTCTGCTGTAGAGACGTTAAAATATTTGACTACCCTATCAAACGTTTATTGTTTTAATGACGCCATTATTTTTAAATTGAACATTTATAATTGAAGATCTACTTTGCACAAAAAACAAGGATTTTTCTAAAAGCGTAAAAATATTTTAGTTTCCACGATGTATTAAAGTGAACATTTTTTTTAAATATTAACAAATATCATCGGTCGGTCCAACTGTCAGGTCATGGCATAGTGGTCAACGATAGTGACCACTAAACGGGCTTAAGAAAAGTCCCAATACGTGCAGCATTTTTAAAAATTCTTCCACTATTCCAATATTTTAGCCAAACTCTAGTCCTATCCATTCTAAAAAAATCATTTACTCTCTTCGGAAAAAGAGAGGTTGAACATATGAGTAACAAGTATTTCTCGTAGAAAAAAATGTGTTTAGACACCTCCATTAGGAAGCTATGTGGTTCATATTGCAATCAGACATGGTAAAAAAATGTTATTATCGACGGTTTTGTCATTAACGTTATGAAAATTTAATTGAATCAGTCTGAAGATGCTTTTCAAAGAAACAAAACACGTGATGAATTTTAAAGCACAATTAGTGTAATAACAGAATGAACAAAAATGAATGAACAGAATAACAGAACGGAGTGTAATAACAGAATGAACAGAAAAAAAAATATCGGGAAAACCAAAAGGACACTGAAGACCAGAGTATCAAAACAGATGACAGCCTTAAGATTGAAAAAAGACACGTCTACTTTTGCTAATCATTTAATTTTGGAAAGACACGTGTTCAATCAGGAACAAGTGATAAAAATGTTACATCCAAATACGGACGCCCATAAGCTCTTTTTCCAGGCAATTCTAGAAATAAACATAGTGCAATTGAACAGTCTTCCGATTTAAATGAAATATTAAAGATGCCTGGGTCGCCTTTATACCCTATATAAATATAATCATAAAACCTTTTCCGACAAAAAAAATAAATATAATATTCTTAAACTACTCACTACTTGAATCTGTGGGCATTCCCATGGGCTTATCCTTTTCGCCAGCAATGGCTTTAAACTCAGTGATGCATTTATTTCTTATATAAACACGAAACATTCATTTGTTAAGCGTCAGTTCAAGTTCATCCGTGCACTTGAACGCTTGAAGATGCCGAAAGGTGAAACCCGGGTCGTTAGTGACAAAATCTGTGTGAATGTACATAATTCGAACGATTCAAATTTAACAGAATTGTCAATTTTTTTTATGAATATTATTTGTATTAAAGAAATTTTGATATTATTTAATATAGGATGAACTTTGGGTAGTGAATAAATTAAACACATACTTAATAAGAGTGTCCCAATAAATTATACACATAATTTTGTTGTGTAGGAGATATAATGTTACATTATACGAAATACAGGAATGAAAAATATTGATTGTTTGGATGGGAGTAAAACTAAACGCTTAATGAAAAAATTGCAACGTTGTTTTAAATAAAAAAGCTAGTTTATGCTTTATAGTATATGGATAGGTTATCTTGTTACTACGAAAACTGTTCTGAGTGTGAAAAAATAAGCTAGAAAAATAGTTTGAACAATGATGGATTGCTAAAAACTAACATCGTGTTATTTAATGATAAATATATGCATTATAAGTCTGTTGTTGGCAGTTAAAGTAATATATTATCACCACTGTACTCTAATCTAGTGATATTCTAGGGTATCAATTATTTGACTGGAATAGCCGAGTTAGTCTATTTATTGTACTAGTTAGGCAAATACAGAATTTCTATCGGTTATATAAATAAATGATGATTTAAAGAAAGGAAATTTTCTTTTGATTTACATCTTAATTTTAGTCAGATCGGAGTAAATGCATCTTTATTTTTAATAAAACAATTATCTATGTAACATCAAATATCAAGACAAAGATTTTGTTATTAAAGTTTGAATCTTTCATTTGTTGTTTAATTATATCTATCAATTAGTTACTAACCAAATTCTGCCAGTTCAGTGAAAATATAATGATCTAATCATGACGGAAGTTGACCAAACAATAAAAATTTCAATCAATCAATTATTATTATTATGTTCCAAATACGTGTTTTAATTATTTTTTTCTTGACAACTTTACATCCTCTGTCTTCGATTACAGCTCCAATTTCTGAGTACAGGGTAACTAGTCTTACACATTTAGTATAAAGCAAGACTTTCTCAGTCCTTCTAAATTACATGGTAAATCAGTCATAGCGTGGTCTTAAATGGTGTCTTATAATATGTGGTGTACGAGAATTTATGTTCTTCCTGCTTCTTACGTGAAAATATAGGAAGCAAAATCGTCTCACATTACTGTGGTAAAGTAATGTCTACAGTAGCTGACAATTCACACTAATGTTTATAGTTAATATTATTTCACATTAAATTGTGAAATACGTTAAAACAGGATTTAACTAGTATGTTGAAATACTGTTACATTTATATGATTGTTTCTTAATTTTCGTAGTCATATAAAATGTATATTGTGAATTCCATAAGTAGTGATTTATTTAGTAATAGACAGCAGAAACTGGATTTACTTTTTTTATTATAAAACTGTGACTAAATTATGTAATAAAATATTTTCTGTATTTTTTTAACGATACTAATTATTATTTTAGTAAATTATCAGATTAAATGTTTCACAACATCTTAAAAATTTGTATTGAAAATATTTAATTTCATCAAAATATAAGAAGATTTTCTCGCAATAATGCAAAAAAAATAAAAAGCCTTTGCAATTATAAGCATTTACTTATAACATATATACCCAAATTTTACTTAACACATATCACCTAAAGCTCAAGACAGATTTCAGAAGTAAATAATTTGTTAAAATTTTGTATAATCTTTGATTTTTGTTTTTGTACATACGTTTAAGAAAAACTTGAGTCTAAAAAAGTTTTAAAGTTAAAACAATCGTTTACGTACTGATATTTGAATACAAATGAAAGTGATTTTATAAATATATATCAATCAATATAAGACAATCAAAAAATTCAAAAGGTTACTTGTAAAAGTAACATTCTTTAGTGCTAAATATTATTTGAATATTTTCCAGTTTCTGATCAAATCAATAATTTGTATAAATTGTCTTATTTTACTATCATTTTTTTGGGCAACAGATAGCTCTGCTTTAGTGATCAGATATTAAAACTATAAAGAAATTATATGATTATTTCTACGCATGTGTTTCTATTTCTATCAAATTCAGAATGGAAATTAACTCAGTCATATAGTACATTTTTTGTCACAGAAATAATTCTTCTCGTTTTATTTTATAGTCATTTCTTGCATTTTTTTAAATAAAATCCCCGTACGAGAGTAATTATGAAATATAATACATTTAAACCGCAGATAATAATGATTTTCACGAAAAGATTGTTTGGAATAGCTTAAGGAATAAGCTAAAACGAAAAAGATGAGAAATATTGGACCGCAAATACATCCAAGATTTAAATGAACGAAAATAAAACTACCAAAATCCTTTGATCCTTGACAAATCAGGGTCGGCGCTAGAGATTGTTGAAAAAATCGACTTGATACACAAAAAATAAATAATGATTCTGAAACAAACAAAAAGAGAATTTTCAGACGAAGGTGAAAGTAGATTTCATTTCCGATTGCGGCTGCCCATTTTATAGATTTGTCTTATCTATAACAGTCATTCACAACCAAAACCGCAACGCTATTAAGCTTAATCTTTTTTTTTTTTTGAAATTACACATTGATGTATTTTGCACAATATGGAAACGTGAGTCGTTTCAAAATATATTAATTTACTTTGAACTGATCAGTAAAATTTTTTTTTTTTTTGCAATAATGAATATGCAATCTAACGTGTATTTCAGATCTATATATTAATAGTCGATAAAATAATCACAAACCACAAATAATCACAATTCGCAAATAATCACAAATGTGTGCGTACTGATGTCTTCGGGTCTTTTATTCTTCTACGAAATATTTTTGTTAGCGTACTTGAAAATTAGTTAAATAAAATATATACTACGAAAAATGATTGTTAGCAAACTTGAACATTATTCCAAAAATTTAATAATTTACAATTTAAAAACTACAGGGCTGTCGATATATGCGCCGAGGTCGATTTATGCTACTATGAAAAATGTTTGTTAGCAAACTTGAACATTATTCCAAAGATTTAATAATTTACGAAATTTCTGCTACTACGAAAAATGGTTGTAAGCAAACTTAAACATTATTCCAAAAATTAAATAATTTACCAAATTTCTGCTACTACGAAAAATAGTTGTTAGCAAACTTAAACATTATTCCAAAAATTAAATAATTTACGAAATTTTTGCTACTACGAAAAATGGTTGTTAGCAAACTTAAACATTTTTCCAAAAATTCAATAATTTACGAAATTTCTGCTACTACGAAAAATGGTTGTTAGCAAACTTGAACATTATTCCAAAAATTGAGTAATTTATGAGGTCTATTTCTGCTATTACAAAAAATAATGGTTAGCAAACTTAAACATTATTCCGAAAATTCAATAAATTACGGAATTTCTTATACTACGAAAAATAGTTGTTAGCAAACTTAAACATTATTCCAAAAATTAAATAATTTAAATACTGCAGGGCAGGGCTATCGATATATGCCCCTAGATATATTTCTTTTACTATCAGAATTTCTGGTTTATTCAATAAATAGGTTTGTAATTTATTTTTCACGCCAGTAAATTTTCTGACTACTTAAAAATGCAACAAAAGTCCCCCCGTTGAGGTCAACGGGCTTACAGCTAGTATTCTTCAATGCCTGCTTTTATATGTAAGAAAAATATACAATTTGTTGGGCAGTTATAAGTTAAAAGAGTGTTATGATATTAATTAAATATTTTTAAGATGTGAATATGACGAAAAAGACTTATTCTTATTATTTTAATATGGAAAACATACATATAAACTAATAGCTGTGTAAAAAAAAAAATCAAAAAAAATATTAGATATTCGCTGCAGAAGCTTAAGTGTTTTATGCTCAATTTGGTGTTTTGAAATATTTTTCGTGTAATTAAAAGGCAAGATTTTTGAATTACGCGTTCATTTAAATCTTAAATTTTAATCTATTATAGTTTCTTATACCAATTTTCTGTCACTTGTTTCGATCACTTCATTGTTTTCGATCACTGACACACGTTTCTTTTCATTTGAGATATCACCGGAAAGTGATGTGTGTAGTAACTTCGTATTTTTTCAACTGCTATAAATCGTTTTTCTATCAACAAAGGTAATCATCCTCAAACGATTCTTTCTTTACCCCTGACTACATTACAATTTTCACGCATGAAAATTCCACAAATGACATATCGGCAAGCACTAATAAAGCTTCTAAGTTTACACTCAGGGGTGATATAAATCTTTATTTCGAGAAAATAAATACTTTTTTGTATTTTTTTAGAAATTAGACATAATAGTTACAAAGAAGAAAATTACATACAGATTTTTATGATGTTCAAATTCAATGTTCAAAGTTCAGATGTTCAAATTCAATTCAAATTAGTGAAACATGTGCCACACTTGTAGAGCAAAGTGTGTGCTAATTTAGTGAACCAATAAATTAAAAATTAAAACTTTTTTAATGATTTTAATACTATATGATAAAATAAAAATTGTGGAAAATAAGAAATATAAAACTTCACCTCAATAAAGATAAGACAAAACTTATGTATAATTTGATATATTTGGTACGAGGAACTGCTATTGATAAGTTAAACTACAGTATGTATAAGAAAAAATCTTTAAGATGAAAAGCCGTGGCCTACTCTGCGCCCATTTAAGCCACTGAAGCAAGAAAATTTAAAATGTTTTCATTAGAATGCTTCTTGATGCGAGCTTTTATTTTTTATTCTTTTTTTTGCATCCCCGAGAGATAAATATCCGAGCGGAAATCACAACAATCGCCTCAATGTGGCAAATTTAAATTTTAAAAGACCGCTTAGAAAAATAAAAAAAAGCTCTTTGTTAAAGAATCAGTTACTACTGTGTGGTTTGTTTAGCGAGATACATTTGTTGTCGATGTCTCTTTTTAATAACGTGAATATTTTTAGTAAAAAAAGCTTCATTTAAATTTTGAAAAACTGTTATTGACGACGCCATTTGTTTACCACAATGCTATTAATAGTACATATTTTTACACACATGTTTTCAAGTCTGTATTGAATGATAACGCGGTACAAACCATCATTCTCAGTTGGGCGGTCAAAGGCCCTGATTCTAGAGTGTATGGACTCTTTTATAATAATAACTCTATCGATTTTGGTACCCAAATTTATGTATTCTAAATTTTCGTCATGTATTCATCCTTTTAAACTCATCCTTCCTAATCGTGAAAATGAAAGAACGGAAATAAGCCTATATGTAATTATTTTTAACTCTAAAACTCTCTAACATCACCATTGAAAAACTGTTTTAAAAAAATATATATAAATATTATATAAAACTATTTATAAATTTTACGATGCTCACTCAACACGTAAAATTCCTAAGTATAGAAAATTTAATAATATCGTAAAGTTTGTACAGTAATGCTTTTAATTCTTGAAAAAATATACTTTTTTAAATTATTGATACAGTACCACTAGAAAATTTTAGAGAAGTTTCCTTAAAATATACAAATAAAAGACACCAAAGTATTATTTTTTCTAATGGTCTGTATCAATTGTAGTTTCATTTTCAATAAAGAAGTAATAAAAATGCTTGTTTGTGGAAAAAAGTTCAAATCTGATCTCGATTTATTTGATCTAGAAAAAACCATGAAATAACGATATGATTCTAGATTCAAATAATGCATACAAAATATTTAATATTTTTTTCGGTTGGAAAATAAATAAAAAAACGGGTTCTGTACCTGCGGAAAAACAAATTTAGTTTATATTAAAGCTGAAGTTTTATCAAATTGCCGCCGAATCTATCGACAGTTAGTTATATAGAAGAAACTTATTATTGAAGGATTAAAACAATAATTGAATATTATTTAAGCTGTTTTATTTGTCACATCTTTATTTTAATGACTGTTTATTTATGCCGCAAGTATATTTTCTATTTAATATAATTTAAATTTTAAAAATGACTTTACAATTCCTGAGTGAAGCAATTTAATATGAAAAATTCTTTAAACTGTTATCATTCCATTAAAAATTAAGAAGATAAATTGTTAAAATAGCAAAAATTTAATCAGTTTTATTTAATTTAATCTTGGAGCACGGCGTTTGCCGAAAATTCTCTCAGTGACAATTGAAAGCTTACAAAAACAACTATCGCTTTTCAGTCAAGAGCAGACGTTTTGATTTCATGGAAAAAGCCATTCTTTTTCAAAAACACCTGGCGGTAATTTTTTTATATTTGAAATGAAAATAATCAAAGTGTCTTTGTCGAAATTCTTCCATTGCTCGATTTTCGTATCACGGCGCATTCTCTTTTCACGAAAAAATACTCCGACGTAGCGAGAACACCCAGGATCACGATTTTAATTAAAAATCATAACGAGAAAGAGTGCTTTTTCCTCTGAAAAATGTGTTTTGCAATAATTGAACCCTTACCTCAATGGTTTTCATTATATTTTTTTCCAAGACTCGGAAGGCATTAATAGTAAAGCGTTAGCTTTCGATGATATTGATATATGGGTATTTTTTCAAGACTTTCGCGGAAATTGTTAGGTTTCTTCGGCCAAGGCAAGCCATAAAAAAATTGTTACATTATTATATGATTGATGTTTTGAAATAAAAGTGAGTTAGCTATACGCCCAATTTTTAAATCAACATAAGTAAAATAGTTGTTTTTATTATAAATTGAGCCTTTTCCACGGTATATAAATAACACGGATTCAGTTTACACGTTCTACTATTTGCGTACATGCTGTGGCTGTTTTTTTAGATAACGTTTATTACAATGATTTTTACATATGTGAAGAGGTTTGAGAAATAAAATATTATTTTCAACTGTTTTTAAAAAGCAAATGTTAAAAAAACGTAATATAAAAAGCAATATAATAAAATATATATTCCTTACAGCGATATTAAAAGATAACGATACAGAATACAGACCAGCAAGTCAGATGTTATTTTTTAAATTCTCCTTTTACCTTATGTAAATACATTATTATTTACAGTTTTCAAATAAAACGATATCAAATAAGTTACCAAATATTATAATTTAATCCATACTCAAATTTGGAGGATCACAGGAACAAAACAAAAATGCGTGTTTTGCTTTGTTTTGGCAATGCCAAAATCATACAAAAAGTTGTGTTTCATCCATAAGCCGTTTAAAAAATGCGGTTAGGTGTATCTACAATGAAACTTATTAAACTTATAACCATATTTAATAGGTATTTAAGCATTTTTATTTTTTTAATAAGCCCAATAAATCAAAATTTTATTTGACTTTAATTAGGTAAGTTTTTTGTTTCTTGTTTAAAACTGTATTGGTTATCAGTTTTAAATATTATTATGTATTTTTATGACGTTTTTATATTTCAATGAAAAAAATAAATTTGGAATTCAATGAAATTGAATTATAAGTATGTTACTCTACTTGGTGTTTAAGTGCATTACATACTTTTATTTGATACAAATAACACTATTAAAATGTGTATTTACTGAGCTTCATGGCACGTACAATACTATAACGCATTTAACTCATTCATTACTAAAATACCATTTGGTTCACTTAGCTTCTCTGGAGTTCAGTTATGATGTCACAAAGGTTTTAATATCTCTTAAAAAATCCTTTTGAAATCATATAGAATTATCAATTTTGTAAAATTTAATAAGAACTCTTAAAGGTATTAATATTTCTATCGATCTTTTTGATTCGTAAATTAATGAAAAGTAAATTTACAATTAAAATTAGGGAACAATAGTTTTGGTACATATTTTAATGGTGAGATCTTTGATCTAAAATCTTAAGGCAACACTTGTTATGTAAGTTTTATGCTTTACGCAAAAGACGTATACATTGTTAAAAGAAGTCTTTATTTTAAATTAAAACAAGATATCTGTCATTTTTTTAAAGGGAAAGGCTGTACATCTTAAATTATTCCATGAAAATAAATAAAGATGCTTAGAAGTCGAATTGCAGGTACTACCCAAAATGAAAGCTGTTATTGCCTACTATCGTTATATCGGTAGGCCGTCAAAGTCGGCCAGTTAGAAAATATTCCATTTCCTGCACTTTGAAATACGACAAAACAAATTTGCTGCCAAAAAATATTCCTTCTCTGAATTTTCGCGTAAAAAATGCCATTTTGAAATTTAATTAAAGTGAGCCACTAGAATTTTTTGATTCGACTTACCATCGACAATCTACCGTATTAACACTAGGACAGCGCTTTCTTATAAATATATTAAACCTATAATATACTAAACGGTATGACTATTAGATGAATATTTTTGATGTTTCTCAATAAAAATGCTATTTTTTTATATATTATACATTTTTTTATTTGACTAAACTGTAAGGGTTTGAAGAAAAAGCACTCAATATAATATGAATAAAAGCAAGATACTCCCACAAAACCGAAAGTTAAAAAAATGCATCCCGAAGTAGATAATTTTTCCATGTACATGTTTTCTTTAAACTATTTACTAAACGTCAGTTCAAGTTCATCCGTGCACTTGAACGCCTGAAGATGCCGAAAGGCGAAACCCGGGTCGTTAGTGACAAAATCTGTGAGAATGTACATAATTTGAACAATTCAAATTTAATTATAAATTACAATGAAAAAATCTAACCTGAATCATTCACAATAATTTAACGGATCAAAATATATGGAGTTAATTTATGTTTTAGTTAAATTTATTTTTTGAGAAGCTTAAGAATATACCGTAAAACTATTGTAAAATAGAACAATTTGTTGTGGAAGTCCATTGATATATTTTATAGAAACACGTTAACATGATTTTAGTATTATCCCTTAAGCAGAATTTATATACGCTGTTATGAATGGCCTTTTACGATTTTCTTTGTTTAACAGTCCCATCAATAAAAGATAACATTTCAATTACAGTATAACAAATCAATACGATAAATAATTATGGTTAGTAAAACATATCCCATTATGGTTTTTTACGACATAATTAAAACTTTATTTTCACTTTCAAGATCATAATTATGCTACAATGTGTCGTAAGAATACAGTAAAGGGCAAAACCTTGAATGAGACAAAGAGTAATAATAATGTCCCTTGTATTTGATGTCCTTGCCTTTGTTCAACAAAATACAATGAAATACTTATCAATATGAAAAGGACGAAATTACAGAGTTGAATCAACAGAAGTTTAGTATACGATAAAGATACAAATAGTATTATCAACGATTTTATTTTTCAGAAAGAATTAATAACTTATCAGCGATTAAAAATTGAGTAGGTAAACAGTTATAAAAACTTTCTTAAAAACGCATCTTGGAAAATATTTACAAACTAAGCTCTGATTTATAATTAGCATACCAATTGACAATAAATTCGGAAATCATTTATTTATATAAGTATTTCTGAAGCTTAAATGAACTACATGAACTCGTTTAAAACCTTTTCAGACGCAGAACTATTATTTACTCCGTTGCTCAACATATCATTTAAGAGAGAGTAAAGGATAAAGATAGAACAAAATCACTTTTGGTTGGCTAATCGATCTAGCTAAATTCGTTTTTATAGCCCGACTGTAAAAATATATTTTTTAAAATATTTGTCATTTCAAGTGTTTCTAAAATTTATTAGTGAAATAAATAAAATTGAATTTTAATAAATAGCAATTCTGAATGATTAATTTTTTTTTATTAAACAAAAGAGTCTCTATACGAGTAAATATACTATACTTCTCCCTAAAATTGAGTGCTTCATTTCACCGTATAGTTATCGTGTTGATTATAATAAACGTTCAAACGAAGTAATAACGTAGAAAAGTGTCTATAAATTATTTTTTCACAAGAAATAGAGAGAAATTAAATATCGCTTTATTCTTGATACGATACTGTAACGCATAATAAAGTGCACCTTTATAAACAGTGAGCTTAATTTAAATTTAATTTTGTCCCACTTGTGTTAAAATAATACAAAGGGGTTGCAGCAAATGGAATGAATCACATTAAACAGAGATGGTTCCCGTCTAAGGAAAATCTTTGTTGACTTAACCCAAATAGGTATAATTGGAGTTTTCAATAAGAATGGAAGCGGTCGCGTTTGGACAGGTGTATTGATAAACGTTGATTTAGCCTGATATTTAAAAATAATATTACATAATTAAAATTGAGCCGGGAAACTTAAACGCAAATATTACTAGTTAAAACGCAACAATAAAACAACACGGTTTGTATAATTTAGAAAACTATTTAGTATCATATTATGATAAAGTTATCCTGACTTTTATTAGACAAAGTATCGTTATAATAAACTAATTGTGTTTCATTTTATCTTCATATGTCTGTTATATAACTCTATCTATTTTATTTGACATGATAGAAATTCAACGTTTCTTAAATTCATATTCTGAGGATACGATTATCCATTGCTGCACGTTGAGAAATTCAGGTTCTTTCTGTGATTTTGCATTCATTATATACCCAGCATTACACATAGTATAAATAAATATGTTTTATAATATAATTTAAAATCAATTATTAAATTGTATTAATTGCAGAGTTTGATGAGTCAAAAATTTGATTGAATATTTTTTACAATTAGTGTGTTATTTCTTTACAGTTGTAAGCGGATTTATTTAATTATTCACTGAATAGCTTAAAACTGAGTGGTAAGAGTCACTATGTTAAGTGGATACCGGTTCAAATCACGAAGTAAACACAAAATATTATGTGAAAAGAATCTTATATTTGTAACAAAAAGTAACGTCAATATTACACGTTTAAATATGAATTTGGGAGACGAAAATTTAGTTTGAATTGAAAATGGGTGTATTATTGTAACCTTTGTGTTGAATTATTTGAAAGGCAGAGATTTTTCCTGAAGATAAAACCTTATCTTTGTTTATATTATACAAAGTTATACGCTTAATACTAGACAATATATTACAACATAGCTGTATAATATATATTAGCGTTAGGTGATTTATAACAATTATTGTAAAACGTAAGTAAATTTTACTGTAGCAGTATTGTGATGGCTTCTAAATAATTGTAGGAAGCTTTTGATTGTTAAGATACATGAAACGTGGTATATTGTTGAATAGATATCCCGCATCTGCCATGTAAAACCGTTGTGTTTTCATTATTTCTTTGAAACGTCGACTTGAAATCATTCACTGAAAACAAAGGTAAAAAATCAATATAAATTTTACTTTACCACAATTTTGTTAACCAGATTTTGCAAGGTGAAAAATTTCAAAAATGACACTTTAGACGTAATTTAAACTTAAAACCTAAGCTTTATCACAAGATAAAGCAAAACATCGTCATGTTATATTTTTATGGAAGAAATGATAAAAAAGTTTTTAAAATAGTAGAGGATTTTTTTTGTTAACCTTGAAGGCATATCACTATATGTTGTCAAAACACGTCACTCATTTTTTTTGTAAAATAACTTTTTTGTCGCGATCTCTTATATAATAAACAATTTTTTGTAGTTACACATATCTTTTTTTTCAACGAGGAACGCATTAATTAATTATTGCAATACCAAGCGTAAGTACAAATCTTTTTTTGCATTAATATTGTTTTTAGTCTCTCCTGTCAAATTTGAGATAAGTGTTCTTACAGTTTTGGCAACGATAATTTGATGAGAAATATTGTTTCGCTCAATCACATATATAAATATATATATGTTTTAACTTATTGTATATGTAATGTCTGCAAACGCAATCTCTCTCTATATGTATGCTAATTGTGTGAATCAAAAACATTTAAAAAGTGTAGAAAGGTAACAAAATTCTAGTTATTGTTTAATTTATATTAAGCATGTAACGAATGAAAATATTTTTTTTCTACATAACTATGTTCAAAAGAAAAACTAAACGAATACACGCTGCTATTGTTGGTGGTAGAATTCAGAATGTGATGATTTTCTCTTTCTTTCATCATTTAGACAGGATGTAGCTTATTATCTATTAATGTGTCTGCTGTCTGTGTTCTGTCTAGAATACAAAAACCACGAAGAATTTAAATAAACCATTAAAAAAGTGACAACTATGCTTTCGATAAAAAATTGGGAAGCCTGGTTTTTAGGAATATTTAATGAAAAATAGACTAAGGGTTCCAATCCCAGGATATCGTCCAATTTTGTGATCCTGAAATCGGGGTATTGTAACAGTACTAACCCCGAGATTTCGGGATCGAGATAATTTGAGAAAGTGTCGATGTCAATTTCCCCTGACAGTAAAAAACATAAACATGTTTCGAATACCATTTGATTAACTCAATTAAAGCTAACGTAAATATAAAACATATGATGCGAATTTATTGGTCAGGATTGAAAAACTTTTACTAAAAAAACAGTCTTTACAGACAGTTTTTGAAATATGTTCACCGAAATTAAATATGACTTGTTGTATTGCGTCACAAAGCTTATTTTTTCTTCGAAGCTAGACCCAAAAGGATTTTTATTATCGTTGTCATAGTTGTCTACTATTTTAAATCAGTGTAAAGATTAATTAAAATATAATAATTTGTGAATAGAAGATCTTATCAGAAGAAAATGTATAAGAATTGAAATTTAACTGAAAAAATACCCTTCCAATAAAACACGTAATGCTTTTTACTTTCTGTGAAAGTTTTAAAAATTTAATTAAGGTAGCAAAATAATAAACATTCATTGCATGGTATATAGATAAAATACAATACAAGATTGGTAGATTTTTTTTTTATGTGACATGAAACATTTCTGCATACTCACTTTGTTTTGATACTTGGTGCCTTTTTTATTTTCTGTATTGATTATTGTTTCCTTGAATTTGACTCGTTTAATGAGTCACGTAATTAACCGTGTAATGTCACGCAAATTTGTTGTATATACGTAGCTACTAGTGCCTCCAACCCCGGGATCCCGTGCAATTTCGTGATCCCGATAATTCCGGGATTTCGGGTGAAAATTTTGTAAAACCACATAAAAAAATATTTTTGCGCTTTGAAAGGATGGAGCTAAAAAAGGTTGTTCGACCTTATTTTCGAGATTATTTAAAAAAAAAACTCTCAATTCTGTTATTTTCCCAGTGATCAATCCCGAGATTCCGAAAACCCATAACGTTAAATAATTGTAAACCCCGAAATTCTCCAAGAATCTCAAACAATTGTGACACGGTTTTATGGTAATACCAAAATCCCGGAATCACAAAAAAGATCCGAGATTGGATATATTAGTAGCTTTTACATGCAATAATTGTAGAATCAATTGTGCTGATCCATCACAAGTCAGTTTTTAATACGAACAGAAAGCCGGTCACAGTGCTTGTTTGGATCTGATCTTATGGATTAACTTTACCAACAGAATATGAGTCAAGCTCGAGTACTGTCCATAAGATTTATGTCACATTACATGGTGCATTATGCTACACATTACGCACCCCTCGACCCGCCATTTGAGACATATGATATTATAAGTAATTGCGGTTTGTACTTTCCTCTTATCTCAACATTAGATGTTTACTATTTTGGTGCACAGATATCAAAAATCATTGCTGTTTTTTATTGTATTCAATAATAATTTTATAAAGAACTATAGATTATACAGTTTGAAATAAAAGTTGAACAAGAGTTGTTTTTTCATATACCATACATATAAATAGTCATATGTATTGGTTTGCTTAAAATTACTTTTGTTGAAGCTGACCGATAATTTGACGGGACTTTCGGACTAAAAAAATAAGTTTGAGTCTCACAATGAGTGTTTGTATTTGGTGGTTTTTAAATACATTATATTTATAAAATGTTATCAAATTTTATAACTTTGAGCAATTTTTAAGCCAAGGCTTACAAAAAGCAGTTCGTAAACAACTATTTCAATTCCAGTCAAATCCTCTAAAATGAGTGTGTAACACCCAATCATCGTTAAATACTTAATGCTAGAGAACTTTCTTAATTTTTTTATATATGGTTTAATTAAGAATGATGCACGGCTCAAAAGTTTTGAAAATAAAAATAACAGTATGTATGGTTTATATTTCGAAACGTTTCTTGAAATGCCGTCTACGTCGAGCTTTTAGAGCTTTTTATTGTGCACTCACTACCTGGGTAACAGTTGGCGCTGACGACTAACGTGTGACGTCGTCAAATGACCATTACGTGATTACGACACACGGTTCTACCAAAAAGCGCCGAAAAGATGGTATAATATATCATACAATATGGGAAAATTGAATTTTTGAATTGGTCCTTAAAGTCATATGTCAATAAAGCGTTCAGATGATATTCTAGATGCTCTCGAAATCGAATTTTTCAAAGCGCTTTGTGAAATGGTAGGTATATGACACATTATTTTTATAAAATAATTAATACACAAGCACGTGTACATTTATTTATTTATATTTACGGTAAGGCAGAAAAGCAATGTTTAAGAGACACAAGAAGAATGTTATATTGATAGCTAATATGGCATCACGATATCGTTAGAACTTGAATTCTTAATATGAATTTAAATTCTGACGATAGTTTCATAAAATGAAACTAAATTCATTGATTTCTAAAAAAGTACAACAAAGCTGTTCCAAGTAAACTTTAATTCTATTAATACTATTTTAATGACGATGAAGCCGTCACAAGAGTGCTTGCAATAGTGTTGACTGCAATGTTTGAGTAATTTATGAAGTTGAGAGAACTCGTGAAAAAATTATTGATAAGGTAATGAAAAGACATTAAAAATAATTAATAAAAACTAACTTACGGTAAATATAAACGTGAATAATCAAAACCATAGTGCAATAATTTTCCATATAGTGTTCTCTCTGCAGAGAAGTTTCCTATAGTGAATGCGACGGTACTCGGTATAGCGGTCCCCCCTGTAGCGTATTTTTTTTTACAAAACGCTAAATATTCAAAATCAAATTAGAATTTTAATTATTTTATTTTATTTTATAGGTGCATTAAAAAAATATATGTCAGTAGTTGTTGTCGCTTGACTTCGCTAGATGCATTCTGGGTAGGCGAAGCAAAAAGGTGAACGAGATTTTTTTTTGATTGGCTGATTTTGTTCGATTCATAAAATACAATAGCTACAACCTCACCTTAATTTTTGTATAGGCGCCTAGTCTTTTATAACGTTGTCTCAATCTCTAAGCTGAAAAGGGAGAGTCAAATTTACTATATAAATTAAACCATGTACAATTATAAAACAGCATGTAGTAAAACTAAAAAAAGTAACAATTATAAGAAAAATATTAAATCACTATAACAAAGTATTCTTATTAATCACAGCAGATTTTTAAAAAAAAATCCATGTCCGCTTCCGATGGGGAACATGTGGCTTCTTAAAAGAAGAATCTCAACGGATTTTTTTTCTATGCGAACTGGTTGCTATTCAGTTGCTCAACCTCTCTTCTTTTTCGAAAAGAGTAATAGGGATAAAAAAAAATGGGCAGAAAATAACTGGTGGTTAACAAATTGCTCTCGCTACGCCCTTCGGATCGGAATGGTGGGATGAAGTTTTTAGATATCACAAACACTCATGCTTACGAAGTCGATACATCTGTCAAAAAATGATGTTCATACTTAAAACACGTTACAGACAGCAAAATTATTTTGTAAATTCTACGTAAGCTGTTTCATATTAAGTTTTAGTTTGAATACAAAAAAAAAATGTACTGAATTTATTTCTTTAAAACTATTTATGTAAAACTATGCATTGCACATACAAAAAAATTCACTCATTAAGCACCAACACAAGATAAAAACTGAAAAAATATCTTGCTCGCACATATGAGTATCTAACTAAAACATCTTTAATTTTTTTTATGTGGAAATACTTGTACCAATGATGTATTACAAAAATAGCTCAAGAATTTTAAATGTTTAAATAAAGTATTCAATTTATTTTGTATTGTAAAAATTTTAAGAACTTTAGCATTGTAGATATAAAGACCAAAATCAATTAAAAATAAAATATTGCAACTGTGAATCTTTGGAAGAATTTTTTTCTATTCATAATGATTGAATACTGTTTTTTTACATCAACAATTTAAAAAAAAAATATCAAAACTGGCTTTGCTAATCGTAAGCATTTTAAGGCCAAAAATAAGTATCAGATTATTTTTTGAAATCTAACTTTGAATTGTGTGTCCCAAAACTAAAAAAATATAAAATAATTTGTCTCTTATTGAAAAATGCTGTCTTTAATTCGACTGCTGCTTTAACACGCCCGAAATATGAATACAATTCACACATCGAATTTTTTGTCCCATCTACCTACGTATTTTTCAACATGCATTAATATATGAAGAGTATATATAAAGTTTTGTTTGAGATTGTAAAATATAGTTAACATTTCGTTTGTTTTAAATGAATTTAGTAGCTATGGCGTATCTTTCATTTCAAACGAATGCGACTAAAAGTCATTGTTTTGCTTGCGCAGAGCTGCAAATATGCCAAGTCATATTTGCTCTCTCGTGCGCTACTAGTCGATTTAAGAAAACGTTTTCTTTGCTCAAACATAAAGCTTGAATATTCATGTGGAACGTAGAAACGTAGAATAAATTGACTGTTTGAAACTTTTTAGTGCTTTCAATTGTTATGCAATGGCGTCAAATATAAGTAAACTAGTGCTGGAGGAACAGTTTTGAATACATCAAATGTAATTCCGAAGCTTAAACGGTTTTAAAAGAATTGGGTCACCGTTATTTCATTTGTCGAATCCGTGTTGCAGTGGTCAACAAAGTTGGTTTCTGTGCCGGTTTTCACGGGTTCAAACAACATTTTTTTAATCAATTTGTCGATTTCTGATCGAAAACATAGGTTTTCATAATGTTTAAAAATTCCCTCTCATCCTTAAAATCCCAAAATAGTGGGAGATATCGAGAGCGATTAGCTCACTACTCGTATTGTCCTAACCCTTTCTTTTATACCGTTACTTCTTAAAAAAATATAGAAAAGTTGAACAACTGAGTAACAAACAATTATATTAGAAAAAATACTGTTGATGTACCTCCATTAAAAGCCACACGCCTCCCATTGGAAGCGGGAATGGATTAAATAAAAAAATGATTCATTTATCTCATAACTTTACATACTACTGTCTAGTTTTAGGATGGCGATAAAACTGATGTTTTTATATAGTTTGTTAAACAATGTTTAATGAGTATTAAAAAAAATTTCACAATCTGTTACTTTGACTGGCAAAACTTGTTTGTAAAATATGGAAACGAACACCGTATCTTATAATAATGAGTATAATATATGTAAATGATCCTAACCCTAATAATCAAATTAATGTTTTAAACAAGAAAGTCATAAGCACACAGATTTACCGTCATCTATCAGATACGACAGGTCGGCTTTAGTGGTGAGAACATTTAAACTTTGTTTATTTAACAAAAATCCTTACTCATAAATCGTGATATAAAAACATCAAATTATTACTTTGAGCTGACTATATGAGAATAATTTAATTTTAAACCAAATTTTTAATATACACTAGTATAGTAAAATTTTGGTATAATAGAACACGATACAACAAAATTCAAGCATCCAAAATCATAGTACTAAAAAAAAACTTTGCGTATGATGATAAATAAGTACGACGAGAACACACAGCGACGAAAGCTTTTACGTGTGCTGGCCGATAATTTGACGTGCGCTATGTCACGTCTCAATTTTTCAGTTTTTAAAACACATACCATTTTAAATTCATTAATTCATACACCACAAACCTAATAATGTATTTTTTTTTAATCAATAAAATAGTGAATTTATAAAATCTACTTTATTCAATAACGAGCTAAAAGCTTTAATGGATACCCTGTTACTAATATTGGTCCATCATATCGAGTTTTCTCTGTATTATGTAAAAAAATTATCGAGTTTTTTTTTTTTAATTTTAATACATTATTTTTATAGAAAACATTTTTTTATCACAATGAACTTTGTATTGGAAATTATATGTGTAATTAAAATATGGGTATTCGTTATTTATTAAATAAATATTATAACACTAAAATAATCAAGGAAGGAGTAAGCATCTTGCCAGAAAAATATATCTTATTGATCTTTTATAAACTGTTCTGTAATGTAATTTCAGTAGTTGTTTCATACATTATCCACAAATAATATGAAGTTTGACAAGACTAATGAAAACATTAAATTACATATCAATAAAAGACAAATTGATTCCTTAAATAAATGTGCTTAAATCATCTTTTTTTAAACGTTCAAAAATAATAATTCATAAGTCATACATTTATTGAGGATCATTTTTACAGAATTTTATCACTAAAGACTTTTTTTTTCACTTTATGTAAATCGAATGAATTTCAAGTCTTTCGAATCTACTAAGTGTAGACTTAAGTTATTGAGTATTACAGCTTTTAAATACAAATTCAGATATCCAAATATTTCAAGCAACCGCGAGAAAATATATTCATGAAAAGAGATTTTTTTTATCCTTAATGCAAAAAAATGATCGAAAAATATACAATTAGAAAAAAAGCATGTTATTTGGTTTGGGAACGATATACGAAGATTGATTATATTTTCTTTGCCAGCAATTAATATGTATTACGGAAAGTCAATTGATAAAACTTGTTTTGCTTTGTTCATCTGAAATATCAATACAGGAGCAACGGGAAATTAATGGTTTGTCATTTATGAGAAATAGATGACCATTTCTATGAGAAATTGTTATTAAATTACAATTCCCGAAATCCGAATAATACAAAAACAAATCATGTAACATTGGTGAAAAACGAAAATTTTTCGAATAATTGTTATTAATTGAAAATGTTCAACATAATTCATTTAAAAATCTATGATTTGACAATATTTGATGGGTTTGCTTTTGCTTAATTTCGTAGAAATTCATTTAAAGTATATAATAAATAGCATTTTAAGAAAATTACAATGCACTCCTACAACATATAATTCAGAGTTATGAGCATTCGTGTCTTCTTTGTTACTTTGGTACTGAAGTATATATATCAGATTGTCAATTTTTTTACCCATGTCCGCTCCCAATGTGGAGCATATGTCCTCCTAATAGAGATATCTAAACAGAAGTTTTTCTACGAGGTCTGTTTGTTACTCGGTCGCTCAGTTATCATAACTACACGTATACTCTGATTATGACGATAAAAATATACTTTGTTAATGCATATATTATAAAATCTACTTACTAGGTATTGTGACACGATTTCTCATCTTATTCTTAGCTTATACTTCATCACATAATGTATGGAACGGTAGACGTGGATTGAGAACTAAACAATAACAGCATTAATTACAATATTAATTGATTGTTTTTGAAAGAAAAATATCATTAAAAATAAATTTGGTAGTAGAGAGAAATCTGCTCTTTTTTATATGTACGTATAATGTATATACTAATAATTGAATACGATTAAAATGTTTTTTTTTGTGTTTCAATAACTGTAAGCTATTCATTTTCAACTATTTACTATTTAATGGATTGAGTTTTTTGATTATGAATTGTTTTTTTTTAAATTTAATCTACGTTTAATTTTTTTATTACTCTGATAAAACATTCATGACATACTTACGTAAAAAATATAAAATATGCGTTTATTAAGCTTATTTTTTAATTTAAAACCTCCCAATATATTTTTTTATATTAAAGGTGTTACATTAAAGCATGCTAAGTTTTTTCTCTCGCTTATGCGAAAGACTGTTTGCGTAATTATTATTGTTACATCAAACCACAAATAAATATCATAGTAACATAATATGTCGTGTATGCTAGGAAAAAGCGTGTGAGCGTAAAACATATCTGCAATCAATCTTCATTTCAATGAGAGGTTGGTGAAGCTTCGCGATTCATTTTAATATTCACAAAAACCCTTGGATAATGCTATTCTTATTTAGGGATACGGTACAACCATGATTGATTGGGTCGTATAATTCATAATATATGGGCACAAAAACTACGCTTATTTGAATGCGCAAAACATGTTTTGTGGAAATGAATATAAATCTGAGGCAACATAACGATTTTATTACTCATGTTTTATTTAATACTATCGTACTAATTTCTTCATGAATTATCTTCAAGTTTTTGTGACGATATGTATGAGAAAATGATAAATTGCTCTGATACAGCTAAAAGACTTGCGCATCAATAAAACAAGAATTTTTGTCTGAAAGACAAGACGTGTGAAATATGAGATTTATTCATATTTTCACACATATTAAGACATTATTGCAACAAAAAAACAATCGACGAAAACATATTTTTGAGCTATGAATGTCATTAGTACTGTTATTTTGCGTAATTTTGACAGTTTGGTGACTTGTTTTCTGATAGAATGTCAATCTTTAAGTAGATTGAACTTATGGTTGTTGATCGCGTTTGGTTATGTTTCTTTCGAAACAAAATGGCATCGAATAGTTTGAAAGCTGTCAGAAACGGTTTATGCATTTTAATCTCTGACTGCATGCTCACTACTCGAGCCAAAACATCATACCAACCCCAGAGTGGTGAAATTTGTATTTAACGACAATTTTACCAACTAAACGTCAAATGACAAACTGACAGGTAAACGTAAAACTTCTCTAACAATCGAAACGAAAACTCCATTTGGACTATTTAGCTGTTATAAATGTACAAATGCGAAAATATTCGCAACGACACATGATATGGTTTTAGAGTAAGAATTTGGATAAGAGAAACAAAAAAATATTGACAAAAAAAATCTTATATTGTCTTTGAGTTCTATTCACTGGAATAAAATCAGCATCTTTTTTTTCAGAGTTTTGGTTCACGTCGATCGTTCTAATGTTCGCTGTTTTTTTTGTCCGCGTTTGTCCATGTACGGTTTTTCCCGTCTGATTGTATTCTGTCCGGTTTTGTTCGTGTGCGGTTTCTTTCCATCCACTTTTTTCCAGGCTGGTTTAATCCCAGAACCAAATATATCATCCGTTTTCCGAGTAAACCTATAATGGTTGTCGTGCTTAGCAAATTAAAAAAAATATATTTTTTTACTCAACCAGTCGAATAACAAAACAATACTCAGATTATATTATACTTGTTAGTTGTATGGCAAGAATTGTTTAAAAACTGACAGAATAAAATATAATGCTATTTCCAATATATGCTACCTACTATACATTCAGTACCTGTAGTGGTACAAATTTACACTATTCAATAATTGATTCCTAATACTATTCAATAATTGATAAACAAAGATGATTTGTACATATAACTAATTGTTCGCCATTTAATCAAACTAATGTCTTGATCACATGCTGATTATATATATACTTTTTTTGGTAAAATTGTTACATAAAAAAATATTATGTTTTCAACATATTATTTATTAAGAAAATAACTATAAGAGATTAATCTTTCATAATAAAAACTATTCTCAATTGTTGTAAACAGCTTCGCAAGGTTTTCTAATGATTTTTTTTGGTTTTATTGATAACGCTGTAAAAGGAATCCATATGAGGGCCAATATATTTTAAAAAATCGCCAATGAATGATTGGGGTTTCAATTTTGCCGAATCCGTTTCGCCTTTTTAAAGCCATTCAAACGCAATTCACGTTAAAATCAATTAACGTTTGATGTTGAAGTTAATTGAATTTTGCTTTCGAATTTTGGAAACGCTTAAGCGTATGCAAAACTGAAGCATAAATTTTGAACGGAAATAGCGACAAAGTTGTCATGAAGCACTTTTAATTTATACCGTTGTTTCCGGTCAAAGTTTTCAGACTCTGGTAAACAGAGACGGTTATGATTTATTTGGATGGAATCAAAAAAATGAACTACCTGAAAACACAAGATGATGGTTTTATTAATACTCATTCATTTTAACAACTAAAAAAAAAGTTAATATTCATCTTGGTTCTATAATAAGTTAAGGTAAAAAGTGATCGTTTTCAAAGAACCAATTGTTTAATGATATTGGTATTTAGCATTTTATAAAAACATAAAAAAAGTAATTCAAATTTTCCTATAAATGTTTCCGTCAATAATTGACAGTTTAAAGTGCTTTAAACAACCACACAGATTTAGAATAAAGCATTAGTGAATCGTTTACATGTTATGTAATTTTTTATGTTAACCTGAACTTCAGCATGTGAATGTGTCCAACTGGGATTAACCGGGGAGCTTTATTTTGCCATCGAGTAAGACAACACAAAATATTTTGAGAAATAAAGATAATGTTTAGGAAGAAAGCAAGAAACAATCAATAAAGTATTAAAAAATAAAATAAAAAAATATTACCAAGCAATTCATGTATAGCCAAGAAACCAGTGTGTTAATACATCATAAAGTATCAAAAAGATCTGAAGAACAGCGGTGTTTTGTGATATTTAATATTCCTGAATCATATTTAATTTCCATGTCATATAATAAAAGACTCTTACAACGAAACTTATGCAAAAATGCGATGAAATTAAAGTGAAAAGACAAAATATTACATGGATGACTAAAAATGTTTTTATATATCGGGAATGAGTCGAAAAGTCACAATATTCTTGCGATAGATACTGCGTTTGCTTGGCGGATAGAAAGCTTTTTGATTGAAAAGGGGAGTTAAAAGGTGATAGTTTGAAACAATCAATTAATTTCTCATATAGTACAGACATTCAATTCAGGCAACACATAATATTTAATTGTTGCTTTATGTCTAGTCTAGTGAATCTAGTCTTTGGGTGCAGCATACAATTTCTGATCATCACAATAACTCATGTATTTGATTACAACAATTAATTGTTTTTTTGAGAAAAAAATAATCAATATCAGCTTTTAAAGTTAATGAAATGTAGTTGTCGTTAAAATAACGATGAAGCAACTATTTTTTCAACACATTTCTTAGAAAAAAAAACCCGCCTTACATGATTTTTTGTTTTGTAGGTTATGGTATAATTGAGGAGCAAACATTCAAAAAGTGTTTTGTCACAAATTTTGAAAAATGGCGTTTTATATCAATTCTGATAGCCCATAATAAAACCTACGAATGGAAATCAAAATTAGTGTTCAAAAAGGTTTTTTTTCATATTAAAATGAAATCATAAAGTTGACACATTCATACAAACCGTCACTTTTGCAACATTTAAATCATCATTTTCTAAGCTTTGTATTTGTGTGACAAAACACTTTTTGAATGTTTGCTCCTCAATTAGACTCCAACTGGATAGCATCGCTGAAGTACAGATTGTAATAATTGATTTATGTCTTTGAATCTCACGAAAATTTCTGCCGCTTACCCAGGAGTCCGTTATTCAAATCGAAAACCTTTAATATGTAAAAGTAAAATTTTTTAATGCATAAAATAACTTCGACAGCTTACGAAATTATGTCACAACTTTGTATGAAAGCGTAGTGAAGCATCAAATATGCAAATAGAGCAGGCGACATTTATACATATTTAATGTGAACGGACACTGTATAGCAAAGTTGCTGGACGCCCGACGACGGTTGAGCAAATCAATTTAATGCATCACTTGAATACTTCAAAAGAGCGTGTCAACTGGGAGAAATAATGCGCCACAATTTAAAGTGAGAGCAGAGCGTCTTCTTCGAGGGAGAACTAATGGCGTTTGTTTCGTTCTGAAATCTAAAAAAGTTTCACCAACAATCAAACAGTTGCATTTAAATGTATTGTACTAAATAATTTATCTGGATTTGAAAATGAAAAAGTGTAACAAGTTAGTGTCATTAATACTTTAACACGATTAACGAAACTTCATTTGAATTGATTTTTTATTTTTAAAACTATAAATACTAATGTAGTGTCTGTTTCTAATGTTTTTGTTCGGTAATGCTCCGAGTGGTCAACGTTGTTGGCTTCGGCTACGGAGGGCCCGGGTTCAAATTCCGGTACGGACAGTTTTATAAATTGATTTTTCAATCGATTTATGAATTTCTGTTAAGAGGCATGGATGTTTGTGATGTCTTTAATTCCCCCCTCTCACCCATCCTATCCTATGAACGGGGCGTATCGAGAGCGATTAGCTTACCACTAATCCTGTCTTAGCCCTATCCTTCTATCCCTACTCTCTTTGGAAAAAGAGAGGTTGAGCAACTGAGTAACAAACAGTTCTCGTAGAAACACTTCTGTTGAAATAAACTCCATTAGGAGTCCATATGCTCCACATTGGGAGCGGACATGGTTTAAAAAAAATGCTCCTGAACTTGTTTAAAAACTCAAGATCAATTGAAGAAAGAATACCATTTTCACTGTTCAAATTTATACATTTTGCATGTTATCTGAAAGACACAAATTAATGACAAATGCAGTCTCAAAAATAACATTAATAATTTAAAATTAAAGGATTTTCGAAAATCACTTATGGTATTGACTTGTCTATTTTTAGTGGAAAAGTATGTTATTATTAAAATTAAATCAGAATTTTTTCACTATTATTTTCACATTTTTTAATGATCATTTTATACAGTTGAATATAATATGCTGAGAAAAAGATTGTTGATAATATAATAATTACTTATATTTTCGTTTCGTGTACTACGGAATGATATTTATTTATATAATACTATTATTTGTTTTTGTTATAATGAGCAGACCAATTAGTTTTTTTATTTTTAAAAATACCACTAAAACGCTTATCTCCGTAAACAAATATTTAAAATTTATTGCATCGATAAGAACAGCGATTTGGAATTCCGAACAAAAAAACCACACCTGTTTAAAAGAACATAAGTAATGCAAGGGGAGTACCCACACAAACGAGTCGGGGGTAGATATAGGTACATAGGCACCCCTATAATGTCGTGTCACAGGTAAAAGCACCCCACCTGTTGTTTAAATCTATGTCTGGGAACACTTTTGATACAATGTTTTCCAACATTTTTTTTAAGCAGTCCAATTTTCAGTTAAGATATTTCTTGTACAAAATGTTACTAAAAATGGTACTTATTTTTGAACGAATATAATTTTTGAAATATGGTAACTTTAATAATTTGATAACCGATCAATTTTGAAAAGAGAACAAAGGTGAATAATTTCAAAAATACATAAATATTTAATTATAATTATTAGATTAAATCAGTGTATATTTTATTTATACTAAATTAAATATGCAATCAAACTAAGCATATTATCCTACTTAACGATGAGAAAAAGCAATATATCTATAGAAATAATAAAGTATAAAATACAAAAACGTTTTCGGTTACTAACATAAAGAGCCGGTTACTATTTGCCGCCTGTATGGTCGAGTGGTTAACGTCGTTGGCTTCGGTTACGAAGGCCACGGGTTCAAATCCCGGTATGGGCAGTTTTATAAATTGATTTTCCAATCGATTTATGTATTTCTGTTCGAAGGCATTGATGTATGTGATGTCTCGAATTCCTCCCTCCCACCCATCCTACCCTATGAACGGGCGTATCGAGAGTGATTAACTTACCACTATTCCTGTCCTAGCTCTATCCTTTTCTCCCTACTCTCTTTGGAAAAAGAGAGGTTGAGCAACTGAGTAACAAGAAGTTCTCGTAGAAACACTTCTGTTGAGATAAACTTCATTAGGAGTCCATATGCTCTACATTGGGAGCGGACATGGTTTAAAAAAAACAACATAAAGAGTGGACATACAAGTTATCGCTTTATGGCAAGGCGCCTCATATAATTTGTGTTTTATTAAATCTGATATTATTCCAATATTATTGATAATTATTACCAATTAGTTCAAGAAGTTGATAATTCTTATTGCACTCAAATAATTTGATTTTCGTCAAAGTCGAAAATACTGTATATTATATAATACAACTTAAAACGTAGAAACTCTGCTCTGGTTTGAAATAATTTATAGTTGCTACAGATTACGTCGGGGAGAAAAGCAGCTTTCTTTTTGTACCCACGGACGAGTTAGAGAGAAGAGAAAAGCGCAATGTCGCTGTGAGCTTTTCAGGTGTGAGTACCTACATATAAAATTACTTTGCGCAGATTTTGCTCTGACCATAAAAGAGATTTTTCATTGGCTTATTTTCGTTTGAAATAGTAGGGAATGAATGCTTTACTTCGGTGGCCTATTTTATTAGTTTGCTTTTTTAATGAATTCATTTGACGAATTTCTTTCCAACAGTATCACAATAAAAAGCGTTTTATTTGAATTCTTTGATAAGTTTAATAAAAAAAAAAAAATATATTTGTACGTGTTAAAAACAAATCTGAAATAAAACACTTTACAAAAATCTAGAAAATAATTTGCTTCTAAATTGGTGTATCATTCATATTTTAGGGTAAATACCAACAATGATTAAAAAAAAAACAATGGTTGTAGCATACGTATGTTTTACCTATATATGCATGTTGATTTTCCACTACTACCCGTTGTGTAACATTATACAGTCAACGTTAAATAGTTGTCTTCCAAAACGCTACATCGACAGAAAAAAGAGTACCCGTCACATTCAAGACCTGAGCAATGAGACACAGGACTGATTTTAAACGTGCCTTGTTTTTATATTTTTTTTCTGTAATCTCCATGATGTAGATTTTTTAAAATTAAATAAATCACTTTTATTTCGTAATTATTACACATTATTATTGAAAATAAAAATATGTATATGTTAATCAACCTTTACGATTAAAAATAATCGATTGATCATTTTTAAAGGTTTTTCAATGTTCTATCAATATGACTTTAAATGATAGTATTTTAAAACTTCAATTTAAAAGCACTTATCGTTTAAAAGTGAACACCAAACAATACATAAAAAGTAAAAAGCCGATTTTAGTGGTCCCTTATAAAGTGAGCAAAGCTTTTAAGTATATGAAAGGTTATCAGTAAAAAAAATCCAGACAGTCGGTGTCCGGTGCAAAAAGAGCTCACCAGAGCAAATACGGGTTTTTTTATAAGTGCAAGTAAAACCCGGTATTTTCACTTATTAAATGAGTGCCAGAGATCAGTGGCGTCACTAGCATCGCTGCACCACACAGCGTAAATGCACCCCGTTCTGCCTGTTGCATTTACTTTGTTAAGGGAGGAATACTGTTCGCTACCACTTGTAATATTGCCAACTTTATAGTTTGCTTGTCGCAACGTGTTCGAAAAATTACGTCGTGTAATTATCGATGTCTGGTTCTTCAGTGTAATGAATTTTTATTTGTGTACATTTAACGAATTGAAAACTTTTTGTGGACTATTTAAAATTTTACAATTATGCTTTTTCGTTTCGTTCGTTTTGATTTACTACAGAATGCGACAAGTAATGATCAAATCGGTCTTTTTAATTCAACATGGGTGTTGCTATTTAATGAAGTTATCATGTGGTAAACATTCGCTTGTGTTTTATAACGAATAAATTCAAATTGGATTTGAGAAATGGCATTTTTTTTAAAGAAAAGAATGACGAAATAGCCGTAAAATATTTATATAAAAACTGAATCATGAAATTCTTCCTACAAAAATATTTATATTCAAAAGGTTTTTGTAGTTATTATTCAGATGATAAGATTCTATGTAAAAAAAATGTTTGTTTTAACATAAACGCAACGGAAATGACAGCATTTTTTTTTAAATTGTAAGTCATTCGTTTGAATTTAATTAAAATACTGAATTTGGACAAAATATATTGACCGCCCAATAATATATATTCGAAGAAAAAAATGTAAATAAAGAAAATCAATCCTTCTTTCATCTTTCTGCGTGTATTTTCTCGTTATTCTCTTACAAAAAAAAACAAATACACGACAAAAATATAATCGCTATCTCCACGACAAAAGAAATAATTAATTTCGTCGAAAAAACAAGATGCTCGAAGATTACTTGGAATTTTTCAAAAGAACATTGGCGTGATAAGAAATTACAAACAGAAATCATTATAAAATTTTCATGCCTTGTCCAAAAAACAAGGAAATGCTTTCTCGAAAATTCCGTTTCATTTCTGTATTCGTTCGGTCTCACATCGCCAGGTTAGAAACTGCCAGATTTAAAAAATGGCCCGTTTTTATATAAAAAAATGAGCTTCGTTGTTGTGCGGGAAATAAAACTGTTTTTTTTTCTCTGGAACAAAATCTGTATAACAGTGTCAGCTTGGTAAAAGTTTTTGAAAGTTTCGCAACTCCATTTGTGATGAATCATTTTTATTGCATAAGTTGTAACGGCGAATTATAAAAAAAAATATATGGTGCTGTATATTATGTTTTAAAATGTGATAAAAAAATATGCTACGAATTGGTGGAGTTTCGTAAGGTCACGTTGACATTGTAAAAAATAGTGCTCTTATATTTTGTTTTAGCTAACAATTATATTGTTGACGAATATAAGCCGTTAAGCTCTTCAAAAACTATAAATCTTCAATTGATGTAGTCTTCTTCTTCCTTTACATTAATATTGTCAACTATATAGAAACCGGTATAAACTATACGTTTACTGTAAATTATTTTTTATGGATGGCACGCTTCTTTTTAATATGAAATTAAGAATGATTTATTTTACCTTATTTAATTTTTAAGGTGAAAATTAAGAATTGCAATAATTCATATAAAACTCTGGTTTGAAAAAATAGTATCAATACCACCAGTATTACAAAAATGCAGGAAAATACGACCAATTAGAATCGTAATACCAGCCAAGTAAGTACAATCATAAAAAAAATATCACCAACAACTTACGAGTTCTTAAAATAAACTGTAAATTGGATGGGTTGCACCGCTTAGAAAAATAACGAGGAATAAAACTGTGTTAACAAAGTGAACTCTTAAATAAAATGCGTATATTGAAATGATTTTAATAAATACAATTGTTTTAAAAAATAATATTTCTATATCAAAACGATGATGTTGATGTAGAATATTAATGTAAATGACTTGCATTTGTGTAAAATATATCTATAACTTTTGAAGCATTTTATGAATTTAGAATTTTCTTGTCCGAAACTAGTTTAATACATTTTTAATCGACTATGTTCAAAGATAATACAGAAAAATAAGACATCGTTTGTTTTATCACCACTTTCTTTAGCGTACGTTTTAAAAAAATATGCCTTTTAATTATATTATGTTCAAAATTAATGTATACACACATTGAATTCCTTTTTGTACACAATATTGTAATCGCAAAAAAAAGAAAACGGATTTCATCAACCAGAGTTCCATGACCTATGAGTCGCGGCTGCAAATTGATTTAATTGAAATATTATTATTTCGTGGGTTACGAATTATCAAAAAAAAATTAAGGTTCTTAAGATGATATTATTTATATTCCAAATATTTTATAAACAAAGTGCGTACTTGCAGTTACAGGAAATACTTTTACAAATTATCAACGTCAAAGTATTCATTAATATCATATAATTTTGTTATGAAGACTGTATATCTTAAATTTAATTTTATATTGTGTATTTTACTGTTGTTATAAAAAAAAGCAAAAATTGATACGTTAAGGCAGTGGTTTCCAACCCATATGTTACTGCGCCTCCCTTTGAAGAAAGCAATATCTTCGCGTCTCCCCATACTTGATTTCATATAGTAATAAAGACACGTTTTAAAGAGTAAATACATATTTTGGACTGTTCGCGCCTCCTTTTGCAATAGTCCACGCCTCCCCATGGAGACGCGCATCTCAGGTGGAAATCGCTGCGTTAAGGAACGCTGGCCCAGATCAACGGTGATAAAAAAAAATTACCATATTAAATACGATATTAAATTTTCTAATGCAATAAACTCTATCTAGAAAACTGACATAGCTTAAACAATTTAATCATGTAAAACATATATTCAGAAGATATTACCAGAAAATAAATAATGTATTACTTGACAATGTAAAATAAGCCTATCAATTAATTGGTCCGTTAATAATTTGTACAGCGACTGCATAGCTGGCACGCATATCCGCCTTCGGGTTGGTCTGGTTGCTTGATGATTCCCAGACTCACAGTGCGGAAACCGTAACAACCAAGAGGCGTGGTAGTTACACTTACGTTCCCGCAGTGTAACCACGTGCACTGGCGCCGGAATGTCGGTCGCAGAGAAACTAGAGTGCTTTGTATAAACATAATATCTACTCATTCACCAGGGTAAACTAATTGGAATTTACATTAGAATGATATACATATATATATATGTTTATAATGAGTCACTCCTTGGCATTTTCCGCACGGTGCTTAACGTCCATGCGGAGGCTTTCACGCACAAATGAAAAACAAATGTATATTTTAAGTGTCTAAAACCGTCTTTGACCTTGGAACAAAATTAAAATACATTGCTTACGCTAAGCTTATAACTTTCTTGTTCATTAAAAATAAAATAAAAGCCTTATTAATAATTAAATAAACAATCACGTTTTTTTTTAAAATTTAAATGTGTGAACTGTCAATTACTAGTGAGAAGTCAATATATTTTTTAAATTAAACCATTTATTTTTGGATTTAAATATGTTTATAGCCAATTTAAGCGATTAGCTTTACAATAATGAGAAAAGATGGTAAACAATTTAAGTATCCCCGACTTAATTTTTGCAACGTTGAAGGGTCAAACGCCACAAAATCAAAAAAGATTTCCTTCGACCGCAATTAAAATAAACGGCCCCATATCCAACCGTTTTGTGTATTAAGCTCCAATGTAAGCTCTAACTTCAGTGTACGTGAGAAGCTTTTGCAGCTTCTAGTTTGTATGTCCTGTGACTAAATCGGACATATGTCTGGCGGACTTAGTAACTAACTGACGTGCGGTTTTGACCGGTACCTCATTTGGATTCACCACGCCGGATATTGTAATGTAAAATTAAATTTATTGCACGTGTATTTGAACAGATTAAAATATTCAGGTCTGCAAGGTATGCGATAATTTTAATCTATCATAATATGCATACCTTAAAAGATCAAAAAAAAACTATTTCTCATCCAATTTACACCGTTCATAATAGTAAAAACTATGTATTTCTTTAATATATTAAATCACATGTCATGATACTTTAAATTGACATTTTGTGATATATAATCAATTTAAATAAAAAAATGTTCACGTTTCACTTTTTAAATTACGAAAATTTGACTATAAATTTACTTAAAACACACACGATCTTAAAAAAGTCAAAAAATAAAATACTTTTTGCTCTAATTTTTATTTATTTAACAGTACCAGGACCAGTTTCGCTCATCACACGTATATTCAACTGATGCTTGGTATGAGAAAAAACAGTCCCGATCCTATTAAATAAATGTAGAATTATTAAAATTGTGTTTTATTTTTGATTATAATGTCTTTTCACCCAGTATTGACAAAGAATACCTTAAAAGTAAATATAAAGGAAGTGATTTTTTCCTTGACTAAGCTGTGACACGCAACTGACGGCTCTTTTTTATTTGGAGACATAATACTCTTAAGAAAGTCATACAATAAAAAAAATGAGACAATGAGGTTCGTTATTTTGATTTTTGAAAATTAGGACAAATTTTTTGTTTCTGTAAAAGAATTCGGTGGAATTTTGTCTAAACAAAAATCATATTGCGTCTTAACCAAACATTCATGTAAAACACGTTCCACTATTTGCTTTTTAAAACCTATTAGATACAAGAATTGATACGAGAGAATGAACAACGAGCTGATACGCCGTTCAACATGAAAGTTTTCTTTAAAAAAGAGCCAGTTTGCTAGAAATTACAGCAATACAAATATCACGTACCTACCACCCTTCAAAGTTCTAGCTTGTAATAATATCCGCTAGGTTTTTTTCGCTTGAATACCCATTCATTATTTCACTCTAGAGAATCCGGAGTATCGTCTATTTTGCGATACTTTGCATGCAAGTTGAATGCCTTTTATTAAGTTAAGTCGCCCAAAGTTGCCAGGCGATTTTGTTGCTAAAGTTTTTCATCAGATCAAAACTGCCGAAGCGTAAAAAGGTTCAATGAAGTTTAAGCGATGAAAGATAGTGGACACTTAGCAAATGTTACCTTAATTTGTCGCATTATTAACAAAAACGTATTTACGTTGAAGAAAACATTTTTTATGAACATATGTAAACATACCTACGCTATTTATGTTTTACGAACGAAAAATTCATGTCATAATAAAAATATTATATTAAATTAAATAAAGAAATCAAATCCTGAAATATAAGCATAGAAGAATAATTAACTACACGTTATCAAAAGTTATTTTCATTTACTTGTGAGAAAATGTTGTTAACATTTGTAACAGAGTTGCTAACATCTCAATGTTTGAGTAGAATGTTTCTTTTATTTTTATATGGCCGCTTTTAATGTGGAGTATATGAACTTCTAATACAGTAAATCTTGACATAAATGTTTCTACGAGAATCGATTGCTACTAAGGATAGGGCTACGGCAAGACAAGACCTATTCGTTCTCGCTACGCCCTGTTTCTATAATATGATTGAAAGGGAGCAAATTCACGACATAACATACGTCCATGGTTTCAAACAGAAATCTATAAATCGATTGAAAGATCAATTAGAATTTTCATTCGTACCGGGATTCGAACTCGTTACCTTTGTAACCAACCACTCGACCACTTGACCGTGCAGGTGGCATGAGTTACATGGTTTCACATATAATTAAACTAATAGCTAAACATCAAAAAATATCTTACTTATTCGAAAACAGACCTATCCAACCTCAGGTAACCCAAGAGTCGGATTTCAAAAAAATATTTATTCGCGGACCGCACCAAAAATAATACATCTCATTTGTTAAATTACTTAAATATTGATTATGTAAGTACTTATAAAAATACTATACGTAAAAGTAATAAGGTTATTTTAATCGAAGCATTATACAATTTTATTCATTTTAATCAAATTTCGCGGCAGCTCTGTTTTCTTTTAGTATCTCAATTAGTAGCTATATTAACTTTTCCGGTTCTAAGCTCAAGAAATGCGACCCCAATACCCACATTTTCTTAAATATCTTTATATAATATGGGTGATACAATGTTTATAATTAAGGTATTCTTATATCATAGTTTTTGGAACTTTTGTAGTTTATATAAATACGCGATAACGCGATAAGCGATCGTTTGTAAAATAGCTGGGCAAAGCTCGTCAGTTGCAATTTCGCTGGAATGACGTCTTTTATACGCGCAACTTAAAATATGATTATTTATTAAAAAACCACGGATTTTTTATAAAAAAAATGTATGAGGAATGATGCAGAGAGATATTTTAAAGCCCTTAGACTATTTTTTTTTTGAAATTCATAAGAATAAGGCCAATAATGAGGAAACCACTGGGGTCCCTAAACGACCCCCATTGGCAGAGAAGTATTTTTTTAGTCTCCAAGCCGCGAGAGTTAACGCTGATGCCTGTAGTTGCCAAGCACCGCAAATTTGATGTCAACGAATACCTTTATTTTGATTTTATATTTTTTTATGATTTAAACGGTACTTTCACAAAGATCTGCACTTTCGACCGTTGAGCCTATTTTGAGACAAAAGTTTCTCGATTTAGAGTACCTTCCTTCTGATGATAATTAAAAAAATCTGTTTAACATTTGTGGATATAAAAAGAGTCTGTTTTCAAATAGCACATCTCCAGCTGAAGATCAGATCTTACATTTGTAATGTTGAGAGTCAAAGATTGACTAAAATGTAAAATATCTTGCTCAATGCTCAGAATCTCTGAGGATATCTTCAATACATTTCACATGTGCGGAAATGATATTCTCTCAAAATTGTTCATTACTTCAAAATGTGCCGCGGGACTTAATTTGAAAAGTCACGGTCTAAAACAAATTTGTAAATTATTGTAATTTTGTATGTAAAAATCCCTGAAAGAAATAAAACAAAGGTCCCACGCTGGTAATTTTGCAAAATGCGCAAATTTATGGGCTTTAGAAATTGACATGTAACTGATTCAATAGTCCATTCTCTGTCAATGTTTACTGCGGCCTTATGTTGAATCAGATAAATGATTGTGGTCTTTAGATAAAAAAGAATCCCCACCCCTGGTCTAACGTGTGACGAAAAATTATGAATACCATTACAATAATTGACGACACCAAAAAAATGACGTCTATATCTCTAGCTTTATGAAGTTGAATCTCTATGAAGTTAATATCTCTGGCTTTGAAAATCACCAATACAATAAAGACTGGTATCGACGTTAAAAATCTTAAAGAGTGGAAGCCTCGTTTTTAGAAAAATAGAATATGATTGTGTGCAAAAACGTTTTTCTCAGAATTATTACACTTATATACTATGTCAACGGTAATATGGCTATAAATTAAAACATGGCGACACTGTACTTCTAGGATTTTTTCGGCTTTATGCCAACCTTACGATCTCTGTCGCATTTTAAGCAGATGTTCATTTTTAGGTTGTTGATACTGTAGGCTAAGGTTTTTCAAACTTTTTCTATGATTTAACACTTTTCTGATGCAACGGTGGAGCGGAAATCTAGATTATAGTGAAAATAAAAAAAATATAATATACAAATATGGAACTTTCATGATTTTCGCAAATATTCTTGATATCAAGCACAATATTGCCAAATATGTTTTAAATATATATTGTGTGATATCAAGTCTGTTTTTGCACTTTGTCTTTGTTGCAGCATAATAATGGTTTGCTTAAATAATCCGTAGAAACAAAAACAACTTTCGCTGAATTTTGATTACAGTATCCAATTTATTTTCAAAAATCTTCACACGTAGCTAAATACATAACGCCATTTTTTGGATATCAAATAAGGCGCATAAGCGTCATCGTTCTTTGAGTCAACTTTACTGCTAATGTTTTTGTCATTTTCATGCCTTTACCATCGTTGCTGATAGAAGAGTGTGATCGCTACAGAGGTCAGTAAGTCTTAGTAAAACCATTTCACGGGAAACCATATGCATTTTTTTTTATATTACATAATAAATATCAGTGGAGATTGACCATCACTTGCCTTTCAATTAAAAGTAGAAGATAGATTGCTTCATAGGCTGCATCGTATAAAACCATTTCAAATTTTTCGCGAGATACCTACCTATTAAGGTTCATGGAACATCAGTGTTCCGCTGAATATAGCTTGAGAAACCCTGTAAAAGACTATAGTTTCTATTTTATGAAATATTGTTATAGTATAAATAAGCACCGTGTTTTTTCAACAGCGTATATAAAGTGAAGTAATTTATTGCGCAGTTATAAACAAACGTAAAATATCCACAAGTTAGCCGAAGTAGTGAAAAGTTAATGACAAAAATGAATGTGCAAGTCGTTTACTTTTCGGAAAAAAGCGCCGTCGAGAATATAGAAAACCATAAAAAGCTTCGTGTTGATAATCTTCCCCAATCTCAGCTTGATGGCCGCAATACATCTGGTATTCGTTCATCATTAAATCAGTATGAAGTTTGTGTTTCGGTGCGGAAATTTTGTCATCGGACCAAATCGGAATTGCCGAACTAAATCGACGTTGAAATAAATTTGCCAATCTCGTTTCAGATGTGACTTAAGATTTTAGATTTTTCACTGTCTTTATCGACATAAACTTGAGTTACGGCTGAGATTTTGCAATTCCCATAAAGTAAATATTTTGCTAGGCTTTGTCGCCTTTGTGCCCCACAATAAAAATACCAGAACTAATCTTGCAAAGTAAATCCTGCTTTTATGCGACAATTAATTGAAGAAGGCCATCTGTATTTCAAATAGTCTTTCTTGGAAGTTAACCCACTCTATGAATGTATTTATATATTGACTGCGATTCAATTGAATAAATTATATAAATTTTTAAACATGTTTATGTAAAATGAATTTATCAAACAAAATACCGCATTTCATATCATTTTATTATTTCACTTGCTACAAGAGGTTACGATATTGTTTTCGACGACCTTATTCATCAAAAAAATATAAAAGTTGCATTACCAGACGGACATATTAATATATAATTCTAACGAAACAACTCTTGGCAGATTAAAAATATTTCAACTCATGCGTATTTTTTTATGATGATTGATGGTATTTTTTCTTTTTTCAAAACCGATATTTCGGAGCATCATGAATAACGGTATCCAAGATTCAGTTATACAAGTATTACGATCTCTAGTGGTAAAACATGTGCACCGGAATGTGACTACAGGTAATCAAAGCGATTGTCTTTCCGGTTTTCCTTTTACACATCAGGTTATCAGTCATCTGACAGTAATTTACAAGTCCAAATACAACTACTACATTTCCCTGTTTGGCTGTAATTAGCAACGACGTAAATGAACATGTATTCGAGATGAAGTCCCATGATTTCGGAGGGCACTGTAACAAGCTACTACTATGACATTTACTTTATTCTGTGATTGAACAAGGTTTGACAAGTACTTTAAATTACGTAACTGTCAATTTTCTATGATTATAAATTAGATTGATATAGTTAATCACATCCTAAAATCATATTATCTCCAAGTTTCGTTAATATCTCACTGATACAATGGAAAATATATAAAATTCTATAAAATTATTGATTATAACTATATGGAACTATTTTACACTCAACGTACGTCTTACAATTGAGCCATCAATAAGTAAAGTGAGCCAAGTAGTAAAATAGTCAAACTTTTCCATTGAACTTTAGTAAAATGTATTTACTTGATGTTATGGAGTATTGAATATTTTTATTTCAGGACGATTGCACTATTGCGGTGTGTATTTATCGAGTTCACATCATTTTTACGATACTTTAAGTCATGTCGCCCGCTGTGGTCTAGTTGGTTAGAGCTTGCTCTACCGATCAGTTGGGTCTGGGCTCGATTCCCGGTAAGGTCAATGTCAAAATTGGATTTTTTTCAATTTTAATTTGAGATCTAAGGCATGGGTGTTTGTGAAGTCAATTCTCCTTGAGTGAATATCGTGTTACTTTCAAAAATTCTCATCGAGTATATCTCAACTTCAAAATAACTTCAAAATATTTGACGCATTGGCGTTAGCTGTAATATCAAATATTAAAAAAAACGCATCTAATTCATCTTTTACTAAATATCACTTGGCTCACTTCACCTCTCAGGGGTTCAATTATTATAACTCATTACTTAAAGCTAGTTACATTCTATTTTTTATTACACTATTTGTTATATCATTCACTTCTAGAGTGATAACATATTTTTTTATTTGAAATTATAAAATTAGAAAACCAAGTATTGGATAATATACAAATGAAAAATTAGCATAGTCTTAATTTCGTTTTCTTTAACGAATTACTATTTTCATTATTGACCTCTTAAAATATTTGCCAAGCAATGTGTATCATAAATTCCTTTGAAATGAAATTAATTCAATGAACATTTTCCGAAAGATAGTTCAACGCTATATTAAGAATTTTCAGAAATGCCTTTAAGCTACTTTTGTTGAGCCTATGTTTAAAACATGACTGCGGCAAAGTCCGAAGAAGAACGAATTTGTTTACGTCACCACTTTGACCCACGGGCTGTGTCTGGAGAATTAGGGATTGAGGTTAGGTAACGAATAGGTTTGCATTTTGTTAAACGGGCCTAAAAGTTAGATAGGGGAATGGAACCAATGCTGCATGAACTTTCCTTTAATTCATACATAGTAAGCCCGAATATAAAGCAACACTTTAAACTCAAATTTCTATTTTTGTAAAAAGCATTTGATCTGAGTTCGGGGTCCAGTAAAAATTATACAAACCGTTGAAACTTATGAATTAGTTCGTTTTAATACAATTATTGTACTACTATTCAGATAATTTAAGAAATAATACTTACCGGGTCTGTTTGAGATAAATTAATTACGCTTCTAAGTTATATATTTTTATAAAAAATACTTTTTTGCATCTCTTGCAAATTGCAATCAAATCGAAATAAGTCACACACACACGATAAAGAAATTTTCGATCACGTGTAAAAAAAAAGATCATCTTAAACTCAAATCAAAAAAGGTTTCTGAGAAGATATAATATAAACTTCGTAGTGACAGTCGCTAGAAAAGCTTAAACGATAACTTGTTATCTTGTATTTTTTTCTGCTTCGAATAAAAAGGTGGCGCCATTTGTGAGCATATACTGTGAAAAGCTGGTGTTTGATACAAAATTAAGTAATATATATTTATACATAAAGAATTCTCAATTCATCAATTTTTGCAGAAACTTTTTTTAATGCAAGTATTTCGCTACAAATGATTTAAGTTGGTGTTAAAAATTTACGACTATTTCTAAAGAAAGCTTGATTTTCTTAAATAATATAAATCTAAGAGTCAAATTTTTATCCGTTAAATGTGAATACAATTTGTAAATTTAAAAAAAATGCATTTATTTAGGTGCGGCAAAAAATAATAAAAAAAAAATCTATCTACCCATCCTTTTTGAAAAAAATGTATCAAAAGTTGTTCTCCGAAAACTGCTTGTTATTTGTAAATAAAATCTCCCTATCATGGCGATAATAAGAATATAAGTATAAGATTGACATGCGACTTTTAATTAGTTATAACTATTGCTATGTCCAGCTATATACATTTCAATGATTATGACTAGGTGGATTGTTTTACAAGCATTCACATCATTGATGGCGTAACAATCAACTGATTGTAAAATTAATGTTTTATTACCGGGGTTTGAGTCAATAGAAACTGCAACCAAAAAAGACAAAGCTGATCACCACTCAGCTACTGGCCAGGCGTAATCATATTCTGCCAATGTTTTACCTATATAAATCTATTCGATCTGTTCGAGAATCAATATATTCGGCTTCTGGTAATAATCAAAACATTTTTTTTTCGATGAGTTCTTTTCGTACACTTTAATCATAAAAGCTTTAGTTTGTTGGTTTAATTTTAATGAATAATTAAACATAAAAAAACAATACTGAAATAATTATTTTTTAATCATCATCATCAACGACTTTTCGATAAATTTTCTTTGTAGCAATTGCCGAGGCATTTTTTAAATAAAAATATCTCCTGAACCGTAACGCACTTCTTTATCCCTATCCGGTTCTATAGAAAATTGGGGTTATTTTAACTGCCGTTTTATATTCCTTTTGGGGGTGATTCTTCGACTATAAAACTTCGGTTTTTCTACCATTCGCGCGATTTTTCCAAGCAAACGAATCCCAAGTTCGACCTGTGGGATAGGATGAAAAATCTAATTGTACATTTTTGGAGGATTTTCAGTTCTTTTTGAAATTATTTTAAAAGCTGCTAATAGCAACGTCCCTGATTCACACATATTTTCTTATAAATATTTTTATCACATGTAAAAATAAAACAAAAACATACTAACACATATTTATAACAACACACGAAATGCTTATTAGAAAATTAGCAGATATTAACGAATGCGTGTGAAGTGAATTAAATTTATTTATGTGTAGATAACAACACTTAATGACGTCAGAAACTGAGAATATCTTATATCACTCACTCTATTTCCCATCTCAAGCATTAAGTAAATAAAAATAAGCTAAAAATCACATGCATCTTGAACGATAATAACAATAAACATATGAAAATAGACATAAATAAAAACTGAGTGCTTGATGAAACATTAAAATACGATTGGAATCGTTCAAACTATGTAAACAGATATATCTTTTTTGCAAATTGAATTTTCCCGTTCAAAATCTTCAGAGTTTGTAAGTTTATGTTTACCCATACAGTTCAACGTCAAAATTAATGGAAAGATACAGTATTTGAACGATTCAAGTTGTGCTTAACAAGGTCAAAATGTAAACGTAATGTATTTTCGTTTTTTATTATTCGACATATGGTTGCAAAAAAGCATAGGCACGCAATCTTAACATTGTTGTCATTTTTAAAACAAAAATAGTTATAGTTTAAAATAATAATATTATGCACTGGTAATTTTATTATCTTGGGCCAGTGAAAATTTGGGTTGAAAAATTGAAAAATATTTACTACTGCCATTCCTTAATGTATTAATTGCTAGAACAGGTAATACAAAAATTATCATACATTAGCACAATGGCACTAATTAGATGTGGAAATAAATAGGTTAATACCACTTAAACTCACTTATGAGTATTATTGAGGTCATAAAGAAATTAATTAAAACAAAACAATGTCATAACCGTACAATTGTAATAACAAGTGAAAATTCCTATAGGACATCCATTAATGAAAACGTGTCACGGAAATAAACGTATCTATATTTTTATAACTGTAAACGATTATTAAAAAAACACCAAATTTATGTTTGTGTCCATGTATTTATATTATTGTCAGAGGACATGTATTTATATAAATTGTAAACATTTTCCAATATTAAATTTGCAATTATCTAGATCGCTTAAAAATATGAATACTTTCAAAATAGTATTAAGATTATTCAACGTATAGATGGTTTCAATCCAAAGTATTATTGTTACAGAGCGAGATTATTACTTTAAAACTTATTATGAAAACGTAAAATGAATTAATGTGTTTTAGAAATTATTTTTTATTTCTTTGAAATTATAACATGTTTGTGTTCTTGTTCATTACACCCATATTATCCATTACGAAGAACTTAGTTTTCTTTGCATGCGATATTACAAACACAAAGAAAATTACTTTAAAATTGTTTCAATTATTATTTGTGAAGTTATTAAATGGTTTTTGTAATTTACAAATAAAAGATAAACAATTTACTTTTGACTAAAAATGATTCCATAATGTTTTAAACAATTGAACTTGTACACACAACAGTCAAAAACCAACAAAAAACTTCCTTCATTTTACTACAGTAAACGATCAAAAGTTTTCTAAATATTTTTGTATATTAAAAGAATAATCGAAACTTGTATTTTCATAGATAATTTTCACTTTGTAAAAGTTGATTTATTTGTGTAATTCATAAATGAAATAATAAATTTTTCAGTTAATGATGTATTCATCGTTAATAAACTGATGTTAAATATTCAACATACTTTTTTTTATATACAAAGAAAATGTCTACTTAGTGATAATATAAAATAAATTTAACTATTTTTATTAACAATACCGCTAAATAATTTTTTGCCATTTATTTAGTGCTGAATTATCTGATATATTTAAAAAATATATTTTGTTTATCTTACCGCCATCTTTCATTTGTTTCACTATTATTGCTGACTTCTCTATGAAATAAACAAAGCAATGCTGAAAATAAAATATGCATTATGTACGTCCTGGGAACTTGATAGCTTGATTGCATAAAATTCGATGAAAAAAACTTAGCGAAAGAAAAAGAATTACTACCATTGGTTTTCTCCACTATCACCGGATTTATAAATGCAACTGCTGGTTTTAATGTAATAAAAATATAAAGTCGACCTATGCAGATTATTGATCATTTTAAAAAGTTGTTAATCAAGTATTCGCTTTTAATGTGAAGCACGCGAGCTTGTAACGGAACTTATCTCATTAGACGTTTTTGACGGAAACCGTTTGTTACTTGGTTGTTTTACCATTTTTGAAAAGTGTTCGGACACTAGAACAAGTCAAGAGCAGAATTAATTTTATGGTAATCGATTCCATTAGAACTCATTTTTTAGAAAAGCATGGGTAGGGGATAATCTTGGACATCACAATTACAACTCACCCACCTTTAAACATAAATCCATAAACCGATTAAATCTGACGTACTTAACCTTTCACTTGTTAGCGCTCTAACTGAAGTCGGCGACTAAAATCATTTGGCGAAAGTTTACAAAAATCAAGCCAATGACATCCTTTATGACTAAAAAAATATTAATCAATCCCGCTTTTAAAGCCAACACAAGCCGTCAAGTTAATAAATAATGTAAAACTTAAATTTGTAATATAAATTAGAATGTAAGAGTAGAAAACAGGAAATATTGTGTCTCTTTTCTAAGCTGATTAAAATTAAATTTAATTGAAGTTTAAACATGGTTCTTAATATGCGCCAAAATAGCTATCAACTATATAAAAAAATAATATTTGTAAAATTAAAATACTTTACTCACCTTATTACAATTAAAAAGTGCATGCATTAACTTAAACATCATTTTACCTATACAGAAGATTGGTCATTTAAATTTTATATTCTTTAAATACAATTTTACGTATTCCTAAATAAGAAAAAAATAATATAATTTATTAATATATAATTACACTGCAGCAAACACAATCCTCCAATCCAAATGGATCTTTTTTTTTTATTTTTGGTTCAGGATGAAGGGTAAAAACTGTGTTAAGTATGGCACTCAAGTTAACTATCAACCGCACACTATTTTGCGTCAATCCAAAAGCTACCTCAATCAAGTCCGTGTCACTGCCACATGCTAAATAGGGTGACAACTACTGCTCTACTAGATTACAAGCTTTGATGTATTATTATCTTGGATACCTCCCATTAAGAATCCTTTACACGCCAATGTGGTGATCTATGCTGAGATTGATAAGTTACTTGACGAGGATCCCAGATTCCTATCGTTATCGAAATACCATTAGTTTACATTATAAAAGAGCTCCGTTTTTTTAATAGCCTGAAAATAAAAGAATAGTTACATATTTTTTATTGAACTATGTTTTATCGAGGTATCAAAAAAAGCTTGTATTTATCTGTTCAGTATTTAAATAAAATTTTGAAATGTATTGAAATTTATAAATTCTGTATTAAGTGCTCAGTATTTATAAAAAAAACAAATATTTATAATATTGATAAATATATTGACACCAATCTAGATATTTTAAGTTTAGTTTAGAGTTAACTTAGAATTATTGGTTACTTAAATTATTAAACTATAATTATTAGGCTCAGAGCAAGATCTTTAATTTGACACAAATGAAAATATAGTTAAGTTAATAATTTAGGCAGACAGAAACTAAAATAAACACCTAACATCCTAAATGTAATCTAGTAAAATGTAATATTAAATATGAGAATAATGGTCAATAAAGTATCTGAAATATTTTTTAACATTATTTAGCACCTGATTTGCGGTGAATAAAAATTATAAACTATATGATTGCTCAAAAGCTGCAAATCTTTTTTAAGTGCACCTCTATTGTATCTGTTAAATTTAAGTTTAAGTATCTTCTCTTTTCCAAAATGCTGGAGCTTGACTCGCATAAGACCAGTCCATAAAAAAGGTTCTCTGTCTGAAATCACAAATTTTCGATGTGTAGCAATTTCATCAGCACGAGCTAAGCTTTTTGTATCTATTTTACACATGTATATTTATATGCATGTTGATTATCAATTAACTGATTCTCAACATGGTTTTAGATCAGCACGTTCAACTACGACCATCTTTGTGTATACTGATTATAATTCGCAATCTTTGGATTCTCACTGTCAGGTTGATGCTATTTATACGGATATTTCTATAGCACTTGACCGTGTAGACCAGCCATTCTAAACCTGCGGCCCAGTAAGCCCCTAATGTGCGGCCCAGTAAGCTCTTACCAAATTGAGGATTTCAAATTCGTCGGTGAGCTAAAAAAAAAGTAGTTTACCATAAATATGTTGCAGCCCATGTAGAGAAGCAAATATCGGAATGCGGCTCGGAGGAAAAAAAGGTTGAGTATGGCTGCTGTAGATCATGATATTCTCTTGGATAAATTGAGTGCTGTAGGATGCTCAAACAAGATGATTAGTTTTTTTGTTTCCTATTTGTCAAATCGACGCCAATATGTTGATTACGCTGGGTGCGTATCAAACGTCTTTCCAACATATTCCGGCGTACCCCAAGGATCAAATCTTGGCCCAATTTTATTTCTTATGATATTATAGAATGTACTAGTGGAATAAAGTATCTGTTCTTTGCTGACGATTTAAAACGTATCAATAATGAGTCTGACTGTACTATTCTGCAACAGAATATGAATGCTATTTTGAATTGGTATATAAAAAACAAACTCGACTTCAACATTTCGAAATGTTTTTGTGTTTCCTTCTCTCGCTCAAGATTACCCATCACATATAACTATGTGATATCTAATGATGCTTTAAAGCGTTTGTCTGAAATTGTTGATCTTGATATAAGATTTGACTCCTCTTTCACCTTTCATTCACATATAACTTCTATTGCACTGCGTGCAAGCAAACTTCTTGGGTTTATTGTTAGACAAAGCAAACCATTTGAAAACCCAACTGTTTTTCGGACGCTTTATGTTTCTTTGGTCTTAAGTAAGCTTGAATATGGATCCATCATTTGGAGCCCACATGAAAGTTTATAAAAGCTGCAATTGGAGAGAGTCCATAAAAAAATTCTAAGATATTATTACTTCAAAAAATTTAAATTCTTCCCCTTTGATAATTCCCTAAAGGAATACTAACTACCCCACCAAATTTATTTTAGGAATGTTATCATTTCACTCTCTTGAAGTTCGAAGACAGTTTTCAAGCTTAAAGCATTTTTCTCTTTTAAGTTCTCGCGAGTTAATAATCCTGAAATTCTCATGACTATTAATTTACATGCTCCCAATTTATTCTTACGTGGGCGAAACTATGAGAAAAAAAAATAATTTCTAAAAACTTATACCTCGCTTAGGACTAGGAGGTATGAGTCACTAGTTCCAAGGGACGTTCGATTGATCAACGTATTGCCTAGAGAAGTTGACATTTTAAGTGATAGTATTTGTGAACTGTTTGATAAATTTTACTATTATATTTTTTTTGATTTTTTATGTTGATTTTGATGTACTGTGTAGTTTTATTTTATATTTTGTCTTATTATATTTTTCAAGTACATGGCGAATTGGCGTCAGCTGTCATGTACTATAATTTTAGTTTTTATCAATAAATAAATAAACTATAAAACATAATTATAACCTTTTATCATTATTTTTGTTTGTCTACATAAGTCACAATTATCTATATTTTAAAAATAAATAACCACTATCTCCGCAGGTTGAAATAACAATTATCATATTAGCGATATCGACTATTAATTAAAAACAATGTTGCGTAAAATTAGTAAAATTCTATTCTCTATGGTCAAAATTATTAATCATCTACGTAAATTGTATGTTTTAAACAAATTTGACCTGAAAATGGAAGTTTTTTATTCATTCCCTTCATCAAAAAAGTAACTGTTCCCAATTGGAGGCATCTGGCAAAGCTGAGATTTAAAACTGTTGCTTTATTTTTCTATCCATTGGGTGAGCTTAAAGGAGGGTTTTGTTTCAAATGAGTGCAATACAAAGTGTTGGTACATGTCACGAAAGTAGATTCCGAAACGGTGTCCAATTTACGAGTTTGAAAATATTCAAGCGACGAAGCTACGTCCTAGATTACTGTGACGATTGTATTATGTTTTCTTGGACTAAAATCAACATTTCGCCCAAGCATAAACTGCTACATGAACTAACATTACAACTTAGCTCCGTTTTATCACTATCGAATTAAAAAGGTTAATAAACACATAGTTTCAAGATGGAGATATATAAATTGTAACAGTTATCTATTAAGAAATATATATAATATTTTCACGCGGAGTAAGAATATGTAATCTTTCATAATTTATAAAATCATATATGTATTAATAATTCCTATAACATTGTTCACTAGTTTCTCATTTTGATGAGATATACGCTTCGGTGACCATGTTAAAAAAACCTCGTTTGAATAAAGACATAGGTAACTTAAAAATGAAGTAATGGTAGAAAATCGCATATAATAAATATGTTTATTTATTTATTCATGAACATACTATGACTTGTAACATGTAATCGAAATAAAAAGTAAGTATTCTGCCATACGATGCGGGCAAAATTAATTTTGTACTTTCTCTTTGAAAATTTCTTAGCGATATAGTTATCAATATTTTATTCGGCCACTTTGCATTGATTTATATAGAATAAAACATTTTTTTTGTTTAAATGTCTAATAACCTTATCAGTTGTCTTATTATCTGATAATTTTGTTCAAGTTATATTTTCTTAAGATCGGAATGAGCATTCTTTTAGGTTACTCGATTTTAATTGAAATCCATTTTCTATATCTATATAAGTTTATGACCTGGGGCATTTTTATAGGTAACGTTGAGGTCGTAAAACAATCCATAAACAATTCCATTACGTTATTATTTCGATTAGAGAGAAATTTGATACCGGGCAATATTTTGGGGACTGTCCCAAAACACGCGCAAAGTTTAGGGACTGTAAATCTGTTTTGTGTCCCGTACAGGCATAAAAACGGGGGCAGATATTCAGAGCACGTATATCCACGTGGCACTGCGGTATCCTTAAAGGGAATATACGTCTTATTCTAGTTATCGGCAACCGAGGAATCAGAAATATATGGCTATACTATATGTATTTAAATATTAAAGAGTTTGTTTATTTTGTATTTGAAAATACACTGCGGTGTTAAAATTTATAAGTTAACATCACGAATCCAAAAACTACTACTTCAACACTTATTCATCGGTTTAACAAAATTTATCTAACCAAATAAATATTATTTAACAAATGATACAGGGCTGATTTCTCTCATCTCAAGCACTAACAACTGAGCTCATGATGATCAAAACCTTTCCTGATTATAATTAATTTAATGTAAAATTAGACCAAAAACGTGTTTTATTTTTTGAATGTAGTGCCTTTTATGTAGTAAGTATTGACCATGAACATTTTAATAGGCAAAAAAATATTATATATTATAGTATAATGTCTATTGTTTTAGATGCATTGACATTTTAAAGAATTACAATACCAATTTACTGAATAAATAAAAACAATTTTTAAAAAGCGTAAAGATTGTTTTTTCGAAACAAAAATAAAATAATTTTACTGTAATGTGCAAAGCCTATGAAAAGTTGATGATTAAAATTAGTTTTACATAACATTTCCTGTGGAAAGCAATACATTTTTGGTATTTTACATACAAAAAGAAATCATTGCAAATGATTTTCACAAAGCTAGGAGCAGTCAAATTTGAATTGGAGTCGACGAAAAAATTTTTTACATTCAATTTTGAAAAAAAAACTTACACATACGTTTACTTAATCTCAATAAACGTATATTTTACGTTATCATTTATTATATTATTTGAGATTGTTTTCTTATTTTTTTTTCTGAACACCGAGTTGTGCGTATTTATTCGGAGTACTTCACTCGAAGACAGATTGTGTAAGGCCCAATAGATTTTGTTTTTCATATAAATAAACGAATTCTCGATTTGTATGCCGATTCGGCACAACTGACCTGCCCTGTACGGACCAAGATGATTTCCCACGAGTCACTTTTAGCTAGACGCGTTGCTATCTCGACTTGTCGGTTTATTAACCACAAAATTTGCTGATTTTCCTCACTTAATTTCTTCAATTTACAATTATAAAACACTAATGATGAAGAGAAAGAAAAAAAACTATATCTAAGGTTGTTAGATAACATTGATTAAATAATCAACTCTTATTAATGACAGTGTGGATAATGGCTTTGCGACTTTAGAACGCGTAACACTATCATGCCGACAATATAATAATTTCAATTTTATGTTCTATTGGTCATCGCTAATTTAAATAAATTTACTTGTATAAGAAAACTTTGTAATTGATACACTTCGATTGGGAAAAATAATAAAAAAGCACCATGTGAAATTTTCAAAATACATAGCTAATTGAGTGTTTATTCATGTCGATATGATTAGTCAATCGATATATAATAAATGTTTAAAAAAAAACTGTCTTCTTCATACAGAGAATACAACAAAGACGCAGCAGTTTGGTGGAATAAGTTTCTTGCACAATAAACAATGTTGAAATGATTTAAAAGTATTTGGTACGATATTTTTGAAAACTGCGTCTATGTTTTCCATGTTGAAAGTAAGCTGTTTTGTACAAAAATCGGGCACTCATTTTAATTTGGTGTCAAAAAAAGCCTTTTTTCAGAGTTTTGTGCAACAAGAATATGCGTTTCAATATTAAATAGGAGATTTCGTCAAAGTATGCTTAAAGGTCAACAAGGAAACAAGTTCGTTTGAGAGAACACTTTCCAACATAACCATTATATATTTTTTTTATCATATAAAGAAGTAAAGCAAGAGTAATTTTAATAATTGATGGTAGTAATGGTGCTTTGAGATAAACTAATATATTATTAGATGGATTATTTTGGAAATACAAACACAAAAATGATATAATACCTTCCTTCATTGTATGAAAACAAATTTCATTTATGCTCCAAATGTGTATTGTAATTTGGAAACATTTGATTAATGAATTCTTTCACCTCAGAGAAATGAGAAAACTCAAAAGCTTTAGATAAATAATGGATACGTTATGATACATCACTTTTTTAACATATTTTACTCCTAAATCCTATTATTAATTATATAAAAAATCATCTGAAATGGCTGTCAGCTGCTTATGATTTATTTAAAGTTATAATATGCAATATCATTGAAATTAATGTATACTAACAACATGAACGAAAAATGAAATTATTTTTTTAACTTGTCATTCTTTTAAAAGTTTGAATCAACAGTTATGTCATTCATACAAGAATAGCGATGTGCAACTGGACTGGTTTGCTGGGCTGAAATAAAAGATATCTGGTGATTGGTGGGCCGCATAAAAAAACTTGATCGAAATATTTTATTACACAGTTATGAATTTGTGATGTATTTTTTTTCACATCAACTGGCGATTAGATTGAAATCAATTAGACAAAGCGACACGTTGTTTTTTCTAATATATAATTCAAATAGTACGATTTACAAATTGCTTTTGGTTTTATTTTGAAAAACCGTTTCTCTATTCATTTACATTAAGTTTATAAAGTAGTAAATGTAAGTTTTACAGACATTATATATAATAACATCTGCTTGTGCCAATTTCACAGAATTTATTATTTATCAAGGCTGGTTTCATTTTCAAGCATTTTGAGATGAGAAAAACATGTACTGATATATAATTAATTACGTGGAGTTAGTGAAAAAATGTTTTTTTTTTAAAATTATTTTTGATGCGTTTATTTCATTCAGTAAGGCTAGAATTTTTGTTTGTTAAATCTAAAACCAATAAATTGTAGTTTTCACTAAAATCGGTAAGACTTCTTCATAATCATTTTTTTTGGAAGTGAGGCTTCATATGCATAGTAAATATGTGTTGAAGATTTATCAGAACACTTCAAAACCAAAAAATAATAAACAGCATCACTTTATTAATAATATTTTAATTGAAATATTTTTTTTAAGTCGAACAGTAGCATTTGGTTTTGATAGGTTTTAAGCTTTCCAATTGATACATTGAAACGAGATATATATATCATTGAATACAGGAGAAATAACATAAATTTCGTTATAAAACTATTCTTAACTTGAATAAATAAATTGAATTGCATTTTTGTCACAATATACGTATGTTGTTTTTTTAACAATTTATATCAAGACGCCAATATATAGATTCATTTTCAATTGTAGTCTTTTTTGTTGATTTTTAACTATTTTAATATATGCATTTTTCCTCTTCATTTTAGAAGAAAATGTTACTTAAGAAGCCGTTTCATATATTTATGCTAAAATTTCTGAGATTTCTGGGGCAACTTCAAGATATGGCAGTAAAATGTTATTTTTTTATGAAAATAATAAATAATAACAATTCCACATAAAAACTATTTTTTGGCGATTGTAAACCATTTTTTCTTTTAATCATACACTATTTTTCTTAAAAAATAAAGATATGAAAAGAGAATGTGACTGGCTCAGCCATTTAGATTAAGTGATATTAAGTATACTGTGTATCCGTATACTGAGAATCCGCCGTGGTGAAAGAGTTAAATCTACTCCGCGTTGAATTTGAAGAGGAATCAAGAATATTCCGTTACCCATATGATATTACAAATTTATCGAAAGCCCTAAAATCAAATTTAAATAATTAAATCCACAACACCTAACGTTATGTTTACGTAATGTTGCAAGTTGCAACACTTTAAAAATGTATGTAATAAATATACTGTTTATATGTAGCCGTCTATGTTTCCGTGCTACGAATGTAGCTTTTATTGATATATTTGCGGGGGTTAAATTGATAAATAAACTATAAATACCTGTCAAGCAAGAATAATGAACTTTCTTTATAAATTGCTTGCTACCACAAAATCCAATTTCAAAATTTAGGGAAACGTCAATACTTTTCACGTTTGTACAGAAACAGTCAAAGTGAATAATATAGCCGGTTCAAATTTGCTGATAAAATGTTCCCTTGCGGACGTCTGATAAATTTATTGTAATTTTTCAGGATTAGACGCGGCGACCGAGTTACTTTTCCAACCTTTTCTCTGTAACCCCTAATTTTCTCGTTGGAAATGACAGTGACACTAAACTTCAACTATTATACTTATTTAATATTTCATTGAGAGCTTTTAACCTTATTAAAAGTTTCATGAAAGTTTATTTAATAAAATAAAGTAATACTCGTGGATTAATTAACCAAGTAATTCCCGCGGTAGCAAAGTTTTGAAAGAAAATAAAATATAATAGTATCCTACCGTATGCGGCAGTCCCCCGTATAGAAGTTCTCCCTATAGCGTAGCTTTTTACAAAACGCAAAATTCAAATGGGAATAAAATAAATGGTCAGAGTTTAAATCAATTTTCGGTCTGAATAAAATTAAACTTTTGGTCAGAATAAAAATATTATTCGGTCAGATTTCATAACCATTTTGGTAAGGTCAGGTTAAGTTTTTTTTTTAAATTTCATTTAAATTATGACTATTTTATATAAATTCTGACCATTAATTATTTATTCTGCCCTCTGTAAACAGACTGATATATTATGACCATTTAATATTTATTCTGACCAATGTGATAAAAATTATGACCGAAAATGTATGAAAATTCAGACCGGCTAAATACGAGCCAATTAAAATGTTCCTAAATATATTATAATATAAATACACAGTGGTCAGTTGCAGTTTGTCTCCTGACTTCGCTAGACGTATTCTGCGAAAAGCAAAACAAAAATGTAAACTTGACAGGGACATATTTCGATTAGCTGATTTCGTTCAATTCATATAATACAATTTAAAAAATCTAACCTCAATTTATTTTTGGGTCTCTAGTCTTTTATAACGTAGTACTCCCATAGCATAGCCTCTCTTTGCTATAAGGGGCTCGACTGTTATTTAAAAATAGCCCATTAAAAGGCATAAAAATATTTTTTTCCTAAAATTAAAAATCTAAGAAATAGTCCCGGAAGACAAAATCCCGACAATCGAAGGCGAGCAGGGCTCTTGTTGATTGCGCTGTCTTTTTATTGTTTCATCACTTAACAGAAGTTTTATATATCTAGATTTTGGCTTTTAAGAAGTTTGTTTTGATTGTATTTATTTTTATTGATTATAATTTGATAAAGATTAACTATACAAACAAATCATGGTATAATTTATATCATACGGCGATATCTAGTGAGTTTATTTCTGCACTTCCTTCTATAAAAATATACATGTGTTGCATTATGCATAAAAACTATATAAGTGTAAAAATATATTAACATACCAAAAGTAGTAGTCAAGATTTCAAAAGAATGACCACCTGATCGAAGTCGTACCTGAAACAAAATAAAAAAAAATCATTAAATCACAAAAAATCATCGCGTAGACAGCATTAACTAAAAAAATATATGAAAATTACATCCATTACTAACTTAACGGGAAGTACATTTGAATAATATACAATAAAATACGAATTTATGTGACACGTTCCAAAACCATATTTTATTGATAATAAAAAAATCTCATAAAAGTTGTTTTGCGGCTATGGTATTCGCAGGCGTCATCATAATGGAATAAATTAAAATTAATATCATTTGATAACTAAAAAGGCTTTCAGTTTAATTCGGAGAAGAATAATTATTTGTATTACTGTACAACATTAACTATCTCCTATAACTAACTCCGTCATTATAACTCTGATTTATTTATAAATCTAATATATAAAAATGAATGTTCGTTTGTTCGTACTTTATGCGTTGCCACACTGCACATCCGATTGCAATAAAGCTTTGAAAAAATATTTGCTTGCACTTGCCTTAAATCGGAAAGGTTATAGGCATAGTAAAATTAACTTACAGTAGGTCTTATATATAAAAAATAAATGTTTGTATGTCTGCCATACAGTTGATTTTGACAACGTATGCCTGCACTTGCGTAAAGGTTATAATACAATTAACTTCCAGTATGTGGCGCGTGTGTCGTACCGTAGACAGTTGGCAGCAAACGTCAAATAGACAAAAAGGAAAACATGAACCTTCTTAGAGTGGCATTGCAACGCTTGCCGGGAACCGGGTAGTATTAAATGCAACATGATATAAAAAAATCTTTTATAGTACACCAATACCCATTCAATTGGCCTGGAATTGTTTTTATCGTTATAAATCTGAGTAAATGTAAGTTTAAACATATTTTTAATAAAGGCATACGCCGAAATAGCTATCAACTGCGTACAAATAATATTTGCTTAACCAAATATTTTGTTATTTTTCAACTTAGTAGTATGAGGTACTACCAAGTAAATACCAATTCAATCATTTTAAAATATCGTTTGATCAATAATAAACTCGTTTTTAGTAATTCTTTTTATATTCAATAAGATCAGGACCAGAAACCGGTTAGATAAAGTGGGATTAGTAAGAATGAATGTCATATTCAGTGAATATAATGCCCGTTCACGAAGTATAGGCAATGAAAACCTTTAAGTGAGTTTGACCCATACCAGTTTTACTTGTACCACAATACTCCGCGTGTAAGCTTGACTGTTTTTGATCATAATTTTGCATTGCAGAATAGGTACAGTAAATTTAGTCTTATTAAAAAAAAACTTCCATTAAATATGAAAACTATTCTCTGGTATTGTACCACTATGGAACCCTTATGTAAAAACCCTCCTTTGCGGTAGTACATGTTCAGCCGGGGGATGTGTACAATAAATTGCATAATGCATACGTGCTCTGCAATAAACAACGGAGTGCACTGAGTACTGAGATGTTCATCTGACCACTTCCCTCAAGGCTATTTTCACAATTGTCGAGTGGAAAATTTAGTGGAGAGCAGTTTGGCGATTTCACGCTGTGCCAAAAGCCCTCGAGACGCATTATAGTGAGGAAATGGTTTGTTTAATGCTGTTTAAGCATTGGAAGCTTTGTATTGCAGTGGTTTTATGGCGAACTCTACTTTAAAAGTGTAAAATATTAACAACATATATTTTGACTTTGAGACAAAATGGGTTACCTTTTAACTTTCCGTATTAAATATAATAATATACGTATTGATACCTCAAAACTATAACCTGGTTACTCTGATTCTTCGAATAATGTTGGTAAAATGAATATAAAACATTTTTTATTCACAAACCTTTGTTTAAGGTTTTAAAAATGTATGTATTAGTGCTTTGTAAAGGTATTATTTAAAAAAATCAATTGAATTTGGTAGAAAAAAGATCATATTATTTAACAGTATCTCTGCCGCAAGCGAGTTTATTCGCTCTATAATTCCGTGTTTAAGGAGCCGTCTATACAAAATGAGCGAATTAATACGCTCTACTTTATACTTGATTTACAAGACACCAGTACCTCTCTTAACCAGTTCTCTGCCACGGACGTGTTAACACGCCATACAATGTCGTGCTCGTAGGGCTGGCCATACTAAATGTGCGTGTTTACACGCAGTATTTGAGACGCGGCTTAAAGGCCACAAGAAACGTATTTAATAATTTTAAAATATCATGCATATAGTGACATCTCTTGCAATCATAGTATGATACTTAAACTTTAAAGATATTGTTTTTTAATCTATAATACATCGATTTTTAAAAAAAGCTTTTTTGTTGTTTTCAAATGTGTTGCTAGCAGGGCTTAGCGAATATGGCGATAATTTTCGTTTTTGTTTTTGTTTTGGATAAATGATGGCGGAAATAACCCATCGTGTATTTATACGGTAAGTGTTTGTAACTTACTATTATTATATGTCCAAAAAGTACATATTTATGAGGTTTTTTTTTAAAAGAAAATCACGGCCCTCTATTTACGGCCATATTAATACCGCACGGCACAGATCAGGTTAAAAGCTATCTGAAAAATATTGAAAATCACGTTACTTAGTTGAAGTATTGAGGTGGTGATATACATATATTTAAAAAATGTCCGCTCCTAACGTAAAGTATATTGCTCTTTGTATATGTATATGACTTTCTAATTTTATTACTCAGTTTCCGCACTAGTATGTCATAGAAAAGAGTAAATGTTAAGAAATAGAGCAAAACCAGTGGAAATCTATTCACTCTGGCTACACCTTTTTTTTTTTTTTAGATTGGAGTACGTGAAAGATAATTTTAGCAAAAAGGAAATCAATACTTTCAAACAAAAAATCATATATCGATTTAAAGCTCAATTTTAAAATACTTTCCATTCAGGGAATCAAACCCGTGAGCACTGTAACTGAAACCGATGACGATGATCACTTGGATAAACGATGGAAAAGTACATTAGCTTTTTGTTTTCTTTCTGTCAGCTTATCATCATTTTGATTAAAAATTGTATTTTTGTTTTGCATTACATGAAATACTTTTATAAATTAGCAACCTTTTATAAAGAAAACAAAATAATAATACCTGTGTGCTTAAAAAAAACTACATTTTCCTAATACAATATAAGAAGAAACATCATAAACGATTCTAGAAGTTAAGGGTTGTTTAAAAATGATGTTAAAACCATTGTATATGTTTTGGCATACGTGAGAAAAATTAGAAAAAGAAAAATAAGAAACAACATTTATTAAATATTTAAAAAAAAATCTTGCAATCAAGATATTCACAATATTTTATATTTATTTGATTAAAATAAATATTTTTCCTAACCGTTTTTAAGGCATAATACATTTTATGTAGAACATTAAATTTAATTAAAACTGCAAAAAATATTTCTTTATTCTAAAAACATTAAAAAAATAAAAAAAAGTTTAATTACATGTTTTTTAATTTATCATGTTATCGTGTAATGTTTGTTGGGATTTGTTTTGTTCATATATTCATTCATGTTGCGGTACGCATAAACCAAATTAAAGCTACGGAAATGTTGATGACCTAGATGAAACTCATTACATTCGTATAAATATATCGAAATATAAATATTTTAATCGAAACTATTCGTTCGTTTTCATATTTAGCCATTGAACGTGATACGATACAAGTTTAATTAAAATATTTGCATAGATTATACACACAGGAAAAGGTATACATATTTTTTAATTCAACCATTTAATAGTCTGCTATATACGTGTGTTACTTATTTAAATGCATTTTAAATAATAATTCAAAATTAAAATGTACTCTATATTGAAAAATAATAAGAAAACTTTACGCAAATATAAATTTTATGTCTGATACTAATCTTTCGTGTGAGAAAACTTGATCTGATAAAATTGTATTTAATTACCGTATTTTTTAAATTATAAGATGCATGTTTTTTTGTATTTTGGTTTCTCTGAATTCGGAGTGCGTTACTTGATCGGTAAATGACGTTTCAGGTCAATTTTGTCACGTTTATTTTTATTAATGGTATATAAAAATAAGAGTGCGTCTTATAATCGATAAAATACTGTGTATGTACATTTTAATAAAATTGGAATCAGTTTGCATAGCAGTACAAAATTGAGTGTTCAATCTACTCACTGAAGTATTTTTTTTTTGACTTTTCTATATATCATCAAAATTAAATAATTCTTTCATCGATTCAATAAAAATGTAACTATTATACGCCACAATACTAAAAATAAGCGAGATGAAAAATAAGCCGATCGACGATAGATCGTAGTACTTAAGCTACCAAAAAAAATATTCCAATAATGTAAAATGTCGAAAAAATAATTTATTTAAAGCTTATGACGTTGCTGTTGCTTTATTATTGATACATGTCACACAAAAAAAACACAACCAATGGAATAATATAAGAAAACATTTATTTTAAAATACATCGTAATGAAATTAATATTACTCTATCAAAATCAGTAAATATAATTGATAATGAAGTAAATTTGGTATAAAAAAGCAGTTAAGTCACGTACAGTTGAGTTAGTACATGAATATCAAATTGGAGTTAACGTAAGCAGAAAATATGACCTATGAGCAGCGAGTTATCATTTTTAACTGATGGTTGAAATCGGATAAAATTATTCACAGGTTGAAAAAAAATATTTTGTAGAAAGTATTCAAAACAAGTATTTGCATAATATAAACAACACTATTGTTTAAATAAATATCCTTAAAAAAATACAATTTGTTACACGTCTGATACCGTCCCAAAATTAGTATCATTGAATAGAGTACTTATATTAATTTTAATTATTTGATAAACAATAAAAACCTTACAAAAAAGTTGAGGAGTTAACTTTTCTATGATAATAAAATATTTTGTATTATGAAAAACATTTCTTATCGTATTTTTGCAGCAAACGCTTGACTTATTCATATGATTTATGTAGACTAGATTTTCGTCTAGCATGAGACATTTTAGACCGTCGGGTGGCTGCTATTGCTAGCTTAATGTTTGCGGCTATTGTCGTAATACCGTATAACAAACGATGGTGCACACACGGTTTGTAAAATTACACAAACAAATTGACAAACAAAAGATATTTCATGTTTTCGGTTCCTGAGATTTTTTAATCGTTTTTATTTTTTTATTTAAGATTTTAATTGGGCCCTTGAGTGGTGAAGTAAAATGGTAAAACTTTCTCACGTCACGTCAAAATTACGTTTATCTGGTGTTTTGGTGGATTGCATATTTTAATTTTACGAAGATAAAGTTGTTGTAATTTGTATAAACTGAAGTTTCTTTATATTTACATTAATTTAAAACGTGTAGAATATTACAACACTCCTAATTTTCTTTTTCTACTAAACGACTATTTGACTAATTTAACTAATGGGCCCACTTGTCCAAAACAATGTCTGTGTTAGTGGTTACTATTAAAGGTGACACGGGCTTTTCCTTGTAAAACGTGTACTGAAATCATGAATAAAATGAAAATTTCAACCTATGCAGTTAATTTTCTATCAATGAAAATTTAAAATGAATTATTATAAAGTTTATATTCTCAAAACAATCTACAGCAACGATTTCTAACCCGGGAAGCGTGGACTATTGCCAAGGGAGGCGGAAACAGTCCAAAATATTTATTTGCCCCTTAAAACGTGTCTTTATTACTATATGAAATTAAGGATGGGGAGGCGCAAAGATATTTTTTTTCTTCAAAGGGGGCGTAGCAACATAAAGTTTGGAAACCACTGGTCTTCACTAATAAGTTGATCTATTTTTTAATTCAACGATTTTGTAATAATTCTACCAATTGTATAGAAATCAGATTTTTATACATATCTGACCGTTTTTGCACATCAAAAGCATTATCAACTGACACAAATATAAACAACTATTTATTAATTTATATATTTACGTACATATTTATGATCATGCTCGTGATGAGCGATCCCAGCCAGATACGTAACTACATTAAAGTGGTTTATTTTGAATTGATTATTGGAACTCTTCTAAGAAATATACTACAATAATTAAAAAAAATTGAAATTGATTCTTGTAATCAATGTAAAAGATATTCATCCGAAATACACTTTATTTGTCTATATTTATTAAATATAATACGTAACACACGATATTCGAACGCTTCATCTGAAACAGTATGTTATTCTATGTGTTGGCAGTCTTGTATTATATATATATACGGAAGTTTAAGCTGGACTGTTCTTTTGTTAAAATTTGATATATATATGAATTCATATTGCCAGCTTTTCTTGCAAACGTACTATTGTAGATTAATCACTTTTAAGGTGTTCACTGTCAATACTTGGTGGAATGGCATTATAATAAAAATAATAAAACATTTTTAGTACTTTTTCCACATAAAATTTATTAGATCAGGACCGGTTTCGCTCATCGCGAGCATTATCAACTGATAAGAAAAATACATAAACAGTGATATTTATACAAATTTAAATTGAAATAAAAAGGTGTAAGCAACTATTAACAATTTAAAGGATTAACAAATTACATTATAATTACACAAGATTAAAATGCTTAACACCCATAACAATTAAAAAATCATCATCAAAGAATAATAAATCTAAGTGGCAAACGATGTCAATTATGAACACAATTAAAATTTGGGAAATATTTAAGCAAAGTAAATATCCTAATGATGATTTGGTGTTTTTCCCGCTTCCAATCAATGATGTACAAGCAACAAAATCAGCAGTAATGAAGATTCAAAATTGAGTTTGGAAAAACCAGTAGAGCTCAATCCAGCAAAATTGAATCCTGCGAAAAGAATAAAGGCAATATCAATTCTTACAAAATAAAAACAAACTAAGAAAATTAAAATTCTAAAGAAATAAAACAGTACAAAAATGGAAATATAATAGGCTAGAATTAGGTTAATGAAACGGATATAACAAAGGTGATGATGCAAATACAAGCTGTTCGTTTAATAAATTAGAGTTCGGCGAGAATTTATGTCTATTGATTTCTAAGATCTCTTGTTTATCAAGTTTTAAAGATTTATTGTTAACATGCAGGATTTTAAAGTTTTTAGAGATATCAAATGTATGCTTATTTAGGAACAAATGGTTCCCAAATGAAGATAATTCATTCCCTTTACGTGAGCAGGCTAAATGTTCTTTAAATCTGATATTAAAAGCTCTTCCATTTGTTCCTAAAATGGAAGAGCTTTTAATATCAGATTTAAAGAACATTTAGCCTGCTCACGTAAAGGGAATGAATTATCTTCATTTGGGAACCATTTGTTCCTAAATAAGCATACATTTGATATCTCTAAAAACTTTAAAATCCTGCATGTTAACAATAAATCTTTAAAACTTGATAAACAAGAGATCTTAGAAATCAATAGACATAAATTTTCGCCGAACTCTAATTTATTAAACGAACAGCTTGTATTTGCATCATCACCTTTGTTATATCCGTTTCATTAACCTAATTCTAGCCTATTATATTTCCATTTTTGTACTGTTTTATTTCTTTAGAATTTTAATTTTCTTAGTTTGTTTTTATTTTGTAAGAATTGATATTGCCTTTATTCTTTTCGCAGGATTCAATTTTGCTGGATTGAGCTCTACTGGTTTTTCCAAACTCAATTTTGAATCTTCATTACTGCTGATTTTGTTGCTTGTACATCATTGATTGGAAGCGGGAAAAACACCAAATCATCATTAGGATATTTACTTTGCTTAAATATTTCCCAAATTTTAATTGTGTTCATAATTGACATCGTTTGCCACTTAGATTTATTATTCTTTGATGATGATTTTTTAATTGTTATGGGTGTTAAGCATTTTAATCTTGTGTAATTATAATGTAATTTGTTAATCCTTTAAATTGTTAATAGTTGCTTACACCTTTTTATTTCAATTTAAATTTGTATAAATATCACTGTTTATGTATTTTTCTTATCAGTTGATAATGCTCGCGATGAGCGAAACCGGTCCTGATCTAATAAATTTTATGTGGAAAAAGTACTAAAAATGTTTTATTATTTTTATTATTGTAGATTACTAAAGCCTGGATAAAAGCTTCTCTGGACCGCTGCACTGGTGTTGGATCACGTGTTCAAATAGCTCTTCTGCGTCCTACACTGCAGCCAAAGTAAAATAATGCGATGCCTAGTCATATGTATTTGACTTCAGTGAGAAGACAAAGTTATTTGGAAGAATAACCTGTCGGGACCGTAATACGGTGGTCAACCTCGCGGGTTCAATTCTTTGCACAAACAGCGATTTTTCAGTCGATTTATCTTGGAAGGTATATGTGTGTGTGATTTTTAAAACAACCTCTCACCTTTCTTATTCTAAAACAGCGAGGTGTAGCGCGAATGATTTGTAAATCACTTATTTTATCTTCTTATACGTATGCTTTCTATCCCTACTTTCTTCCAAAAATAGAAGTTTAGCAACTTTAGTAACAAACTAGTCTTATAGAAAAAATCTATTGAAATACCTCAATGAAAATGAGATTTCTGTAAGTTATGTTTTTTTCTCCCATATTTTTGTGTGTACTGGGTATAAATATTTATATAATTGTACTACGCATATGCTTTTAACAAGTTAACATATAATAGTATCACTTTTAAGGTGTTCACTGTCATTACTTGGTGGAAAGGCATTATAATAAAATTAATAAAAGATTTTTAGTACTTTTTACACATAAAATTTAATAGATCAGGACCGGTTTCGCTCATCGTGAGCATTATCAACTGATAAGAAAAATATATAAACAGTGATGTTTATACAAATTTAAATTGAAATAAAAAGGTGTAAGCAACTATTAACAATTTAAAGGATTAACAAATTACATTATAATTACACAAAATTAAAATGCTTAACACCCATAACAATTAAAAAATCATCATCAAAGAATAATAAATCTAAGTGGCAAACGTGTCAATTACAAACACAATTAAAATTTGGGAAATTTTTAAACAAAGTGAAACTCTATATTACTTAAGTAAATATCCTAATTTTATATACTATATTTTTCTTATCAGTTGATAATGCTCGCAATGAGCGAAACCGGTCTTGATCTAATAAATTTTATGTGGAAAAAGTACTAAAAATCTTTTATTTTTTTTATTTTTTTTAATATAATAGTATATAACAAAGTGATTAAGAGTTGTTACTCTTAATTAATTTGTTACATACTTGCAAGTTGCTATTAAGAAATATGTAGTTTGAATGATATAAAAATACTTATACATTTTTAAGCTTGATTTTTTTTTGAATCGTTCAGATTATGTTCATTTACACATATTTAAGCGTTTGCCTCGCGATGTTATTGTGCTGTTTTGTATCTTTTCAATAAGCGTTATGCTTAAAATAGTTATTCTTTAAAAATATAAAGCCTCTAAACGCAAAAAACGTAACGTCTATATTTAATTAAAATCAATAATAATTATATTTGTTGCAAAAAACCACCAAAACCTTCGGTAAAAATCAAATAAAAAAACAAGCAAATGCCGATTAGTCCAATTTTTATTTCACATATTTTGACTGCATTAATGGGTGGAATAGCTATTTAAAATACATATTAATTGTACTGAATCGGAACTACAGTATAAAAAAAATATTGTTAATAAGATTAGTTTCAGCGTTAAAAAAACGTATTTACTGATAAAATTGCCAAGTAGACACATTGGTTTTTTTAGATGCCGCGTGCACAAAGCATTTTTTTAGTATCTATAAAAAAGCTGAATAGTGATCATAGCTATAAATATAAGAAGATAGTAAGTGCAATTTGTCTTTTGTTATAAAACTTGAACTAACTACTGCTATATTTTCTTTAGCATTGACCTGTGAATGTCCGAGCAAGAGTAATCACCGCTTTTACTAGTGAACCAGCTATTACTTACCAGTATCATTATTTGTTTTATTGCTTTCGTTGTTCGCGAATATTTTTGCGGTATTCGTTTAAGCTTGGCTTGTGTTGGTTAAAAAAATACAACATATTTTACAGGTATCGCTCTGGGTACTCACTACTCAGCATCGTACACTCTACTTCACGTTATAAATTCTTATAACCGGAAGAGTCTACGATTCAGTGGCGTTCAACACATTTACACAATTACTCCTAATATGTTTAAAAAATCACCTCAGGCAATTCAAAACCGCGTGTGTTGGTTTCTTTATCAATCTGTTCTTACTTGACCAGTTGATAATAATATGTCAAACTCCTCGATTAGAATTCACAATGGAAAGATAATGAAAATGAAACATTATTCTAAGTAGTCATTTTGACCCAAAGTTAGAAACTGCGGCAGAAAAAGTATATCCCAACATTTATTTTCGTATACGGCAATACACATTCGTCGGAGGAATATTTTTATCGGTTTGTAATAATTTCTCACTGACTAAAAACTGTTCTTGTATTTTTTGGGTCTTTAAAAGTAGATCACTTACAAACTTGACAAACATTGTGATTCATTAACGTTGGCATATTTCTAAGATAGGAAAGCTTATTGGGTAAATTACAACCAGTTCTCATAAATAAGCTTCTGTCGAGATGATCCATTAGAAGTCCATATGATTTTTATTGGAAGCGCACAAGGTGTAAAATATTGTATAATATCTAATATAGAAACAATTTCAACACCTACTGATCAATACTTTGGTTGAGTGATTACTGAAAATCGAGAGAAATAGAGCTATTTTCTTAGCCATAGAATTTTGTGCGAGACACACTACCGTAAGTGTATTTATTTATTTGACCGTAAAAAGAGTATTTCAAAATGTGTCCAGTGAGATTTCTTCATCCCGTTGTTTCGATTTGGCATTGTCCAACGGCTTGGAAAATGGCCCGGATTCCATATTTTCTTACATAATGGACGCCTATATATTTTTCCCCTGTAATGGCCGGTGATTTTTTTTACCGAAATCCAATAATGAGCTTTCTCAGTTCGCCTTCGTGATACCCCAGCAAATAATCTGAGAAATAGTATCGTATATTCACTTTGGAAAGGAATGCTTTTTGTTCAATGTCCCGACCCAAGCTGGCATGCTTCTTAAAAGTATTTCAAAGTTTTCAATCCAAAGTCTATTTATTAAATTATGCTCTGATAAAGAAGGAGAAATTGCGTATTACATAATTCTGTGAAACAAAATTGGAAATCATCTTCAAAATATGTCAAACTTTTTTAAATCAATATAATTTAACATGCTGTAATTTCGTTCATTTTTCATAATTTCACAATTCATTTGTTGTCGCTTCATCAACTGATTTTCTAAGAACAGTAAAATTATTATACAGTATTTAGGTAAATTTGAATTGTCTAAGCTGTCCACTTCCGATGGAAAAGTATGTATTGAAAAATTTGCTCGACTCAATTCATTTGTATATTAACTTAATTTGTGATTTAACATGGATCATTTGAACTGTTTTAATATCATTCGTAGAAAAAAAAAACAATCCCATAAATACGGTATGCTCAGTTAAGTATGTTTCATATTATTTAAAGTAAATTAAACTCATGTTAGCTACTGTAAAAAGAATCGTGTTTAAGATGGGGTGTTTGGTCGTTTTAATCATAATAAATAAACGAAAAGTATAAAAAAAATAAGTCGACCGATGCAACCACCTCTTGTTTATATTTTTTTGATACTTCAATGTAAGTTTTCAATTGTATCGAATTCAAACCACTTATAAAGTCGATTTGATTTTATTTATGGTTATTTCGGAACCAGTTGATTATACAATCATTTTATTTGCATATATGATATATTTTCAGGGAACATGCCACAGTATATAACGTCGTTGACTTTCATACCGGACCTCACGGGTTCCAATCCCAGTACAAACAGCAATTTTCAATCGATTTCTGTTCGAAGGTATTTATGTTTGAGATGTATAAAAATTTCCTACCACTATTTCAATCATAAAATATCAGGGTGTAGAGACAGTGATTATCTATGTCTTATTAACAAACATTACATAGCATACAGTGATAATTATTTTTAACTGGATATAATCGCAAATTTTTTGGTTCGTCAATTTGATCCGTTTTTGCATTTTCATTTCAATCTGCTGGAACTCTGTACGTTAGTCTGGTTTTAAATTACCCCATTAACCCCTTCTGCAGGGAAGCTTAGTCAACGGGAAGAGTTTAAGGGTCGCAATAGACAAAAAAGACTGGTCGATCAATTTACGTGCCAGCAGTATGGGTTAAAATGCCTCGAGGTCAATAATATCAAAACTGGCATTTCACACAAATAAATGTAATTTTGAGTTACATTAGGCATTCGAGTAAATAACCCTGATTTTTTAAATGTATACAGTTAAACAAAAATCTTCAAAGGTGTACACAAAAAATCATACACTGACATATAATTATACGCTCCATCTATCTACCGTTTCGAGGTACATATAATGAAGTATTTCAACAAAGGCTAGTGCTATCTGCAATTCAGACGAATTGTCTTTTTCAAGAGAAAAAAAGGTTAAAAACATGCGAACTAATCTTAAAGAGTGTTTTCGAGATTTATAAGTAAGTATAAAGATACAAAACACAAAAAACCCTTATTTTATTTGGTTGCAATATAAGAGACGAAAGAAACCCAAGAGCGATTCCACTCGACCAGATTGATCAGCTTATAATAGATGTTTGTATTTTTTTAATCATTCCCAATCAGCATAACTACTAGAAACAAACAATATTCCCTCAGTATGAACAAAAATACAATAAACATATTTAATATCGAAGAGAGAATCTTGTTTCATAAATCTCAATATGTATATAACGATATGTATGTTAGTACTTGGTCATGTTTTATTTTGTATGCTAGTTATTCCAAGGAAAAAGTTTTCTCTCTGAAAAATCAATGAAATAGCTTTCAATAACATTGATTCAGATCGGCGGGCTTTTCTCTTTATTGGAATATTTTAAAGACATATGCTACATCTAAATGTGATCTTATAAAATATACGAGATCGGCTTACAATCACAACTCCGCATCTTTGATTTTAATTAAAAAATCGACAATCTTTATATATTTTATGAAACATATTTTTGTAAACGAGTTGTTTTGCTATAATTATATTACAAGGTAAAAAGTTTATATTTGAAAGAATTAAATAATAATGAAAAACCATTTTAAAAAAATCAATAGTGGTTCGATCAATAAACATGATCATTTTGTTATGTCATTGCAATGATTGTGTTGAAAATTGACAAAAGGCAATACACGTTAAGGTATCCAATCCCGGAGCCTTTTTCCAATCCCGGGATTTCGAGATTGATAAATTTTCTTTTTTTTTTAGCTCACCGAAGAATTTGAAATCTTCAATTTGCCAATTTCGTGTCGATTTTCGGGATTTGGTCAAAATTTCTCAATCGCGTCAAAAATTGACACGGCCGTGATCCCAGGATTTCGGGATCAGACAGTTGAACGTGATTCCGGATCCCGGGATTGGATGCCCTAATACAAGTGTCACAGCTAGTAGAATAACAAATTGATAAAATTTGAATTTTATATTAAAACTAGCTTTTAAAGCTTCCGAATACATAAAAACAAAATTGGCATTTTATCAAAAGTTTCAATATCATAGTCATTAAGCACCGCTTAAAATTAAATATTTTGTAATCAATTTTTACTTTAAAAATATTTAAAAAAATTGTAGTCTTCATTTCAATTATTTTCCTGACGGTTCTAAATAACGGCTGGTGTTTGTTACTGGTCTTTTATAATGTATTATAGTTTGCGATGTAAGTTTTTTCTTCCCTTAATAGTTTCATTTAACTGTTATCGTCTGAAATATAAAGGAAAAACCAGTTTTGTATATTTTTAAGAATACAAGATTTTTTCACTGATTATGTAATAATAAATCATGTTCCAAGTCGCATTAATTTATTAAAGCTAAAAAATATATATTTAAGTGTAATCAAGTAATAAAAAAATCAACCGAATTGGCAAGCAGAATATGTATATTTCTAGTCAATGTAACTTTGTTAAAAATCCGTAATTTTTAAAATAATATTAACAAAACAACTCAGCAATATAAATAAATGGTCAAGAACATTAATTTTGTGTACAAGGAGGTAGGGTTTTTTGAAAGCAGAGAGCTGTCAAAAACAAGGAACGCTTGGACATGTGTGTATATTTGAAAGTTTCGACGCATTCGAAAAAGCCCACCCCTTTGTGGCATGTTGAAGCAAAACAAATAGAAAACATTTATCACTTGGAAACGAAAACCAGAGGACGCCGGCGAGATGACCCGCTCGGAATTGGTCAATACATCCAGTTCAATACCGAATGGGTTTGCATTCAAATGTCCCTGACACTATAACTGAGAATGTAAAGAATTCGGTTAAAACGGTTAGAATACCAGGATCTTATCATGACAAATTTACCACGTCAGGTACCTGAGTAATATACTTGGTTCAAATAACCGAAAGAGTTTATTTTCAATATGGTGGCAGTCAATGTTTGCAGGTTTTATAAGTAATATTATGTAGATTATAATTATTATTTATCTAATAATATGGTATGTTGTTTTAATGTTTTTGTCGAACAGTTTTCCCTTAAAACATTGATTTTAGATTAAATACATAAATTTATATTCAAAAGGTATTGTTGTCTGTTATATTTTGATTTCTCTACCCAACCACTTTTTAATTTGAAAAAATATGGACGCAGATAAAGCAAAGTAAATAAAATAATATAAAATAAAAAGCAGTTGTAATTTTAATTTTATACGATAATTTTTTTTAACCTTATCGAAATAATATATAAAGGTTTTCGTTTAACTATTTTTTTATGATTTATTGCATACTAAAATATAGTTTTTTTCAAAACAGCTTTTTTTCGATAATCACCATGTGTACAGCTTGATTGACATTCTATCGAAAGGATGTAAGCTGAAAATGCCAAACTAGTATCTAAAGCTTTTAAGTTTGAAAAAAGAAGGGTCTGTGAAAATTGCGACCAGGAAAGTCACATAAACAAAGGTTTTTCTTAAGCAATTTATTAAATAAATATTTAGCGAAGTCAATAAAAAAACCGTTTATCAGTCATCACACCATGCACTTCAAGGTTGGGTATATTTCATAATTTGCCTTTGGCTCAAAATCATTAAAAACCTTTTTTGTGTCTCTTATAAAATTTGTTATGTTTGGGCTACGTCCTTTTTAATTTCCTCAGTCGATATGTTGAATAAATATATTTGATTAAAATGGTCTAAATAAAATAGTATTTACACTTAGTCAAATAAAATACAAAAATATACTTATTACTGTTGCATAATAAATAATATCATATATAAGAAGTTTATTGAGTTGATCAATTTTATGTAATTAGATATTTCCAATGTCCACATAATATGAAAGTTTCCTTAATCTTCATGACTGAGTTCTTCCGAAAATCATATAAAATATATATATTGAGGAAATTCGCTACACTGTCATTTGAAAATCAACTGGTATTCACAATCCAAACTTTATTGTATCCAAATGTTCATTTATATGCTGAATTTCGGTTTTCACTAAACTTTTGGTCAAAATGGCTGGGTTGTGGGTCAGAAGTTGTGGTATAAATGTAAATTATATAAGTTATCCTCCAAAATTGGCAGCCCGTACAGTCAGAATATGTATTTATGTCCCGAATATTAAAATTCATATGATAGAAATTATCTATTATTTTTCGACATAAAATACTATCTTTTAAACAAACGTTTGTTTTTTAAATATGTATTATAGTATTAAAAATGAGTGTTTAAAAACAAATCATTGTTTGCGTATATTTCAGATGCTGTTAAAATTGGAATTCAGTGTAACACTAAAAAATGCAGGAAACAAATCTTTATGTTTTTATTTTTTCAGCAAATATTTACATACTGAAATTATTGAGAGCCTTCGAAACATGCTCTTAATTTTTTCGCTATTTTTATTCATAGTACAGTATCATTTTATTCATACTTTTGAAATAAAAACTGTTTCAATAACGATTATGTCAGCTAAAAGCTTTGAATGTAAACACATAAAAGAAACTTACTTCACTTATATTAATTGTAGTTGTTCAGTTTATAATTTTTCATTATATTAATATAGCAGAGGAGCTTAAAATTTACCATAATTTGACCATACACATTTCCTGATTGAGTTTCGAGAGTGATTCAAAAGTCACTACGTTTTGTCTTTTGAAATATTTTTACTTTTTATATAAATGCAAATTAAATACATATTATACAGGGCCCGTAGCGTAGCGATCAACGTCTTTGGCTTCAGTGACGGATCTCACAGGTTTGAGTCCCGGTGTGAACAGTTTTTTTTTTCAATCGATTTGTTGATTCTAGGCATGGGTGTTTGTAATGTCTAAATACTGTGTGTAAGTCAGTTGCTCAACCTTTCTTTTTCAAAGAGAGTTGTAGTGATGGAGGGAAGGATAAGATGAGGGCAGCACTAGTGGAACTTATACCTTATACCTTCGAACACAAAGTTCGTGTTTATATAAGAAATATTTCTTATATAAACACGAAACATTAATTTACTAAACGTCAGTTCAAGTTCATCCGTGCACTTGAACGCCTGAAGATGCCGAAAGGCAAAACCCGGGTCGTTAGTGACAAAATCTGTGAAAATGTACATAGTTTGAACAATTCAAATTTAATATTGAAATTCCACCAAGCACCTTCAGTCGAAATCTTAAATTATGTAGTAATAAACGTTTTTTATGATTTGAAATTAATTTAATTGTATAACTGATTCTTGCCCTTAACAGCATTTCTGAACGTATTATTTAGGTGTCGTTTTACTAATATTTTTTCAAATATTTTTGTATTTGCTGCTGAAAACAGTATTTTGCAAGACTATTTCTGTGTTTATTAAAAATATTGTAATGAAACCAACAATATATTTCTTCATTGTTTCTGAACAAACCTAGAATTTTTATTGTTTTTGAGAAAAGTTTTAACTGATAGTCAACAATGTTTTCGTAAATATAACAAACCACACTATGGCATTGACTTTATGAGAAACAAAGAGAAAAGTTAAGTGTGGTGAAATAAAAGCTGTTTATTTTGCGATATTTAACTGCCTTTACAGAGACATAATAAGTGATATTTTTTTATGAAGACATTAAATAAATTATTAAATGAATGGAATTAGGAACACTTATTTATTGCATTTCCTAAAACTTTGAAGACTTTTTTTCAGTTGATATAAACGAGTAAAAATTGTTTTTTTTGTCATAAGAATAGAAAACTATGTACATTAGTCATTTAAATAAAATAAAAACATCTGAAGTTTATAATGGAATATAAATTAAAAGTGATGCTAGGCTTATATTATAGGCAAATATTGGTGTGTAAAATGATGCATAACTCATTGTTGTTTGATATGCCCAATTAATAATTTTTGAATGATAAGTAATTTGGACCTTATATTTCATCATAATATATATCGTCTATAATAATCTTCTACTTTCTATGAAACTATATAGTAAAATTTTACAATTCAATTATTAAATGAATTTTACTTCAGTAAAATAAGTGAATTGATTACAATTAATGTAGATTTTCTTTAAATATTTCTTTATATTATATAATTTATTAATAGTCATTGCAAAACATTACCGTTGTCAATATCAATTATCACACAATAACCAAATTCTGTAAACACGTTACAATATGTTGCTTGATTTAGCTGCATTGGGAAAATAACAGTTCAAATTGACGTAGGAAAAAGAGGAAAATACTTATTGGACTGGTAACAAAATTTTTAATAAATTGAGATTTTGATTAAAATGATGATTGAAGGAGCTTAGTGGAATTAAAATGTATAATCTGTCACTAAAGATCTGGTTTGCCAAGCCTAAATGTATAAAGATGTTGAAAAACGAAGCCTTTACCGACAAAACGTAAAGAAATGTACAAAGTAAAAACGATTTAAATTCGATATAAATCAGGTTAAATTAAGTTAGTTTGTTATTAAAGCTTAATTTATAATGACGTATTGGCCATTTTTTTTTGTAAACACTAAACAAATAAAAATCGTACTTAAAACTATCGAGACTTAACAAAGTAAAGTTGGGCTAAGAATACCCTTAGTCTGGTACTGTAGCGTAAAAGCCTTGAGAGCAGTAAGGGTCACGCCACTTTTGGAGTTTCTAATAAACACAGCGAAATTGCTTTCTTGACTTTGGGCGCTATGCACACCAACGTACTTTAGTACAAGGTTTATCATTACAGCAACGTAGGGCATACAAATAAAGGGTTTTCCCCAATTTTTGTTTATATTTATATCCGTACGACGTATAATAATTCATTTCAGGAAATTCTTTGTTCATCAACTGAATTTATTGGCGTTCCTTGATAAAAATGAATCACAGATTGGATGGATTTCAGGATCATAGGATTGGACGGGACCCCGGAATTGGATACCCTACTTACGTTCAATTAGTTAAAAAAAAAATTAGCGACGAATTCATCGAAAGTACGATTTTTTAACACTACATAATAAACAAAATTTACTAGAAAATGTATTTATTAAGAAAAAATTTAAATAAAATAAGGTGAACAAATATATTAGTCATACAATTATTATTTTATATACATTTGTTAGCGATAGTTTTGATGAGAGCATAAGCTGAAATAGCTATCAACAATTCATAAAATAATATTGTTGTGAAATCATTTTTTTCGCTACATTTTTACCGTATTATAATGGAATTCTACCAAGTAAATGCCAATTCAATTAATAATTGAAATAAAAATATGTGCAACATAAACGATGACGTAATATAAGTAGTTTTTGCTAATCACTCTAGAGTTAAATTGATTTTTTTTATTATGGTATGTACTGAGCCTTCACTAATAGTTAATCTTCATAAGTTCCTTCTAGTTTATTAGCTTCTACTATCATTAATTATTTTTCACTGGGGGTTTCGAATATTTATAAGAATTTCTCACTATTTTTTATATGAAGTTTTTAATGCACGATTATTATCATTATCTAACAACTTCGGCTTCAATTATCATAATATTAAATGAGCCTGACACCTACGTCTTGACAGTAAGACTTTAAAAGATTGATTTGTATCCAATTTTACTTTGTTTTTATTCGAAACACACTCTTAATCTTACAACAGGTATAACATTTATTTTGAGTTGAGTGTTGAAATGCTTATAAATAACTATAATGAACCAAATATAAGAGGTCCCAAAGTATTTTTAATTTTAAAATATAATAAAACATGAATTTGAAACACCAAACTTTTTCTAAATTATTAAATACTTCTTTTACTAAATTTCATCAATAAAAGAAAAACCAAATAATGCTCTTCATTTAATATCAAAACATTTTACTTCTATCACCAAAACAGTATTCTAGAGTTTTAAAATAATTTTCTGTTCTGAGACTGATCAAAATAAAACTGCATATTAATGCATAACTACATACCGCACAGCGTTCATTGTTCTGTTATGAAAAGTTATATGGTAACATTAGGAAATCGGATAGTCTAAACGTCTGCAATAGCAAAATGTAATGCTTCATGATACAATTATCTTTACAAACAAAGGTAGTAAAAGTTGAGCTCTGATGAATTAACACGGATTATATGTTTATTTAATACATATTATTTCAAATATTTCTTGCTATGAAAATATATAATATAATATGCAGACTTTGAATTTAATGTTAATTGTTGATATACGTGTAACATGCAAAGAGAGCTTGGATCTTGCATTTAGGCGTTGTAAACTAACAAGCTACAGAATGTAATCTTTGGCGTGAGAGTGAAAAACCAACGAGAAATAAAATTTTGGAGGTGCCATCAGTTGGTCATTGTGGGTATAGACTTGTTTATTTAGCGAGGATGAATGTTTGCTCATTGTTTCTATTTTTTTCTTATATATTATGCAATACAATATAATACAATACAAAATATTAAAGAAACGGTTAGTTCCGCGAGCTAACGCAAGTTTTTTTCATTTTTTTAAACTATGTCTCTCAATAAAGGGCTCTGAAATATTTTTACGAACTAAATTTCAATGAAATGCAAGGCGAATAATCTGCGAATTAATTTTCATATCATGTATATAGAATTCCTTGTATTTGTAAAAATTATAAGGTTTTTTTTATTAAATTTGAACAAAGTTCTTTTTTTAAAGCAATACAATACATTTACCACACTTTGCAACTTCAATGAAAGTAAATCTAGTTACTAATCAGTTTATTTGGCTGAAAAAAAGCTTCCATGATTATGAAGTTAGATGATAGCGGACTTTAAGTACATACATACATACGTAAAAAATCGTTTAAAAAAAAATATGAATATTGCCAACTTTTTGAACAGTTATATCGAAAATTATTTTTACCCAAAATACACTTGATGAAACCACTGATCTGTGGTTTTTTAGTCATTAAAATTATTTTGAGATATCATTTTATCTAGGTTATCTCATAAAAAAAGTTTATTCAATTTACCATGATTAAGTCCCAAACACAATCAACATAACTGACTATTATAACAGATAACAATACATGACTTTTTGACATAGGTCACTTATCTCTGATCTAGTATTACAAAGCACACAAGTAATCCAGTTGTATTACTGTAACGATTTCTAAGGCAGTATTAGCATACACTGAAACTAGAACATTTCGAAGACAGTTTGGTACAACCAAGCTCTAGTTTCAAACAACCTCACTAATAACAATAAAGCGTGTATCTCAAAATTGCATAATTAGTATGACTATTGTAACAAGGAAAACGAAAACATAATACCGGTTGTATCTTTTCGCTTGAAATTTCATTTTTTAATGTTTGCGAGTAGATAAAATTTCCACGAATATTGTTAACAGCTCAATAGTATATTATCAGGTGGGGTCGGAATTGTTATGTACTAATAAGGTTATTATATACGTTATATATTTACGTTAATAAGGGTAGTGTTAACTTGGCAAAAGTTCGTGGGCTCTATTAACAATTCTATCATAGCTCTACAGAATTTATATGCAATTAAATTGGAAATAATTTAAGTATTTTTTTTAATTGTCTGGGTGTCTGTCAAAATATGATCGTTATAAAATATAATATCTTTGACAAATTTAATTTTTAGAAATAATATTACTAAAAATTTGTTTGGTATAAAATATTTGTAATGCAATGAAAGTGATTATGAGGAAGGGTAGGACCAAAAGATGAGAATCCAAATATCAAAGTACACCTAAGTGACGTGATTTCATTTTTAACGTGACTCGACAAAAAAATGATGCTACATATTCATAGGGTTGCGTCCCATGTAATAAAATATTTCTATAATACCCTGTCGGTGAAAAAACTTTCCCTATTTCACGGGAAAAACTTTCGCCGAGTGGCCGTCCGCTACTTTTTGCGCCGGCGAAACTAATTTTAATGTACCCCATTTTCCGGGCGGTCTATTTTTTCCACTGTTCATCTGATAACCGTAACAAAGTTGGACACAGCCAGCTACCTTATCTTGGGAAAGTGAGACGAGAAACTTTCCAAAACGACAAGTTTTCGGAAAAGTTGATCTCGCGAACAAATTGGAATTCAAATGAAGCTTTTTTCCAATATCCCTATTTTCTTATCCCTGCCATGACATGGGTTGCTTTTAGTTATTGCATAATGTTGATAGATTAGCTATACCATTCAAATCTATTCGCAAATTGTGAGTTAAGCTGATTTTTTAAAATTTAAACATGGCACGTAAATATATTGTTTTTATTCGGTAACATCATTGTTACTTTTCATAGTGATGATATCGATTATATTCTCTATGACTTGTCAATTCATTAATTTAGAAATGAACTTAATTGGTTAATAACCACATTTTATTTTGAAACTTTTTACTTTGTGAAAAAAAACAGACATAATTGTTTTTTTGATTGGAGAAATAAATATACATATACAAGCAATGAAGGAAGTCTTATTTGTTAAACTAAAATGCCATCTCAGTGAGATTATTTATTATTTTGCTTTATTTCTAGTGAGTAATATGTTACTTTGTAATGATAAACGTATCAATATTTTGAGTGAAAAATTATAATGTATACAATAACGCTTACTCCATGAAGTCAAAAAAGATGATTAAATTGTTTTGATTTAAAATTTAGTGTAATAATTTGTAATTCTTCGTGGCTATTGGTAATGAGGAGAAACATTAAAATTCATTGTAAAATTCTGTATTATTCCAGAAATTTTTGCTGAAATAAAGCTGATAATTCTTATATTCATTAATAAAAGCTCTTTAATTTTAATCGCTGCAGATTGAACTGCGTTTACTGAACAAATCTTTATAACATTGAAATATATTCTCCCAGAAACCATAATATTTAAGTGTTCAATTTTTTAATATATCAATAAAGTTGCAAGTTAAGAATGAAATGAGGAAACTGACCCTAAAAGCTTCTCGTAAAGTCTGGCTCATATGAAAGTGAATACCAATAAGATGCATCGTACAAAACAGTATACTCAAACATTTTTATAAGATTTATTTTAACATATTTTTTTTAAAAAAAGGTTGGGTATGAACCAGTGTTCCCTGTAAGCTGTGCGCGTGTGCGCGCGCACAAAAGTTACGACAATTATACCACCACCAGAATAAATTAATTATCATTATAAAGTGTTCTTAATTATTGTCATTATATAAAATTAACCATTTCATTAAGTAGGTCTAAATACCGTATGTGGCGCACAATATTTTAATTTCCTTTAAAAGTTGCACAGCCAATGTATTTTGCGCACATAACCTTCGGAAAATTAGAGGAAACATTGGTATGAACACATATTTTTAACCATGTTTTTCAATGGTGAATCATATGGACGTTTAATAGAGTTTTTCTTAAGAGAATTAGATCTATGGCTATTGCTTGGTTCTCAATTGCAAATCTTCCATTTTTTAAAGTGTGTAAGTATACAAAGATATCAATCACTAGACACGGACTAATGTTTTAATCAGTGGTCTAATATTAGATCGTATCATATATTTGTTTAACATTTCCTTATTAAACACGATTTATAAATATACCTTCGGTTTGAAAACTAAAGAATGAATATTTGTTAAAATATTTACTTTATATGAAGCAGTTGTTATGATACTTAAATGTTTCGCATTATTGTTAATTTATATTACTAAATAAATAAGATTTTTTTCGTTATACTAATAATTAAAATTTATTTTTAGTTCTTAACTTGTTTTTCTTGAAACATGAAATACTTGATATGCATCACGATTAGCATTTTTAACTAAAATTAATTGATCTCGTTTATAGTTACTTACATAGAATAAAGTTACCTATCTACCATTTCAAATACATATATGTTACCAGTGGCGGCTGGTCAATGTGTCATTGGATCAATGCACCCCTTGCAGGGTCGGTTATATTTCATAAAATAATATTCAAACATAACATTCATACCATTCACTCATTTTAAATTATTCATGTATTATTGTCTAAAATAAATATTTTAGAACATTTTATTGTATTCAAGTTAATCTAAAGAAAACAAAAATCACTAATATGAGCTAAAGTTTTATGTTATATTTTGAAAAAGCATACTTCATAAAAATTTTACTTTTTAAAATAAGCACAGAAATTACTGATTTTATCCTCAAAACAGTGTTTTTATAAAGAAGCTTTTAGATAAAAAGATAAAAATTTAAAGGTAGATATAATAAAAGATAAAACTTTTAATTAAGTAAATAATAGTGGGCAAAAAATATCATATTACAAGGATCGTTGTTGAAAGATTTTGAGGGTTCCTGGTTTAAATAAACTAGCAGGCTGTGTTTAGCTATGGTGTCGTTTGACACAGGCTCTGTGGCGCCTGTCCGAGAATCTATTTGAATTGCAAATATTCTGATCCGTTCTCTTCAAATACATATTTGGACGAGAGCCTCAAAGCGTGTCACCCACCCCTAGGCAATTTCAGAAACTAGATGAAAATAAGAAGCGAAGTATTTCTTAGAATTTTGAATGGTCTTGTTTTTGAAATTAAGCAAATTAGCAAGTTATAATCATAAATAAGGGTCATAAACTATTCCGCAGAAAAGGGTATAACAAGGGAAAGGTTTAAAATTTAAATTTAAAAAATAAAAAAAATCTTTTGACCCATCAACCACGGCTGCCTTAAATATATTTTGAATAGCGGCTGATTATGGCCAATGAAAAGCAGAATGTACCGAACTGATTTTTCGTTTTGAAAAAAAAAATTGGTTAAATTCTGGAAAAACTATTTTGAAACCTGTGGCTGTCAAGTTTTTTATTTAACCGATGATTTACTGGCACATTGAAACACTGCAAAAACTATTTTTTCACATTTTGTAATATTACGTTGGTATATAGCTCCATAAAAACAATTACCAATAACAAAATTTCACTGTTTCAAGACTTATATTCAAAAAAAAGTTGACATTTAACAGATTTTTGGGTTTGAAAAAATATGGTAAAAATTACAAATATTTAAAACATCAATCCAGTCTTAACAAGAATTCAAGTTATTTGAAGAGAATCTGTGAACTTTTGCTTTGATTAATACACATTAAAACAAATAATAATTTTGTCGCGCTTTGCACTTAAAGGGTCAAGAGTTTTTTTTTTAAACTCAAGCCTTAAACGAATATAATATTTTTTTACGTATTACTAAAATATTTACACGATACTGTCATTAGTCCAGCCGGTATGAAAACTTTAAATATTTTTAACCCCTGTCAATAGTAAATTTTCATTTCCGCCACCGAGTGGTAAAAACAATTGTTTCATGGTTTCTGCCCGTATCGTTTGTGTGAGTAAATGTTCTTAAATCCCAAAAGGTCGATGTTTGTAGAGTTAACGTTCTTTCTAACTAACCCTAAATACAATCCTGAAAGCGCTGCAAAAAACATTGAGCTAACGACTATCCACTTCCTAACTTTAACTTTCTATTTCTACAACTTCTCTTGAGATTCTCCATCTGAAGTCTACATATATACTCGAAATAAGAAAAGATATGATAAAAATAGAGAAAATAAAAAGATTTGGGTCTATCGATTCAATTATGACTGATGAGTATAGTGTGAAGTGATTACAAAAGGTTACACACATACATAGATATAAAAAAAAACAAAAAATAAGTGACAATTAACGCGTTTTAAAACTGTACATAATTAAATTTGACGATATAATAGTAATGAAAGTACCTCACTTAAACATAATGTAACAATATTTTGTTTAGATTATGTTTTGTACTATGACCAAACTGTCAATGAAAGCAATATCTGTAAGACAGTAGTTTCCAACCTTTATGTTACTGCGCCTCCCTTTGAAGAAAAAAAATATCTTCGCGCCTCCCCAACCTTTATTTTATATAGTAATAAAGATACGTTTTAAAATGTAAATAAATATGTTGGACTGTTCGCGAGTCCCTTTGCAACGGCCCACGCCTCCCAGGTTGGAAATCGCTGCTATAAGGTGTAAGAAACGGGGAATTTTAGGAATCGATGATGATTGTCAGATTCTATTCAGCACAAAATGGAATACTGTTTATTTTGAATAGGATGAAGTAGTAAGTGCTGACCCAAGAAGTTTGTATGGTGATAAAATACGAAAATAATACAAAGTTTTAGTTTTTCTGTTTGAGTAATTTTAGTTGTGGTAAATAAACAAATTGGATACGTTCAGCGCATTAATAATTTTCCTCCTGAGACCAATTAGCACTTAAAATTGGACGGAATTGCAGCTAGCCCACGCGAGGCAAATATTTATAAAATAAAATGTTTCACTATTTTTAAAATGAGTCCGAATTACTGTTTAACGAGTATATACTTCTTTAACTGATAAATGAGATAAATTTTTTAAAATGTGCAGCGGAATTGTGAAATGTGGAATCGTTTTTAAAAAATATATACATATAAATGCAAAAAAATCTCAATAAGTTGGAAGAGAAATTGTCACATAATTATTTCTAGCCGAAATTATAATTATGGTGTTTAAAAATTACCGCTATCAAAGCAACCATTTAATTCTAAATGAAACCATTTACAAACCAAACACCTGAAATTTAAGTTTCATTTTTAAAGGAAAATCTACAAATTAATTGTGTAACTATAAATTACATGTACACATGTTAAATGTATTTCCAAAACTTAATAATTACTTTAGTGACTTTTTTTTACCATGTCGGTTCCCAATGTGGAGCGTATGGACTCTTAACTTTTCCGTTTCTAAGCTCAAGAAATGCGACCCCAATACCAACATTTTCATAAATATCTATTTTAATATGGGTGATACAATGTTTATAATTAAGGTATTCTTATATCATAGTTTTTTGGACCTTTTGTAGTTTATATAAATACGCGATAACGCTTATCAGCTGATTAGCGCCCGCGATAACGATTGTTCGTATGATAATTTGGAACGCTGAGACACTCTTCAGTAGTCAATTCATATGTGTGCTGACATGACGTCTTTTTTACGCGCAACTTAAAATATGATTATTTATTAAAAAAACCACAGATTTTTATAAAAAAAATTATGAGGAAAGATGCAGAGAGATATTTTAAAGCCCGTAGACTATTTTTTTTTTTGAAATTCATAAGAATAAGGCCAATAATGAGGAAACCACTGGGGTCAAAAAAGACCCCCATCGCCTGCTAAGTATTTTTCTAGTCTCCGAGCCGCGAGAGTTAATGAAGTTTATCTCAACAGAAGTGTTTTTAAGATAACTGCTTGTTACTCAGTTGTTCATCATCTTTTTTCCAAAGAGAGAAAGAATAGAAGGATAGAGCTAGGACAGAACTAGTGGTTAGTTAACCGTTCTCGATACGCCCTGTTTATAGAATAGGATGAATGGGGCGGGAGAATTCTAATCATCACATACATCCATGCCTTCGAACAGAAATTCATAAATCGATTGAAAAATCAATTTATAAAACTGTCCGTACTGGGATTCGAACCCGTGACCTCCGTAGTCGAAGCCTACGCCTGTGTGGTCGAGTGGTCACTTAAATGACTTAGTGTGTGATAAATAATCAAAGGAGACTAACGAAAACTCATTAAAATCTGAAAACGTGAAGAAATGATAGCGGGATAGGGTAAACAAAAGTGGTTGGCTGCCGGGACGAATCTCACGATTCAAGCCCCAGTATGATCAGTATTTTTGCGATCAATTTACAAATTTCTTTTCGAAGGCATGGTCGTTTGTGGAGTCTTAATATTCCCTCCCATTCTACTTTAATGAGGTATAGCGAGAACGATTGCCTAACCACTTATTCTATCATAGCCATAACCTTATCTATACTCTCTGAAAACGACAAGTTAAGCAAATGAGTAACAAACAACAGTTATTTTAGGAAAACTTCTGTTGAGATATCTTCACTAGGATTCCATATGCTCCACATTGGTAGCGTTCATGAATACAAAAATGTAAGGCACAAATAAAATTTCACAAAGGTAAAAAAATATAAATGTCTCATTGCTTAAAATATTACGATGAATATTTAATGAGGTTAAACTAATTGAAGTTAGACATTTGTCATTAAATATTTATTTTGTGAATTTATTTTGCCACCCACAATGAACAAAATCATCTGAAAATGTATTTTTGACAATTTAAATACGTAATTGAGTATTTTGTAATAAAATAAAATGGTTAACAGTGATGTAATTTTTCAGCGGACGTGAGCTTTTTAGACAAGTTTCATTTATTCAAATCGAGCTTTGTGATTTTGCAAAAAAAGGAGACTACTTTTTTAAGTATTTAAAAAGTGTCTCTAAGCTCTAGCATAAACCAAAAGAAAATAATTTGTATTAAATTATGTTAGAGTCTAATAAAAATGTTTTATAACGTTAAAAAGTCCACAGAAAAAAATAACTAAGACGCTAATTGATTTTTATTATATATAATAAAAAAACACGTGACGAATTGTCAAAAAGTTTGCAAAGTTACGAGGATTAAAAAAATCGTATATTGTAATTTGAAATCCTCTTGAATTATTACTTATTCAGGTTATTGATAAATAAATAATATTAATATCGCAGTGCCACCTGACAACATTTTCTCAATGCACTCGATGCGCCAAAAGAAATAAATAGAAAAGTGTGTGTGTGAGTTCGTCTGTCTGTTTTTATCTAGAGTCTTATATTGTGGAACTTAAACAAGTATTTGTAGTAAATTTAATGATGACAAATATATCTTTTTTATACACACAGTCCAGAGTGCGATACTCATTATACCATGACATCTTCTAACAGTTTTGCTATTCTTATTTATTGTTCTTGATCCCTTAACGGTAAAAATGGGCACCTTATTAAAAACCTCTCATGATTCATTATTATTATTATCAAGTCAAAATGTGTTATTGTTATTATCAGTGGCAGCTTTCAGGCTTAGCATCACTCACTTGTCTAAAACTGTATTATGTTTGAATTATACATTTTGTGCCAACAGTAGTGAGAAGAATATTGATGAGGCTTCTACTCTTGGATATGACGCCACGTCCGGTTGATGTCCCGATGTCTACGCCAAATGATAAACGCTACAACGTAGAAACCAAGCACACAGAAAATTCAATACAAGACAACGATCACATATTGTAACACCAAATCAACTTTGTTTGAATCGAGGTACACGGTACAGGCCATTGCATTTTCATTGTTTGCGAAAACGACAAAAATTGACGGGTTTGGTTTCGCGTATTATGCTTTATTATAATCAATATTCGTTTATTTTTTTTGGCTCCATTTACACAATCAAATTGTCATTAATTATTATAAAACATCTCAACAGCATTTGGAAGACTGACTGACAATACAATTCAATGTGAATATTCAATCTCACTTTTAAAATAAGAAAATGCTTAAAGTGCATCAGTTGGTTGTTTTATGATTTGTTTCTATATTTTAGAAAATATTTAAGATAATAAAAGTCCTTTCGATGGTTTCGGCGGTAACTTTGTGGAAGTTCATTTTAATAAAAAATTTAAATTAACTTTGATTATTCCACGTATTGCGTTACTAACTGTGACACGTGTTTCACCTCTTTCAGAGGCATCTTCAGACTTACTATCGCAAAGTTTGCTTAAGTAATGAAGCAAGATTGATTCTAACATTTTAAAATTATAAAATTACAAAATGGAGGTTTGGGTTTTTTTCCTTTTAAGAGGAGCAAGGAGGGGGGTGTAGAATCGAAATAATACAAACAGATAATGATACTAATGATACTAATGAGTTGTAATCAATCAGATTGGGATTTTTCCTTTTTAAGGGAAGCAAAGAGGGGATTATAAAATCGAAACAGTGCAAACAAATTTAATCATACTACTAATGACGTTAAACATTACCTCCATTTTGTAATTTTATAATTTTTAAATGTTAGAATCAACCTTGCTTCATTACTTAAGCAAACTTTGCGATAGTAAGTCTGAAGATGCCTCTAAAAGAGGCGAAACACGTGTCACAGTTAGTAACACAATACGTGGAATAATCAAAGTTAATTTAAATTTGCTATTATAATAAAAGTCAATTAACTATAATTTCGTTTAATTGCATTTCGCATGTACTGTGATCATGTACGAAATCTTTGAATTAATAATTTTGGGATATTTATTAAACTATTATCATTTTTCTCAGATTAACTATATTTTATTATAAGCCAGGTCAGTGATGCAGTGGTCAACTTCGTTAGCTTTCTTAGTACAACACCATTTTTTTTCAATCGATGTCGGTTCAAAAGCATGGGTGTCTGTGATACATAAAAATATGCCTTCCAATCTTTAAATAAAGGGGCGTAGCGAGTGTGATTACCTCAACTCTAGTCCTGTCTTAGAAAAGTTATTAATATACTCTCAAAAAAGCAAAGGGGAGCTACTGAGCAACAATTAGTCTCATTTAAAGACTAATGTTCAGAAACCGCCATTGTGAGGTCATATACTTTACACTGGGAAATTCATTAAAATATCTCGGAATAGATAAAGAAGTATGCATAAATATTATAATATATACCTTTTATATTATAAATATTATAATATTAAAAATCTTTATATTAGTAGTCGATAAAATAATCACAATTCACAAATAATCACAAATGTGTCCGTACTGATGTCCTCGGGACTTTTTCTTTTTCTACGAAATATTTTTGCTAGCGTATTTGAAATTAGTTGAATAAAATATATATACTACGAAAAATGATTGTTAGCAAACTTGAACATTATTCCAAAAATGTAATAATTTACAATTTAAAAACTGCAGGGCTGTCGATATATGCGCCGAGGTCAATTTATGCTAATGTGAAAAATGATTGTTAGCAAACTTGAACATTATTCCAAAGATTTAATAATTTACGAAATTTCTACTACTACGAAAAATAGTTGTTAGCAAACTTAAATATTATTCCAAAAATTAAATAATTTACGAGGTCAATTTATGCTACTACGAAAAACGGTGGCTTAAAGGTCAAAATTAGATGAGCAATGATAATCTTGCAAAAACTTTTTTATTCTTACTTTTTAATAGATGGAATCTGAAAAATAACTTAAGCAAAATATTAGCTTAAAACAACTTGCCACACAGATATCACGTTTAAAAATACATGTATTCAATTATAAAGTATTGTTAATAATAATTGAACTAAATATGGGGTAAAATTAATATTTTATTATAATATTTAAATTGATGAAACCTTGTGCGATTTTATTGGTACGTAATTTGAAAGTTTGCAGATGCTAAAATGCGAAACTTGGGTCGTTAGCGACATTATCAATCTATATTACTGCACCGCTTCCAGGGAATACGACAAGTGGTCTTCAATTAAATTACGACTCGCATGGTGGCACAATGGCGTACACAAACAGTTAACTGTGATTAAACGGAAAACAAACAGACAAAAATGATGGAAAATAGATAACAATGAACGGTGGTGGATATTCTTGAACGGAAGTTTAATATATTACCAAAGTGAATAGTTTTATACATTGAATCGTAAATTGATCAGTATATATAATATTTATCCAATTTTTGTATACCTAGTAAGAAGAAATATTAACTCATTTTCGTACCAAAAAAGTTTGCTCAGTCAGCTAAATACTAAATATTTGTTACCCCGCTATTCTATTTCTATCTTATAAAAAAAATATTTTCTAATCAAATTATAATTTGTCGTCTTTGAAGCAACTGACATACTAAAAAAACTGTAGACATGGCTAAAAAATATTTATCAGTATATCTACAAGTCAAAATAACAATTAAAAAATTGGTTCGATCTTTTTTTAAAAAAAAAAACACTTTGTTTTAAATCGCAAAAGAAGTCAGAATTGATTTTGTATTTTTTTCGTATTGTACAAAATTCTCACAAGCCGCATTGAGATACTAATCGGTATTTTCTTTTATATTGCAGTGCTAGCTTTCCAGGAAAATTGAAAACTTGAATTTAATCAAAAAAGTTTTGCCGAGTTCTAAAAATCTTTAAATAGTTGAAATTTTCGCCCGTTCCCTGGCCGAGTGTAAAAATACCTTTTACCAATTTTCGCTTTTTAAGCAAACTGAAATAACTGGGAATTCCATTAAACTCACTAAGATTCATTTGATATAAGAAACTGAAATTCTTTTCAGTGGTTGTTTCGACTATTTTTAATTACTTTTTGGTTTCATTCAATATTTGACAAACATTTTTTTATCCGTTTTATATTTATTTATAGGAATACATCGTTAATTCATTCGATAATATAATAATATCAGTGTTATATTGATAATTATATAACAAAAATAGGGTTATTGATAAAAAATTGTAAAATTGATATAAATAATAACTACTGCTAGCATTTTTTATGAGATGCTCCTTATATAATATGATAGACTCGAAATTGTTATATGTATACCGTTTTTTTAAATTAGCTTAGATTGTCATAGAAGCTATTCAAATCATTAATTAGAACGATATTGTCATAACAATAAAGTTTTTGAATATATGTATAGAAAAAAATAGAGAAATTAGAAAAATCCCTTTACTTTATTAGTATATAAAGTAAAGATACATAAAAGTTTAGTACCATCGTTTCATTTTAATTACTTTTGATCCTTGTATAAATTTAAAGATGAGAGACATAAATTGAAATGAAATTTATATTCAAGTATTTAATTTTGTGATTGTATTCAGATTCTTTGAAGATAAAATTGACACAAGAAAAAGGAGGTATTTTTTCATTAAGGAAATAACAAAAGGATTTAATTATTTTGACTGTTCACTTTAACAGTAACCCGTATTGCGTTGTTTATTATCTGCTAAGCGCTGCCTAAAATTATCACGATTAGTGTTATATTTCACAGCGTCACTTCCTCTAGCTATCAAGTGAGGGTGTCACCACCCTGCCTTCTACACCCATACACCGTTGCAAATCCACCCGATTCGTCAAGTTACCCGTCGAACAATACTCATTAATCAACATTGAAAAGTTTCAGTTAATCGGCTTGGCCCAATTTGTGTTTCTCGTTTGCGAAATCATCCTTGAACTAGGTGTTAAACAAATTATGAAAGATGACAAGTAAAGTGATAATAAAACATATACATACACACAGACATATATACATACAGTGGCGGCTCGTGGATAAAATATCTGAGGGCGCTGCGGTAAATAAAAAATAAAAAGGGCATTTGGATTATATTTTATTTTTAACATCAAAAGTTATACTAAATATGTATTTTTATTTCATTGTAAAATTCATTCATCTGTCGCTTTTTGCTTGAAAAAAGGTCTATCACTTTTTCGTCACTGTGCTCGCGTCTGTTGAACTGGTGAAGTGGCAGTACGAACAAAACGCTTACGCCCCAAGCCCCCTCCCCGCGTCCACCATTCGCGCACGCTAGCATATTCCATTGAAAACGGTACTGCACAAAATGTACGTGTTGCGTCGTTTTCTGATATTAGTACCACAATGTATGATAACAATTGGATGTATCGGTAAACGGGCGAGCTTAATACACGCGTACATAGTACATATTGGTATTTTCATGTAACATACATAAATTTATGTACATACATATTATTACATTTTTTTCAATTTGCTTGAGGGTTCTGCAGTTCAGCAGTGTGAATGGATGAGCCGCCACTGTATATATATATATATTTATAATATTAGAAATATTTTTGTCCCACATGTAACACTCTATTTAAATTAGATTTAATTTGCTAGCGTAGACCAGACATGATACTAAGTGAATATTTTATAATATAAGCTAAAACTTTTATGTGAGGAAACCTTTAAAGAGTCTAATTTAAAACATCCTAAATTAAAATTTAATTTATGCATAATAACACTTATACGAAGGTTATGATGAGCCAAGCTTATTGTCGTAAAGATATGTAATATGTATATATGGACTGCAATGTAGGAATAACATTTTTACTGACTGGTTTCAAAACGAGAAGTGTCAGTTACCGAAACCTTTTTATCATTATGTTGAGTAGGAAGAAATACATTAATTTGAAAATAGTAATGAAAATGTCAGTTCTATGAATAAAATATGTATAAAACAATCAAGATCAAAAACCATTTTCAAGCAGGATGATGTAACGTTCGTAGTGAACATATTTGTATGCACCTCAGCTATATAATTGCACCGAGAGCCTTTAATCTTTGCAATTCCGGATTGACAACATACGGCTTTCGACTGTAATGCTTTATGGCTTACTAACCCGCGACATGTTATCTAGAGTAGGATTATCAGTATAAATTTGCTAAGCAAACAAAAACAAAACAATACATTTTGAATTTTATAAATTATCGAATTAAAAGCGTAACCAAACCATTATATTTAAAAAAAAATGATTTGCTTTTTTTAGTTTTTGTTAAGTATTAAAAAATATGGACGTATGGTAATATTTATAGTGCTACTAAACTCTAAGCTTAATATTTAAGCTTTGGATCATATTTTGATTAGCTTCTATGCATTTTTAACTGATTAAAATGAAATATGAAATAGTTGATTTGAGATCGTTATAGTAATAATAATTCGACACTTTATTTAAAATGACAACTTTACTCACATTAAAATTATTTGATATTTTTACGATAAAGACAAAAACAAAAATAAAAAACAGCTTTTATAAGATTGATTATTTAAAGTCTACTGAAATTGTCAATTGGTGAATTCTGAAGCACTTAAATAATAACTTTTACGCGTTCTAGGTAATGACTAATTTTTTTGAGAAAATGTAAAAACACCTGAGTGTGCCATGAAATATAAATTCACATAAATAAATTGAAAAATATATCAACTATGCTTAAAACTATGACTAATAGCTTATAAATTAACTGAAAACTTCTTCTAGAGCTTTGTCATTCATATTATTATAGCTTAAATATTGATTTCCATAGCACTTGTGGCACGCCACCAAACTAAAGTATTTTATTTTGACGTGAATTGCACTTCTGTAAATATATCTGACATAGGCAGTACAATAAAAAACGTAGTAAAATTTAAAGTTTCCATCCGAAATTTTTCAATTATTAAGAAAGATTGATTTTGGAAACTTTTACGGTTTTCCGATAAAAAATACTGAGCTGAGAATTTTGTATTTTTTAGCTAAGCTAAGATGTTTTTGTTGCTAACGAGATTTAAATTAAAATCTGTAGTGAAATTCTTACTAAAAATTCATTTATGAATGAAAAAAAGTGCATTTTTGAAGATATATCATAAAAAATTTAAAGCAGTCTTTAAAATGACACATTGAATTGTTTACAATTTAAATAATTGTTTAATATTTACTATAATTTTTAAAACAATATCTTTCAAAAAGTAACCAATTTAAGTAGGCCATAAGGGATATTGAAACCTTTCGATTTATGGTTGAATAAATGATATCCTTTCAAATTATGTTAACATCGATATTAAAGAAAATGTCATGGCTTATGTACAGTACGCAACACCTTATATTTTCCACTGAGAAGCTAAATAACATGTTAGTTAAAATGTGAAATCTCGTCAATATAAACATACGTATGTCTACATACATATAAAATGTTAGTTAAAGCTTACATTATCAAAATTTACATTATTTTGGCCAGTGAATGTATGAATTAACAAATAAGTTAATAAACTCGCTAAGAAGCGCATGCTAGAACAGAAGTGACAACAATTTTGGTTATGTATGTAAGTATTCTGACAAGCACTAGTCAAAGTATAAATGACATTACGGATAAGGTTAGGTTAGGTTTAATATGTCGAATAGAAAAAGGCGAGAATAAGAATAACACATTGAAATTTTAAAGGTCATTACCTAAATAATATCATTTAAAGTCACCCACTGTGGTCTGGTTGGTTTGAGCTGGCTTTACTGATCAAGTGATTGAAGCTTTGATTTCCGGTAAGGTCAACGTCAAATTTAGATTTTTTTCAATTTAAATTTACAACCTTATAAATTTGTGATGTCAATTATTCTACTCAAATAAATCTCGAATGACTGAAAAAAAAATATTTTATCGAATTTATCTAGTATGATCATTCAAATTTTAAATATTTGGCGCATTGTCATTAAATGTGATACCAAATATTTTTATTTTTATATTTAATAAAAAAAAATACAACTACTGCGGGATCGCGTGCGCACAGCTAAGAAGAGTGTCTGTCAAAATTACACGTGTGATTATTTTAAGGTTTATGAACAATTAAACTGGTGCAAGGATGGTAAACCTTTTTGGTCCACGTGCCAAAAATCCTCAAATATTATTTCTCGGTTGTGTGGCGTGTCCAAGCAGTATTTTTTTTTTAACAAAATAGAAAAAATAAAACTTGATTTTTTAAACGATTGTCGATTATCTCGGGAAACATTTGAAAATTTAAAAAACCGATTAAATTAATAATTCACGGATTATATAATCAAAATTTAATTATATAATAATATTTTAAACATAAAAGTATTTTTTTAAGACTTGGAAATCGTTCGCGTGCCATCCAAATTCTCAAACGTGCCATCTCGGGCATGCGTGCCACACGTTCGCCATCCCTGAACTAGTGTAACTACTACATAAAAACATATATGTATATTACGTATACTACACAATTCAAAAAAAACTTTAATGACCAATAAATTAAAAAAAAATAGTTTTGTTCAAAAAATCATGTGTACTTCTTTCTATTTTCTTTAACATCGACATAAAACGAGTACTTAGAAACACTTTATGGTAAATTCTGATGTCTCCTTTCAACACGTTTCTATTTTTTTGGGTGATTATTACAATTTGTTTTGTTTGATATAAACGTTCAGACCCATTCCGTTTAAGTTACGCATTTAATAAGATTTGAGTGTGATGGATTATACAAAATTTCAGTATGTGACTTGGGCTTTATGAGACTGCTAACTTCTATATTATTCTGTATACAAATTTAGTCATGTCTTTTCAGACATTCAGCACAAATACAGATAGGCACGATTTATACAACTGAACGCGGGCAAGCACGTTTATCCCATAAGTTCATGCAATGGAATGTCAATACTCTGAATACCAGCGAAAGCTTAGAAGCGAAGATGTACTACAATTGAATATATGTGAGCTATTAAATATAAGAAAAGTTTATGCATCCAAGTAAACGGGTTATTAATAATTAAATTAAAAATAATTTATTAATTTTGTCATAAAGAAACATCAACGGCAGTGCCCAGTAAATGTTGTCAAAATACGTTCAGCGGATATTTTTTTAAAATGTTAACAAGAGATAGAAAATAAAATAGTGTATATCTGCAGTGACAAACGTCGTTGGTTTTCGTGACTGATTTCAGGGGTTAAAATTCTAGTAAGAACAAAGTTTTTTCAATCGTTGATTGATGGTTTCCTCCCAGCTTTCTAATACTATAAAATAACGGGCCGAAGCGAGAGCAATACGTTTGACCACTATTTTTATTCTAGGTATATCATTTTATTCTTATTATTAAAAAAAAAAGTTGAGCAACTGAGTAACAAATAGTTCCCGAAGAAAAACTTCTGTTTAAATGATGAATGGTGAACAAAGTTATTTTATTAAGACTCTACGTTAGATAGTCAATTAAAATATAAAGGACATTAAAATATATCAGAATAATTTGACAATACTAACAAGAAAGACATGGATTAGATTTAAAGTGCTGTATTTTTTTTATGAGCTTTGTGATGTATTATACAAATCTTTTGATTCAATAATTGATAAATTATAAAATAAATCGTGAAACGATTTATTCATTTTAGTCAATGGCTGAACTCTGTTGAATTGAACTTTTTAAGTCCAAAGCAATATTAAACGACCGAGCTCTCGACGTTTAGCAATACTGGTCGGGCTAAGCTTCTGACTGGCGGTATTCGTATCCCGCTCGAACATATTAGAACAAAGCTTATGGATGGTATATCTATCTCTTTTGGGGTTTGGAACGAGTTAAGTTTTTCTTCCACATGGCCGATCCGTTAAAATTGGAAACTTGCAGACAAAGCACGCACGTACGTATGTCGGTACGCGAGGTCAAGATTCCGCAAGCTAAGCTTCCGTCGAGTTTGACTCCATCTGTTGACCCTCCTACTAAGCTTTGTCATTTGAATTTAGAATAGGTTCCGATTTAAAATGGGGTGGTATTTACTTATCCATACAATTGAATGTTAACCGGAACTTGAAAGGGTTGGATAATAGAAAACTAATAACGGATTTGTCGATACTTTCTGCCTTATGTAACCATATCAACATAGACCCAAGAACTTGACCGCGTTATTAACAGTAGGATTTTATTTTGAAGCATGCTGACTGTAATATTAGACCATTGTTTTCGATAATTTATTAGTAATGTATTAAATAAATCAGAAGTGAACTTCCACACACTTAAACGTTTCAAAGTGAGGTTTATAATTTACGAATAAAATGTATGAATAATTAAAGATATTGTACGGAACAAATTTTGTAATTTATTAAAAACACATTGACAAAAAAGATGTCTCTCTGAGAAAATGCGAATAGTCTTTTTTATTACTATGTATATGAATAAAAAAAATACATTAGATAGTTTTATTTATCTTCTAATTTCCTTGTGTCAAAGATGTACAAAAAAATATCATATCTGAGAAAGGCACATAAGTAAAATTAATTAACTAATGCGTAATAAAAGAACAGTCGAGATTTATTATATTAAGTTAGAAAAGATAACGTTAATTTAAAAACTATTTCTATATCATGCCATTGTTATATTTAATAAAACGAGAGTCGTTATTTTTCTTCTATGATTATATGACGATATATAAAAAAAATAAGTCAAACCTTACAAAGGCACAGTATGTTTCCATTCAGAATAAAAATCTTATTTTGAGCCTATCCCATTTAAACCATGTGTGATAATATCTAATGTATATTAATAAAGGCTACTGAAATTACAATTATTTTTGCCTAAGAGAAGAATATTGTAAATATATATTGAAAAGCACACATAAACACATAATAGAATAGTGCTGTCGGTGCATGAACGATCTTTTACAAACTTAACTCGATATTGACACGGTGTGGGGTGGCAAGCTTTTGTTGAGTAAAAATTGGGAAAAACCTCTTCAATAGGCAAGGGTTTTATTTTTCCTATTTTATGTGTGAAAATAAAATTTCACTATGTCAAAAAGAACCGAACCACTGAAAAGATTTATTTATTCAAGACAAACTGGTTTTTACAAATTTTCTAAGCTTCTTATTTATTAAATAAGTATAATAAAAAAAATCCATTAAAATATGTTTATCAGTAAAGTTAATTTTATTCGTTCATGTATATGCGTTCATGTGTATATTTTTGCTATAACATATGTATATGTAATAGCAAAAACTTTTCATAATGGAAGGAACCAGTGGTGTAGTGCTAAATTAAATAATGCTGTTTATTGTGATTGACTTTCACCTCACTTCATAAATATTATTTAACATTTTTTTTAAAAAAATGGTGAGAATTGGTAACATTTCTCGGTTCTCTGATCTTTTAAATTTTCTTATTTTTCTCCGCACAAATATGTTAATATGATTTCAAGTGCTCGGCAACATTTTATTTGAGAAGGCTATGAGATGGTTACACACAGGGCCAGCCCGTGGATTTTCGCGCCTGTGTTCGAGGCGCCTTCGGCGGTCAAATGGCATGTATTTAATTCTGGAGCGATCCACCAATCTGCGCCCCACTGATCATTCTTAAAGCCAGCGCCTGTGTGCGCCGCACACTTCGCACATGCTCAGGGCCAGCCCTGGTTACACATACTGTTAATAAATTCTATTCTTTAGACTATTAAGTAATTTGAGATTTAAAGAGGAAAAAACTGTTCTCATAACAACATGATTGATAACAGATTTATCCATATAACCCAAGGATTTTTTTAGCTGTGGGACTACAGAGTAAATGTATTATACAAAATCAGGATTGAATATTCTTTTACGAAAATATTAAAAAATATTGCTACACAAATACATGCGAATAATCACTGTACATATTTTACACTAAACTATTGATTATAGGGACATATATAAATACCACATACACGCCTATGAAATAAAAATATATTATTTGATTGAAAAATAAAATTGTCGGTCATGGGACTCAAGCCATGAAACCCAAACGCATTATTTTTTGTAAATAATTTGATACAAATTTTTGCAACATTACTTGCTACCGATTTAAAAAAAAAAATTATTATAGAAAAATTTATCTTAATCAATCTTTTTTATGTCTCATTTATTATGATTAATAAAAAGACATCTACGATTTGAATTATTGTGAACTTTTAAGAAAAAAATATTCTGAAAAGCGTTTAGATATCTGGTTGTGATTAAAGATTAAAATTATTGGACCGGCCTTTTTTGGCAAACAAAAATTGCCGAATATCAAAATCGGACAAATTCCGATAAAAAACAAACTTGGTTCATAATTCAAGTTTGGCCGCTTAAATTTTCACAGAGGAGGCTGCAGTGTTTGTTCGAATTCCCAATATCGCTATCTGTATTGATACAACGTCTAAAGTAGCTAAACTCTGTTTATTTTAAGACCCGCCAAGATTTCAAAGCGACAATCGTGATATGTACTTAAAGTGTAATGGAAAAATATTTAATTGGATAGATACAATCTCTTTTGAAGAAAAATAAAGTGTTTAGTGCTGAATTGTTAAATGTTTATGAAAATAGCAGACATATTTTTTTCTATTAAATTTTGCTTAGTTCTATAGTCACAAGTCACATCTTCATTGTCTAATATACTTAAGTGTTTTTTTGTGACCAGTTTAAAGAGATTGTCATCTTCACGGGAGTTTCCACATTTTTTACCTTCTGATTGACAAGTTTTCAATATTTTGATTCAAATTTAAAAACCTAGCATCCGAAAAATATACGATGTTTCACTTTTTGTAATGATGTTATTACTAGATCGTAATACACTACTATTCATAAAAAATGTGCACATTGTACGTATTATTTGAACAAATAATTGAATATAACAAATCATACATTTTCATCAGTTAAAATGTAATTCAATAAATCTGATCATTACACAAAACTTTGTAAACAAGTAAAAAAAATCTTTATTTTTTAAATATAATGTCTCTCTGCTAAAGACACGAGATAACAGCATAAAAAAACATATTCTACCACTATTGAAGTAATGAAATCAATTCTTTGGAGTGTTAAATTTTGTATTGGTGGAAGACATATGTATCTACATACACATGACTTTAAATCCTACTGAAAGTTTTGTGTTAAAACACCTATTATAGAGGGGTTTAACTTTTAATGTGAAAATAGTTTATATCTATTTTTATATAACGAAAACAAAGCTGAGATAAAATATGATTTTTTCCATGTTTGATTTTTTAATTCTAAGTTAATATAAATTTTCCTATAACAAAATAAATTATACTCTCATTCTTGATACTTCAAGTGAATATAGTATTAGTTATACAATAATTTACAGCTTAACCTGAAACCTATTTTAGGAAAGAATGGTTGTTGAAAATATAAAGCTTTTTATATCGAAATAAACACACCTATTTTGAGCTGTGCAAAATGGCATTTGTATTCAAAATATTAAGTCAGAGTGAAATTACTTCAGATGCTCAAAAGTATATTTTTAACAAAGATATAAATTTTAGTTAAGTAAGGAATTAAAAACGGTAAATAATGTTTCCATAACTAAATAATGAGTTTAAGTTGTCTTGCAAATGATCGATCGCCCAATTAGCCAAGGATCGTGTTTCCTTTCCCGATGTTATAAGAAATACTTTAAAATTACAATTTAGAAATTTTCTCGTCTTAAAAGTTTCAAACAAAATTTTCATAAAATCGAGTAAAAGTTTCCGCTGAATGTTTGCTTATTTATTTCAAATCTGTAACAATTACAGAAGTAATTCATCCTGAAATGATTTAAATGATACACTTGTTTGTTAGCAAATGAGCAAATTGCTTAACTTCGAAATTCTGTAGGAGGAAATTTAATATTTTATTTAATGAAAGTTATGATTTGTTTGATCTAGTTGTAAGTTGTCTTAAGTTTACAAGAAAAAGTAATGGCATGTTTTTTATGATTATTTTCATACACTTCGTACTATGTATGATTTTTTTATGGACTTGCGAACCTTTTAATTTAATTTAATTTATGTTCAATAGCTTTATTGAAGCCATATACATCTACATTGACTTCAATTCGCACTCGTCATTATTTATTATAGCGTGCTTACAGTGTTAAGGATAGTGTGATTACTCCTTGGTCACTATTTTTACTCATTGGCCGATTTAAAAAAAACTCGGGACGCGAAACCTTTTTTTAAAGCTCTTTCAGGACGTTTTTTCAGACAATTTTTTGGACACTAGCTAATTTCAAAAACCCAGAATTGCAAAAATGAAAAAAATTGCGACTTTTTTTTAGCTCGCGTGCGAATTTTAAACATTTTTTCTGGTAGCCTATTTTCAACAACGTTTCCAGAATTTTGAACTTTTACTACTCAGTCCCGAAATTTCGGAATTATTACTATCCGAATCCCAGGGCTACAAAATTGGACGAGGTCTCGGTAGTGAAGGCTCTAAATGCAATCTCAAATATTTTCATAATATCTGAAACAAAACTGAAGTAATCAAAATAGTTTTAAAAAGCATAACACTTATTATGTGTGCACTATTCCATATGTTCGGTTCAGTCAAGCTTTAATTTATTTTGAGAAAGAGAAAAAAAAATCCAAATACGTTTATCTGAAAAAATGACAATTGAGATTGTGTAGGTGTCGTTTTATGAGTGTGAATAACGACTTTATGTTTTTTTTATATACCTTCGTAGTCAAAGTGTAAAATTTTTTAATTATATTTAAATACAATCAAAATTGATGTCTTTTTTTTAAATCCATATCCGCTCGCAATTTCAAGCATGTGGCGTCCTAATGTAGGTATCTCAACGAAAGTTTTTCCACACGAACTGATTATAAGAGAGAGATATTTTATATCCTCTCTTATTTGAAGAGAGGATATAAAATATGACACGACTAGTGATTGATTCATCGCTCCTAAATTTTACCATTTTTATTGTGATGAGAAGTTGTGTATATGTGTAATTATATTCGTAAGTATGTAGTAAACTATGCATAACATAACTATTTTGTTGGTTTTATATGTATAAATATGTTTTATTAAAAAAAATGATGAATTTTTACTAACGACGACTAATTGTCATGTTAATTAAATGATTAAAATAATTTTATAAGTGGAAATATTAATAGCGCTCACTTTGAATGAATCGTGCAAATACATATTCTAACTCATTTACCGTTCCATGTGGCCCTTTTGTAAATAAATTTATTAAGGACCATTTATTGACATCCACAAATACAGTATTTAACAAAAGCATGCGATAAATGGACTACACTGAACAAATAACCCGTCTTTTCCTAATACAACGTAGAGGTATTGTATAAATTCCTGGTAAATAAATCATTAAATTCTTTCGATTTTTATTGCAACACGCTCAATTAATTAATCTTTGCTAATATGCTACACCAATAACCAATTATTTAATTAGAATTATTCTAATTCAATATTGATTGTTGTGCAATTATCAAAAATATATATAATGCATGTATATAACTGTAATAAATTGTTTTTTTTAGAGTGGCATACTATTTAATTCTTAAGATTTCTTTGTGACCGTGTTTGCTCCCAATATGGAGCATATGAAATTCTAATGGACGGTATCCTGATACTAGTTGATTAACAAGAACTGCTTGTTACTCAGTCGCTCAATCATTATTTTTCAGATATAATAGGCATAAAGAAATAGGGCTAGAAAATGACTAGCGTCAGATTTTTTTGCTGTTTGTGCTCGGTTAAAGTTCTGAATTGGCCGAAGAGAATTCATATACCATATCAGTTTATTCATTCAAATAAAAATCCATAAATATTTTTTAAAATCAATTGATGAATAAGGAATCAAATCTATGAACGCCATAACCGAAGTTAACAATTTATTCATTGCTATTTATACCTTACTTCTTAGTAAAACAAAGATTTTTTAATCTAGTACTACCTTTTTTGAGTTCTAAAAGGCACGTGTATGGTAAAAGTTTTTTAAGGTGTTGATATATAAAATTAAATGAATAAAATTAAAATTAAAATTGAGAAAAAAATACATGATAATAATGAGTATTTTCTACCTTAATCGTCTTTACAATCCGTTTTCACTGTGGAAATTTATTCAAATGATCAAACGAAAAATTTAAATCGTGTAATTAGTATAAGTAAGACAAATTTATATTTGAAATTACAGCTTGCGCCAATGCGTCAAATATTTTTAAGTTGCAAGATCAAACGAGATATACTCGATGAGAATTTGTGTAAGTCACATAAGATTGCCATGTCTTAGATTTCAAATTAAAATTGGAAAAATCCAATTTGACATTGACCTTACCGGGAACTGAACCCAGACTCACCTGACCGGTAGAGCAAGCACTAACCAACTACACCACAGCGGGCGGCTGTGATCTAGATTATGATTATGATATTGTAAAAAAGTGTTTATTTTCACAAAAATATTATCATAACAGTAGTTGAGACTGAATATTTATTTATTTATTTATTGTTAAAAAATAATATGTAACAATGCAGTACAGGATTTTAGATTTCTACTATTCTTGAGGACGATGACGAAGAATTGTCATTGTTTAATGATACAAATTGGTGAATAGTAGTAATTAATTTAAAAATACAAATTGTTTCAATAAATTTGCTATCGTTTTATTAATTTATATTTTTTTTACACACGAACAAAATATGTTTAATTAACTGTTAAAAGGAATATAAATGTTTAAATACTTGAAAGGAGAATTTTGAATAATACTAATTGCCATCAACAATTCAAACTGTGAATTTTGAGATACATAAAAAAAATATTAAATTTACCCTGCACATATCGTTTTCCGTACCACTAGTTGAACTTTATACAACGATATAAGCCATAACTTACTTTGCATAAATAGATCTTCTGATGCATGGTGACTTATATGGTACATGGATTAAAATAATGATAAAACCTCTTTTGTAGAAATCTTATATATATATTGTATTCAACGAAAGCTCAAGTATCAAACTTGAGAGTCGTACAGTTTGTTGTTATAACAGTCATACAGTTTTTTGTTAGATGCTAAAACTTATTATTAACATATTTTGAAAAATCTAACAATGATAAAAAGTTCATGAAATTGAGCTCACAGTGTTTACACGTGACATTAAAAGCCTGTTAATGTAATACAAAAGGGGAGCATCATTGGAAATGCCAAATCATGGAAATATATAAAATAAACTATTTTTAAATTTTACTAAGACGCCATTAAAGTATCCAAAAATGAATACATTTAGAAACGTTTTATTTAATTATGAATCAAGATCAAAAATGTAAAGATATTATTAAAACAATAAAGAAACCCTTTATTTGTAGCAAGTTTTCGATTTAAATATTTCCTTACAATATCCGAGATCCCTTGAAGATTAAAATCTACTTCTGTTATCATAACGTAACAATACATGCATAATAAAATAATATGATAGCATCCTAAGGCAGTGGCGGGTTAAAATGGTTTAAATTAAATTGAAACGGTCGTTATAAATTAACGATTCCGTTACGCCGCTCTCCGAATTTTGCGGATTAGTTGCCTCCGGGTTGTATCGAAAGCAGGCCCGGAACTGGGTTCGGGTAAACGGAACACGTGCCTAGGGTCTTTAGCAATCGGGAGAGGTTACTTTGACAGAAAATACAATGAATAATCGGATAACTACACGGTTTGGGAGATAAACACTTTTTGTTATATTTCAATAGCAACTATAATAATACACAGATATTTACTTTATTGCTAAATGTCACTGCAAATGAAGCAGGGTAAACGATTTATTATCTTGAGATGACAGCCTGAATGATTTGCCAATTTGTTGGGAAGAAAGGTACGGATATAATATTTTGTAAAATTTCATCTACTTACTGTCTTAACTGTTAACCGGTTTATAAATATAGCTTTTCAAGAAAGATAAAGATATACAGACAAATAAATAAAATACGTTAAGTAGCATTTCAAGAATGCTGAAGATTGTTAAATTAGTGAAAAAAATAAAACTGAGACTCGTTTAATTGTATTTATTTAAAGTCTTGATTGTACAAAACAAGACTGGGGATGAACAGCCAGAAAAGAAATATGGATGAACTATAAATAACATAAAAAAATACATTCTTTTGGCAGGTATAGACTTATGTTTATAAATTATATTTGTAAATGTTACGATTTTTTATCAAAATAATGAACAATGTTATGAATTTTGCCATTAAAGTATTATTGAGCAAGAAATATTTTTTTTTCATATATATATATATTTAATTCTACTACTAAGAATTTTACAGATGAGTTTTGACAATTATCGAAAATAATAACCGTTGATTTAAATTTATTATTACATACATCACCGAATTCAACATCCAATAGAAAAAACTGTTACTTAATTAAGTGGATTAGAATAAAGCTGCCATCAAGCTGTAGTGGCAATCTACAAATTCTACTTTTAAAATAATTGCAAGATAACCGTACTGCATTCATTTTGACCTATTTAATTTGATAAAAAGAAGACTATAAGAGCATGAATCAAAAATACGTCACGTAAAGTAGACACAGTTAATAAAACTATTTTAATAAAAATTATAAACAAGATCTTGTCTCAACATTAATATGTGCTCCAGAATAGTATGCTGGAATGTTTAAGTCGCAAAGAATAGTTGACATGTTTTCTGTAAGCTGGAAGCTGGTTTGTCTCTTCGTCGAAAGCCACTGAAAACGCCTCGGGCTACAAATTTGTATGTGGAGGTTTGTTCACCAGCGGTCCTGAACTTCGGGGATAATAATATGTTTAAGTAAAGGATAGTTGAATTTGCTTTGTTTTTGAAGTATGTTTATATTATGCAAATAGTTTGAATGTTATAAGGACAATACGGCTGAGTCTTACAAGGCCGAAAATATTGTCAAAGTTCATGATACAAATTAGAACATATCTGAGACTACACATTTAACCTTTACTTGAATTTGTCAAGCAAATAATGCTTACAATAAAGTTTTGTTATTGAGCTTAAATACATACATAATTTAAGATTTTATTTATTGAATTTCGTTTTAAAAACACTGACGATTAACAGTTAAATATAAAAAAATGATTTTTAAGTGAAAGTTGAATTCAGTATCGGCATTTTTAACGTAAACCAAATGTAGTTTTATTAAAAACAAGCTGGTTATTTTCTATATCTAAAAGTTATCAGTCAAATCAATTTAAAGAGAAGACAAGAATCCATTTAAACATATTTTAAGTAAAATACATCGATTCTCGGTAAAAAAGCTTTCTATAATATTATATGTATAAAAATGAAGACAAATTTATGTTCTGATTTCAGGATTAAATAAAATATTCAAGACCAGTTTCGCTTATGATGAACATTTAAAAAAGATCATTAGTATAAAATCTAAAAGAAATTTCCTAAATAAAAGATACATTGTATTGTTATAACGATGTTTATGGTAAATTAATTTTGTTTTTCAAAAGAAACGAAACGTATAGAACGAACAAGCGGTAAAAAAATACGTCAAAAAAAGTTAAATACAAAATGCCACATAAAAAAACATATTTAAAAAGAAATTGACACATTAATTACTCAATTACATTTATGAAATTAGTTTAGTAGTAGAAACTTTAAACACCTTTACTTCGTTTTTATGATAAAGTTCAACTAATTTTTATATGTTGAAAGTATTGCAATTATGTATTTAGTGAAAAGGCTTAATTTTTGCAGAAGTTCAACTTAAAATTGACAATATTTATATTTCAACGTCAACGTTTTAAGTTAAAAAGTTTTTTGTAGAAGTTTAAGAAGCTTCCAACTGCTGCAAGCTATATTTCAGAGAGGAATGTTAGCGATGCTTCAACACTGGTGCAGAGCAAGCCGCCACGCCATCGCACCAAAAACTTTAACAAGACCTGGCCTTCGGGCTATCTACCACTGCGTAGTTTTACTATTATTATTATTTTCGCTAGATACAGTGTACATGAAAAAAAAACCTGAGACTCTTGTGGATACATTCTTTCTCTGGCACGTACTGTGTGCGCTACAAGCAGTGAAATTGTTTGCATTTTTATGAGGTTTCTATTAAAATTTTCATTGAAAATAAAATATCATTTTAACTTTTAAATGTTTTGTAACACCCTAAGCAAGCAAAAGTTTTAAATTATTGTCAGATCCAAAATAAATGAAAATATTGTCTGTTAAAATAAAATTTATAAAATATTTTCTTTTCTAGATGTCCTTCAGAAATGGTATCAATATATTTTATATTTTCATCCAGTTCATCTCGTATGGTCTTTCAACTTTAAAATATTAAGCGCATTGGCATTTGTTACAAAGAACAATATGTTTTTACATTAAAACATTTTTTTATGTATACAAGTAATATATTTGTATAATCATATTCACACCTAACTAAGTAAATTTTAGGTACTTGAACTAGAGCCATACTACGAGGACTGGCTGCAAATGCGGAACTTATATATTAATCTATTTTTTAGAGGAAGAATAGAAAAAAATGTAATATGTTTTAAAACTCTACAAAGAAGTAGCATGAAGCATAGGCTACAATGAAGTCTTAGTTTTACTACTCAGAAAATAATTTTGTCCGATACCAACCGTGATTCAATAGCGTAAACAATGTCAAACATTTTTAATAAAATAAGCATGATTTTAAGTACCTATGTACATGCTTTTGGTATATATCTTAAATGTAATATAATAAAAGAATTCAGTTTTTTTTCGTTCTGCTTAACTTTTTTTTATAAAATGAATTGTGGTAAATAAGATGAGATAATAATTTTTATTTACGAAATTCTTGGAATATTTTGATTTCGAAAACATTAATAAACCGTTTTAAAAAGAAAAAAGTATTAATATCTTAAATACTGAAGACGGAAGTAAAAAAAATGATTTAATTAATCAAAATGATATTAAATTTCTCAGAATGATAAATGGTATTTTAAAAAGTTTTCTTCTCAATTATAACAATTTAGTATTCATTTATGAAATTCGAACTAAAATTGAATATAATTGATTTTTTTAATTAAATACAGTTAATAAATCATTTAATTGGTAAAAATTGTTGTACATTATGTAAGCACTAAATTTAAAATTTAAAAATACAGAAGGATTTGGCAAAGAAATTTCCAAGATTTCTCCCGACGCCAGACGTTGTTGCCTCATCTCAAAATTCTATTTAGTAATTTAATTTGTAAGAATCTTCCATCCATCAGCAGTGTTGGCGAAATTTTATTATTCAAATATAAATTTTGATTATGTTTCATGCGTTAGATTTGATTTTATATACCGGAGGAATTCTTATTCACGATGCTAATGTCATTTGTTTGGATTTGGGACTTCCCCTAAAAGCAAAATACCGCTTAGGTTTTGTATATTTAATTCAATTTGAAAGTGTTTTTATTTTTAAAGAAAACATTTTGCCTGAAGAGTTGAATATTATTTTTTAATGTTCTTAAATATTATGCTATGACCCAGCTGCTTTATCTTTGTAAAATATTTTATTTTTAAAACCATGTTTGATCCTCAACCTCTTTTTTTCGAAGAGAGTAGGCCAAAGGGAATTGAAAAATTGGCAAAAAATAGGACTATAGGTAAATTAATTACTTTATTTACAGTCTATTGTTTTAGAATCTGATCTGGTGGTAAAAAGAAATTCTAGACATCCATGCCGTTGACCAGGAATCCGAAATGAAAAATGTGTCCATACTGGAGTACAAACGTGTGAACTCCGCAATTGAAGCAAATGATATTGGCCACTACGCCATGGACTCGGCACAATAGTGAGTATAAATATTATGTTACTTTTTTTGCCAAAGTACTATAATAATAATATCAAATTTCTGTGTAGTTGTAAATGGTTTAGGTTGACTACATTGAGATTAGGGAATCCAATCCCGGGATCCCGTAGAGTTTTCGATATATTTTAATCCCGGGATTAGAAGACACAATACCGAAACTTTTGGGATTGATTTTAAAACAGAAACGTGTTGGTTTTCAAGTCGGAAGTTCAAACATATGCAATAAACGATGCCCAATTTTATTATTAAGACTTTATCTTTGCGATAAAGCGCGAGTTTACGATAAGAGCGAATCGCAGCCGAAAAGGTAACTTGATACCAATTATAAAATTTCTTCAATGCATTATACGCATGTGTACTGTATTTGAATGCATTTGTCGACAATATTTATTGTTTTTTATTATAAAGCTTCATAATTCGATATTTTTTTAATTTATTTTTCGCTTTGTTCTCTACATCAATGAATGTTACCAGATATCAATGGTGTTTGTTTTGCGGAATTGTTCATAAACATTCATTTTGTACCGAAAACCGAAACCTTTGATTAAATGGCGAAACAATCGATGCTTTGGTACTGTAGGAATATTTTAATATTGAAATCACGTCTATTTACTTCAATAAAATTATTAAGAATGTATGTATATAGACAACAGTTTTAGAAATCTTCATTCTTGCGGTCTGAAGTAGGTAATTGCTTTTTTCAGCTATCGAAATTAACCATTTTAAGTTATATTTCGTATTTTTGCATATTAAGTTAGTTTAATATCGACTGTGGAAAGGAAAAAGGACTTAACCCACATATATCAAATTTTACAGGAGGCGCTAAAAACGTGTTTTGATGATTTTGTGACATATGCAAATCATGAATTATACACAACCCTGAAGTGCGCGGAGACTTCTAAACTGGTGTTTAATTGACATAATCTAATATTAATTAAAGAAATTGTCTAGGAAAAATCTTTATTTCAGTCTTTTTTCTTGGTTTTAATTTTTTACAAGGTCATTTTTTCAAACTTAAAAGCTAAATTTAGATACTAATTCGTCATTTGCAGCTTGCATCCTTTTGATAGAACGTGTATCATGTTTGATACATTGTGATTATCGAAAAAAACCTGTTTTGAAGAAACTGTGGGTTAAGTCCTTTTTCCTTTCCACAGTCGATATGCAATTGCGCTTATTTTTTACGAGTAATTAAAAAATCCACTCATTCACCTCTACATCGCGAATAACTGAGATTAAGAGAGCTTTTTGGTAACGTATTGGCAGCTTACAGCTGGTAATATAATGTAGAATATTTTTTTTAAATTATTTTTTACCAATAGTATCATTTTTTATTTTTTATTAAAAATGTACTGATCCCGGGATCGAAAAATTCTAATCCCGAAATCCCGGGATCAACGTTTTGGCTCGGGATTGAATTCCCTAATTGAGATGTATTCAAATTATATGCGTATGCTTGTTAGTGCATTAGGTTGCTAGATTTTATTATCATTTTTACAACATTACCATTAAAAAAATTTCACCCATAATAAATATGACTTAAATATCAAAGTAATACTGAATAAAAATCTTCGAGCACGGATAGATCGTGGCATATGGGCCAATATGAAGACTGACCACAGCAATCAAAAGCATAGTAACAATTTGTGTGTCTTGGACTATTTTCGTATTAACTGTAATTTTTTTTTGACACCCAATGAATAAGAAGTGGTAGAAGTCATTTTTTTAACGCATTAAGAATTTAAACTGCATTTGCCACAAAAACCGCTTTTATGGTTGTATATTATAAAAAAAGCACCATGAGAATACTGCAAACTAAAAAGTGTCGTACAATTCACTATTTATCGTTGCGAAAAAATTCAAGTAAAATTAAATTATCCTAGAAAAGACTGCAAGTAAAGAAGCGCCTTAATTTTAAATGAGAGTCCACAGCAGTACCATTATTCCCGTAATTGCATTATCTTGAAGGAAAACCTCTTCTTGGAAAATGTTCTTTGCACTGCAATAGTCGTAATTCTTCCTTTGCTATTCGGTCCAACAAACTGCATTACAAAGTATTTGTAAAAAAAAAACTAATAATAATTTATGAAAATGAATTTTTGGATTTATCTAGAAAAATGTATAAAAATGTCATTTTGAAACATTTTAAACTCAATTAAATCATAATGTCTATGCTTATGAGATATTTTTTTAAAATTAGTAGTTTCCTGTTATCGCGACTCAAAAATAATATTTTTATATTTATATTCTAAGCTGTGGTTTCTTCATTCGTTTTGGTTTTATCAGGAGACATTTTTTTTCAAAAATAACGCTAAACCGAAAGTTAAAATATTATGACGGAGGACGGAACATTTTAACTGCATCCAAAACTGAATCAGGTACGTTGTTAGGTTAGGTTGAACTGTATAAAAGAGTTCTCAGGTTATTTATAATTATGTTAAAATATTTATAAATAACATGTACACAAATAAAGAAACAAATACCATTTTAAAACAAATGGAAAAAAAACATGTTTTACTCGTAATAACATGAAAGCACCTTAAAGTGATTTAAAAAAACATGCCTGGCATATTAGAGGTGACAAATAATCTAGATATTTTTTATAAATATTAATTATAAAGCATAACTTATTATTATTTAAAATAAATACAAATATATGTATTTTTGATCGTTTAATTTTAGCTACTTAGGATTTGATTTTCGGCATCTTGATTTATTAAAATGCACGCTCAGTTCAAATTTTGAACAATTCAAATATGATACTAAAGTTTCTTTAAAAACCCTCAACAGTAAATTATATAAAAAGTTTTGATTTATTTGTCACTGAATTTGAGTATAGTTGAGAAATCACATTTACTCGGGAATGTGCGTAAAACCAAAAGCATGCTTTTATGTGCGTGTGTTAAATACATATTATTTCTTTACAAATTATACATTGATTACCTAATGTTTTACTTTTTCAACTATTTGTAATTTAATTGTATATATGTAATGTAGTAAACAAATAACAAATAGTTTGAAATCAAATTCAAATGTGATTAAATCTAATCATAATAAAAACAAAAAATCATAAAATATTTTCAACCGGTTTTAATTTTAAAACGCAAAATTTCAATCGTATGCGCTATAAAATAATAAAAAAGAAAAGATTTTATTTGTATGTGTTTATTCATTCATATGAAAAGCTTTTTATTACAGCAACTGTTTATTGGACGTTCATTCAAACTTGATTGAAAAGTCAGCGAGGCGAGCTGGCTACCTGTCCTGCTGCCGCAAATCGAAGCCTGATTCCACCTACTATGACAGACCACTTATGAGTGTGTACAGCTAAACTTACTTTATCAATACCGCACGTCAACAATGATGTTTTAGCTATTTTATTATTTAAATCAAACAAAAGATATAATGGCGAGTGAAAAGAGTTAAATAATAAAGTTAATAGATATCAACTCAAAGCCAAGTCTGTTAGAGTCAATCCCCACTAAGTCAGTACAGACTTTGGCCTGCGTTGATAAAAAATGATTTCCAAGGCTGTTTAATAAGTGATTTTATTGAAACCTAATATTGTAGCAAGTGGCAAGTGAAGTTGGATTGAAAGTCAACATAAAATCAACCAAACGTATGCCAGTCGCAAAGCCAATTCCACTAAAGCATAACCTCATTTTTGATAACCAAGTAAATAAAACAGTCAGTGAGTACGTGTATCTTGGATCCCTCGTAATGCCTAAACTAAGGTTAACGAGGAAATTAAATGGAGAATTGTTAGCAAAAATAGATTGTTTTGATGAAGTGTATACACAATTTAAATTCTCCTGCTTATCACGAAGTACAGAGTTTGAGTCTACCTAAACTAAAACCTTCATAAGACTAGTTTCAGCGCATGAGTCAGAAGGCTGGAAGCTTATCTCTAAAGACTCTCAAATGGTTGATAGAAAAAAACATTGTCTTTTAAAATGGCATCTTCCAAGTCGACACTACGATGGGCTTAATTTTATCTCTACGACGAGTCAGACTTTCTCAGATATATTAAAACTAAACGTTAACTATGAATTGGAATTATAACACACAAAAGTGAGTAAAATCTACAAAAAAGGCACATTTTTACTACCGGTAAAAGAAAACGGAACGGTGGAAGTCTACGACTTCGGTAGATGGATGAGGTGTCACAGGACTTGTAATTCCTAAGTGATTAGCTTAGCAACTTAGAAGACCAAGTAGAGTAGAGGAGATTAACTGACGCGGCCAAGATTCACTCCAAGCATAAGCACCAGAACAGAAGAAGAAGAAGCTATCTCAAGAATAATAATATATTTTTTAAATCTTTTTATTTGAAGAAATATTTAATTGAATACGAAATACAATACAAAATATGTTTTTGTTTTGATGTACCTCCAGGTTACAGAGGCAAACATATCATTTGCCAATCTCATTATCTCACAGAATAAATCTTTCAGTTCTGTATGGTTATTATCAATGACACATTTGTCGTTATTAGAAAGAACATCTTTGTTACTTGTTAAAATGTCTATTCCACTCTCTAGGAATTTGCATAGGTAAACCGTTTGTAGTAATAAATCCGCACAAAATCAATAAAGACACTGTTAAGGGTATTAAAACCTATTTTGTCACTCTGTTGTAATGGCAAATTGTGTTGCATGTATTACATCAAAATCTCGTTGCATTGCCAACGTTTTACTTGAGAGTGTTTTATTTTTGGTTTGTTTATAATTCTTTGCCACGAATTACTTATTAACATAAACATGGAGCAAAATAACGAAATTTCAAATCGAAACTAGAAACAGTATATTATTAAATAACAGCAAATTTATTACATGATCATATAAATTATATTAGTTTTACATAATTTGAAAACAAATCTATTGATTAATTGAAAATTAAAGCTTTTTTATTTTATGTCAAAGCATAACAATTTTGGACTTGAGACATTTAATTTACTTTAAAAAAAAGGTATCTCTCACTAAATATCTTACGGTGAAAACCTATAACAAGTTACCTATTTCAAATGAGATTTCACTTTGTTTTTTCGGCAAAGTATCTGTTTTGAAAAATTTTATTAGTAGTAATATTATTAAAAAGTATTCGCAAAAGTTTTTTTGTGAAAGCTAATGAGCTATGTAGAGCATTATAACGAATAAAAAGTAACAAGAGCAAGTATTTTCTTTATGTACGTACTTAATTATTTGTAACAGTGTTAAATTACTGTGATTCATAATGCTATTTTTATAATTAAAATACCATGCCTTTATTTTAAATTATAAGACGGATTTTTTTTTACATTACCGTACAAACTAAAATTTTGCAGTTTTTAATATTAAAAATAAAGCATTGTTTTTCAAAATTATTAAATATGATTGCGTTTCCACCAAGTATTCACAGTGAACACCTTAAATGTTTTTGGTATCATGGTTTGTCAAAATTGACTGGATATATTTTTATAATTAAAAAATCGGGGTTTTAGATAAGTAAAAGACAAAATTATGTATCATTTAAGCCGTTCTTAAAATACTGGAGTTTATGAAAAAAAGAAAATACGAAGTATAATAAATCTTTTTACAAGTTATGATGTAATGAAACCAGTAATCGTTAAACTATGCCGCCTGGCTACGAACATTGTAAAAACATTTATTTCAGATAAAATACTTGAGTACAAAAGTCTTAAATCTTTTTGAAGTTACACGTAAAAGCATTTTTCTGTAAAAACAGCATGAGTCCGCGTAAAGCTTTGTTAGCACTATTTCTTAAATACACTACCACTTTACTGTGCCACGCATTAGTTAAATGTATTTTTACCATGAAGTGCATACATTCATACCAAATAAAACTTTTCTCTTACACAGTATGTGAGTAAAAATGATTTTAAACGTAAAATACAAGCCGGTGAAATAAGGAACTGCGGTTTGTAGGTGCAATAAAGTGCAGAATTGCAACAGCTGCCGTCTCAAATGCACGCCAATGGAAAGAAAACGAATCGAAATGCATTTCTGATAACAGGTGTCAGATCGAAACGGAAAACGTATAAAAAGACCCTTTTAGCTTACTCTGCCGCAGGCAGTGACGACAACACAAAACTGTGATTTTGAAACAAATGTCAAACATACTGGTTTTAATTTTTTTTAAAGAAATCTAAGTGAAGTATGTAATTCTTTTTTGTCACATACATATAAAGTAAGTCCGAAAAAGTCTTTCTTTGTTGTGTATATTTTTTTGAACGTTTTAAAGTTCACGGTATTGTCATGTTACTCATAACTGTATAATTAATTAAATGTATTTTACTTTTGCTACTATAGTTGCATATGCAGTTTCTACCACCTATAAATTTAAGTATTGAAATAGTAAAATAACAAATAATAAATTTTTTATATTAAATTCCTAAGAATTCAACTAATTGAAATATTGCATTTTCTAAAAAATAGCATATTTTATAAATTTTGATTAAGGTCGTAGCTTTAAACATCGACATAAATATAGAAAATAAACATGAAACTGTAATCTGTAAAAGTTTTTATTTTAGATGAAAACGCAATAATTGGAACGTATCAATTACTGATAATTGTCAGTAATGAATTGATTTTACGTGCCTATTTTATTATAAACAACTAAAACATTTTTGAATATTGTATAATGTAGCGTCACTGAATCCATTTTCATTTTGTATCATTTCAGCCAGTATAGAAAAGTACACGATGTCCTTTCAGTAAAATCTAAGCCGCAAAATATGAAACACAATTTTTGCTACCCACCATATTACCTATCTTAAATTTTTAAAGAAATACACTGACACTTTTGTCACATAAAAATCACTGTTCTTTGGTAAGTATGAAAAACTTTACACATTATTGTATTATAGAATATATGAAGCATGTCGATTTTTGTAATTTTAGAAGCTTAATATAAACATACTTTTTATACAAGATACCATGACCAAATCAAACCATTCAGTAACATATTTTATTAAAGTATTTTTTCCATAAAAACTTTTTTGCTTCTACACCACGGTCAAATCAATGTAATTATTTAATTAAAAATACATCGAATATAAAAATTAATAAAAAGAAACAGATTTTAATTGTTTTAGATATATTGATTGTGTTAAATCTGAAACATCGCCTTTAAAGGCTGATTTTTTTCAAATGCAGGCTTAGATCAGATTTCAGGTATGTCAACTTCTCCGTTATCTTGTAAAATATATTGACTTCCAAAATACTTATATTATCGTTTGTAAACTGGGTTGAGGTTAGGTAGTAAAAAAAATATTAAAAATAATCATTTTACCACAAATATCAGACAAGAGACTTATTATTAATAAAAATGAAAAATTAAAACAGAAAAAATGTTGCGAACTATTTATTTATGAAATATGAGAATTTTCTTGCTAAATAGTATACAATATGTACATGATTATTTTTATATTCATGTCCGCTCATAATGTGGAGCATATGGCTTCCTCAACAGATTTTTTTTCTACCAGAACTATTTGTTACTCAGTTTCTCACCCTTTCTTTTTCAAAGAAAGTAAGTATAGCAAAATAGGGCTAAGACATTACTAGTGTTAAGTTAATCGCTCTTGATACGGTCGTTTTAGGATAAGATGAAGAGTATGGAATTCAATACATCACATACATCCATACATTTGGACAGAAATTCATAAATCGATTGAAAAATCAATCTAAAAAAACTGTCCGTACTTAGATTTGAACCCATGACATTCGTGTTCTATGTCAACGACATTGACACTTGACCACGCAGCCGGCATGATTATTATACTATTCCTTGTTTGATTCCCAAATTATTTATTTTACATCAGGACAGGTTTCACTCTTGGCGAGCATTATCAACTGATACAATAAATAGTGTGAAATGAGTTCAAAAGTGTTAATACAATGCCATTCTATAAAGAATAAGAACGCATAAAAAAGCCATATTCTTTCGCACCGCAGTATTGCAATACTTGTTAGTTTGAGAATTGCAGAAGAATGAAAAGATTTCCTGCAAGATGTCAAAACCAACTAAAGCTTGTCACATGATTCCACCATTATAATACACGTAGCCTGTCTACTAATGTGCTGACATCTGTAAAAGAAGTTTAAATGGGGAAACCCACTTGACTCTCAAACTACGTAGATACAGGTGGCTGTAGAGAGGCAACTTTTAATGGGCAAACATATTTTTCTAAAAAACGTGTAAATTAGTGTAATATTTACCTAACTTTCACGTAAAATTTCTTGTTTTGAAAATAAGCCAGTTATTAAATGATCATACCTGAAACAAAGTGAAAATTATAAATGAAACTTTTAAATAATATACAGATAACAAAATAAAAAAAAACATCACTTCTCACTTTGGTATCCTGTAAACATTTTTCCTTTTTCAAATTAACTAGGAAAAATATCTCAGTAATCATAACATATTTGAAAAATCAATAATTAATAATGTGTCTCCTCCAATGTATCAACAGCATCGTAAAAGTAGCTTTTTTGTCTATCATGTCAAATTTAACCAAATTTGTTTAAGGTATTCTTGCAGTATTGTTAACGATTTATTTTTTATAATCCCTAACATTGTAATATCATATTGTATTCTCTTATCAGTTGATAATGATCATCATGAGCGAAACTGGTCCTGATCGTACTTAATGGAAGTGAAGTTAATACAAATGAGGATTATGTTTTTTTAATATAATGCCTTTTCACCAAATGTCAACCCTAAACGTAATATAATCAATACCAGTTTAACTCATCACTCATCTCGTGAATAGCTGACACCAGTAAAAATCACGATGCGTATTTTAATGTTGTCGGGGAAAAACAAAACTCTCCAATGCACATGCATATTTATAAAATTAAAAAGTTTAATAAATTTATATCTGTCCCTAATATGCAATTAAATCGTTCCTGGTAATAACCAGTAGTTTTTAAAATCTCCATGGTGAATTTCCGGTAACTTAGCGGTAAATTCAACAAATAAAGATTTAATTTGTTCCATTAATAAAAAAAGTCACAAAGAATAATTTATTAAAAATAGTTGCCAATAGCCGTGAATAGCACAACCGGTAAATCTTCGAAGGAAGATATGCGCACATTGTTCTCAAAATAAACTTCTAATCTAATAAATTCATCCCGTCTCATTTAGGCTGTTTGTACAGCATGGAATAATTTAATGATACACTATTGTGACGAAATTCTGTTACATATCGTTAAATCCAAACCACGCATATTATTACTATTATAATGGATACATTTAATTTTAACAACACAGTGTCATTTAGAATCATTTGATATTAATATTATACGATTTTAACTTTGTGACATTAATTATTAAAATTATATTTAATTTATTGAAATACACATAATAGCGCAGTATTGTACAAGCTTATGCTTAAATTTATTATTCTTTACCGTGTGCCTTTTCAAAATTTAATAGTACAACATGTGTGGAAAAATATTTGAACAAAGCCTTTAGTTAGTTTTAAAACAAAAAATAAGATTATAGTTCGTGCAAAAAATAGAACATTTAAATACCTAATAATATTAAACACTTGTTTTCAAAAGCTGAATGTTATTAAAATATGTGAAATATAATTCAGAAGTCAAAAAAAATATGTAATTTTACTAAATACTGCAAGTTTGCAAGAGTGTTTAAGTAAAAACTTAACGACAATTGTAAATATTCTTAATTAAGAAATTAGTATCTTACATAAAATTTTAGTTATAGCAGGAGAAATTTCATTAAGATAATGTCTTACACAAGAAGTCACAAAATTAGATTTATACAGCTGTACCCACTTTATTAGAGTTTTTTTAAAAAAAAAACTTTGAACGGTTAAATCATTGTTAATTTTAAGTTTGATTATTACCTAGTTTATCTATGTATTACTATTATTGGCCTACTTCGTTCCCTAATTCGTATATAAATAAAACCTTTTAACTACCACTATTAATTAAACATACGTCAAGTTTTTGTCCATGTCCACTCCCAATGTAAAGCATAAAGACTCCCCATGGAGTTTGTTTCAACAGATTGTTACATTTTAGCCGCATTGTATTTTTGCTTCTCACTATGTAGAGACGCAAAATTTAGACTATCCAAAAATTGTTATTGCTCGTGCATAAAATTGAATTTTAGAGTGTTTACTCTCGTGTATTACATTGTACATATGATTTTCATTGAATAATTCAAAATATATTTTGTTAAATGTGTTTTGTTTTAAGCCTTCGTTACATTATCCAATATTAAATTATTGCGTTAATCTGAACTCAAAAACTTGATGGTAACATCTGTTTGTTAGACAGTTTAATTTGAGGGATAAAAGTTATATATTATGACTGGCATTTAGATGGAAACCTATTTTTCGTTGTATGAGTTCCTGGAATCTAAACAAACAAAGAATCGTTTGTAAAAGAGTATGTTACAAAACTCGGAATACGCGGAATCCCAAAAAACGTTGAAATAATATCAAAATTATTTGTTTTGCACGGTAGAAATTATTATCAGAATTTTGGGTTCATGGTTTATGATAATTTACAAAATCTCGTTTGACGAGTTTAATTTATATTTTAATATAAAATCATTAAAAAAACTTTTATAAATATAATTATGCAAAATCACTAAAAATACTGTGTTTTTCACATTTAATTCAGTGAGAAAAGTTTATTTTTTGTGCTATTTTCGATTAACTAAGAAGTAAGTACATCGATTTTGACAATACACAAAAAGTTTCCCTTTTTATCAAATGTAATAAAAAACGTTAAAATAATATTAAAATTGAAAACCAATTATACACCTACATATAATGTAGATATCAAGAAATAATCGTTTATTTGTACTTTTTTCTACTTATATCTTTGTTATCAAATTTTAATACATTCCTTTCCATTACATAGCAGAAATAAAAATATAGCTTTTTATATGTGTGGAAGATATTTCCAGCTTAGTATTTTTTTATTTAATCATAGTATTTTTTTCTGTATTGACTACTGTACAATAAATAACTGATACCCATACGCACTAAATTGGATCGGGCTTGTTATAAAATTATGATTGTACATAAGAAATACACAATATTACCTGGTTATATCCCTCTAGCACGTACGTATTTCCTATATATGTAAATGTTGTCCCAAAAGTTTTCTTGTATTTTAATAAAATAATTATATTACTGATGAAACATTCTGTTTGAACATGCCGCGAAGAAAACCGTCAAATTGAATTTGCATTCGAAATGAGGCTGGAATAAATAATAATATTAAAGCGATTATGTTACCATTCTTTGGTAATAACTCGATTAACTTATTGCGTTTCTTAAATTACAGATATAATCAGGAAATCTTGTTTATTAATGTTTTTCAAATAATAATTCTGGGGGACCTTTTTTTACTTCTAACGAAGAATCAAAAAAAAAACATATTTAATTAATATAAAATTCATTTAAATATTTTGCATGTGATACAATCAATTTTGTTTGTGTAGCTTCAAAGAAAACTGACTTTTTTTATTTTATTCTCGAAGAAATTTTAGAGATATTTTTCATAATTAGGCTGTACTAAGTTTGTTATATTTTTTTATTCGATGATGAGAAATTCTAAGCCTTCAGTTATTTTGAACTTTAAGTAAGCTTAAAGTACAACATTTTATTTTTATTTTAAATGCTCTTTTATTTATAATAAGTTGAAGAATATTACACTTTCTACGCTTGAAGTAACGGTTTCTACTCTGATTTTCTGTCCCCTGGCAGTTCTGTTTCCTCCTGGGTTATCTCATTGTCCCGTTATTCCATCGATTAAGTCTTATAAATGGTCATCAGTAGATTTATAAGGCCAAAATCTCCATTTGATAGAAGAGACAGGCAAGACTTAAGCTCTCTTGGGGCATCTGCAGCACATGTTAAAGCCAGGTTCTTCGTCACTTTTTTTTTATTTTTAGTGTAATAAGTTGCGGGGGTGTTTAATCCGCTTTCTTAACTTAGTTTTTCTGACATAGTCAAACCACTGTATTCGAAACACTCGCAGGAGGTATTTTTTTTAAAGCACAGGATACAGTTACCCTGAAGTGTTTTTAGGTTTCATGACTCAAATCCGTAAAGATGGATGCATTTAATCGGAAGCACACGGTTCTGAAGGAGTACAACCGTGAGTCTCAGTCTAGTTCATTTATTTAAAAGTTGGTCCAACTATTCCTAATCGGAATCGCTCTATACGCGGATCGCCATCGCGTACCTTAATCTATCGATCATCTCAATATTTTTCCCTGCGCTCGTCAAAGAGTAGTCTATGTCTGGATAGCCACTGTTACAGATTACATTGGTTCACTCGCATTTAATTTTAAAGTGGTTTCAATTACTTGAGTGAGGAATCAAAAAAATATTTTTTTGCTTACAAGAAAGAAACATTTTTCAAATTTGAAGAGGTAAGATTTCTCCAATTATTTATAAAATTCACACTATCATTCATTTTTAAAAGTTAATTTCTGACAGTCAAGTTGAAATTGACTAGTTAGGTCTGCAATGACATAATAAGTTATGACAACCACACTTTTTAAAAACATATTATTTCTTCAAGAATTAAAAAAGGCACTTTTCATTTCGTTTGGAATCATAATATTTTTATCTATAAAAATATTCGAATGTTTTTAAGAGAGCAGTTTTTTTTAAAGCAGTTAATTGGGCTGCATATAAAGATGGCAAAAAAAAGATAGCAATCAGTCAGACGTCCAGCTATTGACAATGCTCGCCATGAGCGAAACCGGTTCTGATATTTATAAATAAAGTGGAAATAAAGTACAGAGGAATATTATGTATTTTCTTAATATAATGCCTTTCAACCAAGTATTGACAGTGAACATCCTTAAAGTGATTTTTAACTAGCTGTGAAGACTTGTTGATATATAAATCTTAGAGTGGTTTGATAGTTTAAGCAGTTAATATTTATATATATTTATATATTTATGCGAAATTATAATAAAATATATATAATCATATTTTGTTATGACGACTATCATTGAGTTAAAAATATCAGAAAATAAATAAGTCATTTGAAGAATTATTGTTGAGCTGCAAGTTTTTGTATTTATATTATGACGTTAGTATGTGAGAATGGTTTAAACTGTGAAAACTGTCACAATTTTCTTTGATTGAATTCAAAATCTTTTGGTCACCCCATTTATATTCAGAGCCGAGCTAAATGCATAGTGTAAGTTAAATTACCCAGAATTAAGTTAAGACAAACTTTGAGGACGTAGTAGATAGGACAACTTCAAAATTGGATAAACGGTACAACGTTAGTCTGTTCTGAACTTCTGTAATAAAGATTTATTTAAATGGCTTATTTATATTATTCAACAATGCGTCACTAATTTAAACCTTTTCAATTTAAATATAAAATATTTCTTTAAATGACTCTTACTTATTGTTATTGATCATATAAATGATTTAATATGACTGGAGTTTTGAATATGAAAAATAATATAATATGAAAAATCGCATATATTCTTTTAATACGTTTCAAGATTATGTGGTTAACATGCTGTTTTGGAAACCTATTAAATAATGTATTGTTTTTATCAATTTTATCAATTGCATTAATTTGCGAAACCGGGAATATTTTTCCACACATGCTTGAAAACGATCAAATAAACAGATTTCGTTGAAAATCGAATATAGTGTCTTCAAATAGCGTTCATCTTTTTCAGTCAATGCACAAAACATGTTCTTATTTTTGTTTGTTTATTTGCCGCTAGCATCGAAAGATTTCCAGCATTTGCTTCATATTTATTAAGTAAACATGAGGAACTTGCGAACGCTTTCCGAATAACTTTATAAATAAGTCACTTGAGAGCTTCAAATGGATCGTAAAGCTTTGACTGTCGGGTTCTTAACATTTTTATGTGTATTAAATACCATAAAATTGTGCTTATAAATACAGATAAGCTCCCTTTTAATATTTGCATTTTACGCCAAAGCTAGTTTGTGCGAAATTTCAAATACGCTTGAGATATGCTTTTGTCCGATCTATATTTGATAACGAAAACAAATATCAAAGATTTACGTAGAAAATTCCAAAACACGATTTTACAATTAAACTCACATAAAAGAAAAGGACTTTAAATGATAAAATGGATATTAAAAAAGGGCTTGCAAATAAACTGTGATTTACATAATATAAATTACATCGACTGATATTTTCCTGGCAACATATTTATTTAGTTTTTTACTACCTGCCTACCTATCTTTATTAATTAAATTTGAATAACTATTCAAAAGTTTGTCAACAGATCAGTGCTTCTTTATTGGCGCTATAGAGTAACACATTTTTTTTTATTATTTATTTTCAATATCCCAATATTTCAATATAAACAAATTATGAAATATATGCAACCTTGAAGTGCATGGAGACTGATCAACTGGTTTTTAATTAACATTATCTGATATTAATTATATACTTGTTTAAAAAAACCATTTTTTAAGTCTTTTTCCTGATCGCAATTTCCACAGACCCTTCATTTTTTTAAACATAAAATTTAAATTTAGATCAAGTTTATCAAGTATACATTGTGATTATCGAAAAAAAACAGTTTGAAAAAAGTGTGGGTTACGTCTAGGGTATTCTATCCCGGAGCCTTTTTCCAATCCCGGGATTTCGGGATTGATTAATTTTCAATCCCGGAATTGGCATTTGCTCACCGAGGAATTTGAAATTCTCAATTCACTATACTTTTTCCCCGGATTATCTCCAAACTCATTTTTTTTAGCCCACCGAGGAATTTGAAATCTTCGATTTGCTATACTTTTTCCCAGATTATCACAGAACATCGTTTTTTTTTTTAGCTCACCGAGGAATCTGAAATCCTCGGGATCAGAAAATTTAACGGGATTGGATGCCCTAGTTACGTCTATAGTAATTTCCTTTGAACAATCGATATTTATGTATATTTATATACTGAAATTCAGCAAGTTTTGGGGATAAAAAAATATTATAAAAATTATTATTAAACTTTAATTTTGTCTTTATTAGTAAACAAGTTATTTGAATCGAGTCGTAGAACTTTTGCTATTAAAAGTATACATCAAAACTGTCAATTTTTGCCGTGCACGTCATCTGGACTTAAAGGGTTTATCACGTTTTTTGTAAAACAATTCTTGCACGGGTCCATTAAAAGGATTCGTTAATTACTCTAAGATGTTTCCAAATGCTCATTTTGTAGAATAATATGTTCAATCATTGAACATGTCAGTTTCAGAGTAGATACACAGAAAGGTGCGAAAAGATGTTTTCGTTTCCTTAATTGATAAAAAGCTCATTTAATAAATTTAGATAACTATACCACACATCATACAAAAAAAATGCAGTGTTAACTGTTTTCCAGTCAACTTAAAATTGATCTTGTTGAATTTTCATATTCGTGGAAAAGAGACAACAATGTATTTATTACAATATTTCGATACTCTATCCGAAAATGGGAGTATATATAAAAATTACTCTGTACGATGTCGATATAAATAAATGAAAAATAGTAAACATTCACGAAAGTGAGTTATTCAAATGTCCAATTATGTATGTAGAAAATCCTGAGCTATTTGATTTTGAATAAACGTGCCTGTTCACAAGTCAGCACTAAACCCAGAACTGTCCATATCCATAACGTCAGAGCTTTTAAATTAAGTTTTCAGCGACGTGCTTGGAAAGCTCTGCATTGAGCATTTGAGACCCAGTCAACTGAAAAAGTCAAATGCAGACTAAGAGATATTTTTTATTCAGATAGGAGAGAAGTTTCTTCTTTACGAGTTGTATGAAAAGTCACTTAATACAGTCGTTTTGGTTATGTTTTATCACATATACAAAGCTTTCCTTTCATATTCTAAGCGCTGTTTTAAAGTGGTAATGCTTTTATTTCATTTAAAGCATGTTTTATTCCTAATAAAATGAGCAATATTTAAAATTGTTTTTTCACTATTAAAACATATTAATAGACAATTTAACTTGATTTATCAGTAATTAAATACAAAGGAAACATTAAACTTTCAATCACGTAACTTTTAATTATGGATTTAATAATAAACGGTCGATAAGGTATTTTTCTATATTTTTTTTTTGATGCGTGGTTTGAAATGACCCGTATCACTAAATCGAATCTTGCTAATTAGGTTATTTATCAAACGATTAAAAAAATCTACTCGTCTTAATTGTATTATAAAAATGAAGCATTCACTTTGGATTTTTTTTACGAATGTCGTCAAATAATAATTAAATTCGTTTATTTATTAAAATGGACTATTATAAACATTTTGGATAGATGTTTGTTTCACAAAAAAGTTTATTGTATGCAAAAAAATATTCAGTTCAAATAAAAAGCATTTATCATACAAAATCAGATAGACCATCAAATGTTATGGAATCAATTTAATTGAGGAGCTAACATTAAAAAAAAACAAGAATTTTATGAAAATTGATTCCTGAAATAAGTAAAAAAAGTTTAGTTTTCCAGTAATTCCTATATATTTTTATTTAAAACGTTTCCTATATAAAAAGTTGCCGTTACTCTATGGAAACTTTTTTAAACCTCCATAAATCTTAAAAGGGTAAATAACCCACTGATAACAAAATTTGTTTACGGAATACATATTTATTTATGGCACTAACAGTGAGTAGATATATTTATTCAATAATCGAAATTTCCAATTCTAATTTTCCACGTGATAAAGTTCCTACTCCAAAGCGTTTTCGCGATTCTACATTTTTTTATTACAAACCCAGACGCATGAAAAAATCACGAAAGGTTTTTTTGAAAATAAAATTCAGCAGCCGAATAATAACATCATTATACAGATCATTTATTTGTTACTTTTGATGTGAGAATCAAAATAAAACGTTCACTCTAATTTACATTCAGCCATGAAAAAAAAGTATCAAGTGTTATTTCAACCCAACGTGTGTAACAAGACTAAGAAAGTCATATTTATGTTTTCTTTCTTCTTCTTTGGCCATGTTCGCTCCCTCTGTGGAGCATATGGCCGCCACGCGGCACCTCCATGTTTCCCTGTCTTCCGCCAATAGCTTTGCTTCCTCCCATGACATGCCAGCATCCCTCAGTTCCGCCGAGTACATCCTATGAATAATACCCGACGGACGTCCAGGACGCTGTAATCCCACCGGTCGAAAGAAAAGGCAGGCAGGATTGGGGCTTTCCGGAGGCATCCGCAGCACGTGACCCAGCCAGTTCCAACGTCTCTCCATAACCACTGACGTGACGGGACGCTGTCTTGTACGCTCCCTTATCTCTGAATTCCTCACAAAACCAAACGACCTCACCCCATTATCCGACGCAAGCATTTCTTCTCGAAGCTCAGTATACGGTTTTTCTGATTCTTCGTCAGGTGCCAGAATTCGCAACCGTAAAGCATTACCGGCAGAATGCAAACGTTGAACAAGTAGCATTTGGTTTTAATCGAGTACAGCTGTGTGTCCGAGACAGTCCGCATTGAGTTGAATGTGGCTCCAGCCATTCCTAAACGAATGGCGAGCTCATTTTTTTTACTACCGTCATCGAGGATATGTACGCCAAGGTATCTGAAGCTGTCAACCATCTTGATGATCTATCCCGCGCTAGTAAGGGTCCTATCAGAGTCATGCCAGGTTTGGTTACACATCACATTGGTCTTACTAGTATTTATTTTAGACCAATGCGACCTGAGTTAGTTCCTGACCCATCAATAGTCTCCTGGATGCCCTCAATGGATTTATCAAATATGACAACATCATCGGCATATTCAAGGTCACACAGTTTCAGACCGGGACCAACAACTACACCTCGATCAGGTGGAATTGTCCTGCGAAGTATGAAGTCAAATATAATAATAAACAGGAACGGTGCAAGAACGCACCCCTGTCTCACTCCGGTTGTGACCCCGAACCATTCGGTATTTGAGTCACCGATTCTCATACAACATGCACTATTCTCATGTAGGGATTTGATAATGACCACAATCTTTGGCGGAATCCCGTAGGCATCCAGTATCCTCCACAAAGAGGGTCTGTGCGGACTATCAAATGCCTTCTCATAGTCGATGGAACAACAAGCAAGAGCACTATTAAATTCATTGTTATGCTGGAGGAGACATCGAAGATTGTGTATTCGGTCCGCACACAACCTTTCAGGGAGGAAGCCCGCTAGATTTTTTCTAAATATTTTCATAATGGGACCTCTTATTCTCGCCAAGAGAATGTGTGCCATTACCTTCCCAGGAATACTGAGAAGAGTTATGCCTCGGTAATTGTTACAGCTGAGGGAATCACCTTTTTTGTGGAATGCTAACACTTCACCGTCCACCCAGACCCTAGGACAACGCTCACCGTTTCACACCCTGGCCATCTGGTGATAGAGAGGATGTAGGACGGCGTTAAGACCACATTTCAGAAATTCCGAATGTATTCCGTCTCCACCCGGTGCTTTGCCGTTTTTAAGCCTCTTCACTGCCAAGATGATTTCGGCATGTGTGGGCGTACGGTCTGAAATACCAGACACTTGGGGGAGGTTTTTAGATGTGGCCTCTTCGGTTACGTCAAAAGGGTCCTGGGGGGGGCGGTCGGTTCAGCACCTCGCAAAAATGATCCTTCCAAATCTTTTTAACGCTTTCTGCGTTTGACTCTATTGCTACGTCAGGGCCGTGAATAGGCTCGGGAGTCGGTGGTCGCTTTCCGCAGACCTTGCGCGTGATTTTGAATAACTTCTTGGTATCATTTCAGTGGGCCGCCACTTCAGCTGTCTCAATTTGCCAATCCAATAATCGGCGCTTGTCAAGTCGCGCAGACTTCTTGAAAACCTTGTCCTGATTGCAATAATCAGCGGGACGTTCTTCATATTTTTCAGGGTCAGCTTCACTGTCCTTCAGTGCTTTTAGCCTGGCCCGCTCTTCAATTCTCCTCTACGTATTTTTGGACATCCATTTTGGTTGCCTCTCCCTCCGGAATCCGAGAACCTCTTCGGCCGATGATGCAATAGCACGCTTGAAACAGCACCAGTCCACCTCGATGCGATCGGACCCGGATGCAGGTCACACGGAGACACAATCTATTTCCCCCCTTAGAGCAATCTCGAATTTTAACGTTTTTAAGCTTCTCGATGTCAATCTTTTTCCGTGCTGGATTATGAGCTATGCGACTTAGTTTCAGGCGGATTTTGCCGACAAGTAGTTCGTGGTCACTATAAATGTCGGCACCTCGATATGTGCGAACATCGAGAAGTTCAAATCTTTGTTTCGCGCTGTAAAGGAGATGGTCAATCTGCGTCTTCGTGCGACCATCAGGAGAGGTCCATGTGTATTTATGGATATCTTTATGTGGGAAGGTAGTTCCGCCAATGGTGAGCTCATTCATGATAGCGAATTCAATCAGTCTCCCACCATTGTCGTTTGCGGTGCCCAGACCATGCCGTCCCATCACTGAGGGACCGAGAGCCGTATCAGCCCCTACTCGCGAATTATAATCCCCCATTACTATCACGCGATCCTTACGGGAGATCGCTGCAACTGCCACGTAAAGGGAGTTGTAGAAGGCTTCCTTTGCGTGCTCGTTGGCGTCATCAGTGGGGGCATAGCACTGAAAGACAGTCACAGAGCTGTCACTAGTCCTGAAGGTGGCACGTATCAATCTCTCAGAGATCGGTTCCCATTTCACAAGGCAACGGGCCGCTCTCCCAGACATCAGTATTGCCACCCCCTGGCGATGATATTGACTCTGGCCATAAATGATCAACGTGCACCCCTCCAACAGCTTCTTTCCTGCGCCTTTCCAGCGTATCTCGCTCAATCCTAAGATGTCAAGGCCATACTTTCGCAAGATACGGGTAGCATGCAGGTCCTTTCCAGAAGTGCGCATGGTACGGACGTTGTACGCACCAATGCGCATAATGTATTTGTTGGAGAGGATTTTTTCTTCTCGGTCCATGGTTGTGCTAGGTTGTCTATTTTGGCTTTCGGGCGTCCGAGGCGCTTGTGGCGGTGTTTTGATCGGTGTTGAGTTTAAGGATGCAGGGTGATTAACCCTGCGCTCTCGAGGCCTGGGTCACAAGGGTTCTAAGGGTCGGCTCAGCCGTGGTTTTTCTGTCGGGGATTTCCTTCCCTTAGCCAGTGGCTCAGTTTTGAGCCGCCGGACATTCGCCTTGCGACCCCTGCTGTTAGCTACAACATTGTTGCGTTTCCCGATGGACGCCACGGGGAGGCCAGCAGATGGGACTTGCTGGTGTGCGGCATTTCCCACCATTTTAGCGTAGGCACGTCAACTGGCATTGACATGCTCACGTGGGACCCCCAGCCATTGACTACGCCATATGTTTTAGCCACAAAAAATTATGTGGCGATTTACACCGTATTCAGAGTTTTGATGATTTCTTAGAATATTTCCCTACATTCAGTGATATTTTGACTTTTTTTACACTTATTATGTTCATCATTTTTAAATATTGTAAAAACTTATTTTCTTTATTAAATTAAATAAAAAAAAAACTTTTCTATTCACTGATGCCATACTATTGGGCTGTGAGATATATTCTGAAAGAAAAGCGTTTATCTGCAGAGTTGCTCCACGATGGTGCTAACGATGGTGATCCAACGTTTAATTCCTTTGGATTGATACAAGCACAATAAAGCAGGTGTAATTCAATTTTCAAAATGGTTAATCAGATTCAAATGCAATAATTGTATAAATTTGAGCAATTTTTCACTGAAAAAATATACAAAAATAATAAAGGTCATATATCAATATTAAATATGTAACCAGTTTTCAAATAATAAAAAATACACTGCAAATTGTTTGTTTTTTAGACAGAATAAAAAAAGGTTTTCAATAGAATGTTTGTATAAAAGGATTGTCAGTAAAAATACGCATGTAGCGGTTCTTACGTATTGGACGCAAATTAAATATACAGAACAATCTTGTTGCGAAAACAATGAAACAAGCTTTTAATCAATACGTTATTTGCTATCGGTACATATTGTCAATTATTTAAAGTTGTAACGTTGCGGAAATTTAAGATTTCATTAAATCACCGGAATCACTCATGCCCAAAAAAATAGGACGAATTTTTATCCCATCGTCGCCTTTTTTGTTGACCAAACATTTTCCATTAACAAATCCAATCATTGCCGTTCTTTTGTGGAGGTGCTAGGATTTTTTTTATTGAGTTTTTGATGATGAACAAATTGCCTATGCTTTTTTATTTAAAAACAAATTGTTAAATTAATTACTTTTACAATTCTTATTTCTAGCTTTGAATCATTACATTAAACCAAGGGTGGGAAACATTTTTACTACAAAAATCAACATTCATTAATTTTATTTAACATAAGACTGCAGTAAAGAAAACGTTGATGAAAACACCCCCCCCTTTATTTTTCGACTGCCGAACGTATAATGGGTTGATTACGCTCTTTTTCCAAACGCTTGCGTATATTATTTTGATCAAAGTGAATATTTTGATCAAGTCAAAAGGCCACATCAAAGTAGCCAAGAGGCCGGAGGTTCCCCTCCACCGCACTAAGCTATCAACATTTTATATAAATGTTAAAAATATATTTTTGAAAAATAAAATGATTTTATGCAAATGTCATAACACTTACAGATTGAAAAAGAATAAAAAGTGGCAAAAGTCATACCATGGAATTCACCAAAATTAAATGTCATCATATGATGAATATAAAATAATTCCACACAACATATAATGTATTTTAATTCAATACATATTTGAACAAATATTTTATTTTGATCATATTGTTTGTAAATTGGTCCTTATTTTAAAAATACAATAAAACATTCTTCTTAAACAACGTTTTGGACGAATAATTTAATTTGAACAAAAATGTGGAACCTAGAAGTGAAGTTCTTAAATTAAAGTAACAAAAATTTTCAATAAATTCATTTATTTTAGTGTGTCAACAAATAAAATATTGAATGTCAATATCATCTTACGGTGGATAGTGGATAGTATCAGTACAGGTAACAATAAAAAGTAAGATAATATTTTTAATTGTTTATTCTTGGTTTGCGTTAATGCCTTAATTCATTGAAAAAACATTAAAAGCGCGTGGAAAACATTTCCACATCACTTCCTCTAGGCTCGTCCGCAATATAAAAAATGTAAATCTGATCCCTGTCGGTCTGAATAAAAAAAGGACCCGTGACGTGTAAGCAATAAGCATCCAACAGACCTTCTGTTGATATTTAAATTTTTGAATTATTTTTAATTTTCTAGCGGCTGTTTATATATTGAGGCGATGGCCGTCAACTCTCTGAGGGATTTTCGGCAATTTCAAAATTACTTCTACCGTTAAGGACAGCTTTGAACATCAAATATAAAGGCTTTTGTTTCGGTCGTACTGGAAACCGCGATAAATATTGTAAATTATTTTGAATATAATAGATTTGTCTTAAGTGTAAAAGGCACTTTTAGATATTACAGTTTTGGAACACAAAAAAACACGTTTTGTTTTGTCGTAAACGAAAAATGATATCCGACTCTTTTGATTCATATTAAAACAAATTATAAACGTACACACTTGCAATCTCAAGCACCGTGTCGTGTTTTTAGATATCGCTTATATAATATAAGCATCTTTCGATAAGTTAGTAAAAAAACAATGAGTGATGTGCTATCCAAATGTACTTCTTTCTTTTTATAATTTACCTTTATCAACAGTAAAAATACAATTGTATCGAAACGCTTATAATCTGCCAACTTACTAAAATAAGTTAAATTCAAAAGGCAGTTAAAACAACGTGGTTGCAAAAACGTGGATTGAAGCAATCTCATAAATTCGACCATGGAAACTAGTTACTAATGTTACTATGTATATAAAAAAATATTTTTACAACGGTTTATCTGGATTGCTACCACATACGAGATATCTCATTAATTTGTTTGTGCTCAACACGCTAAAGACGAGTTATCTCGTCAATAAATTAATTAATTAAAAATTCGGGTTATTGAAACTATCATGGCAGCATTTTTTTTTGATAAATGCAGTTTTATTAAAGTATTCAAATGATTAAAATATTTATATAGTAAATTACTTTCAAATGCATAGCAAACAGTTTGTTTCGTTATTGGTACAGACAGACATAAATAAAAAAACCAATAATATTATGGGAATAAAAAAAATCCACAAACTGTTAGTAAGGCCGAATGAATACGGCTCACAACATATAACACCATTATATTAAATTTGAAACAAGATCGAAGAAGATGTTAAATATTTTTGTACAATGCATGTAAAATCAAGTTCAAATGATACATATGTATGTTCTGATACAAAAAACACGAGAGTTCTTATTTTATAACTCTTCTATTTGAAAAGGGTGCCAACTTTTTCAGGCAGAAAATTCTTTTTTATGTAATTTCCGTATTATTAGATTCTGACTGCATTACATGTTTGAACGATTTGTAAACTATCAAACTTAATACGTGTATTGATAGACTGAATACCCAATATACAGCTCCAATATGTTTTGACGAATGGAAGCTTACCCTCAAATGACGTGGCACATTCTTCTCCGGTGCAGACACGGAACCATAGACATGGACCACAATAAGAAGGAGCCGAGAAAGCTAAAGAAGAAAATGTATACGCTGGATGGGTAAATGGGGGGCAAGTATTAATGGGGGGAAGTGCCAATAATCGATATCCACTCTCACTCACTTCTTTTCGGACGATGTGGTTGTTTTATAGGGTATAAATTTATTATAAATAAGATTATACAAGTAATATTTTACACAGCCTTCTCAAGTAGCTTTAAAAATCGATTCTTTTCTAAATATATAATAAAAAACAAACTTGGAATTTTAGTAATAAATAATTTTTTTTTTTTTTTTTTAACCATGTCCGCTCCCAATGTGGAGCATATGGACTCCTAATGGAGTTTATCTCAACATAAGTGTTTCTACGAGAACTGCTTGTTACTCAGTTGCTCAACCTCTCTTTTTCCAAAGAGAGTAGGGATAGAAGGATAGGACTAGGACAGGATTCGTGGTAAGCTAATCGCTCTCGATATGCCCCGTTCATAGGATAGGATGGGTGAGAGGGGGGAATTCAAGACATCACATACATCCATGCCTTTGAACAGAAATTCATAAATAGATTGAAAAATCAATTTATAAAACTGTCCGTACCGGGATTTGAACCCGGGCCCTCTGTAGCCGAAGCCAACAACGTTGACCACTCGACCACACAGGTGGTCGTTGACCACTCGACCACACATTAAGTAGAAAAAAAAATAAAATGATTTTGAGGTAGTTAAAATTCAATTATCTCGTGTATTTAAAAAAGTTTTCATAAAAATAAATATAGAAATTAAGATTTAGAAGTAAAATAAATTATTTTACTCTTATTAAAATAATTGATCATATGTTTGATTAAAGTTATCACAAATAACCTTGCTAGATTTATAAAAAAAACTTTTTATACCAATTTTCTTTTTCATATTGCTTAAGATCGGTTTGCTCATCGGGAAAATTATCAATTATACTTTGCTAGATAATTTAACTGCCTTGAATTGGGAAATATTTTTTTAACTAGTAAGTTTACCCTTAGTTTGAAAATAAAGAAGAATTATAAAATCCCGGATAAATATCGAGATCTTAAAATATATATATATGCATATCTATTTGGAAAAATAGCACGTTCTATATAATAAAAAATAATCTTATTATTGAATTGGCATTTACTTGTTAGAACTCCATTATAACACGTACAATTGAATAATATTTAGTTGAATAAATATATATATATCATCAATCCAATGACATTCTTAATGTGAAAACTAATATCAATCGATCACATTTACTCAGACCATTATGGAAAGTTATTGCAATTTTAAATACATCAAAACAATTCTAATTTACGTTTATTCCTACTAAATAAAAACCAGATTAACTTTCAATTTAGGAGATACTTAAAATCAATTTGCCAAATTTGTTCATTAATTATCACAATATAAATTAGGATGTTAGAAATGAAGAATAGATGCGTTGAGTACCTTTGCTATGCCACTATATATAGATAATAAAATGCCAGCTTAGACATAGTTCTGATGAGGGCGACAAGCCAAAATAGCTATAAAAAATCAAAAAAAATTGTAGATCTAAAATAAGTTGTTATTTTTTCACCGTGTTAAAAAATAATCGGTAAAAAATTGCAATAAAAATCACAAATGCATAAAGTATAAAATATCATATTTCACCACAGAGATTTTCCTTAAAATAGGGGGAAAATATCGAAGTATTTTAGTTCTACGGTTTTTAATATTTTTTATGCGTTGATAGCTATTTCGGCTTTCGCCATCATCAGAACTATGTTTAAACTTATATTTTGCTCAGCTATATATACTGGCTCCGAAGAGATGAAAAAACCATTATTAATCCATCACCGTTGTTAAAACCCCTAATGTAATTAATAATAAATATTATTATAATTTATCCTTATTTACCTTGAAAAATCCCATATTGCTTATAGTTTTTCGAAACACCATAGAAAATAAATTTAATGTAATGTAATTAATAATAAATATCAGTTTAATTTTATCCTAATTAATGTTTTAAAGAAAACACCCAGATTGCTTATCGTTCTTTGAAAGACTAGAATCACATTTAATAAGTGTAAAATTGTAATTATAATTTGAATTAGGATGTTTGAGTGAAAAACTTGAAACATTGTGTATCTCTTCAGGGCCAGTATAAATAGCTGATCAAAATATAAGTTTAAACATAGTTCTGACGATGGCAAAAGTCGAAATAGCTATCAACGCATAAAAAATATTAAAAACTGTAGAACTAAAATGCTTTGATATGTTACCCTATTATAGTGGAGTTCTATCAAGTAAATTCCAAATCAATTAATAATTTTTCTTAAACCATTTTCATTAGTAATACAGTTGTAGTTCTTATCGCTTAGTTACAGAGCATAAAAAAATACATATTCTTTGAAAAACAATCTCCGCTTTTGTCGTAACAATTCTTAATGATTGTACTTTTAAATAATTATACGCTATTTTCAATGATGGTAAGTTTCATTTCTCATCTTTCCAAATATTTCAAAGCTCTTTTGTATATCAGGTAGAAGTAAAATTTCAAAAAAAAAAAAAAATTTTATCTAACAGTAATTTCGGGTTGTCATTTTTAACATCAAAAGTTTTAAAACAAAAGCAACGTTAGCATCGGAAAATATCGAAAAAATCTCAAGTGGATCTTAAATTTTAATAAAGTGGGTACTGAAAAGCATTAGATGAACTTCAAAAGAACACTTTAATAGCCACCTTGATAATCAAACAAAAAGATCAAATCTATCCATTCATCATTTCCCTTTGCCGAAGTTATGGAATTTTAAGTGTTTTTCCTTAATCTTTCATACTTCTCTTTTTTAGCCAAAACAATTTGACAAAATGTGAAATTTAGCAAAGCATGTAACTATAACTGCTCAGGTATAAATTGTTGATTGTAGGTGTACTACTCGTTTGATGAAAAGAACGCAACAAACATCCCAATTATGAAATATCTTGGTATTGTATCGAGAAAAATATAATTGTCATTTCAGCAAATTATTGAAAACTTAAAAAATACGCATACCACTTTTTCAGCAACAACAGTCAGAGCTCATGATTTAGTCAAACAATGAAGTGCGTTCGTTTTTTTAGTTTAATTGTGAACGTTGCAATAATCTGATAATGCTTCTCAAAGAGACGAAACACGCGTGGCGAGTGGTAGAACTACAAGTGGAATAAAAAAGTTATCAAATTTAATTTATTACTTGGAATGTGTTTATTTACTTCATTTTTAATTATTTTTTCTTTTTTTAGTAAAATACAAAAACTCGTACCTTATATCATTTTTTTATCACTTTTTTGGTGTTCACTGTCAATGATTGGTGAAAAAATATGTATTAAAAAAATACCGGTTTTGCTCATGAAGACTATCAGTTGAAAATGATCGTCATGAGCAAAACCGCTCCTGATCTTCAGATATTTCAGTTCAGTTGAGTACTTGAAACATTAGGTCAAAATATTTTTAAAAACAATTACCATTTGGTTTTATATTTGAACAATTATAAAAAAACGTACTCATTTTTACAGTAATTGTGATTAGGTAGAGTTTTGAACAAATATTTTTTTTTATTTTACATAGGCCATTCAAGATTCTCACCAATTGATGTAGGAAGACGGAAAAACGACCAAAGTGGAGAGTAAAGTATAAAATATTAACTGAAGAGGCAAACGAAAAAATCACTAAGAGATTGTTAAAAACGTCATGTCTTTTAATTGTATTACTTTTTGATGTGTGTGACTATTAAATACTTTTTCCACTAAAAATATATTTTAATTATATAATTTTTGTAACCATGCATCTGTTTTTGCTCTATCGTTTCTAAATGTTTTTTTGAATAGCCTGAATAGTTGACATTTTTGAGTTAGTGTGTTATTCTACGAGGCATTCGATATTTTACGTATACGTAGTGTCTCGATTCAATTCAGGGCGCGTGATCCAATTCCGAAATTTCCGCTTCGATTGACGGCAGCAAAAACAAATATGAAATACGACATCAGGTCATATATAGCGGTGGCTGTCATTTTCGACATTTGCGTCATATATTTTAAAGTTCCACTCGTTTGTGTTGTAAATGCTGCAATCACTTATACCATACGACAGCGATGTATTTTTTTATCTGTGCAATATGTGTATGACAGCATATGAAGTTTTTTTATGCCCACCGAATGCGGATTTTTGTATTTCGTACCTACGAAGATTAATGCATGATTTTGAAATATGCAAATGCGTCCGATTTTTTAGAACGTTTCACTGTATATAAATCAATTCGTGTTTCATTTTATAGTTTGATGAAAAAAAATATAAAGGATTTCATATTTTGAAACACTCAAAGGAAAATTTCACTAATCTTAACATTTATAGCCAAAAAATATGTCCGTCACACTGTCTTTTTCGCCCAATGATAAAGGTTTACTTTAAATCGCATATTTTTGAAGTTGTCGTTTGCCCAATTGGAATGGACGTCTTTTTATATTCAAAATTCAAATTTCCTGGCTTAGAACAAAAAGATTGTAGTAAATGCTATAATAATATTGAGAAAACTGAATTGAAAGTTTGTATCGCTTACGAAATTTTTCAAATAATCAAAGACACTTCGATTATTGAAACATATGATTATATTTCGCGTCCAGCCTTGAAAACTTTTTGCATGAAAACATGCATTAAAAATATTAAGATAAAATAAACGAACCGTACAGGACGTGTGTGGGGTACTTCTTGGCCTCTGGACGTGTTTCCAGAGACCTTTAGTTGTAAATTCACTTGCAGTTCTTTTTCTTTTGTGATTTTGTTTTTTTTCTGAGATGAAAGAAATAATGTTTTTCCATTTCGACGAAAATTAAATTCCATTATGCTCTCTGCGCAGAACTTAACGTCAAGTTTTTTTTTTTACATTTATAAAATCGTGTGAGCAAGCTAGGTTGTATAATAGTTATTGTGTATTGTAATAATTCAAAATTTTGTTTGTTAAATATTCTATTTAATAAATTCGGTGATTGCAACTTCCTTAAATAAACGTTTTCGTGATAGTAGAGCGATGTTTTAGAAATTTCTAACAATAAATGAAACTCGCTCAAAAATAAATTACGAGTAATGTTACCATATCTTTGAAAAATAATACTTTTGGATTCGCCGGTATGCAATAGTTTTAATTTATGTATATGAAAATGTATGTATTTATCAAAAACATACAACTTTTATTAATCTGTTTTAAACATGATAATGAACTATATTGAGATTTTCAGATCTCGAAACTCGCTTTGTATGACATTTTTTCATCCGTAGTGTTAAGTTTAGTTCAAATAAATTAAAATATTTTTTAATGGTTCGTCTTACCCTAAATATAATTAAATCAGGGTTCACCAAACTTTTTGAGCAGCGTTTTGGATGACTTTTTTAAACATACAAGGGGTCTGGACGAAAATTATTTTTACCGAAATCTTAGCAGGACATTAATTTATTTACATATGCATATTTTATGTTTGGTAATAGTTTTAATCAATAAATATATTTTTTGAATCCATGTCCGCACCCAATGTAAAGCATATGGCCTTCTAGTGGAGGCGTCTCGACAGAAGTTTTTTCTACGAGAACTGTTTGTTACTCAGTTGCTCAACCTCACTTTTTTTCAAAGTGAGTAGTAAGGAAAAAAGGATAAGTATAGAGCAAGACTTGTCGTTGACTAATCGCTATTGCTACACCCAATCATTAACGGATCAGAAGGATGGGAAGAGAGGAAATGATATGAATTGACATCACAAACACCCAGTCTTCGATCACAACTATGAATTGAATAATTATCAAATTCACTGTGATCTTACCGTGGATCGAACCAACTGGGCCACAGTAGGTGACACTATTTATATCGGCTAAATAATTTTATATATTGAGAATATCCGAAAAATTTTCGAATAAAGAAACACTCGAAAAAAAGTGAAGTAAAGATCGCCTCAAGCAATACATTTTAGAACTTCATTAACTTTGGGTTATCTACCCAGATGTATTATCTTTAATCTCAATAGATAAATTTAAAAGCGTTATCTTGAATTGAAAATTAATTAAATAACTATACTTTATAAAAAAGTAATATGTTATATATACAATGCTGGATCCGGCTGTCGGACCGTAGTTTAGTTACCGCTGAGTTTGATAGTTGTATGTATATTATATAATAAGTCGAAGTTTTAAACTAAAAGGCATATAATTTTAAAATGTCAACGAAACATTATGTAATTAAAATAAAATCTTCTTCGTTATAGGGTAATCTGTATCTGTAAAAATGTAGCCCATATGTTAATGCGCCTTTAATCGTTTAAGTTGACATGTATTCATATGAAAGAAATATATCATTACTAACTGTGATATTTTAACTTTTTGCTCGTTAAATATCTATTAATTTATAAACATTCTGAAAAGCGTTTTGCCAAAACAAAAAAAACAACGCTTTGCTTACAAAGCATATTTTAAGTGGTATATTATTTTATTAAAAGGTAAAAATTATAGTCTTGTAAAAAGTTTCATCTATCGAGTGCATGTAAAGCAGCGTAGTACCAAAATAAATTTCATCAGAAATTTTATGTCTTTCAAGCAAAAAATAATGTGCTGTTACAACAGGCATTGCGGAATGAATACGTATATCAATACTAACACCGTGATCGTTTTCATTTTTATCATAATATAGACTCCTCATGAAGATTTTTTAACAAAAGCATTTTTTCTAACATACCTGCTTTTGTTTGCAATGTTGCTCAACTTCAAAGTGAGATAAGATTGCACTTGATACGCCCATTTGCAGTATTGGATGGTTCAGAAAACATTTTCAATCACCTCAAACACAAATCGATTTAAAAAATCAATTCATGAAACTTTTCGTCCTTGAATTTGAGCCCGTGAGAATCGTAATCGAAAGCAATGACCCTACTATTTAGCTCTGGCATATCCAAACCTTAGCCCGCGGGCCACATGTGGCCCTATTGAAGGTTTTGTTTGCCCCTTTCAAGTTCTTCAACTTTCTATACATTTTGTATTTTTTAATCTGTATAATACATAAGAAAAAAATATTACGTGACGAATTTTATGAATTATTGCCTGGATGTCGCATTTCGCCGCCACGCATTCATTTGTAGTGATACTAATTTATAAAACCCGCCAAAAAAAAGTAAAACCATAAATTAACAGACCATGATCTTTTGTTGATTACTAACTTCTAAGTAAGTGTTGAAGGACAGGAGCAGTAGCTGACTGAGCAAAACATATTGGCACTCGCTATCTCGCTCTAATTGTCAGATTATATTTTATTAAAGACTTAAAAAATAATAAAATTATTTTTATTGCGAGCTGATTATTTATTACTAGAAAAAAGCTATTGTATTATTATTAAGGTTCAATATATTTGTGTGTGCCCCATCAAAGACATTCATTATTTTATTTACCTAATCAAGTGATTTAAGTTGGGCATTCCTGATTTAGCTGAACAAAACCGAGAATGTTTTTCATATAAATAATTTATTGATATGATAGCTTAACACTAGGATTTTTTTTGTACGTAGAAACAATGATAATATAAATACTGTACGATGTTAAAGTCAAGGTAAAGTATACATTTACATAAAAACTATAATGTCAAGTTGATTGCTGTTTGTTGAGCAATCGTAAAGTGATTTGTGTACAATACTATAATTATTTATCGATATAAACATTAGAACTATTTTTACATTTGTAGAATGTGTTAAATTAAAAGTTTGGAATCTTTTTTAACCAGATTATTATTGTTTGAAAGCATGTAGTGGTTGGTAACGACACTATTCCGTATACAGTTAAAACAATATAAGTGTCTCAGTATACATACTTATTAATCAATATAAAAATTTTGTTTATTGAAAACTCAAAAACCGTCTGAAGTACTATTATTTATCAGTTATGAAGAATATTAGATAATATCGTCACTATTATACTAAATAGAACTTAGAATAAAAGATTCCTTAATATTTTTGGTAATTTGATAGCGTTTCTGATGAAACATAAAATATATTAAATCTAGTGACGGAAGTTTGCCAAGTAAACTTCGGTGGCGCTTCCCCCCAACAGTCAGGCGAGCGACGATAGTTTCGTTCCCAAAAGGACGCCGATGTATCGCCGCGTAAACTTCCCATAATACTTTTCTTCTCTTTCGGCTTCTTTCGTCTCTCGGGAAAGTCCCACGAAACTCGATCTTTATTGTCGCGTATGTAGGAGAGTCAAAGACCGTCACAAAGGGTCGCTATTAAATAAATGGAACCTCCGGTCCACGACAGTAGCGTAGACAAATGAATAAGTGCTATAAAGGCGTTCTATTCAAGAGTTACATATTTATTATGTACAGTATTTTATTTCAGTGTTTTCATAAAAGAAGTGTCTTTTTATAACATTATATTACTATTGTATAGATGTATATGTTCACAAATAAATAAGCAAAAAAAAATCGTTTAATTATGAGAAATATGTTATCTACATCATTGGTTGGCATCACGCCGTCGTCTAAAGAACACAACTAAACAGTTTTAACGATGGAATTTTGCCAAAAAAGCTATTAATCATCAAAATACTATGTAATTTTAGTGGTTAAAAAGGCCTTGCTATTTGTAACACTTATTTTATTAGAGTTTTACCAAGTATATTCTAAGTCAGTCAATAATTGAGTCGTATTGTATCAAAAGTAGAAATATCCATGTTTCGAAGTTGCGAGAAAAACACGAAAAACGTATTGTTGGCTTTTTGAGTTTTATCAAATCAATCTTAATTTTAAACATAGCTCATCAACGAGTGCAACTTAAAATTTGTATGGGAAATCACGTAAAGTAACTCTGTGATTGGTCGAAGTCCTGATTTACCAAATTGTTCTACGTTTGTTTCCAACGTCGTGGACAGTTCTGCTTTCAAGCATCATTTTCTTTTGCGTGTTTGTACCAAATTTATTTGATATACTATAACCAGCAGAATAGTGTGACAGCATTAGTTTAATTTCTACATATATGGGATAGTTCTGCTTTTGATACCAGACGACTCAATTATTGTATGTTTTTTATAGATTGTCTTAGTATTTACTTGGTAGAACTCCATTACAATGAGTTAAAAATAGCAACGTGTTTAATTCTAATGTTTTTATATTTATTAGTTGATAGCTATTTCGGTTTTCGCCATCGTCATAACTATGATTAAACTTACATTTTTCTCAGCTATATATACTGGCTCCGAAGAGATACACAATGTATCATGTTATTCACTCTAATATCCTGATTCAAATTACAATTATAGTATTACACTTAATAAATATGACTAGTATTTCTAAAAACGATAAGCAATCTGGAGTTTTTTATACTGATTATCAAAGCGACCATAACTTTTAAGGTGTTTACTGTCAATACTTGGTGGAATGGCATTATAATAAAAATAAAAAAAAAATAGTACTTTTTCCACATGAAATTTATTGGATCAGGACCGGTTTCTCTCATGGTGAGCATTGTCAACTGATAGGAAATACAATGAAACGGTGATATTTATACAAAAGTTAACTAAGAAAAACAAGGTATGACAAATAATTGGTATTACAACTAAGCAAATAAATTGAAGCACAATCCAAGAAAAATATACTATAAATAAAAAGTTGAAGAACTCTTAGCAAAGCAAACTATTACATCAAAAATCAATTAAGTATGAATTATCATTAACAAAGTAAAAGCCAAAAATGAGTGCATATAATAAATAAATAAATCTTTATGTCTGTCAACCATAATTAGACGTGGAAATTCCTGTAGAGTTCAATCCAACGAAATTGATTTCTGCGAAAAGATTCAAGGCCATATCAATTCTTACAAAATAAATGCAAACTGAGGAAAAATAAAATTCTAAAGAAATAAAAGTGTACAAAAAAGAAATATATAAGGCTAGAATAAGGTTAATGAAACGGATATAACAAAGGTGATGATGCCAATACAACCTGTTCGTTTAATGTATTAGAGTGAGATAAGAATTTATGTATATTTATTTCTTAGATCTTTTGTTTATCAAGTTTTAAAGATTTATTGTTTTTTGAATTTTAAAGTTTTTAGAGATATCAAATGTATGCTTATTTAGGAACAAATGGTTCCTAAATGAAAATAATTCATTCTCTTTACGTGAACATGCTAGATGTTATTTAAATCTGATATTAAAAGCTCTTCCCGTTTGACTAATATATCTGGCTCCACAGGAATCGCAATCAATTAAACAGATGCCACTTTGGTTAAGAATATTGAGCTTTTCTTTAGAATTTACTAAATGCGTTGCAAGTTAAAAGAATTATAAAAAGTGACATTAAAAAGTTTTTTGTTGATTTTTTAAATCTTTCCTGAAACTCTACCCAGGTAGCCTAATTTCACCCACTGTTTCTTAACAGCAGGCTCATTAATCACCATAACTATTTTATTTTTGATGATTTTCATCAATTAAAGAAGGTTTAAAAGCTGAGAGAGTAAACCTGATATAACATCAATTCAATCAATTTAAAGAAATCTTAATGGTGAACGAAGGTATTATAATTTGTATAAAAGCCATAATATCAATAACCATTTAAAAAATTACGAACAAATTTTAGTCGAAATCGTAGTGAAGTACATTAATTCTTTTAAAATTATTTAATTTATTTTTAAAAATAATACAAAATGCAAAACTGCATCGAAATTAATACAAAACATTTCATATTGCATCGATACCAGTATTTGATTCAAACATACGTGTTATTGATAATTGTCAATATCGAACGCGTGACACACTGTAAAAATAATTTTTGTTAGTAGGAAAAAAATAAAGATTCAAAGCTGGATTGTTGTAAAAATTCAACATTTCTCACTCATAATATTTCAATCATGGTATCAAAAATGTTCTTTCATTTTGGCGCCAAGCGTGGGGTCGTCAACTTGATTATGGCAGCCAAATTCGTTAATGTTACGCCGCATAACGCCATATTTTATTATATAAGAAGAAAAAATCATCTTGATAAGGAACCATACAAACTGTAGGTAAGATAGATATAGATGTGTTCAAAAAGTTTAGCAATATTATAAAAGTACGCCACTAGTCCAGCGATAAGTTGTTATAATTCTTTGGAACACGTATATTTTGTTTTTAGCTGTGTCAGCAGTCTGTCTTTTGTGGAATATTGGTGCAACTTTGTACATTATTTTTTATAGGTTCTTCCACCCTTGGGACTCTTGGGAGGTTTTCATAGAAAAGCAGTCGTACTTTCAAGGGTATGTTTTATTTTATCGTTGTATGTAATAAATTGGTAAAGTGAATTGACTACGTTATTCAATAAACCTTTCATATGCAATTTGTTTCAATAACGTTAAAAAATGTGTTATCGAATATAAAAAATGTTAGTTTTATAATAATACATTGTTTTCCTTGGCTTGGAGTTTATAGTTTTCATCTCTAATTTATAATTTAACACATTGCTTTTTGAATGTAAAATGTAAAATTAGATGCCTTGCTCATGTGAATTTTTTTGATCATAAAAAATCGTTGCTTATTGACAAAATCATGAGCGCATTTTTCTGACAATACTTAAAAAAGTGGTTGTAGGAATAACAAACAGCCACTTATTATACAATATTAGCTATCAATGCACCATAACAGTATATTACAATATAATTTAACATATTATGTTTTACATTGGATGTCAATACTATAGATGATTAATTAAAGAATTTTGCAAAAGTATTTTTCTTTTTAACAATTGTGAATCAAACATAATTAAAGACAAGCATTTTTTAAAGAGCCACAAACGTGTTGTTTTAAACTTTTTATAAACTTCTAAAAATCAAGAATACGTAAGTAGTTATAATAGTTCATATAATTTACTAATACTGCCAGACTTTATTTGTTGTTTTTTTTAATTGATTATTATTAAACCTTCGTCAAAACAATAAATAATGACCATGATTAGCGAAAATTTTCCTGATTCTAATAAATAAATGTGATATATGTATAAAAGACTTGTTTATTTTATAATAAAATACCTTAAACCAAATATCAACACATCACTACTACGGAATCCAATCCCGAAGCCTTTTTCAATCCCGGGATTGGGATTTTTTCACCGAGGAATTTGAAATCCTCAATTCGCTATACTTTTTCCCCGGATTATCTCCAAACCGTTTTTTTTAGCTCACCGAGGAATATGAAATTCTCGATTTGCCAATTTCGTGTCAATTTTCGGCATTTGTCCAAAATTTCTCAATCCCGAAATCCCGGAATCGCAGCCGTATCAATCCCGGAATTTCGGGATCAGAAAATTGAATGGGATCACGGGATTGGATGCCCTAATCACTACACATTACAATTGAAATGTTTATAGGTTTTTATGAAAAAAACATGCGCAACAAATAATGCAAATGTCCTAAATATGTCATTCACTAAAAAGTATTTGGTTATCTTATTTTACCGTTATTGTCAATGTTATATAAGTAAGCGTAAGAAATAATTCAAATAAAAACCGGTTTCGCTTTTTTCAAATACATTTAAATTGTTCTCGTATACGAATACCGTGTAACTGTAGCGATATTATGTGTTTTCTATACCTGTTAGATTAAGTTTCATTTTGTTCAAAAAGCATTTTCCTAAATTGTATTTTGTATTGTATATATTCACGCAGAGAATATTATGGGTAAAGTTTACAAAAGAATATAACGTAGTTGAATAAAGTTACATGTGAAAGCCTTAACAAGGAATAAATGAACTTGTTTTTTGTTTTAAACGAAAAATATTTTACCCGAATATTGAAGCGATAGACCTTTGTACGGTATTATAAATAAGCTGATTCCATATATGCGGTAAATATTCACCGTAGCGTGTTCTATAATGCGGTTATAGATTATGTCAGGGAGAAAAGGTTTTGAATATGTGATGAAGGATAACTAAAAAATACCATATGGTACTATTAATTATAACATACATGAGGCTAAGTAGTTTCGATAAAAACCTATTCATGAGAAAGGTCGTATGTATAAGAATATGTAAATATTTTTATACAATAAGTATTTGTACATTACTTAAGATAGGAATAGTGTGAAATTTTTTTGAAAATTTGTATGGAAGAAAAAACGATGTCTTCTGAACAAAGTAAACTTTAGTTGAATAATATGTTTATTTGAAATGCTATGATATACATTCATAGATTCAAAAAAGATACAATTCAATTCTAGCTTTAAATTGATGTCTCCACTAAATACTATTTAAATCGTTATCAAATTGTTTTGAATAATTTTAATCGACTTGTATTGCTTGTTTTATAGGAAAGATGCTTCACAAAAGGTTAACCACAGTATAAAAATTAAAATAGCTTAGATTATTCCACGTATTGTGCTACTAACCGTGCCACGTGTTTCACCTCTTTCAGAGGCATCCTAAGACAATTTTACTTTCACAATGCTTGTTTGAGTACATTTTTAATATTATATTAAATTGAACTTCCACAAAGTTACCGTCGAATCCATTGAAAGTTAACTATAAGTTTTTACTTCGAAAATATTTTCGTGCACCCAATTTTTTAGTGGTTTTTAATTCATTCCCGCAAGAATAGCGTCTATAAAGTGAGCTATAAATGAATCAATATTTTAAAACCGTTTGAAAATATAAAATTATTTAAAATACAAATATTTTTTATTGAAATATTTCAGTGCTCAATGCTGGTACAATATTGAATGACGTTAAAATTTGACTTAAAAAACACTGATTTACTAAGACTTCATTTTTTTCACGTAAATTGGAACTTTGTGCATAAATAAAACATATAATGGGTATAAAATATAATTAAAACGATTGTTTAATCAACAACATTTTTTTGTACAATAACTCAAGTTAAATAACAGCACTTTTTGCAAACTAATCATTTAAGCTGACGTGTGCATTCAATTTTGAACACACAGTATTTTTTAAAAAAATCATCTGTAAATATATTATATTTTGTAGACAAAACACAACAACCCACTCGAAAAACATTGCTTTAAAGTCGCATATTTTCGTTCACCTGGCAAAGTTCTTTGTCTGTTAAGTGTTCTTCCACAATCTACACCAACAAAAGAAAAGCGAACAAAAACCTCCAAGTAATAATTACATCAACTCTTTGGAAGAAAGACCCTTCGCAGTCGACTGCCAATTTATTTGATCGGATTAATAGCGGCAATTTTATAACGATTTCAACATTAACGCTTCGCAGTGTTTATTTTAAATGGATACATTTTGTTCGTTATATATTTTCAAGTACATATAACACTACTATAAGTTTGAAATGACACTCTTCACAGTACATAATATAATAAATAGTTCATTATAAAAAATGACGAGTGTCCGCTCCCAATGTGGAGCATATGGCCTCCTAACGAAGGTATCACAACAGAAGTTTTTCTACAAAAAGTATTCGTTACTCAGTCGCTTAACCTATCTTTTTCAAAGAGAGTAGTTGAGATATAAGAATACGACCAAGATAGGACTTGTAGTTAACACATCGTTCGCGCTACGACCAATTATTAAAAGATCGGAGATCGAAGGGTGGGAGGATCGAAGGGTGGGAGAAAATTATTTAAATACTGCAAACACCCATGTCTTTGTATAGAAATAGATAAATAATCGTACGTTGATTGTACTGGAACTCGAACCCGTGTGATCTGGCACAGAAGTCCACTATGCTATCTGCGTCATTACATAGCGAAATTTAAAGTTTTATTTTAACATTTAATTATTCAAAAAAACTGTCATGCTCGTATAAAACGCATACGTCAAAACATTTAAAATAGTCAATCATAGATATTTTATTGTAACAACAGAGTATTCTAAATTAAAGAACGAAAGCGAAAAGAGATAAGTAAATATAGTCTGTTATTTGCCTGAACTTATTAATTGCTTCAAAATACATACTATGAAACAGTTTTTGTATTAAAATTTTGTTGTAAATTATTCGAATAGTTTAATTTAACTAAATTTTATTCATGTAAAGATTTGAGCTAATTTATTTTAATTGATAGAAAAAATATTTGACATTACAGCTTATGCGTCAAATACTTCTAAAAATACTTATAGTATAAGTTGAAAGATCATACGAGATATACTCGATGAGAAGTCACACGAGATTAACTTAAGGAGAATTAACTTCACAAACACCCATGTCTTAGATCTCAAATTAAAATTGAAAAAATCCAATTTGACGTTGAAATTACCAGGAATCAAACCCAGACCAACCTGATCGGTAGAGCAAGCTCTAACCAACTGGACCACAGCGGGCGACTAAGGGCGACTAAGTGCCTTTCATCTCTGGAGGCTTAAGCCAAACACACTATTTGTAGTATAATGTATATTCCTGTACTCAACATATTTTGTCGATAACTTTTTGGGGAGAATAAAAATGAATTATTGATTCTTGGATCCAGTTTGGCCACATAAAGTCTTAGTAAACATAAAATAAAATTGTACAATTAATACACATTGAATAATGTCAATTCTGTATTTTTTTACAGAATAATTGATAGTGAAACAATTGTGCTACCTACAAGCATTTCAACTTTTCGTCGAAAATAAAGTTGTTTTGTTTCGCTTTGTTTATGTGAACAAAACTAAATATTTAAAAAAACATTCCTGATTTTGTTACAAAACTGGTTTTCAAAAAAAATCCCCAGCAAATAGCAAGAAAATGATCTTATATTTTCCAAAGTTTGATGCAAAGCTCATATTTTCAAGGGAAATGTCTGTGAATAACATTTATGGCTTACAAAAGACGCACACAACTTGTTAACGCCCTAGCCTAAAATTTATGTCCAGCAAAAACAAAACAGTTTTAAAATAATAACTTTCGGGTATTTTCTAGTTTAATATACAATGTGTATATTGTTTATGGCCAACATATTTATTTTTTATAACACAGGTGTGTATAAAAGTAAACAAAAACGAATATGAGAAACGGCTGAAAAATATTTTATAAATATTAAATCGGTTGTATAGCGTTATATTATTATTTTGAGTATGTGTTGTGATACTAAAAATGATACATTTTAGATTTATAGAAAACATCAGTTTAAAGATACTTCTACAATTAAGAATTAAATGTAACTTGCGTTGTTGAGAAAAAAATATTTATCACCAAAATAAGTATAATAGACAAACATTTATTCAAATGCTCATATAATAATTTAAAATCGCTGCATTTTACGAATCATAAGTAAAACGCGAAATGAAAACAATGAAAAAGAATAAAATACTTTATGCTTATCATCATCATCAAGCCTAGGCTCAGACCTAAGCTTCTGCAAGTAGATTTTTGCATCCCTCCCTTATCCTGTGCTTTTATATTCATTCGCAAATGAACATAAATAGAAACTATACATTTTTACTCCGGAAAATACTGGCATTATCTACTTTCTTTCTTTTTCAATTATTCATAACGTCAAACAAAGAAGCGGTCGGCTGCAATCTCTTAACTCGCATAGTAGTTTGTCGGGGCTCGTTAAGCAAATGCACAGACTTCTTTGTGGCAACCACTTTGTTTAACTGTATTCAGTCGACTAAGCACCACATGTACAAAGTATATTATTTTTTACTTTTAATCATGTTTTTGTAAACAATCTTTTATAGCAAATCCTATTATGTCAAACACTGTTCCAGTACAATCGGAAACCGAGCTCACAAAAAGGTATTTAAACATTCTTCGTCTAAAGATATCTGCGATATTAAACACCTTTTATACCATTTACAGAAGTTTAAGCTCTTTTTAATCTACTTTTTTATAGAAAGCGCTTAAATACAAAGACCAATAAATATGTTTACTTTAAAGTTGGTACGGTACAACAATTTTTGAGCCTCGCTAAAGTTATTAGTTTCAACCACTAATTGCAATAAATAAAAGCGAAATAAAATATGAGTTTTTGTGTGTGATTTTTATAAACAGGAAAAAGTGTTAACACTTTAGAAACGTTTTTTTTCCTATAGTTTTGTACGTTATATACCATTACATACTATGTGAAATAAATGATAGGATGTATATGAACCTTCCTATTTTTGTTGAGTTTTCTCAAAATGTAGACTTATAGAAAGAAATTCATATTTTAACAAACTTTTAAAGAATTTTCATTATTCTATTATGTATCGCCGTATATTAAAAATACGACTGAGAGTGTTTAGGAAAATTTAGAATATGCATTTTTTCATGCAGACATTCAATGGATACTAATAATTTTCCTCCGTAAATATGGAAAGAAAAATAATAATCTTAAATTTTTGACGGTATATTTTCAAGCCAAATGATATTTTTTGATAAAAAACAGTTTAAATAACTCTTTAAGTGTTTTCTTTTTAAATGCATTTTACTTGCTTATTATCATCGGACTCTAGTTTGAAATTTCATCTTTACTTGTACTAAATTATTTTTCTATTGTTTTTTTACACCATGCTGTAATTTTTTTTTGGCATCGCGCTGTGTTCGAACCACCAATGCCTTCTGAAATATGTCTTTAGACTTTTTTCTTTGTGTTAACAAACTGTGCTACCCAGAGTAATGGCAACATTCAAAACGTGCCTTTCTTATTAGATGACCAGACAAAAATAAATCATCCAACTTGCTTCTCCGCAATGCAGAATAAGATTAAATTTATTCAAGATTCACAATAAGCTAAATAAAGCCCTAACAGAAAAAATATATTAAGAAGCAAGCCTATTTGGTGAAATTTATCATGCAATCATATTTTTTTGTCATAACTTTCTCTCACAATGTGGTGAAATCTTAATGGGATTTATCTACATGAACTTTTTGTTACTCAGTCACGTTTTTACTAGCAATCGTCATGTAGTATTTCACAAAGGGCTTTCAAGATTGTTTTGTTTCCTTGTGATTATTTTGAATATTAACGGTTATAAAAATAAAAAACCGTCTACAAGTTAAAGTCTAATTTAACTTGTATCAAAGATGGACAGCGCGTCTGAAACATATTTCATAGGCTTGACAGCTAATTGTGGGTTTATGTCATACATACTTCAATACAAATATTTAAATTTAAAACTTAGACAAACATAATATTTTCAGTACATTAAAAAAATATATTGTTAGTTTCGTATTCTTTTTCATTTTCTGGAGAATTATTAACTTATTGTTAGGGTGCTTTTTTTCTTTTATCTTGCAAAAGCATAAAAAAAAATACCTGGTTAAGATGGCATTAGTGGTTATTAAACATTTTTTTACAACAAAAATTTACTGATATTTTTAAACTTATATTTATAAAACTGAATTAATATTTTCAATATAAAAAAAAAATTGATAACTTTGATATTCTAGATGTTATATTGCAAAATATTATGAGTTTTTGCCTCTTTGAAAAGCATCATCAGACGTCATTTTGTAGCACAAAAAGTGGAATAACAAAGTTATCAAATTAAATTATATACAAAATATAAACATCCACAAAGTTATCGCTGAATTTATCCAAGAAAATAAATATTTTAGGCTTCAGATCCAATAAAAGTATATCAACGTTTACTGTTCATCTACGAAATCAATATTTGAATAAAAATCAATGTCTCATATGCTTTGTAGTATTTCAAATTGATTAAATTATGAAGTAGGTATAGAAATCGGTTATCAATAAATACAAAATATTTTATCTTTACGTAATAAAAGATATTTCAAACGCTTAAATGAAGAGCTAAAATGAAGCCAACAATTTTCTTTTCGATGATTTTATGACTTTTTTCGAGAGTAAAAAACTATAACTACTTTTTTTTATTTTTGAAGTAACATTCTTGCGTTCAAATAATAATGGTTTCTTTACATACAAAAAACGTGTTTTTATGTGTGGAATATTTTCAATTTACAGCTCCAACTCTTCAAAGAGTTAAAATAAAAAATTATCAAACGAAAAATCCGCTTCATTCAAATTGAAAATATTTCATTTACCCTTTTCAATAGGGGATTAGGTCTCAATAAGGGCTCAACTCTAGAAAATCACTAATATCGTAGACGGCACAAAAAGCCGTGCCGTATTGTACAGTGTCAGTTCTTTGGTTTTGCTAGTGTGAAAGATAATATTTTAGTTTTTATTTATTTTTCATGTATATAATTCAAACGCTTACATTTTGAAATAAAAAACTTACGTCGTTAGCGACAAAACTCATGGAAAAGTACAAAATTCAAACAATTCAAATTTGATATTGAAATTCCATCAAGCACCCTTAGTCGAAATACTTAATTATATCAACATTAAAAAAGTTAAATTTTATATTTTGTCGGCAGATTCTTAAACACATCAGCATGAAAAAAATTGGGGCACATAATTGTGACACTTAGTCTATATGTAATATTTTCAACACTATTGAATTAGCAGTGACAACTGATTCAAATATATGTACATTTTTAGCGGCGTAATGGACATTTACTTGATAGTGTTTTTAAACTTGAAATATATGTCATCGTTATTTCGGACTCACACTATTTTCAATAATATTTGACTATTGCGTAATGCTGAAATAGCTTATAAAAGTAAATAATACTTATCTTAAAAAGTTTAAATGTACCCAACAGTATTTTTATCTAAAAAAAGAACACAAGAATCGGATGAAACATAATAGTTAGTAAACAGTCTGTTGACATATATAATTCTTTATCAAAACTGTAACTCAGTTGTATCTTATAAAATATAAATCAACGATATAATGTTTAAAACATTCGCGTTATGCATTAATTAAAATATATGTTTTATTCCAGGCATAAAATAAAAAAATAGTGCATACACAAATATGCAGTTTTGAAATGAGCTATAAAAATATATTAAAGAACAATTTTACAACATACGCCGTACAAGAAACGTATAAAATTTATGAACTCTATTATGTTAAAAGTTTATATATTACTGTACAAAACTTCGAACTTAACGTTAATAATTTTGAGTAGTTTATACAATAATTGCATAGAATAAAAAGAATAAAACAAACAATAAACACAAAGAGCTCGTGAGTAAGCAATACAAAAAGTTATTGTGCAGTATTGGTTCTTCATATTAAAAACTATAAGAAATAAAACATATCTAATGAAGATTCGATGTGAAACCTTTTTTCAATACATACTGGTAAAATAACTATAAGTTAAATAATGATATTTGATTTATTTATACTTAGTAATTAAAGTTTAATGTTGGTTAGAGTTCTCATTGGTATACACATTTTTTAAGCGCGGTAGAATCACAAAAGTTCTCTTTACGCAATTATACAGTATACTGGCTGGATATTTATTTTTTCAAAAATATTAACAATATCAATTCAACACCAAACGAAAATATAATGGCAAGAATTTTAACACGAAAATTACGAAAAAGTCTAGCGTTTAAAAAGATAAAAATGTGATAACGAGTTTTATTTTTTAGTATAATGCCTCATTACCAAGAATTGACATTGAACACAGTTTAAATTTACACCTATATTACTATCATTAGTAAGGTAGAGTTGTCTTCAATGTATTTGGCGGAAAATTTGTGGGAGTTAGTATTTAATATAAAATTTAATTTGATAACATTGTTATTTCATTTGTGTTACAAAATATGGCATTTGTTTTGCCTCTATGAGAAACATCGTCAAACCAAACATCATAACATAAAATGGCTAAAAGCAATATTTTTTCAAAGTTAGTGAATCATTATCAGAATCGTGATACAAATAATGTTGAAATACTCCATAAAGTAAATTATAAAGAGTTAAGAATAAATAGCTTGGAGTTTTTTGAAAATTAAAAAAGTCATTATTAGAAAAGAAACATTGAAAAACAACATTTTAAATAGAATAGGTGGATCACCATTGTTGTACATATTTCCATTGGGATTGTACTTACCAAATGTAAGTAATTAGTTTATAATTAAGTTTGTATCTTACCCCCCCCCCTTGTGTCCCAAGAAGAAACTCAAAAAGAATAAACATACTTATTTCACAATTAATTATTACGACCAGGACTAGTTTTGTTGAACATGTGCATTTTCAACTTATAAAAGAATATGTGCTTAACATTTAAAATGAAATCAATTTAAAATACTAATTTGTTGAGAAAATCAAATAAATTAAAATGAAAGGTTTTATCACATAATAAGGTTGGAAATATAATCAATTGTGCTTTGAGTAAGCATGCTGCCGATAATTATAAGCAATTGTGCTTAATTCGGTTGCTCAGTAAACGTTTCAAATTTTGGAAGAGAAACTAAAAAAATATATTGATGAGATAGCAATTCGATAACTTTAAGTAATGTCTTATCTCAACCTCTTACCTTTCCCCTGTTTTTTTTTAAAAGAGAAGCCTAGAGACTAGAGCCTGACATGAAACCATTTATTGAGATATTCCTTACATAGTTCGTATGTTTCTCATATCGAACGGTCATGCACTTTATATGTATTTAAATATACTTTTTACACAAACTTGAAATTAAAATGTTAAGGGTTTTTTTTAATATTAGAATAATAAAAAACAAAAAAGGTTTTCAAAGTTAACAGTTTTTTATTATAAAATATTATTCCTTTTCTAAGTATTAAAACAATTCCAATATGAATCCTGTTTCATTTAACGAATAAAGTTACGTGAATTTTTATTTTTATACTATGGAAAAAGCAAAGAAAGTATTGTTTTTGGCAAATAGCAATTTTTTGCGTTGGAAAAGGTTATTTGAATTGAATGCTAACGTTTTTGACCACCGTACTTTATTTAATTTTACCATACAAAAGTTCTGCTTAGATTTCTATTGAACGTATGAAATAAAATAATATTACCAAATATATATTGTTCAACTTATCCATTATCATGATTCTAATATAAATTATGAATAAATTCAATCATATTATAACAAAGGTTTATTGTAGATACCCATGATAAATTAGGAGATTCGTTTTTTCGACTCTAGTAGCATTAAAACACGGACTGTTACTGGTCATACTGGTGTCAAATCTCATCAACATCGAAGTGACCGCTCGAACTCTGCAGCCAATTCTACGTACATGTTTTATAACTCAGGACGAAGTATGTTTAAAACATACGTATTTTGATACGTATTCTTCTTTGTTTGCATATATTGCATACTTTTTTATTTGCAAAAAGCAAATTTGTAAATATTGATTTTATTTAACAAATATTTTTCAAATAATCATTTTTTTTGTATAGTAATGGATAAAACATCAGTATTGTAATATTTTTACTGACTGAAAAGTGGCCGATTTGGAGAATGTAAAAAATGTGACAAAATAATAAAGAGTGTAGAAGGAAAATCAAAGATATAATTTAGTATGAATTATCAAAGAACGATAATAATATTATTTCTGAACAAAAATACAGAGATAAAAATGAAATAGAAATATTTCAACTATTAATATTATAGGAAAAGCTTCAGTTAGCAGTAAATAACAAAAATATAAAAATGAATGACACAGATTTATTTGAAATTATTTAAGTTTCAATCAAAGATACCATTTTTAGTAGTCACATACAGTTATATTTTAATTATCTAATCTATATAAATCTATTTTTTAATTTACAGGTAAAATAACGTTAATGGCTAAAATTATTTACCGTTTACCGGTAATTGCGATTTGACGGTAAAATGCTTGGTATATTGGTTACCAATACAATAAAAAATACTAAGTAAATCAAAACATAAAGCATTATTGATCAATAAACTCTATTTGGTCTTTTTTAATATGGTATAAAATATTGAGATTTTCAATGTATTCGTTATTTGTATAGTTAAAATCAATATTTAAATATCGACAACAATGTTTTTTAATCCATATCTGCTTCCAATCTGAAGTATATGACCTCCTAATAAAGGTATCTCAACACAAAAATTTCTACAAGAACTACTTGTAACTCAATTAATCAACCCTTATTTTTATTTCCGTATAAAATAAGGATTTAAAAGATAGGGCGGTTAGCTAATTGTTCTCGCAGCATTTCATTTTTTAGCATTGAAAGGGGAGGGAGATTTCTTAGGAATCAAAATACATAAAAAAATGTTATTCAATGTGAAAACTTTTTTTTAATTGACTTCTACATACTTTGTTACATCTTCAGATTACTTTTAAAAAATATTATTATATCCTCCTACCGAGAATTCAGTTACTACATATAAAAAGTTTTTGTTGAAAACTAATTTCATATTCATCTTAGAAAAAGTATTTAAAAATGTGTGCATTTTTACACGTTTTCTGCTTTGTTTTTACGGAATTTTATTTTTTAAAATATGTACTATCCGATTTGCATTTTTCTTTATTGAAATGTATAATTGTATATTTTAATTGTAAAATGCAGACCTTCGAAATCAAACAGATTGGAAATTTAATGAAATTAATTTTTATAATAATTTTTGATTTACTATTGTTAAAATATCGTATTCAAAAATAATGTGTATCTGTTACTTAATAAAGATTGAAATAGGCAATTTTTATACCGAATTAATTGTAACGACACAGAAAAATTATACATTTAAATGTATTTAATTAGCAATAATAGCTTCACATCCGAAAACATACATTAAATAATACCATCCGCACCAAAAACACGTACTTAACATTAAAATTCGTACATTTGCTAGCGTCACCATTAGACGTTTGTTTTCTAGTATAATTAACTCTACATAAAGTTAATTACATACAATTAACTATGCCGCCGTAATAGTTTTAGCTTCGACCAAGTTTATCCAACTTAGCTCGCGTTGTTATCTTAATACCGCACAAAATGTGCCCATTCCATCCCAAGAACTTATATTAAATTAAAACAAAGTATGATAACTTTTGTATGTTGGTATATCCAGAAAGCTTTCACGCCGCGTTCCGTGCACTTACCGATATTTACCCCATCGGCGAAATATCGCGAAGCTTTCAAACGGCGGAATCTTTAAGCTCCCCACACACCAGTGATTTACAACTTATTTTAGTATAAACTAATTAATTTATAACACAAATATGTTTACACGCATTACCTCTAAGGGAATTAACTCAAATTATAGGGATGTGACGCTGTTTTAATATGCGTATCAGTATTCAGACATATTTCCCTTAAGAAACTTTCATAGCTAAATTGTCTATAAATGATATTGTCGTTCACTGAATATTACACGTGCAGGCGAAATAAAACACAAGGGTATTGTCATAGCAGTCTTATGTTCAAAGCAGTGTTGTAGAAAAAACAGCAAAATAGACCGGGCCGTTGAATCCCAGCCTCTCCTTACAAATTGTATGGCGGTTATACGTAAATCAACTCTAGATTCCAATTTATGAGCTTATTTTTCGTTGAATATATTTGAAAGATTTCTTGTATGGATATTCTGTGATTCTTTGGTGTTATTAATTTACAATTTACGATAAATTGGAAGGGTCATATATGCAAGTTAAGTAATGATTGTAAGAAATATAGCGAATGGCGAGAAATGCGATGTGTGGTAAAACAAATAAAATTTAACGTCCCACTATTAAATATCACAGTTATATAAAACACAGTAACAAGCGGAATTCATAGTATATTATATCCGATTTTGACGCCTATTGTGATATTATGAAATAAATGCTGCGTTTTATCATATAATAATGGCAATATACCAAGTAAATGATGATTTAATCAATAATAATATTTAAAAAATATTGAAGTGAAATGTGCTACTCTAGTTTGACTTACTGATTTTTGACTACTGATATGACTTGAGAAATTCTATGGAAAGATTGGGTAACAAACTAGTGTGCACAAATAAATTTTGAAATTAATTATTAATTGATTAAAATCCCAACAATGACGTAGATTTTTTTAATGAACTATCCAACCTCATATTCTGTATTGAAATATTTTAAAAAAAATAATTTTAATAAAATAATTTGCCTTCTTTGTTTGCCTTTGTTCTCCTAGGTTTTTATTTTAAAAAATTAGAACATGTGTTTTTTTTTTATTTTGAAAAATATGTAATTGAAAAGATATATAATTACAATATAAATATGTATTTCCTACAATATAACAGAAAGAAATGGTTTCATAATGATGTGATATTACTTTGAAAATTATGAATCCGGATTGCATATCTGAAAAAAGTACCTGTTTTCAACTCCATAGCATGGCTTTCACTATAGGGGGCTTTGGTATTGTTCTTTGTTTGTCGCCTGCTATGGCCCAGTTGGTTAGAACTTGCTCAAATTCAAAGTTGTGATCGAAGACTAGGTGTTTATGATGTCAATTCACATCATTTCCTCTCCCATCCTTCTGATCCTTTAATAACTGGGTGTATCAATAGCAATTAGTCAACCACTAGTCCTGTTCTAGGCTTATCCTTCTTTCCTTACTAGTCACTTTAAAAAAAAGGTGAGGTTGAACGACTAAGTAACACTTGAATCCTAATACTGAACTGACAGTTCAAGTTCAGTTCAAGTTCATCCGTCCACCTTGCACGCCTGAAGATGCCGAAAGGCGTAAACCGGGTCGTTAGTGACAACATCTGTGTGAATGTACATAGTTTGAACGATTCAAATTTATATTGAAATTCTACCAAGCACCTTCAGTCGAAATCTTTAATTAGACTAAGGAACAAACAGTTCTCGTAGAAAAAAAATCTGTTGAGATATCTCCATTAGGAGGCCATATGTTCCACATTGGAAGCGGACATGGATAAAAAAATGTCCTGTAAAAAGAGCATGTTATGATCAATGGTTAAGAACTTTAGACTTGAGACTGAGAAACAATTTCATGTTTTATCTTTAAATGTTGAGAAAACTTGTGTCTTAAGAAATATCATAAACTATCTCGAAGAAATAGTTAGCTTAAAATATTTTTTTTGATATATTGAAACAAACATTTTTATTCAATTACGTATCTCATTTTTTCAGTTCTCGGTTGTATGTTTTCACTTTAAAATAGTTCAAATAGTCTCTCATTATAGTACTAAAGAAGTTTTCAATAAAACCATTTATTATATCATGCTCACATAAAAAAAGATGATTGGAAAATAGACCCATAAAGCACCACTAAAGAAATAATTATGTTTGAAGTATATTTTATCTTTGAAGACAATCTGTAAAATATAGTTTAATGTCAACTTCTAGCATATTAATGGAAGATAAAATGTGAAATTATCACCTGATAAAATAATAACTTTTTATTTCAATAGTTGTGTAACTCTGCGTAATTCAACGAATAAAATAAATTTATAAAAATAATAAGACAGTTTTTTGTACTAATTCCACGGTTAGTTGAAAATAATGTACTTGAAAATGGGGACGAAGAAAGATAATCTACAATGATAATAAAAAAAATGTGGAATTAAAACACAGTGGAACCCCCAACTTCACTACCCCGAATTACGCGCTGGCTTGAAATATTCGCCGCAAATCCCCCAATTGCACGGTTGTATTCCATATTCGTTACTACAAGACGGTGGTCTGTGCCGCACATACAGTCAACTGTTGGCTAGCGTCTGTGTTTTCAACACGTGCCAGGTTATACACGCATAGCTGGGTGTCTGTCTGTGTGCGGAATATTTACTACTACAAAAACTAAATATTTCGTCCATATTTATTTTTATTGTACAATGTTTTCTACTATGACAATTAACACTTTAAAGTGATCAGTGGAATAAAGGCTCTCATTGCATTTGCTTTGCACTTTTCGAATGATTGTAATCAGCAAAACATCGGCGTAATTTCCGCCCGTGAGTCATAGATTCAGCTCAACTGAAATACAGCATCTGAATTATTGTTTATTTTGTCGCTTAGTTGCAGAAGCAGTCCGGGGCACTGAATTCGTTTTGCATAGTTTCAGTGGCGTTTGAGTAAATAAACACTGAAATGTGACGACCTTAGGCGACTTACGCCCGCTTATAATCACAGCTTTAAGCCTTACAACTTTGTATGTAGATTTCTAACGGTTGACTAAAGTCATAGCTTTGATTGCATTTCTAACTACATTGATAATACTTTATGAAGTCAAATTACAATGAACAAAATTTCAATATATTTTTTTACCAAATGATTTATATAACAATTGATTATTTGTAATTGTGCAGTATACAAATTATTTTGAAACAAATGCTTTAAGTTTTATCATATGAAATAAAGGGATAAGAGAAAGCAATATAATATGTTGCAAACAAATGTAATCTTTTTTCCTGTTTTTTTTTGTTCTGACAGATAACCAATTTCCACCTTAAATGAATGGACCATGACCGCTTGGCAGAAGTAGGGATTCTGTGTCGAGACGTCCCGGGACAAAAGTCCCGGAACCTGTCGGGCTTTTTTCTGTCTTAAGTCCCGGGAGTTTTTTGGAAAATGTCCTGGGAATTGTGACTGTAATTTATAATGTGCTAATAGCATGTACATTTTATTTAAAAAAAAAACAATTTTTGTGGTTAAGAAACCCTAAAAAGAAATGATGTGTATTGAATAAGAGAGGAGCCCCAAGAAAAACGGACACGACATGGATGGGACGTGACACTTACCCGGGGTTTCAGCAAAATTAAGTATGCATATATAAAAGGGATCTGATAGAAAAAAGATGTTTGGGAGTTATAATTTCGTAGAAGTTTCAAATACCATGTGTTTATATATTGTTATATAACTGTTGCAAAAGCAAATTACAAAATATTTAAATTAAATGTTCATACCTAATGTTGTTTTATGTACAAATATTTTTTCACTATTTCAAAAAGGTATCAATGTCTCGATAGGACAAAAAAGGTCTAAAAGCTGTATTGTGAAGTTACGGTCATAAATTTACCCCTGACGGCGGTTTCATTGATATTTTTTCATTACATGTACCGTTATCACCCCTTCTTAGTAAAAAAATAACCGTTAGCATTGCACACATCCATTACATAAGAAAAATAAGAATTATTAAACATTGTATTAAAAAAACGCGATTTTTACTAGTGCATACTTTCAAAAGACGCCGAGTGTATGTAAAACATAAATAAATACATACATACATGCCAATATTTAATATAAGTAAAATTATAATTTTATTGAAGGGGAAATAAAAGTCTCGAGTCCCGGGATATTCCGAGACTTTGACTTTATCATGCCTCGAGTCCCGGTACTTTGAAAACCCCGAGACTACAGAATTAATAGGCAGAAGATTGGTGATATATCTTTTGTTAAAGGTTTTGATATACAAATGTTGTTTCTTCAAATAACCTGATAGGACTCGAAATGAAATATCACAGTTAAAATAAAGTGTCATATATTGCAACACACCAAGCATTAATTAGGGTATAGAAAACAGTTCAGGTACAAATATATTTGATTTTTTTGAAAACTTGAATAGCATTTATATGTGGCAATCTATTTTAAGACGCTCTAGCGCTTGAAGAGTTATATTGTTAATTAAACATACATTTCTGATATTTAAAAAAAAACAATTTTTTGTATATATTAAAAAAGATAATAATATTCTATAATTAAAGATGTCAACTGAAGGTGCTTGGTGGAATCACTATTGCCTTGTTGGATGTCACGCCACTACTGTATACTTTGGTCATATCGATGTCCTAGTTTCATAAAACGATAAGTCAAAATTGTAATGTTTTGAATTGAATTACTCATTATATTTAAATACCTCTCGCTCCACAAAAGTATAACAAGAAAAAAAGTTCTTTGTCGGTAGGCAGATTTTTGTATAATGGAAATAAAAAATATAAAAATCTCTCAGTTTCATATGAATAGATACAACTTAAAAATATCGTTTCTGTCAACGTTTCAATGAATCCGAATTGAATTAAGATAAATTACTAAATTATTTATCATTTTTTTACAACTCAGTTTAGATGCGTCAAAATCTTGGTCAGTAATATCTCAAAACTACCAATTTTTAGTTATAGCAGTGCATAAACAAGCCAAGACAAGATAAGACTATTTATTTAAAATAAGACTTGTTATTTACTTAAGATTTTTCAATCAAATTATGATTTTTTACCTTAGCGTAAAATTTAATTGGGGATATTAAGAGTTGTTGACTCAATAAATGAAGTGATCTTCTCAACGCAATTTTGTTAGTTCACCACCTCTTCTAAGTAAGCTCAAATTACTCTTTTTAAAAGCATGCTTTATGTGCGAAACATAATACGGCTCTTGAATTTCCATTTTACAATATTTTACCTACATATACGGATAATTCAAAGTAATTGTAGAGAATTGCAGGGCGAGTATCTCTGAAATGTAAAGGATTAAACAAGAGTCCACTTAAGAGGTATACTATAACTCACATCACAAAACGTCAAAAACCAACAATACAAATGTTAAGCAGACAAATAAATCAGCATAGGTACATAACCGAAAATGTAAACTCAATGTGTATTAAAGTGAGTATGTTTGTAGTGACACACTCCTGTTTTTCAAGACGTATAAAGCTGTTTTGTGCACGTTTTAAAATTTTAATTGACCAACGTCATGTTGAAGAAGCAAATGTACCCGAAAATTAAATGAAAAGTAAAACATTTATAAACTTTAAAAATATAGTCCTGGCACGCATTGAAACGATCCGATAGGTTGGTTGACTTGCTTGCGAAAGAGTGTTGTAGCTTTCTGAATAAGACTTCTTTTTGACCGTTTGTATATTTGTGTGTTAACTTACAGCTCTTAACCATAATCTGTGGTGCTTTCAAACGTATTTTATAACGATAAAAAAAATATGCCGCACAGCTCTGAGATTGTTTTATTGTTATCTTATTCCAATTCATCATCTTTCACCTTTTATCTTTCGTAAATATCTCAATAGCTTATAAATGTTTTTCTTCAGCTTAAATCATATCTCAATAAAAACCTCAGCTGTACTTTGGTGTTACCTTTAATATAAAATAAACTCGAATTATTTTGTTGTATCGAAGCCAAAAGTATGAGTTGTTTGACTGTTTCCGGTAAACAGATTGCCAAGCTACAAAAATATTTGCCTTTTCCGTTTTTCGTTTAACGTTTCGTATTGAATACAAAATCGTAATTCAACTTAAATTGCAGGTTAAATAATTTTGTTGCCTCGAAAGAAAAGATTAAAAACTTAATCTAAAATCACATTTGAAAATATATATTTTGAAAGGTTTGTTTATATAAAAAGAATAAATTTTCATGTATGAAATAATACAAATACATGTGATATTATAATATATCTTCGTAGACCCACTTTAAAAGTAAAAGACTAAATTTTGACATCGAATCGTGTGTCATAAAAAACAAAACCCACATATAACTATTTGTAAGAGGACGTGCGTGGACGGAAAGAAGTCGAATGTAAATAATAGCCAGAAAAAATCGAGCAAACAAAATGGAAAAAGTGGGAAAATGGATGAAATAAAACAGAGATTGTGGGACTACGCAATCACGATTTCGAAAAATTCAACGTCATCATAAAAATAAAATGAGAAAGCCATCTCCGATTATCAAACTTACTCAGAAAATAATACACAAACAATTAAGTTGAATAGCGTGTATTAACACGCTTACAAAATGTAGAAAGATTTGATTGATGATTTGCTTAAATTTTAGCGAAATCATAAAATTTGAAAAAAACTACGTGCTTTAACTATTTTTTTACTGTGAATGTGATTATCAAAAATGATGAGACAATATTTTTTATTATGCAGGGAAAATCTTTTATTTTCCATGTAACTTTGGAAAAAAATGAAAAAAATAATACTGCAGGTTATCGCTAAAAAGCAAAATAACGTCACTTTACTTATGATTCAACTAAAACAACTCTTACTTGGGACACTTTTTTACTCTGGATAGGTGATAGTATGACGAAACCAAAAATGTGTTAGTTAAAATTTGTCTTTTCAATCATTGTTCACATTTTTTGGTCTAAAATATAATTTGATTAAATAAAACGTTATTGCAATATATTTAAGTTACGCTCACAGATTCATGCAAAAGAAAAACATTAATAGAGGAAAAAATAAATGCGTAACATTGTAAAAAAAAAATAGCGAAGAGTAATATTGTTTTTGTTCGTTTATTTCTGTAAACCTCTTTTAAGTTATCATTATTTTCAGTACAAACTGAATTGTATGACAGATATTGTGAAAGTTTACGCAAGTAATACTATTCAACCAAAGAAAGACGATTTGAAATAAATATTTCTTACAGTATTCTTACGACAAATAAACAGAATACAAAGACTTCGCTTTACAAAAAGAATACATCCAAACACTGATACATATTTAACCAACCATAAAAACAGACGCAAAATATCTCCAAAACTCACATTTTCCATTCTTTTCGATGCTTATACTTTTATTCAAAATAATCCACACCGTCAAAGTCCCCGGCACAAAGGAACATACTTTTCTCACGGCCGTTTTCCGCTGAATACAGTTAGAGAACCACAATAGCCAGCTCAACATCCAGAAAGTCATCTAAACGTATTAAATATTGCGACGACCGGAAGAGTTTTTTTGTGACACAATTCTCATCGACAAATTAATCATTGTCTTTTATGGATAATTAAGAGTCTGATGATTTTTTTTTACTTTGAAGTAAATTTGATCAAGGTTGTCGAGAAGTACGAATACTTCAAATCAAACGTCAAATCATAGTTTAAAATATGGTATGGAGTCTGAGAAAACAAATTATGACACAATTTACGTGTCCTAATAAGAACTGCTTTTGAAAAAAACAATAATTGAATTTCTTACTATAATTTAGTTACATATTTTTAAATAAAAATAATGTAATAAATAAATAAAATAACACTTATTTTTGAATGATTTTCTAACGGATTTTAAAAATATATTATAGCCCAGAAATATAAATTGAGTTAAAACTTAAGAGAACTGAAAAAAAAGTGAGTGATGAGATAGTTATTCACAATTTGTAGCACACTCAATTTTCAATTATTAAATTTGGCGCGTGTTTTATTGAAATGCGATGAAAAATTACTAATCGGATCGAATGTCGATACATAAAAAGAAAATTAGTCTGAAAAAACTCTCCTATCAACATGTTGATTAGGACGAAATATATAAATAATTACTCATTTTTTGGTGGAGTGATTGTAAGAAGCTGAGAATTTCTCTGCTAGAGAGATCGAGGATATTTGAAGATTTTTTTGGTACTAATACTATTGATTGACATTTTCTGCTAACATATAATGAACAAATCTTTATGAACTTTGCAATGTAACCAATTGATCCCATTTTAATACAATGATTTACTTAGACATTAAGTTATAACTTTAATTTTAAATCTAAACTTTAACACAAATCTGAACTATAAAGTAGATAAGTAATACTTATCATTATTTTTGGTCAAACGTTGGAATATATCCGTGCTATTGAATGCTTCTGTCGGAAAGTGAAACCAATAATGTTACAAAATCAAACAAAAATGATAGTTTTAAGTAACTTCGTTTTTGACATGTAAACAAAATGACGAGCATAGAATATTTTTTTTTGTGGTGTTCATCCCGTCTGTAACCACTGAGTAATAATTTTCAAGTTCATTATTTATAATCACTGCGCAGAGCACATTTACCCAGCGATATAATTACTAAATAATTGTACCCATAACAGTGTGAAAAATCATCAATAAAGGAACACGTTAAAAAAATTCAACGGAATTTGCAGCTGGGTGTTTTTGTTTCATACAATATTGCGTTCATTTGTTTTTGTGCGTTTGTGCTGTAGTAGCTGGCCGAGCGGGAATATCAATTTTTTAGGGGTTCGATCAATATCAAGATCGTTTCCATCGCCGGCATATCACGACCGACAATGATACTCGTCCTCCCCGTATCATGCGACCCCTCGATGATTGCCTTGTGATTATTTTCCCTTCCGAAAGGATCGGCCGGCGAAGCATGTGTGAGAAAAAAAACGAATCACGCGTAGCAGATGGTTTCGGCGAAATAAAAATACTTTTATATAGAAATCTACAAAAAAGTATGTACATAATATAATTGTTCTTGCTGCTTAAATATATGACGGTGTAAGAACAATCATTTTCTTTCCTGGATATATAAAAATATTTTCTTCTTAATATTTAATAAATAATACGGATACTCAATGTTATACTAGGTATTTATACAATATTTCTAAGCAATTTTTTGTTTTCATCATAACAAGATTTATAATTTCCATGTAAGAATACAGAAAAAATGCTTAAATGACACGTTTTCAATTGTATTGAAATTATTTTAACGATCAGTTGATATTGCTTTTGATGAGCAGACGTCATCTTGGATGTTAAATAAATAGTGTGGATTTAGTACAAAAAGTGTTTATTTTTCAAAAATATTATTACTGTGTTCAAAATACTAATATAAAGTTTTGTATAAACACAAAATTTTATAAATGAAATAAATAAAAATCTTCAAATAAGAATTGAATACTTACATAAGTTTAATATAATTGATTTTTTTAAAGTAAATCTTTAAAAAATATTTGAATAATCCGCTGTTTGTTATCAATTTGTTTTGTGAGAAAAACGACTTCATTACCACTACGAATTAAAAGAGAAAACGATGAAAAAGAAATGAGCATGTTGTTTTTATATATTGAATAATTAATAACATTCTTGGAATAATGTCACGTAAGACGGTTAGTAAAGCTATGTTGGCTTAAGATATTCAAGCATGTCTTCCTTGTGAAGTTGTTATACTGCAAATTTACTTTCTTGCAAATATGTTTTCAAAAGCTGCAATGTCTTAGTGAAATAGTTTTCAATCAATAAATTTAAGCAAAAGTTATAAAGATGATTTACTTTTTGCGACTTATGTATGAGCTTAGTTCGAAATGGTTCTAAGTATGCTATTAAATAAAGTAATGAATAACGAATTATCTTTGAAACCATTAAGTCTTCATACGACTAGCATAAAGAGTCTTTTTAGCATTTAATAGTCACATTTATTTGCATTAACCTTTTGCGGTGATTATGAATAAAAATTTTCAGGCTCGCTAAATTCTGCTCTGTGGTAATGTGCCCGTGGAGATTAATTTATGCAGGCAGACGTGTGAGAGTGGAAAATACCCGACACACGATATTATTGCCCTTTGTTATAATGTATATACTCGGCACTGTAGCATATTATGTGGAGTCACTAGGGTCTACAAATCCGGAATCACAGGATTCAATTCGATAATTTTATTTCACCCAATAAATCCGGATTCATTGAATACTTGTAAAATACTCGAGGTTTTTGAATTCACTGTTTCACAACTTCACTTGAAATACGATACATACAAAGTTTATTTACATAGTAAAAAAAATACAAGTTTCACCGTTAGCACTGTTCGTCGATTTCCAATTAACTGACTGCATTATTAATAATATTATGTAAATATAATTTCTTTATTGCATATACTATAGTAAGTGAATTTTATTCAGACATATGAACTTTCTCTTAACCTGCGTGAGGATATTGGGTGGCAGTAACTGATAATGCACGGCTGTTTTGCCTCTTAAAAGTAACAGACAATCAACAATACACGCTACCTTGTAATGAGCAAAGTAGCATTATTTTGATGATCGCGTTCAAAAAACGACATTAATTTCACATTACTGGCACATTGCTATTTCTGACAGCTATTTTAATTTAACTTTTTGTTTTGTGTAACGTTTTATAAAGTTTTGCATTCCCTAGAATTATAAGATTTTTTAAAAATCTTAACATAATCATAATCAAGATTTTTCAAAAAAAATCTTTTGTTTAACTTTACATTTTTTTTAAATTATGATAATTGCTTTATTACAAATGGGATAGAAGTTTTTTTCAAATATTATAATAAGGGAATACAGGGAATTTGTATAAACAATATACATGTTTCTGTACTAACGACGCAATTTTGTGATCAGGCTGGTTTCACTCATAGCAAACATTTTCAACAAATATAACCTGTCTTGAACATGTGGAACAATTACAACAACTTGCTTTTTAATTATACATAAAAAAATGACACATTAAAAGTGATTTTATTTCATAGTCTTAGACTTTAATTCCGTGTCCGTGATCAATGGTGAATGTCGTTGGCTTCGATTTCGGAGCTCTCAGGATCGAAACCTAGTACATGCATATTTTTCAAGCGCTCAGCCTTTTGACTGCCGTAAAAAAGTACGTCTTTACTTAGTACGCCGGCTATAATTTGCTATTATTAATTTAATTGGTTATTAACGGGATAACTCGTCTCTAGCGTGTTGAGCACAACATATTTAATAAGATATCTCGTCTGTGGCAGCCACCCAGTTGATGGGTTTTTGTTCGAAGGTATGGAAGTCTGTGATGTTTAAAAATCCCTTCCACCGAAAATCTGATTCTAAATCTGGGGCTTAGCGTCAACCATCATCTAAACACTATTCCAGCCCTAGACCTATACTTCTATCATTACTTTCTTTCAAAAAGAGAAGTTGAGCAACTAAGCAACAGACAGTTATCGTTAAATAACATGTGGGTCCATATTATCACTCGAGTACCGAAACGTCGAAAATATAATCGAGAAACGATGGAGTACAAAGTGACTACAGATTGATTTGCGTAATATTTGTATTGCATTGATTGAGGTATCATTTTAGATTACAATAAACATCAGATAGACATTATTGGTATTCGGTGAATGGTTTAAATAAGAAGAATTTTGAAATGCAAATGCACCCTATATAATTCTGAAAGTTATCTACGTGGAGAGCGGACTGTCTCAAAATAAATGTTTTAAAAAAAGTTAATATTGCGTATATTTCTCGAACCCTTTTTTTTGTGACTAAAAATAAAGCTAATTGATAGTAATCGTTAAATTTTAAGTCATTCAAATTTATTTAAAATTTTCAAGCAAGTGTTTGTCTAACTTTATTTATTGAATATTAGGTAAGATAGAAGATTAGCAAATTCTGCTTTTATTTTTTTGTTATCATTAGAAATAAAGCCACAACTGATTTTATCACATCGAAACAAATTTTAACGTGGTTTTATCTTGTCTAACAGTTTTATCCTAATATATATATACATATATTTGTAATATCCCTTCAAAAAAAATATGAAATATTTTAGAAAGATTGTCAGACTTACATCGTGTTACAGTTGGTGGTAGTTCACCCAACGCTCCAATTTATTCTTAACGAGTAATTTTTATTTTCATTGAAAAGCAATTTGCGACGATTCTAATATATCCACAAATACGTGTCTCTTGTTCTCCAAAAAAATACGGTAATTTGATTTTTCATGTTGATTTTAAAGAATCATTGTCTTCATCTGATTGAAGAAAAAATGCAAAGAAGAAAAAAGGCCTTTAACAAATTGCCTATGATGTCTACTGACCGTTCAATCAATATTGATACTAATTTATAATGGTGATTCTGTGATCGGCGCCTTTATTTATGTTGTACTTCTTATAGAGATCCAAGTCTCACACCAGTACGTCATTCCCAGTCGAAAGCACAAATTGAAAATTCTCGTTTTTCGAGAATGCGGTGATCGAGATACATCTTTAATGCTACTGAATGCTGCCTTTCTCAACTGAATTGATAACCCTTTTTCCTTTGGTTTAAGGGTACAACAAACATCCTTGTACACATCAATATTTTATCCTTTAACCCACATTAAACATCGCTAATTTTCAAAATGAGACCAATCAAAATACTTTTGGTGATAATTAAACTTATACACTGTATGGACGCGTTTGCGATTAACATATAACGATGTTTTATTGAGATGTGAAATAATTTTCCATTTGAAAAAAATTAATGTAAAGTAGTCAAAATATTTTTATAATGAGTACTCAACAATTTTCTGTTTTAACTTATATCAAACATGTCTAGTTATTAACCTTTATTAAATATTTTTTTCTAACAGCTCTTGGGACCATCATAATTTACGTATAAATTGAATAATATATTCAAAATATTGACGTTATCAAGATTCAAATGTTTTCTTTAATTCAGAACCATAACATTGACTTCTTAACTGATGATTCTGTTTACTGAATATAGAACATAATTAAATAATATAACATAGAATTACTTTATTATTTAATTTAAAAAAACAAGGTTACCAAAATAAATTTTAGTGCAAAATTATTTATTTCAACTGTTTTATGATGTTAAATTCAGCATGATTTAATGCAAGCTGTCATTCATTGAATGTGTTGAGCATTTAAAGGTAAAAGTTGAATTCATATTATAAATGTAATTATAACATCGCCAAGATTGAGATCACAACTTATGTTTTTTCAATCAGGATATTTCTACCGCCATTGACTGCCTGTTCACATAGATTAAGACAGTAGTTATATTGTATTATATCATGTTGATATACGATAAAAAAATGACATATGCATATAAAGTTTGTTTTATCTTAGTTCAAAGATGAAGTTTATTTATCTGTGTGTTTAATATTCATAGCACCGTTTGTTAATTGTGTTTTATCTTATTTAATAAAATGAATTCCCTTTATTTTGCTATAGAGAATGCTTTTATTATAATCGTTACAATGTTTAAAGCCAAACACACTTGTCGATTCATGAAAACACTCCCTTATGAATGCCAGTTGCGGAGAATTTATGATCACTCGAAATTTTAGTCTATATTTTGTAACCCGTTATATCGTCATTATACTGCCAGAAAAGTTGTCGAAAATTGGCTGTTTGAGTCATTATTGCAGATTGATAGATTTAAACACAGAACGTGCAAAAGAATATGAAAAAACAATCTCACGCATATCACATTTATTTATTTCGATAGTTAAAGAAGTAATACGAATTGAGTAAATTTCGTTGGCATTTATTCTTGGCGGAAACCTATTTATATATACAATTTTTGAAACTATACAGGTTTTTTATTTCTACATCTATCCATAAACGATTACACGACTTGAGCTGATCTTTTTGAGCTGTAATTATTTAGGTAAATTGTTGCTTATGCATTTGTCTTATTTTCTACTCTAGGGTTTCCTAAACTTTTCTGCAATGGAACACTTTGCAAATCTGGAAATTTTAACGGAAAACTTGGCTTATTTTTAAGTCGGGTTATTTATAATAGTATAAATACAATAAAAAAAATATTAATAAAAAACACATATTATTTTTTAATGGTGTGGCATCGATTATGTCCCTGCACTTTAATTTCGTTGCAGCAATAATAAAAAGAAAATCTTACTTCGCACAAATAGGTTTGTATAAAACGGAAGTAAGACAAAAATAACTTGTTTTGACACTTTGGATGATTCTTCTGGCCAATTCACCAAGAAAGAATTTAATGACATAAATATCAGAATCACTGATAAAATCAGTCAGATTTTCAAAATCACTTGCGATGAATGCACGCTGGTTTTGTTATTATAGAAAATGAACTTCGAACCCAGGAATCATAGTTGCTAGTTTTTGGAAAACATTGAAAAATAGTGGTTTTTAAGTTATGTTCGTGTTCGCGAAACGCCTATTTAGGTTTTGTGGAAGGAACACATAGTTTGGAAAACTCTGGTTAACCCCAAGTTCAAGCTAAATTTTAGTTCGCTTCATGATATTTCAAAAAATCAATTATCTCAAAAAAGGGTTTTCGACTGAACGTTTTCTGGCACGACGGTGAAGAAATTATACTCTTTCATACTGTTGATCATATTATTTAATTGCCATAATGAACTGTTTAATGTAATAGTCTGTTAAATATAGCTGTCTGTTTTGTAAATACTTCTCAACGATAAAATATATGTTGGCTTATCTTTTATTTTTTAAAGGATGTGCCGTAGTGTAGTATATAAAACACAATCGTAAAATATGGTATTTAACTTCCGCTGATAGGTACTGGTAATAATGAAAAAGACAGAATAATATTTACCTTATTGATTGAGATAACTTTTTAACAAAACTTTTACTGTGTTTATCAGTATAAATAATACATATATGTAATAAAATACATTTAACTTCTTTTTATGAGAAAAATACGTTTTATTTTTCTCTATATTAAAGTATTTGGTATTAAATAAATGTGTTCCACCACTAATTTGACGAAATTTTAACTGTATTTAAAAATATATTTTTTATGAATTATTTATTATCAAATAATTGTTATTAAAAATATAAATATTGACATAACCATAATACAATGTAAACAATGATTTGATTTCCCAAACAGACATTTTTTTACGTTATACAATACTAAACTTAAATCACTTACCGTTTTAACAATAATTGTTTTTATCTGGTATTAAGAGTAAAAGATCAAATTTTAAATTGAAATAAATCATTTTTTAATTCGATTTTATATTGTTGTATGAAAAAAAAACTTAAGTTAACGTTATGTCGTTTAATTAACTTGAGCAATTCATTTGGTTATCTCAGAATTTTCCTGTTATGGCTAAAGTCGCAATGAAATATAATTTTATTACAAAAATGTTCCGAGGAAATGTATCTCTTTACACGTGTACCCGTAAGCTATGTCAGCTTTTCAAGCATTAAATTTATAACTAGATTATATATTTAACATTCTTGGCTTAAATGAATCACGGACGTAACTTTCTTCCAACAAAGCATTGAAGAATATTGAGTTATAAACACAGTAGGGATTAACGAATAAGTATATAAATTTGTTGCTCTCATCCTAGCATGGGATGCCCAGACTAAGCAAATTTGTATGGCTTGGGACTTTTTTGATACCGGTTTTTTTTAAATAAAAAAATACTTTTATTTTTGCTATAACAATACATTTCGACATAGTTATTATTTAATGACCATTTTTCCGAAAAGCATTAAATTTGAAAACATTAGGATTTTTGTTTAATATTATTACCCGCGCACCAGGTCACGTTGGAATTAACCGTTATTCAATGTTTAATGTTTATGTGAAAATCAGCGTCCGCTTAATATTATACTTCTGAAATTATAGCAAATTTTAAAATACTTTGCTAACATTGATTCTGTCAAAAAAATGTGGATTTATGTATGCTAGAAATATAACTATGGTTTTCCTTAAACCTTAATTTCAGCTTAAATACTATTTTGGTACTGGATGTAGGAAAATAAACACACAAAAAATATTTTAATGTAGTTTTTTGTTTATTCAGTTAACTAAAGGAAAAAATAAAGCCTTTCCAATTCGAGTGTTGATATATTCTTTTGACTTGTATAATATTTTAAATAAAAATATAAAATAAATATGTGCATATCTGTTAGGTAAAAGATATTTGCGTATTACTAATATAATATCATCATAGAAAAACACAAGATAAGTGTATTTCAGTTGTATATGTATGTTTTAAAAATATGCTACCATATGTTAATGTCGTTCTGTATATAAATAACCCTTTTAAATTTCTCAATTTGAGAAACAAATTATTTCGTTGAAGCGGTTTTCCTCTCGAAAAATACATAAATCTTGGTAGACCATTTGGAAATTTTTCTCCTGCCTGAAACACGTCTATACATCATTCACGGGGATGTTTTATGGATGGGTATTTTTTTGTTTTCATTTTTTTGTATATATGTAACGTGTTTCAATGTTTGATATGCATATTGTATTGTTTTACTTTCATAAAGAGAGACAGCAGAAAATAAAAATGAGTAATTTCCGCCAAAACATAATGAAAATAATAAGTACTGACAAATAAAGTAATTTAAGTTATTACCAAAATATATTGTTTCATACCTTTAATAGACCCAAAACACATAGTAATTTGGAAGTGACAACTTTATTTGTAAAATAGTTAAATAGTATATTTTTTTGATAATAGTTAAGTATTGAAAAAGGTCGCATGTCAACGAAATGTATCGGGTGCGGGACAGATATTCGTGTTTATTGTTTCAATAAAATGTAATAAATTTTATTTTATTTGTTTACTTACCCAAGCTTAAGCGGGACGATTCCATTTTTTCTAAGTTGAAAATAGTTGAAATAATTACCTGAAACAAAGACAAAAATATTATTAATGTATTATGTGTAATAATATCTTAAATTTCTGATTTATTGCGTTCAATTATAACTTTGGCCGCGGAAAAATATTGTAAAGCAATATATTAGATATACTTTGCTATAAACGTTTTTCTGATCGCAGGAACTTTAAAATACGTCTGAAGCGAGAAAAACTTCAAACCGACTGGAAAAGTTATCTGCCGACTATTGAAAATTGAATTTTCTGAAGGTTTTGCATAAACTTGGAATAGCGCCAATTTAATTGCAATAGTTTTCATTCCCTTGTAGTTATTGCTTTTAATTCTATTTAAAAGATTTACTTAAATAAATAAACAGATTTCAAACTATTTTATTGAAAATACTTTTACTTTTTTGAATTATTTGCTTCTAAGCAAATAATTTAAAGTTTGCATTGGTTAATAAATTTATATCTCTTTTTCCGTCAGTTAATATTTTTTTTTGAAATCTTCACATTAATAGTCGATAAAATAATCACAAATAATCACAAATATCTCCGCCACACTGTCCTTTTCGCCCAATGATAACGGTTTGTTTTGAACATCACATTTTTCGACCAATGCTAACGGTTTATTTTGAATCTTCTACTACGAAAAAAAATTGTTAGCAAACTTAAACATTATTCTAAAAATTGAATAATTTACAACTTAAATACTGCAGGGCTGTCAATATATGCCCACAGGTCTATTTCTTCTACTACAAAACATAATTGTTGGCAAACTTAGACATTTCAATTATTCTACGAAATATATGTGTTAACAAACTTAGACTTTTTAATTATTCTAAAAATTATATTATTTACAATTTAAATACTGCAGGGCTGTCGATATATGTCCCGAGGTCTATTTATTTTTCTACGAAATATATTTGTTAGCAAACTTAAACATTTCAATTATTCTAAAAATTATATAATATACGATTTAAATACTGCAGGGGAGGGATGTCGATATATGCACCGAGGTCTATTTTTCTTCTACCACATATATTTGTTAGCACAATTAAACATTTCAATTATTCTAAAAATTATAATTATATAATTTAAATACTGCAGGGCTGTCGATATATGCCCCGAGGTATATTTCTTCTACTACAAAATATATTTGTTAGCATACTCAACCATTTGAATTATTCTAAAAATGATAAAATATGAATACTGCAGGGCTGTCGATATTGGATATAGCAGGTCAGCAGGGCAGCTCAATTGTGATTTTTATGAATACATTTTATTATATCCGCTATTTGCATACTTTGTTTCGCAGTTCCAGTGTATTTTAGTTCTTTAAGAGAATTGGGTGTATTCCTAAAAAAATCAATTTAGAGAATTAATAACGTTTAAATTTTTTGGCTTATTCAATAAATAGGTTTGTAATTTATTTTTCACGCCAGTAAATGCTTACTTAAAAACTTACTACTTAAATATTTAGTACTTAAAAATGCAACGAAAATCCCCCCGTTGAGGTCAACGGGCTTACAGGTAGTATTCATTATTACAATAAATGCACATTTATATAAAATATATCCATTAATTGTTTGATAACTGGGGTTAATAAATTATTATTGATCATATAAAAATACGTATTTTGCAGTGCAAAGAGTATAATTGTTGTTTTTTAATAGGAAAACATCATATTTAAAACAGCGTTTAATTAGTTGCATTGAATTTACAATCACTTTTTAAAAAAATAATTATAATAATTTAAAAATGCCTCATCAAAAATATTTAAAATTATTATGGTGCAGAATTTTCTTAGTAGAAAAAGAACTGCTCTTCTGGCCACATTATAACAAAACTTAGATTGTTACAAATTTAAGAGCGTGCTACACCAATTGCTCGTTGAAAATAATAGGAAATATTATAGTCTTTACTAAAAAAGAAATTCTTGCTATCCCATCATTGTATTTTAATCACTTTGAAACCTAGGTTAAGGTATGCAATTAACATACATTTACTTAATGCACTTGATATAAATTCTCTTAAAAATGTTATAATTAATTTTCCAAAAAAATTTTTGTTCCGTTAAATTATTTTTTAAAAAATTCTATTGCTGGGCATCTAAATATGCATCTAAGCTATACCGTTGCTTTTATTTATTTTTTGGTTTATCCATTTTATTTTTGTGATAAAATGATCACTTATCCAACTTTTAAATTTTTACTAAATTAAACATAAAAACTGTGCTAGTTTTAATCATTTTTATTACTTTTTGTTGTTAAATGGAAAATAAAAAATGGCCTAGATGTTCAAAGTACTAATCTACAAAAGTATTTTCTTAAACATTAGTTCGAAATGTTTTGTAGTAAATTCCTGAGGGAATTTTCAAATCGAGTTTGAATTGAGCGTTTAGTATGCGCTTTAGGTCTCAGTGTCGCCTCGTGGAGTTCGTTTTAATTGAACATAGTTTCTTTAAAGTATGAGTACTACTTTCTGCTTCTGAATGCTCAGACATAAACGAAAATTTTATGGTGAACCACGAATAATAGATATTCATTACACGAATTCTAAAATATTAGAAAAGTATGCCTACTTACATGGACTGATAGAGCTGTTTCAAATTTCAACTAAAGGTGCTTGGTGGAGTTTCAATATGAAACTTATGAAATTTACTACTTATTTATGCGCTTTTTTGTAATAAGACAACAAATCTAATTTCAAGTGAAATCGTATTTCATTTTTTTATGATAAAACAATAGAATTACATACATTTTTTATATTGTTTATTTATATATATCCTTTCTAATAAAAATATGTCACGAGAAAATTTATGAATTAATATTTGAGTTTCGAATGTATCTAACTTAACAATAAATAATATTTTAATTAATTTGGTAAGAAAATAATGTTAACGCAAAAACTCATCAATATACCTACATTGCTTCTGAAATTTACTGAAATGATTATTAAAAATTGTAATCCTTAAGAAAATTCATCTTTGTATGGCATACTGTCCAAATAATTACAAGGGCAACTTTTCCCATTAGCGCTTTGCGGGTGAAAGACTTTCGAGTGGAAACTCTGCAAGTGCGAGAAAGCTTTTATAGAAGGAATTCATTTTTTTTTTATTATTTGACAAGTTTGATTAGATATTGACTTATTTTAAGTGGCCATAGTTTTAGTGTTGATTTGATATAAAATATTTAAAAAAAATAACGTTTCAATTGATTTGAATACTTGGTTTAAATGAAGTTTAATTTATTTTTTATTTCACTGTCAATACTTGGTAGAATGGCATCATATTAAATAAATAAAACACTCATCTGTCCTACCCGGTCCTGATCATATAACATATTTATAATGTAATCAGTACAAGTGAATGTTTTTGTGCTTCATTTTATTAAAAAACTACCGAAAATTTTATTTAAAAAATAGCATTATTGTACCGAGTGTACAAATATTGGTAATATTTCCCTCCTGTTAGCAACTAATTTCTTTATTTAAACGTTTCTTGAATAAGTGTTAGATAGCGTATTATTGACCGATAAAATTATAATTATTCTCAATTGTTTCAAATAATTTTCGTTTTAGTAATGCGACAAATATTTGAAAATTATAAAACGATAGAAAAATAAACAAAAAATTATATACATAAATCACTCGGTACAAACTAAAGATTCAAGATCTTAAATCGAATTTAAAAATATATAAATTTGACATTGCTATTACTGGGGTTTGATCGCAGACCATCATGGTTGTAAAGCCAAATCTGTTAACAACTGAACTGTAGATGAAAAAAAGATCTGAAACGATTCATGAAAAAGTAAAACAAGTGTCTCTTGCACCAAAACTATAACACAAAAAAGTTATATCTGAAAAGTCATTGTCAATTTTAAATCGCTGATTGTGTTAAAATTTTGCTTAATTGTCAAATATTAAAGCTTAAATGCCTCTATAACGCTTCTAGAGAGTGTGAGCTTTGTACACAGATTTTGTAAATTTCCATATTAACAACAAAAAATAGTTATTTACGGGACTCGTTTTATATAAAGCCTAGGGGCATTTTCGTTAAGTGCTTTGGTCAACATATAAAAAAATACTTTCCGTGCTAGTATACTGTTTTTAAAGCACACACGTTAAATGCCTGAAGCCTTTCAAATTAGGTTGCCTATTATCATAACTTTTAACTTTTAAAAATATTTTTTTGGGGAAAATATTTTTTTGAAATAAGTATTCAATAAAAGGTATGTATGTAGATGTTTTTGGAATATTATATTATCATCACTAATTATGTTTTCAGATTCTGAAATAAGATATGAAAAAGAAGACCACTACTAATTTTTTAATGACATTATCATTCAACTTCTGTGAAAAGGTAGGATAAGTAATTTTCTTCCACCCAGTTATGCTTGGCATGTTGACTTCGCTTGGAATAAATAATTTGGTTAAGTATACCAGGAAATATTTAAAACTGTGTCTAATTTGGGTAATAAATGTTAATGTTTCATATATTAGTGTCGATGAAACCTCCCTAATAATGTCAGTTTTATATTCAACCTGTCTCATAAAATTGAAAGTATTATATGTATACTTGAAACTTCCATACATTTCATCACTGAGGCTTATATCCATTGATGTATTTGGGTCGTATTTAAATAGGGAATGCGGCTTATTTCCTTTCGGAATCTTTATATTGGAGAGACGGACGTTTTAAGTTGTTATATAACCAGAAAGTATTACATAAAATAGCGCATTTAGATCAATGTCAGATGAGTATTTTCGTTTATTATTTATTGAACATTCAAAGTCAGATTTTTTCGCCATGCGTCTAATTATAAGATATCTAATGAAATAAAGCATAGTAGGTAATTTGATAGATTTTAAGTAAAAAGAAGTAATCAGATTCTTTTTGGTTTGGCGTCGCGGAAGTTTTTCTGGAAACACACACTATGGTAAAATTATTATATATTTTTTTAAATTTAAAATTCCTGTATTTTTGAATATTAAAAAATTAATACAAAAGTAAAGTTTTGAATAAATTAAATTTAACTAAACTAACTTCAATTAAAGAACATATAAAAAGCCAACTGTATATCACATTGGAGATTTTTTCATTTTCACTCTCTTTATCAATCACACAAAAATAGCCAAAGCTACGAAAGTCATTTGATTAACAATGGCCCAACGGCATATAGACTCGTATAACGCTTGATGTTAGTGCAAATACGATTAAGATTATTTTTCGATTTATGATATGGTTATTGGAGAATTCAAACATCGAAAAATTCAAAAATGCAAAAAATGTGAGTTGGGCCGGTTATAGATTGAGCCCCTAATTTATTCAATCGCCTTGATGTTTTTTAAGGTTTATTTTATATATAGTGCATTTATCATATTTTTGCCTCTTTTTAGATTTTCTGTTTTTGTTCCTGAATATTTTATGTATTTAACAAATCGGTTTACTTGAATAGATTAGAGCATAAAGTTTTCAAATGAGCTTTTAGACGGTTTTTTTAAAGCAAATTTTGTGTCTCCGATTTCTCGCTTTCATCTAGTTAAGCATTTTAACTACTGTCTGCAGCGCATTGACGGTGAGGCAATGCTCACGTGAAATCAATTAAGATAACAGCAGTCGGCGTAGACATAGGAAGCTGTACCCAGCGCATATTCAATGCCCACTCGAGCGCCTGTGAGTATAAGTATGAAGAATGAAAATTCATTTCTCTTTAACTTTGATAACATTTTCCATTAGTTTTACATTTTTTTGACTGTGTAAATCTTTGACTGAAATTATCTTTATACATTTAATGTTGCATATTTTATTTTCTATCCTACTTCTCTTTACGTTTTTCGTATCAATAATATTAAAGAAAAATGCTTGTGAATCGATTGAAATCACACCAGAATGCACAAATTGTCTTCGATAGAGACAAAAATAGTGTATTTAATAAAGAACAGTTCTGATGTCAGTGTGCCTCAAGGACAGTAAATAACTTTATTTTTTAACCTTTTTTATAAGTTACACAAGGTGGGAAGTAAAAATAAAAGAAAAAATATTTTATTCTCTGATGGTTCCTAAAAACGCAATTGCATATACAATTAAATTCTGAAAAAATCACTTGCTCTTTTCATGGCTTATGGCTAATTATCTGAACAAAATGTGTGATGTCAAATATAAAAAGGTATACGCTGGAAGTATGAAAAAATGTTTTCTTTTATAAATGCGTCATTTAAAATCTTTAGATCTTTTTTAGTGAGACATAAATGTTTTTCAGACCGAATTTTATTTAAATGTGCAAGTAAACAAGCAGTACTAAGTATAAAATACAAAAATAAGCTTCGAAGCTCAGTTTGACTCAAATAATATTATTATGTATCTTGCAAATACCCTTTGGATGTTCCATGAGAGTGTTGGAAAAATGGCTTTAAAATTTACATACTGCATTCTATGGCTACAACGATATCCAATACACTTGTGTTGTATAATATTGTAATAGAACGCGTTGTGCGTAAATAAATAAAGGTAAATTATTTATTCGAAATTCAAGTGTTAAGAAGCAAAAATGGCCCGTGATTTTATCATGTGAGTCATCTTATCCATCGTTGTTCAAACAATTATTATTTTTCTTTTCATATACGTTTTCGGAGAAAAAAAATACTATGTCAGTGGACCAGTAGAAGAATTATTTAAATTACTTTCAGTCAACACTTGGTAGAGAAGCATTATATTAAATAAATTGTACTTATTAAAGATTTCGACTGAAGAAGCTTGGTAGAATTTCAATATTAAATTTAAATCGTTCAAATTATGTACCGAAGTAGATGCCGAAAGGCGAAACCCGGGTCGTTTGTGACAAAACTTGTGTGAATTTACATAATTTGAGCTATTCAAATTTTGTACTTATGTTATGAAAATGTTTTTGATAAGCGAAACTAGTCTTGATCCTTATAAGTATTTTTTGAATTTACGTTAAAATATGTTTTATTTTTTAATTTTTTTAAATTTATTGGCCAATCACCTCTTTTTTGACAAGAGAAAAATAATATACTTAAAAGCTAACTATTTCTGGAATTGGAAGTAGAAAATTGGAAAAAAATAAGATATGCTAGACATCCATGCGGCTAAATACGTATAGATCATAGTTTTTAAACCTTTTTGGGCTCTTGGCTCTTTTTGAGACTCATATTTTCCGTGGCATCCATACCATAACAAATAAGTTTTTTGAAACTCGTAAATTGAAAGATTAAAAAAAAAATATTTGAATATTTTGCTCGTTGGCAGATTTAAAAATGTACAGAATTCTCGCAATGGAAATACTTTTTTAGCTCTTCCCGGATGGTCAATTGCAAACACCTACAAATTTACGGATTTTCCAAAATGAGAAGACGCGAGACTTTTTTTTAGCAAGAGCAAAATTGGAAATTTTGGGAAAACCCAGAGATTACAATTTTAAAAACCTGGGAGCTTATGGATTTGCCCGTGGCCCTCTATACTGTTACTGTGCTGTGGCTTGCCTTAAATTATTTATTATCTGCGGCTCCATTGAAAAATGCTGTGGGCAACTGCCCCCCGGTTGAGAAACCGTGGTATAGATTATAGTATTGAAAAACCAATACAAAAAATATTTTTTTGGAGGATTAAATCGTTAACCCTTCAACCGACTATGAAAAAAGTCTGTAGTATCTAGAGCTGATAATACTTGTGATGAACAAAACCTGACATGAACTTTATTACAAAATGTCGTAACAGAATAAATGCGTTTGTTTCCTACGAGAATCAACAGTGAACATCTTAAAAGCTATACACATAATATTATTTTAATAAACAATTCTTCATTGTTTAAAGTATAAGTAAAATGTCACAGCAGTCGTCGTATTTCCCAGGTTTCTTTTCCGAGCTCCATCTTCTCGTTTTCATGAATAAGTCTAGAGCATTCTTTGGCCGCCTAAGTATCTCAAATTTCTTCATTCAGAATGAAGAATTTCACTAAAAATTCTTCCATTATTTTTCATCTTTTTCAAAAAAAAAACGAACGACCGACCGGATTCCTGCAGCATCTCTTTTTTCTCGGAATTTCTAGAATGATTTTATTTTGTCCTTAACTGTCCAACTTGGCTACAGACTTTTTTCAATACATTAATAACATTTTTGACTAGCTAAAGAACGTCTTTTAACATTTTTCATATTAAAGAAACACTAAACATTTCTGTATAACGGTATACATATATGCATATATTTAGACACTGCGATGATATAAGATTTTAGATAAAAAATATGTTATATTTTTTTCGTTTTTTTTTAATTTTTAATACATGATATTTGTTGACTGAGGGTGTTTGATGAAAAGTAAAAATAGAATTCAAATCGTTAATACTTTTTTCATTTCTATACATTTCATCAATAAAGACCCGGGTTTTCTCTTTCAGTATCTTTAAGCATATAAGTTCTCAGATGTGGTCAAATTAACATTTGAAAAAACCAACCGGTAATTTAAGTTCATCTGTGCACTAAAATGCATAAAAGTTATTGATAACACTGAAGTTTTTTTTTACGCAGCTTAATATTTAGTTCAATACGTTATTTAGTGTATTTACTAATGAGGTTTTTTATCAAAAATAAGTTGTTGTTAAACGTTTGTAATATATCTGAAATATTGATGAATTAAATTGAAATTGATGAATTAAAAATTGACCGCTGTCATAAAGCGTTGGATGGTTATAAATATAATACGATATAAATATTATTACCATAAACTTCAGTTACTAAACGATCTATCACAGATGTAAATTAATACACAATGATATCACTTACATTAAGGGCAGTTATAAAAAAATCCTAGATGATTTATTGAAGTGCACATTCCCAGCCTTTCCACATGATAACAATTGAGTAAAAACCTCTCAACGTTCTTGAGACATAGATTTTTGTATTGAAACGACGTTTATCTACTTTCGCTAGGTGTTTATTTAAAAAAAATTAAGCAAAAGTTCAATAATGTCAAAATATAATACCTAAGTCTTGATCAATAAAGAAAAGATTCACTAAATATTCCGTAACATAACATATCCGTAAGACATAACAAACATAATATTAAATAAATCATTGAGACGGAATATACAGCTATATAAATTAAATGTTGCATGGACATTATTATCGACGAGTTAGGAACTAGCGCAGGTCGCATTGGTCTAAAAATTTATACTAGTAAGACCAATGTGATGTGTAACCAAACCTGCCATGACTCTGATGGAACCCTGACCAGTGCGGGACAGATCATCGAGAGGGTCGACAGCTTCAGATATGTCAGCGTTCATATTCCGGAAGACGGTAGTACAAAAAAGAAGCTCGCCATTCGTGTAGAAATGGCTGGAGCCACACTTAACGCAATGCGGACTGTTTGGGACACAGCTGTACTCGACTTAAACCAAATGCCATTTGTTCAACGCTTGAATTTTTCTAGTACTGCTTCATTAAAAGTCTATATTCCTCGGTATTGCGTGTCATGCTGCAAGTTGTTGGGCATAAAGGTGTACCCAACGACAGGAAGTATGTAAAATACTTCTTTGGGGACAACGGTTTTCCCTTCTGGCTATTTCCAAAGCTTACCGAACTTGCTCAACAGAATGTCTTCCTGTAATGTTGGGACTTGCTCCATTGGATCTAGAGGTCCAAAGACGAGCTGCAATTCATCACCTTTTGCACGGGAAACCAGCGCAAATTGGTCGCACAACTCTTCACCCGTTGGATTCACAAGAATTTTTAAATGTTAAAGTGAAAAAACTCTGCTCATTAACCGTTTTAACTACTTGGCAAAGTCGATGGTCAAAGTCCCTTCGTGGTAGTATTATCTATTTATTTTTTCCAGATATTGCTTTTCGTCAGAATGCAACCTGGCTCTCTCCGGATCACTGGACCTCTCAATTTATCACCGGACACAGTGCGTTTAATGGCAAGTTACATAAATTTAAAATCAAACATAGCCCACACTGCCCTTGTGGTGACAGTAATCAAGATTCAGAGCATATTCTCTGGAATTGTCCGATTATGTCCGAAGAAAGAGGTATATTGTTTTCATTATGTAGGAATAACTATGTTGGTCCTATCGGGCATCCAGATCTAGTTTTGTCTCCAGAAAATTTCTGTCACTTCGAAAATTTGTTACTTTTTTTGGAGAAAAAGTTTACCTTCCCTGCCCCTTACCATTCAATCCTTAATCACATCTGTTTCAAAATTAAAAGTTATTTTATTAGTGCCATTAACTATCATTTTTGCTTATTATTATTTAATTGTTTTTTTTTGCTTGTAGTTATACCAATTTTATGTATTTAATTAACCTTTATTAATATCTATATATTTTTAATTATTATTTATTGTTGCCTCTCAAATTGAATCTAAAAAAATGTATCTTAACTGTATCATTGAGGAGATATCATCTTCGGTGTGATACAGAAAGGAAAAAAAACAAGTTTATCGAAAAATAAAAAAAAAAGTATTGCTTTACGGTAGCGAATCATGGCACATGGAAAAAACTCAGAAAAACTGTATACTTATAACAAATGGGGGTGAGGTGGTTTGATTTTGTGAGGGATTCGTGGATTAGGGAAAGAACCAGACAGCGCCCCGTCACGTCAGTGGTTATGGAGAGACGTTGGAACTAGCTGGGTCACGTGCTGCGGATGCCTCCGGAAAGCCTCAATTCTGCCTGCCTCTTCTTTCGACCGGTGGAATTCCAGCATCCCGGATGATTGTCGGGTACTATCCATAGGATGTACTCGACGGAGCTCGGGGATGCTGGCATGTCTTGGGAGGAAGCAAAGCGATAGGCGGGAGACAGGAAAACATGGAAGTGCCGCGAGGTGGCCATATGCTCCGCATTGGGAGCAAATATGGTCAAAGAATAAAAGAAGAATGGACTTACACTTCAATTTTTCCTTTTTTTTTCTCAATTGGGCGTGTGCGGCAATGTTAGCGTGCAATACTAAGATTTTTTAACATTTTAATAATAATAATAAAACAAATAGTTAAGGTTATGTTAGGATAGGTTGGGTTAGGATCCAAAGAGCCGTGGTTTGCAACCACTGGTTTAAGCGATTGACTAATCATATCAAAATGGATTTACACTCAAATACGTGTGTATATATTTAAAATAAAATTCAAAAGTTTCACATGGTAAAATATCAAAAAATAAACAAATTTACTTACATACATATATAAAAAATATCTTATATAAGTAAATCTCTTTAAATAAGCACTCAAAAAAACAAAATAATTTTATATTGCGTGCTTGTGTCGGCGCGCTAAATTCCGCGCTAAATGTCGGAGTTGTAGTGCGCGCTAGCGTCCCGCGCGCTAACGTTTGGGTGCTACTTTTTCATGAAACGTGCCTTAATACGAAACCCAATCAATGGTTATTTTATGACCAAAGAAAGTAATTTATTGAATATGTTCATGTTTTTTAAATTATGTTAAGCAAACAAATTTACACTATCCAAACAATAGTTTTTCATAAACGATTTATTTTAATTTTGTGTAAAAATGATTTATAGTTTACATCATTTCATAGGCACGAAAATCCGACACTTAAATTACCGCTGGGGTCAAATTGTTTGAACAATGGACTTTATTTTTCTTCTTTTACGCGAGATTCAAGCTGGACGGTTTGCACGAATGTGTCACTGTGCAAACACAATTATATTATTACTCTGGTTTATCTACAAATCGCACTTCCTGCGAGATTTTTCTTTAATATAGCCGAACATTTGTGTGCTCGCAAACACAAAAACTCAGTTTTAAAGAACGTATCACGTTTTCGGAAAAGTTTAAGTTTGACCGATTTATGTCTTTTAAATTTTCCAAAAATAATTTGTCTTAAATCGACAATTAAGACTATGAGTATTATTTACTTTTTATTTTTATACAGTCATCAATCAGTAGCTGTTTTTCTCAGCAAAAAAGCATTTAAAACTGAAAATATTTAAATTAAAGATTTTTTAAGGATTCATCCCAACAGAATTACAGAATTACTCTGATAACGAAATTAAATATTTTTATATTTTTAAGCTTTTTCATTCTTGATAGTTATGGAATATCTGAACAGAAATATCACCTACTGCTTTTAATATTAAATTGTATTATGATTTTCTTCATTGTAAAAGTTTTAAATTTTTAATTTATCAATCTTATGCAATGTTAATTAAAAAAATAAAGAAATAAATAAAGAAATGAAAGTTTGTCATAAGTCGTTTTTTAGGTAGGTAAAAGAAGAAGAACAATGCTAGAAGACCATTGATATTTAACATGTCGTTGTCTCATTATTTACCTTTAGAGCCCAAAAAGGTTTGGACCTAGCGGAAAGAATATATTATTCATTCGTTATTCATTAAAATTCATTTGTGAAGGTGGAAAAAATATTTACTGAAAAATAAGCGGTTTTTGATTTAAAAACTCGCAAGTTCAAGAGCGTTGACGACAGACCTTTTTTTTTAAATAAATCCCAAATAACTTTAAAGCACAAAAATGTTTTCAAATAATTGTTATGTTGTGTGTGTAAAGTTATTTTTAGCGTTATTGAAATATTATTTATTTAAACGATTGAAATAATAATATTTTAAATAAACATTTTGTGATACTTAGAAATAATTGTTCTTTTGTCGTTAGAACCGCCCTTATAATTGGATCAAAAGTTCGCGTGCTGCCGCATACATTAGCAGAATTGAGGACGAAGCGGGTTTATTCTCATCGCATACAACTGAAAACATATCCTTCCTACTGAGTACGAAATTTAATATAGACACAAATAAAGAAGAGCCACTAAAAAGAAATTGTTTTAAAAAAAATGTATGCACCCTGTAAATAGTTTCAGTAAAAATACACAGGATTTTAAAGATGCTATCAAGTCATATTTAAAAAAATATTTCATAAAAGCAAGTAACAAAAAAACGCAGTTTGATATTAACTTGACAGTGTTGTGTGATTATGTTTCATTTTTTTCACAATTTTTGTTTTAATTTTATTTTCAGCCACAATGAACATTTTTAAATATTGAAAAGATTATACATTTACTAATATTCATTTAAGATAAAACGGGAAATCGTTTTTTGGTTACACAAACTTCGTTTATTTATTATATTTTTTGCAGAAATATTAGGGGTACCCAAAAGAAACTCATTTTTTTGCATGCCTTGTTTGAGATCAGTTTGTCTCCGGACACCGTGAAGTGAACATCTCTGTGAGTTTTTTTTCTATAGTACTATTTCTCTGCTTTTATTTTTTGCTTTTTACATATTTCTTTTTATTTGGGGTAAAATGAGCTTTTTTTGGGGTTTACAAGGCTGAAATGGAAAAAAAACGGCCGAACATCTCATTAAAATTTATGGAGCGGTAATAACACCTAACAGATGTCAGTTTTGGTTTCGGCGATTTAAATCGGGCTATAGAAGCTTGAAAGATTTGCCGAAATCGGAAAGACCCTTGAAATTCGACGATGACATGCTGAAGGCCATAGTGGAATCTGTATCGAGGAATTATCACAAAGACTCAATATTCCGTGGTCCACAGTGCAAAGACACTCAAAAACAATAGGAAAAGTTAACAGAATGGGAATCGAAAAGAAGTGCTTCTTCTTCACGACAACGCACGCCCACACAAGGCATTGATGACCCGTGAAAAACTTTCTGAACTAAATATTGAAGTTTTAAATCATCCTCCATATTCACCAGATCTCGCGATATCTGATTATTATCTGTTTATGTCCATAGAGCATTCAGTAATGGAAAAAAATTCAATATTGTGAAAGATGTAGAAAACCATTTAAATTTGTTTTTTGCATCAAAGCCTTCCAGCTTTTTTAAAAGGGGGATTGAAAAGTTGCCTGAAAAATGGCAAACAGTCCACAATAATAATGGCGATTTTATTTTAGAATGACTTTGTACCTGTAAAAATATATCAATAAAATTTTATTGTATTTGAAAAAAATGGATTTCTTTTGGGTACCCCTAATATATTGATGTCTAAAGTAATAGAAAACATTATATCCTTCCTCACCACACCAAAGTAAACCAAAAGATTTTCTCAGCCACAGTCATGTTTTGATGCGATTGTTTTATTAAGAGTTCAATTGTCCTAAATCACTAACATGCAAGGCTTTAGCTTAAGCAAACAATTATAAAAAAACACAAAGATCCGCAAATTATTTTTATTATTCTATTATTTTTATCAATAATACGATATTTTTTTAAGATACAATAACGTACCCACTGTTTGAGTGTAAATTAAAATAATTTGATTTAAATACTAAAGTAAAAACACATTTTGAGAAATATTTACAATAGAATTTATCAAACATATTCTCAAACTATGCAGATGATAGTAGAATTCCTGACGACCTTGCGGTTGCTTCTAAAATTCTTTGCTAAGTAGATTATTGTTTAGAATAGTGTAGGGTAAAACCTACTGCTATTGACCATCTTTAATTATTGGCCACATGCAAATAAAATCTAGTTTTATAAGATATGAAAGTAACATTATCACTCGTTGACTTTAGTCATTATTTATAAGGAAGTCCATTAATTATTCCTCCATTGATATAGCAGATAGCTGACATTTAAAGCATCGGCAAATAACCTAAAATCTGCTTTTAAACTTACTGTTGGAGCGTTGCCGTGAAACAAGTGAGATTTGTTGTAAAAATCACCAGGATTTGACATCCGTGTAAAGGTACGTTAAACATGTTCATTAAATGAATTGAAAATTGATTTGAGTAGTTTGTCTTTAGTGTATTTATAAATCGTTCACTGATTGAATTGGATATATTTTTATAAAAAAGTGGTGGTGGCTAATAATTTATTCCATTTTTTTGCAGAATATCTATTATTGGCCTGGCTGGCCAATAATACAATATGTGACTTATAAGTAAAATATTCAATTTTATTTTTAAAATAGTATTTTGAGAATATTATTAATCACCTTTGTATTTATCAGATTTTTCCGACAATCCTGTATAAATGTTGGCCACCTGGCCCATAATTGTAGTTTTGATGGCCAATAATTAAAACTTTTTATATGCAATAGAGTAAACATCATCAAAAGAAAACATTACAGCTATGTTTACCTTTTCAGACAGCGGAATAGTTTTTAATCTCCTGTGTTTGAATATCAAAGAGTTCCAGAAAGAATAGTGGAATATGTAACTTCAAATTAGGGTATTGGGTGACATATCAAGTATTTTTTGAGTACATCGCGAACATGTTACATCCTCAACTCCAAAAGACTGGTGTCCAATTTCCAGTCATTTTATTTTTAGATAGCCACATGTCCCATATAAAATAAGCAAGTTATGTTCTGATCTAAAAAATCATATATTTGCTCTATACCTAGCTCTAATCCTACTCTCTTTGGAAAAAGAGAGGTTGAGCAACTGAGTAACAAGCAGTTCTCGTAGAAACACTTATGTTGAGATAAACTCGATTAGGAGTCCATATTCTCTTCATTGGGAGCGGACATAGTAAAAAAAATTACCTAGCTCTATACAGTTATTCAGACTCATCATTGGATGAATTTATTAAACCAGTGATTTCCAACCTGAGAGGCGTGGGGTATTGCAAAGGGAGGCACGAACAGTCCAAAATATTAATTTACCCTTTAAAACGTGTCTTTGTTACTATATAAAATAAAGGATGGGGAGGCGCAGTAACATAAAGGTTGGAAACCACTGGATTTAACACTTCAAAGATAATGACGAACTTTGATTATAAAATTTTGATAACAAAGGTTTTAAAAACCCTTATAGGTATTTCCAATTTTGAAATTTTTGTTCATTCAGCTCGATTTAATAAAGAAATATGATTCTTAAATTAAAATGACATTAAATTTGCATTAATCACTTAACTTTACACTTTATATTGATGTGGGAACATAACATTACATCATTAGTTACTATTTTATTTTTAAATAGTTTTTTACTGCAATTTTTGGTATGGCCAATAATTGTATCTTTTGGTGGCCGATAATTGAAAAAAGTGGCTAATAATTGTAGATTTCTGCCTTTTTGTTTGTTTTTTTCAAGTGCAAAATATATTTTGTTACATGTTTCGATAATTGTTTATCATAAATAAATAAGCAATTTAACATATAATATTTTTTTATTTAACCTTTCTAAGGATACGTGTCCACAAATCAAGAACATAGTTGAAAAAATCCTTAAGTGGCCAATAATTGTATGTTTTGCCCTAGTAGTTAGTAATTTTGGTGTAGTAAAAAAAAATATAATAACATTAGACTCTTATTGTTATTATATTATAATAATTTGTATGCGATAGCAAAAGTATTGATTTAAATATAACGTCTTATGAAACCACAACATCAAATTCATTGAAATAATTTTCATAAATTTAATTTAAATTTATGAAAAAAAAATATTTTATATTTTATAATTGCTTTTTCCTTCAACCTTTTTTCTAAAACTAGGTATGATGATCTTATAAAACAGAATTATTGATCACAGAACGATTTATTGCTGGATAGCTTTCCCATCATGTTAAATAGTAAAAAACTATGGAAAAAAGATAAGCTCAATAGAAGCACCTCAAAAAATCCCTTCTTTGAAAATTCTTGATTCTTTTGAAGAATTTCTGAAGAGTTTTTTCGTTAAGTGAATGTTAGAAACACATTTTTTTTTTATCCATTCCAAAATATTGGAAGAGTTTGTGCGTTCTCTTTGGATTCTTTTATTTTAAACAATACTACGTTGTTCTGTTTTCATTCAACAGTTAAATTTTGTGGCATTCTGTATATCTTAATTATGTCACTTTATCTGGAAAACACGAGCCAGTGTGACCCTCTTTCTTCGACACCATCAGTGATGAACTTCCTTTTTAGGCTGCCATAATCACTTCATTTTATGTGAAATCTCGTGCATATAACTTTAAACATCACTTTAATTTCACGGAATAGATGAATTTAAGTCTAAAAGTGTCTTTGTCTTTTTCGTTTTAGGTTATAGTTTCTTCGACCTAAAAATAAACGTGAGGAAAATGTGTAACTTTATTTTTTATTTTATACACAGTAAGTAACTGACAAAAAGATGGTTGAATTAGTTCAATATCAATTTTTAATAATTTGGTATGATCCAGTGGGTGTATAATCTATAAGTAATTATATACCTTGTAGCAAGCGCGATGCTTGTTGTGGACTTTCTAAATCAAATTATTTATCATTGATTTTTTTGTAATCAATTTTGATAAGAATTCTTTATCATTCAATCTGGCAAAATTACACGTGTGCTGAAATTACTGTATTTGTAAAAGATTTATTTGAACTACATTGAAATTACTATATAAAAGTTAGTATATAAGGTTGTCTATTCAACGCTTAAAAAATTATAACATTACCATTTGTTTATAGACGTAACTATACAATTCATTTGAGAGAAAATAAAAATTTGCAGTTGACTGAGTAATAGAGAAGACTCATTACAGCACATTGATTAAAATCGATTTTTAAATAAATTGGACTCTTTTAACCATAAGTTGACGGAATTTATTATGTTGTAAATTAACTTCTCTTTTTAAATGTATTCAAGTACAGTACCAATCTAATATGCTATCAGCATTTTGACAAAAGAATATATTATGATTTTCTTTTTTTTTCGATTGCTTCTGAATATTCTTTGTTCGTGTATTTTCAATTTGCCAATATTACATTCGCTTGTCAGAGATATAAAAATTCAAATTTATTCAGCGCTCAGACTCTGAAAAATACCATTTCACAAACAAATGAAAATACATTCAATTATAAAGTACGGGTTTCGTGATACTTCTTTCGTATCCAATATCCTGTCTGTGGTCATAAAGAATTTTAATGGATGTGAGCGCATTCAGTTCACAAAAATATGTCCATGGGATGTGTACTGGATATTATAGAAATGACGCTTTTATATATAATATCTCAAGCACATTATGCACCATAACTTACTGAAACTGACAAAATTGTATAATATATCGAACGTTTGCATTCGGAATATAAATGGTTACTTATAATTCCCAATATAATATAAGATAGAGGAAAAGTCCGGTTCAGATTAATAAAATGCTAAAGATATGTTTTATTATAATGAGATTCCGCTTCTTTGTGTTTATTTTATTTAAGAAATTGCAAAGCAAAAATAAACCGACAACCATTCAAGATTATATATTATATATATATAGATATCAGCAGAATAAAAAAAACCATCGCGTTTTTTCGTAATATGCTTATTTCCACGTTTTTTATCAAATTATTGCATTTTTTTCTTTTAATATAACACACTTTAATTAATACTTTATTTGTATTACGTAATGCATATAAAAAAAAAATATTTCTTGAATTATTTTTCATTATTGTTCTTTTTTCATAACCGTAGTCTTTTGTCATTATTAGTTATTGTTTAGGGTAAAAAATGCTTACTTTAAAACATTTCAGACGTATGCATAAAAATGTAATATTTTTACTATTTGGATAGTTATATTATAGTTTAGTTCAGTGCGATTGCACATCAAATTAAAAATTTTCAATCAAAACACGATTGATATGTTATCAAAAATTTATATAAGTATTTTTTTTTTAATTTTACTTTTTACAAATATGGCTAATATTTTTTCAATCGAATACATTATACATTCAAAAACAATTATAATAATTCAGTCAATTATTACGACATCCGAGCATGTAACTCACACCACACTTTATTGGCCTTATTATCATAAAAAATGAATGATCACTATTTATCTGAACTTAAATTGTGCTATATGTAAAGCATACACATATCAACAAAGATTTGGCATTAAAAAAATGTTTCACATTTTTTATGAAATGTGCACTTAATTAAACATTGGTTTTTATCGGCTGCAGTTTTTTTTTTTTTTTTAATTTAAACATATTTTTTTCAATAAGATCGCATATATACCAAAATAGCTCTGAATAGAAAAACAGCTTCTGTTCTCATTCTTTTTTAAATGATCTAGTTTATATTTTTGAGCAGTGATAAAATAATAATAAATAGCAAGTAAACTACTTGTAAAAATAAAGTTTGTTTTCGCAAAATAAATCACTTAAAATGAAACTGATATCCCGAAATTAAGTGTGTGGCTGTGAAATGAAATTTTCACTAAATAAATAAGGGAATATGAAACACAGTCACATACCAAAATTTAATATTTTATGACTCTACTTTATGTGTTTTACATGTGACATACCTACGGAAAAACTATTTTAGCATCTCAGAGTTTACTACTTTCCAGAATATTTTTATGAGCGTTGAAAATTTCATTTTTCCAACAAAAAATTGTGAAAAAGTATACAATCACTTTATTTTCTTTCAAATATTGAAGCATTATTTTACAACTAAAATATCAATATAAACGTAAAAGTCATAAATTTTATTTTGAATTCATTTATATGAAAAGTAGTTCGTATTTTTTCGTTAAAATGTGCGATTTATCTATTTATAACTGTTGAATACATGACGTAGAAAACACTTTTGATAGATTTATTATTTAAAAGTTTTAATAGATTCATAAAACTAGACCAATATTTTATCATTCTGTAAATACAATGACATTTAAAATTATTTGTAAAACCAGTTTCTATTATTTGAAGAGTTGATTGTGCAATATGTAAATTGTATGCACATCACGATTAAATAAATCATTGTTTTAAAATATACCTAGATGAAAAAAAAACCACAATTAGCAAAGTAGTGTTTTTGCGATTTACCTTTATTTTTTTGATAATTTATACTATCACGTGTGGCAGCGTAATTTGGCTTAACCGATGTTGGCAAAATGCCAACATGAAATTAGAATGATTTATATCAAGCAATAATTGATCGCGGAAAATAGCAGTGAATAGTTGACCTCACATTTTGTATTAAAAATCATTATTTTATTAAGTGCTGCTTATGAGCATCACTGAGTACGAGAAGCTATAATAATTTGATGTTAAAAAAAACCTGATAGAGAGAAAAAACAAAATCTAGAATAATTAATATATTTTTAGTCAAATTTACTTCAAAACTCTACTACTTATGTAGTTATTATTAACGAATTCAGTTCCAATTGATAATACTATTTTATACTTCTGGAAAAAAAAACGGCAGTCTCCTCGTTTTGTCAAAAATAAGTTAGATTTGTCATCGTGTAGAGAAAAAAATTATTAATATAGCACAATAATACTTAAAAGATTATTTATTTAAGACATTTTATCTATGAAAGAAAAAAAAACGATTTAATTTATTTTAGGATTGTCGAAAACTGCCGCCATTGTTTTCCGATCGATATAAAAGATAAACTTGAATTTCTTTATCTTTATAAGAGCATTTAAATAATTTACATTGCTTTATTGTGCAAAATACATTCGTTTTCTGTTTTTTACATCCTTCCGTTCAAGTATTCTTTTTAAACTTTTTAAAAATTATAATTTCTCATACACATAACCACTGAAACATGCTTAAGACGTTAGCAAGCCGACCAAATACTTATTTAGGTCTCTAAGTCTTTTTTTGTTAAATCTATCATGTTTTTTAAAAAAAAACAATTTTTCTAAGCTGACAATTAATGTTACTGAAAAGTCAAGTTTACTTTTCCTATGCTTCAATGAAAAGTGTCACTTTCGCTGTAGCTGGATTTGTTTCAATATTAAGTTTTTCAAACAAGGTGATATTTTTTACCATTGTAGTCTTAGGCTAGACACACAACCATAGTATTAAGATTATTTGGGTAATTATAATGTTAGCAATGGTGCATTTTAGTATGATACATTTGATTAATAGCTTCGCCTTTGACTAACCGGTTCGTAGTTTATGACTGGTCTCTGGTTAGGTGAATACTATTGTGATAATAACTTGCTCGGTGCTTAGTTAACTCAGCACTGAATGAGAGGGTAAACCAAGAATGTATAATTACACACGTGAACTATGATATTTTAACAAGGTTCGAGAGTCTCTGTTTCTAAGATTTGAGAATTGATACACAATGCAAATTATCGGAGTGCATTGATTGGTATGATACATTTTAATTCTAAGTTTGCGTCGAAAATTCAGCGACTGCTGGTGTTGAAAATTGCATTGAAGGAATATATGGCGTGACTTAGATTGAAATTGGCTTTGAAGCATTTTTTTGGATACCATTGTAGTTTTTTTTAACTCACTGTCCATATAAAAAATTACATGACTTTCGAAAAAGTTACCTGCTCACTGACCCGGATTCTAGTTTATATGGTGAAGAAAAAGATGACCTTTAAATATTTCTTAAATAACTGTTCACATATAAAAGTATCCATGAATAAATGTTTCAATTAAAATTGAATGATTGCTTGCTTCCAATTTTACTATACGTCACATAAAAATAAGCTTTTTTTTAGTATAACTATAAAACTGCATTAGACTGCGTTTTAAGCTATGAATTTTTAAAATGAAAAAGTCGTTTTGTGAGTTTTATATTACGAATGTCTTTAATTTTAAAATACTTATAGCGAAGAGTTTAAACAGGAGTGGCGCGCCTCAGCATTTATTGTCGTGTCATAAAAATCGAAATGGCACTTGAGCATAGTCTTTGGGGCGGAGGAAACAAGTCTCGGATAAGCCATCTTGAATTGAATGGTTCATTTTCTTTGCAAAAAGTAATATTATTTTTCAAATTCTTAGCTTAAACTATGCTAAAGTTATTTTCATGTTATTTATCTTTAATAATATCATATATTGTTTAATGTATAACGCAATAAAAAAATGTCTGTAAAATGCTTTCATTGCGTAATTAATTGAAAACTTTTAAAACATAAGAAACATCTTACACTTATCTTAATTAATAGTTCTTTTTCAATGTTAATAATTAGATATTTTATAGTAAACTGCCTTACATATTTATGGTTTTGAGTGGTGATGAATGATGAATTACCATTTTCATTAAAAAAATAATTGTACCATTTTAATACCATAACCCAGCGGTTTCCAACCTGCGAGGCGCGGAGTACCGCCAGGGGAGTCGCCAAAACTTTTCAATAAAAAAATAATTTTACGAAACCTAAAACGGCGTTACGGCACCTTTTTCTGGACATTTTAAATGTTTAAAATCAGTTTTAGTAAGACAAAAACCTTGAAAACCATTATTTTTTTCCCTTTTGAATATAACATAATGTACCCGGTATCGCAACACTCAAATGTAAATTGATGTAATAATACAAAACAATATCATGTCCACATACTAACTCTGTGGCCAGAAACAGGGATTTAATGCTTGATTTGGTACGCCTTTTGTGTCACACGTATTCCATGTGCAACACAGTTTTGTTACTTTTGTTCATCAAACTCATCGAGGCAACTTTGACACTTTTTTTATTCTTTAAAATACGTTGAATGGTGGTCACTAAAATGAAGAGAATGCTTTCGTGACGGATCTCACAGCTTCGAGTCCCAGTACGAACAATATTTATTTTAATCGATTTATCGATTTCTGTTCTGTTCTGAAAACATGAGTGTTTGTGATATTTAAGCATTTCCTCCCACCCTTTCAAATCTAAAATAAACTAGACAAAGCGAGAGAGATTGGTTAATCACTAGTCCTGTCCTATATTCATATTTTTACTCTTAAAAAAAAGAGGTTGGGTAACAAGCTAGTAAAGCAAAATAATGAATGTGTAATGTGATTTATAATTTAAATACAGCGAAATTATTTAATTGATAAAAATACAATTTATGAAAGATTTTTCTTGTTGTAGTCTTGGGGGAGAACGTATAACTTTTAACAAATATATTCTTGAGCCACACTTAATCTCCGAAAATTGGCAAAGATGAATATATCAAACAAAATGCTTTGTTTAAACGTATATTTTTTCTTATCAAATTCTTTGTTGATATTTTTTACAACGTTAAATTAGAGTAAAGTATTTTTGTTAACAAGTCATAAATTTTCGTCTCAATAGATTAAGCACATCAAAAGAATCTTTAGATGAGTTAATGTCTTGCTACATACATTCCCTTCAAACCCATCTATCTATAAAAAGCTGAATTTCAAAAAAATGACAATAAAATATCCAGCGGGAAGGACATCCATAACCGCCAAATGGTTTATGTGAAATTTATAAGTTTATTTTGAAAGGATAGGGATGATAGATCTGCTTAAAGTACATATTTACTCATGTAGAGTCAAGATTTTGTGATATTTTAGGGTTGAATTTTATATTGACAGAATCTTTGGGTTTATTCAATAAATTTGGTTGAAATAAGAATATTTTTTCTAAGATATTACCAAAATTTGCAGTTGTTAAAAGTAGTTGTTATGTTATCGGATCCTAGTCAATATTATTGGCTTAGATCAAAAAAGTGAACGAAGTTAGTTAGACTTTTTGAAGTTTCTTTTACCGTTATTGAATATATAATATTTCAATAACGGTCAGCACAATCTGTTTCCACTTTTTAATTGATACCATATAAGTAAATGTGTTAGATATAAATAATTGCTCTCTGAGAAATCAAAAAGTAATGATAAGAAATTCCTAATAATTGTAATAATGACGTTGTTTTTGACGGCATTAAATAAAACGTACTGCTTTATCTACTTCATTCTATGCTTAATAATGAATGAGTTGTTTTTTAAACTGAAATATTATTTACCGAAAAGAAAAGTCTTTAATTAAAAAAAAATGGTACGGAAGTACTAGGCTACGTTAGCATTAAAGTTTTTTGGGTCTTCTTTATCGCTAATGTCTTGAAAACTTGTATTCCTTTATTGGCGTGATTGCAAAAGAGGTTCACGGGGGCTCCATATTCATTAATTTGCAAATCACATTCTATATGATTCCACATGCGCATAAATACATATACACATACAGTACACAAATAAGTCAACCAAAGAGAGTTATTTTCAAGATTCGTTTGTCTAAGTTTGTTCTTAAATAGTTTATTAATTTTAGACGAAACATAAGATATATGGTGGGTCGTCGAGCAGGACTGCTCTCGGTCTTAAACGATTCTCAGGTAGTGTCTCGCCATAGTTGTGGAGGTTAAAGATCCTTGGGTTATATTGCATAAGGATTTATAAACTGGTTTTTATTGACTTTATCCGATATAAATTTAATATATTTAATAAAAAAAAACTTTTTTTAGTCATTTTTCCTGATCGCAATTTCCTCATGTCCCTTTTATAACACACTTAAAAGCTTGATTTATTTACTAATTCGGCATTTTCAGCTTACATCTTTTTGGTGGAACGCGTATTAAGTTGCATACATTGTGATTATCGAAAAAAGGCTGTTTTGAAAAAAAAAACTGTGTTTGCACAGTCGATATAAAAGAAACAAAAACAAATTTAAAAAAATCTTAAATTTCAAAAAAGTCACACTCTTTGCCATATGTTAATATTAAGAGAAAACACCAAACCAAACGCAGCCTTATATTTTATTGAGTATCCATGAAGAAAAAAATAGATACATAACAAAATTAGGACACTTTATAACAACCAGACTGTGTGCTGTCGACTTTTGACATTTATATGTTTTTACTACTCAACTAGAAAAGGCTGCGGAAAATTTTCCATTACTTTAATATTATTATATTCTACATAAAAAAGAATACATACATGTTGATGGCAAAATAAATAATCAAACGTAAAAATAAATCACTACATAAACTAAGAAAAAAGTTTGTATAAAATATACTATTATCATGAAATTTTATATTTTTTATTATAAAGAAATTTTAGACCAGGGACTTTAATGCTTTTCTGTCGAGTGAATTAATAAACCGTAAGCTAGTATAATATTAATTATTTTAAGGTTTTCAAGTTTTCATGAAAGTGAATTTAGTATTTCACTCGGAGAAACTTCATTAATTCATAAAGCGAAGATATCGCTAGGCCAAATGTCTTTCTCACCGTGAATTAAAGTTTTTGTCAAAATAAAATTAGCTTATTATATATTACGAGCTGTAAGTTAGTTGCTTCCAAATAGTTTGGTAAATTAGGGTCAACAAGACTGAAATACGGTAAAGTAAGCCAAGTGAGGATGACGGAAAAAGATGAACTGAACTCGCATCTTTTATTAAATTATTACAATCAATTGTTCTCAAAAATAATTTATTTATGCTTATTTATTTAATAAACTTTCACATAAAATCAAAAGTTGATAACAGTTCGCACCAAAAACAATTGAAAACGTAATTTAAAGTTTAAAGTTTTGCCATTTTTCTATTTGGCTCACTTCACTTCAGGCTCATATATTCCTAAAAGTAAGTTCCATGTGGTGAATTGGTAAAGTTTATTCATTATAATTCATTTGATAAGTAAGTATGCATTTGATTGTTCATGTCGGAAAATTTCTGATTTGTTTATAATGTGGAAAAATCCTCCCGTTGGAGGGCTTACAGTTCGTATATTATAAGAACAGATTTGTATGCTACATTCTATTGAAAGAAAGTGTACGCTTAAAAGTAAAGTTATAGAAAAGAACGAATCAATCAAGCGACATATTACCCATATTATTAATGGGTTTGGTGGTGTTTATTAGGAAACTATTCATTATATAAACAATTAATAAATTTGCTACCCTTCTTTGAGTAGCGTTTTCATATTTCAACATTTAATCATTAAGTCTTTGATTTTCTTAACGATTTATCTAGTGCTATCAACATTACGATATAAAATACACTGTCTCTTTGTATTACTTAATTATTTATTAAAATAAACTATTGAGCAAATTTTAAAATAATAGTATGAACAATTAAGGTAAAATAGTTGTACTCATATTTAACACTAGTTATGTTTTAAAAAATTGTTTTAGTTAAACTCGTTTTATAAATACAATTAAGTGTCACTGAGCACGCCCAGGGGAATTTTATGAAACTAAACACTTTCAACAGTGAAAACTTTTCAACACCTTAATGATGGCCATTCAAAGGGTTCTTTCAAATATTCCAACAATTTATTGCCGTTTAAAACCCTTTTCAGGAATTCCTACATTACGGTGTTGTAAAATAACACAAATTATGATAAATGGTGCAGACTTTCAAGGGATCTCAATTAAATTAATTTCGACACATGATAATTATATTAATATGGTAATTTTATTGTTGAAATTTTACCGTTTATTTTATAAAATATACGCACGAATAATAAATTTAAATTTGTTTCATCGTTTAATGAATGTCAATCCACACTGAGTTTTTTCAGGGTTTCGTTTAATAATATGATTACACCAAATGGCCATGTAGCTAAAAGTTTCAGGACTGCAATATAAAATTTATATCACCGGGTAGTATTTTTACATATTGTCTTTTGACTGATATTCAAGTTTTATGCTTTTTTACAATAATAATTGAATTTTAACCATAATGATGTGAAAATTTGAGTTAATTTAAAAACGTGAATTTCAAAATAGTTAATTTAATCAATTTATTGAAAACAAGTAGCTTTCACTTTTTAAATATGATTAACTGAATTAAATATTATACAGATATGTTTAAATACATATAGAGCAAAATAAATATCCCGCATCTACTTAATTTGGTCATTAAAATATCTACCGACTAGATAACATAATCCACATCCTCCGACTTTGCCAAAAATTTCACCTTTGAAGTTTATATTTTTTCCAAATGTGTAAAAAAGGATAAATAAGGCTTACAAGTGCTTAACGCATTGATAAAAAGACGCTGAAAAACCACATGCTGGGTTTTCTTGAATAAAACATCACATTTCTTCGTTTCAGGAAGCTAACAGGCCGAATAGAGTTCCCCAGAGAATAGCTTCCGAATAATCTCGAATATAAATCGAGGTTTACCAATGCCATACTGCAGAGGTAGCAAACACAACTGCAGCGAGTTCCTAAAAAAAAGCGCTAAGAACTATAAAAGCTTTTGGAAAATACTTTGATCAAATTTGATTTCTAATTCTCTTGTTGATCGCTGTTCAGCGGGTTGGTTAATGTACACCTGACTAAAATCGGACAACTTGTATTTTTAACACAAAAAAAACAACGTTAAATTTTAATGTTGTTAAGTTTTTAAATTATAAAATACATTTGAATAAATTATTTAAAATCCAATTTAAGTGCTAAATATACAATATTCAATATTCAAAAATACACAATATTCACTTTTTTTAAAGTGTTTTATGGTTTGTTTTCATATAAGATTAGTCTTTTTAACTTTATTACTTCACTGATGGTGTAATTAATTAATACCATCTTGTGTTTTATCATTTCGAGAAGAATCTTCTGTATGTTTTTCTTAAAGATATTCATTAATTAAATAACTAACACTTTTTTGAAACATGTTTTATTGATATTGATAGTGGTTAAAAATACGCTTTGCCTAAAATATATATCCAAATTAAATACCTGGAAAATGTATGGATTGCTAAAACATAAATGCAAATATTTTTCACACGCTTTAACAATTAATTCTTTCTAATTGTTTTATTCAACGATTTATTAATATAATAAAGTCAAGAAATTCTTTCCCTTCAATATTAATTTGAAATAAACCGTTAATCTTCCGAAGCTTTTGGTACTATACGCTTACGTTTGTTTTAATTCTGTTCAATTACTGTGTTGTTATTTAATTCATCCTCGGTTAACGATCACTTTCCCATGTTCTACAAAATAGTTCGGACCGCTGAAGGGCAGTTTGTCTCGTCAGGGGATTAGTACATGACCTAGTCTTGGAGATCAGAACATATCTTGCTTAGTGATTTAACCTTAATCCAAACATGCAGTGGAAACCGAGAACGTTGCGATTTATATATCTGTAGTCATCTGAACACCCATTAAATAACATTCACAGAACTATGCCATGTAATTGCGTACTTGTGACGATAGTCTTTTGATTTTATTTAGAGCCAATCTTTACAATTTATATTTTAAAAAAATAATGGTTTTAATTCACGGCACATTTTGTCGCAAAAAATATTAATGTATTTCTAAAACTTTGTAGTGTCAAGCATTACAACTTGATAATAGTGATCTTGATGTAGTAATTGCAGCGTTTTGCCTACAAACACAAAAACCAATATGAATAAATGCAAACAAATTTTAGTTGTCATTCAAAATTGATCATAATCATATTTTTTTTGTATAAAATGCAGAATGGAAAGTCATGTGAAAAAAAACTTTATATTGTTTTTTTCTAACATAATCCTATCCACTTATTATATGTACTGTTTTGTAACTGGTTAGAGAGGAGTAAAATTAAACTTTATTTTTTTCGTTTGTTAATTTCTTGTGCACAGTTAATGTTGAATTTGTTTCGTTAAATACTGTGACTTTTTAAAAGTATCTTTATGTCTGCCAGTCTCCAATTATTATAATATGAAAGTGTTAAAATTAACTGTCATCATAAAATAAATAAACTTTTTTAAACTATTACAATAATACAATTTTATATCGCGACACAATGAAGTACACGAACGACACTTATGAGTCAATTTATTTCCGCGAAGAATATTTTTAGATATAATAACATAATAAATAGTTAATTCAATTCAAGTCTCACCCGTCAATGGTTTGTATTTCAAATATACATTTAAAAAATCGACGGTATTGATAAATATGAAAGTGGTTAATAAAATTAATTGGTTCAACCCAAATTCCGTATATTATCTTCCATCCACGATAATATTATTTATGTCCACTGCTTTGTGTAAAAACAATAGACCGATAAACCGATGACTGTATTGAACAAATTCGGATTATTTTAATGCTTTGTTCACGCTACACACCCAATAATAATTGATAAATTCTGTATAAGGAAATGAAATATTATTCATTTTTTGTTCTAAAAAAGTATCAAGGATTAAAATTAATGCTTATGAGCCAAATATTTTGAAATATACAATTACATGAGATCAGCTTGAGACGAATTAACTAAAGATACAACCAAGTCTAAGATCTCAAATTTGAAGCTAAAAAAATCTAAATTTTACATTTTCTTTACCAGGACCTGAATCTAAGCCTGCCTTATTGAAAGTTCAAACTAACAATACCAACGAGTAAAATATTATATATGTGTTTTTCTTTAAACAATCAAATGAAACGACTAAAAAGGATTGCCTATTTAAAATTGTAACCCTCTTTAAGGGCGTTCACTGTCAATAATTGGTTGAAAGGCATTATATTAAGAAAATATAATATACATTTGTACTAATTATTATTTTTATTTATTAAGATCAAGACCGGTTTCGCTCATAACGAGCACTATCAACTGATAAGGTAATAAAATGTTACAGTTTTATTTTGATTTGTATAAATAGCACTGTAAAATTTTATTGTCTTTATAATTAAGAACGTTAAATAATACTCCGGGAATATGTATTCTTAAGGCATAAACAAAATCGAATACTTTCAATAGTTAAACCATAATATAAATACTTATGTAATTTGATCATATTGCTTAAAAACTTATGTAAGACACATTAGAATATATAAAAAAAGAAGTTATTTTATTATTCGTAAAGAAAATCACGAATAATAGATATTCTTTAGTAATCAGTTATTCTGGATTAATTACAACTCGATGATATATGACTCGATTATATTGAAGATTATTTATATCTTCCTCTCTTTTATCGGAATTCAATTTGCTTTCATACAATGAAATCGCTTTTATTAATGGGCTACAGACAAATAATTTTAGTTACTTTGCAAGGTTTGTATTAAATAGAATGTTTTTCTATTGTGTTTGAAGTCTATACAAAAGTTAACGAAAGAGGTCAACTGAGTTATTGTTTTTAGAACCAAAGAAAACAAAAATGTTTTCATATATTGTTGCATTTTGAAAAAGAGTATTTAAACACTATTATTCATTACTTTTTAAGTAAAAATAAGTTCAGGTTAAGAATACTTACAGATTTTTTAACAAATCAAGTTTACTAAGCTAGTGCAGATCAATGTCACCAGAAAGAAAATTTGAGGTTTTTGTAAGCAATCATTTAAAAAGATACGTTTGTTGAAATTGACTTTACAAAAAAAAATCAAATTCGAATGACAAAATGCTCTTTGTTATATGTGTGTATACTCTATTTCTATTTTCTTTAAAAGCATCATTCAACTGACGCTTTTTTATGCTTACATAACTTAATTCATTGTTTTGATTTACCCGTAACAGAAAGAAGAAATACCCAAAAACTAATACAGTAACTGTTTTTATGTTATAATTTAAATCATATCACGATTGTATTCATATCAAATCACTAACATTTAAATGGTAATTGGGAGGTTGTGAGAAGGTTTTCTTTTATGAAAATGTAATTTTCTAAATAATGTTACGACAACAACCGTGTAACCTCGACCCTTAACTGAATTTCCCATTCGAAAAAGATAAGAGAATAAAATTGACGCTACGCGCTATTGTACTCTCAATGTACGGCGAAAACCAAAACAAATTCGCACGGCTGGCTCCTTTTCATATTATTATCTGCTATCTTAGTAGGAAGTATAAAGCAGACATAATATAAAGAAAACTACACTAAGGTTAAATTGTTATTGGCCGTAAACTGGAATAGTAAAATTATACTATTGCTACAAAAATAAATATGATTATTAATGTTTATGTTTTATGTAATATTTGTTTTATGTAATATTGGTATTTTTTTAACAAATATATTCATTGAATGAGTATTTAAAAAAAATCAATCCTGAATTTTATTTTTTTGTTTTTGCTTTCGCGTTATGTTTACATGGACAAGATGAAAGAACAGTAAATTTTCATTAAATATATGACACCCAGAAAAAAAGTAGGAAGAATAAAGTAAAGAATGTAATATTTAATGTACGTAATTAATTAGAATAAAGTATGGTATTTTAATAAATATGTTGTATGTACGAAAGAAAAAAAATATCAAATAATGCATTTGAAAATTGATTGACTAATTCGTTTTAAACGTGTCTTACAAATGGGTATTAAAATATTGAAAATACAACATATTAAAAAAATATTCCTTCTGAAGGGAACCGTGTTAATAAGATAAAAGTATGTTTGTGCAATAATGACACAGCTTTGTATTTATTGCACAAAACGAGAATACCGATAAGATATTCATGATAAAACAATTTTAAATAACAAATTGGCAGTAAGTGCCGTTACCTGTACCTAAATAATTGTAAGTACTCTTTTTAATTCATTCAGGCCGTCTCGTATCCAATCACTTAACTTTATTTCTTTAAATAATGTGGTCTGGAATAACAAGTACTTTAGTTAAATCTAGAAACCTGTTTCTAATATTACAACAAACAGTTAAGCATAATACTAATGGAACTGGAACATAATAATTAAAAACACAATATATTTTATTTAATGGGTATTTTGATATATCTGTAAATGAATTTATAACATGTAAGCAGAAAGATAACATTCATCTGATTTTTTATGGTTTCTATATATAAAAGAAGCACTTGATTCTTTTAGTAAAACTTTATTTTCCACATAAAATGAAACTAGAATCAAAGAAAATACGAATATAAAAATATGAACATTTTACATCATTACTTATTGAGCGAAAAAATAAATAAATTATGCGCAAGAGGTGTAAATAAAGAAAGTATTCAGAAAAATGTCTCAGCAATAAAATTACAAAAATATTCATTTTGAAAAAATAGGAAAATATTTTAAATTCAAAAAAAATCTATTCAAATTGGATGGTAACCGATTTTGGAAAACCCAGCGAAAAAGAAAATTATGTATTCTCAAATTTCATTTTGTACATCGAGAAGGATACCGAAATTTCAACTATTGCTGTATTGACGACATAAAGGGTGTTTTATAGCACGAGTAACCGAAAACAATATAAGCAGTTGCGATAATTTTCTTATTTTGCATTATATTTGTGAGTGTTCTAAGAAGATATAAAATAACTGTCAGAAACTGTTGGCTTAGTTACCAAAACCCTACAATAAAGTATAAATAAATATCTTACACTATACGATTGTATTATATAAAGCAATTTTACTGAATTGGCTTCTTTTTTTAGTTAGTTATTTTAAAATATATTGAAAAACTGATTGTAAGAAATAAACGTCAGCGACATCTTTTAATAGAAAAACATAGTTTTTCTGAAATCTATATCAAAGAACTTTTAATTTAAGATTTCGACTGAAGGTACTTGGTGGAATTTCAATATTAAATTTGAATCGTTCAAATTATAATAAAGTTAAAATACATTACTTAAATAAATCCGGGATTTATAGATTGCAATGCTCTTGTTGTAAAAAAGAATATATCGGCAAAACAGAAAAGACACTGAGCACCAAATTATCAGAACATATTGCAGCCTTTAGATTGAAAGAAGACACGTCTACTTTTGCTGATCACTTAATTTCGGAAGGACTCGTGTTCAATCAGGAACAAGGGATAAAAATGTTACACCCAAATACGGACAGTCATAAGCTTTTTTCCAGGAAATTTTGGAAATAAACAGAGCACAATTGCATAGCCTTCCGATTTTAAATGAAATATTAAACATGCCGGGGTCTCCACTTCTATACCCTATATAAATATATTCATAAAACCTTCGCTGACAAACAAATAAATATAATTCTTAAAACTACTTGCTACTCAAATCTGTGGGCATTCCCATGAGCATATCATTTCGCCAGCAATGGCTTTAAGCTCAATGATACATTTGTTTCTTATATAAACACGAAACATTCATTTACTAAGCGTCAGTTCAAGTTCATACGTGCACTTGAACGCTTGAAGATGCTGAAAGGCGAAACCCGGGTCGTTAGTGACAAAATCTGTGAGAATGTACATAGTTTGAACGATTCAAATTTTATATCAAAGAACGATATTTTTAAAATATATATTGTGAATATGTTATTACACCGCATGATATATTTCTTACTATCACTCAAAGAAAATCACGTGATCCCTGTCTTACGTACATCATTCAATATACAAATATATACATTGGTGCCTTTCCACAAATGGATTAGCTTAGAAATAAATACTGCAATTTTACCACCAGTCTTTGATAAAAGTCCAATCGAAGAACAATTAATTTTATTTTCAAAATATAAAAATTTACTTCCAATTTTTTGTATACTATAATATTTAATAATTGACACTCCATATTTTCTTTTTTTAAGGACATTGGATGTTAAACTTCCCGCATCCCTGTATTGAAAACTAATGCAACTTTTAGTGACTCCACTTTTACGACGATTTTTTATTTATGTAATAAAATACAAAGAGAATAGTTGATGTAGTTAACAGCAAATTAAAAATATTAAGGCATGGCTTTTATTTTTATATACATAAATAAAACAGTTCATATTTTTTCAAAGTAAAGTTACTAAACGATTAAAACGAAAAACATAATATTAGCACCTTTTTTTTAATTATTATAAGTTAAAAATATTTTTTTTAAGTAGGCACAGTGAATTGGAAAAAATCGTACTGTTTGTAAATACATAATATATATTATACATAATACTTGGTTTAATATTCTTAAATTCCAATTTTCCGACCCTTATAGGCAGCCACCGCAGAAGCCGTCAATTTTTTCTCATAAGAGAAAATTTTGTTATCGTTCTTGCATATTTAAAGCCTCAGGCTTCTTTTCTCTTCCCATGATACAGTCTTGCTTTAAATAACAGTCACCATAAATTTTGAATAATCAAGAAATTTGCTAAATATTACAAAATCTTTCATATTCAACTTATCATTGTGTGATACAATAATGTTTTCGAATAACGATTTTCAGATAGTATTATTTAAAACAAAATTTCGTGAAATAAAACTACTGTTCGTGCCAAATGAAACACACCTGTGTGAACTTCTTCAAAGAAAAAATAAAATGGATTATCATTATTTTTTCATATTTTTAAATGAAAATACGGATCGAATAATAAATTTAAATATGGGGTAATTTTGGGTTAATTGCTCTTATTTAAAGTGGACTATTCAGCAACTGAAATTTTTAAATTTGAAATCACTAATAATTAAAATAAACAATAAGTAAAAATGAAAATGTGCTAGTCAACAGTAGGGCATCCAATCCCGGGATCCCGTTCAATTTTCTGATCCCGAAATTCCGGGATTGAGATGGCCGCGATCCCGGGATTTCGGGATTGAGAAATTTTGAGCAAATTCTCGAAATTTACACGAAATTGGTAAATTGAAGACTTCAAATTCCTCGGTGAGCTAAAAAAAAAAAAAACGAGTTTTCGTGAGATTCTGGGAAAAAGTATACCAATTCGGAGATTTCAAATTCTTCGGTGAGCTAAAAAAAAAAAAAAACGAGTTTCTGTGAGATTCCGGGAAAAAGTATAGCAAATTGAGGATTTCAAATTCCTCGGTGAGAAAATCTCAATCCCGGGATTCAAAATAAATCAATCCCGAAATCCCGGGATTGGATACCCTAGTCAACAGTAGGTTTAATAAAAAAAACTCAACCCAATAAAAATACATATATCCCATAATCGCATAACAGAATGTGACAAATGATTGGATTTTTATTTTAAATACTGTGAACAATCTTTTGAATGATTTTTCGTAACCCCATCATAGTAATTATTTTTTTTACCGTCGTATAGTCTATCAAACTGACAGGTTTGATTAAAAAAACTGTGCTTATGGCAATCTTACTGATTTTTAAAATATTAATATTTCACTTACTTTGCATCATCAAAATGAATTATTAGTAATTCATCACATTTTTGTTATAATAATACTGCATAATTTGACTGTTATTAATTATCTCAACAAAAACTCTGAACGTTTATTAGCTTATATAACTGCTTAGTTTTGAGCACTTAATAAATTATGGTTAAGAAGACCTAATACGATAAACTTGACTGAAAACAGAATATGATTATAATGGTCCAAACGGTTAAGAGAATGGAGTTGAAGGCGTAATTTAATATGGTGTGGAAAACTGACGTAAGACAGAGAAATATTTTTAAGACGGAAATGTAAGACGGGTGGCAGCAGTACAGACCAAAATTATAGTAATTATAATACTTTTACGTGAATGCTTATTTAAAAAATATATTACATTTATTTAAAGAGAAACAACGAAAATAACAAACCGCACCAACGAATAAAACAACAATTATGTGTATCGATTTTATCTATTTGATAACCTCAAAATAATTTATCGATTTTGTGAGTGCGCCAAACGAATAAAAGTAATGCTGTCGAAAATAAATAAACACTACTAAATAATCAATTGTGGTTACCGTAGCCGCGCTTTCGCGTATCGGCAAATTTTCATCGAGAAGATGATATGCAAAATTTGATGAAGGAATCCGTCTAAAATTATTTTGTTTGCGCATTTTAGATTAATGATACCGAAATAATAATGAAATTGTATACAATGTACTAACCAGGATATTAAAAATCTTGAAATAGCTTGCATTTTTATGTCCTTTGTGGTAAAGCCACGAATTTCTTTGACCTATCTATGATGTATTATATTTAGTAAATTTATTATTTTTTATGGAATGTTGTTATTTCGAAATGAAAATATTTTCATTGAAGATATTCCATAGTTATTTGTGTATTTTTTTTGAACCAACTAAAAGGGTCAACAATGAAAATCTAAATTAATTTTAAGCAATTCCTCATTCCAAACCTTTCTTTAAATATTGTTTTTTTTTTATTTAAGTTTTTGAAATTATATTATACATTTGTTGAAAAGCAAAAAGTACCTAAATGTCATTTTTTGAAATAGTGATTCACAGTAAAAATTGAAATTGATAAGATTTCAACTATAACTTTTACACAGTACGTCTTGATGCAAACGATCAGCTTTTCACCACTAATCGCAATTTTTAACAAATATTACTTGCACTCCACGAATCATTAAAAAAATCATTTGGAGGCAATTTGAGCGAGATAAATATGTTAGATTACATATAAGGTTACACTATTTGCAATTGTTTTTAATGTTTGTTCTGTTTCGAAAATCAGTGAAAACTCTAGTATCATTTAGTATTTAATGACAGCTTTCATAATAATGTATTCAGTATTTATTATTTAAAGTGTAAGTGAGCGTGGAAGAACTACACTGTCAACATTTTTGAAATACATCTTAAATTTGAATGGTCAATTGAAATGTCTGTTAAATGCCGACAACTGTTAACACTACTTGTTAAATCATCATACATAACGCAGCGTAGCTTGGGTTCTTTTTCTTCACTACCAATGTTGAAATACAATAAAAAATATAAATTAGTTATTTCAAGGTTTTTAAAAAGCAGCACCGATATATTAAAACTGTATAAAAATGTATAAAAACAATAGTGCTTTAAATATTTAAAATTTTAAAGCAGTTATGCAATATGAAACATTTTAAATAAAACACAAAGGTTCATAAGACCACCTGATACAGCTTGGTAATCATTCTTTTACAAATAAAGGCTTTCGTATTAGTATTAAATATTATGTAAGATGACCAGAATCAAAATAAAATTTCATCGAAAAAAAAATGCTCAAAAATAATATTGATCGTTACAAAAAATTTTGACACGAATGTTACACTCGGCTGTACTAAATTCGGTACCAGTGTACATAATGTCAGTCGTATTGAAATTACTTAACAAAAAAGAAAAATATTCAAAACATATATAATTTATACAAATTCTGTTTGATTTTGATAAAAAGTATAATTACTGTGGCTGCATTTTACGGTGTTTTATTCTAGAGAGTGAAAACTAATTTATATACCATCCATTTTAATATAATTAAATAATGCGTTGAGATTTATAAAGTAAAAAAAGTATTTTTCGGAAGTTATTATGAAATGGTAACGTTGATCAGTAGAATAAAATATTGTTCTGTTCAAAAGCAAGATTTAAAGAATTTGCAGTAAAGATTGCAATTTTAAATTAAGCTACATAAGTCAGAAGGTTTTCGCAAAACAGCAAACATGTAGTAAGTACGTGCAGAGATGCATACTAAAAATAATTCGAGGGGATGCGAAAAATAACGGTTAAGTGCAAACGTAGACAAGGGTCGAAGAAGTCTTTGCAAAGGTCAAAAGGTAAGAGCAGAATTAAACAGGTCACGGCAGGTATATTCTAGAAAACATGTCGACAGAGTAAAGGATAACTATTGTGTGATATTACCACAGATTTATATGACATGTCACTTCTTATTTTTATCAGATGTCGTACAATTTTGCTCGTGTTGTAAAGTTAGCTTTGTGATTTTTTCTTCAACAGTTTTGTGATTTATATGAATAATTTGTTAATATATACATTTAGTGCATGCAAAACCTTTTTCCTCTAGTGTACCACATAACCGTTGCGTTGCGTTGCGCGTAGCGTTGGTCTCTTAAAGTGTTATAAATTGACATGTTCGTATGACGAATTAAAAATCGGTTATCTATATAAATGTATGTTTTAAATATGTATATAAAAATAAACATAAAGTATTTGGTAGGTAAAAATGATCATTATTAATTTAATAAAAACTCTTTTGTGCATATTTCACATTTTCTTAACATGATCAGACTAATTTTGTTAATTTTAAATTAATGTAAAAAACGTTGTAAGAGTGTTTTATTTTTTCAATGAAATGCCTTTCCACGATATTTTATTGAAAGTGAACTCCTCAAAAGTGAAGAAAACTTTGTATACATTTTTAAAAATATATCACGACTTTCTTGACAAGAAAATAAATAAAAAAACTGCAAAAAAATGTTCTATTTAAATAATAAAATACGTTTTAAAACTTTATTTGTCATTGATATTGACAGGAACTAGGAATTCGATGTCAATACGATGGAATTTTGTAATTTTGCTTGTCGGTTCTCGGGACATTTATTTCCGAACATTACAAGCAAAATTTGTGTTGAGAACTGAAATACACTTGCTATCCTATAAAATAACATCACCCATGCTAATTACAATATGAATTCTACTGTCTATGTATGGCTGATTGACAAAGAATGTTGCGAAGAGAAATATTTTTTGATTAAATGTTTTAGTGCAATAAATATAAATCTTTATGCTATGATGTCATATTTTATTTAAAATAACTTCTTAAATATCTATTAACGAGATGAACTGGTTTTTAATTACCAACAGTGTTTATGGTAGAAAGAAAATTCGTAACAGAAAATCATGTAGCACAAGGTAATTAATCTTACAAATTAAATATTTGATCATAACTTCTTAGTAAAGAGAATTAATCTTCTGCAGTGTTGGCTTACACATGGCGTCTCCATACATATAAATGGAGTATAAGTTCAGAAATTCTGAAGGGTCAAAATTCATCAATCATCTATCGAAACGTGTTGTAGACAAGGTTTTGGCGTGAAAGCCTTCAAAAACCTTTAAATTCATTCGATTTCCCAAGAGAACAGAATTTGACAGAATGATGAGCTTATATCGGAATAAAAAAAGATATTTCAATTTTAGTGAGTCGTCATTTTAATATGATATTTTTCCCCATCCTTAATCTTTTTGAGTATGATTAAATCACATATTAAAATAATAAAAATATTGATATAATCATAAAAAATGTTATTGCCGAATTTGTCTATCGTGATCAGCTTCGTTGGTTTCGCTCAATGTGTCGTAAGGCTCGAATTCCTGTACGGAAAATTTTGTTAGTTGATTTCTCTAGAAATGTATGGATTTTTGTTCGAATGTATTAATGTTTGTGACGTTGAAAATGCATGTAAAATAGTCAAGTATGATTATTAATAACACATAATGAATGGTTCCGTCAAAATTGTCGTCGATTTTGTTAAATTTGGCATTAAAATCAAAAAAATATTTTAATTTGTAAACATTTAATGTTTGGGTTCATTACTAAAAATTAAATTAACAGAGAGTAGGTTTAATTTTTTGACATCAAGTGTAGAATAAAACTTGACTTACTGAATGACAACAGTTATAGATATAATACCACTGCGTGATAGAGAAATACACGAAAATAATAGAAAGTTAAATAATATAAATATAAAGTTCATTAAAATAAGCTTATCCTGTATTTGTAAATGCAAAGGTGTATCCACTATTATTCATAGAGAGTAGCATGGATAGAAGGATAAGGCTAGAACAAGACTGTTGGCAAACTAATCGCTCTCGATACAACCCGTTATTAGATTATCGGAAAAGGTCGAGAGGAATTTATAGACATAACAAAAACCCATGCCTGCGAACAGAAATCTATCGAAAAAATGCTGTTCGTCCTGGGACTTGAACCCGTGAATCCGGCACAAAAGCCCACAACGTTAACCGCAGCACCATAGGACCCAACATTAATTAATATTGTTAGTTATCACATTCATACCCAAGTCACTTAATTTAAAAAATATATATATGAAAGATATTTCGATAAAATAAAAATGATTTTATATAACGTACAAGCACCAACAAATTATATAAATAAAGCTTACTTTTTATAACACATTATTTACTTTATTATAAATAGTGCTCGTTAAGTGACAGCTTTTGAAAAAGCTATAACCCATGTTCTAAAACTGTTTTATCGGTTAACATCTAAGTTCTGTTTATGTATTCCAGTTCATAGCCATTAAAATGTCTACGGGTAAATACGGTATTTATTATGTCTGATGCATATTATATAAACTTTATCATTCGAAGTATATTCTACTATTGTCTTTACCACTGAAAAATAATCTAAGACGTTTGCAGAAGATTGCTTTGTGATGTATAAAAGTATACAAAATTAATATATGTTAATTACAATCATGGCAATACGATTTCTTCAGAACAGGTACGTGTCGTAATTATTGTGTCAAGTTATTTCTTGAAATATAATTGATTGGGTTAAATAAACCAAGTTCGACAATAATTTTTCTTCATAATTTAACTATTAATAAAAAAAATGATAGCTGTTTTAGCAACACGCCATAGACATCGAATTAAAAGTATAAAATACTTACTCTGATTGTTTTTACTATACTATAGCGAAATTCTCCCATATAAAAAATTCCCCAATCAATTGATTATTTATGAATTTGAATTTTTTATATATAATTTGGAAATTATTAAGATACGGATCAATAACTTTGAGGAGTTCACTTCAAACTCAATGTGCACAAAAGATATTATCATTTTTTTAACAACTTTACAAAGTTAGTTTTACGTAAAAAGTTTTTGCCTTTATACTGCGGCTATCAAACTTGGTCCCAAAGTTGACTTAAGAAGTTAAAGATGCAATCCATAAAAAAATCTTCAGTGATAACAAACCATTATCTTATTTAGCTATCTCGGGTACAGCAGAACGATTGCTTGGTGTGTTATTCCGCATCTGGTTCCTAAACAAACTAAGAATTATTTGCGCTTGTTCCTATACAAACAAAGTCAAAAAGCCGTTATTAACTAACCGCATAGTCTATGCATACGTCATAAATGGCATATATATGTTTATTTATGTAAATACCAAACAACAATAAAGCATATACGTGAAGAAAACTTTTTTAATTATTAAAATGACCTTCACCTGTTGTTTGTCTGAAACATTTTTCCATCACAAAATTAAAAAAAAATAACTTGAATGAATCATATTTGTCATATATACAGTAACATTATTTACGAATCTCTGTTCACTTTCAACTTTTATAACTTTTCGTGAATCAGTTGAAAATACTCTGGACGATTTACACCGGACTTGACCCTATTTAATAAATGTGAAATTAATACAAAAGAGTGTTTTATTTTTTTGAATATAATGCCTTTCCAACAAGCATTGACAGTGAACATCTAAGTGACTTTAACTTAATGACTTAGTAAAAAATATTACTTTATATTGCCGTGAGGTCAATCTCATGTTTTTTGGTTGTCGTATTCACAGACCTAAATTCTTGTACAGGCGTATTTATAATTTGTTTTTTCAATCAATGTATGAATTTCTTCACGAAAAAGCCAATTTTTATGATGTTTAATTCCCTCTTCCCCGTTCAATTTTCAAAATCAGGCGCTAGTAAGTTGAATATTTCATGTCATGACTAGCCTCATTTTTCTTTTCATACTCTTTCTAAAACAAAAAACTTGAAGAAAAGATTTCTTGTGGAACTAATGTTCTTCAACATATAGTGTCTCTACATATTTTTATTAAAAGTTCATAATAAACACTACATTAGGAGCAGGAATGCTTAAAATATGTGAACTACCAGCGTGACAATAGAGTTTTTATATTGATTTCTTATAAAAATTCACACTAAAAAATATGTTTAATCTTCGCGAAACAATAATTCAGAAGCTATTATAATTATCATGTTAAATTTTATTTTTGATTTTTAATTTACAAAAACAATATTTATTATTTTTAAACCATTTATTTGAAATTCGTTACGTGAAAAATACTTCATAATCATTCAATAACACTAATTTGATAATTTCCTGGAACGTGTGATTGTTTGAACGAATGAATATAATTGAATTGAAAAAAATAACAAAAATATTGTAGGTGTATCGATAAAACAGAAATAAAGTGCCACTCAAAATCTTGGAATCAACACAATTAAAACTAAATCAATACCAGTGTCTAAATATAGGTCCAAAACCAATCAAAATTTTTTAGAGGTAAGAGATTAGTTAGATCAAGGTTAAAATAATACTCAGTTTTTAATTTCTTACGTTTTTCGTATTGACTGTTGAATTAATATATAAATTGTCTACCGAAGAAAAATGTTAACATTTTTAAAATATCGTTTACTATTCGGAAATAAATGAGCTTTGCAGTTTTCCGGGACGATTTATAGTCACATTGGTGGTATGTTATATTGTTCCGTCTTGTAAGAAACACATATTAATCAAGCCCAAAACATCTAATTCTGATGTCAAACAGTTATCAATATTATGTTAAGATAACGTTCTCCATTAACAGTTATCGTAACGCCACGTCTATCTTAAAAAAAGTAAGAGCCAATGATTTCTCCACACATAGCCAGACCATACTATCACGATTAATGGAAGCAAAGGTGACTGATGAATTGTTCGAGAATTTTCTGTTGCCTAAAACCAACTATTTTGTTTGTTAACGTTGAGATTTTTTCATAAAAATCTCAAGAGTTATTAAGCTGTTCAATCTTATTGGAAGAAGCTCTATGGTCAATTATTGAATTTGAAATGGAAACTTATTCAAATTTTTGAGCACAGTGTCGAATTGAGATTGATGGATTGCTTAAAATACTTCCTTGGACAGCATCAATATTGTCAGCTGATATAATTTTATAATCGTTACTTTCAATGCTTTCTTTTACTTCATTAATAGATCGTTCAGTTATTGTTAAAATAATTGTGTAAAATGTTAATTGTGTTAATAATTGTAATTGTTTAATATATTCGGAGTATAAATGAAGACTAGCCATGGTTGGAGTAACATAAAAATAACGTGATACAAACATGGTTTAATATTGTACTGCGTTTACTTTCTTCATCGGAGATGCTCGTGACTGTATGAAAAGAACCACAATAAATTGAATGTCGCTTGTAAATAAAAATCTTATTCAGGATCGTTCGTTGTGTGTGGTATGAATTTAAAATAAAATTCGTAGAACTATTTTCCATGAAACCGATCGCTTTAATATCATTCGGTCGAAGGAATTTTAGAGCTTTAAGATAATATGTATTTTTATGTGTATGCAGTTTACAGAAAAGCTTTCAAAGTAACATAAAATTTTTGCAACGAAACTGCGATGTGGGAATAAAATTTCGACACTTAAGCTAAACGAAAAATTGGATTGTTGAGCGATTAAATTTTATTGTTGACCATGTATTTTAATATTATTGTATAAATACTTTAATCTTGTTAAATATATATGTATATTTCAACAAAATATTTTCAAACCCTACTAAGTACATACATATATTTTCAACATATTTTTTTGTTGAGATTTCACATATATTTTAAATGACTTAACTGTTAACTGTTAATTATTAGTAGTGATTAAATTAAGAAAGTAAAACACATAGTCTTACAAATTTCACATTTTTCAATTATAATCAGGACCGATTTCACTCACCATAAGCTCCATTAGTTGATAATGCCTTTAATAATCAAAACCAGTATTAATCGTTGTTAAAAATGTACAGTTAAAATTAGTTAGTATTAATATGAAAAACAAAAAAAAATCTCCCGTTTGAATCAATTTGCTTAAATTTTCGTTTTGTCGTTACAATATTTTACTTCTATAAAATGACAGATATAGGAAGGTGTGATGAAGAAACAAATTAATAGTCAAAATTATCGACACTCTTTATCTATAATCGCGTATGTGACACTTATCTGATTATACTTATTTTCCATTTTATTGTCTATGCACTTAGTTCTATGGGTATGCATCGAAAAACATTGGGGAAAATATTCTCCTAAAGTAACTTCATCGTTTTTTGTCAAGTATAAACACGCAACAACTTAGGTTCTCTTGAACTTTTGAGACGCTCACTTGTAAAATTGTATTTTTGCAGATCTAGATTCATACTTAGGTAGTGTCGATATATTGTGTAAATTATATGATTCAAAATAGATACCACATACTTTTACATCATCATGCACATGAGCAGTATGTGACTTTTCATACTTTATTTTTTTAAACGTTGTGAATTTTACTTACACTAAACAATGTCCTTATCCAATAGATGAATACATACAGACTGCTTACAATAAATATACATCGGCTATTTTAAAAGTGCTTTGGTTTGGATTGGCAAAGATACTACAAGGAACTTTATATTGTAAATGTAGCTAAAAAAACTTGAGCTTTACTGCTATGTCAGCAATTTCAATCTATTTTTATTGCATGAGCTACTCAGACTGTTTGATTTCATTGCATCAAGTAGATTTACAAAGGTCAAGCACTATAATATCATTCAAAAGAAACGTATTGTATCGAAACGTGAATCTAATACTTACTTTCTTTCTTGCTTCATTACTTAAGCAAACTTTGCGATAGTAAGTCTGAAGATGCCTCTGAAAGAGGCAGAACACGTGTCACAGTTAGTAACACAATACGTGGAATAATCAAAGTTAATTTAAATTTTCTATTAAAATGAACTTCCGCAAAGTTACCGCCGAAACCATTGAAAGTATTAATACTTACTTATTTTAAAATTTAAAACGCTTCACTAAAAACTTGTTAGCAATTTAAAGTACAGTATGTAACCTGACCAAACAATGAGTCACAACATAATTCAAAACAAATCCATGATAGGACATTGCGCTTGTGTTCATAGCTAAAACAAGGCAAGAGTAATTTTTTTATAGTCCAATAAAAGTATTCATTAAATGGCTTAAAAAATTGTCAGTTTTTATATGTGAATACTTTTTCTACTATTGTATTGTGTATTTTTAAGGTTTCGTTCTTAATAGACTATTTTATATTCAGTAAAAATATAATTTATAAAGCTTAATATAATTAAAAGTTTTTTTTTCATCTTAATACAATAATAACATTATAACGTTAAAGTAAAATATAATGAACTATATACTCAAAAACAAACTTGTAAAATCCAGTTTTATATACAACTATTGGCAATCGTGGGATTTTACTCCTTTAATTTTTTACTATTTATCGCATAAATGTCGTAAATATAGCCTACTTTATTCTGAAAACGGAAATCTCTCTATATATTATTTAAGGTTTTAGCCATTTGATTTGAAAGTAAAGTGTTAATAATTAATTTCATTTGTGATTATGCATACCTATCATTTGCATTGTTTTAAAGAATACAAAATATGAAAACACAGGGCTTGAGTAATTTTTGAAATATTTCATGAACATTTAGAAGAAAATTATTGATTTTGCGATATTTTGTCAATCTAAATAATCGGTTAAAGCAATACTGATATTTGTAAAAGCACTGAGCATTTTTGTTTTATTTGTATAAGAAATACTTTAAAATTTAGTCAAAGATCGCTAAACAAAATAATATACGTTGACGTTATGACTATGAGGAGAACATTGAACATAATTATTAGTATCACAAAAAATCTTTGGAAAATAATCAAATAAATCACATAATTAGCCCGTGTATCGTGTTAATGCCGTGTTAACGTTAAATGTCGGGTACGTAGTCGAGGGGTCAAGGTCGTACGTGTTGATTGCGGTGCTTATGGGCTAAAATCTCAGAACGGGCAGATTCGTTTTTCACGCAATGTCTGAGATGTCTGAAAATGATAATTTGAGCGATTAACTTACTTCTTTTCCTGTTGCAGACCCGTTATTCTACCAAAAAAAGACATTGAGCAACTGAGTAACAATATTTTTTCGTAGAAATTGGACTCTTTTATATAAACTACATCATGAATTTATATGTTCCTTGCTGGGATCAGTTTTGGTTAAAAATGTTAAATATTGACAATAACTTAAATTTGAAAATTATGACTGTGGCAAAAGATAAGACTGATTTTCATAATTATTTCATATGAAATTTTTCTTCTTAAAATATATCAGGGATATATTTTAAGGGATATCAGGGATATATAAAATATGTAGGATAATGAATCATTAAACTGAAGAAAATATATACTCTAAAAATAAATTATAAGTATGTATCAAACTCACTTTTGTTCTTTTTATATGTATTCAAATCCGTTCACATCAAAAACAAAAACCTAAGCAAACGATACCAAATTCGAATTTATGTGATTGTAGAACATATTTTTAAATCAGAGTAGTATATCCGGATGCAATTTGCTTTCGATATTCCCGCCATATGTCCTTCAACGCTTTATTTCAGCGTTTGACATTTCCAATTTGATTTATAGTTCAAAGCCATAAAATTTCCCTGCACTATGGTACTGTAAATTTGAACTGGAGTTTGAGTAAGGGCAATAAAATTTAGTATCAATTGAATTTATAAGCCAATCAATAAATTATTTGACGTTTAGTTGTTCGTGCGAGTGATAAAGTCATTAACCAAAAATATCATAGTTAATTAAGCACACGTCGGCAAAATTTTACAATTCAATTTCTCAAAAACAAATCCGTTATCAGCAACATTATTGATATCAATCATGTTGACCGCCGCTTATTAACTTTTTGATGAATTATAATTCATTGCATGTAATTTTATACAGCTCAAAAAAGCTCTCAGCTAAATTTTTGTTCTAACGACGTGTGAACTATGAATCGGTCTTACGACTAACTGGCAAATGGATTATGGATCGACTTACGAATTGTTTTTTTTATAAATTTTCATTACTCTTACTCATATAAATAATAATATTAATTTATATTTCTTAAGTCATATATTATTGTTGTGAGGTAAAATAATCATGATCATTACATGCAATTTCGAAATTATAATAGAACAAAAAAGAATTTTATGTTTTTTAAATTTTTTCCAACAAAAAAAAAATAATATAATTCTTAAAATTATTCACCATTAAAATTTGTAGGCATTCCCATATATAAATACGATACGTTCATTTACTAAGCGTCAGTTCAAGTTTATCCGCGCGCGTGAACGCCTGAAGATGCCGAAAGGCGAAACCCGGGTAGTTAGTGACAAAACTTGTGTAAATGTATATAATTTGAACTATAAAAATGTATGCCTTTTCAATAAGACTGTCGTAGTTTATGGACTTACTAATGTTATGCATTAGATATTATGTGCAATAACATATATAGTAGAAAACGAAAAAAAATAGTAATTGTAATGTATCATGGTAACCAAAGATTAATTTGTTTTTAAAATGTTGCTTATAATGTTTGTGTTTAATATCCACGTACATTATGATGAATATGAACAATAAACTATTATGAGTGAAAAAAATGTAGCAAAGTGTTGTATTTTAAATAATTTAGATTTAAATATGCATGATTGATTCACTTGTTAATCAGATATAATTCAGACTAGAGCGAGCGTACATACATATATCATTTTACTACTAGAGAGTTACCTTCCTCTTTTACAAATGAACTTTGCGCTATTGACGTAGATTGTTTTAGATATCTTACAAATTCATGCTGGTCGTTTGCTGAAACTATAATTATGATTTTTTTTAAATAAAAATCAATTTGATTGTAGGACCTTTTTCATTCCGTTAATAGCTTGATTGGTTGTCAATTGATACCACGCTTTGTAGTAAGTAGCCTTTAATAATATTCGTTCTGTCAGCTTAACATAAAAATACATTATTATTATAAAAAAGCGAAAGTTTCTTTAAACTGTCGTTTAAGCTTAATATTTCCCGCTCTTTTAATAAAACTTATGCCAGCCAAGATGAAAGTATTGTGATTCTAAATAATCTATTTTCAAGCTTCCACGATTCCACATTATTATTTCTTTTTTTAGAACGCCTATTAATAAATTTACATACAAATATTTATCAGAGAATGCTTTTTTTAATGAAAAACAAGCTAAAAATGACAATGAAACAAATTTACACTGTTTTTCAATTTAAGAAAATAATTTAATTTTTTTGCTAATCAAAAAAACGGCATAGACTCAAGAAAATTCATGTCAATAAATCTTCTAAAAGTACTTAAATTAATAGTCTTTCCTAAAAGCTTTAAGAATCCACCTACAGTTTCAGATACTTAATTCTAAAACTAATAAATTAATGGGGTAAAAGCATATACTAAGTAAAGCAGTTAATCTTTAGGGGATTTCAGTAAAAAAAATCCTCGGCTAAAACCTAATAATGTAAAATTTACAGTAATTATTATATATAATCCGTTTTTGGTATTTTTGAAATAAGTTTATGAAAGATTTAACTTATTATTTATCTAACAAAGATTAAACCGACTCTCGTAAGGTATAATACTTTAAAATATTTGTTGTCTTAAAAACTTAAACATGCAAATGTATTATAACACGTTGCCATGAAATTTTGTTTTTTATGATAAAAAATTACATGTACACATTGTTGCAATGCAATCCTGGAATACAAATAAATATTTAAAACTAACACGTCATGAAAAATATTAAAGAAGTAAATATTATAATTATTTCAATAAAACCAATGTGTATTTTTTTATTTTTTGAAATCATGTTTGGCAATCGAAGTATTTCAAACAAATTAAACTTTCATCGCTTACATCATTGTTTGTTTTATCTCATAAAAATAAATTGATATGTGAAACACACAACATTAAACATGTTGGCAAATAAAATACACAATCCAGTTCCACTGTAGTATCTTTTCCTACAGTTTATTTTAAAAGTTCAATAAATACATGACTTCATGAATATTTTTATGAAAATATCATTAAAGTCAATATTTTCGATAGGATTACAGTTAAAATAGTTTTATTTTAACATACAATATTGGCATGCATAAATTATTTTAAAATTTTGATATTTAATCGATTCATATCTAATTAGATATCATAAACATTCAAGTAACGATATTTCAGAATCTTGTTGATCAATCATAACAAATTAAAATAATACATTTTTTAACTAATAATGGTGATATTTTCATATCTTACTTTTCCATTCACTTCTCAACTGATAATTATAATGAGTAGAGGTTTTTTTTTTATCTTAAGTTTCCTTTTTTTTACATTGCCAATCGTTATTCCATACTATGTTTTAATAGTATGATCGAACTTTATTTTTGAATTCGAAAACCAGACATTTGAACTCGGTAACACGTTTTCAAATACTAGAAAATCAAAATAATTCATTTTTTGATTTAATTAAAAACAATAATTATTTGACTCAAAACAACATTGGTTACGAATAAAATAAGATAAAAGATTAAATAGTGTAGTATTCGTTATACTTAAATAAATGCGCTGAAAGTAATTTTTAAGTTTATTTGAAAATATTTTTTCTGTGAATTTTGACTAGGACTTGTGTAAAAATATCGAATGAAGTCTCAAAATTTGTTTATACTGGCTGAACTACTCTTTTTTGTAAAACTTCTAATACTGGCTTACACTGAGTTTTAGGAAATTTTCGTCATTCGAATCTGGTATTTCCAAAAGTCTGTTTTCGTTAACCCTATCAATATGGTTAAATGATCAAAAAACAACTTGTTTCTTATAAATTAAGCCGTAAACGCCAGGAATGATTTTTTTTATCAAGAAAACATTGTAACAATTTTAATCAAATAAGGATAGGCTTATGAATATTTGATTTGCTATACATTGCAATAATCAAGTACAATGTATTTTAGTTTACATTTAGTCAAACGGTTGCATGGCTTCTTGCAGATTGATTTTGACGAAGTAATTGATTTTTGTATTGTGTTAAGAAAATAATATAAATTTAGTTATTATTTTTCTGGGGTATATAAATTTTATGGAAAGGATAGAAAATGTTTTCGTGATGATCGTTACCAGATTTTGACACATTTAATAAACATTGTTACTGAAATTATGTAGATTTCCAGATGACAAGAATGTTCAATTATTTTTTTCACTGTATTTTTTTCTATTGCTTTTATATCATATACAAGAAAAGGTAGCATTGATTATTATTGAGTTTTTTACAGAGCGAAAGTAGGAATGAAACAAAGTGTGAAATTTTCCGTCAGCACGGGGCGTAAGTTATCGCCCCGTCCGAACGAATCCTAAGGGTGGAAAATTATTATGAACAAGTATTAAATTAAGTAGAGTGTTTGTTTTATGGCTATTATAAGGAAGTAACGGGCATCGGAGATTGGGGGAGGAACAAGAAATGTTTTTCATATTAAACATTGAAAGGTATCTCACTCGGCTTGTTTTTGAAAACCAAATTTTATAAAATAATTACAATTAAAAGTCTTTCTTGTTTTTTAAGAAAGATTTTAAATAAATCAATACATTTATTTTTTAATATTGATTTATAAAATTTATTAATAATTTCCGTATGTAACTGTCAGTGGGTAATTATTCAACTTGGCTAAGAAATTTTAATCACTTAATGCAGCGATTTCCAACCTGGGAGGCACGCCTCCCTGGGGAGGCGTGGACTATTGCAAAGGGAGGCGCGAACAGTCTAAAATATTTATTTACCATTTAAAATTTGTCTTTATTACTATGTGAAATAAAGGATGGGGAGGCGCGAAGATATTTTTTTCTTCGAAGAGAGGCGCAATAACATAAAGGTTGGAAACCACTGACTTAATGAATTGAAGTTTTATCTTTGATGCACTTGTATTATATAAACGTCATATAAATTCAATATGCCAATGAGTTCATTAATTTATTCCTCATATCCTTGGCTTAGAACATTTATGGTATAATACTATTTTTACTTATTAAGTTGGCTTACTCTTGCAATCAATATTATCTAAAAAACAAGTTGTGAAAAACTTCATTCTTCAATACATATTGAAAAATACTGAGAATTTAAAAATATGTAAAAACAACAAAACAAAATTACTTGACCAGCGCCATAAAATAATTAGGGCTTAATGTATCTACCACAAATGTGTGGTTAAATTAAGGTTCAGCTAAAATTTTCTAAGTTTCCAAATTCTTTTTACGTAAAAGAGTGAATAACGTAAACTGATCGTTTTTAGACTTCATCTTACGTGAGGAAAGTTTATGAAAACGCAATTTTACAAAAACAACCATATATATCAAAGACGCGACAGTATTAATATGTATTAAAAAAGACACGTTCATTTTAAATTTCATCATTTTTGCATCTGACATGATAAATAACAAACAGTGCTTTGTGCGAAAATATCAAACCAACTAATCGCATGGTTGAAGCTTAGCTCCGCTTCGTACCACGCGCCGCGTACTATTTGTCACGTAGCCTACTCCAGCGACGGAGACCGTTTGCTATGTTTGTGAAGTACCGCGTTGCGTCGCGTTTACTTCGTATTCGCTCACGTAGGACAAGTGTTTTCGATTATTTGAATAAAAGCCATCAATTTCAAGCTCTTCATATTGATTATGTAATTGTATTTATAATATTTCACTTTAAGTATAAGAATATTGAATCACAAATTAACACATTGATATTGTTGTGGGTACAAACATCAAATAAAATAGGCGTCCATACATTTGAATAAAAAACTTATACTTGTTAAGAAATTACTTCCAAAAATATATCATTTAATAAAATAAAAGTATATAAACATTACCATTTATATCACTCGTCTACGAGATTTTATGATTTAATATCTATGTATATAAAGCAAACGTAAAGTATTACACCACATATATCTCGAGAATGGCTGCATAGATTTTAATGATTTTTGATTTATTAATTTTTTCTCCGTTTAGAATAGCAGAATAAGCATTAAGCGTAAAAATATCACGGAAAAGAAATTATGAATAAAATTAATATTGCCATACATTTTTTTATTGAAATTTGAACCTCTTCAAATGGAACGCGGACACATGACGTTGTATGCTGTTTCGGGTGAATCCACTTGGTGGCGTTGATAACATTATACTTTGACAGTTGACTACTAGCTATGTATACATGCGCGGCGATTTTGAGTTTTCATCGATTTTCATTAAGTTTTAAATCCGATAAATCATTCTGTGACGTCACTGCACGTGTCTTCAAACGAAAAATCCGGTCGCTGATGAACTGCATTGCTTAGCATCGCGTCTTTGGGGATACTTGATGCTGGATGTATTCGATTGATTGGCAAAAACGGAGCTTGCCGTTTGAACGAACGTTGCTCTACTCTGAGATGCAGGGTTGTAGAGTCGGAGTCGAGGAGTCGCGGTAGCCGGAGTCGGAGTCATGAAAAATGAGCGGCTCGATTTGCTTTGGTAAAAATATATTTAATTATGTGTATTCAAACAAAATAGTTCAAAGTGTTGACATTGCATGCTTGGCTGACTAAAGATAATCTGATGGTATTACATATATATATATATATGCTAAAATGATATTGTCGATTTCCTCGGAGTCGGAGTCAGAGTCGTTAATTATTTTTAATTTGGAGTCGACTTTTTTTTTACACGATTGCACAGCCCTGCTAAGATGGCACGTTATAATACTTGGAACGCTTCATCGAAAAAAATTCAACGTCGAAAGCAAGGCAATGCGGTTCCTGATCATCCGGATGTGCGTTCTACTGATGCTCTTGGTCGCATTAACCCAGTTCATCTGAAGAATGACGAATGCTTCTACTTGCGGTTGTTGCTGGTGAATGTTCGTAAGCCGACATCATTTTAATCACTTCGAACTGTCAATGGCGTAGTATGCCCAACATTTTGTGCTGCATGTCAATATCTCAATTTGCTTGAAAATGCTACTCATTGGGACATGACAATCGCTGAAGCAATTGTTTCTGAATCTCCAAGTCAGATACGCACATTATTTGCTATAATTATTTCGACATGCTTCCCATCGAATCCATATGTTACTTTATGTGCGGCAGTTTTTTAGTCAATGTAGGAATTCCAACACCAGATCGTAAAATGAACGACGCTTTCAATTGAGAATTGGAACGTGAACGTGAATACGATCGAGATGCATTGATCAGTTTGAACGAATGTACCACTGTTGAACCCTCAACAGAAGAAAATGTACGATACGTTAATGAAGGCAATTGATGACGGAAATGGTGGTTTATTTTTCCTCGATGCACCCGGTAGAGCTGGAAAGACATTCCTTATGTCATTAATTATGGCCATTGTTCGTGCGAGATATAAAATTTCTGTAGCAGTTTCTTCTTCTGAAATAGCGGCCACGTAGGTAGAAGGATTTTGAACGGCTTATTCAGCGTTGAAATTGCCGTTAAACCTCCAAACCACTGAAAAACTGACATGCAAGATTGCGAAACGCTCAGCAATGGCCAATTTTTTGGTAGCAAATACAATCATCACCTGGGATGAATGGACAATGGAGCACAATAGAAGCACTGAATCAAACTATGAAAGATCTGTGCAATGACTTAGGATGTTTTGGAGGAGCAATGATTCTACTATCTGACAATTTCCGCCAAACACTACCAGTCATTACAAGATCGACCGCTGCCGATGAAATAAACGTTTTCCTCAAATCATCGACTCTGTGGTGCTATCTAAAGAAACTTCAGCTGACGACAAACATGCGAGTTGCATTGCTAAACGATTCATCTGCCGAAGATTTGTCCAAGCAATTGCTGACTATCGTCGGTGACGGCCGTGTTCCTGTTGACGAATCGAACGGATTGATTTCGTTTTCGCCAAATTTTCGCAATTTCGTCTTAACAAAGGACGGCTTCATCAACACAATGTTTCCGAACATCTTATCACAAAAATCACAATTTTTTGAGTGGTAGAGCAATTCTTGCGGCAAAAAACAAAAACGTGAATCATTTAAACTTCACAATTCAAAATCAAATCGCTGGTCCACTGCATTCTTTCAAATCTATCGACCGTGTAACAAACGAAGACAAAGCAACCAACTAACCAACTGATTTTTAAACTCATTGAATCTGCCTGGCTTTCCACCGCACAATTTACAACTAAAAGTTGGCTCTGTAGTCATCATGTTGCAAGTTATCAAGTTAACACAACACTTATTGATTATGAGGCGGTACGAAGTTCTTCGGGTCAGCTAGTAAGTTGTACATATCCAATATGTATGTTAAAAATAAAATAATATAAAAACTTTATCTATTTTATAAAGCTCTCCAACATTGTATCAACATTATTTGATTAAAATATTTCATAGATCTTTATTGGAAAGAATTCAGAAATCCTTGACAATAGCTACTCTCAAATATACTACAAAAGAGAACATTCATCCTTATCGCTACTCGATAATAATAAAATAAACCAGGAGAACATTTATCACTCTCGCAGAATAGTTTCTAGAATACAATGACCACTCACAACCCTTTTGTCACATATTTTGTAGGGTGAGAAAATGCAAGGATTATACGCTCTACGACGACTGTCAACGATATTTAGGTCGCGCTTCTCGATAATAGAATAGTATATGATTATATTTTTTCTCACTTCTGCAAAATGTTTTTACTAACCCATTCTTAGCTCATAGCATATTCAGTTTTCATGGTTGATGAGATTGAAGTTTAAAACTACAGCCGTCTGTTTATTTTGATATTAAAAATGATATTTTGTTCAAAAGCTTTTATTAAATATGATCATTAATATAAATGTAAACCAGACGTTAGAATTATAAAAACAATACTTAAACGTAGTGTTATGCAACTGTTTTTCGTAACAATTTAAAAATAAAAAAATTAAACAGCTCATTAGTTTTATTCAAAAACAAACTATAAAATAATATTATTTCAATTGAATGTGACCTTACCTAATCATTATAACGATCAATATTAAAAAAAACGAATCGATCTACTACTTTTTAAAATATGACTGTCTTGGCTTTATTTTGGCCAAAATGAAAATCAATTAAATGTTTTTTTTTTAATTTGCATGTGTTAACTGCAATAGAAACTTTGTTTTATAAATATTATTGAAAAAGTTATGTAGGCATTTTTCAACATTGAAAATGACAATTACAATACTACATTTTTTTCCAAAAACTATTTAAAAAAGAAAAAATAAATAACGATATTATCGATCTATACGCTCAATATTTTCAAAAACGGAACAATTTAATACTCACAGATTTGTTAAAAAAACCGATTGAAAAAAGTGTGGATTTGCTGACATTACGCAATGATTAGTAAGTGTTTTATCAATACATAACATATATTTCACTTAATACCGTGTGAGTTATTGTATGTCAAGAAAAAAACAGTCACTTTAATATAAAAATATTTAATATAACTTTACAAAGGGAGTATTTTTTGAAAACATTAGAATGAACTCGCAAAAAAAATCATTTTGAAATAATTTCTCTGATAAAATAATAAGTCTAACTGTAAAAACTATTGTTTCACAATTCCAAAAACGAATTAAAGCAATGCATGAACGTGATAAATTTGGAATTAAATTCATCATTTTAACTATCGCATAGAAATAATCGAAGCTTTTGGTTTGAATAACGACCTTTGATATTATTTGATATGGCTATTGCTTATGCATCAGCTAAATGTGTTTTTATGATTTTCTCAAAAGATAGGAAACGTGGTTTACAACTAATATCTTTATAGCTAATAATTTATGTCGATTTTCAATAAATTTGTTTAAAATTCACTGTTGTAATTCTTGCAGAAATCAATTAAATATATAATTTCGCACGACTGCAAACTTTAAAGATTTAGAATTGTCATGTTAATCATATACCGTTGCTCCTTTCATACAACAATACCAGATGAGTTTTATATTAATATGCAATGACTGTATCTTGTTTTTTTTTTTTAATTTTATTGTATCTTTCACCCATGTATAGAAATTAGATACTTTGAAAACTTCCTATGCGTAGCATTTCGTAGACAGTCGCTATTTTTCTATAAAGTAAATATTGATTTTAATTCTTAACTAAAAAATAGTATGCTTCTCAAAAAGCAAAGCACGTGTCACAATTTTTTATACGACCAGTGAAATAAAAAAGTTATAAAATTGAATAATATATTAAAAATAAATTTCAACAAGTTTTCTTCTTTGAAATCTTATTGTCAACATCGTGAAACGCAACCAAATACGTCAAAAGTATTACATATAAATCTTAACCATACGATAATATGCGTTTAACATATACAACAATATATCTTTCAACAGCACACAATAAATATAAAACTTATTAGCACAAAGCGATGGTTCTCTTATTTAAAAATCGATTATTTTTTTGGTAAAGCAAAACTTACATGAAATGTATTTTAAGTTCTCATCCACATACTTGAATGTTGAACCTATGTGAAGTTTTTCACCGTTTGATGGCAATTTTAATTTATTTTCAAGTCGGTATGTAAGTTTGTATACCACGTTCTTGCGCGTGTTATAGCCAAAGACCTTATAGTATTAAGATTTACTTGTAGTATTATTTATTTACTTCAAATTGAGTCTTTTAATTAGGATAATAATTGAGAAAAAAAAACACTTAACGAACACTGACTGTGATTGCTACTTGAATAAATTTGTTTTTTATTTAAATATTATCAGATATCTTCTATAACGGGGTTTCAAGTTTGAGTTTACTTTATTGTTTACTTGTTAATAAAAAAAATCAAAATTACAGTACATGATATTACAGCTGACGCCAATTCGCCATGAACTTGACAGAATGTTAATGAGACAAAAAATAAAACTACATAATACAATAAAATCAATAAATAAAAAAGAAAAACTTAACAAACAGTTCACGAACACTATCACCAAAAATGTCCAGTTCTCTAGGCCAGTGCTTCCCATCCCGCGGGCCGCGGAATTTCTTAAGGGGGCCGCTGGATTGGATTGGATAGAAATTGGATTCTGGGGGAAAAGTATAGCAAATCGAGGATTTCAATTTCGTCGGTGAGCTAAAAAAAACGAGTTTCTGTGACAATCTGAGGAAAAAGTATACCAAATCACAGATTTCAAATTCCTCGGTGAGCTAAAAAAAAAGCGAGTTACGAAGACAATTGAGGAGGGCTGCGGATTTTTTTTTTAGACTTAGGGGGCCGAGGAACGAAAAAGGTTGGGAAGCACTGCTCTAGGCAATGAGTTGATCAGTCAAACGGCCCTTGGAAATGGCGGCTCATACGTCCTAAGCGAGGAACATTTTTTTAGAAATAAAAGCCTTTGGTCATAGTTTCGCCCACGTAAGAATAAATTGGGAGCATGTAAATTAATAGTCATGATAATTTCAGGATTATTAACTCGGCCCCGAAGAAGAAGAGAAAAATGCTTTAAGCTTGAAAAAGATCTTCGAGTTTCAAGAGAGTGAAACGATAACATTCCTAAAAGAAATTTGGTGGGGTAGTATTTCTTTAAGGAATTATCAAAGGGGAAGAATTTAATTTTTTTGAAATAATAATATCTTAGAAATTTCTTATGGACTCTCTCTATTTGCAGCTTGTATGAACTTTCATATAGGCTCCAAATGATTGATTTGTATTCAAGCGTACTTAAGACCATCGAAACATAAAGCGTGCGAAACACAGTTGGGTTACTTTAACTTCGTCAATTCTTAATTCACTTTTAAGAGTGGCGCAAAGGCGAGTTTTCCACATGCCGTTATAATATATTCTTTATTAAAAGGTGTGTTGGCCATTATCACCATTCTGGTCTTTTTATCGAATAATATATGTAATAACGACATGTTTAAAAATAAGCATAGATGTTTAAGTGTAAGGTAAAAATATATATTGGGTAATCAGCAGACACGTCAAACGAGAAAAAAAACCAAATTATCGTTTCAATTATCAAAATAATGATGTCAAAGTTTAAGTGTAAGGTAAACACTGCTCTGCTAGTCTTGTATCGTTTCCATTATTTACGCAATATAAAATATTACATGTTATTTCAGTAGCAAAAATCGTAGTGTAATAATTTTATTTGAGTTATTTATTATTGACAGGGATGTCGTGTAACTGTATATCACGTGATGCGTTACAGGCAGTATGTCATAATATAAAAAAGTTAATATTTCAACACAAAAATATTCACTGTGAGAGTAATACAATAAATATTTTTGTTTATTTTGTTCGAAGAAACGTCTCAAAAATGAAACACGAGAAAAAGTATTCATTTGATAATAAATATAAAGATTTCGAGGTATGAGTACTAACAAAAGTATCATGACAACCTATAAATTGTAGAAGTATTATCATCATATTTAATATTTTATTTTAAGTATTGTAATAGGGTTGCACCTTTTTTTGAAACATTCATATTTCGATGACGAACATGATATTGGTTTAGTATTAAAACACAGATATTTTGACCGCACATAATAGCTAAGTTGTCAATTCTTTGATTTTTTTAAAGTCACAAAAATTGAAAAGACATCACGTAAGCCCAAAACCTTAAAGAATATATTGAAGAAATCTTAATTTAATATTGACGTTCCTAGAACATATACCCAGAACAATTTGATTTCTTGGACTATGATGTATAAGCGATATGACCGTGTAAGTAGGTAAACATCTTATTGATATTAAACACCTTGACATAAAAACAACATAAATGTTCACCTTTTTTCAATTTTATTTTATTGCATTAATCGATTCCCTGTCTATAATTCCGTACATTAGTGCAATAAAAAATATAAATAAATCTCACAGCGTTAAAATCAGCTCTCAAAAATATGCCGTTTTTTATATCTTGTATATCAATCACCAGACGACGAAAGTGTTCATTATAATTCGCTGTCAAATTATCTTTGGTTAAAATAAAAAATAACAAATATTATTTTTTTTTCTCACAATTGTTTTAAAAATATGTGTAACTGTAATTAATTTGATTCATGTAAATCTTTTTAATTAAAATAAAGCTCTTTCATGACTTCACTCACATTTTCAAATTTAACAACCAAGATATCAACGTTATACCAACTCCAGAAAATAAATAGTTTTTGGACATGTTGCTGTTGTTATGCTTCTATTTTTTTCTATTCATAAGATTCAAGCCATATTCTAAAATAAACATTGAGAAAATCTTAGCTTAGACTTACAAATGGAAAAAAAGTTTTTTCTAATAATAACATCAATTCACAGAAAAAAAAATTGTAAGAATATAAAAAAATTCGACTTCTACTTGTAATACACTATTTTCCACTGTCGAATTTGTCAAATAAAAGATTTACAACATTAGAGCTTTGTGATTTTATTGTGCTTAATTTGTGTGGTGACATCTGCTTTATAAAAATATGTATGCAATTACTGATTTATTTGACTTAATGTATATTGAATTTTAATATCATGTTAATATTATTGTGTATATTGTGATTTATTTAAAATTTGTTTAGCAAGTAGATTTAGTAACATTATACCAGATCATCATATTTTTTTCGTAAATATAAGTAAAGGTTTGTTAGTTAACTTTTCCGGTTCTAAGCTCAAGAAATGCGACCCCAATACCAACATTTTCTTAAATATCTATTTTAATATGGGTGATACAATGTTTATAATTAGGGTATTCTTATATCATAGTTTTTTGGACCTTTTGTAGTTTATATAAATACGTGATAACGCGATAACGCTATAAGGCGATAAGCGCCCGCGATAACGATCGTTCGTAAGATAGCTGCGCTACACTCGTCAGTTGTAAATTCATATGTGTGCTGGTATGACGTCTTTTTTACGCACAACTTAAAATATGATTATTTATTAAAAAAACATGGATTTTTATAAAAAAAAAATGAATGATGCAGAGATATTTTAACGCCTTTATACATTTTTTTTTGAAATTCATAAGAATAAGGCCAATAAAGAGGAAACCACTGGGGTCACAAAAGATCCCCATCGGCAGAAAAGTATTTGTCTAGTCTCCGAGCCGCGAGAGTTAAAATAGTTCGAATAATCGTGTCAAACAATATGTTCTAGTATAAATCTGATGAGTGGATAAGTGATAACTCAGAAGGTTTATGTCATTTGCACACACTTTATTTTTATTACGTGCTCTGAATTTGAAATAATATCTTAAATGAAATATTTAATCAAAATATTATAAATAGTTTCTGTGATAATAGTCATTATTTAATCATTTTCGATATGATATAAAAAAAATGATTAATGTTATATATGACAACACAAATTTTTTAAATATACTGAAGATCTTTAAGAAAAAAAGAATTTGACTAACTAATACTTAAATCTGTGTCAACGTTTTAAGCAAACCTAAATAGCAGTGCTGGATCTCTAGTTGAGTGGTCAATGTTGTTGTCTAAGGTTGTGGTGTACACGGGTATGAATTCCAGTTGGAACACTTACATAAATAAAATTTTCAATCGATTGGAGGTATGAATGCATGAAATTATTGAAATCAGTTTCAACCATCCGCATATAACAAGCAGTCATAACAAAGCTACGTCTGTTAAGAGTTTATATACCCTACATGTTTCATATTGAAAGCGTCCATTAATTGAATACAAAAAAAGGTTTCAAAAATCTAATTACAAAAAAACTTTTCACAATACTTACTGTTAATGAAAAAGTATCAATCTGTTTATCAATGAAACTTTTACCCAGATTGTTAGAAGTTATCCCAGCACCTCTGCCGAAATCAAAACTTTCGACGGAAATTGAGTATTTTGACTGTTAAAATATTTTTTCATTTAACGGATGTACACAAAAAACGCCACCGTACTCAAGATCGAACTTGAAATTAATTCTCTAAACGGATTTTTTTATACTCAGATAAATATTAGCTCTTTCCTATAAAAAGTTTATAGTCTGCCCTTGGATAATATCAAGCAAAAAAATAATTATTCTTTTCTTTATTCAAAACTTATGTTACTTACATACTTGGATAAATATGGTTTAAGTTTAACTTCTTTAAGCAAAAGAACATTAATTGAATGGTGTTTATTTTCGTTATTTTATCAATGGGCTTAAGGAAAGATCTTAAGTCGGGTAGTTTAAGAGTAAAATGTGTTTTTTTATCCACGTGAATCGTATCAACTCGCGGTGTAAAAAAACCGAGTTGGAGTGTAAAGTCAATCGGTCAAACTTTTTCTTGAAACGTAAATAAATTAATAAGTCAATTCAATATTTACAAAGTAAAAAGAGCTGATGGCTTATCGTTCAACAGACTTCTGGCAGATTTTTTTTTACTATAAAAATATATGGTAGTAAATCAGGAAGAATTCAGATTTTAAATTTGATTTTTTTTACAAGTTAAAGTGAATCCCGAAATCCCGGTATTGGTATTAAGACGACCCCAAGATTATTGAATCGTTAAATTGTTCGCGATCTCGTGATTGGATGTCCTAGTTAGCTGTAATAACACATTTCTTAGAATTTACTTTCAAGTATATTTATATTATTTTAAGTTTATTATCTTCTGTCATAGCTAAAACGTGTGCCTTGTCATACAACTCCCGTAGTAATAAATTATAAGAATAAAAGCTTAGTGATGGTGATGGTTTTTTTTCGTAAAACAGCGCATTACAGCGAATAAAACACATTGACCTGTTTTAAGCAGTCTCCGTGGAAATTTCTTTTATTTTAAGCAAAAGGAGAAAATATCTCAAGACAAAGAGAGACTTTGTATTCTTTTGTGACGCGATAGCGTCAGTAATAAAACCAGTGGTTCTTAAGCGAAAAAATGCAACAAAAAAATAAGCAAACGTTTCACAAACAGCTTTGTTGCATTGCCGAAAGAGAAAGAATTATTAAACAGACATGACTTTTCTGCATGCTTAAATAAGTGTTTATAAAATATCAGTTATAAAACATACTAGTTTTTTTTGTCACTTCAAAAAAAGCTCGAATTCAATAATAGTCTACAATAAAAATCAGATTCTTTAAATATTTGGAATATAATGACTGGCCACACAAAAAGCAAAAATTCATTTTCAACTATTGATATTAAATAACATTACCAAATAGCTTTCGATAGAAACAGTTTTCAATTTTCTCGTGTTGAACATTTATTTTGAAATAAACGTTATGGCAAGCATTTAAAGTGACTAAATTTAACATTCATAGAAAATCCTTCAAATAAAATTAGGGAAAAACATTTATTTCATTGTTGGTACTTACGATACAAATGTATTACATTCAAATATCTTTCTTGCATTATAATTATTATACAACCAATTAACTTGGATAAAATAGCCTTTATCAACGCATGGTGGTATAACTCACTTTAAACAGATTTATGATCGATAAAACAAAGAAAACATGCATCGACTGTTGTTATTTGGCTAATCGGTAATCGTCAAGCAATCGTCAAGAAAAATAATAAAAAAAAGACCAGTGTTTTAAATGTATTATTATTGTTAACTTTCAACTAGGTTGATTTGATAACAATGCTAAAAAAACTTTTTTCTTTTAAATATAGGTAACTACGTATGAATATTCATAGTAAATAATGATACTCACTACAAAATTTTATTGAAATATCGATATTTGATAGCCAAAAATGTCTTACGGCAAAAAAAGAAAAAAATAATATGTGTAGTTAGGATCATACTTTTGAATTAACGAGACTGATTTTTTACAAATCGAAAGAAATTCACTTATAGAACGTATTTTTGATAACTTTATTTTGATCTATTCTTCTTCAAAATCGGTTTTGTTTCTCCAAAATGAAGCAAGTTTTAAAACAAACCAATATGTTTTAGTGTAATAATCAAAATTCTGGAACCATTTTTCTTTACCATTATATAAAACTAACATATATCACCTCTTCAAAGGGAAACTCCAATTGGTTTCATACGATAAAGATAAAATAAAAATTTGATAAATTAATAGTCTAATCATTTTTTTACGCTTTGATTGAAAATATTAATCTTACTAGTTATTGTACAAAAAGTGATTCATTTGCTTTTTCGAACAGGCATTCATTTTAGACATAGGGTTGCCAGGTGCCACACTTGAAATATTAATGTTTAAATTTCTTTATTAATCTGATATACATAATAAAAATTTATTTTATCGGGAAAGCTGATTTATTATTTTTGACTTTGTAATTAATTAGACAAAAATAAAATTTCCCACTCGTAAACTTTAACGCGGCGCATACGTTATTACCAATAGAAATTTCATTTCCTATTGTATATTTAGAAGCGTGAAGTAGTAATAAAGATACAGAATTATAACACACAAAGCAAAGAAAAAAGAGAGCTCCTGGTTTTTATTTGATCTGGCTACGTGTACAATATATTAAATCACTGTTTTCAAATCTTAAGGGAAGTGTCTAAGAGTAAAGTTCAGGAAGAAAGTTTATTCTTCAAATGACGCCTGCTGCCAACTACCATTTGAGGTTTTAATACCATCATTAAAAATGCTGTTTTTTTTTTCTTTTGAAATGAATACCCGAATTAACATCTCAAACAAACTTTTTCTCCCATCTCAATTATCGAACTTTTAAATACGGAAAAAGCTTCTGCAAAAGCTTCTAGTATTTTCCAATCGATGGCACTGCGTAGATTTTTAATTATTTCTTCTCTCTTTAGTCATCACTTCAATCACTGGCGTACACTTATTTTGTGAATGACACCGGCAATTGTCACAAGATTTCAATTACTACTACTTTCAAATTGAAATAAAACGATAAAAATATAGCTTAAAATTGAAAGTATTGGTCAACATTATAATATAATGTCAGTACTAGTGGTCAAATCGATCATGAGGAATGGCTTAAGCAACAGCTTTTTAGATAAATTTATAGTAACGAATGACCTGAGTAATGGTAAATTAAAGATATAAGTGCCCTGTTTTAAAATAGGCCAGTAGTATTGTGTTTTCAACTTCAGACCACTTTATTTTGATACAAAACTTTCTAGACTATATTTTCGATTCTATTTAAGTTTTTAAATATTTTAGACTTCATTACTATTAGCAATAAAATATTGTACTCATATTCGGGTGTGACTTTTACATCATTGAGTGAGCAAGTTAAAGGAGTTAATTGAGTGCATTTAGCAGTATAGCTCACCGTGTGCATTGTCAATATGATGTGATACAAAGTTGCAATAACAGACTAATGTGTCAATATCAGTATGCAAAAGTTGATGGTAAACATAAAAAAAATATCTGATTGAGATCTCAATTGCAAAATATAAGATCGACTCTTTTGTTAACTTTATTTTTTCATATTAAATACTATTATAATTTTAAAAAATCCATATTAAAGCATACAAAGCTTATATTTATAAATATTTTGATTTCAATTTTCATTATATCAAAATATTACCTTATGGGGAGTTTACTTGTAGTTTAGCCAATCGTCATCGGATCTTTGTGCAAATAAGTCTGGGATTAGAAAACCTTTTTCTTAGAAAAGCCGGAATACTGCAGTTTTAAAGAGCTTTTGAAAAACCTGCTGAAATATTGACATCTCTGATTATTTTATTCTAGTATTGCATTATGTAGAAATATCACTTCAAATATGTTTATTATCATTTTAAGTGGAGTTCCATAACACACATATAATATGAAAAAATACCTTATAGTGATGTTTGTTTGACAATGTTAATAATGCGAAATTATAATAATAAAAAAATAAGTGAATACGATAAAATAGATTATTTTCGTGTACTGATATAAAATTAAAAAAAGTTATTTCATTATAGGTATCAGGATAACATTTGTGTAGTTTCTACTACGTTACTGAAATTTCAATGCCTTTCTTTACAAATACGAAGTATCCCAATGTGAATTTAAATAATGAATTGTAGAGTTGCAAAGTTTTGTCGAATAAGAAAAAACTTTAGAGGACAAAAGAAAATTTTGAAACGTATGTGAAAATAGCTTAACGATGAGCGGTGACTCACAGCCAGAGATTTTGTAACATGTTTATATGCCTACTTTAAATACGATAAAACCCATTGAGTATGATTTATAATTCCATGAAAAGATTAGTTGCGTAAATTGGTGCCACATATTATAACAAAAACATTGTGTATTTGCCTCTTTAATGTACAATTTCACCTAAAGTAGAATTATTTTATGATGCCTATAAACACTATTTATTTATATATAATTAATAGTAAAGAGAGTGTCAAAATATTTATAATGACTATATTAACCAACAAAATATACGTGCAAAGACTTCTGTATGTAACAATAGCTTAATAAACCAAAACTTCAACTGTGATGGAACACATCAATTAATGACCGAAACCTGATCTTTCGTGTTTTTAGTAGTCCGCTCAAATCCATGGATCAACGAAGAAGACTTATATGATAACGATTGCATTTATTACTCAGACCACGAATGAGATATGAAGAAAAATAGTCATTAAAATTTTATTTTGTTTATGAAATCGCTAACAGATGAAAATTTTCCAAAACTAACCAAATCTCATAACCCTTTAAATATTTTTCTTATCATAGAATGACTGTTTTTGTATTGTTAGACAAAAAAGAAAAATTCTTAGATATAAGTTATGCTTTTATTCAAATTCAATAAAATAAAGATTATTGCTATTTGAAGTGTTTGTAAAACAGACTAAGTTTTTAGTGGTCAAAATGACAAAAAAACTTTTTAAGGGATTAAATGTATAGTAGCGTATCAAAAATATATTAAATTGAAAAAGATTGTATGTAAGCCAGCGTTACTGGAAAATAATCGATTCCCAGTCCAAGGATTAGGGATGACATTTTCGTACAAGGAAATTCTTTAACAAGAATTGTTTTGATGGCAAAAAGATTCATCAATCACCTTTGTTGTGAGAAGCTCTAAAGCTCTCTGGGTATTATTATTATTATTATGAGAATGGCATTAATGGAAGCAATTTATCAACTTTGAATGTGTGCAAAGTAAAGAGATGATAATAATAATGTATTGTTTCTACAAAAATGGTACATAATTTTAATGTCCCTGTTTATCATAAGTTGTACTGAACATATGTGTGAAACCATTGGCAAGAAAATTATATACAATAAATAATGTTTATGAATACTCTTCAATTGATTTTGAATAACATTTCAACATTACCAATTCTCATTTGAATGGTGTCAAATAGAGCGTTGATGCGAAGCTCGTAACAGTGAAGCAAGGATATTTTGCTCCACCGCTAAGGGATGTCGGAGCATGGAAATTTTGTAGTGGCATAACTGCTTTGAATAGTTTTTTTATAAATTTAAAACTACATTGTAAAATAATATGAATGATTATCCTAAAATACTAATTTCACTATATTACAAAATACATATTTTTAAAACTGAAATCATGCTAAACTTAAAAATATAAACAGATTAAACATCAGTTTAGCCAAATATTTCATTACTATTATTATTATATCCATGCCCACTCTCAATATAGAGCATATGGTTTCCTAATGGATGTATCTAAACATACGTTTTTAAAAGAGAACTATTTGTTACTCATTCGCTCAACCTCTCTTTTTCCTCCTGAGACCCGACACGGAAGTCAACAGCACTAGCTGATGCACCATAGGACCAGACAAGTATTATTATATTTACATTGAATTTAATTGATTAAAAAAAATACAAATCTTTTTGATTCACTAATTTTCTGTTATTTATATTATTAAGATACTCTTTCAAATAAAAACTAGCCATTGCATTAAAACCGTTTGATATCACTGGGAAAAAATTGCTGTCTAAGAGTTTTCCTGAAGCAAAATAAATTAAACCTGATTCATAGTGTGTGTTCATGTGCAGTAAAAGAGGAGTTCTACTAACTTATCGTTATTTTTCATGCACTTTATTGAATTATCAATAGCAGAACTTCAATATTTTTAGGTTATCATTGAAATAATCCACAATAAACAAAAACCGTTTTAAAAAATGTTAGGAATTTATAAAATTTTCGATTGACTGAAAATATTTATGGTTTCTCTAAAAAAAGCTTTTTAAAAGTTTTTCAGCCTCTAAATCATCGTTTCTCAACCGGGAGCCATGTGGCTCCCTGGGGGGCCACAGAAGAAAATTTCAGTTTTGGGGAGCCACAGCAGACTTTAGGGGGCCACGGCCACCCAAAATATAATGAACTAAAATTTATATTAAAATCAAATAGAATACAGTAGAACAATTATACATTGCAGCAGAAATAATGTATTTATCAGACATACTTTTAATATTATTTTCCAATGATATTAAGGGATACCATAATAACTGCATCTAAAAGTAAATGTCGACAATATTGTATTGACTACCTTGTCCACGGATTTCTTTCATCACCCCGTGATAATATGAAACTCATATGCTTAAAATGTTTTGCTTCACTAATGCTAATATCCATTTTATAAAAAACACATGGAAGTGGAAGAAAAACCATTTGAAAAATTTAAAACGCTTTAAGAAGTTTCCACAGCAAAGAAAATAGGACATATGGTATCCAGGCATTTCTTATATAAACACGAAACATTCATTTACTAATCGTCAGTTCAAGTTCATCCGTGCACTTGAACGCATGAAGATGCCGAAAGGTGAAACCCGGGTCGTTAGTGACAAAATCTGTGTAAATGTACATAATTTGAACGATTCAAATTTATTGAAATTCCAGGAAGCACCTTCAGTCGAAATCTTAAATTAAGCATAATTATTTTTTAACCTTTTAGCTGCCGTAGATGATAAATAGTTATTACCTAGCACGCCGGTTATAATTTGGAATTATTAATTTAATTAGTTATTGACGAGATAACTCGTCTCTGGCGTGTTGAGCACGAAAAATTTTACGAGTTATCTCGTCTGTGGTAGCCATCGAGGTAACAAATAATTTGTAAACAAAATTTTATTGTATTGTATTTTTAAAAAATAAATGTATATTTTTTCATTTTTCACGAGCCCCGAGAATTTTATTACTATGGATAGTATGGATAGTGGGGCCACGGAAAATTTTGAGACTCGAAAGGGGGCCACGGGCTTAAAAAGGTTGAGAAACTATGCTCTAAATACCCAGTTATATGAAAATAATCAAATTTTAAAGTATGCAATAATTTTTATTACGTATAAATTATCACTTTATAACAAAAAAAATATATCAGTTTCCCGGCGATATGTTTACATGTAATCAACAATGAAGACGTCATTGTTTTCAAACACTACGATATGTATTTATGTACACAAGGCCTTTATTACAGTGGACGAGAAACCGGTACCCCGCTTAATCGAATATATCCGTGAGGACATTTTACCCTCAACAACAAAGGAACGGAATTACTATTTACCGCTTACCCAAACATATGTAAATATTACCCGAATCTCCACGTTCTCTAAAATTTGTTGCCACCATTGTCTACTGTAAGACGAATAATATGTATCAAATTATATTTCTTGTTCGCCGTAACATAACAGCACGCAGCTTATTTTAATAATTACCAAGAGTGTCTCAGAAGCAATTGCCCAAGACTTACTTTCCTCGTTTTGAAAGAACTAATATTTTTTTAAGTGCATAGGTAAAAAATGGTCCATACTAAGTTAATGTTTTTTCATCATCATTTTTGATTTTTTTCGCCCTTAAGTAAGTGTTTTTATGAAAATGTGGCAAGAAAGCTCAAGCAACTTGACTACAATAAATGATCGCATTGTAGTAAACAACGTTATGAGCCGTGCAATAAATGGATTACTTAGCACAGTATTTCAGACATTATGATAATAAACATTCGACTTTGAGAAGGAAAAAGGACGTAACCCACAGTTTTTTCAAAGGGATGCAACCTGCAAATGCCGAATTAGTATCTAAAGTTAGCTTTTAAGTTTGAAAAAGATAAGCTCTTAAAAAATTTAAACCAAGAAAAAAGACTGAAATAAAGGTTTTTCCTAGACAATTTCTTTAATAAATATTAGATTATGTCAATTTAACACCAGTTTGGATGCTTCCGTGCACTTCAAGGTTGTGTATAATTCATGATTTGCATATGGCCCAAAATCATCAAAACACGTTTTTTGCGCATCCTGTCAAATTTGATATGTGTGGGTTACGTCCTTTTTCTTTTCCACATTCGAATTATGATTGAACAATAAAATTAAATGAAATAATATTTTTATATAAAAACCAGGTAGATTTTATTTTTTTATTCTGAATAACAATAACTTCACATCTCTGAGTGGCAAGAATTACCAATAATACTCATAAAAAACAAATATTTTTATGTTCTCTCTCTACGAGTGTCGCTCAGATTGGAGGTTTAATGTACTTTTAGGGTAGATTTTAATTTAATGGTGCCATTGTGGTAAATTCAATTTATAATATATGTATATATCTAATGTTTCGTTTTTAATTTATAATTGACTACAAAAACCAATATGGATTTGAGATTATATATATTCAAGTACAGTGTAAAAAAATCCGTATTGTTTTCGTATTATTGTGTACAAGTATGCACTCTTAAAAGTAATAAAACGTTCGGTTTCTGTACCTAATGACTATAAAAGACCTTCTTATCTGCTTAAAGGGCGGAATACATAGTCCTTTACCTTTTTCTATCAATACAAATATCCTTAACGTCCTTCACACTTGTAATCTTTCCGCTTACCGATGTTCTCAGTAAAAATAAATCTTTCTCAAGAAATTCTGTAGATGAAATATCTAAAAGACTGTCTCTTTATCAAAACCCTATAAGTTTTCAACTTATATACAATTCTTTTGAAGTGGGTCTCGTATCAATAATACTGCTATTGTAATGATTTCAAATTTCGATCATTTTATCGTAAATTTCAAAGTGGGGTAAACTCTTTTCAATAGACAAGATTTTGAAGATATTTTCCTGCAATACTATTTATTTTTGCATGAGATGAACATTTTTCACAAAAGATCGGTGGAAACCTCTTCAAATGAGATAAATTAACCTGGTATCATGGATCGGAAAACGTCTGGGCGACAAGGAAATCAAACATATAGATCTATTCGGTAATTAAAATCCTTAGCTTCACAACTGAGTTAGTAAAAATCAAATAACGTTTTCCACTTGACTACGTGAGAAGAATATAAATACTTAAATATCTTCTTACCGATGCATAAAATAACTATTTTTTTTAAATTGTCAGCGTAATCATCAATATTTTGTCGATCAAAGTTTGTACTTATCGCTAACTGATGATTTTTTTTTGAACTATCGTCGTTGAATGTTTTTAAACTGAAAGTTCTGCATCTTCAACACTGGCTTTGCAGTCGTTTTATCATAGGCCACCTTCTCAATACCTATCAGACTACATATTATATTATACGAAATATAGCCTTCTCTCTACTATAAACCCCTTTTGGTAAGATAATTGTATCACGTTGCGTATTTTTTTCGATTATCTTAAGCATTAACACTCATATAGCGGAGTAGGCATACAGATTTTTTTAGATTCATTGTTTTATCATAGGTTAATATTTCACATTATAAAGGCATACATTGTAACGTTTAATGCAGAATCAAATACAGTTATAGATTTTTTTTTAAAGTCATACATGATTATTATGTTATCAAGTGATAAAAGTTCGCATATTATTTTACATATTATCATCGGGTTTGGAAGAGAGTACATTTCAACATTATGTTTATTAATTATTTCACTATAGCTGTATATTACCTACCCAATATGATTAGTGCCGGGTTTTTTCAGAGAATAAATCTTATGATCAAGAAATAAAATAAAATCTTCCTTCGATTATTAATTATGAGTCACAATTCATTTTCAATTGTATTTTTCACCATGTGATAGAAATCAATAATTGTTTTTTAATGCCACAAAATGATGGAATAATTGTTACATCTTTCAATGCACAATATTTTTTGTGAATTGTAAGCACAGAAATATCTACGTTTTACATAAGCAATAAAATAATAATTATTGTTTGTATCAAACAATTGAATATACACAAAAAATATCAACTAACTTATTTAACATTTAATCACGCAATTTCAATTTCACAAAGTTTTATAAAATTAACAATGAAAATAACTTATCAATTTTGATGGATTCTGCTTAAAGATACGACATATTTGAGGAGCAAACATTCAAAAAGTGTTTTGTCACACAAATACAAAGCTTGGAAAATGATGATTTAAGTGTTGTAAAAGTGACGGTTTGTATGAATGTGTCGACTTTATGATTTCATTTTAATATGAAAAAAAACCTTTTTCAACACTAATTTTGATTTCCATTCATAGGTTTTATTACGGGCTATCAGAATTGATATAAAACGCCATTTTTCAAAATTTGTGACAAAACACTTTTTGAATGTTTGCTCCTCATTTTTTTGTTTGCATTATTATAATAACTAATGAAATATAAGCTAAGAAAAAAGTTATTCTCATCAACAAACTTGTTAATAAGCTGATCGGAAATTTTGACAATATACAAAAGAATAAATTGATTGTATTCTACCTAATTTCTTTTATAATATAAACGCATATGCGTGACGCACGCTACTTTTATGTTTTCAGCTGAAGCATATTGAAAATAATTTACTATCTTCTTGTAATCCATATGCTGTGGATTTTCTTTTGCGCGATTGTATTCTGGACTTCGTAGTAAAATTTCCTTACAACAATATTTTTGTGAAAAAACATACAATAAAGTAAACATAGGGAGCAATGTATTAGTAAAGTTTCACGAGAAATATCTAATCGCCTAAGCCTGGCGATTTTGTAAATTCGAACAGCTAACAAATTTACTTTTTAGCTAATTAATGTAAAACATAATTTTAATTATTGAAAAATAACAGCTCACAACGAGGAACATATTATGAACTTTTAATACTACGTATATAATAATTGTCAGGTCTATGGTGCAGCAGTAAACTTAATTGGCTTGCGTAACTGATCTCACGGTTTCGAGTCCCGTTGAGTATATTCTAAAAAATAAGTGGTTGTGTTGTGATGTCCTAAGATTTCCTCCCGTTATTCCAATCCTCAAATAACTTTGCGTGTCGTGAGTGATAAGTAACCACTTGTCTTGCCAATCAATTCACGAAAGTTTACGTACTGCAACCAATGATTACAGTGGTAATTACTCGGCATATATATCTTACTTAATAATTATAAATTCATACAAAATTAATTTTAATTTAATTTATTATTGTCCAAACACGTGGATTGAAATCTACGTACATATATTTATTTATGTGCTTTATATATTTGGTCATGGAGGTAAACTACACTATGTAAATCTTGACCAAATTGAGATATAAATACGGTGCAATATTTCTTACGACACTCTGTCAAGTGATATTGTAAAAAAACACCTCAAGTATAATCAAATTAATGATCATAGTAGAAGAAAAGCTGTGATTTTTTAAAACAAATTTCAAGAAGAAGCTTTGAAGAGTCTTATAGACAAATTTCCCTTTATGTATTTCCTATGTACAAAATTAAACCAACGTTTACTTATTTCACCAAAGTGTAGTTTAGATACAACAAAAAAAATATAAATAGATGGCGCATTTTAAACTAACATATTTATGTTATTTCAGCTTTCTCCACACAGACAAATCGTTGGACAAAATGGATACTTCTACGTGTTATAAACTGTGGAACTAATAGCAAGCAGGGCGTGTTCAAAAAAACATTTGTAAATAACTGAAAAAGGTAATCATAGTTGACCAGACCTATTTACTACTGTTTTTCTGCCCATATGAATACAGGAAATAATAAAAGATAAAAATACAAAATAAATAAATTATTAAAGCGAGTATGCAGAAATGTACTACAAATCACATTAAACATTTTTGCATTCTCACATTTTATTTATTTATTTTGTACTTTGTGTTTTTTTTTAAATGTATTCAAATGTTTTAAATGCTTTGAAGAACGATAAAAAAACACTTTAGTATACACAATTTATAACACAATTAAACATATTTTTTGATGATTTTTTAAATATTGATTTAAAGTGTTTTTTTTTAATAAATTACATTTTCTGTCATTAAATTAAAAATATTTAATAATATTAAAAACAAAACTTTAAATAACAGAAAACAATAAAAAATAGAGGTTTTTAAGCAAGGGTGTGTATAAATTTCAAGTGGTTTTTTTGTACCGTACATCATAATAAATCCGAATGGTAGAACTAAAAAAAAGCATTGGTTATATAACGATATGTATTATTGGTAGGCAACAAGCAAATTCTACCTTGCATATTATGCATTATTCTAAAAGTTCACCTTCTTAAACGAACTATTTTGTTTTTAAGTTCCCCTCAGGCATTATTTATACAGAAAGCCAAGGAGCAAGTGGGCATTATAATAGGAAGCCTTATCCTGCGCGGTGGATCGTCCCAGCAATGCCGTAAGGGTCCTTAAGTGTCAGTTTGCTGACGTCACGGGTCCGGAAAGACTTAACGCCGGGGTCCAAAACATTTTATTTTATCTGCAATACAAGTAACGTATTGCTCACGTAGTAAAAAATGTTGAATTGCCCGAACTTTACGTTGTTTCAACAATGATTTATTCACACAGTGATAAAACAAAATTCAAGTTTAATTTAATTTTAAACGAAACGTCAATATAGAGTACGTCAAAATAATAAATGTAGAAAAAAAACATTTAATGAAACCTATTTTTAGTAGAAAATGACAGTTACTTACAGTTTGTTAAATCAACTTCAATGCTTTTCTGTGATTATTCAAATATATTCAAAAAACCTTTAACACGTGTTTAGTTGTTTCTTAACGAAAAAACAAGCACAAACAAACGTATGTCCAAAAATCACTTAAAAACAAAACAAAAAAAAATACAATCATCCAATGCTAAATAATTTTGTTAGTAAAAAAAGGTTGAACAACTGAGTAACAAGCATTTCTCGTAGAAACACTTCCGTTGAGATAAGCTCAATGGTAAAAAAGAAGAAAAAAACAAAGAAACAAAATCGAGAAATTAACATTTTATTTTCTAATTTTTGTTACGTCTTGCTTGAAATATAATTCTATAACAAACAAGAATATAATATTTGAAAAGTGTTTTACTTGATCTGATCTTGATTAGTAACATTAATTTAAAAATTTCGTGTAAAAGCAATTTGTGTATGTATGGTTACTTCAAAATAAATTCTCCATACGTATTTTTTCTGTACCTTAACAGTAGCGGTTGTCTTGCGAGGAACATAAAAAAGAGCGAGTGTGTGACATATAAAATTATTTGAATGTATACATTATGAAGAACGTATTGAGCTCGAAACATCAAAGAATTCTCAGTGCTTAATCTTGCCAGGTCTCGAACACTTTCTGTACAGAGTTGCTCGATAAAAGAAATCGTAAGAGCAATTGTGCCAAATGATACATGGTAACGCCACTTAAATCAGTCAGCATTGAACCAAATTAAATTGTATTGTGTAAAGGTATGTTTTGTTGAATTCCTGTGACAGTTGTATTCATCTGAATTCCAGATTGTAGAAATCATCAAAAAAAAATCTCAAGTAAAATACATCGAAAAGTTTCTTAATTATTTGGTAGAATTTATTTGACCAAAGTTAACTTACCTTTACGCTGTCATGAAAACTACATAAGTATTATACAATTTTTAAAAAATATCTAGATTCACTAAATATCTAATTAATACCAGCTAAAATTTACTTTTATGCAAAAAAAATACCATGTTCGATAACTAACTAATTATTTAATTGATTTGTGGATTTCTGTCTAAAAATATGGATGTTTGTGATGTCTTGCATTCACTTCCACCAATCTTATCCTTAAAACAGGTTTTATGATAGCAATTAGCTTATCACTAGTCGTCTCCTTATCTTATTCTTGTATCTGTACTGAAACTGAGTAGCAAGCAGTTACCGTAGAAAACACTTCTTTTGCGATACAATTCATTAGGAATCCATATGCTCCACACTGGCAGTGAAGAAGGTAAAAAAATATTATATATCATTATACGTTTATAGTATTTTGAATAATTTTATTATGGAAGATATAAAACTGGGGTACTATTTACTCGTGATTATATTTTATATAAGACTAAACATATTTTTTTACATATTCTTAATTATTTTGTGATGCCCTAAAAGACGCCAATAATAATGCAATATATTAAACTTGCAACACTAAGCATATTTATTTACTATTAAAAAAATAATCTTATGTAGCATTAGGTATGTAAAGAGCTAATAGCATTTTCAATTTCAAAAATGTGGATTAAATAGAAAGGGTTCAAAATGAAACTAACACACATCATGATAAAAAAAAAAATGTTTTCCAGATACCTAGAAATACTGCTCTCTCGAAAACGTCTTTTGCGTGTAATACAGCTAAATTTAAAAATACTTATATTCAAACGATAAACTACGGTCTTTAAACGGAAATACAACGGTTCAAATAGAATTGTAATGAAGTGTCAACTCAGTAGAACCAGTTTTCCGGCCCTGACGATCCGGGGTGGGTTGGTGAAGTAAGGGATGTTAAATAGTTGGCCGACAGTGGGAAATTGGCGCTTTTCAAAGTGATGGCGGGAGATCGAGTGACCGGCGATTTGAGTCTACCCCCGCGGTAATGCAAGCGGTTTCAACGTCGTATTGTTAGGTTAACGCGATTCGTAGAACAGACTGGCGCAAGTTAATAGTAGTATCGATTTTATCTGTATATACAGAAAACTTCTTGAAATACATAAATTACATTTATGGTTGGAATAAAATACATTTTAAATCCATGATGGTTCAGCGTTATCACTTAAATGCTTGTCAGAAACACATTAAAAGAAAACAATTTTACAGTAAATATAATATGGCAAAATTTATATTAAATTTCTTAATCTGTTCCTAATGATAAGTAACAGATTAATAAACACAGTAATGCACACTGTTTTAATTTTAAATAACTAAACAATTATTATCTGTTTAAGTGTATTCATTCGAATGCAGCTTATTGAATTGAGTATAATTTTTTTAAACGATGAAATATACAACTTTTCCTATAAGAAATAACAACTATTTTCTTCTGTAAGTGTAGTGATTGAAACATTTCTTTTTTTTTATATATAAAATTGAAACAAAACAGCAGTTAAAATAACAAATAAAATGCATAAATTCGATTGTATTGTACATTTTTGAGAGAATAATTGCGCTTTCATCTATCACTCCAATAGTAAAACAGATAATTTAATTAATTAAAATACTGTTACGGTTTAAGTATTTAAAGCACTATAAAAAAAACTTAACGACTATCCTTACATGTAAAGATTTAAAAAAAAGCGAATCTTATATTTAAATTTTTAGTATAATGCTTGGTATGTTAATTTGTTATGGAAATTAAGTCTCATCCTCTTATTCTAGTTTTTACTTTAAAATAATGAATGTTGTTTTTGTTGTAGGTAAGTATATTATTTTTATAAAATTAATATTCATTATCCAGTGCTAATGTTTGAAATGACGTTTACATAAAATAACAAGCTATAAAAGCATTTGTTTCGTGTTTTTTAGTATTTCAATATATTAATATTAATTATTAGTACGTATTTTTGCAATCACGAACATCCATAATCAATCTTATTTAAGTGTGGTTAATTATATTAAGAAATGATTCAAATATTTTTTAAATTTCTTTAATATCATTAACTGATATCCAAGTCTGTCTAGTTTTTGTTTATTTTATTCTACTGACTGACTGCCGTATAACATTATAAGCGTTCTTCTGTCACTAGAAAATAATAATATTTTTTAGACTTTTTTATGTGTTTTTTTTATTTTTAAATATAGAATGGTGTGATTGATATTAATTAAGTCAAGTTTCCAAGCCATGGCAGATTTCATTTTTGGTGTAAATTATAGGTATGTCAGCCCAGGCCAGAGCTTTTTCGTGACTGGCGAAGGTAGACATTGAAATTTATAGGAACATCAACTTGAATGACGGTGTTAGTGTACATATCTTATAGCTTACAGCATTTTCCCCATAATCCAATGCTACGTAAATATTTCAATAATTAAACTAGCATTCTGCATATCATTAAAATGAAATATGATATATAAAATTCATTTTTATAATGTGATTAAAACGGTTTTCATGATGTTTTTTAGATTTGGTTCGGTTTTCTCAGTGCATTCATTAATTATTGAGAAAATCATTATATTTCACATAAACAGTGTATTGATTATTTAATTTATTCAAACAGCATTCAATTTTAATTAAATTTCACATGAAAATAAAAAAAAAACCTTATATTCCTTAAAAATTGATTGAAACTTTTAATTCTAGCAAAACAGTCAAAAAATATTTTACAAAAACTGTCTTTTTACAAAAAAAAATCATTTGATAATATGTTTAAGAAACAATAGCAATATATATTTATTTTTTAATTCATTTCTACTCCCAATACTCTATGTATATGTCCTCCTGTTGTTGGTGCCTCAACAAAGGTTTTTCTACGAGAAATGTTTGTTATTCAGTTGCTCAATCTTCTATTTTTTTAATAAAGTAGATATAGAAACGATAGGGCAAGAGCAGCACTCACTGTAAGTTTATTCATTTCTCTCGCAACACCTTGTCATTTGAGAATTTGAAAGCGGGTAGGAACTTTTCGACGTCACAAAAATGAATGCCTTCGAACAGAAATCAAAAAGTTAATTTTAAAAATGCTGTTAGTACGGGACTTGATCCCGTGACACCCGCAACGGAAGCCAACGACGGTTACAGTGGTGCCACGGACCCGATAATAGTAAATGATTAGAATTAATTTTAATTGATAATGAAATCAATATAATATAGTTAAATTCACAGATATATGTTTATAATAACGATACGATTTACAATACAGTACGATATGCTATGAACAGTATTATATACAATTATAATAAGTACACAGCTGGTAGGCTCGAAACTGTCAAAATCAAATTTAATCAGTTGAATTATTCATTTGCCTGCTAATTAATTTTCAATTATACACGCAGCCTCTAAGCTAACCGAGGAAATTGCTAAATAATGCAAACATTAACGAAAATTTATACGGTTTTGTATTTCTCTGTGTATTGTTTTCTGCATTTCTCGATAGCCTTTTTTATAATATTATAATATCATCGCACGCAGTTATTCTACTTCATACCAAATTGGTATTTTAAGCACTCGTTCAAAAAATAAAGCATCAAAAAACATAAAAGGCTTAAAAATTTGCATGCAATTATTTCAAAAAAACGAAAACTAGTCATAATAGACCTTTGGTTGTTGGAATAATGATAATATTTGAAAAAATATTTAACATATTTTTTACACATGATGGTTGTTGATGTTGATCAGTCAGACACACATTATATATTATTTTCTAATGGAGTTTATCTCAACATAAGTTTCCATACGCCTCATTCATAGGATAGTATGGGAGGGGGGAATTTTAGACATCATATACATCCATGCCTTTGAACAGAAATTCGTAAATCGATTGAAAAGTCAATTTATAAAACTGTCCGTACTGGGATTCGAACCGAAGGCAACGACGTTGACCACTCGACCACACAGGCGACAGTATATTGCTTAACCAAATACCGTTTGCTTAACGCTTGAATTCTACTAGTACTGCTTTGCGGTAGCGAATCATGAAAAAGACACCTAACGACAATTGCATGAATCAAATAACAGTTTACTTAACTTCGAGAATATATACTTTAGTCTGATAATGGGGGTGAGGTGGTTTGATTTCGGGAGGAACCCGGAGATGAAAAAACATGTAAGACAGCGCTTCGTCACGTCAGTGGTCAAAGAGAATCGTTGGAGCTGGCTAGGTCACGCGCTGCGGATGCCTCCGGAGAGTCTTAACCTGCCTGCCTCTTTTTTCAACCAGCAGGATTATAGTGTTTAGGACGACCGTTGGGTACTATATGTACATACTATGTACTCAGCGCAAATTAGGGATGCTGGCAAATTATGAGAGTAAGTAAAACAATTGAAAGGAGGCAGAAAATATGAAGACATTACGTAGTAGCCATATGCTCTATATAGAGAGCGAATAAAGTAAGAGAAGATTTTTTTGTAATTATGTGATGTAATGTTTTACTCATTAGATCAATCAGATATTATACGGGATAAGATAAAAAGAAAAGCTTTCATGGACCAAAACATTAATAATGACTGATTTTTTAACTCTACAGTTTTTACAGTAATTTACAGAGTAAACGTGACATCTAAATCTTTAGCTGTGAAACATATTTTTTCAACTTAATTTCGAAAAGAAATAAAATATTCAACGCTGTGAATAAAATTGATTAAAAACGTAATATTTTCTTTCATTATTTTTTGAATTTTAAAATGGATTCAGTCTCAAAAGTATAAGTAGCTCTGCAAGTATAAGACAAGTGATTCTTAGGTTTTAGATCATTTTAACATTTAAAAAAAAACAACCTTTCCATCAATTGACTATATAAATAAAATATGTCTATTTCTTTATTCGAGACAGTAAATCAATCTTTAATCTCGTATATTTTTTATTATTTTATTTTTCAGGAAAAGTATTATGTTTTATGTGAGTTTTCCTATCTTTATGTTACATACAATGTTTAAAATTACTGCTAGAATTGTTTTGATATCATTTATTTTGCTTTCGACTTGCGTTTCAAAGCTCCATCAATCATTCATAATTCAATACTTGAAACAATACGAGGAGGCACAGTGTGAATCAAAAATAATTTTAGATGATTATAATTCATTTGTAACATACTAATGAAAGTGGTAAAGAAAAATATCTCAATGAAGTAAATGTATATTTAAATAAACCTTTATGTAGGTACATAAAAGTATATTCTAAATTTATTTATTTTATAAAACAAGCCAGTCTGTAGCCAATTATCAAAGGCTCTTGAGTATCAACGAATTTAAAATACAAATACCAACACTTAAATAAATTATATTTTTTTCAATCGATTTATGAATTTGTTCTTATAGACGTGGAAGTTTGTGAAGTTTTTATTCTAAGACGGTGAGCATATTAATGGCAAACAGTTTGTTAACAAAATTCTGATGGTACGCTCTATGAGTAGTCATTATCGTCGTAAATTTTCTACAAAAACGTATATTCAATTTTTTCAGTTTTGAGTTTTTTGATGTTATGAATTCAAAACTTTAATACACACCTTTAACTTGTATCCCAAAACAAAATACATGCTTTATTCAAGTAATACAAAAACGTTGGCAAGAAAATTCTGTATTGAGCATAAAGGAGATAGCAGCATGGATAGAAACGTGTTTGTTTCTTTCCTTATTAACTTTTTCAAAGATATTTAGAATGAAACCATTCCAATAGTGTTTTAAACGATAGCGGTAGAATAAAAAACACTGTTATGTGTCTCCTGAAAAAGTTTTACTTTTAAGATACGAAAATTACAGACGATATGTTCTACATTCAGTGCAGACATGGTTGATTATGTTGCATGGATTGGATGTTTACACTTTTTATGCTACCCTGAATATCTTACCAAGTTTTTGGTACATTCTTTTTTTTAGGCATTTCATTTTATTTCAATATAATGATTTTTTCACATGTATTAAATAAGCATTACCACAAATGCTTTGTATAATAATTTTTAATATTTGGCATTGACTTTTTTAAAAGAAAAAGCATTTAATTGCACTGTATTTTCCTGAACCTATTTATTAATCATTTTTCCTATCAAGTTATTGTACACACCCTATACGTTATCGAGTAAGTAAATGAATTATTGCTTCATAAAACTTCGAACCTTTTGCAGTATTGTACATTTTATATGTGTCAAACAACTGTTTATTGAAGAGTAAGTTCTTTGAGTTCTCAAATGCTGTTTTATTAAAATGTTTTTTAATTTATAAATTGGTGTCGTTTGATTTTATAAATTCTCAAAATTGTATGTTTTTTGATTAAACTGTTTTATTTCTTCTTAAAGTTAATTGTAAAGAGGTTATTAACTTAAAATAAAATTACCAAAGGTCGAAAACCAATGTTGTTGAAGAATCTTTCTTACTGAAAGAGTTTCCAAAACTTTTCATTTCGTGAATCCATGTTATATGGGCTAAAATTCTACAGGACTACAAGTTATTTTAAAAAAAATATACTTATCTGAATCTTTAAAAAAAGTGTACGTCATGTATAGTCATTCTTTATCTAAAAAAATTATCAATACCATTTTTGTGGTAGAAATTGCATAAAATTATTTCCTCCATTGTGACAATATAGTGCATGGCTATGTGAGTATGTTGCTTTTTTCAGTTTTGTTTTATATTTATGATAGATAAAACTTAAAAATGTAGAAAACTTAGCTAATCTCTTAATTATATAAGAACAAACATCTAGAGAAATGTTTTGTTAAGAATATTAAACTAATACGGATATAAGTATATTTAACCCCGTTAAAAAATAAGCTTTGACTGTAAATTGTTTTTTAAAAAAATTTGTATCCAACATATTTTTTTGGATGAAAGCTTTTCTGCGATACTTTTTAACCCTACGAACTTCGAGATACGAATGATAAGTTATTTTTTATAACATTAAGAGTGAACAATATTACTAAGATGAAAGTCTAGAAGATTTACATCTAACAAAAACTTTTTTAATAAAACAATCTTTTTAATGCATTGACAAAAACGTACACATTTTATAGTTAATTTCTAATTAAAAACGTCGTTATAATTCAAATGTTTTTATTTTTTATTATATCGACTGTAGGAAAGGAAAAAAGACGTAACCTACAGTTTTTTCAAAAGAGGTTTTTTTCGATAATCACAATGTATCAAACTTGATACACGTTCTATAAGGATGCAAGCTGCAAATGCCAAATTAGTATCTAAATTTAGCTTTTAAGTTTGAAAAAGATGACTTTGTACAATATTAAAACCAAGAAAAAAGACTGAAACAAAAGTTTTTCGTAGACAATTTCTTTAATGAATATAAGATTATGTCAATTAAACACCAGATGAGAAGTCTTCGCGCACTTAAAGGTTAGTATAAGTCATAATTTTCATATGGCCCAAAATCATCAAAACACGTTTTTAGCGCCTTCTGTAAAATTTGATATGTGTGGGTTACGTCCTTTTTCCTTTCCACAGTTGATATGTTTAATTAAATGTGCTTAGTGCCATCACGAGATATTCAAATGACTTTAAACATAGACTTTGTCAAAACTTTACTTATCAACTTCAAATTATTATTCTGTAACACAACAAAGTCATTAGAAAACATTTCAGATGAATTTTCTAACAAATTATTGTTAAAATTTGATTGCGTTTACATATTCTAGTATATTATCTTAGCGGATAATGTTTGATTATAATTATTACCGACGTGGAAACATGTTACATAATTATAATCTAATCTTACCTTGCATTTTGGAAATTCTTCTTGCACTCGTTTTGCCCTCCAGCCAAGAAGTGGCGGAATGCAGATAAGGGCTGACATTGTCCAAACGGCAAATATCATTACAGCAGCTCTTGCCGGAGTTCGTTTCTTCAAATATTCAACAGCCTGTAATACAATTAAAAATGGTTTTATAAAACATGATAATAAGCTAACATTTTTATTAATTAGACTTATGATACATCTGTTGTATACATAAAATCTTATTTTCTTTATATCAGAGCTCTGACGTAAATACGAGACTGAAAAATTTTGACGTATAAAATCTTTGTTTTTTAATTTTAAAATAGAGTTATTATACAATAAAAAGGTTGAATATTTAAAAAATAACAATAAAGTTAGATAAAAATTGTATTTTTTTCATTTAAAAAACTGCATAATTTGAATGTGCATATTGAGGATTTTGAAAATTATAATAACTGATTAAAAAATGCTACTTTTGCCAAACTGATGATATATTAAATGCAAGTTACTTTAAACAAAAAAAAGATATTTAATAATCTCATGGTGTACCTTACTCAATAGGGCACTTTACTTTAGCATGAAGTCGTCCACGCTTTGGTGACGTCAGTTCCTTATCCACATTAGGCATAAGGAAGATACGTCACCTAATCCTGGACGACGGCGCCCCAGTGTGCAGACCCCTATTGTTGTCTCTGTTGTTATTTACAGAGTTCTACCAGTGCAGTGACGTACGGACTCTTATTGCAGCAAAAAAACAAACGTTGTCTATAGCGAGGTAAACGTCAGTCGTTTAACCTGACGCTTGTGAGTTGATAAGAATGCTGAGAAGGAAGGGCCGCGAAAGGAATCTTTTATCTTATTTTGCGATTCCCAATCTATATTTTGATATTTTTTTTTGAATTGAATATTTGCTAACTGTAAAAAAATATTTAATATTTTTTTATTCCTTGAATATAAACTCTTGCAACAAAATTTTAAGGAAGATATAGAGAGATAATTTGAGGCTTATATTACAATGTTTTATATGGTAGAAATTCATGTTGGAGGCAATTAATCCGAATGCCACGTATTCAAAACTGGATTGCGAAGACGATGGCGTGTTTGCCTTGTTTGGCGAAGTGATTTGCGAAAGGAATTTATACAACGCCTTGTAACGTTTTATGATTTCGAACATGTACTCAGAGAATGATACCAGAACAGGGACGCTTTCGAAATACTATTTCAAAGTTACCAATGCAGTGGCGTCTAAATAATGACTTCATTCCGATATCAAAAAAAAACAAAATGATTGAAAGCACGAATTCATTCAATAAATATATCTTATAATTGTTATCGTTATTTGAAAAATTGTTGGCTTATTAGAGCTTTGTTTAAATAAATAAATATAAATATTATTAAAATTTAAATAATATTGACGTGTCGCAACATTTTATCGTACAGTGTAATTCGTCGATGAGATAGACAATAAACTATTTAAATCTCAATGTAAAAATAATTTAGTCCTTTACTTTTTCTTACTATCTCGAATACAATACATAGTATTGGTATCAAAAAAAAGCTTAATTGTTTTTTTTTTAATTATTAGCATTCGAACATCACATTTATTTATTTAAATGTTGAAGGAAACTTTATTTCTGTTATGACATTGTTTTATAGGCACAATATTATTAATTTGTTGGACTGATTTTTTTATCCCTGTTTGAAGATGTATTATTTTATTAACCTGAACGTAATTTAATAGACCGCGTCAAATTAAGTAATTTTGTTATGTACCATAACTTTTAGGCATGAATTGAATTAACTAATTAATCATTTTCTATTCAAACAGTTTGATTAATAGCACACATTCCTAGACTCTAATATTTGTATGAATGGTCTATAATAATTACTATTTTAAACGAAACTATGAAATTCATTTTGATTTTGCATATTAAATTGTTAGTTTCTCATTTGCCGCAAATTATCACACGCAAATCAAATGTTGGCTGTAGCGTATTGGTAATTATAATAAATATTAAATGATATTTGCCTTCACGAGACAGCAATGGCTCTAAGGTTGCGTAAAACTCGGTTAGAATTTATCGCTTCAAGTTCATACGAACAGTTTAAACATTCAGGATAGCGAATAAATTAAATGTATGTAATATTTCAGTAACACGATTTATGAAAATTATATTCAAAATAGTTTTGAAGATCAAATGGTTTGTGAATATTCCTGTAAACTGTTCAAAATATTCTACTCGTTCAAATCTATGATTTATTGTCCTGTGTGTACGCTGAATTACTAAAACATTATTTTATATTAATCGAAATATTTGAATTAAATACATGTTTCTAATAGCTTTATTATATCTTAATTAATTACTGTCTTCAACATAGAAATAAATTTATAAAATTTTGATTCAATACTCATAAATAATAATTCCTCTTCATCAAAAGAATATTTTATGTGTTGTTATTAATTAAAAATCAATGTCACTACTTTAAAAAGTCTAAAGATTCTTTATCTTCGACTTCGTCATTAAGGGCTAAAAGTTTGAATCCCGAAAAAGACACTTGTCTGAAACACGTGTTATAATTTCATTTTATATTTAACATATAATTAAATTTTATAAGTGTGTTACTTTATTTGTTGTGCTACAATTTGGGGCACTTTTTTGCGTCATTAAAAGGCATTATCAGATAAAATATATCCAAGTTTACGAAAATATTAATATTTTTATGAATTACAAAATGAAGGTTGGGGTAAAAAAAAAACAACCTGACTGCAAAGTACCAATTGAATTCTAAAAAAGATTTCGTCAAATATATAACACATTCGTGCATGATTTGTAAATACAGTCTGAATTAACATTATAAATGAACATTTGCATATAGGCATACTTACTATAACTTTTAACTCACAGGATTTAGAGTTTCTAAATAAAATTATTTGCATACAAGAATAGGTTGTATTCACCAGCATCGTCGATTACATAAAAATGACGTCAACAAATTCATAACATAGTATCAATGAATAGCATATGACTCAGAAGTAGATTCAGCAAAAGTATATTTTAATTATAATTATTTTCAATTCAATTAATTTTTTTAATTAAAAAAAATGTTTATTTTGTTTAAAAGATAGAAAAATGACTTATAATTAGTTCAGTATTCATAAAAAATACTTATTAATGATTTATTTGCTGGCCAAAACCCGAAAAAAATGATACATAAGATAGTATGAATATTTGAGAGGACGAAAAAGGAATATTTCTATTTAGAGTATATTTTGTACCAGAATGAAACTATTTTATTGATAATAATTTCCTAAGCTTGACTAATTTAGCTTGATAAATATTTACTGCGTAAGCCGGTGATAATTCCAACTTAAAGGCAAATAATTATGATAGATTGTTGAATATACTGTAGTGGTAGTGTTGTAATTTATTAATACAAAATATTTAAAACCAACACAAGAATATATTTATTTTATAAATTTGTTTTTTTCGAACAATATTTCTACATAAACTTTTAGTCTTTAAACAGTTTTAATAAACCGTGTAAATGATTAAATGTCGTTGACGTCATTGTTTAACCCTCCAGAGACGAGAGCTTTTTTCCGATAAAAAAAATATTTTCTAAGCCATATTGAAGTCACGGATAACTTTTATTCCTATCCAAAATTAAAAAAAAAAACGCAAAGTCGATGTATAGAAACTCCGCATGACTATGGTCATGCTCATCCCTTTATTAGCGTGTAATATTGAGTACGGACAGTAGCAAGGACAAAAGTGACCGTATGGGCTCGCAAACATTCGGGGTTGAAAAATAGCTAAACGTGATTTTTTTTTTAAATATTTACAAATTGACATCTTTAAATCAACATAATTTCAATACAAATATATTAGCAAAATAACTGTTAATAAATTGATGTTTTTATAATAAAATATATATAGATTTTTTAACTGACTTTGTAACTGTTTAATTGAAAAAACGCAATAACAGCACCAAACTAATGACACTGGTCGAATAATGAAAGTGCATTGAGCGATGCAGGACGCAATTTTCAGTAAAAAATCTATATTATTATGAGAACCAACTAAAAATATATTATGAGAGAAAAATAGCTGTCATACAAACATCACTGGATAAGTGTTTCAATAAATTAAATAAAATTACACTAATGTATCACCCGTAGAATATTGCAATGTAATAGTATGCACATACGTGCGTAGAGTTAGTTAATCTGTCGATTGCGGCAACTTTGCCAAACACTGTCAACTTTACCTATTAGGGTCTAGCTTCGGAAATTTACGTATAACTCAATTAGCTGTTTAAAAATCGAATGCTATTTTTATGTTAAGTTTAGTTTATTTTTGACCCAAGTCATAAATTAATATATTTGTTTGTGTGAGTTAACCGTTGATGATATTTTTAACAGGTTAAAAAAACATAATGAAAAATAACTCAGATATTGAAGTGATATTTCAATATTTCGTTAAATATATGATGAAAATCATACGTATTGTTTTTGTATTACCATAATGCTATATCTCATGATATGAAACTGTGAATACAATTTATACATTAAATATAAATAGAAAATTAAGTATTCCATGATCGAGCGGTTTTCAAACTACGCTGAATCTTTCGGAATGCATTAATCGCGTAAGTAAAGGACCTACTGTAATTGATATAAAGTATTTAATGATAGATAAAGATCTTTTTTTTTAACTTTTAAAATGTATTTAGAACTTCAACATATCTTTAATTATTTATCATGATCAAAATAAAGTGAAGATTTTTTTAAACTAAATGAATAGATAGAGAATAAATAAGTGCCCCATTTAAAATACAAATGACAGATTATTGCTGTTTCCTAAATCATTTACAAAAACAATGTTTTAGTACAGTTAAATTGATTGACAACAAACCAAATATTATATCAACCCACGGAATGAAGGCACATTTTTCAATGATTGATTATAATATTATATAAATAATACGTAAGTAAATATATAAGAGCTTATTATATAATATACAACTCATTTTGTAAGTTGAAAATGTTATATTATTAAAAAAACTAACAATAAGAAACTTTTGATTAATTCCATCAATGTTTGATGATATTTTAAAAATTAAATACTTATGAAAGATTTTTGTTTATGAAAGAAATTTATTAATAATGTTTTAAAGGTCAAGGAGAATTTAAAAATTTTCTCGGAGTAGTTAAATTGTTTATCCATTGTAAAACTTACTGTTATTTAAAATTGTTACAAAGATTTTTGATAAAGTTATGCCAAAGAAAAACAAAGCTTAATGCCCATCGAAATCTATATATATAACAAAGTCGGCTTATTTACATCACGTATATCTCAAGAAGAGCATGGCTGATTTTAATGATCATTAATTTATTGAATTTGTCTCCGCCTAGAATAGCAGAATAAGCATTAAAACATCGGAAAAATATTACGAAGAAGAAATTACAAAGAAAATTAATATTCTCATACAGTTTTTAAATGACGAACAGCTTGAAATAATAAAAATGTCGTTGTATGCCGATTTCATCCACTAGATGGCAAGTTTTTTTTCCAACGGTTGACTTTTAAATACTTTTAAATTTAGAGTACGGATAACAATAAAAAATCGATGATATGAAATGAAAACGAAAGAAAATCGGATAATATTGAAATAAGGTTATGTTTATAATTAGGTATGATAATTTTTTGACAACAATATAACGCCGTTTGCACGAACGTTGCTCTACTCTGAAATGCCACGTTATTACACTTGGAACGCTATTACATCTATGAAATTTTAATGTCAAAAGCAAGGCGATGCGGTTCCTGATCACTCGAATGACTACTGATGCTCTTGGTCGCATTTACACAGTTCATCCGAAAAATGACAAATGCTTCTACTTGCATGTCAACAGTTCAATTTGCTTGAAAATGATACTCATTGAGACATGACAATCGCTGAAGAAATTGTTTTTGAATCTCTAAGTCAGATACGCACATTATTTTCTATCATTATTTTGACATGCTTCCCATCGAATCCCCGTGAACTGAGGTACAAGTACAAGGATGACATGTCCGAATACATTTTACATTGAATTCGTGTCAGTTCAGGGAATCCCAATCTCGAGATGAATGCAGAGATACATAACCAGGCTTTGCTTTTGATCGAAGACATGTGTTACTTTATGTGCGGCAATTTTTTAGTCAAGTTAGGAATGCCAACGCCAGATCGTGGAATGAACGACGCTTTCAATCGAGAAGTGGAACGTGAACGTGAATATGATCGAGATGCATTGAACAAATCAGTTTGAACGAATGTATCACTGTTGAACCCTAAACAGAAGGAAATGTAGATACGATACGTTAATGAAGGCAATTGATGATGGAAATGGTGGCTTATTTTTCTTCGATGCGCCCGGTGGAGCTGGGAAGACATTTCTCATGTCATTGATTATGGCCACTGTTCGTGCGAGATATAAAATTGCTGTAGCAGTTTCTTCTTCAGGAATAGCGGCCACGAAGATACGAGGATGCCGAAAGGCTTATTCATCGTTGAAATTGCCGTTAAACTTTCAAACCACTGAAACCGACATGCAAGATTGTGAAACACTCAGCAATAGCCAAATTTTTGGTAGGAAATACAATCATCACCTGAGATGAATGAACAAATGCGTATTTTAAGCACTCAATCGAACTATGAAAGATCTGTGCGATGAGTCAATATCTTTTGGTGGCGCAATGAGTCTACTGTCTGGCAATTTCCGCCAAACACTACCAGTCATTCCAAGATCGACCGCTGCCGATGAAATAAACGCTTGCCTCAAATCATTGACTCTGGCGCTATGTGAAGAAACTTTAGCTGACGACAAAAATGCGAGTTGCATTGCTAAACGATCCATCTGTCGAAGATTTCTCCAAGCAATTGCTGACTACCGTCGGTAACGACCGTGTTCCTGTTGACGAATCGAACAGATTGATTTCGTTTCCACCGAATTTTAGCAATTTTGTCTCAACAAAGGACGGTTTCATCAACAAAATTTTTCCGAACATCTAATCACAAAAATCACAATTTGTTGAGTGAACGAGCAATTCTTGCGGCGAAGAACAAAGATGTGGATCATTTAAACTTCACAATTCAAAATCAAACCGTTGGTCCACTGCATTCCTTCAAATCTACGACCATGTAACAAACGAAGACGAAGCAACCAACTATCCAACTGAATTTTAAGCTTATTGGATCTGCCTGGCTTGCCACCGCACAATTTACAACTGAAAGTTGGCTCGGTAGTCATCATGTTTCAAGTTATCCAGATAACACAACACTTATTGATTCTGAGGCGGTACGAAGTTCGTTGGGTCAGCTAGTAGTACATAAATAATAAAAATATGGTATGAAATCTGTCAGATTTTATTTAGGTAACAAAATAAATAGCCAGGGCTTAAATCAATTTTTGTTCAGAATTCAAATAAATTTTTGGTCTGAATAAAAATATTATACGGTCAGAATTTTATAACCACTTTGGTTAGGTTAGGTTAGGTCTTTTTTAAATTTCATTTAAAATTCTATTTTATATAAATTCTGACCATTAATTATGTATTCTGCCCCTGTACACTGACCGATATATTATGACCATTTAATATAAATTCTGACCAATGTAATGACCGAAACTGTATTTAAATTCAGACCGGAAAAATACGAGCCTTTTAAATGTTAATAATAACAAATAAATATCGGTTTTGTTTTTCAAATATAACATAATATTTATTTATTTATTTATTTATTTATTTATTGTTAAAAATCAAAATTACAGTACATGACATAACAGCTGACGCCAATTCGCCATGCACTTGAAAAATGTAATAAGACAAAATATAAAATAAAAATACACAGTACATCAAATTCAACATAAAAAATCAAGAAATACAAAAGAAAAATTTATCAAACAGTTCACAAATACCATCACCAAAAATGTCCACTTCTCTAGGCAATGCGTTGATTAGTCGAACGGCCCTTGGAACTGGTGACTCATACCTCCTAAGCGAGGTATAAGTTTTTAGAAATAAAAGTTTTTGCTCATTGTTTCGCCCACGTAAGAATAAATTGGGAGCATGTAAATTAATAGTCATGAGAATTTCAGGATTATTAACTCGGCCCCGAAGAAGAAGAGAAAAATGCTTTAAGCTTGAAAACGATCTTCGAGCTTCAAGTGAGTGAAATGATAACATTCCTAAAAGAAATTTGGTGGGGTAGTATTCCTTTAAGGCAGCGATTTCCAAACTGGGAGGCGCGCCTCCCTGGGGAGGCGTGAGCTATTGCAAAGGGAGGCGCGAAAAGTCCAAAATATTTATTTCCCCTTTAAAACGTGTCTTTATTACTATATGAAATATAGGATGGGGAGGCGCGATAATCTTTTTTTCTTCAAAGGGAGGCGCAGTAACATATAGGTTGGAAGCCACTGCTTTAAGGAATTATCAAAGGGGAAGAATTTAAATTTTTTGAAATAATAATATCTTAGAAATTTCTTATGGATTCTCTCCAATTTCAGCTTGTATGAACTTTCATATGGGCTCCAAATGATGGATCCATATTCAAGCTTACTTAAGACCAAAGAAACATAAAGCGTCCGAAACACAGTTGGGTTTTCAAATGGTTTGCTTTGTCTAACAATAAACCCAAGAAGTTTGCTTGCACGCAGTGCAATAGAAGTTATATGTGAATGAAAGGTGAAAGAGGAGTCAAATCTTATACCAAGATCAACAACTTCAGACAAACGCTTTAAAGCATCATTAGATATCACATAGTTATATGTGATGGGTAATCTTGAGCGAGAGAAGGAAATACAAAAACATTTTGAAATGTTGAAGTCGAGTTTGTTTTTTATAGACCAATTTAAAATATTATTCATATTTTGTTGCAGAATAGTACAGTCAGACTCATTACTGATACGTAAAAACAGTTTTAAATCATCAGCAAAGAGCAGATACTTTATTCCACGTATACATTCTATAATATCGTTAATAAAAATAAGAAATAAAATTGGGCCAAGATTAGATCCTTGAGGAACCCCGGAATATGTTGGAAAGACGTTTGATATGCACCCAGCGTAATCAACATATTGGCGTCGATCTGACAAATAGGAAACAAAAAAACTAATCATCCTGTTTGAGCATCCTACAGCACTCAATTTATCCAAGAGAATATCATGGTCAACACGGTCAAATGCTTTAGAAATATCCGTATAAATAGCATCAACCTGACAGTTAGAATCCAAAGATTGCGAAATATAGTTGTTAACTTTTTAAATGTTAAGATCTGCTACTGAAACCTGTTGACAATTGTATTATTTCTTATTGGAATCGTTATCGTTCACTATAAGACAGGAGTTTTATGGTTTAAATCAATGTTTTACATATTGCATATAACTACAGTATAATTACCTTAAAAATCGTAATCTTTTATTTTTGTAGAAAATTTACGGTATGAAATACATATATAAGAAATAGTTTCATTTTTATGTATCGTTTTGACTTAATGAGTTAAGCGTTGAATAAGTGAATGGGGTTAAGCCAATGGCCTCATTTTCGTTAAGAAATACTTTTATATTTTATTGTAAACTATGCATAAAGAACAGTTTATCATTAAATACATGCCCAGTAATGTCATATTAGTAGCATTGTGTTGTTGCAAAAATTTCCTTGACCTAGAGCTATGCAAACTATCGCGTATAATCAAGTAAGTGCATTGTGCAATAAATTCAAACAAGTCTTTGCATGCAAAATGTTTCAGCTCGGAATAGACACATACATCATCCAGACAAAAACATGGCATTTGTCTTGCATGATGAACGCTGAGCAGCTGGGTACATAGCCGACATCCGCAACTAACAGAACAAAGAGCACAATGTAAAGTGTTGTACATTTGTGTAGTTTTATTCACTTAGCAGTCAGACAAAAGTAAAAACCTAAAATATTCAAATTTCAATAAATAAGCGAAAAAAAAACTCTTGAGACCCATTTTGTACAACTGTGCACTTCGCTTCAGACAATAAATAGTTCGATTTAATTGATCGAAAATATAATTTCGTGAAACCTTATCGCAAAATTTTAAAACACTTTTTTTTTATATTTCACTGAACAGTTTTGATATATTGTATAACTAGATGACCGCAGATTGCGTCTCAAAACTTAAATTTTGTATTTAAATTCATAAATGGCATTACAATTGCAATATTTTAGAGCGAAATTATAATGCGTTTTAGAAAAAATCAGGCATTATTCTAAGAAAAACGTTTCACAAAATCGTCTAATGGTATATTACTTAAATTTAATTCGGTCTATAGCGCAGCGTTTAATATTATTGTCTTCCGTGACAAATCGCGTCCCGCGAGTCCCAGTACAAACAGCATTTTTTTTATCGATTTTTGTTCGAAGGTATGGGTGTTTGTGATGTCTAAAAATTCTCTCCCACACTTCAGATCCTTCAATAACTGGGCGTAGCGAGAGAGATTAGTCAAGCACTAGTCCTGTCTTAACTTTATCCTTCTTTTCCTACTACACTATTTGAAAAGAAGAGGTTGAGCGACTGAGACAGTTTTTGTAGAAAAACTTCTGTTGAGATACCTCCACTAGGATGCCATATGCTTCACATTGGGAGTGAATATGTCGTTTTACAAAGAATTTAAAATTTTAATTTATAAACTGATTAATCTGGATCAGAGCACCGCACCGGTGGCATTTGAGCACATATCGTTTCGTTGGTTTTAAATATAAAATATGAATTAGTTTAACTACTCCATTAGTATAACTATAACTACGAAAATAATTGACCATAGCGATGTATCATAGTGAAACTACTACCAAATAGAACAAAAGTAACAAAAATTCGTAAAATAACACTAGTCGTTAACATACATACAAAAATGAGTATACAGTGCCGTCATATTTTCACAGAGCTGTATTCAAATTGCAATTTATGCCACGCGTTGCAGTTATTTGTTAGAATAGTTTTATTCCAATATTGTGTTTCCAATGGCCGTAAACATTTTATTCTATTTTTCTCTTTCAGCTTTCTATTTCTATGACATATTCATTCGATTCTGCATTCAACGAGAGGATTTCAGAGTAAAAGCAATTTGTCACTTTGTGGATATTAGTTGCATTTCTGAAAAATTTACAACTAAGTGACATTATTTTACGTTAATTAAGTTCTTTTAATTTAATTCAATAAATTTACGATTTCATAAGCTCCCCTAAGCATGTGAAATAGGAATAATCATTTTGATACCAACACAAAAAAATATATAATTTATTTTAATTTACTATATATCAACACATTGTTTATGAAAAGTATCGTATAAGACAAATATATTTCTGAAACAGGTTCTATTTTCAAATACAAATCGAGAAAATAATAAGATAGTAAGTGTTGAATTTCGTATATCTCATGTTATCTTTTATTGTAATTATAAACAGTATATAATATGAAATTTGACATTTAATTTGTTAAGGTGCAATGTCATTTCTGTTCAGTAATATTTTAAAATAAATTGAATGAAACTTACAAGTGAATTTATAACACGCACATCATTTTATTACTGGCTTAAACTTATTCTCTTTAGTATGTGTTGTGACAGAGGACAAGAAAGTTGAGATAAGCAGTAATTATGCAATTCACTAATGCTTATGGTTATATGTGACGTTTTGTAAATTCAGTTAGTGAAAATTTTACGATAATATATTATAATATATTCCGTAATATCAACTTGAATTTAGTACAACCATAAACATGTGATGTTAAGAATATTAAGAAAGAAAAACTATTATTTCTACATTATTTGGTGTTGGTTTTTAATAAACTAATTCAAAACAACAAAATTATGAGTCTTGAAAAGATACTGACGGCTGTAAAACTCCGAGCAAAATTAATGTTTATAAAATTTAAACGCAGAGGTATAGCAATATGATATTTAATCTTTAACACGCCATCTTCGGATATCGCGTTTCACGATACTCATAAATTTTACAATTTCTTCAGGTTTTTCCTATAAAAATGCACCTCGCCTTCCGACAAATTACGTTTATACTGCAAATAACAAGAGAGTTGCACGTTAACACACTGAAAATAGAAATTCCAGCTCTTGAAAAAGAAAACTCGTAAGTTTTTTTACACTTTCTTCTGCACGATATCATGAACCATATTGCATACATATTTTATACTCACAACAGAATTCCAATTTTAAAAAACGTACCAGTTACAAAAATATATTTTTTTAATTAATTTAAAGTAACTATCGTATATACTTCTTTCACTTCATATTATCAACGTTTTATACGCGAAAGTTTTTATAATAACTCATCGAAATGGTATTTAATGTAAATTATAAAGTATTGTTTACGTATTATATTACACATCGCATGCAACATTGAGTTGGTTATAGTTACTAAGTAAATATTTTGTAGAACATTCAATATTATTACAATTTTCAATATCTATACAAAAATTTGCAACATTAGAGGCAAAATTTTAGCCGGCTACACGGCCTACAATAAAATCCTGAAATATAGTGTTAACAAGGCATCTTAAAAAACGACAAATTCAGAAAAGTAATTGATCGTGTTATACTGAATATTTATTTTAGAATTATTAACTGAATCCAAACATATTGATATAGGTATTATTTATAATTCATATATAACTGTGCTTTCGTCGTTTACAGATTAAACCAACAATAATAAACTAATCATGAAATATAGATTTTAAAAAGCCAAATGTGTATTTTATGCTTATGGTATAATCTGTGATATCCTACCAGTGCCGATGAGAATTTTTATTCTCAGTTTTAGTGCTATAAATAAATTATTTTATGATGTTAATTCCTGTTATTTTAGTCATTTACTGTATCAATAAATTTTAAATACTGAGTCGATATTTGGTTTCAATAAAAATTTAATACAAACCTTGAAACTACGTTTTTTTAAGCTGCAGTTCTTTATTAACCTATCAAACACAGAAACTATTCAGCTGGTTTTCTGCTTAACAGCTTATGTTTGAATATTTAACAATATCATACGTTCCATATAATATTGAGAATGGATATGGGTGCAAAATAATTAAACATTTAGAACAAGATTTTTTCTTACTTATTTGTGTAATATTTCATATCACTTGTGCATAGCCATTTTTTAATATTTTAGAATACAGTTGTTGAAATTAAAACACATATATTAACTACATAGCGTGTTATATTTTAGTTTAAAGTATACCTGATCTACTAAAATGTATAATAAAAGTATAATATAAGTACATATATACAATTTCATTCCTATATTTGACCACGTATCACGAAACAATATTTTAAGCACATAAATAAATCATTTCATTCTACATCACGAGGATGTTGAAATACACATATTCTAAAACCTTTTTCTCTTTAAAAAATTATCACGACCGTTGTCACTTGAGTATTTTCGCTGAGACGCCAACGTTGGAAAAAAATAGTCCAATAATATTTCACATGTACATTATATTTATTAACCAATACAATTCATGTTCTGTAATGTATCTAAAAACATCAACATTCTAAGAATATTATAATCATATGAAGAGGATCTGAATATGGATTTGAATTTATTTGAAAAACAACATAATAATACATATAATAACGATACCTTATGCGAGGAAAATTCTATGACGGCGTAGTTATTGAAATAAAAATAAAAATAATGCTCTGGTGTACTAAAACAGCGTGAAAAATTGTAAAGTTTTTTTCCTTATAAATGGAAAACACGGAATTCCTATCAAGTGCTTATAAATGCGTTTGGCCTTGGGTACATACTCAACGAGACATCAAACCGCAATTACGGAGAACACCGCCTATGGCCCTATATGCCTCACACAGGGCTGGCGCTCGTCCCGAATTTAGTCGGACTATTTAGAATTAAATAAACAAATCCCGATTTTCACAAACGATCTAAAAATCTCGGTTCAAAAAATGAAAATAGCGTATATTGTATGTGGAAAAAATCGAATAATTATTGCAAATTAAATATTATTAACGTTTATTTTTTGAACTGCAATCGATTAATTTATTTTACTTCATTTTTATTTTATAGCTTTTTATATGTGATGGTCCTGTAACTGAGTGGTCAACGTTCTATTTGGTTGCTTTGGTTACGTGTTTGTATTTTCTAATGGCTAATTTCAAAAATCTTTTTATAGTGTTTGCATTTTTGTCATGATTTCATTTTGACTCCCTAAAATCATTTGTAAAAACGGGGTTAAGTGAAAGTGATAAATTGATTATTAATTTTTTCCGAGTCTTATTTGTTAATCTATATATATAAAAGAAAGTGGGGTTTGTAACACCACGTATATCTCGAGAATAACAGCTCGGATTTTAATGATCTTTGTTTTATTAAATTCGTATCCGCCTAGAATAGCAGAATAAGCATTAAAACATCGGAAAAATATCACAGCAAAGAAATTATGAAGAAAATTAATATTCTCATACAGTTTTCAAATGGCGAACACCTTGAAATAATGAAAATGTCGTTTGTATGCAGATTTCATCCGCTAGGTGGCAATTTTTCCAAAATTCATTTGTTTTTGCTTCTTTTGCATACGATTGACTTCTAAATAATTTTAAATTTAGAGTATGGATTAGAATAAAACAAATCGATGATATAAAATGAAAACGAAATAAAATCGGATAATGTTGAAATAAGGTTATGTTTTTAATTAGGTATGATAATTTTTTTGACAAAAATATTACGCTGTTTGCACGAACGTTGCTCTACTTTGAGATGCCACGTTATTACACTTGGAAAGCTACATCGAAGAAATTTTAACGTCGAAAGCAAGGCGATGCGGTTCCTGCTCATCCGAATGACTACTGACGCTCTTGGTCGCATGTACACAGTTCATCCGAAAAATGACGAATGCTTCTACTTGCATGTCAACAGCTCAATTTGCTTGAAAATGATACTCATTACAATCGCTGAAGAAATTGTTTCTGAATCTCCAAGTCAGATACGCACATTATTTTCTATCATTATTTTGACATGCTTCACATCGAATCCCCGTGAACTGTGGAACAAGTACAAGGATGACATGTCCGAATACATTTTGCATCGAATTCGTGTCAGTTTGGGGAATCCCGATCTCGAGGTGAATGAAGAGATACATAACCAGGCTTTGGTTTAGATCGAAGACATGTGTTACCTCATGTGCGTCAGTTTGGTAGTCAAGTTAGGAATGCCAACGCCAGATCGTGGAATGAATGACGCTTTCAATCGAGAATTGGAACGTGAACGTGAATATGATCGAGATGCATTGAACCAATCAGTTTGAACGAATGTACCACTGTTGAACCCTCAACAGAAGGAAATTAGCGATACGTTAATTAAGGTAACTGATGATGGAAATGGTGGCTTATTTTTCCTTGATGCGCCCAGTGGAGCTGGGAAGACATTCTTCATGTCATTGATTATGGCCACTGTTTATGCGAGATAAAAAAATTGCTCTAGCAGTTTCTTCTTCTGGAATAGCAGCCACGTAGATAGATCAACCGCTGCCGATGAAATAAACGCTTGCCTCAAATAATTGACAAACATGCGAGTTGCATTGCTAAACGATCCATCTGCCGAAGATTTCTCCAAGCAATTGCTGACTATCTATTTATTCATTGTTCAAAATTAAAATTACAGTACATGACATAACAGCTGACGCCAATTCGCCATGTACTTGAAAAATATAATAAGACAAAATATAAAATAAAACTACATAATATATCAGAATCAAAATCAACATAAAAAATTAAGAAATAAAATAGTGAAATTTTACAAACAGTTCACAAATACTATCACTAAAAATGTCCATTTCTCTAGGCAATGCTTTGATCAATCTAACGGCCCTTGGAACTGGTGATTTAAACCTCTTAAGCGAGGTATAAGTTTTTAGAAATAAATGTTTTTGCTCATAGTTACGCCCACGTAAGAATAAATTGGGAGCATGTAAATTAATAGTCATGAGAATTTGAGGATTATTAACTCGGCCCCGAAGGAGAAGAGAAAAATGATTTAAGCTTGAAAACGATCTTCGACTATCGTCGGTAACGACCGTGTTCCTGTTGACAAATCGAACAGATTGATTTCGTTTCCGCCGAATTTTAACAATTTCGTCTCAACGAAGGACGGCTTCATCAAAAAAATGTTCCCAAACGTCTAATCACAAAAATCACAATTGGTTGATTGAATGAGTAATTCTTGCGGCGAAGAACAAAGATGTGGATCATTTAAACTTCACAATTCAAAATCAAATCATTGGTCCACTGCATTCCTTTAAATCTATCGACCGTGTAACAAACGAAGACGAAGCAACCAACTATCCAACTTAATTTTTAAACTTATTGGATCTGCCTGGCTTGCCACCGCGCAATTTACAACTGAAGGTTGACTCGGTAGTCATCATGCTTCAAGTTATCAAGTTAACAGAACATTTATTCACTTTTAAGGTGTTCACTGTCAATGCTTGGTGGGATGGCAATATAATAAAAATAATAAAACATTTTTAGTACTTTTTCCACATAAAATTTATTTGATCAGGACCGGTTTCGCTTATCGCGAGCATTATTAACTGATGATAATGCTCAGATGATAATAACTCAGTTGATAATGCTCGCGATGAGCGAAACCGGTCCTGATCAAATAAATTTTATTCAGTGGGAAAAGTACTAAAAATGTTTTATTATTTTTATTACAACATTTATTGATTCTGAGGCGGTACGAAGTTCGTCGGGTCAGCTAGTTCTAAATAAAAAAAAGTAAGCGACTGAAAAAAAAGTTTTTTTAAAACAACAGTTTTCTTTTTCTTTGAGTACGCACATACAGAGCAATATATATATCAATTAATTGTGATTTACACACTATGTGCTTATTTAAAAACAAAATTTTAATGCTATAACCCCATTATTTTAAGTTTTGATATAAACGAGGTTTTATGAAATGGAAACAGCATAAAATTGTATTGTTTAGTATATTGAACAGACTATAAGTTTATTATGGTAAGAAACATTAAATTATCGAGTATATATTTGCATGCTTAATAACATACAGGTGTGTCAAAATTTTTACAGTTCACATGAGATACCGTAGTTTTACTGAAATTATAAAAAACGAAGTTAATTTTTTTCACATTTTTAATTTATTTTCAATAACTCTCGTCTTCAAAATTATACATTCCAGACTGAGTTATCTTATAACTGCGAAAATCTAAATGCGCTCATACGTTAATTAATTCAACATGCAAATGCACTATTAAAAGTATTTTCTTAAGAATTTGAACACTTTAATTAATAAACTTTTTAATTTTTTTATTGGAGGAACTTTACTGTTTGTATGAAAATTATGTTTGGCAGTTAAAAATTAAAATTATGTTTTTTATGAATATGTGATGTTTGTTGAAAGATGTAATATTACACTGATAAATTGACACATTTTGAGCGTGTATATAAACTCTTTTTTACATTAATTTAGAGTTATGCTATTATTATTCTACATAAAATTTATACTAACTACTGTGGTAATTAAAAAAAATAGAAATCCATGATTTCGTTATAAATGTTGATAAGATGGGTAACTGGTTTTTAATAAAATTTACAAGTTCTAGACATTCTGTAATTAGACGATCGACGTAGGAGATTCTAGGATAAATCGGATAAGAGAGGATGGCAATACTGACCAATATTAATCTAGCACCGTAGCGCCAAACAAGAAAAATATTGAAATGAAATCAGCAAGTTCTTTCTTTATCTCTTCCTTAGTGAGTGACTGTCCCGACAGTGATATCGTAAATATGGCAACCCTGGGTACATATAGCAATATAATATGCATATTAAGTGGAAGATATTATGTTTCGCACAAACATACTATTATTATTAATTCCACGATGTTTACATTTTGCGCAAGAATTATTGCATTATTACATGAAAAATCGAAATAAATATTCTAAGATTTGTAACGTAAGTATTCTTCATTACTAAAAAATCACTCTATTGCTACAGAAAGTCATAAGGAAGAAATATATATAATATTCTTGAATTATATTCTCTATCCTTTATCATTTTTATCTTATGTTCAATGATTAAAAAATTATCATGTATAGAAGATTTTACCAAAATATTCATAGAAGTACAGGAAAAATGTCTTATTTTTATTTGCTAAAATTTAAATCCAGATTTATAATGAATACGCTGAAGAAAAAAAATATGAAATAAATAAATGTTGTATCGGTAAGTTTGTAATTGATATAAAGTAACAGGATTCACACTATACAATAATATGTTATCATTATATTAATTAAGAGTAAAAAAATACATACAAAATAGTTACACTCTTTTTCATAATGCATTAGAACTATAATATAGATATGCTAAATAACCTAGCTTTATCGTGTGTTAAGAAGATGGAGCTCATATATTATTTAATAAATAAAATTCATATAACATTGTACATTGAATAAAAATTTATTCGTAAATATGAAAATACGATTTGTGAAATTATTTTGTAAGAGTAAAACATGAACTTCAAAATTTGAATAGAAAATTTAAAATAACTTTGATTATTCCTCGTATTGTGTTACTAACTGTGACACGTGTTTCGCCTCTTTCAGAGGCATCTTGAGACTTACTATCGCAAAGTTTGCTTAAGTTATGAAGCAAGATTGATTCTAACATTTTTAAATTATGAAATTACAAAATGGAGTTTGGGTTTTTTTTCCTTTTAAGGGAAGCAAGAAGAGGGTGATAGAATCGAAATAAAGCAAACAAATAATGATACTAATGAGCTGCAATCAATCGGATTGGGATTTTTCCCTTTTAAGGGAAGCAAGGAGAAGGTTATAGAATCGAAACAAAGCAAACAAATATAATCATACTACTAATGACGTTAAACATTACAAACTATTAAACTAATGAGCTGCAATCAATCAGATAGGTTGGTGATTACTCTATTAATTGGAAACAATGTAAGTAATGGCGAACAACCTGTCCAACAATATTATTTATTAATATTTATTTTTTGTTAAGAGTTTTATTAATTTCTAAAAATTCTAAACTATTCATCTTAAACCCTTTTTATTTACTCGGTGGAATATTTCTAAATTACTAATCTGATTAAAGCTATGATCGTTTTCTATTAAATGATTGGCAAACTCAGAAAAATTGTTACTGCGATAGTAAGTCTGAAGATGCCTCTAAAAGAGGCGAAACACGTGTCACAGTTAGTAACACAATACGTGGAATAATCAAAGTTATTTTAAATTTTCTATTAAAATGAACTTCCACAAAGTTACCGCCGAAACCATCGAAAGTTTTAAAATTTTAATTCAGTCGGCGCTTATATTTTTAATCAGATCAAAATATCAAAAATTGTCGTGAGTTTACACATATGCGAGCAGTGTCTAACTTTTTTTACGAAATAATACAAATGTCAGGGCTTTTTATTGTCTCCTTTTAGGTAACACAAGTTGGAGGTTTTGGCAACTATCCAAATTACGTAACAACCATATAACTTCAACATTATAAGATACTTCGAGAATGCCTTGGCTAAGCTTCCTGGCCTTTCAGAAAAATAGTAAATCTAAGATAAAAGCAAATCAATAGCCCTGTGTTGTGTATCGTCTCGTATATATATATTTTTTATACATTTATAAGCTGAAACGATTTTATTGTTTTCACAGAAGAGAATGCACAGGTTTTTTGATTTAAAAAACTTAACAGACTAATTATTGTCTCAAAGATTAAAATATTTATCTACAATATTAGAACATATTATTATCTCTAAATAGATGTATCAACACAGAAGTTTTTTACGAGAATGGCTTTTTATTCAGTTTGCTCATCCTCTCTGCTTTTTCGGAGAATGTATGGATAGAAAGAAGCCAAGAATAGTAGTTGGTTAATTACTTCTGCTTCACCTTTATTTTGGGATTGTAATGGTGAAAGGAAATTTTAAAAAATCACAAGAAATCCTGCCTTCGGACAGTATTATTGTAAGAACGCTGTTTGTACTGGGACTTGAGCCCGTAAGATCTGGTACAGACGCCAACAACGTTGACCACTGTGCCATATATCCAAATGACGACTTAAATTGTTTACCATAATTTAAAAAAAAATATCATTATCATCAACTAGTGATTTGCATAAATTAATACAGGAAATAAAATACGCAATAAGTACCAAAAAATGTGAGTACGCTGAAATGTTCTATGTTTATTATAAAACATGTATGCAAACTCACTTTTTTGGCTTGCGGTTTTTTAAAGTAATAAACAATACATAATTGAGAGGGTCACAATTTCTGTAACCTTTCAATATCGATACGATTCTTAGCAAATTTTAAATTCTTCAGTTCATCATTAACAATTTTATTGGAACATGTTATATTATTTTATTGGAACATGTTATTCAAAATTATTTGCTGTTCTATTTTCAATTTCAAAATACAGATAATTTTGATTTTTTAACACCGATATTGGGGTTACGAAAATACATCATGAATACCAGAGTACCAGTTTTGGTAAAAACGGTATTGTAATCTTTCTATCATTTCAGTTATATAGGAATGAGCTTTCCACTTATAAGAGTGTCTGTAGAAAAGCTTTATTTTAGCGTTTCCTTCACCTATTGGAGACGTTTTTGCGCCTTTAGCGTTTTTGTTCTCCTTCTTTGTCGAACGTCAAGTGTTTCACTTTTCTTTTTGATTTGTGTGAAAAGTTTGTAAGTCCGCTTTTGTTAGAATGAATTATTCAAATTTTATTTGTCAGGCTCGCTTTATTTAAAACTTTTCCCACAAAAAAAGACGTATGCTTATTGCTGAGTGGCCATAGCCAACAATTATATCGGCAATAAGATATTCTCGGGAGTGTAACTTTTCTTAAACTGTATATATTTTTTTACATCACTTACTTTTTTTATATTCTTACAATATCAAATTACCAAGCCTCAAGAGAAATTTTATTTTTTAAAGGCATACGTTAAAAATTAATACAAAATCTTAATAGTAAATTTTGCTTTCACACAATTTCACTATTTACTATTCTGTTTCATTAAGACTATTGTCATAATTGTCATAATTGACTGTATTTGTATTTTTTAAAAATTCCTCACTTATAAATTAATACTGTTGGTTTGTCATAAAAATCCTTTCTTTTTCAGACTAGTATAAATTTAGAGTTCTTAGCTAAATATTTTGTTACGACTCGCATAATATGAAACGTTTATGTAAACATCGAAAAAGCGATATGTACACATTTCAATATTAGCCACAAACAAGATTTTATGTTTCAAGCAAATATTGTTTTGTTTTAAGTTAAGATTCTTTTTTTTCTATTTTATCTTTAAAAAAATCAATAGAGTTTATAAGGTAATAAATTATACAATTAAATAAAAAAATACCAGAATATTTATGAATACCTATGTGTGTCTTTGAAATAAAGTTATTGAGTTTTGAAGCTAATAGACTTTCTCACATTGAGTAAAATTGTGTGAAGAATATGCATTTTTTTTTTGTTATTGATTTTGATAAAGTGTGTACATATTGCTTTTTGTAACTAAGCGACTCTTATGACATATATTGGTATTTAAAAACATTTGCTTAGTCATTTTTAGTATGGTACTATTTATTTTTACAATAAATGAATCAAAATAGTTACAACATTTTACATTGATTATCATAGAGAAACATTGCTGCTGTTTTTTAAAGAGATGAGTATAATTCAATAAAAAATACACCAGCTTCTTTTTTAGCAAGAAGGAAATGTTTCAGTGGCCACCGTGAAAAATGTGTAAAAAGAGATAGAGAGTAAATATAACAATTGAGAGATAGATAATATTACTTTTAAGTTAAACTTTTTAGAATAAACGCATTTTTTTCTAATGAAAACTTATACTTTTTTTTATAAATAACATAGTCATGTTTTTTACATAAAATAAATATTTCTGACACAATCATAAAAAGAAAATATGTTTTGAAAACCCACTAATTAAAAACTATCTCTTATTGATAATTATTGCGTTTTCTTTATTTGTCTTATATCAATTTTTTGTGTTGGCATCCTAACATTGACGGTTGTTTTTGGTATAGTTATAAAATATGAAGAAAAATAATGATACACTCACCTGAGTAATGCTCCAGTATCGGTCCAGCGATATGAGACATAGATTCATTATACTGGCTGTAGACAGAAGCACATCCATCGCGGAGTAAATTTCACACCACCAGTACCCAAATATCCAGTAACCCATTAGCTCATTCGCTAACGAGAATGGCATTATCAAGAGTCCCAAGAAGAAATCTGACACTGCCAACGAAGCTATAAACCAGTTCTGTATATTCTTCAGCGCCTTCTCCGTCGCAATCGCAATTATGACCAGCATATTACCGACTACGACCATTATCATGAGTATTGTCACGATAAAAGACGCTATTATTATATGAAGGAGTGAGTATCCACTTGGATACCAAGTGTTAAAAACTACAAGCGTGTGGTTGAGAGAGAAGCTGTCATTCACAGACTGACCCAGCAGTGTTGAGTTCGGGTCCTGTGTTCCGTTTCCCAAGCCATGCAATGCCATATATTCCTCTTCTGTGATAAACGGGTATGGATATGGAAATGAGCTGTTGTTAAGAAACGAAAATGTCCCGTTATGCATTTTCACTTCTAGGTTATTCCCTTCACAGGAAATTACTGTGCAATTTGTATGTGCGCCAGATACTTCATTAATCATTTGTGAAGGAAAGTCACCTTATACGGTTATTTCAGGTTCAATAACTTTCACCCGGTGTACGATCTATCTTACGCTTTAGCTGTTTAACTTCACACACATTTTTATTTGTAAAAAAACTTACAGATTTACAAACGACACGTTTATTAAAATTAAATGATATTTTATAGAAAGGAGTTTAGGCACAGATTTTATTACTTTTTAGTATACTTAATACAATTTTATCAGCATATATTAAATTGGAAGAAACCGATTAGAATATAACAGTTTATTATTTGTGAAGTGTTTTAATTTTAAAGAAATTAAGCTTAGATTTAAAACAATTAAATTCCTTCTCAGCAAGTTGACGTTTGGTCCCAAACAAGTAGTTTAGTTAAGTTAAAATCAATATTTTATGTTCGCAACTATTTCCTTTTTTAGTTTTAAGCGTTGAGAAATTATTGTATTCTTGAAATTCACTTACATTATTTTAAAATCAAATCCATATAATACAAATACAATTTTTTAAGTAATTATAATGATTATTACATACAATTTCTTAAATATGCGGCAAAGTATGTATACTTAAATAGTTGATATTACTTATATAAAACAAAACATGGCCGCAATAAAGTTTTATATTTTAATAAAATAAACTACAAATATTAAAAAATTAAATTCTAGTTTTACAATTGTTCACTCAAAATATTAAACAATGCTCTTAACTGTGCACATGGAAAGTTCAAATAATTTTAATTGAATCATATAACTATGTTTAATATTTCAATTATGCTACCTACTTTTGCTTCGATTATTTACAAATAAAAACAATATCCGTATATTTTCTTAACATTAAATCGAATATGACTATTTCTATGACGTTATAAATAAGCACAGAGTAAATGTGTTTTGGTATTACTATATTTTCATAAAAATACAACTATTATGTCTATCAAAGATTCAAACCCGTTTTGTTCCGAACGCTGCTCCACCTGGCGGCAGAAGACGGCAACATTGAAAATTAAATTTAAAAAATCAAATTTACGCTATTTCAAATTACACGCAACAGACGAATAAAATTTGTATGATACTTACTACAACTGCAATTTTACAAGTTATTGAATACCTTTAATTTAATATTATTACTATAATTTTTATTTTCTAGTTCGATTATTTTTCAAATTGCTATCAAGTGTTTATATTAAATAAAAGTAGACGCCACAGACATGTATAGTTTAGTACTATATATTTTATAGAACGCATAAGAATGCGTTTTTTTAAAGAGATTAATCAATTTTTCTTATATTTTTTTATAATACAAAACAGAGATTATTAATTATTATATACTTATTATACTATTTCAGCAATATTCTGAAATGTAAGCGTAAAAGTGTTTGGTTCAAAATTTATCCTTAGAATAAACTTATTCTGCAGCCTTTTATTTGTTAGAACTTTTCCTCAACTCGTTTAAGTAAAAATCATTTAAGAATATTATTTCAATGATATAAAAATACATTCCAATAATATTTCAGAATAGTAACAAAAATAACCCAAAAGCAATATAATATTCCTGTTCTTTAATGTTTAACTCTATTTTTATATCGAGGATTTATTTATACGTGAAATATAAATTTTCTATTGAAAATTTTTGACAATAGAATAGTTTCTGATAAAATATAGGTCAATTTTCAGTGTAAAAATGATAGAAATTATTCAACATTAAATCACAATGGGAAGGCAAGTACAAAAGAAACCTTTTAGGTGTTCACACCCATGTATTTCACGTCAGTGGTATCTTATTGCGGTATTTTGTATGGACGATCGGTAAATATAAATACTCACCGTCAGTAAATTACTATTCACAACAAATGGAACGACAGTAATTTCATACGTTGTTTACACGGCTATAATTTTAATGCGTTAACGTGATTGTTTTGCATACAATCTTTAAAACAAAACCGACCGTAAATCAAACGTGAATTAGGACAAACAAACTGTTTATCGGTTGTAATTCACGAGCGTCAAATCTCTAGCATTGCATCGTGTTCTAAAAATATGTTAATTCTAATATTTTTCAATTAAAAATATGTATCAAAGTAAACTTTATGATCGTTTCATTTCTTGCGATAAAAAGATTTCTTAGCAATGCAAATGTATAATTTGTGTCTATAATAAGTATATATAAATGCTAAAAACAACCCTTTTGGTTGTAAACAAAATTGCTTTTATTAATGGTGTTGTAAACTCTGCTTGTTATGATAATAGTCGTTTAATAACACGCGTTATGGTCGAGTGCAGTGCATGTTATGTTGTTATAGTGACCGCGCGTAAAGTGTCGATTCGTGTCCGGTGTTATGAAGTTGGCACTTTAAACGCTCCGACTGGGAGCTTTTCGATGTTTGCAATATGGGGAACACTTGTTTTAACGATCACGACAAAGGAATTTGCGGACGGTAACTGAGCTTTTAACGCTGGAGGCAAATAAATTATTTCGGTATTAACAGCAGCGGTAAATATAACTGCTGCTCTTGTTTGCGAAACGAAAGCTTCCAAACTAAATTTGGAACAGAATAACCTTACAGTGACCGAAGCGTCAAAGTGTTAGTGGAAAATCTTAAATTTCGCTAATAACTCAGTACTTAACTACGTTATGAAAAAGACAAGCTTTTTTTGTGAAAATGCTGCTTTAAAAATATTTTTTATTGAAAGTATCAGTTGAGTGGTTTTCGTAATAGAAAGTGACAAGATGTCGTAAGTCAAACGTAAAAGCTCGCCTTTTTAAGGAAATAACCACACAAAGTACACACAAAGTAGGCAATGAAGGAAAAATGGCCGAAGATATGAACGTCTTTACTTTATTTCACGGATCAAGTGATATTAAACGAAGCAAGTGGAAAAAATAAGCGGAGAAAGATATGTACGGTGCACGAAGATGCTCTTGTCTCACTCACTCTTAAATATTTCACCAAGTTTTGTCTCCCTCCGTGAAAGTATTTTTGAGCTTTCTTAATCTTGTAGGCTACTTTTGAGTTTTCAATGGGAGGTTAGATAAAATAAGCGAATCTTTCTTTGTAATTAACCTTCTTGAGGTATTTCACTTTGTTTCGACAATCAGAAGGTGACACTTGAAAAACGTAATCAACCTAGAGCTATGTATTTATTCATGAAACCGTTATTTGAGAACTTGCGTAAATAAATAAACGAAATCAACTAATAAAATATTAAATCTAAGAGAAATCTAAAAGTTTTATAAATTTATAAAAATGCAAATTATTTGTAAATAATCAAAGCTTTACAATCTTTTTCATTGTTAACAATTTTAAATAACAGGGCATAGACTTTTATCCATACAAAAAACCATAATTATAAAACTGTTCTCTATTTTAATTTTAAAATGTTGGGTTGAAAACTGTTATTAAAATGTCGATTATCATATTAAATAATTATTTATTTGTTTGCGAATGTTTTTGTTTCGGTATTTTTAAACTGGAATGTTTATAGTATTTTCTTTATGCGTTTTATTAATTTTGAACACGTTATGATCATACAGTTTTTTTCAGCTTCTTTTTTATGTCAATTTGTACACAACAATTCAACACTGTTCGCTTAACAATTCTTGTTTTTTTCTTTCTCGCATTAGTTAAGAAGTATTATTTATGTAGACGTTTAAGTTTTTATTAGACTTTTTGGTGAACTTGAAAAAAGTCTCCATCAATCCTCGCATGGGACTTCCCGACGTATAAAACATATTGCCACACACAGTGGCCCATTTCGAGTTATATAGCAAGCGTTTGTTTTTCCAATACAGACTTTGAAGCAATCAATCATGCGGGCGTTTTTGGCGGCCGTATCAGAGCGACGGCCAGGTGTTCGTTTCTCTTCTCGCCGAGCTTCTCTCTTTACGTTTTGCCTCCTCTTTCACGCTTTGGCTAATGTTCCTTTTTTGTAAAGGGTTTAGCCTATTTTTTTTTAAACCCACACCTTAACTTTTTGCACAGTATCTCACTTTACCCAGACCTTTACGCGCCGAATCTCACGACCTTTGTCAGATGTTTCAAATGGCTTTTTGCTTATCCAGAAACAGTTCTCAAATGGGCGTCGAATGAACCGGCATTCCTTTTCCGACACACTACAATAAATTTTCAAAGCAAACTCTTTTTTATAGTCTGCGTATTATGACAGTGAATATTGCGGCAAAACCTTCATTTTAAACACTTAGAAACACTTTTAAATTATTCCGAACTTTAAGTAATAAACATTGTTTTTCTATGCTGGTCTCTTTGGAATCGAAAATTTAAATGTATTATTTTACATTTCGGTAACACTTTTCTTTCCCATTCCGTCAGACACTTTTTCCGTTGTTATCGCATCTTGCATTAGAGTGATGTTCTTTTGTGTTACGAAACACAATGGAAATGAAGGAAAGAAGATCTTTCTTTGGAAACACGACAAAGTGGAAAGGAAGACGTAATGGGAGATGATTTTAAAATTTAAAATGGACAGACCGATTCAATTTTGTAATTTTCATTTATCGCACGAAATTTTTACTTTTCCACCAACAACTGTATATTTAATAAGTTTTTTCGTCAAGCTTTTTTTTGGCGCATTTCTTTGTCAACACATTTTGTCAGCATTAATGTCCTTAGTGAAATCTGAAAAAAAAAGAAAAACAATATTAATAAATATAACAGTCAACAATATTCGGTTGCAGTTCTTAAACGACATAATAAATGAAAACTCTTTTTCTTTTATTTACCACAAACGATGTTCCATTAGTAGTTTATTCCATTTTTTTTATTCATGTCTGCTACCAATGTGGAGCATATGATCTAGGTATCTCAATATAAGTTATTTTACGAGAACTGTTTGTTACTCAGTCACTTAACCTTTCTTTTCCAAATAGAGTAGTAGGGATAGAATAATAAGGCTAGGACAGGACCAATGGCTAACTAATTGCTCTCGCTTCGTCAATTTATTAAAAGATCGATAGAGTGGAAGGAAATTTTTAGACATCAGTAACAGCCATGCTTCGAACAGAAGTCGATAAATCGACCAAAAAAATTCTATTTGTATTGGGACTCGAACCCTTGAGATCCGGCACGGAAGTCAACAACGCTAAACTCTGCGTCATAATAGATACAAGCATGACTAAATATTTTTACTGGAAAGTGCATAGGATCGTGTTTTTATGATTTCACAAATATCTCGAATCACATAACAATAAATAATTCGATTATCAAAAATAAGCTTTTGCTTACAGATGCAAAAAAAAAACATTTTCTCAAAGCTTTTTATATAAAAAGAAATAACGTATTCTTTTCACAAGATACTATTTTATTAACAATCTACATTTTATTAGTTCACTGTTCAATGAAAAAGTATTCCAAGAAAAATGAACTGAAAGGCATTATTGTTTATTTCAACAATATCTTATTTCTTAAAAGAATGTTTAATTTAAACCGCTGCTAGTGAAACCTGGTTATATTATCCACATCAAAATAATGTTTAATAATAGTAATTATTTCATCAAATTTCAATATTATATATTTAAATTAATTAATAACGTCATGGTTTTCTTTGTTGAGGCTTAAGCTGGCTTGATACTGGGTAATTAGTAGCTATCAAAAGATTTTAAATATACCAATACAGTAGACAGGTTAAAAAGTTTTTTGAGACGTTTATTTTTGAGGGAATATAAAAAGTATTACACGCCTAGTGCTAGATACAACTTTGTCAAAGATAAACTCATGCTTTATAGATTTAAAGAACGAAAAAAAATACTATAGTCACATATTTCGTTCGGCTAATATGAGGACAAAATAAATATTACACCATTATATTTCTGATGTTTATATGACAAATCATGACATGATAATTTATTTCGAAATTTATAGACATAACAGGCTTTTGATTCTGTGACTATGATGATTTTTAACATTATTTAAAAATATTGCTTTGCATAAAAGTATAATCCAAGTAAGAGTGAGTGATTTTTTTTTTGCTCCCTCAAATGTTTTTTCTTGAAATTAAAATATAGTACATATTTTTTTCAATTAATTTATTAAACTAATAAATGTGATTAAGCTTTTTGTTATTGAAGCAGAATAAGAATAAATCGGCTCATAAAAGTATACTAAATGATGTGAATGTGGGTTCGATTTTATGGCTTAATAGTATTAAATTGAATTTTAATGAATCAGTTTTAAATGTATAGCGTCAATGATCACATTTACTTTTCAATTATAAAAACAGCCTTTTGTTTGCAGTTTTTTTGACAGATTTATGCTAACGTATTCTTCGTATAAAAAAGATTGAGTGTATTTTAAATTATATTTTTCTTTACGCCCCGAACCCATCATTATTTGTATTATGCAACCCACTAGAAATATAAGGTTGTATATGCCTGGCTTAGACCAACACTGTTTTTTAAATTTCGTTATAAATACTGATAACTTGCTCAATAGAAAATTTTATGCCAAATATAGAACAAATTAAATCTATTCATACGGCTTTATTTTACATTTTAACAAATAAAATTAATTTTGGAAAAGTGTGTTTATTATCTGGTAATCAAAACGAAGATGTCGTTTTTATTCAAGACTATTTCCGTCTAAATATAAATATATCTTCTCTGTAACTTTAAATTACCTTGTGACATACGTTGCTCTAGCTTTAAATAAAAAAAATATAATAAGCTATTTGCCAGCTTTGTAGTTAGGCATCATTTAACACACATCAAGGCAACTGTTATATGAAAGTATACTTGTTCGCTAATGATCATAATAAAAAAGACAAATGATTGGCATATAATAATTTTAGTATAAGAAAAGTGTATTAATAAACATCTCTACAATAAAGACGTTTCATTAATTTTATTAAAGATACTAATTTAAAAAAAAACATTTTACTAAAATACACACATTTTTCAAAATAAAAAAGTAAACATTGAATATTGCAGCCACTTCGAAAGTTATTTTAAATTAACCAATGAAGCAATCTAAGTTTTTTTACGATTTTTTTAATGATACTTTTTTATATTATAAACCAGTGTTTCTCAGCCTTTTTTGACCCATGGCTCCTTTTTGAGTATCTTTATTTTTTATGTGACCTCCATATGGGACCATTTTTTTTAAATTAAAGTTTTCGCTCAACTATTAATATTCCACCATATTTTTCGATCACAATTGCATAGTTAAAAAAAGAATCTTGATCGACTTCTGAAACAAACTTTAATTTATTTCTTCTAACAACACACAATCACGCTGTGTAGTTTAAAGTATCATAAAAGTATTCAAACCAGCCTTCAATATAAAATCATTTATATTATGTATTATCATTTCTTTGTTATATATGCAAACGTTCTAAATAAATATACCATTGCATTTCTGACCAAAACTGTGGATTTGATTTTCAAGTAAAATATTTTTAAATATTTATGATTCAAATAATGTTCAATTTTAAAAAGAAATATAATAAAATATTGACGGCATAATGCTGCACATTCCCAGTGTTGGGCGAGAACGTTTATTGACAAACATTTATTGAACTAATAATTTTCAACATCACAGCTTTATCGGATGGGCTTGAGTTTACTTTATTTGTCACATCAAATAGTTTATATATTGACGTACTAGAATTTTACATTTCATATAATATAAAGGAGATTTCAGATTTAGTTCAACGTATTATTCAACAGTATAAAATCTCTTTTAATTTAGGATAGTTGAGTTAGATTAGTTGTTTTTCCTTCTTATTCTTTGACACAGTTCTAAGCAAAAAAAGTGATCACAAGACAACGCATGCCACCATTAAAGTTGTTATTTTCATAGAATACTACCCGGTACCAGGCAAGCGTTGCAATCTACTCGAAGAAAGAAAGTGTTTGTGTTTTAACTGTGTATATCGAAGTGCATGCTTTCTTTTTCTGTCTGTTTGACATTTACTGCTGATTGTCTATGGTACAACACACCCGCCACCTACTGTAATTTAATTTTACTATAACCTTCGCGCAAGTGAAAGCATACGTTGTCAAAATGAACTGTATGGCAGACATGCAAAAATTGATTTTTATATATAAGATTTATAACCTTCCCGGAAATGCAAACAAAAAGTTTGTAAAAGTTTTATTACAATCGGGCAAGCGGTGTGGCAACGCATAAAGTACGAACAAACAGACATTCATTTCACTCTGATTATGATTGTGTGACTTTTATTTCATACGTTCAGTGTTTTTTTGTATTCGAAATTATTGTTCTATGATTACCGTTTCTCAAAAGATGTGCCTCACTAAAAAAAACTGCCTAAAATAAATATAAATAGTAAAAAACATAAATTAATGTTATTGTGTTCTTACTGTTAATAATCTGTAGTATATGGGAACCTTAAAAATATGAATTCCAGAATAAAGATATATATTTATTCATCTACACTTATTTGACTTAACACACCTAATAGATTAAAACCTCGTTCAAAACGACTTTCAAACCTAAAACGTATAATCAATGCATGCATAACCATCAAAATACTCTTAGTATTTACATAAAGTAGTTGACAAAACATAAAAAAGAAATTGTACATTATATAAACACGAAACATTCGTTTACTAAGCGTCAGTTCAAGTTCATCCGTGCACTTGAACGCCTGAAGACGCCGAAAGGCAAAAGCCGGGTCGTTAGTGACGAAATCTGTGAGAATGTACATAATTTGAAAGATTCAAATTCAATATTGAAATTCTACCAAGCATCTTCAGTCGAAATCTTAAATTGTACAATATTCGTTGAATATCATGAAAATAATCACTTAAAACTCTCTTTGTTAATAATTTCGCATTCGAGATTATATAAGAACATTTAATAAGAGAAAAACCGTTTAATATAAATATAGAATGCTTTTCCATCAAGTATTTACAGTGGACACAGGAATTATGTACGTAGCAGTTTGCGCATAATATCTTTATTCACATGCCTTTAAAAATAACCATAAAATAATGACTTACTAACGTTATGTAATATAATTCACAATGTACTTTTGCTATCAAATATCATTTATTATAAAAATACTTAGAAAAAATCAAGCGGACTTCCTCCCTGGAAGATCGTGTGCGGACCAAATACACAATCTTTGATGTCTCCTCCAGCAGAGCAATGAATTCAACAGTGCTCTTGCTTGTTGTTTCGACGACTATGAGAAGGCATTTGATAGTCCGCACAGACCCTCTTTGTGGAGGATACTGGATGCCTACGAGATTCCGCCAAAGATTGTGGCCATTATCAAATCCCTACATGAGAATAGTGCATGTTCTGTGAGAATCGGTGACTCAAATACCAAATGGTTCGGGGTCACAACCGGAGTGAGACAGGGGTGCGTTCTTGCACCGTTCCTGTTTATTATTATCTTTGACTTCATACTTCGCAGGTTAATTCCGCCTGATCGAGGTGTAGCTGTTGGTCCCGGTCTGAAACTGTGTGACCTTGAATATACCGATGATGCTGTAATATTCGATAAATCCATTGAGGGCATCCAGGAGACTATTGATGGGTTAGGAACTAACTCAGGTCGCATTGGTCTAAAAATTAATACTAGTAAAACCAATGTGATGTGTAACCAAACCTGTCATGACTCTGATAGGACCCTTACCAGCGCGGGACAGATCATCGAGAGGGCTGACAGCTTCAGATACCTCGGCGTATTCCCATTGACGGTAGTACAAAAAATGAGCTCGCCATTCGTTTAGGAATGGCTGGAGCCACATTCAACTCAATGCGGACTGTCTGGGACACACAGCTGTACTCGATTAAAACCAAATGCTACTTGTTCAACGCTCGCATTCTGCCGGTAATGCTTTACAGTTGCGAATCATGGCACCTGACGAAGACTCAGAAAAACCGTATACTGAGCTTCAAGAACAGATGCTTTTGTCAGATAATGGGGGTGAGGTGGTTTGATTTTGTGAGGAATTCAGAGATAAGGGAGCGTACAAGACAGCGTCCCGTCACGTCAGTGGTTATGGAGAGACGTTGGAACTGGCTGGATCACGTGCTGCGGATGCCTCCGGAAAGCCTCAATCCTGCCTGCCTCTTCTTTTGACCGGTGGGATTCCGGCGTCCTGGACGTCCGTCGGGTACTATCCATAGGATGTACTCGGCGGAACTGAGGGATGCTGGCATGTCATGGGAGGAAGCAAAGCTATTGGCGGGAGACAGGGAAACATGGAGGTGCCATATGCTCCACATAGGGAGCAAACATGGGCAAAGAAGAAGAAGAAGATTAATTGAAGTGAAAAGAGTACAGTTTTTAATTCCAAATAAAACTAATCTTTAGCACATCGCATAAATAAAAAACAAAAAATCACACCTAATGCACGAAACACATTTAAATGTAATGTCAAAATTTAGACCATAGATTTGACAGATATGAAATCGAAACAATCGAACATCAAATTGGAATTGTCAAATCAAAACAAAATAGCCGCCGTTCAAACGAAATTCAAATTCTAACGGCGGCCATTTTTGTTTTGAAATACTCGGGAGTTTGACTGGTAAAAAAACATTGAAATCTACGAATATTTTAGTTTTTCGACACTGTTTGTTAATTTTAATACGCCTATAACCTTCCCGGAAGAGCAAGCTAAATTATTGTCGAAGTTTTATCGCAATCGGACCTGTGGCTTTCGAATCCATAGACGCCAAAGATTCAAAAGCATACATACAAAAATTCATTTATATATATATATATAAGATAACACAATCATCAGAAAATCGTCTTTTGCTTTTAATTATATCTACGTCTAATGCAAAAAAACTCAACATGAATTATTTTTGCCACACCTAGTAAAGCTCTTTTTTATCATTCAATCTCTTTTTCAGAGATAGTGAGAATTTTCTTGAATAAAACAATATAAGTTGTATTCTACTAGCAGTAGTGTAGTCAGTCTATCAATCTCTGTTCATTTTGCATTTGGTAATGAAAAAAAACAGACGTATCAGATAAATCGCTTATGACAGTTTATAAAAGTATTCGTTATGATATTTGAACCTCTGCTGCAAGCGTACGAACGTTCAAAAGCACTCGGCTATAATATCATAACATTTGTAACATAATATAATATTTTGAGAAAAACACAAACAATGTTTTCGACACGTCTGGCTATAACAACGAGCCAATGAACAGTAATAAAAATTCAATATTTGAATAAGAAATTTATTTTGAACTAGTTATATCAAAATTATATTATCATTATTACGCTTAAACATAATAACCATACCTTTAAGCCAATAAAAATATATGTTCAACTATAATCACAGACAAAGATTTTTGTATAATCGATATACTGTACAATTTTCTAAATGATGTTATGTATATAATATACATTTGAAATATCCATAAAACCATTAAGAGATATTTATTTAATTTAAATCCAAATCCAATCATTATTAATGCTACCTCCGCATGAAATACTTTTTATACTTAATATTCCAAGCGAATAATTGTTATGGTTTCATTTCAAAGCCAATACTCGACACTGTACAACGTATCTAATTATTGTTCATTATTCGTTATAAATTTAAAAAGCGCCACCATTGTTATTTTGCTGGTAAACTTTAATAATGGGTAATTATATTTAAGTTTTAATTACGGCAAGTTTGATTAAATTACAAAAAAACGCAACAATAGTAAGTAGTCGCAAAGTTTTACACAATACATCATTCTCTCGTGCAATTCTTGTTCCGAAAGTAAAGTTGAAATGTAATAAACGTTTTCGCAAGGTGGATTTAGTTTAACGAGCTTTCTTCGCATAGCTTAATCCAAACGGAAACATTGTATGGAAACCTTAATCCGACATCCGCATTACAATGTATACACACACGATTTTATTTTACGTCCCCAAATACTTATTATTTTGATTCTATTATTAAATTATTTGATTTATTTTGAATAACTATCATAATGATTTAATCTTATATCTTCTCATATTTAAGCTATTTAAAAAAAGATACATAAATTACGTTATTTAAAACAAATTTATAGTACATATGGATTTTTCTGTTAAGAAAAGCGTATAAATTATGCTATGCGTTAATATGCAAATTTTGTTTCTCCATTCGAGAAACCAAAATCAATGAGAAAAGTTGTTTTTCAATACCATTGTTTTCAATTTTAAAGCTTATCTATTGGATTCTTGTTTAAAAAAAACATCTATAAATTCGATGTAGTGCTAGTATAAAATGTATTTATTTTATCAAAGACATATTGAAAGTATGAATCAAGAAATCAAGTATTCAGTTTAAGGACAGATACATTAAATAATGCTAACAATATAGAGTCGCTGCCCTTTTTATGACCGTCAAGTATTTTGCGACCCCAAACCACACCGAACGATGATTTATTTTTTTATAATGAAAGCTAGAAACTCTTTAGAAATAGTTTCGCTACCACACTGCGGTTACGTAGTGTTTACGTCTAGGTACACATATATTGTAAACAATATTTAAAAAGAAAATCTTGTATTACTTAATTGTCGCGTCTGTGGTCGATGTTGTCGTTGGCTTCCGTGACGGATTTCATGGGTTCAAGTCCCAGTACAAACAGCATTCTTTTATGTGTGTAATATTTTAAAATTTACTTCCCACCCGTTTAACCTTAAAGCTAAGCAAAAGCGATGAGCTAACGAATAGTTTGATTCTAGTCCTATTTTCCATACCTAAGCTCTTCGAAAAAAGAGGTTGAGCAATTGTGGAACAAACAATTGTTCAAGAAAAACTTGTGTTTAAATACTTCTTTTATGAGGCAATATGCTTTAAATTAGGATCATACACAAATTAATATTAAATTTTAATAATATTTTAAAAAGTCTAAATTTTCATTTCAGTATCAAAAAAATGTTTTTTTAAGCTTTTAAGTTATTTTTATTCGTATATATATCGTGTATATGTAAGAGAAAAACTATTTACTGAACGTCAGCTTAAGTCGTCTGCGGACTTTCGGACATGATGATTTTCTGACGATCTCAAAAGCTAAAACCCAGTTCGTTAGGGACATAGAAATGACCAAAATTTGAACTATTCAAATTTAATATTAAAATTCCATTTGACACCTTTACTCAACACCCTTAATCGTCATGGGTTATTTAAAAATAACTGTCGTTATGTTGGTTGCTCAATCTCTCATGGAACAGATGAAAAGAAAAAGGAACCAATCTCTCTTCATCCTTCTATAGGATCGTAGAAGGAGTGAATGCGTGGTCAGACTGGCAATGAAAGAGTTAATTACAATAATTTTCACCGTTTAGTATAAGGCCATAAATGTATAGATGAGTTAAGGCTTTGATTGATAATTTTGTTTTGAAAAGCCAAAAGCTTTTTCACCTCTTGCTTAAAAATAGCACTACACTTTTTATTTGATAAAGTTTACAAGTGGAGTGAAACCGACGTCAAGATTGAAATTAAAAATGTAAACAGTACAGACCAACTTTTGCTTTCACCATTATCTTTTGCTTTTATTCATAAAGTAAGTAAACACTCAACAAAAAGACAATAATATAAACAAACAAGAGAAGACAAATTGGAGACGAATAAATACGTTTCGTCAATTTACAGCAACTTTTCCTTCGCCAACTCAATTAACCTGCTTAGTGCCCTATTCTTCGGTGGATGCTTAAATGAGAGTAACGCGAAAATGTTCCCCGTGAAAGACGGTCGCCAACAAAAGGTGCGACTTAAAATTCACATTTCACTCCTTGCTCATGAATAATAAAACTCAACCTACCCACCTGGCTTCTCTATGCCGCTCGCACTTTAAATTTCGCGAAGAAAACTTTCAAAATTCAGGTGCGGAAAGTGTGTATCACTTATTTAATCCCAATTAAAGAGCAAAGATAAATAAAGCAATACAAAAAGAAATGTACTAACAACTCGGTCAATTAAATGAATAATATGGTATATCAAAAACAAAACAAATTATTTTTTAATATTTTTAATATTGTAATAAAGAAGATCAGAGCAGTACATGCGAACAATGCCTGCTTCTTGTAACATATTGGGGCAAAATTAACAACTAGTAATTCTAAAAACTCCGATTACGACTAAGCAATTGTTGGCCCTGGAAAAAAAGTCGCCATGTTTTTCGGGAATGACTTAGATATATCATCGTGTAGAGCTGGCAATTCGGCATATGGTAGTTAGTTTTTTATTTGAAAAAATATGGCTTTAACATGTAGTTACATTTTAAAACAATTATAACCCAGTATGCAACAGAAGCGGCAGTTTACAATCTTTGAAATCAAATACTTAAAAAATCTCACCTATATCATTAATAAAATATTATTTTTACTTTTTTCTTATCCTACAAAATGACTGGATATTTGTAAAACATTTTTCTAGATAGATAATATTTTTTAGGAATAGATCAATCAATCTGAAATAAAATCTTAAGGAGACTAAATTGTTATTTAAACAGTGGTTTTTCTATGTTATCAATTGTAGGTTTGTATTTATATTTTACAAAAAAAAAACACTGGATGTAACCAAAATAGGAAAAAACAAAAATGACGGCTGCCTAGATCATATATGTACAGTTATATTATAAAGCGTTCACTGGAATGAATTGCCTCTTTATTAAAATGATCTCTTTTAAGTGATTTTGTTTTTTTAACTGTTCTTTTCAAACATTTGGTTGATTATTTTAGATTTATAACGGTTTACTTATAATCACATCACCCGAACCATTAGATGGTAATGTACTATCATAATTGAGTTTATATATTTAGTGACGTACTTTACGATACAATTGGTCCAAAACAGTGACATTAAAAAAAGCACTTTCTAAAGCTCAAGTAAAAAATAAAAATGCTAGACAGGGTAGCATTATAAAATTTTATACGGAAAATTTTCAATTTAAGGTAAGTATGGAAGTAGAACTTATATTATTTCCACTTTATCTCAATTAGGTGCTGGCCTAATAGCTGGGAGTACGTGCAGTACCTTGTGACAGGAATGTTTTGGCGAGATAGGATTTCGGAATGGTCATTCCGCAAATACGAAATTCTGGTTGAGGCCCAAGGATTTCCACACAATAGAATGTTCTACGTCACACCGGGTACAATAAATATAATCAACTTTTTAACTGTGAAAAGAGGTTTTTTTTGTTTTAAAAGAATACGACTTAGCTCTAACACCGTCTCATTGATCAGTTTATAGTCGGTTATGGAAAGTTGAAAAACCTTTAACGCTTAAAAAATTGCCTGAGGGCTGGATTGTACTTGCAGTGTTGCCTGACATAGTCTTTATTACCATATATAAGACCAACGAGGAAAACTGCTTTCTGCTGTTAGTCCTCACTAGAATCCAGTAAGCCATACTGACTTGATTGTAACCAAAATTTGCATTACGGTATATAAACAAAGCAATTTTATTTGATGATAGTCAAAACCTCAACTCTACACTAGAGTCACTTGTGTACACACGATACTAAAAATGATCATGATATAATGGCTGAGTTGGTCACACTTTTATGTTTTTATTTTTTAAGGACACTTATTCTGTATGGTCAAAAATCAGTATCGTGAAGTTCGGTGTTAGGGCCATGTACATAATTGAAGGGTACACTACTTTTTTTCTGGAAAAGTTTTGTAGAAGATGATCTTAAAACATATGCTTCATTCGCATCAGCGGTGGTGGGAAACCTACTCATCGAGATATATTATATGTAGCCACAAAATTTAAAAAAAAATCTAAACATGTATCATATTAGATCCATACTGATAAATTAATCGTTCTTGGGACGATATTTTAGGAAAAATAAAACATTTTTCTTAAATTATTAATACTTTAAATCATATATGGGCAACCACCGGCCCGCCGAGCTATTTTGTCCGGCCCTGATTCATCTCGGCGAAGTATTAGAGAAAGAAATTCAGTTTCAGGGAGGGATTAAATAATGGAGATAACACGGGCGCTTCCAGTGGCTCCACTCTACTAGTTCATGATCACAACCATATAAGAAATAGCAACGTGTTTTTATTTAATTTAATATTACTTTATTATGTTTCATAATTTAGTCCGGCCCTTGACTCGGATACAGAATGATAATTTGGCCCCAGGCCTAAGAGAAGTTGCCCATGCCTGGTTTAAATTAACATGCTAACGATTTTAATGAACATGTCGATTGTTGATTGTCCCACCATCACCAGTTATGTGTACATAACGCAATAACGATCTAGAAAAAAAAACAAATTTACTTGTCATATTCTTGGCCTGACGAGACGTATCTTTAAACCGTGATTTAAAAAGCTTTAGAAAGAAAGAAAATTTGTCTTATTTATCCATTAAGTTTATGTGATATTGACTTTATTTTCTAGATCGATATTGAGTTTTTTTGTATATGTTTACTCAGAATTCACCGTGGCAGTAGAATTAAATCCAAAGCGGAAACAAGAATATTCCTTTCCCTACATGATGCATTTCAAATTTATGCCCGCTAGGCCGGCCCATATGAGAGTGGACCACACTTCAAACAGCTCTGCTTGTACGATATTCATCTCAGAGTGATCCACATTACGTCGATTTCTTCAAACTCTATTTTAAAAATCATTTTTAATCCAAAACATTGTTTGTTGTTGTCAGTTAAAAAATATTCAACAGCTAGCCAATATTCATACAGTTTTTTAAATTAAAGTATTTAAAATGTAGACTGCAGTTAAATAGCTTCATAATTCGGTTATCAACCTTTGTAATAAAACATATCTTAAATTCCTTACTAACCTGCTTTTGTTAATTAAAATAACACGTCTTTTTACGATGATTAAATTCAATTAGTCATTCGATGAAAAATGTTTATTATTAGATCATTAATTTTGTACTTGATTTAAAATTCATAACGGTTTCATTATTAATTTAAAGGTAAAATTTATTTTATTTATTAACCCTCTTTCAATTCTTTTGGGAAAACTTTCGTATAAATATTTTACCAGGCTTTACACGGTCTTTTTCAAAACGTATTTAAAAACGTACACTAAAATAATATGTAAGGGTTGAATTTGGTGAACTCCAGTCGCATTCAAGAAAGGTTACATGCTTGACCTTCTGCTTCTCGCCACTAAATTAAAACTGTATTCAAGTTGAAATAACCAAACTCGCGCCGAATTCAAAAGTAAAAATAAGAAATTTGAAGCGGTCTTGTTTATAAATTGCTTTAATTTATTTCTCGAGTGATATTTATTGACATAATAATGCGAAAGAATGGTCACGTGATCAACAAAATTTCTTTAATTAAATAATAATCACGAAAAGGGCTTAGCAATCTAGAATACTTTAGCTTTTCATAAAGCTCCGATTATGCGACGGTCAATTGAAATTGTAATTTTTAAAAAAAGTATACGTGATTGGATATTTTAAAACCTAAGAATTTTTAATCGCGTGGCTACAAAATAAATTGAAAAGAATATTTTTTATACTTTTTAGCGGCTGTCCTGAATATTCAATAGAGCAGCAAATCTACGGAATATCTGTTGACACCCTAGAAATTGTACGGTTTCAGTTATACAATATGAATATTATTATTTGTATTATTATATATAACTAGCTGACCCAAGGAACTTCGTACCGCCTCAGAATCAATAAGTGTTGTGTTAATTTGATAACTTGAAACATGATGACTACCGAGCCAACCTTTAGTTAAATTGTGCGATGGCAAGCCAGGCAGATCCAATAAGCTTAAAATTCAGTTGGATAGTTGGTTGCTTCGTCTTCGTTTGTTACACGGTCGATAGATTTAAAGGAATGTAGTGAACCAACGATTTGATTTGAATTGTGAAGTTTTAATGATCCACATCTTTGTTCTTCGCCGCAAGAATTGCTCGTTCACTCAACCAATTATGATTTTTGTGATTAGATGTTCGAAAACATTTTGTTGATGACGCCGTCCTTCGTTGACATGAAATTGTTAAAATTCAGCGGAAACGAAATCAATCCGTTCGATTCGTCAACAGGAAAACGGTCGTTACCGACGATAGTCAGCAATTGCTTGGAGAAATCTTCGGCAGATGGATCGTTTAGCAATGCAACTCGCATGTTTGTCGTCAGCTGACGTTTCTTCACATAGCGCCAGAGTCAATAATTTGAGGCAAGCGTTTATTTCATCGGCAGCGGTCGATCTTGGAATGACTGGTAGTGTTTGGCAGAAATCGCCAGATAGTAGAATCATTGCGCCTCCAAAAGATCTTGAGTCATTGCACAGATCTTTCATAATTCTATTGAGTGCTTCCAATGCGCATTTGTGCGCCATTGTTCATTCATCCCAGGTGATGATTGTATTTTCTACCAAAAATTTGGCTATTGCTGAGTGTTTCGCAATCTTGCATGTCGGTTTTTCAGTGGTTTGAAAGTTTAACGGCAATTTCAACGCTGAATAAGCCGTTCGGCATCCTCGTATCTACGTGGCCGCTATTCCTGAAGAAGAAACTGCTACAGCAATTTTATATCTCGCACAAACAGTGGCCATAATCAATGACGTGAGAAATGTCTTCTCAGCTCCGCTGGGCGCATTGAGGAAAAATAAGCCACCATATCCATCATCAATTGCCTTCATTAACGTTTCGTACATTTCTTTCTGTTGAGGGTTAAACAGTGGTACATTCGTTCGAACTGATTTGTTCAATGCATCTCGATCATATTCACGTTCACGTTCCGATTCTCGATTGAAAGTGTCGTTCATTCCACGATCTGACATTGGCATTCCTAACTTGACTAACAAACTGTCGCATATAAGGCAACACATGTCTTCAATCAAAAGCAAAGCCTGGTTATGTATCTCTTCATTCATCTCGAGATCGGGATTCCCTGAACTGACACGAATTCGATGTAAAATGTATTCGGACATGTAATCCTTGTACTTGTACCACAGTTCCCGGAGATTTTATGGGAAGCATGTCAAAATAATGATAGAAAATAATGTGCGTATCTGACTTGGAGATTCAGATTTCTTCAGCGATTGTCATGTGGCATTCGGGTGATCAAGAACCGCATCGCTTGTCAAAAAATTTATCATACCTAGTTATAAACATAACCTTATTTCAATATTATCCGATTTTCTTTCGTTTTCATTTCATATTATCGATTTTTTTATTCTAATTCATACTATAAATTTAAAATTATTTATAAATTCAATCGTATGCAAAAGAAGCAGAAACAAATGAATTTAGGAAACATTGCCATCTAGTGGATGAAATCAGCATACAACGACATTTTCATTATTTCAAGCTGTTCGTCATTTGAAAACTGTATGAGAATATTAATTTTCTTCGTAACTTCTTTCCCGTGATATTTTTTCGATGTTTAATGCTTATTCTGCTATTCTAGGCGGAGACAAATTTAATAAATCAAAGATCATTAAAATCCGTGCTGCCATTCTCGAGATATACGTGGTGTTAATAACCCTACATTGTTTTATGTATAGATAGATATGTGCCCTGAAAAATAGAAATCGTATTATGGACCACTAAAATATTTAAATATTTTTTGACAAAGACAAATTGGAAGTCATAGTTTGAAAACTGACTTATTCTCAGAGGAAATGATACAGTGAGATAATACAATATTCACTCTACTACTTTAATAATAATTTTTATTTAAAAAGTCCATGACCGGTTTTGCTCATGACAAGTATTTTCAACTGAATGCTCGTCATGAGTGAAACCAGTCTTGATATTTTTAAATAAAATTGAAAGTAGTACAAATTATTGACAGTAAACACCCTCAAAAATAGAAGAAAAAAATTGGCGTATGGTAGATTGAGAATAGATTTAATCATTACAGAAATTAATGTCTTTAAATAATTGATATATACTCAAGAGATTCAAGACTTTGGCCGCAAAGCCGAGTAGTAAATAAAAAGATTGAATGTCCAATAACCTTGGCCGCTCGGCTAAGGAACTCTTAATTTACAAATAAATAAATTGACTCATGATAATCAAAAACTGCTTGCGTAATATAATTCTTTGCTAATGAAGTTCCGAAAAAAGCATTTGTTCTACAACATTATTCGTGAGATCTGTGTAGAATATTAAAAAATCTTTAATATTAGAATGAATCGAGTATGCTGATATAAAATTCACTTTTGCATTTATTGAAAATCTGAAGAATTTCTTCAAACCTTAGTTATTTTAACTGGTTTAAGTGTTTTATCGGGCTTTTAGTGAATACCATTATTATTTCCAATCTTTTATTTTCTCCAACACTTTCGCAAAGTGAACTGGGTAAGGGGGAGAGAAAAAATATTCATATTTCCAACTGAAAATTCCGCTTTCGGAAAATGGCGAGTTCCACAATAAAACCATTAGGGTAGTAATCTGTACATGCAGCGCATCTCAAATGTTTAGATTCTGAATCCTTTTAAAAATCTACAACATCTGGCTCGTTATTCCATTTATAATAGACAACGTTTTCAAAAGAATCTTTATCACAGAGAACTGCAGTACAGATACGTAGGTATAACCAAGGTATTATAAAAGAAAGTAAATGCTGTTATGAACATATTTTTTGGATGCTTAAGTAATACTAAATTTTAATAATAAAATTGTCATAGCATTAAAATAATATTTGAAAGCATGACATCTTTATAATTGAAGGTAAATTTCCAAAAAATATTTACATTAATCTTTTTATATTTAAATGTAAAAGGGTTTTTGAAAAATTGTGAAATATTCTTATTTACTTCCCATTATTATTTTAGCTAAGCATTCAAAATTAATAAAACAATAATTATAAATTTAAATAGAAAACAAAGTATTTAATATGAAATTTGTAAGACATACAATACTATAAAAATAATAAGATATCATAAAATAAGAGTTTTTTTTCAATACTTTAACAGCATTACAATTTTTTTGACATATAATTAAATGTGGCTTTATTGTGCAAAAAAAAATGTATATATTGTTTATTGAAGTTGTTTAAGCTCCTAGTAATACGATTTGAATATTTTAAAAATAGCGAAAAATAAACCCTATTGTAGAGTTATTTAATAGTATTGATTTGGGTGTGTAAAATAAACACTTTTGGATTACTTCAATAAAAATATATATTTGATGGAAATACTCACTTAAAGTTTTTTTTATTCTGTAGGTATTATTCGTATACAAAAAAAAAATTAACACAACGTTTTTATTTAGAGAAACAATAAAAGCGAAACTAATTTAACAAAAAATCTTTTCACAAGCTTTTCTCCCTAAAGTATTTTATATGCTAGGGGTTTTCTCTGCTACACCCACATTATTAAGATTTAGTTTTATTTATGTTTATTTGATGATATAAACAAAAGATAAAATGAGCTACCTAGAATAATGTGACAATCTTTTAAATCCCAGCAGTCGGGATGTCACAAGCACACAATTTCTGCAATAAATCAACCGAAAACTGGGTGTTTCTGAATAAAATGATAAATTCGTAATTAAAAGATAACAAACTGCTCTTAGCGAAGCAGGTGTGTTTTTCCGGAACAAACACGACGCTGACGTCATTACATGCCTCACGGCGAATGTGGCGCCACTAAAAAGTTTTTAACGTGGTGAAACCGCGAACTATGTACGTAGCTCGTGTCCACGTGTGTGACACACATCCCTGTGATAAATGTTTTTATGGTTTACAATACACAGGCGTGCAACATACACTGTCATCTGTGTAAAATGATGTACATTACATTGTATAAACGTTGTTACTCTAACTCAGTGTTACAAGTACGTGGGGAGGTGATTCCCGATAACGTTTAGAATGAAAACATAGTGCTTCTTTTTCATTAAAGCTCAGTTTTTCAGTTGCTGAAATTTTCCAGTTTATTCAATGCAGCTTGGGCCGATTTTAGGCTCATTGAATTATTGGCATAAATATGTTAACTTTGGCACAAGAATGTTTTATCTTGAAATTTTAAAGAGATTGTATTTATTTTGTATTTGTCTGAAATAAAGTTAGATCATTTTTGTTACAATCAATATGTATTCATAATTATAACGTTTATAAGAATAATATGATACTGCTGTATTTACTCAATAATATTTCATAAACAGCATTAAAATTTATGTATTTATGTTAAATTTATATTTTAAAAACAATACTTTTTGATTATGACCTGGGTCTACGACACTGTTTTGAATTTAAACAAGGGTTGTGTATAATTTGGAAATTAGACAATAATACAACCCTTATAAAGTCAGCAGAGCAAATGAGAGTTAAGTATATTCTATAAGTCTGGCGCCGGCGGTCTTTTCGTATCGATTTGTTTTTTTCTAACAATTTGTAAACTTGCTATACTGCATGCAGTTATTTTTCGAAATCAAATAATTAAAAAAAGTCTACAAAACTCAATAAAGTGTTCTCAAAATATTTAACCCATAATTTAAACATAGTACAGATTAGGAAACTAATGCTTAGAACGTAAGAAAAAAAATACATCTAATTAAAAAAAGGGATTTTATATGCATATCAAATATAACAGAATAATAAATAATTTATAAATTATACTGCACCAACTAATATTAAGAAATATAATATATTTTGTTATATAATATAAAGTCATAAACATTTAGAATAAATCTAAAAAATGTCTAGTATACCATATGCAAGATGTATTTGAATTAAAAAACATTTTTTTTTTTCAGTAAAACAAGAAATGTTTCAAAAGAAATATTTGTAAATATAATATATCGACAACTGTTATGTTTTGTAGGTATGAAATTTTTGAACTTCGTCAAATATTAATGTCTATTCTAATGACGCAAAAATTACGTCGTCAATATAAAACTTTCGTGAATTTGACTAAGCAACTGTGAGGTGTATTGATTTAAATAAACCATATATTTAAATTTTATAGGGAAATATTTTTTTTGTGTGAAAATTTTAATATTTTAAAAATGATATTTAAAACTCAAATACTTCATAGCATATTACATATCGGTAGGGTACGTAGTCAAATGGTCAACCACGTTGGTTTCAGTTGCCTAATCACGGGATTGAATTTCTGTACGGACAGATTTTTTTTATCGATTTGTGTATTTCTGTTCCAAGTCAAAGATGTCTGTAATATTTTCGATTCTCTCCCACCATGTTATCTTAAAATAATCGCTTAGCAAAGCGAGTGACTAATCACTAATCCTGCCATAGATTTACTATCTTTTAAACAATGTTCAGAGAATTGAGTGATAAACAGTTATCGTAGAAAAAAAACATAATTAGGAGACCATATGCTGGTATTAACATATCACACACAACAAAAAACCCGTTTTATTATATTATAAAAAAATAGAGCATAAAAAAAGCCCCGATAAATGATTAATATTTCAAATCATAAATTTGTGTAACGTTATTCATAAAAATAATTTTCGATGCGTATTTTTTTCATCTACAATAGGCAGTTCACGAGTGACTGGCAAATTCGGATAATACAAACAAATAAAGAATAATCCGAAAAATACGAAACTCTCCCATGATATATCATTATCCATTAAACAAATCCCGCATCACGGCATCGATTTCATTCGCATTTTGAAAATGAACGCATGACTACATTTATTTGCGTAATAACGGACCGATAATTGTTTTTCTAGAAAAATTATATCATAATAAAATTCCAATTTTCGTGACAAAGTGAAGCTAGAACGTAAACTAATCAAATTGATTGTGTAATATATCATGAACCATTTCCAAACCTTCAGGTTTTCATATTTTATTCCTTCCTTGAAGTAGTTTTGGGTAACGTTATTGACTGAGCTTCTGCAATAATGATTTTAAATGAAATAAATAATACAAACATATTCAATACATTATTTAATATCATTAAAATGGTAATGCAACAAACAGATTCAACTTAAAAACTATTTTTTTATCAAAAAAATCATATTTTATTAGACGAATGCATCTGATTATTAAATTTTACATCAGTTCTATAATTACACTACTCAAATTTTTTTCACATATAAGCGAGTATCGAAAATTATTATTTTTTATATTCTCAAAAAAATATTTGACATTACAGGTAATACCATTTTTTTAGTATTGAGAATATACGATAATTTTGTGCAAGTTATTCGAGATCAACTCGAAGAGAATTGCCATAACAAACATCAATATCTTAGATCTCAATTTAAAAATGAAAAAAATCTAAATTTGACATTGACACTCCCAGGACTTGAACCCACGCCTGATTTATATAGCTAATTTTTTACCAACTATGCTACAGTAGGTGACAATTTTTTTGAATTTTCTACTGTTATTCTTGATCTTTTTGTATAAAATTTATAAAAAAAAAAAACACTAATTGCTAGTTACACTAGAGTTACCATTTAATGAATTAACTTACTTGATTAATTAATAATATAATATATATTATGAACTCTTAAATTCCGTATCATAACTTTATTCGATTAAAGCGACTAACACAAAAAAGAAGTTTTATTTGATTGACGAATATAACCGTAAACATTTAAAAAATCCAATAAATTCTTGAATATTAGTGCTAAGAATATCGTATTGCAAGGAAGCTGTCCAAATATAAGACCGGTGTAACAAAGTATGCCATTTAATATTGAATTCCATTTTTAGATACAAAATAAAAGTGAAATCTACTTTTCACTATAAATTGATTTCTTATAAGGTTGGTGTTCTGTAAGGGTGAAAACTCAAGTAAAAGATACGACAGAAAGCTTTCTTTAGCGAAGAGGTCTGAAAATATTTCTCACCCAAGCCTAAATTTAAGCAAACGGTATGAATTGCTATTTTATTATAAAAATTCTCTTTGCGATGTATTTTTTATAGGTTCATAGTAAATTTTTATGTGTTTCTTAGTGTTGGACAGAATTTATCGCTCAACCTGTCAGCGGCGTAATTTATTGAGCTTATCAGAACGGGTGCCAATTTCAATTTTATTCCACAAAACGGCGGTTTGAGTAAATTGAAAATCAATCATCGGAATGTGAAAAGCTAAAAATAATTATTTGATACCTACAGTTTGCTTATTAGAACTTGATGATTAATCAATATGATACATAAAAATTATGCCTGCTTTGTTGGCAATATTTACTTCGCCGTTTATGTTTACTCGTTAAGTCTACAGTAGGGTCCGAAACAATTAATCAGTACAACTTTATTTTTTTACAAATAATCAGTCGTTTGTGGCTTTTTGCCAAAGATTTTATTTTCACAATTTTTTTTGATAAGTGATCAATTAATTAACAAACATAATATTTTTGTCAACAGATTCTACATTTACTTCACAGTGACTAATGATAAGCAGCCACACCTGATAGAAATCACAATATGTACATATATATGTACAACCAAATCCATTACTGTCGTAGGTTTCGCTGTTAAGCTCTTTGTGGTTGACTTCTCAATAGCTACTGGTTAAGCAAACACGTAAATGTTTCTTCTTTAACAAGGTTCTGAAGATAAGTCATTTTATCGATGTATAGTGTTTTCAAAGTAGACATAATGCATTGGAACTTAGAACAGTTGTCAACGCTGACTAGGTGGTTGTACAGAATATTATGTTACAGAACCTTTAATACAATTCACACGATAAGTGAATACACCTGATTCAACTTATGATGCACCTTTACAATAAAACAATATTTATTTCACACCTAATGTGCAAACCTTAAAAACTTGTACAAATAATACCGCAACTAAATTCCACCGTATTACAACAGAAAATAGAACAGCAATTATTCTGAATGAAAGGGGTCAAATTTAAATAATTACAATTGGTCAACTTGTTATTAGTCAACCAATATTGCTTATCTTCGAAACGTAATAAACACAACCACGTCCACTACCTTGAATGTTAATGAATGTTGGATACGTTGTAGGAATGAAAATAATCGGCAATTAATATGAGAAAAAGTGGATTTACATACGCAGACAGAACAGTGGATTACAATATTTAAATACACTTAATGCAAAGTGTTCTTTTTTGTCATTCAATTAAATAAATTTGTTATAAAATCTGAAATATACTATTAAAAAACAACATTGATCAATTGGATGAACATAGTGTGTTCATCGCGCGATATTAATTAAACATACTTGTTAATAACGAATGTTGTTTAAACTAGTATATTAAAATTAACTATGTAAATTAAATCATTAAAATTATAAATGTTCATGCTTTTATGAACATAGGCTTAAAGTTGATTATTTACGTACGATTGAAAATTCAAAACCATGTTACTTTAAAAAAATTATAGAACACAAATAAGTTATTTTGTGATGGAGATGCGCGGTCGATATTCTTGAGCTTCCTCCATTTGATTGCCTTTGTCTTGCGTTCTCCTCAATTTTGATCGATTGATTGATGAACAGTTTGAAACGCTATAACTCTGCAGTTTCTCAATTTTGCGGAAATATAAAATAAAATCGGAATTGAAGATGCATTTTTTTAACGAAACCACAAATTTAAGTTATTAAATGTTTTGTAAAATCTTTATGTACAACAAAGTCGGCATGATCAACAGGCCTTACGATCTGTCTGACTGTCCACGTCTGAAGATTCCCAAAAGATGTGGTCAGCATTCTTGATCTTGTTGCCGTCTTTAAATTTTAGAAAATTTACTTAGCGGCTGAGCTGAAAGAACTTAGCAGCGAATTGAATATGCTTAGTTATGAATTGGCTGATTCAGAAATCAGGGGTGAAAACTTTATTCCTCACTTTATATTCAGATTATCTTCTTCCCGTAATACAAATCATATAGGGAGAAAAAAAAATTGATATTAAAGAATAAATCTACCAATTCGTCAAATGTTTTTTAAAACTTTAAACCATGAGACAATCAACACGGTAAGAAACTTTTTTATTCACTCAAGATGTACTGACAGAAAATTATTTCATTGAATGAAAATAAATAAATTTAATAGTGATCTTGTTGATATTTAAACTCAAATCTAAGTGATCGTTATGTTAAAGCTTTTATCACAATACCACATATGAATATTTTCTCCAATTGAAACGCAAATAGTGTACTTACATACTATATTACTTACTAAGAGGTCGGTACAGACAGACATATTGATCGATTTTTCGTACTTTTTATTTAATTGTCGGGCGAGTACAGCAGATTGGTTGGTCAACAAAACATGTATCGGTTATCTAGTGGCTACTGTTTTATTGATATTAAAATGATTGTAAGAATTTTTTTCTTAAACTGTAGACCAAAGAGTAAAAACATCACAGGTCAAGACGATAGTTTATCCACATAGCGGGCCCGTCTCTGGGGCATTATTTTCCGGTTACGTATTTCCATCATAAACACTTCATGTAACCTACTCAAAATAATAAAGTCGACCGACCCCCTTAACCATCTGCCGCCCGTGGCGTAAAAATAAACTAAGAGGCTTTTTCACAATTTCCTCACACAGTGAGAATCTGTCCCTTAGTTTGTGAAGCATAAAATGACATAGTGCGAAACGCGATATCACATAAATACTTCGAAACATTTAAAACACGACACAAAAGATTATTTTTAGTAATGATCTTCTGAAGCGATCTTCTAAAAACTAACCTTTGGTTTATTTTATTGTCATATTTTTGAAAAATAATAATTACATTGTGATAAAAAAATATTTAGATACAAATAGTTATTTAATCGCAAATATTTTTCAAATGCTCTTGTCGCTTTCACACAACCACCCTTCTGTATTTTTTTTTATCAAATTTAAAATTAGATTTGACAAAAAATTGAAAGGTGACGTCGTTAGAATGAATGATATTTTACCGAAATTAATATTGATTCAAACAAAATTATCGCTATCGGAGACATTTTTGATAGTCAAATATCCCTCAATAACCACCAAATCAATTGAATTGTTTTTTTTCGGCAGTAGCCTTGAGTAAATTTATGTTATATTAAATATTTTCACATTATTAGAAAACATCCGATAACTTCGTATTATGTGTGTAATGAAAGAAGTCCATATCATCAATTTATCAGTTTATTATTAATGTCCAGGTTATCAATATGCATTGCATATACAGGAAAAAATATTCAATAATGAGCATTGTTTTTAAATATTTTGTCTATTTTATTTGTTTGAATCAAAATATGATTATGTTTTCTTCTCAATAATGTTAAATATAGTTGTACAATACATGGTACATTAGCGTTAATTGCCATGTAATTTATTGATATAATCCTTGATTTGAATTAACAAATACAGCGCAATAATAATAGTGAAAAACATTTTCAAATGTAACTTAACATATCGACTAATATTTCGCAAAAATACGCAATGTATCAGGTTTGTGGACGATTGGTCAAGATCACTGACTCCAGCTGAATTTCATAAACGGACATACTTATTAAATTTGAATCATTCAAACTATGTACATTCTCGAGAATGTACATAGTTTGAACGATTCAAATTTTATATTGAAATTCCACCAAGCACCTTCAGTCGATATTTTAAATTATAGGACAAACTTATGTTTTTTTAATTGCTTTTTGTTGTATTGAACTTTTTCCTGTGTTTTTTTTTAGTTTTTATTGTACTGAAAGGAAACACCACGGATAAAAAAACATAAATATTAAATAGTCATTTAATGGGAGCTTCAAAGATACTATTTCTTCTTATTTATAAATAAGAAGTATAAATTATACGACCGCCTTATGGTATTGGCAACGCAATAATATGACAAAACTGCTTTCTGTTAAAAGCTATTTATCCCCAGTTTACTAGTAAAAAGCGCCTCATGTGATAAAGTAACAGTAAAATTTCTCCAACCGAATATTTATTTACGAAGTGACATTTCTCACATTTTATTACATTTGCGGCAGAGGAAAAACGCAATATAGAATGTCTATTGTTGTGAGATGTCATTTTGCCGAAGGCAGAATACATTTCAGTGAGCTCTGACTCCTGTCTTTATATTTTTTTTCACCCGAAAACTCGCACTGCACAATATCACTGTATCATGATATCTAGTTGAAATTATTCTGATTCCTTAGCCATTAAATAATTGATACATTTTGGGAATTGATATCAAATTACCATATTTTAGGATTCTTTTAAGTATTTTAAAAAGCCCTTACTTCAATAAATGAATTGATTTTCGCTGGATAAATAAATTGGCAACATTTAAATGTAATAATGCTTGGTGGTCCGTGGTCGAGCTGTCAGCATCGTGACCTCCACAACTGATGCCAACATCAGTTGTGGAGGTCACGGACTATAATCCTAATACGGACAGATTTTTCAATCTATTTTTGGAATCCTATTCGAATGCATGGATGTCCGTAATGTTTAAGCTCCTCTCCTACTACTTATAAGACACATTGAGAGCAGTTAGCTAACCGCTTGTCTTGTTGTATTCTTTTCATTCTATTCCTACTCTTTTCGAACAAAGAGGTTTTAGCAACAGTATAACAAGTGTTTATCGTGGAAACTTTAAGCCGCATATTAGAAGTGGTATTAGTTTAACATATCTATAATACATATATGTACTAATAATAAAATATTACCCCCATAGATCCCATAATTTTGACAAAAAATATTTTTTGATAATACAACTACATATTCAGTTTCACAAAAAAAAATATTGGCTTTTTATTTCAAAAAATATTATTTTTTAGCATTACTATTACTTTTATATCATAGTTGCATTATTTCTTACACTACCACAATAAAACTAATGTGATTTTTGTATCAAAATTATGTTCGGTTAATAATAGAAAAAAAATCATAATACGAATTTGTACTATAATAAAAACTGTAGCATTTTTTTCATCTTCTGTTAAAAAATAAAATTTATGCTATGTGAAATACGAGATATATCAAAAAACGTTTTTTTTAGTCCTGAAATTGCTTTCTACTATAGCTTATTATCGCTCTCTTCGTTTTGTTATTTTAAGTTAACTTTTTTTTATCATTTTTAAACAATTAATATAATATATCTAATCAATTCCATAAAAAATAAATACCGTTTTTAATAATGATAAAGACCAGTATCGCTCGAAGTGAGTATTTTCAACTTAGCGGTTTTCGTTTTGTATGTACTATCGATGCAGTCTGATCTAGTAAATCACAAGGTTCATAAAAGAACCGTTTGACAGGCAATCGCTCAACTTTCTTATTCAGAAGAAAAATATTAAAAAGAATGAGCGAGAAGACAAGGCAACCTCACAGATCCATATAGAAGGTGTATGTTCATTAATTTAACACGATGACCACAAAACCAAGTAGTATCTAGTAATTAAAGTAAGCAGACAGCTGTAGTGAACAAAATTTAATTTAAAAACAATTTATTCAATTATTTGATTGCCTCACCTTAGGTTTGGCTTCTATGACAATAGAAATATGTTTTTTTTTAAGTATGCTCAACATTATAAAATTCTTTATATTATTGAAAAATACTTTTGTAGGTATTCGTTTGTCGTAAATTTAAATGTGTACAATATGTATGTAAATAAAAAATAAAACGATGTGAAATTTGCTGGCATTATTCATAAAACACGATTTATACATTCCAATACGTTAGGTCTCTGTCAAATTTCCTGTGATGTTTTCAACAAAGGGCCTTTTTATTTTATTTCAGCTCTCATCTCATAAATGCAGCTGAATTCCAACGCATGGTATTGATGTTTTGATTACCTAGTTTGTGAATAACAAAGCGACAGATTCTGTGAACATACTATCATCGGACACAATATGCGCGATCATTATTTTATTGACATGGTTTGAGCTTTTGTTGGAACGGATTAATTTGATTGACCAATCAGTCTTTATCAATGCATTTTTTTACAGGTAACTTTTCTCCCGTTGAACGTGGGGGATATATTTTGGACGCAGTCAATAAAAATGAAAATTTGCGATCGACGGGTGATTTTATAAAAATCGTTTTATAATATGAAAAAAAAACTTTACTTAGTTAATATAAATTCGCAAAAAATGGTTTTCATTTTGAACGTCGTTTCAAAAAGAATATAGTTTCCCTTGTTCTTCGAGCCCCAACGTTAAACATGTTATTTTCATAAATTTCTCGAAAAAAATATTTTTAAACACCATTTTCATACGATTAGGTGTTTAGTTTTCATTATATTTTTAATTGTTTGATTGAATTCGCATGACAAGTCAATCAACTACCAGATCACTTGGTGAATAGCTTTCCCCAAATATTAGATTTTGAATGTTGCTATTAGATGTTGATATATAAACTGAAAGATGGAAATAATATTCGAAGATAAGGATAGAAATTTAACGGGAAAATCAGTACACACAGTCTTAAGTTCTAGTGGATGTTGCACCGCATTGTTCTACACCAAAAGAGCTCTAGGCCCAACTCCAAATATTACTAGGCCAAATCAATAATTAAATAAGTCCATAAATAAATTTTATTATTCACATGCCTTATAATTACTTAAACTTAATTGTTTCAATATTAACATTTCATAGTGTAATGAGTTTCTGATTAATAAATCAACAATGGTTTAAATGTGAGGTCTCCTGATGCTGACAGAAGACTTCGGCTTTAAATAATTAAGCAATAGTATCAAAATAAACTTTACTAAATACTATATCCCAAATGGCGCTCTTGTTTCGAAACACTTGACTAAAATAAGATTTGAATCAGGGAATTAAAGCATTTTCGGAATCAAATTACTTTTACAAACAACTACCCTAAAATCTAGCTTTAACTTATCTCCTCAAATTTGGAACAGAAAAGACATGGCTCCTAACCAATTCATGTTAATTTACCAGTATTACATAAAAAAATCAATCAGAAATAAAAACATACTATTCAAAACAATGCGTTATTTGTAAACAATATTCTTACGGGATTTTCGTATGAATTTTTCCTCAATCAATTAATTATATAAAAAAATATTTTAAAAAGTAATCATGCTTTCGGTAGATAATAAATATAAATATCATAATGTAAATGTATTTCTAAAATCTGGGAATAATTGCCAACAGGCATCAAATCTAGTAATTTTGTAAGGATATATATATTTGAGTATATACTTGAGTATATTCTTTGAACAATAATAACAACAGACGAGTGTATATATTTTTTAAATATAATTATCTGTTTCAAAGTTTTCTTAACGTCAGAATATGGGCTAAAGTATCTGATGTTTTTAAAAAGTATTGAGAATAGTAGAAAATATATTATATTATTTGTATCATTCGCCATAATAATACGTATAAGACTTATATCAAAGCAAATGTGATCTTTATGAAGAGACATTTTTATTTCATGCTTGTGTTACATTAATATATATTGCAATCATGGCTATGTGACCAAGCCTTACTTTTTCAAACGCGTCTCAAGTTATTTATGAGCAAAAAAATGGACCTGAGTAATCCATTAGATTACTATTTTATCCACTGGATACACCCTACGCAACGACAAAAACCTTACAGAGGCAGTATTTTGGTGCGAACAAAACAGATAAGTATAAACCTTATATTTCATTGAAGGACCATGTCAAAGGAGAGCAAAAGTGAAGGTTGTTTCCACTGAAATATTCATGTCACGGAATCCATGAGCGATCATACACTTGCGGCCCACTGGATAACAGCTTTTCATTTTCCGGATGTTGAGAATACCCTTCCGATCACCGAACACAGCGATGTTGTGTGCTCAGGTACATACACTTTGTGTGAAAAATAATGAAACTTCTATTTTAAGACGAAGTTTTTCCGTGGGCTATTTTCAAAATGAAATAATCGAAGACAAAATTTATTACTTTTTTGGCTAGACGCGGCGATTAAAAGAAGTACTGCTTTGCTATTTATAGAATCAATTTTGGGAGAAACTTGGTAGTCGTCAATTTTAAAAGAATCTTATTTTAGGCTTAAGTTTTTAATATTCCGATAAAAAAATATCATCATCAAATCGTTTTTTCAAGTTTTATTTTTGCTTATCTTTGCATTTTATGTTCGTTTGGTAAAAAATATTATCAGTATAAACGTTCAATTACAAATTACTTAAGTTGTGTGTAAATAATTTCTTTATTAACAACAACCACACAAAAAAAACTAAAGAAACCTGTAGATTTTCCGGTAAAATACCGTAAAAAATAACAGTACTTGAAACTTTTTGTTATAGTGACTTATTTAGTGGAGCAAAATAAATATAAAAGGAAGCCAACCATCTCACATAAAAAAACTTTGAAATTCATGAATTTCATGTTCTTACATTAATAAAACTAATTAATTTTAAATATATCATTTTAAATCTAAAGATACTTTTAAGTGAATAATTAAAGAAGATTTAAATAAGAAAAAATATTAATTCATTAATTTTTTAGCCACATTGCGTTATTTTAATAAAGTTTGAGATACAGGTAAATGTATCTATCGTTAAGACTTGTATCACTAAACTATTATATATCTACAACATTCCCATAATCTTATGCTTATTTTATTTTTTAAACATTTAATATAATTTAATGTCAAAAAATGTTTGTCTACTTGTTAAGGGATATCAAAAGACCTTGCCTTACTTAGGTGTCATCAAGTATGCATCTTAACTGCGGTTTGCTAGGGTCCTTCCCAAAATTTCCCATACAAGATTTTCGTCTATCAGAATTTATGAGTATATTTATAGCAAATTGCCTGCTGATTGTGTAATATTTTCCATAAAATTAACTGTAAATGATAAATAAGGATTATTTATGCTAGTTTTTCTTCTTTCTCTTTTACATGTTTATATTATTTGACAATTGATTAATGTTTATATTTTCAGTTACTACTACTAACGCCCTTTTTACTTAATTTCTATTTTTTGGAAAAACTAAATTTAAAAAAAAATTATAGCAAGGTTGCGCCAATTTTTAAATTTTCATTTCAATAAAAATGCCGGTCGAAGTTGCTTTTGCTGTAGGTAATATTGTCCGAAAATAAGCTTTCTTTTTGAGATCAAAAATACAGTGGACTTCTACAACATTAAAAACTGAGACGTTAAAGTAAGGGCGTATGCATTATTTTGTTGTAAAACTTTTATTCAAAAATAATTATAATATTCACTTTATTTCAGAACGACTTTTTTGTCTGTACATTTAAAGTTAATGTTTTTTCATAAATCCGTTAAGCATGTGATTAATTAATTTATCTTGTTTGACTTTTGATTGTCAATAATTTGTGCTGGTAATATCTCTTTAAAAATAAAAAAAATAAAAATTTCAGCTCAATATAAATTTAATCACTGCAAAAATAAATCTATCACATTGACATCTAAAATGTAAACAAATAATATTCATCTCCGTTGACGGCCTACACCTGCTTAATATAGAAGAATTTTCATCCGCCAAATGGTTTCCACAACAGTTTACAGAAAAGTCGACAAAGGGCCAGTGAATATTTACTAATATACTCGGACTGTATTGATTATTTAATATAACAGATGAAACTACAATTTTTTCAAACATGTGCAAACAGGTCGCTAGGAACAGACGGCATAAAGTGCGTCTGGAGGCGATGGATGACCACAGTGAGATAAAGTGCCGATTGCGATAATAGATGTTTTCGAATATTAACATATTGTATACGTCATTATGTTCAGTGTATTTAAAGTAGCTCTTAAGGATAAGATGTTAAAGTTTATTTTGTGTAGACGCGTGTAAAGTCTACGTTATTATTTTCTCGTTCAAACCAAATAATGAAACTTTTAAGTGTGCCTAAATGGATTCAGATGTATTAAAGTGATACGTCGCTCGTTTCTCCGGAGTTGGTTCAAGTAAGATCCTGCTAGTGTCCTTCTGAGAGGGTCAATCCGGAGTGAAAAGGACCCCCTAAAAGACATCTGGGGACCTCGTTTTGAAGGAAGTCAATTTAAAATAGGACACTTTACCCATATGCTTTTTTTGTTACTACTTGGGAACATAGGTTTATAGTGCGCAAATACGTTTAGAAGAAAGTAACTTTCGCAATGGAAGGCTCACGTTTATATAACTTATCAGATGAAATAGTTATCATCATCAGCTAATTTTCATTTTCATTACGTCACATTTAACCGATAAAATCATCATGATTTTTTAATCACCTCTCTCACATATCTAGTAAGTGCGAGAAATCGATGAAAACATTTTTATTCAGGCCATGTTTTAAACATTTATTCATTAGCAGTAATAAAAGTTTTATGAAAAAATCTTCTTTTTTTTGTGAAGAACCGATTGATTTTTAACGACTGTTGAAAAGAAAAATAAAATGCAAACGAATAACATTTTTCATCGACTATGATTATTTCCAAATATAATTTTGGATCGTTGAAAACCTGAAAAAAACTAAACGTTACACAAAAACTACGTAAAAAAATATCTCTTAAAATAGACAAATGGAGAAATTTTTATTTTTTTGTGGACATGAATGGAATTAATTGGATAGTGGGTTAATTTTCTTTCGTTATTTTATACATGCTAACCAAAAATATTAATATACGCATCAAAACAAAACAAATATAAGAAGATTCAGTAAAACAATTCAAATAAACATGGTTTTTTATGGCTTGCTGGCGGCCCCTTATTTAATAAATTTATATAATCGTTTTAAATAAAACGCCATTTTAATAATGCTCCTCGCTTACACATAAATTTGAAACATTTCGTTTTTAGGTCAAGTATTTAAGGTAAACATATTTTCGACTGGCAATTCTCAAGTTCCATTAAGGTGTGTCGCAAAAAAAATGAACAAAACCATTGTCATTGTAAATTGAAACATTAATACATCATTACTAATTCCAAATAGCATTAACTACTTGCCTACAAAAAATATATCAGAATAAATCTCTTAAGTAATTGTCATTCACTGTGTTTTATTAAAAAAATATAATACTTTTAAAATGACAATCTTTTCTATTAAAATCAAGAATGTGATTTCAATACAATTTTATTACGTATTAAAATAAAAACGGCTTTTCAGAGGGTGCTGTAATAACTTAAAAATCAAAAATAAATCGCCTTCATTATAACAAGATCTTTGGAAACGTGTTATATGAACCTCAAAACAAATTTTGAGAATAATACTGTTTGTTGAAGCATCCATACTTTGTTCACATTTGTGGAAATATAAATATTATTTTAAATTGCAGGATTTGTAATAACTAAACATGATTCCCGGTGTATTGCTCGAATGGAGGTTGCTCGAATGCAATTGCTCGAATAACAAGATCCTCGAATAACCAATTCCTCAAACGTCAAATGCTCGAATTACAAATTGCACGAAAATTTTTATAAAGTTTTATAAGGAGAGCACGAAATCACTGAATAGTAAAAATGTTTATAGATATGGGAGATAACGTATTTGTGATAGCGGTGCTAACTGGGATAATTATTATTGTATTTAAAGGAAACTTTCTGGAAAAATTATCTAGTAAATATCCAAGATGGCGGTTATAATTATTTTTTAATTTATAACTGCGTCAATAAGTAAATAATATTCATAAAGAAAAAATATTATGTGCTAATATTAAAATTTTAAAAAACTGTTTTTTCTTAAATGAATAGTTACTCTTCTTATATGTATATGATAGGTTCAAATCCTACTTTAAATTTTAAAAAAATGTATTGGAAGATTAGCAATGAGTTATGTAAGATGTCGATGTAGAAATAAGAATGGGTGAGAGGGTTTCAATAAATTACATATATGTGTGCCTTTAAACAGAAATCCATAAATAGTTTGAAAAATAATTGATTAAAAAGTGTACGTATTAAGATTCAAGCCCGTGACCTCCGAAAACAAAACCAACGACCTTTTCCACTCGACCACTGGCAACTTGAATAAAAAATATTTTTTTATTATGACTTTTTTTTGATTTATGGTTTTTATTTCCCGACTTGCATAAATATGTTTTTAAATAATGAGTAATTAATGTTGAAACTTTTATAAAAATTTTCGAGCAATTTTTAATTCGAGCATTTGACGTTCGAGGAATTGGTTATTGGTTATTAATATTGGTTATTGGTATTAGGATCTTGTTATTCGAGCAATTGCATTCGATCAATTGCATTCGAAAAATTGCATTCGAAAAATTTACCGGCTCCCACTAAACATAATTTACATTTAAACCCTTTAACATTTTAACATCATATATTTACATTGCATTGAAAAAATTAATCCTCAAAAGCATAGTTTCTCAACCTTTTTAAGCCCGTGGCCCCCTTTTGAGTCTCATATTTTTCTGTGGCCCCCCTACCCCTAGTAATACAATTTTCGGGGCTCGGAAAAATGAAAAAAAATGTGGGTACATTAATTTTTAAAAAATACAATACAATAAAATTGATCACTTTTAAGGTGTTCACTGTTAATACTTGGTGGAATGGCATTATAATAAAAATAATAAAAAAATTATAGTATTTTTTCCACATTAAATTTATTAGATCAGGACCGGTTTCGCTCATGATGAGCATTGTCAACTGATATCAGTTGATTATCAGTTGACAATGCTCATCATGAGCGAAACCGGTCCTGATCTAATAAATTTTATGTGGAAAAAGTACTAAAAATGTTTTATTATTTTTATTACAGTAAAATTGTTTGTTAAAAAAAATATGTTTATAAAATAATTTATAATATTACTTTTTTTGAAAAGCCCTAGGGTACCCAACGTTTCACCCATCACAGCCTGCTGTGGTTCACACTATTCTTACGGGGGCGTATTCTGCAGCGTTATTCGTGTTAATTTTTTATCCATAAATTTCTTATAACTAGTTTGCATGCACTGTAGGGTGCAGAATGCGAAATAAAATAAAATAACGTTATCAAAAGAGTTTTTATGAAATTAATTCGTTTTTCATAAGACGCCGTGAACTCTTTGAATGTTTTGTAATTTTTCCTAGATGCAACTAAGTTGGCATGACCAACAGGACCACCAGATACGACTGTGGTCGTATAATCTTGAGCAGTTCTTCCTGTTCGTTGTTCATTTTTGGACATTCTCAAAAAATGCGATCAGCATTCTGAAGCTATTTACTAATCACCCGACCTGAAAGAGCTTGGCAGTGAAGTGATCATGGTTAGTTATAAATTGGCCTATCCGAAAATTTGGAGTCGAGAAAATTGGGCTCCATTATCATTTTTAAATTTTGAAAGAATTTATAAGATTGCCTGTCTTTAATTTCCCATCAATTTTACCAAATTTGCATAGCAGCGTACGTAGCAATACTGTGCACCACAGTTCTATGGGCCTTAAGAATGAAGGGTCTGGCCGAGAAAAAGGTAGTCAAAGAATTCTCCTCACATGAGACTTTACACCCATTATGTAGAATTTCTGTTGCGCCTTTAACTTTAATGTAAAGATTATCAATGCACTTTATTATTCGGTAAGAAGAATTTTCTGTAAGAGAATAAGGTTACAAACCTTTTATCACGTACTTTACCAGCCACTCCCATGGATTGGGTGTTAGACTTCAATTACTTAATACCTTCTACGCAAGAAATTTTGGCATGATATGCAATGGTGTAGAAAGGGGTCCTGCCGCCCGGGGCGGTACTTGACTTGCAGCCCCATTGAGGGCCCTAAGGACACTAGCCACTAAGCGAAGGGACAAAGCTTTGCCAATGATTAGTTTTGGTCTTAAGTATTGGCGTTTTGGTATTTGCATCAAGCTGATTAAAAAATATTCTTGAAGTTAAAGGGATTTTATGAAATTTACTGTTTATCACAATATTAATTGTTGACGATGAATCGCGCAGGGAATTAAAAAAAAATAGTACATGATTATTTATCAAAGTAAAACTTCAATACTTTCAACAATTGAAGAGTTATATCTTTTATTCGTACAAAATCTTAATTCCTTGTTCAATTGTTACACCTTTAGTGTATGTATTAAGATTTTTAGCAAAGAGCATTAAATTATCTTAACTAATTTTGTCGTCATCAAAAATCTTACACGTCGTTTTAGGTTAGTCAATTTTTAGGTTAGTCGTGTTTTGTATAAAATGGATAGTAAGCATTAGTGAAGCAAAACATATTTAACGCACACGAGTTTCATAATATCATGGGATGATGAAAGAAATCCGTGGACAAGAGTCCACGAGTCCACGTGGAGAGTAATCAATACAATATTGTCGACACTAACTTTTGGATGCAGTTATTATGGTATCCTTAAATATCATTGGAAAAATAGTAAAGAGTATGTTTAATAAATTCATTATTTCTGCTGCAATGTATTATTTTCCTACTGTATTATATATCGACTGTGGAAAGGAAAAAGGACGTAACCCTCAATTTTTCAAAACAGGTTTTTTTCGATAATCACAATGTATACAACTTGACACACATTCTATCAAAAGGATGGAAACTGAAAATGCCGAATTAGTATCTAAATTTAGCTTTTAAGTTTGAAAAAGAGGATCTTGTAAAAAATTTAAACTAAGAAAAAACACTGAAATAACGGTTTTTCCTGGACGATTTCTTTAATTAATATTAGATTATGTCAATTAAACACCACTTTAAAAGTCTCCGTGCAATTCAAGGTTGTGTTTAATTCGTAATTTGCATATGTCACAAAATAATCAAAACACGTTTTTAGCGCCTCCTGTAAAATTTGATATGTGTGGGTTACGTCCTTTTTCCTTTCCACAGTCGATATGATTTTAATATAAATTTTAGTTCATTATATTTTGAGTGGCCGTGGCCCCCCTAAAGTCTGTTGTGGCTCCCCAAAACTGATATTTTCTTCTGTGGCCCCCTTGGAGTATGCTGTGGCTCCCAAGGGGGCCACATGGCCCCCGGTTGAGAAACGCTGCTCAAAAGTATCAAAACAGAATATGTAGTGTTATTATATTATAACAGTTCTCAAAAAAAATCTTCTGCTGAGATACTTCCATTTCATTAGGAAGCCAAATACTACACATAAGAAGTGGACATGGATTAACAACTATTGTGTGTTTTACAAGGTCTTGCTGTATGCCTACGTTTTATAAATAGGTATTGGGCGGGAGTGGGGTTCCATTGTGCAACAGGTAACCGTATTGCTAGAAGATTGTATTTTTTTTTAATTCTCAATTATTTAAGACAACCTATTTAACTATTAATATAGTTTTAAAGCAGGACTTTCTTTGTTATCTAGCATTTTAAAAAATGCATGAAATTTTAATAATTAGTTTTCAATCAAATTTAGTTAATATCGCTTACTTTATACTTTTAATTAATATTCTATATTGGATCACTCAGTATTTAAAACTGAAACAAAATTTATTTCTATTCTTGGATTTGTAATCACTGGCAGAAATATTACATTTCCAAAGAGAAATTTGGTAAAAGAACATATAAATATTTTTAACGTTGCAATAATATGTGGGCTTAATTAATTAACATAACAAAAAAGGCTTCGTTAATGTTTGGTTATATCGTTTTGTATAAAGGGACTGGTGCTTTTTCACTGAAATACACTGTGTCATAGGATGTTTTTAATTTAGGTTGAAGTTTTGACACACCTAAAGTGGATTTTGACAGTTCATGACAAGCCATGTTACTTTTCACACAATAAAAAAGATAATTCACGTTTCAAAAATATTTTTTAACAAGTACAAACGTAAAAAAATGTGTTTTGGCGAAATCGAGTCAAAGAATAGCAAATTTTTATATATATATATGAATCCATTCTCATCTTTTTTTGACAAACAAGAAGAATCTTATAGACAACCGTTTCTTTGTTATTATGATTTAGACATAACGGTTGGTAACTAGTATTACTTAAATTATTTACGCTGGGGTTCTGCTTTCCCTCGCAGGATATTATTAACAATAATATATACTCTTTATTGGAATCAAAATTCTTCAATACATTACATGTTGTTACTATCATACAATTCTTTTTGAGAAAATGAAATAAGAGTGATTTATTTAGTTATTCATTAAAATACATTGTTATTCTTCAAATTGACGCACTTAAACTGTTTATCATGCATGTCCACTCCTTACATACATACCTTAATTTAGTTAACGTTAACATTGTGTATCAATTATTTTATGATGTATATCATATTAAGTTCTTTATCTAAGTTTTAATTAAATTTCAATCGAAAAAGTAAGTGATGAGAAATAACTATATTAATGTTTGTCAGTATGGTTCATATAGAAAAAAAAGCTACAGCTTTTACCTATAAAAATATTGTATTGTAAATAACAGAATACATATCGACTGTGGAAAGGTAAAAGGACGTAACCCACACATAGCAAATTTTATAGAAGGCACAAAAACGTGTTTTGATAAATTTGGGCCATATGCAAATTATGAAATATACACAACCTTGAAGTGTACGGAGATTGGTGTTTAATCGACATAATCTAATATTAATTTAAGAAATTGTCTAGGAAAAACCTTTTTTTCAGTCTTTTTTCTTGGTTTCAATTTTCACAGGCCCTTATAAAAACTTAAAAGCTTAATTTACATACTAATTCAGCATTCGTTTACATCCTTTTAACAGAACGTGTACCAAGTTGAATACATTGTAATTATCGAAAAAAACTTGTTTCGAAAAAACTGTGGGTTACGTTATTTTTCCTTTCCACAGTCGATATAATACACAATCTACTACTGATACGGACGATATTCATATGTACACCTTAAATAACAATTTATAAATAGGTTTACTAGTCTGATCAACTTTATTTACCGTGGTTCCAAAAATCGATACATTTTTTCGCCAGCAGTCATAAATATATTTTTGGACGAAAAAGTTTTCAAATGTTTTTTACAGCTGCGATACTGTCGCGAGAAAGAAAGCTTGGTGTTTTGAAACATAAATTTATAAGATTTATGAAGAAACCTTACGCGGGCCGTACAGAAAAATTCACATCTCGAGAGGAAACTTGCTGATAAAGATGTGGAAAAAACTTACCCGAGTCATGCTGCACCGTATAAACAAGCAAAATATCTTGCTTTAATTTTGTATTGCAAGTAATATTGAATTAAAACGTAAAATTTTGACAGTACATACACATTAAATAAACGTTTTTTTTCATAAAATGTTAAATGCATTAAAGGTAAATTATCGTGATATTAGCTTTAAAAAATCATTATTTTTGTATATCATTAATTAGATCATATTGATATTAAACTTTGAAAAAAAAAATATCAGTGTGTAATAATTATTACTTTCCAACTATCATAAAGCCTCCGAGCATCACACTTAAGTTTTCAAACCACTTAAAATGAATAACCAAGTGGTAGCTAATAATTTCCATTAACTTGTGTATATTTCATAAAATTCAGAAGAATATTTTTTTAATTAAAATCAGTCGCTGTGTTATGTCGACAGTTGAAAATATGATCAACGCTTGGCAAGAACAAATCGGTGTTACTAACGTTTTTTCGTCGGAAAAATAAAATACTATTCCGCGTAACAAATAACGAATCCCAATAGACATTGATAAAACGGAAACCATAGCTCAAAAGTCAGCTCGTTTTTATGTCGGGAGTTTTTTTTTTGTTTCCGACAAGAGCTCTCTTTGCAATTGGTCTAATATTTAATACCTATACATTTTAATATCATTCGTTGATAGGCTTACTTGATGAAACCTTTTGAGATAACAGAAATGCCACTTGATGTTATTAATCATTCCAAAATTACCCCATATACACATATGTTTATTATTTATATAATTTAGAAATATACCTGATATATGTTTCATTAAAATCATCATTGTCGGATCCTATGGCGCAGCGGTTAGCGTTGTTGGCTTCCGTGCCGGACCTCATGAGCTCAAGTTCTAGTACGAACAGCATTTTTTGATCTATTTATCGATTTCTGCTCATAGACATGGGTGTTTGTGACGTCCAAAAATTCTTCCCCCACCTTTCCAATCCTTCAATAACTGGGCGTAGCGAGAGCGGTTAGTTAATCACAAGTTCTGTCCTAGCCTTGTCCTTCTATCCCTACTTATATATTTAGATAAAAGAGGTTGAGCGACTGAGTAACAAACAGTTCTCGTAGAAAAACTTAAGTTAAGATACCTCCATTAGGAGGCCATACCTCCACATTGAGATCGGACATAGATAAAAAAAATCATATTAACAATTGGGAAAGCAATAATTTATTTCGAAAGTTTTCCTCTCTTTACCAAATATTTTTAAATAAGCCAACCAAATCCGTGATATCCGCATATAGTGATAACGAGATACCGAAAACGTTTGACAAACCTTTTACGGTATTTTTAGATATTTAATACGTAAATTAACTTTAACTAAATTTGTAGTAAAAAATAAACTCAATAATTACTTTCAGCTTCAAATAAAAAACAAAAATGTTTTCTCAAAAAAATTTATCAAACTATAGTTGAACTGAAAATGTTATTAATAATTATTATCACTTAAGACTTATAGAACAGAAATTGAAAATATATTTTATATTTCATGTACATCGCAGAACATGTGCGATGATTTACTGCATACAATAAATTTAGAAAAACTTCTCCTGTTTAATCCATTATGCTAATCAAAAGCTAATGTGAGCGCAACCTAATAAAAAGCTTGACGAACTCAGACCACTCGCATGCAGGCTAAATAGGATTGACACGCAATTTTTAAATTACTCCCTGCAAGAATAATGAAAAAAGCTCCGCTGTTTTATTGAAAAAAAATGCAATTTATTAATTACAAACTAACACTGCAACAGTTAATGTGTATTTTGATGCAATGAAATGAAATGCTATGTATTTTAAATAAATAGTTCATTAGAAAATACAGTAGTTTAACACATACACTATTTTTCCTGTGTGCAAGTGGTCAATGCAGTTGACTTCGGTTGAGGTTCTCACTGTTTCAAGTCCTAGTACATTTTGGCATTTTAATAAAATTATCGTTTCAATAAATTTATGGATTTATGTTCAAATACATGATTGTCAGTGATATCAAAAACTTTCTTCAACCCATTCAAATTCTAAGAATAGGGTGTAGTTAAACTGAAAAGCTTACCACAGGATTTATCTTAGCCCTTCCCTTAAATGTATAGTGGCTTCGGAAAAGAGAAATTGAGCAACTAAACACTGTTAACATAAAGGATATTGAATCGAAATAATTTCTGAATCGTCACCAAATCAATAAGTTTATTTTGTGAAACAAATTGCCCTAAAACAATGATTTCATCTAACATTATTACTTTTGAATTAAATGATTTTTACATTATTAAAAAACGCAAACATTAAACTCAATTTATCTTATTGATTATCTATTTCGGTGATATTCAAATATTATTTTTTTCTGAATGACATCAAGTTTTACTCATATTTGACAGGCTGCACATATAAAAGAAATCAAACACACTTCAGTTTTTTGCTATTTGTAATTTCAAAAATTTAAATCGTTCCCGATCGCAATTCAAATGTATGTTTCTGATAACTTAACGTTTATATATTTCTTTCAAAATAATTAACTGAAGTTATTTTGAATGCGCTGATTTCACTTTAACGTTATATGTTAAGAATATATTAAAGATTTTTTGTACATTTGCAAAATAATGGAGTTCTAATGTTTGGAATGATTGTGTGGCTTTTCCTAAATTTTGCGAATTATTTACAGTAAATATAAAACATACTAACAATTTTTTCCAATATTTATTTTTACTTATTTCATCGTCATACAGATACAATTTAAAAAAGGCTTTTATACCTTAAATCTTGATTTGGACATAATAATGTTGGAATAATCTAGAAAGTAGCACTCTGTTCTTCTCTTGTCTTTTGCAAACAAATGTGGTTGTGGGAATTCTTTAAGGGATATTAAGTTTTCTATCAAACAATTTTCATAAAAAAAACATGGAGTTGTTATTCTGAAATAGTTTTAAGATTGCCAGATCTGTGGTTCAGTGGTCAACGTCGTTGACTACTCGAATTTCAGTGCAAACAGTTTCAGTAATATGTTTTTATTATATTTATATAGTTTTGTCAAAGGCATGCATCAAAAAGATCTTTCAACCTACGTTATCCTAAAAACAGAGCACATGGAAAGCGATAAGCTTATCACTAGACATGACCTAGCTCTATCATTATTTTCCTATTTTCTTCAAAGGAGAGGTTGCGCACCTGAGTAATACACTTTTCTCGTAGAAATGCTTCAGTTAAGATAAACTTCTATAAGAGTTAATATGCTGCACGTTAGAAGCGGACATGCTAAAAAAAGTATATAGAATATAGTAGTTGAATAAAACATCTTGTTTATTCTCTTACCATGGCACTATATCAAAATAAAATACTAGGATATCAAAGAGTATATTTTTAATTAATTATGGCATATGCCACGTTTAAAATTATTTAAAATTGTTTTTAACTAGCCTATTCTAACAACTGTTAGTGTGGCAATGATACAACCAATGATCCCAATTTTAATAATCTCATACCTTAAGTCAAGAAGCAGTTTATTGTTGTCTTACCTAATTTTGCTATCCCAGACTTTTGACTTCACAAATTCTACTTTGTTAAACTATTTCAATAAAACTTTGATTGTAAAAATTGTTTGCTGTTTTATTTTAAATAAAGAAAATAAATCTTGAATTAAATAATCGCACACTCCCAACATTTCAAACAGAAATTCAATATTCGTCTGAAATACTTCGCCGTCCCGATAAAGAAATTTGATATAAAGTTTTATCAAATTTATGTGGAAAAATTGGCTAACATCGACGTCAATATAAAAACACCCTGATAAAAAACTATTATCAGGCAAATAAGAATTTATTACCTGCATCATAAAAGAAACACTTAAATATTTAGGATCCACAAAATTCACATATATTTATTGTTATTATATAATATGATATACTATTCACAGGGTGATTATGAAATTTTTGATCAGAAGGATTTTTATACGATTTCATAAAATGATATCTTTATCTTATTATTTGAATGAATATTTGTATCGATTCTTGTTTCAATCGATCATATGGCCATGATATTTTTTACTTATTTACAAAATATATTAGTCTTAGACATATTATAATAACAAGAATCTAAACTATTTTTACATATCAGCTGATTACTTACTTGTAAACAGTGATTTGTACACATTTCACGTATTTTTTTTTTTCATAAAACACTACTTGAATAATCGATAAAATAACTGGTTGGTACAAAGCAAGAATGATGGACAAAATATTGTACTGCCACTCTGATGGCGACAGGTCATGTTTTGTTTGCTTTGTCCTTTTACTTTGTGATTAGAAAAATCGAGTCCTAACTTTTCAACTCAATTAAATAATACAGAGACTGTTTTTTTTCAAGATCACAAATATCTTCTAGTAAATTTTCATTTAATAATTCTAATTTTACATCATGTAAATTTATCTGGTCACGTTTTTTATTCGACGTAAACAAAAAAAAATTGATGATTATGCGTAAGTTATAATCAAATCTTATGTTTTCGATTATTATCCAAAAAAACGAGCACATAAATTATTTCATACCACAACGCATAAAAACAACATGCTAGTATCTTACCTTTGGATATCGGATTTTTCCGTTCGAACGTGAGTGAGTTCAGATAAGTTTTGTTTTACAGAGATTTTCTCGGTATGTGGTGGGCTATTGACAACTTACTTTTGTTTATATAAATTTAAATCAAATTATCTTTCATGTAAACGATAAAAACTAATACTTAAGTATTTTTATTTGGAACTGTTTTAGGTTATAAAAAAATACCAAGCTGTAAAATGAGAAACGCGGCGAGAAAATCTTACTAATCGAGGATTTAATCGCTAGGAAGTTGTTAAATGGATCGATTTTGAATATTTTTTGCATATTCTAATATTTATTACCCATAACCTTAAGCGTAAGAGTAATAAAAATATATCGAGAATGTTAACACGTAAAACACTGTATTTTATGGAAAAAAAACGAGATTCCTTTACGCGATACTGATATTTTCATGAAATAGACAGAAAGTACGCTGAAGGTATCTATAACACGAGATTTGTTGTTAATATCATCGAATATAATATGACGTCGCGGCGTCAAAACATATTTATACGCGGCGTCAAATAAGTATGCTTCGTAAAAACCTTGGAAAACTGTCTACAGTTTGATTTACAAATGATGTATTACAAATAATATTTTTTTTTATTATCTGAATGATATCGAGATTATTTTGAATTTATGTTTCCCATTTTTTTCTATATATTTTAAAAGTTTCAATAACAATATTGATCACCGTGTGTGACTGGAAGATTTTAAATCCATCTCTACAAATAATAACAACTAGTACTCATTTTTATTAAGCCATAAGTCGTTATTTTATCTGAAATAGTATAACGAAATAAACATTACTTTTTAAATCGTTTCAATTGGAAAATGTATTTTACTCTGTTATTATTTAGGTTAATCCAAATCAGGAACGCTGTGTTGTTTGCAATTGATTAAATCCGTGTGACCTAACATTTATTTTGCAGTGAGCATTAGTACTCTTTTTGCCTCTCTGAAAATGGTATAATCGTTGTGAATCACTTGCTTCCTTTCTTTGAAACTATGTTTTAATGGTAAGCCGGAATGAATTGAAAATGACTCGTAAAAAATAATTATAATTATCGTCACGCTACTTACCTCGAATAAGCAAATCGTACCGCCCAATCGACGTCAGATTCATGCCAAAGTGAATAATTATTCAAATAGTACAAAATGAATAAATTACCGTTACCTATATATAATCTAATTAACATCAGGTTGGAATTAGCATTATAGTAAGAGTAATTAAAAGAATAACTTTGAGATAACGTAATGGTCGAATGCCAACTAAAATAATTAAGAATTAATTAATATAATCAATATAAAAATTATTTTAATAATTATTACTACATTACTTCAACTTAGTGTTGGATTAATTACAAAAAAAAAATCTCTTAAATAAACAGTGACAAACGTCCAAGGGGTGTAATAGATCTGTCGACAATTTTTAAAGAAAGGAAAGACCGCTGGTAGATAAACTCCGGCTTAAAATTAAAAATAACGCTTATGCATAATTCCAAATAGTTTTTTATATTTGAAAATCTCAAGTATAGCAGTAAAGTAATTTCTTTTTCTTCTAGATAACCAAATTTATGAAATTCGCTTAGTCATCTTATAGATAACCAAATTGAGGTAAAGTTTTATTATCCAATGCATTTATAAGTCTTCGCATATTCCTACCAATTTCATAAGTATAACATGTACAGCTACGAGTTTTTATTACTTACTTATGTTAATATATATTAAAACAATGAAAATTGATTAAAAATTCAAAAACCATTTTCTCAGTTAAGATAACGTTGCTCAACAGAGCAGTAAAATATTTATATAAAAGAAGATGTCGTCGATTTGAGATGAGTCATAGCCCAACCTTACTGAATATGAATACCAACCCTTCTTTGAGACGACGGTAAACAGGGATTTGTTGATAAGATCTTAAATGACTGAGCGTAAAAATTCACAAATTACTGAATCTTGTTCTTTTTAGTGTCTATTTCCGCAGCCGTGGCTTTATCATAACTTTTAAAGCACACTGAAACATTTTTTCCGTTGTTAATTATTATCTTTATGAATTGCAAGATTAAACTAAGGCCAATAGATTTTTTAAAGCTTAAAATAAGCCATGTTATATTCTTATACAATACTTTATTAGTAAATACTTCCAAATAAGTGGATGCACGCTTGAATAGTACCGCTTGATTTTAACTTTGGATCCTATATAGTATATTTAAGCGTTTACTGCAACAATTAAGATTGTTAAGCGGCTGAAATATCTTATAAGAGTAGAATGACTCACTTTATTTAAAAAAATGCTTTTATTAGATTTTCCAATGACACATTTTTTATATATCAATCATTGAATAACAAGATATTTTATTGTCGGTATGTAAATTTTGTGCACTTAACAGCTGCATTTATATCTCCAAACAGGTTTCACGATTAAATTAGGAAATGTACATGATCACATTGATAAGGCTGTTATTAATTATGATAGTGTTTTTTTATCTTGTCTAATTTATGAACTTATTGCAAACAATTTCGTTGTTAAATAATAAAATAACGATAGTAAATATATACCTCTTGATAAGAAGAACAATTTAGCGGAATGGTACTGATAAAAGTGTAAATAATAAATATTTACAAAGATTTTTTTATTCATATTTGGAAAGACAGACATACGTAATAGATAAATAAAACATGGTGAAGAAACATTTTTCATCTCAAGGTTAATATTATCAGGAAAATAAGAACACATTCAGTTGTTCTAATTTTCACAATTTTATTCTAGCAAGTATGAACGGTGAAAAATATTAGTTTTGTACGAATAGAATATTCATCAATTCAAAGATTGATAAATTAATAATTTATAGTTTAAAAATACCTAATATAGATATCATCATAATATAATATTGTGTCAACTTAGATCTTCACAAGTAATGTATTTAAACCCACAGTATATTATACTTTATACTAAATGAAAAAAAAAATACAATATATTAATATGGTAAGTAACAAAATATAAATATTTTTTTTCGAGAAAAGTAGGAGGGATAGTAGGATAAGATAATTTGCTCTTTTTGCGCTTCGTCGGATGAGAGAAAAGGGATTAAGGACATTACAGACATCTAAACCTTATATTATTAATATTAATCTATAAATCAATTAAAAAAATAATTTATAATACTGTCCGCGCTGAGATTTGAACCCGCGAGGACTGCAGCCGAATCTAATGACGTTGACACGCTCGAACACGGACCTGACTAAGTAAAAAAATGTATAAAAAAACTTTAAATGAATTCATATTTATTGACTATTTTACCAACCCGCCCTGAATATTTTTATATTGCTATTTAAGTGTCAAGGAGTAATGTTTTAGTCTGAACTTTACGATTATACTCTGCCTCTGCAATAAAGTGATTCGTAATATTTTATATTACACACCTTAAAATTAAAATTCTGGTAGCGGTTAAAGTTTATGAATCGAAAATATGGTGTATTTAAATTATAAATGTTCTGGCCATCAAGGTACAGTGGATGCCAGTCAGTTTTTAGTAAAGTCACCATTTTTCATGACTCCTTAAGGTTATCATATCATTTGAAGCAAGTTCACTGAAATATAATAAAAAAGCATATCTTTTAAATTCAATATTACTCGTTTCAGATGTAAGTAAAGACTGCAAAAAGATCCTGTTGATATAGCTAGCATAATATTCATCATTTTAACTGTAGTGGTTGTAGTTATTTCATTAAAAACTATGACTCTAAAATATAACATATCCACCATATTAATTTTATTTTTATACATTTATTTTTCAAAAAAGTTTTTAATTTCATTTCATTGTATATATCATATTTTTTTAATTTTCTAAACCAGATGAGAAGTACGACTCACTATTGTAAAAATGTGAGATTTAAATTCAAAGAGACGATGTTTTACATACAATTTGATTATGCGTGTGAAATCAAAATCTTTGACGCCGTAGATGTTTTGCTTGTATTCAAAACTCTGTTCATTGTTTAATGTATTTTTTTATGATTTATAATCAAAATTTTGTATCGATATGATTAGAAAAACAATTTTATATTCAGTTTTTACCAAGCTAATAGAGCTGCTGGTGAGACATATTAGTTAAAACAAAAAGGTTACAATTATTTAATTAACTATCAAAGATTCTCGTAAAAATGTTCGTATAACCACTTTATTAGCTTTTTAAGAACCAAAAAGCGAACGCTGATAACAAAAATTCTTAACAAACGTTATGAAATATTTAATAACCTGTTGTTGATCAACAAAATAATTGCCCTTTAATGTTTAAATACCATACATAATCTTTAGGGTGTATCCTGTGTCACTCAATATTACCGTTTCCATGCATATTACGCAAAATGAATAATTTGTCTTACGTCAGTCACAGGGGTATAATTTCTTTAGATTGACAACGTATTAGACACCATGAATAAACACTATTAATTTTAACCTTAATAAAAATGTCAATCGTATTGATGCTTGTAACATTCAAGCCAACGCACGTTGGCATCTATTAATAACACGTTATAAACGATTATTAATTATTGATTTTTTTCTGTCACTTTTCAAATTTAATACAATTATGTTTTGTTTCATCGAAATTTTTCAGAATATTTTATTTATCTTTTTTATATTTAAAAAAAAATTATATTTGCACAGCTAATGCCAATTCGCCAAACATTTTAAAGTTGAAAGATATACTCGATGAGAATTTGTGTTAGTCACTTGAGATTAACTCAAGGATAATTGACATCACAAACACCCATGTTTTTAGATCTCAAATTTTTTTTTTTAAAATATCAATCCGATATTGACCTTACTGGAAATCTAATTCAGACCCGCCAAATCGATAGACTAATCCAGGGATGGGGAACCTTTTCATTTCTAAATGTCACATTCATTTATCTGATTCAACATAAGGCTGCAGTAAATATAACGTATACCCCCTCTCCCCTTTCGTTTCGACTGTCGAACATATAATAGGTTAGTAACGCTCTTTTTCCAAGGGCTTGCGTATAATTTTTTGATCAAAGTGAACATTTGGATCAAGACAAAAGGCCGCATGTAACCTTGAAGCCACAGGTCCCCTTCCCCTGGACTAAGCTCTAGCTAACAAGACCACAGCATATATAAAAAATGTCAAACTAGTGTCAACACATCAATTTATCAACTACACATATAACTTATTTCTAAATTTGCATAAAGACTCAAAAAAATATAATTGATAAGTAAATAAATAAAAAATCTACATTTTTTTCGTATCTTAAAACATTTTGTGTCGATAAAGTAAAACGTAACAAAATATATTACTTTTTTAAGTGTAAAGCGAATAAGCTTATATGCAGAAGATACTTTAACAATTAAAAGTAGTAGTAAATGGGTTTTTTCAGATTGTATGTATGTATGTATGTTCAGCTTGTCTTGCTTCTAATTTTCCAATTAATAAAATATTTATATTCAAAAATGTGCTAAATATTTTTCAGTCACTCGAGATCCACTCAAGGACAACTGCCATCACAAACACCAATGACTTAGATCTCAAATTTAAATTTGGTATTGACCTTAATGGAACTCGAACTAAAGTCCGCATGATCAGTAGAAATATTTTCTTATCGACAAGTAGACTACAGCGAGTGATAATATTGTACACTTGACACGAGAATATTTACAACACGGTTGAGATGTCAAATAGTACTTGAATCCACGAATGAATTATTTGGCATTTGTGTGTGACGCTTTCATTTCTTCTTAATAACTTTACCCGAATGTTCAATATTTTGTTGAAAAAAAATACTGAAAATTAGCTTACTATATTTGTTGAACGGGCTGTTTTTCATTACGATTTCAAAAATAAATGTATTTAGTTTGACAAGAACTATCTTATTTTTCTTTGATTGATTTTGTGTTGAAATTCATAATATTATATCGACTGTGGAAAGGAAAAAGGACGTAACCCACACATATCAAATTTTACAAGAGGCGCTAAAAACGTAAGTAACTTGAAGTGCACGGAGGCTTCTAAACTGGTGTTTAATTGACATAATCTAATATTAATTCAAGAATTTCTCTAGGAAAAACCTTTATTTCAGTCTTTTTTCTTAGTTTTAATTTTATACAAGGTCATCTTTTTAAAACTTAAAAGCTAAATTTAGATACTAATTCGGTATTTTCAGCTTCCATCCTTTTGACAGAATGTGTATCAAGCTGTATACATTGTGATTATCGAAAAAAACCTGCTTTGGAAAATTGAGGGTTACTTCCTTTTTCCTTTCCACAGTCGATATGTAAACGATTCTAGTGTAAGAGAATAAGTTCCGTTATTTTATTTTAATGTATAAATTCCATTCCAACCAATAAAATTGTCAGCTATCAGGATACAATACAAATTTCGTTTACAGTGCCTGCTGACGTTGATAAAATAGATACAATATACCAAAGAGTGACATTGTTTCGACAGTATATAAACGGATAGACTGTGAAATACGTGAGTGAGCAGGTTTTTGTTCCCCCTTTTAGATGTCATATCGAAACGGTGTCAAAAATCTCAATAAAAAACCCAGCACGCCGCGTGTTTGCTTTGATATCAAAAACGGAGTAAGGCTGCAGTTTAAAAAGAGTATGTGACGTCATAACGCAGGCTGACTTTACGATTTTAGTACCGCACATATGAAACATAAAATTATTACGGGCAGGGAGGTATAATAGTAAAATATTTATCCAGGTAGCGCCTACCCTATATTATGTACACGCGCTTATCAAAATGTATACGTTCTTATATTATCATTGAGCTTCAACCTACCCTATAGATATTAACACTGTGTATGTAATGATTTATAAATCTTATTTTATTTTTTTTAAATATACATATATATATACTATCCATTTCAGCTCATATTGTGGACTATATGGCTTCCTTATAAAACTATTTCAACAGTTTTTTTTACTGCTTACTACTCAGTTGCTCAATCTCTTTTATATTGGAAGAAAGTAGTGATATAAATAGTAGAGGGTTACTACATTATTGTTAATTGATGTTGCCAAGTCCCCTTATTTTAGGATTGAAAGAGTGGAAGGGAACATTTAGACATTTTAAACATTCATTGCTTTTGAACAGATATTTATATTTAAAAAAATGCTATCCGTTCTTGACTTAGAATGAGATCTGTCATGAGAACTAACGACGTTGACCACTGCGCCACGTACATGAAAATTACAATATATAAAATAAAACGGCTATCACAACACATAAATACGTTTTTTAAAGAAGGACTTTGTTTAGAAGCATGAAATTAATTACATATATCAGGTGTATAAAATCTTCATTACGAATATAAACCGATTTTTGTCAATATTATTTCTAAAACGTCATCAGAATTTACGAAAATATATCTACAATAGAAGATCTGAAATTCATAAGTTTATTTATGCGTGTATGTGTCGGCATTCATATTGCACGTATGTATTAAGTGGCCATGGTAAAAACAGGTCTAGGTCATCGGAAACTTTACTGTGATTATTCGCAAAAAGTGTATGTTTTTAAACGATTATCGAAACATTGTTACTAACATAAGCCAATATATTTTTTTTTGATCACTTTTAATGTGTTCACTGTCAATTCTAGGTAAAAAGTCGTTGTATCAAAAAATATTTTTTTACTTTTTGTACTAATTCGTCATCATTCGTTTTAGATCTGAACCAGTTTCACTAATAACAAATCTTATTAAATGATGATGAAAATTAATTGAAAGCCGGTCCTGATCTATAATAAATAATGTGAAACTAGTACAAAAAGGGATTTATCTTTTAATATATTTTTTGACCGTAACTGAACTTTTATTAGGAAAAATTAACGTCACAATACCAAAAAAATGACAATAAACTGTAATTATTGGAACAAATATATTAATATATTACTGCAAAAAAACTAATTTTTTTAATCGTCATTACAGAACAAAATATATTTTATTTATACAACCAAGTTTGTCTACTACACGATAAATTAAGTCCCTCGGAGTCTTTATGGTTTTCTGTGAGTACAACAATTGTCTTAGAAGGTAATCTAGATCTTCTTTTATTCGGAAGGATTCTAACATAACTTTCCTTGCTTGTAGGTATTCTAGAACACCAATTTAGTCGAGGCTTTGGAATTATGTACCCTTTATAATTGTTTACTGTCCGTAAAACGTGTAAAGATATCCATTTTACGTTTTTTTCGACTGCCAAGCACCATTTGTACTACGCAATGAGTATTTTTTGGTTCTGTTTACTTCGGATTTGGACTGATAAATTGTATGATATCAAATAACCACTGTTTAATTTTGCTATCACTGGCAATGTTTTTTGAATAGCATCACGCATTAAGAAGTGTTTAAACAGTCCGTATTATTGGCCACCAATACTTTTATATGTTAGAAAGCGAAAGTACAAACTGTCATGTATTCAGTCTGAAGATGCTTCTCAATCGAAGGAAGCACGTGTCGAAAATGTTAACAGAATCAGAAGAATAAGAAAATAAAATAAATTTTATATTATCATGCATCTTCAACTTAGTGATACATTTATTTCTTATATAAACACGATACATTCATTTACCAAGCGTCAGTTCAAGTTCATCCGTGCACTTAAACGCCTGAAAATACCGAGAGGGGAATCTTGGGTCGTTAGTGACAAAACTTGTGTAAATGTACATAATTTGAGCGATTCAAATTTAACATTTAAATTCCACCAAGCACCTTCAGTCGAAACCTTAAATTATATGTTTATTCAATGAACTTTCTTTCACCGACCATCAACGGGACCGTTTATGATTTTTTTCTTTTAATTAAACTGTTATTCGGATAAAAAGAATTTATTCATTTTATTATTAATCAATACAACAACGTTGAATTAAATACGAAACTGAAAAAAAAATATTATAAAAAAGATAATTAACGTCCAAAGTGAATATATATATTGTTGACAATTAAAAACAAATCCTTTATAATACAATGTGTTTTTAATTTAACTTCTTACTGTTTTTATTAAATAATTTAGAATGAGTTTACCATAACTTTTCTTTTTAAATATAACGGTAAGGTTTTTTTGTAGAAGACTCACTTTACTATAACAAAAATCCTTTAAAAGTACTATAAGTTTTTTAATTTTAATTTTTGCGACGTATATCGTCATTATAATATTTGTGAAAAAATTTGGGGTATTCATTGTTTTTATCTAGAATACCTTTTACTGAAGTAAAGAATTTACGCATGACATTCTATTTAGCTGATGAATTAATTTAATAGCATGCGTCTATCCAGCAAAAGGGTTATAAAACTTTTGAGGTTACTCGCATTAATCAATCAAACTGGTTGGGTAAAAACAAAAGTATCGTATACTGCAAAATCCGAGCCAAGACTAGTGGTGAATTTCTCTCTTTGATTCTAAAAACACGAATAAAATAATGTGGCAAAGAGCGCTTGGGGAATAAAGCTCCGGGTCTCGTTGGGTAGAAAGCTTTTCTCGTTTATGGAAAAATTCCGGATTAATTTTTCGCGCGGTGGGGTGAGGGCGACCTTATAAAGCTTAACGTTTCGTGAGTTAGAGTATAGGTATTAAAATGGTGCGTTTTTGCACGATCAGCCTCCTACTTTTCTAAAGTGTCCTTTCTTATTTATATTTTAAGACCTTTTTGCATCTTTCGATTTCTTTTCACTGGTTTCTTTAATTTACTCTAAAGCCTTTAGTAAAAGCAAAAAATTATTCATTTATAAAGAAAGAAAAATACGAAAAAATTACAGACATTAACATAAATAATTAAAACAGATATTAAACAAACATACAAACATGCATATAACTTTCTTATAAGCCTATAAAGACCGTATTCTCATATTTAAAAAAAAACAATAAATGTTTTTGAATAAAGCTGCTTTGTACAAAACATATGTTCTTTTTTAAAAATCAAATTTAGCATAGTTTGTGAAGCATAAAAATGCACTTATCATTAGATATTCAACTCTATCAGAATATGATTTGCAGTCAAAATATGTTATAATACTCTCCTTTGAAAATTCATTTGTCACTTAATTTTAACGATTCTTTAATATTATTGGACATCAATTTTCGTAGATAAAAATGGCTTAGGTCTTGAAATGCAGCTTTATTTTACTTCATTAACAATTATATTCGTTGTACGGCTATTCCATTTTCGTCTTTTTCTTTGATTCATAGTAATTGTCAAATTTAATTTGTCTTTTTTTTTATCTGTCCAATTTATATGATGTAATCTTTTTAAAGTGCTCGATATCTTATAGTAAAGAGTTCTTCTTTTATAATGTGTAATATATAAAAAATAGAATAAAACGGATTTGTCATCATACATTTTGAAACCACCAAATTGAGCCTTACTTCATTTACACTAAATATCATTTTATTTAAATATCTTTTATTGATTCCATTTTTTTTATTAAACTATGCGTGAATGATGTTTTGTTTCTTCAAGAAGCATCTTTGTACTGAAGGTATCATAAATATTGTTTACGTGGTAGCATTAGCTTTAATAATTTAATAGAAAACTAACCTAAAAATATAAAGGCATATGGCAATGTGTCAAAATAAAACAATGATAAAAGGTGAACAGGTTGAAGGTTGAAACTGTTACTAAGACTATAATTGATTTAAAAATTCTAAGCTTTTAAAATTATGTTATAAATTTTACTTTTTAACTGGCAGAATTCTTCAATTTTATTTAATTGAAGTCATGATTATTCCTTTTAATGTGATTAGGAAATTGTGAAGAATGGCTTATGGACTTAGCGTAACCGAAAAATAGCCGCCGAGTCTATCGAAAAAAGACTTATTCTTAATCTGGCATTAAAGAATTTTAGCTTTTGAGATAAATTCTTTATTTTAAGTCTCACATTATCTCTTTAAGAAGAGAAGTTGAGCGATTTTTTTTACAAATATGTGATATCCGGCAGGGCTGTAGTGTCGTTAAATTAAAACACAATTTTGACTCTGAAATCGGTTTAAAAACAATAAAAAAATATTTGCTTTTCCTCTCTTAAAATGGTGTTCATTTTTTACAATCGTTGTTCTTTTCTTCAAGCACATAAGTCATTATTTCACTCATCAACATGATAAATATAGATGACTTATACTGTATTTACTTACGGATTACAAATTCTTAAAATTGATGGTGTGATATTAGAATTTTATCTCATTTTTTATATAATGAGTCTAAAAAGTTTTCACTGCTTTTTTGTAATAATACAAAATACCATTATTCATTTTATTTTTTTTAACGGGTTCGAATTTTTAAGATTTATTTTGGCTTAGTAGCACGCAGAAGCGCTATTTTTACTTGATGTGTATACATACATCGATACAAAGGTATCGGAGTCGCGATACTCCGGCTCCGGTAAAAATATATTACAGCTCTACATAACTGACAAATTATTAATAGATAAACCTACGATTCAATCTTTAAAAAAATAGTAATATATTGTATATGAAGTCTTTTTTTTAAATGCTTTATATGATAAAGCAAAGTGAATAGCGTTTTACGGGGCGTTGCGTGAGAAGTGCATGTGGGTGGATGTAAAACACTCTTTTCCCACTCAGTACAATTACGTGTACGTGTTGATATGCATAATGCACGCAACGCACCTTAATATGCTGTCCTACTGTCCACTGAATCTTTACCTTCACTCTGAAACAAAACATAATATTAACTACATTTAAAACAGAATTTGATAAATATTAACAGATAAATATAATCACATCTTTACATCCTTGCGGTATCTGACAAACATAAATTTACAAACCATTATAGATTGATCGCGGGAAAAACATTACAAAATGTCACGATAAGAATTTTTTTAATATCAACGGGGGATTTAAAAAAAACAAACATAAAAAACACTTTATTTATAAAATAAAAAATTTAAATAACATATCATAAAAGCAATATAGCTTGGAATTTTTTTTATCTTGCTGAGCGTTTCAAAAAAGAATCTTGTTTCTCTTGCATGGATCTTTTACGTTTGACGTGTAATCTTCCACAATTTCTCGGTATGTACCATTTCCAAATATCATTTATACATGACTTTAATCTATGCTTATTTGGTATTTATGATAATATACTAACTTTGGCCATGTTCGCTCCCTATGTGGAGCAAATGGCCGCCACGCGGCACCTCCATGTTTCCCTGTCTCCCGCCAATAGCTTCGCTTCCTCCCATGACATGCCAGCATCCCTCAGTTCCGCCGAGTAAATCCTATGGATAGTACCCGACGAACGTCCAGGACGCCGTAATCCCACCGGTCGAAAGAAGAGGCAGGCAGGATTGAGGCTTTCCGGAGGCATCCGCAGCACGTGACCCAGCCAGTTCCAACGTCTCTTCATAACTACTGACGTGACGGGACGCTGTCTTGTACGCTCCCTTATCTCTGAATTCCTCACAAAATCAAACCACCTCACTCCCACTATCCGACGAAAGCATTTTTTCTCGAAGCTCAGTATACGGTTTTTCTGAGTCTTCGTCAGGTGCCATGATTCGCAACCGTAAAGCATTACCGGCAGAATGCAAGCGTTGAACCAGTGGCATATATATATTTATATATTTAACGAAAGTTCATTCACGGAGGCTTGTAAGATAGTTGTCGCTATTCGTTAATTAAATAAAGTGGTTTATTAAAATTTTAATGTACATGCATGATATAATACAAAAAATGGCACCTACAAGAATCAAGTGTTTTTTCAAAGTTCTTAATATTTTGTTCCATATTATTATCCATTTCGCAGCGATAAAAAAGTTTTAAAACAATATTTTCAAGCATAATTAAAATAGGTCAGATTGAATTTCGTTTATTTTTAAGAGAACAAAACCAAGCGCTTGAAAAAATGATAGTCCAATAAGCCCACCAAATTGATAATATCAAATGTCACCTGTATTACATTACCCTCCATCACCAACAGTTCAGAGCCCTTGTTTGTTCAGGAAATTAATTGAAAAAAATCTCTTTTCGAAAGGTGCCAAGCCGTGTGAAAAATTCAATTTTAAGACTAGCTCTGCAAATAAATGAAATTGGACGTTTACAGAGAGTTTATTTTACACTTAATATTTCCTAGAGCCGTTTAGAAATTTCTTTATATATTTTAAATTTTCTAAAATAGTGCTTCGTGCACTTTTTGTGCATTTGTGATTAGAATAAATCGACTAACTATCTTTATCGTTTCTTATCATGCAGTAAATACAGAGTACATTTTCACAATATTTGAATTCAATAAACGGTACAAATTTTATCGATAAATATAATAAAATACTTTGTTATACACAGTAAAAATATGATCAAGTACTATCGAGTATTTATGAAAACATTAACAATGACATTTACAAATAAAACGTCTATTTTAATTGTTTCTATGCTATATGCAAGCTAAGAGCAAACGAAATTTTGAGTCTTTAACAGTTATTTAATATAACTTTTTAATTAAAATGTTAATTGATTATTGTATTCTTATTTTAAACTGACTCGCAAAGCCGGTAATATAATAAAAAAGTTTTGAATATAACTAAAATAGGATTTATGTACCATTTTGAGCTGGTGCAAGAGAAGAACGCTATATTTGACCATTCAACAACTTATTAGGTCATGTTTTTCATCTAAATATTCCGTATCAATACATATTTTTTAAATACGTTTCCACTCCAATCTTGGAAAAAATGACATTCTTATCTTTTTATAACTTGTTTATAAATAATAAGCTAAACCTCTCTTTTTTTCGGAGAGAGTATGTTTAAAAGGACATGTCTATGGCAGGACTAGTGGTTATTTTATCGCTCGCGCTACGCTCTGGTATTCAAAAATAGGAAGCGAGGAAGCAAATTATTTTAACATCATAAACATCCATACCTTTAAAGAGAAATCTATAAATTGATTGAAAAAATGTTGTTAGGACTCGAATCCGTGAGGTCTATCACGAAAACTTGACTGCTGCACCACGGATCGAATATAGATTTTCTAATATAAATAATGTGAAAAAATACTTCAAGTAAACGAATCTATAAAAAAAATATCAAAAAACAGCTAGACTTTTTGTGCGTTGTCAGCGAAAATAGCAAAATGCTCACAAATTCAGTGTGCTATTTCTACAATTGGGCCTGGTGTGTGATAAGCTGGAAAACTTGATTGTACCAAACCGAATGTAATAAGCAAACGAATAAGCCAGATATGTCCTGCTAGATGCAGACCAAGTAATTTTGGTGGATTCGTGTTCAAATTTCAACATAAATATTACGTACGACATTTTACTTTCAGCGAGCAATTCGACTAATACAGGGTTATGCAAAAGAATACTTTTTATCTGGCAATTCGTTTTTTAATTAAGCTTCGCTGAATGCACAAACACGCGTTCCGGCGATGATTGAATTTTCGAGGGATTTTATAAAACGGAGTTTAGGTTTTGTCGCGAAAATATTATCGATAAAACCATTTTTGACATTTAATTTAACACACAATTTTATTAATTACCTTTTAGTTTTAATTGATGATTTTAACTACTAAAAATAATTTTGATAATGCTTTTGTAATAAATTGAATTTTTCGGTATCTTTCGACATTAAACCTCAGCTTAAAGGCATGATTTACCGATATATTATGTTACGTAAATTACAATATTATAACGAGACAAACCGTAAAAAATATGTTTAACCATGCCTAAAAATACGTGATTAACTACTCACATTACCAAAAACCAATTAGATAGGTTTTTTATAAAATATTATTAGATTGTTTATTTAAAAGGAGATTTTTCAAATTACTATTGCTTAAAAAAATATTCAGCAGCCAATTTAACATAATAAATAAAAAATTCTCATTCAAAATTAACCCGGGAAGAAAATACATCAAGAGAAAATCATGCATAAGATTTCAAATGTTTCCATTGACAAAAATCTAAATTTTAAACTTATATTACTGGCACCAAGCCCCAGCTGAAAGTTAAAAAGTTTTAAGTCTCACCCGTTGGCCATGCCAGCCAGTATAAGAATTAAGAACTGATAATTTAATTCGATAACTAGTTGTATCTACAAAAAATCATGGCTTTGACGTATTTACTAAATAAAGTGCTAAGTTAACCCTCCAAGGACGAGCGTCACCATATGGTCACACAAAACACCGTTGTCTATTGATCCCACTATTCATACTTTTTCTACCTGAATATCGTTGCTTTTGCTCATATTTGGTTAAGAAGGGTACGGACTACAGTAAGTCATCAGCCGTAGGAACAGGAACGGTCTCCAAAAGCACATGTGATTTTTTGAATTTCCGTTTTTTTTAATTTACTTTTTGAAACTGTTAGATATTTTTTTATAAAAACATAAAATTATTTACAGTTATTTTGCTAATATATTTGTTTTGAAATTATGTTGATCTAAAGAGGTCAAATTGTAAATATTTTTAAAAAAATCACGTTTAGCTATATTTCAACCCCGAATGTTTGCAAGCCCATACGGTCACTTTTGTCCTTACTACTGTCCGTACTCAATATTACACGGTAATAAAAGGATGAGCATGACTATATAGTCATGCGGGGTTTCTATACAACGACATTGCGTTTTTTTTTTTTTAAATTTTGGATAGGAATAAAAGTTATCCGTGACTTCAATATGGCTTAGAAAATATTTTTTTTATCGGAAAAAAGCTCTCGTCTCTGGAGGGTTAATTAAGCAATAGAAAATTATTTTGCAAATTAATGTTTTGAATGTTTGATAAAAATGGGGACAAGAGCATTAGCATTTAGTTTATATTAAGAAATAACTTTTTTTTACAACGTAATATATTATTTTGCTCAAACAATTAACACTGATATGTTAATTCCGCAAGAACTAAATAAGCTAGTTGATAGTTATTTTGGCTCTTCACCATCGTCAGAACAACGTTAAAAATAATTGCAGTCTAGTTTTATATACTGACTTTGAAAATAAAAACAATATATTATCGTATCGTGCTCTTTAAAATCCTATTTATAAAAGAGTATTAAATATTGAAACTTCGCTTGAGCTCTAGGAAACGGAACATAGACGATATTTAAAAAATACCGTAATTAAGATGGCGCGAAATCGAAATAACTAACTTATTTACTTCTTGCAAAACTCGGTACTTTTTGTTTTTTTTTTATTAATAAATGTACTGATTCGATCAACCAATTATTACATTTATCAACAATTATTAAACCATCATCAGCTTTTCATTTATGATTTCTTTCGTACAGTATTTATTTTCATTGTGATTAAAATCTATTTTTATAATGCATTTAATAGTATTTTTAGCTTATCTCACGAATATATTCAATATGGTGTTATTCTACGATGCACATTTACATTTACTCATCTTTGATTGAATATGGTAAGGAGCTATTATGTAACCAAATTGATCGCTTCAAATTAGTGAGGTAATCAGTTGTGGTATATTTGAACAAATATATGCAACACAGGTGCAATACAACAAACAGGCACAGTGATAGTTTACATTAAGGCCACACGCCTAATAACCAAATTAATTACCCAATATATTAAGTCGGTGTCGTTCTAAATTGACATACACATTGATGAGGATACCCATTTTCATCAGTCTATAAGCGAAAACAATAAATATCTTTGAGAAAAAAAATGCTCTACAAAAATATGTAAATTTTGTATAATAAACTATCAAAAATTTAACTCTAACAATCAAAAATATTTCAAACAGTGAGAATTCACTTTAAAGTTTTCTTCTCTACATTGTATAAAGATATTAAAGAATATGCCTACACACTGGATTCTTTTTTTACGCAGTAAATTCGTTCTTCGTTATATCGTGTAACTAAAATAAAAATCATCTTTTGGATTGATATTGGCTTGGATTTATCTGTTCAGTATTTAAAACATTTTTTGAACATAATATTAGATAATTTAATTTGCTTGGAGAAATTTTAATACATGGTCAATATTTGTAAAAAAAAATCAAATTTGTATTCTGTATTTTCACCCCAAAGACAAATGTATGTGAACAACCAAACCTCACCTAACCTTACATTTTAATGTGGTTTCATTTCTTTAAATATAACTTTCTATGTTTACACTGATGGAACAATATTCGTACTAATCAATCGCATGATAAAATGCTAGCCATTTTATTATCAAAATATTAACCGACAATTAAGTATTATCAATATTTTACTAAATAAGTGATGTTTATTTTATTTTTTTTACCCGTAAGCCATAAGATCTCTTTAATATTTTTTAATGTAGCGAGGTGTATGATTTATTTTTAAATGAATTTGATACTAAATAGATGTCACTCGTTCTTAGAAAACATATATTCATAAACTCTCGAAAGTAAGTAAAAATCAGGTGTTTTTCTTTGGGAATAAATATAATAAGAAGCACTACGCTTACAAGGGTTTTTGACAAACATTTTTTTTATTTGTTAAAAAATCATAAAAATAAATACACAGGTAGTATTTTTAGGTTACAGGTAATATTTATTTTTTTTTGTTTATAGCATTGCATATGATATACAATTAATGTTGACGTATAACATTATTATCTTTGATAGATTTGGCGGTAACTTTGTAGATGATTTTTATAGTGAAACGTTATCTTCACACTCTCACAAAATTTGAATCATGAACAAGAAAAGTTATAGGACGATTCAAATTTAATATTGAAATCTAACAAGCACCTTCATTTGAAATGTTTTAATAATTCAATCGTGTAGTGGTCATCCAATCGAATATTTAAGAATTCAAATATTTCAGCTGGTTCTTTTTTGAATTATTCTAATTTTATTCGTTTATGTTCAAAATGTCATTCGTGGTCACGTTACGTCTTGATTTAATTTATTTTATCACCATAATACTCCCTTGTGACAAATGTTTACAACTAAAATATTTTTTTAATAATTATAATAATAATAAATTTATTAAGCATGTCAAAATTCATATGTTTTATTTAGTAATTCATTTAAATACTAGAATCCTTTATATTGTTCAAATAATCGAATACATATTTGAAATAAATATTTAAATCTTCTTAGAAATATTTTTAACTAAGCCAGGGCAGTCAGCACTACTGGGTTCCTTGTTGAGTACAGATTTTCAATATATTTAAAGTTATAAACTCGTTTGATAATAGCCAAAACACTTTAACCATGTCAAATCAGTATTATGTTCAATTTCATTGAATTAGTTAAAAAATCAAAATTTATTAGTTTTTTTATTTCAATGTGCCATTTAATTTTTAGCGACATTTGAATATCGTTTTGATATAATCATTTAATATGGCGATAGTATAACTTAATCGGCAAAATAAATCTTCACTTTTATAAGAGCTTATATTTTAATTCGAAAAGTTTTTTTTATTTTGTAGCGTCATATTCAAATAGCAAGATACCAAGTATTGAATTGAAGAACTAATAGTCAACATTTTTTTATTTCAAAATCTATTCAAATAACAAAACCATATTTATTATTCCATATTTAACTCAAAATATATTAATTTGTGTATTGATTTTTCAGATGGTTTATTTCAAAGTTAGCTTTAAGTATACAAAGAACGTAGGTATAAATTTATTTTTACTCAAAAAAATGATTCAAGACCCTTTTTCAAATGGAAGAAATAATTAACTTTTCCTATTAGTCAATAAAATTCTTCTAGTACGTAGCTAAAAACCCTTAATAAATTAATGTGAAAAAGAAATGGAAATGGCCTTTTTTAAGTATTCGCAATTTGGAGGTAAAATAACCAGTTGATATACTTAGTCAAAAAAAAATCACCATTACAGTCGTGGTTGTGCGTAACAAACTGCTTTCCATAAATTTCCGAATTTTCCGCCTCATATTTCTCCCGTCCATTCCAATCACTGGCCCCTGCAGAACGTGGCACTGGAGCAATATTCCCTTTTCCCCATTGACAAGGCGTTTTCATAAATCGTTTAAGAATTTCGTTTTTCAGTCACTTTCTGAGAAGCGATCGAGAGGCTACCCTTCGCCGGTTTCTCGCCTTCCTTTTCACGTATACTATCAAAGAAGGCGCGAGTCTTGAACCTTTTTTATTTATCGTTCAAACACGATACATAGATATTTTTTTTATATTTTCTTGTATTGTACTTGAAAATAGCGATGGCATAGTGTACAAAAGGCCAACGTAATTTTCTTTTAAAATAATGAATTGAACGCATATTTTATGTAGAAGTTTGTCTCTTTATCCATCTACAGATGGTGTTCTATTGATCAACTGATATTTCAAAGTTTCAAGAATAGTTTTGCTTAAAAGTTTTTCAAAATATACAATACACATAATTAAATAAAACCATAAAAATAGGGTGTTAAAAAGCAAAATAAGCTGATTACCGTGGTGCAGTAGAAAATTAATAAAAACACAATATTCTTTTGTACTTTATTCCACTTTATTAAAAAGGTCAGGTTCAGAACTGACCCTGGTCAACTGGTCCTGACCTTTTTAATAAAGTAGAATAAAGTACACTGGAATATTGTGTGTTTTATTAATATAATGCATTTCCACCAAGTATTGACAGTGAACACCCTAAAAGTGAACAGTAGAAAATGATGAAAATGAGTTATTTTTGCATTATACCCTTACGATAAAAATCCCTGCGTGATATCGGGATAATGATTGTATGAATTTACTTTGGTAAACAATGTTCATAATGCTTTCAACTTTTCACATACAAGTTAGTTTTTACAAGAATTTTTTTAATGTTATGCAACATACATAACTGATGCTTTCTGAAATTAGTGAATGAATTACAAAAAGATAACCTTTTTTGTGTGAAATATTTATATAAAACATGCAAATGAATGCAAAAAAAGTTTTATTTAACAATAAAAACGTTACAATAAATAAAAATGTTCACTTTGGTTAGATATCAGAAGCTTTTGTGCCATTTTTTGATTGATTATTAAATTCTTGGATACGGGTGCTTGTTATATTTTTCTTTGTGAATGTGTTTTTAAATGACATGACTTGTTTTACTACAGATTTTTTCACTAGTTTACATATTATTAAATTGATAAATTAAAATAACATGCAAATACCTAATGAAAATATAAACTTTTTTGGTAATATTTTTTCAGCATTTTTGCTATAAACTAGTTTTTAATTTATTACCTATGGCAATTGAGTTAATTATTTTTATCACGTAATACTATTTTGAACTGTGTGATACATATATCATATATATATTACCATTATAATATTAATATATTCAATAAATTGAATAACTAGGTAGCGTTGCTATTATTTGTTCAAATATTAATTTGTGTCGACCGAGTGACGTAACGTTTTTGCGGCGACACAATCATTATAAATACAGCACTAATCTACCTTCATTTGCATATATATTACTTTTACATTAAAAGCTTCAAAACATTCTCTAGTTTGTCAAAAGTGCCCATGCATAGTGAATCTATTAAAACTAGATAGTAAACAAAATCATTTTAATGTAGAATTATAATAGGATAATAAAGAAATTTACATATAGTCCTCATCGATTAAAATATTATTCAAATTTTTGCGTTTACTTAAAGTAAAAAATCTTATTCATCTTTGATATTGTATGTTAATTTTAAAAAAATACTGTCTACTAATTCCCCATAATTAAATATTCTTCATACACTGTTTTCGCTCAATATAAGCGTTATGAAGTAATCATCAGTTGACATCAGTTGATAATGCTGAAGATGAGCGAAACCGATCCTAGATGTATTACACATCACATTTAATTATTAAAAAAAGTGTTGTATCTTTTTATTTCATGTCTTTCTACCAAGATTTGACAGTGTACACTTTAAAAGTTATGTATATTAATTATATCGACTGTGGAAAGGAAAAAGGGCGTAACCCACAGTTTTTTCAAAACAGGTTTTTTTCGATAATCACAATGTATCAAACTTGATACACGTTCTATCAAAAGGAGGCAAGCTGCAAATTCCGAATTAGTATGTAAATTTAGCTTTTAAGTTTAAAAAAAATGACATCGTAAAAAATTAAAACCAAGAATTGAAATAAAGGTTTTTCCTAGACAATTATTTTAATAAATATAAGATTTTGTCAATTAAACACCGCTTTAGAAGTCTCCGTGCACTTCAAGGTTATGTATAATTCATAATTTGCGTATGGCCCAAAATCATCAAAACACGTTTTTTGCGCCTCCTATAAAATTTGACATGTGTGGGTTACGTCCTTTTTCCTTTCCACAGTCGATATTATAACTTCGATATGTAAAAATAAACGTGAAAAAAGTGCCAATCATTTCTTTAATGAAACATATCATATGTCGTGTGAGAAAATTGAAAAGCTATTGTTCACCGTATAGTTGATAAGTAAAATATATAAGTAAAAGGTAAAAAATTGAAAATCTGTGTACTATTTCTAAGAATTACGGGCAACAGTCGTGCCACCTCATTCCAAAAAGTTTAGAGAATTAAAGAAGTTACTATGTTATAGTTATATAGTATTGTTGTTAAAGTTTATATATGTACTTGTTATCGGGAAGTATTCAGAGGTAAAACTTGCGAGACAGAGATTTTTTTATATTTTCCGTTCATTAATATTTCTTCATTTTAATAATTATATTATTTTTTTAACCATGCCCGCTCCCAATGTGGAGCATATGGACTCCAAATGGAGTTTATCTCAACATAAGTGTTTCTTCGAGAACTGCTTGTTACTCAGTTGCTCAACCTCTTTTTTTTCCAAAGAGAGTAGGGATAGAAGGATAGGGCTAGGACAGGATTAGTGGTAAGCTAGTCGCTCTCGATACGCCCCGTTTATAGGATAGGATGGGTGAGAGGGGGGAATTCAAGACATCACATACATCCATGCCTTTAAACAGAAATTCATAAATCGATTGAAAATCAATTTATAAAACTGTCCGTACCGGGATTTGAACCCGGGCCCTCCGTAGCCGAAACCAACAACGTTGACCACTCGACCACACAGGCGGCAAACAATAATATAGAGTATTTTAATTTGAATATTTATTTTGTTTATTTTCAAAACATTCAACAAATTCACTCATCAATTAGTGCATTTTTTATTATTTATATAAAAGAGAGCGGGGGTAATTATATTGACAGTTATAATTGGAAACAATTCATTTTTTTTTCATGACCGGTAACAATTTATCTGTATGATTGTCATACAGATAAATTGTTCACGTTTTTTCAACATTTTCCTCCGAAAATGAAAGAATACAATTTTTTCATAGTTATTATTAGATTATTTATGTATAAAATTAAAATATTTTGTTTTATTATACATATATAATTCAGTAAATATTTTAAAATTTATTAAATACAATCAAAAACAAGTAATATAGACAATACAAACTAAAATATCAATAGTAACGTTAGCATAATTTTTAATTTATATTATTTGAACGCGCCTAAAATTTAAACTAAAACGGTTGTGGTGAAATCTGTAAGAAAAATTTTACATGTACATATTGTATACTATTGAAATTGCTTAAAAACCTTTTTTGAAATATTTAGCATTAAATTACGCTAAATATTTTAAGGGGGTTAAATAAAAAAACTTCAAAGGTACAGTTAATGTCACGCAGTGAGTTGGCGATACCTGAAGCATTATTTAAAATACTCTCCCGAGTTCTTTATTATTTTCTACGTACATTTACGTATTAACACAGCAGGTAGAATAGCTTTCTACAATGGACCACCTTGCTCAATGCTAATGGAGTACACTCAAAAAAATAATACCTACTTACTCTCGACTTGAAGACTGTACATATAATATATACATACAGATATTGTTAGCTCGGGAACGATATAGATCCACCAGTTATTTATTCATATATTTTATTGAAAAAATCGTTTAAAGGTGAAACAGCTGGTTCGTGTTTATTAAATATGTTTGATTTTTTTTTGAATTCATCAAAGTAAACTGATTTTACTCAAATGACTTATGATAATTACATATTAAATAATTAAACCAAATTGGAGCTGATATTCAAAAACTATTAGATCTTAGTATCAAGGGAGTAATTTTGATCTTATAGAATTCATTTTTAATATGGTTACTGGACTCGTTATAAAATAGACTTTCTCACAGAAAGAAGTTTTCAACACATTGAGTTTTTCAATATTATTCATAGAGTGCTTACAAAAACTAATTATTAATGTCTTGTGAGAAATTGAGTGCACTATAAGCATTCATAGTATAAGGTAAAAAATCAAAAATAAAGCATAGACGTTTTTATCTATTTTCGAATTATCACGTATTATTTATTGTCAAGACAGTAATAAAATTTTGAAAAGCTCCAACCTATGTTTATAAAAAAATAATTTCGTATTGTTTGTAAAATTAAATACTCACTGGAACAACCACCTTAGTCCAGTTACCTTATAAGAAATATTGTTAAAAGATTACTTTTGATAACTTGTTTAAACTATTACTATTTTAAACAATGAACTCAATTTTATTTTTATTAAAAAATACACAATAAAATTTGTCATATTATTAAGCATTAACATAGTTATATCATAATGTATTATCAGTGTAATAAAATTTGGCTGATTTTATTAATTATGGTATGGTCAGTTTACCTATAAAACCGCAGCTCATAAAAATGCTCTTTAATCCGCCGTATGTGCCAGCAATTTGATAAGCTAACGTAAAAATGAAAAAGTATTTTTTATAAAAGATGGATGATTATTAAAAAAAGTGAATGTGTTTTGTATGTCGATAAAAACACTTAGCCAAGAGAAGCAGAAAAAAGTTAAGACAGCTGTAAGTAAAACGTTATATTATAGAAACATTTGTCCAGCAGTATCGATTTATAGCGCCCCATCATACAATATACAATTGATCGTGATCTAAATGCTATACTGCTAAGAATAGTATCGATTACACCAGTGCTTCCCAACCTGGGGTCCGTGGACCCCTGGGGGGGGGGAATGTTCATTCTTTCATTTTTCTTTGTGATAAAGAATGAAAAAAAATTCGGGGGTCCGCAGATTATTGTTTTCACAATCGAGGATTTCGAATTCGTCGTGAGCTAAAAAAATCTGAGTTACAAAGACAATTGAGGAGGACCGCAGATTTTTTTTTTTGATTTAGGGGGCTGTAGAACGAAAAAGGTTGGGAAGCACTGGATTACACTATCAAAATCAATGTTTAAAATTTAGCTAGTAATTGCAAGTTGGTCTCATTTGATGTAACATTTTTTTTTATCAACGTAATCGTAAGTTGAAGAAACGCTAAGACTTTTTAATATTTGTATAGATTTTAATAATCTCTATATTAGAATAAGTTGTAAAATAATTTTAAAAATACCTTCTCACAAGCAATTGCAAAGTCTCATTCTTCATCAACGAATTGCAGATTTGCTTATTCTCAACAACTAGTGTTTTGCTATGCTGACTATTGTAATGTGCTAAGAATACAAATAATAATTTAATACTTAAATGAATAGTATAGCCCTATTTAAATAGTCAGATATTATTACTACTAGCTGTCAGCCCGAGGGGATTTTTTGTTGCATTTTTAAGTAGTCAGAAAGTTTACTGGCGTGAAAAATTAATTACAAACCTATTTATTAAATAAGCCAGAAAATCTAAGCGTAATTAATTCTCTCAGTGGATTTTTTTAGGAATACACCCAATTCTCTTAAAGAACTAAAATACACCGGGACTGCAAACCAAAGTATGCAAATAGCGGATATAATAAAATATATAAATACACATCATAATTGAGCTGCCCTGCTGAGCTGCTATATCCAATATCGACAGCTTTGCAGTATTCATATTTTATCATTTTAAGAATAATTCAAATGGTTGAGTATGCTAACAAATATATTTCGTAGAAGAAGAAATAGACGTCGGGACATATATCGACAGCCCTGCAGTTTTTAAATTGTAAATAGTATAATTTTCAGAATAATTGAAATGATTAAGTTTGCTAACAAATATATTTTGTAGGAGAAGAAATAACCTCGGACTCCAGACTCCGGTCAAACCACCGCGACTCCGCGGCTCCGACACCGACTTCGACTCCACAGCTCTGCTATTTACTCAAAACGGAAACTGATTGCGTAAAGCGCGTGACACATTTTTTATAAAGGCTGTATTTCTTTCAAGCTGCATTCAAGCCCTCTAAGATTCTTTAAATTATTGGATCTTTTTTTATTTATTAATTAAATTTTAAGACACATTTTAATCTTCACGATGTCTTTTTTCGGACACAATTTGAAAAGAAAGCTTTGTGTTACGCATAATAATTTTTTCACTTCATCAAAGTTGCGTAACATGGTAAAAGAAAACATATGCTTTCATTAAAAATTAAAATGATTAATTATAATTCAACATTATAATAAATCACCCAGTCAACTATTAATTACCGTGCTGATTTATAATTAATATTCAGTTTTAGCAGGAACCTGAATACACTCTGATCATCCCGCCAACGCGACGCGGTTTGGAGCTCAGAGAGTAAACAAATTAGTTACTTTGATTATTGTTTGACGGTATGACTTCAAATTTGATAAATATTGTTCTTAAATGCGTAGTTATTGTAGCTTAATAATACGAAATTGATTGTGCCAAAATTTCCCTTTGAGAGCAACGCTTGTTTGGAAATCAACGACGCGTCATATGACATAAAATGCGGGTGCACGGCAACCAAAATAACCCGCATTCTACATGTCTAGTAATAGCGAAATTATCTAGTAAACTATTCACGAAACCGCACCAAAAACGCGTAATTTATTTCGAATACCTAATGCTGTTTGCGATATTTCTTTAATATAAAATTACGTCCATACTGCCAAAAATATGACAGCAAAAAAAGTAGCAGTTTAAATGATTTTTGTGCCTTAAAAAATGTTCTCAAATAAATATTAAGCAATAGTTTTATAATGTTCAAATTGATTTGTAATAGTGTGATCAAATAAAGCCAGCATCCAATATTTCAATTTTTATTGTACCACAACTGAAACTAGCAGATTTATAAATATCCGTCTCCATTTATAGCGGCATTTGTAAATAATTGATTTGGATGAACCATATTTAACAGTAGCACACCGATCGACCACTAACTAGTATTTACAGTGGCAATGCGATTGTCTTTTGGCTAGAGTTTATTTTAATATAATCATATTATGATTATAAATTATAAACAGTTATTTTTTATTAAACTTAAAGATATCATTAAAAAATCTAGGTTCAATATTTCAAGATTCATAAAAATGAAAAACTTTAATTTTTGATTATTAATTTTTACTTATAATTTTTGATTATAAATTTACTTTGAAAAATCCCATGTTGTTTATTGAAGTTAAAACATAATTCTGACGATGGCGAAAGCCGAAATAGCTATCAACGCATAAAAATTATTAAAAACTGTAGAACTAAAATACTTTGATATTTTGAATCTGTTTTAATTTTTGATATCATTTTCTTGTCATGAATTCAATGTATACAAGCTTATTCCTTTCATCACCTTCATAAATAGTCCTAACATATTCCTTGTCAATTTAATAAAAAAGATGAATGCCAAGTAATAGCATTATAAACTTTCGATATAAATAAGACTGTGTCAGAAATATGAATTGATAATGATTCAATTCTTTTTAATACTCATTCCATTTTATTGTTGATATGGTAGTCGTGTGAAATTCATATCGTTGCTTTATTTAATATTTACCTTTTTACAACATACTTAATGATATATATATATTACTGTTTTCCACATATAACATTATATATTATGTATGAGCCCTCTAGAGGTGAAGTGAGCCAACTAGAATAACGGTAAAACTTTTTTCTTGGACTTTTAAGTACAATCACGTCTTTACTTTAGTGGAGTGCAATTTTTATTTTACGGAGATTTTATTACAATGTGTATAAACTGAGGTTACTTCACTTTTACGATACTTTAAGACTTGTATAATATTACTACAGTAAAACCCCCATTTATGCGATCTTCGGGACCGTATAATTAGGGATAGTGTAATTGGGGGTGTGAATCTCATACAAAATTAGGGATTTGGGGTTTTCCGCGGAAAATGCAAAACTAAGATTTCCCTTCATTTTTGCAAAAAAAAAATATTTACGAAATATTTGGTGACTTAAGTGACAAATTGCAAAGCGCGCGAAAAATCCCGCATACGTCAGACGCCAGTTATGTGTTGAATACACAGACGCTAGTCAACATTTGACTGTATGCGAAGTTTTGCGGTGTGGTCAATCTTTTGCACTTTCAGGTAAATACATATTACTAAAAACTTTTTGCTTTATCTATAACATCAAATTTATTTTAAATCTTTAAAAAACTTTACTGACTGCGCGATTTATTATTATATTAAAATATTTTTTCAGTCATGCAAAAAAACGGAATTAAAATAAAAAGAAAACGCATTTCTATTGAAGAAAAATATACCATTTTAGAAAAACTTAGCAGAGGCCTTGATTGGAAAAAAAATGCCAGAACGCACATTTATTTCCAAAACCGTTAAATCTGCATCTGGATTCAAAGTTGCCAAAGACAGAATAACTGTTCTCTTTTGCAGTAATGCATCGGGCAGTTATATAACGAAACCAATGGTTGTCAAGTCATTTTTTAAGCCCACGAGCAATGAAAATTTGCCTGTTTACTGAAGGGCAAATAAAAAAGCGTGGATTACGGGAATTTTATTTCGCGATTGGTTTTTTAACTGCTTTGTTCCAGAAATGGAAAAATTCCCTTTTAGAAAAAATATTGCTTTCAAAATATTATTACTTATTGATAATGCTCCTGGCCATTCTACGGATCTTTAAAATCCATCATTGGAACCGAATATTTTCTGACAGTGAATGATGTATGCTTATTTGTATTTTTTTTATTTTAATCCTAAATTAAAGACTCGATATAATTCGATGTATGTACTATTTCAATAAAATTATGCTTGATTATTACATAAAGATAGTGTAAAATATAAATAAAATAAAACAAGTTAAAAAAAACTACATATGTATTTCTTTTCTCGCGGCGCACATATGTATAAATAAAACCAAAAAAAGTTTTCAAAATCAGTTGCAGTTTTTCACCGTGAGTAAATAGTATGCACATCAATTTATTCTCTGATTTAAATTTCCATTAAAAAATAAAGATTGAGTTGAGCTCCCCTGCTGCAACCGCCCTGGCGGACAGCAGCACCGAACGTAACAATGGAATGCGACCGTACAATTGGGGGATTTGCGGCGAATATTTCTAGCCAGCGCATAATTCGGGGTAGTGTAATTGGGGGTTCCACTGTATATCTATTTTTTTCTAAAATACCACTTGGCTCACGTCACCTCTAATGGACTCTTATGTAAGATAATTACTACTCTAAGATTGTTCACTATCAATAATTTGTGTAAAAACATTTTTTAAGGAAAGGAAAAGATACAAAATAAAAATTATTGGCAATAAATCTGTTTCAAAAACATATTGAAATATACAATATATATATATATATATATATATAAAGTTACCAAAGATAAACCCAATTCTGTTAGATTAAGTAAGTAATATGGCCTCTAGAATTTTTTACTGGAAAGACTGTGGGAAATATACCTACATTATTATCGTTAATTCGAAAACATTTTTCTACTCTAAAAAACTCTAAAAAGACTTTTTTTGTAATAATGAGCATCAATAAACCCTCCTTTATACATACTAATTTTATACAAACACATATGTAACGGTCGCCATAAATTACACATCGCAAGTACGTGCCGCATTTAAATGCGTGAAGTTGCAAATTCTTCGCTAATAAGAATTTCCGTGCCGACATTAACTGCATAATATTATTTAATAAGACCGTTTTATAGCATATGGCATACCAACTTCAAGCTTCTATGTATCTGAGAAATATAAATAACCTGTTAGACATGCAAGTTAGCGTGCATTAGGTGAGGTCTATTGAATTTAACTGCTTACAACCAAACATTGTAATCTACACTCTTCATTTTCGAGAGCCCCACAATCATTAAATAATAACTATAATTTAAGTAAAACGAACGTTTACAAAAAATATTATACACGTGTAAGGTAATAAACTCTTTGTTTAAACTGTTATCTTCGTAATAAACATTAAGCGAATCATACACTTTAAAAGTTTTATTCATTCATGTAGAATGCAATATTTAAATTTACTTATTTTTTCTTTCTGCCTGTAACATTCAGCAAAACGCCGAATTTTCACTCGATGCAAGGTGTGGAGATATAGAAAAAATATAAATGTTAACCGTGAATGTCAATTCTAAACAAATGCTTTCATGTGGCACTGCCTTCTTTTATAATATATTTATATCTTGGTCTAGATTAGTGTAGTGATATTTTGTTTTATAAAATTCGTGTCGTTCTTTTTATTCAATATTTTGTATTTAACTAATTTTACGTCCATATTTTTGACAGTATTTTAATAAATAAAGAACAAAATTTAAAATATCTTATGATATGATGTACTATTTACATTCAAAACAAATGAACATAGAAAAGCATAAATTTGAATAGTTCAAATTATGTACATTCACACAAGTTTTGTCAAACATTCCACCAAGCACTTTCACTCGAAATCTTAAAATATGGAAAAGATTGATAACAATATTGATCAGAATTTTCAATAATGTTGTCAGAACATAATCAAAAATGATTTCAGTTAAAATCCTATAAACCACACGAAGGAAACGTAAAAGATTTAAATGACAATTGCCATTTTCATTATATTTTTGCATTAGATATCATATAGTTTTGCTTGTTTCGTTCTTCGATAAGCGTGACAGTTACCGCATAAAAAAATGGCCATCTTGGTCAGGTAGCGGTCAAATAACTGTGACAAATATTACGCAACGATAATCTTTTTAGCATAAGCAAACTGTTCCTCAGTATCCACTGAATGCAAAAATATTTTCCAATGTATTATATGAAGTTCCAGGGAAACAAACAACGGATTAATAATCTTACTGTCACCCATAGACGCGTAATAATATTAGGTTATTTTGACCTAATTGTATTTTTTGTCTCGATCTTTATCCACTATTTAGTTTGGAGTATGTGGCCACCACATGACGAACTAATGAATCATTGTCACTCGACGTCACATGTCCGTTTGTTATAAATTATAAAACATCATATTGTGGAAAGTACCCGAAAGTACTGCAGGATTTATGCTTCAAAATTCTAATGTCAAACCGTGATTTTTGATTTACCAGCGAGTGAACAATTAAAATGTATTTATCTTTCCACATTATTTCTTATATTCCTCACAGTATCTTTATAAATTTATATTTTTTATAACTTTTAAACTTGTACAATCGCTTTTAATAATATGTATTTTTTGAATTTCGTAAAACCTTTGGTATTTATCTGAATATATATACTTATAACTCTATTTGTAAATCAACTTGTTACTAATAGAAAATTTAAATTAACTTTGATTATTCCACGTATTGTGTAACTAACTGTGACACGTGTTTCGCCTCTTTCAGAGGCATCTTCAGACTTACTATCGCAAAGTTTGCTTAAGTAATGAAGCAAGATTGATTCTAACATTTTAAAATTATAAAATTACAAAATGGATTGGGTTTTTTTTTTCTTTTTAAGAGGAGCAAGGAGGGGGGTGTAGAATCGAAATAAAGCAAACAGATAATGATACTAATTTTACTAATGAGTTGTAAACAATCAGAATGGGATTAATGTTAGAATCAATCTTGCTTCATTACTTAAGCAAACTTTGCGATAGTAAGTCTGAAGATGCCTCTGAAAGAGGCGAAACACGTGTCACAGTTAGTTACACAATACGTGGAATAATCAAAGTTAATTTAAATTTTCTATTAAAATGAACTTCCACAAAGTTACCGCCGAAACCATCGAAAGTATCAACTTGTTACTGTTTGTCTTAGATTATATTTACTTTAAATGAGTTATTTGTTTAATACGTTATGGTTCTAAAAATGGCATCGTATGTGTTTTAAAAGTGGTTTAATTTTACACATACTTGTTAACTTACAAAATTGTGTTTACAAACAAATAATTGATAACATTGATAGTAAAATAAAATAATGACATTAACGAAAAACGCGACCAAAAAATATATACAAATATATTTAATACATAGCGTGACAATATCCAGCTGGTCGAATAATCTGTGTAATCATGTCCATCAAACCGCAACACAAGTGAATACATTTTAAACAATATAATCGGATAGTTTAAATAATAATTATTGATATGCCTATCGATGTAATCACTCGGATTGTAATGCATTATGCCTCCAATGAATTACGTTCACGACTATGGTCATATATCAGTTAATGAATTATTGCATGCAAGCTTAACAGAGTTATTGAATGAAAAATAGCAATAAATTTAATAATTCTGATACTGTTAATAAATTTCCAGCTTTGTACTTTGTATAAATCATATCTACTTAAACATTCAATCGAGCAAAATCATTTTTAACTAACGAGGGTGTTCAGCGTGTCTCTTCGCCATTATAAAATGTCACATAACGCAGTTAAGCAAAGTTACTGAATCCGTAGTTAAGTGGTCATGTTTCGATTGCGTTGCTCCCGAGTCGGAATTTTATAACCCACAGCTTTATATATTGATTTTTGTTGAAAAACATGGATTTCAGTGATGTCTGCAATTGCCTAATTCGCGTCGCGGCGAGAGATATTAGGTCATCAATACTCCTGTCATGGTATTATTTTTCTATCTCTACTGTTTCAGTGAGTACAATGCAGTTTTCAGAGAAAGAATCCAGTGGAAATTGTTTCAGAAAAGTCGATATGCTCCACATTGGGAGCGTAAATAGATTTTCTTTTAAAGAATACACATTTTTGACCGGGATTTCTTGAATATGCTTGAAAACTCTTTTATGTGTTCGTATGCTATAACTAACGGAAGAGTATTTACGATTTGATATCTTATTTGTTTTTTTAATCGCAGTGGCTATTTTTTAACAGTTATACGACCGCCCTGCAATTTTAGAGTAAATTTAGAGTATTACTATAGGAAAGTACTAGGTGTAAGATATTCTTTCTCTTTACAAGACATAAAAATACCAATTAGTTAACAAAAAATTCTTAAGAAAGTTTAAGCGCTTAGATCTCCAGTTTGTAATAAAAGCCTAGACAAAAACTGAATTTTTATTCCGTAAACTTGAGATTGGGAAAGGAATTTGCAAAAAAAAATCAATATAAATTTTAAGACTTATGGCAATCTGTTTTTTTCTAAAATAAATCAACTCATACCGGACGATGATCTTTAATATAAGATATTTTTCAAATGAGAACAATTATTTGTTTATACATTACGTATAAATTCATATTATCTATAAAGTAAACATATTAAGATAAAATTGACATGACTTACAAATATTCACAAAAATGAATTCAATGTTTATTTCTATCAATCATTCTATCAAATTAACTTAACCGAAAGTCATTCACGCCTTCGTGTCTATTTCTATCTTTGTGTTTATATTTCTAAAATATAATTGGCTAGAATACATTATAAACTCTCATAAAAAAATATTTACAACCATTTGTCAAAAATTCATAATACTTTATGCATTTTCCTCCATACATATTTCTCTAACTGTAAATCTGAGACGCATTTTTATATATAGTATGTAACAATGAAATATAAATTCAATGTTTAGACGTTTATATTTCAGAGTGAAAAATTGTTAGCTAATAAAAAAGTTCAATATAAAATAAGTACGATCAAATTGTATTAGAAACATTTATACTTTATAATAGTGTATATTTGTGTTACATCAAATTAAAATATCGAAAATTTCTAAATGTTTTTTTTAATTCTGCAGACACAAAATGATTTTAAAAAGTAAAACTGCACCGCATATTATTTATGTTTTTGTGAGGGCTATGAAAGAATGCTTTAGAATAAAGTAATAAAAAATTTACACTGTATGAATGGATTATGATAGATTGTTTATCATATGAAAAAATATTCAGCCCATCAGCTATGCTTATAGTTCGTTTATATGCAAAAGTCTTCCCAGAACTGTTAGCCGTAGTACGGCATTAAAAACTGGACATCATTCGTCAACAGTGTCAAAATCTTGTTGGAAAGCATTGTTTAATATCACCAAACATAGTTTGTTTCAACAAAAACAACTAACCAGTTAGAACGTTCGTAAGACTATTAATTCCTGGAAATCATTAATTATAATTTATTATAAGCCTTAGTAAATATTAACTGTTTGCATTTGCTTTTCAAGTAATGTGAAATAAAAATATTTCAAGACTCACAAAATTACAGATTTAATAACAACTAGCTGTAAGCCCGTTGCCCAGCAACGTGAGATTTTTGTTGCATTGTGTTTAATTTTATTTATTTTAATTTAATTTAATTTTAATTTATTTTAATTTATTTTATTTTATTTTATTTTATTTTATTTTATTTTATTTTATTTTATTTTATTTTACTTTACTTTACTTTACTTTACTTTACTTTACTTTACTTTACTTTACTTTACTTTACTTTACTTTAATTTACTTTACTGTATTTTATTTTATTTTATTTTAATTTATTTTATTTTATTTTATTTTATTTTATTTTATTTTATTTTATTTTATTTTATTTTATTTTATTTTATTTTATTTCATTTCATTATCTATTAATTTGAAAATGTACGCAAACAAAATACATTTCGTAGAAGAAGATGATGTCTCGAGGACATCATCAGTACGCACACATTTGTGAAAAGTGAAAAGCGAGTGATTATTTTATCGACTTTTAATATATAAATTTAGTATGAATAAAAAAGTGGAGACTGGAAGGTGTGAAATGAGGACTCTCACTCAAACAAACACTCACCCACTCAAACATACGGACCTTATCGGCTATTAATATATAGATTCTTTATTTTTTATCTTTGAAATTTAATTTAAACATCTATTTTCGTTATGAAAGTCTTTCTTCTATTTATCTAAAATAAAGTAGATACGTAACTTATATCCATGCGGGTAAAAGGAAGAAATAACAACATGTGAGATTTTATATATCATACAAAATAATATTGTTTTCAATGTAAAATATAAGCCGCTCCTGTTTCTTGGACTTTCTACATGAAAACAATATAAATTTATTGATTAATCGTTTCTAGTATATTTCTACTATATGTATTATTTTGACCAATATATATAATAGTTCTTTATTATATATGTATATATATTATTTACGAGATTACAAATAAGCTCAGTTTAACCAAATAGTTTTAAATTACTAATTTAATAAAAAAAGAGAATGGATTTTATTAAGTGAAGAGGAAATCTTGTTTTTCATTATAATCTCTTTTATTTCTACAGAGCTTAAAAGTATTTATAAATATTTATAGCTGAAAAAGTTATACTATGAAAGAATGCTCCGGCATTGCTTTGCTTTTTTTTGTCTTCTTATTTCAATAAAAAAAAGTTATTCTCTACAGCCTGAATGTATTCAAATGTTCTAAGTCATTATTTTTAGTCTGCACAGAATGTTTTGCTTCGTTCTCGTATCTAGACATTAATGTTTGCTATAATTCAGCTTTTGAAATATTTGCAACATGGGTTTATTAAACAGAGATAAAATAAATAGCCTCTAGAGTGTGGGTTCAAAATCATTATAACCTCCAAGGGTGTAATCACAGATGGAAATCTCGGAAAAGCGTAGCGAAGACAATTAGAATAATAACTAATAAAATACTGCTTTATGTATTGTTTATTCTATTCCTCCGTTTTTCTATGTACTTAATCAAAATGAAAACTTCTCATTAAATATCCTTTTTTCATATATGTATTACAATTTAATTTATATATGGAAAACGTTTTTTGGTATAGCAACACTAAAACGCTCTTAAGATAAAAAATATAAAAATTTACCTAACCAGAGTTATTTAGATATTGAGCCATCTATCTATAAATCCGATGACCGTGAAATGTTTAAGCACAAATAAAAAAAATGCTCCTAGATGAAATCCGTGTATTTACAACAATACAATATCGTATTTCTTTTTACATATCTAATCAAATCTTTCGATCAAAAAGTATTGTGAAAATGCTGTTTTTATTACAAAATAACACATTTTTGAAAACCATAAATTAATTGGTAAGTGTAGAAAAGCTAATTTTCGCCCAAAGCACTATCTGTGAATATAAAAAAATATAGTAATATATTTTATTTTAATTTTAATTCATTGATTTTTAAGCGGTTATCCAAAAAAAGTTCCCAGCGATGTGTTGGCTATACAGAAAATGCAATATGTATTTATATGTAACTTTGAATTTTAAAATATATTCTTATTTCTTATTTGCTTATGCTTCTTTTCTTACTGATAAAAAATAGTTTGAAAGCTATACGCCACGCCTATTTTATTAATTTTTCGATATAAAAAAATCTGATACATTTTTTCTTTTAATTATGAAAAAAAATATAAAATAATAATTATTCGATTGAAAACAGTTTTTCAATTGTGGGTAAATAAAAAAACTCGTGTTTTATGCAGAACTACTGAAAGTTAAATTATAGTCTTGTTTTATCGATCTTTGTATGAAGATATCTTCAACCGTCTATAGAAACAAATCTTTACACATGGTTATTTATTTTCAGTTCAATTACGTTCATTTCATAGTTTTAACAACTGAACCAAACTCGTTATCTAGTGCTAAAGTTGTGAAAAACTATTTTTTTTAACTAGCTATTTTCATTTTACATAAAATGAACCGATGTCTTAATATTCAATAAACTTAACTCATCTTTCTAAAAAAGCATTATTTTAATGTCATACTCGTTAGTTATTTATTGCAATATTGATTTGAAATTAATATTTCATATTTTACACGAGACAAAAATTTAATTTAATAAATCGAAAAAGAAAAATATATTCGGAAAACTGTTTTTCTCACCTCGGTATTTGCAATTAAAAGTTTTTACTAATCATATACTGTTATTAATATTTATATTAATATTAGCTATATCGTCATTAAATACAACTATGACAAGATCAAAAAGAAACCTTGCCTTCTTTGTTTATTAAATAATTATTTTATCATATTCTTTTTTGATCATTAGAGAGTTTATTAAAATCTTTTTACCAACCAACTTTATCCTTTTTTTTATAACATTTTAATTGTAATCAATCGTTTTGTAAAATAAAAAAAGTCTTTAAAACATTAACAAAATAAGTAAATGGTTACAAGTTTGTTTGTACTACTGGCCTAGTTAGATGCGTGTATAATAATATTTTGAGATACGATGCCTTTAAGAATGATAAGTTTAATTTAAAAATCCCATGAACTCTTTATTATTTTCTATCTTCAATACAAATGTCAATAAACTTATCATTAAATTAAATATTTCGATTATCAGATGTGCATTTTTTTATGATATATATTTTATAAGTAAAAAAGGGGTACCGTTAAAAATTGTGCGTGATACTCGAACGTTCCGGAGATAGATCCAATACACTGATACTTAGGAAAACTTATTTCTTCCTCTCAATAGACTGGAAAATTCCTCCTCAGCACACATACACTTAGCAATAACATAAACTTCGCTGGAACTGATCGCTGCGAGCGGTGTGTGCGCGACATGCGCGTGCGATTGGAAAACTGACGCAAACTGACGCAAAAGTGACGCAGGCTGGCGTAGGTGACGCGACGCGTTCATTCGCGGCGGCGGCGCCGGGCGGACTGATGCGAGCGGCGAGAGGCGAGAGGACCAGCGGGGCGAGTGGAAAGTGGAAAGCGGCGAGCGTCGAGAGAAAAGCTTCGCGCACGCGTGATGGACGGCGACGCGCATCGAAAGCTCTCGTTTGCCGAAACTACAACTTACTAGACTAACGGACCCGTACGTAAAAAATAATATCTATAACGTAAACAGTACGAAACGTCGCCGTCGAACAACTCTAGAAAAGGCATTTCTATGGCTACAAATTTATTACTTTTACCTGTTTTACCAATACTTTTTGTGTAGACATGACGATAATTTAGTAGATAAGTAGATTCCTAGAAATAGACAATATTCTTACTCCAAAAAATATGGTTAATGGATAAATTATTTTCATATTTGATTGTTCAGAATTCATCCTAAAAATTATATATAATGCAAGAAAAGGATATATAAACTTATATTAGGTAGACACTACTATAAAATAATTTTAAAAAATTCAGGAAACAAAAATCGCGCTTCGTAGGCTCCACATAGTTCCAGTAAGTTAATACTACATGTACATATATATTTAAGGTTTTTTTCACATTTAATATGTAAGAAATTATTCTTATGTACATGCTATATTTTAAGTAAATCTTGGTCACTGTTATCTGTTATCACATAGCAATCAAAAGTTTTCATCCCTAGTCAAACGAAATATCAAATGTTTATTTTATCAATTTAAAATGTATTGAGAATACCTTTTTGCCGTAGTTGATTTTTAATGGCTTTATATCGACCCATAATCGGCAAAAGAACTTAAGCGACACAATGCGGTAAATTAAATTTTAAGTGAATAATTGTTCAATATTTCATTTGCTTGATCTTTTTTTAGGGAATGTGCATTTTAGTGCTTTGACTAGTAATCGTTTGCACCACGTAGACCCCGGTTGAGAAACGCTGATTTAGAGAACTGACTGTAGTCTAGACAAATTTACTGTAATATCAGGACAGGCATTGACCATTTATTACTATTTACCAACCGCACTTAAGGAATTACTTTTTCGAATTTAATTTTAAAAAACTTCTGTAAAATTTATAAATTTTCGCCAACGATTTTATGTCCATTACGGGTCGATATGATTCAAATATAAATTAACAAACATGTTATATTGTTAATTGTTGATTTGAAATTTGCTTTCATTGACTATTTTATCTCGAGTCTGTTTTACTTATCTGTAAAACGAGCTTTGTCCGATCTTAATGATCAATAGGAGTAGCGAAACTAGTTTTTTACTAGCCCTTTTCTTTTATCTCTACTCTCTTAAAAAGGTATAAAAACTGAGTAACAATCACTTCTCTTAGAAAAAAATGTTGAGATACCCCGTCACTACACGCCTCACATTGGGAGCGAACATGGATTAAGAAATCATCAAATACATTTGTTTTAGCTAAGCGTAAAAGAGTTTCAGTTTACGATAAAGAATGTGATGTTTTATAATTTTTAAATAACTGTTTTTTTACCAAGATAATATTTTTTTTATGTAAGATTAAAATATTTCAATTATCTAAGATAAAAAAAAGTAATAAAATTAATGCATCAGAACAACGATTTTGTCAGAATGGATATTCGTGAATACGATTTTATGGTGACAATTCATAAAATATATATCTTTTTAATTTTATTATTTTAGTATATTAAAAAAAGCAACCTAACCTAGCAATTCTCCAATTCACAAATTGAGCTAAAATAGTACCAGTATTTATTTAAAAAAAAACAAATACATAATTAAATAAAATCATACAGACAATAGTATTTGCTTGTTGCTATACGATTTACAATTAATTTTTAAATATGCCGGGGACAATAAATCGGTTGGTCTCTGGCTTAATTCTTAACGCACTTCACTTTCTTATTAAGGTTTACATAACTGAATATTCAAAATAAATTGTGGGTTGGTAGATAGCTACGTTGCTAATTTTAATTATTTTTGTATACTACGAAGAAACTTTATAGTATAGTGCCAAATTAACAGTTTGAAATTATTAAAAGTTTGTATAAAGTTATCAAAAATACACACAAAAAGCATACCATCCCTGATGTATTGTATTTTTTTATTCGCGTAAAACATTTATAGATAGCATATATTGTATCTTATAAGTTTAAGTTAAAAAAAAATGAGTTTATTCAATTAAAATTTCCCCAATTCCATGCCATTTTCTTCTGTGACTCTATAAAATTTCTAAAGAGTAATATTATTTCTCTACGTCAACAAAGAATGATGTATAGTCGAGCGGCAGTCTGGAAAGATAAAAACTAATCCATTATGATTTATGAAATTCAATAAACATCTGTCAATGCAATTTCTCATGATTTCATTTTTATGTCGTTGAATTTCAAAATCTGTTACACGTGAGAAATATGCTGGTAATAAAATTAAATTTAAAGAAATATGTAAAAAAAAACTAACACACAATACACTATATATTAGAAATTTATAGTGTTTTTCTATATATATAAAAATTATATATATTTGAAATATTGAGCACATAATTATCGTTATTTTAAAAATCAATTATAAAATACGATACGAATGTATATATATAGTAAATAGATTCAGTTGTTGCTAAAAATATTATAAATTTTCTAATTCTAAATGCTGATCTATTAGTCATACGTAAAGGATGTGAAACATAGTAGGAAATTTAGTGTGAATAAGCTAAAATAGCTAAATATTTAAACACTTAATGTTGAAAACATTTCTCAGTCGAAATTTACATGAGGTATTTTTTTTTAGACGAAAGTGATAATTCAAATGATTGACCAAATTATGTAATAGGCAATATTTCTTTTACTGCAGATGCTTTTTACAACTTATTTTTAAATAGCTCAGATTGTTTGGTTAATATGACATTGTGTGGAATTCATCACTTATTTTGTATTTAAAATAAAGAGCGTTTTACTTTAATTAAATTCATCCCTTATCAAACTAAACCTTATTTAACTATTAATAAAAAACAAATAAAGCATTAAGAGAAGTAAATTTAATAATAATTATAAAAAAGTAGTAAATAAACACTCCAACCATTTTAATTGATATTGATAATATTTTTACACTACCACCCTCTCGAAAAAGATTGTTTGAATGACAAATTAATCATGAGTTTCACGTCGGAAGTGAACATATGTGACGGGACCATAACACATATTTTCGATCACACCACGTGAAAATAATTTTGAAAACATTACTAATTTCTCTACCCAGCCTTATCACAACATCGGTATTTTTTTAATCGACTGCTTTGTATTGTATGCCATGAATGGTTTTGAAATTAAATGCCATTTTTATTAAGCTTAATGGTAATAATGTTAACAGTCTAGTAATTTTCTATTACACACACTATTCAGAAAATATTTAGATTGAAAAAATATATCAAAATTTCAGCGAAAAGTTCTACAGGTCAGATTCATTCAGTGTCACTCAATTCAGGATAACAAATAACGTGGAATAGAGATAACGTTTTAGAGTAGCCAAAGTCGGACATGTAAAATTTGTTTAAATGTGTATTCATAAGTTCCAGATATAAAAATATATGTCAAATCAAATTGAAATTGACTATTATTTTGAAATGCAATCATTAGACAACAATCGAAATTTAATCATGAAGATGTATTATTTTTTTGACATTAAAAAGACACTTTTGACTATTTATTTAAGTTGCAGGAAATATAATAACAAAAGTTAATCGTGAATTCCTACTTTAATGTAAGCCAGTTAAAAATCTCAGAAAATTGTAGAGCTTAATTAAAAAATGAGAAATTAACAATTATATTACAGGTTCGTCTGAAGAAAACAAAATGTGATTGGATAAAACAAAAATATTTTTAGTCCACAGCAATGTTCCTTCTGCACGTAAAATTCAATGGCTGCGTAAGCCAATCCAACAAATGCGCGACACAATTTTTGATATTTGATATTTAAAAAAGGTTTTTTTTATATATTTGGTTTTTTTGTTTTGATTTGCAAAATAAAAAATATTATTATTTGATAATTTATAATTCGGATTCCTGATCCCGGGATTGAAAGCCTTAGTCCATACTATATCAAATATATAATATCAAACGTCTAAAAGCTGAAGCCGATACTTCCACTTTGCAATGTTTGTAATCAACGACGTGTTTGTAGATATTTCACGTTTAATTTCTTGTTTCTTACTGATGGTATATTCTTTTCAACGTAATGTATTTCCAATTAAAGCCAAAATGATTATTTTATATTTATATTTAGGCGTTGACTTTATCGGTTCCTATGTGTGTATTATTCTATGTGTAGTATGTGAAATGACCTATAGTAAATGATCGTATTTTTGTGAGATATTGAGAGATGGTGTGAATTTATCGGTTTTTGCTTTTGGTCTAGTCATATGTTTCATAGCGATTTCAAAAAGACGCCTACGCCAGGTTCTTACCAAGTTGATTCAATTCAATTAATAAAACTTTAAAATGAATGAGACTTCTAAAGCTAGTGTTTTTAACTACTCTATATTTTTTTTTAATCCATTCCACTCCTGATGTGGAGCATGTGGTATTCTAATGAAGGTATCTCAACAGAAGTTTTTCTACGAGAATTTTTTGTAACTCAGTCGCTTAACCTCCCTTTTTCTAAGAGAGAAATAGGTATAGAAGCTTAAGGCTAGAAAGAGACTAGTGGTTAACTAGTCGCGGAATCCCACATCGCTAACCGCTGCGCCATAGGACCTCTCTTTATGACAATTACTTTCATGAAATAAAATAAATAATCGTAAAAATGCATAAACCATAAAATTTCTGTCAATTTTAATAAAACATTGGATATTTTTTAGTACAATAGAACACATGTGTGCAACGGTTTTATATTTTGTTTATTAGTCTTATCATCATATTAATTAATGATTTCATTGAAAGTATATATTTTTTATTTTTCATAATCACTATCAAAACCAGTTTTATTGAAAATATATACCCTTTAAACAAAAGTGCTGAAAGAAATACATCATATCGGTTGCAAGAGAATGTTAACAGAAGGAATACTTGAATTCTAATAGTTAAACTATTATTTATTTTTAAACGATGAAATATGGCATAACAACCCAATAAAAACATTTTTTATTTGTCTAGTCTTTAATAAATTCATATTTTTTTATTTATGTCCTGTCAAATATGATAGATGTTCAAAATATAAATTTGTTAAGCAACCTACACAACAATGTATGGTCGTGTTTCAAAACGTTCTATAGTCATTATATGAATAGCTGATTGGATTTAAAAATTCGTATCAGTCTATTACAAAAAAGTTTCACGTAAAAGTTTTTAGGTTTTTTTCATTTGAGATGTATTTTTTTTCATCCGACACTGTCTTTGAATAATAATTAATTTTATCTGACTGTGTACACCTTGACTCTATTTTATATTAAAGAGAACAAAGAATTTAAAAATGTCACGAACCATTGCGATGAAAAATTAAATAAACACATCGAATACTGAATCAAAACGCGTATAAAAGTTACCAAAACAACTCCAATTACGGTAACGTGATTCGAATTATTTTCAATTCATGTAGATTTTGTTTTATAATAATTATCACAAGTGTATTAAATTTCAAACATTCTTGTGTTTTTTCAGTTATTTCTCATATCAAAACGATTTTTATAATCTTCTGAATTTTTTAAATGTCAGTGGTAAAATATCAGCTGTATTTTCAAGTAATAAAAAAAACATAAACATAATACAACTACCACAAATAAGAATAGTCTTCGTCTGCAAAGCTGGGGATTTAGTAAAAAAAATATTGTATCTCTGTTTTTATTTGCATATTTTTTAGTAGATTGTGTAAAAAAGTTTATTTACATTTTCATCAAATACCTCATTTTAATTAATTACTTATATTGTACTATTTAAAATAGTAGTACGATTTTTAAAAAACATTGATCGTATTATGCAAAACTATATGCAAAATCATTAAAATAAAGAAAAATATATTGAGGTAAAATGTCATGCCTATTTTGTAATCAGAGTCCGCTTAAATTATTTTGCCATTTTTTTTTAATAAATTATATTGTTTTTGAAAAAATGTTTTTCTTTACTACTTCCAAATTTTTATATAGCGAGCAAAACAGGTTCTTATTACAATTATGTTACAGAATGTAAATTGTTTTTTTTTTTAAACATGGCATTGTCATTTATCGATAATCGATATTTAGTAACATATTGACATTCGGCTATTTCTAAAATACATTTAATTGCAATGCCCGCGGTATTTAATATATCTTTGTTGTCACAAGATGATCAATATTTAGCAACCACAGTGCATTCCTATCTCAATTTTAATGTTTTGTCGTGCAATATTACTGATTACTGTAATCTTAATTAACTGAATTTATGACCGTCGGCCATCGTATATTAATTAATGCTTTTTGAATTAGAAAAAATCTGTACTAACTTAATTATTTCAAAATCAGATTTACTTAAAAAAATGCATTAAATGGTAGATTGAAAAAAGTTGGACCTATTTCAAATCAGTATCTAAAAAACTATTAAAAAATACTCTAGAATTGTTAAATTCTTCTTTCAACAGTACCAAGCAAACCCTTCATTTAACAATATAAAACTAAAAATTTACTACAATATAAAACGCTTATTATAAATATCTTTTTTCATACATAAAATGTTGATATTTAAAATATTTTTTTCCAAAAACATTCTGGTTGTTAGTTGCTACTGTTCCACCGCTTTGAAAGAGTCTTCATGAATAACTTTGTTTGTTTCTCATTCTATTATATGACTTACCTTACATATTATCCCTGTAAAAAACAATATTTATTTAATGGAAAAGAAAAAATAAGCAAACTTATAATATAAAAATAGTCATATATATACGTATTAACGAACTAATGACTTCACTTGTTATACATAAACTAAGAAAAAGTGAGCTATCTTGATAATAATATAATTTTCACATTTCATCGCCGCCTCATTTGGAGTGAATAGGGTTGAAACGCCAGACAAGCATTATTCAAATATAATGTAATCCATGTTTTTGAAAATGATTTTTTTTTGGGTCGCATCACTTTAACCATAATGAGCGCTTTACAGTTGTATTTTTTAACTTGGCATTATTACCGTTGTTTGATTCGCAACTCACTTCATGCTCAACAAACTGATGTCGGACACTTTTCAAATTATACTGAATCAACATCAGTTATATAAAATCAAAATATATATTATGAACTTAAAATTTTCATCTTTTGAATAATTGACGGAAAATATGAAAAATTATCCTAAATTGTAGTTGTAGTTTCTATTCTGTGAGCTTATTTGGCCGCATTTTATATTGATTTATTCATTTAAGTGCATGGATGTATGTGATGTTTAAAATGGCTTTCCATCCACCCATACAAGAAGGCGATTTCCCGATTACTAGTCCTGTCATAGCTTAATCCGTCTATCTTTAATTTTTCCGAAAAAGTAAGTTTGAGCAACAAAGAACTAGCAGATCTCTTAGAAACAATTACTTTGAGATAAATTTATTATGTGGTTCACACGCTCCACAATAAAAGCCATGGTTAGTATTAGGAGGACCGGAAAGAAAACCATGTTAACATGCCTTGTTTGAGGTTAGTCTGTACCTGCACCTCAACATCTGTTTAAGTGTTCCATTCGATAATAGTACTCCTTGGCATTATTTTTTTGAGTCATAAGTTATTTTTATTGTTAAGGGCAAAATAAGCAAGCCGGAAGCAACCGAACATCACATAAGGCATTTTATGCTACTTTTTTACGATCGAGGCTGGAGTGCGACCATGACAACCAAAACTATTTTTGAAGTTTATGGAGCAGTTATAACAGTGAACCGATGCCAGTTTTGGTTTTGAAGGTTTAAATCTGATGAAAGAAGCTTAGCAGACGCCCCGAAATCAAGGCACCTATACAAATTGGACGATGACCATTTGAAAGCCACAGTGGAAGCCGATCCTCGTTTGACTGTTGAGGAATTATCACAAAAACATGCTAGTCCATAGTCTACAGTGCGAGATCACTTTAAAAAAATCAGCAAATGCAAACGAATAGGTCTTTGGGTTTTTTATGAACAAAAATGTGCATATTTGCAAAGATGACCCGTAAAAAAATTACTGATTTAAATTTTGAAGTTTTTAAGCATCTTTCATACTAGCCAGACTTTGGCCTTTCTTATTTGTATGTTTTTTTGGTCGATGGATCAATCACTTAGGGATAAAAAAAATGTACAGGACGTTTAAAATTACTTGCATATACATTTCAACTCAAAATCTGGAGGTTTTTATAGAAGGGTAATTGAAAAGTTGCCTGAAAGATGGCAAACAGTCCTAGAGAACGATGTAAATTATATAGTATAACAAATTAAATAATTTGCTTAAAATAAATCAATAAATGTTTATGGTGTTAAAATAATGGTTTTCTTTCCGGTTCCCTAATATATAATATATATCTTATTTGGCCATGTTCGCTCATTATGTGGAGCATATGGTCGCCACGCGGCACCTCCATGTTTCCTTGTCTCCCGCCAATAGCTTTGCTTCCTCCCATGAGATGCCAACATCCCTCAGTTCCGCCGAGTACATCTTATGGATAGTACCCGACGGACGTCCAGGACGCCGGAATCCCACCGGTCGAAAGAAGAGGCAGGCAGGATTGAGGCTTTCCGGAGGCATCCGTAGCACGTGACCCAGCCAGTTCCAACGTCTCTCCATTAAATGTCTCAATACATATGAAACATTTAATTTGTTAACATAATATAATATTAAAAAAAACTAGCTGTAAGCCCGTTGCTCAGCAACGTGAGATTTTTGTTGCATAGTATTTAATTTAATTTAATTTTATGTTATTTAATTTTATGTTATTTTATTTTATGGTATTTAATTTAATTTAATTTAATTTTATTTTATTTTATTTTATGTTATTTTATTTTATTTTATTTTATTTTATTTTATTTTATTTTATTTTATTTTATTTTATTTTATTTTATTTTATTTTATTTTATTTTATTTTATTTTATTTTATTTTATTTTATTTTAATTTATTTTATTTTTATAGTAAGCAGAAATTTCGTAAATTATTTAATATTTGGAATAATGTTTAAGTTTGCTAACAACAATTTTTCGTAGTAGCAGAAACTTCGGAAATTACTTAATTTTTAGAATAATGTTCAAGTTTGCTGACAACTATTTTTCGTAGTAGCAGAAATTTCGTAAATTATTGATTTTTTGGAATAAAGTTTAAGTTTGCTAACAACCATTTTTCGTAGGAGCAGAAATTTCGTAAATTATTTAATATTTGGAATAATGTTTAAGTTTGCTAACAACAATTTTTCGTAGTAGCAGAAACTTCGGAAATTACTTAATTTTTAGAATAATGTTCAAGTTTGCTGACCAACTATTTTTCGTAGTAGCAGAAATTTCGTAAATTATTGATTTTTTGGAATAAAGTTTAAGTTTGCTAACAACCATTTTTCGTAGTAGCATAAATTTCGTAAAATATTTAATTTTTGGAATAATGTTCAAGTTTGCTAACAACCATTTTTCGTAGGAGCAGAAGTTTCGTGAATTATTGAATTTTTGGAATAAAAAAAAAGTTTGCTAACAACCATTTTTCGTAGTAGCATAAATTTCGTAAAATATTCAATTTTTGGAATAAAGTTTAAGTTTGCTAACAACCATTTTTCGTAGTAGCCGAAATTTCGTAAATTATTGAATTTTTGGAATAAAGTTTAAGTTTGCTAACAACCATTTTTCGTAGTAGCAGGAATTTCGTAAATTATTGAATTTTTGGAATAATGTTCAAGTTTGCTAACAACCATTTTTCGTAGTAGCATAAATTTCGTAAAATATTCAATTTTTGGTATAAAGTTTAAGTTTGCTAACAACCATTTTTTGTAGTAGCCGAAATTTCGTAAATAATTGAATTTTTGGAATAAAGTTCAAGTTTGCTAACAACCATTTTTCGTAGGAGCAGAAATTTCGTAAAAAAATTAATTTTTGGAATAATTTTTAAAGTTTGCTAACAATCATTTTTCGTAGTAGCATAAATTTCGTAAAATATTTAATTTTTGGAATAATTTTTAAGTTTGCTAACAACCATTTTTCGTAGTAGCAGAAATTTCGTAAATTATTGAATTTTTGGAATAATGTTCAAGTTTGCTAACAACCATTTTTCGTAGGAGCAGAAATTTCGTAAATTATTTAATATTTGGAATAATGTTCAAGTTTGCTAACAACCATTTTTCGTAGTAGCTTAAATTTCGTAAAATATTCAATTTTTGGAATAAAGTTTAAGTTTGCTAACAACCATTTTTCGTAGTAGCAGAAATTTCGTAAATTATTGAATTTTTGGAATAATGTTCAAGTTTGCTAACAACCATTTTTCGTAGGAGCAGAAATTTCGTAAATTATTGAATTTTTGGAATAATGTTCAAGTTTGCTAACAACCATTTTTCGTAGTAGCAGGAATTTCGTAAATTATTGAATTTTTGGAATAATGTTCAAGTTTGCTAACAAACATTTTTCGTAGGAGCAGAAATTTCGTAAAATATTTAATTTTTGGAATAATTTTTAAGTTTGCTAACAACCATTTTTCGTAGTAGCATAAATTTCGTAAAATATTCAATTTTTGGTATAAAGTTTAAGTTTGCTAACAACCATTTTTCGTAGTAGCCGAAATTTCGTAAATTATTGAATTTTTGGAATAAAGTTTAAGTTTGCTAACAACCATTTTTCGTAGGAGCAGAAATTTCGTAAATTATTGAATTTTTGGAATAAAGTTTAAGTTTGCTAACAACCATTTTTCGTAGTAGCAGAAATTTCGTAAAATATTTAATTTTTAGAATAATGTTTAAGTTTGCTAACAACCATTTTTCGTAGTAGCATAAATTTCGTAAATTATTCAATATTTGGAATAATGTTTTAGTTTGCTAACAACCATTTTTCGTAGTAGCATAAATTTCGTAAAATATTCAATTTTTGGAATAAAGTTTAACAACCATTTTTCGTAGTAGCAGAAATTTCGTAAATTATTGAATTTTCGGAATAATGTCCAAGTTTGCTAACAACCATTTTTCGTAGTAGCAGAAATTTCGTAAATTATTGAATTTTTGGAATAATGTTGAAGTTTGCTAACAACCATTTTTCGTTGGAGCAGAAATTTCGTAAATTATTTAATATTTGGAATAATGTTCAAGTTTGCTAACAACCATTTTTCGTAGTAGCTTAAATTTCGTAAAATATTCAATTTTTGGAATAAAGTTTAAGTTTGCTAACAACCATTTTTCGTAGTAGCAGAAATTTCGTAAATTATTGAATTTTTGGAATAATGTTCAAGTTTGCTAACAACCATTTTTCGTAGGAGCAGAAATTTCGTAAATTATTGAATTTTTGGAATAATGTTCAAGTTTGCTAACAACCATTTTTCGTAGTAGCAGGAATTTCGTAAATTATTGAATTTTTGGAATAATGTTCAAGTTTGCTAACAAACATTTTTCGTAGGAGCAGAAATTTCGTAAAATATTTAATTTTTGGAATAATTTTTAAGTTTGCTAACAACCATTTTTCGTAGTAGCATAAATTTCGTAAAATATTCAATTTTTGGTATAAAGTTTAAGTTTGCTAACAACCATTTTTCGTAGTAGCCGAAATTTCGTAAATTATTGAATTTTTGGAATAAAGTTTAAGTTTGCTAACAACCATTTTTCGTAGGAGCAGAAATTTCGTAAATTATTGAATTTTTGGAATAAAGTTTAAGTTTGCTAACAACCATTTTTCGTAGTAGCAGAAATTTCGTAAAATATTTAATTTTTAGAATAATGTTTAAGTTTGCTAACAACCATTTTTCGTAGTAGCATAAATTTCGTAAATTATTCAATATTTGGAATAATGTTTTAGTTTGCTAACAACCATTTTTCGTAGTAGCATAAATTTCGTAAAATATTCAATTTTTGGAATAAAGTTTAACAACCATTTTTCGTAGTAGCAGAAATTTCGTAAATTATTGAATTTTCGGAATAATGTCCAAGTTTGCTAACAACCATTTTTCGTAGTAGCAGAAATTTCGTAAATTATTGAATTTTTGGAATAATGTTGAAGTTTGCTAACAACCATTTTTCGTTGGAGCAGAAATTTCGTAAATTATTTAATTTTGCGCATATATCGACAGCCCTGCAGTTTTTTAATTGTAAATTATTTAATATTTGGAATAATGTTCAAGTTTGCTAACAACCATTTTTCGAAGTAGCAGAAATTTCGTAAATTATTTAATTTTTGGAATAATGTTGAAGTTTGCTAACAACCATTTTTCGTAGGAGCAGAAGTTTCGTGAATGATTGAATTTTTGGAATAAAAAAAAAGTTTGCTAACAACCATTTTTCGTAGTAGCAGAAATTTCGTAAAATATTCAATTTTTGGAATAAAGTTTAAGTTTGCTAACAACCATTTTTCGTAGTAGCCGAAATTTCGTAAATTATTGAATTTTTGGAATAAAGTTTAAGTTTGCTAACAACCATTTTTCGTAGTAGCAGAAATTTCGTAAATTATTGAATTTTTGGAATAATGTTCAAGTTTGCTAATAACCATTTTTCGTAGGAGCAGAAATTTCGTAAAATATTTAATTTTTGGAATAATTTTTAAGTTTGCTAACAACCATTTTTCGTAGTAGCATAAATTTCGTAAAATATTCAATTTTTGGTATAAAGTTTAAGTTTGCTAACAACCATTTTTCGTAGTAGCCGAAATTTCGTAAATAATTGAATTTTTTGAATAAAGTTCAAGTTTGCTAACAACCATTTTTCGTAGGAGCAGAAATTTCGTAAAATATTTAATTTTTGGAATAATTTTTAAAGTTTGCTAACAATCATTTTTCGTAGTAGCATAAATTTCGTAAAATATTTAATTTTTGGAATAATTTTTAAGTTTGCTAACAACCATTTTTCGTAGTAGCAGAAATTTCGTAAATTATTGAATTTTTGGAATAATGTTCAAGTTTGCTAACAACCATTTTTCGTAGGAGCAGAAATTTCGTAAATTATTTAATATTTGGAATAATGTTCAAGTTTGCTAACAACCATTTTTCGTAGTAGCTTAAATTTCGTAAAATATTCAATTTTTGGAATAAAGTTTAAGTTTGCTAACAACCATTTTTCGTAGTAGCAGAAATTTCGTAAATTATTGAATTTTTGGAATAATGTTCAAGTTTGCTAACAACCATTTTTCGTAGGAGCAGAAATTTCGTAAATTATTGAATTTTTGGAATAATGTTCAAGTTTGCTAACAACCATTTTTCGTAGTAGCAGGAATTTCGTAAATTATTGAATTTTTGGAATAATGTTCAAGTTTGCTAACAAACATTTTTCGTAGGAGCAGAAATTTCGTAAAATATTTAATTTTTGGAATAATTTTTAAGTTTGCTAACAACCATTTTTCGTAGTAGCATAAATTTCGTAAAATATTCAATTTTTGGTATAAAGTTTAAGTTTGCTAACAACCATTTTTCGTAGTAGCCGAAATTTCGTAAATTATTGAATTTTTGGAATAAAGTTTAAGTTTGCTAACAACCATTTTTCGTAGGAGCAGAAATTTCGTAAATTATTGAATTTTTGGAATAAAGTTTAAGTTTGCTAACAACCATTTTTCGTAGTAGCAGAAATTTCGTAAAATATTTAATTTTTAGAATAATGTTTAAGTTTGCTAACAACCATTTTTCGTAGTAGCATAAATTTCGTAAATTATTCAATATTTGGAATAATGTTTTAGTTTGCTAACAACCATTTTTCGTAGTAGCATAAATTTCGTAAAATATTCAATTTTTGGAATAAAGTTTAACAACCATTTTTCGTAGTAGCAGAAATTTCGTAAATTATTGAATTTTCGGAATAATGTCCAAGTTTGCTAACAACCATTTTTCGTAGTAGCAGAAATTTCGTAAATTATTGAATTTTTGGAATAATGTTGAAGTTTGCTAACAACCATTTTTCGTTGGAGCAGAAATTTCGTAAATTATTTAATTTTGCGCATATATCGACAGCCCTGCAGTTTTTTAATTGTAAATTATTTAATATTTGGAATAATGTTCATGTTTGCTAACAACCATTTTTCGTAGGAGCAGAAGTTTCGTGAATTATTGAATTTTTGGAATAAAAAAAAAGTTTGCTAACAACCATTTTTCGTAGTAGCAGAAATTTCGTAAAATATTCAATTTTTGGAATAAAGTTTAAGTTTGCTAACAACCATTTTTCGTAGTAGCCGAAATTTCGTAAATTATTGAATTTTTGGAATAAAGTTTAAGTTTGCTAACAACCATTTTTCGTAGTAGCAGAAATTTCGTAAATTATTGAATTTTTGGAATAATGTTCAAGTTTGCTAATAACCATTTTTCGTAGGAGCAGAAATTTCGTAAAATATTTAATTTTTGGAATAATTTTTAAGTTTGCTAACAACCATTTTTCGTAGTAGCATAAATTTCGTAAAATATTCAATTTTTGGTATAAAGTTTAAGTTTGCTAACAACCATTTTTCGTAGTAGCCGAAATTTCGTAAATAATTGAATTTTTGGAATAAAGTTCAAGTTTGCTAACAACCATTTTTCGTAGGAGCAGAAATTTCGTAAAATATTTAATTTTTGGAATAATTTTTAAAGTTTGCTAACAATCATTTTTCGTAGTAGCATAAATTTCGTAAAATATTCAATTTTTGGTATAAAGTTTAAGTTTGCTAACAACCATTTTTCGTAGTAGCAGAAATTTCGTAAATTATTGAATTTTTGGAATAAAGTTTAAGTTTGCTAACAACCATTTTTCGTAGGAGCAGAAATTTCGTAAATTATTGAATTTTTGGAATAAAGTTTAAGTTTGCTAACAACCATTTTTCGTAGTAGCAGAAATTTCGTAAAATATTTAATTTTTAGAATAATGTTTAAGTTTGCTAACAACCATTTTTCGTAGTAGCATAAATTTCGTAAATTATTCAATATTTGGAATAATGTTTTAGTTTGCTAACAACCATTTTTCGTAGTAGCATAAATTTCGTAAAATATTCAATTTTTGGAATAAAGTTTAACAACCATTTTTCGTAGTAGCAGAAATTTCGTAAATTATTGAATTTTCGGAATAATGTCCAAGTTTGCTAACAACCATTTTTCGTAGTAGCAGAAATTTCGTAAATTATTGAATTTTTGGAATAATGTTGAAGTTTGCTAACAACCATTTTTCGTTGGAGCAGAAATTTCGTAAATTATTTAATTTTGCGCATATATCGACAGCCCTGCAGTTTTTTAATTGTAAATTATTTAATATTTGGAATAATGTTCATGTTTGCTAACAACCATTTTTCGTAGGAGCAGAAGTTTCGTGAATTATTGAATTTTTGGAATAAAAAAAAAGTTTGCTAACAACCATTTTTCGTAGTAGCAGAAATTTCGTAAAATATTCAATTTTTGGAATAAAGTTTAAGTTTGCTAACAACCATTTTTCGTAGTAGCCGAAATTTCGTAAATTATTGAATTTTTGGAATAAAGTTTAAGTTTGCTAACAACCATTTTTCGTAGTAGCAGAAATTTCGTAAATTATTGAATTTTTGGAATAATGTTCAAGTTTGCTAATAACCATTTTTCGTAGGAGCAGAAATTTCGTAAAATATTTAATTTTTGGAATAATTTTTAAGTTTGCTAACAACCATTTTTCGTAGTAGCATAAATTTCGTAAAATATTCAATTTTTGGTATAAAGTTTAAGTTTGCTAACAACCATTTTTCGTAGTAGCCGAAATTTCGTAAATAATTGAATTTTTGGAATAAAGTTCAAGTTTGCTAACAACCATTTTTCGTAGGAGCAGAAATTTCGTAAAATATTTAATTTTTGGAATAATTTTTAAAGTTTGCTAACAATCATTTTTCGTAGTAGCATAAATTTCGTAAAATATTCAATTTTTGGTATAAAGTTTAAGTTTGCTAACAACCATTTTTCGTAGTAGCAGAAATTTCGTAAATTATTGAATTTTTGGAATAATGTTCAAGTTTGCTAACAACCATTTTTCGTAGGAGCAGAAATTTCGTAAATTATTGAATTTTTGGAATAATGTTCAAGTTTGCTAACAACCATTTTTCGTAGTAGCAGGAATTTCGTAAATTATTGAATTTTTGGAATAATGTTCAAGTTTGCTAACAACCATTTTTCGTAGGAGCAGAAATTTCGTAAAATATTTAATTTTTGGAATAATTTTTAAGTTTGCTAACAACCATTTTTCGTAGTAGCATAAATTTCGTAAAATATTCAATTTTTGGTATAAAGTTTAAGTTTGCTAACAACCATTTTTCGTAGTAGCCGAAATTTCGTAAATTATTTAATTTTTGGAATAATGTTGAAGTTTGCTAACAACCATTTTTCGTAGGAGCAGAAGTTTCGTGAATTATTGAATTTTTGGAATAAAAAAAAAGTTTGCTAACAACCATTTTTCGTAGTAGCATAAATTTCGTAAAATATTCAATTTTTGGAATAAAGTTTAAGTTTGCTAACAACCATTTTTCGTAGTAGCCGAAATTTCGTAAATTATTGAATTTTTGGAATAAAGTTTAAGTTTGCTAACAACCATTTTTCGTAGTAGCAGAAATTTCGTAAAATATTTAATTTTTAGAATAATGTTTAAGTTTGCTAACAACCATTTTTCGTAGTAGCATAAATTTCGTAAAATATTCAATTTTTGGTATAAAGTTTAAGTTTGCTAACAACCATTTTTCGTAGTAGCCGAAATTTCGTAAATAATTGAATTTTTGGAATAAAGTTTAAGTTTGCTAACAACCATTTTTCGTAGTAGCAGAAATTTCGTAAATTATTGAATTTTTGGAATAATGTTCAAGTTTGCTAACAACCATTTTTCGTAGGAGCAGAAATTTCGTAAATTATTGAATTTTTGGAATAAAGTTTATGTTTGCTAACAACCATTTTTCGTAGTAGCAGAAATTTCGTAAAATATTTAATTTTTAGAATAATGTTTAAGTTTGCTAACAACCATTTTTCGTAGTAGCATAAATTTCGTAAATTATTCAATATTTGGAATAATGTTTAAGTTTGCTAACAACCATTTTTCGTAGTAGCATAAATTTCGTAAAATATTCAATTTTTGGAATAAAGTTTAACAACCATTTTTCGTAGTAGCAGAAATTTCGTAAATTATTGAATTTTCGGAATAATGTCCAAGTTTGCTAACAACCATTTTTCGTAGTAGCAGAAATTTCGTAAATTATTGAATTTTTGGAATAATGTTGAAGTTTGCTAACAACCATTTTTCGTAGTAGCAGAAATTTCGTAAATTATTGAATTTTTGGAATAATGTTGAAGTTTGCTAACAACCATTTTTCGTTGGAGCAGAAATTTCGTAAATTATTTTATTTTGCGCATATATCGACAGCCCTGCAGTTTTTTAATTGTAAATTATTTAATATTTGGAATAATGTTCAAGTTTGCTAACAACCATTTTTCGTAGTAGCAGAAATTTCGTAAATTATTTAATTTTTGGAATAATGTTGAAGTTTGCTAACAACCATTTTTCGTAGGAGCAGAAGTTTCGTGAATTATTGAATTTTTGGAATAAAAAAAAAGTTTGCTAACAACCATTTTTCGTAGTAGCATAAATTTCGTAAAATATTCAATTTTTGGAATAAAGTTTAAGTTTGCTAACAACCATTTTTCGTAGTAGCCGAAATTTCGTAAATTATTGAATTTTTGGAATAAAGTTTAAGTTTGCTAACAACCATTTTTCGTAGTAGCAGAAATTTCGTAAAATATTTAATTTTTAGAATAATGTTTAAGTTTGCTAACAACCATTTTTCGTAGTAGCATAAATTTCGTAAAATATTCAATTTTTGGTATAAAGTTTAAGTTTGCTAACAACCATTTTTCGTAGTAGCCGAAATTTCGTAAATAATTGAATTTTTGGAATAAAGTTTAAGTTTGCTAACAACCATTTTTCGTAGTAGCAGAAATTTCGTAAATTATTGAATTTTTGGAATAATGTTCAAGTTTGCTAACAACCATTTTTCGTAGGAGCAGAAATTTCGTAAATTATTGAATTTTTGGAATAAAGTTTATGTTTGCTAACAACCATTTTTCGTAGTAGCAGAAATTTCGTAAAATATTTAATTTTTAGAATAATGTTTAAGTTTGCTAACAACCATTTTTCGTAGTAGCATAAATTTCGTAAATTATTCAATATTTGGAATAATGTTTAAGTTTGCTAACAACCATTTTTCGTAGTAGCATAAATTTCGTAAAATATTCAATTTTTGGAATAAAGTTTAACAACCATTTTTCGTAGTAGCAGAAATTTCGTAAATTATTGAATTTTCGGAATAATGTCCAAGTTTGCTAACAACCATTTTTCGTAGTAGCAGAAATTTCGTAAATTATTGAATTTTTGGAATAATGTTGAAGTTTGCTAACAACCATTTTTCGTTGGAGCAGAAATTTCGTAAATTATTTTATTTTGCGCATATATCGACAGCCCTGCAGTTTTTTAATTGTAAATTATTTAATATTTGGAATAATGTTCAAGTTTGCTAACAACCATTTTTCGTAGTAGCAGAAATTTCGTAAATTATTTAATTTTTGGAATAATGTTGAAGTTTGCTAACAACCATTTTTCGTAGGAGCAGAAGTTTCGTGAATTATTGAATTTTTGGAATAAAAAAAAAGTTTGCTAACAACCATTTTTCGTAGTAGCATAAATTTCGTAAAATATTCAATTTTTGGAATAAAGTTTAAGTTTGCTAACAACCATTTTTCGTAGTAGCCGAAATTTCGTAAATTATTGAATTTTTGGAATAAAGTTTAAGTTTGCTAACAACCATTTTTCGTAGTAGCAGAAATTTCGTAAAATATTTAATTTTTAGAATAATGTTTAAGTTTGCTAACAACCATTTTTCGTAGTAGCATAAATTTCGTAAAATATTCAATTTTTGGTATAAAGTTTAAGTTTGCTAACAACCATTTTTCGTAGTAGCCGAAATTTCGTAAATAATTGAATTTTTGGAATAAAGTTCAAGTTTGCTAACAACCATTTTTCGTAGGAGCAGAAATTTCGTAAAAAAATTAATTTTTGGAATAATTTTTAAAGTTTGCTAACAATCATTTTTCGTAGTAGCATAAATTTCGTAAAATATTTAATTTTTGGAATAATTTTTAAGTTTGCTAACAACCATTTTTCGTAGTAGCATAAATTTCGTAAAATATTCAATTTTTGGAATAAAGTTTAAGTTTGCTAACAACCATTTTTCGTAGTAGCCGAAATTTCGTAAATTATTGAATTTTTGGAATAAAGTTTAAGTTTGCTAACAACCATTTTTCGTAGTAGCAGAAATTTCGTAAATTATTGAATTTTTGGAATAATGTTCAAGTTTGCTAACAACCATTTTTCGTAGGAGCAGAAATTTCGTAAATTATTTAATATTTGGAATAATGTTCAAGTTTGCTAACAACCATTTTTCGTAGTAGCTTAAATTTCGTAAAATATTCAATTTTTGGAATAAAGTTTAAGTTTGCTAACAACCATTTTTCGTAGTAGCAGAAATTTCGTAAATTATTGAATTTTTGGAATAATGTTCAAGTTTGCTAACAACCATTTTTCGTAGGAGCAGAAATTTCGTAAATTATTGAATTTTTGGAATAATGTTCAAGTTTGCTAACAACCATTTTTCGTAGTAGCAGGAATTTCGTAAATTATTGAATTTTTGGAATAATGTTCAAGTTTGCTATCAACCATTTTTCGTAGGAGCAGAAATTTCGTAAAATATTTAATTTTTGGAATAATTTTTAAGTTTGCTAACAACCATTTTTCGTAGTAGCATAAATTTCGTAAAATATTCAATTTTTGGTATAAAGTTTAAGTTTGCTAACAACCATTTTTCGTAGTAGCCGAAATTTCGTAAATTATTGAATTTTTGGAATAAAGTTTAAGTTTGCTAACAACCATTTTTCGTAGGAGCAGAAATTTCGTAAATTATTGAATTTTTGGAATAAAGTTTAAGTTTGCTAACAACCATTTTTCGTAGTAGCAGAAATTTCGTAAAATATTTAATTTTTAGAATAATGTTTAAGTTTGCTAACAACCATTTTTCGTAGTAGCATAAATTTCGTAAATTATTCAATATTTGGAATAATGTTTAAGTTTGCTAACAACCATTTTTCGTAGTAGCATAAATTTCGTAAAATATTCAATTTTTGGAATAAAGTTTAACAACCATTTTTCGTAGTAGCAGAAATTTCGTAAATTATTGAATTTTCGGAATAATGTCCAAGTTTGCTAACAACCATTTTTCGTAGTAGCAGAAATTTCGTAAATTATTGAATTTTTGGAATAATGTTGAAGTTTGCTAACAACCATTTTTCGTAGTAGCAGAAATTTCGTAAATTATTGAATTTTTGGAATAATGTTGAAGTTTGCTAACAACCATTTTTCGTTGGAGCAGAAATTTCGTAAATTATTTAATTTTGCGCATATATCGACAGCCCTGCAGTTTTTTAATTGTAAATTATTTAATATTTGGAATAATGTTCAAGTTTGCTAACAACCATTTTTCGTAGTAGCAGAAATTTCGTAAATTATTTAATTTTTGGAATAATGTTGAAGTTTGCTAACAACCATTTTTCGTAGTAGCAGAAATTTCGTAAATTATTAAATCTTTGGAATAATGTTCAAGTTTGCTAACAATCATTTTTCATAGTACCATAAATCGACCTCGGCGCATATATCGACAGCCCTGCAGTTTTTAAATTGCAAATTATTGAATTTTTGGAATAATGTTCACGTTTGCTAACAATCATTTTTCGTAGTATATATATTTTATTCAAATAATTTTCAAATACGCTAACAAATAAATTTCGTAAAAGAAGAAAAAGACCCGATGACATCAGTACGCACACATTTGTGAAAAGTGAAAAGTAAAAAGTGATTATTATAGATTTTATTTTATTTAAAAAAGTGGAGACTGGAAGGTCGAGGACGTCCTTACACTCAGACTGACATTATCGGCTATTAATATATAGATGTTTTGAAAAGTTTTCTTAAATCATTAGGCCTATTTATTATATTTATGGCCTAAGATAATGATATTATTTACCAGAGATTATAGGACTAATAAAAAGATTTTGTAGATATGAGGGAGAGTATTGAGAAAATCACAAAAAAAACCACAGAAGAACAATTTTCCGCCATTATATATTTTTTTAAATAACGACCATGAATATTTAACAATGCAATATTAACCCTTTGCATACGGGCGATCGCTTTTGCGACGATCGTTTCCCATGCGAAAAGATCGGGGAATCGCTTTTGCGACGATTGGTTGGTGTCATATTGCGTGGCTTAATGAACGTATATTTATGCGAATATCATTTAATATTTTTGGTGAATATATGACTAATGATTGTTAAATACATAAATTAACTTATTTTAAAACATTTTTTTTTACTTTATTTCATTCTTTTAATGATTATAAAAAGACAATTTTTTTATTACTAAATTTTTTTTAATCATTTTTTTCACTTTAACTTTTAAAATTAAGCAAACACTTTCTAGATTATTTTCTTTAACTTATGTATAGTTTTTGAAAGGATCTTGTTTTTTTACGTAATACACGTGGAAAATTGACAATCGGTTTTAATTCCTGCTGTATTGATTGAACTGTTGCAATCAAAATATTTTGGAAAGAGCTGAGCGAATAAAATATATGCATTTTGCAACAATAAAAACGTTGAAAGGTTGAATGTAATATAAAAATAAATATGCACTGATGATTTCTTAAAAAATATTTTATCGACATGCATTTCTCAATAGCATTTATTATTTGACGGGGAAAGTGGTGTAATTGATTTCATACGACGATAGTCAATATGTATACATAGAGTCGCAATGTATCTGTACTGCTATTTTTTTTAAATTCTATGTCCGCTCCCATTAGAAGCGGACTCAATGTGGAGCATATGGCTTCTTTATGAAAGTATCTCAAAATTTGTTTTTCTACGAGAACTGATTGTTATTCAGTCGCTTAACCTCTCCTTTCCTAAGAGAGTAGTAGGAAAAAAGTATAGGGCTAGGACAGGACTAGTATTTAGCTGATCGCTCTCACTACACCCAGTTATTGAAGGATTGGAAGGGTGAGAGAGAATTTGTAGACATCACAAGCACCCATGCCTTCGAACAGAAGTCGATAAATCAATCGAAAAAATGCTGTTTGTACTGGGGCTCGATTTTGTGAGATTCGGCGTGGAAGCCAAAAACGCTTACCACTGCGCCGTAGGACCCGACAAAACTGCTATAATTTATTTTAAAAATAATAAATTAAATTTGTGATTCGGTTCTGCAGTGCAGTGGTCAACGTCATCTGCTTCCGAGACGCTTGGTTTGAATCACATTTCAAACAATTTATCATTTTTTTCTAAGACAAGGATGTTTGTGATGTCTGAAGATTCCTTCTTACCCTTCCAATCCTAAAATTACAGGGCGTAGTGAGAGTAATTAGCTGACCTGTAATTATTGTTTTAACCTTATTCTTTCTATCTGTTTTCTCTTCAAAAAAGATTGCTTGAACATCTGAGGCAGTTCTAATAGTAAAAAAAGGTTGGGAACTGACATGAATAAAAATAAATGATTTTTAGCAGTATCTAACAACGTCTCAAAAAAAGTATTGGCTGCTTCCCCAACCTTCATAATATGAATAAATAAAATAAAATATGTATACAGAAATATACAAAAATTCAAGTTACAATATGTATACGTTAAAATTAAATTTGCCTAAGGACCCGCACATACATGCAAACATTATACAATATTTTTTTTTATTTTATTACAACGAATTTCATACCTATTAATATTTTTAGTACAATACTGTGGAGTCGTGTAAAAAAAGGCGGCTCCGACTCCGACTCTAGCCTTAAAATAATGAACGACTCCGACTCCGAGGAATTTTTTCAAAATTTATTTTTAAATATTATAAAATTTATTTATATAATATGTGTACCATTAGATGATCTGTAAGCAGCCAAGCATGTAATGGCAACACTTTGTACTATTTTGTTTGAATACACTTCATTAAAAATATTTTTCAAAAAAAATTCGAGCCGCTCATTTTTCATGACTCCGACTCCGGTCAAAATACCGCGACTCCGTGACTCCGACTCCACAGCCCTGGTATAATACCCATAATGCCAAATCATTCTAATGGTTGAAGAAAATCATACAGTGACGTCATCCAGCCGAAAATACGCTGATAATTACAATTGTGGAACAGATTTTAGTAAAATTTAATGACACTTCACCCTTGCCCATTCTATTTAACGAGTTATTATGACTCGAGCATTTTCACCTAAAATCATTTGAAGCTATTTCTTACATCAAACTTTTTTTAATGCTCAATTGTTGAACATGATAACCATTGAATTAAATAAATATGCTTATACTAGAATACATTCAAATAAGATGAAATAATGAGATCCGATAACTGCATATCAAATCAAAGCGTTTATAGCAGTTATTTTGGAAATGAGCATTACATGACAACATAAATAATAATAAATCTTGTTGGACTAAAAAATCCCGCGAAATATATATATCGATGTCCTAGTTTTATAAAACGATAAGTCAAAAATTTGATGTTTTGAGTTATATTACCTATTCGAATACATTTTCTATAGATTCACAAAAGAACATCTAGAAAAAAATACTAGTTTTCTCCCGGTTGGCAAAAGTTTGCATAATGGAAATAAAGAAATATAAACAATATCTCGGTTACATGTATAATATATACGATTCGAAATATCATTTTATGGTTTTGTCAAAGTTTCAATAAATTTGAACTGAAATGAGATTAATAACAAAATGATTCACTAAAGATATGACACAAACAATACATATCACTTTTCTACAACTCAGTTTAGATGTGTCAAAACATTGGTCAGCCAACCATATCTCAAAGCTAACAATTTTTAGTTATAGCAGTATGGAACTAAGCCATCGATATATGTAAATATCAATTCGGAGTCGGAGTCTTAGTCGCTTTCAATTTAAAGCCGAAGTAGGAGTCATTTTTTATCCGACTTAACAGCCAGTAATAAAAGCGTTGAAAGGATGGTAAAACGCATCGGTGGGCTGCCAATACGCTAGCAAAAGGTACGCCTAATCACAGATATATTCGCAGTGTTCTGTTCAATGGGCAGATTTCTTTATCAATCTTATACCTACAATTTTACACAATAAATATTAAAACAATTAATTTTTACTATTCTTAAATTAAGTAACGATACGTAATATACCGTAAAATTATTAATATCTATAGCTGAAAAATGAAATTACCTACCTCAGATTGCAAGAGTGAAGAGTTATAAGATGGACGCAGAAATAGGTACTATTTCTTTCAGTCAAACGTTATACTGAAACCGTTGTAGATAATATATGGGTCATAAATTGCAGTTAAGTACTGATTGAGCAAGATTTTTTTTTTTTCATAATTTAACAAAGGGTTCGCTGACCCAATTTAAAACTATCAAAAGGCTCGCCCGGGCCCCTGCGAGCCGCCTCCAGCCCACCCCTGGTGAAACGGTTAAAGTATATTTCCATAAAGATTGATAAAGATTTGCATCCGATTTACATTGAGGACAATAAATAAAGCATGTTTGTGTTTTTTTTGTTGCGAAATAATATAATCCTTTAAGAAAAAAAACCTAATAGTTTTTTAGTGATACGATAATAGTCCAGGTAATTTTTAAGTGATTTTACATGAAGATAATATGATTTCGTTTGGTAAAATAATCATAATATAAATTATAGTTTATAATGTTATCAGTAACATATGAATTATGATGTAATTTGAGACAAAAACGAAAGACGCTATATGATCTTACGTGGCGCTTATTCCTTTTTATGATTGTATTATTATGAGGAGTATGGGATCAAATACGCCCAAATTCAGTTAAGAGAAAAAAATTAAATATCGCTATAATATTGGAGTACTGATTCAAAGGAACAAAATAAAATTTTTAACGTCGCCAAAAACCTCTTAGTTTCAAATAAATTAAGGGTTAAAATATGACCTAATAATCAAAACTGTCTTAGTTTTTTATAAGAAAAGTGTGTTTTTCTACGTTCAGGAAAAGGTGGATCTGGTCATTTTCGGTCCAAAACTCCTCGTGATTTTTTTATGATGATACTAACGACAATCCATACTATTGATTAGCATAATTGTTAAATACATTTTATTCTCTTATAAAACATATATTTGGAGTGAAAGTCGAATTTAGGGTATGAGAAAAACGTTTTTTTGATTTCATCGCTTATTATTATTTATATTAAGTCAGATAATTATTTAATTTACTATGAATTCGCGTAGATAATATTGATTTTAGCACGTTATAAAAAAAAATGATAAAATGTATTAAAAATTTTGAGATTTACGTTAGTTTTTCCAAAACACTGGAAAATTCCCATTTTCTTACCCGTTTTTTTCACACATACCTACGAAATTTCGCCCGTAACCAAAGGGTTAAGCAATGAAAAACACTGATTGCCGATTGGTTCATTTTAATCATATCATATTATTCATTTAGAAATTCGAGCTTGGACACCGATAGTGATCTTTAGAGTATATTTTACTTCCCCACTATTTTTTTTATTTTTGAGTTATGCATTTAGAATTTTGTGGCATACTTATCTCAAAAATACTATAAATGGATATTATTAGCTTTGATACCAAACCCCTCATATAATACATTGATAGAGGAATATTTGAGTTTATTCTAAGATTGTTGAAAACGTGGAAGAAAATTTATAATTATATATTTTTATTGTATACAACTAAAATGTATACATTTTGTTTCATTTCTGTTTTTCATAATAAATGCAAAGCACGCTATTGATATTTATGATATGAAATGAATGAAATTTTTTTTTTCAACCATGTCCGTTCCTAGAGCGGGAAGCATGAAATTCTAATAAAACTACTAAAATTAAGTTGTTTTGAATAGGACTGGTCAGTCTAGTAACTTGCCTATTTTAAAAGTATGATATTATGTACACAACATTATTTTCCATTTTTTCTCACACTTACTAAAATAAACAATATTCTAATAAGCGGTTTAAGTCAAGAAGAAGAAATATAAAAAAAAATCATCTCAAAAATCACAAATTTAAATAGAAAAAAAATGATATTGATCTTACTGGGATATCAGCCTAGACTCGCTGTGCCAAATATCTCACGAACATAACCACATAGGGCGACAAAATATGAAAAAGGTCTGTGAGACAATTAACATATAAAATGAACTTTCCTACAATAAATATGGCTACTTAAATACCTATTCATATATCACGAATTAAGCCATAGGGATACTCTGTTGCTACAACAAACCGTAATGTTTCTTTTGTCGCTTTTAAAAACAAACTTATTTACTAAAATTACAGAGACATCAATTCGATGAATTACTATTAAGCACTTGTTCAATCATATCATTAGGGCACCACTGGCTATTTGTTATTTATAGGTTAAATTCTCAGAAAGGTTATTGAACGAATATACATAAATATAAGGGTGGAACGTGCGCCGTAAATAAACAAAAATAAATATATTTATTCGCTTACTAGAAATTTGGATTAAAAAATATATTTCAATAGTTAGTGGTTTTAGATGTTATAACGACAATTATAATTTTTATGGTGTGCTCGTTTTTATAAGTCATTTCAATTATTAAAGAACAATTTTACTAATTATTTCAGAATTAAATCTATCTTTTCTTTTTAATCCATGTCCGCTTACAATGTGGAGCATATGGCGACCTCAAAGAAGTATCTAAACAGATTTTCAAACAAACCACTCAATTACTTCAGAATTACAAGTTATCTGCTATTATCGATCAGAAAAGACTTGAATCTGTACTTAGTCTGAATCTGTACTTTACTTGAATCTGTATTACTTGAATCTGTATCGGTACTTAAATTAAAAAAAAAAAAACTGTACTTTATCGTTTTGCTCTTGTCTGCTTCAGCATAGCAAGGTCTTATATCCTTATAATTCAAATACAAAACACATAATGAACTGTTTTTGAGGCGTAATTTTTATCAAGCGGAAAGTAAAAAGTACATGTTATACAATTAGTATCGTCACATATTTTGTTTTGATGTAATTAAATCGACTCAGATTATTACTTGTACTAATTGAAATTGAAATTACTATGGCTTAATCCTGATATATTAATAACAAATCGTTAATTGTCTGGAGTTATCTTCTTGAAAACAGTAGACAACAATTTCCTATTTAAGCAAACATGATCCTAACCATTCTTTTTTTGAAAAAGCATATTAAAGAGTGTTTGAATAATTTAATGACCTTATTTCTTGAATCTAAAGTTTAAAAAAAAATTTACATTGAAATAATAAAACGTGTAACAAGTGACTGTTGGCTTTTTTTCTAAATATTATCGTGACCTGTATGTTTTTAAATAGCACTGTTTACATAAAGTTTTATTCTTTTAAACCTTATTGACTAAAGGGGTAAATTTTATCGCTATTAAATAACACTGTCTTCCAATGTTTACCAGTTACTGGTGAGAAAACTAACTAGGTCGTTGAGAAACTGGCACCCATTAAACTTATCCATGACTGAGAACTAAGAGCAAAATTTTATCTGCCATTGAAGAACTCGTAAGAACTTTAACAAAGTTATTCCACTTTACAACTAACGACAGTTCTCTGCTATACATGTGCGGGCTTAATCGGAAATTTGATTATGAACATGGTACTTTTCTAGGGGAAGGAACACCGAAGACATCTTCTAAAGTATAAGCGGGCCACTAAATATCGAGTTTTGCCTTCACTCACATGTATCTTATTAGGTAAATGACTGAGTAGTTGTTTAAATATTTAACTTCATCAATGTGTCAACTTTCATGGTCTTTTTCTGATTGAAAAAAATACAAACATAATGAATAACTTTAAACTCAACTGTGTCAATTCTCTTGTATTGGCAGTGCGGCGGTTGCCGGTTGTTTTAATTTTTTGCAAGATTTTTCAGTTATATAATTTTTACTCTTATTTGTTTTAAATATTTAAATAGTACGATGCAATGTCTGTCTATCAGGAACCATATATTAAGTAAGGCTGGCATTATAGAGAGATAATTAAAATTGGTAATCCCGTTACATTCACGGATGCTCTCGTTGATATGACTGATTTTTAGTGACCTACATTTAATGACAGTTTATATTACAATGCTAAAATGGCTCATTTCATGATATCCTCTTGAATACGAGCTCTAATTCAACATAATGTTCACAATAATTTTTTCAAAGTTTATAATATTGTTTATGTGTAAAATAAACACTGTCTTACTTTAACATAATAATTTAAGGAGCCTTCAGTTGTTTTTTGAGTCATTTAGACACAATTTTACTGTTAAAAGGTAAAAGAACATTACCCATACGGAGCTATTTTTCCAGGAGACACAAAAAATCTTTTTTAACGATTTTAGGCTTAAGGGGGTATTCTAGACTAGAGGCACGAATTTTGGGTGTTTTTTTAAGCTCTGTAAAAAATAAACGAAGAATATTCTAACATTCGTTTTTTAGCATTCGTTTATTTTTTTAAATTCAAAATTTTATATTTAAAAAAAAATAAAAAAATAAAAAAATTCAAAACTCGAAATGTTATCGGTTGGTAAAGGGAGGGTTCCAAAAAAGGTGTTGTCCTGGCGTACATGATTCCAACCTTTCTGGTGCTTTTTTTTTAAAAAATCTAATGGAATTTTTAAATGATAAAAATGTCGCTGTCGCTCCTACCTCGGAGTAGTCAAAAAAAATCACAAAAGGCAGCCATTTGAAAAAAAGTCAATTTTCACGTTTTCTTTAACAGTTTCAATTTTTTTTTTAAATAGTAAAAAATACAATTTTGACTTAAATCTGCTACGGGCTATAGAAAAATAAATAAAAAAGGTTCACACAAAATGTTAAATAAATCGGTATAGTAAAACTTGAGATATTATGCACGCCAGATTGAAAAAAGAAGTTTCGAGAAAAACGCGTTTAAAGTTTTGAGTTTCGATTTGTTCCAGTCGGACCAGCTTAGTTGCTGTGCCACCAAAATTGCTGTAACTTGGTAAATAATTTAAATTTTGAGAAATCTTTTCAAATACTCTCAAATGCCTAAATTTTAGAAAAATATAAAAAAAATAATCAATTTTTTCAAATTTCCAGACTAGAATACCCCTTTAAGTCAAAATGTCAAATATATACAACTCTTTTGTGCACGAAAAGTAATAAACTGAAGTTTTATTTACTCAACCTTATCATAATTGTACAAGTTTTTTAAAAATAAAACCTGTGTGTAAGTCCTTTATCCTGTCGCAATTCTCACAGGCCTTTATTTTTTCAAGTTTCAAAGCTTAACTCAAATAGTTGTTTACACACCCAGCTTACATCTTTTTGATATAATGTGTATTATGTTGTCATTGTAATTATCGAAAAAAAAATATTTAAAAAAAACTGTGCGTTACGTCATTTTGCCTTTTTACATTCGATATGTTCTATATATAAAACGTTTCTAGATATAAAACATTCATTTTTATGTCGATAATTATACTATAAATATATATTTTTACATGTCAATACGATGCATTGTTATAATATTACGCCGTTATAATAGTATTATCGAATGATAATTATTATTTAATACAACCAAAAAAACAAATGTTTGCATAAATATGTATTTCTTTTTTTGTTGGAGACAGTCTTAAGTAAATATGTTCAAGTATGAACAACACTTGTAAGATGTTATAATAGATGACGACAGTACTTCAGTATAGTCAGTTCGGTATTCAGTTAATGTTTGAATAAAAAGGAGTAGACTATTTTTTCGTATACTTCTTATTGACAAAATTGTTTGCATATTTAAGAATCTTTCAATTATTATTTGGATATTTAACCTGTATTTTTTTAGCAGAATAAACACAATACAACGAAGCACTGCTTAAAGTCAAATCGAAGTAAATTTGTTTCTGTGTCTATAAATTTATTTTTAATATTACATTTTTTTATATCCATTCCTTAATTCAAAAAACTAAAATAAACTTCATCATAATCTGAAAAAAATAACCAGTAAAAATATCAATGTAAAATTATTGATAGAGTTTATTTGCACAACTCAATATCTTAATGCTTGTAGCATTATTGTAAAAACACATTCTTTAAAAATGTAGCTTTATTTTTTTTAATCGTAAAATATTTAAAATAAAAAATATAGTTCTACGAGAATACTCAAATATTATCTATGGCTTTCGAGATGACTTACAATTTTCAGGACTATATTTTAACCAGATTTTTTTCAATTAATTTAACTTATAAATATAGACAAGAATTCATGTATTCGAAAGTGTTGTTTTGATATTATCCAACAGAATTTCTCCCAAGCCTGCTCACGCTTAATAGCTTTATTACCGAAGAGAAATATACCAAGGCACATATTTCCTCAACTGATTCAATGCCAAAACTAGAATTATGTCATTCTTGAAAATATCAAATTTATTAAAAATCTTGGACTTAATATTTATATTTTTTATAATTATACCTAAACCAGAAAGAGTTTTAACAACGTTACAATTTATTACTTTGGATGTTAACATGTTACTTCGCGCGGACGTGCGTGAGTTCATTCAAATGCTGTTCTATTATGTTTTAAATAAGATTTTTTGGATCTTACACGGCTGAATTTCCAGCCAATTTTCATTTTTTCCTGCTATAATACCTAACGTCACTAATCTTGCAAATCATCTCTTATTTTTTAAACTCTATACAGTGTTTCTTTTAAATCGTCATAAAAGACTACTTAAGTGTTTGGCTATCAAACGAACGTGGGTATTTTTTTATTTTAGAGTCATGATAAGATAACAAAATAAATATTTTGATGTTGCTTGCTAGCAGATAGTTCGTTAAAAAGTATTTTCATTCAAAATTTTAAGGTCGTCTGGTAAATAAATTGTTTAAATATGGTTTTTATCAATAAACACAATGTATCAAACTTGATACACGTTCTATCAAAAGGATGCAAGCTGCAAATGCCGAATTAGTATATAAATTTAGCTTTTATGTTTTAAAAAGATGACCTTGTAAAAAATTAAAACCAAGAAAAAAGACTGAAATATAGATTTTTCCTAGACAATTTCTTTAATTAATATTAGATTATGTCGATTAAACACCAGTTTAGAAGTCTCCGTGCACAGGATTTATATAATTCATAATTTGCATATGGCCCAAAATCATCAAAAAACGTTTTTGGGCCTTCTGTAAAATTTGACATGTGTGGGTCACGTCCTTTTTCCTTTCTACAGTCTATATATATATATATTATTCATTGTTTCGTCAACTGCCTCATTTGTTTATTTTAAATCATTCCGTGTCGCTTAAACATTATCTATAGTAATCCATTATAGTTATAATGATATTTATTTTCCGTCATATCTTTGGTATTACAAAAGTGCACTTAGGCATATACGCACTTACAACTATCCATCACTGTCTGTCTTCCTTTCCTCAGGGGTATTAAACTGAGGTATATTTTGACGTTTGTATGCAGGGACTCTCATTGTCAACGTTATATGGGGCGCAAGTAGAATGAGTCCTATTGTGACCCAAGTCTTTACACGTATATGAGTAGCTGATGGGTGGGTCGATAATCTGGCTGCTTTAGATACAAGGAAGATACATGTATGAAACGTATACAAATTTGTACATTTACTTATAAGATATTTGCTTCAAAATTTATAAAGATTAAAGAACTTTTTTTTTTTCATGTCTATTCCCAAAGTATAACATTTGAACACGTGATAGAATGTTTCAAAAATATTGTTTTATTAACTGGCAACAAATTAGTCAGTTTTTCGCATATATTTTATTATTTCTTTGAATATATAAATATTTTCACTTTTTTCTTAAGCCACGTCCGTTTGCAATGTGGGTCATACGACCTTCTAATAGATACCTCCATATATCGACAGAAATCATTCTACCAGAACTGCATGTCGCTTAATTGCTGAACCTCACTTTTTAAAATAAAATAGGAATATAAAACGATAGGACTAGGATTGCACTTATGGTTATGTATTTGCTCTTGTTACTCTCGTTATTTTAGAATTAAGCAAGTAGAATAAAAAGAGAGAGTAGGTTTAAAAGGAATGGCGCAGCGGTTATCATTGTTGGCTTCCGTGTCGCCCCGTGGAGCCCCAGTACGAAGAGAGCTTTTTTTTGATTGATTTACCGATTTCCGTTCGAAGGCATGGGTGTTTTTGATGCCTCAAAATTCCTTCCCAATTTTCCGATCCTTCAATAACTGGGTGTAGCGAGATCGATTAGTTCACCACTACTTCTGTCCTAGTCTCATCTTACTATCCCTACTACTCTCTTTGCAAAAGAAAGATTGAGCGACTGAGTAACGAACAATTTTCGTAGAAAAACTTTTTTTGACATACTTTCATTAGGAAGCCATGTCCTCCACATTGGGAGAGAATGGAGAAAAAAAGGAAGGTTCAAAAGTACAGATCTACGACAGGAATCTTAAATGAATCGTTAGTTGTATTTTGCAGTTAGTGTTTTCTTCCAGAAACAAAAAATATTACTGAACATAATAATAATCAAAGAAAAACTGACTTATTTTAATATAATCGATCTATCTTTGAAATCTTTGTCCATCAGAAAATCTGAATACGACAGGTTTATTTAATTGTACAAAATAATTGAATATCACATCCAAAATACATAATTTATCACTTTTAGGGTGTTCACTGTCAATACTTGGTGGAAAGGCATTATATTAATAAAAACAATAATCCTTTGTACTTCATTCCACTTTATTTAATATGTCAGGACCGGTTTCGCTCATTGAGAGCATTGTCAACTGATGACAATCAGTTGACAATGCTCGCAATGAGCGAAACCGGTCCTGACATATTAAATTTGCTTGATCTTATTTCTTTTTTTCACGTTCTTACGATTTTTTAACACGCCATTGTTTTTTTTAATGTTTTCGACTATAATGTAAAATTTCGACAGTCGGCAGTAAGATTGCAATCAAATAAATCTTCTTACAACCAGATTCGTATTATTTTAGTAACTATGGACGCTTCCAATGTATAGCGTTTTAACAGAAATTGATCAACGAGAACTTTTTAATGTTCAACTATTCAACTATTAGTTCATAGTTTAATAGTGCAATACTATTTTTATACTCAATTATTTTTTAAATTCTGTTGCCATTAAGAAAAATGTATAACTATTTTAATATATTCAGTGTGCAAATCACTTGCTATATACCAGATGTAGAAAAACGCGGCTCCGGGTACGACATGCGGCCCTTCATTGGGATATGTTCGGCTATTACTATCTTTTGATTTCAATAGTTTTATAACAGGTAAAATTTTTGTAGAAATGTTATTCAATTTGAATATGTGTTTTTAATATTACACAGTGCATGATTTAAAGAAAGGTCCCGTGAAATTCAAAAATATAAGCAGTAAATTCTTTTTTTTTTTGATCGTATTGCGTTATAGAAGGTGGCTGTAAAACGGCAGCCACATGCACATAGCGGATGATAGTGGGATAATCAACAACCAGGTTGTATTTAATATTATTAAAGAACGTGACTATGTTGTGTCTCTTTCTCTAAATAAAAATCCAGAATTTGGCTCTCGTTGACCTCACGTGTGCCCATCCTTGATAAATACCTTAAATAATATCGTAGTATTCACCAAAGACGCTTCTGTTGTGTTGGTGTGTAAAATTCTCTAAAAATACAAACCGAAAAGAAAATATTTAAAGTAGTAGTGTTTTCATTTCGTTATTATAACTCATTAGTGTCAATCAAAACTTCAAATAACCATAGTCAATTATCCTAATGAAACATTAATGTTATTAAATTAGTAGTTTCACTTCGGGTATGATGTGAACTGAATAAATAATTCCAATTAAGTAAAAAACACATTTACCACCCAAGTTGTAGATGAATTAAAATGTTACGTTTTCATTGTACACCTTTAAGTTTAATTAATAACAATTTGCCACATGCTTTGTTAAATTCAAACTATGCCCTCTATAAATTTTAAGCTTTATTAAAAAAATGTTGAATGTTATTTAATAGAGCGGCTGAATGTTAATAACTATTTGTTTCAATAACGGCTGATAAATATTAAACTCGACTATAACAAAATTTATTGAAAAGGCAAATAAAAGTGATTTAATTGTATGTTAATAATTAGCTGCCACGGCTTATGTGAATATTGTTTATAATTATTAAAATGTATTTTTACTATTTAATTTTTGATTGCTCTTCGATGTTCTGATTTTTTATAAAATTGTCTTATTTGTATTAAAATAGTATTTATTCAATCACACAGCACTTACATTTTAAAACACAACATAACCGATAGCATTTCATTGTTATATTAATATCGATGATTCCGTAATGAAGTGGTTGACGTTGTTTGTTTCAATTGAAGTGTTCTCGTGGTTTGACCTTAACCCAAAGATTTCTATGCAAGTCATGGATGTATATGATGCACAAATTCTCTTCCACCGGTCCCATCTTAAAAAAGGGACGTAACGAGATAAATTAACTAACCAATAGTTCTCCCCTAGCTCTGTCCTTCTATCTTACACTTCTTTAGAAAAAAGACGTTATGCAACTGAACAACAAGCAGTTCATTGCAAGATTTTTTTTATTTCCTAAGCCTATCGTTACAATCAATATAAAATATTTAAACAATATTTGGCATTATATAATATAGTAAGTCACGGCACCGAATATTCTTTAATTATTTAATTTCTTGGAATAAACTTGACAAACGACATCACAAATAGGGTATTTCGAGATTGACTAATTTTCAATTTGGATTTGGATTTGCTAAAAATTTTTCAATCCCGAAATCCCGGGATCGTGACCATACCAATACCGGGATTTTGGGATACAAAATTGGATGGGATCCCGAGATTAGAGAGCCTAATCACAAACACACAATATTTAAAATACAAAATAGCTCGAACAATACGCATTCACCATTGAAGACTCAAATAAATAAATTTAAAGTCCACTCTGATATTAGTAATCAACAATGAGAATTTAATTTTGATTCTAGGAAAATTGTTTCTATGTCATCAGTTATTTTATTTACACTAGTATTTATCTTTAAGCCTTCTGATATTTGTTAAAGGCATTCTTCATAATTTATTTTGTTCATTGATAGAAGTCTTCAACCTAAGTGTTAAACTAACAGTAACTATACCGAACCCGAAGTCGAATGGCAAATGTCGTTACGGTGCTCAAACGCTCGAATCCCAGTAGGAACATTTTTTTAGCAATGTTTTCAATCGCATGAGGTTCATATTAGGGTATCCAATCCCGGAGCCTTTTTCCAATCTCGGGATTTCGGGGTTGATTAATTTTCAATCCCGGGATTGGGATTTGCTCACCGAGGAATTTGAAATCTTCGATTTGGTATACTTTTTCCCAGATTGTCACAGAACCTCGTTTTTTTTTTTTTAGCTCACCGAGGAATCTAAAATTCTCGGTGATTTCTAATTCGGTGCTAATTTCGTGCCAATTTTCGGGATTTGCTCAAAATTTCTCAATCCCAAAATCCCGGGATCGCAGCCGTGTTGATATCTCTGATGTATTAAAAATACCTACCTTTTCTAAAACAGAACGTAGGTCTAACGCTAACCAATAGTCTTGCTGTAATTCCATCCGTTTATCTTTACTTCCTTCGTAAGATACAGGCTGAGCTAGTAAGTTAAATTAAATTTTGAGATCAACTCCATCAGAAGTTCATATGCTTCATTTTAATAGCGGACATAATATAAAGGGTAACAACATTTTTCTAACCATGTTCACTCCTTAATGTGGGAGCTATGGACTAGTTATATAGCATTTCAATAGACTTTGTTTTAAGATAACTGTTTGTAATTCAGTAACTCATCCTCTCTTTGTTTGACTAAATTAGAACAGAAAAATGATGCTCGTACTTATTCATGTTGACTTGCAGCATCTCGGTGAGATAGAATGTAAACAGATATCCATGTCTTGGAACAAAAGTCCGTTATTAAAAAAAGTAGTGTATGATTTTCTTTTGTAATAGTATTTGAACCCATGTTCACTGCAAGTCAAAAGAATAAAAGTTACCGAGAGCGTTACTAAGTAACAAATATTAACACAAACCTTTAGTTTATAACGTAATGTCTTATTTTTAAGCAATATGGTATTTTACACAGAAACTTTAAGCTCGAACTAGACTATCTAAAACAAATTGTTTTTAATCAGCTCAAAGTGGTCAGTCATCGTTCAAATCCAGTATTCTTTAGAAAACACTTTTGATAGACGCCTGTACACGTGAAAGTTTCGTTATTCCTTTATCCTGTTTGTTTGTTTATTTACAAGAAACATCCCCTTAAGAAGATTATTTGCCAAATGACCGGGAAATATTGGTGTATTTATGTAAATAGGGGAGAAGCAGATGCTCGTCCTTGACCTAAATAACATAGTGAGACTTTGCCTAGGTTAAATATATCATATACACACATTATATACACGCATTACATTTTATAACTATTATAAAATGTAAGTGGATATAAACCATTGGCTAGTATAACTTAATTAAAATTGAATATAAAAATAGTAGAACTTTGAATCTTATGGCGCGTTAACGTTAAAGTTTTTCGATTCTCCTTCATTGCTGTTGGTATTGTTTATTGCACTATTTTTTATAGTTGCTGCCAGAAAGGCGTGATCGCTTTAAATGTGAGCAATCCACAGTGAAACTAGTTCAAGTTGATACTATATTTATATTATATTATATATACTCACCCATTTACTATACTCATTTTTACACGTACATCTACACTCATACAATACCTAAAGGAGTTAACTGATGAGAGTCATTTTCATGATGGTAGAGGTCGCTTTTGGAGTAATTTAGAATAAGATATTGACTAATGTTAAAATGTATAAAAGATAAATTAATCCTTAGTCTTAAACCTTATTATAACTGAACAATTTAAAAGTTACCGTAGAAACAATCAAAAAATATCTTTTGAAACTTACTCATCTCTTCTTGGAATTTACAAATGGACCCATTAGAGGTGAAGTGAGCCTAGTGGTATTTTAAGAAAAACGGTACATGCATTGTAATATTTTACTCGTCTTAAAGTATCGCAAAAGTAAGTAACCTCAGTTAATACACATTGCAATAATGTTATTTATGAAAAATAAAAATATGCAATCGACCAAAATGCAAAATAAGAACGTGATTTTACTGAAAAATAAACAAAAAAGGTTTTACCATTTTACTAGTTGGCTCTTTTCACCTTTAAAGGTTCCAAACAACGCGAAAACAAAATTCTACTGCACTTTTTCCAGTTTTTTGATTAAGATGTTTTAAATTATAATTTTATATAAAGTTTATATCGACAACACAAAAAATATATGAGATGAAGTGCGAAACGATTAAACTATGCCAGTTATTAATTACAAAGTTTTTGAAATAATAACATGCTTTTTTCTGATGAAAAATTTGTGAACTATTTTTTTTAACATTTGTCTTCTCGAATATCGTGACGTTGATATTAAATTACTGTTTTAATAAAACCGGTGTTAGCCGCTCAAACTTTTATCAAATTTCACACACAAATCGCTTACATTTTCAATTGTTACACTGTTGTAAAAAGTGTAATAATCACAAATTTCGAAAGTGAAAATGTGTTATCATTGTGACACTTTTATCCGTTTGGTTCTGCGTTACTACAACAGAGATCAGCGTGTGATTTTGACCAACCCTTCGGTTATATGGCGGTTGAAGCCATAACGAATTCCATATCTGCCCTAATTTGTTATGGAAGTTCGCATATTAATTAAATCTGTTTTGTTTTATGTTTTTAATTAATGTTTGGGGGCGGCATTTGTTGAGTACGGATCACCCAAAAGAACCGTAGTTTGTTTTTATCCTTTCTTACTCTAAGTGTATTTTCATTATTTTTTTAGAGAATTTTCAAAAACATAATTATCATTTTTCTTTATAACATATTCTTTATTTTGATTATTTCACACTGAAACGACTGATTTTGTGAACACACAAAACACTCGACCAATATAAAAATACGTTTTTGTATTTGACTACTTCACGTGAATATTATTTATTTACGTTTGTTTAATTAATTTTAAAGCACTTTTTTACCATAATATAATTGATGATTTTACACTTAAAACGATTTAAGCATTTATTTCACAACTTCATACTATTTATCACATTCAGACTAAAAACATACTTTTATTAATTAAATTGACATATTCATTTACTGGAAAACACGTATAGACATTCACAAGGTTTTAAAAATATATATTTTTAATAAATTATAGTGTCGCTGAAAACAAAAAGTATTCTAGTAAGTATATCATCCATACGAAATGATAACACTATGTTATCATCAAATCTTGACAAATGGGAATCAATTGAAATAAACATGAAACCATTTTTACAATAGAATTCGATTCATCAAATTTACGTATTATACATATAAGCATCAACGAATAATTTACTAAATTATGGTTTTTTAATTTAAGTGTCTTCTACGAAAAGCATTTACAAATAAACGGTTACCATTGACTCTTTTATGATTGTTTTTAATCAAAGTATGTATACCTTTAGTGTTTTCATTTCTTTTAAATTTGAACGTCGTAAAACATATTTGTCCACATCACGGAAAATATATAATTCACATACCGATGCCTTAATGCCATTGTACTGCAATGACGATTCAAAATTCTCTCAAGGAACACGATACATTTGATTCTTGTCTTTTGTTGAATATTGAATTGTGATCATGTAAATTCTATTCGTAGGCATCGATATATGTCGTTTTTATATATAATATGTTTACCATTGTTATAATGTTACTTGTAAAAAGTTTTTTTTTAAGTAAATACGAAGGCATAGAAAAAATACAAGAGTATTATGAGGTTATTTACCATATCCATCATGGAGTACACAAAATTTCAATGTAAAATATCTGTGGTAATCATCTAATGGACATAAAAATAATGGTTGGCTGAAAAAACGTTGGTGTATCTACTCTAAGTTTTCAGCTTACGATGAGGGATGATGGTTAAGAATAAAAGTAACGTAGTCATACTTTAAGCCGATTAAAAATCTATTAATAAAATAAAAAATCAATGAATAAAAAATCCATTTATGAGATTGAACCGTTGACCTTCCTTTCGAGTAAGACTGAATTTCAAGAGCGTTTACAACTTGGTTTTAGGATTAGTCAAAAAATGAATAAAATAAATTATATGGACCAAATACCATACATAATCAAATATATTATTGAATTCAAATTGGTGGATTTTAAAAAAATTCTCGTCAAAATTCTTCTTAGCATTTAACGCATACATATGTCCAGCGGGTTTGTATTTACCAAAATAACCCTGGGTGAACTAAATTTATAGCTTGGAGGGAAAGCGTCGTCTGACCAAAAAGGCTCATCAAATCTGACCTCTCAACATAAATATCAGAGAAAATCGATTGGAAATACTTAGAACTTATACCTAAAAGATATTATTACGGATTGCTTTTAGTTATATTTAATACAAACATACTGCCAACTATCACATTAAAAGTCTATATGTTATCAAATATCTCTTCAAGAGTATTGAAATTGCCATTAGGCCTGATTTTATAAAACAATTAGAACGTAATTTGTATTTGAATGGTATGATTTCATCACGAGCTAAAACCATTTTTAATATAAAGCATATAATATACAAACGGTAAAGGGTAAAGTAAAAAATAATTTATTTACGAAACCTTCTCTTTTATCATTTTCACGTACATTTTAAGCCTACTGTCGTGTGATACAATACTTGATTATTTATTTTAATGCATAATTTAATCCCTGTTTTTATTTCCAAGAACCATTTAGACATTTATTTTCTAGTAGATTTTTAAAATATAAATTAATTCCAATCACAATACTTTACTCAATAATAAACGATGAAATTTTGTTACAGTACTTCTTCATTTTAATTATCAAATGATTTATTTTAATTACCAATAAATCAAGAAATCTACAAACCATCCCCATCGTTATGTTGCTGAATAAAACTATGATAATAGAATATGAATTTATATTAAAGTATATTTTTAGAACACATTATTAAGTGAACTTTTTTTTTTTAATATTCTATATCCATGTAGATATTCTGTGAATTTAATTATATAGTCCAGGGGTGGGGAACCTTTTCTTCTCTAAGGGCCGCATTCATTTTTCTGATTTGAAATAAGGCCGTAGTAAACATTGACTAGGGAATCTTTGGCCAGAATTTACGAATTTACTTCTCAGCTTCTCAGGAATTGACGAGTTTACATAAATTTACAGAATTACAGAATTGGCCAGAAGGCCGCACCAGGGTAGCCAAAAGGCCGCATGCAGCCTTAAGGCCGCAGGTTCCCCACGCCTTATCTAGTCCAACTGATAAAATAATAGATAAATTAATAAGAAAATGATTGTAGTAAAAATATTATATAGTTAAAAACATTTATATAAAAACATTATTCATTGTAGATAAAAACAGATTCAAATGAGAAAAAAACTTATTTCATCATTTTAAAATGTAAGCAAAATCGAAAAGAGACAATCAACACGTTAAAGTCAATGAAGCAAAGGAAGAAACTAACTAATTGGCTGCACACTATTTTCAATACTTGATTTTATTATGCGGGTGTCATTTAACCAAAAAATGATAAGCAAAAATCAATTTTACATTATATTCATTTACTGGAAAAAACAGTTTTGTGTAATGTGATGTAATAAGTTGCTGGAAAAAATTTTAGTTTTCTTATTTTTAGGTTTTTATAATATAAACAAGCGTCCAATACATCACAGAAAATAATAAATTGCTTACAATATTGATGTTAATGTAGTCAAGTTTGTGTATTGAAAATTTTGCTCGGTGTGTTTGTTCGTTCTGTTATTTTATTATTCCCCGACAACATCAAAGAAAATTTGTGATGTGGAAACCAAAATATTTTGATTTTTTAGCATGCTTAATCGAGTATGGATGCCGTTTAGGAGAACCATATTTATATATTTTCTGGATGATTTTTGTTTTCAATCATTACATACCGAAGATATTTTACATTTATCTGCTGTTTTTTTTAAAAGTATTGAAACATCTTCTACTATTGACAGACATTTGTTTTTATTTTCTATTGTACAAATAAAAGATACTTTAAAAATACAATTCTCTCTCACAGCAAAAAACCTTAAATAAAACATTTTTGGTATTGTAAAATAAAATTATGAAATGCCATTTTTTTAAATCTGTATAAGTAGGTATATTCTTAAAAACAAAATTCCGGTTTAAACAAAAAAAAGTTTCAACTCTTATACTATTTACAGAATTCATAAGTCTATATGGAGATTACAAATCCAGTGCAATTCATTGTTTATCTTAAACTTTATCAAATGAATTTTCTTTATTTATCATTTCAATACAATACAATAAAAATGGGTCAATAAGAGAATAAAAGAACAATGAAACTTTCAAAATATTCTATTTTAAATAAAATTTATTGCATTATCAAAACATATTATGATATCGAGACGTATGAGAAAATGCACTTAATCTGGATAAATGGAATATGGAGGATCATGGCTCTTGTTTACATTTAGGAAAGCTAAATATTTTTAGAATCGGAGGTGTATCATCATCATTTGTTAGAATTTACTTTTATACAAGTAAGCATAGAAAGGTTTTTCACTTGCGATATCTATAGGATCGAATCCCAGTATGGACATTTTACTCAATTAGTGCAACAGTAAATGTATAGATTTGTTTGTGTTCAAAGACATTTGTGATGTTGTGTTTAGGGTATCCAATCCCGAGATCTCATTCAATTCTGTGATTCCGAAATCTCGTGATGGCGACATACTAACCCTGGGATTAAGCAAATTTGAGAAACGTGGTCGATAGCTAAAAAAATTTTTAAAAAAATATCCCAAATTTATTTTTATTTTGGCAATTCCGTAAATCCTGAGAAGAGCTAAAAATAGGGTCTCGCGCTGTGCGTTTGGGGAAATCCGTAAGTTCCTAGGATTTTTAATTCAAAAATTTTAGGAAGAACTAAAAAAAAAGGTCTTGCGCTGGTAGTTTTGGTAAATCCGCAAATTTCTAGGTTTTTGAAATCGACATGAAAAAATCCCAGGATTTCAAAATCGCCGACCAAAAATTTTATCAATCCCGAATCCAAATTTATACACGATTTTATGTTGAATGTTCAATCTCGAAGTCCTGGGATCACAAAAAGAGTCCGGAATTGGATACATTGTTCTATCTATACTTCCTTCAACAAAGAGAGACTGAACCACTGAATTATAAAAATTAGTAGAATCATAGTACAACTTCTGTTTAATTGATAAAATATATGTAAGTCCAATAGTTACGCATTGGGAAAAGACAAGGTAGAAAACCATATTTGATGTTTTCAAAAATATTTTTCACAATGTCAAAAAAATATTTTATAACGTCATATTTTACATATTTAATGTTGAACGAATACACTTTCTTTTTTTATTTAATACGGCGTTTTTGTACGATCCATATTTTCGATATTATATTCACCCTACCATATAATCAAAATATTCAATCAAAGTCAACTTTGGTCATAAACTCAATCAATCATCAGACTTCGTTTTTTGTGTCATTTTTTAAGTGTATCATATAAGGAAATGTAACGGAATAAAAAGAAAAAAGCTATGACATGTTCGAAAAAATCAAAAGGTTTTCATAAATGGCGTGGTAGGAAGCATATTAACAATTTACCAGTAAAGATATCTTTTTCAAAATGCCACTTATTGGTAGTTGCATTAATAAAAAGTTAACTAGGAATGTTTCTTATGAAATTAAATAAATATACCCATAATAGTAATCAATTATGAATAGTAAATAAAAATCTTTTTCGATTTGCAATACAATACTAAGTTATCTCTTGCAAACCATGTTGTAAAATGGGATCCTTATTTTATCCAATCATTTTTTATTGTTAAAATAAGTTTAAAGTAGTATTCTGTTGGGCAGAAAAATAACAACAAAAAATAAAATTGACATTCAAACCGAAAAAAATATACACCTTGATTGTCTAATATGAAAATGTGTTTGGAAATGGTATGTATTATAAGTGCATTTTTTGTGTTAACTGTTTGTGTAAAAAGATTATTTTAATTAAGAAACCAAATTTATCTAAAATATCATTAAAATTAGTTATTTTTCCAGGGTTGGAATCTTCTTCTCTTGCTTTATCGTATTTTATCGGTTCTATTTTCTAAATCCAGATATCTGCGATTTTTTTATTGTTTTTTTATACCATTGATTACAATTGGAGCTTTACTTTAAAAAACTGCATGTTTATTGAATGATTGAATAATTGCATCAACCCAAAAAAATATTTTGATAAAAAAGATCACCAATCATTTATTAGCATCTTTAAAATAAAAACTTAATTAAAAAAATAATACTACAATGTACCTACATCAAATCCTTGTGTAAAATTATTTTATTTTCTATTTTTTGTTATTTTTAATCATGAAAATAGACATATTAAATTAATAACCTTCAAAACTCTCAATATAAGAAAAGAACCCAATGGTTTTTCATTTTTAAATCAATACTAATCAAGTCTAATCACTGTTTTCTAGTATTGTATTAAAATAAATGTCAAACGTTAATGGTGTCGTTGTTTTCAAAGTTGAAAAATAATGAAAACTCATAAGTGTAGACAGTAAAAAGTTTCAAACATAATATGACTGTGATTTTTTTCCTTCGAAATAGCTGCAAATACTTGTACAAAGTCGCCCCAAGCGAACATTACAAGATGAAAGTTTTCCTTAGACAAACAGAACCTCTTTTGTATGATAAAGTGGGAAGATATCGTGTGCCTTATCTTAGAGGGAGGCACTTTTTGTTTTGTACACAGCTGTTATGTGCAAGGCAGCGTCGCATCGATTCTACTACTTCACTATATCTACACACATACATTCACACAATATGTACACGTTAAGGGCAGCATGACGTAAATAACTAGCACTCCCCACTCAAATACATATTTTATCTTTTTAAGGGAAAAAATTCAGCAAACGATTAAAAATGTAAGTAAAAGAAATAATTGCCATTTGAAGAAAACTCATACCTTATTTATTTTTATTTATTTTAGTTTATAAAATATATATACATTTTTTTTAAACTATGTCCGCTCCCAATATGGAGCATATGGACTCCCAATGGAGTTTATCTCAACAGAACTGTTTCTACGAGAACTGCTTGTTACTCAGTTGCTCAACCTCTTTTTTTCCAAAGAGAGTAGGAATAGAAGGATAGGGCTAGGAGAGGATTAGTGGTAAGCTAATCGCTCTCGATACGCCCCGTTCATAGGATAGGATGGGTGAGAGGGGGGAATTCAAGACATCACATACATCCATGCCATTGAACAGAAATTCATAAATCGACTGAAAAATCAATTTATAAAACTGTCTGTACCGGAATTTGAACCCGGGCCCTCTGTAGCCGAAGCCAACAACGTTGACCACTCGACCACACAGGTGGCAATATATATTAAGCATAAAAGATTTTTTTCGTATCATTTAAGATAAAATCTAATATAATAAAACTGAAAAGCCTTAGATAAACTATAGGAGAATTGATATTAAGACCATATGTACATTCTCAAATATAATTGTTGTATATTTACCAAGCCTGGAATCCAATTGGAATTCTTCTGACGTCACCGTACTCAGCCAATGAACCAAGATTTACAAAATAATTGTGCTGAAAGAGAAAAACTAGTTAACATTTATTTTGAAAAATTCATAGTGATGGAGGTAACTTTCTAGTATTATAAAGGTATATACCTACTTTAGTTATAATTTTTCGAATAAAGGTATTTTTTTCGATAAAACAATACCATACCTTACCAATATCGGTAAAAAACTTAACAGGTGATTAAAATTCTCTATTCCTTCTCAAAATGGGTTAGAAAGGTTCGTGGTAAAGAAAGTGATTCATATGTTTTCAAAGAAAATTTATAAATCGTTTTAAACTTTTGATGTATTTTTTTTCAAACACATGTTTACCAAACAAAGTTAGATTAAATAATAAGAAAATTCTCGCTGAAAGCTACAAAAATGCCAACATCAAATATCTATAATAAATTGAATAAAAATAAAATATCTTTGTTTTGTGGAAATGAAACGGGAGTATTTTAATTTTTTTTTTCTTATTTAATAATTCAAATTTTTCCAGTAATATTTTTCATTCTGACGACAATGATCTAAGAACGTATTAAGTAAGGTATTATAGCATAGCAAAATATATGCAGTACTCTAGGGAAAATGTTTGATTGATAATGACGGCTTACGCGCCGCCGTTTCACGTCAACGAGTGGCGCCTCTCCCACCAGTAGCATTCTACGGCGTAGCTTCGTAGCGTCGTAGAACATTGGTCATAGACCGAAAGTACTCTGATACAATCAAATCAAATAAAGCATTAGCGTTTAAATAATAATAGGCGTATAGATATACTGATACATTGTATTTAAAATCATATGACATATCGATAGCTGCAGAAAACTATATTAATATATATATATATAACTGGATACATCACCAAACTCTTCAATGAAATTTATGATGAAAATTTTCTAGTAGTCTTATAATCAATAATGATGAAGTAAGAAAAACATCATTGTATTATATAGTTGGATCATGAATGTAGTTTACAATAAAATATATCAACTAAAAACCGTCTAGTAAAAAAAAACAAAATGTCTAAGTGTAATCGTTGACATTTGGATTGTGAAAAAAACAGATTAAACTGATAAATCTAGTTTCTATGAAAAGTCATCAACTCTTGTTTCGTTATTGTTTCTGAGATATTAAACTTATAAATATAATGGTGAAATGATAATCTTTTTAACTTAAAAAAAATACTTTAATAAAATTATTTAGCCCATTTTCATTTAACTTTTTTTTTCATTAAACAAAACTATAGAGTGTAATGCAAGATTTTGCAGTTTTTCTTGTATAATATGTATAACTTTGTCTTTGCGTAATGATAAAACATTATGCTCAAATTATTACATTTCGTTCTACCTCGATTAGTCTCTACGTATCATTCTAAGAAACAAACACAAATAGTTATTTAAATAATTTTCTTAAAAAATGATTAATCGATTGAAATAGCACCAATTTATTTTATACATTTTGCTATAAATGTAATCCTCTGATAACAGAAATCTACTACAATTGTAATATATTAAACGACTGGATGAAAATATTTTTTAGATAGTAGTTGTTGTATTTTTGGTGGCCATTTTAATATTAAATAGTGTACACAAATTAATAAGAACCGCTTGTTATATTATTTCAAAAGTAACTAGAATAATCCTTACTAAAAAATCTCGGAAACCATCAAGTTAGAACAAAAACTTACTTAGTATCACTCGGGCCAATAACACTCATCTAAGGAATGATTTTATAAAAAAATATTGATCGATTACTTGAATACAATGAACTTAAACATTTGGTATTTGATCATTCAATAAAATAGTGTTTAAAGTGGTACAAATTCATGAAGTATAGAAACATTAATCACATCAATGTTTCAATTCTACTGAAAAAAATGTATTTTATGGGAATCAGAATTTTCATTAATTTCGATTGTTTTGTTTGCTGAACACTTTAACTGGTTTTCCATCCCTTAGAGTGGGTTCTAAGGGTATAGACACTTAGCTTTACTAAGATTGATTCGCGGGGGTAATTAATTGGAGTGGACGCGATGAAACATTTCTGTAATATTTTTTCGTCATACTCACTTCGATTGACGGATTCAATCTACAAGATGAAACAATAATCTTCAATTAATATTTATCGAAGCTGAAAATTTCAATCGCTTTGTAAAACAGAAGTGATTTTTTACAAAAGAAGTAAAATAAAGAAATCGTTACTTTTGTTTTATCGTCAACATCAATTTTCATAATTAAACCCTTTAAGGTAAGACAACTGTATAGTTTCCGCATATTTATTAACTTTTCTTATTTAGTATAAAATAAGTAAGAATGTGTTTTTTGATTAATCAAAAGTATCATTAAACGTCTTGGATTTAAATATCACTTTGAGATACTAACTCACTCACTATTGATTTGATAATAAAAGGGCATTTCCATTTATTTAATATTTAATAATTTCAGCAAAGCAATTTTAACGACTAAAATTTTATTATGAATTGATAGAATTATTATCAATTCAAATTAAAAATTAAAAATTACAAAATATAAATTTATACACGAATGATGTTTTATGACATGTTGCCGAAATAAGTTTCGATTATGTTATTGTTGTCTACTGTATTCGGACATAATATTCATTGCTGGATGTTTAAAAAAAATACAAAAAAAACGTGTCTGTCCCTGGAGGGTTTCAATCCCATCTGTTGTGCGGCTCAGCATTAATTGCTTTAAAACCTGGACATTTACTTTATTATACGAAGGGCAATAAAAATTTACGAGATTTTATTTGAGTTATATTTTTCGCTTGAATTAATTGGCATATATTGATTTGTCACCAATTGAAGACAACAGTGCGTGGAAAAACGATACGATGTAAAATTTTGAACGCTACATAACAACGGTATCTAAATTAAATTAATGAAATCTGAGTGACTGCATTTATAAGGTTAAGTTTATCAAATAGAAAGACAAGAAATTGCTAAGAATGAAGTAGTCAACAATTAGATACGTATAATAGACTCAATTCAATCATCTGTTTTATTTTTATGTTTCACAACTATTTTTAAACCTATGTCCGCTCCCAATGTTGAACATATGAATTTCTAATAGAGGTTTATCCACAACAAAAAAGTAAAAGAAAAATAAACCACTATTTTTTCAAAGAAAGTAGAGATAGACAGATTAAGGCTAAGACATGACTCGTGTTTAACACATCGCTGTCACTACGCCCTACTATTTTAGTATTGAAAGAGTATGATGGAGTTTTTAGTCATTACCAACACCCGTGCCTTCAAACAGCTATCAATAAATCGGATAAAAATGCTGTGCGTACTGGGATTCGAGCCCGTGAGATCCGTCACGAAAGCCAACGATGTTGACCGCTTCACCACGCACATCCATATAAAAACAATAGAAACAAATAAAAACAGTTTTTTTTGTGCCAAAAAAATAAAACATTTTTGTACTAATTCCACATTATCCAATTATTAATGTGAAAATAAATAGAACAAAAGTGATTTATAAAAATTTGACAGTGAAGATTTTAAAAGCTCTTATGCCAAATATTTCGTTTTCTCAATACCAATCATGAGCTGAATGCTAAAAAAAACGCACACATATTACTATAATCTATTTAATGGAACTTTAAGCAAAATGCCACAGATGTCAACATGTAGTATAACTTCATGAATGAAATGAAAAACATTTATTTATAGAGAGTTAATAAATTAAGTGACATAAATTTCCAAATCTTTTTTCATGAAAGAAATATATTTTTAATTTTATGCACACATATTTTTGAGTAAATCGTAATTGTTGTAATTCATATTTTGACGCTCACAAATTATATTCACAATTATGTTTGACGAGGATCTTCAAATCTAGTTTTAAGTTCGACAGTCAGATATTTTTAAGCCTACAAGAAGAGAATCGATAACATTCGAATACGATTTGTATTTTTAACAAAGATCATTTTGGTTAGACGACTACGATATGCTTTTTTCAAAAATAGTTTTAAAACTTACTAAATTATACAAGACAACGTTTTCTGGCAATATCTACATGACAGTTGTTCTATCAGTCATGAGATTTTTTCATCAGAATCGAAAAATGATAAAAAAATTATATTTAATTGATTTGTGTGTTTTTCTAATTTCGCTGCGGTGTTAAAAGATTAAAATGGACAAATATTTTTTAATCTATTTATGGATGTGTATTTTTGGACATGAATTGTGATACTTACATTTTGTTCACGACATATAATAAAACATAAAATAACGAAATTGCAAAATGAGTGATAATTTTAACACAAGTTATTTCCTTGTTCCATTGTCATATTCACTCATCTTCGAACAGTAAGGAATAATCGATTAAATAACCAGTTTTTGTATATGCGACCTCTGTTGATGTTCTCTATCACGGTATATATTGAACCACTGGTAGAAGTTATATTACATCGTTTTTTATAATATATTACAAGCTTTTATTTCGGCAAACTTTCTTTGAACTAATAATAAATCTTATAATTAAACACAAATTGCAGACTGGTTATAACCATATAATACGTTTTAGCTCATTTTGCAATTTGGCAAGCCTACTCTGCATCAGAAGGCTGCTATGGAAATAATTTATTATTAATTACCTCAAAATAATAAAGTTCATATCACAGTTGGCATCAATACGTCTATGCTGTTTTCGCCCCGTCTTTTTGCGCCTCAAGATAAAGCCTAATAACCCTAGGGAGGATGAATAACTAAATTACAAATACAATTTGCTCATATTTGGAAGCCCGCTATAATCTTGTGTAGAAAATACTGTAATTAATGAAATTATTTACATTGGCAATATATGACCTATATAAATAATAAATATTTACATGAAACTGAAAAACCTCTTTTATAATATTAAAGTAAGAAAATCTTGATAAAATCTCTCCAATAACGTACATTTAACGTATTTCATAACTTTATCAATAAAAATTTACACGATTCCTATTAAATAAGCTACGAAAAATTATAAAATTCATATATCTAAATTATTACTAGTAGTCTATTTTTTGGATTTAAAATACTCTAGCAATTTTTATGTTATATTTTGATACAATTTATTCTCAATGATGTGCATTTTTTATGCAAAATATCACTACAGGTACATGCCTCGTGCCAAAGTAATTACTATTCTAGGCTTTTTTTCTTTAAATTATCGCATTTTTTATTATTTGGCTTTCCAAACTAGCTTAAATGTCTCAATTCACCACACAGATACAAAATATATGATCAGCTTTTATTTTGCAGAATCAATAATTGTATGTCTTCGATTGTTACGTTTTTCTCAAATATTTATTCTGTCGCGAAATACTAAATCAGTCATAGTAAACAGATTGTTGACATTGTAAATTCATCTATATAAGAGAAATGATGTTTAGTTTTAATCTAAGCAAAAAGTGTGACTTATTGTCAAATAAAAGAGTAACAATATATTACAATCAATGTGGACTTTTTACTTATTTTGATTAATTTAAGCAATAAGCTTAAAAGTAAGTTAATGGTGATTTTTATAAATATAGAACTTGAAATGAAATAAGACACATACATCGTTGTACTGGTCATGGTATTGGCTTCATTTGAAAGTTATTTTTTACCCCATAAGTGTTTTAACATGAGTTCGGTCAAATGGGTGCCATGCCGCAGGTAGCTTAAAAAAAGCGCAATCAGTGTCTGGAAAAAGTATTGCTTATTTGAAAAAAACTTCTAAAATAACAACTTTAAAGTTTTTTTTTGTTCTATTCTATTGAATTTGATTAATTGAATATAGTTGTATATATTTGACTGGATACTTAAGTATGTATATAAAATTAAGAAGGATGCAAAATAAAAAATATTTTGTATTTCATTAAAATCATAGCAGAAGTATATGTATATGTATATTATTTAACATTTTAAAAATATTTATTTTATAGCACGTACAAAATGTGTCAAATGACTTTCAACCCACACGCATAGTGCAATAGAACGTGTATTTTTTATGTAGAAGTAAATAGTTTTTTTTCATTAAAATGGTTCTATTTTTCGTAAAACAGCATACAGATAACAAAAATCTTGAGACAAGTTTGTTTGTTATCTTTCAACAAATTATTTTCATATTACAGTTGAATTTTGTCTTTGAAACATGATTACTAAGCGTTTGAAGTGAGAGTTCATACTGATAACAGTATTTCAGTGTCATACATTATACTCAATAGTCATTCAAGGGTTAGCATCGTTTATCATAGCACTGCCTGCGATCGCCTTTAACATCGTAATCCCATCTGGAAATTTTCCCTACGACATTATAATTAATATTCATTAAGTTTTCTTATTAAAGGGTGCCTACTAGCTGCTTTCTCGATTATATACACAAAGAAAACTAAGCTTCTTGTAAGCTTTCAAATTTGCCGTAGCTAAAATTATTTTTATTGCCTTCAAAACGTACAATTTGAAAATATTTCAGTAAATATGCTTTTAAATAGAAATATCGTTTAATTTTCCAACAAACGCTATTTGTTATAAATAGTGGTTGGAAAAAACAAAGGCTCCTCGTATTAAAACTGTTGATTAAATGAATTTATCAAGTACAATTTCATTGTTGATGTATGTATGTAATTCCTTTTTGACGAGTCTTTATGATGCATACTGAGAGTAGGTGGGATATGAAATAAAGTTGCCGCTTTTTTTATTATATATAAGTTTATTACTTAGGGTTTTTTTTTTGATCTGATATACATTAGAATTAAGTGAAAATAAGCCCAATATTATCATAAATAAGAACAATTATCAAAATTAAACAATACTTTTATAAAACTCAGTAGGCACATTACAATAATATTTACAAATTTCATGTTATTTTAAATTTTAATTGTTAACCAAATACAATTGGAAATAGTTATCATTGCCTAGAATTTGAGCCATATTAAATAAATTATACCTTCAAAAACAAACGTTTATTCATTAAATACATTATTTTCAAGAATTTGTTGCCTTTAAATGTATAAACGCGTTAAGATTCTAAATGATTAAATCGGAGCTTAAAAATATTTTTACAATTACTTTTTTTTAAAATCCATGTCCGCTAACACTACGGAGCATATAGCTTCCTAATGGAGGTATCTTAAAAGATGTTTTTATAGAAAACCGTTTCTTACTCAGTCGCTAAAACTTTCTTTTTTCCAATAAGAGTAGTAGGAACAGGACTATTGATTGACTAATCGCTCTGGCTACGCCCAGTTATTGGAGGATCAAAACGATGGGATGAAATTATTAGGCATCACAAACACTCATGCCTTCGAACAGAAATCGATAAATTGATCTAAAAATACTGTAGGTACTGGGACTTGAACCCGTGATATCCGTCACGGAAGCCAACAACGATAACTGCTGCCCCTTAGAACCCGACAATTACTGACCAATCGATATTCATTTGATGATTTGACATTTTTTTGGTAGGCGTATCTGTCATAATATTTCTGCTGAAAATTTATATTAACCAGTACTATATTTTTAGATGAGCCAAAATGTTTTTAAAGATTTATGTTAGCAGCACGCAAAAGTGTTTGACAAAAGATGAATGAAGCTTTCAATAAAAACTTTAAAAGTCTTCAAAACTTTGGCCCTTTTATTCGAAACTGAAATTTGTTCGCGCAGAACTTCCTTAGCTAACGGAATAGTGGGTCAAATGAAAAGTTTGATCGGGACATAACGCAAATGACGCAAGCTTGTAGATACGCTCTGTAAAGAAATTGCTTTTAGACCTCAATTTACTCACGAAGAAACTATATGAATGAAAATCCTTAAGGGGATATCCGGTGGTTATTATTATCAAACGACAAGAAATAAAGCATAGGTCACATATTAAGATACATTTATCAAATTCAAAAATAAAAAGGTAATTTGCTTAGAATATATTTGTAGTTTTAGATTTTAATAGTTATTTTTTCAGTTTTAAAAGTTTTGCAAAATATTGTTGTTAGAAATTTCTACACAATTAATATGAAAATTAAATATTGCTCACGATGAGCATATTTATAAACACCAGTGTTCTTCAACCTATGGTCCGCGATCATTTTTATTTTTTCAAACAAATTTTGAAAAAACTTGAATATCTCTTTTGTACTAAAATGAGAAAATTTGATAACAAAAAAGCATTAAGAAATTTTTCACAAAAAAAAAAGTTTTATTAACTTTCATCCATACAATTCTATGTTACATTGACTTGACGTTTCAATTATTACTTTTTGATTATGTACAGTTGTACAATCAATTCTTGACAACAGGTTCCATTACGCCATCTTGGACGTTAGTCGAAACGGTGATAGTAAAATTTCATACATAAAAAAAATTTTAAAACCTTAAAAAATAAAATCCAATAGAATTTAATTCATATTATATATATAGCAATAAATACACCTAATGAAAAAAATATATGGCTCACACGCTGCCAAATATAATTTATAAACTATTTGAAAGAAGCTCCGCGGATGTAAAAAGGTTGAAGAACACTGATTTATACGATTATATTTTACAGTGATAAACGATTATTGTACACCGCATTTTTACGTCGGTTTTTATTTCATTTTTGTGTGTTTCTATTGATTATTCGAAAATTATTAAGCCAAAAACATTTTTTCATTTATATGGTAAACGAGATTTATGATGAAAATTTAGGATGTCTAACAAAATAGTTTATTCATATTCTTTCTCATTTTCTTAAGCCACATAAGCCATGCAATTCTCAAAAGGAAAGTAGACATACAAGTAAAAGCGTACCGACATTTGCTTACAGTGATTCCTAGATGAGATATCGTTTTAAAAACGTCCCCAATGTTGCGCCATGCTCTCAGATTCCATGCGCAATAAATCAAATTCATCGCTAAGCTGGCATAAAAAAAAACTTTCGGAGAACTTGTTAAAAGATGTTATCCGGTAGATCCGCACACCGGAAGCTTTCAAATAAAAGCTCTGACGAAAAACCTACGAGGCCACTGGATGCCGAGAGCGTGGACCGCGATCGAATCAATAATTTATTTCATTTTTTTATTAAAATAAAACTTCTTCAATTATTTTATTGAGCTATAAGATCACTGGATAACTAAAAACTTTCAGAACGCTTTAAACGTAACAATTTTGTTTATATATTAAACATAAATTTTATCAAAAACTTTGTCACTATATTTTGTATTATGAATAATAAAATCATTGTCAAGGATTCACAAACATTCAAACGTGCAATCTTGTTAACTATTGTCATATTTAATTTTTAAATTGGTTAATGAGCTTAGTTTGATCTAGTTGAAAAATATCAGTATACTCTTTTAACCTGAAGTATAACAATCATTTAAAAAATTAAGCATGAAATAAATGAATATCTGAAACATAGCCGAATTATGATTTGATTAGTTTTTATCTTTTTTTTTTATTCGATAAACTTTTTCTTTTCTGCATCACACCGAAGATGATACCTCCTCAATGATACAGTTAAGATACATTTTATTTAGGTACAATTTGAAAGGCAACAATAAATAATAATTACAAATATATAGATATTAATAAACGTTAATTAAATGCAAAGAATTGGTATAATTACGAGTAAAAACAATTAAATAATAATAAACAAGAATGATAGTTAATGGTACTAATAAACAACTTTTAATTTTGAGACAGACGTGATTAAGGATTGAATGGTGAGGGACAAGGAAGGTAGTTTTTATCTGTAAAAATAATGAATCAAATTTATTTTGCCAGTTCCGCATTTCGATGACATTAAACTGTTTTTTCAAAAAGATTTTTTTATTCGCCAGCCCTAGTTTTTCTCTTCTGATGCAGGAAAACTAAAACCCTCGAGAAAAAAAAGCAATCCGAGAAATAAACAAATGTGATGTCATGCAGAAAAAAACACATAAAGGATTTTACTATTTTGGTATCGCCAACTTTGCCCAAAGAATTTTATCATTTATTATTTCTTGATTTTGTTTTGTCCTGCTAATTCGCTAAACAACTTATGATCGACTTATGTAACTGCTAGAGCTTTAAATTCATTTTTATTATACCTGATGACAGCTTGTTTATAGTTTTGAAACTTTCTTCTCAACAATAACAGTCTTTTAATAAAGATTCGTCCATCCAAGGACGACTATTTTTACATACTGTAAAAACTTCGATAAATACTTTTATTATTTTTTATTTGTCTTCTTAAGATTTAAAGAATATGCCGTTAACTACCATTTTAACAAGCGTACAATTAAGTCTTCTCGATATTATGTAGACTTTTATTACTACCCTTACAAGTTCTCTTTGACACTGATATACGTGTAAACTTTCATAATTTATTTTTACACATGGTTTTAATTATATAAGCGAAGGGTGTAGAAACAAAACTATAGAAACTATCAAAGAAAAGCCAAATCCTACAATATGAAAATAATGGAGAAAAAAAAACCGTAGATATGTAGATATGATCGAAAATTACAGGCATTTTAACAAAATTCTTAGTCAGTCAATAATTCTAATTCAGTGTTAATAGTTAACTGCCTCGAAAGATATGTATTAGTTGTTTCTTTATAATAAATAGTCTTTATTGAATAAAATAGTTGAAAATTGTATATTTATTATTTAAAATAGATGATTCTTTATTTATTTCTAAACATATCAATGTTGCGATAATTATTATGATCACTTTCAAGATTAAAACTGTCAGCAAAGCACAGTATTCAAACAATAAAACACAATTTTCTACTATTTCCATGTGTATTTAATATGATCGTGACCAGTTTTTCTCATACCTAGCATTTAAATATAATAATATACACTAATACAGGGCTGTGTATATTAAGTTAACTAAAACTGTTAAGGTTATAACAAAAAAAATGGTAAAAGAAATTTGAAGATAATTTACAAATAAAGATACAAAATAAGTGACACTAAATTTATTATGATAAAAATATTTATTACTTCGTACAAATAAATGATACTAATATGCATTTGCATCAAAGAACAATAAGTTCGAATGTATTTCTTAATTTAGACATTTTTACAACATAATTAGTAATATTAGTCACATTAATAAAATTAAAAACAATCAACACAAATTTAAATAAATAAGGACAAAGAGGAAAAATTGTATATAATCATTTGATAATGATCGTGATTAGCAAAATCGATCCTGATTCTATTAAATAAATGTGAAACGAGTACAAAAGTGTTTTTTTTTTTTTAAATATAATTACTGTGCATAACTAAGAGGTTCTACTATGTTTTCTATAAAACTATTTAATTCAATACCACTGTCAAAAAAAAACAATTTTATTTTAGCTTTACATTTTTTTTTAAATATTGTTGATAGCTATTTTGGCTTGTCGCCCTCATCAGACCTATGTCAAAACGTGCATTTACTTATCTATATATAGTGTTATATGTAGTAAAGGTACACAATACATCTACTCTTCCTTTAGAAAAGGTAAAAAATTGTAGAGCTAAAATACATTGTTATTTTTTCACCGTGTTATAATGGAGTTCTACCAAGTAAATGCCAATTCAATTAATAACTTTAATTCAATGTTTTGTTGTAAAAGAAAGCTTTTAAAAATCATGATTCGTACTGAATAATATAATATAAAGTACATTCTCAATCGAGATTACAAACAATCTTAAGTTGCAGTCCTAAGTTACCTTCAAGTATAATATGATTCTTGTATCAAAACATATTACAGCTTTGTAGGTGGTTGAACGATGTGAAAACTTTAGAAAGCAGGATAAAATGTATGGAGATGCATTTAACACATTTAAATCCAGATAAAATTAATACTCATCAGTTTCTTTCTGATAATAAATCGCCTGTGTATGATTTTTTTCTTTAACACCTACAGTTTTTGATTTAAAAAATTATTATAAATATGAATATGCATTAAAGAGATATATTTTCAAGACGATCTAAGAATGTTGCCTTGTTTGTGAAAACAAATTGTTCCTCTATCGTCTAGTGAAGCACATTTATTGAAAATTTAAATAATTCTTTTAAAAATTCAGTAGTGTCAAAACATTACGTTGCTCAGGAAATAATAATTATTTTTATATTTTCTAAAACTGTATGTATTGACGAAATATATATAATTTCCCGTTTTCTGAAACAGTTTCATGTGAATTTCTCGACGATTTCTTAATTATATGTCAGAGGTGCTAAGCATTTTAATATTGTGTAATTATAAAATCACTTCTACTGTAATTTTTAAAATCTTTTCAATGTCAATTGTTGTTTACACCTTTTCATTTCAACTTGTTTTTGTGTAAATAGCACTGCTAAATTATATTTTTTATCAGTTGAAAATGCTCGCCAAGCCGGTCTTTACCTTTTTAAATAAAGTGGAAATAAAGTACAAAGAAATATTGTGTTTTTATATAATGCCTTTCTACCAAGTATTGACAGTGAACAACTGTTTGTAATTGATTTTTTAAGTCTTACCATTGAATAAATGTGCAGCTGAGTTTATTAATACTTCCTTAACGTGTTGAAACGCAGCTGTTTGCTTACACCAAACGTCTTCTTAGGTTAGAATTCATAATAAAAATGCATTAAAAACACAGCTTTTCCTTCAAGAGGAACTTGCTAGAATGTAAAAAGACGTGATATGACACTAAAAAATGTGTGTGATTTATATTTTTTGTAAACATATATTTCAGTTATCCTTTTGAAGCCTCTGTGACATTGTTAATATATTCAATTTATTTTGCTTATCTTGTCAAGTGTTAAAAATATCATAAAAACTTTTGATATTAAAAACGTCGAAAGGTTTTAGCATATGTTAAGACAAGCTTTAGGTACACATAGTGTAATATATATAAACGGATTTTTTCGCATTGAGCATAATAGACTCCTAATGGAGTTTATCTCAACAGAAGTGTTTCTACGAGAACTGCTTGTTACTCAGTTTCTCAACCTCTCTTTTTCCAAAGAGAGTAGGAATATAAGGAAAAGGCTAAGACACGACTAGTGGTTAGCTAATCGCTGTCGATACGCCCCGTACATAGGATAGGATGGGTGGGAAGGGGAAATTCAAGACATCACATACATCTATGCCTTTGAACAGAGGTTTATAAATCGATTGAAAAATCAATTTATAAAACTGCCTGTACTGGGATTCGAGCCCGGGACCTCCGTAGCGGTAGCCAACGACGTTGACCACTCGACCACATAGGCGCATTATATAATCTATGATAACATCGTGTCAACTATATATTTTTGATAAAAATATTATTCTGGTGTATCGTTTAAGCAAAATCCTAAGATAAATCAACATAATCATTTAACAGAGTCGAACCTCGCACGTGTATTACAGATGAGCATTAAATCGTAAAATATGAAAGAATAATACAAAAGATTGTATAAATAAAAAAATATTTTCAAATAATAAATGTAATTCTAATACTTCTAATACCTTCTAAATCGCTTAATATAATTATCATGGTTTTTGAGTTCAATTATGTATTTATTATTTTTTGTATAAAAGTGTAATTTGTTATGTGATTGCCATAAGTTTTTTGAATATAAGAATTTTTTTCATTTTTTAAATTGGTTCCATAAATTCAAATAGACGTATCAACATTTTTTTAGATAATTGAGGCAATCAATGGTTTGTTGATTATAACAAATTGCAGTTTGATGAAAAAATGTATTTTAGGGCGTATTTTTTCATAGTTATGAAACACAGCCAGAGTTTATTCCGCGGTGAATTCGTTTTAGTGCTATACACATTTAATCCAATTTAAAATTCGCTTACCTACTTCAATATTATTTATCAACATGCTTGTGTTGTAGCTAGGAAAATATGAAAAGCGAGCAAACTTAAGTTTGCGTTATTATTTGAATGATGAATACTATTTTTTTTATTATTTATTAAATTATTCAAAATAAATCATTATTTTTTTATATAGTTGATGTATTGAATAATGCCGTTTATAAATACCTGTGAATCACAGCAAACTTATACATACGATTTTAATTTTATTAATTTTTAAGTATTTTTTTTACCATGTCTGCTCCCAATGTGGAACATATGGACTCCTAAAGGAGTTTATCTCAACAAATGTGTTTCTACGAGAATTGCTTGTTACGTAGTTGCTCAGCCTCTCTTTTTCGCAAGAGAGTAGGAATTTATATTACGATAGGGCTAGGAGAGGACTTGTGGTTAGCTAATCGCTCTCGATACGCCCCGTCCATAGAATAGAATGGGTGGAATTCAAAACATCACATACATCCATGCCTTCGAACATAAATTCATAAACTGATTGAAAATCAATTTATAAAACTATCCTTACTGGGATTCGAACCCGTGACCTCTGTAACCGAAGCCAATGACGTTGACCACTCGACCACACAGACGGCAAAGTTTTAACCATGCTTTATTAAAATAAACGTATTTCGGAAGCATAATAGGAATACATAAAAATGTAATCAACCAAATAAGAAAAATGTAAAATAAAACATAATTCAATTATTTTTTGAAAACGAGTTTCTAATGCCTAAACAAGTAATCAACTTTCATTTTGATCTAACGAGTAAAGCAGCTTTGATTTTTTATAGAATAGTTTTTATGTACTCCCAAAAAATTAATGAATGATTTTTTTAGTATAAATTATATGTACATTTCATAAAATCCCAAGCAGAATAAATCACATTAAAAAAAACATACTCATTTGTACTAATTCCGCTTTCATTTTAAATCATAACCGGTTTTGTGCATGACGATCATTATTAACCATTAAAAGAATACGATTTTACAGTGCTATTCAAACAAATCAAAATAAAATTATTAAGTAACAGACAATTGGTAATGAAAGAAGTTTACATTTCATCTACAGTTGATTTACATATTTTGAATATAATGCCTTTTCAGCAAGTATTGACAGTGAATACACTCAAAATGATCAATCATATTTTTGTTTCGTATTTACACACGTATTCGTGTAAATATTTGAGATATTGCGAAATTAAAAAATTACAGTCCACACGCTAGTCCATTCTAGGGTATCCAATACCGGAGCCTTTTTCTAATTCTAATTTCTAATTTCTAATTCTATTGGGATTAGCGCACCGATGAATTTTAAATCCTCAATTCGCTATATGCTTTCCCCGGATTATCTCCAACACTCGTTTATTTTTTCTTTTTTTAGCTCGCCGAGGAATTTGAAATCCTCAATTTGCCAATTTCGTGTCAATTTTCGGGATTTGCTGAAAATTTCTCAATCCCGAAATCCCGGATTGCGGCCATGTCAATCCCGGGTTTTGGGATCAGAAAATTTAACGGTATCCCGGGATTGGATGCACTAGTCCGTAAGTAGTATTGCTATATTTTTCTCGAAAAAAAATATTATTTTCATTTTAGTTATTATAATTAATACACTGAAACCTTCTTGATAATTAATTGGGTTTGATTTACTGTCGTGTTCATAAGTAAGATCATCATTTCTGATAAATACAATTTTAAACACAATATGAAACGGTTCCACGTATAACAAGCTGCCAAAAACACTTTGAAGGAAAAGCGACTCATGCATTCTTTATTTTTATGATATCATCATTTGAAAAAACATTTTCACTTGTAATTGGCCATGTTTTAAACTCAAATGTAAACAAGGCTAGTTTGTAAATAAACAATGAAGCTGTTTTCCAAATGAATACACTTGGCAATACGCTAAATTGCACCCGGCCTTTTGAAGTTTGCTTCCAAACAGATCGTCAGCTGTTCGCACACATTTCGAATACACATTTAAGATATTTTTTTCATTTAAATGTGTTTTTTATAGGCTGATATTTGTTTGGTCAGAATTTTATTTAATTAGTTTGATGATTCAAATTTTATAACTTACAACCGAAAATTTTAAAAAATTCAAAATGTAACAAACAGCAGCTAAGGGTAAAAATTATTGTTAATTGACCGTTTTCACTGGTATGTCTTTAACCATTTTTTTAACCATGCTTACTGCCAGTGTTCTTTATAAGCTGTGTGCGTGTGTGCGCGCACAAAACTCGCCGAGCGCGCGCACACACATCACAACAGAGCGCACAAAAAAACCTTTTATTTTTTCTCGACCTTTACTTTCCCACTGAAATTATCCTAATTCTGTTATTCTATATATGTAGTACATTAAATATAATCGAAATTATATAGACGCGCACAATTTTTTTCATTTTCTTTCTAAGCTGCACAGCCAATGTATTTTGCGCACATAACCGCCAGAAAATTAGCGGGAACATTGCTCACTACCAATGTAGAAAAATTCTGAATCTAATGAAATTTACTTCAACAGAAGTGTTTCTACAAAAACTCCAAAGTAAGGAATATTGCTCTCGTTACGCTCCGTTATTACTACATAATAAGATCTTTCTCTATTTGCTTATTTTCTTAACTCACTACTTTACATATTTTTTTTTCTAGTTAGTTACCGAATTGTAATCAAGCTTTTCAATTTTAATATTATATTTTATTTTAACATTTAATTAAGTTTAAATTAAATTTGATAACTCTTTTATTCTAGATATGGTGTAGAGTGTGTAGACATTTTTGACGCGTATTTCGCCTCTTCGAGAAACATCTTTCGACAAACTATCGTACGTTTGTACTGGACGCTGAAAAGGAGTAAGATACAAATACTTATTCTACTTATGAATAATTACCCTGTTTCATAATGGGTATTAGAATAGTATAAAAGTAATCTTAATTTACCAGTCCAAGATTGACTAGAAATCTAGGGTTAATTGTTTTTTCTCCTTATTTCGATTAAATAACTTGGTTTTCTGTTTTAATAATTTTCAATAAGATGTATTTTAATCTTAAAAAGAAAGTTATTCATTTAATTGGTCTAACAACAGAAACTGTAAATATAAATTTCTCAATTAATTTTAAAGAACTAATGCAATTTCATTAAAGCGTATTGCGTCAAGTATATGGGTAGATTAGCAACCAATGCTTTCAACAAAGAAAAGTTAAAACGCCTTAATAAAGGGTGAGAAAAGTTTCAATTCAATTATACAGCTAACTGTTACGATAATACTGAGTTATTCCTCGAAAATAAAGAGATTAAATTATTAAGCTTTGATGATTACAAGGGTATTTTGAATAAAATTCTCGGCCGAATTTGAAAGCCTGAAAAGTATTGGGTGAACTGAAAACTCAGAAAAAGCCTTTGGGGTGTTAATTGTATCGGTGTTATTATATATTTAATGACTTCCAGCCTTCTAAAGCACAAAACATTATTGAATGAATAACTAATTTCTGAAAAGAAAACTCCATTCAATGATTTTCTCATAAAAGAAAACAACACAACTGTAAACGATACCCGAGCTCAATTCCTATGAAAGCTAATCATTGCTTTTAATAAAATAATTTATTGATGGATGGCTTAATTTATAACAGAAAAGGCATTAAAATAATTATCTTGTGGGTAAGAGAATTTTTTAAGCTATCTCCGACAAGCCTTTGCATTAGATTATTGACTAATTTAAATTTTAAGAGTTCTGAAAATAAAATATGAATTGAACATAGATTGGAAAAGTTTTCAAATACAGTTTAATAAATCTATATACTTTTATCGTATTTAAAAGTTTAAATTTACAATTATTTTTATGTTGGGCTATTTATTATATGTTCTTATGGTTAGAAATAAACAACTAGACTATGTAATATATACGCATAAAATTGATTTGATATGAGCTATATGCATTTACGTGAATTTCAGACGAAACCAAATACTGAAACCTTTACTGCGAGTAACAAATGTGTGGTATCCTATACAATTAAAATGTGATATTAAAATTCCGTCACCAGATTTGGTAGATAGTATTTATCTAATATCATGGTTATTGCTTGAAATAGGAGATTTCTACAATAATTTAACATTTTAATGGTAAAATTTAAAAGGATATCAGATACCCGGAAAGTTTCATATAATAACCGATACCTAAATTTCAAAAAGAAAAATTTGAGATACTAAAAAATACAAATAGGAATCATATTATTGTTTTATATATAATATAAGTAAAAGAAGTAGAAGAAGAATATATTATATTAAAAGCTACGTAAAGAATTCAAGAGAAGCTTTTTCGTATTATCATAATATAGTACTGTAAATATTTCTAAAAGACCTTAAAAATTCACCAAACAGATTAAATAAAGTCATCCGGTCGGAAGAGAGAGCCGGAAGTATGAATTGTTGAAACAAATGTATTTTTTATAGCTCAGTTTGTTGCGCTCCGGCTCGTATTCAAATGCACGACCAAGTAAGCATCACGAGAGGAAGTAGACGACTCCTTCGAGAATGATTGATCACCAATTGCGGCTCAAACTCTAGCTGACGTCACGCTGCAGGTGCCACAAACCATTGGCGGTTTCTACGTCTTGGCATACGGCTTAATTGAATATAATTAATAGGTACGTGGATTGGGCAAAGCTCCGATCAATTTAGGCAGACGTCTGACGAACGGCATATGGTGGCATTCTGGCGTAGTGTTTCGCGAAGATTTATGTGTATGGCTATTAGACTGATACGTTTTTGGTATTGATTGACACTCTAATGCTGAATGATGAAATGATATACCCACTACATATTTAATTATTTCTGAAAAGCGTTTCTCTTTGAAATATTTAACTTATTCGATGAGAAACACTGCTGAACTACTAATGAACTGGCAGTTATTGAAATCACGAAGTTTAGAATTATGATTAATTCGGTGATATATAATATAATGACAAATATTTTGAATAATTAATTTCTAAAACAATTGTTAAATCATTTTTACTAAAAATTTAGTATTTATATTTAATATTACACCATATTCTTAAGCATCAAAAATGTTGACGATCGATAAACTCGATAAGAACTGTATAGGTCACTCAAAATTAATTTGACGCGAAGAGACATTTAAAACAAACAAACAGTCTAAGATCTCAAATTTCAACAGAAAAAATATAAATTTATATTAATCTTACCTGGCCTAATTGCTAAGGCAAAGTTAAACCACAGAGGAGAAAAATAAAGTGCAACGATTCCACCAGTATTATTTTTAAGTACAACAAGTCCAGTTGAATACAAACACTCACTCGACATTCACTGATTCAATCACATTCTTACATGTATTGTATTCATCAGTTTCCAAATGTATAATTATATTTCTTTCAACCTGTAACCAATGGGCTATAGACCAGAAAAAAAATTGCAGCGTGTTCATTCAAGTTATTTTCGTGAACGATCAAATGTCAAATACATGATAAATCCAGGAAAAACGTTTCAGCCACCCTGCCATTAATCCTTTACGTTTCAACTTTAATACATTTTCGAATTAGTCAAATCCATTAAGCAATTTATTGGGCCGTATTTAATTTGAGAAATATCAAATATATTTATGTCGTACAGCATCAACAAACATAATATTACATAAATAATATGTATTTCTTGTAAGAAAACTAATTCCGCGCAGATCTGTCTGTCAATAATATTAATTGTTTCATATATCCACTGTTCAAATGTAATATCATTGAAGGATTTATATTCGTTCACAAATGTGTACTGCGCACATCATTCATATTGCGTTTAATTCTGATTAAGATTAACCCTCATGCGTACAACAACAGTGAAGGATTAAAATAGGCTTTAGATTACAATGTTTCCTCTTTGAATGTCTTAATACCTTATTACGCAGAGCAGTTCCGTGGTTGAGTGGTTAAAGTGATCAAATATCCGAGCAGATTTACTGGTTCAGAGACTAGCATTAGTTGTCATATTGTCATTTAGAATTTAAATTAATATACACACTATGTACATATATATTATTTTTTAATCCATGTCCTCTCCCAACGTGGAGCATATGGCCTCCTAACGGAGGTATCTTAACAGTATTTTCTTTCTACGAGAACTGTTTGTTACTCAGTCGCTCAACCTCACTTTTCTTTAAAGTGAGTAGTAGGAAAAGAAGGATAAGGCTAGAACAGGACTAGTGGTTGGCTAATCGTTATTACTATACCCAATTATTAAAGGATCAGAAGGTTGGGAGGAGAGGAAAATGATGTGAATTGACATCACAAACACCCAGTCTTCGATCACAACTTTGAATTGAATAATTCTCAAATTCACTGTGATCTGACCGAGAATCGAACCCAGACTTGCGTGATCGGTAGAGCAAGTTCTAACCAACTGGGCTACAGCAGGCGACAGCTACATGTATACAACATTCTTAAACCCATTGAGATCTTACTTTATTTAATATATCGTCGGTATCTGTCGGGTTCTATGGCGCAGTGGTAAGCGATGTGGGCTTCCGTGCCAAATCTCACGGGCTCGAGTCCCAGTACGAACAGCATTTTTTTTTATTGATTTATCGATTTATGTTTGAAGGTATGGGTGTTTGTGACGTCTTGATTTCCCTCCCACCTTTCTAATCCTTCAATAACTGGGCGTAGCGAGAGCGGTTAGCTAACCACTAGTCCTGTCCTAGCCTTATCTTTCTATCCTTAATACTCTATATGGAAAAAGGGAGGTGGAGTGACTGAGTTCTCGCAGAAAAAAATCTATTAGAAGACCATATGCTACACATTAGGAGCGGACATGAATAAAAAAATACCAGCAGAAGGCATAAGTAAAAATCTTTTCTTCATCTCAATCTCATCTTCATTTTTGCAATGTATCTATTACTATTCGTGCTGATCACTTTGATCGATAACAATTAAAAAAATCAATCCACACATTCAAGAGCGTTAAGTGATTAATAGTTTTTTTTTGCCAAAAATAACTTTGAATGGAATTTACTTGACATATATTATGTACAAATGATGTAAAACTACACAGAATATGGCTAAAAAATGTTTTTTAAGAAAATACAGCGTGTTAAATCTACACATCATAAGTCAAAATAGCTGGTTTTGACGTTAGTTACGCCTTCTGTCAGTATACTAACAATATTAAATTAACAGTGCTGTAAAAAATTACGAGACTTTTTACTAAAATATTTATTACCTTTATATTCTCATGACTAGGGTATCCAATCCCGGAGCCTTTTTCCAATCCCGGGATTTCGGGATTGATTAATTTTGAATCCCTGGATCCCGGGATTGAGATTTTCTCACCGAGGAATTTGAAATCCTCAATTCGCTATACTTTTTCCTTGGATTCTCACAGACCCTCGTTTTTTTTTTTTTTTAGCTCACCGAGGAATTTAAAATCTTGAATTTGTCAATTTCATGTAAATTTTCGGAATTTCCTCAAAATTTCTCAATCCCGGGATTTCGGGATCAAAAAATTGAACGGGATCCCGGATACCGGGATTGGCTGCCCTACTCATGACCATCCATTTGTATATCTTTATTCTCCAAAAAAGAAAGATTGAGCAGTTGAGTAACAATCAGTTTTCATATAATAATTCCTGCGAAAATAAGATAAATCCCACTTACTTTTTCAGCTCCGGCTCAAATCATGTAAAATTATTCCGCGTACCCAGCTTATTTTTGAATAATTGATTTTTTTCTTAATGGCTAACTAAAAGTGCCATAACGACATAATTTTTAGTATTTTCTGTTATGAAGAGCCATATATTATAATGTTTGCACATAAATTGAGTATTACTCTTTTTTTGCTTGAAAGCTTTACAGAGCTTATTATTTTTTTGCTTTTGTGATTGGCTTAAAAATATTTCGTAATGTTCCCTGACATCCTGTTTTCAGATTATTTAAATTTACAATTCAAAATGGACTCAGTAAGTGCACCATAAAGTGATCTTCAAAAAAGGAGGACTGTAGAGCCCGGTAAAAAGGGGGCAACTCCGACTCCAGTTTTAAATAAAAAATCGACTTCAAATTGATTTTTTATAATATTTCTGTTTAACTTACATAGATATTTTAGTAAATCGGTGATTTGATGGTAAACAGATGTATACCTTCAAATCATTCTAGTTACTAGAATAGATTCTATTAGATTTCACCAATCAATATGATGAATAGACTAACAGTTTCTCAATATCATTAAATTATTTTTTTCTTCGACTCCACAGCCATGCAAAAATGCAAATTGACGCATCGAATGCGTTTTAATAAACAAAACAAAAAATATTGTATGATTGTTTTAGAATGATTTGAGTAACTGTTAAAATAGTTTTATTCTCTAAAAAATATTTCTGAATATCACAGTTTTGGCTCTATTTGAAAGGATAGCACATCACGTGAAAACACGTTTCCGAAACTCAACGCTTGACTAGCTTATCACGTAAAAATACGGCTATGGGACTCAACCTTTTAATAGTTAACATTTTTTACCACTTCAGCAGTGGGTTTAGTTTCGAAAAAAGGCCTATTATCAAAATTTCCAAAACAAGTTTTTACTTAATACCCAACATACAGAATAAAGTTTTAGTATTTTTTTAATTAAACGTATTGATATAAGTTTCAAATTAACTCAAGGCTCAGTGAGATAATACAAAAGTTTTGTATGGTATTACGTAGTAATAAGAAATTCTAAGCGAGAAGGTTCAAGTTTTGAGCTTTGAAATAACATTGAACGAATAAGTAGCTCGTCACCACAGTTTTATATTATAAAGGAAATATCTTTAGAATTTCCAGACTCTATATAAAGGATAACCATATCATGTAATTAATATAAAGTTAGTTAAGAATGATTATATTCACACATTGTTATTTAACTGGTCCAAAAAGTAGACCTGCTCAGTGCGTGTTGAAAAAGAACTCACTTCCTCAATTAAACTTCAAATAGCCGATCGATTCTATAGCTAAACAACTGAATGCGTCAAAAGAATGAAGATTATCTTAACCTAAACAAATAATTGTGTAGTAAAAAAAGTTATTCAGATATTTTTAGTTAGGATTTTTGGATCAATACGAATCGAATTGTATTATATGTTAAATTAAATTATTTTCAGCTTACAATCTTAGTCGTTATATTTAGACAACTGTCCATATTTTTTTAACCATGCCCGCTTACAGTGTGTAGCAGGAGTTACCAACCCCGTGCCCGCGGGTGCCATGGCGCCCGCTGACTGATTTTGTTGCGCCTGCCAACTGATTTGGGCAAATCGTTAAATTCCTGGGATTTTGGATTTACCAAATTCTTGGAAGAGCTAAAAAAAATTAGTCACGTAACCTTGAAAAAATGTGGTACCCGCCGAACCAATATTTGTGGGTTCTACGAATGCCTTCTAGGATCCAAAAAGGTCGGTCACCCTTGGTGTATAGCATGAGGAATCCTCATATAGTTTATATGAACTAGTGATTCTAAAACGAATCATGAAAACGTTCCCGGGAAAGTCTCGCGTTCCGAGAGCGTAGAACTGTAGTAATTTGTGTGTAAAAATATTCAAAGGAATATTTTTATGTTTGGAATACATTAGCTTTTTAATGTCTTTTTACTGAGTAAATAATGAAAACTGTTTTAATTGCAAGCACATAATAATAGTTTATTATATATTTTAAAAATACATTATTTTTGTTTATAATTTTTTTTCATACCGAAGGTTGATTTTCATTCATTATAAAGTGCAAGATATGAGATGTTAACTTTAGACATAAAATATATTTTTTTATATTTTCATTTAGTAGTTGTGGTTCCAACCTCAGTTTATCACTCAAATGGCAACCTTTTAAGTAAATTCGTACTGCATATTATTCTATATTTTTTTTCATTCGGCTATAATTTATAATCACTTATGCAAACATATTTTTTAATGATAAATACATATTGCCAAAGACGACAATATTGTTTTTTTTTTATTTGCATTTTCTTTTATTCGTTTAGTTTTGCCAAAACTCCATTTCCTTCGTAAAATAATACATTAGGTCAGTAATTGTATGCTTATTTTTGCAAACAAACTGTCATATGTACGTGCAATGAATATATTTTATTACACAAACGGAAAATTTTGAACGATTCTCACTTTTTTATTGTTTTATGTTTCCTTTTAATAAATACAATCTGTTTTATACATTAAAAAAAATAACACCTTTCAAGCTTTGGGTTGTTTTATTTAAATGTCCCGGGAACTAAACTTACACAGAGTTAATGGTTAACCAATTACTCTGCTGCGACCCGTTTTTGAGTTCGTATGAGTGGGATGGAATTTTAACCATCACAAATATTCATGTTTTCTAACAGAAATTTCGCAATCGATGGGAAATGAAACTAATAACTACATAAATAAATTGATTTTTCGCAGTTTTTTTTCTATAATTTGGTTGATGTCAGTTGAGCTTTCTTTCGAAACACAAAAAAAAAGAAATCTTTTCACATAACGTTTTGAATTATTTCTTGCCCCGATTTAGATAAATTTGTTAAGAGTGAAGATATTTTTTTTATTTTCACTTGACTTATCTTTTTATATACATAAACTTATCCATTAAAACCAAAACAAAGGTTAATTATAACTAACAATGGATATCATTTTATGTTTTAAATAATTTAAATTTCATTCCATTTGTATTTTTAATACAATCCATGAAATACCTTAACCCTCACTTCTATGAAATTATTTTGGTTTGGACGATAATGCTATACATAAAAATATTTTTTGTGTAACTATTCATCTACTTTTCAACAAACAAAAACAAAACACTGAAGTCTTATCCTTTTATGACGATTATAATGGAGGATGCTTCTTTAATTGGCCAAGTAAACCCGATAAAATTGTATGGCTCTATAACTGATCTAAATATGACAGTCGCTTAGCCATACAAAAAAAACTCGTTCTACATAGATGAAATATGTATATTTTACACTCTTAATTACGTATCTTAAATTTCAAACAAACATATAGGTCATACGGCGTCTTAAAAGCTGTAAAATAAAACACATTTCTAACATGCAACATTCATGGTATCTATCTAAACATTTTAATTTGTATTTTAACAAACTTAAAATTTAGTGGAAACCATTAAAAAATATAATACGAAGATATTTCATATTTCCGAAAGAATTTTTACGCGTGGTTATAAAATGTTAAACTTCTATGTGGTTTTGTTTAAATGTTGTAGAAACGATATTATTTAATATTTTTTGATTGTTTTCTTTTATGGAGTACCACTCAAGAAGATTTTAAAACTGACAATTAGTTTTAAACTCCTGTTGTGTCTGTCAAACTTTTTTATATCATTGCACGTGAGAATAGGTTGCTAGTTTTGCGACATATAAATTAATAATCTCCCAAAAAAATATACATTTTATAACTATTAAATATTAAAAACTGATTGTTCTTTTGTTTATCTCATAACTTTAATAAAAAACAAAAATACTTGAATGTCAGTCATACAAAACTATTGACGTTTTGGAGTTTGTACAGTACAAACCCAAATGGATGTGAAAAAAAATTTAAGCTTAAACATCAGGCAAAAAAATCAATAAAACAAACGTTAAGTAATTGTTTAAAATTAATTAATAAAATATTTAGTCAATTTAGTGATGGTAATATGAATATCAAATAAACTCTACAGTATTCACGCTCGCTTAAGTGTTGCAATCCGTATTATCGTTACTTTGTAAATTTATATATAGGTATACACGTATAGGTATGTAATTCATTCATAGTGGCTATTGGGAATAAACGTCCCTACATTTCGAGCTAAGAGGAAATGGAACAAATAATGCAGGAAAGTCGCTTATCGCGCATGTAGATTCACGTTCGTATGCAAATTTAGTCATTAACGTTCACTTAGCGGGACATTTTGCTTCCACATTACTGACAAATGGACCGGCTCCATAAGTCTTTTGGCTTTTTGCATTGAATGCATTTTACAATAACGAAAATGAGCTCGACATTAATGGGTGGAAATTTTACCGAGTAATTTGACAAGTATGTCAAAGTATTAAAACACGCAGTTGTACCTCCAGAAATAGTACACGAAGTCTTAACATGTTTAAGCAGTGGTGTAGCAAAGAGGACGGAGGTAGAGGGCCGTATTTAGAAGGTAGCATTTTAAAATAGAAAACAAACAATTTTGGACGTTGTAAACTAACCAAATAATGTTGTTTTGTTCACCTTATCAATGTTAACTATATTCCCATAACCATAGTTTATTACCTATCATTTTTACTTTGTGACTCACTGTCAAAAAAATTGTATAGAAAAAATGTTCGTTAATAAATAAAATATTTTGTATAGTAATATCTCAACCGTACTAAAACCTACCATTAAAAATTTTTTTTTTGTCATACTTTAAAAACATACTTGCAGATTGATTCATCAATATCAATTTGTTATAAAATAACACATTTGCAAATAAAAATAAATACTTTCTTTAAGTAGTAATAAATATTTAATGGTTAAAAGTACCCTCGATCTACTACATTTTAAATTAAAAAATATTTTTGGAAGAAAAGTAGGGGGTGATGACAAAGCCAATACCCACCCGGACAGCAAAACCTCTAACTATGCCACTGCGCTTAATACATTTAAAAATTTTGATGGCATGTTTTATAAATAATAAATTAAATAGAATATACTAGAAGCAAGCTTTTTGTAAAACTCTTTTTCTTTCGCAACATCCGATCTATCTATAGAACGTGTGACCATCACACCACTCTTTCAAGACACCATGTCTCCCGCCAAATTATAAACCTTCTCACATTTCATGCCAGCATTATCATTTAATTTCACCAAGTATATCTTATGGATAGTACCCGACGGTCGTCCTGGCCTCGAAATATCACCGGTCGAAAAAAAGTCAAGCAGTTTTGGGACTCTCTGGAGGCACCCGCAGCACGCGTCCCAGCATTTTTTGTAATCTCATATAATATATTATTTACAATGCAAACTATTTACGTTATTAGTCGCAGCATTAATCTAAAGTCTTTATAAAATAGACCCAAACATAATAATTCATGTCTTCATAAATCGAAACATATAATAACTTTAGTTACAACAGTACACTTTTAAGCTGTGTACCTACACATTTTTACTTACTATTTGAAGTTATGATTTCGTGTCACCTGACTTAGGTATTGCACGGAATTAAAAATATATGCGTGGATTTTTACAACCATCTTTTTTGTACGCTACAAGTTCTTGAGTGCATTAGCGTCAAAGTTCTTCAAATCTCCTTAATCTACAACCATCGTAATTGATCTCATTAAAACATCGGTCGAAAAAAATACCTGGTTTTATAGCCAATTACCAGTGCGTCAGATTTTCTTAACTTATTCAAAAAAATAATATTATAAACTGACCAGAAAATGACAGGGCATAAACCTTTAACTCCCTGATTTATAAACAAAGCACTGACCGTTAAGCTCGGTGTTTACTTTAGAACGTTATTACACTCCTGAGTTTAATTGAATTTTATTGTAATTACGTTATTTTAATTTATGCTGGCGATATACATAATTAATTTGATATAAATTGTGTATTACCAAGCTTAGACATGTCCTGCAAATGCTTAAGAAAAGTCTTAACCATTCCTTTTTTTAAGCAGATGGATTTCGTCACAACTCGCTATGTACGCCAGCTGATGACATGCATAATATCTACTTGGCGAAGCAATAGGACCCAGGAACTACTTGAAAGAATGAGAACCATCTTACAAAGAACCTTACTTGGGCCCGTGCTGTGAAGTATCCATGTGCACTTTATATGAATTGGATACGACTAAAATCGTAAATACACTTAAATACAGGACACATTGAAAATAAGTTAATACGTATTTTTAACATTTACTATACCAATCCCACCAAAAAAATATTATTGTATGATATTGTTTTCTCTTTCTAAATAAAAAAATCTTGCAGAGATTTTTGTATACAAGATAATAATATACACTTCCATATAATTAATTGTTCACTTATTTACATTACCCTAATGATTTTCGCTCGACTATGATTCTAATAACGCTAACGGTTGCTCTGCCGAAATTCTCCCGGGGGCGCGGGAATTCCCCCCGGCAAATTGATTGAACAAGCTACCATCGTTCGCGAATATAATTAATCACCAAAGGGAAAAGACCTCTTCTTCTTCTACGTTTATTTCTTGTAAAGCGTTGTTAGGGTGGTTTCCTGTTTGTGAGATTACTAACATATTTGGCTAGTGATTCCATCACTAAAGTAAAGTCACTTTTGTAACGATGTAACAGACAAACTTTCTTATAACATAATAAATTTATTATTTATTACTTCTATTCTAAGATAAATTATTAGATGAATACATAAATTATGGATGTGATGTTTTTATGATAAAATTATTGCTAAGTACTTGTATAGATTGTTCTTTGAATTGAAATTCAATTTATAATATTAAAATAGTGTCACAAAAAATATAGTTTACGTTTATTATGTTCAATGACCAAATAAGTCAATTTTAAATGATTAGTGTCGATCGACGTAATTTTTTAAAACGGAAAATAAAGTCACGACAGAATGGATAATTCTAAAAAAGGAGATTATTGGAAATTTTACTGAAGACCACTGAGTCGAAGAATTGCAGAACTAGTAATTTTAAATTTAATTGAATATTCATGAAAGAGTTGACTCTTCTTACGAAAAAGGACACGAAGAAACTAACAAATTAAAAAAATGTTATTTCCTTAATTACATTGTTTTGTCTTTTAATATGTATTCCATAATGTTTGGTAGCACTTAGTCACGAATTACCCCATAAACACATGAAGCGTGCTCTTGGGGTCTCCGATCTTCAGAGAAATTAAAAAATAATTCTTATCATTCATAACCAACATTTTAAATTCAGTTTTTTATATTTATTTTAACTTTATATGAAATTTTGCGGCGCTTTTATGTTATTCGATTAACAGGACTTCCAAATTTTATTGCCCCTGGGGAGTCTCAAGAGCTTATTGCGTCACAGGTAACATTATATCCCATTTAATTGAATGGTTAAAATATCCTAATATGTTTTTATTCACATATAAAAAAATATATTCATATACCTAACGAAAAAGCCTTTTTATTTTATGTATGTATTTATTGTTGAAAAGCTTTGTTTTTCAAAATGTGCTAAGAAATTTTAAATTTCGTAGTTATATAAAAACATATTTTTTAAACCTTGCTACTAATTGAATAATAAAATTCTCAAAAACTTCTTTGTATTTTGTTTGCGATTGAAATTCTCTTATTGGTAAGAATAAAGTTTATCACAACGACGTGATCAAAGCTATACCCGCGGCCATTTTGTCGACAAACTAATAAATTATGCTTCATAAATTACATTGCTATTATATTTTGTTATTAAAGAAATAGCGCAAAGAATTTTGAGCTTCTTCTTTTTTCGAAACATGCAAAAATAAAATGATTTGTGGCCATTCCACAGGTAAAAGGTATTACATTTTTGTATTATTATTTCACAATTTATATATTTTATGAATACTTAAATGTCGTATATTTTTTCTTACTCTTTATTACTATCATTATATTGCATATTTCGTAACTAATAAAAGATAATATATTAAATATAAATAATTTGATTTATTTTCACTTTATGTTCTCCATATTGGCATTTTATCATAATATATTATATTTAGTAATTCTTGACGTTTATTCTATCTAAGATAGTACGAAGAAGTTAGCGCGATGGATTAATCACATCAAAATGGATACACACTCAAATACCTATGTATTTTAAATACAATTTTAAAATTTCATATGGGTGCATGTCATTATGTTATTATGTTTTCCAATCGATTAAATTTTCTTCAATTTGTTTGTAAAAGTACCAATTATTTTTTAACTTTAAATGAGCAGTCAATAAAAAGTAATCTTACATTTAAGCTAGTGTCGGCGCGCTAACGTCTCGTGCACTTGCGCAACGTCTGAAACAGAATGTTTTCAAGTCACATCTGTTTCCAATTGGGAGCATATGGCCATATAATAAGGTATTCCGGTAGAAAGTATCGAAGCATAACGTTTTGTTTACTTTTTTTCTGATAGGCTCTAAGAACAAAAATGAGATTTCGAAACTACTAACACATAAAAAATCTTGTTTTTAAACCTTTGATCTTCTAGAGATAGCTTCGTCCGAGATAGACTTCTCACCTCAATCATTTGTTCCGTAATTCTACCTACACATGCCAATTGTCGACTCCCAGCAGTATGTAATACTGCTGATATCTCATCCGTACAGCAAAATTATGGTTTGCTTTCAGTCATTTAAGAGAGTTTCTCTCATATACATATTATATATATATGTGTGTGTTAAGTTTTGACAAATCTAACAACGACAGGGTTATCAAATATCGTTAAATTTTATGTCTTATACCAAAGAGAACAAACAAAACAGTTAGTTGTATACTTTTTCTCATTTCTTTTGTAATGATAAAAGATAAAAAAATAATGTGTTTTAGGAGCTTGTATAAAAACTACACGACACGATAAGATTTGAATTTACCTTACTAGAGACAATGCTCAGTTGCAACATGAAAAGAACGTAGAACCGGAGTAAGCTTTCAAGAAATATTTCCCAGCTTCTTTTATTCTTCCAAACTTACATTTCATTCTTTTAAATTTTCTGAAGCAGTAGCTGGTGCAAAAAATTGAATTCATTTGACAAAAATACAACTTTGGTAAAATTTATTACACGGAAAGTTTTCCGAGTTTTAATTACAAAAGCTTTTATAAAAATCCGCAAAGTTTGTGCTTTGAATGTATCCATACAACAATAAATATAATTTCAACCATTACTTTGTCGAATGTTCTGAAATTCGAGTTTGTGTTTTAAATATAATTTTCCCTTGCAATAAAAAACTCTTGTGAGTTTCTGTTCTAAGAATTTATCAACGTTTAAAATATTCAGCGTAGTTTTCCGCAACGTTTCTTTTTAATATTAAAAAACATTGTTCCTTATTAAATATTTTCGACACTCCATAACTCTCAAAAAACTGTGACTAATATCGAATCTTCGATTCTCAGTGTTATTCTAGTGTATTTACATGTAACTTAGGTAAAAAGCGTATATAAAATTATTGTTATTCGGCCATCAACATTACTATGATATTATTTATTTTAACACAATCAAAAGATGCTTTTACTTTTAATTGTAAGTTCACTTCGGACGAAATTTTCTAATGATGATGTTTAAATATATTGGATTGCGTTTGCGCATACGGAAATTCGAACAAATTTCATAAATAAATCTATTCGTATAACGATTATCTTGCCTTTTGATAGTAAGTGTCAAAAACACACATTACCTAATTTAAATTATAAATTATAGTGTTAACTCTTAGTAAAACAAATTTAATTTACATTCTACCAGTGGATTTCAAAATTTTCAGCATACTTACTCTTATGAAAATCTTACAAAGATAATGGGACATACATAACAGGTATTTTCTAATTACAAATCGATTTCTCATTTAAATATGGTATGTAAATATACAATTTATACATATATTTGTATTTCGAAAGCCTGTCAGAAGTTAAACTTATTAAAAGCTTATTTGTTATTAAAGGAGGCATAAACTAAACTTAATATTCCAACATTAACCCTGGAACTTAGATCAATCGTATCACTTAACCCTTCTGAATACCCACTTGAAACTCTTCAAAGCATTTCCACGCCGGGGGTGGGTTGAATTGTGAAAAATCGACGATCAATTACTCCCATCTGACTTTTTCTTTATTCTAAAGCTAAGTAACACAAATTAATTGATTAATAGTAAATTAAAAACATGAGAATACATTAATATGATCTCGTGGAATTAATTCTACAAACATTATGAAAATCAGAAATATCATTAATTAACACTTTATTAATTTTAGTAGTTTTTTAAAGCTTCCTATAAGAATGCTTAACGATTTATTAATCATAATGAGTCATTATAATGACTATAACACCGTCTTTAATTTATTTTATTTTACTCTTTTGTCTTTAAGAATATTTTAATATACTAGAAAGATATTACATAAATTCAATAAGAAGTAAGTGATGTTTCTTCAAAATATATAAAGTTAAAAACAAAATTCTTTTTAATAATTATTTATTATAAGTAAAAAAATACAATTATATTGTATATACATACACCAACGACTGATTGAAATGAATTTAGGAAAAAATATATGATTTATCAAATGCCACCCTTCTATAATATATATATATTTGATTTATCGTATGTTTTTAATGTATATTTCACAAATATACATACGTAATACAGTATAATTTCCATATTTTATGTATTGAATGTCAATATAATAATTTGAATGCACTGTGAACCTGACTCTTATACTTTTATTATAATTTACGTTTAAAACTAAATTTAAGAAACCATACGTTTCTCACGTTTTCTTTCAAAATTCAATTTAAATATAAGGTTAAGTGTTTGAGTATATATATAAATATATTTGTTTGAAGTATTTTATTCACGTAAGTTAATTTTAAAAACTTTATATTGGTTGTATGTAAAAAAGTTATATCAAAGAATCATAAATCATTAAAATATATTAATTTACAAACGCCGCTTTAGCTAAACCATTGTTTTTCTGCTTAATGCATGTAGCATTTATTTTTTGACAACATGATCAATTTTATTATTAGTTTTACAAAAATATTCCGATATCTTTCATAAAATCACCATAGTAGGTATGGATAATAATATATTATGTACTATCGACGTATCAACGTGCTCTCATACGTGACACACTTTTCAGTGAAAGCGCAAATTTTTATCACGTGATATTGAAAAGTCGTGAAAAGTTTAAGATGTATTCTACGCCCTCGATGACTAACACTTTTATGATCTTCATTCTCTATCCTTTAGCGCTTCAATGGCATCCTTATTCCATCGAGCTTTCTTCTCCGGTGCTTAGATCAAAAAGTCTTTGTTGTTGCGTCGTGCACAAAATACCGCTATTGGATTATTATTATTAAACGCAAAGATCCAATATTTGTATTATACCCTTTGTGAAAATGATGTAGATTTTATGTATCTTTTTATCAGTGAAAAATTAAACAAACTCGTAAGCGAAATTCGATTTATTTTTTGTACATAATTAATATTCTTGAAAAGTGTATGAATAACAAAAAAATAATCCGCAACAGAATTTATTTATAATTTACGCAGTCAACTTACAGTTTGGAGTTTTTATGTTTGAGTTAAATCAGCAATACTCAAACTGTGGTCCATTCTCATTTTATGTGCCACCCAAAACAATCATAGTGACCAGATGCTAGCTCGAACATCTGGCATTGTTTGCAAAATTTTACTTAAAAAAAGAATATCTTGAATACATTTGTATTTTGGTGTATTTACATTTATGTTATGTCACTATAGTATATGGTATATTTAAGTATTACTGTGAATATGCTGCGTCCCACCTCACGTAGCTAAAACTAGCATTTGGTCCAGGCGAAAAAAAGATTGAGTATCGCTGAGCTTAGTTTGCCAAATTCTGAGACAGTGACATTTGCTTGTAAATATCCAAAAAATGATTCATTTTAAAAAACATTTGTGTAATTTATTAAATCTATCGTACAATGTACAATTTTTAAAACAAAATTTATATGTCTTATTACTAATGCCTATCTGCTGAAAACTTTCTTTATGTGATTCATAGAGCCCCAGTACCGTACCTAAACACTGATATATTATTTTTATTTAATAAATTAGTTCACATCTACTACATCGCAATGAATAATGTATGAAATATATCAAACTTCAACAAAAATAAATATCTTAATACAGCCTTTAACTGCATTTTTTACGGTTTTAAACTAATCCGATCAGTGTGCTTCATTTAAGAATGAATTGAAAAAAAAATGTCGAACCATTTCACTGAAGAGATATGTATAAGATATGTCATCGCCATTTTCTTACCATATACATACAGTGACTTTATTAGATTTATTAAGTCGAATAAATTTCGATTGGCCGTATAATTTTTTTGTGAGTATATTTCAAATGAAAAATATTTGATGCATTGGGAATAAACTGCTACTCGTTATTTCTAAAAAAATGTTGACATCGACAATTCAATGTAAATTGTATTTAAAATATAATAGCACTTTGTGCAATGAGAAGCGAAACATGATTTATACTTTGTCATGCAATAACAAGAACAACGAAGTTATCAATTTTCAATTATAGATTAATAAAATTTATTAGTAATAAGTGGTTTTAATATACCGCTGTTTTCCAAAGATGACGATGCCACATTGAAGGATACAAGGGGGTGTCGTTAGCTTCGGTACGATAATTGGGGGCGCTGAATGGAAATAATGATGAAAGCAAAGATAATGAAGCCAGTAAAGGACAATTTTGGTTAAATTCAATACATAGTTTTCATCATATTTTACCATGGACAACCGTCGGGCACGTACAATTCCTGAGATTTTGGATTCGAAAATTCTTGGAAGAGGTAAAAAAAAGGCTCCTGCGCTGGTAATTTGGGCAAAACTATAAATTCTTGTGATTTTGGATTTCGAAATTCTTGGAAGAGCTAAAAAAAGGTCCCACGCTGGTAGTCCGCATAAAGCTAATGGCTTGGGAAATCCGCAAATTTCTGGGTTTTTTTAAATTGGCATAAAATTGTTTGAAAAATCCCATGATTTCAAAATCAGCGACCAAAAATTTTCTTAATCCCGAATCCCAATTTATACACGATTTTTCCCAATTGATGCTGAGTGTTCAATCCTGGGATCACAAAAAGGGTCCGGGATTGGATACCCTAGTTCGAGATGGCGAACCTTTTTGGGTCCGCGTGCCAACAATCTTCAAAAAAAAATTCTCGATTGTGTGACGTGCCCAAGCAGTTAAAAAAATAACAAAATAGAAAAAATAAAAAGTCCATTTTTTAAACGATTGTCGTTTATTTTGGAAACATTTGAAAATTAATAATTCACGGATTATTTGATTAAAATTTTAATTTTTGAAACTTGAAAATAAAAAAAAATGTACTTGGAAATCCTTTGCGTGCCATCCAAATTCTCAAACGTGCCACCTTAGGCACGCGTGCCATAGGTTCGCTATCCCTGCTTTAGATGGTACGTCATAGGAGGGAGCCACGCGATTGACGGGTAACAAGAAATTTTGTGTACGTCACATGACGGCATAATGCTCCGGATACGGTAACAAATGAATAACAATAAAATTCTTACAAAATCAAGATTTAAAATTGTTAATTTACATCATATTCTTCTAGTACGATGATTGTTATTAAAAATTAAAACAAGTACATAAAAAATCATTAATTTTTCACTACATTTGTGAATTTGTTAGTACGGATTTTTCAGTTTGAGAATTATTTTCCTAAAGAGAGAGCAGTGCGTGTATTGAGTTTGAAAACCTTTATCAATCAATTCACAGTTGACACAATTTCAGTAGAATCATAACTCATAATCAATAAAAATATAGTTATGAGAATATTGAAATAAACCACAGGAGTACAATTTTACGCAATAGTAAAGAAGTATAAATTACCATGAATATTTATTGTAAGATAAATGTAACCTAAAATGCAAAATATACTATTACACTATGAAAAATACTCATCGCCGTTTGGTTCTTTCTAACATTATCATACATCTATATATTAATAGCCGATAAGGTCCGTATGTTTGAGTGGGTGAGTGTTTGTTTGAGTGAGAGTCCTTATTTCACACCTTCCAGTCTCCACTTTTTTATTCATACTAAATTTATATATTAAAAGTCGATAAAATAATCACTCGCTTTTCACTTTTCACAAATGTGTGCGTACTGATGATGTCCTCGAAACATCTTCTTCTTCTACGAAATGTATTTTGTTTGCGTACATTTTCAAATTAATAGATAATGAAATGAAATAAAATAAAATAAAATAAAATAAAATAAAATAAAATAAAATAAAATAAAATAAATTAAAATAAAATAAAATAAAATAAAATAAAATAAAATAAAATAAATTAAAATAAAATAAAATAAAATAAAATAAACTGAAATAAATTAAAATAAAATAAAATAAAATAAAATAAAATAAAATAAAATAAATAAATTTAAATAAAATAAAATGAAATGAAATGAAATGAAATAAAATAAAATAAAATAAAATAAAATAAAATAAAATGAAATAAATTGAAATAAATTAAAATAAAATAAAATAAAATAAAATAAATTGAAATAAAATAAAATAAAATAAAATAAAATAAAATAAAATAAAATAAAATAAAATAAAATAAAATAAAATAAAATAAAATAAAATAAAATAAAATAAAATAAAATAAAATAAAATAAAATAAAATAAAATAAAATAAAATAAAATAAAATAAAATAAAATAAAATAAAATAAAATAAAATAAAATAAAATAAAATAAGTTAAAATAAATTAAAATTAAATTAAACTAAATAAAATTAAACACAATCCAACAAAAATCTCACGTTGCTGGGCAACGGGCTTACAGCTAGTACTATTATTAATTCAAAAATGTGAGCATAGACACCGATACTGATCATTGGCCGTGGTTTTAATAGTGTTTAAAATATTTTTTAATACCAAACTATGTTTTGGTATAAGTATGTAGTGATGCATTTAGAACTTTTTGGAATATGTTCATATCAAACTCTTTAAATGTACGTAAATACCATAATTTCAGAGGATGTAGAGCAAGTGTCATATCATTTAAGGTTATTTTTTTACGATTTATTTGAATAAAACTTAAAGTTCTTAGTAAATGTTTACAAAACTTGCACAATGCAAAACCTATCACTGAACACAAAAACACACTATTTGAGTAGTAGGTGAAGTAGTTTTCTCACAAGTGTATGTAATAGTTTTAATGATTATTACATATTATATAATATGTTATGCTTTTTTGGAAAAAGTATACTTCAGTGCTACTCAAATGTTGGTTCGAGGACTTGTACCGATACTTATATTGGCGACGATTGGTAATCAGTAAAAAGCAAATGTTTAGTTTAATGTATTAATTATAGTCAAGATGAAAACGATCGATGTTGTTTCGTATCTTTTACACATTGGCTGCGAAACATACACTTATCGATTTTGGAAAGGAAAATGGATGTAACACACAGTTTTTTCAAAACAGCTTTTAATCACAATGTATACAACTTGATACAGGTCTTATCAAACGGATGTAATACCGAATTAGTATCTTAATTTAGCTTTTAAGTTTGAAAAAAGATGGCTTGTGAAAATTTAAGCCAAGAATAAAGACTGAAAAAAAGGTTTTTCCTAGACAATTTCTTAAATAAGTCTTAGAGTATGTCAATTAAACACCATTTTAGAAGTCTCCGTGCACTTCGAGGTTGTATTTATTTTACAATTTGCATACGGCCGAATATCATCAAAATACGTTTTTTGTGCCTCCTGTAAAATGTGTGTGTTACGTCTTTTTTCCTTTCCACAGTTGATATACAAATTTATGAGTATTATTTTTTTCCAAGTATTACCTTTACGCCCGATACGTTTAAAAAAACACTATGAACCAAACGTAGACAAAAAAAAATGAGCATAGTCTGTGAGGGGTTAATACTTTATAACCATTATAAATTGCCAATCTATGGAGCTCGTACGAAAATCAAACTTAAAGGATGATATTGATTTGACACACAGCATTAATTATTATCGAGATATACTCTGAACACTGCCATATATTGTATTATGATGTATGGGAGCCGCTCATCGAACGTAATTGTGGATTGTATTTAATTACTCTGATCCTATCTAAAGTTGCGGCTTGATCCAGCGAATGTAAACATTCACTTATCTTTAACTGAATCTCTGTCTTTCCAGAAGATACTCCACCACTTGCTACGATTTTAATATACAGTTTCTTAAATACTACCAACATTATTTATTCACTTTAATGTGTTTGCGTTTTTTGGATCAATACACAATAAGCACTGTGTACCTTCGATACAAAATATCTTGTATATTGTTAATCAATATTATTACACTACGTTTATCTTCATAACTAAAATATTTATAAAATTCAGGTATTATATTATTATTCAGTTTTATAACGTTAATTTGATGAATATGTTTTTTTAACCTATTTATTGCAAACTGTGTCACTTAAAACAAGTGTTTTCTTTTAGGTTGACTGCGGTCATTGACAACCACTTCAGAAAAAAATAAATATACGTTTAAAATGTACATATATTTAGACAGAATTTTGTGAAAGTTTAATGTGGACACTATTTAAAATAAAGTAAATTGACAGATGTAAGTATCCTTATTCATATTTGCGCGAAAAGAGTCGATGTTACTTTACATATATTTATGTTATATAATTATACAAAATTTGTAGTGAGAAGTAATATTTAATATTTCTTCTCAGTAACTCTCTTCATAAATCAGCGGCTTCGTAAATAAACAAGTCATGTTAAATCTCGCAGGTAGTACTTCATGAAACCACATAGTAATAAATTCTAATATCAGCTTTGTTCCTCCATTATGTGTTAATATTTATTAGGCTTATAATGTATATATTATACACTGGTGAATGATATCGTTCGAACCTACCAATTTACTTACCAAGGTTCCACTAACCGGTATATGAAAGTCTCTTCAAATAAACTATTAATTGACAAACGAATTATTTTAAAAATATTAGACATTTTAAGCCTTTCGTGCTCTTCGAGTAATTATTTTTCTACTTACATTACATTTTTTTATCTGTATTAAATGATAGGTTTGCCAACTAACATACAAAGGATAATTGTAAAAAGTCCAATAATTTTTCATATTTAACACCAGCAACGCACGGATAAGTAGAATTATTAATTCGTTAAATAAGAACTTTCCATATATTATTTAATGTAAGTATTAAATTGGAATGGTGTTGAAAATTTACAACACAGACATGTCTGTGAAACATCACAATTTTCTCGCTTTAGCCTAAACCAAGCATAATTAATAAATACCTTTATTAATATAATATACTTATAGTAAAGTATACTAGTATAATCTTAAAACTTCCCCTACGGTGATAAAAAAAATACCTTTTATGTTGTTGGCCCTTAAATAACCAAGTGAAAAAATATGTTTTTACTCTCAACGCCCTTTGATGGATAGTAAAAACCCAGGACGTATATTTAAAAAAAATGTTTTTCACTTGGTTTTTAAAGGGCTAACAACATATCGGAAGTATAATTTAGCACCGTATGGGAAGTGTTAATAGAGTATATCAAAAATTGCTTTTAAAAAACTGCAAGGAAAGGATAACGTGACAAAAACTGATATTTCAGCAAACACAATTCGCCAAGATTTAAGTTTTGATCTGTAAATACTTCAAGTAGCGACAAAGTTTGCGTCAAAACATTCAAGAGAACTGTTCCAGTCAGGAGGATGTTTCAAAAAGATCAGTCATGTTCAGGACGCCAGAAGAAAGAAAAAGTATTGCCCACAAAATATCATACGTCTACAAGTGATTATTAATAAAAAATACTGCATGGGGAAAATTAACGCTTGGAAGAAACATACTAAATTAAAACAATTATTCTGTTTGTATTTTATACACCAATTCAAAATCAAGCACGGTGTAATAAATATAGATTATTAAGTTTAATAGTTTTCTGTGTCTATTGTCGTGTGGTCAACGGGAGCGTATTCAGTTGAGGTTTCCACGCAATCGACCACCAGTAGGAAGAGTTTTGTAAATTGATTTTTCAATAAATTTCAAAGACATGAATGTTTGTGATGATTACTTTTCTACTACCTTTTTGATCTTTAAAACATTGCTAGAGAGAATGATTAGCGAACTGTTGGTCTTTTCTAGGCATTACATTTAACGATTGGTTTTCATAAAAGACTATCGATTTCTTAAAATAATAACACTTAATTAAAAGACTCATCATTTTTTTTATCTATGCCCGCTTCCAATGTCGAGCATGTGGCTTTTTAATGGAAGTATCTCAATAGAATTTAAGATTTTTACTGAAGGTGCTTGGTGGAATTTCAATATTAAATTTGAATCGTTCAAACTATGTACATTCTCACAGATTTTGTCACTAATGACCCGGGTTTCGCCTTTCGGCATCTTCAGGCGTTCAAGCGCACGGATGAACTTGAACTGAGTAATCTGTGAGAATGTACATAGCTTGAACGATTCAAATCTCAATAGAAGTTTTTTTACAAAAACTGCTTGTTATTCAGCTGCTCAACCTCTCTTTTTTTTAAAGAAAGGAATATAAAGGAAAGAACAAGTGCTAAGCTAATCACTCTCGTTACACTCCGTTATTTTAAAATTGGAATGGTGAGGGTGAGGGATTTTAATACATAACAATTATCTATGCTTTCGAATATAAATCGATTGAAAAGATGCTGTTCTTACCGGGATTCTAACCCGTAAGGTCTGACATGGAATCTAACGACGTTGACCACTGTTCTATTGACGACAATTTCAATTAAATATTGATTAACCTCTATATATTGATTATCAATATTGATCAGCCTATCGTTCATCAAGAACAGTTGAATTACAATATGTGATTGTTTAGGTATATAAATTTTAAATTAAATTTTAGTTATATTTAATACAGAAATATCGGTAGTTTTACATTTTCAACACTAATATTGAAAAAAGACTATTATATATATTATTTATAGTATTATATTATAAAACATATCATAATTACAGGCGTGTTGTTTTCATACAGAATCATTATACTATGGAGTGTTTGATCATGTAGATTTGGCTTTAAATGAGTCGTATTTCTATACATAATTAATTCCTGGGTGTGTCATATTTTCACGATTCACTAGAGCCGGCCCATGCAATCTGGTGTTAATTAAAAAACACAGGTGGCATAATTAATTAACTTATTTAAGGAATAATTTATAATTTTTGGGGCAAAATGCTTTATTTTAGCGGCGCATTGTATATTTTTGAGAAGGGTTTTGCTGGCGTATCTTTGTGTTAAATTTACACTTGCTTTCGCACCAAAGGTATTGGGTATTTATTTTATTTGAGTTATTAAAATACTTTCACATATTTGATATTTTGAATAAACCAGTTTTCTAATAAAAGAGGTTAATCTTATTTTTTTCAAATCGCTTATTTGATTCGTTCTATATCCTTAAATACGTTATAATTTCCATAATTATGTACATATATATAAACCATGAAGTAAAGATATCCTAGATTAAGTGCATATTTATATAGTAATAATATGAACAATCAGTTTAGAACCACGGAGGGAGTTAGTAAATTTGAACAAAAAAAATAATTGTCAAGACAAAACAATTCAAAAAATATCTTCTCTGCGATTATTTTTTTTAATTATAAATAAATTACTCAGTTGATTGAATTGGGATTTACTTTATAGTACACCATTATAGGATGTTCAAAATAACAGCCTAAGTTTTTTTTTATAATACGGTTGATAGCTATTTCGTCTAAACGTCATCGTCAAAACTGTCCTTAAACTTTATTTAGCTTAGCTATACTAAGTTACTGGCTAAGAAAGATACACAAAACATCTTCTCATCTACTCCAAAGTTACAACTTATGTGTATTTAAAAGTAAAGTATTAAGTGTATTAAATTTTAAGACAGGAGTCGGAAAACTTTGGCTCTTCAGATAATAAATCTTGAATTAATCACATTTTTTTACCCTAAACATCTATGATACATATATCGCAGTTTCCTTGACAAATTGACTCTGCTCCATTTAAAGTTTACCGACCTTTTGCTCTTAGAAATAGTATTTAAAATTTATTATTAAATGTACTTAACACCTATTTCGCCGCTTTCGCTTATGAATTTATTTGATTAAAATATATTTTGGGAAATGAGTAGAAACGCGTTTTATTTTGTGACTGTGTAACTTATTAATTCATATTATACTCAAAGTAATTCACAAAACTAGTGTATTTCTACCATTGGCTGATCTAGAAATTGTCCAAGGAGGGGGCCATTCAATTCGAAAATAAACATCGTACAAAAATAATACATTAAAAAATAGATGATTTAAAAATAATATATCTATATAAAAGTAATCTATACATAATCAAGTATGTATTATATAAAACATCGTAAACTAAACAATTTAAGATCCCATTTCACAAAAAAGTTTTAATAAAGTAGAAAAATGAAGGGAAAAAATCTCCTCAGGGTGGGCCATGGCCCCCCCCCTTGGATCCGCCAATGATTTCTACATGTAACTTAACATCATTGTGTAAATATATATTGTATTGGTTGCTAGCATTCTTTTTCAATCGTTGTCAACGGAAGTTTGTAATCTTTTTAGGTCTATAAATCATTTAATTTTCAAATTGATTATTAAAAAATCAATCAAGTCTGTGCATTCATATGCTGCGCTAAATATATACATTGTCATCAATGTCGGCCACATTTTATTTTTTTATAATACCTAGTTATATTACAAAAGTTTTATAGTAAATGATTTTTTTTTCAAGATTGCACTTATCTTAACCATGTTTTTAGTTTGGTTACAAAATTATGTGTAAAAGTTGCATAACAGTTTCATTAATAATTTATTTTCATTTTTCTACAAATTATTTTCATATTTATTTTATCAATTGTTTGTTACAACTTGTTATTTATCTTTCTATATTTTCAGTAATAACTCTTTATAGATTCATATTTGCTTCGGTTATTGATACGTGTGATGGGCAAACCCGGTTTTTTATTTTTATTTGGAAAAATGTGGAATAAGTACAAAAAACAATGTTTTATTTTAAAAAAAACTTGTTTGTTTTTTCTAGCTTATTAACAGCTTAGACGTACATATTACATTCGAATTATTCAAAAAGTAAAATGAAAAAAGGGCATGTTTCTAAACTTAAGCTGACATGCACACAAAATTCACGAGTGAGTGAACCTTGAACGGATGATGATGACAGTTATATCAGTGACGCACGGATATAAGTTTATTTTTATTTCCGCTAGATGCCCACATTTGCGGTGACCAATAAAATTCAACGCCACGTCGAGTATTTCAATTCGTGCAACACTACTTCCACTTACGTCACAAAACAACTTTCGGACTTGTGCGAATACACGACGTAAAAAAATAATAAAAAATCCTACTGGTTCTTAATAAGGTGTACGTATAAATTTTGGACCTTTTCCCGTTTGGGAGCCGACCCAAAGCCAGGCGTGAATCAGAGCTAACTGTATTTTACGAGACATTAACGGCGGGTGGCGGGAAGCGATTTAAAAACTATTCTCAGCAGCCATAAAGCCCCCTATTCCACCTGCCGCCACTGACTTATTGCTATCACGAATGCTAGCAGTATATAGAAAAACAACTTTTAACGGAGCGCTTTTTTTGCAAGTTTTTAAGTCACAAATTATAGGACGTCGAAAAGTTTGCACTGATAAATTTATTTAAGCTGGTCGCAGTGTGACGGTGTGCGCGGCGTTCAGTGGACTATGTCACCATACGTCTTTCTTCTTTGCAGTAATTGTATATTTTACAAATTAAACTTGAAGATAATTTTGCCTGACTAACTTGTAAAACTCATTAATTTCGTCTTGTTAAAAAGGAATAATTTGTTTAAAGCTCCGTATAATACTATTATTTTCATAATAAACAAGCACCTGACAACATCTCGTGTTCTCTGTAAATGATTTTTTTTACTGAATAATAAATACTAAATGTCTCGCTTATTTATACATTTTCTAATTTGTTATTTATTAGCTTTTCAGTAATTTTAATTAAAATATTTATCCGTCCATTTACTAGAAAACTATCACACTTATATAATATTTTGCTCATACATATAAAACTTTGCTTTTCATAATATACGAACGCACACTATAAAAAATATTCATTCAAGTTCATCTTTCTTTTTTAAACATTTTCACAACCAAGATAGTTGTCCACCAGACATCACGGAAAACCAATAGCATCATTTTCAATATTGCCCAGACGTCTATCGCGAGGGTGGGACAAGGGTTGAAGGCCAACATATAACCCAAGCTTCAAAGGTCTCATATTTGAAAACGTGACCTGCCAATCTGAATCTCGACGCCCTAATCACGCTAGTGATGCATAGCATAAAACGGTGAAACGACCATCATTTTTACGGATGCACCATCCCTGAGCTCTCTTCAAAGCAATAAAAGACTTACATCTTAAGAGATATACATCTTTACGATTATTTTTCTACTGTTTAAAAACATGAATTTTGATTTTCAGCTTTGATCGCCAAAAAACTATGATACTATTTTTAATGAAATGATTTCAAAATTATTTTTGTATACAAATTTACCAGTGTAAATCTCCTGATTGGTTATCTATGTGCTATTTTTGTTTTGTTGTTTTTTTTGTCATCCAAAAACATCATGTTTAAACAATTTTTCATTGGTTTTTGTTTCCAAGTAATCTGGGAGAAGTCTACTCAAATATTGATAGATTTTTATGTTGACAATAGTTACACCACCATAATATAAAGTCAGACATCAAGTTATCAATACGTAACACAACTTCAATTCAGTTATCTTGTGTTTTGGAAACGAATTGATCTTTTAAATATATTACTATCATCATTTATCATCAACCCTTGACGACCCTCCATCTAACAAATGGCATCGCAATCTGTCTTTAATTTGTATGCTTTAGTATCACCTATACACAAAGCCAATATCTATCTATATTATGTCTTCTAACTATTATTATTTAATTATTTTTATCTATGTTTGCTTCCAATGTTGAACATATGGCATTCTAATGGAGGTATCTCAACATAAGTTTTTCTACAAGAACTGTTTGTTTCTCAGTCGCTCAACCTCACTATTTTCAAAGTGAGTAGTAGGGAAAGAAGGACAAGGCTAGAACAGGAATAGTGGTTGACTGATCGCTATTGCTACACCCAGTTATTAAAGGATCAGAAGGATAGGAAGAGAAGAAAATAATGTGAATTGAAATCACGAACACCCATTCTTCGATCACAATTTTGAATTGAATAATTCTCAAATTCACTGTGATCTTACCGGGTATCGAACCCAGACCTGCGTGATCGCTAGAGCAAGCTCTAACCAACTGAGCCACACCAGGCGACAAGTTATTAAAGTATAAGACTGTTATTATTAATATGAACAGTAAAATGCGATGACGTGATCCAAGAACACCAGAATGATAATTTAAGTTTTTTCATTTGTCTGTCATACGACTATAATTTATTGACATTTCATTTCGTTGTCGTAGACGTTCCGTTTTGAGTTTGTAGATTTTATAAGATTTGTATAGCAAGTCTTTCGAGAGATCAATTCGAAGAGAAGATATATCACCTCATCTGGTAAGTCTAGTTGGTCTAGGTTCAAGTACCCTTAAGGTCAATGCCAAATATAGGTTTTTTCGATTTCAATTTGAGGATACCAGTTTTCGTTATGTCTCATATCCTTAAATTGATCTCGAGTGACTTAAAAAAATAATCTTTCAATTCAACTCTGTCAACATAATTTTTAAAATTCTTAAATATGTATATCAAAAACAGCAAATTTTAATAGAAAATATATAAATTTCAACAGACCTTAGCGATTCTTGAACTCGAAGCGGCCTGATCGATAGGAAAAAGCCCTTATCTAATATACCACAGAGGGCTAATTGATTTATATTCGATTTCACTAACTGTCTTATCGACATATAAAATAACTGCAAAAGTAGTGTAATAGTTCAAACAAGAAAATTAAAATATTTTTTTAAGACTTGTACCAAGTCCACTCCCAACTTATAGCATTGTGAATTTCAATGAAACTTGATTGAAGAGAACTACTTATTATTCAGTAACTCAAGTTGTCATTTTAGGAGACGGTACAAAAACAAGGAGAAGGACTGACATTTCACTCTTCACTTTCTCTGTGGCCCGTGTTATAGAATCGAAGTATGAAGAATGAAAACTTTACATAATATAGACAGCTACTTTTGGTTAAATTAAATAAATCGTTTGAAAAATCATTATTCATTTTGTGATTCACCAGTGAACGTAGCACAGCTCAATAAGCACTTGCATATAGGACTAGGGTTTGCAATACTTGCATTTCTTAGCTGGGATCTCGGTATTCATGGTGTTTTTTCGAATACCAAAATACCGGTTTTAAAAATAATTCAAATTTTGAATGTATGAAAAACATTACATATAGTTGAGCTGTTTCGATATTAACGGTATTATTTTAATAAACAGTAAATTCACGATGAAATCACCCGTCAATGACAGTTTTTAATATGAAATATCAAAATAGCAATTTTGTTTTACTCGTTAAGTATCACGATCTCAATCGGCCGTATTTGTAGGCTTTATTTTTGTAATGCTTATATTTATATATACAGTAATGGTGTTGGTATATTTGTTTGGTATTACAATTTCTTTACAGGACGGACCAAAATTATTCTTTATTCATAAAAAAATACCGATTTGACTTGCTTCGCCAATGTAACATTTTCACACTGTCGTGTTGCGCGCCCAGTAAGATTTTCAATATTCAAAAATCATTACTTTCATAGATCGGCTGTTACCCTTGAATATGATTGATAGTTATTACACCCCGATATTCGCGTAGGTGTTATCGACGCCTAACGTTACTAGTCGCAACTACAGACGTCGAATTAAATCGTATGTCGGAAACGAGAAGACGCCTGGGACCCACTTAACCAGAGGTTAATAGCCAGTGAGTTTTGAGCCTACGATAAAATCGAATTACATGTGGATAGTGAAGCATGTTAAAACATAGTGTTTCAACAAAAATGTTTTTCAATTTATATTAATTCAACCATTGAATTTTTTACCATTTTTTTCGCATATTTACAATCGTATACTGGAATATATGGAATATCTTCTTTAAAAATATAAAACAGCATAGAATGCATTATAAAAAAATATTTGACAAACGGGCGGCGCCTGTTCAAATTTGAGTGGAACATTTTAGCTTTTACAAATGTATACGGGTAATCAGTTGCAACCTACATATTTGCATTTACCTTGCTCCGACACAAAGAAGATAAGCCGAGTTAAAAAATAAATACAAATAACTCGTAATTATCAAAATTATACTCACAATACATCACATATTTTTTAAGTAATTAAATTCGGTGCCATTGTAAATCCGGCGGTTAATTTGTGTGAACTATTTTTTTATTGTAGAATTATGTTTCATAACTTTGCTTTTCCACTGATTATGCTTCAAATTTGTATTTATTGTACATTTTTAAATTTATATGTTAAGAATTAAAATCAATTCTTTTTTTTAATTAACTTAACAACAGTTAGTCTGAAGATTATTCTCAAATAATCAAAACACGTGTCACAATTTCATAACAAGACAATCATTGGAATAGCAAAGCTATCAACTTATAATAAAATATTTTTCATTTATCTCTTCTCAAACGTTGCATACTTGATATTAAATAGCGGATTAACAATAAAAAGATTTTTTTAAATCAACACATGCATGTCTCAATGTGAATATCCTGTATCTGGGTATATTAAGTAACAAAGCAAAAAACAAAATATGCGACTATCGTCTTTCAAATTCTCGTAACTGTTGATATCTTGGCAAAAAAGATACTGCATTAGCCTTTTGGCTGCCGTAGAAAAAAGTACGTAATTACCTAGTACGCTAGCTATAATTTGTAATTATTAATTTAATTAGTTATTGACCAGTTAACTCGTAACTGGCGTGTTGAGCACGAAAAAAATTACGAGATATCTCGTCTGTGGCAGCCATCGAGTTAATAGCGTTTCTCAGTGAAAAGAATTAATCGTATCTTACGAAAAAATCTGCAAAAGAACATTATCTTATAAATTTAAGAAAATACGATATATTTATACTTGTAACCTTCACTTTTATTGTGCTCACTGTTAATATTCGGTAAAATGGTTTTTTTTAATCCTTGCTCGCTTCCAATATGGAGAATATGACCACCAAACAGAGGTATCAGATTTTTTCTACGAGGACTTTTTGTTTTTCAGTTCTTCAACCTTATTTCAAAAAGAGTAGGGACAGAAGGATAGGACTAAGACAAAACTAGTTGTTTACTCATCGCTCTCACTGCGTCCGTTTTTGAAGATAAAAAGACTGGAGGAAATTTAAGACATTACTTACATTCATGCCTTCAGACAAAAATGTATAAATCGATTGAAAAATCAACATATAAAGAACCGTCCGTACTGGGATTTGAACCCGTGACCTCCGTGTTGTAAGTCAACGATGTTGGCACTCGATCCCACAGCCGTCTTTACATATTACTAAATACAATACTATTTTTACTAATTCTACTTTTATTCAATGTGATCAAGATCAGTTTCACTTACGACGAGCATTTTCAACTGAATGAATCAGTTCTGATCATATAGTGATCATAAAAGTGAAATTAGTACAAAAGTGTGTTATATTTTTTGGATACTTTTAACGATGAATTAACAAACATTTGATAGATAAATAAATACTAGAATGAAAAAAATACATAAATATAATTTAATCAGTTTGCATATCATTTGTAAAAAGTCATTTCATACTAGGTCATTGACATGCATCTTTAAATACGTTCAATATTGGTGTCAAAATCGTATTATTAACTGTTTGTTTACTTCTGAAGTAGTTTAGTCTCTCTATCTTTGATTTATGCTTCCGCGATAAACGATCCACCCTTACTTCTGTTTGCATTCTCACCTCCCGTTAGACATGGATTTAAAATCAATACAGATAATGTGCGTAATGGTGACGCTCAGCTAATTTACATTTAACATTAAGCTTTTGATTTAATCAACGTAAATCAATATTGGAGTAATCACATACAGGTAAACTATATTCATATCACTCAGATTATTCGTTAATACTTTAAGCTTAAGGTGTAGAATTATATTAGAAAAACAATAACTAGACGTGTATCATCATAGTCTACTGCGAATCGCTGAAAATCTCTTCAGATTGTTTACATGACAGGATAATACCAAAGTTATTGTTACTTATACAAATCAACCTGGTCTTATCTCACGGGCTCGAGCCCCAGTTCAAAAAGATTTTTTTCGATTGATTTATAGATTTCTGTTTTCTAATTGTGTGTGATGTCTAAAAGAAAATTCCCTCCTACCCCTTCTTTAATAATTAGGCGCAGCGAGAGCGATTAGTTTAACACTTATCCTGTCTTAGTCTTATTCTTCTTACCCTTTAAAAAGAGAGGTTGAGCGACTGAGTAGCAAACAGTTATTGTAGAAAAACGTCTTTTAAGATGCCTCCATTAGGAGACGACATGCTTCACTTAAGGAGCGGGCATGTACTAAAAAAATACAAATGAAAAAAGTCGCATCATCACTATATGAAATCGTCCTCTTTGTTGAAATGTCATCTTCAAATCAGTTCATACGGAACTTTTTTTCAGGCAAGCATTAATTAAGTTGGAAGAATACCAATTTTCTGGATTGATGGATTTATTCACATGGCGTTTGATTGCTGGGGCTTAGTAATGTTTCGAAACATAGTAGTGGACAACCGAATACTTCTAAGACACGTATAGATTTTAAAAAACACAACTTTCTAAATACACATTGTCATATCACCACATTAAAAATCGTCACTTTAAAGACTCTTATATAATATGTTATGCCATGAGATACTGCTTCGATACGAGCCTAGTGACGAAACGTTTCATTTGACAGTAAAACGTCAAATATAACACTTTTAAGGTCATGTGATGAATACAATGAAAAGGCCTTATTGTTTCTCATGCGTGCTTGTTAAAGAGACATTCCGTACAGTTTAATGGACGGAATTACTGTTTATTAGCAAAATCAAGTGTCAGTCAAGCCATCGCATATTACGAAGAACAGTCTTCGTGGCATCTGTAATGACATGAAATTACTTTAATACCCGAGCGGACATCTATATATTAATAGTCGATACTGTCCGTCCGTCTGTCCGTCCGTTAGTCTGTCTGGCCGTCTGGCTGTATGATTGTCTTCGATTTCCCCTCCCCCTCACCCTCCCCATCCACGCTGTCGCCATTTTTTTATCGATACTAAAGACATACTTTTTTTGTTTGTATATGGACGCGATTTCACCTTTTCGTTGACGTCAAGAAAGACGGTCTCCCCTCCCCTCTCCTGCCCCGGTGTCGCCATTCATTCATTTCTTCATTTTTCTCTGACATCTATGTGTGAAATTGAAGTCATATATTTTTATTTTATTATGTTGTGTAAAAATAATTAATTTTCGTACCAACCAAAATTTTTCTGTCAAGTTAGAGAATCGAAACCACGACCTCCGATTTTCATCCGCGACGTCCAGACCGCTTATCTACTGCTCCACGGAACTAAGTGAATGTAACGACAAAATAGCTATATATTATTTAAATAATACAAAGCTAATGATACAAATGACATCTGTAGGTGACACCTTGCACTACCGAATTTTAATTATTCTAAAATGATTCTTAGCAAACTTAAACATTATTCCAAAAATTAAATAATTTACAATTTAAATACTGCAGGGCTGTCGATATATGTCCCGAGGTATGTTTCTTTTACTTTTAGAATTTCTGGCTTATTCAATAAATAGGTTTGAAATTTATTTTTCACGCCAGTAAATTTTCTGACTACTTAAAAATGCAACAAACCCACCCCCTCCCCCCCGTTGAGGTCAACGGGCTTACAGCTAGTAGTCTTAATAACTTAAACGGTCATTAAAATTTCACTTAATCGAATATTTAACCGGCAGATAATAGTTTGGCAGAAATTCCCCGAGGATTTTATACAAGTTGCCATCGTTACTGTCAAGTTTTTTTTTTTTTAATAAAACTAATGTTAAAACAAACATAATTTGTCAGCATCTGCACTAATTTTACGTTACTTTCTAACAACATATCCTCTCACAATTCAGACCAAATATACACACATAGAGTATCAGTATTTGCATGGTTTTTCGAGTTGTGTTTGAATAATGTACGACACAAATTCTGCTTTTATCATTATTTCATGAAGTTACCCAATAAAATTACATATTTTGATAACAAATGCAAAACAATTGTCTCCGTTACTACTTATTCCTTATAAAATCAACATTAACATATCCATTATTTATTTATACTTTTAACTATGCGTGAACATTATCAACTGGTTTTCAGTTGCTAAAACTCGCGATGAACGAAACCGGCCCTAATCTAAAATCAATTTCAAAGGTGTTTTTTTTATACATATACTGCCTTTCTACTAAGAAATGACAGAAAACACCTTAAAAATTATTCGTAAAATCACAAATTTCCGAAAAATTACGATATATTTATTCAATCAGTGTAGGTAACTTTCATATGTCTAGCATATGAACTAGTAGTTTTTATGAAGAACGAGTGCAGGCTTAGGTTAAATAACATAAGGTTATTACAAAATTTTCACAAATGATCAATGTACACTCAATTTTAGAATAAACTAAAGATATGTTAAACTTGTTATTATACGTAAATTTTAATATACCTAATTACTATTTAATACATTTAAAATCAATCCAAATCATGAACAAGGAATGATAGAATGAAAATATACCAATCAGTCATTGTAATTTAAGAAAAGCCTTTTAGCGGCAATAGCACTTGGAATATTTAAAAGTTTAGCTTAAGTCACGGATATCTATTACATTATAAATATTATAATTATTTTTTGATGTTTTTTCAATATAACTAATCTATGTAAAAAAATCTTTTCAGACTTTTTCTCGTCGAATATTATAAAACACATGTCTAATATGTTTTGCAGATATGGTATCGGAAGTTTTAAATTTCGCTTCAATATTTATATTTCATCTTTACCGCTTCTCTAGCTCAGAAAAGGCGTTGGCTTTTATCAAATTCTCGCAACGTTAAACACACATAAACAAAAAAAAAACACTAAACCGTTTTATCTGAAATCATTTTATCCGGAGAAAACTTGTACAAAACGTTCTTTGTAGCGCTTTTTCAGTGACAGTCGCCGTGCGCTGAGCAAAAAGTTGAAAGTTGTCGAAAACATCGGCCGTTAAATCGTGGTTTTATCTGCACATTAATTCAAGAGATCCCAAAAACAAAAGAGACCTACAAAGTGATCCATCTTCAAAGAAACAAATTTCAGTTGAAACAGGTTGATCAAAATGAATAATTTCCGTTTGCGACTGACTTTTCAATAATTGTTTCAGGATTATTCAAAGGATTGCTTTCCTGATAGATTGGAAACCTTAATGTTCCACAGCTTTTGCTGTTACTTTACGATAATTTATTTAACATCTACAGTATCTTAGATGTTTACATTACAATTTTTCGATATGTTTATTAAAGCTGAATAAACATGTTCACCCGGTTTTCCACAATTAACAGATTTTTTTTTTTTAAAAAAATACACTTTTCCTCTCAATGTATAAAACATATTACCAAAAAAATATTTTTAACTAGAACTGGTTATTATTTATTCTTTGGTCTATATTTTGAGTTTTTTTGAGAATATAGCGATATAAGAATAATGGACAGATTGAACATATTATAATATAGGAAGTTATCTAATCGCTCTCTGTACGACCCGTTTTAAAGAACGGGTGGGGGAAGTGTATACATACACACACACATCTACAACTTTAGACACAAATCACATGCGGTCTTACAAATAAAATGAAAACTGTTAGACAAGTAAATTGGTCACAGTAAAACTATTTCGATTTTTGATCTAAATATATAAATGTTGGAAAACATATGCTTTCATTGGAAGTTTATACCTAATTAAATGTCAAAGTATTACAACACCTTTTATGTTCAAAAAATAAAATATACATTTAAACTAATTTTCAATTGTATTGTATTGACAGTTAATACCCTAAAAGTGTTCTTAGTTAAGTTTATGAAAAATAGATAGCGGCTATAAGCTTTTTTATCGGAAACTTTTACGTTTTCAAATAACTATCATATTGGAAATTAATAAAGCTCACTCATTGAACACACCACTGGTAGTCTATCTGCTCTTACATTAAACAGGTTGTGCAATTGTATTATACAACTCTCCTTTACCAACAGAAATCAGCTATTGTACAAATGTTTGTAAAAAAATCATTAACTGATTTTCCTCATTTACATTTAGATGTCATTGTCACAAAATCCAGGGATTTGATTTCACTTTTAATGTATAAAATCGTAGTAAATGTTTTGAAACTAACATTAGAAATTTAGGGACTCCAATTCCTTTTATTTATAAAATGTCTACTTATTGAGGGTAATTTCATTGCTCGAGTAAGACTTTTAACTGCTAAATTATGCCAAAGCACTTTCTTAGTCTCTTGTGTGCTGGTTTTTTTTTTATTTTATTTTATTTCAAGTTTCCAGAAATTTGTCTGTCTTTCACTTCGTAAACTTTTGAAACAAAGACATCTTTACAAGACACACACATACAGACAGTTACACAAAAACACTTATAAAACTTACAAATCCATTTTACAATTCGGTCTTATAACTTTCGCTCGTGACCTCAAGGGCGACATGAAGATATTTTAAGTGTGAAATTTTATACCCCGTATTACCATACTACAGGGAGGTTTCGCAATCTTTGAACCGGTAACCTACTGATAAAATACCATATGCAAGCGCATTCGGTCCCGTAGAAAACAATTTTACATAGTTAGTTTTATTTATTTATTGTCATTTAAATGCAAAGCTAGCATTCTTTCACCAACCCAATATCCGGTGTATTTTTAATATTTGACTTAAGTTTACAACACCTCAAAAAAGGTTTAATTATTATATTAATATTTTAATTGATTTTCACTATTTAAATGAAGTCATTTATATTGGTTGATATAAAGAAGAAGTAACATGCTTAAGTGGCGTGATGCAGGCAACGAGAACGGTAAGAATTAATAAATTCAGTCCTTCCAATTGTCGAACTTACAGGCCACGCCAAATTTGTGACTACTCGGAGAAACTTCTTAGCTTTTAGTAAATTTGCGGCTTACTACTTAGAGATAGACGAGAAGTCCACTTTTAGTAACTTCGGAGACTTTGCATGCCACTTAGCTTACAAGACAATCCTAGCAAAAAAACTCTTAACAAAACGTCTAGTAAACCTTGATGTGACACCGTGGTGATTGGTCGTGGGAACAGCCATAGGTCGATATGAAAAAAATCTTTAAATGGCTCTCCTACACAATTTCATCAACTTATACAGCTGACAATAGTATATCTCAAAGAGTTATAACGTAAAATACGATTATCTTAAAGATAAGATAAGATGTAACAAAAAATCGTCATCGAAACAAAAATTAGTCGAATTCTCTTGTGATTGCTGAGAAATCTGTGTAGGAAAGTTATTTCACTGACAATGTTTGCAAAATTGATATTTTTTGCTTCATTTGTTTAATATCAGAATAAAATTGCAATACCAGCCAGTAGTCAGAGTAATACACGCAAAACCTACTTAGCAACACGCAGCAACGCATCAAATCCAACTGATTTTCCTAGGAGACCCTGCCTTATCGGCTTATTCGTTTGACATAGGCCCTACTTCTTTGACTCGTCGTCATTCTTTCACTTTATCCCTTTCCACTTGCGACAAATCTAAACTCTTGATTTCTCTTTTTAGTCTGAATAACTTCCCATATTTTCTTTACCTGATCAATCATACATCTTCATTACAAGAAGTTTCACCGCCGACTAATTATGTTAATGCTATTAATTTTATGTGTATTTTTGCAACACGTAGTCACTTTCGGGTGTATTTTTTAATTATATTATAAAATATTTAAATCTGTATTTCTTTGATGTTTTATTTTGATTGTTGTGTCTATTTTCATAATATTAATTGATGACTACTCTTTTCTATAGATTTTATTAAATATTTAAATATTGGACCTTCTGATATTAATGTTAAGCCGACATTTATGACTAAAAACTTTGCTTCAAATAAACGATTAAAAATTAAAAGTGACTTCACTTAGTTTTTTTTAAATCTATATCCGCTCTCAATTCGGATCATACAGTATCTTACTGGAGGTATCTCAACGATAGTGTTTCTAAGAGAACTATTTGTGACTCAGTTGCTCAACCTCTCTTTATTTCGAAGAGAATTTTTAGACATAAAAAAACACTCATGTCATCGAACTGAAATTGATAAATCGATTAAAAACGTGCTTTTCGTACTGGAATTCAAACTTGTGAGTTTTGGCATGAAAGTCAACGACGTTGATCACTGTGCCATGGACCCGACATATAAAACCTTGCTCAAATCATCCTGCTTAACAATATAAAACACTGCTATCTGTTTGCTTTAAAAAGAAAAAATGTTTTGGCTTTTTTTCTACTGCAAGTAATTATGTGAAAATATTACTAGAATTATTACTTGTTAAAATTCTCCATTCGTTACTATTGTCAGCTAGAAACTCAAAAGAATTCTCTTGGCAGTAACTCTTTAAACCCGGCAGTGAAATTGGCACGAATTCATTTATATGAACGCTACTTCTGGTTTTCGAACGATAAAGTATTCATTTGTCACAAAATCACACATATAGACTTGTAACAAACAAACGAAATTCAATGTGTTCATTGGATTACATTTAAAGTGATGATAATAACCATACTAATTGATTTTAAGTGATATTTTTTTTTGCATTGAAGAACACAATATTACTACATCTACATATAATACTACATCTATATATCTTCATAATTTTATATTCAAAATAAGCATCCACAAAGTTATCACCGAATCCATTAAAACTACATATTTTTTTGTTTATTTGGCATATATTTTGACGTAATTAAATTTAAATCAAAATTATTGCTTCTATCTTAAGCATTACAACTGGATGAATAGTCAAAAGGATGTCGTTTCAATAATGAGCATGGCCATACTATCATGGTAGCAATATTACATCGTTTTTTAACCATATCCATTCTCGATGTGAAATTTATTTTAGCAAAGGTTTTTCTACGAAAACTGCTTGATAATAATACAACAGAAATAAAAGGATATTACTAAAACAGGACTAGTTGTCAGCTAATCGCTCTCGATACATCCCAATTTAAAAATCTCTCAATCACTCTTTAATAAATGACTGACTAGCAATCAGACTACATATATTATATTAAACTTACTTGTATGATAAATCAATACTGAAAATAAATATAATAAATATTGAAAACAAAAAACAATCTATCTATTCAGTAATTAGAAAGTTTTCGATAAGGTGCATTAAATTGAATAAAATTTAATATACGCCTCATGTTTCCGATAAACTATGATCATTTAATTTGACTTATGCAACAATTGAATAACCAAGCGCCGCTGAGTCAAAATTTATAGTTTAGTCTGTGGCTCGTCTTAGTGGGAAAAATGCAAACGAAAAATCGGCCGACCTATATTCCCAGTCAACCAGAAGGAGCTCCATTTGTAAATAATGAGGGTGATTTATTAATCTATTAGAGTCCTGAAAGCTCCGCCGTACACTGAAAAGCTACTACGAGTATAATGCATGGAATATTTTCATATTAATGCTAACGTGGTCCCATGTACAGCCTTTTATAGTGTAACGGGGGCGATTTTTTAAATCGACCTCGTACATTTTCTGATTCAATTTATTATGTTAATGCAAAATACATGATGACTTTACATCAACACTTTTGAAATACTAATGGGTAACTTTATTGTAAATTATTACAACCTTCCAACGAAGGCAATAAAAGTTGTTTTTCTTCTTCGGAGCTATTGGCTGTAAGGTAAAAAGTATAATTTCCAAAACTTTCTTTTGTGCCAACATTATATTAATTTTAGTTTTCCGTGTTTATGATAATTGTACTTTTAAAGTATATTCTATAAAGATACAAAACAGATGAACTATTTTATACAATAATATATTTGACATTAAAAATTACCATTAATGTCCAACGAGTCAGATATTTTGATTTTTATCGATCATACTCGATAAAAAGTTTTCAAGTCACTCGAAATATTCTTCACCCATGAATAAAATCTTCAATTTAATTGTTTGTTTTTTTTATGTTTAACTAACGTGCTAGGACTTGAATCTGAAACTATCTCCACTTTTTTTTTATAAAATAACGGATAGATCAACTGTAAAGGTCCTGAATCGAATGTATAGATATTTTAGCTTACTTTACACGCAAATTATTGAAAAACATTGTATTATATTTTCAATTTTTTTTTTTTAGTTTTGTTTTACTAATGGAAGATTACTCGACTATAACTCGATTTTTCAATGAAATTGTTACATTTTTGATAAATTATAGCTTATGAAGACCATTTAAAAGTATTTAACTGTAAAACGTCACTAACTGTCCTACGTTCCAACTGTAATATGCAGTCTTAATCGACTTTATTTTTGTTCGGAGTTATTTTTAATTCTTTGCAGAATGTGACAGGACGACTTTTGGGTATTATCCATAGGTTGTCGTCGGTGAAACTGAGGTGTACTGGAATTCTATGGAAGAAAGTAAATCAATTGGGGAAAGACAGAAAATCACGCAGGCGTCACATTCCAACCATATGCTATGCATAGGGAGTGAATACCAAATTTCTTTTAAGAAACCTATCATTTCACTCTCTTGAAGCTCGATGATCGTTTTCAATTTGAATGCATTTTTCTCTTCTTCTTCGGGCCCGAGTTAATAATTCTGAAATTCACATGACTATTATATTAACTTACATGCTCCCAATTTATTCTTACGTGAGTGAAACTTTAAACAAAATAAATGTTTTTAAAAACGTGTTCTTCGCGTAGGACGTATGAGTCGCCAGTTCCAAAGGCTGTTCGACTGATCAACTCATTGCTTAGAGAAGTTGACATTTCCATAAATAATAAACAATGCAGTCAACGAAGAAGACGCTTTGTAAATAAGATAGATATTTATCTTTTGATGAATTGTCTTTGCTAGGGTTTAATTTATTAGATTTTCTATCTTTCATACATTCATAATGTTTACCGAGATACATAAAATGCTAAAACAGTAGTCAGTGACTATCTCCCGCTCACTTTGAATAAATTATATTCCGTATCACCATTACTTTTAATACTTAAATTTCTTTTATTTTTACAACATAAAAAGAAACTTCATTTTACTTTCAAGTATTCAAATATAATAGTTCCAGCGTCTTTGTTTACACACTATTTTTTACTGTCTTCAACTAACGGCCAAGAGAGTTGAATTTTGGCAAAGGAAAGAGTATAACACCGCACAGCGTCGGATAAACGCATTAAAAAATGTATCACCGGCGACACTTTGCGAGATTGAAAAAGATGTCTGCAAAAGAAAACACTTTGGTCCTGTAGATAAGAGAATAACTAAACTACTTTTCATAGTAAAGAAAAGGTAATATAATGACGCAAAAAAGACAAACACTAAACTTGTATGCACAGACAACTTATATGCTTGTATTGATTTTTTTTTTCATGATCAATACATACTTTGCCTTACATAGTAAAATAAGACACTCTAGTGAAAATTCAGTAGTTTTTTTTTAATAGGATCAAGCTTAGATTACCGCAAGCTTTTCACCTGATAAAAATGTACATTTATACATGGTTATTTATACTAAGTCGAGTAAGACTAATAAGGGAATACGTAACAATTGGTAATATATGTAAATACGAAAAGAATTTTAAGATAATGACACCTAATATGAATAAGACTAATAATAAAAAAATTAAGACCTTTAAATTTGCAATCGCATTAAAAACGGTTAAGTTAGAAAGATCACTTACGATAATTTTAAAGATTTATCTAAAATTATCCAATGGGAACTTTTTACAATATAATTGCTTTTCTTGGTTTCTGTTTAAATAGTAATATGTCAAAATATTTCTTTTTATTAGCTCAAATTGCTCACGATGAGCAAAACCGGTACTGATGTTTTTTAATTTAATAACTTTTCATCAAATACTGACAGAAAATATCTTAAAAACATTTATCAAAAACATTTTTTAACTATCTGGCATAATCAGACAATAACTGTGCTTAATGAATATGGCACTGTATGTACAATGGCACGTTAGTAAGTATTATCTTAAATTGCCAATTTCATATCAAAATGAGCGCACGACATTGTTAACAGTTTAATATAATTAAATACTTTTAAGATAATTTGTATGAATATTTTGTTAAAGATAATCACAGAACCTCGCCTACAACTACCACCATTACATTTACAATCATAAAGCTCCAGAGATGCTTAATTCTGTATTTTTATTGTAAGCTTATCCTCTGGTTTCTTCAAAGCTTTTTATCCTTGACATAAAAAATATAGCGTAGAGTCAAGATAAGCTACAAACAGTATTTTAAGCACCCAAACAAGAACTTTAAAAAACTGCTCGGGTGAGTAATTGATATTTTGAGCAATGGAAAGTTTTACTCTTTCCATGCAACAGTCGTAATAAATGTATTCAAAGTTACAATGAAAGATATTTAACTTTATTGTTTGAATCGGAAGATATTCAATAAAGCATATCATAGCATGTCTCATAAAAATAACAATGCAAATCTAAAGCAGCGGTCACTAAGCCATGACCCACTGGACGGATCAGGTCTTCTAAAGATTTTCACCCGGCTACTGATTTTTATACGTAAATATTATACTAATAAGCAATACTTTCGCTTAAATTAGATTTACATATAATATATAGACATGTACATTTTAATTGATATTTAATATTGTAAATTCCGTTAAAAAAAATATTTTTTTACACAATATTTACATATGTACATGTAATTCAATGTTTTAATAGGATTCCAGAAAATTTTGCCTCCGGCTGATCTATTTAAAAAAATCATCCAGCTCGCATACCTAAAAGTTTGTTGAGCCTTGATATACAGTACAAAAGTCTTGATTTAAGAACATTTTAAATACATTGAAACACATTTTCAGTTTATGTGCTTCTCATTATGATCGGGAAGAGTAAAAAATCATTTATTAACATAAACAATAATTTGATTGTTTTTTTTTTAAATCTTATTTTTAACGAGCAGTTTGTCGAGTTACGGCTTTATAACATAATATAAATACTTCCTTATAATGCAAATATTACAAAAAATAAAATTGATTTTCATTGCATATATAAAATATATTTACCTACATGAAATTATAACAGAATTAGCTTAAATATAATTTATCATTAATGCTTGATTATTTTGTGAAATTCTTAAAAATATTTTATAGGATCAGTACCAGTGCATCTTTTTTGTTTTATATAAAAATATTTCGATTTTTTGTATCAAATAATATCATCGCTAAGCCAACAGAAAACGAAGATTAGAAATTAAATTATATTTGTATATCTTTTATATTTTTTATATTCTCAATTAATATGTTTATTTAAACCATTAATAAAATATTAAAAATCAGAATAAAATTTCAATGTATAAGCTTAATTCATGCCGATATCCATATTTCCTGGGGGGAAAAATCCAATTCAAACTTGTCGCTTATCACTTATCAATTTTCTAAAGATTTCAGATGACAAAATTTCTCATCTGAAAGTTTTCGGTACAGAAGCGCCGGGTAGCTAGTGACACCCAAAAGGGGTAAGGATCACCATATCTATCAGCTTATCCTACCTATCTTTACGAACCTTTAGCTTTTTTTTGCTAAAAATTGTTTATTCCGCTTATGTCAGATCATGCTATATTGTCAAAAAAAATCTATAATAAATAATAGAAGCCACTAGTATAACTAACCAGTTTCATTATGAAATAACTTTCTGGATTTATCATCTTCAACTCGAGAAAGTAGTAACATTTGGCTAGAATGTCACGCAAATTGAACGTTGTGCTTAAAATGATTGTACTTTGAACAGATACTATATTTTATATATAATAATATTTCATAATAATCAGTGGCGGTTCCTGACCTGAAATCTTGGGCGGGCTAGAGAAAAGCATAGCATTGTATACTATTTACGAAATTTTGCATGCTTCCACTTCATCTTATACATTAATCTACAATCAAATTAACAAATACTACGACACTACTGCAAAGCATAAATTACTATATAATAAAATCAATGCTTATGTTAGTAAGAAATAATAAAATAATAACCTTAAATTTGTCTTTCAAAGTGAAATAACAAGTACAAAAAGCAATACAGAGCTGTCACAGAGAGCTGTCACTTTTATACAATACATCGATTTGGTATTTGTGTATGGCCCATGGGCTAAATCATTTTAGCCCCCAATGAATGACAGAAGCCAGTAAATTTGAAACACAGTCCTGTGAGTTTGATGACGTTTCCGTACAAACAAATACAAACAAAATCGAATCGTGCTAGATTGCGTTCCAGTGTAAAGAAATATTGTCTATGATTGCGGGCTGGAAAGCTTTAACCCCTGAACCTTTAATACATAGGTGTTGCCAGACTGACGTCACGTTGAATGTTCTCTATGAATTATTTATAGGGTTATTGTTTTTTTATGCCGGCTCAGCTTAAAATTGTAATACAAAACAATCGAGAATATTATTGTAGGTAGACATGGCATTGTTTTATATTGACAGAGGAAAATTTAAACAAAGATATTATATTCATTTGGGAAAAGTTAGATACGCTTATAAATTTATTTATTTTGTTCAGCGGCCGAATTGCTGTTCATTTTTATTCAGCCATCTAAAGTTTTGGGTGAAAAATGCAGGTCGAGCTTAGCCCACCTAGCCTAGTACCTAGAACCACCACTGATAATAATGTTTCTACGAACGACTGCGTATTTGAGGCCGTACTGTGTAGAAATCATTACCAGTGACAACCATTGATGCATCCATCGAGATTTTCACAGTTCCAGTATACCTAAATTAATTTACTAACTTTTATTACTTCACCAATATGGCACAAACTACAGGCCACCGATATCTTTTTAAAATTTTGATATCTTCGATGAAGTTTATTTATAATAGATGTTTTTCAGAATTATTGGAGACGCCTACTTCTTGAACAGATATTATAATTCACATATGTGTACAGACTGACGATTCTGTTCTGACTTGTGCCAAGAAGTAATTCATTCGTTCGTTGGCGTCGTTGATTGAAATATTGAAACAATATCAGATAGTTTTGGGTAACCGAAGATTTTCTGACACGCCGCTAGTCCTTCAGCAAAACTCATCGATAGGTGCGATTGCATTTTAAACTCAACAAGATTTTTTTAATATGGCTAAACTGTATTACCCTTACAAGAATATTCGATCTCTCAAAAAACATTATGTATATTCAATGTAATTCAATTCAAACATTATTATATATTAGCTTATCTTTTAATTTTATATTCGAATTAATATTTAGAATATTTATAAATTTAATTAACAGCAGTTAAACTGCAAGCGAGATGAACGAAACGTTGAGTTCATAGAAGGCGCAATTCAAACACTTATAATAATATTTCGGTACCGTTTAATCACTCAATATTTTTTTTCATAAAAATGTAAGTCAGTTAAAAAAACTGTTTTGATCATCGATATAAACGAGGACTCATAGACAATGAAAATCTTACTCTCCACATATAAATGAAACCAACTTTGCTTTTTGTAAGTCTCGCGACCCTCTGAGTAATGCAAGGGTAAAAAAAACAATTTTGTTTCACGAAATAAAATTTTGTGTAAAGTGGGACACGCTTTGAAAAAAATTTGGTTTTTATTTTTGCAATAGCGTAATTCCAACTGCCTCAAAGTGTCTTGGCAAAATACCGCTGTCCACTTTTTAGTCGGAACTTTCGGCAAGTCTTACATCGCTTTCACTTATATTTCATTCCGATTCCAAATTTCAAATTCCTGCGAAACTTGCGTGTGAAGCGAACACTTCGGGTATTTCTTTTAATTTTCTTTCATTTCCCGAACGGTTGAAATTCCGACACTTTAAAAGGTGTAAAAGGGTTGTCAATAGTGTATGCAAGTATTTTAAACTAAATTGCTTACCAAGTTTCTACATAACTCTACCTTCAATGACTATATTTGAGGTTACTATTTCACTCAAAGATCCCCTAATAGACAAAAGATAAATGTATTGTTATATTATTCGTGTGTGTATTTAAAGACACACTTGGTGAAATTTTTAGTGTCCATTTACAAGAATTTAGAATTTGAGACATTGTTTATGATAACATTATTTTGAGAAAATACAAAAACGACAATATAGTTTTTATGTCAAGAAGCAGTTGCAACGATAACGAAGTCTTCAAGAATAAGCAAACGCTATTAACTCGTTACGATGTCGCTTATAAGTATTCTTTTCGCTTTAAATGTCGTTTACTTTTGTAATCACAGTCCATTTATTTAGAATATTTTTAGAAAAACTTTAAAATCACTGAACCCGTTTTCCGTAAGACGTTAACACAAACATGCTTTCATTTTAATTGTTGCACGTTGAACAAAACGTATTCATACAATAGGTTTTAATTTTTTCAAAATAATTCAAAATTACATAAAGACGCTTCTCAAAAAGGCAAATACGTGTGATATCTAGTGACGCAACCGGTGAAATAATAAAGTGATTAAAATATTTATGTTATATAAGTACAAGTAATAATTCTTACTTTATCTTGATACAAAATACTGGTTCCTGTATACATAATAAATTCTCCCTCATTGTTTTGAAGCGTATGTTAACATTCAGCTTTTCTAAGGATACCTATTTTCATTTTGAACGGCCTTTACCGTTAGTCAAATTTTAGACTACACACTTAGGTGTTTACTTGTGGTGGGAAAACCCCTTTGCACATGAGCGCGGCCTAAAGTGAAAAAAAAGCTTATAAAAATTCAAAGCGTCATACGAGAGAAAAGAAGGAAAACCATCTACACCTATTTCCTCTGAGTCATTTTACAAAAAGGCAGGCTTTTTAAAGTGTCGAGTGGTGTACAGCCAAATTTTAAATACAAAAGTCAAAGTTGAAAGAAAAACTTTCACCATTGGCCTTTTTTAGCCAACCGTTTGACAAAACCTTCCACTTGGGCTTTTATCTAGAAAGCTATGATACCCATTTCACCTAAAGTACTGAAAAAATTCTTAAAATCTTCTGAAAGAAGTATTATTCTACTTTTAATTTGTATTTTTTAATAATTTCAACATTATCTTATCTTTGGCAATTGAATAATTGTTTTGTTCATCTATTGTCCTTAACGTCAACGAAAACTGCCACATGATGTTATATTTATTTTTTTGGAATCTATATATATGAAATATAATTTATATGGAATCTTTCATAAGAATCTAATACACCATAATCACGGCTTGGTTGCTCTTTGAAAGTGATAGATGAATGTATTCTGAAACACTTTTCTTACTTAACTCGATACTGCCAAATTCAGACATACTGTACTCTGGAACTAGGGTATTGATATATAAAAATCCAGAATGTGGCTTTCGTTGACTTCATGTATGTCTATTCTTGCAATATACTTTAAAATTATTCTAATCACGAAACTGAACATGGGTTTTCCTTTTTTGAGTCAAGAATATTTAGGAATAAGTATATAGTAGTTTTAATTTGACCAATAATTTATTTGCGTACGTAAGTTTGTCGAAGTTGTTTTTTACCATTTCGATGATTAACGTTTTAATATTTTATGTATTTGATTCCATATAAGTTGAGCTCTTCTGCTACGGATGTCAGTGTAAAAAATCCATTTTAGCTGTCATTTTGATTTTATAACAGCACTCATGTCGGCTATCGTGTCTCACCCGTTACACTATTTGACTCACTTTCTCATGTGATTGAATACGTCAAATCACACTATTTGACATGGTATTCTGAATATTATATTTGAAATTCAAAAAAATGTTATTACGTCCTCCATAATGTTTAAGTTGACACGATGTGAAACGAAAAGACTGCTTTATTTTGCCCTTGAGTTGATAGACGTCAGTGTTGTCTGCCACATTTTTATTGATTCAGATTAATGTTCAGAAAGTTGATGGACTGTTTTATTAGAAACACTAATATCGCTTTTGTATACAGCGCTTTATATTTACTGAAAATAATTTACATTTTTTTGAATACATATATTAGCGCGTAAGTCTTTGACTATGAAAAGAGTATCGAAAGAATTATCTTATTATTATTAATCTTACAAATGCGTCTTCATTTTTGAATTTTTTCAGTAAATGTACTTTTTTATATTACCATTATACTTGACATGTGTTAAGTGAAGAACCTGCGGTCTTTTAAGAGAAATCTTAAACTTTTCTTTTCACTGATCCGCTTAATTTGCAAAATAGTCCAAACATAATATACGTTAGTATATTTATTAATTGATTTGACATTTACTTGGTAGAACTCCATTATAACTGATTTAAAATATCAAAGTATTTTAGTTCTACAGTTTTTTAAAATACAAAAACTGTAGAACTAAAATACTTTGATATTTTAAATCTGTTAGTATATTTAATTAAAAAAATATATGTATAGCGTGTCGATACGAAAAAACTTCTTCACCCCTGGACTATTTTCAAAACTAATCAAATTCACATTTTACAAATGCTCTATAAAATATCCATTTGCATTTCCAAACTATAATTAAAGAAATATAACTTGACTATTTGATTGTGAGTACATTTTTTGTGTACACTTGTCTGTCATTTAAATAATATTATTCGTTCGATGTTTGATTTAAAAGCTCAAGAATATATCAATCAAGTACTATAGTCTGAAGTGAAGCTAGACAATTATTTTTATTAGTTTTGTAGCTTTTCTATTACTTTTCTTTTACTTTTAAACTCATTTGTACCGATAGTCTGTTAGTTTTTTTTTATCAAAACTTCATAAATAAAGTAAATGTAAAACATTAAAATATTATTTCGGCTGATTTTAACTATAACATACGAAAGTAGAACATTTAGTCTACCCAAAAAAACAGTTTTTTACGAATTAAAGTTTTTTCCTGGAAATTTTCAAAATATTTTTCTGAAAATGACGTATTCTGCAGCAAGATTTCGAAATAAAATTGAGCAAATTATATATCAAATTAAATAATCAAGTGAGCAATTTGCAGACTGCACGAAAAAATCATTTGACGATATTTCATATTTTTGAAAATTCATTTTTTATACGTATATATAATATAATAAAAATGTTGAGCACATTTCAAAATATTCAAAGAGAACTTTGATTTTAGTTTAGTTTCAAAACTATTTAAGTCAGCTGAATATGACATTGAATTTCCAAAAAGAAGAAACTAAATCAATTCAAAATATTTATTAAGCTCTAATTACATTTTAAATACCTAGGGCAATATTTTTATTGAAATCATATTTATAATAGAGGCAATATAAAATGTTTTGCGGTATAATCAACATACTTTGGTAAAATTTGTTTCTTATTTTTTACCACTTTATTCTCATGTGTTGGTTTCATGGTTTAAATTTACAGCTTTAGTTTATTTGGAAGTCATATTTATTAATAAAAAAAAAATATTTTTATAAAAAAGTCGGTAAATTATACTATGGTACTATTTTTTATTACTATCCCATTACTTGGAAAGCAATTTACAATTTGAATTATTTCTCTTTTTTCATTAACTTCAATATTTTTTAACCCCCCTTAATACACTTAGCTTTTAGTCGAGTGTTCGACGTCATATTTGTCGGTTGTGATGTCACGGCTACAAATCCCAGTACGAACACGAAGAAAAACGTAAATTGAGGGCATAGGTTTTTTCATAGTTATATACTGTTATATAAAACTCTTTCAATTCAATAAATATATTTGAACGTTTGGTTGCGTGCATCATCAAATTTAATGAAAAGGACCATCAATTAACTTAAAAATGGAAATACTTTCGATAGAATTTAAACATTTTAAACACAAATTGCGAAAAATAAAAACATAAAAGGAGACACAGTGCACTATAATGAAATGGGACTCCGAAAATGTCACGCAAATCGCAAGAATACGTAAAATCCGGTGATATAAAATGAAGTTTCACTGTACTCCAAATTGATAGCGAACATTTTTATGAATATTTAAATAATGATCTTATATTATAATATTTCAGCCTACAAAGCTTTCGTGATACATACGACTTGAAATCCAAGTCAATACGACGTACATCTTATAAAACATTCACAATATCGAAGGAAGAATGCATGCATCAAAGGTATTGCTAGAAATAAATACATTTTCTGAGAATAAATCTCGGAGAATTTCAAAAACATTCATATTAACTAGTGAAAGCCTTATGATACGCTATTACAATCTTTTGCTCAAGTACGCTTTCAATATTCTCATTTTACCAAAGGTTTCCTATAATGAAGTACTATATATTTTATACTTAAAAATGCCAGCAAATATTTTACGTTTGGATATTTTTAATATTTTCAATCCTGTCATGAAAATGTTTTCAAGACTGTAGAAATTTGAATAATAAAATATTTAATATATTTTTTTACCAGTTCGCAATGAAGTACGTTTAATTTTATAACAAAACGATTGACTTAAATCAACAGTGGGCTTGAGTAGGAATAGCGTAGGAATGGTAACTCAGTTAATTCATTGACTTCTTCTTTGGCCATGTTCGCTCCCTATGTGGAGCATATGGCCGCCACGCGGCACCTCCATGTTTCCCTGTCTCCCGCCAATAGCTTTGCTTCCTCCCATGACATTCCAGTTCCGCCGAGTACATCCTATGGATAGTACCCGACGGACGTCCGGGACGCCGGAATCCCACCGGTCGAAAGAAGAGACAGGCAGGATTAAGGCTTTCTAGAGGCATCCGCAGTACGTGACCCAGCCAGTTCCAACGTCTCTCCATAACCACTGACGTGACGGGACGCTGTCTTGTACGCTCCTTTATCTCTGAATTTCTCACAAAATCAAACCACCTCACCCCCATTATCCGACGCAAGCATCTGTTCTCTATGCTCAGTATACGGTTTTTCTGAGTCTTCATCAGGTGCCATGATTCGCAACCGTAAAGAATTAGCGGCAGAATACAAGCGTTGAACAAGTAGCATTTGGTTTTAATCGAGTACAGCTGTGTCCCAGACAGTCCGCATTGAGTTGAATGTGGCTCCAGCCATTCCTAAACGAATGGCGAGCTCGTTTTTTGTACTACCGTCTTCGGGGATATGTACGCCAAGGTCAGCTGTCAACCCTCTAGATGATTTGTCCCGCGCTGGTAAGGGTCCTATCAAAGTCATGACAGGTTTGATTACACATCACATTGGTCTTACTAGTATTAATTTTTAGACCAATGCGACCTGAGTTAGTTCCTAACCCATCAATAGTCTCCTGGATGCCCTCAATTGATTTATCGAATATGACAGCATCATAAGCATATTCAAGGTCACACAGTTTCAGACCGGGACCAACAGCTACACCTCGATCAGGCGGAATTGACCTGCGAAGTATGAAGTCAAAGATAATAATAAACAGGAACGGTGCAAGAACGCACCCCTGTCTCACTCCGGTTGTGACCCCGAACCATTCGGTATTTGAGTCACCGATTCTCACACAACATGCCCTATTCTCATGTAAGGATTTGATAATGGCCACAATCTTTGGCGGAATCCCGTAGGCATCCAGTATCCTCCACAAAGAGGGTCTGTGTGGACTATCAAATGCCTTCTCATAGTCGACGAAACAACAAGCATGAGCACTGTTAAATTCATTGCTCTGCTGGAGGAGACATTGAAGATTGTGTATTTGGTCCACACACGACCTTTTAGGGAGGAAGCCCGCTTGATTTATTTTCATAATGGGACCTCTTATTCTCGCCAAGAGAATGTGTGCCATTACCATCCCAGGAATACTAAGAAGAGTTATGCCTCGATAATTGTTACAGCTAAGGGGATCACCTTTTTTGTGGAGTGCTAGCGCTTCACCGTCCACCCAGTCCTTAGGACAACGCTCACCCTGGCCATCAGGTGATAGATAGGATGTAGGACGGCGTTAAGACCACATTTCAGAAATTCCGAATGTATTCCGTCTCCACCCGGTGCTTTGCCGTTTTTAAGCCTCTTCACTGCCAAGATGATTTTGGCATGTGTGGGCATACGGTCTGAAATACCGGACACTTGGGGAAGGTCCATAGATGTAGCCTCTTCGGTTACGTCAAAAGAGTCCTGGGGGGGGCGGTTGGTTCAGCACCTCGCAGAAATGATCCTTCCAAATCTTTTTAACGCTTTTTGCGTTTGACTCTATTGCTCCGTCAGGGCCGCGAATGGGCCCGGGAGTCGGTGGTCGCTTTCCCCAGACCTCGCGCGTGATTTTAAATAACTTCTTGGTATCATTTCTGCGGGCCGCCACCTCAGCTGTCTCAATTTGCCGATCCAAGAATCGGCGCTTGTCAAGTCGCACAGACTTATTGACAACCTTGTCCTGATAACGATAATCAGCGCGACGTTCTTCAAATTTTTCAGGGTCAACTTCACTGTCCTTCAGTGCTTTTAGCCTGGCCCGCTCTTTAATTCTCCTCCACTTATTTTCGGACATCCATTTTGGTTGCCCCTCCCTCCGGAATCCGAGAACATCTTCTGCCGATGATGCAATAGCACGCTTGATACAGCACCAGTCCGCCTCGATGCGATCGGACCCGGATACAGGTCGCACGGAGACACGATATATTTCCTTCAAATCTATTCATTGACTATTGTATATAAACTGTTTCATTCGGGAAATTCTGTGTTATTGTATAGATGTGTATGATGATAGAGTATATTCAGTGAATTTATTTTATACGTCAAAATAAAGCACTCCTTTATACAATTGCACAATTTTATAAAATGATCGCAACCCGTTTCCCTCATCTTGAGGATTTTCAACTGATCACTTAAAATTATAGCAATAACGAAATATGTTTTTTTTACTACTAACAATATATATAATACATAATATTTCGGTATTCAGATATGTTAGAAATAAAAAAAAATCGGATTCGGTTTTTTTGTAGACCAGCTGTAATACCACATATTTTATATGCCTATTATTATAAAATATTATTTGATGTTATTATTAGCACTATTGAAGATTCGGTATTATTTTATTGTTAAAAAAAAGGATACCACTCGACATACACCAATAGAGTTTCCCAAGTCCGTTTTATTTAATTGGTATATGTAAAATTCAAACAGTTTAACACATTTCGAAACTGGATGATGGGTTTATTTCGTTTCCCTAGAGATTGTTAATCCTACATGGTAGCTGGTAGCAAGTTTCCTGTAGCGCTGTAATACCTTTCCGTATTCTGACTTTCTTGTTTCGGCCCATCGGGAATCGTGCATTCTAAATATATTTACCGACCAAAGGTTAAGCTATTCATTTTTTTTCATTTGCATACTGGATAACTCATTCATATCTTAAATCCCAGAGTATATTATTAGAACTATGCAAATTATCAATATACAAATAGCAAAGTAATAGTTATTATTTACAAAGCTAGCTTTTCATTTTGTATCTCAAAGTAGATAACGTAAATACCATCCTTAATATTATAATACATTTTATGTACATATATGAACTAACATGGTTATAAATAACCTTAATTGAAAGCTGCTAAGGTATTGATACATCATTAGTTTAATTATTACACAGAACTTATAAGAGATTATTTTCTTCATCAGTACTTTTGTAGTGATATTGTACACGTCACTGAATTTAAATATACAGAAACAATACAGCAGATCTTCTTTTTACGCGGTTTCGTAGATACGTTGTTGATAATTTAATATAAATAGTAGGGTAAAACTTACTATAATTGGCAATCTTTAATTATTGGCCACTTGCAGATAAAACCTAGCTTTATAAGATATAAAACTAACATTAACACTCGCTGACTAAATAAGGAAGTTCACTATTGATTTGAGTAGTTTGTCTTTAGTGTATTAATAAATCATTCACTGATTGATTTGGAAATATTTTTATAAAAAGTTATAATGGTGGTGGCCAATAATTAATTCCAATTTTTGCAGAATTTATATTATTGGCCTGGCTGGCCAATAATACAATATGTGACTTATAAGTAAAATATTTAATTTTATTTCGAAAATAGTATTTTGAGAATATTATTTTTCCAACAATCCTATATAAATGTTGGCCACCTGGCCCATAATTGTGGTTTCGATGACCAATAATTAAAACTTTTTTCACGCAATATAGTAAACATCATTAGAAGAAAACACAAAAAGGATGGTGTCAAATTCCCAGTCATTTTATTTTTAGATGGCCACATATCCTAAGTTACATATAAAATAAGCAAGTTATGTTTTGATCTGAAAAAAATCATATATTTTTTCTATACCCAGTTTTATACAGTTATTCAGACTCATCATGAGATGAATTAATTAAACACTTCAAAGATAATGACGAACTTGGATTATTAAATTTTGATAACATAGGTATTTCCAATTTTGAAATTTATGTCCATTCAGCTCGATTTAGTGAAAAAATATGTTTCTTACATTAAAATGACATTAAAGTTGCGTTAATCACTTAACTTTACACTTTATATTGATGTGGGAACATATACTTTTGGTGGCCGATAATTGAAAAAAGTGGCCAATAATTGTAGATTTCTGCCTTTTTTTTGTTTATTTTTTTTCAAGTGCAAAATATTTTTTTTATATGTTTCAGTAATTGATTATCATCAATAAATAAGCAATTTAACACATCGTATTTTTTTATTTCAGCTTTTTAAGGATACGTGTCTACAAATCAAGAACATTGTTGAAAAAATCCTTAAGTGGCCAATAATTGTATGTTTTGCCCTATATCGATTTTTATGAATTCGTGCAAGCATTTTTATAGAAGAATTCGTTTAAATCAAATAACCAAAAAATAGTTTTAGGAAAAACGAATTTTGAAGTTTGGATGAGTACTTATAATACTTAAAGTTTTTTTTGATAAATTTGTGTTTAAATGAAAATAGTTGTATCTAATATGGTTGTTGGTTTTTTGTATTACTTATAATCCTATCCAGCTTGCTTTAGAGATCTTCATTTTGGACTTGGCTTAAGCGAATTTACCCATGATATGAAAGAGTGAATACTATTCATGGATCAAATATATTTAAAAAATAATGTATAAATCTAAAGCTTAAAATTTTGAAACAAATTGACTTCGTTTGTAGAGATTGTTTATGTATGACAAATAGAACTATTAACAAAAACTGAAAAAATATTACCAATTTCGAAAAAACAATACACAAAATTCGATGATAAATACGTCTTTCTCTCTATGCATTGGTCAGCCAAACAGACCGTGCAAATTGCGTCTTAAATGACCAAAAAATTCATGGATAATGAAAAATGTTCGTAAATATTCTGTAATAAAAGTGTTAACAAAAAACATTTTTTTTAAAACAAAAGAAGTAATAGAAAATTTAAATTAACTTTGATTATTCCACGTATTGTGTAACTAACTGTGACACGTGTTTCGCCTCTTTCAGAGGCATCTTCAGACTTACTATCGCAAAGTTTGCTTAAGTAATGAAGCAAGATTGATTCTAACATTTTAAAATTATAAAATTACAAAATGGATTGGGTTTTTTTTCCTTTTAAGAGGAGCAAGGAGGGGGGTGTAGACGTAGTAGTTAACTTACTTAAACGTAAGCAAGTTAAACAACTCATAGTAAATAATATTTTTTCAGGAGAGAAGAAAGCAAACGATAATATTAAAAACTGGCGTAGAATTATTTATTTAGGAGACATCTCGTCAAAGATAGTTAAATTTTTGCCAGACAATATAGAACCCGCGTTTTATACAGTAAATAATTTAGGTAAAATTTTATTGAACAGTAAAGATCGCGTAGATTCATCGTCACAGAGTGGTATCTATCGACTCTCTTGTGGAGACTGTCAAGCGTCTTATGTTGGACAGACAGGTAGAAACTTTAATATTAGAATTAAAGAACATATAAGATGTCTAAAAAGTAACAATTTTTCTGAGTTTGCCAATCATTTAATAGAAAATAATCATAATTTTAATCAGATTTGTAATTTAGAAATACTCCACCGAGTCAATAAAAAGGGTTTAAAGATGAATAGCTTAGAATTTTTAGAAATTAATAAAACTCTTAACAAAAAAGAAATATTATTAAATAATATTCTTAATAGCACAGGCGGTTCCCCGTTACTCAAATTGTTTCCAATTAATAGAGTAATCACAAACCTAGATGATTGACTGTAGCTCATTAGTTTTAATAGTTTGTAATGTTTAACGTCATTAGTAGTATGATTAAATTTGTTTGCACTGTTTCGATTTTATAATCCCCTCTTTGCTTCCATTAAAAAGGAAAAATCCCATTCTGATTGTTTACAACTCATTAGTAAAATTAGTATCATTATCTGTTTGCTTTATTTCGATTCTACACCCCCCTCCTTGCTCCTCTTAAAAGGAAAAAAAACCCAATCCATTTTGTAATTTTATAATTTTAAAATGTTAGAATCAATCTTGCTTCATTACTTAAGCAAACTTTGCGATAGTAAGTCTGAAGATGCCTCTGAAAGAGGCGAAACACGTGTCACAGTTAGTTACACAATACGTGGAATAATCAAAGTTAATTTAAATTTTCTATTAAAATGAACTTCCACAAAGTTACCGCCGAAACCATCGAAAGTATCAAAAGAAGTTAGTTTGAAATTATCATCTGCCGAGAGAATCCGCTTTTCTAATATGGTTGTATGCATACTATACCTGACAAAAACTATTTTAATTTTACAAATGGAAGGCGTCATCTTTTTTTAAAACAGTTTAGAGATAACTTCTGCCTTAAGTGGTCGTCAGTCTAGACAAAACAACGATTTTGTGTGTTGTTTTTACTAATATTTTAATCTTATGTACATATTTATACCTGCCTTAAATTCAAGGTACTTTGAATATGTAAATGCAGCGATTTGAATCGTTTATTCAAATAATGTTTTACCCTTGAAAACTTTAACGTAAGCTCCGCTTTTCAATTGACTTAAAGGTATTATTCAAAACTGTTAGTGAATTAGTATAACTTTATTTATAAAAAAAAAAATGAATAACGAGTAGTGAATTGTTCATTATGTACCTAGAGCACGTATTGTATTGTTTCTCAATAAAAATGAAATTCGAATCGTATTGAATCAAAAAAGTTTCGCAAAGCGCAATCACATTCGGAGCTCGCTCCGATTTTCTATTCCCAATATTGTTTTGTTCGTTTTTAATGCAGCAGAAGCGTTGCCAGATTCCACGTTATCGCAATTTGGAGTGTATTGTTGTTTCGGCTGCCAAATGATTTCTTACGATTCACTAAGCGAATCAAACGAGAGAAACTAGTCATGTAACAAGCCATTTTTGTATCGTAAATATAAAATACTGATTAGCTACAATTCTTTTTGCAATTTATTCCATTCCAGTGTCACAATAGTCTGACCATATTATTTTCACAATGATTAACAGTAAATTAATTATTATAAATGATAAAATATGCCGCTGATAAATTTTAGTAAAATAGTTTTTCTTTCTCAGAGCATATATTTTTAGTTTCATACCATGGCTGCGCGAAGCTCGTGGAATTATTTAAAACAATTATTTAGTCGTCTCGCATTTCTTCTTTACACTATTTTGACGTATAACATTCCTTGCAACCAACTGAGATGACGAATGACGTAAACAATAATATTTACCGAACACCATAATATATTGTTTGCGAACTATATATCGTGTTACGAGAAATACTCAAATTTCAAAAACTATTTCATAAACGTCAGAAATATTATTTTGATTTAACGATCAATGACACGAGTATATTTTCTAAAATTCACATACAACTTACCTTAAAATATATGAAATTTAAGATTACTCAAATAAATATTGTGTATGTATTAGAAAATATTATTTAATCAAGTAGAACAAAACAAAATTATCCAGCTGTCTCTTATACAAAAAAAAATAGTAATAAAACTTTCGTAGTATTACACCAATATACGAAAACATCATACCATTGTCAGAATCATGATATGATGCCAAAACGGAAATCAAATATATTGAATATAAACATAATATACTATACATAACACTTACAAAACCAATATCAAATGGTCTAAACTCTGAAACAGTATAAAAATGTACGTTTAAATTCAAACACAAAATACGTTATGTATTTTTTTATTTAAAAAAAAATCTCGGGATGTTCCGAAAGGTTAACGTTTCGGTATTTACGTTTGCGTTTGACGACATGGATATCTGAATACCTTCCCGTTCATCCAACTCTAAGCAAGAATCTCAGCGAGAGCTATAATTTTACCACTAGTCCTGTCGTAGCTATAGCATTATATCATTTCCGAAGAGGTTCAACTGCATACTAAGTAGCAAGCAGTTATCGAAAAACAACTAATGTTGATATAAGCTAAATTTAAAGTCAATGTACTTTGCATTCAGAGCTAAAATGGCTACTAAAATAAATCTTGTTAATATGAATATTTTGTCATATTAGCGGTATTGTGACGAATACATTTAATTGCTCAAGTTAAAGCTTTTTATCGATCTTGAATGCCAAGCCTTTGTGTCAGTTGTAAAATAGAATTGAAACAATTCTCCAAGCATAACTCCACATCGTATAAAAGGCTAGACGCTCTCCATGTGGTTAAATGATGAGTAATACCACAGCTGAAGGCAGAGTAAAGTAAGTACCTTCGCTTCTGGAAGCGTCGCTCGACTAATATATCTCCATCAGATCCTAATCCTCGGTCCGGTGGAGCTCTCTCTCTCTCTCTACACAGGCTGTTATAAATCCGAGAAACAGAAGTGTGTAGTGTAATACCGATTTTAGCTTAGTTTCCGTCCGCAAGTGACTTAAGTCCTACTGTACGCGCCTTTGCGCTCTGCTCAGCCCCTGACAATAATTGAGCTGCTTATTTAGGACTATACGATTTAAAATGGCAATGCACTTGAAATAATTTTATCGGGTTACTCAACTTTAGTTATCTATAGTATGGTAGTGTTTTTTTTGGTAATTAGTATTTTTTATTAAAAAATGACATCACAAGGTAATTATTAACAAATGCTACAGATAGTTTTGTTTCCAAAACCTCGATTAAAAAGGGGTCGCTAACACCAATGCCAAAGATCTCAAATGTGAAATTGAAAAATTATAATTTTCGATACAGAACTAAAAGTTTTCTGATGCTAGAGTAAAACTTTTCTCACTTGACCTATGATGACTCACTTTTTTCATATATTAACAGAAACATGGCTGTCTGTGGTTTTTCTATTTAATTATTTATACAGGACATGGTTGACCCATCATTGTATGAGGAATATCTCTATATATAATATATTAGAAGAATTTTTATTTAAAATTTTTACAAAATAGTTTATATTCCTTACATTCAAACCGCAAATGATTTGAAAATTAAATACTCAATATAATGAGTAAACTTTTTGTTTTATCATTCTATAATTAATCATCAAACTTCACGCATGTACGCAGTTCTAACCGGAAGCTCGTTTCTTAGAGCGATGTTAGTTCTTTTCAGTAAACAGTTAATATTTTTTTTATTTAGGCTTTACCTACATTTCTTTGCTAATATCGTTTACTTCTTCGATATGTGTTGATAAATGTAAGCGCGGCGCGATAGCTAATACAACCATACCTCGCTATACGGCCGCTTTTTATACGGCATTTCGCTATAACGGCCCTTTTCAATTAAGGCACGTTTTCGATTTTCGGCCTAAAATGTTTCGCTATAACGGCAAAAAAAACTTTTTTTCGATGTCGATGTGAGTGTTTTATGTGCATACATATTTATTACTGATTGTTACACATTAACTGGAAAAATTGGAAACAATTAGGGACATTTTTGGTACGTAAGTACATGTGTATGTATGTACATTTTTTTTTTACTTACTTTATAATTTCATTCATCGAAAAAATTATCGACTTCGGAGACTGTTAAAAAGAGATGCCGAAAATCAGTCACGCTATAAACTAAACTAGAAGTATTACGTCGTATGAAGAGAAAATTGTTGAAATTTTCAAGGCAATTGGACTACAACAAGTACACAAATCTACCATTCAAACTATTCGCGATAAAAAAGAAGACATTAAAACATATTTGCAATCTGCTGCACCTTTAAATGTTTCGAGATTAACACGCCAAAAGATAAAATGCATTTTTAATGATAAACCATGTTACATATTTTAAAAATTTGGAACCGATCCTATTGAGTTTGTATGAATTTGTATTAGAATAATTGATTCCTTATACGGCTTTTCGCTTTGCGGCCAAGTTTCGTGGAACGTATCTAGGCCGTAAAGCGAGGTATGGGTGTACAAATTCAAAACTTTTCAATGCGCAAACAGTGGATTTTAACTTGGCCCACATATTTAGAATACCTTAATGATAAGAGGAATGATTTCATATAAATTTCCTTTTAATTGAATTATATTTTACTTGTGACTAAATCTTCGCTTGCTTACCCGATTCTTCAAATCACAATATTTCTAAATGTCCTGAGAATTGGATATTGAATTTTATCGAACAGAAAAAAACCATAAAACTAAATTCTGTAAAATGAATAACTTAATCGATATGTCTGAACTATTTAGTATGCAGTACTTTCATTTTTATAAATAGTACCTTAAAATTTAGTAGCAAAGTTTCGTCCTATTAAATTGGCTCCAATTATATTTTACAGTCAGTAATCAGTATTTTAACACCCTTTTAAACAAATATATTATATTATACTTGTACGAGGAGATGTTAAAATAATTGTTTAATTATATGTCATAGCACATAATTTGCCGCTTATTATAAATCATGACAAATGAGATCGTGTTGTCCTCAATGATAGCAGGAATAATTATTACCGGAATTGTAGTAACTACAATGGAATTATCATAACTAATGAAAGTAGAGGTTACAGCACATGGCATGTTTATACTCAGCATTACTATTGTATTCCATAAATTGCAAATCTCGTTCGGTACCTTCTAAAGTTGTTTTTTCTCGTATGATAAATGTTCAAATTATTCTAAAACGTGAATAGATGACACTCTAAAATGCTGAATTCTTTTCATTTCATATTGTAAAACGTCGCTTAACATAAATATATTAGTTTTTATAAATTATCACACTCCGCTATCAAAAAGCACGTGACTGTAATTACGATTCCAGTACAATAGTTATGAAAATAGTTAAACATTTAAAATTAATTTACATTAATGACAATTCTCCCATAGCAAATAAAAATATCTACTATATTTTATATTCAGGTCAAGATTAAGAGTTTTGGTTGAAAGACATTAGCATCTGTCATTAAGAAAAATGATAAAACATCTTTTTATAGACGAATTGTCAAAACGTCTCAGTTGGTCAAGACATTATGTATGTATAATACTGATTCATTTAACGTTTACTTTAACGGGTAGATATGATGTCAGTGATGTACTTAAACAGTAACGTATCATTATATACAACAAACTCATTCGACTCAACTAAAACGACCTTTTATTACTTTTAAAAATATAATAAAACCAAATATATTTATATCACCGAATATGATATGCATTCGTTATTTTTAACCAGATGTGGTGGAACTCTACCAAATTAATGTCGATTCAATCATTAAATGTAGTTTTATTAACAATTCAATAGCTTTATGCAAAATACGTTGATGGTGTTAGATTCTTATTCGGCTAGGCAAGTACAAATTTAATAAATTGACTGTATTCTTGATGACACCTTCATACTTTTTTTTAATTTACCGAAGTCATCAGTATTCAAAAAAAATGTATTTTAAATATTTTGCAACCAGTGAATGCTGAGTGGTTACAGAAAAACTACATTGGTTTTAATTTAAGATTTCGACTGAAGGTGCTTGGTGGAATTTCAATATTAAATTTGAATCGTTCAAACTATGTACATTCTCACAGATTTTGTCACTAACGACCCGGGTTTCGCCTTTCGGCATCTTCAGGCATTCAAGCGCACGGATGCACTTGAGCTGACCAAGTTCATCCGTGCACTTGACTGCCTGAAAATGCCGAACGGCAAAACCCGGGTCGTTAGTGACAAAATCTGTGAGAATGTACATAGTTTGAACGATTCAAATTTAATTTTACATTGGTTTTAATTTTTAAAATCGGCTGATTTGATTCGTGGATTCACTTTAGTCGTATGCGAAATGTTTTAATTTTACAACATTAAAGTTCATTAATGGTTTGCCTGGATTCCAATGATATAACCGAGTGAAAAATATTGCGAACGTGGAAAGGGACGCGTTTGCGAACCACTAAGAATTTTGCATTATGTAGACTAATGACATAGGTTAGAGCGCAAAAGCCACTTTTAGCCAGAGGCTTTTTCTCATATACAAAGTATTATATTATATTTTATTTAGATTTTCTACGCATAAGTGAAAAAATTCTCAAATTTTGATTAAGGTTGTTTTCTAGAAATGCTTTAAATTCCTTGGTTAATGACAAATAAACAGTACTTTAAAATACTAGTAAAAATATACTTAGAGGTTATATTTAAGATTAGTTAATCATTTATCAATGATTCGAGTATGACGGAGAGAAAATAATTACAAAATTAATAAAATTTACTTTATTTAGACATCATTTCATATTTAATGTCAAAAAATAATGAAATAAATCTGAATATTTACAATATAAAAAGGGTGTTTAATTAATCAGAGGTCTTTTTACGTAAAAGTAATATATTACTATACTTATAATAGAGTATACTTTATTCGATCTTTTTTCAATAATAATATTGTTTGCTTCCCGAAAAAAGTTAAAATTGACGATAACAAAAAAGTTTTTGTTACAAGTTTTAGTCATGTCACCATTGAAATATTTCTTGTATCGTATTAAAAAGTTAAAAACAAACGATATTATAAATTGTTAATTATTGTTAATGAAAATTTAACAAATATTAAAAACTAGAGAAAAACAAGTTTGATGCATCTAAATGTACCATCAAATTGAATTTTTAATGATTGTGTGATGCTTAAATGGCTTTCAGGAGTCTTCGTTATCCGAGGGTATTTGGAACTAAAAATACTTGTTAGGACGAATCCGATTAAAATAGGGACCAAAATTACTTACTGATCAACTTAATATTTTCGGAGTTTTAAAAGTCCCGGGACTCGATGCGTGATAAAGTCAAAGTCTCGGGACATCCCGGGACTCGAGACTTTTATTTCCCCTTCAATACAATTATAATTGTATTCAAATAATTAAATATTTGCATGTATGTGTTTATAACATACATACATACATGCTTTATACGCCTTTGAAATAACGCACTAGTAACAATCGCGTATTTTGATACAATGTTTAATAATTATTATTTTTCTTATGTAATGGATATGTGCAGTGCTTACGGTTATTTTTTACTAAGAAGAGATGATAACGGCACATGTAGTGAAAAAGTATCAAAGAATTTGACCGCCGTCAGGAGTAAACTTATAACCGTAACTTCACAATACAGCTTTTAGACCTTTTTTATTCGATTGAGACATTGGTACTTTTGTATAATAGTGAAAAAAGATTTCTACACAAAACAACATAAGGTATGAACATTTAATTTTAATATTTTGAAATTTGCTTTTGCTACAGTTATATGACAATATATGTATATACACTATATTTTTATATATATACATATGGTATTTGAAACTTCTACGATTATTATTAATCCCAAAAATCTGTTTTTAATCAGATCCCTTTTATATACGCATAATAAATTTTGTTTACTTTAGCCTGAATATAAAGCATTTTTTTTCAAAACTGATCACGAGAATAGACACCAAAGTCCCGGGACATTTTCCAAAAAAGTCCTGGAACTTAAGACAGCCAAAAACCTGAAATGTCCCGGTACTTTTGTCCCGGGATGTCTCGACCCAGAATCCCTAGTATATATGTTATAATTTCGCATATATACTGCTTTGCTTCTCTTGATATGGAGATTTGAGATTTTTTGGATTTTTATACAAAATCCTAACTGCTGAGACTCTAATAACGATAACAACTTTACTATAAAAATTAATAAAATAGTTGAATTTATATTCGTAAACAACCATTTTATATTATTATGATGGAATTTTCAAGTTGCTTTGCAAGCACATTCAGTTTAAGTACTAAATTATATTATGATGAATTTCAATCAATTGTTATACTTTTAAAAAACGTTTTATAAGAAACAGCAATCATCTTATTATACCATTTTTTCATCAGGTCAGTTTTAAAATAAATGTATGCCTTTAAACCATGTTCCAACGCTGAACGCTCTCCAGTCGTCTGGAAAAACAGAGTCTTTTGCTGTAAATCACGAGGATTTTCTCGGTTTCAATAATTAATGACAGGCGTGTGGCAAGCCGTTGAACGACTACACACCATTACATATTTAATGATCTTATTACTCTAGGAAAGTTTTCACAACACAAAAACATGATAATATTCACGCGTATGTTTTCACACCAATGAATCATAGGATAAGAGCACTTCACTGTTTTATGGTATACTCTGACAGTTGAATAAATACAATGGAAAACATTCATTTTACATAATTATCATTGCTGTAGATAAGTTTTGTTATTCAGCGTGCTTCTTCAGTTTTTTTACAGTTTGTGAAAAATTTTGCTATCATGACATTACTTTATTTTTTAAAGTTTTATTTTGAATTTTGTTTAACTACAGCAATCAAGTCTTCCTGTTAACGAGGTGTATTAAATGTTTCTCGTTAGCTTGCCCAACTCGGTTCAGACCCAATCATACGGTCGTCGTCAAACTGACTATGATCATAACTATTAATTATAATATGTTTTTGTTATTTTAAATATAATAATATAATGCAATACGTGACCCAGCTAGTTTCAATGTCTCTCCGTGATTCAAATCTTTTTTTTTGAGTTTTCAGGAAACCAGAGGCGGATTACCTTATAAGTAAATGAGGCGCGCGCTTGGGGCCTCGAAATCTTAGGGGCCTCAAAAATTGCTTATATAATATAACCCAGATACCTTTTGCTTAGACTTTTATATATTTTTAATATTTGACTTGTAATTTTCTTAACTTTGATAACTTTGTTACTCCACTTGTTGTGTTACAAACTTGGATACGTGTTTCGCCTCTTTAAGAAGCATTATCAGACAGAACATCGCAAGGTTTACTTGTACACAAATAAACGCAACCCTTGTGAATCAAATTTAATTGTATATGACGATATTATAATTTGATTTTTGTTGTAGAATAATATAACTATTTCATACACCTATTATAACTGAAACATCAATCAAAATTAAAATGTATTGACATATCATACATAAAGTATTGTATCTTCAAAATGGGCACTTTACGGGAAAGTGGTCCAAAAAGACGAGTTCGACGACGTTCGAGTTTTTGATCGTATTGCACCAATCTTGGATTTTTTATTGTCAATTATAAACATAATTTGGTGCAAAACGATCAAAAGCAAGACCTATACTAAACTTTTGTTTGTTTGAACCACTCTCCTATAAAGTGCCGCTTTCGAAATAATAATACTTTACGTACGAGGTGTCGATATCGAGAGCAACGTGGACAGTAATGCCATTTTTTCATTTAACGAAAAACATTTCTTGGAATGCCTTTCAGGCTTCACATTAGCAAAACTCATATTTCCAAGAAAACGGTTATTTAATAAAAGCTGCATGGTTTGAATTGCGTTTTATTATATTTGTGTTGACTCTGTAAACCAATTACGTCGATTACGTTAAATCAAAACTGATTGATTCGAATCAATTGAAATGAAACAGTCGGAGAATCAAATCATTCAATTGAGTTTGTACGAAAAATAAATCTTAACAAATTTTAAAAATATATATATATACGACGAAGCTCAATCGTGATATTACTTCAACTACGAAATTAGGGGAGGGATATAAATAAAACGCTATTTCGCAAAATTCTCATTTACACTAAATTAATTTGACGAAGAGGACACGAATTTGACTAAAATGCTCTGGCTATTACGTTCTGACATGCTATTTAAATTGTATTCAACAACATTGTCAAAAAATATTAATTTTTATTGGTCCATGTTAAAAAAAATATATATCGATTGCAAAACTTTGTAATTTTTTAAAATTTATTTACGTGCACGTTACAAAAAAGTTAAAATAATTAAAAAAATAATAGTCATTAAAAATTAATAAATTCAATTCAAGTCAACTAGGTAACTTTTTTAGTAGAGTGTTTTGGTATTAAACCGTTTTTATGCCCTGTGTATTAAACATGTCCACCGAAAACATCATCATGCTTTAGTGATGTTGATAATTTTTTTATGAATATTTGATCATATTCTACATAGCCAGAATCGTTGCTACTTCAGACTTCTGGCATATGTAACAACAAACCATATATGTATATATTTTTCAAAATTAAACCACTTAACCAAAAAATCAAGCAAATGTTTACTTTTGAGTTCAATATAGGATTGTTTAGCCTATTCTAGGTTTCATAAATCACCATATTAATAGATTATTATCATCAAAGAAAAAATACGAATAACAAACGAAATATTCTGAAAAAGTAATTTATCATTGGCATTGTTATTGTCAGTAAATCAATAAAGCTAATAAATTTATACTTCGTTTGAAGAAACAGTTGTATGTATCATTGTGTGTAATATGCCAATTTTGCATGCTTTAATTTTACTTTCGACGGCAAAAAAATACTTGAAATATATATTAAATACACAAAAAAGCTCTCCGTCTCAAACTAATGTTTCAACAACTATTTTTCGTTTTTTTTTTCAATAAATTAATTGAACAGACTAGTTTTTTTTACATTAATAATAAATGTGTTTGTTTTCATCTTGAAATCTTGAAGAAAATCGTTTGAGAAACATTATTTGAAATAGACAGCTTTCAAGTAAATTCGTCAGATGACATTAGTATTCAATTTCTATTGAAGTGAGCATTTGTTTTATTTCGGTGCGAGGTTCAAGATTGTTTTTACGATTTAATCCAATTCCATCGTCTTTGTTGGAATAATTTAAAACGTCCAAATAGATTAAATGTAAATTTTGCCTCCTATAGCCTCCCTAATGACCTTTTTTCAAACCACGCAAGCAACCAGGCGCATCGTAGGCTTGAGTTGGATTAAAACAAAAATTCCTCCGCGTAGGTAAGTATCCTCAGTGCTCACTTGCCTACCTATCTATGTACATTTCATCTCACTGGATTGAGATTAATGCTAGGCATCAGGGCACACCGCTTTTTCGGAGCTGACAACTCGGTGCCGCTCGGAAACGAGGAAGGCCCGTCGAAACCAGCTTTTCACACATGTTGGGATAAGATTTTATCGCCAGGATGCTATAATAAAGACCATACATACTTTGGTAACTAAAAAATCAATAATCAGTTTGTGTTCGAAAAGAGTTGTGCATAAAATAAACTAATTAAAACATATTATTGTTAATATGTTGTACTTAATTGGTATATAGAAAGATATAACAGACTCCAGTAATTTGAAATAAACCACTTCAACAAAAATAGATTCGAGGATAAAAATATGGAGATAATACATAAAAATGTCAAATATATAGTAATTAACTTATTGATTTATTTATATGATAATATGTTTTACTTACAAACGTTTTAATGAAAGAAATATCGTGTTCACCATAACGTAAAAATATTTTTTAAAAACAGTTAAGGAAATTGTTGCGGTTTGAAGAAACTGTTTTTCCTCTTCTTCTTCTTGGTGGTTCAAAGTCGCTATCTTTATGACTACAAATATACAAAGTTTCTTGTTCATTTGCTGAAGAACAGTCCTAAGATACCATTTTTTTATATGTCACTTAAGTCAATAATTTTCAATATCACAATATAACGCTGTCATGTATGGGCTTAATTCACTCTAGGCTTGCGGTATTTATTATTTGGAATGTTTTATAGCAGTTATCTTAGTAATGAAAACATGGTAAGTGTATAATATAAGTACGCATTGTATGTTAGTAAATCGTAAGACAAAGGTTGTCAGCGACTGTACTCAGGAGAATCTCGCATTTTCCCTTTTGAAAGGGGGATGGACATTGATGCATTACACGAGACAGTAGGACAGGAGGAAGATTTTTAATGATATCCTCCCTTACACCTTTCTTCCGCTGTTACATGCGACCTACGCTTTACGTTTCCATTATTCTGCATGTTTTGTGTGACGCCCAAGATTAATTTGCCTTCATATATTACAAGAGCGTAGATTTTTCAGGGCCGCATTTAAAAGGTTATTTTACAAATACCAATACAATATTTTTTTTATTTATAACATAACGCAGTGGTTAAAATCGTTGGTTTTTGACGGATCTCAGTGCGAACAGTATTTTCTCATTGGAATCAATATTCCAAGCCTAAAATAGTTTCTAAAATAACGTTAGCTAGCTACTAGTCCTGTCCTAGCTATATCCTTCCTATCACTTGTGCTGTCCTTTCTATCCCTTTCTTCAAAAATAAAATAAAAAGTTGAGCAACTGAGTAAAAAGCAGTTCTCGTAGAAAAAACTTTCGCTGAGATACCTCCATTATGAAGCCATATGTTTCACATTAAGGGCGGACATGGGTTGAAGAAAAAAAAATGATTTAGTTGTAAGAAAAGTACTAAAGCGATTTGATGAATTTAAGCGTAAGCTCAGGCAATTTCAATATCAAATTTATCAGTGTTCTTGAATCGTAATCTTTAGAAGGGCGACTGTGACAAATAAAAAGATTTAAGTGTAATCCAACGCAGGAAAAATATATATATCATGAAAGTTTTTTTACAATAGGATAAGAGAGTCTTTTAAGAAGCAGCAGTAGCATTAATAAATTTTGTACTGTAGCCAAGTTCCTTAACTGGTGTAATGTTACCAAATACAAGTACGACTGGGCATAGATACAATCATCATCCCCCATCAATTTGGTAGCTGACCTTCAATAGAAAACGGCACCAAGAGAAAAAAATAAGGGAAGAACACGACCATCAACAAATACAGAAAATAAACATGTGCGGAACTCTATAAAGAGTTACAGTTGAACTGAACAAAATAAATTATAATTAAATGTCGGAAAACGAGCAATATCCTGAATATTAATATAATAATTTTATACCGAACTCTGATTCTCTTGCCACTATTTAAACTTATCTAAGATCTAGTGGTTACACTTTATATGGGTTAACTTAACCAAAAAACAACGGTCTACCCTTGGTTTAAATACCCTCGGGCCCCAATTTTACTACCTTTAAATTTATCGTCAATTCGTGGTTAAACACCGTCACCGCAAAATGTTTTCGTGTTTCATTCGCCTATCTTTTTAACTCTTCTGGGGACATCTTTTAGCAATCGATTGAATTGTTTAAAACGCTTGCCTCGAGTACTTCTCACGTGTTGATATCTCGTTTTAACTTGAACACTTAAATTGCTTAACACCGTTTTATTGTATTGTTAAAATCTTTGAATAAATACTTTCCAGCACCGCAGTAACCTTGTAAAAAACGCTATATTCAAAACAATTGATATTTTATCGTATAATTTACATTATCAAGTTCTATAGGTACATATTTAAGATAAAAAACCGGTCCTGTTCATTTTTATTTTATTGTTTCAGTTTACAAACAACTGAATATTAATCAGGGTACCTTTGCATTACTAGAGTTCAGTTTAAATTCTTTATATGTTTATTAAAATATGACTTTTTTAAAAGACATACGACTTATACTTCAATAATATTCGACAATAACAAGAAACAGCTTTTTTGGCAATTAAGTGACTTTATAATAATTAAATCACATATTATTATGAAAAGTGTAAAATACGTTTTGAACCCTTTCCCGATGACATTCTGCGACATCTGCTGTGATGCCTGGAAACCATTTCGTAAAGGCTCTTTAATTGCCAGTAATGCGTTGTTAAACAAATGTTCGAATGCCATTACCATTTTGATTTTCCGACAAAATTGATCGCAATCATAAATGCTACCTGAAGTTACCTTATTTTAAGTTTTTCCCAACAAAATCGTTAAACTAATTGTTATTTTAAATCAAACCATTATCTAGAACAGTGCTAGGCTTAGTCCTGGGAAAATAAACGTGTCATGTGTTTTGGTAACTGTTTTAGTTTTACTTATGTACAACCAAGCTTATCTAAGGAATTTTTGATATATTGCTTTTTTGTTATAAGCAAGCCATTCCGGTTACCCGTTTTTGGGAATAGGTTTCCAAAAACTGCCTCGAGTAATATTTTTTTAGGTATCGCAATACAAAATTGCAATTACGAAATTTTAAATAGTTGAAAGATAGATTTACCCAATATTTCCAATTAGCGAATATTCGCCAGTATATCACACCAATCTTTTTAATGAAATTTTGTTTCAGCATGTACAAAAAGTGTTTATTAAAATTAGGTTTTATAAAATCTAGATTTAAAAATATCTTTTTTAAATAATTTAAAGCCATTGACAAATCACTCTCATTGCTTAGCAAGCCAAAAAGGTATTTATTTTTTTAATCGTTACGTTTTTTGTATAGTGATACGTAATAGGCTCTTATTGAAATATGTTTACCTTGCAAACATTTTCAACAAGTGATTCATAAGACAACATTGAGTCTTCATCAAAGAACAGTAACCTAAAGTCACTGTCCCAACAATGCAGAAGTAAATTGCCTAAAAGTGTCATATCAAAATGTAACAGCAAATATGTATAATAATTTCTAAACATCATTATAAGTAACAAGCTTTGTCAAAATAAGCAGATTTTGCAGCTTAAGCCTAATTTTACTTCGTGCAATGTTCATTCAAAGGGGATTTATGAAGTTATCTTATGTATAAAATATGATTTATGATGATGACGTATTTTCATAGCTAAATTTATAGCCATTAAAAATTTAAGACATTTATACAAAACTGAGTATTTCACTGTATCTGGTTGCTACATTGCAGAATATTTTTTCTTTCGTTTTTTTTAACTTCCTTAATTAAAAAAACATACTTATTATTTATTTTCAATATATGTAATAAAAATACATTATTTTTTTAATTTAACTAGACAATTCAGCACCGCAAATAGCGAAATTCTTGCACTTTTATTCAATGTCTGTATGTTAAAAATGAACCTCATTATTTTTACGGTAATTGAATTTATTAAAGCGAAAGTTAAATTTTGGTAATAAGTTTCTTAATAGATAAGCTTTTATGTTGTTTTTTCTACAAAGCGAAGAACTATCTTTTAAATTTCAAAATATAATCCATTGCTATTAAATGCTTTCTTGAGCTTACCTTAAATTGATATTGTTTTATCGACTTACGGAGATATTAGTAAGCAAATATTTAACAAATCATTTAGACTCAGCTTTCACATAGTTCTGGTGCATTATTTTATATACGAGCACTTTTTATTAATTTTCCAAAAACATCTAGATTTCATGACAATATACCAATACATACATCATGTACATTGTAAGTAAAATCTAAATCAACACGACTTGTTTTAAATATATATATATATTAACGATTTAATTATAGTCAATGTTCATCGTTCATTACGTCCACCTTTAACGAGCATTATTAATCAATAGAACACACCATATTATGCATATTATGCGAGAATTTTTATTATAATATTTGAATAATTATCAGTATAATAAATTTATGAAAATTATTTGTTTTTATTTAGCAGCATCGACATACATAGCTCACAAAATTAATATAATTTTGTTTCATGAAAACGTTGACCATGAAAATAAACAAAAAAACTCTTTTACTCTCTCTCTTTTTACAAATGCACATAATATGTAGGAGCGGTAGACTAGATTTAAAGCAGTCATAAAAAAACGGGTGAACCGTGACGCACTAAGCTAGCTTTCACTATGTACCCAGAGAGCAAAAAAAAACATGGCAGCCATTTGTTTTTGACACATCTAACAAAAATGTCAATGTTGAATATTTAATTTGATTCCCGCTCAACGATTGCGCGCGGTTTTTTTTTATTCACTGAATAACACTTTAAATGGAAACAAAATTGACAGAATGTTCAATCATGCAATAAATATTATTGATGTGCTCGCAGTAGGGATTATGAGTCGAGACAACCCGAGAATAAGTTCCCGGGAAATTGACCTTTTTCGCTAGTCTCGAGACTAGATAAAAACATTGTATTCATTCAAAACAAATAGAGTTTAATAACTTTTATATTTTAAGACCCATTAATTTATAACAACGTTTCTAAATCGGAAAGGAATATTAAAGGGTAAGAAACTTTCCAAGTCTTGTTTTTATTTTTAAATAAAATATGACCATTGTTTGACAGATGCTAGTTTGTCACAAAACCATATAATTACTGTCTCAATTTATTATTTTTCGAAGAAAATTGTTTTTTCGGCAAAATCGACCGATGTGTGTAAAAAATCAAAATATTATTATTTACAATGCAATATTTTTGTCATTTTTAATATTAAACTTCAGTTTTTAAGAAGGTGCCGACAGTTTATAGTCGAATGAAAAAATCTTACAATACATTACAAATTTACTTAAACGGTCTTTCTTAGTATTGGTTTTTCATTTGAGCTATGAACTGCAAAGCTTGGCCTAAAATTCTCTGAATAAAATTACCAAAAGGTAACTTCTTATATTAATATTATTACGATACTTATTGATTACAACTACTTTTACCATTATAATGAATAAAGTTCAACCTAAAGCGTGGAATAAAATTATAACTCCCAGAAAACAGATAAACTAAAAGCATTTCTTTTAAATGTATATTATTATGACATGTTAACAATCGTAACATTAAACATAACAGTTTTCATTATTTTGTTTAAATAAAATCTCCATATTAAAATAATGCTACTGTGATGTACCTATATAAATATTCTTTTTTTATATATATATAAAACATACTACATTACTTCGGTCTCGAGTCGCGAAAATTTCCCAGGAAATGAAACTAACTAATTCCCGAGTATTACGACTTCTTGCTCAAAATCAACATTTCAAAAAATCGATACGAATTATTGGCTCACTACTGAGCAATAATTTGATTGATATAATTGTTCATTTTGAGATATTTAAAATAAAAAAATACCATTACTATTTATTGTATTCAAAATTTGAATTTATGAATAATTATTTAGGTGTTGGTGTTAAACAAGCAATCGAAAAAGGTGGTCCGGAAACGGGAAAATATAACTGCAGTTATACATTTTTATTGATTATTTACGATAAAATAATTGTCAAAATGGTTTTGATTAAACAAAATATTGCAATTTATGTGTTGGGCATCATATGTTGGTGAGAATTTCACTTATAACATAATCCTTGTTGCATTGAACTTGACCCGTATTATATAAACATATTTACAATGCAAAGTGTAAATAAGATTATGTTTATTAAGAAATAAGACTAGTTTTGATAATATATATTTTTTTAATGAGTATTATTTTCTTATATAAATTCTGTAATCCAAAACAATATAAGATTTAAGAACCATAATGTATTTTAGTTCCACAAATATTATTTTATATAATATGACATTAACTCAGCTATACAAAATACCGGCTTAGAGGAAATACACAATATATATTTTCATCTACTCTAACATCCTAATGTGTGTATATTACAAATTATAGTATTATGTTTGTAATAACTTGATTTAAGTGTTTGTTGGTGAGTTAATGTAAGTTTGAACATATGTTGTTCTGATAGAGGCATACAGCAAAATAGTAATCAACCATATATGTATAAAATAATATTTGAAGAACTAAAATACTTCAATATTTTTTCACCTTATTACAACGGAGTTTTACCAAGCAAATGCCAATTTAATCGACAAAAAAAATATATTAAATTAGTTTGTTCATATTTAAGAAAGCTACAAGCTTTGTCTTTACTCAGAATTGACTACTGACTCGTGTATAATAATTGCATGGCTAGGACATTGAGTATAGCCATAGCAGTCTTAAAAATATGCAATTGAAAAGATATATAATTACAATATAAATATGTATTTCCTACATTATATCTGAAACAAATGGCTTCATAATGATGTGATATTACTTTGAAAATTATGACGCCGGCCCGCTTATCTGAAAAAAGTACCTGTTTTCAACTCCATAGCATGGCTTTCACTATAGGGGGCTTTGTTATAGTTCAAATTGTTATCCACTTCACCTCATTCATTTGAATAAAAAAAAACAAATGTTTTCATTTAGAGCAAAAACAAGAATGTCTAATTTAGTTTAAGAAATATGAATAATAACACTAATAAATCTGCTTAGATGAATATATAAAAAATATAAGATTTAATCATCTCAGAATAAATTTCGCTTTTACACACTTTTCTGGCTTAGTAAAAATAACTTGTTTATCTTTCAATATCTAGGAATTTAATAAACTGCTATAATTTAAGTTTACGGTTTTGAGGGTTTTAAAATTGAAAATTCTTAAAGAAGTTCCTTGTGTTTACCTAGGCACAAAGTTACTACTAGTATAATATTGAATTTTCCAAATTTTATAAATTTAAGTTGAACTGATTCACTGAGAAGTCAGTCGTATAATAAATCTCGTAAGGGTTAATTTTTCATTGAGTTCATCAACGTAAAGGTCATAAAAGACTCCAAAATTGCATTCGAAATCGATGAGAGTATAATAATGTATTTGTCATATTTATATAATTGCATATTTAAGGTTGGTAAGTTACGGCCAAAAACAATGCACAATTAACACGGTTTTCGTTATTATGACGACATCAGAGATATGACATAATTTTACTCTGAGGCATCTACCAATAATGTGGCTCGTGGTGATCATTATACGAATAAGCTTCCAGTTATCTGACAGTGAGTTCTTAGTCCACTCCCAAATGCAACAGTCCTCAGAAGGCTTATATTACACTAAGGTGTCAGTATTATATTTTTATTTTTTATTTGTAATCTATAGCATTTTTCCTGCAATAAGAAGACAATTAAAGAGGGGACATAATGATATTAGTTTTAAAGATCGTACTAAATATTTATTTGAGAAGATAATAAAATAAATGATATACTCTTAACGTGCATTCATTTTCCAATATCAATAGGCACTCTATTCATTAAATGATTAAGAATTGCCAATATTCAATAGTAAAAGGTTTTGGTTACCTTATATTTAAATATCCCATAAAGATCTCACATCATGTATTAATAATATCAGATTGTTTTAGAAAAAGCATGATTACCATTTGTATTATACATCATTAGTTTAAAATGAAATTTATTTTTTATTTGGTATTTTTACAAACATAAAAATGTTAATTTAAAATGACATTTAATAACTTTTTTTCAGCTGACTGTTACTAACTATGACACGTGTATTGACTTTTTGCTAAGTATCTCCAGACTTATACAATTGTAACTTTTTTTTAATAAGCTAATTCGCCGCCTGCGTGGTTGAGTGGTAACGTCGTTGACTTTGGTTACGGAGGTCCCAGTACGGACAGTTTAATGAATTGACGTCTTGAATTCTTCTCTCAATATTTACCCAAAACTGTCTAAGTGTTTATTAGAGAAGTGTGTTTTTCTCTGTTCAGAAAAAAGTGGATTTGGTTATTTTTGATTGGGATCAATATCTCCTAATATATAATATTACAATCAAATTTTCATGCGGATACTAAAGCAAGAGTAACAGGCGATTAACAATACAAATTTTAAACAAAACCTATTGAACGAAAAAATGTTCATAAAGTTTGCGAGTCCTTTTTTGTGTAATTTTATCCAATAAATTCAGCATAGCCAATGAATCGAATCGAATTGTAAATTTACTCTAAACTTGAATTATTGTTGCAACCTTTTTGCGTCTGGTGCACTCCAATCGCACACGTTAAGCTTTTCATAAACGGATCGTGGCCGGATTGGTATGCTATTGCCGTTGATGTGATTTAGGTGTGTTTTTGTTTTTAACGCGTGGCTTAACCCAAAAGTTAAAATGTCTGGCAAATAAAACCTGTAACATAAATTTGAACGTTTGGAAAAATCGCGTTATTATTCGTTCGTGATTTAATAATATTTGAACGCAATGCATGGAAACTATTTTACGATTGAAATGGTGAAATGATGCGTAATACAATGCAAAATTATGATAAAATGGAAGGCTCTTATCTAAAATTACTATTGTTTTACACTTATTTATTTTCAAATGAACTTAACATTGATCACAGCTTAATAAAGATATATTATACCTCAATTTGAAATTATTACTGATTAAATTGTCATTAATTTAATAGAACTACATAATACTTAGATTTAAAAAAAGCAAATGCACTTAAATGATAGTTATTTCGGCATAGTTCTACGTTTTGTACTTGGCGTGATGCTGAAACAGCTTTCAGTGATATTTAAATATTCTTGCAGTACTAATTGTTTCAGTGTCGATTCGAAGAATATTGTTGAAATATTGATTAAAATTATAGTTTGTCCGTGAGATTTATAGCAATTTTTATTTATATTCTCAATAATTTATTATTTTTGTCAAAAGAAAGCATTACGACAAATAAAGTATATCACTTTTATTGTTTTTCTTTGCGAACTTAAACGAAACATTTTTCAGCTTATTAATCATAAAATACGTTAAAAAAATAACAGGGTTTGAGTGAAATATAACATTATAATAAAAAAATAAGTGTTTTAAAAAAATGACAAACAATTTATACTTAAATGTTATATTACAATTAAAAAGTAACAAAACAAACTATTCACAATATTTAATAAATAATTAGAAGTAAGAATGCATTAACGTTTTTAAATATGTATATATATACTTTTTTGTGAATGTTCTGATAATTAAACATGAATGATGACTACTGTTTTAGTGGGTGTTGAAGAGTTATCTGTCTTGCCATTCTGAAAATTAAATTTAAATAAAATAAAAATACAAATCAACATATAAGATAATTTGGAAATAATTAGATAGTCAAATGATAGAAAAGAACGAAATAAATAACCGACAACAACGTATTTATTGTAATAATATTGAAATCACTTTTAAGGTGTCCACTGTTCACAGACAAATTGTTTGTGGAATGACATTATATTAAAAAAACACTTTTTGTATCAATGCCACATAATTTATTATAAATCGCTCACCGCGAGTATTATAAGCTGACATCAGTCAATAATGCTCACAATAAACGAAACCGGTCCTAATATTTTATGAATAATGAATGTGGTGTTTAAACAAAAAGTGGTTTATTTATCAAAATATTTTAATCCATCAATAGATCGTAAAAATAGTTTATGACAATATACAACTGGGATCCAAATGTTTGACCGATCATCCAAACCAGCAGTGGCGGTTCTAGGTACTGGGCTAGGTGGGCTAAGCCCGACCTGCATTTTTCACCCAAAACTTTAGATGGCTGAATAAAAATGAACAGCAATTCGGCCGCTGAACAAAATAAATACATTTATAAGCGTATAACCTTTCCCAAATGAATACAATATCTTTGTTTTGATTTTTCTCCGTCAATATAAGACAATGCTATGTCTACCTACAATAATATTCTCGATTGTGTTTTGTATTACTATTTTAAACTGAGCCGGGATAAAAAAACAATAACCCTATAAATACTTCATAGAGAACAGACAACGTGACGTCCGTCTGGCAACACCTACGCATTAACGACTCAGGGGCTGAATCTTTCAAGCCCGAGTTTTTTCTCTTACACTGGGGCACAATCAAGCACGATTAGATTTTTTTTGTATTTGTATGTACGGAAACATCATCAAACTCACACGACTGTGCGTCAAATTATCAAGCTTCTGTCATTCGTTGGGGGCTAAATTGAATTTTCCCATGACCCACCCATACATTCAAACACAAATACCAATATCGTTGTATTGTATGAAAGTGACAGGTATTGACTCTTAGTGACAGCTCTGTATTTCTGTTTGTACTTGTTATTTCACTTTGATAGAGACGAATTTAAGGTTATTATTTTATTATTTTTTACTTAAATTAGCATTGATTTTATTGTATAGTAATTTATGTTTTGCAATAGTGTCGTTGCATTTGTTTTTTTGCTTGTAGATTAATGTATAAGGTGAAGTGGAAAAATACACAATTTCGTAAATAGTATACAATGCTAAACTTTCCTCTAGCCCACCCAAGATTTTAGTTCAGGAACCGCCACTGCAAATCAGTATTAATAATCTTTATTGAAAATTACACCCTACAACTAAAATTATTTTCTTAACTCTACGTCTTACTTTTGCGAAGTCACTTTGAACGCAATTGTAACACGGTTTAAAGATAGTCGAAATATATAACAACTGATTGCGGCGTGCGTTTTGTCACGTGGACACTATAGCGGCGGAGATCATTTGATATTTTCGTGCCGCACCGAGTTACTTTGTATTCACTAACAGTAAGCAAAATATTTTTCTGTATCAAAGGTTCACGAAAACATTTTGAATTAACTACCTACTTTCCTGTTATAGCGGTATTTTTTTTTTAAATTGTGTTTTCATTCTAAACTACTTTTTTTTTCAACTACATGGTTTAAAAAAAAATATAAACAAATGGATGAATATTTTTTTTAACTTATAAAAAAACTGGAACGATAGCAGAAAAATACGCTAAATCCAAATAAGTGTCATAAATATCGAAGCGAAGTATTTTCCAATCCTTCTTAAGACATATATCGACTTTCTTTAGTTGTACTTTAATGTACTGTCCGCATGACGTCTTTGAATCTAGAATAGAGTAAAGCCCCCAGTCTTCATTTCAAATTCAAATTAAATTCTCAGAAAGGAATCTCTAATCTAGAACTCTTTAATTAAACTCTCTTACTAGAATAGTTGGGTGCAATTAAAATTTACTCCTGAAATCTGCCTTATGAAAAAAAATATATGATTGCCATGGGAAATTTTTCGAAATGAATATGTTCAGCGAACCAAATGTATTCAAATGAAAATCGAACACTTCGAGACGTTTTTATTCCGAAATTCTTTTATTTTTAACTGAATTAATTTAAAAGTGGAAAGACTTGATAAACGAAGTCTTGCTTTTTTTATTTTTGTTACGGAAAGTTACTAACGTAGACATATTCTATACATATTTTAATCAATTTAATTTACTTACATTAAACATTTCCGACCCGCGGCCCATAAAAAATGGTACATTCTCACATTTATTGCGTGTTGTTTCGTAACTGAGGCAAGGGAAATGGCCGGCGCAGTGGGTCAAACATATATAGTATGAAATAATATTGTTTTAGTTTGAGAAGCTTAATTTTTCTGCTTTCTTTATTTGAAGTCTTAGTTTGAGAAGCTTTCGTTTATATATTCTCTAAAGAAGTGAGGCACGTGTCACTCATTATTATAGTTACAAGAATATTTGCTTTTCAAAAAGTGAGAATATTGTACACACAATTAAAAGTATCACCTTATCCGTATACCTAGGTTTGACAGTGTATCTTATAGTATACTTATGTTCGTAAAATGACTCCTTATTGGCTAGTTATTTTTCTTAGAACGTCTGTGTGCGATAATTATACCAGGGCTCGACTTTGACATGCCTTAGCTAACAATTTTAGCGGAGAAGGCAATCCCAAGTGTTGGTGAGTGTTTTCTCGTTTGAAACAATTCAAATCCGCGACTCATGGCTGTGAAAACTTATCAAGAATTTTAGCTTCATAATGCACTGAAACAGATCAATTTGAGTCTCATAAAACACACTTAGTTAAATAAACAATACATTAAATAACTATTTTATTGCAAGGTGATCACACCACCTGTTGTGTGAATGCAGCCACGTATTCGTCGCCCTCTTTCCATTGAATAATAATGATTAACAAAAAACGAGTAATAACTATAAAGTGATGTTAAATAGGTTTTTTTGTTACCTAAGTGATCAGCCAGTGAACTAAAAAAATGAAATTAACCAGTGAGCTAAAAAGAAGAAAAAAGCTCTCAAATTTTTCAATAATGGTGAAATCAGTGCTTTTTTGAAAAAAAAGGTGCCGGAACTCAATTCTTATCAAGCTATGTTTTCTAATTCATGTCCGTGAAGGATATGGCTTCGTAATGGAGGTATCTCAACAGGGTTTTTTTAAGAGAACCGCTTATTAGTCAGTTGCTCAGCTACCCTTTTTATAAATATTAAGGATAGAAAGATAGGGCTGGTACAGTACTAGTGGTTAACTTATCGCTCTCGCTTTGTCGTGCTAATTTTAGGGTTGGAAGAGTGGAAGGAATGGGTATCACAAATACCGTCGCTTTCAAACAGAAATCGATCTATCTGTTCTGACAATTCTCTTTTTACAGTTGTAACTTTTTCGCGAGATCATGATTTAAAAAAATATTTTCAAAAGTCTTTCGGCATAAAAAATCAAAAGTATTCAAAGGAAAATAAAAATATTTTTTTTGCGAATATTGATTTGAAAATTAAAAATTTCAAGAAAAAAAATGTGCCGGAACGCTGTTCCACCGCGTTACATGGGAGAAAAAGCACTGGTTGTATGTATGAATTTAAATAAATAACAACATATTAAATTTTTGACGTTTTGTTTGAGCTCCGTATCTTTTTTACTCAGAATTTTTTATACCTTAACTTGTCCCATGGTTTTATATGAGCTATATGGTTATGAAAACTTTTCTTTTTGTGATTTTTTGCGAAACGCATCCACCGCGTAAATCAAGACCTGCGTAAACCGTTTATGTAATTCATATATAAAAAAATATTTAACTCCCATTTATCAATATAAATGTATTCACTGAAACGTTTTAATGAGCACCACATGTTTAGAGTTCGTGCAATGTTTAATTCGTTGGCAAGATTTGAGCTAAGGCCCCCGCACAGACAGATGAATGTAATTGAGAATCATACACTAAATAATTAATATTCCGCGAACAACAAACTATTGTATTGTTTTGCTTCCTCAGTTTGGAGATTACAGCTAGGCATTGGTTACAATAGTAATCCAAAACCCTACATAGAATCAGCGGCACTCAAAATATTTTGAATTAATCACCTCCTATCAAATGAAATTCGAAACATTTTATTCAATAACTTAATTATAATTTAATAATTCATGTTTAAAATCTACCAAAAATCTTCAAAAAGTAATTAATATTTTAACCAACAAACTGTCCAATTTAAAATGAAAAAAAATCATTCCAGTGATAACTGACTGACAGTGGATAAAAAACATTGAGATAATAATATGTTTTGTAGGCATAGACATGAATGGCTACTCAGTATAATATTACGTATGTATTCTTCAAACAGTTATACTTTCTTATCTTTGATCATGTACGTTTAAAATGTTTTTAAACTTCCCAATTCGTCGTCAATATACGATATCACAATATTTAAGATATGTATGTCTTATCTTTTTTTCCACTATCACATTTTTTCACCGAACTTTTCTCCCCAGACTAAATCACGAAACATTGAGTGTTTGATTAAGGGTGATTTTAGACATCATTTCACTATCAATTTCATCACTGACACAACACAAAACGAACGCTATATAAAATATATAAATGTGCTGAAATACCTAATGAGATTGGTAGGTAGTATCTTCATTTTAACCATTTAAAATAATTTCGGAAACTGTGTTAATAGTTTAGTTTTTCATCTATTTTTATCAGTCTTTTAAATTGTATCTTAAAAAAACATTGCATATTTTGTTAATTGTTCATAAATTACACTAAATAAAAAAAAATACTGAGGACATTGAGCATATAATAATATTTTCTGACTAACGATTTTCCAATGCACGCAATATAACTTATATAGGCATTCTGTAGCCCAGGGTTTCCCAAACTATGTTCCGTGGAGCCAACGTAGGTGGTCCGCGGGGCCAGAGTAGGCGTTCCGCCAAAAAAAATGGAACGGTTTATACGTATATTTTTATTTTATATGAATTACCCATTACAAAAATTTTGCGTTCGTGTTCCGTTAAAATTTCCGGACTTGCAAAGTGTTCCATCCCAGAATAAGTTTGGGAAACCTTGCTGTAGCCAGTGGATAGCCGTTTACACATAACTGTCAACAAGCAAAGAGAGTTCGGCATCATCTCGGTCAATTTACTGTCAAGAATATATTGCGGTGCTTTGCTGTGCGGCATGGAAATTCAACAGGGCTACCTATCATTATGTGGATTTATTTGTCCAAAAAAGTGAATATTTCCTTTGAAACATTACCGAATATCACAAAAGTTTAAATGTATATAAATAAACAAGAATGGCAATTGAAATTAAAATGCCAAAGTTGAAATATCGTCACCATAAAATTGGCTAAGCTCACCAACATATTCATAATTAAACATATTTACTTACTTTAAAACGATTATTTAAAAATAAACCTTCAACATTTTTTAATTAATTCATCAATAAAACATCAATACTCTTTTTATAAAACTAATCTCTGTTACGCTCAGGAAGAGCACTTTTTCCTTGTCCGCTCCCAATATGGAGAATATTAAATAAACAGAAGTTTTTCTTCAAGAACTGCTTGTTTCTCAATGGCTCGACCATTATGTTGAATTGAACAAGGATAGAAAGATAGGACTAGGGCAGGGCTAGTGGTTAAATAATCGCACTCGCTACGTTTTGGTATTTTTTTATGATTCAAAGGGTGGGAGGGAATTTGTCGACACCATAAACATCCATACCTTCAAACAGAAACGTGTACTGGACCTCGTACGATCTACTGACAAAAAAAGACTGACTTTTCAATCAATTCCGTTCAACCTTCATATATAATATATTGACTTTCAGATCATTCTAGTTACTATAATAATTCTCGTTCATACCTTTTCATCATTTCACCTTCACCAATCATTATAATTAATAGAATATTATTTTTTAAATAATGGGCCCGAGTCCTTGGGTATAACAATGCGGAGAAGAGAGAAAATAAATGTTATCAAAAGTAAGTATGTATACTTTATTTGAAAACTTACATATTTTTAAAAAAAATGTAGTGATGGAATATTTTGGCAACCCTTTTACAAATCCTACAGAATAGTCTCCCTAGTTTCCCTAGGAATATTAAAGTATATACACACTTGTGTGTGTCATATATCAAATAAATCGCTTTCGATCTGATGAATTCTTGATTAAGAGGCGGTATAACTGTGCCAGATACACGAGATATTTGAGTGAAATGCTTCGTAAATTAAAGCGACCATTTGTTTAAGGCTTTGCAGAGTAAACAGTTATGTCTAAAACACTATCCCATTTGTAAATCACAAATACACAATTATAACTCGAATGGTATATGAAAATATCTTCCTGAATAAAACAAAGCGAATTTCCGACAACATAAAATGATACTTCATTTATTTAATGCGTAACAAGGGTGTTGTTAATACGAAACAATTAACACTAGATTTTTTCATTATTTTACGGAAACAATTAGAGACATATAATTACGTTCATTGTAAATTTTCGTTGTAGTAAAACGAAAAGCACTTTTCTACAAAAAGTATAACACGAGAAAACGACACTTACGAATGTATGAAATGCAAAATGTTTCCGCTAATTGAAACTCATTTGTGGAAACGCAGGGCTTAAGCAAAACCCGACTTTTGAAAAGACTGGTTTTCTAATTCAGATATACTTTAAAACTTAGCTTAAACCGGTTTTCGGAGTTTTACAACAATTCAATAAAAACAACGATAAATATTGTATTTTTTTAAAATATTGTATATTTATAGCAAACAATGTTACAAAAAGATACTAAAGTTTACAAAAAAAATATATAGTGTTCCTATTTGTCAGTGGATTAACTATACAAACCTCAAAACTCGAGAATTGTATCCAGGTCAAAATACGCAACTTCAATATTTTAACAAAAAATCTTAAGCAAGATTTTCAACTAGCTTATTGATGTGGAGTGTGTACTGACTATTTAGGTACATATTTTATTACTGTTTTTTGTATAACCATGTAAGTTTTAAGTCAATATACTAAAATATATATATAAAATTGAATATTATTTCTTATCCGACAAGCCGTTATAAATTAAAAAAGTATGATTTATTACGTTAAATATATTTTTTTAAAATCTTGTCGTCAATAAACAATAACAAATCATAACAATATATACATATATATTTTTTTTAACTTGAAATCACAATTCTCGTTTGATTGCAAATACAAATGCCGTTTGCCATAAGCTGACGTTTCGTTTATTATTGCATAATATGTGACAAGGCAACACGTTTAAAAATGAACTATAAGTGAGACTGCATCATTATTAACTCGAATGCATATTAAAGTGAACTACATACAAAGTGTTTGGTTAGGCTTACAACTGTTGGAGAGTTGAGGATTAATAATGGCATACGCGAAAATTGCGCAGGAGGTTTTTCGCGCCTCGCTTTTCAGCGATAGTAGACTTTTGAATTAAAATCATCTTAATTCTAAGACATTAATTATTATTTAAAACACAATTGTCTTCCTCCAATAAAAGTAATACGAATCATCTAACAGAATGTGATTTATAAGAACTGGTTGCGACTCAATCGTTCAACCACAGTTTTCAGTAAGGATCAGGATAAAATTATTGGGCTAGAAACGGCATTGTTCACGACTCTAGAATGAGAGTCTTAAACCAATACTACTCGGCTACACGACTGGGATTAAACTACTTTTAATAAATTGATAACTTTTAAACCTTGTGTTAATTTTGAATTTTTATATGATTAATACTTTCAATAAATCTAGTGTCCGAGTGATCTATAAAAAATAAGCCAATTATTTGATGAGCCTAGAAAACTTTGAAAGGACACATTCTCATTGTAGTTGTCAACATATCATTTACACATCATTGTATAATAACTAACTAAAAAAGGGATATTTTTCTCCTCCTCATTCATTGTGAACATCAATTCAATCAATTCAAATAAACTATGGTCAATATAACAATGCATTAATGGCGAAGCATAGTTTGATTTTAATACAAATATCATATATTTCAGAAAGTTTTGTGCAAAAATGATCTTATAAGTCAATCATTTGAGGGACCTAGCGAACCTTGAAAACGTTTGTTTACATCAGTGATTCCCAAACTTATTATGCTCACGGACCCCTTCATGGAGAAAAATTTGACCACGGACCCCCAAGTGAAATAACTCTACATAATTTCGTAAGAGAAAAAATATAAATTTTATTTTGATACCTTGAATGGTAAATGGTGTTATTAAAATATAAATAAAACATTTTGATATTTAAATTAGTATTTATAACAATAAATATGTTTTGATATTTAAAAAAAAACACATTTTTTTCAATGCGACGGGTGAATCTGGTGAGATCATATCAGATCATTTATGTTTGGCTCTATGTTTGATAGTATCAATCGTAAGTCTCCACGAGCACTAATTTCCAGTGAGATTCTTTTTCTTGTAATAAGATTCATAACAGCACTTAATCCACGTTTTATTAAATAATAGGACGGAAAAGCAATCAACAGCTTCTGTACAGTGCCCCATAAAGCAGGATATAAAATTTGTATCTGTTTTTGCAACCAGAATTTGTGGTAGCCTTGTAAAAACATTGGCTTAAGTTCCTCATTTGTAGATAATTCAATTAATTGCTCCTGTAAGAATATAGATTCATCATAGCTTGTAGTTCTACTTGTAAAAGGGTCCAGCACCCGATCTGGGATAACTAAGTGAAGAATGCCTTCAAATCTTCGGCTGAGATCAGAATGAAGAGCCGCTAAGTGTTCACATTAAGCAAGCAAATCTTCACTTCGCTTTTCCAATTTTAAAAGATTAGGAAACAGAACATTCTCCTCTCCCCAAGTTTTTTTTGTCTATACAAATTTTGCGTTTATTGCAAAATATTTTTTTGCAATAAACGCAGATATTATACTTTTAGTTTTGATTAAATTTAGTTCATCGCCTTGTAGCTTCAAATTTGTTTCATTGAATTTGAAGATAATTAATATTTTCTTTTATTTAAAAAAAAAAAGAAATGCTACAAACGATCGCACTGCATATACACAATGGGTTGTGGTGGGAAACCAACCTGATCGCACTGATTATTTAAGATAAAGATAATATTTTGAGTGTCACAAATTGTAATTTACGCATTTTTTATTGATTTAGTTATTATTTTTTCAAGGTTAATAAATAATTCAATTATTATCAATCAATAACTAAACGTACTATTAAGAAATGTGATATACTAAAACTATTTCATGTAACTTAAGCAAAAGTATAACTTTGCGTAAATAAACTTAATATAAATGTCAATAAGAAGTCAACTTTTAATATTAAAAAATAATTATTTGTATCTTCGTAGCAATCCGAAAACGATACTCCTTTTGGTCAATGCTAGGAAAATTAGTTGAATGCACTTCGCGGCGAGGTCCATTCCTCTAAAAAAATGCATAAAAAATAAGGCCGCGGTTGGCTTGCTTGCAGGGTGTAATATTTGCCCATACTTGTTTTTTAATATACAATCTGTACATTTTACTCAAGACCTAAAAATTATCATCAAATTATTTATTGCTATTTATTTTAACTTTCATAATCCTGAAAATGTGTTACAAATATTGTTTCAAATCTAACCTTTCGCGGACCCCTTGGCATTGTCCACGAACCCCCAAATTAATTTTGACCGGCCACGGACCCCCTGGAGGTCTGTAGGAACCACTTTGGGAACCACTGGTTTACATTGTAATTACATATCGACTGTGGAAAGGAAAAAGGACGTAACCCACACTTTTTTCAAAACAGCCTTTTTTCGATAATCACAATGTATGAAGCTTGATACACGTTCTATCAAAAGGATGTAAGCTGCAAATGCCGAATTAGTTTAGCTTTTAAGTTTGAAAAAGATGACCTTGTAAAAAATTAAAACCAAGAAAAAAGACTGAAATAAAAGTTTTTCCTAGACAATTTCTTTATTTAATATTAGATGATGTCAATTAAACAATAGTTTAGAAGTTTTCGTGCACTTCAATGTTGTGCATAATTCATAATTTGCATATGGCCCAAAATCATCAAAACACGTTTATTGCGCCTCCTGTAAAATTTGATATGTGTGGGTTACGTTTTTTCTTTCCACAGTCGATATCATTGTAAAGTGATTTCTGTCCATGTAACGCGGTGGGACGGCATTATTTTTTTGGCATTACTTATCACATCATGATTCAAATCAATATTTTAAAAAGCATTTTTTATTTTGTTTTGAAAAAAATGTTTTCTTTTGTAGAAAGTTTTGGCTGTTTGTCTCTATCTTGGGTCCCTTTTGAATGGAATGCACCGCTTATCGTAACGTTTATATACTAATTTCATAACAGCAGTACCAGGTCTATAGACTTACGCTGTTACCAGAACCAAGAGTTTGATGCTTGGTTTAGTGTGCTATTTGCTTGACGCGGATTCCATCCCCAACAGTTTTATCAATTTTGTTCATTTTTGCTTGAAAAGTGTCAAAGAAGCACCTTTGACACTTTTCTATCTTTTAAAATATTTTAATCGGTATCCGAGGAAAGGTACAAGGTTTCCGTGACGGGTTTCATAGATTCGAGTCCTAGCACGAACATCATTTTCTTCAATCGATTTATAGAATTTCTGATCGAAAGCATGAAAGGTGTTTTTGATATCAAAAAAATTCTCCCGCCCTTCCAATCCTAAAATAAACGGGGCAACGCGAGATATTAGTTAACCACTAATCATATTTTAGCCATATTCTTCTATTATTTTTCTCGATAAAAAACGAAAGATTTTTCAACATACCTCCATTAAAAAGCCATACGCTTCACATTGAAAGCGTAAATTAATTTTTAAAAAAAGCTTAACAAGAATGAGTTCCGGAACATTTTTTTAAAAACAATTTAGCACTAATTTTTACTAATTAAAAGCAGTAAAAAGTGATATTTTTCTTATTCCACGTGACTGGCGTGACCAATAGAACAATGCATTAATGGCGACTCTGTCTTCGAATTGTATATCGCTCTGAGAACATCTGTTTCACTTAAAATGGTAAAACTGAATGTGACTTTATTATTTCGAAGTCTCACGGAGACTCAACTTCGAAACGGTTAATATTAAAATCATTCTTGGATTCACGCACCATCGGTTTACGTTTGATTTTATAAAGCTCGACGCACACACAACACTTTCATCTGCTGTTTCAGATTAGTAGCACGATGCATCGTACTATTAGAAGTTATTTTTTAATATACGTTACACATCGCGCTCGGCTTGGAATTTTCCGCGCTTAAGTGAAAAGTTTTCTATGAATATGAACTTTTAAAAGCTCTCGCCGAGTTTATAGATTAACACTTCAGCACTAAAACTTCGTGTCTTTTTCCGTTGACAGTATAATATAGGTTTTTTTCAGAGACAAACTCGGGTGCTTCCTATTTTATAAGTCGAACATGAAAGTTTTTTTAGAATCTCCTATAGTCACCCTTTTTTAAACCAATTTAATTAATATTGATATTAAAATTCAAATTAATTGTATTTACCTATATATCAGTCTATTTTAATGCATCTACATATATTTTAAATAGAAAACCGTGACTTATATAAATCTTGTTTCATTAAATATTGTAATAATTTATTGATTGTTAATAGTGCCGATAGATTCAGTGGTTGCTTTTGGAAATTCATTTACAAGATAAAAATAATATTTTCTTATTTCAGCGATTATTATATAAATTGTGACATGTGTTTCGCTTTATTGAGAAGCGTAGTGATAAATTGGAATGAAATTACTGTGCAATAATAATTTATGTAAAATGGCTTAAAAAAGCTAACATATATTGAAAAATTTAATTAAATCACGTTTATCGATAAAATTTTATATTATGCAGAAGAATCTTGACAAAGAGATACTGTATTTTTAGAATCGGATAGAGGGGGGTTGGTTGAAAAGATCGAAAACATTAATAAAGGATACATTTGTATAAAATCGATAATCGAAAGATTTCATTTGGTATTTCGTTTATACAAAAGCATTGACCACTCGGCTTTTCCTCTCTGTTTCTAACGACTCTGGATAATATCTGTGGGAAAAGCAGCTAGACAGGCAAACATAAAACATGCTACGTTGTTTGATACAAATTTTCTAAGCATTTATTATATAAAACTTTGATCACGTATAGTGTTGCGTCACGGCCACAGCGTTCAGTTATATATTTAATAAATAGTTACTTAGCGTAAACGTCTGCTGAATTGGCGCAAACTACCAAGAAAATACGGAGACGATTAGTTTCTCTCCGTATATTCTCTCACTCACTGTGTTCAGCTAAAACTTTGTTCGCTGGCGATACGATACGATGTTTGCTCAATCCAATTTGGAGTTGCTAATTTTGAACGTGTTATCCAGTTTGGGTAAATGTTCGTTTGCATTCGCCCCCAACTTTGGAGAATCTCTTACGAGAATAAGTGCAATTCGGTTTAATCAGATAAACAATTGCCGTATCTCTATAGACGCCAGAAACATTCAATTGTTCAGTTTTCGTGAAAGATAAACCCAGCTGTCGTGCTGAACCAGAGTTATTTGTTTTGAATTGAAAATTTTATAATGGAAAGTATTTCAAATCTCATTTTTATTTGAGAGAATCACAGAATAATAAAATAAATTGCCGATATTTTTTGTAAAAACTAAAATTTGTAGAAACTTATATATATTTTATCTACCCATATAGAGAGCTTGCTTAGAGAGGGAAGCCTTTATAGAAAAACTGTCGGTGCTTGTAAGTAATAAATACTATCGTAAGATAATTTGTATTTAATCTGAAAACTTCTCCCACTTTATATTTCGGGTGATATTTTCTTCTCTCATACGTATAAAAAACATCTTCTTGCATATTCTTTACTGTAAAATTTATATTTTTATACGAGCTTGATTCAGAACAACGACGAGATCTTTCAGGTGTGAACTTTACTCTTTTAACACTTTTGACTGTCACATTCATGGTGTAAAAATTTATAATAGTAAAACACATCTCTTGTAATAATTTAGCTGGTATGTGATGCTCAAGACAGCTTTCTCGGTGAATGAATAAAATATGGCATTTTTAATAAATTACATTTTACAAAACCAAAATTGCTGGTTGAGTACGAATGCTAAAATGCTCTCGCAGAATCTACAGTAACTTTGGAATTCTCTCTTAACTTAGTTACTCATATCACTAAAATACTAAACTTGAGAATTGAACAATTTAGTAATCAACTACTCACTTCAGGTGCACTGCTTATCGTGTTAATCCGCAATAGAACTTTTGCATAACAATATAATATAATATGCACCTTTGAACTTGCATATGTGGCGTTATAATTCAAACTGTTTAAGTAATAAATATAATTAAATTTAATTAATGTATTCCTTTTAGACAGCGCTTTCCAAATTGAGAGGCGTAGACTACAGCCAAGGGAGGCGCAAAAAAAAATTTAGAAATCCAATATTCATAACAAAATATAAATACAAAATATAAATAATCTTTCATATTGCAACGTAACAGTAGGACATCTGTGAATGTCTGTACATTTAAATACTTTCAGCCCGGAGCGGAGATATTTTTTAAGTGGCCTGATACAACTAGGGCTTCCAAACCGGTTTAAACTGAAACCGGTTAACCGGTTTTTCGGGTGTTTAAAAAAAACGAAACCCGGTTTATTTTGGACGGTTAATCGGGTTAATTAAAAAATCTTTTTCTGTTTTGAACACCACGAGCTTTTATTTAACTATTCATATGTAGAGTATAAATATTTAAAAATGTTGTATCTAATAATAGTATTATAAGTAGTACAGTGTAATAAAGTATTGTTCTGTTCAATTGTCTAATTTCTGTGCCATATTAATAACAAGTATGTAGTCGAAATCATGAACAACTATACTGCTTTCAATCAAATATCTGTAATACGAAAAGATTCTCATAATATCAATGATTATAAAACAAGTGACCCTTATTGAACCAAAAATACATATAAATACGTTAATCATTATATCTTTTCAATGGAAAAAATATCAGAACTGAAAACTTGTACTGTTATAAATCAATTTAAATTTTAGTAAACAAAAAATTATAATCTACATTTTTTTCACGTATTCATTTGATTTTTATTACTCGGATTATTTATAATTATTAACAATATAATATTGGATATGAAACTTAAATATTTTATAATTTATACGATTGCTATTATTCCGAGAAAGTAGTAGGTACCTGAACTTAAAGATATGGCAATTTGTATCCACTTTTTTTGCAGCATACATACATAAAAAGGTTTAAGTGACCAAGCCCATGTTTTATTATATCCTTCAAGTTATAAAACAATTCAATTTCAAAACATTTTTTAATTTTATTTTCAAACAATCGGTGCCATAAATCATCGGCTACTTTTAAGGGTCCGTGTCTTTATAATATGCACATGTGGCAAACAAAAATAATAATAAGACGCGAAAGCAAGTATTCGAAGTGAACACTCTTTTAAACAATTATTTTTAAATGTGTCAATGTTAGGCATACAATCGTAAGAAGACAAATGCATGTTTGCGCATAGCGAAAATTGGTAGCTACTGACAAAATCAATAATATTTATAATAGGATATGTATATTATAGAGTAAAAAATAATTGCGCTTGTGGATTGGATGGTTTTCACTGGTACAAAGTGATCTTGATTTTTTATTTTGTTTAAAATATCACAAAATACATATTTAATATATTTTAAATATGCTATCACAACCATCTGTGCATATTATATTTTATTCTAGTTCAAAAATAAAATATTGCAGCCAAACTAAGTTCTATGGGGATCTACACTACATATAAGTGAAAATGATCTAACCGAAAATTCATTTAATTCTACGCCTGTATGAGGTATATTAATATGCAATATGTACTACATAGTTATTCAATAAAAAATATTTTTTATTTTAGTTATATTTCACTCAATCACTCATGACGAGTATTCTCAGCAGATTTCTAAAATGATAAATGTGAAATTAGTATAAAGGAGTGTTTTATTATTTAAAAATACCATTTAAAACACCAGAAAAATCATTATTTGATGACACTTAAATAAAACAATTTTTTAAAAATAAATATTTTCTTTAAATAAAAATATATTTTTTAATCATGCCCACTCTCAATGTGGAGCATATGGACTCCTGGTAAAGTTTATCCCAAGTGTTCACGATAACTGCTTGTTACTTCAACATCTCTTTTTTCCAAAGATAGTAAAAATCGAAGGGTAGGGCTAGAACAGGGTAAGTGACTAACTAATCGCTCTCGTTACCCTCCGTGCTCAGGATAAAACGGGTTGGAGGGGGGAATTCGAGACATCACAAACATCCATGCCTTAATAAATATAAAGCTGTCTGTACCGGGATTCAAACCCGTGACCTTCTCAAACGAAAACAGTTATATTTTTATCTACTTTCTGATTGTATGCACCCTTTGACTGTTTTTAAGTAATCAAAATACTTTTTTTTGAATCATTGGTTAGTGTGGTGATAAAATTGGTTTTTTGAAAATAAATTCGGCTTAAGCCGGTTACCCGGTTTATGTATTTGAAAAAAAAACCGAAAACCGATTAATTGGAAGCCCTAGATACAACCCTCTTGTTTACTTTTGGATAGAAAATTGAAGCAATGTCAATCAAATAAACCAAAAATGTGCTGGAAATATTTTCACTTTCAAAATATTCTGGGCCAGGGCTAATATGTAAGCAAACAAACATCTTTTTCATGAATACTCTGATGGTTTGGAGTTGCTTTCTTTAATATCAAAGATCTTGGTTTATCAAAGTTTGCGTGGTTACAGAATCCATTTGTCAATAATCAAGATGATGGATTTGAGTTGACAATCATTGAAAAAGAAAAAATAATATAATGATCATTCAATTATTTATTGAAATATCCATATGAACTCTCAAATCAATTTTGGTTAAATCTTGACGGACAGTATCAGTGACGTTCCTAGGCTATGTGCCGCCCCTAGGCAGAGCCCTAAAATAGCACCCATTTTATCATTATTTCCTATTATTCTAGGAATACATAAAGAAGTTCGAATCCTCTACTCACCTATGTACGTACTTAAACAAATGTGTTGTCACTTATTTAATTTTGCTTTCAGATGATTCATAATATGTGTACTTTATTGACAAAGATCCAAATGAATAAATATAGTCCAAAAACCTATATTATTGTTTAATTTTTATGAAAAAATAACTATTACCTACACTACACATCATAAAAAATAATGTAATTTTAAAATGCACACACATTATAAAAGTATTTATTCTCGAATTGGTATTCTGTTAATCAAATACATTCATTGAGGCATCATATTTATTCATAACCAAATTCGTGTCAAAAGTTCATTTAAAAAATCTGTGATTATTTGCCGCCCCTAGGTAACTGCCTACTCGACTATGCCCTAGAGCCGTCCCTGGATAGTATAAAGCTTTGTATTGCAAAGCAATACAAGTACTTTTTCCGTTCATAACTTATTATTTTGTGCGAAACGGGCTCCAATAAAAACTAATTATCGAGTAAGATTGGTAATATAAAGAGTTACAAGGCACTCTCATCATTGCTTCCGAGATTTTATAAACTTTGTACTTATTAACAACTACACTAATCGTATTAAAAACAATTTAATAATATTAAATATGTCTTTACCAAAACCTTGTTATTATTGTCAATTGTGTTTTTATGCATTGAAATATATTTTTTATCATTTAGGTGGGGAGGAGCAGATAACTTTTTTTGAGGGAGGCGTAGTAACATGAAGTTTGGAAACCACGGCTTTAAGAAGTAATAACTATTTCAAAGGGAAATAAGCCAGTTTGCTTAATTTTCATTGTAGCTTATACTAAGAAAAAAAAACAGTATTTCTTTGAACTTTACTTGAGGAGCAAACATTCAAAAAGTGTTTTGTCACAAATTTTGAAAAATGGCGTTTTATATCAATTCTGATAGCCCATAATAAAACCTATGAATGGAAATCAAAATTAGTGTTCAAAAAGGTTTTTTTTCATATTAAAATCAAATCATAAAGTTGACACATTCATACAAACCGTCACTTTTGCAACACTTAAATCATCATTTTCCAAGCTTTGTATTTGTGTGACAAAACACTTTTTGAATGTTTGCTCCTCACTTCCATTTTATTTATAAAGCTCAGGACCGGTTTCGCTCATGACGAACATTGTCAAGTATAAAGGAATATTGTGTTTTTTCTTTATATAATACGTTTCCACCAATTATTGACAGTGAACACCATAAAAGTAGCTTATACTCTTAATAAATAAAATAATATAAATAAAAATAATAGTACGAAATTAATGACCTCTGTGAAATGGACTAAGCCAGTGCTTTACTGGGAGGAGGAGCAGAGGTTTTAAGACGGCCCCTGATATTTTTTGAATATTTTCAAAAAGAAATTACTACAATGTATAGTTTCAACTGAATTGACAACTTAATAGTATGAAACAATGTTACTCAATTGAAGCATTTGTGCATGTTCGTGGACGAAAATCTCACTAATCGAAAAACATTATTTTATACCTCGTCATATTAATTATTATTAAAATATTCTTCTGCAATACTTAATATTATCTTTATGAATTGAAATAAAATATCAACATTGGTTAGACGTGTATGTTTATTGTTTCTTATTGAAATCTCCGCTCAAAAATAAAATTATTGTATATTGCGCTCCAACGTGTTATGGATATAACCAATAAGTACATATAATGCTTATTTGGGAGACTTCGACATTTAAAAGTAACATACATATAATATTATACTTACTCTATAAAAACCTACTATATTTTACTGCAAACGAGGACTTTGAAATCAATTTTGAATATTTAGCGTTGGAAAAGCTTAAGAAATACTGGACTAATCTGTGTCATTTATGTAGCTTGTGTATCCAAATTTACAGAAACTAAATCTTCCGCAACTTATATAAGTTACTACAAAGTTGGCCAAGTACCATAGAAATATCGAAGACAAAAAGCCTCCTTAAAGCCGACATTAGTGTACTGGAAGTCGTCTCAATACTTAATTTACCTACATACTTGTCAAAATTCATTTAATCTTTTCTCTGAAGGGTTAGGTTGTAATTCTTCTATGCTACTTTAAAATGGTTTTCCCTACAATTATGTAACCATTTTCATTCAGTTTATTGCCGCTTATATAACTATGCACATTACAAAGGTATACTTCTATCTAAGTCAGCGCTTTCCCACCTTTATGTTACTGCGCCTCCCTTTGAAAGAAAAAATATCTTCGCGCCTCCCCATACTTTATTTCATATAGTAATAAAGACACGTTTTATAGGGTAAGTAAATATTTTGGACTGTTCGCGCCTCCCTTTGCAATGGCCCACGCCTCCCCAGAGAGGCGCGCTTCCCAGGTTGGAAATCACTGATCTAAGTATAAAAGGAAAACTTTGCATCGGGTGATAGAAAGATATGTAAAACCCATTAATTTCATCAATGTCAGCAACAAGTGAACTAAGAGGTTCTGAGTGTAGATGTTTTGCCAAGCAAATGTGACAATCAGGTAGTCTTCCAACAACCATTTGATGGTATTTATTGTTACTTTTTTTCGCCAAAAGCCTTAGAACCTCATAGATATCGGATCGAAACTAGGTCACTACTTTCCATCTCAGAAAACCTTTTTTTTTGCAAATATATGATTCTTCAACTGCATATTTAATTATTCATTTTTTTTACATTAATCACAAAAGGTTAAATAATTTATTTTTAGATGTGAAATATAATTAGAAACAATAAAATAAGGTGTAGGAAGAAATCATAGTTATTCATCTGGTTCACATTAGTATACTATAGCTGAAATATTTTCATAATTGAGAGAATACCAACTGAAGTTCTGTTTTCATTTAATCATACTTTTCCTGAGAAAATATGAGAAAGTTTAATAAAACAATATTGAAATAAAAATATTTAATATTAATTTGTCAAATGATTTTATCTTTTTGATTTTAATAATGTTATTAATTAAGTACTGTGTTAAGATCATTAATATCACAGGTCATTTATAGCAGAGGTCATAAACTCTTTATACCTACCATCTAATTTTGTAGCCTTGCTGATGGTAAAATTTCCTTTCCGCCCACTGGTGCTGCAGTAATTTAACTGCAAAATAGTTTCTTGACGGGAAGAAGGGTTTTTAAAAAGCGTGTGCTTAAAATTATCTATTTATTTTTAATTCATGAACATATAATCAAAATTTACCGAAATTTAGTAATATCTTCATTTTCATTCACACTGCGCCAACTAATTAATGCAAGCGCTGCAGTGTAACAATATTGCTTCGGATGTCGACATATTCCACGTAGATGTCGGTGAGTTCCGACGAATACTATTTTTTATGTATTAAAGTAGAGTTCGTCGGAGCTTACTCGGTTGACTTCCTTGCTATTTTTTTTTCTACTGCTTTTAATATTAAATTGTACTATTTTTCTTTCTTCATTGTAAAAGTTTTAAATTTATAATTTGTCAAACTTGTGCGATGTTAATTAAATAAATAAAATTATTTGAAGAAAGAGTGAAATTTTATATTAATTATTTTTGTGAAATTAATGAGATCCTGATGTCGAGGCTGAATTTTCTTGATTTGTAAAACAAACCGGAGACACCAGTAATAATAAGGTTTCTCTTTTCGGCAATAATATTTTATGATTTCAAGTGTTCTTCAGTTCGATGCTACAGGAGATGAAGTACACTTTCCACATAGATTTTAGATACAATGCAGATATTTTTTTTATTCTGAGCTTCCGGTATCCCAAAACAATCAATGAATCAATCAATGTTCGTTTCAGTGAGAAAAATTCCACAGCCCACTATGTACGCTTGAATCACCAGTAACAACCAGATTGACAAAAACTATGTTGAAAAATGTGTATAATTTATCTAATTCAAATGATAGAATATTCACCCATGAATCATTGACCCATTTTCTAGAGAAATTTAGAAATTATGGCTTTGAATGAATGTTTCATCAATACCAATATAATTTGCAACTTGAACCCTGATTTCAACCTTTAATGTAAATCTGATTTTACCATTTTACCATATTACCATAAATACCGTTTTAATAGATGCAATTGAATCGATAGATACTATCGATGGATTCGGCAGTGACTTTGTGGAAGTTCATTTTAATATAAAATAACTTAGATTATTCCACGTATTGTGCTACAAACTGTGACACGTGTTTGGCCTCTTTCAGAGGCATCCTCAGACAGACTTACTTTCACAAATGCTTGCTTAAGTATGAAATTTTCGTACTTAAGCAAACAAACGTGTCACAGTTTGTAGCACAATAGGTGGAATTATAATAAGATATTTTATAGCAATCGATAGAATTTATAAAAAATAAAAATTGTCATCTGTTTATGTTTCATAGACCAGTAAATCGACTCGTTCAAACCGTTTGCCAATATCCTTTTGCTTATCTAACATAATTTGGCATAGTTTTTGCTGGAAATGATTTGAATTTGTTTGGTTGTGAAAATTTGACTTGTACATGAGCAAGACTTTTAAAGTATTTTGTTATTCTTCGTCATATATAAAGTGATGTAAATCAAATCTAATAGAAAATTTAAATTAACTTTGATTATTCCACGTATTGTGTAACTAACTGTGACACGTGTTTCGCCTCTTTCAGAGGTATCTTCAGACTTACTATCGCAAAGTTTGCTTAAGTAATGAAGCAAGATTGATTCTAACATTTTAAAAGTTAATAGATTAGTTAACATCCCTCTCACTAAAGTCAACTTTGAATTAGAGTTAAACATTATTAAACAGATAGCTGTAAATAATGGTTACAACACAGACGTAGTAGTTAACTTACTTAAACGTAAGCAAGTTAAACAACTCATAGTAAATAATATTTTTTCAGGAGAGAAGAAAGCAAACGATAATATTAAAAACTGGCGTAGAATTATTTATTTAGGAGACATCTCGTCAAAGATAGTTAAATTTTTGCCAGACAATATAGAACCCGCGTTTTATACAGTAAATAATTTAGGTAAAATTTTATTGAACAGTAAAGATCGCGTAGATTCATCGTCACAGAGTGGTATCTATCGACTCTCTTGTGGAGACTGTCAAGCGTCTTATGTTGGACAGACAGGTAGAAACTTTAATATTAGAATTAAAGAACATATAAGATGTCTAAAAAGTAACAATTTTTCTGAGTTTGCCAATCATTTAATAGAAAATAATCATAATTTTAATCAGATTTGTAATTTAGAAATACTCCACCGAGTAAATAAAAAGGGTTTAAAGATGAATAGCTTAGAATTTTTAGAAATTAATAAAACTCTTAACAAAAAAGAAATATTATTAAATAATATTCTTAATAGCACAGGCGGTTCCCCGTTACTCAAATTGTTTCCAATTAATAGAGTAATCACAAACCTAGATGATTGACTGTAGCTCATTAGTTTTAATAGTTTGTAATGTTTAACGTCATTAGTAGTATGATTAAATTTGTTTGCACTGTTTCGATTTTATAATCCCCTCTTTGCTTCCATTAAAAAGGAAAAAACCCATTCTGATTGTTTACAACTCATTAGTAAAATTAGTATCATTATCTGTTTGCTTTATTTCGATTCTACACCCCCCTCCTTGCTCCTCTTAAAAGGAAAAAAAAAACCCAATCCATTTTGTAATTTTATAATTTTAAAATGTTAGAATCAATCTTGCTTCATTACTTAAGCAAACTTTGCGATAGTAAGTCTGAAGATGCCTCTGAAAGAGGCGAAACACGTGTCACAGTTAGTTACACAATACGTGGAATAATCAAAGTTAATTTAAATTTTCTATTAAAATGAACTTCCACAAAGTTACCGCCGAAACCATCGAAAGTATTAAATCAAATCTAGTATGGAAGCCAAATGACATACTTGATACTAACACATGTTAACTCCGGATTTTTTGTAAATATAAGCAACTGCTACTTTCTCTCTTAGCAAATGATATAATACACATAAAAAATGTGCATCAAATTTAAAGTTACCCATAATGATGAATAGATAGAATCACCTGTATAAAGTAGAATATTCTTTGAATTATTCACGACACAAATGCCACTTTATTATATCAGTTGAATAACGCCTGTATGTTACAATTTAATAATGTGTTACTCATTATTAGGGAATCCAATCCCGAGCCAAAATGTTGATCCTGGGATTTCGGGATTAGAATTTTTCGATCCCGGGATCAGTACATTTTTTTAAGAAATAAAAATTGGTAATATTGGTGGAAAATAAATTAAAAAATTTATTATATATTATATAACCAGCTGTGGGCTGCCGGGTTTTTAGAATGAGTGGATTTTTTAATTACTCATAAAAAAATATGCGCCATAATTATTAAACGAACTTAATATGCATACATTATGTTAAAATACGCAATATAACTTAAAATAATTAATATCGACAGCTAAAAAAAGTATCTACCAACTTCAGACTGCAAGAGCGAAGATTTATAAAATTGTCATGTACATAAGAGTCATCTGGTATCAAAAGCAGAAATGTTCCATACATTATGTATCGAACAGTACGGTTTCATTGTGCAAAGAACCAATAAAATATATTTTTATATTTACCATATCCGGCGACAAGTTCTTTTGTAGTAAGATCATTTTTTACAGTGAAAATAATAAGAACATTCAATAGAAACAGTCAAAGTGAGAATAGATTGTACACTCTTGAAATAATATTAGTCGAACAAATGCGTGCTACTGATATTTATCATACTGTTCGCATAAAAAGCTGACCGAAATATGTTTTAGTTGACACGTGTTTTATTACATAATTCATACACGTAAAAATAAACACTGCCATTGATATCTGATAACATTTATTAAGGTGTTGAAAACAAAGGTACCGAAAAAAAAATATTATCATCAAATGCATTAAAATATAAAAATGTGTTGATGAAAGTTAATATGGCTTGGCATCAAATTACCTTATCTTCTGCGATAACTCTTGCAGTAAATCTAATCGCAAAGAATTTAAATTGGTCATCGATTATTACATATGTGTGAACTGCCGACTTGAAAACCAACTCGTTTCTGTATTAAAATCAATCCCGAAAGATTCGGGATCATGTCTTCTAAAAGTGTATGGGATCCCGGATCCCAGGATTGGATTCCCTACTCATTATGACATATGCCTTTCTCTCTAAGAAATGCATAGGCTATATGTGTGTATAACTGCCGGCGTCCTATGATGGGTAAGTATATTACCTTTATTCTTTTACCATCACATAATCAGGATCACATTACATGTGAATCAATAACTTTTCAGTGTACCAATAAAACAAAAAAAAACATTTTACAAAGAATACACAGGAAATTTTGCATTCATGGGATTCAGCATATCACGGGCAAGATAAATTCTGCCAGCCAAGCCTTCATACAGAGAAGCAGGAGCGTCTGGAAATTGACATTCGGCACCCTCCGGTTCCTCTACACACCAATCCATAAAGCTGCATGCGCGGTGGAGATGTTGTGGACCCTACAAAATAAAAAATTAGACAATATAATATACACTTTATATTGCTTCACACATAATAGAAAAATGTAAAATCATATTTCCTTATATTTTGAAACTTTGGCATTGGAGAAAAGTTCACGCTCTCAATCAAGATAATCCAGATGTGAACACACTACCACTATTGTTTAGGGGTCAAAACCTAGATATGAATCTGTGAAAACAGATTGATCAGACAAAGATTTTCAATAGAATAGTTTTGACAACAAGTGTAGTAATTTTGAGGAATAACGAAAAGTAAAAAAAAAAAAACTAATACAAAAATTATATTAAGAACTATAACAATCAGAAATACTTTGAACAATGATAATAATATATAAACAAAATACATACATTTGTGGTTTGATATAGCTGTAGAAAGGTGTAAGCATTTCCTGAGACCCCGTGACAGATACTGTAACCTTTGGAGCAGAGACCACGCTGCCAAACAACATCTCCGCACACTTCAGCAGCTTTCAGATATTCTTCATTTTCAAACACCTGTAACATACTTAAATTATCATGATAAATAACTATACCCGAAAAAAAATATATCAATATTTGATGAGAAATAGTTCAACGTCGTAACCTTATAAGCTAAACAGCACAATTGAACGAGCCCGGGAGCTCCGTGGCACCACTGCACCAGACGATCCGAATTACTGCCCAATGACGATGGCAAATTACCGCTGGGATAGCACTGTCGCAAAAGCCAATCCAGTGTCGGTCTTACTAATCCTTGTAACTTCTCTACGCTCATATACTCCACTGCCTATAAAATATCAGATAAAACCGCAAAATAATATTTATCTAACTTTATCCTTCATCCTTAATTGAATACCATTATAGCACTCAAATTAAGGCATTCCTATGCTTTATGGAAGTTTAAAAGAGAGACGTGCAAAATGGTAAATAACATTTACATAGCTAAATTTGGAGAATTAATCAAGTGTGTATGCTTTTTTGGTTAATCATTTGTTTGGTGATGAGTGTGAGAGTGATAGGGAATAGTCCATCGCGTGCCGATCGCTTTCGCTGCAAGGTTATCTTCTGAAAGGTATTTTGACATATGTAAACAAATAAAATAATTACCTGTAAAAACATATAGAGGATACCGGCAGTTCCGTGTGCCGCACCAAGGTAATATGAATCATGCCAATTGTAAAGGAGCGGAACGTCTTTCTCCATTCTTTGCTCTTTAGCCAATCGCTCTCCAGATTCTAACATCTTCATGATCACCTTACCCGAGAAACAAATTTTATATTTAAAAAAGAATGATTTTAATATCAATAACGAAATTATTATACTATCATTAGGTTTCAAAATAAATAATTAACACATAATAGTAACTTTGTAAGAATTAAACATCTGAAAAAAATAAGATACAGTACCAAAGTGGAACATGAAAAAAAAGTCTGTTTCGAGTAAAGTATGAATTAAGATATCTACCTGTTGCAAAATGTAATAAGTTAAACAATTTTAGAGGTGCAGTGGCAATTATTTAAATCTTAACAGTAACTAACATCTACGAAAATCTTGTAAGCCTGTGAAAACTTATATTATTAACAGCTTAACGACCGTGGATGCGTATTTGAGTCTTTGAAAAACAAAGGTTGCTGGCCGGCGGACACATATATGCGTATAGGTGAAGTATCTGGAAGTTAAGAAAATTTAATTTTGTATAGATATCTCAATTTGCTTACAAATTATAGTGAATTTAGTAAAATTATAATTTTTGCGAATTTATCGCAAAATTTTATTTCGCCAGGTGACATTTTATAAAAAAAACGTGCGGTCGTTAAGCTGTTAATTGCAGAAAAAAATATAAAATTTTGTTTTTAATATTATAAATACATTTTGTAGATTATATAAGTATAATGTCATTAGAATCTACAAATATATGATATACTTACAGTAAAAGATTAGACCTGTCCAAAATCTTGTTTTTAAATTATTTACAAACTTGTTTTTTTTTAATTTAAGATTTCGACTGAAGGTGCTTGGTGGAATTTCAATATTAAATTTGAATCGTTCAAACTATGTACATTCTCACAAATTTTGTCACTAACGACCCGGGTTTCGCCTTTCGGCATCTTGAATGCCTGAAGATGCCGAAAGGCGAAGCCCGGGTCGTTAGTGACAAAATTTGTGAGAATGTACATAGTTTGAACGATTCAAATTGTTTTTTTTAGTTGTTACACTTTGGAACCGAGGTAAATAATAAATTTGTGACATTTGACTTGAATTATGACTAAGCCATATTTTAATATTATTATATATGGAATTACAATTTTCATAGGTATACGAAATTGATGTACGAATGTACGATGAAATAGATGTACGAAAATTGATACAAGCAAAATCAAAATCAATCATTTCGTCAAGAATCAAAGCATTTCGGGTGAAAGTAAATTATAATTAATTACAATTGCATACAGATTCAAAATTTAAAATAACCCTTGATTAAAATCCTAATTTTTCAAAGATATTCCTCAGTAAATGTAACGTTTTGGTATGGTATGTTGGGTTGGGATATATATTATACCAAACTACTCTAACGTTTGTATTAATCACACAATTGCCTTCAGTGAAAATTGATTCCAACAAAGAATGTGACCGTAGATTTCCAAAAAAGTAACATAACTTTCTCACCTACACTGCACTGCAATCATGAGTAAAAATCATATTACAGTGTTGGAATATAAAAAAAACAATATTGAATGATTCTGTTTACTATGTTAAAATCATAGATTTGTTGACAAGAATATTTCTTGGTTGTCTTTTTATTTATGACGGCAATACATCAGTCATGTCGGCAAACATTTTCGTAAGCCTATTACAAAGGCTACTGTAAACAAACAACGTTTTTAGCCAATATACTTTAGAACACGGGTCGTCAACCTGATCCGTACCACTTCCGTGGTGGGCGGTGGGGATTTTTATTTCACCTAAATTCCTTCTGGAATTTTTTCACCCATATACTGGATTGAAATACAGTAAAAGTCCGTTAATTCGAAATTCAAAGGACCGGATTTCCCAAAAAAAACGCGGCAAATACCGTCTTCTTGGAACATTGTGGCCATTTTTTCGTTCTGTCAAAATCAAAACTATAGTCAATTTTTCATAATAATAATAATAGAATTCGAATTACGAATTACGCGATCACAAAAAAAAAATGCGGCAATTGCCCTTTGGCTTGAAACGCGGCCATTTCTTCGTTCTGTCAAAATAAAAATTATGTATTTCGGCAATATTACGATAATAGAACATATTCAAATGAAAAAAAAATCTGTTTACCACATTAGTGTGACAAAAGCCTCAACAAAAATTTTGAATTATTAGAAATCGTAAGTACATTTTGACGAAAAACATAACGAATTACGAAATATGCAATATTTCGAATTATCGGTAGAATTTACTTTGAAACCTCAATTTTGGGACAGAGAAATTACAAAAATTTCAAATTAGGAATTATCATTGTTCGAATTAATGTACTTTTACTGTATAGCGATGTTGGTGGGCAGTGAGGAAATTTTACCAGATAAGCAAAAGTGGGCGGTAGGCCCAAAAAGGTTGACGGCCCCTGCTTTAGAAAATGTATGAAAATGTTTATAGCCTAGCAACACACGACAATATTAACTCAAACTGGCCAACTGGATTAGAACTATAGCCCTATATTACCTATACTTGCCAGCAGCATCATTTGGTGATGTTTTGAATTTGTTGTCATATTGCGATGATTGCCATTGAAAATATGACAACATTGCTGGGATAACTATGTTTTCTTCTCACTCTGCTTGATATCTGACATAGTTTCTGCAATATTATCAGCACTAATGCTGACTAAGCGCAATTTTCGGTACCTGTTTACAGGCACCTTAATATTATATTGCTACTCAATGATACATAGTAAACTTTCTTTCATTCATTTTCATATTACAAATAAGTCATAACAAAATAAAAAAATGGATGTGAAATCTATAAAAATATACAACTAACTTTACTAATTATAGACGCTTTTATCAGATTCTCTCCTGTCTCTTTGTTGATAAAAAGAAGGGCATATAAATATCCAGCTCTGCCATAAAGCAATTCATCAGATGTCCTGCCATGCTCCGCCATTGGTAAGAGCTGCTCCAACCTATATTAATTAAAAAATATTTTAAGAGACTTTCAATCAGAAATAAGAATATAGTTTGTCTCATGATTTGGGGTGGGGGTTAAGAATTAAAAAGGCTCATCTAAAAAATAGTTTTCAGATAAAGACAAATAATGATTTTAGTGTTCGGCAAATAAATTACTTGATATTCCAATAACATTCATTAACTGTTATTATTTCCATCACATATTTTATATTTATTTATGACTTGATATTACTAAAAAAAATATTGTTACAAAACACAAGAAAAAACAAGACATATGCATTTGCTTTTCGTATTTGTAGATAATATGTGCAACCATATTCTGTAAAGGCTAATACGTGAGATGGTGCTTTTTGTCATTAACCTTCTCACCGCGTATGACCGCTATGCATGTCCTAGCGAACATGCCCTCAGCACGCATGACACTTATAGATGTCATGGAAATTTCATTTGAATTTTGGTTGAAATTGAAATTGTTTCGAGAATTTAATATTATAAGCATGGTATGGTGGTGGCGGTATTTTGCAATATGGCGACGTCACGCCGCAATTGTATGAAGAATGATTATTGTTGAATTAAACCGAAAATACAAGAAATAAGGTAAGGACACCATCTACCGCCACATTAGTAGCTCGATTTAAGAAATTTTCTTATATTTCTTAACGAAAACATAAACTTCTTGTTTAATTCTATACCGTTATATATCGCCTATTTAAGTATAAAGCAATAGTGAGGATGAGCTTTATATTTAATTTATTAACTAAAGTTTTTTCATTGAAGAATGGTTCCCTATTACCGCCACCTATTTTTTTTTTGTATCCTATTACCGCCAATGCAGGTACCAACTAACGCCATATGAATTTAAAGCCATTTTAAACACATTTAAAGATGTTTGTTTGAATTAAATTCATTTTATTTATGTACCTATGTTTAAATGTTTCCTATTATACCTAGGTATGCACTTAAATTATTTATTTTAAAAAAATCACATTCCTAATACAAAAAAAAATCAAAATCACATTCTTGTAAATAAAAAATTGCACCTTCATTGGCATTCATATAAATAATAGCTACTTATATAAGTACATACTATGATGAAATTAGGCAAGTAGGTTAAGTATTACTTCTTTTTTAAAGATACCACTTCTGGGACGTATAAAAGCCCCTAGTATTAGTCAACGTCGGCGTAGAAATTTTTACAATATCTGCAACAGGGTAATTTAAAATATCGTCGATCGCAGGCCACTTCCAGTTTGACCCTGCCATTGTCATGGTCTTAACTTGCACTTCATTATCGGTTGTATTGATACTAGAACAATACCAGGAAACAATTTGCCTTCATAGGTCACAACAACATAATCGCCAGTATCAAATGATGCCATAATTTCTTTGTGTACTTTAGCCACTTTTGCAGAATTCTGTTGTTTCGCTGCCTTTTCGTCGAATCTTAATTTTCTTTTCAGCCGTCTCTCAGCTATATCCTTTTCTTTAATGTCTTTGTCCAATTTTTGATTTCGAAGGTTCTGTGAAACTCTTTACACCAATTACGGGTGTCTTTTTAAAAAACAGCTAAACCATTTCTTTCCAGGTCTTCCACCAGTAAATGGATTTTCTCTGCTTAGAGTTTTGGTGAGTTCTGCGACAGAGTCCTGTAACTGAGGCTTCGTTATTGGAAATCCCAAACTTGCCAACTTTTGTGTCCACTTCACAAGCAGCGCTTCTTCTTGGCATGACAAAATTTTGGAAGGTCCTGGCTTAGCTCCTTCCCTATACTTACCACTTATCTTATCACGCAATGTGGTTCGTGGTATACTATATTTTTTACTTATTGCCAGTACGGAACTCCCCTTTTTTAATTCTTTCAGTGCAGTATCCAATGTTTCAGCTGAGTATAAACATTTTTTTGTGCCAACCATATTTCATAATTTTTTAATATCTGAAAATTAAGGTAAAATAATGACCCAATCACCGATTATTGTTCCTTTTGCCGCCACTTAAATTAAAGCTGTATTTTATCAATTACATTATTACGGCATTGGTATTTTTGAAACAAATTATGCTTATTTAATCATTTTCTTTATAAATTATATGAAAAATATTGCAATATTTAAGTTTATTTAGCTTAAATTTGCATTTTCATGTATGTTTATGTGGAGCCTATCACCGTCATGGCCAATGCCCTATTACCGCCACTAGATTTTTGCTGATGCTTTAAAACATGTAATTTTGAAGTTAAGCCCCCGTGATTTTGAGTCACAATCCAAATGAATATTTAAGAACCATCGGTCTGAATCGAAATAAAAAATACCTTTGAATGAGGTGACTAACAGATGGAACATGAGCAGGTCGTCGAGGTCCCAATTGATGTGCGATAACAGCCATAAGAGCCAAGGGCCCAGCACTTCCACATAAGAAAGTTACTCGTTTTCCATCATCACTTTTTATTTTCACAAACTCGAGAGCTCTCTGTAAATTATTTACAGATTAATTTGACATTACATAATTATAATACTTGATTATCAGGTCGGGTCGAAATCGGGTTGATGTTAGATTATCAAGAAGTAGAAATAAATTACCATCAGCACATCATCCTTATCATTTAAGTTTGATATGAATTTTGATTGTAAATAGAATAATAAGCCAATTCCAGCAGATCCTGTATACACGCAGTTACTTGAAAACACATCAGCTTTTAGTTCATTGGAAAACTTTTCAATATTTTTTGACTCATATCCCAAAAGTTTTTGCTTGAATTCATTGGAGACCTATAATGAAAATTTTCATTTTAGTCTACATTGTAAGTATTTGGAATAATTTGATATCTATCAAGAATAAAAATCAAATCAGTGTTGCAAATCTTTGATTGTGAAATGGTAAATGAAAAAGCGCAAGAAAATATGCAGCAAAAGTCATATAATATGGTATGGAAAATGAGTCTTCATCAGAGACAACACTAGTCTTCATGCCAGAGACCAGTAGTTGGCAACTTGAGACTTAAGGGCATGCCCACGGAGCATATTTAAGATATCTGCCACAACAAAAACATAATAAGTATGTGGAAACTCCATGTCAGCACAAATTATAAAATAAATACCACAGCATTGTGGCAAATATTCAGTGAATTGTTATATTTTTATAGTTTTAAGCAGGTGATGATTTTGCTTTTGCCTTTCACACCTGTTAAGCTTTCACGGTGGAAAGACATTATATCAACAAAAAGATACTTTTTTGTAGTAGACTAATAACCTCCGCTGTCTAAAAGCTTGTGCCTGTGAGTGTGAGTCTCAATTTATTTATATTTATATTGTTCTAGTTATCATTTAAGTATTGATTTTTCATTGTATGGCGTATAATCTTAATTCGATGATTAATGTGTTAACAGCAATACATAACAACGTAATACATATATGAAATCAGTAAATAGGTAAAGTTCTCTGTTTTTATTTCTTAGTTACCATGTCAAGAAATCAAATTGGTACACCAACAGTAACCAAACATTGCATCATCAGTCAAATCTAATAGAAAAGAACCACTTTAATTGTGAGCTTAAGTATACCATTTTGAATTTTAATACAACGGTTTCTTAACTTTTCCACCTCACAAAACATAACTCAAATTTCTGAATTCTGTCGACCACTATAAATTTTATTTCTATAAGGAATTTTAAATATTAACAAATTAACAAACCCACTAGTATTATCAACATTTATAAAATATCAAGTACACCTTAACATAACAACAAGTAGTTTTTTTCGTGCCAATCGAGATATAATTTGTCGCCCTGCTCACTCGGGGAATCTTGCAAAAATGCATTAAGCAAAGGCTACACCATAGATAATTAATAGAACATGCTTTCATTTTTTTTATTTCACAGGGCTTTATATAAACTTGCAATTTAATATGGAGATTTCAATAAAGTATAATCATATTATGAATCATGTTTACATATTAACAGGAAAATGGTAAAGATGTATTGTAATGCGCGGCCATAATGAACAATGGAGGTGAAATATATTTCATATTTCTCATAATTTATCAGTGTTTTTGTATTAATGTCTGATTTTAACGCGATTATCAAGCCCTCAAAAAAATATTTTAATTCATGGCGTTGTTTTTAAGCTCAGTTTGTGAAGTGACTTAGCTTTAACACACTTTTACCCTATTTTGTTATACTTCTCACTAGATTTGGCCTTTTTCAAGAGTTCTTTATTTGTAAGTGGATAATCATACGGTAAAAGTGTGTTAAAGCTAGTCATGGATTATTTCGGCGAAAAACTTCACTAACTAAGCTAAAAACAACGCCACGATTTACAAATCTTTATTGAAGCTTTGATAATCGCGTTAACATCACACATTAATACGAAGAGCACTGATAAATTATACGAAATATCAAATAATGGAGGCGTAGTAGGGAAAAATATTTCATATTTCGCATAATATCAGTGTTCTTTGTATTAATGTGTGATTTTAACTCGATTATTAAGCCCTCAAAAAATAATTTTAAATCGTGGCATTGTTTTTAGCTTAGTTTGTGAAGTTTTTCACCGAAATAATCCATGACTAATATAACACACTTTTACCAATCATATACATAATGGGCAACAATTGAGATCATAATTTTATATGCACTGACAGTAGAATACTTTCAACAGCATCCACTGAAAGTCTGTTTCTCTCATCCATCCACTGAATCTCCCATTGGCGAGCATATTCTCTCCACATTATCATTGTGTTCTGGTATGGAGAAAATATACTCGCATATGCGATACAAATCTTTGCATTGTTCCGGAAATTCTATCTGTATTTTTTGTCAACTGGGACTTTTGGGCGTCCCGAAAAAACCTTTCAAGAGACTCAAAACCGGTGACAGTCCCGATTAATTGGGACGTCTGACAACCCTAAATATGATTTATGATGCGAATTTGCATTAGGAGATGTTATTATTTATTGAGTATTGCAATATAATTATTATAAATGACTTACATCTGTCAGACTGTCATTTAAATATTTAGAAGGTACAGAACTAAAATCTGGCATATTATTTTGAATGCATTTTTTATACATTTTTTTCGTATTTAATAATAATTTCTGATGGACAGATACAAAACAAGAAAACTTCCGTCACCTAGGTTTGTTTTTTATTTGACAGGAAGAGTAGTTGTTCAGTAATCATTTGTATTGCCAGGAAGATAAAATTCTAAATATACTGTAGTTTTGGAAATAATCTGAGCTGAGCTCGATTAATCTCTAAGATTTCTTGGTAAAATAATTTAAACTCGCCCCTGTTAGTATGTAACAAATCAATGCCGGAGTCAAAATTAAACGTATGGTTTTCAAGAATTAAATGATTGGCAAAGGTGGAAGTATCTTTTTTTAAGCGAAAAGCGGCTAAATGCTCAGCCACTCTTATATTTAAGGTTCTAGCAGTTTTACCAATATAAAATTAAATTATTTTACCAAGAAATCTTAGAGATTAATCGAGCTCAGCTCAACAGTTTGCCAATTTTAAACGAGCAATATTATTTACCAAATTCTCCATTGTTGTACCCCTTTTAAATAATTGTCATTTTATTAATAATTCAAGCACTTGCTATCATTAAATATTAATTCAAAGGCTTAAAAAAAAATCAACTCATTAATAATAGGTCGGATAAAACCCTAGATTTATTTTAAACATTCCTATGTTATTATCTGGTCATTAATATTTTCAAAAAATCCCCATAATTATAACAAACCCACTTAATCCATTGAAAATTGTATACATTCAATTTTTGGTAATTTACATTTTAACTTAGTGATCTACTTATATTTTTGTTTATAAACGATACAAACTGTTTATTACGCGTCAGTTCAAGTACATCCGTGCACTTGGAATGCCTGAAGATGCCGAAAGGCGAAACCCGGGTCGTTAGCGACAAAACTCATGGAAAAGTACAAAATTCAAACAATTCAAATTTGATATTGAAATTCCATCAAGCACCTTCAGTCGAAATACTTAATTATACTGAACAAAACATATGTGCATCTATATATATAAAAGAAAGTGGGGTTTGTTACACCACGTATATCTCGAGAATAACAGCTCGGATTTTAATGATCTTTGTTTTATTAAATTCGTATCCGCCTAGAATAGCAAAATAAGCATTAAAACATCGGAAAAATATCACGGGAAAGAAATTATTAAGAAAATAAATGTCCTCATACAATTTGTTTTTTTGAAAAATACAAATGGAACGTGGACATTGTATGACACGTTGTATGCTGTTTTCCAGTAAATCCACCAGATGGCGTTAATTACATTATACTTTGACAGTTGACTACTAGCTATGTATACAAGCGCCGCGATTTTGAGTTTTCATCAATTTTCATTATGTTTTAATTCCCATAAATCATTCTGTGACGTCACCGCACGTGTTTTTAAACAAAAAATCCGGTGCTGATGAACTACATTGCTTGGCATCGCGTCTTTGGGAATACTCGATGCTGGATGTATTCGATTGATTGGCAAAAATGGAGCTTGCCGTTTGCACGAACGTTGTTGAGATGCAAGGTTGTGGAATCAGAGTCGAAGAGTCGCGGTATTTTGGCCTGAGTCGGAGTCGTGAAAAATGAGCGGCTCGATTTTTTTTGAAAAATTTATTTAGTTATGTGTATTCAAACAAAATAGTCCAAAGTGTTGACATTGCATGCTTGGCTGACTAAAGATGATCTGATGGTATTACATATATATTGACTGTGGAAAGGAAAAAGGACGTAACCCACACATGTTTTAATTATTTTGGGCCATATGCAAATTATGAATTGTACACAACCTTGAAGCGCACGGAGTCTTCTAAACTGTTGTTTAAATAACAAAGCCTAATATGAATTAAAGAAATTGTCTAGGAAACACCTTTATTTCAGTATTTTTTCTTGGTTTTAATTTTTTACAAGGTCATCTTTTTCAAACTTAAAAGCTAAATTTAGATATTAATTTAGCATCTGCAGCTTGCATCTTTTTGATAGAACGTGTATCAAATTTGATAGATTGTGATAATCGAAAAAAACCTGTTTTGAAAAAACTGTGGGTCACGTCCTTTTTCCTTTCCAAAGTCGATATCTATATATATAAAACAAAGTGGGGTTTGTTACACATGTATAACTTGGCTATAACTTGGCTGATTTTAATGATCTTTGGTTTATTAAATTCGTATCCGCCTAGAATAGCAGAATAAGCATTAAAACTTTGGAAAAATATCACGGAAAATAAATTATGAAGAAACTTAATATTCTCATACAGTTTTCAAATGGCGAACAGCTTGAAATAATGAAAATGTCTTTGTATGCAGATTTCATCCGCTAGGTGGCATTTTTTCCTATATTAATTTGTTTCTGCTTCTTTTGCGTACGATTGACTTTTAAATGATTTTAAATTTAGAGTATGGATCAGAATAAAAAAAATCGATGATATGAAATGAAAACGAAAGAAAATCGGATAATGTTGAAATAAGGTTATGTTTATAATCAGGTATGATAATTTTTTTGACAACAATATTACGCTGTTTGCACGAACGTTGCTCTACTTTGAGATGCCGCGTTATTACACTTGGAAAGCTACATCGAAGAAATTTTAACGTCGAAAGCAAGGCGATGCGATTTCTGCTCATCCGAATGACTACTGATGCTCTTGGTCGCATGTACACAGTTCATCCGAAAAATGAAGAATGCTTCTACTTGCATGTCAACAGCTCAATTTGCTTGAAAATGATACTCATTGGGACATGACAATAGCTGAAGAAATTGTTTCTGAATCTCCAAGTCAGATACGCACATTATTTTCTATCATTATTTTGACATGCTTCCCATCGAATCCCCGTGAACTGTGGAACAAGTACAAGGATGACATGTCCGAATACATTTTACATCGAATTCGTGTCAGTTTGGGGAATCCCGATCTCGAGATGAATGAAGAGATACATAACCAGGCTTTGCTTTTGATCGAAAACATGTGCTTCTTTATGTGCGGCAGTTTGTTAGTCAAGTTAGGAATGCCAACGCCAGATCGTGGAATGAACGATGCTTTCAATCGAGAATCGGAACGTGAATGTGAATATGATCGAGATGCATTGAACCAATCAGTTCGAACGAATGTACCACTGTTGAACCCTCAACAGAAGGAAATTTACGATACGTTAATGAAGGTAATTGATGATGGAAATGGTGGCTTATTTTTCCTCGATGCGCCCGGTGGAGCTGGGAAGATATTCCCCATGTCATTGATTATGGTGACTGTTCGTGCAAGATCCGAAATTGCTGTAGCAGTTTCTTCTTCTGGCGGCCACGTTGATAGAAGGATGACAAACGGCTCATTCAGTGTTGAAATTGCCGTTAAATCTTTAAACCAGTGCTCCTCAACCTTTTATTTTCCACGGCACACGAACGTGTTCTTCAAAATTTTGCGGCACATCACAAGTAAAAATATGCATAATATATAGAAATTACATTAGTTTGTGTTTATATATGATACATACCACAAAAGAACCATATGGATATTTTATTGCCATGTCCACTACTAATGTAGAGCACATGTACTCTTTATGGAGATTATATTAAAAGAAAAGTTTCAGATTATTCAGATTTATTTACAAAAAAAGAATCAGTCAAAAGGCTGCACCAAAGTAGAGAAAAGTCCGTTTCCCACTTCAGTTGAATTTTCAGCTTCGGCTATTAAAATGTTTCTAACATTTAGCGGTTAAAGTTATACTAACAAACATTTTATCGATTTGGGTATTCTGTGTATGTAAGTCTGCGCAAGAATGTTTCGTGCACATTGCGAAAATTCAGTTTTGTATTTTAAAATGTCTTTAAAGAGAACAAATGAATTGTATCTTTATAAATATCATTACAAATATGTCAAAGCATGTATCCACATCTCAAATGTAAATGGTTTTACATTTGATAGAATATTTAATAAATAATAATGAAAAATTAATAATTGGTAAAAAAATAATTGTAAATTTAAACTGAAAAACATTTAATGAATACAACGAATTGTTAATTCTACTACCCTGGTTATCATAAGCTCATTATTAGCTGTTCCAAATGTTAAAAACGGTAAAAACACTTATATTTAAGATGTGGGTACATGCTTAGACAAATTTGTAATGATATTTATAAAGAAATAATTCATCTGTACTCTTAAACGATATTTTAAAATATAAAACTGAACTTTCGCAAGGTGCGAGAAACATTCTTGCGCAGACTGTACATATTAAATATTCTTTCAACCAAAAAATGATTATTTCTGCTTCTCTATGATAGCGTCATCAGAAATATTTTGTAGTATCGACCAAACTATTTGTTTTTTTCCGTTTATTAGAGATTCGCGCCGCAGCACACCCAGCATCGCCTCGCGGCACACCGCTTGCGGAGCACTGCTTTAAACGACTGAAAAACTGAAATGCAAGATTGCGAAACACTCAGCAATGACCAAAGTTTTGGTAGCAAGTAAAATCATCACCTGGGATGAATGGACAATGGCGCACAAATGCGCATTGGAAGCACTCAATCAAACTATGAAATATCTGTGCAATGACTCAAGATGTTTTATAGGCGCAATGATTCTACTATCTGGCGATTTCCACCAAACACTACCAGTCATTCCAAGATTGACCGCTGCCGATGAAATAATCACTTACCTCAAATCACGACTCTGGTGCTATGTAAAGAAACTTCAGCTTACGACAAACAAGCGAGTTGCATTGCTAAACGATATATCTGCCGAAGATTTCTCCAAGCAATTGCTGACTATCGGTAACAGGCGTGTTGCTGTCGAGGAATCGAACGGATTGATTTTGTTTCAATTGATTGATTGATTAATTTCACTTCATTCAACAAAATGTTCCCGAACATTTAATCACAAAAATCACATTTGGTTGAATGAACGAGCAATTCTTGCGGCAAAGAACAAAGATGTGGATCATTTAAACTTCACAATTCAACATCAAATCGTTGGTCCACTGCATTCCTTCAAATCTATCGACCGTGTAACAAACGAAGACGAAGCAACCAACTATCCAACTGCCTGGTTTGCCACCGCGCAATTTACAACTGAAGGTTGACTCGGTAGTCATCATGCTTCAAGTTATCAAGTTAACAGAACATTTATTCACTTTTAAGGTGTTCACTGTCAATACTTGGTGGAATGGCATTATAATAAAACATTTTTAGTACTTTTTCCACATAAAAATTATTTGATCAGGACCGGTTGCCCTCATCACGAGCATTATCAACTGATGATAATGCTCAGATGATAATAACTCAGTTGATAATGCTCGCGATGAGCGAAACCGGTCCTGATCAAATAAATTTTATGTGGGAAAAGTACTAAAGATGTTTTATTATTTTTATTACAACATTTATTGATTCTGAGGCGGTACGAAGTTCGTCGGGTCAGCTAGTTAAATAATATAAATTATTTTTAATACCCCGAAAATTCGGAGGCCCCAAGCTCGTGCCTCATTTGTTCATAGAGTAATCTGCTACTGCGTGAGTGTATTATTTTAATTGCACTGTCAAAATGACCACTAGATTAATTGAATGTATATAAACTAAACGTTGTTTATTAATACTTAGGGTTGCCAGATTTCTCGAATGTCGAATCGGGACATTTGTCCAATTTTTCCGAATTTGTCCAAGGCTTTCGAATCCAAAAACCTAAGAATTTACCGATTTGCCGAAAATACCAGCGTGATTCGTTTTTGTTTAGCTCTTCCAAGACTTTCGATTACCAATTTTTCCAAGTAATCAGCGTGAGTCGTAAACTATGACATTTGGGTGTCCCGAGAGGCTTGTTCGGGACACTGGAACACGAGACTCAGTTCCGGTTAATTGATACGCTTAGCAACTCTATTAATACTACTTATGAAGACTGCGCTTAAAAGACATTCAAAGAGTTATTGTAGATGTGGTAGTCATATGTCATTTACTTGATCAGTAATTTACAAACCTTAAGTAGTGTGTTTTTTTTTTGTACGATGGTAAGTTTTGTATTCTATAAATTAAGCTCATTCATATAGGACACTAGCGTGACGCAGCTGTTACAAGTATACGCTGGTCGCACATTTTTGTTTCGCCCGAACTTAAGCGTTTTTTTACACAAGTTTGAGTTGACCCATAGATAATAAAGTATAAACATATTTCTGCCAAATCCAATACATCAGTGATTTCCAACTTGAGAAGCGTGGGCTATTGCAAAGGGGGGCGCGAACAGTCCAAAATATTTATTTACCCTTTAAAATGTGTATTTTTTTTATTAAATACTAGCGAGTACCCGGCATGCGTTTTAATGCCACTCAAAGAAAGAACGTGTTTGTGTTTTAATTCTGTTTATTGAAGTGCTTTTGGATATATTTTGTTTTTCCGTCTGGTGTGTATACGAATAGATCTGAAGGTTTTCCAACGGGTGAGCAGGCCACATACAGCTGTTCATGTGAGAAGCATAGATTTTCTAAATTTAGTCCACACCCTTGTTGTGATTGTCCCTGTGGTTTGTTGATGGTCATTGGAAATGCGAGTCGCACCGGAAACTGCAAACATTTAAATTCGAATGGCATATCTGTTGGAATCATTGAGGTGCTTGGCAACAGCACATTTTCCCCTTTAAATTTTCTTTTTAATTTGTTTAGCTTCGATGATATTGTGCATTATCTTTTTCACTGAATGTCTGGTACCGTTGCAAAGTGATGCATTTATATTTCGGAGAAGAATGATAGGTACGCCAAATTTCAATTTTAAAACGTGTGACGGCGTGGCTGGCAAATCAATTGAATGAAAGAATTCAGAAGAATTTATTGCGATATTTTTGGGAAAACTTTGTGAATCAATTCTCTTATTGCTTTTGTAATTTTACAGAAGTTTGTTGGCAATGTAAAACATTGTTTAGATTCATCTATTTCCAATTTTCCACAGAGGATTGTTATCAAGCTCAGAGGGGTTCGCGCAAACCTTTTGTGAAATTTTGCTAAGGTCGGCCAGCCCCTTGTTAATCTAAAAGAAAACAATATTCTCAAACCAAATGATTACATAACTGCAATTTCTGACTTACATACATTATCTATGACAGTATCAGTATACGCAGCAGTGCATTTTCGGCCATTTACATTGATGAGTTTATAGTAAATTGCATATTGTTACATAATGTAAATGTATTAACTCGTTGTGTGCTAACGACACGCTTAGAGTGTCGGTCGATTTATTCAAACATGCCACAATTTGATTTGGAGTGATATTATTATTATTTTATTGTTTTGCAACAAAAAAATAATAATTATATCGAATCGGTAGTGCAAGCCTGCAGATGTCGTGTTTTTTCTTTTTGTTTTTTTCACATAAAGATTAGTTTACACTTTCGCTTAGAATACGTTTACTACATAAGTTTCAAATTTTAAATTTCATTATTTACTGTTCTTCATTTTACATTTTTTAAGATTCTTTGAGTATTGAAGTGTTCTGTCTAGAATTTTAAACATAAAAAGCTACAAATATTTTTTTTAAAGAAGTGAGTCCGTGGTAAAATATACCCCAGAAGGAATATGTGCAACTAAATGGAAAGATTGATGAGACGTTCTGACGATTTCGTCAGAAATTTCATGGCTGGAGTGGCTACGATGGTCAAATGCATACATGGCATGGCTACAGTAATCAAATGCATACTTCCCATGTAGAAAAAAAACATGAAGATGTTATAAAAAATAGGAATTCATTTATTTCAAACAATGATACTAAATTCTTATTATATGTACAATTTTCAAAATTCAACTAAAACATCATTATATACTGGCTACAAGTTATTAAAAAAAATAGTATGCCCCCCTCCAAAACAAAAAATTAAAAGAGTCCATCTTCCTATTTTCTGCAAAACATAACCAGATAGAAAAACCAAAAGAAGAAGGTGCAAATATTGTTGGAATGAAAAAAGGAGAGAAAAGCCTCTTTTTTTTTGCCCGGAATATCCAAATGAACCGGGTTTTTGTCTGGATCCATGTTTTCGGTTATATCACCAACAAATGCTAAGTATTGTTTAATACAATAATATTGGTTAGTGCAAGCTATTTTTTAACCTATTTTTTACTATTATACTATATTCAATTTACATATATGTTTACAAAAGATGTAATTTTACTCACGTAAATGAAAGTAATTGTATGCTATTTTTTAATATTGATAAATATATCTATTGTTTGCTATGTATTTATGTATACAATATTATATAAATCAAAAAGCTAACATGCAATTAATTTATTTACAAAAATCTTGCATTGTAAACGCTCATTTATGCAGGCGACGGTTATTCCTAAGTACTATAAATTATCCGGAGACCGCGATATTTGCGAACGAGATTATTGTTATTATTAATATTACAAAATCAGCATACTACAATGCATACTCCGCTAAAGACCTTATTTAAGTAGTCCATCAGAGTGATAAAAAACCCACTTGTTCCCAGAATACCGAGAATAACTCTGATATAAAGCGAGCTCCTTGTAAACGCATTGGCAGTCTTTCACTGGCTGTACTAATTTAGAAAACTTTGAGGGCGTCCGCACAACAAATCATCAAAGTTTTATTGCAATCGGATGAACGGTATAGATACAGGAACGCATAAAGGAAAAACTACAAAATTACCGTATTGGCAGCCCATCGTTGTATGTTTCGATTCAAAAACCTTTGCTGGTGTCCGCAAAGCAAATCACCAAAGCTTTATCGCAATCAGATGAACGGTATAGAAACGCATACGGAACAAACAAATTAACTTATTGGAAGCCCACCGCTGACTGTATTTATTCAGATACCGTTGCGGGTGTTCGCACAACAACTCACCAAAGCTTTATCGCAATCGGATGAACGGTATAGGAACAGGAACGCATAAGGGACAAACTAACAAATTAACGTATTGGCACCCCACCGCTGATTCATATACATTCGCGAGCGTCCGTACAACGGCTCACCAAAGTTTTATCGCAGTCCGATGAATGGTATAGAATTGCATACGGAAAAAACAAACAAATTAACGTATTGGCAGCCCACCGTTGATTTACATACATTTGCAGGCGTCCGCACAACAACTCATCAAAATTTTATCGCAGTTGGATGAACGGTATAGGAACGCATACCAGACTAACAAACAAATTAACGTATTGGGAGCCCACCGCTGATTCATAAACCTATTCTGGCGTCCGCATAACAACTCCCCAAAAAAATTATCGCAATCGGATCAGCGGTATATAAGCGCATACGTAACAAACAAACAAACGGGCGGGAAGATATTTTTTCTTCAAAGAGAGGCGCAGTAACATGAAGGTTGGAAACCACTGCAATACATTGTATGGAGTTTTCATCTGGGAATGGTCAACGTGATAATATTATGTATTCTTTGGTCAACGCCAACAACGCCACCTCCTAGTTTTTAAACGCCAGTAGAACAAACACTAACGTACTGTATTCATCCAGCCAATATAAATATTATAGTCAACATGTATTTAATATCAGTACAACCATAACTAGTATACAATATTACCCATAAGCTAGTATACTTTATATTACCCACAAACTATTATACTTTAATATTAACTATCTAGTTAATCCTAGTTGAGTTAGTCCAGAGATAATATATAGAGTTAGTCTATGACAAACAGCTACCTGCTCGCGTCATTATTTTGAGGTTACAAATATCAAACCATCTTTTTCTTATTGTGAGTATTCAGCTTGAATATAGGTATATTTGTGAGTGAAGATGCGCGTCTTGTTTATTATATTAAGAAGTTATTCTAATGCCGAAAAAAATCTCTACCCCTAATTCCTCATCTAATGTTATTGAACTCATTAACATGTTGACATTGATAGTGTTAAACTTTTTCCTTTCTTTTGTGATATAATGAATATTTTATTTTAATTCTAGATAATGGGTAAAATTAAGAAATCGAAAAGAGCCAGAGCTAAGACTGACAATGGAGGTGACACTACAATCGATGACAAACCTATTGGCACTCATGCCTTTTTACCTGCTGCTTTTTCCAATGTTTTACCGAAAGATTTTGATTTAGCTAGTGTACGGTCCCTTAAATCAATGAAAAACAAATTCGGCATAAAGAAGCAAATAACAAAAACTGAAAAATTAAAGCTCAGAAGAGAGATCCTGAAACAGAAAATGGACATAGTTATGGAATCCAATGAAACATATTCAAAAAGTGTTAAAAGCAACATTACTAAAAAGCCGAAAAAAGGTAAAGCCAAAAAGCAGACCGAGTTATCAGAGAATTATTCTGAAGGATTTATTGGCAAGTTTAATAACGTCATAGATCAGGATGAAGAATATTTAAAATTAGGACACAAGAATATCAGTGTGCCCAAAAGGAAGAAAAGAAGACAGTTGATGCTAAACAATATAAGCTCCTTAAAATCTCTTATGTCTAATGTAAATAGAAAAAATAAGAAATGATACTTATTGATCAATAAAAAAAAATATTGTTTTATAATCTTAACACTTTACTACCCGCACGAATTTCGCAATATTGTACGCCAATTACCGGAAATATTTGCAAAATATCAGCAAATTTCGGTAATTGTGTGTTTAAGCTAGTCATGGATTACTACGGTGAAAAACTTCACAAACTAAGCTAAAAAGGCCACGATATAAAATAATTTTTTGAAGGTTTCATAATCGCGTAAATCACACATTAATATGAAGAACACTAATAAATTATGCGGAATATGAAATATTTTTTAGTACTTCGCCTCCATTATGGCTGCGCGGCCTGAAATTCAGCTACCAATTATACCGTTATGAGAACTCAAAACCGTGTCAAAGGATATTGTTCTTTTAGTCAGTCCTTTATACATTACAATAATTCCTTTGAGGAGTTTCGGAAGCTAAAAATAACTAGTATGGTCGAGGAATCGCAGATTGAAAGTTATTAAAAAATATATTTGGTTTCAAGGCGCTGAAGCCGTTCTGTTTTTCTTTTGCATTTTTCTCGAAACTACTTTACAAGATATCACAATCCATTTCAAAAGCAGCGCCAAAAAACAATATTCTATAAATAAGAAAAATTATATTCTTTATCTTTAGACAATGCCTGATAGAGAAAATAAGTACATTAGCTAGGATTTTCAAGAGTCCTACATTTTAATTTTTTTTTTATTCGTTATTATTTCAAATTATTCAGAAAACTGCTTTGTATATGTGAAAAATAAAAATTATTTTATATTTTTATTTCCTATTTCTCTGAACGCCAAGGTGGTGTAACCCCTTAACCCAGCGGTTTCCAACCTGAGAGGCGCCAAAATTTTGTAATAAAATAGTTTTCATACCATAATATCTTCATATAAATAAAACTTCAACTTCGTACGTACGGTAACAATTCAGTGGATGAATGTTTATTTTTATCAAGTTGTAAAAATGGTGCTTTAGCAAACATTTGCCTTCGGTAATGCTCAAAACGACCTGTTTGTTTGAAATTTTTGGAAAATTGAGCGTCTTAAAATATAAATCAATGGATCCCTGCATCTACTTGTTCAAAATGACAAAGTAAAAGCTTTCATTAGATGCTGTCATGGAATTCAAATTTACAAAAAAATGGATTGGATATGTTATCACTTTCAAAAGATTTCTAGGCCACAGCCAGCAGGGATGTCCCATTGGCATAGGCGAGTAGGCAGTTGCCTAGGGGTGGCAAACGATCGGAGTTTTTTTTGATTACTACATTTTTTTACACGAATTTAGCTTAAAAAAATATGATGCCTCCAATGTCCTCGATAAAAAAATTAATTAAACCGCCTGTGTGGTCAACGTCGTTGGCTTTGGTTACGGAGGTCCCGGGTTCGAATCCCGGTACGGACAGTTTTTATAAATTGTTTTTTCAATCAATTTATGAATTTCTGTTCGAAGGCATGGATGTATGTGATGTCTTGAATTCCCCTTTCCCACCCATCCTATGAACGGGGCATATCGAGAGCGATTAGCTAACCACTAGTCCTGTCCTAGCCCTATCCTTCTATTCCTACTCTCTTTGGATAAAGAGAGGTTGAACAACTGAGTAATAAGCAGTTCTCGTAGAAACACATCTGTTGAGATAAACTCCATTAGGAGTCCATGTGCTGCACATTGGGAGTGGACATGGTTAAAAAAAAAAAAAATCTTAGGCAGGGCTTAAATTAAGAAAAATCATGGGTCAAAATTTTATTTCGAGAAATAGTAAGGGCGCTATTTTAAACTCTGCCTAGGGGCGGCACATAGCCTAGGAACGTCACTGACAGCCAGTATTGAAGTAAGCAAAAATATTTTTATTGAACATTAGGATGGTTTATTTCTGCATTTTTTAAAACATTTCAAATACCTTAATTTCTCAATGTTTTTGTGGATACAGAATCTATTTATCAAGATCGAAGAAGTCTAATTTGAGCTGACAAACTTCGTAAAAGAAAAAATGATAGAATTATCATTGTGATAATAGCTCACTAAAACAAAACTAAACTATAATTCAATTTTGGATGAATCGTTGTGCTTCTTCTACCCTTAAAAACGTCTCATTTACGTGAAACAGGTTTTTCGACACTGGTTACAATGAAAACCAAATATCAAACCAGGTTAATAGTCGAAAAAGAGTTACGAGTTGCATTCTCCACATTGCATCCAAGATTTGATGCCACTTTGTCCCAATAAAAAACAGCAACCCTCAGATTATATTTTGATGCGTAAAGTAGTTTAATTCATAATTTAATAAATATATTAGTTCGCAGTGCTTTTTTTACCATGAAATGCGATGAAACGGCGTTCCAGCACTCTTTTCTGGTCATTTTTAATGTTAGAAATCAATTTTAGTAAAATTTTATGTTGCCATAAAAACTTAATTTTTTTCCTTGAAAACCGCTAGCTTTTTTTCCCTTTTGAATGTAACATAAATGTACCGGATATCACAACACTTATATGTAAATTGATGTCCTAATAAAAAAACAATATCAGCCATAGACTTACACTGTGACCATAACCAGGGTTTTGTCACTTGTATTCATCAAACTCATCAAAGCAACCTTTTAAAAAAAAAAAAGAGATGTTGTGTAACAAGTAGTTCTCGTAAAAAAACTTCCTCCACTATGAAGCCATGTGTTCCACATTAGAAACGGACATAGATTAGAAAAAGAACTTGGGTTTAAATATTGACAAATGAGTTCCAAGATCTTTTTTTTTCAAGAGGACTGCATGTTTTTAAAATATAAAAACATATTATTTTATAGCAACACCTTGTGATTGTTCTGTTTATTGGGGTTTTAGTATTTTTTTTTAAAATAAAGTTTTTATTATTTAAAACGTGTCCCTATTATTATATTTATAGAAAAAATAAAAGGTAGGGGAGGCGCGGCAATTTAATTTTTATTTTAAGGAGGCGCAGTAGCATAAAAGTTGGAAACCGCTGCCTTAACCCTTTGAGCGGTGAGCTAATTTTTGCTAAATTAGGATTTTTCTTATATTTTGATTATTTGTAGTATTGCAGCACACAAAAATTTACAAACCCTTTTTTGGATATGGACCAATCTGTGAAGAATATTAGTTATAATTTCAAGTATTTTTTTTTTTTTATTATTTTATAATTCATAAAACTCTGTTAAAAATGTTGTAAACTAGTTCTTTATTACTTTTGAATATTTTTTTAGAAGCTATTACTTCGCTTTTGCGTCAAGATCTTTTTTGCTCTAATCTGTCTACATGTGCCGCTCTACAGACGTCAATTCCAGGAAGGAATCGATCCCAAATAGAATTTTATGCTCAATATTATATGGCGACCGATTTGTTTACAAATGTAACCCTTTATTAAAAAACCCTTTTCTTCATTTGCAACACAATAAAATTAATGTGGTGGCCAAGTCTCTGGTGGATGTGTCTAGTAACCATATTTGAAGAAATAACAAAAATTCAATAAAAATTTCGAGAATGGCAATAGATGACAAGCTACGGGTACGGCAATACTCATCAAAGGGTTAAGGACGAAGTTGAGATTAAAATAATTATCTTTGTCTTGCCGCAACAGCATAGTGGAAATTTCACCATGTCCAGCCTATTGAGACGCGATATCTGTACACAAAATCTATGAAATTTTATGTCTTCTTTTACATACTAAACAATGACACTTCTCCTTCAACACTTATTTTGAATTAGTCAAAATTCATTCGGAAGCCCTCGATTATGCTGACACATTTGCAGTTCAGTGAATTTACACAAGAAATAAAAGTCAAGTACATTTAAATTACTTTATTGTAAGGAAAATAAAATAATGGAATAAACACTTGTTTTTTCAATAACTTGATGTCTTGCAGAGATTTGCAAGGGTAACATTACTTTAAGTAATGGTCTGGATCAGCGTTCTTCAACCTTTTCACACCCCCAGACCGGTAAAGGTACTAGAAATATACGGTAATACAATAAAAAATATTTTTCCAAGTATTTTCGAATTTTTGTATCTTCTTTTATTGAAAAATGAAGACCAACTACTTAATAACCTGCTAAGGTGCAGAGAACAAAAATGTTAATTTAAGTGTCATAAAAAAAATAAAAAAACTTTTTAGCAGATCTGCAGGCCACAGGTCAAAGAGCTCTGATTTATATTATTTGTATAAAGTGTGAATACACACGTCTTGCAGAGTATATTTATAATTATTTAGGGTTTTATTTTAAATTAGTTCAAATAACCAAACATGTTTTTTTTCATATAAAGAATCCACTAAAATAATGGCATATTGCAAAAAAAAAAAAACAACGAAAGAATTGATATGACTAGAAATAAAAATAACATAAAAAATTCACAACAGCAAGAAAAAATATTTGATTGTTTCCCTACTGCGTTTATTAAACAATACCACAGTATCAATATAAAAAAATCTTATTTTAATCATTCTCAAGCAAAAACATCTTGGTTTCAAGTAAAATTGGAAAGAATTAGAGCACGGGTCGTCAACCTAGTTTGTACTGCCCACTAGCGGGCAGTAAAGGCTTCCGTGATGGGCAATTTTTGCTTTAAGCCCAAAATCTTTCAAAATCGTTTTGCTTCACAATTTCTGTTTTTCAGCATAGCTTTACCGATGTGACTAAACACACTGTGAAAGGATTAACTTTTTTCATTGCTGCATTAAGAAAGAAACACGTGCCTTACTGCAAAATCTTACAATTTCGTCATGGGCAGGCAAAAAAAATGGCTGGTTTGTTTGTTCAATTTTTTTCAATATATGTATACGCACTCTTCTTTTGTTGCAATAAAATGTTGGTTATAAAAACTTGTTTATTCGAATCTTCTAAATTCCGTCAAGAATTTTTTTCACCCATATACTGGATTGAAATATAGCGATGTTGGCGGGCGGTAAGGAAATTTTACTATGAAAAATAAGTAAAAGTGGGCGATAGGTATAAAAAGGTTGACGACCCCTGAATTAAAGCATCTTTGCTTATCAGAGTGAATGGTCGATGAAATCCTGGCAATAAAATAAAAAAGCACGTAGGTATGTAGATATTTTCAATCTACTTACAGCAGTCTCAAAGGGAACTCTGTAATTATAACTTCTCAACACTCCTGTTGGTCTTAACTCAACAACATAAATGCCTTTAATATAACAGCAAGCAATTGCAGAATAATATTGATTGTGACGAGTCACATAAAATTGCTTTGAACTTTTTCTGTAGATGTAAAAGTTGAAATCAGATTAATCTTTATTTTTGATGATTTGACAATTGACATAATATTTGAGAATCTACCTTTCTTTCAGGTTTATCGATTTTTCTAACTTTCCAAACATGACTGCCATACATGCCATACTTGCGCAATAGTTGAAATAATACAAATGCATGTGATAATATACAGCACACTGAGTCTTATCACAGGAACTTTTATATTGCGTACGATATTTACTGCAAAAATTGGTTTTCATCGGTAAGACATTCAGCAGTACATAGTAAAAAATAAAATGTTTAACTGAACATTTGGGAATTTCAACAAATGGCAAGGAAATATGATACTGTATACATTAAGACCAGTATGGCTAACACTGCTGAAAGTTGATAATTATTATACATACATCTTAATTACCAAAACTCAATTCTTTCAAAACTGTCGAGGATGAAAAAATTACCATTGTAAGATTTGGAAAGCATCATACCATTAATGATAATTAGATAAGTGCAAAAATAATTGATTCGACAATAATATTTTGAATTATATCGGCTTAAACTTAAAGCCCATGGTAGGGAGAAATTGCTGTTCACCACAGGGAATTAATAAAAAAAAATGATTGAGAATGTGGATATTACACTAAAAACCTACATAAAATAAATCAGACGATACATGGCATCGCTGTGTAAGCAATTGGCAGACATATCTAATCAGTTTTCTTTATAAAATAAAGCCTTAAAAAACTGCAATTTGCTTCATTTAATGCGCGAGGCAGCTTATAAAAAAAAATGTCTATGTGAACGAATGGAAACAATTGCAAAAGCCTCGGCCATGAACTCTCAACTCCGTCTTTTCATTTAGTCAAAAATTTAAATTTTATTCCTATTGGAGGCGATTCCCCCTCGTCTACCTCTGGCACCGCGACCTCTTCCCCGACCTATCGAAGGAGAGCTCACAGAAGGAGAAACAGGAGGGATTTCAGGAGCAGGTACAGGTTTTGGTGTCTCTTCAACGACTGGTTCGTCCAAGATAGATTCATCAATTTCTGTATTATCGGTAACAGCACTGTCAATGGCTTCTTCTGGGTTTTCTTCAGTTTCCCAGTTTTCATCACCCATTGAAGAATCAACGCATGTACCGTCAGCGACTGGAACTTCATCTAAAATTGGATGTCAAGACATTTATTAGAGTTTACGTGTATTTGACAGTGGAAACAAAACAATGGAGGTGATCCAAGTGTATCAGGGAGTTGCTGGATCACAAACAAGCGTTAGGTATTTTATTGTCCAATAGAAATATATAAAAAAGGGGTAAAAGTGGAAGTAGAATCCCTGACTCTTTAAGAGTCAAACATTGTTAAACTCAACTAAATAATGTCTCATAAACACAGAAGATAGGTCAAATGGGTGATATAAATATCTTACCGGTTGTTTCATCTCCATTTTCTAGTTTGATCCGTTTACTTTCATCTACCATCTCTACTTCAGCATTAGTCTCATGTTTTCTCTTTAATTCGTCATCGGATTTCCCCTGCAAACCAAAGCCACACAAATTATAGTTAATTATCAATAATAAATGAAATAGATATAAGCAATTTATAAAAATTCAAGAGTTAACAAGAGGAAGCTTCTCTTCTCAAACTTAATACGAATTCTCAGCCCCACCCTCTCCCTTTCATTAGCTCATCTTAAGTTTTCAGCGTGATGACTTAACAGTTTTGGGCTACTATAATGTGAGTAATATATATTTTTTTTACAGTGAATTGATTTGCAGCAGCGTAAAGTGTTTTCCGAAGAGGTTTGAAATTCCAAAGATAATATTATGATTGTTTATGATGTAAATCTCTCACCTGAACAGTCCTAAACATTCCTTTGGACCTGATCAGTTTACTAAAGGCATTGAAATGTTTATAAGTTTTGAGATGAATCTCAGCAGCTTCATCACAGTCAAAAAGTTTTTTGCAGAGACTACAATGCTTGCAGGAAAATTCAGAGACGAAACTGATCCCCAGTGGTCTCAGTGGGTCATAACGAGGCAAATTCTTGCGAGTCATCTCAGACATGTTATCGCCTTCTTGGTAGTCCAAAATAACATACACAGGTTCCTCTGGAGGTGACGTCTCTTTATTTTCTTGCTCCCCTTCTACCTTAACTTCCACAGAGCCATCCTCTGCAACTTTAATCATTTATTATAAGAAAAATTGCATTACATACACACAAACAGGAAAAGAATTTTATTATTTTTAAATTCCAACACATAAGTGCCACACTCACCACCTGGTTTGACATCAGTCGCCTCTTCTTCGCCTTCAGTTTTTTTCTTGTCTTTCGGTTGCTTTTTGTGTCCATCGACAAAACCGCGTACCAACGCTAATTCATCCTGAAGAGTTGACATTGTCATCACTAAAACAATTTATTTTTGCTATTATTTTTTACCCTTACATACGATTCAATATTTACATGGATATTTTTACAATTTACAATATTTTTGTTTATGCTAGTTAATATACTATTAGGGATTGCATTATTGCTAAACTGATTTACCAGTAAATTGACCATCAAAATTTCTAAACACTATTTCATTGTGAATTAAGAACAGATACAGAATATTAAAACGGAAGATTGTAGCAAATATGAATCCGAAATGTGGATTTTGTTTTTCAACTGTAGCATTACTGAAACGCAGACTGTAATCGTTACTGGTCATCTGCCATCATTATTTCCGTTTCAATGTAAGATTCAGTTTTTAGTAAAAAGTAATCACATATCTAATGGTTTACTTTTCATTTACCGTTTACAAGTAATTATCAGTAAATTGAAAGCCCTATTTACTATATTTCAATGGCATTATACAATTAGTAAACTGCATTATACGAGTAGTTGTGAACAGATCACCGTCCCCAACCCTGATACATCACACAGAATTTGTATTTTGATGGATCAATTAGAGGAGCTCAACGACAGCTTATTTTTTGTTCACTAGTACTGGCGATTGGCGCACTTATAAAAGGAAATCGTTTTATTGGAAGATGTCTAACTGTTCTATCAACTCAAAATGTAATTAGAAATCTAAAAATAAAATTTGCAGTCTTCAGATCTACAAAAAATGTGGAACTATTTTCAAATTTATATAAACATTGAATTGCATAGTTACCTTCTTGCTTGGGTTTTCCCTGCGTCTCTCTAAGTTTCTCCTGCACCATCTTCATATGCTGAACAGTCAATCGGTGCTCGTCCAGCTCAATCCTGGTGGGCATCTCCTTACGACACGTATTGCAAGTGGGATGAAGATACTTTTTGAGTTTCTGATGCCCTAGCGATCGGCGATGAGCGCCACCCATTACCACATACAGGTCGCACATGGCACATAAAATCTTTTTTGCCATCGGATGAAGTTTGCGGTCTCTACGCATCTCAGTGATTCTCAACTCCTGTCGCATGGCATCGGCAGTCATGCGATAACTCTCCCTGGTCTTGTCCATCATAATGTGATGAGCCCGCCCGTTGATATGATTGTCAAATGAACGGCCGTCCCACATTTTTTTCTCACAGATGTGACACTCTAACAATTCTGCAGGGATTTCATCAAACTGAGTGGATCCAGTTCCATCTTTTTTGATATTCTCGTCTTCGGCAGCATTCTGCACCTCACTGGCGGCAGGTTGATCGCCTGAACTGATTTTATAACGAATTTGTATTTTTTTTTTTAATTGTTTAAATTGGTATAACCATAGTTTAGACCAGGGTTTCCCAATCTATGTTCCGCGGAACACTGGTGTTCCGTGACATAACTTGAAAACACCTCTTTTGCAATATTTTTCAATAACTAGTAAGGAAGATTACAGGGTTCAGAATCCATTTTCTGTGACCGCTAAACCAGTAGGCTTAAGCAATTAAACAATGTAATTTCATTAATTAAAAAAGATTTAACCAGTGATTTTGACGTAAAACAAAAAAACAAAGATTAGTCATATTTTTTTTTCTAGTTGAGTTTTCTAACAAATTTGTTTGATTTTAACTATATACCTAACCAAAAAAAAAGCTAAGCGTTCCGCTAAAATTTCCAGACTTTCCAAGTGTTCCATTGCAGAAAAAGTTTGGGAAACCCTGGTTTAGACAACCACATAAATAAATAATAAAAACTACTTCTCACTGTGATAACTGCATACGACAGTCTACCGAAAAATCTTATCACAAATATGAAATGACTGGCTGGGTGCTCAAAATTAATAGAATGATAACAATCACACAGCGATATCTCAAGAACAGCTTTTATCCATTCAAATCGATCTTAAATTTCACTTTCATTCCCCGAGACGAAGAGCGAAAATCTGCGTACAATTCTGTCTTATTTGAAGAAAAACGTCAATTATTTGTGATGATTTAAAATTTTACAAAAATTGACATTAGGACAAACCAAATAAAAAAATTGCGAGAGGTAGAGATCTTCCTCTAATTTTATGAAAAAATTTCACCAGGGTCAACAAAGCACTTCGGTGCAGAATGTGATTTAAAATTAATACACTTTTGTCAAAATAAAAAATTCTCTTGTGAATGAATTAGTTTGAATAAGTAAATAAAAACAAAATGACATGTAATATTGTTATGTTTAATACAAAAAATTGTTACGATCACTCAGCCATTCGATTCTTATCCTCTTGATGACCCACCCTCAAGGCTGGATGGATATCCAATTGATAATAAAAAATAGTACCTACAGTGGAATGGAATAATATGGATGCTCTGGAAAGTTAATTTGGAATAAAGTGCTTATGCTGTGGTGAAACTGCATAAAATGTTGAATTGATGGGCGACATCAATTATCTAAAATGAACTGAAGAAAATATGGAAATGGGGCCAGCCAATTCTAGCCGCGGGAGAAATACATAATGTAATTATTTTATATATATATATATATTGGCATCTGCATGATAAATATTTGGAAAAGTTTGGTAAAAGAAAAGTGTAACCTTGCAAGCTAAAAGCTTGGAATATGAAAAGCATTTCCAGCCGCTCACAAAAAATGCTCTCCGGCACACCATCACGACACTATTGCGATACTAAATCGGAAAAGCGGTCGTATCAGGTTGCCGAGCCGCAGGAAAAAGTGAGTCACGGGTACAGGTAATCCGATACAATGGTAATTGAATAAGGCGTCTTGGTAGATTTCGCCTCGCTTACCTCTCAGCGGATTGAAGTTTATCCGCAGCGGGTTTCTCCTTTTTGACAGAATTTTGCTTGTTAGCGTGCTGTTTGTTGCCTTTATTAGCTTGATTGTTGGGTCTCTGCGGCTTGCGAATACCGCCGTCAGGGCCGCGGTTTGACACAAAATTTCCGCGATTCACGTTTCCCATGTGATGCATGTCGCGTGCTCCCATCTAGAGCAAAACCACAAACGGGACTAGTAAGAATGGCCTCGCCGGCCAAGTGCATGAGCGAAAGTCGCCGTACTCGTAAATGTACTCGAGAAGACCACTTTACGTTGCGATATAAAGGAAAAGGGCATACTTTATAAGTATATGGCAAATATACGAAATCATGCTTACAAACATAATAGTTATTGAGCTGTGTGATATAATGCAATACATAAATGAATGCCACATTGCACTCGCTGAATTCATGAGTGAGGAGGTACAATTACTACGATGCTTAAAATCATCAAAATATCATGAACAATTGATAATTTAAAAAAACCGCAGCATTCCCCAGACTTATGTTTCTTTATACTCACCTGAGAGTAATTTATACGGCTGAGTCGTAATCATTTGACTGCAATTTATTGGTCATAAAAACTGTACTATCTTTTAATGGTTTCATTGCGGCATCAAAATGCCCGATATAATTTTCATTAGTAACAGTTTTTCGAGAATCACAAATGAAATTGATATTTAATAACTCAATTTTTTGGGTTTGTCAAAATATCATAGTGAAGCGACATTAAATACAAAAAGAGAATAGATGAAAGTGGATATGGCATACGAATCTTCTGTATTTAAGTTGCCTAAGGAAATCTCAATGAATATGAAGTAACCGTCAAGAAAAATGGTTCTGTGAACATATTCATTAATTCCATGCAAGTACTTAAATTTGAAGGTGATGAAAACCTAACACACTTTCGTTTCGGCAATCGAAACTTTTTAATAGATACAGAAAGACTCAAAATGAAAACCCTTGACAGACAGTAGATTTATAAGCAATTTCCCTAGAAATCTATAAAAGAAAAAAATATTTCAGAGCTGGAAAATAAAGAAGATAAAATACATATATTGAAAAGCGATTGTGCACATTACTATAAGCCCACCAAAATTGAGAAATACCCATTACGCATTGTTTTTTTTTTTAAGTTTAAGTCGTATATATCAGCAGTCAAATGGCAAAAGCGACTGTCTGTCGATTTCAAGAATGTCGAAGAGAGCAAAATTAATATATGTCTATTAAATAAAATATTTGAGTGGTATAAGCATATTGAGAGTTGTTTTCTCAAGTCTGAGGAAAAAAATCAGGCACTGCTTAACAATATTTAACATTTTGATGCAAATGGGCTCTTTTAACATCAAAATGTTGTGCTATTGTTTCAAACGTCTCCAATTTTCCGATTTGTAATAAAAAAAATCACTATTTCATAATTGAGTATACAAATAAATACATTCTTTTAGGTTATAAAGAGCAGTTTTCGGCAACCTGTGTCTTGCAAATCTGAAGAAATTTGTAATGAAAGAAAATTGATTAAGACTTTTAACAGCATTATGGCAAAACTATTGTGAATTAAAAAAGTTTTTAGTGAAATGGATAGAAAATATCTAGAACTTTCTTATCGATGATAAAGTGAGATAACTAAAGCAAAATTCTTTAATATATACCCATCAAACATTTTGCATATTGGTTGAACTCAACTATAAGTAATTCACTGACTGCTGGATCTTTTTGTTACATTGAGATTAATGTATTTTTGGTCTTGTGTGGAAGAAATTAGTGTAGATTAAATGTCATGAGTCTAAGCCAGCAGTCTGCAAAATATCTTGCCTCAAAAGAACCTCACGTCCACTTTATATATAATTATAAATCACGCGAACCACCTTAGAGATTTTTTAAAAGTTACCATGGAAAAAATTATCAAAGACCACATAAATTGCATCTTGTTCATGTAATAAAACTATTATTTGCAACCAAATTATTAAAGCTCAGTTAATAAAAAATTGAAAATGTTTCCACATTTCTCTGTGGACAACCGATATTCTTTCATGGACCACCACTTTCCTGTCCACTGGTCTAAAGCTCCAAGATCGAGCTGAATTGAATGTAAATATAATAGTTTGCCAATGGAACTCTTAGAAGTGGCAATGATAAAAAAATGAAAGGCATCACAATGGTATTAAATTAATTATTTATATTAATAACTAGTCTGTCTAAATAATTTTCTCATAAAAAAAAGTAAATTTCGTCTTTTGATACCACTTACCCTGCTGATATTGCCAATATTGCGGCGCTCCATGAAGCCCCCATTCCCGTAGTTGTTCATGCGATTGCCGCCACCGTAGTCACGTCGAACATTGATGTCCAGCAAGCTAGGAACCGATGGACTCTGCCTAGTTTGCAGTAGGTTAGATATAAGATTGTTGGCAAGAGCTAAAGTGGCCTCAGTGGAGGTGGGCATGGCGTTCCCTTGCAATGCTCCTCCGGGGGCAACACCCCCCTGCCATGGACTCATCTGGCGGCCGTATCCACCCATACCACCCATGTTCCCCATACCACCCCCGGAATTACTTCGGTTGAAGTTATTATTGCGGCGATTGTCATTGAACATTCGGTTACGGTTGGCCATTATTTCTGAAATAATTAACATTTATCAATAGAGTTTACAAGAATCAGCAGAATGTCAACAGTTTCTTTTCAACATTTCAAATAATATTCAGAGAAAAAATAGAATCTCTATGATTGTAATACATGCAAATATCAAATATCAAAAATCAAAAATCAGGACTATGGAGTAATTGTGGTGTTATGGGTAGACTCAAGTGATTTTTTTTTTTGGAATAAATTTACACTTAGTTAACAATGTTTAAAATTGTATGAAAATTAAAAAAAAAACTTTTTTTTTTAATGTTTTAGTATTTTTTTTTACATTATATCAGAACCAATATGTAAGTTTACAATATTTTAAATTTCACGGAAATATATAATATTGTATAACGTTACCAATAAATAAAGCATTATATTACGTCATTTCAGTCAAAACGAATAAAAAACTGAGTGACAAGTTGAAATATTATCTGCCCGAACGGGAATCGTGTTAAACATTCCTGGCAAGTCGAAAATAAAAAGATCCGAGTGAGACTCGAGCTTGTCAGTGTGCGAAGAAAATCCGCGCCCGAGTCACGCTCGGGAAAAACAGTCAAGTGGTTAATAGAATTAAAAAAAATATACATAAATATATAAAAAGTATAGGCTACATATAAATTATAGCATCGTTTTTAAAATCTGTGTCACGTTTTATTTCATAACTCAACAGCTTTAAATGTATTCATGGCTTACCCTGGTAGGAATATGCGCTTAGATATTGAGTGAAGCAACATTGGTTAAATATAACAGAATATGTAACTAATTCACATAAAAAAATGAACGATTGTTTTCTCATTCTGACTAGATAAGACAATTAGAATGGGTTTTTATTGACATTTAATAAAATAATCTTTTTAAAAATCATACACATTATGTATTCAAGTAAGCAAACAATAATAATTTATTAACACAATGCACTAAAATATTTTCAGTGGATTCGAATAACTTTGTGATTGGTAACTATTATTGTATTTAATAAGCCTAATCCGAAAGAAAAAATTAACACGCGCACGACGCTGTCGGTGGACGCATTCAGTTTAAGAGTGGTTGAGCACATGAAAAAATAAGGCAGAACCACCGGCGTTTCTCAATCTTGCGAAAGTTGAAAAGCAAGCGAGTGTCTATATTGTATTCCTACTGAATGTGACGCTATGGTATTTCAATACAAAATTTTATATTGCCGATGTTCAAGAATCCATTGTCACACATTTGTATTTCTCAATTTCTCTTATGAATGGACACAGATAGTGGCAACTACTAGTAGTCATGTTTGGTCACCGAGTGCAATAAGTCTAATTGAGTCCGTTGTGGTATGGAACACCTTTACAGTCAAAGTAATAATTTAGGCATTAACTCGACATACATTACGAGTTGATCGAAAATATCAATCATTAGATATAAGATAAACAACCATTTATGCTAGTAACGAAATATTTTACGAAAATTCGGTGACGGTGTTTTGTTATAATTTCCATTTGACATGTTATGTGACTTTTTTCATAGTGATATATCTGTATTTTGCGTAAATTATCGTTTTCCGTGATTCATATGGCATTTAGTTGATTTTCATGTGGAAAAAGAGTAACATATTTATCCCACTTAAATGCAGCCGCTGGCAAGGGTGACCTGTGATACAATATGAAAATTGAATTTATGTAAGTTGACGACTGCTTGTACTTTCATTCTTAATTGTAGAAACAGGTTGAACAGTCATTTGAAAACAATAGTTAATCGCAATAGTTTGGCGTCCAATAACTTAACTTACGTGTTTAAGGGAAACCAAATCACTTAAACTCAAGATCAGCATATTTGAATGGTCTTACGTATTTTCTAAATTGTATTTGACTGATCTGATAGGCATGGTATCACGCTAGACATTCTGTGGCTTAATAATTGTATGATTCATCACACTCAGCATGTAAAATATATCGGCGATATGAAACACGTTTTCAATAAAGCTTCGACCGCATTTTACTCCCTGTGATAAATTAATAATATAATACGTACATTCGATTAGACGTAGGATCATTAACCGAGAACACTTACAGTGGTAATGCTAGCGAAGCAGTATCTATGTTACACTAATACAATATGTCTTAGTGAGGAGACACGAAATAAGCACAAATTGTATCATAGGCAAACCACTTACCAATGGATATCAATAGATTCTGAATTAAATTTCTCAGGGGCCGGCGGACCACTGGACGTCGATGACACTTTAAGAGAATACCCGTGAATAAAATGGCGTCGACAACCACAATCAACTACTACCATAGACTAATTTGTCAAAAAAATGCACCTAGAATGCTATCTTACCCAGTCGTACCAACAGTGTCGAAACGCAAAACCAAAGAGGCTAAATAAACAATAGCGGGCCGTACACATCAATAAAACTAAACAGAATATAATATATTCATAGTACCTACCTATGATAAAACAGAACACGAAAAAGGATGACATGAAAAAACGGAGGAAAAAAAGGATGTACATATTTATAAATTAAATATGTAATATATTTAATGATTCCATGTCTAATCATAACAAGTTAATAATATTTTCATCGTATGTAGGTATCTATTTATTATTAAAAAATAACCAATGTTACAGAGGCGTCGTAAGGGGAAAGCGGTTGGGGCGGACGGGGCGACATTTTCAAAAATTAATACAATATTTTTCGAGAAATTCTAAAAATTCATTTAGGTCATGGGTTCCTAACCTTTTAAGGGCGTCGACCCTTTTTTATAAAACCCATGTGACCCGAGGTCCCGATGTAATTGAAAAGGACATTTTTTTTCAATAAGATAATTTTAGTTTTAGTTTTGTTGCTCAAGTCCAAAATCATAAAAAGTTGGCGACCCTCTTGGTGACCCATAGGTTGGGAAGCCGTGATTTAGGTAATGGGTTTTAAATTATTTAAATTTATTTATTATTTCAACATCCCTCCCAAATTAAGCACTAAATCAAAAAAAAAAGTCACAATTGTTCAAATATAAGCTGTTAACAATTTATATTAGCACTTACTCATGATATTTTTAGTATTTTAAAAAATATTTAAAATATACATATTGTATGTATTTTTATGTTTCTACACATTACAAAATAGTCATTAATATTGTAAGTAAGTGTTAATATTTTGCATTTTTTTTATAAATAAATAAAAATATAAATACGTGTCAGAATAAGAAAATTTGATAACACTTGTAATCAGATAGCAATAGTTGTGCAAAATTATCCAAATCGCGTAAATAAATTTAATTGTGCTTAAAAACGACCAATATGTAATAGGTTTCTTCTTGTGCCGTTTTATCATATTCTGTTGAGTCATGTTCTGTTAAGTCCGGTTATCGACAGGAATAGCGATTTTCTAATCTTTTTCACTAAATCAAATCGCGTTTATTTCGGATTGGATTTGATATCGGATCGGGGAAAAAACAAATAGGTATTACAGGAAGCATGGAATGAATAAATCGATAAAAAAATATTTATGTAACTCTCCGTGTTGGGATTCGAACCCAGGAGTTTCAAATCCAAAGCTCACGACGTTGGTCACTTACTTGATCACGGACCAAACTTATGTATACTTATTTACAAATTTTTGAATGGCTGCAGCCATAGCCCTTTATACTGATCAAGCCATGTTGCACGACCTGGCAACAATGTATTAAGACCGCTCATCATACCATAGACAATATATACTTACCCTTTGACATATGTCAAATCGACTTAAGATTTATTTTAACAATGTTAAATTAAACCAAATTGAATCTATATATATTTAAAAATAAAAATGAGGGAGTGAGAAGGAAAAATAAGTGGCAATTTTTTATTAAACTTCATTTTATTATGACATTTTTCCGCAATACAAAGACAAATGCATTCATTAATTTCAACAGCTTATCAACAAAATTTTAAGAAGTTGCTCATAATAATGAATGACACCAATTTTGTTCGGCTTAAGAATTAATGTACTTAGCCAGGCATGTCGAGCTTATAATGTATTTTTTTCATCTTTGTCTACATCTTGATACAGGTTTTTTTCCATTTACCCACTGATGAGGTCTTGACACTCTTGTCCATAGTAATGAACTGGAATTCTGAAATTTAGTTTGTTGTCTCGTGTTTCTTTAATACACCCGTTAAAAAAATCATTGATTATCAAACGTTAACCCTTAGCTATGACGACATGTTCCTTTTTGTCAACAATGTTGACCGATTTAATAAAAACAATGCTAAATGAAACTTCAACAGCTGTTTGCTTTAAAGACTCCTCCGTTATAGTACAAACTAGAATTTATATAACTATTTATTTTAGTTCCCAAAAACAGACGCTATCGTGAAACTATGAATATTTGCTAGTTCGTCGACATCATTGCTAGCTTGTCATTTGATACACTTTAGTACAAATGTGCTAGTTACCTAACTGTCATGAAAGTGTTTGATACATACTACCGTATTGACTGTAGTAGGCGAATTTTGATGTGGAATTGCTCTAAGCCATTTTCTTTTCATTATATATCGGCCATCGGAAAAGCAAATGTTGAGACTGCACTGTTACTTAGCAAGAATGAGCTGAAGTTTGAATCGCATCCTGGAACACAGTACCGTCTAGGCATCTGAAAACATCACGTAGAAAATTACATTAGGTTAAAAATCAATTTCTATACAAAAGCTATTATTGGTCGTCATGAAATGCAGCAACTATATGTTAAACGACAATAATTTTACAATTTTACATATCTATATCTTCGGTAAATAATTCTAATTGCATGTAATAAGCCATGCCAACTGCTTAATGAAATATTGCTTTTCAATATAAGTGTAATTGAATACATACTCTGTTTTCAATTTGGAATACCAATACTTAGTATGTTCCAACATTATTTTTCAACTTAAGGTTAATGAAATCTTAATATAATTCCTATATTAATGCAAATTATATCATTAATACGACTCGCAAAGCACATTCACAATGTCAAAACATGTCTTCAGTCACAAATAATAGCATTTAAATTTAATTCAATGTATGATTTGCAAATCAAATGGCAAATCCTAACCTATAATATGGACGCATAATATATTACATTTCTTCGGAACATTAATTATCTTCGGTAAACAATTCTTATTGCGGGTGATAAGTCTTGCCAACTAATTCATGGAATATTGTTTTTCAATATAAGTTCAAATAAATACATACACTGTTTTCAATTTGAAGTGCCGTAGTATATTTCAACTTTATTTGTCAACTTAATTTTAACGAAATTTTAATATCATCTCTATAGTAATGCAAATTATATCATAAAATGACTCACAATGTCAAAACATGTCTTCAGTTACAAATAATAGCATTTAAATTGAATTCAATGTATGATTTTCACATCAAATGTCAAATTCTAACTTATTATATGGACGTATAATATATTACATTTCTACATTTTTTTAAACATTAATTACGATAAATCTTGATAAATATCAATGGTACTGAATATTTGACAATTAAGTGCTTGTTCATTAAGCTGTAATTTATTGAATTGATGAAATAAATTATGAATTTATAATTTATGACAATCTTTGCCAGGCGTGAATGTCATTTCAATTTTATATCGATATTTACTTACTTTTAACGGGTATTTTGATGAATCTTTATATTGGCGGAAGATAATAATCACTGAGCAACCTTGAATGGTATTAAATTCAAGTTTAATGTACAATATATCACGATTTAATCAATTATATGGCATTGGCATAGAACACAGTTTACAAAAATCAAAATGGCGGCCATAGCAGTTATGTAACAGAAATAATACGTCTATATAAATCATTACATTTTGTAAGTGTAGGGTGGTTTTCGAAGAACTGTAGAATGATGCCTAAATTAGTCACATAATACACTGTTAAAAAATCTTCAACTCAAATACATTAAATTCAACTAAAACAAACTTTTAATGCGGAGACACATAGAATCAATCAGTGGGTTTCCATATAAACTCTATGTAAATCGCTAGACGACAACAGACTGAAGCCGGCCCGCACGTAAATTGCGTGATGCTATTTCTACGCGGCTTTGGATGGAGGCGGTAATGCTGCAGCAGTTTGTAAACCCCGCACACACATTCCGGGCTGGCGCACACTTCAATACTATTCAACAAGGGTTCCCAACCTTTTTTGCCCTGGGATCGACTTTTCAATCTTAAGTTTTCTCGCGATCGACTTCTAACATGATTCTTATAAGAAATTTTATTTAAGGTTTTTTCCCTTCTTAAAACTTAGAAATGTTTATATTAAATGCGAAATACATATCATTAGATAGATATGTGCTTACAAAAGAATTCAACTTAAGTATTTGTGTATATTTTATATTTAAATTATATATTTTTTCGAAATTCACGGAAGCTTTCGGGATCGACCAAATTTTGCTTTGGGATCGACCGGTCGATCGCGATCTACCGGTTGGGCAACCCTGCAGTACAAATATTCAAACAATATATTTTTTAATTGGAATAACCCTAATTATCTGAAATAAATTAAGCATCTAGATGATTTAACAAGATTTAAATTCTTATCCATTATTAGAGCAAGAAATTGATCTAAATATTCTAAATGAAGTGTATAATATTAGTTGTAAGAAACGAGGTGAAAAATTTTTGAAAATTTTAAATGAATGAATGAATTTGACGCACTATCGTTTGAGTTTGATGACGTTTCCGTACATACAAATACAACAAATCTAATCGTGCTTGATTGCGCCCCAATGTAAGAGAAAAAAACGGGCTAGATCTTTCCAGCCCCTGACTCGTTAATACGTAGGTGTTGCCAGACTGATGTCACGTTGCATGTTCTCTATGAAGTATTTATAGGGTTATTGTTTTTTTATGCTAGATCAGTTTAAAATTGTAATACAAAACACAATCGAGAATATTATTGTAGGTAGACATAGCATTGTCTTATATTGACAGAGGAAAATCAAAACAAACATATTGTATTCATTTGGGAAAGGTTAGTTACGCTTATAAATGTATTTATTTTGTTCAGCGGCCGAATTGCTGTTCATTTTTATTCAGCCATCTAATGTTTTGAGTGAAAAATGCATATCGGGCTTAGCCCACCTAGCCCAGTACCTAGAACCGCCACTGATAATTTATCATGTGTTGATTTTATTTAAGCGTATGGTTTTTGTTAAAACAACAAAGCGCTCCTGAAAAATTTAGAAACTAAATATATTTTAGCTAAGAGCACGGGTTTTCTGAAAGTGCGGTGCCCAAGGTGGTCGCTTCTCAATTCTATACAGGGGGTGGCCATGGCCGTCATGATCATCCCCGTGGATCCGTCAATAGAAAATTTCAACGCAAAATTGCTTTGGGGGAACATAATCATCACATTGCCGACTTGATGTATATTATTCAACTAGGTACTAAAATATTGTATATTATAGACAAGTATTAAAATTAATTTGTAATAACATGATGAACAAAGCGTGAGTTTGAATCTATCTCGGGCGAAGCCGAGTAATAGGCAATTATTACAATAAAAGCAAATTATAACATAATATTATATAATATTAATTAAATACAGCATGTTTCATATTTTTCTATCTTACCTGTAATTTTACGGTCCATCCCAGGTAGATTTTTAAGCGACGTTTATGACTCGTGCTATATATACCTACTCTATCATACCTTTCAGCAATAAATTCTTTATTGTCGAGATAAAATTTACGATTTTAGTTGCTTATGCTTTTCCATGGTAAAATGATAGTGTTTACTAAATATTTAAGCTATTTGAAAAAATTAAGCGTGAAATTTACTGCGTACAAAAGATTGGTCAGCAATAATATATTTTTATTGTTATTTTACCGGTTAGATGTAACCTTATCGTGCATGTCTGTCAATAAGCCTGCAGCAGCCGCAGAATCGAAATAATTTAAATGAACTCTCATGACCTGTTGTGAGTAAATTACATTAAGTGGCGGCCATATAAGTATATAAACTGTTATACGCTATATCCAGTGGCGTAGCAGGGTCGATGGGGGTAAGAAGCAGTTCCTGGGGTGATAAATTTTTGGGGGCGGCATTTTTGAAAATGAAAAGAAAATTTTGAAAGTAATAACGAAATAAAAATCAATTAATGTATACTTTAACCAATGCAAGATGTATTTTTTTCGTTATGATTTATTTCGAGAGCTTAAAATCAAACAAAACTATCTACAATGGTGTAACTTTACAGGAGAGACAATAAACGTATTTTTTACACTAAAAAGAAGATGTTTATCTGAAACTTTCTGTTTGTATTTTATAATTTATTGTGTAAATTGCTTATGGTGATGCTAGCATTTTTAGGTATGGTCTTCAAAATATATTAAACAAAATGCAACTTTATGTAGTTAACATTAAACTTTACTGCTGATTTAAGAATAACCTAAAAAAGATTGACATAATCAACCAAATAACATTATCAACAACAACAAAAAATACACTTTTGGATTTAATGCAGTTTAAGCCCCCCCCCCCCCCCGATTTGTGTTCTGTGACACTAACTACTGATCAAATGTCCTTTTTAGAAGGCGACATTTTTGAAAAAGAACTGAAAATGTTGAAATATATAATCCTTATTTTACATTTCTATGGTCTTGTTTTCTTCTGTCTTATTTGTGCTTCGTGGCTTGCTGATTAAATATAGTTTTTTGGGGGTGAGGTTTTAACAACTTCGGATTAAATAAACATAATAAATACAATTAAATAAAGAATCAATGCAAGCGATAATTCATTCACCGTATACTTCTTTCACACGATTGTGCTTTTTAACCTGCTGAAAAAACATAATATGTTGCTTCTGAAAATTCTAAGGATAATCATACCATACCTTATGATAGTGAGTGGTGACTCAATTTAGAAAGAGAACAAATAAACAGGGGGTGGCCATGACCGTCATGGCTATCCTTCTGGATTCGTCAATGTGTGCGAGCCACTGCAACAAGGAATGAATGACATATATGTCTTAAATTTCAGAAAGGGTAGATGCCCTCCTTTGCACCTGTCCCAGCTCTAGTTAAATATTGCTTTATTTTTATAGTTTTCAAATACTTTTTATCCGATTTCAAACATTTATTTTAAATAAATTTGTTGATATTATGATAAGACCGTACAAATCAACTAACTGATGTTTTCTACGAAAACTGATGAGTAAGAATAAGAAAGACTAGTAGTCAGTCGAAGTCGGAAGAAATTTAAAACATCACAAACATCCACGACGTCGAAAATTTTTTTATGGATATATTGAAAAATGTAACTGCCCGTACCTATGTACATAAATTCAAACCCGTGAGCACTGCGGTCGAAATCAACTACGTGGATCACTCGACCGTGGACGCGAAAAGGTAAATGTTCACCGACAAAAATAAAAAATACAATTCAAAATACTATTTTGACTATTTAAATATAACACGCAAACAATGCAAATGTAAACTAGATAATTTAACACATGACAATCACACAAAATATATATGCGTTAAGTGAAAATTGCACACAAAGTGAAAGGAATACATAATGTGTAATGGGTGTATTATGTTTTAAATAAAATAAAATATGATATACAAAAATGATGGTAAGAAGATATATATAATACATCCTGGATGTTTTCACCTTATTATAATTCTTGTTTACAATGAAGCCCCCAATAAAGATTATCGAATTTTGTAATTCTGATTTTGTTGTAAATTTTATTTACTTTTTCTATCTATTGAAAGTGATTAATATTTTTTTAAGTATCCCCGAGACCTCTCGCGATCAGGGTTGCCAGACGTCTCTATTTGAGCGAGACTGTCCCGAGTTCGATAGACAAATCTCGAGTCCCGGATTATAAGTACCTCTAAAAATCCCGACATAGGAAAATGTGTACACGTATAAAAATCTTCGAAATAGTGGATGTACCGGTCTGTGATTTTGGAATTCTAGTAACCCTGGTCGCGATGTATAGTCGATGCATAAACTAGTATAATTTAGTAATGATTTGATGCATCACAATCTAGTATATTATCTATGATCACAATGCACAAAAACAACGAGTAAAAAAATGTATTAATCTTCAAACAAGAAAACTTGAAAGGTATCTCTAGATTGAAATGCTCATTTCTTTTTCCTCAAGTATAATTTAAAAAGTCAGATGTAACAGCATCATTAAATACATGTAATTAACCTAAATTTATAGCAAAAACGGCAAGCGACAGGTATTGTGACACTGCATTCGCAAAATAATATTATCAACATATTTTTGTTTTTGTTGTTGTCTCGTGATGTTTGTAAAATACTACAAATAAGGACAACGATATTAATAACACCTGTTTTCAAAAAATCAAGATAACACTATTATTTAATACGCATTCCCAGAGTTAGTTTAACTTTTACACTATTTGATAATATGTCGACGGATGATGCTTAATGAAGCACTGATTTAATGGATATTTTTAATTATTATGACTTTTCATTTTATTAAAAACTCTTTCATTCTGATTCGTAACACTATTAATTTCATTTTAAGTGTTATATAATTGTTATTAGGAATATAATTGAACTATTATACCAAAACAACACTGTATTTTATTTCTATTGTACATTTTTTTTTATCAATCAAGGTGTTAGTTATTTCGGCATTACGCCTTTGTTCTGACGAAGACTTAATAGAAATAATAATCAAACTTATAAAAAAAATGTAGATCTAAAATACAGTGTTATCTTGAACTTATTATAGTGAAGTTCAACCAACCAAATGCCAATTCAATAAGTATAATTAAATTTCTAGCAAAACATATTAGCAGGCAGTGATAGTTATCGAATACATATTATTTCACAACAGTGGTATTTTTAAAAACTTGCCTTATCTAATTAGAGGGCGTATAGACGGGGTCTAAAAAATCGCCGTAGCAATGTTTCGGTGGATTTGTCGAATGGACTAATATTGGATTATCTCAAAAGATGCTGTTTAATGAGCACTGGTTGTAGTTCAGTTGCTCAATGTCTGTCTTTGGAGTTGGCGAAGAGAAAAAGTAAGGTAAAGGACTTAAAAGGCACGAATGTCGGTTGCGGGGAAGTGTTTTTAATACAAATTAATACATTTATCGATTAGTATGATCAATATATCCGTGAACAAGCAAAAGATTATGACAAGGCTCAATTACGGTGAGGAGTCAGTCACGCGACCGACTCTCTAGTCACGGGGCGTCGATAATAATTAATAACATCTTGTGAGAATTCGTTTAATAAAATTTCTTGCAATCTTCTTCTGAAATCCATCTAAATCGTTGATGAGACAGGAGATACCTTGCGTTGGGCTGCCAATACATTAACAATGGTTTTGCTTAATGACGGAGCTACTATCGGTGTTTCGGGGAAGGTGTCCGTGGTGGGTTGCTTATATGTTACAAAGTGACTCGCTTACTCTCAGAGCTTTTCGCTTTGGTGTGGGGAAGAATTTACTAGATTCACTTTAATTAATACGCAATGTAGCGTAACATAATTATAAATGCCTTACTAAAACATGTAAAAAAATCTACCTCAGATTACAAGAGTGAAGATCGATGCAGAAAGAAGAAAAAATAATTGACAGGATTGATGCAGAAAAAGGTCGTACTATTCTTTTTCGCTCCAATTCCATGTTTCAAACGTTTTACTTAAACCGTCATAGATAAAATATTATTGTATGTTAGAAATCGTAGTTAGGTTAGTTAAGTTAATTTAACAAGGAGCTCGAGCCCCTCTAGCCACCTCCAACCCATCCCTATAAGAGGTGGATGTTTTTATCACGATTATACAATTGATGTGAACAAACCGTCGTAAATAAAATATATATGTCTGTCGGAAAATTTACAGTTAGTCAAATGATTTATTCTTGGTAAATAATATTAGCAACTATCATTCTCAAAACTGTGAACAATAATTACGGTTAAAAGAAAAAAATCACCTGTGATAAGAAGAATAGCGTAGTATCGTAACATATTATATTAGAATATTTGGAAGCACTATATAATACAAACTTCGACGTTTTTAATCATTGTTGGACTAGAGACAAAAATCGATGTCTCTTTTATTATGCACCCGATGTATTTTACAAGAAACTTCAAAGTCAATGTTTCATAATACGTTTAATGAAATGATCTACAAAAATTGCAGTTTGGTAGTTATTTAATTTGAGAATGGTTTTCCCTTAATTTGACAAGGGGCTCTGGCGAGTTTCTCCAAGCCCTCTACAGCCTACCCCTGGAAATATGTTTTAGCAGGAGTATAAGAAGACTACGGACAAGGCGTGAAAAAACCTTCGATTAGCAGCAGATAAAAAGTATCGACACAGGTTTATGATGATGATTATGAATACAATTAAAATAATAGTGGATTAAATAGAAAATATTCAAAAAAATACTGTGCCAGGAAACGCGTAATTATAACAAAAATGTATTTGACATAACAGTTGATTGTCAATGCGCTAAATATTTTAAAAGTTCGAGAATTTGATAATTCCTCGAGATTAACTTGAAGAAAATGACTTCACAAATACCCATGTCTAGATTCTCAAATTTACGTTGAAAAAATCTATTTACTTTGCCGAGATTAAAGCCCAAGTCCACCTGATGGCCAAGACAAAGCTCTCAACTCTTAACCACAGACGGGCACATATGCAAACCTTCTGATACAACTTGTAAATTCGTCACAATGTTATTATGAACTCGACACACTGGCATTGATGCATATAATTAATCATGACGTGCGAAAACAACTGATTAAGCAGTGAAAAAACAAACAAAGATTTTGTCCTTAGATCACGCGGCTACTTAGAAAGTTAAATAAAATTAAATTGCTGAATTAAACGGGTTTCAATTTAAAAAACTGATTGCCTTATGTAAAATTTATTCTAATTTACACATTATTATTCTTCATCTTTATTCACTGAGTACAAAATACAGTAAAGACGTATAGCTCAGTAAAACTTATTTTCAACTAACCATGTTTTATTTCGATTTAAAATTTGAGTACTTCAGTTTTGAATTTGTCAAATCTGGCAAATACAAAAAAACAATTATTGATGTCGAGATATCACGGCAATGCCGTCGATTGTTTAATACGATCTTAGTTGATGGACAAAACAAATATCGGTAGCCTTTATCCATACGGATATTTCAGTTATATTTAACTATGTTTTATATGATGTGCTTGAATAAATTGACTTCGATGCTGCTGATCTTCATTTCATTTTTATTTCCTTAACGAATCCAAAAAGACTATATATTGAAAAAAAGCATCGTTTTATGGCTATTTATTAAGACCATTAAGACCATATTTAGTAAGCCCGTTGACCTCAATGGGGGGATTTTTGTTGCATTTTTAAGTAGTCTTAAAATTTACTGACGTGAAAAATAAATTACAAACCTATTTATTGAATAAGCCAGAAATTCTATAAGTAAAAGAAAAATATCTCGGGGCATATATCTACAGCCCAGCCCTGCAGTATTAAAATTGTATATAATATAATTTTTAGATTAATTGAAATGTTTAAGTTTGCTAACAACTATTTTTCGTAGTAGCAGAAATTTCGTAAATTATTGAATTTTTGGAATAATGTTTAAGTTTGCTAACAACCATTTTTCGTAGTAGCAGAAATAGACCTCGTAAATAACTTAATTTTTGGAATAATGTTTAAGTTTGCTAACAATCATTTTTCGTAGTAGCAGAAATTTCGTAAATTATTTAATTTTTGGAATAATGGTTAAGTTTGCTAACAACCATTTTTCGTAGTAGCAGAAATAGACCTCGTAAATTACTTAATTTTTGGAATAATGTTTAAGTTTGCTAACAATCATTTTTCGTAGTAGCAGAAATTTCGTAAATTATTTAATTTTTCGAATAATGTTTAAGTTTGCTAACAACTATTTTTCGTATATATATAAGTAAATATTTAATTAAATTATTATTTATAGCGGGGCTGGGGAGAGGAAATCGGGGAAAATCATACAGACGGACGGACGGACGGACATTATCGACTATATTATATAGATTTTATTATTTCGTAAGAACGTATTCAATTTATCAGATGTTATGAAAATCGATGGAAAGTGAGGTCCAATGTCAGTCTCTTCAAAAAGTTTACTCGTTGACGAAAGCGGGTCTTTTTACTGGAACAAGGGCGCCGCATCCGCGTGTCTATTATATTCGGCGCCCACGAATTTCTGTATCAAGGGGTGTCCATTATGACAGAAATATATATATTTATGTTTTATAACCAGGCCTGGCGCCACCATACAGGCAAAATAGACAACCGCCTAGGGCGCAAAATTTAGGGGGTGCATAAATGGAATATCAAAACTATTTTTATATACTTTGATAATAATGAATAGTTGTACGTTTTATTTCATTTTATTTTAATGTTGATATTTGTTCGTTGTTATTATGTATCGCATTCTATTGCTCATGATTTGAAAAAGAGAGGTTGAGAGACTGAGCAACAGTTCAGGAAGAAAAACTTCTGTTGAGATATTGGGAAGCTATATGCTATACATTAGGAGCGGACATGGCTATATTAAAAAAATATATTTTTAATGATACCGAATTGTTTTTTTTCAGTATTTCGAAAGAAATGGGACGATTTGTTAAAAAGGGAGCGCGCCAATAACCGTTGCCTAGGGAGCAAAATTATGTCGCGCTGGCACTGATTATAAGTAAAGGAAAAATTAAACGTGTACTTATAATGTCTATGTTCTAAATATTAGTAAAGTAATTGCACGGTATGATGCCTGGTTACTTTCAAATATTGTCACTATGTAGATTGTAGACTACCGCCCGTGTCCAGTCATAAGCCCCAACCACACGATAAATCCTTCAACAGATTCTGTTTCTCTCGACACATCCCCTATATAGTGTATCCTGTGATAACTTAGGTATTTATAGCATAGGTGATTAGGTTAATATTTTTTTCCAATGCATGGTACTTCCCTGTGCGGTGGCAATAGTGAGAAATTTTATACAAAATATACGACATCGAGGCTTAACTGTAGTTGAATTATTTTCCACCCAACAGATAGTGCAGGACTTTATAACTAGCTTTTAGTTAGGCGCAAATTTGTTTTGTGCACTTTTTATCCAATGAAACTAACACACATTTGAATAGAACATAAGCATGTTTATTAACTGAATATAATGATTTTTTTTAAATTTCTTACGTCTTCTTTGTCAAACATGCAATATTTATAAGTTATTATTCAAAAACATAATTAAAAATGAGAAAATGTATAACTATATAAATTTTTGAATTGTTTGAATTTTGTACTTTTCCAATTCTATATATCACTTAGTGATCTACTTATATTTTTGTATATAAACGATACAAACTGTTTACTACGCATCAGTTCAAGTACATTCGTGCACATGGAACGCCTGAAGATGCCGAAAGGCGAAACCCGAGTCGTTAGCGACAAAACTCATGGAAAAGTACAAAATTCAAACAATTCAAATTTGATATTGAAATTCCATCAAGCACCCTCAGTCGAAATACTTAATTATATAAATTTTATAATGTTTTTTTTTTAAATGTACACATCGTGCACAATATAAATTAAGAAACAATATAATATAAGTGAGCAGTAATTGGAGCTCAACTCACTGGGTACATGGTTTGGAGTCCCCACCTAAGTGATTTAAATAGTTTGGTCTTTTAATATATAAAAATATAATTTGTTAGGCATTGCCATCAATGTTTCCTCTAATTTTTCTATTGTGTATGCGGACCATCGACTTTTGTGAGCAATAAATTTTCAGAAAAATAAATAGTTTACGCAAATATTAGGTATTTACTCACTGACGCTAGATGTGGAAGATTTGGTGAGTTTAGTATAAGCATTTTACAACATTTCTGTGTACGGCCTGTGCGGGGATGGAAAGATGTGAGCGGCCATATTTTACAAGGTGTGCGCGCGCACACTTCACACAAAAACTTTTCCCGTTCGTTGTTCATGTCTATTCACAAAGGACGTGATCAGAAATCAGCACACTGAATCATTTAACTAGACTATTATAGATTATTTATACTGTTATAGACCATGGCCATTTATTAATTGGTTTATTCAGAAATACTTAGTAATAATAATAAATAAACAATTTACTAAAATATTTGTGCAAGTTTGTTCATAGAAACAATATATTTGTAAAATTCCCAGATCGCCGAGGCCACTTGCATAAAGCATTTTTTAAATATTGATTAATACAATAATAGAAAAATAAAAAATATTTCATCAGAGTATAAATTTGTTTTGAAAACACATTAAAACAATAACATGTAAAGATTGATACTTTGTTTTTTGAAAAATTATATGCACACGTTTAAAGCGCAGACAAAAATGAAGTAAACATGGATATCTTAATTTAATATGATAATTTAGTCTTAAAGTATTACCTGTATTTTATTTATTCAATCATCACTACTGGTATTGAATATAAAAAGCAGACTCAAGGCTGGAAATAACGAATACAATGTATAATACAGCAAATTTAATAACTATGCGGTACTGAATTATTATGGCGAAAACTGACGTCATTATGAACGCAATAATCCACTAACTTACATAAAATGTTTTCATATTCAATTGATAGAAGAAATAGTCCTCATTTGAATATTACCTATCTCCTAGGCAATAGGTTTTGGATAAATAAAAATATGTAAAAAAAAAACAGGTTTAAATATTTGGAGCTCCATCATCACTACTGACATAATACATTATTTTGCGAAAGATAAATTCAATTTTATAAAGCCTTTATTAATTTTCAAAATTTGAAAAATTAACCTTACAATAAAAATGTCAACTAAAAAAACAACTAAAAAGATTTTTTATGTTATGTAACCAAAAAAACATGTAAAGTCATCAACAAACATAAACTAGTAAACATAACAGGATATAGTTGTCGAACCCAGACCCACCTGGTCGGTAGAGCAATCTCTAACCAAGTAGACCACAGCGGGCGAAGAAGGACAGAAGGGTAAGGCTAGGACACGACTAGTGGTTAACCAATTGCTTTCAATATATATATGAAAATAATCAGTCTTCATACTAAGCAAGTCTTGCTCTGTGCCACTGGATTTTTTGCCCAGTAACGGGATCGGTTAACATTAATAACGAAAATGCATTAGCCCTCTCTTTGATAATTGGTATAATAATATCCAGGTAGACTAAAGTACCTATGTATATTAATGTATTAGATAGACTATTAAAAGTAATTTCACAACCGTTCTCTGATTTACGAATGCATGCAAAGCTATGGGCAATATAAGATACATTCTTAAAAATATTTCCCTCTATTAATTTAAATTAATCTACAAAATATTAGCTGAGGCTTACATCTACGGTTTCAATATTTTATATACAACCAGCATTAATAAATTAGTGCGCTTGAACGCCCGAAGATGCCGAGAGGCGAAGCCTGGGTAGTTAGTGTGAATATACATAATATGTGAATGTACATAATTAAAAGTGCAAGATTCAAATTTAATATTGAAATTCCACCAAGCACCTTCAGTCGAAATCTTAAATTAAAAAACAATTTGACATTTTTCAAAACTTTTTATAATATCTTATTAGGTTATATGATGTGTAATACATATATGACTGATATTATATATTTTAAATTCAAGTATCACTCAAAAAATACAATACTCATTTGCACTAATTCTTCTTTTATTTTACACGATCATATTAAATAAAAGTGAATAAGTAAAAATGAGTATTTTTTTAATATAATGCTATTCAACCAAGTATTGACAGTGAACACCCTAAAAGTGATGAATCGCTATTTATATTTTACCGTTTAAGTAGAAATGCGAATGATACGGCTTGAGCACGTCTTGAGGGCGCCATCTAAGATTGCAACGTTGCGCTTATCTATAAGGCAGGCCCTGGACTACTTTGATCCAAATGTTGAAATTTACTGTCCGCCCTGATATCCAAAATCAGAACGGAAAAACTGAAGAAGGAAATTTCATAAAACAATTATTAATTATTGTAATAATTTAAAATTCTTCGGGTGTTTATTGTCTATATATTTGTTTTATTATAGAAAATTTTTAGTATTTATTATAGACAATAAATAGATGAAGAATTTAAAATGAGTGAATGGTATAAATGTTATGTTTGAATATTATTTCATGAAATATAACCGCCCTCGCATATACAAGGGGTGCATTGATGCAATGCCACATTGACCGGCTGCCACTGGCGACAGATATATTTTCACTTTACGTAGTGATTATAAGCCTTAATTTATAATATAAAAAATCCAATTGAGATTATTTGGTTAAAAACCATCGTTGTCTAACATCTTAAATCTTAGCGTAAAAATATAATTTCTGATCGAACCTTGTATAAAACTCTAGACTCAATGTGAAAATAGGCTTTCAAATTAAAAATTAAAAAATGTTATAAAAGCAATTATCGTATTGAAGATTTGAAACGTATTTTAAATTTGTATTCGATTTTAGAATAAGTAATACTGGTAAGTGTCCGATGTAGTATTAGTAAATACATTTTTGAGATAAAAACAAGTTTGTGTCACATATTTATAGCGAGTAGTGGCAGATGAAGAATTAAAAAAAGATGCACGGCTCTTTCATTCAGAATATGTTTACATAAAAACGTACACACCGAAGGCACTATATAAGAGCTGCCTTGAAAATTCTTACATTAGTCGTTTACCAATATATGAGGAGTTCGGATATGTCGGATGGTACAGAAAACTTGTTCTTTCGCACTTAGTTTGTTATTGGATTATGGAATTCAAAGTCGTGCTTACTTTTTTAAATCAAATATTTGTTCTTCAATAAATGGCAACTGTGTTTATTATTTTGTGTCGCTACTAAGTGTGTTACGTTTGAGTAATTGGTGTAAATCGGTTCAGTGAACCAATTAATATTAATAACAGTGATTACATCAGCTTCTGCACTTATTGTTTTCAACAAATTTATTATTATTAAAGGGTGTTAATAAATAATTGTTTCAAATATTCTTGAATATTCCTCGTTGCATATCATTGCGGCCATTATTATTGTTATGCATTTCGTATGTCCCCGAGTGCAATGACACTCTCGGACATGCAAGTGACTCTCAACTGACCGAGGAAGGTTCAAAAATATTTAAAATGACTGATTACACTCGAACTAATGATAAATTTGTTGATTACAATCCCAAATACGTAAGTGTTTATTTTGTTTTTATCTTATAATGATAAGTGTTTTTTTGTTATGTTGCAGTCAGTGCATGTATAATATGCAAATGCAATCAACAAAGATTTCAAAAATATATTTTGTTTTAACTTGCGGCTCATTCGCGATGCAAAATTTTGTCAATTTTAGATTGGTTTATCGTTAGCGTTTTGTCTTAGTTTTTTCTACATTAAATACGTATATTCAAATTGTGAGGATCGTGAGACATTTACGTACTTTTTTTCAAAATGATTAAAAAATAAATAAACCCAATCAACGAATAATTATGTGTTGCCCATCAGGATTATGTATTGAAAAAATCGATACTGTTGTCATAAGCTAAAAATAATTTTTAATCGGGCCATATTTATGAAGAAATAAACGATTTTTTAAATGCAGGCATGTTTATACACAATTGCGTGTACGGCTGAGTATAAGTTAATTAATAATTAAAACTGGAACATACTATACCTAACTGGAATGATAGTTAAACATAGCAAAAAATATATGTTTTTCTTAGAAACTTTAAAGAATCAAGGAAATATCTTGGAAATAATAAATCATTTTTACTAACGAATTGATTCAAAATAGAAAACGCCAATGTATTAGAAAAAACCCTAAGTTATTAAGTTGTTTGATAACAGCATAAGTCGAGTTTTTTTTAAATAAGTCGGCTAATAATATTGTTGCGAGAAATAAGTCATAATTATAATAGTGATAACATAATATATAATAATTCATTTCAGTACACTAAGACTGACTGTTAATAAATTGTGTATAATTGTGTTTTTGAATGACTTAACTCATAACAAATAAATTTGTATTGCTATTGTGGTTGGCTTCAAATTAATGACCATTAGTTTTACAAAGATTATTAAGCATTCAACATAATACATATTATGTGACACTGATTGGGTGAAAAAATGTACAAAAAACACGGCCATAGAGAGTTATATCGAGCAATAATTTTCTGTCAGTAACGCCAGATGTATGCATACACACACTCTCTCTCCCTCTGCGCATCTTGTGGATCAAGTGCATTGACTGTATTGAGTTAATGTTGACAAATGGCGTTGCCACTTGGTATATAATTTACTAGCATCAAAATTAATGTTAAGTGACGTGTTCTGCGGGAAGTCGAGTCTAAGCATGTCTTGGAAGATTTTTCACAACTTCCTTGAATGTTAAAGCTGTAACTGTAACTTAGGAGAGAATATTATTGCAATGAAAAATCTTTTTTTTATTATTTTGTAATGTAAATTTAAATATGTAAATAAAAATATATATACTGATTGAATAGAGACTGCGTATTGTTTTTTATCACTTTTAATAGCGAGCTTTTACAAATAAACACGTTGTATAGTAATACAGTTAACTAAACGAACATTATTATATGATTGATGACGTATTGTTTTTTACAGTGAAAAGTCCATATTTGACTATCCGGAGGCTCGCTAAACGATTCGTTACAAAAGAAAATTCCGTAGGCGCTACTCGAAATCTTGGCGCCTTAATAATCTACCCTGCGTTTTAGCACTTTACTGATAAGATGTTAGGTTGTTTAAAGTTTGATAAAAATAGAGCTACTTCATTATACGCATTAAGTTGAAAGTAAATATGATAAAGTATTTGTAGAATAAATTCTCTGTGAGAAAAAAACTAGTTATAGTAATTTGGAATCAAACGAAGAGAAAAAATAAATTCAAGAAAAGGAAACAAAATCTGTAGAAGATAAGTCTTCCAATTGAATATTTAAATATGTCTTATACGAATATTATTCATTTAAAGTGATAACGTGTAATGAACGACTGGGCTTATAAACAATGCCATTACTTTATTTAATCTATTTAATGTCAATAATACTTACTCAAAACACGTGCTTGCAACTGGTATGTGTTAAGAGTTAATACGTGTCAACACAAATATATAAAAAACAATACAAACACATGATGAAATTCTTACATTGTATAACATACTATTATTTAAATACTTTGAGGTATTACTATTCGGTATTCGAATATTTATTTTTAAGGAATATTTAGAATCCGTAAAAATGAGTAACAGTGTAATTTTCGTAGTCATAAGCTTTATTTACCTATACTATTTAGTCTGTCCGACACTTTTTTGGACAGGATGAAATGCTATGCGGTAAGATATTTTGAAATTTCCATAAATTTGTAAATAATTAATTTAATAGTCAACTTTTTATGTGCTTCCAATAGCTGATTCATATTTTTTATAATCAACCCTTTTAATAGTATTTTGCCATGAATTAAAAACGCTGAATAAAAACAGCATTGAAAGTATTAGTGAAATAAGTTCATCAGATTTTTTATTCAAATTTTTATTCAACTATTATTATAAAAATGATTTCTTTAAACCAATAGTGAAATTGATAGTTCACACTATTCGAGTATTTGCGGTCTTTTAATATTTCATAGTTTAACATACGATATTTTGGCAGCAGCATTTAAATAAATTTAAAATAAATAAAACCGTTTTATTTCAAAATAATAATATGTCCGAACGATGTTGTACGAGTGCATTCGCAATTTTAAATATAATGCACGTCTTGGCCGGGCTTTCGATCGGTTTTGGTTTATGAGTCAACCATGCATGGAAAATTCGAAGAAGACTATATATTTATAAATAATGTATATGAGTATTATGTAGGTAAAATAATATCAAATATCATTATACCATTGTTTACGAACAGCTTCTTGTATATTTATGAATATAAATTCTCATTGAATGTTTCGAATCTGTCACGCATGTTTTAATATTACTTGACTTTTTAAAACTCAAAAATAAATAAGTTGATATTCAGAACAAACGTCATTGCTATTGACCTTAAAAATTATAAATTCAAAATAAAACAACCGTGCAACCAAATTTTTGTCATCCCAGGTTATCAGACCATAATGTTTGTGATAAAACCATTTTATTATGCCAATTTTCGAACATGCCTTAATGATAAAAATATAATGTTTAATCCATAGTATTGTTCGTTTTTAAAACTCAACGCTTAATAGCTTATAAATTTATTATATATTTAAATGCGGTAATTTTCGATTTTCTGAACTGAAAGAACAAACCCGTGAAGGTAGAAAAAATGTACTAATTGCTTAAGTGAATCGAAGTTGGAACATAACCATTTATTTATTTAACTTTCCCCTGGCTATTTATAGTTACCGTCTATTTAATAATTAATATATGGACCATGGTCACGTGTGCTTCTATATTAATCGATAACCATATTTTGTTATCCAAGTATGATATGGTTCAACAATTTTATGTCCAGGGATTATAAGATTAATAACATTTAGATTGTGTTTTGACCGTATTGGGTTCTTACAAGTTAGCACCAGAAGAAACTGGTTCATTCTTGATCCTACGAACAAAAGTCTTTTTCGGGACATTCCCAGTGGCGTATCATTTAAAAAAATATTCTTGATACATTCAGTAAAAAACCTCTATATAATACGTTTAACATATAGGAAGTTGATTTGTGAGTCAACTATTAAATATTATAATGAATCGTGTTATTGATTGCATAAATAGAGGTGTGTTGAATGTGTGGTAGTTTTGTTTTGAGCAAAATTGTTGCCGCGCCAACTGCGTGATTGGGTGATTGTTAATGCCATCAATTATATTCTTGTTTTAATGACCAGATTAATTATCCCTGTAACTTATTGAACTCAGTGTTGACAAATGTATAATACTTTTGCACTTAAGATAATATATTCGTCAGACGATAAATATAAATAAAAATAGCACTATGATGTTAATATGAGCGACTGTAAAATTGCTGCTGATTGAATTTCGTATCTCTATTGTACGATGACTTTCAAACCATGTGACAAATCGAATTCTTCTGAATAATATTAATAATCAATTTATAGTATGAGGATATCCTTACAGCTTCCCATGTTTTGGATATCATTATACATCGACAAATGCAGCAAATTTTCATTCATAAAATTTTAGCTTATAGATTTTCTGATTTAAAATATGTTTTAGTTATCACCGACTTTTTAAAGAAAAATGCAGTTACTTGGAAACATTTTTTTTAATAAATATAAATTACTTATTAACACTTATTATCTTTACCAAAATGTTTTATTACGTACGTAATAAAATGTACCGTTATTAAAGCAAACACTGCAAGGCTTTGGATTAAAATGATTTTTCTTTTAAAACCTTTACCAAAACGCGAGTAAAAAGGATAACAATTAGGATAGTGGTGGTTTAATATTATATATTAAATAACTTATAATAAGAAACAATTTGGAGTCCTTTTAAAACAATGTGTATTCAAATCGCTACTGTAGTCGAAGTATTATATGTATATATTGACATTACTCGTAATTTATTTTTTAGTGAGTTTCATTTATTGTGAGAAATTTCTACTTTTGTTCACGATGCTATACCCCAAGAATAAATCCCCAGTAATAAAAGACATTAAGACCAACGGCAGTTGGATTAACTCGACGCAAACAGGTAGGTAGAATTAAATAAAACCATCGCTCAAGTGTTACGAAAACGTTTATTTAAGAATTCATAGTCATTAAAGTTAAATCACATACAATTTTTCACAAAAAAAAAATGAATTAATACAATACACAATACATATTATAATACCTAGCTTGCTCACACGATTTTATGAAAGTTAAGAAAATTGATCCTAAAATCCGCGCAGAGAACAAAATGAATATTAATTTTCGTCGAAATGGAAAAATATCAGTTTTTTCATTTCGGACGAAAAACCACAAAAGAAAAAAAAATACAAGTGAATTTACAACTACAAGTCTCTGGAAGCAAGTTACAGGACCTGGAAGTGTCCCCACACACGTTGTGTCCCAAAAAGCAAGAAAGAAGAAACAAAAATCGCATCGGGTATCGAAAAACCATGTTGCCATTTAAGGCCATAACCAATAAAACAATCGATATTACTGGTTACATTTTAAACAATTAATTTAGCTACAAATTTTAAATGTCTGCCAGTTTTCATCACAAAAGTAGTAAGTAGTAGGAGCGTGTGACTATAAATCATACCGTATCAATATATTATATGTATAGATTAAATTTATGTATGACTGTATGATAACCCCTCTACAAGAAGAAGGGTGGCCACCACTGCAGCTTACAGTCGGCAATCTTAAAATTGCTACGTAAATAATATATGGTTATTTTAAACATTCATTATAAAGCCGGTTGTCAATCGTTGCTTTTTGTTGTGGTTACCGAATTTATAAATATTCTATTCTACAAAAAAGAAAGACATTAAGTAAATTGCATTTCATTATTTTTTCATTTGACAGATAATAGAAATATTGTTAGAAAGATAACGGATTATAATATCAAAATATGAGCTGATGAAAAACCGCTATTGATCATGAGAAATTTGTTTTTTTACTATGGTATTGTTCCAACAGCTGAGTTTAGGACTGTATTATATTTAGGGTATCTAATACTGGATCTCTTTTGTGATCCCGAGATTTTAGGATTGATCATATATCATAATTTCATGTCTTCATTTGATAATAGATCCATAAATATAAAAAAAGAATGGCATTACAACTAACGGCCAAGACGAATGTATTTTTAAAGCTACAGTTGCTTGAGATAAATTTGAGAATAGTAGAGATCGCAAATACCTATTTACGAGATCGCAAATTAAAATTAAAAAATAAATAAATTTTATTTGATATTGTGCTAGGGCAGTGGTTCTTAACCTTTTCGAAGTCACGGTGCACTTTTGATAATGGGAAAAAGTGGCGGTGCACCAGAAGTCGTACATATTTAAAAAAAATAATAGTTACATACAAAATTACATACATTTTTTTTACATATTTTCTTTTTAAGTTAAATTATATAAAAAAATGTTAAATATTGAAAATAAATTAAGTTGGTAAATTTTTCCCTAGAAAAAAAATAATATTTCAACGCGTCTTAATAAAAATATTTGTATTAATATTTAAAGGTGCTCTTTGGGTGAAAATATATGGGGGGCATTTTCCACCCTTTTCTACCCAAAATGACGTCCCTGCTTAAAAAAAATGGAATTTATATGATCAATCAAAAAACAATTAATATGATACCTGAGCTTGTTGACTTTTGCAGATATCAGAAATATTAGGACGAATATTTGATATAACTACCCTCATTTCTTCGTCTGAATTCGTAAGTATTTCTCGTTTTTTAGTTTTAATATAAGTAATTGTTGAGAAACCAAGCTCACACAATTATAATGTTGAAAACAGTAACAAAATTTTCAGTAACTTCATGTAAAAAACTGGATATTCTTCTTGGATAGAAATCCAAAAGTCCACCATGGTCATTTCGGAAAATTTAATTTTTAGAGAACGATCAGTCGACAATGAGGCTAATTCTTCTTCTTCTGCGTATGAAAATCAACAATACGATGTATCAATCGTAGAAAATGGATTTCGTATCCAGTCATAATTTTCTATATTCAACGAAAGAAAATAATGTGCAATCTTTTTTTCCAATAAAGTTAAATGTTCTATTATTGCGGAAATAATTCCTTCTGAAATGTTTTCGTTAATAAGTGAAGGAAACATATCGAATGCCATATACGTTGACAACACGTAACCGACATTTTTTTATAAAATGAGTTATGCATATAATTTTCTTTGTTTTTTCAAGCTCTATTAAAATATTGACATCTCGTAAATTAACAAAAAATGTTTTTCATTGAAATTGTTCTAAAGTTGGAAAGACGTAACAGAAAAAAAGGCCCACCCAAGTGCCAAAAGATAGTAGAAGAGCTACATCGTTTTCCTACTATTTGAAAATAGGTTAGAAAAAATTCCAACATGTTTACTGCAACATTTTGTATTGGAGAGTAGACAATCCGTAACTGGATTAAAAGAAATTATAACAATTATGTATAATGTTTCTATGATTATATGGATGAAGTTAAAACAGGTGCATTGAATTGATCAAAATACTTGGAATTGTTTCCTCGTATCACCATAAAAGAAGAAACAAAATTTAATTTGTTAACTCGTATCAAACATTCTTGTTAATAAAAAGTTTATTTAATTAATATTGTGTCAACAGATTATTTTGAACATACATAATAATTATTTTACTCGAAATTTTCTTTCATTTTCATTGATTTTCCCATACATATTTATGTATACAGTTTTTTGACTCATGTAAAATTGAATACATGTCGGTTACGTGTTGTCAACTTTTGGCCATCGATATCTACTTTTTTTTATATTATTCAATTTTTCCAGAGTTTTTTTTCTGAAACCCTGGCAATTTGTCAATAGATGTCAAAAAAAATCGTCTTTCCCTTGAATGCTTGTGTTATCGTTATTTAAGTAATTAAAAATATCTGCTAAATATGCCACTTTAGCATACCAATCATTATTATGAAGACATTTTACAAAATCATCCATACCTTCATTTCGAAAAAAGATTAACAATTCATTCTTAAATTCTATGAATCGACATAAAACTTTGCCCCTAGATAACCACCTGACTTTTGTGTGAAAAAGCAAACAAACACAAGTTTTTTAAGAATACGTGCTTTTAGAGGACTTGATTTTATGAAATTCACCACATTTACAACTTGATCTAGTACAGGTTTTAGTGCTGCTGGTAATGTCTTTGAAACTAAAGAACTAAAGAACTAAGAAACTAAAGAACTATGTAAAAAACAGTGCAGTTAGTTTTTACTATTTTGTTATTTTTTTCGTTTTCACCAATCTTTTCGCGGTGCACTTGCAATAGGCTCGCGGTGCACCGGCTAAGAACCACTGTAGGGTAAAGCTCTTTCCACTAGACCACAAAAGCTGATAAAACATTGTATTTTTTAAATTCAATAGGTGTCCATTATTATCTATAATTAAATATGTTTTTTTTTTCAAGAATCTATAATTATTAGGTCGCCAAATTGATCAAGTTCCCGGAATTGGAAGCTCTAGTTGTATTGTCTCAACGATTCTTGAGTTTTATGGCCACGTTGCGCTTTTTAGAGGAATTATTGACTATTTTTTAATAAAAAAAGGTAATAATTAAAACAAAACAAAAAATCTTCAACTTTTTTTATACATATGTATTTCATTTAAGAAAAAAACTACTATCCATCGCTACTTGATAGCATACACGCATGATTGTGAGAGACTGGACGAAAATTGTTTTCATCGTTAGAAATGTGTAACACGTGTTAAGTATATAAATGGTAATCAAATGAAGACTTTATTTTGTTATTAACGTCCTGTGCTATTGAATTTTTTGTTTCTGGGAATCGCGCTAGAAAAAATAATTTATGTACAAACAAAGTAATCGAACTTTTTAGTGGACCGTGCTATTTCAAAACCGTGCTAGAAAAGTGCTAGGTGTATTTATAAATTCACCTGTCCTACCTAAAATTGTCTCCAATTGCGTATATGACGATTGAAATTATTTATAAACATGTACGGTGCCAAAGCCCCCTATAGTGAAAGCCATGCTATGGAGCTGAAAACAGGTACTTTTTTCAGATAAGCGGGCCGGCGTCATAATTTTCAAAGTAATATCACATCATTATGAAGCCATTTGTTTCTGATATATTGTAGGAAATACATATTTATATTATAATTATATATCTTTTAAATTAAATATTTTTCAAAATAAGAAAAAATCACATTTTCTAAGGTTTTTGAAGAACAATCTCGGAGAACAAAAGCAAACAAAGAAGGCAAATCATTTTATTAAAATTATTTTTTTTACAATATTTCAATACAGAATATGAGGTTGGATAGTTCATTAAAAAAATCAACGTCATTATTGGGATTTTAATCAATTAATAAATAATCTCAAAAATTATTTGTGCACACTGGTTCGTTACTTAATCTTTCCATAGGATTTCCCAAGTCATATCAGTAATCAAAAATCAGTAAGTCAAACTAGGGTAGCACATTTCACTTCATTATTTTTAAAATATTATTATTGACTAAATCATCATTTACTTGGTATATTGCCATTATTATATTATTTAATAGTGGGAAGTTAAATTTTATTTGTTTTACCACACATCGCATGTCTTGCCATTCGCTATATTTCTTACAATCATTACTTAATTTGCATATATGACCCTTCCGATGTATCGTAAATTGTAAATTAATAACACCAAAGAATCACAGAATATCCATACAAGAAATCTTTCAAACATACATGTTATATTCAACGAAAAATAAGCTCATCAATTGGAATTTAGAGTTGATCTACGTATAACCCCTATACAATTTGTTAGGAGCGGTTGGGATTTAACGGCCCGGTCTTTTTTGCCGTTTTTTCTACGACACTGCTTGGAACTTAAGACTGCTATGACGGTGCCTAAAACCATAATTATGTAACTTGTCTACTGCTAATTTTCGTAAACCACGACATGTAATGAGTCATCATCATATTTTCCGGGAGCTGGTAAATTGCTCGAATGGAAATTGTTCGAATTACAAATTATTCAAATTGCTTGGTTATTTAAACAATTTTTCACGACTTTTTCTACGAATTTCATTTTTATCTTGTGCGACACTTGTTTAGAGAGTGAAATATAAAAATAATTTTCCTAAGTATTTATTTTAACCGTGTTCGCTCCAAATGCGGAACATATGATCTTTTAATGGAGTTTATCTCAACAGAAATGTTTCTACGAGAACTGCTTATTAATTAGTTACTCAAACTATTTCTATATGTTTCCAGAAAACATAGAAGACTAGGGCTAAGACAGAACAAACGGACAGAACAAACGGAAACAAATTGATTATCTTGTTATTCGAGCAATTTCCATTCGAGCAATTTACCGGGAACCATATTTTCCAAAAGCTGATTTGTAGATAAAGTAGAGTAAGTGAGACGCGTCAATGTACATATAAAATACGTTGTCATTTAAATTGTAAATAATACATGCCGATCAAAGTCACCAATATTTCATTTTTTAAAAGCGAAAATTCCGCTTCAATAATATTTAAATCAAGCAAACGTCTGTACAGCGCTCACTAAAAATCAATAATTGTTTTTTTTTTAAATATATCTTTTATATTATTTCTTACACGCAATGAGTAACGTAAAAACATGTTGAAAGATTTAAAACAGTTCCGTCTTTGTTGAAATTACTTTTTCATGATAGTGGTGTATATCTTAAAATATAAATTTAATTGCAGCCCACTGATCATTTTAAATTCCCAAAAATGACCCTTCATAAAAAAAGTTTGCCCCCACTGCTATAGAACATGGTAGTGAACCCGAAACCTCAGGACACGGATATTCAGTTTCTTTCAGCGATTGGGTGGAATGATATTTTTATAATTATATTTTCGTCTATATTTGCAAGCTAATGCAGCAATGGATGAATATATTAATATATTAGTATATATTTTTTCAAATTCAGGGGAGGGGGAAAAATCTCAAATCAGTCTCAACAGTGGTATACAGTTATAATCTACTAATGATCATAACATTCTTGGAAAAATATATTTGCAATATTTTTAAGCAAACATTTTGTTGGAACATTTCGTTAAGAATTCACTTCATAACGAATACTGTTAAATTAATTGATTTGGAATTTACTTGGTAGAACTACATTATCAGAGGGTAAAAATATCAAAATATTTTAGTTCTACAGTTTTTAATAATTTTTATGCGTTGATAGCTATTTCGATAGTTCTGACGATGGCGAAAGCCGAAATAGCTATCGACGCATAAAACATATTAAAAACTGTAGAACTAAAATACTTTGATATTTTTACCCTCTGCTACTGTTAAAACCGTCTCCTTTCCTAACTTTGCTAAATATGCATAAAAAATAAATTAGTAATAGCTTTGAAATAGCTATCGTAGAAGTACCGAACACAATGAATTTTGACAGCGCTAGCTTGCGGTTATTGCACCTCTACGGTGTCAGAGCGCTGCTACCGCAGGAATGCTACGGTTACGAATCGTAGCTCTCTCGTAGCAATTACAATATTGTATTTACGTTAATTTCTTTTAGTATAGAAAAGTTGAGTTAGATTATCAAATTTTACAGAATGAATCATGCAGTAAATGTTTACAATTTTATAAATTTCAAGTGTTTTGATTATAACCTCAAAACACGGATGCTAATATTGGGCGTGGCAGAATAATATGTCAAAAATTTCAAAAATATTTGATCAAAATATCATTTTTTGAAATTATTATTTTACCTAGATTTTTCTATGCAATTTATGCATGTTTATGTATGTTTTAATCAAAACAAACAAATTCATTTATAATGTTTTGAAAATAGTATGTACCTCTCATTATTTGATAGTTCATCTAAATTATTCGTTTCTTTACTATATACGTATTTAGATTTTTTTATGTTGATTGATAGTGTACAAAGGAATAGCCACTGCTATTAGTAAATAAAAAAATGCATGACGGCTTTGAAACAAACTGAAATAAAGCAATTTGATTAGCCACTCGAGAGTTGTTGTTATTAAGCAGTGCACGGTGGAATATGCATCCATTGTAATTCAATTTAATGCTGTCTTTATTATTTACTCAGAAATATTTAACAGTACGCAGTATTTGCAAGTGGCTCTCAATTGACAATGTACAGAAGCACACCGAACAGTTTAACATACAAGCATACCCCGTGCACCAAACATCTTGGCCAGTCGCCGCAAGACAGCACACGTAAAAACGTCTAGGTACAGTTTAGGAACATAGGTACCGCAGAGTTATATTATTTTTCTCGCTCAATATTCTTTTATGTGAGTAATAACTAATTCAAACACTTTAAAATATAAAATGAAAAGGTGACTGTGAATTTAATTTGCGACAAGCTTGTCATTTCCACACCGTTTTGTGGGCTGTATTTCATATTACACGGTATGTATATTATATTTATTTTTTTGGCAATATCATTGTTAATTTACTATGCATAGCCTAGAAAAGTATTTAATTTACAGTGAAATATGCAATAAACGTATCTCTTTGCTGTATTACAAGTCATTGAATGAGTTTTCTTTATTTTGACACAACGCGCCGTCACTTTGCTGATAGCATTTTCAGCATTTTCCAGATTTTCCGATAATTACGTTAGTGGCCGATGTTTTCAGTTTACAATATTGAATTAACGTGAATTTTTAATACTGTCTTTTGTGTGTAATAAAATCCTCGCTAAATATTTCAATCGAAAGTTTCCTGCCTGTCAAATGATTAATTTCCATGTTTGCATATTGTATTTTCATCGGTTGCCGAGAGACAAGACGGGTCTATCATTGCTATAAGCGCGAGTATTTCACAGTGTCACGGGATTTTATTCCTGAAAAATAGCGATGAGATTGTGTTTCGCTACGACTGGCATACACGCGCTAATATTGCATGTTTCACTAGCATATAAACAGGTCAAGAATCCCGTCTCAGCGTATAAGTAAATAAAGTAGCTATATCTACAAACGATCGGTGTAGATATCATTGCACGAACGGAAAGTGCTTAACAAAGCGAGAACCATTTTATTTACGAGTCGCAATTGTGTATTTTTAGAATCGTCTGATAATATTCTGAAGTACATATGTTTGATTTGTAATTTTATGACTTCAGATTTTCCATTGTTAGTGATTTGATTATTTTTGAAAGCCTAGCCGCTTCTGCGCATTGCATCCAGACGAATTTCATTTTAACGGTTAGCATTTCCCAACAGAGCCCCAGTCGTTAACTACACTCTTTTACCATGAAATCCAGTGTATTTTTACAGATAACATTTCAAAATATATACATGCTGGAAATGAAGCACATATCTGCCATTAATTATTCTATTTTGGATACCTGCTCATTGTGCATTTTTAAAAAAAATATTTATGTGGTTATTATCAGCAGGGGATGCACAGCTTATGCGGTTGATAATCGGTAAACAGCTATTACGCCCATAAGACCGAATAATCGGTTCTAATATTCCAAACTTTCAAAGTTTTGTGAACCTCTCCATACCTTTAGAAAATATTCATTTAATATAATTTTACTCTTTACATAGGGTACATTTTTAACATCATTTACTTAAGAAGTGGTTAGAAACTTGTACAGTTATGTATATATATATACCGAATGTAAAAATGAAAAAGGACTTAAATCTTTTTAGATTGTAACCGTGAAATATAAATAAGTTTTTAATAAAATAGTGTAAAAAAATCATTACACTTATGCGGTTTTATATTTCTACGGGTTACATTGTAAGCCAATGGAAACAAGATATATTAGTAATAATGAGAAACACTTCTAGCTCGCTGTGGGAAAAACAGTAGAATGATATTTTTTCTTTTATAAGTAAATAGTGAATTACGATAAAAAAGGTGACGCAAATATCATACAAAAGTTATTCACAGATTGGGAAAATTAGATCACTTCACATATTTACTGTCATTCCACAGAAATGTTTGAAAACAACAGGCCATTAAAAAGCAGATGATAAATCGTACCGCCTCGAATATTAATATATGTATGTATGAATATATCTAGTTTGTACAGAACGATTAAATAAATTGAACGACCAAGACAAAAAGAGATCATGGCCTAAAAATGTTTTCGAGCTAATTGAAAAAGTTTTCCCCGACTAGTAATTATAATTCCTAATTTATTTGATTTTATATTTCTTTAAACTGCAGACCGCAATGTAAATTAAAAAATCGTTCTTTTTGGATGAATTGGTCATAATATATGAATGTCATGAATGACCCCATAATATAGAAAAACTTTGTTTTCATCTCATATTTCTAAAGATAAAATCAACGTGGTTTTTAATTAAGCACAAAGAAAAGTGTTTTATTATATTAATATTTATAAAACTAAAATGTATATTTCTGTATTCCATTTAATTGGAAGCCCTTTAATATTTTTAGTACACTTTTACTTTCATTGAAAATCTAATACACTCACTCGAGATTTATGTGTATAACCTGTTGAGTGCTTAGTGAGATAAATCAAACCTTTTAGAAGGTGGCTTTGGTGACCGGGGCACATTTAGCTACTTTAAAAATATAAATGTTATAACCACATTTTATACTTAGTACAAAATTTAATTTTTATACATTTTTATATTGTTCATAATATTTAAATTGACAGTATCTCTTAATACTAATAAATATTTTTCAACAATACATATCGACTGTGGAAAGGAAAAAGGACTTAACCCACACATATCAAATTTTACAGGAGGCGCTAAAAACGAGTTTTGATGATTTTGTGACATATGCAAATTATGAATTATAAACAACCCTGAAGTGCACGGAGACTTCTAAACTGGTGTTTAATTGACATAATCTAATGTTAATTAAAGAAATTGTCTAGGAAAAACCTTTATTTCAGTCTTTTTTCTTGGTTTTAGTTTTTTACAAGGTCATTTTTTCAAACTTAAAAGCTAAATTTAGATACTAATTCGGCATTTGCAGCTTGCATCCTTTTGATAGAACGTGTATCAAGTTTGATACATTGTGATTATCGAAAAAAACCTGTTTTGAAGAAACTGTGGGTTAAGTCCTTTTTCCTTTCCACAGTCGATATTATAAAAAAACGACTCATTGAATAAATATTTGTAGTTATTAAATTTTCAACAAAATCAATGTTCATATCTGGAAAGATCATCCTTTTTAAAATCTCTATTACTACAAATGGATCAGATAAATTAAATTTCAGTTTCATTTTTTTTTTGACCTAGACCAAGCAATATTTTTGACAAAACTCTATTTCAATTTACAATTTATTATAAACATATTCACATATTTACATTTATTACAAACATATTTTTTCAAAATTTTAATTTATAACGTGACACATTATATTTTTGTTTTGCTGTCGAAGGGTTAAATACAAAAGTCATTAGAATTTTGTGACCTGTGGCTACTGTCCTTCTGCACTCTTAGATTTTACCTTTTATGCAGTACTAAATTTTTATTGAGATGCTAGTTCAGGCGTGAGGAACCTGCGGCCTTTTGGCTACTCTGGTGCGGTCTTCTAGCCAATTTTCTTTGTAAATTCGTAAATTCCTGATATTTTGGATGTCAAAATCCTTGGAAGACTTAAAAAAAGCTCCCGCGTTCCTGCCAAAGATTCCCTAGTCAAAGTTTACTGCGGCCTTATGTCGTATCAGAAAAATGGATGCGGCCTTTAGAGAAGAAACGGTTCCCCACCCCTATGCTAGTTGCTACGTGACCTTCGTTATCACGATTAATATCCGATTCCCCAATCATGCATACTAAAAGAGGAACCTTTAAATAATTGTTTCTAGAAATAACTGTAATACTCTTATAAACAGTGAATTTTTAATTCCTATTAAACTCATATGACATGTGATGACCATTGTCTTTCATTGCTCTGAATTTAAAACAGTTTAGTTTTGAATTATATCAATTCAAAACAATTTGTTGCAGACGCCGAGATGAAAAAGAGTTCGTAAATTCGAATTCAAAATCGTATGCTGGCTGTTTAAGCAATATACACTAACACATTCAATAATGTGCATATTCATATGGCAACTCCTCGCGTCTCGAGTTCTGTGCATAGAAATAGTTAATTTGCTGCAACAACAACAATTTATTTTTGTTTACGCGCACCGTATCACCATCCAGTGACGTAGCACAGCAAATTTAAACGTTTCATTAATAAAAAAACTACAATAGAAGCAAAATACGCAAATGTCATAATCTTATGACCATAAGAGTGATACTTTAAAATCATCTTTCCGATATAATAATTGTCTATAACTTTCAATATTATACTTAGGCTTATTTCGTGTGAATTTGTATTTTATTCCAATACAAGAGTGGTTCTTAACATTTTCGAAGTCACGGTGCACTTTTGATAGTGACAAAAAAAATTTGGTGCACCAAAATCAAACGGTCAGAAAACAAAGACGGACACAACTACAAATTATAGTTAAATAGAGACCTTTTGATCAGGTTTTCTCAATCGGGAGCCATCTGGCCCCCCAGGAAGCCACAGAGTTCCAAGGGGAGCACAGAGTTTTTTTTTGATTTGGGGAGCCACAGCACAGTTTAGGGGGACCACGGGCAAATTTTCCTGAACCCCAAAATTTCTGCAAATCCGTAAATTTCCAGAATTTTTAATTTTAGAAATCCTTGCAAGAGCTAAAAAAACGGTCACACGCTGTTCATTTCGGCAAGTCCGCAAATTTCTGTATTGACAAAACACCACGAGTACCGGGATTTCGGTTTCGGTAATATCGGTTCTGCAAACCCCTAGTACTTTCTACAAAAAAATAAATTGCCCCAAATTTTAAACGTTTTTCGTAGAACATTATAGAACATTTATACTGGATTTTTGTTTTTTTGTAACCTATCGTCTGATCTTGTATGTGTTATCGTGCTTGCTTTGTATGATTTCGGTTGACTCAGAGAGACTTGGGGGGCTCAATATCACAGGAGTCTTACTTAAAATATGCGTGTTTAAAGTTAAGCTCGGTTTTGGGAATGCCATAATAATATTTATATTAGATTAAAAACTATTAGTTCTGACAATGGCGAAAGCCGAAATAGCTATCAACGCATAAAAATTATTAAAAACTGTAGAACTAAATACTTTGATATTTTCAATCTGTTATAATGGAGTTCTACCAAGTAAATGCCAAATCAATTAATAATATTTATATTTATTAATTACACAAAACTATATCTCATACGTGTAACCGTTTAAAAGATATGGTTGGGTATATCTTCAAATGAAATAATAATGTTCGAAACACAAAGGTAAATATGTTTTTTTAGATGGCCAATGTAGTCCTAAGCCTTTACTATTTACCGCGTAAATCGAAGGATGTGTATAATGTATTTTTTCTTGTTGTTGTGTTCAATTATTCTAGACTGCGTAGTTTCATTAAGAGACGTTTATATAATTTAGTTCGTTTAAATGAGAAAAAAGCGCCACTGCATGATTCGTCTCGCGTCCAGTAATTGGCTGGCATAATCATCGTTGTGATAGGTTAGTGCCTCCGCTGCATTGAGCTGAGTGAGACACAGAGCACAGAGAAATATGACTACATCATGTCGGAGACTGCGTGCGCTGGCTTTGGATATCATTTAGGATTTTCTTTTATGTATGGGAAATTTACACGCCTATTTATAAAAATACAAACCAAGGGAAAAGCCGTGCCTTAATGCTTTCTTCGGATTCATGGGGTCAATACATTCTTTACGGCCTAGCAATAGGCGAAATGACATTGTTTGCTAATTTAAATGCAAAACAACGTTTTTCCTTGACTTATATTGACTTATGACTACAATTATCTTTTGTTTATAATTTTACTTCACAGCTGTCACATACAGGATATAAGAATGTTGTATTATAGTTTTTAGATGCGTTGACCACTTAAGTCTTGTCGGTCTTTGTGTTAGAACTGTACTATATCCATAAGATGGCTGAGTCCATGTCGCAGAAAAGTCAAAATCAGATTTTTTTCTTTATTTTTCTGTGGTCCCAATACCTGTTTTGTAATATTGAAATATAAATGTTATAAGGAATTTTGGGACCGAAACGAAATATTTTTCAGAAATTTCCCAAACCGCGAGACCTTTTTTTTTAAAAAGTTTTTCGAATCCAAAATCCCAGAAATTTAAGGATTTCCCAAAATGAATTTCTAAAACAACAATTTACGGATTTTGGAAAATTTGAAAAATTTCGTCGAAAAAATGGAAAAATTGAAAATTTCAAAACATGGAACACGTTGTGGCCAAAGGCCCCCCCGTTCTCTGGATTAGGCTATTTTGCATGGTTGTTTGTTTTCTATTTTTTCATCGTGTTAACACGTTGGGTCCCGGAGCCGTATTTTCACGTGAAAAGCTAGTCCTGCATTGATTTCTGTTTGTTTTTACATTTAGAATTTTTTAGGAAAAACTCATAATAGTCATTACAGCAAAAAAATTCATAACAGTTTTTTTCAAACATAGTTTCCGATTTTATCAACAAAAAAATATTTTTATCATAACGCATTTAATGCATCCATTTGTCTTTCTGAATACCACATAATAATGGTGCAGTCATCGAGTCTATTTCGAATTGCAAATTTGCACAATCCAAAAAGTAGGATGTTAGGAAACATTACTAAAAATATTTGTATACTAAAAGTAGCAGCAAAAAATATAAAAGCCCTATAAAACCTGCAAGCTATGCTCCAAGTAAAAAAGAAGTCTTATTATATGTGCAAATATTGTTATATGGCTGTTATAACAGGAAATACTTATAAATTACAAATGTATATATTTCTTCGCGGACCACAAAACTTTTCTCGCAGATCAACGGTTGCCGACTGCTAGCTTAAATGCCTTCTTTAAAATACGATACATCGGAAATTTTAAATATTATTTATTCACATTTAGTTACAAAAAAAATCATATCGTAGAGAACTTAGATTTAAACATGGGTGATAATTTACAGAATAACTTTACGCACATCGGTGAGTGAGGACATTTTTGAAGGAACCAGACTAGAAAAGTAATGTATTGCATGTCCAGTGCATGAAGGTACAAATTTCATCATAGTTGAGTCTTAATGCAAAATTCATTAAGAGATATTTTTTATTTAGTTTACACAACAGGAAAACGTTGATTTAACGAAAACTAATTCAAAACCACCACATGTATTATAGCAATTGATGACAGCGTTGCTCAGCCAGAATTCATATTTAAAAACAGTATTTTTCCAATCCTTTTATTTATTTTTGTTTCTCGTATAAACTTTTATTCTAATAATATTATGTATTATTCAATAGGAAATATTAATTAATTATTAATGTAAACATGCAACGAGTATGCTGATAAGATTTAACAGCCACCACGTCTATTTATACATTTTGCATTACGGTATGTTTTTTAATAACATAAATATAATAAACTGCTGTCATCAACAAATAATTTTACAACATTGTCAAGGCTCAGATTGTACTGGAACAAACCAGTACAAAGCAATAGTTTGTGCGAGGGACCTGTTTCGTAAAAAAAAAACAACTATTATTTAAAAATCTCGATTATCGGAATATGTATGTCTACTTATCGTCAGTTTACTGCCAGAAGTCATTAAGTGACAAAATGTTGATTGAGAAATAGTCGACTTAAACGTTTCAACTACATTTGATCAGTTATATCCAAACATAAATAATAACAATTTTGCCTTGTATAATCTGAAAGTTTCCAAAAAGTTTCACAAATACTTATTTTCTCGATTCCAGAGAAGTTTTCAATAGTATCACACTTAGTGACTTTTTGCACAAATCATGCAACAACGAATGCACTGAGTCACTATAAGGGTATACAATTTAGCTTAAAATAACGTGTTTTTCGACACAATGACTATATACTGGGTCTTTACCCAGTATATAGTGACAAAATACATTAATTACAACATCTAACTCAGTTTTGACTGACATGTCACTGAATCACTTCTGGCAAAAAGCCGACGGTATAATAATTTACATATGCGTTTAAGGTAGCTGGGCTTGAAAATCTACATCAGAGGTTTCCAAGTTCATTTTACCTCCCACCCCTATTCAGGAAATATACTCTATAATATTACATTTTCTTTTTTATAAAGATATTTGTGTAAATGTTTAATAATATCAACCACAACTTACCATTCGCATTACTGCATCTGATGAAAATTAAGAATATAATTTATATAAAAACATGTGTTATATGTCCGACACCTTTTTTTTAAAAAAAAGCACTGTGTAATATTAGCCATGAATTCAGGTTGACTGACGTCTGAATAATTTACTTTGTAGCCTAATATTATTCGTGGCTAGTTTTAAATATATAAATAGATAACGTAACAGGGAATATTTCAAATTAAATTATTTATAATTTATAGGCTGAGTTTAATTTTTATTAGTAGGTTAAGCTTAAAATGAGAATGAGAAATTATTTAAAAAAAAAAAAATTGAGCCATCGATAAGTGAAGTGAGCCAAGTCGTAAAATAGTAAAACTTTTCCATCGGACTTTTTTAGTACAGTAACGTTTTTACTCGGTGTTTTTTTGAATTGCACATTTTTATTTTAGGAAGATAACACTATTGCATTGATTTTTAAAATTTAGTTTATTTTTAATGGATTTTTTGAAATTTTTAGTTATTATTTTATCAAAAATTTTAAATATTTCCCCCTTCTTTTACTGATATATTAGGGGGACCGGAAAGAAAACCATTATTTTAACATCATGAACATTTATTGATTTATTTTAAACAAATTATTTAATTTGTTATAATGTATAATTTACATCGTTATCTAGGACTGTTTGCCATCTTTCAGGCAACTTTTTAATTCCCCTTCTACAAAAACCTTCAGATTTTGAGTTGAAATGTATATGCAAGTAATTTTCAACGTCCTGTACATTTTTTTATCCCTAAGTGATTGATCCATCGACCAAAAAACATACAAATCAGAAGGGCCAAAGTCTGGCTAGTATGAGAGATGCTTAAAATCTTCAAAATTTAAATTAATATTTTTTTTATGGGTCATCTTTGCAAATATTCACTCGCACATTTTTGTTCATATTGGAGAGCGCGTGAAAAACCCAAACACCTATCCGGCTGCATTTGCTGATTTTTTAAAAGTGATCTCGCACTGTAGACTATGGACTAGCATGTTTTTGTGATAATTCCTCAGTAGTCAATCGAGGATCTGCTTCCACTGTGGCTTTCAAATGGTCATCGTCCAATTTGTATGGGTGCCTTGATTTCGGGGCGTCTGCTAAGCTTCTTTCATCAGATTTAAACCTTCATAACCAACACTGGCATCGGTTCACTTTTATAACTGCTCCATAAACTTCAAAAATAGTTTTGGTTGTCATGGTCGCACTCCAACCTCGATCGTAAAAAAGTAGCATAAAATACCTTATGTGATGATCGGTTGCTTCCGGCTTGCTTATTTTGCCCTTAACAATAAAAATAATTCATAACCCAAAAAAAATAATGCCAAGAAGTACTACTGTCGAATGGAACACTTAAACAGATGTTGACGTGCCCATGTCCAGGTACAGACTAATCTCAAACAAGGCATGTTAAAAAAATGGTTTTCTTTCCGGTCCCCCTATTATTTGTATTGAAACTATGTCCATCCAAAGAGGTCAGATTGTGTTTTTTTTAAATTTCACGTTTAGCTATATTTCAACTCCGGATGTTTGTGTGTCCATACACAAAATTACACGTTGCCTATAATTATGAGCATGACTATATAACCACGCGGGGTTTCCATACAACTGATACAACGACTTTGTATTATTTTTTTGCTAGAAACAAATTTATTTGTGACTTCAATATAGCTTAAAAAATATTTAAAAAAACTCTTTTCTCTGGAGGGTTAATTGAAGATGGCGTATCGAATCATGCATTGCCTTTATTTAAATCACAGTATTATATCGACTGTGGAAAGGAAAAAGGACGTAACCCACAGTTTTTACAAAACAGGATTATCACAATGTATCAAACTTGATACACGTTCTATCAAAAGGATGCGAGCTGCAAATGCCGAATTAGTATCTGAATTTAGCTTTAAAGTTTGAAAAAGATAACCTTGGAAAAAATTTAAACCAAGAAAAAAGACTGAAATAAAAGTTTTTCCTGGATAATTTATTCAATTAATATTAGGTTATGTCAATTAAACACCAGATTAAAAGTCAACGTGCACTTTAAGGTTGTGTATAATTCATAATTTGCATATGGCCCAAAATCATCAAAACACGTTTTTTGCGCCTCCTGTAAAATTTGATATGTATGGGTTACGTACTTTTTCCTTTCCACAGTCGATATATATATATAGTATATTAACCAGTTGCAATGTTTCCATCTTAAACATACTTGCAAAACGAGAATATTTTCGCACGATAATGAAGTCTTTGCTGTAGCTAATACCTTATACTAAATTGTTTTTTTTTGTGCTGTAAATTATAGGACTCGTCCATCTACTTAGCACGTTTTGTTTCGTTATTTTTAAAACAAGTTAGAATGGTTGGTACCTAGGTGTTATCTCAAACTTTTGTTGTTGGTATTTTGACTTGGATACTCACAAAATATATATTGTGACGCGAGTGCTGCTACGTCGCACGTTTTCCGATTCACAGAACCTATTTATATCACAAAAAACTTCGAACTTCCGCGAAAACCGTCATTCGATTATTTCGCAGATGGATAATATTCGATATAACATTTTGCGACGTGTCTTTTTATAGAAAGTTTTTCTACAAATTTAATATGTTGAACAAGACAATCTGTGAAGTTATAAAAGATAGTATTAATAAAAATATGTATCCATTATAACTTAATTTGGTAAAAAAGTTATATTATATAAATAATATTGCACATCATATTAAATCTTTACAAAAGCTTACTATCTCATATATAAACTAACTAAACATTTAAAATTCGCATTACTGAGTTAATTTAATTAAAAAATTCAAAACGATTGTTGAAAAATAAATATTTACGACAAATTGCTTTTTTGGTAGTGACTGACTATTTTTGAATTATTTTATTCTTTGATAAATTTAGATCAGTGATCTACAACCTTTATCTTCTAGCGGGCCGCATAAAACCAATTATCGTGAGTTCGGGCCGCAAAGAAAAAAAATATTTAAAGTACGCTCAATCCTTTTTTACACGGATTAATGTAAGTTCCATGTAAAACAGCCTTACATAAAAACCGCGTAAAAAAGATTACGTGAATTTAGATAAACGAATGATAGGTTCCATTATCATTATTTTGACCGTGTTATTTCAAAAACGTGAAAATAAATAAGCCATGCAAAAAAAGGATTATGAGTACTTGCTTAGTAAAAATCGTTTCATTGTGAAATATTTATGTTGCATTTATGTATATGTAATTCAAATGTAAATGCGATCATGGTTTTTGTTATTTTTTTAATTTGACATAATATTGGTAATCCTGTTTCTATAAACCGATTTATTCTTCTTCATTGAACAAAGAGCTTGCTTACATTTATTTAATAAATGTTGTACGTGGAAAAAATATGTTTGAGAATAAAAATTAAGGGCCGCCACAAAATTCAAAAAAGGGCCTCGGTTTGTGCATCACTGATTTAGATGGTCCAAATAAAACTTTTATATACCTATAAATATATGTACCTTACCCAGTGGCGTAACCACCATACAAAGTTGCATATGCTTCGCAAAATGGCCCTTGGGCTCATGCCGCTCCAAATGTACATATTTACCTATATATAAATTATAAAAAAATATATCACTAAAAATCAATATTTTTTTTAAAGTTCCTGCCCAACGAGTAAATGGTGAGGGCCCTTTTCGCCTGTACATACGAAATAAAAGTAACTGTTTTTTTATTATTATCGCCAGCGGAAAATTATCAGGAAAAAGACGTGTGTATACTGTCCCTAGTCCGTCGAAAGCTGTGAATTTACAACTCGAAGTCGTCCCTTTCTTTGCATAAATTTTATTTTTGTAACAAAAAAAATAATCCCTTTGATAACTTTTGCATATCAGCTCATATTTTCTAGTTACGCTACTGACCTTACCTAACCAAATTCACGTGTAAACATCGAACTGGAACCTATTATCCTTTTTTGATGATTGATACCAAAAATTGAGACCCAACTCATAAATATTTTTTTTATATATACAAATTGTTTTGTTGGAAGGCTAAACAAAAGGAACGTTGTAGATTATTATGTTAAGTCAATTTACATTTATGTTATCTTTAGGACATGTTCAGTGCTGACATCTATTGATATAATTAATTATTTATTGAAATTGTCTTGAATACATATTACTAAAGTAAGACTAATCCAGAAAACAATAATGCTGGCAACGCTTCAGTTAATTTAAATACACTATTATCCTTCTCATTTCAATTTATAACATATTCCTTGCTAAATTGTTTTTAAAAAAGCGACTTGTAAAAGGATCGTTGGTTTGTTAAAATAGAGATGACGGTTATAAGCTTAATTTGTGCTCATTCTCAGACATATTGGCTCATGTAGAATACGATGCATTTATAATGTTATGCATAATGTTCTAGACCAGGAAAATAAATGACATTACCATTGATAATAAATATCAATCTCTCAGAGGTTGATTAATAATAGACATAAAAATAATAAATGATTAAAATCATCAATTAATAGTACCTAACACTTTTCCGTTTTTTTTTTAAATATTCATTGCTTGTTACTAATAACAGATCATCAGTCAATTATTAGCAAAATGAAAATATGTGAGGTCTAATTATGAGTACAATCATTTCGTAATCATACTGATATAACATTGTCTATATTTTGACAATGTTAACAAGATGAACCAATAAAGTCAGTCGTAAAAATGACATTAGCAGTTAGCGAGCAAGCACATGTGACGCTAAATAAAACGTAAACGGATGACCAGTCATGATTTGGTTAACGAAACCTGATTTTTAAACATACAATCGCATGTTTGCACTACGAATAAAGATGCACACATGATAAAATCCTGCAATCAACAGTCACGGTTGTGGTCTTTTTTTTATTAATATGTTTATGAATAAACGTTTTCCTTTTCTATGAATTATTTACTCACAGTATCACAGTTGTTACAAGCACATTTTTAAGGGAGTCCTTGATATCAAAGTAACCTTTTTCTGAGACTGTATATTTACAGCATTGCATAGGTAGGTATAGAGTTACATGAAATCCAAATAAACACAATTTACATTTTTCATTATCAAAAAATGAAATTTTGTTTGAAATGAAAATAAGTCTCTTTGAATTGGAAGATTTATTATATTTAACTATTAATATATCTTTGCTGGATCTAAAATTTGAATACTAAAAATTTTGTGGGCATGTAAGTATATATATACTTTGATATCATCGTTGCAGTTGCTATTGACAGCCCTTTCCCTAAACTCCCTACAACATGTTTCTGTAATTTATTTGTTTCATAAGGGTAAAATTTGTTGATACTGCGTATGAGAGATAGGTTTCAGCTTATCAATCTTGTTTCAGTTAGTGGCAATTTATATATTTTAGTCTATCTTTCACTAGGCAAAAGGTTTTTAATTTAAATATAAGAGCAGTAGCAAAAATGTATCGTTTGAAGCCTTCTGAAGACATACTTTTATTGCACAAAAGAACTGTGTGGAGATGAACCTTTTGATATTTGTATATCCCATAAAGGTTGTAGTTATTTTTTGTTGTTTTAAAATACTTGGTTTAAAAGCAGTAAAAAGTCAACAATAAAATATGGTTAAATAACGTCATACAAATATGATAAGCACTTTATTGTTTACTTGACATGCCACAAAACCCAAGTAAAAACTGATAACATTTATAGTTACTGCATGTCCAGGATTAAAAAAAGATTATGAAGGCATTCTTGAACCGAAGCAGGGTGTAAAGCCAAAAGTTATATTGATGATAGTTACTGAATGAATACTTTTTTAAAATTATTTTAAAACTGGTATGAACGAGATTTAACTAATTAACGATAGAATAATTTTTTGACATTTTGTTTTTTACGATTCCAGCTATCTGCTATAAAAAAATATTTTTTCGTGATGTCTAGTTTTTTCCACATTCTACCGGTAGTAACGATGACTACCAGTAGAATGTGGAAATAATTGGATGTTTGAAAAATAATTAAAGAAATTCTTATTTATTTCAAAGCAATCAATCATTCTGCATTTGTTTGTCTTCTGTATGCTTCTTATGTTGATAATGATATTTACAAAATATGTGAGATTAAATTCAATATGATTTTACCAACCTACTTGTAGTTTAATTGATTTTATGCTTTCAACAGTATTCCACTTTTGGTGATACATTTCTATTATAATATTCCACTGTTAAAATATTTGCTGGAATGATAGTTTCGGGTTAGGTTTAATATCTATTATACTGGATTGTTACTGTACCCCTCAGGGTATAAAAAAAGCTTTGTGGCTTAATAATTAGACTTGATATCTGTTACAGGGCTTGTATCAAACTATTAGCGTATACAATCATACTGGATTACTACAATAATTTCATTTATCCATTGACCTCCAACAGTGTAAATATGATAGGAAGAATAAATGCTGTCATGTAATGCTTAAAAAATCTCAAAATACTTTTTATTTAACTTATTACCTAAATTTTAACTAATGTTTACTAATCAAGCTTCACTGAACATTATTTTGTTAAAAAAACGTGACCCGATACAATTACATACTAGTTAACTTCGATTAAGGGGCAAAATGTAGGCAAAAGAGTGTCTGAATGAAAAGTATTTTGTGATTTAAAAATATGATAAGGAGTTTATTATGTATGGATGAGTTTTTGACATGGCAGATGACAATGATTAAGTGGCCTATGATACTAGTCTATGAGCCTATGTGAAAATTGATACAGCTGTGTGCGCACTACTTATCATGCATTGGAAATTGTTACCAGCTGTTTATAAACCTTTTGAGTAGCGAGCTATTTTTTATTAAATTGGGTTTTTTCATATATATTGACTATTATTACTAATACTACCAAATTAAAAATAAAAAATACAATTTTGAATCTAATTTTTAGAATTTTGAAATGCATAGCTAAAATTGTAAAAGAGATAACTTATAATTACTTTTATAAAACATTCTATAAGCTATTACTTTCAATTCAGACCTAGATCTTTATTGCACTGATAGCTAACCATATTTTTATCTACAATTGATGTTGGTTCAAGGAAGGGAATCGAGTTGTAATGGAATTTTGTGCTCCATAATTTTATTATATGGCTACTGATTTGCTTACAAATATTATTTTTTTTGTAAATTACTTTGTTCATTTTCAACAAATAATAACAATAATATTACTTGCCAAAAATCACTGATAGATGTGTGTAGTATTTTAAGAAATAATAATAATTCAGTAAAAAATATGAGATTTGCAATAGATAACAGGTAAAAAATACTTAGCTGTATATGTACGCCAATACTCATTTTGATAGGGTTAAGAGAATGTTTTAACAATACGTTGGAATATGTTATAATATATAATTTTACTTTTTTTTTGTTTCAGGATGCGGTCATAAAACAATGGAATTATGGATAATGAGCAGCCTCACCAGGAGCTCGTGAAGTGTGTGGTGGTGGGAGATACAGCTGTCGGCAAAACCAGACTAATTTGTGCTCGAGCCTGCAACAAACACGTTTCGCTGTCGCAACTTTTAACGACACACGTGCCTACTGTTTGGGCTATCGACCAGTACAGGATCTACAAAGATGTAAATTAAAAAAACTATAATAATTTAGTTAACTTAGATCACTTAGGTATATTGTCAATCTTTTCGATACCTGATACTTACTTTTTTTGATAGTTTAAAAAATTTGTTAATGTATTTAAATAAGTTGACCCCAAGTTGACTCCAAACACTTTGCGTTTTGGGAACTTTTTCTTTTAAGAATCAAAAGGTCAAATAGTTTTAAAGAATAGGGTGTTCGATGGAAAGGTTTATTACTTTGTATGTTCACCATTTTGGTAAACATGAATTTTGACAGCTTATATTCGGCAGTTGTAAAGTATAGACGTGGCAAATTTATTATGGAAAATATTCAATAAACCTTAGGTTAGTTTAAATCATAAAAATATTTTATCAAAGTTAATCATCAATTATGGTGAGGATTAGAAAATTACATGAAATTTTGGGTACAAATAATGTGCCATCAAAACCCACTATTAAACGTTTAGTGAATAATTTTGAAGAAAAGGCTCTGAAGCAGATAAACACAAGGGGCACAACATACATGAAGATCAGCTAAAAAGATTGCTGTTGTCCAAGAAAGTGTTCAAAACGATCCATTAACCTCAATTCGAAACCATGCTCAAGAAATTGGACTTAATACAACAACTTTGAAAAAAATATGCAAAAATAATTGTATTTGTTACCAATTTAAATTCAATTGATACAGGAGGTTCTTCCATAAAACCGTTCATATGCCAATAATATGTTACAGCTTGCTCATGGTAACCTTAATTTTCATGAAAAATCATAATCAGTGATGAGGCTCATTTCCATTTAAAGAATACGTTAATAAAAAAATAGTCTGTTCTGGGCAATATAAAATCCCCAATTTATTCATCAGCTACCTTTACATCCATTAAAAGTGACAGTATGGTGCGTTATGTGGTCTGAAGGAATCATTGGCCCTTACGTTCTTGATGTTGAATGGGGCGTTATTATATGATTAATAACTTTTTGACACCAGAATTAGATGCTTTGAGCTTGATAAATAAATGATTCCAACAAGACAGTGGAACTTCACATACTGTCAATGTTACAGTGGAATTACTGAAAGATCTGTTTCCACAACAAATTGTGATGTCAATATTGGTCTACACCAGTGTCTGCCAAACTTTTTTACTTCGCGGCACACTGGTGAATGGGATTTGTTCTGCAGCACACCAAATAAAACTGCTTTAAAAAACGGAAATGTGGAAAATTTGTCGAGTCGACCACTATATACATGTGTATGTATATGCGAACGTGACAAATACTTATTTGAATATGCAGATGTTGAATTAATTTAAAATTGAAGAAAATTTAAATGAATAGGCATTATTTAAAATGAAAATTTTTGAGGCATCTTTTTTGAGGCGTCTTTCGAGGCGTCGTGAGGCACGCCTGAGACTTCTTGCAGCACAGTAGTGTGCCGCGGCACACAGTTTGGCAGACACTGGTCTACACGGTTGCTGGATTTAACAACTCCAGACTTCCTTTTGTGAAAATATTTAAAGACTAAAATTTATGCCAACAAACGAGAAGTGTTTGGAGTCTATAAAAAAGCCTGCATATTTGTGAGGCTGACAGAGGCGGACTTTTAGCTGATATTGTTTTCCATATGTAATTCACAACATTCAATTAAACATTTATCAGGATTAAACTATTTTGTTTTTCATTTTAAATATATTTAGTTGTAAAAAAATAAAGTAGTAAGCCTTCCTGACGAACACCCAGTATATAATACAAGAGAGTAAACATTACATAGGAGGACATCAATAATATATATGACGTCTCATCAGATCTCAGATTAAAGATCAGAGGTTTTGTTTTAGTTTGTTTTTATAGAAAAACTAGTATTTTTAAATGTTTTGATTCAAAATTACTTAACCTGAAGTCAATTAATTATGAATGTATAAAAAGATATACACTAAACCAGTGGAGGGGAACTTGCGCCCTCTTGGCTTCTCTGATGTGGCCTTTTGACTTAATCAAAATATTCACTTTGGATCAAAAAATTATACTCAAGCGTTTGGAAAAAGAGCGTAATCAACCCATTATATGTTTGACAGTCGAAAAAAAAGAGGAGGGGGGGCGGTGTCAACGTTTTATTTACTGCGGCCTTATGTTGAATCAGATAAAAGAATGTGGCCTTTAGAAATGAAAAAGTTTCCCTGCACTAAGCACTTGAGATGGTGCTATGCAGAAACAGATATTGATAAATAGGGTTTCTAGTGACATTAAGTAATTTCTAAGTGCATCCTCAGTTAATGAGAGGAATTACTAATTGGTACTTGGCGGATCCAATGGAAGAATTGTTACACACATTGACCTGTCCCTATTGTTATCATTTCAGGTATTAGAGAGATCTTGGGAAGTAGTTGATGGTGTCAATGTATCTTTACGACTCTGGGACACATTTGGAGACCATGACAAGGACAGGAGATTTGCATACGGGAGGTAATTGGACTAAAGCTTTTACTAAAAATACAAGCTATCTATTTCTCTGGGGTTAATAAAAAGTCAAAAAATTAAAACTCAAAATAAATGTTAGTTTTAAAAAAAAAAATTAAAAAAAAATGTTCGTATTGGTTGACTTTTTTATTGAAAAAAAATGACTTTCTTACTGCTTAATAACGCCACTGGATCCCTGCTGTTTTTTTACAGATAAATTTTATTGGAATATAATAACAAGTAATGCTTAACTCAACTGGGATGTTTTGAAGAACCTAACTTATTAAATAAGATTTTATCAATTACGCAAATGATTGCAAATAAGTCACTTAATAATTTATCTTAATTATAGGTGTCGCTGTAGCAAAATCTAATTTGTCTAACTCATATTTTTTTGGCCATATAAATTTTATGAAGTCTTTACAGAGATAATGTTATTTTACAGGTCAGACGTTGTGCTGCTATGTTTCTCGATTACAAACCCGGTGTCGTTGCGGAACTGCGGTGCGATGTGGTATCCGGAAATCCGCAAATTTTGTCCGCATACACCGGTGCTCTTGGTTGGGTGCAAGAACGACTTACGGTACATGTACAGAGATGAAACGTACCTCTCATACTTTAGGGATAGGAGTCCATTTGTTAGGTGAGGACAATGGAAGTAGGTTTACGTAGATATCATTGAAAAATGCAGTTTTAGTAAGAATTAAATCAATTTCAACACCATGTTTGTAGTATATCTAAATGTAGGCATTTTTCATCTGATGCTCGGAAAACTACCCGATTCTCTAGTCACCTACCTAATTCTATATCTCAGTTTGTTTTGCTGCAATTTTTTCCATTTTATTATTTATTTTCGATGCAGATTCAAATATAATTTTCATTAATGAGAGCTATCATTCATGTATTTATTTTGATATAAAAAATGGCTTAAAAGTGTTCAAAAATTTAGAAAACAAACTAGTAGATAATGAAGTATTTACAGGAGAGATCTAGACTATATCGACGACTTAGTTCCATAGTGCTAAAACCAGAAATTTGTAGTTTTAAGATATGTGTGACTGATTTAAGTTTTGACACATCTAAACTGAGTTGTGAAAAAGTGATAATGATTATTTGTCTGATCTTTTAAGTGAATCATTTAGTCAATTTATCTCAATTAAATTCAAATTGATTTTGATTCAAATTGATTTGCAACCTTGACAGAACTATAAGATGATATTTCAAGTTGTATCTATGTAGAACTGAGAGATTGTTTTTATTCCTTTATTTCCATTGTGCAAACATCTGCGTACCCAGAGAAAACTAGTCATTATTTCTAGTTGTACTTTTGTGGAGTTGTAAAAAAGAGGTGTTCAAATATAATGGGTAATATAACTCAAAACATATTTTTTTTTGACTTGTCATTCCATGGAACTAGGCCATTGCTATATGCCAGTGCTACCGTACCTGATGCAATGAGCATATTTTTTATTCAAACACATTATTTGACAAAAGTATTTTATATCAGTTGAATTAATAAAGTTAAATTTATCAAGCCAAAAAGACACTTAAATTTTAATTCAAATTACAATATATAATCACTTAAATTAATGTACAAAATTAATATACAATCACTTAAAATTTACCGCATGCCTGTTTAATGAATTTTGTGTACCGTTTATGTTACAGAGCAACAAGAAAGAGTGACTTAGTGATGCCAGACCAAGGGAGAGCGTTAGCACATGAGATCGGTATTTACTATTATGAGACGTCAGTATTTACATACTACGGCGTCAATGAAGTTTTTGAAAACGCGATTCGGGCGGCTCTCATGTCGAGGAAGCAGCAGAGGTTCTGGATGACAAACCTGAAGAGAGTACAACGACCTTTATATCAGGTAACGTTTGAATTATGTTTTGGGCTCATTATTTATTATGTGGCTTGGTACATGATAACTACAATAAAATGATTAGTGACACTGGTTTCTTATACTATAGTTTCAATTAATTGTGACCGAGTATTTTTTAGTAAAATGAAATCATGTGATTATACAGTTACCGTTATGGTTCATCCTCATTTTCTTCTTGATTTTGTATTTTTACATGCACTATAGGTATTTATTATTCAGATATACATTATTGAAAATATACTCGACAATGAAATAAAATAATAAAATTCAAATTAAACTCTTTCAAAATGATAAAATAACTTCTTTCCCAAAATTTCAGGGAAGCAAGATTGTTGCACTGACATCATTTCCCTAATTATAATGTTAACATTTATAAGTTATCAAATGCGCAAACATTTAATTTTATATGCAGTTCTGTAATTAAATATTTTGTTTGCAAGTGTACAGTAATTTATTTGTAATTAACCCCCAAATATAACTTTGTTTTCTTGTAACTAAAGTAAAAGAATGATTTTGCTGTTATGGAGCTGACAGAATGGCTTGAATATTATGTCAGACCAAAAGTCTTCTATTCATTCATAAAAAGAAAATGTTGTAAATATAAAAAAGAGAAAGAAAAAACACACAATCAATTTTAGTTCTTAATCATAATGTAATTGAATCATTTTTACAAATATTTTCCACTTATAATAGTCTCTTTTACATATCTCTATTTTTTTGTTTTCGTTATTGTTGATTTTTTTCAGGCACCATTCAAGCCACCAAAGCCATTGCCCCCAGAAGTTGTAGTAGCGTCCAGCAGCTACCCGGAGCATATGGCTAATTTATACATGAGTCAGGTTAGTAATCGGTGTCAAATAATAGTCATTATTTTAAGCGTCAATTTTAAACGTGGCATTATCGATAATTTATGTCACATCATCTTTATTCTTCTTTATTTCCAAACTATCCATTTAAAGTGAAAAAAAAATGTTCAATTATTCTTTTAATATTGTTTTCAGATTTACACAGATATGGTGATAATAGCAGGTTCGATGTGCTTTCCCGTACATAGATTTATACTTGCAGCCAGTTCAATTGCCTTCCATAGACTATTAACCATGGACATTTCAATGCAACAGACCAGTGAAGGTCTCGGCGCTAGGAGTTCAAGTGAATCTAGTATGGTAAGCGCTTATTTTATTTATCGATTGATCCCATTTTTATCCCTTTGTTAAGCAAATTACAAGTAAAATATTTGAACTTACTTATAATATTTTTTTTATCCATGTACTCTTCTTATATGGAGCGTATAGCCTCCTAATGGGGGTATCTCTACAGATTTTTTTCGATGCAAACTACTTGTTTCTCAATTGTTCAACCTCTCCTTTTTTCGAAGACAGTACGGAATATTGAATAGGGTTAGGACAGGCCTAGAAGTTGGCGAATCGCTCTCCCTGCGCCCAGTTATATTAGAATTGGAAGGGTGGGAGGGTTTTAGACATAAAAAACATCCTTGCCTTTGAATGAAAATCGAAAATATAATAAATGCTGTCTGTACTGGGATTTGAACCAGTGAGATCCGTCACAAACAAAAAACGACGTAGACCACTGCCCTACGGACTCGACAAATATACTATTTAGTTATATATCAGTTAGCTGCTACTAAGTCAGGATATTTAATGATATCACTAGCATCATTTACGTATAAAATATAAATATTTAAAAATCTTATTGCCTGTATTTTGTAACCAAGTCATAATTATTTGAATATACAAAAAAATTTAAGCCATAAAGACTCTGTTATCAGATACTTGCAAAGCAATACAGTAATTCAAAATAATTAGTCACATAGTTAATGTAAAATCAAAAACAATGCTATTCCTTGTGTTTCGAAGTGAGCTAAGTGATATTTCTGAAAACATTAAGTTCGATATGTTATAATATTCTACATGTCTTAAAGTATCGTAAGAGTGAAGTGAGGTTAGTAAATACTCACTGCAATAGTGTTTTCTTCCTAAAATAAGAATGTGACATCCACAAAAACACTAAGTAAACATGTAATTGTACCTAAAAGTTCAATATAAAAGTTTTGCTTTTTGAATCATCTCACTTCTCAAGGGCTCCACTGCTTATTCTTGGTGGGATGACAATTTTTTTATACCGATTCCACAATTGAATAAAATGATCTTGACCTGTTTTGCCCATCGTGAGCATATTCAACGGAAGAATGATTATAAAAAAAATATTTCATAATTTTATTTGCAGGTGAGCACCTTTGGAGAAGCTCCATCGGGAGAATTCAACGAAGATACTGAATACCTCATTCGACAGGATCAAACAAAATCAAATAAGTAAGAACATTTTATTAATTTTACAATATCTCAATATAAGCACTTATAATTTATTATCTAAATCCAGATAAAGCAGTTTGGGCCAAAGTTTGCACCCCACATCGGGTAACTTTGGCCCATGCCACAAATATTCACAGTAATTACTATAATCTCAAGAATTTTAAGGTCGTTGTTTTTCTCCACGATTTCATGTATTTTGGACATAATCATAGGCCTTAAAAACATAGAACGCATTTTTTGTAGAGTAGAAATACAAATTAAAAATATTGCCGACCCCGACCTCGAAGTTTTTTAAAATATGATAGACACCCAACTGGCAGCTAACAAAATTCCACAATATAGCAAATATGAAGCATTAATTTATATTTTTACCTCCAAAGGGCAACACCAAGTGTGGGGAACCTGCGGCCTTGTGGCTACTCTGGTGAGGCCTTCTGGCCAATTCTGTAATTCTGTAAATTTTTGTAAATCCGTAAATTCTTGGGATTTTCGATGTCAAAATCCTTGAAAGACCTAAAAAAAAAGTTGCACAAAAAAGTTGCTTCCTTTCAAAGTTGCACAGCCAATGTCTTTTGCACTCATAACCATTGGAAAATTAGAGGGGACATTGCTTATAATAATATTTCTTTTGCAGAGTGTGGGAACAAATGAAACGACGGTCCTGTCAAATATTGCCATCAACAGATTGCAGTAAGAAAATTCCGGATTTTTACAAAGATCTCAACCATCCTGCATTTATATCGATAAAACTTGTTAAGGTAAGCTATCAGAATCGGTTTTATATGAAGAGGAACATCAAGCAGAATCCACTTCACTTTTTGATCTATCTGCTGGACATAAATTCAAATAGTAAACATATATTATTGATTATTAATATTATAGATATATTAAGTGAAATGACTTTTTTCCTAATTTCAGAATGAATTAACCACTACAAGTCAATCCTCGATGCAAACAATTGTCACTCTGAGTAAAATAATTACACCGAATGCCATCCAGCAGTGTCTTCGCTTTATCTATACGGGTACTTTGGACAACGAGTTGATAGAAATGCAGGTAAATCTTCTTTCCACAAGATTACATATATATTTCTGTGATGAATTCTTTAAAAATAATGTCATCTATGAAATTTTCAATAAGGCTTGTTGACATATGGGTTTGTTTGTGTCAATGACATATGAAATCAATACTCTCCTCTGTTAGATATCTAATGCTGGTTCTCTTAGAATTTTTTTTGACCTAGCGCTGTTTTTAAATAATCTATTTATATAATTAATATTCTGTTTTGTTTTTTATATGATCATAATGCTGACCATTTAAAATAAACGATAAATAATTCAGTTAGCCTATTCCCTGTTTATTAATTATCAATTCATTGCATTCTGATGATCATAAAAACATCCACAACTCTTAAGAACATAAAGGAAAAGTAATGTTATCTATAATAATTATAAATTAACCTAGTTCAATTTATTACAAATACAGGATAATTCCATATTAATTATATTTTAAATTTTTATAAAAGGCTAAAGAATATCATATCAAAGCACAATATTATGATAAGAATGGTGTTGACTAGCCTACATCTTTTTTGATATTTATTATTCTTCTGTTGACTTTGAGAATGTGATGTCTTCTTTCTGCTTATTTTTAAGTAATACTTACTTATATCATAAAAATCTTTCTCTCATTAATTTTACCCTCTGCAGGCTGATTATGTAACTGTATTATATTTTATCATTTCTTATATTAAATTTTTTCACAGGTTTTTATTTGTTTTGCTTCTAATAAATTCCAATTTTTAGAGTGTGAACGAATATTTTTATAGCAATTTTACTAATGAGTGAACATTTTGTATCTGGCCTTCTGTTTTCTTGTACAGACAGCACCAATTGGACTTTTACTGGTAAATTTGCATCAAATAATAATGTTTTTAGAAAGATAGATTACCTCATTTTTCTAGGGTTTGTGAATAGTGAAATTTAGAGTTGCCACTTATCAGAAGATAAATTCGTAATATTTTTCATGCATAGTTTATTTACTGGTATAGTTCATATTCAAAATCGCCTGCCTATAGTTCATATACAAAGTCGCCTGCTGTGGCCCAGTTGGTTAGAGCTTGCTCTACTATCACGCAGGTCTGGGCTTGATTCCCGGTAAGATCACATTGAATTTGAGAATTATTCAATTGAAAGTTGTGATCGAAAACTGGATGTTTGTGATGTCAATTCACATTATTTCCTCTTCTCCAATTCTTCTAATCCTTTTACAACTGGGTGTAGCAATAGCGATTAGTCAACCACTATCCTTCTTTCCCTACTCACTTTGGAGGATGAGCGACTGAGTAACAAACAGTTCTCGTAGAAAAACTTCTGTTGAGGCCATATGCTCCACATTGGAAGTGGACATGGATTAAAAAAAAAAGTTCATATTGATAACTGTTTTATATAATAGTATGTTGCAAAATTGCTTGTTAAATAAGAATAGTGTAAAAGGAATAGGGAAGGGGTTGAGAGACTGAGTAACAAACAGTTCTCTTAGAAAAATATCTGTGGAGATACCTCCATTAGGAAGCCATATACTCCACATTGGGAGCGGACATGGATAAAAAAGAGATAAAACAAAGTTTTCTTTTCACACAATGGAATCTTTTTAGGAATTGTCCATATATGTAGTATAGAGCTCTAACGGAGAGTGATTATAATAGGATGACTTTTTAACAAAGTAGATCGGACTCTAATAAAAAAATGTTTTAAAAAACCAAGAATAAATGAAAAAATATTTTTATGAGAATAAAATAATGTTGCCAAAAAATAGTAGCATAATTTATGCAGGGGATTTAATAAAGAGTAAAAGATTTTCCGTATTATTAAAATCTGGGCTGGTTTCTTTTATCACAAATATAATCAAGTGATGAATGATTTTTAATACAATGCCTTTTGGAAAAATTGACAGTGAATACCTTAAAAGTGTTTAATAAAGACAGTAGGTCGTCAATAACACTTAAAGTCTTGTTATGTCAATTACAAAAAAGCCTTAAATAGACAATAATAAAGATATTTGTGTTTGTTGGCTGGCAGTTGATTTCTATACAATCTTTTTTTTTTTTTTTGTAAAATCTTGGTTGTAAAGAAATGAAATCAATAACTTTCAAAATGCTAAGATGATATTTGATCATGTCCTGTGTTTTTTAAACATTCAAAAAACAAAATGTAGATAATATAATATTTTCTAAGTTATTTTTAATGGTGTGACCACATCTATTTATTTGTCCAGATCAGTGTATAACAATACAGAATGACCATTTTTTTCATAAATTATAATTACATGTAGACACTATAGGTACTTAAGTGAAAATTAATTATGAATTTATCAACAGATAATGCAACGATAAAAGAATTCAATTGAAGAAAATCAACATCATTTAGTTGTTTATGTGAATGCACAGTTCTGTCTTTAGATTACTACAAACATAAAACATAGAAAATCGTCACACAACGATATTTGTACAATCAGCCATTAAATCGATCAAAGTTAGGGGTTATTTCATTTGAATGTTTTGTCTCACTCACAGCTTTCATGTATGTAAAAAGAAGGTTAGCTTCAACAGTTGATCTAAAATTGTCATTGTTTATAATTAAAACAAAATTTGTGAAAGATCAGAACCGTAATGTTTCATATTTCATTTAAAAAGAATTAAATATTTTTGCTGCATGTGATATTTCATAGCCTCAATTAGTATTCTGTATTAAAAGTTTCAATCTGAGTTTTGCTTTAGATATTCGAAAAAGCAATTTAACATCTACTATTTAACGCTGCCTGTTCAATAGTAAATCTTCATTAGATAGCGCTCTGTAACATTAATGGTCATGGAGAGATGTTGGAATTGGCTGGGTCACATGCTGCGGATGCCTTCTAAGAGCATCAATCCTGTTTGTCTCTTCTTCCGACTGGTGGGATTCTGGAATCCTTAACGACCCCCGGGTACTATCCATAAGATGTGCTCGGCGGAACTGAGAGATTCTGGGATGTCAATGGAGGATGCAAAGCAATGAGCAATAGACGGAGAATAATGGAGGCGCCATGTGACAGTCATATGATTCACATCGCTAGTGAATATGATTGAAAAATATTTGTACTCTTGACTAGTATCAAGTCCCGAAGACATGCAAACTATAATGATACTCCAGCTTCATAAGTTTTTGAAAATTGAAAATATCTCATTGCGTTCTGTTCTCTAAAGCTTACCTGATTATTTGCGTAACTTCCAAAATAAGAAAGTAAATGTTGAAAGCGTTGCAACTAGCTACCACAGTAAGAAAAATATATTTTATCAATTTTTGGCAAACAATTGTCTCACTAATAGAAAATTTAAATTAACTTTGATTATTCCACGTATTGTGTTACTAACTGTGACACGTGTTTCGCCTCTTTCAGAGGCATCTTTAGACTTACTATCGCAAAGTTTGCTTAAGCAAATATATCTTTACATTAATAAATATTCAAATATATACATTAATAAATATTCCTCTGACATTTCTGGTTCTATTATTGTTTTCATTATCAATAGCTGTTTGCCAATCTATGTGTGCATTCAAATTTTATTTCATTTGGTTTATCATCAATAACCCATTCATCACCTTCAACATTGTAAATAATACAATCATTTATATTTGCTGTTTATGATTTAAAATATTGCTTTTCTCACATATTTTGCAGCAAATAATTTTTTCGGTTGTTATTTTTATTTTGATTTTTGAATGTTTTGACTTGTGAATATTATGAAAGGCAACCTGTCAAACTTATAGCCAGGGAATGGCATTTTACTTCATATGAAAATCTAGGGAATGTTTATGGCATGGAATGCACAGAATATGTTAGATTTTATGTATATACAATTGCTTACATTATGGACAACCTACAAATCATGAACAAATTTAATGATTAAACTGGATCAGTGTATAAAAATATACACCCTGTTCAATGTTTCTAAAACTACACCGATCATTCAATTATTACAATATCTAATCTAAGACTTAATTGAATACATCATATGTATATAATATATAACTAAAAAAATATGAAATGAACAATATGTAGTAATATATTATATTGTAACACAAAAAAACATTTTAAAAAAACGTTTCATTGATGACAATTTTACATATTATGGACTTGGCCCATATCATTAATTATTACATTCAGCATCTTATAAACTTATTCAACAATAACAAGTTTTTATATTCCTTGAATGGTTTACAATAATTGTTGGAATAATTGATTTGAATCGATTTATTTTGAAATATTTCAACTAACTGTATTTTATTTTATATCAGAATGTGTACAATCAATCATTTATCAAGGCATCAACTAAAAAAATAGCACTCTTAAATAAAATATACTGGGGTATAACTGAAAAGGAATTGATGCGATAAATATTAACTATTGGTGAATGTTTATCATTAGCATTTATTTTCTTCATTAGAGAACATTTTTAAGTCACTATCACAATTTTTATGACGTGCGGGATTGCGATGAAGAAGAAGAGACAAATGATCATTACGATATTTAATTTGTGTTGTAGGAGATTCGCCAGGCAGCAGAGTTTTTGGAGTTGACTCAGCTGACAGCTCTTTTGACTGCAATACAAGCCAGTCAACAGCTCATGAATGAGGAAGCTATGCAACTATATAGCACGGTAAGAACTCATAAAGCAAGTGAACCATTAAATTAAATGAATCGTGAAAATAATTAATGTTGTTAAAAATGACAATTACTCAACAATTCCATTGAAGCTGTGGTCATTGACCAATTTAGCACTGTTTTTTGAATTACTAAAACTGAATTTAAAATATGTCATTATATGAATTTTAAAAAATACATGGTATTTTGAAGCCCCTAAGATTTGGAGGCACCAAGCGTGCTCCTCGTGCGCTTATGGAGTAATCTGCCACTGGCTGTGTTGTATATCTTTAAAATTATCATAGAAAAATTGATTGCATTTCATTATCGGATACTAGATTTTCTTGGGTTCCCACACCAATTATGTGAAACTTATGTAATGTTATTCATTGGTGAATAACTTTTTTATTCTTATAGTCGTGTATATTAGCTTTGTTCAAACTCTCACTGAACATACTAATTTCAATTTTTGTATAGGACTGCTTGTTACTCAGTTCCTCATACTGCTTTTTTAAAAATATAGTAAAGATAGAAGGATAAGGCTATGGTAAGACCAATGATAGGTTAATTGTTCCCGCTAGGATTTAGGAATGGATGGGTAAGAAGGAGTTTTAAACATTACGGAAATCTTCAAACACAAATACTTAAATCAATTGAAAAATTAAGTCATAAATGCCTCTATCTTAATTCGAAACTGTGAGCACCATTACCATAGCCAACAACGTTGATCACTCGTCTAAAGGCCCAGCATTATGTGTACAATAATGATGACATTAATAAATGGGAATTCCAGAGCATGCGCACCAAGCTACAGGAGCTATGCATCGAACGGGGTCTCTTTTCGGATGTTACATTTGAGCTGGACGATGGCACGCTACCGGCTCACAAAGCAGTATTGGTCGCAAGATGTGACCCTATGAAAGCCATGTTTCAAGGAGATTTCAGGGAGAGTACAGCTCGAATCGTAAGGATTTATCAATAACAATATCTTTAATAGTTAGATACGTATTTATTATGTTTCTGGTTTTGTATTATATAATTTTTAATGTGAATACAATTCAATGATTATCAAATTAATAAACTTACTTCATCGAGTAAAAATTAATGATTTTGATTGATATATAATATTATTAAATTCTGGGGCCGTTGGAGCCGTGCTCCCTTCCCTTTAATCTGGTGTATTTTGATGATGCTTTTCCTGCCTAACGTTCTGGATTTACCGGGGTGTGAGCGGGTTTTTAGTTTTTGTGGTGGTATTAATCTCATTCGTAGGCATTACAGGTGTGACACTGGTGGTTGATTCAGTAACCTCGAGCTGAATTTTTTAATTGATTAGCTGGAATAATTAATTAATTGGGTTTATGCTTATCTGACCAGTTAATTTTTTTTATATCCACATATTGTTTTTTGTACAATATGTGGATATAAAATAATTATTCGCTTTTTTGAATTATTATTTAAATCTTTTACCCTCTTTTTTTTGTTATTTACCCTCAAGAGGAGGTCAAACCAACAGTGTCTGCGGTGGTCGTTCAGGTTTCGGAGATCAGTGTTTTAGCAGTTGTTGACAATCAAACATGTGAATGTGGGGGATCGAGAGGGGCTATGGAGGTTTGAGTAGAATCACTCTCCGCGGTTGCGCTATGTTTGTATGAAGGTAATCAACGTAATCAAAACTTTGCATAAAACAAGACCATGGATGTTAGCAGATAGTGTAATAAGATGTTTGAGAATGTTTGTAAGCCAATTACTTTCCAAGTTTTTAAAGTTGCGTAGTATAATGTAATTAAATTTGAAAGTATCATCAGCTATGATCGTAAGATTAAGTAATTTGTTTTTGGTATTTTCCCTAAACTAATAATTACATTTTCAGATTGCATTCCCGGGCGTTCGATGGTACACATTCCATAAGCTGATGTGTTATCTGTACACGGACTCATTACCTCCTGTAGCAGCATCTCGCTGCGTTAGTCTACTGGAATTGGCCAATCGACTCTGCTTAAATCGCTTAGTCAATTTAGCCGAGTCTCGAGCAATTGAAGATCTTGCAAGAATAGCTCACGGCGATGCTGCTGAGGCTGTAGATTTGTGTATTAGGCTATTGGAGCCTGTTAAGGTAAGCTTCGAGTATTCCTACATTCTTACTATTATTAATCATGTTAAGCACTTTTTGGACGGGCGGTTAGTTATTCAATATACAATGCTAAATTTCAGACCAAAAAAAAAACAAATATCTTGATCCTTTATCACCATTCTGGCAGGAGTTGGTAAGAAACAAATTGATAGTTCTGGGTGAAGAGGAATTGAAGATCTGGCCTTTTGGCATAAAGCCTCTAGCCCCAATATTTTATGTTACATAAATAATAATCCACTTTTAAGGTGTTTGACAGCACACTATACTTTCTCAACCTGGTAAGAATCACTGGTGTTCACTGTCAATTCTCGGTGGAAGGGCACTATATTAAAACATAAATAGAACACTTTTGTACTATTCCAAATTATTAATTAAAAGCACGACTGGGTGGTGAATAATGTGGAATTAGTATATTGTTTTTTTAACAAAAAGTTGATGTATTAAGGCTGCTTCAAATAAATTGTTATCTTTAATTTTTTTTTTCCCTATATTGCAGCTTCACAATGCTCACTATCTGGCAGAATGGTGTATGAATCATTTGTGCATAAATTACAACAAGTTGTGCAAGATGTCACCGCGTTCTGTGAGACTCTTGCATCCAGAGAATCAGGAATATCTCAGTGAAAATAGGTGGCCACCTGTGTGGTAAGTAATTGCTTTCAGTAAATTATATATGAATTTGTCACAATTTTATATGATTTATGAATAATATTTAAATCATTCAAATTATGTACATTCACACAAGTGACTTGGTTAACAAGTTGTATTGGTTGCATTATGTTTAAATGAATTACCCATACACAAATAAACCAGTTTGTTTGTGATAAAATATTATATATTTCTTCTTCTTCTTCTTCATGCATTCAATTGATAAATAAAAAATATTAAGGTCTTCTTTAGCTGCATTTTCCAAAGTAAACTGAATTAGCGGACAATTTCATAATTTGTATTGCACTTTTGTAGGTATCTGAAGGATTATGATTATTATCAGAAGTGCTGTAACGAACAGCGAAAAGAAGTGAAGCCATCTTTGAAGAGAAGACAGGCTAACGAGGCTAACGGTCGAGCCTCTGGATGTCTTTGCTTTGCCAGTTGGTGTTGTTAGTTTTTCACTTTTCATTTTTGTTTTACCACCTATGTTTTCAATTTAATCCATTCAACAAAAACATAATGACAAACAAGAGGCATTAGTAGTTTGAAGTGAGATATTTTAAAAAGACAATAATGATTCTGACATATTACTGCAGTGTTCTTGAATCCTTGAACAACTGTTTTGATAAAGTTTATTGATTAAATACCGTTTAACCATCTCTGTGAAAAAAAATTAAAGATTTTTTTTATTATTATTTATAAATAAAACCTAATATTTGGCATGTTGTAGTAACCATTTTGAAAAGGACGATATTAGAAAATTAATTATATCGAGCATTTTTATCATGTCCGCTCCTAATGTGAAACATATGCACTCATCATAAGTAGTTCACTGAGAACTGGTTTTCATTCAGTCGGTCAACCTCCTTTTTTGAAAAATCTCTTACGCCCATGAATCAATAAAATTGAAAATACAATTTTTTCTTTGATTGCCTGTGCTGAGATTTAGAGTAGAAGAAAGTGTAACCGAAGAAGATGTCCATGACCCCTCAGCTACAGGACTTTTAAATCATACATTTTACTATGAAGCATGATATTACGAACTGTAATCGAGAGTAGATTTAATAAATTTACATGTTCACAGTCAATCTTTTGTAATGTCTCTATAATTTAATTATGTTAATGTTACAATATTCGCAATGGTTTGTTTATTTGTACACATTCTTAAATATTATTTCTTATGTAGAGATATAATAATATGTATTTTAAATTAATATGTTTCAACTCTGTTGTGCTACATTTATCACCATACAAAATCATAAAATATTCTCTGTGCCAAATTGTATATAAATTACATTTTAATATAAAAAAATCATGTAGTTATTAACTTTTATCCGATGACTTTTTGGGTAAAATTGCCTTAATTTGATTTGCCGTTGTGGAATTTATTAACGAAGATTTTTTTTGTATTTATGTTGTATTGTCAAGGAATAGTGACCCTTAATATCTTATTGACAGATTATTCATTGGCATCATTTTTACAAAAAAATGTAACAATCCTTCTGCTGTACTTTGATGATAAATTAACCTGTTTCTTGGACTTAATAATAAATGTTTTCCTCGTTGGTGACTGTTTTATAAATTAACAGCAGTGAGATAACTTCTTACTGTCTTCTGTTCACATTTCAATAATATTTTTTTTCAAATGAAAGGTAAAACTCAACGCTCGGAAGCGAATGAATCAAATCCTGATGTATCTACCAGCTTATTCCAGAGTACTGCGACATCTGTTGGACAGGTTGCCAACAATCCAGAAGATGAGATCACAGTACCCCTTTGACATCAGCCACAGTGGAGGTAGTTTTTTTTTTTTTATCCATGTCTGCTCCCAATGTGGAACATATGGCCTCCTAATGGAGGTATCTCAACAGAAGATTTTTTCTACGAGAACTGTTTGTTACTCAGTCGCTCAACCTCACTTTTTTCAAAGTGAGTAGTAGGGAAAGAAGGATAAGGCTAGAACAGGACTAGTGGTTGACTAATCGCTATTGCTACACCCAGTTGTTAAAGGATTAGAAGGATGGGAGGAGAGGAAATAATGTGAATTGACATCACAAACATCCAGTTTTCGATCACAACTTTCAATTGAATAATTCTCAAATTCACTGTGATGTTACCGTGAATCGAGCCCAGACCTGCGTGATCGGTAGAGCAAGCTCTAACCAACTGAGCCACAGCAGGTGACAATAGTTTTATAGCTTCACTTCTATAGATTCACTTCTTGACAAGCTTTTTACAAAAAAAATAAATAATCCATGACCGTTCTCAAAGTGGAGCATATGGGTTGCTAAAGGATGTTTCTAAGGATTTTTTTTTGACAACTGCTTGTTACTTAGTTGCTCAACCTCTTTTGTGTGTTATGATACCTGGTACATTAAATTCAAAAAAGAACAATCAGCCAATGTTTTCCAATGAAAAAAGTTTTCAACGCAAAATAAAAAGTGCCAATTAAAAGGTGCTGGAACGCCATTCTACCGTGTTCCTTGGAAAAAAGGACTGCTTATGACACACTTACCTAAATTCACTATACTTAGCAATACATAATTCAGGAGTTATCTAAGGAAAAATCGTTTTTAAAGAAAATCACATACAGTTGAATAATATTATTACTACATAAATATTATCCATCCTAAATTCATGTTTTTACAAATTTAATGTTGATAAAATATAATATGTACATACCTTAATTTTTATGTAGACATACATAATTCATCGGTAAGTGAAAATTAAATGTTTCTTTTATTAAATTTCCAGGTCTTTGAGGTTCATCGTAATCCTGCCGGTGTTGATCTGTTTCATATGCACCATTCTCACAATACTCATCGTATTTCAAATCTACACTTGAAACTTGCACAAGTCAAATTATTACTACATTACTAGCATTACTAACAATTCACTTCCAAAATGAATTTACATTACTGTCAACAATCATTTATATTCAAGCTTTTAAGGTTTTATAATAAACTTACTAGAATAAGCGATGTTTCGGCGTCTGTCTCATTTATTTTATATCTAGTTAGATTAAGTCATATTACTTGACCTCAACAGCAATGACAGAGATGTTGCAATTTTGGCTAATTCTCTAATTAACTTCAAATTCTGATTAAACTTATGCATTGCAATAATATTTCCTTACTTCAAAGTACAGAATAATTCTTAATTCCCCCTGTCGTAAATTTTACAGATTTGTATTATTCTTTTATATATCTTATATTGGATGCAATGTGTAATCACAAATTTGAAAAATTTATTGATTCCATGAATGATTTTAATAACTCAAAATCAGTGGATTAATTATGGTTATTATAACTGAAACTAGGATGACTCTGTCATTGCTCGGGAGTATTTTTTAAATATAAGTATTTTAAGGATAATCTGGGAACTTAAAATGTGTTAGACAGATAATCTTATAATAGTAAACGTATTTTACGAAATCAAAATGTGATTCAATTTTTGCTTCAATTAATGAGGATTGTCACCCTTTTCACATAATATATAGGATAGATGTTTAGCTATAGAAACATAAACATTACATTAAAACATCATCCATTTAGACACTTTATTTAACTTTCATTGAGTACTTGAAAGCTTTATTTTTTCAATTTTGCTTCACACACATTTAGCTTATCATTATCAAAGTCATTAAAATTAAATTACCAGTAAATTTTTTAGTTTTTTGAACACGGTGCGTACGTAATAAAGGTAAAAGGTGCTCCTGAATTTAAAAAAATCTCGATAAATTCAATTATAACAATGTTTGGGATTCGTGAATAATCCAAAATTCTCATATATTCTGTGATCATGAAATTTCCAACGATTGTTTAATCAATCTAGTTTCAAATATTCTCACAAACATAAGTATTACAGTGAACACAATATTAAATATTTTCCTGGGTGAGTGCGTTCATGTAATTCGCTTTCAAACTATGTGCGTAAACTCAATCCACCCGCAGCTACGCTAATATTGTTTTAAAATAATTTCACTGTAAGGCTTATTTCATAATTGATGTATTTGAATAATTTATAAGTAGAAGATTACTCTTCTTGTATTCCATTTGTCAATTACAGTCGATTGGAAGCCTTAATATTATACATTAAAAAATATAACTTAAGAAATATTATTTTAATAATAAAATATGGCGGTTATTTATACTTTCAAAAATAATCCTGCAGTGACAATGTTTCTCTGCATTCTTTTCTTTACCTACTGTTTCAGTTACATAAAGTAATGTCAAAATATGGAGATGACAGCAATAGTTACATCATGTACCATCAAACTTGGTAATGTTCAACTAAACCTAGGCAGTGCCCGAAATGGAATGTTCACCAACTGGAAAAGTTGATGTGTGCAATATAAAATATAAATTAGCAACTATTATATACATATGACACCTAACCTAACCCTTCATCATTGATCATGAATCATTGATCCACAAGTTTAAGGGTGGATGGTATAATTTGATTCAATACTGCGATCCCGCTGCACGCCAGTGTACTGTGAGGTGATCTTAAGAGTGATGCAACGCGTTGCCTCATTGCAAAAAATCATGTAAAGTGCCAATGTATGTTATTCTATTATCATGTGTATTTATCAAATGAAAAGCTTAACCTATTGTAATTTATGCGAGACATGCCACAGAAATCTTGGGAAAGCATTGGTGTGTCATGAGAAAAAAATAGATTGTGGAGCACTGCATTACTGTGCATTGAAAATTTTGTGTTCAATTTAAATCTTTATGTGTGTACAAAAACACAATTATAAGTGTAAAAGTGAAAAAAGATTATAAAGTTTTTTTTTATTGCAGTTATTAAAATTTACACGAACAGCTGAAAAAAATATTTCACTTAAATAACCTAAATATTCTGAAGATTAATTTAAATACTCATGAGACTGAGCGCTGGTTTCTGGAATTTCGCAAACATCCATTTCGGGTCCTGGATCAAGGATATATTATGAAATTACCCATAATTATTTCCTGTATATATTTTTTCTTAAAAGTAAGAAACAGATCAGTTTATAATATGAATTCATTTGTTTTTTTAAAATAAACATTCCATTTTTTTGTTTCTAATTTAAATTTAGGTCTGATCAATATTTTTTTTAGAAAAGTGGTGATCTCTTATTTACAAAGTATATATTTGAACAGGGTAAAAATGAGTCACAAAATCAAATTAAATTAATTCTTTCTTATATTTTATTGTTCTATTTGTTTTTTTTTCTCAAAAAAGTTTTTATTACTTTTGACAATGTTTTATAAAGAAAATTAAACTATTATAATTCCATAGAAATCTAAATCAATTATTGTTGAAAGTATTTCCGTAAATTCTAGCAGCAATTCCTATTCAATTCAAATTAAATCTTATTAATCCATACAAAAAACCATAGAATCTTTCTTAAAAACATTCAATACATCAAAATTATCGTTTATGATGGATTAAACATTGTGTTTTAGGATGCTATTCCATTTAGTATATAAGATTAGGTTTTTTTTTACATTTACTATAAATAACTATCAAATCTATATAGTAACTTTCTTATTCTCAAAAATTAATTCATATAAAATAAACATTATAGACACTACAAAAATCACATAACTATTGCTAAACATACACAGGGTTTTTCAAATAATGTACGAAAGCAACATATAAATTTTATTATACATAATCTAGTATTTCCATAGCACTACATTTTTATCATTCCCCTACAATAATAGATTGTTCTTTGGAAAGTCTGAATGGTTTTAATCAAATATGTGTATGTTTTTAAAACACGGAAGCAGGTACTTCTATGATAAATCAAAATTTTAATTAATACTGCGTGTGATTTTGACATTCTCAAGTGGTTGCATTACAACAATCCCTATAACTGTTTTATTAACTTGTAGGAATATGTTTTAATAATATATAACAATGAGAAATTTCAGCTAAAAGTTAGAACAGTATATTTGTTAACAAACAAATATTATATTTCATAATTATACAATAATACTGCTCTCAAATCCAATTCTCAATTAAAACACTATTCCGATCTGTTACATTCGCTTACATGTGAATCATTTTAGTTTGGATATTCATTATGGATTAGAATCTTTTTTTTTAAGTTTTCTGAAACGGGTTGAATTTGAGAATTATTATAACTTTTCTAAAAGCTATATATTTGTATTATATCATTTGATGAATGGTTACAATAACTGGATTTTCTTTTCATAACTGATGTCATAATTAAATTTAAATGTTCTTTTTAAATAGGAAAAATAAAATATTCGTAATATTAATCGATATTGTCACAACTAGTATTAAATTCTCATTGTCTATTTTTCCATTTGTATTTCTAGTTTAAGAATTTGTAACATAAAAATAATCATTTAACTAAGAAACACTCTTAAACTTGAATCATTGTGAACTCTCAAATTTGACAATCCGTTATCGATTCAAGATAGCGACGCAAATTACTTAACCTGCGGTCAAACATCATTTAGATATGAATTGTTTGGTGCATGTATTTTTATAATATCTAATAACGCTAATACACCCACATTATGCCTACATAGAACAAATGGCATAAATTAAAATGTCTTTGGAATACTTTGTTTCCAGTATAGTGAAAACAAAATAAAGCATTGAAATTCTTGCCAAGTTGAAATTACTCGATGATTTGATTTATTGATTTCAATTATTCTATAAAATTATCGAGTCAACGGTGTCTATGCAATATCCATTTCTTGATTAGAATTTCAATAACTCTCAAACGGTCTCACAATTTTGTTCAAGAGTGTCGCATATATTTTGCTTTGAAAAATTGATATGTATTGATATGATGGAAAACTGTAGTTAATATTATTACTGATGTACTTGTCAGTTTTAATTTTGTTAAAATTGTATGAGAGCTGTGAAATCATTATTAATTGATAGATATGTAAAAAAATCATTATTCCTTTATAGACGAAGCCGAATCCATAGAACGCTGTTAACAATTTAAATACAGCATCCATTAGTGTTTTGAATGTCACAGCTTACCTGATAATCAGTATTAATAAGTAAAATCTTCAATTTACCCAGGTCCATTATATTTTTTTTATAATTTCTATGGAAGAATTGCGTGTCTGGTTTTCAAACAATACAATAGAATAATATTTGTAGTGAGTAGCTTGGCTTCGTCTATATTGTCCACTCTATATATTGTCTTTTGACGTCTTATCTATGCATCCATTTTTTATAAAATCTAAGGAAGGTGAATAATTTTTCAATTTTCAAATTTAATACAGACGACGCCACTAAGAATAAAACTGTATTAATAATCTAATCTTTTTATATTTTAGAATAGAAATATGTACAAACATAGTATAGTCGGATAGGGGTTGTGAAGGTAATTTTGAAAAAAATAATATTTCAAATGGTTTTTTTTTTTCGGTTTCTCCTTTTCAAATTCATTCCATGCCTTGGAAAGTAAATAGATGGCAGAACGAAAACGGTATAGTCCTTTTATTATACTTATAAGTAAGTATTCAAAATTAATTAAGAACCTTTCTATACGGATGTTGAAAGTAATGTAGTTTTGACCTCGTGTTTATAATAGTTGAATAAGTGCAGTACATGGTTCAACTTATCCATCTAATGCAGGAGAGATGGACGGTGTCAGTAAGCTGTCACTGAATTGATTGCATTAAAAAAAATTCAACAAGATGTTCTTTAAAAAATAAGCTACCATGACTACTAAACTACTATGTAAACTTAATTTTGTTTTTAAATTGAATACAGCTTGGCTTATCACTTTGGGGATTAGTTCAATTGCCTATGTTTCTGTAATTTATTTTCTCAATAATTATTTCGAGGTAACAACAATATATTTTGGCAAATTTGTTTATTTTAAGCTTCATTAAAATCCAATCCGTTCAAAAGGCTATGGATTCTCACTCCCGATATTGTTCGATGGAGTTGAGTAGGTGTCTGTTGTTTTAACAAACTTTTACAGAACTTGACGATTATTTTGGTACAGACGTCAGGTTCAGCCATAAAGATACTGTATTTTGATACCGTCTTTCATGGGGTTTTCACAGCCTCTAAAAGTTATATTTTTACCATTTAGTATACAGTTGATTGAATTTCCTTATTCTTTTTGTAGATATTCAATGTCTATAAATAATGAAATGGAAACAGTGGTCGATCAAAAGGGTTAAAAAGTGTATTATGGGATATCTTTTGTTTTCGGATGTCTTAATTTATTGAATGCAATATTGAAAATATTAAAGTTACCTTCACAATCTTAGTATAAAGTGCTATTAAGCTTTAGACTGTTGATTTAGACTGAACTGAATGTAGAGAAGGAGTGTTTCCACCGTCGAAATATGTAAGTCCATCGCATTTAACATATTATTAAATCACAATATTACATGTGTAGATTATCTGTTTTTAAATAGAGATTGTTGAACGATTCTATCGGGCCTTCGTGAGTTTGTCCCCGGACGATAAAATGTTTTTAAAATACATGGAACAGAATGTGATCTAAGCTGCGATAGGCAACAAATATATTTACAGATTGATAAAAATGAGATTTATTATATGTATACTTTTACTCATTGAATAAGTAAACTAATATTTTTCATATCGATACGGTACCTACATTATGTCACCTTTTTAGTTTTCTAGAAGTGACATTGTATTCTTCATAAAAAAAAAGGAAAAAACACATTGCGATTAGAATTCAATATATGTACCAACTTGAAGTCTTAAACTCATCTATATATACTAAAAGTTGAAACAAAATTATATTTTGTAAAAATGAAACCAGAATCGTTTTTGAAATAACTTCTAGCATTATTTCATGGATTAAAGCTGTACGTATGTATATTTGAGTATTCAAAAAATACTTTTTTATAGGTTTCATAAAGAACACAGTATTTTGCTGACCAGTCTATTTGATTGCGATAGGGTTCAATGTTTTTAAAAATTGCAACCAGTGTTGGCTTAGGAAAGGAAAAAGAAATATTTTATTTGAACATATTCTCGCTGAATCAGATTGTTCAGTAAACATGGTTTTGTATACCATGGAATTTATTATTTCATTCAGACGTTAAACAGATTTTTATGACTTTGTAGCATTGATGATATTTTTACGTTTTTATTCAAAATATTTAATACCTCGAGTGCCACCTATGGATTGGTTAAGGAAACGGAGCTCCAGTGCAAAGTTTTTTTGTTTACATGATAGTGATTGCTATTCGCAATCTACATTTATTCATTTACTTCAAAATATATTATAAACAATATTTTCAGCAAGCAAAAGGTTTTTGACTTGAAAGACACTTTCAACACACCACACACCACAGATCAAAAAATCTTGGATACGTACTAAGAAAAGAACTATGGTTTGAATCAAATTTTATTACTATATTGAACAAACTTTAAAATCAATTAAGTTTTTAAACAAATATTTTTTTGAATAAATTAATTACACTCATTCAATTTTTTACAACTTAACTAAAAAATGTATTATTTAAGCTCTTGATTATTGAGTACTTACACTGGCTTATTTTTGGATCTCAGATTTTTGATACCAATATATTTTTTGCTTGACATTAACACTACCAGTAAATATTTTGCAATTTTACTTATGTAAGTGTATGGACCAGAGCCAAATCTAGAATAAAAAATATTGTTATAGTGTTACAAAATAACCGTGGTCAATCAGAAGTATTGATTTTAAAGTTTCTTTCAAAATCATTGACATAAAAGCTATTTGATTCCCATAATTTAACATTCAATACATATTTTGTGCTGAAATTCTAATTTGAGATATGACCATTCATTTGTTTATTTATTTCAAACAAAAATTGACATTTAAAATGATTATTATTCACAAATATTTTTAAAAATTCAACGGATTGCCACTTATCAGGATGCAGCTAAGTCTGAATGTTTTAAAAAAGTAATGTTTTGCGCTAAATAAAAGTACACAATAGTTTAATATTTTTTCCCAAAAAATTATTTAAACGTTGCGATTTCGAGAAAGGTGACATCTATTGATGAGAAAAATTGGTATTGCGATATTTTTACAACATTGATATTATTGATAAATCTGAATGTTGAATAAAAATTTTAAGCATTAACAAAAAGAATTGATCTATATCAATAATATGTTTGTGCGGAGTTGAATAGTGTAAGAAGTGCTTTAATCAATAGAACGCATTTACCATTTTAGGAAGCATGATTTTATCAACTACATGAATATTTGTAAGTGTTTTAGAAATTTTTCTCACCAGTAGATGTCCATCCTGGTTAAGTGGGTGTCAGCTGCATTTCAATTATTACATAAAACTACCGCAAAAGCTTTTATTACATAATTCCCACTGTACATACTTTATTTGTACTAAACATATTTTGAAATTCGCTGCAGCTCGCATGTAATTTTATCGAGTGCGATTTCAACATAAATAATCACATTTAAAGTTGAGTTTTAAGTCCTAAAAATGATTTAATAATTAATTAAAGTTAGTTTATTTTCAATTGGATAATTTGTGTTCTGATGATTATTTTCACTATAAATAAATTTATCAGCAAAGAATCTTTCCGGTGTTTAAAGGAATTATTATAATAAACAACAATATTTGGGCCAATATGACTTGTATTACATTGGTTTCAACAACAATAAAATATAAATTGATAGAATATTTACGACAAAGTTATATTATATTTTGTTGAATAAATTCTAACACTTTAGGTTATTTTTGTATGGCTATTAAATATTATAATACTAGTAATTATATTCCGGGCTTGCAGTGTTTGTTTTTGCTACAAGACATGTTGTAAAGCATATTATGTTGGTCATATTCAATCATATTCATGGTGGTAGGTTTCCTTATAGATGTTGGTGTGACTATGTAATGTTGAGCAAATGTAATGAACGCAATAAATGAGGGATGCTACCCAATTTTAGTAAATTATGATTTTCATTGTACCCATTTGATATGTTCTATATTGATATAAAATCATAATTGATAACTTTTCAATTCCACTGGTTGTGTTATTAGGTGTGGCTAGTGGCATAACTACAAAATCTGGGCCAAAAATAAGATTTATGCAAAAAAGGACGACTTCGAGTTGTAAATTCCCAGCTGTCAACGGATCAGGGGCAGTAGAATATTTTTTCGAGAATTTTTCGCTACAAATAATAACAAAAATCATGCGCAGGTGAATTTTGCCCATTTACTTGTTTGGCATGAGCCATTCATTACTCATTTTTTAGTATTAATATTCTTATGTTTTTTGAAAAATTAAATATGGATATAAATTTGGTCCCCCCTAAGCATAAGCGCCCTTAAGCGTTGCATAGTATGGTGATTACACCACTGGGTGAGACATGCCTTTTGCCTCTTCGAGAATCATCATCAAAGTAACTTGTAATTTTCTTAAATATAACATAAACACTGATTCTTATTCTTTACTTATCTTATAAATGAGAAATTAACAGAAAGATTTTTCTATTTACTGGGCATTAGAGGAAGTAAATCCTCCAGGAAGAGGAGGATACAAAAATTGAAATATAAAATTCACATGTTTGGTTGAGAGAATCCCATCATCAATAATTTTTGTAACAGAGAACTACGTATCTTGTTTTAAGTGCTATTTACTAATATCCTATTGTGGTCTAGTAGAGCTCGACTCCACCAACTAGGTGGCTCTGGGCTAAATTTCCGGTAAGGTCAAATTTAGATTTTTTGAAATTTTAATTTGAGATTTAAGACATACATGTTTTGATTTAAAAAAATATTATCTGTTATCAAATACTTTTTTAAGATGAATTAAAAAATAGTTAAATGTCATCTGATAGATCCTTAGTGTAGTGAATTCTGAAGCTTCATAGCTCTGTAGCTTTTTTGAAGGTGTGACATCACACTGCTTGCTGCACAGTTTTTTGTCTCATAATTAGCAAACAACCAAGCTTAGGTTGTCTTATTGTTTGTCATTCATCCTTCAATAAATTAACAAAGATAAAAAAATGATGGAAATGAAAAAGCAACATTGTGAGAATCTTTTATATTTTCCTAAAACACAGTTTTCTGTAATACAATGACAGTCATTGTTAATTAATACACATTACCTACAAAATAATCAAAATATTTTATTTTTCAGGAATATTTTTTTCTGTTAAATCTCTGATATTCATTATACTTTTTAGTTTAACAGAATTATCATTGAAATAATTAAAGTGTGGAATCAATTCAATATAGACCAAAACGTTCAAAACGAAATCAACATACCTAAGTACTAGCAAGTAAATTTGACAATTGAATTATGTTACTGTCCAGATAGACTTTCAACGCATTCATATCAAAACATAATTTATTTGATTTACGAAAATACACAAATTAAAATTAACAATTTTACATTTATATTTAGTAAAAAATTCAAGAAAATAATATCAACTATTCTTAGTTTTACCATTATTACTTAGCCATCGACAGAAGTCAGAACTAAAATAGTTAATCTAGGGCTTGAAGCTGTCAAATGTAACCTCACGAATGTCATGAAAGATGTTTTTATTAATAATACTGAGCAAATAAATAATATGGTAGGTAATTTCAAGTTTTTGAGGTTATGTGAAGTTAAAGGTTAGTTATTCTAAGAGTCAGAGAGTTCCGTAAAGGCCGCGAGGCTCAAAAATGAATTAATGATTCTAGTCCACAATGATGCAGATCAATGGCCGCCATGACAGGTATAGAAGCATAACTATCCCATAAAACTAGAGCTCTCTATTAGGTTCAAAACAGGACACAGATCTCATCCAGATGATAATTTGACACAATTCAAACATATTTTTTTTTTGTCAACATAACTTAATTAATTGTAGTAAAAGATCTTAAAAATACGAAACAGCTACCTGGAGGTATAAAAAAACACGATATGACAAAATTTAGCCCAAGCAAAACTTGAATGAAATATTCTAAGCCTCCAATATTGAGCACTTTAAAACAAAACTATTTAATGCCCGTCCTAACCTTGTACTTCATTAAAATTATTGAGCAATTTCGCTAAAAATAATAAAATATTTCATTAAATTCAATGACTTCTTTGTGAAACTTTACATCAAAGATATGGATTGAAATAAAATACTTCCAGACTAGAAAATAATCCAATTAATGATTACAAAAAGCTTGATATACCAAGAGCTTAAAATAATTAAAATTTTATATCAGAGTATGAATTGTAATATATTTGGTATAAGTATGTTATTTTTTTTATCTTGCAATTGCTAGATTGTTAGACAAATCACAAATAAAATACTGAATAACTTTAAGGAAAGTGTTACTAATCAAATGTAACAGCTTGGAATTTTATTTTCCACAAAAAAAAATACACCATCGAAGCGGCTATCATGAAATTTCAATACATTAGTGTAAAGATAGAGAGTATAGAGTTTTTAAGCAATACTTGAATACAAAAAGTCAAAAAATACTTCACAATAAAATAAAAATAAACAGTTAATGATATGCACACCTTAAATATAATTATAGTAAATTCTAAAGTTATTCACCAAAATCACCCTTTTTTAAATTTAATCAGCAATATACTCGTCGTTAAGTAAATTACGATCCAGATTCCCGTAGAAAGGAATCCCCAATACACATCCGGCACACCAATATCCCAGCCGCGTTGAAGAATGGACCTCAAGCTCTCTGTTGATTTGGTGAGAGGAAGAACAAAACTTATATATTGGAGCGATTTGTGCATTCCCTCTACCGGCCAAATAATTCCGCACAACATAATCATTGGTAAGAATGATCCCATCGCTAGATATGTCGCAGTTCTTTCTGTGTCACACAAGCACGAAACAACAAAGCCTGGAAAGTTAAAAATAAAAAAAATTGTTGCAATTTCATGTTGGCCAACCAATCATTGAACTGGCATTGCAATATAATGCAATATAAAAGTGGTATTATGAATAATCCATTATGGTTGCCTAATTTTAAAAAATCTTGAAATTTGTTTGGCACAATATATAAACTGCTATTTTGTTTAAAACCAGTGCACATAAATCCAACATTGCAAATTTTCAAATTGCCGTTAGTAAAACGTAGAGCATGCATGAAATCATATTTTCTGATCATTCTGAGGATTTTGTGTTGAAACATTTACTAGATTTTGAAATTAAACACCCAAATACTGCTGTACTGGGTCAAGTGACAGATTCAGATAGTTATATTTAATTGTCAGAAACTTGTATTTTGAGATTGGAACTCTAGGCGACCTGCTAGAAATAGTACAATATTGAAATTTTGCAAGATGAGAAAGAGAGAAGAACATATGAAGGTATTATTTGCAAACACGGCTCATTCCAAAATGGTTATAAAATGAAACATGAATTTCATTTTGAAAAACAATGTACATTTTAAAAGTATTTTAAGTTTTACATTACTTTGGGATGATATTTTGTATGTTATTAAGCTATTTTTGAGCTATTTTTATATATACTAAATTACATTCTTAGTTTATGTTTCAACAATTTTGGAATGAGCCGTGTTTGCAAATAATAGCCTCATATTATAAGTCTATTTTGTATTTTGCACACCTAAAAAAGAAGTGTGAGAATTTTATCTTTAACTTGTGATATTTTTTAAAATTACGTATCACATTTTTATGTAGAATTCGTTGAAAAAATAATCAGAAATCGTTTATTGCTCCACTCTCACCCTATTCAATCTAAAAAGAGTAGAGTAAGAGAAAAGTGTTTTATGATATCTAAATCAAAATTTTAGTGAACGTGATATTATCAATTGCACTCATATTAATATAAATTAAATTTCAATAAATATATTTTTTATTATTCAATATCACTAGCAGAGAATTTCCAGTGTTACACTTCCCTTGATTTAAAAGAAATATTCAGAACTAATAAGCAAATCAAATATTTACCAAAAGTCATTCCACATAGGCCGGTGATGAGAGTAAGCACAACAACCCAGGTCATATGACCACGGCAAGTGAGTCCAAACACACCAAAACAGAATAACATTACCAATATGGTTTGCACCACCATCACAATGAATTGTGTTATAACATGAGAGAAAAGAATCTCGGTACCTAGAATAAAGCAAAATGTAAAACAACAATATAACCTAATTAATTATATTTAAAATATCAGTTTATAATACTCGTCATGAGCAGCAAAAGCAGTGGCGTAGCAAGAGGGGGTGGAGGGGGCGGACCGCTCCGGGCAGCACATTTCTGTGAGCGGCATTTTCGAAAATGAACAGAAAATTTTGTAATATGAAAAAAAAAATTGATATGTATACAGAACCAATGTAAGCAATATCACTTTCAATAATACTTTTTTGGAGGCGGCATTTTTGAAATTTTCAAAGGTTCATAGGTAAAAAAACAAATACAATTTTTTTTGACATAGAATCAATGCGAGCTTTATTTCAATATTATGCTTTCTTTCGTCTAATTTGTGCTTTGTGACTTACTGATTAAACACAATTTTTTGGGGGTCTCGTTTTTAAGAAATAGAAAAAACTTCAGAGGTAATAAACAAAAATTGTTTCGTATAAAGAATCAATGCAAGCGATAATTCATTCATCATTTTTTCCTCGTATGATTATTCTTTGCAAAACACTAAAAACAAGATCATGATGAAATTGCTTGGGAAGAATTGAAATTTTTGTTACTGTTCCTGCTAAGCAAACAGAGATGTGAAGGAAAATTGAATTACTCTTACTTACTCTTACACTTTTGCAATTTATTTAAAAAATCATTTGACCAACTCTACAACCATGTTTTTAATAAAACTTTAACTGTAAGATAAAGTAGATGTTGATAATGTTACTGACAATTTTGTGAAAAGAAAAGCCAGAAAATTAAATTGTAAATATTTCAAGTTTTAATTTTTTTTCCCAAATGTATCTTTTATTATGAATTAACTTACAACTTTAAAACTTGTAAAATGAATACTTATAATAATAGCAATAATTTGCCACTTTTTCTCTTAACATAATAAAAAAGACAATTGACAAATATTTTTTTTGACACATTAAAAAAAGTTCCTGCTCTGAAAAAAAAACAAAAAGAAAAAAATACAAAAATACAATATTTTTAGAGAAAATTATTTTATGAATAAAAAAAATTAAGCCACCTGAAGCACCTCATAACTAAAAAAATAGAAGTAATTTTTAAAAAAGTGGAGGAATTATTGTTAGGGGGGGAGGGCGGCGGGACCGCTTCCTACGCCACTGGGCAAAAGTAATGATCATATCAAATTAAATTGAAATCAGCACAAATGAGTGTTTTATTTTTTGAATATTTCAAATAGTAATGCATGTATTATTATTAAACAATTATGATCTTACCCGTAATTCCAGATACAAGCGATCTTTCTAGAATACCTTCATTTCTTTCTATCAACATGGCAACTGATGTCAAAGCCACCGCCAGAAAAAATATAATCCTGAAAAAAGCCCGGAAAACAACGCTAATTAATATAGTACAAAGAAGAAAAGAATATAAAAAAAACATAATAGATACAAGTTTTTGTATAGTGCTTCATTTTTTAAGCCATGAATCGCTTATGATTTTTTTTTAATTAGATAAATCAGTTCAAATTTTAATTTGTAGAAAAATAAATAACTAAATGATTAATGAAGATGGTAGAAATAAGAACCTCCATTAATTAACACTGTTAAGGCTCAATGAGTTGAAATAAACAAGATTTTGAATAAATAAAATTTTACTCACGTTAATATTACTCCTGGTGCCGCAAAGTCTGTAAAATCAGAATACATTTCTCCATAAATTGGAGTACTAAACTGAAAATGAAGAAAAAACATTTTTAATATGCAATGAATTTACATTATTATGTATCTAACATAAATACGGTATTACACTATTATATTTGTATGTCAGGACTTCTAACACTTTTAATAGACAAGCTCCTATTTTGGTAGATTGTACAAGTAATCTAATCAGTTATTAAATATATTGAAATATGAGGTGATGCAGTGAAAAAAAATTAGATGCAACCTTAATTGTTGTAAGATGAAAAAATATTGACTTCACTTAATACATTAAACTACATGGCGTCATTCTATGAACAGTATTTTTATGATTGAACATATTTTATTTACCATGCTATTTTTCCAATTTAGATATAAAAAAAAGACATTTGGACTCTGTTCTATTTACTGATCAGTTTAGTTACATCCACAAATACAATGCGAACATTTCCCTGACAAAATTTAATAATGACCAAAATATGTAGTTGAGAATAGTTGTAACTGGAAAAAGTGTTGTTTTCCTTATTACGCCTATTGGCAAAAAATTTTGTCATATCAACTTTGAATATTGGTTATGCCGTAATTTATAATGATAAAGATTATAAACATAGCAATAAGGATCATATTTTTTTTTCGTCAAAGATCTATGAAAAATATAAGATAATGTAATATCTCTGGCACTCATTCAATATTTTCTTTTACCTTCATTGGTACTTGATACGCTCTCTCAGAGAATTCACAAGCAACTGCGAGTCTCCTGCTGAATTTGAAAAAAGATTCTTGGAAGTCTCGTAGTAATAGGAACTCGATTTGTTTATCTGAAAATTATAAAAAAATATTTTTATTTTTATTACAATGTAGACTTCAGGATATGTTGAGAAGTAACAGGGATCGTAACAATGCATCAGGTGTTTTTAACTTCCGCTGGAATAAAATATTTAAGCAATTCAAAAATATCGAATGTAAAATTATGTAAAAACTAAACTTGTTGACAATTCGGCTATCTGACAATGCGGCTATCTGACAATGCTTAGCAATCTCTGTAAAACTAAATACATTACATTTTTTTCCCTATTAAATAATATTTTTTTTACAAAATAAGGAACCCTTTCTTTACAAGTAATGAAATGTGAATTTAAATACCACATCCTGTAGTTAATGAATTTTTTCAATCTTTCCAATGTTGAAGAACATTATTGAAAGAATCATTTTGTAATGATATTCATTTGATCATAGATTTTTCAATTAATCAATATTGGATGTAAGGAAAAGGTTGAGATAGTCAACAGTTAGGTAATAATGCTTGGGCATAATCTGTGTTGCAACAATAACAACATTCTTACTTGTAACATCCATGTGCACGTCCACGATAGAATTCATGATATTATCTATAGTGGTATGTCTTCCATTTTCAAGACGAGATTCCAAAGCAGAGGAAAAGTTTTGAGGGAAAATTACCACTGCCCAGGATTTACCATTCCTAGCTGCTTCTAAAGCTTCATCTTTACTCCCATATGGAACCTAAAAATAAAAATCAAATTTAACAAGCCTGTGGAGTGGTTTAAATTAAACGATCAATCGCAAAGCAAAATTTGATAGATCTTGAAAACTATCATGTTCTCGTTCCATCCAAAAAAGGTGTTTTTAACACTTGTGTAACGAAACGTTGAAAATATGATTGAAGAATGACTGGGCACAAAGTGACCCCAGACGAATTTACGTAATATTAACATTGCATTCATTGAGGTATCATTGATGATTACACTAAATATCAGCTAGATATCATTGGTATTTAGCGAATGATTGAAATAAGAAGAATTCTGCAATCTGAATGACTCCACATGGAACTCAAGATTACTAAATATGCTAAAAAAATATTAAAATACTAAAATTGAATTATTTTGTAAGCACATTTAAAATAATCATTTTTATGTTTGAAGTAGGGGAAAAAAATCAAAATAAAATTTCAGAATCATCTAATGAGATGAATGGAACTGCTTTACATATTTTTAAATAAACATTTCTTTTGATTCAGGTGTTAATTTTGTAGTTAAGATTCTTAAAACTGCTTGTAAATGTTCATCGGTGATGATTGATCGCAATGGGTTTTTATTGTGACCGCAAAAGGTCATGATTGAAAATGTTTGTTCACATATCAAATGTTAATCGAAACATAACGAAATTTTTTCGAGCAACATCTTTGAGCTGGTTGAATTTGTCCGAATTAATTGCGTTATAAAATTTGCAGATTTCTTCACGACGGTACAATTCCCTTAAATCAGGGTCACACTGCCGATCAATAATCTCAAGTTGTAGCTTAAAGTTATTATATTTATTTTTAATCTTTTTTAAAAAGGCGTTACTAGGTAAAAACATGATTTTTTTCAAAAATAATAATGCTCGCGGGCCGCAGAAAAATTCGCAACGTGCCGCGGTTTGCCTGGCTTAAATCATTACTGCCACTCATTTTAAAAATAAATAAAAGACAAAATATTTCTGTTAACTGATAGATACCCACTTTATAAGTCATTCATATTATGTTCTATGTTGGGAATGGGAACAAATCATATTCCTAATTTCATTTTTAAAAACCTTATTATATTACAGAAGCTAATAATTTATAATCCATACTATGTCTTAATTAATTTGGATCTGTGCATTTATATGTCAAATTCTATTTGGTAAAGCAAATTATCTTGACATCTTTTTGTTGTTGTTGTCATTAGTGATTGTTTGTGTTGTCTCAAACAAATAAAAAAAAACAGAAATAATGGAAACGAAAAACTTCCTTACCAATTTAAGCCACTTTTGTATTTTAATATGTAGATCTATTAATAATAAAAATATCATTCAGTCAAATATGTAGAAATAAACATACAATTTGAATGATTCAATTTTGATATACAAAACCATACAGCACCCATAAACGATGTCTTATATTAAATGAATAAATTTATTAATTGCTCAATTCAATTCACTCACCAAGCTTCCTTTCCGTTCCTCGAGGTATTTTAAATATTTACAGCTGAGAAGTGTGTTATTGCAGTCGTCAATGTTTAGTATGCAGGGCTTAAGCATTTCAGTAGAGTCAAGTTCATAATTTACAATTCCAATAGTCAAGCCGACAGGGTCGTGTCCAACGGAGACACAAAACAATATTATTTGAGAGACAGGCAGGCCAATTATGAACATAATTACTCTGAAATCAAAAAAAATAATGTAAATATGAATTATTAAAATAATTCATGGAAAATTTAAATAATAGATCAAGCAATGCAATCGTTTATTCGTGCATAAGCTTGTGTTTATCTGCTACAGAGCCATTTTCTTGAAAATCATTCATTTAGGTTTTTATATCACATTATTTTTACCCAAAATTTCATGTAAATTTCTAATCGTCACAATAATTGATGATTGGCTTGGATAAAAGCAAGTTGAGTGACATAAAAACTTAAAACTTCAGACCAAAATGAAACAGGACTAGAAATTGCATGCAGATACGGGGTTTCACTGTACATACAAATAGTTGCGGCAAAATGTTGAGTATGACGATGATTGAATGTTTTGATTTATGTTTTTCATCAAGTTATGAAGATTTAGAGAATTTTTTTATAAATAAGTTGAAAGATTACTAATCACTTATTCAAATAGTACACATTATAATATCAACTGTAGAAATGCAAAAGGGCGTGACCCACGCATCATTTTTTTTATAAGAAGCACAAAAAACGATTTTTGATGATTTTGGGCCAATGCCAAAATTTCAAAATATACACAACCTTAAAATGCACAAATACTTATAACTGGTCATATAAGCCTCGATGGAGTAAAGCTTTTTTTGAAGAAACTGTGGGTTACATCCTATTACTATTCTACAGTCGATATTATATACTATCTATTTTCAGAATACAGCATCCAACACTAATTCTTTTATAACGAATATTTTATTACTATTTCGATGAAATCTTTAATATTTTAGGATCACGAAAGAACAAGCATGACTCATAGCCTACTGATATGAGTCAAATACAAAAAATGATTAAGAAAACTAAACATCTATAGAAGTAGAAGAAAGAAAAGTCAGTATTTAAACAATTTATAGAGGTAAGGACTAAATCAAAATACTTCTGCTGTAACTACATATACTTTAAAGCAAATATTATTTTAATAAAAAAGAAATTTTCTGTTTTTGGCAAAACATATGTGCCGATTGAGTGTTATGACCTTAACAATATCTATAATCTTTACCCAACGTTTCTCATCAAGCCGAGAAGGTTTTTCCATGTAAGCGCCTTCATGTGGTTCAGTTTCATTGGCTTAATTCTATCCATAATATTTCCGACGGGCTTATCTTCCGGGGGAAGTGCTTCTGTTACCGAGACTCTGAGAAAGAAGCATAATGTAATCAGTCAAAAAAGATAGAAACATCAAGCAGGGTCAGCCAATAGGTCATTGTGAAAATATGTAATGTAGTTATCTTCGATAGATTCGGCGGTTACGTTGTGGAAGTTCATTTTTAATACAAAATTACATTTGATAACTTTGTTATTCCAATTGTAATGTACAATAGAACTTACTAAAACAAAATAATGAAAATTTACCAGCGATCTTATACTTGATTTTATTTATTTTACTTTAAAATATTTTAGTTTTACAGTACTTCATGACTTTTGATAAATGAGTGAGACGCGAGGATTACTGTATGGTTTCAAACAATTCATTTTTTTTGCATGAGTTCTGTTGATGGAGATTTTATATTGCCATGAAAGCAGTAGAGGGTACCTATACAGAGGTAAATGTTGTGTACTCTCTGCTATAGCTATAAACTTTGCAGAGGGTATACAATAAAATACACTCGTATACAAAATACCCTCTGTGAATTATGATCACAGCACTTCATAGAATTGTCGATAATAGTATAAAATCATAGTATTTAATATCATTTACCTAAAAAACTGCCAGGCTTTATAAAATAAGTTAATGGGACTTTTATAATATAATATATGAAATTAACTGAGTTTTGTATATTTTCGTATTTTTTTTGAAGTCTTTTAAATAACACAAAACTCACGGATCAGGTGTGACGACTACTCTGCCTTTACTGCTCATTGAAACGTTATCTCCGAATTCTCCAGATATTTCACCTATTTCAGCTTCTTCCAAATCGATTGCCGCTGGATCCTGAAATAATTATAATCACTTAATAAACATTGAACTAAGAAAGTTTGAAAATGAAGACTTTTTATAAATGTTTGCTTTTATTTCAATATGACATTTGAGAAGCTTATCAATTCTGTTAAATATAAAAACTTTAAAATCTTATCGTCATTTTTTCATCGAGTATAATTTTTATAGGATTAATATTCAATATAACTTTTTTCTGAGAACAATGTTCAATTGAAAAAAAGGTACTATTATTCAAATCTTGTAATTTTTTGTCTGAATAATTCTCCAAATAGAAACTGAATACTGGTAAATCATTAAATATCAAATCAGTTTCCAAAACACATTATGTGAAATTCTTATGAAGTATTTTGACATTACAATTAAAACTGTGGACAAAAGACCAAAGTCAGAAGAGGATAGGATATTATTTAGATATTTATTAGAAAAAATAGATTGACTTAAATACATATCTGCTTATATTGTATTTTTAAATGTATATTTATATCTAGATTTAGTTGTACTAACTGTGATGGCTGGAACTTGAATATTTTCAGTAACTTCTTGAAGAATGCTAGATCGCCGCCTCTTTCCCATGTTTTGAATAACTGATAACTTAAGGAATACTTGCTCTAAGCTGTCTGCTGCATATCGAGCCATGAGGCTGCTTGGAGACTGTTCAGCCAAGAATTTACCTCCTCGCATTAATCCAATCTGTAAATAGTATATTTCATTTAAGGAAAGAATACAAGAAGAGAAAGAATGTTGTTATATCAATCAAAATTAATTTAATGTAAAAGTGTTAAGTTTAAAAATACTTACCATATGTGCTTGCCTAGTTTCGTCAATATAATGAGTAGTTATGATAACTGTTGTTTTTCCCTCCTTTGTTATTTCTACTAAGTGATCCCATATACTGAAAAAAAGAATATCGAAAAAGATTAAGATCAAATTTTTCTGATATTGAATCTTTACATGTGTGCGAAATCAACATTTTCTCTAAAACCGTTTCTTTACATAATTTAATTTATATCTTTCTTTTATTTGTAAAAGAAAAAGTGTTGAACTAATCATAATCAGAACATGAAAAATTCAAGAAGAAGAAAATGAACATCCGGATAAACAATTTCTGCATAAATTCTGTCAACTTTCAGGTAAATGAAATGTCCATATTAATAAATTCTTATTCAAAATTTAAATATTAAAAAAATGTAATGTTCACAATATATATAGTATGAACTTTCAAACTGAAATTATCATTAAATACCTAATAATAAAGTGTGTAATATAACAATACTTTAATAATAAATTAAATCAATAAAGACCGAACCTAACACAAAAGTAATGATTTTTAAATATTAGGTAAAGCGAAAAGAAATGACCGTGTTTTTAGTAGAAAGAACAAAAATATTTACAAAAAAGTTACACATTATTTATTTATTTAAATAATTTCCATAATTATTAACAACGTCTCTCCACAATTTGGACAACCTTTTGATGCTTCTTTTGTAAAAATCTAGCTCCTTTGGTTTTAAAAAGGCATCTCAATGATTTCAGAAGTTTTTTTTCAGGTTTTCCGAATTAAATTTTTTGCTTCGAAGCGAATGCTCCACACTTCGAAATAAGTGGTAATCCGATGTTGCAATATCAGGAGAGTTAGGAGGATGAGGCAGCAGCTCCAAGTTGAGCTCGCTAATTTTATCTTGAGTGACCCTTGCTGCGTGCGGCCTCGTGTAATCGTATTGTAAAATTCGCCGTTGATCACTAACATTGACCGTATTTTTTATTAATTCTGCCTTTTATCTGTCCAGTTCCGCACAGTAAACCTCCGATGTGACTGTTTTGCCAGGTTTTAGAAATCCATAATAAATTCCCGAAATATCCCACCTGATACGCAAAAGAATTTTTTTAATGTCATACCTCGCCGAGGGGTTGAAACCGGTGCTTTCTCTGGAGAGAGCCATTGTTTTTTTATTAGGAGAGTTGGAGAATCCATTTCTTGTCTCCAGTAACTATCCTTCTTAGAAATGGATCGATTTCATACCTGCTCAACAAAGAAAAACAAATGGTCATTTGTTGATCCGGGCCGACTGCGATATATCATGCTGCATCCAAACTCCTTGTCAATGCTTCTTTCCCAACAGTTTAAAGTAATCTTTTACAGTTGACCAGGGACAACCAATATCTTGAGATAATTCTTCGATTGTTTTACGAGGATCAGATTCCACTAACGATTTCAGCACTTCGTCATGGATATTTTGCGGTCTTCCCCATTTTGGCTTATTTTCTAAATTTCTGTCGCCATTTATAAACTGCTTAAGCCACCGCTGACATGTTCGAATATTCAAAATATATCCATAGGCTTTGCAAATGCTTTCTTGGCTTTCAACCCCTTATCAAACAAAAACAATAAATCACACCGCAACTGCATCTCTTCGATCTCCGGCCGAAACATTTTTCCATGGGCGAAAATAAAAAAAAATGTATTGAAACAAAACGGGATAAATGAAGCTTCAAAATAATACCAATATTGACATACTTACTCAACGGGAACCTAGCGCAAACTGATTTCAACGGGCGCCCTAAAATAACATTAATTCCTTTTCGCTTTACCTAATATATATTATATATGTGTTACTAGTAAACATAAATTTAGTCAAGTGAAAAACTTACTATGTAGGCCTAATCTGATGAGACGGTTAGTTGTACATTTTGTATAAAAACTCAATTAAAGTGATAACAATTATACCTTTGACGTAATACTGGATCAACTCCGACTGTTGGTTCATCTAAAATGAGGAGTTCAGGTTCGTGAAGAAGTGCAGCAGCAAGAGAAACTCTTCGTTGCTGACCGCCCGATAAGATATTTATTTGTCTGAAATATTACAAAATAATTATCATTAATATTAAAATAATATTTCTATGAAAAAAGAATTGTACATTTTTTATACTATTTCATGTTTTGATGTTTTCTATTTGTCAATCTAAAAATCATTTATTTCTTTCTCAAAAGGATATTAAGATAACGAGATATGAAAGTGTAAGAGAGGTAAACAACAAAAAGAATGGTATACATATAAATTTGATTGTTTACATTGAAGTAGTCAGTTTTCACTGCATCTTGACCACTAAAGTAAAATTGACTTTAAAAATAATATAATTAATCTGACAATTAATATCTTCAATATTATGAATAGTAAGTAATATACTTATTAGGAGACGGTAGCTGAAGAAGCTTGATGAGAAAATCAATTCTGTCTTCAATCTGTTCTGAGGTCATCCCTGCTATCCATCCGAAGTAGATCATTGTCTCACGAATGGTAAATCCACTAAATAAGGCCGTTTCCTAAAAAGAATGAAAATTATATTTGGACTATTCTGTCTTTTAATCTTAAATATTACATATTGTGATTTTTTTTATTAAGATGTAAATAACTGTCAATGTATAGATTTTTTTATTGTTAAGCTTACTTGAGGCATATACCCAATTCTAGGGCCTGGTACTCCACTGCCTCTTGAGCCAGGCGTTCCACCGAGTACCCAAATCTCTCCAAAGTTAAGCCGCCTTCTACCAACAATACAAGCCAGTAACGTTGTCTTGCCACATCCAGATGCACCCAGTAATCCATATCTATAAACAAATATACCGTTTGTGTTACTTTAGCAATCTTCTCACTTTTAATTTTTTAACCAGCTTCAAGAAATGTTATAACTAACAGTCAGATTTGCAACATTTGGAATCAAATATTATTACATTTACATATTTGAGCTGAAATGAATTCTATAAGAATCTATCTATTCGATGAAGAAAAATAACTTTGATTTAAGTATTATTTATTTTACCTTATTCCACCAAACCTATATGTATATAACCCACATGCCCTATCTGTGTATAAACGTATCATTCAATACTCAGCATGCAAATCAATATTTAATTTATACTGTATTTCATTTTCAAGCTATTCATGTAGAATTCTATCACCTCCTAATTATTCTTGAAATTTTTGGCGTGAGAATATTAATCACATTTGGCAGCCGGGCAGGGAAGGGGTTAAATTAGAATTACAGAGAATAAATGAGCCCTTCAAGTAGCAAAATGGTGAAACTTTTTTATACGACTTAAAGTACAATCAAATTTGTTGTGGATTTACTATGTGTTTTTACTAAGCTCACTTAACTTTTACGATACTTTAAGACATGTAGAATTTTATAACTCATCGAAATTAATATTCACTTGACTCACTTCACTTGTCATGGGCTCAAATGATAGTACTTTTACTCACATGCATCCTTTTGAAACCGTCATGTTGAGACCATCTAATATAACATTTGGATTCTTTTTAGGTCCATATGTTTTGTGAGCTCGTCTTACGCATACTGCTTGCTGCCTTCTGGTAGCAAGTGTAGATTTTTGAGTCTGAAGCATCCGCCTTCGATTCTCAATCGGAATCACCGCTATTTCTGGCTCCTGCTGCTCCATCTTGGTGGAGACTGAAGATACGACTTATCTGTAACAAAATAATATAATATGTTGTTATAATTCATCAAAAAAAAAAACATAACAATGTCGAATAGCATAAAAAAACTGTTAATGGTCAACATAAATTTCTGAAGTGAGGTTCACGACAAGGTTTCAAGTAGAATGGGGTGAATGTTTTATTTTTGTAATGAATCATTTACTAGCCTTTTTACCCTGGAATATTAGAATATATTTCTTAGATTCGACATCTAAGATGTGTGGTTCGACAGAGTATGCTTGGTTAATTTGGTGGGATGTTAATAATAATATTATCTTCGTATTAGTTTATCCATTGACGTCTTATTGATGTATTTAATACATAATTTAAGTGTATCAATACATATTTAGAATTGAATAAAATTTTATGAAATAACAATTGAATATTTTTATTATATTTCTTAAAAAACATATTTCTTTTTGTTGAGCTTAACAATTTTAGGAATCAAAATATACTCTCTTAAAAGAAATTAATTTATTCATTTTCAAGACTGAGGCTGAATTTTTTACATATTTGTTCCGAAGGTGAAAACGTTCTGATTCAATACTATTTATTATATTTGGTCGGCAGGTCATTTTATTTGTAGCATATGTAAGATATTTTTTTGCCACAAAACAAGAATAACAGTTTATAATCAATGCTGTATATATAATCAAATACATAAGATTTTATAACAAAGATTCAGAATGTAATCGTTTTGGTGACGGATGGCAAATAACATTAGTATGACCAGTAACGATTGCAATGCTCCTTTAAATACTGATAGGGTTGAAAAACAAACCTCCACATTCCAGAGCGTACCTGCAATAATCTTCTGTTGAAATATGCCTTTATCGGTTCTTAATTTATGATAAAATATTTTTCGGTGATTATTGGCAATTCTTCTGATTAACTGGTAATTAGGGATGGGTAATTTTCGGCGTTTTACCAGTAATGCAAGTCCTACTTTCATCCAATCTAACAGGCATAAATTTATGGTAGGTATCTGATCCTAGGCAAAAAGAATTGATATTAATTTAATAACTTTTTATAGAATAGCTATTTTGTATTTAAAATCAATGTTGGGCTTAAATTACTACTTTTCTTATGATCACTTAGCATGTGTGGTGTTTATCAACTGATACCACTAATGTCAGTAGTAACTCGTCCGCAGTGCCCAAATTTTGGTTACCCTTGGTATATATCATGACACAGTGGACGGAGCGTCCTTCATTATTTCCTGTGTGAGACTGCTAATTATCGGCTGTTGAAACAAAATGAGTAATCATTCCTATTCACAGTAACAGAGTTTATAACGATCATATTTAAGCAAGGTGATTTTATTTGGTGAAAAATGCCATTTTATCATTTGTTACTTGTATCAAGGTCCTATTAGCACAATAAACTACCATGAAAGCTAACATTTAATAATATTATGTTGCATAAGCTATTTGGCACCATAGGCGACAGCAATGGGCTGCCAATACGCAAGGAGCTTGCTTAACCTCGAGCTATTTGTTGTATCAATGTTAATGAAATGATGTTTTGATCAATATTATTTAATTATAAGCAATGATTATTAAAGGAATCGGATGCTACTATATTATGTTCCCATAAAGTAATTAATATCAAGAGAAAAGTTACAAGATTATTAAGGTACTGTTAAAGTTTTTTTGCACCAATTCCATATTTGAAGACTTATGTCAAAACTGCCCTTGATATACATAATTTAGAGACAAACTAAATTCTTCTGATGTTGAAAGAATGACGATAAGTAATGTAATGTTTATATTATGATTTTAATTAAATTATTATAGCTGTAGGAAATTGCATGCAAAAAAAATACAAAGAAGCATACAATTTTAAATAGAATATTGCATGTTTATTGTATGCCAATAAATGATGAATAATAATTATTGCTTTACCTTCGATTTTTCTACAATTTTATTAGCTCTCATTTGTTGTTATTTATTGAAAATCACTTCGCATGCTAATGTCAGAAAATGTCATAAATAATATCAGTTGATGAACAATAATCAAATAATTACAAATGACTACAGTTCCATCATAAATCATGGCATACTTGATTTCCTATTGTGCAACAAAATGACTCTTATTGTTTATGGATCAAATAATAGAGTCTGCATAATACAAGACCGGCCAACAATTCGATCGCTGTTGAGCACTTGTATCTTCAGGGCTGGCGCCATCATACGGGTGAAATAGGCAACCACTTAGGGCGCAAACCATAAGAGCATAAATGGAGGAGCAAGATTTTTTTTTATACTTAATTAACATTTAACATCTAGCAGTGAGCTTCAACCAGTATCTCGAAAATAAAAAAATCTTTGCCATTAAAAAAAGTACTGCTCTTTCTGTTTGTAGGGATGGGTGATGTCCCTCCCACCATTTACGATCCTTTAACAATCGAGCGTAGGGAGAGAGATTAATTAACCACTAGTCCTGTTTTAGCTTTATCCTACTATCCCTACTATTCTCTTTGAAAGAAAAGAGAGGTTGAACGACTGAATAACAAACAGTTCTCGTAGAAAAAACTTATGTTGAGATACTTCCATTAGGATCCATGGATAAAAAAAAAATAAACATTATACTTAAGTACCATGCTTTTTTTGGAAAATAAATATAGTGGAACTCACTTCTTGCCAAGCTTTTTTTTCTAATCCATGTCCATTATCAATATGGAGCATATAGCTTTCTAATAGATTTTTTTTCAACATCATTTTTTTTACGAGAACAGCTTGTTACTCAACCTGTCATACCCTTAGTTCTGGTCACAAAGAAGGTCTATGGACCTGGTATTGTTTTGTATTATTACATTAACTAACGAATATTACGGTATTAGTCGCATAAAATTCAAAAGGAATCATAGATGGCGACAAACAGCCAATGACGATGGTTTACAAGAAAAAAAATAAAACTTTTAATTTTAAAAAGAAATTCTAATATTGATTTAAAACATTAAAAATTCCGAGAAAAGTTGACGGAACGCCAGTCCACCGCGTTACATGGGAAAAACCCTTGGTAAGTATGTACTATTATTTAAAAATAAATAAAAAAACAGCTTTATCTGAAGTAGCAAAACGAATAGCTTGTTAGGAAATGTATATAAAAAAGTGTTTTTACAAGAGTAAATGTGGTCATAATATTGTACATTGATATTGATGGCACCCTGATACGTGTCTTGTACAGCCTTGATAAGTGGTTAAAATAATACCACATTGATGGAACAGAGATATAATGTCATTTCCAAATTGATGTCATTTATGATTTCAATAACGTCGAGTCATTATTGCAACAAACTTCAGACTGAATAGACTAATTTGATTAATTTGATTGATTGCTTATATTTTTTGCACCTTTTGTTAAACCTCTCGATAAAGGTCTGCAGTGGCAACTAGGGCATCCAATCCCGGGATCCCGTTCAATTTTCTGATCCCGAAATTCCGGGATTGAGATGGCCGCGATCCCGGGATTTCGGGATTGAGAAATTTTGAGCAAATTCTCGAAATTTACACGAAATTAGCAAATTGAAGATTTCAAATTCCTCGGTGAGCTAAAAAAAAAAAAACGAGTTTCTGTGAGATTCTGGGAAAAAGTATACCAAATCGGGGATTTCAAATTCTTCGGTGAGCTAAAAAAAAAAAAAACGAGTTTTCGTGAGATTCTGGGAAAAAGTATACCAAATCGGGGATTTCAAATTCTTCGGTGAGCTAAAAAAAAAAAAACGAGTTTCTGTGAGATTTCGGGAAAAAGTATAGCAAATTGAGGATTTCAAATTCCTCGGTGAGAAAATCTCAATCCCGGGATCCCGGGATCCCGGGATTCAAAATAAATCAATCCCGAAATCCCGGAAAAAGGCTTCGGGATTGGATACCCTAGTGGCAACATCCTCTACTCTGCCCGTCCCGCGAACTTGATTCGGGGGGGTAACATCATCAAAATCGCCAATCGCCCGATGTGGTGTAGTAGTTGAATACACCGCGCTATACCAATCAGGCGGGGCTTGGTTCAACTCTAGGTGAAGTCATTGTTTAGATTTTTTCAATTTAATTTAGAGACTTAAGCCGTGGGTGTTTGTCACGTCAATTCTTCTCGAGTCGATCTTAAAAGACTTACGAAATATTCTCATCGAGTTAACCTCGAATGATCTTTCTTTCGATTAAAAAATATTTGACGCATTGATATTAGCTGCAATGTCAAATATTTTTTAAAAAGAAAACAAATCTCAGCGTTATCTGGTTTACGAGAATTTATCGTTTATAGTCTATCAACGTCTCTATTTTGAAGTAGCTTAGGACAGAGGTGGGCTAAAGAGGGTTCGAAGGGGCTCGCGCGAGCCCCTTGCTAAATGTTACAAATGCCGGTGAGCTCATTGTTAATTTAAAAAGAAACAATATTTTCAGATCAAATTAGAGTATAACTGCAATTTTTGAAATACGTATATTATCTACGACAGCTTCAGTATGCACATTAGTATATTTTTAGCTATTTATATGGATAAGCTTACGGTAAATTTGATATTGTTTCATTATACATATAAGTGTATAAAGAAACAATCGATCGCTTATTTGAGTATTGCATATATAATTGCATAGGAGTGATAAAAAATCACTCCTTCCCCAGATTAACCGAGCCGCTTGTTAACGTATTGGCAGCCCACCGCTGGGATGTTAGGATGAGGATAGACAAAGACTAGCTGTAAGCTAATTGCTATTGTAGTCTTGTTGCGTACCGATTTAGAATCGGATGGGTGGTAGGGGATGTACATCTATACCTTTGAACACGAATCTGTAAGCAGATTGAAAAAATATTTTTCGAAACTGTCCTAGTGGGGATTCAAACGTGGGGACAATGCAACCGAATAGGATTCGAATTGATTACTCGGGTAGTCATTGGAGTGGTAATTATAACCAATCACCGGTGTTATGCAGTCGATATTTTATGGCTAGTTATTATTAAACATTCAATACGGAAAATCGTGTTAATGAATTGCCAGCAACAATATAATATATAAGCTTCGGGATACAAATTCAATAGTATGCTTCGCGTCAGGACCGCTTAGTTTTTTTAAAAAATTAAACCCGCGCAGATTCTGAAATACAAGAAGCAGTGGAGTGAACCGAACCGTGCCAAGGCCGGAGTAAAAAACTGAGCACTGTAATGCCAATTCGTGCGGCTAAATGTTTAATTGTGGACCGCGACACTGGGTTGATGACTCTTGCAAAAACAAGGAACTGAATCGTTGACTCATTTGATTATAATTAGTTAAAAATCTGAAAACTATACATATTTTCAAGTATGGATTGCACAATATATATATATTTTTTACAAAAGTACTGTTAATTTAGAAATTAATCACTTTTTCAAAACTATTATAGATATTAATTAAATATCGCTAAAGCAAGTGCAAATCTCGTACTAACAAAAAACCTAGAACGAGAATTAGATAACGCTTATTCAGAAACAAAAATATTGAAATGATTTTATTTTTTTAATATAATATTATATGATTGCTTCTTTCTTAATTTTTGTTCTTTTATAATAAATATAAATTATTTAAACAAGGATGCCAAATTTGTAACTAGTTAAAACGTTGCTATCGTTAAAAAAAATCATTCATTGAGTAATATTAGATTCTAATTTTTTCATTATTGGCAGCTTTATAAATTATTTCCGTTGAAGTTATTTTTACTCTATTAATTATAAATGCGAGTGGTGAGTTTTTCCCCTTTCCCCAACTGTTCTTATTATATAAAACGTTTGATGTTTTTTTTAATATATTATAGAATAAGTCTGAAGATGGTTTCTCTATAAAAAAGAGAACACATGATTGAATCAAACTTGGTTACACTACATGTTACTTTTTAAATAGTTATCAATTTACTTTTTTTACCATGTCCGCTTTCGATTTGGACCATACGGACTAATATTGGAGTTTGTCTCAACATAATAGTTTCCGCAAGAACTGCTTGTTACTCAGTTGATCAACCTCTCGTTTTTTTCAACAAAGAGAGTAAGAATAAAAGAATATAGCTAAGACAGGACTAGTGGTTTGCTAATCGTTTTCGTTGCGCCCCGTTTTTTTGGATAGGGTAGGTAGAAAGGGGGAATTTAAGATACATCCATGCCCTCGAATAGAAATCGATTGACAAAATGCGGTTAGTATTGAGATTCGAACCCGTGAGATACACCATGGAAGCCAATTTACTATTCCCTGCCGGCAAATTAGAATTTTTTTCTTAAATTTCTTATTGAATATTGATTACAAAGAATTCATCAGCCAAAGAATACAGCCATACAAGTGTGTTGTGTTTGTTGGTCTTGAAAACGAATCTTGACGGCATTTATATTTAATCTATAAATATCTTAAGTATTTTTCTCGTCGCCTAGAAAATAAAAACAATTTCTATGTCGCTTACACTTTGCATAATTTAAAATCCAATGCCGTTATCTATTGAAGATTATTCATGATTTTTCAATTCCTAATTGATTAACGTGAAGGTCGAGTTGAAATGGCCGTTAAATACCTACGCAGTCACTGGTATTTTTTTCTTTCTCAATGATAATTTATAGTTGTTATAATATTATAGTTCCTTACCCGTTCTTTTAAGTTATAAGTTATATCAATTGTAAAGTTTAAACAATGATTTACATGAAACATTTATATCAAAGAGCCACCTACGATTTTTTATTAGATGATCGATAAGTAAAGATATTTACAGATTAAGATAATAAAATCAATGCATGTTTTTTTGTTTCATTCAAAACCCTACAATTGTATAGCGTTTAATAATTAATAACCGTGCTTGAAATTGTCAGTTAAATTACATTTTCAATATGTCAAATTTGTCTAAATTTTAACTTCATACTGAATGTGAATGTTTTTCTGGCCAAACAATTTATGCCTAATATTAATATAATTTAAGTCACACAATGTATCGTATATTTTTGAAAACATTGAAATTTTTGAGAAACAGAATACGACGTGTCAAATATATTGACTGTACCCGCCATACAATTTATCAGTACTCAAATAAAGAATTAAAAAAAATATACGTTTTCTAACTAATAAATTATCTCATATACCAAATAAAAATATCTCTGTTCTCTTAATTAATAACTCAAAAATGATTTCTACCACACGAAAAACATTGGAACATTTAGGAATTAACAATAATGAAATAGACATATAGCAAATTAATACTTGTCTCTAGATAAAAATACTTTTTTTAAGAAATTGTTTGCAAACGTAATACAAAATTCATATCTAGAGGTAAATAGTAACAGCTACGCTCGTTCGTGCTCTTTGCATTACTTATTGAGATACTCCAAAATAACCACCAAGATATATTATTATGCCTACATAATCACAAAACGAAAATCTAATTGTACATTACAAAGATTTTATTTAACGAAATAATGTTTTGCGGAAATGTTTTATGTTGTAGTAGGTAATTATTCCAGAGCAAGTAGGTAACTGTTTTCATTTTCTGGCTTCCGGGGCCAGTGAATCACAACGTAATTAAATAATTTAGGTAGCGACTAGCATGCATATTTTATTTCATAATTTGGTAGAGGTTGTTTGTATCGGAATGATATTTTAAGAATTTTGAATTTTAATCATATTGATTACAATACTGTGTTATTCAAACCAGAGAAAAAAAAATGCTTACTCCATAGTTGTTTTAATATTGTAGTATGAAAAAAGTCAAAAATTAATATTTATTGTAAATTCTTAATGAATTTGATTTTTTTTCTAACCGCCAATTAGCGCGGTAGATAGTTTCTGTGCGAATCAAAAACGTGTTAATCGGGGCTCAGTACTAAGGATTCCAATCCGGATATATTCGGCCCTTTTTCAACTATTCGGATATTTCCCCAAATATCCGAATAGTATTCGTAATAATTTTTAATGAAATATGTTACAAAATCTACGAAAGATCACATCACAACTTCTCCACATTTAAAGAATAATTATGATCACTTTTAAGGTGTTCACTGTCAATACTTGGTGGAATGGCATGATAATAAAAATAATAAAACATTTTTAATACTTTTTCCACATAAAATTTATTAGATCAGGACCGGTTTCGCTCATGATGAGCATTGTCAACTGATAAGAAAAAACAATAAAACAGTGATATTTATACAAAAGTTAAGTGATAAAAACAAGGTATGACAAACAATTGGTATTACAACCTAGCAAAAGAATTGAAGTAAAATAAAAGGAAAATAAACTATAAATAAAAAGTTGAAGACCACAGTTATTTTTATTAGAATAATTATGAATTCCACAGCTAGTGGTGTTTTCGCTTTCACCTAACTCGGGTGTTATCAATATCTTATCATAATACTTGAGTTTGACGAATCGGCTCAGATTCGGGGCTATACAATCCTTCAATTCCGTAATTTGATTCACTAACGAAATACCGCTGGAGTAATCCGATGCAGCTGCGAATTTTAAATATTGTAATACATGGAACGATATTGAAATGTGTATTTATATGTTTTGACTTTATCTAATACAGAAATGTGAAAATATTTAGTCTTAAATTATTATAAAATGTACATTAGTAAACAAAGAAACTTTGATCGTGCAACATCTCTTTTTGCGTGCGAGTTATACGATTATTTAGTAAAAACTCAGAAATCTAGATCACTGTCTACTAGCAAAAACAGCCGGTTATGCCTCGTTTATTAAAATATGTTTATTTAAATCATAGTTTTAAAAATATTTTGTATATGATATATTTGGATCAATTTAATAAAATAACAGAAAAGTTAGACGTGTTGTTTAGAACACACTAACAATAAAGCCAACGTCAACTGCTACTAAACGAGTATTTTCAACGGCAGGGACAATTAAAAACTAAGTTAAAAAAATATTAAAATAAGAAACATTATTTTTAAAATATGTATGCATTTTTGAAATTTGAATACACGACTTTTATTACAAATGAGCTCTTTTTAATGTAGGTACTATTAAATATAATATTTTAGTATAAACATATAATGTATGTATGTACTAAAAACTATCCGGATATCTAAATACATCCGGATAGTTTCAATTTTACTATTTGATATTCGAATAGTTGAATGACAAATAGTTGGAATCCCTACTCAGTACCCAGAAAAAATTTGAGGAGACGGTTTTTTTTGTATTTTTGCAAAACACAGAAAAACAAGAATTTTATTCTTTTTGTGCTAAAGGTAAAAAAATCATTTCTAATTTACGATAGACGTGCTAAAAATCACAATCTATGAATTAATATGAATGTGTTTTTATTTTGTTATTCAAAATAATACTCACTTTGCTATTTTGACAGGAGTACTGAAGTCAACTACAAATGGTAATTAATTTAGACATTGTGTAAATTCACTAGTTATTATATATGTATTTATATTGTGTAAATGAAATTTGGATGTGATAGTCGAATATTTTTGCCGCACACATTATTGGAAAAAGTGTTAATCGGGAGCTTACCGTAAGAGAAAAGACAATTCATTTTTTTTATTCCGGATAATTTTCGTGGACATTTATTAGCTGTATCATGATGAAAGATAAACCACTATTTTTGCTAAGCATCCTGTAGGTTTTCACGATTAGCTCATTTATTTGTTGTTTTCACTAAAAAATATTGAATAGTTGCTATTGATAAAAATAATATTTTATAGAGGTTGAAATAAACGCAAAAAAACATCACGAGTCTAAGCGAGCAAGTTTTTATATACCGGCTTTCAGACAGAAAAAAAGATACGAAAATGCAGCAAACTGTTTTTCAATATAAAAACAAGTTTATATCATTTATTTAATAAAGTTCAAAGTAAATATTAAAAAATATTCAAATGAATCAACACAAAAAGTAGTCATAACATAACAGTTGAAGGATCCATTTCCAAAGTCCGCCTTATCACCTATTTATCACATCATAAACGATTCATTATCACTTTTAATAAATAATATTAAATTAGTAAATGCAATGTTTAATATGACGAATTTTGGAACTGTAATAGTTTATTACTTCACAACTGATATGAAGTAAAATGGTTTTTGGAATCATTGTGATCATGCAGTGGATTTTAAAGCTGTACACGTTTTTAAGCACGAACATAACATTTATTGATTTTAGAAACGAAATAAATTTTTGAATTGATTCTTCTGATATTAGATTTTTTTTCAATACATGATTTTAAAAATAAAGTAAATAGCGGACTTTGGAGCCGGACGCCTCAATTTATCTCTCACTAAACGATTTTTTTAAGCTTTGTCATGTTTTTTTTATAAAATATGTATTCTTTGCTCATTTTTTTCATTAAATTATTTAGTATCAACAAAAACAAATTTAATATTAAAAGAGGCCTTGTAGCTTTAAAATAAATCATAAAAAAATATTCGAATCAGTCAAAATAACATTAGTATTTTTAAAAATATATTTTATTACTTACCTAATTTTTTTAAATGACAATAATTAGATTTATTGAAATAAATTGTTAAAGTGTGCGCACAATCCACAATTACTTTTAATCAAAAAAATAAAAAGTTGAATGCAAATGAACATTGATATTTTTTGATTGAAATTTTCTGTGTTGATAAACAGATGTTAAATGCAAGATACAGGGGAAAACATATTGTGTGACATTTAAAAAACGCTGGTAAAACAATTTTGCTTATTTAAATGAGAACTATAAAAATATTCATTGACATTTTTACGATAAATATTTTTAATTGTATTCTTGAATTATTTGCAAAGTATAATAATAACATTTTTATATATTTTTTCTTATATTATTAAATATGGAAATAATCTGTTAGGCAAATTACTATAAAATACGTTATGATGATATTTTATTATGCTAGTTTTGAATCTACATCTTGGGTAATTTTATATTTATCACGAGCAGAATAAAAATATCATTCCGTTTCAGTTCATGCAAATATCAAAAAAGTAACGATTAGAGATTTATATTTCATATATAGCGAGCAATTTGGTATGGGAAAACACAAAAATATATTATATTTAATGACATCTTCGTAATATCAAAATAATATACACAAATAAATTGAATTATGTAACAACGTTTGTAATTAATGGCAGTAATTTAACTGACAAGTCAGTTCAAGTACATCCGTGCACTTGGAATGTCTGAAGATGCCGAAAGGCGAAACCCGGGTCGTTAGCGACAAAACTCATGGAAAAGTAAATAATTCAAATAATTCAAATTTGATATTGAAATTCCATCAAGCACCCTCAGTCGAAATACTTAATTATGGCAGTAATTTAAATTATCTATGAATGTAAAATTCTTCCTGGCGGAATTTGGGTTTTGCGAATTTAACACATAAGCATATTAAAATAAACATTATTCATTATCTTTCATGTGATTTTTAAATAAAAATAATAAAAAAAAATCACCTAAATTTTGGTATTTCAAAAGAAATAATACCGTTTGACAAGTTTGGTATATGTATTGCTAAGATCGGGTTATTGCGTTTAGGTCACAGAACAAATCTTGTGAGAGGACTCATTGGATGAATCAAGTTTCTCAAACGACAACGAAGAAAATGAAATATCGTTATTAAAAATTGCAGATTAAATAATGATAGTAAAAAAAAATACCGAAACTAAACTGAAATGCATTCATTAATTTTATCATTAGGCATAATGTAAGAAAAATATTTTATCATTTTTGGTGAAGTGTTGATTATATTTCTGGAATTTGGTATGATTGCAGCATTATATGACGAAGCACGTTACACCGATCACAATTACTAAGATGTTAACTGTTATAATCACTTCACACCCAACAAACGTGTTATTCTTAATACATTTTGGGAAATCATAGGTAAAGAGATAAACAATTGATAGCTTTATTTAATGTGAGTCTATCATTTTTTTTTGTATAAGTTGCGTCATACTTTGTTTCAAATATGTGTATATAAATTTACGTACATCAAATTAAATTGTAATTCTACGCATTCCTACCATAATATTTTAGACTAAAATAATAAGCAGTTGACCATGTAAATGATAATATATTTTTCAATCATATTTATTATTGACTGCAATAAAAGATTTCATAGTGAGATAACCGTTAAAAAAATCATTTGCAAGCCAACCCAGCAATTCTTTCCTTAAGGAAAAAAATATAATGTTTCTCAAATGAGTTTTTTATCACTTTTTTTTGCTATTCAGCATTTTCTTGAGAAAATTTCATTTTAAAAAGCTATAGTTTTAGAGTTTGAAATAAGTTACTGAGATTTGACAAATAATAAATATTTCAGAAAATCTTAAGTCAAGTTTATTATTTGGAAACACATGACCTTAACACGATGTTTTTAGCTATTTTTTAAACTGATTGTTTCATGCTGTTTATAAACTTTATTAAAAAAAAACCATATTTTAATATTGTTTTCGTACACGCAAAAAATACTAGGATATACTACAAAATAAAGGTTTCTATTTTAATGCTACGTAATATTTTGTAAGACATCCGACTCCCATATCACTGTTAATTTCCAAAAAAATATTAAAAGTAGCTAGCAATATTTATCGCAATATCGAAACCTGGAGATGAATGAATTCAAAAGTGAAATGATTATATGTATATATCGTAAAAGGACGTTAATTGTAACAATTATAATACATACAGAATAATATTTCTCTTAAATTGATTGTCCAAGAAAAATCTATATCACTATTCGCACGAAAACAGCCGTAATCCGAGTCGACGAAGACTTATTTTCCGAGGAAATTTCGGTCAGCATTTAGAGACATGAACGCTTGCATACACTAGAAACTTGATTTTCTACATAATTTGATTTAAAAATGAATTTATAAATATGTAAATTTTACCACGCATTCATTGCCAACGATAGAAACGGTATATAAATATGAATTATTCTAATTTTGAATAGTGTCGGAATTCCGGCAAATTAAATGACAAACAACCGCCAAATTAAGTGTTTTTTTTTTTAAATACTATTTGTATTAAAAAATATTTGCTAAAACACTTTAAAATGAAAATACGAACGTTTCCATTAAAAAAAAAAAAAATATTTACACATTTAATAGTTCCGAGTCACACAAGCTCTTCTTTTTTGAAAACATAATGTATTTTAGACCTTATTAAATTAAAATTAAATTCATTAAGTAATTATTATATTTTAATTTTATAATTTCTGCCTTTATTTAAAAAAATGGCGTAGGTAGAGTCAACTAAATAAAAAGAACTAATCAATTTTTATTGACACCATTTTATCGAAAGAAGTCGAGCGAATACATTACGAGAGCAGTCGTAAAAAATCAGTCACAAGAAATCCATATACTTCACACTGGGAGGGGATGTGTTTGAAAAAAATGTGACCTACGGCCAACGCTGTTTCCAAATACTATGACATATATTATAATTTGACTCACTTGAGGGAACCGGTTCGTCATCGTAATAAATGTATTTATTTCTGAATCTGGTTTAATGTTATCTAATAACACGCATAGATTGTAATAAATTGTATAAAAAATGTCAATGAGTATGACCATATAAAACTGAATGACCTACATTTTCCTCGGATGTTTTTTACAACAAAAATACGTCATAGTGTATTTTTTTCCTTATATTATATTCTAGATTCCTCGCCTGTTGACCTTACGGATACTTATTTGAACTTTTATGTCAGAGGTAATTGCCGAGTAATTAATGCAAGATAGTTGAAGTGCACTTAATTAGGATAATGATTGATGACTTTGGATCGATTTTTAATGTAGTACTTTTCTGGTTTGTGAAAACATTTTCAAAAGATATTTTTTTAATCGATTTCTGGATTGTGTTGAAATGCATGCATTTCTGTGATTTCTGAAATGACTTCGAGCGCATCTGATTATAAATAACTTAATTTAAATCCTGTTCTGTGCCCATCCTGACATCTTTAATCATTACGAAAAATAAAGATAGATTAACTGAAAAACGATAGTTTTTCTTAAAAAGTTTCTGATGAGATGAGATTTCGAAGAAATAAACTTCATCTTCATTGTGAAAATGTTATTTACAGAAGTTTAATTATAATCAATTGGAACTGTTCGTAAACGTAGTTTATGTTTTATTTTATTGGTGTTTATATTTTTAGTATATTATTGTACTATTAAAACATGTTTGATTGAAATAAAAAAACATAATTTCATAAACCAGAAAAATTATTGTCGTTAGGCTTGTTTGATTTGTGGCAAAATTGTAGTTATAAATTCAATATTAAGTTATTTATTGTTGATATATATAATAATACTAATTAGTTAGTAGCATGGAAAAAAGGTCAATATAAAGATCATGATTATTATATATACATATTATGATTATGTGTACAAGTACAAGTTTACAGCAAATAATATGGTAACAAACTAAGTTGAGGAGCAAACATTCAAAAAGTGTTTTGTCACAGAAATACAAAGCTTGGAAAATGATGATTTAAGTGTTGCAAAAGTGACGGTTTGTATGGATGTGTCAACTTTATGATTTCATTTTAATATGAAAAAAAACCTTTTTGAACACTAATTTCCATTCATAGGTTTTATTATGGGCTATCAGAATTGATATAAAACGCCATTTTTAAAATTTTGTGACAAAACACTTTTTTAATGTTTGCTCCTCAGTCATGTAATTATTAATAATAAGATAAAAAAAACAATTAAATAGTTTTTATTTGAATAAATCCAAGAGACATTGCTTTTATTGACATAAATGACTATCGTTATCTTCGTGTTACTTTTTTAAGTCGTTGATAATAAAATATATCCGACATATTATAAAAATAAACTTCATTGATTTGTTTGTCAATTCAATATACCCACTTCCAAGGCAAACTAGCCATGTCACTTAAAAAAAATGAAAATTATGTATAACAGTGGTGGCGAACTTTTTTATGTGCGATATATATATATGTACATATATATATATATCCCAAATATTAACCATCTTTTCAACGTGCTATACAAAGAATACTTTTCGACTACAGTTTGATTGAATATTACATGAAACATCATGTAAAAATTCTGAATTGTTCTTATCTTGAAGAAAATTAGCTATGTATTTATTGAATGATTTCAGAAATCAATTTTTTAAAATCTATATTTTATACAAAAAAATTAATTTATGAATCGTTTACGTGAAAACAAAATTAATGAATACGACAACTAGAACACGTTTTATCAGATAGTGATTGATTATGTCCTTAAACCCATGAAGTGTAGATTCCTTATATATTTTTTACTATAACTTATAGTTATTGTTATTATTATTGAGTAATTCAGTCTCTCTTTTTTGGAGAGTATAAGGATAGAAGTTTATGGACAGGAAAGTATAAGTGGCTAGCAATAGTCATTTTTCTAATTCACTGACTTGAATTAACATTTGAAATAATAAAATTATCTGAAATCTTAAAAAAGCAAAAATATGTTTTTTTTAGCTGTTAAATAAATAGACTGATTTATTACATTATTACTCCATAATAATGCATAATCAATAAACTAAAGTATTTGATAATGTCGTTATTGCTATAGTAATTGAACTTAAAAACTGTTTAAATATACAGTACTTTTACGTGATTCTATTTTTCATCGACTTTTATATTGTATTGGCGAAAATAATTACAATTCTATTATTCGGTTAGTTTTTTCTGGTATCAAAAAAAAAAGTTAATTGTTAGTGAAAGTAAATTATTTAGAGCTATGCTTAAATTATTATGCGTTTTACTGTCGAATTAAAATAATTGCAAAGCATTTAATTCAGAAGAAAGATGGTAGGCTAAGGTAAATATAATTTTAGATTTCGACTGAAGGTGCTTGGTGGAATTTCAATATTAAATTTGAATCGTTCAAATTATGTATTATACATTTACACAAGTTTTGTCACTAATGGTATTTTCAGGCGTTTAAGGGATGAACTTGAACTTACATTTGAACTGAACTTGAACTGAAATTTGAATGGTTCAAATTATGTACATTCACACAATGTCAGTTCAAGGTCAGTTCAAGTTTATCCGTACACTTGAACGCTTGAAGATGCCGAAAGGCGAAGTCTCGGTCACTAGTGACAAAACTTGTGTGAATGTACATAATTTGAACGATTCAAACTTAAGTAAATAATTGAATAAAAAAAGCAAAACTGTGGTTGCAATGTTCAAACTGTTAAAAGAAACCTTCACCGTCCAGTTGATCATTTAGGCAAACAAGGATTATTAATTGTAACTATTAACTTATAAACGTCAGACAATGAACATCACATAAACTTTTTGTTTATTTAATAATTCACCATTATTTGGTATAGATTTACAGCTGCTTGTTAGAGGTATGTCTTGATAGTAGCTCTGTTGTAGTTATTAATCAGTGCTGTATAGTTAACGTCATCTAATAGGTAGCGAATGTCAGTCACCACGTGCTTAAAAAATAATAATAATAGTACCTACTTATAATATTATTTTCCAGGTGGCAGTGTCAATTGACAGGAAATCAAATCAGCTTAATACCTACTAACTTTCTTGAAATCGATATGAAACAAAAAAAGATTTGTTATTTTCATGTCGACTGAGGAAAGGAAAAAGGACGTAACCCACACATAGAAAATTTTACAGGAGGCGCTAAAACGTGTTTTGATGATTTTGTGACATATGCAAATTATGACTTATACACAATCTTGAAGTGCACGGATACTTATAAGTTGGTGTTTAATTGACATAATCTAATATTAATTAAAGAAATTGTCTCGGAAAAACCATTATTTCAGTGTTTTTTTCTTTGTTTTAATTTTTTACAAGGTCATCTTTTTCAAACTTAAAAGCTAAATTTAGATACTAATTTGGCATTTTCAGCTTCTATCTTTTTGATAGAATGTGTGTCAAGATTGATAGAATACATTGTGGTTGTCGAAAAAAAGCTGTTTTGGAAGATTGAGGGTTACGTCCTTCTTCCTTTCCACAGTCGATATGAAATACATATTATGTACTACAAATTGTCTATGTCGGGTCCTATGGCTCAGCGGTTTGCGGTGAGAACTTCCACGCTGGATCTCACGGGTTCGAGTCCCAGTACGGAGAGCATTTTTTCGATCAATTTATTGATTTTTGTTCAAAGGCATGGATATTAACGATGTCTAAGATTCCCTCTAATCCTTTAATAACTGGGCGTAGCGAGAGCGATTAGTTAACCACTAGTTCTTTCCTGGCCTTATTCATCTACTCTCTTTGAAAAAGAGAGGTTGAGCGACTGAGTAACAAGCTGTTAAAGCTAAAAACAAGCTCGTAAAAATAAGTATGTTGAAATACCACCATTAGCAGGCCATATGATCCACATTGAGAGCGGACATGGATACAAAAAAAACTGTCTTTGTTTACATTTTATGTATAAGATTGAAAGTGATTTTTTTTTATTTTTCTTCACATATTTAAGCCATACGAATAAATTCTATTTGCTAATTCCAGTATAAGAAAATGCGCTGTAAACGGCAAAAATATTTTTAAATCACTGGTTTTGTTATATTGCTCAATAAACCTGTAATTATTATATTTGCACACGATTTTATACTAAAAAAATGTTTATATTTGCTTAAGATAAATTGCATATAATACTTATTTTTGTTAAATCATAGTAATAGTAAGCAATAAAATAATAAAAATATTGCAAAAGTTTTAGAGCAAATTTTTTTAACAGGCTTTGGTACATCTTTGAAAGATTTTTTTATCGAGTCAATTCTGCCTTGACCAGTCTCGAACTGGCCTCTGTAGAATTACACTCGAGACACGTTAGGAGCAGGGCTATTCAGTTGATAAAAACTAGTCGACTCTGACGTTGCCTTGCAATCCTACTCATTTTTTATAAATGTGTATACACCGCAAACTAGTGATACAAAACCTGTGGCCCATAGAATATTCTTTAGTATTATTTTTCAATATTGGCCAGTAAGGCATTTATTTCGAATCCCAATTCCGGCCGCAGTCTTGTGTGTAATTTAAGTAAAGACTGCGTATTGTGTAAATTTTTTCGAAAAAAAAAATGCTATTTGCTTACATATTATATACTTACACGTTATGCGGAGTAGATTCAGAGTATTTGGTATGCAGTATTTAAATAAAAAAATAAATGTAAGTCACTTCAAGTAACAATCTTCAAATCACAAAGATTTACCATTAGCGCATTGCGTAAATGTATACATACCTCCTACTGTATATTATAACAGTCGTGATTGTACGAATTAGGTACAAAAGGTCCCACATTTTTTCATTTTGAGAATTCCGTAAATTCCTGGCTATTTGAAATTTGCCAGTAAGAGAGAGCTAAAAAAGGTGTTTCACTTTTTTTATGGATTATTTTAAAATTTCTCAATTTTTGACTATTCTGATCCCAAAAACCCACATACCTAAATAATTGCGAATCTCGAATTTCTCAAAGAATCTCAAACAGTTGTGACACGGTTTTATGGTAAATGATTAGTCCCGTAATCCGAAAAATTGTGAATCCCGAAATCCCGGGATCACAATACGGGTCCGGGGTTGAATTCCCTAATACGAACCACTGCACATAGCATCTTATTTTATTATTTCTGTCGTCATATTATATTCTTCAATAACATAATAGTATCCGTTTTTGGTTCACGATGATGGTATGAGTAAAAACCAATATTTAAAAAAAAAATCGTAGAACGAAATTCCATGTATTAAGCTCATTATACAAAGTAATATAAGTATAGGATTAGGATTGCACTGATTTTTTATTTTACAAAGGGTTTGTTCTGTAATGTAAATAAATATAGTTCATGATTAAACAATACTTCATATTCTAGACACAAAATTTACAAAAGGCGAAAACACAATAGACAATATTATTGAAAAAAATCCGAATTTTTCGTATGTCATCAATAAAACAATTGTCTATCATTAACCAAGAACATTTAAACACAACAATTTTGTACATTTTTTCTGTTAATGTGGAGAGAAGAGATATTGCATCTATAAAAGTAACAGTAAAGACAATTATCGTATTGCTTCAAGTTAGAAAATAAAAGATTAAAATCAATTTTGTGATGAAAGACTTTGCAAAATGGTGTATTATTTCATTGCAAAGTTGAATTTATCAAAAACTCTTTTTCGTCAAAGTTGTGGGATGCGAAGTATTGTTTTCTTATGAGCGACATATGTAATTTAACAGATTAATCGACTATCGGACATTTCAAACATAGAATATTCGAAAAATTATTTCATTATGATATATTATATACATATTTGTTATTTGACTTTTTTCTGATACTTCAATTTTCGAATACATATTTGATGAAATAATTATTTGAACATTTTAAAATTTTAATATTCGATATTCAAACAAATTATTTAACGTGCATATATTTGGAATGCCTCTTGACAATACAAGTACGTGTCGTAATTTCTAGGGCTAGTTAATTAGTTAATAAAACAGGCTTAGTTATTAAATGTGTTGATTGAATTTTAATTAAATTATGTTATAAATCATGACGTCCACACTTTTTTTGTTACAGAAAGTCATGTTTGATTGACGGATCATTGTAATTGCTTACTGGGCTTAAATTTTACATAAATACATTGAATTTTTATAACAATAAAAATCACACAATTTATCGTCAGTATCGACAGAGCAAGCCTGTAATGGTGATATAATAAAATATCAAACAATAAAAATTATTAACACAGTGTATCACAATTACCTACATAAATAATTATTAAGGGCACGCTGCAAGGTCTAATTTGTTATTGAACAATCAATAATATGTAAACATAATATAAAAAAATAGAGTGTATTGTTTACTTATAATTATTGTAGCTGACCATCAATCTACAACGGAAAACAATAATTATTAAAACAATTAAGAGCATATTGAATACTTATAATTGTACATCTAACGTGATAAAATTTGTCGGGTCCATGGCACAGTAGTCAACGTCGATGACTTTCATGTCGGATCTCACTGGTTCGAGCCCCAGAAGGAAAAAGATTTTTTCAATTTCTGTTCAAAGGCGTGGATGTTTGTGTTGAATAATTCAATAATTCTAAAATAACGGTGTGTACTAAGAATGATTAGCCAACCACTAGTCCTGTTATGTCTTATTCTTTTTATTATTATTACTCTCTTCAAAAAGGGAGGTTGAGCGACTGAGTAACAAGCCGTTCTCATAGAAAAACTCCTGTTTAGATACCTCCATTAAGAGGTCGTACGCTCTACATTGAGAGCGGAAATGAATAAAAAAAATGTTTAAAGAAGACGAAAATTTAAACAAATATATTTTTATTTTATAGCAATATAAATGATAACCATCAGAACAATTAATTTGTTGCTTCATTGGTCCAATAGTCGGGGGAATTTGCATAAAATATGCTTCGTATGCGTGTTTTGAAAACATTTCAAGTAGTTTCTGTCGAAGATTGAAAAAAACTGTTTTTTTACAAGTGTAAAGAACCGGTTAAAGCTCAAGAGAAGTAGTTTTTAAAAAGAAGTGATTGGTATTGAGACACTTTATTTCTCATTTTCGAAGAGGATAAAAGTAGGGAGATGGCATTTTGTAAATAGCTAATCGTTCATGCTAAGTCTCGCTACAGCCAATGCTATAAATAACATCGGATAATAAGAAAAGATTGTTATCTACGGGTTTAAACACGAATCTTTCAATAGATTGAGAAATCAATTCACCAAACATTCGAGATCACTGTAAAATGTTGAAAACACAATTTTAAAATATAAATAATTACTGATTTACTACCGTATTTAATCATTAAAAATTTTCCTCTTAGATACCTCAGTTTATATATGTAGATACTTTTTTTTATAATACGTATAGATATATATGAAATATAGATAGATAAAACAAATTGAGTTGCAATCAATTCTTTAAGGAAAAATACGTAATCCACATTAAATTGTTTTTTTTTTAAAATTATTATTAGATAATTAAAACTTCCAGTAAGAAAGCAACAGTAAATAAAATAAACTATAAAGAATGATTACATATTATGCGTATATGTTTTGTCTTTCTTTGTAAATCGTTAACTGATTATTGATAAATTTAAAATAAAAAATGAATTTCAATTTTAAAAATTGCAGCCACAGTGTCCATTGTTCCAACTGAATTTAAAATATACAATTTTTGTTGGCTTCTGGTGGTAAAAGTTTAACCGTAGCGATTAGGTGGGCCTAAGTTCAAGTCTTGGCAAACTTAATATCTTATTTTAATTTGACTAAAAATTAAAGGAAAAAGTGTATTTAAAAATTGGTTTTAATCGTCAGGAGAAAATGTTTATTTATCATTGATATTAACTGGCAGATTCACCCTTCACTCCTCCCCATTTTAACAAAGGCTGTTATTATACATTGAACGTTAGCAATATCTGATGCTTTATTTTCTATCAAATACCAAATAATTTATGTAAAATGCCAACGCAATAGAGCACTTTAATGAGCATAGCCTAGCTTTATACTTCAGAAGCTATAAATAATTAATCTTTTAATTGTGGCATTGCCTTATTGAAAATAAATGAACTATGAACATGTAGTTCAATAGTAAAAGATGATTTAATTTTTTTTTATTTTATAAAAAAAAATATTGTACTAAAAATATGGGACCTGACAACATACCGAGAACCAGTGAGCACCGGTGACAAATAAATTTGATTTGATTTTCAATGTCAATTCAATCAATTATCATATTATTTGACCATATCCGTTGCCTACGTGGGTATACGGACGCCACGTGACAACTCCTAGATTCGATTTATTCCTATGTCGTGAGTCATACATAACTACTTATGACCAATGTTCCCTTTAAGTCTCAATTTAAAAACCCTCGCGCAATCATTTCAAGTTGCCAAGCACTTCAATACAACTTTTTTTGGAATTACTCTACTTGACCGAAATAAACTTTAAATTAAACATTTATTTTATTCGATTGGAGTTTAATTGATCAAAATATGTTAGTAACTTTATAAGCGACCGATTATTTCTTTCGTTCTGTCAATTTCCTTAATTTGTAAAATAATTTCTATTATTTTTTTATATCAACCATGACAAATTATGCCGCGCATTTGTTGGGTTGGTCCGCGCAGCCTTTGATTTTTTCGCGCAGCTAACCTCTCGTCTTAGAGAAAACATTGCTTATGTCAGCATCCTTCTGTTCCGGAGAATACATCTTACCGATGGAGGTCAATGTTCTTCCAATATGAAATATGAAATTTTCCTTGATGGCTTCGATGTACCTGATCAGCAATTATTTGTAGTATTTTCAATTTATAGTTTTTAATAATGTACAAATCTGACTTATGTAACCATACTTATCATATTCCATAGGTTAAAATAAAATTCATACCTAAGCCTGTCAAAAACTTAAAAAATATCACTTATCAGCTACTGAATTTATTCGGAGATTATCTAATAGTATGTAATTTTCTTTTTCATGCGACGTCAATGACTTATTTCATAAACTAGGCGTCTGATTGTCTGATCGCAACCTTACAACCTTACAGTCTTACATCAAACATAGAATTATCCAAAAAATACTAGGTACCGCTATACGTATAATATCCGATGTCAGCATTCGTTCTCAAAGCACCCAGCAATATAAAATTCCATAGGAATTTCAAAGCAAAACTTGTTTTTAGTAACCGTAAATGACGAAAAACTAATGTTCTGATTCATGTACCACGTGTGATAATGACCATTGGGGTCGATACTCAATCAAACTGGTTGTTTTATATGATAATATTATACATTCAACGTTTCTCGAAACATGTTTTGTTACGTCAATTAAAACGTCATCAGTGAAACAGATTCATATTGCAATAACTATGCTTATTTTACAAATTATTCAAGGAAACTATTCCTTTATTGAATGCAACGCATAAAGCAATAAAATAAAGACAAATATAACGCAATCTTTCTTTTGTGAAGATTCGTACGGCTTTTATCCCTGAGTGGTATAATAGCGTAAGTGCCAACTTGAGTCCAATGATATTATACGACATTGCCTATTGGTTGTCATTAGGGCTTCCAACCCGACTTAAACCGAAAACGGTTTACTTTCCACGGTTAACCGGGGTTTATTGAAAACCTCTTTTTGCCTTGAGTACAATGGACTTTTATACAACTATTCTTATGTCTGCTCTGTTGAGCAATGGTTTCCGTCGTTAATTTTCGTGACGGATCTCACAGATTCAAGTGCCATTACGAGCCGCATTTTTGCATTATAAGGCATGGGTCTTAGGAATTTAAATATTCCCTTTTTCCATTCCAATCGAAACCGATTTTTTAATTATAAGTTCTTTCCTAGCCTTATTCTCATATATTCTTACTCTATTTGAAAAGATAGGCTAAGCAATTGATTAACAAGCAGTTATCGTAGAAAAAAAATTGCTTAGATAAACTTTATTAGCAGTCCATATGTTTCATACAAGGAGCGGACATTGATAAAAAAAAGTTAATATACTCTTTTGTGCACCTTTTAAGTTCATATATAAGTAAGCGAAATGCCCTATATTCTTTTTGTTTTGGAATATTGGTTTGTGTGGTACTAAAATTGATGTTTTTAAAACAATTCCGGTTTAAGCCGGTTAACCGGTTTATTTATTTGAAAAAAGACCGAAAACCGGTTAAGTGCTTTGGACGGTTAATTGGATGCCCTAGTTGTCATTATGCTTAGAAAGATATACACAGAGTAAAATCAACTAAATGCCAACAATACATCACAGATAAGAAAACGATAAAAATAAAAATCCATAAAAAATCTTTTCTAAAACTGATCCCTTAAGTTTTAAGTGCATTTTGATGCAACTATTACAGGTGAAGTGTTTCCATACTTATTCTGTTTAGTTTTATAAAACCTTCGACTAAATTTACATATGTAAACTTCGTATTAATAAATTTGTCAAAACAAAAACATACTCGCTTCGATACAACATCTGACATTAAATGTGCATTTTTAAAAACTTCGCAGAACTCCATTTGGGAGAAACTGATCCAAGCTATCAAAATTTGTTATTAAATGAAAGTTATTCTACTGTCACCTACACTTTATTATAATTATACCACAAATATTTCTTGTTGTAATATTTAATTGATTAGAAATCTTCCAAATATGAAACCCTTTGCAATAATTAATATGTACTTGCCTGCATACGTTTCAAACATTTTATCGTATTAAGCTTGTCTTAAGAAGTAATTTTTTCCCCATGTCCGCTCCCAATATGGAGCATATGGCATTCTAATGGAGATATCTCAACAACAAGTTTTTCTACGAGAACTCTTTGTCGCTTAACCTTTTGTATAAATAACACTGTAATATTGTAGTCTCTTATCAGTTGATAATGCTCTTCGTGAGCAAAACCGGTCCTGATCTTCTTAAATAAATTGACTACAAACAAGTATTTTTTTAAAATAACTACTTACTTGATAACCTTGAAAATAAGTTACCAAATATATTTATAAATTTTACATATTTATTATAATAATTTATATAAATATATTTGACACATTATATGAACACTATTTTTAAACAGAATGTCGATTATTAAAAATCACTTTGAACATTTTATTGTATATACTATTTGCAGTGTGTGTATACTATTTTGAGGAAATTCGGTGCTAATTTTAACGCAAATTTGCCCGAACGATACTCAGTAAAATATTTTTTCAATATTATTTATTCGATAAAGAGATGAGATTTTCCTGTTTGTTTTGTCATCTTGTATTCACATAAGACACAGGTTGAAATAAAATGGATTTTTTGAAATTTAAGACATTAAGATTTAAAAGCAATGATTACATTTTAGTATATTCTGCTAAGTTAGATTTAAAATACAATTACTTACTCAACAAGTTTAGCCAAGTGTATAAAATTAAAAGGTTCTTCTGTAAAAAAGAGGAAATGAAAAAATAAATGCTTAGAAAATACTTATGCAGATTTTCAATGTTTTTTAACTGTACTAAGCCTAAACAACTACAGAAAACATATGTCGCTAGCTCTGCAGTATAAAACCTACAAATTGCAATACATATTTGTTGGAATAAAAAAAATACTACATTCAATAATAACAAATTAAAAGCAATTTAGGTTAATCGCATGACCTTGCCGTATTTTAAATTATATGTTATATCAAAAAGTGGGCCACTTACTTTTATTGGTTACCGAAATAAGAATTTGAAAGTTTAGGTCAAATAAGCGGTATTGCAAGTTGTTAATAGAATTTTTTAGTGATAATAAATAGGAAATGATTTTTCTTTTTTAAAAAAGGAACCGGAATTCACTTTTTGCCAAAGATTTTTATTTATTGTCAATGTTTGATCCCAATGAAAGCCATATGTCATCTTAATGAAGGTATCTAAGCAGCGTTTTTTTACGAGAATCGATTGTTAGTCAGTTGCTTAACCTCCCTTTTTTAAAGAGAGGAAGGATAGAAATATAGACTTCACGAATACCAACGCCTTCGAACAGAAATATTTCTTGTAGTTTAATATTAGTTTTGATAATTCTTTTTTTACTATTATGTGATCATGATTTAAAAAAAAACATCCGTATTTTAGCCTTTTTCCAATCCCGGGATTTCGGAATTGATAAATTTTCAATTCCGGGATTGGGATTAGCTCACCGAGGAATTTGTAATCCTCGATTTGGTATACTTTTTCCCCGGATTATCTGCAAACCTCATGTTATTTGTTTTTAGCTCACCGAGGAATTTAAAGTCATCGATTTGGTACTTTTTCTAAAACTTATCTCCGAAAGTCGATTTATTTTCCAAAATCCTATCAAAATCGACCATTTCCCCGGGATCAGGAAAGGGTTCGGGAAAATTGGACGGGATCCTGGAATCCCGGGATTGGATAACCTGCATGGGATAGAAAGCACTGAGCTTAGTTATTTATATTCAACCATAACAGAATTATGATCTTCACTGCTTAGAACTGTATTTATTAAGCAAGAAAGAAATGCAATTTTGCTAGATTTTGATAAATCAAGTTTTATGAAGCTGGTGATATAATTAAATAATGCTGTCAGATATAAATAGTTGCAAAAAATAGAGCTAAGCTTTTTGATGGCAACACCATCTGAATGAGTATGATTATATTCATTAATCATTTCATCTGTCATTATAAATGATTAAGAATAAAGCAATGTTTCGACAATCTTTCAGATATTGGTTTGTGTACTTTTTTTTTACACAAAATAGTCGTTACGCATTAATGCTGACATTAATGATCTTCAGAAAATGAATCGCGCTAAAAAAATATTTCTTATTATGATTGTCAATTGTATCTGATAAGTGCAAACAATATTAAATACGCCTCAATAGTTCATACTAGGGCAGTGATGGCGAACCTTTTTGAGGAGTGGGTAAAATTTTGCTTATTATTTTTTGAAATATTAGGAGAGGAAGCCTTCGTGGGTCAGTATCTGACCAGCGGGTCATAGGTTTGCCATCAGTGTACTAGGGTATCCAATCACAGGATCCGGGATCCCGACCGATTTAGCGATCCCGTACTCCCGGGATTGTCTTAATACCGATCCTGAAATTAGGGGTTTACTATAAAATGTAAAAAATAAAGTATAAAATCAAAACTCTTTAAAAAAAACAGAGTTTTTCGATTTAGTCTTTAAAGTATTTGGCGATTGAAGTTAGCTGTAATTAAAATTATAGTACTTGGTGGAATGGTACTTTGTTAAGAGCATCATCAACTTTAGAAAGAGTGTATAGATAAAGATAGTTAGAAAGGAGCACTCTGTTATTTATTATATGCAGCACTTATTCAGACTACTATTTCAACATTTTAGTATATGGAGAATCATTACTATGAGCGTCTGGAAATAATCGAAAGAGTGGACATCGAGGGCAGCCTTGCAATGTTGTGATTACAACATCCGTCGGCATACTACAACGGACGAGTTATTTGCGTTTTATTTTACAATAAAACAACAATTCTTACATTTCTCTTTCGAGTTACTTTGGTTGCAAAATGGCAAAATAATGTAAGTTTTTTTTAAAAATATTAATAACTTTATCTTTATGCAATAGTAGAGAACCTATATTACCGATGCCTTTTTTATTTCCAGCTAAGGCAATTAAATTAATATTTTATATACCAGCATGCATGCGCATCACTAGAAAAACCGAGTTGAAATAATTTACTTTGCGGTTTCGGTTCAATTGAAAATAATACGCTTGAAAAATTCATTTTCATTAATATTCTCTTGCGCAAATTATTTGTGTTTAAAAATAAAACTTTGAGCGTTCACTTGGTGTAATATATGTTAAAGTAGTAATTTAAAACATTAATGTAGAATATTTTTTAGAGATATAGTACATTCAAATTAAATAAAACATACAAAAATCGTCGTACTGGCCAAGGTATTGGTTTATTTTGTATTCGAAATAATAAAAGGTTAAAAATGTATAGCTTTGAGTTTTTTGAAATTCGTAAAGTCATTTATAGAAATGAAATATTAGTGAATAACATTTTAAATACGATAGGTGGATCACCATTGTTGAATTTATTTCCATAGAGATTAACCAAACATAATGAAAGTATTTAAAACAAATTAGTTCTATCAAAGTTTGTATCTTACTCCTCCCCTGCGTCCAGTAGAAAAGGAAAAACCCCGAATTTTTTTTTGTAATTTACAACAAAAGAATTTAAATCAATTTTTAGTTTATTCGTTTATGCGATGGTCTGGTGATGCTTAATAAAGAAGCGAAATACGGGTCACATTCTGTAACACAAGTGGAATAAAAAAGTTATTAAATTAAATTTCATATTAAATAAATTTGACGTTGACCATACCGGAACTTGTGTTCTGACCTTTCAGATCGGTAATGCAAAGTTATTATCAACTAGACTACAGAGTAATTTCTCTTTAAAGTTTCACAATATTCTTGTTATACCATTTAATATATGAGGATTGACGAGACACTTAAATTTATCAAACAATTATAAATTAGCATAATGATATAATTTTACCATTAAACTAAGCTCATAAATGTTATGACACTTGTATGTGAAAATCAGTAAATTGTTTCAACATAGTTACGTTAAATTGAAGAAATAATAAATTCACTTTGTATAGAATAACATGTAACTGTACCAAAAAGCGGTGTTCACATCATGGTCGACCGGATTAACAAAATGGTGATGAAATTTTCGTAATGTCAAGGTTGATGCTAGAACTTAAATATTGCAATATATTTAGAAAGTTAACTGTCAGAAGATACGCGTAGATAACTAACATCGTTTTATTTTATTGTTAGGCCCTGCTTATTAATTCAGAACACATAACAATAATCAAACAGTTAGCATAATTACTTCTTAGTGCTAAAACTAACAAGTGAATACATACATAAAATAACATGTCGATATGATTTACATCATTTTTGTTAAAAAATATAATATTATATATAAATGTATATATATATCGGTTATGTTTGGACATAACTTGATAACTGCAAAATATTGAATTTACAGAAGGATAGTTCAAACAATTATGACTGTATTAAATTTGTAAACGAAAACAAAAATATCATTGTAATAGTTTCCGTTATTCCTATTTTTATGGAATTTAAAACAGTTTTAAGAAATTTCGCAAACATTTTTTATACAATCTATATTTGAAAGTATGTATGCAGCAACGTTTCAAAAATCAGTTATCAGGTTTTTGCCAAACCTCACAAATATTTATATAATTATATATTGTAAATAGTGGATCGTCAAAACTAGGTCCCCGGTCTGTTACGTCACTGTCATTGAAATTTATTTTTACGTCTTTATTTTCCTGCAATAAATGTCAGAACTATTAAGAAACAATATGTTTCTCGTTTGAGAGTCGTGTCTTTGATTCGTGTTTTTAGTTTATACAAATATATTCTATTTCAAGGCTCTACCGTTTGATAAAATACACTTATATTGAAATTAAATATGTGAACTCGAAAAACATGCCGATTAATAGAATTATAAAAATAAATATTAATTGTTAGCTTTTTTCAATACAATTTTTTTTTTTGCCAAAATGCTGTCGATATTATCTCCAGTATCTTTGAATTCGTTATTATATTGACATTAGTATTTATTTTTAATAAATAAATGTCTTTATTAAATACTACTTGGTACATGCTTCAATTAGAATAATGATAGTACTAAATTTATTCTATCATCAGTCATCAATAAATGATTGTAATAAAGTTGAATCATTATCATAGCTACAAATATTAAAATTTTCTTAAATTTAATAATAACCAGAACACATCAATCACATTTGCGATCTCGTTTATCGGTTACTTATTAAAATATGCCGTGACATATTCTTGAAATCTAAGAAGTTTTATTATATGGAAACATACCAGGTTAGCTAATCGCAGAAATAAAATGATCTCAGGTTTTAAAATTCCAGCCGGAATATTGTGAACAAATGATAATTCTAAATATTCCGTAAAAGATACAATGCATGTAATTTATTTAATAATATATCGTGAGTAAGACAACGTTTGTTGCATAACAAAATAAAAATGAACAAAGACAATTTTACTAGTAAAAAGTTTCTAGATGGAATATTTTAAAATACACCATATCTTTATAACTAGAAAAGATAACGTTGTATGTTTCATTGATTTAATTATTACGAATAACAACTATTAATCAAATCGTTTATATTGATCAAATACAGTTTTTAATCAACCAAGATTTAAGAGTATGCAAACTATTTTTCAATTAAGTATAACTTGTGACGCGAGAAAATTAAACTGTCATTAGTACATTTATGATAAATTCGCAATGTCTACAATTTTGGTGCCCGACCTGAAATAGTTATTTTAATATTATTTTTAAAATATAGTAAAAAAGCTATTTTTGAGGCCCCTAAGACTTGGAACCCCCAAGCTCTCGCCTTATTCGTTTATATGGTAATCCGCCACTGGTAATATAGCATCAAACTAATAAGAAACGGACAAACATAAGACGGCCATACAACATGAATATATATAGTTAAGCTTAATGTAAGACAAACGATAAAAGGAGATGAGTATTGATTTTGTTTGTGGAGAGTTTTTATTAAATACTATTTAATTCAATTTTGGTGCTTTTTGTAAATATAATACATGCATTTAGTTTCAAAGATATTTAAGATTTCGGCTGAAGGTGCTTGGTGGAATTTCAATATTAAATTTGAATCGTTCAAATTATGTACATTCACACAGATTTTGTCACTAACGACCCGGGCTTCGCCTTTCGGCATCTTCAGGCGTTCAAGTGCGCGGATGAACTTGAACTGACGCTTCGTAAATGAATGTTTCGTGTTTATATAATAAATAAATGTATCACCAAGCTTAAAGCCATTGCTGGTAAAAAGCCTATACCCTATATAAATATAATCATAAAACTTTTTCCGACAAAAAAATAAATATAATTCTTAAAACCACTCACTACTCAAATCTGTGGGCATTCCCATGGGCTTATCCTTTTAATGATATTAAGTTGATAATTCGAAGGATCATGACAACTATTTGTCGGAAAATTAAGCAAACTCAGTAACTTTTGTTATTCGTGGAAAACATAAACTTTTTTACATCGTAATAACATGATTAAAAAATAAAAGAGTCACTCCGAATAGAACTGTATTGATAAAATTAATATGTGAAATTACGGCATGTGTATTAAGTTTTAAGTCCCGTGATTTCGAGACAAAAAAGGTGAAGTCCTGGTATTGCAATCTTTATGTATTAATCTACTCTCTTATTAAATATAACACATGCATGTAGAGATATGTGATTATAAAAATGGTACCCACAAGATGATAAAAAATCAGTCGCCAGATACATAAGAATGGAAAAATTCTGCGAGACGTAGATGTTCACACTTGAGTAATTGTGAAATCAGGAAAATAAATATTGTCAATAATTCTAAGTAAATTTGTTCGACATTGACCTGTGTTTGCATTTGAATGAGCAATATTTTATTTAAACCTCAACATCCTGCACGAAAGTGCTTCGAGAGTTTGTGGGTTTTTTCAAGGATATTATTTGATTTTGATTATAATAATCTAAATGAAGCATCACGTAATTTATTTAATTTTCGTTGATAGTGTGATATTAAAAATCTATTTTCACTTATTAATTCATTGAATGGCATACTTAACCTTCGAGTTCCTATGGGATGCATTCTCATTGCAAAATTCTTTTAATTTAAACCATTCGCTAAATACCAAAAATATTTAGCTTATATTTATTGTAATCTACAATGAAACAGTGGTGGATCCAGAAATTGTCCCAAGAGGGGGCCATTCAATTTGAAAATAAATATGAAATATAAATAATACATTAAAAAATAGATGATTTAAAATACATATATCTATATAAAAATAGTCGATATATAATTAAGTATGTATTCTTTAAGATTTCGACTGAAGGTGCTTGGTGGAATTTCAATATTAAATTTGAATCGTTCAAACTATGTACATGCTATGTACATGTAAACTATGCCAGCAATGGCTTTGGACTCAGTGATGCATTTATTTCTTATATAAACACGAAACTTTCATTTACTAAACGTCAGTTCAAATTCATCCGTGCACTTGAATGCCTGAAGATGCCGAAAGGCGAAACCCGGGTCGTTAGTGACAAAATCTGTGAGAATGTACATAGTTTAAACGATTCAAATTTAAGTATGTATTCTATAGAAAATAGTAAACTAAGCAATTAAAGAATCCATTTCACAATCAAGTTTTAATAAATGATAATAATGGAAAATAAATTTTCCTGAGGGGGATTTTCCCCTGGATCCGCCAATGTACCTCAATCAATGCAATGCAAATATTAGGCAAATTTGTCTAGGGCCACTTTGTACCCCATTGCTCCTCGATCATATTTTAGACGTTTTGGTACTCATGTGTTAAGAAAATCATCAATCAAGAAAACTTAACACTAAGTGAAATATTCAAGAAAACGAAATACTTATTTATATTATATATGAATATAATGCTTGCAATGAGTATTGAAAGTAAACACTATAAAAGTGATGAAGTGAAATATAAAGTTGCATACGAAATCAAGTAGGTGAATTAATGAACAAGATCTAGGAAATCAGAAAATGAAAAAAAAAACTATTTTTTGTATAGTGAATGTTTCATATCGTATTCAAACATCATGGCCATTTCGCAAACCTGTAAGCAATTAAGCCGGTCATCTTGCTTAAAAAAAATTGTCCGTGTTTGCTGAAGAAAAAAGTTGAATTCATTTTTAATTTTATCGACGAATTCTAGTCATTTAAGGACAACGAGTTATCAGAGATGTTGAAGTAACAATTACTATATATTATTATATTATATGAAACATTTTTTTAAACAACGGATTTTTGCTTAATTTAATTTATTTAATCATCATTTAATCCAGGCAGGTCTGAGTATTATTTCTGGTAAAGTCAATGTCAAATTCAGATTTTAAATAATAAATTTGAGATCTATGACATGGGTGCGTGTGTGATATCAATTTATCGCGAGTTGATCTCGAGTGACTTACAATAAACTCTCATTTAGCTTTTATCGTATGATCGTATGACTTTAAAATATTTGACGCATTGGCATTAGCTGTAATGCCAAGTATATCTTTTAAACAATAAAAAAATAAATATATGTCTTTTCAGGTGCTCAATTCCAAGATGGAATTTCTTACATTCTGAAATTGTCACGGAAACTTATGATGAATTTAATGAATATACGAAATAATTTAAAATTCTTTATTTAAAAATTAAGCTAATTTTGAGCTCCATACAACCTGTACACTTAAATGCGTACACTTGATATGTATTTTGAAATGAATTTCTTGTCTGAAAAATATGAATTAATGCTGACTTGTTTATTCGTTTCAAGGTGCACGTTTTGAAATAATTTTATTAATGATCGTTTTGCAACGTGGCATTATATTTTAAGTCAGATATCTTACCGATACACGCATAGCTCGTATTAATTTTATGTTTTTCTTTTCATTTTTAAATAATTGAAGGTCTTTTTTAATTACGAAAGTTATTCCGGTTATTCCGCGATGTAACCGAAGTACAAAACGTAGGTACGATTTTTCATTTATTTTATTAATCGTGTGCCCAATATCTCTTTTTCGAAGGGAGTAAGTAAGCTAGCTTATCGTCAGGCCCGCGCCTAGCAAGCGTGCGGCGCACGCGGACAGCCAATTTTAGGCGCGGCCAAAGCAAATGAGAAAAGTTTTTTTGTGAAATAACGTAATTACTCGGTGCGAATTTTGTAAAATTAATGTTGCTTATTTTATCAATTTTTATCACAAAGAAGAGTCAGATATATGTGCATTGTAACAATTTCCGGCGTTTTTTTACATAAAATCAACCTTTTATTTTAAAATGACGAATATATTGGATAGTAAAGAAAAGATATTCCAGATCATTGCGAGATCATTGAACATGACTAGTTGTATACTAATTAAATTGCCTGTAATTCGATTTGTTACCCCCCCCCCCGGTTAAATAGCGGAGCTCATGGTTATCTAAAAATGGATTGGCTGTTATTATTATTGCTATGTATTCATTTGATATTACTTGTGCATTCTGAATTTTATTGGAACACAATAAATTATTATTATATAAATCTTCTTATAAACGTTTTTAACAATAAAAGCTTCGTGCTTATCATTCTTGTTCTTCACGCAGCGGCATAGCTACCTTATAGCAGAGTCATGCAATGCATGAGAGCCCAGTGAAAAGGGAGGCCTAAATTTTTACATGCTCAATATAAAAAATAGTTTACAAATGAAAAAACTCATGACATGTACATTTGTATATAGATAGAGTATTATTTTTTCACTGCACAAACGTACTATTATGTTACATAATTGATATATAAATCATCTTTGACCCACTCACGTACACGATGGAATCAGAGGCGTAGTCACCCCATATCAGAGCCGGGCGAAAAAGGGGGCCCAAATTTCTAACTACGCAACTTTCTTCCCGATTTGTGGATTCAATTCGTACGGGGAAATTTTAATCATCAAATACACACCTGAACCTGTTCTCACTACAATCGAATACCACTCAAACAAGATCTCGTTGTTCATAACATTAATTAAACAAAGTAAAATTCAATAATTAGACATCATGTTGAAAAAAGCTTAATTATACAAGTCTCAAAGCTTCTTCTTATCCACTTCAAATCTTATTTCATAATCACAATGTTACAATAGAATAATGGATGTATTGCAGAGTCACCGAAGTGGAGTTCCGTTGTGAATATACATGTAAAATTAAGTCACAACTGACCCAATATAAAAAAATCAGACTTGGGAAACTATACAAATAAATGAATATAGGAAAACTTTGGTAGACGGCAGCAAGCGTTGCACGTTGCAAGGTTTGTGTTGCAAGAAAAAAGATGTGCAATCACACTAAATATTTAAATTTAATACTTTATAATGTATAATGAGTTTGTAAGAAAAATTTCTTAAATTTAAAAGTGGCCGAAAAGATTAAATAAAAAATAACATATTTAATGCGTGTTGTGCGTGTACCAAAAAAAAACTATGGGCTGCGGAATAGGAGTAAATTTGTGGACATTCATTTTTTTATTTGATACCCTTGTTATTCTACAGATTGTGCTACAAATTTCGTCTGAAGTTTGCAAATATTTTTTAAATAGGTTGTGCAAGTGTCACAATTTGTAACACAATCAGTGGAATAACAAAGTAAAAAAAATAATTTGCAGTATCCTACAATCTGGTAAACACGTACGCAGTTCAATAGAATGGAAATAGCTATTAACATTTTATATTTCTACTTTATTATGACAGAGTTAAGTGCCGACTTACTTATTAATTCAATGTTGTAGTTAATCAATTAAAACACTATTAATATTAGTGTAAAGATTAATAGAAAATACTAAATTTAATGGATTTATTTTATACCGTAAAACAAATGTCTTAAATAATTTTTTAAAGTAATTTTTGGTGGAATCATTTGTGATCGTTGACAAAACAAGGATGAAATTGAAGAAAAGACTGATTTTAATGAAACCTTGTACAAGAGCTGATGATAATGATTTTAGCATGGTAGTATTTAAGGGTGAGCTTAGTGGTCTAGTATAGGTATAGTGACACCTTTAATGAAGACAGATTATCGAGTGACTTACATCCCAGATGAGTTAAACATTTATTTGTACATATTTTTATATTGACATACAATTTATCTGTAAAAATGAACGGGAAGCCAGTGGTGTGCATCAATAGTGACCTCCACCAAAACGCGTTATTTATTTTTGAATTTTTTTTTAAACGTTTAAAAAATCAAATACTGTGATATGAACATTAACTTTTTATTTTAAAATTATATTTATATACGTTACTTAACCAGTTCTCTGCCAGCGACGTGTCAACACACCAAACAATTTCGTTCTCGTAGGGCCGGTCATACAAAATGTGCGTGTTTACACGCAGTACTTGAGACGCGCTTTAAAGACCACAAGAAACGTATTCAATAATTTTAAAATATCATGCATATAGTGACATCTCTTGTTATCATAGTGTGATACTTAAACTTAAAAGATATTTTTTTGTAATCTATAATACAACGGCTTAAAAGAAAGCTTTATTGTTGTGTTCAAATTTTTTGCTAGCAAGGCTATAATCCGTTTTTGAAACGTTTTTCGATAAATGATGGCGGGAATGACCCATCGTGTATTTATATGCTAAGTGTTTGTGATGCGCTATTATTATATGTCAAAAAAATATATATTTATTAGGTTTTATTTTTTTAAAGAAAATCACGGCCCTCCGTGCACGGCCATATTAATCCCGCAGGGAGATCACGTTAATAATTTGTCTTAACTAAATTCTTCACCCTTAAACATTGTGTGATGGATAAAAATATGTGTATACTATTCAAACATACTACATATTATATTATAATATGCATTATTTTACATTATTAGAGCTATCTTTCGATGTTGGTGGATATACATGTTAGATTTTAACGTTTTTACAATTGGGCATTGAGGAAAAACCCAACATTAATATTGCTAAGGTTGAGAAATTTTAATTTACTGATTGATGTTAATGCGTAAATAGTCTTCAGTGAAACTTAAAATGTGTACAACAGAACATTTTATATAATTTATTTGTCTGAAGATACTTTTCAAGCAATGAAATAATATTAAACATTATTTTGGCCGTGGTTATTGACTTTGAATTTAATTTTTTTTTTTTTTTTTTTAATCCATATCCGCTCCCTATACGGAGCATATGGTCACCACGAAGCTCCTCCACAATTCTCTGTCTCCAGCCAGTCTCCTCGCCTCCTCCCAGGTCATCCCAGCGTCCCGTAACTCCGCCGAGTACATCCTGTGGATAGTCATCAGTGGCCTTCCACGACGCCGGGATCCATCCGGCCGGAAGAAGAGACAGGCAGGGTTCAGGCTCTCTTCAGGCATCCTCAACACGTGTCCAAGCCAGGTCCACCGCCGTTTCTTTATTTTTGACGTGATAAGAGGCTGGTTAGTCCGTTCTCTTATCTCCGTGTTCCTGACAAAGTCAGACCATTTCACCCCTAGCATTCGTCGCAGGCATCTGTTTTCGAAGCACAGTATACGGTTACTCTGCGCTTTCGTAAGGTGCCATGATTCGCAACCGTAAAGCAGCACTGTTAAGATACATGCGTTGAATAGGAGGCACTTGGTTCTGACCGAGTACAACCGTGAGTCCCAGACTTTCCGCATTGAGTTAAAGGTTGCTCCAGCTATCCCTAATCGGATCGCGAGCTCTTTACACGGATTGCCATCTCCCGTGATGTGTACCCCCAGGTACCTGAAACCGTCGACTCTTTCGATGTTTTGACCGGCGCTCGTCAAAGGGTAGTGTGGGTCCGGACAGGCACTGTTGCAGAGTACATTGGTTTTACTCGCATTGATTTTAAGACCGATGCGATATGAGTTTCTCTGCAGTCTATCCATTGTCTCTTGAATACCCTCGACAGATTTATCAAATATAACAGCGTCGTCTGCATACTCGAGGTCGCATAGCTTTAGATTGGGGGTAACGGTCACACCTCGGTCAGGTGGAATTGACTTCCTCAGAATGAAGTCGAAGATTATAATGAAAAGGAACGGAGCTAAGACGCAGCCCTGTCTGACCCCGGTTGAGACTCCAAACCATTCAGTGGTTATATCACCGATTCTTATGCAGCATTCGCTCCCCTCGTGCAAGCATTTGATGATGGCAACAATCTTGGTTGGGATTCCGTACAATTTTAATATGTTCCATAGAGAAGACCGGTGCGGACTATCAAAGGCCTTCTCGTAGTCTACAAAGCAACATGCCAGCGAACTGTTGAATTCGTTGCTTTGCTGAAGAAGGCACCTAAGATTGTGTATTTGGTCCGCGCAGGATCGGCCAGGTAAGAACCCGGCCTGGTTTTCCCTGAGGATACTCATAATTGGAATCCTTATTCTCGCCAATACTATCTGCGCCAGGACCTTGCCAGGTACGCTGAGCAGCGTTATGCCACGGTAGTTGTCACAGCACAGTGGATCACCTTTTTTGTGAATTGTGACTACCTCGCCATTAACCCAGTCCCTCGGACAGCGCTCTTGCGCCCACACCATACTAAGAAGTTGGTGCAGGGGGTGCAGAAGCGCCTCCAGGCCGTACTTTAGGAACTCTGGATGTATACCATCCATGCCCGGCGCCTTCCCGTTTTTTAAGCGCTGCACAGCCGAGGAGATCTCAGCATGTGTCGGCGCATAGTCTGGAATGTTCGACGCTCGAGGAATTTCCGTAATTGTGGCTTCATTGGGTATATCAAAGGGGTCCGAAGGAGGGGGGCGGTTAAGCACCCCGCAGAAATGATCTCTCCAGATCTTTTTGACACGCTCTACGTTCGACTCTATCGTTCCGCTGGGACTACGGATAGGCCCCGCGGTTGGCAGCCGTCTGCCGCAAATTTCACGTGTTATTTTGAAAAGTCTTCTTGTGTCATTCCTACGTGACGCCACTTCTGCTGCTTTGATCTGCTTGTCCAGGAATCGGCGTTTATCGAGTCGCACAGACTTTTTAACTATCTTATCCTGGAGTTGATAGTTAGTCCGACGTTCCTCGACTCGATTTGAGTTCGTCTCACTGTCCCTCAGTGCTTTACGCCAGGCTCTCTCTTCAATATTCTTCCACGTGTTGTCAGACATCCACTTTGGCTGGGTACTTTTTCTGACTCCAAGCACCTCATGCGCGGCTGACGCGACTGCATTCTTTATGCTGGACCATTCTAATTCGATGGGGTCGCGGTGTGGACTTTGCCGGTCATTAGCACAGTCGACGATGTTCTTTCTCACAGCGACATCAAAGTCTAGCCGAATTCTAGGAGATTGTAGCCTCTCGATGTCGGTTCTTTTTCGTGTTGGGTGCCTTACTGGGCGTCTGAGTCTGAGACGGACTTTACCGACCAGCAGTTCATGATCGCTGTATATATCGGCACCCCTGTAGGTACGGACGTCGAGAAGTTCCCTTCGGTGAGAGGTGCTGTAGAGAAAGTGGTCAATTTGTGCTTTTGTGCAACCGTCAGGAGAGGTCCACGTATATTTGTGGATGTCTCTGTGGGGGAATATTGTGCCGCCAACGGTGAGCTCATTCATAGTGGCAAGCTCGATGAGTCTCTCACCGTTGTCATTGGCTACACCGAGGCCATGCCTTCCCATCACTGTGGGGCCAAGCAATGGATCAACTCCCACTCTCGCATTGAGATCTCCCATTACGATTACGCGGTCTCTGTGAGGGATTGTGGTGATTGCCGCATGGAGAGAGTTATAAAAATTTTCTTTTGCCTGTGTGTCGGCATCCTCGGTGGGGGCATAGCACTGGAGGACAGTTACCGATAATTACCGATAATTGCTCAAATTATATTAAACTATTTTTTACCTGATTGCAGCTTTGAAAATTTGAATCTGAAATGCTGTATAGGTGTTACCTACTCTATTATATTAATAAAAAACATGTCGGATCCGTAGCGTAGAGGTCAAAGTCATTGGCTTCTATGACGTATCTCACAGGCTCTAGTCCCAGTACGATCAGAACTTTTTCAATCTACATATGTATCGATTCCTATTTGAAGGCATGGGCGTTTGAGATGTCTAAAAATTCCCTTCCTACCACTTCTAGTCCTAAAATTAACAAGGCGTAGCGAGAACTTTTAGTTTACCACTAGTTTTGTCCTATCCCTTTCCCTACTCTCATCGAATTAAGAGAGGATTAGCAACTGAGTAACAATAAATTCTCGCAGAAAAACTTCTGTTGTTATACCTTTATAAGTGGGTATATAATCCACATTGGGAGTAAACATGGATTTTAAAAAAATATATGTAGCTTAACAGGTGCACAACATATCTGCGTAGACATAATTTACATTATTATTTTAGATTTTCCTTTACGAAATATAAGATCAATAAAAAGTGACTTCAGTGAAAACTAATATCATAGAAAAGTATAAGTGACTTTTTTATTTTGCGTATAGGCTATAAAGGCTTTGGAAACTACTAAGAACTAGGGTTTCAAAATACGTAATATGAAATTTCAATTTTTAAGCACTGATTATATCTAACAATTTCCGAAATTTAATACAAAAACATAAGCGTAGCTGATGGTAACACGTCATCACACTCCATCTCAATAGTAAAAAAATCGTTGGATTATAATTAGTTCTGGTTTTTACATTAATAAAAATATGTGTATTTATGGCTTTCTTATAAGTATACCAAAGTTTCAAATAAGCGATTGAAATGGTATAGTTAAATAAATATTAATCAGTAACATTGTAAGCGTAAATTTAAAAAAATATATTGTCAATGAAGTCAAAACAAATTGTTAATACATTTTTTCATAATCAATAAATAAGTAACGATGTATGATGTATGGCTTATTATTTTCAGTGTACTTACAATTAAAGTCGATCTCTTTGTAAACATGAACCTTAAAAAGATTTTCTAAACAATGGAACTTACTTTGAATTCTTCGAACAACGATTTGTTATACTTCCAGGAGTTTTCACACTGCTGTGTGAACTTGATGTTAAGGCCTTTGCAATTAACACTGTCTTACAATAATAGTTTTCACAATAACCACCTATGTTTGTAATTAAGTAATTGTATACTTTTAGTATATAATGTAATATATCCTATAACACAACATTTAATAAATAAACTATAAACCGGTGCACTTATAATTCATTTGCGTTATATTTTAGATTTGCATTTGAAAAAGCATATAATATTTGTTATAAAATTATTTTTACGTCACAATAATGGAGATAATTTTATATTCTATAAATATAAAATTCTTTTCCTACAATATATATTTCATTATTATTATTTGGTATATTGGCAATATCCAGGCTTACCAAATTATGTATATAGTCAGATCATACGATTCCAAAAAATGCTTCTAAATTTACAAAAAAAGACATATAAACAATTTTTTTGTTGTTTCAAAGCGTCTAGTCACTAAATTAAAATATTAATGTAAATTTTAAAAAAGTTTACTAATATATTGCAATATTTTGTTTTGGGCCCTTCAAATAGTTTCTATAGAATGTTCATTTTTAATATACATTTAAGAAATTCAATTAAAAATATTGTATGTCTTGAAGTTAAGTAATACTGTTTATAGATTAATTTAAACATAAACATATTGTTTATAGATAACTAAATCTTGAGGGAAAATTTATGTTTTTTTTTTGTTCAATATTAGTTACACCATGTATAAATAAACTGATTTTAATTTAAAAAAAAACACACACACAAAGAGGTTAAGAAGTCGAACCGTTGGTACACTGATGTATTGAAAACGTTGTTAGTCAAGTCATTATGACTACTTTCCCAACAGCAAAGTTGACTGAACGCGGTGAGGTAAACGCTAGAACTGATGCAAGCTTGATATTTCGTACAATTCTGACGCGAAATACCTGTATGGAAATGCTATGCTCACATGCTTACATTTTGATGTTAATTTTAATTGAATAATGATTTTTTAACGTTATTGAATGAAATTTTCTATTTGATTCTTATACTCAGAAATAATCTTAAACTTAAAATTTTAACGGAAATAACAGCAAGAGTTTGGGAATAACCACATACATAAGTTAATAGCATTGACGATAAATTCAGTAGATCGTGTTTAAAAATGTGGGGAAAATGCACAAAAAATAATTTAACTGATCAGAATCTTTCAGCTGTATAGAACCAATACATTACGCTGCATTGACGGATGTGCGACACGATAAATCAAATAAAATAGAATTTATTAAAAATAAAATTAAAATTAAAATTCACGGGATAAGGGCAAGAAATAAAAAAATATATATGAACTTTTATACTTAGCTTGTTGAGCTTGGAAAATATTAACATAGTTTTGCGAAAGCGCACAAATCCTCGAGCCGGCCCTGATTGTATGCATCGTTGGCTGGTGGTATTATGAATAAGATTACAGTTTATTCGACTTATTGGAGTTTATTTAAAATATTTTTCACTAATTTGTTAGGTTTATTTATATATATCACAATTGCCGTGGAATCGGAGTAGTGTGTTTTTCTGGAGACGGAAAAACCAGAGAAAAATATAGATTGGTAAACTCTACTAGAATGATCTGATGGATAAATGTTAAGTTAAACGGAAATATGTTATATGAAAAAAATAGTTCGGAGTTAGTTTTTTTATTTAAAGCCGGAGTCTTCTTTTATTACCTGACAGCCCTGTTAATTTTCCTTAAATAAAAAAAAATGATTTAACATACATCAATTGGTATTTTTTTTATTACAGTGTGGTAGCACAACTATTGTAAGCGCACGGTAGTGACCGTAGCTATTAGAGTAAAATTATACTAGCATTATATTACACATTCTGCATCTATTAGACACAATACAAAATACAAACCTTGACCAAACTGAGATACAATGCCCATTCGTATACTCATCTGTCACCCTATTTCAAATATGGATACAAATACAATTATCATCATCATTAGCCGTTTTTAATACGTGCAAACAAGAACAGACATACACATTTCAATTGGAAGAAAATTCCATTAAATTTAATATGAATTTAGGAAATATCACACAAATTAGCCGTTAGAATTTAGTTTTAATATTTTTAGTAGCGGTAGTTGGGTTGTAATGCAGAGGTCAACGTTGATGGCTTCCGTAAGGGATCTCACGGGTTCGAATCTGACTACGAACCATTGGCGGATCCAAGGGGGAGGCCGTGGGGGACATGGCCCCCTCCTGAGGAGAATTTATTTTCCATTTTTCTATTTTATTAAAACTTTATTATGAAATGGGCTCTTTAATCGTTTAGTTTGCTATGTTTTATAGAATACATACTTAATTATGTATTGACTATTTTTATATACATACAATAGATATGTATATTATTTTTAAATAATTTATTTTTTAATGTATTATTTATGTATCATGTTTTTTTTTTAAATTAACTTTTCCGGTTCTAAGCTCAAGAAATGCGACCCCAACACCAAAATTTTCTTAAATATCTATTTTAATATGGGTGATACAATGTTTATAATTAAGGTATTCTTATATCATAGTTTTTTGGACCTTTTGTAGTTTATATAAATACGCGATAACGCGATAACGCTATAAGGCGATAACGATCGTTCGTAAGATAGCTGCGCTACACTCGTCAGTTGTAAATTCATATGTGTGCTGGGATGACGTCTTTTTTACGCGTAACTTAGAATATGATTATTTATTAAAAAAAACACGGATTTTAATAAATAAATGTATGAGGGATGATGCAGAGAGATATTTTAAAGCCCTTCGACTATTTTTTTTTTGAAATTCATAAGAATAAGGCCAATAATGAGGAAACCACTGGGGTCACAAAATACCCCATCGGCAGAGAAGTATTTTTCTAGTCTCCGAGCCGCGACAGTTAAATGGCCTCCTCCTGGGACAATTTCAGGATCCGCCAATGCTACGAACAGCATTTTTTTAATCGATGTCTGTCGAATGCATGGATTTATGTGATGTCTTAAAATTCCCTCCCGCACTTCCAATTCTAAAAATAACAGAACGTAGCGATAGCGATTAGCTTACCACTAATCCTGTCCTAGCTCTAACCTTTATATCGCTAGTTTCTTCGAAAAAAGATAGGTTGAGAAACTGAGTCATAAGCAGTTTTCCTAGAAAAAACTTATGTTTATATACCTCCATTAGTAGGTTATATGAGCCACATTAAAAGCGGATATAAATTTAAAAAAGTGAAAAAATCTGAAAAAAAACTATAAAAAAATTGAGTGCACATAGATTGTTTTGAAAAATAAATTATTTCGAGTAATCATTAAATATTTTTAATTCTCTTTTTTCGATAAAATAATTTGTTGCCAGCGTCCGATGAAACTGAAATTTATTATTTCCCACAAATACTGTCAAATAATAACATTATATACAATACACGTTTATCACAAGGTCGTCTTCTTCTCCTCGGCAATATGTCCCGGGTGCTAGGTTCGGCCTTCTTCGCAATTGCGGTCCATTAATTGCGGTCTCCAGCCGCCAGTTTTCCACTGTCCGTAAGTATCTTAGACATGGTATCACCAAGATTATCTTTGTGGTATTTCTCGTTTTAAATTCTAGAATATCCAAGTTGTCATGGCTATTTTCGAGCTACGTCGATCGCAGTTTTACTCAAAGAGCGATTCTTGATAATATTTAAAAATAATTTTAATTGACTACTTAATCAGTATTCGTAAGGGCTTTTCTATTTTTTTTCGCGCTTTCAAAGTCTCAAGATAACATACAATTTTTGCAGGAGATATAACGACTGAGTTTTTAATCCCAGGTCCTTGGTCGAGTGGTCATCGTCGTTGGCTTCGATTACAAACCTCATGGGTTCTTACGGACGTTTTAATCGATTTATGGATTTCTGTTCAAAGACATGATGTCTAAAATTCCCTCCCACTACCTATCCTACCCAAATGGGACAACAAACAGTTGTCGTAGATACACGTCTTTTAAGATAAACTCCATTAGGTGTCAATATACACCATATTAGAAGTGGACATAGCTAAAAAAAATAAAAAATAAATATGTAGGAAACCATACACTTGAATCTATTGTGTAGTTGCACAGAATGTATACAACATTTAAAGATCCGAGTATAGTTATTGCATTAATATAAATGTAGTAAACAATTAACGTCCATCCAACAAACGAAGTCGTACACATATCAAAAAACAAAAATAAGTCCTCGAAAAGCAAGAGTCGGCAAAAAATCGTAAAATTTAATCACAGGATCGCTAAGGTGGAGAATTTTGTAGAGAAAGTCCAAACAGGAGTAGGTTTGTACTTATAGTTTGTACACATATTCATTTAAACAACATTCAGCTACGTTGTAAACAAAATAATTCATTCTCAATGTTAAAAAATTCAATCTTTATGTTATATCATTATCGTCACAGTGGCCATGACATCACAAGAAAAGTTTTATGAAGAAAAAAATGGCAATCGATGAAATTTATGTTAGCCTGAAAAATTTTGTTCCGGATTTGGCCGGTGGACAAATTATAATAGTTTTTTTTTTTGTGAATCTCTTTTTTCGTATGGACTTCATAACACCGGAATATCACTGGACTTTTTAACTTAATCAGTTCAAAAATTATCATTTCTTCACGTTATATCGAGCATTCCTTTTTTTGCGTTTCACACATATGTTATCTAAGTTTTGGATCTTTATTATTATGTTGAAATTTATTTAGAGCGATTTTGAAATCAGACAATGAAGTTAAATGAAATTGTATTTTTCCTATTTTAGTTGACTGCGTATTCTAAAAATTCGCATAAATAATATATAAAATACTTTTCTCATCCTTCATCAACATATTAATCATGTATTAATTTGACATTCGTCTGCGAATTAGACTTAGTTAGGTCAGACAAAGTTTAAAATGATTAATGGACAACACACAAGACACAACAGTATATTTTTCATATTACTATTCAACTTTTATTTAAGCAAAGAAGTGATTGAAAACAATAGCGGATTACCCAATTAGCGCACAAGGCGCGTGATTGGGGCCTCAAATCTTAGGTTCCTCAAAACAGCATATACTCTATATAACACAGATATCATTTTTAATTCAGTTTTAGTAATTCGAAAAACAGGGCCTTCAAATTCGGTAGCGCCTGGGGTCTCTCAAGATCTCAATCCGTCACTTATTGAACATGATATTTAGTCCTACTCGGCATTGTAATCCAAAGACAAAAGTTTCTGTAATGTTTCCTTCCCACTGACGTGAGAATCAGGCTATTGTTTATTTATACTAATGTACACAATTTCTAAGCAACTGAACAATATTTTTGATTAAAAATGAGAAATGAAACAGTAATAATTATTATCATCAGTTTGTATTGAAAGTGCGTGATACAATTCAACACGTGTCTTATATTTTTTTCTGCTCAATAAATAATTTATTATACACAACGACGATTAAAAAACTAATGGCTTCATGGCTTATTTAGTCAATAATAAATTAAATCCACTTTTAGACACTATTTAATACGAGATATTCAGTATTTATATGAACTTATAATAAAAAGCCAGTATTTTTATTATTGATCTGTAATTGAATAATCGGTATTTATTTAAAAATAAATAAATGTTAACAACCAAATATAAAAATATTAAATTACGGCTATTGATCAAATTTGAATAACTTCTCACCTCTTTATGCTTAAACGGACCAAACATTATATTTTGACTGACCATTTGATACCAATACATCATAATGCATTTATCCCCGTTCTGAACTGACAAAGTCGATCTATAAAATCATATAAATGATTCATAATGAAATTTACTATTATTCAAACTGTATCAGTTGGAAAAATACAAAAATCAAAGAAAACATTTATAATATCCATGTTTAAAATACATAAAACTGTAAATTATAAATTATTTTTTAGGCTTTACATTTACGATTAGATTCAACCAAAATGTATTGGTAAATAGTTATTATATTATTCAAAATGTGTATGGACAGCTTAATTTAATGTGTCAGACACATATTTAATATAACTTGGTATTTACGATTTAACGTCTCGTGCCACAATGAAAACAATGAAGTAAGTTGGCATTCACTGGAGTTAGCATGAATACGCCTCTTCAAATGTCATAATATGTTTTTTTTTATAACATTCAAAGTTTTTTTATTGAATTGCGTCACTCAAAATTTTAATACAGAACGTCATGATGATTGTTGGATTTTTTTCTATTGGAGCAAATGCCTTAGCAAAATCAGGTGCGATAGTAAATAATTGAAATTGTATTAGTATGTATAATACATGGACTCTTTTTTGTCTGTTAACATTTTTTATAGTTAGAGCGATTAAGAGGAGGAAATAAATCGATATTCGTCGCAATTGTGTTAAAAAAGTCGACAGAAACGCATAAATGCCATAGGATAAAATTGTAAATGTTCACAGTCGTATACAGTCACAGACAGAAACGCATAAATGCCATAGGATAAAATTGTAAATGTTCACACTTCACAGTCGTATACAGTCACAATATAATGTTATGCCCTAAGGGGGTTTATAATATAACATGATAACTTCTGACGCAGGTGGATACAATTTTGATAAATTTCTTGTCCATGCCGAATATTTGTAATAATGCTATCATGTGTTGATGAAACATAGTACAATAAATTAAGACGGATTCAAAAATGTGACGTAATTAAGAAACAGGTAGAAAGATTTTGCGATAAAATTTTCAATGGAAGACAGAGGTGATGTCAAAAAATACTTAAAATAAATATTGACGTCTTACGAGGTGCAATATTGAAAAATAAAACTGAAAATTTACCATAAAACAAGTTCCGATCTAATGTGTATTTTTTTTCAAATGAAATACAGTTTTTATATGCGCACGTATACTTTATTTTATTTTGGTAATAATTAAATAATTTAAGCTGTCGCTAACCAAATATTATAATCAACATAATTTTTGTTGATTTAAAAAGTAATTGTACCCATTTGCTTATGGTGTTTCTTCTGCGAAAATCTGTCAATAAACAAAAAAACGATCTATTAGTGCTTAAATATTCAACAGTGGGCTTCCAATACGTTAACAAGAGACTCGCTTAGTCTCAAAGATATTCGCGGTGATCGGGGAATGAGTGGATTCGCTTATCTCTCTTATGTTATATAATTATTCGCAGTAATTGTTTAATGTATCGAATGTTACTATTTATACTTACGACGAAGAAATAGGTAATATTCTTTCAGTTCCAATTCCAAACGTCATATATAATTAAACCGTGTTGTAGATAATATGTCTATGTATGTCAGAAACAACAAATTTACATCACTGTGTTTTTAATTTAACTACAATTCATATTATTTATTCATGCGGTATAATTATAACGTATGAATTTGAGAATATTTTTTTCTGAATTTAACTAGCTGCTCGCACGAGCCACTAATGTTCAAAATATACCTAATTAAATATCATAGTGAAAAAAAAATGTATCTTGTAGTAAATTATGAAATGTAGTATTGAACAATATATTACAGGAAAAATGATAATTCTTGAATAAATTGAAATCAATAATACAAACAACAATTTATTAATCCCTATCAATATTAACCAAATATTTCTAAACATGGCGAGAGGGGAGAATGAATGACACTCGTATTTAATTCATCCTTTTGCCATCCAACAAAATTGTGTAGCATAGTAGATAAATAAGCATCACCGTCGGCGTCAAAAAAATCGTCGAATAAAAAGTCAACGGGATATAATTATACCTGCTGCTTACCTGAGATGTCCTACAATGCCAAAGTACAAAAACTTTTTTCAAAATACATTCTGTGATATCATATATTGTATTTTTTAGTTGGGGTTGGCTCGGTTGGTTGTCCGTGTGCCAAGCACAATAACATTTGCACAAAAGGTAAGATAGAGCTGCATTGATTATACAAAATAATATATATATTTTTTTGTTTTCCGATATGTTATTAATAAGAGTATTTCTAATTTTATTTTATGATTTTTTAGTACTTATGGACATTATTTGTTGCATGTATGTACATGTATTACGTCATTTTTTCAGATTACCTGCCGGCAGTGGAAAATAAGGTCAAACAATTATCAGATACATTTACGAAACATAATTTTTAATACGTCAAATGCGTCAGAGAGATTTTCTTAAAATAATTACCAATTGAAATGTAATATTCTTTTAGCAACTAGCGCCTTAAAATCTGGCGAAATGTCCGTGCGTGGCCATTTGCAAAACTTATATAATAACTATGCCCGTGGCAGTCGTTCATGACTTGCAAAGTTATCAGAAATTCACTCGAAATTCATTTGTGATGCAATACCCAGAACAACAATTTCTTTTCGTATTATCGTTACAGCAGATGATATATCGATGTTAAAAGCGATCGAGAGAATTTCACTTGTATGCAGGGGTGGGTGAAAGTAGGGCATACAACTCGGTTTATTTTGGGCGGTTAACCGGGTTTTATTGAAAAATCTCTTTCTGCCTTGAATATATTGAGATTTAATTTAACTATTCATATGTATAGTATTAGCTTTATATTATAATATTAATGTGATATAAAAACATTTTTAAATTGTCTAATTTCTGTTCCATAATAATAACAAGTATGTAGTCGAAAGCATGGACAACGATTCTTTCAGTCAAATATCTACAATTTGAAAGAATTCTTATAATATAAATGAGAATAATACAAGTGTTGTAATATATCACATATTGAACCAAATACACATCTACGTTCATTATATTATATATTTAATCAAATGAAAAAAATAGACACATAAACTTGTACCGTTAAAAAGTAATTTAAATATTAGTTAACTAAAATTTATTGTCTACGTTTTTACACGTATTGTTTTGATTTTTACTATTAGGATTATTATTATTATAATTTATAATTGTATTATTTATAATTTTACAGAGTAATAAAATATTTTATACTCTATCCGGATTTATTGCGAAATTGTTATTATTCTGAGAAAGTAGTGCTTAAACTAAAAGCGATGGAAATTTGTTTTAGGTATGCATTTTTTGCAGCATTGTAATGCTATGTATAGAAGAAAAAGATTTAAAAATACAAACCCATGTTTTATTAAATCCGTCATAAAAATCAAGTAACAAAAAAATTCAACTGTAAAACGTGTTTTTATTTGAGACAATTGGTGTCATAAACAATATATTAGACATCAGTTTCTCATAAAAAATATAGGCCCGTAATATAATAATAAATAAGCTCAAAGATTGGTATCTGCATACGAAGTGTTATAAAATTAAATACATAAGATGCACTACCTTTTTTAATCAATTGATAAAAAAATTTGCCGCCATTATGTTTTTGAAACAAACAATCGTAAGGAAATTTATGTATATTTTTTGCGCACAGTAAAAACTGAGATTTTCACAAAATTATTAAAACATTTAAAATAGGTTACATAATAATGTATATTAATATAAAAGACTACATATTTATTCAATAAAAAATGTTTTTAACTTGAGTAACATTTTACTTAATCATGACGCATTTTCAACTGATTTTTTGATTAATAAATGTGAAATTAGTACAAGACAGTGATTGATTTTTTGAAAATAACATTTATAAGCACAGAGATTTAAAAGCTAAATAAAAGGAAAATCATTATTTAATGATAGCTAATTGAAAAGATTTTTCAAACGAATATTTTTCTTTAAATATATAGAAGCTATAAATTAACATAAATGAGGGGAAAAAATAAAAAAATATTAAGATTATCAATCTCAAATTATTTTTAAATTTTCAACATATTGTTTTTTTTATTCTTATATTTCTTATTTAAACATCGTATTATATCGTTTATATAATATGATGTTTCCCTCTTCTTATCATTCATAAAATAAATTTAAAGTTTTTAATGTATTTTCTGTGTGACGGTGTATGTTAATCTTTATGAATCTGTGGTCAAGTGGAATAAATTATTAGTATTGAAAAGAATTTACAAATTACATTGCAAATTATGACATTGACTCAAATTGAATGATGAAATTATGACATTGACTCAGATTGACTCAAATTAAAATGTGAAATTTAAATAACTTTATTGTTTCGGAAAAAATGGAAAAGTATAAATCAGCTACTAGAAGGGGGGGGGGGGTCAAGACTCAAGACCAATAAACATAAGGAGCACCCCTGGCGCTAACTTTACGGTACCCGTATATGTAATTATAAAATGTTAGTAAAAAAAAAACGAAAACCGCGAAAAGCTCTGAGGTTAAGCGAGCTTCTTGTTAAAATATTGGCAGCTCACTGCTGCTTTTATGGCCTTATACAATATTATATTAATCGGTATCCATTGATATAACCTTGCATTGGTGTTCACATCCCGAGTGATCTCAAATAACTGACTTACAGCCAAGTCACCAAATCTTAATTCTCACATCTCCATTTTGTATTTTCTCTTTAAAGGATATATTACGCAAAATCGTAGTCCACAGGCAGATATAATTACAGAAGTCTTTGTAAATATTATATATAGAAGCATACTCCTACGATGTTTCAATCGTTGTACTCGCTTTAGCAATAAAACAACGATGGGCAAAATAGAATACATATTTCGTAAAATATGGGCTTGACTTAACACAACTCTTGTTCTTGATATTTTGCTTGTGCTTGTCCGTGACTTTATAAATTTAAAGTAAAGTTTATTTATACATTGATCAGTAAAAGAAGTGAAGGTGAATGTGGTACGGAAGGTCGTATGGTTTGACCCTTCAAATAAATCGTTACGAAATTTTAATGCAGCAAAAATAATTTTAATTTATAAATTTTAATGTACATGTCTACAAAAATAGCCGTAAACAGCTGAAATGTATCAGAACTAATGTTGTTTGTATCTATAATATTTTAACTTTGAGCGAATTAAAAATACTAAAATTTATAATTTATAATAGAATATACGATTATATTTTACATAAAAATCTCACAATAAATCCACAGGTCACGCAAGAAAATAACAACTTTTGATTGAAAAGATATAACACGAGGGCCGACGTTACCAGTCATTATTAGTAAATGAATTTATTACACACATGAACGTTCATTATGATCAGTAAATTATCTAATACTAGCTGACCCGACGAACTTCGTACCGCCTCAGAATCAATAAATGTTGTAATAAAAATAATAAAACATTTTTAGTACTTTTCCCACTAAATAAAATTTATTTGATCAGGACCGGTTTCATCGCGAGCATTATCAACTGAGTTATTATCATCTGAGCATTATCATCAGTTGATAATGCTCGCGATGAGCGAAACCGGTCCTGATCAAATAAATTTTATGTGGAAAAAGTACTAAAAATGTTTTATTTTAATGCCATTCCACCAAGTATTGACAGTGAACACCTTAAAAGTGAATAAATGTTCAGTTAACTTGATAACTTGAAGCATGATGACTACCGAGTCAACCTTCAGTTGTAAATTGCGCGGTGGCAAGCCAGGCAGATCCAATAAGTTTAAAAATTAAGTTGGATAGTTGGTTGCTTCGTCTTCGTTTGTTACACGGTCGATAGATTTGAAGGAATGCAGTGGACCAACGAATTGATTTTGAATTGTGAAGTTTAAATGATCCACATCTTTGTTCTTTGCCGCAAGAATTGCTCGTTCATTCAACCAATTGTGATTTTTGTGATTAGATGTTCGGGAACATTTTGTCGAATGAAGTGAAATTGCAAAAATTCGGCGGTAACAAAATCAATCCATTCGATTCGTCGACAGGAACACGCCCGTTACCGATAGTCAGCAATTGCTTGGAGAAATCTTCGGCAGATAGATCGTTTAGCAATGCAACTCGCATGTTTGTCGTCAGCTGAAGTTTCTTTACATAGCGCCAGAGTCGTGATTTGAGGTAAGCGTTTATTTCATCGGCAGCGGTCAATCTTGGAATGACTGGTAGTGTTTGGCGGAAATCGCCAGATAGTAGAATCATTGCGCCTATAAAACATCTTGAGTCATTGCACAGATATTTCATAGTTTGATTGAGTGCTTCCAATGCGCATTTGTGCGCCATTGTCCATTCATCCCAGGTGATGATTTTACTTGCTACCAAAACTTTGGTCATTGCTGAGTGTTTTGCAATCTTGCATGTCAGTTTTTCAGTCGTTTAAAGCAGTGCTCCGCAAGCGGTGTGCCGCGAGGCGATGCTGGGTGTGCTGCGGCGCGAATCTTTAATAAACGGAAAAAAACAAATAGTTCGGCCGATACTACAAAATATTTTTGATGACACTATCATAGAGAAGCAGAAATAATTATTTTTTGGTAGAAAGACTATTTTATATGTACAGTCTGCGCAAGAATGTTTCTCGCACCTTGCGAAAGTTCAGTTTTATATTTTAAAATATCGTTTAAGAGTACAGATGAATTATTTCTTTATAAATATCATTACAAATTTGTCTAAGCATGTACCCACATCTTAAATATAAGTGTTTTTATCGTTTTTAACATTTGGAACAGCTAATAATGAGCTTATGATAACCAGGGTAGTAGAATTAACAATTCGTTGTATTCATTAAATGTTTTTCAGTTTAAATTTACAATTATTTTTTTACCAATTATTAATTTTTCATTATTATTTATTAAAAATTCTATAAAATGTAAAACCATTTATATTTGAGATGTGGATACATGCTTTGACATATTTGTAATGACATTTATAAAGATATAATTCATTTGTTCTCTTTAAAGACATTTTAAAATACAAAACTGAATTTTCGCAAGGTGCACGAAACATTCTTGCGCAGACTTACATATACAGAATACCCAAATCGATAAAATGTTTGTTAGTATAACTTTAACCGCTAAATGTTAGAAACATTTTAATAGCCGAAGCTGAAAATTCAACTGAAGTGGGAAACTTACGGACTTTTCTCTACTTTGGTGCAGCCTTTTGACTGATTCTTTTTTAGTAAATAAATCTGAATAATCTGAAACTTTTCTTTTAATATAATCTCCATAAAGAGTACATGCGCTCTACATTAGTAGTGGACATGGTAATAAAATATCCATATGGTTCTTTTGTGGTATGTATCATATATAAACACAAACTAATGTAATTTCTGTTTATTATGCATATTTTTACTTGTGATGTGCCGCGAAATTTTGAAGAACACGTTGGTGTGCCGTGGAAGATAAAAGGTTGAGGAGCACTGGTTTAAAGATTTAACGGCAATTTCAACACTGAATGAGCCGTTCGTCATCCTTCTATCAACGTGGCCGCCAGAAGAAGAAACTGCTACAGCAATTTCGGATCTTGCACGAACAGTCACTATAATCAATGACATGAGGAATATCTTCCCAGCTCCACAGGGCGCATCGAGGAAAAATAAGCCACCATTTCCATCATCAATTACCTTCATTAACGTATCGTAAATTTCCTTCTGTTGAGGGTTCAACAGTGGTACATTCGTTCGAACTGATTGGTTCAATGCATCTCGATCATATTCACGTTCACGTTCTGATTCTCGATTGAAAGCGTCGTTCATTCCACGATCTGGCGTTGGCATTCCTAACTTGACTAACAAACTGCCGCACATAAGGAAACACATGTTTTCGATCAAAAGCAAAGCCTGGTTATGTATCTCTTCATTCATCTCGAGATCGGGATTCCCCAAACTGACACGAAATCGATGTAAAATGTATTCGGACATGTCATCCTTGTACTTGTTCCACAGTTCACGGGGATTCGATGGGAAGCATGTCAAAATAATGATAGAAAATAATGTGCGTATCTGACTTGGAGATTCAGAAACAATTTCTTCAGCGATTGTCATGTCCCAATGAGTATCATTTTCAAGCAAATTGAGCTGTTGACATGCAAGTAGAAGCATTCGTCATTTTTCGGATGAACTGTGTACATGCGACCAAGAGCATCAGTAGTCATTCGGATGAGCAGGAACCACATCGCCTTGCTTTCGACGTTAAAATTTCTTCGATGTAGCTTTCCAAGTGTAATAACGTGGCATCTCAAAGTAGAGCAACATTCGTGCAAACAGCGTAATATTTTTCTCAAAAAAATTATCATACCTAATTATAAACATAACCTTATTTCAATATTATCCGATTTTCTTTCGTTTTCATTTCATATCATCGATTTTTTTATTCTGATCCATACTCTTAATTTAAAATCATTTAAAAGTCAATCGTACGCAAAAGAAGCAGAAACAAATGAATATAGGAAAAATTGCCACCTAGCGGATGAAATCTGCATAGACATTTTTATTATTTCAAGCTGTTAGCCATTTGAAAACTGTATGAGAATATTAATTTTCTTCATAATTTATTTTCCGTGATATTTTTCCGATGTTTTAATGCTTATTCTGCTATTCTAGGCGGATACGAATTTGATAAATCAAAGATCATTAAAATCAGCCAAGTTATACGTGGTGTAACAAACCCCACTTTGTTTTATATATATAGATATACAATTTCGTTAATTAAACATTGAAAAAACCTGAATTCTTATTGAAATTAAAATTTCGTATGTTGAATTACATACGAATCTTAGGGTTAAATGAGTACATATTTTGTTCACATTTACTTTAACCTTGTGAAATTTTATATACATACATATGTGTAAATAATTTGAATTGAATACATTGTCTCATCACTTATTTTTTTATTATTTTATCTCTTTTAACATTTGTAAAAAAAGTAGTCGAAAAACCAAAAATAAAAAATTACTGGCTGTAGAAGCCAGAAATAAAATATTTCTCATTGGGATATTACTACATCATACATTTGAAAATATTAATATGTATACGTATTTTTCAGTTAGTTTATATGTATTAGGCGTCTAAAAACAAAAACTAACCCATTAACGCCCAAAAGAAAACCACGTGCGAAAACTATTTTTTGATGTTATTTATTAAGAGTTTATGAGTTTGTATTTTACAAACACTAGAAAAAAAATCAAAAATCAATTTTCTTCGGAAATAATCGATACAAAGGTTTTCTTGAGCCTTGTATAGTTATTTTGTCTCGTAAAAACGTGATGGGTTGCCATTGTAGTCTTTGTAAGAACTGAATTATTACACTTTTCGCGCACTTCATCAAAACAAAACGAAAAGACTAGCGCAGTTTTGACGGCTAAACGCCCATTGTACTCGCTTGAGTACAGTGCAATAAAATGCAACATAACACACGGTAGATGAAAAATGTATAATGAGGAACAATTAAAAATGTATTTTTATTTATACTAAGAAATAATTCAAATATCTAACCTAAATCCTCTTGTTTTAAACCAATATTTCGATGATAAGCTATTGACATTTATCTACGCATTTTTGCAAAATTGTATTTTTTTATAGTTTACTACTATCATATAGTTTCATAGTAAATTTTTAATTTTGAAATAAACAAATAAATAATTCACCATATCACGCTTGGAATAGGAATACTCAAGCGAGTACGGTGGGCGGTAATGGGCTAATATGTTCAATATTTTCAATGTAAGTAGTGAACGACGCATTTTGTTTATGTTTTATCGGTAATTTGTTATCTTCATCGACATGTATTTCCAATTAAGAACAATACGTATATTTGTATGGAATAAATGAGAGAATAAAGATGTTATTGTGAAATAAAATTGGAAATTTCGGCATTGGATTTATCGGTTTTCGAGTGTGATCTCTGTGACATGCCATTTTTTTTTGAATGATTTCATCGGATTTGGCTAGTTATATTACATTATGTACAGTACAATTAGTACGTATGTGAACATGTGACAAAATGTGGACTATGGCTTTTTCCTTCGAGTCTTTTGTATTTGGTTTTTAAAAAAATGTTTTCAAAAATCAGAATTGAATCATTGATTACATGTAGATTATAAATATATTCAAAAATTAAAATAAAATAATGAGTTCTAGGATAAGTTTCAATTAAAGGTAACAAAATCTTGGTGAATCAATTAATGTCTTCAAATCTTTCTAAGGTGCAAAACATATTGTATTCGTATCAAAACACTTTAATATCTTCGTTATAAAGCATCCAGTCTGAAGTAATTTTTTTAATTCGTTGAATAGAAACTTGAGAATAAAAAAATGGGACATTTTTTCATTGAATAGTTATATCCAAATATTGTAAAAGGAAACTTGTTAAAAAATATTTTTACCAACTGAGCGTTGTCATAGAAACGTTTGTTGGTAAGAAAAAGCACTTGTTTCTCATCAATTAATATTCTTTTTCTGAAACTTTTTCAAATGAATCATTGTTACAATATGTAAAACAGAAGCGATTTTATCTTGTGAGATAGCGTTTGTGGTAAATATGGAACGTGAGTTTTTAAACGATTACACGTGTTATTGAAAATTGCACTAAGCCTTTGACACTCGTATATTATTATTGATATACAGTCAATTAAACATAACTAACAATTTAAACTACTTGTTTACTTCTTTATTTACAAATGTATATTTTTACCACAGACGATAATATTTATTCATATATCAAAACAAGTTGGACATTAATTTGAGGTAGCCAACGTGCCAAAATTACTTCGCTATAAGCATAGACAATAATATAAAATTCAATACTTCAATTGATTTCCGAAATCAAACAAAATTATTCTTAATTCGAAAATTAAACAAGTTGAATTCGAAACATTTTTTGTACGTCTTTGTACGTCATTTCGTAAGATAAAAATAATTTCATTGATGTGTCGAAATTCATTTTTATTTTGTAAGATATTAAAAAGTATTACTGAAAAATGGGTCTCCTACAAATTTTATTAAAAATAGATTCATTCAGTGCTTCAACTGAAACCAATTGAAGTTTTTCCAATAGTTTTGGAAGAAAACAAAAACAAACTCGTATTTATATATTTTTTTATTTAGTGAGTAGTAATACAATGTATCAAATTTATTTATTATAATTTTGATATATTATGTAATGTTTGAATATTTTAAATATCTAATTTAAATGGTGTGTTTATTAGTTGTCAAGAGAAAAGGGAAAAAATGGCTTTACAACAGCTGACGCCAGTGAGCCATGACTCAAATAAAATAAAGACAGGTAAGTAGTGTGTATCTACATGAAAAAAAAGGAAATTATTGAAATAAATACTTTTTACGGTTTGTAACAGATCCATAATATTTTTCGATATATTTTCTTGGGAAGAATTTTGTGTAATATTCAATGAAGTTTCCCATCTCCTTGCCGTTATAAAAGAAATATGTTTTAGCTTAAAATACAAATGAAAATACTAGTATATGCATATAAAACACACTGCTTAGTTTGGTATTTTAATAATTATTATACCTGATAAAAGTTAGGATACTATTATATAGTTAATTATGTTTTGATTGCTTAATTTTTTGCAAACGTAATAAGAAACATTCAATTATTTATGCAAAACAAAGAATACATATTATAATTCTACTACAATTTAAATAGCTACAATTTAAGATAATTGAGATCTTAAGCATTACACAACATCTCCAGTGGTAATTAACTCAATGGGTAATTATCTGTCATAAGAGTCGATGAGTTAAAGAAAACTCACTACGCCGTCCTGAATGACTTTTCGTCATTAAAGTTTTTGTAACTGAATTATTGTCGAGCGAAGATTAAGAGTTGAAAGTCAGAAGGTAATGCGTCAAGGTGAAAATGCTGATGATGTACTGAACTATTCCTTGACAAATGAATAGATAATTACTGCTTATACTTTAACCTCGAATATTTATTTTTATTTATAGATTTAAACATATTGTATGTTTTATTACGTGCACATAATTCTATGATTGTTGACATTTTGGCCTTACAGAAAAGCAGTGGTGGTTCATTGTGGTAGAGAAAAAATAATTTACTGAGAGAATACGTGGTCACAGTTTACGGAGCTATCGCCCAATACGATTGTACAAGAAACAGATACTGGAAACGTACTGTAAATAACTATTAATATTATACGTCAGGTTGCAGTTCCACGGGTTAACATTCGCTCGACATAAGGGGATATAATAGGGTGCCTTAAATTTTCTTCTTTAAAAAAAATTTCAACAGCATTTCTTAGAGCAGCTAGAAATTTGCTCTCAGGCATGCAGCCTGCAATGAATAATTCTCGTCACAAATTGGTGATTCTAGAATCGTCATCTTTTCAAGTTTTGTGTACATTGCCATAATAATCTTAAGTTATAACCAGCAGTGGGCTGCCAATACATTTACAAGGGGCTCACTTCATCTCGAAGCAATTATTAGTGTTCTGAGGAAGGAGTGAATTTTCTTTTCGCTCCCATGCAATTATATACAATACTCAAATAAGCAATCTATTGTTACTTATTACACTTACAATATGTAAAAATATGCAATTTACCGTAAATTTGTCAATGTAAATAGCTAAAAATGTACTATTGTGTGTACTGAAGCTATCATAGATAATATATGAATTAGAAATTGCAGTTATATACTAATTTGATCTGAGTATATTGTTTTCTTTTAAGTAAACAAGGGGTTTGCCGGACATATTAAAATTTAATAAGGGGCTCGCGCTAGCCCTTTCGAGGAGGACCCCTCCAGGATTTTCCTGGAGGGGTCCAGCCCACTCTTGGTTATAACTCATCACTTAGATGCGCTACTGAATTTGAAAAATGGTTATTTTTCCTGTTAAATTCGAGAGTATTGTTTTTTGTGACTTTTTACTTTTTTAAGTTGTTGTTTTTTTTGCGTTAAGTTGCCGGGTTTTTGCGAAGCAGGTATTAAAACTACAAAGATAAATCGTTTTTACAGTGTCATAACAGATCATTGAAATTATTATTGATTATTTTGATGATGTATTGACTTTTTATTTGTCAGATCATTTCAAAGGTTAATGTCGAAGCAACGCTACTAAAAAAATACTTGAAAACACGAATGGATAAGTGAATTTATACTCGTACGTCACAAAAAGCCATTTTCATTCGAAATAAGTGTTTCAATGAGAAGAAATATTTTAAAGATACTGTATATCGATCTGTGTTATTTATATATCAACAATAACACTTAGCGGAGACAAAAATAAATTAAATATAATTAATATTGCAATCAATGATATTGAAATATATTTATATTAAAAAGTTAATAATGATTATAATGAGTAATTTTAGAAATTATAAAAATCTTTACCTAACCACTTGCATTTTGTCAATGGAAATGGACCATAACACTGATGGAGACAGAGGTAAATCGTATATTTAACACTTAGAAGTTGATGATTTCATCGCACCATGAGGGTAAGTTGGTATGGTCAGTGGCCATTAGGGATTCCAAATATTCGTTTAAAACACTGTCTTTTTTTCAAACGAGTCAAGCTTTAAGTCCTAGGACACGTTACCGTCATAGTTCTTTGAGTATCTTTCATCGCTGATGTAATTGGTTGTGTGTATTAATTTTCCATCGTTGCCGACGGAAGAGTGAGCAATTCACAGTGAAGCCAGTTCACTGTGAAACCAATACATAAATATTATAAATATACATTACATAAAGAAGTACACACCTGATGATAGTTGTTTTCATGATATAATATAATATGTGAATTTCATCTTTATATTGTTATCCAGACTCGATGTTGTTAAAACTAGCATGCGTCCTTGAGTGTGGATTATGGTGATTTGGTAAACAAAATAGAATATACATGTGATACTTTACGATGCAACATGTATTTTTTATTATCCAGTGGGTTTTCGTTAAAAATATGAACGAGTATCTGAATGTTAAAAATATTTAAGAATATTCTATTGGAACCCTCGATGAAACTGCTTGAATACAAATTATTCCTGAAATGAATTCATCGACTGCTATTTGTAAAGTCTGCAAGTCTTATATTATATACGGAACGAATTTGACTTTGTCTTTTACCACTGCCATATGAATCACATTACATATTTTGTGTCTATGTGAATTTGTCGATTGACTGGTTAAATTCAGAAATATCGACACACGACTTTAATATCCGATTTCGAAAATCGGTGCATTGTTTATTATTTCAATCGCGTCATAATGTGTTGACGTCATTCAAATCGATGTCCACAAATAATAATGTAATTATGATAATATTATGTTACAGTGAATTATTATCTCACATTTCGCAGGTATACCTCGTATACTTAGATACAAATGCTCTTTGAATCTCATTGACATGATGGTCGTTGAAATACTGTCACAAAAAAGGCATTCGTTCTCACCTTGGAATCGTGTCACTGCATTATTTACTTTACACATAAAAATTATATGTTCTTGACTCCCCCGCCTGTCATTAAAAAGAATTATTTCAATGTTAAAATAATAATCTTGAATAATATACGAATATTATATTATTGAGGTCTGTTAAACGTCTATTCCAGTAATTAAATATCAATATTCGAATGAGCTATTTATTAACAAATTATCTGACTACGACATCCACTCCAACTCCGATTAAAAAAAACGATAACAAATTTTATACATCTTTATGCATTTTTAAATGTCTACTAATACATATGTATACTTTTTTGTATTTTAAGTCAACTTTAAAAATCCCAAATTGGTTATCGTTCTTTGAAACACTAACGTCATTTTTAATAATTGTAATTTGAATTGGGATGTTAGAGTGAATAACAAGATGCATTGTGTATCTCTTTGGAGCCAGTATATAAAGCTTAAGAAATGTAAGTTTAATCATAATTGTGAGGATGGCGAAAGCCGAAATACCTATCAACTAATAATACAAAAACTATCAAACTAAATACGTTGCTATTGTTACCGTATTATAATGGGGTCTACCAAATAAATGCAAATGCAATCAATAAATTTAAAGAAAGGAATATGAGTACCCTTTGTTTTTAGGCTTCCACTCTAACTACGACTCCACAGTCTGATTATTTTTTTTTTAAAAACCATGACCATTCATAGTCTCAAAGCGTTTCTATCAAAAAACACTTGTGACAGCTTCGATTATTAATAATTATCAATCGTTTCTAGCCGAGAATTGAAAATGCTGTAGGATAAAAAAAGAAAATATATATTTATTTATAATATGATCACCTTTTACTTCGCTATTTTTAGAATGTCTTGTTTATATTCCCAACGCATTAACAAATATTTTTCAACTTTTTTTCATATGGTTTATATGATATTTCATCCGTTCCTTCATTATTAATGAGTTCGCAGCTCACAGCAAGTGTTTTTTTTGTTATATTTTTCTGAAATACTGTTTATATTTATGTATGATATTATAAACTCAATATTCTCAATTTATTTCTCGAATTGTAAACACATCGCTTCACCGTTGTCTCGGACTGCCTATTGATTGGGTGTCTTAATAGCTTTCCATAAGCTCCTTAGAAATGTCAGCTGTCTTTATATTTTATTCACCTGTCGACGTTTGACATCCAAACTACCAATTACGGCGATCGATAAATGCCTTATCATTGAGTGACCACCTTCATATTCCAAGATTTTTTTTCATACAGATCACACGTGTTATTTCATTATTCATACAAACGTATTTGCAAATTGCATAATCAAATAGTGCACACAGTTAAATGTGTTAATTAATACTTTACAATTAGGTATTTTAATCTAGTGTTTTAGGCCTTGTAAGCAAAAGAAACTATTGACGACTAGCCATCATCGGTGCAATTGGAATGAACTTAATCTTCAGTGTCTTAAAGGGAAACAGTTTCATAATCGTATTTTTAGAACGAAATTGATTTTGAAACCTCATTATGTAGAGACTGACTATAGGATAACCTTTTTTTAATTTCCAATTTATACAATCATGTGATAAATGGTTTTAAAAAAGTCTTACCTTTAATGAAAGTTTACAGTTGACGTATATTTTATACACACTGATTAAAATATTTTCTATTTTCATGAAAATTTCACGGTTAGAAGCAACGCTCCCTCTAATTTTCGGAAGGTTATGTGCGCAAAAGGCATTGGCTGTCCAACTTTGACAAGAAATATAAAAAGAATTGTGCGCCACATAACAGTATTTAGACCTACTAAACGAAAAGGTTGATTTTTTTATAATGACAATAATTAATAACACTATTTAATCTCAATTTATTTATTCTGGTGGTGGTATAGCTGATGTAATTTGTGTGCGCTCTGTTGTAATATATGTGCGCGCGCTCGGCGAGTTGTGTGCGCGCGTACACAGCTTAGAGCAGCCATACTCAACCTGCGGCCCAATCAGCTCTTATGTGCGGCCCAAAATAATTATAGTCGCCAAATATTTTTAGAAGATAGTTAAAAGTTTGACTCGATATCAAAATTAACATTAATTTTTATGTAAACGATTTAATATTTTGGATACATTGGTATTTTTGTGTTCTTTTTACGTATTTTTTATTTGTTGTTCATTGTTATTTTTTACTATGAAAAATACATAAATGTATACATATATATATATTTACGTAACATAACATAGTTTTATTTTGACATCATTATACATACATATGTGTGCAGTATAGTATGTGTTATATTTACAGTTTACTGTAAATATTTTGCGGCCCACGTAGAGAAACAGAAGTCGGAATGCGGCCCGAATGAAAAAAAGGTTGAGTATGGCTGGCTTAGAGGGAACACTGGTTGGAAGGCAGGCTGGGACGATTAGAAAAGGAAAGTAACGACAACAGTTCTGATGACAAATTTAATAGTATGTCTAGGGTTTGGGTCCAAATTTCAAAGATTTACTAAATTTCGCCTCATCCAGAGTCCAGAGCTCTAAAGAGTTTATTATCATCACGGCAGTTTAATATTGAATCACATACTTTTCATAATTTTGTGTATAAATTTAAGAAATTAATATACATAAGTAATGAAACTTATTTAAATACAAGCAGCAGAAAAACAATGTATTCAAACAGTTCAGTATGTATATCAAATATAATTATTAAGTGTTCATTAAACATTCATATTTTTTTGTTGGCTCATATTCTTAAATCATACCATTTGTCAGGTAGATTGAAAAATCTAAACAAATTAATATGTAAATTAATACACAATTTAAAAAATACAATCTTAGTGATATTCTCCTGTGTCAATACTCTCGCCACAATTGCGCGCTTATTATTAATTTTCTGCATTAATCTGAGGTAAACCTTGAGTAACTATATTCTTTTATATGACGAAGACAATAGAGTATGCTCGTGCTCATTTTATATAAATTTTTCAGTGTTTTTACTCGTTCGGCATTGCACATTATTCAACATTCAATCATATCAATATGGGAAGCGGTCAATATATTGCCCATTGAATTGAATACAATGTCGCTTCTATTGAAATATATATATATATCAATGCGATATTTATATAGCAAGTTACTATATACATATGGATGTCGATTGTTCAGTTCATTGGTCAGTTAGCTCCAAATAACCTGATACCTAATGAGAAAAGTAATATTTGGTAATATTGGTCACGATCGGTGGTTTGAGACCTTCCCGTGACTATTTATAGCCTGTTTGGGCATTAATCAAAACATTTCAATCTATTTGTCAACATTCTTGAGAAGAAATAAAAATGACTGTTATAAAATGCATTTTTTATTCTTTTAGTCTTCACCGCTAACCCCTATTAATAAATGTATATATATATTTGATAATTTAATTTCGCATATTCTCCAACGTTGACATTTGACAATGATAAATTATTTCCGAAATGAAACAGTAGGTTTAGTGTTGGTTTGTGATTTTTTAACCTTCTTCACTTTAGAGCGATTACTCAAGAAACCACTTCGCAAAACAGGTGGGTATTGTTGTAAGATTACATTAGAATTTTGAAATATCCTCTACTTTTCAAGCGCTAGCCAAAGGTGAATTAAACAATTAAATCAACTAGATTTAATCTTCAACTGCCAATTTCAAGTGGATATACACTAATATAATTGTATTGGGAATTATGACATACATTGACAACAAATAAGAGGTTAAATTATATTGGATTGCTGTGTGTAGTTTTCAAAGTGACATCAGCGTTTCAAACTTACGTGAATCTACTACGTGTACTTAAGGCAGTATTCTAGAGTAGAAATTTAAAAAAGTCGATTCTTTTTTTTTATATTTTTCTAAAGTTTAGACATTTGAGAGTATATCCACAAAGGGATTTTTAAAAAATTCAATTATTTACTGAGTTACAGCGGTTTTGGTGACGCAGCAACTAAGCTGGTCCGACCGGAACAGATCGAAACTCAAAACTTTAAACGCGTTTTTCTCGAAACCACTTTTTTCAAGCTGACGTACATAATATCTCAAGTTCTACCAAACCGATTTATTTGAAATTTTGTGCGAACCTTCTATAAACATTTTTATAGAGCCCGTAGCAGATTTCAGTCAAAATTTTAATTTTTACTATTTTTAAAAAAAATTGAAACTGTTAAAAAAAACATAAAAATTCCATTTTTTTTCAAACGGCTGCCATTTTCTGAAAAAAAAATCTGAAAAAAAAGAAAATCTTAAATTGTACAATATTCGTTGATCATTATGAAAATAATCACTTAAAACTCTCTTTGTTAATAATTTGGCATTCGAGATTATATAAGAACATTCAATAAGAGAAAAACCGTTGAATATAAATATAGAATGCTTTTCCAAGTATTGACAGTGGACACAGAAATTATATACGTAGCAGTTTACGCATAATATCTTTATTCACATGCATTTAAAAATAACCATAAAATAATGGCTTACTAACGTTATGTAATATAATTCACAATGTAATTTTGCTGTCAAATATCACGAAATATTTTTTTGACGTTCTATAAATAGTATAGTATTAATTGAAGTGAAAAGAGTACAGTTTCTAATTCCAAATAAAACTTATCTAAGAACGTCGCATAAATAACAAACAAACAATCACACCTAATGCACGAAACACATTTAAATGTAATGTCAAAATTTAGACCATACGATTTGACAGATTTGAAATCGAAACAATCGAACATCAAATTTGAATTGTCAAATCAAAACAAAATGGCCGCCGTTCAATCGAAATTCAATTTCGAACGGCGGCCATTTTTTTTTGGAATACTTGGGAGTTTGACTGGTAGAAAACATTGAAATCTACGAATATTTTAGTTTTTCGACACTGTTTGTTAATTTTAATACGCCTATAACCTTCCCGGAAGGGCAAGCTAAATTATTGTCGAAGTTTTATCGCAATCGGACTTGTTGCTTTCGAATCCATAGACGCCAAAGATTCAAAAACATATATACAAAAAATCATTTTTACATATGTATAAGATTTAGCTAGTACAACACTGCTGAAGATTCGTTTAGTACACTCTCAGTACAGGAATCGATTTACATACATCCGATGCGAAGTAAGGACGTACGCGATGAAAGTGAAATCTTCGGAACCGTAGCTTGCAATATTTGTGCGATGTTTACAAAAAGAGATTTCTAAATTAAAATTCGGGCCACGAATGTTTTAAATCAGATGCAGTGGCATTATAATATATGTAGAAACAAATTAGACTTTGTTTATCTATGTATGATCAGTGCCAGCTTGAGGCTATTGGCGCTCCCCTTTTTAACAAATCATCCCATTTTTTTTCGAAATAATAAAAAACAAACAATTCAGGATCCTAATACCGTCATTAGGATCCTGAATTGTTTGTTTTTTATTAGCTTGCAATATTTGTGCGATGTTTACAAAAAGAGATTTCTAAATTAAAATTCGGGTCACGAATGTTTTAAATCAGATGCAGTGGCATTATAATATATGTAGAAACAAATTAGACTTTGTTTATCTATGTATGATCAGTGCCAGCTTGAGGCTATTGGCGCTCCCCTTTTTAACAAATCATCCCATTTTTTTTCGAAATAATAAAAAACAAACAATTCAGGATCCTAATGACGGTATATCAACGGAAGTTTTTCCTCGTGGACTGTTTGTTATTTAGTCTCTCAACCTCTCTTTTTCGAATCATATAGAATACGATACACAACTACAACGAAAAATACAAACATAATAAAATGAAATGTCCTGTTAATTTTTTATTATTAGAGTATATAAAAATAATTTTCATACTCAATTTATGCGCCCCCTAATGGTTTGCGCCCTAGGCGATTGTTTATTTCGCCTGTATAGTGGCGCCGGCCCTGCACGCAGTAAGTATAATAGGTGTAGGTATCCAATGAGTTGCAAAATCGTTGAGTAACTGTCAGTCTAATATTACGATTTCGTTATCTATGCCGTATACGTTCTTCTCTAGACAAAATTGCGGTTGTAATTAGGGCATCCAATCCCAGGATCCTGACCAATTTGCCGATGTCGTAATTCCAGGATCGTCTTAAAACCGATCCCGGGATTGCGGAATTCACTATATTATGTCAAAGAAGACGTGAAATTAGTAGGAAAATAGTTTTTAGATTAAAAACATAAAAGCAATTATACAAACCTTTATTCATAGCTATTAAACAATATGCGTCTAAAATCACCATAATATATAACATGTCAAAAAATCATTACTATCACGGTTTACTCAAAAGTTTGCTAAATGCTTGGAAAGTCCTCAATTCAGAAAATACTTTTATATCATTTAAATTTAGGATGAGTTAATTCTCACTCTGAAATGTAAGGCGGCCGTTCGATTACACAATAATTACTGCATCGTTAAAAATCAGCTGTGTGTGAAAATTTCTTAATAATGTTAACTTAATTATATTCGTTCTGTTGATTATATAAATATTTCAAAAGTATATGGCAACATACAAGGAAGTATTGCTTTACACAGTTTTATGAAGCTACTATTATCAGCTTAAGGCAGTGGTTTCCAACCTTTAAGCTACTGCGCCTCCCTTTGAAGAAAAAATATCTTCGCGCCTCCCCATCGTTTATTTCATATCGACTATGGAAAGGAAAAAGGACGTAATTCACACATATTAAATTTTACAGGAGGCGCTAAAAACGTGTTTTGATGATTTTGTGACATATGCAAATTATGAATTATACACAACCTTGAAGTGCACGGAGACTTCTTAAAAGGTGTTTAATTGACATAACTTAATATTAATCAAAGAAATTGTCTCGGAAAAACCTTTATTTCAGTGTTTTATCTTGGTTTTAATTTTTTACAAGGTCATCTTTTTCAAACACTAAAGCTAAATTTAGATACCCTTTTGGCATTTTCAGCTTCGCTTTCACTTCAGAAGTGTTAGGATGTTATTTATATGATTAATACATTATTGTCTTTTGATAATTATTGTTGAGCTAATTATGGGATAAATAAATTAACTGATTGACTAATTGCCATAGACTAATTAATATCAGCCTTCATGATATTGATTAGTTTATGTTTTGACCTGAATGTGTATATTTGATAGTTCATAGTTTTTAGTAGAATTTCTTTCATGAATAAATCAAATGATTTCTTTTACTTCAACTACATTCTTATTGCAATTAGTTCACTATCTCACCAAATGAATTTCTCCGTTTTGCATTTTTCTCTTTGTGTAAATGATTTTCCATGAACACGTACTTTAAGCCTATATTTGGCACCATTTTAAAAATTAGATCCCTATTCCATAATAGCACATTTTCAAACCAAAATTCAATTACGCTATAAAAGCTTATTTGACGTAAACAGAGATGGCAGCAAAATGTGTGGTAGCTTTGAATCTAAATTACTAGTATAGGGATGGCAAACCTAGGCACGCGTGCCCAAGGTGGTACGTTTGAGAATTTGGATGTCACGCGAACGACTTCGAAGTTCAAAAAATTAAATTTTTAAACTTATAAAATAAAAATTTTGATTTAGTAATCCGTGAATTATTAATTTATTAAGTTTTATTAATTTTCAAATGTTTCCCAAGATAAACGAAAATTTTGTATCAGTAACGACAGATGGTGCTCACAGTATAACTGGAGAGGAAAATGGGTTTATCAATTTATTTACTGAATATATTAGACATTCTGGGCTTTCATTGCATATACACTAGCGAGTTTTACGTTAGTAATTATTACTATCAATCTTTGTATCTTAACCCCTCCCTGCCTGTAGTAGGAAAGGACAAAACTAAGACTTTAATGTTATAATTTATAGCTTTAGAGTTAGAATCAATTTTTAGTTTATTCATAAACCTTGCGATGGTATGTCTGATGATTTTTCTCAAAAAAGCGAAAAACATGTCACATTTTTTAACCCTTTGCCCGCGTCACCAAAATTAGCCAGCATGCCTTGTACGCGGCTGCTTTTTTGCGGATTTTGTTATCGCGTTTTCGACTATAAATATAGGTTGTAATATTTTTTCAATTAATCAAATATGTTAATTTCCACCCAAAGAAACTTTTTCCATAATAAAATACAATATATTTCATGTATTTTCGGTTTAATTCAACAATAATCAATCTTCATACAATTGCGGCGTGATGTCGCCATATTGCAAAATACCGCCACGCGCAACCGAGAACACTGCGCCACCATACCATGCTTATAATATTAAATTCTCGGAACAATTTCAATTTCACCCATACTCGATCGCTTATTTACATTATCCAAAATCTTGCATTGGTGACGTATGTTCATGGCGTGTTCCAGAAATAAATTATTTTAGCCTGTATTGAATCTGTTTTGACTAATGCCATCTATTGAATTTGGTAAAATATATATTTAATAATATTTTCAACCAAGTTATACAATTTTAACACAATAGATAGCTCTTATATAGGGTTTGAAATTTTCATGACATCTATACGTGTCACGCGCGCTGAGGGTATGTTCGCTAGGACATGCATGTCATACGCGGTGAGAAGGTTAACAAAACAAGTAGAATAACAAAGTTACTAAATTTAATTTATGTTATATTACAAAGTAACGGTTTTATATAAATAATGTAGCTTCAGTTTAGTTTCATAGTTCGTTAAATAATGAGATATCAGTGATCAAAGATTAGTGAATTTTAAAGTATATAATTCAATGGAACACAAACTGTGACAGTGAGTCACTTATCAGTTTCTGAAAATGATAATGATAATGTTGTATTGAAACTAACAGATTTACCAACAACATTGAACTAGCAGTAAAAGGACCGAATCAAAACCTTACAATATAAATCCCTATTTTAAGTTGGTATTTTAATTGAAATATTTAACATTTTGTTTTTATCTAAGAAATTAAATATAAAATAATGTATTGTAATAAGTATGTATTGGAAAATTTAGTTAATATTTAATTATGTCATACCAGTTCTTTATTTTAATTAGAATTTTGTGTATTCCATTAGGTATATAAAGGAAGACATTTTTATATTGCAATACTGTTTCAAAATGTGTGTTATTTCAAAAATTATAAATACTCTTATAAAATTATAAATGTCTGGTAATAAACTCCTTCAACAAACAGTTTGGTCGAAACGGGGTTATTTATGAATTAGCTTTCCTTAATTAATGAAAAAGTACTTAAGCACCTTCGACAATATTTCAATCGCCTCCATTTTTTTGTTATTAATTGAATGACGATTAATTTTGACTAGAACCAACAAAAAATACAATAAATACATTCATGGTTACACATTTCCACAACAAGGGACTTTTATATTGTTGGGATACTACATATTTACCCATAAAGCTTATAATTATTTTTTAATAATGATAAAGTCAATACAAAATAAATTTCAGGCAAAAAATGCTTTCGAAGCTTGTGCTCCAATGTTATTTTTAATGCGACATACTGGTGCTATACCTTATAAAATAAAATATGAAAGTGGACACTTTACTGCAGTTTTTATGGTCAGATTTTTTTTTATCGGTCTTCTAATGATTGCATTTTTTATTTTCAGTATAATCAAAATAACTCTTGAAAACGAAACATTAGTAGGTGTATTTGAAGATTCCATATTACTAATGATTGGCGATAAACTACGAATGTATTTTGGATTTGTATGTTCGCTATTATTATATTTTGATGGAGGTTTAAACAATATGCTCCATTCCAAAATTTTTGAATTAATCCTTGAGGCCGATCGCCGACTAACTGATTTAAAGATAACTGTATCGTATACATCAGCTAAATTTAAATGTTTTTTAGCTGTCATAATACAACAAGTTTGCCACGACTTATTTATGTTGATTCATAATTTTGTATTAAGCCATTGGCTAAAGCAATCCCCTGTCGTGATTAGTTTTGCAATGTACGCTCCAGGATTTTACTCCACAATTATATTGATGTTATTTTGTTGTTATGTTGATCTAAATACGACAAAATTAAATAAGCTCAATTGTGAACTAAAACAGATGACAGTCAAAAATCTGTGTGCTGATAACACAAAGAGACACAAGTTTAACAACACTAAAAACAGTTTATGGAATATCTCCATTATGAAATCTGAAATGCTTAAAAACATCACTCTTATTTGGAGAGTTTATGAAAAAATATGTGATTGTACAAAACAAATAAATGATTTGTATTCCAAGAAGCTTCTGATCATTATGGCACTGTCGTTTATTTCATTGGTGCTAAATTTATATTACGCTCTGTCTGTTTCGTCAAAAATGTTGAGAGATGGTAACAGAACACCTAAGCTGTTCACATATTTATTGTTATCCATTCATCAGTGTCTTCTACACATCTTAAATATCTTCCTGACAATTTTCACTATCAACAAGTGCTTAAATAAGGTAAGTGAAATATTATTATTTCTTAATATTAAATTATTACTTAATTTTATTTTTTTGAAATTAAAAAAAAAATGGCATTACAGCTAATGCCAATGCGCCACATATTTTAAAGTTGAAAGATCATATGAGAAAAAGTCGATGAGAATTTGTTTTAAGTCACTCGAGATCAACTCGGGGTAATTTGACGTCACAAATACCTATGTCATGGGTCTCAAATTTAAATTGAAAAATCTAAATTTGACATTGAGCTTACCGGGATGCGAACCCAGACCTGCCTGGTAGGTAGAGAAAGCTCTAACCATCTAGACCAGTCGTGTGGAACCTACAGCCTTTTGACTACTCTTGTGCGGCCTGGCCTTTTGACTGTTCTGACAATTCTACAAATTTTTGTAAATTCCTAAATTCCTGACATTTTGGATTTCAAAATCCTTGGAAGACCAAAAAAAAGGTTCTACAGTGGTAATTTTGAGAAATCCGCAAATTTCTTGGTTTTGCAAATTGGCATGAAATTGTTTCTGGCCAAAGATTCCCTAGTCAATTCCCTGACAATATTTACTGCGGCCTTATGTTGAATCAGATAAATGAATGTGTATTAATTGAATTGGCATTTACTTGGTAGAATTCCATTATGACACGGTGAAAAAATAACAATGTATTTTAGCTCTACAATTTTTTTTTATTCTTGATAGCTATTTCGGCTTGACGCCCTCATCAGAACTATGTCTAAGCGTGCATTTACTTATCTATATATAGTGGCATAGTAAAGGTACATAATACATCTACTCTTTCTTTCTAGCATCCTAATTTATATATATATATATTTATATTTTTTTATACCATGTCCGCTCCCAATGTGGAGGATATGGACTCATAATAGAGTTTACCTCAACAGAAGTGTTTCTACGAGAAATTGCTTGTTACTAAGTTGCTCGACCTTTCTTTTTCCAAAGAGAGTAGGAATAGAAGAATACTCCTAGGACAGTACCAGTGGTTAGCTAGTCGCTCTCCATACCGTTCATAGGATATGATGGGAGGGGGGAATTCAAGACATCACATTCATCCATGCCATCTGAAATTCATAAATCGAACAGAAATTCATAAATCGATTGAAAAATCAATTTATAAAACTGTCCGTACTAGGATTCGAACAGGCAGCATTTATATTGTGATAGTTAATTAAAAAATTTGGCAAATTGATTTTAAGTTTTTCCTGAAGTTAAAGTTAATCTGGTTTTTATTTAGTATTAAAATAAAAACCAGATTAACTTTAAAATGTATGTGGCCTTTAGAGAAAAGAAGGTTCTCCACCCCCGATCTAGACCAATGTTTCTTAACTTTTTTATATCCGCGGACCACCAAAAAATCAAAAAGTGTTTTGCAGACCACCTATATAAGCTTTTATAATTGGATATTAACAATTTTTGAACTGCAGAAAATTATTAGATTATTAATTATGTAATTATAACAGTTTGAGAAATATAATTATTTCATTTTATATTTATGACATTTTACTATAGAATTAATATGTATCATGTTAATTTTTGTTTTAAGGTAAGTAGTGTTAGCAATCAAGTAACTTTTAAAAAATTACAATTCTATTTCCATTTTTTATATATAAAAAAGATCATTCACAATCAATAGAAACATAAGTAGAAAGTAAAAGGTGTATCCATCTTTAACTCAATGGCTGCCTCAGACGAGATATCTCATCAAATTTTTCGTGGCCAACACGCCAGATCCCATAAATAACTAATTAAATTAATAATTAAAAATTATAGCTGGCGTGCTAGGTAAAGACGTACTTTTCTTCTACGGCAGCTAAAAGGTTTATGAATTTTTATATAAAGTGTCAATTAAACATAAGTATTTTCGATTTTGTACACTTCCATAAAAATTCTAAATTATTATTGAATTTCCATCAAGCACCTTCAGTCGAAATTTTAAATTATAAGTACTTTCATTTCTGTAATTGATAAAATTCAACATTCCATGTTATTCTCCAAAGAATTTTTGTACTCTCAATAATGACAAAATTAGTATTATTGAGAGGGCTTTTATCATTATAATAGATGATTAAAAACAATATTGTAATATACATTATGACATAGAACAAACGGTAAAACTTCACTTTTGAAAGGTAGGTTTTTGGCGAGTTTACTTTGACAGGTAGGTAATCAGTTTAATTATTATTTTTTATGTGAGGAAAAACACATTATTTCCATGTTGAGATCTTTAATACTTTTATATCAATTACTTAAAAACAAAAATAATATTCAATAGAATAATAATAGAATTAATGATAAATAATTATAATTTGACTTCAGTGAAATGATTAATATGGTAATAATGGATATTAGTATTTTGGTTGGTGTTTAAATATAACATTACAAAGAAAAAAACAGCCACATCTTGGTGTTTTTCTGATTGTTTCTTGTTAGTATTGCATATGGTTAGAAATATTATCCTAATTTGAATTAATTTAAGAAGTTAATTTTTATTTAACAAGTCGGAACTATGATATCCTCTATATCGAAAAATATTAAAGCAAATAATGTAGTCGACGCATTCACGCCAGTATTATGGCTCGCTCGTTACTGTGGTATATGTCCTTATAAACTGTCAGTAGAAAAGCATACAGTCAAATCAGTTTTCATGTTTCGCTATTTTATAATAGGATTGCTGTTAGTTGTAAGCTATTTCACTTGTCTTGCAAACGTTGTTATTGAGAACGCAGAAGTCACTGAGATATTTGAAGATTCGATACTTTTCGCACTCGGAGATAAATTTAGAATTTATATTGGCAGCGTATGTGTAATAATCCTTTACATCGATGGATGTTTTCAAACTCAGCTTTATCCACAAATTCTTGAGATTCTTATAGAAATTGATTCCATTTTGAATAATCTAAATGTGACGACAGCATACATGAAAATTAAGCTGAGGTATACCTGTGCAATTATAACCCAACAATTCGTTCATGTAATTTACATGGGGCTAGTTTTTTATTTACTAAGTGATATAGTGAAACAATCGCTGATTGCTTTATGCTATGCCATGTTTATACCTGCTTTCACTATTACCCTAATTCTAATGATTTTTGCATCTTACATAAACCTCACATGTATGAAATTGAATATTCTAAACATAGAAATAGAAAAGATATTCAAAGCTGATACAATTGTAATTTTACATATGGTATCTGGAATAAAAAAAGATGCTTGGAAAGATGCCAGTGATACGTTATTGTTGAAAAAGCTTGATACATTAGAAAAGATTTGTTTTATTTGGAAGGCATACGAGAAAATTTGTGACTGCTCTGCCATGATAAACAAACTGTTTTCCAGAAGAATACTGAATATCATGGCATTCTCCTTTTTGACGATTGTCTTTAACCTTTTTAATGCTTTCACAATTCTTTCTTACCTGATGAAAAATAATGTATCTCGCGACAAACTGTATACACCTTTTTTAATGTCCGTCCATCAAAGTTTTCTATATATATTAAACTTGTTCTTGACTATTCATAACTGCAACAATTGCATAAATGCGGTAAGTAACAAATCATTGTTTTTTTATTGATGGGTGTTTGTTAATGTTTCAGTATATATTAAATTATTTTTCCAACCATCTCCATTTCAATATTGAACATATCGTCACCTAAAAACTGTACTGAGTGAGACATCTAAAAAATAAGTGTTTTTGTTTTGCAATAGAGATTTTTTTTTTTTCAGTAAATTTTTTAAAATAAATTAAAAAAAATATTCTATAATATATTACCAGCTGTAAGCAGCCAATACGTTACCAAAAAGCTCTCTTAATCTCAGTTATTCGCGATGTAGAGGTGAATGAGTGGATTTTTTAATTACTCGTAAAAAATAAGCGAAATCATTATTAAACTAACTTAATATGCAAAAATAGAAATATAACTTAAAATGGTTAATTTCGATAGCTGAAAAAAGCAATTACCTACTTCAGACCCCAAGAATGAAGATTTCTAAAACTGTTGTCTATATACATACATTCTCAATAATTTTATTGAAGTAAATAGACGTAATTTAAATATTAAAATATTCCTACAGTACCAAAGCATCGATTGTTTCGCCATTTAATCAAAGGTTTCGGATTACGGTACAAAATGAATGTTTATGAACAATTCCGCAAAACAAACACCATTGATATCTGGTAACATTCATTGATGTAGAGAACAAAGCGAAAAATAAATTTAAAAAATATCGAAATATGAAGCTTTATAATAACAAACAATAAATATTGTCGACAAATGCATTAAAATACAGTACACGTGCGTATAATGCATTGAAGGAATTTAATAATTGGCATCAAGTTACCTTTTCGGCTGCGACTCGCTCTTATCGTAAACTCGCGCGTTATCGCAAAGATAAAGTCTTAATAATAAAATTGGCATCGTTTATTGCATATGCTTGAACTGCCGACTTGAAAACCAACACGTTTCTGTTTTAAAATCAATCCCGAAAGTTTCGGTATTGTGTCTTCTAGTCCCGGGATTGAAATATATCGAAAACTGTACGGGATCCTGGGATCCCAGGATTGGATTCCCTAATCAAGAGTATATTATTGAGTATATATGAACTCAATATTTGGACCAATATGTTAAGCCACGTGATAAATATATAATTAATATTTCAATACCTACATATTTGTTATCATAGGGTTACTTTTTACAATTGTAAAATATTAGTATTCTGATGATTAATAGGAATGGTTATATTCACAATAATGGAAGACCATTTTCAGATAAATAATATCATGTATCAATATATTATCTATGATATTGATCTAATCTCATTGTATGACAAAATAAACATTTACATTTTGGGAATAATGTTTTGAGATTAAATGTGATGTTTGCTGAATACTATTAAAAGAGTAAATATAACAGTGCCTTAATTACTATTAATGTTTCATAAATTTCAGGCAAACGAAACTGCGATGCTTATCAACAAATTGATTGTTCACGAAACTGATGAAAGAGTTGTCAATAAGGTAAAATTTTTTGAGATGAGAATTGAATCATCTTATCATACACGTTTTACAAATCTGTTAATTTCTCACAACCTGCTCCATTCGCTGCCTGATACTTAACACTTTGCACTCTCACTAGATTTACTCAATACCAATAGACTACTCTGGGTCCAGATTTTATTTATATTACCAGCAAATTGAATATGGTTTTGAACAAAAAGTCAAACGTATTTTTGAGACAGTCTGTGAAGCTCCAATGGTGACCATAATATTGCGTATCATATTTGGGATAATTTTCTTCGAAAACATAATTAAATTGCACTTATTTGAGCTAAGATATTCACTAAGCTATCACGGATTGTAAAATAATCAATTTTTGTATTATTTAAGGCGATATTTTGAAAAAAATGGGGTCTTATCGATTTACTTTAGAAATATTTTAGTATGAATGTTTTTACGACCACCGTACTTTGCTTGAGTCCAAGGACAATCATGTGCAGTCTTTGGGGTAATTAATATTACAACGTACCGACATTTGTACCCAATCGTTTTATTACTGGCAGTCCTTCATACAAAATATATTACCTACAGTATGCTATTGTTGGTTAAAATTTTGTTTTTTATTGGTTACTTCCTCAAAGTCAATGTTGGAAACAATGTGAGCTCATCCCAAGAGGTTGACATATATAAAAATATTGATGTTTACACGGTGTTACTGAAAGTTTTTCATATAAATACTGTCGCCAAAAGTTTTACAAAAATACAATGTCCTTTTTCATTGCTTTCTATTCGAACACACTATACACTCCCGCTAATCGCTCTCGCTACGTTTCGTATGATATGATAGGTGATAAGTATGAATTCAAGACATCATATACATTTATGTCTTCAAACAGAAATCCTTAAGTCGAATGTATAAAATTTAAAAGCTGTCAGTACTGGGATTCAAACCAGTGACCTCCGTAGCCGAACCCAACGACATTGACCTATTATCACGCAGCCAGCTCGTTTTAAAATATTACCGTTATTTGTTTACATGGTAATCATTCGTTTTTCTTTCCAAGCAAGAACCATTTGATTATTTTTAGGCATGAAATAGTTTAAATTTGAATCGTTCAAATTATGTACATTCACACAGATTTTGTCACTAACGACTCGGGTTTAGCCTTTCGGCATCTTCAGGCGTTCAAGTGCACGGATGAACTTGAACTGACAAAATCTGTGTGAATGTACACGATTTGAATGATTCAAATTTAATATTGAAATTCCACCAAGCACCTTCAGTCGAAATTTTAAATTATGAAACAGTTTCTCTCGTCTTCAATTAAGGCTTTTTTATCAAGGTTTGTCTAAAAAAAAGATGAAATTCAGCTCCCGGAGTTGAATTAAATAAATTATTAAATAAATGTAAAACAATTCATGATGTACTTAATCATGAATCAGGTCAGAACGTATTAAAATATGTATTGTTAAGGAAGCGAAATGTGAAATAAGCGAATTAATATACCCATAGTCTGACTTTGCTAAAATATATATTATTATTATTAAAATATATACTTTTAAAATTAACGACTGAATTATAGTGTCAAAATATCAAAATAAAAATAAATCATTTTCATTATAACTGTGATTTTGGAAGCTTTCTTAAGTATCATTAACAGAAATTTAAAAATGACCAACATTTTTATTTACTATGTCACCATATAGTGCACTTGTATTAACTAAATGCATCGTTATCACTATATTCTGTAAAAAATTTGTTCAATTGATTCATGGTGGTCAAAAATAAATTTCTTTGACATTGCTTTTTCCTTCACTATATAAAATGATGGTCACAACACTCGATATAACTCTAACGCCCACAAGATGTGGATACAGCCTTTCCAGATAAAACAACTTACTTATTTATACAAAGCAGGTAAAGACTTCAAATATAATTAAAAACAACATTAAAGGCAGTTCTCTACTGTAATTTGCATATTTTAATCCCTTATGTGCACTATTGCAAAATTAAACCCCGGAAATATGTCGGGAAATACCAAAAATAAAGCTCCAAAGAGACCGACTACCAATGACAGTATACTGACTATGAGATCAGACTAGGGGTCGTCCCGATGGCAGTATACTGTCTAAAGGAGCGCAAGACATTAAGTTTCATATTGACTGTTGATTCTGCTGACTAGACTCACTGCTCACTTTTGACTGAAGTAATTAGTATTGCACAGTTTGTTTGTATTAACTCAACGCTTTTGCCAAGTACTTCAAGTGGGTACCTATTTTTTTATTCGTAAAAATCTTCTGTTGTATAAGACACTTCATTTTTAAGTTTAAATTCATTAGTGAAACTGTATGCTGAGAATAATACCATACCTGACACTGCAATCAGAAGAAAATCTGTAACAATTTTGGATCTTTTAAATGAAAAATTATTAACCTGTCACTAAATGAACGGTTCCTATGTGAAATGATCATTAGTTTTATTCAATAGTTTCACATACTAAATTGGATATTAATTATATCATAATGATGAAAATATTTAGTGGAGATCAACGTTCCCTCTAAGCCGAAGGCTTAGATGCGCAGAAATTTCAAAGGCTGCGTGGAGGCTGCGCGGACCGATCAAATATCAATTGAGCAACTGTCTTGTAGTGCGCGCCAACCCGGAATGAGTGCGCGGGGACTTCTCAACTGCTGCGCGGCCGCGCACGCGCGCAGCTTAGAGGGAACGTTGGTGGAGATCATTATTGAAGAATATCAATATGAAAGGAAAATATATTTTAAGCGATCATAACTATAATGTTATAAATATTATTAATCAAACAAAAAGTTAACATGGTAGGTATATATATATATTGACTGTGGAAAAGAAAAAGAACGTAACCCACAGTTTTTTCAAACCATGTCTTTTTCGATAGTCACAATGTATCAAACTTGATACACGTTCTATCAAAAGGATGCAAGCTGCAAATGCCGAATTAGTATCTAAATTTAGCTTTTAAGTTTGAAAAAGATGTCCTTGAAAAAGTTAAAACCAAGAAAAAAGACTAAAATAAAAGTTTTTCCTAGACAATTTCTTTAATCAATATTAGTTTGAGTCAATTAAACACCAGTTTAGAAGAATCCGTGCACTTCAAGGTGGTGTATAATTCATAATTTGCATATGGCTTAAAATCATCGAAACACGTTTTTTGTGCCTCCGGTAAATTTTGATCTGTGTGGGTTACGTCCTTTTTCCTTTCCACAGTCGATATATTATTATTATAAACGACGGCCTGTGTTAACAGCTAGGCCAGTGTGAACTAATTGATTCTAATTACTGCTTAAGTAGACCTAAAAATTCTCAAAAAAAACGTATGGGTTGCGGGATTTATACATAGCGAGACGACCTAAGCATTGGCATCGCAATACAGTATTGGGTAGTACCATAGCAGTCTTATGTTCCAAGCAGTGTTCTAGAAAAAACAGCAAAAAATTGTATGGTGGTTATACGTAGATCAACTCTAAATTCAAATTTATGAGCTTATTTTTCGTTGAATATAACATGTATGTTTGAAAGATTTCTTGTATGGACATTCTGTGATTCTTTGGTGTTATTAATTTACAATTTACGATACATCGGAAGGGTCATATATGAAAATTAAGTAATGACTAGCTGTAAGCCCGTTGACCTCAACAGGGGGATTTTGTTGTATTTTTAAGTAGTCAGAAAAATTACTGGCGTGAAAAATAAATTACAAACCTATTTATTGAATAAGACAGAAATTCTGATAGTAAAAGAAATATATCTCGGGGCATATATCGACAGCCCTGCCCTGCAGTATTTAAATTGTAAATTATTTAATTTTTGGAATAATGTTTAAGTTTGCTAACAATCATTTTTCGTAGTAGCAGAAATAGACCTCGTAAATTACTTAATTTTTGTAATAATGTTCAAGTTTGCTAACAATCATTTTTTGTAAAATATATATTTTATTCAACTAATTTTCAAGTACGCTAACAAATACATTTCGTAGAAGAAGAAAAATTCCCGAGGACATCAGTACGGACATATTTGTGATTATTATTTTATGGACTATTAATATATAGATATCAATCAAAAAATCAAATGCAATTTTTCAATAAAAAATCAGTTGCACATTTTATCCAAGTGTATGAAAAAAAGCAAAATATTATTCTATGATATATTCATATCATAATTCATTCATATCATCAAGAATTAAAGAATTCAAAAAGATTTTCAAGGTCAGATGTGAAAAGATTCATCATTATGATTAAATTGATCAAATCCGCTTCAAAGAATATTAGTCTCACATCGACTCACACGATCAAACGATTCATTTCGATAGCCCTATAATCATAGTTTGCTATAGTCGAATTATTAATTGATTGAATAAATGAAAGATTGAGTAACGAACCAGTGTGCACAAATAAATTTTGAGATTAATTATTAATTGATTAAAATCCCAATAATGACGTTGATTTTTTTAATGAACTATCCAACCTCATATTCTGTATTGAAATATTGTAAAAAAAATAATTTGCCTTCTTTGTTTGCTTTTGTTCTCCGAGATTTTTATTTAAAAACCTTAGAAAATGTGATTTTGTCTTATTTTGAAAAATATGTAATTGAAAAGATATATAATTACAATATAAATATGTATTTCCTAAAATATAACAGAAACAAATGGTTTCATAATGATGTGATATTACTTTGAACATTATGAATCTGGACTGCTCATCTGAAAACAGTACCTATTTCAACTCCATAGCATGGCTTTCACTATAGAGGGCTTTGGTAGTATGCATTCCTTATTCAATATTGCCAAGTAATACATTCAAGGGTGTTTATAAGTCAATGATTTCTGAAATATTTATTATAAAATAAATACACGAATCATTTAAAATGAGTGAATGATACAAATGTTATGTTTGAATATTAATTAATGAAATATGTATATATACCAGAGTGCAGTGCCCATTTGCTCTCATAGAAAAACCGTCCCTGAACGTGGGTGAGGGGTTGTCAAAAAAAAAGAATATTGTTTCATTAATTTTAGTAAGGATAGATTCACTAATTTTGAAGAATTATTTCCCACTAGGGTAAAAATAATGATGATTTTAAGACCACACTTCGGGCATATTCGCTCCATAGCCAATCTAGAAAGACAATTTTTAAAGACCAGAAACACAATAAATTAACGTTTTTAATCAACTATTGAAATGGAATGAGAATGAAAGACAATTAATGCTATACTAGCTGTAAGCCCGTTGCCCAGCAACGGGAGATTTTTGCTGCATTGTGTTTGATTTTATTTTATTTAGTTTAATTTATTTTATTTTAATTCATTTTATTTTATTTTATTTTATTTTATTTTATTTAATTTAATTTTAATTTAATTTATTTCAATTTATTTCAATTTATTTCAATTTATTTTATTTTATTTTATTTTATTTTATTTTATTTTATTTTAATTTAATTTATTTTATTTTATTTTATTTTGTTTTATTTTATTTTATTTTATTTTATTTTATTTTATTTTAATTTATTTCAATTTATTTTATTTTATTTTATTTTATTTTATTTTATTTTATTTAATTTAATTTAATTTAATTTAATTTAATTTTATTTTGTTTTATTTTATTTTATTTTATTTTAATTTATTTTATTTTATTTCATTTTAATTTATTTTATTTTATTTTATTTTATTTTATTTTATTTTATATTATTTTATTTAAAAAAGTGGAGACTGGGAGGTCGAGGACGTCCTTACAGACGGACATTATCGGCTATTAATATATAGACTAGCTGTAAGCCCGTTGCCCAGCAACGTGAGATTTTTGTTGCATAGTATTTAATTTAATGTTATTTTATTTTATGGTATTTAATTTAATTAAATTTTATTTAATTTAATTTTATTTAATTTTATTTTATTCTATGTTATTCTATGTTATTTTCTTTTATTTTATTTTATTTTTAATTTCGTAAATTATTGATTTTTTGGAATAAAGTTTAAGTTTGCTAACAACCATTTTTCGTAGTAGCAGAAATTTCGTAAATTATTGAATTTTTGGAATAATGTTCAAGTTTGCTAACAACCATTTTTCGTAGGAGCAGAAATTTCGTAAATTATGTAATATTTGGAATAATGTTCAAGTTTGCTAACAACCATTTTTCGTAGTAGCATAAATTTCGTAAAATATTTAATTTTTCGAATAATGTTCAAGTTTGCTAACAACCATATTTCGTAGGAGCAGAAATTTCGTGAATTATGTAATATTTGGAATAATGTTCAAGTTTGCTAACAACCATTTTTCGTAGTAGCATAAATTTCGTAAAATATTCAATTTTTGGAATAAAGTTTAAGTTTACTAACAACCATTTTTCATAGTAGCCGAAATTTCGTAAATTATTGAATTTTTGGAATAAAGTTTAAGTTTGCTAACAACCATTTTTCGTAGGAGCAGAAATTTCGTAAATTATTGAATTTTTGGAATAATGTTCAAGTTTGCTAACAACCATTTTTCGTAGTAGCATAAATTTCGTAAATTATTTAATATGTGGAATAATGTTTAAGTTTGCTAACAACCATTTTTCGTAGTAGCATAAATTTCGTAAAATATTCAATTTTTGGAATAAAGTTTAAGTTTGCTAACAACCATTTTTCGTAGTAGCAGAAATTTCGTAAATTATTGAATTTTTGGAATAATGTTCAAGTTTGCTAACAACCATTTTTCGTAGGAGCAGAAATTTCGTAAATTATTGAATTTTTGGAATAATGTTCAAGTTTGCTAACAACCATTTTTCGTTGGAGCAGAAATTTCGTAAATTATTTAATATTTGGAATAATGTCCAAGTTTGCTAACAACCATTTTTAGTAGGAGCAGAAATTTCGTAAATTATTGAATTTTTGGAATAATGTCCAAGTTTGCTAACAACCATTTTTCGTAGTAGCAGAAATTTCGTAAATTATTGAATTTTTGGAATAATGTTCAAGTTTGCTAACAACCATTTTTCGTTGGAGCAGAAATTTCGTAAATTATTTAATATTTGGAATAATGTCCAAGTTTGCTAACAACCATTTTTCGTAGTAGCAGAAATTTCGTAAAATATTTAATTTTTAGAATAATGTTTAAGTTTGCTAACAACCATTTTTCGTAGTAGCATAAATTTCGTAAATTATTTAATATGTGGAATAATGTTTAAGTTTGCTAACAACCATTTTTCGTAGTAGCATAAATTTCGTAAAATATTTAATTTTTGGAATAATGTTAAAGTTTGCTAACAATCATCTTTCGTAGTAGCAGAAATTTTGTAAATTACTTAATTTTTGGAATAATGTTTAAGTTTGCCAACAACCATTTTTCGGATTTTAAATTATTTAACAATTATTTCCAATAAAAATCAAAAGATCAAATCCAATTTTTCAATAAAAAATCAGTTGCACATTTTGTCCAAGTGTATGAAAAAAGCAAAATATTATTCTATGATATATCCATATCATAATTTGAATATTCTTAATGTATTAAAGAATTCTAACAGATTTTCAAGGTCAGACGTGAAAAGATTCATCATTATGATTCAATTGATCAAATCCGCTCCAAAAAATATTAGTCTCACATCGACTCACACGATCAAACGATTCATTTCGATAGCCCTATAATCATAGTTTGCAATAGTCGAATTAAAGTCTTTGATTATTCGAATATTATGATGTATGGTGATACAATACTTTAGCTCTACACCAAGAAATATCAAATTTTCAAACGTGGCGATATCAGAACATTCACGCCCGGTTTAAAATAAGCCGCTCCCATTGGATAGAACAACATTTCAAAAATGTGCTGTTCAGAATAAATCGAAATCATTGGTCTGTACCTTACTGCGGACGTCCTTACAGACGGACCTTATCGGCTATTAATGTTAAGATTTTATTTTATTTTATTTTATTTTAATTTATTTTATTTTATTTTATTTTATTTTATATTATTTTATTTAAAAAAGTGGAGACTGGGAGGTCGAGGACGTCCTTACAGACGGACATTATCGGCTATTAATATATAGATATAATGTTAATTTTATTATGAAATTCATATCATTCTAGCTGCATCAATTTTCTACCTACATGCTGCATTGCAAGCCAACGTTCACTGCCAGTGGTTTTTTTACACTTGATAACACACTTTTGATGAGTGTAAGTATGCAGAATTATTTATCAATGCTCATACCTTGTTTTAAAAGCATTTGATAAATAATTATTTAAGTCTTATTTTGTTTTTTGGCCCCAAGTATGTGCTGTGGGGAGATGTTTTTTTTTCACATTATTTCAACTGGCGCTTATTTTCAAGCAAGGGCTTACATTCCACCAATATTGAAAATCATGCCAGGGCTTATTTTCAGAGGATGTTCTATTTTTCAGAGAGACACAGTATTACTAAAATAAATACAGGATTGATTTGCATTATAAAGATTCTTATGAAGACTGTTCAATCCCCCTTTTATATTCATCGTTACAATAGTAAATGATAAATACATTTTGACTAAGGGAGAAAAATAATGTGAAGGCATACGCCATAATATTTTTTTTTAAATTGTAGAATTAAATACTTTGTTATTTTTTTATCGTATTACTATGGAGTTCTACCAAGTTAATGATGATTCAATCAATGAATTCTTTTGTTTGTTGTTTACTTTAATTTAACAAAATATTGAGACACATAAAATATTTGTTTATCTAAACGGGTGTCATGATTTCAGATGATTGGTGCAGCCAACACGTATTTGATTATTTTGGTACAGTTTTCACTTACACCATTGGATACTCAAAAAGCGGAATTAATGTTTTCTAATTTAACAAAAACCTAAGTCATGAAATAGAGGAAAAACAAAAGAACAAGGATGGAATGATCAGTAATACAACGAAGTAAATAAAAATACTGATTAGAAAACGTATACCAAGTTTATTTATTTTGTATCAGTGGTTTACATTTTAAATTAAATGATTGTTACCCTAAGAAATGTCATTGAATTAATGAATTAAAGATGAAGAATGAAGACTGCTTCTATTTAGACATTCAGGAACATTACCAGAATAAGTCTTTCTGAAATGTCAATTTCCTTAAATCTACAAATGTTTTTTGCAAAAGCAGGTCAAGCATTGAAAGTATATAACATAATTTTAGCCAAAATAATTATCATGTGATGACATCTAATAAATAAAAGTAAATCTTAATAAATCACTATCTTACAATGTTTTCAATTTTAAAAGAACCATCATTTTCAAATAAGCATGTTTTATTGCGACATTCTTCATTAGAAATGGTTCAGATAAGGGAGGGTTTTACTTTACTATATTCTGGTGGTATTTTATTCAAGATCTAGGTTTAAAATCAATAGACCATGCGTACACTAGAAAAACATTTAAAAAGACAACTTAGCTTGCACTAACAAAATAATTGAATAGTTACATAAATGGATGAATCATTTTTTCTTTTGATACAATGTATTTCATGACACAGAATGAAAATTTCAGAGCATCCTTATAATTCACGAGTACCAGCAAATGAAATTTAAAACACTTATTTGAAGACCAACTGAATCAACTTTCTATAGTACACTAACTTAAAAAGATCACTTATAATTAAGTTTCCAAGTTCACACTTAATGGATAAACACAAAAGATGGTGGAGATGTGTGTTTATTTCAAAGTGTTTGTAGTGAAAATTTACAAATTAGAATGTATGTTTCTATGGTTTATTTTCCAGCTGCTGTGGCCAAAGGATTTCTCAAGACTAGAATTACTGAGTCACCTCGCAGGAACATTTTCGAAATGAATCTGTCTTTATTGACGGCTTTACCCTGAAAATACAAAAAGTTATAACAGTGAATGTATGTATGTACGTAGTAGAAAAAAGTGGTATTTCATATTGTAGTAAGTTTAGTCAGTGAATTTTACACAACTACACCATATTATTCACCTTTGTGCCGGACGCAATATATTCCATTTGAGGTGATAGCGAGGGCTTTAAGTCAAACACTATCTACAAACATGTAACATTACAGGAGAGCCAAAAAATGTTTTCTATAATTTTGTAACTTTACAAAAAAGATGTGAATTTAAAACCAAATGTTCATATTTTATAATTTATTGTGCACTGTATGTTTATACTGCTTATGGTGATGCCAAATTTTTTAGCTATTATCAAAAAATCATTAAAAAAGGACAACTTTATACAGTTAATGTTAAACTTCACTGAAAATTTAAGAAGAAACTAGAAAAGATTGACATAATGTTGCTTGACTATCATGTAGCTGAGAACGAAAAGTAAAGTAATCAAACAAAAACTGAACAATATTTTTATAAATAACGTTAATTGGCTTTAAGCCCTCGATAAGTTATACGACACACTGATAGTTTAAATACTGCTGTTTTTTTTCAAGGCCTTCTTAGGTGGAATAAAGATTACTTTTACTCATACAACTCTTAAATTTATTTCAAAATACTATTTTGCACTCATCAAGGGTTGATATATTCATGCTCTGTGATACAAGTGTACAAACCACACGATACGCTTATAGAAATAATGACATCTACAGGGTTTGTGAAATACCCGTGTAGAATTATGTCATATTATATCAACGTGGCAACAATGTTTATGAGAGTCATATGTCTACTGAGGCACTAACATTTAATTGATTGTTTGTATCTTAATGAATTGACAATTACACTGTAAAAAGATAAATTTACGTGACCAGTTATATAAAAGTTTATACGACAACGTTAGTCCAAACGCGATTCAAATAGCTGCAAATTGATACTGCAGAGAATATTTTTAACGTTGAGACTTAAAAGAATCAAAACGTAAACATAAATTTTGTAAATATCAAGGTTTTACTGAACTGGCAGTAAAAAAACATTTCATTTCGTGGTCAATACGTCAGTACGCTACAATATTTCTCAGCGAAAATGGATGGAAATATGGCCGCGCGGCGCCGCCATAATGGAAAACAGAGGCGATGTACTGAAAAATATTTCGTATAATTTATCAGTGTTCTTCGTAATAATGTGTGGTTTTAACGCAATTATCAAGCTCTCAAAAAATAACTTTAAATCGTGGCGTTGTTTTTAGCTTAGTTTGTGAAATTTTTCGCCGTAATAATCCATGACCAGCTATACCTTACAATTACCAAAATCTTTTGTTGCGGACTTGACTTTCATTATAAACCACGCATTATTATTCGTAACATTAACAAAGCCGGCAAATTCTTGTGTTATATACAATTAGGTTACAGTGAATATTGATACCAATATAATTAGTTAAAAATAACAGTTATAGTTCCATTGAAAATATAATCATTTTAAGACGAAGTGTATAACATCTAATGACAACTAACTTTTTTTCCTTTTCCTGTTCTTGGCATTTCGGTCCACATTTCTTTGACGTTTTCCAGTACCATGTTGCAGTGCCGATCAAACGCTCGAACTCTGCCAAGGAGTTTTTTGTTATTTCGACAATTGATTAGAACTTGTGTGTTGTTTTTGACTGATTGTGTGAGAACCGATAGAGGACCAGTACTAAATTCTTCTTCTTCGATCTTCGCGAGTTCTTCTAAGGTTAGCTCTGATCGTGGTTTTGCCGCTGAAGTCCTGGAAACAAAGGTGCGAGTAATGAATAAACTAATAAAAAAATAAACCATATCTAATAAGCCGGTTAAAACCTCAACTTACATTTTAATTTTATTTTGAATGTATTTTTATGAGAATAATAAACGCAAATTACAAAACACGCGAGATAACGTTCGATTTGACGCTTTAATTGTAATGTCTATGGTAATTGGTATCCATAGACACGCTAGGCTAATACTTTAGTTGCTATGTTGAAAAAAGATGTTTTTTATTATTCCTCGTAATAAAATTAAATATGTATAATATAATGATTGATTCTATTATTTGCAACCTCGGCTCGTTCCACAGTTAGTGAAACATGAATCATGAATTTAATTTAGTAAATAAAAAAATCCGAAAGTATTTGTTGAAAACAGTCTCAATTTTGGCTTGATATAATACAAAATATTATTTTAAAGTAGTGTAAAACTAAAAATTCTTTTAACTCTTGCGGCTCGGAGACTAGAAAAATACTTCTCTGCCGATGGGGACGTTTAGGGACCCTAGTGGTTTCCTCGTTATTGGCTTTATTCTTATGAATTTCAAAAAAAAAAAATAGTCTAAGGGTAAATATCTTTCTGCATCAGTTCTCATTTTATTTTATAAAAATCCGTGGTTTTTAAATAAATTATCATATTATAAGTTGCGCGTAAAAAAGACGTCATCCCAGCATACATATGAAATTACAACTGACGAATTTAGCTCAGCTATCTTACGAACGATCGTTATTGCGGGCGCTTATCGCCTTATCGTGTTATCGCGTATTTATATAAACTACAAAAGGTTCAAAAAACTATGATATAAGAATATCTTAATTATAAACATTGTATCACCGATATTAAAATAGATATTGAAGAAAATGTGGGTATTGGGGTCGCATTTTTTGAGCTAAGAACCGGAAAAGTTAAAACGCAAGTACCTATATTGTTTTACAAAATGAAACTTTAGTTTCATTCTACAACCATTTTGAAACGAGCTGGGTTTGCAAGTAATAGCTTCAATTATAACCTTAAATACAAATAGTTATTAGACTATGAAAAAAATACATGAGATGCAAATTGCACGTAGAAACAAAAAAAAAAATACAACAATTGAGACAATTTATTCTAATGGTGCCGTTTTTTTGTGAAAATAATCCAGCTGTATTCACAATCGCATTGCCACAATTGCAGGTTATATACCTACAAAAACACTTTCATATGCGATTAAGTGGTTGCTTACGGTTTCTTCAAATTTAGAGAGAGTAAGAACGGCAACCCTGTCAGTTCCGAAGCTACGTGCAAGCGGAGCAGGCAACCACTTGTAGTGGTAAATCTAGAGAGACATCCAAACGCCTTAGCGCCTAAGAATTTTTTTTAACATCAAAAATAAAATCTTGCTTCTGCCGCCTGGGGCGGTGCTTGAAATTACCGCCCCCAATATGTCTAATTTTGTTTTGAAATCATTTCTACTATTTATTATCTATGAACTAGATTTTTTTAGTACAGGTGGCTTAAATTTTTTATGGATAAATATAATTTCTCGAAAAATATTGTATCTATTTTTGAAAATACGCCCCCAAGAATGTGGCACCCGGGGCGGACTACCCCTGCCGCATCCCACTTGCTACGCCACTGGCCTAGACCCAGTGGCGTAGCTAAAAAATTGAGGCTTTCGCAATTTGTTATATTGAGCATGTAGAAATTTGGGTCCTCATATATTGCACGGCTTTGCTATGAGATGTCTACGCCGCTGTCTGGAATACTGTGAGTGGTTGACGGAGAACTCAAGTGGCATCGCGTGGTGGTTGCCATATGTACAATTATATGGAACAAATATGGTCCACGAAGAAAAAAATAAATTAAAGTAGTGTAGTTTTTGTGTCTATGTTTTAATGACTTGCAGCGGTAGGCTGCCAATACGCTAACAAGAGGGCTCGCTTAATCTCAAAGCATTTTTCGGTGTTCTGGAGAAAACGTGATTTTTTTTATCACTCTTATGCAATTATATGCAATACTCAAATAAGCAATCGATTTTTACTTAATACACTTATAATATGTAACAATATGCAATATACCGTAAACTATTCAATGTAAATGCCATGGCTAAAAATGTACTACTGTAGATACTGAAGCTGTCGTAGATAATATATAAGTCAGAAATTTCAGTTATGTACAAATTTGATCTGTGAATATTGTTTTTTCTTAAATTAACAAGAGGCTCGCCGGCCTTAGTAAAATTTAGCAAGGGGCTCGCGCGAGCCCCTCCTAGCACCCTCCGGCCCATCCCTGATCACATGTAAGTGATGTACGTGTATAAAGGTTACAGTTTTTATTTCATTAGAGTTAACTACAATAATTTCAAAAAGTAATTAATTAGGAGAATAGCCACATCACGATCTTTAAAAAACCTGCCTGCTATTATTATTTTGGCAGTGAAAGTGCTCCATGTGTGTGTCCAAAACGTGCTTACTTTTATTTATCTTGGTAAGATATGCAAAAAATCAATCGATCTTTATTATTATTGCCGATTCAATTAATAATGTTCATCGACTTTTTCTATCAGTGATTTCGAAGATTGTTAAAAGTGATATAAATTTTGTAACTTTTCGTCACTTACATGGCTATAAAAAAGCACTCATAAATACAATAAGCGTCAAACTAAAGCATTTTCAATGAATTTGTACTATTAAAACATGTTTACCATTATATGTCACTTACAATAATTTCCCAAAAGGCAACTTAATAATTTCTACCACCAGATTGAATTATTGAAATCAAGTACGGCCATAATAATAATACAATAATTATACTCATAAACTAAAACTACAATGTGCCAGGACATTACTCAACGATCGTCCAATAATATATCTAATATGGTCAAATTGCCAACATTCAAACAATTATGAAAATTGGCAACAGTGAATAATATAGGATTAAAAAATCATCCAACAGTAGATTGCCAACGATATTATTATGTATGATTATTGAAGATTTGTTTTTTTTCAATAGTCTCAACGACTTCACTTTTGTTTCGTAATTTAATTGTATACACGGGTCAATAGACGCATAAAAAGTAGATTATTTTATTAGTAATTGTCGTAGTGTAATTTATTACAGATAAATTGGCATGTTCTTGTCAAAATTAGCCTTAAGGCTTTCACAAAGATTAAACAATGAAGGTTGTCCACAGAAATAATTTTAATGATGAATTTAGATCAAGTTTTCTTTCGGCTGCAGATAAAAGTATAATAAAATTGCTTTCACTTGTTCTTTGCCAGGACTGTCTGGTTTATTTGCCACAGGCGAAAGAAAGGTTGCTTTAATAATATCGGGCCATGTTGTTAATCAATTTTTGTTCAGCTTTACACTAAGATGTCAGATTGGGTTATAGAGTAACCTATCCACTATTTACAAGTAGAAGATTTTTTTATATTGTGAACTTATCACATTGAATAATGATGGCGTATTGATTTTTTTTTTTGTGAAAGTAGAAAACATATTTATTGATAACTTAAAAATAATATACAGTGAGTATCATACATGAAATTAAAAGCAACATTTCGTAAGCAAAAAGTTTATATAATTTTAATTAAATATGTAAAGTAATATTATACTAAAAGACGGAGGGTATTATTTACCTTTTCAATATGTATGATTTTTTTGAGTGTAAATAGTTATTTAAACATTAAAAGCAGTACCAAAAAGAGTTTTCTGAATAAAATCGTCTTTTTGGTTAATTTCATTATTTTTAAATGATTGTATTACGTTATTAATTCTAATAATCAGTAAAACATTTATAGTTCTTTTTTGAATATGTATATAATATTTTGAAATAATCTTTGTATCTATAAAAGATATCCTCAAATGAACGATACTGTTTTTTTAAATTTAAATATAAACACGGACGTAGAGTCAAAAATGTTCTGGTCATAAGTTTTATAAAATGATAGCAATATCTTAAGATATGTGAAATAACACCGATAGTATTTGTTATTTACCTTATCATCAGAACATTCTAAACCTTTCCCTTACTATGCAAAAAAAAGCACAAGCTCCTGAGCTGTGTATCTGCTACACATCACGCAACCGGGAGTGAATCATGACAATTATATATAGTACTGCTGTAGTAGTGTTATATAATAGTCATGATTTACTCCCGTTCGCCTGATGTGTAGCAGATACACAGCTCAGAAGCTTGTGCTTTTTTTACATAGTAAGGGAAAGGTTAAGCAATTTTTCGTTTCCTTATAATGTACTCTCACAACCCACAAACCAACAGCCGCTGTCCAAAATATATCAAACAATGAAAAATGAAACATGAAGTTTTAATCGTCACCCAAAAAAACAATAAAAGTTTGCTATTTTATTACATGTCACATCTGAAAATGTTATTTTACCATTTGGAAATTGTATCATGACTCTGAGAAATAGCATTTTAGCTTTGAATAATTTATGAACGATGGACTTTAAAACATGGCAGGTATGTATTTAACTAAAAAACTAAAGTAGATTTTGATTTGTAAAATACAGTTGTGAATATATGGATTTATTTTTACCTAGAAGTTAAAAAAAACGATTTTAAAATTACATTTATTGCGATTCATTAATGGATTTTGAATATGACATCTATCTTTCTAATATTTAATTAATCGCAAATGTACAAAACAGAGTAACAAGCAGTTCTCGTATAAAAACTTATGTTGAGATACCTTCATCAGGAGGTTATAAGATCCAGATTGAAAGCGGACATGGATTGAAAAAAATATGTACAGCTCATTTTTCGATGATAAATAAAACTATGAACTAAGTTATTTCAGAAGTCAATTGAAATGCTGTAAGAATGATAGTCGTAGTAAGGCCGAAAAAATTCTGACTGAAAGAAGTCAGTTTTAAAAACGTGATATTATTTCATTAGCGGTAAAGAAAAGTTAACTATATGTTGTAAAATCTTATTTCTTCTTTTTATATACTTCAAATATTTCGTGTTTGAATTCGTCTGTTCAAAAAATATATTGAGTCATTGCTACGTTTCAAACATGTACGTAGCGTAGCACTCGTAGCGTTTTCGGATAAACAAACTCAGTAATTCTATCAAATATGTAACATGTTTATAATTAAATATAATAAAAAAACGAAACTGTCTCTAAAATTGTTTCAGTTAGTATTATTGTTACTACATATTCATGCCCACACCCGAAAACCTGACGATAGGAAAGAGGTACGAGTAGACGGCGCGGCTTCTTTGATTGGAGGTCGGATGATTGATCTGTAACTTTCACGATCCTCTCGCGGGACTCATAACATTCAACACTTCTCAAATAATATGTTGTGTTGCCATTTAGGGATAAATATATTTATACGATAAAATAAAATAGCGTCTCAGAAGGCCGGTGAGTGTATACAATAATCATGAAACAGTCAATGCCTAATATTAGAGACCGTTGTAAAAAAATGTCTGGAAAGCTGACGTCTACTCTATTATAATCATATTTTTTGAAAAGATGTCTGCTCCAAATGTAGTTGGACTTTAATGAAGTATATCAACATAAGCGATTTTTACGGTTTTTTTGTCGTTGTTCTCTTGTTCAACGTCTCATTTTCGAGTAAATATAAAAGTGGGACTAGGAACAGTCTAACGGCTTGTGAGTCCTTCTCAATGTGTGTTATTTTGTGATCGGGTGGGCTTGAGTGAATGTTAAAACAAATCTAAACATACATTTGAAGAATTAATTTATGAAATTGGACGAACACTAAGATGCATCGACCACTTGGCTGAAACACAGGTTAAATGATAACATATAAATTGATTTGTATGTAGGCTTGAAAATATCATAATAATTTATTTAATGACTTTAAATTTACTTAATGTATTATAATGAAATGTGTGAAAATATGTATAAAATAATAATTAAACACATATCTTCATGTCACTAATTGGCATTGGTAGCGAAGTAGTAAATTATTGTTGAATTTAATTACATGTTTTAATTTTGATATTTATTAGTTGAAATTTAATGTAGTACTGTATTATAATATCGACTGGAAAGGAAAAAGGACGTAACCCGCACATATAAAATTTTACAGGAGTCGCAAAAAACGTGTTTTGATGATTTTGGGCCATATGCAAAATATTAACTTTGAAGTGCACGTAGACTTCTAAACTAGTGTTTAATTGACACAAACGAATATTTATTAAATAAATTGTCTAAGAAAAACCTTTATTTCAGTCTTTTTTATTGGTTTTAACTTTTGTACAAGGTCATGTTTTTCAAACTTAAAAGCTAAATTTAGATACTAATTCGGCAATTGCAGCTTGCATCCTTTTGATGGAACGTGTGTCAAGTTTGATACATTGTGCTTATCGAAAAAGACCTGTTTTGAAAAAACTGTGGGCTACGTCCTTTTTCCTTTCCACAGTCGATATGATAAGCTAGAACAGAATTTTTAGCTTGGGAAAGGTTATGTTATAGAGAATGTATTCCGAATTGAATTCGTTTCTTTGCACATAGAAAATTTACAAATTCACATTAGTAATTTACCGATACATAATCTTAAAAAAAATGTTTGGTAAGTTCATCAAGCATAAATGCAAAGTTTTTATTATAAAAATTGATGAACATTAATGACGACCATGAACTAAAACAAGAAGAATATGAAATATTAATAATCATAATCTGAGTTCATAGTTCACTAGGTTTCAGTTTGTTTTTTCTTGACAGTATCAATCGATAATCCATTGGCTGCTCAGCAGATGAACTTTCCAAATTGGATTTAGTTCATCCGTGATCACACACGTAAAGCTGTTGGCCAACAAAAAATATATCAGCTGTAAACACAATCGCACACGATTTAAATTGTTTCATAACTTTTGCGTTGCTTAGCTCGCCTGCATCGAGATGAGAGTACGAAAATTTTAATGGCGGTGGTGAAATGTTGAGAGCAATTGAGTGTCGCAACGCGGATCAGTGCTCAAATCTTCGACACATTAATCCTCTTCAATGTACACTTCAATAAGCCGGATAAAAAAGCAAAAATCGTTCTTAAATTTTATTGCTTCAACTTCTGGCTGAATTTTTGCAACATTCGTCAACTACTTTTAGGGACCGTTCATAAATGACGACACACGATTTTTACCATGACTCTTCCTCGCCTCTCATGTCAAATTTTGCCACAAAATTTTTGACTCCCTTGTCTAAAGAAAGTCACATTTTTGTTCACCCTATCGTACTTTTTTCAATATGTATAGGTACTTACCTTAGTAGCTTAATCTGATATTTTTTCGGACATTTAAGAAAATGATTAATTTTTATAATGTTGCTGTTATGACTAATATTTATATTCCTATTATCTCTTCCAGCATTTGCTTACAGGCAACATTTTTTGCGTCTTTGTAGACATTAGATATGAGTAAATAACATGTGGCGTGGTTTAAAGTCATGACTTTTCAACGGTCAAGTGGCATAATGTAAAGTTTGATAATAAATAAAATCTAACCTATTCTAACTCCATATTATTTATCTATATCAAGATCGGTTTCACTCATCCCGAGAATTATCAACTTATCAAATATAAATCGATAAAAAGTAATTTATACAAAATAAAGTAAGACTACTAATACGATGTGACAAACAATTAGTAAAAGGAATATGAAAATAATTTATAAATAATGATGCAAATTATATCTAAGCGACAGTAAATTATTTATTATCAATATGCTTGGAACTTCTTAAAAATAAATACGTCTGATTTGGAATCTTAAATAAAACCAGATTAAAAACCACCAAGTAAGAAAAATACCCATAATGAGTACAAAGCGATAGTTAAATAATCATTATCAAAAGTAAACGAATTAGAAATTTTTGAAATATACTTTATAAAATCAACCATATTTAAGTACACAGAGTGTTTCTTTTATGATGTCTTACTACCAATAATTATTGACATTGGACACATTAAAAATGATATAAGGAATGACTTAACAATTTGTGTACGGAAAAGAACATAACCTTATATCATCCAGACATAGGTCGTCGCCTGTTGGTGAGTGCACAAATTTAGCCACCCTATTATTGAGTCACAATATTCAACAAAACTCTTTGAAAGAAGATCTTATTTCAAACTTTTATTTTTGACAAATTTAAAAAAAGCTAGAAATCCTAGTTTTATAACACATATAAACCACTTACACTTACAGCTATTGCAGTTAGGTATTTGATCTGTGAATAGTGTTTCTTCTTAATTTAACAAGTTAGACTGTATTCAGCTCTTTGGACCCCGAGTAGACCTCTCGCGTGTAATTTGACTCTCAACTTCATTGCGTGTTCTGTAAACAAGTGCTTTTGCACATAGTTTGAGGCATTGGTTAGCAATCAGAATATTATAATCTTTTTTTTCATGATATCACCATGATCGGCCATTTTATGCTACACTGCATAATATATTGACAAACAAATTGTTTGATACAATGTAATTTACTAGTCATGCAAGTTATGATTGAATTCGCGTAAAATACGCAATGGTCATGTTATTATGAATAGCTTTCTATTGTTAATGACAAATTGGCAGCCCTGACACGCACAAAAAAGGTCTAACATGTTATCACCCGGTGAGAAAATGTCATTGTTTTAATAAATTAACGGTGATTTATGTTTATACTCATGATATAGAATTGCTAATGTAACGATCGCTTTGTAAAAGTGGCGCAAGAATTGTTAAATAACTAATTTACGGCATAACAGTTATGAGGTGCGAATAAATTACGTTAATATGTATTGTTCAGTTACTGTTAAATTATTGCTTATTTAAAGATGGAAATTTTTAATTGTTACTAGATGCAATATTTTTCGTTGGATTTGGTGACTTATTCAGCCAAAAAATCTATTTTCAATGCTTCTCAAGGAGGCAAATATAGTGTTACATTTTGTTAGAATGTTAAAATGCACTAAAAAATTAAAATAATAATTTTGAAAGCTCTTTTAACTAATATGATCTACTAAACTCATCTATAACTCATTCATTATCGTCGTATTTTCTTGTACGTAATTCGTTTATTTTATATATTTATGTAAGGGTATCTGCAAACACGGCTTATTCCAAAATGGTTAAAAAATGTAACTTGAATTTCAATTTGAAATAAAATGCACATTTTAAAAGTATTTTTAGTCTAACATTCCTTTGAAATGAAATTTTGGATGTTGTTAAGCACTTTCAAAAATTATTTTTATCTACTAAATTGCATTCATGGTTCCTGTTTCAACAACTTTGGAATGAGCCGGGCTTGCAAGTAAAACCCTCCTATATTATAATATGTTTGATAGATATTTAGAAATACATACATATTTGACTTTACAGCTAATGCCAATACGCCAAATATTTTTTAATTAATAGATCATACAAGATAAAAAAAAAACTCGATGTGATTTTTTTGCACTCGGGGAGAATTGAAACCACGTATTTTTTTAAACATTGACATTACTAGGACCCAAGTCCGCACGACCAGTAGAGCTAAGCTTTTACCAACTAGACCAGGGGTCGGCAACCCGCAACCCGCACTAATCCCCACGTAAAATATTTGGCACTTTTACAACAAAAGGTTGCCGACTCTTTAACTAGACCACAGGGTAATTCAATTATATTTGAGATAGAAAGCGTTTGGTGGTATCATTTAACTTTTAAACGCTAACCCTGTTCTCGTGAAAAATCTTGAATACAGTGAACAGCAGCAAGACGAAACTTTTGAATAATTTTTATTGTAACGAAAAAAAACGCATCGCGGGATGAACAATGTTTAAATTGAAATAAATGATATACTGTCCTGTATACGAATGTAATATGATTAATCTATTGTAGAATTACGTCTGCCACTTTTTCGACTATCAATGCACACACACCCCCCACCGTCTACGTCAGTGGTTTGCAACTTTTTGAGAGACTGGGTAATATTTGGGTAGTGTGTAAAAGTTAAAAATAATTAATTTTATAAAATACAATATTTACTGAAATTGCTGTAGAGGGTAATTCAATTTCCTACGGGCAGAAGGCTGCCAACCACTGGTCTACCTGTCTATTCATACAGTTTAAAAGAAGTTAGTACTATACCATATTTTCGAAGGACTTGGCAGTAACATTGTGGAAGCTCATTTTAATACAAAATTTTATATTAAATTCAAAATGGCTTTGATCATTCCATGTATTATGCCACCAACAGTGACACGCGTTTCGTGTAATCTGAAGATGCCTCTGAAAGAGACGAAACATGTGTCACTCACTGTTGGTAGCACAATACGTGGAATGATCGAAGTCGTTTTGAATTTTGTATTTGTACTATACCTTTTTTTTCTATTCGTATATATGTAACTTTCGCGTAGAACAAAATATCTTTCTTACTCTCCGTCAAAGCTATATCGCCTAAAATGTCTCAAAATATAAGTGGATTTGAGTACATCAAAACAAATTATATCTGAATCACTTAGCTAGGAGTGGTTGTAATAAGAAAACAACAAAAATATTCAAAAAATGCTTTGTCCTGACTATTTGTGCGCGGAAGTAGTCGTGCACTCAATAAACATAAAAATATATTTATTTGATGAGATAATTGTGAAGAATGGGATAGGTAGAATGAAAAAAAATAAGTGCATATTGAGTATTTCTTTCACCCGGAAGCGTTGGTAAATACAACAGGAAATTATTTAAAAATGAACAATAAACCCTCATACAGAACTTTCACATCGAATCTATTATTCAATTTATTTCAAGAGATGTCATTGTCTACTGAAATTATTGCTGCGTCTAGTGGTTATGCTCTAGTTTTGCCTTGAGTATAATAAATATATTCCAACGCGTTCATTGTCTATGTCAGTACTTAATTACTTTCATAATTTGAAATATCTCTGTGTTGTTTATGAATAATTAGATTAAGTCTTATTCAATCATTTATAAAAAAAGAATTGCTTCAATTCAATGTTTGTTTCATTAAGGCCCTTTGAAATGACTTGGCAGAAAGTTTTTGTAAAGATATAGGAAATCTTTTATTATAAGTATATTACTTAAATCTTTGCTCTTTTTTGAAAGAAGGCACCGGAGCTCAATATGTCCGTTCCCAATGTAGAGCATATGGCTTTCTAATGGAGGCATCTTAACATAAGTTTTTTTACGAGAACTTCTCAGTTAAACTCAGTTGTTCAACCTCTTTTTTTTCGAAGAGAGTATGAATAGAAAGATAGAGATGGACAGGAATAGTAGTTAAATACTCACTTTTGATTTTCCTTGACAATTTTAGGATTGAAAGGGTGGGAGGTTATTTTTTAGATATCGCAAACACTCATGTCTTCGAACATAAATTGAATAAAATCCTGTTAGTACTGGGACTCGAATCTGTGAGATCCGCCACGGAAGCATTTTCTTACTCTGAGTGACCACCGATCAACTTATTTTAAAAGATAACAAAGTGTCAAAGATTCTCTGACAATTTTGATTAATAAAAGTGACAAAACTGTTGCGGATGGAATCCACATAATACAAAAAATGCATTAAATCAATCATTTCACACTTGGTTCTGTTCACACAGTAACTCTATGGATCTGATATTGTTTTGTATTATGACATGGAATGTTGCGATCTCCGGTACATTACGTTTAAAGTGAACCTAAGATAAGAAAAAAAACCATGGTGTCCAATGTTATCCGAAAAATCTTTGATTTTAATAAAAAACGTAAATAATAAAAAACGCTGCTCAAAATGATGCTTCTTATATAGCTTTCTATATATAAGTCCCTTTACTTCTCTGTTTTAAAAGGGTAAATAAAGAAGATTGATACTAAAAAAAGATATATTTTTTTTAATAGCCGCATTCAGAAACGGGTAGAGAATTTGCGTGTGTGTGGATTGAAAAAATTACAGACATTCAGGCTATTTGGTAGTTTCCTAAGTCAAATGGACCATCGATATGTAATATTAAAGTCTTCGTTGAGGGATTAAAATTAATAAAAATATGGAAAACGAAAGTCTAAGATTTTTGACCAATTGGTTACGGGATTGCCAAAACGAATCGCACAGTAGTTTATTATTTTTTATCTAAAGGTCTTACATTTTTAAATTGATAAATCAACATTGCAACATTCTGTTCTGTTGTTATATTTAAACAAATTAAAGGTTTCCAAAAATTGTATTTGGACTTGAAACAAACAAATGTGCTCTATTATTTATTATGTATGAAAAAATGAATACAAAATTGATTGAAATTTGTAAGTCAACTGGTTGTATTATAAGTTATGATGAGTGCTTTCAACCAAGTTATAGCCAAATCTATCAGCCGTAGAATTTTATTAGACGGAATATATACAAGCTTAACCACAAAGTAGCGGTTGCTTAAAATTGCACCAAAAGTATACGTTAAGTAACCCTATAGGTAGTTTATTGCAATTTTATAATGATCGCAGCATTGGTTTGTAAACGTTCATCAATAATTTTATTGAAATCTTAACGTCACGAACTACCTTAATTGGGGCAGCGGCGCTTGCCTCTTTTAAACACCTGCAATGATCATAACAACTTTGCTGAAGATTTACAATATTGTTTTTATAAATGTACACAAGCTGCTGATACTGTTCTCACGGACACATTACGTCCATTACCAGTAAAACAGCTCACCATACTGACTGGTATCTAAGTCTATCTTTGTGCCTTCATGAATATGATTGTCAATTAGTCAGAATTAGGGCATCCAATCCCGGGATCCGGGATCCCGTAATCCCGGGATCCCGTTCAATTTTCTGATCCCGAAATTCCGGGATTGAGATGGCCGCGATCCCGGGATTTCGGGATTGAGAAATTTCTAGCAAATTCTCGAAATTTATACGAAATTGGCAAATCGGGGATTTCAAATTCCTCGGTGAGCTAAAAAAAAAAAACGAGTTTCTGTGAGATTCTGGGAAAAAGTATACCAAATCGGAGATTTCAAATTCCTCGGTGAGCTAAAAAAAAAAAAAAACGAGTTTCTGTGAGATTCTGGAAAAAAGTATACCAAATCGGAGATTTCAAATTCCTCGGTGAGCTAAAAAAAAAAAAAACGAGTTTCTGTGAGATTCTGGGAAAAAGTATACCAAATCGGAGATTTCAAATTCCTCGGTGAGCTAAAAAAAAAAAAAAAACGAGTTTCTGTGAGATTCTGGGAAAAAGTATACCAAATCGGAGATTTCAAATTCCTCGGTGAGCTAAAAAAAAAAAAAACGGGTTTCTGTGAGATTCTGGGAAAAAGTATACCAAATCGGAGATTTCAAATTCCTCGGTGAGCTAAAAAAAAAAAAAAAACGAGTTTCTATGAGATTCTGGGAAAAAGTATACCAAATCGGAGATTTCAAATTCCTCGGTGAGCTAAAAAAAAAAAAAAACGAGTTTCTGTGAGATTCTGGGAAAAAGTATACCAAATCGGAGATTTCAAATTCCTCGGTGAGAAAATCTCAATCCCGGAATCCCGGGATCCCGGGATCCCGGGATTCAAAATAATTCAATCCCGAAATCCCGGGATTGGAAAAAGGCTTCGGGATTGGATACCCTAGTCAGAATCAAACAAAATCCTGTTTATTGATAACTATAGAGAATCTTTCTCAGTAAGCTATAGCTAATCAAATACCACAGAGAAATTAAGATATTATAAAAAATCAGATTACATAATAATATTTTTTATACAATGATCAAGGCAGGTTTCGCCTGTGGTGAGAATTTTCAACGGTAAACACCAAAAACCTACTATTATATTATATCATATTTTTAAACTAGACGTTATGTGGATACAATTGAAATGCGGTTCAATGGGTATTTTTTATGTGACCCATTAGTGTTGTTGATTAAATAATCACTTCTTTTTTTATGTGGAAACGTCTTTTTCATCGTAATACATCATTTTTAAAACTAGTATTTCGCCCGAGGCCCACTGTTTTTTTTGTATTCTTTCAGCAAAAAGATTGCAGAAGGTTTCTCTAAATGAGAAATTTATTCCAGAAATTGTATCGATAGTATTTTTATAATTGTCGTTAAAAATATGAATGTATGGATGCAAAAATACAACTCCTCTTTGCTTTCTTCATGCGTGAAATCGAGTATGGGGGAATCCCGAGACTTGCGGATTGTTCTGAGGTATCAAATTTGCTATTGCAGTGTGACCATTTGAGTATTTACATCGGCATTATTCTAGTTTTCACACTCAATAATAATAACATACAACTTTTTATTTCACTACGCTTATTTTAATAAAGTGCAAAATTTGATGTTGGTAAATAGAAATAATTGATATTTTTAATGTGGAATGTCTTTTTATTTTAATATTTGCTTAAGGATATTAAATTACTAAAAAAATAATTTACCGAAAATATGAATCTTTGAATTTTTCTCTTCCATTTAAGTCGTTGATGTTGTGGATTATACTGTGTTTTGAAAACGAAAAACGTGTTTTGATGTTTTTGGGCTATATGAAAATGATGAAATATACACAACCTTGAAGTGCAAGGAAACTGGTGTTTAATTGACATAATTTAATATTATTTTAAAAAATTGTTTAGGATAAACCGTTTTTTCAGCCTTTTTTCTTGGTTTCAATTTTCACAAGCTCATCTTTTTTCAAACTTAAAAGCTAAATTTAGATAATAATTCGGCATTTGCAGCTTACGTCCTTTTGATCGAACGTGTATCAAGTTGGATACATTGTGATTATCAAAAAAGCTGTTTTGAATAAACTGTGGATTAAGGACCTTTTCCTTTCCACGGTCGATATGAAATAAGTAAGTCTATCGCCATAATTTATAAATTGATTATTTTATGAAACAAAATTAAAAATATCCTTCTTGATAGATCCTGAAAGTGTTGAAACATCCGCTGTTACGTTGCGCAAAGGTATGCACGATACAGTTACCGATTGCCAGTAGTCAGCAGTTGTCCGTGCATATGTACTCTGCCACCTGAAGATTGCTTGAGGGCGAACCGAGATTCGAACTGACACTACCGTTCTACCAGTGACGCTCCCCCGAAGATATCTACGTAATATTTCAAGTGCAAATTTAAGATGGTTTACAAATAATTTATTAATTTAGTTAGAACTACAGAATCAACATCAGATACAAAGGAATGATATACAATATAAAAAGTATTATTTGTTAAACGAAGGCATCCAATGAAGCATCTGAATAGATTCTGCTTTGACAAGAACTACTGTGCTCGTGGGTCATGATAAAATTGTGGTACTGAAAAAGGAATAGCATTTTGCTTGGCTGTGAACACCGTAACCGAATACGATATGCGGCCATAGTAAATTGACCACTGGTTACACGACTGTCAATTATATTAAATACGAGATGAAAATTATGCAAATGAGAATATTATAAACTAACTATTGTTTACAGCAGGTTGTATTTGTTGTATTGTGTCATCCTCGTTCTGTGAACAAACAAACAAGATTGAAAAAGAGTTATTAATATCAAAATACAACTTCACAAAAACATACATTCCACTAAATTCTTAAAAATTTAAATTTTAACATTGTGTATTGTTTATTCGAGCATATCGCATGCTCAAATATATATCGACTGTGGAAAGGAAAAAGTACGTAACCTACACATACCAAATTTTACAGGAGGCACAAAAAACGTTTTTAGATGATTTTGGGTCAAAGGCAAATTATGAAATATACACATCCTTATAGTGCACGGAGACCTATAAATTGGTGCTCAGTTGACCTTACCTAACATTAATTTAATAAATTGTTTAAGAGTAACCTATTTTTAAGTTTTTTTTCCTATTTGAAAAATTCACAGGTCTTAATTTTTCAAACTTAAAAGCTAAATTTAGATACTAATTCGGTATTTGTAGCTTACATTCTATTGATAAAACATTTATCAAGTTATATAAATTGTGATTTATCAAAAAAAGCTATTTTTAAAAAACGGTGGGTTACGTCCTTTTTCCTTTACACAATCGATATAGGCGTATCTATATTTTTGTATTTACGAGATATTGCAATTTCACTAACATGTCTGTCCCTAAAGATGGACGTTTTAGTAAAACGACGATATCTTATAACTGCGAAAATCAAAACACGTGTGTTGTATGTATGTTACTAAAACATGCGATTTATATATCACCAGTATTTAATGACGGAGACGATTTCAAACACTTATTCACTGATTACGTATTCATGTATAGGTTAAATAAATAATTATTTTAAAAAAATGTAATAATATTTAATCCATATGCTACAATTCAACATCGGAGATGCTTAATTTGTCTTTCCTTGAATACTTTGAAGTTTTAGTTGATAGCATATTATTCGGTACGATGTGGAAAACTAAGTACGCCCATGTTATTGGCAGATTAGCCTCACATCACATTTTCATACCGCGACCGTCAATGTTATAATGCCACTCTTTTGCGACCGAGAGATCTGGGGTTACGATCCCGATAAAGAAATAATCACTCACTGCATATTTCATTTTTTTTAATAAGATATGCAATACTTGCAAAAGAGTAGCAAAAAATGGTTATTCACGCTTAGGAGCCATGAGTTTTTGTAGGGTTTTTGAAATTTTATTTGTCACCTTTAACGATTCGTAAAATCGTAATAATCTAACGATTTATAGTTTTTTTTATTGCAGTAGAAAATTAGTTTTAATGAATACTTAAATGTGATTTGAATAACATTCAATGTTGTAGGAAACTTGAAATTAAATTGAAACAATAAACACGTTGCGGTGAAGGATAAACAGTCGGATTGCTTGTCGAAAAATCTAGAAGAAATCACTGGAAAAAACAAAAGAATCTCCAATCAAAGCGTTTCCAAGGGCGACAACCGTACATAATTATGCATTTTTCAGAGGAGCGATTCATAGAGAAACTGCTTAAAGTTATCTGGAGAGAGTCTGGGCATTTTAAATCGAACTTTGGGTGGTGACAATTTTTTATCTATAGTGCCTTGTAAGCCAAGCAATAAATCAGCTATAGTTGATTGTAAATTGTATTAAAGAGCTTTATTGCTTAATTTTGTAGTTATTTTAATGGCTCATTAGCTAAATTAATAATTGTGCCCCATTTTTAGGTCACATGCAAGGGTGGGCTGGAGAGGGCTCGGAAAGGCTAGAGCGAGCCCATTGCTTAATTTCAAGAAGGCAGACGAGCCCTTCGTTAATATAAAATAAAACAATATTTTCAGATCAAATTTGTATATAACTGCAATTTCTGACTTATATATTATCTGCGACAGCTTCGGTTATACACAGTAGTACATTTTTAGCCATTTAGATTGATAAGTTTACGGTAAATTGCATATTTTTACATATCATAAGACGTGTATTAAATAACAATCGATTGCTTTATTTAAGTATTACATATAATCGCATAGAAGTGATAAAAATATTCACTTCTTCCCCAGAACACCGAGAATTGCTTTGAGATTAGGCGAGCCCCTTGCTATCGTATTGGCAGCCCAACGCTAGTCAAAGGCGTCACAGGTGAATGGGAGAGCTGGTCACTCTTGACCTATTCGGATTTGTTAATATAATGGAAGTTATCAAAAACACTGAAAAATAATAAAATAAAATTATCTAGTCGTGTATGAATGTTGTAGTATGTTAAATTTTCAGATAAAAATAAACTTTTAATTCGGAACTTCAGTACAAAGTATTCATTTGAAATGCTTTTTTGGGATGAAATTGAAAAAATTAGTGTAGAAATAGTTCGAATCGAAATATTCACTTAATACACGTCGTATTGTGTACGCCACCGGGGATAATTTTCTTTTTTGGCATTGCACATCTAGTGTGTTTTTTGCTTTGAGATTGAGATGGAGCACAATCGAGTAGGGATTTCGCAAGACGATGTCAATTAGCTATGACATTTCAAAGATGGTATCTTTTTAGAGTAATGTTATAAACAAAAATGCGCAGTTGCTTACCCATGAAAATTATTTACTTATCATGTTTTTACCGTTGTAACTGTTTTGATTTCGTCATAAACGCTTTTTTACGAACTCTTCTCGGGTTTATGCAGTTTTTCTTTTTTGCCAACTTTGCTGACAAATAATATAACCTTTTTTTGGTCTCACCTTTGATGAAGTCTGACTGTTTGAATACATCTCTACTATAAAATGTACCATCTTATATCACTTTGTCAAAAAAATACCAAATTTTAATTATGTTTGTAATTACCGCCGTTTGTAATAAACCGTTTGTAATTGCCGCCTGTGTGGTCAAGTGGTCAACATCGTTGGCTACCACTACAGAGGGCACAGGTTCGAATCCCAGTACGGGCAGTTTTATAAATTGATTTTTCAATCGATTTATGAATTTCTGTTCAAAGACATGGATGCATGTGATGTCTTGAATCCCCCCTCCCACCCATCCTATCTCATGAACGAGGCGTATAGAGAGCGATTAGCTTACCACTAGTCCTGTCTTAGCCCTTTCCTTTTATTCCTACTCTCTTTGGAAAAAGAGAGGTTGAGCAACTGAGTAACAAGCAGTTCTCGTAGAAACACTTCTGTTGAGATAAACTCCACTAGGAGTCCATATGCTCCATATTGGGAGCGGACAATGGTAAAAAAAATAAAATTACCATCAGTCACCACTTCAAATTTATGAATTTTTGATGATTTTTTAATTATATACTAGAAGTGTTATATCTTCTAATTTTGTGTAATTATAGTCACTTATACTGTTATTTGTAAATTATTTTCAATTTCAATTGTTGTTTACACCTTTTTATTTAAATTTATTTTTGTATAAATAGCACTGTTTATATATTTTTCTTATCAGTTGACAATGCTATCAATGAGCGAACCGGTCCTGAACTTTTAAATAAAGTGGAATAAATACAAAAAAATATCGTTTTTTTATTTAAAAAAAAGTTGTAATTAAATATTGTAAGACATAACTAAGGTATCAGAAGACTAATTGCTTCAAAATATTAATATATTAAAATGAATGAAAGGCTGAATGAATTATTTCCTTCGTATAGTAGTATTAGTAATTTAGAATATTTAATAAGATTAGCACACAACATTAATATTTAATAGTAAATAAAATATGTTTGTACACGTATGTATGTTTTTATTTGAATTTATTCTTTTTATTTGTACATTATGGAAAAAAATGTCTTACTAAAAAAAATTATTGGTGGCGGGCAGCTTTACGGTCTTCATCGGAAGCTAAAAAGGTAAAGATATTATTATATGCATATAATTGGAATATTTCTGTATTGATGCAATCCGTGAGAACAATACAATCCACATCACAATGGTTTTGTATTCTGCATAAACAATGACCTATAGCCGATTTTCCATTAAAGAAATAATGCCCAAAACGGTGCAATATTACCATTCATTCAAAAAGAACAAATAAATGTATTCAGTGAATTTGCTCTCAAGAGAATTATTCACCAGCTATTTTGCAAACGTAATAACAATTTGAAATGCAAAAAAAATCATCCGAGTCTTTGCAAGAGTTGAGCCAATACCGTGAGAAAAATTATTCCTCAGGTCATTACCTGTTATAGGCTAGCACAACACATTAAACATTATTATAACATCGCTTATTACATCACAACAAGAAAGAAATTGTACACAGATAACTTTCTATACATCCCAATAATTATCTCGGTAATTTCAGACGTTTTGCAAGAACAATACATCACAGTTCATTCATAATGAGTGGATTATACTGCTTTTAAGTCCTACATTTAACATACTCAATCAAAGTAGGAAACTATATCTAATTCAAATATTTTCCGGGTGACTATCATAGTGCATATCGATGTCATACAAGAGAATGTTTAAAATTGCATAAAGGTACATATTTTCACAAAAATGCTCCATAGAATATTTGTACGTCTAATATAATAAACCTTTCGCTAATGTCTGCCAAACTTTTTAACTTCACGGCACACTGGTGAATGGGACAAGTACCGCGGCACACCAAATAAAAATACTTTAAAAAGGGAAATGTACCTTTAAAAAAGAAAATGTGTCGCATTGACCACTATTTATGAACGGGACAAATATTTGTTTGAATGAGTAGACGTTGACTTTATTTAAAATAAAGAAAATTTGAATGAATGAGATGATTTTTAAGACTTCTTCCACCGCGGCACACCTGAGACTTCTTGCGGCACACAGTTTGGCAGAAACTGGTCTAAGCAGTCAATAAGTATTGCGAATGCAATATTAGGTGTTTTTATATTGATGATAATTTATGTTCAAACTGAAGGAGTATTTAAAAAGAAAACTTACTCTCTATCTCTAAATCTAAACTAAACTAAAAACTCTAAATCTGTGAGCATTCCCATGAGCTTATTCTTTTCGCCAGCAATGGTTTTAAACTCAATGATACATTTATTTCTTATATAAACACGAAACATTCATTTACTAAGCGTCAGTTCAAGTTCATCCGTGCACTTGAACGCATGAAGATGCTGAAAGGCGAAACCCGGGTCGTTAGTGACAAAATCTGTGAGAATGTACATAGTTTTGACGATTCAAATTTAATAGTGAAATTCCATCAAGCACCTTCAGTCGAAATCTTAAAAAAAAAAAAAACTCAGTTTCGACGAAAGTGAAAATAAACAAATTATGCTACATAATTGTATATTATCAGTGCCTTTCTTTGAAACAAAGGTATCGGAACTCACTTTTTGTTAATATTTTTTTTTAATCTATGTCCGTTCCCAATGTAAAGCATATGGCTTCCTAATGGAGGTATCTGAACAAAAGTTATTTTACGAGAACTGCTTGTTACATAGTTTCTATGCCCCTCTTTTTCCCGTAGAGAATAAGGATAGAAGGATAGGCTTAGGACATGATTAGTGGTAAACTCATCGCTTTTGTTTTGCTTTGTACTATGATTTGAACTAGGGCATCCAATCCCGTTCAATTTTCTGATCCCGAAATTACGGGATTGAGAAATTTTGAGCAAATCCCGAAAATTTACACGAAATTGGCAAATTCAAGATTTCAAATTCCTCGGCGAGCTAAAAAAAAAACGAGTTTCCGTGAGATTCTGGGAAAAAGTATACCAAATCGGGGATTTCAAATTCCTCGGTGAGCTAAAAAAAAAAAACCAGGATCTGTGAGAATCCAAGGAAAAAGTATAGCGAATTGAGGATTTTAAATTCCTCGGTGAGAATTTGTGAAACTAAACAATATATAAAGCATTAAATCACTGGTTCTGGACACATACTAAGTCTATGGAGCTGGTATTTTTTTACACATTATATTTAAAAGAGACCTACGATAAGAACAAACAAAACAAATCAATAGTTTTTGAAGTAAAATAAAAATAAAATTTTACGAATACTGATTTGTATGCATTCAAAATTGCGAGAAAAAAGGTGCCGGAACGCCGTTCCACTGCGTTACATAGAAATAAAAGCACTGAATATTGTTGTGGGTGACTCAATGGCTTAACCCAGTGGTCGGAAACCTTTGCATCAAGACTGGCAACAAGAATAGCTTGCTTATTAAAAAGCAGGAGAAAAACATATTTTACGTATATTTTAAAATTTGATTCTTAAAAAAATGTGACACTAGGCTTTGCGGAGCGTATAATAAATACTTAAGTCATTCGCGATAGGCACTGTAAGTAAGCCTCGCTAACACTTTGATGACTGTGAACCACGGGTCGCCCATTACTGACTTGAGCTTCCATTCGTATATCATTTATATACGACTATAAAAAGAGCTACTAAATTTAACAATTTATTATAATAGACTCGATGAAAAATATTGAAATCGTGATACCACAATCACTATTATTTACGAAACAAATACCAACAGTAAAAGAAAAAATGACTAAAGTAAAACATAAGCCAACAGAACATTTTTAAACGTCTTTAGTGTTTGTGTAAATAACTATTAACATATGTATCGATTTAAAAAATTGGCACTATTACAAAAACTTTAGCAGAGATTTTCCTTTTATCGCTCATGGTATAAATCAAATATTATGAAGCATTTTTTTCTATGCTGAATTATTAAATTTATCTGGTATTTAATAAATATATATATATATTTAGTATTTAATTTCCATTGACTAATCACTATCATTAAGCATACTAATTATACAAATGACAAAATAGTTTTTTTATAAATCCGTTAATATCAGTAAATCTATCGAAGATTAATTTGTGTTGATGGTAATTGAATAAATTTTTCTGTTACTTTATTCAATGTATAATTTATTTGCCTGTAATGAATTAATCTCAAAATTGTTACGAAAAAAAATGTGATTAAACGCAAGTCACGTATTTATTCTTGACGATCCTCATAAACTTGTCTACATTAAAATAGATTCTCAATTAATTTAAGTCTTCTTTAATAATATTTTTACATGTGAGTGTATTTACCCACACTTTCCTAGTGGACTCTTATGCGCAAGTGATAACAGAGTACAGGAGGAGTAAAAATATGTACTAAAGTGTACAAGTATTAATTATTAATAGTTTTCTATGTAAATACTAGTTTTTTAAGCTATGTTTGCTCATAATGAAAAGCATTCGTTACCTTTAAGCAACAGAAGAATAAGTCAAAAATACTTGTTTCGAGACAATTGAACTTTAAAGTTTGTGTTGTGTAAATAGCAAATTATGGTTTTATTTAGCTTTTACTGTTTACGATGAAAGGTAATAGTAGGTTTTATTGTGTACTATTTTCTGTGTCTAGTTATTTTACTAATCTCGTTGATGTTTTGAAGTTACAAGGCAATATTACTAATTATAAATGGGACATTTAGACGGAACTCGGAAACTAACCGTAAAAGATTGTTTAAATTATGCGAAGCTATCAAAAACAAGCTACTCAATCAGGTATGTAAATTAAATCACTTTTCAATAGTTTATTCATGCAATTTGTTTTATTACGTGTCGCACTGTTAAGTGAAAATAGACCATACAGACTTTTGACGCTTCCTGATTTTTTGTTTCGGAAAACCCATTATGGCTTGGCAGCGTTTGCGAAAACCAAAGCAAAATTGATGGGCCTTTGACGGTGTGTAATTGAGAATTATGCAAAGGCATTGATGAATGATAGATAGATACTATCAGAAGCCGAAATAATTATTATTTAATTTTTCGCTGTCCGTATAATTTGATTAACGAAAAATAAATCGTAACAGATTTTTCGTACGTGATGGCTTTATTACGTTACTGATGTTTTTGCTTATTCAAACGTCTTAGAAGCGAAATAGTTATGATGAACATAATTTATCGACCGTAAAACTGTATTTAAAATATCTTCATACATAGTTGTTTTTGTAGGGCTTCCATTTAACGCTAAAAATAACGACCGGTTTTTATTGTATTTAAACGATCAACCGGTTTTATCAATCACTTCTGAACATTCAACTTAAATATGTGAAAAAACTCACAAAAAGTAAGACAATTTACATTTATTTTAAAACAATACAAGGACGCAGGCAATATTTTTTTTTGATGTGTAGATTTAATTAAAATTTTGATCAATTTTATTTGCACTCCGTATCATTTCGACTGTAGTTAGATAAAATGAATCAACCCACACATAACAAAATTTTACAGGAGGGACAAATAACGCTTTTTAACAATTTTGGGCCAAAGTCAAATTATTAAATAAACACAAACTTTAAGTGGAAAAAAGCTTTTAAACTGGTGTTCTATTACTCAATGTAATATTAATTTTATGTGTTGTTTAGGAAAATTGTTATGCAGTTCGTTTTTCCTGGTTGTAATTTTCACAGGCAGCATACATCCTTTTGATAGAACGTATGTATATCAAGATGTACACGTTGTGAAAAATCCGAGGGCTACCTTTTATCTGGCCACAGTCGATTTGTATAGAGAATATGAGCTTTTTTTGAAAACTGTTTCTAGTCTGTTTGTTATTTTATTTAAACTAATATTTAACCAATTAACCCTTCCCTTACTGTGCAAAAAAAGCACAAGCTCCTGAGCTATGCATCTGATACACATCAAACAAACGGGAGTGAATCATGACAATTATATGTAGTACTGCTGTAGTAGTGTTATATAATTGTCATGATTCACTCCTGTTTGCCTGATGTGTAGCAGATACACAGCTCAGGAGCTTGTTCTTTTTTTTTGCATAGTAAGGATAGGGTTTAGCAATATGAACCGATTTTCGGTTATTTAAAAAATATGTGTAAAACCGGTAACCGATTTTGTTAAATCGGGCATGGAAACCCTAGTTTGTATAAATTTGTTTTATAAATAGATTAAAAAGTCTGAGCTAATTAATGTAATGGACAAATTTTAAATTATACAAACACGGCTTTTACAAATATGTATTACGCGATATTTATTTCTTATATAATTTCATAGAAACAAAAACATTACCTTGATACATATTTTAAAGTTTGATTGCGGTTTTTTCGTATTCGAACATCATAAAGAAATTATATATTTTTTTATCCTTTTCACTAATTGCTTCGAGATTGTTTGAGAAATGGTTGAAGCAACTTATAGCGTTAAAATAAGTGAACATGTCATTTTTTTATACTAACATGGAAATAAAACTAACTTAACAGCTTAACGACCGCACGTTTTTTTATAAAATTTCACCTGGCGAAATAAAATTTTGCGATAAATTCGCAAAAATTATAATTTTACTCAATTCACTATAATTTGTAAGCAAACTGAGATATCTTTACAAAATTTAATTTTATTAGCTTCCAGATACTTCACCTATACGCATATATGTGTCTGCCGGCCAGCAACCTTTGTTTTTCAAAGACTCAAATACGCGTCCACGATCGTTAATCTGTTGCAACATACCTTTTTAAAGAATTGTAACGGATCATATTGTTCTGATTTGCGTCACTACGTTATCCAAGTAATTGCTGAATTTGCGCTCAGGCCAAACGTTATGATAAAGTTTATTTATTGTATGTATGAACATTTTATAAATAGTCGTTATCATTATTCTCACTAAACCGTTTGAGCTTATTCTTATTAAGTTTTTTCGGATATTTTGATTAGTCTTATTATTACGTTAAAATATTTATTTTCGCTATGTATCAATATAGAAAGAATATTGCTTATTATTTTAAATAGAAAATACATTTTTCGAATTTTAATACGCATAGGTTAACTTTATTGTAAAATATCAAACTCATAAGAGCTTTTAAATATTTTTCCAGAAGCTATTTGTTACAATTCAGCCCTAGATTTTTATAACGTTCATAGCCATGTAGCTCATTACTAACATTAATTTTCGTAAGAGAATCAGGCTGAAAATATTGGTTTATACTCAATATTATATGGCTACTAATTTGAATAAAAAAAATAACATTTTTACAAAATTCTTTCGTCCATTTGCAGCGAATAATAAAAATAATCTGACTGTTAAACATAGTAATAAATGTGCGTAGTATTTATATCTGAAGAAATAATAATATTTAAATTAAAAATATCAGATTGCCAATAGATCAAAGATGAATAAAATACCTGCACGTAAATGTTCGGCGTTTTATAATTAAGGAAAATATTTGCTCGACACTTGCTTGATTGGACAAACTTGATGGCAGCGTTTTTATATGTCGAATAATTCAAGTAGTGCGAAGTGTCAAAGAAAACGCTTTGGCCTTAACTTTTGCTATTGCAAAAAATGTGTTAATTTAATAAGAGCACGAGTGGTGAGCTTATTATTTTCCTGCTTATACTAGCTTTCGTAAAAATAAATCGATCATAAATTAACGCGTAACTTTACAGAAATCTAGACACAATCAGTGAGTGGGTAAAACTATCTATGTGATACTATACCAAGTAAAGTATTTTTGTATAACGCGTGAATAAACTGAAACAAGTGAACTGTGGTTGATAGAGAATTAGAAAAAAAAGTTTAAACATAGAAGACAAATTTAAATCTTTAACATTTTCTACATTCGTAAAAGTTTAGGCACAAACGACTTAGGGTTCGGCATCTTCAGGCCTTCAATTGCATGGACGAACTTGAACTGACGCTTGGTTAATAGGTGTATCGTGTATATATAAGAAATCAATTTTTCACTTAGTAAAAAATTATTGATGGCAATATGGACTAATTTGACTAATGATTTTATTTTAATGACGTTCAATTGGCTGAAGAAATATTCACTTATACAAATACAGTCTTCGTAGTTTTTTGAAATTAAATCTGACTATCGTTAATATTTTATTACATGAGAATGCTTCTGATTTAAATGGTGGGTAATTTCAAGAATCATATTTATTTATTTATTTATTTTATGAAATGTAATTATATTTATTAACGTATATGATAAGGTAATATAGAATTTCGAAGATTCAACTGTTCATTAAAATTGGCAAACTACTTAAATGTGCCCTATTAATTTTTAAACTTTCTTGGTAAAACAACTTATCTTCACCCGCGTTTTGGTGTAAAATTTTAACTCTTTCATCTGCGTTGAACAGATGGTTCTCTAACATCGAGTGTTTTGCAAAACTTGACGTGTCTTTTTAAACCTAAACGCAGTAATGTGTCTCAAAACTCTAGTATTAAAGGTGCGTGTTTTTTTCCGATATATTAATGTTCACAATAAATAAATTGCAGTCTATAAACTCAAATCATCTTAAATTAAATAAGACGAACTTTAAATAAAAACAATGCTTACGATTGAAATTAGATTTGAGTTTTTATTATTAAGAAATCGATTGAGCTTGAAAATAAACTATTGAGCACAAAAAATTATGTAGCCGTAATTCAATATAAAGTTACAACGGCTTCGTGGCCTAAATTCAATTATCACAAGTTTTGATTTAGTAAATTTTGATCTAGTTGACATGACTGATTTAAATTAATCCCTTAAACGTAGTAAAGTTAGTGACTTTAAATAGTTGACCGCGGAACCGTATCGTCATTATGCAATAGACAAATTTGAATAAATTTTCATCTCCAATTGTTGTGTCTGTTAAATTTGCTAACGATGTATCTTTATGTAAGATCTTCTTAATGTCGATACGTTCTAATGTTTCTGCTTTGTTTTTTTTACTTTTTACTTTCTTTAGAATTCCACATTAATAGCATTTCGTTTAGCCGTCTAACAATAGGCATTAATATTTGAAATAATTCATATCCAAAAGGCGTCATGATGTTTTCCCAGTTTGAAGAACGTTTGCCTCAGCGCACATTTTATAAAAAAATCTATTCTTTCTTGCATTAAAATTAAATTGTGGGGAGGGTAAATGAGGCCAAAGAGAGTTTTTAAATATGTATAACAAAATATATTTTGAACAGAAGCAATAATGAAGTGATAAACAAAACCAATTATATCAGTTTACACTCGTTGAAAACACGCTAACTATAATTGTACTAAAATTGAAAAAATAAAAAATAGATGGTTCATGATAGATTTTGCATGGGGGTCAAGTTTTTATAGCATCAGTACAGTAATGAATATTCATTTGAATTTTGTTAAAAAGGATGCTTATGGTTTGAGAGAGTATAAAGATTGATGCGTTCAAATGTATGATTTGAGATCATGATGGAGGAAGCATTTTGTTGTGATCACTTTAACGATTTCTTAAATGCAGCCAGCTTGTTGTGTGTTACGATCAAATTTTCCTCATGAATTTATGTATTGAAGGGTCTTCGTTTGGTTTTGCTAACAGTGATCGTATTTTAAGTAAAAAATCGGTTTTCAAATGTCCCAAATTTAGCCCAAAACCCGGTTTTTGAAAACCGACAAGGCCTAGTAACTATTATGCAATCCTTTATTTATCATTATCGGATACGTCAGTTTTTTTTTTGTTTATCTTATTTCAGTAAGGTTTTATCAAGTTGACGGCAATTTAATCCAATATTAATATCACAGATTAAAAATACAATGTATTTATCTTCATTCGACGCTAACTGTAAATGGTGCATTTAATAATTATCGTTATGTGCAATGGTAATTAATTATATCAGATGGAACATTATGCTTCAGAGGCCAGGTGGCGTAGTAAAACTGTTCGGTTCGTGTCGACCGTCTGGTCAGAGAGAAAGAATTATTAAAGTTTAGTGATAAGTAGGTGAGCGTCCGTTCGAATCACTTCAGTTTGCGCTGAACTATCGAGCGGTGCGCATGCGTGGACGGCCACAAAACGCGCGAACATTCACAAGAATAACCATTTCAATCTTGGAACATAAGTTTTTTTTTAATTCACCGTTGTGGTTATCGAGACATTAGCATTTTTGCAGACTCTTAATTCGAAGGGAATTTTTAATATAAGGTTTCGCTTGTGGCGTTTCGACGCGTTGAACTCTCTCCAGCGTTGTTTTCCGCGAGTGTTATTATAAAAATCACAATCAATATTTATAATTCGCATAATTGCATATAATAGTAGCCAGGATGAAGAATTTTATTTTGTGGTTTGTTGCCTGGAGTAGTATTATCTTATCAGGTATGTAAATATTTTTTCTTCACGTCTAATTATAAGTATTCCCATTTGAGTATTTTTAATAATCAGAACAAAATAAAGTGAAAGTATGTACGAATTATTAAATTAAAAAAAAAAAACATATTAAATGCATTTTGTATAATTTATTCTCTTCAAACGAAGCTTGCATATTCTTCGACAATATGCAAATCTTTTGTCACTGGCAAAAATAACGTGTTTTAAATTAAAAAAACGATAAAAAACCAAAAATAATGGAAAACGACTGTTTTTACCGAAAACAAAATATCATCTTAATAATTGAAAATTTGTTGATTGAATTGGGATTTACTTGGAATAATTATATTGTAATAAGGTGATAAAATATTAAAGTAGTTCTACAAATATTAAGATATTTCATATGATTTTTTTTCAAGCGTATTTCAATAATAATTGAATTTCTTCCAAAGATAAGAAATATAATTAAATAAGTTATCGATTGATTTTTGTATAGTCTTAGAAAGAATTGTTATCCCACAAGAAAAATAAAGTCGAAGGAATTATTTAATGTCTTATTTTATTAATTAATTTCAATATTTCAGTTTTTACCGTCGTGAACATTGACCACCCAACATGTTATTTACTTAAAACTACTTTTTGCGAACTCTGAGCTTATTGTTAGAGTGCTAATAACTACTGTAAAATTTTTGAATTCTATGACTTGCTTTATTTTTTTAAAATAAAAACCATCAGTAAAAAGTGTTGAGGTTTCTACGTCGATTAAAGTTTCTTTATAACAAGCTCGAATTATTTTTTTTAAGGATTATGTGCTTAATAAAAACCTGTCCTATTTTTTATAATCTTTAATTTGCACGAAATCTCTTGTAATAAATTAGCACTTTTAAGAAGAGAAGCTATGTCAAAAACAACAATTTGTCGGTATTTTCAATGATGAATTATTTATGATTCTCAGGGAAACCAGTTCCGAAATAAACTATCGCAAGAAATTTGCACCTGTGAATGCATTGATTTTAAAACAAAATCTGTTCCGAAAGAAAATTATTCAGCTTGAGGTGAAACAATAACTGTGTCACAATAACTTCTATATTATTTTATGTCCGAAGTGTAAACATATCGCGAGCTGAGTACTACAAAGTTCTAAGTGTCGACTTTTGGCCAAACTAAAGTAATAATGAGTGAAGTCTTAAGCGTAGCAATATCTACATGCTGTATTAATATGAAGTCGAAATTTTGCTAAAATTTCCAATAAGCCGTTGTTTTATGTGCGCGTCGCAAAATCGCCTGGAGATGCCGAAAGGCTACACCCAGTGATAAAACTTGCATAGGTTTAATAGTATCTTTTTTATTTTGATAATTTTATTCCTGTATTTTTTTTTCAATTATCTGATTTTGATCAATTATTTTTATTCTTCAGCACAATGGTGTTATTTTGTACCATTATGATGTTTTGTATTCTTGCAGTGTAGTATTTTACAATATTAACTCAGTACTAAATGATATCAAACACAAATTACGAAAAAAGCTCCTTTTCCTATTTATCCTTCATTTTTAAAAATATATTTTCTCCAATAATAATGATCACATGAGATGTCTTCCATAGAATTCTTTTTATTTTAATGTAAAAGCGTAGGTCTGTTTTTTTAATCACTTGTGCTTTCATACAAATTTCAGTTAGAACCTTGTAGCACTGGCGGTTTGTTTGAATTTTAGATGAACAAGGTTCTAATAGAAGTTTAGGTATTTCTAATTAACTATGAATAACTATTTTAAACAATATTTTATTAATAGTTATATCATGGCAGTACTATCATTGATATATACAAGCAAAAAGAAACTTGGAAACATTTACAATTTTCAAAATACAAGCATTCAAAATTTCAAATGCCCATATCTTTTTTGGTGCAGCTGTCCACATAGAACCTTGTAGTACTCGGCTCGCGATATCGCTGATTTACTTAGGTATATAAAAAGAGTTTATTTTTTAAACATTGTTATTATAAATTAGAGATAATTAATTGAAATTTGTATACGTTTTTGATGCGGAGTATATGGATAAAAAGAATCCGATTTTTTTAAAAAATGAGGAAAATTGGTAGTTATCAATTCGCTCAACCTCTTATAATCAAAACAGAATGCTAAATGAACTTGTATAGAAAAAGTTGTCAGTTAATCGATATATTTACGGTTGTTTATTGGATCAGTAAGGAAGTGGGTGCCAATTGAGTAAAAAAAATGGCAAAGAAAATAAGAAATAAATGTAAATAAATCAATTTAAATGTGACCATGTCAATTAAAGAATTTTAATCAGTGGTTTCGTAACCGAATACAACGAACACACAAGTGTGTTAACCACTTGGTTATTGGAATGATATATAAATAGTTTGTTAAAGAAAAATTTTGGCATCATCAAATATAATACATTTTCAATGTAATTGATTTCAAAATAAATTTGGTTCATATTCATAGTGGAATATTTCCCATACAGTAAATGCAATCTGCAACATACGATATCGCATGTGTAGTCTTGGCTGACACATGCAGCGAGTTGTTTGTTAAGAAAACATGCATTCTTAAAAGCGATATCGAATAACTACAGATTTCACTTGGCTTAGACTTAAAAAAACTTAGAAACTTGAAAACAGCTGGTATACTACGTACATGCAAACCGTATTATTGTCATTGCAAATTTTCTTAAGAAACTAAATGTTGATATTGTTTTTTTTAATAGCGAAAGCCGTGAATATATATAACGATTTTGTTTAATCCATAAACTGAATTGTTTTTTTCATTATGTTCTTATTTATTTCCAAACTGAAACTAGTAATAAATAAATAGTATATTTCTTAAACCAGCAGGAAACGTAGTACATATATGCTTACGAAATTGAAAAAATGTGTTTACTACAGATGTGACTCGACACTTCTTCGACTGTTGATTTATTAATCGTAAATAATAATGCGTTTAGTTTTAAAGTATTTTAATAGAAAATTTAAATTAACTTTGATTATTCCACGTATTATACGTGGAATAATTATAGTTAATTTAAATTTTCTATTAAAACGAACTTCCACAAAGTTACCGCCGAAACCATCGAAAGTATTAAAGTATTTTATTCATAAATAAAAAAAATACTAACGACCTCCAGTCAGTCATTTTCCAATGATAATATTATTTAGTGCCCATTAATATATTTCTTAATCAGTTGTGCGATAAATGGTTCGAATCTCCAATAGTCATGTAAATTTTTTTAAAATATAATTACCTAGAGGAATTGGTATATGTATATGAATATGAAAGCACACTCGATCCAGCCTACTCAATACTGAAACCAGGTCGCAGTAAGAACGATTAATTGATTGAATTTCTCTTAAAATCTCTTATTCTTATTCGTTTCTTTTTTTAAAATTAGGATTTAGTGACCGTTCTACAAAAAAACTTTCTGATCGTATACTCAATCATATATGCAACAAGCGCATATATGCAAAGTATTATTTATAAATGAATAAAGATACAGTGTTTTGATAAACAAACGTTAAAAAGGATGCTAAAAAACATAAACAATGTTTTTTTTTATAAAAAAAGCTTCTTAAAAAAAAGCCGCGCACGAAGGTTATCGAGTTAAAAAAAACTATCGATGACTTCTTGAATTCTACATACTTGTTAGTTATATTGGTTTATATTATATTTCCGCGAGACTAATTGTGCAGTATATTATTAAACTCAAAAGTCCTTAAAATATTTTTACATGTTGCATCTTTCTTTAATTTAAAATGACATGTTTTTAGATGTCATTACATTGATACTCGTTCAATAAGTAATTCAAATGACTCATACGAACAACTGAAGTCATTCTCTTTGACTTTGACTCAAAAATTCGGTCACGATTTACTGTTATTCTTTATTGAGTTGCTGACAATAAAAATTCAGTCAGTCAAACAATTTGACAACATTATACAGATACGCATTAAAATATATTAAAAATACAGTTTTTTAGCCTACATAACATTATTATTGTTACGCGGACTGCATGAATTTTAGTGTAAAGGAATATGACTTTTTCAAAGTACTTCTCGAATAAAACTCTGTCTGTGATCTTTCATATAAAATAATTCTAAATTAGTATCCAAATGTGCGTAGTTTAATTACTACAATGCTCTTTCACCAAGAATTGACAGTAAACACCTAAAATGTTATTAATGAAAAAAAAGTTGTTTGATTAACAGGTGAAGTGACATTTAGGTGCTACATTTCAACTAAAATTTATAGATTGCCATGGCTTAACTTATATTGATATGCTTTATAATAAAAACGCATATAAATTTTTTATGGTTCACAAATACATACAATAAATAAATATCAAACGTAAAAACAACATCTCAATAAAAAAATGTGATGGAAAAATACAATTTTAAATAATTCACGAGAAAAAATAAACCAGGCAAAAAAAAACAAGTATGCTAATTGATTGTTGAAATAATTATGAGGAACTCGGAGAGTTTGCAGAAAAACAAACAAACTTTTTTTCCATTCGATTGAAAACAATCAAATTTTAAGATAGGATTAGTAATAAGATAATTAGCTGATAGATTCAGACAAGCGTTAAAAGTCTTTGTGTAGGATTTCTGCATTCTTAATGATTGAGTTGATTGTATCTTAATATTTCGACATAAAGTTAGTAAGTACTATTGTTTCAGATTATATTAACAGTACATTTTTAGCGATCTAAAATAACAAAACAAGTACAGCATTTATTCAACAAATTTACGTATTGAATCAGAACTAGTTTCACTTAGCGATGAAGCGTAAACTGGTCAATCGGTTGTAAATTCATCTTAATTAGTGTGTATTCGTCTATATTATCCATAAATGATAAATACAAGTTTTTAGATTAAAAGACTTATATTTTATACCAACTAGGGGATAAAATGGTACTTGTGTAAATTCATTAAGTCTTTTTAATTTCAAATCGGCATAATCATATACTTCTTAAATGAAATCAAACTGTATATACCTAGCTTTCCATATTTAAAAAAAGGGCATACATTTTTTCTTTGTTTGTTTTGTAAAGTAAGAACGCTAAAACTACAAACGTTTACAGTTTACGTTTAAATTATTCATCCAGTTGAAAGCTGATTCATTCGAATCAATTGTATTTTGGTTATTAAGAAGTGCAAATAAGATTAAGGTATTATTATTTGAAAACTATTAATATGATTTTAATGAAGATGCTGATTTACATGCTGATAATTTTAATGAAGTCACTAAAAAATCGACTAATTTTGATGGATCCTCCATTATTGACAAATAATTCATTGAATATTTTTTTCATTATGGCTAGCTCAAATTGCGTTTGTATTTAAAAAAAATGAGATTTACACAATATTTACTTTTGTTTGTTTACTTTAGATGTTTGCAACGGCTATAACTAGTCCGCAATTAATTAGCTTTTAATTAAGTTGGGAAATACGCCGCTCACGTTGCCCAAGCCTTAGGCTTTTTATAATTTTCCGAAATTGTTGATCTAGTATTTGAATTAAGTATTTATGACGATATAAATGCTACTCATTTAATATTGGCTCACTTCAAATTACTCACAATTTTGTAAAATATAATATTCACGACCTTTAGAATTACATAGTTGAATATGTTTCTTTACTGGCGAGTGAGTAAGGTTTATTAACGAAAGATTTCGTTTTCGTGAAATCAATGAAGTTGGATGTTTCAAAACCAACAATTGACAATTCAGTTACACTTCGAATTTGTGTTAAATCCGTTGTTTAAATAGTCATTTTGTGATACTGAAAACATTAGCATAATATGAGAATGGATGATTTTTCTGACATTCAAGAGATTTATTCTTTGATAAGATAAATATTTTATTATTGACCTGCTCAAATATGTAAAATATTTCAGGAACTTGATAAAAAAATATTTCTTATAACTTTTGTCTAACAAGCTCCTTGTATATTGCGCATTAGACATAAAAAGGATTAGTACTTTCGAAGAAAATATGAAAGTATTGTGGATACGTTTTATTTTTCTTAAGCAAAAATATATTATTATATGGAATATATTCCAAAAGATATTTAACTGGAGTAATCACATTAATTTTAACAAGTTACATTCATATTTAAATGGAAATATTCGATTAACACTTTGTAAATTGCGATTTGAATTTTCAAAGTCTCGTTTTTGAGTTTCACATTCAATTATTACTATAAATTCGTGATCAGGGATCGAAATACATGTAATGGTATACCCAAAACTGGGATCCAAGAGTTCATGTTGTAAAATACTACCAAAATACTGGTTTTAAAAAATAACCAAAATCGAATTTGAATTTATAGAACTCATCGAACAGTTCATTTATTCATATCAAATATTTTAAATTTTCTAAGAGTTGTATCGACATTTCTATAATGTATACTTATTAATTTTTAAGAAACAATCAGCTATTTATGAAAATCACATGTATATGATTATGATATATATTTTTTTAAAGCGGTATTTTATATGAAATATAATTTATATAGCGTTATTTAAAGATGGTAAAGCAATTACAACTGGCTGTACTGTTTTGGTTTGTTAAATATTTTTTGATAATACCGGTACTTAATACGATACACCGATTTTTTTATCCATGCCCGCTCCCAATGTAGAGCGCATGGCCTCCTAATTATGGTATCCAATTACGGGATTGCGACAGTACCAATCCTAGAAGAAAATTAAACATGGCAGAGCTAAAAAAAGATGTCGCGCTGCTATTTTTTGTAAATCCGTAATTTCCTCGGATTTTAGATTCGATATTTTTTGGAAGAGCTAAAACAAAAGCTCCCGTGCTGTTAATTTCGGCAAATCCGTAAATTCTTGGGATTTTGGATTCGAAAATTCTTGAAATAGCTAAAAAAAGGTCCCACCAAAATAACCGACCAAAAATTTCTCAATCCCGAATCCCAATTTATATACGATTTTATGCTGAGTGCTCAATCCCCGAATACCGAAATTGAAAAATTGTCAATCCCGGAACCACAAAAAGGGTCCGGGAATGGTTACCCTACTCCAAGGTATTTTAACATAAGTTTTCTACGACAACTTTTGTCACTCAATCGCTTAACATCACTTCTTCGAAGAGAGTAGTAGGGACAGAAATGATAGAAAAGATTAACTCGCTACACCTTGTTATTTTAAGATTGGAATGATAGGAGGTGGGAATTTTTAGCCATCACAAACATCCTTGCCTTCGAACAGAAATCGATTAATCGATTGAAAAAAAAGATGAATTAATCCGCAATTGTAACCTTTACATACGATTATTATATTTAAGGAGAAACAAAGCTACTCATTGCAAATAATTTACGTGATCAGTTTGTAAGCCGTTCTTTTTTAAAATATTTTAAATCGTGTTTAATACATTGAGCGGACTACTTCTTGTATTGTAAATATAAATAAGAATTTATTTACGAGGGAAAAAATAATGAAAACGTTGATTTGTGCTCAGTGCCATGGCTTAGGTAGTTTTAAGTTATTAAAGAATAGACAATTGCAGTTGATTGTTATGAAAAAAAAACTCTGGCCTTAATATTTCGTCGAAAATCACCTTCGAAGAAGGTATGTGTAAAAGTTGTTTTTTTTTTCATTACATTTTTCTTGTTTTGAGTGTTTTTTTTAGCCGAAAGCTATTGAATATAATTCAGTTATTGAAACCACCTGTACAAAATCACGGCCAACGATCCAATCGGTGCGCCGAGTGATGCGTGGTGTCGAGGAATGCTTACGGCGCTACTGGGCTGGAATTCGAATCTTGGATGGACCAGCGCGATCGCTCGCTGCGTTTATGGACTGGTTTCTTACTAACGCGGCATTACAATAACTGTAATGGAACTGATGCTCAACCATTGATACCGGATACATCAAAATATGCAACAATTATTTTCGCATTACCGAGGAAGATATTTCTATACGACGCACGATAACATTTATTTATTGTTTAAAAATTAAAATTACAGTACATGACATTACAGCTGACGCCAATTCACCATGCACTTGACAAATATAATGAAAAAAAAAACAGAACATAATACATCAAAATCAACATACAAAATCAAGAAATAAAAAATAAAACCTAAAAAAATACTGAAAAGTAAAATACGTTGATTGTCATTAGTTACAGATGAGTTTTAACATTGTTCAAAAATATTGCGTTGTCAATATAAGTGGATGAATGAGCTTAGCAAATTGTGTGAGAACTTTTTCGATTGACTTTTTTATCAGTTTATATTTAATATTTTGCTTTATTTTGTCACAATCAAAACATAAATGTAATTTGTTTTATATGAGTAAATCAATAAATTGAATTGAACGCAATTATCTGGTATATGATTTTTGATTGAATTGTTGACGTTTTAAGAAAAATATATCATTTTTTTTATTGCATCTTGAAACATCATAATTTACAAGTGTTAATCTTCAATTTGCGAAGAAATCATCAGAGTGAATTGCAAATATAATGTAAAAGCTCTTACCCTCGGCCGAATGATTCTAAACATTCGGATAAGAAACTTCTTTTAAGATTGAATAGACCCGATATATATGTCATAAAAAAAATAAAAAATAGTATTTTTTTTAATACAATGTCATGATGGCTTTTTATTGCCATAATTGATATAAATATTTTAAGCGGTTGACAATTACTGCATCACATATTTTATACCAAGAACTGTATCAATCAAAATAAAAATTCTCTAAGCTAGCGACGGAGAGAAAATAGTCGACATGAATAGTTTAACTATGCACATTGCTGATCCCCACTTCGTATTTTATATTACAAATAAACAATATTCAAAATATATAATGCTAACTCTTAAATTATTAGAATGAAAACAAATAGTACATTTTATTTCTTAATTATTTAAAAAAAATTAGGTTTTTGTTGTTGTTGATAATAATAAATATTTGCTATAAAATAAGAAGATGCTTGTCTTATTAATGTGTAAATTTTATAAATACGCTACTTTTGTTCCTATCTTTACACTTATGAAAACTTGCTTAAGCTAGACCGACCTTGTTAAATATATTCAATTTGTCAACTTTCGAATCAACAGCTGTTATAATTAGCATTGCATTATCTTACACATGTTCATATTACAGTAGTAAAATATGTAAAGGAACCAAAAACGAAAACATTTTTCTTCGTAATATTTAAAATGTTTATTTAAACTAGAAAACTAAAACCTATAAGTATTAAGTATTAAGTAACTGACATATTAACTTCAATAAAATTTTAGCCACCTTTTTATGTATGAAGATGTTGTATTTATTCAACTTTAAGGTTTATTAGTTATTATTAATTAAAGATATTTTAAAGTATAAATCCCACAAATGTAAATCGTGAAAATTACGATAAGTTTTACTAAAAAAATGATTATTAACACAAACAATAAATAATGGACATCGTTAATATACATTGTATTTTATTTTTGCCTGATAATTAAAAAAAAAACAATTATTTCAAAAAATTTACACACCTCAACGATTGTGTTGAGTACAGTTATGTATTTTAACATTTAAAGTACTTTGATTATCAAATAAATTGCTGATAATATTGATTTTTTTTTTTTGCGAAACTTGCAAAAGATGTTTTTTGTTTATCTGCAGCATTTTCTGATAGACATCGGAAGAACACAGATAAGATCAACTTATAAGCCATACATTATGAAAGTATTTTATATTCTGAAACTGTTATCGTTAATTGATCGCATTTTATGTCATCTGCGAGTAAGTCTTACAAGCCATCATGATTTTATAAATACTATGATACAGAAACTCCATTTAACATCATGCTTATTCCGTAAAATATATTTCATTGTGATAACAACATCAGATAAAGTTAGAGAAATACATGAGTTTTCCTCTAAGACACGAGACAAGAAAACATCAACGTTTGTTTGGTCTCTTGAAGTGGAATGCGCAGTTTATTTCGAATCAAGCAACCTGCTTGGTCTTCAATTTTTTTGACTCTCAGTTATTTTTATCGAATTGCATATATATAAACAAATGTCATCGCTATAAAATGTTATGTAAGAAATGATTGCCACTTAGCCTTTGTCACATCTTCAAAATATAAGTGAGATTGCAATGCAATATTATTATTTTCAATCTTGAAAGAACAACTTGTTAAAGATATTTGTCAAAGAGTCGTAATTATAGAAAAAAATGATTCTTGACATTATTAATTCGATTACAAATTTATCAATCAGCTGAATATTATTTACTTTGGGGAATGGCCTTAGAAATAATTATCTTATAAAAGCACTTGTAAATACTTATTACTCCACTACATTTCACATCTGCTTACTATCTATTCGTTAACAGCTTTTTATAAAAGGCAGAAAGAAAAGCTTTAGAAAATATAGTAATTGATAAATGACTTTATTTTAACAATCCTGTAGTTGATAAAATGTAGCTCGTTACAATTTTATTTTGAAAATCTATGTGACTATCCCTTTTACCTTAAATAACCAAAACATTTAACAGTTGCTATTCAACACATAATTGGCTATGAATGTCGAATATACTAGCAAGAAAAGAACATTTAAATCGAGTAACTGATTATCTATCCGCTTTTTACGTCAGACAGTCGGTCGAGTACTATTTGACTGAAGAAAACATACATCAACTGAGTCGATTTAAAAATTCTTTGCAGAAAAGCGATTTCTTTTATAAATTTACACGAATGTTTGTGAAAAAAACATTTTTCATTAGCAGGTGTGTTACTCTCAAAAAAATGAAGGCTTTTTACGAAACCTCTTATAAAAATAATGAAGAACATATTAATATTATCATCACGTTTCGTGTACATTGTTTTGCAGCAAGATATATTCAGAAAACAAATCATGTAGTTAGTATAACCATTAATTTTGAATTAGTTTATTCTCAGCTAACGTTATACTTTATATGATGGGCGAACGCTGTGTATTCAGCTATTGAGGTTTCTCTTAGTATAAGTTATCAACTCAAATGTATGTTTATTGAAAAGTTATTTTTTTAGTATTATGCATAGTGAATGCAAAAAATTATGTTATATTTGCGTGTCAAAATGTTGCGACGTCCTTATGAGATAATAAAAAAGTGTTCATTATGAGTCAACTTTAACCTCTTGCTCGTGTATTGAACGAATGCTGTATGGGATAATTTACGTAATTGAAAAGAAAATTATTTTAACACTACACAAAATGATCGTTAATTTCAAAGATGTCGACTTTACCTGACACAGAGGAATATTTTTGCACGTATGATATGATAATAGTACAAAGTATTTTATGGAAGAAATAGTCAGCAGGAATCTTTATATAATGACCACCAGAGAAGTAAATTAAATAGAAGATCTTAAATTTAAACTTTAGAATGTTGTGTTGTCATTTATTTTTTTCTTCACAATATTTATTTAATATTACTTAGGAATGTTTCTACATAAAATCATATATGAAGATATGATTTTTATGCACTAAATTAATGAATCTTGTAGTGTGATTATTAATAATTTGTCGATATAAATGGTCCTAATATTAAATTAAGCACAATCACTTTTACTTCATTATAATATTTCGTAAAATACAACTTTTAAATTCTCTTATCAGCAAAAGTTTGACTTATATAAAAGTTTGCTGAAACTTTATTTAAAATAACATATTTATCAAATATCGCAAATGAAATATCAGTTTGTTTTTAGTGATCATATAATTTTAATAGCAAAATAATGACGATTACTTTTTCGTTACCTTTTTGTCACTGTTTAGTTGAAAAAATCTAAGTCTTCATTGAAACAAACTTTTTTTGTATAAAAGTCTAATTGAATTATGTATCGACAGTTTTCCTTTTGATTTCTCTCGAAAAGTGATTGGTTAAAAAATGTTAACAAAGGTTGAAAGAGAAATTGAGCAATTTTAAAAATTGTCTCTTCGCTAGGTTATAATAGTGGTTTTGTATTAATACTGAAAAAATAAAACTTTATCTACTATACTACTGCTATAATTAATATATGTAACCGCCTTTCATTTGCTTCTTAACTTTTCAGTTTCTAAGTGAAATTTTGATCTACGGGTCTCGCAATTTAGGACAAGTGGCATACACCATATGTTAGCGAAAGCAATTAATAAAAAAACCTCTTAAATAAATGAATACGTTCATAAAATTCAATTTAAAGTACTATGTGGCTATTTATGTCTTCCAAGAAAATAAAAAAAATAGTACATCATAAGAATTTGCAGTAAATAAAAAAACAAACAAAACAATTTTACCTTTTTGCAATTGAGTTTTACCGAGTAAGTCAATTCAAGGAATATAATATTTAATATTGGTACTTAATCAAAGTGACTGTCGATACAAAGTCAAGTGTTTACAAAATAAATGTGTCTTTATTTATTCGACCAGTATCTTAATTCATTTTAGTGAGAGAATAAAATGCTCAGTAATATATTTAAGAAGTCGCTTTGTTGGTATGATTTTGGTCAGTTATCTGTAAAGTTAAGCGGTTGCGTATTTTAAATTAAATAAACTAGTCATAATCAAAGCCTAAAAAATATTGATCAATTATAATGTAAGTGGTTTTTACCAACTAATTGTTGGTTGCTAAGAAAATAATATTTTTATTCATTTATTAGTTGTTGAACAAAATAATGAAATACAATTATCGTGCTAAAATATTGTGAGCTTCCATTTGCAAAGAGAACAGATCGTAATAAATACGACGACCCTATTCAATAACAGTTACGTAACACACATAATTTTGATGCCAATAACACACTTCAAAAGTAGTTGACACTAAAACCATCTCACGTCATAGCGTAACATTTTTGTCATCAAATAATTTATTTTGTATACAATTTGTTTATTATACTAACCACTAACGCATTAACAGATCTCTTTAATGCTTACAGATTAGTATTTTAATGAACCGATAAAAAAATATTAAGCCTTTATATAAATTTAGCTCCAGTTGTTGTTGTTAATATGTTTGAATCTTGACAATTTATTGATATACAAACATGATTGTCTATTTAAATACACGTATTTGTTTTCTATTTGCTTTCTAAAATAAACGTATTTCCAGTATAGTAGAGTGATTGTTAAATTTAGCAGCCTGTGTGGTCGATTGGTCAACGTCATTGTCTTCGGTTACACAAGTCACGGGCTCGAATCCCAGTACGGATAGTTTTATAAATTGATTTTTCAATCGATTTATGAATTTCTGTTCGAAGGCATGGATTTATGTGAAGTTTTGAATTACCCCCTCCCACCCTTATATCTTTCTATTTTCTTCTATAACTCTCATTTGAAAAAGAGAGGTTGAGCAACTGAGTAACAAGCAGTTCTCATAGAAACACTTCTGTTGAGATAAACTCCATTAAGAGTTCATATGCTCCACATTAGGAGCGGAAATTGTAAAAAATTGGTTAAATTAAGTTGTTTTATTAGTGTTAAAGTTTGAAAATGACAGACAAAACAATATTGCAAAGTTTTCAATTTTAAAAAGACTTTCTGATTTAAATTACTTTATAACAATTCATTTGATAATTTCAATTATGACAAAACAATAATGTATTTATATATGGCCAAATAATATTGAATCCACATATTTCTAGATACCACCCAATAAAAAGTCTTGTCGAATAAAAAGCACAATTTTAATTGAGATTCGGAATAAATTATATTTCTCGGTGTTATTTTTTTTTCTTCTCAACATCTTATTAAAAACGTCAGCGATGTCATAAATTACTTATTTTATTCAATGCCAGGCTTTTTTTTTTGTCAACTCTCTCAATATTTTATCACAACATTACCGCATGGCTTATGAATAATATTTAAAAAAATACACGATTTTTTAAAATAATTAAGTGGATTGTGGTTGGTGAAACAGGTTGTTCCTTATTTATGATTTGTAATATAACAATAAAATCATCTTTTTTGGCTGTTTTTCTAAAAAAAAAACATTTTTCCCAATTAAAAAAATAATAGTTTGAGCATCATCCTCGTGATGGTTTGTAGAAGCACGTATAATATAAAAGCCTATTTATTTACTACTAATTTGTTTTATTGGTTGAAATTAAGTCAACCTTGTAAATATTTGCGGTTTTCAACGGAAAAGATATTCTGCAGCGCTTAAATAATAATATTTACGAAGAATAAAATAAATGTATATTTACCGCAAAAGTGCTACTGAAAAAGAAGACGATTCGGTTGATTTGTAAGAGCCACAGAAAAACTGAACACCAAAATTATTGATTTGTTTTTTCATAATTTTGATCTCAAGTCAGTTAGAGGCAGGCATAATGACTCGTTTGCAATCGATGAGTTTGTCTTGCTTTGTCAGCAGTAACTTATTAACGACTTAGTTTTTGAGATATGTGTATTTAAAACTATGAAAGCTATGTACTCTTCATCTTTTTGCCGTCTCAATAATTCATCTAAGTAACTCGACTTTAAATGTCTTTTTAGATATATATTGAATATGCTCTCACATTTTTATATGCCAAATATAGTTGAACATTACTTAATTGTTCCCAACTATTTAAATTATGATTATAACTTAACTTAAAGCCTTACCCTTAATGTCTCTTTTAGACCAACTGGGTACGAGGCCGAGAGAGTAAACTCGGCTGAAAAAAAAAACAATCTGAACGCGACGCATGGGATTTGGGCGAGTGATTAAAGCGTGCGAGTGAATAAAAACCGTTTATTTTTCCTCAGCCAAAAAGATAACTCCACCACCTGTAGCAAGTACTCACTCACGTTTTCAGCGCATCTGAACAGGCGAGGCGTATGCCGAGTGTTGCTGAATCAAACGAAAGCACATAAAAATAAAATGATTCGCTAAAAAACTTACGAATGCAAATGAGGGAATGGTATAAATGTTATTTTTGAATATTATTTCATAAAATATAGCCACCCCTGCATATACAAGGGGTGCATTGATCAAATGCCACATTGACCGGCCGCTACTGCCCAAAATACTATTCGAGTAGAGAAACCTTTTAAATTTATGTTTTTATTTTATTTATAGAAAAAAAACTAGGGAAAATAATTCTATGGAGCTTAGTACTTTTCATTGATCCAAAAATTTAAATAAATAAACATGGAACGATATGATGAAGAAAATAAATCCCTTTTTTACAATTTGTCGATTGGTGACTTTAAGTTTAATTACACTTAATTAATTAAAGCATTTTATTAGCACTTAATTACTATACATAAGAACAGTTTATTTAATTGCAAAAATAGCTAAACTACATTTAAAAAACTCAAATGGCGTGCTAAAATTAATACTTTCAATTAATTCATGCGAGACGTCAAGCGAAAAATGTGCGTTACTTATTATTTATTCATTGTCACTGAATTTATATTTTGATTGAAAATGAGAGCGAAAATAATTTCTAAAAAACATAATATTGCAGTGTTTTGTCAACAATAACAAATATAAATAATGTGAAATAATTTTTAGCACCATTCGACGCACTTGTTAGCGTATTGACAATCAAATCATCATTGTAAACTTTATTGACAGTAATAATTGTAAGAAATGACATTAAGTTATGAGTGAAAAATAGTAACACAAAAAGTTGTAAAAAAGTTAAGTATTTTAGAATGCCAAAAATTACAATATTTCTTGAGTTTGTTTCTAATATAAATATATCAGAAAATATTCATGTTTGAATGTTACAAAAACTTTCTTTTTTTCTTCTGTAGAAGTAGAGGTAGCTTTGGAAACTAATCTGCTTGATCTTAGATCGAAAATGCTGGTATATATGTATGAACGATCTAAACGGCCTGTAGTGAAAGGTGTATAATAAATCGATTTCAAATGGCAGCAGATGATATTTATTTCAAATTAATTAATTTTGTTTTAGTTGTTTTACAAATCGTTTCCAATATTGTTATTTTATGTAAATTAATAAATTTAATTTGTCTTTAACGCTTAAAAGTATTATAAAATCAAATCAATAATAATACTACAAGTTTCAGACAATATTTCAATAAGATACTAACGAGTTGCTTCATAATTATTATTTTATATCTGTGCTTAAAAATCAGCATTGTTTTTTAATATCCTGTTTTACTAAATATGGTGGGTTGATCAAAAATTCATTATGAAGAAATGTATATTTTGTTGTAAATTACATTAAATTACCTTTATTTGAATTTTTCAAGATTTAAAAAAATATGTTTCTACTGCAGCTTATGCCAATGTACAAAATATTTTTAATTGAAAACTCATACGAGATAGACAATATGAGAATTTAATCTCACTCAAGATCAACTTGACAAGAAAAAATATCAATAAAAAACAACGCATATTCAAATTTAAATACAAAATCTAAATTTGATATTTAGTAATTAGGCCACAATATGTATTTTTACTTAGACGCACAAAAATTTAATAAAAATAATCGTTGGTTTATTTATCTCAAATATATGAAATGAATATGTGTTTTAATAACTTCATCATCAGATTTCACCATTTATCATATACACGGAAAATCTTTTTAATTGTGATTTCCCGTGTTTTACAAATTGATGTGAAAGTAATATTATAAAAATACTCTGAATTTTATCATAAATACCAAGACAATGGTTTTATTTACTGGTGACTATTTTTTTTATTCTTACCAAGTATTTATTAGTTAAACGTTTTTAATATAAATCGAATATAAATGTTAAGTAAAACTCATAGTCAAAACATATTTTGACATAAAAAAAAAACATTCAAAGAACAGTTGTATCAATGCATAAGATTCATACTTTCCTCGATTTGCACGAGTTTCTATAAGAAGGTTACATAGCTGTATTTCTATTGCAATACAAATATCATGTTAATAAATATAACTTTTATTCTTCTGCTGTGGAGATTGTGTTTCTTTCCTTTAAAATAACCCAAAAATTGTTTTCAAGAAGTGCAGTTAAATGAAGTTAGTTATTCAAGTGAGCTAAAACATTTATTACTTTTAGAGTAGTTTTAAATTAAGAATGCTTAAAAATAAACCAGTGATTTTTGAGAAGGGCGTATTTTCATGTTGAATTTTTTCCAATAACAGTAAAAAGCTGTGTTGGAAATACGCCGTTTTGCTTCGGTTCATAAAGCATGTGATTTCATTTTATTTTGCGAGATATGCATTTGAAAATTAAAATAAAGATCCCACCAAAAAAAAGTAAGCTCTTCCTGTAAAAAAATTAGATATTCTCCTAGAAAATCACGCCTCCGTTCTTGGTGATTTTATCTCAATTTAACGACAATATAACACATTTCTTTCTTTTAAAACAACAGCCAAATTATAAAAAATACATATTGTATATTTTTTACTTAATACGTTGTTAATTGAATGTTTTTTTCTTTTACAGATGGAGTAACCGCAGCATATTATGGAAAATCCTTAGGAAAGCTATCAGAATTCCACCATGGAGTATCAGGCCACGTCTACGTCGTCGACGGAAGAACGCTCTTTATCAAAGATTTCACATATGATGGAGAAGGACCGGGTAAATATTTGATAATAGGATTTTTATATATTTCGTCTTATAATTAAAACCGATTTTAAACAATTAAACCGTATAAATTAAAAAAAAACAATTTGGAGCTGAATTAACTGGCTTAAGCATATTGGATTTTATTCAACAAAAAATAGAAATCTAAGCTGCTTAATTTCTATTCAAGTTCATAATGTCAAGGATTAAATTAAATAAATGTTTATTTTCGCCCATTAGCCGGTCTGGTTACATATTTATTATGAGAATTATACTGTTATTTAAATAAATATATTTTTTAAATTAAAGTCGTATACTTTTCAAAATATCAAGAAATTAAGTTTTTTTTAAAATTTATTTTCAAATTAATGGAGAGGCATTATTTTTTTATCAAAATAAAATAGTTGTTTTTTTATAGTTCAACAATTTTATCCCATGAAACCGGCATCGCTCATCGAGAGCATTTGCAATAGTAAAAATCCTCTCGATTACCGAAACTGGGTCTTATCATTTGATAAAATTTCAGAATTAGTACATTGAAAAAGTGTTTAAATTGTATACACCATTGATATTATTTAAGATTGTTACATCGTCATGTTTTGTGTTAAACTACTTTTGAGATTTCATGTAATGGGAAACAATTTTTCCTATAATTTTAATTTTACTGTATTCGAAATTTTTTTATTTAAGTAAGCAATTTATGTTTGGTTTTGACGACTAAATAGAGTTGACCATTTTGCTAAAATAATTTTTATTGTCTCTGTGAAAATAAACACCAGATTGACAAAATTATAATAAACTTCGTTTTCGTAAAAATAAAATAGCTTTTTATATTTTAATTGATTTTATTATAAAATGTTCCTTATCACACTATTAAAGAGTATGGCATGACAAACGTCATTCGTAAATAGCAATAATCAACTATTAATTAACTGCACATGAATAGAAAATTTTCTATGTAGATAAATTTGTATTTTTATCTTTTACAGCACGCAATAAGACAATATCACAATAAAAATGAATGCGTGCTTTGTATGCTTAAAGACATAACATAACTGTCACTTTCTAACCGCGTTTTTTCCAAAGCCTACTGGATAACCACCTAGGTGGATTTGTGATGCTTAGCGTAATGGCTATCTACGACTGGTTTTTAAAAATCTCCTTTGCTAATCTTTCTCAGAGCCAGTTTCAGCTTCTACCATTCGGAATCAATGTAATTATATTTTAACTTGGCATTATTATTACATAAAGGTACTTCAAATACTGGTTTAAAATTGGTACGTGTTTATTTAGTTTTCGCTTTTCAGAATTTTCACATGGATAATACCCACCATTTGTAGCAGTCACTGAGAAGTATTTTTTTAAATCCATGTTCGCTCCCAATGTGGAGCATATGGCTTCGCAGGTATCTCGACAGAAGTTTTTCTGCGAGAACTCTTTGTTACTCAGTCGCTCAACCTCCCTTTTTCAAAATTCTTCAATGCTTAACTGATTCCATTCCTAATACGTATCTTGTAAATAAGTATTTATATACTTTAAATGGCATCGACGAAATTCGCCGAGACTTTTCACTCACATTCTTTTATAAAAAGGTTTAAAAGAACATTTTAAATTACACCCTTATTATATATACATGAGCTTTGAAAAGAACACGTGGACTGACGTCAATTTTTTATGGTATTCACATCGGTATCTATATGGTATCGTACTACATAGCAAGTAGTACGCCTATGTTTATGCTGGCCAATTAAATGCAGTTTTCTGAAAACATATGTCATTTTGGACTCAATTTAAAGTTGATTGGTTTTTATACACAGAAACTTTTGTTTTTTTCCTCACTGTCGAACAAAGGATTTTCAAAAAGCTACGTTGAAATTAAGAAATATATTTATACAGGGCTTTTTTTTAACATGTAACATTTTGTTTTTATTTTAACGTCAACATAAAAAAAAAATACCTGGTTCGCAGACTAACTCTGTCCAAAACCCATGAGCTAATGCGTGATTTAGTGTATTTTTTGTGTCATGCAGATTCTACCGAAATCAGATTCGTCTCTTTTGTTCATCAAAATCGTCGAACCACCTGTGACACATTTCTATCATTTAAATTTTCTTGTTGCTCAGAAGTAAGAAAAGACTGACGTAACAGATCTCACAGGTTCGACTCCCAATACAAACAGCACTTTTTTCGTTTGTTTTCAAAATTAAATTTTAAAGACTCCTTTTCGAAGGCATTAGTGTTTATGATTTGTAAAAATGTTCTTCCCACCTTTCCAATTCTAAAATTAATAAGGCAAAGCAAGTGCGATTATTTAACCACTATTTTTTTTCTAGGGCTATCCTTCTATCTTTACTATCTGAAAAATAGAGGTTTAGTAACTGAGTAACATGCAGTTCTAGTACAAAAAACGTTTGTTGAGATGCCTTCATTAGGAAGTCATATGGTTCACTTTGGGTATGAACATGAATTAAATATACGGCAACTTGGTTTTTTTTAAAAGACCACTGTATTTGTTTATGAAATGATCAATCATAAAACATTATTCCTTGAATAAATAAATTCGAATTAGTCCGGAACATTTATTACATCAAAGCATCTAACGGGAAATATTCTCATCAAAATAATTATATCGCTGGAATTCGATCCAACGTAACTTTACATGAGTCCATACATATCGCATGCTTCTAAGAGCCGTAAGCACAAAAACTGTCTTCTTGGAAGATGTAAGCTACATTCTAATATAAGATCAGTTAGTTCAAAAACCGGTCGTATGGATGCTGGATCAGGTTAACCCGACAGGTAATTACTTAATTTAAAGTTGACCGCCAGTAAAAACTTGACTTGACGTCCGGTTAGCAATGCAGCATCATGTAAGGTCGTTAGAAGTAGTGAATGACAGCAAATCTATGAATCAGTAAAATACGTGGAAGAGCAGAGAAGCTCTTTTTACTTTTTCATGTCGGCTAGAAAGTATTCATCAGCTATATAACAAGAGCTTAGAATCTAGGGCTGAGCGCAATGTTCGAAAAAATACCACTAATTCTATAAAGAGTTACAATTAAATAGCTTTAGACGTATTTTACTGCATAATCATACATTTGCCGTTACTTCAATCGAGGGTTGGTTATTAATAGCAATACGTCGTTCTGTCCAGAAATTTTGCTTCTTACATATGTTGCGTATCCTATACAATTATTTTCCGCTTACGCCTCTGCTGCCATCGATTTTTTTAGCAAAGTAATCTGACGAACCTATTTATCTTTTCATATACAATGCGACCGAAAACACTTTTTGAGTGTTTGATTGTTACTTTAAAACATATTTAAAAAAAGACACTCATTTGTGCTAATGCCACTTTTATTTTATATGATCAGGACCAGTTTTGTTAATGACGAGCATTATTATTAACTGATAAAATAATGCAATATTACAATGCTATTTATAGAAAGCAAATAAAATTATTAGTAACATATTTTGTTTTGTATAAAAAACACTGTAATGAGCACTGAGCGAAATCGGTCCTGATAATGTAAAATAATAGTGAAATTAGTAAAAATCAGTGTTTTATTTTTTGAATATAATGCCTTTATACGAAGTGTTAACAGTGAACAGTTTAAAATAGATTTATAATTATTGTCGATCATTTGAGACAGCTTGAAAGATCTCTTCTAACGATAAGTTTCTTCACCTAATGCAAAACCTCCGTAGACTAATAAACTATGTATACTCAATGTAATATCTTATTTCTTCGAAGAAGTTCAACTCTACACCATGTGTTGTTTTCTAGCTGCGTTCTTCTACGTGGGAAACAGCAAATCCCCTAACAATGTCGGAGCTCAGCGTTTGAAAGACGAGAGGGGTTCAGCAGGAGTTTTGAGAAGGTACAGAGGCCGTGATATCACGCTCACCCTTCCCGAAGGAAAAACTTTCAACTCCATTCGTTGGTTCTCTATTTGGTGTGATGAATTTTCGGTAAGCTGATATTTTTATTTCTTTCACCTATCGTAAAAATTATGTTATTATTTAATAGGCAGATTAAAATATACCTTTGATTTTAATAAAAATTAGTATTTGACATTATAATGAAATTTAATTTAAGATGTTGAATTAATTTTATTGAATGTTTTTTGTGGGTCGACATAACGAGAAAACATTACAAATTTAATTAAACTGAAATTTAATTATTATTCCAAATTTTGATACAATACGGCATGATTTGATCTGAAATAAAAAATAAAAACATGAAAATTACCATAATTAGGATAAATTATTGTATTTTATTACGATTTCAAGAATATTTTCATTTCTGATGAAAGTTTTTCAATAAAACTGTCTAGACATAATGTATCGTTTTGGTTTCAAATATTTACAGGAAAATAATATTGTATTTATTTTGCAGGTTAATTTTGGAGATGTGAAGATTCCAAAGAATTTGGATTTCCCGAAGCCTCAAAAGATTTCAGGACTATCAGGAGTGCACGGAGTCTCCTCAGATCCTATTGTAATTGTGGATGCTCAAACCCTTCTTATACCAAACTTCAGCTACGATGGCGAAGCACCAGGTAATTAATAATTTATGATTGGCAATGTTGTTATTATACTACTATCACTAGCCTTCCTTAGTAATTATTATTTATTGACTATACAATTTATTCAAATTAAACTACATACCAGTTATATATACGACTGCAGTTTCTTGAATTAAAAACTGGATTCATCCAATAATTGTTTATGAAAGGCAATTGATTTTTTGTTATGCAATTTTCAGAATTGTATACAATAAGTTTCGTAACGTATTTCATGCTATATACATAGGAACATGGCCTTAGAACTCTTACGTACGGCGACCTTAACCTATGCATGATTGATTTGGCTTATTTGACAAATGAAAAAAAAAAGTTTAGTCAATTAATCATTCCACTAATAGATCAAAACATTTGATAGAGTGTTTGGCTTAAGAGATATTTAAAAATACTCATTGACCATGACATTAATTTATCCGTTATATTATGCTTATATTAAAAATATCTTGATTTGAAATACGCTGCAGGTGAGCGATGCACTTTATAATGTTTCATAATTATCCACCTTCGCTTAATATGCAAATCGTGAGAATTATAATTAGTCACTGTCAATATAAAATGCACTGATTATTTGATCACGCACCTGTAAATCACTTGATTAATTATAAATTCAGGAACAATGGTACGGTTATATGGCAAAAGCTTCACGACTTTGCACTTCACTAATTTCAAGATGTATTCATTGAAATTAATTCCAAATTATCGCTTCGTTGTCAGAACTGACAATTTTATATTAAATCACAATAAGTTCTCCGTTGACTCTTTAGCCAGGAATTCCGATTACCAGGAACGTAGTTGGCTTCCGTGACGGAACTCACGGGTTCAAGCCCAAGTACGAACACCATTTTTTCGATGGAACCATCGATTTTTGGTCGAAGGTGTGGGCGTTGTGATGCATAAAAATTCTAACCGAGTACAAGCAGTTCTCATATAAAAGCTTCTGTTAGTTATTTACGTAAATACGTGGAATAATCAAAGTTATTTTATTTTATATTAAAATGAACTTCCACAAAGTTACCGCCGAATCCATCAAAAATAACGATTTAGTTTCATCTCTTCTAAAAGTTTTTAGTATGCTTAACTTAATTTTAAGCATATTATGGTGCTCAAAATTGCTTTCAACTAGATCAACCGGTTTCATTACTTTATAAATGAAGGGAACGGAAAGTGTTGTCGTCCTAAACATCAGCTCATTGTATCTAAAAACGCACAAAATTGTCTCATTGTACCATAAACTAAATAAAAATATGCTGATTACAAATTCATCTCAATTTAAAAAAAAAACAAAACCGATATGATTCAGCTGCGATAATTTTGTGTTTGAACGTAGGATATGTTTTCGCTTTTTTTCACTTTTGTGGTATTTAAAAATAAATTATAAATTACATATATATTCTATTACTTAATATATTATTCTCATTTTCCAACGAATAACGATTTCATGCTTCGTTTTTTTAGTTTATCATTTTGTTAACGAGCATGTTTTTGTCATGAAGCCTGGTCCAAACAATTCTGGTTCGTTAGAAAAGAAAATAGTCACGAAAAGCAGGCGTTTTTTTAAAGAGCATCATAATGTTTATAATGTTGTGGAAGGGTTCAAGTGAATAATTTAACAGTTGTGCTAAAGAACCACTCTCTCACCAATTGTGCACAGCCCAGCATAGTAGAAAGAAGGTTATGATTCCTTTATCATGAGTTCGATCAAATAAGTCTTTTGAAGCCTCTTTGAAAAAGAAACGGTTTGATATTACAACAGTAATGAACAAAACGATTCGTTGTGGTATATTCGACGATAGTAAAAAAATAACGTATTATTTTTTTGTTTTAAATTTTGCGATATATATTAAAAAAATAACAAATTATTGTGTCAAATATGGCACAGTTAATATAAGCTGTCGTTGCTAGTGAGTAATTGAGCGGTTTAGTTGAGTAGTTAATGGCAGTCACGAAATTCACATTAGGTAATAAAATTAGTACGACACGCTAGAGAAGGTGATATTAATCTTTGTAAACCATGCAAATAATATCAAGGCGACGAAACATTGGTTTATTATGCTTATGACATTATGACACAGGATGGAATTCAATGACGAAATAAATGCATTTTAGATTGTTAAAACTAAATGCACACTTATTGGCTAATTTTAATATATTGCAATGGAATTAAAATAAGCAGATTCCAACTCATTTAATCATTAATTTATTATTTCCGCTCTTTGATTACACGTTTCTAATTTTGAAATTGAAATATTGAAATATTCCAAAGGATTAGAAAAAAATGAATCATTGAGGTAAACGTAATACAATGTAAAATATATAAAATATTCCATGTTATATTCAAGCATGACTTTAGTGACTTATTTGCAAGCATTTGTTTGGGATTCGTTAAATTCTTCTGGAAATTTTGAAAAAATGTGGAGTTTGCCTGTAAGCAAATTACGCAGTTGATATGATACATTACATTTATTGAGCACGCGTTCAATAAACAATATAATTTTTTAAAATCTTAAAAAAAATAACTGTATTCCCGGTGTTATGTGGATAAAATGGTTTCCTAATGTAGCTTCTTAATATTAAGTTATTCTAGAAGAAATCGTTGCTATTCAGCCACTCTATTATCTTTTAAGAGGAAGTGAGGCCGAATGATGCCAGATGGCGTCGGTATAATAGTTATCTAATCCTTTACGCTGTTTTTAGCTAATCCCGTTTTTCGGGTCGGTTGATTGAAAGATAATGTCAACATCACAGTCATTGAAAAAATAACATGTCTAAAGTTTCGAACCTTTGCACAGATCCCGAGATTCCGAGATCCTGGGATCCCGATCAATTTGGCCATACCGTAAAAGTTTTGATATCGATCCCGGTAATTCGGGGTTCACTGTAACATGTAATTACACAATTTAAAAACTGAATGCTTCTTATTATTTTAATAATTAAATAATTCCAGACAGTGAAATTCGGCTTTTTATGTACATATCATTGCATGTTACCTCCAAAAAAAATAAACAGTTGTAGACTGAAGTAGACTTTTTTCCAAAATTTTATATAAAATTCAGTTGAAACGTATTTTTGAACGAACAAAATAAATCGTTAAAACTGGTTTATTAAAACAAATATTTGACCACGAGGCACAGCTGATGTATTGTTAAATACATGCTCTTGTAAGTTTTATGCAATACTAATAATAATAAACAACGTGAAAGAATACGTTTTTTTATGAAGTTTGGCAATATAACTCAGGAAGTGATGAATTAAAAGAGATAATTTGAGTTTTAATCACGTTTAAGAAGACGACTTGTTTTTTAGTAACGGGTTTTTATTATGTAAGACTATAGAGCGCATAACATCAAATTTATGTTTTTTTCAACGGCTTAGGTAAAAAAACCAATTGAACTTAAATAAAGATATAATAAATTAATATGAAGCTATTAAATATATACCTAAATGGCTTAAAATTAAGCTTTCACTGTGGAATATAATATAATGACTCTTACGAGATCTTTAATAAGATGTGGTTTTTTAGTTAGTTTGTCAACCTTTCATTTCAGAACAGGTTTCAAATAGAAGTATTGTGATGAGAAAGATATTTTTAAATAATAATTTGTAAAAAGCATAAAATTATTTTTTTTTGCAATTCAAAAATCATATTTTATTAATATTCTTTTTATAATGAACATGAAAAAAATTGTAATTTCCATGTCAGTGGTCGAGTGGTGAACGTTTTTGGTTTCAGTTGCGGAACTCACGCGCTCGAATCTCAGTAAAGGCAGATTTTTAAATCGATCTTCTCTGTCTGTTCGAAGTCATGAATTTCTGAAATGTCTCAAATTCCCTCCCACCTTCAATTGAATCCTAGAAATATGTCATAACGCGATTTATTAGCTAACGTTGATATTTTTTATTGTTAATAATTGGTTAAATGATTATTATTATTATTACTTACCGATTGATATATGATTATCTTTATTATTACTTACTGTAATTAAAATCTTATTGTAATTGTAGTCTGTAATTTATATAAATTGAAATATTACATGTATATGTATTTTCAGATGCCAAATTTTGGGTAGGACGTGGAGACAAACCATCACCACAGGGAATTAGGATTCCTGACGAAAACGGAAAGGTGACTCCTTTGAGGATATACGATCATAAAACAATCGTCCTGACCATGCCAGCGGTAATTTGTTTATGTTTAAATCTTAAAAAATTGATGTAAATAGAAAAAAAATGTAAAAGTTTTTGGGAAATGTTATAAAAATAATGATAAGCAGTTTTACTTGAAATTAACAAAAAGTGTGTGTTTTTTTGATAGGATTTAACTATCTTCGACATTGGACATTTTGGAGTGTGGTGTGAGGCTTTCACAGTAGATTTTGGCCACATTCGTATTCCTGAAGTCATCAATGTTCCTCCATCTCTCAAAATGCTGGGAGTCAGTCCACAGGTAAGAATATAAACATTTATCACAATCTATCGGTAATGCTGAGCACTTACTATTGTAATATTTTAATTGTTAGTTTTAAATTTTCACATACACCGATTTCGTCATCATTTGACTATTTACTAATGATACACATACATACATATACAAATTAAAGTCTTCCTTATTACGTAAACATAATATGTTTTCTTTAATTTATTCTAAAAGAATGTTATAAAATGGGATACATCCGGTCATAGTTACGTAAAACGATCAAAACGTATGCGTCGACTCAAGTAGATGACATAGTTATATTAGCAACAAATTCATTTATAATAATCTTTATTGGGCACATTAGACATATTTTCAATAACGTTCCAAATAGTATAGAAGAGAAATCTATAAAGAGTGTTACTAATCAAAATTACAGAAAAGCACAAAGCCTCCCCACGAACCTTTAATTAAGCGTATTTATGAATCGCTCCTCCGAAAACTGCTTCCTTTTAATAATGGTCGTTGCCCATGGCAACGCGTTGGTTAGGGAATATTTTATTATTTTCGTGAGAGGTTCCTTCTAGATTTTTCGATAGACAGACCGATTGATAATTCTTCACCACGTCTTGATAATACGTGCTTATTAATACGTATTTGTTGTACCAATTAGATTACAAGTGTCTAACAAGCAGTGAACAATCATGTTAAGTTTATTCAAAATATGTTATGGTTTTCTTTAGAAGTGCCGTTTTTTTTTGTAAATCGACTCACATTATTAAATAATAAAAATGTGTAAATGTTAGGACTTATCGGTTTTCAAAAACCGGTTTTAAAAGCCGGTTTTTTGGCAAAATTTGTGACATTCGAAAACCGGGTTTTCAACTTTTTAACCGGTTGTGCCGTATATTCCATAAACGAGTCTATAAACAAAAAGACAGAAAACTTGGAGCTTTATTTGATGGCTTAAAGACCGTATGCTCCACATCATTATCCAGAGAAAGGGTATTTTCGATATCAAGAAATTTTGTTACAAAGTCAGTGGACGCTTTGTGTTTTCTTAAATCATATTTTCTGAGGAGTAACACCAAATATTTTTTTGTTGTGAATGATTATGTATATAAATAAAAAACGTTAAAAAAATAACCTTTTCACTCTATTTTAATTTAATTATCCATTTACAATTAATGTATTTGTAAAACTTCGAAAACCGGATAAAATCGGTTTTTGGACAATATTGACATTCGAAAACCGGTTTTTGTATAAGCCCTAGTAAATTTCATGCGTTGTCAAGCTTTCAATAATGTCATAAAGAAAGGTTGAATGCTCCACTGGTGTATAAATTAAGATTAGTACAGACATCACACGTTATAAATGTGTTATACAGAAACATCAAACCATTACACCTTTCAATGATTTGTTACTCTGTAAATCCGTGTACAGTTAGCACTAAGTACCTTGAAGGCACACTTACTTATTGGAGTGTGCAGCATCTTCTGATAAAAATAACTTATAACACTTAAAATTATTAAAAAATAATTTGATGTCTAGTGCTCAATTTGTTGTAAAATATTTCGTGCGAAAATTTACGTTGAAACACGTGAAATTTGTGTTGGAATTTATAATTATTTCACTTATCTTGCCGGTTTCTTTGCGAAAAAACATTTTGACAAAATAAAATCAGTATTCTTAATCAGTTTTTACAAAACAGTAACAGTTTTAATTAAGCTTTATATACTGGCTTAGAAGAGTTACATCAAATATCCTGTCATCCACTCTTAAATCCTAATTTATATTACAAATTATTGTATTATATTTAGTAACTTGACTTTAGTGTTTCTTGGGACGATAACAAATTTGGGATTATTCAAAGCTTTGAGTAATCCCATATTTGTACCTCAAGTAATACTCATAAGTTGTTATATTATTTTGAAGATGTTTCTGTCGATATATCGCAATGTTGGTAAAAAGAGGATTCAACACCGACATAAGCGTGACTAATTACCGTATACATTTACTTCAAACAAGGTCGGATCGTGGTGTAATAAATTTTATATTTCGGATCAGCAACTTTGCTATAAGCACGTTTTAAATGAACTTTTAATATAAAGCAAAAATATCTTCGATAAAGATTAACCGTTGTATTTATAAAAACGATAAAACGAAACTGAAAACGTTTATTTTTGGTTTGAATATTTTATATTATTATGACCGGAACGACACCTATAAACACCTAAAACATATTTTTGTTACAAATTTATTTAAAAACATCCTTGTATTGATAGAAAATTTAAATTAACTTTGATTATTCCACGTATTGTGTAACTAACTGTGACACGTGTTTCGCCTCTTTCAGAGGCATCTTCAGACTTACTATCGCAAAGTTTGCTTAAGTAATGAAGCAAGATTGATTCTAACATTTTAAAATTATAAAATTACAAAATGGATTGGGTTTTTTTTCCTTTTAAGAGGAGCAAGGAGGGGGGTGTAGAATCGAAATAAAGCAAACAGATAATGATACTTATTTTACTAATGAGTTGTAAACAATCAGAATGGGATTTTTCCTTTTTAATGGAAGCAAAGAGGGGATTATAAAATGCAAACAAATTTAATCATACTACTAATGACGTTAAACATTACAAACTATTAAAACTAATGAGCTACAATCAATCATCTAGGTTTGTGATTACTCTATTAATTGGAAACAATTTGAGTAACGGGGAACCGCCTGTGCTATTAAGAATATTATTTAATAATATTTCTTTTTTGTTAAGAGTTTTATTAATTTCTAAAAATTCGAAGCTATTCATCTTTAAACCCTTTTTATTTACTCGGTGGAGTATTTCTAAATTACAAATCTGATTATAATTATGATTATTTTCTATTAAATGATTGGCAAACTCAGAGAAATTGTTACTTTTTAGATATCGTATATGTTCTTTAATTCTAATATTAAAGTTTCTACCTGTCTGTCCAACATAAGACGCTTGACAGTCTCCACAAGAGAGTCGATAGATACCACTCTGTGACGATGAATCTACGCGATCTTTACTGTTCAATAAAATTTTACCTAAATTATTTACTGTATAAAACGCGGGTTCTATATTGTCTGGCAAAAATTTAACTATCTTTGACGAGATGTCTCCTAAATAAATAATCCTACGCCAGTTTTTAATATTATCGTTTGCTTTCTTCTCTCCTGAAAAAATATTATTTACTATGAGTTGTTTAACTTGCTTACGTTTAAGTAAGTTAACTACTACGTCTGTGTTGTAACCATTATTTACAGCTATCTGTTTAATAATGTTTAACTCTAATTCAAAGTTGACTTTAGTGAGAGGGATGTTAACTAATCTATTAATCATTGCATGGAATGATGAGAGTTTTTGCGACCACGGGTGAATTGATTGATGGTGAATGACGACATCTGTATAAGTAGGCTTTCTGTAAATGGCAAATTCTAATCTGTTGCTATTATTTTTCTTTATTGTTATGTCAAGAAAATTTAAGGTTTTTTGTTGCTCGATTTCTAGTGTGAATTTAATATTTGTATGCAATGAATTTATATAATCAAAGTTAATTTAAATTTTCTATTAAAATGAACTTCCACAAAGTTACCGCCGAAACCATCGAAAGTATCCTTGTATTGAATTAATAACAGAATGCTCCGTAAAGTAATATCGTCACAAAGCCGAGTTGCAAACTCTCTTTGATTTTTTTTCTATTCGGTTGGGTGATCGAATGTTCAAGTACCCGAAAGATACATCCATAATTTTGCTGGTTTATATCTAAAATCATAGATTTCTGTATCGCTTTTCATCCATTAACGTCTGGAAAGCTTAGACTGTATTTTTTTGTATTCTTACATTGTATAAGAAAGTAAAAGGCAGCATACGGTTGTTTTGAAATAAAGATTTATTGGATCTGGCTTATTTATTGTTTTGTTAGTATGCCTCCATAAGTGACAAAACTTTTTCAAGGATAAAAACACGTGTATAGTAAAATCTTATTAGAAAATTGACCCCCTAAAAGTGGAGCCAAGTGGTATTTGAGAACATAATAATTAAGATGCGCTAAATGTCCTAAAGTGTCGTTAAAGTGAAGTGAGCTTAGAAAATATACACTGCAATAGTGTTTTTCTCACTGAAATAAAAATATGCAATAGAAAAGTTGGTTCAATTCTTTTCTCCAAAGGTTCAATTATACAATTGATATTTATATTATATCTCTCGCCTGACGTTATTGAAACCAATTTTCTGTTTGTTATAATTAATAATAATGTTAATTAAGAAATCATATATATTTCGTATATAATATTTCGGAAATTCAATGAGAAATGAAGGGAATAGTTAATAAATCGAAACATGGTTTTTTTACTGACCCAGTAGACTTGAAATATTACCGTCGCTCTATGAATAAAAAAAAGCTCTTTTGTGTTACATAATCTAACACGTTTCAGTTGAAATTGAATTTTATATTTATAGATTTATGTGGCCATGAAAAATTAAAATTCATTCACTTGAACGCGCCGTGGGAAAAAAATTAAAATTGCACACCTGGAGTCATAAGTTATCAACAAAATGTCATTCGCTAATTTTTTACGGTTTTTTATTTACTATTATTATTAAAGATTTTATTGACATCTGATTCGTCAGGATTATAAACATAGATTTAGAAGCAAAATCGAAAAACGTGGGTGTTGTTAGAAGGTAAGAAAAAACTGGTAAATTATTTCGCAAAATAGATACACATCGTAAAATTTTGTTATTAAACTCATATATGAATGTAAATATTATGTTTATTAACTGTATAATATAAATTTCACGCAGATGTAACAAATAAAATACATACATATTTATTTTCATGTATGTTTAATATCCGTAATGTGTGTCAAATTTTGTATACTTATAATATCAACTATTTTATGGGTATACTTAAGTTTTCGAACTTTAAATTTGTTTCTTAACAATTTATAATTTGTTTTTAACGAGAATTTTATGAAAAAGTATGCATGCTTATAAAAGTTGAATGTTTTGATTATTACAAGTAGGGAAATAGAAAATCGCACAAAGAGATTTTATTTTTTGAATAAGTGAACAATTAAAATTATTTTACTCAAAATAACACTTCGAAACATGCCAAGTTACAAGTATGTAATAGTGATATTGTTGTATAAAAATTCTATCACACAAATATTGGCATAGGAAATGAATTGTCTCAAATTCTTGGACCTAAACAACTTATTCCCGTATAAACAAAATGTAAAATTTCCTATCATTAAATAATTGTAAACGCGTAAAACGTTCAAAATTTAGCTGATATCTAAGCCTACTAAGGTATCTAAGCCTACATAACATATATATGTATATTATGTTATCAGTGACGGTCCTGTAGCGGAGTGTTCAATGCACTTGAATGTTCTTCCTATTTGTTTGCGGAGTCCACTGGCCCAAATGAACACGTACAGTTAGTTTTATTTAGATTCGTATACGGTTGGTTCTTTCCATTTGTAACTCTGAAAAGGAAACTTTGTGTTACTAGTTTTAAAATTGAAAACGAGTATGTTTGAAAATACTCGACCATACATATTATATTTTGTGTTCATATATATATTTAGTCTGAAAATGCATGAAACAAAACACGTGGTAGGGAAACGTAAGACTTGCAGTCAGCAGAAGAGCATCCGATCCCGAATCCATCTTGTATTTCCGGAATTTAGGGATTGACAATGTTTTCAATCCCGGAATCTTGGGATTGAACATTCACCATAAAATCTTGCAGAAATTCGGATTTGAGAATTTTTAGCTTGGCGATTTTGAAACCCTTTTTAACTCTTCCTGGATTTAGAATTTAAAAAACCCAGGAATTTATGGAATTCCCTAAATGAAACGACGTGAGATTCATTTTTTGCGGAATTGCCAATATTAAAAAAATTGCACCTTATTTTAAGTCTCGCAACATTCTAAAATTTTCTCAATCCCGACATCCCAGGATTGGAGGCCCTAATCAGCAGGATATATATTTATTTTTTGTCTTGAAAAGTTTTCGTTTGAATTTCGAAAGTGTCTAATTGTAATTAGACAAAATAAAAAGGCTTGATGAAAAGATGTACCTGTACCGAAAATGTGTAATATCAAGTGTCGAAAGTGAGTCATTGTAGTTGATCAGGCCAGTAGTGGCTCGTTGAACTCAAACTCTTGCAAAACCAGCACGATTCTCAGATGTAACACATACACATAACTATTATAGTCATATCTACAAAAGGAGAAAGAGATTTTTGTGTTAAGACACTAAGTCTTGATTCTCGGTAATAAAATATAATTTTAATACAATATAGCTGCAGTATTTCTGTGAATTAAGTTTTTAAGATATAAGCTTATAAATGTGCCGAATTTTATTTAGTTAATTGTTGAACGATAGTATTTTTAAATGTCTATCGTCTATGCTAGTATTAAACGTCATAAGACGTGTTATCCACTGTGAAGTTAATATAAATAGGTTGATTTTTTTATTTGTACTCAAAGAAATAGATGTTTGTGATTTTAACAAACCTTCTTACGTATCTTCTATTCCTAAAGTGCGTAGAGTGAGCGATGTGCTATATTACAGTCATTTTCTTGCCTTATACCTTTATCTTTGCTCTCTGCAAAAAAAATATTAGAGCCTGAACAAAAATAGTTCTAACGAAGTAATTTAGTTCAAGATAGTCAATTAAAAGTTTGTAAACCCTAATTGATGGCGGACATAATTCAGTATAAAACATTATTAAACAAACAATGTTTTATACCAATTTTGTTAATAATCTTTAATTTGTGTCCTCTTTCATGTTATGTAGTATTTAATTGAATGAAATGATTTGTATCCATTTTAAAACAATCAATCAAATTCATATTCTTAAAGGTTTTAGAAATAAGCGGAATGTTAAAAGAGGCCTGCTTATTAGCAAGTCTCTCTCTGTAATTACTTACATAATTGTTTATTTTACCCATCGCGGGCTTGTCACTAATATTAAGGCTTCTATCTTAACCTTTCGGAAACATCGATTATTTAAATTGATTCCATTAGCCGTAGTTGACATCAATAATAATAGTTTAATTTAATATGTATGTGGATATAGAACCGTACCTCACCTATCTCATGTACGATTACAATCTCTCACTTGTACAATAAATTGAATGACATTTGAGAAAAGATCCAAATGTGGGTCGAGTTAGCATTCACTTTGAAGAGTTGCACCGAGGACTTGAACGGACGTCCTTCAGAGTGTTACAACAGCTTTATTATCAATATTATCACGGTCTTAATATCGTGGCTCAATATGTATTTAATGTAATAACGTAGCTACCAATTATGTGCAAATAAATAAGGGGTAAGACGTTTATATTTTATAACTTATCCCGATGCAGTTAAGTAATCAATAATCATAGAGTGAATGTATACCTATATAATTTTTTAATGTATTTTCAATGACAAAAAAAACGAAGTTATTATCTATCAAACATAAAGGATAATGGCAGTTTTTATATTTTTCTCAATTAAGGTTTCCAGTCTATAACGGTTAACTCATTTATTTTGTTTCTTTTGAGCGCTTTGCTCTACGAAAACCATCAGAGATGTCGGTTGTCGATATACTCGACTGTGCGGGAAGGGTTAAATCCCAAATAAGTATACTGTCATCAAATAAGTGTACAAAAATTAAATGAAATCAATTAAAAATGCATGAATATCTGTGTAATTTTCATTGATTAACATCTACCCTTGTTATACTTGAAAATGGAGTGTATATGTACAAATCTATGCTATGCTATTAACCTTTCCTAGCTATTTTCTTATCACATATTTCTAGTCGGAGACTGAAAGGTTGACTAACATCCAGTTCTCACTTGAAATATTGCTGAAATAGTTGATAAATATGTTCTTAGAAGAAAAAGTTCGTATTTATAATACATTGTGTACTCGGAGATGGTACAAAACATAAAGCTATTATAGTTTTTGTAATGTTTTAATTATTTTAAATAATTCTGATTTCCAGTTCCTTTTTAAAGCCTACCGAATTTAATGATTTGTTTTAAAACTGTTGAAAAACAATAATGAGCAGGAAAGGAATTTCGACTTAAAAGCTAATAACTTTTTAAACTACAACCTTACACGAGAGTATATAAACGTATTAACTTTATTTAGACATTTAATTGGAAAATAATTACTCAACCGATTTTGTAGACATTGTTATAGCTATGAAAAACTTTAACTCTACTTAATCGAATAAAAAGAACACATGAGCACGCTGACCAATTGGCTACATGGCCAAAGAATTTACAGTTTTCATTTAATTAATTAATCGGTAATTGTTATTTACGATTGTTGTTATAAAATAAAAGAAAGGAGTATTTTTTTTTGTTAAATGATTAAAAAAAATATATTTGGCATTATAGCTATTGCCATTTTTTTAAAAAGTTGAAACATCATACGAAAAAAACTTGTAATGAGAATTTGATTGTAAGTCACTCAAGATCAACTCGAGGTAAATTGACATCTCAACTACCCATGTCTTGGGTCTCAAATTCAAATTGAAAAATCTTAATTTGACATTGACGTTATCGGGAATCGAACCCAAATCCGCCTGGTCGGTTGAGAAAGTTTTAACCAACTGAACAACGGGCGACTTTTTAAATTAATTTAGTCATTTTTCACAAATAAGATAATTTGACACTATTAAGAGTTGATGAAGATGTAGTATTATTATTATCTTGAGTGACATATAATGTCATTTCTGGTATAGTTAGAGTTATGAGTTTAACAGTTTAATTTGATGGTATCGTAGTTGATCAGTTAAATAATAGACATTACCGTATTTTGTTTTGTAATATAATTGTAAAGCACCTAAATAAAAGTGCTTGTTGTTAAATAAGCTCCAACCCGTGTTGTCGTAATGCTTTTTATAATGATACAAAGTTATAGGTATTATAAAAACCGAAAAAGGAAACAGTTTAAATAAACGAACATGAGATCATGGGGAGAACTTGTATATCTCCTTTCTAAACCAGCTGAAGCGCAGACTGCCAACATGAGGCTTGCGTCGCCTTTAATAATTCTCAGAATAACTTATTCCTCCTTAAGCCTTTCACTTGTAGAAGCATTAAAATCAAAATAATGATAATAAAGATTTAATCGCGACGAAGTGAGTTCGAGGATTAAAGTGTTTAAAATCATAATATTTTCTTTATAAAAAAGATTGTTTATTTTAATGGAAAGAATTATGTAATATTAATTATTGAGAAGTACTATATAACATCGAACCATCGTCAGATCCTTAATATAATAGTTCTGACAAAGTCATCTTGTCAACAAAGGTTATTAAATATTTATCACAATTCTTGTGGAACTAAACTTTATTTTTAATGTACTACAATGGAGTTTGTTATACTGTTTTGTTACTGTGAATTCATTCAAAGGTTCTTTTCGTTTCGTTTCGTTTATAGAGACAACGGTTCCAAATTATTTTGTAATAAAACTATACGCCACACAACGAAAAGAATCGCTATTTATGTATCCCCAATTTGCCAAGATAATCTTTATATGTAAAACTCAAGCGAAATTGAAATGTTAATTATTTAATTCGATCGACAATTCATTCTCTACGGATTATTATGTATTTTTTTAGTATGGATTTTAACATTTTATTTTTGGAATATCATTTCAACAAATGAATAAACCTATTTTATAATCCGAATTAACATAGAAGACCTTCCTTTGATGATTATAATATAAGTTTACTTACAATTTCCCGGCACACTGGTTACTTATTTTATTAAAAATACTGTCACTCATTTTATTTTTATGAAAAACGCAAGCATAACTACTGTAGTACATTGAGATTATTTTATACAAAAATGTGTTTACGATTAAGCAAACAAACAGTGATTTAAATAACCGTGAAAAAAGTTTGCATTAAATATAAGCAAAGCTATTTTAAAGTAACAATGTATTACTAAAAAACATACAGAGAAAAATAACAGAATCATATTTAATAAAAATAATAAAACATTTTTATTATAATGCCATTCCACCAAGTATTGACAGTAAACACCTTAAAAGAATCATATTTCATCCAACAAATAAATTTGTTGGCTTACACTGCAATTGTATAAAATGCAATGGGCAGTTGCATAGACAACGATCATAAATATTATAGTTCAAACACAAGCTATATATGGAATATTATGAGGCCGTTATTTTTTACACACATTGAAAAATAGACAATATATTCTGATATCATAAAAGTCGCAGCTTAGCGGCTATGAATTATAACTTTGAGTGAAGTATTAACCGCCTTTTTCCGAAAATAAGACACTGTCTTACTTTATTTTTTGGTCCGATATACGAGCTAACGAGCTACGAGAAGTGGCAGCATAAAGTCAACCCACTTTTTTATAACTGCTTGGGTGCTCCAGGCTTTTTCACTTTCAATGACATAAATTCCTGAAACGCATTCAATCTTGTCTTTCTTGCCCTTAGTGATGATTAACGGTGAGACTGTCTTGCCATCCAGACGAATCGCCAAAATACAGGTAACACGTGAACTTTCGTAACCAGTAGAAGGAACGTATATTGATGAGGAACCCTTGTGGTGAACCATTGTTTGAGATCCTTGGCCTAGAAATACTACAGTTTCATCCATAGCAATCATGTTGGAGAGTTGGTATTTAGAAAAGTCGATGCCATCAACAAAAAAGCTTAAATGCAAGTGCAGGTTTAATAACTTCATTGCCTTCCAGTCTGAACATTGTTGTTGATCTTCTTAAGGACAGTTCATGTCGTCGAAGGAAGTTATCCAGCCAGTGTGATGACGCTCTAAATTCTTCTGTAGATATATCAAATTCTATTGCCGTTTCGAGGGCAAATTTTTGGATATCAGCCCTCCGCACAACCAAAGCCATTGCTCTCCTATCAGCAATCCATTCCCAGATGTTTTTTTCCAACTCAGAAAATAACGATTGCCGACCTGATCTAACCTTGCGCTTCTTCTCATTTCCCTGGCCCACCAATTGACACAGGTTATCGTAGTCTGCTCACCATTTTCGAATCATACGGAGATCCAACATCTTCTCTTTACAGAAGGCTACAAGATTAACGTCCCAGGAGTCCTCCACGATTCCCTTTTTGTACTCGATGGAATAGCTCTTTCTTTTTCGCTAGGCTTATTTTCGGAGGATGTCTTTTTTCGGAAAAAGACGGTAGTTTGCTTAAAAATGTGGAATTATTGTAATATTATTGTATTTCTTCCCGAACAATTTATTTTACACGAAAAAGAATCATTTTCAGGGATGCATTAAAAATATGCGTGCAGATATCGGATAACAGCACGGAGCTAGAATTAAAACGTAGTGCACCGTCCCGTGAAAATCTCTGTTATTTCTGTTCCAGTTACCAATCTAAAAACAACTAATATTTATTATTATTCCTGAAAAAAGTGTAGGAAATAGGTATTAAAGAAAATAAAATAACAAGTGTTTGTGCGATTTCTATTTATAATAATATTAATTTCTTGTGACAAAATGTTAAAATTCAAAATGAATAATAAATGAATAATGGTTGACAGAAATACGAAAGGATATATTGATTAGAATACTAAAAATAGTTATACATCTTTTTTACAGATATAAAGTCAAATTATCGGAAAATCTTTATTTATAAAATAGTGCAAGATATTATTTAAACTTTCTCGTGTTGACTATCTATGAGAATGAAGTTGGTGAGAAGAGGTTGCTTTACGAGCTTTGATTTCTTGGAAACGACTACTTGCATTAGATGTTACATCTATAACTTTTTGTTTCTATCTGAGATAAGATGCTGCAAAGAAAGTTCGTGATATTACATTGTTAATGCCATAATCATAAAACCATAAAAATATTATACGATTTCAGTTATTTAAATGAAATATAATTTTAAAAAGCTTATCTGATGGAATCGAAAATTTAAAGAATGCGTATTATATAAAATATTCAAAATTCGTTAATTTTATTGCTTTTTGAGACCAGTTTTTAAGTATGTATAACTAATTGAAACGTGTATAAGCCAAGTTATCGAACATTATAATTATACAGGCTTATGACTTATTTATAATCTTCATCTGTATTATTCGAAGGTTAATGAATATATATTTTTTATGAGCGATATTTTTTACAGACAATAATATTACTTTTGTACAAAAATAATTTGATCACGCTTTTTTACCGACTTTGTGTTACTTTAAAGAGTCAACAAAATGTTGAACATTTGCGGTACTATTTTTAAACTATATGAATACTATGCTGCGTATGTGTTTGATTAAATAGTACGGCACCTTAGAAAAAAAGTATAAACAAAAAGTGTTGATTTTTATAAGCGTGGACTATTACGAAATATCTTCTTCTGGTCATAGATTGCTCTATTTACTCAAACTGCTTAATAGGGAATTTCCCCTCGTTCCACTGCTATCACCTACCCGCTTTTTGCCCTCCGTCCGCCCTGAAACTCGTCACAACCGATCAAATGAAGAGCACCCGTTTTTTTCTGTTGTTGCAGAAAAGAAACCAGGAACTCCTTTCCTCCTCCGGCAGGCCGTCGTCTTCCTCCCAGTCCTCATCGTCCGGCACTACCACAGGCCAACAACAATCCAGCAAGACCTCAAACAAGTTTGAAGATAGCGGCGACGTTAGGCCGACGACGTACAGGCCTCCTGTGCCCAGAGTTTTGACTTCTAATCTAGAACAACAGTCTCGCACAAATTTCGAAGCTCCGCTCAATGTGAACGATGCCAATTTTCAGCTGGTGTATCCAGTGGCTCCGTCTGCAATCCACAGGAGGGCTGATAACTTCAGGCATCCGCAAGGACAGCAGCTTTTACGATCACAAAATGCCGGCCAAGTTAACCAATATGAACAAAAGGGGCAGCAGACTTCTGAGAAATCTTTGATTCAGCCTTCTATGGAAATTTACGTCAATCATGAAACGCAACAGAAATTGCAACAACTGTATTACAACCAATTGCAACAAAACGGACAAAACAATCAAGCGAATAACTATCAGCAGCAACAAAACCAGCAGATAATTCAACCTTCTCAGCAGTTTGTCCAGCATAGATCTTTGCTGCAGAATCAGCCGCAGTACCAACGGCAATACCAACAGCAACAGAGCTTGCAGCCGATCCAGAATTACCAACAGAGCTATCAATCGGTCCCGCTGTATCAGACGAGACAAGTTCACCCGACGCCTTACAACACGGGAAACAATAATGACCTTGGACAGACTAGATATGACCTTGGGCGAGGAAGATTTGACCTTGACCTTGGAGGAGGGAGGGCGGATGGGCAGGCGGCGGGGTCGTACAGTCGCTTTTCGTTTAATCCCGGGAACACTAACGGCAATTCATTCGTAAATTATTCGTAGTGGGTTATGAAGTGCGAAAGTTCGAGTTATAGGCTACGTCATACATTATGTGCGTCATTAGATATATCTCATTATTTCAATATTTTTATCAATTAGCAATAAAATAGATCATCTGTGGGTTATATATACTTTGATGAAACTACGTTCAGGTTTAAAGGAAATGTCTTGTATTTAAATAATCTCTGAGGAATGAAGTTATATTGATATAATATAATAACATTGTTCTGAAGCACGTATTTCCATTGCTATGAAGTTGTTTTGGTACTTCAAAAATAGTGCGTTATCTTCTATGGTCTCACGGTCATTACAATATATGTGTGTTTATGTAAAGCTATTTTTATTATATCTTTTATTGAGTTATCTATAATATTTTACGGTTAAATATCACAAACAAAAAAAAAATTGCACCCTGTTCACACAGGTCTTATAATATGGAGTATACGCGTAAAAAAATGTGTATGTATTAAGTCTCGTTTAAAACATTAAAACTTCTGACGGAAACAGGGATCAATTTAACGAGTGCACACACACAAACCCGTACAATAAAAATGTGTCTTTTAATAGTAAAAAAATATTTTACATTAAAAATTCCGTTATCAAGATAAACTATTTTGATTTAAATACGTATTGATAAAAAATCAAAATACTACACTTACATAAAAAAGAGATACATCTTTTATTAAGCAAAACAAATATTATACAATGTGTATTTAATTTCACACGGATTTGACACGTTACGTTTACATTTTTTTACATTACGTATTAAAATTCTCATACGCTTCTTAAACTTTCAAATTTATAAACAATATCGTAATGTTTTTTTCACGTTGCAGAATAATTAAAATGAAGAGTTATGAAAACTGAATTATAGACTGATATAACTGTCACGCGAGCATTATTTTGTGAATCAAATGAGAATCTTCAAGACAAAGCACACTTCTGTTATTTTATAATACTAGAATATTGTCCGCACACAGTCGAAAAATACCCATGAATATTGAAAGAACTTGCAGTAATTTTACCATTTTCGGTGTTTAAATTTAATGAATAACCAGACAATTTATTTTTGACAACTTTTCAAATATGAACTATACGATTTTATTTGTAACAAGACCTTACATAAATTATACTATACAAAAAAGCATACACACACTTGGTAAGCTTGTGAAAGTACGAACAACTGATTTTGTAGAATAGGTTTTCACTGGAAATAGCGATATTTTTTCATGTGACTTTAAAGTCCAGTTTCAATAATCGTGCTTTAGAAAAAAAACCTAAATTAGCATATATTATGCCATTTGAAAGTTTTTTTAAATCCCGAAAGTATTTAACTATACAAAGAAAACCTTTTCAAATACTTTTGATCACTACATTAGTGTCAATCAAGGAATACCTTAAAGAAGCTGTTTTTTGTCTGTATATATAATGAGTTTATATTCAGTTGGTGTTTATTTAATGGCATTATTACTTTATAGGCAAAAACTGACGTTTCTAAAAAGGAGTTTTTGAATCTCAAACATGCCATTAAAACAGTAGAATTATAAATGGCTAATGGTTGAAAGATAATCGCTTTTTATGTAAATATTTACAACTGTTCAGATTGTGAATTCAAACGGTCTTCAATCCAATCATCTTTCAGGCGTTTATTTTTAATTGACAGCATGCAGTCATGGGACGCTTTTCAATACATATATCAATAAACCTTCCACAAATCGGTATGCTATTAATTTATTTTTATTTTTATGAGTATTTGAAAGTAAAATGATGACATAACATGTCAATTTCCCGTTAAATTTAGTTGATTTTGCATTATTTTTATGATACAATGAAACATTATAACATTGAACGAAAATAAAATAATATTAGAAATTTGTACAAACAATCAATGCCTTCACTAAACTATTCATTAGTAAAACGCATCCCATTTTGAATACAAAATTAATAGATTTCGTTGAATCTAGTAATAAAATACATTATTTATATCACTTAACATAATTGATTCTATTTTAAAACTTATATATATATATATCTGTGAGTGAAAAATAAATTATAGAAAAATTAAAAAAAATCTTTTTAAACAAAATAAAGACGCTTATATAATTTTATTTAAAACCAAAAGTATACCAGTGCTTAATGAAAGTATCATCAGACAGAATGTATACGTCTGATTAATGTATTGTTTTGTTTGTTTTCACTTATGGAAATACATAGTCTAATAGGAATTAAAATAAGTTTTCGAAGATATTGAAAGCTTGTAGGTATCTCAGAGTTAAAAAAAACTAGTTCAATCTAATAGATCACTTTTTTGCGTCCAAATAAAATACACAGAGGCTTACGATTCTCTTTAAAATCAGGCAACAATGAGACCGGGAACATAGTAGTGCTTTTGATCGAAAACAAATGTTATGTCATCTGAGAACATTGATATTGTATAAAAAATAGCTAAAGTCTTAAAAATCATAGTAATAATCAATGTCATTGGTATTATTCATTGTAACCTATGTAGATATGTATAATTGACGCTTTTAAATATAGGCCTAATTATTTTTTTTGCCTCTCAATTTAAAAACAAACATATTATTTTTATAATTTGGTTAACCGATTTCTCAAAAAATGTTTCACACATACATCAAAGAAGCTTGCGATATTATGTGTTGTGACAACCTATCAGAATCCTGAAATGAAATGAAATTATTATTTCAAATCAATAAGTTCTTTTATTCCATTAAGATCAGACGAATTGGTCGAAAGATTTAATAATTATGAATATAATATGTCTTCGTTTGTTTTTAAGATTATTTTCTTGAACTAACCAGAACTGTGAATATTGAAATGACGTTCGATTTCATATTTTGAATGAAGTTTTTCATTGGGAACATTGTTTTATTATATCAGTCAATCGTAGATACATTGATAGGCTTCAAATAATATTAAATTATCGATTCGATGTTAGGTTTAATACTTTTTACTTTTCTTTGTGTTTTTTCATGGATACGTTGAAAACACAGCCAGCGATAGGAAAGAACTTTTTCATTTAGGGCGGTTACGATCATTGACACGTATTAATAACGGAATGTAATCAAATAAGTGAAAAATTTTGATTTAGTCAAATATACGCACCTAAACTATAAATGTAAGAAAAACTATATTGGAGTTTTTTTTAGAGTCACAACGAATTTCTGCAAAAACACAATGACGCCGTGTATTTAAATTTGAGACAGTATGATATTTATTTATTCTTTTTTCGATCGTGATTTAAATTTATAATTCATCACGGTTCAGTAATTCGTACGCAGTGGGTGATGTTTATTTTTAATGCTCGATTTTGTTTCACTTTGATTGCAAAACTAGACACACAGATCAATCATTATTTCTTCGCCATTATGAGGAGCAGATATAACAACTATTTACATTTTACACAGAGACGTGGAATTACGAGCGCTATCGTACATTTTTTTATGGAGTCAGAAATAACATTAAGGAAATTTATTTTAAATATATAATAAAAATTGATAACGTGGTTTCCCATATGTGGTGAAATTGAAAGATTTATAAGTTTTGCTTCTTTTCAAAGTATTTTTAAGTCATTTTATATTTAGTAATTTGATTATTAACAAATTAGTTCACAATTAGTATTCATCAATATAAGTTTCGGTCAGCGAGGAAGAATTCTGATAAGCAATACTGGCCATGATACTAATCATTCTGAATGTTTTTATTTATTTTTCAAATAAAAATGACAGTTGGTAATGTTTCGATAATTTCTGGAAAAAATGATTAGGGCTAGTTCCGCTCTTCGAGAGCATTTTGAATTGTGGAATAAGTACAGTAAAAAGGATTTTTTTTAAATCGTTTTTCTCGATAGTGTGCCAGTTATTGTCTTCTCCTACTGTAGTTCGGGTTTCGTTAAAATCACGCGTTTAAGTAGTGCGCTACTGTCATCAATTTTTGATTGTTCTTTTATATTATTTGCAGCCCTCTAGTGGATATCGGTTTCCATTAATCGATTGATCATTTTGCATGCAATTATCTGAATAAAGGCAATTTTTTTTCAAATAACTTGTGGTTCACATAAAAAAGATCAGTCGAATTAGATATTAATATAAAACGTTGACTACAAGCTCGATGAAAGATTTAACTAACTTGCAAAGGAAAAAACTATATTTCGGATAGAACTAATTTTAGAAAAAATATTCTACCATTTATCGTCTGAAAACGATATTTGTATAGATTTCATTTAATTTCTTCCTGATTTTTTTTAAAAGAGACAGATACGCAGTTTGAAAATTGACCCCACAGTATTCGTACGCCATTTGTTTTTAACTTAACTGGCAAAGGGGGCATTGACATCTGTATTGTGTAACGCAGACTCTCGATTATATTAAGCCTCCTTACTCTCGTGATGCAACAGACGTAAACAACCATGTTAACTTACCTACGTACGTATCCATTCAGCCATTTATAGAGAATCACTTAAGTACACTGTATTACAATGGTGATTATTATTGCCAGCAATCGTTTTACAAAACCAAAAATAAAACATAAACACAATCAATTATTTGTTCAAATAATACAAATTGATTATGACATCGCACTTTTAAAACAACACCGAGAAAATCCGGTTTTGAACTGTGAATGCCAAATAAAATGTAATCAAGAGGAGGGTATTTCCAAATTGGCCTTATTCGACTTGAAAATGAGTATTAAAACATATTTTTTAAACATTTACACTTTATACAGAATAACCCCAAAGTATACAATCCAGTAGAAAAATCAGTTTAAAAATTGGTGTTGGCAAGAAAAAAAATCCAAATCGATCAATGGGAAAAGTGCAATTACAATGGAAACTGTCAAACAGTCGATTCCGTTAAAAGTAGCTTTATAGTTTTTAGTACAATTTGCAACACACCAAACACAGTAAGAGTTTTTTGGCATTTGCCAAATATTTTTTTTAAAGTGGAAAAAAATCACCTTTGGAAATGTACGCCTTAATTGCTATATATCTTCCTAGTACTAAAAGTAAGTTATACGAATAATTATTCAAAATACAGCAATTTATTGTAATTGCTGTATTTCAATCTCACATAATTTCAGGCTATCTAGAATAACGATACCATCATTCAATTTTGTCTATATATTCATTACATTCAAAAAACGTATTCTTATTTTTAGACTATCCAGATGGTTTGTTTCAATTAATACATATATGTTAAGACAAAGAAATAAAGAAAGTTACAACTCCAAATGCGTTTTGGATTGAGAGATTGTGGCGGTGTTGTTCTAGGGTGTGATATGTTAGGTAATTTATATCTAAAAAAACGTTAAACTAATTCAATAAAAGCAATACTACGATAACTTATGATATTGTATTCTTCTTCGCCTGTTGCCATTTTATGAGTATGATTTGTGACTAAACGCCATTTAATCCTGTCACAGTCGCAATTAAAAACCTCTACTGCCCTTAAAAAAATTTCACCGAAAAATGCATATATTATGTCGTTTTAAAATATTTATAACCGTTTTACTTATCTTAAAATATCCTAATTATTCAAACGAAAATTTTGCTACAGATTTTCATTGAGTAATTACTTGCAGTGTAAAAAGAGTAATTCAATTTTATATTCTTCTATCAGTTTTTTTTAGGTATATATTTACAAAGCTATTTTTTAATAAAAATATCTACTTAGGTTTTGGTGCTCGTATGATATTATAGACAATTTACATTAGTTTCAATTACAAATCGTAAAGAAATATACATCGATAAACGTTTTAGGAAATAGTTATTGCGTTTTTAATAACAAATATATACTATTTTCATTCCATACCAGGAATGCTGAAAAACCAACTTTTTATTACGGCTTACAATTCATAATTGACAGATTGGTAAATAAATCATATTATTTATTTGCTATTACAATGTTAAAAGAAATATTTATTAAAGTTAAAATAGATTTATAAAAAAATATTAGCTGAAAATTAATGTGTTTTTGTTTAAATATTGTAAAAACGAAATAATACTTAAACTTTCTCTTTCAAAGAATTGAGACTACAAAAAACAGTTTTCTGCGTGTGCCTTTTTGAATTTATGATTTATTTAATTAACATAGTGCTGATGTTATATTTCATTACAACTTCACGGTTTTTGACATCTACATAAAACGATATCTAGTTTCTAAATAATAAAAAATGTTAAATCTGCATTTATATTAGATATGTAAATTTTTGATTAGAAAATATACCTTAATCAGTCATAATAATAAAATTGTTTCTATCGTAAAAGAACTGAACTCAGTGGTCATGTACGAAGCATTACACTTTTTTTTTGAATGACTACTTACAATTATTTCACTTTTCTATAACAAGTATCATTCATTGAATCTATTAAACTAAGTTCAATAAAATTGTTGATTGTTTCATTATTTAACATTTGACAACCGTAACACAACGAAGTTATCTATTTATTTTACAATCTTCATGAAACTTTGAGAATACTTATATATTGAACATATGAATTTGTTCGTGTTGATAACAAATACACGAATTTATGACGGGTATCATAGCTTATACCCACTGAGCATACGAAAAAGATAGATCAGTCATTATTATTGGTTATATAACAATTATTCGGATGCTTCTCACGGTTGAAATGTGATAGCTGATCCGATAGGAAATCGTGTGGTGAAAGTTGAATCTGATCTGACAAACAAAATAATGTAATGAACTACCACGCCGATGAAAGTCGACAATAACTGAATCATAAACGGATAAAAGCAGTTTTGGCTTTCAATTCGCGGCTAATCAAAGATGCGTATAAACGCAACTAATCCGTACGCTAGCTTAGATCAACCAAGAGGACAAGATCGCGGTGTGTAAACATTTACATAGTAAAAACGATAACATGATCTATTTTCAATACCCATTAAAATATGAACAATGTTATTCGGTAAACTGTATTCATTTCTCAATGATTTATCTTTTTACTGCACATATTCATCGATTGTTTTTTTTATTAAATAATTCGGTGTATTTTACAGCTTTGATTACTTACTCGCGAATCGCGATGAATATTGGCATTTCGATACGAAGGAAAAATAAATTATGCTTAGTCATATTATGGATTGACTTTTGTTTATAAATTTGGCATTGTTTAAATGTTCTGTTTCATTATGCAAATTCGATTTAAGCTTATAATCATAATTATTTCATAAAATATCAATAATGATATGTCATCTTATCTCATTACATCTATCAATATAACACACTGAAGTGAGTGATAATATTTAAATTTTCTTTTGGACATATGATCATAATAAGGTATTAAATATTTTTATGAATCAGTGTAGTGGTTTACAGCGACATCTATAATTAAGACAAATTATTAAATGACTAATTTATATAATTTATCAAATTTAGCTTAAAAGTGGTGACTTCCTGTTTTGTTATAAAAAAATAATCGCATCTTAAATAAAATACATTATTTATTTTTGAGATTTAAATTAAAAGTAACAAAATCAAATACATTAATATCAACTTTTTATTTTTTTCAAATTTTAGAGTTAGATTTTTACAATTACACGAATATTTGTAAATATGTGACTTTATATTTTGTCTTGATTAAAGGTGGCGCTGTAGACGGCTTCACTCATCCTTAAAATTATTTTTTTAACTTACTGCTTTTGAGAATGTTTAATTACGTTTCTGTTTCGATATAATATTGATAAGGATTGACAGATATTAGATAATATTACTTGGAAAAAATGGTTTGCTGTAAATAAATGACCGTGAGACGCAAAAAAAACAAATAGAAGTGTTAAATCATTTACTTTAATTAAGATACTAGAATAATTTATCGAAAATTATAATGGATCCAGCACGTTCTTGAACTTTGATAGTACAATTAAAATAACAGTCTTTCAAATATATTCAGATACATTTATAAATAAATAATAACTCCGTTGATTAAATTTGGCCTTCACAAAACAATGTATATCAATCATTTTTAAATTGATGTTATTGGGAACGCGATAAAAATATTTTTTTTACAAGAACTTTGCTTCGATTAATCTATTTTCTAAAGCAAAGTTATGAGCAAGTATAATCTTCAACTGCTTTCAAATTTAATAATTAAATGCTTACAAATAAATAACTTTTTGTGATAAGAATAACCAAGCATATTTTTAATACAATAAATAAAAAAAGTTTTATTTAAAAATAAAATATTAATTTATCATCTCTTGATAAATATTTACCTATGTATAAGTTGATAACATTAATTTATTCATTAAGTTTTTGTTACTTCTTCAACAGTTATTAATTATTGTTTTGCTTGCACACTTTTAAAATAATGTTACCATACAATATTATAGAAATAAATTTGAATCAGTGCAAATGAAGCTTGACCATTTTCACTAAATGTCTAATCGAGATAATATTTATTTTAAATATATTATTGCTGAAATGATGATACCTGTGTTGGTTGAATTAACATTATTTTACACGCTGAGTTTGCTCTCCGATTGGTTGCTATGAATCACTCTTCATTTGCGCTGACTCAAATTTTTGGACAATTACATATTTAACCCTATTTTTAAATTAAATTGATTATTTCTAGATGAATTAGTAATAAGTATTTTTTATAATATTATATATTATATTATAATTTAAAGTAATTCATTAAATGATTTTTCAAAAAGTTACCAGTTTTATATTGTGATAGAGGACTTTGTCATAAGTAAACAAAAATAGGTATCCACTCTTTTATAATGGCCAGTGAATTTATTATTTTGTAAAAATAAAATAGTGCTTAAAAAATATTTTTCCAATATCTTATTACTATAAGTTTGAATAAAAACATTGAAATGTATTTATTTTTTATATTTTTAGTTTATAAATAAAGTTTTTTATTTTTGTACAGAATATATGAATTTTATTTTTTGATAATATCTCAAGAGGGTGAAAGAGTTCAGATTTCGCAACAGTTACATCTAGTGATTGTTTATTTAAATGATTTAATTAATTGATAAAGGAGACACTAGTGACACCATGACACCATAGTGAACCCGGGCTGAGTTTGGGCGGGTAAGCGCAATTGAGATTGGAGCTCGGGCCGGGCCCGGGTAAGGAATTTATTATTCAGAAAAATATTTCAGACTATGTTCGTGTCATTTTAATTAATACCAGTTCTATATAATATCGTAATTTTTTGTAAATTTGTAAAAAACGGGGTTTTTTCGGGCTGTGGAGTATAAATCCGGGCATCGGGTCGGGTTCGGGTAGCAAGTGTGGTATTAGACTCGGGCCCGGGCCGTGTCGGGCCAGTTTTTTTTGTATTCGGAATGGGTTATTTTGTAAAATTTCGGCCCGTGCAGACCTCTAATGCATATATAAAAATATGTAATACTATAATAGTATTAACCCTTTGAGGAGTATCGCCGCATACGTGCGGCAGAATGTTGTGTTTAATATTCATTGGCATTCTCATGCTTTTAATTGAATTGTCATTATTTCTTCACAGATGGATAAAGAACATATATATCTATGATTTTTGGCAGTTACATTATTTTAATTATTGGTTGCAAATGAGCAAAACAATTTTGTAAAAAGGTGAATATTTGTACATAGATCGGTAGTCGTACAAAACTGAGCGTAAAATTACTTTTCGGCGCGATCCCCTTCCTGGAATTTGTCAGTAGAGCGAGTTATGTTTACAGAAAGAAGCAAAAAAAGATCTAGACCTAAATTGGAAGTAATAGCTTCTTGAAAATTATTGAAAAGTAAAAATTAGTTTGTAAATTTATATTTATAATTATGCGTTGTAAAATTATAAAAATAGATTTACCACCTAAAATATTATTCAATATTCTTCCCAGACTGGCCGATAAACAAAAAAAAGTTTTTATATTTTTGTGTGTATCAATGGTAAAATTAATCAAAATACACAAAAAAGCCTAATTTAGTAAAAATTAACTCACCACTCAAAGGTTTAATATAAGAGTTGCCCTAATCAACTAAAACCTTTCCTTAATCCTAGCTTGCTGGATTTTATTATTTAAACAAATTTTTGTAAAACGATCATTTTGAAAAAAAAATCTCATTATTTAATTCTACAGATGAAAAATACTAACCTCTCTGACTACCATTAAGTTATCACACACCATAAAACATTTTCAATTTATGTATATTCACACACTATGAACTCCATTTTTTATATTTATAATTATGCATTAATACTCCATTTTTTAATGGATTTTAAAAGACTAATCAAAGAATTTACCGTCCAAATAAAAATAAAATTGACAATAATAATATTGAAAAGTAATATTCAGTACATATTCCAAATTTTGGAGACATTAAGTTAAAGATACTTAGTTAAAAATCATGTATGTTGTTGCAGTGTCAGTCATTATTTCAAATGATTTATGTTCAAAAGAATAATAAGGATGTATTTTTTTGCAGTCGAAGCTGAATTGCGAAGTCCTCTATGATGATTTGGCCTTTGAAGTGAGGTGGGCGGTAGCAGGGGAAAGTGTAGTAGTGCAGCTCGTAGCTAAATTAGGTAAGTTAAATTATTACATCAATTAAATGAAAAATAACAATACGCATTAACTCATTTTATGTAATTATTTACTTTCAAATTGAAAGGAGGAAACGTAAAATATCTTTTGAAATATTTTCTTTTAAAACTTGATATAAAGTCAATTGGAGCTAGCATGCTCTTAAAAGTCACTAATTTTTTCACCAAAAGATAAAAAAAAAGTCTAGTTACAAAACGCGATTTGTCAACATTTCAATATTTGAGGTCAACAATGTTTTGATGTTTCAACAGATTTTTTTTTGTTTTACCTAAAAATTCGTTTTTTTATTGTATTCTATTTTTAATTTAACCTTCGAGAGGAGTGCATTCATATTGCAAATTCATATTTCAACCATTCGCTAATTACCAATAAAATCTAACTGATATTTATTGAAAATCTTCAATGATACCTCAATAAATGCAATGCATTCCGCACATTGTCTGGACTCGCATTGTACCCCGTCACTTCTCGATCCTATTTCGACGTTTCAGTACTTAACTGTTAAACAAAATAGCAGTGTTTATTAATCGATATACCATACAATTAAATAAATATAAGCAAAATACAATTGTACATACCAAACACTAGAATCAAAAGATTTGAAATATTCTAATCCATGAATAATCCATTAGCGATATGCTAATTAATATTTAAAATATATTTTTTCGTAAGCTTACATTGAGTTTTTTCACTTAGTGTCAAATTATGCATAGAAAATGGTTTTAAAAAATGGTTTTATCACTTTCTTAACTTTGTAAATGCCTCAATTTTTTTATAAACAAATTATAAGTAAATTATTTCAAACAGAATTGAAATAGAGCACAAATGAAAACTTTTTCACTTTTCTAGAGGACGGTGAGTATATGTCATTTGGTATATCCGGCGATGACTCTCATAGCCAGATGGTTGGAAGTGATGTTACCGTTGCATGGGTGGATAAGTCTACGTTGAAAGGATATGCATTTGATTACTATCTCGATGCTAAGTCTCAATGTGCTGGAACTAGAGGGAGCTGTCCTGATGAAAGGATTGCTGTAAGTAAACTATGACCTCTATGATTATTTTAAATTATGACATTTTTATTTTTTATATGTAAAAATTACAAAGCAACACGATTTTCTGAAGTAATTGTATCCATGAGCAATATCGTCTTTTTTTCATTTAAGTTATAAATTAAGCAATAACCTCTAGTGTATAATAGAATCAAACTCACATGCTATTCAGTAATAATAATTATAATCCTATATTCGTATCGCTTATTCTCATGTGTTTTTAGGATAAGACCAATTCCGTACGTCTTTTGAATGCTGCTATGGTGAATGGATATTCAATAGTAACATATCAAAGACCTTTGAAAGCAGCTGATGAACTAGATAGAGCTGTTCTGTCCGATAAGCCACAGCCGGTTGTTTGGGCAATTGGACCGCTGAATTCAAGAAAAGAGGTTTCCTACCACACCCACTTTACCAAGGTTTGATTTTTTATTATTTCTACAGAGTAATAAATACCTTTAAAAAAAAAAATCCACCCTGTGTCTGAATATGTATAAAACAGTTTGAGATGATTTATCTTCAAATAAAATAGGCTGACATATTTTAATCATGATAAATGTCAACAATATTATTTGAGAATACACAGTGAACGATACAAGTACATAAAATAACTCACATAAGGTAAATTCTATAATATTGATAATAATCATATTGAAGTCCAAGCAGAATATTCGTCATCATACCCGCAAGTTATGTATATCCATATATGTAGGTGACAAATTAAAAGTTTTGAGTGAACAGCGAAAAAAAATATGAGTTTTTGGTATAAAGCCTCTAGCTTTGATGTTTTATGTTATATAGAAACTTACGAAATCAAAATTATGCTTCACGCACTAAAGAAAGAATGAATATTATTCAAAATTTTGGCTTGTGATATAAAGCCAGTTTTGAGATACAGAAATGTCTTTCAATTGAATTATGATAAGAGAGGTACTGATGCAATAACATAAATTAACAAATATGTGCTTACGACAAAGAAATAGTTCAATTTGATACTTGGATAGAAGATTAATATTTTTTTATAAAAAGAAACCATTTTTTTAACTGTAAAACAAAATTAACAATAGCCGTACATTCCTTTCTGTAGAAGCAGGCTTTATTCACACATACACATTATGTCTGTGTTCAATGAAGAAGAATTTACCTATACTGAATTTGATTTATAAACGAAAATTATATTTTTTTCAGAGCGATAGATTCCTTGACTTTGGTCGTCCTCCCACATGGAATTGTCCTATGCCAGAGATGGATGACGTTGGAAGTGAAGAGGTTAAGAAGCAAAGTGGTGGCAAAACAACCAGCACCAACAATGGTCAATTTTTAGTGGAGACTACAAACAGTGGAGCCAACAGAGGAAAGAATAAGTTTGCTAGTGATGAAGCAGACAGTGACATAAGCGAAACTAATGGATATAAGGTAATGCATAATTCTATTAGTGAGCAGTCTTTCTGATTCATGTCGTTGTGTTGTCTAAAAAGCGGCCCAATTGAAGATTTTTCTGGTCAAAAGCATAAACTTTAGCTTTATGAAAATAGATTATGGTCAAATAATATCATTAATATGCAAGAATTATTAAATTGTTTTTGTAGATATGATAAAAAATATTGTCAAACGCTTGGCTAGATCTATTTGTCAGCATTTATAACTATGTAAGTGTTTAAAGAATAATATGTGTAGTTTGTAACATCTATGTTTATTTTTATTATTCCTTTGACCAATGTTTTAGTTTGTAAGATATGGTTACACATTTGAAAATTTAAGCATAATATGGCAAACATATAATCTCGTGGAAAATTTATTATGTAAAGACAATGTCTATTTTCGGTGTGATGTTTGTTAGGAATGTAAAATATATGTTATATATTTGATTATCTCATGATGAAAGGGATAAGGAGACTTTGTATTTTACCTATTGAGGAGCCGAGTGCACTGTCAATACTTGGTGGAAAGGCATTATATTAATAAAAACACAATATTCCTTTGTACTATTCCACTTTATTTAAAAGGTCAGGACCGGTTGACAATGCTCGCAATGAGCGAAACCGATCCTGACCTTTTAAATAAAGTACAAAGGAATATTGTGTTTTTATTAATACAACACTTCTTCTTCTTTGGTCATGTTTGCTCCCTATGAGGAGCATATGGCCGCCACGCGGCACCTCCATGTTTCCCTGTCTCCCGCCAATAGCTTTGCTTCCTCCCATGAAATGCATCCCTCAGTTCCGCCGAGTACATCTTATGGATAGTACCCGACGGACGTCCGGTACGCCGGAATCCCACCGGTCGAAAGAAGAGGCAGGCAGGATTGAGGCTTTCCGGAGGATAACAACACTATTTACTCGATTTTTATCCTTCATATATAAGATAATTATTATTGTCATTTTTATAGAAAATGCAGAAAGCTTTACAGCAATTGTTTGTTGGACTAAACTTGTTGAATATCCCCTTTGTTTTATATTTAAGGAACAGGCAACTCGTGGAGGTAGCTTAGGCGGCAGGCCAGTCCCAACACCTAAGCCTGCACCTAAAGGCAATGCTTGGGAAATTCCTGCTATCAACTGCAATGAACCAGAAGATGGAGTATTTTATGCACAGATGGGACCTACTGGGGGAAAACAGGGCTATCCTGCAATCACAGGTAAACTACTTTTTACTCACAAGGGCAAGGAAAAGAATGATTTAACACAAATATAAATAGTTTTTGAATTGAATTTATTAAATAGTATGATACATCGGATAAACTTATATTTTCATTTTATTACAGGTCACGTTGGCTGGGGAATTTCATGGTATATAAATGGTCTTTTGATTCCGGAAATCAATGTTGTCCGAGGCAAAACATATACTTTTGTCGTAGAAGCTGGCGAGGATGAAAATGTTCCTGCCAAATATCATCCTTTCTACATAACTGATGACTCAGTTGGAGGTTACCAGCACCGTACAGCTGAAGAAAAAGCAGTGAGTAAAGATACCATACGTGAAATCAGACAATGCTATGCATTTTTATAACAATATTTATTTTTGTTGATTTTTCTGTCTGCCTGTAACACCAAACAGTACAAAGTGACACTCTGACTCTGTGTCTATACATTGTACATACAGAGCACATTTAGTGCACAGAGCAAATGTTGCCAGACGGCAATGCTACCGGTTATAATTACTCTTTGTATTAGTTACATTAGATGTCTGTTCGGGCTTAGTGGGCTCTTGCCATTGCCTACTTACATAAAATAGTGCTATAATCTAGCTATATTTTTTTTGCTTTCTGGTCAGTCACATTAATTGGGAAATCATCATCATCACTGTCGTCTTCTTTGTGTAATTTTTGATGCTTTGATTTAATGACTTCAACAATTTCACCTTCACAGTGTTCATTTTCATTGGATTATGGTAATTTGTTATCTATTGTCATAATATAATTTTTGTCCTTTTTTAACAGAAATAACCAAAGTAAACTACTATTAGTTTCTTTGTTAAGTTTCTGTTCCTTGGAATTTGTCTCAAATAGTCAGCTGTCCAAACAAAGCATTTTGGCAATTAGGCAGAATCGACTGAATTATTTTTATTTTACTTAATATTACCCTTTTCTTCCCCCAGAATATCAATATATTTGCTGGTGTAAGGAAAAACAGAAAGGGAGACGTCTTCCCAGAAGGAGTGGGTCGCTCTTGTTATTGGACTCCGGATAGTAGCGGACCATCAGCTGATGAATTTTCTTCATTTGGAGCATACCAGAGAACTTTGACTCTTAAATGCGATGTAGGCGAACCAGGAGTAGTAACTTGGACTCCAGACAGAAACACACCAGACACTGTTTATTATCAGGTGAGAAACAAGTTGCTTTCATTTTTAATATGCAAAGAGAATATTTCTAAATACAGTTTATTTATTGCTGGAGTAAAATATACAAGTGTAAAAACAATGAAAAGAATTTGATAAATCTGGCAATAAAGGCAGGATTTTTTCACACAGAAGTGCAAATGACAGTTTTGTAATGGTTGATTGTGTAAAGTAATTTTCACATCACATATGTATAGAATCAACATTCTGTTCTGTTATGTATTATTCATTATCATACATAATGTTATGTTTTAAAGGCAAAATGATATTAAATGAATGAGTTACATTTCCTGAACTAAAATAAAAATGTGAAATTCGATCCAGTAGTCCAATTCAATCCAGATCCAATTTTAGCGATGTTTTTATCTATTATTCGCATGTCATATATCTAATAAGTAAGACTTCGAGCTTGAAAGCTTAGCTAAGTTGTTAAAAAAGCATGAGCAATCAAATTATAAATTTTGACTCCTCCACTGTACATTATTCAAGTTGCGAGGCTTCAATAAGAGATTCATCAAACCAATATTAAAATTACAGTTTTATCGTACAGTTTAACTGTAATACACCTAAAAAGTAATATTTTTGAATTGATATAAATTGTCAATTTGTACAAGATTACATTTAATTTTGTCATTAAATTTTGCTAGCATAATTTAATTTCAACTCTGTTTCTGTCATTAAAAATATGATTATAATGCCTATTTATATGTATAAAAAAAATGTGGTTTTTTTCCAGTGCTTTACTCATCGCTACCTAGGATGGAGAATAAACGTTCTTGACTCATGTGATGACTACGCTCAGGCAAGTGAAAAACATGAAGTCTTTGAATCCCCTGATGAAGATATCGCGGCGAGTGGCGATTTATTATCAAGACCTTCTATTCGAGTAGCCACAAGAATAAGGCCAGACAATAACTTCCTTCTGGAGCAGCAGAGAGAGTCGTTTAAAATTCAAGGCATCAAGCAAGGAACAAAGAATATTGAAAATCACAATCTTAACGGTCCTAATAATAGCCGTGTTAACGTTAGAGAAATTGGACGTAAACCTAATAATAATGATGTTATTATTGGAGAGTCAATTGTAAATACATTCCCAGCTGATTCTAAGAATGTTTCTCCTGAATCAAATCCAAGACCTGATTATGATTTTCCCATCACCAAAAATCAATTCAAGCAAGTTTTAGATTCTGTAGAAAACTATGAATCGAACATGAGAAATCAGCAAGATGAAAGACATCCAGTTTACCATCATACTTCTAGCCCAAATCAAAAAGATGGTAATGTCAATCCTATCGATCAAGACAGGCCACTGAGAAACAATGAAGAATTTCTTATGGAAATGAAAAATGCTCAAAATCAAATGGGTATGCCCGGCAATCAAAAGCCTATGACCTTACAAACTTTTATGAGACCGCATGGTAAACCTATGATGGGAAATAACATGTTTTTCAGAAGACCCACCACTTTAGATATGAGAATTCGAAGACCTGGGATGCAGAAACCAATCATCGGTATGCCTCCTAGACTACCACCGCCACCTCCGTTCATGATGGGTCAGCCTAATTTTATGTCTCCACATAAGAAACCAATTTATAAAATGCCCGGTATGATGAACCGGCCACAGATGAATGGCTTTGGACGACCACCAATCAATATGCCAAATAAGCATTCTATGAACAACGGTATGAGTGCCAAGCCATTGTATCCTGGTGGACAAACGACTGCTAAATCTCCTACCCAATCAATCATTTTAGGTAAACCCAATTTGATGTCACAGACTTTGACACTTGGCCAACCGACAATAATAGGACAGCAAATAGTAAGAAGTCAAATGATCCTTCCATCTGGTGGAGATAACGTCCCACAGCAAACACAGCAAAATCTCCCTCCCACTTATCTGAATAAGCCAGGTCAAATTATTATGGGAAAGCCGATGGATAGTCCAATGCCGCTTGATCAACAAATGATTCAAACAAAACAGCACATTTCGTTTTCTAACATCCATTTTTCAACTCCTAAGCCATTGAGTAATAAGGTAGAAATAGTTAAACCAGTATATGAAGTGGAAACAACATCTAAAGGATCAAATGGTATCCAAATTATTACACCTTCGGAGCTAATTAACAATTCTTCGTTTACTACTGAGAGTCAAGTGACAATGAGGCCTGCTGTGAATACAGGATTCAAACCAGATTCTGTTGTAATTGAAGGAGGGTTCAAACCGATCATTCGAGAACCTCTGCTATCAGGCGAAGATAGAATAACAGATTACGATTCTGATTCTGTAACAAATAATCGACGTATTGATGAAGACACATCTGGACCTGAGAGGGAAAACGATGGCACAAATCAACTTCTTAATAATGAATTTTATGATAAACAGCTGACGGAATCTTTTGAACCAATGTTTATTCCTTCTCCTCCAGATCGTCATATGCAAGTCAAAAATATTACAATTCCCCGTGGAGAAAATAAAGGAATGCAGTATGTCGACATAAGACCAAGGCCTGTCTATATAAAATCATCTGAAAAAGATTCCGAATCAAGTAAGGAATCAGACAAGTCTTCTTCTAAAAAACAGAATGATGATATGGCTATGGCAGCCGATAGAGTGGATGCATATTACTTACCTCCAGAACATAAATCAAAACCTTTAATGAACCACCCCGTAGCAGTTGATCTTCCCGCCGGTACAGTTGTTTCATATGATGGTCATAAAGTTTCAGATTCTACATTAACTACTCCATCACAGAAGAATGCAGTGGGAAAAATATATTCAGCGAAAGTGTCAAGTAATTCAGAGCAACTCACAAAAACACCTCAATTTGGACCATTCAAAGGAGAAATACCGAGCGCCCTTGAAGGACAACTGGGTTCTAGACCTGTTACCAAGTTGAAATCTGTATCCAATAGCCATAGCTATCCTGGAAGTTTAGGATCGTCGTTCAGTGCAAAAGATAAGTCTACTCACCTTAGCTTAATTAGTGCTTTGTTTGGAGATGATGAAACCAAGTCTATTTTGGGAGATTTGGAATATGAAGCATCTGAGAATAAAGAAGAAGTATCTGATGATGAGGATGATTCAAATGATGAGATTGAAAGTGATGATGAGAGTAACGATAGAGTGAAGAGAAGTGCTCATCATACACCGGATCATACTGACTATCCAGCACTCAATGACTCAATGCCTGAAGATCACACTGAACATGACCATTCAATGCATGATCATTCTATGCATGACCATTCTATGCACGATCATTCTATGCATGACCATTCAATGCATAATCATTCCGACCATGACCACTCTATGCACAGCCATGGGGATTTACTAAAAGCATCAGCAGCTGTTACAAATACATTTAGTTTGCAATGTATGATGCTAATGTTTCTTTGCGCTTTAATAAGTAGTAAGTTTATTTAATATACGGCTAACTACTTTTACCTTTAGATCGTTACTATATTGTTGTTGAAGTATTTTAAAAAAAGTGTTTAAATTACTACATACTTGCCACTTGCTAACCTTTCTACAATTAGCAAATTTCTTTTTTTTTCAAAAGAAGTAGAATCGGTGACTAAAATAAGACTGTAAATTATAAAACATGGAACCGAATGGTTGTTGTACAACAAAAGTTTATGATGCAAACTTTCATTAATATATGGATAAAATTTTGCAAAAAATAATTGATTTATTTGAAAAATGTGTTAGTTTCTTTGAAAAATTATGAAAAAATTATATTATAATCATTTTGTACTTTACCCGGGTTACCAGTATAATTTTTCTTGAAGCATTTAAAACTTGTGTGTTGGATGTCTATTGTAAATATAATTCCTAAAATAATAAAATAAATGTCTTTTAAATAGTTTTTTGTTATTTATACATTTCATAATCAAAGCTATATGTTAACATATTGTTTTCACCTTTCTGGCAGAAGTTGGTAAATAACAAAACTGAAAAAAATGGATTTAGTATACAAAGAGATTCTTTGATATAAATTCTTTGTTTGGAATAACTCAGTTGGTGGGCATGGATTAATACCAGTTAGCCAAAAAAGTCATTTTTATGGACAATTATAATTAATACTGATTGAAGACAGACAATTGTTCGTCTATTCATTTTAAATTATTTGTGTCAGATCGGCATTAATGCATTTATATTTTGATATCATAATTATGTATCTATGTAAGTTAAAATATCGATGCTAGAGGCTTAATCTTAAAAGCTGAAATTTTTCATTAGCTTTATACTCAAAATATCATATCAATCAGTTACTTACAAACTTTTACCTGAACAGTGTAGAATTTGATATGCAAAGATAATACTATTATCTTTGCATATCAAATTTTATGGTATGTATCTGGTCAATATTTAAATCAACTTTTAGCAAATATTTTTGACCTCAAGGCTGGTTTTGTGACAACCAAACTTAACCTAACCACATTTTTGTAATCATAGCTATATATAATATATACCACATTTAAAATACATAATTACCTTTCTATGTTTATCAGTGACCAAACATGATATTTATCCTGATCAAATTAAAATTGATAAAATACCAATTAAATATAATTCTTTAATATTGATCAAATAATTTGAGCTTTGCCATTGGCAGTAATTACTCAGGCTATATTACCAAGTACCTACTACCAAAACGGACTAATTTTGTGATCTCTAAATTACTAGTGCATATCTTTACACATCAGTGGCGGTTTGTGACCTAAAATTTTGGGTGGGCTAATTTTTTTTAACCTTGTTTACAATCTTCACAATTATTCTAGGCCAGGGGTGGGGAACCTTTTATTCTCTAAAGGCCGCATTCATTTTTCTGATTCGACATGAGGCCGCAATAAACATTGACTAGGGAATTTTTGGCTGGAAAAAGGACTTTAAGGTCAGAATATGTCAGGAATTTACATACATTTACAGAATTACAGAATTGGCCAGAAGGCCGCTCCAGAGTAGCCAAAAGGCCGCGGGTTCCCCACGCCTGGTCTAGGCCTACGGGCCTTTTGAAATTGGTGCCCTCGAGAGTTTTTTTAAGAATAAAACTCTATATATGTATATATAGAAAATAGTTGCATTCAATAACCGTTTACAATCCTTAAAAAAAATCTATAATATTAACTCTAAATTTACAGACAAAGATCGCATTACTCTTTCCTTATATTAATAATACCAACAACATTCACATTAAATACATTTTTTAAATTTTTGTTCATCAAAATTCTTTTTTCAGCGCCTTGAGTTGTTTTTAGTTTTTCAGTTAGAGTTCTAGTTTTCTTCATTTAGGCATTTTTTTTTTACTTTTGAGTTAGAATAATTCGTGCAACCAGATGCGATGTAATATTCAGCAAAAACGGTCAATAGAGATAATATTTGTGACGGGACCAAAATATTTAAGCGGTAGATCAAGGAAAACGGTAAATCAAGGAACAATTAATGCGGGACTATTTTACATTTTTCTTATGGGTGTTCCGCCGGGACTATGAAAAATAAACGATACATGCGGGAAAACGAACAATGCGAGAACGGTAGATCGGGGTTCCAATTTACACATTTTAGGCAAAAATTTCAGGTGGGGCTGAGTCAGGGTTGCCAGGCGTCCCTACTTGAGTGGGACTGTCCCGAGTTCAATCGACAAATCCCGAGTCCCGCATTGCAACCCGGCAACCCTGGGCTGAGCCCACCTAGCCCAGTACGTATAACCGCCACTGGACTATGAATTCTCATTTTGCTGTTACGGTATTCAGTGGCTAGTTTAAAAGAGTTCATGCGTAAAATGTAACCCTTTCAAAATAGTGAGGTTAGTTTGAAAGCAGCGAGATATTTACGCTAATGCATAGAGATATTCTGTACGCTATACGATTTTAAAGTTTATGTTTAATACACTGCGTAACTTTTCTATACGCTATTCGAGTGGTCACATTTGAATGTCCACCCCTAGTCTGCGGCTTTGCTACATCAGCCTGTATGTGTATTTATTACCTCCAAGAGTATGGAACACTCACGTTATTCTAAGTGCACACTGTATCATTATAAATGAGTGTTTATGAACAAATTTGTAAAAATAATTGTGGGGTTATAATGCAAAACGTACTATTTCCATAATGAGCGATATTGTGTTAGGTATACATAAGGTATCCAATCCCGGGATTTCGGGATTGATTAATTTTGAATCCCGGGATACCGGGATTTTCTTACCGAGGAATTCGAAATCCTCAATTCGCTACACTTTTTCCTTGGATTCTCACAGAACCTCGTTTTTTTTTTTAGCTCACCGAGGAATTTGAAATCACCGATTTGGTATACTTTTTCCCGGAATCTCACAGAAACCCGTTTTTTTTTTTAGCTCACCGAAGAATTTGAAATCTCCGATTTGGTATACTTTTTCCCAGAATCTCACAGAAACTCGTTTTTTTTTTTAGCTCGCCGACGAATTTTAAATCTTGAATTTGCCAATTTCGTGTAAATTTTCGGAATTTCCTCAAAATTTCTCAGTCCCGAAATCCCGAGATCGCGGCCATCTCAGTCCCGGGATTTCGGGATCAGAAAATTGAACGGGATCCCGGGATTGGATGCCTTAGGTATACAGATAGGGTAATTCAAGCCCAAGGAATCGACTGGTCCTATTAGTTTTAGTATAAAATGTCTAAAAGACTCGTTTTAAAATTGGAAATAATATTTTTAAGCAAATGTTATTTTTTTTTGTGCTATTCGTTATAGTATTTGACTCTGCTGAATAGTTCGAGTTTTGGAAATAGTACGTTTTGCATTATAGCCCCACAATTGTATTTGTAAGTAAAAAAGTGCTCTCTGGAGTTTGAAAAAATACCTACTTCTTGTCAAGCTTTTTACGAAAGATTTTTTAAAAATTAATGCCCTTTCTCAATGTGCAGCATATGGCTTCCTAATTGAAGTATTTAAAAAAAGCTTTTTACGAGAACTGCTTGTTACTCAGTTACTCAACCTGTCTTTTTTTCGAAGAAGGGTGGAAGTCCCCGTGGGATGGAAATCAGGTCAATATTTTTGGTCAAGTACGCAAGTGCAAGCTTCACATATTTTTTACAAAGCAACCATTTGAGGTGATGTCCCTAAACCTTAAATACCGTAATAAGTAAGTTGAATCGAAAGTTATCAGTTGAAAGTTGAAAGTTGAAATAACACAGTTGAGCTAGAAATGGCAGTCAAAATGTCGTGTGAAAACGTCAAGTCCAACATCTGTTTAACGTTTAAGAGGAGTTATAGTGACATACAGACAAACTAATTTTCTGTTTTGTATTATGGATTAATTACGTTTAACTAAAACACATTATATCTTAAAAGCCAAATAAATCTTTCCAATGGCATTTTTTTGAACTACCAGAGACACGTTGGCATAATGGTCATATTATAATTTTATATTATAGCATGACGATTTTAATAGCTGGTCTGAAATGTGTCCCATGTTCCGAGAAACGAGACGAGCAAAAACCGATTAATTCCTGGAAATTATTTCCTAGATCGTTTCGACAAAGAGTCACGACTGTGTGAGCAGTCAAATAAATAATTAACTCCTTATCATATGTATCATGCTGCAATCGTTGATTATGTTGTCGAGTTGTCGAGACTCTTGGTTTTGCTCTTTTCAGTTGCGGGGTCACAGGTTCGAATAAGGTTAAACTTTCAAGCATTGATTTTTTAATCGCTTTAGAAATTTGTAGCCAAATACATACACATATGAATTATTTTGAATTCTATCCACCAGCCCTCTGTTCAATCGTGAAAATGGGACATATAGAGAGAGAGCGAATAACTTTAACAACTACAAGTCATTTTCTAACCATACAATAACTTCCTTACCCTCATCGAAAAGTGGTTGAACGAAGGACGTAAAACTAGTTTTCGCTGTCCAACTTCTGCAAATATGTAACATTACAACTATAATACATCTACAGTGTACACTATAAAAAGTATTTTTTACATACTGCTAGCTTTATTCGTATTTATAAATCGTATAGCACGTTCAACCAAAAATGTCTTAACGTTACCGAATAATTTAATGTCTGAAGTCGTATTTCCGGCCCTGATCTAGTAGCGCCCTTAATTTTATAATATTTCAAAAGGTATGGTTAGGGAAGCAGAGGGTGTGCGTTAAAAAAAATGAATTACACGTTCAACATCCATGGCTCCAAGATCCAAGTTCATTGTATACAAGAAGGATACAATTAATATAACAATTTTGCACGATATTTTCACTCAGCCACAAATGTAGCCTACATTCAATATATTATAATAGACGCGTTTCCCAATCAAAACCACTAACTACTTAGCTCAAAATTTACAAATTATTTTTAATTATAGTACCTTTAGGGAAGTAAAAAAAAATATTTTATGTAAAATTTGACAAATTTATCACATCTAGAAAAAAAATCGATTGTTAAATTTGTACGTGTATGTAACAATGGTCAGGACAAAAAAGGAAAGGTTAGTCAAATTGTCTTTTGATGTCACTTTGCTGTCCAGACATAAAATACCATCATCATCTTAATTTTGGATATCTCTCGATAAAGAATATACATCTTTGAACTGTATTATACAGCTATCAAATTGTTGGTCGTTTTTTAGAATTCTTATCTGTGCTAAAAAACTAATGAAACCAGACAGCAGAAAAATCGATTGAATGTGAATCCAGCGCATCGTTTTTCAGAAACAATGCTGCAACCACGTTTGTCATATTTACCAAAGAAAGCAAGAGCAGATGTCACACAATTTTAAATTTTATAAAATTTGGTTCAATAAATAAAACTCTATCTTACATTGGTTTTTATTTCTAGCTGAGACCTTTAGGCGAAATGTTTTTCCCATTTTTGCCGGGCCGTAGTCGTTAAAAGATTTAAGCACACTGAGTCGTAAGATTATACATTTTCTGTTTGTAATGATTGACAGTCAGCACTGTAGCCGAGTGGTCAACGACGTCATCGGGTTTGAATCGATTAATGGACTTGTGTTCACAGGCATAAGTGTGACGTTTACTTATAATCATACTATCCAAAACATTGATTTAATACTATTTATGTTTTAGCCCAATCTTTATTCTAAAAACAGTGATCAAGTGAACCAAAACCAGTTCTCGAAGAATCACATCTGCTTTACGTTGGAACTCTAGACACGGTTGATAGAAATGATTTATTTATATTGCAAATTGCTAATAATGATTTAACTTATGAAATATTATTCATTTACAATGTGAAGTAAAGTTTTATACTTTATATTTACTTTTTATCAATTAATCTAATCTAGCGGTAAATATAGATTTTTTTTAATCATACATTTAATGCATGTCCGCTCCCAATGTGGAGCATATGGCCTTCTAATGGAGGTATCTCAAGAGATTTTTTTCAAAGAGAGTAGTAGGGATAGACGGATAAAGATAGGACAGGCCTATTGGTTTAACTAATCGTTCCCGCTGCGCCTAGTTATTAAAGGATCGGAAAGACTGGGAAAGAACATCACAAACACACATGCCTTCGAAAAGAAGCCGATAAATCTATCGAAAAAATGCTGTTCGTTATGAGACTCGAATCCGTGAGATCCGGAACGGAAGTCGACAACGCTAACCGCTGCGCTATAAGACTATCATGGCTGACTTTTTTTAGTAAAGTTAGTCAACTGTGCCGCTATGGTCGGAAATCTTGCAATAAATATTAATTGCTAAAAAACACTGAAAACTACTAAGCGACTAAAAATTGAATATACGAAGTAGTGAAATACTGATTATTTTTTTTAAGTTGTTGGCATTTGACAGTTTAAATTTTCCATGGAAACGTCTCCTTGCAATGAACGTCGCCACGACGGTCGTAATACTTGTAAATTGTAATCTACATACACAAATAATACGTGAGTAATAAACAGTAAAGAGAGAGAGCAATTTCTCATTCAGTTGATATGTAAACTGATGCAACGTGCTGGTAATTTAAAGAGAAATAGGATTTGTAATTACATACATCTTTCGTTATATAATATAACGTTCACTACATTAAGTTATTCAAAGTACAGTAAATGCCATAATAAACTGACATTAAGATAGAACGTTTGCTTATTACTCTAGATCAGTGGTTCTCATGTTAGATTTCATTGTGGCCGCATTATAAGCATCGGCGGTCCTATGGAAATGTCTCGTGGCCGCACCAAATGTGATAACAGTAGCAGTTGCATTTACTTAACTTTTTTGATAAAAACAATCTTATATCCATTTCAACAGAGTTATATCAATTTTTCTTTCAAATTAGAAAAATACAGCATACAATAATATACAGATGCTTCCAAATATAAAAAAAAAAACAGTCAAAACCTAACTCACTTTTTTAACCGAATGTCTTTGAATAGTACAAGATTACAAGATTAAAATTGCACGTTATGACTCACTGAATTACTGCAATGCACTGAAGTCTTTGATTGCAGCCAGATGTCTCAAACGAGTTCGACATAATTAAATACCAATATCTGTCGCAAAAACAAATGCATAAAATTGTTCCCCTCTTTTTCTTTATAATAGGATAAATATTAAATAAATCCAGACATCCATTCTTTCCATATTCGGTCACAAACAAACACGTGTACATAAAAATGATAACTCTGTGAGTCACTTGGAGTCAGGTGCATTCAATCAATTTTAAAAAATAATTATTTTACAAATGAATTTGTAAAAATACATTTTTTATTTGATTTACTATGAAACTGTTGGTGACCGCAGCAAAATCCTCTGGTGGCCGCACATGAGAACCACTGCTCTAGATGTTTAATACCATTATTAGAAAGCAGGAATTATCATCACACTTGCTGCTACGTACTGCCCGTTTTTGAGCGCAATAATCCGCAGACACGCGTTAATCGTTGAATAGATTTATCATTGTGCCTTCTTTACTGATATTGATAATCGAGTTCTAATTGAGAAATTTCATTCATTGAAACTAGACTAAAATGAAAGTAGTATTGAGCAACTTATTACGTCAGAAATCATGGAGACACGTTGGAAGTGGCCGTGACACGTGAAATGGTGCGATGTGAAAAAAATGCCGTTTTTTTGCGGGAAAAAACTGAACTGAAAAGAATTGGATGGGAATAAACTCATTTGGAAAATTTCATTTGAATATCAAACTGATAGTTGTATATAATTTTTAGTATTCGTTAACACTTATTGAAAAAGCTTGTCATGTACTCTATCCACAAATTAGGTGGTAATATTATAAATTTTATGATGGATTATTATTAGTCAATAAGTTAAATCAGTGACATATAGGTATATTTTTCGGGGAACGGTCCTGTTTTTATGACAGTTGAAAAAAACGATGAGAAATATCATTTTTCATCGTTCAATAACGTTTGTAAAGCTATCAATTTCGTCGATGAAGTCAATTTGATGTGCTGTTGTAAAAAATGAAAAAGATTTGATCGACACATGGAATGAAAACAAAACTATCAAATATAATATTTAGGAGAGAGCGACGGCTAGTTGAGATGAATATATGTATGTACAACTGTGCGCATGCGTCAAATGAAGTCGATTGTAACCGAGTTTTCACGATAAAAATCGAAGCCCTGCTTATTACAGGCTCCGTGATAACAAATCACATGTCATGACATTTCCTTATGTAACAAGATATCGATTGTTTTGACATTTTGCGGAACACAGAAGCTTATCTTTATCTAACAAACATCAAAATATGTATTTTTTACAGAGAATTTTTATTTTATAAGCAATATTATTTATATACGACATTTATTTAGCCTTTCTAATAAGTAAAATGAACCATCCTACGAGTTGTCTCCATTGCTAAATTGTGTATTATAAAGCAGACGCATTTTTTTTTAAATCTATATCCCGCTCCTAATGTAGAGCATATAACTTCCTAATGGAGGTATCTCAACATAAATTTTCTACGAATTTTTTTTGTTACTCAATCCCTCAACCTTTCTTTTTCATAGAGAGTAAGTAGTAGGGATAGAAGGATAAGGCCAGGGCAGGCCTAGTGGCTAACTGATCTCTCTCGCTACGCCCAGTTACGAAATGATCGGAGACGGTGGGAGGAAATTTTCAGCCATCACAAACACCCATATCTTCGAATAGAGATAGATAAATCGATCAAAAAATGCTGTTTGTATTTAAACTCGAACCTGTGAGATCCGGCACGGAGGCCTACAACGCTAGCTGCTGCGCCACATGACCCGACATAGTAATACATTTTAGATGAGCTAACATACATTCAGTTTAGTGGAAAGTGTTAGTTATAACTATGCTTCGAAGATTATATATATATATTTTTAAATATGCCTGTGAAATTGAATACAGATTTATTAAAAGCTGAATAGCTGTTAGCCAAAGCAAAACTACCGAATTTCGTTTTATAATAATACAATTCAAAAAAAAAATATAGGTGTTTTGCGTTAAGTGTGACCGTTCATGATAAATCACTTTTATTTTATTTTCTCGGTTTAAGCCCATTTTCCATTTTTATATAAAATAGTCGTCGAGATAATTTAAAGTGGAGGAAATGCAAAAACTGCCATTTTCAAGTGAACTAAGCAAGGTGATTTTAGAGTAGTCTTTTACAAATAACGATATAAATATTATTCTGTCGAATGTCTGTGACGAACAGCATAGTGCTTGTGCATGAACCACTATAAAAAGATTGATACAAAGAGTGTGTGTGTAATCGTGAGAGTTAACAAGTTGCACTACCATTTGATGCAAAATATTACTAGTTGAATAAGAAATTTTTAACAAATCTCAAAATTCGTTTTTCGTTGGCTCTTATGTTGGATAAAGGATAAAATGAATTGTTAAGTTTCATAGTATGATTTATAAAAACACAAAAATTTTAGTAATGGTTAAATAAGATAAGCATTTTTTAAAATTTTCATAATTGAAAATAGTGTTTTTTTTTACTAGTGAAGTACTTCATATTAATGAGGGTCATGTTATCAAAACTTATAATATATATTTTTGAGATAAGTATGCTAAAAAAGTCTGAATGAATAACGAAATATAGAAAAAAGTATTTGGGTCTTAAAATTTACTTTAAATACGATTAAAACCACAGACCAATCTGTGTTAGCTCACGTTTTTAAATGAATATTACGATATGGTGAGATGTTTTAATGATATGTCTCGAATCATAAAAAAATGTTTTTTGTCACTTGCGATAATATTCAGTTATTTGTAAAAAAGAATCTAATTAAGAACAATTGTACTGCTGTGGTCATTTGCGATTTTGTCAAAACTTGATTTTTTTGCGAATGTGAGTTATGATACTAGGCCCATTAATTTATCACATTTGCTAGTAGTCATACATTTATCAATTTGAAATTAAATATTTCTTAATCAAAATTATATTGAGTATATTGATGTGTATATATTTTCGACTCCCTCATCAAATGAAGATTTTTTGTTCATTGTATAAATACCAAAATGCAAAATATAGAAAGTTAAAAACTTTAATTGTGACGCAAAAAGTTTTCAATTGGGCCGCCGGTTAGCTATATCTGGTGTAATGGTTAAAATGTACAAAAGACCGATATAGAATTTTAATTTATTAAGATTATTTTGTACACATACTAAAAAAATATGGAATTTCTAAGAAATATTTTTCGCTTTGTCGATGGTGCATATTAATTTGTTTACCGAAGTATATTTTTGTTTCAATTATGTATTTGTTTTTACAGAAATTTTTGTGTGTTGTTTTTTTAATGAATTACAAAATAATAGCTTCAGGCAAGTTACATAAATGCTGAAATACATTATGTTGGACAACTGTGCCATGAACGATCGTAATAAATCAACTATTTATATGACGCGAGGTATCCGGAATTTGGGGTATTTGGGCTATTGGGGTATCCGGAATTTATTTTAGGGATCGCTTTAATTTAAATGTTTATCTCTCAAATTTTAAATTTTATATTTAAAAAACTAAATTAAAAAAAATGTGTTCCCACGATCATTTTGTATGGCCAGATGTGGTTGGAATTTTTTTTTTTGTATTTAAAAAAACAAATATATTTCGTAAAATATCTAGAAAAATGTAAAAAATTGGCCTGTGTGTCGGCATTTTCGGTGGGAGCATAGTACTGGAGGACAGTTATCGAGCTATCAGTCGTCCGAAATGTGGCTCGTATCAGTCTTTCTAAAGAAAAAAACTATAACTGTCTCCATGCGGCAATCTCCACAATCCCTCACAGAGACCACGTAATCGTAATGGAGGATCTCAATGCTAGAGTGGTGGTTGACCCCACAGTGATGGGAAGGCATGGCCTCGGTGTAGCCAACGACAACCGTTAGAGACTCATCGAGCTCGCTACTATGAATGAGCTTACCATTGGCGATACAATATTCTCCCACAGAGACATCCACAAATATACGTAGACCTCTCCTGACGGTCGCACAAAGGCACAAATTGACCACTTTCTCTACAGCACATCTCACCGAAGGGAACTTCTCGACGTCCGAACCTACAGGGGTGCCGATATATACAGCGATCATGAGCTGCTGGTCGGTAAAGTCCGTCTCAGACTCAAACGCCCAGTAAGACACCCAACACGAGAGAATCAACATCGAGAGGCTACAATCTCCTCGAATTTGGCTAAACTTTGACGTCGCTGTGAGAAAGAACATCGTCGACTGTGCTAATGACTGGCAAAGTCCACGCCGTGACCCCATCGAATTAGAATGGTCCAGCATAAAGAATGCAGTCGCGTCACCCGCACATGAAGTGCTTGGAGTCAGAAAAAGTACCCAGCCTAAGTGGATGTCTGACAACACGTGGAAGAATATTGAAGAGAGAGCTCGGCGTAAAGCACTGAGGGACCGTGAGACAAACCCAAATCGAGTCGAGGAACGTCGGACTAACTATCAACTCCAGGATAAGATAGTCAAAAAGTCTGTGTGACTCGATAAACGCCGATTCCTGGACAAGCAGATTAAAGCAGCAGAGGTGGCATCACGTAGGAATGAAACAAGAAGACTTTTCAAAATAACACGTGAAATTTGCGGCAAACGGCTGCCAACCACGGGGCCTATCCGTAGTCCCAGCGGAATAATAGAGTCGAACGTAGAGCGTGTCAAAAAGATCTGGAGAGAACTTTTCTGCGGGATGCTTAACCGCCCCCCTCCCTCGGACCCCTTTGATATACCCAATGAAGCCACAATTACGGAAATTCCTCGAGCGTTGTACATTCCTGACTATGCGCCGACACATGCTAAGATCTTCTCGGCTGTGCAGCGCTTTAAAAACGAGAAGGCGCCGGGTATGGATGGTATACATCCAGAGTTCCTAAAGTACGGCCTGGAGGCGCTTCTGCACCCCCTGCACCAACTTCTTAGTATGGTGTGAGCGCAAGAGCGCTGTCCGAGAGACTGAGTTATTGGCGAGGTAGTCACAATCCACAAAAAAGTTGACCCTCTGCGCTGTGACAACTACCGTGGCATAACGCTGCTCAGCGTACCTGGCAAGGTCCTGGCGCAGATAGTATTAGCGAGAATAAGGATTCCAACTATGAGTATCCTCAGGGAAAATCAGACCGGGTTCTTACCTGGCCGATCCTGCGCGGACCAAATACACAATCTTAGGTGCCTTCTTCAGCAAAGAAACGAATTCAACAGCTCGCTGGCATGTTGCTTTGTAGACTACGAGAAGGCCTTTGATAGTCCGCACCGGTCTTCTCTATGGAACATATTAAAATTGTACGGAATCCCAACCAAGATTGTTGCCATCATCAAATGCTTGCACGAGGGGAGCGAATGCTGCATAAGAATCGGTGATATAACCACTAAATGGTTTGGGGTCTCAACCAGGGTCAGACAGGGCTGCGTCTTAGCTCCGTTCCTTTTCATTATAATCTTCGACTTCATTCTGATGAAGTTAATTCCACGTGACCGAGGTGTGACCGTTGCCCCCAATCTAAAGCTATGCGACCTCGAGTATGCAGACGACGCTGTTATATTTGACAAATCTGTCAAGGGTATTCAAGAGACAATTGATAGACTGCAGAGCAACTCGTATCGCATCGGTTTTTAAATTAATGTGAGTGAAACCAATGTACTCTGCAACAGTGCCTGTCCGGACCCACACTACCCTTTAACGAACGCCGGTTAAAACATCGAAAAAGTCGACGGTTTCAGGTACCTGGGGGTACACATCACGGGAGATGGCAATCCGTGTAAAGAGCTCGCGATCCGATTAGGGATAGTTGGAGCAACCTTTAACTTAATGCGGAAAGTCTGGGACTCACGGCTGTACTCGTTCAAAACCAAGTGCCTCCTGTTCAACGCATGTATCTTGACAGTGCTGCTTTACGGTTGCAAATCATGGCACATTACGAAAGCGCAGAGTAACCGTATACTTTGTTTCGAAAACAGATGTCTGCGGCGAATGCTAGGAGTGAAATGGTCTGACTTTGTCAGGAATACGGAGATTAGAGAACGGACTAACCAGCCTCTTATTACGTCTAAAATAAAGAAGCGTCGGTGGACCTGGCTTGGACATGTGTTAAGGATGCCTCAAGAGTGCCTGAACTCTGCCTGTCTCTTCTTCCAACCGGATGGATCCCGGCGTCGTGGAAGGCCACTGATGACCATCCACAGGATGTACTCAGCGGAGTTGCGGGACGCTGGGATGACCTGGGAGGAAGCAAGGAGACTGGCTGGGGATAGAGAGTCATAGAGGAACTTCGTGGTGACCATATGCTCCGTATAGGGAGCGGATATGGAATAATGATTTAAAAAAAAAAAATGGTCGAAATAGTTTTGTAACAAAATTTAAATCACGGCCAATAAATCATGTAGTATATATAGTATAATATAATCTATAGGAAGAGCTTGGGATCAAAAACGCCAAAATCCAGTTTTTAGAAAAAATATGGTAGGTATTACTATAATATTAGAGTACTAAATTAAGAGAACAGATTTAATGTCGCTAAAAACCTCGTTTTCTCCATGCTATTGAGGTTCAAAATATTACTCTTTAATCTTAACTGTCTTAGTTATTTAAAAGAAAAGTGTTTTTTTTTCTGTTTAAGAAAAAGTGGATCTGGTAATTTTTCGATCGTAAGCTCTTCATTTGTAGATACTGGGTTTTAGCGAGGCTTGGTTAGATGTCAATCGCTCAGCTACTCTTTCACAAAAGGTGACGATATAACGAAGTTATTATAAAAGTTGTTATTTATGAGGTTATCAAGGTCTTGTATTTAGGGCTGTTAACTGTAAGTGGAAAGAATTAAAAATATCACTTGAAACATATTCAATAATCAACTTCGCTGTGAATTCAATTTATTAAATCCTTGATCGTCTGTACATAAACAAAACTGTCTTATGTGTCAGAATATTAATCGTCTTACATGGTTTAATCTTTTAATGTAGTCAACTAATTCCTAGTATTTAAAATTTGTTAACGTTCGTCCAATGACTGTGTTTCATTGATGGGTTCACAGTAGTAAATGCATTAACGGCTTACCACTAAGCGGTGTAGCAGTATGTCTCAAACAATTCGGTATCGAAAATAATATTACCGATAGTAACAATTTTTCATTAATATATCGTCGGTTTGAAGGTTAAACTCATTACGTGCACTTTTGGTCAAAATGAGTTTTTTCATTGCTATCACTAATATTTACGATATCCATCAACAGAAAAATCACTGTGAAAATAACTATTCTATTAGCGAAATCAAATCTGAAGTCATTATCAGTAATGATTTCAGATGTATGCTCCAAAGAAACTCATTTAGGCATATGTTTAATTTGTCGTAAACTGTAAAAGTGTATATAAGTATGTCAGTTATTGTATGCATATGCTTTAATTTTCGTTAATCTCTTTACTGTGTTTGAATTATTTACAATAAAAAAAATATATTACTTAAAATAAGAAATAAGAATGTGAGTTATGATAATACAAGGCCCCTCAAATAAAGAGAAGCAAAGAATAAATTTAAATTATTTGAATCAGATCAAGCTATGCCTCTGAAGGAAAATTTCTATTCAAATTCACATATCAATTTGATAAAGCACAGCAATTGTTTTTTTTCATAATAAAAACGTAAATATGTACAAACTATTTTTAATAAATACCACAAAATAATTTATTTCCTGGCTTTGTTGTTTGTTTACTTTAATAATATATTTTATACCCGAGAGTCGGAATGTTAAAATTTCAAAACTAGTATTTCTGTATTGAAAAAAAATAGTATTGAAATACTGGTGTTGCGATCTCTAGTGCTATCTATTGCAATTTTTATTTTACGAACGTATGAAATAGTCTCATCTTATAAAATGACACCTGACGGAAGAATATAATTAAAAAAAACTCATATCATAATTCACATTCAAAAAATAAATTTCAGATTTGAGGCAGGTACAGGGGATATGTGTCAGTGTTACCAGGAAAGTGGGAAATTGTTTCCTGAGTCGAGAATATTTTATGACAGTCGCACAGAGGTATGATGGCGCTGCGTACCTATAAGCGATCTTATCTTTTACCGCTAGGCATTATTATGACGTGATCCAGTGTTCGTACAATGGGGAAGCACAACGGTGGATTATCTGCGATCTTTTCGGTTCCATAAAGGCCTGAAGGGATTTTCCGAACCAACGTGGAAGCATCAACACTATATTATTTATGCACGTAAATATCTAACTGTCATAAATCTAACTAATACGCATTTAAGGTACATTTAGAAAGGTTAACTATAAGACTTTGAGCCATCTTGTAAAATATGTTCTATAAACGCTAATATATTCAATACTCATCTCCTAATTTGAGTAGTGTGTAAGTTTCACGAAAAATACATAATATTGTGAAGATGTTTAATAGTTTACAGAAAATAACATTCGCGATTATTGAATTATGGAAATTTTCAAAAATTGCATAAAACAAGTATAATATATTTACATATTATCAGTACGTGACCATTAGGGTATCCAATCCCGAAGCCTTTTTCCAATCCCGGGATTTCGGGATTGATTTATTTTGAATCCCGGGATTGAGATTTTCTCACCGAGGAATTTGAAATCCTCAATTTGCTATACTTTTTCCCGGAATCTCACGGAAACTCGTTTTTTTTTTTTAGCTCACCGAGGAATTTGAAATCTCCGATTTGCCAATTTCGTGTAAATTTTGAGTATTTGCTCAAAATTTCTCAATCCCGGGATCGCGGCCTCCTCAATCCCGGAATTTCGGGATCAGAAAATTGAACGGGATCCCGGGATTGGATGCCCTAGTGACCATGATTAATAAATCTGTCAATTCTTACAGCTATTTGATTTTTTTGCGGTATTATTGGTAGATCCTATTTTTTTTTCGTTCGATCATAAACCTTTATCATTATTACCTTTTCTACTATGGAATCTCTTCAGCGGTGTACTGCCAATACATTGACAAGTAGCTCACTCAATATTAAAGATATTTGCGGTATTTTTTTGTTACTCTTATATAATTATACGGAATACATAATTATAGCAATGTAAAATTACGCATTGTAACGTTATAAAATAAAAATATCAATAACTGAAAAAATAATTTACTTACATTCCAAAATTTATACAATACAAGGTTCTTGTATTTTTGCTTTAATTCCATGTTCCAAGTGTTTGTTATACTAAAGCCGCCATAGATTAATATATATATGCCAGAATCAACATTTGCACATATTATCAATGCTATAAAAATAATTATTCATATGTACACCCCTGAATCTTTTGTGTATGGAGTACTCTGAATTTAAAATTTATCAACTTTTATTCTTCAAACATCATTTTTTTATTTCATAAGCAGAAGATGCATTTATTCAAAAAATCTTATGAAAAATCAAGGGATAATTATACTATTATTGCGACGTAATGTGTTGTTTGGATACTTGTATCATGAAAAAACTTGTAGAGCGAAATAAAAATGAATGGAGGCCAAGGCAAAACAATAAGCTGTCCGTGTTCGCTGAGAGTTCATAAAACTGGACAGCAACAGATCCGATGATTGTGTTCCCTACATAAAAAAGATAATTTACGCATGGAAGAGCACTGATGTTCGAAAAACCGGAAGCCGTTTACGAAGAGCGAATATATTTCAAACCATAAATGATTTACATTGTACAATGTCATGTTTTCCAGCCTTCTTGGTAAATACAGAAACAAGTCTTCGATCAAGGAACAGAGGAAATCATTTGGAAGCGTTGAATATTCTTGCGACCGCAAATCTATTACTGGCTGTGGCTGGTAAAATTGTAAAATGGAAAATAAAAAAAAACAAACAAATATTAAAAATAAAATCTCCTAATCCGTTAGAAATCCGTTCAGAAATCCAAGCCGTCTTCATATGCGATATTTATTTTATTTGTCATTATAACCGGGTGGCAGAGAAGACGGATGGTCATCAAATGATTCCAGGTGTTATGAAGCTTTGTAATGTATGTAATTTATGATTTTGTCTAGCGCGCTTGATAGAACATCGGTAAAAAGTGGCGAATTAGACACACGGGAGGCCTCAGGCGCAATACAATTTTGGAGGTTACTTTTTCGGATTATGTAAATTACTTTTTTCATGTATTATATAACTAAAAATATGTATTTTTTTTTTAATAGTAATTTATTATTTCAACTGACAGTGCTTCATGAAATTCGAATATCTACATAATTTGAATCGTTTTGTAATTTTTAGATATTCAATTTCATAAATCACTCAGTTCAAGTTCATCCGCACATGCCTGAAGATACCGAAAGGCTAAGCTCAGGTCGATAGTGTTAAAACGTATGGAAATGTTTTTTGAACGATTCAGCATCTATATGGTTAATGTATAATATAAGATATTCCCTAATTGGGGCCCTGAAGACTTGGAGGCCCCAGGCCCGCACCTCATGCGCTTATTGGGTAATCCACTACTCTCAATATATAATAATATAAACACGAATTGAAAGGCTTAGCCCAGATAATTTGCGACAAAACATATACGAGAGTATTCAAATAAAACTATTCAAGCGTAAAGTCGAGACCGGGTCTGTTTGCCGAATGAGAAGGAACGATGACAAATATACGAATACATAATAGACAACTGTGTGCTTAAAGAATACCTTTGCAAAATGTTTTATATTATGATTTTTTCAAATTTAATCTTTCACAATTTGCTATCTGTATGAACAAATTAATAAGATATCAAAATTTGTGTATGTAATTAATCATTTTTAGGCTAAAAATACTCCATGATTTTTTTTACGTGTGTTGAATAAATTTCTAGTCAATATTGTGTTCATCCTTTTTGTATTTACATTGAAAACATGTTTAACAACGACAATGTAAAATACCATCGCCTTGGCTAAGGTCCTGTATATAAACCATAATAGTATCTAAAAAGCAAAGAAATTCATAAATTAAAAAACAAACAAATTCAATGACCTAGAATGAAAACCTAATTTCAATTTGTTAAGGTAATGTTCTTAATATTAAAATACTTTCAACCAACAGTTTATTTTTGTTATTCTCTACGTATTAGGTAAATTAAATAAAGGTTTCCGCGTGAATTAACAATAATTTAAAGAAACAGTGTTCTTTTCTTTAAAAAATCCATTTTATCCTTGACTGGATAATTACATTAAAATAATAATCTAAAAAATAAATGATGAAAGCTAGATAGTTGAAATACCGCAACCCAGATAGAGTTTCTTATCTGACAAATGTTTCCATCTGAAAATGGCCGTCGTTCCATTTATATTTTCTCGCCGAAAACAGGAAAATCTATTAGCAGTGGCAACACTGCCGACCGCTCTGCACCGTGAGGGCTACCTTCACTGCAATATAATGCCCTGGGCTGAGAAAAACTGTTCGCTAATCAGCAGGCGGAATAAGTAATATTGTAACATTTGTAACTGAACAATTAACGTCACAAAGTTGGCAATTGTATTCCAAATGAATTTTGTTCTTCAAAAATGTTTCTTTTTTCGAAAGTTGGAATTTAATTGGTACCATTTTCATAATTATCTCACAAATTACACAATGTAAACAATCATTCTGAATGTGAAAACACGCGTAACATTACTTATAATAATCTTCGTACATGTTTTACTTCGATAAATCTTATGAGTAGTGATTGATTCAAAATAAATATTTTAAGGCCATTTTTTTAACATGGTTTAAATTAACAGCAATATCCAATATATTTTGTATTTAGGTATAAAAATACAAAATCCACAAATATTTAATAAATGTTAAGAGCTTATTTTTATGATAATTAAATTTCGTTTTGCCGTTAACCATTCAATTAATAACATGAGAATTTTTGGGAATATCTGCGCATAAATATTTCATTGAAAAATAGTAGAAGGTTGTGTTTGATATAACGAAAACTTATTTTCAACACATTTATTCAGTATACTTTAAAACTCTCCTTAGATGTGTACGAGAAAAACTGATTCATTTTCACAATTTTGAAGTCGTTAATTGTAACGCGAGGCCAATTTCCGAACCGGACTGAAGTGATCGTAATGTTTCCCCGCTCTGCGCTTTCCTAGCGATTTTTGTTTTATTCAGTTGGCATCAAGTCTTGTCGCGGTCAGGTTTGTCGCCGTGTCGCCCTCCGCAGTGAGACGTTTCGACAACTGTCATCAAGACTATTTTATAACCAAATAAATGTAACGTATCCGTTTTAAACGATCGTGCGTCGAACAGCCATAATAAATATTGAAAAACAAAAGAAAACACACACATTTGAAAATCGTTCCATTCGAAACCAATCGAATAAACGCTGAAACATTACAAAATACTCGATATAACGACGGGATAATATTTGGTATGGTTAATATTTACAGACTATTTCGTATTTGTTGTATATTATTATAATAACTGTTGACATTTTGCAATTTACAATTAAAATTGCGTTGTTATTTAATGTATTGTAATAGTTGTTCGTAAGTGAATCGCTAGGAATTTGACGTGTTAGTAGTATTTCCGCAATCGATTTTCTTCAGAGGTATTTCAGCTATTTTCAACTGAAAAAGACTTTAGTTTTGAATAAGTATTGTTATCCACTGTTGCTATTTTGTGGCTGCAGACTGAGATTAGACCTTTGGTGTATAAATCATCTAAAGGTGAGTAATTATGCATAATTAATGCCTCATTATTATTTAAAATATCAAATTAAAATATCGAGTAACTTAGATCAATGTTTTTTCGTTTTTTTTTATATCCACGTAGTTGAGCACGTTTTATGCATTATTTCAAAACCTATGAGTATTATATTTATGATTCCTGTAATTTGTTTTATATTTTTTATTGTTATACTTAATTATTGTTTATGTACCTATGCTTATATTTTAAATAAATTCTTTCAAATATCAGTGCTTTTTTCTTTATTTTGCCATGCTTTTAAAATGTGTACAATGTATTTCACAAAGATAACATAAAGGGGCGTAAGGATTAAAATAAAACATATTTTTAATAATTATGTAATGCTTAAACATTCAATAATATAAAAAAATAACATTGCAATTTTTGAACGTTAATAAATATATTCGGGTACAAATTGTTCCTTACGCCCTTTTAGTTATGCAACTTTCCGCACCAAAATGATGTTCTATTTAATAAATAAAATGTTTATATAAATTTGATTTCAAACGAAGATATGTTTTTATAATATAGACATATTGAACAATTAAATAGTTTAAATTATGAAAATTATTCACCCTTAGAATGTATTTTCCATTACAGGGTTGTTTCTTTTTTTTAAATGACTTCTGTCTTAATTTATGACATGAATATTTAGATAAAATAACAATTTAAATAAATATGTAAAATTTAAGGTCTTCGGTAAAGAAATAATACCCAATTTATTCAAAGAGTAAGTACTTACGTAACTAAATGATATCAGAAATCAGCTGTTTCACTCAAAACTGTTTAACGAAACAATAAATTTCATAGTGTATTATATGAATTTATCTTTAAGTAGATATGTAAAGCTTAAATCTATATTATTTTATTGAATAACTTCGCTTTTATTGAAGTTTAATAATATTTTTATAAAATGCCATTGAGATGATTTTAACTGAAGCAGAACTGTGTCATAGTTTGAAACCGTTTTAACTTATTTAACGTTGCTTAAATCATAGGTTTGATCATTCATATAAAGAATTGAACTTATACTGACGATTTCTTTTTTTATTAAGATTTTTGTGTCACTATGTCTGCTTAACCCGTGTTTCGTTCATTTGTGAAACATGGATGAAAGATGAACTCAAACAGTGACTTGAACATAATTATCAATTATGTTCAAATAGCCTCAAAGCTATCACCATTATATAGAAAATGTATGAATGTTGTTTTATACATAATCAGTAGGGGAGGTTCCAGGCGCAATAAAATTAAATTTGGAGGCCCTGTTCTCAGAAAAACATAAAAACGTTGCAAAAGTTTGCGTTAAATAAGAAAAAATGTTGAAAATTGAATGACTTTATATAATATATTCTTTTTTGAGGACCCTAAGAGTTGGAGGCCCCAAGCCCACGCCTCCTACGTTTATGTGGTAATCCGCCATTGCATATGGCTACATATTAACTCATTATCTTACGTGTTTGAGTAGAAAATCTGATATGTTCCGCTTACAAAAAAATTATATAATGTAATAATACTTTGTTAATCAGCTGAATTTTAATTTGAAATAATATTCTTAGTGATTAAGAATAAGTATATATTTTTTGTAAGCAACAGAAGATTTGATTATAAATGAGTTATTATGTCCCATCTATATCGGCGTCTTTGTCAATAATTGCAGACATTAAATCAGGCGTGTAAAACCAATCAATTTTCTGATAACGTTAAATATTTTTTTACAAAAATAATAAAAAAAATATCATATAATTCCAGTTAAGTTATACTTGAAGCGTAGTCACAATGGACCCATGAAAAATCTTGACGATATACATATATGAGAACCGTAAATATTTACTTTTGTAGGCCCGCTCACGTTACAGGAATACGCACCTTTTGGTTCAACGGCTAAGAGTAACTTAACTAGATGGCGCATACCTTGCATCATGGTGAGTGTGATGCGTTGTCAAGAGTCTAAGAGGACTGCAATGGTAGAAGAATTTGTTGTATGTTTTTTAGGCAGAAATTTATTAATAAGTTTAATGAAATTTTCAGTCAAGTTTCACGACAAAATAATTGAAGTATTAATTTTTATTAATTTTGTAAAGCAAAAGAAAAACTGATAGTTACCACTGTTAGTTACCCTACTGACATAGCTTATGATAGTAAAACACTGACGCTGTACGGTACTGGGCAAGCAATACTGATATTTTTTCATTGATTAAGTATAGGGAATATTTTATAATCTTGTAAAAAAACTTGCTTATATATAGAGGTAAAACGTATATTTTTGTTTAATGTTATATAATATGCATTATTAATAAAAACAAAAATATTTTATTTATATTATAGGAAAAAGACTATCGGTCATTAATTTTTGAGATTACAATAAAATTATAATAAGAGCATTTTATTGTTCATCTAATTGTTTTGAAATGGTGTAATTATATTAATTTATAGCATGCAATTGGTGTTAAAATAATTAGCGTGCCCAGATCATACGTATTGCTAAACAAAGAAATATTATTATAATGTTTTGTCATGTTATGTACAATGTTTACCAGAATATTTTATCACCGGGCGATACTTATGCAATACAAATTAGAGACCTTCTAATTTTTAATTAATGCCAATAGACAATATGTATTGCGAGATTTCATAAAAAAAATAATGACGAAACTTCATCTATTCTAAATTCAAACAAAAAACTATAAATATTGAAACGAAACCGACTTTCACTAAAAGAATATAATAATCTTAAGCATTTGTAAACATCTGTGTAAGTAATTGATTAAATGGTATGCTAGTAGGCGGCACTTGCGCACTGGTCAAAAATATCTCAAATTCAATCAGACGCACTTGGGAATAATATTCATGTTACATGGCAACACTGTGTATTATTTGAATGAAAAAAATACACGAAATTCTAGCGGTTTAATTATTATTGTGAAGTTTAGTTATTTATTTGAATTACCAGAATAATGAGAAATCAATTTAAATTAACTAGCAATTAGCTTTGAAAAGATATCACACTCAACACATCAATGTATTAACATAAACTAAACTTTCTTTTTCAACTAGTTAAGGGATCAAATGGCGAGCTTATAAGAGGACTAGTTTTTAGCTACTCTTTCTATTTACACCTCATTTTAAAGGTGTGGGTTAGGTTCTACCTACCTAACCCACACCTTTAAAATGAGTCAAAATTGTAAAACACAATTTGTAAGAGTTTTATTATTTAGATCTTTGTCAGTTAGTCATGGAGATTGGCAATGAAATACATACAAAAAATCACTTTTATGATGTTAACTGTCAATTCTTAGTAGAAAGGTATGAAACTTGTAAAAATAAGTAATTTTTTACTTATAAATGATCTCGATGACCAATCATAGCCCTTATCAAATAATTAAATTGTGAAATGAGTTCAAAGAAAAGTGTTTTATTTTATTAATATACCACATTTGCGTATTATCGTGCGTTTTTTATCAACAACAATTTTAAATCATGTTATTTGTTTTGTAAAAAAACTCATTTAAATTTTGAAGGTCTATTGTACATATATGATCAGCTAAATTTTGTTCATTATTTTTTACATAGAAAAACTCTTTTAAATTCTTTTATATTATTTAATGTGACGTGTCATTGTTATTGTGGCCATATTTATTTACGTCATTATTTAAGTAGCTTTTCAATAATTATGGTCACGTACAAAAATAGACAATGAGCGCAAGTAGTCAGTGATAATTATTATTCCATGCAGTGGGTTACCTTTCTTCGTAATTTGTTCGAACGACTGACGCTGAGCAATTCCTTAAGAGGCAGTCTGATACACTTGACATACAATATTACAATTAATTATCCTTGCTACTGTATTTGGCACATGTCAATCTGCCACGAATCTACGAATTGTCCTCTGTAATATTATACAATGGCATTTACGAAAGCTGGTGTTATTATGTCTATGTATGAAAGTAGACTCACGTAGTGTGACATTGGATATGTATGTATGCTTTCATAAACAGCAATATCGCGCGTTGCATATTGCACGTGCTGCTTAAAAACAGGCTTACTGAAAATGAAATTATAAGTTTTTCTTTTGTTCAAATATTATTTTGTGGCTGCCAGCAGCGAATACAAAAACTTATTCAGTAACACGAATATATATCCTTTTTTGATAAATTAAATTTATAATATTTTTTTTTTAATTTAGACATATCTAGATTAACTCTTTATAATTGTGTAAATTACATAACATCAAAAGATATAATAAATTGTTTGTAAACAGAATTCCTTGTATGTTTAAATAGGGCTGTGGAGTCGTGAAAAACCTTGCACTACTAATGCGGCATTTATAAATGTAGTGACTCCAAAGAAAACATGTAAAATCTTGTATTAAAATACCAAAAATCATGAACGTCTTCTAAGTATATTATTTATTTTTAAAAGCAGTAGCCGGAGTCCACTATTTGATTACGAATCTGACTACCCAAAACACGATTTTTATATTTCCCTTCAATTACTACGAAAGAGGAAAAGGAGAGGGGGGCTATTGCCCCCCTCTCATAGCCCTAGCTCTTCCTCGAAAGTTATACCAGTAAAAAAAGAATGCTTTTATATCTTCGATTTTTTAATCATAACATTATTATTTTGGGAAGTGGCATTGTCTATAATTGTCATTGTTGATACGACAGCTGTTTTCAATGTCGATGGAAAATTTTGAAACAGAACAATGTCTGTTGTGTAATATGCTTTCAATTGTTGGTGATTTGTGACCATTTGAATAAGCGGTGTCATCCAAATTATAGTTTTATATAAATATTTTTGTAATATTTTGACGATCAGATGGTATTTTTTTATTTAAATCAATGAATAGATCGCTGTGAGCAATTGCAATTAGGGGGATTACCAAAATAGCGACCTGTAAAAGCGAAACGACCATAAATAATGCCGGCCATAAACTACTAACGGTGAGAACATAAATCATTGAGCGTCCATATGACGCGGGTTTGATTGTATTGCCAGCGACCTCAATCAAATAAATGATATTAATATCTGGCGCATATGCTGTAACCGCTGATGATATATAATCGAAGAAAGACAATTTTTATGAAACTGTTCACGGAAAAAATGCTAAGTAATTAGACACAAATTAAAAGCTAATCTATTTAGAAATATCTGTACTGATTTTTGACACCTCCCTTTATTTTTTATGTATCTTATGAAGATTACCTAGGTTTGTATGTTTACAATACATTCCTTTTTAAAAATGAAAAATTTACTGGTTTTACTCAACTAATACAGCTCACCCCTTACAAATACTGACCATAAGGACTGAATCAGCAATTGTGATAAATTTTATTATTGTATTGAATTTAAAAACAAATGTTTTCATACGAACGTTGCAGCGCAACTCGAATATGATTTTATTTTTTTACTAACTTAGGTCTACTGTGCCATAATTATATATTGATAGTTTTGAGATATGGCTGACCAGAGTTTTAGCACATGCAAATCGAGTTGTGAAAAAGTGATAATTATCATTTGTTTCATCTTTTTAGTAAATTATTTGATCATTTATTTCAATTTAATTAAAATTCATTGTAATTTAAAAAAAAAACATCGACAGATATTTCAAGTTGTATTTATATGAAAGTGAGAAAAGATTATTTATATTTCTTTATTTCCATATGCAAACATCTATCGAGAGAAAACTACTTTTTTCTATAACTCAAAATATCATTTTTTTCATATCGTTCTATGGAACTAGGCCAGTATAATTTTATCACGACAAGATAAATTTAATCCAGCTACATCTAATAATATATAAAGAAAAACGCTTGAGATGTTGTATTTCAAGTAATGGAAGAGTCTTGAATGAATTGGATAGGGCAATTTATATAAATATAATTTACCGTACAAGTTACAATCGTCGAGCTCTACCTAAGAACGTAAAAAGGGTAATAAATTGTTCCGTTTGCATTCCGTGATTTATGTTGCGTGCCACGCTATTCTTATTTTCTACGAAGACAAGTGTAATTTAAAATTCAAATTTATACCAAAATATAATATATAAAAATATCCGAAACAGCACTTTCAACTTTTTAACTAACTAGTACGTACCTGAAAATTTTGGCGAATAAGTGTGAGTTTGGCTTAACTTTTTCATTTATACAATGGAAACGTTTCTCATCAATTTGAAATGAATTTTCGTCGTTTTTCTCAGATTTTTTAGTAGGTACGTGTTTTTTTATCTATCTAATAAAGTTAGACAATAAAAAAAACATTTATGCTTAGACGAAAGCTTTATATAGTATAGAATAAAAGTATTAAACCGTTTACGAATATTAATCAAAAGTTAAATTAAAAAGTTGGACATTTTTTGATAGTCAAAAATATAGCCAGCTTTAAATAAACCACTTTATTACTTTACTTAAGGATCAGTAAAAGTTAAAAAAAGAGCATGTTGTCACATTACAATCATAAAATGTTTAATGGCCGTTCGCAATAAATAATTAGCTAATCATGCGCATTGCTTAAATTGGTCACTGACAGAAATTGAGATAAGTTTGAATAAATATATGCATTTTAATATAAAGTGGATGCTTATAGCTGTCGTCGCAATATGACAGACCAGATGAAATGCATCTTCTAAGGGACGTCAAACGTATCAGTTTTCCAAGACGTGTCTTGGAAATCACCATATCATTGGACTTCAGTTTTTAGCCGGGTATGGCAAATTCAACGCAAAACTTTTCGCGCTGGGCAAGTTTTAAGACCGAACTGTACTTGTGGGCATGCCAAACAAGGCGTTAATCACGTTTTGTTCACGTTCATAAATTAAACTGGGATATTTTTTGATGTGGTTCGTCCTCACACAGCCTTAATAGGTCACGGTGATTTGATTGCAATCAAAACTTACTTCACGGCATTTGAAAAAAAAAATATTTGGGGATCGTCACAACCTTAATTTCTCACTAGAGTCATTAAAGTCGTTTCAGACCACGAATTATACACAGGATACTAAATATCAAGCAGATTTAAGTGGTTGAACCAGTCACACTGTTTTTAATAACTATTATTTTTTCTTTTTTTATCAAGCACTAATGTGTAAAAGTCAAAATCAATCTCGCACAGCTCTGCTCGGGTCACGAATCTGAAGTTTAGGCCTTTTTTTAGAATCGATAGCGTTGTGAAAAGTGGCCATAAAGCGTTATGTGTATATACACAACGGATGGCAGTGGAAAACAATCGTACGGGCTTTTTTTCTTTTTTAGAACTAGGCGCAGCTTACAACGGGCCCAACTAATCCTATATTTTCTATCTCTGATGACTTGGGCTTAAAAAAGAATAATATTACATTATTTTATATGAATTATGGATATTTCATTATAAGTTTTCTCACAATTATTTGTTTAATACTTAGATTACGATTTTTAAGGAATGATTTTCTCACGTAAAAGATAAACTCCAGAAATGAAGTTGTTATCGTCAGTTTGACCAATATTAACCTTAGGGAATAAATTATACAAGAAGATTCTTCCCATAGTTTATAATTGGTTTGGTTTTGAATAGGTTGAGAGTATGTTCGCAATTACTTAAAAGTATCAATTTACCGAAATTAAATTTTGGGAATCTTTCTCATTGTATTTTGGGTTATTTCACTCAACACACTATTTAAATCAACTAATAGGTTGAGGATTGTTGAATATTTTGTAAATATGTTAGTTTATATTTTTTATTTAGTACGTTTTATGATGTATGTATATGATGTTCTGATGCATTATTTTTTATACAAAAAAGGTTTTGTTTTCAACATTTCAATACCAGAAACAAAGATATGGATTAATAATATTTTGGAATAAATTAATGCTTAGTAAAATAGTAAAGAGCTGATTTTTTATGTAACGCGTTTTATTAACAATTGAACGTATACAATTATTATTAATTTTATAATACAGCTTTGTCAAAACATATATATTTTGGAAATAACGTCTTAAAGAACCAAAAAGAACGATAATAAAGCTACAAAAGATTAACTCGAGGAGTAAATAACACAAACATTGCCCTACATAGGTTGCAAATGGAAGTTTTATAGTAAAAATATATTTTCTATATTTCCAAGATTTGATGTCACTTTTTGTTTTTAGTAGACATTTTTCATAAATTTACACTTGAAATATTATGAATAACTTACCTATTTTTCAACAAAATACGTTAAAATGTTCTGATACCAAATAGTTGTTCATTGAGGAAGTGAAATAAAGTGTAGAATTGATACATACTTATTTCAACAAATCTTCATATTTTAATAATATAACGAATTGGCCATAAGCATGGTAAATTGATCAATAAAATAAAATGAAAAAAATAATCAAATCAAAGTCTTCTATGTGCAGGCAAATAATATTATTCCTTAGGATTGCTAAAGTATTGATTGTATTTTTAGGTTACGTAACGCAAAGCAGTGAGTGTCTGCAACGCTCGCCAAAATTTCTCAAATAAATTTTATATAACGCGGAAGCATCCCGCTGCCAGCCAAATGCTGTTGTTTTGTGCATATACATTAGTCATTAGTATATAAGAGAAAACGTATTCCAAAAAAGTTTCATTCTTTATGGGTAGGTACATGTATAAACAGATTAACTTTGGGAAATGAATTTTGGCTAAGACTGTTTTACTCTCCCCAGTAACGATGGTAAATATTTGTTATTAGTCATAGCTGTTTTAAAGGCTATTTTCAATACAGTATAATCATAGCATTTTTTTTATAAATTATTGTGACAAATACGACTACTCTTTGATATTTTTACAAGTTGTAATGATAATTGTCGCCTGCTGTGGGCCCAGTTGGTTAGAGCTTCCTCTACCGATCACGCAGGTCTGGGCTCAATTCCCGGTCAGATCACAGTGAATTTGAGAATTATTAAATTCAAAGTTGTGATCGAAGGCTGGGTGTTTGTGATGTCAATTTACTTCATTTCCTCCCCTCCCATCCTTCTGATCCTTTAATGATTGGGTGTGGCAATAGCGATTAGCAAACCACTAGTCCTGTTCTAGCCTTATACTTCTGTCCCTACTACTCATTTTGAAAAAAGTGAGGTTGGGCGACTGAGTAACAAACAGTTCAATTCAAAAAAATAATGCATACATGTAAATAAACACTATATTATTTTAATAAAAATAAGTTAAAAAGCACTACAGTCCAAAGTTCTGATATTTTCAGCAAAAAATCATCACTTATTTGCAATGTACTACCACTTAATGGAGGACAGCACTAAATAAATTCTGATAACAGTAGAAATACTTCTAAAAAAAGATTTAATTAATTTACAACTGACTTATAACGATAAAAAATATCGGATAGTTAATGAAGATAAGCGCTTGAATTAGTCAAGTGTTAAACGAGTAACCTTTTGAATGATAGTCTGATCCCTTTCCTGCTATAAAACATTATAATACGCAAATTACTTCATAAATTATGATAAGTAAGGCTACCAACAATTCAAAATATGAGGGCTTACATTTATGTTTGGGCCGATGATTAAAATTTCAACGTTCTTTTTACTTATGATAAATATGCAAATTTAGGTACTTAATAAAAATATGGTAGGCATGAGTACAATTATGTATTCTTTTTGCTTACTTAACAATTACAGCACTGGGCAAAAATACGTACAAAATAATCCGGACATCCCGCATACTCGCACAGAATATGTGGATACTAAGTTGATCCCAGATGTCCAAATTAATGTCAGAAGTTTACCTATTCATAATCTCGTGAGAACTAATATATCTTCAATTAGGCTCCATTGCTTTGGCTCTGTATTTCATTTATTTTTGGACATAAATAATATTACCGTAGATACTTTTTTAGGTAAGATTTTATTTAAGAAGTTACAAAAAAACAGAATAGTGATGATTTCACAATACTATATCTATAATAAACAACTGATTTCTGTCAAACAGTGAGCATTTATAATTGATATTTATATAAAGTTGTGATAAATTAATATAAAGTAAATATCAAATAAATGAACGTTAAAATTGGTTAAGTAAGGCAATTTAAGAAAAAATAAAGAAAACCTCAATAATTTTTAAAAAAAAAAATACAAATTACTGCATGTTGTTGTTGTTCCATAATATCAAAAAGTATAAATAATTTTTAAATATGCTAATGTGGATTAATTGCAATCGCGTAAATGTACAACAGCAAAACAAGCTGCTGCCGGATTATTGCGGCTGGAAATCATTAAAATAACGATACAATAATCAAATACAAAATCCAGGACATTTTTGATAAAAAAATTACTTCGTTATAACTCCCAGAGACCATAATATTATTTTATCGTTTTACGAATTACACGGCTCGTTGTATAGGTTAATTTAATTATATTAAAGATATCATTTAAGAGCTCAAATCTCTTATCGTGGTTTACTCTTCTTATCAAAAGCCATGCAAATTAAAACGATAACCACAACCGCATTATATATTATTTATTTTCACTCGTTTTATTTCGTACTAAAAGTATTTTATCTTAACAGGTCTTTTCTCTCAATTTATATATTCTACTATTAAAGTTCATTTAATTATGTTATGTTTATAACATAAACCAGAGGCAGTCCACCTATTTAGTGTTGAATTTTTTATCTAAAAATTAAGTGTCAAAGTATTTACTTTTATAACATTTAAAATAGAGAAAAAGACCTGAAAAACACGGCTGGCGCAAAACTAGTTAGTGACCTGACTGTCGGCAATAAGGAATGTAAGTGAATAAAAATGGATAGGATAATGATTTATTTATTTATTTGGCAGCCGGTAAATTGCTCGAATTACAAATTATTCGAGTTGCTTGGTTATTTAAACGATTTTTCACGACTTTTTCTACGAATTTCATTTTTATCTTGTGCGGCACTTGTTTAGAGAGTGACCGTGTTCGGTCCAAATGCGGAACATATGATCTTTTAATGGAGTTTATCTCAACAGAAGTGTTTCTACGAGAACTGCTTATTAATTAGTTACTAAAACTGTTTCTATATATTTCCAGAAAACATAGAAGACTAAGGCTAAGACAGAACAAACGGAAACAAAATTGATTATCTTGTTATTCGAGCAATTTACCGGGAACCCATTTATTTGCATTATGAAAATTACGGATTGAAATACGGACGAATATACTTTCACCGGTGTTTTTGTATTTCATATTACTAACTGGTATTTTAAATATCGATACCAGACCGGTAAAAAAAGACTTTAAATATATGTATACATTTTAATCCATGTTCGCTACTAATGTGGAGCATATAGCCTCTTTATTGAGGTATCTTAACTGAAATTTTTGCCACTCAGTCGCTCAATCTCTCATTTCCAAAGAGAGTAGTGGGAATATACAAATAAGGCAAGGACAGGATTACTGGTTAGCAAATTGCTCTTGCTACGCCCAGTTATTGAAGGATCAGAAGCGTGGAAAGATTGGAAAAATTCCCTTCTTGGTGGGATAAGAATGCGTGAGATCTAACACGAAGGACAACAACGCTAACCGCTGCACCATAGTACGCATTTTTTTTTTCGATAAAGCAAAGTAAAATATCGCCAATTGGGGTCGCCATATATGGCGAGTAAATCAAAATCGTATATCGATATTTTCTATACCATAATTACATTAAAAAATATATCATAATTGAGGAGCAAACATTCAAAAAGTGTTTTGTCACACAAATACAAAGCTTGGAAAATGATGATTTAAGTGTTGCAAAAGTGACGGTTCGTTTGAATGTGTCAACTTTATGATTTCATTTTAATATGAAAAAAACCTTTTTGAACACTAATTTTGATTTCCATTCATAGTTTTTATTATGGGCTATCAGAATTTATATAAAACGCCATTTTTCAAAATTTGTGACAAATCACTTTTTGAATGTTTGCTCCTCATTATTGTAAATAGGTGATTTACGGTGTTATAAGTTAAACTCTAGTGATTTTGTAGTCTGTCAATATTGATGAAACTCTTAGCAGATTTTTAATCATTATTTTCATTTTTCATTTTAACTTATTTTTGATAATTCCATACCGGTATTTTTTCTTCTTTAAATCTGGTATTTAGATATTGGAAAAATACTCTGAATACCGGAATTCCGGTTTCGGTAACCCATTATAGGCATATAACAACAACGAAACCAATAATTGTAAATTAAATATTTTTTCCTAGTTGTAGTAAGTAATATGATAACAAAATCGTAATCAATAACAATTACTTTCTTTAATTTTATTTCGAAACTATTTTGGTGATGTGTTTTCTGTACAATCCTCAATCATCGTCAAATATTGGTTTGGAATGGTATAACAATATTATTTACACTGATCAGACAGCGGGGAGAAAGTTTTACTGACTCAACTAAAACCGTATACTGTTTACAAAGGATTATTCTGTCAATAACTTGGTGGATTTTAATTAAACAAACACGGATATGTCATATTCCCAATAGATCAGGCAAACAAGTTAAAATAATATTAATATTTAGAACTATATATATTTAAGTACATATAATATTCTATAACACTATCGAATCAGTATTAAGAGCAAATTTTATTATCTATTAAGTCTACATTTTGTCGAAATCTAAAAAAAGTACGTAGGTCCAAAAACTATAAGTCTCTTCACATACTAAAACTGCACTAAAACGCTTTTTTAATATCTCACGGAAATCACGCGCAGAAGCCGATGTATCCAATTTTATTTTGCTTATATTTATTGAAATAGGCCGATTAAAGATTATTAAAATATGCATACTTTCTTTATTTGAAGTACAGTACGGTGGTATAAAAAACTACCAATAAAACTAAAAAAAAAAATAGAAAAAACTTCGTTTACTACTAACATAAAATGGGGTTTGCTTTAAAACGCATAGTGTAAAAAAAATGTCACAAGAAACGCAAACACGTTTTGATAATAAATTTTGCAAACTATGCCAGTACACTTCATTGAAAATGTTTTCTATGGTAAATGAAAGGAGTGGAAAGTTGTCAACTTTTTAATACTTGTCGCCCACTTTTGTATGTTTGTTGATAGATAAATTTTATTTTCACATACCAGTGCCATATTATAATAATTAAGAGCATTTGGAAAGAAATTTACAGAGAATGAGAGTTTCTATAAATTAATAACCGATTTCTTAATTTTGTTTTTTTGTTAATTTTTAAAAATAATTAAACTTTTATAAATATTTGCACCTCTAGTCATCTGCGCCATCTGTGGAGTAGTTGATTTAATTGTAAAAAAAGAAAATTTAAACATAAAACGGTTTATATTTTTTTTATGGATTATCATTTGGTGCAATTTTTCGATGAATGAGATGCTGGCAAAGGCGTTAGAAATGTTTGTATTTGATACGTGAAAGAAGATAAAAAATTAAAATCTACAAAAAACCCCACCGCTATCATGAATGCTCGAATCCGAAGAAAGTAATAAACGAATTGATGAGTTCTTGTTTAAATGGTTATAATAGGAGAGAATATTCACTGAATGTGGGAAATATCTTTTTTGAAATATATTCAACATTCTAGTAAATTGGCATTCTATTTCTAGCAGCAAGAGACTCGCTTGGCGAACAGAAAGATGTTTCAAGGACTAAAAGGTTAAAAGTCATTCTAAAATTTGGCTGATTTTAGGTAACTATTTAAGGTTTTACGATTTTTCTATTTGAATTTATCTTGAATTTTATGAACAAATCTGGTGTGACGGAAGTTGGCTGTAATTCTAAAAAATCTTTATTGTTAATAATTATTACGGATTTGATAAATTCGGCGGTAACTTTGTGAAAGTTTATTTTTGATAAAAGATTGGTCAAAAATTTTGCGACTGCTATGAAGTCACTAGTTAGTGTGTTCAAGAGAATAATTATTGTTTGTTTTAATTTTAAAATGACTTGCAAAAACTTTGTCGGTATGGAGCTACCACGAGTTTTAAACGTGTATGATTAACACGATAACGCAAATATGAATGTGTTAATTATTATTGTTATACTAAGTAAGCTTTTACATAACAAGTTAGATAGAGTGCACGATTTTTTTTCAATTTAATTTATTCAAAAAAATATATTATTTTTATCAGTTTAAATCATTTTATTTTTTGCTGCGGCCTGAAAGATACCAGTGCAAAATTTAAAAAATATTTCTTAAAACATCTATTTGTCAAAAATAAATCATTTTATATACATGGAAAGCTATAATTTAACAATGAATAATTACTTTCCAATGATATCACTATAAACTAGTCGGTTTCTGCGCTAAAAGATAAAAGAAATCACCTACGCAGTTCCACTTATTGTCAGGAAAATAAAATGTTATTTTTAATTGTACAATTCTCATTTAGGCAAATAAAACATGAGCATGCGATACAGAAAGGCTGTTTGATTAAGCTGTTGATAATTTTTACCTCAATTTAAAAACGAAATTTCGAAAATCTTCTGAGCTCTCCGCGTTATGATAGTTTTTCAAGCGTTTCGGAGCCCAAACAATTGACTCATTCTCAAGATAAAATAATTGACTACATATATATATATATATATTTACACATCAAACCTTGGCAGTATGTTATCTAAATTTAATAGTTATCTGTTACAGCGGAACTATTTTCTGTAACAGATAGTGAGAAGATAAGTGACAAGAATAAAAATTAAATAACACGCTATTTTATTGGAATAATATTTTGAAATAATATTTTATTAAACATTATTTTTAATAGGAAATTATGATTTTTGATATTACAAATAATTCAATGATATAGTTGCTGATAAACACACACAAAAACGATAATGTATCTATAATTAAGTTTAATTAGATACTACTTTGGTGACTATTGAAAACGTTAAAGACGAAAAGCATTTTTATTAAATTAAAAAGCAACGTAAAATTATAATAGAGCATCTAATCAAAAGCTTTTTTTAAAGTATAACATTTTATTACTAATTTCACATTATCAATCAGGTTCACTATCAACTAATAAAAATATAAATCAAACAGTGATATAAAAAATAAATTAATAATGATACAGATTATAAATGATTGACACTTGTTGGCTTACGTGTCGGATCTCACGGGCTTGAGTCCCAGTACGAACAGCGATTTCTGTTCGGAGGCATGGGTGCTTGTGATGTCTAAAATTTTTTTCCCATTCTTCAGATCCTTCAAAAACTGGCGTAGCGATTAATTAAACACTAGTCCTGTTCAAGCCGTATCATTATATCCCTACTAATCTTTTCGGAAAATTGAGGTTGAGCGACTGAGTAACAAACATTTTTCGTAGAAAAGTTCTGTTGAAATACCTCCATTAAGAAGCCATATGCTTTTTATTGGAAGTGGACATGGATTAAAAAAAAGCAAACAAATACTTCTAATCAGCATTAAAAAAATTAAACTTAAAAAAAATCTATTAGGTAGTAAGTGAACGTATTTATTTAATTATAAAATATAGTGGTTTGGTTATAGAACACTAAGTGAAAGGAAATTATAATGTTTTGATGGAAAACTTTGACAATGCTTTCAATTATTCTTCATCTGTTTCTCTAGGGCCAACCCTTCATATGTCATGCATAGTATTCAACACTTACAGAAACAACCATTCTAATTGATTAAATTAAATTTAGAACAATTTCGGAATAAGAGACATCAAACGACGTTACATAGAGTGAAAAATTTTCCTTGAGGCTTTGATGAAAAACATACCCGTCTCTTTCGTTTGGTTTAATTTCCTTTGTGAAGAATCTACTCGTCTCGTTTTCACCGCGGCGTCATCTGGAAAACTCAATGAGAACTTAATTAAAACCCTATTGAGGTTTGTCAGCGTTTTCATTTGGTTTTTAAATTCACCCACCGCAAAATTTAAATTGATTTAGCTGAAGAGGTGCTAGAAATATTTTATGTGAACTCAGCGAGAAAATATATCTTTAAAGTTTTATTAATGTGACTCAACAAAAGATCTTTTCTTGAAAAACTTAATGAATTTTCTGATGTAGAAAATAATCAACCTAACAAATATTCTAGTGATACATTTTCCTTCGTGAAATTTGCATAAAAACAATCAAGGTTCTTACTGACAAGAACAAAGATTTTCATTAATCTGGTTTTGTTACAAAAGTATCTAAAGTTTATAGCAATCTTCTTGACTATATGAGAGGCCTAGTATCATAACTTATGTACATTCTTCAAAAATTGAGCTAAGAGGAAATCTCAACAAATTACACGAGCAATTTTTATTGTAATTATAAAAATATTATAAATTACCATGAAAAATTCTGATCGCTGATGGGTTCTTTCTAACCATATTATATTGTGCATTTAAAAATGTGAGCTTAGACACCATGGAGAACTTTGGCAGTGGTTTAACAGTGTGAAAAGTAAATTTTAAAACCTACTTTTTTTTTGGTATATGCAGTGATGCATGTAGAATTTTTTGATAAACTACATTATGAATTTCAAAATCAATACACTCATATGAAAACACATTTTTTATTTCAAATCGAAAAACTTTGTCTAAAATAGCATTTTTTTATAATAATTGTAGCTTTAAGAAGATATATATGCGTAACGATCTAATGCAGTGGTTTCCAACATTTTTGTTACTGCGCCTCCCCATTCTTTATTTCATATAGTAATAAAGACACGTTTTAAAGGGAAAATAAATATATTCAATTGTTCTCGCCTCCCTTTGCAATAGCCCACGCATCCCCAGGGAGGCGCGCCTCCCAGGTTGGAAATCGCTGCTCTAATGTATTTTTGAAAAGTGATGGCCAATTAGAATGCTAAAAATGTACATGATATATATGACACATACATGTAAAACTTTTATGAAGTATTTCGTGGCTTATACCATATACGTTACGTCACAATTTTTTTTGTGTTTTCTCAGTGGATTTTACCGCTTAAGATATCTTTTAGAAATATCAAATAATGGATTATCTTATGTCTTCTTTTAGTCAAACCACACTTTAAAGCAATGCCATTATGTATGAGGAACAATACTGCAAATGAACCAATAATAACATTTCAAAATTTGTCACAATTAAATAAAGTTTGCGTTTTTATGCTTACCATGAACAATTATTAATGATCAAATAACTATAACTGACAGATAAGAAGCGGCGCAGCGTCTGAATTTTTTTATCTTTAATTAACCCGATTATTGATGTTATTTGAAAGTTGAAGTAAAAAAAAAATAAAATTATCACAATCTGTTCAAGCAAGAAATGTGTTTTAAAATGTGCATAGATAATCAAAAATATTGACATTCATATGATAAGTATCAATTTTTTCTTTAAATTTCAGCGGAACGCATCATGATAATCAATAAGGCGGACACGGCGCTTAAAAATAAAAATATATAAAAAAAAACATGAAAAATAAAATAAAACAAATGATGCCTCTTTGTGACCTGGTTTTCATAACATGTTTTTATTAGTTTCTATTCCAGTTTCTCACAAATCGTTGGCATACTGGCAGAAGGCGTTAACTCAAAAACCAACTTTTTGAATAATGAATAGATAGATTTTAACTGGCTGTATCCTATGAAAAAACAAGTTCAGCCATATTCTGTATTTTAACATAATTTTAACATAATATATAAAGTCAATTCCGTTCAATGTTAATATTAGCAAAATTGACAATAAACACACTTTGAATGTGAAAATCGAATTCAGTATCATTATCGAATTCCATGAAAGGGTTGGAACGATAAGTAATCGTTATAGTTCATGAATAGAGATTTTGAAATTTCATAATATTCGAAAATTACAATTATCTCAAAACACGGTGTTTTGACTTATCGCCTTCTGCCAGTATAACAACGAAAGGTACATTTTTTATTATATCTTCAAAAGCCAAAAACAATATGCGATTAACTTTCTTCAAAGTTACACAAATAATAAATGCGTTGAGGATAACACTCTATTAAGAAGGAATGTTCCTACAATAAAGCCATTCAAAAACTCTCTCAATAGCCTTAAAATCTTACAAACACGTAGGTTTTACGATTTGCATAACGTAGTTTTAGCACTGGAGATTTCTTGTAGTGAGAGAAAACTATGTACACAGAAAGATTTACTGTAACACAGCGTACCGTTTCTAAGATACATGCTCCCTTTATAGAGTTTTACATAGATTCAAAGCACCACTAGTTTTATTTAAGTTAAACTTTTTAAAATTGCAACTTAAAGGACTTAAATAATGCTGTCATGTAATGTGTTTTTTTAATTTTATTACGACATATAATTTACACAAATAAATAACTTTTTCAATACATTGTCTGAAGATTTATATTTTTGTAAATAAGAATAAAATATATTTTTTTATTCGTGTTCATGGACCATCATCTGCTTTTCAATAAATGACTAAGTCATTTATCTTCTCTTCTTGCGTGAAAAAGCGTGTTTGAGTTAAAAATAATAATAAACAAAAATAGGCGTTGCTAAGCATATTTGAAAAATTAATGTACATATTATAACGAAAGAAATAATAGAATTAAACCCATTTTTTTAAAAACTAAATCAAGTCCAACAGTTCTTCCTTCTATGCGTCAAAATATTCTAGGTAGGTATTATGAAAACTTTTTAATGCTATCATTTTAACGTATCTGGTAATATCTGTGAAAATAAGAATTTTAACAACTGATGAAAATGTTCAAAAACTTTTTTAAAAATTGTGGATCTTATTTCTTTATACACCTCAGTGTAATGTGATGAGCCTTGAAAGTTTTTAAATGTATCAATCCGTGAACATAAACTTTTATTATTGAATGCGATGATACATATATTGACATTTGTATTACAAAATATTGTTTATTGGCATCACTTGTCTAAAAGAACTGTCAAAGATCAGTCAAAGAGAAACTTTCACTTATTGGCACTATCACATGACGAAAGCTTCGAAGTTTTAAAGCTTTCCTGTTTTCCCGTCATTCAATCGGCAGCGCTACAGCCTGAAGCGGATGCAGGCTGCTCTGTAACGAAACAAGATAGTGGCGTAACGCCGCTAGCTGTTTTGCATCTGACAGCCAGCCGTCTGTTTCTACAACTTCACAAATCCACTATGTGGTTATTCCATTCTGGTGAAGGTACAGAATTGTATTAAGGATATGCATTTGAATGAAAAGTGTAGACCAATTTGTTAGAAATAATATAGGTAGAAAAAGAAGAACAATTTTAAGGTTCCATGAAATATAGCTCAATAAATTAATTAATTTTCATTCAATGTTCGCCATTATTCGTTTATAATGACATACATATTTGCTTAATTTAAAATACAAATTTTATTATAATAAATGGTAACAAAAAAAATAATTGACTGGTTTTCTAGAAAACCGTTTTAAATATTATACGCTTCGCAAAAAAACTTAACATAGTTGAAAACAGAAAATAAAAAGGCAAAGTACCAAAAAAAATATGAAAAAAGTGAGTATGCAGACATGTTCTATGTGACACATACGCAGGTTTGTGAAAGTCGTATCTATCACTTAAATCAGGGGATGGGTGTATTATATTAAAAGATGAATCGCATTTTTACTTAAATTTAGTTATTCCGAATATGCAAAATTCAAGAAGTTTGAATTCTAAGAGAAATATTTTTATCGTTCTACATTACAATAAAGACCTCGCCGCAATTATGTTTAAAGATTGACGCTGGAATTTAGGGATACTTTTGCAGCCCTGGAAATAACTTTCTAGTTTCACGAATGTCTGCGACGGAAATTTGGAGAGGGGAATATATCAATGACAATAACTCTAGTCGCAGACAGTGCTATATAAATACATACTCGTGTAGATTTATGTATTTCATACAAATTTTAACTTTACTATATGTGCAAGGAAGCGAGATAAAAGTTTTTGAATAAAGCGGCTTAAATACAAATAATGTCTGCAATGGTATAAGCTAGTCAATAAAGTTTAAAAAGACCATTCACTATACATTTATCTAGTTTTGTACAGCCAATAGTATATTTTTACATAATAATACCAGTTGGATCATGCTGGATTGGTTGAATTATATTATAATCATTTACTTAATGCTACTTTCTGAACAACGAAGTGCATGACATATGGTTTTTAACGTTCCTGGTAAAAATAATTTGAAGCACGACGGTGAAAATTATTCTGTAAGAAGAATGATAAGGAAGCGCAAAAAATTTCCAACGTATCCAACCACCAATCAAAGCACTGTGTTATTTTAAATTAAATACAAAAAGTGTGAATGTCAAAATAATTGTTCATTTTAAATTGAATGATGCGATGTATGAATCGTTTTTTTATTCATGTAATTGAATCAAATTTGATTTTATCAAAAAGAAGTTATTTCCTGGGAGGATTTATCTATAAGAGTTTTCTTGAATTGGTTATGTGAATTTACCTACTTCAATCTAACTGCGGTTTGAAAAGGATTTTCGTTTAAGAAATTCCACATTGGAACGAGACCAAAAAACGTATCACTTAAATAAATTTGGTTCCTTTCACTTGAAATGGTAATAAATTTAATGGTCAGAATGGTATACCAAAAAGAAAAGTTCGTTTCTTTAAATTTTATATAAGTAGAAAATCACTTGGCTGTCGGGAGATAATTGAAAATTTGCAAATCAGCATATTTTAATAAATGCTTAAAATAAATTTGATTGTATTGAATTCATATATGTATTGTATTATTAAGTTGAGGTCTTAAAAAATAAAAAAAACAATATTCATGAATAATCATGCCAGATAGCAGGTTAATAAGTTAATACAGAAACTGGTAACAGAATAAAATTAATACAGAATCAAGAAACATCATACGAGAAAAAGGTAAAATGTATGGAAATCATGAAATAAATATGCTAGTGATAGATTCAAGCTTCAAGGGTCCCTGAGAATATTAAAATTCTCTTCCGATTCCCGTGATACATCCAAAGTACCAAAAACAGCGTCAGCGTTACCCTTTTTGATTTCTATGCTTATCGCTGTCTCAGGTATTCACCCGAGCGGCAATCACACATTCTCACAGCTAAACGATGACCATTCTCCTCTGCCTACAAAGTTGAAAGGACCCAACCACTACAAGAACAGAAAACTTTTTTTAATAGTTGAAATACATACATTTTGCAATATCGGTATTCCACTATTCGAAGGGTTTTTTCATCACTGAAGTACCTTTTTTTAAAAGCAAAAATATCTGTATTTCGGTACGGAAAATTGGCCAAAGTCTAAGTTGAAATGTACAGAAAATATCACATATTTAAATAATATTTATCAAGTTGAATTTAAGTAAAGCACATCAACTAAGAGCTGTATCAATATTGACAGATTTTAGAATTGATTAGCCTTTTAATGAAGCATTATTATTGAAATTTATTTACGAAAAACACCAGTTTATAAATAATGATATATTTTTAAATGAAGGTATTTGAAAATTTTCAATTACCGTTATTGCCAAAAATTGCGATAGAAATTCGAAGGAATAAGAATAAGTTCGATGGTTTCGGCGGTAACTTTGTGGAAGTTCATTTTAATAGAAAATTTAAATTAACTTTGATTATTCCACGTATTGTGTAACTAACTGTGACACGTGTTTCGCCTCTTTCAGAGGCATCTTCAGACTTACTATCGCAAAGTTTGCTTAAGTAATGAAGCAAGATTGATTCTAACATTTTAAAATTATAAAATTACAAAATGGATTGGGTTTTTTTTCCTTTTAAGAGGAGCAAGGAGGGGGATGTAGAATCGAAATAAAGCAAACAGATAATGATACTAATTTTACTAATGAGTTGTAAACAATCAGAATGGGATTTTTCCTTTTTAATGGAAGCAAAGAGGGGATTATAAAATGCAAACAAATTTAATCATACTACTAATGACGTTAAACATTACAAACTATTAAAACTAATGAGCTACAATCAATCATCTAGGTTTGTGATTACTCTATTAATTGGAAACAATTTTATTAACGGGGAACCGCCTTTGCTATTAAGAATATTATTTAATAATATTTCTTTTTTGTTAAGAGTTTTATTAATTTCTAAAAATTCTAAGCTATTCATCTTTAAACCCTTTTTATTTACTCGGTGGAGTATTTCTAAATTACAAATCTGATTAAAATTATGATTATTTTCTATTAAATGATTGGCAAACTCAGAGAAATTGTTACTTTTTAGACATCTTATATGTTCTTTAATTCTAATATTAAAGTTTCTACCTGTCTGTCCAACATAAGACGCTTGACAGTCTCCACAAGAGAGTCGATAGATACCACTCTGTGACGATGAATCTACGCGATCTTTACTGTTCAATAAAATTTTACCTAAATTATTTACTGTATAAAACGCGGGTTCTATATTGTCTGGCAAAAATTTAACTATCTTTGACGAGATGTCTCCTAAATAAATAATTCTACGCCAGTTTTTAATATTATCGTTTGCTTTCTTCTCTCCTGAAAAAATATTATTTACTATGAGTTGTTTAACTTGCTTACGTTTAAGTAAGTTAACTACTACGTCTGTGTTGTAACCATTATTTACAGCTATCTGTTTAATAATGTTTAACTCTAATTCAAAGTTGACTTTAGTGAGAGGGATGTTAACTAATCTATTAATCATTGCATGGAATGATGAGAGTTTTTGCGACCACGGGTGAATTGATTGATGGTGAATGACGACATCTGTATAAGTAGGCTTTCTGTAAATGGCAAATTCTAATCTGTTGCTATTATTTTTCTTTATTGTTATGTCAAGAAAATTTAAGGTTTTTTGTTGCTCGATTTCTAGTGTGAATTTAATATTTGTATGCAATGAATTTAAATGACGTAAAAAGGTATCTAACTGTCTATCTGTTCCTGTCCAAATGCAAAAGATATCGTCTACATAACGATACCAAGTTTTTACATTTTTAAGTAACGTGTGATTTGACTTAAAGAGATTATTCTCAAAATAATCCATAAAAATATCCGCGAGCAAAGGTGAAATAGGACCACCCATAGGTAATCCTACCGATTGTTTGTAAAAATTTTTATTAAACAAAAAATAGTTTTGTTCAATACAAATATTAAAAAGTCTAAGCATTTCTTTAACGACGTTGCTATTAATATCCGAAAAAGTTAAAATTTCGCTGACTATATTTTTGCACTCTTCCGTTGGTACGTTAGTAAATAAATTTGTTACGTCGAATGATACTAATTTACAATTACTAGTTAATTGTATGTCTTTGATTTTTTCTGTGAAGTCTATGCTATTCTTAACTGTATACTTCGGTTTAAACACGTTGTAAGAATTAAAAACGTCATTTAATTCACGGGCGATTTTGTAAGATGGAGAACTACAAAAAGATACCACGGGACGAATCGGTATCAAGGGTTTGTGTAATTTGGGTAAGCCAAATAATCTCGGAGCTTGTGGGTTTAAATTAATAACTTTATTTTTATTTAAGTAGAAAATGATAGGGCAGTTTTTGACACACGTTTTTACCTCATCTTGAAATTTGGATGTAGGATCCTTGTTAAGTAATTGGAAATGATCTCCTTTCGACAAGAAGTCTTCTACTTTCGATGTATAATCTAATGAGTTTAAAATTACTATGGAATTGCCTTTATCTGCTTACGTCAGAGTAAGGTTTTCTCGACGTAAAATATCTTTGATATTTTTCGCCGTCCGCATATCGGAATTCGATGATTTCAATGAGTTTAAGTCTAATTCTTTTATTTGTTGGGCACAAATATGTTTAAAAGCAACTGGTTGTTTGAATAGAGCAACATCTAAATCTACTGCTAGATTTTCAACACATTTGTCTAACATACTGTTGGAGATGTTAAATTTAAGGCCTTTTGACAAAAGGTTCATTTCTGAGACACTGAATGTATGTGATGACAGGTTCTTAACACGATCAAAGAATTTATGAGAGCTAAAATGTCCTGACGTCTGTGTAACCGAAAACGTTTGGATTTTATGGGATTCGATCAAAACATCTAGTTTTTTATTTAATGTCAGTCTCTTTGCATGTGACAATTTGCTAGCTAGTGTTCTCACACTATCATCAAATATATCCCATTCAATTGGATGTAAAACATGTACTAACTCGGAGTGTAAAAATTTCAAATTGAGCTTAATATTGTCTCTCACTACAAACAATGATTTCACTTCACCCTTCAACCACTTCACTTTTGCGAATTCCAATGCACTGTTTGCCGCAAAACTCTTGCACTTTGAATTTAAATTTAAATTGATGTATTTAGGAATGACTTTATTTTTCAGACAATTCTGATTAAAAAAGATTTTTTGACAAATTATGGAGTATTTAATAAACAATTTACGATATAAAAGCGCCTTTTTTGCCGTACTGGCTATTTTAATACTTTCGATGGTTTCGGCGGTAACTTTGTGGAAGTTCATTTTAATAGAAAATTTAAATTAACTTTGATTATTCCACGTATTGTGTAACTAACTGTGACACGTGTTTCGCCTCTTTCAGAGGCATCTTCAGACTTACTATCGCAAAGTTTGCTTAAGTAATGAAGCAAGATTGATTCTAACATTTTAAAATTATAAAATTACAAAATGGATTGGGTTTTTTTTCCTTTTAAGAGGAGCAAGGAGGGGGATGTAGAATCGAAATAAAGCAAACAGATAATGATACTAATTTTACTAATGAGTTGTAAACAATCAGAATGGGATTTTTCCTTTTTAATGGAAGCAAAGAGGGGATTATAAAATGCAAACAAATTTAATCATACTACTAATGACGTTAAACATTACAAACTATTAAAACTAATGAGCTACAATCAATCATCTAGGTTTGTGATTACTCTATTAATTGGAAACAATTTTAGTAACGGGGAACCGCCTTTGCTATTAAGAATATTATTTAATAATATTTCTTTTTTGTTAAGAGTTTTATTAATTTCTAAAAATTCTAAGCTATTCATCTTTAAACCCTTTTTATTTACTCGGTGGAGTATTTCTAAATTACAAATCTGATTAAAATTATGATTATTTTCTATTAAATGATTGGCAAACTCAGAGAAATTGTTACTTTTTAGACATCTTATATGTTCTTTAATTCTAATATTAAAGTTTCTACCTGTCTGTCCAACATAAGACGCTCGACAGTCTCCACAAGAGAGTCGATAGATACCACTCTGTGACGATGAATCTACGCGATCTTTACTGTTCAATAAAATTTTACCTAAATTATTTACTGTATAAAACGCGGGTTCTATATTGTCTGGCAAAAATTTAACTATCTTTGGACAGGTAGAAACTTTAATATTAGAATTAAAGAACATATAAGATGTCTAAAAAGTAACAATTTCTCTGAGTTTGCCAATCATTTAATAGAAAATAATCATAATTTTAATCAGATTTGTAATTTAGAAATACTCCACCGAGTAAATAAAAAGGGTTTAAAGATGAATAGCTTAGAATTTTTAGAAATTAATAAAACTCTTAACAAAAAAGAAATATTATTAAATAATATTCTTAATAGCAAAGGCGGTTCCCCGTTACTAAAATTGTTTCCAATTAATAGAGTAATCACAAACCTAGATGATTGATTGTAGCTCATTAGTTTTAATAGTTTGTAATGTTTAACGTCATTAGTAGTATGATTAAATTTGTTTGCATTTTATAATCCCCTCTTTGCTTCCATTAAAAAGGAAAAATCCCATTCTGATTGTTTACAACTCATTAGTAAAATTAGTATCATTATCTGTTTGCTTTATTTCGATTCTACATCCCCCTCCTTGCTCCTCTTAAAAGGAAAAAAAACCCAATCCATTTTGTAATTTTATAATTTTAAAATGTTAGAATCAATCTTGCTTCATTACTTAAGCAAACTTTGCGATAGTAAGTCTGAAGATGCCTCTGAAAGAGGCGAAACACGTGTCACAGTTAGTTACACAATACGTGGAATAATCAAAGTTAATTTAAATTTTCTATTAATAAGAATAAGCATTGTTTAAACTCTTTTTGTAATACTAGTGTTGATATATTAAATATGTCCATATTGCAATTTTTAGTTTTGATAGAGTGTAATTAGCGGTATTGAAAGTTTTGCCTTTTTTATACGAACGATTTGTTTGTTCTTATATATCATTTTTACCATAATTAAATACGCGCACAAGTATAATAATACATAATATACTGTATATAACAAAACATAAATTTCAAAACAATTTATGAATTTGAGAATGAATAATAAATTCTCATCGGCTTAGAAATGTCTAAAAATATGTAGAGTTATATAAAACTAATACATACAGCGAAGTTCTATAAAAAAGAACTTATTTTTGATATATTTCATATGACATGTTCCTTATAACAAATTATGCCATAAAATACGAAAAAGCTCTCAAGCATCAGATAAGCCGTATAAAAAATCACGGGTAAACACATTTCACCTCATATTTTCCGACAGTTTTCTATACACTATTTACCGTAAAAGAAATTCAATACATCGTACAGTGATTTCTTTGGACAATCTTTCCGACAGACGAAAAAGGCCAAGCGTTATCAGCGAGAGAGGCTAATTTTCCGAAAGGTTATTTTGTAGGTAACGGGTTCGGAAAGGTTCCACTATCCAAATTGAAAGGATCATCCCTGCAGATATCAAAATTGCATTGAGATATTTCACGACATATTTTTTAGATTAAGTAAGCGAAATGGATTGTGCGGTGGAACATATATCACAGGATAATGCAGATATATTTATTTCACTTTAAATCGGCACAATGAAATCACAAATTCAATTTGGTTTTATGCATTCAATGTATTTATTTTACGTGTCCTAATTTCACAGTAGAATATAATTAACTGTCTTATTATTGGAACATTGTGCCAAACTCCGATTTGAAAGTTGTTTTTATTAACAAGTTAGATAAATATATTTATATCAGATAAACAAATGTTTTTCGTAGGTGTAGTCAGACAATTGGACACTTTGTTAACACACCATGTTTTCAAAATGAGTTATCCGTTAATTAATTAAAAATAAGTAAGCAAATGAATACAGTTAAAAGATTCAAGATCTTGACCTTGAAATTAATTACAGAAGTGACTGGACTTCAATTTCGAAATATTGGTATTTAAAATTGTCTAAAGTTGAACTATTAATATTCAGAACTCATAAAACATTTTAGTGAAATTGTTTACTTTAAATCAAAATATATTTCATCTTCTAAGAGTTGTATCAATGTTTATGGGTTCTAGTATTGATAAACCTTTCACTCATGTATATTTTTTTTGATGAATTTGTAAGTTTTTTCTGAAATCTTTAATAAATGTTTGACAATGAAACATTTTTTTATGACGGTATTGCAAAAGAAATATTTGAATACCGACTATGATTTACTCACCCCAAACTGCGATTCTTATAGGCCATTTCTGTCATTTCAATTAAAAAGGAATAATAGCGGTATTTATGTAACTGTACGATATTTCAATCCATACATTAGATTGTGTATAAAAACAGCTCTAAAACCTTTCTTAAATTTTAGTGTAAATTGGTAATGTAAATAATTATCCTACATTTAAGTTCGAAACGAATAGATTGCTTGGTAAATGAAACTTTTGATTTATTATAATCACTTTCTGTATGTTCAAAAACTAAATGTCAACACAACGAATTAGCTCGAGCTAAATCGGTGAACCAAAAAAGACATACCAGAAGCTCGGCTGTTGTTGATATATCAATGGCATTTCATTTAAACAGAAAGCATCCGAATTAATTACTTAACTTTGTTTTCTTCTCTTGAGGTTTAATCAAGATGTGCCCGCTGACAATAGGAATCAAGTTGGAAATAAAATAAAATGAAAAAGGCAAATAATTGAGAGACAGCTAAAAGGCGAATTCTTTTCAATTATGTTGTTTTGTCTTGCTCGTTCAGCTATGTAACGTGCCCCCGACTGTTTCTAGCGCTATCCGGAATTTTTATTTGTTATTCTAATTTTAAGGATCAAAACAGCCAAATTGAAAAATATAGACAGCCGGAATCATATAAACAAAGTATATACTAACCACTTGGTTATATTATGTGATAATCAATATAATAATATCGACTTTGAAAAGGAAAAAGAACGTAACCCACACATATCAAATTTTACAGGAGGCGCAAAAAACGTGTTTTGATGATTTTGGGCCATATGCAAATTATTAATTATACACAACCTTGAAGTGCATGGAGACTTCGAAGCTGGTGTTAAGTTGTCATAATCTAATATTAATTAAAGAAATTGCATGGGAAAAACTTTTATTTCAGTCTTTTTTCTTGGTTTTAACTTTTTACAAGGTCATCTTTTTTCAAACTTTAAAGCTAAATTTAGATACAAATTCGGCATTTGCAGCTTGCATCCTTTTGATAGAACGAGTATTAGGTTTGATACATTGTGATTATTGAAAAAAACCTGTTTTTAAAAAACTGTGGGTAACGTCTTTTTTCCTTTCCACAGTCGATATAATTTGATACCTTTGTTATTCCATAGGTTATGTAAAAAAATGTGACACACGTTTCGCCTTATTCAGACGCATCTCCAAATAAAGTATCTTACGGTTATTTAAGAAAAAACTAAGAATTTATTCTAAATTTTAATTTGTAATTGACAAAATGGAGGCTGGGCTTGCTGTCAATTCTTGAACCAAATACATTTTTTTTCCAATTCCAAATTATTTATAAAAGATTTGGATCATATTTTTTTTCGTCACAACTGATAAAAATGTATACGGATATGGTAAAAAGTAAAAAGATTTTTTTTCAAATCATTAATTTATACAATCGGTAAAAGAAATATGCATAAGTACTGAAGGAAGAAACAATATTACGATTACACTTTTCAGGTGCTCACTGTCAATTCTTGATGGAAAGGCATTAATTCAAAAAAGGGATGTATTATTTTAATAAAGATTATAATAGAGTTTAAATAATTCACGCAATTTTAACGAGCCTTTAATGCACTAGGAAGTTTTGTATAAATTTTAAAACTATCTGGAAATTATGTTTGTATGTTTATATTGTTATTCAATAAACAGAAATGTGTAATATTATACAATCAAAGATTTATTAATGTAAGACAGTGAAGTCCTCAATGTCTGTTTTTAGCCGTTAACTCTTCGGGAAAGATAAATACTGTCAAGTACTTATTCCACAAAAATATAAGTTTAATGTGTATCGGATTTGTGGAAGAAGTTCAGATTTTTTAATATTGCAGCCTCTTTATTTTTTTAAAAGTTATAAATGGCTTTAGAACTGAGCTGTAGCTTTTTGCGGGACGAGCTGTTTACCGAATATTCAGTTAAGTGTAATCAAAAAAATGAATGTAAATTATGGTGAACTTAAAAAAACTATGTTTATCGATAAAAGTTGCTTTTTTATAATTTAAATAATGTCGAAACTCTAAAGAATTCCGTAAAATAACTATAATATATTTGTTTACGTATTTACACCTCAATATTCGGTTCTAGAGGCATGAATAGAGAATGAGATGTGTGATGAATTCAATTCCCAGAGGCTGCCGTGGAAGATAAAGATTATTAATTCGAGACACGTGTAGAAAATATTGTCATACACTAATAAAATATGCTGCTTTTAGGTATACACATTTTTTTCTTCAGATAATGAAAAAAAACAGTTCGCCTCAAGTTTCGCGGATGATAATAAATTAAAATAAAAAAGTTTTATGAATCGTAACAACAAAATACAAAATAGAACAGTACATAAGTTCTAAATTTCCACCGGATACGATGTAATATTTATATTTTATTATATGTGATACTTGATTCAATACTACGCTTCTTTAGGAATTTACTGAATTTTTCTGGCCCTTTAAATTTGTAATCATTAACATTATTTGTATACATTAATGTATACTATACAAATAAATATGAATGCTATATCCGAGTCGTTGTTGTGACCATTTATAAGTTGATGTTGTGAGAAACATTAATGTAGTCGTCCATGTGTTCAATTCATTCATTTCCATTGTTTAAAAAAATATACATTTTTTGAATCCTTGACCAACTAATGTGAAGGATAAAAAATACTTCATTTGTAATATTTAACTTAGAATAATTTTCAAAAAGGTGAAAGAATACTTACACGACAATTTCTCGGAGCCATTTTTATTTAATATTTTTTTACTTGCTTAATATTGAATTGCAGTCTGTTTCTATATTTTGATTTCTATAGTCTGTTTCTATAATTGTGATAGTACTGATCCCGGCTTACAGCTCTCGCGTCGTTTTATACAAGAAATTCCATTTTTGAAACTGGAAATTCTTAGAAGAGCTAAAAAAAAGGTCTTACAATTTTTCGTTCTAAAAAATTCGTAAATTTTCAAGATTTCAAAATCGTTGAGCAAAAATTTCTAAATTCTGGATCCCGAAATTCTACAAGATTTTATGGTGTCTCATTAATCCCGGGATTACGGTATTGCGATAAACGTTCCGGGATTGGATGTCTTAATTCTGATCAAATCAATTAAACTACCAATTTCATTTAAATTTAGTATTATGCAGTCTGCGTGGGATAATCTTATTAGACATACGAATATGACATATACTTGATTGCCTTGCATACCGTGACCAAAATATGCAGTTACTCTGCATTTGATGATAGCTACCGTTTTTTTGGGTGATCCAAAAAAATTAATGTTTGTCAAAACAGTGACATATATGTACTTGGAAAAATTGAAAAAGAGTTTCCGTTTATCAAAAAGATCTTATAGCTTAGTTTATTTTCCTGTAGTGAATAAAGAAATATTATTTTGAGAAGTTGTGTGTAAATAAGACAGTGTAAATGAGTAGGGAATCTAAAACCGAGCAAAAATGTTGATCTCGGGCTGGTCCTGATTTTTTTTATTCTGCTTTATTTTTACCATTGAAATTGATAATATTGATCAAAAATCAATAATATTTTTTTTTATATAACACATAGAAAACGGAGGTCACGAGTTCGAATCCCAGGACGGACAGTTTTCATTTATTGATTTTCAATCGATTTATGGATTTCTGTCAGAAGGCATAGATGTATGTATATGATGTCTTGAATTTCCTCTCACTCATCTAATCATAAGACGAGTGTAACGAGAGCGATTAGCCAATCACTTGTCTTGTCCTAGTTCTGTCCTTCTATCCCTACTCGAAAAAAATCAGTTGAGATACCTTCATTAGAAAGCCATATGCTCCACATTAGGAGCGGACATGGATAAAAAATATAAAAAAGATTAAAAAAAAAATCCCGGGATCCTGGTATGTATTCAGAATCTCGGGATTGGATTCTCTACTTGTAAGGTAGAGTTCTACTTAATGTGTGATATGTCAAAAAAAGATAGAATAATGTTTTTTTCAATCTAAAAAACAGCAATAAAATTCCTTGTGTCAAAATTCAATTGAAATTACGGTGAAAAAAAAAATTTTTTTTTTCATTCCGAGAACGCCTCGTAAAACATGTGAATTTAAAACAGAGGGGAAAATAAATCAGCGATAATTTTCCAGGAAATAAGTACACAAAAAAACAATTCCATTTCGTACTCTTGCTAAGTTGAATTTCATTTCTTACATAAATTTTCGAGAAAAGTCGTGGGTATTGTTTTCAAAGTCAGAAAAGGCGATTATGGTTTTTCTATGGTTTTCACAGCTTAAAATTGTTTTCCGATTTTTAACAATCGTTATTCATTAAGAATGAAATTATAATTACAAAAGCCGTTTTATTCTTTCAACTTTATTTAAATGACTTGCTTTTTATTATAAAAAACAAGCATTGTAGCTTTTACCTATTATAATATAATTTATAAGGCTTATTGTATAAACATATCAATTGTTTTGAAGATTATTTTTTTTTATATTTTCAGATTAAAAACTTGTCATGATTGTTTTCTACATCACAATTTTAAACAGTTCATTATATTTTCAACGATAAATCTGTATTGAGCCCTATTAATCAAATGAATAATTGTTATCAGAAATCCTCTATATTTCAAATATTCACATTCTTCATTATTAAGAGCTGTTGAAAACCTTATTTTTCAGTACACCAGCTATTATCCCAATTAAAAGTTATATTATTTAAGCTATATATATCCATTTAATTTTCTTGTGTGCCAGCAAAACCTAAAACACTAAGCAGAGGGATTTACAACTTTAGGGTAGTACCATATATGATGGAAAACGAATTTTATGCAAGAAGAGTAATTCAGTTGGCCACCGTGGCGGCTGGCAATGTGGATTTGAATCGATGCACCCCTTGTATATGCAAAGGCGGTTATATTTCATGAAATAATATTCAATCAAACATAACATTTATACCATTCACTCATTTTAAATTCTTCGTGTATTTATTGTCTAAAATAAAATAAAATAAAATGTTCTAAAATATTTATTATATACAATAAATACATAAATACAATAAATAAATACATACAAAGGGTGCATTGATCCAATGTCACATTGACTGGCCGCGACTGGTTGGTCACATGAACGATATTTGTCGAACAAAGTTGTTCAGCTGACATTGTTAGATCATGACTTTCACAGATGAAGAAATTATTTATTAGGAATCGCGCAATCGTCAGACCTTGGTCTCAACCATTAAATGTCTTTACTCAATCTTGGCTCGGAAATGGTTTATTATGAGATTTACTTTATGAACAATTATGATAGACACCTTTTTTATAAATGCAATATGTAAAATGCAGAATGTGATAAGTCTTCGATTAAGGTTTTTACGTTTTTCATACCACTCCATCTATCATACAGTGAAAAACTGAATTCTTTAAAACAAGAAAAATTGTACCTCTCTGGGACAAGTATAATATTTCTCTTCTCAAATCTGGAATCTAATATGCAGTGTTATTACAGGTCTGAGCGCAATGTAACTCACTGAGAAAATGTGCTTGAAAAATTTATGTATTTCACAGTGCCATTTTTTACAAGAAAAATTTATAAAACAGTTGTGCTGTGAAAATAGGTACATTAACTGAAAATAAGAAAAACAGTCCACAAATAGTTTTATATGATAAAATAGTATTTTCTTCTTCAGTTTCTTGCAATTGAAAAATATGTACTGCATATTTTTTTTAAAAATTGTATTAATTTATTTTCATGTAATAAAATTTAGAAAAAAAGCAATTTATAGAATTGTGTTTTATTTCAAAAATATATTTCTACATATTCATGTAAAGAAGTCAATTTAAGAGATGGAATCAAATTTGGTTCCGCTGACGCGAAAAAGTCGAATATAATTTATAAAAGGTACCCAAATATTTTGTTTCTGTTATCAGCATTCTTACTTCGCAGTTTTTCAATATGTCTTTGCAACTTTAGTAATTTTATAATATTCTTCTTCTTCAAAACATGTTTCGCATAAAGTTTTCAACTGTTGATTATTGATATGAAAATAAAATTTGCCCTCCATTTAAGTAAATGCAATTTCCTGCCTAAAAAACACTAAGCAAAAATTATTAAATCAAAACAACTAACAATGAATAATAATCAAAACAAAATATAGAGACAAATTATGTTGTAATATATGGAATGTCAATACTAAGTCATAAAAATTCACTGTTTCACTGGTCACTAAGACTGATTATAAAAAATTGGCAACATTACTGATTGACATTTATGGATGGGCACACCCCGCACACCCGTCCCAGCAAAATGTATTGTCATATTAATATTAATGAACTTTGACAGGTATTCAAAAGCTCTGGCGGATGAACCGTGATAATTTGCAATTAGTTAAGCTATTCCAGCTCTCTACCATATGAAAATTTATGAAAATGGAAAATTATGAAAGTAATCGGATAAATGACTTACTGGAGTATATAGTGATTAGAAAATTCACCGTCCATTATACGTTTGATACGGTTAATGTTAAATAATACTTGACCATATTGTCAGCAAATGTCATATCGATACATGTCTGACAATAATATACAGGTGATTGAACGTCTTTTTTATTATTCAGATGATATTAGCGTCTTTATTTATAATAAAATGATATTTTTTTATTCATGTCCGCTCCCAATGTAGAGAATATGGCCTCCTAATGAAGGTATCTCAACGAAGGGTTTCCTACGGGATTTGATTTTTACTTAGTTGCTCAAAATTTATTTTATTAAGAGAGTAGTAGATGGATAGCGCAGGGTAGAACTAATGGTTAACCAATCGCTCTCGCTTTGCCCCATTATTTAAGGTTTGGAAGAATGGGAGGAAAATTTTATTCATCACAAAAATCTATGCCTTCGGACATAAATTGATAAATCGATTGAAAGAATGCTGTTCGTACAGAGATTTGAGCCCGTGATACACGTCATCGAAGTCATTGCCGTGGATCGCTACGCCACGGACTCGACAATATTACGGGTTCATTACAGAAATTATTTTTCAATTGGATAATACTTAAATAATTATATAATACTTAAAAATACATAAAAGAAATAAGTTTGTGATGGTTTTTGACGAATGTTTTTTTATACATCTCGCGCTGTTGTTCTATTGACTTACTTTTCTGTAATTATTTATGTTGCGTGTTCAGAGAATCTTCTAGAATGATTTAGGATATGTGTTCATGAAATAATAACACTGACAACACCATTACTCTATTCGTTTTCATGTTTTGTTAAGTAAACATCAATCAGATACATTAGTTATTTAATATACAGATAATAATTTCATTCAGGCATGCTTAACTTTAATAGCTTGAACGTTCGAAGAGAAATATATCTGGCCATATATTTCTTTCGACTTATACGAAGCCAAAATGAGAATTCCACCATTCTTGAGAATGTGAATCTAAATGTTCCTGATTATTTTTTGAGAAATCGTGGACATGAATTGTTTGTTCTCCCAAGGTGTAGAACCAGCCTGCCAATGGGGATGCCACTGGGGAAAGCTTTAACGGTGTTCAATAATATTGCTTCGGATGTCGACATATTCCACGTAGACGTGGGTGAGTTCCGACGAATACTATTTTTTATGTATTAAAGTAGAGTTCGTCGGATCTTACTCAGTTGACTTCCTTGCCACTTTTTTTTTTACTGCTTTTAATATTAAATTATACTATTTTTTTTCTCCATTGTAAAAGTTTTAAATTTATAATTTGTCAACCTTGTACAATGTTAATTGAATAAATAAATAATTCTGTATAATGTTTGGTGAAATTGGTTGCGCGGTATGCATTTTCTTAATATATTTTTCATTTAAGTGTCTGAAAAAAGGAATTTTAAGCAGTTATTTTTGATGGACTTATAAAGTATTTGATGAATAATCTAAAGCAAGATCATACTGATCAACATTATAAGTAAAAACGACGTGTAACTTTTTTTGTATATTATAGTTATTATAGCTCGTTGCATAAAAAAAATATCATAATTTTGGCATTAAAATTTAGTTAATAAGTATTTCGTTATTTTCAGGCAAAAGTTGGTAAGTAACAAAGTAATATATATTTCTCAGAAAAATCAAATCTCCGTAAACATCAAATGAAAAAAAATTGCTTTTAGGATAAAGTTTCTAGCATCGATAATTTATGTTATATTCTAAATCCATGTCCGCCTTCAATGTGAAGCATATGACCTTCTAATGGAGATATCTCAACAGAAGTTTTTTCTACGAAAACTGTTTGTTACACAGTCGCTCAACCTCATTTTCTTTTCCGAAGTAGTAGGGAAAGAAGGATAAGGCTAGAACAGGACTATTGACTAACTAATCGCTATTGCTACATCCAGTTACTATATGATCAAAAGGATAGGAGGAGTGGAAATAATGTAAATTGACATCACAAACATCCAGTCTTCGATCACAACTTTGAATTGAATTCTCAAATTCCGGTATCGACCCCAGACTTGCGTGATCGGTAAAGCAAGCTCTAACCAACTAGGCCACAGCAGGTGACTAGGCTCTACCGATCACGCAGGTCTGGGTTCGATTCCCGGTTAGATCACGGTGAATTTGAAAATTATGTTCAATAGATAAATATAATATCAAATTATAGATACATTATTGACAATCTGACACAAATAAGAGTTGAAAATTAATACGCAGGGATAATAACCTGCCTTTCAATCGGCATTAACAATGAATTCCGATAAAAATAAATGATTTTTTGGCACAGTAGTATGATTAATGCATCAACTGAGTTATTGCAGAAAAAAAAAATCATAGCATCGCCTTGTTCATTAACTCATTACTGACAGTTTTTTTACTAAAGAACTTCTGTTAGAAATGTGACGATTCAGTTCTACAACGATTATGAATATGATAAAGTCGATAGGTACGATTGGCATTCTGTCTACGTTAGTATTTGTTGGTGCAATCTTGAACAGATATTTTTTTTTTGAAATTTGCTTTATAAACAAATTCAGCTTCTTCCTTCTAAACGTTTCGACGAATACAAAAAGCCACCTAAAAAAATGTTTGCTAAACACATTTGAAAAATTAATTGTGAATTAAAATCACAATTCGTCGTCTGTAAGGTATATAACACATTAATCCAATTATTTAGTAACGATTTTTTTTTCAGTTTTTACGCATTTTAAAAATGGTTTTTGACTTTCGATGAGGTGAAACCGAAATATAACTCAATTATGTTATTCAACTCTTTCTAACGTTTTTGATATATTGGAACTAGCGTTTTTATTTTGTTCAGTTCTCTTGCCGAAATCGATGATGTTTATTAAAACGAACCATTATGAATTTTGTACTCTTTTTTAGAATAAAATTATGTTTTTTACGATAGAAAATTTTCATATATATATTTTTAATTCTTTCCTTATATAATCAGGTGTTCAATGTATTCGGGACAGTAAAATAATTGATTTTTTATAAAAGTACTTTTTCATTACATCTAGATGAGTACTTGATCTTCTAATAAAGATGTGACATGACAAAGGCGGATATATTAAAGTGTCCGAAACACTCTCAGTGTAAACAAGAGAGAAGAATAATATTTCGTTAAAACATACGCGTTCAGTCGCTTGCGATAATTTAAAATTTGGATATCTCTCGCAGTGTATGTGTTAATAATTTTGCCGCAACTAAATTATTAATTTATTCCCATGTGCCCGCGGGCCGTTACTGTTTGTCAGCGAAAATGCACGTGTAACAGTTTATGTAAAGGAGTTACGAACTTTTCTACTTGTAATATAAATTACAATTCACGACAATTTCCTTACTTTATTCCAAATTTAAAGAAAAAATGGTTTTGTTATTTATATTTACATGAACATCATAAACTAAAATTCAACAAAAAAAAAGAAATTTTATGGCTTTTAGTTTTAATATATGTAAAAAAACTAACACGAATGAAAACTTTAATTTGAATTTATGTCATTAATCATTCTCGAATAAAAGCGGCTCGAAAACTAACACAATATGCAAATATTATATTTAAGATCCTTTAAATTATATTTTACCGCGTCTTTTTAAAATTACGCTACTTAAAAAATGAATTGATATATTTTTTAATTATACCAGAGCTTTTATTAAATTTGAATACTTTTAAAATATTTTGAATTAAACATGCGGCACAATAGAATATGTACACGACTTTTTCAAATCAAATATATTTATAAAGTATGTGAAATGTGTAAAGAGTATCACAATTCAAAAAATCTGATTTTTTTAACGAAAAACCCTTCCCCATAGACGTTATTTTTGTTTACTTAAATAAATTTACATATTGTGATTGTCTCACGTAATGTATCGATGTTCTGATATATTGTTAATTCACTTTGCACTACGAAACGTGAGTGCTCCAAGCCATTTTCTGCCGTCGGAGTTTACCAAAACTGCAAAGTGCATCTATAAAGAGAATGTCTCTTGTAAAAGAAAAATGCTTAGGATCTAAGTTATCTTGTTTTGTTCAAGATAGTAATGCATTGTAGTTATACCAAATTGAAGCAATGCATTTATTGTATTCTAGTATAGTCTGTAAATGCATATCACTAACAATATATTTCACGTTTGCTTCGGATAATTTCAATTTAATTTTTAAAGATAATACATATATATTGTTATTTATACGCAAGATTTTTACAAAGCTGTATAATTAGTCAAAAGTGACAAGATACGTATGGTACATATTCTATCAATTTAAATCAGTTGAAAATAAATGAAATCAATAAACGAAACCTGCACAAGTGTGACAAATATGTAGTACGATATAATCACTTTGAGTTAAAATTTGTAACTTTTAAGAGAAGAGCGTAAAAACATTATCTATAAAAGAGATTTTACTGAGAATTTATTTTTATATATACATCATTTCATTTTGATGTAATAGGTTATGCCGTAGTTATAGAACGCAAATTGTTGTTGGGCAACAGTAATTTTTGTGCATCTTTAAAAATAGTTTTTTAAGATGCACAAAAAGAAGATTTTTAAGATGTAAAAAAACTTTTCCGGTTCTAAGCTCAAGAAATGCGACCCCAATACCCAAATTTTCTTAAATATCTATTTTAATATGAGTGATACAATGTTTATAATTAAGGTATTCTTATATCATAGTTTTTGGACCTTTTGAAGTTTATATAAATACGCGATAACGCGATGAGGCAATAAGCGCCCGCGATAAACGATCGTTCGTAAGATAGCTGGGTAAACGCGTCAGTTGCAATTTCATATGTGCGCTGGGATGACGCTTTTTTTACGCGCAACTTAAAATATGATTATTTATTAAAAAAAACCACGGATTTTTATAAAAAAAATGTACGAGGAATGATACAGAGAGATATTTTAAAGTCTTATCTTAGCTTACAGTTTTTTTTTGAAATTCATAAGAATAAGGCCAATAATGAGGAAACCACTGGGGTCCCTAAACGATCCCCATCGGCAGAGAAGTATTTTTATAGCCGCGAGAGTTAAACGATAAATATAATTAAAGATAATATAGTTATTTTTTCAACGAACGTAAAAGTTATGTGTTATAAAGTGACATTTTTAGTGTTTTTATTTTTCTGGTAATTTTGAATTTTGCACTTAAGGTCGATAATATTCATACTAATGAATTTTAAATACATCTAAAATTCCATGTTATTTCAGAAAAGATTAATTGAAATTTCGTATGCTGATTATTAAAATAATACTTTTTGTTTGTTTCAGGTAAGCTGCAAGAATTTTAGATTAAACTGAGTTTATATCGTAAGTGTTTTTGTTTATTTAATACTTGCCACTACTCATTATGTTATTTTATTAGCCAAATCATATTGGGAGACAATTTTATTCAAGAAAAATATGTTTACCTTGCACACAACAGTACAAAACTGTATTTGTTACAATGCATAAATTTTATAGTACCTTGCGCACATTCTTGTTTCACTTAAAAGCTTCCTAACCCAGTCATGGCTTCCTTTAATATTCCCGATATTTAACACGAAAATAATTTGGTAAAAGCTTTTTAAGTATTTTGGTTGTAACGATCTTGATTTCAGCTTCAGTATTTAGTACGTGAAAACCTTTTTAAATATACGCTAGGGGACTAAAGAATTTAAATTAAGCCAGGTAAGTAAATTAAATGATACTATTCATTTAATTTATTTACCTGACGAACTTAACCTATGTTAAGGGTTTTATGTCGTCATTTAAAGTACAGAGAAAAGTTGTGTTCATTTCGACATCTCAACGTTTCTCTTTTACAAATGAGATACCGTATTTTTTCTGTATAGAAAATAATGAAATTTGTTGTAGGAAAACAGTTTTTAGTTTACCATTTGAAACAATTGAGATAACTTGAATTAAATTACCATAAATGAAAATATCACTACTAATTCCTAGAAGAAAACCTAAAATAAAAACGATGGTTAAAACTAGGGCTTGTCAGTTTTCAAAAACCGGTTTTTTGGCTAAATTTGTGACATTCAAAAACCGCTTTTTCAACATCGTAACCGGTTGTGCCAAATTTTACATAAACGAGACTATAAACATAAAGTCAGAAAATTTGGATCTTTTATTTGATGGCTAAAAGACCGTACGCCCCCCATCATTACCCAGCGAAAAGGTATTTTTGATATCAGGAAATTTTGTTATAAAACAATCAGTGGACGCTTTGTGTTTTCTTAAATCATATATCTGGAGAGTAATACCAAATAATTTCTTGTTTTGCATTATTATGTATATAAATAAACAACAAAAAATATTGAATTTTTCTCGCTATTTTATCTCGCTGAATTATCCATTTCTGGTCTGAAATACTCGACACGTGATTGTGTTGGACGGTCTGTATACTCAAAGCGTGATTGTGTTGAGTATATTTGACAGTTAAAAATTAGAACCATACATTCGTGAATAGCAGGAATTGAAGTATTTTAAATAAGTAGATAAAGCATACTTTAAAATCAATATTTATTTATAATATTAAATTAAGTTTGTTAGTAAATAAATATTTTTTGTGACTGAATAATGCTTCTAAACAAGTGAAAAATTTGCGTGTTTTTAGCCAGTTTACTGCATTTCAACACTCTATTGTGTGAATTTATTCTGCTTCACGAAGCGTGGTCATGTGATACGATCAATTATTATTGTCTATGACCTTTTAATGATGTTAACAAGTCCAATACACAAGTGCACAGCTGTTTGAACTAACATGCATGACTGAGCGAGTACAAAGACATTTTTGTTATATGATACGTTGTTAAAGCCGGGACCATTATTATTTGAAAAAAAAACCAAACAATTTTTGAAAAATCATTCATTGTTCAGAGTTCACCTAAATAATAAGCATTACAAAGAAAATGTATGTTCTTATACTGTCTGATAATTGATTAGGTTTTTATCGATTGGTAATTATATAAACACAAAATGGTAGTTAATTAATGGAAAATTAACGTTTGCTATCTCTACAAGATAAAATTTCTTGAAATTGAATTTTATATGGGATAAAACAATCATATGAAAATGAAAATTAAGACAATCAGAAGGAGCCACGGGCTTAGAAAGGTTTTTTTTTTTTTTAATTACCTAGGGTACTCAACGTTGTACCCACCACCACCCGCTACGGCTTCACACTCTTTTTATAGGGTGTATTCCGTAGCGTAACAACGTTAGTCGTGTTCAAAATTTTGCCAGAAATGTCCCGAGAAGAAATTCTTCAAGACTTGGTTGCATGCACTACAGTGTGCAGAAATTAAAAGTTAATTAATAATTAAGTGCAGTTGAAAATATGAGATTTTATCTATTTAACTCAACTTTTTTTCCAAATGACGCGGAGAATTCTTTAAATGCCCTATAATTTGCCTTCGATGCAACCAAGTCGGCATGACCGACGGGGCCGACAGATCCGACAGATAGTCGTATCGTCTTGAGCAATTTTTCCCGTTCGTTATTTAAGTCTGGACATTCCCAAAGGATGTGATCAGCATCCTGAATCATATATCCGCATTTACATTCAGGGCTATTTACTAACCGGCCAAGCTGGAAGAGCTTGGCAGCGAAGTAACCGTGGCCAGTTATGAATTGGCTGGTCCAGAAATTAGGAGTCAGGACTTTGGTTATCTCCATTCGCCATTTAACATTCGGAAAGAATTTAAAAGTTTGCCTCCCCTTAGAAGATTTCTCCCATCAAGCCTGCCAAACTTTCATTGCAGCTTCTATCGCCACGCTGCGCGCTGCAATTCTATGAGCCTTAGAATTGTAAGGGTCTGGTCGATGAGGAGGCAGTAACTGAATTTCTCCCACCTGGGACTCAACACCTTTGTACAGCATAACTGTTGCGCCTCTAACTTGAATGTGCAGGTCCAACGGAAGTATACCAGCCAAGACTGGCAATGCATCCGTAGACGAGGATCTGTATGCTTTGGTTAAGGCTATCATCGCACTGCGTTGTCCACTTAGAAGGATTTTCTGTATCGATTGAACGGTGCATCTTTTGTACCATGTGCTAGCGGCGTAGCCAGCAATCCCCATGTATATGGCATCGTAAGCGATTTTAAGGGCACTAGATCTTAAGCCTCAATTTCTACCTGCTAGGCGTGAGATTGAGTAGAAGGCAGAAGTAGCCTTGCTCACTGATGTCTTGGCATGGTATGAAAAAGAAAGTCTGTCGTCTAGAATAATACCAAGGTAAGTGACCTTTTCGGAAACTTTAACCGTCGTAGATCCCATGCGTATAGTAGGAGGTCTTTGTCTGCTTAGACTGACACCACCCTTGAGAAAAATAGCTTCAGTTTTTTTGGGAGCGAAAGACAGTTTGTTGGCGTCGCCCCAAGCTAGGATTGATGAAAGCGCCTCTTTTGCTGTTGTTTCTATACCCGTGCGACTATTTGCACTTACTAAAAGTAGAGCATCGTCTGCGTAGGCAAAAATACTGCAGTCAGGTGGAAGAGAGATGGATAGAATATCATCAAATAAAATGTTCCACAGCAAGGGGCCAAGAACGGAACCCTGTGGACAGCCCATTGTGGTGTTTCGTTTTACAATCTGTTGTCCATTTTCATATAGAACAGATCTGTCATTGAAGTAGCTTTGGACCAAGGCATAGACATTTCCAGGTATTTTTCTCAGTCTAAGTTTGTGCAGTATAAGTGGCCAAGAAGCATTGTCGAATGCTCCGGCAATATCCAAAAATATTCCCAAAACATATTTATTAGGGGAGGATTTCGATGTGGAAAGTACTGTGGAAATTGCATCTTCGGTACTCTTGCCTGGTCTGAAACCAAATTGGTTATTAGATAGTGGTGCTATTTCAGCCAGATGAGCTTCAATTCTAGAGCACATGAGCCGTTCCAACACTTTTCCAAGAGCCGGCAGAAGCGTAAGTGGCCGATAAGCTTTAGGGTCTGATGGAGACCGGCTACCAGATTTTGGAATGACTATAAGTGTCCCTGTTTTCCAACAATCGGGAAATATGCCGCTAGTGAAGCATTGACATAATATATTTGTTATTTCTGGAGCGGCAAGAAACCAGGATCGTCTGACGAGAGTATTATCGATACAGTCCGGACCCGGAGCTTTGTTACATTTTAACGAGAGAATAATTTTACTGACTTCTTGCTCAGAAGGCAGTGGTGAGTGAGCAGTGTCAAGTGGAAAAGTAGCCAAGAAGCGGGCTTGTCTGAGGTGTTCATCGTCTAATAATGGAGTGTCTTGTGGAATAAGCGCATTCAGCAGCACTTCTGTTGTTTCTGATTGGGTGCTGGTAAAACCATTTCCAAGAGGTCGTTCAATGCCACAAATAATTTTATTTGGTCTGCAGTTATTTTTAATTGCCCGATATGGAGGACCCCAAGGATTCCAGCCCCCCAAGGAAGATACAAAATTTTGCCAATGGTCTGATTTAGCCCGAAGTATTGAGTTTCGATATTTGCATCGAGCTGATCGATGCCTGGCTTCCAGTAGTTCAATGATGGCGGGTGGTTTTGCAGCCCGGCGAGCATTTTGGAGTGACCTCATGGCTCTTTTGAAGAGTGCCCTTAAATCAGAGACGGCCTGGGTCCACCAGGGAGATTGCGTTTGATTTCTCGGCTTACAGCGGCTTATAGTGCGCTCTGCTGCATTAATTATATCATTTGTCAGCCGTGAAGCAGCTAAATGCAGGTCCGACACAGGATTCCTAGCTGCCCGGTCAAGCTTTTTGATGAGCGCGTTATCAAATTCTTCCCATTTGTCATGTCGCGTTCGAAACCTTTTTAATATAACTGGTGAAGAAATTCTTGGGGCAGCTATTCCAAGATTTTGTCGCAGCTCAAATGTCATGAGTCGGTGATCACTGATAGAAGCGTCTTCGTGAACTCGCCAGCCACTGACTTGAAAAAAAGTTGCCTCTGTAGCCAGTGTAATGTCAATGTGGGATTTTCCCATTGAATTCATAAATGTGGGTGGGCTATCAGGATTGTTAACACAAGTCAGGCCATGTTGAGCTATAAACTCTTCAATGACGAAACCATCGCTGGTTGCGTGGTTTATAGGAGCCCATAAAGGGGACTGTGCATTGGCATCAGCTCCGATGATAACATAACACTTAGAAAGGTTAAGAAAAACTGATCTACACTATAGAAAAAAATGAGAAATCGAAAAATTCCAAAGTAATTTTCAATTTTTTGAAAATTTTGGTCGCTGACATATTTCAGGAATTTACGGAATTACTTTAATTATTAAGACTTTTTTTGTTTTTCCAAGAATTCCAATTTCAAAAACACGGAATTGTCTTAAATGTAAAACCACTTTTTTACCGCTACCGCGGAGTTCAATTTTTTTTTGTCAATGCCCGACTTTAAAAACCTTGGAGTTGCCTATGGATTTGCCCGTGGCCCCCCAAAACTTTGCTATGGCTCCTCTAAAATATTTTTTTCTCTGTGGCCCCCTTGGAACGTGCTGTGGACCCCAGAGAGGCCACGTGACTCCCAGTTGAGAATCCTAGATTTACACAATATTAATTTTTGAAGTCAAGCATATTGTAAACTCCTAAATGAGTATTTTAACTGTAACTATTTTAGAAACAAAGCACAGGGTGAAACAGTATGTCAAATTCTGAAAGTATTTTAGAATCTTTATTTTTTTAATGTATATTATGGAGATATAAAAAATATTCATTCAATAACACTTTTTTAAAATTAATTTATTGATTTTACTTCTAAGAAGGGTAAAGTTTATAAAGACTGTATGTTGGGAAAATAACATGATAATATACTTAAATCATCAAATTTAATTGTGCTATGGTGTGTACAAGGTTTGTTAATCATATCAGCTGTTCTAATTGATCAACTTCACCTCTATCAATTTTATTAAAATCACTGTGCAAATCAAGCATTTACGTCAACTTGTCAGAGACTAAGGGTAAATTCCACAATTAAAAAGCATTGGAATTTGAAAAGCCGTGGATAAAAAGCCGATAGAATGTAGTGATATAACATCACGGTCGTGGAATTGATCTTATTGTAACTATATGTTTTTTTGTTATCTGACTTTATCGTTCACCGAATGAATTAAAAATCTACGAAAAAGTATGATTATGAAGCTTAGCCAGAGAACTAAAAAGCTCTGATAATATAACATCATTATCATTTTAGTTTTCTAACATGGAAAGAAATGTTCAAGATTTTCCGATACGAGAAAAGTAAGGCTATTAGGCAAATGGCCCGCGGCATTCTGGAAGTAATGCGAAATCGTTGGGGAATATTTTTTTGACGTGTAATGCGATAATAATAAGATTTTTTTCCACAAATCTTCCTATAAGATTTATCATATTAAATACCAATATTTCAATCCTATAAATAAGCTATCAATAAAAATAAAATCATCGTGAATAATAAATTATATTATTAAAAACAACATTTGTTTATTTTTTTAATTATAGAAATTATATAAATATCGTATAGTTTTGGGATTACCTTAGTCTATGTTTCTTCATTTTCCTCTTTAGTTCATTTTTTTCGTTTCTTCTATTTAGTATATCTATTACAAATGAAAACTGGTGTAATTCGACTATCATCAAGGTTGTTTTTTTGATTGGGTAATGGTAGAAGGATATAGTATTCAATTGATAGTCTCTCTACGCCCAATTCTTTAATGGTCGAGTTAAATGGGCAGGAATATATAATCTAATAATCTATATCTGCTTAACGCAATTCCAAAATTTATGTTAACACAAACAAAATTATGCTAAAAAATGTATTTCGTCATAAATGTGATAAATTTATCGTTGAAACATCCAACTCTCGATACGGATTTAGAATACGTTTGTCATCAGTAAATCTGTAGTAACTAGTATGCTAATGGTTTTAAATTATATTTCTAGTAAAGAAGATACTTTTCAAATAAATGAATGTCTGTAATATTACAAGATCTTATTTCAGACAAAAAGTATTTAAAAAAATCATCCTCTTTTAAAGAACTTCTCAGAGAAATATATTTCCGACCAAATAGTGAAAAAAATCTGCCTATAAAAAGAGAGTAAGTGGATTAAGCCAGTTTAAAAAAAGTAGAAACATAATTAAGCTAACTTTAAATCTAGGTTGTTTAATGGTTTTTGAACTTGTACATTATAAAATAGTTAAAAAGGTTCCCATTTACTGTTTTGGAGTGTAAGTTACAACCTTCCCCGTTCGCGATTTATGGCAATTCGCTTGCCTTCTGTGTACCAATATAAGAAAATAAAACGTACATTGGTATAATCTATAAAGACAGTAACACTTAGCGTTTACGATCCTGTGGTGGAGAATTGATCGTCTAGGATTTCGAGAAAAGCAAAACGCTTATCCGTAATTCGATATTTAGAATTGCAAATAAGAATATTCAATTACTGGGTATAGATAGAGTGACATCCAATAGATTCAAATTAGACTTTCCAATCCCAAATTCAATGAGAATATATCAACAGTTACTGCTCTATGGCATCCGTATAATTCGGTTATGATTAAAATTGGCTCAAATCCCTGTAAAGATTTTTTTAAATTGATTTGTGAATTTATGTTAAAATTCATTGATTGATAACTGTGATGTTAATATTCTTCAACCCATCCAAACTTTAATAATTAGAGGTGTATTTAAAACGATTAGCTGACAACAAGCCTTTCAAGTGAGCTAGGTTATATTTTAAATACTATTTTAATTGAAAATACTTACCATTGCAGTGGTTGTCAAATATGTTTTTTTACTGTAAATTAAACCCACTTACGTATTCTACTATTAAAATAAGAAATATGAAATCTGATGATTGAATGACAATAACATCTTTACCACTGAGCTAAAGTGTCAACTAAAAAAGGTTGTATACACGAATTTTTAATAACGATTTTTTTTTGATAAAGAAAAGGAATGAAGAGAAAAATATATAAATTTGAGATGTGAATTTCTTGATTAATATTAAAAATATACTGTGGTGCATCAAAGGCAATCTTAAAATTGACTGTAATGCATCGTCTTTGAATTGTTGTTAAATGAAAGTTAATCCGTCATAAATCTTGGTAATGACCCCCATAGGAGTTTAGACCGCGGTAAAAATCAATAAATATAAAATAAATCATAAAGAAAGAATATTGTATTATAATCATCCAGTATAATATCTTGTTAGGGTGAATTGGGTTCTGTTTGGTGAATAAGTCATTTGATTATTTCAATTTGTAACACAAACCTTTTTCACTACTTAGCGATGCATACTATAAATTTAATAATACAGATTGTTTACGGGAGACTAATACATAGGTCAACTGAAATGAAAGTGTAAACATAAAAGTAATGACAAAAAAAAATTCGAGCTCCAAAATATAAATAAGCAAAGGAAAATCAATCTTTCAATATGCTGAAAAGTGAAATAAATCTCTAAGAACTAAATAGTAACAAAATGAGATATATTCTTCATTCACGTAGCTGAGTAAATGTAGGTTTAAACATAGTTCTGACGATTACATACTCCAAAATAGCTTTAAATTAATTTTATATTACTAAAAATTTAAAACTAAATACTTTGATATTTTTAAACTTATAACAATGGAGTAAATGCCAATTCAATCAATAAATTATTTTGTTTTAAGAGTTTTAGAAATCATGTTTGAGTCAGGACGTTCAATATATTCTTTCAAAACAATGCCGGTAATTTGAACTTTTTTTACTACTTTTTGTCGTGTGTTGAAACCATAACGTGTAAAATATTATCCAATTCTAAATTAAATTCTAAAAAAAATAATTAAATTATTGTTCTATCAGTACAACGATGAACATACTTCAAGCGAAATTTGTCCACCGAGAAATGTTGTAAAAAGATCATTTCAATTTTACACCCTATCCCGCCCATGACGCTATTTACCATATACAGTATAAAGAAATGGCAAACAAGAAAATCCAGCTCTACGCTAGATATATGAATTATGACGCAGAGAAAAGCAATTTATTTTAGTTATCATTCTCAAAAGTAATTTAACATTTAAAAAAAGATTAATGCAATTTTACAAAAGCCCAAAAACATTTGTTTTTATTTTAATATACAAGAACGTTAGAGACTGCATTGGAATTTAATTGGTAGAATTTCATCATGATTATGACAGCAACTAAATATCTAAGTTTTTTGTTTCACAAGAATTATTTAAAACATAAACATAATAAAGTGAAATCATTCGAAATAAACTCGATGAATTCTTTTATAAGTCATTCAAAATTATCTCAAGGAGAGAAGACTTCACCAACGTCCGTGTTATGTACAATATTGTACTCATGGTTGACAAAAAAACAATTTATTTCGATTGAAAATTATTTTAAATGATCAGTTTTCGTATTTAATGTTTCTGATGCAAAAATTTGATCAAACGTTAAGAAATTAAAGTCGAAAAGGACAAACAATCTTATAACGGAGTGTGTTCTTATAAAACAGTGATACAATTTTTTTTATCATATCTGTGGTGATGGAAGTGATTAAACTAATTATTTAGTTGTGAATACAACCATGTTTATAGGTTGTGATTTTATTACTTGTAGTAAAAATACAATTTGATTAATTAAAAGACAATAACTAATTTACCTATCTAGCTATATATCATTTATTTGTTTGTTATAACAAGTCATAGTATCTACTTTGTTAGCAAAACTAAAATGTACGCATTGTGTGTTCCGATGTACATTGCAAAAGCAAGATGAAAATGAGAACTCCCCTGAACCTACAAACCGGATACGGAAGCTTTCCGCGCCTGTAAAATACCGGAAACGTGTAACTCTGCACGTACGTAAGGTAGGGAAGGTTACATGTATGGTCTGTACGCGAAGATCACTGTTTCGATATGATTCGGATAATAATAATCTAGAACTTGCAACGGCAGCATCTAATGTAGATTTCGGTTGTTTGCGGAGGTAATTTATCTATTTAATAACTTCAACAATAGAGCTTCCATAGATACAATAATTTGAAAATTAAATATATTTTATTAATTTATGGATAACCATTAAATAATATAACGTAGCATGTATTAATAAAATATTTTAATTTTCATATTATGCTAGAGTGTTTTATCTGTGATAGATCTTATTTTTAAAACGATGGCTATTATTAAGAGTATAGTTTTTGAAGAATTTTGGGCCCGTGGCCTTTTTGAGTCTCATATTTTTCTCTACCTGTTTTGTAATATTGTAAGTATAAGATTTATAAAAAAATTTGAACCATTCAAATTTTATATTGAAATTCCACCATGCACCTTCAGTTTAAATCTTCAACTATATGAAAAACTTTTTTATATAAATATCACGATGGAAATCGATTGATTATTTATTGATTAAAAGGAACATTGCAGCATGTAAAAGTATATATGCTTGAAAAAAGTTTCGGCTTTAACATACAAAGTAGTATAATTAAAATTTTTCAAATACTATACATTACAATATCTACTATTATATTTTTTAATTATTTTAAGCAATTTAAACAGCTTTGTTATAATAATTATAACATGTGGGGTTTGTCATCTATATCTATACAAATATGGTTGATTAAATATCCTTTGTTGATTATTTTTTTACTCAGTATAAGGTACGTATATTGTTTGTATTTATCGTGGCAAACATTCTGAAAATCCCTTTTACCCAATTCGTCATTAACGGGAGATTGTTTGTAAATAATAGCAGATCTATCCACTGATTCAAATGAATGGTAGAGCATGTATTATTACTACATTTTGTGTAGTTATACTGTACAATTCTATTCAAGATAGTTGACAAACATTTCTCTTTAAAATTCAACTTTATACTAACGCAATGAATAAATTTTATAAAGTAAAAATAACCCTTGTTACCGTTATCGACTTTGTTACCGAATCAACATAATTTCAACCATTTACAGAGTGTCGATGTAATATTATTTTATTGTGTCAAGTATTTTACAGGAGACACAAAAAACGTTTTTTGATGATTTTAGGCTAAACTATGAAATACACACAACCTTAAGTGCACGGTGACCATTAAACAGGTTTTTTAATGACTTAGCCTAATACATATATATTTTTTTTAAAATTTCAACAAAAACTTTTGTTGGTCCATTTCCTGGTTGCAATTTTCACAAGCCCTTCTTTTTTCAAACTTTAAAGCTAAATTTAGATACTTATTCTGCATTTTCAGCTTTCATCCTTTTGATAAAACGTGTCAAGTTGTCTACATTGTAATTATCGAACAGCTTTTTTAGAAAAACTGAGGATTACGTTCTTTTTCCTTTCCACAGTCACAAGCAATGTTTCCACAAGCAATGTTTATGAAGTTTATTCAGCTGAACAAGTTCAAATATGTATGTTATTTTTGTTTAATATTTCATTCACCACTTTCCTGTTATTCTTATAAAAATGTTTTCTGATATGAATGTCATGATATTTATTACGCTGTAACCATTTACTTTAATTCATTATATAAGATAAATCTTACTCCAGAACCGAAAGTAGACATCATTTTTTCAAGAAAGAGAGATATTTTTTTTTTGTAGATCTGAATCGATTTATAAAAAAGGTCTAAATGTTTTCTTCTTTTTGTAAACCTATAATAAACCAATTGTTTGACTACCTATCTTCTTCTTACCATATCACCCTATTTGTTACAGGGTCTTATCAAATAAATTTTGCTGGAACATTCTATTATATCGAGTCCAAATTATGTTTCATGTTAATACACTACATAGCTGAAATGTATACTTGTAATATATACTTCAAAATAAACCAACACTTATAAACGAAATTAGAGTGTACTACTAGGGTACTAGGGCATATTTCTGCTGCCCTTTTCAATGACCTTTTATATAATGGAAGCCTTCGAAATGTGAACCCAGACCCACAAAAACCTTTCTAGTAATTCGATAAAGCTTTTCAGCGAAAATTATTTTCATGTCCAGAGATTTCCATTTTTTTTTGTTTTGGGCAGTGAAAACATGAATTAGCCGATAACCAATAATTGATACTTAGGACTGTAAATTGTTTTGTGGGTTGATTTTCGGCACTTGTCCTTGGAGACGGATATTTGGAATGCTTTTATTTCAGATTCTTTGAGATCAAATACGAAATATATATTTATGCCAGAAATAATCCTCCTATATAAAACAACAAAGAAGATATCTTCTAATAAAGAAAATTTGTACTAGAAGTTGTCAACGGTCGGTTACTATATCCTTGTATTCATATTAATATTTTAGAAAATAGTAGATATCTACATCATCTGGTGCTATTTTATACTGTTTCCCAGACTATGCTTTTTATTCAGTATGTGTCATAAGTGTTAAGAAAAAATTTACTTCATATATCATCAAGTTATATTAAAGTTTTTAAAACTGAATTGTCAAATAGTGATCAGAATAAGATTATTTAAGTAAGTGATACAATTATATTTAAATAATCGAAATTTATTTCGACAAGTTTACACGTCTCAGTTTATTGATAATACATATAATTAATGAAGCATAAATTAATCTATATATGCGTTTTATATTATTTGCAAATCCGATTCAATAACACATTAGGTTTTGTTCAAAATGGCCGCGAATTATTAAATGCAAATGGCCGCGCAGACAGATACCTGCCGTTTATGCTAATACGTGTTATTTTTGCGCGGGAAACATGTAATTTAGGAAGCGGAAATACTTGATTTTGCCGCAGACGTAGACGGGAGAACCGGAGACGCTGTCTGCATTTCGGATCGAAACTTTACAGACTACTGAAGCGGCTGCGGGAATATGGGCAGTGCAATCTAAGATTATTTTTGAAAGGGTCGAACAATATTAATGAAGCTTTGTTCAATTTAATGATTTTGCTTGTGGAGTATAACATTACCGTGGTCACGTTGTCACATAATATGTAACAAAAAATAAAAAAAAATCATTGGTTTAATTTAAACAATACAATAAATCATCTACTTAAATTTAAAAAAAACGTGATCCTTTTTTCATTTCAATTTTTGAATAGAAACGGTTATTTTTTATCTTCATATTATTGATGAAAGATTACAATTTTATTGCAAAAAAATTCACCCTTATTTTTAAAAAAATAAAACGTTAATTAAATACAGTACATGTTTATATAAAAAAATATACTTCCTGAGCTTAACTGAGACACCTATTTTATTCTACATTGTATTTTACTTGATACAAATTTAACGTTTTTGAGTTATTTGAAACTATTATGGATTTTTTTTGTCAAAAAGTAACATTATTTTTTTATGAAACAAATTGCAACGCTTAAAATTATAGTTACAACGATACATGATAGATTATTTACTGCATAACTCTACAAATAAGATTTATTAAAAAAAATATTCACCAGTTAACATGGACACGTTTTTGAAATTAAAAGGTATATTCAAAGAAGACTTTCACATTAAATGTAACTATTAAAAAAACCATATTTCAAATTTTGTATTGAGTTAAGCAGCAAGTATTGTTTACCGTAAAGATTTTGTGTATAAATTCCAGTAATCAAAAATGTTATTTTTTAGTACGTAGAATTTTATCATTAATATTTTTAAAAGAATTTGAGCTGTTTCTTTTGTATAAAGTCACTGACTTCATTGTAGGAAGGGCAGTATAAAAGAGCGGAATGTGCTCTGAAAAGATTTCAATATATGTACATATATTTTGCACTTGATGTCGTTTTTTACTACCCCACTGTGCACTTCACTAAGCATATTCTGTCTGGAGCCGGTGAAGTGCATATGGAATTTTGCCAAAATGATACTTTTGGGATACTATCCTAATCGATGCTACAGTAAAACACTTTGTTAGTTTTTTGCCGTGGCGACGTTCTGCCAGAAAGGTTTTGAAACATAAAACTGAATGATTACAAACGAATGTATACTTGTATGATTCTCCTTCAGAAGTATTGGTTTATATATACAAACGTATGTACATTTTTATCAAAATATTAATTTAACTTATCAGATTTTGCTTCTATTCAAGTCATGTCAGTACCTGGTGGTCAAACTAATAATTTACCATACATTAAGTTGAACCGTTTTGAAGAAGCAATATAATATATTTATCAGAGTGCTTGCTGTAGTGGTGAATAATAAAAAACATTATTTTTCCTTCATCAACTACTAGAAAAAGTATCCAGGCATATCCCTCACTCTTCATATATAATACCGTGTTTTTAAGTCACGAAAAAATAATGTCTCATAAATTGATTTGCACCACAGCTGCTATTCATCAAAAAAAAATAGTATGAAAATAACACGATTTTATTTTGTACAGTAGAAAAACCAAAAACTGTAACCTTGCAGAATAGTTAAATATTTTTCTCATATATGAGCTGTCTTTGAAGAATTGTAAGAGTATTTTAAAAAGTATGCTCATTCTTTAAAATTTAATGTTTTAAATCGAAATTGTGTAAACACAATACGTTTCCGTAACTATTCGACTGTGTTATTTAAAATAGAGAATTTAAGAACAGTTATGTTGATTTCTTTTTACGCGTACACTTTTTTTGACATGATACTTTGTATTTTTTTAACAAAATTTACAATGTCATTTCAAATATAACTTAAATTTTAAATAATTCATGCATCAATTGATACATGATTATTCTAAAACTGATGATATCTTTAATGTAATGTGATATTTAATAAAACTTTCTGTAAATTGTGTTCAACGGTCAATTTTCAATACGCTGTCCAACTTTATCACAAAATGTCTCCGTCGATATCTCGCCTGGAGCTTTGCCAAACGAACAAATATTCGCGTCAATACCAAAGTCACAACCTTTTTCTACCTCTCTTACAAAGATTGCTACATTTGATGGTAACGCAGATCAAGTATGGCCGTTTACCTATAAGGTTTATGGCTTTCTGAGCGTACTAGAACGGCTTCTTGTGGAACTGATTTTCAATTTATAAAATGTTCAAGAAGTTCTAACGTTGGTTGAAATTGAATTTAAACATTTTAAAATCTCATAAATTATATTAAATATATACTGCATATCGATAACCAATTGAAACTTTTCTGGTCTGAAACCTACTGCAGAATATTAATTTGTCAATATTTTTACGATAAGTAACATCCTCTTTTTACACAGGGAATACGTCCTACGTAAAACAGCTGGGTTAAAATGATGATGTGAATACAGTTTAATGAAGTACTTTTTTTTAAACCATGTCCGCTCCCAATGTGGAGCATATGGACTCCTAATGGAGTTTATCTCAACAGAAGTGTTTCTACAAGAACTGCTTGTTATTCAGTTGCTCAACCTCTCTTTTTCCAAAGAGAGTAGGGATATAAAGATAGGGCTAGGACAGGATTAGTGGTAAGCTAATCACTCTCGATACGCCCCGTTCATAGGATAGGATGGGTGAAAGGGGGGAATTCAAGACATCACATACATCCATGCCTTTGAACAGAAATTCATAAATCGATTGAAAAATCAATTTATAAAAACTGTCCGTACCGGGATTTGAACCCGGGCCCTCCTTAGCCGATGCCAACAACGTTGACCACTCGACCACACAGGCGGCAATGAAGTATACGTTTCATTTTATTTGAATTTGTTATTTTTAAAACTTGCACAAAGAGGTTTCAGTGTCCTTCTTAAAAAAACAAATATTGTGAAATATTTACGTTGTCTTTAAAATTAAAAAATAGTACAATATTTTCATTTGTATAATTTCAACTGATTTTTTAGGATTTGACTTGCAAAATCGAATCTCAACTTTCATCGGAAGCCAATTTTTTTGAACCAATTTATTATACTTCATCAACGAAAAGGCTTGTTCACATTAATTTATTTCAGTGATTTAAATTGAAATATATATACTTCAATTAGAATTATATTATGTACTGTATTTTAATTGTAAAATAATCTATTAGTGTCGAGGGTTGTGTATCGCTGCCTTAAAATTATTGTGAGCATTTGTATCGATTATACGCTGATTTATAGTCACTATTGTATTTTAGTTCTAAATTAAAAAAACTATATATTTATAGCTGTTTGTACCTTTATTTTGTCAGGACTAAATTTGATATTAAAATAACGTCATAAATTACTACTAACTTAATAACTAGAATAATCACTAGATTACTAAGTTGAGTGTAATTGAAAATGACAATATTATTTATTTTATTATTTTATAAATTTGGATTTCTTTGTTTCAGCAGTATCAATAATATTGATAAAAAACTACGTTTATCACCAAAAAATACTCCGTGTACAAGATTTTATCATATATAACCATATTACTCGCTTATGAAAACAAATAATATAAAACCAGTTGAAAAGTCTGACAAATTAAAATGTCGTTTATGCAGTCAAGTAATATCAACCGTTACGTAGATAAACAATCAAATACTTTTATGGTATAATAATAGTAGACACATTTTATTCATAAAAGCTTTTGATACGCTCTCAAAAGCTCGCTGAAGTGTTTTATTTTAACTTTTCTCTACTCTTTATAAATGTGACCTTAATTGGTTTCCAACCAGTAGTTTCCCATATTTCTTAAGATATGACGTTGAGTCGAATTGATGACCATCTCCTATAAAATATCTTCCGACTGATAATGTTCTTTTTTCCATTTATTAAAATTATTTAATCAAATGCAGATTAAAATATACCAGATTTTTTGTCGATTGGCATTTCTAAAATAAATAATATGTTTTTATTTTTAACGATGAAAGTATTATTACTGACTTGCAAAAAAATAATTCTGAAAAGATTTGAAAGTAATAAATAGTAAAGATTATAAGAAAATATAAGAAACGTTGTAACACTCTTCTTGTAATTGAAGAATTATTTTATTTGGTCATTAAAATATAGTAAAATAAATAAATTCATAATATTCCTGTAATTTTTAATTAATGAGCTTATGGATTATGAATGTAAATAAAAACAGTGCTTACTTAGGAATTAAGATTATCAAAGGATTTTCGAATATGAAAAACATAAATCAAAATGTATTTAGGCAAGTTTTTGTTATTTACCTGTCACAAAGGCTTCTTGATAATACGAAAATGATTAATAATATCGTTAATTAAGATTGTAGATGTCAGATTTTGCCGCTAGATGGTGTTGCGGACGAATCGTATTACGCAAGAAACTGAGGGAAAACCAAACAACGTAGTCAAACAAAGTATAGCTTATGGTGTTATAACGCTTAAATGCGGTTTTCTACGACATTCCTTCGTAACAACGTAACGTAACGTAATCTACCTAGAAAATCTGGCTTAATTTTGAAATAAAGTCAAGAGTTTCATGAAAGTCAAGGTTGTTTTACTCCATAAAACAATATTATCAGATACTTTCATATTATACGAGATACATTATCTCTTCAAATATATAACAGTATCAAGATTCAAATACAACGTACTTTTTGCAAAATTACGAACAGGTTAAAGCTTTTCAAATAGAAAAGATTCTGGGAAAGAAAGCAAAGTTGCAAAGAGGTTTATGATAAAATACTCATTATTAAATCAACTTAAGACACGTCACTCTACTTTCTCAAACAAACATGATTACATCGTCCTAATTGCAGTTAATCTTTGCTAATATTATTTGATGATAAGCAATGACTACTTTAAAATTTTCATATCATTGTAAATCAATACAGTCATATTTTTAAAATGCTTAATCCTTTTATGGATGTGTAGCTTTGTATTCAAAATTTGATCGATTTAAGAAAAACATTGTTTTATTTCTAACGGCCAGCTATTACAATATACCCAGAAATCTAACGGCGTAAAAATTCCATCATAATACTTAATTTACCCAACCAACTGCAACATCCCCATCATATATTTGTTGTTGTTGGTAAAATTTATGTTGTTGTAAACCATAACAGCGCATGATTAAAATATATGTCCAGTGCGGCTCTGTATCAGGCCAAAATATGTAGAGTAAATTCGTTTATTTTTTTGATTGTATTGCGTTTTATAAAATGGCCGCTAAACAGTGGCTGCATACACAACGGTTGGTAGTGGGGGATAATCAACAACCAGCTTGTTGTAAACCATATTTATTTCATTTTATTTTCCATAGTATCATGTAGACTGTAGAGTGTACATTATAAGGCGTTTTAAGACTCTTAAAAGCATTTGAAGTGTATCAGAAAAAAGATCACAGTTCCTGTTTGTAACTGTCCTACGAAATACACGATCCATATGTTTTCTAAGAACGATATGCATTAAAAAGAGTTTAAAATGGTGTTATACTTGTTAATTTATTTTTTCAGTGTAATAATCATACATTGCGATGGCTGTTATGTCATTAAGTCGGGAATATATGAAGGATTCTTCTATCCCAAATATTTATGAGTAATAAATTTATCAAAATACTTTCAGGAGTGGATTTCGCTGAAATTTACAATGATGTATATCCTTATTATAACAATGTAAACATGGGTATTATTTCAAAGGTTTTAGGTCATTATTATTGTGTATACTTAAGTGAGAGATGAATATTGTTGTTATCTCAAGAAAGCGACAGAATAAGATGAAATGTTTTTCCAGTAAATTTATGAAAATGTGTTGTTTGTAAACAAAGCATTTAATTAAAATAATGAATGGTTTTGTTGTTGTTTATTCACAAAGTGTATTGAAATTCTATGGTGTTTACATATAAAAAGTGATTTAATTAAATAAGCTTTTATTAAATCCGGACAATGTAATAGAGTAGATAATATATTATTTATTTAAAAACCTTATTTTAACAAGTGCCTCTGAATAAGTCAACTAAAGTATTTTTAGATGTGTGAGTATATGATAACCTTTTGATAGTTAATTTATCATTTTGATTTTTTTAAGAGAAATTTTGACAAAAAATAAATCGACATACAAATGAAAACACTGTTGTTATATTAGAAGAGCCAAAAGTGCTACTTACATGTATACCATATAAATAATAAGCAAGATTTTTTTTTCATTATTAAAAAAAATACCATAAAAGCAGAAGAATGAGAATCTGAAATGTTTTAAAAATTCTTTGTTTTATTTTTCACAATTTTAGTATAGTGTTTGAAACTTGGAAAATTTAGTACTTTTCTTGAAAAGTTTGGTCATTTTAAAGTAAGTTTGTGTTTATGACCATACCCGAAAGGCAGGTGTCACCGATCTTAGACCATTTTTAATGATACCTTTATTACATATTTCAAAAATTTTGCTGAATGTGAAGTAAAATTGACAGCATAATCAATTTTGAAAAATCATATTAACTTTTCGTTGGTAATGGATTATTGTTAATCTTTAAAAAATAAGAGATTCTGTATGAGTCACGTTACAGAAAAAAAATAACTGTATATTTTATTTTATTTAATTCATCTTTGTGTTATCTTATTCACTGACAGGTGATTTTTTATAATAACTTTGATAACGTATTTAGGTACTTGTATAAAAATCAGTTTGGTAAGTATTTAAAGAGCACTGTAAGATTTTTTTTTTATGAAAAACCTATTATAAAATTTTACTTGTATCTAAAGGTTTCAAAAGACAATTGGCCCAACTTACATTTTTCAGATTTTTAAATTCTCCAATAATCATTTCATACGTGGAAAAATAACCCTTCAAATTTTTACTAACATACACCACGTATTGGTCCCGTTGGGCCGTTTTGATTGAAATGCTCGACAGATCTTTCAAAACCATCCAATTTGAAAGAGTGAAAACTATTTTTTTCCAATAAAGAACTTTTTTTTTTGCATAAAATACATTGCTTACTGCAGTTTGTATAACTTGCTTATTTTAAATTTAATTTACCGAAAACTCCGTTTTTGAGCCTGGATCTTGTTATCTTGTAAGCCCTTCTTTTATCTTTATAATTAAAGTAAATTGATTGATTCAAAACATTTTTATCATAATTATTGTTTACTACGTAGAACACGTTTGCGACTTAGTTTTATGCTCGTTTGTTACCTAAATTAGTATTCGATCATCACCATTGATTACTGATTACACATAGTTTACGAGAAATTTTGATTACATAGCCAATAATGAAGCTAGCAACATTTATTTATTTTGCCAAATTCCTAATGTTGAAAAACGTGACGTGTAGTATTGCTGTAGAAAATGTTTTCATTTAAACTCGAGTGTAATTAAGGTTTGTTCAAGGCTCTTACCACAGCCGCTGTTTTTGTAATTAACACATTTCATCTAATAAACATGTGTATCTTCATATGAATGATTACGATCAAATACTAAATTATAATCGAAATGTAAGCTATCGTTGGATAAAATAAGACCTTTACATAGGTTATAAATATATGTAAAATATTCTGGTTAACTTTGAAGCATTGTTAATTATTATTCTTTGAAGCATTTACAGCTTATAAATTCTTTGAGTATTATCTTAAATTCAGAAACAAGTTGATCAAGAATCTTTGATGTTCATCATAAAAATTTGGGTTGTCCATTAGCTCGGATCCCCGTACGAACATTTTTTTTTTTTCAATCGCTTTATGGATTTTTGCTTAAAAGTGTTTTCCAGTAAAGTTGAATTTTTAAAAGAGGTGCAGTGAGAGGAATTATTTATCTAAAATAACTTTCTAAGTCTCATTCTTTGATCCATACACTCCGAAAAAGAGAAGTTGTACGAGAGAATAACGGACAGTTTTAAATTTTTAAATAAATATATTGATGTAGTAATAAATATATCTAATTTGGTAAAGGACATTGCTGAAAAAAAAGATGTTGACGAAAAAGAAAACACAAAAACAGTATTTTTTACTTCTGATAAGAAGCTATGGATGTAAAATCACTCTCTCAAAGAGTTTTATTTAAAGAATACACGTGTTTATCAGTCAAAATAAAAAAATATATTAATTTGTTTTTTTTTGCACTTTTTCATTTACTCAAATAAAAGCAAAGTTCGATGATTGTAATTAAACATTTGAAGTAAACGAGCCCACCTGTAATGGAAGAATGTAACTAGTTCTTGTGGGGCTATTCTCACATTAATTAAGATCTAGAGTCTAGACGTTTCCAAAACTTTAGACATAAAAATTATAGAACTAAATACGTTGCTATTTTTACCCTGCGATTTAATAAATATTGCCCATTAAATACAGATTTTCATCAGATCTTAACAAACTGACAGTGTTGTGTGTTTTGAGTTACCCGTTCTCAATGTACAGAACCGTAGATTTCCCCCGTCAACTTTGACCTTTAAAAAACGAGTCGAAAACGTACTAGGTATTTTAGTTTTCGCGTATATTTTTAGATGCTCTGTAGCCATCTGTGACCCCGTTTCGGAAGTGTTCATTTGTGCCGAGCGGGAAAATGCCTCCACATTTTGATTAATTTTGTGTCATTCTCGAAATACGGTTATTAGGATACGTGCCTACTTGCACCACTGTTCTTAAATTCCAGATTGTGCACAGAGCTATTATTACGGCGTTTAAGGACATCGATGTTATAATTATTATTATAAGCAGTATACAATAATTCAATAATAAATCAATGCGTTTTTAATAATGCACTATTTGGAGAAGTTCTGTGTGGTTAAACAATTAAATATTAGATTCACGTGGCTGACTATTAAATTAATTGGAATTCGAAAAAATTCGTGAAAAATGTAAACGATGCGTTCGTAGTTATAAAATCTATGTGTTGTGATGAGTGCATTTAATTTGCACGTTGCATAATAAGCTCTATTATTAACTGCGGTGGACTTGAGCAAAATACATTTGGATTATAACAAAGGCTTAAAAGGAAAAAGGGTATTTTTCTTTCAATTCAAAATGCGCTAGAACTCTTTATTTATCTGTTGTAACAAATATATGATATTTGAGATACAAGGAATGGAATTTATCAATATCGCTTCAAATTAAAATCTTTTTCAATTCAGGATATTAGTAGGAAAAATGTGCATTTAAATTACGATAGATACTGTAGATAGCATGCTTTTTCAAAAATTTTATCGTACAAAATATCTTGCCACAATAGCATAACCAACCGCGGTACACGAACGTTTACATAGGTTTGATGGTCTTATTAGTCACCAATATAAAATTCTTGGAAAAATAAGAACATAATATCTAGGAGGATTCGACAGCATTAGGAGATGCGTATTTATATGAACATTACTAATTTGGATTGAACATCTTTCCACACAAATTTATTTTATAAATAGCCTAGATATGTGATAATAATGTGCAGACATTGTGACGCTTTTTGCTTGTGTTTGATATGTTCGAAACACGGTCAGGTGGCCTAAATCCTTGATGCTTCTGTTTCTCAAAAGGGGTGGAAGCTTTTATCGTTAACGCTCACATGAACGTCATTTAGTCAATGGAATCATATATAAGAAAATACAAGAAAAATCAATCAGTAATGTATTATGTTGTATACATACTGCCTCGTATAAAGCATAAAAGCTTGTCGGGGACTATTTTTAAAGAAACAGCTTACTGATATCATGTGACATTGTTGTTTAGCTTTGTCATCTGAGATATAAGCTATTGGACAAAAAGAGTTTTTTCTTTGTTAAACAGCAGGAAGTTATTTTATATGATATTGTAAATATTTTTTTCGAATTGAATAGATACGACAATATCAATTTTAAATTTTCAAAACTGATTAGTTGATCAATAAAAGGTTGCCCTATTGAATGTATATATTTTACATATTTAAGTATTGTGAACGTTAAAAATGATTTCACAGTATTCAGCCAGTAAGAAAAAAAAACAGTAATATCATGAATATTAAAGCTTTTATTAAAATTGATAATCGAATGAAGTTTTCATGCAAATGAGATCGAATAAATCATAATTTATTTTCAATAATAAAATGATAAAATAACTTAATCAAAGACTATTCAATCGAACAACAAAACTATCTAAAATCTGATATAGGCATAATAATTATTCTAAATTCAATTATTTGTAATATGAATTTTGAAGTCAACTGATCACTAAGCAGCTTATGTAAAACTGTGTGGCTTTAATAATCTGTGAAATAATTAATTGAGCAAATAGTTAATTAGCTTAATCTTGAATAATTATTTCAATTTTACAAATAACGCGTCTCAATTTTATCTCATTTAATTTGGAATTTCTATCATAATAGTTTTATATTGCCAATTTTTATTTTTGATCGAATTACATGAAACATAACCCGTAATGCTAGTTGATGAGGTATTTCGATTAACTTTCTGTATTATTATTATTTCTTGTTTCAATTTTTATGTAAATAATATTTTTGTTTTCCATTCTATTCTATTTCAATATATTATTATTGTTTTCATTGTATATCAAGTTTATTGTGCATCGGCGTCGATGTGTTAACGTTATTTTATGAATTTATAGTAAAAAATGTTTATCGTCAAAAAGGAGAAATATAAACAGAATGCCATGTTTAATATTTGAGGAAAATGTAATGAAGAGTTTTTAATAAAATGAATTAGTCAAATCTGGTTATTTATGATGTCACAATAGTTACCAAAAAACAAATAATCGTACAAGAAATAATAATAAAAAGTTGTGCGATGAGAAACTCATCAAGCTTTTTGATTTCTTGTCAAAAGTATTTATACATTGAAATCGTTACAATTGAGTACATTTCCATGCGTTTTGTCACAAACTCTTCGGCTTTAGTCCTTCAGCATCTTTGAGTATTTAATAAGCGCACAGTTGAAATTGAAAAATTATGCCCGGGGGGTTAGTTATAAAACGCATGGTGACGTACACAATTTGATACTAAATTTTATCAAGGAACTTCAACATACAAAATCATAATCCAACATCGGTACGAGTTGAAAGTTTAAGTAAATTAATTAGATTCATCGTAATTTTAAAACTTTGCATTAAAATCGATTAAGTTTGGCATATATAATATATTTTCAATTTGCATCCTATTTATTTATCTTCAATACTAAACGTGTCAATGAATAAATTCGCTATTTATTTTAAGGAATACGCACGTAACATGTAGAAAATCGAGAATACAATACGGAAGACCAAGTTTACGACGCGCTAGTAGGTTTAGGTAAACCTCTCGGGCATAAAATGAAGGATACATTCAGATTAGTACAGAAACACTTGAGTTGAAAACAGTATAACAGTGTACAAATAAAACAGAGCCTTGTTTGAAAGTTATATTGCAACATCCTGAGCAATTTATTTTATGTCTTGTACCTAAATGTATGCTACTTAATAATATATCTGCTAATTTAATAGCTAAACAGCGGAAACGGATTCGCTGCCAAACGAAATTAATTACACTAAAGCAGGAAAAAAATCTTTGTATTTTATTGTATCGTACAGAAAGTTATGAAAAAATATATCACGATCCTTACTGAAAAAGCGAATGGAAAATATTTCATAGATTTTTCCTCAATTCACTCACAGCTTGGGAATTTTTATATATTGTAGTAAAACATAATATCTACTTTTTTCAATATTTGATTAGTTCTTGATATCAATAGTTGTAGGGTTATGCTATATAAATTTTATAACATCAATATTAAAATTTTAACTCGTTAACTTGTATTGTGTTTTTCTTATATAAGAAAAACATATGTAGTATGAGTGTCATTTTTTAGACATTTGAATTATATACCCTTTGAATTACAAAAGAAAATGTGTAAAAATTTCTTTAAATTATTATACATTTTCGTATGTGTGTTTGTTGCGATAAGACAATTTTAAATAAAACAAATAGTGTACCTACGATTTAAAAAATAAATAATTTATATTTCTGTAATATTATATAAAAATCAAAACTTTTAAATATATTTTCCACACTTAATTATAACTGATTATATCACAGAACAAAAGGCAAAAAAGTATTTTTATATCCACCAAAAAAATCTTATTTTTGATATTTTTGTTTTGAGCATGAAAAATTATTTTAAGACAATTTAAAAAAAATATATGAAACATTTTTGCTCATCAATTTTGGAGTTGAACGTACTGAGTTATAAAATATCTTTGGTTTGTTTGTACAATTTTTGATAACCCCTAGATTTGGAACTTTGAATGGTTCGGTTTTATTAATATTGAATTATTTTTTATTCAATCACATTCAAATTATACCAGAAAAGAAAATTGAAAATTCAATATGCTATAGTAAAAAGAATACACTATATTAAATATAATTGTATATTATTTGAAAAATATATTGTACAAGATTAAAAAACAATTCAAAACCAACACAGAAGAGAAAAATTACGCTTAGTTGTGATTTATAAAAAATACATTAATTATATTTAGTTTTAGTCTAAGACGGAAACACAAAGCATTAAGTGGGTCACTAAGCATTTCTGTACCTATCTATCGGAAGTGAATTGAGAAATCGTAATGCTCTAGAGATAAGCGCCTCGTGTGCTCAACGGGAGAAAGAACCAAGCATAGAAAAAGCTATGTGAGAGTTGGTTTAGTTCTTAACATTTATTCCTCTGAAAAACTCGATCATTTTCGAATGATAAAAGATTTTTTTGCAAAGCGTCACAAATATTTGGCTTAGTAAACTGATCTTTATGAGCATACACTTTCTCATGTAAAAATAAAAAATATATTAACTCAGGATTATCAGTAAAAAATATTAATTGTGTGTAACAAATAGCACACGTAAATTTGCATTGCTCGAATATGTCTGAATAAACAAATGAATGGTTTTATACTTCTGAATCGCTGAACTGCGCTTTGCAACATCGTCTGATGTAAATTTTCCCTAAATCAAGATGAAAGGAATAACTTTTTGAATATATTACCCTTGTAATGTCTTTCTTTGCGAATAAACATTTTCATCAAAAGTAACAAACACATCAAAGAAAAGCTTAGATGAAGAGATAATACCTACTTATATTATCAGAAAACGTCAAAAAAGTATGTACATTTATACTCACAAAGACAAAACATAATAAGTTTTTAGTAGGATATTATATGCTCAGCTAAATTTCGAGAAGAATGTGTATTTACAGGCATTTGTTTTTAATAAAAGCGTCTTATTTTTTATTATAAACAAAGGCTTTTTTCTAAAAAAAACAGCTCTGTTTTTTAATCAACTTGTTAGAAACCAAATACAATATAAAAGTTTTTTTATCAACGTATACAAAAAAGATATATACCTAACTTATTATAAAACACTAACAAATTTACGTTGAAAAAATGACGATTCAGTTAGCGATCAGAAGAGATATGCTAAACATTAGAATGTTCAAGGCGCTATACTAAACATGCCAACATTAATTTTTATATCCATTCATACAAAATTTAAGATATTAGAAATGGTGTCATTTTTCACGAATTAATCCTTGAGTTTATTAGTGTACTAACTAAGTGTTTTTTTTATTTTCTTCAACAAAAATCTTTAAATTTTACTAGGTCCTCAAATGCTTGCTAGTTAGTAAACTATGGTGGTATTATTTTATCAATGCAGCTATTTCAATGTGAATAGTTTCTCTTTGTTAAAGTATGCCATCGAAGAATCAAGCGACAATATCTATGTATAATATGTGTCTGGCTACTTAATATGGGCCCTACGTAACAGAGGTTTGATAACGACTTACACGGTTACTCATTATAATAATGGTCGGAGGGTGGCAATTTTCTCTCATCACTGTAACGACTCCTTCAAGGCTTCTTAATTCTGCCTTCAACTTCAACGAGAAAGGTTTCATACATCGATGAAGACTCGAGAATTATTCTTGGAAAATTTCAAAACTTCTCATGTTGTACTTTATTGTCTAGCACTTCCAAAATCCTTTTTCTAATTGCTAAAAATCCACAGAACATGTCCACGCCAGGTCCATCGTCGTCTTTTTATTTTGAACGTATGTTAATTATGAGCTGGTTAGGCCGCTCTCTTATCTCCATATTTCTTACAAAGTCAAACCGCGTTAAATAGTAAGGGTATTTAACGCAGGAATCTGTTTTCAAAGAAAATCGATCTGAAGACTTGCAACCATAAATCAGCACTGACAAGAAGCATGCGTTGAAAAAAAAGTACTAGTAAAAGTACTAGTAAAAGTAAAGTTCCAATTTTCTTGCGATACTTCCTTATTATTCAAAATGTCGGTATGAAATTAAGAATCCATCAACAAAGTCACTGTTTTTCGATAAGCCTTAGATCAATTTTACATTTATATACGATTATCAGATATAAAAGTTCATTAGACAGACACACGTTTTTATAACCAATAAAAAACAAATTTTAAACTGTACTTCGTTGTATGCTTGCTTTGGTAGTTCATTTAGGTTTAGCTGAATTAGAACTACAAGCTGGTTTTCCACTACCCGTTGTGTATATGCAGCCAACGTTTAATGGCCGCCTTCCACAACGCTATGGACAGAAAAAAAGGAGTCTACCTCTCACATTCATGGCCCGAGCAGAACTGCACGGAACTGATTTTGAACCATGCACTAATGTGCTTAAAATAATAATAATAATAATAAAAGTGTGACTAGCTCAGCCACTTAAATCAAGTTGATATTAAGTATCTTGTGTTTAGTCCGTATACTGAGTACTCGTCGATGTAGACGAGTTTAATGACTCTAGTGAGGAATCAAGGTTGTGACGATCACCATATAAATTGGCAAACTTTTCAAATGCCGTGAAGTTAGCTTTGGTTTCAATCAAGTCAGCGTGACCTATTGGGCTCGTGTGAGGACGGACCACAGCAAACAACTCTGCTCGTTCAGACTCCATCTCAGGGCAGTCCTACAGAACGTGATAAACGTCCTGCTCGGCGTACCCACAAGAGCAGTCCGGCCTTAAAACCAAATTTCACAGCGCGAATAGTTTTGCATTGAACTTGCCATGGCCGGTTAGAAACTGACAAGTCCAATGTGATGTTGTTAGTGATTTTATTGCAAGCCTCCAGAATACGTCCGGGAAGAACTGATACGTTTAACGTCCTTAAGAGGATGCAGCCCATCTGGTCTGCCATATTGCGACGACAGTTGTCAGCACAAGCTTTCCAACAAACGAGCGATAGGAGTGACCCTCAGGCGTCTCCTGGCGAGAAGGTAAATTATGAGATTAAACAATAAACCAGACAACAACCAGGTCAAAAGCATTTAGCATTGATTGTTAAACTTATGTAGGGACGCTGCAGGAGTGTTCTGGGAGAAGCTAGGCTTAAGGTTTTAGAAAAATACCAATGTATCCAAAATCTTAATTCGTTTACTTAAAAATTAATGTAAATTTTGATATTGAGTCAAACTTTTAAGTATCGTCGTCATTTAATATTTAGTGACTATAAATATTTTGGGCCGCACATAAGAGCTGATTGGGCCGCATGCGGCAGCAGGTTGAGTATGACTGGGCTAGAGCGTTTCATTAACCACAAGTTTTTATCCTATTTCTACTATTTTTAATAAATCTGAAGTTGAATATTCGATAAAAAAGCAGTACTCTGAGTAAACATACCCTTGAGATAAATTTTAAAGAGTACTGGGTAAAAAAATATTTTTGAAACTTATTTCAAATGTTATCTTATTTTGTATAAAGAATGATATCCTTTTATAAAAGCTCGCGAAGGTTTGGTGAAATCACGGTCCAGGAAACGATGGTAAAATATGTTTTCATTGTTAGTTTCTGAGGCTGGCTTACATTCAGCCAACTTAACGAATATGTGTTTGCAAAGTTGAGTACGGTACTAAAAGCTCAAACAAGCGTACACAATATTGTCCCGAAAAAATAGTTCAATGCCATATTTTTATACTTCTATGTGTTGTGTTTCTGTATTTTGTTTTATATTTCTTGCGTGACAATATTGAGATGAATTTGAATGATAATTTTCTGATCGTAATTTATATTATGTTTTATAAGCTTACTGTGCTACAACAATTAACTTTGTCAAAAATTATGCATTATTTTGTTTTTTTGTTTTGTTATTTTTCTCTGATAATTTTAGATCATCAAATAAACGTAATTAAGTGCTTTGTAACAAGTAACGGTTCTTTGTGATCAATTAAATATGTTAAAACTACACATTTGTTTGATAGTGTCTCAAATTAAAGTAAATTCAAATTTTAAGGAAAGTTTGTATCTTTTTGTATTATCAAATGCGTTCTGAAATTTTGCTTCGTGAATAAAAAACAAACATAAAAAATATACTTTTTTATCGATCAAAAAAATATATTATTAAAAGATTTCTTCAAATATATTGACTACATTGAAACACAGCTTAGTCTTCTCGCACCACGAAGAAACGAACTCTTTATATTTTTTACTCTCTTGACCAGGCAGGCGTTCGCTATTTTTCTTCGAAAAAGCTCAAGGGCTCTCGGTAGACTTGGGACCGTAATCCTCGAAAGCTTCGCCTCCGGAATGAAAATGATATAAAAATACACTCTGCCTTATTACGTTCATATACAAATAGGTGAAAATGATACACGACGAAATTTCGAGAAAGCCTTTCACAGTAAGACGTTTAACTAACAAAATCCAATAATCATATTCCTGGAGGTTTACAATGAACCGGGCTACATACATAAAGGCTAAATCACTAATTTTCCCTAACATTAATTTAGATAATGGTCGTCAACCTTTTTTATGCCTACTGCCCACTTTTGCTTATTTTTCATGGTAAAATTTCCTTATCGCCCACCAACATCGCTATATTTCAATCCAGTATATATGAGTGAAAAAAAAATTGAAAGATTTTCGGGTTAGGCAAAAATCTCCTACCGCCCACCACGGAAGCCTTAACAGCCCACTAGTGGGCGGTACGGACCAGGTTGACAACCCGTGATTTAGATAATCAGTTTTGAATTTTTAACCATTTTAACAATTTGCTATTTTTTAAAACACTAATGCTTTATTAAAAGCCATATATTGACAAAATTTAATTAACAGTAATGTTGATTATAAATGGGGCTTTGGATAAATAATTGTTTTCGTCCTTAAAATAGAGTATTTTGATTTTAATTAATAATAGATTATTTGACTAGTTTCAAGATTTATACATAGAAAAAATAGTTTCTTAAAACTAATAATTTAATAGAAATATTTTGGTGGTGTTAAAAGAACAAACATTTAAAATGACGTTTCCAATAGGGTATCCAATCCCGAAGCCTTTTTCCAATCCCGGGATTTTCTCACCGAGATTGAGATTTTCTCACCGAGGAATTTGAAATCCTCAATTTGCTATACTTTTTTCCAGAATCTCACAGAAACTCGTTTTTTTTTTTTTAGCTCACCAAGGAATTTGAAATCCCCGATTTGGTATACTTTTTTCCAGAATCTCACAGAAACTCGTTTTTTTTTTTTTTAGCTCACCGAGGAATTTGAAATCCCCGATTTGGTATACTTTTTCCCAGAATCTCACAGAAACTCGTTTTTTTTTTTTTTTTTTAGCTCACCGAGGAATTTGAAATCCCCGATTTGCCAATTTCGTATAAATTTCGAGAATTTGCGAGAAATTTCTCAATCCCGAAATCCCGGGATCGCGGCCATCTCAATCCCGGAATTTCGGGATCAGAAAATTGAACGGGATCCCGGGATTGGATGCCCTAGTTTCCAACTAGTGATTAATAAATTTTGTTTCCAACTAGTGATTAATAAATAAGTGACAGTATTTTTTTATCGCAAGTAGTTCTTTGGAGTCGTAAAAAAAGCCGCGACTCTGATATTTTTAAATGACCCAAATTTTATATAAAAATTGCTTTTTTTACATTTAAAAAAAACGAGGCACTCTCTCAGGTCTTAGAAAAAGAGTCCACAGCCCTACTATTGCATTTGTATTTTTTTCACAATACAGAAAATAATTATTTTATATTCTATATGAGGTTTTTTTTTATTGATTCATTCAAAAACAAAGAACACTTATTTTTCCTGTACTAAAATTCCGCAAGTGTAAAACATTTTGTATACTGAACTACTTACTATAAGAGATATTATAAGATTTTTTAGAGTAAATCCAAATTTATCAAACCTAGCATGAAAGCGCAAAATAAGTTTAAATCACTCTATTTAATTATATTTTATAAAGTAATTAGGTATTTTTTTATAATATAAGAACAAAATTTAAGATAAATGGAGAAGAATAGTCCAGCAAAAATCGAAGTAAACACTATCTACAAAGTAATGAAATACTAATAATACATTAGTTAAAAGCTGACAGCAACATTTTAATTTCAATTAACACAAAATATATAATAATTGAATTACTTCGTATCATGAAAAAACTATCTGACAACTGATGATACTTAAGGCTTTAATTCTAATAAAATAAAACATATTGTGATAAAGAACACAACATTATATTGTGTGCAATTTGTTCATTAGTTAAACATAAATAGAATTTCTATTGGATTCAACTAGGTTAAGCATGAAAATTTATTTCCACATCTGAAATATATATTTTTTTCTGATGATTCTTTATTGAATCAACGATTCGAATCCGTCACTGAAGCGTATGATTATACAATTTCGTATCAAATTGATTTTTTTTTACTTGACACCGTCGAGTGAATACTAAACGGAAACGCATTTCGCTATACTTACCATTCATACAAAATAATGTCTTATTAAAATTAATGTGCCGCCTGAGTGGTCGAATCGTCAACGATGTTAGCTTTGGTTACGGATTCGAAGCCGTATCCCAGTATGGGCAGTTTTATAAATTGTTTATTCAATTTATTTATGAATTTTCGAAGACATGTATGTATATGATGTTTTGAATTATCCTCTCCAACCCATCCTATCATAAAAAGGGGGCGTAACGAAAGCAAATAGCTAACCACTAGTCTTTTTCTAGTCCTATCATTATATTTCTACTCTCTTTGGCAACAAAAGAGAAGTTGAGCAACTGAGTATCAAGCAGTTCTCGTAGAAAAACTTACGTTAAGATAAACTTCATTAAGAGTTCATATGCTCCAGATTGGGAGAAAATATGGTAAAAGAGGTGTCTAATTGCATTTGTTGCCCAAAGACGATATATATATCATATAATGTGATTTGCATATTAATGCATATAGAGTCCGCATGAACTGGCTTCACTAAGGATTTCTCACTTCTGTAGGATCACACTCTTCCGTCAGTAACGATGGTAAGGGAATACAAACTTCCAAAATATTATCGATGAAATCGACTCGAAAAACGTTGGCGCTGTCGCGCCTTGTTACGTAGAGCTCTATTTATTTGATATCCAAAAAATAAATAAATACATAAATATGGCTGATGTCTAAAATATCTTGAAAAAAAAAGTAAGTATGTTTGAATTAATATTTTTTTGCTGTTGGCATCTCCTCTGAAATAGAAGCTCGATGTTTATATGTTTGCAATGTATCAAAAGAATTATATTATATTTGAATACAATTCGATGCAAGGAATGTTATCTGCAAGGATATAAATTTTTCACTGACGTGATATATCATATTCCATAAAATTCTTGTTGGCTATTTTTCACGTCGAGATAAGTGGATTTGTATTGATCTGAAGGTTCCAAGGAAATGTTTTATGTAATATAACAGCGTTTATGCCGTTTCGATTTTATGTATACCTGTTTCAAATTGGAAATGCACAGGCTTTTATTTAAAAAAAATCTTATACGTGAGAGACTTTTTGATACATACATACAAATATATTATATCCATATCTTGAATCGCAATGTAGAGTATATGGAAACCTAATAAAAATGACTTGTACTCTTTTTGTTTGAAGACAGTATGGATAGAAAAGATGGGATGAAAGCAGAACTATCGGTAAGCAAATCGCTTTCGATACGCTCCGTAATTTTAAGATTATAAATATGAGAGGAAATTTTAAACTTCTTATACATATCTATCTATGTATTTGAACAGGTATTTAGAAATTTATTGTAATAACAAAATGCTGATATCGGCTACGGAATCCAAAGACCTTTTCCACCGCATCACTAGTCGGCGTGAAAAAAAATCTCAAACTGCTGCAGTTGAAACAATAAATTAACATTGAACACTTTTTAAGTATTGATCTTGGAACTTCCTGATGTCTCTGTAAATCTTACTAACCTAAGCTTCAGCTGCCAATATAAAATATTTTTACACAAAAAACATCAGATTTTTCTTATGAACACAAGTTAAGAAATAAACCATGTATAAGTGATTCAAAAGCTAGCACCAATGGCATATTAAGTTAAATTATATGACATGGTTACATAAAAACGATTATAACTTTTGTAAAAAAAAATATTCGCGTTCTTTGAGTATTTTTCTACAATAATGATATAATTGGATGAAAATGATAATATAAAAATTTCGTGCTTCAATTATCTTCTCGGTACAGCTAAAGATGTTGTTTTTATATTATGATTTATAAATATATATAATTTAATGATTTTTTAACGACGTCTTAAAAGTGGATTACATTGAATATTTATTAAAGGGTTAGGGAGCCTTAGAAAGATCGCTGATGTAAAAGCTTTTTTTTACCATAGAATAAGTGGGAAGAATAAGAAGGGATGAAAACATAATAGGCACTCATCCTCTTGAGCAACCGCATAGTGGTCATAAGTACTACAAAAAAGAGGAATATAGTAAAAATTCGGCTCCAAATTGAAACTGGTCATTTGACAACGGGTCTAGTTATTTTTCATAATTAAAAAATATAGCTAGCCTCTATGGTATTGCAGTGAGAAATTTATTTCAACAATCAAAAAAGATACGGGCCGATTATTATCAAATTAGGCATATTTAATTTATCATTTGAGATTTTGGTAACGGGTTTGGAAGTGGTTTTTACGTCAAGCTGAATTTATATTATTTTGAATTGTTTAATTATCAATAACAAATTTTAGCTGTAATAACTTTTTAAACTTTTCAAACTATAATTAAAGATAAAATTTGTAAAATAAAACACTGTTTACTGATAAATGCTTGATGGTTTTGACATTTTACCTAACTTGTTTGACACTAATTATTATCCACAAGCAACGATCTAAAATTCAAAGTAATCAGCAGATGAATCATAACTTGAACAAAAGTGCCTTTATCCTGAAACAAAATTTCACTGTAAATATAATTAAAGAACAATTAATAATAACATGTGATTCGTGAAAGTATGTTTAACGTATAAAGTTACCCTAGAGTTGCAATCACAATTGGAGTACCCTACAGAAGTTAACTGGATTACAAAGTTTTAGTATGACATACTATAATACCTTAATACGTTTTAATTTTATTTTACATCGGAACCGATATTCTTTAGCAAGTAATAAATTGAACTAAACTAGTATAAAATATAAAATAAGCATTTTTTCCCTATTTTTACTGTGAATCATTCTAAAGAGGCTATACAAATAATGTTAAAATATTGAATATATTTGATATTGAGAATTATTTGAATTATATCGAAAATATAGTATTAGGACATACATTATACTCATTATACCGCCATTACTGATTTCTCATTCGTTATCCTTCACTATGTCTTTATAATAACATTTCATGAATATGTATGGACGAATAAAAATAATTGTTGTAATTAATTTAACGAAGATGCCCATTATTCAAATGCCTAACGCAATTAATATATTTGCTTGCAGCAAACATAATGGCATTAGAAATATGACACTCGTTTAAACTTACAGACAGCTATTTGTTTTGTTCTATACGTAGAAATTCTTCAGATAAATTAAGAAATTATTTATGCTCGTAATATAATTTTATTAATAGGTGCTCTCACGAATTTCACAAAACTTATAAACTAACAAAATATGGTTTAGTGATTAATTTTAAGTTTTCAAGCCTGAGAGTTCATGTTTTTTTTGTTATCCACCGATAAAACATTCTGTGATTTTTTGTTCTCAACAGTGTTTTATGTAAGTCGTACTTAGTTCATTATTACGTTTCTTTGAAATATTATAATATATAATTATCTCGAAGGAAAATCTTTACTGGAAATATAAATCTACTTTTAACAATATTCCATTTTACCATGGATACTATGGACACCTCGCTTGCCTTCAATATTCAATGTTCCTTTATATGTTTATGATTGCATTAGTGTTACGCCAGAGACCGGTAATTTTTCTGAACCCTTATTAGGCCCTTAGAACGATCATCAGTAGCCTTCTGAGATGTTAAAGCTATCGATTCAAACTAGAAATAGGCGACGCCAAAGCTTTGCTAAGGTATCGATAGCAAGTTCATAAGTGTTATCTTGATTGTAGCATTTCAATTTTGGATGTATTCTGAAGGTGACTCTTAGAGATGTATACAATAAGAAAAAGGTGGAAAGTCAGTTTTGAAATGATACATAATATATGGCATTAATAAAAATAAATAAAGAATACAAAATTATATAAACTCTTACCGATATTATTGATCGGTACATAATAAAGTGTTATTTAACATTCATCAAGATGAATTTACGAGGTTAGTAAACAGTTAAAAATATGAAAATGTGTCTCAGCTTTATTTATTTGACATTTTAAAATCCACCTATATTTTTAACAATCTTTGAGCTCCTCTCCAAGTTGAAGAATTTCATTCCCCATATCCGACTCAAGTATTTATTTTCGATAATATTTCGCTACCGTAAAGTGGCGCTGGTAAAATAAAATAGTTGACCAAATGGTATTTAGTTTCGAGCGTGTTTCAGATGTCAACTATAATAATATTAAAATGGAATTTTCTAATGACAATTTATTCAATACTGAATAAAATGTTTTCAATTTGAAAAAACTCAACATTATCTATCACTTGTGATGAACTAAAGATAAAATATTCTATTTCATTCAATGATCTTTCTGTTGTTTTATTCCACAGCGGATTATGAAAATATCTTTTATCCGAAAACCATAAAAAGCACAAGAGAACGTATTGAACACTTTCCTCGGAATATTTTCAACATTGCTGTAATAAATTAAAATATGAAAGAAGAAAAATGATGGCCGGGTTTTTTCTTCCGAACATCGATTTATTTATTCCCCAAAATGTCTTCCGATTACTCCGTGCCAGCCTTTTTCGCGTTATTTATTTTCCTCCTGCGTTATGCCTAGGATACTAAGTCCTTTTAAATATTAACCGCGCGGCCCCTTTCTCAATACAGTACCGGGGTTTGGGTTGTAATCACGTCATATAATAAATTAATGCTGGGCTGTAGCCACGTTGGAAGTATGTCGTTGCAATTACGTAAAAAATGAGTCGATCGATTTGAAGAACTATTAGTGCCCAGTTATTTCTGTCAAAAAGAATTTTTTTAAAGTATAGGTAGGTGGGGTGATTTTTTGGCTGTTTTTTAATATGCCATTATTATCATCGTAGAATATCAGATTATTTGAGAATGTGTGAAATATGACATTTACCATACAGACAAATCTATGGAATAAACAATGACCTCGGTTATTAAGAATTTCGATTATTACACTAATAAGGTTGAGGTTATTATTGTTTTAGAAAAAAGATAATAAAAATCATTTTAGTCTAAATTAAAAAATATATATAATTACCCAGCACGGTAGTAAAAATCTTTTATATTATAATGAAATGTATTGTTATTGGTATGAAAAAAACAATTTACGTCGTCATTAGAATCAACTGTTTTACAAGAATTAGTTAAGTAATTATTTTTTTCAAATAATTGATTTGTTTATATTATGAACGTACCTATATTCCACTATAAGATTTAAATTCTTCAAATAATACAATTAGTTGATTGGTGTTGATGATGATGATTATTCATTTAATAACTGACGAAATTTTAAAACAATGAAAAAAATACCGAGGTATTTCAATGATAAACAAGTGATAAAGTATTATCAATTTGTATACATTTTCAAGTCCATGGCACAGTGATTAGCATCATTGGCTTCCATTCCAAGATTCACCGGTTCCAATCTCAGTACAAACAGCATTATTTAGCCAATTTATCGATTTTATGTTCAAAGACAGGGATGTATGTGATGTCTAAAAATTCCCCCTCCCCTCACTATTCCAATACTAAAATAAGGGAGTGTAGCGAGATGGGGTAAGCCAACCACTAGTTCTACCCTAGTTACTACCTACTATCTTTAGAAAAAAGAGAAATTGAGCAACTGACTAACAAGCAGTTTTCGTAGATTTCTTTTTAAAGATACCTCTATAAGGAAGCCAAATGTTCCACAATGGGAGCAAAAATGGATTAAAATAGATGTATTTATTCATAACAGTAAAAAAAATAATGTTTGTTAAAAAATAATAACGTATTTTTTAATCGGTAGAATACACCTTCACGTATATTTTATTTTTTGATTTTAAATAATTTTCATTTAATGCGATTGTATTTTCTTTTGTACATCTTTATTGTATAAATTTATAATAGTCATGGTTTTGCGTTTAAGAAGCATAATAATTTTCTATTGTCTAACGGCTTACCAATTATGTATATTCATTTATTATTGAAAATTAATTAGAAATAAGGTAAAGTACTTTGCGGCCTTACCTAAACCATATAATAAGGAACCCTGTGTTTGGTATAATGATTCAAGATTACTAGTTACATAACCGCGTATTTGTGCGATGAAACTGTTAGTCAAATTAGGAATAACTCAACTCAAAGAGAATTCTTGATCTCATTTAACATCCCTTTAGCACAAGCGACCAACGCATTATGAGCTTGGAAGTATATAAATAAACTCCTGCTTGTATTATACCCTTTCCAAATTTCTAACGAATTTATGTTTACGGGTCAAAAGTTTCAAGAGAATTTATTCATAATAAATATGAATAAAAAATATATTTCTCTTTAGGGCTCTGCCTTTCGTTTATCAGCGCTATTTTCACGATTATTACAGCTGCTCAAAGCAAAGACATCGAGATTTGGTTAAACATTTGCAAATTATCCTTGCGGATGTGTAACATGTGGTGGAAACACATTTTAATTTGTAATGCTCATTTGTATTGAAATTGGCCTTTACTGAAATTCGGAAGCACAGTTGCCACGGTACGGTTGTTTAGTTGGCTAATGTTGGATAAATGTGGATAGAATTAACTATTTTCACAGATATCAGGTGGGCAATGAATATAGCTAAGATAATGACAGCAAATTCAAAACTAAGCGTCTCTGTTCTTTTAAGCAGGTAGATTTCCTGTTATCAACATTTTTAAATAATTTCATTTTCACTGCTTCTCTTGTCTTACTCATATTTAATAATGAAACTATTGTTGCCGTGTACAGAAAAAGAAGCTCTAACATTTTTGCAAGACAAACGAATACTGCTCGACAGGTTGATCTGTGAAAAAAATCACGAAATGAAGATCCAATTTAGTGTCTAGGTATTTGCTGGCGTTGAGGTTAATCTAAGTAAACCTAACTTACTTAATTAACGGAGGCCGGAAAATTTTAATTTCGTCCAAAACTTACGCCGTTCTGTTTTTTTTAAGTTTTGTTGTTGGGTTAGGTTAGGTGTAATAAACAAACAAATAAAAAATATTTTTCAAATAAAATTTAAATAACGTACCGATATAAAAAAATGTACCACCCTAAAATCTTACAGTTATGTTTGGAGGAGATAATTGAAAAAAAAAATACTTTGATAAATTTGATTGCGTAATACCGGTTTCCACAAAGACTCTTTTAAATAATAACCCAAGGGTGTAATAAATTATATTTGATTTTTTTTTATTTCAGGTAGCATTTTGTTTTTTAACTTTCTATTGTAAGGCTCTTTTCTTATGTATTAGCCTTTTTGATCCAATTTGAATAATTCTTTTATATTATTACAAGCTAACCAAAATTAGCATACCGCGTTTTTACAAAGAGAGTTGAAAAGAGTTAAGAGTATCGTATATTATTCGACAACGTCATAGATATTGTTGACTCGTGGAATATTTATTTATTTTGAATTGTATTGTGTTGATGTTCTTTTTTTTGATACCTTTATGTTCCGTGTGATAGCAGTTTGGCTAATTCGGGTACAGTCAAATCATGTTTGTATTATATTTGTTTGCAAACATTTGTAATTTTATTGAAACACCACTTTTATTCAATATTTTTCACCGATAATTTTTATATGTAGCCTTTGAACAGTTCAATTGGAAATATATCAAATAATATTTTCAATGAAAACAGTAAAATAACTCTACTGTTTTTATAAATTAAATTTTCTTCAAAGCGTCTTAAACGGTCAACTAAAGGCAACAATGCAATTTTTTTTTTGAATATTCTGAGTAATATATATTTTTTTTATTTTATTAACATGCTTGTTAAATTGTTAATATTTTATATAGTGAAAGAATACTAACAGGAGATGTGAATAATATTTACTATTTGAAGGACACTTGTAATAACATTAAACTAATACACACGAATTGAGTACCACTAGAATTCGGGAGATATTTAAAAATTGGAAAGATCTAGAAAAAATTAAAAGACACTTCAACTAATGCGTTGCCAAATGTAACAAATTGTTGTTACCTTTTTTGTATTGACATAGTCGGAGAAGCGACTCTTAGATTAGCTTAAATGTTGTTGGAAGAAATCTGGACTTTTAGGACGTGACAAAAGATGTATTACTTACTTTTGACAATAATTATTATTAGTAATGAAAGTTTTTCCGAGCCATGCCTTTGACTTGGATGCGCTGCAGATGGCCCAAGAGAGTCTGAACGCTGCTTGTCTACTGACGACCATACATAGAATGTACTAGGTGGAACTACGAGACACTGAGATGACCTGGGAAGAAGGAAAGAGATTGGCGTGAGATCTTGGATGAATCGTGTCGTGGTCATATTTTTCAAGTAGCGATGGAATATGGATAAAAAAAACCAGCAAATTTTTAAGCGTTATATTTTTTCGGATAAAGATTATTTGGAATATTGAAAGACCGATAATTCTACTTATTTTGAATAAATGTTAAATATTTAAATAAAAATGTATCTTCAAATCTAAAGAGAAGAAAATTAGGTTGATATTAATATAATATGCGTTTATAGTTCTTTAATTTTAATTATGAATGTAATATAAGCGGGAATGTAATCAAACGAGGGTAAAAGTAATATCAATTTTACTAATGAGATAAACCGAGTATTATTTTCTGTATTAAGATTCGCATAATGTCAAGCTCAATTTGGGTTAAGTGTACCAAATTTATCTATCCGCCAATGTAGCTGATTGCATAACCCAAAGTATAGACGCGGAAATCTAATTATCCAGCTTATATTGGTTTGCCGATCCACCCATTTAGCAGAATTTTCATTTAATCCCTTCCTACTTGCTACACAGAATCCCTTTGCAGCATTCCCTACGTGAGGAATTCACCATTTCGTAGCACACGTTGTGATTGTTGAGTTATGTATGTATTATCTTACATAGTTTCGCATTGTTTCAACGTGTATTGATTCCGTCTGAATCTAATATTTTCTGTGAGTTAATAAAACTTGTAGCATTATTTAAACAGTCATAACTTTACTAAGCGGTCGGTTATATGTGCATAACGGTCATATCATACCTTAACTAAACCAACCAAGATATCATCTTTAAACAATATTTTATGAGATAAAAGAAAATCAATATTCAAATGGTTACATCAAATCAAATACCAATAATTCGTGGTGTTTTATAAGTAAGTATATCATAAAAAATTAGAAATACGCTTCTTTTTTTGATTACTTCTTTAGTAGAATACTTTTAAACATTTACCAAATATTGGAAGAAAACACCCTAAAAGTGAAGCATAGTTTGTGACCATCTGTTAATTTTTTTAACGGGTAGTAAAATATGTAGAACACAAACATTAAAGATAAACTATTTAATTTCTAAAAATATTTCATGCCGAATTATCGTTCACTTATCAAAACTTTTATAGCATATCTTTATGTATTAGAACTGAAGTAATGCATGATTGGTTGGTATTATCAAACAAATTATATTTGGGTACCAAACTAATACTGATTTACTTATTCAAATCCTAAGATGTAAGAACATGTACGATTTTGCATAACTGTATATAATTATAAGTGATATATGATTTCCGAAAATAAAAGATGTCACATTTTTTTGTAAACACATTATAGGTCTAAATATTTGAATATGCTTTATTTGATTTTCTTGATATCAGCAATTTTAAAAAAAAAATTCTTGTTTATCACAACTTCCAACCGAATGAAAGAACTTTAATAATATAAAAAAAACACTTTATTCAAATAACAAAAAAGGCTAATGTCAAATTAGTTTTTTGATTTGATGAACGCTTTATTTATTTTATTTACGATGCCAAACTTTTGTTTTGAAAAGTCTATTTCCCTTTCAATGTTTTTTAAAGTACGTGTATTGTATAGCAAAATTCCGATAATCTAGCAAATACCTTGCTTAAGTCCCTGAAATTTCTACAGTGTTTTTCATTTCAAGCCACTTGATGTGTTAGGTAAATTAAAATTCCGTTAGTATCAAATTTGAAAGGGAGGTGATTGTTTCTTATGATAAAATAGCCTTTAAATTGTTGTATACTTTACATTTTTCTTGATTCCCAGAAAAATCTTCCGTTTTTAATTTACCATGTATTAAAAACATAAAACTAAAAAGTTTTTTTTATTTTATGTTGAAAATTTGATATCAGTTCTTTGAGTATCAAATTTATTATGTTAAGTGGCTATTTTTCGAAAACTTAGCAGAAAACGAAATTAAAATTCTTGCATAAATAATTCTACAAAAAAATTAAAGCAAAACTGAAGGGTGAGAATAAATATTAGATTAACCTTACTATTTTGATCGTTATTCAGTATATTTATTAATATTAAATTTTGATGGAGAATTCTATACAGATAATCAAATAATTTTCTTTGATCGACTTTGATTTCTCTGAAAAACATTTAAAAATAGAAACCAGCCATCTAATATTTAACAGGATGTTTTAAAAAAAATAATAATACATAAAATACTCCCAAATGTCCTTTATCCCTTAAGTAAAAAAAAACTAACAGACAAGTTAAAGGTTTAGTAAATAGGTTTGTAAAATTATATTTTCGTGAACTCACTTGTTGTTAAAGAGACTTGACAAATTCATCTGCGAGCAGGTGAAAGCAGATTAAATGCGACAGATTGTACGTCTCTGTTTTCACTATTTTGCATAAGCCGCCGTAAGCTTATATACTGTTAAACTTATGACATGTTTTTGCCGTAAAACTTTTGGGTTTGGTATGAACAACGCTGAAGTAAATTTCAGCATTTTTTCACAATTGCTGATTGAATATAAATCATTTCATAAAAAAACTAAAGTATGGTTATTGCTGAGTAAAAACATTTTTTTTAAACACTAATCTGTCTTAGTAAGTTTGACAGATTTCAGCGTCGTAGAACTGTATCTGTAGCCTACGTTTCATATGTATGTAAGTATTATATATGATCCTAAAACTTCCTTCCACTCAACCGATGATATCGATGGTAATTAAAAGACTGTTAATTATTTTTAATATCAATTCTCGTAATCTTACTTTTTAAAAAAGAAAAATTAAGTGACTGAAATAATAATATTTGCAGTCCTAAAATTTTCACATCAGGAATGCACATTGAGAAATCGAGAAAACCATTTTTTTGTGTAAGTGATGCAGTGAGCTTTAAAGTTAGTTAGTAGGATGACTTGCGATATTCCTGAATTAGGGCGAAACCTAAGTGAACTTTCTTCCTTTTAAGTGTGGTGGCTAATGAGATGGATGAGCTTTTCGCCTAATCGACAGTCCCTATTATTGTATTCGCTGTATTAATAAAGTAAATGTATAATTTAGCAAATTGAATAAAATAAACCATCAAAAGGTCATCAGAGAGTAATTATTTCATAATGTTATGCGATATAATATTTCACATTATTTCACATAATAAATTAAATATAAAGGAATTATTGGTATGCAAAACATTTCCGTTGTGGCGTAAAGGCTAGAATTTCCGTCCATTGTGTAGCGTTACGTTGCGGTATTACCTTATAATTATTCGCACATTTACTCGCGTATTGTTACCACCAATATTGTCTTTACGCCAAACGAAAATGGCTCCGCTATATTGACTCTACGGGGCTACGTGGTGTCTACGCCGTAGGTGACTTAGTTTTACACACGCCTCTTTGAATGTCTTAAGTGATGAACATGGCACCTTTGTTAGCCTATTTTGATGTTGTAATTCCTTTGATGACAAATCTTCGAAAAAACTTTCTTCTTTATTTGATCAATACGAAATATTCAGAAACCTTACAGCCACATGCAAAAATAATATTTTCAATTCTATTATTCAACTATTTTTATTTTTTCCTTTTTTTATTAATATTTGTGAAGGCTTAACAAAGAGAAAAGAAGATTATTTACATAGATTTACATGTTCATAATTTTATGTAAAAATATTTAATAATTCATTTCGAAATCGTAAAAAATCCATTTCATAGGATATGTGTCAGATAATTTCTTTATTTTAACGTTACTCACCAAATTCTTCATCTAAGAGAGAAACTTGATTTTGACATGTACTTATATACTTTTGTGTGTATAACTATTTGTGTTGTTTTCTTGTTCATTAAAATCTAAATGAATGATCAAAAGAAACTAAATGATAAATGTTTTTTTATTGAAGTATATTAAAATCAGCATTTAAAGGTTGATTTAAATTAAATTTATGAAAAAAAACGATTGAAATATAATAAATTATTTTAAAATGCAGCGATCCAAATTTAATACATGTCTGCTGTCAATGTGGAGTATACGGCTTTCCAAAGTATCTAGGAGTCAAACAGATTTTTTTACGATAATTGCTTGCTACTCAGTTACTCAACCTCTATTAGAAATAGAAGAATAAAGAATATGCAGGACTAGTGGTTAACTAATCGTTTTCACTTTGTTCTATTATTTTAGGCTTGGAAGAATGGTAGAAATTTTTTCGACATTAATAACACTCGTCCCTTTGAACGGAAATCAATAAATTAATTGAACAATTGAGATCGTTACAAAAGCCAACAACGTTGACCACTGCGTCACGGACTACTAAAGAATATTTTGCACTTACTATTTATATGTTTCCATTCTTATAGTGAAATACATATTTTATTTATAAAAAATGTAGCAATTTAAAAAAAAATCTTATACAAGTTCAATAAATGCAATTTATTTCGTGATTTTTGATATTTTTTTATTATTATTGGCTTTATATTTTTAGCCGTGACCAAATACCACCGTTAATGTTTGTCGATGAGTAGAACAACCACGAAGAGCAACTGTGATCATTTTTATGTCCAAATGACATTGCGTGAGAAAATCAGGCTATTGAGTTTTTATTTTGCTAGGATTTCACTGTGAAAGCTCAAAGTGTAAGATCATAATTAGATATGGGAACTTGAAAATGTAAATATCAATTTGATGTTGATAATTGTATTTAAAACTTACAAAGAAAAGTAAGCAGTCGAATTCTAAGACTAAAAAGAGTATTTTTAGTAAAAATATCATGTTTAAATTTTAATAAATTTAGCATTGTCAAGATCATGGCTTATGCATCTATTTCATTTACCTCAGTTTTTTACTCATAAATCAAAAAAGCATATAAAACTAGCAATGATGATAAATTAATATTTTATGACAAAAACTCTTTTAACCGAGTTACTAGTTAAAAGTGTTGGTTGTTTGAAATAACACCTACAATTTGACAAAAATATTTTGGTGTCTGTTTGTCAACTACCACAAGATATTTTCGATTGCATTTTTTTTTTATTTAATTGTTTACTAATCGAATATTTTTTTACGATTTTTACTCATTTAAAAAGCGGTTGAATATTAAATGTCGATGGGTAAAATATATATTTTTTTAAATGACAAATGACGATTGAAATATTAAATATATTAAACGAATACAAAGTGTCTATCTGCATTGAATCATGTATGGAATATTTCAAATTTCATTATTTTCGTAACCCATATGAACAATTAGGGCCATAGATTTAATTACTCGGTCGCTGGCTAATATTTCAAAAGTTTCCATAAATTCATCCCTCACTGTTGGATGCATATTGGAGCTAGTACAAAAGACTACTGCCAGTGTGGGTCGACGACATTACTGCCAGCCAATAATTAACATCCATTAATCAAATTGAATAGGATGCAATTTGTCAACGCCACCTAGTTCGGTCAGATAGCACTACTATTACAATCTACTATGTCCGAATAGAGGCGCGAAATCTATGGGTTTTGCTCAGTAATTGATAAAAAAAATAACACATTTGTATTATCGTTATAATCTATACAAATTATTTTACGGTTGAGTAGCTTTTATAATTTAATTTCATATTTTAAGGCTTATTTTAATATAAACAAATTCCGTTTGCTAAAAACTATACCAGAAAAAAATACCTTTTATATCACTAATTATAGTAAGTTAACATACGTTGTTTTTTTCCCGTAGATATTTTACTTCAGCTAAACGATAGGGTCTTTTTACTGTAGTGCTTCATCGTAAAAAAATCAGAAAATAAAATAATTGATGAAAAACAGACTCTCTGTAAATTTGGACATTACAGGAGGGAGATTGTACTGACCTGCCCTTAACATGAACAGACTGAATTTTAATGTCCTGAAACTACGCTCATAATTCATATATTATTATTTATTTGTAAAAACTATGAAAAATTAGTAGCTATAGGAAATAAAAAAAAAACAGACAACAGCTTATACTTAAAACATGAAAAACGTATTTAAATGTTTGTATAATTTATACTCTAGTTGGAGTCAGTGATTAACTTTTAAAACATGTATATAAATATCTTGATATTTAAACTATAACCTTAAATTTTAGTAACGTAAATTAGAATTCTGCTTCGAACCAAAGAGTGAATTATAACTTTCTAATAAATAACTTTTCAAATGAGTTTTGCACCACTTCGCTTTATGACTACGTTTGGATATTCATTGTACGTTTTGAGTTTGATTGAGTTAGTGCGATTTGGCATTAATAGTTTATGCACGATAAAGGAAATATGTAATTACTTTAGCTAGAATAGACACCTTTCCTCATTCTCATTTATATCTTTTCTACCCCTTGAATAAACTAAGTATTGTTTAATTATTATCAGATATTTATTAATTCCAGTCATTTTGAAGAACATAAATATTGTTTATAAAAAGTCAATTTGCCGTATGAAAATATCCTACAGATTCAGTTTTACTTTTTTTTGTAGAAAAAAAATATTATTATTTGTATGTATTATAACGATTGCTTATCATTATTCGAAACACTAGAGCATAGGTTCCCAACCTTTTTCGGGTGGCGACCCCTTTTCATAAAATCTATGTGACCCGCGACCCCCCATACAATCCAAAAGTCATTTATGTCATGTCATTTTCAACATTTAATTGGTTTCTTACTTTTGTTTTTAAATAAAAAAGCGTTGAAAATCCACTTTCGCAGAGATATGTAGAAACAAATGGAACTTTGGATGGATTTTTTTAGTTGACTGTATAAGTTGGCGACCCCCCAAAAACCCCTTCGCGACCCCCAGGTTGGGAACCTATGCACTAGAGTCATATTTAATAATTGTAATTTGAATAAGGATGTTAGAGTGAATAACAAGATGAATTGTGTATCTTTTCGGATCCAGTATATATAGCTGAGAAAAATGTAAGTTTAATTATACGTCTGACGAAATAGCTATCAATTGACAAACATAAAAACTGTAGAACTAAATACTTTGCTTTTTTACTTTATTACAATGGAGTTCTACCAAATAAATGTCGAGTCAATTGATCAATAAATTCTTTCATACAAATAGCTAAAGATTTGATCCGAAACATATTTTACGGTGCTTGATTTATATATTACTTAATATGTCATTTATCTACCTTGAATTTATTTATGTTTTTTTTATTTAAGAAATACGCTGATTTTTTAAAAATAGACACTGATTTCTTAAAAGATAACGTATTGATTCAAAATACTTTTGTGCTTATTATATACGTTCAAATATTCAATTATTATGAGGATTTTTAAAAGCCATGCAGCAGTGTGTCAAAGTTAATATTAATTTAATCTGCTGTAAAAAATGGAATAGATTTATATTTAAACAATGTCCGCTCCCAATGTGGAACATATGGACACCTAATGGAGTTCATGGAGTATTTCAACAGAAGTGTTTCTACGAGAACTGCTTGTTACTCAGTTGCTCAACCTCTCTTTTTCCAAAGAGAGTAGGGATAGAAGGATTGGGCTAGGTCAGGATTAGTGGTAAGCTAATCGCTGTCGATACGCCCCGTTCATAGGATAGGAAAGGTGAGAGGGGGGAATTCAAGACATCACATACATCCATGCCTTTGAACAGAAATTCATAAATCGATTGAAAAATCAATTTATAAAACTGTCCGTACCGGGATTTGAACCCGAGCCCTCTGTAGCCAAAGCCAACACCGTTAACCACTCGACCACACAGGCGACATACTACATACGTATAAAATAATACTGAATACATACAGGATACATGCAAAACATATGAACTAGTTTTTCAAGTTGTATTTTAGATACAAAATTCAAAAAGCTTCAGCAAATGGCCAACATATAAAAAATGCCGATAAAACAGTTTAAAACCTGATTTTCCAGTCGAATGCGTCAGAGATTCACTGTCGATGGTAAATTGATGATTGCCACCCCTATTCTCTTTTTCATCATGGATCGGACAACAAAAGGCGTCCATCGATGCTTGGTTCTTAAAGGGCGATAATTGGGCCAGCATTTGCAGTCAAACGTTTTGTGCTATGTCAAAGTATTAGTTGTAGTAATTATTTAAATGCCTTACTAAAAAAATTGGTATTAAACGTATTCAACACATATGTTTTGTATTGAGTATTATAAAAAAATAAAAATATGTTCGGTGGCTGCACTTTGTTTTACAAATATTTTTTTCTTACACATAAAATTTATTTATCGCCAATGACAAGAAACACTTTGAATAACTAACAAAGACATTTTTACAGAATCTTTACTGGAATAAATTAATGATATTGTTATTATTTGTTATCATTAACCTTGATTTGGTAGCAATTTTTTTATATTATTTATTATTTTGTAATTTATAACAGTAATAATTATTTGTAGCAGTGGTTAGTTCATATTTTTTGACTCCATTTAAAAAATGGTTTAATTTTACGCTTGATTTTCAATACTTTAAACCAGGGCTTCGAACCGCTATTTTTTTCGTTCCAGTTTTCGTTTCGGTTAAAGTAAAAAAATATATATCGGTTCGGTTCAGCTCGAATCCAAGAATCCAAAAGCCCAGAAGTTTTACCCATTTTCCCAAAATATCTCCGTGACTCGTTTTTTTTTTTTTTTAGCTCACCGAGGAATTTGAAAACCTCAAACCCTTACAATAATTTACCGATTTGCACAAAATACTAGCGTGAACCGAAAAAAAAACGGTATTTTTTTCGGTTCGGTTCCGGTTTTCGTTTCGGTAAAAATAACGGTTTTAACGGGTTTCGGTTCCGTTCCGGTTCGAAGCCCTCCTTCAAACTATTAATATGTTTATGGTAAATTATGAATACGATTATAAACACAACGAAAAAAATGTTTTAAGTGATTGACTTTTTTGGTTCGAGATAGTCCGACTAGTAATAAAAACAATAATAATTGTATGGTTGGAAAAATAGATATAATATTATTAATTTATGTCAATATGGGATACTAAATGAATGAGTGAATTGATATTTAATAAAAAACGTCATCTTTTTATATATTTTTTGATTTTATCTAGTATCACATTTTTTTACACGCATCTAGTCAGTAAAATCAGTTAAATATCATATTTTAAAACAACAAAAACATTTTCTACCGTTTTTTATACAGTTTTGCTCATCGAAAGCATTATCAATTGATATTTTCATTATAAATACTTGCGATGGCTGACACCGATCCAGATATTAATGAATCATGTGGAATAAAAACACTAAGAATCGACAGTGAACATATTAAAAGTGAGTTTAGTATAAATTTTTCAATACAAACACATTAAAAAATATATTTCTCTTGTCAGTTTATAAAATATTATTTCAAAAAATTTAGTTAAGATTCAAATTTCAAGATTTTTTTTTTACCAATACTGATTACTTTTTTGTGTCAACTTACGCCTACGCCCATGTTTTGTCAGTTTGCCTCGTTAATTTCCAAACGTTTTCCATTCTACTCTCTGAAAAAAGACAGTGCTGCCTCGTGACGAATGATTAATAGCTCATACATAAAGCTTGAAGCGCGACATTGATTTTGATTTATAAAATCGGAAAAATTACAAACCATTTCAGAATATTTATTTTAAAACGTAAAGCGTTTCAATCATTTTAAATTCATCAACCACCTAATGATAAATTAGGGTAGTTTTTTATTTAAGTAGTATTACCGGGCTTGTGGTGTCGAGTCTCAGTGCGGTCAATTCCAAAATTTATTATTTTATCAATTTCCAAAACGTCTGTTTAAAAACATGGACGTATGTGATGTCTCCTACGCAAACCAGCCTTAAAAAGAGCGACAAACTTACCACTCGTCCTGTTGTGACCTCTTCTTTCTATCTCTACTTACTTTTAAAAAATAAAAGTTAAGCAACTGAGTAACAAACAGTTCTCGTAGAAAAAAATATGTTGAGATAAACTCCATTAAGAATCTATATGCACTACATTTTAAACGGAGATAGTTAAAAAAGTAATTTGTGTAATAAATTGTAACAAATGAATTTGAAAAAGTTTTTTTAAACGTCATTATTTTAAAGGTTGAACGCTATTTTTTGTACATTTGTCTAAGCATTGTTTATGGATTATTAAACATGTTCTTATGTATTCTGCTTTTTTCATTATTAATTGCATCTGTTATCTTGACATTATGCCTGGACGTTAGTGAGTTTACACAATTGATAGTGTTAAGACAGATACATTATAATTATTATTGTAATTAAAAAACTATATATTTTTAATGACACTACAAAATAATAAAGTTTTCGATGACACGAAAAAGTTTGAAACTTTTGAAAAAATATTTACTTTAGTAATTAATTTACTTAAAATCGTCGAATGAAACTCTATTGATTATTTTTGTCTCTTTCAAAGGGTAAAATTTATTTATAAATTTCATACAATTTTTATGATATTCATTGTTCTTTTCTATCCAAACTTTTTTTCGTTCCACTAGTATAAAATGTTAATACGTGCAGGCAAACAAAACCATCCAGCCACTGTTTGGTTATAAAATTTATCGTCTCATTAAAAATGCAAAGTGGGCACGAAAATTTGTTGATAAACCAAGAAAATAGGTTCATTTTCTCAACAGAAACAATTTACAACGAACACTAAAAAAAGGAAACCGGCGCGTATAAAAAAAAGGTTGAAGAAGCATTTAAAAAAGTGAAAAAGTTGACAATCACTTAAGAAGACAGTGAAAATCAACTAATAGGTTATTCTTCGTCATTTATTGATACAAAATATTCGGTTTTAAATTTATCACTAATAAAAATCATATTTTATAAGACAGTAATTATTTTTTTTGTCTTGTTAGTAAAGCAGCAAAATTTACAAAAAAAACATTGTCTCCATAATATTTGAAGGTATGTATTACCTTTAAAGAAACATTAACCCTGTCTTTGTGAATTAATTTCATTTTATACGCCAAATGTTTCTCAACAATTCAATATCTTGGTTTTAATTTGTCAATCAAGTGTATTAGTATATTATTAATTGATTTGGCATTTACTTGGTAGAACTCCATTATAACAGATTAAACATATCAAAGTATTTTAATTCTACAGTTTTTAGTAGTAGTTCTGACGATGGCGAAATCCAAAATAGCTATCAACGCATAAAAATTATTTAAAACTGTAGAACTAAAATACTTTTTTTTACTAAAATACTAGATTTTGTTTAACGTTTCAGCAAAAATAGCCATGATTTATTGTGATTTTTTTTGTTGGTGTATACACAAGTTAAATAAGGCTCAAAGTTTTGTGGAATCATTTATTTTTAATATCTATTTAAACCATGTTTTTAAAAAACATCATTTTTTTATCAATATGTATATTTTATAGTCAAAAAAACATTTTGAACGATCCAACAAAATTTCGAAAAAACCGTTAAAAAAAGATTTCTGACTATCACAATTGAATACGTTTTATTTTAGCAAATTTTATACTCTTCCACACGTTTTCTCACAAATGACTCGGGTTTTTTCCCGAATTTGGAAAATATCTCATAAACGAGTATGATTACTGTAGATCTTATAAATTACGTCTGATTGTCGTTAAAAGGTAATTTAAAAGGTCATAACATAGAAATGTCTTAAATAAATTAGTTATGAGTAATTAAATTGGGGACAACTGTATTTGGCCAATTTTGAACGAACAAGTTAATCTTCCTTATATGCCATATCGTTTACTGGAATATAAATAAGCCTAACTTTTTAAAAATAATCATAAATTTTCCTTCAGTAAAAATAGCCCAATTCTTAAATTAATACATTTAAAATACTAACATTTTAATTCAGTAGGCATTTTCATGTATGTAATGTTGAAACATCTCACAAAATAAAAATGCATTTTACTTCAATTGAGTTCACATCTGGCCAAATACTTTTATTCAGAGTTAATCGTGTTTACTTTGGAGAGTTGTAACATTCCAATATATGGAAGCCTAAGGTAAATGTTTTGAGCAGCTGTTTAATTCTCCTTCATTGCCAACAGGAAAACTCACAAATTTTCATTAGACTAAGAGTTTTTTTGTAAGTTTGCTTCCAAAATTTTCCCTTTGTCACCCTTGAAGTGTCCGGAAATATAAATTATGATTTTCGTTGTTGCAAGGAATGCTCCCAAAAGATCTTTTTTGAACATTAAAACAAAACGTTCTGTGAAAGTGTCCCTTCTCACATATCTTTCGTTCAAAAATACGTTGCTTATTTTAGTTATTTTACATTCAGATTTATAAAAAAATGTGTCAGCCATTTTACTTTACGTTTTTCATACATTATTATAACGATAAGTAAATAGTGTTTTTGCGATTTAGTAAATTACTTTGTATTTTCATTACAATTATGAGTAGATTACGTTTTATTTGGATAAGTACAATATAGCGAGTAAAAAACTTAACGTTTATAAAAAAAGATATTTCACAAACAAGAAGAGTTTTAAAAAGGATTTATCTATATTAAGACAGTCAGCATTCTGTGCATTGGATAAATAAGTCAAAATACATTCATTTATTTATTGTATTCGTTGTTTTTTTTGTGAAAAAAAGTTTTTAATTATCCACGGAAGAAATGATGAAAATTTTTTTGATATATCGATATAAAATTTATTTATTCAAATATTTTTTCTAAATAATTAATTTAGCCCTCGGCGTATAGTATTTGAAAAATTGCACTATATCAAGTTGTCAATATATTCACCGTATAGACGGAATTATTGTAACGGATACGTTATTTTGAAACCCATTTTTAACACAATGGTACTTTATTTAATTATTTTTAAATAACTAAACGATTTCAATCCTTTTCATAAGAAGTTGCTTATCTTCACAACGGAGATCAAAAAACACTTATATTAAGTGTATGAAGAAACCCATATAAAAACTAGCTAGGAATCTTATTTAAAATTGTTAAATACTTCAATACAAGAATTTTAACGTAAAATTTAAAAAGGGAAGAAAAATATTTTATACATATTTTCATAACACAAAATGGCGTTCAAAGAAAAATCTCTAGAACAAAAGGTGGCCCTACTATTTTTCTTTTAAAGGGAACCAAAGAAAATGCGTAGCATAGGGAAATACTGCTGACGCTTCTGTGGTCAACAATGTTGAAAACTTGCTATGAAATCGATTTGAATATTTTTTAAATTAAAATAGAAACGGATGCTTACATTTTTAATAGTAGAACTTTGACTCGTTTCCATCACTTTTTCAACAAAAAACTTTCACTTTTACTTCTGTAATATATATACCTACACAGTATGCAACCTATGACATGTGGGTTACCAAGTGATCAACTTGAGTAAATAAAGTATAAAGAGTATGATTAAATGTCAACACTGTACTTGACGGAGGCACATATAACGGAAGTTAATCATTTTTTCATTGTTTACCGTGTTGAGCATCATCTAAACTTTTATCATACAGCTCAATCTAAACTTTTCAAGTCAATAAACGTATCAACGTTGATGTATATATAAAGAAATAGGGGATAATGTCAACGATAAATGACGTATCAACAATAATATTTGTTTCATATTAACATTGTCGGCAATGTAATTCACAAACATGAGTTTCTTTTTATAAAGTGATGTTTCTACGTTTGTGTAAAAGTCAATAAACTCCCAAATTCTTGCCGAAGAAAAATAAAAATCTCGACTTTAAAACGGTTTTGATATTTAAATGCCAAAACGTTGTTAATATTTTATACATAATTCATTATGAGTAATGAACCAGGAATGTTACACAATATTATAATAATCCATAGTTTAAATACTTCATGCTACATAAATGTAAAAAGAACTTTGTACGTGTACCGAGTTTTGAAACATAACGCTGCCATTATCCAAGGTGCACGTTTTTTAATGTCACTAGAGTGAAAGAATGCAGAATTAATTAGTGGAAATAATTTGCAAGGGTTTGTAGCAAGAAAAATTTAACGAACCGTGTATCCAACCATTTTATTATTTTTAAGTGCGTACCTCCTTGTTATATCTACTTTCTGTATGCAAATAGACAGATATTTTAGTACTATAATTAAACTATATAAACTCTCGGAATATTAAATTGATTTGTAATAGTGTTCTAGCTGCAGGATTTCATGGTCCATATAAGTTAAAAAAAAATCAAAACGTATTTTAATTAGGTATATATATCTTTAAAGGGTGTTCGATAGACTTTTGCAGACATACATCATAGAACTTTGGTTTGTGGGTGAAAAAATATTACTAATGGTATTTTATCAGGATTTTCAAAACGTAAACAAAAGTCTTAAAACTGTACGTTAAAAAGTCCTTAAAAACAACCTTAGTGTAATACTAAGAAGAAGATGAGTCTAGAGAAGAATAGTACTAAAAATGTGGCAGTAACAGTGGCTATAATGAAATTAATAAATTAAATAAAAACACCTCTATTTGCAAAAAATAAAACTATTTACCCGTTTTGACATTATTTTTTACAATGTTCGAAAGATAAAATTATTTTTACAGTTAGTTTTATAGACGAAATTGCACAAGGCCGTTGCAGCACTGGATTTCGTGTATAATCCATTGCCTCAAGGTTGTCCGAAAAATTAGATTTGAGAACACTTGTGAAAATCAAACAAACAATAGATATATTAATTATGTCTATAACTTATAGCTACCGAACTTATGTATCATACTAAATATGACAAGTATCGCATCATAAAACATAATTATTGGAGCGCGCTGAAATAAATATTGCCGAATTGGTTTTCCATAATGTCTTTCATCATTCAAAAAAAAACATTTTTTTTGTATATTTTGTCATTTCGATGAAAAATTATTTTCCTTAGTGTCGATATAATATCTATTTTGTTTAAAAATATTAGCTATACAGCCAAATTATTGAAGTGTAATATCTCACCTAAAGTATGATAAATGCTTTGTTATTATGTCAGAACGAAGGGAAGAGGCCTTTTAGCTGTGTCTCGCTTTATTTGGCTTCATAATACTATCGATTTTCTATCAAATCAGTAGCTATTACTTGCAGGCTGGGTTGATGTTTTGCAGAAAAAACTTTTGAAAGAATTTTTCATAAATATTGCATAAAAAATGGTCTATCATTGATACAATATAAGACTTTAAATCAACATAAAACTCTTCTCAAATATTGAAAAACGGTTGATCACAAAAATTTAATATGTTTTGAATCGTTCAAACTATGTACATTCTCACAGATTTTGTCACTAACGACCCGGGTTTTGCCTTTCGGCATCTTCAGGCATTCAAGTGCACGGATGAACTTGAACTGACGCTCAGTAAATGAAAGTTTCGTGTTTATATAAGAAATAAATGCATCACTGAGTCCAAAGCCATTGCTGGCGAAAAGGATAAGCTCATGGGAATGCCAACAGATTTGAGTAGTAAGTAGTTTTAAGAATTATATTATTTGTTTGTCGGCAAAGGTTTTATGATTATATGATTTTATGATTATATAGGATATAGAAGTGGAGATGCCGGAAAGTTTAATATTTCATTAAAAATCGGACGAATTTGCAGCTGTGCTCTATTTATTTTCAAAATTTCTTGGAAAAAGAGATAATGACTGTCCGTATTTGGGTGTAACATTTTTATCCCTTGTTCCTGATTGAACACGTACAATGTACATTACATTGTTTGAACGATTCAAATTTAATATTGAAATTCCACCAAGCACCTTCAGTCGAAATCTTAAATTATATTAATATGTTTTGTATGAACTTTAACTATAGTGAATAAGTAAAAATTAACCTTTGGTCGATAATAACTGATCCAGTATCAAAAATTGCAAGTCCAATATCAAAAAATAAAATTTAATATTTATTTGAAATTTTCTGTTTTTTATCTTGTAGGTCATGCATGCCATTATTTGAATAACTGTTAATCCAACAATAAGTAATTTTTCTACTCTTGGTACTTTTCCGCACGTGTCAGCAGAGATTTTTTACTTCTAGGAAATAATTACTGGAAAATAACCTTTCTTTTTGTCACATTTAATTTTTATATATTATATAAAACATAATTTTCGTTTGAATTCTCAGTATTTGAATTTCCTTTTTTTTTCAAGTTTTCTTATTATATAATTGACATTATTTCCGGAGTTTTAGGATATGGCAGTGTACTGTAAGAATTCACAAAAAATCATAAAAAAATATTTGTATTGATGATGTATGGTAGGAAAAACTTTATCGCAAAACAGCGTTGTTAGCATATTCTCGCCGCTTAACCATATGAAAAATGCTTTCTACAAATTGTATTTAAGTAACATCCATACAATAATTGAGGTCTTAAAAATGATCTTTTTGTAACTTCATAAAACAAGATTATCAACTCTCTAATGTGTGATTCACTATCAGCTATTTCACATAACTATTTACTGTTATGATTATATGAGAAGATGTCAATAAAATAAAGTTCTGATATATTCATGTAAACTTTTAATACCAGCTCAATTCTTATTCAAATGAATTAAATATATAACATGATTTAAACTAAGCAAACAGCATCTATAATAAATAGTACAGTAAATGATTCAATTTCAGCCTGTGTTAATGGAATAGATACAGTATACATAAGTTTGTATATAAAAACATTTAAAGCAATAAAACATTGATTTTGAAGAAATATTATTTCCTAGTCAACGTCATAAGCGGAAAAATAATATTAGCTTTCCCCATAAAATATTGAACGGGTATAGACAAGAAAAAACATCGGTTCGAAAAATCTCTTCCCCGATTCCAATTTATTACCAGACGTACGGGAACGTTTTTCCCCAGAAGGGGACTACCTTATGAATGTAATATCTTTGATTTATTTAAATATGGAACTGTCTATTCAGTTATGGAAGTGATGGGCCATTTTAAATATTTTTGTAATCTTAAAATTATTATACTTAACTAATACTAGTTGAGCAAAATAAGCATTGAGATTTAAACAGCCTACATCAAATTTAAAAGGAAAATATACACGTAATAAAAATAATAAAACATTTTTAGTTCTTTTTCTACATAAAATTTATTGGATCAGGACCGGTTTCGCTCATGGCGAGCATTGTCAACTGATAAGAAATACAATGAAACAGTGATATTTATACAAAAGTTAAGTAAGAAAAACAAGGTATGACAAACAATTGGTATTACAACTAAGCAAATGAATTGAAGTTCTTGACTTCAATTTTTTGACTTTATTATTTTCCGTTTCACCAAGTATTGACAGTAAACACCTTAAAAGTGATAAATATACACGTGTTACAGTATTTTTGTACGTAAGATTATTAAATATTAATTAGAAGCTTTCAATCACGTTTTATGATAAAAAATGATATATAAATATTTACCTGCTTCACACTCAAATTCAATTTAAACAAAGCATTTGAGGGGTTTGTCGTATGATCACATAATTTATTGATTTGTTACAATCATGTATAAGATTTGTTTTGCTACTATGCCGAGCCATCACTGAAACATAAAAATCCAATTTATTATTTACATTTAGAATTATTTTCATTTTTGTTTTGTACACTTCCATAAAATTCTTGGTCGAACACGACCCGGGTTTCACCTCTCGGCATCTTCCGGTGCTAATCAGTACGTGAATGCACTCGAACTGACAGGCAGCGAAATGTTTGTATTGTCTATATACAAACACACTAGTACATTCGCTCTATACGTATTGTTAACCTAATTGATAGCGAGAATTTATGATATGAATTATTGTAGTGAATTAAGTGGGTAGATTATAATATTGGGCATAATGAATTGCCAGACAATAAAATGTAAACGTGAAAAATAAATATACTACTAAAATAAAACAAAATATAATATTTTTTTGGTGAGTTTATAAAACGACATATTATTAGAATTAATTGATATTAATTATTTAAAGGGGTATAACAATGTTATACCATTATAACATACACACTTTCCGCTGCCTGTCAGTTCGAGTGCGTTCGCGCACTGATTAGCACCGGAAGATGCCGAGGGGCGAAACCCGGGTCGTGTTCGACCAAGAATTTTATGGAAGTGTACAAAATCAAAATGAAAATAATTCTAAATTATTATTAAATTTCCATCAAGCACCTTCAGTCAAAATTTTAAATTATTATTTACATTTTAAACAGAGTTCATATCAAATAGAAAACATAGATGAATACGTGTTATTGAAGAATGGAAAGTCTTGTACGACGGTCTTGTCACCCGATATGGCCTAGTTGGTAAGAGCTTGGTTGAATCAACCTGGCGGGTCTGGGCAAGTACCGGTAAAGGTCAAACTCAAATATTCATTTTTTCAATTTGAATTTGATATCTATGAGATGTTTTTTTTTGTTTGCGTAATCTTTAAAATTCTTACCGATCAACATGTGTACTAGCAATCTAGTCCAAACCGGTTTGGGCTAATATATCAGTAAAGCCAGGCCGCCTTAATACGTGGGTTTCTGTGATGTCTCTTCTCTTTGAGTTAATAATAAGACGTTTTTGAAAAATTTCTAAGAGTATTTCTTGTATAATCTTCCAATTAAAAAGTAAGTGGTGGCTTAACATTAGCCATTATGCCAAATAATGTTTTTTTAATATAAACAAAATATATTTTGTCACACAATAAATGCAACTTATAGGCTTACTAACTCTAAATGTATTTTTTGCGGAGGTCAATAATTTCTTTATGTATCACAAATTTCATTTTCTTCTTATCGCTATGTAAATAACTACTATATTTTCAATTTGTTTATTTATTCACGGGAAAGCTTGATACACCAAGTGTAAACAGCTGTTATATTTAAATGGAGAAACTTTATGTGCAATTTTCTTCTAGAAGTCTGAATTAAATGACGGTTTCTGTTGCTGTTTTTCTATAATAATGCTGTCGTTCACCTTACACAAGCCAGCCAACCATCAGCAGAACTTTGAACATTTGTTCGTTTACATTTGCGCTGAGTAACCGGAAACTAAAAAAATCTGGAAATAATAAGGCTCTTGGGAGTAATTTAAGGGAATTTTGATACCGAAGCATCGTTATTCGTTATTGAGAGAGCTTTTAGCGTTCGTTAAAACTTGAAATGCATCTTCTATTTCGAATTTATTATATTACATTACTATTTTTAAATTTCTATACGACAAGTACTATACATACGATTATGTTTTTATTCACATACTATTAATAAATAGTATTTTATAAAATTTCCGTTAAGCCGTCAATCAAATGCTTATCATTGTCAAGTACAACGTTACCATATCACCTAATTAGAATATTTTGTTTACACTAGTAGTTTGGAAAAAATACTCAAACCATAGACATTGATTTATTCATTTGCGTATTTTTTAATTAAGAAAAAATAAAAGAATTTACTTATAATTGAAGCATGGTTTTAAGGCATATAAATATAATCACTTAACGATATTTCTGATGAGATATTTCATCATCTGAATGTAGATTTGTATTTTAATTGAAATCTCAAATAATTGTTAGTAATCGATAAATATAGCTATGGTTATTAATCCGTGTTCCTGTAAACCACGTTGGTAACCGTTGATTTAACTTAGTTGTTTTATTATTACCATTGAGTGAAATGGGTTTATGGGAAATCTCTTACATTTAGTTTTTAATTTCAAAGACAAATTCAAGGAGTGTTTATTGAACATCTTTGAATATTGATCATTCATACAAACATAATTCGCTGCCAAATGGTTCGAGTTTACAGAGTGGGCAAGTGTAGAAACAAACACTTGGTTAGGTCTAAGCTCAAGCAAGCTAGCCTTTTGATAATCCAAATTAGTCGCACAAAACTGTTTGAAGGATTAAAAGGAAGAGCGGCTAGCTGAGATGAGGGTTTGAAATGAAAATTGGGACTGCGAAATGGTATATCCTTTAATTGGTTACAATTTTAAACTTGAGACTCGCATTTTCGAATCGGGTGGGTTTTATTTTATAAATTAAAACTCTCGGTTTATTTATTTAATGTATGGCACATTAATCTTGCAGATACCGCAAATTGAAAAATTATTTACCCAGTTCTGAAAAAAAAAATATCGTTAAATAATGTGGTGTTAATATTGTAGACACTAAAAATAAAAGTATGGTCGACATCTGTAACATGGTGATTAAGAATCTTTTCGTTATAAGGTGCAGATTTGAAATATAGCTGTAATTAAACAACACATAATTATTAAACAGCCTCCACTGTTGTATTATAACTATTATAATCAGTTGATCAAACTTGACCTGCTGTAGTATTCGAATTACATTCTCGTTTATATGATACTATTTGCTTTTTTTTTGTTACAGATATAAGGTATGCAGTTAACTATTTATCTCTTATTCTCGCGTGGTGTGAGTATTAATATTTCTCTTTTACTATCAATTGACTTCATAAACTATGAATACTTTTTATGTTTATAATTGTGATGTTATGTATCAGTTTTGGATTAAAGAAAAACAAATTAATAGCTTATTTCTCTTTTTACGCCTCTTTTGCAGAATTCGATAAAATGTGTAAAAGTAAGAGGAAATAAAACACCCGTACTGTTGCATATCAATAGATGAACTGACTGAAAAATCAATATGTTTTTGCTAAATTAAATAACAGACTCAGAAATATGATAGCCTCATTAATAATAATTTTCTTTCACGACGAGCATTATCAAATAATCATCAGTTGACAACGCTCCTCATAAGCTAAATTAATCCTAATTATATTAAATAAATAAAAGTGGAACTAGTATAAATAATTGTTTATGTTTTAAATGAAATGGCTTTCCACTAAGTATTAACAGTAACAACAATTTAAAAGTAACATTCGCTTAGTAAAAGATTGAAAGAATACTTTTTTTGTTATTTGTTATAATATAAAACAGTCGGTCGATAAAAAGATTTCTTTTTAATTCGATTGATTTTGTAATTCAAAAAACCAAAGATCATTCAGCATACATAAATGTATCATAAATGAGTGCCTTGATAACCTGATAAATTGATTAATAACCGACCTGATAAACATTTTTTACATACTCAACAAAACTTTTTAAAATTAAAAGAAATTCATGCTGCATAATAAATATTTTAAAAGTAAACAAGCGAAATATTCACAATTCCTTAAAAAAATACGTACCGATAAATAATATACTCATAAGACGCTAACAATAACTTTCTGATAAAGTGCAAATAAAGAAAATATTCAGCCCAAATTCGATATTTTTCGCATACCGTTTTCTTATAATATTCGTTGGTAGCAGTAAAATTTTGAGATCCCTCCTATTTGGGCAAAGAGTTTGGAGGCCACTTTTCTCTTTGTCTTTTATCACACTCCTCTAGGTTGCTTTCTTTTGTGAATTTCCCAGTAAGAGTGTGGCACAATCAAGGGAATATTATATTCAGCCTTTATGTTCAGAATATTCTCGGAAAATTAATAATACTTCAGTATCCAGACTATTTTTTGTAGTTTTTAATTATTCCTTTTTGTAATTACTATTTCAGCAAATTATGTGACTCAGAGGTTTATTGAAACTATTCAAAACAATCGTTCAAATTTAATGCCTTTTTGTTACTTATTATTGAAAAATATCTGCTTTTATTTATGGCAAATCATTCAAATTACTTAGAGAACTTGTATATTTGTAGATATTGTTTCTATGTGCTTTGTTATTTAATACGATTTCAAATCTAACTCTTTACATATTTTAAAACGTATTAAACATATAATAATGATACAACTTTTCATTACACCAACTACAAACAAACACTATTTAATAGATTTTTAAACTTATAAAGAGTAAATTACTAACGCGTTTAACAGAATTTTATATGCTGGTTTGAATGTCGTAAACTGACAATTATAATTTTCGGTGAAAAAATAAATCTATCTGTAAGTCCATTTAATTCAACGGGAGTCTTATTTTGCAATATCAAAAATCACAAATTTATAGGCGTTAAGAATTATAAATAATATTGTTTATTTAAAATGCACACATCTTAATAATGTTTTATAAAAATTAACAAATAAAACAAAACGAAAATATCTTTAACCTAAATCTAACAATGTGAAACCTATTATAAGATTTCCTTGAAAATCTATATTTCAGGTCGTCATCCCACATTCTTTATTCGCCTGTCGCAATCCTTCAATCACCTCTATTTTTAGAGAACTTTCAGACCTCACTCTTGAGCAAGTTTCATACAATTGAACAAGAGTAAACACCGATTGTGGGAGAAGAAGGCCTACTCTATCAAAGTTTGACCCTGTGACTTATTTATTGTCGTCCCATAAGCTAACTTAACCGGGAACTGCCGTCTACAAAGATTGAAGGGAACAGTTACCATCCGACGACGAATTTTTTTATATTCGTTTATATTTTTGAATTTTGTTCACAAAGAAATAATACATTCGTTCGAAAAAAAAACCAGGATTCGAACCCGTGACTTTTATATTAATTTATATGAATTTTGTTCACAATGAAACAATATAACATATTCTTTAAACAAATTATTAACATTGCATTATGTAATAATATTTAATATGAATTATATTCACCGAAAAAGTAGCATATGCTTTCAAAAATAAAAAAGAACGATTGCTGGGACTGGGACTTGAACCTGCACCTTTTATATTATTTTCCATTAATTCTGTTCACAAAAGAATAATATAATATATTTATTAAAAAAATGCCGGAAGCGAGAAGCAAGCCTAGCTGGTTTCAAATAATATATAGCACTATTATCGGCACAGTGATATTAAAATCATGCATTTTCGTTAAAAGAATGAACACCATAAATATTGACAAAGTTCAGAAAATTTTCCAGCAAAATTCTATTATGAAAAGTAAACCCTGTAACTTCGACAAAGGTTTAACAAAACGTTCAGCTGATGAATGGCAATAATTTATTATGTTCCCGGAATAATAGAACCTTTATAAAGCTTTGAGCTTTTAATTGAAAAGGCTTCATTGATTGTTGGCAAAGCTCTGATAGAGTAAATTGCTGCAATCGAGAAATGCATTTTATTTTTAACTAGAAAGATTCCTACTTTCAAAATAATGAAAGTAAACTTTCAAAAACCTTTTAATACATAAGTAGGTAAGTATGAATTATTATTATATCCATTAACCTTTTTCTGTAGCTAAGTTGTATTTTCTGTTCTAGTATAATATTACATTATTTTACATGCCGACTTATGTATCATTGAAAAAAAAACTTCATCATGGCGATAAGATGGTTTCAAAGTCGAATCTTAGCATGGTCTTTGTTGAATTTAGTATTCGAAATCAAATGTATGATTGCTTTTTCTTCTGAAATTGACCTTGAATTATTTTATTAAAAGGAAATGAATAGTTGCGTCTTGTGCAAGTTATAAGATTAAAAATACTAAAGATATTAAATCTGCAGTTTCCGTATTACAGTCGAAAGTGATTTGGGAATCAATGGAATAATTGTTTTATGCAAATAAGTGTGATTGATAAAAACAACTTATTTCATTTTCTATATTTTTTTATGAATTGATTTTACTATTCACTATTTTTGTATCCGTATGTGTGTTTTTAAAAAAATATTGTTTATGTTTATCGTGAATATATTTATAATTATTCAAAGGAACAGATTAAAGGTCTTCATATATTTTTTTATAATTTTGATTATAATTAAAACTGTCCATCATTGTTAAATGTGAAATATTACAATTTAAATCTCACTCTTTGTCTCAATATTCTCCTTACAATTTGACACGTGTAATGAAAAATATATCTAAAGAGAATTTTGTGGATATTTTTAGTAGGTAACTTAATTTCATTTAATTGTAATTTTCATTTAATTATAATTTTCTTTTTTTATTTTTTATGTGCCATCTCATTAGTCCAACATAATATTACTAAAATTACTTAGTTTTAATTGTTTTTTCATCACTCGAAAATGTCCGCGAAGAGTGAATCTGACACTGACTATTTTTTAAATTAGGGCATACATATGTTTACCAATAGATTATTGTTTTTTAAATGACTGAAGATTGTCCAACTCAATTTATCTAAGTTCAATTTAAAACATATAATAAAGAATATTATCATCAAATATTTATCCTGCCTTAACAATTGTATGTATCTTTTTTCTTATCCATTTCAAGAATATATAAAATACACACTTATTTCGGTGCTTGATTTTGACACGTTCTTCAAAAAATAAATTGACGAAACATTATCCAATGTTCTTCTTTGTAAAATATAAAAACTTCCTTCTACATTTCATTTCCCTGATGTATCGGAAATTCCCCGACTGTCACTTGGAAAAAGAGAAGGTCTAAAGGGAATCCCCTAAAGACATGACCATATACGCACGGAGAATAAACATATTATTTATTATTATGTAGTGAGGAGAGCGCTTATCATAATGAATGAAAATAATTGAATTGATGTATCTACCGTTTTGTGAATTTTAAAGTACAATTATTTTACGGCTGAGATTTATTAAGTAAAAAAAAATAACCATTTGTTGACGTACTGTTTGATGTTAAAATTGACTTTTAATAAACAAAAGTTTTGATTTCATAAGTAAATTTATTGAACTTAACATCTCAACAGCGTTCAATATTACATTCATTCATTAAAATCATCATAGGTGTTTCGCTTTTATATATTATTTGTATACATTTTTTTATATCATACGTTAAAAAGTAGAATCTTTTTTTGCTATTTGAAAACTATGGAAGCTATAGTAAATAATATTGAGCGAATCGAATTTGGTTAATTTTTTCATCGACTTGAAATGAATTTTTTTTATAAGTTATCCGTTCTGGAAATAATAAATGAATTAAAATATAAAAATCTTTCAATCCTGAGTATGATATATTGCCGCCTTCATAGTTGAGTGGTCAACGTCGTTGAATTCTGTCACGGAAGTCACGGGTTTTAATCTCAATACGGACAGTTTTATAAATTGATTTTTCAATCGATTAGTGAATTTCTCTCCAAAGGCATGGATGCTTGTGATGTATTGAATTCCCTCCTTCTACCCACACTATTCTAAACATGGAGCATAGTGAAAACGTCTAGCTAGCAACTAGTCCAATGCTACCTATATTCTTCTATTCCTGAGTAAACTCTATTAGGACTACATATGCTCCACACTGGGAGCTTACATTGTATACAAAATAATAATAGTAATAACACGTTAAACTTGATTTTGGAAAAAAACGTATTTTTGATTGTTCACTTTTTAAATAAATTTATCTATATAGTTTCAGGACAGCAATAAACATCACAAAAAAGTTTTGGCTTACAAACATTGTTGAGTTAAAAGATCTTTGTAGTTATGTCATAATAGCTTTGCAAGTTAGATTTCGATCTTAAATACATGTTTACATGTATGAAAATCTTGGGACCTACAGTTTTAAGCGATTAACATTAAATGCTATTTATTTAACGCTTGTATGCTACAAGTGCTGTTTTACGATAGCGAATCATGACACCTGACATAGATTAAAAAATATGTATATTATGATTTGAGAAAAAATATTGGGAGTGAGGTTTTGTGAGAAATTTGGAGATGAGGAGGTTGCAGACGGAGAGGGAACGTTCAAGACAGCGCCCTGTTACGTCAGTGGTCATGGAGGGAAATTGGAACTGGCTTGGTTACGTGCAATGGGTGCCTTTGATTTTTCTCTTCTTTCAAGCAGTGAGATCTCAGCGTCCAGGACAAACTATTTTAATATCCATAGCTAAGTTATCGGCGTGAGACATGGAATCATGGAGAGGTGGCGTCTTGGGCATATGTGAACATAAGCAGCAAATATGATCAAATAAAATATTCGTTCTTATTACAACATTTAAGAAACGAAACGTTTAGCATTTCAATTACAAAGATGTTTATAATAATATTCAAAAAATAATAGGTTTTATAAAAAATTCGGTAAAATTAACCTTAATAATACTCTCTTTCTAATTATCATTTCAAATAAATTGTTCTAAACTAGTAAACGCATAGTAATTAAATTGGTAAATTATGTTGACATTGAAAAATAATAACTGGACAAAAAATGCTTACAAGCAGTTAGTGGCATAATAAGCACCAAAACATAATTTATAATGTTTTTTTACTAACACCAAAACATAATTTAATGAAACAAGTGATTAATAATAGAAAAATATTATGGGGCCATCCGTCTTCACAATGCTCGCAATTAAAAGTAACGAAGTTGATTAAAAACACTAATGGGGAGTTGGTGAATGAAAAATGTACATTTTCATACAAATGCTGTTTTATTAAATCCATAAACACGCCAACAGTAGTTAATTAAACGAAATCTTTGCATCAGCCAGAGTAACGATGATATTCAAAAAAGTGACCTTTGTGCTGTTTATTGTAATTTCTATAACTGTTAAAATATTTCGTGTTGATGAAAACTTATCTAAATAATATTTATTCTTTTGAGACCGAGTCTAATATTTATTCTTTTGTGGTCGAGTAGATATAAGATTGGTTCATTTTTTAGGAATAAGTTTTTTTTTGTTGATAAAATATGGGTTTCTTTTACAATTTTTATTTTTTGTTAAATTTACGCACATTATTTATTGTCTTAAATAAGATAAAATAAAATGTTCTAAAATATTTATTATAGAAAATAAATACACGTAGAATTTAAAATGAGTGAATAAAAGTTATGTTTGAATATTATTTCATGAAATATAACCGCCCCTGCATAAACAAGGGGTGCATTGATCCAATGCCACATTGACCAGCTGCCATTGGCGTCACTACATCGCTCAATTAGAGAATTTAAAGGAAATTATACAAAATATAACTATCCCTAAACATATGTACTTCTTAATTGGACAATTCTAAGAAATATCCAATTGGGGTGCATAACAGAACGCGATTGAAACACGGCTTAAAGCGGATCAAAATATTAAGCAAACTGATCGCGGCGTGTGTTTTGTCACGTGAACACCCTATAGCGGTGGAGACCATTTGATATTTTCGTGCCACGCCGAGTCGCCTTTTATTCGTTTTGATTTCGTCCACGTACGACGTACAGTAAGCATGTATGCGAATTGATGCGTATGACACTTTTCCGATTTGATTATAATACCATATGAGCTAAAAATTTTCGAGATCTGGATCTTTTTAAGTAACGAGAGGTATTCATTTTTATTTGTTTCAATCAAAATTGTATAAATAAAGTTATTAATTTCATATTAAAAATATTACGCATAACTTTTAATAAGGGCTTATACAAAAACCGACTTTTAATACAATACATCGATAGTTCTTTTGAAGAGGACAAAACATAATGTAATATAAAATGATTCGGTATAGGTATTGAAAATTAGTATTGATGAAATTATTAAATGTACAATGTAAATTTCAAGAATTTATACTATGTTAGATATGTAATATAACTAATATAATTAATATACGAATATCAACATACAGACAAAATATTTGCAAGGTAACGTTATATAAGCAAGCTCAAATGATAAATCCAGGGCTGTGGAGTCTTGTAAAAAAAAGACGACTCCGGCTCCAAATATTTTTTTTAATCATTTTATTTTAACTTATACATATGTGTTCCATTAGATCACCTTTAGTCAGCCAAGCATGCAATGTCAACACTATGGACTATTGTGGTTTGAATATAAATCATATTTTTTTAAAAAATATGCAAGTCTAAGTCGCTTGTTTTTTACGACACCACAACCCTGGATAAAACACTTTTTTGAAAATAATAAGCGATTCGCTTGAAATCTATAAAAGACTTTAACTCCATCACATTCTTGTCAATTTTTAGGTGTAGCAAAATCTGCTTGTATTATTCATTACACATATTATGAAATTTAGCAACAAATTTGTGCAAGTAAGATTTGTTGTTGGAATTTGATATCAATAACGAGATTATTTAAAATGAGTTTTTTTGAATATTATAAGCAAGTCAAAATTTATTATTATAGAAAAAAACTGTTTTTATTTAACAATCAAACATTTTACGTAAAAGGTGAATAGCTGTAATTATTTTTAGTTTTTTAATCCATTTTCGCTTTCAATGTAAAGCATAATATGGTCTCTTATGTAGGTATTTCAATAAAAGTTTTTCTACGAAAACTGATTGTGACTAAGTTGCTCAAGCTTCTTTTCCGAAAAGAGAAGGGCTAGGAAGGGTCTACTGCTTAACTTTCTTGACCTGTCAATTTTTAATGTACACAAATCTGCTTGTATAATATATATACATTAATTATATTATGAAATTTAAAGAAAACTCTGTTAAAGCAGTGTAGTTGTTGGAATTCGATTCCAATAATGAGATTATTTTAAATGGCTTTTTTTAGATATTAAAGCAGAACTTTCGTAAATTATGGGGCAGTATAATTCATATTGCGCCATAATGTGCGAAAGAACGGATAAACTGCGCCAAAAAACTCATTTCCATATATAGTACTTAAGCCCTTTTCATTGAGCCTATTCTCAGATAAGCTGACTGTTATCCGACACCATTATTCCGTTAAAATACTTTTACTGCAGTTAAACCGGATAAAAATTTATATCTACCTTTGAAGAGTCAGAATAATGGAAACGAAGGGAGTAACACATTTTTCTTTATATTATATTTGTAGCTTTTATATACATTTTCATTTGTATTAAAGCATGTCAATTTATTGTACAATAAATATTTTTTCGTTCAAGAACCTTTTTTGCACGAAAAGGAAGGTAACTTTAATTTTTTTATTCCATTTCCGTTTTCAATGAGGAGCATATGGTATCGTAATGAAGGTATTTCTATTATAGTTTTTCTAGAACTGCTTGTTATTAAGTTGTTCTAGTTGCTAGGGCGTGTAATGGTTAACCAATCACTCTGGCTACGCTTCCTTATTTTATAAAAAGAAGAGCGAGAAGGAATTTTTTAGACATCATAGACAATCATGACTCCGAGCAGAAATTGATTAAATGATTACTGGAGAACAATGTTTAATTGAACTTTTTAGCTGCCGTAGAAAAAAGTACGTAATTATGTTGTACGCCGGCTATAATTTGCGTTTATTTATTTAATTAGATATTGACGACTCGTAACTCGTAACTGGCGTGTTGAGCATTAAAAAAGTTACAAGATATTTCGTCTGTGGCAGCCATCGAGATAAGGAAAAGCTTCGGTTTTTGTTTAAAAGAAATATAAAGATTTTTGTACATTTGACGACCAGCAACGCTAAATTAGAAGTTGTAGTAAGCAAAAAGCGTTATATTTTTTTTTTTATAAGTTTTATGATTTCAGTTGTAGCACTTACTTTCAGACTATTATTAAAAACATTATTATGTTCGGACTTTGGGTTATCTCAGAAAAAAATATACAACTATAATGATATAAAGAATTGGTTTACAATTGTTTTTGTTGATCGAAAAGAATTTTATAAAAATATCTCTAATAAATGTTTAAGCTCGTCGCGACCAATCTTTAATAATTTAAAAAAAAATCTCGCTTCAGTTGTTATGGATTTAATTCAAAGAAGGTATTCTATTTTTTATATTGAATAGGAAGAATGGCTTATTATTTTTATAAAATATGTTTATCTCAAAAGGGTACTTATTTTACCAAATCAAAAACAAAAAAAACACGTTTCATATACACTGACATAGCTATAGACGGTTTTAAAAGTTATTCGTCGGTATTTTTTGGTTGGTAACACTTTTAAAAATCTGAACGCGCTTCCGCATACCTTACAGTTTAAATTCAGCTTGAAGTTTTTTTGCCGTCATGGCAGATATTTTTTTGAAAAAGAAAGATATCGTACATCGTTGACGTACTTTGTTTCCTGAGTCTGACTCTTTGTCACTGAAAAAGAACATTACCAAACAATAAAGTGCGGTTTTAAACGAATGCGGGTCGAAAAGAGTGTTGATATAAATATCGCATATGATAGTACCGTACCATTCAACATTATAGCAGTGATGTACGGTGTTTGAGTTTTTTTTCTGAATCTTATATTAAATAACATACTTCATAATATAATAATTTAAAAATAAATTATTGAAATAATTACTTTTAAGATGTTAATTGACAAACATTTGTGAAAAAGCATTATGTTCAAAAATAAAATACTTATTTGTATTAATTCCACTTTAATTTTATGAGAATTATCAACTGATAGTAGAATACAAAATTACAGTGCTATTTATACAGAACAAGATACAATTATGAGGATGTAGCAAACAATTGGTAATAAAAGAAGTTAAAGTAAAGATGAAACATGAATAAGAACCATGAAATTGGCCATAATTAAAATGTTTCTTAGACATTTTTATGTTAAAATTTGTGTTATTTTTTTAACCTAATAATAATGATTAAAGAATTAATATGCATTAACTAGGTAAAATTTTAGTGTAATAATGTTAAAATTGGTCAATCAACAAATATAATAAACTTATAACGATGGTGAGAAACCAAACCACCGCAAACTATATCTACGCTATTTTCACGTAATTAAAATAATTCTATTCAAAATCAATCACCATTTTTTATTACATTAATGAAAAAATAAGTGTATTATAATAACATGTATTCTTTGTAATTTAATAATCGTAATCCATTACATATTTTTTTTATTAACTTAGATCTTCAAATATAATCATGATCTTTTTATATTTTATTTTCGGTCGAAAACTTTTAATTTTTCTGAAAATAACTTTATTATTTTCGAAAATTTACAAATATATTTTTTTTATATACTTAAGGTTTTACAGAAGCTGTTTTTTCCTTATGATACATTGGAAAATGCTTCGACAAATAATGACACATTGTAGTATCAAATTTTCTGAGACTATGAGTAATACCATGTTAGGAGAAAATTAGAAATAGATCCATCAAATATTGGTGTACGCTTTTCTATATATTTTTTCCGTAAACTTGAATAATATCATTTTATCGGGCAAGTCTATTTTTGATATTTTTGGGACGTGAAAGTTTTATTGGAAAAAATACTGAAGCTCAATATTGCTTGATTTTTATATCATACGATTTTTATTATCAAATTCGACCCATGCTTTTTTCAAATGAAGCAACTTGATTAAATGATTTATGAAGTAATGTTTATTAGTTGAGCTTGTATTGCTTTAACCAAACCAGAAAATAAAAATGGTCGCGGGACCAATAATTAAATTTAAGATTACAGAATAAGACGTACTTCCATGCTAACCCATATCATCATAGTTGAATGACATGACCGAAATCATTCTTAAGAATGATTTTTGTAGACAAAGAAACACCGTGCAGTAGTAAATTGACAATGGTGTAATGGCTGCTATATGACTAGGATTTTATAATAATAAGTATTGTTCTGTCTTTATGAAGATTGTTTCTACAATTTCTTAGCTTTTTCATTTACCTTACCTTTTGAGTAGTTTTCAAATTTGTAGAATTTTACTTATTGTGATTGTTAACTTTGTTACATCCCGCAATCAAAAATTTTGATAATGTTTTTTCATCAATGTTAATTATTTTTATTATGTCGTAGACAATCATCTTATAATCAGTATTGAACAAAAGGTTTGTAATGAAAACTTGTTGCCAGACAGTAGTTAAAATTCATTTAAAAAAAGCAAAATATGTTTACAATAGTGCGTTACAAAAAAGCTTTATTACGAGAAAATCACTTCATCTATTCTTCGTTTTCACAATAAAATTGAGTATAATGAAGACGTCGCAGTTTTTAAAATATATCACAAGACTGAAATCCAAAATTCAACACAAGTGCACTATCCGATGCCCCAAATTTTGATATTGAGACCCCATATGTGTACATTATTAAACCACCAAGAAAACTGCTTCAAATATGTTGCGCACGAACATTTAATGGCGAATTTATTAAAAATGCTTAAAAAGGCAGTTAGGTATCAAAACTTTTCAATTATTAATGTATCTTATCTTAATATATATATCTATCGCAACTATCTAATTGGATGAATAAAAATTTGGGTCAAAATGTTTTGGTTACAGATCTGATCTTTGGTTAATTCCTTGAGTTAATATAACTTTTTAGTATTAATGTGTAATGAAAAATAACGAAAAATATGTTCGTAATAAAAACCTCTCGCTTTTATATCAATCGACATTGAAGATTCACGGCTGCAAAAAAATACGAATCTGAAGTATTTTTTCGTTTTATCCTCTAATTAGTTGCGCTTCACTGTCGATAGAGGCTGTTGGATAATTAAAAAGCTTGTCGCAAAGGATATAATTTGCTGCGAGAGACATGTGCTATCTCTGTTGAAAGGTCTGTTGTAGAAAACGTAAATTATAAAGCCTTTATCTTAACGTTCAGCGGTAGAACAAAACGAATACATTCATTATTCAATAATATGTATAACCAACCAATTAGTATGAATGATTTAATATAAGCGTAAATGTGGGCTGATGAACTTTGTGTTTGATTATCTTTTAAAAAAAATGTAAACTTTTTTTTGCTATGCTACTAGATTTTCGTTGACAAGTGGTCATATCACATAAAATGGTAAAAAAATATTTTTTATACTGCAAATAATTACGTGATTCCTGCTTAGCATTTTATCCCACCTTCCAATCGATTAATATATTTGTATCCAATAAAATCCTCATTTCAATGTTTCATTATCTTATCATTCATATAATCTTCTTGAAGAATAAGGCGCAGATAAGAATTTATGTTACATCTAAAAAGTAATTTCTCAGTATTCAATAAATATAAGGTGAGTATCTAACAACAAGTTCTCGGAATATTGTGTGTATCAAGATTTTTCTTAACGAAAAGACAAGGATTGATCGAGAATTAATTAAATTTGAATACATATTTGATTGATAACATCTCACTGTTAAACTTGTTTTTATTTTTCGTTTAATGTTTATTTTATATCGCATAATTTACTTTTAAAGCAAGTAACATTTCACGGTGCAATAAATATTTGCTATTTTTTTTTCGAATGAAGTTTTCTTGAATCTCGAATATTAAAATAATTTGATGATTGTCTTATAGATAGTAAAATTAATAAGTTTTGGATAAAGTTAACTAAAGTATCGTTAATTTTTTTATTTAACGCATAACTAACTTTTTTATGATAATTTAAGCTAAATTGTGATAAAACAATTTTATCTTAGTTTTTGAAACAAACGGTTAAAAAAATTGAAGCGGAATCGTGATCCATACTAATCGCTGACAATGTAGGATTAACAGCCATCATAGTGAAGTTTAACTTTACGACGGTGTCGTAATTTTATAACGACATATTATATTTATTCAATTTCATAAAGTCTTCTCAACTCGGCGCATATAATCAAATTGTTAAGCTTTTAATCACCTGCTGTCTCTCAAGAGCTCTCTCACTTAGTCTGACAAAGTTTTAAACATTGATTTTAACTTATTCAGTTTATAGCACTTATTATTATTATTTTTGATAGGCGCTGAAATCTTGCTTTCAAATAAAGCACTCTACATTTTACAAAGCAATGCACAAATTTTATTAAAACAATTTCTCCAGCCATTATTTCTTTATGTTTCATAATTACTGGAATTTCTTAGAGCTTTATAATTAACGATATTAGAATATTATTTTTTAATACAAAATAAAACTTTGTCTTTTTCATCAAATTGCTGTAACAAAATCTTAATTTAACACATTTATTAGGAAACGATTTTTTATAATGACACATTTAAATACAAAAATCCTGTTCATTATTTAAAACACATAGAGCATCTCGTCAATTACTGCTTAGCGTGAACTGTTTGTTTGTCAAAGGATAAGCCTCTCGATCCGGAGAGCACTCGGAAACAAAGTTTTTTTTTAAAAAGTACTAATAGTTACTAGCTGTAAGCCCGTTGCCCAGCAACGTGAGATTTTTGTTGCATAGTATTAATTTTAATTTTATTTTATGTTATTTTATTTTATGGTATTTTATTTTATTTTATTTTATTTCATTAAATTTTTATTTATTTTATTTTATTTTTATAGTTAGCAGAAATTTCGTAAATTATTTAATTTTTGGAATAATGTTTATGTTTGCTAACAACCATTTTTCGTAGTAGCCGAAATATCGTAAATTATTAAATTTTTGGAATAAAGTTTAAGTTTGCTAACAACCATTTGTCGTAGTAGCCGAAATATCGTAAATTATTGAATTTTTGGAATAAAGTTCAAGTTTGCTAACAACCATTTTTCGTAGAAGCAGAAATTTCGTAAATTATTTAATATTTGGAATAATGTTCAAGTTTGCTAACAACCATTTTTCGTAGTAGCAGAAATTTCGTAAATTATTGAATTTTTGGAATAATGTTCAAGTTTGCTAACAACCATTTTTCGTAGGAGCAGAAATTTCGTAAATTATTTAATGTTTGGAATAATGTTCAAGTTTGCTAACAACCATTTTTCGTAGAAGCAGAAATTTCGTAAATTATTTAATATTTGAAATAATGTTTGAGTTTGCTAACAACCATTTTTCGTAGTAGCAGAAATTTCGTAAATTATTTAATATTTGGAATAATGTTTTAAGTTTGCTAACAACCATTTTTCGTAATAGCAGAAATTTCGTAAATTATTATATTTTGGAATAACTTTTAAGTTTGCTAACAACCATTTTTCGTAGTAGCCGAAATTTCGTAAATTATTTAATTTTTGGAATAATGTTCAAGTTTGCTAACAACCATTTTTCGTAGGAGCCAAAATTTCGTAAATTATTTAATATTTGGAATAATGTTCAAGTTTGCTATCAATCATTTTTCGTAGTAGCAGAAATTTCGTAAATTATTTAATATTTGAAATAATGTTTGAGTTTGCTAACAACCATTTTTCGTAGTAGCAGAAATTTCGTAAATTATTTAATATTTGGAATAATGTTCAAGTTTGCTAACAACCATTTTTCGTAGTAGCCGAAATTTCGTAAATTATTTAATTTTTGGAATAATGTTCAAGTTTGCTAACAACCATTTTTCGTAGTAGCAGAAATTTCGTGAATTATTGAATTTTTGGAATAAAGTTTAAGTTTGCTAACAACCATTTTTCTTAGAAGCATAAATTTCGAAAAATATTCAATTTTTGGAATAATGTTTAAGTTTGCTAACAACCATTTTTCGTAGGAGCAGAAATTTAGTAAATTATTTAATATTTGGAATAATGTTCAAGTTTGCTAACAACCATTTTTCGTAGTAGCAGAAATTTCGTAAATTATTGAATTTTTGGAATAATGTTCAAGTTTGCTAACAACCATTTTTCGTAGAAGCAGAAATTTCGTAAATTATTTAATATTTGGAATAATGTTCAAGTTTGCTAACAACCATTTTTCGTAGGAGTAGAAATTTTGTAAAATATTTAATATTTGAAATAATGTTTAAGTTTGCTAACAACCATTTGTCGTAGTAGCCGAAATATCGTAAATTATTGAATTTTTGGAATAAAGTTCAAGTTTGCTAACAACCATTTTTCGTAGAAGCAGAAATTTCGTAAATTATTTAATATTTGGAATAATGTTTATGTTTGCTAACAACCATTTTTCGTAGTAGCCGAAATATCGTAAATTATTAAATTTTTGGAATAAAGTTTAAGTTTGCTAACAACCATTTGTCGTAGTAGCCGAAATATCGTAAATTATTGAATTTTTGGAATAAAGTTCAAGTTTGCTAACAACCATTTTTCGTAGAAGCAGAAATTTCGTAAATTATTTAATATTTGGAATAATGTTCAAGTTTGCTAACAACCATTTTTCGTAGTAGCAGAAATTTCGTAAATTATTGAATTTTTGGAATAATGTTCAAGTTTGCTAACAACCATTTTTCGTAGGAGCAGAAATTTCGTAAATTATTTAATGTTTGGAATAATGTTCAAGTTTGCTAACAACCATTTTTCGTAGAAGCAGAAATTTCGTAAATTATTTAATATTTGAAATAATGTTTGAGTTTGCTAACAACCATTTTTCGTAGTAGCAGAAATTTCGTAAATTATTTAATTGTGATTATTTTATCGAATATTAATATATAGGTATTTATTTTTTGAAAAACTTATCACGCTTATCAATCGGATTTTATCATTTTCATACGATCAAGATGTACTGTGTTTAAAAAAAAATGTTATAAACAAAAAAAAAAAACGTTTAAGGTTAGAGACTCGAACCACTGACCATCAGCTTACGAATCTGGCCCTCTGCCTTTTGGGTAGAGCGGAATTAAATTTAGTGCGAAAATTAGAACATATATGTTTTGCTTCAAATAAAAAACAAAAGTTTCAAAATTCGAACGTAATTCAATATATATAATGTTATTTTATCGTATCGTATCGTTGTTTGTTTACCCGAGTGGTAAAGCTCTCAACTCATAATTCAAGGACCGTGTTTCGAATCCAGACCAAGGCACTTTTTTGTATGAGAATTCAATTTTTCAGCGATTTGATATGTTCCATCAAATAATAGTATATAATGACGTCATCGAAAAGGTAGGAATAAAAAATGGCGACATCGAGGCTGGTGAGGGAGGGGGAGGGGGAGGAGGAGAGGAAATCGAGGAAAATCATAAGTAACAGTGTATATTGGAAAAATATGTCTTAAGTATGAATAAAAAGTGACAGCGCGGCTTGGCAGGAGGAGGAGGGGGAGGGGCAGGGGAAGGGGAAATCGAGGACATCTTACACTCAGACGGACATTATCGGCTATTAATATATAGATGTAACCTGCTTAAAGGATCGGAAAATTCATTCAATAACAATTCTAACGCTATATAAATTTACTAAAACCTAGTATTCTTAGCTTAACAGTTTATTTTTCTTGAAAGGTTTGTTGATAAATCATTATTTCAAAAATTTAAATATTTTTTTTTCATGTTCAATTTTTTTAAATAAAAAAGTAAAGGGTGACCTTTCAACCTTTTATTTGGTATTAACGTTTTAAAACACATGCAATAACATCAAAGAATGTTTATTTCGTACACGCTAGTAGTAAAATTAAAAATACTGCCAAATATTCTTTGGAAAATTACAAGCTAACGCAATAGACGTATTCAAAGGTAAACATAATAGGTTTCGTGTAGAAAAATACTAGATTTGTACATGCGTGCCCGTGAAAAGTGAACTAGAACGTCTACTGGTTTCCTTGTGTTAGTTTCCTTACTCTTAAATCAGTGTGCGTGTTACATGCTTTTGCAGTCAGGGGTTAACTTTTAAAACTGAAACAAACGATAAAATATTCAATTCGATGAAATATTTTTCTACACAAACTTTCCAAAAAATTTAATATTAAAAAAACCATTAAATTATCGAAATAATATTAGTTATGTATGAATTAGGGTTAGGAAATTTCCTGACGTAAATACATATAATTTTAGTTATTTCTTTTAATGCGTCAGTAATTCTCAATTCTTAGTAGAAATCCTATATATTTATTTACATAAAAAGAAAATTTATTCGTACACTAGGTGTTCAATTTCTCAATAATTATTTAAACGATCGAAACCGATTTTGTTCCTCGTGGAAATTTTCAAATGATGAATGATAATGGTCTTAATTATTACAGAAAATAAATAAATCAGTACATTAAAGTTTTGTATGAACATATTTCAAAATATGTATTCATACTAAATACAAAAAAAAAAATAGATTAAGATGCCGAAATAAGAAACACAAGTTTTTTGCAACACAAATATTTAAAATTTATTTACGACGGAAAAATATAAAATTTGATTTTTTAATCCACATAATTATCTTTTTAATTATACTTATAAAACTGAATCTCAAATACAAATGATAGTTCTCATGTCACGTGTAAGACCTTAAATTTAATAGTTTTATACGCTTCTACTTTACAAAAGCCAAATGCTAGGCATATGTATATATGTGTAGGTATAATCCGGTTATGTATTTTTGCAGGCACTCACTATTTTAACGACTGTTCTTCTCTCTTTTTTTTAGCTTGACCTATAAAATTGTTATTTCGTCCGAAATTCATTAAATTTACACATCATTTCTTCGTATCACGTTTGTCATTCGATAAAGAGATAATTGTTTTGTGAATTGTTTTATATCATTTTTACTGCTTCATTTTAATCAAATGGATTCATGCATTTGTCGCAGCGAGCAAAATTAATTGAAAATAATTCTTCATGTCCACATTTAAATATGCTGTATTTAACTTATTAATTTTTAGTTCTGTGAGTAGAATTTTACAAAGTAAAAAATATGCATTAAATAAAGTCAATAACCGAACAATTTTAGTAAAATTTTTAAGTCTGTTTTACAAAATGCAATAAAACACATACTTTTTGTACAAAAAAAACATATATATATTAAATTTTTTGTTTTCAATTTTTTAAATTGAACTGTTTTGAAAAATCTGTTTAGTGAAAAGTGAAAAAACTTGTCAATCATACACAAATGATTAAAGTCACTACGGATATGTATTAAATAACAGAGAAACGACCAGACGACCCTTGGAATTGTATGACACGTTATGTAAGTGAAATGTTGGCTTAAAGTATTTTTGTACTTTTAATTATCGGAGAATTCAAATTTTGGAGAATTCGAAAAAGTGAAAAATGTGAGTTGAGTGATTGTCCCTCGAGCCTTTTATATAAAAGCAAATAGAAACGAAATATAAAGTCTATAATTTCAAGATCTATTTTTTTATGTTTAATGTAAATTTAATCATTAAACATCACGGTCACGTAATAAAACGATTCAAAAATTTACGATATAAACTAATACGTGTTTTTGAACAATCAAAGGGTAAATATTGACTAAACGAAACAATAACTTCTGGTGATCCAATCGTTTCCTCTATTGAAAGTCGAAGAAAAATCTATTTTTAACATATTTTATTTTTCACCGAAATTAATTTTTCAATACGAAAACTTTACGCATTTTTATTTTTGTAACTTTTCTACGCATCGCAGTAAAAATTCCTACTTCATTAATCAATGAGTTTCTTAAGAGGGGTAACCTTTTTTTAAGCAATATACTTTCAAATAGGAATATTTTTGTACTATAATTTAGACTCATGTAAACATTAAAAATTTCCGTGTTTTTTTGTATTATAGTCTTTGAATGCAAGGTGTAAGGTTGTAGACTTATTTTTTATTGTGTTTCTGTACAATAAATGAAAAAATAGCGTCGTACATGTGAGAATCTATCCTGTCGTAATATTAATGTTGTAAAGCCCTGTTCTACGACATCGTAGCTATGCCTCTACACCAGAACAGCCTTCGCTTCGCTCGCGTATACTCTACGTTTCTACGAACAAGAGTGTTTCTGGCAAAAAGATTTATTACCGGCAGTAAAATCCGGGTAAAGCATACTCACACACATAGGATAGTTTACATTCATACACAAACACTTGGATAAGGTTAAAGGAAAGCTTATTATGAGTGAGCGTGGCATTATTTGTTTTGAATAATTATGATTTTGCAATAATAGTAATGAATTTCATTCACTTAGTCATCTATGAATATCAAGTGGATAGCAACTGGCATGGCATGAAGAACAGTTAAATATTCATAATGTAAATATGTCAGGCAAGGAATATGAAAATTCATATTAATCATTTATTTAGTATGAATGTTACGAATGAATTAAAAACAAACATTTTTAGTTCACACAATTGAGGAAAAGAATAAATAATCACATATTTTATTAAAAAATATTGTAATAACACAAACTATTTTGGCGAATTGTTTACCATGTATTACAATATGGGTAAATAAACTTTTAAAATTGTGGTATTGGATCATCAAAAACAATTGAAATTAGGGATAGCGATGGAAACCATTTTTTTAATGCCTGTAAGCTACAAATACTGATTTACGGTAGCGAATCATGACACTTACGATTACTCGACAAAGCCGTATACTGAACATCGAGAATATACGCTTTTGACGGACATTGGTGGTGGGTAGGTTTGATTTCGTGAAGATCTCTGATAATAGGGAACATTTAAGACAGCGTAATGATATGATGTTGGTCATGGAGAGGCGTTAAAATTGGAGTCACATGTCTCAAATGCCTTCATAAAGTCTCAATCCTGTTTGATCTTTCTTTCAACAAGTGGGATTACGGCACTACTTATAAAAATGATCAGGTGTTTATATATAAGGCCCAATCCTCCACATTCACATGTTTGATTCTCAACAACTGCTAAAACACTGATCTCCAAAACATGAACGACCACCGCAGGCACTGTTGGTTTGATCTCCTCTCAAGGGTAAAGAAAAAAAGAGGATTAAAATAATAATTATAAAAGAACAAATAATTATATATTTTAGAAAAAAAAATATGAACAGATAAGTACAACCCAATTAATAGCAGCTCGAGGTGACTGAATTAACCACCAGTGTCACACCTGTAACGCCTAAAAATGATAGCTAATACAACAACAAAAACCAAAGACCACGCACCCGCCTACGCCTAGGTAAATCCAGGACGCTACACGGGAAAAGCACCATCAAAATACACCAGATGAAAGGGAAATTGTAGCACGGTTTCACCGGTCCCAGAATTTGATGTATAGATATCAATCAACACATATAAGTTACTTAAATACGAATATATTTATATACATTCAAAAAAAGGACAATGAGTAATGTTTGTGTTATAACTCAGACAATATACATAAACACTTTTTTTACTTCTCTACAAATTTATCGGTATTAGAATTTATTTTTGGTGTCATTTTTAAATTATCTGCTTTTTAAATTATCTGCTTAAAAGCGCAAGTTTTTACCACACAAATGCATATCAAAAGTTGGTGAACAATAATTTTATTAGACAACAAACATTTCATGTAGAAAAATTACATTCAAAGAAACGAAGAAAAGAAATATCTGAATCAATTAATCGTTGTGTTTTTAAGGCTAGAGTTATCGTTAAAATATAGCAATTTTTATTCATATTTTGTAATAATAATCCATGCCGTCTATTTTTGAAACTCGAGAATAAGAATCACTTCTATAATACTTAATTGTTTTATAATATATTTTGTATATTAGAAATGCTCCTCGTGCTACATATAAAAGCATCGCACAGTCTTATTTTAATTAAATTAAATTGAATATTGTTTCATAATAAAATACTCATCCCTTGTGAATTGAGAACTTTTTACACACATACATACATTCTATTGGCGGGTATATTCAGACGCGTTCACTGGTAAACGCTTTGATATCTATAGATATAGGCATGACAATGTAAGCAAAGATTCTCAGGGTCTGCTGTATATCTTATGCAATTGTTTACGTTAACGATTTTGGCTAGCGTAGTCAAAATAAATATTAAAAAATCATCTGTATTTTAAGCGTAAGCAAACGAGGAATTAGTTTTACTTTTAATTGCAATTAAATCAATTAGTCGATACTATTTCTACTGTTTCATTATATCGAATCTGGTTGAGAAATCAAAGAAATATTTTCAGTATATTTTCACCTAATAAAGTATCTGCGAATAAACATAAGACACTGATAACAGAATCTTTTTAAAGTGTTGTTTTGATACCTTAACAAAATACAAAAATTCCACTGTCTACATATAAGGGGTGTATTTCTAAGTATTTTCTAAATTTTAATTCAGAGTAAGTAACTTTTGTTACGGAAACCTGGAACCTAGTGACTTTGGATTTAAATAAGTCATTTATATATAATTTAACACGTTTTTTATGAGTCGAGTTGGTAGTTTTCGTCCCGTAGTAATAACTAATATTGTAAGTTATATATTCTTTGTTCACGATTTCGTTATAAACTGAAATAAAATATGACAACATACTTGAAATGTTTACCGATACTCCCCTGCGATTACGTTTACCGTGAAAATGTGTACATCATACAAAACAGCGCTGTAATTTGAAACCCTACATCTTTGTTTGTCGTAAATATTATATGAAAGGAATAGCTTGGCAAATTAGAGCTCTACAGTTTTCCATTTGCACAAAGTAAGTAATAATATATTGGTATATTATATTATACGCGTTGGAAAATTCGAAGATTACTTTTCCGTGTATTGTTATAGTTGCTGCAATGCTTCATTCTTCAAACATTTTCAAGACATCTGGTTTATGACTTTGTAATGAAATATTTATATATATATTATAGTTGTACATTTTTTTTACTTTCTGTTCTAACGGAAAACCACAGTCTAAGCCATTTAGTGAAGTCAAGTTCCATTAACAAGTATTGATGTTTTGATAAATTTCATCAGAACATTAAAGCCCAAATAAATCCACAAGAGAGTATCACAGCTTTATTAAAAAACCAAACCTATCCAAACGGAAATATTAAAATGTTGAATAGAGCATTAAGTTAACTCAGTTACAAGCACTTCTGCATACGTTTCTACTCCTATCTCAAGTAAATATTTTGTGGGTGTTGCAACTTATTTTTATTACATTTTGTATGTCATAGAATTTCAGTGTGTACCACATAAGGTAAATGTACCAATTATCGGCACGATAGTGGAATAAATGACTTTGGTTAGCAATATTCTTGTAAACTTTTATATAAACTTTTTATTTGAAATTTCGGTATTATCTTTTTTGATAGGAGCTCCTATTACCGGCAAGAAGAAAATAAAATTGTTCCAACTTCCGGCACAGTGTGTTCGTATTATCGGCATACGTTGTTTTGGTACTAATATAATTGTTATAATAATATAAATAAAAATCAATTGAATGATGAATATATTTCGTGTCAAAAAAAATAAATTGTATTTCCAATAAAATAAAGAAAAAGTTCATAATAAAAAATATAATTCATATACATACTTAAGTAAATGTACTTGATAAAAATAAGAATGTATACATACAAATATAGTAATATAATATTCAGTTCATATTAAATAGTAACACAAATAAATTCATTTGGTATAAGTACTAAGTCAAATAAAGTTTATTGATCCTTCTTTTGCCTTAATTCGCCCAGCTCAGGGACAGCAAAGAATCCTTGACTATTTAAAAAGGAAGGAGGCTGGATCATTTTAAAAATATCTTTTTGGTCATACCAAATGATGTCGTCATTTTCTGGCCATTTCCAGTTGCTTCCAGTCATGCCGAAATTTAGGGCATTACAAAAAACTAGGCGTTCCAAATACCGGCATTTTTATTTATTTGATTTTTATGTTAACTAATGATTAAATTAATAATATTAATGTTCTTTTAAGTTGAAAAATCATCATAAAATACAACAAAATACCATTACTTGTCGCTAAAGTTTCAAAAAACAATATAGAAACTCTTAAAAATAAATGTAAGAAATTTTACTTACTTAAGGAACAAACTGCACAAATTTTTCACTATGAACTATTACCATCAATACTTGACACAAGACTGAACGTTTTTATTGGTGTTTCTACACACCCAGTATACTTTGGAGACTTTTTGTTTATAATATTTCCAGAACTTAAAACTGTCAAAATTTCTAGTTGAAAAAAACTGAGCACATGCTTGTTTTTTCACTATTTCTGTCGAAGCTGCCGATAATTGGTGCACTGACGCAAATTGGTACATTTACCTTAGTTATCATGGATTTGTATGTCTCTTACAAAAAAAAACATAGATTGCTTTTAAATGATATATAAGGAAAAGTGGAAGAATGTGCAAAACGCGTAGGCTAAAATATAACAAATTATATGATTAATAGATATTGCAGTTGTAATACAATATTGATGTGTACAATGTACCTATTATAAACAAGTTTATGGTTACCTGTACAAATAATTGTATATTTAAGTACATATAAAGATGAAACGACATTGGCACATAAAGTTATTTAGTTTCAAAGCGATTTTGCTAACATATTATTCATGCCTCCTTTTGTGGGTATTTCGTAAAGCAAATTTGATAAATTAACTTTAATTTATTTATGTTTCAAAATTACGCAAACTTACTCACAACACTTCACACAAACCCTTTCTTTGTTAACAAACGTTGAGATGCATCATAAAATATAATATTTAATGTCACAACAATTTTGAATTTTTCAGTAAGGTTGAATGCATTAAGGAAAACTGGTGGCTTGTGACTATTTCGGACTTAACGTTTGTAACTACTAGAAAAAATATTATTATCACAGCTTACATTGACCGACCACTACGATTGTGTATGTATGTATGTCTTTACGTATGTATGTATGTCTGTACATATGTATGTACGTTGTCTTTCAAATAATAATAAATGGATTCTTCTTAGAATGCATATAAAACAGTCACGTGCTATATCTCAATTTATTATTACTATCCAATTTTACTACCTATGAGTGGTGCAGTGGATAGGGCGCCGAGCAAACACGCGACGGAACCGTGTTTAATTCCGCTTGACAATACGTATTTTTTTTTAAATATAAAATTAAGACCTAAAAGTCAGTCACTGCAAAATACACATATTTATGAATAACGAAAAATATCGTTAAAAATGGCGATAGTAATATAACCATTGTTAAATTTGGGGCATTTTTAACAGCAATTTTTAAAGGAATCCAGAACCCATTTCTGGGTGTCTTACAGATTACAACGTTGTTCACCAACCGATACAATTATTAATTTATTTTATTTACTCATTGACTCAGGTACATTGCAGTAGATGAGAAAAAGAGTAACTACTAAGTCTGAACATAAAATTTGATACCAACTAGTGAATATACCGTAGTCATAACCTCATAGTATATTATAAAAGGTATGTTATGTATGTCCACAATTATTATATCGTTATGTTTTTACGAGCTTTGCCAAGGTGTTATAGTTTATTGCGTGTCTTTGCAATTTGAACGCATTATCTACGCCTATAATCTTTTTAGAGGCAGTAAAATTATAGTGAGATTGGACCTTTCGAACAATATGAAAACAATATTTTCTTGAAAGACAAATAAATGAAACTGATATCTTCATTTCTAATTGACTTTACACTGTATGTTTATATATTGTCATTATTTCCTCTTTGTTTTTTCGTAGAATGTACCACTTTTTTTTGTTTTGTGGTGATTTTGTGAATTTGAACACTGATTAATAGTTCGTCCCCCCGAATTGACATTAAATAACATTATAATTTTTCAACCGATTTATCAAGACTCTTTGTAAATTATTAAGAACACTTTTAGGGTGTTCCTTGTCAATACTTGGCGGAAAAGCTTGCCATGGGCAAAACCGGTCCTGACCTTTATAAATAAAGTGGAAAAAAATTAAAAAGTTTTATGTACCATTGAGAGATGAATACAGCTAGCTAGTCGTCAGTGTTCGTTAAATGATGCCAACAAGCAAATAACTCAAATTTATGTACTGGCCGGATGACATAGAACTGGCTTTTTATGCTATTAATATTTTTGGGTAAACCTTATTTAATAATAAAGATCAAGTAAAATCACTGCCTTTGGGTAATGTATACCGACAAGAATCGTGGACAGGACGCAGTTTGACAAAGGTATCCGGTCCAAGCTCTGCCCGCCCGAATCTAAATATCAAACATGTGACCCGAACCAGGGCCAAAGCTTTGGTAATTTTTTTTCATATGCCGAAATATAGTCCGGGCGTTTTATCGGAAAAATTCACACTTTAATTTGATTAAAAATTTAAATATACTCCATCAAGTAAAATTGTTTTAATAATGAATTTCCTAGATATGTTGGAAATTGGCGGGTGTTTTCACACTATTATGATTATTTTCTATTTGTTCTTTCTGAATCAAGAAATTAATATTTTTTTAATAACTATTGTTATTCTTACTGTATAACAAATTTTCACAATGACAGTAATACACCAAGATACCAATACTCATGTTGTTTTTTTTTCAATCAAATTTTGGAAATATTTTTAATCTGATAAGAAATATTAATATCAAACAATACAGTTGAGCTAAGGGTGCTCCTGAAAGACGCAAGACACGTGCTACATCTACTTACATACAAAGTAGAATAACAAAGTCATCAACTTCATATTTATGGTCTGATACAGCTCTCAACAGGATGGCGGAAAAAAGCTATACTTGGTTCCATATTTTTGAACACAGCAGTTTACAAGAACATACACCTTTTCTGGTATTGCAAATCAAAGTTTAACTGATAGCTGGAATTGGTCAGAGCTTGCTGATTACTGTCAGATTACTAAGAGCACATTCAAGGAGAGAATTTTTTTTTCCTTAAAAATATTTTTTGTGTGATAGCGAATTGTGATGAAATTGTCAAAGATTCATAATATAGTATAACTTCAGGTGATATCGTTGCTAAAAACAAACGATTTATATTCTTTCACTCAACCGTAGGTTTCACTGGTTTGTTCATAAATAATAATCTATTAAAAAGAATATGAAAATATGCGTGACGTTACATATATAAACAATTTATAAATAATAGTAAATAATGTAATACAATTATGATTAAAATAAAGTTGTTATCTTTTAATTCAACAATATTGTGAAATAATGAGTTGTTAATTTTAATGTTAATTTTCCTTGGTTCAAGTTGTTATCGAACTATTAAGTCACACAGTTTCTACTTCCAGTTCATTACATTTGCGTGTTTGATACAACGTTCATGCTTAGTAATAATATGTAAATGGATTGCAATCATGTACTCTATACCCAATAGCGTGTACAGACTTTGAAGATAGGTCATGCAGGAAGATTATAATAGCCAATGGTTTGAAAAAAATATATGTTTATTTTCAAGATAATGTGTGACTCATTTAAGAACAGTCAAGAATCCTGACAACTACGCCGCAATTTGAATTAGGTGATAAAGCTTAGATTTTATTTAATATAACCATAACTTCAAACACATCGTACATAAAGTGATATAAACTTCATGATGACAGTTTGTTGAGTTGTAAGCAGATACATGGAAATATAAACAAAATTTGAAAAGGAAACATTGTAAAATTTGAATATGGGTGATAGATACATGACTGAAAATCGTTCAGACTTGATAAAAATTTCATTTCAATGAAGCGTTAAGTACTTTGAAATGAGACTTAATAAGATAAAGTTTTTACAATTGGTGCTGCTTCTTCTTTAGGAAACCCGCATAACCTTATCTTTCAGATCCCAATTAACAACACTCTTCCACGCTGCAAACATGCAAAACTATCTTTTCATCCTAATCGTTGTTGTATAATATATTTATGTTGATGTATCATTCATCAGATTAAATATAATAATTGTGTTCTCCAATAGGTATTTGGTGGGTATTATCAAATAGTCTATTAAAAAACGTTTGCATAATTTCTAAAGATTTCATTTTTTTTTTAACGAAAAACACACTAACTAACGCTGATCACTTATTTGATGACCATTATTTTTTTTTAATACATCATTGTTAATATGTATAATTTTTATGTAGTTTTGATGAAATTGTGTGAACGACATCATTTAAATATGATTTTAAATATTTTTTCCTACAAACGCACAGTTAATGTATTTATAAAGGAGTCTGATTTAAATATCAGGCGTTGTGTTGTTATTGGGTGCTATTTCTTTTAAAAATACAGAAAGCGAATGGCGGTTGGCCTGTTCGTAATGTACAAGCTATATAAAAGAACCAAGTAATGTTGGTACTTAACCTTAAATGAGAGTTATTTTCTTCTTGGAAATCATTGTTTTTCGTGAGTGTTATTTCTTAATAATTTCCAAAGGGCTTCTTTTAGGAATGCCATAAAAGAAATTTTCTGAGATATTAAACTTTATACCTCAATGCGAGTAGTATTTTTCAAAAAAATAGCAACGTGTGTAATTACACCATTCGTTAATTATTTGTCAAGCTTTTTGTATATAATAAACTATATAACTTACATATGCTCCACAGTCTACGCATAAACGATTATTTAAAAAGCGTTTTTAAAGAGAATCCTAGAAAAAGGTCGTCACAAGGCCAATTAGCTAACGCATTGACTTGTTCTTGCTCTATATTTTTATCTGTAAAAAAAGAGGTTGGGATCAAGCATTTTTTTAGTAAAAGTTCTGTATAAATATCTCGAAATTTCTATTAAGAAAAAATATAAGTAATGTGCATAAAAAAACCAAAAGTTAGTCTATTGCATCGATCTAGAATTCCAGCTTTAATAAAAGGATAGAGCCAACCTCCGTTCTAAACATCAGAAAATCTAATAGATTCTTGTTTTTTGATAAATAACCGTAAATAAATTGAAAAATAGAACGAAAGTCGATTTTTGTACCACCTGGTTACGGAACTGACCACATACAAATTACGGATAGTGTTTTAATAACAAGAGTGTCTCAAATCATTTACACATGGCAATACAGTCGACCACTATATGTATATCTTGTGAAGTGGATGAGTGATGCGTTATTTGTGAGCAACTTGAATAATTAAACATTTTCATAAAATCTACGATACAAAACTAATTATTTTCTTAGAAGATTCTCTCAAATTTCGATATTACAAACCTTACTTACTCTTAATGTTTACAAATGGATCCTTTTTAAACAAAATTGTGATAACGCTGTTAATTATTTATTCTTTTTTTCATAACTTCAGCTTGTGGCTGCCATTATTTATGATTGTGGGCTGTGGGGAAAATACCCTAGTTGGTCCTTCAGCCTTCTGAATCCAGAGTAATTTTGTGGTGACCAGATGTCTTTACGCAGCGTTAATTCGGCTCTTCTTTTTGATGGGGTCTCTACATTTAGCTATCTGAATTGCAAGACAGTGAGGTAGATAGATATGTATATATATTGTTACCTACTACACCAGCTTAAAATCTAATTGTATACATACTATACCAAGCAAAAACAGTGATTAAAAATTTGTAAAAAAACTCGTTTTGAAAGAATCTCGATTTATATTTTAATATCCTATATTATATCGAAACTTTTACTCTCCTTTGCCAATTATTTCGACGAAGAAAATCATTAAAAACTTTTAAGGTGTTCACTGTCAATACTTGGTGGAATGGCATTATAATAAAAATAATAAAACATTTTTAGTACTTTTTCCACATAAAATTTATTAGATCAGGACCGGTTTCGCTCATGATGAGCATTGTCAACTGATCAATCATCAGTTGACAATGCTCATCATGAGCGAAACCGGTCCTGATCTAATAAATTTTATGTGGAAAAAGTACTAAAAATGTTTTATTATTTTTATCATTAAAACTGTTAAACTAAAACATTGTTTTACTACAACACTTTTTTTTTGTTCAAAATACAATTTGTAAAACACAATTATTTCGTTACGAACTACAAAATGTTATTAGGGTTCATATAACGCCATTATTTTTAATTCAGCAGTCAAATTGGAATACATTTAAGTACAATTTTAGAACATAATATATTATATACTATACAAATATATGTTGTCCTGTTATCTTTGATTTTGAAGCTTAGTTATCATTTGACATAAGCTAGTGTGAAGTATAATATAAACTCAATCACACACGTATTTAAGTAATACTATCTCGTAAGCTTTACAAGATAATAATTAGAATCAAATTAAATATAAGTAGTCAACATTCAAAAAAATGTACAAGTGATAGTAAATTATGTGTTCATTTATTTAAAATTATTTAAAAAGAAAAACGACATTGAGTCTTCACATTTAAAAAATTAAGACGCTTATTTTTAGTGTAGAAAGTAATTTTCTATGAAAAAAATATTGTCGAAGTGAAGCCACCAAAAAGCCGTATCGTATTAAAACAATACACTTCTGCTATGTTTGTAAGTTGGTTCCTATTTGGGCGCGGAAAAGTTTAATGTCTGCATACTTACTTAGTTGATACGGTGGTATATGTTATATATACCCTTTGTGTTAACATGTAACGTAACATGATAAAGAGATAAAACATAATAAAGACATGCTGAAAATTGTATATTAGCGAAAAGTCATTGTACTTTTACTTATAAAGCTATGGCATTTTATTAATTAAATAAAATTTATTTTTTAGAAAATAGAGTTAAATAAAATAAAATAAACTACGAAGCCTCGATCAAGTTTGAACGCGGTGCAAGAAAAGAACTTGTTCAGCTAACTATTAAAAAAACTATGATAGTTTGTTTTAAATTTCACAAAAATATTTTTAGTTTACTCAAAGTATGGCAATGTGTGATTTTAGACTAACTTTTTTTGCTGTCGGTTGACTGCTCAAAACTTACTGATGTATATGTTTGTTAAAATTACGAGAATACAAACAAAAATCAAAATATTTTACCGTTAAAATATTCATTATAAATATTTATAACTTTCATGAAAATAACACTGAATGTAAAAAAATAATTTGATTTATAAAATAAATAAAAACTCTCACTCGCTTTTCATTAAGCTACTGCTTGTATTTAAAAAAAATAAGCTAAATATTTAATTTTATCATAAACGAAACATTATAATAAATGTCTGTTGTAATGGGTAATCAGGTTATCAAAGAGAAAGTTTTGTTTACCAACAAGCTCAGGTTTTTTGTTTTGTTCTTAAATATTATATACTTCGGCTTTTGTTCAACATATTTTACTATGAATTAATCATGTTGATTAAGTCTAACAACAAAAAAGCCCCATAAATAAATTTTTAATTGCTAGAAAACCATCGCATTTTTTCAAACTATTAGAAACACTGTTTTCACTTTTAGGGTGTTCACTGTCAATACTTGGTGGAAAGGCATTATATTAATAAAAACACAATAATCCTTTGTACTTCATTCCACTTTATTTAATATGACAAAACCGGTTTCGCTCATTGCGAGCATTGTCAACTGATAAGTTTTTTTCAATGCAATTCTTTTCAATGCCAATTGTTCAATTCTGCCAAGATTCAATTTCTTTTCAATGCCAATTGTTGTGTATAACTTTTCAATTTTGTATAAATAGCATTGTTAAATTATATTTCTTATCAGTTGACAATGCTCGCAATGAGCGGAACCGGTCCTGACATATTAAATAAAGTGGAATGAAGTACAAAGGATTATTGTGTTTTTATTAAAACACTATTTCGATGAGATAATTATTACATAACATGAAAGAAATTAACTTAAAGGCAGCTTTCGATCATAAATATTGAGAGTTTGTGGCATGAAAACTAAAACTTACACCATTATAGAAACGTTAAAATCTTCCTTTTTGTATCTATTAAACATAAAATGTATGAATACCATTTAAGCAAGTTTTAAACCTCAGTATTTCAATTGCCTGCATTTAAACCAACATTATTTTTTTATCTATAAAACAATGTCAATGCGGTAGATTAAATGCACCAATTGAATTATTCTAGAAAAATACTTCATACCTTAGTATCTCATTGTGAACTTAATTAACAGCAAATACATAAATGTTGTTATTTAACAATTTCTGCCAGCACGGCGAAGATATAAGTAATTAATAATCTGGCAGAAACGGGAATGTTTTTACATATCGTAAATGTACATGCCACATAATTCTGTTCTACCGTTATTTTGAGAAGAGAAGTTTTTAATTAATTCTCATCTACTTATTTTAATTTCAGACAAAGTATTATTATGTCTCAAAGACTTGAAATTAAAGCGTTCCCAGCCAAATGCTTTTACACATAACATGCGCTTTAATTTTCTAGCGCCAGTTTTATTCTATCGTTAACCTTAACCTAAATGTATGGCAGTGTAGCGCTCGGATATTTTCTGTGGCGCAATTATTATAAAACCAATTAACAAAGAATAATTGTGATTTCATTTTACACACAAGTATATTCTATAAAAGAACTATCAAAACAAAGTTTGTTTCGATATTTTATAACAAAGCCATACATAAAAACTATATATTTAGTTTCTTATTATTTTTCCTGTTTTTCTAATGAGTCATGTCCAACGTCTATTGCATCCTTTAGATAACTATCAGCAAACTTTCAGGTAAAGAACGTACCTAAAGTTTTTAAAGCTGTGTATTCTTAAACATTCGGCTAGAACAAGATTAGCGATTGGCTAATTGCTCTTGCTACACTCCGTTGTAATATAATAGAAACGATAGAGGGATTTTTTTTAAACATTACAAACATCCATGTCTTTGAACAGAAACCAATAAATCAATTGAAAAGATGCTGATCGCATTAGAACTCGAATCCGTGAGATCCGACACGGAAGCCAACGACGTTGAAAACTGTTCCACGGACCCGACAATCAATAATAATCAACACAAAAGTAAAATGTTTTCTGAAAAGGGTAATAGTTTACAAACTTGAACGTTTTATAATATATAACAGCTAGGCTGTAAATTGTCAAGCTATTGGTTTTACTACAATTTATGAAATATTTCCAAAAAATATTACGTCTCTTTATGAAAATTTCGTTTCTTGAATTAATCGAATTCAACACTAGCTGGATAAGGTTTTCAAATCCTTAACACGTGTTTCAGAGCTATTCGCTTCCTTCTCTGAGCTGTCAAAATTACATGTAATGATATTCTATTGAAGAACTGAAAATGTCGCAGGATAATAATACACTTTATTCGTTTTAAGTTAAATACAAAGAGTTACTGAGCTCATTCGGTAAACACTTCACTGCCGAGTATCTTATACAAGGAAATGTTTGTCTTTAAGTATCTTTTGTCGTTGTCTTTTCAGATTCAAAAATGTACGAAAAATGACACATAACGCGTTGCAAAATTTCATATGATGTTACACAAAATAATTAAGGGGGAAATAAATCGTTTCGAATGATTGGATTAAGTAACACTTCAAGAAATTTTAATTTTAGTTTATTTAATGACCATTTTGTCTGTAGCTACATATTAAATGTCTATGTATTTTTATGATAATCACTATAAAATAGGAAAGCTAAGTCAAATAATTGATTGAAAAATTAATAATTTACATTTGGCCTAAGTAGTCTTTAAACCTAGCGCATTTAAATTGAATAAAAGAGCTGTTACGACTACCCTTCATAATAAATAGTAAATATTATATTTAAAAAAAAATGTTTGTTAACGAAGGTGTTGGACTTTTTATGATCTTTCATGTTTGTAATTAAGATTTTCATCTTTAAAAAGAAACGGTTCGTTACACTAGAAAAGCTAAAAGCTTTTCATTTGCGTGAATTTCGAAAAGCTCGTTATCCTTTTCAATATACAAAGCTTTATATGTATTCAAGTTTTGAGTCAACAATTTTGTGAAAAAAACAAATTATTTTTGTAAGAAAGCATCAAAGCTTTTACAAATAATCCAATTATTTACTTTCTCACACAACAACTACTCGTAAAAAAATCTATTACAAATTACTGCATAACCAAAATTTGAATTCGAAGACGATTTTAATGTTAAGTGATGCATTACTTTGAACACATTCATATGAATAAAAAGTATTTGTCATATTGCCAGTGCCATAGTTTTGCGCGGTTAATACTTTTAGCCGTTCGTCTTATTCGTTTTTATTGTCAACGGACTAGATTCCCAAAATAATAAAAGTATGTATGATTTTTTAATTTCTGTACTTCAATCCAAAAATCGAGGTATTACGAGAGTTATCTGCTAAGTGTCATTTTATAGCACCATTCTTCTATCTTTACAGTTTACGAAAAGCAAAGACGACTAAAAAACATTTAATGTTGAAAGAACCTAACGAATAAGAGCGGATAGAGTTATAAAAAACAATTATATATATCGTAAAATACTTGTTATAAAGCATGTATTCTAAATTATTTCGTTCTAAACTACCAATGATCAATTATTGGAAAGTTTTCAAACAAGTATGTTATGTAAACAACACAAAGCTGCTTGTTTCTGCTAATTGCTGTGTTTGAGTCAATATTATGACACTTTACTTATTGTGCTACGACAGAGGATGGACTATTTGTTCAGGTTCGGAAGACTTGTTTGTAAATTGGTTTGCTCCGGCGTTTGACAATTAACCAATACAGTATATATGTAGTTAGCTTCTGATAGGATTGCATGTCATTGGCTCGGAAACCATTATTGATAGACATAGCAACAGTATTGAGAGAGTGTTTCATGGTTTGATGATGCATTCAATTGCTTTTGAATTAGTATATTGGTTATAATATTTAAGCTAGACGAAAACAAATATTGGTTTCCTAACAATATTATAATAATTTATTCGTTAATATACTAACGCAATCAAAATGCAAAGCGCACAATTTAATATTGATTGGTACGAATGATCCAGATCTTGTGAGATCATTACCAAACGTTAGATTTCAGACTTTTCTTTGAGTTCTTGTACCAAGATGTTTTCGCTCTTCTTTTTTTGAGCTGATCTCGGATTATGGCTAAAAGTATCATTGGGTTTATTTAATGTAGCTTAAATTAAAAAATATTTAGTGTATTTCTTATAAGATTTTTATTCATTAATTTAGCAATTTATTTTTAAAAAATCATATAGGAGTAAGTCATGGGTTTATTTGATGTTTTTTAAATTAAAAAAATATAAAGTGTATTTCTTATTAGACTTTTATCTATCGATTGAGAAATTTATCAAAAAAAAATCAAACAGGAGTGATTCACATGTGATCAAATATATACTTTGTAATTTTATAGATCTTATAAAAACCGATGATAAATTGCAGAAAGGAATATGTATATAATTATTACCACGTTAGTTTTGCACCAGACATTGTCATTTGATATATTAGAGCATCGGTAGCTAACTTGTTGTATAAGCTCTTACATATAGTAATACATATGAGAAAAAAACACAATAGTAAAAAAGTGTTGTCTTCATATTCAAGTTTTGTTTTTCTATTATTTAATATATGTTTATATAAGTATGTAGATAAATTAAATGCAAACAACGTGTTTGACATTATATTATATGCTTTTTAATTGAAAAATTTTCATTAAAAAGGACAAAAACGATACCAATAGAACATTAGAATTGGATCTTTCATTGACAATAAAAAGGCTGTCAATTTCATAAAATAGTTTCTTTCGGGGTTTTCATGCATACTACAATAATTCTAAGAAACAGCGTCAAATATTTTTTATTCAAAACTGAAGAACTAATAAACTGTCACCATCATTTCATAAATGTTGCCATCAATATAATACAAAGCAATATCTAATGTTCTTAATATATCAATAATTTATAAATATTTTTTAATTATGTTCAAAAGAATTTTTTTTAACATTCGTTCAGTTAGCATCGGACACTATGTTTTATTTTAAATTATTAAACGATATTTAAGATAAAAATTAATTCAATAATTGCATACACGCTATGGAATGTCTTTTAAGACGTCAACCACTTGGAAGAAGACGCAAGTGATTTAAGATGTTGTTAGTGTGCCTTAGTTAAAACGAAATCAACCTTTCGTGGGTTCTACATTGATTTTAAAAATATTTTATTATCAACGCATAATATACGAAAAAATTACATCCAAGCCATGAAACCGTAAATAATCATCATTAAATTTAGCTGTTAAGCAAATTCCATTTGGTCTTCTCAAGTGGAGCAGAATATTTAGAAGTAGTTTAATAATTGTCAGATTGTGTAAGGTGAAAAAGAAGTCTCTGCATTCAACTATCGTCTGGGAAGTGTCAGTGGGTGTTTCTTGACTTATTATTTATAGTAATCCTGATCATTATTTCATTATCATTCAGATAACTGAGAGATTTTTTTTAACATGTATCCTAAAATAGTATATTTTTACACGTAAAAGTGTAATTCAGTAAATTAAGTCTAAAATCAAACAATGTGATTAAGCCATCCAGCTCATCATAAATATTTAATATTAAACAGATTAAATTTTCCCGATATTTTAATTAATGTGGCTTTAATAAGAGAACTCTTGGAAATTTTCCATGAAAGTATTCAATTAAAATTTTAATCTGAATTCTGAATTCAATCCATCGCTAATTAGTTAGAGGAATTCTCCAATATTTGTTAATTGGATGAATAATATGAAACAAATCAAGGCATGCCTTTGATACCATTCATAGGATTTGATTATTGCATTATATTCGTAGAAATTTTAATAACTTTTTCCTTTGTATAATACTAAGCACTTAGGGTTCATACAATAAAATAAAAATAAAAAACAATTAACTACAACAAAATACAGATAAAAAGTAATTAATTTTAAACCTACTATCTGGTTATACGAAAAAGTTTGCTTGACACGTAATAACTTTAATTAAAAATAATATTTACATACATGGCAGATTTCAAACCTACATAAATTATACCGATATAACAACTTCTTAGAATATAAAAAATAGCCAATAAATTCTAATCGTTAATTGCAACAAAGGTGATTTAAATGCTCAAAAGAGGTCCTTTTTGAAATAACTCAATTATAATAATTTATTATGTAATAACGTACAAAATTAGTATATCATAGTGTTATCGTGCATGAATTTTTAATTGAAAATTAACCAAAGCGAAGATAAGAAAAAGATTTTATATTGAAGACAAACAAAATTTTGAATTGTGAACTTTTTATTTAAATATGTCATTATATTATATTAAATTGAATACATTTTTAAAATACATTCCATGTTTATTCTTTAGTAGCAAAAAAAAGTTTTTCACGTTAACATGATAACAATAGTATTGAAAACCTAGAGAAACGTACACGTATTTTGACAGCGACATTTTATTGTTTTTTTTACAACAAATAAGTGCTTCCTATGCCTATCGTTTTTACCGGAAAATTCTTTAATCGCTGACGTCACATTGTCGGAACTCGTGTTTGTCCCGCAAATGTTTGTACAATTCTCGAGTATTTGGAAAAAAATACAGCCCGAAAGTGTTCACTTTGCTGGATTTTTGTTAATTGGAAAATGCGATCGATAACGCTGTTCATTTAACGTTTTCCATCGAGCATTCGGATTGGTGATTTCTTTCAAATACTGCCAAAAACACTTTCCGATAAATCAATTAATACTTTTATTTCTTCATATGATTTGCCACACAAATACAGATCTTGGGAAAAGATCATTTGAGTGTGAATCACGGTTTGCTTAAATGTGTCAACTTAATGATTTCACGTTTATGAGAAAAAACTATTTTTGAACAATTATTGTGAGTAGACATAGGGATTGCTCTTTTCTTTCTTTACTCCATCCATCTTTTCTTACTTCTTCTAACTCGACTTCTACTGACTTACAACTATTCTTAAAAAAAGCTCTGCTGATATATTCGGTTAGGAACCCAACTGTTTCATTTAGTTCATTAATACAGCACGCATCGGAAATTTTGATGACTTTAAATTGATATAAAATAAAATAACTTATTCCACGTATTGTCTAACAAAATTTGACACTCGTTTCGCCTCTTTCAGAGGCATCCTCAGACAACTACTTTTGCAAATGCTTGCTTAAGTACGAATGATTATAATTGTACTATTCTGATATACTATAATAAAAATCAATTCTAAATTAATTTAAATTTTACTTTAGGCTTTCAATTAATTCTAAGATACAATATAACCACCCCAATAATATCAAAATCTTTTATGGCGTTTGTCCTTAAGTTTCGGTAATGCACTCAAAATATTATCACCATTTTTTATATTGTTTACCAGTATCACTAAATTTTATTTTTAACATTTTTATCAAAAAACAGTAATTGCTATAAAAAAAAGGTTGGATCTACTCTTTAATAATGTGAGAAAATGTTTTCCAGTAATTTATTCGTAGATTGTAAAATAAATTCAGCACTTTTCCGCGATGTGATATTAAACTTGTATTAATAATAATACTTATGCATGTGGATTTTAAATAACTTTTATGTTTTGCATACTCGGCTTTAGGGAAAATTTGTTTTTATATTTGCGTGCCATCATTAATTTGAAAACTTTTGAATTGAAAAGTGTCACCAAAGTTGAAAATGAATAGAAAATATTGCTATGCAAATCAACATCATACACGTTTGAGTCTTTGAATAAAAAATAAATACTTGCATAGAATTATTACTTTGTTAATATACACGTCTCTATTCGATAAACAAACTTGATAGTTGTAATATTATAAATAGTTTACCTCTAAACTACGTAAAAAACCGTTTGAATTGTTTTCAATAAGTTATGGCTGAGTTGTTATGACATTGGCACTAGTTTACTAGTTATTAGTTTTTATAAAAAATGGGATTCTTGACTATCGATTCTTCGTCCAGAACAACTCATGAATTTATTACACCAGTTTTTCGGGAGTGGCAACATTGTTTTCTTCGATTGTGGACTGCAGTGTTCACGTGTTCGACTCCCCATGTAGACTGTTTTGTAAATATTTTTTTTAATTTGTTTAATTGATCTTTAATTTTTTAAAAGGAGTTATAGAGAAAAAAAGTAAAAACCAGTTTTCTAAAAAAGCTTTGATGTTCAGACAAACTGAATCCTTTATATTCTTTACATTAACTGCGGAAGTGGTAAAATAATATTTTTTTGCAAAGGCAGAAGTTTATTCGCATCGATTATTATTATTATTTCAGGCTTATTAATCGTCATAAACAAATTTTTGTTTTGATATTATATTTTATACATGTAACATAAAACCAGAGGTTTTATTATGAACGCTCCAATTTTTTGTCCAAATACTTTCACCCATCTTGATATTTTAATAATAAAAATACTGATTTCATAATACGAAACATATTGTAGAGAACATGAATTGCTTCGGATATTAAATACATAGTACTCAACCACACACGTTGTCTAGCATGCACCATTATTACTTGTGAGGTCCAATTGCATTCACATCATTATTATTTTGCTGCAGTTGTAGATAAAGCGCAGCAATTACTGACGTAAATGAAGTAATAATTACAATTGTTAAAATTAACATAATACTTCCCGTTAATTCCAACATGAAACTTTTGGGAATGTAGTATTCAGACTAAAATACAGAAAATGGATTGGGGAGCTTATTTTTATTATAGTTAAAGACAAACAAGTATTATTATATAACAGTTTTTTTATTATTCGATAGCAATTTCTTATAGGATAAAGATACAAAAATGGAGCTAGGAAATATCTTGTAGTTCGACTGTTGCTCTTCCCACGCTTAAGCTGTATTTTAAGGATCGTATGAGTGGCAGAACAAATTTAACTTCCACCTTTTTTAGCAAAAATTAAAACGATGATGCTTTTATTGATAACAGTGTTTGATATGAGTTTTGTTTTAAATTTAAAATCTTCGAAAAAAATACAGAATCGAAAAATACAAAGATATAACAGTAAAAGCCAAGACCAAGTGTCTTCGGATCTTCAAGTCTTTTCTTGTCGCGCTCAATTTAACAAAACTAATTTCAATTGAGTTATAAGATTTTTTTTTATCGTCACCATTGCAGGTTTATTTTTCAGCAGATCATTTTGAAAAATTGAATATTTCTCCTGTGGTTTGATCATTAATTTGATTTGTGAAACATATTATTATGATACTAAAAATACTTTTTTAATAATCAAGCTTATTACAGTACGTGTATATCAAACTGGTGACACTTATATGACAACAGTTCTCTTGAACTCAGAAATGTTAAGACGTGAAGCGCTGAAACTTTATATGAACTATGAGCATATTTGCCGTATTACAGAAACTGTTATACCTAATTGAAAGTTTTCTAAGCCATTCAGATCACAACTTTGAAGGAAGATCAAGTTAATAGGTACTACACACACCAAAGTCTGATGCTGTTTGATCAACTATAAGAAGTTCTCAACTCTGGGCATAAGCGCTGTCAATATTATTACTAATCATAACACAAGAGATTTATGAAAATAGTTGTTGATTTTATCATAATTGAAAAGCTTTAATTATTTTAACAGGTTAAAAGTATCAATGTATTTTAGTTCTACAGTTTTTAATATTTTTTATGCGTTGATAGTAGGGCATCCAATCCCGGGATCCCGTTCAATTTTCTGATCCCGAAATTCCGGGATTGAGATGGCCGCGATCCCGGGATTTCGTGATTGAGAAATTTCTAGCAAATTCTCGAAATTTTCACGAAATTGGCAAATCGGTGATTTCAAATTCCTCGGTGAGCTAAAAAAAAATAAAACGAGTTTCTGTGAGATTCTGGGGAAAAGTATACCAAATCGGGGATTTCAAATTCCTCGGTGAGAAAATCTCAATCCCGGGATCCCGGAATTGTAAAAAGGCTTCGGGATTGGATACCCTAGTTGATAGCTATTTCGGCTTTCGCCATCGTCAGAACTATCAAGTTACTATGGCGAAAGCCGAAATAGATAAAAATTATTAATTACGCATAAAAAATATTAAAAAATGTAGAACTAAAATACTTTGATATTTTTAACCTGTAATAATGGAGTTCTACCAAGTAAACTCCAAATCAAATAATAAATTTAATAATTTTGCTAAGCCTCAAAGTTTTTTCATCAACTAGGACATATTATGTGCTATGGACAAAAAGTATTTGTTATTCCTTACAAAAAAGGCTTTAAATAGTTTCTACTTTTAAATGTTTAAATATATTTTTTGTTGTTGTAGGAATAGTACTGAATTTGATACTGTTTAAGAGTTAGTACTAAATTAATCAATTAAATGCATCAGGCAACTTTCTGAATAAACCAAGAATGGTTTACAATTCTTCTGGTGGACTCAAAAAAAAATACTTAGCAAATGCTTAATTCTATAATTGCATGGATTTGGTTATCCAAAGAAAATCATTCAATAGACGTTGCAAACCTTTTATAAGATATGTCATGGCAGATATTTCGTTGGTGAGATTGTTATTAACCATTCAAAAAATAAAAATTAAACAGATCATCGACCGATTCCAAAAAAAAAAAACAAAAAGTCATGCTTTTTTAGATACATTATGAGTAGGCTTTATAAATTGGTAAGAACTTTTCATTTATCTCAAAAAACAGCAAAAAATCTTTTGTGATAAACATGTAGCAAACTTTATGTTTCTCCAATATACGGCACTGTAATACAAAATAATATTTTATTATAAATAGGATAAATATTATGTATGTAAATGTAACATATTATTGTGTTTACTTTAACTTCTTGTGTTCAACGTCTAGTTTATGGGTGTATATTTTTTGCCTTTTTAATTCAAAGTCTATAATAATTTTAAACGTTCAATGTTTTTTTTAACATTGAATAAGTCCTCGAGTGATTTACGTTGTATTTTTATGATAAAAAAAACAACCTTCATAATAAAGAAGAAGTCCGTAGGCTTCCAAAAGCCATAAACTCATCGTGTTTTTTTTTTTAATTCCATCTCGCATAAAATGTTATTTTCAACAATATATGTAATATTAACGTTATTATGACCACGGCCCATTATTTTCGTGTATCTCGTCAAAATTTGCAGAAAATGTGTGTAGGTATTATATAGGGAATATAAAATGACACATTAACGAAACCATAAAAATAAACCAAATTATACCAACTTTACTATGTGTATTCATATTTTATAGTAACACACGCCCAAAGCTATTTATGTTGCTACATAACAATATTTACAGAGCATTAACGTTCAAATACAGTCTAATTTTACGGACACTAGGACATAAAAAATGGGTTTTGGTAATTTATTGCAAATTGAATTCGTATTTAAAAGTATTTAATTATGTAGTGAAGAAGGAATACAAAAAAAATACTATTTTTATAATACTGTACATATTTTCATAGATACCTTGTTCCGTAAAAGTGGCGCTTTAAGATACAAATTAGCACAACGTTCTGTCTTTTGGGAAAAAATATATTTATTAAAATAAAATATTTTTTATTGTTTATTTTATAATTGATTTATTTTTTCTTAAATTATGATAATATTCAACATATTCTTTGAAATAAAAATAAAATTTTTTGCTATGTTATTTCAAATAGTTATCTTTTTGAATTTGAATATATTTTTATTTACTAGGCTGATATATAGTACAAAACTATTATAATATAATATGAAATATTGATTTGCTTAATATATAGCTGCTTAACCTTTTTTGACTCTACTTAATATCGGCAAATTAAAGCTTGTATCGCTACATATAATAATAAAATATAATATAAGGAAGTAAGGAGAGATTTTTATAACTTTGCCAATGCCATTTAATTTTACATAAAAACAAATATGTTTTTACTTTAAAATCGTAGTATTTTTGTAATTTAAATCAGACAAATTATTTTCTTAGAAGATTTTTATAGAATGTGCTTAGTTTTAAATTTTACGTCTTTCTTTTTGTAACATGTATAAATCGGTAGTATTCAAAAGACAATCTGATGTATTAGTTATTATTATTTCATTTTCTTATTGATGATAAAAAATACATTTTTTTTTATTTGACATAAACCTTCATCAAAACGCCAAGCAATATATTATTAAGGTTCGTAATAGATTGTTTGTATTCATTCCCTTTTCAAACTAGGTTTATGTCTCTGTCATTAGTTTGTTTTTCTTTGTTCTTTGAACATATCACACACAATTTTATCAGATGTCCATAAGCTAGCACAAGAACTCGAACATATATCTAGCTCCCTGTCGCAAGGAAACAGTACTTATAGGAACGTCGCAAATGTTTGTCCCAAATCCCATTTCAATTATCCGATTATGTGATCAATTAAACGAGACGTAACTCTGATTATAGACCGTGCCACAACAATACAGTAAGATTTATAAAAGGTAAGTGATAAGACATAGAAAAAAACTACAGATTTAAATTAGGAATCATTTCTTAGAATTCATTTATCTCATGAATATTATGTTACCATTCCATAATGTCACTCATTCGTAATCAAAACCAGTACCAGATTTAGGATTAATTAAGTAAGAAAGGTACCTTTAATGAGATCTGAGGTATTTTTAAAATATTTATTTTCACAATTATAAGCCTATCTATAGATCTAATTCTTTTCCTCTCAGGCAAAGTTGGAATAAAGCATTTTAATCAATGATAAGCCTTTTTTGATGTTATTTTTTTGTATATAACGCATCTGCTGATCAAACAGCTATAAATTTAACATAAAATCATCATAGGCTAGAGTTTAAACTGCTTTATTATATTGTCAATTTTGTATTTTGCCTGTATAAAATAATCATTATAATACTATTGAAAAAAGAGGAAAAAATCATTGACCAGTATTACTCAAAAAAGTTCATTCTTTCATTGCTCTGTCAGAAAAAGAAAAGTTAAGCAAAAAATGGAGAAAAAAGTGTAATAAATCATTTAAAAAATACATCTTCAAAATCTCCTATTGATGATTAAAGTTCACTGTTGTTAAAATCTAAGTGATTTAGGTTACTTAATGTGATACTATTTTGTTTCTAACTTCTAGCCAATATTAAAGACACTTAGGATGATGAATTGACCATCACAAGACCAATATGCTTATTTTTATATTATTAATTGCTCACTGTTAGTGAATAAATCTATACCAGTAACGTTTTAAGAGTTTATTTGTACTTATATAAGCTGAAGTGTTTATTTAGAATTTAGTATTGGATTTAATGTTATTTAGTATTCTGTGTAGAGAGTAGTTTCGATTATATTATTATAACGCTGTAGTAAAATTATTACTGAATAATTAACCAAGCGGTAAATCATGGATTATTACCTAAACCTATTTACTTTCCAAAGCTGGTTTAATGTATATTTGTTTCAAAATGACATTCAATAAATAAATATGTATCCTCTTTACTAAAAGATGGATGCATTTTTTACATATATTTTAAAATAGGATTTAATGTGTATTTCCGAATCGGTCTTGATATTTATAAATAAAGTACAAAGGAATATTGCATTTTTTTAATGTATTATATTACAGAAGCTGAAAATGTGTTTAAGATAGTTTTTATTATCCGCTGAAAATCACAAAGTGACTTGGTTGTATTTCTTTTGGATAAATTTAATTTGTTATACAGATATTTTTATATCTCCTTAATCAACTTACAACATGTAATATTTTTTGATTTGGTCTTAACTTTATGATAACTTATATTTCAAAAACTTTCAATTCTAAGTTTTGAAATTTAAAATAAAAGTGTAAATTAAATTTTAAATATCCTAATATCTTTACAAGTATATTTTTTTAACCTTACTCAGTAGCCATTGATATTCCCTGTAATATAAAAAAATATATTTATAACCCTGCACCATTCGTTTAGGTGAGTGTCTGCCAAACTTTTTTCTTTTACGGCACAGTGATGAATGGAACTAGTACCGCGGTACACCAAAATAAGGGTATCCTTGATTTGGTATACTTTTTCCCGGATCGTCACAGAACATCATTTTTATTTTTTTAGCTCACCGAGGAATTTAAAATCCTCGATTTGGTATACTTTTCCCGGATTGTCACAGAACATCGTTTTTTTTAGCTCACCGAAGAATTTGAAATCCTCGATTTTGTACCGAATACTCATTATTTAAGATTTACATTTTTAAGGCTCCTTCCACCGCGGCACACCTGGGACTTCTTGCGGCACAGTAGTGTGCCACGGCACACAGTTTGGCAGTCAATGGTCTAGGTAGTTGAATCTAGGGATAATATATCAAAGTGTGGAGCCGCAAGCCCAATTTAATCGTAATGTCATTCTGAATAAACCTGAAAGCTATAATGCCAAATACCTAATATCGATCGATACTAAAGGGATACTTAGAAATTGCTTTTGCCTTGTATGCATGTCGATATTTGCATGTACACCCATGAGACAGTTTGAACGCATTGGTTTCCAAACGTTTAATTTGTATAATTATTAACAAAACAGTGCAAAGAATAATTTATTTATTAATTTTAGTGTGTTTGCTGTCAATACTCGGTGGAAAATATTTAAAAAATATTAAAAAAAAAAACTAATTTATACTATTTCTCATTTTTATTTAATTAAATCAGGACCAGTTTCGATCATGACGAGCACTATCAACTGATAAGCGAATACAATTTTGTTTATACAAAACAAAATAAAATTATTCAGGTTTAATAAATAATTGGTTTTGAACGTATTTACAAATAATGGTAAGAGCATTTAGTTATAAAGGGTTAGTTTAAATTACTCTCCTCTTTTCCTTATCACAATCACATATATGCTTAATTACAATCTCAATAGCATCTAAGAAGCACTATTTCCTCTATACGTGACCTACAGTGAAACATGTTAGTTGATTGCATGCAAAAGAGTTTTCATGTAATGAATCGTAGCCAAAGCGGGGCGCTTAATTCTTGAAAGCACGGAAAGCGCTCACTATGAGTGCTACGAGAAGCTCGATGTCTACAACAGTTAAAATACGGCAATCGATATTCTACGAACTAAATTTGGATGAAAGACGTGTATTCGTGACCTATTTGCTTTTCAATTCAGTTATGCAACTTGGGTTGAAAGCATGTTTGGTTGAAATTTGAAACCATTTATTCACTTTTATAAAAGTTTTATTCTTTAATATTATTAAATAAAGCTCGTTCAAATAGTATTAAGCACATTATAAAAACATACATTTATTTAAATACTTTCCATAAAAATAAAACATCCGATTGCAAACATGGTTTTACATCATATATTTTATATTGATTTCAATAGATTTAAAATTTTACATTTTCAGAAAAAATCACATTACTAAATTCTAATCGTTTTAAATATGTACATTTACACAATTGTTTTCACTAACGACTCGAATTTTCCCTTTCGGCATTTTCTGAATTTCAAGTCCAAATAAATTGATCGTGTTTGTATGATTTTTAATAACGTTCAATAAGCTGGGAAATATTTACTTTGTAGGTTTTTGAAGTTAAATGTGACTATGCAAAATCCGGGTCATAAGTGAAAAAACTAGTGTAAATGTATATAATTTGAACGATTCAAATTTAATTTTTAAATTCTATCTAGCATTTACAGCCGAAATCTAAAATCAAACAAATTACATTTTATTTATTATCTGATTTTTTAAAAAAAAAAATTACAAAAACGTTTTGAAATTCTATCCTTAGGATTAAATATCATTTATCAATATCAAGTTTTGGTAGAAAAATATGTATTATATAATATGTTTGATGGCAGAACGAAATCTGTTGTAGTTATTTATATCACACTCAGTAATAAGTAGGTAAATGCTTCGTTAAATATCAAACCATGAAATTTTGAAACATGGGAAACAAATTGATATTATTATAATAAATATAAAAATAAATGATCATCGTTTTAATATTGAGTATTTACAGTACCGAATTTAAAAGAAGAGAGAAAGTTTTTATTATTTATCACAAAATATAACACACACACCAGACGAAACAGTGATGCATTCAATTATGTCATAATATTAAATATATATTTAGAGATGAGTCTAGCTTTATCGTATGTTCATACACGTCGGGGAGAATTTTGAACATAAGCTCGAGACGCGTCATTTTGTGCACGTAAGCATTATTTGTTACCGTAAGGTGCAGGAACATTATGCACGTTACATACTTATCATCTACGCTTGCTGAACATTCAACACCGACTAATGCATCGTAAAGGAACTCCACATAAATTCCAAATCCCTAAGGAACGTTTCCATTTAACCTTGTACTCAAAGTGGAACAAAATGAACACAGATATATTTGTGGGAATGCTTAGAAAGCTTATAAATCATTGAATGTATGCTTTGTAGATTTTTGTGAAGTGCTTCGAAATTCGAACATCTTAATCACTACTGCTTAAATGACCTACCTTAATCGAAACGTGAATAAGCTAACACAAATATTTTCTGATGAATATGAAAAATAAATAGCACGAATTTTAATTATAAACGGGAAAACCACATTTAATGAATTATACATATATAATATGTATGTATATACAATTTGAATTATTCAAATTATGTACATTCACACAAGTTTTGTCACTAACGACTGCGTTTTGCCTTTTGGCATCTTCAGGCGCTTAAGTGTATGGATGAACTTGAACTGATGTGAACTGAACCTGAACTGATTACATAATTTGAACCATTCAAATTTAATATTGAAATTTCACCAAGCACCTTCAGTCGAACTCTTAAAATATCATTATATATATTTTTGTTAATTATATGAAAAAAAAGTTAGATAAAGATCAGTTGATAATGATAGTAATAAGTGAAATCGGTCCTGTTCTTGATTTAAAAATGTGGGATAAGTAAAGTCCTTTTAAATGAAAGACTCACAGCTAGAAAACGTAATGTGGGAAGAGTAGTCAACTTAATTGAATTCTCTGATGGATGAAATGGTGACTTGTCAAAATTTTATTGACACCGCTTGTTGGTTGTAAAATTCATTTGTCTGTGCACACAGTTCTCATTGAAACTTTTGTGCCATAAAATGCAATCACTTGTGTACAGAGAACGGTTGTGTAATATTGTTTGCACGATATTTTGAGACAAAGTTATTGATTTGTGCGCAGTTACAGAAAGCGAAATATTATCGGCATTCTCTTTCAAAGCGGACATGCTTGTCTTAATACAATGCCCAGCTTAGACAAAGAGAGTTAAACCCTTAATTATTTGTTTGCTTTCTTCATTCGAAATAATACAGACATGATTTTGCATTCAAAAGTTTTTGCTCACCTTTTATCATAAACATATATTAATTAAATTTTATTATCAATAACACAGCAAATAATCAAAATAGTTTGTGCTTGTTACGGTATGTTTAAAACTTATCAAATATTTCTGAAAAAAATTGAGAGCTTTTCCGTTTTAAGTAGTTGCAATTCTCGAAAGAGAATTATCTTTTATATTATACTTGTCGAAAAAATATGATTATAAATGTTATCACATTATTTACATAGTTAATTACTTTTTTGTTTGCCTTAAATGTGGAACATATAAATGTTTTTGATAAAGTTTATCTCAACAGATATTTTTACGAGAACTGTTTGTTATCTAGCTGCTCACCTCTTCTTATTCAAAGAGAGACAAACAGTGGAGGCTGGTCAATGTGGCATTGGATCAATGCACCCTCTGTATATGCAGGGCCGGTCATATTTCATGAAATACTATTCAAACATAACATTTATACCATTCACTCATTTTGAATTCTTCAAGTATTTATTCTCTATAATAAATATTTTACTATCGATTTCCAAATCCTTCAATTCCGAATTTTATAAATGTTATTTTTGAATATTATTTCATGAAATATAACTGATATTAATCCATCACCGTTGTTAAAACCCCTATTGTAATTAATAATAAATATTAGTATAATTTATCCTAATTTACGTTGAAAAATCCCATATTGCTTATTGTTGTTCGAAACAATAAAGCCATAATTAATAAATTTTATGTAATTTCATAATTGATAAATATCATTTTAATTTTATCCTAATTAATGTTTTAAGAAATAAACCCAGATTGTTAATCGTTCTTTGAAAAACTAGAATCACATTTGATAAGTGTAATATTGTAATTATAATTAGGATGTTAGAGTGAATAACTTGATGCATTGTGTATCTCTTCAAAGCCAGTATATATAGCTGAGCAAAATATTAGTTTAAACATAGTTCTGACGATGGCGCAAGCCGAAATAGCTATCAACGAATAAAATTATTAAAAACTGTAGAACTAAAATAATTTGTTATTTTTAATCTGTTATAAATGGAGTTCTACCAAGTAAATGCCAAATCAATTAATAAATATAACTGCCCCTGCATATACAAGGGGTGCATTGATCCAATGACGCATTGACTGGCCGCCACTGGAGACAAAGAAGAAAGGTAAAGCTCGGTCAGTTCTTGTAATAAAATGATCGCTCTTGCTACATCTCGTTTTAAGGATCACATAGCTGGAAAGTAATTCATACATAACGAAAATTCATGTTATGCAACAAAGCAATTCATGCTATGTAAAATACACTGGTCCGTTCTTGAATATTGCATCCGAAGCCAACTACGTTGAGCAATTTTGCAGGTAAAAGTACACTGACTTTCACCGTTGATAAAAATGACTATAAATATATTTTTTAAGCTGATTTGTTCCTAGTTTTGAGTTTCATATGTTATAAATAGTACATGTACAAGCTATACAAAAAAAAGATTTTCAATCATATTTATACGTTTTTCATACGCAATAAATCTCCTTTTGTTTTTTTATGTAACATAGCCGAAAAAGACGACTATAGTTTATATTTGCATAAAAGATAATCGCTCACTTGGAAAATGAACTCATTTGCAATTGCCCCATAGGGAATATTGACCCACGTTTCTCACTTCCTATCCAGACACTTGTACCATTAAGCCTGTTGTTCAATACATCCGGCCGTAAAACAAATTTTCTATTTTTGGCATTGAAAAGGTGAACCTGGCTCAATGAAAGAGTCAGAACAGCGTTAATACTAAATGAAGTACACGCAAACAATATTATACATACATATTTATTTATCAGTTGCATAGGCGTATTGCATACACTTTTGATGTAATGTATACGCCCTCAATTTTCATAAGACACATCTTTGTTGTTAGATTTTGCCCAATATTTTGGGAAATAACAAAAATACTCAATTAACTTCTTAAGAAAAAAAAACAATATTGAATGAATATTCAATAAATCTTTGCTAATCGTTTCCTTGCCTAAAGAAAGTGCAAAATCGGCTCTTATATTATCAAAGAAAATTGCAATGAGTACAAATGAGTATTTTATTTTTAGAACTAAAGAGAGAGGTTTCGTAATATTACCTATGACCAATTCCCGGTAAAAAAAACTTTTATAGAGAATCATATATGCTTAAAAAAAAATCTATCTCAATTAAACCTTCTTTATTATTGGAAAGGAGTCTTTTAATCTTCATAGATTTCAGTTAGCATATATTTAAAATTTAAAATAGAAAAATGGTAGCTTTTAATCTTTTAAGTAATATATTTGGATTTTAAAAGATAACCGTCATATCATATCTAAATCTAAACGACTCAATCTTTCTTAGCAAAGATTACCTGACTGCACAAGTATCTACCACGCTTAGCGAAGCACGTATTTTCTCTACATTTACAAGTCATGTCTACGAACCAGCTTTATAATATGACACGGAAGCTTTACGACTCATTTGGGAAAACCATCGCAACTTAGCTCATTCTGTCTTTATAAAGGTTTTACAGTTGCATCCTGAAACTTATTAGGTGTAATGATTCCTATTCCATAATAAATGAGTAATTTACGTTTAAAATTTTAACCAGTATTATTTTGCAATGCTAATATAATTTACTCTGTTTTATGAAAACCGTTAAGTAACTGTCGTGTTTGCTAAACAGGACTATGTAAATTGCGGTTTTTGTAACAGACTCGATTTTTGTTGTTCGAAAACATTTCTTGATAGAGTCTTATTTTTGGTGTAATTAAACGTCTCCCATATGAAGCGTCTAGTTACAAAAAACGACATGTACACATTTCAATATTTATGGCGAACAGTGTTTAGATGTTTTAAGTTAATATTATTTTTTTATATTATTCTATCTTTGAATTTAAGCGAAAAATCAGCGTTCTTTAGCTGATAATCTTACAAATTATTAAACATAATCAAAATAAAATTATACATACCATATACCAGAATCAACCAGATTTAAATATTATTATTTGATAAATATATCACTATAATTTGAATATTTTTTTTCTTTGACGTCTATTCAGTTTGGCAACAAATATTTATTCGCGTTGTGTAAACCTGCGCTAAGAATAAGCAAATAATTTTAATATTTTGTTTTTAGCGCCTCATATGCAAAATCGCCAGTTCTAGACTCAACTCATTTTTGAAAAAATGTGCTGACTGCCATCATTGTTTCCAGAGCCCTCAATTGTTACAGCAGTATTGTAGAACATTTTCAAACGTTGTTATAAGTCAATATTAATTTTTGATGTTCTCTAACAACGCTAACAGATACAGATGGATATTTTTTTTTTGGATTGGCTTAAAAAAATATCAATGCGTGATAAAAAGAATAACGGAATGTGAGTCATTTTTTACGATGTTAAAAAACGTTTGCAAAAAAGTGATGGTCGAAAACCAGAAGCTGAAGCTTTTGTCTTGGACTTTTTACGTGCCATGTCTTTAACTGAGTAAGCAACTCGAAGATCGTGACCAGCCTTGACAGAATATTAACTTTGGTACTGTGGCCAAAGCGAAATTTATTAGCTTAAGTTTGGAGTGCTTTTTGGTGTTACAAATAAACTTAGAGGCTTTAGTTTTCATTTGATTAACACTCTGTATTCATTCATACAATGCTTAGAAAGTTTCAACTTTTTTTAAAATTTGGTAAAACTAAAAACATTTTTGTATATTTTAGTAAATAAATAATTTAGCAATACTTCATAAGTCGCTATAAACAAGTAATTTTTATTTCAATCGTTACTTGATATTAATATGTTTGTAAGCTAAAACCACATGTTAAGAAAATTTTTAAACTAATATAAGTAAAATTTTACTTACATAACATACACTTAACTCATAACTGTACCAAAGAAAGATTTCTCAATTTTTTGATTCCATATAAAATTTACGTAACGGAATAGATTTTTAAACTGATACTATTTACAAAATCATATTTTATATACATTTTGTTTTAGAATATATTCATACATATTTTATTTAATATTATGTTAAAATTTGTCAAAAGATTAATTACACACACGCATTAAATATGGTTTACTATGATCATTATAAATTATTTATAAAGGGTAAATTTCCACTTCATTATACATATAAAAAAATGCTACTTTATTAAACTTATAATTAAAAATATGTTTGTTGAAAATAGAATAGTAATTTAAATCTATGCAAATTTTCGTAATAAATATAAAACAAAAGTACTTTTCATAACACAAATGTTTCAGAAGCGTCCGAATAGCATAGCCGGCTAACATTTTCTTTCCTCAATTATTTTGAGTTTAAAAAGCAATTACAAAATTCCTTCAAAAACTTTGAGGCCCGAATTCCTGCTGTCAAATATTCAATTCTCAAAAAGGTTAATTTCGAAAGATAAATTTTTTGTCCGTCGCTGAATTTTTTCACAGAAAGTGTGCTATTTTTTTCAGATGTATTTACAGCCATAGAGCTGCGTTTGGCTGGAAAAAACAATACTCTAGGGATGTGTCGGTATGTATCCCGAAAGTGTGAAACCGTGTTTGTATATAATCAAAACATGAAGAGCACGGATCGATTTTATGGGATGGGCTACCCCCCAGTAATACATTTTTACGACACGAGGCATTTTGTCAAATATTTTTTTATTTTTTTAAGAACACTTATTAATGTAGTATGTACTTTTACAATAAATATTTTTTAAACTATTTCCGCTAACAATGTGAAATATTAGCTCTTAGTATAGTTAATCTCTATATAGGTTATTTTCTACAAAAACTGGATTATACTCATTTGCTCAATCTCTCCTTTGACAAACATAGTGGGGATAGAAGAATAAAGCTTAAAAAGGAAAAATTGTTAGCTAATTATTTCTGTTTTTTTTTAATAAATGAATCGGATAATTTGGCATTTTAAACATTACATACATCCATGCCACCGAGAAAAAAATATAAATCGATTGAAAAAATACATCCATACTAGGATTCAAGCCCGTGAGCATCGTTAATTAAGTCATATGTTTACCACCCGGCCACGGACCCAATAGTATATAATATATTATATAAGGTATCCATTTCACAAACTCTCCATGTCCATTTTTATTTATTTTGAGTTTTTTTTACTCAAAAAAAGTACCTTACAATAAATAAAAAAAGACTAGTTCAGTATTGAAAATGGGAAACTCATATATTATTATTATTATTATTACATAACAAAATAAATTATACATCACAATACAATCATTTTTCAGTTCTTTGTTAAAAAAAAGATTCGGACAGTCACATTTTATTACAATAAAATATTATTTCTCATTATTTATCTTTGTGGAAGACATATTTCATGAAAATATTAAAGTCTTTTAAGCCACTAATAAACGTATACGTAAAAAAATAATAAAATGTTTCTTCATTAAGTAATATGATTTTGCATTTCTACCAAATAACTCTTTACACGCTCAAAACCATTTTTAGTTTATTAAAAATTTTCGTATTTAAAACAAAGAAGCTATGTGAGTTATTACTTGAAAGACGAAAAAAGTATAAAAAATATAATTTATTTATAACGAATAGAAATGCTTTTCTTAAAATTACTTATATTGAAAAAAGTTAACGTTATCTGTAGCACAAATATTTTCTTTAGAAACAGCGATAAAGATAATTATGTACATGGCTTCTGGCAGTATTATTGGAAAGAAAGAAAAATTAATACACGCAAAACAGCTGAGTAAACAATTCCTGATACTTACTGTATATGCGAGTGTTTATTTTGTAAACAAATTTACTTCCTACTATTTCTATTTTATTTTTATTATTTTTTATTTCGCAATGAATTATTTAAAAAAATATAACAGCCTTTGAACGGTAATTAAAAATGTATTGCAAACCAAATACTTTTTAAATAAAATCATACTTTAGTATTTTATATATTTTTAGACTAAAAAACATTCTTATAAATAAAGACAGCTTTACATTATATAGTATGCAAATATGTTTTCGTGAATATTGTTAACAAATGCATAAAAATACTTTATAATATTGGCTGAGGGTGCTTGATGTACTTTTAATATCAAATTTAAATCGTTCGCGTATTGTTCGCTTTCATAATCTTACTGTTTGTTAGTTTGTGCATATCAGTTAGTGACAAAACTTATACCTCTTTTAGACCAACTGAGTACGCAACCAAGCAATAATACAGACGCACGCATCTACACGAAAATAAGTTTTTTAGCAATTCGGTTAATTTTTAAGTGCGTTTCGTTTAATTCAAAACATAATCATTGTGTATTTGTTAAATTTTTCACTCAACACTCGTCAAACGCCTGTTCAGACACGTCGAAAACCTGAGCAAGGTCTTGCTACAAGTGGTAAGCATATTCTTTCGACTTTTTTTAACTCGCTCGCTTGAATCACTCATCGGATCGCTCTGCCGAGTTACGTACGTCGCGTTCATTTTTGCATTCACCCGAGCTCATTTTCTCGGCCATGTACTTGGTTGGGCTTAAAGATAATTTATGAAAGTGTACACAATTTGAACAATTCAAAGTTACATAAATGTATGAACTATCTACTCTACACCAGTTTTATATTTTTCAGGTATTCCTTAAACATGCCATTAATATTATATTAAATGTTTTTACATCTAGCACTTCACTTCATCAGATGATGTTCTGTTTCCTAATAAATAACTGTTTTAAAGCTGTATTAAAAATTATTCTGATTTATTTTTTGTGACATCAATGATTCGTGGAAACGAAATCTCGTTGTTTTTTTTCTATCATAATATAACAATGACCAAATAAATGCAATGGGTTGGATAATACAATTTGTTTTTATTTTACTGCTCATTGTTTGCGATAAAAATGGTGAATAAATAAATTGTTATACTTAAAAATAAAATGAAAAAGTTCATTATGACAATCAAATGAAACCTGTTTCATCTAAAAGAAAATAATCAATAACTGATCCAGCCAAGCATTGCTAAAGATTCAATGATGAAAAACAACATTTGTGTACAAACAATGTTTTCCTTTTTTTCTTCTTATCAGAGGTATTCAATTGTTTCCTGGTATCTTCACAGAGCTAAAAAACATTTGTTTTCTAAATTTTAAAATGTTTTCAAAAATTCCCCATAATTATAACAAACCCACTTAATCCATTGAAAATTGTATACATTCAATTTTCGCTAATTTACATTTTAATAGCCTTTTAAATTAGTGATCTACTTATATTTTTGTTTATAAACGATACAAACTGTTTACTACGCGTCAGTTCAAGTACATACGTGCACTTGGAATGCCTGAAGATGCCGAAAGGCAAAACCCGGGTCGTTAGCGACAAAACTCATGGATAAGTACAAAATTCAAACAATTCAAATTTGATATTGAAATTCCATCAAGCACCCTCAGTCGAAATACTTAATTACGTTAATAATCGTCTGATGTGGTCTGGATGTGGCCGACCAGGCGAGTTTGGGTTCAATTCCTGGTAAAATCGATGGCAAATTTAGATTTGAGACTTAAGACGTGGATGTTTGTGATGTCAATTTACCTCGAGTTGATCTCGAGTGACTTGCAATAAATTATTATCGAGTTTTTCTCGTACGGTCGTTCAACCTAAAAATATTTGACCAATGCGTCAAATATCATTAACTGTAATGTCAAATATATTTTTATATAATATTATCTTGCAGTACATGTTTATCTTGAAATATAAATCAGTTTTGTGTGTTGCCACGAGTATTTTTTTCTTGTGAGTCTTTACTGGCATAATTCTAATTATTTTTGTTTTCATTATGAAAATTAAACTACAGTTATACAAATAACAACGTTTAAGTAGAAAGTTGATTAGCTCTGGTACATAAAAAGTAATGTTCTTCGAATAAAAATTCAAACAACACTCACGAAAGAGACAGATGACAGACAAAAAATAAACATGCCTCAGGGCAAATCTACCAAGCTGTACTAGAACGTGACGGGTTGTGAAAGAGATGCAAAGTGTTCTATCAAAGCTATGTATTGCTTATACATAGATTTTTCCGTAAGCAAAAACGTAAAAAAGTAAAGTTTGGGTTGAAAGCTCATTTCGTTTCGTATTGGCTTTTTGTTTCGCTGAACTTTTCCCTGTCGGGTTTTTTTAAATTTTAATTCGATTTCAAAGTATTTTATTTAAATTAAGGCATTTTTATTCTTCACACACCTTTCCAAAGCAGATAAATAATTATGTATATGCAAGCATTTGAAATATTTTTTCGATACATTTATTTTGATACAATGTGAGCACAATAAATATTTTTTCTGTAGTGTTTTGACCTCAGATCCGAAGCCAAGTAATTAACGGTAATCACGGGCTCGAATCTCAGTTTGTATCTCAGCTTTATTACTCGATTGATCAATGAATTTCTGTTCATAGACATGGATGTTTGTAAAATCTTTTGTTCCCTGCCACTCATCCGATCCTTGAAATGGGCTGTAGTAAGAGCGATTGACATAGCATTAGTTCTGTCTTATCTCTATCTTTCTATCTATACTAATTTGGGTCCCCAATCCCGAGATTTCAAAAAATTATTCAATCTAAGGCTCCCGGTAATCCAATACCTGGATTTGAGGATTCGCTTTAAAATATTTAAAAAAAATGAATTGAAGATACCCGATGAACGATATAAATAAAAATTGTAATCAATTCATATTTAAAATGTTTTTTTTAAATGAAATACGCTTTCGCTGTTGTTATTTTTGATTGAGGTATGTACCTTTTTTTTTTTAAATCCATATCCGTTCCCAATTTGGAGCATATGGCCTCCCAATGGAGGTATCTCAACAGATGTTTCTACGATAACTGCTTTGGACTGTTGTCAGTTTCTCAACCTCTATTTTTTGAAGAAATTAGGGATATGAGCATAAGACTAGAACAAGACTAGTGGTTAGCTAATTGCTCTCGCTACGCCCGTTTTAAGATAGGATGAGAGAGAGGGAATTTAAGACATATTTACTTACTTTCGAACAAAAATCGATAAATCGATTGTCAAATCAATCTTTAAAAACTGTCCGTACTGGAATTCGATCCCGTGACCTCCGCGTTCTAATTCAACGACGTTCACACTCAACCACGCAGCCAGCGTAATTAGTACATTATTAATATATGTTTTTTATCTCTTTTTAATCATATTGCGTGATAAACGAGAGAAAAATCAACAGTGTTGATACAATGTTATAGTCTCCTGCACTTACACCGAATTAGAGATATATATTTTTAAAATACACAAGTTTTTTTCATGTGGCACGTGTTTTGAATAAATCATTAAATCAATTTCCCAACATATTATCTTCAAGAATATTTTTCAGAGATATCTAATAATTTTTCCGAAAATAGTAGGTATCATTTATAAATAAAAATTAGTTCAAAAGGAAGTTTTTCAGACTGTTATCTCCGTTACTTTGATGAAATATTTTTATTCATCTTAACTACTTATGTGATGCCAGCAAATAGATTGACCAAAAACATAACTATTTGTATTCAATAGTTAAACACTCGGTGTGTTATTTTATGTAATATCAGTCATATGTTGGCTGAGGGTGCTGTAAATTAAAAAAATTAGTTGCCAGTATCATTAACAATATTTAGCTTTTACATCGTGAAGTTGGCTATTAAAATTAAACTGTGTCAAATAACTATCTCTACAGAGTCTTTGACATCTTCTCCACAATGGAATCAAATCTCTCAGTTGGATCTTAAATGTATTTTAATATTTCTGATTTACTATCGTTTTCCACTGCAAAATTTTTACAACAATGGCACTTAACAGCGAAATAAAACATACATAAGTATATCAATTGGTTTTACTAAGCAAAGCATCTGTGTATTTTATTAGAAAACAAATCACACAATATGTATTTGTACTCATTAGCTGTATATTTCTCCTAGATCTGCGGCAAAAAAAATCTCAAGAGAAGCGGCAAAAGAGAACTGCCCGCCCATCACTTTTTTTACTAAATATTTTTTTCGTCGTACATGAAATGTACATGTGGACAGCAAAAATAGTACAGTTATTCAAAAAATATGGGAAACGTTTTTATCTTTAATTAATGATGACATAAACGTGTCATTTCTCCCATAATAATTTGCAAACACCTTTTCATAGGTGTTCATGATGTATCTTTTCCTCGAGTGACTGAAAAGATTACCAAACGAGTTTATCTCGCACTATTTTTCAATTTTTAAAATAATTGACGTAATGGTATTTGCTGCAATATTAATAATGTTATATAAGCATTACATATTTGTTCGCAGGCTTCATTTGCACGTGTGTATATTTTAAATTATACAAACCTACTGAATGATTAATCCCAAAAAATCAGGATCAGTTTGGTATTGGATGCTCTAATTCCACTTTCTTTTTGAGTAAAGTGTGTACCAAGCAATTTTCGTAGAAAATACAACATGTTGCGATTAACTTCATTTGGAGTCATAATGTTTCACATTAAGAGCAAACATAATATAAAAACAATATCAGATGTGTTTAAATTGAAGTGTAAGTTTTTTTTTTCATTAGAAAATGTTTAGTTGAAAGAAATACATATTTACAAGCTCGACTTTGTATTGAGTCATTTAAAAATACGTCGCATTTATAGACTCCAACTGATTTTTTTTATGAATTCAATGTCGTCAGCGTTTTTCACAACATTGCACTGCAATGCATTCTGTAAACGCTTCGTGTGCGAGAAAATACGAGCCTAATGCGTCCGCATGCAAAACATGCTGAAAGTTCACGTGGAGAGCTTTTCACAAGGTGTTTGTGAAAATGAACTGATTATTAAAATCCAAATAAAATAATTATTCTTTAAATATTCACAATAGCACTCGAACAGAACATATACATATTTGTAATACCATTTTAGAATTTTATTCTTCTTTAAAATACACAATTCAAAGAAACCATCTCGATTCCAAAGCTTTTGATAGTTCACAAGTTGTGTATACGAAACTCTTTTTTATTAATTTAAAAAATAAATAAGTTTTGAAACAGCTACTTACAGTGCTAAAAACAGCAGAGCAATCAGTCTCTTGAATTCTTACATATACTATAATCTCACAATGTTTTTTACACCACTATTAAGTCATTTATGATTTTCTTAACTTAGTTTATAAGTTATTGCATACAATTTATTTATAATCACAATAATGCTGTTTTGTCTGCAGTTAATGTGACACAATACATGAAAAAAACATCTCAAATACCACGATTCAAAGCACTCTTCGTTGTATATTCCAATAGCGTGACGCTCATGATTTCTGTTCCAATGCTTCCGTCAAATACAAAAAAATATGATTGCAATATTATGAAAAGTACATTTTTTATTATTTTTTTATTTTTTAACCTATCATCAAATATATAGAATTGAACAAGACAAAAGATCATTAAAATATCGTTTGCTGACCATGTATTTACATGTTCTAAGTTATTTTTATGGCCAGGTACATTTTTTTTTAACATTGAGTTTTTTTTAATTGGTTTCAATTTTGGTACTAAATATTACACCTTTTAAACACCGTACTAATTACTTTTTGCAAAATTTCTATGCATGTATGTTATTTGTGAAGCAGCTTTTTAAACATCGTTAATGGTGCTGCATAAATTTATCACTACGAAAGAGCATTTTCGCGTTAGGGTCTTTCCTGTTGGCGTAGCAACATTGTTCATTGTTTATAATACGAAATGGTTGTTTGCTTTAATAAGAAGCAGCTTAGCATTAACTTACTGCATTGATCACTTTATAAGTAAAATACTAATTGTAAATTTGTACACTAAAACTTATTAAAAAAACACTGAAAACATATTAAAAATTGTGGTTACCTTCATTCGTTTGCAACCTTATAAGCTAAAACTTTAATGATAAACAGTTGGAAAATTTCCCAAATATCACAAACAGGAAACGATTTTATTAAATTATGATAATGTGTGCAATCTAGGACAAGAGCGATTGACCAAGTAACCACTTACTTAGAACTATCCGTCTCATTTTATAATAGTATTTCTTCAAATTGTTGTAATTCCACATGATTGTCAATAATTTTATTTTACATCATAATCGATGACTTTATATTCTCTCTATTAAAGTCTTAATATTTTTAAAGCTTCAATATATTGCTTTCCAGATTCATTGTTTAATCAACTTTTTATATTAACGCCCCTGCAAACTTAAATTAACCGTCTTCTGTTTTTTCATTGAATACAAAATGGAAGACCATGAAATGTTAGATAAAAAAACAGATAATACAAGGAACCTAAAAGAACTACCGTTTATATTATACCAATTGTTTATATGATATTTTTTTATGAAATTGATAAAAACAAACGTACATTTATCAGTTCAATATAAATATTATTATACACGATAAAAGCGTGTAATATGAATATGAATAAAACGAAATTATATTTGGCATATTGAGTTCGTTCTGCAATTTTGTTATCAAATATTTTTTTTGATCGGATGAATGCATTTTTCGCTGTCGGAATATTTCAATATCCCAATGTAACAAGCTTTATTGAGCACTAAAAGCTTTTCAATTCCAAAACGTCAACAAAACAATATCAACAGAGTAACAGCATTGGTTTCTAATGTTTTATTGTATATTGTGTGGTATATAAGGATTTCTGACGTCAACTATTATAAAGATATTTGCTTATTGATCTTGTTATTTGATTAAGTATATCATACAGTATTTTTTTACGCACTGAGCGCACAAAAATCTCGCTTGTAATGATAAGAAATCATTCTTAAGAGGATTGTGGCAGAAACTGTACGGTAGATATTTTAAAAATAATTAAATATCTTAGATGGATAAAGCAATATGTTCAGAACACAAACGTTCTAACTGAAATCGTAAGTGACAAATTGTATTTGATTCATGTCTATCATTTTAAGTGATATGTATCTATTTACGTTTGACTGACAAATATAAATATGTGTATTTATTTTAAAACAATAGTTCAAATTGGTTTCACCCAACGATGTTATTTGTTTCTGACTCTTATAATATATTAAAAACCATTTATATAAGCAATGCTCAATCGAAACTTTTTTCTTTTTTTTGTTGTAGATAGACAGACGACAAATGTATGCTGTTTTTACAAAAATATTTATAAAAAAACTAATGCAATAAAACGGTATTTATATTTTTGCTAAAACTTAAAAAGTAGAAATCAAAAAGAAGTAGTTTACTAAATATAAAATATGTTGTGATACAAAATAATGATATCGTAATCATTGTTACTGTCTAATATTCCACATCGTGAAACCAAATAGAGGTTTGAGCACGAATAAAAACCACAACAGTTTTTATCGTGCTTGTACACCTTATTGGAAGATTAAATACTATCATTTGTAACGTGCTTTATTGAACAATCATAAATGAAGGCGACCCAAAATTTATTGTTAAAATCATGTAGTGAAACTATATTTTTATCCATGTCCGCTACCAATATATAACGTATGTCACCTAATGAAGGTTTTTCTACATAATTTTGCCCTCAAAAACTGCTTGTTACTCAGTTGCTCAACCTCTCTTTCTTTTCAAATATAGTAAAGATAAAAATGATAAAGCTTTGACAAGACTAGTGGTTAGGTAATCGTTCTGTTAACGCTCCATTATTTCAGAGTGTGGGAGAAAAATTTTAGACATCACAAACATCCATCCCGATTGAAAAATGGTGCTTGTTCTGGAAGTTTGAGCCCTAGAGATTTTTTAACGGAAGCACGTTGACCACATCATCACGGACCCGATAACAAATATAGTTTCTCAAAAGCTTTCTCACTCAAACGATAAATCAAAAATTCAAGACTTTTTTAATTTCACCATCCAACTCTAGATTTAACAAGTAAGTCATATTTTCACATTGTAATAGGAATATATAAATTTTATGCCTGTTTATTTATATGTCGCGCAAGTCTTTTTTGGGATAAAATTTCTCTGTCGGATCTTTTTTTTTACAAAAGTATTTTGAAAGCATTTTATTGATATAAAACTTTGTCCTATCATATATTTTTTGAAGCAAAATAACTATGGGGAGTACAAAAAATAAAGTTAAAACTTCCCCTTGTAGAAATCACTAGAAACTTCTCCAGACGTTTTGTCGTCTCGAGTCTCAACCTTTACTGCAAACAATGTATCATATATTTGATACAATTTTCTCATAGATTTACATAATTTAAAAATGTTTATTGTCAGTATCAAACCCTTTACTAATTACTCCTTTTATTGCATCCCATTGTTTGCTCGAAAATGAATATATTTGTTTATGAATTCAGCCTTTAGATGCGGATTTTACACCTAGCAACACCACCAGAGTAATAATAATATTTTTCACATTTAATTTGTGCAATGTCAACCAATAATAAAGAATAAACCATTTAATTAGTTGATTACGTTTGAGATATGCAAAAAAGGACCTGATCTATATTAAAAAAAGAAAGTAGTGAATTATTTTTTAGGAGAGCATTTCATTTTTAAAATATATCAATTTGAATACTCTATTCGATATACTTATTCGTAAAAATTTCTTTTCCTGCCTATTGACAGACTATTTTCATATTTTGGATTGAAATCATTAACAATTTAAATTATGTTCAAGTAATTCATCAAATTAAATTCACATATCCGAATATAAAAAACAAGCTGAATATATTTAACTATCGAGCGATAAAATATTCGATTGGAATTTGTACTCATTACAATAAATTGATTGCATTAGTAAACGTAAATCGTCAATTAAAATTGATGCTTTATTTAAAAAAAAAACTGAGTCAATCAGCAAATGAATGCGTCCAATTCAAATATGAAAAAAGTATAAACTTTGTTATAATCTTTCAACAGCAGAGCGTATATCATAATTGAAAAAGGTACCTTTGTGATGAATGAAAATGGCTTGCACTTGCAATGAAAAACTATCAATTTTTCACATGCCATAAAATGAAAAAAACTGAAAAGTTTTACAATCAAATTGAAAAATAAATACCATTTAACAGGCGTTTATTTTACAAAGTATGTGCACAGTTGAAATCTTTTATACAAAACAGATTATTATTTACATCTCGTTCAAAAGCAAAATAGCATAGTTTACAAACAACGAAGAATAACGATTTTTGTTTTTCAAATAAACTTGTATGAATTCAAATGAGCTACTGCAAGGTTGCAGCAGCATAAATTTCTTGGTACTTCTCAGTCTTGAATCGCAATTAATATAAAACAGATGGGCGACTCTTGCAACAAAGTGCGCACACTTGGTTGACTTCGCGAGAATTGTAATAAAAATAACCACTTCTATATTTATACATAAAATAGCCACCATTTAGAAAATTACTTTTTCAATTCATTTAATCACGATGGAGGTTGCAAAATACAACTTCTATCAAACTAATTTAATCAAATATCGACTTTCGACCAAATTTTTATTTTCATTAGGTAAAGTGTATTTACATTTTTTTTAATCAAGATAATTTTATCTTATTTATCGTCGTTCTTAAATTCTTTGAGTTGCAAAAATTACTTATTATCTTCGAAACTGTTTAAATATTACTTATATTGAAATAATGTTCCGAAATTGATTTATTTATGAGGATGTTAAACAAATTCACCCAAGTAAGTAGTTGAAATACCACAATCTAAGTACATACAGTTTTAGGGTAAGATATTTTACAAAATTTAACGTAATCTGATTATTTACATCTGATCATCAAAAATTATAGCAATATTGCCAGAAATCATTTCCAGCAAAATTATCTAAAATCAAACATTATAGAAAAATATTAAACTCTGTACGCGAACCGGTAAAAAAAGTCAGAAAACTATATAAACTTTCTTCTCTTGTCGTTTGCGACCAAATATTGACTTGTTTGCCTATTCTGAGTTTCCAAAAATGACAAAAATCGTTTTATTTATTGAACGATACAATGTCAATATTGGTCAAGTAATTTTGACTTTCCGCAGCGCTTACTAAAAATAAATATTCGTTTAATATGTCTATCAAGCTAAATCAGCTTTATGCGATGGCAAAATATTCATGCAAAACAAAATTATTGCAGACATTTTTTGTTTAACTCGGCCAATGTATTTTAAATTTACATTTTTGTAATTGATGAACATAGTTTTTGCCTTGATTGCACATTTTCAAAAAAATAGGTTAATAACTACGTTGGATACATGGCTACAATATACCTACTTATATACGTACGTATAGTTTATTCATAGATTTTTAAAACTATATTTAAAACAAATATCTTCTCAATTTTAAATTTGAATGTGACTGACTGGAACTGACAAAACAAGCTGTTTTTTTTCATTTAGTTAACAAGTTGTACTTTGCAAAGACGTTAATAGCATTCTTTACGAATTATGTCTAGTACATATATTTTTTTAAAAACCAAATATTTTATTTAAGTTTGACTAATTATTAAGAAGGTTTGAATTTGAGAATTATTCAATTCAAAGTTGTGATCGAAGACTGGGTATTTGTGATGTCAATTTACATTGTTTTCTCTCCTCCCATTCTTCTGATGCTTTTATTTATGGGTCCACTAGTCCTGTTCTAGCTTTATCCTTCCTTCTACTACTTCCTACTACTCAATTTGAAAAAAAATGATGTTGAACGACTGATTAACAAACAGTTTATGTAGAAAAACATAGTTAAATAGTTAAAAAGTTATCCACAATTATTTGAATAAATAATCAACAATTTCTTGGTAGTTATATACTAATTAAGAAACTTTTTCTTACATCAACTTCTAAACATTTATTTTGTTATTATGTCGTAAAATGTTTTAGATTTTATTTTTCAACACAAAGATGTATCTAAAAAAAATTCAGAACTTCTTTCCCCATACCATTTTAGTAAGTACATACATGTTTTGATCAATACCAAAAACTTAACCACATTCTTTATTGGGTACTTTTGAAATTGACATAATAAATTCAGTTTCCTGTCATGCTCGATAAAAAGCTCGTTGCGATAAAAAAAAATATGAAAAAGATATAAAATATCGGTCAGCGTTGGCTTTAGCTATTTATTTAATGCTTCCCTAATCATACAGCATCCGATATTTCAGCGCCATCATCACCACACGAGATCGTCATGTCGGGAGCCCTTTTACGCTCGTTTTATGACTGCAGTTGCGTAAAGATAAGCGACTACCGCGGACCACCACTACAGTGGCGTTCAGTCATTACTTCACGGGTATGAATGCTTAAGCGTGAATAATTATAATTATCAATTTTGGCACTATACAAATTAAAACTATTTTTTATATTTTATTTTATCCATACAAAAAATAGGATGACTAAAAATTACCTTATTAAATTATATTTTTAAAACTTTTTTGCTTAATATAGTCTAAAACAAATAATTGAAATATGCATCCTTTATGCACTTGTAGATGAAATAAAACTGACATTATAAATGATTAGATATATTTATGGAAATTCCGATACATCTAATGAAAGACTTAGTTAGGAAAGGAAAGATTTCGATGGTCAAAAAGAAACATTAAGGTAGAACTTTAATTAAAAACAAATCTTCGGTAGATAAAAAAATTGCTTAAAAGTGTTTAAAACTGACGTAACTTCAAATTATACTACTCGGGACACCATCGAGGACTGGTGCATAAAGTGCATTTGATAAAGCAATTACATTCATGAATTGGGAAGTAAAAAATGATTGCAAGTTCCTAGAATGTTTGTGGTAGCAATAAAATGACAAAAAAAATATATTTCTTAATAATGCAGACGGTAAAAAAGTATCCTTATTTGTAACGCCACTTTAAAACACATCTAATATGCTTCTACGAAGGTGCGCTAAATGCGGCATCATATTCTTAATGGCGGCTTATGCCACTTAAGCTTTTATGCAGCGAAAATATTTACCGTATCCGAAAGGACTTTGCTTTTCAAAGTCAATGGATCGTCTCAGTAATAAGCTTCTAAAAGCTCTTAAAACCTCTACAGAAGAACCCCTTAAAACTTTTATGGTCGCGACCTTCAAACTGTCACCAATAATATCTGGGGGAAATTTACAAACTATTTGGGTTAACGGTTAAAAAAATACTTATTTTAAACACTTAAAAGAGTTTGCCAATAGAGAAAAGCTAACTAATTATGCTTTAAACTTTTTTCAATTATTTCTATCTACATATTGTCAATCTGAAACTATATTTTACAGCATTCTTTTTGTGCAACACAAAACATAATTCTGTTAATCTTTCTGAAATGTCTGCTGCAAACAAATAACAAAGTTGAAAGCTCTGGCCATACAAAGAGCAACACAAAAAGCTCAGCATTTTTTTTCTTTGTTGCAGTGGGTATGTGCTTTTACTTCGTTGTATCGGAATGTAAGTTCGCTTGAAAATGAAAATAAATAAATTGAATGTTAGCAGATGAACAACTTTTTATGGAACTAAAACAGCTGGCAGAGCAGCTTTATTTTTCCATTGTGGATTGAAAAATGAAGCGCTTGCTTTACATAGCTCTAGTAATGTGTCCAAATGGTTAGTGATTAATTTTTTTGACGTCAGCAACAAAAAAAAGTTTCAGTATGATGAGCACATTTAAAGGTAGTACGGAAACACGTAAATAGAAAACACTTTAAATTTGATGGAGAGATGGTTGCTTAATAGATTACGTTGGCATGTTTATTGTAGAATTATAAAAAAGAGAAATTAATTATATCACGCGATAAAGTAAATTATATAATATGATGTCTTCAACAAGCATTTGAATTTGAATTATAGGTATGTGATTAAGTTGTGATAACAACAAATTGTCTGTAAAAATTAATGAAAAAAGAAACTCAATATCTTCAATATATGTAGATACGCTTTAACTACAAAACTTCTTTTAAATGTCATAAAATTAAAATCATAAGATATTTTTAGCATGTTTCAGTCTTGAACCAATAAATGAATTGAATCATTTATGCGGTTCCATTGTATTTTTTTATATACAACATTATGAGATACTTTATTGTGATAAAAAATATACGTTTTCCACTATCAAGGTGGAGCATGTAAACTCTATATAACTCAATGGCTCAAAAACACATAGAAAGGTTCAAGTAAGACGGATGGGGCTAAATAATGTTGATTATTCGTAAGATAACCGTTCACATGTGCCGTTTTAAAAATTTGGTGTGTGAAAGGAATTGCAACAATCCTAGAAACCGGTGCTGCATAACAATTTAAATGTGTCCATATGGTGATTCAAGCTTGATGCTTCTGTTCTAAAACAGATCAAACGGTTGGAAGAATAAATAAACTTAATGCGAAACCATTAGAAAGTATTGTTTTAAAATTATTTAAAGACAATTACGAAAAACAACGGTTTTATCTTTGATTTGACGATATAAGTTGAATCAATCCTTTTCTTAACGACACTCGCACGTGTGATCAGTGATCACTAGAACTCACGTAAGTTGTGACACGTGTGCCGAAAAAATGTTTCCCAAGACATATGCCGTTGTCAAAAGAAGTAATAAATCTTCTGTTTCGGCCGTTTGCCTTTGTGGAGAGCGCGCAAGAAAATAATTTACGATGAAAAGAAAGCGAGACGTCGAAAAAATGGGCAGATCTTTAGCCGCAGATAAATCAAACGTTGTCTATGAACATTTTTAAAGTAAATGTGAATTTCACCCACCAAATTGATTTCATCGTGGAAACTGTCATCGTTCTCGAGAACTGAGATATTTAAGAACATTGATGTTGTAAATGACATACATTAAATATATTATATCAAAACGTCAGCCAAATGACTATGATTTTATTCACTATTTTTTTGATCTTAAAAAACAGTTTAGAATATTCAGCAGTATTAAGCTAACTTATATACTGAATAAATCTTCCTAGATCATTGAACAAAATTCACTTGGCCTTAAAATTTTCCAAGAAAAAATATACTTTCAGTCAATATTAAAATTGTTTGGTGAATATTAACAATTAATAATATTGGTGCCTGTAACGCCATTTAGTTTATACTTACATTGTATAATCAATAATGACTGATTTATTAAGGTTGATAATATAATTTAAACTTAAAAAAAACATTTTAAAACGGTGAGACACTTTGTCATAAAATAACGTGATAACGCGGGATACAGTATTATTTTGTTGGTAAAATATAATAAAAGAACTTTCAGTGGTATTTTTAAATGTATTCGGCCCTCATTTCTCAATATAAACAGCTAAGTTCCTTAAATTATCTTGGACTTTAGGACAATTTTAAAAAGGATTTTTACCAAACGCCTAAGTAAAAAAATAACATTTGGCAAAAGGTGTTTCATATTATATCGCATAATTTTAAATGATTAAAAGTGAGTTATGAGTTGATACCATTGAGTAGTTCATTCTAACATCTAAGTTTTGTATTTTTTTTGTCCCCACCCACGTCTCACCAAAATGAATAATCATAAACAAAAATCTGTTCGTAAAAAAGTTCGCAGATGGTATGATGAAATTTAGTTTAGACTATTATTCAACCAAATTCCCTCCATGCAAAATTACCACTGTATCTATGTATATAATTTTGAATAAATCAGTGATGTCCAACTGTTCTTTTTTACGTTGTATGTTTTAAATGGTATATTTTAACTGCGATAGTGAGATAATATAGGACTGATACATAAAAAAATCGTCATTGATATTTTTTCAACTATTTTGTTTACCGTGAAATACTAAGGTATAATAAAATAAAGGTCTAAAAGACTGTTGGTAAATGTTTAAGGAATGCTAATCTACTCAGTTTCACGGTTGAAATTCTTTTTTTAATATTCTTTTTATTTTTTGAAAATTGTAATTATACAGAGCAGTAAGTTTATTTTAAGTTCATTGCATATGTTCGCTTCTTTTGGCAGTCTCCATGAGAGAAACAGAGTAACTGCTTTACAACTAAATATTTTTAAAAATTTTCAGGTAAGTATCCTAAATAGAATTTCGTAAATTGTAACCGTCTTGATAGAAGTTAGTTGGTAAAAAAATACAAAAATTAGATACATAATGAGATTCTCGGATATCAATTATTTGTATGAAATAATTCAGTTGGCTTAATTATTGCACTAATTTGCAGAATTCAGATTTGAAGGCAAATAATTAATAGACAGGGACAATTGACTACTACTTATTAATTCCCGACAACATTTGTGTCAGATCTTCATGATTGCATGAATATAAAAAAAATCTATGTATCAATCAATATTACAATATTAAAACTAGTTTTGATCCTAAAATCACATTTTTTTATCTGATTTTTAGTCAGATCTTTAAATTTGTGACTAAACGACTTCTCGCATTTTATTTAAATCAACGATTATCACTACTATTTTGTTTTCCGTGTCCACTCCCAATGTAGAGCAAATGGCCTTGTAATGGTAGTTTTTAAACGAGAACTGTTTTTAATCAGTCGCTAAACCTCTCTTTCTCAAAGAAAGTAGTAGGGATAGAAGGATAAGGCTAGGACAGGTCTAGTAGTTAACTTACCGCTCTTGCTACGTCTAGTTATTAAAAGATCGAAGGGAGGGATTTTTCAGACATCACAAATAATCATGTTTTTGCCCATTTAATATTTATAGAGATTTTATTACCACTATAAGTTGCGTATATTTTTTCCTGTGAATGATATTATTTTATCACTATATGAAGCATGTAAAAATTAATGTTATCTACCATTTTTTACAGTTCGCAGTACAACCACTAGAAGAAAACGTTTTAAAATCCGATTAACTATAAAAATAATCAACATTGCAGACTTTAAAAAAGTCCTATTTTTACTTATTGTAATTATCTAAGCTGAAACATTCTTGCTCTAAGATCTCTTTGAAGTTTCAATTATACCTATAACTTTAGTAAATCGAGACTTTTAGTGGGTTCACAATTACAATTTGTTGAATGGAACAATCGTTCGTGAGCCATAGATTCCGTAGCGATGGCTCTACGGAAAGCTACGCCGTACTGCTGCCGTAGACTTGGCAAGTTGCCAGGCATTGTTCGTGCCAACTAGTTCAATTCGCACAACTAAAGCTGTCAAATCAAAAATTAATCGCTCCAAATATGGCGATGTGGGTCAAACTGAAAAGGGAGGCTACACTATTATTGAATTTTGCCGATGCTGTGAATGAGTATTTTTGCTAAAATGGTATTGTTTGTAATTGATACGATTCGACAAATATTTACATGCAACATTTATAACGCCGCATGAGCGAGTATTGTTAATGAAAGGTGATCAATTTATATATATAAAACAATATTTTATTACATATAAATCTTTGCTTAGCGACAGTTGGTAAGCTACAAAATGAGATTATTTGATATCAATTCTTTCTCTTGAAAGACTCATTTCACACATTTATTATACTGTCTTAACAAAAACAGCATTTTTATCGGTAGTATTTTTATTAATGAAGACTTAACGGTACGCAAATGTTTTTTTTTATCAATGCCAAGCGTTATTTGATATTGCCAGATCAGCATACATCTATCTGTATTGTATTAATTTTTGAATCCATGTCCACTTGTGTACATTGTCATTTTAAAAATACATTAAAATAAACTTTCGGGTACTACTCAATTAAATGGTTTATTTACTTATTCAAGTTGACATAAACTACTTGCAGTTAGTATATTACCTATTTTAAGCTCCATCGAATTCAACTTAAAAAGCACAACAGTTTTTAAAAGACACTACAATTATTTTAGATACTCGGAAAGATACTGATTTGTATAAAATATAGCTAGGTAAACCATGATATTGATGTTACCTTTATTTAAGTGCCACCTTCTGTCACCTTAATCTGTTCCAATCGATGGCACCCTTGCTCGTAATACTTATTGCATAAAACAGCGATAAAAATCGACCAGTTCTACCAGGAACGTCGCACAAAAATAAAACAGAAACGAAAAGAAAGCCAGGTGTTTAAAAAGCGTCGAATAAATAAGATTTAAAGGGAGAAGTACTACGCAACTTGAATTAATTTTCCACAACGAAGAAAAGGCGAATATTGCTGGAAAGAAATCAGATTTATGTGTTGGATATAAGGATTTTTTTATTAGGGTATTTTAAATAATGGTATAAAAACAATTTGCAAATGATGTATTATTGCTTGAAATATACTTACCTTAAAGCTGTTTACTTTTTTTTCAAAGTAAAATTTTATATTTGATTTACTGAGTGTTTTGGTAACAATATTAAACTATTTTATGCACAGATAGCTGTATGCTTTTGTTATTTAGCTAAATACATTATAAAGGCCAAACTTGGCAGAAAAAATCACAATTTAATTCAATATACATCAGTTTGTAGTCATTGTTTTTAATCATGATTTTATTTCCTGTTACTTGTTATCATCAATAATATTATGTGCACGTTATATCTATACAACACTGGTAATAATTCTATGAAATTATAAAAGTTATGCGGGAGAGATAATCTTGCAAACACTGTGTTCCAAACATAATAAATTATATCGCATCCTTAAAAAATACAGGCGTACTTAGATTTTCCCAGTTATAAGATATCACAGTTTTAATTAAATGTAAATCTGAAGGGAGAATGATTGCAGAAAAAAAATGAGCGAAAATTTTACTTTATTTTAACAAAAACTTATTCTTTATTTCAGTAAAAAATCTAGATACGCCCTATGTTATTAAACATGCAATGTTATGGTTCGAATAAGGAGAAAATATCAAAAACATATGACATGAAAAACAATAAATATCATAAACTGTTTTGAAACACTTCATTAAATATACATTTTATTCTTAAGCCCAAACTGTGTGATTGTGTCTAGACCTTCCCTCCACTCAGTAGAACGACATATTCTACCCAATATTGTTTAATTCATAAGTAAAGACTTCAATCAGAATCAATGTTTATCATTGTTACTCATGCAAACATAATCTGTCGAAATAGTTAATCACTACTTATTATTGACTAGTATTTTCAAAGCACTTGTAATACATCAATATGAACTAATTCTAGCCACACACTAACTCTCTATTTTATTACAAATTACTGTATAACAAATTCGACGAAATAAAAATATTTTTTCGCAAAAAATATAATATTGTATATATTGAAAAGTTATATCTGTATTATCTTACAGAAATCTTATGGTTAAGTCAAAGACAAACTATCTCGATAATTTTAGCTGAAAAGAAAAAATGGGCCATGTAATCAGAACTGAAGTTTAATGCTTTTTCGTTATCGATACGATTCCAAGATAAAGACGAAATCGTTGCAGTACGGCATTGAAACTTTTTACAACGATCCGTTACTTTTTATTTGAGACTTTTAACACCTTTTTTTGTTGAATCAGATAAAGTGTTTTAGTGCTATTCGTAACGCTTTTTATATGTGCAGCCGAGATAAGTTCTCTTTGTTTGGGGTGTGAAATTTGTTATTATTATGTTTCCAGTACGTAACAATATAAATTCAATTCTGCTGAAACCGAACAAAATCATAAGATGAAAGATTTTTTCTTCAATAAACTTCAATTGTATTTGATCGTTTTTCAGTTGCATCGCCGGTAGATTGGGAAGTAAGCGTGGTAAAAAATGATTTATTCAATTACGTCTGCGTTATTTTATATTAAGTGATTTTCGAATAGTTAACGTATTTAAACATAATTAATTAGAACCAACTGATACAAAATCATCGTTCATAATATTTAGCATCATTGCTTTTTATACATTTTTATTAAAATACTACATACATACTCAATTTAATTATTATAATAAAACATAATGAAAGCTTAAATATTCAAATGTTCAAAAAAAGCAATTGAGATTTTAAGGAGTAAATTTAAAATATATTTCTTAGATATCCACTATTGGTATTTATATTAGTACATTACCATTGCTTTTACATATGATGGCAAGAAATTTACTAAGCATAATTTATTCTTTTTAATTTTGACGAATTTTTTTTATAATTATTAAATAATATTCTGTATGTTTTTCCCTAAAACAAGTCAAAATTACATAATACTTTATATGTAAATCTAAATAAGATGGTAATATAAATTGTATGTCTCTTCTAAAGTAAGACTAATTTTCATTTTCATAACTTCTGTTAAGTAAGTTCTGACGAAGATGTAAAGCCAATATAGCTGTCAACTTTATCTTATTATGCAGTTCAAATTTAATGCTTTAGTATATTTTTTACCTTATGACTATGTATAATTATTTATCGACCCGTATAATATATAAAAAAATATTTAAGATAGTCCATCTAATCATCAATCACACTTTTTTTACTGAGCAACCTTGATTTTTTTATTGCGCATCTTGACGGGGAAGAAATAGAAGAGATATTTCATTCGTTTCGATTTGGCTTATTAATGCTTTTTTAAATGGTTTCTGAATTCTGCTTCAAGACTGATTGACAATTAATATATAAAGAAATTTTTGTTTCCTCTACTAAAATAATTAAAATTTTCACTTGACGGTTATTGTTTATGGATTTTTTATGAAGTTATCAATCTTAATGACGATGTCATAGTAATAATAGACTTTTATTCGCCCATTTTTTGACCAAGGCTTTGAATCTCCAATCTTTTTCATTTAATTTCAACATCACTTATTTTTATGGGAATATAACTGATCTACTCTGAACACAGAACCTACCTACCTTACACAGAAACATAAATGATTTACCTTGTGTGTGTTTGGTTTTAAAACAAAACTATACTAAATACTAATTAAGTATTTCGACTGAGGGTGCTTGATGGAATTTCAATATCAAATTTGAATTGTTTGAATTTTTTACTTTTCCATGAGTTTTGTCGCTAACGACCCGGGTTGTAGGAACTGTCAGTTCAAGTACATCCGTGCACTTGGAATGCCTGAAGATGCCGAAAGGCGAAGCCCGGGTCGTTAGCGACAAAACTTATGAAAAAGTACAAAATTCAAACAATTCAAATTTTATACTAAATACCATTAAAAACAAAAACAAAAAATACCCTTCTTAAAGAATTCTATATTATATACCTAAATATCTTGAAAACGCAATCTCAATATAAACAGATAAAAAAGTTTTTTCTCTTATATTTTATTACCTAATAAAATAATAAAAAATGTGTTCAATATAGTCAAAAGATTATTTTAGACGAATATACTAGTTTGCATTCGAATGACAAACACCTTATTTTATTATTTTAGTTGAATTGAGCTTGAATTCAACATGCTTCAGTAAACATGCTTTACCATTTCTTTCATTTCAGTAAATAATGTACCAAGAAAAAGAATTATACACGAAAAACATTTAATATCACCAAAAATCGCATACCGCTACCAAACAAAATTCAACGCCTGACGTCACGTAGCAAAAACAGTATGTGAAAAAAGTAGGGGCAGGGTGAGAAATGAGGTTGGGCAGAAGGTGGGGAGGATATGAGAGATGGTTGCAGTGGATTTGGCTTTTTGGTCGAAGCGAAAATTTTCCCACAAAAATGGGTCAGACGTGACGGAGATCCATGCAAACATGCTTTTGCATGCGTCGGACATTTAGAGTTTTGTTTAATAATAAAGCTATGAGCTTAGCATTATATTATATTACAAAGCACAAATTAGACCCTTAAACGTAATCGCTATATCAATGAACCGATGAAAAATTAACGAACATTGAAACTTTGAATACGGAATAATCATTTAAAATAAAAGAGTTTTTTTGTTAAAAGTTGAAAAGAAGCATTGTTTTTTGCGGTTATCTATCATTATTTTGAATAACTCATGTTACATATATTTCAACTATTTTAAATGCAGATCTTGAATCAGATTTCAGAAGAAACATTTATTCAAACCCACTTTTCAATTATCAGAGTAAAAATGAACTCACGAATAAGATAAGAGATAAGTTTTTAGTGAGTTTTTTTCTCTATTAACACTTTTTAATGAATGGATCGATTGTAAGTAATGAAAACATTATATTGCCATTTAATGGCTTCGAACAAAGCGTCGCCATGTTAGACTAAAGGCTAAAAGCGTTTACTATTTGGTCATAAGGCTAAAATTCAGAAGTTTCAAAGCGCTAAACTAGAAAAATTAATCATAAAAAGCAAATTGTCGTTTTGTATGTTTCTAACTTGAATTTTCCTACAGTTTTATTTTAGTAGATTTACCAGAATTTTCTAAAATATGTCTTTAATTTAATTTTATCATGCCCAACTCGTTTGTTGCAACATTCTGCTCGTTAAAATATAATTGAAATTGAATATTAACATTTTGAGCTATGAATAGTGAATAATCTATATATATAAAAATGAATGTTTGTATGTTTGTTACCTATGCGCTCCTATACCGCTCATCCGATTGCGATAATTTTTTTGGGGAGTTGTTATGCGGACGCCAGAATAGGTTTATGAATCAGCGGTGGGCTGCCAATGCGTTAATTTGTTTGTTTGTCTGGTATGCGTTCCTATACCGTTCATCCAATTGCGATAAAATTTTGGCGAGTTGTTGTACGGACGCCCTTGAATGTATATAAATCAGCGGTGGGCTTCCAATGCGTTAATTTGTTTGTTTTTTTTCCGTATGCAATCATATACCATTCATCAGACTGCGATAAAACTTTGGCGAGCCGTTGTGCGGACGCTCGCGAATTTATATGAATCAGCGGTGGGCTGCCAATACGTTAATTTGTTAGTTTGTCCCTTATGCGTTCCTGTTCCTATACCGTTCATCCGATTGCGATAAAACTTTGGTGAGTTGTTGTGCAAACACCCGCAGCGGTATCTGAATAAGTACAGCCAGCGGTGGGCTTCCAAAACGTTAATTTCTTTGTTTGTTCTGTATTCGTTCCTATACCGTTCATCTGATTGCGATAAAGCTTTGGTGAGTTGTTTTGCGGACACCATCAAAGGTTTTTGAATTAAAACATACAACGATGGGCTGTCAATACGGTAATTTGGTAGTTTTTCCTTTATGTGTTTCTGTTTCTATACCGTTCATCCGATTGCAATAAAACTTTGATGATTTGTTGTGCGGACGCCCTCAAAGTTTTCTAAATTAGTACAGCCAGTGGTAGGCTGCCAATGCGTTTACAAAGGGCTCGCTTTATATCAAAGCAATTCTCGGTATTCTAGGAAGCAGTTAGTTTTTTATCACTCTGATGGACCACTTAAATAAGCAATCGATTTTTACTTAATAAATTTACAATATGTACCAATACGCAATTTAATGTAAACTCATCAATGTGAATGGCCGAAAATGTAATACTGTGTATACTGATGCTGTCATAGATAATGTATTTAAGTCAGAAATTGCAGTTATGTACTCATTTGATTTGAGAATATTGTTTTCTCTTAAATTAACAAGGGGCTGGCCGACCTTAGCAAAATTTCACAAAGGGCTTGCGCGAACCCCTCTGAGCTTCCTCCAGCCCACCCCAGAGTGCAGCCATTTTACAATGAAAAATGTTTCATGGCAAATCATCGGTCGCGAAAAGTGAAATTTGGACCCGTTGATTGGCTATTTTTAGTATTCTCTGTGGCGCATTTTCTAAGAATTATCGGGTGACCTTTTCTGGTGACTTTTCTCTATTTAGCAAATATCTGTATTTGATATAGTTTAGCGTCAGTTTGCGTGTCTTTGGTGTGAACTTTTTTGGATGGTTGTCATTCAGCACTGAAATTGCATTTTAATGCAAATCACTGAGACACTAACATGCAATATCAAAAAAAAATCGGAATGGGTGAAGAACTTCAATCATGCCAACTCATAATATGAGACGAATGTACTATGGCGCACAAAAAGGCATTGTAAGCACTACACTATGCACTAAAAGATTTGAGAGGAAATAAATAGTGGTTTTTGGTAGCGCACTTATTTTATTGTCTGGTGATTTTTGACAAACCCTATCAGTTATACCACGTTCAACAGCTGTTGATGAATTAAATGCATGACTCAAATCATCAGTTTTATGGCGACACGTGCAGAAATTGGCTTTCAAGGCCAGCATGCGTGTAGAACTACAATATGACACATCCGCTGAACATTTCGCAAAATAATTGTTGGATATTGGGAATAGAAAATTGGAAATAGATGAATCAACACAATGTATTACATTGCCAAAAAATTTCTGTAAAATTACAAAAACAATTGATTTACAACGTTTTCCCAAAAATATCGCAATAAATTCTTCTGAATTCATAAATTCACTTGATTTGCCAGCCATGCCGTCACACGTTTTAACATTGAAAATTGGCGTACCTATCATTCTTCTCCGAAATATAAATTCACCGCTTTGCAACGGTACCAGACATTCAGTGAGAAAGATAATGCACAATATTATTGAAGCTAAACAAATTAACAGGAAAATTTAAAGGAGACAATGTACTATTGCCAAGCATTTCAATGATTCCAACAGATATGCCATTCGAATTTAATTGTTTGCAGTTTCCGGTGCGACTCGCACTTGCAATGACCATCAACAAAGCAAAGGGACAATCGCTACAAGGGTGTGGACTAAATTTAGAAAATCTATGTTTCCCACATGGACAGCTGTATGTGGCCTGCTCAACCGTTCGAAAACCTTCAGATCTATTCGTATACGCACCAGACGGAAAAACAAAAGATATCCAAAACCACTTCAATAAACAGAATTAAAACACTTTCTTTCTTTGAGTGGCATTGCAACGCATGCCGGGTACTCGCTAGTTATAATATATAAGTGCTGAATAACCACATAACATATTTGATGGGACTTTTCTGTCTAGACAGTTTGATATATTCCATTAAAATCATAATCATAATCCAAAGAATGAAGCGACAAATAAAAAGTTATCCATTAAAGTACGGATAATTACGTTGAGTCAAACTACAAAGCGTGTATAAAAATGACAATGAAAATCCTATTATACTACTTATCATTTGGAATTCAAAAATATTTTCCAGAGACGACCTCTGAAATGAAAACGAAAGTTTTTCTCATTCCTAAATTGTTACAACACCCGCCGACTAACAAACAAAATGTTTTCTCTCTGTCTCTGCTTTTTTGAATTCTTTTGTTTCTGGTTTATCTTTGCGAATAAACGATAGAATATTTTTGTTTCTGACATGCTGATCAATCAAGCATAACAAAAAATACACAAAAGTAAACCTGGCTTAATTATTTACTTCCGGTATTTATCAAAAAAAACAAACGAAAATATTTAATTTCATTTTCTGTTATTCTATTATATAAAACCAATAATTGAAGCCATTTAAAAATATAAAAAACGTTTCAACAAACAAAATAAATATTCTTTTGTCATAGCAGTCATTCATTTAAGAAAAAAAATATTTGAGGATAAATTTGGTATATTTGTGTTTGTTATTTTTCAATTTTTGCTTTTTTCCGAAGTAAAATAAAATCCTTTATTACCGTTTTAGTATAACATCATGTAAAATACGTTTACAGGATAAAACGATTCCATTTTACTCTTAAAATAATATTTTATTTTCTAAAAATATTTTTTTAAAATTAAACATGTCCTTTTTATAAGCACTGACAATTCTTCTTTATTACTTAAAATAGTTAACAAAGATTTTCTCCGCGTTTGTATTTCTGAAGCCTATTTTTGGTTATTTAATTTGTTAAGCTCACAAAACTTTATCCAAAATCTAATAATCAACATTCAAAAGTATTGAAAAACAAGATTAATTAACTTTAGGAACAATATAACTGTGTTGTCGTGTTTAATGTCAATTTTATTCAAATTATTCTTAAATTGAAAAGACAACAAAAGGCTTATTATTATAACGAATTTATTCGATGTGAAAAAACTTTGAAATTTTAAGAGGAATATTGTTGTTTATATGCCAGACTCTATTATCTTTAAGTAAAAGATGACAGAGAGAGAAATAAGATTGATCTAAGTTCAAATCTCAGCAAGCCTAATCACAATTTATGATTTTTTAAATACACATTTGTGGATTTGTAGAAGACTTTGACGTATCCATCTCATATGCATACATTATTGACATATTTTTATATTTACAATAATAATTAACTTGCTATTCCTAATATTTTTATGAAAACTAATAAAAAATGTATCATTTTAAAATGATTTATATTGTAATGTAATAATTTAAGATTTAGATTGAAGGTGCTTGGTGGAATTTCAATATTAAATTTGAATCGCTTAACTCGGGTCGTAAGTGACAAAATCTGTGTGAATGTACATAATTTGAACGATTCAAATTAAATATGTAATATTTTTTTTATCAGAACCGAGTTATTCATCAGTTGTTATTTTCAAACAAACGACACTGTAAGATAATCGTTAAACAGACTTTTTAATTTATTTACGATGAATAAACAATTTGAAAATTTATCGTTGTTGTAGAATTTATTTAAAAAGAGGTTATAAATCACTATTGAATGATTGAATGACATTTAAAAGATTTTGAATCACAATTTGATTACACGCTATCTGAGAATATAGTTTATATTAAAAAACATAAATAAGAAAAAGCTATGATTAAAAATACACAATTTACAACTAACGACGCTAAGCTATTCTCAAGTAAAAATATTAATCTCATTATTCTTCCCGTAATAGATCCAGTCTTTCACGATTATGTTCGTGTGCATCATAAAGTAGGGTTTCAAAACCCTTTCGTTGATTATTTGGTTGCCACAGGGGAGGCACAAATCGCCTCCAATAATACCGGTGTAGAATTCTCTTCCGTTTGATTGGGTTCACTGGAGATATCATAAAAATACCATTGTGTTAGGCAGGTCACGTGCGTATTGCGGGACGTAGAACGATAAGTAGTTTGAACGGAGCGTAGAAGTTTGAACCTTTCGGAGATATTTTTGGGAAGCTTTGACATAAATCACCAAAATGGAATCCCATACTTCATATTTAGATTTAAGCATTGGTTGATTCCATCAATGGAAACAAAAGTCATAATGTATAATATGTTATATAAATGACATGTTTTTACTAAATAATACCGTCAATAATACATAATATAACTTTAAGTGAAGTTTTCTAGATAAAATTTATAATGAAAAAACAATACTTATTAATCTTTTGCTTTCCAAACTTGTTCTGCTGTAAAAAAATGCATTAAAGAGTATTCATACAAAAACATATTTTATCATGAAATACTTAATATTTTTTTTAATTATCAAACATTTTTTTGGAATAATATGTGAATTGGTTTTTATTTTGTGTGAAATAAGATTAGATTCAAATAACTAAATAGGAAATATTCTTCTTTGAATCGAAGTAAAATTTCATGCATTAAAAACTGGTCTGGGGTGATTAGCTATTATAAAAAATTGTTTGTCAGTTTAATAACACATTTTTTTTTATAAAATTCAATAAATATTTTGACTGTTATCATAGATTTAATGAAATATTCCCAAAAGCCAATTTGAAGAGTCAAACTAAACAAGCATGTCAGTCAAAATTATACTTCGTAGTGTCTATGTTAATCATCCCTTGTTAGGCGACCCTTCGTGTCATCCGATTGAAAACATGTTGAGACGAAGCAATGCTGTACAAAGGTGCAGTGATACAAAACGGCAGGATTCAATAACCCGTTTAAAATAGTTTTAGCGTAATTTTATTTATACTGAAGGTATAAAATTTGTATGCATTTTTTTACATCAAAATAAAACAGATTCATAAAGTTTAATTTCAAAAAACGCTATGAAAACGGAAAACGTAAAAATGAATATATTATATTTTTTTTATTCTCGAATACAATATTTTCTAATAAACTAACGTTAAACCTTGTTCAATTTGATTCCATTTATTTTTAATAACGAAAGAAGATGTTAAACTAACTAAAAATGGTAAACAGCCACCGAAACAATTATGTTTGATACAGTGAAATTTCTTTGCTTTTTTCTTGTTTTTGACACCAGTTTTTTCAAATGTAAATTTTCGACAAAATGAGCTTTATGAGTGACTGTCTCGTAACGATTTAAGGTATAGAATTTATTAACTCTTATTACTTTTCATTTAATTTATTTTCAATCTTTTTGATTCTCAAATACCCAAAAAAACAATCAGCTACAATATTTGTTGAAAACTGAATTCAAAGTATTCGGTAAGCACCTTTCAGTTTATTTCTGAGACCTTTCTCACTGTAGAGAAAACATACCGATGATATTATTTTGTTGTATAGCATAATATAAAGCTCAGTAAAAGAAAATATGTTGAACAACTGCTCTGTGTCAAACCGAGTTCAATACCATTGATGAAAAACTCTTTTACCCGCTGGCTGTTTATTCGAGAAATCGTGCAAAGCAGACGAAATCGTTAATATAATATTATACTCCAATACAATATAGATAGGCACCTTAACGAGATATTTTCGTGTGTATTTCGTATTTAGATAGAGCATAACAAAACATTATTTCACATTGAAATATTACTATTCTTATCTAGTATACAAGTAACTTCATGAACATTTATTAGTCTAATGTGCTCATTTTCAATATTAACTATAAGATAGAAAACAATCTTAAACTTAATTGTAGTTATATTAAACTTAATGATTATATCCTTGTTATTTTGAATTTATCTTCGGACTATGTGACGGAATTAGAACTATTTCCAACTTTTACCTACTTTTTTACTATTTTAATTATTTATTTTTGTGTTTCGCTAAGACTTTCTAAATTTTGAAATAATTATATATACATACATATTTTATAAATGAATGTTATAAAGTAATATAAAAGTAAGAGTAAAAAAAAAACAATTTTTGAAGAACGATAAATTGACAATGCTTAACTGCTAAATGAGACCAGTACGAATAATTCATTTTGGTTTGATTATAAATAAAATATCTTTTTGCTAATAGTTGACACTATTCAATCGATAAATATAATTCTGTTTAATTTTTTTAATTCGTCTTATAGATTTTTAGATGTTATTAAAGTGAATATATTTTGCCGTTTTTATTCGGTTGATTATTTTTTGACGCTTGAATGAGCTATTTATCTCGTGTTGTTGGACATTTATATAGAATACATAAAAAATAGGAAAATGTTTACTTGGAGGCTTTTTTCGGTAACCTAGATAATTTATTTATTTTGAAGAATACCATAGTGACTTTATACAAAGCTATCAGTTTGGTTTTAATCCCCATAGAGCAACTGTCAGAACAAGCTTTGACATGAAATATATTTTCCTTTTACTGTCTAAAGATTAAACATAAATGGTTATCGAATATGTCTTATCAAAAGTAATCTTCTCAAACCCAATATATATTATCGTAAAGTATACAACGTTGTACCAAACATAAATCTACAGTCTTAACACAATAGCATTAGACGCTTTTAAATGATTACCAAAAACGTGTTTAAAATAATCACACAAAACTTGGTTGCTATCTGATAAAAAATATTTAGAAAAGATAGCGTGAAACAGAAAGCTCTTATGAGTGGAGACTTATTTAATGTTATTTATTTTATATAATTGCTTATCAAAAAAAAACATAGTTCAATAAGTTTTGAGTGATTAGAGGAAAAAAACAAAGAAAATATGTGATAAATAGTCGATCTAGTAGACTAAATATAAAATATACAACTGCTTAGGGGTACACAATTTCGGTAAAAAAAACATCAAAGATATGTAAAGTACCACACAATTTTGGGTAATGAATAATCTTTTAATACTTTCGATGGTTTCGGCGGTAACTTTGTGGAAGTTCATTTTAATAGAAAATTTAACAAAAAAGAAATATTATTAAATAATATTCTTAATAGCACAGGCGGTTCCCCGTTACTCAAATTGTTTCCAATTAATAGAGTAATCACAAACCTAGATGATTGATTGTAGCTCATTAGCTTTAATAGTTTGTAATGTTTAACGTCATTAGTAGTATGATTAAATTTGTTTGCATTTTATAATCCCCTCTTTGCTTCCATTAAAAAGGAAAAATCCCATTCTGATTGTTTACAACTCATTAGTAAAATTAGTATCATTATCTGTTTGCTTTATTTCGATTCTACACCCCCCTCCTTGCTCCTCTTAAAAGGAAAAAAAAACCCAATCCATTTTGTAATTTTATAATTTTAAAATGTTAGAATCAATCTTGCTTCATTACTTAAGCAAACTTTGCGATAGTAAGTCTGAAGATGCCTCTGAAAGAGGCGAAACACGTGTCACAGTTAGTTACACAATACGTGGAATAATCAAAGTTAATTTAAATTTTCTATTAATAATCTTTTAAATTTTGATTTTTATTTTTATGCAGATATTTCATTTAATAGTAGTATCTTTTTACTAAATCAAGATGAGTTAACAATAAACCAGAAGGAATATTCATATTTTATAAGTATGTTTACGTTAATCTATATCACGATTCTCCATCTACACAAGGATTTTTTTTTGTGATATAATGTTAGCTGCTAGTATCATTCTTTTATTTGTATCATCATATTTTTTTATTTTATTTCAGGTAAGGCGATATACTGTACACCTTCAAAATTTTCGGCACTGGATCATATGTACATTCCAAGGTAAAATTAGGCTTATTTTAGTACAATTTTTTGAAATGTTACGAAGACGTGCATTAATGTGATGTGTGCCCTATTTTTCACATTATTGTGAAGCTTTAAAAGCTCAATTTTAAACGCATAATAAATTAAAAATAACAGTTTGGTACCTACATCTACAAATTGTTTTGAAGGGTGTTTTAAGTCATTGTATTGTTTATTAATAATAATACTAGCTCTCAAAAAAAAAAATTGGTTGATAATATATTCTCTAAAGTGAATTTCTTTAAGAAAAATGCTTTATATTTTATAAAAAAACATAAAGCATTTTGCTAATCTATATATGAACTATTAGATGATTAAGGTTGACTAAGATTTACCATGCTCGCTTACAATTTAGAGCATATGGACTGCTTATGTAGTTTATTGAGACAAAGGTTTTTTTTCTACAACAATTGCTTGTTACTGAGTTGTTCAATCTCTCGTTTATAGAAAAAAGCAGGGATAGAAAGAGAGAACTAGGATAAGGCTTATCACTCTCGTTGCACTTTGAACGTGTAAGATTCGCTACGGAAGCTAACGACGTTGACGAATATGCTAACGACCCAAAATATGAATACTTGTGTAAAATCTAATTGAATTGAAGACGGAAAGAGAATTTTCAATAAATCCCGGCTAACTGTGCACAATACGTCGGGTTTCGGTTGAGGCAGACAATTAATCGGTTTCGACTTAAACCGTTTTGGAAGCCCTTGGAACGATTGTAATAAAAACAAACTTATAGTAAGAAAATCACTCTGGCTACGATCTGAATTCTGGACTAAATGATTTTGATGCATTATCGTTTGAACACAAACCACAAATCTTTAAATTGATAAATGTAAACGTGCTGGGATTCATGCGGAGATTTATCAACTGCATGAGCTTGCAACCGAGGTAGAGCAATTGCTTAACATCAAACCTTTCTTATTTTAGTTGTAGATCAAAAAATCAATCACATACAATTTTAAATTCAAACCATTATAAATTTTATATTTCAAGTAAAATCTTTTATATTATTATCCCTTAAAGGCATCAACTGTAAACGTTGAAATATTGTTGAAATATTCGTTGAAATATTGAAATAATCATTCATTTGAAAAATGAATCTTCACGTCAGAATGTTTTTTTAGGTAAATACATTTACGATATGAAAACGTTTTATGACACAATCTCGAAAAAAGGTAAAATACTACCATCGAATAGCGATTTTTATAATATATTTCAAGTGCTCATAAACCGAAAGGAAACTTAAATAAATTGAAAATTTGAAGTAGTGTTACTGCGCAGCACTTACCCAAAGAACTTTTCGTTTTGTCTCTAAGTATGAGAGGGAAAGGATAAATACTTTGGTAAATGACAGTTCATACCTGAATCAATATTTATTTTTTGACACTTATAATTACTTACAATACATCCTTGGGGTTTCTCATTTGAAAAAAAAATACCGGTTAGATGTTGTTAAGAAATTGTTATTTGCTTTTTTTTTGCTGCTTGGCTTAAATCTTTCAAAGATAATTGAGAATTTAACATACTTTTCTTGAACTAACGAAAAATTGAAGCTGGGACCTTCTGAAATTATGTAGAGGTTTTTTATATTGGCTAGAGACCGAATGTGGTTGCGATCGTTAAAAAAAACATTATCTATAACAATTATTCCCAAATTGAAAAAAAATATATGAAAATTTTATGTTACACTGTAATAAATAGGAATTCGAGGAAAAAGAACAGAAGGAGTTTTATTCGAGATACAGACAGACAAGGTTTAAAAGTCAATAATATTTCATTTTGGTTTCAATAAAATCTATTTAACACGATGTGTTCCTATTTTCAATTCATAAAACAACGGTCGAGATTATATAATACATTTTTACTTTTTACTAACTAATAATTACTTTTTACACGAACTGTTTGCATCGCAAGCACTCTATGTTCAAATTGAATAAGTCAACCTCAATCACTAGACCCTTTTCAATAAAACTCTGACTATATTGAAGGCATTTTTGTCCCAAGTTTCCTAATAAAATTCCAGAAATTCCTCGATACTCGTTGAAAAAAAACATATTAGGTTTTTCCTCCCGTTTAACCTATTTTACGCTCAACGCCATGCCATTATTATTTGTAGATTTTTTTGATAATGATCACATGCACGTACAAGTGCATTACATACTGACATGACAACATCATCATACATTTAATATTACCGCTAGGCCACAAAGTGGTGAAATTTATTGGTCGCATTGAGTGAGATATTTTTATGGCAATAACATTATACATGTAATTGTATATGATATGTTGAATTTTATTTTAATAAAACAAAACATCATTTCGTAGATAATCTCACAATAGTGCTATTTTTTTTTTTTTTTTTTTTCGTTTTAAAGTGTATGTTCTAAGATAATTTACCATTTTATTATGTCTGGTCTTCTTTTCAACGTATCTAAAGAAGATTTTAAAAAAATGATATTTTTTGTGCAAAAATTGTTAACAGCAATATTCGATAATAATAATAATTATTATTCACTGTTAAAGTGTTAACTGTCAATACTTGGTGATATGGCATTATAATAAAAATAATAAAACATTTTTACTATTTTTATTATAATAATAATTATTATTAATGATATTCCAAATAAAATATGTATGCAAATTCTAGATTTACGTTGTCTGATATTTTATTGTAGGTATTAATTTAAATATTCAAGAAAATCTATTTCAAATGGAGAATGATTTTTCTCAAATTTTATAAATATGATTTTTAACAGTATATATAACAAATGAAACAAAAAAATATGTTTAAAACTTATAATAATCGCTTAAATATAATTATAATAAAAACATTAATCATATTATATTATAAAAAATAACACTGCCGTATTCGACGTCTCTTTGAATTTATATGTTTCATTCATTTGTCAAGATAACAAATGAAGCTTTTCCACATTTCATTGTAAAAAATTCTTCTGATCATTTCAGCATTTTATTTTTCATATTGAAATTGCATTTTGTTTCGTTTTCAGAATGAAATGCACTTTCAATATCAAACTTGCAAACTGTATGCATGATAAATCGAATACAGAATGAGTATTTTATAAGATTTTTTGTTTTAAAACAATAGTTTGTATGTGAATATCGAGATTTCATGTCATCTTTTTGATATCATTTAATGCAATTATTTTATAAAATATAGGGTTTATTGGATTTTTAATTATTATTTTTGAAGTAATATTGATCATTATAAAAGCACTTTATGAAAGGAGAAAATTTTCTCTTCATACACCCAAGTTGAGGTTATATTAGCATCTAACAAAATTCAGCTTCAAATAATATTGTGATTTCCAAGAGAAATTTACAGTTTCTAGAACGAAAATATTTTAAACACTAGATTATCAATAAAATGTGTTCAAGCAACCGTTCTGTAACGTGATAAAAGGGTATATATGATTTTTTTAAATCCGGCTTAACACTCTTTGCTTAATATTTAAGTGAATATTAATTAAAATTACTGAACATAACAGTCAATTCATGGGTGTTATATTATCAAATTTTGAGAAATATATTAAATATTATATTCAATCAATTTTTAATCTTTGTATAAGATATTCAATATCAATATATTGAATTTCTTCGTGAATTCACAATAATATTATCTTGTTCTCCAGTCCTTATAATCTAGGTATTATTTTTGATGATGATTTTATGTTGCCGAAATGAACATTATTTTATAGCTTTTGTGGAACGAGGTACGTTGCTTCTTATACCTTAATATTTGTTAAAGCTGCCTCTTTTTTCTTTTTCATCTTTCTTTGAGAAGTGTAGAGTTTTTCATCAATTATTGATATTCCAAAGCGCGATCACGCTGTATTTTCATACATATTTCATATCATGGCAGTGCAAAAACCGCATCCTCCCTCCGTTTGGTTTATGAGAATGCTTTTTGTGTGGATTCGCGGTTCGAGATATTGAAAAGTGCTCGCGTTTGATCTGTGCTGTAGTTTCAATCCACATTTACACAGTAATAAAACTTCTTTTCCTCGAGAACGTAAGATTGTTTTATATAACCTTGCAAAATATGAAGTAGACACGGGGGTAATTTATTCACATTTATATGTATATTATATTATTTTTCTATAGAAAAAGTGAACACTCAATAAGTGTTACAACAATTAAAGTCGACATTAATTTTGCTGGAGATATTAATAGCATTGTATTTAGTTACGTTAATATTTATTTAAAATCTTTGTTTTATTTGATATGCTATAAAATATTATATAAACAAGTAACTACATCTTCGTGATCAATCTTCAAAACTTAATCAAAAATAAGTTTATTTCTTTAAAAAAACCTGTGAGTAAGTTTTTGATAAAATAATACCTTGAAATGAAATGATTATTTTTACATGTTTAAGTTTATTTTTCTTGAGATAAAGCAGTATATACGTATTTTTTAAAATGTTTTGTATAGGACTATAAAGACACACTATCAAAAGCTTTGCGGTTGAGGCTAGCCTAGAGTTTAGTAGTTTGTATATTGTTTTTTTTTTTAATTCAAATATTTGAGAAAAATAAATCGATTTTCATAGTTAGTGTCGATTAATCTCAAGTAACAGGAATATCATTTTGTATTTATATAACGTTTTCAAAGCTATCAGGCAAATTGACTATTTAGTATTATGTTACCTTGATTGACAATGAAAGTTTACATTGTTATCTAATACATTGTGTATTTTCAAATTGTATTATTTTTAGTTAAAAATTAACGTAAAAGTATGTAAATTGTGTGAAAATAACAATATTGTGTTAAGACATTTTACATTGATGTGATTAAGAACGCTTATTCATAGCCTCTGGTGGATTCCCACCTACGCGTCATGTAGGCAGATACATTATGTAAACACTTTATACATATAACTGAAATATTGATCATGTTAAACATGAATATAAATTTACACATGTAATACCAACACAGGTTAAGTGGAACAGAGTGCTTATAGATCAAACTTATCTGTATAGAGCACAAGATTATTTATATGAAAATTTTGTTTTAAAGATTAAGATTGAAAAATACCCAATTATTTTACTATCGAAAAACAAATAATAATATCAGATTTATTACTCGGTCAACTGATACATTTTAAATAGATTTTATTCGATATGAAATAAAATATTGGATAATTATTTGCAAATAATTTTGTTAAAATAGGCAAATATTGTGGGAAATGATTTAAAATAAAAATTATCACCAAAAAAATGACATTAGAAAGAAACGTGTGAAATATTAAAAGTTTATTTTCACTTAGTCAATTTAGTTGACTGGTGCTTTTTGTTGTCGTTGAAAAATCAGTGAAATTATGATTAGTATGATATTAAATCACAATGTTAAATAAGAATAATTTTATGTTTGAGAACTGAAATTCACAAAGCTTATAACATTTTAATAAATTATATATTTAAAAAAACATCAATCATCACAGGAATCAAAATGGTTCGGCAATAATGAATGCATTGTTTAACTTGCTTCACTCAAAACGTACATGGTAATATAAACATTTTTTCATCACTGTCAATTTTGTTTTCTATATTTAATATATGTTTAAAAATATTACAATTTAGTTTGCATTCAAGTTGTTTGTAGAAAAAAAATAAGAAAATATTACTTTTGATTAATTATTTTTATTTACTACAAGCATGATATTTATAATTAAAGGGCTATCAAATTAAGACATATTAAAACATTAGACCTACCTAAAAAGTATAATTAAAACAATTTAATATGTTCATTTGAAGTATGGTACAATTGCATGCATCACAAAAACACAAAAAAGGCCTGTAGCTATTTGTATATTGAAGCTTTAGTTCTAAAATCTAAATGCTATTTGCGTGCGCTTTTGGAGATGGCCTCAAGCTTTCTGGTACCCTCTCTCGTATATAAATCTGAGTCACGTGTTACAAAATCAATATCTGTAGAAAGCAAACATGTGCTCGCAAGTCAGCAAATACACATCGAAAGCATAGAAAATGTTTAACTTGTTCTGAATAAGTGATATCGATATGTTTTATATTGAAAACCAAATAAGAAACAAGTGTATTTATAAGAACAACGGTTAAGCCAAGTCAAATTATTGAACGTCGGCATTTTTTTGTTTTTAAATACAATTCATATTTTTGTAAACAATTTTAAACGATATTTTACTGATATTACTATGGAATTTTCATTTTTTTATATTTTTAATTGTATTGTTATGCTTTTAAAGCTTAAAAAAAATCATTAACAACTACAAATGCTCTAATTCATAGTACACAAAATTAGCATAACTAATCATATACTTTAAAAAGAAGCAACAGAATTCTTTTCTTTGTTTACTTACATTGGATCATAAATTAAATTTTATTTATAATTAATTTTATTTATATTATTTGAAGAAGGTACCTACTTATTTGATACTTGTCAATAAGAGTTTTTCATCATTTGTAATGTTTCAAGTATTTCTTGGGAGGCTAATGAAACATTATAAGGAAACGTAATATGCACTTAATCTCTAAAAATACAAAAAATATCAAAAAGCTGCTCTATGTCAACGAAGATATGTTGAGAATATTAATTAAAAAAAGATGAACTATTAAACATAATGCGTGAAAAAATATTGAACCAATTTGGTGTTTTAATTTGTTTCCACCATTTTGATATCACTTCCGGACAGTTTCTTTTATTTCAGATACTTAAAGCAAACTAACATATTTTTGTTTTTGTGCTAACTTGCAGTAGCCATAATGAATCATTAAAAACCATCACTAACTTAAAATTATCTTCCGAATGCATTAACATTACAAGATAACAGTTTTTTTATTTTGAAGTTTACTAACTCATTGCAAAAATATTTTTGAATAATTTTACCCAAATTTAGAAACACAAATCATTTATGAATATGTATGTCATATTTATTTAGCGATACATTTCATTTAAAGGTATGTGTGAATGAGATTTTACTACCTACACAATTTTTTTTTAAGCAAACGCCGAATTCTTCACTCTGAAAGTATTATTATTCTTTGCACTGAAGCTAAGTACATTTTTTATACAAACGCTTGATTCTATGGCATTCGAGTTTACTTAACACAGCCAATCAATACGCCTGAAATGTAATCATGCATATAGACCATATTGAATGGGGAAAAATTGAGAAGTCTTTGACATGGAAATAATATTGTGTATCAAGAGAGTTTTGATTAAATGTCGAAAAATATATAGAATAACATCGTTATATTTTACTTCAATTTGCTATTACATTTTCATTAGATCGAAGTTCATATTTGCAATTGGTTTTCTTTGTAACAAGTATGAAAATGTAATCTCTATTATATATTTTAAAAAATAAACTTTTCACATGTGTTTTTATCAGATAATTCGCATGGTAAAATTAGTTTTGATTATTTTGTACTATAAATTAGCTACAATTTGTAAAATAAAATACTCCAGTAAACTTCATCAACAAATTATGGGAGCAGTAGTTATAATTTCAATAAAATAAAATATCTATTTATCTGTGAACTATTATAAGCAGTTATTTAAGTTTCAGTGAACATAAAACGACTAAAAGACAATTGTTGATTATGGTGTGTATCCATAGCCCAACATTTTTAAAAATAAAACAAGCAATTCTTTATTCATTTATTACAATCAAATAAATTAAGGAATACCTAATTAGAAAAATATTTATTTATTATATTAAAGTTATTTAAAAACATTTTTTAGTGTAATTGATATACTAAATATGTTTATGTAGATAACTTTAAATAATTAATATTGCCCTTGACTTGACAAAATACGATTTTTTAAACATAATTGTAACACAAATGTAATATAACAATTTTTAATCTACCAAATATGAAAAAATCAACTTACATTGTGTACATTCTACCTTATTTTTAACTTGTTCATTGTAAAAACGAGCACACAATTTATGACAAGTAAAACAGTTGAATTTAAAACATGCGGATGCATTTCTATTGTTACATGGTTTGAATCAAATATAATATGTTCTTCGTTGAATTTTGACAGATTATTAATAAAACATAATCTCTGCAAGATTTAAAAAAAGCCAAAGAGTATGGGAGAAGAACATTACCATTGGTTGACTAATAGTTCAACTTGGATTTTTTGTTGAAGGATGAGTGAAGCGGTCTACACACTACATCTATACAAATAAAGACAAATTATAATTTAAGGTATTTATAAAAATGAATTTTATCTGCAAATGAACTGGGTACCAGTGGCGTACTAAATCAGTGATTTTTTTCAATAAAAATCGGAACACGACCAAAATTTATTTATTTTAAAATTTTTATAAAAAGTTTACAAAACCAAATACAATAATATAAACATACACTTAAAAAGACAAACATAAACCTAGAAAAAGTGCAAGAAACTTTTTTCAATATTAAAGATTTTTTAATTGTTTATAAATGTGTAAAATATTGTCCCGAATCGGAAACTATTTTGATTTTAAATATCTATTTTTTTAATAAAACAGTAAATACTAAATTCTCAAGATTAGTATTTAAAAAAACCTGGTGTTACGGAATCGCCAAATTGATTGTGATTTCGCGTTCGGAAGGCGTAGCAGTAGCCAGTTGCGTACTAAAAGACTTAAACTAGTCTCTACCGGAGTCGTGTAAGCCCTCGATTACTCGGTCAATTACGAAGTCGTAAATTTTTTGAATTAAGGAACACATAAAGAATTATAACAGTTAGAATAATTTATAATCGTAATTCTGCGATACGCATCTCAGAATTGCGTTGCAAATTTTTTCTGGGTCATTTAGTTCGTTATTTATTTACCAACTTAAAAAGCAGGCGCGAAAATTACTTTTTTAATAGGCTTTCAAATGGATCGCTTCGCCGTTGGCTATAATGCCTAATTAAAACTTTTCTTTCATATTATTTCTCTCATTAGATTTTTTATCGCATTATTACAGCATTTATTAGATTAAATCAAATATGACGTATTGAACTGACGTTATTAAAAAAAAATAAGCGTAACAGTTGACAAAAGCTTGTATTATTTTAAAGTGCACTTTTGCTTACTATATATTACATTTTTAGCCCAATTTTAAACAATACACCAGCGATACTCAGTTCCAAGATGGTATAAAGGTAGATTTAAGAAAAAAATAATTTCTTACAAAATATAACACATATTTCAATTAATGTATTTGTTTGTATTCGAATGCAAGGACATCTGCAATTTTTTATACGTTTGTATTATACCAAAAATGTCAACTATGACAAACAGACATCAATTTTTTCTCAACTGATAATCAAAACAATCTTAAAATTAATGTTCTCTTGAATCAACACGTAATGTATCATTTATAAAGTTAATTTATCAACCATTAAGACATGATATTTTTTAAGTTAGATATAAATTTATAGTAATGTGTATTGCTTAGTTTTTTATTTTAATGAAAACGATCTAAAATCATTTATATATAAACAGATCATAAATACTTTATTTACAATGAATAAAAATTTCAAGATTTACTTATAATTAAATTTGAATCGTTCAAATTATATAAATTCACACAGATTTTGTCACTAGCAACCTGGGTTTTGCTTTTCGGCATCTTCAGGCGTTCAAGTGCACGGATGAACTTGAACTGACGCTTAGTAAATGAATGTATCGTGTTTATATAAGAAACAAATGTATCATTGAGCTTAAAGCCATTGCTGGCGAAAAAGATTAGCCCATGGGAATGCCCACAGATTTGAATGGTGAGTAGTTTAAATTATTATAGAAGAACATACCTCCTGGCTCGCCTTTTTTATACCCTATATAAATATAATCATAAAACCTTTCCGACAAACAAAAATAAATATAATTCTTAAAACTATTCACCATTCCCAGATGCTTATTTTTTTTTTTCTAATGAAACACTGTTGGAACTAATTATTTATTATAGATCAGGACCGGTTTTGCTTATCGCGGCCATTATCAATTGATAAAACTGTACGGAGTAGTTTACTAATAAAACAGTTGTCATAAAATGTGATACACAATTTGTAAAAGAAAACTTTAAATAAATATAAATAAAAAATACAATTATAACCAAACTCAGCCATGATCTTCATGCTTCGGAAATTTTACAAATGAAAAAAGTAAGAAACGTTACTTTTATAAGTTCAAAGTAATAATTTAATAATCATTCACAATTAATTACTATATTGTAAAATTATACATTATAATGCAGCGGTCGGTAAACTTTAGACCCTTACGTTCCACTAAATACATAATATTAAATCCCGCGGACCACCTTTATGATTTTTAAAAGTTTATAATGGAAAAAAATATGTATTTTATACATAAAATGTACCTAGTTCATAAAACAAAACAATTGATTTGCAACTAAATTAATAGCACGAAAAATTGTAAAAACAGAAAAAATAATGATGGGTCCACTTTTCTTTGCAGACCACCAAACTTTTCTCATAGACCACCACATTTCCAACCGCTTATATAACGTTTAAAATATAATATGTGTAATATCAAATTTACCGTCTCTGTACAGCTGTCAAATAAAGGGGGGATGTTCTCTTCTTTTCCACATTTTAATCCAGCATTACTTAGTTTTTCTGTGCTTGATGTGCGTGATGAATGAAACCGGTTCTGATATATAATAAATATTGTTTAATAAGTAAAAAAGTTTTTTTTTCTTAATATAATGCTTATACACCAAGAATTGACAGTGAACACCTTAATGTTTATGAGTAAACGTGTTTATAAGTATTTCACAATTTTAAAGCATATCACTATTTCATGAATCGATAAACTCACGTTAAAATAATCAGGAGATACCGTCACAGACAAACAGACTTAATTGAAGACTTGTAATGTAATTGCTTAACGAATACGGAAAATAAAAATGGCGTGTGTGTCATATAAAACATTTCTGCATACTCAGTGCAGTGTCTTTTTTATTTCCTGTATTTAGTCCATGAAAGAATATCAAAGCATTGCAAAGCAAGATTTTTTATGAGTCGAATAAACATAATAGTTTATATACACTACAATATTAAATTTATGATATAGGTACACATGCGGAGCTAACGTTTTACCCAACACACTTCGAAAATGTTGTACGATATAAAAATTGATTGAAAAACTGTAACACATATTTCAAATATAGATATATATATATAAACATATGTATGTATATTGCTTTCTAGAATTCAAGCGTAACAGATTTTTTTATATTTCATTTAAATGCGTTAAATATATATATTCTTGAAAGGGTTTGTGGAATTGCGTATCTAAAGAAATTCAAAAACATTTTTGAAATATTCAAATTATTGACTTTATCCAAAAAGACAGTATCTGAATTGAGTGGCTTTGCAACTTTTTCGTTTATAATACTTTTCCAATACTTCGAAAGTAGGATTAGGAAGAATAATTCCAAAAGAACATTTTTGTGTTTTGATTCGAAGAATTTCGGCGATATCGTGGCTTAAAAAGTTCAATTTAAAGAAGAAGAATAATAATTCAGTATCTTAATAAAGAACCGAGAGATTAATATGTAAACTAATCTTTTTCAAAGTAAACGAATAAATTTCAACGGAATGAAAATGTCAACTGATTTTCATACAAATAATGATCGTGTTATCTGTTGACGAGGAATATTTCATTTATTTGCGAACCAGGCCATCAATATTTTTTTTCAATGAATTTGATTTTTGTTTTCTTATTTAAATGCACTTGTCATAACGAACTATGGAATATTGTTATTTTAAACAGCAATACAATTTCATTTTTTGGTTAAAAATAAATAACAATAAATTACGGAGAATCGAGTTCCATCAAATCCATTTTCAAAAAATCAAATAGAAGTTCAAAATTACATATTTTGGAATGACACATACACAATTTATCCAAAGAACTGCTTAGCCATTTTTACGTACATTTAAACACAAATCGTTACATCGATTGATAAATTAATTTATTTTAGTGTTGGCTTGGGAATTTGAACTCGTGACCACAAAATCCAAATACATAGAATGTTATTACTTCTTATTGCTTATTTTAGTTCTTATAAACAGCTATTTTTATAAAAATAAATTAAATATATAAACAATATGATGGGATGTTACTTATTCTTAAATGCTGTAATTAATCAAAAAATTTACAAATGATAACAATCACGCAAAAGCTCTATTACTGGTGTCTATATACAGACATTGTAATAAATTTCAAAGATGTAATTATTTTCTTGCAAACAATAAAACATAGGTCAGACCTTCGACCCTTCGAGCCTGGACAGCATTTGAAGATCACTTTCTCCCAAGAGACTGTCTTTGTAAGTTATACGTCTCGGCATTACGTGTTGAGGTTCTGGGACCAGATATATTATTGTCGCTCCCAAAGGCTCGACGCGGTGATTAATAATGCCCAGAGAACTTATATTGCAAACTGGCCCTGTCGTTTTGTAAGTGTCAGATTCTACCGCAATACAAATCAACGAAGGTTATATCGAATGGATTGTTAACAGCGTATGTTGACAGTTTAGCCCACTGTGATAATTGTTTTCTGTACTTTTTTCGTTTACTACAATTTCTATACGTAGCCTGCCTTAAATTTTTTTACTTAATAATGTACTGATTTTTTGTGAGTGTTTTCATTTTTATTTATTTAGATGAAAATACTGACATTAACCTGACATATTATTTTTGAAATCAAAGTATATCTTGATGTTTTAAAAATTGACTTAAAACATAACTAAATAAATTGCTGCTCAACTGAAATCAATTTTTCTGCAATACTTTGAACGTGATTTTTTTACGTGACCTAATACAGTATCTGCCAAATATGATATTTTTGTAAATGTTTTAAAGTTTTTTTTACCAAATTCGATGAGAACGTATTCGTTTAAATATTAAATGATTAGATAAATATAATAATATTTGTCTTGTCTTAAAAGTTTCACGTCATGTAATGTAAGGTTTCCCAAACATATTGTGCAATGGAACACTTCGCAAATCTGGAAATGTTTCCGGAACACAGCTTATTTTTTAGTTTAGGTTATTCAAAATAATATAAATATTGATAAAAGTATATATTATTAAATCACTTATTATTTTTAAAATATGTTACATACAAATGAGCAAATAAAGCTCTTAGTGATTCAAAATCTCCACCAGTACCTAGATATTGGACGTCTTAAACATCAGTGAAAATCACTTGATTTAAAATATGAAGTAGAAGATGCTTAAATGTGTTGCAGCGTATTTTACCATCCCAAATTTTCGTGGAACACACATTAAGGTCTCGCAAAATACAAGTGATCCACGGAAAATAGTGTATGTTATACTGTAGCAAAACACTATTTTCGATGAATTCTGCGGTAGCGTACTAATTATGATACATGTTGAGCCTCTTTGAAAGACTTCTTTAGAATTCATCTTTATCTTACGTAGACATTGATTCTTAATGTAAAATTATAAATGATATAAATAAAAGATTAGATATTTCACTATTTATGAGACTCGGGAAGAGGGCTAGACACAAACAATTACACTACTACCCGTGTCCCTTTATTCTGTAACTTTGTCGTTTTAACATTTGCATATCGTGTTGTTTTTGGCATAATCGTCGTTATAAATGAAATTTATAGAGTCTAAAAATTTGGTATCTTTAATAAATCTTAATTTTATTTTTTAAAACGTGCCATTAGTATTTATTTTTTCATTCGGATATTAAATATTTTTCAGCCATATGTTTTTAAAAAAATGTCCAGTTTCACGTTCCCAGTTAACATAAAATTAATATGAATTAAGCTATACTGATAATATAAAAAAATAGTTATTTTTTAAATTACGCGTACTGGGTGGTCTTCAATTATTTTCCCTATCCCCACACCTCCAATGAACAAAGTAATAACTCATTTATGATTGTTTTCATAGCGGGAGAATATAAATGTTTATTTCTAATAATTACCTTTCTTTCAGAGTTTTATTAACTGCAATGCGTATCAAGTAATTCATTTTTTAAATTGTTTTTTATGATTTTCAGGTTAAATTATATTTTTGAATACCAGTATACAATGCTAAATTTCATTGATGGGTACTTAAAACAAATTCGATAAAATACTTACATGGTTCGTTAAAGTGTAGGAAAAGAACTGACGACAAAAAATGGTAACCGCACCGCACTCCTTTTAATATTTTAATATTAAATCGAATATTCAAATAAAAATATTTGTTTTACTTTTGACAAAATTAATTATCCAATTTTCGTCAAATATTTCTGGTTGAATTTATTTTCAAAATGTGTACCAACTGCATAGTTAGAAAAACAATATAAAAAAACTGTCTTTTTTACAAACTTGGTTGTAATTCAAAACATAAATAAACTATTTTTAAATATTATGTATATTCCATTGAATAAAATACCAATTCAATAAATTATTCGTTGAGTATCTTTACAACATACTAAGGTTTTTTTTATCATGTTTTACAAAAAATATTGGACTAAACAATATAAAACATTGCATTTCAAAAAACAAAGATGACTTACTGAAAGTTTTCTAAAATATTTTGATACTATGATTGAATTTTAAATGTGTACAATCGTGTGAAAAATAGATTTTTTTTTTCAACATTTATATCGACAAAGTTTGTAGCCTTATGGTAGCGAATCTTATTTTTCTTATCCGATGTGACTGCTCTCAGGTTCGCGTCGTAAATTCGTTGTTGTGTCAGCCGTGATATTTCGCAAGGAGGGAAATTTGATTTTGCCTTACTCAGGATAAACCTTAATATATATAACAAACGTGTTTTTGCAGCATTTTATTTCGCATATCTTTATTTATGTACAATCTAATGAAAAATGAAAACAGATTCTGTTTTTCTTATTCATTTTTTGTAAAATTTCTGCAAACTACAACGAAAAGTCATTTAATTTAAAGCAATCAAATGTAAATCAAATACGTTTGATAGTAATGAGTTTTCATTTGCCACTGACAGAATTTAAGCCGACTAATCGGTTTTTTATCAAAATGATTAATATTCATTTTTTTTCAAACATAAAATTGCTTATCAAAAAGTTATTAAATAAAATTGATTTACGTATGCAATTATAAATTGAGTAGGTATTTCTCGACATTCATTATTATTTTGATCAATAAAATGCTTTGTTGTGAGCGTAATTAAAAAATAAATAAACATTCTCAATACGTTTTGTTTTTGTATGTGATTTGTTATTCTTATTCATATAAAATAATATTTACATAAAATTATGATTTATATCATATTGATAACGAAAAACAGATAATCATTTAATAAAACAAATAAAATATGAATATCGTCACATCAAAAGCTCTGTTAGTGAGATTTGTATTTTGATATTATAATTATCTTTTTTTAAACCATGTCAGCTCCCAATGTGGAGCATATGGCTATCTAATGAAAGTATCTCAACAGGAGTTTTCCTACGAGAACTGTTTGTTACTCAGTCACTCAACTTCTCTTTTTCGACGAGAGTAGTAGGGATAGAAAGAATAGGACAGGACAAGTGGTTTCCTAATCACTTTTGTAACATTCAGCTATTTTTAGATTGAAATGGTGGGCGGGATTTGGACATCACAAACATCCATGCTTTTAAACAGAAATCAAAAAAAATAGTGAAAAAATGCTGTTTATACTGGGATTCAAGCCCTTGAGGTCCGGCATGGAAGCCAACAACGTTAACCACTGTGCTATGGACCCGACATTGTAACTTTAATGGTGAATATTTTTTTAAAGCATGGACTTCATATAGTTGTGTACAGTTCAATAATCATATATTATATTTATTTATAATTAATACACAACATTAAAATGCTGATTTCAACTTGAAAATTGAATTTTTAACTTGTGGGACACATCAATTTCTCTAATTCAAATCAATGAACAATTCTGTATAAAATAGAAAAATATAAATCAATTTTTATTCCACGTACCTATAAAAAATTGTAGGATAACAAATTTTGATCATAAATCAAGCGATAATAGAAAAGCTATCTGGCCATGAAGTCGTCGTTATTTCGAATGACTTTCAAGCCCGCTGAAAAAAAACCTTTTTCTTCAAGCATAAAAGCGACGAAGATGGCTTTTTTTACCACCGAATGAATGAAGACAGATTTCATCGTGATAGGAAATGTCAAAACAATGATAGATCTTTAAAGCTCGCAATGTATGGGATAGATTTTATTCAGTACGATAAAAGTATGATCCGTTAAAATTCTATTTCTTATTACATTTGGCTATTCATTTGTTGTACTACAATAATAACCTATAATATACATTTTTTTTCATCTATCGTGACTTATATGTACTGATACTTCAATCTATTTCATTACAACTCAATTAGTACCTTCTGTCATTTTATATTATGGAGTGCCCCTAATAAGTGAGATGGGTAAATTAGCAGGCGCTTCTTTAAATTTTCTTCTCGTTGCTTGACCAATTAGCTTTTTTTTACAATTACTTCCAATATAATTTTTCACCAAACGTTATGCAAAAGAACGATTTTTTTTTCAGAATTTTAAACAATTTTTTAATTGATTGATACTTTTCAAAGAAAAAAGTAATTTAAAAACATATTTGATCGTTCTTTCCACAACACATCAGCGTCAGAAATATAGTTTAGTTAAAAGACGGAATAGTATGTTGATAGATAAGTGTCCCATACAAAAATAAGTATAGAAATAACTGTAACGAAATGTTGAGAGTTTTGATTTTTTATTTTTTTTCACATGATATATTATCTATAAACAACGTTTTCTTTCCCTGATTTTAAATATCATTTAAATTAATATCATCAACACGCTTGAATAACTTTGTTCTGAACGGCCCAAATATGTAGTTCTTAAAAATTAATTTCAATTTCAATTCAAATGCATTTAGATTTTTTCATCCAGCCAGCAGTTTCTCAAAATATCAGTTGTGAAATAAATTATTATTTACTGACACGAAAGTTTAGATTGTGATCAGCAATCGATAAGTTAACATAGGGTTCTCCAAACTATCAATATCGCAGGTCGCATAGCCCTGTATTCAAAATTACGGTATGTTTGTATGAAAAACTAGCTAGGTGTTGGCCCTTGGTCCTTAGCGGATAAGTCAGTGTGGTCTTTAGGGTAAAACTTTTGAATTTAAGATTAATAAGAAAATATTTAACTTAACTTACTACTTAGATAATCAATTGTAAATATTTGTTTAAATATTAACCAAAACAAACTATGTCAATATACTTTAAATCATGTTTTCATTTATTCTAGTGCTTTGGTACAAGTGCTTTTTATTGATCATTTATATATACATGTATATATTACCAACCTAATTCATAGAGCTTCTAGTGCTTTTTAACTTTGCGTTTATATTGGTCGACTAAAACTTCCGAGTCTGAAAACTTAAGCAATTACCTTTAAATGGCAAACAAACTTTGAAAGTGATTTATGAGAACCATAAAAATAAAATGTTCAACCTTTTTAAAGCCTTAATGAATAATCTAGTGATTTGTAGATGACAGAGTCGTGACTTAATTATTTTTTTCAATAATTTATATGAAAACTTTCTTCTATGACATATGAAAAGAATCTTTATATTTTTCTGCAATTGACAATTTCACTCACTCAATGATTATATAAATAAACGATTTTTAACAACAAAACACGTTCGGTAGAATTTTATAAAACATTCAAAAATAAATGATTTTTTTAATACACATACTATAATGTTTGACTATTCTAACAACGTCATCATCAGTAAAACAGTAATATTTTTGTTTGTAATATGTGGAGAGCGCCTTCGATATGTCCATGTTTTTTTTTAAATAAACACTGGAAACATTTCTGACAAAAAAAAAAGATATTATACAATTACGACTTGATAAAATTGTTAAAAAAATATGCGAAATCTTCTTTTAAATCAATATTGTAAAATTTACTGTTAATAACAAGTTTGTATTCACAAATTTTAGCAAATGTGTGATATAAATTAATATAAAATATTGTATATGTGCATTTTTAAATTCATAAATTTGAACCTGGCTGCTAGAATCTCATAATAGTTATAAAATATAAGTCACATTTATGATGAAAATTTTGACAACGTTTGTTCTATATGTTTTTTTATTTTCGAGACTTTATTTTTTTTCTATTTAACTGGGCGTTTTTTGCTGCCCTGACACTAATCATTGATTATCATAAGTGCTTTTTTTGCTTCTGTTTTTATATTTTTTCAGGAAGTAAAAGAACAATTGATTTCGATCACTGATCGAGTTTGTCCGCCGATGATAAAAATATTGTAATTAAATGGATTTACATTGTCTTTAATAATAGTACTTTATTAATTTATTTTAAATAATATATTTATCTGCATAAATGAAATAACAGTTATATAGAAGGTATAACATTTAGCTTTTACAAAACAAACCATGGAACCATACAACATCTATTTGGAATAAATAATTTGGAGAAACGACCAACTTAAAAATTATTGAAATATTCACAAAACTTAATATATTTCTCTTTCCTGCTGACATTGAAATAATAAAATCTATCGCCATCTCGCTGTTCCAAATTGAAAAACTCGCGATTGAATTCTCGCGCATTCCGGGGCTTTTGACCCGCGAAGCTTTCCGAGATGGCAATAACTCACGACGCCCGTTCACTGCGTCGGTCGGCGTCGGGTTAATGGAGAGGAAGTCGCGATAAGACAGCAGATAACAACGTTCCTGGGCGGCATTTGGGCCAACGCTGCAGAACTGCTCTTGGAATGTACAAATTTAATTATTTTTTCATTTAAAAGTGTTTTTCTACCGTGAAATTGCCTCTGGAGTTATGGAAATGGAATCACTTTGATTTTATTATACAATATCTGGGTTTGTATGAATTCTAATTTCAACAACAAAAAAAACCAACAACCACGATGAAAAAATAGGTAGCAAAATTCTTATACATACTTTTACGAATGTTTGTTGTAATATTTAAACGCTTTTGATAAAATATTAATATTTTTTTTGAAAAATATACTACCGAAATTAAAAACAATGACGTGTTTTAATATATTAAGAAAGAAATATAATGCATATTTTCAATAATTCATTATTTTCATACCTTGTCGATGATTATCTTTTTGGTTTATACAATTTTACTAAAATAAATTAGTAAACCTTCCCGACTACACATAAATAATAAAAATCAATAAATCTTCTAAAAAGATATTTTAGTATATTTATAAACTTGTGTAAATATATACTTTTTTGTTTAACTTTGTTAAAAAATATTGCAAAAAATTTACTGTCCTGATTCCATACACTATTTATGTGTTAACTTTTTAAAAGTTTCGTGGACAACATGATTCTTAATTCACGACAAAACACGGCGTGAAACTACTTTTCCGATATATTCTGAACAAAAAACCTGTATTAGCAGACCAAGTGAGCGAAAAGCTCCATACAAACTTCAAAGTAGGGAGGAGGTAGTGTTTTATGGTGAAAGTTTGGTATTGGCAAACAAGCGGAAAGGGAAATTGGATCAAAAGCTATGCTCACATCCGATGTTTGTGTTTGATAAGAATACATACATTCAGCGTTATAGAATGCTATAATTTACTGGTATAAGAGGATTATTTCATTTCACATTTATTTGGATATGGTGATAAGAGCTGTTTTGGTTTATTTGTTTGTTTTGGATAATTCGCATAGTAAACATTAGAATTAATATCATGTAAAAAAGTACGCACGTATAGCTAGCTATATGCGCTGAAAATTGATTGAATGAAAAATTCGACCAACGCAATTCATAATGAAGAAATAAAAACACATCGATTTTTCTTAGAGATTTTTCACTAATTTTTCACTGAAACGCATATGAGTTTTGAAAATTAGTTTATAGAAAATACTTATTGTTATAAAATAATTGTAGTAATTTTTTGATACTGAAACAGTTTTAAACTATATTTAAAAACTCATCAATTCTAGAACTTGTCTCTACTCTAACTCTAAACTCTAAACAGTTTCAAAATATTTTTATTTATCACAAAACAATTTTAATAAAATATTTGATGCAGTAAAAAGGATATCACAAACTTATATGGCTTCGAACAGAAATTGATTGAAAAAATGCTTTTTGCAGTGAGATTCGAATCAGTCACATCCGTCTCAAAAGTCAATTACCTTGACCACAGCGCTTCGGACAAACAGATAAAATAGTTTTAAATAAATTTGCATTCCTTTTTATCTGTTTTTCTATTTAATAATTATTAATTGAAATATACATGGGCGTCAGTCAAAAAAATATAATGCAAATAAAAAGTCACGAAAAATATAATGTAATTTAAATTAAAATTACATATCTTATAACTCATGTAAATTATAGCATTTCGAGCCTAATTGGTTTAATTTTTCCCTTTAGTATATTTACTTAAGTTCATGTAATGACTTACGCGTCAACGTCCATTAAGGGATAAGTCGGAGTTATAATGCTTCTCAACAAAACTTATAACTGCCAACTTTATTTAAACATCTTGATCGTTTGTTTTATTTAAATGAAGAAAGGCTTGGAAACTTCGGCTATTATTTTAATTATTTAAGTCACGAATTAATTTAAATCCACCTTTTATTCGTATTTATTTGGAATTCATTTGCATAGTTGATTATCTTATTTAACAATTAAAATAAGTTCATTGTATTCTGATGCAAACCTTTTTCCTAATCACAGATTTGATAAAGGGAGTCTTTTCATGAAAACCACAAATCGAATTAAATTTAACATATAATAATGAAAGTACGTAGGTATTGGTTTTTTTTTTATAAAATATCACATTCTTCAAAAATGCTAAAATAGTTTTAAATGTTCAACTGCCAAAATAGTAGCATCAACAAATACTTACGGTCACGTCGACTTACACACTGATTTTTATCTTTCCCGTTAGTATATTATTGTGTTCTAAGCAGTTTTATTTGGAGACGTGGACGATGCATATAATAAAGAATAACGTCAAAACAAATTGCATAGTATAATTTGACTGGACATGCTAATTTTGCAATAGTGACATCGTGTATATCACCGTAAGATATGGTGCCGTGCACAGTTTATTGTATGTCTATTCGTTATAACAGACCGTCAACGTGCTTTCGTCCATAGTATCAGCCACTCTGACCTAATAGCTAGGGAGGGTTGAACCTCGTTTCATCATATAAGTATTCATGTCGTGTGACATACATATTATAAAATATTCATTGTAGCAAAATTCTCGAGAAAATATCATTCAATCAATGACTTGCCCACAATTTAAATAAATATGCTCTTTTCAAAACATTTAAAATTCTATTTGGCTGCATGTAAATTATCTCACTGTTACATTTTGTTGGAGTTATATTAAGTTAATACTTTAAAGTTATTATTAACTGTGTAAATTTTCGATAAAGATTTAACAACTTGATCGCTTCATAGTCAAAGATAATTTAGAATGAATACTATAGAAGTGGAACATTTAAAGAAGTACTTTTCTTATATAGATCATAAATCCAAAAATATAAGCATTTAAGCAACACCAAATGTAAGCAGAGATGTGGAATTAATGAACTTTAAGGAAATTATTGTAAAAATTATATCAACAAATATTTTTTTAGATACTCGTATTTGACTGAAAAGATGGAAAGTCACAGTAATGAGACAGCCTTTAACAGTAATTAAATACAACGTTTTAATTAAACCCTATCCTCATTTAAATATTTGAAGTCTTGGTCACCAACGAAAAACTCACTCTTAAAACATAAAAACATATTTCAATTCTTCAAACTTTCAAAAAAAATATTTTATACAACAAAAATTAATAGCCCATTCTTTTGGTATATTCATTGAATTGACTAAATTTTCATTCGCATTATAGCAAACATGACATCAAAATTATGATATTGTCCTTCTTCGGAGGTATATGAATGGAATACTCTTAGGCATGCAGCTCGCATGAAAAACTCGATCATTCAGTATTTACATTGTTTTTGATACCCATTGTGCATATGTTGCATCTCTTTTTTCAGAATTCTATAATAGTGGAAAATTTCATGGCTGATTTGTGAACTTGAGTCTTTGATGAACTGGGTCCGTTTTTTCTAGTATATTTCTCGTTTTGAATTTTCTTAGTATTTAGTTTTTGACTCTTTATTGTCTTATTTGCCTTGATTTTTTATTTATTTCTCTTCGTGTATTTGTTTCTTTCATTTTAAATTCTTATCAACTGCTGAACGGAAAGAGATAGTTAAATGAAAATTCACAAATTAATAAATCCTACCAAATTGTATAGATATAATTGATTTGAGGGAGATATAGCACTTTAACTACCATAAAAAATACTGTTACAAATCTAAATCTGTAAAGTAATTGGACATTCATAATTTTTAGGTTTTTTTTGTGCTACTGCTTAAATCTCAATTCATATTGTTTTTTTGTGTTTTTCACCAAACCCTAAAAAAAATATGGAAAAAATGCCAACAAAATGTTTTTCTTCGTTATTGGATAAATGGATAAAGACAAACACGCTTGTTCGCTATTTTAATGTGACGTTGCAAACAACTGAATGAAACATTTTTTTTCAGTTTTTTCATCTATTGGTAAAAAAATTAAAACTACAGTCATTTAGAAATAGAAACAAAAAGTATATTTTTGACCTTCACACCAACAAGAATGTCATGCATTTCTTAAATTGGATTTTTAATGTTGATGTGTGCAATAAATGTGGCTGTCCAGATTAATATAGCAATCACACTACTTTACCAAGCAATATAATTTATGGCTTTATTTTTATCGGCAACAGTACCTAAAAAACTTGCAAATATTAGATGTATGCTAGGTATATAATTCAAAACCAGGCGCTGAAATTGTCGACATCTAAACGAATATAAAAACTTCTTACATTACATTCGCCACATTTTCTGTATGCCATGCTGCATGAATTATTCTTTTGAAACGTAATCCAAGTTTTTCCGCTTACGATAGACGATGATTTTTATTTTACTATTCATGTTTCTATGTACGTCGCAACCATAAAATATTAAACGCAATCTTGACGACATTCTTTAAACTCATTATGATGTTTGCTTCCTTTCAAAATAAATTTGAAGAATGTTTGCGTAGTGACCAGATATTACTATTGCACGATAGTTAAAAGCTTGCAATTTAATTTCTATAGCTTTTATCATTATACACATAATCAAATGGTTAAAATCATTTTTTTCTTTCCAAAACAAACGTATCCATGTTCAAGAAAAAAATTATTATAAGGAATAAATTAAGCGTGTATAATATAAAACAGAAAATATTTTTTCTACCTGTTCTCTCAAACTGTAAAAAGAAGCGACTTGAAATTGTCACTGTTCATTTTTAAATATTTAACTTTTATTTTACTACTCGACTATTGACACTTTTCATTCGTTTTTCTGGAAGAAAGAATCACGGAATTAGGGTGCTTGGAGACCAATTTATAATTGAGCATTCCCACAGTGACGTTTTGTGCTTATATCAGCAACAAATAAATTAATAAAGAACACCTTGACTCATTTAGCAACATTCACATTATTGCGTATCCATTTAGCCGAATGTAAATAGTTAAAATCACGCATGGGCAACCTTTCCTAGGTCTGGGGCCAAATTATCATTGTGTCTCCGAGTCAAGGGCCGGACCAAATTATTAAACAAAATAAACAAAGTAATATTAAATTAAATAAAACACGTTGGTATTTCTTATATGGTGGTGATCATTAACTAGTAGAGTGGAGCCACTGCAACCGCCCGTGTAATCTCTACTATTTAATCCCTCTCTGGAACTATTAATTTCTTTCTCTAATACTTTGCCGAGATGAATCACGGCCGGTGGTTGCCCGTGTGTGGTTTAAGCGCAGGCATTAAATGGAGAAAGATTAGATTTACACTCATAGTACCCCCGGATATTTTTACAGAGCAAATTTGTTCCACACTAAAATGAAAGCTTTGTTCAATTGTTTCCGATACAATCCTAGCACAAAACTGAACAACGCATAAGGTTTGTTACGCCATGGAAAACTTCTGTTGGACACAGTTGACCGCGGCGGGTGGTGGAGGGAATTAGGCAGTTAAAAGCTTATTTCTTTGAAGAGTACTAACCCGCCAAAGGGTATTAAATAAATATCTCAAAAATAAAAACTGTGCTAGACCATTTAAATTGACTTGCAAAATGTCAGTTTTTCTATTATGAACGTTAACTGATACACAATTTTTAATTAGCTAAAACTTGTGAGAGATAAAATGTCATAAAACAGTACACTAAAATAAACTGTGGAACTTGGTGAAATGGCATGTAAAAGGCAACAAAAATCGCTTTTAAAGATTGAATGTTACTGCTTGCAGCCTACTTTATAGAGGCTGTTTTTTTCTCGCGAAATCGTAAACAGGGATGCCTAGCGCTTTTAAAGTTGGACGCCTCTAGTCGTAATTCTTTCCGTCTGACTGCGAAACTTTTTAATTAAACTTCTGGACTGGCGCGCAAGAAGATTTGATGTACCTACTACACCTTCAATAAGAGAACTGAAAACATGTATGTAAAAACAAAGATTAGTCGCCTAAATGGAAAACTTGCAATCAAACATTATTTATACATATATTTTAATAGGAGCATGTGTATTACACAACAACTGAAGGTTTAAAGTGTTTTTTTTTGATAAAATATGTACAGTCTATATTCCTAAAAAAGCAATGTATTTTTAATGTTAGTGAAAACGCATTCAAATGTACTTATCAGCATCATCGTAAAAGCGAAAGCCCAATGTATATGTGATCATTACCTAAATTGTTCGTAATATCATTTTAACTAGTAACATTAGTAACTTACTAACCATTCGTCGTCTTTTTTATTGCTTTCATTAAAATAAATATCATCATAAGTTAAGTTATCTAGTTCTATGACGATAATGTTTTTTCTGTATCATAATGAACTTAAAATATATCTTTTTGTCTTTTTTAAGGCATACGTTTATCGAGATATAATATTACCAAAACTGATATGTTATTAATTTTGAAAAATGTCACGTCATTCATTTTAATTTAATTATTTATTAGCATAAAAAAAAACTCAATCAAGCTGAATGATAATAGTTAAATTCATAAAATTACAATTTAGGGTTTGTGTAAAGCTTTAAGGTAAGAACTTTCAATTTACATATAATCTTGTTAAGTATAAATGTTCCCGAATTTCAACACCTTTATCTTCACCTTAATGTTGATCTTTGTCAACATTTGGTTGAAACGCATAATAAACAAATAATGAAACACTCTTCTGTACTACTTCAAAATTTATTTGATATGATGATGACCAGTTTCACTAATCACGAGCATTTTCAACTGATAAGAATATTTATTAAAACTCAATATTACATTATTTTATCAGTTGTAAATTGCTAGTGATGAAAAAAACTGGTCCTGATTCTCATAAAATATTTTAAAAGTACGAAAAAGTGCTTTATTCATGTATAATACCTTTCTACCAAGTATTGATTGATAGTGTATACTTTAAAATCCAGCTAGTTCAGGGCTATTTTAACTAAGCCAAGTAAAACTAATAATTATTACTGATAAAAATATGAAATGATAAGACGGTTTATTTTTATTGAATACTTTGTTGATATGCTGCAATTTATGGGGGGAAAATATTTTTATAACCACTTAGACAAATTTAAAGAGAAATAATATGTATAAAAACATCTTTTTCGTATAGTCATTGTAAGGTTTTTAAAAAATCTTCAATTTTTATACAGCAAAATATCGTTGTGATTTCCGACAAGTCATTTGCATTATTTAAATACCACAAGCCTTCTCTATTATATTCTATCTTAAGAGATTGGAATGCCTGAACTACGACAAAGGTATTTTCTTTCAAGGTAAACTCGGAAGCTTCAAGCTTTGCATAAAAGGACCTCAGCGTTTAGTTTGAGAACGTAAAAATCCTGACAAAAGCTTAAAAAACAAGAAACGCGACCCTCTTTTCTAAATTCTTTCAACGTTGTTGTGTGTTTTCATAAAAAGTAGGTATTTAGATTAAAAATAATTAAAGCGCAGTGAAATTTTTGACGTACTCTCACACTGACTAATTTAATTATGAAAACAAGAATTATTTTATCTCTTTTTTTTTTAATATCAATTTTAAAGTCTTCAGAAAAAAGTCATTTGAATTATAAAATTGTACTAATGATTTATCAATATAAATTAACATGTAATCAACAGTCAAACAAACATTGTTATCATAGCTAAAAAAATAATGCCATTCAAAACAGGAACTCCATATTAACTTTGATATACTTAATGGGGTATTTAGTGAGATACTAACAAATATTCTATCATGTTAAAAATAATTAGCTGCCGTCAAGCTAATCGGTCAAAATTCTCTTTTGTTGATTGTAAAACAGGAAATGGAGCTCGGGAAAACATGTTTATGAAAATATAGTGTTGTGTTATAAAATACACAAACATGTCTGCATTGTATTAATACAATTTAAAGCAAAGAATAAAACCGATGTTCTTATTTTCGAACACAACCGTCAAAGAGAATAATCAACAAGTATAATCAACAGTGGCCTCACCGGCTTACAAATAAATTAAATACTTTTTGATACATTTAAAGCATTTTAAATTTCGTAAGAAAAACAACCATTTTTCTATTTATTCCAGTTGTACTCGTTCTTCTAAGCTTTGACTCTTTAAATTTTTCATCTTTACGAATATTATTTTACAATAATGCAGTTGATTTTGAGATCGAAAGTAAGAGATAAAATAATAAGGTAAAAAAATCTTATCACTTTCGATACCCTTCATTTTTAATGATTCGATAAGCTGGAAGAAATATTTGATCATTTCATTGTAGGTGCTGAGTGTCAAAATTGGTGATTTTGACACTCAGCAACAGGTTTGGTTAAAATTAAACGTAAAACATTTTTTTTTATATAACAAATAATCCATCAGACAATCAAAATACCTCCGACTTCATACATTATCATAACTACGGTTTACGTGCCGTATATTTTTACGGTAATTCCTTGTTTACATGGTATGACATATGAGATTGCTTTATGCTCAGCTGAACCCTAAATCACGAGCCATACACATTATTCTCGTATTTCGCATTTCTCACACGTCCAAAGCAGTACAACAACAAAACGCGAAATTGTCTTTGATTAATTTCCTTCACATCCAATGTCACAATCACAAATGCCGCCATTACGCAAAACTTCCCGCGTCATTATTTTCCCCGGATGTGACGTCAGAGCATCCCAAACAAGCTTCTTCCCGACATGTGAGTTATAAGGCTGCCTTCACAACGGACCTGAATTTATTTGAATTTGATAAAATATTTGTAAAAATCTCATAAGTTGCCTTTTTATTACAAAAACGATCGTTGCTTAAATAAAACCTTTTTTTTTTCACTTATATTAAAATCTTGCATAATTATTTTCTACGTACTTTGCAAATCAATATCAAAATAATTTTAAAAAATATATATATTTATAAAATATGGTGTTGCACTGATAAGAAGAAGATTCTCGTTTAATCAATTGAAGAATTTTCAGTAAGTCATGGAATGGCTTATCTTAAAAATAGCTTTAAACTTAAAATACAAGAATATAAATGTATTGACTGAGTTGGCATTTACTTGGTAGAACTCCATTGTTTTAAGGTGAAAAATATCAAATTATTGTAATTCTACAAATATTATTTTATGTAGTATATGGTTGAAAGCTATGTTGGCTTATACCCTCCTCAGAATTATGTTCAAACTAACATTAAGTTAGCTATATATACTGGCTGAAATAGGTGCACAATACATTCTCTCATCCACTTTTATATCCTAATTTCAAGTATTACATTAAATAAATTGACTAAGGCGTTTCCCGATACGATAACAAATATGGCATCAACTTTTTTTTTTTTGCCTTGGTAATGTAATTTTATGTTTATTTCTTCGAGCGTGACAATTTTGTTTCAACTTTTGCTTTAGTTATTTAAATACAAATAATTTCTGTTCATTTATGTTAGAATATAACTTAATTTAGTACCACAAATATTTGCATTTATTTGTCCAGATTTGATCGATGAAATGAAAAGAGAGAACCGAAGGCATCGTACACCAATCGATAAAAAACAAAATCTGTCGATTTACTATTTAGATATATTTGTGATTGACCGGTATGCAAAAGTTTTATTTGTTATCAATCAAAATAATTAATTTTCTGCTTTAATTTGTAACATAAATTTGTGTGAATGACATTTAACGTATCGCCGCTGTGCCACCAACAGATGGCGTCCTGTACATATCTCAAGCCTAAATGTGATTACGTCATTTCCGACGAAGGATTTCCTTTCTCCGAGTTTGTTGACTGAGGAAACAATCCTGCTTTTGCAAGTGATGCAAACTTTTCATGGAACAGATTAAAATGAAGGTTTATTGGCAGGAAGCTGGTATTGATTATTAATTATTCATAAAAAGCACCCTTTCTTGCTTAATTATAAGATTAAGGCTTACCGAAATACGTTTTATAATTCGTTAATTTTTAAAAAAATACGCAATGTCGTAAATATAGATACACTTGTATTATCATATAATCTTGATAATAGTTACTATTAAGTCTTTTTGATCAAGTTTTTCATGCTAACATAGTAGAGTTATAGTTATTTTACAAATTCTTAGTTTATAATGGTGAATTTAAATTAATTGTATTTATTGAATCATAATTTTTTTCTTTGTTAACTGATTATATGCTGGTAAGTGATATTTTTACATAAAGGAAATAAACATTCACCAAAATTTGCTCAAACCTTTTCATATTAATAAAGCATTATGTTATTTGTAATACTACAGCTAAAACAAAACCATACAAAAAATAGTACATCATAAGTTACAGAAATAATCTACAAATTGATCAAAACTGAAAAGGGTACTGAAATCAAAAGAAATATAATATTATTTACACAATCAGCAAGATTTCTTTTAAGTTGATATTGCACATATGCAAATTATATGGTACCAAATTGGTACTTGTCGGGTCCTATGGCGCAGCGGTTAGCGTAGGCATAGGTGCTTTTAATGTCTAAAACATCCATCCCACTTTTCCAATCGTTTAATTACTGGGCGTAGCGAGAGCGAGTAGTTAACCACTAGTTCTGAGGTTGAGCGACTGACTAACAAACAGTTGTCTTAGAAAAACTTATGTTGAGATACCTTCATTAGAAGACCATATGCTCCAAATTGGGAGCGGACATGGATTTTAAAAAATGTTACTTCTAATCAATATCTCGACAGGATTAAAGCTAATCATGCCTTCCTGCGAAGTATTGACAGAGAACACATTAAAAGTGATAAATAAATTATTTTAAGCAGTCATATAAAAAAAAAATATATTACTGAGTTCAATATAATAACATAAAATTAAAAAAAAACAATTACAAGAGATTTTAAAAAATGGCCACATATGTATTTAAAGCATCGATAATTTAACACGTATTAGCCGTATAGTTTTTTATTCGTCTATTTATATGTGTTCATTCTAACTAACCCTCAGTAATATCGATTTGTTGTTCTAAGAATAGAGCAAAACACACTACAGCACAGCTTTATCACGGCAACAAAAGCTATCTAACAAAAAATAGGGTGGATATAGCAGGCTGCTAATACAAACCGGAACTACAAAAAAAGATGGAGATAAGGGCTGAAATTCGGTGGGTAGATTCATTGTTGGGCGGGAACTTGTAGTGTAACCACAAGGCTTAGTTATTAATTTTCCCTGCATTTTTATATTATGTGTGCATTATTTTTTTACGTTGTCTCGAGATCACGAGTTACGTTAATCATCGCTCTCATGACTTTTCTTAAAATAACATCCATCACCAGTAACAATCGACATTAATTTAGTTTAAAAATATATTATATGACATAACATATTGACAGAGTTGGAAATTATAATTACTGAGCAAGCTTGAATGCATATATATTTAGTTTTGTTTTATTTTTATTCAAAATGTTTATGATTAATCAGAAATTATTTCAATGATACATTACGCGAGGTGAGTTTTATTTGAAAAATCTTAATTTATATTTGTATCCCCCATTTAAAGCTGCAATCACCACACAAATTTATTTTTTATTTACATTGTAACCTAATACTTTGATAACTGTAGATGCCCTTTATTGAAAGAATTGTTTTTAATTTTACGTATGTGGTGGACGATAGCTTCGTCTTTAAATATTTCTAAAAGAAGTCGTACATATGTTAATAAAATATTTTTAACGATTGTGAAATCGAAAATCACTATTTTGTCTGTCTAGTGAAGTAATTTTTTTAAGCATAACTAGTTACAGAATAAAGCAGTTTTAGCATTCGTTAAAAGGTAGAGATGAATAAAATCGGTCAATGACAAATTATAAAATAAAAAGCATGCACCTATTAAGGTAAAGAAAAAAATTAAAATACAAAATGCAATCTGATTCTTATAGTTCAAGGTCATAATGATTTTTCAGTTGAAATATTGTCTTTATTGTTTCTTCCAATTATTGCAATACGGCGACATTCAGAAAAAGCCGTCAGGCTTCCTTTAATGCCCGTTCGCAGTCTACTTCTGTTGATGAAAACTATTATATGGCATTCGTTACTGGAAAATTTGCCAGGGATGTGTTAATTGGCATGACCTTTTTGTTGAGTGTTGCTCGAAAAGATTTATAAAAAATCCATACTTTTAAATACGTTGCGCGATCTAAATTATATTACAATTTCAATGTCTACGCTGGTCTTGCGATATAAATTGTTAGACTAAATGCATATAAAACTATCATACCATTCTTTTTTTATTTAAAAATATATTATAACTTTTCCCTAGACATATCTACTAAACAATCAATAATTTTAGCTCACAAAGCAATATGTATTTGAAAACATATATTCTTTGGTATATGATTAAAATTCTGAGTATTTATCACATTGTTCGTTCTTGGTAATTTTCTGAAGAACTCGTTATGCAGAATGGCAAGTGCTTTAATATTATTCAATGATGATTTCTTCGAATGATGATATTATATGTTATATAAACTTTTTGTCGTTAGTAAGTTGAGATGAGTATTTTTTTTAATTTTTAAAGAATAAATTTTAGTGAAACTTGCTCGGTGGACATTTTGGACAATTTTAATTTCTTGTTGAATGAATGAATGTTTTATATTTCAATTTTTTTTTTTGACCACATTCAATACTAACAAAAATTACACTTGTATTTTGTGACTTGCGTTTGTATTAATTTTACAAAACACTGATCGCATGGGGGTATTATAACCGCGTGACATATGACCGTTTTCTCCTGATTTACGTCAACAATATTGGATAAATTTGACGGAATTATAGCCAACTAGTTTTAATGTAAATTGTTAGATCAACCTTTTACTGGCGTGACCTCACATATGTATTCCGTAGTTTATTTTCTGGGCTGTGAGATTTTAATGATAAAAGGTTTTTAAGCCTAAAACAATAAATTTGTTCTCAATAATGCGAGCCGCTTCGCATACTATCACGCGATAGTAAAGAGTTTAAATATTATACTGCCATTAAATATATGTATAATCAGTTTATTTTAATGGTTTCTGTGTAAGGTGGAAGTGTCTTAACAGCTAAAATAGGATCAATATAAATTTTCGCATCACACCAACCTTATTAAAATAAAGTATGTATGATAATGTTGAATACAATTTTAATTTTAAAGATTTAAGGATGCCTTAGGTTTTTATTTCTTTGTTCTTGAGTTAAGATTGACAGTAGATAGAGAAAATCAAACACTATAGCATAGATAGTCTTCAAAATACTAAGCAAATTATCATAGAGCTAAAATCACCAAATACGAACATTCATTCATGCTTATTTTTAAATGATTGACGTGTTTTTATCTAATGATATATAAATGTAGTAGTTACAATTATATAAAAAAATAATAATTACTTTCTTATCCAATTCCACTACTCTTACCAAGGCTAAAATAAAATTAGCAATTGAATGATATGTCCAGTACAAATGTTTATCCAACTAATTATTTCATTCAGAGGAAACTACGCTTAGCTGAGTAAATTAAACCAAAACGATTACAAAATTATACTATTTCTCAAAAATAGGTATTTCATTTTTAATTATAAAGCTTGGTGCTTTGCTGGTCAAATAAAAAAGAATATTTCTTTTGAAACGGCGAGTTCACCACTGAAATCATTCTTCATTCTGTAATACCATAAATCATACTAACCCTTTATTCTCCCGTATCATGTTTCATTTCGGCCGGTGACCTCCCGGCAACCGCCACCGCGATATGAGATTTTACACCCCGAGTAATAATTATATCGTAACATCAAAATTTGTTTTCATTTTTTATTTGTCACTCAACTTGAAGTTTAAAATTTTGTGTACCTTTCAAGCAGGCATATCAGTCGTTTCACCGATATAATTGATTGAATTTTTTCTCTCTACGAATAAAATAAATTTTAGAATGACTTTTACAAAAAAAATATATTTAACACATTTTTATAATATTAAATGATATAACTAGTCTTGATAGAAAGACTTTTTAGTCAATTATGCTAATACATTTGTAAAGGTGAATTTTAGCACGTTTGATATATATAATAGCATTGATTCTATTTGATAAACTGTAGCAGTGAATTTCTTACAAATTTTAATTTAACAAGAAACATGCCAAAGCTAGCATTCTAGTTTAAACTTTAGCATAATTTAGAGAGAAGGTTGTCTGGACTACACAAAATTCATTGCCATGAATTATTATTTTGTCTCCTATTCCTTAAAATTATCTTGCTATATTAATGATTCCACTGGGAATTTCATTAGTATTGACATTGCTTTGGATTTACATATATTTATTCCGTGGAGAATTCAGTTAAATCAAAAATTGTTTAAATTTGAATTAAAATCACTTTTTTAAACATTAATATAATTACACAAAAGTGTGATCTGGCAGATCCTTTTTTTGGATATCAAATTTATGGAGCTTAGCCTATAAGGGCGCGTTAGTATCAAAGTTCTTCAATTTTTTGTTGTCATTTGCATTCCCTACCATCGTTGTAAACGGAAGGACGTGATCGCTACAGAGGTGAGCAATCTTTAGTAAATCCAGTTCGCGGGGACACCATATATATGCATTGATTTGTAAACCTCTTTTTATATTTACCTTCCCATTACTATATCCATACATGTACACACTTACAATAACTCAAGAAAGTCATCCAAAAAAACCATTTTCATTGTCTGTATTTCTTAAGAGTTTTAAGAGATTTACTGTAGCGTTAAGAGATTAACAGCCAATATATGTTGAATTTACTATTAATACTCCAGCAAACGGTAAAAGGTGTTTTTTTCTATCTTTTGGAATAAATTCAATTAATTAATTTTTAAAAAGATATATTCCTAATAATCTGTAATAAACTGATTACCCTACGACTAGGATATCTATCGGCAACCAAGTTTTATTGATTTTTTCCATAGGATTTGAAGTAATGTACCTACTGAATTTCTTGTTTAAGAAGATATATATTATTGTCTAATGTTGTATCACATTCCTGAAAATGTTTTCTTTGCTAATTCTACGAGCACGCATCAAAAATAACAATTACTTAATCTAACAAAGAGGAAGTCCGGTGGATTTAGAATTGTATCCATTAGTGAATACGAATTCTTTTGAAATACAAAAATAAAAATCTTTTCCTTATTCTATTAATTTGATTGCTCATATAAAAAAGACACGCCAGAGACCGGAAAGAAAACTACCAAAAAACTTTCCCTATTAGATTTTTTTTGCCAAGGGATTCACAGTATTCACTTTATAATAAGTTGGGAGTTGGCACTAACGTTTTTTTTATATTTATTTTTAAAAATCTACCCATCATGTATGTATATAACCTAATTTACGTTGGGGTGTAAAATTTTCAAAACGACATCAAAAACTATTATGACATTAGTGGCAAAAATAGAGTAAAACTTTTCGATGACGGTGTCATAAACCTATAAGAGAATGAAAACTATACGTGGTTTGGCTTTACAGCTTTGATGTTTGTTAAACCTAATAAAAACACTTTTCTGTACTAATTCCATATGTATTTAATATAAACAGCATTTAAGATCTGTTGAAAATGCTCGTGATGGGTAAAATTCGTCCTGATAATGATAAATAAATTTAGAATTATTACAAAAGAGTGTTTTATTAAGTTTTAAATACAAAGTTTTTCCACCAAGTATTGATAGTGAATACATTAAAATTAAAATCATCGCATTGAATATCATCTATAAACATGAACACGCTTAACTAAAAGATTAGTATTATACGTGTGTGATTTTCCGTTTCTCAGTTTTTATTTTTTGTGTTTAAGCAGCCTTAATATTAAAACAAATAAGTAACATTTGCTGTTATACAATAAATTTTTATATAACTTTTATTTAAAAACCAATTTATCTAAAGTCAAATTAATTTAATATTTCAATGGCAGTTGACACTTTTTTCAATGTATTATTGCATGTTTATTAGAGAATAATATCTATACCAATATTTCGGTATTCTATATTAAATGCCGACATGAAAAAAATAGGAAAAATGGCGAATTGGAACCGCAATACTGCACGAGTAAATCATCATCGTTTCATATAAATACTATGTTTAAAAATATATCGTCATCATAAACGAGTGATTTTTATAAATTACTTACGGCTTTTTAAAAAAATAAAACATCATTCAAAGACTCGTCAATTCCGGAATCTGTAAGTTTTCATACAACTCTTAGCAGATTTAAAATATGTAAATTTATTGCAAACAATCTAAATGAAATATGTGATGATGTGATGATGTGTATACATTTGAAATTTGTTTTTAGTACCTAAATACCAGCGGTTGTTTCACTTTAAAAAACTATGCATAAGTATCGGAAAAACACAATGAAAATAATTAAATTTATCTAAACAGGAATTGCAGCTAAACAGCTATTGATAAATCAATTGATGAAAGTATCTTAACTAAGATTTATTACCAAGAATGATGCAGCTAGAAACAATAACGTTAACTATTCGGCTGTAGACCTGGCTGTAAAATATTTCATGAATAAATAATCGAATAAGTTTTAAATTTTTAATGATATACGTACATACTTTCATTGCGCTGATTTCGTGTGTTTTTATAAGAACAACCCAAAGCACTTTTACTGGCCCATCTCGTTATTGATCTGTCTGTAGAAATTGGGCTGAAAGCGAATAATGCTTGGAACGAGCCAAAGGACTACTCTAATCTCTTCCTAATTAAAATTTCATATGCGGGCTTCGTGAACTTGTACGTGGATTGAATTAACCCAGGAGCTTTCAAATCTTCATATTTTTCTAACAGCCTTTTGGATTACCAAAAGCTTCGCTTACATTTATACTGGTTTTACACGTTTAACATAATATGACGGTATTTTATTATTTTTTTTAAATATTTAATGAGAATTTTAAAGAGTTTTTCTAGAGATTTCTTTTTGTTTTGATGGACTGTTTTTAAAAAATGCTATATGATTATTGCGATGGATGGTATTGCCTTTTGTTATTGCACTTTAACGACAGTATACTATACTTAATGCAAACCATGCATTGGACTATTGCGTAACCGTTAAATTCATTTTTTTCAAGCTTAAATCATAACTACAAAGTATTTATTTCAATCAAACATTCACAATATTATAATTTATAAAAAAATATCGTAATTGTCATGTTTCTTTTTCTCAAGTTGACTTGACTTCTGAAAATTGATTTCAATTCACTTTCAATTCACAAAAACTAGTAATATCATGCGATAAAATATGACAGTCTCACATGTTATTTTTATTCATTTAAACACTCACGATCATACATTTTCAATGTGCGCATCCGCAGACATAAATAGCGTGTGTGCTACGTAACAGGCAGATATTAATTTAAATCAAGACAAATATATATTGTTTTTATCAAAGATAAGTTTTATTTCTTTAAATAAGTGGAAAACGTTCATCAGTCCATTAAAATCTCCTTTAAATATATTTAAACCCATTTTTAGTTGTTTTCATTTATCATTCTTAAGGTGCTCTCTGTCGATTTGTTTGTGGAAAAGCATTATATATCCATATATGATATAAGTTCGTACTTTTTTACTATACTTTGTCATTTAAAACCGATGAGATTTAACTTGTGTCAAATTGTAGACCGGTCCGTTTGTTTGACGATTAATTACCGGTTCCTATCTGTTAGAACCGGTACAGAAAAATATGTAGCGCAAATAAAAGATATTTTGTACGATTATGAAAACGTTTTTTCCCATCACGTACGCGGAAAATGTGTTTTCCGACCCTACCCTGAGCGATATATGATACGGGGATTAAAGTATTACACTTTTTGTGTCAATTTTTTTTTTATTTCATATCCCAGAAAATATTTTTTAGTCACCATAAATTGTGTCTCACTGAAAAACACATTCGTTAGTCGTTCACTGAAAGAAATGAATAAAAAAGTTTGATTAATTTATATTCGATACAACTTTGTGAAAAAATATATTTTACCATCAGCCGAGGACTTGCCAATATATAAAAACAAATTCGAATAATTTGAAACTTTTCGAAAGCCGGTCGTATCTAACAAAATTAGACATGGTGGCTTATAAATAAAATGTTAAAAAGTATATCTATGCATCGAGTGTTAAATTATTTTTGCTGATAAGAAATTAATGACGCTTCTATATGTTTTCAAAGTGTTTCTTATTGTTATGTCGACAATCACTATAATAATATCGCAAAACTTACAAATAAACTCAAAATTTATTCTCATGTGTAAGTTATTAATTACAAATTAAAAGTCGGGTTTTCTGCCTTTTTAACTAGACGTAAGATAAAATCATTGATAGTATTGATCACCGATCAATTATTAATATTAAGTACAGTATGTCAACCCAAAGAAAATAATATCAACAGTGTTGAGCCGTCTGTATTATTTAAAATGATATTTACAAATGTTTAACTTTTATTAATGATTTTATTATTTTCCGAAAATTCTAAACTGTTTATCCTTATCATTATTTTGCCAGTTGTTTAGTTTATTGCCACTATGGCATTTGGCAACTCTATCCAGATTAAGCGTAGATTTAATATTTCATAAAATAAAATATAAAATAAAATTTTATTACTTTATTATTCCAAATGTTGTGTTACAAAATGTTACACGTGTTTCGCTGTTTTTAAAGCATCGTCAGATTTAATATCGTAAGTTTTACATGTGTAACACGAGTAATAACAATTTTATAAAATGTAATTATACATTAAAAATGAACTTCCACAAATTTATTGCGAAACTCTTATAACATTATCTTCTTTTCCAGGTGAATTCTTCTTTCACAAGCGCTGTTTCTAAGATTGTAAGTATCAATCTTTTTTATTAATTGTTTTTCCAAGACAGCTAAATTTTCGTGCATATTTTTTTATAAATAAATTAAAAAAAAACTAGAATGAATTTTACCATCTAAAGAATTAAAAAAAGCCTTTACATGTTTGAAATCGGTAATACAGTGTGTTTTCAGACTCAGATCAAAAAGTTTAGGGTGCCTTCCTTTAATACATACAAAACAAGCTCGCTACGCTATGCATATAGCTTGGCTATACGGTACGGTGCTGCGTTGTCATATAACGGGTTTGTTTTCTTGTATCTTAATAAGCTTAGGTGAGTCACATTTCTCAAGATTTAATCAAAAGGCGGGCACACCATAAACAAACAAGGAAACGCAGTGTCGCGACAGAGTTGTATAAACAAATCTTCAAGACCTGATTAAAAATAATATAGGTCAAAGGTCTATATACAAATATAGGCGTAAAAATTTTAATATAAAATTCAATTTGATAACTTAGTTTTTACACTTGTTGTGTAACATAATGTTACACGTGATTCGTCTCTTTTGTAAGCATCATCAAATTTATCATCGCAACATTTACAAAAAAAATATCCTAATTCTTAATTAAGTTAAAAATTACAAAATAAAAATATTTCCTTAATTTTAAGACACACACGTACTTTAAAATACCATTTTAAAAAAGTTACACGGCTTCATTTAAGACGCATCCCGAATTTAGATACATCAAAATAGTTAAAAACAAGTATTTTATAATTGAGAAAATATTAAATATATCCACATAACTATTTCCGTGATAATATGTTTCTACATATGTATATTTGTCTATATTCAATTATAATGGAAAAAAAACAATTCAATAGCTGTCAAAAGATTGTTTCAGTGAGAAAAACTGATCCTTATGGAATTTATTATAAAAATATCACTTAATCATATACATCCTCAACTACACTATTGCCACGTCACTGATCAACACATACGGCCTACTATGGTATAAACGTGATTTATCTTTAAGTCTAAAGCTCACAAGTTTTGTGTTATCAAAACACTAAGGCGGGCATTAGACAGCATTGGAGATACGTAACGTAATTCAATCCTTCTTGATTTTAATTAATTACATATATGAATCGTTTCTGTATTAAAGTGATAAACAATATTTTCTTTAAATGAAAAATGATTTTATAATCTTTATCAAATATATACTGATTCATTAGCAACGCCGTATTTTTTTGTGTTTTATTGCTTATTAACTCATTTGGACTGTTTTGCCAATACTTACTGCTTTAAGGTTGATAATACAAACAATGTTATGATATTTTATTTATTTTTATAATATTCTTTTACTATATTCACAGACAGACAATCGAAAACTCAATCAATTTAATATTGAAATGTTAAAAATCATTTTTTAATTAATTGATTTGGCATTTACTTAGTAGAACTCCATTTATAATCGTCAGAACTGACGACGGCGCAAGCCGAAATAGCTATCAACGCATAAAATTATTAAAAACTGTAGAACTAAAATACTTTGTTATTTTTAATGTGTTAAAAATCATTAACTTGTTTGAAGGTACAAAAGCTGAACAATGTATTTATCGCTTTAATGTTATAAGCATATTTTTTTTTTATTATTTAACTTATCAAGTCTGGAAAAAATAACTGAACTCCAAAAAAAACACATTCTTGATTTAGGTATTGATCATAATGGTGAAAAACATATCGGTCAAAATTTCTTATGGCTATTATTTCTCATTGAAAAATAAGTACATTTTAAACAGTACTTTTACTAAACTTCTACGTGTGACACAGAAATAAAATTTATAATGAAAAGACGCATTAATTTATTTATTTTTACTATCTTGGAAAATTTTTCATCTCTTAAATTTATGTTCCAACTTTTGACCAAGATTTTTAATTCGAACAGTTAATTAAACTTCGTGACAAAACAATAACTTGCACGAATACCTTAAGACCTTTTGATATCAATTGCAAAGTTTCTACGAGTAATGTACAAGTAGTCGTGTTATAAACTTTAATTAACGTTAAATTAACTGTAGCGTTACAAACGAGATTGTGCAGACCAAACTTAACACTCAACCTAAACTGTTTAAATGATCCTCTTAACTTTTTACTTCTCGAGAATGTTGTTTTAACAACTGACAGAAGGCTGTTTATACTTATTTTACCACATAGGCTTTACCCATATATTCAATAGACTATTAATTTAGTTTTACTTACGCACCTATATACCTATAAAGTATTCAAAAACAACGCGTTAACATATAAACAAAAATAATATAATATTATCTTTTCTAAGTTCTGAATTATCGTTAGAAAAAAATAAGACAATTAACTAAGTAACATTTTTTTCACTCCAGAAAGTGTTCATTTGCCCAAAATAAAAAATCCACGATGAACCTGGGTAAACTGTGTACTGTGGATGCCCCAAAAGAGTCTAAGCATAGCTTGCCTCTTTTATCTACCGGTTTGATCCCTACGTCGTAGTAAGATTCTGATGACCATCCATAGGATGTAATTGGCGTAGCTATCAGACGCTAGGATGACTTGGGAGGAAGCAAAAAGACTGGCGAAGAATATAGAATCTTAGTAAGACTGATTAATTATGAATAAATAATCTAATCGAGTACATATTTTTTTCAACCATATCCACTCCATAATTGAAGAATATGGTTATCACATGATTCCTCCAAAATTATCTGTCCTCCGCCAATTTTCTTTCTTCTTCCATGTCAAATCTGCGTCCCGTAGCTCCTCCGAGTACATCATATGGATGATCATCAGTAGCCTTTAACGATGGCGGAATCCATCCGATTGGTAAAAGAGACAGGCATATTTAAAATATATCAAATTTGACTACAAAAAAAAAAATATTTTCTAGACGTCGAGTAAATAGACTTATAATTGAGACAAATATCAAAGCATTCGCTCGCAACACCGCCTCGTTATTGAATAAATGTCGTTATAAGAAGAAGTAGAATCATTACAGTCAACCTTTCTCTCGAAAACGTTACTATTAATTGACTATGACTTAAAAACAAAACAATTTCTTCCCGGTCTCGAAAAATTACTGTTTTTTATTAGGTATCAAATATTGATAATTCTTCGGTTAAAAACAATGTACATTCCACAAACAGTTTCAGCTGAAAGAAATATTTACAAAGCTTATTCTGTATTGTAACAATGTGAAAAGTGTTACCAATTTTCCAAGGAATGTCTGGAGAAAAATACTGTACACACTTTCATTTCAAGTATAATGCTATGTTTATTTAATATAATTTTATATGTGTGACGCACATACAATGCTCATCTATTTTTAAACTGACATACGGTACTAAACTGTCAGATATTTTCATATTAAATATTGTTATGTTTTTATTTATTTAAACAAACAATTATCTTGGAGTTTTGTATTAACATAATGATAGACAAGCCAAGTAAAGAAATACATAAACATCATAAAAGCAAAAGCTTACGTCATAAATAATATTGATTTTAAAACAAAATACTGCGTATAATAAATATGATTTATTAAAAATCGCAAAGCCACATCCCATGGTAATTATTGTAATAAAAATATTTCAGGCTACGTGCCAAGAGTGTTTGAAAATTCTTATGATATTGACAGCACAATAAATATAAAAATAATACAACTCTGCGTGCTTGAAAAAATGGGTAGAGTGGGATAAGCCGTGCGCGGGTAAGTTGGCGCAGAGGTTAAGGGTTGGTCCTGAAACCATTCTCAATTAAATGTCACCGTGTGCTTTCCACATACATACGTATGGTGAGAATCTTCTAAAATGAGTCGCAAACATTTTTAGTTCTAGGTTCTCTAGATAAACCACACAATAAAAATCCTTGCTGCTAAGAAACCAACTCACTCATTATAAATTTAATATTGTTTCAATAAATCATAGTTTGCATTTTAGATTGTTGCCGAATAAAAACTATAAATTATAATGTAACTGAATAATATGTATTTTTTTAGAAAATATGTACTGTTTATAAGATAAGTCATCCACGTTTCCAAATCGTTTCTGCAACTTACTTATGTAACATATTAAGTATACTAAATAAATTATGAAATAAATATTATACTTACCATATACAGAAAGGTAATAACATAATATCATAAAAATATTACAAAAAATCATCGAAATATCACTATACCATTTGCTGGGATTGGCGTCGGTTACTGTGTTGGCGTGCTCGATTTTCCGAACGGAAACTTTCAACTAATTGATGTGTCAATCGATTATTGGATTTGTATTCAAATACATTAAGGTTCGCGCTGTTTACTTTTCACAGCATTCGTTTCATACTAGAAAAAGTATCAATAGAGAATAATAAATATTTATTTCCGTAGCCGCAGCCTTATATTTTTAGTTACTGAATAACAAGCAATAATATCTATATATTAATAGTCGATATGGTCCGTCCGTTTGTTTGTATGAATGTATGAAGGATGTCTCCGATTTCCTTTCCCTAAATAATAAATAATTTAAATACTGCAGGGCATGGCTTTCGATATATGCCCCGAGATATATTTCTTTTACTATCAGAATTTCTGACTTATTCAATAAATAGGTTTGTAATTTATTTTTCACGCCAGTAAATTTTCTGACTACTTAAAAATGCAACAAAAATCTCACGTTGCTGGGCAACGGGCTTACAGCTATTTTAGATAATTGCTCTTCGTATTAAAAAAAATGTTAAGTCATGGCTATGTAAAAATTACTGAAAATGATGAATCATAGATCATGCCAAAGACACAAAATAAATAAATATTTAACCTTTTCTTCGTATCTACGACCAAGTCAATATTTTAACATCTTATTTCAGTTGTTATAAGAAGTCTTATTTGAAAATACAGCAAATAGGCTTAAACGAGTTTTTATTATTTAAATGTATTCAAATTTAAACATGAATTTACAAGAATCCAGTGTTTTGATCTATAATTTTGAACACGGGCAAAGAGTTAAGTCAACTCTGTTTATGACATAGAATTATATTTCTTGCTTGTCGATAGTCATATCAATCAATGTTTGTTGTCGACTTCTGGCTGTTGTGTTGTCACCTCTATAACACAAACCTCTAGATTTGCTCGCACAGCTCGGGTTGCGTGTTGATAATTAACTTTGGGTTGAAACCACCCAGTCCAGTCCTTTTGCTCGCAACTAAATTAAGCTCGTCCGATGACGTAGTTCTTTTGAAAAGCTATTTTTTAACTGAGCTTTCGATCCGCTTATATTGAAGAAGTTTATTCACTGACAAACTTTCGAAACATGTTGTGATAATGGATGTTAAAATAATAAAGATACCGTGAGTATGCTCGCCTTTATTTAAATAACCACTCAGTATTCCAAGACTTGTATTATTTATGCAAGACAAAAATATTGGTTTCGGGTTGCAAAATATATTTTCAGAAAATATAAAAATACCTTTTTTAGAATAAACATTTTCATATTATGGAAAAATATTTTTTAAACCAATAAAAAGTTAACAATTTTTCGATAAGAACATGACATTATTACATGTGAGCAAGTTTTCTATAACATTATTGAAAATTTGTTAAAAAAGTAATCATCTTTTTTATTTACTTAGTACTTTTATATATCAACACATAGTTACGCAAATCTAAAAAAAAATGAGACGTGATGAGAAGGAGAATATGGAAGAAAAGACGTATTTTATAAATTTTGTCAAGAGATGGATAAAAAAATCCCTCAATTAATGATTAATTGGTAAAGTTTCAGCGTATTTTGAGCGTGTTAAGAAACTTTCAATCCCTAATAGGATCCAGCGAAACTTTCATGCAGGGACTCACTTTTCCGCAACTAAGTTTGCCGGTTGCTTTTGGCTTCTTATATTTTTACATCGGCAGAGAATAGACGTGTATTGATGTGAAGACTTACAAATTCTCTTTACTTGTAAAATCGTGCTGTATTCGTGATAAAACGTTTTTTTAGTAATGTTGTGTATTTATTATTTTATCATAACACATTTGTTTCTTGGAAATAAATAAGTATTGTAGAATTGATTTAACTTAGTGTTTTTTTATTTTATTTTACATTGCTCTACTTCAACGTTTCAAAAATCTCAATCCTCTTTTTATCAAATTAGTTGTATCTAGTAAATCTAGTCAATACTATTTTTGATAGAACATTTGTGATAAAATATGTTTATTATGTTGCATGTACAACTCTTAAGAATACAACATGCGAAATAGTGCAAATTTCTACGACTTGTAATACCCAGACGATTTATGTTTTCAATTACAAATCAGCTTCAGTAATAAAACCGGATTCAGCTTAATATAAAGATGGGAATGGCAACAGTATTTTTTCGCTAAATTTGTCAGAATTGGGTATTTTGTTTCTTTCTCAAAAACAAATCCACATCGTTGTATTTTTTATATTTAATATTACTTTGTAAAAATAAACATTTTAGGATTCTAAGAGTTCTTTTTGATCAAGTATATCTTACCAAAATAAAGTTAGTTATCGAATGTGAAAAAACAATTTCTTTAAATTGTAAAATTCTGTCAAAAATAATATTACAAATAATCACTGATTCAATCCATTGCGTATAGAAATATCAATATTCAACGTGTATTTTAAATGGGATTGAAAATCAAAAATTAATCTAATTAACATTTGTTGTGATCGATACATAACGTGTCAAAACAATAAAATGTATGTAGTGAGTATCAAGTGAGTGTTGACTCCTCTGTAAGGCTATAGACTTTCCACCAGAAGAATATAATATTCAATACTTACAAGAAGTAGTAGTATATCTAATATACGAAATCTTCCAAGTAACTTGTTTCGGTTGCACCCAAAACGTGTCCTGAAAACTGAAATAGCAATTTGAACATTTTATTTTGCACGTTGAAGCTTTGCAATAGGAGAGTTACTTTCAATAATTTATCTACATTTCCTTTTTAAATCAGTGTACATTTATTTAATTTACAATATGTCACTAAGTCTTAAACCAATTTTGTTTTTCTTAACACTTTTTTTACGGTGCTGAAAAGTACTTTCGATATGCTGCTGGCCTTTAAAGAACCAAGTGAACCATGTTTTTTGAAAATGTATTTCCTGGGTTTTTACCATCAATCAGATGGGGCGGTAAGTGTTAAAACATGTTTTTTTTAACATAACGGAAGACCAACAACACAACGAAAGTATTTTTAGCACCGTAAGGGAAAGGTTAATGATGTAAATTGAGCTATTTTATTTTGAACATTTTTATGATAAGCCATAGAAAAAAAAACTCTTTGAATGAGGAGATCAGCAGCAAACGTTGAACAAAATATTTTTTTTCAATTTACGAATGCAGAATCAATCAAAGAGCTGGAAATTCTTCATCTTGTGAGCTGACAATTCAGTGGCAACTCTGTTTGCATTCAATAGAAATCGCCTTAGAAACAAATTCAGATTTTTCACTCCAAACGTTTCGTCGAATACAAAACGTCACGTGACATAATATTTGCTCATCACATTTTACGAATTTATTGTAAATCACAATAATATACTGCAAGGTATATATATATAGCCCACACAAACTAAATTAATTAGTAATGCTTTTTTTTCATTTTATTTTACATTTTTCTCGAAATGGTTTTCGTGGGAGAATGCTGTCTTTGCTTTTGACCCCCTCAAATATAAACTGACTATAAAATAAAGATACATGTTTTTATAAATAATCTGACGTATAAAGCCTTGATTATACTTGATAGTTGGCTTTAATAAAGACTAGAACGCAAGATTATATTTTTTTACCTTCGTATTAAAATTATTTATTTCTACTACAGTGTTTCTCTATACAGTGTTTTATTTTCAATACGTAGCGTAGAATAATTATTTGAGCTATAATCTCTCATTTACTTTACATACTCGTATTATTGTTCGACCATTTCCATTCAGAGCAACTAACCTCAGAATACTGCACTGCGGTTAAGTTAAGCACGATTTTGAAAATTGCAAGCACGCCTCGTCCAACTAAGTAAAGCATTCATAAGAAAAAACATATATGTACTTGAATATTCATTGTAAATGGCAAGTAATTACATGTTCTGTAAAAATACCATTTTTCTCAAATCAATTACAAAACTATATAAAATACGTCATTTGTTTATAGTGCTTACTGGCTCAATTTAAAAATGACATAATACTCTTTATAACTTTTAACTTAATGACTAAAAACTCCACATGAAGAAGAAGCAATCGATACAGAGTCAGCATAGAACATTTGAGCAGATATTGCTTTAACGAAAACTGGATGTTATTTGGCCGCTATATCTCTCGTTTGGCGAGAAAGGTGACAATCAAATTATGGAAACAAACAAAGATGAAGTAATCACTTTACCTATGTATTTTTACATTACAGATATCCATGTTTTTACCACAAATTTATAAATGAAATGTTTAATATTGACTATAATTTTAACTAACCGCTATGGATGCTCATGAGTGCTGACATCACGGCTAAGAGATTGGATTCGTAACTGTTTTAAGTAATAAACTGATCATTGAGCTTGACCAAAGTGTTCTGTGATGCTTATTACGATTCCAAAAACTCTCTATATTTCTTCATTATTAATTGAAAAGCTCACATTCTTAGGAGCCACAGTAATAATCATGTGTTTTAAAGATAACAAAAGTCTTCTCGAATTGCTTATATTTATCATTACCATTCATAATATATTACTCGAAAATCTCAAATCATCACCGCAAATTTAAAAAAAAATGCTCTCTATTGTAGTTTATTATGCATTGCCACCATTCTAATGACTGCTGCATTGAAATGAAAAAAGGTATTTTCTTTATAGTATGCTTTTTATGCAGAATATTTTTTTATTTAGATATATTAAAGCTTTTTTATGATTCCGATTGAAGCTTGGTGAAAATTAAATATTACATTAGAATCGGTAAAATTTTATATTTTTTATCAATTGATATTGTTTCAATTTCATTTATACCTTAAATAAGCAATAATTATTTTACACACCAATAAGTAAATATAATATATTATACGATATTTCTTAAGTTAATCTGCGTCAATAGTCTGATATTATTATTTTATGGTTTTGAACATACATAGTTGACAGCGGTATTTTTTTCTCTAGTTTTTTTAAATTGTGCTAAGAAATAATTAATTAAATTATTTATTATATCACATTTTAAAAAAACGTCGAAATACAGCATGGTTAGAAAAACATCAGTTCTTAAGAACTCATGACAAATATTTTTTCTAAGATTTTTTAAGATCTTACAAATAATGTTTTTTGAATAAGATATTTACCTAAAAAAATCATGATAAAAACATGTTTTTATTACCCAAGTAGTCTTTATTACATTATTATAGGTAAGGCATTCGCTCATTTTTGAAGCGTTGCATTTTCTTCATAGCTTCAGTTTCTGTCGTAAAATAGTTGCACTTATGTCGCCTCATGAGTTATAAACTATTATAGCCAGACAAAGTTTCATGTAAGGATATGGCGCTATGTGCACTGTAACTTGTAAACAATTTCTGGTCGCAGTCTGAAAACTGAAAATTGTTGTTTAGACGACATTGCGAATCTCTGGTCACCTAAGGTAAATACAATGCCATTATTTATTTTTAGAGCGATATTTATTTTGGCAGTGCTTTCGTTGTTGATGCTCGCTTTTATGCAATTGAATAAATCAACGTTTTGATTTACAGTGTAATAAGCTTTCAATTATTCTGAAAAGGCTAAATAAAATACATAGAAATAATCCATTTTGGATAAGTTTTTTCTGTCAAATGATTACTTTGTGTTTTTGATAGTACATTATTTTTTTTGGATATCAAATTTATGGAGCCTTAAGTACCAGGACACGTTAGCGTTAAAGTTCTTCAAATCTCCTTCATCGCTCATGTTTTTAAAAGTTGTATTCTCTTACCATCGTTGCAGACGAAAGGGGGTGATGGCTACAGAGTTAATAACGCCAGTTAATGGAGACTCCAAATGCATTAATTTGCAAATCAAATTTTATATCCTTTCCTTAATACTTTATCCTTACATGCACACACACATGCGCATACATACATATACACATATAGTTCTCAAAGAAATCAACCAAATAAAGTAATTTTTATGATGCCAAGTTTGTTCTTTAAAAGTTTGTTAATTTTAGACGAAACATTAGGTCTATGTTGGGTCGTCGAACAGAACTGCACTCGGTCTAAAACGATTCTCAGTCACTGTCTCGTCACAGTTGTGGAGACTAGAGATCTTTGGCTTATAATGTCTTCTTACCTCCCTGTGAAACTTTTGAGATATTTCACGAAAAAACTCGCGGATGGTAGGTATTTTCAAGTCTCTGTGAAGAAGCAAGCTAACGCACGTACCACGGAATATCATAAACCTGTGTTATTCTTATTGCTGTAGAACAATGCTTAATTTATTTCAGCTTTTTAAGGAGCATCTTATATTTAGACTGAAGATATGCATCAAGGAAACAAATCGCGTGTCACAACACGTATATAAGCAAAGTAACAATCAATATTTATTTTGAATAAATTCATTAATACTTGCTAAATATGATCTAATGTGTAAGACTGTTAGACTAACATGATTATGCCAGTGACTTTTGAGAAAATAATTCAGAAATGAAATATTAGCAAATTAAAAAAAGTAATAATACTTTAAAAAAATAATTGCTGTATTTTCAGCCACTTTTTTCGTTTTTATGTCCATCCAGTTAATAATTTATGACTGATGGACCAACAGCGGAGGGCGGGTTCTTATAATAAATAATAAAATATTCCGCATAAAAGAAAGCAATTATTTATTTTGCCAACTACTTTTTTAAGCAAAATAAAAGCACTATTTCTTTTCTTTATGATACTCTAGGACACTTACGTACTTACGTACTTATATTTTGCAATAAATAAATTTGAGAATCTTTAAGATTATTTTAGATCTGCCACTCCTTGCTTTTCCTTTTTTCTGAAATGTCTTCTTTACCTGGCTGTCGGGGTATGTTTATGCAAATTTGTTGTAATCCGAGTTACTTGTAGCATTTTTTCAGATTACATGGTATAACAATCAAGCTCAGGGCATGAAAGAGCACATTAACTTATCTTCAAGCAGTTTGTATGCAAAGTAAATGATACTATGTCTCAACTCAGCTTTTCTTTTGAGTGGTTCTTAAGATGTATTTTCGTATAAATGAAAGAATTCGGATCAACTATATTTTTGAAGATCATAAAAGAAAAGTTATGACATTAAAAAACATTTTTGCTGACTAAGCTCTTCAATAAATTCGATTGTGTTTTATTGTGTTCTTTTAGCAAGAAGGATGAAATTGGTCTGCGGTCGAATCACAGCAAGGTCAACATCAAATTGATAGTTTTTTTAATTTCACATTTGAAATCTTGAACATATATATACGATCGTTTTTTCTCTTTGATTTTATCTCGAATGATATTAAAGTGAATTATTTGGCTTCTCTGCTTTTACTAGCGTAAGTGCTACTTTTTAAGTAGGTAAATTAACATTTTAAATCTTTCGAATAACAAAATATTTGTACTATTTTTTCTTGGTGTCTTTACAAAGTAATCAAATTTTATTTTATAATAAAAAATAACTTTTACAAAGTTACCGCCGAATAGATTGAAGAGATATACTTCAGTCATTTCAGTCATTCGGTAAAAAATAGGATTATAATATTATGGACATAAATACTTTCATATAAAAAAGGGTTTAAACACTACGTACATATATATGTTATTTTTAAAAAACTTAGTGAGTTAAACTATTTTGGGTAGAGGAGGAATTATATTCTGAACAATGGTGTGAGATTGAAATGGAGCAAATAAGTTTGGGAACCCATGATCTACGATATATTTTCTTTAGTTTATGACATACGCTAGTTCAAACACTAATGTATTTGTTCAACACTGAAATTATCAAATCATAATAAGCCCGTATTAAGTAAATGGTCACCAATATTTTGCCATCGCTGTGCTCACCATTGAAATTCACTGCACCGAAAGGTTTATATCGACGATTTATTTTGTCTGAACCGCTTTGTAGGAGGGAAGTGGGAAGCGTCTATAAACTTGAGACCTGATTTGTTTGCTTGTCACAATCTCTTTGCAATCTTCTATCAAACAGAAAATAAAGGAATAAAGTCTCCTTAGTATTATTCAAGCTCTTGACTTGTTTCTTTACATTTCCTACAAATGTACTGAACTTTAGGTGTATTCTTTAATTTATTTAATTGTTTCTGTTAATTCACATGCCACAGCAGATGGTTCAAATATTATAAAAAGCTAATCAGTATTCTTTTTTTAGCCCAGTTGGTTTTTACAAGCCTTTTCTACTTTATTATAGTTTTAGATTGTTCGTAAAGACCTTAAACGAGTTTTGCGCTATAGATTATGATATTTAAAAAAAAATTATATTGTCAATTGATTACATTTAATGTGGTTACTGTCAATACACGCTGGAAATGCATTATATTTTTAAAAATCTGATCTTAAATTCTGGTAATATTGAAAATGTGGAATCGGTACTGAGTGTTTTATTACTTTTGGAAATGTATAAGTATTTATACATTTCACTATAATCGCTTACGTTCTCACACAAAACGGTTTAAAATATATATTTATCAGGTAGTAGTTTTTTTTCCGACAAAGTAATATTGAAAAAATATATGTTTTCCTTGCTTATATTTTTATATTAATAACAAACATTACCAAAGTTACCCGACGAATTCATCGAAAAAATGTTAGATATACTTTAATATACAGTAAAATACGCCAAAGATTATTTTTATAAAGGTAATCAATGATTTATTATATTTTTCATGTATACAAAGCTTTTATAACATGATAGATTTCCTATATTTTTTTAGTATGTATCTAGGAAACATTTCCTTATAAGAAAGCTTCTCGAAAAATAAGAAGTAAAACAGTATTTTAGCGACACACGAGTCTCGTAATATTGACAAAACAGGATATTTGATTTTTGGCCTGATACAACAAATGAAGATATCATCGTAAATATTTTCATAGAGCTGAGAAAATTCTCTGCGGCTTGAAAAAATATTTACCGATATACCTTCAAAAGATGATAGCACATAAATGTGTCTCAGCTATGAATAATAAATACATTTAAAAAATATATATGTATTACTATCAATTAAATTGCTGAATTATTTCATGTTTCCATTTTCTCATCAAGAGCTCTGCTATTGTCCCATTATAATTGGTGTTTCTTGGCACTATTTCAATGTAAGCTATTGTATTCAAACGTAGATTTCAACAAAAGCTAACCGCATACCTCTTAGCTATAAAGTTGAGTACACAATTTACTGAACAACCTGCACCGGAGGCCCTCGCATAACTCGTAAGGATTCAAATACCTTCAGTTATATATTATACGAAGCAAGGTGTACGGCAGAATTAACTCTAAATAGTACACTTTGCATCACGCAGTCCAATAAATATAACCTTGTTATTTTTTATTTCCCTTATAATACTCACTTTTTTCTTACTTATCTATTATCTGAAATAAGCGGAGATATTTAAGTAAACTTTTATATATTTTTACATTTGAAAATAGACTACGATACAAATTCATTTTTTTTCTTATTTCGTGGAAAATTCTTGATAAAAATTGTTAAAAGTCTGCAAATATAACCCTAAATACTGATATTTTACTTTAACTAAATAACAAGATGCTTTAGTTTAATTTCATAATTTTCATTAAAATTACTATTTTAGAAAATATTCAGTCCCAACATTTCGAATACATGGGAAAGTATCATAAATTAAGTAACTACTCGCAAAATAATTAAAACTACAGTATTTTGTTATTTCATTTTATATTATACTCTCATACGAATGTAAATATAAATTTAATTTATTAAAATTAAAATAAAAATGTTCATTAAAAGAGAGGTATTAAATATTTTCCGAAGTTACCGCTTTTTTGTATTATTAAAATTATTTCAACAAATCTTCTTCTACATATTCCATTTGTTTTCTATATTTTGGACAATTATCTTTAATTGAATCGACCTTCAATAAATTGTAATTATTATCCTAGAACTAAGAACATAAATAATTACTACTATTAAAAAGTAATATCAAGCATATTCAATAATTTTATAAATATTAAATTATTTAGTACGAAATGCTTTTAATTGATTTTACTCCTCTGAATATTGAAATATTATTTACACAACATGAAATTCATAATCAAATTACCTTGGCAAATTAATCAACCTTTTCAAATTAAAACAAAGTAGGTAACCGTGGGTAACATGATTCGACCTTAAATAAAGTGGTCGCCTAGCATAAAAAGGGTCAGATGAAAATTTATTCTGTCCTCAATTTTCATTAAGGTCCGCGTCTCTTAGACCTGGAAAACTTTATATAGCCTTCATCAGAGTTATAAAAAGGGCGCAGAGGTTGTCACTTAGTTAGTTGGGTGGTGCGTGGGATACCAAATTTGCTCGTTAAATATTGCAACGCCGATATCACTTCTCACGTATATTATACATTACAAAAACAATCTATAATTAATCAATGTAGAAGTATATAGTGTACAAACACTTTACATATCGCTCGTAATAAAAGAAATCCTTGCATCTTACTACATTAACAAAACTGAGTTTTTAGCAATAATATTCAGTTTAGTAATGAAAATACAAACTCTCGTATTACAAAAATGATTTTAATCATTTGTTGTCTAGCTAGAAGCAAAAGGATTATTTTTTTTCTTTTAAAGATGCAATACCTCTTACCTTACACAAACAGAGAATATCAATGGATCGAAGTTAAAATATTTTATCTCCGTAAATCATGATATAAAGAAAACTGAATTTGAATGTTTGCTTATTTCATTTAAATTCCACGTTAAACCTATTTTTTGGATCACGGCGACAGAATCAGTTTTGAATAGAATATTTAAGCTATACGTCATCAATATGTTATAATTGTAAAAATATGTTTGTTTATTAATAGAAAAATACGGAATTTTTGCAATAATGATGACTTTAGAGTTTTGTTTGCTCTCTGTTAAATTTGTGTCGTGTGGAATACAAGGTATTGTTTAGTCATGTATTTGTCGTGTGTCTTTATAAAGTGAGGATGATGTGAAAAAAATACAGAAGCATTGAGTTAGTAACGGATTCTGCTGTTGTTATTTAAATTAAAATTACTTATAACAAATTAAGCAATATATGAAATATTTTCTCTTCAGTAAAATAACAAAATATGAATTGATAGTTTTGATTCTTAATATACTTATTATACATACTCTAATAACAATAATTCTTCTTATAATTGAATGATACGTGCTGTTGTTTAAGTTAATGCGCTTAAAAGTTTTGTTATGTTATTTAACTCTACAGAAAACACGTAACAGAGATAGACTTTGGTACCTACCTTATAATGAAATGCAACAAATCTCTTAACGAAACTTTCTCAAAAGTTTATAAACGTGTGTGACGTCGGAATATTCTAGAAAACGCATTCAACTGTAAATGCGGTGTAAAGTTTGACTATCATGTTTAGACCATTGTTATTTTTCTTCTTTAACTTTAAAATATATTTTTCTTATTTCTTGCACTAGTTCTGTAGCGAAAAGCCAACTGACAGTGACTTCTAGTTTATCTGTTTCTCACTAAATACATTTGATTCCGTTTAAGCTTAAAACGATTTACCTACATGGCTGGAAGAAGATACATCAGGAATCCAGGATACTTCTATAAACAGGTCTAACGTCGCATTGTAATTTTCAATATCACAGAGATACAAATAAAACATGCGTTGTGCGGCATCGCAAACGAAGGAATAATTATTTGAGAACATGAAAATATCTCTTAGTCAGTGTCTGAAAATATTTTATAAAAATAATAATGATGGTGAATTAAATGCACATTATGAACTCAACCATTTTATTATAGTTTTGAATGAATGTTTATTATTACAACTCATAAAATTAAAAAGCTATTCTACTTTTTGTGAAGTGTGATAGGTCGAGACTATCAAGCAATACTACCTGCAAATAAAAGTGATTTATAATTTAAGTTTTAACTTTTTAAAAAAAAAAATTCTGCTCACGATGTAAAATATTATACATGAACTACCACTGAAAATTTACCCCAAAAATAATTATTATTAATGAGAATTGCTTATAATAACGCTATCGTTCTCAAAAAGATTATGAATAGAAGGATTTGACTTGGGCAGGTGATTAACTTTTTTTAAAATTTTATACATTGATTTTGTTAAACAACGTATGGAAAATTTTTTTTTTATTGAACTGGTTTTATCAAAACTTATTTCACACTTTTGACGTTAATTTACAATATCAAAACACAGTTTTACTTAAAAATACGAAATTAGGTATATTTTTCTACTAATCAGTGATTTTTTATTTAAAATATTTTGGAATAAGAATTTTAACTGTTTTTTACCGACGTAATTAAAATTTCTTATTCTGCTTTATTATTGTTTAAAAAAATATTCAACCTATGCCATGCCATTGTGCCTATAAAGGCATAATATTTCGTCTTATAGTATTAGCATAGTATTAGTCTTTTTATACTTACTCCAAGACAATTTATACATAACTTGTATCAACAATAAATAAACGATTTTATTTGAAGTTACCTCAAATTTCGAAAATGAGTTATGAAGCTATCTATATCCTACCAAAACACATTTTCTAAATCGCTTCTATCGTCGAAAACCAATATTGTATTTCTAACCTATTATGTAAACGTGTGGAAAGATTCGCGTATCACTAGTGTGACATAGTCATAGAAAAATAACAAAAAACCTCATGACAAAGTACTCCCGAACAATTGGTGTGTGTCTCACATTGTTGAAAACCCATTGTGAGAGATGAGAGAATCTTTTAACCCTTTAACTACGCAAATTGTGTTGTCTTAATATTCTGAGAATATCAATTAAATTATGTAAAATACATTTTTTTCTTGTATTATTTTACAATAGAAATTAAAATTTAACTGAAAATAATTCTGGCTTTAAAATCTGGATATTTTTATTTTCCATTAAGCAGAGGAATAATTTGTTTAACATTTAAATCATTTTATTTTGTATTATATTATATTATATATGAAAAATATTCTTATAATGTTGATCGTGTGGATTTTTATTGTTTTGGTTAAATTATAGTAAATCTCAGAGGTAGCCAACTTATTTGCTTTAACGATAAAAAATTTATACAAAATACTGAAAACTTACCCATTTAAATTTCGATAACATAATTTGATAAAAAAAAACATTCATTTTTTATTACGTCCTTAAATAATAATAATATAAATGGCATCCACCATTCATCCCTTAGAGGTTTCGACACTTCACTCGTAGGGTTCCACCTACTTTACTTTTACTTGAGATAAGGGTACATGGTGCTTTTATAGAACATCTTGGTTGACTAACATACATACAGATACAAGTGTCTAAAAGATTCTTTTAGGATGTCTGGTTGAGTCTTGTGAAGCAATATAATAAACGAAAGTTTTCTGACTATAAACTTGCAAAAAAGTTCAACAAAACATACCTTTCTTTCACAAGCTGATTTTCCGTAACACAGCTCAATAAAAATTGATATCTTCCTTAAGTTAGATTCATTTTAATGCAAAAAACGCTAGTATTATTAAATAAAATTAGGATGTGAATAACTTTCTACCATTTTTTTCTAAGTATTTATCGTTTATATCAAATGAAATACAATCAAAGCATATTTAAATAATACGATATTTTTTGTTTTATTGCTAGGTTACATTGTTAATAATAATGACATAGTATAAAAAGAAAACAAACTGCATGTGTCTTGTAATAATAATGCTTACTTTTAACATTGAGTTGGTTCAAATAATTCGTTTATAATATTGACACTATAAACATGTTTTATAAAACATTTTGAATATTTTATAACTGAGATTTAACAACTTGTGAAATAATTTTCATAAAACGAAATTGATACCACCATACTAAAAATGGCTTTGAATAAAATCCTATAAAATACAGGTAAGTTAGATTAGAATCCATATAAGATGAATATGTTTTTCATGAATATGTATGTATATTAAGTTACAGCAGAGTTTTTAAACTCATGTGTACGGCTTCTACTTTAACGTCTTAGGTTAATGAAATGATTTTTAATTCTCATACTCGTTAAATAAAACTGTCCAACGATTACTTGTGATGGGAATATTATTTTTAAAAAGTCTTCGATTATGTTTTTTTAACTTGAAATAAAATATTATTAAAACTTATCAACTAAAGTCTACTTACTTCTTCCAAACACCTAACATTGTCACTCAATTTTATTCAAGAATAATAAGAAAAAAATAAGCAATGTCGATATCTTAGCCACGTTTCAATAATCATTTTTCAGCGTAGTATGTAATATGATTTCGAATTAAGGTCTAAAACAGACGATGCATTAAAAAAACAAAAAATAATGCTTTTTAGACCTTTCTTAACGGATCTGAGACTGTACTTCAACTTTTTATTAAAAATTAAATATGTGTATCTCGGCGCCAGTAAAATAAGTTTTCTAGAACAATAAGTGATGTATTACATTTTTTTTGTTTGTAATCATGTAAATTTATTTGTTCCTAATCTAAGTGTAATAAATGATACTGACTGATAAAACAATTAACTTGAAATCAATCGTATCAATACATGCACAGACCAATAATTACATTACGCTTAGTTGTATTGCGCATTCGGAGAATACATCAAAGCAAATCAAACAAGATTAATCCGATTGTAACTAAGCCTATATGTATTATTCCAGAATTACATTAAATACAGTTAAGAATAAATTAATTATCTAAAGCGCAGTAATCTATTACAACATTTCAAATTGAAAATCTATTGTAAATTTAATTTGTCATCAATGTATTATATAAAATAATATTCACATATATCCTTGACAAAAAAACCATTAACGGTGAAAAATTCAGTTTATTGGTGATGACAAATCTTAATGGAAATGACTTTTTCGGCTCGTCCATCTCATTTCGGGTGATTAATAAATAAATTTGGACTAAAATTCTATTTATTACAAATCTAAAATATGAATAACTACAGTTACAACAACATCTAGAACATTGTTCTAATTCAAGTGGTTTTACAGTATTTCGCTTTAAGGGACAATTGTGTTTTAAAATTAAAGTGGCAGGCTTACGCCAGTTTTCTAATGAAATATAACAAACTTATATGACTACATGTTTTAATTATATAAACTCCTTTTTTTCTAAATGGTTACATTTTATGGTCAGCTAGATTTCACAAATTGTCATTATCACCGAGAGATTTTATAACACTATTTTAACTAAATTGGGTGTTTTGCGAATGAATTTATCTTTACGGGTACAAGTTTAAAAAAAATCTTGATTGCACAAGACAAAAGTTATATTCTCTAGATTGAATAATTCAGTATTAATAATTTTGTAAGTTTTTGACTTAAAGTTATAGATTTTTGTAGAATTGTCATACTTTTTTAAGTTACCCGTTATCTGATAAATACGTAAATGAAAAATCATTCTCTATCTCCAGAGTTGGTAACTTGCGGCTCTTTAGACATCAACTCTTAGACCTATCATTTTTATTTTTATCTGAAAAAAATGTGTGTATTGCATATGTATGGTTCTTAAACACCTTTGCTGTGCTGTTTCTTTGACAATTTCTTCTCACTCGAATGTCAGCCATCCAATGATTTAACTACAAGTCTTGTACAATCATTTTTTAAGACGATCCATTTGCTTTATATTAAGCGTACATGGTCACTTAAAACTAACTTTTAGGAGAAAACACATCAAAAACAGTAATTTCTGTGATCTTAAATATCGTCAGTATACTGCCAAAAAATATTAAGTCAAAAATTAATTGTTTTGAGTTATGAATGCAGATTGTTAGACTTAAAAACGCTCTATGGTCTGAAAAAATAAGCTTTCCTAGATTACATTTATTTATTTCAATATTCAAACAAACATAACGAACTTAGTGAATTTTTATTTGACAGTTATTATTGGTATGATTCTTTAAATAGTATAAAAATTGTTTTACCTGTACAGATTTCTTACTTGTACAGCTATTCAAAGACAATTTAACGTGTTTAAACAGTCAACATTTTGGTCAACTGTTATTTATTTATTTGTCTTCTTGTCTTTCAGTTCGCTTTATGATATTCAAGTTAGCCGATTGTCGTCAAACAAGATATATTCATTTCATCAACGTTGAATTCGTTAAAAATTGAAAGTTTTATAAAACGACAATTTTGTAATTCTAAGAGACACTGGATGATTTTAAATTCAGCTCGCCAAAATTCATTTTCATATAGATTTGTTTGCAAAAAAAATACCAAGTTTTAGAATACGACTAAAACGAAGAAAGCTTTCCAAAATAGGTAAAGCAAATCAGAAACGTCCTTAATCAAAAACTTCTCTCTTATTTTTTGCTTTTAAATTAAGCTGGACCGTTACCCCTTGTTGAGCAATTTTGCAGTTGAATCAAATAGGGAGATTAATGAAAATAATTTCAGCTAACGAAACTTTAGTTGCGCCATTTGTTTCTTGTTACATTATCAGAAGATTAAATTAAATATTAATTTACGTTTCTATGCAATGGGAATACTTACATAGAACCATGAATTATTGATTAGTAAGTAAAATTAAATGTTTATTATATGATATGATATTTGAAGATATGTATTGTTATCAGTGCAGACTACAGAGTAACCATAATTTAACAATACTCCTTGCAGTGAGAGTTTTAAATCTGAGGATAGAAAAAAAGCATTTTTGTGTAATATTTTAAATCCATATCCGCTCCCAATGTCAATCATATTGTCTCCTAATGGAGATACTGCAACAGAAGATTTTCTTTGAGAACTCTTTGTTATTCAGTTTCTGATCCTCTCTATTTCGAATTAACCTTTTTGACCGTTTTTTTTTAACAAGCCTTAGGTAAATCGTTACTTTTATTCCTTAATTCTTATAGAAATAATTAAATTAGGCTTATTTTTTTAAATTTAATATACCAGTATTTAAGTTCTTACTGTGCCCTACTTGATTAAAATTCTTTGTAAAATTGTGTTTATCAAATAAATTATTACATAGATATTCTTGTGTATCATAATTATCACGTAAATTCGGATACAAATTTGAATATGTGAAAGATAAAATATATTACCAATTTTCATATAAAATAAATATTATTAAATCTTCGTACCAGATATCGTTTAAATTTCACACGTCATCAGTATAATGGTAAGGTCAGCCATAAATCAATTTTAGACTTCTTCGTGAAATTCTCGTGAAGAGTCGAGTCTTATATAAAATGACGCTGATAAAAGTAACATTTTGAGTATGAAAAATCACAATTTTGAACAAGAGCTCAAGGTACTTATGATATTGTAAATAAATGGTGAACAGATTTAATATGAATTTTATTTACAAAGGAAAAAATTCCTACTTTCCATGCAAAATCACCATTTTTTTTTTCAATATTAACAATTCATTAAAAAGAATACAAGTTCAGCTTAAATTGTATATTTATTTAAATTAAGGTTGAAAAAATTTCGTCCAAGAATTATTCGTTTCAAATTGTCGGTTTAAATACAACATTTGAACTTTATTTAAAAAATAACCCAGTACATGATGTTGACGTTGAGTACTGTCTTAAAAAAAATTGTAGCCCCTATTTGAAATATTTCAAATGTGCTTTATGATTTATTTAATTGTTTTGATATATTATATTTTAAAAGATTTCTTAAATTTTAAAATATATTTTACCCTTAAAAAATGGTTTTGCAAATATCCACACTGTAGATAAAAATTCCTAAAAATACCAATATGTCAACCAATTGATCTATTGATATATTTTTTCTTTTGAAATTGGAGTGTCTTCCTACAATAATTGTATAACTTTTTCCGATAAATTGTACCAATAAATTACATGAAAACCCATCACTTTGTATGGAAAACGATTGATATAATTATGCTTTTTTTTTAGAAATTGCCCATACTTCTTATGAAGTTGTAATTTTATGACAATATTTTATCTATGCAATCAATACTTACGACTTTTATTTCCTTGAACCGTACACAATGAAAGGGAAGAATTTCGTTCGGCTTACAACGCTAATCTTGATTGATAGTAGTTTTTTTTATTGTACAAAGCCACTCTTAACCATTTTTCGTTATAAAGGGAGTACTTTAAGTATCTAGAATGCAATAAATTTTCTCTAAAGTGACTATTTATTATCACGCTGCACTAAAAGTATTAAAGATTACCACTTTAAAATTTGATAAAAGAATAAATTAATGGAAACTTTTGGCATTTTATGAATAATTATATAAAAATAATAATTGTGAAAACTGAAAGTTTTGTTTAATATTAACGTCCTTCTGGCAAGTTGTGTGTATGCGGTTATTTATTATTTTATTTTGGCACATAAATAAATATACAGGTGTCGAACCAATAAGATCCTTTTTAACATTAATGTTTTATATAATACATAAAGACACGTATTTTTAACATTTTGCTGTAAAATCACAAATAAATATTCAATTAGTTATTTTTATGAGAATCTAATAAGATAAATATAAAACAGCTGCTTTATTCTACCATTAATTTCAAAGATTGCTCAGAAAAGCCTATTCAAACTTGAATCGTATTCAATGTTAAATCAGACAAATTTTTATTTCAAAACATTGTGTGAACTATTCCTATGGCAGGCTTAAAATTCAGCATTAATATTAGTTTCCACTCCAGATATGTTACAATACTTGATGGTAACAAACATTCACTATAAAGAGTTTGGCTGTGCTGTTCAAAGATAAAACTGGCGTTCAGTTAACTAATAGTGTAGAAGTTGAAAGATATTTATGTGAATATAATTTAATAGTAATTGATCGTTGTAAAAATCTTAAAGAAGCATCTATGGAAACATGCTCCATGCTTAGTTTTGATTAATTTTAATTTGAAATTATATTCATGTTATCTGCTTGATTGTTGCCATCTTATATTTTAAATACAAAATATTTTTGTATTTTAACACTGTTTTAAAATTGTTAGTATAGACGTATATATGTATAAAATTTGTTTAAAATCATAAAGTGTTTAATAATCTTTAATCTTATGTTTAACTCTCTAAAACGCTAAAATACAAATTAAAATGCTAAAATCGTCAAAAACGTATGCTTAAAATACGTGTTTCTAATAATGCATACAGAATGCTCAGTTATATATTAATCTTTTAGCGATAAACTTTATTTTATAACAGAGATTCATTAATGTGATCAGATGTATTTTGGAATTTTATTTATTTTTCCATATTTTTTCTGATGATGGTGAATATTATGCTGAATTGAAAGTATAGCTATTTTTTACCAGTCAGTATTAATACTTGGAGAAGCTGCGATAAAAACTTCGAGGATTGAAAAAAGAGATGTGATGATATTTTTAATGATTTCAAATAACCTTATAATAGTTTCAGAAAAAACGAAAATTCATATTTTGAAGAAAAGAACACAAAATTATTAACACAATTCTAGTTTTCTTGATAACCAATAAGTACGACGTTTCTTAAAACAAATATTTTACTATATAAATATGAATGTTCAGTCAAAAGGCTTACAAAAAAATGGTCCATTAGCTAGGTCTTCCACAGTGACACTTTGAAAGCTCTGTACACTTTTCTTATTCTATTTTTGTTGCCAGGCTTCTATAAAAGCTCTCAGATCTTCACGTCACAGTTTTATATATTTTGTGAAAGAACAAAGCTCTTCGTATTAATTAAAACGCTCATTGGTGAAAAAAAAATATTTTTAAACCAATAAACACGTCGCGTCTTAATGTAGTTACGCAATAAATTTATTTCATATTTGAAAATATTTTTCACTTCAACATGCTATCTTTGGGTAAAATTACACAACGCTGATTGAAGTATTGTCATGGCTGAGTTGTAATGCTTAAAATCATTTTACAAAGCGTTATATTAAACAAACACACAAACAATGATTTTTATATCTATAGATATCTGAGGTATTTTGTACTTTTTTTACTATTTTAACATCTCTTGACGTAATCATTCATTTTGAATCTTTCTTTAAATGGCATGTTGATAAACGATTTCTAATCAGTTATGGTCCATTCGACGTTGTTGACGCATTAGAATTTCATATGTATTAAATCGTTTAGAAATAGTCTAAAATTATCTTTTAGCCTTTTTGGCCTTTCGGTATCTTCAGGCGTTCAAGTGCACGGATAGTAAACCCGGGTCGTTAGTGACAAAACTTTTGTGAATGTACATAATTTGAACGATTCAAATTTAATATTTAAACTATATCAAGCACCTTCAGTCGAAATTTTAAATTATTAACAATTTTTTGATATCATTTTATGTCTTGTTTGAAAATGTATTTGAATTTGTGCGCTTGAGAAGTAAAGTGAGCCATGCAAAAAAATGTTTTAACTTTTCTTTTGAACTTTCATGACGTACAATCACGTTTTTGTGGTTGCATATTTTCATTTTATGAACAAACACGCGCCGAAGAAGTTTTTTTAAAAATATTTTTTAGCTCACTTCATTTCTCATGAACTCATTTCAAGTGGCATCTGTAACAAAAACAATGATTTTCCTGATTATAATAACTTATACTAGTGTAATCTATACCTTCCACCTAAGAACATTCAATTTAATCATTGAATGTTTAATTTCTATATGACATTAATAATATTTTTCTTCTTACAAAGTAAATGACAATAAACAATACACAATTCAATAGAAACAATACGTATGTATGTTACATCACGTTCCAAGTAATTTTCTTTATTTAAATTTTTTTTATTACAGTATTTTATTTGCGCTTTCGAATAATATTGGTTTTCGGGCCGGTAAAAAATTTCCAGACTCTCAAACGTGTCGTTTTGCCTTAGGTCAATTCGCAAAAGTTATATGCTAGCCAAAATAAATTGATTATAACAGAAGTATACATACAATACATTATCAATGGTATAATTGTTTTTAAATAATAAAAAAATTGCTACTACTAAGAATTTATTTTTTTAATATATACTATTGAAAAAATTCCGTTTTTACTAGAATTCAAACCCGTAAAATTTACTACGAAAATCAATTACGTTGACCGCTGCACTATGGACCCGATCAATTTTTCGACTTATTTTCAAAGTTTGTAATGTCTGAATTCCTTTCCAACCTTCCAATTATAAAATGACCGGGCAAATCGAGAACGATTAGCTTACGACTATTGCTGCTTTAACCCTGTCTTTTATATCTCTACTATCATAGAAGAAATGAGAGGTTGAATTAGTTGAGTAGAAAGCTGATACTTTCATTATGAGGCAATATAGAATACGGAGCAGACGTAGAATAAAAATAAATACAAACGAGCAAGACTTTATTGTCCAATAGTGTCAAATTCAACACAATTGCGAAAAAACACTTTTATACAATGATAACACGGTGGTTATTTACATATATCTTCACAAAATATTGAACGTTTTTTGTTCATTATGTGCTGAACGATTCTTTTCTTATCATATGCTTAAACGTTTTTTCTTAATTTAATTTATTTATTTTCAGATTTTTTTTAACCTCAACATCGTTCTCTTTTCTTGATTTTTCCGTATTACTTGAAAGCTTCAAAAGGGCAAAGAATTTGTTTTTTATATTATTTTGTCAGCCTATTGATTTTTTAAGTGCTATTTACTTTTGTTAAAAAAGAAAATAAATACATTAAATCTTTCTTCCATCGACATTTTTAAAAGTTAAAAGCTAAGAGTGTTGGTGTATAATTTATTTTTTGAAAGCGTTGAAAATTTACCATTTAATCAGAACTTTTACAGTTCTTCGCTATTTATCTTTACAAGAAATTGTAATTATATTAAATAGGTACTAACCGTTTTTTCTGATCATTACAAATAAAAATGTTTACATTGATTTTCATATACTATAAAAATAGCAATCGGAATGAATGTCTGTTTTTTAATATAAAATTTATACTGTTTTGCTTTTAAGCAGTATTTGTCGATTAACTTTAGTTTAAGTTTTATTTTTATGAAGACTATTTTCATGGGTATTTCGTATCTAGTTTTCTTTTTCTCGTTCCTTCTATTCAAGTCAACGATTTTCATTTAATGACTTACTTTTTTATGGAAATGGTTGTCCATTATGAACTATTAATACAAAAAACACCTGGATTTAAATTCTCTGTCTTTCAGCAACAAAAAGATAAATGGTACCTATTTCTCTTTTTGCGTTGCTCGCCACGTATTTAACAAAATTTGCATGCAATATATAAATAAAGTTCTTGCTTTTCGCAAAGTGAACAAAACCTCGAAACGTAAGCTCGGCCATGATATCTACGCTCATTTTACATGGCTTTTTTATGTCAACGATGCCATACCAGAACTGAAAAAGCGCTCTAGGGCATTCGCAATTTTTCACTCTGTTTTGTCGCATTTTTGTAATTTGTTCTTTTGTTTTCCGTTTGCTTATCATTTTGTAATATTTTACCGTATGATATTTATTTGTCTTGAACTGTTTTTCTTTTATTTATTTGCAATTTTATTCTTTAAACTCACTTGAAAATGCTTTTTAAACGTCACAATATTTTTTATCAATTTTGATTGATAATAATAATATTTTATTTCTCATTCGTTAAAAAAAATACTTTCATTGACTAGACCAGGCGTGAGGAACCTGCGGCCTTTTGGCTACTCTGGTGTGGCCTTCTGACCAATTCTGTAATTCTGTAAATTTATGTAAATTCGTTAATTCCTGACATATTCTGACAGTAAATTCCTGTTTCCGGTCAAAGATTCCCTAGTCAATGTTCACTGCGGCCTTATGTCGAATCAGATGAATGCGGCCTTTAGAGAAGAAAAGGTTCCTCACTCCTGGACTAGACAGTCATATTTTACGAAATAATTTATTTCTTTTTCAGAAAAATAAATTAAAACTCAAGAAACAATGCAATGAATTTTACTTCAAAACTTCTTGTGACAGCAAAGTTATAGCGAACGAGTATGCTCAATTACTTTTCAATATCCAAATTTAAATATTGGTGTTTTTTATTTCCTTACACGAAATTTTACTTCACTACCTCGAATAAAACTAAAAATCAGTAAAGTAAGCTTTTTTTCCAAATTATATAGATTTTGTTCGAAACAACATTTAGTAAATGATAAAATGAAGAGCGTCAAGTTTTTTGATGAGTTTTTTTCTAAATCAAATTTCTATTCGTTTTTTTTTATATAATTTTTATATGTTCAATATCATATAAAAAATACTTCAATAACAATTCAATTTCAAAAATAAAATATACAAATCATCGATATGAATGCATAGATTTTCAACGTGAGAACATGCTTTTTTCGTCACGTTTTTTGATATTCAGTAATTAGAAACAAAGATTATAGTTTTCTTTCAATGTGACAAATTAATTCATCTTATCTTAGCAATATAAAACGATAGAGAAATATAATTTGGTTTCCATGCTTGTATAAAATTGTTCCTAGTTATAATGAAACCAGCTGGAAATTTGTTTGCGAAGTTTAAAATTTATTCATCAGATAGCAAGTGAGTTTTCATTTAAGCACGCATCAAAAACTCTACGCAAAGGTTTTATTTTCCTTGTTTTTTTTTAAATTTCAAGGTTTAATTTATATTTAAAAACTGCCCAGCGCATTTTTAAGATTCATATATTATTTTATAGACACAAAGAAGAAAAATGTCCCAGTGGATGTTAAATAGCTGTGATAACCTTTTTAATTGATTACAAGATTTAAGAAATATATACTTATAAATACTAAAAAAAGGTATGTATCATTTCATGTTTTTTTTCAACACTGCGGTCTTTGAAAATAATCGAATTAAACACCTCGACTAAAAAACATTTAAACTTTGATTGAAATTATACCGACATCTCTTGAAGTGTATTATACATTTTATTTTACGACGACTAGTTGTAAGCCAGTTGCTCCATTTCGTAAAAAGCTAACCGTAAACTCTACACTACACTTCTTTTTAAGTATTGAAATTTTGTGCCTCGAGAAGTATCAAAAAAAATCGGAAATCAAAAAAAAAGTATATAATCGTAATCAAGTATTTTTTGAGTAAAAGTTCTTGATTAAATTTTTATTTTTAAAAAGATTAGGGTGGAAAGGATAATGCTTAATTAAATATTACTAGAAGGATCAATTGGCTTGAAAAAAATGTAAGATTGATAGTTTTTTAAATTCATAAATAAGCCAGTTAAAAAAGGAGCATGATTTCTTTTATTCCAAAAATAATCCCATGACCTAACAATTAAATGGACGACCGCCTTCGTTTATAAGAGTACCTTAATATAATAACCGACCAATATGAAAATAATAATACACGCCACCTAAATTTTGGCTGTTGTTTAATATTCTGCAGCGTAGATTCGAAGCAATTGAATACGATGCATTTGCATAAATTGCATGCAAGCAATGTACAGCATGCACTAAATTAGCATATCGCTTCTGCCCTATTTTCACAATCACAGCCTCATAATAGGAATAATCCACATCTGATTGTAGAAAATTACGACCATAATTCGATTATTATACCACGTTTGATATGATATTATCAGTTTTGGTGGCATATTGATAATAGTAGTCGGCTTATACTTTTTCGGTGATATAATAATTAAATTTGAATCGTTCAAATTATGTACATTTACACAAGTTTTGTCATTAACGATCCGGGCTTTGCCTTTCGGCATCTTTAGGCGTTCAAGTGCAAGAATGAACTTGAACTGACGATTAGTAAATGAATATATCACTTGGTTAGCAAATGTAATAGTGGATCATCAATCTATTCTCAAGATGTATAGAATACATACCTGATACTAACAGAGGAGAAAATTGTAATGGATTTATAAAACAAACCTGTCTACAAAGCCTCATTACCTGAACTAGAGTTGCCAGCATTTTGGATATCGCTTTAGAGTCAATATTTTCGATTGGCTTCTACTTCAACTAAATCTTTGTTGCTGTTTAGATCGTCGTATCTTTGCGTCTTTGGTTTTTTAGCGATTGTGGAAATGAAATAAAAATAATATAGAGTGGTTAAAAATGGTATGTGAAGAGTTACGTGTTTGTTTATCTTATTTAAAACATGTTACCTGCACGTTTTTCTTATATTTATATTAATAAAGTACATTTCTTTTTTGAGAAAATTTTTGTTTGGTGTGCTGTGGAAAAAAAATCTATTCACCAGCGTGCTGTGAAGCAAAAGAAAATTGGTAAACACTGCTCTAAAGTTATCTCTGAGCAATATTATTTTCAGTAATGCTTAAAATAAACATAAATATTTTATAACAAAGCTTGAAGCGTTTGTTTTTCTTTGAAATAATTAGTGATATAGTTAATTATTACTAGTGACTTTCAAATTTTTTAAGCATTGTCATTTCACGAATAGTTGACAGTTTAAACATTCAAAATTATCAGGTTTTTGGCAAGATCCATACCTTGTTTTACTTAGTTATCATTCATGTAGCTTGTGCCTTTTTGGTTCAATTGTTTGAGGCAAAAGGATTCTAATGTGAATCAACATATTATATTTTTGTTTTTTCAAAATTTTCCCATTGTTATTTTAAATAATCTTCCACGTTTCTACTTCTTTTAAAACTAACAATAATAGAACGCAGGGGACACACTTTGCTTTACAGAATAGCACTTTACGAAATGGTTCGTCTGGCTATGATAATATGTGTCAGTCGCAATTTTTCAACCGACGACTGACGCATCATATGATATAAGTGAAAAACTCTTTCCACTGTCAGCATTAGTGGAAAAAAATATGACATATAACATTTCGCATAATATGCTTTTGTGATTTACGAGACGGTACTTAATAATCTAAAAAAATAAATGTGTTTCCACTGTGTATTTGTCTTGATTATGAAATAAAACAATAATTATTACTTTTTATTATAATTATTTTGTCTTAAGTAAAGCTTCTTGTAATTTATTTGATTGTTAATTGTGCTTTTTCTTCGTTTGACTGTTGGAATTTTTTCGTTGAAATCTTGTCAAACGATTTTAATTAATTCTTGAATGCTACAATGAACCACCCATTTAAGGTTTTAGGTTGTATTAACTGAGAAAATATTCGGTCCGTTTGGTCTTTGCTTTTCAGCTGACAGATTTTATATGAGTTGTTATCAATATTTTTAGTGTTAAACAACGGTTTAAACTACCAAATCTTCCTTATATTTTAGATAATAATTAAAAATAGTATAGTGCAGTTATTTTGCACACATTAATTTGGCGATAAGCAATTATTGGCTATGATTCAGCTATCAATAAATCCATATTGGAAATTAATAAATCGTACAAAAGGAAAGTGATTTTCTTCTTGCAGTAATTGAATTGGAATTTTCTTAGTAGAACTCTATTATAATAAGGTCAAAAAATATCAATGTATTTTATTTTAATGATTAATATTTTATATAAAGTTGACAACTTTTTCGGCTTAAGCTTTCGTCAGAACTATGTTTAAACTTACATTATCTTAGCTATATACATTGGCTGGGAAGAGATAGACAATACTACACAATATGTACATATTTCCATATAGTTTAATATTATTTCATTGAATAAATTGACCTTGTGAACTATTACATAATAAAATTATATTACTTTTACCGTGCTCACTGTTAATACTTGGTGGCATTATATAAAAAATAAAATAAAAATTTGTACTAATTCTTAATTATATTTAATAAGATCAGGTTGAGCGAAACCAAACCTGATAAATTAATAATGTTCGCACATTCATCATTATCATCATATTATCATTATTAACTGATCATCTTGATTAGCTGGTAATGCTCGTCATGAACAAAACTGGTCCTTGTCTTAATAAATAAAAGTGGTAAATCGTACAAATATGTATATTCAATTTTTTGAAAATAATAACATTAGCATTATAAATGATTATTTATATTTAAACTTATTTTATGTAAAGACTAATAATCACATATTTTGTATTGATAGAGAAGATGTATTGTGTATCTTTTCTACGTCAGTATATATAGCTAAGATAATGTAAGTTTAAACATAGTTCTTCCGAGGACGTAAGTTGAAATAACTATCAACTATATAAAAAATAAATAGTTAATGCAGAACTGAAATTTCTTGGTATTTTTTTACCTTTTGTTATTTTTAGCTTATTATTACTCAAAGTTGTTTTTTATTAAATTTATTTTGTATTTCATGTATTTAAATAAATCGTGAAAATTTTGAGTGAAATTCTAATAATTATTTGATATACTATACGAATAATTTTTGTTTAATAAAGTATGGATTTTCCAGGATAAAATAAATTAAAACGTCCGATTCGTATCATTTTGATGCATAGTAGTTCGTATTAATTTATCACAAACTGTAAAAGGAAAATTAAATTGCTCGTCGGAATGATAATTTATTTTCAAGAAAGTAAGTTTTGACTTTATCAGATGACATATTTTGACAGGAAAGCAATTTAATTTTTTGTGATGATTTTTATTTCAATTAACACAATGATTTGATTACTCTGATTAAAATAACATTACACTATATAAAAAATATAAATATATCTCATGAGATGTTTAATTCTAGTGCTTTCAATGAAAAAATATAATTTTATTATTAAATTTGATTGTGACTCGAGAAGTATATAAATATGAGCTTAAATTCTATCTTTAGATTTTTTCAATCTCTTTTAACGACTTTAAAATATAAAAATATGCAGTCAAAAATAAATAGTTAACAAACTAAATTCCAAGAAGTGTCAAAAATCTGTAAAAAAAATATCAATTACTTTTCAGATGAAAAAATGTAAGACTATTCTAGAAAAAAAAACTATTTTCTTTATCAAGAAATAAAATCATACATTATTTTCAGTCAGTTTACTAAGCGATAAATGATATACTTTGTATAAAAGCTTCGAAACGGAAGTCATACAAGCCAAGAATAGTACACAATAAACCGAGGTGAGAAGTAAGGTATTGTGGTTGAAATTTGCAAATGATTGTAGGTGCACACAATGCAAAATGCAATATACCTTCATACTAACCTCATGCAAATGTATCTCACTACAAACCGCTTAAAACAACATGAGCTATGTATTCGATACTAATTGCAAAAACAAAGTATTGTTGTTTTTATATTGTATTGAACGTACGAATTGTGCTATTTTTTAAAATTTCTATAATTGACGTATGTGAAACTTTGATTGAAAAAATGGTGTTTTATATATAATTATTAACCGTCTAGCAGCAATGGCAAACTTTTGCAAATGTTGCCCTCTTCTTTTTTTATAAGCCTCAACCAACATTAACAAGGCTAGGGTACAAATACTGCGATGGTCTAATGACGTAGTCAGATGTGAGATTTCCAGAATACAACGTAAGGTAATAATGATAGCACGGTAGACACTTGACCTGACATTGGTGTGGAAAATAGTACAGAATTCGTTGATATGGTTTGCTAAAAATAATAGGACTAAGATCAATATGTCCGGAGCGTGATTATGCATTCGGCTATGTTACTAGTTTGTTATATGTGTCAAATTATCGCCAGTCCTGTCGCCGATGGCTCAGTTGTAATCAGATTTTTGGTTAGTGTCTAATTAGTTGTCTTATTGTCTTCAATTTTGAATTCATATAACATTCAAAGACATGGGTGCGTGTAGTTTTTACATATCATTTTTATTATTTGATCCTAAAAACGGGATAAGTATAGCTTATTAACAATTTTTTCCTAAGGTCTTCTTTCTGTCTTCGACCTATCCAAAAAAGAAAACTTAACCTAATTCATAATAAACAGAAAATATTCCAAATGTGCCATGTTACATTAGCCTTTGAGAAATAAAGTAAGCCAAGTAACATAATGGTAAATTTTTTTTACTATACTTTAAGTACAGTTTCGTCTTAACTTAGATTTTTTGTGTATTAAATAATTAAATTTTAGGCAGAAAAACACTAATGCAGTGTTTTGTTTCTAAGCTTGCTTCACGTCATTTTTACGATTATTTAAGACATGTAGAATATCATAATGCGTTTAACATATGTTGTCTATATACCAATAAGCTAATTTTATTTCTCAGGGACTCATATTTAAAGTTTTAAAAAAGTACTCAAAATTAAAAATTTGGCACCTTTTACAATGAAAATAGTCTACTATAAAAAGAGTACTATCAACACTATAACTCTGTTTCAATACACAAGATACAAACATTATTTTTATCAACAACAAAAGAATTGATGACCACCATGTTAACATTATAACTCTGTTTCAATACACAAGATACAAACATTATTTTTATCAACAACAAAAGAATTGATGACCACCATGTTAACATTATGCGATCATTTATCATAGACTTCCCTACGTTTTTAATACAATGCACATGTGCTACGTACCGGGAAAGAACGTTTTGCATTTTTCACGCCACATAACATATGTATGTACGTTGTTTTTGCGATCAATAACTTTGCCAGTATCAATGAATCATCGTACATGATGACCATTTTTTTTTCATCGCTAGTGTTTAACTGATTTTACAGCTGTTTTTTATTATTTTTTAAAAAGTGAAATAATATTTACTGTCAAACATATTATTAAACGTATATACATGATTTTTTTTTATAATCAATTTCAATCATGTAATGCAAATCTTGTATTTTCAGAAGAAAAAAATAATCAGAAAGACTTTTTTTTCTTATTAGGAAAAATATAACAGAAATATTTATACAGTAATTAATAAATGAAGAAAACAATCACCAAACAGCTATTTCACCTTCAGCATCGTTCCATTGTCAGAACTAGTTCAAAAATAAAGGTTCTAAGACCAAAGTGTCAAATATACTTTTAAAATTAATTACAAAATAACTATATGCAAAATATTTTTTTTCACTATAAACTTACTTTTGGAATCTTAAATATTTATTCTTCCTTAAATAACAAATTAAATATTTTTTGCCTTTTTAATTGCCAAATCAGATGTTCTTAATTAAAACTAATAGCCATGAGAAGCTTTCGAGGCGAGAAGCAATAATGACCCGCCATTTTTTGGGGTGTATTAGTTTGGCGACACGCCGCTGTCACTTGCAAGCGCTGCTACATCCATTTCCGGTTCTCTTTCCCGCCCAAATTTCCCCCCCTTTCCTCCACAGCTAAAGCTCCACACTATCACTTCCCCGACAAGAGGTTTTTTTGTACAGTGATTCTGAAAGTATTATATATGTATACAAATACCAATACACAAACAGTTAGATGACTGTGGTTTGTTTGCGTTTGTGAATAATTATTCTTACGTTGCTAATCATAATGGATTGGGGTTTCGTTTTTATATTAAATTCATATTTTCATCTTTTATGATATTTCTTTAAAAAAATGTAGATAATGGCTTGACAGTATATTTATTCAATGTTGATAAAAAATTCCAAGCCAGACATATATTATATGATTTTTACTATGAGTCACTGATTTAATTTTATTCGTATTTAAGACACATAAATTCTTTAAATAATGATATTTTTAAAAAAATTAAAAATAATAAATTTAAGTATGTACGCATTAAACATTTACTTAATGTTTCTGATTTTTTTAGTGCTCAGACACTAATAAAGCCTGGTCACTAGCTAACGTAATAATTGTTTTTTGACACTAATTTTGTGAAATTTTATAAATATAATGTCAGTTCACCCTCCGACACAATTACCATGCAAGATTTCATTGACATCAAAAAAGTGTGTTTGTACGAGGGGATTTTGACAAACGTTCAAAATTAACTTACTGTTGAAGACATAAACTATCATTACAATCATTCAAATACGTTTAATGCCTGTACAGGACTAATAGGACATCCAAATTTGAAAAAATACAATCTCAACATGTATCTAAAAACGTCGACTAATGACATTGTTGAGGTTTGAGAGATCAAATAATAACAGCAGTGAACATAATTGCGATTTTTAATGTCTAGCAACCCAAAATAATCTATATAGAATAAACAAAAATTATAATTTTTTCGCATATTATTGAACGGGATATCCGTTTTGCTTATCGTTGGATACTTTTAGCGTGTTGAAATACATTTATCATATACATTATGACTTATTTTTCTTTATTTAATTTGAGAAAACATAAATGATTTTTTTTAACTAAACGTCAAGAAATATCTTTTTTTACGTTGTATCGTATAGTGTTATTCCACTATATGTATATTGACAGAAAACAATAACGAAAAACAAAATAAAGTAACACCTAATTTGTATTATTTGGTGTTGCACCGGTCACACATATTATTTAAAAAAAATATATAGTAATTAAATACTGTTTCTATCTTAGAAACGCTGCTCTAATGTTCTTCTCACACCAATTTTTTTAAGAAATTTTTCTCTCGCTCTTCGCTCCTAGCTATCTTTAGTTCTTTGTGCCGCATGTGTTGTGGAGTTATGACTTTTAGCCGAACAACTTCACAGTGTAGTTTCCCCATTCTTAGTCAGTGATTACTTTACACATATGCTCTTTTTCAATAGAAAATTTCATCTTTAATATAATACAAGAGACTTTTACCATCAAGCAAACATGGGGAAATAAAATGAAAAAAGCACTTTTATTGTTCGTCCCACAATATATTATAATTTTACTTTTCACTTTAAAAATGTAAAACTTTTACAGAGCCATTAACAGCCTCTTTAAATAATTCTATTCAAGCACTTATTATTTTTATATACCAAGTTGAAACATTCTCAAAATATACGGTGAAAGTTTTTTTATAATTTCACATCTTTTTATATATAAAGGGTAGTTAACTATATCACCTTTATAATACAAAAATGGTTTTATTACGATATGTTAAGAACATATTGTTGATTGTAAAAACTTTTGACACTAAATTTGGCTAATTAAACTCTAAAAATCATAATTCTGCCAACTTATTACATTCATTACCTATAAGTAAATGCTCATTTTTGTAATTAACTAATATTTAAAACAACTCTCACACACTCTATCTTAGTAAACAGTACGTGAACATCTTCGCTCCCCATATTTTGGAAGAATATAGATTTGTGTTTGGGTTTATCTCAAGATTTTTTACCAGTCCTGCTTCTTAATCATTATCAGAGTAGTATGATAATATTGAAAAAAAAATGGATATTACTAATGGTTAGGTCAATGCTGTCGCTACGCCTCATTTTAGAATAGGATGTAAGAGAAAGATTTTTTAGATTTCAGTCTATAAATCGATTGAAAGCTGTATTTGTTAACTATCCGCACTAGGATTCAAGCCCACGTGCACCGCAACCGATGGCAACGGCGTTGAACACGCTACCACGACTTCGGAATTTTAACATTAATAAATATCTGTAATGATAACCAAGCTTAAATCATACTCAAAGCATATATAGAACATAAATATATTCTAGTTGAACGATGCAATTTGAAGATATTAATTAAATCGTTATTTTTCTAGCCAAAAACAAAAATCAGTGATAAGCTTCGAAGCAATGATGCTACCGATTTAGATGGGTAAATAAGTACATCTTACACAAGCAAGTTTGTTGAGTAAAAAGTTTTGAGGTTGGCTGTACTTAAACCGGGGCAATAGATGCAAGTTTTTCACCAGCTTGTTCTTGCAAGGATTTGTCAAATGGTCGTTGGGAAACAAAGTTGGCGAAATCTATCCGCAAACTTTTGCCTTGTCTACTATTTTGCCCGTGCAGCATTACTTCTGGTAAGAGATCAGATTACCAACAGTTAAGATATTCGTGGATATTTTTTTAAGTAATGCAATTAATTATACACGATCACTTACACCTGATAGTATTTATAAATGTTCTTCTAAAACCATTGAGACTCATTTATAGCATTCAAAATAATAGCTACGTTTCTACTGTTTAATTAAATAGTTTCTTTATCCTTTGACACGATTTACGAGTATCATATAAATGAAATATTTCAATAAACACTGAGCAGTCGATTTGATAGCATAGACTTTATTTAGATTGTCTCACAGATAGTGAATCTACAATTCAAAGATATTGAATTCTACCTAAAATATGTTGATTAAAAAGTGTTTGAACAAATCTTAATAAAACGAAACGTAGAGAAAGCGAACTTTTTGATAACGATGTTGAATCTATCCAGTGATGACTCGTATCGATATTGCTTTTTGAATATTCCATATAATTTAAATAATTTGTAGTTTTGTAAAAAAATGACGCAAAGAGATTATACAAGTATTCATTTCAATTATACTTTAATATGACTGAGATGTTAAATGTTATTTGACAAATTGCAAACATGCAGATACAATTCGTAACCCTTGCATTATTTTTTACACATGTGAAATACAACAATAATTTCTATGCAAAAAATCTTTTATTTTTATTTCAAGCAACTAAAGCACGTGATACATTAATGTTATTGCTTTTAAGAAGTAAAAGGAGTCGGAAAATGTATTTCAAAAACATGAAACATTCAAGCTGTCAACATGTCAGAACAAAACAAACATTTGTAAACACTTTTGAATAAAGCTTTTTGTTTCTAGAGAATATTGACTCTGAAATATTAACGGTGGGCTTATGTTTGATGACAGGTGTGTTTTTCGATAAAGTTTTTTCAGTTGGACTGTACATTTATTTACTTATCAATAGTTTATTATTTTATATTAAATAACTTTGAAATGACTTTACTTAGATGTATAGTTTTTTTTTACGATGAAAATAGCTTTTTACTTCCTAATTTTTATGTTTAATGTCATATCATCAAACATTTTAATTTATAGTGTTTTTTTATACATATGTTTTTTTATATTAAAAATACTTCTTTGACTACAAGCGGTACAAAATATTTTGACGTAAAGTACTCAATCTTTTTTTGATAAAAATGATTTTGTTTTTTGTAGAGAAGAGATCAAGAGGAACAAAATCTGATGGATATTCTTCAGTTCAATGAAATAATTTCGTATTGTTACTTACCATGTTCGTATACAAATTATCTGCGAACACAAAGTAATGCCATTTCTTTCATTCATTATGTGTTTGATAGTTAATACTATACAGAAGGTTAATTGTCAACTTTTATTGTATGTTTTGCCCATAAACAAAGAGTAATATTTTATTTAGCTGGAATCACAAAAAATAATTTTGAATATTTTACCAAATTCAAACATCAAAATTAGAATCTAAATGTATTCAATAATCTTACGGTGAATCTAGCAACACTAAATAATGATTTTCAGAAGAGTTTGTAATAAAATATTACGTACGTTGAGCCTTGTAAACGAAGATGAAAAACGACAACCAGAAGGATTTCGTCAAAGAGAATTTACCCTGTCAAATTTGGCAGATTTGGGAAACTTTTTCTTCAAAATATTTAATGAAAAAACTGTTTCGCAGATATTAAATTATCCTTTGAAAAAAGTTTTCCCATTTTCGCCGAGAACACGTACTTTGATAAAACTTTATTTTGTTTTGATGTCTCATTAATAAAATTATTTATATTGAACAGTCTTAAATTACTATTTTTTTATTTATATCGATGAATGAAAATATTTTGTTTCCATCTTGATTCATATTTATCACAAGATAAAGAGTTTAACTTTTAACAAAATTAACAACACGTGCACCGTTCCGACTTGGTCCAAAAAGTATAGCTTTCAAAAAGCATAACATTGTTATGCTTTTTGAAACTAAATACTTTCCTTATTTGTGTCATATTATTTTAGAGATCCCCCAATTGATCTCTTCAAGCTCGATCGAATAGACACAAGGATATGCCCATGTGGCGTAATGCAGAATGCTGATAGCATCTTTTGGGATTGAAATCTCATGAATAATTAAGAGGAGCAATTAGTCAAGTCAGTCCGACCAGCTGTCAGACCCACAGGCCACGCCAAATTGGTAGCTAAAAAGGCAACTACTTAGCATTCAGTAAATTGGTGGCGCATTTGGAGGAATAGTACATTTACAATAACACTTAAGTGCAAACAGCCAAGTCTTGGTCAATTTTTCCAGAGACATTCCTAGCACAAAACTAAACAACACATAACAGTCGTTACGCCACGGAAAACATATCTTTTAGACAAAAATGTATGGCCGTGGCGGGTGATGGAGTGACTTGTATAGATCCTCCAATAAAATACCAATCCAATGAATAAATGTATTATATATTTCAGTCAATTTTTGTTAGAAAGTAAAATGTATGTGTCTCAACTATTTAAACGAAAGCAAGTAAATTTACATTTAGAGTTATTTTAATTAACGGCACAATATGTCTAGCTTATCAAACTTTGTATGTTAATTTTATAATCGTTTTTCCAAACCAAAACTCAGTTTTTAATGTTTAGAGTTCATGTTTTTTGATCAAAATGCTTTATATAAAATTTTGCAAACGAGAATTTCGTTGCAAATATTTGACCGTTTATTATACTTGCTATAGCAGTGATAATTTTTATTAAACACAATTTATTTTGCCATGCTCTACAATTTATAGTTATAAACTGTGGCTCTCTTTAATCTGGTATTATAGTGCAAATAAACTATTCTATTTCTCCAAGCTTGTATATGCTGGCAGCTTTATAATATGCGCTTTGTTCTCAAATCCTTACGACTTTCATATGCTTTGTTCTTCCTAAAGATGACTTACCCAAACGATGTAGTCCTATTAGTGGATATACTGGATATAAGATGTAGTCTATCATCATTTTTGGATAGTGGTTTAGTTGTTATACTCATTCATATGCTATTTTTAGTTCGGTATACAATTCGATTTTAATAAAAGATGTCCACTACTATAAAGCAGTGGAGTGAGAGAATTCCATGTTAGCTTAGTTTTATTCTTGAAAAAAATACTAGCTTATTTCGGTGGAATAAAATAATGAGTACAGCAAATAGCACTCGTATGTGAGACGTCAGTTAAGCCTAGTGTGGAATGAAAAAAACGTATTCGTTAAAAAAAGACATTTTCCTATTTTCATTTAATAGCCAACGACAGTTGTACGTTGGGGAAGGGTTTAAGGATTAAACAGAAGTATTTTATTTATAATAAATACCAACAGCAACAAAAAATACGTTTCTATTATAGAATAAAGTAAATGATTTTTAATATAATGGTCCGAAACAGTGATCCGAAACCTCTTACCAGCACTAATTAGTGCTCTATTCCTGGGTTTCTTTCGGAATTAATAGCATGGAATAAAACCAATCGATTGTTTGTCTTTGAATGGCATCGAAAGTGAAAAAATAGTTATCCACTGAATCCATTATTTTTCACTATGATCAACACTGGTTTTGCCTAACGTTGATAATAAATTAATATTATTTCTCACTGCATTGAATTGTTATGTATATCATTTTTGTGTTTGCAATTTGTATTCAACTATTAAATCTATTGAATCATCAATTATTTATGTATAATTTCAGATAAATTTAATCTTTTATGTACCTTAATAAAATAAATTCACTTGAATGAACACTTCAAAACTTCTGATCGACAGATTTTGTTTCCAATACCGCCTTACAGTATAAAATATGTCTCATGTAAATTGTGCACTTATTCAGCATAACTTTTGATTGTGCAGAACACTTTGTCACTCCGTCAATGGACCTTTGATTCTCATCCACAATGAGTGCAATTAGAAGCACCATAACGATGTGAACTTTTCCTTTTCCGCTCGCAAGTTGTTATTCAACTTTCCCGCGAATACGTAGGCCACCATTTTATTTCCGTTTCTTTATGGAGTTGCCTCTGAAACCATCCATTATCTCCGATATGCGTCATCTTTGACGAGGAGAATATTTTCTGAGACAGAAAACACATTAAATAAAGTTTTAGAGGTGATTGTTTTTAGAGTTTTGTTACACGATAAATATTCATGAATCCATCACAAATTGATGTTCAATATACTTACTTATCAAAGTTTTACGGAACACATTTTCTTTTTAAACTTAGACTTCTAGCCCTTGAACATGTTTTCAAAATAATATGTAGTATTGTTTTATTCGAGATATAGTACGATTTGTTTTTTACATGAAAACTTTCCATAGATTGAAAAAAAATAAGGACATAGTACGGACAAAACTCTCTGTTATCATAAATACATCCTATACATATTTTTACCATTGAATGCTATAATAAATTAATTTATTGAATTTTGGAACATGGTTATTATTAAATACGTTATTTACTTGTTATGCATTTAAATATAAATACTCATTAGTCATATTAGTCATATGTATATATTTTTGACATTTACCTTCATTAATAAAAACAGTAATCCTTTGTACTTCATTCCACTTTATTTAATATGTCAGGACCGGTTTCGCTCATTGCGAGCATTGTCAACTGACGTACAAAGGATTATTGTTTTTATTAATATAATGCCTTTCCACCAAGTATTGACAGTGAACACCCTAAAAGTGATTTACCTTCATGATTAATGTGATAAACAAAACCGTTTACGGTCAAGGTACCATTGTACCAAGAATTTACATTTAAAACCATTAAAGTGTTCCATACATTTATTTTTTCACTAACCATTTTTGCTCTTAATGAACTCCCATATGAACTATCAATGGAGTTTATCTCAACAGAAGTGTTTCTACGAGAACTGTTTGTAGTTCAGTTTCTCAACATATTTAAAAAAAAAATGCTAAAGAAAGAATGATAGGATTAAGACAGGACTAGTGGCAAGATTATTGCTCTCAAAATATATTTTAAGCGCTTGTCGCTAAGATGGGTGGTAGGGAATTAAATCAAAACATCACATACATCCACGCCATTGGATATAAATCCACAAAATAATTGAAAAACACAACATTAATTATTTTTTCTTAAGTATTCATTTTCTGATGAGCCATGTATAATCTTATAAATTCAATCGATCAATATCTTGTTATAAATAATATTAAAAATTGTCTTTTGGATATAAAGAAGCACAGCTTAATAGTAAGAAGTCAATATAGTCTTATAACTCTTTCCTAATCTTCTAAGAAAAATCATGGGATTGTATGCATAATGATATTATTTCTAATGGTAAAATTTAGTTCTATCTGATATCCATTGTCACAAGACGACTTTAAAGAAGCACCGTTTGGCTATTTTATCCACAAAAACTAAATACTAATAAAAATAACGATCAATTTATCTTTTACTTGGTCAAACGCATTTATATTTGTATATTTGATTACAAATAATAGCACAACAAAATAACCAATCAGTTGATCGAATTCAATAATAAAAGCAGCATTAAAAATTTAATCCCATTTGTAAATCCTTATGCCTCTTTTGTCATGTATTAATGGCAAATTTATCACTTCCATCACCACAATTGAAATAAACAGACGCGCAAATTAATTCCTGAATCACTTCGTAAGTCGCATTCTGATTCGCGTGGTCATGACGTATACATAACATAAAAGGTGTTCTTCGGCATTTCAACATGTACGGGTGATTTAATATCGAAATATTCAATTTTTAATATAAATAATTTGAATACATTTTATCGCTGGTATTTCTTTCAAATAGGATATGCACACATCCACAAGAAAAGAGATTATCAATCATTTTCCCAAAGCCAAAACTTTGTGAATATTTATTTTATTTTTACTACACTATTTATACAGCATTAATAAAACAACAAATCGAGATCAAATCTCCATACTTCATTTAAAATTAAAGATCAGTTAACAGTGTAAACGCATTATATACAAGAAAATCCACCAGGTGTTGTAACTTTATGGCGAGCAATATTACCACAAAATAAATAAAAAAATAAATAAATAATGTTTTAGCATTAATCGACACACCAGACTTTTTTCAGAACATATCATTTTTGTTTTACCATATCCGCTCTCAAAACTGGAACACATAGACTTCTAATGAATTTTATCTCAACGGAAAAATTTCTACGAGAACTGCGTGTTACTCATTTTCTTAAACATTCTTAGAGAGTGTGGTTAGAAGGTTAAAACTAGTACAAGTCTAGTGATTTGTTTATCGCTCTCGCTGTGCTTCGTTTTTTTTAAAGATAGGTTGAGTGAGAAGGGGATTACTCACATCACGCACATCCATATCTTCAAACATAAATCAATGTACTGATTGAAATAATAGTTTTTAAAAACATCCCGTACTGGGATTCTAGCCCGTGACCCATGTAACCGAAACTAACAACGTTGACACTCGATAAAGTAGCCGGTGATCTTTTTTTGCCAAAAAAAATATCAAAACGTATGAATAAAAAAAAAAATATATATAATTTTGAATATAAACTTATAGCATTACACTCGATTAAATTTCTCTTGAATAAATTTTACGTCATCTTTTCGGTTTCGTTTTATTATTTACAAAAAGTACATTATAAGTCCAACTCATTTATTTTAGCTTAAATTTATATTTTAAATCTTAGAATTTGCAATTTGGTTACATTTAATATATATAATTTCAAACATATATATTTTAAGGTAGTCAAGTTAATTAATAACCACAGTGTATTTAATCTTAACCATCTAACGTTAATGGTAAGGAAGGCTTCTGTCCCTTTTTTTTGAGGACATTGTGTGGTTAGAGACACTATCAGAGCTATCACATTCAAAGTTATGCTGTTGTGTATTTGCAAAATAGTTTATTTAAAAAACATCAAAGCTTTAAATGTTTTTTTAAATTATACTGTGGCATAGATTAAAAATAAAAAATTATGTCATTTGGACTGATATGATTGATAATGTTCAGACAACATGCTGATAATATTCCAACTATATTTGTAACTTACAATTGAAATTCGTTTAAATGATTCTATAAAATCGATTTTTACATTGTGCGTCAAGTTTCTTCATTTTTTAACAGTGTTGATGTACTTTAATAAGAGTATTTCCATAAAATATATTTTTAAATAACTTATTATTAAAAATATATTTAAGAATGGAAAAGTAAATTACAAAGAACTCTCTCTGATGAGTAATTTTTAATTGAATACTATAAATTTATATAATTTAAAAAAAACTTCATGTATATTTGAACCTAAGTCCATACATTCTAGTTTTTTACTGTGCAACTGGATTGGAAGCCCATTTGATTATTAATTTTGAATTCAATTTCAAAAAAGACTACTACCTACTTTAAGCAAAATAAAGATGACTTTTTTTAATATTTTCTAAGGCTTATAAATAAATTTGAGGGCTATGTGCACTGTTGCGTTTAAAAGCAATATTTGTTGATATAGCAGAACATGCTGTAAATATCAACAGCCCTTCTTATTTTGGACCATGTTAAATATTTATCGAATTGGCCAGATCCTCCATTTCGGGACCAAGTACAAAACAAAGTTTATACTTGCAAAATACGACAATTTGACTTGCTAATACAGAACACTAGCGCCATAGCCTACAAGGTGGCGTTTGAGCTTTCGTATTGTACCAATGTTTCTGAAGCTTTTTGAGATAGAAGTCTATAATAAATGATTGTATTCATGATGGAAACAATAATTTTGCTTGCATCACGAATTTCGAGGAAGTGCATATTTATGTCATTATTAAATTAATAATGCCTGTGTGGCCTAGTGATAAACGTTGTTGGCTTCGGTAACGCAAAGCACGGGTTCAAATCCCTGTATGAAAAATTTTATAAATTGATTTTTCAATCGAATTTTTGTTCAAAAGTATGGATGTATGTGATGTCTTGAATTCCCCTCTACCACCTATTCTATTCTATGAACGAGGCGTATTGAGAGCGATTAACCTACCACTAGTCCTGTCCTAGCTCTATCCTTCTATCCCTACTCTCTTTGGAAAAAAGAGGTTGTGCAACTGAGTAACAAGCAGTTCTCGTAGAAACACTTCTGCTGAGATAAACTCCATAAGGAGTTAACATGCTCCACATTAGGAGCGGACATGGTTAAAAAAAAAACTTTACCAAATAATTTTATTATATCGACAAACTATTCTTTAGGCGTCAACGTTAAAATTCATCTTCCTCACTCGTAAAATATAAAGTAAACTGAAAAAAATACTCAATTGATTGAATTAACATTTAATTGGTAGAACATGACACAATAATATACATATTTTTTTTACAAAAATACTATAGAAAAGTGTTTTAGTATCACGCTATGGTCAGATGTAAATTTATGACACAGTTTTTACATTCATAAATACTTATAAATCATTTTTGAAACATACTATAAAACAATATTTTTGTTTTTTTATATGCAGAAACGAATAAATTTAACAAATAAAAATATTGGTAATTTTTTAAATTATCGATTTGATAGTAAGAAGGAGTATAATAAATTAATTGTGTTGCCTTTTGTTGGAAATCAGTGTTCTAGACGTTGACTTTCGTTACGATAAGGATCGTTACGATTTTGTTAGAGTGGCCGTCGTTAACGACGCGGTGCGTCGTTTGCCTCTCCACCAAAGGCATTCTAACGAATCGCTCTACATAAACCCCAGAAAAACTTTCACTGAAACATCGATTTTTTCATTTTATAAAAGCGCTTGTAAACAAATGACCATGGTGTTTTTAAACTAGCCGAAACTTAAATATATTATTCAGCAATATTTAAAGTTTTCTTTTGAATCCTACAATTGATATTTCTTATAAAAGGAAAACAAAAAACTTGTTTAAAGCTACATTGATTTTAACGTTTGTTTATGCAGAGTTTGAACAATTAACAACTCGTGCTTGTTTTCTTAATAACAATACTCTATTTTTGAGGATTGATTTTTTTATATATGCTTATTTCCATGTTAATACTGTTTTCAATAATCGTAAAAAAACGCTTTGTTCAAAATAAACTGCTTAGTACAAAACATGTGTGTTCATTTAAAGGTTTGAAGACGGATAAAGTCACTGTCTCATTTTTGAGCCACAGAGATATGCATATCAACATAAGAAAGGCAATTCCATCAAAATATAGGTCATGTTGTAGTCCAAAAGTGGAATAAAGTTTATTTGAAAAATCTCTCTTCATTTATATTCAAATTCATAAATTTGATTGTACAATTAATATAAAATCAAATAATCCTTACATAAGCTAAATATAATACATGTTCAAACGAATTGATTTATGTAATTTACCTACGCAATATAAATGAAAATCCGAGAAGCTTACATTTGCATTTTTGACATTTCTGATTTAGTCATTTTAAATGTATCGACAGTTAAACAGTGTAAAAATCACTATTTAAGCTCAACTTACATTTTTCAATAAACAGTGTGATAAGGTTAGATAGAAACAATCAGTGATCAATCTTTATCATGGTCTTATAGTAGATTGTTGCACCCTGATATAGTACTACTTTTCACTTCTGTTTCATATTAAAAAAATAGTGCTTCAGTGTTTTTTTTTCTCGATTTTCTCTAAGCTTGATTTCTGGAAAATGTGAGTAATGACTTGAAATTTCTTGTATAATCTTACTGGTTTTGTACATCATATGATATGATATTATAAAATAATTTGAATTGTTCAATCTCTACAGTACATGCCTATTGTACTGAATTAACATCGTTTCGTAGAGTCGTGGAGATCTGTTTATGATTGCCAATATATAGTTTGTGTTGTTGGGAAAACCTGCACTTACTTATAATATGGACATCAAGTGAATACTTTCTAGAAATATTCAATAATACACCGTTTTTTTAAATTAATGATACGACACTGTTAAGGTAATAAATACTATGAGCTAAGCTTCCAGTATAAGTATCTCAATAATCAAAGATAAGCACTTACGTTGAACTATTTTTTAGGTTTATAAAAGTGTTAATGTTTCCTTAGAAAGGCTTTCGGCTGTGATGGTATTTTTTACAGTGTCATAATATAACAATATCTTTTTACCTTTCTTTTTACGGCTTTTTCAACTAAGCACTAAACCACTCTATCCAGCGCCAAACTGACGCTTTATGCATCATTCCCAAATGTGTGGAAAAGTTTCACACTTGCGACTAATTCCTTGTTCCAATATGAATATTCATGGACGCTGAGAGGGTTTGGGTAAGCATACGTCGTTCGGGTAACCCGGAAACACTCGATTGTAGCCGAAGCTTAGCGGGAGCTCGATAACGGAAATGAAAGCTTTCTTGAATTTCCAAGTACTCTTCAAAGTAATAAGTTTTATTAAAATTTCAAGCTTCTTTATTGATTGACACGTCTATATATTGATAAATACTTTTCAAAACAAGATTACATCACATGCTCTCTCTCTCTACCTAACTAATTTATCAAAGTTTTCAGCAAGAAATAATACACCTAAATCACATTTCAGAACATACTTAAATAAAAATGTCTTTGAAGTTTCTAAGCCATGTAAAAATGTAACGCATAGCTTTCGGAAGATATTACATAATAACGATTATAACTAGGTTTTTCTTTACAAAAAGCAAACGGACACAGTTCTATTTTTGTATTTTATATAAATGAATTTTAAAAATAAATAAAATTGTCGACTACTTTGTTTGATTTTATTATTTTTAATTGGAAAATAAAGAAAAAACGTTAAAAACTACATGTTTAAAAGTAATTTTGAAAAATAATAATCATCTATTATAAAAATGATACACCATTAGAGTTGGCAATGAATATAGCGTGTCCTGAAATGTGCTTACGGCTATGTACAGCCATAACCTGAATACGTGAAACTCCATAATAAGCAATAAAATAAAACACGCAATGTACCCAGGCAAAGCCAAAATAAACTGTTTAATATCATACAATTTTCGTTGAATAAGAAATTGGCGTTTTACCAACCGAGGCTTGTGAGAATTATGTTTTTATAACCGCTTTCAACTATAATAAGTATTTCCTTTTAAAAATAATTTAAATTAAAAAATAATATATCACTCGAACGATTATTTATTTATATGAAATCGAAATTTCATCCAAAATTGATTAAATTAAAAAAAAAGTTATGATTTGGGATGTGAATCAACAATATGATTGTAGAAATATCACTAATTTGTTAATAAAACTCTAAACCAATTAAAACATGTCGTTGCATGTGACTTTAAAATGGAAGATGATGATAAAAAATGACGAAAGCCAGATGACTACTTTTCAACAAAACAGAAAATAAATTATTTGTTATAATAGGCTGACGTTACATTTTTGGTAAATTTTACGGTACACAGTGGTATAATTTCACACAGAAAATATTTTATTTATTAACCGAACAAAAATTTAGATGTTTGCAAACGCCGAGTCACTTTTTTTTGGATAGAGTGGAACAAGTAATAACTGGATAAACAAAATATTTGTATGTGGTTTAATTCTTTTATATTTTGACAACTGCGCCGATTGATTACTTTGCAATATTTGCGGTTGTGTTTACATACGATTAACCTTCAAATGCCTTGACTAATCAATATTAAAATATAATAGAACACATTTTTTTTAATAAATGTATTCATTCTACGTTATATTTATTTTTCAAAAACACAATTCACACAAAAACGAGAAATGCTTTTTAAAATTTGATAATTACTTTATTCTTCTTAGAAAACTCGTCTTTTTTTATTCTTTTAAATCATAAAAATACATATTAAAATACCTAATTAACCAGTCAAATTATTAATTGCTATCAAGTCAACAACGTGTACTTACTATTTACTTGTATATAAAATTGAATACTTAACTAATATAAAAGGAGACACGATAAATAATTATAAATGGGATTTATACTCGATACTATAAGATATATACTATACTATACATAAGACACTCGCCTACGATTTTTTTTCTGCTTTTTTGGTCAGACTAATATAATTTATGTGGACTTTTTATTTTTCTTCGTGATTTGTCATCTGGTTAGTGGTTGAATATACCAAAAAAATATCCTCAAAGATTTTCACTCGAAAAAATACTGATCAAATCATTATTAACAATTTAAATAGGATGAAAAATCTATAATCAACAAACTTGAAGAGTAAAATTACGGTTCTTTTAGTGTTTCTGATTTTAAACTAAGGATAGTTTTTGAGAGACAAAGTTTCTCGATTTTTCGACAAATTTTGCGTATGACTTATGATTATAATATTGTAAGCTGTGACCCTTTTTTGTATGCATCATATTGCAAAATAAAGCAATATCCCGAACGTCTACATGCGAATAAGCTTTTACACTCTTGAAAGCTCACAGCACGGCCTCACTTGTGTCAATTATCAGACGAGCGTAGCTAATTGGGTCAATTGCGGAAATGCCTCCACACTCTTCCTCATATAGATGGTTAGTAATTGCCAAATGGTGTAATCCCACCCTGTTTTGTATGCCACATCACAGCGGATATAGTATGCTTTATTTTTACTTTAACCAGGTTAAAGTGTGGATAAGTCCATCCAAATAGATTAAATGTTCAATTTTCAACTTTAATTTAGATTCATTATGAATTTCGGAAAACGTTTGATAATCTTAGTAGTATAATTGAATAAACTTTGTACGAAATCTTTTGGGATATAACAGTATGTATAACCATAAGTAAAAAAATTGTACAATTTCGTACCATTATACCACTTGCTAAGTTTAATATTCCAGTAAACACGTGCGTGGATATGGAAGTACTACTTTTATAATTCAGGTAAATTCGTTTTGCGCAATCACGTTTTGTACTAAGATTGTGTAGGTGGTCGTACTATTTTTACAGTGCGTGTGAATTTTGTTGGTATTTGCTTCAATGCCGTCTTTACAAGCGTAAGTATTTTTTACTAATAATGTGCGGGCTTCTAGCATAGTGGTCAAAATTCAACAAAATTCAACAAAAATTCAAAATTTAACCAAAACCAAAAATGGTTTTGGTTGAATTTTATTAGTTTTGAGTCTTGCTTTAGCGTTATTCTTCTCTCATTTTCCCGTTCTAGTTTCAAGAAATAAAAATGGTGTTATATGATTTTTAATTAATGTGTATTTTTACATAGCTAACAATTAAATCAACCAACCAAACGCCACGTGACGTCTTAAAAATCCTCTTTTTTCATTACTTGCCAACATCTTGTACCTAGTCTTATTTTAATTCATTAACCTTTTTCCGGATCCAACACCAACTTAGCCAACCGTTCTTTTCCTATAAAAGGCTTAAATGGCATACACATGATGATTTAATCTCTTATTCACTATCGCATTGATACCGGACGCATTACCAAATAGATTTTTTACCATTTGTCAGTAATATTTTAATAATAACATTGTGTTATTTAATATAAAAACAAGTTAAACATTTGTATCATGTTTTACTTCACGGGTCTTAATTCGTAGTCAAATATCACTGTCATAAAAAATCTTTTTGGAAACCCTTTGCTCGTCTTCTCAAGTAAAATTTAAGCGATATTCGTCACAGATTGGCATAGACGTTGTAAAGAATACTCACTTACTTAATTGTGTCATTAGTATCGAGTGTCTTACATCAATAGGTTGGCTTTAGCAGGGAATATCGTAACAAAGAGGTTCTGTGTCGGTTCTTCTATGTGAATTTTAAATACAGCAAATAGTATTTCCAAACTTCAACAGTAAATTGTTATATATAAATATTTTAATTAATACTGACTTATTATTTCAGATTTTATTGTGAATGTTATTCGCATAAATTCGCAATTTTTTTGCGTGAAACGAAATATTTTTCATTGTTTGTAATATATATCTAAATTATAGTAACCCTGCTGCGATAAAAAAATAAATACTTCAGCAAAACGTAGTTGGCTCTTAAAGTGAATAAACATAAAGTGTTCTCGTAAGCGTTCCCAATATGGAGTATTTAGACTTTTAATATAGCTATACTATAACAGAAGTTTTTATACGATAATTATGCGTGACTTAATCAGCTTTTATCTTTTGGAGAGAGAAAACCTAGGAGGATATAGCAAAGATAGGACTAGTAATTAGCTTATTGGTCTCACTGCGCTCAGTTTTAGCGTCAGATATAAGATATTCATTCAATCTAACGCAAATCCATAAATCGATTTTTTTATGAGGATAATTGCAATTCATTTTGAATAAACATGTTTTCATTGCAAAACATTCGTGTATTTAAATTATCTTATCGTGCTATTTTTGTATTTGTTCAGTCTGAGTACACTTTAGTGTACATCAGCAAACCAAATAAAATTCAATTAAAGCTTATAATCATTATTTGTGGAACTGTTATCGATTTTAAAGCTCTAACCGCATACTGCTGTATTTTATATCGTTGCAGTTGATCGAGTTTTAATATTCAAATAGTGAATTTTGGAAACCATGTTTCTGAAATTGATTCATTAATTTGGCACCACTGCATGTATTGAATGATGTTATTTGTTTTGTCATTAAATTGTAATTATCAACTCACAAAAATCAAATAAAATAATAAAACAAAACTCTAATGATAGAATTAGGTTTACTTACACTAATAACATTTGATCAACACACATCATAAAGTGCTCTATGCGATTTTCTATCAAAATATATATTTAAACAAGACTGTTCCTTGTTCTTCAGCAGTACACCTTTTATCACTTTTTCAGTTTCTAATTATCGCCTTTATTAAATAAATTTTGCTCTACCCGGTGCCCAATCAAATAGTACAATTAAAATTCTATCATCTATCAATATTTTTAGTGTTATTTGGTACATTTCTGTGCCATAATTATAAACTCTTGCAACTCAGACCCAAATCAGGTGAAACTATGTATATCGTTTACATGGTTTTTTATAGTTTACTTCTTAGGGGTTATCTAAACGTGCTATAACTGTGTAATCACTAAATAAAACCAAATAAAATTGTAATTATTTGAAAAACTATTATTATTCAATTTTACATGATAATTTTGCCGATTCTTTCTGTCATGGAGAACTATGTTAAAGCGTTTACTCGTGTACTAAGTTTAAACAGTTTTTTTCTTGACTACCTTGCAGGTTTGCACTCGAAGCATTTTTGTTGCTGCTATTAGGAACATAATATTTAAGTGATGTTTTCTGATATCCTGTTTTGTGAATTATTTAAATTTATAATCTTAAATACACTCGGTGACTATACCATCACCTGACATTCAGCTGGACAAATATAAGTATCAAATCCATTATAAAAGAATACATTTCTGGTTTGATAAAAATATTTATAACTATTTGTGTTTTAAATAATAATTGAATGACTGTTCTTCAATAAAGATTATAATGAGTTTTTTTTCTAAAAAAATGTTTTTCAATACTTTATTTATAGCTCTATTTAAAAGGCTAGCTTATCAACGTGCTAAGTGATTGTATTTTGTTTCTCAAAAGTTGACTTCAATTTTATTTTTTAATTTCACCGAAAAAATTTATAGGTTTTTTTGGAAACAACTCATCTTACTCTCCAATAATATATATTCGTTATCATTGTTTAAAATCTGAATAAAGTTATCAATGCTTGAAATTATGTTTGCAAATATTCAACTGGTCAACTGAAACTGACAAAAACACTTTAAATACTTAAAATATAGTATATTCTGTCGTAGATTTACAGTACGTAACTTGAGCCTCGTAAAACATTCCAAAACTAAGAGATATAATAAATACTAGGTATCATCACTTAATTGTTTAATCGTTTTATAAATAGCCACTACAACATTTTATCGAATAACCTTTTAAGTTTACTTCTATTTATATTTATTGCATTTTTAAACCATTCAACAAAACAATATCTATTCCTTTTCAATTGGGCTTCTTTATACTAATAGAATATTCTAAATCGATTGACTAGACGTATTCGCACAAACATATGTATTTACAAAAGAACAGCAGTTCAAACAGCTTTCGAAATTTTCCGTCACGCAAAACAAACTTAAAGCTTATTCTATCCGGCCTGACCCAAAGGCTCGATTACGTTTCAAAGTGTACGTACTTGGAAAACTAGCAAACAGTATCAAATGTCGCGCCGTGCGCCGAATCCAAGCTTTCTCTCTCCTTCAAAGCCGACTCCTTTTCACACAGAGTCACTTTTTCGTGAAAAGTATTTTCCATGTAAATTTTCGTTCTGGGGACTGTTTATATAATGTAACATGGTATTGAAAGGGTAGTCAACCATTTCCTACTAACTGCTAAATTATGAGAATTGTCCATTCTAAATGGAGATTCTCAGTTGCACTTATCTTAAATTCTTCTAATAGACGTATGTACTTGCACAGTTTTTAATTAAAGTTTGCTCCTTTATGCATATCAGCTTTACATTTTATTGAATTTTAAAAATATTAAGTAAAAGATTTTTTTATATTTTTATTTATGTTAGATAATCAGATACAATTTTCTCTTTTTACAATTCAGATCAGATACAATTACATAAGATAAAATTACATACATAAGATATAATTACATTAGATACAATTACAAATCAGATACAATTTTCTCTCAACAATGGACATTCTTGTGGTATGATTGAGGATACAATTTTAAGGACAATTTATATTGTACAATACAAGACCTATTTTTTACAACATTTGCATGTGTTCATTTTTTTATAGTTAAAACATACTTTCATTCAGTACTTTATAATACTCTATCACACTCGTGAACGTCATGTTTAAATGTATAACTGTCTGACAACTCACCTATATAAAAGACATATAAGCCAATTACTACAATTGAAATAAGTACTCTGAAATAAGTCAGAAAAAACATTTTTTTATCAAGCAAAGTTATCAGCTTAAAAATACATTTTTTTTCTATTAATTATTTCTAATCTGTTAAAAAAAACGATCAAGCGAACTTATTCAAATATAATTAACCAGTTAGTAGTCCATTGATATATTTTTGTAATGGAACTATGTGATTTTTTACCTTTAGAAATATAACTATTATTGACCGATAACATAAAGTATATTTTTGATATACATAATAAATTGAATGTAAAAACAAAACTCACAGTAGACCAAAAGATGTTTCTTTATAAAAAAATAAAATTAAAGAATGAATGGCTTAACACGTGCCGGCAAATCACAAAGCAACTGAGCTTTTTCTGTATTCTGTAACTTCATGCCCTATATTATTTAATTCAGCCCGATTAATATTGCAATTATGTACAAAGCATTCTTAAAATTGCTTTTAACAAAATTCAAGTCACGCCTCGTCAATTATTTTTTCACCAGAAATGCTAAACGCCACTAAACAAGGAAATTTACCCAAAGTTTTCAATTTACTTTTCTACTTTACGAAACAAATTCAATTTTATTCCTGGCGCTCGAATTTAAAGAAAAATACCTGTATCCATTTAAGGCCTACAAAAAAAAGGTTTTTTAATCTTGCCAAGGTTGAATTGGGGAAGGCGTATCGTGAAATTGTTGCGATCTATTAGAAAATGTACAGAACAAGAACCTTAAAGAAAGTCGAACATTGTCTTTAGTATGCAAATATAATTATTTTAGTTTGCCACATTGTTCTTCGTAACTTTGATCGATTTCAAAACCGTTGAATAAAAACTTCTTTAAAATAGAACAGTGATTATTTTTTTCAAACAATGTTATTTTAAACACGCTTAGCAAGTGGGATTTGATAAAATGTGGCAACATTAATTTGTTTCGATCACTTTTACGTTTCATAATGCATGTATAGGTTATTTTATTAAATAAAATCTATGAAATATCTATAAAATGTATGATATCTTTGATAAGGATATAATAATATAAATTCAAATTTATATCTAAAAAAAATAATAATTTAAAAGTATAGTAATGTTGGACATAATAAAAAAATACATCATATGAAAAACTTTTTGTTTCATATTCATTTTTCAAATTTTCAATGCCAGACTGACTTTAAAAAATGTATACTGCCGAATTATCATCCTATAATCGGCTCTTAGCCTTTCAATACAAATATTTAAAAATCATTCACGAGGAAGTTGGCAGAGATAATTGTTAACAACGATATTTACAATTTTCTATCAAATTATCTGGAATGGTGTTCTATGCTTTTGAATTTTATGATTCCAGTACGTCAATCTACACTTTCTTCATTTTGTAATAGTTGATGACTTTACAAATCTATAATAATTAAGTATTTCGACTGAAGGTGTTTGATGGAATTTCAATATAAAATTTTAACTATTTGAATTTTGTACTTTTCCATGAGTTTTGTCGCTAACGACCCGGGTTTCGCTTTTCGGCATCTTCAGGCATTCCAAGTGCATGGATGTACTTGAACTGACGCGTAGTAAACAGTTTGTATCGTTTATATACAAAATATAAGTAGATCGCTAAGTTAAAAGGCTATTAAAATGTAAATTAGCGAAAATTGAATGTATATAAGTTTCAATGAATTAAGTGGGTTTGTTATAACTATGGGAATTTTTTGAAAATATTAATGACCAGATAATATCATAGGAATATTTAAAATAAATGTAGGGTTTTATCCGACCTAAATTATTTTTATCGAAGGTATCGAAATTCCCGTGCCACTTATTTTTCATCCCTGCTCTAATACTATTGTTCGCCCATAAAATTCGAATGCACGCTGTTTTAATATTTTTTTATTAAAATAAATCACATATTTTTTTCGTTATGACAAGCATAAGAACACAACCGCTTCTTTTATATTAAGCGATTATTTCAACTGTAAAATAAAAACTCACATTCAATTTTCAATCTACAAACAAATATTATTCCAGACCTGTATCCGGATAGTTAACGTTTCAATCAATTTATGTACTTGTATTCAAAGAAATGAATGTCTGCAGTGTCTAAATTCATGCCTACCAATCCGATTCTTGTAATTAATAATAAATAGCTTACACTCGTCTGATTTTAACTATTTCTTTCTATCGTCACTATGTTTAAGAAATAGCGTATGAAATCAAGTAACAACCAATTTTCGTAGATCCACAAGAATACAAATCTTTATTATAAAAGTTAGTAAACATAAATTATTCTGAATATAATACCAGATTAAATGTAACTATTAATTTTATATCGAAGCTAATAATACTTGTTTGATGTTTAATATTGAACATAGATTCAATTTATTAAATGTTGTACACAGAAAATCTTACTTAGTGTGTGTTTTAAAAGTCATTTTGAAAAATTGTATACTTTTTTCAACTCATGGCAGTAGAGAGAATTTCTTCAGTTCTAGAAAAAAGTACTTGACCCCGTTCCCAGCTATCGTACAAATATACTTTAATACTGCTAAGGACTTCATACACCTAAGAATAATTTGAATAGGCCAACTTTTCTCTCTATATATTACTTTTAGGTAAAAAAAAACATTATAGTTTTCAGGAACGAATATATGAATGTATGTTTAAAATTTGTAAGAAATATTAAATGTTTTTTACCGACATCATCATCGCTTTTATTACTTTATAGTCTAGTCAATTTCTCTATTTAATTTTTGAGTTTCAAGTATGTGTTGTCTATTTTTACTTTACATAACCCTTATTTGTTCATCTGATTAGCTGTTTGAAATCGTTTTCAACGTTCTAGAATGTTTCAAAAATTGTTAGATGTTCTTACCAGGGCATTCAATCCCGGGATCCCGATCAATTTTCTGATTCCGAAATCACGGGATCGCAGCCATGTCAATCCCGGATCAGATTGAGAAATTTTGAGCAAATCCCGAAAATTGACACGAAATTGGCAAATCGAGAATTTCCGAGGATTTCAAATTCCTCGGTGAGCAAATCCCAATCTCGAAATCCCGGGATTGGAAAAATACGTGGATAATACGTGGAATACGTAAAATGGATACCCTAGTTCTAACTAATCATATATTTCTGTATCAATGGACATATTTCTCAACATTTTTTTTTAGTTGAATCGTTCTGCACTAAAATTGTAACCACACACTACGTGATTATTTATAAGCACACTGTATCCAGTATATATGCACATCAAATGAGCCCTTGAGTGGTGAAGTGAGCCAAGTGGTAATTAAGCGAACAATGAGTTGGATGCGTTCTAATATTATACACTTCTTAAAGTATCATAAGAGCGAAGTGGCTTCAGTAAAATACACTGCAATAATGTTATTTTCATAAAATAAAAAAATGCAATCCACCAAAACACCAAGTAAAGAGGTGATTGTTCTTAAAAGTCCAATAGAAAAATTTACTCTTTTACTACTAGGCTCACTTCACTTCTTAAGGGCTATTATATCTTATACCTGTTCATACATTTTATGAAGGCTTAATTTTTCATATTGACGAAAAGCAATTAACAGTCGTAGTATTTTTTTTTAAGGAACATAACTTTAAATAACCTTCGACCCTTATATTCATCGGTTTAAATTTAATTTTCATGTTTTCTAAATACCTAAAGATTTTGACCTTTGCAATCCATACAAGTCATACAATCTACTATCGATCTTCACAGGCGCTTCAATCAGCTTGTTTACCATCTGGCAGGTGTTCTTACATAGCGGGTACATAAAAGTGAATAAATTTTTTGAAAAGTAATACTTTTTTCTACACTGGTCGGTGTACTGCAAGAAAACGTTAAATTAAAAATTTGGTGCTTCGAATTATTAATACAGATCGATAGATTTAAACTCACTCTATCGTCTGAAAAAACAAGCTCACTCATACATCATATTGACTGTGGAAAGGAAAAAAGACGTAACCCACACACAGCAAATTTTACATATACAAATTATGAAATATACACAACCTTGAAGTGCATGGAGACTTCTAAACTGGTATTTAATTAACATAATCTAATATTAATAAAAGAAATTGTCTATGAAAAACCTTTTTTTCAGTCTTTCTTCTTGATTTCAATTTTTATAAGCTCATCTTTTTTCAAGCTTAAAAGATAAATTTAGATACTAATTCGGCATTTGCAGCTTACATCCGTTTGATAGAACGTGTATCAAGTTTCATACATTGTGATTATCGAAAAAAGCTGTTTTGAAAAAACTGTGGGCTACGTCCTTTTTCCTTTCGACAGTCGATATATTTATTTCGATATTCAAAAACGTAATTCAAACTAAGTTTTTTTATTTGATAGTTATGACTGGCGTAAACCTAGAAATAATTTAATGCTTTTTAGCTTTACAAATTTCTTATTTCTACACCAACTCTAAAACGATTTAACATTTTTTAGCTCTAAGCTTTTTGAACAATTGTTGTTTGTTTATTTGTATTATTTTTAACGTCCACGCTACATGATATTCGAAAAAGTTTTTTCTACCTAAAGTTTTATGGTAGAATCCGAATGATACGATATTACAGCAAACGCTAGCGTGTCATGATTTTGTCACGGTTTTGCCCAAGCACATCAAAATTGGGAGCGTGCATGTTTATAGTCTTGAAATTTTTAAGTTTGGAGAGGACTCTTTTTTTAGTTGTTCCTCTGTGGAACCTTATGCTTGTTTTAACTTTGCTCTATAGGAAATCTTATTTTACCTACTGCGACAACATTACAACAATCTACTTCAGGTTGTGCAATGAAAAATGATCTTATAAATTGTGTTTATAATATCCATGCAGCAATAGGAACAATTTTGATCCCACAAACTTTCTCTTATACGATATATTTTAATAAACCCAGGCTTTTGTGTGTCTATCTTCTCGGATAATAAGATAAATTAAAAATATGTTTCCAATGATGTTTAGTATCTCTGTGTTGGTCCACTGACAAAGAGGATGTTGGGAAAGGCAGGAACTGAGGAAAGGGTAGAGAGAAATCCATTGCGGTGGTTATTTGGCGCCGACAGTCTGGACTTGTGGGCGCCGCAATCCAGACTCTTCTGAATGTTCTCTTTCTAAAAAATACGCATCCTTATAATAAATATATACTTCAAATTCATTATTTTGTTTTCATATCCCAATTGAAAATTTTCAATTGGTAATAAATGGTTATGGTTCACTTTATCATTTTCATTTAAATGGAGAAAAAAACATGGCTTCGACTGAAGGTGCTTGATGAAAATTCAATGTAAAATTTAAATTGTTAAAATAAAGCCAATATACTTGCGTTTTGTTACAAACGACTTAGCTTTTGCTTTTTTGGCATCTTCAGGCATTAAAATGCACAGATGAACTTAAACTGGTGTTTAAAGTAAATACTTTTTATCGTGTATATGCTGCGTGGTCGAGTGGTCAACGTCGTTGGCTATGATTACGGAAGTCATGGGTTCGTATCCCAGTACGGACAGCTTTTATTAATTGATTTGTGGATTTCTGTCCAAAGGTATGAATGTATGTGATGTATTGAATTCTTTACAACCCATCCTATCCTAAAAACGGGTATAGTGAGAGCGATTAGCTAACCACAACCAGAGTAACAAAATGTTCACTAAAAAAACTTCAGTTGAGATACCTTCATCACGAGATTATATGCTCTATATTGGAAGTGGACATGTATTTTTAAAAAATATACATAAAAATAAAAATATTTACTCTAAGTCTAAAAGTTATAGATGACAATCTTGATTAATTTCACTAACAAGTACAATATCCGTTGGTCTGTAATAGAACATGTGATATCGTTTAAAAGTAATTATAAATGTTATAACATGAAAATGCTTAGTGATTTTAAAATGGTGGTTCAAATCCGATGTCGTATTATATTCAGAATTAGATCATTTTTATACCTAGGCAAATTTGATTTAATATTATTTTATGATTGTTAATGATATTTACTTTTCTGTAAAGAATACGAAATGGGAGAATTAGAAAGATTAATCTTAACGTAAAATGGGCTCTTTAAATGCTTTTCCGCAGTAGAGTAACTCGAAAATTTTCGAAAAGACATCAACAATCGCACTCAAAAACATTAAAATCATTCATTCTTTTTACAAAAAACATCTGAACTAAGCCGCTTTATTGCAAAGTAAAAGCTCGATTTTGACTCGCTACTAAATTTTTCAAGTACCTAGATATTTATATAGGTTAATATTTTCATAATAAATTAAATTTATAGCGCTATTGTTCTTCTGGTTGTTTCTTTTATTCATATTTACTATTCTACGGCAATTTATTGTGTTATTTTTTACTACTTTCACTTTTTAAAAAAAAGTACTAACTGTTTTATAATGTGTATAGTTTTATTTTAATAAATGAATGCTATGAAAATAAGCATCACAAAAATATTCTTTATAGCCGTATCTTAATTTTAAACCTTTTGAATCTTGGACCCGTTAGAGGTAAGGTTATATTTAAGAAAAAAAAAGTTAAATGCTTTGTAATATTTTAGTATATTTAAGTATCGTCAAAGTGAAATAATCTCATTTAATACACATTGTTATAGTGCTATCACTGTAAAATAAAAATATGCAATCCACCAACACACAAGGTAAAAAACATGACTGTACTTTTAAATCCAAGGAAAAAGTTTTACTATTTTACTACTTGGCTCACTTGACCTCTCGAGGGCTCATTTAAAAGAATGTATTTCTTTATTAATCTTAATCGACACATACAATTTCATCAATAATTTAAATTTGTATGTTACCATTTATTTTTACATAGGTGAAATACTTTAGAATGTAAAATTATTATATATCAGTATGGTTTCCGAAATACAATATCTTTTGGCCACAAATCATGTCGAATAAAGTTTAAATATACTTTTCCCTCTGTAGTCAAACGGTTAAAGATTTAGCCAGGTTCAATATCTAGAATGATGATTTTTTAAAATTGAACAGTTCAGAAATATAGCGTGGTTATTTGTTATTTCTATTAGTTGAAATTTGGTTATTTTGAATTTTAAAAATATTATTATTTTTACTAACCATACACTAAAAATCTTAAATACCTTGATTCTTTGATGTTTGACCAATCATCATAGAAATCTTTAATGATAATTATAATTCATACATATTTTGGAACCATATTTATAAAAGCACATAGACAGTAAAACAAAACACATATTTAGTTATAAAAAAAAACTTTAAACGATGAGCAGATGCATTTATACCAAAATATTTTTTTAATAAAATCTTGTATTTATCATAAATATTATTGAATGAATGCAGAAAGTTGTATTTACTCAGTTAGAATTACGAAATATTTGAAGTTATCGATTGAATAAAAAGCCAATAGTAATAGCGGAAAATATAAATTTTCCAATAATGGTTTGCGTGCCCGCTACGCAGTAAGGCTTCAAATCAATGTCAACACTTCCGTTTGAAAGTCTACCGATCGAGCGATAGATGGTGCGTGTATTTCGCCCCATAATACCTTCCGATAAATTATTAGTATGCTCGTTAACTTCAGTAAATTTGCGAAGTTTATGAAATGATTTTTGTTTTATGAACGGAACTTATTATTTCGAATCAAAGCACTGATGAATGAAAATGATTTAGGACACGGAACTTTGAAAAATTTATTAAAATTCGATTCAATAAATACAACAGAAGAAACACTTTTTTACTAAGCCAATTAAATAACCGATGAATGTTTGTTTTAAATGATATTGTATCTACATATGTTATAATATAAAAATATACTAGTAAATTTTAACAAGATTTCGTTTAAAAGTTAGAAGCGATTGCTTGTTTATTGATACGTTTTTTCCCCAAATTATAAAAAAAACTTTTTAACATATAAAATTGCGTAGCCAGTTATTGAGACATAAAATTGTAAACAAATTCTTCTAATTTTTAAATAGATTATTGACCTGGATTTTTAATAAAAGCATATGGTGTGTCTTCAAAATCGTTTCACTGGTAAATTTTATCAGAATTTCTTTGATTTTCTTTTTTCATCGACTTTTGTAATAGCTATAATTTTGTATTTTTGTGTTGTTAACAGATCGCGCTGTAAGCAATCAACGCGGAAAACGGAAACTGGGCGACATTTACAGGAAGTGAGTCCGGTTCTGCAGGTCACGGAAGCGGAAATCAACTAGAGGGTAACGGGTAAAAACAAAACACAACAAAAATGGCGGCGTTCGTGGCAAAGCAGATGGTGGGCAACAAGCTGAGCGCGGTTAAAGGTAATACATGTATTTTTTAACTCTTTGATATGTGAAACGGTAATAAGAGATAATTATATTACGCAGTGCAAGTAAAACATTTTTATTAAATAACAAAACCACCGTGCTAAAATGCACTGAATAATATATTTACAAAAATTACTATCACCATCACTTTTTAACTGTATTATTTCTCGTTGTTTGTTAAAGAAGGACATGCTTTACGCCATTTTGAGAAACATCTTCAGACTGATAGTATATGTTTATGCTGATAAGCATGTATTTTTTTATGACAATCAAGCAGTAATAATGATATTATTCTACCGATAATTTTAGATTGATTCTGAGACAGCAATATTTAAATTGATTACATTATTTTCATGCTTAGTGTAAGAAAAAAAATAAAGAAGCTATGATATTAATGTTTTAAAAATACTGAAAGCATTGTTTAAAATGGTTACTATAAATAAGTCACTTATCGTAGTGCATAACTGTTTTTTATATGTTATTTTTGTGCCTACTGTCGTATTTGATCGAAAATTAAAACATTCAAAAAAGATTAGTTAATTACGTTTATTCAAAAACGATTAACGAAATATTAGTTTAGTTAGTTGAATCTTTTCCATTTCTATTTAAATCAGTTAAACGGCTGACTATTAATCAGCTCTCACGAATTATCCACTATTAAAAAACATCCCTTAATCATTCACGTATCACGAATAAAATACGTTTGAGTAGTTTGAGTAGAATTATTTCTAATTTTTAGTTTTGATATTTTTTTTATTGATGTTGTGCAAAATACAATATATGCTTAATATTTTTATCAGATGTTGAAATATTCACGATAAATTGATTTTAGAGACTTGCATATTGATTGCAAAATAAATATAATCATTATAAGTTTGGATGAGTTTTTTGCAATCGAGATATCTGGTAAAATATTCGTGCCTGCATCCAAAAATTTATAAATTACCAAACGCATAGTCTACTGAAATTTTATTCACGTGGAAGCAATACCAATATGCATTATACTTCAATAAAAATGAAACATAAAACTGAAAGCTATTCCATAAAAAGAATTTTTCATTTTGAATAAAATTTCCCATACACTTTATCCAACATTCAAAAATTCTTCCAGTAAAAACACGTTACCCACGAAAAATTTTCTTTTTTTAAATATTTGTTTCTACTGTTGCTTTTATTTCATATTATCGTAAAATAATAAAAAAAAATATTTTTAGAATAAAAAATGGTTTTAATACGCATATCACCAAAATATATGTTTCAAACTTCATCAAAGAATGTCACGTAACTTAAAAAGTATAATTCACACAATAAACAAAACAAAGAAAAAGCAATTCCATCTATCGTGATGTTAAACCAAGATGATAAATATATAAAAAGTAGATAGACTTATCAGTATTGTTCACTATTCAAGCCAGTAGTATTTTTATTAAGATCACTGTTATCAATATTAATCAGCAGTTAAATTGATTGTTTTGGTTTATTTTTTGTATAATAAACATTGTATTGTATCCAATAAACTAACGCAATATTTTCGTTTGATAATATATTTTTTTTGTAAATATTAAGAAATATTTATTTAAGCTACAACCCAAATAATCAACCATAAACAGCGTTGAAAAATAATTCCTATATCCTTTCGTGGAGAATTCTTTACCAAAAAGCGATAGTAATGGAAGGCTTTACCTGATTGCCCGTCGTTTTACGCCAACGTTAATTGGTCCGGCTTAGTCAAATCCACATCCGCTAGTGAGCTTTACGAATCGTCACCGCGGAAACGGAAACACAGCTGTCCGATTCGTTTTGCATTCGAAAAGTGCTATATCAGATGGCATCGATTAAGTCGAATTAGAAACACGCTTTGGTTATTTATTTCCATGTCTTTATTTAGAACTTACTTTTACAGAGGTAAAATCGATACAGCTTAAAGACACTGAGATATATTTTGGAATAAATTGTTTAAAATGTCTATCACATGATTCAAAATGTGATAAAATTAATAAATTGAACCCTTAATATAAATATTTTTTTGCAATGGTGAGTATCATATTAAAATTATTACATTTAATCAGTCACTTTCGTCAAATATTATCTCAATAATACAAAAATACAACCAAAACATATTATTTTATTATTGCGGTTTTAAAATATTAAGCTAATTAACATTTAAAATGTTTTATTACCTTTTTTTATTTTATTTGTTATCAAAATTCTTATTGATATTAGTTACTGTAACAATTTCTATATGAATAGAAACAATGCAGCGTTGCTTTCCTGAATGTATAAAAATATAAATCTCCTAACACCGCAAAAAATCAAAATATTCAAGCTGCTTATCAAATACAGCATTGTGCCACGTGTTTGATTAAAATTTACACAACGTTTTCAATTGACAACACTTATTAAAGTACAGAAGGTTTGTGTGAATAAAAGAGAACAATTTAAAATTTATGTTTCAATTTTACTTGTAACCAAAGTATAACGCCCGGAGATAAAGATACTTTGTTTAGCTTAAGCTTGGCCGTCTCACATGAAATTCTTATTGGCGTAGTTTTCTGGAAAAGCAAACAATTCTAATAAACGTAGCACATACTTTATACCTGTCAGTTTCACGTTATCTTACTCAAGTGATAAAAATAACAGTTCTCTTAGAATAGCATACCATACACTAAGAAAGCACTTTATATATACTAATACACTAACTATAAATACAAATGTATTCCTTTGACGCTATAACAAATATCAAATTGTTTTTCTCTCCACATGTGAGTAGGTGCTTAGACTCTATCTGATATTTTTTAAATTATTTTCATAATATGTGTTAGTACAAGATTGTCATACGGTTTTTATAACTACGTCCGCTCTTGATGTGGAGCATATGAAGCCTTTATTGAGCATCATATCTACGGAAATGCTCATTCTTTGAACAGTAGACTCAAGCTTATACAATATATAAAAATCACTTTCAATGTTTTTACTGTCAAAACTTGGTGAAATGATGTTATAATCAAAAAATAAATATTTTTTTTACTAACTTTCCTTTTATTTAATATGATCAGGACTGTAGGGTATCCAATCTCGGAGCCTTTTTCCAATCCCGGGATTTCAGGATCGATTCATTTTGAATCCCGGGATCCCGGGATTGAGATTTTCTCACCAAGGATTTTGAAATCCTCGATTTGGTATACTTTTTGCCAGAATCTCACAGAAACTCGTTTTTTTTTTAGCTCACCGAAGAATTTGAAATCTTGAATTTGCCAATTTCATGTAAATTTTCGGGATTTGCTCAAAATGTCTCAACCCCAAAATCCCGGAATCGCAACCATCTCAATCCCGTAATTTCGGGATCCCGGGATTGGATGCCCTAATCAGGAGTGGTTTTGCTAGAAGCATTTTAAACTTATCAGTTGAAAATGGTCATAATGAGCGAAAACGTTACATATCATATTAAATAAAAGTGGAATTAGTATAAAAAAGGTATTAGTTTTTGGATATTATATTATAAATAATATTTTGAAAAGCCGCATGTATTAATTGTAAACAAGATATTTATGCAAATTAATGTTTTCTAGGACTTTGGCAACTAGATTTTTAGTCGTAGATTTCCTATATTAGACTACTTTTATGTTAGCATAATAATATTCCAATATTGATTAAATAAAACAAGTGGTGCATTTGACCCAAAACCTAGGTTTTGTGTAAAGGCGTATCTACGTTTTACATAAATACAATATTTTATTTATTATGTAACTGGATTTGTGTAAGGTTGATTTGAAAATATTTATTCACGCTAAGAAAGTTAAAGATAACTTTTCAGAATAGTACCGTGTATAAAAAAAAACCAATCTATTGCTCTTTCTGAACATATATTTTTTTAAAAACATAATATCAACTCGCTCAGAGGAAATGTCCGTGACGTGTAATTTTTTATATTTTAATATTTTTTGGAATGTTTTTTCGTTTTTTCCGTGGGGAAAACTCGCGAAATCGAAATTGTCACGGTTAAAAAACACAATACAATAGTTTAATATGTTGTGGATAGAACTATTTTCCAAGCTCTATAATGGCATTTATATTTATTTACAATAATAGCCGTATTATCTTCTACTATTATCGCATTTTTTTTTAATGTATACCTTCCTTAAAAAAAATCAATCTGCTTAAAAATTGGTTTATTGGTATCATATGTGTTTTCTTTAAAGTCGTATGTTCAATTTTCACACCAATTTTCAAACTTTCTTCATTTCAAAAAACTGATAAACACTAAGCAATATGAAAATTAAGTATTCGTCATTATCTTTTTAGATATGCTCAGCTGAAGAGAAAAAAAAATGAAAATAGTCGTAAAGTATAATATTTTTATATGTCCCATTCGATTGATACAGCATCAATTATTAGTTATTTCAAGATTAAATGACAAATGGCCAAATAAGAAAAAATGATTTTAGTTTATTTTATGCTTTTATTATAGGTGTTATTTTTTGACATAATATTTTAATATTTTAATTTTGTACAAGGTCATCTTTTTCAAACTTAATTTGGATACTAATTCGGCATTTGCAGCTTGCATCCTTTTGACAGAACGTGTATCAAGATTGATACATTGTGATTATCGAAAAAAACCTGTTTTGAAAAAACTGTGGGTTACGTCCTTTTTCCTTTCCACAGTCGATATGATAATAAGATATTTTGAAAACCATACAACATCGAATGAATCTATACAGCAAATAAAAAATAATGTTTAATTAACTCCTTCAAGCAAGACGAAATCTTCAGCAAGTATTTATGAAGAATATTGTTCTTCTAAGTATCATATAACGTAATCATGGACTTCTTTATTTATATTCTTTAATATAATACACGATATAGATTTAACAACGACACAGTAAAAACACTCGTAAACCTCATTGAAAATACTACATGCAATATTTTTTTGTTTAAAAAGCTCTACAATGCTTTATAGATTCTCGAAGCAATTTGTATGTCTTCAATAAAGGCGTTTTACTTTTTGTCTGATCGTGATAAAATTACATAACCGTTACCTTTGCGTAGATGATTCGTTTTTGGAACAAGAAAAAAAGAAAAAATTTAGCGGAAGAAGAATTCGAAGAAAATAAAAAAAACTATGCCAGCCAAACGTGTTTTCTTTACATTTGGCTTATGATATTTCTTTCTTTTAAGGATGTCTCTTTACCTTGCGAAGCTTGGTGAGTGAAGAAAGATATTTATTGTGACCTTTGCTAGTTAAAATACTTGTACTGTGCTTAAGGAACTGCGCCGATATATTTTTTCTTTACAATTAAATACATTTTTAATATGTCTAGACTCTAGATACATTTCTATATATCTGAATCTGACTGACTATACTATATTAAACATCATGTATGTATTTTGACAATAAATGCAAATGAAAGCTTCTACGTCAAAAAGAACATAACCTTACAGCTACACAGATTTAATTTTTACTTTAATATAAATTGCATTATTTTTAACTCAAGAAACATAAAATTCAGATAAAAACAAAACGTATAACAACGTAGTTAAAAAAATTGTTTAGTGAAATATTTTTCATTCAGTTTTATTTGCAAGTTTCGGAGAAAAATTCATGATTTTCTTGTAGTTTTATAGTGACCAAAATCGTTGTCAAAAAACATAACAAGTTTTTTTTTATTATTAATAATAATCTGTTAAAATAGAGATGTCATACGAATATTATAAAAGACCGTGGCAATTTTCGTCAAATTTATACTGTACTTTTGCATTTAAACCCAGTCTAGCTGATCTATTCTCAATGTCTCTACCATTATAGTGTGATATATGGTTAGTCATTTTAGTCAATTGATAACATTAAAGAGTACTGCGTTTAGTATAAATGTTTTTAATGATGCCTGTGGTGTAATCAGTAAAATTTTAATTTAATTATAAAATTTGTAAATAATTAATGCGTAAATTTGTATAAATAAATAAAGTAAGTAATTATTTTTAAGTGTGTAAAAAAGTTTTCTTCAATCAACGCACATTTGCCCCATTTCTTCGTAGCGAAGATCCGTGACTTTTGTTCAGTATCTCACTCATTTATAGCAGCGATATCCGACTTCTGCATTCTGTATAAAATTGTTTCTCAATACACCCCCACCCTTACTCCTTTTTACCGTTTTTGTCCGTTGTTCTGGGTTTCAAGACATCCTATTATATATATGTTATGCTGGCGTTTATTTTTTTTTGCCAGAAAACTGTTTCAAAGATTTAATGATGCCCCCGTTTTACGCACGCCGCTGTGAAATAAGTGCGAGCGTTAAGTCTTATCTGATATTTTTCTTGCATTGTTTTAAAAAGAAATATTTTTCCAATCGTTTTTTTGTTTCTTATTTGCACAAGAGACGTGTTCTCACGTGCGACTCTTTCTTAAAAAGAATTGAAGGAAGCACTTTTCTGTTTCAGAATATGTTGCATTAAATATTTTTTTCTTTTATTTAGTAGTAAAATTTTATTCCGTGTGAATTTTTTTTTACCAAGATATCGAATTCAACTATGGAATATTATTGAGCCTTTTTGCATGAATTAATTTAAAAAATTCTATGTGCTTATGAATTTTATTTTGGATTCATATAAACTCTATAATATCCATCGATTAAGTAACTCAATTTCATATGTTTGAAGAAATGAAGCATTATTACTACGATTTTTAACAATTCATAATTTTTTGATAACTCAATATGTAGTTGTTTTGAATGATTCATCATAGATTTTAAGATAAAATAAATATGCGCGATCGAAAAAAACGTTTACCACTAACTATAACTTACCAATAACTATAAATTATTGTTGTTTACTCAATACGTATTTGCAATCGTAAAGATTATTTTTTGAATGATATCGTTAAAAAAAAATATTTTAAATATTGATAAACATTGAAGTTAATTTTTTCGTCGCGTCAAAGCGTCGCCTCGTGGCCCAATTCTACTATATATACTAAATATTAGGTTTTATTATTTTAAGCAATTCCAGGCAAAAACTATATCTTGTTGCTTGCAAAGCAAAAACTATTATTCATGTGTATAGCAGCAATTTCTTAAAAAAGGTTGCTTTATTCGTCATTTAAAAAAATGGAAAAATCCATTCGTTGTGGCATTGAAGATATTATCCCAAGAACTCTTTTTCACGCCTAGACTTGAAAACTACGTACCATTACTTTTTTCCTTTTGTTGCCACTCTCTACAAAATGGAGAAACACTACTGAGAATATCTGATTCTCTTTCTTATAAGAGGTTGAACACTTTCAAATAAACATGAAATGTGTTTCATAAAACCTTTTTCGTCAAAACAATATCGATCAAAAAATGAAAGTTCAAGTAATCCATTTTATGTAGCCAAGAGAAATACAAAAAGATTCGATATACAATCTACGTGAACCCTGCTCTGGCATTATTGCACGGCCGTGGATAATTACCACATTTTATTGTTTCTTTTGAAACCTATCAAAGCGAGCCGATAAATTGTTTTTGACGATTAAAACCAAGCTAAAAAAGAGCGGATATTTTTCATTTCCGTCCGCAGTCTTGTGACAAGTTTGGACTTTGCCAACTTTTAACGACAAAAGTATTAACCCCTGCGGATTTAACAAAGAATAGCTTCGTGTTGGAATTTCATAAAACGACTGGATATTTTCAGAAGCTTTTGCATTTTATTTTTCATTTTTATTTCTTTCAATAGTATGCAAATGAAACATTTTAAAAAGGCAGTTTATTTGAACAATTTTTGAAAGTTTAGTTAATTTGACATTCGATGTTTCTATTTTCCTTGTAGTAAATAAATTTCACTTTAATTTAGCTCATTAATATTTATAAAATCTATATAAAAACACATCCTATCATTTGTAAAACGATAATATAAAATATATTATACACAAATATCGAAAATTAAATCTAATCTTAAATATCAATTTGACATCGGATCTGTCTAGTGATGTTTTTTTTTTATTTGCAACCAATTTGGGAAATTCAAATTTCTCATAAAATAATTCAATATCTTTTATTTTGTTAAAATATGTTAACATAAAAGTAAGAATAATATTATGTAATGACAGAAGAAGTTGAGCTCACTAATCGTTATTTCTAGACTAATTTCAATACTGAATTGACTACAAAAGATATTTTTTTTCCATATTTTTCTTTCTTATGTGCATGTAGAAGAAAGGAAACAGTATTTGTAAAATTTCATCGCGGTAGTGCTAATTTTGAATAACTTGAAACATTTTTTCATTAAAGAACTTTTTAAAGAAGGTTTTTAATTGAATGTTTATTATTGTAGCTGTCGTAATCGTGTGTCAGTAACATTACAATACAAAACAATAAATAATTGCTATACCTTACACCGAAAGCTAAAAAACACTTTATTTTGAGTGCATTAACTAAATATTCTTAATTACCAAAGTGACTTTTACATACATATATATGTATATATAAAACAATGTATTAATAATTTTATTTAAAGTATAAAATATTCACAAATTGTCTAGTTTTAAAAAAAATTGTGACACTCTATTCCAATAATATCTTAAACGTACAATAATTTCATTCCAAAAACTCATTTCTATAAAAAATACAACATCACTTAGTTATGCTACCCTTTTCTTGCTATCTCAATATTCACGAGTCTTTCATCACATCATTTAATTTGAGCGCTCACAAATTAATATTCTGAATTCCGGGGGCTGTTGGAAAAAGTCCTTTGTTCCGGACACCTGCTTCATACAACTGATAGTACTCCCCAAGAGATTAAGTCTTCAGAAGATAATGTGCATTCCTTAGCATGCCGCTTTGGTATTCCTTATTCCTTTTCTCAGTCCATTATTGGTAAATTCCTTGTGAATTCCGATAATTCGCTCTGTACGTAGATTCTTAAACAGTGGTGGCAAGCATTTCAAGGATTAGTGGAAAATTTTGATGACATAAAACGCAGTGCCAATTGATCAATTAAGCAGAGTATTTGTGTAAAATATAGTTTCTTATTTATACCAGTCAATAAACATTTCTAAATATGTCCTAAAATACCTAATCAGTGTCTTTTTTCGATAAACAATGCTTCAATTACGAACCGAGTATTCAAACATATATAATGAAAGCTTTAATATTCATTAATTACCTTTTTATATTGCTAAAAAAATATTTGTGTTGAATCGTCACAAAGCTGATTCATATTATTATTTTAAATTTCACAGAATTTTAGGAATGACAGTTGTTTATTTAAATAGTTGGGTCGGGTTGTGGGCTTCCGTACCGAATCTCACAAGTTCGAGCCCCAGTACGAACAGCATTTTTTCAATCGATTTATTGATTTCTGTTTGAAGGCATGGGTGTTTGTGTTCTCTAAAAAACCCATTCTTCCCTTCCGATCCTTTTATAACTGGGCGTAGCGAGAGCGATTAGTAAACAACTAGTCCTGTCCTAGCCTTATTATTCTATATCTACTGTTTTTGAAAAAAAGAGAGTATGAGCAACTGAGTAACAAACAATTCTCGTAGAAAAACTTCTGTTCAGACACCTCCATCAGTCATATGCTCCGCACTGAAAGCAGACATGGATAAAAAAATGCCCGAAAAATTTACTTTTTAGTTAAAAAAAATAAGAACATGTTAATAACGATGGTCAAAGTTTTGTACATTAAACATTATCTTCTTGGGACATTGTTTTAAAAAAGTGTTATTTAAATAATCATTACTGTTTTTTAATTCCTATATTTTTAATGGTTAATATTTAAATTATACACACTATGTGACATTATTTAATATTTTTGAGTTATTGCTAGCATAAAGTGCATTGATTATGATTTTTAGTTAGTGGTACAATTCGTATGAAGAACCAAATAGCTGTCAGTTTAGATTTTATAAGAAAATACGGTGGTTGCATGCTATATAAATTGAAAGAATATTTGGTGTAATTCTGTTTTTACTACTTGGCCCTGTTTGGCATCGTATTTCAAAAGTTTACCACAACTTTTCTAGGCGTAGCATAATAGTCTACGTGCTACGCCACCACACACAACACCAGTGTCTACGAAACATCTCAATATTGAATGCAAAGAGCAGCGTTAGATTAAAATAGACGCTATGTGATGTCAAAGATGAAAATTCAATTGGTCTTACTTCTTTGTTCACTTAACTTTTCCACGGGTATGACGGCTGCGTTTATCGCCTGGCGCAGTATGGAAGCTTATTTTACAAATAATATTTTTCAAAAACCAACTCGTCATTTTTGCAACCATTTTTTTTTTGATTAATAAAATCAGATAGGTGGTATTTTTTCAAAAGTTATCATTAAAAAGTTTGAACTTCGTACTTTTAGACGCTTGATCACAATGACCAAAAGTAAGCTCCAGTTTAATTCAATCTTAATTACTCGAAAAATACATGTCAGAAATAAACTTAACAACAAAAATTCACGTTTCAAAACCTTGTTAAAGCCAGTTTAACTTCGTCGTTTATATTCTAGATGTTGTAATAATCGACGTCACTCTGGCTTAATATCAATAAAGTGTTTCACCATCAGATAAAATGGCCGTGATTTTTTTAGAAAGTTACATTTTAAGTCGATAAGAATAATCGATTTTGGTGAAAATTATCACTATTTACGTAAACTTGAGAATAAGCGAGTATATTTGAGACAATTTTCATCAGTAATAAAAAATGTTTTTGTTTCTTTTTAAAAAAAATTAAAAATATATATTTTTGCATTATTTTACCGTTTGCTTTTCCTTCAAGTTTTTTCATTGAAAACAATAACATTTCGGAAATCACTGTGTCAGGTTTTAATTCATACAAAAAAGTCAAAGTTTGACATTCAAAACTGAAAAGCCTTGAAAAATCAGAGGAAACGACAAAATTCTCAAATACCACTCAATTTCGGTATTAAAGAATAAAGTGCCCGATACTCGACTGTTCTGATAATTCAAGACGTTTAAGTTACCTAAATATATATTTTATGACTTTGAAGAGGCTTTTGATACTGAAATTTGGTTAATTGTATTGTTGTTTAAAATTGGTTTGTGAAGGAACATATAGATGTTATAGATTATAGAAATGAAATACATTATGTTTTCAATACAATATTTTCACTAAGTTTGAAAATAAAAGCAAAACTTTGCTCATTATTCTGAAATACAAAATAGATTATTTCAAACTTTTATTTTAATTAATTTTTATTGTTATTATATAATTATTTTTTTTTAGGATTCTAATTAATGAATTATTTATGAAAAGAGTTAGGTGCTGCGGTTTTATATTGATCAAAATAAAGGAGGTCTCGTTATAAGCATGATAGAGGCAACGCCGTGGAATTCTCCTACAAAACCGACCTCCCGTAGATTTTCCTTTAAATTTGCGGCGTTTTCACGTGGCGTGGATGAGGGAAAGAATGCGACCGGCGATGTGCGACTAAACGTGTTAATGGTGTACCGATAATAAAACAGGATTCTGGTGTTTATACAGAATGGTATAAAACTTCATTGCTTTACTTCTGCGCTCCAGTATTGGATAAATACAGCTATTTTATTATGTGACTGTCGATTTAATAAAAAAAATACATATCTTCTTAAATTACAAATCACATTATCGAAAATTACTTTGAAATATAAAGGTATGAATACTTCATTGCGTAAATGCCGTGAAGGGTTTACAAATAAAAGAGGGCTTTAATAGTAATGAATATTGTTTTAAATCCGATGGATGCCCTAGTGATAATCTCTATTATTTGTACTGTAAATTTATTTGTTTTTTCTCTCCCCAAAAAGTAAATATTTATTCAACGTGCCGAGCTTTTGTCCTCTTCATACTCGGTCAACGGTAAAACCATCATATTAGATGTATCTGATTTAAAAACGTTTAATTCTTAAAACTTCAGTTCTTACACTATATTTCATACGGTAAGAATTTGGGTGTCTATTAAAGAAACACATCGCATGCTACAGAAATGGAATAGTAAAGAAATTCATTTTAATTGTACATTGATAACTCAGAACTTAATTCACAACACACCTTTACATTATATTCATAAATTCATTTATCTTCACTTATAGATGTGTAAAGAAACCGTGGTGTTATAAATAATACAAAAAAAGGCTAAAGAATTTATGCTGAATTTATTTTCCACATAATAAGAACTGTTTGAAATAAATTGATTGCAAAGAATATTTTACATTAAAAAAATGAACAATCTTTTGATACAGCAGGAACTGCAAATTTAATCATAAAAAAACACATCTATACTCATAAAACGAAAAACTACTTTAGATGGCTTTCATTTTTATAGTTTTTTATAGAAAAATTGTAATAATATATAATATCGACCGAAAGTTTTCGGTGTAATTTTGAAATCAGACATCGAAAAATCTATTAAGAAAAAACACAACATTTCTTTGTACTTTATTTATAAAGGTCTGGACCGGTTTTTCTCATGACGAGCATTGTCAATTGATAATAAATATAATTCAGCAGTGCTATTTATACAAAAACCGATTGTAATAAAAAGGTGTAAACAACAATTGACATTAAAATAAATTTACAAATCACAGTAGAACTGATTCTATAACTACACAAAATTGAAAAATTTAACACCTTTGATATATAATTTAAAAATCACCAAAGATATATAAGTTAATGTGGTGACTGATGGTAGTTTCAAAAATAATTATAATTTTGGAAACTTTTAACATAATTATCTAAAATGTTACATTACTAAAGTTAATAACTTAATGATAATTTCACTGTTTCCAAGTAGTATTTATATCTTCCAGGTAGTATTATATTTTACATAATATATACGGCAATAATGAATATATGTGTCAAATAATAGAATGAATACTGGGCTGAGAATAAATTATAACAAAGCAGAGTACTTTGCATATTACACTAGCACGCAATGCATTTAAACGAATTAAGCATTCTCATGGACCACACTATGATTACATTACCACCGGAAGCTTCTGGCGATTTTCCGATAATACGAGCGCTTTAATTTCGCTTAACCGGAAAAGGCTATTTCGATCGCTTAAATCGCTTCCACGAAAACGATCCACCACCTGGACGTTAACCATACTACCACTCTGCACTTTTACACATTTTACAAATTTTATTTTTACCCTGAACGCTTTTATGTTGCACCTCCAGCTGCATTTATGCTAAAAGTATTTTACTAACAATCTTGCAAGCCCAAGTATATAAAGCCAGACAGAAATACAGAATAATGTTAACAATTACATCTAGTTTTATAGTAGCTTACAGCAGTATTTTTCAGAATTGCAATGGTTGTAAAACTATTTGGTAAATAAAATATAGCCCTACTACTAATTAGTTTATAATTCACTAGCCGTTTACCGGCAAGCGTTACAATGCCGTTCAAAGAAAGAAATTGTTTGTGTTTTAATTGTTTTTATTGAAGTGCATGTTTTCTTTTTTTGTCTGTCTGAAGTTTGACGTTTGCTGTCGATTGTCTATGGTACGACACACGCGCTACCTACTGTAAATTGATTGTACTATAACTTTTGCGCAAGTGCAAGCATACATTGTCAAAATGAACACTATGGCAGACATACAAACATTGCTTTTTATATATAAGACTTACTGTAAGTTACTTTTACTATGCCTATATCCTTTCTGAAAGTAAAAGCAAAAAGTTTGTCAAAGTTTTGTGGTGGTGTGGCAACGCATTAAGTACGAACAAAAAAACATTAATTTTATTTATAAGAAAACTATTTTAATGCACATTCTTGTTAATCCATTAAGAAAAACGAAAATTGAAAGAACTAATCAAACTTTATGATTAAATGCAAGACAGCTTAATTATCTTTTTAAATATTTTCCTTTTTTCCTGTATTGCATTTGAAGCGTTTTGTGCACCTCTAAGCATTGAATGTTCTGTTAGATTTTGAAGTATATATTATTAAAAAAAACTATATTTTGCTATTAAAGCTATAACCCAAAAAACTCGTTTATAAAAGCGTAATACGAAGCGACGGGTCGCGTTAGCCATGCTAAGAGAATAAATAGTATGAAAAAAATACTTTTGCTTTAAATTTAATTTATAACAAGATGTAAGCATTGTTTTCTTAAATTTTAAATTCTTTCTAAATTCTCAATAAAAGTCCTTTCATGCATTTTTTCAGCTTAAAAATCAGGTTGACATTACAGGAATCTTCTAAAATTTCTTTTAAAAACTTTGATTATTATTTATGCTGTTTTTTTGCTCCTCTAAACTGGAATTTTTCTCCCGGGGAAAGTTATACTTAAAATTTTTACAACTACTTTGTCAACTTTACACTACATCAGAAATACTTTGTTTTAAAGCTATAATATCATACAATATTTGATGATTCTTAAATCGATTAATCTTAAATGAAATCTTACTAAATTTCTTTGTTATTCTTTCTACGCATGAAACTTTCTACGCATAAGAACATTAAATGTCATAAGGCGTTTGTTTTAAGATAATTAAGATAGTTATTTACATTCGTACATAAACAAGTTTAATTAACGTTTTGTTTTATGGCAATTCTAATGCCTTACAAAATAACTGTTACCTAGCTTACAACTTACTTTCTCTTAAAAGACGAAAAACATAACCAGCAATTTCACATTACAGACAATACGAACTGTCAATAATGTTTTTTAATAGGACCAGCTTGTTTTTTTTAAGCTAGATGGGTTCATATTTTGCTTACGTGAAACTATTCATACAGCCATTTTAGAATGCAATACAATGCCGATCTTCGTGAAAATATCTATGGAAGTTATAAACGCAAGAACTCGAGATATCGAATGCTGGAATTTGAACATACTAATCGGAATTCTGTAATAAAGGCTATGAATTTGCATATTTATGCATCTATTTAAAGTTAAAATAGTTAAATAATTTTCTCCGTATACTCGAAAAACATATTGACCATGCTACAAAAATGTTGTCAGCTTATATCCTTTTGACATATTTATATAAAAATCTTTATTTCAGTATTCAGGCATTCAAGTGCACGGATGAACTTGAACTGACGTTTAGTTACTATAGAGTTCAGTCAATCTTGCTGTACTAGCAATATTGATATAATTTAAGATTTCGACTGAAGGTGCTTGGTGGAATTTGAACGATTCAAATTTAATATTGAAATTCCACCAAGCACCTTCAGTCGAAATCTTAAATAATAAAAAAAAATCTGTTTATGAACATATTTCACTTCAAATTATATTATCTAGATCAGTTAGAAGATGATTATTACGATTCAAAAGAATAATTCACAAAATATATAGTATCAATTTAATCATAAGCTACAAATATACCATACTCACTCTGCTTTACAAATTGCATAATAATGAAATGTAATTGATTGAAAATTTGTTTCGGGTAATATTCCGGGTCTTCTGTGATAACAATTGCACATTATTGCACTAACAAGTAACTCAACTCAACTGTAACTGAACGCGTGTTTGCTTCTAAGGTTTACTGTCGATTATATGATGCTATAACTATGTTGCTGCAGAATTTCATTCAGAAATACTCAACTACATTGTCTCCGTGTATGAATTGATATTTTTTTAATTTCATTGATTGATTGCATTTTACAAACATCAGTGACACTTTTTTTACTAGATTCAACTTCGTTTTGAGCACCTTTTTTATTATTAATTAGCGTCTTTTTTGCACGCTTATGTATATGTGAACATCAATTTTTTTGATGGTTCAACTTATATTATCTTTATCAAATTTTTCTTTTCTTAAGCTTTAAAAAAATAGAAAGTTTACCATGTGACACCCAATCAAATCCGTTAAAAACATTACTTGAATACACTTATTCATAATTATTTGAAGCACACATTTAAAAATAAAGGAATATTTTTTTAAATCGTAAAAAGAATACTTAAAAAAAATTCATTAATTCATTAATATCTCTGATTCTTTAGTAGTCCTGTTAATTCTAAAGTGAAACAGGCAGCAATCAATAATCATGCATAAAGTCTATGTTTTTTGTTTTTTCCTTATTTATTTGAGCTCTCTTAAATATCACATTTCCAAAGAGTTTACCCGATCACATTATCACCAGCACTCTTCATACACTCAATTCTTAAAATACTCAATTAGGAGCCAGCACTATCTATGCTAGAAAAAATAAGACACAATAATAAGTAATGCAGGAAATTCTGTAGCTATATATAAATTTACTTATTTACTTACTATCTTCATAACGTCATACATACCTTAAGTTCTAAATGAGGTATTTATTTATCTAACATGGTTCTGTTTACCGTATTAGGTTAAGTTTTGCATCGCTGATTTCGTAACATCGTCCAATGAGCTACAATTGCACTACGCTAATTTTGGCAGTGTACATTTACGTACATTCATACGTAGATAATTGTTTGCTGTTGGTTCAAGCGTCTAACATTCAAGTAATAACTCTATGTGGTGCTGCAAAGTTTAACAAAAGCTTCAGTAAGCTATTTCTATCTGTTTTCATGGTATAATGGCATATAAAATATGTGATATATGCACGTAGAAGCATTTTTTCTGCGTTCAAGTTTTTTTGTGATTTGCAATAATCTCTTTAAGTTTTAATTTCTCTAATGTAATACTTTCATTAAAAAAGCATACTTCGTTTTGTTACAAGAGGATGTGGTTTTCAAAAAAAAAATGTTTTGATGGAGAATAGGCATATATGGTAAAAAGGATCACATTTTTTGGTGAACGAAAATATAACAAAAATAACATTGCGTCAACATAACTGAAGTTGGATATCAGAATATGACTTCCGTCAGTCTGTATGTAATGCAATATCTGTATGCAAAACGAGAATGCCGTAAAATAATTATCTGTTTTTGGTTGTGTGACAAGTGGGAGTCACACGGTACGTGAGCCAATATGATGGATCTAACAGCTTAAGAAAATAACTAGAAAACGGTTAGTACTGTATAGTGAAGAGGCAAAAGCTAATCTCAAGTCCTGAAAAAATATCCACAGTGATCAAAATCTTTTGAATATAAACAAAATAAATAAATGTTTTATTTAAAGCAAAATTTTAGATTATTCTAACATAAAAAAATATGACATATTACTTTTTTATATTACTTCAATAATTAAACCTATTCAACTGTCTTGAACCAAATTTATTTGTAAATTGTATTGTTATTAACATAATTTTATTGGTAAATAGTGCAATCCAAGGGTTCACCGAAATAATGATGAAATTTTTACTATTTTTTTTAATTTAGTTTATGTAATAACAAAAAAATCTATAATTCTAAAATTACTTAAATATATTATTGTACATATAGCAAGTAATTTTTACAGGAAACATTTTACAATAAATACCATATTATTAACAGCTTAAACTTAGTTATAATTTTCTCTCGACACTTTCAAGTGAATGTTGAGTTGCATATAATAAACTAATTACACAGAATTAGTGCTTGAAATTTTGCTGTTATAATTTATTACAATCGAAAATAGTATTTTTATAAATAATTTATCAGCTTTTTATAAGAAAAAAATCATGTTAGTGAGATTTTTCAGTCCTAATGTTACGTTTGTTACAATTGTAATACTATGGTTGCTAAAATTACATTAAACCGATTCAAGCAATGAAACGAAAAGTCATATACTATTTGGCTGAGTACCTAAAAACGTTTCATTTGCACGTGGCTTACATAAAACTAAACAGAATTTTCTTCTTACGAGTTAGGTATTGTGTAATGTTAAGTCAGTTGTTAGTATAAAAGAGTCAGAAAGGAAAGACACGTCCACAACATTGTCATACGTGATTATAATACGTAAAGCATCTCACATTGTAACCGAAACACTCAAAACGTATAAAGTTATTTTCTTCTTCTTCTTCCAACACCGCATTCTATAGAAAGTTTGCTTAAAGATTCTTCAGCCATTGAAAATATTTTTTCACAATTTTAGTGTTGTTATTGACAACCGATTTTTTTGATATAATATATGACTATCAACATAATAATAATAAGTACTTAATATAAGTAAACTTTAAAAATTACTACCCGCTCCTTTTTTTGTAGTGTATTTTTAAACCATAAATTTTTGGCAAATTTATATTTTTTGTATACATTAAATATATTTCATGTAACGTCATAAAAAAATGATGAGAAAAGCTTACATTTCAACAACAGTGTATGAATTAATAATGTTGTTCTTCCTTATAAAATTGTAATTATATATATTCAGTTAGATTTTTTTTTAAATTTTATGCTTAAAGTGTTTTCGTTAATTAATTAATACATGCTAGCATCATTTTTATTTCAAATGAAACTTATAATCAAATCAAATTTTTCATAAAAATTAGAATCCTGTATTCCAATTAATATCGGAGTACTTACATCACAGCTAATGAGCTTTTGGTAGAACTTCAACTTTACTAGTGCTATGTCACATCTGTATACTTTGTCAAAACATTATCCGTTGCTTACAAAGTTTTTTTAATTAACTATATTTTTTTACATTCCCACACGTTTAGTCACTTACGACACGGGTTTCACCATAAGAAATGTTTGCAAATTCAAGTACACAGATAAACTCGACCAAACTTGTGGAAATATAAAAAAAAATGAGCAGTTAAAATTATATTGAAATCTCATCAAGCAACTTCAGTAAAAATCGTTCACTATATTTACTAATTTATACTTTATTTTATTTATTTTTTTGCAATGCAGTTTTGTGGTTGCTGTTAATTTCACAAAAGAAGTTACACAATTTTTTAATTGACTTATTTCATGACTTTTTTTTATCTTGAAAGTCTGCAATTTATTAATTCTTTTCAATTATTTTCAACAATAAAAAAAACATATTTTAACAGGTAACTTAATATTTTATAATTAAAAATCATTTGAAGAGTTTGTTTGTTAAAAATGTATATTAAAGTATATTGAATACTAATATATTAAATGATTTTTGAAGTAATTATATACTTCTTATATAAATATAAAATATGTTTTTTTTACCATGTCCACTCCCAATGTGGAGTAAAAGAACTCCTAATAGAGTTTATCTTAACAGAAGTGTTTCTACGAGAACTGCTTGTTACTCAGATGCTCAACCTCTCTTTTTCCAAAGAGAGTAGGAATAAAAGGGTAGAGCTAGGACAGAACTAGTGGTTAGCTAGTCGCTTTCCATACGCTCCACCTCGTTCATAGAATAGGATGGGAGGGGGGGGGGGAATTCAAGACATCACATACATCCATGCATTCGAACAGAAATTCATAAAACGATTGAAAAATCAATTTATAAAACTGTCCGTACTGGGATTCGAGCCCATGACCTCCGTAACCGAAGACAACGACGTTGACCATTCAACCACACAAGTGGCTAATAATAATACGTTTCCAAATATGTTTACTTCAACACAACAGCAAATTCCATAAGAGTAATGTTTAATTTTTCTCGTAATACAATTTTTATAACTTTTATCATTTCTCTTGCTTCAATATATTATAATGAAAACTTAAATTTATGATAATCACGAATTTATTTCAAATTTACCTAGAACATCAGCCTCCAGATGTAATGTCACATTATTATATTATATTATAATGTAATTATCATTTACATTTATTTAGTATAAAATTTAAGACCATATAGCCGTCTCAACGTTTGTTCTATTGAATTCATAAATTGATACGTTTTTTTAACGTGATAAAGGTTGCTTCTCGATTTAATTGTGTCTTCCCTTAAACCGAATGAATGTGACGTGTTTGAAGACATTTTGAAACAAATACATTTTTAATGTTTCTCTGCTATCAATGGTATCATAGAAAAGAGAAAATTATCATAATGTATTGTTTCAGCGTTATTATCTATTACTTGAAACGTAAACCAATTTGATTGAAACAACTAGTAACAGACACCCTGTACAAACTAACCAATGAGCTTTCACTCAGTGTAAATTATTGCATTTTCTGTGCAAATGGCGCAGCTACCTAATGCATGTAGTCTTCTCTGACAGTACTAACTCGTACTCAGAGGCACTCCTCGTTTATTTACCAGATAAATATTACTTGACTTATACATAATATGATACGCCGCTTAGCTTCGCATTTAATATATTGTTATATATATTTGATTGTTTTGTTTTATGTATACGCGTACTACACTTCAATGAAACCCAATTTCAACCAGATATACCCAAAGCTCCACCATTTGTTTTTAAACTTTTTACACTCTCCAGTAACCTTATAACAAAAGATACATCTTATCAGTGTATAAGATGATATCACCCAATCACTTTATTAAAGATTCTTATATTATTCAATACATTTCGCCTCTAATGTTGTGTCATTTATTTTCGCTTACGGTCAGTATATATTGAATTAAAACCATGTTTGTAAAAGAGTATTTAACAGTCCATAGTTTGTAAAACAAATCCATACATCGATTAAAATATATATTAACAGATTAAAATCATTAATTATTTAACAAATTTCCAATTGTTTTCGTTACGCTTTAACATAAACAAAATTATTGTATAATGTTTCTAAATATTATAGAACATGATTTATATTTTCAATTTTATAAAATGTTTCACGAGTTTTCGAAAATTCAAATACAAAAGACATAATATGTATCAAAGATCACTTAGTATCCAATAAAACTCTCTGTAAACAGTAACACAGATCAATAGAATACATTTGAAAAGAAACAAATTTCCTTCCTATTGACTATTCGTCATGGTTATGTGTGAATCCAAAACCCAATAAAAACAGCTTTGAAATCCAATATGTTCGCTTAGAGAAAATAAAAACTGCGTAATGTACGCCTTCGCATAAGACACAAAAACTGGGGGACGAGTTTATGTCTTGTTGGATAATAGTTATATAAAAGATTCTTTCCTATTTGCTCTTTGTTTTATTGGCTTTGCTGTTTTGTCAAATTATTGCTGCATATTGTAGGTGTTTTTTTTTATTATTTTCATGGTCCGGTAGGGATGAATAAGAATGTTATTCCACGAGCTATGTAGCAGAATAATAAATCTATTACTCACCTTTTTCGACATTAACACAACTTATTTCAACGCACTTAAAATGAAATATTTTTCAAAAAATATTATATTGAGCTTTGCAAATTTTACTAATACAAATAATAAAAAACAAATCACTCTTATGTTTTCGGTATTTTTTTATTCTAATTGTTGATACACATAGGTGTTTTTGAAGTGCTTATAGTGCCGGCTTCGTGTTCGACTAGTCAATGTTATTGGCTTATATTAAAAAGGTTACGGGTTTTAATTCCCGTACGGACAGTATCTATAGATTTTTTCAATCGTTTTATGGATTTCTGTTCGAATAAATGGATGTATGTGATGTCTTGAATTCTCCTTTCCACCTTTCCTATCCTAAAAAATAAGGCATAGCGAGAGCGATTCAGTAACCACTAGTCATGTCTAAGCCCTATATTTATATCACTACTTTTTTTTTGATAAAAACTTATAGCAGCAACTGAGTAACAGACAGTTCCCGTAGAAGTTCCCGTATGTTGGCATAAATTCCATTAGGAATATATTTGCTCTACATTGGGAGTGGACATGGCTTAAAAAATATCTTGTACAGATAAACTTGAAAGATATATTGTTTGCAACTTCTTGTTGACTGTTATTCTTTATATTATATTATATTATATTATATTATATTATATTATATTATATTATATTATATTATATTATATTATATTATATTATATTATATTATATTATATTATATTATATTATATTATATTATATTATATTATATTATATTATATTATATTATATTATATTATATTATATTATACATATATGATATAATATGTCTGTCCGTAAATCCCACACTGCATTTTTAAAAAGAGTAAATCATATGAAACGTTTCTTCCTGTAGGATAAAGGAGTGAACAAAACGGGAACAAATAATGTGTCAGCGATTTGTTTTCTGACGAAATCCGATAGAGAGTAGAAATTTTTCCCTGCCAAAGCTCGAAAAGCATCCGACGAGCTTACTAAGCTTTGCTTCGGAATAATAGGGGCGACGAATGGATCACATACTTTTCGCATATCTTACAATAATGCCAATTGTGCAGAACGCAGTAATTCAGGATCGTGTATTTTATACGTTTTTATAAAAGTGGTAGATTTTTGTCTTTTTAAATGAGTATATTTATGTTTGTTATTCTATTTCCTGTGCTATGCTTGACACAGTATGCATCTTTGATAAACACCATCAGACAAAATAATTCGTTGTATACTCGGCTTAGATTCCGATCGCTCACTTATTAATCGGTCATATTTTGACTCGTAAAATAATGAGAAAAGACGATTTAACACTAGTTTAGAAATCCATAGTTTATAGAATAAATATAAACTGGATTCAAATAAAATTTTAAGCCACAAACAAATTCTCGTAAGATGATTTCGTGTTTACTTTACTTATTTTAAATATTTATTATTATCAGCTTACTTACTTGAACTAATCATTACTTTTAAGAACTAGTTTACGTATTACTCAAAAAAAAATTATGTCAGTATCAAAAAAAATTAACTGCATAGATTTGGTAAAGTCATAATGATCGGATAGGATAGTAAGTTATTAGCTGATCTTGTCATCCCATGCAAAAATGTGATTGATAATCTTTGAAAAAACACTTGTTTTCTAGTTAGAAAGTATTTTAGTTGAAAAATCTAAATACTCATCGAAAAATACAATTTTTGGTTATTCAGAGTGAAATACACACTATTATATTTAGAAAGCAGAGCAAGGTTCTGATGAAAGTATACACACGTATTTTTGCTTTTAATGCTGAATTTTCTATTTACTCGTTATGTTATTTTCGATTATCGAAAATCATTTAAATTCCACTTAATGAAACACAAAACAATAATATTTGTGATAACAATTAATATTTCTCTAAATATATAAACAGCAAAGAGCGTCCCATGAAATCAAACTTTTTTTTTTCATATTTCACTTTAGTATATTATGAATTTTTTCACCGATTATATTAGTTTTCCAATTTTTAATTACATTTCTCATTAATTCACAAAGTTTTATTACTCTCCGTGGAATGCTCTTCGAGTTCCACAATAATAATAATTTACTTCCTCATTTTCCCGCAGAACGAAAAACTAGTTTCCGCAACGCAATAACTTTGATCAAAATGGCCGACCGGTGGTTTATTGCAGTAAACTAAACAAGATACTCATAAACTCATTAAATTATTATTACGCCTATCTACATTAAATGAAAATGCAAAACCAGATGCCTTACTGCATATGTTATGACCTTTTTTATATTTTAAGTTTATCAATGTTTTTACAGAATACGATATAAATATAAACTATATTATCATTACGCCTTAAGCTCGTTAAAATGTTTGAAAAGCATATGGTGTTTAGCTATAATCATATCAATTCAATACTACTTCTTGTTTAATAATCATCTTTCTTTTACCCAAGTGATTTTTTTATAAATTTAACATGTTTTTAGTTTGTCCTATCAGTACAGTTATGTACTAAAGTTACACAATATTACATTAAATTCGCTCAGATTTCAATCTCACGATTTTGAAGTCTGATCAATAAAAAATCATCTTTTAGTTTATTTTTTTGAAATTTTCTTATACACCGTAGATATAAACATATTTTCTTTTTATATCGAACGTAATTTGTTGACTTTTTATTTTTAAAATAATCTAGATTTTCTTGATTGAAACCAACATTGAACATGAGCACCGTCCATTGATAATTTGTCTATAGATCTGTTTAAACGTTAATTGCGATTTAAGTACTGAGTAACTTCAATCAGATAGAAATACTACATCAAGTTTTAACGGCTACCCACACTCGTTAAGTATAAGTAAGTAAAGTATTTTACTCATAGTTTCAATAGATTTTTATAGTTTTCAATCAATATTTTTATTTTAATGAAATGTGTAAAGAAAATAAATAATTTAGAGTCACTACTTTCTGGCGTTATCAAATTTTACTTATAAATTCCACGTGTATTGAATATTATCAGGATGGGTTTTGCTTATACCAAGCATATAATTCATAAAAATATACAATAATCCAGCATTAAACTTAACAAAGTAAAAATACTGAGGGTGTAACAAACAGATGTGATAATTTTAAAATATATCTTTGATTTACTGCAAGTTAACTCTTTAAATAAATTGTTCTTTGATGCGATTGTACATTAGTATCATTATTTGTAATAAGTTTTAAAAAATATATTTTGTTGTAACTTATTCATATGTTACATTTGTATCTGTAAACGTACGTGTCACAGTTAGTTACACAATACGTGGAATAATCAAAGTTAATTTAAATTTTCTATTAAAATGAACTTCCACAAAGTTACCGCCGAAACCATCGAAAGTATTATCTATTACCTGTTCGTTCTACCTTTAATCGTTTAAGTTTGTTTAATATAACGAGAACTGTTTGTTACTCAGTCGCTCAACCTCATTTTTTTGAAAGTGAGTAGTAGGGAAAGAAGTATAAGGCTTGATCAGGAATAGTGGTTGGCTAATCGCTATTTCTACACCCAGTTATTAAAGGATCAGAAGGATGGGAGGAGAGAAAATGATGTTAATTCAAATCACAAACACCCATTCTTCGATCACAACTTTGAATTAAATATTTCTCAAGTTCACTGTCATCTGACCGGGAATCGAACCTAGACTTGCGTGATCGGTAGAGTAAGCTCTAACCAACTGGGCCACAGCACGCGACTTATATAAATAGCTTTGGTTTAATGTTTATTCTTACGAGTCAAAAATTCTTCTTCTTGGGCGAAATTGGTCTTGATTTTATTAAATAAATGCAAAAGTATTACAATATATTGTTTTATTATGTCAATAAAATGCCTTTCCAAAATAAGTATTGATAGTAAACACCTTAAAAATATTTTATGTTATATTATTTATTTTTATATGTACGGTTGTCACTATTTTCCCACTACGACAATGTTTTTGTTTAATGTTGTCTAAATTAAACTGAAAATCTTGTTAAAGTGATGAATTATTTATTCGTTTTGTAATGTTTTTTCAACATTATTAAAAATATTTTAACGAAAATTTATTTTGTTTCAGGTGAGTGACTAACGTCAGTTGTCATTATTTTCGTGCGTGCTTTCCATTTATAACTGAGATACATGGCAGTCAGGTAAGTATTTTTTCATACATCACATATTGTCACATATTATTTTTTTTATGAAAAAAATATATTCTTTTAACTCTCGCGGCTCGGAGACTAGAAAAATACTTAGCAGGCGATGGGGGTCTTTTTTGACCCCAGTGGTTTCCTCATTATTGGCCTTATTCTTATGAATTTCAAAAAAAAAAATAGTCTACGGGCTTTAAAATATCTCTCTGCATCTTTCCTCATAATTTTTTTTATAAAAATCTGTGGTTTTTTTAATAAATAATCATATTTTAAGTTGCGCGTAAAAAAGACGTCATGTCAGCACACATATGAATTGACTACTGAAGAGTGTCTCAGCGTTCCAAATTATCATACGAACAATCGTTATCGCGGGCGCTAATCAGCTGATAAGCGTTATCGCGTATTTATATAAACTACAAAAGGTCCAAAAAACTATGATATAAGAATACCTTAATTATAAACATTGTATCACCCATATTAAAATAGATATTTATGAAAATGTTGGTATTGGGGTCGCATTTCTTGAGCTTAGAAACGGAAAAGTTAAATACAGTATGTTAGACAAAACAACAAGAATTTTTCGCATTTTATATGATAATGATCCCTTCAGCAAACTAGTATTTTTTTTAATTGAAAAAATTGCATGCAACATGCAAATACAACATATTTGAGTTCATATTTTCTTAGCGTTACTTCAAATAACAATCAAAGATTGAAATTTGGCAAATTAACTTATAAGTGTATAAAATACTACATTTAAATACTACTTGTGTCTGCGAAATCCTAAAATATATTAAATAATCAATTTATATATCACATGTAAGTCTTTTTAACATGAACCTAAGTTCTAATTTTAATTCCTTCCAGAATTTAAAAAAAAAACAATATTGTTTGCTCCAATAGGATAAATCCAGAAAAAATGCAGAATACCATTTTCATCGAACGAATTTATGTTGTAATCGTATCTGACATCTAACTTACAAGTTAAACTTATTCTTCACACGCATTATACACAGCCGATAGGAAATATAAATTTTATATAATCCTGAGGCGTTTTCTGTAGAGTTTATCGTTTCAAACTTTTGTATGCTTTGCAAAGCCGTTGTGTTCAATATTTCTGAGCTTTTGAAGTTCCCAGAAAGTTTTGACAATTTACTTTTCCATTGCTGTACTAACGCTGTGAAACGAATAAAAAATAATCGTTTGTTTTAAAGTGTATTTTCAGAGGTAAAAATTGTAGCATTAATTTATTTAGACTTTTTCAATGAATAGGGAATGAATTTTTACAATAAAGTATTCAAAGAGTCATTTTTTTTTAAAGTATTTTGTTTCATAAGTATATCTTTGTAATTTAGCAAACAACTATTTCGGTTTTACGTCATCGCGCGAACTGTGTTTAAATTTATTTTTTTTAACTATTTGAACTGGATAATATGAAAAAGACAATACATATCTAATTTCACCTATTCTTAAATCTCTTTTTAAAAACTTTTCTTAAAAATATTTAAAAAAAAAAAGTATTCGGAGTAATAATTTCGCTTTGTTTCGTCTAAGTAAACAGAGCAAAGGCGGTGTTTATATATTATGACCAGTTGTTTTTCCTTTGCAACGTGGTGGACCGGCGTTTGGCACCTTTTTTCTCGATCTTTTTTATGTTTCAAATCAGTATTCGCAATATTTTATTTTCCTTATGCCGAAAGACGTTTGAAAATATTTTTTTAAATCATGATCTCACAAAAAAGTAATAACAGACACGATCGATTTCTGTTTGAAAGCGTTTGTATGTGTTGTATCTATCCCTCACATTCTTTCAATCCTAACATTAACAGGGTAAACTGAAAGAGATCAGTTAACAATTAGTCGTGTACCAGTCTTATATTTATATCCATACTCCCTTTAAAAAAGAAAGATTAAGCAACTGACCAACAATTTGTTCTTCTTAAAAAAAACTCTGTTGAGATATCTCCATTTGAAGGTCATATCTTCCACGTTGAGATCGGACCTGAATTTCAAAAAAGAGCTTGATAAAAATTTAGTTCCTGCACCTTTTTTTCTAAAAATAAGCACTGATTTTGACTTATTTTGTACATTGTAAAATCATCAAAGCAAATTCGTTGAAATTTTAATGAATTTGCATATTACGTGAGCTGCTTTAGTCACCAGAGTAACTAAAAAATAAAATGTATTTATACGATCAATCGTTTTGAATACTTATGTTCGACAATTGAATAAATGAATATATTTTTTGTATCATTTTCAAATATTGTCATTAAAGAAAAAACGTTTAATTACACTCCACCATGTACTAATATGTAAAATAGCTAATTAGCACTGTATTTAACAGATGTCATTTATTAACAAAGAATTATGACAATCAATATAATTTTCGATACAAATCAAAAATCGATACCGATACTTTTTAACAACTTTTATTCTACCTATTTATCTGATATTGAAAAAATGTGTACGTATATAATAGTTATACTATATTTGGATCTATTTTTACTATAATTATTTAAAATATAATGATTTTTCATGACTTCCTCTGCGTTTATTTATAATTTCTAATTCTATTTTTCATTTTACTTTTTTTTTAAATATAAAAACACATATATAAATTTACACAGTATTTACTTTACGCAGTATTTGTATTTTTTTTCTTTCGTGATATCCTGAGGGATTTTTGTAAATTCAGCTGTATACGTCGCATCAGGAATACTTGCTTAGTGTATTGACAAAACTGTGTCATTCCACAAAGTGCCCCCATAGCTCTTCGTCACGATTGATTGCCCGTTTTACGATCGATATGGCTCTATGGACCCCGTAAAATTACTTTCCCCAAACGCCGCCTTCAAACTCCTATCTCCCTGTTACATTCGTGCGCATTGAGTTTATTATTTTAAAAGGCTTCCCTTTCGTTATTGTTACTTCAAAAGCTTAGTTGTTCAGTTTATTTATAAAAAAAAATACTTATTTTTTGAATCCACCATATCAGAGTTTGAAGAGTCACTAATAATATTGTTTTATAGAATATATAGCTTATGAGTATAAAAATATATCTATCGTTTAAATGAGTGTATTAAATGAAAAGAATTATTCATTGTTTTGTAATATGAGGCATGAATCAAGACTTATTTAGTAGTTAATGAAAAATAAATATTTAATTACTCGTTCTTGAGAAAAAATGATTGTTTATTCTCAACCCTTATTTTTAAAAGAGTGGCTCAGTGAGTGTATATAGAAAGATATTTTTTATGAAATCAATTAGTATTATTTGCGCTAAAATACTCACAGTAAAATTAAACAATTTTTTGTTTACTATTTTAGGTTACCATGCAAATTCTTTTAAGTAAACAATACACACTTTTAAGCATGGTAGTAAATAAAAGAATTTATTCATATATGCTCTAGTACAAAATGGTAGCGGTTTAAAAAAACGAATCTCATGAATGAAAGTGTTTTTGTTTGATAAAAAAGACTGATGATGTAAAAACGAAACATTCTGTTTTAAATAAATGTTCTTTGTATTATAACAAAGGATTATATTATTCACTCGAGGTAAAAAGCTTTTATTCACGCATCGCCGTAAAAAGGGATCATACAAGTTTCCTTGAAGGGTTAATGTCAAATTTAGGCATACTTAGCCTGTTTTTGGCTATGTAAGATGGGGATACGTGGAAAAGAGAAGCTTTGTTATGCTGACCTTTGTAAATTTATTCAGTTTATGTATGCATATTGAAAAATCAACGAATGAAAAAAATATTAAAATAAAAGGTATGTCGATACAATTCTACATAGCTTACGATTTATCTTTAATCTTTTTACATAAAAACACTAAATTGATACTTTAAATGCATTCAATTCCATATTTTTTCACAAATATATCTTTTTTCATCAAAATAAAAAAGAATTAGTACAGGAAATAATATGAAATTAACTAAATTTCGATTCAAAGTAAACAATAAAATTTCAAGTTATTATAATTTTAATGTAAAAAGATATCATAATATATTTTGGTAAACCGTGTGAGGCTTAACATATCCCATACATGTTGTATTATACCCACGGCTTATTTTAAAACATTTGACCTTTATAAAAGAGGCTGCTTCCATCGATTTGTGAATATGCAAAAAAGCAGTGGGGCACTACAAGACTTAGCTTTGAAACATGCTTAAAAAGTTTTTATATAAATATAAGAAAACGATTAAGCAACTTTTTTAGGTTTCCGTAAACCATTTCGGTTGAGACTTAAATAGATGCTCTGTTTACAAAAATTAAACACATTTTTTTAAATATTTTCGCAGTTTTATTAAATAATTATTCTTTAAAATGAAAAAGAGATGAACAGTAAAAACTGGGTCCGCTGTTGTTACAGATGAAGCTTCAAGAATTCAACTCAGTAATCATCGGTCAGTGAATTAGTCATCATTGGGTTGTACTAAGCTTGCTAAAATCTAAAATTTTGTTGATAGTCAACAACAATATGTGCGCTACCATGAGTAAATATTACATATTACTTTTATTCATCTTGATTATAGTCAGGTAAAAGGAATCAAGTATCAACCCACACAGAACAAATTTTACAGAAGAACGAATAATTTATTTAAAATTTTTAGGCCAAAGTCAAACTATTAATTAAACACAACGTTGAAGCGCATAAATATTCATTAACTAGTGTTTTATTAAGTCAATGTTATATACATTTGAAAAGTTGCTTAAGAAACCCCTTTATGTAGGTTCTTTTTCTTGGTTCAAATTTATCACGGACCCTTATTTTTTCAAACTCAAAAGCTAAATTTATACAATAATTCAGCATTTTCATGATACATCCTTTCCATATAACGTGTATTAAGTTTTACACATTATAAATATCAAAAAAAAAAATTAAAAAAAGAAGGCTACTTCCTTCTTCTTTTTACTTGAATACAGTTGATGTTTAGACGTTCAATAGCTTTGTATAAAACTGATATACTTTATGTCTGTTTTCAATCAACAATCTGATTTGGAAAAAAACTTTATTACATGTTGGACTTCTCTTCGTTCACGTTAAGTCCGTAACATCGAGGTTTGGCTGAAAAAATTACAAGCTGATATATCACACAGTGCCAACAACACATTTATCGATATTTCATTTAACGATTATTAACGATCTTTGCCTGTAACAGTGCGCCACTGTATTGCAAGTTGTGTATTGGATAAACTTTATGGGCTAATGAAAAGCTTTTTATATTTATATCCAAAAGGGCCTTAGCAAAAATTTTCAGTTCCGCAGAATACATTTTTTTTATATCCCCATTAGCCGTTAAAATTAAAAGAGTGTGCAGTATTTATTTTTATTTTATAGCAGCGAAAAGATGCTTTAAATTTTGACGGAGGCTTTTTATTTGTGTCTTAATTACCCACACCGTTGTTAATATTTTGTTCAGGTTATTTTTTTTATAACTGATAAACATGCATTAAAAAACGTTATCCTCATTTAAAACATAAGTATTATTTTCCCACAAATGTAGATTTTTAACGATTAAAGGAATACGAAAAGCTTTGTTGTTAGTGCACCGTTTCTTCTACTACCCATTTTTAGGATCAGGGAGCAATTGACTGGTTAGGAATTAACATATTTAACACAAATAAATAAAAGGTATCATTCAGTTATTTGTACTCACCTTTGTTTATTGATATTTCATAATTCCGTTTTCATGTTGCACTTGTAAAACGTGTATAAACTCTTTTCGTATGTGATATGCCTCGCTTTTTCATTTCAATGATTTTATAATATAACATAAGGTTTTGTTATTGTATTGAAAAAACGATGTTGTTGTAAACCTTTTTCGTTAACTATTCATTCATCCGGTTAAACGTCGCTTAAGCAACAGTGCTGCGATTAGATCAATACCGCCATTTGCGTTTTCCTATTTCCTTCCCGCTATTGAAAATAGTTTCGACATTGAATCTAGATACTATCTGGTGTTGACACATCTTTAACAATAGTCTGTATTTATCTGTAGGTATTTTTACTATCGAATGTGTCTTTGGTGGTACTTAAAAGAAAGATTTTTCTCACGTCAATATATGTTTTATTATTGTATATTTTTGAATAAATTTTCTTTTTGTTGAAAGAATCTAATTCAAAAACATTTTAACAGAAGATACGGGGTATTTTCAACGTGGATAAGTTAAATTCATCCAATCTACGGTAGGTTTTCACTTTAAGAATATAATGAATATTGTTTAAATTTGGAATAAGTGCCGTAATGAATCAGTCTTTTTTCTTTCGACTGCTTCTTTTTTAATAGTACATGTTGAAAATATAAGCTCTATCCAATTTCTCTTTCGTTCAAAAATGTAATGCAAAAATTCGTTTGGTTTATTGATTCAACTTTAAATAAGCGTATATACGACGTATATCGACTCGTAATCGGCAGAACAACGTAAACGACAATTCATAAAGTTTACAGGAATGGTCACGTTTTAATCGTGACAAAAAGTTTTATTGACTTCCTCTCGTAATAATTTCGCAAAAACAATTTCTAAAATGTGGTAAGTATTGTAAGGCCAATTAAAGTTTCTTGTTACGAACTAATTATGAGAGTATATAAGTTTCTTGTTACGAACCAAAATATGAATTGTCACATACGATTTTCTGCTGAATATCGGTCGGTATATTTTAAAGAGTGGTTGGTGTCGGGACATCCAAATCGTAAAAAAAACTAACATGGTCGATTCCTTTATAATTGTCAGTCACATTTATCTATGCAATTTTTAAAATAATTTGTTACAATATTCATATGAGCTTTTATTTTATGCATCAAATTATGTAATAATAACCTTTAAATTGTTACTTGCTTTATTCTGATGAATTTTGTAATGCCTCAGCATTTTGTAGTTTTGCTACATAAAATGTTCATTAATGTTACTTTTTAATACCTAATTTTGACACGCATGAAAATCAATGCTTATGAAAAAGTAAAATCTAAATAGAAATAGTTGCATAAATAAAAGCATTCTTGTTTAAAAAAATAAATATTAAAGTTTTGTGCTTTTTTCGTTAAATATGCTACATTCGAAAAGCAGTTTTTTTTTCATTTGTTTATACGGTTATAAATATTAGAATTTTAGTTTGTTTTTATTTTTATTTTAACATTTTTTAAAGATTGAAAAAAAAAAAAACTTTTTTCGCTATTTTAATTCGTAATTCACTTCGAAAACCGACTAAGAATTACGAAATATTCAAAACCAAGTTTTTGTATGATATCTTATCCATACTATTCTTATTAAATAATTTTAAGACATTCGACTACAAATAGTTAAATATTTATATGTTATCTTTTTCTTTCTTACTTTTAGTTCTGTTTGAAAAACATTAACGTTGAACAAGCTCAGCTTTAACGTTTCTATAAGAGCTTCATCATACATTATTTTCCCGAGGATCAATCGTCTCGGTTTGAGTCTAAACTATGGTTTTATCTCATTTCCGCACCCGGCCCTCACAAAGGTTTGCGGATTATCCAGGAAGCTCCGGGAAACCCCGCCGCAATGCTTTTTGCAGTTTTATTACCTGCTTCGTTGAATTTTTCACATTATTCACATGGAAATTATCCTCCCGCATTTTTCATTAGAAAGTCTATGAAGGCAGTTTTTGTTTTTGTTTTTTTAAGTTAGCATATTCTACATAAATATGTGAAGAATTATAGAGCAACATGAGCATCGGCTGCCTTTCATTAGCGTAGCTGAGAAAAAAGACTCTTTCCTTATTTCACGGCAAATTACTTACTCTTTATTACATTATTTTTAAGAATTCAGATATAAACCAAGATATAAGATCTTTGGAAACACATGTAGTGGTATTTTTATTAATGGTATTAAACACCCAATTTGTTTTTCACTCAACACAATTTTTCGCATTATTTCACCATCTGATCAAGCATCTTTTTTTTTCGAATTTTGACTAATTGATATATCGTGAGTGTCTCAAAGATATTTGCGTGCGAGTCGTTTTGTAGTTTTTTAAGTGTGAAATTTTGTTTTAAAACACTTTATTTCACCAATCAAACAGATGTCATAATTGAGCGTAAAATATAACGTTATTTTGAAAATAAATTATTCAAGATTATCTTATATGCTAAGTGCGTATCAGGTTGGCCGCTCTTCTTTCGTTGTTTAACAAATAAACGTTTCACCATATATTATTTCACGTAAAACATTAAAATATTGAAAATCGTTAATCTGACCCTTTTAATATCAAAAATAGAACGGTTTATCTTTTTTATCTTCTGACAAACCTTTTTTGCGTATCATTTGAAGACATAAACCGAAACCAAAATATGTCTTTATCAATAATACGACTTTTATTAGATTTTTTACGGAAAACATCTTTTTATTGTAAAATAAGCATTGAATACAAAATGCGCATTTTTTCGTTTTTTTTTTCAATTCCATACGCTTTAGTTTAAATAATAGAGCATTTTCAGGTTGTTATAAATACTATAAGTCTTTTTACACGGGTAAAGATATAGTCTAAGTGTAAGAAAGTTGATTAAAAATCATTAAAATAACTATTGTAAAAAACACAATTGGCATATTAATTTTATTTTTCACCTCAGCCGCTTAGGAATAAAAAATCTATCTTTATATCATTTCTTATGACTAAATTATCATTTTTTTGTATTATTAACATTCATGGTAAAAACATCGGTTATTGACTAATCATAATCTTGAATATATAAAAAAGTTTCACCATTATAATCGGACTTACAAAGTATGCTACCTAGTCAAATTACACGAGAATAATAGGCGTGTACGTTTCAAAGATTCGAATCTGAACTAAAAACATATAAATAACCATAATAATTTTCTGTCACTTTTCCTCTAGACTGCCGTTGGGTTTATCGCTGTATTAATTTAAAATCCGCCCGACTGAGCGCCGATCCCCCCATTCTAATCGCAAAACCGTAAGGCGTGAGCGCGTGGAATGGGACATAACGTGATTCAATAACTAACTACAACAGGCATTATGTAGAAGGTGTTTCGCATTTTCCGACACTTATTTTTATTTTTCGGCGGTTATAAGATACGGTGTTTAAATTTATTGCTCGGTGATTTATTGGGATTGACACTAAGTGATAAACATTTACGTCTAACGCTAGAAATATTTTATTATTACAGCAACCTTTCACGAAAAAATATAATATTGACAAAGAATTTTTCATAAACAATGAAAATAAAATAAAAACAGTATTTTAATTCACAATAAATAAAATTACAGATTAGGCTTAATTTCGATCTTTCTCTGTTTTTTGAACGAGATTAAAAAAAATAAAACCCTAGTTTGAAAATATGTAACAGTTTCTGCACATAGATAATATTATTACAGATTTCAGTCTTAATGTTATATTAATGATGCATTGGAATGATTAACTTTATTTTAATATTCTAATGTTAATAAATTAGATCTGTAGCTATTTTTTATTCCGTCATAACATAAACATAAAAAAAACAAATTTACATCTAAAAACATTTTCTATAAAGGTCATTGGCTACCATAATATAACACCCTGTTATTTATGTAAAGGGGTGTAAAAAAAAGGTTCGATACAATATGTCACAAGTCGCAAATGTTGCGCGCGCAATCTGTTCTTATCACGCAGTACGCACGCCTCTGTGCGCACTCAACCGTTTCCTTTATATTACCAAGTCTTTCTTAACTCCTTACAACCCTCAAACAAAAAACATATACAAAAATAATAAATTGTTTTAGTTTCCATCAACAGTATGTATGTTTTACCATACACAAAACCGTTTTCAAATAGTTGTGCAAACTAGAAATAATTCTACATTTAAAGTTTTTAATGACAATTGTATAACCATATGTTTAATAATTACACATAATTTATATTTGAACTTTAAACATAAAATTTGAGTCAATCTTATGGGGCAATATCTTCTTAATAACCATCAATACTGTACTCGCAGTTGCTTTATATTCTAATAAACTAAGTAACAAAGCAGTGTAAAGCTCTTCTAAATGATATGCAGGATTTTGGCAAAAGCAATTACTTAAGACACTACAAGCTTCTTTGCACTAAAGCTCACTGAAAAGCGCTTGGTAAGTATTTCCCTTTGATTATTCATCTTTGCAATTTCTCAGAGTATATGGATGTGGTCGACATCCGGTTGAACAGTGTCGTCTCAACTACCAGGTTTATTTTTTACCACCACGTGGAATAAATAAGACGTTTACTAATTTTAACTGTTTTTCCATATCTTCAAAGTTATCAGTGAATCACAGGGTTGCGTTCAATCAAATTATACAAATAGCCAAGCTCTGTAAACTAACAAATAGCAATTTGATTTTAAGTTATTTTACTTTTCAAACTTGGCAAAGCTTTGAATTAAAATGTGTTATTATTCCTCAATTATTTATTGTTTCAAAGTTGTATTGTTACCAGCGTGCTAATGTGTTAAAAGGATTTATTATTAAAACCACCCAATGTGAATCCAGTCCACTTGTTATTTATTGTTCACACTATCTGTTGTGGTATGAGAAGGACACATTTTTCATCGTATCAAGAAACTCGATAATTATTATTACATTCTGGCGTGATTTATTCTTCTGTTTATCGCCCGTTCCGTTGTATTTATTTACTCTTTGGTTAAGAAAGTATCCTGAAATATTTATTGAACGAAAAAATTGTGTTAAGTTACGAAATAAATTTTATATTTTTTATTATAATAAAATATATTAATATCTTTTATTTTCGTTTAAAGAATAAAATACCAACCGAATGTAAATTAACTGAGCAATTTACAAAGTTGGTATACAAAGTGTACCATCATAATAATATATAGTTTTTCACCACAACAACTCCAACCAATCATATTATAGTAATGAAAATTCAGTAGTCAGTTCTGTTGATTATGCTATGTTGAAATTTTCTTCAATAATATTACATAACCGTTGTATAACAAAGTATTAGTGTTTTCGATGCATTCGGCGGTAAATTTGTCGATGTTCATTCGTCATATAAATTAAATTAAACACATTTTTCACACAGTTCAGTCTGGTGACGTTTCTCAGATAAGTAAAACACGTGTCACGAGATTTTAGATAACAAAATTGACAATTTATTTTTATAATATATTGTTTTTTTTTTGGTTGCTTTAGCGGCATTCTACTATCATAAATACATACCAATAAATTTATTTACGTTACATCCAAAAAGATGTTTAATACTTTTAGTACTCTTTTTTATTATTTGAAGGTTATGTGGGAGCAAAAGGAAAAAATCTTTTTCAATGGAAATCATTTATTTTCTTTTCAATAAAATAGATAGATATTTAATTTAATATAAAATTTTGGTAAAACAGATCGAAGTTCGGTTTGTTTGGAGGATTATAGATATCTTTTCCCGAACTCATTTTCGAATTGAACTTATCTAGCAGGAGGTTTATCAGTGGTCATGCTTCCAAAGTGGCGAAATTTGCATAAATATAGCCGCACGTGATCATTGGTAAAAGATTAAGCCCCGTGGAGTCTTTGAAAAATCAGAGGACGAGTTTCAGTTTTTTTTAACATTTTTAATTGGAGTGGCTTTCAACCATTTCAAATATAATAATAATATCATCGAGTTTTTTTCGTATGATCTTTTAACTTAAAAATATAAATATTTTTGTTTGATTTACAACTAATCGATCATTTTATTTTTAAATCAACTTGGTAGAACGTAAATGTAATAAACTCTTTGTTAACTTATAAACCGTATTTAAAGTTTGTAAGTTCAACAATTTTTTTTATTATTATTATTTTATATCAGCTTTCATTTATTATTTTTTTATCTTATATATCCGTAAATAATTTTTTTATACTTATGTATCCGTACATTTATTTTAATGTTTGACACTTTTGTGTTACGAAAGTTATAACAAATATTATGTTAGAAAAATGTATAACACGACCAACTAAAAATAAGCTTTTTTTATCTCTCCATTTTTTTAAATATAAGAAATCTGGTCATTTATAAAAAGATAGTATTTTATTATAATTTCCATCGACTTTTTCTTTCTAAGTTTTCTTATTGTGGAATTGAATACTTTATGAGTTTTGACATCTTGGAAACTTAAATATTTACATTGCTTCGAGTAACAATGAAAATAATGACTCCATAATTTATTATTTAAATTATTTCTTTAGTAGAACGCTTGTGAAGATAAGTTATTTTGACATCTTTTATCCGCTTTAAAGTATCATTTAAATTTCACAATTTGAATAAATAGGTTTAAAAACTCGGTAAAGATTCAAACTGAATCATACAAAAATTTTGAAATAACAATTCCTTTCAAGTTGTAGTCTTTCAACTTTTCGCAACTGTTCGAAAAGTTTCAAAATTTTGAATTCGTTATTCTCTATACGTACAAGATATAAATTTATTCTTCCAATAATTCTAAACTGCTGGTTCAGCGTTTTGAATATAATCCAGTACCAAAATAAAATATGAAATATCATACAACCGGGAATATTTAATCAATAAGAGATACGTTCAGAATATTACACTGAATCTTACACGTAGGGTAAGTTTTATAAGCTGCTAAAAAAGTAGAGGAATTATGTTTTTTTCTTCTTTATTTGTTATGCTGTTTGCATAGAACTGAGTCATTATTTTATTAAAAAATAAATGGTTTCAGTTGATAACTTTTTTTGATTGAAAATAAGTCTTTTTAACTGTAGATTAATGAACGCGTTTGACATTCTGAGTCAGAATTGATTGCCTTACTGTTATTTATATCTTTCATCACGTATTATTTTTAAAACGGCAAATGTAGAGTAACAAGCAGTCCCCGTAAAAAAACTGATGAGATCATCTCCATTAAGAGTCAGTATGATACACGCGAAGAGCAGGCTTGTTTTAGTTATATATTATGAAAATGAATAAACTATATTATGTGGAATTCATTTTTTATCAACGCGAATGGTTTAAAAATATTTTTGTATCTTTAAATATTGTTAACGAAAACAGATGAAGAAATTTAAAAATTACATTAAACACCTACACCTTAATAAAAATCGCTTTACATTCTGACTACGCTCGCCTCAATCCCATCGTCTTACGGCTGAAATCCCTTAGGAAATATTTTCAAGAAAACCCAGAGACATATTTCATTAAAATTTGACTTTTATCCTTATTAATGTTCGCTGCCTCCTGGGACACAATTCCATATTTCATCAGAGTTTAATGTGATTATATAGACCTTATGATACCGTTTCGATTCGAACAATATTCTTTTTTTATCTTTAAGGAAAACGTACCTATACACACTTATAATCCTGGGTATTAGATATTTAATTTTTTCTCTAAAAATCTAACATCGTTTATATTTATTTACATTCTAAAAATGAAATACGTTAACTAATATTCAAATATAAAAGAACTGATCATTTGCGTAGCATGGCATTATAAAATAAACAAATAATTACATTAATTAATTTATAATATATTATAATAGTTAATCACCCTAAAAATTCGACGTTATTTTTTTATGAATGGCTTATTGCCAAAAACTTCCGTGGCTTAAGTTTAATATCGACTAGAAGATTTTTTTTTACATGCTTACCTGCCATCAAGAGTGTAAAATATTTAAGACTTATTCTCTGATATATATACTACCTTGATTATTTTAATTATCAAATTGTATTTTTTTTTATACTTTAAATGCTCTTTAAACTTATCTTTTATAATAATGTTTTTATAGTTTTCCGTGCATTCAGCGGTAATTTTGTGGAAGTTGATTTTATCAAATCTAATTTGATTACTTTGTTATACCACATTTTATCTTTTAGAGTGTTCACTGTCAATACTAAGTGGAAAAGCATTATATTAATAAAGCACAATATTCCTTTGTAGTTTTTTTCCCCACTTTATTTCAAAAAGTGAGGACCGGTTTCGCTCATGGCGAGCATTGTCAACTGATTTTTTATACTTATAATCAGTTGACGATGCTCGCCATGAGCATGAACAGGTCCTGGCTTTTTTAAATAAAGTGGAAATCAACTACAAAGAAATGTTGCGCTTTTATTGACACATGTTATCTAAAAAAATGTAACATGTTTTACTACTTTGGGATTATTTATTTTTATTCGTGTTTTTTTGTATAATATCATTTTTTTTTACTGTATTTTTACAAGCCTTTATTTTGTTTTCATTTATTTTAGAAAGCAATTGCGAATTCCATGCATATCACTATATTGAAACTCATGTAAGACCCATTAAAATTACTGCTGTTGATCACTCTCTAGTTTTCACAACCACTGACAACCTTTATTAAAACTATATTCACATTTATGCAAGCCTCACATTATAAGTGAATATATTCTGCATGATAGTATTCGTGTGTTAATTAGTCTGACGCCATATCCGCCTTAGAGCGACATGGCGGTAATTATAATAATCAATCATCGGAAGGTTGTCGCTCTGACAAGATTTTACCTCCAGATTTATGAACGATCTTGTGATTCGATTTCTAGACACTTTGCCTGAAAGGAAAATTCTATTTAAAATGACACTCTAAGAACAACTTTATTCAATTATTTATTGGAATATTAATTGGTTAATGTTAACGACATTTCGATGAATAAATATTGTGCTTAATCAATAGTTAAAGAAATTCTCCAATAAAAAGATAAATAGTATAATATTGAAAGTTAAAAGTTACAATTAATTTTTACTTTTTGTGTTATGAATGTTCTCAGGTCCTATTGCGTAGCGGTTAGAGTACCCAATACGAACAGCATTTTTACGGTCAATTTATCGATTTCTGTTCGAACGTATCAGCATTTGTGATGTCTAGAAAAATGCCTTCCTACCTTTTCCGATCATTGAATAACTGGGCTTAACGAGAGAAATTATCTTATCACTAGTCCTGTCTTAGCCTTATAACTATATCCCTACTCACTCTCCTTGGAGAAGAGAGGTTGAGCGACTGAGTAACAAACAGTTATTGTAGAAAAAGTTCTGTTGAGATGCCTCTATTGGGAGGCCATATGCTCCACAGTGGGAGCGGACATGTTACGTATACAAATTTTCACATGCCCCTTTTTTTAGTCAATCGTTGTCCCTCGGCACTTATATAAGTTGTGATACGCCTTGTGAAGAAAATTCAAGGTCTTCTTATGCTATATCTTCCGTCAAAAATATAAAATGTATTTTTTCTCTAAGCTTCCACTTCGTGATTGTTAAATATTATTATTTTCTAGCTTGATAAAAAGAGTGTTACACTCATGCTTGTGATGACGTCGCTAAATGACATTCTCACAGGCAAGACCGAAAATTTTTCTCATTATATTCCGCCATCGAGTTGTGAAATTCTTTGGATCTAAGCCTCGATGCCTCTGACTCAAACTTTAAACTGGTACTATGAGGGCTTTATGTAGGTGAACTTTTGTGATTCGTACTATATCCATGAGTTATATGAGTTATCAAACTATTAAAGTCAGGTGGATTTAATGGATTATTTGCATTTATAAACCATGTTTAAAAAAAAACAAATTTTAATCTGATCGCTATTTTGATAAAAGACTCTAGCGTGCTGTTAAAAGCACGAGCGAGCGCTTTTTATATATTCGAACATTACATTGTCTTTATATAAAGGTATGGATTTCTATAATACTTAAAATTCCCTGCCACCCATAAAATTAAGTTAGTGTATAATAAAGGCGATTAATTGAACAGTCGTTTCTTTTCCCTTTTATATTCTTACTATCTTTTAAAAAACAAGTGAGCCTAGTTCAATATATATAATCATTCAAAAATAATTTGCACTGTCACATATTTAGACAAGATTCTTACTATTCATATTAAAATTTGTTATAAAAATTGCCTTTATTACAAATAAGAATTATACATTGGAACACAATGAAAGTATATGCATTTTTTTAAATTAATATTATATTCATATCTATTTTACTTATTAATAAGTGTCGAAAAGGGGATATCGTTTTATGTATGTTTACTTTTATTTTATGAAACAAATATAATTGTTTCCAACAAAATATTTATTTTCCATTTGTAGCTATTTGGTAGATATTTTTTATATATGTGTCATACATACGTAATACAACCTAATACTATAAAAAGCGTTGAAATCTCGTAATACTGTCATGGTGTGTTAAAAATAATTTTCTTCTTCGAAATGATATTTACGGGAAGACTGCGAAAGCTGAAAATCCCAGCGTATGAACAAGGAAAATGCATTTACACGTTATTCTGGAGCAGTGGCTCTGTAGAAAAATTTTACCGGGCGAAAATATATTTTTTTCAATTATTTGTCAGTTTTAATCTTATTTAAAGTTGTGTCAATTAAATTTTATTAAATCACTGATACCCTGCAGCATTAAGGTTTTATCTTTAACTTAATAACGAATACATTTATTTCAATGTACATTTGTCACCAACATTTACTGTAGAGGGTTTTTAAATTTAATGAATATGTTAACAGAACCAAATACAATTATTTTATTTATACTTATGTACATTTATTTAAAAATAATATGTGTTGACTCTTGTTTCTACAATAAATAATGATTAAAATTAATCACTTTTAGGGCGTTCACTGTCAACACTTGGTAGAAAGGCATAATATTAATAAAAACACAATATTTCTTTGTACTTCATTCCACTTTATTAAATAGGTCAGGAACGGTTTCGCTTATTGCGAGCAAATCAGCGTCTTGCGATTGCGATATCAGTTGACAATGCTCGCAATGAGCTAAACGGTCCTGACCTATTTAATAAAGTGGAATGAAGTACAAAGGAATATTGTGCTTTTATTGATTAAAATTATGGTAACTTAGTTAAAAAAATTAATAAAAAGTACTACTTTGTCATTATATATTATTCATATAAAACAATATACATTATATACATTTTTAAAACTCTCGGAATTTTGGTTTTCTATTTTACTAGTTCAGCCAATGCCACTATTTGCTTATAACTAATAATGACTCATAATTCATCAAGTACATTTATATTTGGTTTATATTATTATATTTATATCCAATAGCCTAAATTTTTCAATAATAACAACGTATTAAATTTAGCTCTAAAATAAATATTTTTGAAATAAATCAAAAATGGAAAAGAATCATCATCCTGAAATCATCCATTCGAACGTCTTAGAAGTTTATTATTTTATTGACTCCGCTTAGTAAGTGTTTCCTTCTTGAAAAATTCTAAGCAACGTTACTGTAAGGGACAACGTTACATTTGACAACGTCTCAAAAAGAGATAAAAAAAATTAAATTGAGTGCAATTACTACAGAGAAAAGCTTTTCAAAAGAAGAATATAAAATAGAGCGGAACATCTTCATCTTGGAACAAGAGCTTTTTCGTCTTTTATTCTAAACTTTTGAATAGAATATGACCATTGATTTTTAAAGCCATTATTTAATAAATTTTAAATAATGTTACCGTAAGTCATTTTTTAAATTATGATGTTGAAAGATTTTTAGGTTCCGTTATGAGGTGAAATCTTTGCTATAAAAAATACCTGTCGTTTTAATTCATCATGTTTCGTAACGATCTAATTGCTAACTTTTTGTATGTCAATAAGTTCTTCAAAAAGTGTTCAATTTTTCATCATATTTTTTTCACGTTCTCGGTAAATGTAATGTCTACATACCCACATTAAATTGAAATTTATTTTAGTAGGGCTTTGATGTATTGTGCATGATTTTTCGTTCATAGTTAGTAAATATTATTTAATTAGTTTAACTTAATCATATAATGTCGTCATGTTCATTCATTATTTCTACCTTAAATGATGTCAGCTGCTCTCTGATTTTTAATAAATAATTTTTATTTATCTTGAATTTCTGAAGAACAAACGTCGAGCTTTTATTTATTGTCATTGTTCATTGAAATATTAAAAATGTTTTTTTATTCTAAAAGTTAACAGCTAAAATATCTACTATGCTTCCTTGTATATTGAAAAAAGTATTACAAAACAAATGATATTTTTTTTAATAATAAATACATTATTAGTTGATTTTTAAACCAGACATTTAACGAATATTTGTTCTGAAAAGCTATTGTCTTTCATTTACGACACTGTTAAGAGCTGAATATTGTGATCATTTTTGTAAAAGAGAATAGAATTTTGAAGACTTTTTACATCCCACAGTTCTCTGTTTCAATCTTAGTAAATTGAACGCCGTAAGCATTTTTATAGCTTTTCATTGACTAAAAATCAACAATCGTCACGAAATTATCCAGATTTTATATCAGTAATTGATGTTTTAAATTTATTCAATAAGTGTGTTAAGCTTGATTTGATTTCGTTTCAGAAAAAAGTATTTCCAAAAAGCTTAAACCACTTGCAGCCAATTATTCCAAATCCAATAATGCTCATTTTAAGTCATAATAATGTTAGCTTGTTTTGTTTTGGTGAAAATATTTAGATATACAGTAACTGTCTTACTTATTTTGAATCACAGAAATGTATGCATTCATATTTTTTCATAATCAGCACCAAGAGATGGTAACTGAAACAAATATATGCGCTGTGACGTTTTTTGACGAAAATGTTGAATTTCCCTCAGAAAACATACATTTCCTATTGAAATTCGCTCACAAAGAACCTTTGACTGTGACATTTTGATAGTATTTATGTCATGTGGAAAAGCTCGTGAAAGGCATTCCTGAAAAGTTGTATTTTTTTATTTGTAAGCGTGGCTTAACTATTTTATACAAAAGTTTCATTACTACCCAGACAAAACAAGCTTTTCATATTCAAACTAAAAAAAAATCTTTTACAATATTTGCTTTTGTTTTTTTATGAAAATAATATTTTCATTTTTTTTTCATATCGATATTTCATAACTATTATTATTTATTTAAGCCATTTACTTTCTTCTGAAGAATTTTAATCAAATTACTTCCTGGATTTCAGTTTAAGCATTTAAAATAAATAAAGCCTTGTACTTTTTATCAAATTTTGTTTGAATTTCGTAGTAAAATTCATTGATAAAATTCATTATTTTAATTTCTATTTAAACCCAATCATAAAATAATCAAATATTTCATACCAAACTACACTAAGAAATTTTTTTATCTGAGTATCGATCAGTACACAACATTTTTAAATCTGAAAAAATATACTTTTTTTTTTTTTTAAACCATGTCCGCTCCCAATGTGGAGCATATGGACTCCTAATGGAGTTTATCTCAACAGAAGTCTTTCTACGAGAACTGCTTGTTACTCAGTTGCTCAACCTCTCTTTTTTCTAAAGAGAGTAGGGATAGAAGGATAGGGGCTAGGACAGGATTAGTGGTAAGCTAATCGCTCTCGATACGCCCCGTTCGTAGGATAGGATGGGTGAGAGGGGGGAATTCAAGACATCACATACACCCATGCCTTTAAACAGAAATTCATAAATCGATTGAAAAAATCAATTTATAAAAACTGTCCGTACCGGGATTTGAACCCGGGCCCTCCGTAGCCGAAGTCAACAACGTTGACCACTCGACCACACAGGCGGCAATACTATATACTTACCGAACTATAAATATAGGATATTGGACAGCTTAAACTTATAATTCTTATCTTTGTTTCAGTTAAAAAAAATCTTTAGAATAGTGGGGAAATTCAAATTTGTAAAGCTATTTATTGAGTGCGTATCAAGACCAGATGAATAAGTCTGACTTTTGTATATAATTAACCGATAAGTAGTTTTTTTATTTTAACAGTCGTAAAAAACTGGATAAAAAAGCCGTTTTGTACATTTTGTACGGTTGTACACAAGATTGTGGGTTGTGAAATTTGAAAATCATTCCAATAAATATTTTGATAAATGATTTTACTGTCAAAAGTGGTATCTAGCCCATTGAATCTTCAAATGTCATTGTATTATTTTTTTGCGTGTATTGTTCCGATTGTACAAAAATCTTGAAATTCGAATGTTTATAAATAATTAATATTTTTTTTTTGATTTAATTGACGCTTTGTAAAAAAAATAATAAACTTTTATGAATATTTTCCAAAATGTATTTATATTTACTTATTTATCTGAATAGTTAGAATCTTTTTATAATTCATTAAACAAAGATTAAAATTGATGTTAAAGTGAAGCCTTAAATTCACATATGTACGTACAACTCTACTGAATTTTAAGAAATATAAAAATTTTCTGTGGCGCACTTAATTAAAGTATATACCTCTATAAAAAACAGTCCAGGTTAAATCTTGTTATAGACTTAGCAATGTAAGATAATCTATTCAAATGAATGAATCTAAAATGTAAAGTATAGCGGTGCTATAATTCAACTGAGGGTAAATCCTACCAACTAACACGTACGTGGCATCCACTATTCTGCTGCACAGTTAGGTATTTCATTCTTAGCCCGTTGACTATTTCTAGGCTGACGTAATAAGAGTACTAGATTTTTCACTCAGCATTACAAAGATCTAAAGAGAAGAACTACTAGAGACTGGAATGATGTAGTGCGCCTGTCGTACGAATCTGGTTCATTATTTTTATTCATGCATTCATTGTAAAGGCTTATTAATAATAAACATAAACTTAAATATTATATTTATAATGATTCATTTGATATTTCTATAATATATTGATATAAGATTTATATATTGATTAAAATATTTTTTTTGGTTCATTACAAAAAATACAAATTATATTAAAATAATTATAAAAAAATCTATCACAATATTCTACTAACTATTGATTGTTGCCCATGTACGAACATTAAATCTTATCTTTTCGATTTTTTTTTCATTTGTGCAATATGAGAAACCAACTGCATGGGCTGATCTACAGATCGATGCATGACATTAGCGATCGAATTTTTAATTTAATTTTAAATATACTAGTTCATTTTTAAGTTTTTTCTGCTTTGGAATTAATTTTTTAACACATATTATATGTTCTAATTTATAACAACAAAAATTTGCATCTGTAATAAATACCATTTACTACATTGTTTTCAATTAATGTACATAAACGTTATCTTACATGATGACATTGACTTTGTTTATCTTTTTCATTCCTTTTTAATGTGTTCACTGTGAATACTTGGTGAAAAGGCATTATATATATTTATTTTTTTAAATACACTTTTGTTGTAATACCACATATGTTTAATATGATCAGGAGTGAGTGAAACTGTTCTTAAACATATACTCAATCAATACAGATAGAATAAGTACACAAGAGTGTTTTTTTATTGAATATTTGCTAATTTGGTGCATATTGGTGTTCTTATATAGGTAGTTATTTGACTGAAAAATGTGTTAAATGTGTTAAATGTGTTAAGTTAAGTGTGTTAAATGGATCCTTATTTCATTTTCAACCACCACCAACGACGAGAATTAATAAAACTTTTCATTTAACCCATTCTTACGGTTCTTTCCGCACTTTTAAAGGCCTGAGGGCTACATAAGTAAGGTTTCATAATACACATTCCACTTTGTTTTACTACTCACCACCTTTTAGCAAGCTCAAAGTGAAGGATTGTAAATGGCAATTTCTCGCTGCAATTGTGGTTCCTTTGATGAACGCCTAGTGTTTCAGGCAGTGATGGCATACCAAAGTAGTAAAAGTTGTCATTTCAAACCAAAAAGTTTTTGCTCAATACGTGCAAAACATTTACTCAGCCACAAAAAAAATGTTGGAAAATTGCGTCAGCTGATTTAAAAAAAAAGTTTTTAGAAACTCTAAGCCCAACAGCTTTTGACAATTTATCATTCAAAATAATAACTATTCATAATATTGATTTACTTTTATGTTTATAACTCTCAATAGTTTTTTTTTGAAATTTACAATTAAGTTTATATAATTATATTCTTATATTGAGATAAAAAAAAATGTGATAGAGCTTAATTTTTTTTTAAAACAATGAACTCGCTGAAACTGTTTTTTTCAAGTTTTATTCCACGAATTACTGCTATGAAGTGTTCATCTGGTTTTCCTACATATGTATTTACATCCATTATAAATGTATTAAAAGCGGTGTTAACTACATACGTTTCATTATAGTAGCATGTAGCATCATAATTTATATGTAGTATATCAAAAGGCAAAACAATATATTATTTACCATCACTGCATTTTACGACGAAAGAGGAATATACGCTCTTCGGCGTGGCTAGCGACTGCTATGGATTACCAACTGCATAATTCCATCAAACTAAGTAACTCTATTTGACCTCGTTGAATTTGTCGATAGCTTTCTGTCAAGCTCTACTCCAGTATTGCTTAAGTTTAAGTTCTATAAATTTGATTATTGTTCGGTAGAAGGATATAATAACTAAGTACATGAAACTCTGTTTTAGACTGACTACTGCATAATAATAATTATGCGATCAAATTTTCGTGAAATGATAAAATCTAATATCTTCATCAACATGTATTATCGACAAGCAAAAACTTTATTAATAACACAATAAAAGTGTAGTTTCTAACTTGTTTAATTTGAGTATTTGAAAATTTAAGCTAAAATGTGAGACATTATTACAATTCGTAATATTCGAATTGATTTCTATTACAATTATTAAGGCACGAGCAATATAATAAATCATGATTGATTTAGTAATAAAGATTTCTTAATTTTATAGAAAACAGATTAACACACGTCATTGAAAAACAATGATGTATGTTGAAATCGAAACGCATTACCAATAAGTTACGTTTTGACAGTCTTTCTAAATTTTATAGTTTATTGATTTACAAACCTTGTATTTTCTGCAAATAAACTATCGCAATACTGTTTACATGAGTTGTATACTAAAAATTAGTAACGTTCATTGTTAAATGTTGGTAGCTATTTCATGTTAATAAATTGTTATACTACCATCGAATCCCAAAATTATGATAACTTTGGTATAAAGATTATTCTGTGCAGACTATTATTAAATTGATATTAATATAAACTTTAAATTGATATTATAATATGAATAATTTTTATTTTAAAAATGCACTCTAATAAAGCTTCTTATCAATACTAAGTTTTTTGCCTGTATTTATTACACGTAAATTGAGTAATTAAATAAATTAATGCAGCTATATCTATAAGCTCATGAATACGTTAAAATGAAAATAGTGCTATTTAATTAACAATTTGTATTAAATGAATATTTTTTTAAGAGAAAACAGCATAAACCGTTATAATCATATTAGGTTCATCAATTTATTTTCGGGCATAAAAATCTATCTTTAATTTTGTAATATTTCACTATAAGTGACACCGTTTTAAGGATGAATAATATTTTACAAGACATTTTTGACAGAAATTAATTTTTCCCGTGGTCGCTTGGTAAATTTCAAACTTTTCATGCCCATAATTGAAAACCTAAATAAAAATCACGTTCTTAAATCAATTCCAATCAATTTGATGAATTGAGAATCGCCGAGAAGGTCAGAGATTGTCAACGCATTCATATACGCGATTGGGTCGATTTGTATGGAGTCTACCCCTCGTGTCAATTTATATATATATATATATATACGAAAGTCGTCTAACTAGTGACTTATTCAGATTAAATAAACTATTTTTTTTAATTAACTAATACACTTTGCAACTTGACTTTGCCATTTCTGTACTAATGGTGTTGTTCAAAGGTTTTAGTATTCATTAAAAAGCAAATCAATCGATGTATGAATTTGTTACTTTACACATACGTTGCCATTCCACAACGATACGGTTTTCACCCTTTTATATGTTACCTTTTTCTTTAAAATGGGATGTAGAGAAAGCTTTTTATCTTTCAACTTGCATACTCATTGGGATCAGACAGTGAAAAAACAAAAAAAACGTTTAATCTAAAATAAATAAGCTGTTTCAATTGAATATTTAAGATTAGTTGAAGTAGTATAGTTGACATAAAATCAAAGCATATTTGATCATGTGTATTATTGTTTACATTAAATTGAATACACTGTCTTCTTTTCATTTATGAATTTTCATTTTTCGTTCAAAAATAAATATCTTTAAGTTGAGTCAAAAGAACAACGCAGAAGTTTAAAATCTCTGGCCTTGGCCGTTTTCAATTTTGCGAACAATGAAATGGAATTTACTTGAAAAAACCATTTTGTTCTACGTTTGCTCTGCAGGAAAAACTTGAGATGAAAATTTTGATTGAAAATCAAAAAGATGTTTGGTTTGAAATAACTACCGATCTCAGTTTAATCAAAAATCATCGATTTTTGGAATTGTGTCAAACATTTTTGGATCACAGATTTTGATTGCTCTACTGATTGAGTTTCCGTTAAAATCAATTTAGAATACAATTTATACATTGTGTAAGCATCCGGTAAAATATTTTTTGAATAAATTGTGTACGTTTCAAAATATGAAAATACTACTAATTTAATTTTAGAAAAACGAAAAACGCTATGACAATCATATTTACAATTCATTTGATTGTAAAATTTAAAAGAAAACAAACTGGTTCAAATCTATCAAAAAACTTAAATGTTCATTTTTATTTATTTTTTAATTATAATCAACTTTCCTACGAAACACGGCCGCATATTATATTTGTTTCAAAAACGTCATTATTGCCATGATTGACTGGGTTTTTCCTTTTATTTGACTGATGTTTTTTTTAGATTAAATACATTTTCATTTTTGCTTAGCATAGCTTAGATTCGTTATAGATGGGTTAATTTAATAATCTTATCGCTAATAATATTTTTTTGTATTACTTCATCTGAAAATAAACATTAAAAAAGATACTTAGCAAGCAATGACTTTTCATATCAACATTTTTTCAGAAGAGGAAAGGGAATTGGCTGAACTACTAATGCTTTTCCTTTTTAATCCTTCAAAAAACGTGATTGATTCATATGCTTCATTTGAACAGCACATTTTTTTCGATGCTCTTTTATGAAAATACACACCTTAAATTACTGAGAAACGGTGTCAGATTTTTGTATCATTATGAGTGACATATTTATGATTATTATTCCACGGTGAATGGGAGCTGGAAATAAAAGAATGTGTTGGCACTTTGAACGCGAATGTATGGCAAAGCATAAGTGCGCGGTTATTTCCTTAACACTACTCCAAATCCCTATTTTATATCATTCTTTGCCTGCAACACACGCTGATCATGAAAAAATTGAGCAAAAATGATCTTTTCTAAATTTTAAATCGTATTCAATACTATAACAATTATAATTCCAATTATATTTCTCTATTTTCTAAAAAATGTTAAATTCGTTTTGATAAAATTGAAAATTCATTTTGTTTACATGAAGCTTAGGTCAATGGTTGAATTATTTATTCTAAAAAAAAAGACAATTGTGTCAACAATTTGACGCAAAAACGAGCATTACTTTGAATTGAAATCTATAGATCGATTAAAAATTATTTCATAATAGTATTAATTCAGGAATAAAAACAGTCGGTTGCGCAATCTTATTGGATGAAGACGTCACGGAATTTTTTGCTACGTCAACATTTAAAAAAAATAATCTTAAAATAAATAAACAAAAAGTTTGATTTGTTCAGATGCCTAATATTCTCAACCATACGTGCTGTAACGCCACGCGGTGTCACATGTCATGCGTCACATATATACAATATTTGTCGTCTGAAATGTCTTTTTTTTCTTTCTTTAGGAAAAAGTAAACGAATTATGTGATCTTGTGAATGTTGTAATAATATTGAATTTAATTGTACATAGCATGTCAACTACGGCATGTTACAACCGAGAGACTAGTTCGAATATTAAGTTAAATATATATAAAATCACATTAAAGGAAACATTCATTTTAACATTATCTTAGAGAAAAGCTAATACAAACCCTTAGTTATGAGTTTTGGTATACCAAACAATACGAATACTGTTTCAGTCAGCTATAAAATACACCATAATCTGGTTCAGCAAAATTTCAAACAATTTTCTGTTCACCCACTCAATGATACTACAAATCTTACTTACGTACTATACGTGGGTCCCATATAAAAAAGATAATATAAGTCAAACGTAAGTAAAAGGCAGTAAAACGATGGTCACGTACATAGAAGCCAAATAACAATCCTCCCGCAATATGTTGAAAAATTTTCCTTCTGAGTGGCCAGAATTACTTTTCCGCTCGAATAATTTTCTTCTTATAAACCTATGCACTTTATTTTTACTGCGTAAATCGCATGTGAGTGCTGAGAGAGAAATGGACCCATTTATTTTTGTGAGAATCCTTTCTGCCAAATTTATTTTTTGTACTGGTTTTGAAGTTAAAATATTCTGTAACGTCCCTCTATTCAACAAATATATCAGGCGGTATGTTTTTTCTTTCCTATTTTTTTTAAATTCACTTTTCTACTGTCTCTCTTGTTATAAAGTCACGTTACACCTTGCATATAATCTATTTTATAGATACAAAATATAGATCTAAAAGATAAGAATAATCACAAATATAAATATAATAAATGAATTCATACATGTATTGAAGCATTCACTGTGCAATTATTCATTATATTAGTATTTTTTTTATTTCTTTGCAGTTTCATCAACTTCTTTACACTAAGAAATTTAATATACACAAAAGGAATCTCTAATAAACCAAAATATTTAATAAAAAAACGAGATTTCCAAATAAGGACCTACCTATCTAGTATAGGTTTTATATGAATAAATACTTAACGTCGTTTTATCAAATATTTGAGAAATATAAAACAATTAACTGACTGTTTATATGACGCCATTTTTATTGTATAAATACCAATTGAATTTAATTAGTAACTTCATCGCTATCAAGTTATCAAAACCTACGTCATAAGGCTCTCACCACTTCCCTAGTAAGGATATCGTTTTCACGTAGTTTGTCTTTCAAGAGAGCGAAGCGTTGCCTCGAAGCCTTCTACATTTAATTGACTAATCCAATAGAGTCAGCATTAGCCCGGCGGTACAGCGCTACAGCCTTTGCGGCTACGACGTAGCACCGTAGACCTCAAGACCGATGCGTAGCGCCAAAATGGATTAGATCTGAACCCAAATAGCATTATACGTTGTATGTCTCCTTACACGTATGACAGAGTCTACCTATTTTCATATTGAAAGCGAACAGTGTCACATAAACTTACCTATATAGTCCAAGATTTATAGTATGGCTCACAATAAAAATAATTTCCCGTTACTTGTCTTTACGCATTTTCTTAATAAATTACAAAAAGCTTAATAAATTTTCTAACTCTTTTTGATTTAATTATCGTTTGATTTGAAATATATCTTTTTTCATGTATGCAAAGCATAAACGTTTCTATGTCACATTACATTATTAAAATTCTTAGGGCATAAACATTTTTTTTTTTTGATGTACCAAAACTTTTATTAAAACGTAGGAAATTAAACTGTTTGAAGTGATTTTGAGACCATTCGTTTTCATCATAGGTGACCATTTTTAACTGTAGCATCAACGCTACTAACTAATAGATAATCCTATTATTGACCATTGTTTTTTTCTACACAAGTAGGAAAAAAAAATTGCAAACCCTTGCACCCGATGGGACATTGAGGGTAGTATATGTTTGAGGGTAGTGATTTTGACATGCCATTTTTAATTGGTTTTGAAGCATTCTAAATTAAACTAATCAAGGTGGTTTTTTTTTCATATAAATCTGTAACGCCTTCATATTTTTTAAATTTAAATTTCATCACATGGTTTGATATTAAACATACTCACTACTGTCTCACCCGCACTATAGACCGAACTTCAGAATTCCGTTCAGACAATCGCATTGATAGACATAAATCATGAATAATTATTGAATAAAAAAGTTTGCAATGAAGTGGTGGCTAATTCATACTCCAAAAATAGTTTACATATTATATTGTCGACATTACTCCTTCATAAAATGTAAACGATAACTTGGTAGGGTAAATTGGTCTTGATGCGTCATTTTAAGTTTTAAATAAATATTAATAAAGGTATCCTACCTCTAATGCTTAACTTATAAGTATTATCAACGAAATTGTACTATTATATTTACAAAGGTATACAATCAAACGAGTTATTCATCAACGTCATCATATTTCTTTAGTAAAATTATTATTTTTACCGCCCTCTTAATGATCGATGGTATTTTATTGCTAACATTTATTCCTGCCTCCAGATTTATTCCTTTTTACCCGTAGAAGCTGTAATAATTAAAAATATGACGAGCATATTATTCCGACATTCGAGTACGTACTAAATATACATTTATTTATTTCCCTTGGGTGATTTAGAGGTAAAGAATGAACGGATAAAAATTTCTTTGCGGGTTCTTTATAAAGAAGCTTTGAGCTTTGAAAAATGAATACTTCTATAGCATTGTCATTTTTAAATACACCTAATCTTACGTTTCATTTATCAAAGTGCTTTAGTTTTATAGCATTACAGATAATAATATTCTTGGTATAATATATATGAGTTAAAACTTAAAAAATACACATTTTTTTTTATATAGATTCTGTATCCAAAGTGTGGAATGTGGAAATGGAATTCTCGGCCAATTAGTTTTTTTTTGTTGTTGTATTCCTCTTCACATTTTAGCTATTAAAATGTTTGATATTTATTTTTCTGCTCTATCAAAAATAACAAAAATATTTATTTCAAGTATATTAACACTATTAACATATTTATTCCTTATATGCTATTTATAATAAAATGATAGTATTTATTACGAGAAATTTAATTAGTCTACCATTGTTTGTGGTAAAGAGTAGTTTTTCGGTAACTCACAACAAAAAAATATGAATATTAATCCTCAAATCTAAATGTAAACGTATTAATGTTCAAAAAATATTTTTGTTAATTTTAAGTAAGTTTTCAAAACGAATTTCTCATCAAATAATTATAAAACCTATTTTTCAATCAAAACGATATATAAACCTATAGGTATTTGGCGGATCTTGTTTTCCTCGAAAACTCAAATTCCTAAGAGATTAAATTGGCACAAAAGAGCCCATTTCATTTGTATCCTTAGACATTTTCAATTTCACTTAGCCACCTGTGATTTTTAAAACATTCAAAATAAATGAAAGGGTCTGATCAAATTTTATTTCCCAAATAGATATATTTTCATCAATGTTAAGTACCAAGCATTTATTTTTAAATTATTTATCTAATTCATAAGATGAATAAACTACGTTTTTATTCTAATGTGAAAACTTTGATCAGCTTATTTTAAAACATGAAAAACATCAAGCTAAAAATGATTGGAAAATAATTTTAACTGACACGAATTAGTAATTATGTATAAAATCATTAATGGCTGTATATTATATATGTTACTTATGTGTATGATTTTTTTGCAACTAATAAATATGAATATTAGAAGTCGTATTTGTCATATAAAAACACCAACCGTAATTTTAGACAAACAAATATTTTTCACAATGTTTTATAGATACTGCTTAGCGACTATTATAATGAATAAGCGGAACAAATGTATTTCTACGACATAATATATTTTAATTTATGTATGAAAATTAATTAATATACAAACGTTGTTTTGTAATGTGCAAGTTTTGTTTTATTATTATTTTAAAATAAAAAGCTTACATAAAAATCTACTATTGGTAACTGGCTAATAAATTACGTATGCTATTTTGTTTGTATACTAACTGTTAAATGGCTGATTTATTTTTAATGAAGTGTTTTTACATAAGCTCTGTTTAATACGACAGAATTATCCACAACTTGTATACGAAGAAAAAAAAATAAGTTCAAAATTGTATTCTATAAAAATGAAAAACAATCATTGAATATCTCTGAACACGCATCTGCATCAAAGCTCCCTGTCATTAATAGCCTCAATTTAAAATTTCCCCAGGCGACGATAAAAATTTCACTATTTCCGCTTCATTTTCCAAGCACTTTCTTATGAATGACTCTCATTGTATGAGCTAGAACTGTTCCGTGGCTTGATTTTTCTGTTCCGTCACTCATTTTTCAATACGCTCACCCCCTTTGAGCTTTTGTCAAGAATTCCCACATCTTTAATACACAACAGGGACCCACTCGCTTGGAAAACTCAAAAAAAGAACTTTATTTTTACTTAAATAAAAATCAGTGAATTAAAAGCACATTAACATTATAGCACATTAAGCACACAAACACCAATATTTTTTTAATGATTTCTTTATTTCTAATGTAAGTTATAATATTACAAGCGGTTACTAATAAACTACGCTAGCAAGCTAAAAGTGATGCTGTTAATACTAATTCAAGATTTTTCATGTAATGAACGAAGTTTTATTCTTCGTGCGAGACAATTTATATTCCTCATTCATTCACAAAGCAGTTTCCCATTTTGTAAGAAATATACGTTTTAAATGAAATTTCTCAGGACAAATCACATATTTCTAGTTATTTGTGCACAAAATTTACTTTTTATTTGAAAAATATACAATTTTGTATCTGAAACATCATGGTGAGTACTTACATATCTTCTATTATTATTTATCATCCTTTTTATAGAAACTCTATTCAAAATCCCCATTATTTGTGCACAAACAATGCGAGTTGCTATGCCAGTACAAATTCAAATTCATTTGTTTTCGAATAAGGGGCTTTGCTATAAAAGCTAAAATTTGCACCGCTTTAGGATAAGAATAAAAAAATCCATGCATTTTTACAAGAGGTTATTGTTTTATTTTAAACGAAAAAAATAAAATTATCATACTTTTTTTCAACCGTCATAACACTTTCGATTTTTTTTGTTGTTGAAATTTGTTACTTCTAACAAAAATTCATTTCAGCATATTTTAATGGCTGGAATTCCGATATAATAATATCTACATTCAATTGGTTGACTATGATACTTACTTTTACATATACGTAAAATAAATCAGACGCTAACGCGAGACAAATGAATATTTCAACGAAACGTTATCGTGATAATGGGGAAGACCTATTTAACCTCCACTCTCCTTTTCCTCTTCCTATTCATCTAAAAAATGTACAACTTTGGAAAGATGAAAGATTTCGCAAAAATTAAAAAGGCTGCAACTGTAAAATTTTCAACTTTTTGTTACACAAAATAAACTTAAATTTTTTGTCAATCCGGAATGCTATTTTTTAAATCTATTATAATATATTAGAAAAGGAGGAATTATATTTATTGATTTTATCATCGTAGAGAGATTGTAGTACGAGTTAAATATTTTTTCTCCATGGACTAAGAATGCTATGATTAACCATGTTCACATTAATAACCATAGCGTAAATAAAATTATTTAATAATATATGATATTTAGTGCCGATACATAATCGAAATTGACTGTAACTTCAAAGATATCTAATTATTAGACAAATAATTGTTAGTTTTAATCATTTGTTTTCCGTAAATCGTAAAGCTTTACAACTTGAAGTGAAATGTACAATTTGTATTTATTGTTAAGTAAATTTTTACCATTGAGAATTTAATTTATAATAAAAACAGTGAACAATAGTTTTTTAGTTTATTAAACATTAGCATAGTCAATTGCAGTTTAATTTTTAAGCATTTCAATCCAATAATATTTTATAAATTGTATTGAACATTTAATAGCAAAAAGAAGAACAGAAATGTGTTGATATAATTGTTAAAAAAAGTAAGATTTTTTCAAATCGAAATAAATGTCGATTAAATGTTGTTCGATTTCTTAGTTTTCCAATTCATTTTTTTGGTCAGCGCTCTATTTTAGTGAATTTATTTTAAACACCCTCATCCCATGTAAAAGCCACGCCTTTTCTCTTTACCCTTGTCAAAACACACCCTCTAAATGTCACCACCACGATTTTTACCCATTTGGATGTTAGTGTATTCGCAATACACCCTTGACGATATGAGAACTGATGGCTTGTAAAATCTATTCATAGTCGTTTTTTGCCATAGTTGAATTTTTAAAAAAGTTTATTCAATTATAATAAATTTTATTGTCGAATTGTTGAAGATCTTTTTTTGTAGTCACATTATGAAAATTGTCTATTCCGGGGGTAGAGCAAATTAAATTCTAACATTTGCTTTAAAAAAACATCTGATGATAGTTGTTTTGTGGTTTTATTACGATTTTTGATTATTTTTTTAAATAATTAGTGAATGAAAAAAACATAACAATTCAAATTAAACGTGCGTCAACTTTTTGTATTAATCGATTCTTATTTCATCAAATTAGAAATAATACGATTTGCTTACATATTGTTTCATCATTTAATTGTAGTTTTTAGTATTATTAATCATTTCTTAGCAGTTATTAATTATTCAAAGCCATCAACGTCAGTATGTCTAAAATATTTTATAAAATAAAATAATATTTAATGATAATCGACCTACAGCTGATTAAAATATATATCTACCTTTTTAAATACTGAAAGTGTTAACACACATTCGTTCTTCATGCACGCTTTTCGCCTGTGTTGTCGTCTTTGACTTGTCACATGTAGGGGAATGGTATTTTGAATAAGCGTGTTTGAATTTTACTGCGAATTGAAACAAAACGTAACTTTCAGCTAACTTATAATTTCGTATTTTAGTGCTTTACGTTTTGATAATTTTCCAATATATGTACAAAGAAATCATTTTGGCTATTTTTTTTTTTGATATTAAATTCATCGATCTCTAAGTTATAAGGCGCTTTAGTGTCAAAGTTGTTCAAGTCTCCTTCATCACTGATGTTTTGGTTATTTGAATTCGTTTACTATCGCTGCTGATATCAAAAGGGCGTGTTCGTTATAGAGATGAGCAATCCTCAGTAATGCCAGTTCACGCGGACACTATATGCATTCATACGCTATCATATTAATATAATATATATATATATATACTTTCCCATATACTACACACTTAAATGTTCTCAAAATATGCGAGTACATACATATACTACACAAGAAAATTAATTTAAAAGTCATTTTCATGGTAATAAGGCTTTTTTTTATACGTTTTATTATTTTTTAGAAGAAAAATCAAATTTATTGTGAGTCATCGAGCAGAACTGCTCTCGATCTAAAACGATTCTTGGGCATTGTTTCGTCACAGTTGTGAAGATACAATATCGTTGGGTTATAATGTTTTCTTACTTCGCTGTAAAACTTTGGAGAGATTTCACTTCACGAACAAACTATCGGATAGTAAGGGTTTTCAAGTCTCTACGAAGCAGTGAGTTGCGCACGTACCTCGTAGTGCTACATATATATTGGAGTGATTTATTTTGAATAATTTGGAGACTCTGCATATGATTGTGGTAAGCATAATCCTATTTCGGAGTAGCGTACACCATTATTGGTCGAGTAATTGCTGCATAGAGGAGCAACTTTATTTTGAAAGTAAGTATGCTTGTCGTACAAAGTATTAAATTTGATACTATGTATACACGAATTATTAACCATACATTAATAGAAATCAATTACCTAAAATTTCACCCCAATGTCGTTTTAACCATTTATATAAATAATAAATGAAATAAATAAATATTTTACTTCTTTTCTGCCACGTTAATTAAATAGTACGGTTAGTCTTTAAAGAAAATATCATATGTACTCTCGAGTGCTATAACTTTACAACGTTTTCTGTTTATTCGAATTGGTTACTTTACAATCATTAGCTCTAAGCAAGTGCCTGTCAATATCAATCACGTTCACCCAGCTGGCTAAAAAATTTCGGCCAGAGTTAATTTTCAGACTTACCAATCTACCGTCAGTTACAGAATGAATATTAATAATCAATCACCATCACCTACATATGAGTATAGAATGATTTAACACCACTTGTTTTGACATAAAGCCAAATGAACTAGATATTATTGCCATATTTGTTTAATGTTAGTATTATCACTGAGAATTTTAAGATTTTTGTTTCACCATGCCTATTTGTATACATTTTTTTTGTGATACCAAATTCCAGTGACTAAATAGTAATTTTATTAATTATTCAAAAACTGGATTTGTTTAGTTTTTGCCCATTTACTATACAATAAGTTATTATTATTTTTTCATTGGGACTGTAAACAAAACATTGTTTTATAGTTTATAATCAATGCATAAATGGTAATTTACTTTGTTCATATTACGATTCGTTCATTGTGAGTTGCTGCTACATAGCGTATTGAATCGTTTCTGTTTATATAGGGTTAATATATTATTACTACGATGAATTTTTATATTTCCACATGAAGCAAGTGCTTTACTTAGACAGCTCATACTGGACAATGATTAATTAAGACAGAGGGTTTGATTCATAACCGCAAGAGGGCACTCAACACGATTTCGCCATCAATTTTATGCCATGTCTTTTGCTTAATGACGGTTAGATTATTTTTGAATCCAGACCTACGTCAGTCAATATAATAAATAACACATGGCAAATGTCAAGCTTCACCCAAATATTTTACGAATCAAACTCATACACACCTTAGTCTTACAGTTTCTTATGTCATACAACGTATTCCTTGTTTTAAGCTATTAAGGGGATTAACAAAAATCTACAATGATAGAAAAAAACAATTATTGAAAAAAATATATAGATTTTAAAAATCCACTTGATAAACAATGAAAGGCAATTGTCTTTTACGAAGGTAGAGTAAATCACATTATTACATTTGCTTTGAAAAAATATCGAAAGATAGATTAATTATCTTTGAATTTTTATTCCAATACATGTATGTATTTGTAGTATATGTTACCATATATCTAATTTATCAAAATGCAATAATTATTGTTTAATTTCTAATCGTCTTTTTTCTTCGATAATACTTAATCGGTCAAAGTGTTACATTGCTTTTCCACATTTTTTAATTGTTTAATTGTCATTTTTTAACATTTCGATTATACACAACATTTATATGAAATTGGAAAATCATTCAGATGTATTATTATAACGTTACTAAAATTCTTGTATACTTAGTTGTTTTGCATTCATAAATTTAAAATGTTTTTAATATTACTTATTTGTATTTGATCCTGAAATTTTAAAACATTAGCACTTTTTAATACCAAATCAAATCAATTAATAACAAAAGTATATTTTGCGTAACTTCGAATTAGGTTGTCATTTTTAACACCTCAGCACAAATGAATTGTCAAAATGGTCACAGGACTGGCTGCAGCAGCTTGTGTCGTCCGTATTTTCGTATTTACACCCTCATTAACCACGTACATATGACTTCAAAGACAGTTTAGACCACACCCATTCGCATACTAACACACTGCTAAATACCATTCCATTAACTGAAGACCCAAGGCGCCGCCAACGAAAGGAAATTACTCGAGGCATCTGAAATTTCCTGAATTTGCCGGGGAGCTGAGCTTCAGGACATGCCGCGGTCACTTACAAGAATGCCCTCTATATCCGGTTACAGGATCCTTCGCACTTTGGCGCGCTTTGTTCGGAAAATTATTATTCCAGATTCAAATTATGAAATGTCAAGAAGGCATTGTGTGCTTTTGTTATGTCGGTTCTCCAGTATTTTTTGCGTTCGATTCATATGAATGGTATTGTTTTGGAGTTCGTTTTGTTGATTTGTATTGATATAAAAATATGCCTGTGTTAAACGCTTGAATAATAATTATAAAGATAGATAATACTTCAACTGGTGTCTAACAATTTAGTGCATTTTGATTAGTCGTAAATAAAAATAATAAATATTTTTATTTTTTAATATTAATTATTAAAAAAGTTATTACTATAAAAGCAAATACAGCAGTATATAAAAAGCTTTGTTGTCCACAATTGCTTAATTTATAATTATGGAAATAGTAAAAAATAGTTTAAGAAAGTTTAAAAGAGTGCAAATAGAAAAATTTTCTAGAGTGAAACAATTAAAAAATATACTGATTTAACACATTGCCTTTTTTTATTTCTAGAAATAAGTAGATCGTTTTTAAAAATTTTGAATGCATATATTGTTTAGTTGAAATTGATAATTTTTTCATCTACAGCTTGTGAAACTATATAAAGCAGGTATTGTTTTTGTTTGAGATTCATCTTGTGGCTTTTGTTTGTAACATTTAGAGTTTATGTATGTACTTGAATATATAGAGACTATAAAAAACAAAAAAAAATGGACGAGTCAGATTCAAAAAATATTTTTCGTTTTATCACAATAGAATATTTCATAAGAAAGGTCATTCGTGTTTAATTTGATATCTCAAAAAGATTTTTAAAAATACAATATTCATTTTTACTACTTCCACTTTTATTTGAAAAGTCAGAACCAGTTTCGCTCTAGGTAAGCATTATCAACAGATAATAAAATACAATTTTACAGTTTTATTTATACAAAACAAAATGAAATAAAAAAAGGTGTAATAAGAAATTAGTATTGAAAAGAATTTACAAATTACAGTAAAAAATACAGTTAAAAGTAGCTTTATTACACTTTGATGATTGTTGTAATTACATTTTAGATGTATTAATTTTTTCATTTGAATCAATTTAGTGTCACTTATTTATAATATATGCTGTACTGCAGTTTGTAGTCCAATTGAATATTGTATTTTTTAAAAAATATAATGCCTTTCCACCACGTATTGACAGTGAACACCCTAAAAGTGATTTCAAATAGAAAAAAAAATATATAGCTCTATTTTTTATAATTTTATTTATTATTAATCAATATCAGGTAGGTGGTGTAGCAGTCAACGTCGTTGGCTTCCATGACAGAGCTCATGGGCTCGAATCCTGGTACGAATAGCATTTTTTTAATCGATTTCTATTCAAAGGCATAGGTTTTCTAGCACTCTGAGAGAAACTGTGTAACAAACATTTTCTTAAAAAAAATATGTCAAGAATCTTCCATTAGAAGGCCATATTCTCTACATTGAGAGTGGGCATGGATTCAAAAAAATGCATCAATATAATCAATTTACAAAAAGTTAATATTATTTTAATAATTAAAAAATCACCACTTATATGTGGAAATTATACAAATTATTTTTTTATTTGGCTTAGCAATCATATCTCTTCACTTTATACTAGTAGAACGTTTGATACTCAATAGTTGAACAATGGGGTAATATAAATTAATTTGGTGGAGCATTTTAGTCCGACCTATTTCCGAAAACTCATTTTAAATAGGGCAATACATTTGCATGCAATTCTTTGAGTCAAAATGTCAGTTTCAATCTAGGACAATTGAACTGTCGGAATCACATATGTCGTCATTCAATATAGTTACATTTTCGAATATTGAATTTTGATTTAATATTATATCCTCGCTTTATAAATGCTCACGGCAATACAGTTGGAAATATTCAGAATATTATTAACCCAACGTACAGCGATACGGATTGTATATATATGCATATTATTAGTATTGCAAGCTACAGATTTATTTTACCGATGTAATTTAAAACTTAGCAGAACAGCATTTAAACACTTCCTAAAAATTTCTTAGATGTGATAATTGTGTTAACAAACACAAAAAAACTCAATTTCAACAGTGAAGATTATATTACATTGAAGTCTGCGTAAGGTTGTACGGTTTTACGTTGTCTAAAATCAATGTATACATAAATGTTAAACAGTCGTGCCATTTGAGTTACCGATCAATTACTTATTATAAAATATTTATTACACACGATATTTTATATAAAATTTAAACAAGAGAAAAAAATAATTTTTGAAAGAACTCTTTTTTTGAAGAAAATTTTGTTTGATGTTGTAATGTCAAAACCCTCTTTGAAAAAAAAGAGCATGTGGGAAACTGGTCAGTTATCTAAAAAAACTTCTGTTAATTAACCTCTATAAGGATGCTCTATATGCTTTACATTAGAAACGGCAACAGATTAAAAAAAGGATACGTCAAAACACTTAATAATATTGCGTGTTATCATAGTATAATTATTTTAGCTTACTCAATAAGCTTGGTCGAGCATCTTAATTTATTTTTTTTGCATACAGAATACACTTTTATTTGTTGGGAACATCTTTTGATTCCGTGCGTCCCATATCATCGAGTACTCCCCGCCCCGGACGCTTAGATGTAACCGCGTGTTTATTATTCCTTTCGCAAATGTATGCGCATACTCAAGTTATGCGATCGCCATCAACTCTCGGCGCGCGTTCGAGCGAGTCGAGTGTGAGCGGGCCTTTATCTTTTACCCCGCCCCACTCTAACACCCAGGTCTTCAGTTTCTTTAGTTTTTCTCGCATCGTAAAATGAATGCCAGTTAAATTTATTCAGGCTGTGTTTCTTTGATTTTCGTTTTGTTTGATAAATTGGCCGTTTATCTTCTTCGACAATGTTTAAATAAAGGGAATTTGTTTTTTTTTACACCGATGTTTACACAGTATTCCAATCATTTTCCAACGCTTTACTAACAAAGCTTTTTTACAACTTTTTACATAAATTTTCTTAGTAATTGCGAAGGATAAAAATTACTCTACTTATTCTTAGATAGGCAATACGTTTTTTTATAATGATAATTTTTATTTATCATTTATTTACATTCAATCAATACAGTTTTGTTTAGATTCTAAGAGAAAAAATCACCTAATTTATAAACTACATAACAGAAAAAACAAGAAATTAAAGTTATCTGTTATTGTAAAAAAGGCTAGCGGGTAAAATGGATTAAACATGCAGTAAAAAATCTGATGCTTGACTTTAAATAAAGCAAATTAATTTTGTCACTACTTTCACACATAGTTCATTATTTAAGCATGAGAATATAAATCAATTGAAATGAGATTTTTTTCTGTGTTTTAGACTTTCGATAACGTAAGAGCATAAATATGGAATCTCTTCAGTAGCTGTAAGCTGAAATGCCCAAATCTAAAATAAAAAAATATTTCACAGGTTTTTTAAAAATAAATATTTTCCTTGACGACTACTGAAAAAATCTTTTATTTATAAAATTATTATAACCTGCTATGTTTACTTCGTCAAAATAATAAAACATTGCAGTTCTTTATTATAGTATCATTATCAATGCTTTATGAGCCCCGCTCGGAACCGAAACATACAATTAATTTGTAGAATAGAAAAGTGTTTTTATTTCATTTTTGATATTTTTTTGTCATATTTAGTTAAAATATTTTGCAATAATGTGACGTCTAATTGATACATACATTAATCTTCACGTAATTTTTAGTATAAACTTGTACAAAAAATATTCGTTATTTCATGAGGATAAATGAGATACATAGGGGAGCAAAGATGATTATTAAAACTGTATGTACCAACTATGTAAATGAGGCTTTTACCGCATTGCATCTTCAATGCGTATTAACCTCTTCCAGATGTTGAGAAATCTCCAAAACTTTTCTCATCTACGTTAATTTACGAAATGCGTGGAAGATCCCAAAGTAATGCCTCTTCAACGAGAGATAACAAACCTTTTATGTGCCCGCTTTATTAAGGCTGTAAACAAGAATGTTTATAATTTTACCATAAACTGCAATCTTTATACAAAGCCGAGAATGCTTTAATATGTTGATGATAAACAAAGATAATCTTTATATCTAATAATTATATTCATCACATTTTTAATTCTTTTAGTTTAAGATTATCTCACTGGTTTTTTATGTCTTCACATTTTTCTTTAAACTTTATTAAGTATTTTCTAAATAAATTTAGAAAAAAAACGTTTTTTTTCTATCCTGTATTATAAATGGTATCAAAACTGTTTTTGTTAAGAATCTATCAAACATTTCAAACGGTATCCAATTTTGTTTTTAATATGAGTTAACGTACATTCATGTTGAAGAGAATACATACAACGACTAATTTTATTTCCTACAAACAATGGAGTCACTGGTGGAAAAATTAACACCTACTTATATAAATTGTCATACAAATATCCTAGTGACAAGTTGCAAGTTCTCCGTTTTTTACAAAACCATTCGTTCCAAATCACTAAAGCAGATTCTTCGCTTTCTCATTCCTGTCATTCAACAAACTCCCAACTCCCTCAGAGCCTTCTCACCTACACCGTTACCCCGGCGATATATCTCGCGGCTGGACAGCTAGCAGATAACGGTTGATGTTTGCTAATATAAACAGCGACCCACAGTTAAATGGAGAGCTTTTCCGGGGTGGAAAAAAGCTCTACCGCTTCCGGTGGCCACTCACTTGTACCATTTCAATGGGGGAAAACTCTTTGTTGATTGGCCGCACCTCTTGGAGTATTTCCCAACAGCTTCCATCTGACCCATTCGCTTACGGTCCAATAGCTTGCGACATTGTGCAAAATACAAACGATTTTGTTAAGAGTGAAGAGATTAACATACATTTTTTCACTTCAAACATTATTGGTGGTATTTTTATTTGATAATTACTCTAAAAATCTTCTTTTATATTTTTATTGTTTACACTTCCAAGATCATACTTTTATATGAAAAAAAACATCAGGTGTTTCGCATTCTTTATTCAAATTTAAATACTTTTTTTTTCATTGAATACAATACATTAACCATATTGTAATCTCACAAACTAGCTGTTGTGTTATATGGCCGAGTAACTTTACACGGTCGTAAATGGCCAAATAAAACTAAAATATTGTCACATTAACCTCTTCACAGCAGCAAAGCAATTTACTTTACACGCTGTTGACACTTGCACAGTCTGTAAACACAATCAGTGACGTGTGTAAGAGGTTCCTTTTTGCAGTCGAACTCTTATTTAGTTTGCTACATTTAATTTAACTTCGACTTCTATTACAATACATACAAGTTTAACCTGTTGGTATTTTGGATAATTTTGTTACTTGTTTTATAATTTATTCTTGATACTAGTAAGCGATTAGAGAATATATTAAAACAATTCGAGGGCTTAGTATCACAGTTTCTTACTTAGATAAACAAGAAACATTCATTTACTAAGCGTAAGTTCAAGTACATCCGTGCACTTGAACGCCCGAAGATGCCGAAAGGCAAAACCCGGGTCGTAAGTGACAAAATCTGTGTGAACGTACATAATTTGAACCATTCAAATTTTATATTGAAATTCCACCAAACACCTTCAGTCGAAATCTTAAATTACGTTAAACAATATTAAAACTAGTGTCAAAGATTAGCATTAATGTCGAGCTCACATTTTAAAATATTTAAATTTAGATGTTTAAATAAACCAGTCAGCAATCTGTATTTTTCATAGTTTAAAGGTATATTTTTCATTTAAAAAAGTCTTACTTTTACTCGGCATAAATATTTATAGTAATAATTATTACTTTTTTTAACTACAAAAAATAGTGCTCCTATGGTTTTTTGGGTTTTCCTCATATCTCCATTTTGGTAAAATGTAAGTTATGATTCTAAACTACTCATACACATATACTAAGCCATCATATTTTAATTGCTTATCAAAAATAAGTAAATTGACTTGAAAGTTGTTTTAATATCTATGGCTAAAGAAAATATGAATCTTTATATTTATATAATGTTCGTCACGTTTATAAAAATTGCATTCACTCTTTTCGTTTTAATCATTCGTATTGAAAATAATTAACATAGCATTAAAGCATTTATCTATAAAGCTTTCACACATATATAAATGCATTTTCAGATATCTTATTTAAATCTATAAATTAAATCATTGAATTTTCTCATCTGACCTTAACTATTTCAGTCGTGCCATGGTTTCTTAAAAATACTCTCATAAAGCCCTTAGTATTGACCATAGCAATTTCAAATCAGTAAGAATTCATTTACTTAAATAAGTATAGTGTATTAGAGATTTTAGTGACAATTTCACTGCACTGCTTAGTATATTATAATGCCAATTTTGTTGGCCAAATATCAATATAACATATTTTACGCTATAACCGATTTTCAATTTATTTTAAAATTGTCGTTGCTGCCAACGTTTTAAAATTGATAAGTAATTTTTTTAGAAATTTCATTTCACTCATTCATAAAATTGTTGATTTTATTTTCTGTATTTGTATTGTAAAGTTTATCGCCTTCTAAACCATGTATTTAAAATTATGTTCGTTTGGAAAAAATGTCTCAATAAGAGAACCAATAATATTTTGTATTTTAAAGAACATTATGGTTATGAAATATTTTTACTTTAATAAATAATATTTTTGCAAATAGTAGTGGTTTTCAAGGTTATATAAAATTTCAAAAAAATAAATATAATATCTAGCTAGATATTTTTTTCAAGTCACGGAACCTACCTCAAACGTTGTGTCAAAAAATATCCAATTTTATTCCATCAATAACTCAACTTTGATGTTTTTGTGGGATACAAATTTCTTCCGGACTGAGGCTCAAAACTATTTTAAAATTCATCATGATATAATATCGCTTATTTTTTTCTCTTGTACATAAGTATTTTGGATAATAATTTTGAAATATTTCATAAGAATTGATAATACTGTGAATTGTGCTTTCTTTCTCAAGAATGCCGTATTGTTTGTAATAATGATTACAAAGTTTTCGAAGTTATGTAATATAAAGATGTTCGGGATTGTCTACTCATTTCAGGCAAACTTAATTGCCCTTTAATGCTTACCGTATGGATATGAAACTACATGTTTTGTTATTTGAATATTACAGTATGAAAATTAGATAATCAAAACGTACATTAAAGCTATGACTAAATATTTGGTCAGGGTAACTGAAGACTAATTTTGTAATTTTTTATCTATGTCCGCTCCCAATGTGAATCATATGGCCTTTTTATGGAAGCATCTCAACAGAAGTTTTTATGCGAGAACTGTTCGTTACTCAGTCGCTCAACATCCCTTTTTCAAATAGAGTGGTAGGGATAGAAGAATAAGGCTAGGACAGGACTAGTGGCTTACTAATCGCACTCTTTACGCCCGGTTATTAAGGATTGGCAAGGGTGGAAGAAAACTTTTAAACATCAAAAACACCCACGCCTTCGAATATAAATCGATCTAAAAAAAATGCTGTTCGTACTGGAACTCTAGCTCGTGAGATCCGGCACGGATCACAACGTTTACCGCTACGCTATAAGACCGGGTTTTCGTATTTATACTTTAAAAACATATTTTTTTATTTTTTAATTCACGAGCGTAGCCCTCTGAATAGACGTACATCAATTTTTAATTAATTTATATGCAGTGAATTTGTTCAGAATGTTGTATATTTTTGTGTGTTTTTTTACAATATTCTAACGGACTTTAAGTAGGGCAAGGATACAATAATATAGATATTATTATATATATATAATCGCCAACTAGTTAATATTTTAAATAATATTTGATGTATTCAATAAGCTTTAACATAGCTTAAAATGGATTATAACTATATTATTATATAATATATGTTTCATAGTTTTATGCAAATACAAAATGTATACTTGTAGAAGGTATATCAAGTAAGACACAAACGTTTTGTTAATCGGTAAAACAGTTAAGTTATCAAAGAATATTTTTGATAATGTTTGTATATTTTAAAAAAATAGTAGTAATGTGAACTTTTATCTTAATTTGTCACTCTTTTTTATTTATATAGTCTTATTACACAGTTATTCATCAATTATAATATCTTGAATACTAGTTAAAAAAATCGTATATGTTTTTTAGTAAACATTGTAACAATTTATAAATTTAACCTTCTTTTTCCTTTATTGTACATTGCACGACACAAATCTCCAATCTCCGTATTTTGAGCTGACTTTAAATATATTTTTAACGAATGTATATCGTACTCAATTATTCCAACTATCATGGCTTCAAAAGCTTCAGCGTTTAATTAGGTCTCGTATATTTGAGTAGATTTTTATCGCGGGATTGTATCCACCAGGCAATCCTTGAGTCCCTTTTATTGCGGCCGGACCCCGCGGGACACTTAAACGATCGACGTTAAAAGTTTAAGGTTCCATTTTGAATTGTACGCGCACAAAAGTTTTAATGGTTTCTAACCATCAAACTAAGAACGATGTGTACGTTAGTATTGTTGATTCACTATGTTAAAGTAGTATAAGTAACCTTTTTTTTCTATTAATATTTTAATACAAGCGTTTGCGTCATGTAAGATTTTTAATTGTTCAATTCAATTATTTTTACGTGTTTTGCTTTTGTAATTTTACTAAAGTAATGGTAAAAATAGACAAAGGCTAGTTACACTAGAAATCCATGCGAAATATATCTCTCAATTAAACAAAACGTTTATTAATAAAGCACTCTTCCCCACTGGCATAATGGTTTCATACTTTCGAAGAATAAGCGAATCATGAGAAGTATCATTTTTAAAATACTCTTAATGTCAAAATTTCATTTACCTCTTATTAACTTTATGACTTGTGAAGCTGTTAGACAAAAAATGTCGAATGAAATATTTTTTGTAGTGATTTTACTAGTTCAAATAAAGATAATTTTACAGTTAAAACTATGAAGGAGACTTGTTTTGAAATGAAATTTGGATTGATTTTGATCACAATTTATATACAATTTTTGCTTTTGGTTATTTTTACAGTAAATTTTAAAATTATATATTTACCATATATCAAGATTAAAATTGAAAACAATACCTGTAAAAATAGTTTAATTTTGTTTCAGTGAGAAAAATATTTCAAGCTTTGATATGATATGGTTACCTTAGTGCATTTTAGCTTTTTAAATTATGAAATAATTTTAGTATTTGAAAACAGTAAACATGACAAAAAAAGAAAATAACTCTCAATTTATAAAAGTTACCCACTACTATCTCAACTGACGTTTTTCGTTCTGGAAAGGTCTTTTTTATACAGCGTTTGCGATGATACCTTCTTTGCATGTACACACAAAATAGCACGAAAACAAAAAAAAACATTTTTTAATTAAACTCAGTATTACGTGACATGTATTTGTAAACCAACTGTAATCAGTTCCTGGTATTCTTTGTGAAATGTGAACAGTCAAAAAATACACATTAAAAAATACCACGTGAATCTAAAGTGGGTAAACAATTTTATTCGCAGCTTAACAAATACAAATAGTAGAAAGAACTCGAATTGAAAACAGTTGTGAAAAAATACTGGAGAACTGCAAGTTGTCCAGAGAGTTTTTTTTAGCTAAACAGGGTTGTGGGGTCGGAGTCGTGCATAATAACATAATTTTATGCGTCGGAATCTTTAGAAATCAGCCAAATTTTATTTATTTTTGTTTACCAGTGTATAAACTTCTTTATTAATATATTTTTTCTATGTATTCGGTGGTAACTTTGAGAAACTTTATTTTCAAGTAGAATAACAAAATTATCAATTTTAATTTTATATTATTTATTAACACCATTACAATCAATAAATATGATGTAATTGATTAAGTAGACTTGAATATTAGTAAGAATTTTAAATTGTTCATCAGGATCATTTAGAGTTTTTGAACGGCCACATTGGATTACAACAAAAAAAATGATTATCGATATTTATAATCTACTGAACATAATTATTTTTTTCAGTGTCTTGAAAGATAATAAACATACATTTGCACCATCAAAAAATATCTTATGATTATTTTTTGCTATTTCTGTATATAATATATTATAATAAAGCGATGTTTTTATTATTTAGCCTACTCAATGATTTTTTTCGATATTTTATAATGTTATTAATATTTGATTATTCAACAACAATTTTCATCAAAATAAGTATTGATTGATTGACTATCAGTGATAATTCATTTACATGTTTATACGTTTGAAAAAATGAACATTAAAATCTTTTAAAATTTTAATTTGTCTTTGATTACTGGAAAAATAAATTCGACAATAAATAATTATTTAAAAAGGTATACATAACATTTTAGGTATTATTTAGATTTTTTTATTCTTTGAATACTCTAAAAAGCTCAATTTTAATAACTTTAGGTTTCTAAGATAAGCTAGAAAGCTCTCCCTGGAGAGAGAAAAATGTCTTCAATTTCTTTCACTCGAGTATAGCGCCTGCCGGAAAATTCTCGAATAAGAAAAAATGTCCGTATGCTAGGCATTTTTAACCTGCAAAGACCGCCTCAGGTAATACTTTAATCTCTAAACCTTTTGGGCAAAGTTTCATTTGCCTCTTGGCGTAACGTAGTAAAGATACTTTCCAGAATTGAGCTAAAAGCTGCATCACGATTAGTTTATGTGACGTTTTATATTTAAAATCCGTTTCATACATAGCACTAGCGAATAAATTTTGTCAATTGAAATACAATTTGATAAATATTGAATTTCTACTAGTATTATATTTTTGTTCATATCTATGCTTAAAATTATTTTTTATTCAATAAAAGTTTCCATTTACTCAAAGATTTTTTATTTTATTTAATCTTTTCTAACCGATGTTCATCATTGATATAGTTTTTCGATAAACTACTGCGGGATGTTATTATCGAATACCTTTAAAAAAAACATGTTTTTCATTGTTTAAAGTGAATGTAAATATGACTTTCATCCTATGGATTGGCCTTCATTATCACCACTACCATTATCTAGATCTTATCATTCTATTCGTATTAGAATTATTTATTTTAGTATATTTCGAGGATGAGGGTCGATGTAAGGTATTTGAAAAGTTAGTTGTCTTTTCCCGGAAAACTTAAAATTACGCAACTAATTTCATCATTATCTTAGTATTTGTTTGAGGTATTAAGAGTACTCTTAAGCATTCGTTGTACTCTTAAGAGAACGATGAATAACCAATATATTAATAATTTTAATCACAGAAGCCATTTTGAAATAAAAGTATATTAATCCTTTTCATTTGCAGTTATTTTATTACGTTACATTTGGTAAATCAAAGACTCAAATTTTGGATTTTGTTAAAACTTGGATCAGAAAATAAAATAATCAACTATATTCAAATAAAGAATAAAAGTATATTCCATTTTTATTATAAATATGCCTACGTCACTTGCCTGGATAATGCAGTATGGGTTTTCCAGCATAATCATCTCGTATTGAATTCCATTATCTTATAAGTGCACAGAAATTTCAATGACCATGGATAAGCAAGGAGCGTGAATAGACAGGAATTTTCACTGGTTAAGCGCAACGCTAAGCGGAATGCAAGGAATTTGCACAAGTGCCTTATCTATATTCCAGCATATTACTTTATCTATGGTCTAGTTTTAAATCTTTAGAAAAAGATCATATAGGCAAGAAAAACGTTTAAATTAGAATACACAAAGTCAACTTATCTACTTTAAATATAGTTGTTCTTTAGTGAAAGACATAATTAAAAAACTATTTGTCAATCTTTTTAATGCTACAGTTTCCCAGCATTTTGTCATTTTGCTTGCGAGACTTACGCTAATGTAGCAGAAAATATATACGTTTTCAATTAATTTTCCTTTATTATTTATCAGGATAGTAATTATTAAAATTAGGAACAGCAAACGTACTAATTCAATCCATTCATTGGCCTCTTTGACTTTTATTATTGAATTGTGTATTCTTTTGATAATAATTATATTACATAATTTATTGCAATAATTCAATTCACTTAATAAATAATTCAATTTAATTTTCTGTTGACAAACCTTATAGACTATCTGCGCTCGCTTACACTTGGGTGTAAATTGATTCGATGAAATGGTGATAGCAGTTTTATCATAGTCATACATCAATAACCTTTTTAATTAATTTTGGATATTAACAACAATATATTTTTTTTAATCTTTCTACGCCAAATCATCTTCTAGATTTGTTTTGTTTTATTTATCTTATTTTATTTTTAAGAAAAAAAATATCAAATACATATTTGAATAAAAATTATTTACACTTAAATAATTCAACTGACCATATTGTAACAATTTAACTTTAACAATAAAAAATATTACGGGTGATACATATTGCTGAAAAAGCATTATAAACACTAAATAAAGAACTTTTACGTACTGATTCCATAACTATTTTACATATTGTGTGTAATTTTTTTTTTTTTTTAATCTGTATAAATCATACTGTATAATTGTCTTTTCTTACCAATGATCGTCATGAGTGAAACCAGTCTTTATCATATAAATGTGGAATTAGTAAAAAAGAGTGTTTTATTTTTTGAAATAAAAATAATAAGATTTTTAACAAAAAAAAATATCAAAAAAAGCTTAAATCTACAAACAGTATATTGTATTGTTATTTTACTAAAAAAAACAATTAAAGTCAATAAAGATATTTATTAACAGCGTCGTTATTTTTTTTATTCAATTTTTATTTGTTTTCAATTAAAAATAAGATTGAACTTTTATATATATTATGTAAAAAGAGAAAAGTGATATTCCTTTATGCTTACAAGAAAATTTTGGTCTTTAGGTTAAGTTAAAAATTGTACAGGGTTTTATCAAAAAATATGAATTTTCTTTGCATGATTTCCATGTGAATAATCGCTTATCTCATGTCGCTTTCCAAATACACGCGTAATAATAACCGTTTAAATATTTTAATCCATTCTCTTTATCCGTATAAAAACTTTTTATTTATTAGAAGTTTATGTGAATGGGCATAACATTGAATACTGCACCAACATCTAACGACCAATGTGTGAGTACATTCATTCTCGTTCGCCCTTTTAAGATAGAAATATGGGAGGGTGGAATATCTTCCAACACTCATCTTGTCAATTAACTAAATAAGTGAGAAGCATTTTCTGGGTAGTTCGAGCGTCAGTCTTGCCTTCGATTTTTTCGATTTACTCTTAGATAAAGCAACTTGATTTTGTAACCTTAAAAGCAATGCCAATTCAAACAAAAGTGTAATGAAAGATTGAAGACATTGGTGCATTGAACTTACAATGTTTACAATCAAGTAAATCGTTGTCTTTCAAATGGTTACAATTTGTAATTATTTTTATATATTCTTTCAATCAACTGAATATATTTACTATACAAATGAAATGCAGACTATCCAGCTTTATTTTAATAATAAATTGCTAGAATTTTAAATGTTTCTAACGAAAAAGTTACTCCAATGAAGTTTGTGTTTACGTCAAGAACTCCGCGGTGCGATCAGAAATCTCGGAATTTATTCATGATTTCAAATAAAAAAATGATTTATTTTATTAAAAATTTTGAGTTCTAATGTTTTTGTGATTTGTGAAAGTGTTTTGGTGTTTAAAAAATCATTCGTCGTCTTGAAAAATAGTAGTAACTAAAAAGCTGACTTAAGATTCAAAAACGTACAATCTTGTTGAAAATACGTTAATTTTAACAGAATGACATACTTTAAAAACTCTGCAGTTATTATTTAATCTCGCGTAGTTCTCTTTAAAATTTGATAACTAAATAAATTATCAAATATTGTTTGTAAATAAAATATAAATATATTTTTGACAAGCTACTGAAAGCAGTTTCATCTAACGTTTTAAAGTGGTTTTCTGTATAAATCACATTTACTTAATATAAAACATAAAAATTATATTTTTTTTATATATGACAAATGATGCTTAGAAAATTTTATCACATAATTCAATTCAAATAAATTTAAACGTCACGCTGTCTTTTTTTTATTTAATGAAACAGTTGCTTGTTAGCATTTATAGTTAATTAAAGAACGGCATATTCAAAATCACTGATTCAATAATAATTACGCATTTGCATTTTCTAAAACAATCTAATACTAATATGTATAATTTCACAAAAAATCAATGTTAAAAATTCATTTTTTTTAAACTAATGTCGAAGTATGAGTTTACTTCAAAATACACTATGAAGAGTAGTTTGAAATCATAAACGTGTTATCATAAAATGATTTAAAATTTTACTGTTCAATAATTATTAAACAACCCTCAAATAGTTTACCAAGAATGTGCGTATTTGCTAAAAGAAATATTTACGTTCACAAAATCACTGATTTCACTGATTGAAATATAATGATTATTATTAAACCATCCAAAACATGACTTTACACTCCACATAAAAGCTATAGGGTAAATGCTTTGTCATGCAATGAAAGTTAATGAAATGTGACTTAATTTCATGTTGTAAGAAACCTTTTAATGTTACGCATATGAGTTCGCTAAGGTACTTTAACTGTAAGGTTTTTAATAAGAACTTTTTGTATGCCAGTCTAACAACCTCCAATTTTCGAGAAAGAAAAAATTAGTCTGAGGTTTTGTTGCCAATCCTGCTTAAAGGAACGGCAGTACGAATTGATAATTTTATAGTCTTAACTTTGATAAACATTTATATACCAATTAAATAAATTATATTTTACTTTCGAAGCTTTAAATATTGAATATAAAAACTGCAGCTTAGAGAGATTTTACCAGCTTACTTTTTATTTGCGATAACTACGATCTTTGTATTGCTAATTGTAATTTTATCATATTCTTTGTAACGATTTTTTTTTACCTTATTCGCTCTTAATGTGTAGCCCGTAGACTTCTTATTGCGTTTATCGTTACAGAGGTTTTTATACGAGAGCTGCTTGATTCTCAGTTTTTTATTGAGAATTATGAAATAGTAAAATATGAAATACAAAAAAAAAATATCGACAATATTATGGTTTATCAATATATAACAAAATTCTTCGACTATTACTTGTGTAAACTTTATTTATCTACATTTAACTAGATATCTTTTGAGTTTATAAAATATTACATATATGAATAATTCTTCGTTTTGGAGTTACTTAAAAATTTAATTTATTCTTTCAACGATCGTAATATGACCCTTATTTATGTTCTTTTTATACATTTTTATCTCTGTATGGAAACTTAAATATAATTTTTCAATTTTATTTCCATAGTCTTAGGTGATGACAGACTTTCTTTTCAAAGAAGCAGCATCAACAAACAATGCATTTTCTTTTTTTCTTTCTTATTTGCAACATGCAAGAAGACTTTACTATAGTTTGCTTGGAGTGTTAGCAACCTGATACCTCTAGCGGTGTTTCACTGAAATAATAAGGGCGCCTTAAGTGTTAGACGTGGCTAGCTAAGCTACGGACCGGAAAGAGATAGCATAAACCTTCTCAGTGGGTGAGAGAAAGAGATAGAACTTACTCTAGTAAAGAAATTTACCTACAGGGATAAAAGAAAATGATTACATCTGTATTATTGAACTACTTTAGAACAAAAAAAAATCAATTAAAAGCTTTACATATTTTTCATTGCATTTACGCAATTATATTTTTGTTCGAATAAAATAACTTATTGTGTTTAATCAGTACAAAATGGAATGGATTAAGTACTAATATTTATGATAACTCATGAAGTTAGTGAACGTCTTTTTTTCTTTTTTTTGTTTGAATTTTGAAGCTATTCTCGTAATATTCTTCAAAATAATTATCAATTTGAATGAATGCTATTTTATTATCGAAGATATTTTTAAAAATCAAGATGTTTGCATACTACTTGCCCTCATATTGCTTTGTATGTGAATTAGAAAAATATTATCCAATATCAGAAAATTATACGGACGAACAAACGCACTCTCGGGCTAATCCAATCGATATACTTTCGTATCACCGTGTACGACACATATACCCACCAATACACCCTTAAATTTCAACCCCTACCCCTGAGTTTTCCGCACCGCTTTCGCTGTAGTGGTGGCAAGTTTTCTCGTATTAGACAGGGCAGATCGCGACTTTGCCGTCAGTGTTGCCCAGAGCATGCCGCAGCGCACGTCTAGCGGCGCTCCGGTGAACTAAGGTGCATTATTTTACTTTCGGGCCTAAATATTTTCATCTTCGCCATATACATTAAGTTTATTTTTTAGCGGTTGGTTCTATTGCTCAACTTTCTTACTCATTCTAAAGCTTTTAATATTTACCCTGCCGTTCTTCTAAAATTGCATTGAGTTCTTCAGTCATTTTCCTTTCCTGCTCTATTTTATAAAGCATAAAACTTTGGCTTTCTTAAAACTGTTACGTAAAAAATTCAACGCTTTTTTTACAATGCATTTGTCTTCAAAATTGAAATCGTACTGTGATTTAAATCATATGCATGACCATAAAAAGTGTTCTGTCTTAAATTTCAATACTTCTAATGGTAGCGCTGCATTAATTTATCAAAACCACACAAGATTTTAGTGAAATTTAACAAACTTTGCAAACAAATATTAAAATTTATTGGTAAAGTTTGGAATAATTTAACATGCAAGCTATTATTCTTTTTCTAGAATAGTTAACGCAAAAGTATTTTAATCTTGATCATTGTTGGCCCTAAAGTTTAATACTGTGACTGTCATTTAACATTTTACAGAATGTAGCTAAATATCAACTAACATCTGAGCAATATAGCAAAATGTCCATTTTCATAATGACTTTTTTATCGTAAATTTTAGTCCGTATTTTTAATTCAATTCGTTGGTGCTATAAATGAATTTTTATTAAAGAAAATTAAACTGTCGTTAAAAGTTTTGGAAAATAATTTATTTTTGTACGAGTATTCGACTGTTAAAATTGAAGATAGAAAAAGAGGCGTAGAAGAAATTAGACAAGTGGCCGAAAATTAAAGCGAAAGATGAACATATTGGGTACGTTTTATTTCCATTTGTAACCTTTTTACTGTCAAATAAACCTTCATTTCTTACCACATTTGTAGAATCTATAGATACATGTATTTACTGTAGTGTTTGAATTACAACCTACAAATTTTAACGGTTAAATAACGTTGATCGAGGTTTTAATTTTCACATAATAACAATTCATAAGCTGATAAAACTTGACATCGTAAATTTAAAAAAAAAAAAGTCTCCATCGTAATTTTGTGACTTGATTGAACCTTACTCTGATTCCAGTTTCTTTCGCGTTTCTTTTCAAACAAATTGCAAAGGAAACACCAGTAAAATTAATCATCTTGCATGTCACTTATTCATCTTTTCGTCTCACTAAATGTTACTACCTATTGGCCATACTTCTTTTACTTAATTTGAAATAGAAAGCCAAATTGAACCAAAATCATAAAGCCAACCATTATATAATTCTTTCACTTTTCCACCGCTAAATATTCGTTAACTAATGTCATGCAAGGAGTCCTAATATCAAAATTGCAACTAAATGTCATATTTTTTGATTTTTTCAGAAGTAAAATGTCATTTAATATTGAGATCGAATCATCTCGAATTTTCATGGAGGTTATACATATATTGATATATTTTGACTAAACTGCTTTTTTTGTCTTAATCCATAAATTTACGTTACAATTTGACAATTTTTTAATTCTTCCTTTTTCATAAGCACCAAAAGTTGTTGATCCAGCTTGATTTTTAAGTATTTTTTTATATTATATGTAATAAAGTTGTTAATTGTTTACACATATTTGTTTCAGAACATGATATTAAAACGAGCCAAGTTATCAGAATTAAAGACCGGAGTTGTTCAATTATTAGATTTTCTGCGTAACATCTTATTTAAAAACATTTAGCTCTCCAGCTATTATTAATTTCATTATATTTCATAGTATACGTTATAATAAATATATTGGGTACAGCATCTTTATATGGTTTAAAAGTATGGTATTCAAATAGCTTTTCCGTGTCTGGTAATTGAAATCTTTGGCATACTTCCTGAAAGATTTTATTACCCATACTAGTTTGATAACGGCTTACAATCATAATAATGCCACACGCTTCTTGATAACTTTTGCTTTGGTCTCACTATAATCTAACAATTTCGGCGCGATTCAATTTGACTATGTATACTACGGAACGACAGTCATTCACGGGATCTGTTTTTTAATTGAAATTAAAAAAGTTTTTACATCGCGTCGCAAAAAACGTAATGTTTTGCCTTTCTTTTTTATTGATAAAACTTTGTCTTTCTTGTTTTCCATAGAAGTAAAATCATTCAGTTTATATCCTAGGTACACATTTTCACTATTTTTAAATTGTGTGCACAGTGTTTATTAAGCTTTTTTGAATTAAAGGTAATGTCGATGTTGTTTTATTACATTTTCAACAAATACTTGAAGAGACAATACAGTATTTAAATTAATAATACTTATTCAGTAGGCCATAATATAAAAAATACATATTTCAACATCATGCTTAGTAAGAACTACTTTACCATGATATAGTAAATAAAATTTAAATAGTATTTTTGCATTACTTTTTTCTGTTTGTGCCATTTATACAAAAAAATGTTGAATGTTTTCTCATTAAACTATTTTTTCTAATAACGATGTGTTTTTTTTTTGTTTCAGGTGAGTGCCTAACAGTTTTTGCAGAATAATCATACCTTTTGTGCGTAAGTTTAACTATTTTATTTTGTCTCTATATTGACTTGTCGAAACGTCATTTCAATTTATTCTTTTCATAATAATAGAAATATAATAATATGAAACAACTTTTCTTTTTATTATATTTTATTCCAATTAAGATAAAATTTGATGTCTCAAATATGATATTCAGTAAGAAATGAAGAAATCTTTTTTATTTAAGGAAGTTCGTTCAATCTTCCACTGGTGTCTTTCATTTGTAAAAAGTATATAAAAGTAAACCGTTACAAAAATCGATGCTCAACAAAAGACTAGCGTACCATTTTTGGAGGCTGTATTATTTGGATGCATTCGTTAGCCCCGTTACAGCGGCGGCCTTTGGACGTTTGCCAAAACCTTTCTCCAAAGAGCTTTATGAGGGAGTTTGCTTACTCAGTCGACGCGTTGCTGTTATATATAATAGGAAGCTTTTAGAGCGAATCGTTTTAACGTCAAAGATCAAGCTTTATCAGTTATCTCTCCATTATAAATTGGGATATTTCCTTCAATGGTTTAATTTGATATATTTTTGTACGGTTTCTTAAATTCATAATTTTCTTGATTTCAAATTAAGTACTGTTAAAAAACACTGGTTTTATTTTACTACTCTTGCTGATTTTTTAATCATTAGGTCAAACATACCATACATTGTATTTAGATTATATTTTATATAAATTTAATAACTATTTCATCTTAAAGTCATCACCATAACGTTAAAAGCTGTCAACCTATTAAAAGATTGAAGAAATTAAATGCAAAGCTATTTTTTAGTTATTATAATGAAGTTGTACTGAAAAAAATCAATTCGAATTAAACCTAATTCATATTTAAAAATAGATTGAAACCAGTAATTGGTATATTTAAATGTTAATTCAAAATCATTTTTTCTATATTTTAAGCTACTAAGCTGTAGTTCTCATATTTCGTTGGGTGATTTTAATAAATTAAGCGCTGAATATTATCTTTGTTATAAAAAATACAATTCATTATGATATTTATTTATTTTTAACACAGAATAATTATTTAGTTCTAGATTTGATATTATTAAAAAGAAATACGAATACAATAAAATGTTATACTTGACATATTAACGATATTACATATATTGCAATTTATTCATTGGCAGTAGACATAAATAATTCAAAATGACAACTCTAGAGTAATACAGACGATGAAATTTATTTGCTTTTATGCGTAGAATTCAATGCATTACATTTTTGCCGAGCATATTCGACATGCCTTCGCGTCACATTTAGCACACGGTATTGTGTCACATCCCTGACACAGTGAAGTTCAAACAATCAAAGAAGTATTCATTACTTGACTCTGTGCAAAACTATAAAGTATTCACCAAAAACTTTGGACAGTTATCTGTTTTCATTTTTTAATTTTGGTTAAATTATATGAAATAAAATGATTCAAATATCTTTTTTATTCTTTAGAAATAACTCACAAACTTTAAATATTTAATTATTGTAATTCATACTTAAAATCAACACTTTTCTCATATGTTCACATTTCATTTTAAATATTTAAAACTAGTGTAAGACCAGTCAATACCATAAACATTAGGTTTTTTTTTATAATATTATAATTTTTCTCATAAGTTAATATTTTTGAATAGTTAGTTATTTAAAATTATAAATCGTTTCAATTAAGTTTATTATAATAACATCAGTTTAAGCGTATACAATTATTAAAATATATTTTAAGTACACCAATATACATACACATATCGTATTTTTATAATATTTCACTGATGACTTGACTTAATTTTATATATAATAATTTATTAAAAAACGATTTCTTGAAATCAGCGATCGAAACTATTTCAATTGAATTTTATTATGTATTTAAAAAAAATTGTACAAAAGCAAGAAAAATGACACGTCCACTTACGCCCCAAAATATTTAAATACTCATAATTAGATTCAGTATTCTTCAGTAATAGTTGTTGTAGTTGGCGACGTCTGGTTAAAATGAAGATTTTGGTATTTTATTTATCTGTATTCAGACAGCGTGCTAGCATCAGTTTAATATAAGGAAGAACATAGCGCAATTTAATGCAATGGTACGCAGTAATTTTCCTACCCGTTACGACATTTACTGTATACTCACACATCGTCTGAATTTGAATTCGAGTATGGGAGATATTTGGCACGCTTAACTGCGAAACATAAAACAAAATATAACGGAAAAATATTGGTTATCACTTAATGGCTTCAATTCCTTTCATGAAATAAAGTAGACAAAAACTATCATACATTTTCAAATATTATTTTCAATTAAGGATCAACAAAAAAATGCTCTAAAGTGTCATTAAAAATTTTCACTATAACATAAATTGCTTTTTTTGTTTTCCTTATATTTATAACAAGATATGTTATACAAAGTATTCATATATATACATTGCATTTACATATTTTCTTTTTTTTACAAATATTTTTAATTGAATTTTTTCTTGAATCGAATTATTCTTCTGAATCGAATTCTTTTGAATCGAATTTTTAGTTTATTTATTCATATAATTTAAATAAATGCCAACTATCTTAAAAGTATTGTTTATTACTTTTTTCGAATAGTTTGTTATCATTTAAAGATTTTTATTGTAAAAAACATCGACTGTCAGTACGTAAACAAAAAAATAAACTACTTAAAATAAAGGTTTCTTTAAATTTAAAAAAAAATATGAATGACTATTTTTTATAGATTTGTTATGCTTACATTTGACAATATTCATTTATGTTTTTATATGAGGCAAAAATTTAAACAATAACAATTTAATGCATATATTATATTTTAAATGTAAGTAACTTTTTGTATTCTCTGTCGAGTTTTTTTCTATCCCACATAGTTTTAGCGTTGTCATGATGAAAAAGGAAGACGCATTTCCAAAAAATGCGATGCGTTTGTTTCGGCAAACGACTGTAATAAAGAATGGCGCTGGCATTGAAATAAGAGGACCGTAATAAAAGGGAAAAATTCTTTTTTAAGCTTAGTGTGACGCAATTTTATCAAGAAAAAAATGCCAGTTTCTTACAATAAGCTAGATGCATTTTTTCTTACGTTTATACATCTTCAAACTCAAAAAAAAATGAACATTTAGGCATTTATTTTAGTTAACGTGGAAAAATTACTCAAACATGCGGTAGCAATACACCCAACCGTAAATATAAAAAAAAATACGGAAGAAATGATATTAATTAATAAATTTTAAAAAATTTTCTCAAGAAATTTGTTTACCACCAAAACACGTTGTTTTATTTTACTTAAACTAACTTTTTTTACAAAAATTATTATAATTCAAAAGATACAGAATTTCACAACATATTTCAACATACAATTGATAATTTATCTTTCGGCACATAAAAATTAGGACTTACTGAAAAATTATGACAGATATTTTGATGTGTTTCTAATTACTTCAATGTATACTGAATACTTATAATTAACATACTTTTCATAAGTTAAAAATAATCTTTGGAAACAAGAATAAGCGATTAATTTATATGAAAATACTTTTTCAACATGAAATGAGATACTTTGATTGATTGTTTAAACACTAAAACAAAGTTTTTCCCAGAAGGCGCATAGTTATTTTTTATCTTTAAGCTTTAACATTATTGATTTGAAAGTATGTTAAGTGTTTGCGAGTAAAAATAGCATACTTTTTTAACATTGGAATTTACAATGTCGTTAAGGTTGACTCATTGCTATTAAAGGGATGTTTATTTGCTTGTTAATTGGGGTGGAAACAACAAGCTTTCGATAGACCGCAATGGCGTTCTATCCATCGTTGAAATAGGATAGCTTTGCACTAGGAAGGGTAACATCTTTTGAAGCTTACACAAATGGCTAAGGCTAGTATTTATAAAAGGCGTGAAAATATTGGCTTTCCATTTTTTTTTATCTAGGACGGATTTCGTAAATAAATATATATATATTTTAAATCAAAAATACGTTAGAAACTAAATTTTTCAATATAGGTGCCACTTTTTCTGTTACGTAGTTAAGAGTTAAAAAAAACATAATATAATATATGCAGTAGTTATTTCAATGCATTAAAATTTTTCACATTTTTGAGCATTTTTTATGAGAAAATTATTATATTTTTTTATCAATTAAAATTCAATTTTATCAAATTGATTTGTTCTCTTACGAGTACGGAAAGAAATATACATTCATTTATTAGTTCGGTATCTTTAAGATGATTAGATTATTATTTCAAAACAACTTTTAAATCACTTTTAGTTGAAACTTTCCTATTTTAAAACTATTTTGTCTTAGTTATAAAAACGGTCTTGAGGAAAATACAAGAAAAAACTACTTAATTTATCAGTACACTTCCTACACCTACATATTTAAGCAACTTGTATACTTAAAAGTTATTTGTATTCAAATGAGATTTTGTTTTAACAATAGGCAGCACTTTATTTGAGATTCACTAATTCTTTACGCAAATAATAAAACCATTTTTATTTTTGTTTAAAAAACGTGCTTCAAGCATATTTTAAGTTTTTTCAAAAATATGACTAAGAATACTTAAGCACGCCACTGTAAAGCACATATCAGTGGCATCACGGGTCGATAGAGTGTGGACCACAACCTCAAACCGCAGCCTATAAACGTCTCTATTGAAACGATCAGCCTAATATACACCAGAATAATTCGATAATGGTTCGAATAAATTGGCAACATAAAATATAACCACAAAATAAATTATGGTTCACTTATTTTTAATACTTAGAATAAAATACATGCTTCTGTGTAAAGCAATGGTTTTTTAAACTGCTGATATTTTTTTATAGCAAATGTATATGTTTTTAAAATCTGGCTGAACTAACAGTGTAAAATATGTGTTTATACATACATATATTTAAATAACGACACTTAATAACAGTGTTTTTAATGTTAGTTTGTACCCCAAAACTCTCAAACACAACACGATTGTTGTTGGTTGGAATAGATTTTTTTACAATTGATAAGTGTGAGCTGAAATCATAGTAAAAAAGTATTGCTTCTTTTCCTATAATTAAAGTTTTCGGTAAAAATTGGCTATATTTGTCCTATTTTTTATAACGACTTAAGGCCTTAACTCAACCCATTGTATACCAAAAAAATTTTGCTTGATATTATGTATATGTGAATTTATGTTTCTCAAATATTACACATCACTTATTTATTTCAGACTAAAGAAGTGAATTAAATCTAATTTTACAAAAGTTGTAAATTGTATCGCACGTAATTTGAAACACGCCAGAGTGTATCGATTTTTTTCTATTCTTTAACGTTTCTACGTTAAGCCTTCGTTAGTTCACTCGTCTTGTATAACCCCTTAAATAAGGAAATTACTTGGCCTATTTATAAACAGTGTTATACACACCTATTGCGGGCTTTCATGTGGCCAATAACAAATGGCTTGTGATATGATATTTTTTTCTTTCTAAAAAAATGTTATAATTATTACTTATTTATAATATTAAAGATTTTTAAAGGTTGTTTATACGGCTACTTCGAAAGTAAAATATTCGTGACATTACCAAAAAAACCATGCATAATTTATATAAATTTTAAGTTTGGAATCGTTTTTCATAATCCATTAAATTTCTTCTTGGCATGATTCTCGGTGTATCGCACTCAGTTACACAACCAGTATTTTTTGTTGTTTTTTTTTTTACTAAAAGTGCTTTTTTATAAAGCTAGCATCCAAAAAACACTCATTCATTCGATTGTGTATATAATGGAAAATCAGCATAATTATTAGATATTATATTATTGAGTCGAGTATTGCATTATACATTATCATTAATTCTGAATAGTGTAAGAGCTCTTTTTCGAAACCAATAGTTTTCTTTCACAAACACGAACACTTTTCTTGTCGGTGATTGTATTACTGTAGTTGTATTATGAAGCTTTTTGTCGTGCATACAGCTTTATGGAGTTTCTTGAGTCACGCAACTTTTCGACAGTCGGAGCGTTTGCCTGAAAAAGTAGAAATAAACCACTTTGTACAATAAAACCGTGACGCAAATCAGATAATATAACTTTTATTTTTACCTTTTTCAGTAGTGTCATCAATATTTATAATGATTCAAGTCCGTTAAAAAAAATACTATGTCTTTTTCTATTTGATTAATGACGATAGTTTTTTATAAAATTTTATACCAGATTCTACTTTATTTTATTTGTAAAACATTCAATTTCCATAAAAAATATTTATTTAGTATTTTAGAATCAAGAAAACCTTCCACAAAAAGACATGTAATTTTCCACCATATAAACAATAGGCCATAAAAAAATTGTTGCCAAATTTTCCTATGCAGCGAATTGCGATGTAAGCAAACTCATGTTGTTAAACGCTCTGTTTTATTTATTGCAAAAGGAAACATGTAATTGCTCAATGTTTTTGGCTGACAATTTTTGGAGGTAAAAAGGAAACATTTAAAACACCAACTATGGTTTTAGTTTCTTTAGTAAAAATGGGGTTTGAATCAAACTTGATTTATTTATTTTTAAATGTTTTTTTAACACAAATCTAAACAAAATGTAAATATTTTTTTACGTTAATAGCGGTGACAATTTGATTCTCTGAAGACATTGTAGGTACTTTAAACTATACTATTTTCGTGGAGAAGCAGCAGGCATTCACCGCGTTGGGATAGGAGTTCTTTCGTGAATTGAGTTAATCTCAATATATTATAATGTCTGTTAATTTGGTTTTATAGAAATTATACGTCAATTTTACGAAAAATAAAACCTTAATATTGTTTTAAGATAACGTAATAAATGGTGAAATTGGTATTTTCTTTTCTTGTGTGCGCCAGCATTCGATAGATATTAATTATTTTGAATGTGTGTGAATTTCGTTATCTTTTATTTCATATCAAACATCAGTGAAGGTCTTGTATAAAAGTATGTTTAAAATCAATACGTTAATTTGACGTAATCTAAGTCTACATCTTTCAAAGACTCCGCTTTCTAAAGGATTTCTATTCCGGAAGAGTGATTTTAATACATGAATAGGGTTTATCTAACGGAAATAATTCAAAAGAGGTCAATCTTCGAAGAATTTCCTTTGATTAAATACGCAAACGGTCAAACTGCCCTTATTTATAATTCTCTGCAAGAAAATTTCACAAGTGAACTCTCACAGACTCCCTTATCTCTTCGTATAAACATGATCATTTTTAATAAAATATTAGATGAAATTTTACTCTACTTAATGTTGTACGATTTTTATATAAACTACTTTTTTCAATTTTTAATGAAATTATTCTTCTTATCCTGGTGACAAAGTCGAGTGCTCAATTTAATTGTTCTTTCACCCCTTCTCAGTAGTGCGGTCATGAGCCTGGATTCTCTAATAAAAATGTTGTTACATAGATTTTTCGATAAGTTTATAAATTTATATAATAGTCAGAGATATGGGTTTAATTATAAGCACTCCCCAAGTTACCACTATAATGTATTAAAAACATATACATATATTCGTTTGTAAATTTTTATTTACATGTTTTGTATTATATATCTTCCATAACCTGTCTAAATTCCTCAGTGGTACCATATTATGTTTTCATTAAGCTAAAGTAAACCCTTTTCCATGTTGCGTAACATTTGTATGCAAATAAGCTTGAAACGTACATATTTCATATTTGATTGCGGCATATAAATAATTATAACCACTTTATATGCAATTTTCGGATTAATGGCAATGGCTAAGCGTGTCGTGCGAATCAATTGATTTCAAACCTTTATGACAATAATAGAAACATAAATTATTACTTCAATCCACATGTTCCTAACTCCAAAAGTCTAATGTGTGATTTTTGAAATTATTAATAAATAAAAAAGTGAAATCTTGACTGCGTTTCTTAAATTCCATATTATATAATTATTATTTGAAGCAAGGCTTAGGGCTGCTATTTTTTGTGATATTTTAATACAGAAAAAAAAAGCCTTTTTATTGGTAAGAATCACTTTGCCTTTCTCAGTCGTTGCAAATTTCATTTGTAGCAGCCGTGATGATATTATTATTAAATAAATGATTGTGGATGGATGTATTTCAAAATAAAAAAATATTCCGTTTCATATTAGGATCGCGGCTGGCTTTGGTCACCGAAACCACTATCAGTTGATAGTGCTTTGTGTTAATATAAACATGGAAGTATTACCTTTAACTTTATTAACCTTTTAAATGTTTCTCCTGCCCACAGACCCAATTTACTTAATTTAATATTTTAAACCACCTGGTTCTTAACAACAGTTCCTAATAATTGACTAATTTTTTTTTTAAATACTTAATACAAAAGCTAATTTTAGATAACGACCGGTTATTAATAAATCACTTATTCAACGTGCACCCCACAAACCACCTCTTATTGATTTGTATCATACAATACAAAGACAAGTTACTTTTCTAAAAAGTTTAAGTAATATTCAAAGTACTACAGAGTTTTGACTTTCAATATTTTTTAAGAATATTAAATAATTACGCCAGTTATTTATCTGAATACTAGCTGAACAACCCCTTATAAATTATAACATTAATATTTATAAACTATAATAGTAATAGTTTTTTTTAAAATTGTATTACTTTTGCCATAATACATACTAATACTGCAATTAAACTATTACGAATTTGAAATTAATAAGTTTTATTTTACTTCAATAATTATAACAATCCATATTTTTTAGCATGTAATATCTTACCCACTCGTAAATTAACTGGTCTTTTAACATCATTATATTCTAAATCTTTTTTTTGGTGACAGGTTGCGCATCTGACAAGCAACAGATTGTGGTTAATTACATTATATAGAAAAATAGTAATTATTTAATTTTAATTATTAAAAAGAATTCAGAAGAACTCAACGGAAAAAACAAATTGTTTTAACAACACATTGGTGTATGGTTTGTGATTGAAACACAAATATGAATATAAAATTCTTCAAAAGCCGTATTTTCGACTCAACGGGTTCGTTGTTAAAAAGGCGACGATATATTTACAAAAGCAATTTGTTAGATAAATTCACTGCATAACTTTAGAATAATATTATATACTGAACAAATAGTAGGACATCTCTCTAAACACATTTGAATTGCAAATATTTTTCTTTGTTTGTTCCAATCTAGATACACATGTGAGATAAAGTTTTTCGGGAATTTCTCTTCCACTTTCGATATAAAGCTTCTTGCATTAAGGTTTAAGGGTCGGTTTAACCCTCTTTTGTTTGGAGATAGATCGATGCTATTTTTCAATCCATTTCGGTAAATAAACTGAAAAATATTAGTACCCTTGCATTTTATAGTGCTATAAATCTTAACAACTTCATAGCAGCAGTAATAACATGGTTCATATTCAAGTACACATTATTTATAAATTAAGTATTTTAAAATAAAGATTTATATATTTGCTACGAAATGTATTTTTGATTTACAGAGTTTTGTATTTGTTACTTGTTTAAACATTGTCTTGAATATTTTTGAATGTACTGGTATAAGTATAGTAAGGTAATAATATTAATCGCAACTGTTTTATCAATTTTTATTATCATATTCATTTCTTTTGTGATCTATTAGCTTATAGTTTTAATGGTTTTGTGGTGCCGTAGTATGTAACAAAAAAGTTAAAGTCTACGGTAGCTGAAAAAATCAAGGATATTTTAAAATTATATAATTACTACAGTTTACTAATGAGAGTTCTCGAAACAATTACGACAGGTTCCATGCTTTTTCGAAAATGAGTAACATTTGTCATCGTGTAGAGCTGGCAATTCCGCATATAGTAGAAAGATATATTTTTTTAAATTAAGCTGTAACAATATCTTCATTTTTGAAGAATGAAATTTAGTTTGTAACAAAAGTGGCAGTTTACATAGTCATGTATACAAATACGGCAGTTTTTAGATTTCACACATGAATGCAAAATATACATTTAAAATAACAAAATAATACGTATTACTATATTAATTACATATTAAAATTTAACAGTTCGTTTTTCAGACGTTTTATTTACAAAAAATAACATTTTATGATAGTAAAAACTGCCACCTTTGTTTCAGGAACCGTCAAATTAACCTGATAGTGTAAAAATATAATTAAGTTTTTTTTTCATATTGTGCAATATTTGTGAAGCAATCAGCAGAGTTAATTTTTAAATGTTAAATATTTTACAAAGAAGATTCTTAAAAAAACATTTAAAAACTATATGAGATATACACATAATTTCAAGTTTTCTCTCTCCGCTCTGATTTAGCAACCAAATTAAAATTATTACAATTTAAATTGTGAATATTACAAGCGCTCTGTGTATATTCGTCTACGACCTATGTGAACATCTAAACGTTTTTGCGATTTCGTTCAATTGAAACGTAACAAATCCATTTATCGGATAATGACAGTCGTTGATTATTTTGATGCAGCAATATAGTATTATTCCCTTGCTATTTTATGTACGATAAAAGCTTTTCGACATCATTAAATGGATACATATTGCTTTAATAAATCAATGTTTTCACAATGACAATAGTTTTGATAGAATTAATAAATACAATAAACATTCAAGGTCTTTTTTATAATTTTGAATATTGCAAATAGTTAAAATATCGATTTATCTAGGTTTCTTCTTCACATAGTAATTTAAGTGTCCGATATTTTTAATTCACGTCTGTTTCCAAAGTGGATCATATGGCTTTTTTATGGTATGTGATCCACATTGAGATACACATTACATATGTATCTTCTCTCTGTCCAAATAAATTAGTAGGGATAGAAGGATAAGCTCAGGGCAGGACAAATAGTTTACTATTAGCTCTCGCTACACCCAAGTATTGAAGAATCGGAAAGGTGGGAGGAAATTTTTAAACATCATAAACACCCATACCTATGAACAGAAATCGATAAAATGACTCAAACCCGTGAGATCCGGCACGATATCCAACAACGCTAACCGCTGCGCGATAGTACCCGGCCGGTATTTAGTATATAAAATAGTTAAATAACAACGTATTAATTCAATATATATCTACTATTAAGCAAACAAGTAAAGCAACATAAGATTTCATTTATAAAAAAAATGATTTCTTGTGTGATAATTTCTACCATTATATAGAAACTTATATTTTCTTAAAATGGATTTATACTGAAAGACTGCTGACTTGTTTTATGTTGCGTCCAACTCCTTTATTCAGAATATATGTAACCATTTACACAACAAATGTTTTATACAATACGAAAATTTTACTTTAACTATTTTTAATTCAAAAAAGCTTAATGAATTGAATGATAATGAGTCATAAAACGTTTTTTCATGTTGTTTTCTTATGTGATTTTGTATGGCAACTAAACATACCGGTAGGACAAGATACTGACGATCGACTAAAAAAATTGAATCAGCTTAATATAAAAATAGATCATATCACCTTATGTTTTAAAACTTTGAAGTATGTATAAGTAAAGTCATATTTGTGATGCAAACGTATATAGTGTTATCCAAATTCAAATCGTTCCAAGCCACAAAACTCAAAACTGATCAAAGTTTTTCTATTTTAATCTGGAGATCAGTGGAAAACTTTCCCTGCTAAATATATTGAATCGCACGTCCGCTTTGAATGCAAAATGCACATAGCATCAGACCTGCATGCAAAATAGATTGTTTCATACAACAGAAACTTTTAAAATATTTTAGATAAGCACGAGCTTCCAGACAAAGAGCCTTAATAATTATTTAGTTAAAATTATATTTTAAATTATTTAAGTCAAATCGAAAATAAAAATGTATGTTTCATTTTCAACTCATATAATGGTTGTTTTCGTATAAATTAATGAAATCGTATCCAGAAATTAAGATATTTTTTTTGTATTCTTTAAATTATTTAACCATGTATGTACCTTTGAAACGTTAGTTATGTAGTTTATAGTTCTTGTTAAGATAAATACAGTCTTGGTATTCAAATTTTGTATTTATGTATATTTTTATTAAAATGTTTTTTTATGAAAAAATCATTCTTTTAATTCAGGATCATACTGTTCATAAAAATGTCTTTAAGCTTATGTTGAAAGCTGATTTTCTTCACAAATATTAAAAAAAACATTGAATGTCAATACCTTTGAAACAATATTGAAAAAACACTAATCACTTATCGATACGGTGTAAAAAATATCCCAAATTTAATTGCGGCGAAAACCACAGATGTTGCCTGAGCACGTTACGTAAGTACCTCTTCGGGGATTTCAATTTTAAATGTTTTCAGTGTGGCAACATTGACCATTAATCAGGGATAACGCTTGCCAACATAGCGGATATAAAAATGCAACGTGAACCAACTTTCCCGGTGTACGTTTAGGTAGTTTTTTGTATCACTCGGGTCACCGTCCGTTACCAAAAACTATTCTTCATTTCTGAATGAAATAGTAAAATCAATTTTTTAATAAAATTATATCTAATGATTGCAAGTTTTTATTGTAAAAGTTTTATAACTTAAAAAAAATAACTAAACATTCTACTGAAGCATTTTTCAACCCTGAAATACATGTATTTAAAATTATACTACCCATAGTAGACAACTGAACGATTTAACCATATTTGAAAATAACAAGTAAACACATTCGAAAATTCAAATAAAAACTTGCAGATTGCACTGTTTTTCGCATGATTTTCTTAACTAAAGACTGCAGTTAAAGTGAAGTTAAAATTGTTTTTTCTAGTATAAAATAACTAGTACCATGAAATGGTCATCTTTAGTGGAAAATTATCAATAATAGTTTTTAAAGATGAAATCTGTTTTTTTTATAAATTATCCTTGTTTAAACATATTTTTATCCACTTATCTTAAATATGTTTGTGTTAGAGGCTTGTTATTCTGGTCACCCTACATTAAATCGCATGCAAATATTAACGGCAGCCATATTTTGGAAAGTAAAACGAGGCTAGCGCGCTTACACGAACGCTGGCAGATTTATTCGTAAACGTTTTGCGGAAATGTATAGATCCAGTGTAAATCGTTTTTACTATTTGCTTTTTTGGTTATGTATCGAGTACCACACTGTTTCATTATTGTGCGAAGAGGGAATTACCGTTGCCACTGTATGACCAATTGATGTGGCAAAAACCTGATACTGAATTTAATTACAAAAAATAAATGTCACCATTTGATAAGGAGAATTATACTTATTAAGTCTTTTTTTTGCTGTTTAGATGTAACAAATTAGTATCAAACAAGTGTACTTTGACTCTGTGAGTTTTTTTAAAGAACCTTAAAGAGTTTATAGTTACGGGTGCTTAAAAACAGTGATACGAAACATAAATGTCCAACGACCGAAAATCTTCCAAATATTGGTTTTATATTATTCAAAGTTTTCTGATATCATTTCTCATATTTATTAAGTGTGTCAATTTAAATATCAATATTTAACAAATATACTAAGAAAACATCAAAATTTCTTAAAAAATAAAATTAAACAATCTTAGGGCTATAACTTTTACTTTTTTACTTTTTATAACTTTTTTTTTAAATTCTTGCCGGTCGCTAAGAGTGGGGTATGTCAAACAATTAATTTGAAATATCCTTCTAATTCTGTTCAAGTGTTAGATTATCATATTACATACAAAAAAGAGTATTTTTCATAGAAAAATCATTTGGCAATTTTATGCAACATAGTATTTATTATCAATAATGATTATAATATATTGAATTATCAATGTGACGAAAAACTGAAATTATTACGTTAAAATATTGAACATGTATGTATTTTTTTAATAAATACAATTACAGCATCGAATGTTAACCTATTTCATGAAAATAATTTTCAAACAAACAAATTACATCTACATAATTTAGAGTAAATTAATGAATCAGGCGTCCGCACAAAATGAGTGTTCGTGCGTAAATGTACGATCCAGTTTAGGTGTAATTTACAGTTTTTACACCATTTAGCAATTGGGTCAACTTGATTTATGTATTTTCATTGGAAAATCAGTAACATTAATTGTCGCCTTCATTCGCAACGCACATGTTATACAACCAAATAGTTTTCCTTTCTTTTTTCTTTTAGTTTGTTAGTTTCATCAATTTTTAAATGAAGACAGTTTTCGATCTCAACTTTAATAAAAATTTACGTTTGACGCTCAATACAATTTTTCTTACGAAATCAACAATAAACAAATTTCCAAAAAACCACATTATTTCGACTACAGTTCAATCATTAAACAGAAACATCAAGTTCATCCGTGCACTTGAACGCTTGAAGATGCCGCAAGGCAAAATCCGGGTCGTTAGTGACAAAATATGTGTGAATGTACATAATTTGAACGATTCAAAAGAAACATCTTTGCTGAAAATGTATTCTATTAAATAAAAATATAATACTTTTTTATCGTTAAGATCACTGATAATATTGAAATTAGGTGGTATAACACTGTTTATTGTCCTTTATTTGTATTTTACACGAAAATGATAGCAACAAACATTATAAAATCATATTTCAAATATTTAATGAGGGTAGTGAGGTTTTCAATATCTTAATATATAATTAATACTTTGATCTTTGTTTTTGACTTTAAATTTTATAAATAATATTAACTCCTTGTTTTTTTGTATTATTGTGCTTGTTCCTGATAGTAAACCAATGAACGTATTTTGGTAAGCCAGTCACTTAAGTCATATAATAAACGAATTAAGTACGATAGAAAAAAATGATTTATATAATTTAAGATTTTGATCTGGTTTTTAATCTTCATTTTAAAATCAGATAAAACAATAATATTCTTACAATTTGTAAAAAATAGGGATCATACAATTAGTGCGTAATCAATCGGTTCAGATCGGAGTTAAGCACACTCTAGGTACGTTTTAACTGTACAAGAATACGTTAGTATCATACTAGAGACTTCATGATACAATTCACAAACGACGATACGTGCTGATGTTATGTGCTATCTACGTGTTACACAATAGGTTATCGTCTACTCTCTACAATACAACTATTTTAACATTAATAAGTTTTACTTGGCATTTTCGTCATATAATGAATATTTATGAGACGGCAATAGTGTAGCATTTACTAAGATTATATGTCAGAAGTTTATACGCCGCTCCAAGAGATTTAAATAATTTATTCGCATACGCTTTATTTCAAGTAATCTATTATTGAGTCCTGCGACAAACAAACAAAAACACAACCCACACAACTCAGAACAACACGGTGACTTACGAACGCGCTGTTCACTATAGTTAATTGAAAATTGACTAAGTTTCGTCGAGAGCTCTACGCCGTAGAGGGGTCTACGATGTATTGTCAAATTGATTGTTACAAAGGACTGCCAACGTTGTCTGGGCGTAAGACGAAACAACTCCGAGCTGGCGTGATTAATTACACAGGTCTTAAGTTATAGCTTGTTTGGCATATTAACCATCTTACGTTGATTCTTACAAAACCGTTCTCAAAATTTACTTATGTCCATGTTTAATAAAGTTCAAAAACTTTTTATTGAAGGATTTTTTGTATTGTTCTGTTTTTATAAATACTGTGCTTTGTATGATATCGTCAATTGTAAATTCTAATGCGATCTAAAAACGGGACATAAAGACTCGCATTCATTTTTTTCTTTTGGATTTTTTTTTTAAATAAAAAATAATGAAGATGGACTTCATCATATCTAAGATCATATATAACTAAAGAACAAGTCTTTTAAATTTACCTTTCTGTTTCATATAATAGTTTTGTGCAATCTGTTAATTGATGTCGTCTTTTTAAATTGTACTTTGAATGCAAAAACTTTTAACATACATATCCTGAAAGTCAAAACTTTTAATGATTTAGTGATTTTAATGATTTTTTTCTTTGTACGTTTCATTTTATATTACTTAATTGCTTATTAAAATTAAAATTACTTTGAATAATAAAAAAAGATTATATGGTGAAAAGTTTGAGCGCGTATTCCGTATGTGAAATGGGCCATAACAATTGGAAATGACAGACTGTCTTTGCACATGGCAAATTAACTGACGTTTAGTTTCATCCTTGATTTAATCTTCGCTTCTGGAATTGGCTACGGATTGTTAACATCGCATCAACGTAAGGGGTCATTAAATCTTGTGCCATAAACGTCATTACCTCATAGAAAATCGATTTTAATGTTCTTTGTAAAATCTATGAGAGTATGACTATCCAAAAATATATTTTGGTATACAGGACAAAGGTCTTTCTTTTGTGTACTATTGACAGCTTTACTCGTATCATCAAAACATAATGAAAAGTTAATGATACTCCCAAGTTTACTTGAATAATGTAAATAACATTTTACCTTGTATGTGTTATTCATATACGTAAATAATCTACACACTATAGACATTTTCATTTATTTTTATAAGTAGTATTTAATTAAATATTTTTAAAAAATCTTTTAATACTTCCCGAATCTATAGTCTAGAAAAATCATTCGTTTGATACAGCCCACTAACTCATAAAAAGTGTTGTACAAAGCTATCAAATTATGAACAAACATTTATATTTCACTTTCAACACAGACATGTCATCATATTCTTCATATTAGTGTTTGATTTGATTATGACCAGATTTTCGTAAAATTAGTTCATGTTTAATTTTAAATATTATCAACGTTTTGCTTTTACTTTGCCAATTGAATAAATTATTTACTAAAAAGTTCATATTTATTATTTAATGATAATAAAGCAAAATTCCTAACCTTTCTTGATTTTCACTTATTAATGAAAGGGACTTCGTGGAATAAATGGCTGCATACAGCTTACAAGTTCTGAATCAAATTAGTTTTCTCAAAACGGGCATCACAGTATTTCGTTTTGGATAAGAATATTATAAATAAAGGTTGGTGATATTTTTCTTTGTACATTAAAATTATTCGACGTTTTCTAAAATAATTATAAATTTAGTGGCTTTTTGTAGTATATTGTATTTAAATAAAAATTGTATAAATATAGCATTTTATATAGATTTCAGATTGTTTTATTTGGTCAACCAAAGATAGCAAAGTTCTTCAAATGTAATATCCAGATAAGAAATAATTATTACCCTAATTAATTGTCATATAAATTAATGGAAGGAGTTCTGGCTACAGAATAGATTAGTAATAAAATGTTGTCCAATTTCTCTTAGCTATAGTTAGTGTGTCGCAAAACATATGAGATACCTTAACGATAGAACGAGTAACGATGTATCATTATACAAACCGATTAGGCTTCAAACATGAATCATTAATTGGGAAGTAGAAGCTGATCCCTTTCCAATATATCTCACATTGTTATAACAGTCTGAGATAATTGATTCATTAAGCAGAATACATTTATTTGTTCTCTGTTCATTTAGTATGACATAACCCTTTTAAGATTTTATTTTTATTACAAAAAAGATATATTAATTGATTTGGCATTTACTTGGTAGAAAAGTCTGTGTTCAAAAAGATATATATATGTATACACATGTTTGATAATATAATATTGTAATAAATAATGTTCTTTTTGTAAAAATCATCTTATAACTACATTATTTATAAATTACAGGTCAAATGACAGAGTTTTCAGGTATAGTTTTATATATTTTCAACATTTTACGCTGATTGCTTTACTTCGCAGTTATTGCTTGAAAATTGAAACATTATATACACTCCGTTCAGTCAAATTAATTATCCGTCATAACAATGCGTAGTTTTTTAATATGTTCATTAATGGTTTAGTACGTATATATGTCTATTTAATAATATTGTGTATTTTATATGTGGACGCTTTGATAACTGAATCAAGTAAACAAAATCAATTTATGAGAAACGGAATCCTTTTTTTAATAATTAATAGATGTTAGTTATTGAAGTACCGCAATACATTAATATTACTTCAGGTCCTGCTCTAAATAATGAATATTTGAAAACAAAAACTAAATATTTTAGCTGTTTAGTACAGTGTCATAAAAAAAATATAACGTAAGTAAAACCGGGCGCAAAAATCAATAACTTTTACTAATGAAGCGACCGACCAAAATTATAATCCGCATATTGAAGCTCTCTTCGACTAATCTGTTTTTTATGTAAATAAATCACTGTTCTTCATTTTTTAATGTAGAAAACAGTGTTGTAGCCCAGATTTGTGGGTCAAGATAAAATATTTAAAAAAAAATCATGTGGCACAAATATATTTTTGTGCCACATATCATACAATTTAAAAAATAAATTATTTTAGCTTCATATTTTTGTCGATTGTCGGAATTAATAATATTAAATCGAATGTCAATAGACTTAAAAATAGTTAAATAGTATTTTGAAGCATGTAACTATTCCGTAATGAAACATTTTGTCAATAGTTTCCATACACTCAAAATAAAATAGTTATGAAATTTTGAAATATATAATTAAAACGCATATAATCGTTACGAAAACTAATATTTTTATAATTGGCCTATTTTTAAACAATGTCATGTGCTACGTAAACTCCTAGTTTTTCACGACTGCTTGGTGTACCCATATAAGTGTTAAATCATTACAAAGTTGGCGCTATCCACGTGTTTGACTACCTTTATATCTACTGTAGTGCTTCCATTCAACTGACAATAGCAGTATATCATTTTTTTTTTCATTTCGCAACATAAATATGTTTTATGTGTTGATATCGTGCCCAAAACACAATATATGAAGATTCACAAACGAATATATTACTGGTAAAAAATATTTATATCATCCATTGTATTATTTTATATATTATCTGTCTGTGGTATTTAAATCTACATTTTCTTGATATGACACCTTAACACGAGTTTTGGCCGTCTGTAAAACTCTTGTTATAGTAATTAAGAAAGATCGTTTTCATGTGAAAATGTTTATAATTGTTCGCACTCTAACTAAGCAACTGTCGTAGCCAACTTCATCTCCTCTAAGTTTTCCTGTAAGTTTTAGTAGAATACTCCATGTTTATATACGTGGCTTATATAAATAATACTTTACTTTCACACAGTGCGTTCAATTTCACTTGATATCACTGTTTTTACAGCCGTGTTGTTTTTGTACAATACGATAATAAATATGTTTTTATGCCAAAGAAATCTTAATTAAATGTCATCGTGTCTTTTAAATTGTGCTTGTTTCCATAAAAAATAATTAATATAACTGGTAACACAAGAGAGAGCGATAAATTAGCAATATATTTCACAATTTACAAAAGAAAATAATAAAACGAACAATGTTTTACTTATATTCGCTGCATTCAATGTTTCGTCATTGTAAATGTTATTTGATGAAATTTCATAAATTATTATTAAATGTTAATTTGAGTTATATTACACTAAAAATCTTAAGTACTTTCAAATAGTTAAAAAATAAGGTTTTGAAAGAAAACATTTTCATAAAGACCTTATGTTGAATGCCACCAGAACAAAATACATTAATTTCGCTGTCAGTTATGCACGAGTGACTTGATACCTATACAATGTCATCATCTATGCACTTACTGTGTGGCGCCAGAACATATTGCACTTTCTATGCACTATTAGTTTGGTGTCAGGACGTCCTTCGGTGCAAATTAGTTTATGTTAGCCTAATCGTGCGGAGAACTCCCAGTTTCCCACGAGAGATGGCGTTACTGCCACTGCGGACGTTCCAGCTTCCGCTATCAACGTACAGATGTAGGTAGCAGACTACAAAAAAGTAGAAAAAAGATTTTCATTAAATTATTTTCTCGAAAAGACTTCATACTAGGAGAGTTATGGGACAATTAAATAAATATGTACAAAACTGTCTTTAACATCATACATAGCATTATAATAGTCAGTTTATCTTTTAAATTTTAAATGAATGCCAAACGTCTTCCTCCTTTTTACCTCACCAAAAGATAATTTAAATGTATTACTGGAAATGAAATAATAGCCTATTAAACTAACTTGAGACGATAAAAAAAATTCCAATTGAAAGAACATATTATATTTAAATTTGTTTTTCATTGAAGGAAATAAGTTGTGAAATAAAAAAGCATGTAATTAAATCAAAGTTGCCCTGTTCTATGAATATTAAAATTTAGGAATTAAAATTGAAGAGCAAACATCCAAAAAGTGTTGTGTCACAAATTTTGAAAAATAGCGTTTTATATCAATTTTGATAGCCCATAATAAAACCTATGAATGGAAATCAAAATTAGTGTTCAAAGAGGTTTTTTTTCATATTAAAATGAAATCATAAAGTTGACACATCCATACAAACCATCACTTTTGCAATACTTAAATCATCATTTTCCAAGCTTTGTATTTGTGTGACAAAACACTGTTTGAATGTTTGCTCCTCAATTATCTTTTTTAGTATCTTTATATTTACAAACAAAACAAAGCAAATCTCTAATAGTTCTGAATACCAAATTATGTACAGCCTTGAAAATTGTATTTATCATTTTGCAATATTCTGCTATTTTTATCGTACTAGGGTGCATAATGACGTAAATTTAGATGGAAGGGTAGGATTCATTATAATACGACCGGCGTCTCCGAATATCCGGACCCGAGGCAAATAAGACTCTATGGGCACCTAGTGTTTGCCGTTTTTTATTCACTGAGAAAGGGAAAACGTAAAAGAAACATACAGTGCAGCTCTCAACTATAGTAGCTAAATTAAATAAATAAATAAATATATTTGACTTGCAGAAGATGAAATAACGGCATCGTAGTATTTGTTCAGTGGTTAAAGAAATCACTTCTTATCCAATCAAACATTTCAAATTTCTATTCATCTTTCAAATACCTTCAATTAAATAGTTAGGTTTGTTTTACATTGCAGTATATTATATAGAACAGATAAGTCTGACCTCACTGTAAACGCAAAGCTTGTTTTGAGCAACTGCAACAGACAATCTAATGTTAAACAATGTTTCGGTTTTAAATAAGGTTCAATTTAAAAATACTCCCAAGCACAATAATATAATTTAAGCTCCGCCAACCATACATAATTTAAACGTCCGCACGATTTTAAACAGTGAAAGATGTTCAAAAAATTAAATATACATTTGTATTAATTTCTACTTTTATTTATTAAGATCAGGACTGTTAACGTTCATGACGAGCATTATCAACTAATCAGTTGATAATGATAGTCATGACTGAAATCGGTCCTGATCTTAATGAACAAAATTGGAATTTTTTACAGTTGTATGTATATTTTATTTTTTTAATATAATGCCAATCCACCAAGTATTGACACTGAACACCGTAAAAGTGAAAAATGACATTCTTTTCCTGTTTTTCAATTTGATACAAATTGCAATTTATACAAATATAATAAGGCATTAAGAATTTTTTATGAGTGTAAAGGCCATGGCAAGGTTTTTTTTAAATACTGAATAAGTTATTACTGAAAATGAGACTACTTCAATAACGGAAATTCCATATGCAAATAATCAGTTACTCAATTCTATGAAAAAATCAACATAAAGAATTATTCGTATCGGCTTTGATAATTTTACTGCATATATCAAATTAGAGATGTCAAGTTAATAACATAAGTTTTCAAAAACCCAATTTTTCTCGCGATATAAAAATTAATAAATATTTTCAATCAAGAATATATAATAAATTGTGGTTTTGATGTCCTTGGCAACATCGTGTACTGTTGGTTATATTAAATAGTTAAATTTCATATTTAAGATTCTTTAATTTTTCTAAGTTTCCTAACAGCGAAATCATTTTCATTAAATTTCATCGCTGGATTCTATTATCACATGAATTATTCCAATTTGGAGGGAAAGAGTCGCCTCGGAAATCAAATATGAAGTCGACGTCTTTTTTGAAATGGCGCCGCGACGCGGAAATTTCCAAAGAATGTAGAATATTCCGTAGCGTGACTCTAGTTCTCTTATCCAGGGATAATCAACAACGGGGATGGTAATTAATTGCCAGCTGAAAAACTGCGATTGCAGTAGAGGTAAATCTTGGCTTAAAAAATACGATTTTTCGACAGATAACTGGTATGCTTTACAACTTGGTGTGTGACCCTTGTCATTTTCGAACCCTTTCTTATTTTTGATTCATTTACATTTAAATGTGTTTAACTTAATAGACTTGATTTCATTAGATTGTCTCATAAGTCTTTTCGTATATTTAATACACGTTCAATATATTTTTTCTGTTAAAATTGAAACTATGTACATTATTCTTTAAGTATTTAGCAACAGCAATTGTTTTGGTTTGCTTTTCGGTGGAATAATAAGTATTTTTTCTTTGTTTACCCCTATTCAAACTATGTAAAATGAGACGAAAAAATCAAGGTTTGGCACATCATACTGTGTAAATTCAAACATGAACATAACGGAAGTATAGCTTTAGAAAACACAAGACTCGACATAGACATTTATGCAGAAGTTAAATTTAAAAAGTGTCAAAATTAATTTTAAAATATTAGTCAAGAAATTTTTCTGTTGAAGATTTACCTAAGAGTAGTAGAAGATTTTGGTGATATTATCAATGCAGATCAAAAATCAACGGTGCAAAAGACTCTTCTAAGACCTTTTATGAACGTTAGGTTTTTTTTACATTTTTATCTCGTTAAACTTACTCATAAAATACGCAAAGACAAGACAACCTATAACTGTATGTCTTAAAACTAAAATGGTTTATTTTTTATTTTGTATAGTATACACTGATATAACACTCTAATAAAGTATTTTGTTTCACCTAAAAAAATACAACAAACAATCATAATTTTTAACAAAATAGTATATTTTTTCCTTAACTAGAATACAAATATTTTGTATTGCTTATTAATCTCTGTATAAATATTCACCACGGATGTTTATGTTTATTCAATACGGTTTGACCTTGACCAATTATTTGAATAAGTTACTAGATATACGGCGAAATATGAGCTTATTCATATCTTTCGTATAATTCATTATACGTGAAAACGTTATTCAGACTTTGCTTGATTTTATATCAGTATTCCATGACGAAAATAATAAATATGTAATGCCCAAAGTAATTTTAGATTTTTTTTTATTTATTCAGATAATTTTACAAGCATCTAGTTATAAATTAATTATTTATGTCCATATTTAGACATAGTAGTTGTTAGACGATGTTGGAATAAATACTACGTGTTGGCCATCACGTTTATAACTTTTCAGCTAGTAGAACTACCATTATAATTGAATAATCAAATACCTTCCTTGGTATCCAATTCTGAACTACCAGATAAAAGGCAGAGCAATAGTTGTTAAATTATATTGTGCTCTTTATGAAAAAGAGTTAAAATTATTGGTATACAAATATACATACGTATAAATATTTTACATTTATCTGTATAAAAGTTGTTTGCGCAGTTTTTTGCGTAATGCATATTTTATATAACAATTTATAGCCTGCATGGTTAAATGGTCAACGTCATTGGCTTCGGTCACGGAAGTCGATGTTCGAATCCCAGTTCAGACAGTTTTACAAATTAATTTTTCATTTGATTTATGAAATTTCGTTTGAAAGCATTGATGTGTGTGATGTTTTTAATTCCCCAAGCCCACTTATTCTATCCTTAAAATGGGGTATAGCGGGAGTGATTATCTTACCGCTAGTCCTCTATTAGCTCTATCCTATTCTTACTCTGTTTGTAAGAAAAAGATATTAAGCAAATGAGTAATAAGCAGTTCTTGTATAAATACTATGTCAAGATAAAATCTATTAGTAGTCTTTATGTTCCACATTGGTAACGGACATAGTAAAAAATATATAAATTTACGCGAAAAATATGACATCATTGAAGTAACTCTACGTCAACCTTATTTCTACATTAGCTGAGAAACGAGTATAGTTCAAAATATTGATTTAAAAGCATTTATGGCGTTAAACTATCGATTATATTTTTCGTTCAACTGTTTCGTAAACGGTTCCGGTCTCCTCGAAAATTTGCGGTTGGGAGCTACTTTATATTATGCACCCCAGCAGGTCAAAGCGCCTTCCTTTGCCAAGCTCACCCGCATGCCTGTCCGATGCTCGAATTCCTCTGTGGTTCAATTATTATTCAACTTCTCACACCCCTTTGCAAAGGGATGCCGAAATAATTCCCGCATCTCCAACGGAATAAATATAATTAAAAATATATTTCATTTTTTGTGGTTATAGGCGAAATATTCACGGGCCATTTACATTCCACGTCTCTCTGTTTTGAGAATTAAGTATCAGTATCATTAATGTGGTTCGCATTAATTACAATTTAAAACATAGTTTAATGAAAACTTGAGTAGTATCCTGAAATGTAATATATTTTTTTTTAGCTTAATGTTTTTACTATTTTCATAAGCATTACATCCTAAAATACTATTTAATACTGAAGTAGATAAGTTTTTTTTTCGTATTTATAAAAATAAATCGTTCAATGCTATCCCAATCTATAAAATTTGCATATACATATGTTTCGTTTTTGAAAAACAGTTATCTCATTTTTTTACAGCGCATCTAATCGGTTTTCTAAATATCAGTCAGCATAACAATACTTGTGTTTGTTTCGTTATTTAACTTATGATTCATTCATATTTCATAAACAGCAATTTAGTAGAATTCAGTTTTGCTCTTTGGTTAATTAATTCTTCCATTTTTTAAAAAACAATATTCTTTAATGATTTCCCAATCAATTATAATAATTATTATACATTGCTAAGAAATTGTTTATTCTTTGGTCATTAAAAGAAAAAAAATCTGGCCACCAACTAACTAGCCATATTTTTAACTCGTAAAAACATCATTACTAAAAAATATCAATATATGATTGAAATTTAACAAACATTCTTAAATTATAAAAGGGAGTGCGGATTTACTGTAATTGTATACTGTTGTATGAACGTTTTAATAAAATGAATGTACAATATAATGCAGAGTTGGAGCTTTTATGATTAAAAAATAACTATGTTTTATGCTTTTATTAAGGTTCTGTACATATACTGATAATATAAAAATGGTAACAGCTTTTGTACTACATCACTTTCATTTAAAATAAGCTTTTCCCTCGCATGGTTCATCAAATTATGACAGGTAAAGGTTCTTAATAGCAGAGCATAATCCATATATTTATTTTACAGTTGTATCTTTAAAAAAGTAGTAATAATTCTATTTTATTATTTCAATAAGAGTAAACCATCCATTTTGGGTAACCTAACTTGTATTAACATTGCAAATAAATATTTAACGTTTACACAGCGTAGTGCTTTTTCATTTCAAAAATCTTTATTTTTTTTCAATCTTCTTTCAAAAAATATTTAAGGGAAAATTTTAAGCCATATTTGCAATTAATCTTATTCTGATGCTTTCAATGATTTAAATATTTTAATTAAAAGACATATTGCACATAATAAATGCATTTAAAAATATGCAGTTTTTTTCCGTATTTTACTTCCATTGCTATTTGTGGTTTATGATTATCATTATTTACTTTATACGTGTCTTTGTGGTTAACACATGTATGATAAATAAATTAATAATGAATGGGTAATGTAAATAAAGCTTTACAAAAAATCATACAAAAATCAGGTCAGTTTTGCATCTTAAATCCACTATTTTTAAAATTTAAGTTAACCAATTCTGTTTTTATATTCTGAATTATAAAATATCCCTATCCATCTGTCATACAGTTACATCAGGTGGTAAATTTAAATCATTATATCTTCATCGCCATTGGTATCACAAATACCGTTTTTTACTGAATTTATCATGTGAACAACATTTTTTAAAACGATCAATCACAGACAATGTTGTTTTTTATATGTTTAATCACCTCAGTAATATTTTTTAAATGAAACAAACTAATCGGAAGGTGACGCTGAGTTTGCATGCTAACGATTTGTCATTGATGCATTTTTCTTTAATTTTTGTTTTATTCTACAATGTACAGCATCAGGTTAATATCAGCATCATATTGGACGTTGAATTTGAGTTGATTTTTTCTTGTTCATGAATTAAACGACATCTTTATTGATCTTTGACGCTTCATTGCACTGGCGTGAATTTTCATTAACAGCTTATAATAATTCCACATTATCCACGTCATTCCTATCCACATCGCGTCACGCATTCATAAGGCTTTCTCAAAGCTTTATTTCATTGTTCATCTAAATTCCAAGCGTGTGAAATTCAAGCCACATATTCGGTTTTTATATCACCCACAATAAAGTTCGCGTAGAAAATGATATGGAAAACAATGCTATGAATTTTCTTATACGATGAAACTGCTTTTATTTGCACCGAAGTAGAAAACAGGCTATGAATATTTTTGCAATTTATTTGCCATGACGAACCGTACTCGAACGCTGAGTACGATTTTCAATTTACTACACCAGAAGAGCTCGTCAATTATTTAGCTTATTTTGAAAACATTTGCCCATTTATTGATGTTTTTACAACGTTGTTTACTCAACCGAAGCGTTGTCTTTGTATGCATATTATTACTCAACAACTTGAGTAAACATCAATATACAACAGATTAAAATAACAAAGTATTTTAGCTCTACAGTTTTTAATAATTTTATTCGTTGATAGCTATTTCGGCTTACGCCATCGTCAGATGGCGTAAGCCGAAATAGCTATCAACGAATAAAATTATTAAAAACTGTAGAGCTAAAATACTTTGTTATTTTAATCTGTTATAAATGGAGTTCTACCAAGTAAATGCCAAATCAATTAATCAATATACAAGTTTTTTGCATCAATATTTTTATAAGGTGCTTGTTAACATACATTTTTAAGAGTATCACGAAACTTTAATCCATTGTAAATAAATGAACGTACCAAAATGTTTTTTTCATTTTAATCCGTAATTTTTAAAACCAGAAAACAAACATAATGTACATTTAATAATATTATATATGGAATAACCAAAGGATATTTTAGTATTATGATCACGATACAAAATCGGTATCTAAGCAGTAAAAAATACGTAAGTAATACGACACTTATTTATTTTTATAAATATATTTTTTAATCACTTTTAGGGTGTTCACCATCAGTACTTGGTGGAAAGGCATTATATTAATAAAAACACAATATTCCTTTGTACTTTATTCCAATTAATTTAGAAGGTTAGGACCGGTTTCGCTCATTGCGAGCATTATCATTTGTCAATGCTCGCAATGAGCGAAACTGGTCGTGACGTTTTACATAAAGTGGAATAAAGTACAAAGGAATATTGTGTTTTATCAATATTTTTTAATAGTTATTCTAGAAGAATTTGCCGTAATTTATTTGATGTCTAGTTTTCTTGGAACGTATGATTGATTAAGGCTTTAAAAGTTGATTGCTTATTTACCACCGGCCTTTTCTACTCCAAACTTTTATTGATTGCATAACAGCATTCTTTAACATACATTTAAAAAATATATGGATTTTACTAATAAGAAATGGCAATTCGGTCGAAATAAATATCAGTTTTTTTAATCCATTCAATCACTGTATATTACTTGTTTATAATTGCCGGCATTTGTTGTTTTCTTTATAATGCCATAGTTTTCTTACATAAATTCGTTGAATTAAACAAACATTTTAAATCAGTTTGTATTTTTTCTTTGTGTTTTCTTGCTTAAATAAACTACAATTTAATTTAATGCTCTATGAACACAAGACTATAACAAACAGTCTAATTCACTTGGCAAACAGTAAAAAGTTTACTTAGTTTGAAATGGTCTCGTAAAAAAGCTTTCTGAGCTAAGATTCACAGTCGACTTAATCCTGAAGCTCAGGGTTATTAGATCAAAAATCATACCTCAGCTAAGCTGGGTTTTCTCTTCTTTTTTATCAATATTATAAAATCAAACTAAAGCCATTTGGTTGGTTGTTGATTTTTTATATTCGAAATACTTTTTTCGCTTCGGAAGAATTGATCTGAAACATCTTCATACACATAAACGACAAGGAAACTAATTTTACAGCTATTTTTTCCATCTGCTTGGCGATATTTTTTAACCACATTCTGACTCAAATAAACAACTCACACATTTAACAATTTCAGATAAAATGGTTTTTAAAAATTCAATGATTTTTGAGACGATTTTTTTTTACATGTCACACATCCTTTTTTAAATAGCGAACGTCCGCGTATCAAACACAACAAAACTATTGTTATTTTGGCTTTCAAGCTTTAATATACCTTTAGGGCAAAATAATGATATAATAATTTACTAAGAAAAGAACTGGTTGTAAACTAACATGATTTTTGGAATGATATTTCTTTATATTATATATCTTCGATGGATTCGACGATAAATTTGTGGAAATTCGTTTTTAATATAAAATTTAATTTGATTAACCGTTTATTCGATTCTCGTACGATGCCAAACCTGAGTATAATATATAGAATAAAAAACGTATCAAGTCTAATTTTATATATTTGTTTATTTTTTAAATATATATTTTTAATGACAAAAATCTCAAAGTAATATATTGTATGCAAAAAGGTATAACGAGCGGTAAATCATAAAGATAAATTACTTCCATAATGTTTAAAATCCTCTTTAAATAGATTTGGACGAATTAAAAATTTGACAGAACGGATATTTTACATACAAAGTAAGCATAAATTTAAGTGGCAATTTTTTACTTTCGGAAAATATACGGTCATAATCCACTAAGCCCTTTTTTAATGTTTGGCAACATTTCATAGTGGGAAGAAATAAAGAAAAATACCCTGTAGAGATAAGCTCGTAGCTCAGTTTCGTTCTTTTATCTCGCTCTTTAGTTCAGTGTGACATTAGTTGCATTGTTCAAGATAATGCTCTGCCCACCGCAAAAAGGCTGAATGAATGGGATGAAATATATTTTACTGCTTACTTCTTTTATCGCGTAAATAGTGCGGCAGGGTTGGACTCAACCTCCACACTATGAAATGGGACGTGTCACTATTTTTTTTCTTTTATGATCCTCCTGTGAAAATTATCCTCGCTCCAAATGAAGTAGGTGTTTAATCCGGCTTAGTGAGAACTTATAATCTACAGGATAATCAGATAATGGCTTTCACCGTAAAATATACACAGCATCGTTGAAAAATATTTATTTTACAATGTTTTAAATTAAAATTATACTAAAAATTCGTTTACAGCTTCTTTAATATTTCAATAAACGATGTCTTAATTTTTGACATGCAAGACGTGAATTAAAAAAAAACATTTAAATTTTTTTAAATGGTTTCAGTGCAGCTTAAATACCAAATAATTTATGTTTCATGCAATTAGAAACAAATGATAACATCTCTGTAAATATGTCATATTTTATGATAAAATGTAAGGTTTTTTTAACCCTTATTGAACGATTTCACTTTGATGTAAATTAGGCAACTTGGCTTTATCTTCAGGGCAAATATTCAACTGTAACGGAAAACCGTTTCATTAAATACACGAAAGTAAGTAAATAGTCTCATTAAAACAAATTCAGTCTGTTTTGTACATTATTATTAAATACTCTTTATTGAATGATTATTTTCAAAAGGTTATTAGTTATATTATATAAACGAAAAATTGACTGATATTTTTGTAAGCTGACTTGCATTCTAGTTCCTGTTTTTTTTTTCATTTTTCCAACGATGTTTATTGATACTTTTGAGTTTTTATTCATATTATGATAAGAACCTTTTTTTAACCAGGAACAATCGTGGTTTAGTTAACATAAAAATAGTATTCCTTTTTCGGATATATTTTTAAATTGGTGTTTCTTAGCTATATTCTCAAGATATGCTGTTTTCTATTGACAAAAAAGATTCGGCTTCTATATTGATTCAAAGTAAATTAAATCAAATAGTAAATTCTATGCGATATAAAGTTAAATTGAGTTATATTTTTCTCGGCTGCTTTTAAGCTTACAATTTTTTTTTAAATTGAACTGAGGCACTCTTTCAATTCAATAAAATAAACGGAATTAATTTAAAACAGCTAGTTCTTCTTAATATTTTATTGAAACACTATGTTCTTTAATCAATCAAAATACGAATACTTTACTCACAAGAAACATGGCTTCATAAATTCAGTTCTCGTAATAAATTATAAATCTATAACTCGAATACTATTTACATTTAAAGGATATTCTCAAGATATTGTACAATATGCCAAAATTTAATATACGCAATAAATTAAGTTTACAACCTCACCATTTATTTTCCAATGATTTGAAGGTCATATTTTGATTTATATTTGAATTTAACGATCAGAATTGATGTATTCATTGAAGATGAAAAACAATTATTAGTTTAGTAACATTGATAATTGTTAAATATTTTTTAAGTAAGCATCGTCACACTATTAACTTTGCTAAAGATAAATATTTTTTGACAGTTTTCTATGGTGTCTTTGCTTCTGAAACAGCTTTCAAGGCTTAGAATTGTTAAACATAAAGTGCAATCAATTCTATATTATATTATACACCACAGATTTCGTTGCTATGCCATTATACACCATAATACTTTAAAAAATACATTGCTGGAATAAATGTGTTTATTTTATATTGTTTTGCCCAGTTGGCTCTTGATGATAAACCTTAGAAAGATGTATATTTTTCAATAGATTTACTACATACTTTTAAATAATTCATTAGTTTACCACATCATAACAGTTTATATTGATATTACACAACATTTTTTTCCGCTAAATTGGTTTTATTAAATCGAAAAAAAAAGCGTTTAAATTCCCTGTGGAAGACACTATTCAAAAACGTCTTGGCTTTTTCTGTCACGTGGCCCGGACAGGCCAATTATGGACGACAATACAACAGACGATTCAGATAAGCATTTCCTTCCCCCTTGTCTCTTTCTCACCCCGTGCTATCGAAAGTAGGAATGAGGGAGACGACCTCTATTGAGTCAGCGAGTGCATTTCCTGTAATTTTATTTTTATTCTATTCCGTCTATTTTGAATGCGAGGCACTTAGAAAGCTCAAATCGAAGCAAGTTGAAAATATAAAATGGCTTCGACTACCGGATCGTCTAATTTTTTGTCTCTTGTTGTACCTTAAATGGCCAACGAACATAGATTTCTTTTTCTGAGTATTTTTTATCTTAAAATGGTTTAACATTTTATTTAATGGATTGCATTGTTTCTTGCCATCCAGTCGTTCATTAAATTAGATATAAAGAAAGTTTCAACAGCCGTTTTTTTAAAACAGCAATAAAATTTCATTTTCATCGTATTCTTTAATTTGTTTGTGAATATTTTTTCACGTCAGTATTAACTTAAAATTCGAAGAGTAAAATAAAAAAGGAATTTCATTTAGACAAAAATGAAAGGATATAGTTTATAGTTATTTCATCGTCAAGCCATCGGCGTAACTAAAACATCATTAATATAATAGAAACAGTTGTGTGAATTTAAATCTGTTTGTGAAATATGTATTTCTTTTCAGTTATCTTTAAAAATGTCATCAAAAAAACCCTGCATGCTATAATGACCCAACAGTTTTTAAGCTGTGTTAACCAACTACATACAATGTCATTTGTTTACCCATTGTAATTCCTGTTGTGTTTTTATTCTTTAAAAACATGTATATTTACTTCTTTTAATATATTATATTCAATTTTAGTAACCAACCAATACGTTTACCAATTATTTTTGAACTGTCAGACTTAAAATTTTTATCATATTTAAAACTTTTTTTCATCCGATTTTAATTTTTAATGACGACTTAGTTTGCAAAGCCCATATTTTTTTAATAATATTTTCATTGAAATAGTTTTATTATATTGATGTTCAGATACAATGTATAAATCTCGGGCACCGATAAATAATACTTGATGTATGGTAACCATTCTAAGATCTTATAACAAGCTTTCTGACCAACGAACTGGGTGATTAGTATTCATTTATGTATTTAAATACATTTGCAGCAATAATGTCGCACCTTTATAAATCAATATACAATTCAGCGTATTTTGGCACACCATTCAATCAAACAGAACTTTTTGTTGCGAATTTTCACAATACAATAACAATTATTTGAAAGTCACTTACGGACTCGGATACATGCATGTACAATGGCCCAAAAAAGAATACAGTTTCGTTTTTCCTGCTTTTGAATATAAATAGATTGCATCACGCTTTTCCAGCCGAGGCACGTTTGTGATAGACATGATGAATAATACAGGTTTAACTCTACGTGTCTTATCTTAATATATTCTGCTTAAATATATTTTTTAATTTACATTTCAAACACTGCTTATTGTCAAGTGTTACTTTCATTTTAATTCATTTGTACGAAGACACATGACATTATTCGATGTCGTCGATAAGGTTTATTTTATTACATAAAGCGATTAAAAAAGGAGAGGAAAGTAATTATTTGTAATCAAATAGTTTAAGCCAAAAATAAAAGAAACTTCATTAAAACTTTCAGTCGCTCCTACTGTTTGTTACACAAAGGTGTCTTCAAACTCTTTAAATATATAGCGAACCAAGAACTACAGGGTTCTAAGTGTAAATTTTTGGCAAAAGAGACAATTACAATGAGATAATCTTTCGAATACTATTTAATGGTATTCATTTTTACTTTTATTTCGATAAAAAAATTACAGTCATAACTTTGTATTTAGTTATCTGGTTACGGTATTTAGATGTAAATTCGTGCATCATTTCATGTACTTTTAATGAATTTAATATATTCAGTGTCTTTGAAATAGTTTTATCCGTTTCTTTTACTATAATATCATCTCTCTTTATAGAGACGTTCCTTTTTCCATTCATTTTTATTGCAATCATTTCTCCGCCGTGTACCCTTAAGGATCCACTGACTTCTTTTTTATGCGAGCATTATCAAATGTACAAACAAAGATCTTGCCATGTGTTTCTAGTCTATACAACGATTTCTTTGGAAATTATACGTTTGCATATTTCTATTCCTATTACATCTAATTTTAACGGAGTTTTACTTTAATCCTCGATCTATTAAACGTGCACAATCAGCATTCATTAGTTTGTGATGTCTGAAACCCTTGTTATTAATATACTTGTATAATTTAACTGTAGAAAGGTAAAATACGTCACCCACACAGAACTAATTTTACAAGAGCCACTAAAACCTTTTTTTGGTTATTTTGGGTGAAAGTCGAAATGTTAAAAAAACACAACCTTGAAGTGTACGCATACTGTTGTATTATTAACACAATATAATACAAATTTCTCAAGGTTTTAAAAAAAACTTTTGATATAACGTGTATTAAGTTGTATTCATTGTGATTATCAAAAAAAACCTATCGTAGGTTACGCCTTCCTACAGTCGAATTATGCGTATAATAAAGACAGTATTCATATTTAAGTTACCGCATTAAAATGAATAATTTCAATTTTTTATTGAAATTTTGATCTTTTACAACGTTAACTTGACGTGTGTTCTTGGTGAGAAAAGATAATAGTATACAGATTTTTTTGCAATAATCACACTAGATAATAATGCTTGTGATGAGTAAAAACGGTCCGATTCTTTAAATCACGGAGCTGATTCGCAAGTGTTTTATTTATTAAATAAAATTTTGAGTAAGAAGGATTATCCGTAATAAATCATTTCATTAAGGAGTTCTTTATATCCAAAATTGTATTTGTAACAAAAAGTAAGTTCAAAGATATCCGTCTACCCACATCTGTCTTTACTATAGCGACTTATTGAAGATAGCAGTTGAGAGCTACGCTGATTCAGATAGGCAACTGTTAAGGCTCTATTTAATATAGCATCAATATTACCGGTTCTTTTATCTTGACAAGTAAAATCTCAACGCTATCGGAAGATACGTCACCGGACCAACTGCTCACTATCTTTGGCATTTGCGGCATGATCTAGTTTGGCTTGCTTATATTGTCTTCTCTTCGTGTGCAGCTCTGCATTTTTACTATACGTCACTCAATAATTTCCTGCATTTTTTGAAATCACAGATTTTTTGTGTTTTTATTGAATTGTACAAATAAAACCAATGTCCCATCTTTCCAGGATACTTATCGTTGTACCCGCTTCTGCACACAGTTCAGATAAATAGCTTCGTATTTAGTATACAGTTTTGTTTATATATTTAAATAGCTATCAACTCATAAATATAAAAAAAACTGTAGAACTAAATACGTTGCTATGTTTACTTAATCATAATGGAGTTCTACCAAGTAAATGCCAAATCAATAAATATCCTGCTGAGTGAATCCCCCGTAACACAGCAGCATAAAATGCTTTCAAACTATTGTTAGTTTTGTCTTAGGAGCAGTTACTTATGATTTGGATGATATGCATTACAAAACGTTATCTTAATTTATCAGTGCGTGTATGTCTATTGAAATTAATTTACAAATCCATATTTGAAATAAGTTTTTTTTTGTTGAATATGACAAATAATTAACGGGTGTCCGCTTTGCTGTTAGCACTTTTGAAAACCAACACTTCATGTATTTTTAACACCAGGTAATGTGAAGTCTGAGTATAGGCTTTGTTAATCGAGAATGTAAGGTCTTTTGATCGGTCGCAATTCGGACAGTTGAGATCGCACATAGAACAGTCGAGATTGTTGTGGAACGGAGCTTTTGTCTAGCCGAGCTTTTGTGAACGCTTCATTCACAGGAACTATTTCATATCTTATCGCTCATTATTGTATGCGATTTGAAACTATTAAGTTTATTTCAAATTTCAAAACATTTATGTTTCATTTTACTAAAACATATTTTTAACTTTTTTTTCGTAAGCGCCACGTGACACAAATTGAGTCTATTTAAATTTATGTCCGTTAATTCAAAATAAATTTATTTCATTGCTTTACCTGATTTCTTTTTTTTGTATTTTATATTTTCAATATATCTATGTTTGATTCTCAATATTTTGGTTTATGTATAATAACTAATATTTGAGGCTATTATATGCAAACCAGGCTTGTTCCAAAATAGTTGAAAACGAAAAATATGAATTTCAATTTGTAAAACAATATACATTTTAAAAGTATTTTTAGTTTTTAAATTACTTTGGAATGATATTTGGTTTGTTATCAAGCCAAGTTTGAGACTGTTCTTAAAAAATATTTTTATTTAATAAATTACATTCGTGGTTTATTTTTCATCAATTTTGAAACAAGCTGGGTTTGCAAATAATAGCCTCCTTTATTACTTATAGTTAAAATATAGATCAACTTAAATTTTATTAAATGAACAAAAAATGAGATAACTAATGTTAAAAATACTAAATTGCTAGTAGATATAAATTAAATCCATTGAAATATATCGGGAATAAAACCTTAAAGTGAATATTTTTTTCAATCGAAAGAGAGAAATGGCTTGTAAACATTTCGTTATGTTGACCCCAAAAGTTGCTTAACCGACCATTTACTTAAGTTACAGTGAAAAGAACAAAGCGTTTTAAAACACTTAATCTTCAGTGTGATATATTTCATTTTTTTTTACTTTTTGTCTTTATGCTTACAAGTAGGAATATTCGTATTTCGTCTTCCTCTTGACATCTTTTATTTCCGACGTAACGCAGTTATATAATAAATAGGCCAGTTAGTGACAACAGTTTATTCTTCTCGCCCATTCTCTAGATTTTAAGAGGGACTCTTCCTTTATGTTAAATCTATCTCGTTCAGGCGAGAAAATAGAGCGGGAAAAATCGGAGGGAAACGGCATTCGAATTCGTTAATTGAATTTGAATGAGCTTTTTCGCGCCTCGCTGGTGGCACTGGGGTGTTCCATTAGTGTACTCGTTTTACATCCATTCAACATCAATAGATGTACATTTTCGAACACAAAAGAAATGTCAATATTATTACTAGCCTGCGCTTATATGTAAAAGAACCATCTCTACAATATTTTTTATTGCTTTTATGCGTTTGAATTTAAATCAATCCATAATTTACATAAGTTTTCTAAATAGAAAAGAAAAACAATTAAACTAAAAAAATATTACACTGTTGTCAACATTCTGTTCATTAAAATAAATCAAAACAGTAAGCTTTTTTCTTACAAGTTAATTATCACCCCAATCTTTCAATCTTCTTCTTAGCTATCAAAAATTATCATTAGTCGAGTTAAGAAAAAAAAATGTTTTAGTATAATATTATCTCATTAGGAATAAACGGTTTATATGTTTGTGCCTATAAATAAATGTTCATATACTGAATGCATTTTGTTGCAATTACTGCAAAATTATATTTATAAAAAAAAGAAAGTTTTTTATATTGGAAAAAACTAGTGAAACCTGTTTTAAGTAAAGCGTTTTAAACAATTCCTCACATTTTTACCTAGATTAAAATAATTTTAGGTTAGGCTCAATTGATTGCTTGCTAGGTAACCCTGGTCTTTGTGTAAGTGCTAATTAAAATTGTTTAGCATATTTGCATTATTGTTTGCTTCTTTAAATAGTTTTATATAATAAACTATTGCATTTCAATAAAAATGATTTTTTATAAAACGCTGACAATTTTAAGTTCTGTCGAATGCATCATATGTAGGTTCTTTTTTTCTCATTCAATAAAATGACAATAGCCTTCGATCGATGTCGAAATTTTTATAGATATCTGACAGTCGTTTATTTCCCATTTGTCCGGGATTCTTCTCTGTGGGATATTACCACTTAGAATCCATTTCTTCTCATTCAATTTGCAGGGCTACAAAGAGCCCTTCTCTTACCATTTTGAAGGACCCTCAATCCATTGCAGCGGCAATCAACTATTCCATTATTATCACAATCTGAGTGCCCATTATTGATCAAAATAATTATAATGACTCTGGTCTAATTGAATTTACAAAAAACGCTTCTTTTTTCTGCTTTTTTGAAAGGCTTGATACAAAAACTATGTTTGTATTCATATTACTTTTAATTTAATTTTCTTATAGAAATATTACAAATAACACAAACAATATTCCGCCATTAATTTTCGTATTTCCATTATTTTTATCGCTACATTTTTTTATTATAACAAATACAATGAGTAGATATTTCATAATCCGTTGCGCACGTGTCAGGGGTATTGCATGGATGTGAAGAATCCAGAGAGTTCAATAGAAATGATTAGGGGTCGTAGGCGGGTCTTTGCGAAACCACTTCCTCCGAGAGTGAGACATAAAGCGACGATGAAATTTAATAATAAAAAATAATTGCGCACATTTTGACTTCGAAGAAAATTAGAATCCCTCTTTCTATATAAATATATTTTCCGACGCGGCGGCAGCGACTGCAAATTGATTTAGTAAAATTACTTCTCTCAGCCAAAGTCACGAGAAAATTCTCAAGTTTTCCATTTGTGACAGATAATTTAGGAAAGTTCAAACAATATAACGTGGATTACAGTGTCATAAACAAAGCTTTTTAGCCAATCCATTAAAAATATTTTGTCCATCCATATCTACTATATTGTTTTTAATTCAATCATTTTTTTCTACAAATAATATATTTACTACATAGTATCTTTTTTTCTAGTAGTAGATATACAGTTATAAATTATTTAAATGAATCCAATAACTGCATAATTTAAACTAATTACATAAATCAAAATTGTCACATTTTGATTAGTTATTGACGTGATTATTTTCCGTAATCTGAAAGCTAATAAGCTTAGTAGTTTCCCTGGAAATTGTTGCCAATACAATTTCCTTTGAATTAGTAAAACGAGCTTTCGAATTTACGGTGAGTCTGAAACTTCCACTCTAACTCTATTTGAAAGGACACAGCTGTTCGTGCAGAACACGACTATCATGAAAGTAAAAAAAACTTTTATTCATTTGAGCTTTCGCCTTGTCCAGTTATACCCATTGTAATTAATTGAATGAACGTTAACCCTACTTGACAGTAAACTTAATACCTAAATTATTCATGTTTCCGCACTTGAAAAAACTGTTACAGAAACAAAATTAACACATGTACACGAAACGTTTTATACTTATATAAGTATGTAGTAATACAATTTTTGTATTTGAGTATTGTTTAGGTTAAATTAACAATTCGTATAGGCGTCTTAAAGCAAAAACAGATACATCTTTCAATACATTCTATCAAAATTCAAAAAAAATAAAATATTTATTATCTTTTATTTTAGTTAAATTCACAATATTTTTTATGTTATCTGCTAAACAAAAGCGTCCGGAAATACAATGGAAACTTTCATGTTACCTCGTAAAAATTATTTTCAAATCCTGATAAACTCAATGGCTTCAATATTTCCAATTTTATTTCCCTTATATAGGTCTCATCGATTGATTGACTTGTAACTGAAAATATGTATTTCAAGTTTTTAGAAGTACAATATAACGATAGAAAAATAAACTATCGATAAAATAAATGACTTAACCGTTAAACATAAAAACTTTAATAACGAAGTTTAGTTTCAAGTAGACAAAACATTTTTTGCTTTTAGAAGCTTCGTATTTCACTTTTAAATATTTATAATTTCCATTTTAGTGTAAAATTTTACTCCTTTAAACGTATCAAATAGATTTTAAGATTTAAAAAAATCAGCTCGGCTTTTTCTGTATTTTATTTGTAATTTGTATGTAACATTTCAAAACGACGCTTTCATGTATGTAAGGAAAATATAATACATTTATAAACATAGCGTTATTATTGTTTTTCAGAACTTTGGTGTCGGCTTGCGTGTTTCTATACATACTACGAAACTCATTAATAAACAGTAAAGCTAATTGACAAATTCGTAAACGAATATTTTCACCGCAATTTTAATTAAAAAACTTTATTTTGACTTAACATCTGATATGAATTATTTTCGAACATATATTGATTGAACATGATTGTGCTTATTACTGTTCCAAGTAAATTCAAGAAATTGAGGAGTTTATTGTAACACAATTTTATTTCTTACAATATATATACATATATCAACTGCTTAGCGAACTCAAATATATCACACTACTTCTAACCCCGTTTATGATTAAATTTCCTTTCCACCAAGAGTACCCTTATCAGTGAATACTTCAAAAATGAACGCGGAAAATACCATTCGATAATTTCCATTTTGAACCTTCTGTATTTAGACTTGAAATATCACATTTGTTTCTTTATGTATTAAAAGTCAAACAGAATGATGTATATGTTTTTATGATTAGCTGATCATAGACGGAGTTTTTGGAGGTTTCTTTTCTCGGGTATATTTAAAATTATGATTATTAAATACATGTTTCGTATATCATGTATCAGCGATTGACTTGATTACAAAACAATGCTTTATCGTTCCCGATAAAGATAGGAGCACCACGTGTCCTCGTTTAAATTGCGGATCAATCATTGATCGAGTGAGAGAAACCCAATTACTGACAACAAAGTGGAAGGAAACCCTTTTCCACTCAACAGTGTACACCCTAATGGAAATATGCATGTACACCTCAGCGGGGGCAGTGTCGTAACGATAATTTTACATTAGTACAGCGAACGATTTTAATATGGATAACTTACTATCTTATCAGAAAAAAAAAATTTGATCCCTTTTCTTTGGGTAATACACGTTTTCAATTTAACCAATTGTAATGTCTGTTTTTTACGATATTCAATAATGCACTACTTTTTTAAATTACATAATAATATTTCCTCACTTTATGTCGAGCATATGGACTCTTTTTCAACGAGAACTGCATTTAATTCAGTTGCTTAATTTCTCTTTTTTTTAAATAGAGTAGGGATAAAGGATATAGCTAAGACAAGACTAGCGGTGAGTTCTTACTACGCCTTATTTTTAGGATCAAAAAAGTAATGCGAGGGAACTCGTTTTTAATCCACGAAATTGTATATTTTTACTTCTTTGGTAAAATTTTAATGTATTTAGACTTTGCAAGATGATTTATTTAACTCTGATCATTATACACTTGTGTTGTTCATTGATTTTCAATTCACGAAAAACTGATGAATGAATTGTAATTGTAAATAAGTTTTATCTCATTGAGGGAATAATACTATAAAAGGGTGTACAATAGAAATCACTTCTCTTAACTTATTCGGCGTTCAAATATTCCTATAAATGAGTGAAACTGAAAACACTAAACCAAACAAACTTATTTAGAGGAATAAGTTGACGGGTTTTTTGAAAGCATTTTTTTTAATTGCCAAAGCAACAATATTGTTCACTTTAATATGTTCTACATAGAAGAAAAAAAGTGCTAATATTGAAAGGAAAATTATCGACAGTATCGTTTTAAATAGCCATAGACGGCCGATTTATTGATTTTTAATCTAATAATAAAACAAAATTGGTTTGAAGGTGTGCTGTGCACGTCACTGAATATTTCAGCTTACATCATCTGTTTCTTCGGATAGGCGTTGGGTCGGGTTTGCTATATTGGATGCCATAACTAAAATTAATATTAACTCACGCGTGGTTTCAGCCATCCTACTTGTAAAGCTCCGTAATGCTTTGCATTCACTGGAAGTGTTCTAAAATATCTTACTCAACGCAATTGCGAATCGTTATAAAGCGATTTTCACAAGAGAATTTGGCGGATATAACTAATTTATGAGAGATTCATTCGCAGTTTACTGATTATACCAACCTAAAAATGATTAATGAAAAATCCTTCTCGTCGTAAATTAGCACGGTATAATTTAATCACGTGATAACAGACTAATTTTAATTTACCATTTGGATACGGTTTATATTTAATAATATACTATTACTATACTATTAGCGAAGTTTTTGTCCAACAAAATTATTTCTTATACAATTTGTAAGAAGGTTTTAGATTTCTTGACCAAAAAAGTTGAATATTTGTTATACTATTAGCAAACAACAAAAGTCGTTAATGGTTTTATCATTTATTATTGGAATGATTTTTTTATCGAATCTTTATTATAAAGATTCTATAAAACAAAATAAAATAATCTCATAATAAAAAAGGGAATAAGTAACGAAACTACAAAATTATTTAAATTACAAAGCTATAAAAAATAATGAAACTTAATTATAGTTGTTTTAAATAGAACATATGTAAGATAATCATTAAGTTAATGTGATATCTTTTTTAGTTTTGAGGGAAAACGAGCCCATTGTTAGTTAAAAAAATGCTGATTCTACATATCATGAAAATAAAAAATGATTTACCCTGAAGTTTACTTTTAATTTTTGACTTCAATAAAAAAATATTTGATTAATAATAGTAGAATTGATAAATTAAATTTTGAACTTACAAAGACGCGTCCAGTCAAACGAAACAAGCGTGACCATAAAAAATCAACATTTTTTCAACACCTTTTCGTCGCCATGCTCTAATGAAAATGTTAAACTAAAAAAATAGGCAGATAAACGGATTAAAAGGAAAAACATGGCCGCGAGATTCCGAAGGCTTCGAAGGAAAAGTTTTGCTTTCAATTTATCAACGTCAGGAAACAATTTATCATTCGGCTTTGTTTTAGCGCCACTCTAGTTTTTGAAGGACCAAGCTCTCCCTCTCTCGCAATTCGGGTAGGTGCGTTAGACCCTAAGTTTCTGCGATCCAAACATTACTTTAAGACTTTACAATCACTAAATCTTACTTCGGGAAAGGTACTCAACATTCCGTCGTTGACTATACCTTACAACGCCTTTGACTGATTTATATAGAATAGTTACTTTGTTTGTAAACTATATTGGATTTAATATAATCTATCCGCCACACTATCTGTATTAAATAATTCATTTAATTAGGACAATCATTAAAAGCATTTATTTATTTATTATAAAACACCTTGTAAGGAATCTCAAATATTCGTAGAAAAGAAATATTCTGCTATCGAATATATAAAAAAAACATACCGATGGGCTATTTCTATAGAACGAGTTATATTAACAATTATTTTTTTCTCAAGCTCCACAAACGTACAACTATAAAAAATCACCTGTTTTCTCTCATAAGGCAGATTCTTAATATGAAAATAAATAAACATTAACAATCTTTTCACGGTTTCATATATGAACAAATTAAAATATTGTTTTACGGTTTTGTCAACGTTGCAAATAAATGTGAATTGAAATTGAGATAAATTACTAAATGAGCCCTTGAAGTAAAATAAGTAAAGCCAAGTAGTAAAATGGTTAAAGAAGTATATTGCAATTTAAAGTACAATCACGTTTTTACTTGGTGATTTGGTGGATACCATATTTTTATCTCGGGTTCTCGATTCTCGATTCTATATTTTAATCGTGTTTAAATTCGGGATTGAGAAATTTTGCTCGGTGATTTTGAAATCCTGAGATTTTTTAATTTTAGTCGATTTGAAAAAAATAGGAATTTACGGAATTCTTAGGTTTTTCAAATCGAACCTTTTTTTAGCCCTCGTGCAACCTTCTCAAATTGTCTCAATCCTGGGATTTCGGAATCACAAAATTGGACGGGATCCCGGTATTGGAAGCCCTATATGAAATTCATCATTAAGAAAAGTTCTCAGCACGAGCCTCAAGTAAGATTAATGGTGGTTGAGCAAACAAAATAGTTTTTTTCAATATATAATATAATATTATGTCACGCCGATTGACGTTTTATATTTACCAAGTGGTTAAATATATGTACTACAACTTTACAGTGAATAAATTATTTATAAAATATTGAAATATCCTATTAATATTATAAATAGATCTTTAAGCACTTTTTAATATAATAAAAGAGAGATTTTTTAAATTCAATTAAATAGCAGCAAAATACATGAAATAACTTTCTAAGGGTGTAAAATAAGAATCCTTCTCTCTTGCATGTTTTAGATTCTAAAAATATATTTCTGGCTTTTAGGCGAGCGGTCAACGTCGTGGGCTTCGGTTACGGGGCTTATTACGGGGTTAATTGTCTTCTGTTTCTAAAATTCCATATTTGTATTGAAGCGATTGTCTTACCACTAGTCGTGACTTAGCCATTTCTGTATATTTTCAATAAAATTTAGGTTGAGCAAAAGAGCATCGATTAATTCTCTGTTAATATAAAATCTATCTCTAGCTTAAACATAAAAGGACGTGATTCAAAAAATAGTGTTAAATACTTTTCAACAAATTACGAACCACAATTTTGCTTTTTTTAAAAATTCAATATATTGAGTTTTATACTCGATGGAACACCATTATAATAAATATGGATTTTTACAATATCATTAGAAAAAAGATTTATTTTTATTATTATACATATTATTATTACATAATCTTTTTCCCATGATTGAGATGAAGAATAAAAACTAACAACCAACATTGATTAAAAATTACAAGACTTCTCAAGTTTTGATGATAATCTTTTTAAAATTTACTCTAAGACTGAATTAACAATTTTAAAATAAATATATAGCATCAAAAAATCACCCTAAAGATTGTTGTATAATTTAAAAACAATACGACAATATTTAACATCGCTCTGATACAAACATGCTTTACCTATTTATGTCGAGATGCCTCTCTCGAATTTCACTCACAAATGTTTGTAGCATTTCAATGACATGTGTGTATTTTTATTTACCCAAAAAACGTTTCCGGGGAGAGGAAAAAATCAGCAGACAACTGCGTCGCAAATCCGATTTTGTTGTAAACAGAATCAAATTGTGAAAATTGACGTGAAATCGAAGTTTTCCATTTGGTCCACAATCCAATTACGGTCAAACTGATGCGTTGCTATGCCCAAGAACATATATTTTTTATGACTATTTTAAAGCTTTATGCCATTTAATAAGTAGCGATAAAATACTATTTCATTCTAAATTCGTTATATAATATATACACATTCATTAATTTATATTTTACGATAATTTGTGAAGAAGATATTCTAAAAAGTCTTAAAAATGCAATACAATTAAAATAGGACTGCAATATGTGTTATTTCTAAATTTGGGAGAAATTACACAAAAACCATTTTTTTTATTAAATACATACATAAATAGTTAGTAATGTAGAAGAAATTATGTTTCGTACAATGATAAATAAACTTTTATTATGAATCTAAGCATTTATTTTTTGACAAAGCTTTATTGATTTATCGAGCTTACGTTACTACCCTAGTACAAAATCAAACAAATATTGAAATCATTATTTAAACTAAGGTTTAAGGTTTCAGAATATTTATTTTGCTGAAGGTTGTCTGTACTTATGTACATATGCAGAACTAAGCATCTATGCTTAGTATTAAACACCGTCAGTTTTTTTAACTTCATGTTTTTTACTTTTAACCATTTCATTTTATTTTCACTTTACCCTTTTATAAAATGGGCATTGCAATACCAAAACAACAGTAAAATAATATTCATAATCATAACTTTAGAGCTTTGTGATTTTTAGAGCGAATAATTTCTTTTGTGGCAAAGTTAGCATACTTTTGTTTTGAAGGTTATTCATTCTGCACTAAATAAATCCATGAGAGATAATAATATTATCTCTACGGTTCCACTTCGAAATTTCTTTGAATAAGGGTGTTAATAATAATCTTCACTGGAGGATAACTCTGCTTTGACATGCTTATCAGTACTATTAGAACAAAAATCAATCTCGAGATTGGTAATTTCGTGTAGGCCATTATTTCAACAGAAAACAAATATTTATAATAACTTTCTTTCATATTAAGAAACAATGTCATCTCATTATTTTCATGAATTTTATAGACAGTGTTAATGTTAGAACAATGCGCCTTAAATAAAATTTAGCCTCTCTATTCCGAGAAAGTGAGATATTAGATTTGGAGGATTAGCTAAAGGAGGATCTGTTTTTGAATATTTATAAAAAGTTGTCTTATAATTTGATTTAATTATACGACGTGTCCAAATCAGTTCAGGTTCCGTTTCATATTTAACACTAAAAAAAATATTGGGTGAGATATTTTTTAAAAATTCAAGAAGATAGGTGATATATCAACATAACAAAGCATGGGGCTCTGCCAAAAGAATGTAGAAAGAATACAAAAAAAATATTCACTTCTAGGCTACAATATTGGACAATTATTCTATCAAATATAGAGTGATTATACATACACGTTTTCTTCGGAAAACCTATAAAAATATTTGTTTTAATATCAAAATAGAATAAGCGACACACCGATTGTCTAAGTATGCTTGAATCCTAAGAATCTTTCACAGGTTTGCTTTACGTGAATCCCATTACAACAACAACAACAAAAATTACAACTTTAACCACCATTACTTTTTTCAAACAAGCGTTCAATAAAGGAGCTTTTGAAACATGTACAAAAGAGAGTCATTTAAGATGCATGCATGTAATTATTAACGAGAGTATAATTAATTGCCAATGATTAATTATTCTTACTTTCGTTCCGCACTAGCGTGGGTGGGCGTCACTGATCTCAAATTAAATTTGTTCACTTAAGTTCTGCCTTTTGAAGAATAGAAACTTCCCTCTGTGATCTTTGGATAGTACTTTGCTATGGAAAACAAAAAGAGTAGCGGGGAAATTTTACATTTGAAGCTAAGTGATCTTTGAAAAGTGCCTAGTTCCTTTTCTTTTTCACCCTTTTGCATTTGCAACTCTTTGTGAGTGGGTAACATTGTTAATATACATACATGTTGTAATTTAGTCAAAGGAATACATTACTCTTTTCGGCCACTTTTTTCACACACCAATAAATAGTTTCTAAATGAATAAATTTAAAATGGTTCAAAATAGTTCAAAATTACAATATAGTAAAGTAATGGCATATAAAGATAATCGTCAAATATCATTGATAATTAGTTTCGGTAAATTTAGTGGTAACGTTATGGAAATTTACAAATAGCTATTACCTACATCAGTGTTTCACTAGTTATGTAACCAGGTATATCACACGTTTCGCTATACTGAAAATTATCTTCATACTTCAAACTACTGTTTTTCTGTTGCATAATGTATTGTTTTTATCGAATTGCTTTTCCAAAGAATTTTAAATAAACCTTGTTTTGAAAGACATATCAGGTTATCGATGTTCTTTAAAATATTGTGAGGCTTATTTAGGAAGAAGAATATCAAAATTTAATTTTCATCCTTTAGAAGGAAAATAATTAGGAAAGTAATTTCATTTTAACAACATCTTTTTTTGTTCACCCTGCTGGTGAGATATTTTCAGCATGTCATTGAATAAAGGTTAATCAGGGTCTTATTGATAGAAAGCTGTAGGCCAAAACAATAAGTCAAGGGATTGAAAGTTGGCAATTTATACAATATTGTGTTGAAACAATGAACCAAATGGAGCGGCGCAAATAAATTTGCTTAGTTATATTTTGCAACAGTGCCTGCCAATTCATTTTACGTCGCACACACAATTCAATTTATTTCATCAAATGAATAAACATTTGCTTGCTACAAGCAAAAAACAAATAGTTAATCAATATATAATATTTAGTATAAAACTATCACGACTTAGTTGGATAGAGATATCACTTTAAATAAACCCACTCTTTTTAATAACCATATCTTTTTCTCGGTTTTCTTTTATTTTTTATTGTTTAAAAATGCTCGCGATGAGCTCAATTGGTCTTGTTTATTCCATTTAACTGTAAAATTGTTATACAGTATAATTTACTATGAATTGACAACAAGCATCATAAAAGTATATTTATGTTTAGTCAAACCTTTTGCTTTAATGGTCAATTCTGAGTGAAAAATCATGCACCATTTATTTATAAAAATAATGCGAAACTTTCACTATTTCTCATTTGAATGAAAAGAATTTTTTATAAGGATGAGACTAAGATAGCTATTTTTATTAGTAGTTCTTCCTGTTTTTTGTGAAGTGAATAGTAAAGGTTGAATATACCATAGTTTTAAATGATATTTGGATTACAACTTTTCTGTTGGTTACAAAGTACTTTTTTTTGTTCATTGTTAACGTTTCAAATTATATCAAAAACGATTTTGTTTTGTGTTCGGACGTAGATTGACAATCGCTTGGCCAAGAAATACTCGTATTAGGGAGCCATTTTCTAAATATTCTCTGCTCCGGTCGATTTAATCATTTTAGTTTAATTTAAATTCGTTAGGCAACGTCAATTTCATTTGGATGCTAATATCTTTTATTGAAGGTTCGAGTTATTAAGTAAGAGTAAGATTTTCCTTGAAGTATTTTTTTGGTAGCATATATTATTGTATAAAAATCATCTATAAATATCATTGCGTTGGCCAAACTAGGAAAAAATTACCAATCATTACATTGGAACAATTTGAACCATTTTTACTGACATTTAAATACATTAAGAGGAAGAAGAAATATTGCTATTATTTGTCACATTAATACATATAAAAATTTAAAGCTTCCAGCTCAAAAAAAATATCAAGCATTCATGTATTAAAAACTATGTTTGCTAACAATGCTCTTTATAACAATAATTTTTAAAGATATTAATGAGATTTTGTTTTAATTTTAGGTGCTGTGGGCGGTGATGGTGATGATGGAGACGATAAGGAGAAGGAGGAAGAGGCCGAGCGCGAACGACAGGAGGCCATCAAAGAAGCTGAAGATAGACGCAAGGAAAAGCACCGCAAGATGGAAGAGGAACGGGAAAAAATGAGGCAAGAAATCAGAGATAAGGTGAGACCCTTCATCGTCCTTTGAATATGTTTGAAAGTGTCATTTAATTGATAAAAACAATCATCATTTTCTCAGTATATTTCATGATAGACTATTGTGAACACTTTGTAACATTGCATTATTTTAGATTGTAGTCTATTATCATTTCTATTAATAATGAAACTCAGACTTTGTATATCTTTTTCTTATGCATAAAATATAATTTTATAGAAATAGTTTGTAAGGTACATAAATGATAAGGTTGAATAATTTAACCCATCACAAATGAGACGAGTATCATTTTTGTGGTTATGAATAGTTATGTTTAAAATTAAATATCTGTATATTTTTTTTAAAACATATAGGTATTTTATTTTGTTAGTCAAGAAAACTTCGGCCTACGTAAGTGAGTTGGGCTATTTTTTCTTGGCTAGTCATGATGTTTTCTCCACCGTCATATTGTCGCCAGTAAGCTTGTGAAAATCAATAACACCGAAAATATACACGAAACCTTTTGCTATTTTTAATTCGCGTGCTTTGCTGCCACTTGCCACAACTTTGGTTTACCAGCCGACCAAGCAATAACGTAATAAAATCAAAGCTTTCGTTTAAATGTTGTCATGTGCAGTAGGTATTTTTGTTTTTATATAACATGGAAAATAATGGAAAATAAATCTATTGAAGCACAATTCAGAACGAATCGATATTTAAATTTATTTTGAGACAAGTACTTTTGTATCATATTTCATATTTTTACGGAAACTGTGATATACAAATATTTATTTGAGTAACAGCAAATATTGAACTTTTATCAGCTTAAGATTTAAAAAGATCATTTATATTATCTACGATTGGATGAATTCGTTTGAAAGAACTGACTAATTGTCAATTTGTCTATTTGTCAAACTATTTGTTAATGTTAATACTACAAAATTTGAATGGTGGTTGTGAATTTTCTTCAAATAATAATTATGAAGCTTCTATTGCAATTTATTATTGAATATTTTATACATTATTAATTGGATCATTTTATAAAAAAAAAATTATTTTGAATTGGACCAATGCCCCACGGATCCAACAGGATATTATTATAGCGACTAGTGAGTAATAATTTGGCCTCCCATTTTTTTGAGAATTTCACTCAAAATTCATATTTTTTTTCACATCGATATTATAATCGGGTATGTATTTTTAGCAAAATTTTAATATTCCTAATTTAATATTGTATTCTTAACTATTTTACGAAATAAAATATTCAATTAACTTACTATGATAAATAATATAATTTTCTTACCCTTCTCTTAATGAATGGCTCAGAGGTTTTCAAAACTAATCAATCGAGGTAGATCAAAATAAGCTTGTTTCGACAATAATTAATTTAAGAAGTGAATCTTAACTGCTTATGAAGGCTCGATTTTTTGTTATTTTTATATTTATGTATTGGTGAAATTTTATTAATATGTAATAATTTTTTTGAACACACGAAATTTCCGCGCAGCTAACCCTTCGGCTTAGAGGGAACGTTGGTTCCGACACCTATTTTCTCGGCATTTGTAATGTTTCAAATCAATATTCGCAAAATTTAAATTTTATTTTGCTTTGAAAACTTATGATTTTTAAGTTATTTTAGTTAGAAAAAGTTATAACAGCAAAAAAAATAAACTACACATGAATTAGAAAATTGACATCAATCTTTCAATGCGTTTGATAGAAAATTACACATTTTTGCTGAATATTTCGAACGAAAGGAGAGGTTGAAAAACTAAATAAAAGCAGTTTTCTTAAAAAAAAACTTATGTTCAAATACCTCCAATAGTTATCCATATGTTCCACATTTAAAACGGACATGGCTAAGAAAAAAAATTCTTTCGTAAAATGCTTGACAAGAAGTGAGTTTCGGTACTTTTTTTATAAAAAAGCACTGCATATAACAATATATTGTGTGAAACGTGAATGATCAAGAGTATTTTTTTCTATTTAAAAAATTTACCCCATTCCATTATTTCAGAATTTTGGAAAATATTCTAGCTTAAAAGTAAATCCTTTGCATTCTTTTTTGGCATTAAAATTATCTCCAAGATAATTTTTTATACCATTTGAATCCATAGCTTATTTTGAGCCATATTTTACTTATAATTCTTTAAATACCAATTTTTAAACTTCGTTCGCGTTTGTTAGGATAAAAAAATATGATAATAAATTTTACACTTTAGCTTAATTCTTTAGTTTCGTTTATTTATTGTTATAAACTATGCTCTTCCTCGATAAAAGAATCAATTCGTTACCTGAAATTCCTTTTTATTACCATTTCTTAATTTTTATCGTGGATTAATTAAGTAATTTATGTTACCTTGGCATAAGGTTCAATGCAATTTTTTTTTATAGCTTCATAAATTACCAAATTTAAAACGTTTTATTAACTAGATTAGAACTTATTGATTTCTATATGAAATAAGAAGATTTTATAAAATGTAGATTTTTCACATACAATGTGTAAAATAAACCCATTTCACCCATTTTTTAGTTTAGACAATATTTTCTGTAGAAATAATTTATAATATTTGTTTTTATGTTATACTTGAATTTATAATGTATCCGCCTGTCCCTGAAAGATATAAAAAATACAAAATTATAGCCGTACTTTCGTGCGGGCACCGGCTAGGGTCATTTGTCCAGATAAGCAGAGGACCCCGTATGGATGAAGCAGCAATCTGTAACTGTCACGTCAATCGCCGTGATTGGCAGCGAGGGGGTTATTGTTATTGGGCATACTTGACCCGTTCTGTGTGACATGCCCGCTTGCCCAGCGAAGGGGTTGAGTTTTTGCTTTGTTTTGTGCTGTGATTTCAGCGTTTTATAATTCTCAGCAGAGAGGATTTTTGAGCATTCAATCAACAAATTCTGTCACCGTGTTTACGGCATGGATTTGTAGCGATTGCGTATAATTTATTGCCATGCCTCACGTACTCTTACCAAACCATTGATCTGCATATATTAAGTATTTTTAGCCAGATTCAAATTTCAAGGTTTTAAAACAAAAACATAAACTTTTAGATGGTCTGCGAAAATCATTTTACAAATTTTATCGGACTAATAACAAACAGATTCACCCTATATTAGCTTATTTATTGTGTTGATCAACTCATTTATTTTAGTTATATCTTTCTTACTGAAACAACACCAAATTTTAGTGTCTTTTTTGAGTTTTCTTTTTATGTGTTTCTCGGATGGTTTTACTAATATTTTTGATTATAATGTTGTTTTGATAAATCGGCTTTTGATAAGAAAAACTCCTTCGATTATTAACAGTCAATATCGGCTCCCTAGTTGGAGCATATGGCCACCATATGATTCCTTCAAGATTTTATGTTCCCCACCAGTCTTCTTACCTCCTCCTACTTTCCGTGGGAGGAAGCTAACTAACATCTTATAAGAAATATTGTTTTACTTTTGCCTTTTTTGTTTAATTATTTTAAAAAATAAATATAATAACAATTTTTAATTTACTGATTATTCTCCAAACAAAATTGCAGTTTATGAAGATATAAATAAAATATTTTTATATCCAAATCGATTTTAATACACTTTCAATTAACATAGACAATCATAAAAATTCTTACAGAGCAGTGTTTATTTTGAAATAAAATTATTACTAGAAAACTTGTCACTATTGACAGAGGTAATAATGGTTTTCCAACAAAAGCGATGATTCAATCCTTTTTGAGTGTCATCTGTGAATGTTCACCCAAATCATTCCTATTCTCTTCTGTCCCTTCCGACGTTCAGTTCGACTAATATGGCATATCAATTATAACGATACAGCTCTTTATTGTTTGAACGTATGGCAGATCATCAGTAATCTATTAAGTGAAATTTTCGGATATTGGATAAAGTTATTCTTTCTCTGTAAAGTTTTTAATACAAATTTCCGATTGATAGTTATTTTTTTTATAATATGGCTTTTGTGGAATAATTTCAATTGTGTCACTTTCGTGGTTCTTAATGAAAATTTTAGCGTAGACATTTTGTTTTAGACACAACCAACTTATGATCAACCAATTTAATTGATTAATATGACGTCACCATGACATCTTATGTTAGGGTCATTTTATTTTACTAGTATGAACATTAAAACCAGCACACAAAGATCATGATATGAAAAGATAACATGGCATGTTTATTTATATTTAACCAATTTGCTTTACATTGCTGAGCAATAGGTAATGCTTTAATTGAACTTAAATGTTTTAAGTGTACTGGTAAACTCCATTAAACTTGAGATAAAACACATTATCTACCTTCTAATCCATATCCATAACAGTAATATTCCCAAATCATACGCCTGCATTAACAGAACCATAAACGCGTCGTCCATAGTACATCCCGCGTTTACTTAATATTTTCCCTTAAGTGCCGAGAAGGGAATTCTAAATCCTCGACACTGGCAACATTTGTCATTTCCCTCATTAGTGAAACACCGGCGCCTCCTACCGAACGCCGCGGGAAGCTGTTGACTTGCTCATTAATGCACCAACCGAGAAGTGGCATCTACTTTTTTACGTTAGATACTATTTTATAACTGCATTTTACATTTTTATCAGAACTTTCAAACTTTTTGAATGTTTTTTATTAAAATACATAACGTTACAACCTTATTGATCATAAATCAGTTTTTAGGAGACAAACGTATCATGCAACTATTTTGTTATTACACAGGATAAGGGGAAATCATTTTATTTTGTTATACTATAACATTTGAAATTTGCTTTTGAATTGTGAAGTTTAAATGATCCACATCTATGTTCTTTGCCGCAATAATTGCTCGTTTACTCAACCAATTGTGATTTTTGTGATGTTGATGAAGCCTTCCTTCGTTGAGACGAAATTGCTCAAATGCGGCGGAAATAAAATCAATCCCTTCGATTCGTCAACAGGAACACGGTCGTTACCGACGATAGTCAGCAATTTCTTGGAGAAATCTTCGGCAGATGGATCGTTTAGCAATGCAACTTGCATGTTTGTCGTCAGTTGAAGTTTCTTCATATAGCGCCAGAGTCAATGATTTGAGGCAAGCGTTTATGTCATCGGCAGCGGTCGATCTTGGAATGACTGATATTGTTTGGCGGAAATCGCCAGATAGTAGAATCATTGCGCCTCCAAAAGTTCTTGAGTCATTGCACAGATTTTTCATAGTTCGATTGAGAACCCCTAATGCGCATTTGTGCGTCATTGTCCATTCATCCCAGATGATGATTGTATTTGCTACCAAAAATTTGGCCATTGCTGAATGTTTCGCAATCTTGCATGTCGGTTTTTCAGTGGTTTGAAGGTTTAACGGAAATTACAACGCTGAATAAGCCGTTCGGCATCTTTCTATCTACGTGGCTGCTATTCCAGATGAAGAAACTGCTACAGCAATTTTATATCTCGCATGAACAGTGGCCATAATCAATGACATGAGAAATGTCTTCCCAGCTCCACCGGGCGCATCGAGGAAAAATAAGCCACCATTTCCATCATCAATTGCCTTCATTAACGTATTGTACATTTTCTTCTGTTGAGGGTTCAACAGTGGTACATTCGTTGAAACTGATTTTTTCAATGCATCTCGATCATATTCACGTTCAGGTTCCGATTCTCGATTGAAAGCGTCGTTCATTCCAAGGTCTGGCGTTGGCATTCCTAACTTGACTAACAAACTGCCGCACATAAGGTAACATGTCTTCGATCAAAAGCAAAGCTTGGTTATGTATCTCTTCATTCATCTCGAGATCGGGATTCCCTAAACTGACACGAATTCGATGTAAAATGTATTCGGATATGGCATCCTTGTACTTGTTCCACAGTTCACGGAGATTCTATGGGAAGCATGTCAAAATAATGTGCGTATCTGACTTGGAGATTCAGAAACAATTTCTTCAGCGATTGTCATGTGTCGTTCGGGTGATCAGGAACCGCATCGCCTTGCTTTTGACGTTAAAATTCCTTCAATGTAGCGTTCCAAGTGTATTAACATAGCATCTCAGAGTAGAACAACGTTCGTGCAAACAGCGTAATACTGTTGTCAAAAAAATTATCATACCTAGTTATAAACATAACCTTATTTCAATATTATCCGATTTTCTTTCGCTTTCATTTCATATCATCGATTTTTTTATTCTAATACATACTATAAATTTAAAATTATTTAAAAGTCAATCTTATGCAAAAGAAGCAGAAACAAATAAATATAGGAAACATTGCCATCTAGTGGATGAAATTGGCATACAACGACATTTTCATTATTTCAAGCTGTTCGTCATTTGAAAACTGTATGAGAATATTATTTTTCTTCATAACTTTTTTCCGTGATATTTTTCCAATGTTTTAATGCTTATTCTGCTATTCTAGGCGGAGACAAATTTAATAAATCAAAGATCATTAAAATCAGCCCTGCCCTTCTTGAGTTATACGTGGTGTAAATAACCCGACTTTGTTATATATATATATATTATATTTTAATTTCTTAAATGATTTTTCTGGCCCTTTTTACTCTACCAAATCCTCATGATCGGAGAAATGAGGGATTCATTCAAAATCACTGTCCTTAGCTCGAAAATGTTACTTTTGCAATGCGAACCATTTCTTATTTCTTATTCCTACAGGACACTAAAAATTTAAAAGCCATTTAAGCCACAAATATATAAGAAAACAGATTAACACATTTATTTTAGTTGAACTATGCGATCATAATTTCTATACCATACATATCTTTTGTTTCAATAATTCATAACTAGCATTACCAATTTCAAGTAAAAAGTTTATAAATAAGTGAAATTAAGCATTTAATTATTTTACCAAACTATCAATTTTTTTTTTTTTAAGTTACCACCTTGATTCCGTTTCATAATCGTTCCTAATCGATTTTTTGAGTTGTATATCCATTACATAATATAACTTATCACATCACTTTTAAGTTTTAACAATAAGTTCGTTGATGAATTAAGAAATCTTTTAAGTCCCGATGACAGAAAATTTTTAAACACTAAAAACAAATGCACATGAATTAGGAACATGATTCAAATATACACACATATGTATTCTATTCGATCAAAGCGCCATCAATTATGAAATTTACCGATACGCGTCAGATTGACAGCTAGAAATATTTAATATCTAATATTATCCCACTCTTAATCATAATGATACAAATCATTAGTTGTACACCATAGTCTGTTAGATGCACATGTGTTTATTTTCGCAAATGTAAAGACATTTTATAGAAAAATAAAAAAAATATTTCTGTGAACTAGTCAGAGATACGTATCTATTTATAACAACTGTATGAGCGGGTTTGTAGTTGGTACGTACTTGCTTTGTTGTTATGTTATTTCTGTTTGCAGGAAAACGACCTGTTTTAATTGTTATTTCTATCTGTATTTAGTATAACGTAGCATTTTAACGCACCACGTAAACTAAGTTTACATTAGTTACGTTTTGGCACTGCAGCTTGATTAAAAATGTTGTTTTCTACATTTTTTACAGCAGCATTTATTATTTATTCTTTCTGCGAAAAATCTCGTGCATGTTTATGAGGATTCTCTGTTTAAACAATATTTTCATGAATATGACTTTTGGTACACAAATACAACAAATATATAAAGGGCAAGGTATCAAAACTCGTAATATACATTTGTGATATTTTTAAGATAAGAATACCAAATTTTTGAAATACATCACTTACATATATCAATAAATAGTTGGGTATAAAAATTTACTTGTTGGGTATATAAACACTGCTAAAACCACTGCCAAAGATCACTGTTGGTGTTTTAGCTCGCATTTTTATGGTTAGAATGAACCAATCGGCGATCAATATTTTTCATGGTGTATTTTTCATCTTAAGCAATTGCTTCTTTTCACTTGCGATAAATATTTTTGCAGCATCGCGCGGAAAGCGAGAATAGCAACATACAGAAGCTTTTTTATGACATTGATTTTTAAGTAAGCTTATTTTAGTACATAGTAAGTAATCGGATGATGGGAAATTGCTCCTAAAACACTTCTTGAAATTGGCTGAGAGTATTTAATACTATTGTTGTACACAATACGTATTCGTAAATAGCAATTTTGTAAAACTGTAAATTTGTTAGTACCATGAGAATAAAGAGTTTTGGTCAATTATAAATACATTGTTTCCACCCTCTAACAACACACACAAAATAGCTGTTAACTGTGGTAACTAGGTTTATAATTGTAAAAAATGTACATTGCATACGGTTGAAAAAATTAATCTGTTCAAGTCTGTTATCGTATGCTATTTTTTGAAGAATGCAGTCATGTACTAAATAAAAATAATTTTCATCAACCAAAAACTATATACTTTATCACAAGCGGTTGACTTGTGTGTAGGGACTATTTCTTGCATTAATTTAAACATAGGTAATAAATGTTTTTGTTAAAATTTTCCCAGAACTTAAATATTGACAACTAACTTACCAATTGATTTGACTTCCTCTCGTGGCATATGTTACAACGCTTGCCCTAAATCTAGACGACTCAATCTGATAACGTTTAACGATCGCTAAATCGATAAATTTTGTAGTAACGTGACTTTAAAACAGCAGTTAAAAGAGAAAAAACACATTTCCAGGCTCCTGCTATAGCCATTAGCTGTTTACTACACACAAGATAAAAATCTAAAAAAAATTACTAAAGCTGATTGGCATTTCATGCTTCACAATATAGTGATAAATTGATATCATGTCTCTTGCTAAGAAAGCTTTTTTATTTTAAGTTTTTTTTTTTTTATACAAGTCGCGATCTATGCGAGATTATAAAAAAACAAGACACCGTAAAACGCCGTAATATTAGTTTTAAAAATATGAATATGGCTAAAAATCAACAAACGCCAAATGGTTTAATAAGAAGAAATTTTGGGTACACTTAAATATTTATCATTCTCAAGTGTATATTATCCCACATGAAAGTATTGTAATTTACCATTATTACTGGTCACTTTTAAATCAATAGTTGGTGGAAAGAATCAAGCATTCACTAATCCCACTACTATGTAATATGGTCAGGACCGGTTTCTCTCACTTTCACAATCAACTGATTATTTCTAACATTCTAACTGGACTGTATTACTTGATTATATTACATTCCTTGAACATTATTACTGGACTGAACAGGAAATATACCATAATCAAAACTCTTGTATTGAGTCAAAACCATCCAACGTTGATATGAGGTGAACATCAAACATATTCAAAAGCGAATAATTGTACGGAATGATTCACCAAAGTTGTCAGACTTTTTTTCAGTCACTGTTTGTCCACCGTCTTTTGGCTACCTTCGTCGTTACAACGAATAACCATTTGTTGCAAATTGCGTTTCCTTGATTGATTGACGAGGATACACTTTCTTGGGTGTATTTTTTTCTGACAACTAGGACCTGCAATCCCAGGATCCTGTCCAATTTTGTAATCTCAAAATCCCAGGACTGTGACAGTACTAATCCCTGGATTTTAGGATTGAGAAAATGAGAGAAAACTGTGCGAGAGGTAAAAAATATAATATCCGAAATTTTGTTTATTTTGAGAATCCGCAGATTCTTGGACTTTTGAAATAGACAAAAACTAGTTTGAAAAATTTCAAGATTTCAAAATCGCCACTATTAGAATTTATACACGATTTTATGTTGAATGTTCAATCCCGGGATTGAACATTCAAATTTGTCAATCCCGAAATCTTTGAATCACAAAAAAGGTCCGGGATTGGATTCCTTACTGACAACTTATTGAAAGCGCTGCTCGGGTCATCCACCATATATTTAATGTCAAAAAGGTTTTTGTCTACGAAAGTTTTGAGGACTTCTGCAGAAAAAATATCATCAATTTAGTTTGATTAATGTTTTTGTGGGCGAAATTTAAATACGTGAATGCGTCTGCATTTCTGCCATTCGATAAAGATTTGCGTTATTTGTGGCGTTCATATTATAATATATTTGGTTGTTAAGCGATTTCATCACAGCTTGAGTTGTTATGACGACCGTTCGATATAATGATTCGTAATACTGTAGGAAGAAAATTTTGATTGAAAGTTATCAATCAAAAATGTATAATCGAAAGTACAGTTGGCTCAAAAATAGCAGGCAGAAAAACGTGTAAAAATTTCAAGTCGCTGCTGATCGGAACTACAAACATACATTCTGTTTACATATGTACATACAGATGCTCCTTACACCCAAAAATATTTTTAGAAAAAATCTTTTTTTAAATACTCTTTTCTTTGCATGATCATAAATATGAAACGAATTGAAACACAAAAAATACTTTTCATCAAATTCGCATGCTTCAATTATAAAGCGTTATTTGTTTAAGATTTTTCGGATATCAAACTTATGGAGTTTTTAGTCCTAGTTAAATTGTTAAAAGATCTTTTTTGCACGTGTTGATATGCTTCTGCCTGTCTGTCCTATATAAATCGCATTACACGATCCACAGGACATTTTATATATTAATTAGGATGTTAGAGTGAATAACTTGACGCATTGTGTATCTCTTCAGAGCCAGTATATAGCTGAGCAAAATATAAGTGTGAACATAGTTCTGACGATGGCGAAAGCCGAAATAGCTATCAACGCATAAAAATTATTAAAAACTGTAGAACTAAAATACTTTTAAATTTTTACCCTCTGATAACGGAGTTCTGCCAAGTTAATGCCAAATCAATTAATAAATCTCGTTCACTTATATTTTTAATTTGAATGTTTATTTCTGTAACGATAAAAATCGTTTAAATAAATTTGTCGATTGAGAACAATTACTATCCATATTTTTTTTTATTTCGGTTCAAAATACTGACTGAGTTTTCCGACAGCGATATATTGCAGCAGCGAAAATTATTCTACACGTTGTTTAACACGAGTTTTTTTTACAAAAGCACTTCAGCGATGTATCAGTGAAATAAATTGCAAAGCTATACTTGCATTAATAAATCAATTCCGCTGTCAGCGCTTCGCATTGTGTCGAAGGGGTTTGTACTAACTGGATCCTTGATAGTGCATTTCCAATTACCCATATGATTTTTTTATGAATTGGAGAAAGATTTAATATATATTTTCTTTGTGTCAATAATTTATCACTTAAAGCTAAATTGTAAGTTTCATTTTGTTGAATCTAACCCAAAAATTGTAGTGTTCATTTCTTATAGTGTTCTTAAATTTATAATTTTCACTTTTTATGATTTTTCTGTCAATTCTCGATAGAAAAGCATAATATTTAAAAAAACACACACACTCTTATTAGTAATTTTACATTATTTATTTAAAAAGCAGGGCTGGTTTTGTTATCATTATGAGTTGATAATGTTTATGAATACCAAAAACGATTTTAGTTTTCAATCTATAGTAGTTTTGGCTAATACTCATTTTTCTAAGATCAATCAATAATATCTGTGAGTGTTCACTGTCAATACTCGGTGGAAAGGCATTATATTAATAAAAACACAATATTCCTTTGTACTTTCGTTCTGACTTTTTAAGTAAAGTGGAATAATGTGCAAACTTATATTGTTTTTTATTAAAACCATTCATTAATACTTACGATTCACGAAACTGGTGCTGAGCTTTGAATAAATAGTTTGATTTTTTTTTTAAGAATTATATTAATGGTTATAGATTTTATTTTAAGCTTTAACCATTCCTTGAAAATCACATTTATATAAATTGTTTTTCTAATACGCATTATATGTATAAAATAATACAACATATTACTACTAAAGAGTTTTCGAATAGAAAATAAACAATATTCGAACGAAATGATTAACAACCATGAATCTCAAAAATACCCAACATTTTATAATCAATATAATTCTGTAATATATAATTGACTTATACTGACGTAGTTATATATAGTTTTAAGTTTTTTTTATAAAATCTCTTCTATTTTAATAACAAAATATTGAATACAATACAATATCAATTTACAATATAATTTTAGTTTGGGGTGTTTAATAAATTGTTAAGGCCACTCAAATATTAATTATATCGTGAATACAAAGAGTAGATAATAAATCAATTTGTAAAGCATTTTCTTCCACTGCAAATATTTTCTACTATCAATCATTTATTAAAGCAATACATCATTTATGAAACATTCTTTCGGAAAAACGAATGCCTTAATATGTAATGTTTTTATTTTATTAAATAATCTAGTTTTACATTGTAAATAATTCTTTCGTATTTTTTTATTTATCTTTCATGGAAATCAATGTCAAAGTATTTCTAATTTATTCAATTGTATTTTCTAAATATATGTAGGTTATTCTGAACATGATTTTTTTACAACGCGTCTGCTAACCCGGCAGGGTTTTATTATCAGTTATATTATATTATGAAGTTTTTCATTTGCATTCGTCGTTCTGTGCTTATGTTACACATCACACGTAATTTATGCATTTCAAAGTAATATTTACAAAAAACATCCATTCAAAATGAAAAAGTCAAAGCTTTTTTTGTTTTATATGAAATAAAGTATTGCCATCGTGTCTTTAAATTCAGTTGTCCATCCAAGCTTATGTAGATGCATTCAAAATACTCTAAAACCTTTCACAAAGTTTTTTCCTAATATCCTCGGTAGAAATTTTTCGTATTGAATTTTCATATAGAGGTCGTTTTAACGTTTCGGTTGAGGTGTTACGTATCCAATTTTGTATCGAAGTAAATTTCATTTTTTACGCAAACATTTAGGACTCATTGAAAAGTTTCACGTGCCGCACACTTTTAAATTGCTTTATTTTCTTCTATGAAACATCTTTATTTATTTTTTTACAATTAAAGGTACTTATCCGATGTTAACTTATTTTTATATAAAATACAAAATATATATATAGAGATATCGCAAAAAAAATATTTATCAAGATTTTTTTTTAATTATATAACTTTTTCAGTAAAGTTAAAGTTAAAAGTTGGAGTTTGGTTATCCCATCTCTAACTTGTTATTTGTAGTCAATGTATGGGAAATTGTTTATGCTGTAGTTTTTTTTTTCTTAAAAAAATAAGTTTTTTAGTAAACCATGTCTGCTCACAATTTGTAGCATATAGCATGCTAATGGAAGTATCTTAACAGATTTTTTTCTAGAAGAACTGCTTGTTACTAAGTTTCTCTACCTCTCTTTTTTCTAAAAAAGAAGAGATATAAATAAAAAGGTTAGATCCAGACAAGTGGTTAGCTTATTGCTAGAAGAGTGAGAGGGAATTGACGTCATAAACACTTATGTCTTCAAACAAAAACAGATGAATCGATTGAAAAAAATGCTGTTCGTAATGGGACTTGAATCCGAAAGATCCGTTAAGAAAACCACCAACGTAGACCACTGCATCACAGAACGGACAAAGTTATATAGTAGTTAACATAAAAAAATGTTAAACTTGGTAATTTGTACAAAAAAAGTTCATAGGCTTTGTCATGGTTCAAAGATAAAAAGATTTCTTTTGCTGTATAAGTTGTATTTCTAGTTCAAAAAACTTCAAGTTTCTGGTATTTGTTTTACTGAAATAGACAATTTGTTTTATCGTTTGCAGCACTCGCCAATTTTCACTGGCACATTTAACTATACTTCTGCTTTTATTTTATCATACTTACTTACAGAACACGTACTGGCAACAATAACTTGTAAAACACATACATAAATAACGACAATAAATGTTACCGTTTCTGCGTCAGTATTTCACTATTTAAGACGAAAGTGTTCAAACAATAAAAATTATAGCCAACATTCGCTGTCTGATAAAGCCTATATTTCATTTTTATATTCGTAGCATTTGCCGTAGTTACATGTAACTTTTAACTTGGTTGAAGTATTATTTTCTATATTTAATAGTATTGTATTGAATGAAATCTACGAATAATTTATTTTCAACAATGAAAAAACTATAATAATTAATACATGTTGATATTAAAAATAATTATTTTAACTAAGACTAACTACATTATTTTTTATAGTCTATAATTATTCATATGATGAAAAGATTCACACTTTATGGAATGGATTTACGATTTCTAGCGGGTTATAAAATTCATTCAAATCATTTTCTTCATGTGTAATCTATATAAATTACTATTCTGTTCCTCGATAATACTGTCTAATACGGATAGTCAAATTAAGTGCTATATTTAGGATTGAAAAATTATCAATCAAGTAATTCTAACTGCGTTTGTAAGTTATTAATCTTGTTGATTGCCAGATCTGGCTTCTTTACTTGTAAAAAATCATTGTTAAACAAAACTGTGTTGGAGCACCAACTTTGCTGGAGTGAATTACAGGACGTGAAATAAATTAGTCGCAAAACAAAAAGAATTCACTGTATGTTTTATTTATAAATAATATTTACTATATCCAGGATGATGTTGCTAATTTTTTTAAATTATCTAATAAAAAATATAACATCATTACATTTTGCAAAATTTCATATTGTAAAAATTTCAACATGTTATAAAAAACTTTTTTACTAAGCATAGTATACATCCCTTAAGTTCTAAATAAAAATATATTTTTATCAAAAAAACACTTTCCTTTTTAAAAGCGTTTTATCGCTATAATTTATTCATGCAAACATTGCAAGAAGTTCATTTTATAATGTATTCATAAATTAGTGAAACTTTATTAACACCAGGTGGTGGAAAATGTTTTTCGTGCACACTTGCAAAGCATTTTATCATTTTTTTTTTTGAAAAATTATTGTTTTATCAAGATGAAAGATTATTTAGTTCTTTTTGCGTTCGCATGAAACTTTACCAGTATATTTAACATTTTTTTTGTTTATATGCGGTCGTGTAAAAAAAATCGGTTAGAATTTAATTATTTAGCATTTTATTCGATATATATCAAATTTAATGATAAATAAAGTTATTGTTTTAAAAATATTAATCAAAAATATTCAAATCCATAGCAATTAGCAATTAATTAATGAGCACGCCCTAAATGGAAGTTTTGTTTCTATGCCGACATTGTTGCATGGAATACGTCCATAAATGCATAGCTGTTAAATTCTATTAATATTAACTTGTATTTAGAGTTTTTATTTGACGGAGATATCCCCGTTCGATTCACATATATCCGTCTTTTAAGGAATATAAAATTGAATAGGTGAAATTATATTATACATCAGTTTCTTATATAAATTATGTTATGGCTTTAAATATTTTCAATTTATCTCACATTGTCAGTCATAATAAATCAAAGACTCCACTTACCATGTAATTACGATATTGTTTTTATTTTATGAACACTAACGATAATAAATATTCACTTTACCACGATGCATTCTAATGACGTACCATTTCATGTTTTTTTTAAGTAATCTTCGAACCAAAGCTTTTATTCTGTCTTTATTTTAAGTCGTACCTAGTACAAGCTTACAAAATTTCAATTGTAATTTAATATTCCATTATCTTCCCGTCTTATTAATTAAACTGTATTATTTTCGTGCTTTCTTTTATAGCATTGCATTTTGCTGAACACCTGGTGCACTAATTTCAGTACTAAAGTAAACCCCTGTTTGGAATACAATGTCTGACCATACCCACTTACGTTTTCCACTAAATAGTTAAGCTTTCCTGCTTTGTAAATATATTTACGGTATCGTTTTCTCACGGTTGAACTTATCCAAACTCCTTTTTTATATTCCAATAAAACTAAACTCCGTTTATCATTTCCAATGAAAGAGTTTTAATTTTCCTTGATAAGTTAAGGTGAATTTGATTCTTTACATATCTCAATAGTTGTAATCTCAATGATATCTCTATACGCAGTTTCAGAAACAAATTTCATGTATATATCTTTGAATTCGCATAATTGAATTGGTAGAAAGCTATTTTTTATAATTACAATATTAATGTAAGCAGTTCACAGCTCTAGAACTTAATACCTGATAAAAATATAACTTTTAAATCAAGGTTGTTTCGTCAAAAACTGCACAGTGATTATGTGGTAGATATTTCAAATTTTCTAAACATATTAATTTTATGAATGTAAAATAACAATACTTCACCATCAAAATATTATTTGTTTCGCAAAACTCTAAAGCTGCATCTAATACCTACTCAATGAAACACGTTGATAATTTAAATCACTATTTACATTTCTTTTTGTGATCTACGCGCTCTAAGCGTCTACTGTCTAGTCAATACATCCCTTTAACTCATAGCGTTGAGGAAGCGGTGTAAAATTAGCAGAACATGTCAATCAACATTTCATGGAACAATCTATCCCTGCTCAATTTGTTTTGTATTCCTACCTTTAACTTGCACTTTAAGCATTCGTATACAACGGGTGTTAATATAAGAAAGAAAAAACTTTAATGAAACATCATTGTTTTATAGTTTTCAAATACCTTTTTCAATACACAAATACTGGAACTAAAACTTTGAAAGAATTTCGAGCTCTCTCGTTTCAGATTCCTTCTTATTAACGACTCGCCTTCGTTATTGTAAGAAAAATCTTTTTAGGATCAAAAGTTTACAACCTGAAATACAAACATTCTTTTTCAAACTTTTCCAGCGGGAATTCGTCAAACACTGAAAAGCTTTCCGAATACACGTAGCTCTTTTTATATTCTTTTATAGATTTTATGTTTGATCGAATTGGTTCAAAAAGATTAATGAAACTTTTCAGGAGCTGAATGAGTTGCTCGATACATATTTGGGCAGTCATTTATACAACACAGTATCATTTAACAAAAAGAATGATTTTAGTATCGTTATTGAAGAATTTTCTACACTAGTAGAATCAGAACGCTTTTGTTCGCAAGTGTCATAGCAAATGTAATTTAAAAATTGTCATACAATTTATCTGGGCACAATATTTCTCCTATCCGATATTCTAGTATTCCGGCACATTAACTGCATTTAAATAAAATCAACTTAATAAATCTGCATACTTGCTTATTTTTTCATTTAAAATTTGAAAATACTATACTCAATTTCTAGAACACAATGAACACAAAATTTGCCATTTTGCCAAAACTGTTTTCATCAATGAAATTCATAACACCATAATTATTTCACACTTCTCTTACTATGTAGCAAATTGATACTGCTAATTGCTTTCTAACGCGCTATTAGGCAATTGATTAAGAATATATTAACAAATTTTCGTTTCATTGATTACTGAAGTCAATTAGTCCGCCTTTTTTTTATCTATATATAACTTATACATATATTCAACCAGTTTATAATGTGTTACAGTTTTTTTTCTGAAAATTTATGTTTAACTTGTATTAGAATTGAAGACCTCTGAGGTAAGTTTTACAATTCAATGTCAAAGTAATAGGACGAAGTACTTTACATATTGCATTATAATTTCATTATGAGTAAATTTGAATTGTTTTGATCTCCGTAGGTTTATTTGTACATGCAGTACGACCCGGATATTAATATTCCTACATGGTGCAGTGCTTAAAACGTTTCGCGTTAAGCCGCTTGAACCGAGATTTACAGCCATTTTGGCGAGCGGCAGACCACCACTGCCTCCATACTATACCGCCGCAGTCGTTGATAAATGACATATTAAAGTTTGAGATGTCGGATCTTTTGCGGAACACTTTACTGCTTCCGCCATGCAATGCGTTGCACTCACAACTGCAACGATACTTCCGCAAGAAAAATGACTTACAAACGTTCATGTCTATAAATAAAATCCTTAACGCTTTTCCACACATTTTATTTTATAAAATAATTTAAGATTTCTACTGTGGGTAATTGGTGGAAATTCAAGGTATCTTTAGAAAACCTTTAAATCTATCAGTTCCAAGTATCGTTGTATATTCCAAGATTTTGTTTATATTCAAAAACATTATATCTACAAAAAACCCGGAACTAAGACTTCGGCTCACTTTTTGATGATATATGATTTGTCTATGATATAAAGGTATAATCATCTCCCAACGTTCATTTAACGTTGGTTATTTCAGTTGTATAAATATATTATTCATACATACAATAGTTTTTAGAAAATCAATGTCTTATCGAAGGATATTATTCTTTTTTCAATTTGTATCTCCTTACCATTTAAGATGGCTTTCCTTTTACTGCAACATCTCAGAACAATAAACCTCTAAAAGGATCGAACCCTTTTAAAAGAGAAATAATATGCCTTTTTAGGACCTAATAAGCACCCTAATCCCTTGCAAATATGTATTGAATTGACCCTGATTGAAACAAATGTTATATTTTTAGCATTCTGCGTATTTTGGCCAAAAATATTTCATTTCATTATAACTCCTGTCATATTTGAGCTTTCGTTTATAGTTTTATCGAAATAAAAATAAAGCATATAAATCAATTTTTACTCCGACGCAGATACTAAAAAAACAGTATTTAAAAGGTCGTTATCTAATAGTACTCGGTAAATTTCAATTGAATCAATAAAGCTGTAGGAAGTTTCTTTGTCTTAAGCACCGTCGACATATTTTAAAAAAGAGATAAAAAGAAAATCAAATATGTTGTATACTATTAATGAATGCATGAGTTATTTATACACAGTTCATTTTGCAAATATTTCGTTATATTTTAAATGCTTTTTATGATTTAAAAAACAATTCTTGCTTCTTTTTACACTTCAGATATAAATAATAAATCACTTTTTACTATGTCATTATATTCCTTATTCAAATATATTCCTTGATTAAAGCTTCTAAATTTGAAGAGAAAATTATATTCCCAGTACAAGAATATGACGATGAATATTCCCTGGTTACTTACACTAAAAGTGAAAAGTTTCTGGAGCAGGATATTAGTAAATTTGATAAAATGCACCAAGACTTCGTCCGCTGTGTAATTTATTTTGTAAGTGTTCAAGATAGCGCAACCGTATACGTAATGCGTATTCTAAACCTTAAATTATTACTCTGCTAACTCTGTTAAACAATAACAGAAACTTTTGAAAGATAACATAGTAAACTTCTGAAAGGCAAACAATGATAGGGTAGTCTTTGACGTTCTTGAAGCTTTTATCAGATTCATATTATATTGTATAGAGCTTATAACTATTACATTGTTCTTAACTAATATAAATATAGTCTTCGTGTTCTTCAACGTTTATGTTGTTCTTGAACTAATGCGTTTTTAAGCGAGAAGACGTTATAAGTCAGTCACTACCTATAATTTTGTGTAAAATATTTAAATATGCGCTAATAAAATTGGAATATGTAAAAAGTTTTAACCGTTTATGTAACCACTTGTTTGGATTTCTATAATTCATTATAATTTACTTGCTGAAAGGTGGTGTTGAAACTAAAGAGGAAAGTTGTGAAAATTTCCCTTTACTTTAATGTAATTTTCAGGCTTCTTGATTTATTTTCTATTTGCAAATTAGTCTTTTCATAAGACTTTTCATTTAGACTTTATAATTCTATCAAACGATATTACTTCAGTATATAAATATTTAATTTTATATACCGTGGCCAGTTGGCATATATATATGTTTCTTTTTAATACCAGGAAAATCATACGTTGTAAGACTTGTAAGAATAGATGTAATGTTTTTTTTCTTTAATTAACAATAGTTTCTAGTAAAGACAATACTACTGTCCTCTTGTCTAAATAAAAACCTTTTATTGGGAAAAAAATGATACTTTAATTAAGTAATGTTCTTCATGAGCGAAACTGGTCTTAATCTTAACAAATAAAAGTAAGAATTGGTACAAATGTATATTTATTTTTTGAATTATTATTCTCACTGAATAACATTTCATTATTCATCAGTCAAATAATAACAATGTCCGTTTAATAACTGGAAACAAATGAAAAATTGTTGATGTTACCAATAGTAGATTATTTACTATCGCCCATACTTTCTGTAGAGGAGATACTTAACTTTTCCGGTTCTAAGCTCAAGAAATGCGACCCCAATACCAAATTGTTCTAAATATCTATTTTAATATGGGTGATACAATGTTTATAATTAAGATATTCTTATATCATAGTTTTTTGGACCTTTTGTAGTTTATATAAATCCGCGATAACGCGATGAGGCGATAAGCGATCGTTCGTAAGATAGCTGGGTAAACTCGCCAGTTGCAATTTAATATGTGTGCTGGGATGACGTCTTTTTTTACGTGCAACTTAAAATATGATTATTTATTTAAAAAACACGGATTTTTATAAAAAAAAAATGTATGAGGAATGATGCAGAGAGATATTTTAAAGCCCTTCGACTATTTTTTTTTGAAATTCATAAGAATAAGGCCAATAATGAGGAAACCACTGGGTCCCTAAACGATCCCCATCGGCAGAGAAGTATTTTTATAGTCTCCGAGCCGCGAGAGTTAAAGTCATGTCACAAACAGCGCTGGGTAATAAAATCCATAATATTTTTACTACTTGCAACACAGACATAGTAAGACCAAAAACAGCACAAACAATTTAGAAAATGTTTTTTAAACATACATATCAGACATTTTCAACAAGTAATATAATTGAGCCCATGAGAGGTGAAGTTAGCCAAGTGGTAATTTATCTGAAAAAATGAGATAAAATAAAAATATGCAAACCACTAAAACACAAAGTCGTAATTGTACTTAAAATTCCAATTGAAAGGTTTTACCATTTTACTACTTGGTTCACTCCACCTCTTAAGGGCTCATATTAAGTATTTGCGTTAGAATATTCTTGAAGTTATTATACCTAGGACTAATCAAAAACTAATCACTTAAACTTAATTTAATACAGCTCATATGGTTACTATAAAATACTTCATGCTTATTTTACATTATTTCTTGAAGATGACATTTTTATGTAATCATTATCAACAGATAATGTATTTATTGGTGTCAGAACTTCGCTAATATAAAAAAAAAATTATGTTGTTTAACTTTTTTCTTCATATGTCTATAATTGTTTTTGTTTTTCACAATTGTTTTAATCTGCAAACATATAATTAAATCACAAAAAAAAGTCATAAACACTCGTTTTGTTTTGTAAAAACACTTGTATCTATAAATCTACCGTAAGTGAATCAAGCTTCTTTTGTTAAATTGGCTTGGAAAATTTCACAAGTTTGTTATTTAAAAGGGCTTGCAATTTATATGAAGGATATTGCGTGCCAGTTTTACATATCGATTTGTACTACACATTCAATGGTAGGGGTATAAGTATAACAGTGCAACTACTCAAGAGAATTGAAGTGCATTCTCATTAGAAATATTGATTTTTAGTAAGTTTCAGTGGCCAATAACTCGTTTTCATATGAATTGTACAAAAGATTTTCTCAGCAATAATTATTGTGAATCCATTTTGTTACTAAGTGAGATATATATAATCGCATCAGAGGCAAGTTAAGCATTTAGGATACCCAAGCCGCAAACAAATTTTGAGGTTCTGTTTTTGCATAACATAAAAGTATCGTGAAGTTCCGTGTAAAATAAAAATTTTGATTTCACACTGAATTTAAAATATATCGGCCATTTATAATATTAACTATTTTGAAGTCTCTCTAAGGCACACGTCTCACACGGTTGTGGGTCAATCCGCTACTATCACATTATAAAACGAAGAACTGATAAATCATATGGAAAAAACTGTATATTGCGTGATCCTTTTTTGTCAGTATTATATAAATCATACTCATAATTGATTGTCAATAACATGAAATGAAAACAGTGGTTATGATTTGAGCCTGTATATTTATTAATAAATGATAAAATCACTGTATATCGAATTCAATGTTACTGTTTTCTTTCACTGCGGCTTTGTCAACTTATGCACCATTGAGAGTTTCTTTGTGGAAAGTTACATAATATATGAGTATTGGAATATTGATTAAACAAGGAAGCTAACATCTTATTTTATACATGTAGACTGAAAATGCACGTTCTTATTTCGTTAGAATTGAAAATTGTATGCTACAAGAAAGGAATATTATTTTTCAACGACAATCATTTGTAATGAAAGTATTTTAAACATAATTTGTCAAAAAAAAATACTGCAATCACGAAATTAAAATCGTTTCAGTAGTGTACTCGATTCATTAATCGTAAGATAATTAATTGCTTGTGTAGCTCAACCAATGTTTTTTAATTTCAAATATTATTTATTAGTTTAACAACAAAAAAGTGAAAACAATAGCGAAAAATTGTACAGTTTAATTATTTTATTCGTGAAAATAATTAAATACTTTTCAAAAACGATTATTGTAAAGTGAATTATAATTTATGTCTTAAAATGTTGAAAATACTCTGGTGTAACGTGAAAAAATATTTCTGCCAGCGATAATTTTCTTTTTTCATATCAATTTATGTCAGTTCATTGAACGCATTAAGACGCCAACCGAGCATAATAATTGTATGCAAATCCCCTTTCCAAGTTAGCTGTAACGTCCGCATCGAGGAAGGTTTTTTTGTTTCATAAAAGAAAAATACAAAAACATTCTTGCTTTTTGTTTACGCGCCATTTTACAGCGTGTTTTGGTTGTTTACTGAACATTGTTTAAAGTGGAACTATTTTATTTTGTGTGCATAGTAAATTTTCTTTTGACTACACAACGAGAACAAAGTTTTCGCGGCTCAATAATTTTATTTCGTTCGTGATATTCTTAATATTTTTTTCTGTATACCCGATCCGATACAAAAACCTACATAAAATAAAAATATCAATATGGACACTTTTATGGTTTCAATCTTAACTAAAACGTATTTTCTTTAAGCATTTAAAATATTGAAATATCAATTCACGGCATTAAATAACTAAATATTTTTATGTAATAACCAGCTATTAACCAAAATATAATTTTGTGTAAAAATTATTTGATGTTCACGTCTCTCAATATTAATATCTAACGACAATGCGTGTTTTTTTATATGTATGACTTGTAGCTTAGATTAAATTTACGTAAAACTTCTTCTAGATTCTTTTAAAGGCAATACAATAAAAATAATATGATATGTATATTTATTGATCTATATATTTACAGCCGCCTGTGTGGTCGAGTGGTCAACGTTGTTGGCTTCGGCTACGGAGGGCCCGGGCTCAAATCCCGGTACGGACAGTTTTTATAAATTGATTTTTTAAGCGATTTATGAATTTCTGTTCAAAGGCATGGGTGTATGTGATGTCTTGAATTCCCCCCTTTCACTCATCCTATTCCATGAACGGGGCGTATCGAGAGCGACTAGCTTACCACTAATCCTGTCCTAGCCCTATCCTTCTATCCCTACTCTCTTTGGAAAAAGAGAGGTTGAGCAACTGAGTAACAAACAGTTCTCGTAGAAACACTTCTGTTGAGATAAACTCCATTAGGAGTCCATATGATCCACATTAGGAGCGGACATGGCTTAAAAAAAATAAAAAAGAAATATATATTTCTTTCGTAGTTTTTATTATTTCAGTTATAATATATAGAGATTCTGAAAAATATTTCTGTTATTTAGGTAAACTGTCGCATTTTTGAAGCCACCCTTCTGCCAAATTATTTATTGAAGTGTGACCACCTTGGCAAGAAATTAACTTTCCACGTAAACCTTAAAGTAACATTATAAGTACCAGCTTCTTGACTGCATCCTTAAAATTTACATATCTGAAGTCTGCTTTAACAAAATTCTGCCAGTTTGCCCAGGTATATTTTCACTTAAATATTATTGATAGTTATTCAAAACGATTAGTTTGTTTTTGTGAACCACAAATTTAACAAAAAAATATTGTCTTAATCTTATAAAACACTAAATGTATTTAATTGTATTAACTACTTGAATATAAATTCGGTAGCAATTTCACTCGATGTATTTTTTAGTGTAATATTCTATTCCAAATAAATGATGTTGATCAATTTTTATTTTACTTAGTTATGTCTACATGATACTTTGTTTTATGTAATATAATATATTCGTCAAAAAATATCGATCATTTTAGATATGCAATTATTATTTTGCAAATATAGCTTATCATGTCAAATATAAATCGGTTGAACAGGCACTTACTTGGTAGAACTCCGTTGTAATAAGATCAAAAAATATTAATATCTATACTTGATATAAAAATATAATTGTAAAACTGTAATATATCGACAACTTTTTACCTTATGAATAGACTTCTATTAATTCGTTACATATATACATAACTTGTCACGTGTTTATTATCACGAATATTTGTAACTTTTTTCTTTAATATATTAATAAAATTTAAATATTTTATTTCGGAATATATATGACTCGAACAATATTTTTGTCACCAGTAACACCATAACATAACAAGTCTGCATCGCGTATTAAGACCTCAAACGAATTATTCTATAAAGTGTTTTAAAATAGATGTGCACGAACTGTTCGTATCTTTCTAAGAAAAGTTAAATGTACCCAGGTTCTGAACTGAGTCATTAAGGTCAGAGTTTGGTCGTTAGCCGTATCCTGTTCAAGCTCTATAGATACTTATAAAGTCCCAGAGCCCGCGTATGGAAACCCCTTGTGAACACTGAGCACCGATTCTGTGTGAATTTATAGTAACAGGGAATAAAAAGCTTCTCTTCAAGCGGCCATTCTGTTGCGAAATCATAACGCAGCACTCATTTAACTTCTAGGTCATTCAATTTTATTTTAGGGTCTTGCTTTAAGCCGTATATATATTCACATATCTTGGAGATTCAAAATTCGTCCATGAAACCGTACAAGTTATAAAACGTTCTATCGATCTTCATTATATTATATTAAAACGATTAAAATATACATTAAAAAATATTTTTTTAAGTACGCATGTTAACACAAGTTTCAGTCAGCGATATAGCCACCTCATAGCCGAGTCATGCAATGCACGAGGGCCCAGATAAAAGGGGAGCCCAAATTTGTCCATACTCAATATAACGAATTACTCGGGGGGGGGCTTGCTTGACGTTTTCACGAGGGCTCGATTTTTTTTATCTACACAACTCTTTGAAATTTTATCTTTTGAATTAATAGAAAAAACATGTTTGTATTATATTATATTTAATACCATCGGGTCCTATGGCGCAACGGTTAGTGTTGTTGGCTTCCGTGCTGGAACTCTAGGGCTCGAGTCCTAGTAAGAACAGATTTTTTTCGATAGATTTATCGACTTCTGTTCGAAGGCATGCCTGTTTGTGATATCTTAGTTTTCTTCTCATTCTTTCTATCCTTCAATAACTGGGCGTAGCTAGTTAACCACGTATCCTGTCGTAGGCAATCCTTCTATCCCTACTATTCTCTTTGGAAAAAGAGAGGTTGATTGACTGAGTAAAAAACAGTTCTCGTAGAAAAAAATTATTCAGATATCTCCATTAGGAGGTCATATGCTCCACATTGGGAGCGGACGTTAATTAAAAAAAAAACGTAACAAAATAAGTTTATATGAACCTTTAATGTTGTTTTTAGAATCTAGATGAATGCATTGAAACAGTTTTTACTAAAGCGAGATGATATTAATAGTACCGGAAATTTTCAAATTTCTGATTTTGAAGCAACGAAAATTTGAATGTGCTATAGAAATTAGTCCACCATAGTGGTGAGTTTCGTGAATACAACATGAGCTTAAAATGAAAAGTTTTTATTAAGTTGTATGTGTTGAGTTAGCGGTGAATTTTTATTACTCAACAAAAGCTTTTTTTATTAAATTATAATAGGTGAAAAAAACTGATTAGTTACCTCTGTTTCCCATCGTTACGTTATCTTTATCGCTGAGCGGGGTTTGCTGATACAGCAAACATTACCCCCTGCTTATCTTCAATAACGAATCACAACTATGCAGGTTAATTTACGCACTCTATAATTAACTATCACTTAAGCTTTCAATAAAATGACAAGAGTATTTGACAGCGCACATGCTTACAAACACTTTGAAAGGCTTAACGATAATGTCTAGCTTATGCACTCTTTAATCTGTTCAGAAGCTCTTAGTATGATATTATATTAAAACCATACATACTAAGAACAGTTTATAATATTCAAGCTATGAGTGTCTATACAGCTGTAGTTGATTGGATAGTATTTATATGAGAGCTCTGGAAATAAAAACAGCAGACTATGTTTTGTCGAAAATAAGTTTGATAATATGTCATTGTGTAGAGCTGGAAATTTCGTATAATATGTACGTAAGTAAATTATTTTTTATAAAAAAATAAGGCAAGTACATTTTTAATTGAAATCGAGTTTGTTACAAACGCGACAATTAAAAATAATGAAGATTGTATAAAAATAGCAAGATTATTATTAAGGATATTTAATATTACTTTGTTCAGACGTTTTATTAATAAAATAACAAAAATGTTTTAGTTGTTTTGGCAACATTTGATGATTATGAAAAATGTGTTATTGTTTTCTTATTCGTCATATGTAATTTATTTTGAATTAATTTTCATAATTATATGCATTTTAAAAGATTTCAACTTTTTTTTATTATTAACACTGAGTTGTATTACCACATATTTATATTTATTACAAAAACATAGTGTTTAGGAACAGTCTTTTAGACAAGCTTTTTATATATAAACATAATTGGACATACTTGCCTTATACTTACTGTAGTTTATTTGCATTATGATAACATTTCACTGTCAGCTCTTCTTTGACACATTATGTTGTAAAACTTCAGTATTGTAACAAGCAAGCGGATATGTTGATATATTTTTGTCTACTTATCCACTCTTCAATCTATATGTCATTTATCATATTGTACCTATCTCGTTTGTGGTGCTTTACCTATCATCTCCATAACAAATACTTATGTATAGCATAGTCAATTATTTATTAATTTACCATTATTTTGTAAATAATCTTGTTGTTTTGACAATTGATACAAAGAAGCATCGATCCATCACTCAGCCTGCAATATGACGTCACATGACGCGGTGCATACATGGAATGACGACACGCGAAGCACACTTCCTGCCTGGCAATTAATTAAGCTCGCACGATGCCTTTGTGAGGCGGGCCATTGCACCCCGCGTGCATACATTATAATTGCCACTAGTGCGGCCCTGCTTAATACACGATATGTGCAATTGGGAATACGATAAAAGTTTTACGAAAACGGTCGGATATATCCCGAGTTTATATTCCGTATTGTATATACATTCCCTTTAGAATACAATGTACAATCTATGCGTAGATAGTTATTTTTGGGCCCAAAGTACCACTCGGGCACGTGCTTAAATAAACTTTTACAGTTTGAATAAAGAATAGATAAACCTTCTCGAGATTTTTAAAAAACTTAATGCTTTTATTTCAACATGGTGTCTGTACTTAATTAATAAATTATAGTGAGAAGTTTTAATATTTTATACTCAGATTTCTAAACCAGGTATTCAAAATAATTATCAACTTTGATACACGTTGATTGTCCACTTCATTACTCAGCCAACTCAATAAATAATTTAATCTGGACTAAATATGCAGTTATGTACAAAATGTTGCGCTCTATTTGAACTATTTGTTAGACAATTAAAAAATGACACCTGCATTCAAATTAAGCAAAATATTGGTTTTCTATATGTATTATACGAATATTTCTATATGTCTTACTATTGAATCTGACCTACCTAATCCGTAAAATCTTGTTGATAAAGTGTTTAAATCTCGGGCGACAGATGAACAATACTTGATCTATGTGTGACCAACTGAATATCACTGTTTCCGATATCGTTATATTTTATTTATATTTGTCTGACTAATGAATGGGCGATTGACGTGGGATCGAAATCATAAAACGGGTTATTTAAGTTTATTATTATGACGACCATAAATGGACAAAAATTATTATCGAAACTTTTATTATATTTAAAGTATATTTAAAAAAAATACCACGATATCTTATGCTTTTATTTTCTTTACTATCTGTAATTCAGTAAATTGTCTCGAATGCAACATTTGATTGACAACATTAAAAGATATCACACGTTAATATCCTGTCTGTCGTAATACAGTATTTAACGCTTTTGGCTTCCGTGTTGTTACTCTGGAAATTAAAGCTTCTCATTTTTAATAAATATTATAAATTTTTCTTTCTGATAGCATGAGCTTTTGATTTTTTATACTCTGTGTTATTTCTTTGGAGAGTAACTTACAACCGGATTTGTCTGAATGTCACCGTTCAAGGATTAAGTATTATATTTTTAAATTATTCACCGATTCAATTATTCAATCATTTCAAGTGATGTTATTTTTTTTTAGTAATTTTATATACTACACTTTAGATGTGGGTATCAGTATTAAAATATGTATATATAAACAAGAGAACAAATACTAGTGATATTGAAAAAAAAATGTGTTTACCTCAATTGTGTACCTAATTGTCAACAAAAGCCAATGATGAAATACGATGCGCCCACTCGAGTGCAAATAAGGGTCCACTTTCTGACTGACGGATTTATTCATTTCGAAATTGGAACGTTTAACGTAAAACGTAAGGCCCAAATGGACCTTTCGTAGATATTCCGAAGTCGTGTTGTCAAAATTACAATAGTAAAAGCCGTGATAACCCTAGTAAATCAAGAAACAAGGCAAATTCCCTAAACGTCCCACGAAGCAAACAACCCCTGCATTGCGACATCGTTAAATATTGGAGTGACGCCACGTGTTACGTGACCGACACCCTACGACAAAAATGACGCACGTCTTTGATTCTTTACGATTGTTTCCCTCGTGGCTACGGTTAAGTTATCTAGCCTTTTATTTTTTGTGTTCCAGAGTGCGGATATTTCTAGACAATATTATTAAGCATGCCATCTTAATTCTTATCACTTCTTTAACTACATTTATGTACCTATAACTATTTATGCAAAAGCTTAACAGTGCGTGTTTTAATAAAATATCAATCAAATGTTTCATTCATAAAATCATGATGGGACAGTTCATATTTCATCTCTGCTGCTTAAATGTACAAATAGAGTGTTACTTTGCTAGCGTTAATTCGATTGTATTTTTATAATTTTATGATCAAATCATGTATCTTCTTTTTTTTTTGGATACTTCACAAAATGAAAATGACATATATGAATGCTGTACATTCTTCATACTCAATTGAATGAGATATTAAAATATATGCATGTCTTTAAACAATTACAATAAATGCAAAACCGGATTGTGCAACTTCACTTTAAAGCTTTGATACCATAAAATATTTTTAAAATCCACTTCCAAACACATTTTAATGTAATGTAATAATTGCCCAAGTCATGTTTTATTTGATTGACACTTGTGATTCTGAATTCTCTAAAATCTCAGAACGCGACAAACAATATTTGTCTCAAGATTATTAGTACTGTAGGGTTTTGATAAAATAAAGCGTTAATTTGTTCTATCACATATAAAACAAATGCAATTATTTCAACATCAATTCAAGTAATTATTTTTTGATACTTCTTTACGACTTAAAAACAGCTTTGTTGCATATAAAATATTATCCAATATCAAGAAAAAAAAGGCCAATTCATCTCTTCTTATTGGCTAAAATATATTTTATAATTGTTGTTTCAAATTTTCTTTTCTAAACGGAATGAAAAGTGAATTCAAGCCACGTGCAAATTTTAAATCATGTTCCATTGATAATGCCGAAAATTAATTGTGATTTATGGCAAGTTTCGAACGGATATAAAATTGATAATTAACGTAAAATTCTGTTTTCAATATTACGCGAACATGTTTATATCAGAGTTTGAGGTTTTTAATTAACGGAGCCGTGAATAATGTTCGCAGGACATTATTTTATTTAATGGTATTTGTGGCATATAATTTAATGTAATACTGCCGGATATATTATTTAATCCTCTCATGATACATTTATAATAGAACTTCGTTTATAAATCATATTGTGTGTTTAATTCACCAAATAGATATAAATTAATATGTTTACAATATAACTTCAGCGACTGTCACACACGATAAAATGCATTTGTGCAGAAATAATACAACATTCAAATCTGTTAAAATATTAACAAGTTGATTTTATTTACTTTTTCTATTTCTATCAATTTTATTTAACTTCTTGTAGTGTGAATTTTTGATGGTTTATATATTCATTTTTTAATTTCTTGTCAAATAAAATAATTTTCCATTGCTTATGCGTCAAATATTTTGAAATAAAAAAAAAATGATGGAAATTGAATATGGGAGTCTAGAGATCAACTTCTAAAACAAAATTTAAAAAATCTATATTCGATATTGACTAACTGAAGGCACATCTCTTACCTACAAGAATTACTTTCCCCTAAATCTGAAAAACAAAATTTGCGCCCCCCTCCCTGAATACAAAGCATGTTCTGCGGCGACCCCCAGTTTGGGTAGTACTGTACTAGACCACACAGCGCAACGACTATTTTTCAATGATACTATTTACATATGTTTTTTTATACTTGGAAAAAGCAGTTTTAACAATGAAGCATTTTTTTATTCCTACAAGAAATGCTGAAAATTTTATCAAACATAATATTTCCGTATTAAATAACATATCATGTAAGCTTTTCGTATGCAATGAACGACGATAAAATTTACTTTGTCAATATTGTTAGTAATAAAACGACCGTCAATATTTGCTTAAGCAAGCGGTACACTATAATCCTATATGTATAACATATGTGCATATGTAAATCGTATAAACGCCTGCAGTCTATAGGGGTACTAGTTCAAATTCTGCAACGCTGCGGAAGTAACAACGCTTTTACGTTGGTGTCTCAGGTCACGTAGATTTTTTTACTCTTTAACTTAGGTAGAAAAACATTATTTATTCTACACAACCTTCTTGTGTCAGTGACACTTGGATTCAGCTTTCTGTATTGATTCATTCTTCCAAAAATACTTTTAAAAATGTACCACCAAAGATAATAGCATCGTTCGTTTAAAATTACAACAATTTAAATTTCAGTATTTTATTGTAGATTCACGAATGTAAGATAATATGAAAAATGCAAAGCTTAAGTTTGTAAAATATTTTCAACATTGGTTAAGTCTCGTGTTTATTAATGAATGTTATGAACTATCCGCAGTACTGTTCTGATGGAGAGTTTTGCAGAGAAGATGAGAATAAAAGTTGAAACACAAGTTTTTTGTTGATTTTTCTAAAGACGCCTTTTTGGCACGATTGTATTTTTAATCATAAATCATGACTCGGGAATTCGATAAGTTGTTCTTGTAACGGGTCACTCGAACGTGACGATCAGGAATATTTGCATATTATACATACATATATTGCATGCTGTATATTGTCGGTATTTATAATCTTTTAATTGATACGAATCTTTCAAATTACATTTTTTTTTCAATAAATAAAGTTACCATTTCTTATTTTAGTGGTTTCTGATGTGAATTTAAAATTCTTTTCTTACACCTCTTTGTTACCGTTAGATCTTAAATAAAAACATAGGCTTTTCCACCGCCTCATCTAATGCGCCCGAAGAGTTTCAACCCTATTTATATCATCTTCAGACCAGTGATATCATCGTGTCCTTAACAACCCTTTAATATTATTGGGCGAGCTCAGTGTATCTAAAATTAATCTTGAAATTTGCTGAATTGTTGTCATATGATTTATATATAGAGTGAATCTGGTTAAAAATATTAACTCTATTAGTAATTTAACCGTATAGAAATTATTTTACTATCTTCGTCATAAATGTTATATGCGGTCACATATATTTTTTACTTTACAGTTATTGTAGAATTGTATTTTTCTCAATACTTAAATATTGATTGGCATAAGCGTCAAATTGGTTTACTGCGGAACTTGTCGTAAACTGTGATCCTATTTGCGGGTCTCTTTTTATTGTATACGCTTACATTGTTTGAACGTTGCCCCTAAGCGTATAATTCTATATAACATCGGTTGCTGGAAGCATTTGGACTTCCGATCACTATTACTTTTAATGGACATAAAAGATCGCTGCAGCTTACGTCTCGTATAATCTGTATGCACTTCTCAGATTTTATTAAGCTGTTTGTCATAAAGACTTACTTTACAAACCATCCTTTTACATCTTTATTTTAGTATAAACCATTTGCTCGTTAAATTCTAAATCAACAATAACTTGCATATTTTATTATTTATTCAGAGTAAAATATCGTTTTAAGATTAAAATCTATGTAACAATAGTCAATTACATATTGAGTATAAATGATAATGTTTTATTTTTATATAATCTTTTAAAAGTCGTATGGAACTAAATATTTTTCCATGTACATTTCATTTTAATAAATAAAACAAACGTAGAATAATTGTTTCATATAAAATCAAAAATTCGTCGTAAAAAAAGTAAAAAATCATCATTATTTAAATTTGATTACTTTGTTTGTAATATATTTTAAAAAAATAAATAAATTTACCAAAACGACTAATTTAGTCGCGAAAATAAAATAAATACAGCAGACAATGCAAATAAAGCTAATTAAATACAAACAGGGCAATTTGTTGAAACAAAACAGGGGAAGCAATCTGATATTATATATAGGCTACTGAAACTCAACCCATTGTTGTGCAAACAAATTTATTTTTGCTATTGTAACAACATTTCGCATCTCTGTTCGATCACATCTTTTTGATTGTAAAAAATAATTTATAAATGATTTTTTTCGTTTACAATCATGCAACGAATATTATTTTTATATTCATAACTCACAAACATGAATTAATTAAAATATATATATTCTTTAGTAGAAAAACACTAAAATATAACGAAATCAATACATAAAAAACTATTGATTTCACGACGTATTTCTTAATATCTGGACCAATACTGTCTTTATTTTATTCTGAAATTATAAGATAACGATATAATACATTAACATTGTTAACTTTGATGTGTGTTAATTTTATTGTTTTGATGCATTTTTTGTCGTTCTTTCTTTGTATTATTACGTTTACTACGTTTTCACTTACTACGTTTTGGATGTTTATAATGTTATTATATACCTGCCCAGTTCAAATAAATAATGCCAAAGCGAATAAGTAGTAAAAAGGTCATATTTTTTCTCATCATCAAATTACTTTTTTCATCGCTACCTCCATAAAATAATCCAGTAAAAAACAAACACCAGGCCATTTAAAATTCTCTGTCATCAAATTCAAAACCGCTTTCATTGTTTGTGCATGAAATAAGTAACAAACGCTTATGCTTCCTGTAGGTAGATACTTCAAAAGCAGGGATTTCCCCAAAAAAAGTTAACAGGGCTTGCAGAGAATCAGCGTTTAATGTATTCACCTGCAAAAGGGGGTTTTAAATGTTGAAATTTCCCCGCAAACAAACTCGAAACGAACTGTTTGAACAAATTGAGGACGTTTTACCGCAGTGCTGTAGTCTTGTGGGTAAAACAAGATTGACAGAATACATATACGCACTGATTTTTATAAAATAAGTCATTTTACGATTCATATAATTTTTCGCGTTCATTTCAAATTTGAGCTCGACATTTTAACTTAGTCTCATTAATTCAATAAAATATTTTCATGGGACAACAGTTTTTTGATACAGTGTTGCTTAATTAATAAGACACACAAATATTTTTTAGATTCAATACATGATTTAAAATAATTATTATTATTATCGGCTTAAAAAAAATATTCACTTAACATGAAAGCTGATGTCTACAAATTAACTTTTCAATTAGTGTCCACTATGACATGGTAACTAATTTTAATTGGTTTTTTTATTGTAAGATTTATATTTAATAAAAACACACAATTGTTATTTATTTGAGCAAACGTTTAAAGTAAAAAAATACTTTTTTACAAGTCATGCTCTGTCTTATTTTAAATGAAGCCATGTAACACATAATTGAAAACACACTTCAATATAAGTACTTAAATTACTTTAATGTTATTTTTTATAGTATAGTTTAACATGATTAATTTAATTTCTTAAAATTTTGAGATTGCGCCACTGATTAAACACATTGTTTGCACTTTTGGAATGGTACGATTCTGTTTGGTGGCGAAAAGAGCATTTGTTTGGCGGTGAAAAGAGCGACGTCGTCCGCTAACGGCGACCGCCTACCGTTGGAGCGTCCGTAACGACATATTTAACGACATGCAAAAATCGGCAACGTGCCCGATCAGAACGCATTAAAAGCGACATACAACAGAAACGAATTTTCAGCAAAGGCATTTAAGAACGTTTTCTAGTCGAAATTGTGTTGCACCATCAAAGTATTTCACATACCCGGGCGGGTCAAATATATTATTAATGTATTCTGAGTTTTCGGCGAGTTGGCAAAAGGGACCACTATTTTGTAGTATAATTTTATTTTGTCGCTACATTTTACATTTAAAGTATATTTTAAAATTAATAAAATTTTCTTATCGTTTACTTTATACATATTTAAATTGTATTTTTTTTAGTTCGTTCATGTGCGACGTTCATATCAAATAAGATACATTTAAAATCTAATTTTCTAAATAAATATAAACGACTTCGTTTTTTTGTCAATCGCAATCCATTACAATCTTAAAAGTCTAAAGATACTTATCAAACAGGAAATATTTAGCATCAAGGATAGCGGAATTGGCGGAAAAAAATAAATTTTAATTTCTCATTGAAAACGAATGACTACAAAGTTCCCACCGAATACAACGTAAATAATATCATTCATATGATCGTAATGTTCAAAATTTTTAAATTATGTATTTTATGTTGTTTTTTTTTATTTCAGTGACAAACGTTGATATAAGATCTTTTCACCAGCGCTAAGTGTATAAGATTAAGTAAGGCATAGAGTTACATAAACGTTTCCGAAAAAGAAACCATAAATCTATAATAAATCCAATTTGTCAACTTGTCTATTGCAGATATTATTTTTTAAAAAAAATGAAGATATTTATTATGCTGTGTTACATGTAAACTTATATACTCCTTAAGGTAATCTACTCATACCCTTTAAGTTTTTTTTGGTAGTGGTCAAGAGGTCAACGTCGTTTGCTTTGCGGTGTTTATCTTTAAAAAAGAAAATTTGAGCAACTGAATAAATAGCGGTATGTGTAGAAAAAAAGCTGAGATGAACCCTATTAGAAACACAAATTTTTAACATAATCTTAAGGCATAGAATATGTTTGAAATATGCATAAGTCTTACATAATTCATCCGTAAGTTATTAAATAAAGTTAGCATTTTCGTGTTTCTTATAAAGTGATGTCAACATAATATATTAGTGCGTTTTGATAAAATGTCATCTAAATGACGATTTAAACGGCGTACTGGCGTTATTAATACAGCAATATATTTATTTAATGTTTATCGTCTGATGAAACAGGCAAAATTTATTTAAATTGAATATTTCTTGAATTATTCACAATGTCGATTATAGGATCAAAAAATCAACCTCGTGTTCCTTACTTAGCGTGTTAAATTATTTAAACTATACAAACTGTTGTAACTTATTGTTGTTATTTTATAAATACTCATTTATTTTATGAGAAAAATAAATCAAACTGCTATTTACAACTATTATTTTAGAAATAGATAGAGCAATAAAATAGAGCAAGAAATAGAGCAAGAAAAGAATAGAATAAAGCTTTAAAAACAGAAAAGTAATATTAAAAATGTCTTCCTCGCCTGGGAATCGCAGAATATCATGCCTTCACATTACGTCGCTCGTGCATTATATTGCATGATATTTTCATGGGGTGAATTACATGGGGTTAAACTTGCTTCACATGATGATCCATGGTTGATAAGAAATCCGCAACGTCAGTAGCGGAGGCTGGATATATCAAAAAGCATTTCAAAACACTAAGGGTACATTGAATTTAACCCATGCGATACTACTTCTTTTTTAATATGACAAAAACATTTTTTCAGACTGACTATTGGCTAAGACTTCAATGCTTATTTAATTATTCATACCGATAATGCAATTTATAAGACGCTCTCTGACATTGTCTGAAACTTTGCATACATTTCTGTGAATAATAAAAAATATACGATACGACTTTCAAAAATGTTTTCAAACATAAATCATTTTTGACATGAAGTCGGTTTTTATGATTAGCATTTTTTTTTCTTTATTTAAATTTTTAAAAAATGGATATCCGCTTCTTGAATACACAAGAAACAAGCTATAAAAGAAAGTTATTAGGTCGAAGTAAAACTGTATTTAATTCCACTTTTTCATTTAATCAATAACTATGCTGGCTTCACGCCATTGCAGAAAAATGCTTAAACTTAATTTAGCTTAGCTATATATACTGGGCTAGAAGAGATACAAAATACACCTTCTTACCTACTCTAACACTTAAACTTATATTTAATGCTGTATATAGACTTTGTATTATTTGAGGAAATGTAAATTAGACGGTATTATCAAATAAAAGTCATCGTAAATTAGTTGATTTTTCAATGATTATCTCTCTTGTGATTTCGCATTTTTTAGAATAACACAAAATCAATTTATTACAAATATAACTTAAGTTTTCAATATGTTTCTATTCTAAGCCAGTATATATAGCTACGTTAAATCAAGTTTAAACATAGTTCTAAGGATGGCGTGAAACCGAAATAGCTATCAACTAACTTGTTATTTTATCATTATAATAGAGCTCTATCGAGTTTATGCCTATTCAATCAATCAAAAAGAAAGATTTAAATATTTAGATGCTCTTTTAAAATCACTCTCGATAATGATTCAATAAAACTACGAATTTTACATTTTAGGTTGGCAGTTTTTTAAAAAAAACACGCTTTAAAAATTATACTTACGGATTATGTACTTCGGCACTGCACTGCAAGCAGAAAGGTTTTCACGCCGGATTTGAGCAATATACGCCTGGGAGTTCGCAAGCCGCAAAAGTGAACCCAAATAGAATGAAATTGCAATCTGAAATTGAGCTTTGTAAACGGCAAAAAGCTACAGCGAACCGCAGCGTTTTCAGTTATAGCAAAAACATAACCTTCCAACCCTACCAAAATATCTATGACCGATGCTGAAAATCACTTTAATCCTGAATCGACAATTCACCCTTTGGTTGCGCAAAAACGTATAATTCATGCGTTGCTTTACCCATATAAATTGAATCTTCAGGCAAAATATGTATATGTATTTCAAAAAAAGCTTCCACATTATTTATCATTTTACATTCTTCGGCTTGATCCACGATTTCCCAAAACACGACTCTATTAAAAATATATTCAAACGTAAAATTGACAGAAAGCATGTTTTATTAATTTGAAACAATTATCAATATATTGAAATACCATTTTTTTACCATGTCCGCTCCCAATATGGAGCATATGTACTCCTAATGGAGTTTATCTCAACGGAAGTTTTTCTACGAAAACTGCTTGTTACTCAGTTTCTCAACCTCTCTTTTTCCAAAGAGAGTAGGAATAGAAGGAAAAGGCTAAAACAGGACTAGTGGTTAGCTAATCGCTTTCGATACGCTCCATTCATAGGATATGATAGGTGGGAGGAGGGAATTCAAGACATCATATACATCCTTGCCTTTGAGCAGAAATTCTTAAATCGATTGAAAAATCAATTTCTAAAACTGCCCGTACTGTGATTCAAACCCGTGCCCTCCGTAGCGGTAGTCAACGATGTTGACCACTCGACCACACAGGCGGCTATCATTATTTTAACATATTACTATATTTGTTTTCATTTATCGAATCGTCTATTTTGTTGTAACCTACTTCTCCAACTTGCGGGATCAGAAGCTGGTTAACAGCCCTCACTAAGTCTCGATTTTAATATTGAATGAGTTGAAGTCGAATTTTTGTAACGTTAAAACGTTACAAAAATTTACAATTGAAAAAATATATATAAAATCGTTAAGCACGTTCGTACCGCAACCAAAAAAAGGGTCGCGCAACTAGCCTTAAAAATATGAGAATAATGAATAGTTTATTGATTGAATTGTGCATTCACTTGGTAGACCTCCACTTAAATCGGGTCCAAATAACAATGAAATTAGTTCTTCCGAAAATGCATTTAGTTGATAGCTATTAGCCAAAATATGTTTTCTGGGACTAAATACAGATTGGTCTTTTTTAATGAACATTTAGTTATAAGTTCTCAATTTATTATTAATCCTCATTATAAACTCTAAGTAGGATGTAGTTTCATATATTTTAAAAGTATTTATTATTTCCAACTTAAATTCACAAGGTTAAGTTTATGTTACATAAAAACATACACAAGTCTTCTGTTGAAAAACCTATCTCCTCAATGTCGGTATTCTAGGCAGCTAGTTTTCTTGTTTTCTCATTCCAGACGATTCGCAGACGAGTGTTTGTAAAAATAAAAACATTGTTTTCGCATTTAACGCCCCCTGGGATGCAAACCCAAGCAGTGTGCCTGCGGTAAAATTTTCTCACCCTCGCAAATGATCCTTTCTCTATCTATATTAAATGAAATCTAAAAGAAAAATTCGCCACTTACCAATTTGTTATTACCTACAGATTATCATCAACTATAGTTAAAACATCTGATGCTTGCTTGCATTAAAAAAAAATAAACATACACATCTATTATATTGACTACACTTTACAAAATCTCATACCTACCCCAACGCTTTTAGTAGATTAGGCCCATTTCCTAAGTCTAGACAGCAAACCAATTACAATGATAAAAAAAATATACCATTCAATAGCAAGTTTGCTTAGAGAAAAGTTGTTCTTGTGTTACACAATATTCCAATTAAATCACTTAACTCTTTACACGATTTCATTTTTATACTTTCGCGTATTCTATTTTCGTGTAAGAACAACTCAAATCTGGTTTAACTTTTTCGTACCTAGTATAAAAATGAATACGTGGATCAATGGAGGTAATTATTTTTTTATTATGCAGATTTATCACAATATTTTATTTAAACAAACAATAATAAATTGTATTTTTAAATGGTTCTTCTCCTCGTTAGTTGTTTTGGTGTATTTTTACTCTTCTGACAATGTATTGTCAATTTCTTGTCTTTCCACTGTTTTATATCGTCATTATCATGAAAATAAACATTTCCCTTTAACAATATTCGTGTATAAATACATATACACAATTATTGTAAAACAAGAGATAATACTATTTACCCTCTATCGAGGTTATGATGTATCTTATTATTATGATTATTGTGCAACTAAATTGTTTTGGGGCTAAACATTTTGTGAATGAAATTTAGTACGTCATGCAGAAAACGATTCCTTAGTATTGTACACGACATAACACAGAATTATATTGCTAGCAATTTCATAGAAAATATAGTATTAAAATTTTCAAAATATTATAGATTATGTTAATTTATATATAAACGTATTTTTATAACAAAAAAAAACTGCTTTAAAAGTTTTTAAATATTATTTACAATTAACTGTACCCGGACAATGAAAACAATATTTATTGTGTTATCAACAAACGCATCAAAACAATGTTAACACTAGAAAAAAAAAAACTATCCAATTAAATTGTTGGGTTTGCCAATATACCCTTTATTATATATATAATATATATGGCATTTTTATTACTTCGCATAAAGTTTACGCTTCAAGCGAAGCTTTTCAAATTTAAAATGCTTTGAAATGAAATGCGTTCAGCGAGTCCACGAATTTCCTTGTTAGAAATACTATTATTTTTATTGTGATTGAAAGAGATCATAGTTTTTGTTATTTGTATAGAATTTTTAATATCATATAGGAAAATACTGTTCTTATAATGTTGATTGGAAAAAAATACTACTGTTTTTCACGGTATTATTTTTAATATTTTTAGAAAAATTTCAAATAAATTGTTTACTTTTAAATACTTGTAAAGTTTTAACTTTTACCAAGACGTTTTCTTTAGAATTATTTGATAGTTCTATTCTTATAATCAAATTGAGTTGAACCTAAATAATATTGTAATAAAATTTTGATGATGTCGCTGATGATTGCAAGTCACATCCACAAAAATCATGCAGCTTAAACGACTGTTTTTTAATAAATAAATATAACTTTTTGATTCAGTGCTGAATTGAGCTGGACTGTGAAAGTTTATTCGATACAGTATTGGTTTAAATAAAAGCAAAACAAATTATTTATTTAAAGCGTATGGTCTGTATTAAAACAGGTTAACTTACGTTCAATTATATAAAGTTTTCTGGTAGCTATGAGGTGTTGTATTTAAGTCAAACTATTTTCACGATTATCTAAGCCGCTTCAGAACCGCCAGTACCTAGTCGTGTAGTATCTTTTACGATGTAGCGACGTCTGAAAGACGGCTGCCTTGTATTTTGTAGTAGCTCTCTCTAATTAAAATCGCTACAACGGCGTATATAATAATTGCATTAAGTGCGCGAAGGAAGAAGGCTGCTAACACATTTAGTTGAACATCCCCATTAAAATTTCCTGCTACAGACTTCATAATCGACACCATTGCTTCATTTCGTGTAATATTCCAGTTTCAGTTTTTTTTCAACGACACAATACCGATAATAATGCACGACACGCTATTATTAAAAATATCTTTTAATATATACTGAACACCAACAGATTTTTTAAAGTTCACCAAATAATGAATTATATGATAAAATTTACTCTTTGTAAAAAATAACTTATTATGATGTATAAATAACAATATTTACTCTAACTTTATCACAATTTTATTTTGATTCAGTTATGATATTTGTGAGAAAATTCTTTGAGCTTACAGTGAAACGCTGATTAAATAGCAGTTGCAGCTGAAAAGTCGTAAGTCTGCATTGAACAAACACTTAAATAAAAGTAAGGGTATTGAAAAAAAAAAGATTGTTGATTGTTTAAAATGTATCATGCTACAAAGTTCCTTAGTGTAGATCGTCAGTAAAGATAACATAATTATATAGAAGTTCATGCAATATCGAGAAGGGAAGAATCGAAAATGAAATTTAAAAAAGAATCAGTTGTCATATGAGTAAAAAGACAAGAGTCAAAAATATTGTTAATAAAAATAAATGTATATTATACAGTCAGACATGTTAACATTTGCTCGACACACGCGGTTTGACACACGCTTTCTTTTTTTGTTCGTCGTACATCGTGTACGACTACATTGGTGTGCTGTGCTTTACAGACTTACCGACAAATCAATACAGCTATGTATCGTTATTTTCGGTAATATTTATCAATTATTAATACACGACTTAAATAAAAACTGAATACGGTATACCCTTTCTCTATCTGAAATATTGTTAAGTTAATATTATTTTGGATTGGCATAGTCATGCCAGACACCCTGCACATCGTTCGTTTTAATATAAGTAACTATATCTCTTCTCCTAGAAGCTTGCCTTTCAATTACTTGCCAATCTCGCTATCAATTTTCACAATTTCATGAGCGAAATTAAAAAGCTCGCAGCGACAAGTTTATCCAGCCGTAGTTTATTATTAATACGGCGAAAGGTGGAAAATTTCGTGAACTATGGTGCTCACCAATGCCTGGCTTAATACAAACTTTAACTTCGTTAGGGCTTTAAAAGCTATTACCCAAGGCATTTTGGATAGCCGAAAGATATCAAAGAACATATTAGTGCCATCGATGTTACAATTATGCAAACGAAATGTTGTGGAAGCTTTATTCGAATTTATTATATTACAAGAAAGGTAATTGCTGAATAAATTATAGTTTTTGGTTTGTCTTTCAGCAATTAATGAATTCATAAACACTCGTTTTTGTACCATGCCGTATATATTTATGTACAAACGTTTTAAGTTCTCTCAAAAATATTTATTTTACGTAATTTATTATTATTTCTTTCTATCCTAAAATGAGTGTTTTGTATTTAAACACATATATTTAGCGCGGAAGAAGATGGATTCTTTATGAAAAAATCAATAGTGTTATACGAATATGACGTTCTTTTTCGGGATAACTGTGATATGAATAATCCGCTCTTAAAAATTATAAGGGATGAAAGTTATATATTCTATATAAGCTGAAATTGATTTATCCAGATAAGAATTGTAAAAATATTTCTTTGCACGCCTTAGTTGACAACAACTATCAACATTCAATGGCTAGAAGTCAAACAACACTATCTACAAAAGTGTAACTTTTCAAGAGAGCCAAAAAAACGCAATTTATTATTTTGTAACTTTACAAAGCAGATGTTTATTTAAAACCTAATGTTCATATTTTATTTTATATTGCTTATGATGATGCTAGATTTTTTGGTATTATCTTAAAAAGCATTAAAAAAACTTCATTAGTGATTTAAGAAGAAACTAAAAAAGATTGACATAATGTAGCCAAGAATGAAAAATAAGGTAATCAATCAAAAATCGAAAAACATTTTTTTGTAGATAACGTTGTTTGACTTTAATCATTTATAATTTCAGCATTGTTTTCGTGATATGAAGAGATGTTAGTGAATGCAGTTTATGGGTGCAGAGATCATCGTCTTCCTGATCGGGGTCAAATTGACTCTAGTAGGGAGTCCGTGAATAAAAGCGACTCCCTAACGGAGTCAGATTGACGCCACTCAGGTGTTTCAACGGACAGCATGGCGACTGATCGAATTGAAAGTGAACACTTTTTATATCCTCGACATCAAGAAGCAGTAACAATCATGTTTTACTATAGAAATGGATTTGAGCATACAATATTGCCAAATTTATAAATCTATTCATTCAAATGAAGATAGTTAAGCTGAATTAAAAATACAAAACCAGATGTATTCTTAAATATTTCGTGGTAAATAGTTGGTTATGTGTAATAAAGATTTTTTTTTATGAGAAACGCATATTGAATATATTGAAATTATTCGACATTTATTAAGAAAAATAACTTTCAATTCAATACTTTTGTATCAATATAAATCGCAAAGTTCGCTCGTCATATTCTTTATTTTATTTATTAAATTACAAGACATTGATATATTTCAGTAAATGCGTTATTATTTTTTTGTGGGTTAATAAGGGCTAAGTAACTATTTATTCGTACTATGTAAAATAACCAAAAAAAGTATTTGCGTTAGTTTATAGTTCAATGACGACAAGTTGACCATCATCGATAAAATACAAGTATTATTTCGTTTGTTTATAAATGGGGTTAAAGCATTTGAGTCATGTGCTCTTAAAGGTACATCTCAATTTATATAGCGTAGTTTGTTTTGCAGAGCTTAAATAACTATTTAGAAGATTATATTATGTAAGTAAAACAGGGAATATTTTCAGTCACTATTGATTTATTATTTACATCGTGTTAAACAATAGTTGAAAGCAAAATTATTTATAAAATTTTCACCAAATATAACCCATTGTGAAATTTTATTTCATTTATAAAATGTTCACGTATTTTTTCAGGCTATTGCACGATTTTACGGTTCTTTAGATCCAGATGTGAAAAACTGCGGAGAAAATGTTTTTGTACTGATGTTAACACTCGTAATATTTTGATGGAATGGGGAAAGTGACAGCTAAAAGAAAAGTTTTTTTTGTGTTTTCATCCCTCACATAAATAAAAAGAAGACACGTTTGTTTTAACGATAAGGAAGATGTCTCAATGTTATCTTCGTTTATGTCTCGGCATTAAAAATTTAAAATTTGTATAAATATCCTGATTTTAGTTTATTAACATTATATTGCTCCATATAAATTACAAGCCAACAAAGACCATTTGAAGAGCCAATTTACAAATTACATACCGTATAAAAAGCAACAACAAAATAACTGGCCGTCAAAAATTAGTATATATAATTTTGTTAAAAAGGTAACATAACGTTGGTCGTCTCTTTAAAAGTTAAAAAAAGTTTTAAAAAAAAACATCCTTTAACCTTTGTTTTCAACATAAAAAGTGTTTAATGTTTAATTTTTACTCAAAATTTCGACTTTTTTCAAGAGCTCAACTTTCATACAAAAAAACTGAATGTCGGAAAAGCATCTAGAAAGAATACATTTTACGATAGTTTTTTTTCTTTCCATTTCATACACGAATAGAATTTTTCATTTGATTTTTAAGTATGTATTTTATATGGGTAAAATTTTTGACTTATTTGGGTTAGCAATTCTTGGAATCTTTTACATTTGACCGAATATAATCAATTTTTATAGTGACGTAAATTGTTTTTGTCTGAATAATCTATATTCATGTACAAAAAAAATAATGATGTCCAACAATTTTCCAAATATATTTTACACTGCTATTTTACCTATATTTTTATTATACTTTAATGAAGTAAAAGTGGGCATATGTTCGTTGAACATTGAATAAACACAATATAGTCTTGTGTTAATTCAGAAACTGTATGAATATGGAAATTATTTTAGAAACTTTCAAGACGATGGCAGTAATGCTGAACTTTAATTTCATTTCATTCTACTTAACAGAACTTTACAACACAAACTGCTTGCTATTTCTTCGTTGCTATTATATTATACTAGCTTTTTACTTAAATGTGTAAATATATTTTTTCAATTTGATGATTTTAACATGTTGGTTTCGGTACATTGCTGATAAGTTTGTGTAGTAAAAAAATACCTTATTATATTGAATAAAAACTTAAACATACATCGTTTAATTGTATGGTTTAAATTTTGTCTTTTTTTGTTTGTTGATAATTGTTTTCAACAGTATTCAACACACGGTTCAGACTTTTTAAAATCATATCGGAAGCATATAGCCGTAATACGACGGAAGGAGTTATATATGAAAATGAACTAAAAACAGTAATATTTCTACAGTGACTTGTGGTAATATAGAGATTCGAAATTGCAGTAAGACCTCTGAATATATCTCAAACAGATTCCATAGTATTGCAGTGATCAAGTTGTATCTTTTTTAAATTATAAAAATCTACAAAATTCAACGCAAGAAAAATATTATTTCTATGCCTTCGAATTTATTCTTATTTAATACTCTTTCAAAAAGTCATCAATAACAATTTTTAAACTTACACTTTGCGAAGTTCTTTTGTTAAAACTTTCTTGATTTATAACGCCATCTTCTGCTTAAATGTAAAACCATTGGCGGACTAATCAGTAAACGAAATTCAAGAAAGCGAGTTTGCAAATTTTTTTCTCATTTATTTTTTCATTCTGTTTAAAGTGGGTTCAAACTTAAACGACTTAATTTAAATGAAAGGTCATAATATCATAGATACCCAAAAATAAGACTTGATCTAAGGTGTATATCCAATAAAAGTCTCATTACGCGCTATTTTTCTTGTAAAAAATACCACGAACTATTTCAATTTATGAGAAATATGAACCGATGTTTCTACCATGTACAAATTATGTCGACTTTATAGCCTAGGTCTACTTTCGATCAGTGATCGGATGATTCCGGATTCAATGCCTGGCAAATTGAATATTAAGTAAATTAAAATGTCGACTGTTCGAATTTTTCAACGACAAAAAGTTCAAATTTTTTACACTCTCACTTGTTTTGTCGTTAACGACACAGATTTCGCCTTTCGATATCTTCAAGCGTTAAAGTGTACAGATAAACGTACGCTTGGTAAATAAGTGTGACGTGTATATAAAATAAATTTATTTATTTATCACTCAGTTAATGGCTATTGTTGGCTACGTGGATTAATTTACTCATGGTTTGATTTGAACGACTTTCAATTAGTTGGGGAAATATTTACATAAGCAAATACAATTTCTGTAGGTCTTTGAAAATAAATGTGATTATCGCTTAAGCGTTATTGCATGAGAATGCATATTTAGTTAAATGGTAGGTATTCTTAAGATTTATATTATTTTAATCGTCAGTTTAAGATCATTCGTAAACTTGAACGCCTTAAGTTGAAGAAAGGCAAAACCCGAGTCATCAGTGACAAAACTCGTGGGAGTGTAAAGAAACTGAAAGATTCAAATTAAATATGAAGAATTATTTTTTACAATTGACATAATTCAAATTTTGAACACGTCTTAAGTGATTTAAAAATAATCTACAATTTTTATTTACATATTTGAACGTGAAAAATATATCACAAATATAATTCGCTTAGAATGAATTGAAGATCTTTACCTCTGTCTAACTTGTTCAACTACATAATAAATAATGCAAAGGCAAGCAGATTTATTCATAACAAAAAAACTACATAAATATTTGTATGATTATATCAACGAATAATAATAGTATGTATATACATAGATGCATTGAGACTAAAAATCACAAACCGCTACTGGCAACAGTAAAAATAAGCAAAAGTTGAATTGTTGTTTGGCGTCAGAAAAATGACAAATGTAAATCCGCCAGGGGCTTTATCCGAAATGACTTCTCTTCGAAATCTTTGCCATACACACACGGTTTTTTGTAAAACTTGCTTTTATTTATTTGTCTTGGAAAATATTACATATTTTACGTTGATAATTTACAATAAGTTATTGTTTTTTTTCGTTATATTTCTTCAATTATTTCATTATGTAAACAACCGTTTTGATACCATCAATATCATAGATTGAGCCCTTGGGAGTACTTAGGGGATCTTACAGTAAGTAGTAAGGAGGCAATAAGTTGTTAATATTTTTTAGCGCTAAAAAATATTCTATAACCCCTTATTACACAGTAATCCCATACACGTACACTCCCAGTAACCCCATATACATATCTAACTTGTAAAATACCAAAATTGACGACAAATACTATCTACAAAATTGTGATGTTATTTTATATGTACACTGAAATTTTATAACGAATAACCAATTACAAAAAAAAAAGTGAGACATCAGTTTTATATTTCTCATTAGAACTATTTCAAAAATACTCAGACAATGAAAGTAATACAAGGAAATCGCTAGATTTTTCTGTTTTATTTAGTTTAAAGAAGGTAAATTATCTAATAAAGGGGAGCATTGTGTATTTTTTTTTTATCTCAAATAGGGTATTGGGCCAAATAAGTTTGGAAACCTATGACTTAAATCAAAGGTGAGCGAAAATATAAATAATTGCCATTAGAAATGCAAAAAAAAAACGATTTTTGTGGATTCCTATTCAAATTTGATTATTAGAATCTCAGTTAAATAAACAGAAATGGTTATCACTACTTCCATTTCAAAAATATTAAATCAATCAGCTAACTCACATAGAAAATTAATATCTATGGCTGAATCATATTTCACGCCATAGTGGCTATGAATCTGTTTCTTAAAATCATTATCTAACGACGTATTTAAATATTTTCTTAATGACTGTTAATTATATTATGTATAAAAGACTATGCTTTTTACTTCGATTGCCTCGTTTTTTTTTCTGTTTATGACAAAATTAAATGTATATACTTTGCTTATCATAATCTCTAATCTGAAATACATATCTACTTACATGCACTAATTTTATATTTCAAAGGTGCCTTACACTACAATAATAGTTCTTTAAGAATGATTGAATGTTTTTCTTACAAATAAAGTACCCTTTTGCATACGAATACAAAGAATTCGATTTTTTTAAATACATCAGATCCGTGATAATGTATAGCCAAGAACTCGTATACTCGGTCCAATGCCAAACTCATTTGCTTTCACATCATTGAACTTTTGATTTATTTTCGCTTTTTCAGCGTTTCGAGCAGGTGAAAGATGGCGTGTTTATTTTTCTTTTCCATCCCTTATTTTTCCGGTTTTATTTGAATGGCTTGGGTTTACAATGTATGGCTTTTTCTTTGAAGAAATAAATTTGTTTTAAACAAGTTTATTTTTTTTAATAAGATAGATTCATTTTAAAAAGTTTTAACTGATAAAAAAAAGTATTTCTTTCAGTTTCTTTTTACAACCTTAACAAAAAAAATACATCTTTAATTTAAACACAATATACGAACAGCCATGATTGTCCAAGACGAAGCTATAATTATCCATTTGCTTAATTAAATAAATGGAAATGCTGAGAATATCTTTTGCTATATCGTTCAAATTTTGTAACTCGGATAAATTTCAATCTTTAAATTAAGAATTACATATATTCATGCTTTTATTCATATTGATCAAAACTTTCTTGTTTCATAATCATTCTGTGCGCTCTTTGATTAGAAAATGAAAATTGATTCCACAGCTAATAATCACAGATATTTAAAAAGCTTTCAAGTAATTCAACAACTATTCATTGCTCCTATTTTTCATCTTCTTGGTAGCACCACTCAACCTAATTGCATTACAGAAACTTGAGCGAAACGCTGTGTAAAATCACCCCTTGAGTAATAATCAATTTTCTTAACACCCTGAATAAATGAGACCAGTGCCAGGTCTTTTCATAAGTGATTTAATTTATTAATTATATATTAAACATGACATGAATTGTAATGTACTCGCAATAATATTCTTATTTTTGTGACGTCAAAACAATATTGCCATAACTGTTCAGTACTCAAAATAACAAGTTTTTCAGCTCATAGATGTTTTATGAATGATAGTCGAAACTGCAGTATCTTGAATGAGTACAAATGTATATATTATTTGAATATTCCTTTGTTTGTTTGAATTTGCGAAAAAAATGGATTTAAAAATGTTTGAAATTTCAAATAATATCATCTCTTTCTTGTTTTGTGTCAAACAAAAATATGTTTTGCTTTCTGAACAATAAATATTGTCTAATTAAAGTAATGCTATTCGATCTTCGCGGCTGTCTCTGAACATCAGGACATCAGACAAGTTAGTCGGAACGCGATCTCGCAGATTTGCAAGTGAGATTTAATCCTCTCGCTGTCTGGTAGGGACTTTTCAAAGTTCCCTCTGTATCTAGTGGTTACCGCAGTCTGTTCGTCTTTCACAGTGCGTTTCAAATTGAAATAACATTCACAACACCTCCTCATCGCACGACTGTTACTAATTATTTGTCTTGGAAAATGACAAATCATTTAGCACCGTAAAATATATATATGAGATAAAATACTATTACACAATCTATAATTTTAACAAAGTTCACATGAAATTGTCAATTTTGTTATAGGATTAGTTTTTTTATTTAATTTAATTACTGCTGAGCTTATTAACTATATTAGCTACAAATATGAAGCAATTAGAAAAATACGTATTTCATTCAATTAATTGTAGAAAAAAATATAATAAAATGGCATAAGCTTGTATAATAAAATACACAATACGTCGTCAAACTTCATATTGAATCAAAATTAAGTGATTGTTCAAGCAATTGTTAGTTCTAGCTAGATTACAAATAAGTATTGTTGGATAGTTGAAGATTTGTTTTAGCGTTAGAATTTCTAATCACCTCTCTACATAAACACCGTGAAAATCTCCATCTCACGAAGAGCTCAATCACCTGAATGCAGTTTGGAAAAATGAAGTATAAAAATTGAATACAATATTTTTGAAACAGCTTTAATTATGTTGAAAAATTCACTGAAGTAATCAGCTACGGGAAGCAGAAAATAATTAATTTTGAAAAATCTTAGTTCGCTTAGTGTTCAATCAAAACCCAACTAAGTATGTTGGCGAATTGAAAAAATATTAATAGATCGCTAGTATTAAATGAATAAACGTTCTTAATTCGTTTTATTCATATTTTTAAGAAGTCAGTAATGAAGGAACTCTTTTTTTAGGATTTCAATTTATTAGTTCCCGCTGATTTTACGACATTATTTGCTCACGTCATAATTATATAAAACCGAGATTATACATATATGTCGTCACAGTATTTAAAGTGCATGCAAGCCTATTAGCGTCACTAGACTTCCAACGAGACGTCAAACTTAATTCCTGCGCTGAAAACTTTACGTTCACTTAAGCCAAAGAAGTTAACTTTTTTATTTTTCTTCCTATCAGACTTTGTCTTGTGTTTAACTTGGAAAAAAATCCCCTGTCAACGCAGCGACTTACTCTAATTGCTTCCCTGACTTAGGATCGTTTTCTTTCAGCCTCTTTCTATCGACGTAATGAGAAGAAATTCATTTATGAGAAAAAGTGCAAAGTGTTTTCAAGTAGGCTTTCCCTCTGAATAGGCTATTTGACTGTGACTCATGTATGAATAAGTAAAGCTTGGCGATTCTCGTCCTTACCATATTCCTTTCTACTAAATTTATAAAAGTTCAAAATGTAATTGTTGCTTATCTTTTTATAGTTTCATCAATTATATTAACACAATTAATATATTATACAAAAACATGTGAACTACGTATGTGTGTTCCATTTTGTCTCATTATTAATTGTAATGTCACGAAATTAGCATTAATAAATAGTTTGTCATTTTAACTATAACTTCGACAATTAATTACACCAAGTTATGTTACACATATTTATTATCAGAATATTCAAATTTATTGAATGTTTATTTTTGTTATTTTTAATATTTTTTTTACTGACGTAAGAAACCAATAACGAATAATAAAAATTGCCTCCCAATTTATTTTTAATTGTGGTATACTGCTTAACCCAAGCGATTTTAATCTTTTTTTAAAAAATGGGCTATTTCAGATTGAACGTTATTTAATAAGAGCTTTAAAAATTCATAATATTTTTATAATCGCAATAAAAAAAAATGGCAACCATTTTTCCATCGGCTTATTGGCTGGGGATTTCTACGATCACTTTGGTCCGAATAAACAAAATTTTCTTGTGGTTTCGACATTTTAAACTAATAAACGTAATAAGATAAACATCAACGTGTCGTTTTTAATTACCTTTAAGCAATGATATTCATTTTTTATTCCGCACAAAAACGTCTAAAATTGTATATATTTTTTTGTATTTTTTTGTATAATTGTGTTTCGTATGTTTTTATCTTCAAGAATAACTTAAAATATTTTACCGTCGACATTTTAGTACTAATTTGAGTATTATTGTGTAAATTAATATTGGGCGCACGTGGATAAATCACACTTGACATTTTTTTTATACAACCGTTCAACAGAAAATGAAATTTACTTTTACCATAACGATGTGACTATAGACTGAACATTGGCAGTTGCTAAAAAATATTACCAACTGAACAACGAAAAAACTGAACGGAAAAAATAATACTGCTCGCTGGCTGAAAAGCGCTTTGCCCCGTTGGGAAATCATGGCGGTCAATTATATGTCATTATCCCGATCTTTTCTACGCTAAGACTTAGACATAATTAATTGATACGGCAATGCCGCGTAAGCCAAAGAAGGCTCAGAGATTGTCCCATGTCAGTTATAGAGAAGCTTTTTATAAAAGTAACTTAACTATTTAAAATAATAATCAATTCCGCCACATATGTATCATTATGGGTAATTTCATAAGATGGTCATATGCACCTGACTTATTTAAAACAGACGATATTAATTCCATTTTAAAGCTATTTCATTTATTATTTACACCGCAGATCGTGTTTTTTTTTTGTATTATAAATACATTTGTAAAAGTAAGAAACCATTACGAAAAAATACTATTTCCGTATTCATTTATTTTTTGCAGAAAGTGTGTTTTAACTTATAAGCCACGCCACCCCTCTCTTGCCCACAACAGGTGAACATTAAAAAATCTGAAAAAAAAAATCATGTGCCGGATTAATTCGATCGAAATTTGTTTGACTTGAAACACATTTTTTTAGCTCATTCAAACTTTTCCACTGTTATTCTTCGATTGACTCATGTTGATATGGGTGCTATTAAAATACTAATGTTTTGCTTGTCATTAATACACAGTGGATGTGATATAATAAAACTCATTTCTGTTTGTTTTGTCGGTCGAAGCATCTTCATAACTATTATTTGAAGATTGTTCTTAAGGATAAATAAAACGCTCTACAGTGACATCTATAATTACAAAATATATTTAGTGACTTGTTAACAAACATTCGTGTTATTAAGAGAATATAGCTTAATAGGATTTTAAAAACATCTCAGCTAAGTAAGACATTCCTTATTGTTTTGTTTAGATACTTACATTTATCCGTAAGCAACAAAGAGCCAGTGACATGCTTAAGCAGTGACCTGTTAATATTTTTATAACAAATATTTGCATCTCAACCAAAACGCACTATTTTATTTTTGAATTTTGTTAGTCAGCACTAACAATAAGTAATTTATTAATTTATATCACTCTTTGTTTGACACTGAACAATTCTTTATGTGACAGTTACTATTTCAACATTTTATTTATTAGCTAGGTATAATTTTTTTTTAGATGAATCTATTTATTGTGAGAAAATAAGAGGTCGTTGCTTAAGCACGCCACTGGCTTCCTATGCATTATATATAGTAAATTGTTAATGAGATGGTATAATAAGGAATGTTTTTATCAACTGGGAAGTTTTTGAATTTCTATTTAACTCGATTTTATAAACTACGAATGTTTGTAAATAAGTCACTTGACATTTTTGCTTATTGATAGATGTCGCTGTAGACTGGTTCACTCACCCTTAAAACAACCTTTTGCGGAATATGTTTAATACTGGGAAATATGCAAGGGCGTTTTTGTTTATGGAAGAACAAACCATAGAACAGCAAAAAGTGATGTGCCTTATTCTTTTAGATTCATTAATTAAAATGTAAATAACGTAATGTATCTTCTTACTTAACCTAAATAGCTCTGAATTGGCATTGAAAAATCATGTGCTTATTTGTTGAAATCATTTACCAAAATGTGTTTGTTAACAATTTTTTTAATAAATTTATGGATTGAAACTCTAATTTTTATTTATATATGTAAAAAACGTATTATTATATGTAAAATAATTTTCTTAATCAGATATTTGTCAGTACTGCTACTTTTTTACATCTCTCTATTTTCAGTTTTTAAACTTCCTTTTCAATAAAACGAACATAACATTAAAAAATCCATCAACAATACCATTTCGAAAAACCTTTTAACTAGAATGCAAAAGCAACTAACTGAAATGTGATAATATGAATGTCGTTTTTTTTCTTTAGCATACTTTTCTTTTTTACTTTACACAACTCAACAGTTCTTCATCAATTTCCAAAGGAGATTTTAAAGCTGATAGCCTTCAATATAACAATAAATATATTTTATTATAATCATGTAATTCTACTGTCAATTTTAATACATGACATTCCCTTGGCTTACAACATTTTTCCTCTGCTATTAGATTTTCATGTGAAAGCAATAAAATTGTTAGCAAAGGAAGAAAAATAAAATTCTAGACTTTGCGTAGTTCTAAAGGTTTCTCCCTTAGGGACCCAATTAGCAAACATTTTTCTATCGGCTTACTTGCCCTATTCGTTACTCCTTGCTCTATTTAAATCCCAGATATATTGATGTTGTGATTTCATCCTAGTACCTACTTATTCCCATAATATAAGTTTTACAATAATGTACCAACTTTTACTTTTATCTCGAAAGAATTTCTTATTCATTCATCATTTAATGTTCTAAGCAAAACAGTTTCAATATTTTAATTTAAAGCAATGCGTTGAAGAAAAAATCACCCACAGTCCTCATTTCATCCATAAAGCAGAATGATATGATTATTTGTAATACTTCAAAACAACTGAGACATTGCTAACTGACAGCGAGAAATATATGAGAAGTAACAATAATTTTCAAATCAGTAACTAATAATTCTTATCTATCACAGTAGCCTCAGCGTTGAGACTTCTCGTTAACACAATAAATACACATATTTATGATCAGTACTATAAGTATAGAAAAAAATGTAACAATTGTCTTATTATTCTGGTTGTGGTACTAATTTTGACTCACAACCAACGATCCTTTTAAGCTACCGCACAGCACTTCTGTGCACTCAATCGGGTTGGCGAGCACTCCAATACATCTATTCAAATAATATTTTTGAAATTGGAATCGCCTTAATTGATCGCAATTAATAAGAAATTGAACATTTGGATAATTCAACTAGGTTTAAATTTTTATCTTTTATAGCATGGGCTCCCAACCTATGGGTCGCAACCCCGAAGAGGGTCGCAACGGGTTTTCTGTGGGGTTACCAACTTATACAGTCAACTAAAATTACCTTATTACAAATGTCTTTTTCAATTGCATCGGGATCGCGGTTTTTGATGGTTTCGGATGGTTTTTATAAAAAGGGGTCGGTAGGCAAAAAAGGTTAGAAACCTATATTTTATTAGAACAAGAAATATATATCAATGTAGTATATAATACATATAAGGATTAGTTGTAAGGAACGACGTAAATAGCTAGAATTGACTGATTCTATGTTTCATTCTACCTTTTTTCTAAATTTGTGCTGGATTTTATTTTATTTTTTATTTGATACAATTATTACTCAAAATTTATTTATAAATTATCAAATTATTTATTATGCAAATAAAAAGTCTTATATTTTTTATATGAAATATGATAAATTATGCCGCGCATTTGTTGGATTGGCCCGCGCAGCCTTTGAATTTTCCGCGCAGCTAAAGTCTTGTCTTAGCTCACAACTAGTAACAAAACCAGTGGAAAAACAAATTTATCAATTGTATTTTACATTGCACTTTGCTGCTTATTAAAAGACGCCAATATTGATTCTGATAAAAATTTGGTACCTTTTTACACCAAGATATATACACTCTAACGCACCTAAAAAAATCTAATCGCACAAATTTCATAGTATTACCGACTCGTAGTGTTAAGATTTGGGGATTTTTTGTGGACTTAAAACAGCGCTATGGTTATTTGGATTAATTATTAATATTTCAAGGTGTGTTTTTAATATATATAGGCTTAAAGCTAATATGATAAAGATGAATTTCCACAAATATACTGTCAAGCCCATCGTAAATATTTAGTTTTTATATCTCCTTTTCGTTTCTTCTTCTTTTTTGGTGGTAAAATCTGTGGTGAGCCTTGTCCACATTTATCAATACCGTCCACTCCAATCGGTCCTCTGCTTTCCTTTGCAGTCTTCCTAGTGCTCTTACCCCATTAACTTATTATAAGTAAAGCATTTTTCCAAATAAAGTTAGAATTATTTTTGTATATAAAGGCAATTGATTATGAAGTTCTGCATATCCATAAAATAGAAAAGCTGACGCAAAAGAAAACCGGGCTTATCATTTTTTACAAGTCGTTACCTTACATTGAAAAGGTTCTATTTGCACTTTACCATGTTTTGAGATACGAGCGTTTGAATATTTGACTAATCATATTTTGAAATTCAAAGGAAAAAATTCACTTTTAATGATGAGCAAGTATATGCATAATTATTCTACTAATTTTAAGCAAAATTTATTTAAATCAAACCCTATATATCTGGAGATAAACAGTGCTTAAAACTGCAATAAGAACCTTTTTGCTCCGAACTGACAACAATAATTGAGTTTGAAAAGGTTGTAATGTCCAGTACTTTCTATACTCGGTCTTTAGTATGCGTTTGACAGTTGGAACCTACTGATAGATTGTCTAAGCTGAACGTTGTCGAAACTTCGTTCAAAAGATTTAAGTTTTATAATAATAAACTGAGTTGTAATACTGTAAGACGAATATTGTTTATAAATCAATTATAATAAGTCCTATTGTTTCTTAGAAGCTTGTCAAATTACTGTATGAAAAAAAGTGTGTAGATAGAACTCTGGAATCCTGCTAACTCCTTTATTTAAAAATGTATGACTCTGAAATTAATATTTATGTTAGATTGTGACAAATACAACATTTTCTGACCAAAAGGTCACTTTAGGCCAAAATGTCAGTTAGAACCTTTTCAAAGTAAGATAACGAAGTATCGCAGCAATAATAGCTAATAATTATCATTGGCTATTCATTTTTCTATTATTAGGTGTCAGAAAAAAAATATTTATAATTCTGATAATAATTTTGTTGCATTGAAAAAATCAATGAATTTTTTCTTTTTTTGTATCCACAACTTTGTGAGAAATGTCTCCTGAGGAAAATATATGTAGAATTACTTAGTATTCTTAGTTTTATACTTTTCTTTCTTTTGCTACAGTACAACATAAAGAAACGTGAAGAAGTAGTGGAGCAAATGCCACAAGAGCCTGATAATCCTCTAATGCGCAAGAAAAAGACTCCTGAAGAACTTGCTGCTGAGGCGGAACTTGAAGACCAGGATGATTTCACAAGTCAGTTCACATTTTTTTCAAATAATTTTAATATTTACCAGAATGCCCAGAGCCAAAATAGTAAAGTTATAATTTAAAAACAGTGAATATTAACTGTAAAAAATAATTAAATGAATATCTTCTAGATGATCCATCTCCACAGTCATGACCAGTGTTCCCTCTAAGCTGTGTGCGTGTGCGCGCGCACACAACTCGCCGAGCGTACGCACATGCATTATCACAGAGCGCACAAAAGTTACACCAATTAAACCACCACCAGAATAAATTAATTGTCATTATATAGTTTTATTAATTATTGCCATTAGAAAAATTAACCATTTCATTAAGTAGGTTTTAATACCGTTATGTAGCGCACAAAAAAAATAATTTCATTTCAAAGTTGCACAGCCAATGTATTTTGCGCACACAACCTTCGGAAAATTAGAGGGAATATTTGTCATGACATATAATTTTCATATTTCCTATAAAATTTTAGGATGTGGATATAATAATATTTTAAAATTGAAATATAATATATTATAGAAAATCCCAAAAATAAAAATTTCGAAACAAGTATACTTACTTCTATAATATCATATTAAACTAAGCAAATAAATTTACAAAAAAATCTCTTAATTTTGCATCCTTTTGCAGGCTTCATATTATTAATTATGATAATTTTTTTCTATTTTCAGAGCTGAAAAATACGATTGAAACACAGGTGAATGAAATAAAGTCTCAAATCGAAAGTAAATGCGTGATGCAGTGAAAATCCTATGTACAGATGACATCCAAAAGCAAGCTGAAAGGGAAAAGTTAACACCATTGGCCCATACCAACTTGACAATGTGGCAACACCATCAATAATAATTTTACAAAAACTTCATCAAGGACGATGCAAAATAGATAGATTAGGAAGTTTTTTATGACATGAATTGAAGAAAATAACAGGAAACCCTAGCACTGATGTGATGTTTAATTTTAATCCTTTATTGTATTTTAATTTTCATTATCATGATGATATTGCACTATGTGTTGATATCTAGAAGTTGTCATACACTCAGTCTTGTAACCTTTTCTTTACTTGCTGTAGCATGAATATAAACCAATACATGCAAAATATTAAATTAAGCCATTTTTTTAGGAAAGAATTGCCAGCATGAAATTTCTTGATCTATTTATTTTAAATACTGCTCGCTATATGGTGCTAAAATAACTGAACAACCACCACGTTGCCACAACAGCAATATATTGCCAACTGCCATCACCGAAACATTGTCAGCTGTCATAGACACATCAACAATAGAAACTTAGTTAAATACTGAAATACACAACCGGGATTCCATATTTGTTTGGCGAGTCTAGGAAAATTGCAAATTTACTTTTTAATGATAGGTCTATTTTTATTTTCATTTATTTATGATGTGAAGAATTGTTGAGAAATTCATACGTTTGATTGAATACTTTTCTAGAACTGACATGGTAAATCATACATTAATTATCATAATAGTTACAAACATTGTTATTATAATTGGAAAATTAAATATGCTATATTGCACTAAGACCTCGTTCAATTGTAGGTAGTATTCCCGGTTGTGTTGATAAGTATATTTAATGTGCCCCTCGTAACATCATACTATCTATATCCAATAAATTATAATGCATTATCTAAAAATAATTTGCTTTCCAATTTAGCTGAATCGTTAACGCCAGTTAGACAGAATACTCACAATATGGAAGTAGACGGTCCAATAAATCCAGTAAGAAAACTTGCTGTAATACTTATCATAATCGAATTTATAAAACCTATGTAAACCTTTATTCATTTGAGGACTTACTATAATTTTCCTTGTAGCTGAAAACACTGTAAACATATATTGCAAGAAATAAAAACAGATGTCATCAGTCAATACTAAAATTTTTGATTTGAAAACAAAAAAAAATATGACAAGATATTAATCCTTATTTTAATTATTTTGTGGCTCGTTTAAGATCTTCAATTTTGCCTCGAACATCTTCATAAATTATACCATAGAATAAAAGTCTTTTGTGAGATACATATGAAATTTAAAATTATTTTAATTCAAAAACAATAATATATAATAACCATAAACACCTATGAACCTACAACCCAAAGTATATTAAATGTTTTATTATTTATTTTTTTTTCTAAGATTTGAGTTGCAATTTTTTTTTGGCACCATACATACTTTTATTCTATGGTATCGGTATGATAAAAATACTAAGCTCTCTATCTATTCATCTCTTGAAAATGTATCTCATTTTCTTCCTTGAGAGGGGCAAACTAATAAATTTCAGAATGTTAAATTTAAATATTTGTACTTGGATGCAAAGAAGAGCAGAGATAATTTAGGTAAACGAAATGGTGAAGACTAAAAAACAGCGCTTGTTGTCAAAATTTAGCTTATAGAATGTTAAAACTATTTGTTACACATGAAAACTTTATAGTATATTATTATTAAATATATAACCTATACATACATATTTGATTAGGTATTGACACTTCAAGTTATACTTACAACAGAAAGTGTATCGTAACTGGTTTACTGCGATACCTTCTGTAAAATTGATTATATGAAAACAATGAATTGAAGCAATAATATATAATTAATGCTAACGTAATGCATATTATGTTTGTTTTTCTGTGTTTCAACTCTTTTATTTCAGTATTATATTTAAAGAAATTACTGTATCTCTCAGGCTTGACAAAATCCTGATTTAACATATTGTGTGTTATAAAACGATAAATATTATAACCGTATCTAAGAAATCTAAGTGTCTATGTTTTATTCCTATTATATTTATGTAAATTACGGAAGTGGTAAAATCTTTTAATGTTTTGGCTGTATGTTAATAAAATCTCATTGTTCAATCATGTCGCAGTTTTCAGTTATTCATACACTTTCTTCTCTATGATTATATTAAAATTTCATCGATCTCTTTTCACAACTGAAAATTTTATATGAGTTATCACATTGTTGCTCGCCAGGCAATCAATAAAACCTCAACTCTTCGACAAACGACAAATATTTTTTTCTGATAAAATACAAGAAAGCTACAGATATCTTCCAGTTGTTAAGGTAATACAATCAGACGGTCTGTTTTTTTTTCCAATCAGGTTATTTTTTTACTTTTGTGTGTCAAGAATTAAAATGAAAAAATACTTTTTGTGATAAAAGTATAATTCCTTGATGATTTATGCAACTATTCAGCTTATACAATATCTTAAAAATACAACTATTATATTGTTTGCATATGTTATTAATCAATCATTAGTATTATTGCGTTTCTTGGCACACTCTAGTTCAAAGTTTTCAAAACTAAAACAGTATACAGAAGTAAATTATTTCGAAGGCCCAATATTTTGGTAAATACTCAGTCTAAAAATGTGATTTAAATACCTTACATACTAATTGGTTGTAAAAGTAAGCTAAAATTTTCACCGAACATCTAAACACGAAAACTGTGTTTGTTACATAATTGAAAAGTATTTTTATTCATATTTTATTACACATAAAATTATTACATACGCTTGTGATATCTTGTTAAAAAGTGGATGTTAAAATTAGCAGCACATTGATTAGAAGTCATTTTTGTAAACAAAGTATAAAATAATTGCATTAATTTGCATTAAACATAGACGTAGTAATTTATTTTTGTCTTGAAAATAAATGGGTTGATAAAACTACTATTTATGTTATGATTCAATATCATTTGCATTGTTTTCTGTATTATGATAATATAACACCTTTTAATTCAAGACTAACATAATATTATATAAATGATCAAAAAATTTGGTTGTCCAATAAAAGTAATAGATAAAAAAATTATGTCATCCAAATTCCTAACTTTGCTCAATGATTGGAACTCTAAAATAATAAATAAATTTGGTATTTGAGATTTAAACAAAGATTAAATATTTAAAAAAAAAAAACATGTTTCCTTCGTCAACCTGTCAATGTACTCTCAATATTTTTATCACATATTTTTACTTATTTTAATGCAGGTAAATATATATTTTACATCTTTTATTTGTGTATCTATGAATTTCCTGAGACCTTTTCTTGTAACCAATAAACATTTTGGCTTTACCAATAAATTTTACACTGCTTCTATTGTTTAAGGTGTTGTGTTTTTTCTTACATGTCAATGTCGTGTGCTTAATCGATGTGCTATTGCAAACTGCTTTCTCTGTTTAATAAAAAAATGCATGGCAATAATTAAAATCAAATTCTTGCAGACCTCTACTTGTATCACTTCATTAAAAACAAAATTATCTATTTGTAATATACCCAATGAAACTTAATAATAATATTCTATCCTTAGACCACGGTACACAAAACATTAAAAATATTCCTTCTTAAAAACAAATTTCTTGATTAAGATAATGTTGACACATAAATGAATGAGACCAAAACACAATATATTGGATTTTATATAAAGACTTTATTATGATGTGTTCTGATAAATAGTGCTGCTAACTAATACCATTTCAAGATCATTTTTGATATTGTGAAATATAATATTTGCTTCAGTCACTAAGAGGCTACATAAATGTCCCATACCCTTCTTAAACCTTTTTATAAATTTCAATTGCAGCACTTTTAAATGTCATTATAATCATTTAATCCGTCTTTATTTTTTATGGATATGAATAATCACTACGCATAGGTACTTTCTTAAATAGTATTTATAAATTATGTATTGTCAATATCCACATTTCTAACTCAAATAAATTATAATATATATCTATCTGTCAATAGCTATTAAATGTGTAGATTTTTTCAAACCATACATGTCTTTTCGATATTGTAGATAACATTTTTTGTCCTGTTCAATTTCAATAGTTAAGATTATATAAACAAAGCAAAACGTCAAAAGCTGTGATATAAGCATGTTAAATGATGAGAAATGAATCATCGCAATATAAATTACAATTCTCTATGACCTTCTCTGTGGTCATTCTTTTCTCTTATTACGGAAGCATTATGCATAAATCTTATCTACAACAATATTGAATTTCCATTTTTAACTTGAATCTTCAGTTTCTTTTCAATGTTTCGGTAAGTATATTCAATACACAAAAATATTCCTTTCACAAACACTCCACTATCTTGCATTGAATGTCATCTATAAAATTAAAGTAAAGTTACAATTTCTACAATATATATAAGATGTAGAGCTTTGATTTAGGAAAAATACCAAACCCACTAATTTTTCAGAGCGTTTATTTTCCTTGAGATGAAATTTAGAGATAACCAAAAGTATAACTCAATGATCAAAATAGCAAAATGGTAAATTGTCAAACATTTTCACTCTGGTTTATTATATATTTAAACAATTAGAAATTTTGTATCATTGTGTCAATTATTATCCCTAATACGAAAGAAAATAGCTGCACATAAATTTATATTTGAAATCAATATCATTGTGTATTATGTCCAACTATCATTAGATAAACACAGAATAATATTTCTTATAAAGCTAAATACTTGTGTACGTACATATTTTTTTATTGACACTGTGTTTTCTTGTGTACACATAAGTTTAACTTTACATAACATTATTATTACTTACTTACCTACAACATTTTCTAAACTATCCTCTTAATAAACTTACATAACATATTATTATCTCTCTAATGTATGCATTGTGAATGTACTGTAAAATATTTAGTGAAAAGTATAGATTCAATGTTTTACAACCAGCTTCCCTTGCTTTATTATTTTAAATATTTAACGCTGTGTATAACTTATATTAAAATATCTTCTTCTATATATATTATGCATCTTCGTTGTTGTAATGTTGAATTAAAACATGAAAAATAAAAAAAAATGTGTATATGTTATCAAAGTTTATTGTTGTAGATTGCTAGAAATTGTCAATAAATAGTTACATAGAATAAACGAGTGTACATGAGTTGCTATTTTAAGATTATAATAAATTGTTTTTTTTTAATATAAAAATCTATATTTAAACTTTCTCAAGTTGACTAAATTAATCATTCCATCAAAACAACTTTTATTTTAAGAAATGTGCTCTAAAATCAGTATTCTTCAATTTATTATACATTTATCAGTCAATTTGATTTTTATTGTTTCTTAGTTCAATAATAAATAAAATTATTTGTTATATACCTTCATCAATAATTAATACCCTACGTTTGCTTTAAAGCTTGCTATATTGAGATTTATGCTTCATCGAAAGGTATAAGTGTCGTTTTCTCTAATTATTTTTAAGCGTGTCTCCCCTCTGTAAAATATTTATGTATTAAAATGCATCTATAGTTGTAAAAATTTTAAATATACTATACATACATATTTATATGTGTTTCTCGGTGTTGTGCTAGATAATTTGTGTTGCATTAAATGCTAGCTTTAAATTGTTAGTGCATTTGACGTTCAGAGCCTTACATTTAAATTGCATAAAAAGGTCTTAGACTACAATACTTTATGTCAAAAGATTCATTTGTAACATTAATTTGTACTATTTCAATTGTTACGTAATTTCTTTTTGAATATACTGGAATTTGGGTGAAATATCAACAAACAGTTCCACCGTAACAAGTATTTACTTTTATATATTATTATTAATTATAACCTGATATTATTGTGATTATTTAAATATTTTTCAGCAATATAATAAAAACACCATACAATGAGAAGTGTGAACAGTTGACTCTTCTTACATTATACATTTTCCAGTTATTCCTGACATGAATAGTTAGGGGAATTGTGTTTTTCCTTGTTATTGTAATCATGGTTATTGAATTTAGAAGAGGTTATTATAATATAACTTCTTCTTATATTACACTTACTTAATGTGTATTAACCATTTAATAATCAACTAATGATATTGGACTACTCTTATTAGATATAAGATAGTTATGTTTAAATCTTATTCTGTGTACTTTTTTCATCTTCAAACATAACCGTTCAATATTCCTATTACTTCTTTTAACACTGTTGCTTTTACGAACTTAATTTTTGATGTTTTTTGGATGTGATTATATTTTTGTAAATAAATAAAAATGTTTTGTTATCAATGTGTGAAAAGTAATTTTTAAGCACTTTCAACAAAAGCATGTTATTTAATGCAGAACATGAATTACTTTTCACATTGACGTGATAAAAATATTGTTATAATCATGTAAAAGAAAATTGTGGATTTAATATTGAAAAAAACTTTCAAATGAAAACGTTGAGGTTTATACAAGGTAAACTTAATAAAGTAGAGACATTATTCTTTTTGTAATAAATAAACTACAAGTGTTATCCCATTGTTACTAGTAGGCTTAATAATCTTCAATACTGTTATTTTTTTCTATGAAATACTTTTAATTAATTCATATATTGAAAGACCTTCAAGTTGTAAACACTTTTATTTTCACTTGACGTGATTCTTATTGAAAATAGTCGTTTCTTTTTTGTGCTCCAAGTACTAATCACTAAATAAATTTATCAGATGTAACTGTAATATTTTTTCTTTTCTTATGTTAGTACAAGTTTTTCGATTTAAACAATTTGTTGAAGCCGTACATCTTCAAAATAATCGTCTAATTTAAAACATTTCAAGCTCCAACGAAATACACTTTTATAAAACTAAACTGACTCCTCTGTTTCTTGATATAATTTATCCAAATGATAAGTGATAATTTAAAAAAAACTTATAAATGTATAAAGGCCTTATCAAATCAAATTAAGATTGAATGTTTAATACCACTGTGAACGGTACCAATGCTAACTAAAAAATATCTTCACATATTGAAAATTGTTCTTATTTCTTTATATTTTTTGTAATAACAACAATCCTTTGAAATTAAAGCAATGGTATTTTTAATTCTTTTAATTTTGATGTGAGTTTTTTCATATTGTAGTATTTTATACCCAATATACATAAAATAATGAAATTAATTCTTTAAACATGATTTAGATATAGGCATTTCATTTTGTTAATCATATAATTATTAAGACAATTAAAAAATAGCAGAATTCAATAAATGTTAGTAGAAAGTTATGAAGTTCACATGCAATCTGATCAACTAATATGACTAAATGAAAATCATGCTGTTTTCACCGGCTATGTTAATTTCCCAGGCAGCTGATATCAATATCAGGGAGTGTGGTTTTTATAATTATGGTAATGTATTAGGATAACATCCTAATGACAAACAAAAACTATTGTACATTTCCTAACATAAATGGTTCTTTCAGAGACCCTTTCGATTATGATGGGTAATATCCAATGATAAATCACTGATTTCTATTTGTATTACAAATCCAAAGTTGTCCACCTTATAAAAACTAACTGCGGAAGCGATCTCCAAATTTTATTCATCTTAAAAAAGTTTATTTCAACCAAGCATGCCTTTAAATTTTGTATAATTGTAACAAAAGAATAAATAGAGACAACGACACCTGATGCATATTATTACTATGATTAATTTTGATTCACAGTGAAGTTTCACTAAGGTTTAATTACATTTTATAGCTAAACCTAATAATAACATAACATTAGATTTATTGAATTTCTATTGTAGCTATAATCTAAGGGAGATAACATGAGAAATTGCTTATAAGCTTTATGCTATATTAGTGACACCTAGTGATATAAAAGTTAAATATAACAAAAGCATGAAACAAAAATTACGTATGGACCAGAGTCCATATTGATGTTGTATTGTTATTAAATTGAAGTTGGTAGTTCATTCACTTTGCAAATGTAAGTAATATATATTATGCGAATATTGTTGTTGAAACTGGTTTGAAATATTATCCTTGTAAATGTAAAATTTTCTTCTGTTTCATCTTCGGGAGTACAATGACAAAACATTGGATTTAATTTAAAATTATTTTATTTTAATGTATTTTCTTTATTTTATATAAAAATTAATATCAATAAAAAAATATAAAAATTGCATGTGAGCATGCAATAGCTAAACTTAAGAATTATTTATCCTGGTTATATTTATATACTCGTAATATATTATTTCATTGAAATGTAAAATTTTTGAAATAAAACATGAGTACTTATAGATATTAGAAATTAGAGATTGCCATTTTTATATATTGTTTAAATGATTTATAAAAATGGTAGATCTACGCGTTGTTAAATAATAATTAATGAATAAATAATATTGTACCACTTAAAATGGTGTTTCTTTTATCCTCCATTTAAACTAAAATTGGAAAACAACTTATCCACTAGTCAGTCTTAAAAGTGTATCGCCGTTTCCTTAAAAATAACAGAAAATGAAGTTACTATTGTATTCATTTAAGTCATCTGCAGCTCAGTATTCGCCTCCAAGTCTTTGCCAAAACTCTTGGATCTTCTTCGGGAAAATTTGAAAAAATGATGCGACATCACTCATCATAGCATTCAAGCTTTTTTCATCAGAAAATCCAACCTTACCTTTGATATCTTCCCATGAGATCTCTTCCGATTTTACATCATGCATGTCGGAGTGGAGACATCTCACTTTAGTTTCAGGGATTTCATCAGAATCATCTTGTATTTCAGAGATAGACTCCAGTTTTAGAATAGCATTATCGGTAGGTTTTTTTGCTTCACAAGGTATTCCAGTATTTGCTTTCTCATTACAATTAACACTGATTTCACTCTTTACCTTATCTATTTTTTTATGACTGTTAAGTTCTTTTAAAGCATCAACTTTTCCAGAATAGTCATTACTTTGTTTATTATTACTACTGAAGATCGAGTTTCCTTTTTTTTCTTCCGATGAATCTTTATTGATTTTATCTTTATACTCAAAGTCGTCAATACTAAATATGTCGTTGTTGATTTCTTCTTTGTCAACTCCGTTATCTACAAACCTTTTCATTCGTAATGATTTCTTCATACCAGCAGAATTATCTTTTCCAATTTTGTTGCTATATTTACTCAGCCCTTTGAAGTTTTTTTTTTTGTCGACAGATTTTTTTAGCTTAGAAAAATATTTTTTCATATTTTTCTTAATATTAAAAAGTGGTTTAACTAATTTTCGTTGAATTTTATTGTTAGGGGTTATTTTTTGATCAGAAGGTGTACCTTTTTCTATAGTGTTTTCGTTGATATCTCTTTTAAAAAGTCTAGATGGTCTTGAATTTCTGTTCAATAAACTTTTTGTCTTTAATTCATAGTCTGCCATCCTTGCTTGTATTTTATTCCTCAGCTGTTCAATCTTAAACTTATTCTTTGCTAATTGACTTTTCAAATTGAGGTCATGAGCACGAGCATCCATTGGAAATTTTGCGAATTGCGGATTTAATCGACTCTCACTTCTAGCTCCGTCTAAAAGATTGGGGTTTATGTTTCTCATCAATCGTTCCGCTCGTTCTACTAAGCTGTCAATATTTTTACTTGGCACTTTTTGCCTAGATAGTTTTGAAAGTCTTGGCAACTGAGGTAATGATGGTAAATGAGGTAGCGGAGGCAATTCATATCTTAAATTATGAGAAGAACTCCCTACTGCATCTGCGGGATTATCTTCTTCAATTTCCAGATCATCAACTTCACCAGCGACTGTTTTTTCATCATTTTCTCTTTTGGCTCTAGTTACAATTGGTTTGAGATTATTAATGCCATCATCAAATTTTTTCCCATGTTCTAAAATGGTTAATTCTTTTAACCCGGTGTAGTCACTTTTGGTCAATGGATTATCACTATCGGGGGTCAATACTGCACTACCAATATCTAAAAATTCTTTTTCTAACTCTAACATTGATGCTATTTGTCCAAGGATTGCAAACAATTCATTGAAGCTTGGATCAGTGCTAGAATTGGTGGTCTCAATAACAATGATGGTTAAATTTTTTCCATCTCTATCACAGGGTAAGGTTTCCTGGTATGTTTTTGGTGACTCAAATACCTTATCATCAGCTGTCTCTTCTTCAATTGGTATCTGTATTCCTGGAGTTGCTTTCACAATATCAATACTCATTTTTTTAGGGTTATCTGATAGATCACCAGAGTACAACGATTTCTTAGTGCTTTCTTCAACAATTTTAAAATCAGCACTAATTTCTGTGGACTCATTGTACGCATCCAAAATATTTTCATTCTTATTTATTAGTCTTTTAACAAAATGGTCTGATATGGTATCACCTTTAAAGTCTGGATTATCTGTTTGTTCTTTGACAGGATATACAGATGAATCATGAATTTCAATATTTTTCCTAACCATATTATTGAAACCAGCATTTATATCATGTTGATCTATAAAGTCATTTTCACTTTTGAGTTCCTCTTTTGCAACGTTATAATCGTCCTCGCCATTAGATGGAACTTTTTTTTCTTCTTCCACGCTACGAATATGAAATTCTTCCATCGGTCTCAATGGTTTGTTAACTTGTTCATGTTTAATTGAATCATCATTATGATGATATTCAACAGACCGTACGAATCTTTTCAAAGAAGCCTTGGACACATCATGGATATTTCTTTGTAAAATTTCTGCAGCATTTTGTAATTCCCTGTTGTTTGAAACAGAATAGACAGTATTTAGACCATCTGGTTTGTTTATCAAACATGCTTTAAAATTAGCCATAGTGGCAATCCAAAATCCAATTGATTTTGGTGGCAAAGAGAATGTCAAAAGTGTATTTTCTTTTTTAAATTCTTGTACCTTTTTTATTTTTGGTTTTAAATCTCCTTCGTTGTTCATAACCTTACCATTGACGAAAATTTTTCTGAAATTAAAAAAAGCAATTCGGATGTTAGTAGGAAAATTTCTACCATTTCAGGAAAACTCTTATACAGTGAAAATCGAGTGCCTATTAGAAAATAAAACGTAATTACAGACATCATTTTAACTTTTTTCAGGAAGAGGAGGACAACAGTTCCCGATTTTTATTTTTTATTTCAGCTGTATGTACAAGCCAGTGCAACAATGGTCAACAAATGACATTCCTGGTAGCGAGCAGAAGTGCCATGCACTCAACTAAGAATTTTGTTGACAAATCATTTAAAATTGTTTTAATGGGTAGTTATGCCTATCCCAAATCTCACGCAACATACAGAATTATTAAGATTGCCCTAACACATAACTAAAAAACATAAATTTCTGATTATATACTTTTAAAGATTGATTTTTTTACCCATCATCACTCTGTTGCAGGAGGTATTGTATAATTTCTCCACCATTTTCGTTATCTGGCATATTAATTGATATAGTAGATGCCTCATCTCCTGCATTTGTAGCAAATAATGTAACTGCCCCAGGAAGAATACTCGGTAAGTTTGTGCAGTGTGCAAAAACTGATAAATCCACAGATAATACTTCTTCTAAAACCTCTAGTACTTTTGGTCCAACAAGTTTCTTATGTAAAAGGGAAACAAAAAAACTCTGGAAAATCAATAAAAATAAATGATTCAAATTCCATATACTCGCATTATTTTAGTCCAATAAAAATGTAGCGACAGATACAATATAAACATTTGAGCAATGACAGTAGAAATGTCATTAAAATTTACCAAAATAAAGGAAAATGCAAAAATTTAATTTTAAATCCAAATAGAAACACCAATCTTTTCTGCAATCATTGTTTATTATCTCTGGTGATTGAATGAGAACTGGTACTTTCAACATGGTCTTTTCTCAATGACTGTTGGCCCAAATAGAAGCAGTGTGGATCAGATCTAATAGTTTGAATGTGAACTCATCTGGTTACTAAGAAAACAATAATACAACATAATATAAATTTGTCAGTATTTGGCTTATCCTTCTTAAGCAGTATACCATATTTGTCAGTGGCAGATAACTTCTATAGATGAGAAGTTAGCGATTTATAGATGCCAGCGAATAGCTTGATAGGCATATTTAACTCAATTTGTCTAGAAGATGCAGCTGTTCCAGTAGCGTAGCAAGGGAGGTACGACAGGGGCGGACCCCCCCGGTGACATTTTTGGGGGCGACATTTTCAAAAATGAATACAATATACTTCGAGAAATTATATTTATACATGAACAAAATTAAGCTTGTAGTAAAAACTCCTAGTTCATAGATAAAAAAAATAGTAGAAGGGATTGAAAAACAAAATTAGCACAAAAAATTTACGAGATATCTCGTCTGTGGCAGCCATGGAGTTAACTCGTTGGGTGCTAACTGGTGCTGAATATTATAATTATTTCATTGTTTTACAATAAAAAAATAATAATAATAACACCAAATCCGTAATGCAGACCTGCAGACGTCGTGTTTTTTCATATCTTTTTTCACATAAAGGTTGGTTTACACTTTCACTTAGAATACATTTACTAAATAAGTTTCAAATTTTAATTTGCATTATTTACTGTTCTTCTATTTACATACTTTAAGATTCTTAGAGAATTGAAGTGTCTGTCTAGAATTTTATACATAAAAAGCTACAAATATATTTTTTTAAAAAAGTGAATCCGATGAATATGTGCAACTAAGGCGGTGAAAATATTGTTGGTATGAAAAAAAAGGAGAGAAAAGCCTCTTTTTGCCCGGAATATCCAAATGAACCGGGTTTGTGTCTGCATCCATGTTTTCGGTTATAACACCAACAAATGCTCAGTATTGTTTAATACAATAATATTGCTTAATGTAAGTTATTTTTTCAACTATTTTTTACTCTTATGTTATATTCAATTTACATATATGTTGACAAAAGATGTAATTTTATTCACGTAAATGAAAGTAATTTTATGCTATTTTTTAATATCGATAAATGTATCTATTGTTTGCTATGTATTTATGTATACAATATTATATAAATATAAATCAAAAAGCTAACATGCAATTTGTTTACAAAAATCTTGGAAACATGCATTGTAAATGCTTCTTTATGCAGGCGACGGTTATTCTTAAGTACCATAAATTATCCGGAGACCGGTACTCAGTCCTGATATTTGTGAACGAGATTATTATTATTATTAATATTATAAAATCAGCATGCTACAATGCATAGTCCATTTTAGTTAGCATTGAACGTGTTAAACAAAAACTTATGTTAATTGAAAGATTTGGAAAAGGCATCGAAACTATCTGAAGAATGTGGAGTCGATACACAAACTATTCACAATACAATCGTGGAGGAAAATTCTATCAAATACATGAAGATTTTTTTGAGTTGTAGGGAGTCAAGTTTAATATCTGAAATATTTGAGCTAGTGGCAAATTTACTAAGCTTTGAAAATATTGATAAAGAAAACACTGGAGAGTAGTTAAAATACAGTTCAAATGATCCGAATTTTCAACATATATATTTAATCAGAGTCAACCAGGAGAGAAAGAAAATCAGGATGCAAGAAAAGAAATTATAAAGTAAGAATCGCACAAATCATAAGACGGCGCCAACTTTTGCCGACACTTTATTGGAATACATTGACTCAAATATAGCAATCTAAAAGCTCTTTGCACTAAAATGGAGAGTTTATGAGTCAACGAGGAATTTTATAGATGATTGTTTCAAACTTTGTAATATCAACTCTCCCTGAAATCATGTATTTGCGAAAGCAAAACAGGAAGAATAATTATTGTCATTCTTTTTTTTTTAATCCTAGCGCTCCCAATGTGGAGCATATGGTCTCCTAATGGAGGTATCTCAACAGAAGTTTTTTTTCTATGAGAACTGTTTTTTTTTTAAGTGAGAAGTTGGAAAAGAAGGATAAGGCTAGAACAGGACTAGTGGTTGGCTAATCGCTATTGCTTCACTCAGTTTTTAAAGGATCAGAAAGATGTGAGGAGAGGAAATGATGTGAATTGACATCACAAACACCCAGTCTTCGATCACAACTTTGAATTGAATAATTCTCAAATTCACTGTGATCTGATCAGGAATCGAACCCAGACCTGCGTGATAGGTAGAGCAAGCTCTAACCAACTGGGCCACAGCAGGCGACATTCTATTCTATTGCTATCTTTAAAATAGGCAAATATAAAAAATAATGATGACAGAATATTGATTCAATAAGTTTTTTTTATGTCGACTGGATTTTTTAGTCATATTGCATTTACCATACATGAGGTGTAACATTTAGAATACAACATTCTTATAATATAGTCCCTACACTTATATACTATTGAAATCAGGTAAGCAAACATCTTACCAATGTTGGCTCTATCAAATCAGCTTGCGTTAATTCCTTGAAGACAACCGAATATCCATCCACAGCTGATCCACCTAATGTATTTAACCAATTGATTGCTTCCTCATCGTCAGGTAGCATACTGTCTGTAAATGCTGACCATAGTTGAGTATTCTTCTCAGCATACTGAGATTTTATATATTTTTGGTCTTTCTCTTCCAGAATATCTAACGGATCAACTGTTACATAACTAGAATATTAGAAAATATATTATTTAAATTATTTATTAGTATTTAAAAACATAAATGCTACTATCTTTGGTTGCAATGTCCACACACTAAAATCTGAATATGCACACATTTACAAATTGAATGATGGATTTGTGCTCAAAGATATAGATTTATGTGATTTCCCACACATCTGACCCAAAAAATTGGAAGCAACACTGAGCCGACTTCTAGCCCTGTCTTAGCCTCATCTTTTTATCCCGATTCTCAAATTTGAGCGACTGAATAACAAGTCGTGATGCAACATCTTCTGTTAACTTCATTAGATTAATGAATAATATTATCATATATGTAATTAAAATATCATTACTTTTCAACAAAAGATTGTATCACGATTACTTACGAGTTCAATACAACAACGTCCAGGAAATCACTGGAGCGCATCAAAAATGAATAAAGCTCTGTAGACGGGTGTTCTCCAAGACAATTATGAATATCACCACTAGCAAGCTTCCAATCACCATTTTTCCGAGAAGTGAAAGCATCCATCAAAATTTTCATTGTTTTCAAATCATTTAAATATTTTTCAGAAGTTTGACCAGCACATTCTATAAATATGATGGTATTTTTATTTTTTTGTTTAAAATATTCAGAAATGTCATATTAATGGTGAGTAGTTAATCAACCCTCCAGAGACGAGAGCTTTTTTTCGATAAAAGAATTTTTTTTAAGCCATATTGAAGTCACAGATAACTTTTATTCCCAACAAAAATTTAAAAAAAAAATACGCAAAATCGTTGTTTAGTAACACCGCATGAAGTCTGTACCTTTCTCAACCAAATATGAGTGAAAGCAACGATATTCAGGTAGAAAAAGGATGAATAGTGGGATCAATAGACAACGGTGATTACTGTGACCATATGGTCACGCTCGTCCTTGGAGGGTTAATAGTAAAGCCATTTTAAAAATTGTGCTTGATGGAACTTCAATATTGAATTTGAATCATTTAAATTTTGTGCACTTTGATAAAATTTATCACTTATGTCTTTTACAAGCAAAATTGATACTTTGTTTATTATATCGATGGCTTATTTTCATAGAGCTACAACTTTAAATTGATAGTTTTGAGATGTGACTGACCAAATTTTTGACGCATCTAAAGTGAGTTGTAATTATTATTTGTCTCATTTTTTTAATCAATTATTTAGACAGTAATATTAATTCAATAAAAAAAATATTGCAACGTCGATAGAATCATAAAACAATATATCTAGTTTTATATATTTGGAACTGAGAGATTGATTTTACTTCTCTTTTATAGATATCCAAACAATTACCCACTGAGAGAAAACTAGTATTTTTTTCTAACTGTACATTAGTGGAGCTATAGACGATATAATTCTTGAATATAATGGGTAATATAACTCAAAATATCAAATTTTTGACTTATTTTTCTATGGAACTAGACCAGCAATACTCAACTTGTTTTCATTTTTGCCACATGCTGGTTTTTGTTACATTATGCAAGCCACAGCATATTAATAATAATACATAAATATATACAGTGACATAACATAAATGTATCCAAAATATTCATTCGTTTACATAAAGTTATGCAAAAACTACCAAATGTTTGAAAAAGCATCTGGTAACTAAAATTGTTTTGACAGGATAGCTGAACTAGGCCATCAAATTTTTTTTGTAGCTTAAATTAAAGTATTTAAAATCAATTCTTCACCATAACCAAGCTGCCATATGCATTCTCCCAATTTCATTTTATCTACCATAGACAAAACTTTGATAGCTTCTTTTGGATTCCAATTACCGTTGAAAATCTTCTCTGCATTATTCAATGCAATAAATGGTGTAAAATTAGCAGTTTTCACCCATTTCAACAAAGTATTCCACTGCTCCAAATTTGTCAAAGAGTTGTCGTTATTTTGAAACTCATGAGAAGTAGGCTTGTGGGGATTCTTTTTATCAATATTTGATTTCAGTCGTGTAACTGAATTGTCCAATGACATTTCATGGGTTGATGGACCAGCTATGCGAATATAAGCTGGCGATAGCGACTTTCCCAGGAGCATGTAATCAAATCTGATAATTAAAATAAAGAATTTTGAAATCATTCATAGAAAAGATTACAAAGAAAATATTTTTAAAGAAAAATAGTTTCAATGCTTAAAATAGGAATCATAAATAATTATTTAAATGATGTGTTGGGATTTACACACATATAAATTCTTGAATTGAGTAGAAAATAATGACAGAATCATTAGTGAGAATATTTCGTTGCAAGTTCAAACAAACTGAACTTGTATTGAGCAGTGACTCCAAAAACTATTCCAAAGCATCATTTAATGGAACATAGCTTGTGTAACACAAACCATTAAAAAATACTGATATGTCAGCACAATTATTCGTTTCCACCTTAAGTCCTTAAGGATGTTTGAACGCAAAGAAGTTCCAACTTATATTTTTCAACAAGAGAAATTCATAATTAAGTAATTGAATAGATTAAAATAATTCACCTCTATGAAGGTATGTGCGTATCAAAACAATAACTAATATTTTTTCTTAATATATATGACAGAACACAAGTTGTGAGCTCATATCTAGATTTAAGGAAGAATATTGAAAACTTTATTCATGTACATACAATGTGATTTATTATAATAGATGGAATAAAAATAATAAGTAGTATCAAAGTTGACGATTATGCTCAGTACTACTATTCAGGCTGGAATATTATTATTACACAAATGACAACAATATTTTTGCATAATATTTTCATTAAATACTTACAAAATAAAGTATTTTCAAAGACTTAGTAATAAAAAATTATCAGTTAATATTAAAAACAATTTATTTACTCCCACTACTAACAACCCAGTGTAACATAATAGTTTACTGTTATTCAAACAATCAATTCGGTTCCAAATATCACTGCAATTAAAGAAATATATACTGACGAACCAATTACAGCTGAAACATAATTATTTTTCAAAATTGCTTCATATTTTTACACACGTCATAGTCTAACTGTTGAAATATGTATTATTTCGTAATTATTATACCCAATAAATGCATAGCATTCTACAAAATAGTTTGTATCATTTGACTTTAAATTGGTATAAGTAGTATTTTTAGACAATACATAGATTCACAAACCTATGTTTTTTGATATTTCAATAAAAAAAAAAATGACAATATTGTATTAATGATAATAATTTTTAGGATTGGAAAAAATATAAATTGAGTATCCGAGCAGGAAAATTTTTTTTTTATACTGAACAATAAAACACTGTACAAAACAAAAATGTTTATGAATTTACGCACAAAAATCGTACATACTTTTTTGATTCATCATGCATCTCTAGTAGAGTTTTTGGATCCACAGTAAAACTGATAAACTTTTCACTAACTTCATTCAATATTTTATTTGATGACACATGAAAAACTACATTTTCTGTCAATGCTATATTGAATTGGAAAATAATAATACATAATCCAATAATAACTTTTAAAAGTGTTTTTAGACTGCCCAACATTTTTAAAATATTCCGTTTGATATTCTCATTACAAGCTATTGAAATGAACTAATTAATATGGATATTATTTTTAGTTTAAATACATGTAGCAATGTCCAATCAGCAAATTACTATGTATTAAAGTGTTGTTTATTTTTTTTCGATGAAATGTAGGACGAAATTTAGTTTGTAATAAAGCTTCCGGCATTCAGTGATTATTTTGCACTATGTGCAAAATTATAATTTTCTACAACCCATGTATATTATTACCATTAATAAAATTTTCAAACATTCGATAATTATGTTAGGAAGTTATTTTTTATGTCCAATGGCTGTAATATATTTACCATTGGAACGCAGTAATTTAACATCAATAATAATTTTAAAGTAATAGAAATGTGTTTTATTTAAGTTAAAAATGTCAATATATCTACGTAAGAGTGAGATTTTTTATGTTTTACTTTTAAATTTCAATTTCCCGCTACTTTCAAAAGGTTTCACCACCTTAACGAGAAGAAATGATAAAAGGCAATGTAATGAATTAGCAGTTGGCTGCAATGCATCAATAAAAATATTATCTGACATTTCTGCTAAGCCTCTATTTTAGCTATTATTTGCGATATCTTTGGCTGATAATTGATTATAGTTATCGGTAAATTACGTAAGCATTCGCGTGCAAATCTAGATATCGTCCTTATAATCTGTCATATAGTCAAAATGATTTTCGGTGAGTGTGATTGTATTTACACATTTACGATTGGCTGTTCGTAGTAGTATGTAAGTTGGTTGCTAAATGAATTTTCGACATTTCAGATAATATGAGATGGCCCCGTATTGTTTAAATAACTCTCAAAACTCCGACAGAAGTCTAAAAATGGAGCCCAGTGATAAAAAGTGTCAAATAAAAAAGGCTTCTGATGGTATTTTACCTGTCAAGTTATGTGGGGTCTGCGGTGATAAAGCCTTGGGCTACAATTTTAACGCTATAACTTGTGAAAGCTGTAAAGCTTTCTTCAGAAGAAACGCATTAGTGAGTAAAGAATTCAGGTGTCCTTTCACGGAACAGTGTGAAATAACTGTCATAACTAGACGATTTTGTCAAAAATGTCGATTAGAGAAATGTTTTTCTATAGGAATGGTGAAAGACTATATTATGTCAGACGAAGATAAAGCACAGAAACGGCAAAAAATTGCTGAAAATAGGGCGAAAAAGAGACTTAACCCTAAATTAAGAGACGACGAAGTGTCAAGCTCAAAACTTATAAAGCGAGAAGATACAGAGGATTCAAACGAATCATGGACTCAGACTTCAAAAGAATTGTCACCCATTTGCTATGAAAATCAACATAACATAGATTCAGTGGGTAATTTGTCTCAAAATGGACAATTTGAAATGGGAATCAATGGAAATAATAACCAAGCTGTCAGTGTCATAAAAAATAACAACCTATCAGATAGCCATTTAGACAATGTCATGTGCGACACAAATCATTTCGAAAATGTCAACAAGAAACAAGACAATTACCTCATTCAATACGAATCCAATTGTGAAAATGTACCTATCTCTTTACAGCCTAATTCAGGGTTATCATTTCATAACCAAATGTTGAATTCAAATTCCTTTAACCATGAAAACGAAGTAAGTTTTCAAAATCACCACGAAGATGACAATTTGAATAATATAAGGACAGATAACTTGGACAAAGATGAACAAAATGTAATGCTCCGCTCTATGCTAACAACCTCTACACCTAGTGGGGATACATCTAAACTGTTGGCCGCACTTACTACCAATGAGCAAGTCAACCAACCGTCGTGTGATAATACAGTAGCCAGCTCGCAAAATGGAAAACAAGACAAAGCGGACGTTGCCAGAGACATCCTTCAGGATGTTGAAAGGTGATTTTCATAACAATTGTAGAATATACTTCTGTAATATAAAATAATGTCTGATAAATGTAGCGCAGGATTCACTAACTTAAGTAAATATCGAAAATGCACATAAAATATGTATTCCACAGTTAAATTAAATTTATAATATTTTTTATAACCGTATCTGCTCTCAATGTAGAGCATATGAACTGCGGAGACAGCTATTTCAACAGAAGTTTTTTTCTAAGAACTGCTTGTTACTACTCAGTTGCTCAACTTCTTTATTGAAAAGGGTTAGGGTAGGATTAGTAATTAGCGATTAGGCTCCCGCTATGCCCCATTTTTTTTTTAAATCAAACGAGTGAAGAAATTATGCATATCACAGACATCCATGCTTTCAAACATAAATTGATAAAAAAATCAATTTATGAAACTGTCCACACTGGGATTTGAGTCTGTGAACATGGCAACCGAAGCCAATGATGTTGATCATTCGGCTAAAGATCCTGCAATTCATTCATTTATATAAGAAATTTTTATTAATATTTTATATGCCGGTATAAAAATATATTACACCAAATCCTTTTTTTATGCGATACATTGGTTCCAGAAAGTCGCGCTTAAAAATACCTCATTTTCATATAATTTGATAAATTTGTTCCAAATCTACGTAAAAAAGTATCAAAAATGAATGAAAAATGTAATAGTGCCTTCCAAAAACATCGCGCAAAAATAAATCGCGTAGAAAAAGGATTGGGTGAACATTTAATAGCACACATTGAATGAATCTCACTTTCTCTTCGTATAGTTTATATGAGACCTAATACAGTCGTACTTGGTTATTACGAGGAAGATGGGACCAGCTGAATTTGCTTGTTATAAGCATTAGTCGTTACATCAGAGAATAGGTATTTTTAATGCTAACAAACATTCCCATCACATGAAGATATGAAGTATCTGAAGCGGACACATAACACAAAAAGTAGCCATTCAAATAAAAATACACAATTAGAATTTATTTACACACCTTTACACACGTATTACATTGTTCTGTCAATCCACTTTTTCTTAAAGGATTTAAAATTTATGCTTGTTTCATTGTTTTCACTCTCACTGACGATATTTTTGCTTATTTATCCCCGAGAAGTATCCGAAAAAATCCGATATTTTTTTTCAGTTCGGTTTTCGTTCCGACAAAAATAACGGTTTTTGGATTTCGGTTCAGTTCTGGTTCGAAGTCTTGCTAATAATTGCTTATACCTGAAAAGTATTGCATTCTTTTTTCGCTAACAAATATTTTTTAATATGTTATTCATTTCTTTTTATATAAACTTAATACTTAAGTCCAACAAAGTACAAAGTACAAAGAATTACCCATTAACACCCTCCGCTAGTGATAGTATTAATTTTTTGTAACCGTGTCCAAATTTGAACCGAAATCTGACTATCAATTCTTTAACATGTGTATGAAATCGATCGAAAAAAAATCTAACGATTTGACCCAAAATTCCCCTTAGATAAAATATTAATCTTTAGAGGAGTATGCATGCACGTTGGCGCCATTTTTCTGTAAAGAGTACACAAGTACTTTTAACTCAACACAGTAGTGTCTGTCTGTGAGCATATACATATATGCTTTAAGTATGAAATGAATATATTCATTGGAAAAAAACTACACAATTGTTATGTTAGAAATAACCAGTAAAGTAAAGTAAGGTCAGTATAGATCTATTCACTCCTCTAAAGTTTATTTTTTTAACGGAATCGACGCATCTTCCACTTAAGATTCAAAATCACTACTGTTTTCTTTCGGGGAATTTTGAACAAGTGGTGCTGTTGTAGGGCCCCGTCGCGGTGAATTAGTGAACAAACTTTAATACGGTTTTCATGCGGAATAAATTATCATGTTCATATGTTTGACTCACCACACTCTTCTATGAGATGTGCTAAATATTTTCACAATGTAAAATCTTGATATCTCAATGTATAATATCATTTTAACATTCATAGAATACCTATTGAACCGAATTCAATAGAATCCATACTGTGTGAAGCCATCAAGCTGGAATTTGAGGCATATACGTCGCTATCTCAGATTAACAGTTCGAGTCGGGAATTGAATGATGCCGAGCGAGCCAAATTGAATGAACTCATCGTCGCTAACAAGGCATTGTTGGCACCACTGGATGACCACATGACCAATTTGATATCCGATGACTGCAGGTTTAAGGTAATAAGTTGCTTTTACTTTAGAATGTGTACTCAACGCGTTTTGTAAAATTATAAGACGTACCTTTTTAACGTAAATTGCATACAATCGATTATTCCTAACCCGATCTATAACTGTGTTTCTCAAACGGTGGTCTGTGGCAATTTTCTGTGTTACATACATGATTGACACCCATATTAAAATACCAACCAATTATCACCATTTGAAACCTGTGCTGCTGTTGGAGTTTTAATTGTGTTTTATTCTTAAAATAGACCAATGACTTCCGAGTTTAAAAATCAAAAAATTATATATACAAAATAAGTATTTATTTACTGATCGATTTCTGATTATTTCAACTGACAATATAATTGTTATGTATTTATTTTTTATAATAGCTTTTTAGTGACTATCAGTTTTGATGTTTCTTAATATTGCTTTATATCATAATATTAAAAAACTAATAAAAAAAAAAAAAATCATGTAATATCCTTTGTTCCCTTGAGTAACACCGGACAATCCACCTCGTGCTTTATATATAAGCAATAATTTTTAATTTAGTGACCTGCGGGTGTAAAAGATTGAGTAATACTGATTTTTAAGATGATCAGTGAATGATTTAATCTTAGCTTGAGAATATGAATTGGTGCACCAATACCAGTGAGAGCATGTTAATGTTTTGCAAAAGCATATTGTTACAATGAATGCAATAATAGGTTCAGCAATCGTCTTCTTTAAAACAATGATTTTATCAATGAAATTAACTGGTAATGAATATTCTTATCACGATAATCCGTCTATTTTCATGAGATTCTATCAACTCTTTGCACTTAAAGAACTTTATCATAAACACATTATTTTTTTCTGGGTGCAATAAAATTATTTATGATTCTTGTACAATGTTATTTGACCAATTTCAAAAAATTGCTTACATTAAGATTTTTACATTTTGTTGACTTTGAAGTGTAGTATAGTTATTTTATGAAATTGTTATGACAAGCAAAAATTATTACCAACTCTATTCCTAGTAATCTGTGACCTTTACCCACTTTTCTTTGTATGTCATGATAATGATAGTTGTAAAACAATTTTCATTCAATAAGTTTTGCACATTTGCGTATGTTATCTTACTTTTCATTTTAATTAATATTTTCTTACCCAGCAAAACTTTTAAATAACTTTTTGCGCCCTGACAGCATTGAATTTATGTCACATTACAAAGTAGTTTCCTTAGCTGTTTTAGCCCCTGAGAGCCGATCTATCATATGATTGGGCTAATAGATCAGCATTCTGGGCTTAAAAGGTTACTATACCTATGTTAAAGATTTAAAGAAATCTTTGTTTTGTTGACCATTGTTGACATTATAACTATGTATGAGCATGTACTTAAACTAGTGTAAACAATGATCTTGCATTTCTTTGGAATGCTTCTGTACTTTTTTTAATTACAATATTATCAAATAGTTTGCTATAGAGCCATAGTTATGTGACCTTTGACCGAGGCGCAATCCATGTTTCTAATTGATTTAATTAGATTACAAGATTAAATGTACATTTAGTCTGATACCTTTCAGCCATCACAAGGTCAGAATGATCCGATGCTCTTGGGAATCATAAATTTGACGGCAGTAGCCATCCGCAGACTGATAAAAATGTCCAAAAAGATTAATGCTTTTAAAAACATGTGCGAAGAAGATCAGGTCGCTTTATTGAAAGGAGGGTGTACGGAAATGATGATATTACGAAGTACAATGACTTACGATTGTGACAGAGATACATGGAAGGTGAGTGAATTATGTTTTAAATTGTAAAATAATAATATAATTAGAACTAATTTTGCCATTTGCGGTGACATTTTGATATCAAGGGACATCCTCAAAATTCTTCAAAATGAATGTACATTCAATTCAATTGGATTTTTATATTTCTTTGAATCAACAAATTAAATTACTATCATGCATTCAAATGTTTTTATTTACAATAATACTTTTGCGTGATCTTATCATTTTCTGTGCAAATTATTAACATGTATTGTGTTGGGAAAATATTTTCAGATACCACATTCCCAGGAGGCTCTTAGCAGCATCAAAGCAGAAGTGTTAAAACTAGCAAAAGGCAATATATATGAAGAGCATGATCGATTCATTCGCACTTTTGATCCCCGGTGGAGAATGGATGAAAACATCATCCTCATCATGAGCGCCATTGTTCTTTTCACACCAAGCAGACAACGGGTCGTTCACTCGGATGTTATCAAGCTAGAGCAAGTCAGTATAAATTTCGTTTGATTGTTCTTTCTCTCCTCTTTCATTACCAGTACTACATTCTCTGTGCAAATTTTCATCAATGCTTCTTCTGTAGTGTACGACTTTTAGGTATATCAAATTGACTAAAATACCTCCATAGAATTCCATTCCAAATATTTATATATTTAATAAGTGATGGTTTATTTTGAATGACAATATCAATATTTATCCACCATATTACAAAATCATCAATATTATTGTAAGTAAATTTTATTTTCAAAATCATCAAATTTTCAGCTTTATTTAAACACTTTCAAATTAATTAACATTTAGACAAAAACAGTGTAAATAAACAATATAAAATTAAATTTGATAACTTTATGATTCCACTTGCTGTGCTACAACTTTTTCCGCCTCTTTAAGAAGAATCACCTGGCTATCGGAGGCGAAACACTTGTCACAAATTGTAGTGACAAGTGGAATAAAAAATTTATCAAATTTAATTTTATATTAGCTTTAAAATAGTTTCATTTTTAAATGTACCTGGCATTGTAAGTGATGAATACTTTTTTTATATTCTAGAATTCTTACTATTATCTACTACGGCGCTATCTAGAGAGCATTTACCCTGGCTGTGAAGCGAAATCCACTTTCCTAAAACTGATACAAAAAATAATGGAACTTCACAAATTGACTGAGGAAGTTATTGGAGTGTATTTAGACGTTAACCCGAGCCACGTGGAACCCTTATTGATAGAGATATTTGACCTTAAACAACAACACTGACCTGCATTCCATTTAGGTAAATACTTCATTGTAATTCTATGCCTACATTTTTACCACTCACATATTATGATGTACAAAGATTTATGTGATATCAACATTACTACCAATCAAACCGTTATTTACGCCATAGGTGGCTAACGGGTCTTAAAAATATTGTATATCTCATCTCCTGTGTGAGACAACAATTTGCCAGTCTTTGAAATAAAATGAGTAACGATTCCAAGTTATAGTTATATTTATTGCATTAAAATTTAAATAGTGGTCGAAATAAGTTGATGTTTTAAGGTTGATAAGGTAAAAAAATATATTTTTGACCACTGTTGATTTATTTACATAAAAAATATACATCCATTCATAACCTTTGCTTAATACCATTTAAACTTATAAGTTGTATACTTTGCAACCTTGTTTTTCTACTGCCTAAAATTGTTTATTTCCTAATACATTTTTAATGGAAAACCTAAGCAGATGGCAATTTCAATTATTACAGAAACTGGGATAATTTTCTTCAATATACTATTGAAAACTTTTAAGACAATAATTATTATTAAATGGAATATGTTTTGTGGATGTTGTATTATTAAATGGAATAAATTTTCCTATAGTTTGTTTTCGGTTTTCGGTAGGCGAAAGTTTTGATCGATATTTTTGGAACATGCCTAGCATTAAATAATGCTAACGAAGAAACTTGAATAGCTAAAATAAGAAAGATTTATTTTTTCAGAAAGAAGGATCAATTATCTCAATCGTCTCAGGTCAGAAACATAATTTTTGTCACGTGGGACACTGGTTAGAGTTGTGCCAAATCATTTTGCACTAATCGAGAATTTCTATCCGTAGAAAAACATTGTAATATTTACGAAGTTTGTTTTTCTAAATTGGATTTTAGAGTTAAACTGTAGGTTAATAATAATCAATATTGTATGTGAAGCCCAAAATCTGTAATCAATTTCATAATTCAATACCATAACATTTGCTCAGCAATGCAATTCATATAAAAACTTCTATCATCCAAATCTCGTATATCAAACCTTTTATTGTGAATGTGTCTGACAATATGCTCAAATCTTTGAAAAACATAATTTCACCTCTCCTCGCTCTTTGATATTTACAAACACGGTTTTATACTTGAATTTGTTTCACAAAGCTATTATCCAAATGAAACTATTTTAATATTCTACATTTCAAAGATTTCTAAATCTTCATAATCAAACCAATCGAACAATGATAATTAAAGGTGTCAATAATTAATACAATCTAGTACCATTGAGAATTGCAGGGTGTTAAATTTACCACAAAATTTTAAGTTTGCCAGAACGTCAAGAAAAATAAACTACATCTCATAGTTTTGCCGTCACTAATCTATATTTTTGTTTATAATATTAGAACTATGTCACCATAATTTCGTCATTGGACTTAATTTTATTAAAATATTGTGAACAGTTTACAAACAAAACATGTTATAAATTTAATTCAATAAATTTTATTGTATATATTAATGGAGCGGGTATTTTTTTATCAAGGCAGTGTGCGATTAAAATCTTCAGAAATTTTATATTTTAAATTAAAAAAGTATTGGGTGACTGTAAGAAAATATTGCATTGTTTTGGCGTTTATGTTAAGGTATTTTTTGACAATGATCTTCGGCATAATTAATTAAATTATTATTAAAAGTGCCAAAAATACATTCAATGTATCTAAATATTTACCTGCAAACTGTCATTTATGTATGTTTAAGGATTTATATATTTTTTCCAGATGTTTGACTTGTGCAAAAAGTATTTATTATGTTCTAATAAAACATATCAGAGATCTCAAATAGTTAAATATTCCTTCTATGGGATATACGGATACGTACTATCATGTCCTTCTGTAATAAATTCGTTGTTTTTTATTTGTAATATTCATAATATATTGTTTATTTACATGCTATTGACTATCATCGTTAATTTTCTACAAACGCGTATCTCAATTTTGGTCAGTTTTAAATTTTTTGATGTAATAAATTCAGAATATCAATGCACACATTCTATTGACTCATACCCCAAAATATATTTTATTTCATGCTTTATTTGATCTAATACAAAAAAGTTGTCAGTTAATATGGTCATGTGTTATGTGTTTGGCATGACGGAGAGGGTGGAAAGGATGGAAACGTCTCCGCCTAATACCTTATTAACTTCCTCACAGATATTGGGGACAAAACCATTCCAATGGTGTTTTATAGCCATGGATGTGCATGTTGTAAGCTGGTATAATAAAGAACATTCATATGCCTCCTGAAATCTTGTACTTTTTGAGGTACCAGGTTGTGGAAAATTCGCAATGCTATGTATCAATAAATGTTCATATTCTATTGAAAAATTATATTGTGCATAATTAAATTTGATTTAATCTTCTTCAATCAGACATCTGGTTTATTTGTGTATCATTCATTGATTTAAAAAAGAAAACTAATCATATTTAGGTCGGAAAGCCAAAGGTGCTCATTGTTCACAACTGTGGTAGAGAGCAAAATGATAAATCAAATATTTGTCTTGTGATGGTATATCGTGCCAATTTACTATGATTTTCTTGCGCTGTGATTTAACCCTTTTAATGTCGCATGATTTTGCCTTATAAATAAATGCCTGTTTTTAATACAAAAAAACTTCTTTTGTGTGCTCTCTATGATGTGTAAAATCATAAAAGGGTATAATATCCATGTTTAACAGAAATAATCATCAGTAAAAAGTTCATATAAAGTTTATGAAAACTGCGACAGGCCTCCGTGATCTAGTAGTTAGAGCTTTAACCTAGCAATCAGATGTGTGGTGCTCAATCTCTGCAAGATCAATACCAAATTTTTTTTTTTTTCATTCCAATGTTTAAGATTTTGGTTGGGCATTGGTGTTTTTTCAATGTGTGTGAAAAATATCAAAATATTTGACATGGGCTATTATATTAATTGTGATGCGAAACAAATATTAAGGATTATATTTGGTACTAAAAAATACCAACTGATTTTGTTATCTATTCAGACATATTCATGGTACATATATGTATAAAAATACTATTTTCATTGTAATAGTGAAAAGAATACCCAAACGTATATTTGGCTTTCCTTCCTCGATTTACACATTAATATTCTTAACTATTTTCAATGTCACTTACAAAATAAATATTGTTTTTAATAAGTATATATATGACTATGTTTCATTGATGTCTACATAATATATAGCTTATGAACAAATCATAGTCTAATGCTGCCTGCATTAGAAATCGCATAATTAGCAAATTTACATCAGAATATAGTGAAATATTTTTTAATTTTATTACATAAGACAATCTATATTTTTTAGTTAATTCTTATTATAAGTGAAATACAACTGACATTTGGTGTTTCTATTTCTCAGTTTTGTTTAAAGATCTATTGTTATGCTGTAATGAGCCTTCACTTCAAAATGATTTCAGAAGTCGAGCACACTATACAAACTGAAATCAATATATTGTGTTGTTAGATATGAAAGCTCACAATTAATTAGAGATTTTTTTATTAAGTAGATGTATGGTTTATAGGACAGATACAGCGTGATTATTTTACTCTTAATTCTTTAAGTATATATATTTTATTTCTGTATTGTAAAATACGTTACTCAGTATTTTAAAAGATTGCATAATATTTTTTTGTAAAATTCACACACCTCTTAGATATAGACGTGTGAATATGCATTTTTGAACAAATATTAATTAAATTGTATTGCAAAATTTATGGATGAAATTTTAATATTGAATGCACATCATTTTTAATAATGTCTTTACACCAACGTTTGAAATTTATTCATTGGATTCTTCAAAATCATCAATCTTTCTCAAACAATATTTGTAAATAAATCATTGGATATTATAAAATAGCGTTATATGACTACGAATTGTTAATAGCAAATAGTATTTTATGATACAAAATATATTTGTGAGAAAATATCATTTCAATGTTAAAGTTTTATAAACGAGCAACAATCTTGGCCATTTTCAAGTAACCAACAACATTCACCAGTAGTAAATAACTCATTTTTCTCACAATAAACTAAAATAGCTGAAGGCTATTAGTTTCCTCAGCATTCATAAATTTTACCATTTACCCTTCATGCAGGTATAACTAAAACAGATTTTGAATAGCAGTATGAGCCGAGCCACACATGAGCAAAAAAAATAGAAAATGAGTTTTTGTTTTGAGAAACGTTTCTGGTGTTATTCTGGACTGGTAATTTTCACAGTAGTGGGGTTTTAAAGTTTTTTTTTAAATGTTATTACTATCAGACCAGTTATATATGGTAACGCTGAAAAGCTCCAACCATAATGATGAATATTATTATTTTAAATAACACAATAAAAATAATTCCTTTTTAAGATAAGAATGCATCAAATTCGAAAACTCTACTATCTTTCTAAATTACATATAAAAAAAACATTCTATATTTGAAAAATACGGTAAAATATATTTATAACTAAAACTTTAACCTAATGTCTATAAGAATTCTAATTATTTGAATGAAATCAGTGAACTATTGCTATTATAAATAGATGTCAAAACAGAGCATTGTTTTCGAGTGCTGCATAAGTTATACGGTCTTGAAGGGTAAAACAACTTTATTAAACGTTATAATTTTGTCTTCGATTTAATTGAAAAAAATCTTTTAAAAAAAAGAAATACGCATTCAAATTTAAAACCTTTTCCAGATTGCGTAGTCTGTAAGTATTTTGCCAGATTTAATTGTAAAAATAATGTGCCTTAAAAAACAAATCATGCAAATCGTCTTGTAGGTATTAACTATAAAAATTTATTGTAAATACGTACTGTATTAATATTATCAGAGAACTGGTTTTTTCAGTTAAATTGTTACTTTCTTATCAAATACTTATTCTTATCTACGTAAAGTTTTTCCTTCTCTATTAATATATCATGACTAAATATGCGATCATAATTTAGCAACTGTAAAAATAGCTTGGATCGTTCATTCAGCAGTATCTACTAAGCATTACATTGTTAACTTAAATTATTGTTTGTCTCTTGTCCAGTCGTGTGAGTCACGATTCATCAATTTGTAGGCCTTTATACCCATAATTCTTCACACAAAATATATGTATATATTGCTCTTATAAATGTTAATAGCTTATATTTTATTTGTAATTGGTTATCAATTTTTTTGTATAAAAATGTAAAGCGAAGCTCATTAATGAATGCATTCAAATAAATAATGAGGAAAGCGCCAATCAATTAATTGATGATAAATGAAGAATTTTCATTTGTTACTAGTGTCTGTCAAATCATTTTAAATCAGTGATGCACAAACCGCGGGCCGCATGCCCTTTTTGAATTTTATAGCGGCCCATCAATTTTTTGCTCTACATATTTTTTCACGTAAAACATTTATTTAACAAATGTAAGCAAACTTTTTCTTCAATCAAGGAAAATAAATTGGTTCATAGAAACAGGCCCTCAAATATTATGTCGGATTAAAAGAAAATTGTTAAAAATTAACAAAGACCAAGATCGCATTAACTTTTGAATTAAATATAAATGACACATAGATATTTCACAATGAAACGATTTTTAAAGAGTATGTACTCATAATAGTTTTTTTGTATGGCTTATTTATTTTCACGTTTTCGAAATAACACGGCCAAAATAATGTAATGGAACCTATCAATCATTTATCTAAATTCACTTGTAATGCTCGTACGCTAAAAGGACTGAGCGTACTTTAAATCTTTTTTTTTCTTTGCGGCCCGAACTCACGAAAATTTGTTTTATGCGGCCCGTTAGAAGGTAAAGGTTGTGCGTCACTGTTTTAAATGTATATTGTTGAAATAGTATTAATATTTGTCACTTTAACCTTTTAGTCTAAACGGCATTGTCGTATGTAGTTTTAAAACGTGTCTCGCCAATTTGCGCTTGTTCCAGTGGCGGATTACCCTGCGTCGGATCTTAGGGGCCTCATAAATAGCTTATTCAATATAACCTTTACACTTTTTTTCACATTTTAATATATATTTTTATTATTTTATTTGGAATTTTCTGATGTTTTTATGTTATCTGAAAAATAGGGCCTCCAAATTCTATTGCGCCTGTTCTGTTCTGTTATTTATTTCAATGCTTAAACGTTATGTTAGAAATATTTTTTCTCATAAATGAAATATTTTTTTTTGAGAAATAACCACATTTGTACAAATTGCAAGCTAGTGTATTGTAATTGATGATTAATACATATTTTATTTGTATTTCAATATTATTATAAGTTGTGTTTTAATAAATGAAAATATTCTATTTATAAATCTTCATCTTTTTATTTATGTCATAATAAATACTACAGGGACATTGCTTAAAATTCGAATCTTACTATCTAATAATAAATAAACATTTAAATTAACTCATATCGCATGGACCTTCAAGAGTGGTAACTCTTCTCGGAAATTCTCACAGAAAGGCCCTTCTTATCTCCATGGATTATTTTTTTCTATGGTACCTCATCTTACATCTACACTGATACCTATCACACTTATTCATTCAATAATGTCCTTTAAAAACAAATGAGAAAAAATATTTACATTTGATCACCGAACATTTAATTTCTCTTTTACTTATTTGAATATACATTTGAATATACTCTTTTACTTATTTTGTTGAAATGTTATTTCAAAATCACTCTATTTTTTACTTTAATACTTTTGGATCACAATACACATTCCTTCAGATAGATGTTTTACCCATTTCAAACACTTTAGCCCCAGAACATCTGTTGTGGCTCTAAGCACAAGATATTCAATGCATTACAATAAATTCATGAAAATATGTTTTTATTTCTTAATATAAATAAATATTGTTAGAAATAATTTAATAATTAACAGTTAACAATTTTTTAAATGTTGTGATAAAGAAAAAGACAAATAAAAAACAAGCATAACCTACTTTATGCACACATTTTCAGTATTTCCTGCATAGCATATTCTACAATTTTTCGTATTTTATTTTTATTGCAAAATTATATAAATCATGTTTTTATTTTGATTCTAATGTATCTGATTATTTGTAAATTATATGGCACACAATTTACATTGATCCAGAAAAACAATGTTTTTTGAGATATAATTAGATTGTAAAGGTGAAGTGTGAAAGGTAAATCTTTTTTACCAAGATTTTTTTAGTATAAAAAGATTGTATCATCTGAATTTTTGTCAATGTTTATAGTCGGAGGAGGGCGTTCAGCTTCTATCCTGTGTGCTCTGACACCCAATAATATATTTGCAGCTACATTGCACCACATCGATATGAAAACAAGCCTAGAAAAATGACATGTTTTTTTAACACAAATCCATAAACCAACTTCATAATCAATTTATGAAAATGTACATAATGAGCTTCAAACCTGTGGACTCTAATTCTGAAGAGGACCACGTTAACCACTTGGTTACAAGCCCCTGGGTATGATTTGTAAGATATTTTGAAAACTTGATTTGGTAAATCATTTATTTAGTTTTGTTAAAAATAAACAGCATAATTGCTGTTTCCTTTTTACAAAATTCATAGCATTCAGAGCCATTTAGCACTAGCAAGCAAAAAAAAATTGTCTACCATAATGAAACGTCAAATTCTATCATAATATGTGCCCATAATAATGAAAGTGGCCTAAGTCAAGAAATTGAAAAAAATGAGATGTAATTTAAGTATCTCTAAATGAAAGAAACATGACTTACGCCACTTTCATAATTATGGGCACATATTATAGTAACATTTTTACTTACCAATAAGAAATCGCTAGCGTGGATGTAACTGAGTTATATGATCCTATCATTACATGGGTAAACGAAAGGTTCGCAGTAACGTTTGTCGAGTAATGTGTTCCCCAAATTATTAACACTAGTAAAGCACAGACGGCAGCACATGTATTCCAAATATAGAGACCTGCAAGTTTTCACATTGTGTAAATAATCAATGGAACATCAAACCAAATAATATAACAATTTAGATCAGAAGAATCAAAACATTTCATCTGTTTCTTCAAATCAGTATATGCTAAACCAGTGTTTTACATACAGTCTGCGCAAGAATGTTTCGCGGACCTTACGAAAATTCAGTTTTGTATTTTAAAATGTCTTTAAAGAACACAAATGAATTATATCCTTATAAATATCATTACAAATATGTCTAAGCATGTATCCACACCTCAAATATAGATAGTTTTACTTTCGACACAATTTTTAACAGCTAATAATGAACTAATGATAGCCCAGGTAGTAGAATTAACAAATTGTTGTATTCATTAAATATTTTTTAATTTAAATATGCGATTATTTTTTTGTATCAATTGTTAATTATTGATAACTTTGAGCATCCAGAGAATCTTAAAATGCATTTAAAAAATCCATGTTTTTTTCCAATAAATATAAAATTTCCCACCATAAGCTTTCATTGGGGTGGTTATTCGCCATGGCACGGAATTATACTGTTTTAAAAATAAATTAACCTTTTTTTGGTTATTCTAAACTCTTTAAGTAGATTGTTTCAATTCATCTATTGTTTTGGGCTTAAGATCTGCAATTTTGTTGCCCATTATCGTCAAGAAATTCTCAATGATGGTGAGATCAGGGCTGTTACTTGGCCATGAAAAGCTCTTTATGTCAAAATTTTCTTGGTAATTCGTTGCCCAAATAACAGATGAAAACATAATTACCACATTTATTTGTAAAATAAATTGTTTGAAGGCCAGAAAAAATCAAGAAGTGATCGATTTTGCACGATGACAAAAAGTGGAATTATCCTGGATCCTGATAGGTCTGTAGTATGAAAGCTAAAAACTCCTCCAATTTTGGTAAAACTTCTTCAAAAATGACAAATTTGTAATTTTGGGCATATACTGTTTCCTCCAACATAAAAATTCTGCCAACCGCTTCTCTGGTGATAGCACCCCAGACCATTACATATGGTGAATATTTGATAGAGGGAAGTATGCAATATTTGCAGTTTTTATGTTATCGCTTTTCGTCGACCTACCAGTTTGCCATTAGCGCTGACCACGTTAAATTTGGACTTACCAGAGAATATGACATGGCGTGTTTATATATATAGAATATGACGTGTTTTTATTTGGTGTAAATATTTATTATTTATATTATTTATATAATTCTACCACCCTGGTTATCATAACCTCATTATTAGCTGGTCCGAATGTTAAAAACAGTAAAAACACTTAAATTTTAGATCTTAGACAAATTTGTAATGATATTTATAAAGATATAATTCATCTGTACGACATTTTAAAATACTTATAATTATAAAAGATTCGCGAAACATTCTTGCTCAGACTGTATTTATTGCATTATCATTCATGTATGCCTTACCATATACACCAATCAAAGGCTCTATTGGATTTCTTGACGTGTTGTATACAGCCAAAATCGCTGAGATAAATGCCAAAAGTAATGAAAGTGCTAGAAACACTATAGTGCTAACATACACCCCACCATTGAACCAAACTTGTGTTAGATTTGCTGAAAATCATAAAGACAAATAAATATCCCATTAACATTATAATTAATAGTATACAGTAGAACCTTGATCCATCATTGTTTTTCTATTTTCCTGTAGAAACAACCTTAACCCCTTCCTTACCAAGTGATAAATCACCAATCAGATTTTTTTCTGAAAAAGAAAATTCGTTCCAAGGCCAAATACTAAGTACAAAGATTTTTAACAAATATGATTTATTAAAATTGTGTGTTGAAATTGGATAACCAAATTAAAGTATGATAATATTTGCGTGCTGTGTGTGACAACCCTAATTTTTTTACGAAACATTACAATTTTCAAGTAAAAAAGCATAATAAAATTCATTAGTAATGTTCATGTAAATTTAAAATTAACGTTCATGTATGTTCATGTAAATTAATGTTCATGTAAAAAATGCTTATGTTGGATAATTAACTTCTCTCGATTTTTGTTCTGGGCCCTCAAAAACACGCGGTATGGCGGACATATTAATGATTTATTTTCGCGCTATTCAAACGGTTAAGCAAAATTCTTCAATATAAAAATTTCTGGTGCTTTAATAATTTTTTTCTTAATATAATTATGTATTTTAAGATTTCCCGCACACTGTTTTCTCGCATTTATCATGATAAGAACATAGTGTTTCTCAAGAGACGCTTTCACTTTATACAGTATGGACACATTTTAAAATAGTTATGCTTAAAATAGGTATGTTTTGTGTAAAAATGGCTGGGTTATTTAAAAATGTATGTATTTACACAATATAACAAAGAACATATCATTTCAGGGAAGCAAGTCCTAAATCTTACACCTCATATTACCGGGAAAATACAATAAAAAAGGAAACTCATGGCTTAGAAACGTAAAACATTGTTTTCTTCACAGCACCATGTATTGTGTACCACAGTATTTTGTCATCTTATGACAAACGACCAAACTAACTTACTAACCCGATTTTTTTGTTGTTGTAAAACTTGAATGCATAGAATGATTGTCATTCCAGAGTTTTCCACTTTCTAGATCAAAATGACGGTGTTAGCAATCCTAAGTAACGTGGCCCTTATTCTTTACAAAACCTATTTCAAATTTAGTTATAACTCATACTACATTTTTTAATCGTATAACTTTGCACGGCCGTTTGTGGTTTGTTTTTAAAGAACAATGGCAGTTGATTTTAGATGGTAGGAAGCTAATCTAAACTTTTTCATAAGAGAGCGGCCCATTTATCGGGACGTGTCACTTTAAGAAGGGAGAGGAGTGGTGTGTGTGGATTTGTGACAAAGAGGGTAAGTGTATTTTATAAAATATTGAAAAACCAGCCAAAAATAGATTCAGAAAAAATCTTTCTTTTGCTCATTTTGACAATCTTTTGCTTACTTTTTGTTTTCATATTAATTATCACCTTTGTTCTTTGGTTATTTCACATTATATTTATGTTAATATGTGCATAACCCATATAATAAGATTAACATTAATAAAAAGATTACAATACTTACATGGTCCAAGGTTATTTACAAATTGGTTGCATGGTGTATCTGATAAATTTCCACTAAGAATAAGAGAAACCTAAAATAGATCAGAAAAACAAAACAATGAAAATGACTTGGCTAAATGTTTTAATTTGTAATTTTTATTAGACTGGAAACTAAACACTTAAATTTAATTTAGTGCTAGTTAACTTAATGCGTAGTTCAAAATAAAATATAAGCCATAATGTATGTTCAAAATAACTATTTTGGAGTCTAAGTAATACGTGTGAAATTGCCAGAAATTATCATTACATAAGTGAGCTATGTTTGTGAAGAGCATTATTTACCTCCTCCTTTCTGGCTGATGGTGTTGTTTTGCAGCTAAGAGCGCATACATTGCTTCCCAATAGACATGTCACTGTAATATAAAAATATTCTTTTTTATAATAGTATGGAAAATTAATTTATGTTTATTAAAATGTACAGAGGCTCCAATAGAGTGCAAGAGAGATAATAATAGTGACTATTTTTTAATGTTGTAAGCATTTAATTAAAAAAATATATTATTGACTTCAAATAGTTCTTACTGTAAACTTCATTGGAAACAGGTGTGCTAAGGATTTTATTTATAAATGTGCCTTGGAATAACCCAAAGTTCATTGAGTTCTTTCTTAATTCACCTGCATCAGCTTCACCTTCCACCTGGAAAGAGATGTCCATTTCAACTAATTCAGACAATTATATTTTTTTCATTTTCTTCATCTTCAACATTCATAAATCTTACATTGGGATGTAAAACCTCTTGGAAGCAGATATACTTAATAATTACAATTCTAGTTAAGGGAAAGTGTCACGGTCTACAGAAACACCTACAATTAAGACAAATGATTAAATTGCTTATACACAAAAAAAAAAAATGATTGATAGAATAAAGCTTAATAGGATTTTAAATCATCTCAGCTGAGTGAAAAAATCCTTATCATATTCTAATAAAGTTTATTTGTAAAAAATGAACAGGGAGCCAGTGGGGTGCTTAAGCAGGGACCACCTATTTTTTTTAATTAAAAATTCGTATCTCAACTAAAACGCACTATTTGATATTAAGTTTTTATTTTATTTTTAAATTCTCCATTTGACAGATACTATTTCATAAAGTATGAATGTCCAATAAAAGCTGAAAAAAATAAAAACTTAATATTTTTATTAATGTATTTAATTTTGCTAATGTTTGATATTTTTTTCAAATTAAATAGTGCATTTTGATTGAAATGCGATTTTTTATTGAAAAAAATAGGAGATCGTTGCCTAAGCACGCCACTGGCTCCCTGTTCATTTTTTACAAACTAACTTTATCACAATATGATAAAAAGGAATGCTTTTCCCGACTGGGATGATAATATTTTCTTTTAGTTATAGGTGTCTCTGTAGACCATGACTATTACCATTACCTAAAAAGAGTTCAGATTATATACAGCAAACAATCAATAAAAGGAATAGTTTAGTAATGTGAAACTAAGAAGAGAACATATTTGCCACTTTTCATATCAAAGGCTTTTAACTCTTTCGATGGATTCGGCGGTAACTTTGTGAAAGTTTATTTTAGAAAGTAAATAACTATGACTATTGTTTAACACCTCCGAGCCCATGGTATAGGCATATCCGGTCGAGTCATTCAAACATTCCATATTTCTCTTAATACTGTCAATAAGTATTTATCATTTTAGGTATTCCTAGAAAAAATAGTTTTACATCCAAATACATAACTAAAAAATCAAAAATATTACGTCTACTGCACAAAATTATCGATTTTGTGGTTAACCGATCAATTTATTGATCGTTGCATGTTAGAATGCGATAAAAAAATACAAGTTTACATTTGATAGAGTAACAAGCATCTCAAATAGTAAGAGCGAGAACAACTCTTTTTTGTGATAAGTTAAACAGAGAATGCGATTTTTGCATCTTTACCAAATAGAAGCAACATGTTTTAAGAGTTTCTAAAATTCAACAGTGTAAAAAATCTTGTCATGCCAAACACCGCTGAAAAGTTCCGCGTACAAATGTGTGTTCTTTTAAACCGAAAGTTTTATGATGGGAAATATTTTGTTTGTCGGGATGAGAGAGTCATAAAAAATTACTTTAAGCCGGTTGTATATTTTAAAACCTTTATAAGATTTAGCAAATGCCTGCAATAAAAATTAATAGATTATCATACAAGTTGTCCCTTAAAATTATATAAGTTGTAAAGGTATGCCGACAATTTTTGCAAACGCATTATGGCAACTGAAAGCTTAATTGTATGCAAAAATAAATCATTTATAAAACAAATATGTTGTTGTTGAATTTTAATTGCAAATGATAAAAAAAACAGTGCTGGTTATATACAATTGTATTTTTAATTTACTTTTTGTAAACACATGTTGCATAAAAATCGCTTTATTTATTAACTTATGATTTATTATTTGGGCATGTAATTTTATTATAATATTAACAAATAGCCAGCACCAATATAAATAAATAAAGAAATTAAAACGGTCAAAAATGATTTTTGTCAATACCTTTATTCCACAAAATATTCAAAGTCGGTAAAACTTTATTTAAGTAATAAGTGAATGTAAAATTATATCCACGAAAACACCAATTTGAAACCTAATAAGCCACCAAAAAATGTGTGCAATAATCTTTCCTTTTTTCTTTGTTATATTATAAGCAATAATTAATATGACTTCATAATATCTATAAAACATTTCATAGAATGTCTAAATAACAATAAAAAATATTCTGGACTTTCCGAGCAGCTGTATAGTAATTTTGGTTTTGTCGGATCACGTCGAATGTCCGTCTTTCGTCAGCCATATCTACCCCGGCTATTGTTTATGCCCAATAGGGTACACTTTTTGTATTAGTCTTCAGACCTTTGTTGAACTCTACATATGCAGCACGCTCGAGACACTACTTTGAAGATGAGTTTCGAGCATGAAGCAAACAGTCGTGTTTGATTAAAGTTGATTTTATGTGCTTATTTAAGCATTTATAAATTAAATGAGGGTGAAAATGAGACCTAGAATATATTTTCAAGCATATATACATTTTTAAAATTATTTTTTAGCTTCTAACTTAGGTTTAAATACTGTCAATAAATATTGAAACTGAGATGCCACCATGGCAGGAAACGTGATTTTCTAGCATGTCATGTCACGGGTAAAAAAAAAGAAAGATTTTAATTTTACTATTCTGAAGCATTTGTGAAAGTAAGACTGTCTGAGGATGCCTCTGAAAGAGACGAAACACGTGTCACAGTTTGTAGCACAATGTGTGGAATAATCTAAGTCATTTTATATTTTATATTAAGGCTTTTAACTGCTGGTACACAGGAATTTCACAATAGTCAATTCTATTATAATATTACGAAACAGTTATATTATTTCTTATGACAAACATTAAAATTATCACTATAATTTAAGCCAAAGGTCTGACAATAAATTATGAATTTAAATACAATAAACAACTAAATACATAAATTTCTTTCATTAAAAAGAATATGGTCATGAAACATCGTGTATATTATTTTAATTACTTACCCAATTTTGAGTGCAAAATGCTCCAATTAATAATGCGACAGAGATGCACGAAACTATAAATGTCCCAAATATGTACACTCTTTTTGTCACAGCCATTTTAAACAATATCGATTGACGATTCTTAAACAAGTCTTTTTGTAGTTATCATTGGACAACTTCCAATTTTAAAATGGTACATGAGATTTCATCCGCAAATAAACAGTGCTAAAAAGGAATGAACAGGATTAAAAGTTGTTAAATATGATGTTTACCATTACCATTATCAATTTTACGCACATTCATATTATTGGAAATTAGAGAGACTGTCTGATATTAATTATTTTAATCATCAAAATTATCAAAATTATGAAAATTTGCAAGAAACGTATTTAAATCTTCATATGGTAAAATTCTTAAACTATTTTAATCATGAAGAAACCTTCTCAAATAATACTCTTCAATGTTTGTTTACGAATATACTTATACAAAGATAAAAATCGTTGACTGGTAAAATGAAAAGGTTTTGCTAAAACATACTTAAAGTTTTTCTTATTTCAAACTCAGTTTACTGAGTAATAATTTACTTTAATATTAATATTTTCATTTTCATTTGTCCATGTCCATAGTATGGTACAATATGGAAATACAGTATTAGCCCAAGGTGGGCCTCAAAGGGGCTTGCACAATGCCCTTTGAAAATTTTACTCAGGACAACGAGCTTCTTGTTAAACTAATGACTTACCTGCAGCAATTTTAGAAACAATAGAAATTGCATAAAAAGAAGTGGTTTGAATAACTTATAGTCTTGAGTAATTTATAGTCTTGAGATGTTTTAGTATGTACTGGCATATGTATGTATAAGACATACTGTGCTACGGCATCATTTATGAGCTTAGTCCATTTCTTGTTCAGAGTTGTCACAACACACAATGAATATTTTTTTAAAATTAAATTTTATATTATTTTACTTTTAGTCAATAATATATGTACAACGATCAAAGCTTAGTCGTTAACATCGACTAGGTGTAAGCCCGTTGACCTCAACGGGGGGGTTTTTGTTGCATTTTTAAGTAGTCAGAAAATTTACTGGCGTGAAAAATAAATTACAAACCTATTTATTGAATAAGCAAGAAATTCTAAAAGTAAAAGAAATATATCTCGAGGCATATATCGACAGCTCTGCAGTATTCAAATTGTAAATCATTTAATTTTTGGAATAATGTTTAAGTTTGCTAACAACTATTTTTCATAGTAGCAGAAGTAGACCTCGTAAATTATGTAATTTTTGGAATAATGTTTAAGTTTGCTAACAACTATTTTTCGTCGTAGCAGAAATAGATCTCGTAAATTATTTAATTTTTGGAATCATGTTTAAGTTTGTTAACAATCATTTTTCGTAGTAGCAGAAATAGACTTCGTAAATTATTTAATTTTTGGAATAATGTTTATGTTTGCTAACAATCATTTTTCGTAGTAGCAGAAATTTCGTAAACTATTTAATTTTTGGAATAATGTTTAAGTTTGCTAACAACTATTTTTCGTAGTAGCAGAAATAGACCTCGTAATTTACTTAATTTTTGAAATAATGTTTAAGTTTGCTAACAATTATTTTTCGTAGCAGCAGAAATAGACCTCGTAAATTATTTAATTTTTGAATAAGGTTTAAGTTTGCTAACAATCATTTTTCGTAGTAGCAGAAGTAGACCTCGTAAATTATTTAATTTTTGAATAAGGTTTAAGTTTGCTAACAGTCATTTTTCGTAAAAGCATAAATCGACCTCGGGGCATATATCGACAGCCCTGCAGTATTTTAATTGTAAATTATCTATTTTTTGGAGTGAAGTTTAAGTTTGCCAACAAATATATTTCGTAAAAGAAGAAATAAACACTTCTTTCTTCAAAAACTCTTTCTCCTAAAAAAATACACTGCACGAAAAATATATGCAGTTTTAATTATTTTGGAATTTTTAGAATAATTCAACTGTTTACGTATGCATGTGAAGTATGCGTATTTTGGAATTTTTAGAATAAATTCATATGTGTGCTTAATATATATATTCTAATTTTATAGCCTCTGACAGTATCGGATTTGCCCCAGAGGTAGCGTGTTTCGCTCATAATCCAAAATTCCAAAGATCCACGGTCGCGGCGCTTTTTTTGTATGAGAATTCAAATTTTCAGCGATTTTCACGACACGAAATTTGTTCTGTCAAATAACAGTGTATTGGAAAAATATTTCTTTAGTATGAATAAAAAAATGGCGACAGCGGGGCTGGCGTGGAGGAGGGGGAGGGGAAATCGGGGACAATCATACAATCATACAAACGGATGGACGGACATTATCGACTATTAACATATAGATTTAAATCTAAATTTAAATATATCTTTGTGACAAATACATCTCAAAAAACGATTCTCGTATAAAACGTTCAATAGCCAGCCCTAGCGAAATCGGTTGAATTTATTTAAAAATAATACCAAACATTTTAGACATCACTGGGTTCAAAAATAGATGACATTAGCACAATATTTTTTATATATTGAAAAAATCTTTATTTTCAACGAAAAAACATTGCAACTCACCAGCGAGGCGCTGGCATTCCATTGGTTAAGAAAAAACAAAATTGTTGTATCAAATCAGTAATTTCTCGCAAAATAGATTTATTTCGGGCCCATAAGAAAAGAGACATGATTGATTTTTCTATCTATGATAGTCTTACAACGCTTAACATGGCAATTTTTGATATAATGTCTTTTAGGTGTTCTTAGATGCTCAACACAACATTTTAGTGAAAGATGCTTTGAATAATAATCCTTCATACTTCACACAGGCAAATATTTTTATTTGTTGTACATAGGTTTGAGGAGGACAGTTCCTTATTACCCACCATCAATTTTTAACATAAATATTATCTACGAGGGCTTAAGTATAACACTTAAAACATGGAATTATAACAAAAAGAATGGTACCTATTTCTGTGGCAATCACTCTTGCAATCTAAGGTAGGTAAGTAAATTTTTTAGCTATTCATAATAATTATTTTAAGGTAGCGAAGACGACTAGTTTACCACTACTTCTGTCCGTTTTTCCCTACTATCTTTGAAAGAGTGAGGTTGAGCTACTGTTACAAACAATTCTCGTAGAAAAAACTTTGATTTAGATACTTCCATTAGGAGGCAATATGCTGCACATTGGAAATAAACATAGACTAATGAAAAAATATTGTGTATTATTACATAATACAAGTATATTAAGTATCATTTAATTGCTCTAGTAATTATTGCGTATAATAGTGATAAAAATATTCTCATCCCCGGAACACCGTTAATAACTCGAAGATTAAGCGTCCCTATTGTTTACATGTTGTGTGACCAATGCTGTATTAATCCAAATAATACATAATTCTCTTTAAAAAGCAAGCTTTAATAAGACTATCTTCCCAATTCCATAGCCCTGGAAAATGGGTGCACTATAAAACATAACTTGTACTTGGATAAAGGAAAACTATTTTTTTTTTTACACATAACTAAATAACTTCATTCTTGGATCGTGTTATATGTATGTAATATTTTATTAACAAACCTGTAAAATGGAACAAATCATTATACCTAGACACTGTTAATTTCACACAATAACAATAATATTGATTGTTTGTTTTTTCTTCACAAATAAGTAATGTAAAACGAAAACAAAACCACAAAAACTAAATATTTCAAACTCTTTTTTTTATGATAACTTACGTGGACTAATTTATTTTGAAACTAAGTGTTTTATATCAAGTAATCTGTGATCACAGATAGGGTACACAATAATTGGATGCATAGATAAAGACTTATATGGAATACCATATTATTGATAAGGCTTTTTTTCTGATAACAGGTGACAAGAAGAAATATGTGATGATGCAAAATGATTAGGTTGAATCATTGTTAAAATGAACAGGGCCATTTTATGAGATCAATGACAAAGGCTTACTGGCCCCTCAATTTTAGTAGCTGTGTTCTTAAATGTTTATAATATTTTTTTATCATTTGCAATTTTATTTTCTTTTGCTTTCAGGTTGCTGACAACATAATTAATATAATTAAAAGTATTCTCATTGTTATTTTTCTTATGTAAAGCAGTGGAATGGTTCAACGATATTATCTACTAACTAGATTTTGTACTATCCCATTTTGCTCAATTAATTTTTTACTTAATCTTTCCATAGACTTTTCGAAGCATTTATTTTTCATCATAGGTTTGATCTTTAAAAAAAGTAAATATTGATTCTACGATATTGCTCTCAAAAAAGAACTGCGTGGTTCAAAATGCACATCAAACATAATAAGTAACAATTTTGTATAGAAATTCAACTTATCAGTATTTTTTTAGAGAAATAATGATGAATTCTGGTTTATTTAATTATACAAAATAGTGATTAGTTCAATATAAAGTTTTGAATGTTTCAATTTATAAAATTTACAAAAAACGAAGAATGAGTTTATACACCAAGTAAGTAAGCATCTATATGTTTACTTACTTGGAAAGAAAATTATTATGAATACTTATCAATAATTTATTGTAATAATAAATCAACAATATTCAAACTGTATATTTTGTGACCCATTATGTACACACTGTATTTGAATAAATCTACCCCACCACTATTTTAAGTTTATATCTCATTGTAACATCGTATAGGTACAATAAGTATAATTCAATTGCTTTAATAACTATTGCATATAATGGTATTAGAGTGATAAAAAATTCAACCCTTTTCTGGAACACCCTAAGTAGCTCTGATATTAAGTGAGCCCTTTGTCAATATAATGGCAGCCCACTGCTGCATATTTGCATTTTCATAAATTTCTAGATGAATATAGAAAGTATTTTACATATGTATTACTAAAACAAAACATCTTAATTATTTAATTATGTTTCAAATAACATATATTGAATTATTTTATAATCCATTTTCCATTTCTTCATAAATTTGCACTATTATTATATTAAGTAGCAAATTCTGATGTTTTAGTAGTAACATGAAATAATTGATTTTAATAACAAATTAAAATTATTGCAAAGATTTTATGAACCCATCAATTTGATACAGTTAGCGTCATTCAATTTGGCCAAATTTAGATGAGCTATTTATATGACTACTTAAATAATTATTCTTCCCTTTGTACATTTGTTACTTATTGAAGAGCAATATTAGTAAAATTTCCCAGTCAAAGTACTTTTCAACCAGACTAGCATTCCTGAGTGTTTAGCTTAGAATTTAATTTCCTTTACCTTAATTTTTATCGTGCAATATAATCCAGGTTCTTTTATCTTATAATCTATTGTTATATTAATATATCTATCAGCTTATCACCATCGATGAATACAACAGTTTTATCATGTTGGTAATAAATATTATAGATAAAAAGTTTTACAATCTTTTGAAATTACGAACATTGACGAATTTAATGTTATCTTATAAATCTATGTTTGATATGCCAATGAGTTGAAGTCAATCGTAATCAGAACATTATAGAAAAAAGTTTGGATCAATCATTTTCATTCTAAGACTATTTATCAGGACTGTGAAGTCTGAGTCAGTTGGGAAAAATGAGCGGCTCGATTTTTTTTTTTAATATTTAATGATGTTTATTCAAACCACAATGGTCCATAATGTGGACATTTTATGCTTGGCTGACTAAAGATGATTTGATTGAATTCATATATATAAACTAAAATAAATTATTTAAAAAATTATTCGAAGTCGGAGTTGTCTCTTTTTTACACAACTCCACAGCCCTGCTATTTATTTTATTGCATTATTCATCTAGATTTTGGAGTAATGTAAATATTGAAGAAAATATTATTTTTGTTTTCTATATTTGGGTAATTGGGCTTGTTATTTTAAATCAATGCCAAAAGCATGACTTGATATTTGACCATTTGCTTTAAATTCCATTTCATGATCTGAATTGTTACATTTATACCCAATTGGTAAGATTTCATTTTGCAGTAAAACATAAATTTCATACATAGCGATGAAAGCACAAATTTATCAGCAGTCATATCAATGGTTTCAAAAATTGTAATGTTCATGTCATAGAATATTTATCGACTGAGGAAAATATTCCTTACTGTTTTATCCTCATTTAAATCTGAATCCATCGGCGATTTCGAAAAAACATATAAATCGACAATCATTATTTTATCAGGAAAACCGAAAAGATATTGGTAAATTATAGACTCAAATGATAGACAAAATCGAAAATTTCTAAATTTAAGAATAAGTTGTGGTTCCAACCAGTTATTCAACCAGTGGAACCGTGGTTCAACTTCGAATCCTCTTACAGGCAATTTTATAAATGATTCTTTTAATTGATTTATAAATTTCCATTCAAATGTATGGATGTTTGTGCAACAGTTCTCGCGTTAAGGGTACTTTCACTATGAGTCGATATTTTCAACATCGGGAGCAGATATGAATTTAAATAAAAATGGTAAAGAGACAAAATTTTAAACTGAGATTTTTAGCAGATATTCAAAGAATTAACAGAAAGCACATAATGATTTGTATACATTTAATGATGATATGCTTGATTCTGGACTCAAAATGAAACAAAATATTGTTGCTAAATACTTAGAGAAAGTAATTTGAACGGCAATCAAGGTTTTTTTTTATTTTGCACATCGTTGTGGAGTAGTAATAAGTTTAAAAGCGCCAATCGCTGTTCATTTTGAGTGGCCTTGAGCCCCACTCCCTCCATATATATTTACTTCGACTTTTTCCATTGAAACATTGAAAATTGAAGATGTAAGAATATGTTGCAAATTAAATTTGTGACTCATTTGAAGAATCCACGATTTTTAGCGTGTAAGTGTGTGAATATAATTTCGTGAGGTGAACCATAGCCGTCATGGTCATCCCCCTGGATCCGCCATTGAATTGCCATGAAATATACACCTGTGGTTAGATTCTAATGAAATATTTATTTCAAAATTTAAATTTTCTCAATATTCTTTTACGAATATGAGTAAAAAAATAGTTCTCTCTTAGACATGAGGTTACCTGCGCAGAAAATTCGAAGGCTGTGCGGGCCAATCCAACAAATGCGCAGCAAAATCCAACAATTAGTGGTTTTTTTTTGTTTTTTGATTTTCATAATAAATAATACTAGCTGTAAGCCCGTTGACCTCAACAGGGGGGTTTTGTTGCATTTTTAAGTTGTCAGAAAATTTACTGGCGTGAAAAATAAATTACAAACCTATTTATTGAATTAACAAGAAATTCTAAAAGTAAAAGAAATATATCTCGAGGTATATATCGACAGCTCTGCAGTATTTAAATTGTAAATCATTTAATTTTTGGAATAATGTTTAAGTTTGCTAACAATCATTTTTCGTAGTAGCAGAAGTAGACCTCGTAAATTATGTAATTTTTGGAATAATGTATAAGTTTGCTAACAACTATTTTTCGTCGTAGCAGAAATAGACCTCGTAAATTATTTATTTTTTGGAATAATGTTTAAGTTTGCTAACAATCATTTTTCGTAGTAGTCGAAATGTCGTAAATTATTTAATTTTTGGAATAATGTTTAAGTAAGCAGAAATAGACCTCGTAAATTACTTAATTTAACCGACAGCGGGGCTGGGGAGGAGGAGTGGGAGGGGAAATCGGGGACATCATACAGACGGACGGACGGACATTATCGACTATTAATATATAGATTATCATTTGATAATGTATAAACACTTCACATACAGCGCTAAAAAATACTTACGATATGTAACTGGCCCTTATAGAACCAAGTGAAAAACATGTTTTTTTTTTAATATTCGTCCTGGGTTTTTACCGTCCATCAAAGGACGGTAAAAAGTATTTTTAGCACCATATGGGAAGTGCTAATAATCTTTTACTAATAAGTGAATTAAATAAGAAGTAACAGAACATGTTATATTTTTTTATATTAAATAAAATCAAGCACAAATTAGGAAAATATGCACAATGAACCAAATTATTAATCACTAATAAATTTATTAACATATTTTATAATTTTATTTACAAAAATTCTATCTTTCTACGTCATTCCTTACAACTAATCCTAAAATTATATACTTTACTAGCTGACCCGGCATGCGTTGCAATGCCACTCATAGATAGAAAGTGTTTGTGTTTTAATTATGTTTATTGAAGTGGTTTTGGATATATTTTGTTTTTTTTTGTCTGGTGCGTATATGAATAGATCTTAAGGTTTTTCAACGCGTGAGCAGGCCAGACACTTGTAGCGATTGTCCAAATGCGTGTCGCACCGGAAACTGCAAACATTTTAATTCTAATGGCCTATCTGTCGAAATTATTGGAATGCTTGGCAACAGTACATCGTTTCCTTTAAATTTTCCATTTAAAATTGAAGCTTAGATGATACTGTTCATTATATTTCACTGAAAGTCTGGTACCGTTGCAAAGTCGTGGTGGATTTATATTTCGGAGAAGAATGATAGGTACGCCAATTTTCCGTGTTAAAACGTGCGGTAGCATGCCTGGAAAATCAAGTGAGTTTAAGAATTCAGTTGGAATAGCTGTAAGCCCGTTGCCCAGCAACGTGAGATTTTTGTTGCATTATAGAAAAGTCATAAATTTACTGGCATGAACAATTGAATGCATATTTATTATTATATATGTATATAATCTAATAACACATATTTAATAAACTCCGTTTTTTTCCCTAGGGTACTCAACGTTATACCCACCACCACCCGCTACGGCTTCACACTCTTTTATAGGGTGTATTCCGTAGCGTAACAACGTTAGTCGTGTTGTTAACGTTAGCTGTAAGCCCGTTGCCTTCAACGGAGTGGATTTTTGTTGCATTTTTAAATAGTCAGAAAATTTACTGGCGTAAAAATAAATTGCAAACCTTTTTATTGAATAAGCCAGAAAATCTAAACGTAATTATTTCTCTACATGGATTGTTTAAGAAATACACACAATTCTCTTAAAAAACTAAAATACACCGGGATTGCAAAACAAAATATGCAAATAGCGGAAAATTCCGAGGACGTGAAAACAGAATTTTACTGAACTGTAAATAATCAAAAATTACGTCCAAACGAAACTTAATAAGATAAAAATTTCTGCTCAAAAGGTTAAAAAAGAATTCGATCAATTGTAATAAAGATGGTATTATTTTATTTGTAGTTTTAGTATAAATGAAAAAGTAATGTTTGCTTTACATAAATAAAAAATCTTTTTTTAATTAACTGCATATTTTATCAAAATGTATGAAAAAAAGACAAAATGTGATTCTATAAAATATCCATATCATAATTAGAATATTCGTAATGTATTTAAAATAATAAAAACTTATGTAAAATGTCCAAAAATATTCGACCCAAGACATTGCCAAAGTATGAAAAATTCCAAAAAAACATTCAATATTTTGTCCAAAATGTATGAAAATATCGTATTTTATATTTGCTTTACATATATAAAAAATATACTTTTTTTTAAATTTTGATAAAATAAATATATATTTTTGGAACAATGTTTAAGTTTGCTAACAACCATTTTTCGTAGTAGTCGAAATGTCGTAAATTATTTAATTTTTGGAATAATGTTTAAGTTTGCTAACAACCATTTTTCGTAGTAGCAGAAATTTCGTAAACTATTTAATTTTTGGAATAATGTTTAATTTTGCTAACAACCATTTTTCGTAGTAGCAGAAATTTGGTAAATTATTGAATTTTTGGAATAATGTTTAAGTTTGCTAACAACCATTTTTCGTAGTAGTCGAAATGTCGTAAATTATTTAATTTTTGGAATAATGTTTAAGTTTGCTAACAACCATTTTTCGTAGTAGCAGAAATTTCGTAAAATATTTAATTTTTGGAATAATGTTTAATTTTGCTAACAACCATTTTTCGTAGTAGCAGAAATTTGGTAAATTATTGAATTTTTGGAATAATGTTTAAGTTTGCTAACAACCATTTTTCGTAGTAGTCGAAATGTCGTAAATTATTTAATTTTTGGAATAATGTTTAAGTTTGCTAACAACCATTTTTCGTAGTAGCATAAATTTCGTAAAATATTTAATTTTTGGAATAATGTTTAATTTTGCTAACAACCATTTTTCGTAGTAGCAGAAATTTGGTAAATTATTGAATTTTTGGAATAATGTTTAAGTTTGCTAACAATCATTTTTCCTAGTAGAAGATTTTAAAATAAATGTCGAAATACAGTTCTATAAAATATCCATACAGTCATTAGAATATTCCAAATGCATTTAAAATATTAGAAATTAAAAATATTTTCAAGGCCAGATGCAAAATATAACCATACCTCCAATAATCGAATCTATGACGTCACTGATCAAAATCTGTCAAATCAGCTCCAAAAAATCTTTTCCCAGCCCTATAATTATAGCTTCAAAAAATCGAATCAGAATATTCGATTATTTAAAAAACGTCGTAGCGATGCAAACTTTCAAATAAAGTTCTCTCAATATTATTACAATGCTTTAGTTCTAAGCCAGGAAATTTGAATTTAAAGACGTCCATTTCAATTGCTTAAAATTGGAACGACGAATTGTCCGGAATATTGAAAAAAAATTCTGGATCGGGACACCCTTCACCTAGCGGGATGAAATATAGTTTACATTTGATTCTTATATCTAGCAAATGTACATAAAAAAAAATCATAAAAATCGGTCAAGCCGTTTCGGAGGAGTTTGGAGACCAACACCGTGACACGAGATTTTTATATATATAGATTAAGATCAATTAATTGTTCTTATAAAAGATAATAATTTTATTTTAGTCGAATTATCTAAATATTCAATTTCTAATTTATTTCGATCAACTAGGGTTATTCCAATTTTTAAAAAAAATGAATTCTTGCCAATCCAGAATGAGTGCGCGAGAGCTTTCAAACTGCTACGCTGCTGCGCGCGTATGCACCTTATTGCACGTTAACCATGACCATAACCACCTACATCCATAATATAGGGGGCTATTCCAAAACGCATTTTGCCTTGAGCAAAAAACGTTCGGATGGCGCTTTGGCTCCCACTACACTTTTTTTAGCAAAAATTATGCTACGTGTCTCCTAAATAAATGATTTTACGACAATTTTTAATGTTATCGTTTGTTTGTTCTTTTCCCGAAACAATATTGTTTACTGTTAGTTTTTTATCTTGTTTTCGTTTAAGCAAGTTAATAACTACATTTTTCACTATGGAAAATTTTATTAAACAGGCAGACAGGGAAAAACTTTAATTTTAGAATCAAAGATAATAATTAAAAATATAAGGTGTCTAAAAAGTAACAATTTTTCAGAGTTTGCCAATCATCTAATAAAGAACGAGCAATCAGAATAATAAAGTAGAAATACTCCATCGAGCAAATAAAATAGTTTTAAAAATGAATAGCTTAGGATTTTTTAAAAAAAAATTAATAAAGTATTAATAATAAAGAGTTTTGATTAAATAATATCTTAAATAAGACAGGTTGTTCACCACTGCTAAATATATTTTTCAATGGTTTTAATCTCCTTCCTAATTGATGCAACACACTAATTAATTATTGCTTAACGTAAAATCATTTGTATTATCATTATTGTTTGTTGGTTTTTTTATCATCCTCTCCTTTCCCCCCGTTTTATTTTTATAATGTATCAGAATGGTATAATTAAAATCATTCTTACTTAAACAAGCATTTGTGAGAGTAAGATCGTCTGAGGATGCTTCTGAAAAAGGCAAAACACGTGTCATCGTTTGTAGCAAAATACGTGGAATAATCTAAGTTATTTTATATTTGATATTAAAATGAACTTCCAAAAAGTTACCGCCGAATCCATCGAAAGTATTTTTGTTTGAAATTACCTTTTCTGCTGCCTAAAGTGCTGAGATAGGTAAATTTCATATTTTAAGAAGATTTTTGCGATAAATTTACCATTTGTTTACCGCTGCACTTGCCACCCTAGGCAACTGCCTACTTGCCTATGCCCATGGGACGTCCCTGAAAGTAGTTTTAATTGATTGATGTTAACCATTATTGGTATTTCTTACATTATATTGAATTTACATATATTTATAAACATAAAATACTATACATGGATACATGCTAAGATTTTTCAATCATTCTTAAAATTTAAAAAGGTTATATAATATTATAAACTCAAGATCAACTTGGGGAAAATTGATAAAACAAATACCTACATCTTAGGTCTCAAATTTAAATTGAAAAAGATGTAAGTTTTAAATATACTTTGACAGGAATTGAACCTAGGCCCACCTGATGGATAGAGCAGGCTCTAATCAACTAGCCCAGCGATGTCCAACAGGCGGCCCAGTTCAAGATTTCCTGTGGCCCTATTGGAGTTTACAGCCGTCTACAAATATATTTGCATTTTGTTATTCATATATCAAACAAAACAAAGCTGTGATGTGAATTTGTCAAATTTAAATCAGCATTTTGTATATGATATCCAAGTGTCTTCAAATGTATCTGCATTTGTGCATCGAATAAACTACCGGTCGATATAAAAAAATATCAAATAGTATAAAAAACAAGTGTCACATTAATTATTAAGTAAATAAAATGTTTTGATAATTGTTTGGCTGTTTTTTAAATAAAAAAAGTATCATGGTATTACTTAATGAATAAATTGTTTTTAATACGTTTTTTTGCTTTGTTTTTAATGCGGCCCACCATATACCGGTAAAATTTTATTTGGCCCATCAAACGATTTCTGTTGGACAACGCTTAACTAGCCTAACATTATCTTTGAGCCTAATCACAGCAGGAGAAAATAATGGGTCCCTACTTGTTTTTCTTAGCCTGTGGTTGAGTAGTCAAAGTTATTTACATTCAACAATACTACTGCTTTATTGTCTATATTTATTTTAGACTGGTTTCTTACAGTTCTTGTTCTGAATTTTGAATGAGTTTAGGTATGGTGAATATTCGACAGATTTGCCTACTTTAGGTATTTTTCATCATACAAATTCTGTGTTTATAATATCATAGACAATATAGCCATACAATTTATATGGCAAACCTAGCGCCGTCTTTGACAGGTGATTCAATCCAAAATGGTGTACTCAATGTTTTCGTTTGCGTCTCTGTGATTTGACTCATGAGTTAATTAAATTACACGAATAAAAATGACGGTTTGGACTGCAGTGACTGGAAAACCGAATTATGGAGTTGGTGAGTGGCATTTAATACCTATGACGTTTTTCACATTTACTTCAATGTTGACATTTATTCAGCAAAATTTTGTCCTTGCGCAGTAGTATTTTTACTACTTGTTGCTTCGATTTGTTGTACACACCTCTCCCGCTGAGAATATAAATATGCATTATGTCATTGGCATTGAAGGATTTTGGAATAATTAAAGAGAGATCGACTGAAATGCACACAATTTGTATGACATTTATCAATATCGTCCTGTAGCCCCTCCCTTTTTTAAACTCGAGTGTTGGATTGTGTTTATAAGCAAAGGATGCTACCGCAAAATATTTTGTTGAGCGATAAGATTTATCGTCCCGTTTCCTGGTCTCAAAATAAGCTCCACAGAATATTTTTTCCTTATATGCATATTGTCACTCATTGTTATGTTAAATTGTATTTATTGATTCAAACTTTGAAAAGTATTACAATATTAATATGCGTTTATATTACCATGCACCCTATTCTTAGTCTCCTTGTAAATCATATTTATGAATCTCTACCTTTTATTTTTAATCATATTTATTATTTATTTTAAATACAAGTGTCCTTGCTATCAAAGAATATTTAGGGGCGACGAAATTTCTCAAAATCTATTAAATATATCATCGAACATTCCAAAAGATGTTCTAAAGCTTTGATATCTTGTCATATAAATTATTAAACATCAAATCAAAAATATAATTAAGTAAAATAGTTTTTCAATTTCAAAATGAATTTTTATATTGTATGGTACACGTTACATTCAATGTAGTATATATTTAGATTAATTATGCCTTCATTCTGCTATAATTGTCATATTGCTATAACATATCGCACATCTTACTTTGAACCTTTCCACCAACACGCACACTACATTACAGTAAAATTTCGAGTCTATGTTTTTCAGGGACCCTAATAAAAAAAAAGAAAAATGCGGGAAACTGACAATGCGCTTTAAATATCTAGAAAAAGTTTAAAATTTATTTATCATATATACAAGTGCTTTTGAAATGAAGACGGCAGTCTGTTAGATATGTCATTGTGTAAAACTGGCAATCTCAGATATGGTAGTGAGTTAACCCTTTCAGTACCGCGATGTTTTAAGCCAAAAAACGTTCACTCACATACCTACCGCATTTTTTTAATAATTTTTGAATAGTTTTAAAAAATAAGACTGAATTTATGAATATTAAAATTTTTCTTATAAAATGATACATATTGTTCAGTGGCCTTACGGTACTGAAGCGGTTAAATTAAACAAAAAAAAACTATTATACATTTTTAAAGTATTAAAATCTAGATTATAAAAATAGCGGCAATTTGCATAGTTCTGTATAGCAAACAGCAGTTATCATAACAGTGTAAATTATATTAACAGCTTAACGACCGTGGACATGTATTTGAGTCTTTGAAAAACAAAGGTTGCTGGCTGGCGGACACATATATGTGTATAGGTGAAGTATCTGGAAGCTAAGAAAATTAAATTTTGTAAAGATATCTCAATTTGCTTACAAATTATAGTGAATTTAGTAAAATTATAATTTTTGCGAATTTATCGCAAAATTTTATTTCGCCAGGTTAAATTTTATAAAAAAAACGTTCGGTCGTTAAGCTGTTAAAATAACATGATAATACTAGTATGAATATTTTAGAGAACTTTACTTATTTCATAAGTCATATCTATAAAATCTATGTTTCCCAAGCTCTTATATGATTTAAAAAGTCCTCATACTAAGTTGCCTCTTTGCGGTTTGGCACTTGATTTCTTGATTTTTTTTTGCCTGATGAGGTTGAACCAAATGAGAAATATTCAACAAAAATGGTAAATCAGGATAATATTTGTGGAGGGGATATACTATTTAGACGATAGATCGAGGAAATCGATAAATCTGGGAATGATTAATTCGTGATTTTTTAACATTGTTCTTATGGGTGTGTGGCCGGGACTATACAAAATGATCAGTCCATGCGGGAAAACGAAGAATGCGAGAACGATAGATCGTGGTTCCACTGTTTCTATGTTACATCAATGTATCAACCGTGTATTTGTTATTACATCGTTTTTGTAGGGAATTTTTTTTATCAAAAAAGGATAAGTCGTATTGCATATTTTTCTAAATAAAACAATCACATTGTAAAATACCTTGAATAATGCTGATATCTCAATTTACACTCAATTGGCCGTAAATATTATCTTATCTGCCTTCCTTTATTTTTTCTTATGAGTTTATAAGAATGAAGATAACCTTATTTTAATCATGAAATCATTTGATGATCAAAAGCTGTTGACTTGATGAATTAAAAATAAACGAGGAAATTGAAATTGGACTCATTGTTTATTGCGTCTCACACATACCACTAGATGTCAACTACCCGAGAGATCTAACTGTGATGAAGCTAGTTTTATTTTTGTTTATAACATTATAAAATTGGAAATATTAATATGCTGGTCGCATATATAATACTTGGGCTTCTGTCTTATTTACGTGCATATTCAAGGGTTCAACTCCCCGCATTTCACAAATTGACTTTTGTATCTATGTCCAAAGGTTTATATGTTTTTTTCATTTTCCACCTACCCTATCTGTTCCCGAAAAATAGGTCATAGAGAGTTTAATTAGCATACTACTTATCTTTTCTTAACCCTTTGACCGCGGTTGACTGCTATAGCAGCCCAATCTGAACCGATTTGGATCCGAGCCGCGGTCAAAAGGTTAATACTTACTAACCCTCCTCCTAGCCAACCAACTAGATTGGCTGAACAACTAACCAGTCCCTGTTAAATACCTTCATTAACCACATTGAATCTAGCTCTTTCCTATTCATTATCTTGTAAAATTTTACAAAATTGATTTCTTCCCGATCCATTCCTTTCCCCACGATTTCATTCTTTTCAATTGTTTAAATTCAGCATTATTACTACCTGGGTTGCCGATTTATCACGCTATATGGTATCACCACCGTCTGCTGTGGCTCAGTTGGTTAGAGCTTGCTCTACCGATCACGCAGGTCTGGGTCCGATTCACAGTAAGATCACAGTGAATTTGAGAATTATTCAATTCAATGTTGTGATTGAAGACTGGGTGTTTGTGATGTCAATTCACATTATTTCCTCTCCTCCCATCCATCTGATCCTTTAATAACTGGGTGTAGCAATAGCGATTAGTGAACCACTAGTCCTGTTCTAGCCTTATCCTTCTTTCCCTACTACTCGCTTTGAAAAAAAGTGAGGTTGAGCGACTGAGTAATAAACAGTTCTTGTAGAAAAAACTTTTGATACGATACTTCCGTTAGGAGGCCATATGCTCCACATTGGGAAGCGGACATGGATAATAAAAAATGGTATCACCAAAAAGCTCCAACGTGTTGGAGAAGCGGCCCGTGCTGGAAAGGAGTATACAATCATGATCCCTACACCGATGATATAAATAAGTTTCATTATTATGATGTGATAATTAATATATTTAAAACTAATCTTGAAATCCGATGTATCTTAAAAAATACTCAAATTTAACATTAGAAAGTTTTTTGGATAAAGAAAATTATGATAAAAAGTTTTTATAACTGAAACATTATTCTAATCTTTATCAAACTCAATTTATTTTAATCAAATCTGTGAACTATTCCTGTTATAAATCAATGATAAAACGGCATTGGTTTCATTTCTGTTCCCGAGATTTATTTTGAAATGAGTATGGTGTGCCTGTCGAACAGGCTTGAAGGCAACGTTCCCTCTAATTTTTATTTTGTGTGTGCGGATCCATTGCTTTGCGCAGTTAATTTTCAGCAAAAACAAAAAGTGTGCGCAAGTATAAAAGTAGGTAGAATCAATAAGGTTTATGAAAATAAAAATATTATTCATACCCGATCGGTTGGTGCTTTATTACATTACACTCCAGCAAATCTTCTATTTACAATATTTATGTGTGCGGCCTGTGCGGGATATGTGAAAATGTGTGCGGACACATTTTGGGAAGTGTGCGCGCGCACACCTTAGCGCATAGGTTCCTTACCCTTTTCGGGTGGCGACCCCTTTTTATAAAAGCCATGTGACTAGCGACCCCCCCAGGAATTTGAAATCCTCGATTTACTTTTTGCCCGGATTGTCTCCGAAGCTCCATAATAAAAAAAATAATATTTGAAAGCTAAGTTTAGTTATTGTCCGAGCGCTTTGGTATTCATCTATTTATAAACTGATGTTCTTCGATGTTTGTCTATTCAAAATATCCCCTTTGCAAACTTGTATTGCTAATAATTTCGGTCTGAATAGATCAAAATTACTTTCGGTCGGCTGTTATGACAACATCCTCGTTATAACCTGCGGTGTGAACACATAATTGTGCCAACTCAATTATTTTGCATAGGTTTTGGTGGGGCAGGAAACTGTGACATACCTATGCAGTTAAGAATGAATAAATTATTCATTTTCTTCATACTGATGCATGCCTATTAACCATACTCTTTTAATTTTAAATATTATTAGCATTTAATAATTATTTTATTATAGTTCTTAAAATAATAGTGTCATTTCTGTTTGTGTGCGAAAGGAAGAGGGTCTTGCATATTAAAACTGTGAATGGATTGCGTATAGATATTATTAAATATATATCTTATTCAGATACAAGTATGTATGTTTTTTTTATATCAAGAGTTCCATTCATGATTACTTAAACTCGATTAATTCATTAAAAAAGGAACAGTAACAAAAAGTCTCATTACTTTTTGCCAGGTTGTAATCCCATTTTTTATGATATCTATATATATAAAACAAAGTGGGGTTGGTTACACCACGTATATCTCGAGAATGGCAGCACGGATTTTAATGATCTTTGATTTATTAAATTCGTCTCCGCCTAGAATAGCAGAATAAGCATTAAAACATCGAAAAATATCACGGGAAAGAAATTATGAATAAAATAAATGACACCATACAGTTAGTTTTTTCAAACCTCTTCAAATAGAACGCGGACACATGACGTTGTATGCTTTTTACATTAAATCCACTAGGTGGCGTTGATTACATTATACTTTGACAGTTGACTGCTACTTGCGCCGCGATGTTGAGTTTTCATCGATTTTCATTAAGTTTTATTTCCGATAAATCATTTTGATGCGAAAATCTATTTATCCAATTATGGTCAAAGACGGGACGCATGGCAAATAGCGGGAATAGTGTATTTTGATTGGTGTATAATGTGGCTCGAAGGATATGCAGCTAATGTTGGTCGATTGGCTATTTTACTATTGTTGACGTACACTGGCAAACGCGTCATATGCATGACATATGATCTTCGGTTATCTTAAAGAATAGCGTCGTGAAGCATTTGACGTTTAATCGAAATTGCCGCCAACACAGAAATCGTTTGTGAATATGTTGTTTTAATTAATTATACAAATCTAAGAAGCGTTATGATCTTTGATTACTGTCACTTTGATTACTGTCTGTGTTACTAAGATGTATAAGTAGTTACACATAGCTTCCAATATTAACGATTTCGCGACGAAATTGGTACGATTGAATATACATTTATTTTTTTCAGTTATTCTGACGGTAATCAAAGATCATAACGCTTCTTAGATTTGCATAATTTATTAAAACAAATAATTCACAAACGATTTCTGCTTTGGCGGCAATTTCGATTAAACGTCAAATGCTTCACGACGCTATTCTTTAAGATAACCGAAGATCATATGTCATGCATATGACGCGTTTGCCAGTGTACGTCAACAATAGTAAAATAGTCAATCGACCAACATTAGCTGCATATCCTTCGAGCCACATTATACACCAATCAAAATACACTATTCCGAGCGGCTTATTCAACGTTGAAATTGCCGTTAAACCTTCAAACCACGGAAAAACTGACACACAAGATTGCGAAACACTCAGCAATGGCCAAATTTTTGGTAGCAAATACAAGTATCACCTGGGATTAATGGAAAATGGCGCACAAATGCGCATTGGAAGCACTCAATCAAACTATGAAAGATCTGTGCAATGACTCAAGATGTTTTAGAGGCGCAAAGATTCTACTATCTGTCGATTTCCGCCAAACTACCAGTCATTCCAAGATTGATGCCGATGAAATAAACGCTTGCCTCAAATCATCGACTCCGTGGCGCTATCTAATGAAACTTCAGCTGACGATAATCATGCGAGTTGCATTGCTAAACGATCCATCTGCCGAAGATTTTTCCAAGCAATTGCTGACTATCGTCGGTAATGGCCGTGTTCCTGTTGACGAATCGAATGGATTGATTTCGTTTTCGCCGATTTTTTTCAATTTTGTCTCAACGAAGGACGGCTTCATCAACAAAATGTTCCCGAACATCTAATCACAAAAATCACAATTGGTTGAGTGAACGAGAAATTCTTGCGGCAAAGAACAAAGCTGTGGATCATTTAAACTTCACAATTCAAAATCAAATCGTTGGTCCACTGCATTCCTTCAAATCTATCGACCGCGTAACAAACGAAGACGAAGCAACCAACTATCCAACTGATTTTTTAAACTTATTGGATCTGCCTGGCTTTCCACCGCACAATTAACAACTAAAGGTTGGCTCGGTAGTCATCATGTTTCAAGTTATCAAGTTAACACAACACTTATTGATTCTGAGGCGATACGCAGTTCGTCGGGTCAGCTAGTAGGAAATGTAAGAAGGGTTGAACAAATCGTAGATAAATCCTTTTTTTCATACAACAAACAATGTATCCGTGTGGTATTCAAACCTAATACAAAAAAATAGTTAGTGAATACTTAAATAATATCATAGTGCTCTGTGAGTCTGTGTTGAGAAATAAACTCCGCAGCTTAAATCATCTTAGATCTAATCCAAAAAGCTAAATTCAGCACTCATTCCTTGCGTTTTTTACCCATGTTCCACTACAGTTGTTATACAATAATTGAACATGGCTTGATCATTAGTATTCACTAGTATTTGTATGTGTTCATGACTGTCAAAAGGTATGTGATACATTAAGTATTTGTCTCTGAAGGAAATTGTGACTGTGAAAGTGAGATTTATTTGTTTTAATGTATTGGATCTACACGGTGTCAACTGACCATTAGTATTCTGATGGAATGCCGACTGTGTACTGATTCATTTGTGCATTCATATTTGATTATCAATGTATTTTTAGCAACCCAGTACTATATCTTCAATTTATGTTAGTCAAAAATCATAACCTTTGTTATTATTTAAATAATACAACTGATATATACATTTTTTTTCAAATATCAACCTTTTTTAACGATGAATGTTACTGAAGAGTTCTTTTTCCGTCCTTGATAGTAAATAAATTGCAATCAATTTAAATTTAGTGCTAATAAAATTTAAATAATATGTCATCCTTGTGCATTTGAATGTTAGACAAAGAAAGAGCAAATTACATCTTTATCATCCTGGCTTTGACATCTTACCATTTTCAATGTCAAATTAAAAATATTGTTGATTGCGGGTATTTTTGAATTAATTATTCCACAATGCAGCTCTTTATTTGGTTGAAAAGTCAATCAAATTTGGCAATTTTAGCAAAATAATTGCAGTAGAGAATTTTGTTCATTTTATTTATTTAATTCACATTGCACAAGGTTCGTGATTCTGTAATCTTTTTTTTTACAGATAATGTATTTGCAAATGCAGTTTTTCCTTAAATAAAATAGATTGTGATGGTTGTCATAGTTAATTACAATTATTTTTCTGAAAATGGCACCCGAACCATAAATAGTACACCTATCCCTCGATTTACACGGTACCTTTTTTACACGTTTTCGCTTTTACACGGTTTAAAAAAGTTAACTTGAAATTTTTAATTCTTCATATTCGTAAGTAAAAAACGAGAACATAATTTTTAATTACGTGTTTTATATCTTGAATAATATTTGTAGCCTTATTATGTCGAAAGAAGTAAAAAGAAAAGTTATTTCGTTAGCAAAAAAATAAAAATATTGGATCTTTTACAAAACGGAGAAAGAGTAATAGATGTTGCTAGATTATTATAGCATGAATGAAGCTACAATAAGAACCATTAGAAAAAATGAAAACTCAATTAGAAAGAGTGTATCAGCTGGCACTACGAGTACGAGCACAACTTCATATATCAGAGATATTGCAATGGAAAACATGGAGAAAGCATTAATGATTTAGATAGAGGACTGAACTCAAAAACGGATGCCAATTGATACCAATGCTATTACAAATAAAGCATTGCGGATTTATGAAAAAAAAAATAGAAAATACCATCCTCTTCTTCATCTGAAAAGAAGCATACTTTCACAGCAAGTCATCAAGTCAAGTCACAGTGATTTGTGATAGTGATGAATGATAAAAACTCCACCAACCGTTGCAATATTTTTTTAATGAATCTTTTGGATTTCATTTTTTTGTTACTCTATAAGCTTTACCTGTATTTAATTAATAAAAGAATACGTATGTTTATAATTTTTAATAATTTTGTTTTTTATGTATCTTAGAAAACACCCAAATTATGCGTTTTTCATGTACTTTTCGATTTACACGGTTTTACATTAAAAAATATACAATTTCGATTTACACGTTTTTCTCAGGAACCTATCTACCGTGTAAATCGAGGGATAGGTGTATACCGAATAGTGTTCAAAAATAGTATTCAACTGTTCTGCGCCTGCGCTTTTTTTATATTTTCAAAGTCAGATTTTGAATTGAACCATGAGTTCTGCAGAGATAAGCGTGTCGGTTATTTTAAATCAAACATTTATGCTGCTGTTCACAAATTATCAAGAAATACTGTAATTTTTTTTCGATAATTATTGCCCAAATTAATATGACAATGTTGATACCAAATCTTATTGATATTATTTTTTATACTACTTAATGTTCTTGTTTATTAAATTTAAAAAGTTTATTAGGTTAATAAAAATAAAGAATCAATGGTTACTGTAAAATTTTTGTGTTAAATTTCAGTCAAATAAAAAATATGTCTTGTTGAATATGTCTAGTAGAAAATATCATTCATTTAAGATGAAATTTATAATTAAGCATAGGATTATTATGTTCGGATTTGGTAAATGAACTATGATCAGTGTTGCGAGGGTTCTACTCTTTGAACCCTAACCGAGTTCCTCATCTTTCAAGTGCCGTTTCCATTCGCTCAATTTCGTTTGAAAACTAATGAAGTCTTTGTGGACCTTGTCAAATACCTTTCTTTAGTATGCATACAATGCATCTGTTATTTAAAGTAGTTTCTTATAATTGCAAGGCATGATAGTGTCTGTATTCTTGTTCATTATTTTTCTAGAGTCTAAACTCACTAAAACCGAGTATTCGACTTGATAAACCTTTTTTTAATAAGAGTTAGCATCCATTTTTCCTTTAAAAAGTATTGAATCATTTAGATCAGTTTAGCAAAACCTTTTTGACATTTTCCGGATATAAGTGTTGAAAAATAATTGAACCTTATTTATTTCCATTCATAAAGTACAGAGATATGAGTTCTTTATATATATCGAAATATACAGTTGTACCTTGAACTTTAGGATATACTCATTTGAGCGCTAAAAGTTGTGTCAGGAGACGCATCTGCAGCCAGCATAAATATACCAATTTGTTGTAAAAAAATTATCATGCTCTGTCTGCAATATATGTGACTCGTCAGTTCACAGCCATTCGATTAGGACTCACTGAAACTCGTTCTTGCAATTCAATCAAATAAAGTTTTTGAGACGGAGTTACCGAACACTCCTTTTCATAGTCAATATCAGTGAATGATTTCGATGTCTTCACTTTTAACCGAGAAATATCAAAATCCACTTCTCTAATTGCTGTTGGGGATAGAGAGAACAGATAGAAATTTAGTTCAGACAAAATTATTCCCTTAGAAAACAATAAGAGTACTAGAAATACACTACATGCATACAAAAAAGCATTTCATAATTGAAATATACTGATAATATTTTTTCCGTTAAGTATGCAATAAGTCAGTTAATTTTTTCAATTCATTTCAAATGTCAAGTCACTGCAATTTTCTACTTACAAATTAAATGTGAACTGCAGACGGTCGTGACACATGAAAAAAATTGTATTCAATAAATAAAACAGTGCAAAATTTTTTCACAATCTGTGGTGAAGTGAATTATTCGTCATTTTGGGCCTCATGCTCTGTGTTGTACGTCACTGATTTGGATTATTATTATCAATGGCATTGCAACCCTAAACAAGTCCAAAATGTTTTTTATTAAGTGTTTTCACTACCTTACTGCAAGCTCTATGCAAACATACTTGAGATTATAGTATCTTTACCATTTGAGCCCCAGAGCGCTGGTTTATCATAGGTTGCGCTGATAGATCAACATTCTGGGGCGTAAAGGGTTAATATATATGCATACTTCACTTATAAATTGTTCTTTATTCCATCAAAGATTTTCGTTACAGTTGAATAAATTGCTAGGACTGTATCATTTACCCTTTTCCTAATGATCAGTCAGATACATTGAAGTTAACATTGAGTTCTAGTTTCTTAGAAGTAGCTGTACAAGTGGACAGTAATGAATATCTTGTGAAGAACTTCATATTGTAAATATTATAAATGCTGCATTATTAATTTTATTATACTACCTGTGTAAAATTAAAAAAAGTGTATTTCAATATGTATTCTGCTCTTCGTAAAATTGAGTATGTTAATTTCAATAATATTTTTCTATCTTTTCAGCAATCTACAATTTCAGTCCGGGGCGGGACCCGGGGGTGTCGCACTCTCTTGTCCTCCAAGTCGGCGAGTTGGTGGAAATCTTGGCTGAGACAGATGACTGGTATTACGGAAGAAGGATAGCAGGTAGACGGTCGACGCTCACAGGAATATTCCCAAAAAGCTATGTTAATTTAAGGGAGTGCACAGTTGACAGGTGAGACTTTAAAGTGTATAATATCTTCCATAATTTAGTATCATTTTATGTATAATAGCCGACTCTTCTATAAAATACAGTAAACTCTTCATTATCCAGGTACTGATTTTCAGAAATTCCAAAGTAAAAACGGCAATGATCATTAGTTCTCGGAAGTAAGAAATAATCCATAGGTTAAATGAGGCTTATTCAATTTTAACTAACCTGAAGCAAGTATAATATCTGAAATATGACAAATAGCGATAATTTTACAAGGTTTAGGAAATATTAGTAATGAAAACATTAGGGGGGTGTTAGAACATGAATCAAGTGGTCCAGCGTTTGAATACAATGCAGATATCTTTCACACTGTTAATCATTCAGTGTAGGAACACGACAGAGTGCAAGCTACAAATGACTTATCAATGGCTTTAATGGCAAAGCTGCACTGACTTTCTGTTTAGACCTTACTGAAATACATTTGAAAATTTGGACTAATATTTTAAATCATTAAAAACAAATAAAACGTTTTACATTTCTTTAATAATGGCATTCATTAGAAACATGTTTTCGTATTGAAAAAAATTAAAGCTTAGATAATCTATGTCTCCCGTAACCATCGCAAGCCCAAATAGTCAAAAGTTTCCTGTATATCATTTGAGACAAAATGGGCTTGGATTTTATGACAGCTTTTTTGAGTCGTGTGACTTATGTGAATATCCAAAACTGAAAGACACCTGATCATCTTGTGAATTTAGCTTTCTGCACTGTCTTGATGATAAAAATCGTATTTTGTATGCTATTTATTTACTGTACAATTAGACCTTTTCTTAGCATGTAATATTTATTTTCTGCTTTCCTAATCTATACTTAATTCTTGCTGTATATTGTAGAACTGAATCAGTGGAAATAGTCAGTATTATACAGCCTCATATAGTCCAAGAGATTACACAAACGCTTAGGGAGTGGGGAAATCTTTGGAAGCATCTTTATGTGGTTAGTGGTTGATTTATTTTATATTTTATGTTATCTTAAACATCATTTAACGAATAAATAATAATTTTCTATTTCAATTTATTACTCTTTTAATTGACAATCAGATACAATCATGGACATGTAAAGTTATACATAATATTTTCATAGATTATTTTTTATTAAAATGAACTTCCACAAAGTTACCGCCGAATCCATCGAAAGTATTATTAACTACTAATTTAATTGATTATTCACAGTATTTGAAACATTCTACACAACAAAAGTCTACCGATGATTGTGTATTCATTTATTTGTTGTGGTTATTTTGTTTAAAGTTAAATTACGTATACTTTTAAAATTAGCGATAATTTTTTTTTAATCCCATTCTACAATAGCATAAGTCATTCAGTTGCATTGGAATATATTTGATTTGATTTCAGAAATGTAACACTATCAAGTTCAAATTTATTGAAGTTAGCATGAGAGCGCTGTTGGAACTTCGGGGTGCCATACTATCGGGCACATTACCACTCGACCAACTTAAGAAAGTTCAAAGACAGGCCATCTACACAATGGACAGAGGAAATCGGTAATTGTCGCTCTTCTCTGAATAGTTATATAATATGTTTATTCAATAGTGTAAATCAGTGCTTCCCAAAAAATTTCATACAACTGCCCCCTAAATCTGAAAAAAATAATCTGCGGCCCCTCTCAATACATAACATGTTCTGCGGCGACCTCCAGAGAAAACCTGCGCCCCCCAATTTGGGAAGTACTGGTGTAAATCACATAGCACCTTTATTAGAATAGCGACACTACACAAAATTTTGCATTTTTGACCTTTGAATGCCAGATTTTTAAGGTAAATTACCTGCATTCGTTATAAAAACCCCAGACCCCATTAGTTTTCACCGAGCGGTATTGTATATGTCACTATTCCAATATCTGTACAACATTTTGGGTGACAATATTTCTTTATTTGCTCGGAATTAAAGAGTTCAACATATCTATAACGCACAAAAAAAATAATAGTAAAAAAATGTTGTTTCTTGTACTACCCAAAAAATCGAAAACTTTGCGTTTTCTGAGAAACTACTTCTTTCATTTAGTGACACTATTCAAATATTGTGACCTTTATAATAATGAGATGCAGCTTTAGTTTTTGATCACTTGATATTTGAACTTCATTGATGCAACTTATCCAGTAAATCTACTTTTTTAAAGAAATGAAAAAAAGAGGTTTTTTTCATTTTTCTAAAAAATTAGATTCATAATTTTATAGAATGCAAAATAATGTAATCTCTATACACCTATCCCTCGATTTACACGGTACTTTTTTTACGCGTTTTTGCATTTACACGGTTTAAAAAAGTTAACTTGAAAATTTTAATTCTTCATATTCGTAAGTAAAAAACGAGTACATAATTTTTAATTATGTGTTTTATATCTTGAATAATATTTGTAGCCTTATTATGTCGAAAGAAGTAAAAAGAAAAGTTATTTCGTTAGCAAAAAAATAAAAATATTGGATCTTTTACAAAACAGAGAAAGAGTAATAGATGTTGCTAGATTATATAGCACGAATGAAGCTACAATAAGAACCATTAGAAAAAATGAAAACTCAATGAGAAAGAGTGTAGCAGCTGGCACTACAGTACGAGCACAACTTCATATATCAGAGATATTGCAATGGAAAACATGGAGAAGGCATTAATGATTTGGATAGAGGACCAAACTCAAAAACGGATGCCAATCGATACCAATGCTATTACAAATAAAGCATTACAGATTTATGAAAAAATTAAATAGAAGACACCATCCTCTTCTTCATCTGAAAAGAAGCATACTTTCACAGCAAGTCATCATGTCATCAAGTTAAGTCACAGTAATTTGTGATAGTGATGAATGATAAAAACTCAACCAACCGTTGCAATATTTTTTTAATGAATCTTTTGGATTTCATTTTTTTGTTACTCTATAAGCTTTAAGTACCTGTATTTAATTAATAAAAGAATACGTATGTTTATACTTTTTAATAATTTTGTTTTTTATGTATTTTAGAAAACACCGAAATTATGCGTTTTTCGTGTACTTTTCGATTTACATGGTTTTACATTAAAAAATATACAATTTCGATTTACACGTTTTTCTCAGGAACCTATCTACCGTGTAATTCGAGGGATAGGTGTACTTTGCTAGATTGGTTATTACTTTCGATGGTTTCGGCGGTAACTTTGTGGAAGTTCATTTTAATAGAAATTTTAATTAACTTTGATTATTCCACGTATTGTGTTACTAATTGTGACACGTGTTTCGCCACTTTCAGAGGCATCTTCAGACTTACTATCGCAAAGTTTGCTTAAGTAATGAAGCAAGATTGATTCTAACATTTTAAATTATAAAATTACAAAATGGAGGTTTGGGTTTTTCCTTTTAAGAGGAGCACGGAGGGGGGTGTAGAATCGAAATAAAACAAACAGATAATAATACTAATGAGTTTTAGTCAATCAGATTGGGATTTTAAAAAGGCGCTTTTATATCGTAAATTGTTTATTAAATACTCTATAATTTGTCAAAAAATCTTTTTTAATCAGAATTGTCTGAAAAATAAAGTCATTCCTAAATACATCAATTTAAATTTAAATTCAAAGTGCAAGAGTTTTGCGGCAAACAGTGCATTGGAATTCGCAAAAGTGAAGTGGTTGAAGGGTGAAGTGAAATCATTGTTTGTAGTGAGAGATAATATTAAGCTCAATTTGAAATTTTTACACTCTGAGTTAGTACATGTTTTACATCCAATTGAATGGGATATATTTGATGATAGTGTGAGAACACTAGCTAGCAAATTGTCCCATGCAAAGAGGCTGGCATTAAATAAAAAACTAGATGTTTTGATCGAATCCCATAAAATCCAAACGTTTTCGGTTACACAGACGTCAGGACATTTTAGCTCTCATAAATTCTTTGATCGTGTTAAGAACCTGTCATCACATACATTCAGTGTCTCAGAAATGAACCTTTTGTCAAAAGGCCTTAAATTTAACATCTCCAACAGTATGTTCGACAAATGTGTTGAAAATCTAGCAGTAGATTTAGATGTTGCTCTATTCAAACAACCAGTTGCTTTTAAACATATTTGTGCCCAACAAATAAAAGAATTAGACTTAAACTCATTGAAATCATCGAATTCCGACATGCGGACGGCGAAAAATATCAAAGATATTTTACGTCGAGAAAACCTTACTCTGACGAAAGCAGATAAAGGTAATTCCGTAGTAATTTTAAACTCATTAGATTATACATCGAAAGTGGAAGACTTCTTGTCGAAAGGAGATCATTTCCAATTACTTAACAAGGATCCTACATCCAAATTTCAAGATGAGGTAAAAACGTGTGTCAAAAACTGCCCTATCATTTTCAACTTAAATAAAAATAAAGTTATTAATTTAAACCCTCAAGCTCCGAAATTATTTGGCTTACCCAAATTACACAAACCCTTGATACCGATTCGTCCCGTGGTATCTTTTTGTAGTTCTCCATCTTACAAAATCGCCCGTGAGTTAAATGACGTTTTTAACTCTTACAACGTGTTTAAACCGAAGTATACAGTTAAGAATAGCATTGACTTCACGGAAAAAATCAAAGACATACAATTAACTAGTAATTGTAAATTAGTATCATTCGACGTAACAAATTTATTTACTAACGTACCAACGGAAGAGTGCAAAAATATAGTCAGCGAAATTTTAACTTTTTCGGATATTAATAGCAACGTCGTTAAAGAAATGTTTAGACTTTTTAATATTTGTATTGAACAAAACTATTTTTTGTTCAATAAAAAATTTTACAAACAATCGGTAGGATTACCTATGGGTGGTCCTATTTCACCTATGCTCGCGGATATTTTTATGGATTATTTTGAGAATAATCTCTTTAAGTCAAATCACACGTTACTTAAAAATATAAAAACTTGGTATCGTTATGTAGACGATATCTTTTGCATTTGGACAGGAACAGATAGACAGATACCTTTTTACGTCATATAAATTCAGTGCATACAAATATTAAATTCACACTAGAAATCGAGCAGCAAAAAACCTTAAATTTTCTTGACATAACAATAAAGATAAATAATAGCAACAGATTAGAATTTGCCATTTACAGAAAGCCTACTTATACAGATATCGTCATTCACCATCAATCAATTCACCCGTGGTCGCAAAAACTCTCATCATTCCATGCAATGATTAATAGATTAGTTAACATCCCTCTCACTAAAGTCAACTTTGAATTAGAGTTAAACATTATTAAACAGATAGCTGTAAATAATGGTTACAACACAGACGTAGTAGTTAACTTACTTAAACGTAAGCAAGTTAAACAACTCATTGTAAATAATATTTTTTCAGGAGAGAAGAAAACAAACGATAATATTAAAAACTGGCGTAGAATTATTTATTTAGGAGACATCTCGTCAAAGATAGTTAAATTTTTGCCAGACAATATAGAACCCGCGTTTTATACAGTAAATAATTTAGGTAAAATTTTATTGAACAGTAAAGATCGCGTAGATTCATCGTCACAGAGTGGTATCTATCGACTCTCTTGTGGAGACTGTCAAGCGTCTTATGTTGGACAGACAGGTAGAAACTTTAATATTAGAATTAAAGAACATATAAGATGTCTAAAAAGTAACAATTTTTCTGAGTTTGCCAATCATTTAATAGAAAATAATCATAATTTTAATCAGATTTGTAATTTAGAAATACTCCACCGAGTAAATAAAAAGGGTTTAAAGATGAATAGCTTAGAATTTTTAGAAATTAATAAAACTCTTAACAAAAAAGAAATATTATTAAATAATATTCTTAATAGCACAGGTGGTTCCCCGTTACTCAAATTGTTTCCAATTAATAGAGTAATCACAAACCTAGCTGATTAATTGTAGCTCATTAGTTTAATAGTTTGTAATGTTTAACGTCATTAGTAGTATGATTAAATTTGTTTGCACTGTTTCAATTTTATAATCCCCTCTTTGCTTCCCTTAAAAAGGAAAAATCCCAATCTGATTGACTAAAACTCATTAGTATTATTATCTGTTTGTTTTATTTCGATTCTACACCCCCCTCCGTGCTCCTCTTAAAAGGAAAAACCCAAACCTCCATTTTGTAATTTTATAATTTAAAATGTTAGAATCAATCTTGCTTCATTACTTAAGCAAACTTTGCGATAGTAAGTCTGAAGATGCCTCTGAAAGAGGCGAAACACGTGTCACAATTAGTAACACAAAGATTGGTTATTACTTTGAAAAATGACACAAGTGCAAATTAAAGAAAAATTCATTTGAAATCGATAGCCAACGAAATCAGTTATAACTACCAAAAAAGATTAAATGTACAGATTTGAAAATATTATGATTTGAAAAAGGAAGCGATGAATACTTTTACAAACAAACGACCTGGGGAAGAGCTATTTCATAATGATTCAATTGTAACTATGTATGAAAAAGAACCAAATGGTGATTTCTGAACAAACTATACATTCGACAATTACGTCATTGTTCTTTCAGAGAAGCGATATGTATACATAAAATATAAATAGGTTATTTTTTGAAATGATAGCGGTATAACGTATCTTAAACATGATTTTAACATTTTTTTTATTCTTACATTGTTTTAGAGAGCTCGGTATGGACATTACGGTTCGGTGTGCGACGACCGGCAGCCACATTGATCCCAGTAAAGTGTCCACTAGTCAATTGTACAACCTCCATGTAGAGACAGTAGAGAGTATTAAACAAAAATCTGTAAGTACTCTTCTTCACTTGAATTTAAAAAGTAGTAATATGCGAATATGAGAAATTGAAAAACAGTGTTGGCGACGTTTCATATGTTAAACTTGAAATATATTTTTTAGAATTTGGTGTGTCAATCCTGACTGATTCACTGTTTTCCTTATATAAATTATATTTTAAAAAAATAAACTATGCCTGGAATACAGACCAACATCCACGTCTTAAGGCGACATTTATGTACATGCATCTAGAGCAAAGCTGTTGCTCAAATTTACTTTATATGTACTTGAATACATATTTTTATGTTACGTTCATATTTACCGCAGGAACTTCCACCAACGACAACAATTGCGCAATGCCAGCCACAACAACCCCCATCAGACTCACAGAATCTACCACCGTTGTCCTCCACATCTACCTCCTACAGTTTCTTTGCGTCTGTTCGAAATTTCGTCTGCAAGATGTCTGAAGATGCAGAATTACAGCTTTCTTTGTATGACGGAGTCTCCAACGAACACTTCACGGAGAGTTATGTTGTGCCCTGGTCGAAAGGAGGATTGGCAAGAGAAATTGATCAACTTCACCATTTGAGAGTGTTATTTACGGTGAGCTATTCAAAATGTTTAATTCTGTAGCTCATTCGTAAACCAAATGTTTATTTTTCAGTATATTAATTTTGCCTGTAACATCTAACAATTTGCATTTTTAATTTAAAGTAATGTTGATATTTTTGTCAATAGGATCTCGGAACGATGGATATCAAGAGAGAAAAGGTTTATCTAGTCTGCTATGTGATTAGAATCGGTGGTATGGAGCCACAAAATACTGATAATCGGTAAGGAAATGTACTATCAATTATAAGTCAATAATATTTTAACAAGTAAGATAGTAACCTCACTATTAAATATATTGCCCATGGGATATTTTTTGTTGTTTTTATCTTCTTCAGGCAAAAAAAAAAAAAAACATCTCACTCTTAATTTCTCATATGTAATATGAAGAGGAGAGAATGTGTCACTCCTAGTTAAACAGCAAGTGAAATAACAAAGTTATCAATTTAAATTTTGCAATTAGAAATAGTAATTTATTATGGTAATATATTATGTAAATGGAATATGCTTTAAGGGAGTGGTAAGGGTTTCAGCGTAAAAAAAACACTTTTTTTGCGATTTTTTTTCTCAAATATGGATTGAGCAATTTTATTCGAACCTTGTGTACATTATTGAACATACTTTTGACAATGTTGTGTAATTTTTTCATGCAGAAATATTGAAGCATAAGCCCGTAACAGAGCTTCCCCCAGGACGTCTTGGAAAAAATACAATTTGCGGTGTTCACTATAACTCGGCCGGAAATTATCTGAAAATGAAAAACCATGAAAATTTAGTTAAATTATAATCAAATCTTCCCCCCAACGTTCTCTGATAATTTTTTTTTTCATTTAAAAATATTTGGCGGCCATCTAAAGTGTGAACTGTTATTTTCCACGAAAATTTCCGCCATTTTGTGGGTGGGAAACACTCTTAATGTAAAATTTTTTTTTTAAATAAACGTTGGGGAGAGGTATTTTATATGTAGAAAATGTGTACAAAATTTGAAATGAATCAGTCGAGTAGTTTTTTAATTGGCAGTGAACACGGACTTTGAAAAAGTAGATTTGAGAAAAACGCGTCTAAAGTTTATAAGTAAAAAAGGGAAGAAATTTTTTTTTTTCCAACTTACACAGAATCATCGATTCCAACTCCATACAGCAAACTTCTTGTGGCATTGTCGATGTCTTCAGCCTCTTTTCTCTCAAGTCTTCGTTTAATTCTGGCTTCTTTGATCTGCTGCTCTACTTGAATCTCGGCCCTATCGAAGCGATTGCTGTCCGTGAATGATGCATAATCATGTTCAAATCAAGGTTCAAACTTTCGTTGGCATTTTGAGTAAAGCCTCCAAGACACCTTCCTAGAAGTTCGTCTTTACTCAAATCTTCATAAATCAGTTTGATCGCTTCTATGACATCTTGTGGAAGTGGAGTGTAGTCATGTTTGAAATTTTCCAATCCTGTTGTGGCCAAAGCTTTTTGATATGAGCACCACGAGTTCTCACCGCTCATGCACTTATGGTGTTGAGGGTTATCGTCTGTTGACTGCTGGTGGTAGAACGTTGCCCAGATTGCATTTTTCATTCCTTCCAGCGAATCAAAATTATGTCTGATTGCTGCTCCGTAGTATCGACTCAGGATATTAATAAGACAATAACTTCAAGAATATTGCTTAGATCGGTTAAAAATTGTAAGGACATATTCTTGAAATGTTAAACATTAAGATAAGACAAAAAAAAAAATCTATTTTTCGAAAGTGAAAACCCTTATCCCGCCCTTAAAACGATGACATTTCTCAATCATGTTTAAATAAAACACATATTTTTAATATAACCCTAATCAAAAACAATTTAGTCTAATGAATTATTATGGCAAGTTGCTGCCGGTTCAATATAATTTAGACTCATAATGTCAATATTAGGCATTTAAATCAACACACCACATCGTTTACATCTGTAAATGGCCGAGTAGAAGCCTTTTATAAATGCTTATGCATAATAACTGTATATAACTATTTAACCATTCAGACGCAGTTCTGTGGCTGCTGCTATTGTGAGCGGTCGATCTCTGTCGCAGCCAGGAAATCTCGGCAATGGAGAAATGTCTGGATATAGAGGTACAACGATGCGTCGTCCACTCGGTGTGGCAGCTATGGATGTCACTCAAATTCTCTCGGGACATCTAGATGTAGACGATGATAAACATCATTGTGTCTCATTCTTTCCGTAAGTTGTTGCCGAAAGATTTTTTTGAAGTATAGTAATATTAATTTTATCATAATATGTGCATAATATTTGCTGTGCAAAGTTCTTTCCCATTTGGTGAAAAACGTCGCTGGAGATGATAAAAACAAAGTTCTCGTGTTGTATTGTGTCTCATTCTTTCCGTAAGTTGTTGCTGAAAGATTTTTGAAGTATAGTAATATTAATTTTATCATAATATGATATTATTATTATCATATCATGTGGATGATTCATATACTGTTAAAACCCTGAATATATGGGCCAACTATTGCATTATTTTTTATATTTTTTGCTGCGTAGATCAACAGTAGTTTCAGGGCTTATTAATTTTCACAACTATTTTACATTACAGATGTGAAAAGGACAATTTAGATTCTCTACTTAGAAAAATTATTTCCAACAAAGAGTTAAAAGGTGACACCAAAAGTGGTCAAGGGCTATGGGTGTCCGTCAAACTTTTGCGCGGAGATCTAAAACAGGTACGGATTGAACAAATTACTCTTGTCTGTTAAATGAATATAATTTATAATTAAGATTAATGAGCGAATTTATAATGTTTATCAAACCTTTATTCACAGATCCGCGAAGAAATTCCACACTTGGTTGTCGGGAATGTTGTCATTGCACGGAAAATGGGTTTCCCTGAAGTCATTTTACCCAGTGATGCCCGTAACGATCTTTATCTTACATTGGTGGGGGGTAGTTTCACTCGTGGAGTTGGGAAATCGTCTGATAGAAATATACAGGTCACTGTGAAAGTTTGCAATCAAGACGGGACCATTATTCCGGTAAGAGACTCTTTTCAAAGCCTTTTTGATCTATAGTCATGTTTTGTTAGTCAGTCTATATATTGTTTTCAACTAATCTAAGGGAATAACTTTTATTGTCTTTGTAAAACATATTACTTTCTTTCAAATTGAGTATGATTTGCCTTTCAAATGTTTATTTGTACAATTTTTTTATAGGGTGTAATATCAATGGGAGGAGGTATGCAGGCCCTCAATGAATACAACTCTGTCATTTATTACCATGAAGATAAACCGAGATGGCATGAAATATTTAAGGTAATGAATTATCTAATCATAAAAATACTGATATTGAAACATCGGTTTTCTGTTTTTTAAACATATGTATTTCAAATTCCAGATATGTGTACCTGTCGAAGAGTTCAAATTGGCGCACGTAGTCTTTCTCTTTAAACACCGCAGTTCTAATGAGGCTAAAGATAAAGCTGAAAAGCCATTCAGCCTGGCGTATACTCCACTGATGCAGATGGACGGGACCACTCTGAATGATGTGGAACATAACCTTTGTGTTTACAAGGTGTGTTATTTAAAAAATTGTATCATTCTATATGTTTTATAGCATTCATGCTAATGTCTTCTTGAGGAATTTTCCTATTTCTAGGTTGATTCAAAAAAGTGGCCCAACAGTGAAAAGGGTGCTGCCGCCTGTTACCTTTCTTTTCCTAGCCAAAGAAATAATATCAACGGAGAAAAAGACAACACTAAACAGAAAGGATTTTTGTCTCTCATGCCAAAAGACGCCTTTTCTATATCCACGAATGTGTGCTCGACAAAACTCACACAAAACGGTAAGACCTGTGATGATTTCCAAAGGGTGATAATATTATATATTATAAATGATTATTTTTGTCTAATTTAAATGAAGTCTTATTTTAGTGGAGTTGCTCAGTTTCCTTAACTGGTCTGATCACACGTCAGATGAAAAGCTGCGACAGTCGCTCATAGCACTGACCACAGTCCCCAAGAGAGAAGTTGTGAAGTTTCTGCAAGATATTTTAGATGCCCTGTTTAGCATACTCACACAGGTTACATTATGAATCGAATATATATTATACTTTATTTTCACTTCGGTGAGAGCCATATCTTATCAGTGATTGACGGGCTGATTTTATTCCCACCAGAATAATATTCATCATTATTTGAGCCTCAGACTATTTTTAAAGGTTAATTCTTGGTTGACTGTAAAAATAGTACACAAAAGTTTATGCTTCACTACTCCTTATGACACGATCCTTTTTTTTAATAACTTGTTTCTTTCCCTCCAGGCCGATGTGGATGGGAGCAGAGACACATATGACTTATTGGTCTTCGAATGTTTACTATGTGTCATCACAATAGTACTGAACAGAAAATATCATCACTTTCAGCCTGTATTGGAGCTTTACATCAAAGAAAACTTTTGTGCTACTCTTGCGTACAAGTAAGACACTGATTTGAAATTTATCGATTCATTTTCGCATATCCGTTGAAACATTTTTTCAATTTACTGTTAAATAAATTTGTTTGCAAAACATTTGCCTACTAACATATTGTGATTTTTTTTAATTGCCAGGAAGCTGTGCAAAGTTCTTTCCCATTTGGTGAAAGACGTCGCTGGAGATGATGAAAACAAAGTTCCCAAACAAAGAGATGATGAAAACAAAGTTCTCGTGAAGAGTTTGAAATGCTTTGAGTATTTGACCAGATTCATTGTTCGTTCGCGACAGCTCCACGCCGAACTCACCCAGAGGAGTGATCAGCACGACTTTCAAGAACTCTTTCAAGGTATTTAAGAGCAATGTTTTATAAACATTTTTGTGTCCCATTCATCAATATGCTGTCCATGAAATATTTGATTTATATTACAGGATTGATATAAAATTATTTATTTCCAGAACTACTGAATAGTATCGTTGGCATGATGCATTGTGAAACAACTATTGCCCTAATTTCCCAAGGTGCTTGTCTCAAATATCTGCCGTCTGCTGTTCCTCACATCATTCAAGTCTTCCCTGAGCCACTGCTGTCGTAAGATATTTCATTGGTTGAATGAATTTTTTAAACATTTTTTAAATCAATATATGTCATTATACAGGGGAAATGAATCGCGAAAATTGAACTCTTAGTCAGTCGCCCTCTCTGATTCATTCATTATGTATCACTGCGTAACTAAAACAAACGACTTGTAGTCCCAATTAGAGTCATCTGTTTTCTCACTCCAATTGATATCGACAAAACAAATTAAGAGTGTAACAGTGAGAAAGCACGTGAACTTCAATAATTCCATAGAGGCCAATGAATGACTCTTTCATCGCAAAGATTAGATCGTTCGCAAACTTTGCACGTCTAATATATTTGTACTTTCAAATAAGCGAATTTCAATTAGATTTTCTGAAAAAATATTTATCATTATAAATTGTCTCTTTAGTGTGGCTTTATGAGTTTTTATTTTCAGGGAAATGATAGGTGAAATACTTGATGTGCTCCCTTCTGAAAGGCTTAAAAAGCAACGCCTGATTACTGTCTTAGATCTAGTCCAAGGACCTTTGTTTTTAAGTAATCATTGCAGATGTATACTTCTTCCACACATTACTACAACTATAAAGAATCTTATTCAGAACAGTGATGAGGTATGGATGCTGTTCACTGTTTTTTTTTTACTCAGTTCAAGTCAATGATTGTGTTAAATTTCTACGGCTACATTTGATTTTCGCATACAATTTTAGAAGATATTTGTTATAACAGAAAACAGTTGAATCATATTTGGAGTACTTTTTAGTCAAAATGTATCTTCAGCAATATTAGGCAGCTGTTTTAATAAGTAAATTTTGATTTGCAAATGCCTAGAATAACTTTTTTAATAACCTAGAATGACTTTTTGCATCAGGCCAAGTATAATTTTTACTGCAGTTTTAATTCATTATAAGACATTTAAAAAAAAAGACAGCTGTCAAAATACTCAAAAAAATTGGAAAAGAAATACCATAATTATTTAGGTCAATTATAAATTTTAAAACTTGGAACTTAACAAATAACATCTTTACAGAGGAGTATTATAAATAAGTGATTACTTTACAATTCGATTTCATTGATACACCAAAAAGTACATTATTGGTTTAGTATTTGTGTGTACATAATTGTTATATTATTAAATTTCAATACTTTGAAATAAATGGTATTTTGGAATTAACAAGTTTTGCGTGGAGATATACTCTTTCTGTAGAAAAGCTTTGATACCTTGCTTTATAAGTGTTTTCAAATGTTTTCCAATAAATTCATGGTGTATTTTGTTTTTTATATAGCTTAATTAATCATTACGGGCATGGTGTTGGATTAATAGTGGCCTTCCCTAAATTATTCTTTAGCCCGCACTCTTTTTCGTAGTTATGGTGGATGACTTGCATATTTTTTCTTCGTCTTCTGCTTGCCGTCTTTACCCCACTTCTTTGTTTTACATCTTCTTTGTTTGTGCTCTACAGCAATGTTTCTTAACCTCTTTACATCTGCAGACCACACAAAAATCAAAAAATGTTTTCCGGACGATCATAATTGCAATAAAATAATAAATATTCATATGTTTTGAATAAAAAATCGAGACAGTAACAAAAAAATATAATTTAAAAATTCAGTCTTCGCGGACCACCGGTTAAGAAACTTTGCTCTACAGTTCCTTGTCAAAGATAAACGGCTCATTGTAGTAGAAAAAATTGCTGTAAATTTATTTTCCTGCTGTAAAAAAATATTTCTTTTTCTCTAAGTACATCTGGGGTTTGTTGGTTTTTCGTTTTTCATTTAGGATAAATGCAAAATACATTATGATAAACATAAAAAAACAACTTTCAACATCTTTCATTTTTTTTATATCCGTCACATTGAAAGCATCTATTTATTCTACTATTCAGTATTGGGAGTTGATTTTAGTGTAAAATATATAATATTGGGCTCGTAGACTTTCTGTTATATAGAATATTTGGGTAATACCTTTTTCTGAATGTTTATTTTTTCTTTACTAACAAATGTCACTTTTTTCTGTGCTCTCTGACAGTGTCAAGGTAAGTCAATTCAATTTACACTACTCTGATTATTGCTTTCCTTTATTTCACGAAAGCATCATTTGGTCACGCCAAATGTATAATCTTGCTCGTTTTATCCATTTAAAAATACATAGTTATTAATATGTTAGTTGCATACAAATATACATGGAAATAAAGAATACATTAAAGTTTGCAACTAAACGTTGCTATTTAATTATAACAGTGTGTCTAGGGATTGCAATATTTGACACAAAATTGATTGAAACAAACAAGTTAATAAATAATCGAAATATTTAAACAAGCATAACACATCATTTGTGATTGAGAATTTGAAATGGCATCTTGTATACCCAGTGCTTCATTAACTTTTTTATATTAAGTGCAGAATTAATTATATTTTGAATACTTAGTATAATGGTATTGAAAAAACAGCTAAAATACTACGATCACGGTTGAGGTAATACTGGTATTGCAATCCCTAATTGCACCAAGGGATAGAAACTTCTAAAAAACCAGCCTTACTCTTTTTTCCAGTGTATTGTAATGTATGCAACTACTTAGTATATTTCACGCACACACCAAATTATTTTACTAGGATAAGCAACATTATAATAAAAAAGCATTAGCTTTAATTACTGTCAAGGTATAGAATAATACTCGTAAAAAAATAAAATTCCGAGCCATGAAATAATGATTCACTAGTTTTTCGATAGTAATTTATCTATATAGTTTTTCATATTGCCATTTTACGGACAGACATAATCATTTTCGTTGTTGTTTGTAATTATGTTAATGTTGTAATCTTATTAAAATTATGTTTATGTTGAGACATGATTTGGTGAAAAGCAAGTCACAAACAAAATTCATATAATTGATTGACTCGATTTAAAAATTTATGCTGAATTCTCCAATAACTGTAAACCGGTTTGGAAAATTAAAGATATTTACCATTCCTCAATCATACATATAAAGTAATCACGCATTACTTAGACGGCTGCTGCCAATGAATGGTACATACCAATGCATTCAAACAATCAATATATTGTTTGTTAATATCTCAATGCACCATACTATCCTTTTAAACAGATTTCTGATAAGAAGTAATTATTTGAAATGTCGTGATTCTCACTAGTCAAATAGATAATAATGAAGTTTGTACAAAATCAAACATGCGATTTATTGCATGGGCTTCTCCTCTAAGTATAAGCTCAAATATAATTTCAAGTCTCAAAGTAATTAATGCAAATTCAAAATAATTAAAATCGATAATTGCTATTGTAACAATAAAGTGTGATATGTAGCGACATTTCAGTTATTAGCGTTCCATTTTTTTCTTTAGTTCTTTATTTACAAATTCCTCTCAAGTACTTTCTGAAGCATGTCTCACCAATAAAATATTAATAACCTGTTCTTTTTCCCTTTTAATGTGTTCTGTGATGGTTTGCCGAGAGCACAACTGCCGTGTGAATCTGCCGATGTGTTTTGTAATTTTTTGTTGTTGTTAATTTTCCATTTAATACACCGCACCAAGCACCACCGCATTCAAACACCATTTCAATTATTAATTAGTCTGCTCGAAATATTCCTTATTCCGTGTGAATTTCATGAATGCTGCTATCCTAAAATATAATTCTGCATACTTACTGACGGCGTCGCTATCCACTATCATATTTAATTCGGATCGGACATTACAAAAACAATAACGCTAAAATAAATTTATTAATCACTTAAACCATGTTGCATTGAAACTTTTTTTCTAATGAAATCATTTGATCTATTGAAAAGAATAGTAATTCACTTCGAACTGAAACAGTAACATTAAAATGTAATCGTCAATGTAAAATTAATTGCAGTAATAAAAGTCACTCATAACTGTGCCGACACTTTATAGATGGCACTAATTCCACTGTTTATGAGTTTAATTTCAATTTAATGATATTTGGAATCATTAGCTATACACATTTCATTGTATTTGTGAATATTATACTTTGACATTCAATGCATCAAGTTTAAAACTATTGTTCACCATTTTCTCCCAAAGTGGACCATATAGACGGCAATTAATTTAAGTATATCAACATTAGGTATTTTCACGAAGTTTTAGTTTATTCCAATCATATTACAATAACGTCTGATAGATTAAAATAGTCTATCCTTGAGAAAATATGATAGGAAGGGTTAAAAACATAACTGACATCGATAGGTTCTGATTAAATTTATGTTTTATCGCCATAAGTTTGTAATAATTATTAACTTTATGTATTTTGCAGTTAGCAATGAATTATATGTTTGAAGGTTCATTTTTAGACTCCTTCCTATATTGGGAAAATTGTTTTTAATTTATGCTTTTATTAGATTATTGAATATACTTTTTTTCCAAACGTTGATCGATTAAAAGCGCAAAGTCTTTGAATTATTTGAAACTATTTAGGGATTTTATTTCTACATAAACAAATATCATAAGAACTAGCATTTATTTTACTGTACCAATTTATGCTACAGTGTCAAACTTGAGATACACAATAACACAGTCTCGTTAACTGCCAATTTTTAACCGTAACAACACAATGTGTAGTAACTATACTCCTTATGGTTCACAAATCTCATTTTCATTTTGTATATTGTCATGGTACCCCGTATTATTGTTTGTTTTATAGATTGCAAGGGCTTTCTTTGATGTGTGAGTTCTTTTACAATTTATATTATTTTTTATAATCACCAGCAAAATTTATCCGCGTAATAAATAATTATTTGTCTCAATTATTGATAAATATTCAGTGACCATTTTTACATTGGTTACATCTAATTGTCCCATGATATTCTTGCAAAAGAGATAATAATTAATAATGTATTGTACTACACAGCATGATAATATTATTTCACATTTTTTCATTCCTATATTTACAGCTTTTTTAAACAACAATTAAAACAAATTTCAAAAAAAAACTTTCAAACATCGATTATTATTGATCTCTTTTTTTTTGCTTTAATGTTTATTTTTTAAAATTTTACCTACCCTTTTTCGTTTTTTAACCACCTATTGATTTTTTTTATCCTAGTTCTGCTGAGGACAACTAGCATGCCAGATATAATAATTCTATTTTTATAAATAAAAGATTCTAGTGAAATATATGTCTAACGTAGATCTATTTTATTAGAATATCAATAATCAGTTCATGTATTTGACTTTTTACATATTGTTGATTTTTTCATATAAGTGATAAGATTGAAAAAACCTGAAGACTTTATTAAATTTGATTACCGAAATTTAAAGTAATTTAGTACTGTGTAATTCAAATCTGCCACCAGATTTATATCATGAAATGAAGAAATATTAAATCCGTGAAAACAATAAAATTAAAATTGTAATACTATTGATTATAATTTTCCATGTATTTTATTTATATGAGATTCATATGTATTGGTTGTCAATTTTAGTCAAACTTCAATCTATCATATCGATATGGTCTCGATATAAAATATTAAAATTGTTTTTTTTGGATTGTTACCTTTATCTATCATTTGCCAATCTACATACTTGTTATTTTTCCTAATTTAACGCCAACTAATAATATGTAACAAATATCGATGCATGAACCGAACAACGTTTTTTGATGTAACTAAATAAATAGCATTTGATCTGTATATTATATCAATAAGTTGATAAATCCTATATTATTACCAATGCTTTTTGGGTGGTTTCTTGAATCTTAAGACTTCTTCACCCAGTTATCTTGAAACACTGATCTGTGACAGTCACATGAATAATTGTTAGGGAAAAGGGGTTGGTCTATTGAAAATTTAGCAGTACATAAGGTACGTCTGTAATGTTTTTCATTTTACTATTGGTATGTAAAATCATATTGGAATGTTTCAACAGTTAAAAGTTTTAAACATTCATGCTATTAAATAATTGTTTTTCGTCTTGTACATGTATTACAATCCACGTCTCGCCTTTCAGTATCTTCAGCCTTCATGATGGTCCTAATTAACTGTCATACCATGAACTGAAACGGTTGAATTCCAACACTGCAAGTTAAATATTTGTTTTAACTTCAGTTACTTAACCCTCCAGAGGCGAGAGCTTTTTTCCGATAAAAAAAATATTTTCTAAGCCATGTTGAAGTCACGGATAACTTTTATTCCTATCCAAAATTTAAAACAAAAAAAACTCAAAGTCGTTGTATAGAAACCCCGCATGACTATATGGTCATGTTCATCCTTTTATTACCGTGTAATATTGAGTATGGACAGTAGTAAGGACAAAAGTGACCGTATGGGCTCGCAAACATTCGTGGTTGAAATATAGCTAAACATGATTTTTTTTAATATTTACAATTTGACCTCTTTAAATCAACATAATTTCAATACAAATATATTAGCAAAATAACTGTAAATAATTTGATGTTTTATAAAAAAATAACCAACAGTTTCAAAAAGTAAATTTAAAAAAACGGAAATTCAAAAAATCACATGTGCTTTTGGAGGCCGTTTCTGTCCCCACGGCTGATGACTAACTGTAGTCTGTACCCTTCTTAACCAAATATGAGCAAAAGCAACGATATTCAGGTAGAAAAAGGATGAATAGTGGGATCAATAGACAACGGTGTTTACTGTGACCATATGGTGACGCTCGTCCTTGGAGGGTTAACTTAGAAGTGTTAGGGATGCATATCAACGTTACAAAAAAGGTTGTGTATAGATATTTGAAACTGTTTTATTTTTATTAAACCTTCAAGTCTGGATGCCGTACATAGCAAACGAATTAAAACTACGCCCTTTATTATCATCGATTTTAAACATTCACATATAATCAGTGATGGGATGATAATATACTTATTTCCAGCTGACGCTAATGAGTCAGTCGTCAGAGCCTTTTGGCAATATTATTAAGTGTGATTATTGGCAGTCTGGAAATCATAATTTTAAATATTTAAAAATCTCTTGTCTGACAAAATTGTTGGACCAAAATGTCAATAGAGATGATTTATAAAAAAAAAATACATATATCATTTAAATTTTTTGTGTTCTAGTGGGGCTTATTCTGTTGTTCATTAAAACTAAAAAGTGTTGGTGAATTTTTTTTGTCATTATTTTAATATCGTGTATTTATATCAATTTTACCGCTTTATCTAAAAAATATATGATCTGTCCTTGATATTGAAAATTTATTTCAGTACCGAGCTTCAGTTTTGGCATCTTCAGGCATTTAAGTACACTGATGAACTTCAAGTTCAAATTTAATATTGAAATTCCACCTAGCACCTTCAGTCGAAATCTTAAATTATTACGAATACCTTACAGAAACTGAAACTTTTTTCCACTGGGTTCAACATAAATCTAACCAGCATCATCTGCATTTCATTCTTTTTTCTTTAAGCATTTCTTTGTAGGAATGCAGAATTTAGGACATTTCTCGTCATTACACAGATTCTTTCAATGTTGAGGTTGTTTTCATGAAGAATCTCTAATGCACAAGATATTTCATCAAGACACAACTTTAAGGTTACAAATTTTTCTTTAATAACCTCTTCATTGTTGTCTTGTTTATTCATGTTGTCTGCAACCCCCCCTTTTTCTGTCAACTCTTGAAGTTCTTTGTTTGATAGTGGTTCTCTGGCAATCCAATAACTCTCTTAACATTCGAGTATCCATATCTTTAAATTCCACGTATTGTGGCTTTTTCACACATCATATTTTTTAAATATTTTCATCACCCAGTTTTCATTATTCAACAGAAGTATTTATTTCTGGTTGTAAAAGCTTGTTACATTTTTGATAATGTTGATTAATTGCAATGCAATTACAATCATTTTAATACTGTAATGTTCAACGTTCTTAAGGTTAGATATGGGTTTGTTCAAAAGAAAAATAAATAAATACATTTCGTGTGGCTTGGTTTAATGTAGTTTTTAATCTTTTGAGCCTGGAGCATTACAGGTGGAAATTTAACGGGTTTTTTTTAATACAAACCTAACATAATTAAAACGCTTTGTCCTTGTGATGTCATGTTTTAATGCTTGTCTTGGCGGTTTTGCCTGTTAATATGTTTTTTCTTTATTCATAATAATGTGATTGATCAAATTTTAATATACAAAGAAAATTTTCTCTAATCATAGAATCCTTTTATTGATGAAATAAAATTAAAAATTACTGGCATCTTCAAAAGACAAAGCATTAGTATCGGTGCGATAAATAATAATATTGGTTAATGTATCTAGTAATTCGTCATCAGCTGAATATAAAAAAAGTGGTGTTTTTTTTTACATATTTCTTACGATACATAAATAAAGGATTAAGAAATGCTTTGTATTTTGATTGTCCAACAATAATCAGCACCCGACTGTCATTGTGTTTTTTTTTTTCATTTTATTGCCTGTTTATGGCGTGGTGTTGTCATCTAACTTCATAATACCGAACCCAACCAATATGGACGGGCTTGCGTGTGTCGGTGTGTGCGTATCCTGTTCAACAAACAAACGTTACCTCAAACCAAACACATTGTGGATTCACACCGGCCGTGCTATCATTTCATGGATCTATTTTTTAAACCGAACCTTGATTCTTGTCTACGGTTAAAATTTACCCCCATAGACAAGAAGCAGTATAGAAATACGTTCGAAAAATCGATCCGTTGATAAGATTGCAAGAGTGCTCGGAGCATCCAGGCACAAACTACAAGAGCACAGGGGTTATAGCGAGCAGGTACTGATCATCTTTTATGCATTATTTCTTCTTTGTTTTCTTTGAGATGATACAAAATGTGATTGTTTGTTCTTGTTGAAATAGATTTGGGAAATGTTACACAATATCATCCACAAGCTGATCATTTGTAATGTGGCCAAATAAATGTTGTGTAATCTACTTAGTTGTTACTTTTTGTAGTTTCATATGCTTAAAATACTTTTTGTTTCAATATTAATATTATTCCCACAATGTTCAGCAATCATGTTTTTATAATCTTAAATGTCTAGGATGATTTATTTAAACTAAATTTGCATGCGTTTTTTACAAAATCATTAAAACATCAATTTTGAGGATGGTAATTGATTGCATTTTTTTTTAGATTTTATTTGAATAGTTTTCTGTTTTACACATTAAATAAATTATAAATTATTATTTACTTGTTAAACCACTTTTTGGCAAACCTACCAAATTAAAGTTTTAAAAGATATATCAAAATAATTAATTTCTATTTCTAAGTGTCTACTATCCAAAAAGTTTATTTTACCAATTGTCTAATCGAAAGTGCAATTATATATTTCCCAAATTTTAATACCGACACTCATTCTTCACTAAAAATGGTTATAGCCGATTACTGGATTTGTTTATTATTCAATGTGAGCTATGGTAAAATATTTATTAGTTTATATTTTAATTTGAAATTTTCTGAAATAAACAGTGAAATTTTTCAATAAAATTCTATTTTCATTCTATGTCAAACAAAAATACTTAAATTTAGAATTATTTTCATTATGTACACTTCCACAAAAACCTTGGTCGAACAGGACCCGGGCTTCGCCCCTCGGCATCTTCCGGTACTACTTAGTGCGTGAATGCACTCGAGTCAGCTCGCGCACTGAGTAGTACCGGAAGATGCCGAGAGGCGAAGCCCGGGTCGTGTTCGACCAAGATTTTTGTGGAAGCGTACATAATGAAAATAATTCTAAATTAACGTTGAATTTCCATCAAGCACCTTCAGTCGAAATTTTAAATTATAAAAAAAAAATCTTATCTCGGAATTATAAAAAAAATATACCACCTACTGCAGCGTCAACAAATTTTTTGAACTTTGTATATTTAAAAAAAATAACTTTCTATTTACTGGGGCGTATAAAGAATAGAGCTATCTACATAACCCTATTAAAAAGCATTAATAAAGGAAAAAATACAATTATTGAACCCAAAAGACCCTTACAGGCCTTTTAATGTATAATGTAATAAATATAGCACATTATACTTTAGTTTTAATATTTTATAAATTTTGCTTTTGCCCAACACTCGGATACTAAAATGTTTTTCATATTTCGCATAAATTACCAGTGATCTTCATATTAATGTGTAACGCCTAAATAATACATGGCACCCTATAAGACAAATTTACCCAATTGGCAATATTCTGATAAGCCTATCAGATCATCTTTAGTCTGAAAAGCATGCAATGTCAACACTTTGGACTATTTTGTTTGAATACACATCATTGAATACATTTTTCAAAAAAATTTCAAGCTGTTCATATTTCACGACTCGGACTCCGGCCAAAATACTGCGACTCCACAGCCCTGAATAACACAACTAAATATTTTTCTCTGATATGACTTTTGTTGAATGGCTTTCCACTGAACTTTCAAATCAAGTGAATGGTAACTTCAGGAATCCGGAGGAGATACTTAATCATGTTCAAATACCTTTTAGAGGTCTTATATTAAACTTTCAAACTTTCGCTATGCAACTATCGGTAGCTATTTTATAAAAACAGACTTCTGCATACATAATACATACACAACAGTCTATGAATAAAATGTATTTTCAATTTTCAGTTGGAATTGTGTGTTCGTATTCTGAACGAGATTTTAACATTGTTGTTTCGAAATGACATTGGCTCGACAGATGAGGAATTCAATCATTTGACTCTTTGCTTATTAAGGACCATCATTCAAGCGACCATACAAATGGATAGAGAGAACCCGTTAGTGGTAAGTTATGAAAACTGACAAAGAAATTATTTCCTCAACGTATAACCTACGTTTTAAATGTCCAATGCAAGGTCTTGTACTATTTTAAAAGTCGGTCAATGTGTTGGTGTAATAGTTCTTGCAACTTGTATGGCCATTTGTGTTATTAAAATGGCACACAATAAAGTTATATACTATTTCATGAAACATTTACATTTTTTTCAGTGCCCACTTGTGTCCGTATTGCTAGAAATGTTCAGGCAGATGTCACTGGATCGGTACAATGAATACATCTCGAGGTTCTCATCCAAAAGTGATCTTTTGGATTTCATCATGGAGATTCTTGTGGTACTGAGAGACTGCGTGGAAAAGCCCGTCTTTCAGAAACATTGGGCAGATATGATCAACCTGCAGAATAGTATAGTACTTAATACACTGAGGTAAATATTTTACAAATGATTTGATTTTAGGGCCAGAAGTGATCTTTTTCTTGATGTTTATATTAACAAATCCGTTTTCAGAGAATCTTATTAGTAATGTGAAAATTTTTTTTACTCTACTTATGTATTTAGTGTACATCAATTGATATATTTTCTGAATTAATTTATTTTTAGAAAAAAAACGAACAACTTAAAATACCATGTAATTACACATTTACTTATAGACAATGTCTAACTGACTGACCTAGAGTGCAATAATTGTTTTAATAGAAAAAGCTTATACACAGAATTTACTATTTAGGGGACGGGTCGGCAAAGTGTCCTCGGACATCAACTCTTGAACATATTACGTTTTTTAGCCCACAAATACATGTATATACGGCTCTCTGATACTTTTGCTAGCTTGTTTCCTTAACAACTTGGTTCTTCTCACTTGAAAGTCTGCCAACCCCTGACCTAGAGAAAACTTTGAGTCTTCGAAAATATCATTACTTTCTGAAAAGTTAAAATTTATTTTTAAAATAGTATAAAATATTTTTAATTTGTTTTCGAGTATTTTTAATTGCTTAATTCCACACAGCGCATATTGTTTTAACCTGGTATTTTATATTGTAATTTTTCTTCCGACTTATGGTGTTTTGCCAATTTTAGGTAAATTGGCAAAAAACCATCACTTAATAAAGGGTTAAAATAATAGTGGGCACTTATGATACTGAACAAAATTAATGCGCTTAGTCTCCATATGATACTCAAAAAAAACATTGCCAATCTATTTCATTATTTATCATTTGGTACATCAAGGTTTGTGATGGCAGATTGGTGTTTTGTAAGGGAATTGATATAGTATGCGTATTATAATGTAAGGTAAAAGGCTCAAGTGGGCTTATTATCCAGTTTTTTTTTTAAATCGTTTCGCTTTCAGACTTCTCTCGTACACCCTGGTAGAATCATTTCTTCAACCGATAGAGGAACAAGTATGGTCCAACTGGTTCCACTTGTCGGTAGTATTTTTGACTCAACCTTCGCTGCAACTAGAGACATTGTCTCCCAGTAGAAGACGTAGGATGACAGCTCGGCACGGGGACATGAGGAGAGAATCTGCATTCACTGTCAGAGACATGTGGTTCAAACTAGGTAACATATTGCAGCTGGGTTCATAACTTTAACTCAAATAATATCTGTATACAATAGAAAAAACATTTAATTCATTTCATCACATTTCAAAAATTGGTAAAACAGATACCTAGTAAAAATATCTTTGTTTTTATTTACTTTAACGAAAACTTAAACTGCGGTTGTAAAAAGATCGACACTTACGGTACGCGTACACCAAAACCGAATCATCGGTCGACTTCGTGTCGGACCTATTCTGACGTAAAGTGTCGGCCGTTCATGTGTGTTCACTGCAACCGTTGTCGGCCGACCGGTTTTGACAGAGTACAACTTGAAGTTAGTAGCAGTCAGTAGTACTGTGCAGCCTAGAATTTTTCGATATCCATTATCAAATAAAAATCAACAAGAGTTTCACAGAAAACTACACTATATGTACGATAAAACGTCTGTGTTAATTTTTATTAAAGCTAGTCATGGATTATTACGCCTAAAAACTTCACAAACTAAGCTAAAAACAACGCCACAATTTAAAATTATTTTTTGAGGGCTTGATAATCGCGTTAAAATCACACATTAATATGAAGAACACTGATAAATTATGCGAAATACGAAATAAATACAGTAAATATTCTGTCATAATACACCGAAAGTAGGCGGCAGACTCGCGACAATACCAACCTGAAGTTAGTAGCAGTTGATGTTCTGTCAAATGTAGCCGGCAGACGGCCGACCGATCCCAACATTTTTGGATTCGTTGGTTGATCGGTCAGAGACAGCCGTCATCGTACGATGGCGTCTGTAGTAGTGTACGCGCTCTCATTTCTTTACATACGTTTGTTTCGATCGGACGACACGGCCGAGCATAGTTCGGACGATGACGGATTAGGTGTACGCGTACCATTACATGTTAGGCTGGAAATACCAATTGGCAACTTTTCAGTTGAGTTATTTTAAAGCCAAAATTATTTGCAAATTGAAACTTACGACAGTGAATGTCTATTTATTAATCTTATTTTTATTTCTCTTGATTTTACTAAAATATTTAAAAATAGTCATTCAAAATAACCAATAATGCAATTCTGACCTTTTACATAGGAGGTTTTGAAATAGTTTATACATCTAGACTTTTTTTATCTGCATTTTTTTGAAAACTCCCAACGGCTGTCATGCTTAATAACAAATTAAAACTTACAAACGTATTTTACTGACATCCAAGATATATGAAAATTAAATGTTCATCTTCTATGCTTTGTGCCTAAAAAGATAATTTACTTTTTCAACAGAAGATAATAAGAGCTGCTTTCTACCAGCCTTAGTGGGCCCGTTTCTTGAGATGAGCCTCTTGCCAGAAGTCGAACTCCGTAAGGCTACCATACCCCTTTTCTTTGATATGATGCTGTGTGAATTTAACAATTCAATAGAGCCGTATCATGAGCACTGTACGGGTAACTTTAACGGTTTTGAAAATGAGATGATTGTCAAATTGGATGTATTGGTTGAAGGTATGTAGAAGCTTACAGCCAAATTGGGCTGTAGTACGATATTCAAAAATATTTATTCTAATACAGCGGTGTGCACTATTTTTAAGCAAAGTGCAACTGTTCTAATGTTAAATTTGTAAAGTACCACTCAATAGAAAATTTTATTTTCCAAAAAATTCTTATTTGCTTGCCATATCGTATAAGCATGTTGAAAACTATTAGAAAAATTAAATCACAATAGCAATTAAATATAATAAAAAAATTAATATATTCAAATACAAATATTTATTACAGTTATATGAAACTGTAATAAATATTTGTATATGAATATATTAATTTTTAGGTTAGGATGTGAATGGCCTGTCGCAGCAAGCTCTTAACTTGTATTTAATTTAGAGCGGCTCGCTTTATAAAAATAATGTAAATAATATAATATGTACTTGGCGAAAGAAAATATTTTTGTTTCTATCAAAAAGAATAATTTATGAATTCGTGATTCAAATTATACTCACAACAATAATAAAAAAAAATTGAAGTACCCCGTGCGCATCACTGTTCTAATAGGTGTGACACTATTTTAAACTTAATGATAAAATTTCAGGTGGCAGTGGCGACGCTCAATGGAGCGAGCTTTTTGTAAATATGGTTGGAGAACAATGTTCCAATGATCCCGAGTTGGCAGAAAAGGGTGGGAAGTTTGTATCTACTGTGGGCAGATTGTTGGATATTTTACTGCAATACAGGGATCTGCACGATCATTCTAGTCTTCATTACAGAATGCAGGCTACCACTACACTTTTGGTGAGGATCCATAAATGTACACTCTTGATTCATGCAAGAAACTACAAACTTTTTAAATCCACAACAAATATCAAAATTTAGATGACAAAAAATAAGTTATTTTTTACGTCTTACAAGCGTTTTTTTCTATTAACTTTTCAAGCTCGGATGAAATGCTCTGTTTTGATAGATTTATAATAGCCAAATCAAACAGATTTTATTCAAATGGCTTGATTAAACTTGCTTCGACAGCAAAGTGGTGGGTGGTCCACAGACTGCTGGTATACATTATATGGTGTAGTGCGGCCAGGTCGCCCTGCCACTTTTTTGACTAGTAACTTTTCAAGTATTATGCATATGTATGTACATTACATATATTCAAAATTTTTGTTTTTAAAAAAATGTTTCAATTGCTTAAACTTGTGGTTTTTTAACTTCGGGCGGATATAAAAAAATAAATAGGTAAGAAATCAATGACCGACCCGGTACCTATTTATTTATTACTACACCACTGATTATATACCTCCCTATACTCACATCAAGAATGTTACCAGAAATGTTTTTCAAAACAAAAAATCATTTTTTATGTCTATTTATTTGTTCATCTGTGGCTCATTTTGCTCTTCATTGGATATTAACCTTTTCCTTACTATGCTAAAAAATCCCTTACGCTCCGATGATATGTATTTACTACAACATATAAAAAAGTGATTTAAAAATCGGAAAAATTCGAGTATTAACACTTAGGAGTCCGGGCGAACATATGTGTGCATCTCACTTTCAGTGCGCAGGAGTCCGCGCGAACATATCTGTTCGTTTTGCCGAGTGTAAGTTTACACAAAAAAAGGTACTTTGTGTGATGATTTTTTTTTTTTCACATTTAACATCAAGGTTGCCAGTGATATTGAAATTGATAATGTCAAACAAATATATTAAAAATATTTTTTTTTTTAATCGTAAATATAGAAGTAATTCCACAGTATCACCTAGTAAATAATATTTTTTGTACAACGTTTAACGTTTGGTGTAATATTATTTTCATGGAAAAATGCATCTTTTTTGTTAGATCTTTTGCTTCGTTTGTATATAAATATGGGTTAAATTTTCGGATAAGTTTATTTATTGCTTCTTTGGCCGCTTCACAATTCTTCACAAAAAAATAAGTGTTTGTTCTATGGGATTTTTACGAAAGTGAAATTAGTCATGACAATAATTATATAACACAGATCCATTGTCTCAGATTCATTTTACATCTGTATCCTTTTTTTCTTTTGTAGACATTTTGCAACTAATTCTTGTTGGAAAGTCAACCCTAAATTCAAAGAAATGAAATCATTATTTTACTTCGAACAAAGCACCGCTTTTACTCAATATATGTTTGGCTTGCCAATAGCAATAAATGATGTAATTCTTAATGCCCTTTTCGAGACGCTGTTGACAAGGAGCTATTTTTTCTGTAAAGTTTATGGCTCTGCTGTGAAAAAAATGTGACCCTAAAGCTTCATAATTATTACACATATGAATGGCCACCATTCATTAATAGCATATACCTGCACCATTCTAACAAAAACAAACGATTCTCAAAGATTTAAAATATTTACATAATTGAAATATAACAAGAATTATTTAAAAATATCTGAGAGTTGCGAATAAAACCTTATGATATAGAACAGATGTTTTTTTTCGGTTTTACAATATCTCAAAAAAACTAAAATAGTTGTCGTTGCTGAGAAGAAGGAGATGGGGGGGGGGGTTAGTAACCAGTAACTTTATTTTAAATTAGTGTATATTATTGCAACTCTTTATAGCCATTTCTTACTAAATAACTTTATTTTTAAGTTGTTAAACTCTTTATATGAAACCCTCGGTTGAGAAACACTGATTTTATCATATTTTTATATGTATAAAACCATACGAACGCTTTTCTGAAAGAAAAAAAAATATACATCAATCGGTTAAATAGTTATCGCAATTTAAACGTGAGCGCAAAAAAAGTTCCATTTCCCCAAAATTCGGCCGGCTCCCGCGCATTTTTTAGTATGCAAATCTGCGGACCTATATGTGTTAATGAATATTGATTTTATTAATGATATTTCAAGTATAAATTTATCATTTTTTGTAATATTATTGCTGAAAAGTGCCTAAAAACATGAGAAAAAGCATCGCAAATAGCCGGCAGAACCACTGCATCGAACGACTTATATGCTACGAAGTATCATCGGTCGGCCGTGATTACAAAAATTACACGCGTGCCAAATGTTGACCAGTGGTTTCAAATATTTTTCGTTGAATAAAAAGACAATGCGTGTGAATACCACAAATATATATTTTCATAACAAAAATGCATGTAAAATATAAAAAATAATGCAACTGACATTACACATACAAAATAGCCTAAATATAAGTCTAGTGTGCGGTCACTTTCTCACAATCTGAACACGTAATCATTTTCTTTTGTGTCGTACATACAGGTTTTTTGCAAATATTGCACTCCACCGTGCTTTTTTTTAGTTGGATAAGGGAAAAATCTACAAGATTTTACCGGCGCTCGAGATTCTAAAGATGTTACGCTCTCGTGCGAATTATTTATAATATCAACTATTACAGCTGTTTCGGGCAATATTGTCTGATAATGTGACATTACCATGTCAATTGCGTCTTTTTGTAGTTTGTGAAATTTAAACGCGCTATTTTTCCTTGTAATATTATTCTAAGCTGAGCTAAATTCTAAGCTGAGCTCTCTTATACAAAAAAAATCGGCGAATTCTATTATTTTTTTTCCACTCAGGATGCTTCAAAATCTATAATATGTAAAAATTTAGTGCTGCTATATCTGAAATCTCCATAAATATGCGAAAATGCCATCTTCTTGTCGACCTTAAATATTTCCAAACTCGTATTTTCATAATCTTATCCCACTGTTACTTTAGAGCATAGTTTCTCAACCTTTTTAAGCCCGTGGCCCCTTTTTGAGTCTCATATTTTTCCGTGGCCCCCCTAACCATAGTGGTAAAATTTTCGGGGCTCGAAAAATGAAAAAAAAAGGAGGTAAATTTATTTTAAAAAAATACAATAAAATAAAATTGTCTGTTAAAAAAAATATGTTTACAAAATAGTTTATAATATTACATTTTTTGTAAATCCCTAGGGTACCCAACGTTGTACCCATCACAGCCCGCTATGGTTCACACTATTCTTACGGGCGCGTATTATGCATAAATTTCTGAAAACTAGTTTGCATGCACTGCAGGGTACAGAATGCCAAATGAAATAAAATAACGTTATCAAAAGAGTTTTTATGAAATGAATTCTTTTCGTTTTTCATAAGACGCCGTGAACTCTTTGAATGCTATGTAATTTTCCCTAGATGCAACTCGGCATGACCAACAGGACCACCATATGCGACTGTGGTCGTATAATCTTATGCAGTTCTTCCCGTTCGTTGTTCATGCTTGGACATTCTCAAAAATGCGATCAGCATTCTGAAGCTATTTACTAATCACCCGACCTAGAAGAGCTCGGCAGTGAAGTGATCATGGCTAGTTATAAATTGGTCTATCCGAAAATTTGGAGTCGAAACGTTCGTCTCCATTCGCATTTTTAAATTTTGAAAGAATTTATAAGAATGCCTGTCCTTAAAATAATTTCCCATCAATTTTACCAAATTCGCATAGCAGCGTCTGTAGCAATACTGTGCACCACAGTTCTGTGGGCCTTAAGAATGAAGGGTCTGGTCGAGAAGAAGACAGTCAAAGAATTATCCTCACCTGGGATTTGACACCCATTATGTAGCATTGCTGTTGCGCCTTGAACTTTAATGTAAAGACTATCAATGCACTGTATTATTCGGTAAGAAGAATTTTCTGTAAGAAAATAAGGTTACGAACCTTGTATCACGTACTTTACCAGCCACTCCCATGGATTGGGTGTTAGGTTTCAATTACTTAATACCTACCACGTAAGAAGTTTTGGAATGATATGCAGTGGTGTAGGAAGAGGTCCTCCCGCCCGGGGTGGTACTTGAATTTGCAGCCCCATGGAGGACCCTAAGGACACTAGCCACTAAGTGAAGGGACAAAGCTTTGATCGTTTTGGTTTTTAGTATTGCGTTTTGGTATTTGCATCGAGCTGATTAAAAAAAATAATCTCAACAAAAATCTCACGTTGCTGGGCAACGGGCTTACAGCTATTGTATATATTAATAGCCGATAATGTCTGTCCGACCAAATTTCACACCTTCCAGTCTCCACTTTTTTGAATAAAATAAAATAAAATGAAATAAAATCTATATATTAAAAGCCGATAAGGTCCGTTTGAGTGGGTGAGTGTAAGGTGTCCTGACCTACCAGTCTCCACTTTTTTAAATAAAATAAAATAAAATAATATAATATAAAATAAAATAAAATAAAATAAAATAAAATAAAATAAAATAAATTAAAATAAAATAAAATAAAATAAAATAAAATAAAATAAAATCAAACACAATGCAACAAAAATCTCACGTTGCTGGGCAACGGGCTTACAGCTATTGTATATATTAATAGCCGATAATGTCTGTCCGACCAAATTTCACACCTTCCAGTCTCCACTTTTTTGAATAAAATAAAATAAAATAAAATAAATTAAAATAAAATAAAATTAAATAAAATTAAATAAAATAAAATTAAATTAAATTAAATTAAATTAAATTAAACTAAATAAAATCAAACACAATGCAACAAAAATCTCCCGTTGCTGGGCAACGGGCTTACAGCTAGTTTACTGTTTATTACAATATTACGGGTTTTACACAAAGGTCCCATTTTTTACAACTTAATGTTGACGATGAATCGCGCAGGGAATTCAAAAAAAATAGTTAAACTTCAATACTTCCATTAATTGAAGCGTTATATTTTTTATTTATAAAAAATCTTTATTCCTTGTTCAATCGTTACACTTTTAGTGTCTTAAGATTTTTGGTAAAGAGCATTTTAGCAAGAGAATTATCTTAACCAACTTTTTCGTCATCAAAAATCTGACACATCGTTTTAGGTTAGTCAATTTGCAAGGCAAAATGTTCAATTAGTTGTTTTTTTATCATCTGCTATCTCATACATACGTCTTGATACTGAACGGAATTGCTCAAAGGAATCACCTGAATAATTGCATTTTCACTCTGATTCATAACTCTTGAAATTGCAAAATCAAAGATTTGAAAATATAATGCGTTTTTCTAGCTTTTGCAATTAATTTAGAAATTTCGTAAGAAACTATTAATTAAACCAGTGTCTAATTTTTCACTGAATACTATAAATCCTATTTTTTTGTTGCGGAAACTTCTTAAAGCTATTTGAATTATTAAAATGGCTTTTCTTTCATGTCTATGTGTTTTGTATAAAATGGATAGTAGCATTAGTGAAGCAAAGCATATTTAACGCACATGAGTTTCATAATATCATGGGGTGACGAAAGAAATCCGTGGACAAGATAGTCAATACAATATTGTCGACACTTACTTTTGGATGCAGTTATTATGGTATCCTTAAATTTCATTGAAAAAATATTAAAGAGTATGTATAATAAATACATTATTTCTGCTACAATGTATTATTATCCTACTTTATTAAATTTGATTTTAATATAAATTTTAGTTAATTATATTTTTGAGTGGCCGTGGCCCCCCTAAAGTCTGCTGTGGCTCCCCAAAACTGATATTTTCTTTTGTGGCCCCCTTGGAGCATGCTGTGGCCCCCAAGGGAGCCACATGGCCCCCGGTTGAGAAACGCTGCTTTAGAGTAACGATATAAAAAATAATCACCAATCGCTTGAGAGCCACTGTATACGGGTCATTCCAGACAGTCTCTAACTGGTGACGTAAACAATACGAGAGAGAAAATAGTCCCTTTCGCACCAGGCGAGGTCAAACAGGTACGCATACACGCGCACACAGACGAAGTGTGCTGGATAACGCTTATGTATTGGTGTGTTTATCCCCGATTTGTCGAGAAAATATTTTTTTCCTTCTCTCCAGATGAATAATTATACAAAATATTTTTTTTAAGTAATTCGTAACTATATTACGGAGGAATACATAAATTCTGAACCCCGTATCTATTATATTTCATATCGAAAATCACGTTATTTGAGTCGAATTGTAGTAAATACATATCACCGGTAAGCAAAGGTTAACCACTTGTTATTCAAAATATATTTCTGGCATATGTTCCTGATGGGTTAAACCAAGGGTCGGCAACCTTTTGTTGTAAAAGTGCCAAATATTTTACGTGGGGATTAGTGCGGACCGCACCACAACGCCTCGCAGGCCGCATGCGGTTGCCGACTCCTGGGTTAAACGATACAATACGAGAATATTTTATATGTAGGTATAAATATATAGGGTATACGATATCTCACAAAAACTGCAATGATCATGACCTACGCATGTAAATCTACCCAATGTGGGTACTCGCAGGCACGATTCATTTTAAAACTCTCCAGACAATACAAAACAAAACACTGCGCACGATCATGGACATTCCCTTGGTATGACACTACACGTATACCTCAACATCAATCCCATCCTTGATTACATCGTGAAGCTGTCAAAGTGATTTTACAGTGACACGATTGATCATCCTAACCCAATGATAAAAGCATTACTTGACGATTACATAGATTATCCCCATACGTACTACGTGTCCCTTTGCTCAAACCTCCCTAAGCCCCCCCTACTTCCACCACTCGACTGACCAGCTCAGTCTCACAAAAAGTATGTTATTGTATTCCCACTGCGAAGATTAAGACAACGGCACTATTGACAAATGGGGAAAAAAGACACTTGATGTAAAGTAATGGATGAAAACTTTTTTATGTGATGTGTATGTATTAATTTTGTTTATTTTAACAGGGTTTCTATTCAGACATAAAACGGCACGAAATGTACATCAGATATGTCAACAAACTTTGTGACCTTCATCTGGAATGTGAAGACTGGACAGAAGCGGGCAATACTTTGCAGCTCCATGCGGCCATATTGAAATGGTCCAATGCCCCTTTGAGTCCATTGCTCACAAGCATTAAATACCTCTCCTGTCAAACCCACAGAGATTTGAAAGACGCCATATCTTTTGATATCATTAGTTTCCTTGAAAAGGGACAGGTGAGACTTTTTTATTTTACCAAAATTGTAATGTTAATTTCCGTAAATTATTCTTTATGGATTTTCAAAATTTTAAATGATCAATGAAAAATTTTCATAATGTACCGATCACTATTCCGCCATCACAAGTAAAAAGAAAACTCGGCATGTTCTGAGTAATGAAACATAAACACTTTTTTTAACCATTCCTGCTTCCAATGTGGAGCATGTGGTCTCTGAATAGAACTTATTACTCATACTCCCACTGCTTTTTACTCATTTGTTCAACCTCTTTTTTTTAAGAGAAAAGGGAAACAAGGATAGGGCTATAATAGAAGTCATGGTTAGCTTATCATTCTCGCTGCACCCCATTTGTACGGTTTGTATGGGTGGTGAACATCACAGACATCCATGCCTTCAATCAAAAATTTATATTAATTGAAAAAAAACCTGCACTGAGCACCGTGACCAAAGCCAACAACGTTGACCACTTGACCATTTAATAAACTGTTAATATTTTTATAAGCCGACAGCCAGCACTTTTTCTAAATTTATCATTAAAAAAATATAATTACTTGATTTGTACACACTACATATGTTCACATTAATAACGATGCTGGGATTAATTTAAAAAATCTTCAATACATTATGTTCTCTGATGGTCTTGAAAGTACATATTGTCGTCTGGGGGCTGTTCTAAGATAGCCCACAACCGAACTTAATTTAATGAAGGAAATATACTCTTTCTAACAAAAACAAAACACCAATTTTTTACATATCGAGTTCTCGGGCAATGATATATGTATAAACATCCGAAAATCAATCAAAATTCTTAGTGCAAATTTGAATACTTAATTAAATTATCCTGTAGGATACTAGCATATATGTATGTAAAAGTCTTAACAGTTTTCAAAAAAGTCTTCTATTAAAATGAATAGGATCTTTAGTGTGATGTCTGAAACATTGGTATTTTGGGTACTCCCGATATAAAATAATACGGCCAATTTCAGATGTGGGAATCTGCTCTTGGAATTTGCAAGGAATTGGCGGCACAATATGAAGAAGTTTATGACTTCGGTCACTTGTCTGAACTCCATGAAAGGATGGGTCGACTGTACAAAGCAATCGTAAAACAGGACCGGCCGCAGCCTGAATATTTCAGAGTGGGTTATTATGGAAAGGGATTTCCTGAATTTTTGCAAAACAAAGTAAGAGTTATTATTTTCAGCTCTATTTACAGCTTCATTTCAGGTCCTATTACCAACTTGTTTCGAGATATTGGAAAAAGCTATATTCAAATGGTTACTATAAAAAAATATTATTATTCATCCGTTACCTGAGATCTATACATTTTATCAACAGATTTTACAGATAAGTTTGGGTTCGGTAGTAGGACATTAAGAAAATTTGTGTGATGACACAGACAATGCCAACATTTTGTTTAATTCTTAAGAAGTTTATCAGCTAATTAAGTATTTCGACTGAGGGTGCTTGATGGAATTTCAATATCAAATTTGAATTGTTTGAATTTTGTACTTTTCCATGAGTTTTGTCGCTAACGACCCGGGTTTCGCCTTTCGGCATCTTCAGGCATTCCAAGTGCACGGATGTACTTGAACTGACGCGTAGTAAACAGTTTGTATCGTTTATAAACAAAGTAAAGTTTATCACCATTAGCAATCTTTGGTGTGATTTTTTATTTATCTGATCAACTGGTCGAGTCTGCATATTTAAATATTTTTATTTAAATTTTTCGTAGTTGCCATCTAATAAGCTCAATAAATAAAAAAATACATGTATAACTAATTATATAAATTTTTTACTCGAGGTATTTGTATACAGAGGAAAAGAATACGAGCGTTTGCAAGATTTTTGCGCTCGCACTCTAAACGGCTTACCGAATGCAGAACTCATGACCACACTCGCTCCACCCAGTGAAGATATAAAAAACTCAAATCAACAATGTATCCTTTTTTATTCATAATGATTTATCTCCGAGCATTGAGGCTGCGTTGAATGCCGCAAAGCGCTAATCTGCCACTGCGAATATCGAAAAGGTGCCCCAGAGCACCAGCTCTATGGCTAAAAGGCTTAAATTTTGGATTTAACCTTTTGACCGCGGCTCGGATCCAAATCGGTTCAGATTGGGCTGCTATAGCAGTCATCCGCGGTCAAAGGGTTAAATCAGTAATTCTCACCGCATAGATGGTATCAGCTCTGAATTATGTGGCCATATTTTCCGTTGCTGTCATGTCAAAAGAAAACTAATTGCGCATTGCTCTAGTCCAAGCACATCACTGCTTATACGTTTTTAGCACCCAGCATGCTTCATTGTGCATGTATAATTTCAGCCAAAATATTTCAACTATAGTTTTATAAATTCTCAAACTGTCTTCAGAGCCTTTTTTTTCAACTTCCTTGGTTTACAGTTAATTCTTTTGCAATCGCTGATTCATATTGTTGATTAATGAAATGATGTAGTTATTCAGGTTACCCTAATAATCTTCTACCAAAGAAATTGGACTACTGGCAATTAGTTGCGGCATTTTTTTTCACTCTGACAAACAAACCCGTGGTATTGTGTCTCGCAAACAGCCGACAGCAGAGACGGTCGTTTTTTAGTTTAGTTGATTTTAAAAATACATCAAATCAATACAAATCAAATATTAAATCTTTTTAGTGTTTAAACTGATAGACAATAGTTTTAAGATGTATTCTGCAATAAATGTACGTAAATAACTTGCAATATAATAACTTTTTTTATCTCAAATTTTTGTTAATTTCATGTTTGTGTATTGTTTAGGTTGTTCCAGTAAATTAAATTATTGTTTTTTGAGATTGTATTATCTAAAGTATTATAAAACAAATGTAAAATAAAAAAAAACAAATATAACTTTAAAAACTAGAAAAAAAACCTCAAAAATTGTTTGATAGTTTTAACAAGTCCTCGGAAAAGGGTTAAGTATTAATAATTTTCAGAAATAATTATTGGCTTCCTTACATTAATAAAACCAACAGACGTGCAAGTGAATGCAGTTGAACCTCTGATGAGCAATTTAGATGACAAAATGTTAGGAAAGCCGATAAGCGAACGTATTCTCAAGTACCATCAACACAACTACGTCAGTAAATTCAGATTTTCCAGGCCCTTTCACAGAAAAGGTAACATAAACTTTATACTTCAGTAACAATTATATATTACTGGAAAAAATCGAGACCTCTTTTAATTACATATTGAATGTTCTTTGTTTTTAGATGAAGCTATGGAGACTGAAGACGGCAAGAGTCAAAATGAATTCAGCACAATGTGGCTGGAAAGAACTGAGCTTGAAATACGTGACAAATTGCCAGGTTTGTTGAATTAAGATATCGTCATTGCGCTCTTTGAAATCGGCTTTGTCTTTTTCAAAACATTACAGGAGAGGTAAAAATTACCCTATTACGACTACATATTTTTAAACGCAATTCTAGAACATGTTTTATCATAATTGATTTTTTTTTCTAGGATAGAAGGTTTATAAAATGATCAATTCATTTTTAATTATTTTGTGTGCACATATCCCAATAGAAGTGCTTCTTTTTACACAGCCACACACACGCACTCATAAATACCACATAGTCATTTATTTTCAAATGCATCTCGTGACAAATTAAGTTGACAAACACATTTATGGTTTTGAGGAAGGATATGGTGAATTATTATAAATTTTTTGGTGCAAAACCCGATTTTGTGAAAAATATGTACAGCCGTTTTTAAAGACGCAACGACAATATGTGTGATGGGCTCTCAATTTGTCGACAACGTTGAATGTCTTTCTGTGAACAAGCCGAGTATTAATGTTCTTATAAAGAGATATAACTGCAAGCATCCGTTGTGTGTCACTAAAAATTTCATCAATTTAACTGTTGACACCAGAAGGATAAACTAACTTGGATTCACATGTCTCTATATTTGTTGTTTTACAATTCCTATATTAATCATTTTTTTTAGGCATACTCCGCTGGTGCATTGTCTCGAAAAGTGAAACACACGAAATGTCCCCGCTTCAGGTAGCCGTGGAAACCATGCGAGAGGCCAACAAAGTTCTTAAATCTCTAGTTATCGAGCACCGTGCTGATCCTAAACTCCCCCTCGATCCTTTGACAAGAAAATTAAATGGTATGTTTTAGTCTAGCTTAAGTGTTTCTTACTCAATTCCGTTCACATTTGTTGTGAAATATTTTGTCACAGACATTCATTGTATTTCTTTGAACATACAACTACAGTTATTGATGTTTTCTATTTCAGGAATGGTGGATGCAGCAGTGATGGGCGGCACAGCTAATTATGAAAAAGCTTTCTTCTGCGATAAATACATGAAGGCGCATCCTGATCATAAAGAGCTAATTAACACACTCAAAGATTTAATTGCCTCACAGATACCACTTCTAGAATTCGGTGAGATATATTACGACATTATATTACTTTTTCATATTTCACTGCGTCGTTTCTCAAATTTAAGAATCTGATGTGATATTTTTATTGCACTGTTTATACACCAATCACTATTGAGAATCTTTGATCATTTCAACATCAAAATAGCCATTCAATTATATCAGGGACTGGCAAACATTTTTGCCTTTTAGCATGTTGAGACACTGGCAGATTAAACACCAATAAAGGTTAGATGGGAAACTCCTCAATTGTATTTGTGAATGCATTCCGGCAATAGTTTACCAAGAACTCTATTTATTTCTTATATAAATATAATTTGCAGTATATTCAAGATATCATATATTTAATAGAATCATATTTGTGTAATTTAAAAGGCATTGACGTTCACAAGGATCGAATTTCATCTGCGATCGCTCCACTTCACCAGAGGATTGTCGAATGTTTTGAAAAGATGAAGCAGCATGTCCATGAAAATTACGGAAAAAAGGTATTTAGTTTTAATTTTGGCATTTCAGTCACGTATTCGATGAAAAGTAACATTTACACATTGACTATATTTACTTATGGTTTGTAATTTTTTCACGCTACCATATTATTATGCTTTTTCAGAGTTGCGATTTGGAAAAAGAAATATCCATGGTGACAATGAGGCGTCAAAGAAAAAGCATGAACGAGAGGGGAATGAGTTTCAATGAATCCAATTTCAATAATAGACTCTCGTCAATTTCGACACCCATCAATCAAAACAACGAGTGAGTAGGAGAAATTATTTACATACACACAAACTTTTGAATAAATAAATGCTAGAACGTAATTTGTAGAAAGTATTTATGCTAAATTAATTAGCTTTCGGTTGACTGGAGGTCGCTGAAGTCGAGTCGTTATACTCCATGGCTCTTGTCCTTCTCGGTTACTTTCATTCGTGAATTTATCTCTCCGTTCGATTCAGAAAGCGATTATTACAAGTCCTGTCTGAACCGCATCCTTCCTTTCTCACCCTGTAGAAATAGTAGTTGACTAAATGTCTTTTACTTTTCAGATCCAGCGGTGGGAGACAGACATCTTTACGTGCCCTCACCGCACAATTCAATAGGCAAGTTCATAGGTAACATGTTGTGTCTGTTTTTTTCTTCATTTTAACCAGTTCATTAGTTACAATAACATCTACACTGCAGGATGTTGAGGTACAATTGTCACAATTCCACTAGAATGACATATTATGAAAACTGATTTTAACATTCTGCATAACATTAAACGTTTCATCAGCATGATTTTTTTTTTTAAATTTCTGCATGTTTGTTGCCAAGACACAATCTTTTATTGCGATTGATGGTTCTATATTAATAAACAGTTACTTCATTTGCAAAAAAATACGTTTATTATACACATTTTTTAAAGTACTATTTTTTAAATATTTGATAGTTGATGCATGCCCTTCTATATTGTTTATATTATTGTTGCATGCTATGTTAAATAATAAACCTGCACACTCGTGGTTTTTTGCACATCATTATTGTATGTCGCCATAACAAACTTCCTATGTTCTTTAACCCTTAGACCGCGGTTGACTGCTATAGCAGCCCAATCTGAACCGATCTGGATCCGAGCCGCGGTCAAAAGGTTAAAATATACACAATGTAGGCTTTACCGGAAATTGAGTTAATATTTGAAAGCAGTGTTATTTAGTGACATTCATATTATTTTTATTTATCAAATATGTAGGGGATCCCTAAGCAATGGCTTATCGAATGGCTATGCAAGTCTTGTTTTACCGACTGCGGCGAGCCTTCGGTCACCCGTCACTTCCCTTCTCGCATCATCACCTGCCAAGAAAAGAGACAAGGAAAAAAGAAGAAACAGAAAGGTACCAATTTCAATTATGAATCAATTTCTAAACATTTTACAGACAACATTTACATATTTCGTGTATTCTTAAATTAAAAAATATGCCTTATTTATTATTTATGCGTAAGGTCTGACGATGGCGCAAGCCGAAATAGCTATCAATGATTAAAATTATTAAAAACTGTAGAACTATAATACTTTGTTATTTTTAATCTGTTATAAATGGAGTTCTACCAAGTAAATGCCAAATCAATTAATAATGCCTTATTTATTGATCGTACTTATGAATATCAGACAAGTATCTGAAAAATTATTTGTTTTTCAATCAACCATAATCGTAACACTCTTACATCTCAAATCATTTATTTACAAATTGCTATTGAATCTCAGGATCCCGCCTGTTTTTCTTGCTCCAATATACCAATTGAAATACCCTCACAATCCATAGCCCTCATGAAATTTTCAGGGTTATTCTCAAATACATCAGGATCTAGGGTCCAGATCCTACTGAATTTGAGAATTCTAGAAACTAATTTACTAAGAAACTAAGCAAGATATTGAGTTTTAAAGAAAATTTTGAGAAAAAAAAATAATTACTTCAAAAAAAATATTTATTTTTGTTAACCCTTTCCGGTCCTATGTCGAATCTCATTCGACATCGATTTTATTCCCATGGGTCCTATGTCGAATTTCATTCGACATTTTTCTTCTGTATTGGTATAGAGTTAAAATAAGTTCAAATGTATTGAATATATTTTTTTTCCACTCGTATCTATTACAGCGGTATTCTGACTAAATAATCAAATGGTTTTTATGAACATTGTAATGTTAAACTGTACGCTTGCAATGGATACAAAAGGGTCGTTTTAGGGGGTGGGTCGGCTCGCGCAGCTCGGGCGCTAAGTTCTGCATTCTTCTTTCCAACAGTAACACTTGCCACATGCACTTGAAAATTATTACCGATGTGTACTATTGTTCTAATAATTTTAACCTTGCAAAAATGCCTAAAATTACAAAAAAACGCAAAAAAGAAACTTGATACATATATTGTATAACATGTAAGACAAAACCTGGGCTATGATAAATGCTTTCACCGTTAAAATACTTAAGAAGTTTTTAAAATATAAATAATAAGGTCATTATTGTACATATTTCGAAAAGAAATTACACTGTTGCTATAAATCTAGTAAAAAAAATATAATTGCAAATATTAGTTTCCTTTGTGATACTGTAAATCTATTGTGGACCAGGTGGAATATTTTTTTATTTTTTGTGGACTGGAAAGGGTTATTAAAAAATCTGAAATTAATAATTTGAAAAAATATTTTAATATTAAATAATAGTAAAAGTGATAAAACATGATGTGGTAGTTACAATATATGTATTTTTTTTACTACAAAAACTTAAATTATCATTACTGATACTTTGTTACTTTCAGCAGAGTGAAGCATCTATAAATAACATTAGTCAGCCAACCACACCGAGCGGATGCAGCCAGTGGTACACTAGCACTATGGCTCCTTTGCCAATGGTGAACGGTTCCAAATCCAGTTTGATTGTGAGCTCTGAACCTGTAAGTTCCAATGTCGTGTATGAACTCAGGCAAGAGGTGTGTATTTGTTTATATCATCAATGTCGCCTTGCTCCTGTGCTACCTTTTACCTTATTACGTACATCCTCGAAGATTTCCATTCATAATGAATCCTTGAAACGAAGATAATGCAGATACACATTTTTTGTTACAAAGACAGGGAAAATTTCATTCTTGTATTCATCCAAATAAGGCTGGGTTTTTTTTTGTCCTCGTAGCTTGCAGAATATTAGTTTTTTTGCCGTGCCTGACTCATCTATTGTCTCAGTCATTCAAGATGTTAATTCTCTTGTATAATGTGTACAACTCGTACTGTCTCCATACTGAATGTTTTTCATTGATCTGTCATAAGATATGACACAGTACATTCCGCTCACACAAGCAATGCGCTTTTTCAATGTTTTTGTCCATGCCCTCAGTTTCCGAGCGTACATGGCAACATGAAGTATTAGCAATTTTTATAAAATGAATGTTCAAATTCTTGAAATACAAAAGCTTTATGAGACTTTTTGGTGGATTTACGAGATGAAAGTGAAACCAGTTGCCTGGTACTATTTATTTTTGACTAGGTTCCCTGCTCAATACTAAGTATTTCAAAATTTCAATTCAAGAAGCATTAAAACGCCGTATTAATTTTGAGAAAACTTCCAATTCTGATAATAGTATTTCAAATAATTATTTATGAAGAATTTTTTGATGCTTCATTTTAGGATGAAGTGCTGATGGCAATAACTAAGATGGCACAGCAAATCATAATAGTCATATTGCATTGTGTGTATCTAATACTTCTTCAATGTCTGTATACGTTATTGTTTCACTGTAATACTGATCACTCAGTTCGAATAATTCCTGATGTTATTCAGAATTGGACTATGAATATTGTATGCTAATTGTGCATTGTTACATTGTGTTTGTTGCTTAAACATTAGTTTTACTATCAACTTCAGTCGAATTTAATAAAAGTCCTTGTTTCATATCGCACAGGTCTCCATTTTATTTTATTCTTCATATTTCTCAAATAACATTTTAAAATACTGGGATACCTTATTTTCGGATGAATACAGTATATTACCTTAAAAGCCTGCATTACTGATTGTTTAATTTTGTAAGAATATCTATACGAGATGACATAACAATTATTAATGAACCAATATAACAAAACAATTTAATTTGATCAGAATCTTAATTACTTATAATTGCTGTCAAAAATTAAGTTCACATTTTTTTGTTATAAATTCACAAATTGAATCTAGCTTTTTGATTCTTGTAACACTGACACGTTTGGCCATACTTTTAGTATTTTTAACACCATACATAACACATTAAATTTCCACCTCATTCCTTTCTACTAATTTGAATCAAAAAGCTTACTAATGTATCCACGTTTCCTTGCTTATTGTAATTTTTTCCGCTTGATATGCTATTGATTTCATGTAATAATATGCTTAGGCCCACTGAGCTCTGAGAGTATAGTTTTTATAATAGAAAATTTCAATAATATTGTCAAATAGCTATTGATAATAATAAAAGTTGATCTTTATAGCAGTGCTCCGCTACCTTTTCTCTCCCGCGGCACACCAAAATTTTCTCCAGATTTCCGCAGCCCACTTCAAATATATATAAATATATATAAATACACACATTAGGGTATATTATGAAAAAATAACATTAGACATCGTTCTCAATTGTGTATTATATATTGCCACTTCAGTACTACAACTAGGCAACTCTGATTTGATCATTGTTTGGACAAATTATTTGATCTTTTCTTCACTTAAGTAATACGCTGCGGCACACTTATCATCGCCCCACGGCACACTAGTGTGTCGCGGCACAGCGGTTGCGGAGCACTGCTTTATAGGACCATGTACATACATTTTTATTTTTTTATTTAGATAAAACTTTTATCTAAATAAAATGCAAAACGCACTATTTCCAAAAATAAACTTTTCAATAGAGCCAAAAAACTATAGCGAACAACACAAGCATAATACTATTATTGAATGAATCAAAAATCATACCATCAATTATGTTGAAGTCATTGATCTTCTTCACAAACCTGGCATATGGTGAAAAGTATTTTAAATTCCTCATTCTTATGTATTTTTTTTTCAAAACGCACTTTTTTCTGAAACTATGAAAAAAAATATTTTCTTTTTTAATTTAAGATCTCGACAGAATTTGTTTATTTTTATTTTTTTCTATGTTTATTTTCAAATAATATAAAAATAATGTATTTAGTAAAACAATTGTAATAAATTGAGAAAAAATACAAAAGAAATTATTTTTTAACAAAATATGAAAGAAACGGGCAGGAAAAATATATTTTTATTTTATCAAACATTCATTGTTTACTATCAATTTTATTTAATAAGATACCTATTACAAACTGATTTTTGTTTAGAGCAGAACAGGAATCTGATAACAATTTTTAGGTTATGGACATTTTTATAACCTTATTTGTAGCCTCTTAAATGTTTAAAAAATGTGCAATTGCTGTGTACATTTCGTTTGGTCCTCTTCCTAATAAGGTTTCCTGTCAGGAATAAACAAACATATTATCCTTTCCTTCACTTTCTTCATTGCAAATCACAAAGTTTAAAATAAACAGTCAAATTCGCCAACATGACAGCTCAATACAAGTAGTGTGTTTTGCAAAAAAAATTGTTGCTCCGCTCAAATTTCTATTGGAAATAGTGCACTTTCCCATAACATGGAAATAGTACGTTTTGCAGAAAAATACGATTTTTAAGTGGAAAAACGACTTATCTTAAAACTGGTAATACAAGTCGATTCATTAGGCTTGAATTACCCTATCTGCATACCAAACTCAATATCGCTCATTTTGGAAATGGTGCATTTTGCATTATAACCCCACAATTATTACTCAGATAAAATTTGTTAAATATATTAATTTAAAACTTATTCAGGGCTCAGTGGGTTTTATACATTGGTTTCCCGTAAAATCTCTAATGGATAGCAACATATTCTTATTTTATTTATTATTCATTAAAAATAACTGATATAACTGGGTTTTAAATAAGTGTAATTTTTATTGGTTATTGTGCTTATTAAATTTAACTTTCCATTAGCAATAACATGTGACGTGTACTGGGATTCTTTGCTTTTATTGTATTCAGTGATTAAGGAAAATGTCAAAGCTAATGCGATAATTAAAACAAATCTCTCTAATATGGTGAAAATCTTTTTTGCTATACTAATAATGCATTGCCAATGTCGTGGTTTTTTGATAATCAATTGTAATTATAGCTGACACCATCCCGACCGTTACGTTCCGAAGTTGAAAAAGAAAAGAGACTCTCGCAAAGACCTCAGTCCTTGCCGAGTGAGACGAACTCAAATAGAAATTCTGCTGGTGAGTTGTTTGCCATCAAGTCATGCATGAACTATTATTTCAACCGTTGTGATTCTTCATTTATTGAAACAATATTTTTCTTTCTTAAGATTCCAGTGGTTTATACGCCATCGCATTTAGAAAAAAAGAATGTACAAGTTTTCATCGTATTTATCTTCAATTTATGTAATGATCTTATTTTGTTGTAAATTAACAAAAGGTACAACCGATTCAAACATGAGCGCAGAAGATGACCCTCCGCCGTTACCGCAAAAGACGATCAAAAGCGAACTAACTCCTCTGCATCAAGTTAGGCAGTCCAGTGAACATCGTATGATAATAGAAGACGAAAGTTTATATCAAGCTGTCAATTTTGATGTCAGGAAGCCGGTGAGCGCAAACGCCAGCCCCGTCACTCGTAGACAGGGTGCCTACGATAAAGTCATGATTCCCAGAGGATCATTTCTGTATAGTTCTTTTGATGCAAGCACGACTGCTTCAAGTCGTAAAGAAAAAACCGGGAGAAGCCCGTTTAATAAAGAACGAGCTCCTACGCCTCCACCTAAAAAACGTCAAACACCTGTACAAACTTGAATAAACCTTATTCTAGTAACTATTTTAATTATAGACAAGCCAGATGATTTGGAAATAATAATAATACGATTTTCTAATTTTCTCTGATCCAAAATACTAGTGAATTAAATCTTCGAAAAAGTAATAATTCTTAATCAAATATTATTAAATGTCATAATTTTTCTATTCTCTCAAAAAAAAATCTGAATTTTTATTGTAAAGTAAACTTTATTTCTTTCTAGTAATTAGATGTGACATAAAGACTCCAGTTGATTTATGAGCGAGTATAATTTTTACAGCTTACGCCACTTTTTTGTCTCACCTACTGCTCAATAAAAAAAGAAAGATATTCATAAAAGACATTTAATGTGTACAATACTTATTTTCATTGATATTTCCAGAATGTTCTATTTGTTACCATTGATTTACCCACTATTTTTTTTATGTATTAAATAAACGCAATAATTTTTTTCAGCCATGACAATTTATGACATAATTTTGTTATTCATATAAAATTTAGTCCGTCTGTTTTAGTTGATTTTTAAATATACGCAACAACGCGATAGTTGATAATGCTCAAACCAAAATGAACAAAACAAAATTCATTCCGATGATTATTATTAGATATTAGGATATTGTATTTGATAATCTTACTTAAAAAAGATGTTTTATGTATAGGTGTAACTTTTACAATGAAACTGTTAGAAAAATCTCTTCTATCCATTAGTCATAATTTTCCATTACGTAGCATTATTAAACATATAATAACCAAGTGTCATGAAATGGAGTGAATATTAAAAGAAAAGTATTACTTTCAAAATATCTGATATCACTTTTTTTAAATGGTGAAGCAATTTTTTTACTGGGGTTGAAGGATTTTTTGTGACACCATGTGCTTTATCATAAAAATAATGTGTATAGTCATAAAATTGTTCAATTATTTCACAACTTATTTACTTAGTTTACCTTTCATTTTATCAATTATTTTTACTTACCTACTCATCTAATAATAAAGGTTATATGAATAATCTACATTCGTCAGATTGATGATTGATGAAAATGAAAATGAATACTGAAAATTATATTATATTAAAAAATAATCAAATTTTACTTCAATATCACTTCTATAACCCTGAAAAAAATATTAAAAATGACAATGTGAGCAAAAATCTTCAAATGAAATATTTTTTTATAAGCTTATATTACCCATACCTTAAAAACTATACAAATTGATTCCCAAAGATTTAACTATGCTAAGTACCTACCTTGTATATAAACACTCAGTATTTTGTATCTTTTTTTTTCTTAAATTATTTTGATTCTACTCATTGTTTTTATGTGCAGTCTTAATGATTAATAATTATTTTTAAAAAAATGCTTACTTAATTGGATGGCTTTCATCTATCTGAATATTATGCTGTATCTTTTATCTAATCTTTTTTTTTACATTTAAATCATTTAATTTCTAACTATCATAATTTTTGATCTTTCTGTATATATACTTCGTAAATAAGAGAAATACTATGCTTTTTATTCCAAAGACTTTTTCTTTTATAATCATGGCTTTTAACATTTAAAAAATCTACCCTACTACTAAATAATTCTATTCTTATTGCAGAATATATAATATGTTCTTTTAGATAAAAAGTAAAATTGTCACTTCAGATAAATTAAATATGCATTTACGTAATTGATTTTTCATGTTGATAATATATAATATGTCCCTGTGAACCATTGAGCTACTACTGAGAGGAGATGCCTGTGTTAGATGATAGATTAGTTTGTGCTGTACAAACCTAACCATCATTCATTGGAAATAATGAAGTTAGCCTGAAATAACAATAAGCTATACTCACAAATCTTAAGCACAATATAATATAGTGAACTGTGAACAAAAATTATTTACTTGAATACAAAACATAAATAATACTTTTAGTTCATGAGATGTGATTACATTAAAAGACTTATAAATTGTGGTAAAATGTTTATTTGATAACAGCAGAACAATACAGGCTACAAATGATCATATATCAAATACAAAATTGTAATCATTATAATAAAAAACAAAAATTATTGTGTGGTTTGAAGTAAGATGAAGCTAATACATAAGACCCATACAGATTTTTTTAACTCAACGAGTTCGATGTAACGGTCCTGTCTCTTTCTATATGGTATCACAGTGATAATTTTTGCATTTCATTGAGAAAACAGCCTTTCCTCTGAGAAGTAACTCAATCATGTGACCTATTATTTTGATAATATAATTATTAAGAATTGAAATATTACCATGCATTCATACGTATTTTACCATTAGTATTAATCACCTTTATTGGATTTTATTTAGTGCCATAAATAAGATATTCTTATTACTGCTGGTTGTTACAAATTAGGAAATATGCGCTGCAAAGATTTTATTGTCTATATTTTACTCCTTCTCGACCTTGTACTATTAAGATTCAAGTAATATGTATATGAAACTACGCTTTTATCTTAGTCGCTTTTTATTTGTTTGTAATATATTACGTAAACAGTCAAAATATTTATATAATCCATTCTTTTTGATGTTGTCAATATTGGTGCTAGTTAACAATTTTAATGTTTTAAAATTTCAGTGCAATTGATCATTCTATCATTTATAATAATTGGTAAATCATATTTCTCGAATGTTTCTATCAAATGCAAAACAATACAGTATATGCATTACATCTCGTTAATTATTTAGATTTGTCCATAGTAATAAATACTCTTTAAATTTTGTAATATAAAGTATAAAATTGCCATTCTTATTTATGAATACAAACCATAAAATAAAGTCGCATTGATTATAATTGCCGTGGGCAGATCACATAAGAAAGAAAGGGGTCCGCAAAAGGATTATCAGTCTGGCAAAAGCAGTGGGCCTCAAAAATATAAATCAAAGTCCTGTTTTCTCTGTCCATTGGCAATCTTAAATAAAATACACCTACATGCTTTTTGGGCCTATAGGAGGATGTCTTGGCTGCGTGAAAGACTGGCGGGAAATATAATTCACTCTGATGGCCAGTTGTATTTAGTTATAATGCTTTGCAATAATTTACTTAATGAATCATTTCAATTTTGTATGCATTAGTAAATATATAATTGTCACTGATAAAAAATCTAGTTTCAAATCTATGGCCATAAATTTTAACATAATATGTATTTTTAGATAAATTTTTATTTTTTATACACTTAATTCTATTGTTACCATTTCATTTTGTAAGCAATATATATTATTAAGGGATATAAAAGTAAATTATGTGATAGGGTGCCTTGTGTTAAAATAACTTCCATTGTTGATGACTTTTGAGATTGCGAAAATATCAACAAAAAATTAAAATTTTTATCGAGAGTTGTTAATTAAAAAAATAAATTTATGAACTTTAAATAAAATTTTAAAAAACCTGTTTTACTCATAAAAAACATCAATTTTCACCTCCCAATGAAAAAACATAAATAGCTAAGATGTACTCGGAACATTTCTCAAACTTATTTTGCTTTTTATTTTTCAGAAAAAAATGTCTGCGCCCTCAGGAATTCCACTTTCTGTAATCAAACAAACAGAAAGTTGTAGTGATGAATTTTCATTTTTTATCTATATATTGCAGCCAAGGTTTTTACCGCCCACTATTGTTCCAGCATTTGTATTGAGCTTTATAAGTCATAGTATTTGGGAAAACAGTGTTATGAGTAGAGATAGATCATATTACATTTTAACACTTATTCTTGTTTTGAAGTTGCATAATGGAGTTGAATGACAGATGGATTACCTTTTACAATTTGACGATGAGCATATTTTCCTTAAGATCTATCTGCCACTACACTAATGTCTACACAAAATGAAGACATTGTTTTTATTGTAACTTTCAAGAACAGTTTTTTTTACCCTCAGCCACATTACTTATCTTTTTGACAATTAAATAGTAAATAATTAGGAAAATTAGCTAAAAACAGCTGAACTAAAATCAGAAATAGATAAACTTCAATTTTAAACCATTTATGCAAAAAAACAGCACAATGTTTATTACCTAATTAAAGCCATCGGCGTCCCGCTCTCTTTACTGCAATAAAATTATTCAACAGCCCCCTCCACTAATATTTTTTTTTTATAAAATACATTGTTGACGAAGTTTTGAGACTTTTCTGTGTACATTAGTGCTCCAACTCTAATTTTGGGATACATAATACTGAAGGAGAATGATTTGTTCCAACTGTCCACTTCAAAATTTGCCATACGCATTATCGATACTTAAACTTCGTAATGCTAAATCTCACAGCCTTACTTTGTAATACTAATCCAACATCCAATTGGACATATTGAGTTGCTCATTTGAAAACGTTTAACTGGTGCCGACAGTCGGTTAGTTTATCCATATACAAGGACTTGTTGAAAAAATTCAGGGTGTCGAGGAACAATTTGAATGATTCAAATGCAATATTGAAGTTTCATCAAGCACTTACATTAGATAGTGTTTATTATAATTTTATATTATTGCTAGATAATATTGATTTTGAATGCAACTAATAATGATACATTGTTTGAAATGGTCTAAAAAGTTATGGCAGTTGATTTATTTAAAACATTCTAAATATTTATTTCCCACGTTTTTTGATGAAGTAAGTGGATCTTAAATCATCAATTGTAAAAGGGAGCCTTTAAAATGTATATATTAAGAGGTAACATGTGCCGTTTTGGGATCTCATAACCAACGTTCCCTCTAAGCCGAAGGTTTAGATGCGCGGAAATTTCAAAGGCTGCGTGGAGGCTTCGCAGATCGATCAACTGTCTTGTAGTGCGCGCCAACCCGGAATGAGTGCGTGGGGACTTCTCAACTGCTACGCGGCCGCACACGCGCGCAGCTTAGAGGGAACGTTGCTCATAACTAAGCAATGAGAACTTTCGTTGCTCTAAAAAAACGAGACCTAAAATCTCATTTTTTAAAATGATTTTTTTGTGATAATATTAATGAAGGAAATAAATTGTAAAATATTCCGTGTATAGTACATGCGCCCACCGGTGCCGAGTTGCAACTCAAGATCTTCTCTGCCGGTCGCTGGTCACTGGTGACCCTCGTGGTGATGTAAATGTTTTGGCTAAACAAATTACTTTTACACAAAATTACTTAATTTAATGTTTTCCAGACAATTCTTTACATTATAATATATAAATTAAATAAGCTGTAAAATAAAATACATATAAAAATGACATTTGTCATCAAAAGTAATACAAAAAAAATATTTATATTTCAATGTAATGTATTCTAGGTCTAATATTTTGTAGAGTTCACAGTAAATTCTGGAAAACTGCACGGATGTGTGTTGGGCGTATCTGAACCATAGCATGTCTCTTTCAGATATTTTTTTCAATAAGAAAACAGAATAATATTTCTAAAATTTATTTTATTTATAGGTAACTTTACATAAAAAACAACCAAACTTGCCTAAAAGTATTTCATATTTTTTTAGTTTAATAATATCCTATATTTTATTACACTGTTAATAATACATAATATATCTTAAATACAAACAATCAGATATTGTATATAATAATATATACATGGGTTTCCAATTTTTCATGATGCATTTTCAGTCATAATACATAAGTATTTTCATTAATATAAATGGAATAAAGGATGATTTTTTTTTTCAAAACATGAGTATTGAAGTTTATTATTGAAAGAAATGTTTTATAAATGAGCAAAATCGGTCATTATCAAAATATGTGGAATTAGTAGAAAAAAGTGTTGTATTTTTTAATACTACAATTTAATCATAATAAGGGTTGTATAGCGAACCTGCACATCTACAATAACAAATATTCTGGGTTCAACAAAGTCCTGTTACATTATACAATTTTTTTTTTATCATAAAATGAAAAATGCTTGATTTCAAAAAGAAGTCAGATAAACACAAAATATATCAGCCACATAACAACGTACACATAGTTTTTTTTATTCACTTCATTTAACATGATAAAATATTACTGTTCCCATGGTTTTATGTTAAACAATTTCCTGTATGTAATATATTTTTATTTTGATTTATATTTCATATAAAACTACATTTAAAGGCGGGTGAAAATATGTAAATAAACATTGTATTTTATAGAAGAATGATGATTAATTGGGCATAGTTACATAAAAACAAGCTAAGTTATATTATTTTCTCATTTTTATTTTAAAATACGATTCTTGAAGAATAAGAAACAAGAACTATCCAAAAATTCAATTGAAAAAAGCTCAATTAGAGATAAATCACAATGCTACCCAAGGATGGACGTGTGTTGCTAATTTTTGTTTAATTTGTTTATAAACACAAGACTTTCATGTGATAGAAATGAAAAATTAAACACTTCATTTATATATTGTATAATATATTGAGTTAACACGCTCCAAAAGTGAACACAGAAATTTACAATGAAGGAATATTGAAACATCATTTCTAGATTTTTAACTGTGGTTTTATGTAACAGCATCCAATTATTGTCGACTGGTAAGTGATTTTTCCACTAGAAAACATTGCTTCTCATTTTTCTCTCCTAATTCCTGAAGTAGTTACAAACGGCTTATGTTTGTGGAATACATTATTTTTTACTAAAGTTTGTTTAAAGTTTTCTGGGCAGTAGTAAAAGGAAAAAAAAATCATAACATATAACACAAGTAGTTTCCAAAATGTATTTGCTGTAAATATTATATTTGCTTCAATGAATAATACTTAGTATTAGATACCATTATTAATGCAGTGGATTTTCAATTTGTCATTCTTCCGATTATCATTTTCCTGCAATTATCATTATTTTATTATAGTTTAGGTAAAAAAGAAATTTTAGATAATCCTACCGCATTTATAATTTTTTAGGTACCCTTAAAAATGATAGATCATGATTCCACTGGGTCTGTTGCAGAGAATATTATGCTTACGGTTAAAATTATTCCCACCACACACCCTTTCCATCTCATTAAGAAAATGTTACTGCAATAACACCTTAACTCTAAATGTAACAGTATTCACTCTAGTTTCTAGTTATAAATAATAAGCTGTCTCAACAAAGCTGCGCGCAAAACACGCAAAGCGAACTCAGTTCACTGCATTGACACATAAGTATTCTGTTAAGTTTGCAAAAATCTACATAGTTGCAGTTGGTAATGTGTTTAAAACCATTGAACTACTTTATGGATATATTTACAAGACATTTAAGCGTTCATTTATGAAATTTGAAACTTCAATCACTTTTATAGGATCCACAATTGCTCATCCGCATATATTATTGTGGTGTTGAATATTAAAATGTATGCGGTTTTATACCTTGCTAAATATCTTTTATTAACAGTCGCACCCATGTATGGCTCTTTTGAACGTCAGTCATATGCAGGTGTGAGGTAAAGGGTTAGAATCTAAGTCGTTAAGTACTGTGTAATCATTTTCGACGTATTTGATTTTATCTTAATGTTTAATAATGCTAGAAATTTTGCACTGAGGTAATATTATATATGCTGGATAGATTCTTTTCTACTGGTTTTACCCATGTGGTTCGCTCGGTGAATGGATAAACATAATACATATGTTCATATATTGTAAAAATGAACTATCCATCACCCTCATGAAAGTTAGCTCAATGGTTAAAGCTGTATACACTCAGGGCATAACAAGTTGTTGAAAAAATGCACCACAAGTTAGTCAAGTTACTGAAAAATAAGGAGATATTTAAGATTATGCATTTATTTATTCATTTCAAGGAGTATTTATGAGAAAGTTTCAGTCAATGCTGGACCTAAATAAGGAGATTGATCACAATAAAACCATTTTGGTGAAGGTATTTCCTGAAATTGTACAACATTTGTGCTGATTTCCTGGAGAATTTTATAATAATGACACTCTCTCGGTTCAGATTCCCTGATGACTGTTGAATACGGAGGAGCGAGAATATCTAAAAATGCCGACGGCACACCGATAGCTTCAATTTCATGGAAATTCGATTCAGTGGGCGTCAAACTACAGCATTCGGATTCAGAATTACAAATCTTGTCATCTGTGACTTTTGCGAAAAACAACCTATCGTATTTAGACTTTTTAGGCGAATTGTTTATTCCGTTGTCACCTTCTGAAAGATCTCTACAAGCTTCAGTAAGTTGAATTTCACTAAAACTTTTTATTCTCACATTTCCAGACAAAACTTTCAGCAACCCGTGCATTTGTGGGTGATCATGCAGGGGCATTTTGAATCCAGGCTTTAGAATGAATATGCTCATGTTTAAATCTCGATTTTCGAAAATTTCTATGTAAGTACAGGGAGCCTTTTCGCCGGTGACCCAAAGAAACTCGTCGTCGAATGCCGGATCTAATCGTACATGATCCGCCCGAATTTTATCCAATGCATCTTTTAGCTTTTTAAAGTTAGACACGAAGTCTATCTCGCTTTTCAGTGAAAATGTCTTCATAGCTTGTCTGAACACGTTTATTAGCGGTTGCGTTTTCATATCTGGAGAATCTTCCGAATCCATTTGAATAGAAAATCCCAATAGTTAATACAGACTTCTTAGAGTCTCAACATTCTAATATTTATGCTAAAGAAAGCAATTCAATTTGAGGACCTAGACATGTTAAACAGATATTTCTTAGTATATTAAACCAATCAACGATGCACTTTTAACCAGAGAATTTGCCGTCACATAATTCAGCTATGAATGGCTATGAGAGAAAATATTTTTTTAGTGGAACTGTCATATTCTATTACTGTTGCCAAGTATGAAAATGAAATAAGCGAAAAGTTAAAAGATATAGTATATATAGCGATCATTATAAAATGTGAAAAAAACAGTTTAAAAATTATTTTAATTATAAAATATTTCAAAAAAAATCTTCAGTAATAAGAGGAATTAACATTACTATATTATGTAATTTAATAAATGTTTACAATAACGAGGCAACTCGATAACTGTAACACACAAACGTCACTTGCTGTCTATGTTTGTCAATATGTCAAAATAATGATGTCAGTTTGTGCAGACTGGAAATCGGTCGCATTTTTTATTTACCTTACTTTTTGAAATTTCACTGTTATTCAATTAAGAGCGACAAAGTGTTGTAATAATTCACCATGTCTTCGGAATTCTCTGATTTGCTAAGATCAGGCTTAAGAGGTGTGAAATGTTGTCACAAATGCAACAGCTTCAATGGAAATCGTGCTAGATCTTGCAAAAACACCAAATGTAATGCAGTATTTTTAGCTGGATTTGAGAAGCAAAAATCTCAGTCGCATGCAGTCAAGCTGTCTACAAATATATCATCTTCCGTCTATTCAGTTAGAGTTCGCGATAAAGGTCCGGACTACAGAGGCTTTGTCGTATTGAATAATCGAGGATTGCCCGTCAGTCAAACAAGTTCTCCTGACACTTGCCACGTAGAATGCTGTGCTCACCATACCAAAAGAATAATTAAAGATTATGTTTTCCATACAACTCCGCGTAAAAATGATTGTGTACATATTCAAGCTGCTCGTGGTCACTATATTGATGCAGGTAACACATCATCAACTTGTTAACTGCTAAACTGTTGATATAAACGTTGAGGAAGAAATTAATAAAATTGGTTTATTTGTTTCAATTTCATATCTCAAGCTTTGTAGTGATTTCGTGATTAAAATAAACCTGTAAAATTTTCATTTCTACTTCAACTTCTTCTCCAATTTATAAATTAGGTTTGTATATTAGTTAAATAATATATCTAGTGAACATATTTTGACTTCAACTCCGAATAACATATAACTGTATATTTCTATGGTAAATTGTTTTCAATTTCTTTCTAGAGCCTCTGTTCATAGCCACAAGTACTGTGAACCTTCTTAATATCAGCCAAGAGATTAAGGATGAAATTTTGGAGATGAAAATACTTAATAACTACCCACTAATTCAGAGGGTTTCAAAAACTACAATGGTGGTTAAATGTAAGGTGACAAAACGAAACCCTCTTGGATATTTGCATATTTTATTTGTTTCATCAAAGATTAAATCACAAAGGTATGTAAAACAAATATATTAAAGCATTAATGCTCTTAACTCAATAGGGTGCTTAACACTTCCCCTATGGTGCTAAAATGTTTCTGGCCCTTAAAGAACCAAGTAAAAAAACATGTTTTAACGCTTACCGCCCTTTGATGGACAGTAAAAACCCAGGACGTATATTTTTTTAATTTATAAAATTTTCAAAAATATTTACAATTTGACCTCTTTAGATCAACATAATTTCAATACAAATATATAAGCAAAAGAACTGTAAATAGTTTGATATTTTGATAAAAAAAATAACTAACAGTTTCAAAAAGTCCATTAAAATAACGGAAATTCAAAAAATCGCATGTGCTTTTGGTGGCCGTTTTTGTCCCTGCGGCTGATGACTAACTGAAGTTTGTACCCTTCTCAACCAAATATGAGTGAAAGCAACGATATTCAGGTAGAAAAAGGATGAATAGTGGGATCAATAGACAACGGTGATTACTGTGACCATATGGTCACGCTCGTCCTTGGAGGGTTAAGTTAATGTACTAAAAAATATAAACTTTTTGTACTTTAACATGTTCATGCAAATCTCTTTTTTCTAATGTGAAATATTTAAAATACAGTTTTCGATTATGTAGTACCTATTTACATCAAGACCCATATAATCATTTTTTTTTAAATCTTAACTTGTAGATTTGTGTTTATAAGCTGATTTAAATAAATACGCTTTGAAAGTATATTGAAATATGCGTTTTTTTATTTTTTTTAAACATTTTTTATTTTATTTTAAAAAAATCTCACATTTGTTGAATAGATTATACATTGAAATATTGGTATTGATTGAATTAATATTTACTTTGAAGAACTCCATTAAAATAATGTTAAATTGTCCGAGTTAGTTCATTGCCTATCAACCAACAAACATAAAAATTCTTGTGGAACTAAACGCTTTGATATGTTCACATTATTATAATTATAGTAGATTATCATTTTCTCTTATTATTACTATCTCTGAGATTCTGTTAAAATTGTACGGTTCACCATTCTTTTTTTTTATAGTAACTAATATTATACCTTGTAACAAGAGGGCAGCTTAAAAAACCGAACATCATTTTTTTAAATTCTATTGAATATATGTGTGAAGGTTAGGGCATCCAATCTGGTTTAAACCGGAACCAGTTAGCCGGTTTTTAGCTGTTTAAAAAAAAACTGATTAAGTAGTATTTTTGTACGGTTAATTGGATGCCCTAGTGAAGATAGTCTTTACTTTTGACTAAAGAAACTTTTGAACATGTACATTGAATAAATGAATGTTCAAATTAATGATAGGTTTTTATAGAAATTTTGGTTAACTCGAGTATAAATTTTTATATTTCAGGTTCAAATGCACATGTGAATTATTTGCAGCAAAACTGTCAAAAAAAAAGAAATCCGCCATAGAAAAGAAAAACTCTCCAGAAAAATCGATTTTAGGTTTATATAAGGACGACAGTGGTCTAAATAATACAGTAAACATAAAAAAATGTATTCATTTCTACATGTGTATAGCTGCTTTCATTTTTAATACAAAATATTATGAAGAATTTCAATGTTTTGTAAATATTGTTGTGTCGCCTGAAAAAAGAAAAATGCTAGGTTAGTTAAAATTATGTTTCACAAAGTCTATTTATTTCCCACTATTATAGTTATGTTGAAAATAAAAAGTTTCATTTAATGCAAAAATGTTTGGGCGATTATAGATGTAAATATCAAATCCTAGGATTTTTGACATTTAAATATAATAAACAAAATATTCCTTTTTGCATCTGCTATAGCTGTCTGCTTTGTCATACGTCCTAACAAAAGTTAACTGTATCAGTGATCGTATACACATTGTGATGTATTCAAATCATTTAAAAATTATTGTAGTTTCAGTTTTCGCCGAAAAAGATGACAACAGTTTTACAGAAAAAGATCCGACACTTCTTTCAATAACCGGTCCGCAAGAGAATTTCATAGAACTTACTGAAGACATTTCAAATGTGCAGGAACTGACTGAAGATGCACTTTCTCCTTTTGTGACGCAAGTAATAGAACTACCAAACGGAAACGGCCATATGATTGAACTTCACGCCGAGCTGCATTCAAATGAATTGCAAAATAATAATTACTCAGACACGTGCGGATATGAGCTAAAGGACATTGTTGTTTATAAAACTAATAATAATAATGATATTGTGAAAACTTGTGATGTTTTATTGGCTAACAGTGCTGATAATGTGATATCTCCTAAAAAGTGCCCTAACGATAAATCGGAACCGTTAGATATTCAAATCATGCTGTCTGATAGTGGGCATATAATAAATCTTTCAAATATTATTGTAGACAATAGTTCCAAGGATGCAATCAAAGAAAACAATGATAGCTCACCCTTGAATGTTACCTCCAATAATGTTGATACCGATCAAAGCGAATTATGGAAAGACGGAAAAGGTCTGGCTGTTAAAAGTAGTGAATTTATTGATATTCAAGAGTTATCAGTTCAGAAAAACCACAGTGACCATGTTTACACTATTGCAGGGGATGACTGTTCACTAAAAATAATTTCATTGGAGCAGTATGATTCTTTGTTCGGTAAAAAAGATGCAGAAAATATTTCCGATCCTCACATAGCTACAAGCTATCATTTTATACATAACGATGTTCTTGTCGGTAGCACTGTGCAAGAGAATGAAACGGCTGCGGAAAAATCAAATTTATACAATGATAATACGTTAACGTCGTCTGATTCTGATGAAGAAATGTTTTTTTTAACAGCAGACAATTCTGATGAAGTTACTAATCAAAGTGACATATCTTTAGGAAGTGTACTGCAAACGCACACTCAACAAAACAAAAATATTCTCCAAGTCAAGAATATTACGAGAAAGCGCAAGAAATCATCCGGCTCTAATAATTATTCCAATCCGATGCTGTCGGATTATAGTAATTTTCAAAATATCTCGGTTGTCAACGCCGATAACAATTATGTGTGTAATGATCTTCCAATTGAGTTTTGCGAAACGCCATTTGACAATAATAAAATATATGAATTAAACGCGTCCAGCGAGCGCAGCGAAGCTAGCCCTTTGAAGAACAGTGACGAGTGCGATGATATTCTCTTGAAAAAACCTCAGAGATATACGAAAACTAAAAAAAAGGATTTAATTGAAGAACCGAAAGTTTTGTATGAAAGTGATGCGAATTTTGCATTCACACAGTGGCTGTCATCTGTCACAGAAAATATTAATCAAACTATGCATTATCAGTTTAGTGGAAAGCCCGATGCCCTCGTTTTTCATATACCACAGGTTAGGATAATAGTATATTACCTATAAAAATAAAAAAGAATAATAAAAATGTTGTCTAACTATTATGTACTATCACTTCATTAATATTTTCAAAAAAAAAATGGATCTACCATGTTTTGATGCAATAAATGTTTTTTCCTGTGTTGGAATACCTTTTATACCTAAGAATGGCTAAATCTACTGGAATTTTTATAATACACGCATTGTTTTCCATTTATAAGTTTTCATCAGAGTGATTCAAATGTGACATTGAAATTCATTTAATCACCTTGCTCCGTCCACTTTTTTCCAGTTGTTCTTTGAATGTTTGCAAGAGAGAATAAACATGGGTGCAGTAAAGAAGAGATTGCCAAATCATACTTCAGTATTCGTACGTAAAGATGCAGTGCCTTTAGGAAAATTTACCAAATATACCTGGAATATAATTAATATATTTCATTTGAAGAAAATATTTGACACATCTGATGTAAGTTACGATTGGAATAATTATTTTGACTTTATTCAGTATCTCGTTGAGATGAATACTGTGTTAATAGATTTATTGATTACAGATTCAACTAGAAATAACACGCTTTTTCAAGCAAAACTTAGATGGAACATTTACTCACATCGACACAATTTCGAGTGCGGAAACATCACCGGTAAAATCTACTAAACCCAGAAAAAATTCGCCCAAAAAACCGGTTAAAAATCCACCTAATGGAACAACTGCCAATATAAAGTCAGGGTCACTTATAACGTATTTAAAAGTTGGGTACACTGAACCAGACCAAAACAATCCCACACCTTTTTGTATCGAGTGGATACCTAATCTATTACCTAAAACTAAAATTGGTGAATTGAGACTTATGTTTCAGTATGGTCATAAAACTAATTATGTGCCGCAAGATTCAGCTGCGAGGGTCGTTTATAAGATAGTAACATTATAGTAGATACCAGGGCTATGGAGTCAAGAAAAAGACGACTCTGACCTTAGCTTAAAACACGACTTTAATTATTTTTTTAGGCTTAGTAACATGCTGTGTTTCCACTTAGGACCCTAGCAATTTGAATACATATATTTTTTAAAAGGACTCAAAGTTATTAGTTTTATTCGAGCCTGACTCCAGTTAAAACAGTCCGACTCCACAGTCCCGGTAGATACTCAATAAATGTTATCCATGAGGGATAAAACCTGACAATAAACTTATTTTGTTCATGTTATTTCCTCCAATGCTAGTCAATTAATATAAAAAATTAATCATGTATATAAGTATATATCACAATAAAACATGAAAAATATACTCCTTTTGTCTTTTCATTCCATTTAGTGCAACATTTCCCAATTTTTTTTTTCTGGGGCCCGATTATTTTAATCTTTCTGGTTTGTGACCCACTAAATTTGTTATGGTCTATAACTCTATACTACCGGCCTATAGGATAAATAAAACAGTATATTTATGTCCATAGTGTCTTTATGTGTTATAATACAAAATAATTAACTCTGATAAATCTATAAAGAAATAAAATGTACCAATAATTTATAATGAGAGGTGTGCTGCTATTTCTTGTTAACTAAAAGCTCCAGGCTTGGAGAAAAGTATGATAGCTTTATTCTTAGATCTAGTTCAACTTCCAATCGGTTTCTATATTTATTTTTTACTACAACATGACTATTTTTGACCATACACAGCGTTGAGTCATGTTCTCTTATTACGAAATTATATAGTAAATATACAGAATTATTTTAGGAAATTGGTGACCCGGCAGTTTACTTTTGCGACCCGGTACCGGTTTGCGTATTTGGTTTGTATTGGCTGATATTAATTTTAAAAAATATGCGTTTGAGTATTCTTAAAATAATTTAATTGATAAAATATTTTTCCATGCCTATGAGTAAAGAACACCTGCAAAGCTTGGATGGTTGGTTGATTAATAATGGTGCAGCCTATTTGAAAATTGTAGACCACATTTTGCTTATTGATTGTTTACATTTGAATCACGGCATTTCTGGTATAGTAATCCTTAAAGGCCTGGCAACAAGATGATTAAAGCTAATTTTTCTTTGCATATTTTCATGTATATTGTGGAAAACATTCTAGTATGAAGGTTTGGGCAGAATAAAAATGTGTACTAAATTTACTATCTAAAATCAGAGTTACAGTTACAGAGAATGTTGTACCTCATCGCTCAACAGTGTTAGATGAAAATTAATACTGTGAAATCCATTATCTGTGGAATTTAGTGCTTTATTAGTCACAGATATAATTATGTTTGGAATTTAACCAAAATTAACTTATTGATTCATTCAAAGAAAACACATGTAATTTTAAATTCTTTTATTCATAACGAGTTATTTTCTACATTTTCTAATAAATATTTAAGTATACATATTTACATTTTAAGCACCTTGCTTATATCACTTCTTTCTGCATCGCATTTTAATTATTGATCCCCTATCAAGACATATAAAGATTTAACAATTTTTATTGGAAGACTTAACAATGAGCCAATCAAAAAAAAAAAGCATACCTGGCAAAAAAATCATCAGTTAGAGTTGATGATTTTACAATGTCAAAGAGTTGAAATAATGGCACCAGTAATAAATAACAGGCATAATTTTAGTCAAATGGTTTCAGGTTTGATTTATTTTATGGTACAAATTAATAAAATATTATTGATTGGTATAGAAATTTAAAAGTAATTTTTATACCATGTTATTTTTTTATTGCATATCATAAAGTTAAATATCAAGAGAATATAAATTTAAGTAAAAGCAAACAATTTAACATCAAAAGCAACTGCTTTATGATAACCTAATTAATCAAGCCAATTGTTTTTTCACTCTTCTGGATATTCAACGTAGATGAATACAAGTTGCATTATGTTATACTATTCTCAAAAATCTCAGTACTTCTACAATACGTTTTCTATACTATAGTTGAAGAATTGCGACATATTTTTGTACAACACAGTTTTGCATAAAAGCATCATATAAAAATATAACATTTAAGGCTAGAACATGTGTGGATCAGGTCATCATTATTTTTTTAGACAATGATCATGCGATAGAAAGAAGTTTAGAGTTCAAAAGGGAATTACTAGAGTGCTCGGTTCAGTAAAATATATGAAGATGTACACGCAAAAAGAAGGCGATCACTTATTACAGTAATGGTTTAATGCTCAAATGAAAGCTCTTTCGGTGATGAAAACATGCAACCGATCTTAAAGAAATTCAAAAAAATATGATTGTATGGGAGAGTGATGAAGAACGATTGATATATTTTAAGTATTTTCTATTAAGTACGTGCTTTGTATTTTCTGTATCGTTTATTGAACAAATAAAGCATATAATTAAACACCAATATTCTTTTGGATGCGCACCCTAATTTTGTATGAAATCCGAACCTCGAATGACAAGACTTTTTGTGGAACCATGTAACTTTGTTATACGAGGTTCGTGTGTATCTGATTACATATAAATTGATTTGTGCAGTTATTAACCTTGTTATATCTAAATTTCTGTAAGTTAATAGTTTTTGTAGAGATAGATTGTAAAGATTGTCATTCGAAGGTGTGGTACTGAAAAAATGTATCAGTTTTCATGTCTATAATGATTCTCAATTTCTGAATGTGCTAATCAAAAAAAATATTATTAACACTAATATTTAAATAAAATTAAAAAATATTTTTGTAAAATTAAGTACCTAAATGAGTTTATAAAAACCATAAATAAGCCCCACATGCTACAAAATAGGTTTGGTACATTTACATATAAAAATATAATATTACATCTAACACAATCAAAAAAAATTTAACGATAACAAATTTTCGTATGCTCTTTTAAAAAAAAAATAATTATTACCTACAAAGAATTATACAAGACTTACTTTTTATCAGGCAAGAAACTAATTATTAACTGTAGCCAAAATAATAATTAATGTTATTTTAACTTATATAAGTATAAAAATTACTTAAAAAAATAAAAAAATTGGTTAGGATTGAATAAAAACGATTTTTCAGACGTGAAGTGATTTGATTATCAATAAAATCAATTACATACAGGAATTTAAAAAAAAATAACAAAATAAAACTATGACAACATTTACGAACATCATAAAACATATGAGCTATTATTTGCCATTGAAAATGAGAAAATAAAAGAAAACCGAAAATGATTCTAGGACATAACATATTATGATCGAAGCCATAATTCACAGATAGTGGTATATTGGTGGGATGACATAAATGTATGAGAACAGAACACTGTAATTATTTTTTAGAGATTTCTTGTATAATGGTTGAAAAAGAGACGTTTTGTGACAATGTATTTTTCCCGGGTATGTCGAGACAAAGATGATGCAAATTTAGGAAGTGATTTTTCAAAAGGGCACATTGCTATGTTGAAAATTTTTTCAATCGAAAAAAAAAACTGCTGGTTAATGTAGTGAGGTGTTTTGTTCAAAATTATTCAGCTTATTTTGCAATGTTTTTTACCACAAGACATACGTTTAAACATTAGAAAAGCGATACCTTAAAAATATTCTTCAAGGTCAAAAGTGGAAATAAACTCTTTAGAACATCACTCCTTATTTTATGATTAGTGTTGAGGCATTTTGGCACAGTGGTTGGAACATTAGATATTTACATGATTATATGCATTATCCAATATAAATTGAGATTACATCAGTCAACAGCTGGCAAGCCTCGGGATTGTCTGGTGCAGTATTCTTCCAGGTTTAAACTTGTTCGAGTAAGCAATGTTTTTTAAAAACATTTTTTACTATCAAAATGACATATCGAAAAAATTTGGGCAAAAATACAAAAAACTTTAAAAATACACCATCAGTTGAGTTTTAAAATCACATTGGTGTCACGAGTAACAATATAACAATACAATATGCTAGTGAAAATTTTAAAGGCAAGCTGAAAGCGACACTGGCTAATTCTAACACGACGCGCAACTATTTTGTCTTTTTAAGTTTCTCACGTGTCCTAAGTCCTTTTTTATAATTAATATTCGTATATCACATGTTTGACATAATTTCTATGCGAACAAAAAAAGCATAACGGCCAATAGTCAGAAGAAAAATAGACAACATTTTTAAAGTTAGATATATTATTTCTTAGTACAATAATATATAATACTTATTATTAACTTTGGGATACATTAGAATGGTTTATATGAAAATAGATACATAAAATAGTGCACGATCTCCTAATTAGAAAAACTAGAATTTGGTTCACAAGGCACTATAGTCAACCATTTTAAAATCACATGAAATAATACCAGAACAATAAATTAACTCAGTCGCAGATGATAAGTAAGTTCTAAATACCGATGAAATTAAATTGTGCCTTGCACAGATTAATGATCTATCATAAACAAGACTATTTTTTTATATTTAATAACAAAAAAAAGCGAATTAGTTTTATTATTGAAACATCAATTTGATTGAAAAGATTATAATTTTACTTTAGAAATATTGAAAATGTGAACAACAACGAGTGCATTTTACGTATTTTTTGTGTAGGAATTTGCAAGTATCAGATAAAAAATAATATTTTTTAATTATATTAATGAAATGTGAATTCTTAAAATTATTGCTGAATATGTATGTAGTTTGAATAATAAAAGAAAACATAAATCACAATTCGCATAAATATATATCGTCGCCTTTCTGACAGAAGTTGGTAAGTTACAGATTGATAGTTTTGAATAAACGGCAAATGAAAAAATTCACCTTTTACGATAAATCCTCTAGCAATGATATTTTATGTGACATAGATAATTAACATATAAAAATATAGATCCATTAATGCTGATATGACACAAATAAGAGTTTGGAATTTATGTACAGGGTTTATTGCCTCTTTTTAATCAATCAGCGTTAATAATAATTGCCTAATAAAATAAATGCTTTTTTTAGCAAGCTGATGTAAGCACCAACTGAGTTATTCCAGAGAAAGAATTTATATCAAAGAATCTTTTCGCATACTCACTCATTCTTGACAGGTTTGTTAGTTACCAACTTCTGTCAGAATGGTAACAATATTTCTGTAAGAATCTTAACTTTTAGTCGATTCTATCAATTGAAATTGAAACGAAACTAATCTAAGAAGTATGTAGTACAATCATTTACTTTAAAAACATGATTGTAGTTTATGATCATCAAACATCACAGAAAACAAATTATCCATCAATAGTATCAAACTCAACAGCTTAGATTAAAATGTATGCAAATTGTGGGCGGTTTTAAAATATAATTCAATGATTGAATAGGTGTTTTGCATACGTGGTAGGCATTCAATTGAAGCAAGCTTTATGAACTACAAAAGTACTTATATAAAATAGTACTTATACAAAAGTACTTGTTATAAAATAGTCCTGTGCATAAAAAAAATCTATACAATTAATCTATGCCATAGGTATCTATCAAATTTTCATTGATAAGATTGAGATAATGATCTTAAGTGTTTCAGGTGTACTAAATAGGCAATTAATTTTCATATACATAGATAACTATAATGGAACAATAACTAGTGCTAAAAAATGCTAGTATTGTAATTATAATGTTGAATATTGTAAATACTTCTGGATGAACGAAAATTGCATAATAGTGATACATTATTTATTTCGAATGATAAACATTTTTTTTCCTTGCAAATGCATTGATGATAAAGAATTAAACTTTTATTTTGTTTAATTAATTTCCAGTTAGATCTGTTATAACTTTTTCGAAGACTGGTCCATTTCAACTTGCAAATCGTGTATGGATTCCTTTTTTATGAGAGCTCTCTTTTCCGGATCCTTTGCTTTTTTGGGTGTTTTCTTTTTCTGATGTCTGAGAAATGAAAAAAACACTTTCAGATTTAGCAAGAAATTATGACCAAATTCTTTGACCGACAATATTCCATTCAATGCAAAATTACTCTTACCAACGTTTTAAATTCCTAGATAGTTTAAGAAAATACAAATGATTTTTACCTATTTATAACTCCGTTCTCTTCATCCATCATCCTGAGGATAGTATTCTGATCTGAAGAGTCAATGGGGGCAACCGATATATCTCTAACAGCGCGGAACTGTCCACAATTATTAAGATGTTCGTTCTCGAGGCGGAAAAAGTTCCAAATGAATCGTCTAAAAAATATTGAAAATACAACTTTTGGCCATTTCATTATCTATTTTTTTTTTAAAATAACGTGATTCAATAAAATCACTTGAAATTTTAAAAAAAAGAGACCCTGAGAATAAGAGATATTGGAAACAATGTGCACGGTTTTCAATAATATGAAGACTGCAGTTGTTATCTACTGTGAACCGATGTCCGCAAACAAAATAAATGGTATAAGATTTACCTGATAACTTCAAGGAGAGCCAAAACTGTCACCATAACTTCAGAACTTATCCAATTATTTTGAATAATTATAAATGACAAAGCCCAAATGAATCGCAGGCAGAAGTCTTCAATGATAGCAAAGTAATAGTAGAACTGAAATTAGTAAAAGATATTATAGAAAACGAGTTGTATACTAAAAAAATCTGTTAAGCACAATTCGCAATTTCACTCACTCCGGAGCTATACACGATCTCCTCGCGGAGGTAGCGATTCTCCGGCGGCGCACTCCGATCTAGCAATCCCCAATCCATCTTCAAATCCCAAGTGTACGCGTAGCAAGACGATATCAACTGAGACATCAGCCAAAGATACAAAAATGGATTGTCATAAGGATCACTGTAGGAACCTAGATTTTAAAGGGAACAATGAGTATTCATTTTTTTTTTTTTCAGATTTCAGATTTTAGATTCAGCAGAAATCTAAAATCTCATATAATTTAATTATCTTGGAATATCAATATTTCAACAAAAACTACTTACTAAAATATTTAGGAAAAATATGTAATATTCAAATCATTATACATCTTAACTTACTATCATAATAGCTTTTGAGTGTAGCAAAAATGACAACTATAAAAGTCGTGGAATATTTTCCCGCATTTGCCAGATGGGGGAAGGCTTCTTTAGAATCTTTGTATCTTCTCACACATTGCGCGAACCTAAACCATGCTGGCAAACAGTTTACTATCGGTCGAGATATAAAGGAATGTTCCAAGCATTGAGTGCTATCTGTCAAAGAAACAAGTTTAATATTAAATTTTAAGCCATTTATATTTGTCTTAGATAATGGACAGGGTTCCATTTAAACTGTGTGGCCGCGCAGCAGTTTGAAAGTCCCTGCCCACAAGTCGTTAGTTGGCAGGCACACACTATAATGCAACTATTCAAATAATTAATTTAAGAATTGGAATAACCCTAACTAACCAAGCATTTAGCTAACATAATTAGAATTAAATCTCACCTGTTATCAGAACAAGAAATTGATTTAGATGTTGTATGTATATAATATATGGAATAAATTTGAATCAGTCAAATTTTGTTGGTTGTTATTGACAAAACTTGATTGAAAAAATTTGAATGATTCAAATTTATTATTGAAATTCCACTAAGCACCTTCAGTTGAAATGTTAAATTATACAGGGCTTCGAACCGATATTTTTTTCGTTCCGGTTCAAGTAAAAAAATATATATCCGTTCAGTTCCGGTTTTCGTTCCGGCAAAAATAGCGGTTTTTGGTTCAGTTTGAATCTAAAAGCCCAGGAATTTGCCCAAAATATCTCCGTGACCAATTTTTTTTTTAGCTCAACAAGGAATTTGAAAAGTGTTTTATTTTAATACACTTATGGTTTAAATTATTAAATGGTAATAATCTTAATTATGCAAAACAAAAAAAAAAAACTATTTTTGTATCAAATTTGATATATTGATATTTATGCCGAGCATTGGTTGGATTGGCCTGCTCAACCTTTGAATTTTCGGCCCAACTAACCCACCGTCTTAGAGGGAATATTGATAATGGTATAAGCTTGAATCAAAATATCGCCTTTATCATTTGATTTGAAGTAAAACAATCGACTATTCATAAAATATTAATAAAACATTATGTTTTATAGCCAGACTGAATATTTAATATTACCTCCAGCTTCCAACCAATTTCCACTGGTGATATAGAAACAAATAAGAAAATGGAAGTCAAGTAGCGCTGTCACCAAAGAATTTAGCTGGTCAGCCATCCAGAAATCAGCAAAAGCCACTTGGATAAAAGGAGCAGCCATCATTCGACCCTATCAAAAGCAAACATATACGCATCGGTTATTAATGCAATCATCTCAAGTTGCCAAGTGTGTTTTCAAATTCAAAACTATAGGGAGTATAAACAAACTCATTGTAAATCATTATAATTGTCATATATATGAAATAATTGAATAATTCAAAAGCAATTGATAGCAATGTTGACATGATGACATAAAAGCTGTCATCACCTGTCAAGAATGGAAAGTATTTTACAAGTTAATTTCAAATACACATAATAAAAACTACTATCATTCGCACCTAATAAAACTAATTTTTCAGAGAATTGATAGAAGTTATGTCACATATTAAATGTAGTTGGAAATAAATTACAATTACACTTTAGTTATGAAACCTCTTTTAATTTCATTCAAAATGCTTAATAACATGAACGAAATAAGAATTTAAAATAAATATTCCTGTTAATCTTAAATTTCAACAAATATCTGATGATATAATCAAGAATACAATACTTTTTGTAGACACAAGACCATACAAACAATAAAGGTAATATCTCTAAGGCAGATTAAACAATTGAACAATGCAAGATAAGAAACACTTTTTGGTTTGCAAAAGATGAATACGTTATCCAGATTAGTCTGTGAATGCAAAAACAAATTAAAGTAGAACAGTATGTCATTGAATGAGTTCACATTCATTTAAAATTTGCTATAATTAAAACATAATGTGGTAATGTAAATTGCTCTGCATTTTGCCAATTGCGTTAATGTTCATAAATAAAATTATTTGCAGCATAGACATAATAAAAAACTACACTCCCTTGTCGGAATGAAAAAATGTTAGCTTAATATTCATAACAAGCATCTTCCGTAATAAACAATATAAATACCAGCATTTATACATTATTTGAATAATAAAACACCTGGAATGTTCTATTCACATACATATATGTGACAACCATGAGGGAAGGGTTACTATGCAATTGTGAAAAGTATAGGGATAACTATTTATGTGAGCATATGCTTTTGATTTGAAATGAAAAACAAGATAATGATAAATTAAATTTGTTTAACTATCAAGCCGGTCACAAAAAACCATTGTTATCATTTATTATTAGAAGTAAGTGAGCACCTACGGTGATTTTTTCAAATAAACCACATTACATATTTGTATTTCTATTTTATCTTTACGAATTGGTTTTGTAAGATAATATTTATCATAGAGCAATAAAGCGTTCCTGTTATAGACTTAAGATTAAGACATAGGGGGAAATTTTCTATTAATAACTTGAATCATCAAAACACCTATAGCACAGCCAGCAATACAAAAATATTCAAGTATTCAAGCCCGAGGACTAAAGCACGAAGAAAAAAATAGGAACATACGTGTTGTATGAAAAACATTAACATAGGTTTTTGATGTCTGTAAGATATGAAAAAGTATGCGCCGACAGATCAGCTCTGTAAGGATTTTCAGCACAGTCTGAACAAGCCGATACATTGTGCGTTCTGGGACTTAACCCTCCAAAGACGAGCATGACCCAATGGTAACAGTGAACACCGTTAGCTATTGATCCCACTATTCATGCCTTTACTACAAGAATATCGTTCCCTTCACTGAATTTTTGTTAAAAAGAATACTGATTTAAGATATTTATCAACTGCGGGGACGCCACAAGCACATGCGGTTTTTATAATTCCCGCTAATTTTTTTTACTTCAAAACAGACTTCTTGAAATTGTTAGTAAGTATTTTATTAAAGCTTTTAATGATTTAGATTACTTTTACTTACATATTTGTATTGAAATTATGTTGATCTAAAGAGGTCAAATTGTAAACATTTTTAATATTTCACGTTTAGATATATTTCAACACCGAATGTTTGTGTAACCATATGATCACGCTCGTCCTTACCACTGTTCTTATAAAATATAACACGAGGCCTTAAGGATAAGCGCGACAATATGTTCATGCGGCTTTTTATACATACATTATGCTTTATGTTATTATTTTTGTTATTTTAACTAGAAATAAAAACTCTTATCTCTGGACGGTTAAATAACATATCTGTGAATTGGAATAACTGTTAAAAGTCTCTTATTTAAAACAAAAAGATAGTTATACTCACAAAAATTCTCAAAAACCAAAATCTGGCTTCATGTCGGAATATCTTCAACGGATTTAGCATAAAGGCACACATGATGACAGTCAAAAACAGTGGATTTACAAATGGTGGAATACTTAAACTTGCACTGTACAAGAAACTCAGTATGCTAAGTGCCCAAACAACACCGAAGATAGCTGCCATCTCCATAAGATGCTGTTCGGAGAGATGGTTTCGGGGGTCCAACTCGAAAATAAGAACATGATTGACTCCGGACGATCTCCAACCATAAACATTTACGCCGATTAGGAATAGAAACAAAATAATAAGCATCGGTCCTCTATACAGTCGCAGTGCTATCTTTAAGTTTTGTGATGTACTGTCATGAAAAAGTGCTGAAAAAAGAAATTTCAGATCAATTAGGGTAATTTGATCTGAAATAAATCATTATTTCATAAAGAAAATGAAATGACAATCATAAACAACTGGAAATATGGAATCAGCAGTATATTCATTATAGTACTGAACTGAAAAATTTGACGTTTTTACGGTATACTAAAAATATACATGAGGAAATAAGAAAAGGGTAATATCAGTCTTGCCTCGCTTGTGTTAACTTAATAAGCCCTCAATGCAGTCATATGTAAAAGGATTTTTCAGTAGGGAACTAAAATAAATGGAGTAATTAAGAATTGTTAGATTGAATTCAATCAAAGAAAACTAATAATTTTATCACCGATGTTAACACTATGTAATCGGGTGGTCCAAACAATAGACTCTAGCGTGTAGCGGGCGTTTTTTTGCGTTTAGCGCAATAATATATTACATTCTTAAAATCAACACAACTTCTAAACCAAACAATATATAGCCAGTCTCAATTTCTCATATTTTTTTCTAAAAAAAACCCTTACAGTTACAGTGAATGTTCCAATGAAATTTGTACAATTGCCAAAAACTGTATTAAACTAAAAAATCTCATCAAGTTCCAGTAAAAATGTTTCTAACACATAATATAATCATTCCAAACACTCACCAGATAAAACTACAGCCACTAGAAGTACTAAAAAGGATCCAGAAAAAAGCCCAACTTTAAAAGTTGTCCAAGGGCTTTGCTGTTCTCCTAATGGAGGCACACGCAATCTTTTCATAGCTCTCTGCCTATCTCCTCCTTCCAGCTCATTTGTAACCGATGCTTCAGTGTCATTAATAAGTCTATCGATGTCTTTGTTCACATAAAAGTGAGACTGTTCAACGTGTTCAGCTCGCCATTTCGCACCAACATCTACAGCTAATAACTAAGTAGAAAATTCACTATCAGAACAGAACTTTAAAATTTTGAATAAGTCCAAACAATTCAAGATTTCGACTGAAGGTGCTTGGTGGAATTTCAATATTAAATTTGAATCGTTCAAATTTAAGTTCAAACTATTTTTAAAAGAAGGCTGATTATCTATGCTAGGGTTTCACAAAATAAATTTTGATAAAAAAATGCACCTGTTGATGGAAAATTACAATATTTTATTTCTACAGCTGATTGGAAATCCATTTTCCATGTCAATTAAACCAGTAGGCTACCAGTGTGTCAAAACAAGCCATTACTTTTTTTACTTTCCTTAACTAGGACATTTATGTGAAATAGTATTTTCTTATTATGCTGCAATGAAGTCAATGTTCAGGAATAGGCTTGACACCACACCCGATATAACTGCAGGAAGATTTACAATCTAAGGACCCAAAATCATTAAAAAAATATTTTTTACGTGTTATATTTTAAAAATACTTGAATTTATCATCCTACGAAATAAGCAAGATGTTCTGTTAAAAAATTTAGGATTTGAAAGTATTCTAATGCAGAAAACACAATGTTTTCTGAATTCTAAGCAATAAGTAATCGAGTATAGAACTAGTTACTTACTTTATCATGCTTTTTCAATATTTTTCTGAATCCAGTGTGGTTCAAGTTTTGATAATTCTGAAGCAGTATGAGACTTAGATAAAACTCACTGAAGGCCAACTTCATCTCTTGTACTTTGCGATGAGGCATCGCTGTCTTTTTTGATTCTGATTTTTGTTTTTGATCAAATGTGAGTTTCATCTCGCTCTGCAGTGTTGCAAACTTCCTGGTCGCTTCAGCCAACTTTTCTATCAAATTATTGAATAACAATGAAAATATATATGTGACAGCACAAAAGCGTCAACCAGAAAATTAATAATCTATTTTTCTTTCACGAGCAATTATTATGAAAATACCCAAAAGATTCTACATTTCACTAACCTGAATAAAAGGTGTTGATCTTTTTAAGTTCTTGGTCACAATAATGGAAAAAGTTTTCATCGAAATTTGCAAAATGTCGGGAGAGAATTTCAGGCTCCACATTTTCTGCTGACGGAGCCTCCTCCACTGCTAAATAAAGCATCGCCTTCATTTCCTGAGGAAACATTTCAAATATAATAAATCATTGAAAAACACTACATATAATAAAAGTGTTGTGTTTCAGTGATAATGTGAAAAACAACTTTGCAAAAGCCCACTTCCTTCTAAATTGAAAACTACAAAATAAAAACAAATCGATAGTTTTTATTCATACAAAATTATTAATCATATATGTATGGTATTCATTTCAAGATTACTAAAAGCTCACTTACAGTTGAACCAAAACACCTATTCTTGGTAAAGTTATCAAATTCCATCAACAATATTAAATTTCAATGAAATGTAGATTGGGAAGGTTGATTTGCACCAACTCAAATGAATGAAACAGATAGAGATCCCAAAAATTGTCATCATTTAATTTGTAAAATATACACATATGTAGAAAGAAAAATATTTTGATTCTTTACTTCCGACATAATTTTTTTTGGTTTTGAACATTCATCACTCACTAATTTAGAAAGATTAACTTTAATCATGAATTAAGTGGTTATAATTTTGTGAACAGATCTATTTGTTTTCAAAATTATGTTATATTCACTATGTTTATTATTAAAAACTCTTTCATTTTAATATCATATGGTACATTCAGACTTTGAATTTAAAAAATTGCGTTGAAAATAAACGTGAGGATGATAACTTGAATACATCCAGCTTGGATGAAAATGATAAATGATGACATTTACAAAATCCCATGAGAATTTAATTGTTTCACCCAATACTGATTTTGATAAATAGATGTCTTTATTCTCATTGATACAAAAAAAAACAATGTGCATAGGTATAGATTTTCACTTCAAATTATGTATTTTACTAATCAAATTCAATATTTTTCAATTAAAATTAAATCTTTTGCAAATCAAATTCAGTAATTTAAGAAATGAAAGAATTAAATTGAAACTATAACATTTACTATCTAGTAACGAAATAAATTAATGAGTAAAATCTTTGAATACCGCAAATATCATATATATTATATTATATTCTAATTTAGATGTTTGTTTTGCGTTATATGAATTTATTATTTAATAATAATGATGAATCCCATTATAGAAATATTTTCTAAGATCAAATGTTCTGCCAGGAATTTGGGTCTGATCTAATTAAATTTGGTGGAGATCATACAAGAGTCTGTCACCACTGTTACACCGGCAAAATGGAATAATTAATATTAGATTAATATGGAAAGGAAACTGCCTGCAGCAATTGTGTCATTGCGTTAGGTGTACACATGAGAATAATAAAATTGATTTATTAAAAAAAAACTATCCAATTCTTTGTTTGAATTTGCAAAAGATTTAATTTTAAGTGAAAAAGATTTAAATTGAAATGAAGAACCTGTATTAATTAAGAAGGTAATTATAGAGTATAGCTCGTCATGTATTATTACGGCGAAAAACTTCACAAACTAAGCTAAAAACAACGCCACGATTTAAAATTATTTTTTGAGAGCTTGATAATCCATAATGGAAAACAGAGGTGATGTACTGAAAAATATTTCGTATTTCGCATAATTTATCAGTGTTCTTCGTAATAATGTGTGGTTTTAAGGCGATTATCAAGCTCTCAAAAAATAATTTTAAATCGTGGCGTTGTTTTTAGCTTAGTTTGTGAAGTTTATCGCCGTAATAATACATGACGAGCTATACTCTACTTTTACCATTAAGAACACAAAAGAGTGGTTAATATTTAAAATTTGATTTGCATAAAGCCTTCTGTTGTCACTCTGAGATATTCAAATAAAAAATAGCCTCACCATATTTGATACAAGGATTTGATATCAAGACCGGGTGCTTTTCGTTCAGATACATTATAGATATCTACATTTGATGATTCAAAATCATATTATTATAATCATTTAAACTTCAAAGTAGGTAGTTTATCAATAATAAAAAAAACACCAATACCAATGTTTACTAATAAATAATAATGCCAACAATATTTAGTTTCTCCAGAATATTAATTTGAATAAATTGGGGGTTAGTAAGGTTAATTAACACATCGCTTTCAAAATTAATTGGGCCTTCATGATTAATATATTTGACAATCTGTATGTCAGTTCAAATAATTTAATAAATGAACTTACCTCGTAATTTATATATTGTTTCCTCCATTCTGGTGTGATGTGTGCACCCAGGTGCTCCGCGAATTTCATTTTCCAATTGTTTCAATAATTAGTATTGTTTTGATTATACCTCTAGGTATGACAGTTTTGAAGAGAATCTTGGAAATAATGACGTTTCCGAAGTTAAAATATTCTCGACTCGTATGCTGGCAAGACATTTCGAAAAATATATATTTTTTTAACAATCAAAGACAATTTACAAAGACAAAACTGTATTCACTCAAATAAACAACTGTAAATGTTTCCTAGACACAAAGTATATTTGAGCTCAATGCTATTGTACTTGATATGTAATGATACATACAATATAACAATAAACAGAAGAGATATTTTCTACAAATATATCCAATCAAATATTAATTGAACGATCATCACAATATTTAAACTTATTTTATCCTAGAATTATATGTAATTGAATAATAATAAGTATTTGGTACTCTGGTTCAGACATAAAAAAATAACTATATGGTGTAGATTTTTAATAGTGAATTCACTTCACATGTAAATTTAATCATAATGTAAAAATAGATTTCTTAATATAAAACATTATTTCAATATTTGCATATATAAACTGATTCTAATTTTATAAAGTTAAAATTTTATCAGAATCAGCTATTATTTTCCAATACCCATTAAATGACTTAAGTTATTCATAGACAAAATTTTACAAAAGTTAACAATTTTCATTTTTGACATCTTGATTGGAATTCTAGAATGTCGGCTGACATGCTAAACAGCTGATGAAAAACTGTTTACAAATGGCGTAAAGTGTAAAACGTGGACCAATGAGGTTTAGATGCATATAGTTTCCAGAAAAACTTATTATTGATCCTGATATTACTTCCACACCGCGAAGTAAACTAAGTGCTATATTGCTCACCGATTCGCATGTACCCCTTTTGGAGGGAACTTGTTCAAAATATTCCACGAGATCGGCGTTTTGTCAAAATGAAGTTACTAGAGAACATTTCTTATGTTATGTTCATGTGTGTGATGTTTTGCTATTGTAATGTTAAAAATGATACAAATAAATCAGACGAATTTATCCCCACGCACGAATGGCAGGTGGTCAAAAAGGGTAAGCGGCAATTAGTATTTGTAAGCACATTGTATAATATATTGACAAATCTTATTTTTTGCTTCTATTTCGCAGTATTTTTTGAGAAATATTTATATGAGCAAAAATTCGAGACTAGGTAACAAAAAAACAGTTCGTGACAGGTACTTAATTAATAGAATAGTTACACGGAAGGGTTGGTAGTTGCCCAATTTGTAGGCTTAGATTATTTATCAACCATTTAAATCTATAGACGTATAAAAAAAACATATCTTTTATTGTTTATTTGTCATTTTATTTAACACCGGGATGTTTTGGTTGATAATAATATACATACATATTAACACATTTCCACTCACTACAAATAGTGATGATTGACAATGTAATCCAGTGGTTTCCAACCTTTATGTTACTGCGCCTCCCTTTGAAGAAAAAAATATCTTTGCGCCTCCCCATCCTTTATTTCATATAGTAATAAAGACACGTTTTAAAGGGTAAATAAATATTTTGGACTGTTCGCGCCTCCCAGGTTAGAAATCGCTGATGTAATCTATTAAAAAATATGTATATTTTTTTTCTGCATTAAAGGTTTTTAAATTGATCCTTCACTTGTTCCAATATCTTTTATCAGCAAAGACATATGAACCAGACGTTTTTTAAAGCAGTATTTTTTTTAACCAAAAAGATTTCACACCACCTTTCCTGGTCTAAAATAATTATGTAGTTATAAAAGTGTCGACATATGTATCGACACCTCCTACATAATGTAATATATGAGATTTTTAATGTTTCACACTGAATAAGGGATGTTCATCATCAATTACAAATACAATTTGGTACAAAGCTCCACTTACACCAAGCTTTTGTCTCTGTAAACCACTCTCCTGTTAAGTGTCGATTTTGAAGTTCCAATACTTTACGTAGGAGGTGTTGATATGTTGACATTTCATTGATGTATAAATAATTTTCTCCTTTGTTTTTAGTGTAAACAATGCTTTTTTAATTATTTTTTGTTCCGCCTCATTGAATTCAAATATCAGTAAAACATATCTTCGTTTACTTTCGTGGGATATTTTCATTAGTTTTACTATGTTATTAGCTTTTTATGGTTTTTGATTTTTGTAATGAGTTTAATTTTGAATAATTTCCAACTCCATATTTTTTAATTAGAATTCAATTAGGTTTTTTTTGTGTATATATTTTACTTGAGATTTATTATGATTTCATCTCAGTGTAATACGAGATTGTTATATAATAATATATTTTTCTTTTATGAATCATTTTAAGAATATTTCAAGTGTTCCATATTTTAATTATTGATTCATCAATCAGTGATAAATATTATCAACAATAATTGTTTTCTTTTTTTTAGGTCAACCTGTACCCAAAGGCTTACATATAAGAATAAATTTTGAGACAGGAGTGACAGAAGCGAAACTGATGGACGCCAATGAGAATGATGTAAAATCATTAACGATTGTGAATGATGAAAATGAATCGAAGGATAACATAACCGCCAACAACAACACTTTGAATATAGATAAGCAGTCTGCAGATTCATTAAGAATGACTAAAGCAGAAATTGAAGAAGCTCTCAAAAATATTCCTCTAGATGTTCTCAATCCAACAGACCCAAAGAGATTCCGAACACTAGAAGAACTCAAATCAGACTTCAAAGAAATGAAAATGGATATTAAAACCGATTCAGAAATAATGCAAGACCTGTTTAGAAGGTATGAACTGCTGAAAAAATATTTTCCTCATTCCGATAAAAAAATAGATAACCTAGAACGAGAAATCGTTGACAGTCGAGCGTCAATAGAAATTTTGAACATCTTGACAGACTTAGAATATTTAGTGCATCAGTTTGATAATGCAAACGAATTTGTGAGACTCAAAGGTTTTGAACAGATAGTGTACCCGCACCTTAACGCTACAGATGCGACATTGAAAGCTGAGGCAATAAAATTACTTGGTTCTTCTTTGCAAAATAATATCAAAGTCCAAATTTATGCTTTAGAAACAGGCGCTGGAGAAAATTTATTAAAAATTTTGGCACTAGAAAAAAATGAGCACGTCAAAGCGAAAGCCGTTTTCGCTATCGGCTGTCTAGTAAGGAGATTTCCGCTAGCGCAGAAGCAAGTCATATCTAAGCACGGAATGGACGTATTCCACAAAATTTTGTCATCAGACAACCCAACATATGTGAAACTGAAAATAAAAATCCTCACTCTTCTAGAGGATTTAGTTCTTGAACACAAATCGGTACTCGAAAACCACGTTGTGGGACATCCCGGCGATGAAGAAAAGTTGAAACAGTATTATCAAGTAGATTTGATAAGTAAGCTTTCAAATCCAGCCTCTTGTGAAATTTTGAGTAAGTTACTGCAGGAATATTTTGAATATGACAGTATGAATGTCGACAATATTGATAAAATATTCTCTGTTATCAATACGTTTAGCCACATATGCAAACATCATCATTACAAAGATAAAAGTCTTCTGGTTGTTTTCCATAAAATGCAAACATTGTATGAAAAAATTGTTACCAAGAAGACTGATGCAAAAAGTACAGAGGGCTCTGATGACGATGATACTGAATTTTTTCGAAATATATTGGTAATGATTGATAACTACATTGATGTATTGAATGATGCTAAGCTTAAAGATGAACTTTGAATTATTCTTACTGAATGACTTGTGGAAAACTACCAGTTACGTTGTGTACAGTCATATGTATGCCGACTTATTAAATATGACTGAGCTTGGCTCAACTCTTACATTTTTCATTGACTTCTTACTGTCTATGACTATTGACTGATTTAATTATTCTACTGTTAGTGAAAATTTGTTGTGGTGAAATCAGCTAAAGATTACCTTTATTCATATTGTGTACATACAGTGGATTCTAAGTCTGTAGATCTTTTGGGCTTAGTCTATTTATAAAACTTTCTTGCTATCATGTTTTCCTGATGTCACATTGAAGGATAACTGTAATCCTAAGTATCTAATAATAAATATCAAATTTCACTTAATTGTGACAACATTTTGAAAGCACAGTAGATTGGTAAGATTTATAAAACTTTGTGTTTTTTAATTATCAATGCATCATTTATTGAAGGCTTGCAATCAAATTGATCTAGATTTATTTATCCAGAGCCAATTGTGTTTCACGATTGAATATCATGATAAAAAAAAAATCTGGTCATCTGCAAAAAGACATACAAGACTATTGGATAGATACATTGCAGAATGATTGATCACGATTCCGCTAATTATTACCTATTTTATTCTTATATTTAATACGATAGATCCTTAATGTTTTTTAAAATTTTGCAATACTATTGAATATACTTGATATGCACCTTTGCAATGATGTTTATCCTTAATATGTATTATGTCAATTGTTTCAACACTACATTTTATTCTGGGGTAGTCAATTTTTTTTAACTTCTTGTATATTATTATGCTTAACACGTGGACTTTTATTTATGAGGGTGGAAGTAACTATTTATTTATGTAACTTCGAAATATATCAATTTTTCAGGAAGGTCAACAAACATTTCTCTTGTTCTGTGTAAAACAGTAAACAGATACGGAAGATCTCATTTTTCAGTTATTGCTGACGCACACTAAGTATGTAAAAAATATTTGCATAACACATTAAGTAATGATTTGTCTATTAAAACATAGGTCGGCAACCTTATGATCCTGAGTTGCTTTTTCCAAAGTAATTATCCAAGTGGAAGAGAATGAATTTTGTTCAATATCTTGACTTACCAATTGCCGTGCCCATATTATTTTTACTATAGTTATCCAATGACTCCAACATACAAAATTTACAGATCTATGAAACAGACATGCAACACAAATTTTAAAATTAATGATTACTCTGCATTGAGTAAATTTTTTTCTCTTTCTCTCATTGATGAAGCCTTATCTATTGTGATTTTAACTTTTTTATTGATATATTATATTTAAATTACTCAAATACCTTCAGAAAAGGCATCATATTGCAAATCCCTGCTCCAGAATATTTTTCTGTAAAAAAGTCTTCTATGATATATGCTTCAATGTTCATCGTTGTCACTGTAAATATTTCATCCTTAAATAAATATAATTGTATCCCTCATGATTCCATATATTCATGCATAATTTGAAAACTGATGGCAATATTGATAATTTAAAATTTTTGCGAATGTTAGCAGTGAATGTTTTAATAATCCAAAAAACTATATAAATACTTTCATTTGCTAAACATATTATATTTAAAAACATTGTATATTTCATTCAATTTGAGAGATATAGATAGGGGTGTAAGTTTTGTTGGTTGGGGGGGGGGGGCTTAGGGTAACAATAAAAATATGATAACTTCATTTCACTATCAGTTTTTATTGTAAGCTTTGTTCATGTTTCTGACATAACATATAAAAAAAAAACACTTCAATCAAGATACAACTTCAGATTTTTCACCATGCAAAATATATTTAATGCAATGTTAATTTAACACTTACAATGAATGCTTCACATTATATTTAATTCATAAAAATATTCTTTTAACAGCTTTTTTTAAACCAGTGTTCATATTTATCTCAAAAATAATAAATATAAAGTAAATTGTGAAATCTTTTATCAAAAACTAGAAAATTACCGATGAATTTCCTTCTATTAAGAAAAATAACAGTGTCATGTTTCCTTTACTGATATTTTAAAATTTATTTATAAAATATTATTTTTGCTGTATGAAATATGGTTGAATATTTATTTTCATAATTATTTTATAGTTGATAGAATTCTCTGTATGTGGTATAAAATAGATTTTGAACCTTATATGAACACCTTGATCCATTAAATCCATTACGATTTAAGCAAGAGACATCTAGGTAATATTTTTCAAACGGTAATCTATAACCTAGTGTAGTTAATCATAGGTGTCACTATAAATATTGATGTTATTTACGTTGCTTGCTACATTTTTGACACATTATTTCACCACCTTCATAATATAAAAATAAAATAAACATCTTCACAATTAATAAAAACAATAATCCTTTGTACTTCATTCCACTTTATTTAATATGTCAGGACCGGTTTCGCTCATTGCGAGCATTGTCAACTGAGCTCGCAATGAGCGAAACCGGTCCTGACATATTAAATAAAGTGGAATGAAGTACAAAGGATTATTGTTTTTATTAATATAATGCCTTTCCACCAAGTATTGACAGTGAACACCCTAAAAGTGATCTTCACAATTTGTAAAATATTTTTTCGTGTTTAATATTTTCAACTCACTTATTATAATCGATATATTTTTAAGTTATCTAAAATGTAAAGAATATTTTTGTGAAGATTGCTGTAATTTATTCTTTATGTGAATGTTCCTTTTGGGTCTAATTGGACTTTCAGATTTGGCGATGGGGGCTATTTATTATGTTTAAAACCTTATTTAGTGTGCTAAGCTTTTATTTAGGTTTTTCATACGGTAAGATTTAAATTGTATTTATTCTAGTCGTAATGTTTTGCATTTGTGCCAAAATATTATGTGACCATTGTTATGTTTGTATATTGTATGAAACATGTAAATTTTGTAATGTGTGTTTGACAAATGTATAAATTAAAAGTTGTTGAAATTTCTTTGGTTTTAAGATTAATAATCTCATCATAAATATACCATCTTAATTTTTTTCTTAATTGTATGTCTGCTTTAACAGACTGAGGAAGGGGGGGGGGGGGGTCAGGAGAGGCAACAACTGTAGGTTTCATGACTTGAGATTTTAAAAAAATAATAATAAATATTCTAGTCCGTCAGAAGTTAAAAGAAGCTGCAAAACTTGTCTTAGGAAAATTTCTGATAAAAAAATTTGATGGTTACATTACATATTTTTTCTGTCCTGAAAGATTTGAGTCAGTGGAATCTATAGGTTTGCTCATTAACAGTGACGTTCCTAGGCTATGTGTTGCTCTTAGGCAGAGTTTAAAACAGAGCTGTGGTGTCAGATAAAAAAAGAAGACTCCGACTGCAAGAAATTTTCTCTTATATGTATACCGTCAGGTCATCTTTAGTCAGCATACAGTGGCAACACTAGACTATTGTGGTTTGAATACACATCATTAATTATTTTTTTGTTAAAGTCAACTAATATACCAACCTGAGTTCTTCACTTATCTATATACTTACTCAAAAAAAACATTTATGACCGTTGGGTCATTACTGCTCGCCTTTATTAATTTATGCTAAATCTGCCGCCTTTAGTGCCGCCATCGGTCAATGACATATTTAAAGAAGATTTTTGCGAGTAAGCTAAGTACTGTACCCATCGGTCATAATATTATTGCCAGTGAAAAAATTGGCATCTTTTGTATCAAAACATTGAGACATTTAATCTAAACCAAATTCAAAAAGTATGACAAAAATATTAGGTAATTTTGATTTCTTTAATCTGTAATAATTTGCAGCTCCCTAGAACTTGCCGCCCCTGGGCAACTGCCTTCCCGCATTTGCCTATGGGATGTCCCTGCCTATGGGAGTTGCTCTGACTGCATGCGTTTGATATTTTTAGTATCTATATATACAACTTGCTGTGCAGCATTCACCTCTTGCACTAAAACATGGCCCAAATCAATAATATGGCTAGGAACAAATATATTTCCATTATGCAAGCTTATTCCTCACACCTATGTATGTGTACACACCAAGAATCATCAAGGACTAGACTTATTTGTTCATCAACCAAACCTATCATCGATACGAGTATTTTATCGCGAATAGTATCCAAGTACATATAATTATTGTACTAGGAAAGAGTAGAAGTAGAGGATAGAAAGATTATTAACATTTCTATATAATTGGTAGAATCAATTTTTTAAACTGACAACTTATTGACCAAATTGAATTTAAAAGAAAATTTTATTTATATTTATCAGTAAAATAACCTTAATAAAAGAATAGTAACAACACCTCTAAGAAACATTTTAATACCTAAATTATATTTTTTTTTACAAAGGTCACTAGTTTACCACTCCTGCGTTATGTTATATTCGTACATTGATACATTGTCCCTCCAATTTTTTATTATCCAAATCTATTTTTGGATCGACCCAGACCTTGGGATATTTATCATGAAGAATTTATGGTCATGACGGTTGAGGCAAGCCCTCACGTTGTACTCAAAGGGACAATGCCCTCTTATGATGCAAATAAAATTTAGGGCTGCCATTTTTTGGTTAAACATTTTTTAGAGTAAACTATTTTTATAATTAATAATACATAACGGAATACAGTAGAATTATTACGAAAAAAACGATATTTTCGAAGGACTCGTCGAAAGCTTAGTGGAAGTTCATTTTGAAATAAAATTTGATTTGATGATTTTGTTACTACATTTGTAGTGTTAAAAATTGTGACACTCGCTTCGTTTTTTTAACAAGCATCAGATAGAACATCGCAAGGTTTACTAATACGATGCTTCTTAAAGAGACGAAACAAGTAATAAAGTTATCAAATTTATTTCACATTACATCAAAGAAAGTTTACATAATATATTTAAAATCGCATTGCCTTCAATCGTTTGTTATTATTATAAAAAAGTTGCGTGGAAAATATTCATTCTCAAAAAAATATGTAAACTTGAACATTCAAAAATTAATGAAACTCATTTCGCAGTCGAAGTTTTAATAAATTATACCTATAAGAATTATTTCAGAAAACAGCCTTTTTGGTAACCCTAAGCGAAACCTCGCGAACACAAAAGTTTCAAAAAAAATTACGATATGCAATATTTGCGCGGGAAAATGAGAACATACACACACGGTGGGCATTACGTAAAACGCAGTGGTGTAGGAAGGGGTCCTGCCGCCCCCAATATTTTCTCTAATTTCATTTTTAAATCACTTCTACTATTACTTATCTATGAACTAGGAGGTGACTTAAATTTTATGTATAAATATAATTTCTCGAAAATTATTGTATTTATTTTTGAAAATGCCGCCCCTAAAAATGTGCAGCCCGGGGTGGTCCGCCCCTGCCACACCCGCCTTGCTACGCCACTGGGTAAACGTTACTTTTCATTTTGTTAACATAATAGTTAAGTTCAACCAATGTCGTAAATACATTTTAGATAACCGTAAAACAAAAAACTCATGGGTCCATCTCGCATTTAGATATTATATTCAATAATTTAGTCGGCCCTTGTGAAACCTGGCAATCTTCGTGCGATCTGGATTTAATATAATCATAATTTAAAAATATATTGTAATAGCAAGAAATAATTATGAATGTATTATCTGGGTATATAAAAAAATGTGTAAGCTACTTATTACACACCGACACCACTATAAAGTCTGTAAGAGTTGGAAATAACGAGAGATTATAATATTTTAAGGGCTAATATTTCGGTAACTTGAACTATCATTTATTTTTAGTACCACATTGTAAGACGAAATTGCGGACAAGATTTTGCTAATGGTCACATTGCAAACAATATGCCCTACCTGCTACATTATAATCCGCCTTATTATAAAAAGAAAGTTTTAAGATACAATTTATGCATTACGATATACCATCAACATTTTGTATTAGTTTATAAAATATGTCATTAAAATTCCACATTTTTAAATTTTCCAATTGGCCGCAGTTAAATAATACTTTATCAACCCCTTCATCGCGATCCCAGCGAGTGCGGATTAGTTATGTCACGAACGAGTTGATTCCGAAGTCATTTTATTAACTGATTCGATGAACTATGAGTTTGTCTGCACTGTAGCGGAAATTTGATCAAAGTAGCCAATCTTGGCCCGTACGCTTTGATCGAGTCCCATGGTATACGATTCGAACAATTATTTATAAAATATATTATTTATTCATTGTTAAAAATTAAAATTACAGTACATGACATTATATTTGATTAAGTAGGCAATTGCAGTGGCGTCGTTGCATTTTATGTTCACCTTTACAATATTTAAAGTAGGCTGTCCGTTTTAAAAATTTGAATACTTCTTTCATATTAAATGACCATTTTACTTAATAGTTCATTGCACTTCAAATTACAAAAATGTTCATATCGAAACCATGCGAGCAAAACTATGTATGTAATATAAAAAATCTTCACACGCAATAAAATCGGCCGTACGATGATATAAAAGGTCTTTTAGTTTGTTCAATACGGGAATTTTTGACACTTTATTACTGACAATTACTAGTCTAATCATAACAATAATATTTACCCATGGCGGCATTTTGAGAAAGGATCCTTCAGACTTCCGCATCCGTGTTTTTGAAAGTCGAAAGCTTTATTTACATCGAATAATAGGCGCGCAAAACCGTTTTTCCCATAACTCGTTCAATACCAGTAATAAAAGTTCTATAATTTTTTTTTGAGCATTCAATTGTCTAATGAGTGTAGGAGTAAATTTATTTATAATTGCCGTATGTAATAAATAATGTTCATTATTTCTTAAACATTTAAATTGTAAATCGAAATGTATTGATAAAAAAAATCACAATGGTAAGTCAATAGAAAACTTCATAAATATATCGATTCAAATGTGACATTGAAATTTCACCAGTCACTATTAGATGATTGTATTAGTTATTGAGGAATATTTTATAAGTAATAAATTGATTATTTATATGTGTGACACCAATAATTATACAATGCATGTGTTTCTAAATTATAACATTGATTTAGTGTTGTAATATAGTATCATTATCGGTAAAATTTAGTTCTATTTTTTACACCGGCATTGAAAGGGTTGAATAAGCTTAGGGAATTAAAATGGCGGATACTGCCTCATTCTAATGGACTCTTTTGTATTTTCGGTTCCGATAAACGAACAGAAGATTTTAATTGCCAGTGATAAACTAAATTGTCTTCCGGTTGTGTGAAACAAAGCGAAAAAAATCGTGAAATTAAAAGTGCCCAAGTCGACAAAGTATAATATTATTTATTAACGATAGCAGAAAAATATCCACAAACACTGATTTGTGATGATTTGCTTTTGATGCATACTTCCAATTGTATATAACAGGATGTAATAAAAAAAAAGCTACTGTTATTGAAAGGTTCTCAATTCTCAATTCAAACATGAATTTCCTCATACGTTTAAAGTTTGCCAGAGAAAAAACACGCAAAACGAATACGTTTTAAGGTCTAATTTCATATTTGGAAACATATAACAGCCTTATAATACATTTAGAGAATATCATAATAAATAAATATTAACACGTCAAATTTGTTTTCAACGTAAAATATTTATTATTAATTCTTGACACAAACCATTTTTAAAATAAAATTTGACCCTCGGTTTATAAAAATGGGATATTTCAACTGTTTTAGGCAATAGAATAAAAGAAAAGAAAGTACATAAACAGGAAAAAAAAAATATGAAACTGAAACAATAAACTTTTTGGTGAAAATATTGAGTATCCAAATAAAAAGACAATCTTACGTGGACTGGTGATTCACCCGACGTTTTAAAACATCTAAATATTTAAATATGGAATGATGTAATCAGAAAACGAAGAATATATCATATGGGTAAAGAATAATTATAGTTGTTCAATTAACCTTTATTTTTTAATTTCCTCGGACTAATATTATGGATATTACTAATAAAAACTGTCGGGTCCGTGGCGCAGAGGTTAAGTTTCATGGTAGATGTCATGTGTTAGAGTCACAGTAAGAACATCATCTGTTCAATCGATTCGCCAATTTCTGATCTAACAGCAAAGGTGTTTGTGATGTCAAAAAATGTTCGCTTACCCTTTTCAATTCCAAAAATAGCGGGATGTAGCGAGAGCGATTAGTTAATTGCTTTTCCTGTCTTAGACTTATCCTTATAGCCTAACTACTCTTCTTGGAAAAAGAAAGAATAAGAAACTCGGTAACAAATAGTTTAGGAAGCTATATGCTCCATATTGAGAGCGGGCATAGATTGAAAAAAACATTTTTTAGATGCGTTTGGGAGTAGATTAGAGAAAATCAATTTTGTATATAAAATTAATTTGTTGCGTTGCTGATTGTGCAAAATTGTAAAACTCTTGTTTTTTAAGCTGGTACAAGTTAAATTATGGGAAAATAAAGTCTTGTAGAATACTATTCGAATATAGCAAACTTTCCTCGTGAAATTACAACATCGGATTTCAAGAATAGGGTAGGTGTTTAGCGCAAAGCAAATGTTTTTTTTAATATATTAGAAGATGCAATCAAGAGCAGTAATGGATTCCAATTATATCTAATCGGTAATGGCTCTAGATATCTACGTACATATAAAATTATGATTGATATTAACGCAAGACGCTTAGTACCTACCAACCTACCTGTAATACACGTCAATCAATCAATCAATCAAATATTGAAGCTGCCTGCCTACGATGAAGTATGCGAAATGATCCTCCATAATGTATAGCGAAAATAACAATATGGATTCAGAAAATGTTGTTTGACAGCTGTGTGTAATATTTGAAGAGTGCGTTCGACAGGTGTGCCAATTTGCAAACAAAGAACTTGATAAATTTACCTAAGTAATAGTACTACTTACCTATGATATTTTTTCTCCTTTCTAGGCTTGTACTTGACTGTAAAATAAAATTAATATTATACATAGATTTGTATTTACATGCATACTTTTACAGTCAGCGGTGGGCTGCCAATATATTAACAAGGAGCTCGCTTAATCTCCAAGCAATTCTCGGTGTTCCAGGAAGGAGTGAATTTTTAACACTCCTATGCAATTAAATGCAATATTTAAATAAGCAATCGATTGTTACTTAATACACTTATAATATGGAAAGATATGCAATCTACCGTAAACTAATCAATGTAAATGGCTAAAAATGTACCATTGTGTATACTGAAGCTGTCGTACATAATGTGTGTGTCAGAAATTGCAGTTATGTACTAATTTGATCAGAGAATAATATTTCCTTTAAAATTAACAAGGGGCTCGCTGGCCTTAGTAAAATTTAACAAGGGGCTCGCGCGAACCCCTTCGAGCCCACCCCTGCTTACAGTGTCTACAATAATGCTAAGTTGTTACATTAATCTGTAGCCGAGAAGTAAATACTCGTGGGCGCTTAATCCTTTTGATTAGTTATCACGGGTTCTAGTTTCTGTGCGGACAATTATATCAATGCACATTGACTGGCCTTGCTATGCTACTGGTAATATGACTAGATGTGAGACATGTTTCGCATTTTTTTATAAGCACCTTCCGACAGCAAACGGCTGGACGTGTGCCAGACCTAAGTTTTCCTAATCTTATTTGCTTTTTATTTACGATTCCAGTTAACATTTTCCATTGCACCAAATATTTTGATCATATGAAATCAATAATTTACCATACATCAACTCGAGGAGAAAAGACATTATAAGCACCCATGCGCAAGATCTTTAATTAAAAATGAAAAAATACCTTCCCGGGATTTGAACTTGAACTCAAGTCCGAGACCAATCTGCTTGAATAAATCTCTTACAAATATACCACAGAGGCCGAAAAAAAACTAACCAGTTGTTGAAGTAACAAGTTTTATTGAAGTACTCTCGACCTGGATGCATGGATTTTTTGACTGCTTTGCCTAACATAAAAGAGGGCTGGTTTGATAATATATTCTTGTTCGTGGCGATTAAAATTGTATAGTAAAATGCGTTGTTAACGAAGTAGACTGTTTTTGAAGATGATATTAGGCCGTGTTATAAGTGTGAGAAGATTATAATTATTGTTATTACCTACGACCACAAAACGTGGTGACGTCATCATTTCAAAATGTCGGATGATAAAGAGAAGATCGCGCCAAGTAATTAGTCAAAGTCAGCGCGTTGTTTGCCCATATTGTCTCAAGAACACCTGTTGTATTCGTAAAGCCCTTTCTTCTCAAAATATTCAGCAACACACTGCCCGCAAATGAATTATTGATAAAGTATGCTTAAAAGGTTGCGATGTAAATAACGCATACGTTATTTTTAGAGAACATTCCTTACAGGTATTTTTATGCTAATGAATTTAATTATTGTACATTATAATATTATAAACATACATCCAAATGATACAAAGATTGTAAAAAAAAACATATATTTGACATTTTCTTTAGGAAAATAGGTACGTATTATTACTTTTTATGAATCAGATCTTTAGATATAATAAGCCAAAAGACGTAGATCAATAAATCTGTTTAGACATCCAAGCAGACCGGAAAATGGTTCATATTCTGGCATTTTATAAAATATTAAGTCAATTTGACAAATTTAACACATTAACAACGGGCTATGGATAAAATACGCTTTAAGTTGTCGTACAGAATGAATTAAATGACTCTAAAATTGTTATATATATCATTCCTTAGCTGTATTTGTAAAATATCTATGAATCTGTTTATTTAGCCAGGTATTTTAAAGAAAGTAATAATACTTGTGAACCTATCATGCTTTAATTAAAATTGCAATTCTTTCATGTTTCAATTATTCATGTTTATCGTTAGGTGAATATATTATAAATAACCTACATTGTTAATCTAAAGATACCCACAAAAAAGAAGAAACACGTTTCACACATAATTACATACCCGATAGATTAGTAATGTTTTCAATTTTATAATTTTAAAATATATCAAAAAAGATATCGTCTGAAAAGTTATCGTCAAATGCATTGAAAAACAGACTAAAATTATGCTACTGTTTTATTTTAACGATTTTTCGCTTCGGTTATAGTAATGTTGAAATACGCTTTTATTATGACGTATTCTTATAGAGATTTCGAAGTGTGAAATAAACTAAATAAGACTTCTTAAAAAAATGTTAAAACAAATTTGTATGCTATGAAGAAGATTGATGCACAAACTTCAAAATGTTAAATATCGTTGTTATGCATGCCTGGATCATTTCGTATTTCAATACATTGTTTTCAATCGCTTGTCAGAATAAAAGTTGTTAGCTGAAGGGAAAATTAAGAATTTCAAATAAAAAAACGGAATGAGCACATCAAAATTTTATTATCAATGAAAATCAACAGACTATGTGTAAAAATATATTATTTTCCGATTAAACGTAATTTTATCATACGAATGGAACCAAATGTTCATCTGTACATTTTTATTTATGCTCAATAAAATCTTGCGGATAATCGTGATTGGGCCACTTCTATCGAAAACTACAAGACATTTGTAATGAACAGTTAAAAAAGCATTACATTTTTTTTCTCAATATATTATATACAATTTGTATAAGCAGTAAAAGTGTGTTGTATTATACAAACAATATATGGGATATTTAGGGTTTTGTTTGATATATAGCTTTATTTTTCACTGAAGTGTAAGCCGTCTATTTAAATTAAATATTGTCATATCCCATTTATATCAATGCGATCATCTTTGATTTTTTTCTTCGAAGATATCATTTTAAAATAAAAAAATAAAATATGGGACATAATTACTGTTTGTCATTCGCGTTCTCGGTCAGAACACATACTGACTGGTTTCAACTCGTCACCATGTCGTGGCTGAATGCCAAAACACTTATCAGTGGTGACTGATTTCTTTTTTCTCGAATATTTAACACTTTCAATGCAAAATGATAATATCATCATAATTTTCATATTAAATTCTTTCGGCTTAGAAAACAAAATATATTATAGCCGAGTGAATTACTCTTAGGTTTTGGATAGCAAAGAATTATACGATGTACCCTCTCTACTACAGCACGGAGTATAATCTTTACCAGTGGTGCTTACCACTTCAGCCAAGTGCCACTTTTCCAATGTTAAATTTGTAAAGTGACACTCAACAGTTTCTTATTTATTTTCTCGCCATATTGTTTACAAAAGTTCAACAGTATTAGTAACATTAAAACACAATATGCATAGCACGTAATAAAAATATACTCAACTAAAAATAATAAAAAATTATATTATTACATATTTTTTTTATAAATTAATAAGTAAAATAATGTTATTATAACCAACCTACAATAAAACATTGTAAATAAAGTGTGTTGATATATGAAGGGGGAGCCATGTGTAATTTTTGAAATGGGAACATAATAATAAATGTGTTGCGTCAGCATATTTCAAACCACGATCCAATCCGAGCTTAAAGATGATTGGTGATGATGGTGATAAATATTGGTCAAAAGAATGTTTATTAATTATTTATTTACCGTTGATACCTACAATTAATATAATCCGGACTCTAAATGACAAAAAAAATTCAAACCGTAATACTCGCCAATGAAAATTAATATCAAAATATTTTTTTCAATTATATTGCTTATAATTTGTTTGTAAATTACAAAGCGAAATGGAAATGTATTATAAGCGCGCTACTCTCCACGGATTCTCGAACCGGCGCGATACTCCAGTGTGGTCTGGAAAATTTGAGTACAGAATTTCATATAAAAAAAAGTTAAACTGTATTGATACACCAATACATGCCAGGCAGATTCATATAATGCAAATTTAATTAATCTCCTGTTAAGTTACGGACACCTGGTTACCATTTGAATACATACGTATACGCGAGCAATATTGTTAAACAACACTACATTAATTTAAGATTTAGACTGAAGGTGCTTGGTGGAATTTCAATATTAAATTTGAATCGTTCAAACTATGTACATTCTCACAGATTTTGTCACTAATGACACGGGTTTTGCATTTCGGCATCTTCAGGCGTTCAAGTGCACGGATGAACTTGAACTGACGCTTAGTAAATCAATGTTTCGTGTTTATATAAGAAAAAAATCTATGATTGAGTTTAAAGCCATTGCTAACGAAAAGGATAAGCTCATGGGAATGCCCACAAATTTGAGTAGTGAGTAGTTTCAAGAATTATATTTATTTGTTTGTCGGCAAAGGTTTTATGATTATATTTATATAGGGTATAGAAGTGGAGATCCCGGTAGGTTTGATATTTCATTTAAAATCGGAAGGCTATGCAATTGTGCTCCATTTATTTCCAAAATTTCTTGGAAAAAGAGCTGATGACTCCGTATTTCGGTTTAACATTGTTATCCCTTGTTCCTGATTGAACGCGTGTCCTTCCGAAATTAAGTGATTAGCAAAAGTAAACGTGACTTTTTTCAATCTAAAGGCTGCCATATGTTCTAATATTAAATATTAAACCTACCGGGATCTCCACTTCTATACCCTATATTAATATAATCATAAAACCTTTGCCGACAAACAAATAAATATAATTCTTGAAACTATTGTACTTACTACTCAAATCTGTGGTCATTCCCATGAGCTTATCCTTTTCGCCAGCAATGGCTTTAAACTCAATGATACATTTATTTCTTATATAAACACGAAACATTCATTTACTAAGCGTCAGTTCAAATTCATCCGTGCACTTGAACGCCTGAGGATGCCGAAAGGCGAAACCCAGGTCGTTAGTGACAAAATCTGTAAGAATGTACATAGTTTGAACGATTCAAAATGAACACTACATTAGTTTTAATTTCAATGTCAAATTTATAGTTTTAGTGGTACAGGATGTGTTAATATGTAAGTGCAATAAAAGAAATTCCACACTCTAAATTCTTAAACTTTTTCAGTTTTTTGTCGTAAATTATATTTTGAGCATTTTTCTAACACAAACTCAAATTCTACATATATTATCTACATCTGGCCTATGAACTCGATCGTAAATCATTTTCCCCAACGTTATATTGAATTATATAGTATTTCCGAGCTCGGGGAAAAATGATATGGCCTGAAAAAACGATCGTTTTATATTAATCTCTACTTTAAAATTATACAATAGTAAAACGCATCAGTAACGTTCTTACCTACATAGTGAAATCAATGTCTAATACTCTAAAACAAGCTGCAAGGTATTTGATAAGGAGTAGAAAACCTACGGATAGCGTACACACTACGTTTTATTTATTTATGAATTTTAATTGATTAGGAATAATAAAAACTGAAGTTTGAACGATGGCAATTAAAATATAATTTGTCAAAGCTCTCTCCGGATCCGCAGCAAGTGACTTGAGGATTTCAAATTCCTCGATGGGCTAAAAATAAAAAAAACGAGGCTTGGAGATAATCTGGGGAAAAAGTATAGCGAACTGAGGATTTAAAATTCCTCGGTGAGCTAAAAAAAAAAACGAAGCTTAGAGATAATCTGGAAGAAAAGTAGGGTAAGGGATTGAAATTTTATCAATCCCGTCCTAGTCAATGTTTACTGCGGCCTTATGTCGAATCAGAAAAATGAATGCGGCCTTTAGAGAAGAAAAGGTTCCCCACTCCTGCACTATCCTGTCCTAGCTCTATCCTTGTATCACTAATACTCTATTCGAAAAAGAGAGGTTAAGCAACTGAGTAACAAACAATTCTCGTAGAAAAAAACGTATCTATATTCAGAGACCACATGCTCCACATTAGGAGCGGACGTGGATTAAATATATGTATATGTAAAAAAAACCATCAATATTGAAAATAACGAAACAAATTTAACAAGTGAAGGATCGTGAGGTCTTTGGTAGCTGCCTTATATGCCCTTCCACCCCTCCTCATAATAGTGCAAGGTGACACTTTTGTAGACTTAGTATTTAAATGAAGGAATTCAGTGAGAAGTAGAGCTTATATAAAACATGCCGTATCACAAATATTGGTTAGTAAATTAAAACCATTATAAAATTTAGTACAGGCCTTATTCAACAATAAAATAAAATGTCAACAATCAGCTATCACTTTTAAGCATTTTTATTTATTAACAATTCTTCATTGTTTTATCAAAATATTGTGTATATTATGTTTCACCGTTGTCGCGTAGTAACGTTTTAATCCGGTTTACCGCTTTTTCCGTCTTTTTTCGGTTTCGCGATTAACGAGTTAATTGTAAGGTTTGCCCACATGTATTTTTCAATCTATTTATTTGTGTTCAATTATAATTTTATATTTGCCCATTTAAAGTGACTTGAATTTGAGCATACTTAACAAAAAAGTTATCGTTATATACAGTTTTGTAGAGATAATGATAACATTGATAGATAATTTAAACCTGCAGATAATTTAAAATAAGCCTGAGGCAGTGGCGGATTAAGCACACGAGTGGCCAAAGGCGCAATAAAATTTGGAGGTTCTGTTTTACCAATGACATAAAATCGCCGAATATTCCAACTAAAATAGTAAAAATCAGAACCAAAATTATATGGGTTATATATATATTATATAAGCTATTTTTGAGGCCCCTATAATTCGGAGGCCCCGTGCGAGCGCATCATTTAATTATAGGATAATCCGCCACTGTATTCAGTTAATAAATATGATTGTAAAACATTATTACGTTAATAATTATATTGTATGATACTTTACGGTAAAAAAAATGTTCAAAATCACTGCATTGCAGAGTTTGAAATAATATTTAGGATAATCATAAAGTTACATTAAAACTTATTTAAAACTTGCAATGATAATTATTCTAATATTTGCTGAACGTTTACATTATACTTGAGCTATAAATAAATTTTGGGTTGTAAAATGGCGACCGGGTTGAACGTGATTATGAATTTCTTCACAGGATTAAGTAATTATGAAAACGAAACTGTTTCACCACAATCTGGACTAAAATAACAATTCTCGCCAGAGTGACAAATTTTGTGGTTGGTAATCTAATTCCTACTACTTGTATATTACACCTATACATATGTCTGGTATTTTATAAAAGGTCGCACAAAGAAACTGGTTTTAAAATAATTTAAGCTTTCGTACATCAAGTACATATTGTGACATTATTTATGCATTAAATTAATTAATTAAAAATAATATATTTATGTAATCAAGTGACCAATTAAAGTATTTAAAAACAAAATAACATACATTAAAAGCGTATGGCAATAAATCGTCGGTATACTGCTAGAAAACATTGTCAAAAATTTGATGTTTTGAGTTATGAATGGAAATCGACTGGCTTAAAGCACGCTACTCTATATTCTGAAAAAAACAAGCTCATTTATATTACATTACAGTACTTAGTCAAGAGTTCGATACCCTGTAGAGAAATTTTCATACATTAAATTCGAAGTCGATTTGTGAAATATTATTATTCATTATTAAGATGTTCGCTGACAAGATTTTAAAAAAATCTATTTATTAGAATTATTCGGCTTGGAATAAATAACATGTATTAATATATATTCTTATCAATTAAAAAACGAATGTTTGTGGTGAGCGAAACCAGTACAGATCCTAACAAGTACAAACCAATGTTTTATTTTTTAATGTGTCAAATTATTGTGATGTTGAGAACATCAAACATTAGTAATTGCCAATTTAAAAAATAAATCAAGATTACTTTACACCATTATCCAATTTATATTGTTTGAGCTTTTTGCGAAATTAGTATTAATAAATAACTTTCATATTAATTCATATTTTTTTTGCTAATCAGAACCAATCGTGATGGTACTTGACAAAAATGTCTCAAGCAAAAAAAAAATGAGTAACCGTGATTTTTTTATAGTTGATAATATTTTTTATAGTTTGGTCGTTTCTTTGATCTTTGATTCTTACAAATGTTTTATAATAGTGTAAATTCTATACATACTCCAATGCATTTCACTCATAATTAACGGTCGGCTTAGTAATAAGTTAAAAAAAAGCGTCTGAAATAAAAAAAAAATCGATGTATCCACTTTATAATGTAGATTAAGTTAGTAGTAAACGACGTTTTTGTGTTTCACGCTTAAATTTTCAACTATATTTTTTCCATCGTACTTTATTTCATTTAAAAACAATAAAGAAAAATAATTGTATTGCCAGTCGACTGCTTATTACAATCAATGTAAGCGAAATAAAATTTGATATAATCAGCATTAAATTTATCAGCTTTGGCGCGTGTTTCCCGTGACATACGGACAATTTTAATTTTAACATGGTGTTGGTCAGGTTTTGCATGGCATATATCACAACACAAATGACTTATGATATATGTACGTATTGTTAAAAAAATGTAATCTTTTGATTTTTGCTTTTACGTGCCTCATATAATACATGTATATTTATTAGCGTGACGATGTAGTGGCGTCAATGCGAATGTTTACATGCTGGCAAGTGTGAAAAGAAATTATAATTATTATTATCAACCGGAAGGATGGTTTTTGGCGGATGACAACATTATTTTTTTTTCAAACGAAAAGAATCAATTCTTCTTACTTAAATGGGGTCACTGCCACGAGGCCAAAATTCAACATTAAATTGGTGAAAAAAAATATAATATATTGCGCCGACGGTTTGCGGAAAAGTCAACTTGCCGATTACTTGTATATTTGTGAATTATAGAGGTATTCCGCGAACTTCACGACTGCTCCGTTCCCTGAGACCAACGCATAATTTCTATTCAGTGAAAATGGGGTTCGCTGCTGTTTCAATTCCCAAAAAAGATCTTATATTATTAAGATTATATTAGATTTATCTATTCTGCTTTTATTCTAAAAACGACCTATCACAATAATAAATTTGACTCAATACACGTCAACTATGAATATTGCCATTGAAATAAGATATGATGGGGAATTAAAATATAAACAGTTAAACACTTTTATATACTGTCTTTAATTAAAATGTAATTTTACATCGTAATATAAATAAGCTCAATTATATTTTCAATAAAAATACCATTTTTAAATTGCTTTCAACAAAGATTGCTTTCGTTTAAGATAGCAAGATAAATATTTCATTTTTCGACTTATTCACGTTTTCTCTGCTTCGTTTTATACGCGGAAGTGTTAATAAAGTTTTCATATAGGAACAGAATACGGTATTACTTCGTTAATTTTGTTTTTGATGTCGTATGAGAAATATGTAATTTATTATTAGTGGTGCCATGACGTATTCATTATATTTATTTCCATGTATATTACATTTATTACAAATTTAACAGTGAACTTGAGGAGTCAGACGCGCGGAAAATTAGTAAAGAATTTGTCTAATTTAAATATCTACCATTCCTTTTCCAAAGTGAAGCCTTCGTAAAACATAATATTTTACTTTCCAGGCATTACATCATATCGACTGTGGAAAGGAAAAATGACGTAACCCACAGTTTTTTCAAAGTAGTTTTTTTTCGATAATCACAATGTATCAAACTTGATACACGTTCTATTAAAAGGATGCAAACTACAAATGCCGAATTAGTATGTAAATTTAGCTGAAAGTGAAAGTGTGAAAAAGATGACTTTATAAAAAATTAAAACCAAGTAAAAAGACCGAAATAAAGATTTTTCCTAGACAATTTCTTTAATAAATATTAGATTATGTCAATTAAACACCACTTTAGCAATCTCCGTGCACTTCAAGGTTGTGTATAATTCATAATTTTCATATGGCCCAAAATCATCAAAACACGTTTTATGCGCCTCCCGTGTGGGTTACGTCCTTTTTCCTTTCCACAGTCGATATAGTATAATTGTTTGTTACATGCTTTTGAATGCTGTATTAATTTATTATAAAGATATATAAAATGCAGCAGCCTTTTTTAAAATATTGTATAAAAAGGAATGTTCATAATTATTGTTAAGCAGAAATATTTTTGTTAAAAACACGCTTTTGTTTTGATTATTAAAATATGACTAAAAAATACATAGGAAATATAAAAATATATTCACATCCAAGCGGGTAGTTTTTAAGATTAATACGGTAACCAGACCAGTTAAAAATAAGACTTTGTCGTAGGTTTTTTTTTCTTAATTAAATATGAAATAAACATAATATAATTATGTATTCACTGCATGCTCGCACTTTTAAACCAACTTGACGTCCGATTACAAATGTTGTAATGTTTTCTTTTCTTAATACGTACCTTTATTTTAATTTATTGAAAACAACGGTAGAATATTTATAATAAATATGTAATGTATAGAAACAAAAAAATATAGTACACTCGAGTTATAATGTGTTTCAAAATGGCGAACATGCAGTGAATTCATAATAATGTATATATTTCTTTCGTGTTTAATTAATAAAAAGATACGTCAAAAATAATATGTTTAACTTGGTCTGTTTAATCATATTATGTTTATTCATAAAAGTATTCTGTTAATGCTTGTTCTTTTTAGTCATGTACTGTTTAGACATGGATCGATCCGTGTAATACTGATTGATATAAGCTAAATATTTACCAACTCTTCAATATTTGCCATCTAATGAACTACAGCAAAAATCTCATTTATTGATATTGAGATAGTTAGAATAATTTTTTAAAAAAACTAAGGGACTATGGTTATGAAATCAATATTACATTTGCTTTAAAATAATCCCTTAATATTTCTCAATATATATGATTTGTATTTTTTTGACAAGAGCAAATAAAAAAGGTTCACCATCGTCGTAAATTTTTGTCCATATCGTACTGACCATATATTATCATTTCGTCTTAGTACTGGATAAACAGTATGTCTTTGAGTGACTTCCACTTATTTAAATAAGACATTAAAGTATTCCAAAATTTCTAATCTAAATACATTTTACTGGAGTGAATAATTGTTACATAGGAATTTTCGCTTATCTTATTCTACAATTTTAAAATGAAATAGTTCTACCGTTAAAATGTATATGACTTTTCCATTAGCTTTGTAAAGTTAACGACCTTTACAGTGTTGTTAATAAGATCGCGTATGTAAAGCTGGCATAACATGAAATATTGTTGGTAATTTTAATATTATTTTTTTATATATTGACAAACAAGATATACAGAAGTAAAATTGTAGAAACAAAAACACGTTATGACTTAACAAGCTCTATTTTTCATCTGGCCAAAACATAAAAATTCTCTTTGCAAACAATATATAAAAACGTAGAAAGCGTTTTACAGCGAAACAGCAAAACTTTTTAAGCACCAATCTCAACAAGAAGTACGTGAAATTATTACTCAAAAAAATATAATTATTACGATGATTGCGCAACACATATTTAACATCGATTGACAAAAAACTTATATTTTAACACTTTTTTACTGAGCGAGAACAATATATTTTATAAGGGAACAAAATAAATGGTCAGAGTTTAAATCAATTTTTGGTCCGAATTCAAATAAACTTTTGATCTGAATTAAATTCAATTTTTGGTCAGAAAAAAATATGAACGGTCAGAATAAAAATATTGTACGGTCAGATTTTTATAACCATTTTTGGTTAGGTTGGGTTTTTTTAAATTTAATCTCATTCAAATTACGACTATTTTATATAAATTCTGACCAATGTATTAAAAAAACTGAATTTAAATTCTGACCGGTAAAATACGAGCCACTTTATAATATCGCTCATAATCTACTTGATCAATAAAAAAACATTTAAATCTAAAGTCAGTTGTAAAATCTTATTTGATTTCTAATCAATCGATTTCGAAAGCGTAAGTTTATATCGTCGGTTCCATGGTACAATCGTTAACGTCGTTGGTTTCCATGCCAGACCTCACATGCTCGAACCCCAGTGCGAACAGGATTTTTTAAAAATAGATTTCAGTTCAAAAGCATGGAAGTTTCTAATGTCTGAAAATCGCCCCTCACCATTCTAATTCTAAAATAACGTGGTGTGGCGACAGAGATTCGTCAACCACTATTCCTATCCTATCCTAGTTCTATCATTTCTATCCCTACTCACTGAAAAAAGTAAACTGAACAACAGAGTAAAAAGTAGAAAAACTTAAATTGAGATACCTCCATTAGTAGGCCATATGCTTCACGATGGCAGCGGATATGGATTTGAAATGTTTTTATATTAATTTCGGTTTATTTCTCAATAATATTGTACCTTTACCAATAACAATTATTTTGTGGCAAGTTTACAAGTGTGCAAGATACACTTTTGTTTGTTGTGTAACTAAAAGCTTACATAAATTATAATTTATAATGGTTAAAATCAATAATTTTACAAACAAGATTGTTTGTGTTGAAATTAGGGCCCCGCTTAGTAAGATTACAATTTTCGGCTTAAAATTAAATATGTTGCTACTTAATGATACATTTCAACAGTAAGTATTTTGATAATGATGGATTATACGTCCCAAAAAAAAGTCAAATAGTGGGCCATAAATGTACAGATGTTGCGTTAAAATTTTCAATAAAGTTTGCAACGAATTGAAAATATCACTTTTAGGGTGTTCACTGTCAATACTTGGTGGAAAGGCATTATATTAATAAAAACAATAATCCTTTGTACTTCATTCCACTTTATTTAATATTTCAGGACCGGTTTCGCTCATTGCGAGCATTGTCAACTGATAAGAAAAATAATTTAACAATGCTATTTATACAAAATTGAAAAGTTATACACAACAGTTGGCATTGAAAAGAAATTGGCAATTACATTAAAGTGATTCTAAAATAACACAAAATTAAAATGTTCAACACATCTAACATATAATTAAAAAGTCATCCCAGATTCATAAATTCAGAATGCGATTGAAAGTAATTACAAACATAATTAAAATTTGGGAAATTTTTGACAAAGTGATAAAATGTTACATTAATATAGTGAATATGCTTAATGATATGAATATGCTTAATGATAGTTTTATGTTTTCCCCGCTTCCAAGTAGTTGGTGTGTTCATTCATCACTTAAGCAAAATCGACAGCCAGGAAGATTCTGAAAAACAAATTTTTCAAAGACCATATCAATTCTAACAAAAGAAATCTATATTTATTTATTTTTTTAATTTATATAAAAGAATAGTTAACAAGGGCTAATGCAATGGATAAAGTAACGGGGAACTAGCAAAAATTATTTGATCGTTTAAAAGATCTGAATCAGGTAAAAATTTGAATCTATTGATTTCTAGGATTTCTTGCTTGTCTAGTTTGACAGACTTGTTATTTAAATGTAGAAGTTTTTTTATCAGACATATACAATAATTTTTAATTATTATTTTAATTTTACTAAATGAAGTTATATTATGTCACAACTATGCCTTTTTTATAGTACACCCGAAATATATTTATTTGACGAAAAGTTATCAAAAGCAACAAAGACTTTTGTTTTATTTATTATGACACATTTAAATCATCTGCAGAAATTGAAGTTGATCTGAAAATATATACTTTTTAAATTTAACAAGGGACTCGCTGTCATACGCCAAAGTCAACAAATGGATCGCGCGAGCCTTCCCCCAGCTCACATCTGAATCCTAGTGTTACCAGTATTGACTTCCAGGTTATACTTAGATGTTGTCAACAAACACCATTTATTTTAATGTGCATAAATATCATACATAAAAATTCTTTGAAAAAAAAAACTTTGTTAATTAACGTCATTCATAACATCAAATCAATACCGCTAAGTGAAATAATTGTAAGTGCTAAAGCATGTCGTTCATTTTTTAAGTGTTGCAATTAATAATTATGAAGTAGAAACATTTATCGAAAGATGTCTCAATACTATAAAAATATTTTAATCGCTTTCAATTACTTCATCACCACAAATTTCATAATTTTACTATCGTTGGATTATAAAAGGTTTTATAAACACTAGAAGACAGATAGATATACGACTTTACATATTTATTTAATAGGCTAGCACAGCGTTTTCCAAATGATGGGTCGCGACCAACGTTCCCTCTAAGCTGCGCGCGCGAACGGCCGCGCAGCAATTGGGAAGCCCCCGCGCACTCATTCCGGTTTGGCGCGCACTACAAGACAGTTATTCAATTAATATTTGATCGATCCGCGCATCTAACCTCTTATCTTATAGGGAGCATTGGTCACGACCAGGTACCGGGTCGCAGAAAACAAAATGCCGGGTCGCTAATTTCCTAAAATAAATCTGTATATTTACTAAATAATTTTGTTTTACCTCTCATTAATAAATTATTGATACGTTTGACTTCTATATATGTAGGTTTATCACAGTCAATTATTTTGTATTATAACATATAAACACTGTATGAACATAAATATACTGTTTTATTTTGCTTATATGTCGGTAGTATAGACCATAACAAATTTAGTGGGCCACGAAGGAGAAATATTAAAATAACCGGGTCGTGGAAAAAAAAGTTTGGGAAACGCTGGGCCAGCGTATCCAATCCATAAAACAAGACGTAGGTAGATAGATGATTTATTTATTTTTATTCCGTTTATAGACAGTGCCATCCTTACCTTCCCAACAACAAGTTCTCAAAATAAATAAGGTTTAATGTATATTGCATCGTATAATTGGGAAATTCCTAATCAGTCAGAAATATTTTGTTTTTATTATTCATCAGTTGAAATTGCATTCAATTAACGAAATCGAAACCCAATGATTTCACAAGATGAACCCAATGATGAAGATGAAGAATTCGTTCAAAGATGTGTTTTATTTTATATGATTATAGGGTTTTTTCACCAAGAAATTACAGTTTAAAGTGTTTAAGCCAGTGGAGGGGAACCTGCGCCCTTTTGGTCACTCTGACGCGGCTTTTTGATTTGATCAAAATATTCACTTTGATCAAAAAATTACACGCAAGCGCTTAGAAAATAAACTTAATCAACCCATTATACAATATATTCGACAGTCGAAAAAATGGGGGAGTGGGTGTCACCGTTTTCTTTACTGCGACCTTATGTTGAATCAGATAAACGAATGTGGCCTTTATAAATGAAAAAGTTCCTCACCGCTGGTAAAGGCCATACAAGTAAAGGTAACCGTTATAATATTCCTAATTTGTAGTTTTACTGGTGCAGACTATTTAATGTAGTGTTTTTTTTTCTCAGACTTATAACCCGTTCTAAGGGTACTATAAGAAATTCAGTTTTAGTCACACGAAAAAGTATACAAAATTTAATTTCTTATAGTAGTCGGTATTCATATGATTTTCAAATGTCACAACATTATGTATATCACAAAATTAGGAACAGCAAGCCTCGAATTACGTGAATTCAATTTACGTGAATTTGTACTACTTAATTCGCTGCGCTTAGTTGCCCTACGCATGTAAGATATGTTTTCATTATTCAACTAATGGATAAGCAAATAGAAACAAAGTTTTGATAGAACTTGAGAATCAGAGAAAATAAAACAATTGGAAAATGAACAACCGAATCAATTTGAAACCAAGAAGATGGCTGAAAATTTAAATGACATTGACAAAGGAATCGCGAAAGTTTCAAAAACATGTATGATGTTATTGCATGCTATACACCCTCCAAGGACGAGCGTCACCATATGGTCACACAAAACACCGTTGTCTATTGATCCCACTATTCATCCCTTTTCTACCTGAATATCGTTGCTTTCGCTCATATTTGGTTAAGAAGGGTACAGATTACAGTTAGTCATCAGCCGTGGGGACAGAAACGGCCTCCAAAAGCACATGTAATTTTTTGAATTTCCGTTTTTTTTAATTTACTTTTTGAAACTGTTATCAAATTATTTACAGTTATTTTGCTAGTATATTTGTAAAGAGGTCAAATTGTAAATATTTTTAAAAAAAATCACGTTTAGCTATATTTCAACCCCGAATGTTTGCGAGCCCATACGGTCACTTTTGTTCTTACTACTGTCCGTACTCAATATTACACGGTAATAAAAGGATGAACATGACCATATAGTCATGCGGGGTTTCTATACAACGACTTTGCGTTTTTTTATTTTTAATTTTGGATAGGAATAAAAGTTATCCGTGACTTCAATATGGCTTAGAAAATATTTTTTTTATCGGAAAAAAGCTCTCGTCTCTGGAGGGTTAATTATGAATCTTTAACATACCATTATTTCAAAAATTGCTCGATTTACGAAATGTTTGACTTACTCGAAATTTTCCCAACAAATTATAGTAATTATTACCTACTGCGTAAATAAATCATCTTAACAATTAACAAAGATCAATTATTTTACCTACCATCAAACGGTTTTTGTGTTGTGTAAATTATGATCTATTTTGAATAAAGAAACAGCAATATTAAATTTAGCTTTATTTTTAAGTAAATATTTCATTAAATTACAATACAATTAATATATCTAGTCCGAGATTGAGTCATATTTACACGAATTAGAACTTTCGAGTAAAATCATTGAATAAACACATTTGCTTGAGGATAATAATAGCTTCTTATGTCGCATTTAAATTCTTTGAATTAAATGTGAAGGTTTTCAATGGAACGGAAAAATATTACTATTGTATTTATATCAATGTATAATGCAAAATAATAAGTTGTTTTTATTATTATTTACTTATTATTTTTCACTCCAAAATAGAAATTTACAAATACAATCTTGAAGTCGGCGAGTGAACAGCTAGTCAAAAATAGTTTTAGCAATAATTCTATATGGAAAATATACGCGATCACTATAGCCGAGTAGTAAAACACTTGATCGTCTAAGACTTTTGTACAAACTCCATTCCGCGATCAAAGATTCGGATACGCAAATAAGCTATTGAATAAATTTATTTTTCAATCGTTCAATGCAGTGCTACCCAACATTATATCGAAAAAAAACTGATTTAGATACAGTGTATTAAATTCAACATTAATCTTTATATCGATAATTTTTTTATTTTATTTTTGCTCTTTGAACTTCAAATGTATTAATATATAGTTTGAACGCTGTATTTATATCTAAATAAGTAAAAATTGAAAATAATCTGTATTCAATATTGAATTGAGTAATAAATAGTTTTAATACTATTTTTTCGTTAAAAAATCAATTCTAATTTTGGAAAATCATGCCAAGCGCCATATAGTCGAAAATACATTTGAAAAATGAAAATTGTAAAAAGCCACTATATAAAAAAACTGTATTAATGTCTATCGAATTGAGAATTGATTGTGATTCGCAGTGTCTTCGATAAAATTACATCTAAATGTTGAAAAATAGAGTCACACTTAAAATCAATTTAAATGTGTTAAAATTGTTTCTATTTTTTAAAATGTAAATATTATTTTCTCTATAAAAATAAGAGAATTTTTATAAAAAAAATAAAATCAAAAATTTATATGTAATCCTCCCTCAATTAGTTAAAATAAATTCTAGTACCCTCATTATTGAATCGTTATACGTTTTAAGAGTTGTGGGAACTTGCAGCCTGTGTGGGTTATTGAATTTTCAGACTCGCTACAAAAAAGGTTGCTTACGACTGGTTTAATGAATATGTATCCAATATCCAAAATCCATGAATGTTTTAATCCCTTCCCATCTACTCTTTTCAATCCTCTAAGCCAAAGTGTAGATAGAGCATAAACGTTGAAATTATTCCGTTTTACATCCCATCGTTGTATACCTTCCTTCTCTGAAAATTGAGATTGAGTGATAGACTTACAATCCATTCTAGTCAATAATAACAATTTCTGATCGAAATGTATCTATACATGGAACACTTTCCTCAAACTATATAATAATTTTGTTCACAATATATAAGCACATATCTTCGTATTAACACAGAAATGTGTATAGTATCTTGTTAGAAATATATTAATGTAAATATTTCCAAGGACTTTTTACAAAATCAAAATTAAAAGAATGAGTAATTTCAAAACACTAAATAAAATAAAATTTGATAACTTTGTTATTGTTACACGTGTTTCGCCTCTTTGAGAAGCATCTTCAGACAAACTGTCGTAGGGTTCTTTACGAATTAACTAAACATTTATTCACATTCTTAACTCAAAAACTACAAAATGGAGGTAAGGTATTTTTAGTTACTACTGAATGCAGGAGAAGGGAGTTAGATATAACCAATAATGATTACATGTATGATGAAGATTGAAGGGTATGGTTAAATAGTATTACACATCCTACCAATGCATGAATAGAATATTTATTACAACGAGCTAATAATATACACACATATTATATTATAATAAGAATATCAAAGTATTGATCCATCAATAAAAATATCGCATTGGTCGTGCTTCGAATTCGTCGAAATTTTCAAGTCTAATCTAATTTATTGAATATCTGATGCTAAATTTCAATACGCAAACATCTAGCGGAAATAAGCGAAAGAAAGAAAATTCCGCGTAAAAAAATCAGTCTCTCCTCAAAGGATTAAAAGCCAAAAAAACTCTTCAGCCGGCATGTTTTCAATTTTTCATCATATTCCTTTCAGTACGCGTCTGTCAGTTGCGGCGGAAGCACGCGCTCTAGCATTTCCCGAATGACATTAGAAAACATCGCGGAAAATTTACAGCACCAATAATACCTATCTTGAATTTAAAAACAAATATACGGCCAATTAGAGGCAGTTAATTTTAATAGACACTTCCGATATCTACAAATGATTTATGACTCTCATTAATGAAACGCTGAAGTGAATTTATTTGTAACTTTGTAAAAAGTTTTCTATTGTGAAAAAAGTTTTTGGAGACCGATTGAAAAGTTTGCTTTGCTCATTGTAATAAAGTTAAAATTGGACAATGTGAAATACTGATTATTGTGTAGCGGTGCCGATTGCTATAAATAAAATTATTTCGAAAACTTTGTGATTTGAGACTAAGTAATAATTATTTGGGTAAGTCGATAAAAATTCACAGAATACTTTATTTTAAAATTTATTATTCATAACAAATTTTGAAAAGTAGACTTGAGTTTGTTACGAATTTTATTCTTAATAAGATTAAAACAATTAATATAATATGTTGCCGTTTTTCAATATGATGTTTACAATACACATAATTATACGAAGTAAAATAGTGGATTATTCTTCTTCATAATTGCAATGTCATTTAATGATTTGAACTTCTTTATTGTATATCTCAAATCTTAGCCGATAAAGATTTTCATTAATCTTGTTACCTGCAGAAGATTTTTGATTATTCTTTATCATTATTATTATAAAGTTTTCGAGTCATTTAACATTTAAAAAGACAAAATATTACCTTTCATAGATCAAAATTATATAAACAACATTTTCCATCGCATAAACATAAAATATTATCTTTAGATGTCCATAAAATATAATATGTAAAGTTATTAAATGTATTATTTAACTTTTTACGTATGCATAGATTGATTTGACAATTATTTTGAAAAAAAACCATTATTATTTGTGACGTTACAAAAAATATTTTTATTATTTTCAGGTTATTTTAACCAATGAGTCACGGATTCTATTTACCAATTTGGTTTGAGGGATAGTTATTTATTAAAAAAATAAACAAGAAATTAGGAGATGTTTGATTCAACTTTTGATTACATTTCTGGATTAGACCGGCTTCGAAATAAATTCTGTTCAACATGACCTAATCTGATGTGTGCTGCAATATTTAAATCTAGGTGACTCAAAAGCAGGGTTTTTCCAAAATATTTTTTCATGACATTTCTGCATTGAATATCGTTTAGCTTACAATTTTAAATTGATATTTCAATTTTATATATTTTATTTACGTTCTTAAGTTACTGTCAGTTGTTCATGGAAATACGTTGAGTTATTTATTTCATACAAGACAATAATGTAAATAGTCAATCACATACTTTTTTTTCGGGAGAAAATGACAATATAAACATGTTTGAAATAATTCTTATGGTATAAAACAACATGAGCAGTCATAGGTACAAAACAAACCATTTTTTTTAATGTCAGTAATTGGAGATGCCCAAGTTTGTTTTGTAACGTCACATCTATTTTTATTGAACTGAATGCATTTATTAATATTGTTAAGGTTCCCATATACTAATAAAAACACAATAATCCTTTGTACTTCATTCCACTTTATTTAATATATCAGGACCGGTTTCGCTCATTGCGAGCATTGTCAACTGACTCGCAATGAGCGAAACCGGTCCTGACATATTAAATAAAGTGGAATGAAGTACAAAGGATCATTGTGTTTTTATTAATATAATGCCTTTCCACCAAGTATTGACAGTGAACACCCTAAAAGTGTTCCCATATAATTACTACAGATTATTAACAGTAAGAACACAATAACATTAATTTATGTTTTTTACTCTTTATATTTGTTTAAGGCAGTTTTTTAGTGAGGCACATTTTTTTAGAAACGGTAATCATAGAACAATAATTTCGAATACGAAAAAAGACTGAACGTATGAAATAAAAGTCACACAATCATGATCAGAGTGAAATGAATGTTTGTTTGTTCGTACTTTATGCGTTGCCACACCGCTCGCCCGATTGCAATAAAACTTTTACAAACTTTTTGCTTGCACTTCCGGGAAGATTATAAATCTTATAAATAAAAATCAATGTTTGTAAGTCTACCATACAGTTCATTTTGACAACGTTTGCTTGCACTTGCGCGAAGGTTATAGTACAATTAAATTACAGTAGGCGGAGCGTGTGTTGTACCATATACACTCAGCAGCAAACGTCAAACAGACAGAATAAGAAAGCATGCACTTCAATATACACAATTAAAACACAAACACTTTCTTTCTTCGAGTGGCATTGCAACGCTTGCCGGGTACCGGTTAGTTATTACTAAAATTGCATATTTTTTAAGAAATTTTCTAAGGAATCTGGGTTTTTTATTATATATGTGAGATTTTTAGTTAATGCGGCATGTAAGATTTTTTTATATTTTTAATATAAGTTAAATTGAGCTATTTTTTCTACCGTGTGAATTAAATAAAAACGGCAATTTTTATTGTTCTAACCAAATTGTAGTGTTATACTTAGTGGTTATATCATTTGAAAGTGTTTGCTTTCTTATCTTTGAATTTATTTTATATAATGTTAAATACATTGTAGTTTTAAAACGTTTTTTCGGTGAGTAATTGTCAAGTATTGCTTTACAAAACAATTATTGCAAATCGGAATCGAACCCAATTCGAGATACCAAATTGAAATTGACCATTACTTGGTTCGGCAAGATTACTTCCGTTCTCTTATACTCGTCCAGTATCTTTTTATCAAGCTAAGATAAATGCTATACGATATTTTAACCGAGAAAAATATCATATATGTAATATAAATGTATCGTGGGTTATATATATATATTTTAATTAATAAATATAAAACTTAAAAAACATATTTTATCCTGATCATAAAGTATGTCGTAAGTGTTGGCTCCCAATAAAAAAACTTATATGTGTATTAATTTTTTGTTTAATTTCACCTGTTATCACCGTTATAATCATAATCAAGTTTGTACAATGAAGTGAAACCAAACATATTCAAGTTTGTAAAACACTGATAATAATGTCAATTGTATTTGTGATTTTAAATTATTTAAAAGTTTTTATTCAGAATATTGAATGAATTCCTTGGAGTTGAATATCGCCTACTGTTAAGCTTTGGTGAAAAATTAATGTAGAATGATTTATTATCATTATTTGAATGATACGCACACATATTTATGTATGATTTTGAATCATAACGTTCACACCGAAAGAAATATAAATGTATTGGCGATACAAATATTTGTTATTACAGTTATAATAATAATTGATGATGATTTTTTTGACCATGTTCGCTTCTAATGTAGTTCATATGGACTCCGAATTGGGGAATCCAATCTCGGGATCCCGTACAGTTTCCGATACATTTCAATCCCGGGATTAGAAGACATGATCCCGAAACTTTCGGGATTGATTTTAAAACATAAACGTGTTGGTTTTCAAGTCAGCAGTTCACGCATATGCAATATAAAAATAATTCAAATTTACCAATAAAGTTTATTATTTACTCCAATATTACTATTACCCCAATAAAATTATTAAGAATGTATGTACACGACAATTTTAGAACTCTTCACTCTTGCATTCTTAAGGTAAGTACTTTTTTCAGTTATCGAAATTAATCATTTTATGTTATAATGCGTATTTTTACATAATGTATGTATATTAATTTCGTTTAATAATTATGGCGCAATTTTTTTTACGAGTAATTAAAAATCCACTCTTTCACCTATTCATAGAAAATAGCTGAGATTGAGAGCCTCTTGGTAACGCATTGGCAGCCCACAGCTGGTTAAATAAAATATAATAATTTTTTTGATTTATTTTTGGCCAATATCATCAATTTTTATTTCTTAAAAAAACGTACTTTGATGAAAATGATTTCGGGACCAGTCCCGAGATCTCCGGATCGAAAAATTCTAATCCCGAAATCCCGGGATCAACATTTTGGCTCGGGATTGGATTCCATACTCTCAATGAAATTTATCAACGAGAATCGCTTGTTACTCCGAAATGAAGCGTCTAGTTACAAATGGCGATATGTACAGTTTTTAAACTTTGCGCCAAACAATGTTTTTATCTTTCAAGCAAAAATATATATTTTAAGTTAGGATTTTTTTTTCATTTGTATTCTATCTTTAAATAAAAACAAAAATACAGCGCTTATTCGTTAAATTCCAAACAATTAAATAAATATAATACAATAGTATAATATACCAGCTGCCAGAATCAACGAGATTTGAAATATTCCTAAATTTGTCGCTTATTAATTTTTCATAAGCTTATTCATTTTTCATGTAGTTTCGGAATATTTATATATACATAAATCCATGTCATTTCTCAATTTGGAGCATATGGCCTTCTCATGGAAATATCTCGACAGAAGTTCTTTCTACGAGAACTGTTTGTTACTCATTCGCTCAACCTCGCCTTTTTTTAAAGAAAGTAAGTAAGGGTAGAAGGATCACGATAGGACAGGACTATTGGCTAACTAATTACTCTCGCTACGCCTAGTTATTGAAAGATCTGAAGGGTGGGAAGGAATTTCCAGACATTAAAAACACCCATGCCTACGAACAGAAATCGATAAATCCGTATGTATCCGTGAGATCCGGCACGGAAGCCAGCATGGTTATATCGCTTTTTGCAACTAGACGCCTCAGTTGCTAAGTCTCTTCGAAGACAGAGGGGATATAAGGACAACTGGACAAGGCTAGGACAGGACTAATGGTTATGTGAACGTTCTCGCTTCACCCAAGCTTTAGGGCGCACTAATGAGCAGGAAGAAATTTTAAACTTCAATAGCTTCAAACACATATCCATAAATTGATTGAAAAGGCGAGTTATGAAACTGGCCATACTGGGATTCGAACTCATGAGGACCGCAAGCAAACATATTGAATTATGCGATTAAAACTCGGTGCTATATTTTTTTAAATCACTAAGACCTTGAATTTATTTTTTAAAAAAGAAAATGTAAGTTAAAATAGACATTTCCGGGACTTACCACTCAATTTCAAAAGTCTACATTTATTTTACCGCGTACTGTTTGAAAGTCAATCAGTTAACCTTTTAATTAACTAAGAATATGACTTGGAAAATATGAATCACAAGAAGTTGTTACCTTGTATAAATATCTTCACGCTTTGCTTGTTAATAATTAAACGAGTAGCAAGTATTGAACACATTGAAGACACCCATATCCCCAAATACAAATTTAAATATAAATTGGATGATAATATATAAATAAAACGGTTAACGTATTTGTTTACAATATTACAAACTGATGTTTATAACACTATTCTTACAGCCGTAAGATAATTTATAAAAGAAAAATAGTCATAACTTAATAAGATATGAACGTATTTTTTACTATTTACAGTTATAACTGCCATGTTACACTAGACCAGTAACTTTCCACGTGTATAATGTAATTTAAGTGGCGGATACGATGAGATTCTGAGAGTGGGTATAATTAAAGCAATTAACCCTTTCTTGGCGCGTGGGCTTTTACACGTGGTGACCACTCCTGGCTTGTCTTTTTGCTTATATTTACTACTGTATCAGATAACTACAACCATCGGTTTTAACTATACTATTTAAAATTGATAATATACGACAACAAGCGTCTCATATCGCCAACGGTTTGATTGCGAGCACGAGAAGGTGATTATTTTATCATATAAGATAAATAATATACGTACATTGAGAATCGCCGATGATTTTAATACATATAAATTAATATTTACTGTAAAAACTATTAATCAAAAAAATTGAGAATAATTATTCTGTTTTCGATGTCTACCTTTTATAATTACGTTAACCTAATTTTATACTCGTTTATTATTAAATGAGTTTTTATCACACGTAACCGGAAGTTAATATTTTAAGGACGTTGTGTTATCAACAATCCTGAAAAATTTACATATTGTAACAACAATATTTTTTCGTTTTTACGATAAAAATGTTTCTATCTTCGTTTCTGGAATCAAGTTTCAAATTAAAATGTAGTCCTTATCTACGCTTTTTGATTCCTATATTATATGAATCGTCAATTTTTTTTGTCAAACACATTTTTACAATGAATTAACCACATTTATAAAAATACAACTCGGTGACGGTCACTTTATCAAACTTTATTTCAAACACAACCGTTCTCAACATGGTGCATATAAAAGTTTAATGAAATGCCTCACCATAAGTTAGTTTTACGAGAACTTGGTGTTATCCAGTTTCTCCAACTCTCTTTTACGAAAAAGGAGGGGATGCGAAACGACTTTTGTAAGTCATGTCCGCTCTTAGAGCGAAGCTTGTGATCTCCTTATAGAGGTATCTCCAAGGAATTTCGTTCTATGGGAACCGCTTGTTATTCAGTTGCCAAACCCTTCTCTTTTTTAAAGAGAGTGGAGATGAAAGGATAGGGTAAGGATTTATGAGTTTATTTCTGAATGTATGGGCTTATGTGATGTATTGAATTCCTCCATCACACTCATCCCATCCTAAAAACGAAGCGTTACTGCGAACGATTTGTTAACCACTTGTCGTGGTCTGGCCCTCTGTATTCTTCTATTCCCACCAAGAGAGATTAAGAAACGGACTAACAAACAGTTCTCATATTAACTCTTATGTTGAGATAAGCTCCGTTAAGAATCCATATGATCTACATTAATAGCGGACATGGTAAAAAAACTTTTAAATTAAATGAAATAGGTTAACTTTGATACATACATACTACAAATTTTGACAAGGCGTTTCGCATCTCTTAGAAGCATCATCAGGTTTACGATGTACTAAAAATTGATTCTGATTATATTATATGTAAGTTATTAATTACAAAATAAAAGTCTGTTTTTTTTTCTCTTTTACTGGACGTAGGACGGGGTATGTTTGATATGATATAAATATTGATAGTTTTAATTATAAAAGGTATTACTTATATCAAGTACGGTAAATACCAATGGAAATAAATTAAACAATCTCAACAGCCTCTTATCTTATTTAAAATGTTATTTACTAACAACTTTGATATAATTAAAGACGTGTTCCCAAAATAAATGACTTTACGTCAGTTATTCGACGCCATATCATCAGATGCTTCTTAAAGAGACAATTAAATTTAATTGTGTATTAAAAATTAAATTCTACAAAGTTACCGCCGAACCTACGGTAAATGTTACTTATTTAGTCCAATTTATAGACAACACAGTTTACTGGTTAAACATTGTTTATATTCAAGTGAAGTCTAAAAAAATGTTGACCTCCACTATTTAAGTAAACGTTGAAGACGAGTACACAATCTGTGGTTGATTGAATAAGCAAATTGATTCATAAAAGATACACAGAACGTCATGTTGGAAAATCGAGACAAGCACCACTCTGCCGAATATTAATTTGAATTTTTACATAAATTTCTCGTTTATCCAGTGCCTTACAGCAGACGACTTATTGTTCATAACGATGTATCATTTTAAACTTCTTGGTACTTTCCAAATTTAGCGTCTACCGAATACTTTGTGAGATAATAAATAACACTGTTAACCTGCGCTAGACAATGACGTATTAAAAACTGATGTCACGTTATTGTTTTATCAGCACGATGTCAACTAATGTGTCTATGCGAATTTAAGTAAGAACTATAAAAATTCTACTTCATGATGAACCAAAATAGCTAAATTCAAGAGGACATTTTTTTGCCAAATCGAGTAAAAAAAGTTTAATAAAACATTTTCGTCGGCTTTTTATTAAATTAAATTACAATAAACTTTTTAACAGTTAATTTGAATGATTTTTTTTAAATATATACAAAATCAGATTCCTTGCCTATGTGAGATTTAACGGTTACAATTCGAAGGATGATTGTGATAAAGGCGAAACTACAAAACACAGAAACGGTTTTAGCCTAAATAATTTTGCTTGTAAATATGTCTTAAGACAAAGATTTGCTTAAATTTTATTTTTTAATAATGTTGTGTTAAAAAAAGATAGAATCTTTGTGTAATACTTAATATAATAGACTGTAAATAAATTCGCTTCTTCTTTCAATTTATAAATGAATTATATTTAATGTATATATTCTTTAGACTCATTTGAAGACGGACGAAAATTTCATGCTGAAAAATTTTAAAAATAAAAATATTGCATAAGTATACGCTTGTTGTTAAAGTGACATATTTTTTTATCATCTTCAAATATACAATTGTTTCATCATGCTCTCATTACTTTTTTTATATTCCCACGGAATACAATTGGTAATAACATCTTTATAATATAATAATTTATATTCATTCCACCTTTATTTTAGATGAAACTAATGGCAATCATTTTAGATTTACAACAATACTAAAAATTGAATGTCTAATAAAGTATTTGAATGATTAAATTGATATTTACACTATAGAGTTAAAAGAATCCACATATTTAGTTTTACAATAATTGTTTGTTTTTGTTTATAGCTACATATATCAATCTCACCGTCGGAACTGACATTATTGTTTTGAATTTAATTGAAAAGTTAACATTTATTAATAATTCTCTACACGTTACATTGGTCTGTATCAATATCTATTAAGCGAGAAACCGTATAAAATTAAAAGTACTTAATTGACAATTTTAATGACAGAAATAGTAACTATTGGTTAAAACATAACGAATATGGACACCGATATAAAATTCTTTATAGAATATTATCAATTTGCTAAGTAATAAACACATTACTTTGAACAGACAATCCAGTAAAAAATTAGCTCACATTTTTCAAGCATGTGTCACGTTGAAAATTAATAAAAGACCCATTTCAATTATTTCCTAAAAAGGGTACACCAATGAAGTTGTTATAGTATATTTATTTCACACTGCAATTTTTATATGAGAAAAATATGTCTTCATATGTTATAACATACTAAGTTGCTGTTCATTGCTACTTGACATCATATACTGTATGTATCCAGTAATTTATCAGGTTTCATTCATTAAACTACAAATTGAATATTGTTTAATTTTTTTAATTAATGCAAAAAGAATTCACATTCTCCCGGACCATCTTCTATGTATCGCCTAGTATAAGATTAAATGTTAGGTTGAAAAACAGGTTGACATTTTTAGGTTCACAACACATTGGGCGTAAGCGACGTCGTGATGAGTGAGTAGTGTTTATTACTCGCATAAGAACAGGTACGGTGCATGAATATGGTTATTTAGACATTTTAATTTTAGTTCAAGGTTTTAAAAAAACTTTTAACGTTTAGGTTTTGACTCTTATAGACAAAACTTATAGAAATGGAAAAAATAAACGATTGAATTACAAAATTTATTGTATTAAATACAATAAAAGAGCTTGCTTAATAACTAAGCCGTCCGGTACGGAGAAAAATAAAAACAACATTGATTAATCCTATTGATTCGTAATATGACAAGTGTACGTGTTTATATTTTAAATGAATGTTCTTAAACACAAGATGATGTTTGGTCATTAAAAATAATATACATATACAAAACTAGCACATTAATAAAAATGGGCTCCCGGTTATCATAGTGGATCGAAAATATTATAGATCCAATGATTATTACAATAAAGTTGTCTTGATTTATCTCTCTGTAGCGCATAGTACACAACTGCGCTTGCGCAAGATCCACAATGCGAAGGCAGTGTGTGTGTGTGTGTGTGTGTGATTGAGAGTTCTAAGAGATTGTGGACAGATTACACTGCCACCTGGCGTACAATATTTCTAGTTTTCTTAAATAAGTATTATGCTTCTTACTGTAAGCTTGTAACATTGTAACTACAGATTTAAATAATGGAAACCCTAAAATGAGTGAATCCCACAAAAAAATTGCCATTTTTCTTCAAAATTCCAGAATTTTCGCACTACATAAATACATGACGCATACTGTACGCTTCGTTTATTACGCGCAGTCAAACTTTAAACTATGTACGTCTTCTGTATATCTTGCAAAAGCTAATCCTCTTGATTTATTCAATCATGACATAGGCTCTTAACTTTTTATGTTTACTTTTGAAAGCTGTACGCTAAGATTTAAATTTTCTTCAATTGCGCCGCTGATAATGGGATATGATAGAGGTGAATTTTAATAGGATCATGCAATAAATTAAATGTAAAACATAGACACGGTCAGTGATATCGTAATACATTTATTTATAACTTTCTACTGGATCAAATAAAAATAGCTCAGAAGTAAAGCGAATTATCATTCTATTAAAAATACAGTATTTCTGAATACGTGCCTATAACAAACAATCACAGTTCTTAGACGTAGGTGGGAAACGGACATATAAATTAATCAGTATCTGATATCTTATATAAGATAGCTTATTGCCGGTCGTTGAAATACAATATGTTATTATGTATTCTTAACCTTGTTTAAAAAATGTATTGCAATTGAACTAAAATTGAAAAAATATGGTATCGTTCCTTTAATTTGTCGAAAATGTGTTGTTTGCTCAACATGAATTAAGTTTATTATATTGTATGTATTACACGGTCTAATATCTTTAGCCTGCAATTTTCTTATGTTGATATTGCAAATTCCGTATATTTGGTTAGATAATTTTGTTTGATATGTATGTTTATGCCTACTAAAATCAACAAATAAATGTTTGGTAATACTAAGTAAATTTATACTGAAAAACACACGTTATAAATCACCTGTAGGAAACTTTAAAGATAACACCGATGACCTCACATAAACAAAAAATGTACATCTTCAGATCAGAGTGTAACGATCGTAATTTCCAAAATAAACTACAAAAAAAATATTAAAATTTCACTTTGAAACCATTTTAAAAAATACTTTTTCTTAACATATATGAAACAAGAAATCATCCTAGTTCACTATTTACATTAACAAAAATTCTCTTATTTAAATGAAGTTGATTTTATATTGTAACGTTTTAAAATCACACACTCGTATTATGCCCAATAAAATTAGATTATTATATCAAAATATCGTAATGATTACAGAAAAGTGACTTTAAATTTATTACGCTTTTAAGCACTCACGTGAAGTCCTAGCTTTTAGAATTATAAGCTTTACATTATCGGATGAAGTACATATTAATGTATTTTAATGTATCGCAATGAAGAATCATTCAACGGACTACGTAGTGTGTTCTCCCATTCATTAAAATAAATACAAATTCTGACTTAAAATACGTAATGTACATATTGTTCTTGTGTGAATTGATACATATTGATATTTCAGATGATACGAACGACTTTCATCTTTAAACTTTATTTGACTTTAAATGACTTCTGTTTGAATTTTACAAATGAGAGAGTCATAAGTTGTGCGACCTTCCACTATCGTCATGAGAAGTTGCTTAATTGACTCTCACTATCAAAATAAAAATAAGCATTCCTCTAGTTACATAGCATACATTTGTATACATTCGCAATTGAAGTCCGTGTTCAATAAGTGATGTATAAAAAAGACGATTATACTCCAAGAAGCATTACTTCTAGACTTCGCCCAGAATATAGATCCGTATCTCAAAGATAGTTAACTTAACGACGTAAGCTGAAATTAGAAGAATAGTAAAATTCATTTAGATTTGCTAAGCGCAAAAAAACTGTTTGAATTTATTTTGAATTGTCGGGTACATTATTTCGGAGGTTTGTGTGACGAAAAGATACAAGGGTACAAACAGACATGCATAATACTAGGTATTCCAATGAAAAATATTGTTTATATTTTTAAAAACTTCGATATCATATTATTTTATGGATTAAATAAATTTGTTTAAAATAAGTTTATATTCCTTGGAATATACACATATACACTGGTATTATATAAATATATATCTCCCTTCAATTTTTTGAATAACGAGAGAACGATTAGCTTACCACTGGTCCTGTCTTAGTCATATTATTTATATCACTATTCTCCTTTATTTAAAAACATAAGTTGAGTCTCTGACAAACAAGCAGTTTTCATAGAAAAGATTCTTTTGAGATACCTTTTGTAGGAGGTCATATACTAGGAAATGTGATGTTTTTATTTAAATTAAAATCACCCAAAATTGATTATGTATTCGTTTTGCTAGAAATGCTCCACAATTATGAACACAGAGAGATATTTCACAATTTTATCGGTTTATTTTTTACTATACGTCCACCTCTGTACGAATCGTGGCTATTATATGCTTACAATATAATCGTGGGTCAGCGATGAAAGACTATTATCTGATTTCGGTTGTCCGAATTAATTCGTGGTATGCAACAGTATGGAACCATGCCAATATTGCTTTTATAAATTTTACATGCTGCATGTTGCACTTATCTCATTGCCTATTATTTATTTAACGATTCGTTATGAACAGCTTGACATGACAATGCATATCGTAGTCATAATTTAATTGTTTAGACACCGTTTACAATAATATTATCCACTAATGAGATTGGTATTTTCATGATACATTATATGCATGCATATAATATTACAGACATACATTATACAACCAAATTATTTTTCGATGTTACTTCAGCCCAAATTGAACCTTGGCTTCCTCAAGTATCTGATACCGTCTCTCGTGGGTGATTTTAAAAAAATGGAATGAACATTCATTTCCGTACTTATTTTATCCAAACTATCGGTGGAAAAAATTAAATCATTTTGAAATACTACACGGAATTTATTCGTATAAAACGTAGCATATTATTCATTTTACATTTCTAATCATCAAAAGTAATTTTGTTTCAACAATTTCAAAAATTATAATATTACAGAGGCCGAAAACCTTTTTCTAAGCCGAAAAATAAATGGGATGCTTTTAGGAAATATCATTTTTTAATAAAATGAATTTATTTAATTACACCACGATTATGCCTATTTTTTTAAATTTGAGCACTCAATATTTTTTGGCACGAAAAAAAAACTTTGTTACATTAGCCCAGGTTGCCGATCAACGATACATGATATCGACTGTAGAAAGGAAAAAGGACGTAACCCACAGTTTTTTCAAAACAGGTTTTTTTCGAAAATCACAACGTATCAAACTTGGTACACGTTCTATCAAAAGGATGCAAGCTGCAAATGCCGAATTAGTATCTAAATTTAGCTTTTATGTTTGAAAAAGATAACCTTGTAAAAAATTAAAACCAGGAAAAAAGACTGAAAAAAGGATTTTCCTAGACAAACTCTTGAATTAATATTAGATTATGTCAATTAAACACCAGTTTAGAAGTCTCCGTGCAATTCAAGGTTGTGTATAATTCATAATTTGTATATGTCACAAAATCATAAAAACACGTTTTTAGCGCCTCCTGTAAAATTTGGTATGTGTGGGTTACGTCCTTTTTCCTTTCCACAGTCGATATGTTATAATACATTAATAACATTATGAAAAAAAGTTTTTAAAGATGAGTATTTAGTTCTAAATATGTGTGTGCACAGACATGCAAATAAAAAAATACACTATTTGAAAGTCTTCAAAATAATAACTGTTAATGTTTATGAATCTAGTTAAGTATGTTCACATAAAATAATATTTCAGAAAGTTTTATTATTTTATTTATTAATTATAAGAATAATTTTTACGAGTTTGTGAGTTTTTCCAAAAGGAATATCATAAATAAACTCTAGTTTTTTGCCAGACTAGTGAAAATATCGTTCAAAATTTATTACGCGCAATTATTAGGTAAAAATATTACATACCAATAACGACATTTTGGTATTTTATATTAAATACCGGTATCGCAAATATCCAAATCACTTTTACAAAATATAATTAAATTATAGATAATAGATATCAAGATTAATCAAAATATAATATGTGTCACAACACGATTGCAAGGAACAACGCGTGACTGGAAGTATGCAAAAAAAAAAATATGTGTGATATGATCCGTGTACACACAAAATAAAATAAAATATTCTCAATTATTTATTATAGACAATAAATAAATGAAGAACTTTAAATGAGTGAATGGTCTTAATGTTATATTTGAATATTATTTCATGAAATATAACCGCCCCTGCGTATACAAGGAGTGCATTGATCCAATGCCACATTGACCGGCCGCCACTGTACACACACACATATATCTTCAAGGTTAATATTGACAGGAAATGGTTGTCTGGTGACTCATTCATTTTTCTCTCCTCAAACTTTTTATATCAAATACCAGTAAGTTATATAATACAACCGATATATCGGTATGGAAGTAGCGGCATATGGTAATATTTTTTTTCTGGTTTCGATAACACAACTATTGAATTCCTATGTACGATTTTATTGAGGAAAAAAGCTTTTCGTGTTTCCCATATAACGTAATGATATTGTCATAAATAAAATTAAAGATTGCTTATTTTATTGGCGCAATAGGATTACTTGTCAACAGTGATGTTTATCTGAATTATGCTCCAGCAACAACGACCTCATTTCATTTCATTCATTTCAAGACATTTTCCTACTATTTGGTAGTCTTATTTGTAAAAAAAAAATGACTCTATTTTGTTGCTGTATTGTTTTATTCCAGCTAAGTACAATACGAGTAATAAGCAGTTGGATGTTGCAAACACAACTGAACAGCTATAATTTACTACCTTGTTAGTAGTCATTAAGTTTTTATAGCAAGCTATCTCTTGTATAGATAAAATCATAACCAAAAGGTCTCATTTTGCATAAAAACTTGAAAGTATAATAATACAATACTTTCTTATTAGGTTTGTATAAATTTCATTGTGAATTTGTGTACAAGTAACGCGTAACATAATATAGCAATAAAATACAATAAATATTTCGCGGACCACTTACGAATAAATTTTACTAACTATTATCATAACTAATCATTAAAGTTATGTGCTTATTGGATGTAAAATCATAGAAACGTTATATTCGTATTGAAAATTCTATTGTTTCTTAAATAAACTATGCATATACACATCTCCAGTTTATGATTTTTCGTAAGATCAAAAAAAATAAAATATAAACATTTATGTGCATCCAGATAGGCTTAACAAAATTATATTAACTGCGCAGAAAAATAACAACGACTTATTTGAAATATCGGACATATTTTTATCAAATGTGCCACAGCTATTTGCGGATCGGCACACAATTAGAAGGACTAGCACTGGTTTGCGGACCACTTGTTGGGTAACACTGCTATATAGCATAGTGTTGGATTCGTATCCTACCCAGATGAGAGATGAATGTCCGAATCACAATTTTTTTTAAATTGATTTTTAAATTTTTGTCTAGAAAAATGAATGCATTTGACGATAAAGGGGGAAATCCTTTATACCCACCTTATGTGATCCAGAAAAAGGAGCGAAACTAACTTTCTTAACAATGGTTTTTTCTTAGAATTTCTCAATCGTTAACATTAACCAATGAGATTAAATGACGGACTTGCAATCAGTTCTAGCTAAGCACTTCTATTTAAATGTCATAACAGAGTCCATTTGGACCTCATTAGAATCATTTATTCGCCAAAAAAAAAATGAATATCATGTAGATTAAAATCATTGTGCTACAGGCAGTGACCCATGTTTCTCCGTTTCTTTAAAAAGGTAATCAATTTAAAGTGTATTTTATGATACATACACAGTAAATATTAGGTTTTTTTAAATTCTATTTAGTTATTCAGTGTGATTTTAGTAATGTTTTTACGCAGACAAAATCATCCAATCATTTTTAGATAACATAACAAATGAAACGAGACGATGTGCTGACTATTGTAAGTGTTATTTATTTCATTATACATATCGACTGTGGAAAGGAAAAAGGACTTAACCCTCAATTTTCCAAAACAGCTTTTTCTCGATACTCACAATGTATAATACTTGACACACATTCTATCAAAAGGATGGAAGCTGAAAATGCCTAATTAGTATCTAAATTTAGCTTTTAAGTTTGAAAAAGATGACCTTGTAAAAAATTAAAACCAAGAAAAAACACTGAAATAAAGGTTTTTTCGAGACAAATTCTTTAATTAATATTAGATTATGTCAATTTAACACCAGCTTAGAAATATCCGTGCACTTCAAGGATGTATATATTTCATAATTTGCATATGTCACAAAATCATCAAAACACGTTTTTAGCGCCTCCTGTAAAATTTAATATGTGTGGGTTACGTCCTTTTTCCTTTCCACAGTCGATATGTGTATCTATTACTAATGAATGTATGATAAATATATAAGTTTTTATCAATGATTCTAGGTTCTAGATTCTGAAGTTAAAATAGCAGAATGGATACGATCGAATAAAATTTAAATTTTCCTCGATTTTTTGATTGCCCAAGGGATTGTAGAAAATTTTTATAAAATTATTTTCTCGATCATCTTGCATTCAACCTCGCCGCTTATTTTTAAGTCATTTTATAGTAAGGAAGCACCAATTAATCTTCTACCGCGAGGAATACTGTTACATCCTAACTCCCTGTAGTACAGTTCAAAATACTGTCCCGCAAAGCACAGTATGTAGCCTAATTATTTTAGATTAATTGTTTTAAATTATAAATAATGGTGTCTTGTTAAATGAAATATTTATTTTTTTAACCTATTTACGTTTACTTGAAAATCTAAGGAGCTTAATAAGCCCAACAAGAAATAATTCGTATTCATGATGTAAACTGCAATCACTAGTTATCACATAAAATAGCTGAAAAGGCTGCTTGTCTACCCCTGGTTATATTTTTAGATACCTAATTGCTGATATTAGTATTTTTTTCACATTAAATTCCTTACTGTTTCTGTATAAAATAATCCAAACAAAATTTCAATTGCCTTATTTAAATGACTTATTTGATTTTGTAGTTATCTCTCTCAACATTGTGGACATCTGGAACTTTTAGTTTTGACACTAAATAACTGCGTTTATACTTGAGTAAGGTCTCCAATTCCAGGAACCCGTCTAATTCTGTGATCCCGAAATCCCGGGATTGTGACAGTGATTTCAGGATTGAAAAAATTACAGAAAGTTGAGTGAAGTCTAAAAAATTCCTGGGCTTAAAGTCTAAAAGTTTCAAATACTGGAAGAGTTAAAAAAGGTTTAAGTAAATCCATAAATTCCTGAGATTATGAATTCGAAATTCTTTGGAAAAATTAAAAAAGAGCTCTCACGCTGGTAATTTTGGGAAATCCGCAAATTCCTGGGTTTTTGAAACTGACATGAAATTGTTTGAAAAGTCCCAGGAATTCAAAATTGCTAAGCAAAAATTTTCTCAATCCCAATTTATAATGGATTTTATGCTGAATGTTCAATCTCGGCATCCCGAGATCAAAAAAAGGGTCCAGGATTGAATACCCTACACGTGAGCAAATTATACATCATAAATTTTCATCATTTAGATTACCCCTTATCATTGGCAATATCAACGGTAATATATTTACAATACTTATAAATGCAATATATTGTTTATGCACTCCGTTCAGTGAACCCAGCGAGATGCGTTGAGTTTTCTCGCGTGCATTTATTATTCATATGAATAAATTCACACTCTGTATTAAAATGATGGCCGAGTGATGTGCTTCGTCAGATTGATTATATTCATTAACGTTAACTTGCCAACTAACATAGTACGCGTGGAAAATTACGCGAGCTTTTCAAGTCATTATTTTATTTTTAATGTTGAAAAATACATACAAGTTATCTTAATATAACACCTATCCCTCGGCTAACAAGGTAGTGGGTGTTATAAAAATACAGTTTATATTGAAACTGAAACTAATATATTTATGTAAAAAATAGTTTGCGTACCTATTTTTTATGAATTCGACCCATTCGGTTGCGGTGTCCATGGACCCGAATCCCTGACAGTACTTTCGTACATTGTGTTTTCAATTGTTATATGAATTTGTTCTCAATGCAATTAATGAGCGTAATGTTTTTCTCCCAACTAACCGAATCTTAAATCTGGTCATAGAGAGAGAGCGATTATCTTGCTACAAGTTCTTACCATCATCCTTCAATCGAAAAATGAGAGTTTTGGCGTCCAAATAACAAACACAATTTTTAATTTGCTCTACATAGAAGTCTTTAAAAACAAAAAATTCTTGAAGGAAAAACTATTTGACAGTGTTTATTATGTGATATAACATATTTTTTCCGTATACCGTATTCCTTGATAAAACGTTAAAATTTTCTTTTTTATTTGTTGAAAATCAGTTTGATCAAAAGAAAGCTAAATTTACATTAAGACCGTGTTAAATGTAATCTTAAACCAAGATATGCACGAATCTTTTTGACTGGATAAAACTTAAGCCTTGCTAATTAGGGCATCCAATCTCGGGATCCGGGATTGTAAGAGCTAAAAAAAATTACCCTTAGCAATTATACAACTACTTATATCACAAATATTTATATGTTAGTTGTAAAATATTAAATCATCAAAAACGATAAAAAATGTGTATTTTTAAACGGCATTGACACAGTAACATTGATAAATTTCGAAGATTTATCAACGTAAAATTATTGGAGTATGCGAGAATTATTATTGATAACCTGTCGCGCTCCAACTTATTTTTAAAGAGAAATTCTTAATATTTATTTTTATTTCCGATAGATGGTGTAGATATTTAAGTACTTACTATTTTAATCTTGTATAACTACGTCATAAAGATGTTTTTTTAAGCTTTTTGTTGCAATGACACACTATACTCAATAGAAGAATGTATTTAAAATAAATAGGCCTAAAATAGTATTTTTAAGCACGCTAAATCCACCCGGTTCATAATTAGTTCAAATATTTTTTTGCAAAAAATATTTTATTAATTATACTTTCGCTTCTTATTTTTAAATAAATTAATAATAATAAATTACTCATCTTATCAGTGATCATAATTGTATCAAATTTTTGTACTTATCATCAGCCTGCAATATTAATAAGTTCAAATATTTAATAATGAATCTAACGATCATTGATTTTTTTATTTCACAATTATTTACAATTAAACGCAATTAAATTTGTTTTATGCAGAATATACTGGATGGTGTATTTGCTTAGTAAGTGATTTTGATTTATAGCTCTATTGAAAAGGAAAATGTGTATGTATAGAATTAATAGTGCTGACTTGATTACGAAAAAAGCACTTTAACCCTTTTATAGAGTCTGTCGTGTGTATACATTCCGGCGCCGGTATTATGCTATGTTTAACCCGCTAAATGACGATTTCTATCGACAGCCAAAAAAACACGAATCCTCATTCAGGTGACCATTAAGTGGTCAAACGAATTGTGGTTAAATGGTTTCATACAAACGCAAAAATAGATAGTTGGTATTCACAACATATAGTGTTACGATTTACAGATTATATTATCGCAGTATGGCTGTAAAAGTTGTATTAAAAATTTTCAGGATCGATAAGAAAATTCATACAAAGAGCAAACTTATAAATTCCTGGACCAGTCAATTCATAACTGGCCATGGTCACTTCACTGCCAAGCTTGACCGGTTAGTAAATATATATTACACAATTTAAGCGTAGGAATATGCATCAGGATGCTAATCACATCATGTGGATTCCCACAGGATATGTCCACATACGAACAACAAACGAGAAAAATTGCTCAATAAGTCGGATTTTTCGGCCCGTCGGTCATGCCAACTCGGTTGCATATAAGGAAAATTATAAGGTATTCAAGGAGTTCACCGCGTCTTATGGAAAGAGAATGGAACTTTTTTTATATTCAGCTTCATTATTTTATTTATCATTCTATACACTTCTTCTCGAGACCTGGCAAAAATGTGAACACGAATAGTTGATAACGTTGTTACGCTACGGAATACACTTTGCAAGAAGAGTATGAAGCTGTAGCGAGTAGTGGTGGGTACTCCTATGAGAACCATATGGAATTTAAAATAAAATCACCATATAATTAGGTTCTTTTATACAATTTGAAGAAAGTTATTTAATTTCCGCAGATTCATTCTGTTTTATATTTTTGGGATACCGAATTGTTGTCGAATAAGAATTAGCGCTGATTACGTCTTTGTGTGTAACCCCATAATGACATTAGTATTTTTATAAAAAAATCATCGCAAAAAAATCATATAGAATCTTTGCATAACAATAATTTAACGAACAGTGAAGTAAGCATCATTATAATCCAAGCTTAAAGTAGACATGCTGTTTTTTTTGTATTGCGAATTTCATATTTTAGCTGTTATATTACAATGATACTTAAAGTTGTAGAGATGACTTTATAAGACAGACATTAAAAGGTCAATTAACTAAATTTGTTAAGAATTTTATGGAAATAAAAATGAAATTTAAGATTTCGACTGAAGGTGCTTGGTGGAATTTCAATATTAAATTTGAATCTTTCAAACTATGTACATTCTCACAGATTTTGTCACCAACGACCCGGGTCAGTTCAAGTTCATCCGTGCACTTGAACGCATGAAGATGCCGAAAGGCGAAACCCGGGTCGTTAGTGACAAAATCTGTGAGAATGTACATAGTTTGAACGATTCAAATTTAAAAATGAAATTATTTCTACGAATTTCTATTGTGGTATTTCCAATTAATCATACCATAAATTATAAATATGTTTTTGGAAATATATCACATTGTTGTGTAGTATTATAGAAATATTGTTATTATGAGTAAATATATAAATGAACCAGATATATGAGCGCCTTAGATTCAAAACCTACTTAACTTAAAAAACCAATGTGGGCTTTTTGGATTTAAGTACGTTTTAAGATTAAACACTTTTTGTAAATTCGTTTTCTCGGTATTTTGAAATCGGAAATTTATTGATTGTGTGGATATTAAAATAGAGAACAAGTTGGCATCAAAATTTGAAAAAAATCAAAAATGGTCTTTAGGTAGGTTCTGAAATTGAGGTCCTCATATATACGAATATGCTTTCATTGGTCCCAAATCACAACATATAAACTATTTCACTTACTTACAAAAAACAGTAGATATTATTAATGTTTTTACATCTGTTTTATTTCTAAACGGATATGACATGCTTAATTTACACCATCTCTTCCAGTTTTCCATATATTTTCATATATTAAGCCGCCATGTCTTTTGAATTAAGTTGTTCTTGTAACATACCACGTTGTTCATTATTTTCCAATCCACCAATAATATTTCATTAAGAAACTGAAAAATATGTATTCTTATGCAGTCATACAAACGCAAACAAAAATAATAATAAGCATTCTAGACATAACCTTTTTGGTTTTAAAATTGCTGTATTTTGTGCAGTTGAAATTTGATAATATACATAATAAGTATTAATCACAATATGTGTTTCACATGGGAAAATAGTAGTTTGATGATTATGTATTATACAATATTTTAGATTAGTGATTTCTACTCGATAGCCGTCAACACACATACATACTAATTTGCTGAGTAACGCCATTTTTAATTTGCACATGACAGGTATCATGAGGGTTAACAAACAAAGTGAATTAAGCGACGGAGTGGAGTGTACAGTCTACGTGTTGAATTGATAGATGATTACTCTTAACGACGTGTCGTTTTCAAATATGGCTCCCATCTTCGCAAGTTCTTGACTCATTCTAGCCAGATAATCGCACTCGCTCGTTTGCGAGAAAGATTGAAAGGTGTCCCATCAACCTCTTAAGAGGTGTTATATAACATTTACAACCGGTATAATTAAATTATAAAATAATCATACCCTAAGAGCGGAATGCGGTGATGGTCGGATAACTTAAGTATTATAAAAGGGATTACTATTTAACAATAAACATATCTATGTATGTCGTCTTGATTAAATTAAGACCAAATATTAAATATTAACATTTTGACACAGCGGTTTTTTCAATTTATAAATTCTCTTCTTATTCGTAAGTGTGTTTAAGTATGTATGTATGTATGTATGTATTTATTTATTATTTTGAACAAAGTTAGTGAAATTTTTCAAATGAGTTTTAAAGTAACAATTTAGGTGTAATAAATAAGGTGTAAAAATATCAAAGTATTTTAGTTCTACAAATATTAATTTATATCTATCGCCAAGTTACAAAACCCGCTCTAGCCGGTTTCCGACTAAAATGAGTTATGAATGCAATTCAGTGCTCCATCAACAAAGCTATCATTTTTAAAAATTTAGAGTTTGCAAATTAAGTTTTGTCAAAAAATCAAAATGAATATTAACGCGACTCGCAAAACATGCTCTAAAAACGCCAAAATACGCTCTCTGGATAAATCAAACACGTTTATTGACAATTTTACGGTATTTTAGTTGAATTAGAGGTTTTATTTTGCTTTCATTTGTAAGCGGTGTAAAAATGCTATTTTATAATATGTGAAACTTTCCACAAAGACACCCACCGTCCATCAGACCTTCCTTACTTTCCTTATTAAATTTATTTAAATTATGTTTGTTCAGTCATAATATTTTCGATGACCCGGAGACTACATAAAAATATAAATTATTTTATTAAAGTTTAATTGAATGCCGAATGAAAATCAAATATCTCTTCAATGTTTTCTTTTTTACAGCTTAAAAGTTCTAAATAATCGTTAATGATACGAAACTAATCATTACTATTTAATGATAATTTTGACACAGTAATATTTGACGTGTACAGATCAATCTTACCAGTAGCTATCAAAGTAGTAGATGACCTAACCGGTTGAGTAAGGTTTACTAAAAACATTTTACCGCGGTATTAGTTATGCCCAAAGATGATATCTGCACTACACAATGCATCGCGTCACAATATCGTGCGACACACTTCGTGTGAGATGAATCTTGGCACATTATTATACAATTTAAAGTAAAGACTTTTATTACGGTGTAAATATTTATATGAAAAATAGATACGCTCTATCATGGTAGCCTGTTAGCAACATTCAATTATTCTTGGCTCTTATTTACAAATATATTACTATTAATGTTTTGATTTTCCTATTGATACATTATTACATTGGTTAACTAAAATATTACACGAACGAAATATTCCCAGCAGGATTGAAAGAAAAAATCAACGTAATAATTGTTGTTGCAGATTCTTCAGCTACTCTCATTATTTTGAAAGTTCATATAGTTTCATAGAACGATAGGTTAAAAATTTGTTGTTTTGAGATATATTTATTACCCATTATATTTGAATACCTATATAATTACCTTAAAAAAAAAAGACTAGAATAACTTATTAGTTTTCTATCGATAGGCAGATGTTTGCATATGGTAATAAAGAAATGTAAACAATCTTCTCTCAGTTCCATATAAATACAACTCGAAATGGCTTTAAAATAAAAATTTTAGCTCAATTGAGGTAAATTACTAAATGTTTTACTAAAAACATGAGACAAATAATAATTACCAAATTTCTACTACTCAGTGTCAAAACTTCTATATTTCAAAACTACCAATTTTTAGTTCTATTAGATACTATGATTTGTGCAAAAGTAAATATTTTCATGTTTAATTATTTTTTATTTGCCCGCCAGACAGGTCTTAATGAAATACAAATGAAGAGGAAGAAATACGTTAGATATGTTTTCATGAAACATTTTTACACTAGACATCGAATAAAATTCTGTTTGTACTGGGATTCGTACCCTTGATATCCGGTACGTAAGTCAACCATCCTAACAATAGCGCAATAGGACCCGACAATGGGATTTTAATATTACATTTCTTAAATACGTCATACAACCAGTAGTATCCAAAATTTGTTGTGGAGTCATCAAAATACATTTTAAAATATTATATGTTTCAATATAAGTAAAACAATACGACTTATTCTGAGATATCGGAAATAGTCTTCCCAAACAAACTTAAAATCAATGTGGCTAACCTCAATGACATCTTCGTATGTAATTATGTTCCAGGTCATACATTTTTATCTACAATAATAGATTAATGATTAAGCACATAAAAGTGATCGTAAAGTTTAACCTTTTCAACAAAAAATGATTAAAATAACCATAAGATGCTTCAAGCTTTTTCTTATATAAAAAAGATTTTTCTCTCCGATACTTTATAAAATTTATTACTATTTATGGAACCATTAAGTTTAGTTAGTCATTGAACGCTTTTTTTTCTCTTCACATTTCATTTTTATATTACACGGCTTATAGGTTGTTTACTGCCACGACCCTATTTTTATATAATATACGCTACCAAAAACAATATTTATCAAAATATTTTTCTTACAAAAAAACTTTATTTAATTAGTTCTCTTAAAATAAATGCTCAATAATTCAATATTATTTTGATGAAGTTGCCAAGATATGCTGCCTTCACTGCGAGATAAATAAAAAAATAGTATTATTACGATTCAAAATATTAAACACAGGTTCTTAGATGGAATTTATAATTAGATTTTTAATTACCATGAAATATTATTTTTCTACTCACTAAGAATGTACCATAATAACGTATAAGAAATCCTGCACTCTTTTATTTAACTCGGTTTTAATCTATTATCTATTTTCGGGCACATAATATTTATCCCATGAATATACCACTGAATCTAGGCCATACTATACGTCCCATTTGGGCATTTTATGCCGTAGTCGTAAATATATATATTATTTTTTATTGGTGAATGCAGGGAAAGGTATCAATATTCTAAAAATTGCCGATAAAATAATTGGTAATATTTTAGGATAACTTAGACTAGTTCTGAATAAGAGGGTTTATTATTTTTTTTTTTTTAATATAAGAACACTTATTTCTTAAGTATAACTTATTGGATAATCTGCGTTAGGTATTTCAATGATAATTCTTTTTCTCATAAATCATCTTTTTCTATAAATTCGTTCCACTTCATACATTTGACTTAATTTTAAAAAATACTCTTGATATACTTCTCGAATTTTCCATATAACCAACAAAGTATGGTATAGAACAATAAAACTATATAAAAAAAGATTATTGGCTAGTTGTTATAGTACACATTACACACCAGTGTCACCTGCTAACATTCACAGATCACAGAACATACACACAAATACTCTATTTGTCTGCTCATTGCTCATTACGCACTGCTGTGTTTTACTGTGGCTTACAGACAGACAGATAATTGAATACAAATCCATACTGTATCAATTAAATCGCCTGAAATCGTAGTAAAAATCTTCTTAGCTGGGTTACAGCAATTCTGCCATATATCATTCTTGACTATTTAATTTCATCTACATACATATATCACTGTCACAACATTACTTCGATATTACGATTCTCTCTCAACATAATGTTTACGTTTGACTCGTATAGTTAATTCATCAGGATTTCTTGTAAATGCCAAACTAGCATATAACGAAATAGGGATAAAAAAATACATGAGTCCATTTTTGCTACAATACAAAGCTGTGCGTTTTCAATCAAGGGGCCTGGACTCGTTCATGCGTTATAGATTATATCCGTGACTTTAGTGCGAGAAGTTGCTCTTTCATTTTCGTGGCATATTGAGTTACGCCTATGTAGCATGCGTTGAGAAATCAAAAGTTTCACTGTGAAAGTTGACCAAGTCTAAGGGTGTTTTCTTTAATATCTCATAAAAGGGACCGATGGCATGGTCACGTCTTGCATAGAAAGTTCGCAAGTAGTTTTTTAACCGCATTGTGTAATGTTGAAAAACAATCCTTATTTTTTTTAATTCTTAACCATGCAATTTAATATACTTACTGGTATATTTTAGTGTCATAGAAATAATAATTGTTCAAAGCTTGATAACCATGTTATTGTATTTTTTTACCCTGTGCGCTTTCAATATGGAAGATTAGGACCAGCGGTGGGCTGCCAATATCTTAACAAGGGGCTTGGTAAATCTTATCCATGTACGCTCCCAATGTCAAACATATTGCCTCCTAATGAAGGTATCTCAACCAAAGTTTTTTTTATACGAGAATTATTTGCATAACTTTTCGCATAACTTTTCTTTTCCAAAGTGACTAATAGGGATAGAATAATAAGGCTTATACAGCACTGGTGATTAACTTATCAATCACATAACGCCCAGTTGAATTGAAAGATCGGACGAGTGGGAGGATTTTTTTAGACATCCATGCCTTCGATCACAGAAAATCGATCGGAAAATGCTGTTTTGTACTGGGACTCGAACCCGTGAGGTCAGGCACGGAAGCCCACAACGTTAAATGAAAAAATGAAGAGACAACTAAGTCTTGTTTTATAATAAAATTTAACCATTACAGAAATTGCAGTTATGTGTTGATTTGATCTGAGACGAATGATTTTCTTATTTTAACAAGGGGCTCGCGCGAGCCTCCCCGAGCTCCCTCCAACCCTGAAGTTTATCTCAGCAGAAGAGTTCCTACGCTAACTGCTTGTTACAAAATTACCCAACCTCTCTTAGAGAGTAGGGATAGAAGGATGAGTACAGGAATAATTTATGTACTTCGAACAGAAATCCATAGATTGAATGAAAAATCAATCTATAAAAACTGTCTGTTTTAAGCCAACAACGTTGCCTTTTAGCTACGCGGCCGGCAATTAGCAATTGTTATATTGATAATAATGGTAAAAAATAATTCTAGGTGATATCACAGATTTAAAAATTGATTTTTTATTCAAATACGCAAAAAGATTTTTTTTAAATGGATCACTGCTTCGTCAACAGTCTACTTGTACTAGTGGTCATTTTAGAAAATGCATTTCAAAACCTTTAATCTTTTAAAATTAATGACGTCAGTAATAATTTGATTTAAACATTTCGTGCTTCATTAAAAGAAGACTTTCGCAGAAAAAAGCTCCGGCCGCTGAAATTTTATTGGAATAATTTTTAATCAGACTTGACGTCAATGGCATGATGGCGTAGTAAATTGAGATAACTACCGGTGATAATAATTATATTTTTACATTAACCCGCTGCGGAAATGGATTCAATTTTCTTTTATATCTATTGAAGGGTGACCGTATCTCAAATGTATACAGGAAAAGATTGAAATGATTAAAGCAACGCTAAATAAAAAATATTCATTCTTAATTTGAAAATTTTAAATCATTTTTTTATACCTAAATTTACACAAAAGCAATATTTAACATCTTGTGGAAAATAATTTTTAACATACAATAAATTTGATACGTGTGCCGTCTCTTTTAGAAGCATCATCAGATTATCGCAACGTTTACGAATAAACTAAAAATCAATTCCAATCTTTAGTCAATTTGTATATAATTGAATCGATTTTAAGTTGTAAAAAAAAGTGAAGTAACAAAGTTATCAAATTATTTTTTTTATTATCACCTAACATTCAATGAATAAATACTACGTGAAGTATTGTGTCTGCAAATTGGTTTTAAAATATAGGATAGAAAACGATACTCTTTGACTCATGATAATAAGTCAACTTATTCTGTCTTTTGTTGCGAAAATTTGATGTGTCTAAATGACTTAATAAATTTATTTAAGTATCAAATGATGATAAACTCAAGAAATTACAAAATGTAGTTAGATGAATTTACTTAGAGAGCGTAGATATATGATAATTGTGTAAATATTTTATTCAACAGTATTTTATTAAAATGCGTGTTTTTACTTTTTGTAATCTTCTCTACCAGCTCATGCTATATTGAATCTAAGCAACTGCATGGCTAACAACTTTTCTTTGCAGGACTTAAAAAAAATATTTGGCATTACAGCTAATGCTGATGCGCCAAATATTTTTAAGTTAGAAAATCATACGAGAAAAACTTTTTTAAGAAAAAAAAAGAATTTATCGTAAGTCACTCGAGATCAACTCGATTTAAATTATGATTTGTTCCGAATGTTTCGCTTAAGAATGGTTCCCTTACAAATTAAAAAGATGCGAATAACTAGGCCAAGTATGCATCGTGCAGTGAGGAATATAACATTTTCCCAAAAAAACGGTCATTTCCCAAATTTTGTCACGTAGCTTCGTAATATAATATTTTGGGGCAGTTGGTGAGTGTAAAAACTTTCTTGGGTCATAAAATTTACATGCTTCCTCGCCGTGCCCAAAAATAGCTAAGTGGTTTTAAAAATATCGATTTAATCTTTCAAAACATCACGTGTACATGAATAAAACATCACGTTTTTCTTTTTTTAGCACTGTCGTACGCATTCTCTTAATGTTTCACTCACTTACTTAATGCTTTAAGAAAAAGAGGGTCCCTTACATCAACTTTTCTTTTTTTTGTATTCATGAGTGCACTCGCTGAATATGTAATTGAATAAATGAGAACGTCTGTTATGTCATTTTAATTTTATTCAATTTCTGTCGCAATTCACCAAGGTCAAACTTGAGATACAAGTTTGTTGCTCCACCACTACCCGTTATATGAATATAGGTTCCTAAACTTCCTAACGCTGAAAAAAGTTAAAAATATACTCCTCAAGTATTTGGTCCGATACAGAGCTGCAAGGGTTTTCTTTAAAATGAGCTTTCGCATAAAAAAAAATGTAGAGAAAATCTACCGTAACGAAAAACTGTATACTACTTTGCGTTTCTGAATCAAAAGAAGACTCAAGAATATACCGTTCCCCATATGATATTGCTAATTTATCGTATGCCTCGAAATTGGTCTTAGTTGAGATCAACCCACTGGGCCCGTATGAGGACAGACAATCCAACAATTCTGCTCGTTCGGAATTCATCTCGTGGCTGTTCCATCATTAGGTAATTATCGTTCTAAGGGTTGTGTTCTAGCTCTCCAACAAATCCCCTGCCGAAAAGTTTAGCGTTGATCATTCTATGGCTTAACATGATATATGCAGATATGTATATATAGAATAATGTACTGTTTTAATTTTAAATATAGCATGCCAGGTCCATGGTCAAGTAGCTAAAGTCATTGGTTTCGGTTGCAGTCCTCACGGGTTCAAATAACAGAACGGGAAGTTTCATAATTTTGCAAGTAACTTTGTGGAAATTCATTGTAATATAAAAAATATTTGTTTTACTTTTTCGAATGACAGAGTTATCAAATTAAATTTTATACGAGAGATCAAGTATAATAAATTTATTTAATGAAATTTTCTAGAATTTTATGCGATACGATGACAGTCATTTTTATCATTATAAATTATTTTTCGATCATTTCATAACATGATGCTTGAAAGGCGAAGAGACTTTTTTTCAAATTAGGCATTGTTTTCTTTACGCCACATGAGTACCAAAGTTCTTGTTACATTATATCATTATTATTTTTAATGATGTTATTGACTAAGGAAGGGTATGTAAGATTAACAGGTTAGTATACATTACATTCAAGGATCATATTTATAATCATTATTTTTTGCCGTTGCGTGTTATTTTATATAAAAATACTCTCTTTTACAAAATGATCTACAGTGTGAAATTTAAAAAGAGTACGCCATTACATATTTTGTGGAGAAGTGATTTTTTTTTGTACTAATTCCACGTTAAAAGTATTATTAATACTACTTATTTAAACATAAATCAAACATATAAATATTGTACAAAGAAAATGATAAACATTACTGGTAGTTAATTACTGATCATTACCAACTTAATTATAGCTATAATTTACGCCGTTTTTCTATCTCCGGTCTAATACCCGGAAAAAAAGTAATTATCACTACTTACATCTTTAGTACAAAAGAAAATAGTGAAATAAAAATCATAAAATTTATAGATTATACGTTTAAAAGATTTCTAATTGCTGTTTATAAATTAGTAATCTTTCTCGTTTGTTTATATCTAAAAGTTTTATAACCAGTGCTTTGATGCGTGTTCGATTTCAAGTGTGTGGTCTTATTTAAATTTGTATCGTGTATTTGGTTTCATCATTAAATAACTAATGCACGTAATAAACTTTAAACTATTATAAAGTCTTCTATAACTAAAAATTAAATTTTTGAGGGAGTATTGGTTTCAACACATCATAACACAGGTATGTTCAAACTTTATTTAATTCAATAATGCAACCATACGATTATCGGGTCGAAATGTTGCTAATCTCAAAAAGTTTTTTCTTTGAGAACTCATAGTTACTCATTTATTCAATCATTTTTTATAGAATATAGTAGAAATAGAATAATAGAACAATTACGAAACTAGTGGCTAATCGTTCTCGTTGCAACTCGTTTTTAGGATCGGAGGGGTGAAAAAGATTTAAAGATATCATATACATTGATAAAGTTGCGTATAAATCGACCATCTGTATTCTGATTCAAGACTTTATACAACACAACCGAAACCAAGGGCAGTGTCAACTCGACTACATGCTCGGGCATGCTCACATATTTTAAAGTAATCAAAACGTTTTTTAATATTTTTTTTAATTAATAACACAAACGTTCAGAGAATTGTGCATACAATCACAAAATTCTCCAACAATACATTTTATAATCTATTGTCATTTATATAAAAGCACGTAATGTTATATATCTATACGACATATAGATTAAAAAAATCTATTTCAGTCGGGATATAATTAACGCAACGCGGGGGTCAAATTAATGTAATTTATAAGCTTGTTTTATATCTATTATATATTACCAACCTCTTTTTATAAATAAATAGTTTAATTTAAAAAAAAAGATTGATTTATTCATATTATCTGCAGCGGTATTTTTGTCATGAAAATAGTACCATACTTAGATAATAATAATAAAATATTTATGACGAATCTCTTTTGTACAATGAGTATTCAATTTTGTATTTATCACCAACGACACAGGCTTTATTTAAGGGTCAAGCGCTTTCAATTAGGGCATCCAATCCCGGGATTCGGGATCCCGTAATCCCGGGATCCCGTTCAATTTTCTGATCCCGAAATTCCAGGATTGATACGGCTGCGATCCCGGGATTTCGAGATTGAGAAATTTTGAGCAAATCCAGAAAATTGACACGAAATTGGCAAATCGAGAATTTAATATTCTTCGGTGAGCTAAAAAAAAAAACGAGGTTTTGTTATAATCTAGGAAAAAATATACCAAATCGAGGATTTAAAATTCCTCGGTGAACTAAAATAAAAACGAGGTTTTGTAATAATCTGGGAAAAAGTATACCAAATCGAGGATTTCAAATTCCTCGGTGAGCTAAAAAAAAAAAAACAACGAGGTTTGGAGATAATCCGGGGAAAAAGGATAGCGAATTGAGGATTTCAAATTCCTCGGTGAGAACATCAAAATTTCGGGGGTATCCCGGGATTGAAAATTTATCAATCCCGAAATCCCAAGATTGGAAAAAGGCTTCGGGATTGGATACCCTACTTTCAATTGATAGCTAGGAATGTCTCAGGAGATGTTAGCCAAATTGAGAAGTACTCGTTCTTAGACTAGAATATTGAATGCAAAATAATTTGCCAACGTTGCTACTAATCATGGTTTACTGTGTAATTGATTCTTATCGACTCCAAATATTTACACTATATATATATTTACACAATTTACTATTGGACACAGTAGCTTCACTCAGGCATTTTTTTGGCTAGATAATTAATAGCCCATAATCATATTATTTTTAATACAGGATTCAATTACAGGAAGCTGAATATATCATTCAGAATAATTTAAGAAATATTTTATATCCCACGGATTAATAATTATATGACGATCCACCAATTGATACTCGTGGGAATTAAAAAAGGTTTGAAAGTTGCTGGTAGACTAACCGCTTGATACTGAAGAGATGACATATCTTATAATAACCAATGTTTTTTTATGTGGCCTTCACTTTCAAATAAAATAAAATAAGCAAGACATTTCGAAAAACATTTGATAATATTAAGAAGCACATCGATAAAATTTCATTACTTGAAAATTTTATTACTAGATTTGATAACTGCATTGGTCAACGTTTCTTTTTTATTATAAAATGCAAGTGAACGTTTATTTATATGAAAAAAAAAATGATTGTTTATTTTTAAAGTGTTATCAATTGAATTCTCGTGATGAGTGAAGCCGGTTCTGATTATAATAAATAAACTCATGATTAGTATGTAAAAAAAGAGTGTTTTATTTCAAGTTTTGACAGTAAACATCATAATAGTGTATTTTCAAGTGTTTTTGGCGGAAAGTTATTGTATCATCAAAAGTCTCTTTTGTTCTAATTTCACATTTTTTAACCTTAACATTTGTTATGTATACACAACATCAACCTCTGTGCTATGTTAATTCTCTATGACATACTTGTAACAATAAACCTTTCAACGGACTTAACCAATATCCAATTCCTTCTCTTCGGTTCAAATTGAGATTTCAAATCGAAAGGCCGAACAGCTAAGTAGAAATTCCTCAATACTCACATCGATATTATTTTGATTTAATAAGATTTAAGTGATTTATTATAAAGTGTATAAACTATGTTTTAGAATAAAGTTGAAACAACATTGAATTAAAAATAAATGTTTTAGTAAAAATACATCCATAACACATTCATTAATAATGCTCGCGATGAGCAAAACTAGATGTGTAGTTAGTACAAAAACGTGTTTTATTTTTTAATTTAATCTTGTTGTCTTCATTGAGTACTTCATCTAAATATATTATATGTGATGGAATGTGAGCCATTCGAATATAAGTTATTATCTATGCAATAACCTGTTTGTGTGATTAAGAAATAAAGCCTTAAACGAGAATTCAAAAATGTAATCTATTATGAAGGTTCCGAAAGTTTAGACGCCCTTTAAAAAAAATAATACATCAAACACGATCTTGTTATTTTTAAATAAAGAAACATATCTATCACATCAAATATTCAATGCAGTAGTTAACGAGATATTTGAAATAAAAAATGTTTGAATTATTGACTTAAAACACGAAACCCAGAAGACATGCAAGATAACATACGACATTGTAAAATAATTTTTATACGGTATATTTATGTTCTTATTTTATCAATATCTTGTTGTTTTATTATGACAATAAAGCATGAGTTTTTACTTTGAATACTTTCTTGCAAACGCATTTAAAGATTGATGTTTATTTGATAATTTATATGCAGTTCAATTTGTATGTTGTTATTACTTTGTCGCGAAATAATGATTTAAAAAAAAATCAATCGTCTCTTTTTTGGCAAAAAATCCAATGTTTATAGTGCAATAAGTGAATTAGAGATAGTATAGCATACATCAGGCGTAGGCAGCGTCTTTAACAGAAACACTGCACTAAAAAAAATAAGAATAGGACTTCAAGTGCCATTTTTATAGTGACATACTTAATTTGAATGAAAAAAGAAACTTAAAATTTTATACGTACAAATTTAAGGAATTTCTTAATCTCTCTCTCCATGTATAAATCAGATGAATTGAACTGTTCTATTTTTAAGAGAAAATAAAGTAAAGTGTCAACTATTATTTAAAAAAAAACATATTGGTTGATCACAAGATATTTTCGGATCAATCGATATAAATTAAAAACTTACAGACTTCTTCATGACTAAGTTATTCTATTATATAAACGAAACACAGTGCTCTACAAATATTAGTTAAAATGGATCTAGTACTTTTGAGAAGTTCTTAAATTTCTGAGAAAAATAATATTGTCTGACTACAAATAGTGAGACTAGATAATGTTAAAGTTAACCAGAATTTTAAATTATTTTCGATTGTCAAATACATAGTTTTAACTCGCTGACTGTATGCTAAATATATTAAAACACAAGGATTTTAGAAATATTTCTCATTTATCTACTCGAAAATGTTGACGCTCTATGTCATATATGGGCAACCACCGGCCCGCCGAGCTATTTTATCCGGCCCTGATTCATCTGGGCGAAGTAATAGAGAAAGAAATTAATAGTTCCAGGGAGGGATTAAATAATGGAGATGACACGTTCATTAAATAAATAAAAAAATATATAACAAGTAGCAACGTGTTTTATTTAATTTAATATTACTTTTTATGTTTGATAATTTGGTCCGGCCTTTGAGTCGGAGTCTGAATGATAATTTGGCCCCAGACCTAGGAAAGGTTGCCCATGCCTGCTCTATGTTACTATATTTAAAAAAAGCCACTTGTTTTTAATAATAAATGAATTATGTGAGAATACACTTTTCATTGTCCAAAAACAACATGTTTTCTAAGTTTTCAAGACACTGGTAAGTGTATATCGACCCGGGTCTATTCTAAGATATTTCGTTTATTGTCGACCGTTAAGAAAAGTTTGGCTTTTCGTGATTTTGTGTGAACAGTAAGTGTAACATAAAAATCAAATAAACAAACTTTTCAATCCTCTCACAAAGATTTGGAGTTCTATGCCCTAATAAAGAAGATAAGGTGATACTCTTATAAAATATATGAACGGAAAATTTCGAAAACAGTCTATGTAGAGTGATGTTTTCATACAGAATATTACAAAAGAGACGTTTCGTAAAGTATGATTTCCACACCTAATAACAAGCTAACATAAGATAAGTGTAGTATTGCGAACATAAACCAGAAGAGAATTAATTTCACAAGTATTTTGGGTTTATTTCATAATGAGCGTGTATTGTATATTGTGAGTGCTCTATGAAATATGAATACTCTTTAAAAACTTCAAATTAAATATAAATTTTACAAGCTGATTTATTGCGACAAAAAATACGAATTTGTGTTTAATAACATTATCGGGGCAATATATCATATAATCAATAAAATGTAAACAAATTTGTGATGTAGATTTATTTGTTGATAAATAATGTAAACATCCATACTTTAAAAAAAATCAACCAACACAATATGCATACTAATGAATTAATTAAAAAGAACATATTGAAAGATAGTAAAACATTTTAATTGTTTGCGTGCATTTTAAACGGGCCTATGTTATCATTTTTAATTAATCTTTAACATGTTACCGTGTAAATCATTATTAGAAATTACGCAGTGCTTGAAATGAATTCTGTGATGAAATGCAGTTAATAAATTGATGTGTTTTGTTATAATTTACTATAGTTTAAAACTGATATAAATGTGAACGTCTTATAAAATAATTATGTTGTCATTTGTATGTGTTCAATCGATACAATCAAACCAATAAAACTTCACACATACATACAAAAAGAATTACTGGTTTTGGTAAAAAAAAAAACAAAATAACTCATGAAGAGTCAGAAGCATTATGACGAATCTTGAAGACATGGTCGGGTGTACGTTGTTTATGGAAAACGTAAGCACAAACTAATATTGTTTGTCGTAATTTAATTATATTAGAGAGAATATTAGGTATTTGACCAAAAGCGGTAATGGAGCGAGGCGTAAAAATAAAAAAAATCGAGTGACATCTTTACGCACGACTTTCGAGAAATAGCATGAAAATTCTAGAACTTACTAAAAAAATGCAGAATGACTTTTGAATCACTATTAATAATTCAATCCAGTTAGCTTGGAAGACTTATCCGTTTATTCAAATCATAAACATACAAAATTGAGTAATAGCACAGTGTTGAAATGCTAACTAAATATCGACCAGTTTATATTTTATTACATTGTCTTAACATATGAATATAGACTATTTCACCACGGGGTCCAATTTATATTCAAGAGGAAAACGACAGCTAACCAAATATGTAAATTACATGAATTATTTGTTTTTTTTTAAATTTAAATTAGACAAAGAAATGAGAGTTGTTTATCTTGTGGTACCACTACATATTTGTATAGATATAAATTCATAATGTGTAGTGACCTTGTAGTTTTTGAGTATCCGGATGCAGTATTCCAGTGAGATGGTTCTAACAGTGCTTGGCTTTAATCCCAGTCAAGTTATTTGAATAACATCACACCACAACGATTTTTTTCAACAATAATAACCTGATATTTGTATCTATATCTTTTTCCTTTGCGAATTCTGCCCAGAAAAAGATGTATTATACGAAAAGAAATCTATATTTAAATTTTTAATTGAATATTTTTTTTGTGTTTATTCCTCTGACGGTGTTTGAGCCCAGACTCATCTGAAAACAAGAACGAAGCTGTTATCAACAGAAACAGGAGGTCAAATTTCGAAGAAACAATTCACAATCAGTTTTTGTAAATAATTAACACTGCTGAAAGACTTTATAATTATATTCGTTCTTGAAATACGAGGGACGACGGCCCTTATCATTAATACAGATGTCATTAAAAGAAGAAGAAACAATCTGCTCTGAACAGCTTTGTTGTAAAAAAAAATGAGCTGCAGTAATATGTCAACGAAATACAAACATATTAATTAATCTATTTCGTTGCATTGTATATACTGCCTCTATTTTTTTTAACACAAAGTATTTTGAAGATTCTTTTTTGAATGTTTTTAATTTAACACGGACCAGTAAACAAAACAATCTTTCGTTTGGCACGTTCCTGAGGTCGTTCATCTTCTTGATAATTTTATAATCGTTTCCTCTCACCAAAAATAATAAAAAATCTAGTTTAATAGCAATCTTAAATTTCGCCCACCCCCAGAGGAATATTAAAATTACAACCGTGCTGCCAACATAGTCCAGGCGTGAAATTTAACAAGGGCAATTATTTAGTTATGATTCTTGTGTGTATGCTATGGATATTAATATATTATAACGCATATTTTATTTACATATTTTTGATTATTTACATTTATAATTTCATTTAAATATTACAGACGGTTTCGGTTATTGAATAAAGATGTTGGAAAAAATGAAAGTAATCTAGCATATATTATCTTTTTAAAATTGAGTCTTTTTTATACTACTCATTTTAATGTGGAATCAAACTAATAAAGTAAAAAAATCAGGTCTTCCTCCTTGTGTATATATAAATATCTATTCTGTCTGAAAAAATGAGGGGTGAGCAACTGAGTATCACGAAATTCTCGTAGAAATGCTTTTGTTAAGATACCTTTATGAGGAGGCCATATGCTCCACATTGGGAGCGGACACGGATTTTAAAAGTATACATTATATAATAAATATAAGTGCGTAGCAAGTGTGATTGCAGTAACCTTCTAGATATTGTTTGAATAAAAGTAATGAACAGTACAAATTAAAAAAAAAACACTTATAACACAAGTTTTTCGTCCAATATGGTTATAAAATACTCGTACTAAATAATTACACGTTAACATATATTTTTTATTTTAATATATGAATATTATACGTTTTAAAAATAGTTTTCGTACTGTTTCATTTTTATCTATATTTGGATGAATCTTACATATGTTTACCAGTTGATTTTTCTTATCTTAAATATAATGTAATAAAATACAATATAAATGAGCTTTTAGAAGACTCACTGTTTATATCGTGTTTATCAAGTGCATTGAAGAAATTTTAGCTGGTAGCACTGCCATCGAAAAGTTTCTAAGTATTTAAAAGTTATAATATTGCGCGCTTCTATTAACGTAATATTTTTTTTATTTGTCAATTGTAAAATGATTATATTTTGCACTTAACGTAATTGACGAATTTTAGTAAATAATAGACAATTTCTCGTCGCGCAATGTTCACACGAATCGTAAAATTATCAGATTTTGTTCAGTTTCTTCAGATCAAAAACAAGATACTAAATCAAGCTGAGAAAAAGAGACCGGTAAAAAATAATATACCTTTGACCGGGAAGATAAAAATATACCTTAAAGCTTATACGATTTATGCGTGACCGCTTGTTCACACTTCCAGGGGCTAAGCTTTCATACCACGGCTCATTAGTCTACTTTCAATTCACATAATGATTGAATAATAGTTTACTTGCTTTGTTTTTAATAGATAGAAAATGTTTATTCATTACTTAAATATTCAACACTTTAATATACAAATGGCGTGAGTAAATTAAAATATATGTATGATGATTATCTATGACAGCGGATAGCTTTCAATAAAAAAGGGGCTCGCTTAACACTCGAGTACCGAAACGTCGAAAATAGGATCCGAATAAGACCGATGGGGTGCAAAGTGACCCTCAGCTAAATTTGCGTAATATTTGCATCCCATTGATAAAGATACCATTGTAGATTATAATAAATATCAGCAAGATATTGATGGTATTTAGCGAATGTCGCCCGCTGTGGTCCAGTTGGTTAGAGCTTGTTCAACCAATCAGGTGGGTTTGGGTTTGATTCCCGGTAAGGTCAATGTCAAATTGGATTTTTTCAATTTTAATTTGAGATTTCAAAATATTTCACGCATTGGCGTAAGCTGTAATGTAAAAAAAATGCAATGCGAATGCACCTCATAAGTACCCGAATGTTAATTGCAGTATTTCGGGGAAAGGGTGAATTTTTTATCACACTTATAGAATTCATTTTAACAAATCTTAGTAAATAATATATATTATAATATTTTGTATGTCAGAAAATTGTGGGATAACTGAATAAGTTTTCGATAGTATAATTTACCAAGTATTAATAAATATTAGTAACTTTCCTTCTCAAATCTGTGCAAAAATACGGCAAAGGAAAAAATGCACGTGTAATATTAACGATAATCGCAAATTTGCAGACGTTCTTCGCTGCCTACGTCACAATTTTGCCTTTTCGCTTGCTTGCCGCGTTGGTTAACTTCTGATAAATTTATTTGATCTTTGTTTTTATTTTTAAGAGCAGTTAATAATGTTTTTTTTATGTAAATATGTAGTTCTTCAAGAATTATACAAAAAATGGTTAATAGGAATTCAGGCCTTACGTCATCGTCTGAACTAGGAGTTTATGGAGTTCTACCAAGTAAATGTCAATTTTCCTTTTAAATTTGAATCGTTCAAACTATGTACATTCTCACAGATTTTGTCACTAACGACCCGGATTTCGCCTTTCGGCATCTTCAGGCATTCAAGCGCACGGATGAACTTGAACTGACGCTTAGTAAATGAAAGTTTCGTGTTTATATAAGAAATAAATGCATCAGTGAGTCCAAAGCCATTGCTGGCGAAAAGAATAAGCTCACGGGAATGCCAACAGATTTGAGTAGTAAGTAGTTTCAAGAATTATATTATTTGTTTGTCGGCAAAGGTTTTTATGATTATATGATTTTATGATTATATACGGTATAGAAGTGGAGATGCCGGAAGGTTTAACATTTCATTTAAAATCGGAAGACTATGCAGCTGTGCTTTATTTATTATACATTCATTTCATTGTTTAACTAATAAATGTTTTCCACTTCACTTTGTTCATATAGGCTGAAAGTTTCGCTATGAAACGAAGATTCGGAAACTTTTAGACTTTTTTAACATAACGTTTGATAAATTTGTTATTTCACAGATTTCGATTCTAATTTTGACACGTGTATCGCGTCTTTGGAAAATGTTTCTCAATACACATATAGTATATAGTAGTTATATGCAAATATAAGTTATACTATACTGTCATTTTTCATCAGCATCCACCAAGGTTTTTTCATCGCTTTCATTTTTGCCAATCACCAGTCGAATGGTAGCCCTCTTGGGTAAAGATTTCCCGACTCAAAAGATTTTTCGAGCGGATGTATCTCAATAGATAATACTTAATTATTATGTTTTCTAACTAGTTTTTAAGTTACTATCGAATAAATACAAACTTATAACCACTATTGCAAATACTGCTAGTGGGTTTCAAGAAAAATCACATTAACAAAGCTGCACGACGTGCACTTTTATTACTATAAATATCAAATAAATCGATTTGTATAATGTGAGTATCTTTTATGGCATATCTATCATGGGATTATATTTTGGACAGCCCTATCAGCGACGTCACGCCAACATGATGTCTTCTCCCTTTAAAGTTATTTCCGCTATGTTTGAGTTATGTCGTATCTCATTCACAATGATCGTTACTATGTGATAATTTGACACGCTTGAGCGATAATTAGGTTTAAACGATATTAAATCATCTGCAGTATCGCACATAATAGAAACCGAAAACAGAATAAAAATATTTTTTCGTTATCGTCACTCCGTTATATTTCCGTGAATATTTCAGTAGCGTCTATTCTTTCAATTTTTTTGCCAAATCGAAGATTATGACCGCTTTTTGGGACGGAAAAAATCTATAATAGATCAGCTACCATGACTTCGTCCTATCTTCTGTTGGTCTTAATGTATTATAGATGGGATTGCAATACCGGTATTACCGAAACTAGACTACCGCTACTTTCGATGGTTTCGGCGGTAACTTTGTGGAAGTTCATTTTAATAGAAAATTTAAATTAACTTTGATTATTCCACGTATTGTGTTACTAACTGTGACACGTGTTTCGCCTCTTTCAAAGGCATCTTCAGACTTACTATCGCAAAGTTTGCTTAAGTAAAAATGAAGATGCCTCTGAAAGAGGCGAAACACGTGTCACAGTTAGTAACACAATACGTGGAATAATCAAAGTTAATTTTAAATTTTCTATTAGGCTACCGCTATTTATGGTGTTTTTTAAATACCGAAATATCGTTTTTGAAAATTTACCAAATTTGAATTTTTGGTTGAGTTTGTGATTTTGAGTTGGAGTCGAGCAAAACGTGCGACTCATACCCATTTAGCCTATACGCTGCCGTAGAAAAAAATACGTAAATACCTAGCACGCCGGCTATAATTTGCAATTATTAATTTAATTACTTATTGACGAGTTGACTCGTAACTGCTGTGCTAAGCAAGAAATTTTTACGAGATAGTCTGTGGCAGCCATCGAGTTAAAATTAATTTAAAGGTGTGTATTTAAACCACAATATTCCATACTCCATAGTGTTGAAATTGCATGCTTGGTTGACTAAAGATGATCTGGTGGAATACATATATGTATATATAAGTTAAAATTAAATGATTGAAAAAATTCTTTAGAGTCGGAGTCGTTTTTTTGTTTACATGACTTCTATTGACTGATAGGTTCCATCTCATATTGACTGCTACTGAGATTTTTTTACCGTCAATTGATTTAAAATGTGATAAATAAATTTAATTTATTGACTTGCAAGAAGATTGATAACCCATTTACTCAACTCAGATTCTTATTGTCATCATTATTGCGTAACAAAATGACTGTCAAGTATTTGACGTTAATCCATTGTTTTTGTTTTACATGCATTAAACATTCAATGATTCCAGTCACATTTATACAGAAAAAAATTAATACAATATGTAATAAATTTTGCATTATCGGGGTGGCAAAATTTTTTGAATTCATGCATCGAGTCATGCAGCTCACTTCTTGCAAATAAACGTACATAATTGCTAGTATATGTAAAAAATATTTTATGGATAACAACTCTGTACAGGATGGTATATTAAATGTTCTTTTAAATTCAATTTTTATCGGAATATTGGGAAATAAATTTATTTATGAGAAAATGATATTTACGACTCTACAAGATAAGTAATGCGATTACAATATTCATTTCATTTATGTTTTTAAGGGCTGTAATAGATTTAATTTTTTTCTGGAAATAAAACATCTTTACAACAGTCGTTAAAGATTTTGACTGCTATTAGTTGATTATCGTCAGTAGCAAATTGTCTATTACATAATTCATCGTCTCCTTAGAAGTTGGTTTGAGCTTTTTGTGGGTTTGATTGATTTCAATAATGTTTCTTACTGACTTGCTTGCATACTTTAATCAAATTTAATAGAAAGGCTCCTTATAAATTGTAAAGTAAATATAATTTCAAAATTTGTTCACCGAGAAATTACGGGAATTGGCATCTAAATAATTAGAAATTTAGAATCCCGTACTTACTTTACGAGAGAACCTTTCATGATAACCCTTATTATGGGATTATTTTCCAAAACTGACTAGTATGCAAGATTGTAATTCTTTGTGTTAGGCATCGTTTGTTTTATACATTGTTCGCCAAATCTATCGATTTGCATGTGATTTCGGAGTTTGAAATTGCGATTTTTTTTTATAACGAATTCATTAATCATTTAATGGAAACAAAAATAAAAAAAAACTTTTTTCCTTAATAAATATACATAAATTGTATATTTTTGTCCGATTTGTTTAAGGACACATACACACTTACATTTCCTATTATAATGCATTCATATCCGTTTTCTAAAAAAGTTTGAAAAATAATCTACTGTGTAGGTTTTGTTTAGGTATCTGAAAAAAAATCTGTAAATTGTATGTTGCTTAATGTAGATTTGAAGAAAAATTCATAACAAATTTAACGTGATTGTAAATTAATTGATTCATTTATTCTAAACACACATTTTTTATCATAATTTAATCAGATTAACATTCTCACAGGTTAAGCAACATTCTTAACAGTTTTAGGGTGATCACTGTCAATGGTGGAAAGGCATCATATTGATAGAAACACAATATTCCTTTGTACTTTATTTAATAGGTCAGGACCGGTTTCGCTCATTGCGAGCATTGATAACTGACATCAATGCTCGCAATGAGCGATACCGGTCCTGACCTATTAAAGAAAGTGGAATAAATTACAAAGGAATATTGTGTTTTTATTAATTCTTCGCACATCCATTTATTTCATTGTATATCTTTTTATTTAATGTGAGTATTCATGAATATTATACCTAGCTCAATTTTATATAAAATCATATAACTAAAGTGGATTTCAAAAACAAGCTTAATATAATGCATGGCGAAACCCAAATAAAAATAGATTGTGAAATCAAACGAAGATCTTAGGGTGTCTCGCGTGCAGTTTTATAATATTACTTACAGTGACAGATTTATTATATTTTCCATACCAATAAAGATATTTGAAATAAAATGAAGTATTTTTGATCGTTTCATAATGTGGTTTTTAGCGGGCCACCCGGCGCATTAAAACCAAAAAGATTAATTCTTAAATAAGCGCAGTAAATTTCTGTGATAAATCTGCTTGACTGAGATTTTCATCGACCGTGTTTGTTTGATATTTTAGCTTATGTGAAGACGAACGTGACACTTAAGTAAACTAAGCAAAGAAAAATATCCTATTAATCCAAAAGTGAATTATTGTTTATTTATTTTAAAATGACTTTAGCTAGTAATCCATCGGACCACTAAGAAAATATAAGCAAAGCAATCATATATATTTTGAGAAACGAAAATTTTAATATACTTTGTGTTTAGTCGTATTAATCTTAACTACTTTATTATAATTAATGTTTTATACGTTTGTATAATGTTTTAAAAGTAAACAGTATAGTCTACTTGATTTCAGACGACATACACTTTTCGTTAATAAAATACGTTTTTAATGTATTTCAATGTTTTTTTTTAACATATTGCTAATTCCAATGGAAATTTAAAACAAATATTGTTCAAATTCAAAGTGTTGTGTCGGAAAAATTATAATGTAAAAAGTGTTAAAACAAAATTATTAATATTCTATTAATAAAAACAATAATCCTTTGTACTTCATTCCACTTTATTTAATATGTCAGGACCGGTTTCGCTCATTGCGAGCATTGTCAACTGATAAGAAATATAATTTAACAATGCTATTTATACAAAATTGAAAAGTTATACACAACAGTTGGCATTGAAAAGAAATTGCCAATTGCCGAAGTACAAAGGATTATTGTTTTTATTAATATAATGCCTTTCCACCAAGTATTGACAGTGAACACCCTAAAAGTTATTAATATTCTATTGACAGTTAAAAAGTACACTTATTTTTGGTTTCAATATATCATTGTAAGAAAACACTATTTATTGTTTAAAACGATTGTTTTGCCTTGAAACTGCTTAAAAATCATCATGCCAAAAAAAATATCATACTTTGATATTTTTAGTTTCGTGATCACTGCACTGCAATTATGTATTTTTTATAGTTGTTTTGATTGAAAATGAAAACCATCAAATTTATACTATCATAAGTTTACAGAATGATCCTTTTAAAAAATGTACTATTTACTGATTTCCGGCTGACCATCCAACATCGTTTCCTTCGGTTACGGTGGTCAGTTTTTTAAATTGATTCTTCAGTCGGCTTATGACTTTGTGCTCAAAGGCATGGATTGTCGGTGGTGTCTCTTCTACTCATTTGATATTAAGCACGGGGTGTAGCAAGAGCTAATTACTAATCATATTCTAGCTCTATCGTTTAATCCAAATAAGCAACTTAGCAACAAACAGTAAAATTCCATTATGAGTCTATAAGATGGGTGGCCAAACTTTTGACCTCTGCGGGCGACTCAATACTGAAATCAGTGGTAGCGGTCTACTCACACTGGACATGTTAAGTTGTCATAAAATTTATATTAAATCAAAGTGTAAAATATTTTGTATGAAATAGAAACAATGGATAGATACAATCAGTTCAAGCTTCAAAGCACCAAGCGGGTGACTTGGAATGGCTACGTGGTCGACCAGTCGATCACAATCAAGGTCTTGACCACTGCTGGTCTACTTGTAAGCTTTACACTGGGAGTGAATGTGGTTTTCAAAAAACACACCATTTTGCACGATAGTATCTGGTTCTCCGTCCAAATATAAATCGAAAGATCTTTATTTAAACACTTGTTGCTGTTTGCGTACAGGTTTTTATATTAATATTTATATATTATTAAGTAACATATGAGTTCACATAGTTGGAACTACATCATGTACTTGAAACTGAATAGTCTCGTTGAAACGTTATCAAATTTTGGCAATTATCTCGAATTGAAATTCATCGGAGATGGTCATGTTTGATTTGCACCGACTCTTATGTACACACAATCTGATTTGGATTGTATGTATCCGTCCGTTATGATGTACATAATAATCTATTAGACGTCGGCTGGGAGACAATTGGCTTCAATTGGCGACGAAATCTTTAAATTTTTGCAAGGGGACCGCCAGTTGTAATCTCATAATATCAATCAGTTTGTAGAGCGACAACAGTTTAAAACTCGGCATGTTTGACTCGGCATGTTCACAATCACAATATTTTAAATTTCAAAGATACTAAATGCTTTGAAATTACGACAAATTTTAACAGTTTTCTTGAGATTATTATTATCAAGAAATCAAATACTGTATTGAGATTGTGGAAATAGATAAACTTTTCATGATATAAAGATATTAACAAGGAAAAAAGATATCATTCGTTTATTTCAGTGTTTTATAACCTGATTGAAACCCTCCTCCTGAATAAAAAAAATCAACAAATCCCTTTCCCACTCCATCAATTATAAATAGAAACGAAAAATTCAAGCCGACATAATCATTTCAATGTGTATTTAAATTTATTGATTTTTATGGAGAAGACTTTCGTTACACCGACGCAAAAAAAGAACGAGCCCGTGAAATTTAAAGATTGACAGTGATTATTAATTGCTCCCGTCGCTATAAGCAATTTGATTTCAGCAACATTCCTCATAATATTATAAAAATATTAAAACGACCCCGTTTATCATTGACAATATCCAGCTATCCCAGCATTTTGAAATGTCTCAGTTTAATAATGTATCTTTTTCAATTTTAATCCACAGACTGTATAACTAAAATGGCACCAATGACGACTTTCATCAGTGAACTTTTTTTCAATGTTTGTTTTCATAAAGCATTCCTATTTTAATGTGAAAACTATATCAAACATTAAAGAAAAGAAGTCGCTTAAAGCAGCCACAAGAAATACTTATCGATGAAAACTGGTTCAATAATATCTTAGAGTAAGTGCGTGAATAATATGGCGTTTCTGTCAGATGAAGAAAGTTTTCCCGTCTCGTGTTTACGTCAAACGAAAGCCGTAAAAACTATTAACGTCATCTTGTCTCCCTTTCATCGCGTTTCATAACGACGATTAGGGACGATCTATGTTTTTATGATAATTGCTACACAACATTTTGTGGGCGGGAATTACTCAACTACTGATAACTGTCATTTTAGCATTGCCTTACCCCTCGCAAGATTTCAGCGTCACTGCCAAAGCACTCGGTATTGTGGCACGACGGCAGCAATATAAAAATATTAGGCACTTGGTCGTTATAAATAAACACTCTCAAGTAATTATTATGTAAGTTTTATTATTCTTCATTCTTTCTTTTCCATCGTATAACTGATTATGATGGATCATCAGTCTCCAATACACTCTTTATTCTGTCATTTATAAACTGTATACCATTTCGTTAAACAATTAAACTGATAGCAGCTCTCTAGTGCATCTCTTTTTTTTCATGTAAATTCTTCAGGCCATAAATTTAATCAAAATTGTTGGTCTTCAACAACCATGTCCAACGTATATATGGTTGAAAAAATCACTTGCAATCTGCTGTAGCTAAAAACATGTAATGATAAAATGTTCAATAATCCATAACGTTTGAAATTCTGATTGGATACATCTTAAATTAAAAATAATTGTATATAAAAAAAATGTATTTAAACTATCGAACATTCAAATAAAGTTTTGCTTGTTCTTTCCCTTAAATTGCTGTTATAAATTTTATAACCGTAAATGTTCCTTTTATCATTTTTTTAAAAAATAAGTTCTTATTCGATTAGAGAAAATAGTACATCCATTTTATTTTAATATTTTTCAATCTTCCTACTGAGAATTTACATTTAACACAATTTAAGTGACTCAAACTAAATGTTACAATATATAGAACAGGAACGATGAAATATTCACAATTTTATTTTTCTATAGTGATTTATAGCCAGCCACTAGCTCTGTTCTTTTAAATATTCAATGACCATTTCGAGCATTGATGATATAAATATTTATAGCATTTTAATTAATTTGAATCCACCCCTTTTTATGCTCTAATTTTAATTACAAGTCAAATAAAATATCACGCACGTAATTGGGAAAGCATCATATAATATCATACAATAAGATTTTTTTAATGTTTCTATAAAAAAAATGACTATCCATCACGATTTTTTTTTATAAAAAATAATTATAATCTGCGTGTCGGCCAAGTCGTTAAATTACATAAACACGTAGGTAGGTGTGTGGTGGCACTCAAAAATTTCCCTCACAGTAATAAAACACTTAAATATTTCATCAAATTTTGTATGCAGACGAATTTGTTATACAGTCTCTACAAAACTCTAAAATTTTAGTCATAAAATACTTTCTTATTAGTATCTTTCTGTGTTTATTTAAGTAAAATGAAACTATTTGAAATTTAATAATTAAAATGACAGCATAAGTTTACTACTCAATGGTAATACTTGTCAAGCTTAAAATATTTATAAGCCTAGTCAATTAATGTTAAGATAGTTCTTTATGACAATATTTATTCGTAAAATTAGTATCCATGAAAAATATATTGTTACCATTCAGCTTCTACAGTCAGCTTATTAAATGTGTGTACACATATTTCTTAAATTTATTTACAAACATTAAATATTGAATCTAATACAGGCATGCCCAAATCTTGGCCCGCGGGCTACATGTGGCCCAACTGAAGGTTTTGTGTGACCCTATCAAGGTGTTTAACTTTCCATACATTTTTCATTTTGTTATTGATAAAATACATAAATAAAAAATATTTTACTAAATTTGTGAAGAATTTTTGGAATTTTTGCCTAATTATATAAAAAAAAGTAAAGGGTTTAAAAAAAAACTGTTTGTTTATTATTATTATAAAAAATAAAACATACATTATTTTATTTAGAACACTAAATGATTTCAGTTGAGCATTCCTGGTCTAATACATTATTTTTGTGAAATATTTCAGATTGCTATTCCGGATTGAAAAAACCATTTTTATTTCACAGTCAGAACTGTTTTAAGCCGTTTTTAATTACCTGTTTGAAGTTTTATCTGGTTTTTCTTATTAATACCATCTAGCTAATTAATGCCAATTTAATCTAATAATATTATTTACGAATTATTTTAAGATAATTATGCTTTTTTTACTTAATTTCCTTTTAATGCGGCTTAATTTTTGAAAACTAATTAGTAGTTGTTTATTAGTAAGAAGTCATTCCCACTTGGATGAGTTTTTTTACCTGTATAATAAATAGTCTGTAAATTCATGTTACCATTATTTTATTTATTTTTTTATTAGTTTTACTTAATTTTATATGTGACAATTAAATCTGTTTAAAATTATTTTCTATCAGTTGATAATGCTCACGTTAAGCGAAACCAGTCCTGATTATTAAAGAAACAAATAAATCAGCAGATAAAAATAACGCTTTCTACCAAGAATTGACAGTTAACACTTTCACAGTGATAATATATTTAAATGTATTTATAATGATTTTTCAAATCATTTATTAATTTCAAATATCGTATTTTTACGAGTAAATAAATATATTTTTGATTTAATTATCGAAATTATAAAATATATATATTTTAATAACCATATAAAGTGAATGACTATTTTATTGTTTAGGCACTATTTACATTATCGCTATTGCATTTCGTCAAATATAACTAATACAAGGTTGAGCAGTGATACATTTTAATTAATAGAAACTTTTCAGAATCTTAGAAAGCTTTCAACCGTTCAATTTTATGCGAACATTACTTATTATAAACTGAAGGATTTTCTTGTTCCTCCAAGGTTCTATAATCGTATTGGATGTACTAAAGTATTGTAATGGTGAAAAATATTATAAAAGTATACCGCCTCACATATTTTTGAAAAAATCCTCGGGGTGTCGTTACACGTGATTACTTTATAACTTTACGTATTGCGTTTTGCATGTATAATTGTGTTATTTACTGTGAATTGCAAGCTCAGCAGTGGATAATGTACACCGACTGAAAATAAGCATACGTCTTGCCCTACAAACACAATCACAAGTTGTTATAATTACAATCTTTCGAAAACTATAAAAAGTTTATTTAATTACACTTCGTATAATAAAAACGTATTGAAGTCGAGTTTCTCTCGAATAATTAAAAATATAGTATTCTAAAAAAAGTGGTCACATAAAATTGTTTACTGGTTTTCGTAACTGGGTGGTAAGTATCTTAGGCTCTTTTTTGGCTACCCAAGCCAATATTCTAAGCTTTAAAATAAAAAAATTAACTGATTTATGAATCTTTGTACAAATGTAAAGATTTCTTTGGCATAATTTTCATTATACGTTATCAGATCCTGAATATAAGACGCGGAGTGAGTGATAACTGTAACCAAATTCCATTTTTATTTAAAGATTTACCGCATTATCGGTGTCTCGCATTATTCGTCTGTTTTAAAAATTCGGCTCCTTAAAAAACGTAGAACCGGGGATTCACTGTACAACAAATTTCGTGCATGAGAGGCCCCAAATTCTTAGATACGCCACTGGCTATGAACACTTGTATAAAAGCATTCAATCAGCGGTGGGTTTTCAAAACGTTAACATGGCGTAACCTAATATCAGAGCTATTGGCAGAGTGATAAAGGGCGGATTAAAGTAATTATTATTATTGATATACGTAATAGCAGAAAAATGTACTTACCTACTCATATTGTAGAAATTCCATGATTGACGCAGAAATAGGTAATGTTCTTTTTGCTCCAATTACATATTTCAAACATTGTACTGAAACCGTCGTACATAATATTTGTTAGAAATTGAAATTTTGTACTCTTTTGATCTAAGAATATTTGTATTTCTTAATTTAACAAGGGCCTCGCGAGACTCCCTTCAAGCCATTTCCAGCCCATCCCTGCGCATTCAGTGGAAAGATTTCATCACAAGTAATTTCGGAGTTGTACATAAACTATTTGTCTTTTTTCAAACAAAAGTAAAAATTTAAATATTAAGCATGGAAAATTTGATAAACAAACTAGGTATATCATAAAGTATCATTCAAAACTTCGGCTCGTCAATCTTAATACTTCGCACATTCCGAAATGTTACATCTAGAAACAACTTCCCTTAAAACAATTGCTGATGTATAATTTGTATTTAAAACCACAAATAGGCAAATGTATCAAAGCGCATGTAATTTCAATTCGTTTGATTAAGCACTCGGTGCTTATTTTTACGATAAAAATCAATAATTATTATATACAAAATATTGTTTTAAATACAACCTGGTATTAGGCCTTGTACAGTAAAGTTTTGTAAAGTCCATCTGTCACGCTATAAAGTTTGAAACATTTTTGTGCGCTATAATTTTATCGTTGAAATGATTGGTATATTTAGAAATCTTTCGTAAAATATTTGTTTCCAAATATGTATTCTATGAATATTATTTTTATCAAAAAATTAAAACTGTTTTTTTAAACTATTGTTTTAATTTTTAAGTTTAATTTTAGGTTGATGATTTATTCAGACACCATACTGAATTTATGTAAAGCTAATATCTTGTCATCGTATAATAACTATTATTCAAATATCTCATAAAAACGTATACAAAACGTATAAAATCATTGTTTATTAAATTTCAAGTTTTACGTTATCGATATGAAATTTTATTCAATTTTAATTATTTAGATGAAAAACTATTTAACCTCTTACATTCCTTTTTATTATCCATTTATTTATTTTTATAAACATTAACGTACTTGAATTATTGGTATATTACAAATAATTCTGTGTGTCTTAGATATTCTCGATCTATAACTGAAAATTACCATTGCTATTAAAAAGACCAATCAATTTAAGTGTAGTAACTTGAAAATCTGCTCAAAATATCAACAACTTCAATTCTAACGACATGAAATTTTAAAAACATTTTAGATGGTAATACTTCACAATTTTTTAATATCATGATACCTTCCTTATCTTGAAAATTTACGCTAAAACTCTCTATAGTACTAAAATTGATTCTACAAACGGGATTTCAATAGTATACCTTTATTGAAGTACTGAAGCCGTTTTGTTCAATTCACTTCTTCTGAACAACGGTACATGATGACATATTTTCATTGCACTATTAAACTCAAAAAATAGTATCATGTCATTCCTGCTGATACTGGAAACCATCACAAAGAATGTGTATCCACCATCCAGCCAAGTTACATACTTTTTTGCACAAATAATGCCACATCGGTTGCCATATGGGCTGTCAAAATTACCCCACTTAATACTTTTGGTCAAACAAGAAACTTTATAAAGTACAGTGGTTAGTAAATTTGATAAAATATACAGCTTCTTCAGCATTTTTTTCAAAGATTTGTAAATTGGTAAAATTAAGGAAAAACGGAAAACATTACAGATCGGTTCTATAAACATTCAAATTATAAGAATTTATTGATTGGGATTTTTCTAAGAGAAGCGAGATGCATAAAATCATTTATTTTTTATGTTATCCAAATATTCTATACTTAATATTTTAAATTTAAATCTCACAAATTCTATTTGATCACAAATTTAAAGTTTTAATTAAAACTATACTAAATTGAAATTAAAACTTGAATATGATTTAAAGAACAATGTCATACCCGACACAGTTTTCACTAAATATAATTGTTTATTTATTACATTACCTGACAAACCATACTATCAGTTCCTGCGAGACTGGATTTGAATTTTATCGGATTGGGATACAGTAGTAAGAAATCCCAATTAAATTTATTGACTCAAATATTTAAATTTATATACATGTATAACAAAATGAAAAAGCATTATTACTTCTACATTATACAGAAGATCGCAGAAAATTATTACAGTTTGAATTATTTGTAACTTTAATTTAATTTGACAAACTGTGAGGAAATGTAAATTCCGTAATTACTTTTCAGTAATTTGTTTTCCTACGTTTTGAAAGTTTGAAATTGTTCGTGTTGAGGTAGTCTACTTAATATTAATGGCATTAACAGTTTTCCTTTAAAATGTTTCTACGAAGAAACAAATAGCATTTTCATAATTCGTAATAATATCGTTGAATTCAGACGTAGATTATTAAGGCTATTGTTTTCACAATCCAAAATAATCGCATTTATTTACTTACTAAAAAGATTAATGAAACCTGTATAGATGTTTGGTAAAATTATAAATATTAAAGGTAGATCTCTCGATTTGAGTAACAAGATATATTTTACTAAAATAAACAACAAATTCTTTAAGCAAGAACTGCTTTCAAATTTCACATTAATTCTCACATAAATGTTATTAGAACATGAAAGTTAGTTGTAAAAAAGTACAAAAATATTGGTTGACAATATTATTCGATAAAAGATATTATAAGCCTTGGATGAGTAATGACAAGTGTATCATATTCACTACACATTTCCCGATATTCTCATTATTAAGGTAAGCAGTGCGTTTACAGCTCTAAGTTTCCATTATGATTTGAGGTTTAAATCCAAGAGTGATGAAATTTAGGTATTGATTTTTCATCGATATATCGCTACCGTAAAACAACAGTGGGATAAATCAAAAATACAATTTTCAAGATAATTGAATTTAAAGGTTTTCGTTTCAATTTTAAAATATGTGGTTAGTTATGGTTTTATTTAGTTTTTAACGGTCTATGATAAAGATAATAGTAAGTTTTTTTATATACTTTTTTGTATCTAGTTATTTCACTAATCTCTCTGGTGATGTGAAGTCACAGGATAATATCAATAATTATAAAAGTAAAAATATTTCACTGTTTCATTACAAAGGTCTACCCTTTAGAAATTGATTAGCATCCGTATCTTAAAGTCGATTTTTTTTACTTTATCTCGCTGGTAGCGATATCATTATTTCTAAGCAGGAAAACTTTTTATCCTACGCATATTACTCACTGCTAACTGAATAAAACCGAGCCTCAAACACTAATATTTATCGAATTTTACTGTCTCTGAAATAGAAAAGACTTTTAATTAATTCAAAATTGGTATCAATAAAAAGTGCATTAATTGAAACCTAAACATCTTTTACATTGATTAATAAATATATTTTTACTGCTTAAAGAGTTTTGAAAAACAGTTTTTTTTATATCAATAAGCAAATGGAAACAAACAATAGGTGTAAAATAATTAGAAAATATCGAAAAACTACAGTTTTCCGAAACCTTAACGGTGTTTTATTTAACATTCAACAAAATCAATTTTACACTACGACAATATATATATATAATATTTGAAGAGATTTGTAAGAATTTCAATTCACAATTGTATAATAAACGCTTTCGTTTGATGGACACTCATTAAATGTACTACCGTTTATTTAATAAATGTTGTTGGAAATATATACCTTAAAATATCTTGGCTCCTGATACACCGCATATTGCCAATTTTACGGTGTCTTTAATGCGTTACTTAATACAATCTACACGCGTACTACTTCATCAATATAAATCAAAACATTATTGGGATATTTCTTTATGACCAGATTAATAATGCCGTCGTCGTCTAGACGTTGACTATTGTCGTTTGATATTAGAAGAAATATTGATCACGTTTTTGTAGGTTTTATACGAGAGAGTGTAAAAATGCAATCAATCCTTAATGAACTCATCACGTTTTATATTGGGTAAAGAATGGAATTCTTAAATCTAACTGAATAACTTTGCAATAATATAATACGTGATAATTTCTAATATACAGTGTTCATTTATGACGTCTGTGTGTAGCTCATCTCGTCAAGCTTCTTCATTTTGTATACGTATAAATAGCTAAATTAAACTACTTCAACTCATTGACTTGCTAATTTCATAAGATAAAACAAATTATCTATTCTGTAGATAGGCAATATCTTATTTAAATATATTTTTTCTGAACAAAAACGTCGATTGTAATAAAGTATATCTGATATATTTGTTCGGTTATTCTTTCTTATTTGTACCTATATTCTTTAACTATAATAGAATCAGAGTGCAGATTTTATCACTACATATTAATATCTAATTTAATTTTACGACTGAAGGTGCTTGATGAAATTTCAATATAAATTTGAATCGTTAGTGTTGTACATTTCCACACGCTTTGTCACTAATGGCTTGGAGTTTTTACCTGTCGGCATCTTCGGGCATCAAGTACACGAATAAACTTAAGCTGACCAGCCTCAAGTTCCAGTCAGTGAATGATTCAAATTTAATATTAATATGTAATGATCACGATTGATTTCGCACAGAAGATTAGTTTTTATCTGCTCAGAAGTTTGATCACCAAGCAACAAATATATTAATACATAAATTAGTTTTTTTTAAATAGAATTATAACAAAGCCCTTCAAAAAGAAAATACAAGCTTAAGTCCTAAAGTGTAAAATTTAAAAAAAACAGGTTTTTATATTGAACCTTGATATAACTTAAGCCCAAAACTACTTGACCATCCATCGAAAATCGTATACTGTACGTGATTTGATATTATCATATCACAGCGAATGCATACACATAATGAGTGGTGGTGGGATAATCAACAACCAACTTTATTATAATATAACTTTATTATAAGAGGTCTATTTTTGCTACTACGAAAAATGGTTGTTAGCAAACATAAACATAATTCTAAAAATTAAATAATTTACGAGGTCGATTTATGCTACTACGAAAAATGATTGTTAGCAAATTTAAACATTATTCCAAAAATTAGGTAATTTGCAAGGTCTATTTTTGCTACTACGAAAAATGGTTGTTAACAAACTTAAACATTATTCCAAAAATTAAATAATTTACGAAATTTTTGCTACTACGAAAAATGGTTGTTAGCAAACTTAAACATTATTCCAAAACTTATATAATTTACAATTGACATACTGCAGGGCAGGGCTGTCGATATATGCCCCGAGCCATATTTCTTTTACTATCAGAATTTCTGGCTTATTCAATAAATAGGTTTGTAATTTATTTTTTACGCAAGTAAATTTTCTGACTACTTAAAAATGCAACAAAAATCTCACGTTGCTGGGCAACGGGCTTACAGCTAGTCTATATATTAATAGTCGATAATGTCCGTCCATCCGTTCATCTGTATGATTGTCCCCGACTTCTCCTCCCCCTCCCCAAAAGCCCCGCTGTCGCTATTTTTTTATTCATACTAAAGACATACTTTTTTTGTTTGTATATGATCGCGATTTCGTCTTTTCGATGACGTCAAGAAAGACGGTCCTCTGCCCTCTATCTCTGCCCCGCTGTCGCCATTCATTCATTTCTTCATTTTTCTCTGACGTCTGTGTGTGAATTTTTGAAGTCATGAAATTTTTATTTTATTATGTTGTGTAAAAACAATTAATTTTCGTACTAACCAAAAATATTCTGTCAAGCTGGGGAATCGATACCATGCCTCGATTTTCATGCGCGAAGTTCGGACAGCTTATCCACTGATCCACGAAACCAAGTGAATGTAACGACAAAATAGCTGTGTATTATTTAAATAATACAAAGGAAATGATACAAATGACATCTGTGGGTGACACCCTTGCACTACCGAATTTGAATTATTCTAAAATGATTGTTAGCAAACTTAAACATTATTCCAAAAATTAAATAATTTACAATTTAAATACTGCAGGGCTGTCGATATATGCCCCGAGGTCTATTTCTGATACTACGAAAAATAATTGTTAGCAAACTTAAACATTATTCCAAAAATTAAGTAATTTACGAGGTCTATTTCTACTACTACGAAAAATAGTTGTAAGCAGACTTAAACATTATTCCAAAAATTAAATAATTTACAATTTAAATACTGCAAGTCTGTCGATATATGTCCCGAGGTATATTTCTTCTTCTACGAAATATATTTTTAGCAAACTTAAACATTTCAATTATTCTAAAAATTATATCATATACACTTTAAATACTGCAGAGCAGGGCTGTCGATATATGCCCAGTCATATATTTCTTTTACTTTTATAATTTCTGGCTTATTCAATAAATAGGTTTATAATTTATTTTTCACGCCAGTAAATTTTCTGACTACTTAAACATTCAACAAAAACCCCCCCGTTGAGGTCAACGGGCTTACAGCTAGTTATAGATAAATAGCACACTTTCCAATATTTTACAGTTAATGTCTTTTTACATCAATCCATTAGATATTACAAAATATGATAGAATAATTACTTATAAATTAATTTTATGATAAAACTTGCCTATAATATTATACTAAATTCATAATAAACACTGAACAATGAGACCGAACATTGAACATTCACCTAAACACGGAATTATAATTAGACCGGGTGACATTTTGTTTTATTAGGTTAGTTTAAAAGTACGTGACGTTTGTACTAAGCAGAACAGTACGAGAAAATTTGACCGCCATTTTCATAATGGCCTGTATATTTTCATTGTTTCAATAATAATTGTCCAATGCAATAAAACATTTCAACAAATATATTACAAACATTGGCTATTAATTTTGCACTATAAACAATACTAACCAATACTTAAGGATTTTTTTATATTTGGTTATTTAATTAGTTACATCCAAATACAAAATTTGACATACATGTTTACTGAATCTGCCCATATAGGCCAACGTAATATCCTTCATGTCCTTATCACACAGCATAGCAGAATTGGTTGATATTAGAGCTTATACAAAAACCGACTTTTTTTAACCGGTTTTCGAATGTCAATATTGTGCAAAAACCGGGTTTGTCCGGTTTTCGAAGTTTTACAAAAAATATATAATTCAATTAAAATACAGAGAAAAAGCTTTTTTTTAAATGTTGTTTATTTATAAACATAATAATACACAACAAGAAATATTTGGTGTTACTCATCAGAAAATATGATTTAAGAAAACACAAAGCGTCCACTGATCGTTTTGTAACAAAATTTCCTGATATCGAAAATACCTTTTTACTGGATAATGATGTGGGGCATATGGTCTTTAAGCCATCAAATAAAAGATCCAAATGTTCTGTCCCTTTGTTTATAGACTCGTTTATGTGAAGATTCGGCACAATCGGTTACGAAGTTGAAAAACCGGTTTTCGAATGTCACAAATTTTGCCAAAACACCGGCTTTTAAAACCGATTTTTGAAAACCGACGAGCCCTAGTTGATATGTATTTATATTTTTTTATTCACGTCTTCTTATGCATTTCATGTCAACAGAAATGTTTCTACGAAAACTGATTTTTATGGGTAGAAGAATGGCAGGAATAATGGTACCCTAATTATTTTGCAACGTCCCATCATTAGGATAATATGAGTTGAGTAGAATTTTAGACATCTCCGACATCTATGTATAATATTTTAACAGAAAAATATATTTTGAAAAGTATATTTATGAGACTGTCCGTACTGAGACTTAAGCCATTAAGCTCCGCAACTTAAGCCATCGACGTTTATATAAGCTGTTAAATAACAATTTACAATAATTTAAGATTTCGACTGAAGGTGCTTGGTGGAATTTCAATATTAAATTTGAATCGTTCAAACTATGTACATTCTCACAAATTTTGTCATTAACGACCCGGGTGTCGCCTTTCGGCATCTTCAGGCATTCAAGTGCACGGATGAACTTGAACTGACGCTTAGTAAATGAAAGTTTCGTGTTTATATAAGATATAAATGCATCACTGAGTCCAGAGCCACTGCTGGCAAAAAGGATAAGCCCATGGGAATGCCAACAGATTTGACTAGTGAGCAGTTTCAAGAATTATATAATTTGTTTGTCGGCAAAGGTTTTATGATTATATGATTTTATGGTTATATAGGGTATAGAAGAGGAGATGTGGGAAAATTTGATATTTCGTTTAAAATCGGAAGATTTTGCAGCTGTGCTTTGTTGATTTCTAAAATTTCTTGGAAAAAGAGCTTATGACTGTCCGTATTTGGGTGTAACATTTTTATCCCTTGTTCCTGATTGAACACGTGTCCTTCCGATATTAAGTGATTAGCAAAAGTAGACGTGTCTTTTTTCAATCTAAAGGCTGCCATATGTTCTAAAACCCGGATGTTCAGTGTTCTTTCTGTTTTGCCGATATAAAACTTTGTACAACAAGAGCATTGCAATCTATAAATCCCGGATTTATTTAAGTAATGTATTTTATCTTTATTGTTAACTAATAATTTGCCTAAAGAGTTTTTACAGTAAAAAGCAGGTCTTACACTATCAGCTAGCTGTTTTTTAAAAATTAAAATTAGCTAATTACGAACCAGTATTTTTTTTTACAAAACATTTAATAAAGAACTTTCGTAACTATTGCTTATGTATAAATATTACAATGGCTGAGTGGTAACATTGATGTTTCAATACTTTCACGATCGGATAGTTAAATACACGTCTTATCTAGAATAATATCCAAACGTGATACTACCAGACGGAAGTGCCATGTTTATTACCAAGGTTATTTAGTTAGCTTAGTTCTGCAGCAGAAAGTATTTTTAATAAAATAATAATATTACACTAGACTTACTTAACTTATAAATATTAAAACTTAATTTTAGCAAAAAAATCCACAATAAATTTTAAAACATCTGGTACTGCCATATTGTGTACAAAATGTGTTTTTATCAGGTGACAAGTAAACTTACTTAAAAATAATTCAATATTTTATTAAAGCAGATTCACGGTTTTCCACTAAAATAATAGTTGTAATATGTTCTATATTATTTCTGATACACTACAATTTTGCACTCGGAAATATAAAGCCGTTCAAGTACTTAAACTTCTTAAGCCTAAACGAACTAAAAATTATTACAATAAAAACATATGTGTAGTTCACGGTTTTATACCTAATATATAATATAAGTTTAATATCACAGATAGTTAGACCAATAGATGAATCTAGAAAATGATGCTTTGTCTTGTTTTACGAATGCTTCTGTACACAGCCATTCCATATATGACCTACATTAATGAACTGCTACGTGGTACGAACAATTCTTAAAAAATATATAATTAAACAAAAAAAATGCAGCGACGATTAAAATCTAAAAAAAACTACACTAGCACATTTCATCGGGTCAATACTACTGCGAAAATTCAGACAGCTAAATCATTTCGGATGTGTTTGTGTATGAGAAGATACTTAAATAATAAGTTAGATTTTTTCTGAGCGTGTCATCAATATTGACGTAATTTAATGAGAAGTGAAATCCTATAAAGTAAAAAAATATAAAATATAGTTTAACTTAACCCATAAAATACATAAATTATGATTATTCACATAAAACACTATTGATATCAATGGTTTATATTATATATGCATTCAAATAAATATTTTCTCTTTTTTTCAGAATATTCGAGAAGACTTACATGGAACAATGCGTCGAGATTCAGTGGAAATGATTTCCCATATCGCACGGCGTATTTTAAATTCAAAATGAAAGTTTTTACGTTCCATACAATATTCAAACAATTAAAATGGTGGCTAAAGTATGATCCTACATTTTGTGTCCATTTCACTGCCAGTTTTAAACATTATGACAGTTATTCCAGCTGAAGTATTATGACTGGGGTATAAAAACGCGGCCATTAAATTGAATATAAAAAAAACTCGTACGTTATTCAACTGATACGCTTTGAAATTTGTTTAATTTAAGCGGTATAATGTTGTATGCTTTATGTTAATATTTGATACACGCTAAAAATATTTTAAATTAAAATATAATATAATTAAATACCGCTTGATTGTCAATTTAAAAATATTATTTTACTTAAGTAGGTATGTTTTTATAATACTTTTTTCGATAGCTTTAAAATTTTCATGTAAGCTGTGAAAATATATTCATTTGAAATCAGTGTTCAGATCGCTTTAATCTTCAGTTATTAGAATATTTATACTAGTCGCAAGTCTTGTTGCAAGACTGAAATGTTATTTTTAAGCGTAATAATAGAATACATTTTGAATATTTTTTGTATGATAAACATATGATATCAACGATCGCCTCGGTTGTCGGTCCATTCACTGCAGTGCTACCAATAACGCCAGTATTAAATTACCAACCAAACAAATACAACGAAACCTACTCGAATCCGTTCCACGGACCGATAAACCCGAATAACATCACCGCACATGACACGTCCGGGTCCTACATTCCACTAAAAGACCAATTCGACAATTTAAACATACTCCAGAATGAATCCTACAACCCGACAGCTTTCACGATATCCGACGACGCGGCGAATACGACACTATCACAATTGGCGAGAGCGATAGCAGTGACGAATTCGACAGGTGACTCGTCGAACTCGACCGATGTTGAAAATCCACAAATTCCCGCGTACATCCGTACTACGTCTATGGTTTTTTGTATCATAATCATGTGCTTGGGAGTTGTTGGCAATATTATGGTGCCGATTGTTATTATGAAGACCAAAGACATGAGGAATTCTACTAACATCTTCCTGATGAACCTGAGCATTGCTGATCTAATGGTGCTGCTGGTGTGCACTCCAACTGTACTGGTGGAAGTCAACACACGGCCAGAAACGTGGGTCCTGGGGAAGGAGATGTGTGAGTAATTTTATACATTTTTTACTAAACAAAACCTTCCCATCTCTATCAGATCATAATATATGTCAATGTAGCTGATATGCAAAAATGAGCTTTTTGGTGTCTGAGATTAGACAAATAGAGATTATTTATTACATATGAGACATAAATGACTTTCGTACAAGGTAAATTAATAATCTTTAAAAATAAATCGTTAGATTTTTTTTGTGTTGACCAAATATATAATGGCTCGTAAGACAACAATGTCGATGCATGACATATTTATCACTTAGTACAAAATCAAATAAGTTATATTAATAATATATATAGAACACGTGACTGTTAAACTAATCGTAAGAAATAATTTAAATAATTGTATTCATATTATCATTAAACGCTTTAAAGTTGTGATACTTCATTTCTAAAACTCAATGAAGCATTACATTTTTGAATAATTTACTAAGCACAGTAAACCATTATCTCAAAAATGTCAGTGATTATTATCAAGTCTTCTTATTTTGTTTTATCTCCAAGTGTATTACAACTTGAAGGGCACTGCGGAAACAATTTAAGTAACAGAAAAACAAGGACAAATAAATAAAATATTTACCTGTCTCCAACTTTACTTCCCATCATTATAATTTATCGTAGGCGTTCAAAGAAACTCTTTCTTTGATACTGCGGAATAAATACAAGCCTTCTAAATTGAAGAGTTTATATTCGAAGTAAGAAAACCTTAATTTAATTTATTTTTTACTGTTTTTCTGAGTACAGAAAGATTATTGAAATAATCTCTTTTCGGTGACTTCCGTTTCAAAGCTTTTTCTTTGTGCACTCTATTGGCCAATTATTATATATTTTTTTAAAGTGAGCCCATTTATTTACGTATATAATGTAAGCAGGGTTTTGAGGTTGAAGTCGGAGTTGTACAGACAAATTCAACTTGATTTTTTTTAACCCTCCAGAGACGAGAGCTTTTTTCCGATAAAAAAAATATTTTCTAAGCCATATTGAAGTCACGGATAACTTTTATTCCTATCCAAAATTAAAAAAAAAAAAAACGCAAAGTCGTTGTATAGAAACCCCGCATGACTATATGGTCATGCTCATCCTTTTATTACCGTGTAATATTGAGTACGGACAGTAGTAAGGACAAAAGTGACCGTATGGGCTTGCAAACATTCGGGGTTGAAATATAGCTAAACGTGATTTTTTTTAAAATATTTACAATTTGACCTCTTTAGATCAACATAATTTCAAAACAAATATATTAGCAAAATAACTGTAAATAATTTTATGTTTTTATAAAAAAATATCTAACAGTTTCAAAAAGTAAATTAAAAAAAACGGAAATTCAAAAAATCACATGTGCTTTTGGAGACCGTTCCTGTTCCTACGGCTGATGACTTACTGTAGTCCGTACCCTTCTTAACCAAATATGAGCAAAAGCAACGATATTCAGGTAGAAAAAGTATGAATAGTGGGATCAATAGACAACGGTGTTTTGTGTGACCATATGGTGACGCTCGTCCTTGGAGGGTTAATTTAAAAAAAAACGCTGTCTCTCGGAAGAGACTCGTTATTTTAATGTAAAAACGTCGGAGTAACGGTTTTTTTCGCGACTCTACAGCCATAAATATAAGCTATTTAAAAAGTATTAAATCAGCTAAAAACAGTCACAATCTTACTTGCCTTTTCTTTGACTATTGGGATTCTGGCGTCCTAGACGACCGTCGGGTATTATACATTCCGTGAAGTTGGAGGACGCTGGTATGTCATGGGAGGAAACAAAGCAATTGGTGGGAGACCAGGATTCATGGAGGTGTCACGTGGTGGCCAAATATTTCACGTAGGGAGCGAATAATTTAAAAGAAGAAATTACCATCAGTTGAAGAAGTTTTAGTTAGTATTTTCGCAATTAATTTAGGTGTATATGTCATAACATAAGGTAATGCTCAATTTTCCTCGCAATATTAAATTGCAATTGATTTATAAGACGTGAAAGCTATGTTTTGAATACTCTATTCAAAATTTAACAAACAACAATTTAAAATCTAACTATCAATACTGCCGATCAAAATACAAGATAAAACGGCACAAATTAAAAAATAATAAATATTATCCGGCGTGTGACAACTATTGTTTTCATCTTGCCCACTGGCCCCAAACAACAGCTCCCAACGAATCTGTATTGAGCAACCATTTCCATCTGAAATTAATTGTAAATGTGGTCCTGCTTACACAAGATTTATTTTTTTTAAATTGATTACAGTATGGAAAAACACCATATGATATAAAACAACATAAAGGTATCACTGTAGGTGGCGAAATAAACGACTGGTTATATATCGACTGTGGAAAGGAAAAAGGACGTAACCCACACATATCAAATTTTACAGGAGGCACAAAAAACGTATTTTGATGATTTTGGGCCATATGCAAATTATGAATTCTACACAACTTTGAAGTGCACGGAGACTTCTAAACTGGTGTTTAATTGACATACTCTAATATTAATTAGAGAAATTCACTAGGAAAAACCTTTATTTCAGTCTTTTTTCGTGGTTTTAATATTTTACAAGGTCATCTTTTTCAAACTTAAAAGCTAAATTTAGATACTAATTTGGCATTTGCAGCTTGCATCTTTTTTATAGAACGTGTATCATGTTAGATACACTGTGATTATCAAAAAAAATCCTGTTTTGAAAAAACTGTGGGTTACGTCTTTTTTCCTTTCCACAGTCGATATATTATATAAACTTCCGTTTTCATTTTTACTTTAGCTCTGTCTAGATAGATAGATGATGGCAAATGTTCATCTCATCAGCTGATATTTACACAAAACCATTCTAGGTTGGCAGTATTTCTCCCCTCGATCTTCTCAATGTAATATTATCATCATCCCACTGGATTCTTTACCACTAGGGAAATGCATTTACAAACAATTTTACCTCCACCAAAACCTCACGTCAGCCTTGCAAGCTTTAACCCAATTGGCTGTGCTTGTGATTGCGAAAATAACGATGCGTAAAAAAATATATTGTATTTTTACTGAGGTCGCCTTCATATTGAACTGGAATGTTAAGAAATTATTTGTTTCAATTCTTGTATCGTATAACGCATTGTTTTCTTTTCCTCAATTTAGATTTTTATTTTCAAAAAAAAATCTAGTACTTGATGTTATTCTATAACACTCGTTGTTAAAGTGCAATCGTTATATGCTTTTGATTCTTTGATGGATTGCAAATATTACAGATTTCAATTGATTTAATTAAACATCATCAGTTTACTGATTGTGTAGATATTTATTTTGCAATATAACAAAATGTCTTCAAGTTTAATTTCACCATTATTTTATGTGAATCTTGGATGGGAAACAAACTAATAAATATAATTTTAAAAAACTATAGCGTGCTTTCCATTTTTTTTTCAAACTCACACTAATTTAATATAATGAAAAAGAAAGCATTTTTATTGTTTAAAAGTTATTTATTAGTGTGTATATATCTGTCTTTATTTGTGAATTTAAGTTTTAAATAGAATATTCAATTGCTTATTATTATTTTATTTCCAAAAAATATAGACTTAAATTTTCTGTAAGTGTGATTATGCTAATCACTAGCTATATATCTATATATTTTAAATTACTGTACGATTTATCCAATAGACAAAACTTATACCGATAATAAAAATCTTCATAAAATATAATAATACATAGTAATAGGGTAAAATAGTAACGCATTTAGTTCTACAGTTTTTATGATATTAGTTAATATCTATTTCGGCGTGCGCCATCCTTATAACTACAGAAATAAATACGACATTAAATGTTATACAATCTTACATATCAAATGTCAATGAATGAGAGAAAGCATAAATCTGTAATAAAGCGTTGTGGATGACTTCTTGAATATATTTTATTAATGTATTACATAATACTGTATTTAAATATATATATTTATGTATAAAGGTGTATTCAAATATTTTCGAATTCAAAAATATTACCGTTACAAAATGAACAACTAATCACAGACAGTTTTCACCTTAACCCTCAAATAAATAGTCCTATTATAATATGTTTGGTGTGTTTAGAACATATTCTTGAGATATTAAGATGTACATCAAAGCTTCCTTAATATCACTTTTAAGGTGTTCACTGTCAATACTTGGTGGAATGGCATTATAATAAAAATAATAAAACATTTTTAGTACTTTTTCCACATAAAATTTATTAGATCAGGACCGGTTTCGCTCATCGCGAGCATTACTTAATAATTGAACAAATTGATTGACAAAGCATATAAAGCCCATATGAGGTCTTTCTTATTATTTTATGATGCCAAGAAATACATTAATAAGGTCACCACAATCATATTAGAGAAATATTAATATTTAACTATTATTCCGTTTCGTACTAACTAAATAATTTAGATTTGAAGCCATGGACGTTAGAGACAAACCATTTGAATGTGTTAAAAAGTGTGTACAGTATTATTAATTAAATAAATAAATTCTAACATTTTGTTTCAGTAGTAGTGAACCTCTAGCGGTGACATTAAAATTTATTTTTTATACCCATTTCAATTGGATTACATTTCTCGCGAATGAAATATTTCCGTCTGGAATTTTGATTTGATTTCACATTTTCATTTCCGACGATTAAAAATACCACTAACTTTAATTAATGGCCATTGATTTGACAACTTTTGATAAATGATAATCGTAATTTAATGCTGATAAATCACTTTCATTTATTAAATAATTTTCATTTCATCCATTGTATTATATCATCCTCCTTCCGTTATGTGATGATTTTTTTTTTATTTTGGTTATTAAAACTGAACTGGGAATTGTAAAGACGTCATTAAATAATTCAAAGTAGTTTATTCTCGACCATGTAAATGGAAGAATATTCTAGAATCACTACTTTTAATGAGGCCCATTTCAAATTATATAAAACAATATAATGAAGACGTTATAAACAATTAAATTAAAATTATAAGACCGTAATGATTTATTAATAAAAAAATATTGCTTGTATGATCTATATATCATAATTTCTGAAGAAGTCACCCACTCGATAAAAAATACAGTAATAAACTATCTCATTTTGAATAATATGTTATATTGTATTACCAATTATTTGAATATTTGTTGTAAAATTACAATTCATCGATAGTTTAAATTGTCTCAAATTTTCGGATACCGGTATTTATTAGAGCAGTACAATCTATATATATAAAAGAAAGTGGGGTTTGTTACACCACGTATATCTCGAGAATAAAAGCTCGGATCTTAATGATCTTTGTTTTATTAAATTCGTATCCGCCTAGAATAGCAGAATAAGCATTAAAACATCGGAAAAATATCACGGCAAAGAAATTATGAAGAAAATTAATATTCTCATACAGTTTTCAAATGGCGAACACCTTGAAATAATGAAAATGTCGTTTGTATGCAGATTTCATCCGCTAGGTGGCAATTTTTCCAAAATTCATTTGTTTTTGCTTCTTTTGCATACGATTGACTTCTAAATAATTTTAAATTTAGAGTATGGATTAGAATAAAACAAATCGATGATATAAAATGAAAACGAAATAAAATCGGATAATGTTGAAATAAGGTTATGTTTTTAATTAGGTATGATAATTTTTTTGACAAAAATATTACGCTGTTTGCACGAACGTTGCTCTACTTTGAGATGCCACGTTATTACACTTGGAAAGCTGCATCGAAGAAATTTTAACGTCGAAAGCAAGGCGATGCGGTTCCTGCTCATCCGAATGACTACTGATGCTCTTGGTCGCATGTACACAGTTCATCCGAAAAATGACGAATGCTTCTACTTGCATGTCAACAGCTCAATTTGCTTGAAAATGATACTCATTACAATCGCCGAAGAAATTGTTTCTGAATCTCCAAGTCAGATACGCACATTATTTTCTATCATTATTTTGACATGCTTCCCATCGAATCCCCGTGAACTGTGGAACAAGTACAAGGATGACATGTCCGAATACATTTTGCATCGAATTCGTGTCAGTTTGGGGAATCCCGATCTCGAGGTGAATGAAGAGATACATAACCAGGCTTTGCTTTAGATCGAAGACATGTGTTACCTCATGTGCGGCAGTTTGGTAGTCAAGTTAGGAATGCCAACGCCAGATCGTGGAATGAACGACGCTTTCAATCGAGAATTGGAACGTGAACGTGAATATGATCGAGATGCATTGAACCAATCAGTTTGAACGAATGTACCACTGTTGAACCCTCAACAGAAGGAAATTAGCGATACGTTAATGAAGGTAATTGATGATGGAAATGGTGGCTTATTTTTCCTCGATGCGCCCGGTGGAGCTGGGAAGACATTCTTCATGTCATTGATTATGGCCACTGTTCATGCGAGATAAAAAAATTGCTGCAGCAGTTTCTTCTTCTGGAATAGCAGCCACGTAGATAGATCAACCGCTGCCGATGAAATAAACGCTTGCCTCAAATAATTGACAAACATGCGAGTTGCATTGCTAAACGATCCATCTGCCGAAGATTTCTCCAAGCAATTGCTGACTATCTATTTATTCATTGTTCAAAATTAAAATTACAGTACACGACATAACAGCTGACGCCAATTCGCCATGTACTTGAAAAATATAATAAGACAAAATATAAAATAAAACTACATAATATATCAGAATCAAAATCAACATAAAAAATCAAGAAATAAAATAGTGAAATTTTACAAACAGTTCACAAATACTATCACTAAAAATGTCCACTTCTCTAGGCAATGCGTTGATCAATCTAACGGCCCTTGGAACTGGTGATTTAAACCTCTTAAGCGAGGTATAAGTTTTTAGAAATAAAAGTTTTTGCTCATAGTTACGCCCACGTAAGAATAAATTGGGAGCATGTAAATTAATAGTCATGAGAATTTGAGGATTATTAACTCGGCCCCGAAGGAGAAGAGAAAAACGATTTAAGCTTGAAAACGATGTTCGACTATCGTCGGTAACGACCGTGTTCCTGTTGACAAATCGAACAGATTGATTTCGTTTCCGCCGAATTTTAACAATTTCGTCTCAACGAAGGACGGCTTCATCAAAAAAATGTTCCCAAACGTCTAATCACAAAAATCACAATTGAACGAAGAACAAAGATGTGGATCATTTAAACTTCACAATTCAAAATCAAATCGTTGGTCCACTACATTCCTTCAAATCTAGCGAACTTTCGCAAGGTGCGCGAAACATTATTGCGTAGACTGTACATATAACATATTCTTTCAACCAAAAAATAATTATTTCTGCTTCTCTATGATAGTGTCATCAGAAATAGTTTGTAGTATCGACCAAACTATTTTTTTTTCAAGCACACCGCTTGCGGAGCACTGCTTTAAACGACTGAAAAACTGACATGCAATATTGCGAAACACTCACCAATGACCAAAGTTTTGGTAGCAAGTAAAATCATCACCTGGGATGAATGGAAAATGGCGCACAAATGCGCATTGGAAGCACTCAAAGTATGAAATATCTGTGCAATGACTCAAGATGTTTTATAGGCGCAATGATTCTACTATCTGGCGATTTCCACCAAACACTACCAGTCATTCCAAGATTTACCGCTTCCGATGAAATAAACGCTTACCTCAAATCACGACTCTGGCGCTATGTAAAGAATCTTCAGCTGACGACAAACATGCGAGTTGCATTGCTAAACGATCTATCTGCCGAAGCAATTGTTGACTATCGGTAACGGGGGTGTTCCTGTCGACGAATCGAACGGATTGATTTTGTTTCCGCCGAATTTTTGCAATTTCACTTCATTCAACAAAATGTTCCCGAACATCTAATCACAAAAATCACAATTGGTTGAATGAACGAGCAATTCTTGCGGCAAAGAACAAAGATGTGGATCATTTAAACTTCACAATTCAAAATCAAATCGTTGGTCCACTGCATTCCCTTAAATCTATCGACCGTGTAACAAACGAAGACGAAGCAACCAACTATCCAACTTAATTTTTAAACTTATTGGATCTGCCTGGCTTGCCACCGCGCAATTTACAACTGAAGGTTGACTCGGTAGTCATCATGCTTCAAGTTATCAAGTTAACAAAACATTTATTCACTTTTAAGGTGTTCACTGTCAATACTTGGTGGAATGGCAATATAATAAAAATAATAAAACATTTTTAGTACTTTTTCCACATAAAATTTATTTGATCAGGACCGGTTTCGCTCATCGCGAGCATTATTTTCTGATGATAATGCTCAGATGATAATAACTCAGTTGATAATGCTCGCGATGAGCGAAACCGGTCCTGATCAAATAAATTTTATTTAGTGGGAAAAGTACTAAAAATGTTTTATTATTTTTATTACAACATTTATTGATTCTGAGGCGGTACGAAGTTCGTCGGGTCAGCTAGTTAAATATAAAAGCTATAGTTATTAAGTGGAAACCCAACTATCTACTTTTATTACGCAACGCGAAATCGCCAATGCAAGCATTCCACTAGGCCAATGGTCGGCAAACTCATAAGTCAACTGAGCCAAATATCAACAATTGAAACTTCTTTTTAGAGCCGGTTTTTTTAATTTGAACTTTATTGGTAAGTACATTTTTATTAACTTGATTAAGATACTTTTATGTTTTGGCTTTTGCTAAAAAGGCCTTCAATCTGATTGAGGTACGTTCGCTGAGATCATCTCTTCCGACTCTAAGTTTTAACACCGAGAACTGACTTCTGCACGTGGGACACGAAGTTTCAATCACACTGAATGTCGTATTTTGTGGAAGAGTCACACTCAAGATGCCAAAGAGGATTTTTCCAACAACTGCTGAATAGGCGGATAAACAAAGAATAATTAAAACATATTTTTGTATAATTAAAGATATCAGCACAATTGCACGTCTATATAGTATAACTTCGATATACCCAATATTGCGGGATTAGCAATCACACATCATAGCTTCTTAACTCTTCAAAACCTTAAAATTACACTAGATAAATTATCAATGTATCATGTACATGAATACAGTGTATAAAAAACAAACATACTTGAAGTAGCAGCACCATGATTAACGAAAGCTCTCCCGAATAGAAATACATAATTATTTTACTAACTCATTATTAACTATTTCTTCAAGTATTATAAAATCTTCATTATGATATTGAATAGCTTTTGAGAATGCAAATAATTGTAAAACATTTGATATTATATTATTTTTTTGATTTACAGTTTAAATATCATATAAACATATACCGTGGTAACATAGGACGTAGCACCATATCGCCACCTAAGAATAATGCTATTTGTTAATTGTGTGTAAAAGCCGCAGTTTATGATATGGATTTAGTCATATTAGGTAGTTTGCGAGTTTCCAGATAAGAAAAGGCTTAATTTAGTGAACGAATGTAGCTTAGAGGCAAGATGTATCTAAACGAAAGGGATGAAAAGGGTGATTGTCGTTCGAATTCATGGCACGTAAGCACAGATGATGGCTCTACGCCAGTGTTTCTTAACCTTTTTGAAGTCGCGGACCCCTACATATTTAAAAAAATATTTTACAGGCTCCTTATTTGCTCAGTCAAGTCAACGGATGAGCGAACAGAAACAACCACAATGTGATAAAGATATCGCTGCAAAATGTACTTATAGATAGATAGATAAATAAATAAAAGGTTTTTTTTTCTAAATATTTGGCATTAAAGCTTATGCCAATGCGCCAAATATTTGAATGTTGAACGATCATACGAGAAAAACTCGATGAGAATTTATTGTAAGTCACTCGAGATCAACTTGATATAAATTGACATCACAAACATCCACGTCTTAGGTCTAAATTTGACATTGATTTCACCAGGAATCGATCGCAAACAGACAGACCACAGCGGGTACTATCACGCTTCATTTACTTTTAAGCTGATTTAATTAAAAATACTTGCAATGATCAAAATTGCTCCTGGTCATTATAAAAATTTTGAAATCAGTGCAAAACGTCATGTTCAATTTTTCATATATATAAAGACATATCACCAATAATTGACAGTTAACTTGAAAGTGTTTTTTCATGGCCCCCTGGTTCAGAATAACTGCTCTACACAAAGGTATATCAAAGTTGAAAGTAGATAAGTTTTATATCTATACTATGGAATGAAAAGATATAGATTTTCCATAATTTTTTACAACACGAACATTTTTTTAGTTGCATAAAAACATCCATGGATATTTTTCACATATTATTAAATAGCATTTTTAAAATGTGGAATGAGTAAGAATAGCCGTTTATTTTTTTAAATAATGAAGTAAGTACATTTGATTTACAATTCATTGAAGCATTCATTTATTTTATTGTTTGTATTTATGCAATTTAGCTGAATTAAGAGAACAGTGCTTTGTAAGTAAAGTTTTATAAGGTTCATTTGAAACCGTTTAAAAATATCTAATTGAAATCAGTTAATTTTTTAGTTTTATTTAATTAATTATTGTAAAATTTTAATTGCATTGATGTAATGAAATAAATGTTTAAGCAACGCCTTTACATTTCAATTATTTTGTATTAAAATAGTAACTGAACTTGATGTATTTATATGAGCTTCTGAGAGATGAAGTGAGCCAAGTGATATTTTAGGAAAACATGAATTAGTTACATTATATTATCCTAGATATGTTAAAGTATCGTAAAAGTCAAATATGTAAGCTTAGAAAAAAAACAATAATAAAAATATTCAATCCACTCAAACACCAAGTAAAGACGTAATTGTACTTAAAATTACAATAGAAAAGTTTTTACATTTTACTACTTGATTCTTTACTTCTCGAGAGCTCATTCACGAATGATAGAAGCAAGAAAAATATTTTTTTTGATTGAGCTGAAATTGTATCGGTATTACTTCATTATTGCATGATAAAAAATAGTAAGTTATTTTACTTTGCACTTTGCTAAAATATGTATAAATTATATTTTGTAATTCTTGTAGAACCAATTGTTTTGTTATGATTGATGAAGTAAAAGTCAATTGGTCATCGAAATGAATATATCCAAATTGGGAATATTTGTGGTAGATAAATTTAGCAATAGTTTTACACGTCGATGTGGTATTAAATACGACTAACACTTATATTATTTAATAATATTAAATATCTTATGGTGTATGTTATCAGATATGTATTTAAAGTAATTTATGAGTTTTTAATAAAATTATCACACAATAATATTTGCTTTTTTACGTTATATTTTTTATCTTACATATTGAACATCTCATTGTCTTTGGATACGGAAATATGGCAAGTATCACAAGAGGCAGGAAATATGGGTTTCGTTAGGTTACGCTGGGTTACTCAAAATGAGACAATGGGATGAAATATTATGGTAAATGGACGGGAAATAGAATAGTTAACAAGGCATGATGAATGCTAGCTGACCAAACGACCTAAATATTATTTGCAAACGATTACTTTATAATTTTCTCTGTTTTAGTATGAAATAATGGTGATTTATTAGTTTGTAAAATTAAAAAAATATTGGTGAAAGTGGTGTAAAACTAATGTCATATTACAGCAATGTAAATAATGTAAATACATTAAACACAAAATTATACTCTCCTAGATGTTTTTTCATTATTATAACAATGAGTGTTTGTAGACAAGTTTTACTAGTGTAAATCAAAGCCATCGCAAATGGTAACTGTTCAGAATCTTTGATTTATATATTGATCGAACAAATTCATGAAAACAAGTGTGGTTGAAATCACATTTCATATGTTATTTGTGAAAATATGCTGTTTCCTTTTATCTGTTTATTCATTTATGACGACAGTATTATCGTTCAATTAATAAGAGAAAATATGTGGCTATATTTCATTAGAGAAAGCAATAAACGGATTACAATTTCAGCTAATACAAAGGATAAAACGAGTCACACACTAGTGATATATCCACCAATACCCATGAAAATGATTGTATAAGTGATGAAAGCTTAGCGTTAAACGGGTCGCTTAAGCATTGTTATCTTATCACATGTAAATATAATAAAAAAAACACCGAAAATCCGACATTGTTAATATGACAGATGTGTTTTAGTATAGTAAAATACTTAATATGTCTTCTACGACCGTTGAAAGAAACCTGGCATGTACTGATTGCAAACGAATAGTATTTTTAGTTTCTTCCTACACCTGAGGATAAAAACGTACTTGTCATAAAATTTCACAGGCGTTTTATGGTTCACAAGATTTTTTAGACTAAGTAAAGAACATGACGTTACGTGCAAATTGTGTTGAATATGCTCTATGCCCTTTACTGTGTCAGGAATTCATTCATGTTTGTATATAGATATGAAATATAACAAGTCAATCTACTATTTTTACAGTTGAATTCAAGAAAACATCGTTACTTCCAATAAAAGATAAACCCTAGACGTTGAAAAGGAATTATTTTTCCACCATGTCCGCCCTCAATATTGAATGTTTGGAAAAACTGTTTTTAAGTTCGTCACCCAGTATTAAATAAATTTAGGACCCTAGATCTTGTAGAAGACAATGTTGTTAATTGACACCCTTTCAATACCTTTTCAGGATAAGTTTTTTTTTATTTTGGGATATAAATTCATACACCGATTGAAAACTTAAAACCTATATTAAAATATCTTTTAGAGCTTTCGAAAAATCTGATTATCGTCATTTCAAAGTACAACAAAAAATAAATCAACGAGATCTTCATATTTATGGATATAAATTCTTAATGAACACGTTTTCAGTTATTTTTTTTAAATGATATTTTTTTAAAATTATGACTACGATTAATTTTATGAATATCTTAACATCAATACATTTTTTTTCAAAAACATATTTTTTCTTTAGCTTATAACGAAGCAAATGTTTTTTTTAATTTAAAAACAATATTTACATAATTTGTGCTCAGTCACTTTGTTTATGCTCTCTAATATTTTGTTGTTTGTCCTTTTTAAATATATTTTTTTAAATTGTCTATGTTAACCTTTTTTATCAGTTGGATATGTGGTCTAGAATACTATTTATATGTGTGATGACTTAGGTATTTTTACTTTATTGTATTATCAAAATAACGTTAAAAAATAATGATTTAAGTACTTTATTTATTTATTAGTCCTTATTTGTGATAATGGGTATTTTTTTAGACACGTAATACAAAATGCCAAATAAACACAAACCCATTCTGATACACAAAGAAACAAAGCTAATTATTGACCGATGATGAAATTTTCATGATGTCGGTTACAACAGAAACTGGACATAACATAACGATGGTGTCAGTACTAAAGTGATATTTTAAATAACTTCACATTATAATATATGCTTCATCAAATAAAGCAAATTGTTGTAGAATATGCGCAGCTAAACTTTTAAAAGCAGCTAATAAAAGTAGACTTCGGCTTGGCTGTCGGCAATGCTAGACAAATTAAACGTAATTTTATTGACAGTTCAGCGGTTTTCACGCATCATAAAATCTTGTATACCTAGATTATACAACAGCAAATTTGTAAGACGTAAAAAAAGTTTTTTTTTATAGGTTGACAAATGAAAAAATACTGTTTTAACATTTTTCTTCATTGCAGTTTTTTGTAAATGAGTTACAGTTAAAGTATGCTCATAGTCAATGTATGCGTATATTATAGATAGTCCATTTTAGTAAAATACAAGAGAGAAAAAAATAACACTTTGTCTACTCAATGTCTACGTAAACTACACAAACGTAGATACATTGTTAAAATAACTCATAGTGCTGCCGGCCAATCCCAATGCTGTGCGTGAGCAATCACGCAGTTGTTGTGTTTTACTGTCACCTGACATTACATATAACCTTAAAATTTTCAACGTCTTGTTGTCATTCTCGCCCTCACCCTATTCAATATATCTAGCCTTTGTGTAATTCCTACTCTGTCTAACGCTCATCAATGAGTGTATTCAAATTTTATTTTATTCATACATTAACTAGTCATATTTAATGATGTAAACTTTAACTAAAATTGCTATTTACTGTTTAAATTGATGCGATTTCTTGCTTTAACTGTGACTTACGTATAGAAAAAAAATCTTCAATCTTTCATGGAAACGTAGTTATTGTAACCTACAATTTATGAGAAGATTTAAAAGTATAATTACTTTTTTTCTCAGTTTTGTGTATCAAAGTTTGGCATGACAATATAATTCTAAAAGTCAACAAAATAAAATAATAAAAAAAGAGATTTTTTTATCGTCAATACTTGCAGAGGTTTTAATTGTAGTCTAACAATATATTTTATTTCAAAGCATACCAGCTCTAAAAGCATGCGAAGAAATAAACGAAAATTTTTAAAATAGTCGAATATCTTATTTGAAAATCAATTACCAAAAGTGTGGTGTATAATAATAGAGAAAATACAAATTATAGCCTATAGGTATTTGTACTGGATACTATAATATTATCATAAAATCTAAATTTAATGAAAAATGTGTATTTTAAGATTATATTATTTCGTAACGACAATTGACAAGACCGAATAATTGTCTTCTTATAATGTTATTTATAGGTTAGTGTTGCGTTATTTCTTCTTGTATTTATATTCATTAGTAAGACGGGTTCACAAGGTTTTCAACTCGTTTTATTATATATTACGCCACCTACGCAGGTTTTCTTAGAATCTTACAAAGCGCGTCATGTTTTACGACACCATTAAAACATTTTCCAATTTTCTGTCCAATAATAAGAGTATCGTCTTCAATTGAAAACGGATTTCAAATAAAATTTAATGACACCCATAAGTTACGTTAACGTGACACAATACATTGTAGCTATAAATTAAAACGCTTAATATAAAAAGTAAGGATAGTCAACTCTGAAAAGACATTTTTATAGTTATCTACACCTTTACATTCACATGGATGTGTAATTTTTTTCTATTCGAAGTGTCTCAATAACAACGGTCCATGATTATATGGGTACAATGATTGGTATAATTGGCCGGTTTGAGTGTTTTCTTCTTTCGAACATTTTCATACTTTGTCGATATTTATGTTGTGCTAATTCTTTCCAAAAGACGACATATTCAAAGACGTTACAAACATTACGCCTATCGACAGTTTTGTGTATCTGTGAGTATACATAAAATTCTTGCAACTTTATGATAGTTATTGATGAAAAAGTATGATTTGATATCTCACACAATCTACTATTCTGACACCATCTCCAGAAAATATACCTTCATGCGCCTTTAGTCGAAATCATAAATTACATTTTTCAATCAAAACGTGTTTTAACGCAAATTTTCTAGTTTTTTCAAATAGTGCTGGAGCCGTAATTAGTATAATAAACATTAATATGTATAAGCAATACGCAATAAGCTTTGCAACAACATAATCACATGATAGTTCACCTGCTTTACATGGGGTACAGGTGTAAAAATGTAAAAACGGTGTAAAAATGTAAAATAAGCATATATAAATAAAAGATAAATTTCTTATCACTAAAAAACTAAGAATATACGTTTTAGACACAAATAAGTTTTTACAAGAAGATTTTCATAAGTTTTTTTTTTACCATGTCCTAATGGAGTTTATCTCAACAGAAGTATTTCTGCGAGAACTGCTTGTTACTCAGTTGCTCAACTTCTCTTTTTCTAACGAGAGTAGGAATATAAGAATAGGGCTAGGACAGGACTAGTGGTTTAGCTAATCGCTCTCGATACGCCCCGTTCATAGAATAGGATGGGTGGTAGGGGGGAATTCAAGACATCACATACATCCATGCCTTCGGACAGAAATTCATAAATCGATTGAAAAATCAATTTATAAAACTCTCCGTACTGAGATTCGAACCCGTGACCTCCGTAGCCGAAACCAACGAGGTTGACCACTCGACTACACAAGCGAATGTTTTTTTTCATAAGTTACACACAAATAAATAAATAAAGTTTTGTGGTTTTTCAGTCAAATAAAATTCATCAAAATTATTTCGACTAATAAAATTAAACATTTTTAAACCGTTTAATAAACATAAAAATTTACAATACAATGATTACAATAGACAATAGATAGAGGTTTCTTTCATAATAAACAGATGCAAAATAATATTTTGCAAAAAATGTTATCGTGCGAATTAAAGTGGGCAGAGAACGTTTGGTTATTAATTGAAAATATTTCAAGTGAAATCTGATATGGCTGTATTAAATACAGCATTTACCTGCATTGGCAACACTGCATTGTTTAATAGAAAGATAACGACGATGGATACAGCTCCGGTTGTACTAAAAATCGGCACACCCACTCGTCGCGAAAATGAATCGAAAAGCTTTTAATAAAATTAGCTCACTGTTTGCCAAAGCAAGTGTTGTGATTTGCTTTTGTCCCAGATAGATTAATATTTTGTGCAAATAACTTTTAATAATGTGTGAGTCACCGATCGTAATCTTTTTTACGATAATATCCGTCAATAACTCATGATAAAAGATTATGAGAATCGTAGAAACGACATAAAATATAATAAAACAATGACTTCCACTAAATATAGAAATGAACTTGATAGTAAATTAAATAAAATTTTGAAAATTCAATGTTTTGTATGCGCTTGTTATATTTATAAAAAAATCTTTATTATATATCGACTGTGGAAAGGAAAAAGGACGTAACCCACACATATAAAATTTTACAGGAGGCGCTAAAAACGTGTTTTGATGATTTTGTGATATATGCAAATTATGAATTATACACAACCTTAAAGTGCACGTATACTTCTAAAATGGTGTTTAATTGACATAACCTAATATTAATTAAAGATATTGTCTCGGAAAAACTTTTATTTTAGTGTTTTTTCTTGGTTTAATTTTTTTACAAGGTTATCTTTTTCAAACATAAAAGCTAAATTTAGATACTTATTTGGCATTTTCAGCTTCCATCCTTTTGATAGAATTTGTGTCAAGTTGTATACATTGCGATTATCGAAAAAAAGCTGTTTTGGAAAATTGTGGGTTACGTCCTTTTTCCTTTCCACAGTCGATATGTAGATTGAAAAAGAAAATGTGCAAATATCTTCTCATACTTTTAAAGTGTTCACTGTCAATAACTCGGTGGAATAGCATCACAATAAAAATAATAAAACATTTTTCAGACAAATATCACTGTTTCATTGCATTTCTTATCAGTTGACAATGCTCACCATGAGCGAAACCGGTCCTGATCCAATAAATTTTATGTGGGAAAAGTACTAAAAATGTTTTATTATTTTTATTGTCTCATACATTCAAATCCAGAATACCGGTACAAATTAATATTGTAGGTCAAAATTTCACCTCCGATCCCGTCCAATTTTGTGATCCCGAAATCACGGGAACACAAAAAGTGTACGGGGTTTAATGACCTAGTAGTACGCGTACCACAAAGTTAACCTAAATATTCTAGGACTCTTTGCTTGTAATCAAACCTTCTCAACTAATCATTAATCCACGAGGCTTATAATAATAAAATATAAGCATAAGCTTTAAAATAAGCTCGTTAATACTTGTGTTAATAGTGGTTATGTAAAACACTTTGAAGCCGCGGTATAATTCTGTTTCAGTATTTCTTTATGTTGAATTTGCATAAATAGCTTTAGCAATCGATCTATGAATTTGAAACAAAATACACGGATATATGTTGCAGTTAATCCTTACTTACTCCAATAAGCCATGCAAATGAGAACGGAAGAACGATAAACTAACAATTAATCCTCTACTATACACAACCTTCTTCTTGATATATCTCTGATAATCAAGGTTGAACGGTTGGCTTACAAATATTATTTGTGAAAATCGAATTGGTATGATACTTATATGCTTTCACATTTGGGCGAGCTTGAATAAAAAAAACCATAAAGAAATTATACAATCGTCTGTGATAAAGTACCAACCATAAACATTACATGATAATTATTATCTCTTATAATCGATTATCTTGGACAACCCATGTAATAAAAATAATTTAATTTCATAAATTCAACACGCAACGTAGCGGCGGATTTTTTTTTCATACAAACGGAAATATACGTACCCGATTTTTTTCCTGTAAGTAAATGTCGGTAAAATAAAACTTTTACTTACTATCTAAAATAATCGCTGAATTTCCATATAACAAGCTTCATAAATCAGCCATAAAACTTTGCATAAAAAAACCCACAGTACCACTGCCGACTATTTTCTCTCCTGTGGAACATCACTTGACGTTATCGCAATATAGCTCTGCCAGCACATTGGCGTCAAAACTATTGGCTTTTATTGTACATAAAATAAAATATAAGTGTTCAATTGTAATGGCTGCCTAGCTTCCCGATGCGTTGTTTCAAATTTCTTATTCGTAAATATTGTAAACAATACAACATTTCTTTTTCAGTTCAGTCGTTCTTTGTTTTGTGTAGAGTTTTAGCATCTGGTGAAAAAATTAAGTTACTCAACAAATGTTCATTAAAAACATTATGTTCATTTGATTATTCAATAAAATGAATCAGGCGAAACATTTGAAGTGTTTATTTTGTGGCATTTTAAAAAAGCTGATTAGGCGTTTAATAAACTATAGAAAACTTTTAAATATTATAAGGGAACATTCCGACAAGATTTTTTCAAGAACGAGTCTGCTGGTCCGATAAGTCATATTATTTTTTTATACCTATACATATAGTAACACATTTTGAATTAAAATATGGACTTCTAGTGGAGGTTATATCGACACCCCCAACGAAGAAAGCAGTAGCTTCAATAAGCTTGAAAAATAATTAATTAGAGAATAAAATCTATTAACATTGAACGACTATTCATAAAAATTAATTAAAGTCTATAAAGAACTTGATTATTGTTGAAGAACAATAAGTTGAGCTCTCTTTCAAAATAAACAACAGTCAACTTTTGCTTTATTTATTGATGATGTCGATATTAACAGAGGTTATTTTAATAAAAATAATAAAACATTTTTAGTACTTTTTCCACATAAAATTTATTGGATCAAGACCGGTTTCGCTCATGGTGAGCATTGTCATCTGAGGTTATTTTACTATAACTGCTTACGAATCATTCTTACAATCTCTTTTTTGCAGTTAGAATATTGATAGGGTTAGGAAAAGGGTAGTGGCTAGTCAAACGCTATCGCTACTTCCTCATGTAAGGATAAGATGGAAGGAAATCAAGGCATCAGATAGATTAATTTATTTCAAAAATTTTAGTACTACTGATTGAATTATATATAACAACGGTCGTCAACCGGTAGTCCATGTGAAAAGGTTCCTTAATCAAACGTATTTACTGTTTCATAGCAAAAAACTTAATGATAATTCATTTATATATTTTTAAATAAAACATGTAAATGGACCACGGGACTCGATACCGGGGCCGCTGATGTATCGCAATGGCTCGCATAGTCTGGCCTTGATTATTTCAGCTAAACTTAAATCTAAATTTATAATTAGTTTTTTAAATGAATCAAATAAATATCGCATTCAATTTTCAATTATATATTGCCATTCTATCATTTTTGGCTTACTTTATTTTTTATTAAATTTCTGAATTTTATAAAATGGCAGTCTACTCGTAAAGAGTTAAATTATCAAATTGTGCGTATTTAATGAGTATTAATAGATAAAATGTAAAAATATAAAATAGTACTTTCTTATTAATCCTGAAATAATATTGAATATGTAGACGGCACTGCATTGGCTCGATAATTTATCGCCAGTTTTCAGCTAGGCCTTTTGGCAAAGCATTTTTGTACCCTTTATAATATCGTATCACCACCTCATCATATTTTGACGTAATCAGTGTTGAATTATCGGCTTTTTGCAATCTACTTTTGTTGCGGAAAATTTCCATATCAAAAGGTATTATGAAAACAATCTGTCGGGGTGGAAATAACACGAAATTCGTATCATGAATGAAATTTTAAATATTATGGCATGCTAGACATGTAGTAAACGTGCCTAGAAGTAAAAAAAAACACTTTCCGTTGGTAAAAAATGTTATATAATTATTTTAATCAATGAAACTGATGAGTGTGTTTTCAGAAAATTCTTTTTTGCATTCAATGCTTTCGTTGTTGTTATAGATACAATAACAAGTCTAGCATTTCTGGTACTTATTTTTAATCAAGTACGCTTATAGTTTAGATAGAGCATATATATTTCTAATGAAGTTTAGTCTTAACATACGTATTTCTTGATTGATGAAATTAAGATTTACTTGGTAGAACTTGCTTTCCATTTCCTCCCTAGTCGGAGCATATGCCCACCACATGGTTCCTTCGAGATTGTCTACTCTCCGCCAGTCTTCATGCTTCCTCTCTCGTCATTCCAGCGTCCCGTAGCTCCACCGAGTACATCTTATAGCAGGGTTACCCAAACTATGTTCCACGGAACACTGGTGTTCCGCGGAGCCAGAATAGGTGTTCCAAAAAAAATTGGAATGATTTTATGCGCTGCAACACAGATTAAAAAAATCTTAAAAATTCAGCTTAGTGTAACCCTGCTATAGAAGGACATCAGTAGCCTTCCGCGACAGCGGAATCGTCCACTTGGTAGAAGAAACAAAAAGAATTCAGGCTTTCTTGAGGCATCCGCAGCACATTGATAAAGTAAAAAAATATCAAATTATTTTAGTTTAAGATTTCGACTGAAGGTGCTTGGTGGAATTTCAATATTAAATTTGAATCGTTCAAACTATGTACATTCTCACAGATTTTGTCACTAACGACCCGAGTGCACGGATGAACTTGAACTGACGCTTAGTTAATGAAAGCTTCGTGTTTATATAAGAAATAAACGTATCATTGAGTTTAAAACCATTGCTGGCGAAAAGGATAAGCTCATGGGAATGCCCACAGATTTGAGTATTAAGTAGTTTCAAGAATTATATTTATTTGTTTACAAAACACTTTATTTGTTTGCACTTGAACGCCTGAAGATGCCGAAAGGCGAAACCCGGGTCGTTAGTGACAAAATCTGTGAGAATGTACATAGTTTGAACGATTCAAATTTAAAGTATTTTAGGTCTACAAATATTATTTTATACATCGATACCCTAGTTCCAGAGTGCAACAAATCTAAATTTGGCAGTATCGAGTTTAAAAGTATTTCAGAAGACATGCATTTAACATATCATGTCCAAAGAACATACAAACTTTTTTTTCTACTAAGATATCCCAACTGTACATCACGCCTTCTGAGCTTTCTTCGCTCGATGTGTAAATTATTTTTAAATAATAATCGTGTAAGTGAATCATTATTCAACACACGCCCAGATCAACACTACACAACACTTACAACAATAGCTTGTCTTTAAACAACAATAGCAAGCGTCATCCAATAAAATATTCTGCATATTGTAATTTTCGGTTGCATTGATTAATTGCATCATATACCATTATACCATCAGGGTGTAATTTTCTTCTTTTAGATTGTTTCATTGGCTAACTTATTATACTAGATTGTTTCGAGTGCGTAACTCGCGTTTTAGTATACTGTAATCTGTCTACTTGACGTGGTGAGTGCTGACATTGCCGGGTGGAGTAAAACACAAATAGGTTTCGCAGTCCACGTTTTTTCTAGTAAAAGATAAAATTGACATTTGCAGTAAAGCATACAAATATAATTTGATTCACAAACCATTAATTTAAATCATAAAATTATGTCAAATATAAACAAAATTATTTGCGTAAAATATAATACTATTTCGTAAGCTGGTTATAAAATTCAAGTATTAAATAATTCAGTTTATACTGACAAATTTCTGTTTTTTAAGATAATAACTGAAATAATATTTTTTTCAACAGCTTAAACGTTAACCATTCACTTGTAGTTTGATGTTGAGGTCTAATACAAAATAATTAAAAAATACCCACTTACCTAACACAACAGATAAAGGGTGCATTATATGTATTCGGTCGCACGGTAAAAAAATTGAAACTATGGAAGGATTCCATATCTTGATTTTTAATTAATATATAGATATGTGCCGAAAAGATTGATCTCGGTGGTGTATTCGTTCATTTCTCTTTAATTTCTTCGTAACCTAACCTAACATAAGCACTTCCTTCTTTTCTCAGCTTTTATGCATGCGCGAATGAGCGACTGATTTACCAATTCGAGTAAATATTTTAGTTAAAATATATTTATGATAGTTTCAATTTTAAAGCGTATATAAACTCCACCAGTTTATGAGATACAAAAGTTGTATATTAATCAGAAGCTACATTATCTTTAAAGAGGATTGTTATCAGTAAAGTTGGCAGACAAGATTCTTACGGAAGAAGCTGTTACGGATCCACATATATTACAATTACATTTCGCGTTACGTACGTTATGTACACGTTATATTTTACTACGATAAAAAATAGAATAATTAGCGATATGAACAATAAATAATGTATACTGAAAAATACACTTTTTAGACAGAATAATGTCAATGCCATAACATGATAGTAGTATGCTGAATTCATAACGTAAACATTTTTACTTATTACAATGACTATGGAAAATGTAAAACTGCGTTCATATTGATTTAAAAATATAAATGACGTCATCATTATTAGACATTTTTACGATTAAAAAGTACCTTTCATTTTTACTTTTAGTCTTTACTTATACAGTGAAATATGTTCTTTAACAATGAAATTAATTTAATAAGATTCGAAAAATGAAAACCTTTTTAAAAATCTGTGCGTACAATAAACGTTAAATATTGTTTTAGAATCACTGCCAATTAATTAAAGATCAAATTACTATTCATTAACAATATGTATTGAAGGTAAAACCAAATTGTTTTACGGAAAGAATTTTAAACTGTATAAAATAAATATCGGGTGTAATATTAAAATGCTATTTTTTCTTTAATTATGAAATAAATTCATATTTTAAATGAAAATTTGATATGATAACGAAATATTTACATTTCCCTTTGTTTACAATTTAGCGTATGATTATTCACATCGGTAAATTTGTGTAAACTTCATCCATAATAACAAATTTATTATTTAACTAGAACCTATTTCCTTTAATGTATTTTCACAATAATTATGTGGCACAAAAACATGCACGTAAAAATATTCATTTATGCACATTTCACAAGTGCCCGTTGAAAATGTCATTTGTTAACATATTTACATTTAAATTACCCAAACAAAAAGTTTTTTGTGCGCTCAGCTGATAACCGAGCAACATGAATAGAAACCGGTTCTAATGATAACGCTAATCATAGAATACAGCGCAAACATATTTACAAGTGGCTTACTTATATTGTTTTACTAATTATCAATAATGTTACCACTCCTTATAAGTAATAATTTATATGCTATTCTAATTGTATTATACGAATAGTTAAATACAATCTAATACGTATAGAAAATATACTTTTATCATATAATACGCAAATAATATTATAAATTCAATTGTATTGTGTTCACACTCTGAAAATGTTCAGTTGAATTCAACATTTCATTTATCAGGTATAAACATTTCTTCTTCAAACACTGAAAAGTGATCCTCGGCAGATGTTATCAAACGACTATTTGATGATAGCTTTCGCACGTTCCTTTAAGGTTTAAGACGTGGCAGTTTCAGATTTAGTCACACGGTCACAATATATTTGGTTATTCACTAATATGGCGGTCTCTAGGTGATCTCTGTTGCCGTGTGGTAATAATTGGTAGCACTGTCCCGTTTATTAAACTTTTTTACCTTTTTTTTCATTACTAAATACACCGCTAGTATTTTATATGTTTAAAAGAAAAGAAATTTAAGAGTAGTAAAATAATTTGATTCACAAAAAGCTAGGATCCTCAGACGGAAAAAAATGTCTTTACTGTGGGTATTAAGGGATTTAAAACGAGATCTCTAGGGAAGGAATTCCTTTTTCAGTCTAAGCAGAATGGTAATACATTTTAGGGTTTTTGTCCTGCTTGGTTGCGCAAATACTCGAATGGACACTACGATGCATTGATTTTTTCAATCGCTGTATGCCCAAAGGAAGGATGTCTGTGATATGTTTATCTCTTGTTGCCCACCCCTATACGATAATGAAAAGCAAAGAAAGCGATTATTTTTCGTGGAATACTATTTTTTAGTCTGCGAAAGATTCCGAAAAATGCGAAACGTTTCTAAAAAAAACTGACGCAACGATCGGAATGACTAACCTTTTTTCCTTTTTTTTTATATTCATATCAACTTGTCTAATCATCGAAATCAAACGCGACGAATTTTGATTTTATCTTTTAATCTGATCGAATAGAAGAAGGACTCAATATTTATTTTAAGTTTTTAATGTTTATGTGCTATAATACAAATGATATGCATACGAATAAAAAGTCACAGTTTTTCAATCGGATAAATTCTCGATCGATAGATGAATATAAAGATATGCGTAGATACTTCAAAGAAAGACAACTACTTTATGGTCATTAGCTGGTAATGCTTATTATTTATCATTGATGAATGCTACATAACTTTTCATAGTTTTGTCCAACAAAACGTTAAAATGAGAATTTTCTAAATATTAAAAAAATCTAAACTAAAAAAAATATTTCAATGCCTCAATGATCGCAAGTCAGTACGATTTCATTATGTATATCGAAAATGCATACATCATCATGCATGTGAACGTAACATTATATATTTTAATTTAGTTATTAATTTTAGTACATGACCGTTTGATTTTATTATATTTAGATACTATCATTTCAAATTTTTAAGAATATTATTCACAAAATAACATTAATATTATCATGAATGTCCCCTGTGTGGTCGAGTGGTTAACGTTGTTGGCTTCGGCTACGGAGGGCCCGGGTTCAAATCCCGGTACGGACAGTTTTTATAAATTGATTTTTCAATTGATTTATGAATTTCTGTTCAAAGGCATGGATGTATGTGATGTCTTGAATCCCCCACTTTCACCCATCCTATCCTATGAATGGGGCGTACCGAGAGCGATTAGCTTACCACTAATTCTGTCCTAGCCCTATTCTTCTATCCCTACTCTCTTTGAAAAAAGAGAGGTTGAGCAACTGAGTAACAAGCAGTTCTCGTAGAAACACTTCTGTTGAGATAAACTCCATTAGGAGTCCATATGCTCCACATTGGGAGCGGACATGGTTTAAAAAAAAAAAAAAAAAAATCATGAAATGTTTTGCATGCAGAACTGCGTAACCAATTGTGTTAATTCAATAATCAAAAATATGCAGGTTTAAAAATATAATCCCGCACGAACTGTAAATAATCGATAGAACAAAATAATATTGCCTACTATTTGTCGGCTTAAGTATCACACAATTGATAACAAGCCTAAGCTTCTAGAAACAAAAAGCTTATCATTAAACACTGTTATCATTTTATTATCTCTACGACTGAGTGGGTACGCATTATGTTTCTATTTGCGAATAAATGTAAAAGCAATTTGCATTTAAAGGTATGTATGAAGATACAAAAGTTTCCGCCATTTTTTTGACAAAATTTCAGTTTTTTATTGGGATGAATAAAATTGTTTGATTCAACAACCACTTTCATACCGTTAGGACAGAACCTTTTTGAACTTACTATATGAATCATTGAGTTGCAAACTATGGAGTGGAAAAATAAGTCGACTCCGACTTTGACCTTAGCTTAATACACGACTTAAACTATTTTTTTAGGCTTAGTAGTATGCAGTCGCGCTAACCGTAACTATTTAAAAACACATTTTGTTTTTAAAAACTCGAAGCTTTTTTTGAGTAAGACTCCAGTTAAAACAGTTCGATTCTGACTCCACAACCCTCGTTGCAAAAACCACTTTAGACGATTCTTTATGAAAATTTCTAATCAACGCTATATTTTTCTTTAGCTTTAATTGAGAGCTTCAAATTTAGTAGATATTTACAAGACATTTTTTGTATTGAATTTGTTTATAACTAAAATTCTAGGGATCGAGAAATCTTTCTTGCACCAATAAAGAAGTTGGTATTTTTTATCGTAATTTTTCATCAATAAAGTAATTAAACAACTGTAATTTAAGTGCTCATAGCAACCAACAATAATTGCAGATTATTTTTGTTGTTTGAGAATCGCCGAGGTAAAATACTTGTCTAAAATACAATAGTTTTGGTGATAATGATAAATAATGGCATTTTACTATCAATAAACACATGCCGTTTTTAAAAAGGTGGTACCAGTATGTGAAATCGAATAATGAGTTATTTATTGCTCATAGATAACTATTGCGTACATTAAAACTATGGGCTTCTTGGTAATGTATCCAGTTAAATAATTGATGACAACGTTTTAGATCATATCGTCTTATTTAAAACAGTTTCATTCTAGTATTCGGTATAATAAACTATAACTGTATAATATTTTGTCATTATCGACAATGTTGAATATGGTGGACAGTGTGTTTAAATTAGATACTTAACCGAACAGTACAACCCCCCCCCCAATACTTAGGGTGGGGAACCTGCAGTTTGCTAGATCGAGATAAGAGCGGCTTTTTCGATGAAACCAATTTTTCAATTGCAAGTTTTCATTAATTGTCAAAATAATTAAATGCAGCCATATTTAAAAGACCAAACCTTATCCAAGAGAGTTTACCACTCGGCTCCAGAGCTGACGATGAACTTTAAGCGCTTAAAGAATTGAGACAAACTACCCGTGATTTTTTCTACTGATAAAAACGATACAAAGAAAATTTATTGTGATACCAAATATTATATCTGTAGATACAAATGATGACGATGTATTCGTTCCAGACACATCTGTCATAAGGAGTATGCATATGCATAACCTTTACATTTCGACTAATGGTGTCTATGACCTTTAGTTCGCTAAATTTGATTCTATCCATTGTAACATTAGGCCGTCATGTCACCTTAATCCATCCTCTAGCTACAAGTATAATATAAATAGTAAGCAATCTTATTGCGCTGTCTAGCGCTATGTTTCTCAACCATCGATAACAGTAGTCATAAAAATACACATCATATCAACTTGTATGAAATCGGTCAGAATAAAAACAGCTTAGTCATCACTATAACATTAAGCGAATGGTCAGTGTAAATCCAATATTTGACCAGTATCAGTTTATTTAAATTTTAATTAGTACTTCTGATTATAAAAAGTGATTAGATTTAGATACGTGAGGTTGGATTGTCAATAAAACTGACCGTTGACGATTAAATACAGATCTTTGATATAATTACTTTATATCCCTCATGAATAGTGACCATAAATACTGAATACGTAAATATTAAATGATGTCTGAACAGAGGTAATATCTACGTGAACGGTCCCACAGATTAGTGGTAAACGTTATTTGATAAACATGCTTTTCGGCCACGTGTACCACGGGTTCTCATTCCTTTCATATATTAATACTTCAATACCTTCATGGATTTGAATTCAAATACGTGGATTTCAGTAGTTTTTACATGTCACCTCACTCACCTTATTCCTTATCCTTAAAACGACGTGTAAAGAGAGCGATTCACTAAATACGTGTAATTGTCTAGTCCAGGGGTCGGCAACCTATTAAATCGGAAGAGCCAAAAGTTACAATTTACAAAAATTCCCAGTTTTTAAAGAGCCACTAAAATTTTTCGTTTCAATATTATAGTATTTACTTATATGTACATTTGTATATACATATATAGTTATATATATATCGTGTATTTGCTGAATATCGTGTATTTAATGTAGAATGTTGATTTAAAATAAACGCCTTAAAATTCGGAATAATATTTATTCATTTCAAAACACGAATATAGATACATATGTAATTACATCGATGGGAGTATTGGTTTGGCATGTCTATAACGAAATATATAAATTTCCAGCGTTTTTAATACTAAAATATGTAATATAACGACGAGTATACTTTAGAGCAGTATTATGATTTATTCTTGGAACCCCATTTTTTTAGTATTTAAATAAAATATAACCTATAGTCAAGAATGATATACCGTTTATTTCAATTCGATACCATTAAAAATAAAGAAGTTATTGATTTTTAGCCACAACTGAACCGTGGCCGTTTGGGAGGGAAATGTAATGCAATTAGCTCAACGGACATGTTAAGCGTAGCGATTTGTAATGAACGATTGTGAAAATTGAATCAATTGAGAAATTAGGCACATAAAAATATATTTTCTTTTTTTTAAGGGTAAACTTTTAAATTTTAAATAATTTTAAAGGGTAAATATATTTTTTTTCATATGGAACTGGAGAGCCGCAACTTTACATAGAAAGAGCCGCGGGTTGCCGACCCCTGGTCTAGCCGTATCCGTATATTCTTAACTTTCTACGAAAAAACAGGTTATGCTACTCAATTACTACTTGTAGTTAAATATTACTTCGGTTGAGATGCTGTATTTAACTTCTCCATATGCTCCAAATTGGGGTGGACGTGACTTAAAAATAACTTTAATGGTCCTTTAGCCGACTTGCGGATGAAAGCTCTACGTCGTTCATTTTACTTTGTTTTGCGGCCAATAGTTTTAATCCCCGCATAGAAGCTTTCGTCCATACATTGTCTATTCAATTGACACATTTTATAGATTTCTAAAGATATGAATTTCTGTAGAGTTGTCTTTTCTGTTTGGTGATTTTCTTTTTTCACCCTGCCAACTTTAACCAGTCCATCTATACAGAAATAATATTAGTGTTAAATAAAATATATTGATTGATGTAGCATTAATTTGAAATAGCTTAGTTACAATAAGAAAAAAAACATGTTGAATAGTTGAAAGCTATTTTTTCATCACATCAACGTTCTAACATAGTTTATTATGCTATGAAGTTGATAATATGATTATCAACTTCATAGCATAATAATTCGTGTAAAGTAGTGTATGCTATTTTTTACCATATTATGAAATTACTTTTCCAAACAGTATTTAATACTTTATTTATTTTTTTTTATTTTACGACAGAAGACTTTTTTTAATACGGTACGCTGCGATATTTTTTCAACAATTATAATAAACAGTTATATTTTAAATAGATTTTTAATACTGCTCTTTCTTCAATGACAGTTTTTTTCTCAGTTTTAGTTAGGCTTCGTAAAAATATTTAACCGAAACATAATCTGTTTACGTTGATTTTTATTTTATTATAAAACAATTCAGCCCATAAAATATTCAACAGTTTTGAGGGATACTGTTTCATACGTTAACAGGATAGGATAGATGAAAAACCACTTTGTCACTAGGTACATTAGTTCATTCATTCAGCCACCACTTACGCCTCACTTCACTTTTATTATGTTTGACTACTATTTACTCTAACATGCGTAGCGTTTTCATTTAACAAGTTCCTTTCTTCAACTAAACCTTATTATGGTAATAAGAAACGTTGAGTAAACTAATGGCATCTCATAAGTACAATAAAACCATAAGCACACGTCTGACACTGGTCCCAAAAGTCCGTTAGCAGCTCGAACATCTATAAAGTCTTTGTGTTTGTTTCATCAAGCAATTGACAACAAATAATTTAGATGTCTTATCAGAATTAACAATAAATCATTCATAATACATTCATATTTACGTATAAAAAATAATTATCTTTTAACCCAATCATCTTTTTTGTGGTTCAGAAAAATAGTTTTTGATGTAAATTATAAAAACTGAATGTTTTTAAATAATACAATTGAAGCTTGAGTAAAGTTATTATGCAATTTATATGAGATTATGATAGCAAATATACTTTATAAATATATAATAACCAAAACAACAGTCAGGTCCGTGGTCTAATGATCGTGATTGGATTCAGTTGCGGTGCTCACGAGCTCGAATCCCGGTACGGAACACTTTCGTAAATTATTTTTTTTATCGATACCGGATCAAAAACATTTGTTTAAAAAATCTCTAATTCTTCCCGCGTTCTCGAAGAAGAACTTCTGTTAAGATTAACTCCATTAGCATTCCGTATTGAAAGCAGGCATGGTTAAAAATAGAAAAATTATGCTAAATTTTTCAATATGATGGAACCTACTTTTCGTTTTTCTACGTTAATTTTATCGTTTTTACGTAGCAGTACCTGGAACGTATCATCCACTATCCAAAAAGAGAATCTGGAACCGCTGTATCTACGTGGGATATAAAATAAAAGCTTATAATTTTAATGTGCATGTAATGAGAATCAAATACTTTTACCAATTCGTAAATAATTATTTATGTTTTATTAATTACATCATAAATTATCGGACTTCTTACACCGTTGTATCAACCATTGGATAATAGATTTATTGACTTATGTTTTGTTTGTTGCCGTTCATGTTTGTATAGCATTATTTTTTTAAACACTGAAAGATATGAAGAAAGTGGGCAAGGCTTTCAATATCTATTTGGTAATATTCAGCACTCCCTAAAGTTGCCAAGCAAATAAGATTTTCTGAACTCACGCAAGTCTCTGTAGAGGGACTAAAAATTTTCTACACACCACAAGAGACAGAAAAATTAATTTGATTAAATATTACTTATATGAGTTATACGTTCTGAAAATAAAACAGAAACAAATTTATCAATATATTTGTTTGTGCGTGTAATTAATTTTTGTAAATTGCTGTCATATATCTAAGTTGAGTGGACTTATTAGTGTATGTCCAAAAAAAGCAACTTTATATGATAGAAAAATATGTAAAAAAAATAGAGGTGTGCGCTTATTAAAAAAAAAATAAGGTAACGAGTTCAAAGTGTACAACAAAAATCATATTAAAAACCAAAAAAATTATCGTGGCGTTGATTATTTGCTATTGAATTTAATGAGATTATCCTTATAAACGCATCGAAATGTTTTCAGTTAGTGATATTTTTATAGCTTAACTGTTTTACTTGACATAATCATTGTAGGTTATTCAAATATATTCTTTTTTGTTATATTAAAAAAGCTTGCTTACTTTTGGATAATTTTTTACATTTTTTTCTTAAAATTAACGCAAATACTGCTCATACTAAAATATATTCCCGTCATAAATATAATAAATTTAAACCATAGAATTAAACAGTTCCGGATTTATTCGTTAACATTAGCTAAATTTAATATACCCAATCATTTTTGATTTTGTGTAACGCTTTACGACATCACACGATGTCACGAGTTAATCAAAATCAAGGTGTGATTATTAAATACGGATGAAATAGTTTGATCTGTTGTTTAAGCCAGAACTGTTACTCTATATTTAATATCGATTTACGAACACTCAAACTATTTGAATATAGTAGGTTTGAGTGCAAAAGCTTGTGGTAAATATTTAGCTATCGTGGTCTGTTGTTTCTTTTCTTCGATGCAAACCTGGACCTTTATTGGATGCTTCACGTATCAAAACACACTGTCTTTCCATGAAATCGCATAATATTAAATTCCAAGAAATTATGAGAAACTGATTTCAATTTTGAAGGTTATTGTTAATGAATCTTTATCATTTCGGTTAAGTCGTCGAATAATTCATCAAAATAGCAATAGACATGTTTTGAATTTGAATCAACTATGTCTATTATTTACAATATATCTTACAAAAGATAATTAATTTTAGCTTGATACCGTAAAATTATTCAATGTATTTTAAGTAAAATGATTTGATCACGTACACAATAAATTAAATCTAATTAAACTATTTGACTGTATCAATTATATTATAAAGATTCTATTTATTTTCTCTTTTAATTTCAGGTGATAAAACCAATAATTGTCTTTTAATTAGTATAATAATAAATTAAAAGCAGTATGATATTATTGAAACACAGGTGTTTTTATCTCATTTTAACAATAATGTCTAAATTATTAAAATATATAGTTTTCTGACTTTTTTTAGATACTAGACTTCATTGATATACACCATTTTGAATAAGTGTTTTATTACACGAAGCAATGGTCATCTAAGATATCTTTGTGGTATGTTCTACCACTAGCTGAAACATAAAAACAGTTAATCAATGTTGATACGTATTAAATATTTAGTAAACACTTATTTACTATTATAAGTATGGTATTATCACTAAGTTTGTCGACATAATATTTGTCACAGTTTTTGTCATCGTGAAAACTCAAACAAATAATGTCTATATCTTTTTTTCTTTATTTTTATTAAATTCAGTTTATTTGTGCAAGCTCTTAAAATTGACTGATTAGATTTTCACTTTGCTATCAACTACCACTATTGGAGAAATAATTATTACCACTGTAAAATCGAAATAAATACAAAAATATATATTTATAACAATATGAGATATTCTTAGTAAATTATTTTTAAATCGAATACTGCTTTAAATAATTGTCTGTAAATCTACACAACATAACAGACGAAACATTTTCAAAGAAACATAAATTACTTTCCTGCAAGTTCGCTGAACTTCGTTTATTTATCAAGGTTAGGAGCAAGAATCTTCACGTTCATTATATGAGGAATAACTTTCTTACAAAGTATTTTGTTGTTCTACAGCAGATAAATTAGTGTGATAAATCAATACAACATACTCATATTTACCTGACGTTTTTCCACCCTTCTCCATTGCCAAAGGAAGTAAATAAATATCAGCCTATAAATTCTCAGTAATTATTGAAATTATTTTCTTTGTTACTGTTATAGTAATTCAATTAAATTATTCTTTTTGTTGTATTGTTTCCAAAAAATTAATATTGAATTATTTGCGATTTCGTTTTGATAATTGTATAATATATATAAATTATAATGACAGAGCATCTGTAGATTTTTTTATTTAACCAGGATCGTCTTAAATATACCTTCAAATAATATCATTTCATAACGTTAAATCCAGTCCAATAATTAATTTATTCACTTTAGCTTAATTCATATTTAGTACTTCATAAGTGTTTTCATTAATAATATTCCCTTTTTCTTTTTGTATGTGTAGAGCTACAATCTACACAAATCTTTACTTATATTTATAAGTCTAATGTAATGAACTTAACTGAACTTCTTGAGTTATTTTAACAATATCTATAACCTAGTAAATACATATATTTTTATAAATCTAGTAAATACATATATTTTTTTAAGTTAAAAATGCTAAATAGCGAAGTGAATCCGTCGCTTTTAGTTGAAATTTTACATACCATATTCGCTCATTATCTGCACAAAGACGAAATTAAAAGACTTAAAGTAACTTGTCGTTCTCTTTGCATCCAGATCGGGTATAGATGTGTAAGAAAACATCACAGACATACATCCATGTCGTTAGAAAAAAGACCAATGAATGAAAGTTTCCATTCCCGCATATCAATAAATTACCATAAAATCGAATAAGTGGAAGTCCTTAAGTGGTGATTATCAGGCTACAAGACACGGTGGGGTAAAATGTAGAATATACATATATACTGCATACATGTTTTCAAAATAATGATATTTCTACTAGTAAAAAAAATATGAATAATTATAAAACAAATAATATCTCAATATAAAATGAACAACTATTTTTATAAGTGTACTGTGAATTAATAAAATTGTACAAGGTGTACTTAATTGACATACCAACCATGATGAGTAAACGTTTTATATAATATTTCCAAGACCTGGTTGAAGTGTAAACTTTTTGCAGATTTTTATAAATCATTACATAATCCGTGCTGCTACGATGATTTTGCAAAGTAGGCTCTTCTCTAAACACGGAAATGACGACGTAACGCGTAGCACTGCTACAATTTACGCAGGGTGATTTTTGCAAATCGACGTCACTTCTCACGACGATTGCGACAAAATCACGAAGAAAGGGAAGGTATCATTTCAAAATATGCATCTTTAACAACTCACGAAAAGTACTTAAAAAACGGAGATTTTGTTAAGGAAGTCGCAATCAAATCTAGTAGAAAATATCTTGAACAAAAACGCTGGATGTCAAATTTTACATAGAAAAAATCTTAATTTGAAGTATACCTTGCTGGAAATTGGTACCGGAACCGTATGAATGTTTAAATGACAAATGCCTCCACATATGAAAATCTTTTAATTGAGTGACTATGAAGACTATGAGTTTTTAGAAATAACATAAGAAGCTTAAATTTTTTACTAAATAATTTTAATTAAAAAATCTGCATAGTACAGCGTAACATTTATGTACTATATTGTCAACCTGGTATTGCGTTTTTGAGATCATCATGTTTTTTATGCCCATCGAATCTGTAAACGGTGAATTTATTTCATTCGAAGATTTTCGAATTTATTTATGGATTTGTATCCAAAGGAATGATCAAATGATATTTTCATTCCCATACCATGTCGGAGTGCTCCGCAACCTCTGGAGCGATGCGAAATGTGGCGCAGCGTATTGCCTTTTTAAAGAAACCACCATATTATTTGTTTTTAATTTTCAATTTCCAGTCGATTTATACAATTCTATTATATTATATCGCAATGTTTTTGAAACATATATTTATATGAACTCACATTTAGTTCGAGGTGGCGATAAATATTACACAATTAAAAACGAGATCGAAATTTATTTTCTATATTCCCTAAGTATACATATATATGCAATTTTGAAGTGTGCCGCGGAAATCTAGATAAACATGTTGGTGTGTCGTAGAAGAGAAAGGTTTGTTGAGCACTGCCCTATCCACTAGTATTTATCTAGTTGAAATAAAGAGTTCATAAACACACTGACAGATTAAAAAAATACATACTATATTCTACAGATTTAGGCGGCACAAATATTTTTTCAATTCTTAAAATATCAATATATTTTTTTACACATATCTCTTAATTTTCTCAGTATATTGGTTCTTCTCATACTCCGTGTCATCAAAGACATTGGTTATCACGACTGCAATGGAGACATCATTCCAAAAAAATGTATTTCAACTTTTTTTTTCTTGTTTCCTATATAAAATACAGAAAGATAAAATATAATATGAACGATACATAAAACATTATAAATAAAATTGTATACATGTACGGTATACAGCATGAAGAAAAAATAGCCGAAGACATTTGTATATCGTATCGTCACAAATCGATCATTTCATTTCTCTATAACAATTTTGATTTATTCTCAAGTTGAATAAAAAAAATATTTTTATATTCTTATTGAGTCAAAAAATAAATATTCTATGATAACATTAATACGATAAAGCTTCTTCACACTGTTGAAAATTGTAAGTATGTCGTTTCAATATTTAAAAAAATGTAGACGAACCATTTGCGTACCAAATAAGATTCAGGACCTTTCTCAAAAGCTCAACAATGGTTATTTTCCTGGCCTATGGCAAAAGACGTCTCAATATTCAAGTGATGCTTTACCGGGAACGCTTCTCTTTTCTACGCACTGCTTTTACTTATTTTCAACACTCGCATTGCTGGAAAGTGTTTCTCTGAGCAAACAAAAGTCACGCCACTTGTTGGATATTTACTTTAGGGTCACTTGCGAAACAGTTTCGTGAAGTTGTGTTTTATAATGAAAGCACGCAGGAAGAAAAAAGCATGTTCAAATAACCCTTAATCGTTCTTGTTGCGCTCCACTTTTTGAATCGGATAGGCGTGAAGGAATTTAATTTTCGAATAAATCCAGAAAATAATTTAAAAATCAACTGATAAAAGTACGAAACAGTGATTCGAATCCGTGAATACCGTAAATTAAGTTAACAACATGGTTGATTTTATAAAATAAATATCAAATCAAGTTCTTTCGTCGAAATGTATGCTCTTAGGTTGCAATTATATTTTTAGTTGTTCTAGTATAATAGTCCGTTAGAAAGAAAACTTAATATGTAACTTTGATATAAAAATACTAATAATATAAACATTTCATGTTATTACATTTTATTTGCGGGTAGAATTCTCGTTGTGTCTAATACTCATAAAAAAGTAACAGTTTTCAGACCGATATAAACTAAATCAAATAACATTTATTCAATATATTCTGCGGACTATTCTTTGCAACAGCCCAAGGGCCTAATATCAGTTCCATCCTGACTTTCAATGACGGTATATTTGAAAATATACATTACATTGCGTAAGGTCGCTTCAATAGAATCTATTGTGGTAATGTTTTGATTAAAACTGACCGGAAATCAATACAATGAATACTCAACACGAATAACATTGATGATAAATTTTGAGTCAATATTTTGAACATAATTATCAAAAACATATTACAACTAAGATTTTATAAACTACATTTTATGTTGATTTTCAGATACCAATTAATAAAATGTTTTGTTGTTGATAAGTTTTGATGCTTTCGCGGCTCAACTTTGAACTAATTTTCTTTTAACGAGTCACCGTTTTTTCCCGGTAGAAAATACTTGACGTTTCAAAACGGTAGCAGGGTTTTTTTTCAATGCTTCTAACACATTACGATAATAATTGATTGACAGTGTAATGGTAAGTTCGTCGTATCACGGTATTCTTTTAAAAAATATTTTTTGTATATATTTATATTTTTCTCGACCCTCGAAAGGCAGTTAGTTTTTACAGTTATTTCAAAGTGCCTTTTCTTTTCAAATAAATATGAGAATTTTTGAAGAAAGGTAAAGTAACAGCATTTGACTTCTATTTTTATAACTACGTGAAAACCAATTCTATTCAATGTACTTTCAAGAATTTTCTCTATATACTTTTCAAAAAAATCTACAGTATAGAATTCAAAAAAATAAAATACGACCACGATATCGTTTGCATTCAAATTTTCCAAAATAAAAAAGGCTACTGCAGTTTGATATTTTAATGCGACCATAAAAATAATAATTAATCTTTTTTTTAAGGGTTTTTATAAATGTACTGTTAATAAGTGAAATAATGTATTTTTGCACAATATGGTAATTATCCACTACATATTTAATTATTTAGATCTGATAAGTTTTGCCATCTGCCAGAAAATAGACTGAAAAAAGTTCTAAAATTATCTCCACTTGAGAAAGTTTTAGAGTAAAGTTAATTCTACGTTATACTTACAAAATGATGATCTATTTGAATATGTTGTCGTAAGCTTATATTTGACATCGCGACAAGAAAATCACAGTAAAAATTGAGTTGGTATTAATGTTCAGGCCTTGTAATATTTTTAATTATGAGACACAACGTAAGTCGATTGAAATTTTTTCATAGCATTAAAAACACTATAAATCACAATTTTATGAAAACATTGAGAACTGATAGAAGTGATTGTATATATATACGATTGCTGGTGTCTGCTAAAAAAGTGGCGTTTGAGTTTTTAGGGAAATAAAAACCGCCTATTGTTTCCGCGAATATGAAAAGGAAAAGGTTACTATGGCTGTTACAAAGCACGCAATAAGTGAGAAAATGCGTACTTTAACAATTTTATGGTCCTACGAATATATCTCGATTTTTGGAAGCGTTGCCATCGTTATGTCATTTTATTTCTTTTTTGTAAAGTTACAACTACAAGGTGTACCCTTATTTATATCATGAATTTATCAACCAAATAATTACGCTTACACAAAATTAATGAGAACAATATAATAAACTATTCAATTACCAATATATCTAAAGATGCTGTTAACCTTTCTTCATTGACCAGCCTTGAATATAATGATACAGAAAAATCGACCAGTGGTGTAATATAAAGACAGTTTTTTCAAAAGAAATTTACTCACTTGTTTTTCTGATATGAATCTGCTGGTCAAGTATCTTTCAAAGGGAGCAGCTGTCATTAGTTTCACAATTTTAGGGACTTTTTATATCTCTAAAGTTGACTGACATGACCCTGGAAATTACATCTGATCCAATTTTCGAAAGAAAATGAAATACAGTTTTCAAAAATATTGTTCATTTGTATAATTTCATATTGTTAAACGGGTTGTTCTCAAAAATATCAGTCTCCTGGGGCTTTATATATTTCTACTTAATTTCACAAAAATCATTTAGATGAAAAAACTTGGTTTTAATTAATATTCTTCTTCTAAGGGAATCCACGACAAGACAAAGACATTTATCACTTGTCATTGTTTTCATTGTCATGATTTTGGTTCAGTTTCTTTTTTGACATCATTCGTTGACCGAACTTCCGATTTCTTGAAATATTTCAATGTGGCATTTCAGGATGTCAAACTTTTATTCCCAAACGTCTATTCCTTCTACTAACGTTGCCACTAAATCTTCTGTCAAGACGGACGACGTCTGGGACCCAATTAGTTAGTTGTGCGATAAAATTACAAATTCGGAAGAATATTAATGATGCTGTAATTTCAATACGATTGAAAGATTAGCTTTAAATTGTTAAATAAACATTTATTAGAATTGTGAAAGTTTTTCTAATTCAATTGGTAAAGTTAGGTTGGGCCAATTTTTGAAACAAATGAACATTAATAATGTTATTCGAATATTCTAAGCGATGCGCCATCTATTGTTAGTTTAAAATAAATGAGTGTATGACAAATTTTCGACATATTTTTAAAATATTTTAATGCCAAATATTGTCCAATCCCATGTCATATTTGCTCAAAAACGGTCTGAAACTAGACAAATGTCGTCTTATTTGAGATTTAATGTTAAAGAAGTATATACGCGTATTTAAAACCACCTGTATAGTTTTTATAAGAGACGTGTTAAATCTTCCGCATTCTATTTTCACGAGCAATGTCGAAAACACGCGAATGAAAAGTTATTGGTAATGTCCTTACAAAGCATTCATCATTTCAAGAGCAAAAACTGGTCCACAATACCATAATATTTTATTACCATGGTACTTCAATTTAAGTAAACATTGTAAAAAATATATTCATATATTCGTGTTTCTAACGATGAGATTTGTTATACTGTGTCTTTTTTATTCTTCATACTTACTTGTGTACCCAGACAAGCAACATAGCGGATTTATATCTACAAATACACTCCAAAATAACATACACTCTCTTTAGCTTATGGTAGTTTATTTGACGGTATATTTTTGTAATAATAAAAGCTCTATAAATATGAAATCACATTCAACACAGCAAGCAATTATAATAAAACTTTAAGTGTCAAAAATTGCAAACAAAAGAGCAATAAAAACTTAATACGAATTTGAATTTCTGTCTAGATTCAAATCTGATGACAGCCAAAGACAATGTAATAAAAATAATTTTAATAATCCCTTTTGGAAAGGAACGAAGTTGGCAACACTAAATTCAAACCCTTTCATTGCCAATGCCAAGTCGTTGTCTCACCAAGGCGGAGAATATTACTCCATTGTAATCTAACGACGGTGTGTCAAAGCGTTGATCCTCAAACTGTGCGTTTAATAATATACTAATTGTATCTCACTATTTCGCCCAATGATACTTATTTGTCTTTTATAAATAAACAGATTACATATTTGCAAGAACTTTATTTTAGGAAACAGCAATTATTACATAAATAAACATTTAAATCGTCTGGCGAGCTTATTTTATATAACTATTTGTTATTTAAATATTTGTTGAAGATATCAATTTCTGTATGGAAATTTATGAAAAAAAATAATCAAACATTATTTATTCAATATTTACCAAAAAAGACATCGGCGTCTTATTGAAATCATAATTCGACTGTAGAAAGGCAAAAAGAAGTAACCCATAGATTTTTCAAAAAAGCTTTCGTTACGTTCTACTTTATACACGTTCTATCAAAAGGATGAAAGCTGCAAATGCTAAATTAGTATCTAAATGTAGTTTTTGGGCTTGGGAAAAGTAGGGCCTATTAAAATTATGATCAGGAAATGGGACTTACACGGAGGTTTTTCTTAAACGAATTATCAAATAAACATAAAATTGCGTAAATAAAACGCCAGTTTTTAGTTGCCGTGCACAAAGTTGTGTACATTTGATATTTTGACATAAACCCAAAATCTTCAAAAAACTTTTTTTTTACCTCTTGTCAAAAAATCTGTGTAGGCTACGTCCATTAGCCATTTTACAATCGAATGATCGTTTTAATGACCCTTTAAAATTGAAAAGATCAAACACGATTGTATTTTCATCTTAAAGAAATATGTTATCATTTTTATGTAAATCTTATCGAATCATCCAGCAAATTTATTTCTTTTCAAATAAAATTCAAACGATAAAACTAAAACTTTTTAATGTCTTATAATTTGCATGATTATAAAAATAAATATAAATTGCAATCTCAATACTTGATGCCAATATCTGACCAACCGAAATTCAGAAATCATTTAAAATCATGGTATTGCGTATAATTTATGAAAAACACGTCGTCAAAAGTGGAAAATATACTTAATAAATATATATATATATTATATATTTTATGAAATCAATAAAACTCAAATTGGTGTATAGAGATAGTATAGAGAAATAGACAACAACATTAATTTACTTAACTAAAGAAGACGTTAAATTTGTTTTCATCAAAAATCTAGTGTAAGAAATGTTGAGAAGTCTTTTATTTTTATCCCAACTTGAAAGAGTCTTTCGAAGGAAATATATTTTTCGGAATTGAGTCTAATAACGACACCATGAAAATGCAAAACCCTCTTCGCAGATGATTTTCAAAAAAGAAGTATTCTAAGATTATAAAATAACAAAGAATGCATGAGTATAATTGACTTTTTTACCAATAAAATAACAAATATCATGGAAAACTCTACAGCTATTCGAAGTTTTGATAAAGTACTTGTTTTCAGAACTTCCTCAACTGCAATATAAGGATTAAATTTTATATGGAAGAACAATTCAAGGAAACATTTTTGAAATTAGGTTTTTTTAAACTATCATAAAACCGTCGGCTGCGACTATATTTTCGTATATATCTGCTTCTATATAGGCTGCGAATGATAAATGTTTTGATCCATTTTTCTTTGAACAGAGAAAAATATTTTTTTCTTTTAAAAACTAACAAAAACATTTTTGTTTATAAGGTCATATTTTTAATTTTAATTGCATGACGATGACGATGTTTTTAGCGATGTTAAAAATTAAATTCTGTTCTCATTATTTCTTAAAACTTAATTTGGGCGCGTTTGATTATTTATTTGTATTATTTTATGTTGTTAGCTTATATAATTAATTAAATTTAAATAAAAAATTTACATTAAAAATATTTTCTTGAACGTGAGTGTGCTGAATATTATGCTACTTAAATCGGCATCTTGTATCTCACCACATACATTTTATAGAAAGATTTTCATACATAAATCTAAATTGAATTCAAATTATTTCTTTATTTAAAACTACGAGACGAAATATGGTATCGGTGATGTCTTTCGTATAATTTTTACTATACCTTCTCCCAATGTCTAGCTAAGAAGCATCTTAACAGAAGTTGCTTGTTATTTAGCGACTCAGCTTTTCATTTTGGGAAAGCGTGATATTGTAAAAAGATGGCGCTAAGAAAAGACTATCGTAAATAAATTGCCGCCTGTGTGGTCGAGTGGTCAACGTTGTTGGCTTCGGCTACGGAGGGCCCGGGTTCAAATCCCGGTACGGACAGTTTTTTATAAATTGGTTTTTCAATCGATTTATGAATTTCTGTTCAAAGGCATGGGTGTATGTGATGTCTTAAATTCCCCCCTTTCACTCATCCTATCCTATGAACGGGGCGTATCGAGAGCGACTAGCTTACCACTAATCCTGTCCTAGCCCTATCCTTCTGACCCTACTCTCTTTGGAAAAAGAGAGGTTGAGCAACTGAGTAACAAACAGTTCTCGTAGAAACACTTCTGTTGAGATAAACTCCATTAGGAGTCCATATGCTCCACATTGGGAGCGGACATGGTTTAAAAAAAAAAAAAATTGTAAATCATTGATTGTCAATTAAATATATGACTGTCAATTAAATGTTATTTTTGAAAACTAGAACGCGTAGACACCATAACAGATGTGAATCAACGTCCAAAAACTTTGCCCACTGAGCTTAGTTTCAATATCTATTATACTCACACCTCATTATTTAAATAACCGCTAAGTTATATCTATGAACATAAACAAATACAATAAAAATACCAAAACGATAACTGTTTTCTTTACTAGCATTTGAGTGTCGTAAAATACAAAAATAATTTAGCATTCACGAGAAAAAGCCTTAAAGCGCAAAAAAAGTATTTTCAGAAAAAGAAAGTGAACCTCGAATCGAGAATGATTTATGAAAATTTTATTACTTGTTTCTGCTTATCGAAATAGTGGTTGCGAAAAATCTTCATTTGAAATTCAAGAGACTATTGTACATACTGAATACTCGGTTGTCTATTTTTCATAGCAGAAAATACTCTCATTCATAATTATATCTTTTTATTTTTTTCTACGTAGTCATATAGCACAGCGGTCGGCATTTTTTTTGTCTCACAGACCACTAAATTCACAATTTTAATCCAGCGGACCACTAACTGGACTTTTGAGTTAAATATTACATATTGAAATAAAAGTGATCGAATGCGTCTAAAGATGCACCAATTTCATTTAAAAAATCAGATTTCTCTGCCAACCATCAAAATCTTCTCGTGGACCACTGGTGGTCCGCAAACCACACTTTGCCGACCGCTGATATAGCGAGTATATTTAATTTTACCTTAAACAATACAATTATCACCAATAAAAAAAAACATTTCTATAAAAAAAATCCATTCAAGTCAAAATAATTTACTAATCGTAGATGTGATTCATTCCACTTTATGTAATATGTCAGGACCGGTTTCGCTCATGGCGAGCATTGTCAACTGATAAGAAATATAATTTAACAATGCTATTTATACAAAATTGAAAAGTTATATACAACAATTGGTATTGAAAAGAAATTGCCAATTACATTAAAATGATTCTAAAATAACACAAAATAAAAATGTTCAACACATTTAACATATAATTAAAAAGTCATCCCAGATTAATAAATTCAGAATGGCGATTGAAAGTAATTACAAACATAATTAAAATTTGGGAAATTTTTGACAAAGTGATAAAATGCAATTTCCCAAATTTTAATTATGTTTGTAATTACTTTCAATCGCCATTCTGAATTTATTAATCTGGGATGACTTTTTAATTATATATTAGATGTGTTGAACATTTTAATTTTGTGTTATTTTAGAATCACTTTAATGTAATTGGCAATTTCTTTTCAATGCCAATTGTTGTGTATAACTTTTCAATTTTGTATAAATAGCATTGTTAAATTATATTTCTTATCAGTTGACAATGGTCGCAATGAGCGAAACCGGTCCTGACATATTAAATAAAGTGGAATGAAGTACAAAGGATTATTGTGTTTTTATTAATATAATGCCTTTCCACCAAGTATTGACAGTGAACACCCTAAAAGTGATCGTAGATGTGAGGTTATTATTTGCAAACCAGCCTCGCTCCAAAATGGCTGAAGAATGAAACTTGAATATCGTTTTGTAAAACAATATATATTTTTTAATATTTTTTTGTTTTACATGGCATTGAAATGATATTTTGTATATTATCAAGCCAGGTTTAAGCCAGATAATAATATTTTGTCTTGATTTTATATATACAAGACAATTTTTATTTTTTTTTGGATATCAAATTTATGGAGCTTCAAGTAACAGGACGCGCTAACGTCAAGGTTCTTCTAGTCTCCTTCATCGATAAAGTTTTTGAAGAATTGTAAATTGCATCCCCTTACCATCGTTTTCAGACAGAAGGGCGCGATCGCTACAGAGATAAGAAGTTCACGGGAACTCCATATGCACTATTTTGCAAATCACATTCTATATGCTTCCCCACACTGCATCCGTACATGTACACACACATACGCATACATACATACACACATACAGGGCACAAAGAAAGTCAAACAAAGAGAGTCATTTTCGTGATGCTAATTTCGTTCTAAAAGTGCCAATTTTAGACGACATAAGATCTATGGAGGGTCGTCGAGCAGAATTGCTCTCGGTCTAAAACGATTCTCAGGCAGTGTCTCGTCATAGTTGTGGAGATTAGATATCTTTGGGTTAAAATGTTTTCCTACTTCGCTGTGAAACTTTTGAGATATCTCACGAACGAACTCGCGGATGGTAGGTATTTTCAAGTCTCTGTGAAGCAGCGTGTTACGCACGTACCACGGGGCGTTACATATCTGTCTCAGTGATTTATTTTGGACAATCTGGAGAGTCTTCATATGTTTACGGTGAGCATACGTCCATATTGGAGCAGCGTAAATCATGATTGGTCGAGTGATTGCTGTGTAGAGGAGCAGCTTGCTTTTGAGAGTAAGTTTGCTCCTCGCGTTAAGCATAAAATACAACCTTGCCTTTGTAGCGTTAGCTTGACGTTTTTTAATCGCGGCGTGTTCATTAAATTTAAGTCGATTATCTAGCGTGAGTCCAAGATACTTAACCGAATTAGACCACTTGATCTCTGCGTTGTGCATGCGTATGCAAGCAAAATTAGGTTTTCTGATAAAACCCTTGGAAAACATTACTGCCGCGCTCTTTTCGGTATTAATTTTGATTCGCCATTTGTCGCACCAGTCTGCAATTGTGTCAGCAGCTGATTGAACATGCGTGACAGCGCTTTGTCGATTTCGAGATTTAGCTAAAATAGCCGTATCATCTGCATATTGTGCTATAATTGCGTCGTTTTCTCCGCCGGAAGGAATGTCATAGGTGTATATATTGTATAATATGGGTCCCAAAACAGAGCCTTGCGGAACTCCCGCCCGAGTTGACCTTGGTGAAGATCGAATTCCATCCATTTTAACGTTGAAACATCTGCCTGTCATGAATGAATTGAGAATTTTTACCAGTGGTGATCCTATGCCAGCCTTCGACATTTTGAATACAAGCCCTTCAGTCCATACTCTGTCGAAGGCTTTTGCGATATCTAAAAAGAGGCCAGCCGTGACTTCTTTAAGAATGAATCCACTTGTGATAAACTCCGTTACTCGGAGGAGTTAGTGGTTTGTCGAATGGCTAGCACGAAAGCCGTGCTGAGTGTCTGGGATGATTTTTTTCACCGTAACAACTTCTTGTAACCTAATCTTAATTACACGCTCTAAGACTTTGCTCATTGCGGGGAGCAGACTTATTGGTCGATGATTTACTGGAAGTGTATGATCTTTTCCAGGTTTTGGAATTAGAATAATATCAGCTTCTTTCCATCGTGCCGGAAAATATTGTAATCGCAAGCACGCATTGATGATGTTTACTAACGAATTAATGCCCTTTTCCGGGAGCTGCTTGAGAGCCTTGTTACCAATGTTGTCATTGCCCAACGCTTTCCTGTCAGGTAGATTTTTGATGAGACTTTCCACCTCGGCAAATGAAGTGAATCTGCATCTTGAGATTGATCTAGAATTAACTTTGCAGCGATTTCTATATCAAACGCGTTTTTATTCATGACGTACAAGACAATAATAGATTCATATATTCATTATAAAAAAATACAATTAAAATTTCTTTCGAATTAGAATATCTACTGAAGATTTTTTGAAAATTTTGTGAAATTTAAAATAAAATTGGTCTAAATATAATAGTTTAACAAAAACCACAAACCCATAAGAGACACAAACAAATAACCTTTCAAGCATTCTCGATTTCTTCCAACAAAAATACTTGCAACCATCACATCTTGCATGGCGGAACGATTACATACACCACACACAATAGCTTTCTAAAGCCTATTAACGTCTGCATCCAAGACCAGCAAGGTATTTCAACCGAGAGCTTTTTTGTAAGCTTATTTACAAAAGATTGTCACCGGAGACTTTTTACAAAACAAATTATAAAATAATCAATCTTTTTGATTGTTGAATGTTTATTTCAATGTGATTATAAATGTGTATCAAATGTATAAAAATAAGAAGAATTTTTGATAATTTAATTATTAAATTGATTGCTATATTTAAGTCAAATGATAACAAGATTTAAATATGTGAAGGTGTGTGTGTTGTTTTATCATACATTTTTTTTTTCAGTTTGTGATTGACCAGAGATAAGCAATTTTATTTGGAAAATACATTTAACACTGGTTGAAATGGTTTACATCGTTAAATATAAATTTAAATAAAATCTAAATATATGTAGTTACCTTATCTCTTAATTTATCTATCTATCTCTCAGTTTTAATGTGTATTATGATGGAAAGCGATAGAAAAAATAAATAAGAAAACTTTATATTTCAGAAAAACTGACGGTTAAATTGTATTTTTTTAAGTGTAATCAAATGTTATTTATTCTGCGAAAAACCGTACAATAATTGTTATATTATGCAATTTGAAGCAATTAGACTTCTCAGCAAAATATGATTCAAGGCCAAAGATAAATAAATCTAGAATAATTAAAAAGAAAAATTTAGTATAAGTACCGAATATTAAAATAAAAACAACTGAACTTCGCTCTTAGATATTATTATATCTAAGAACGAAGTTCAATTTTTTTTTTGGTATCCAATAGTGATGCATTTAGTATTACAACATGTTACCAGATCGTTCAAACTACTGAAATTTACAATATACATATAAAACGAATGATAATGCCAATACATGGAGCAACATAAGAATGAAAACCCATAAATTTTCCGCTAAAAATATGCCAGGGAAAGTTGAGAAGAAATTGTAGAATATAAAACTTTGGAAAAATAAGATGTATTATGTTATGTACTACCAAAAAACTTTTTAAATCATAAACTGTCAATAGTCAATTTCAAAACATCTCAGCAACGTAGAATTTATAGCAAGAGGGCACTGTACCATTCATAACACAAAAGTATATGAAAAAGGTAATCAATCATATAGCATTTTAAAAATTTCATTGGTAATATTTTAAGTTACTTGTATTTTTTTTTCTTTTGTAAGTGAGTTAATTATTATGTATTTGGTCATTGTTTTATGAATAAAGCAAAGATAATAATATCAATATGAGTTTTTAGGCTTTAACAGATTATATCAAGTAACTGAAAACGTTGCAAAATTGGCCGTGTGTAAAAATCAAACAAAACGTAATTGAACATATTAAGAAAACGGGGCAGTTTTCGAATGGTGGGTATTTTTTCATTTAAAAACAATTTAGGTTAATTATAAAATAAATTTTATTAAAAAAATAATAACAATATTTAAAAAGCTACATATTATTCTAAATATGTTAACACAAATAGAATTATCAAATTGTAGTTCATTTTTTTCAAAAATGAAAACATCCTGAGAAGTAATTTCATACGCCAATGATATCATGAGAAATGATTTTCTTATGTTTTATGTGGGCCCGGTAATGTACGGTGCGGTAAATTATTTGTACACATTATTTACCAAGCTCAAATAAGTCACTTTAAATTATCGAATAAGTTACTTAGTTATCGGTTACAGACCCTGGTTTATATTCATAAAATAAATATTATATTTGAGCTTGTGAAAGAAAATTTCCATGAAATTTATAAAATGTTTAATTAAAATAAATAATACCCTTGAATTCATATTCATTTTAATCGGATGATTTATATATGTACATACAACAAGCGATGATTACAATATCATTATTTTAGTAAAACAAACAAGATAATAGTTTTGTTTTGTCTTCTTTCACTAAAACTATTTAAGTCCGCGTCTGACCATCTTACATATTCTAACAGTTTCACAAAATACTTTCCCGCCAGAGGACGAAGAAAAGGAAATAATGCACTTTCTCTTTCGATTTCACGTTCGGACATTTGTGACGATACTCGGAGTTTAACGAACTTTACCGAAACATACTAGTGGCTGTGTTTCATGGTGGTTTTAAATTTGCCAAGTGAAATCGTTTTCCCAAACTGTGGATTTTAAAAAAAATATGCTTGAAAGCCTCATTTCTTAACATCATTTATTAAAACTTGTAAAGAGAGAAAACTCAATAAAGGTAGTTTAAAAAAAAAGATTAATTTATCTATCGTAGGCTTTCTTGCAGAAATCGCATACTCTAAAAACAATATGTTTACTTTTTTTGTGTAACATATAATGTGGCCTAATTTATCTTGGTAAAAACAGTGAGTCAATCAATTTTTTATTTGGTCAAGTTATTTTATGATAATCACACAAATGGAAGAAAAAATCAATATCATATTAATTTGTATCACTACATCATAGTGTATAATTGGTTAGTTGTAGTAAATCACTAACTCATATTCGTAAATTTACTTTAGAAGTAAATTGATGTTTTGTATTTTTGGTTTTATCTAAAAAGGTTTTAAATCTTGATTTCTGTGGAGATTTTTTTGATAAATACAATCAACTCTTAATTGACACTTGTGTACTTCTCAAGCGTTATATTTTTGTTTAAATGGTTTATCAAAGCAATAAACATGTTCCTATTTATTTTAATGGATGTATTTATAATAATGTGACAAAAAGAAAACCTTTTTATAATTGAGTATACTTAATTCAGGAATTTTGTGATTATTTTATTAGTACTTGGTAAAGAGCTATACTATCCAAAATAAACTATAAACATGAAAAGCAACTAACTGCCTTCAGAATCTGTCACGTTGACAAGTCAGAGCCGATTAAGACCCACTGATACACGTGCAGGGCTTCAAGGTAAGAGGGGCACCAATTTTATTTTTATTTATTCATTTACAAGGAACTATGTATATACCAATACCTACTGCAAACGGCGCAGCTAAGGGTATAAAAAATATTTTTTTTATCAACCGATGAATTATCTACAAGTCCATGTGATTTGTCTTATATTAAGGTTAGCTATCGTTTGCTTCGAATGAACAGATTGCCAGAAACGTTTGTTTTAATTCTTTTATTTTAATATTGTTCTTGCAATTGTAAAAAAATTATAAAATCCGTTTATCATTTTTGAACTATTTATGATAGACTTATTTTATCTAGTTTCAAATATGAAGTTTTGTTTTTGAGCCCACATATTAAGTTATGATATATTATACTAATATCCACGGAAACTCAATTTAAAAAGAATTCATTCAATAAAATAGTATACTTAGGTATCCACACGCTTATAGAAATATATTTATTCTGGATGTTTTTTTTTATTTTTTGAGTGCATTTCTATGTGGTCATTGTATCAAAGTTTTTCTATAAAAAAATCCATTGTTCATATTACTTCAGTTATATTAGTTTTCCAACAAATCAATGCATTGCCTCACAAGGTAAAACTATTCAATGTTAATAGGCTTTGTGTTAAGTACTTATATATTTCAATTATGTTGCTTATCGTGTGTACAACATTAAATACATTGTAAAACAGGCTTATTCATATCGCATTGCCTGCAGTCATAATATGTTGTATAATTTTGGATTTTCTAAAATATTTATTGTTTACTATGATTATTTTTGTTGGCCTTTGCTTTTTAAATCCATATTTTTGTATTGATTTCAATAAATTGTATATGTGAAAATGTATCATAACCATATCTAATATATTGGAACAGAATATAAATTATTAAAGGATTGTTAACAAATAATTTTATAAAATAAATTACTTAGCCAAAGGGTGCAAAAGTTTATGAACATGTGTTGCAGACGAAATTCGAGTATACTTAAGATGACGCTTTTGAATCATCCCCTAACGCAGCATTTCGGAAAGCTTTTGCTAGACAACTGAATAAACTTTACATTTTATTGCATGTTTTAAAGCGAAAGTTGCTTCCAATGAATGTATTTGATCGTAGAAATTTGTAATGCAGATCATTTTCTTCGAACGCATCCGTATGAAAGGAAGATAACTTCACATGATTGATCATTAAATGTATGGTAGTAAATTTTTATGATTGTATAAATGTAAAGTGTCATTTTAAAATATTGATTTTATTAGTATATGGAATGATAACAAGAAGGTTATCGAAATTTAATCAGTGCGGTAAAAGTAATAAAATATAACCTAAGATTTTTACATGTTTTTAAAAATAAATAATAACAAAACAATAACAGGTTTTATTTTAATTAAAATAAATGTTAAATTTAGTTTTCATTCAATTTAATTTCGATATTACCCGAGTATGCTTCTTTTATTTACACATATATATTTTTTTTTAAATTAGCATATTATATTATTTTGAATCTCTTATAAATTATTTAATGCCCTTTGAAACAAAATTATATTTAAAAAACTCGTAAAATACATTTCTAGTGATTATTCATAATATGATTTCATTTAGTGTAGTTATTTCTTTGCAACCAAAGATAAAGTTTAAATAAAGTTTCAGTCAACTAAAAACTTTAAATGGGTAAGACAAATAACAAAAAATACGTAATACTGATTGTGGGTGTTCAGAAAACAAATGCATTTCATTTTTATAAGGAATCCTTCGTAATATGATATTAAACTGGATTTACTATCTGTCTATGACTGACTTTTGAGAGTTACTCGAATGAAACTATGTTTTCAGCCAGTTGTGTGCACAATCTATTACATGAGATATCGATGGAACACACACGTTTTTGAGATAATTTATAATCTGTGATTCAAATATTTGAAAAGTATCAATTTCTAATATAAAAACTAACATTAACATTCCTGACGCCAAGTATTGAGGAATTAACACAATATTTTAAGCACATTAGCAAATCCAATTTATAACATTCAAATTCGATATTATCCACCGACACATAAAATATTTATTTAATGTTTTCAATCACTTAATAAGATTTGATTCATCACTGTATTCTAACACCTGACATGAAATATCTCCTCCATTTGCAAACCAATCCTTCCGTAACTCAAAATTTATACTGGAACTATCACAAATACCCATATTTTCTACCATTATACAAACAGGCGAACTGTCAAGAATATTTGAATTAGTAAGCAATCGGAGATTTTTCTCTTCAACTCTTGCCAAAACATTTCGAAAACATGAACATTTCCATGGATTTCCGTGCACTGATAACTCTTGTAATCTCGAATAACTTTCAAAGAAATCCATTGGCAAATGACCAATATGATTACAAGCTAATTCAAGGTGTCGCAGCTTTGGATAAATACCGGTGCCGGTTATTACTTGTTCAATTTTATTGTTATCGACTCGCAACTCTTCCAGTTCGCGTAATTCTTGAATAACGCTCCACAAAGTAGCCGTTAAATGATTATTGGACAGATACAAACTATTTAGCAACGGTGTCTTATAGAACGTTGTAGCATCCAAAACGCCGAAAACGTTATAGGACAAATCAATTTTCTCTAGTAATATATTTCTATCAAATAAAGTCTTCGGTAAAGAATGCAAATTATTATTTGATAAATCGATCATTTTCAACTTGGGAATTGTACTAAATATATTTTGATGTAGTGAAGCGATATTATTATTGGATACGTTTAAGTCTTGCAGTCGTGTCGGTTTTTCAAATAAACGCATCGGAAGATCAGAAATATCACAAGAAGACATGTCCAACGTCAAAAGATCGACCGCCCAAAAGAATATTTTCCAATGTATTACGTTCAACGGGTTATTACTCATGACAATCTTGGTGAGTTTTGGATGGTTTGCAAATATCCTTGGTGGTGTTGGACTCGTAAACATATTTCCCGATATATCCAAATCTAGCAGGATATTATTGAGCGGGGCAAGAGCGTTGGTGTCTTTCAGACAATTATCAGACAAATCTAAATGTGTTATTGTCTTCCGGGTGGCAAAGATTCTTTGATCCAATTTGTATATTCCGCATCCTTTGGCTTTCAAGTAATTAATGGGCGATGAAGCCATACTTGTAATGCTGTTTAAGTCAAACGAATTGTATTTTTTAATACTTTTACATTCGACCATATTGTTTATCACAATTGAATAATTACAGGTAATCATAGCGCCACAACTATAAATTTGTAATACAAAAGCAATTAAAGTCATAAATTTTATCTCCATGTCTATTACCTTCATTTTAACGAACTAAACACAAATTATATTATTTTTTAGTTTTCCGTGGAACGCTTTTTTAAAAAATATTATTTTGTGAAACACCACGCTTTGATTTGTTATTTAATAATATTTTTATACTCTATCAACGACTTAGCAACAACATACAAAAATTATTACTAAAGCGAGCTGTAAAAACCTAGAGCTAAAACAAATTCTAACGATTTAGGCCCAAAGTAAGCTCGGCATATTTAATGTTTCAAATCAATATTTGCAAAATTTTGTTTTCAAATTCCTCGGTGAGCTAAAAAAAAGGAGTTTCGGAGGTATCTGGGGAAAAAGTATACCAAATCGAGGATTTCAAATACCTCGGTGAGAAAAAAAAAAGAAAAGAGGTTTCCGAGATATCTGGGGAAAAATTATACCAAATCGAGAATTTCAAATTCCTCGGTGAGCTAAAAAAAAAAGGAGTTTCGGAGATATCTGGGGAAAAGGTATACCAAATCGAGGATTTCAAATTACTTTCAATTTCCTCAAAAAAAAAAGGAGTAAAATATGTTGCGGCCCACGTAGAGAAGCTAATATTGGAATGCGGCCCGGAGGAAAAAAAAGGTTTAGTATGGCTGGTCTAATGCTTGATATATTATTGAAAAAGAGAGATTGAGTAACAAGCAATTCTCGTTAAAAAAACTGCTGTGAAACCTCCATTAGAAAGTCATATTCTCTAGATTGGGAACGGACATGGATTAGGAAAAATCGTTAGTTATAAGGCTGCCAAGAAGTGAGTTCCGGCAATTTTTTAAAAAAAAATATGAATATATATGTAGATAAAAATGCTTATTATGCTCAATTGGCTTAGGTCTTTAAGGCGACACAGTAGGTTGCTAGACTTTAATTTGAACTTCAAAATAAATATTGAATTGACTTAAATAGACAATTGTAATATAATTCGCATTCGTACAGTATCAAAACAAGTAAAAGATGTTTACATTTCATTACATAAACAGCAATTCCACCTAACACGCGATTGGATTTGTCGACACACTTATAAGAGTTTTTCATTTTAAATAACATGTATTAATATAAGATATCAACAAAAATCATTAAGTATTCGACATTTCATTTCAGAACTTAATATCAGTATCTTATTCCAATACAGTTAAAAATAAGCCAAAAAAGCTTTGTGAAACTGTAGAATCTTAAAGTAATATTTTAACTAATTTAATGTTTTTTCTAATTGAGTGTTTTCAAGTTTGAATTGGAATAATGGGAAATAATAATCTACCAGTTAATACATTTAGTAATAACATTTACTAAAACATTGACTTTGTCTCTCTTTTCCTGGTAATAAAATTATGCCAATCATGTTACAGAATACAGTGATGTTTTCAAAAAACATTCTATTGCGTCAATCATTATAAATTTTCGTGAACACTTGTAAATATATTAAGATCATAATAAAAGTCACCAATGGCGTATAAAATTTAAAAATCCAGTCCACATTTTGAGTGTCAAATTTAATTTATTAGTTGTTTATGATTAATCACTGTTAATATTATAAAAAACACTTTGAAGGCAAGGTGTTGTTATCATCGGTCGATATACTTTATAATTACTTTATCAACCGCAAACCGATGGCCTTTTGACACATCGGCGATTTATTCGTGAACATTTTTAATAAACTTGAACTGCTTGGACGTATGTATGATTGGTATGATTATTAATAAACAAACTGTTTGACACACTGACTTCGAATTCAAATTGGTACAAAATCAATATTCGCGGCACATGGGTTCTTTCGACTTCGACTGCGAATTCGACTTTTTTAGACATCACAAACACCCATGCTTTCAAACAGAAATAGAAAATCATGCTGTTTGTACTGGGACTCGAGCCCGTGAGATCCGGTACGGAAGCCAACAACGCTAAACGCTGCGCCATAGGCCCCGACAAAAAGAAAGTAACCTAAATTTGAGAGTAAAACTAGTTTGGGTTTTTTCTTGTAAACCGTGATCCTGGTACGTGGCATCTTTCGGCTTTGCAGTTCTCAATTTTATATTATGCATTTGGTACGACTTACTCCTCGTGAGCGTGGGTCAGTAACACGGACAGTCACTGAAAATCACTGGTCTTTGATAGCTCGACCCACCTAAGCATATATGCCGCTAGCCAAATGAATGCTAGTTTCAGTACGAGTCGACTGAACAAAACGCTGATCTACTTGACTGGCTAGTAAGTGGCTTACTTCGTGTAACTCATTACTCAACTCACTTAAGCGGAGCATTAAAAATGCTGGTAGAAAAGGAAAAGAATCAGTGACTAATGGGGAGCCGTAGCTATTCCAAATAGTTCAATTTTGTCATTGACCACTGAACAAAGACTTGAATACCAGTATTCTAAAACCTCAAACCTTTTCACAGCGCTACTTTCAAAATAGTAAAGGATGTTTTTTTTTTTTAAATATTATATGACTTTAAAATGAATATTAAGGAAAAACACAATATTCTTTTTTACTTTATTTCCACTTTATTTATAAAGGTCAAGACCGGTTTCATCACAAGGCGAGCATTATCAACTGATAAGAATTATAATTGAACAGTGTTATTTATATAAAAAAAAAATTAAATGAAAAGGTGTCAACAGCAATTGACATTTTAAATAATTTACAAATTACAGTAGAAGTGACTCTGTAATTACACAAATTAAAATATTTATCACCTCTAACAAGTAATTTTTAAAAATGATGATAGTAGTCGGTTAATCGCTATCGCTTTACTCTGTTATTTCAGTATTTGAATGAAAGGGGGGGGTATTTTTATAAATCGCAAAAATTTATACCTTCGAACAGAAATCGACTAATAGATTGAAAAAAATCTTTTCGTACTGGGATTCGAACCCGTAAAGCGGCAATGAAGCCAACGACGTTGACCACTGTGCCATGAACCCAAGAAGGTACGTCCACTCTCAATACGGATAATTGAAATAGTGATGATAAAGTTAGAGGCACGCATAAAAATAAAAACGTTCGTAACGCCGGCCATTACCGAAAAGAGTCGCAAAGCTTTTAACTCCCAGGAATAAACGTTTACTAAGTAAACGAAATCACGCCAACTCACTTTCTCGATTATTGAGAGGGTCAACGCACAAAGTCAAGTTCAAGCGAGAATGTTCAATATTCCTTAGGGATACATTGACTGCTGAAATTATTCCAGTAAACGAGAAAAACACACGCGAAAATACACAGTTTAACGTCCAACAGACGCTAATTTGATCGTATGAATTCCTGTTTATGACTTTTTACGAGGGAATTATTTTCTTCGGCGTATTTAGTATTCAAGCATGTTTGCAAAGTATAATTATGGCGCATATTGAAAAAAAAGTTACTTACCACATTTGAACTACATCCGATGTCAATGTACAGTATTTGTACTCGTGGAAAAACTAGTAAACCAAATGTAGTTAAAAGTTCTGGTTGTTATTCAGTGGATCAAATCCTTTTTTAAGAGCGTAAAGCTTAGAAGGCTGAGGGTCGTAAAGAATTAATGGTTTTCGCTTGCTTTGGAAAATTTGGAAAATCAAGATTATTTCATTAACACTTAAATTCTTTATTAAATTAATTATGTCTCTTATTAAATTAATTGCTCTACCAATCACGCAGGTCTGGGTTTGACTCTCGGTAAGATCACAGTGAATTTGAGAATTATTCAATTCAAAGTTGTAATCGAAGACTGGGTGTTTGTGATGTCAATTCACATCATTTACTTTCTTCCCATCCTTCTGATCCTTTAATAATTGGGTGTAGCAATAGCGATTAGTCAACCACTAGTCTTATTCTAGCCTTATCCCTCTTTTTCTACTACTCACTTTGAAAAAAAGTGAGGTTGAGCGGCTGGGTAACAAACATTTCTCGTAGAAAAAACTTCTGTTGAGATACCTCCATTAGGAGGCCATGTGCTCCACATTGGGAGCGGACATGGATAAAAAATAATTAAATAAATTATTTAGTCGGGTCCGTAGTGCAGTGGTCAACGTTCGTTTCGTGGAGAATCTCGCGGGGTTGAATCCCAGTGCAAATAGCGCCCCGGAGTGAATATTTAACCATTAATCCGGCCATTGTTCTAAACTTTTTATCTCTAATATCTGTGAAAAAAAGAGGTTATGGGTAACAAGCAGTTCTCGTATACAAACTTATGTTGAGATACCATCATTGTCATATGTTCTACATTGGGAGCGAACATGGAAAATAAATCATAAGAAATGTGAAACATTTAAAAAAGTTAAGATACATAATAATATTTAAATAAAAATAAAAAAATGGTTCTATAGTTAGTTTTTTATTACAAATAGTTGTAAAAAAATACATCATATCTCATATTTCGTAAATTTCTTTGAACAATGCGCATTTGAATTAATTTGGCACATGTTCAAAGATACCATTTCGACAATAACATCAACTGTTAGACAGTGGCTTACTTACAAGTAAAAAAAATGTTTTTTTTTTGGATATGGCTTTTAATTTTACTTTTACTAATATACTTTTCGGTTTCTTTATCTACGCTTTGCTTACACTGTAAAAGGATTTTTAAAAAATAATTGTGTTAATATTATCATAGAAAATATCATAATATTACTAAGGCTATGTGTGGCCCATTAGAGACATAAATTATTTTATTCGGCCCACCAAGTGATTTCAGTTGGGCATTCCTGTTCTAGGACTTGACTCCAGAACCACCTGTTCACTAGAGTAAAATTAACCATGATCAAATGATAATTATTATGTACTTTCCTTTCAACTGGCACGCCCCCTCAGGAAATATATGTATTATTCATATTAACCGCATGAATCCAAGATTTTTATATAAATAAAAAAAGAATGACTAATTTTTGTGGTCATTTGGTTAATGAACGTCACTGGTGTACAGTTGATAAACAGTGACTTGCCGAATATCAAACGAATGGTATATGAGTTTTTGATGAGGTGAATTATTGTTATTTCATCTCCATCAAAAAGGCTGTCGTTTTCAATCTTTTGTTTCCTGTCCTTGTTCTACGTAAGTCACTGTTAATATGTACTAGGGATTCTGTGTCAAGACGACCCGAGAATAATTTTCCGGGAAATCGACGCTTTTTGTTAATCTCGGTGTCTGGTACATTTCAATAAAACAAACCGTAACTTTAGACTTACTAACTATTTGATAAAATTTGTATGAAATAGATTTTATTCATTCAATACAAACATGATTTGAGAATCTTTATATATTGAGAATCTTTGTACATTTTGGATAGCAATACAATAAGACAAGAAACTTTTTAAAAAATCCAACTGTAACTATGACTACTCCATATACGTTTGACAGATGCTAGTTTGCAATAATATACTAATATTCCAAAAATAATTTATCCAATATATTATTTTTCGAAAGAAATTGTTTCATCAAAAAATAAACAAACCCGTCTGAATGGTGTGTAACAAAAAAATATGTAAATATTTACAATACGATTTTGTCACCTTTTGCAAAGTTTAACTTAAAAATCAAGATTCAACGAATTTTGAGTTATCGACACTGTTATTGCATATAAATATTCATTTCAATATTTGACGCGAGAATTTCCCGGAACACGACAATTGTATGTTTCGTATCCCGGGACATGATAAAAGCCGAGACTTCATAATCCCTAGTAGACACTTAACTCAATTTGATGTCTTTAATTTGATATTTTTAGTAGCAACTTTCATTTATTATTCTCATCATGAACCTTGATCTTCCTGTGGTCGGTACCGTGTTTTTCTTGACCTATGCTCTCGAATGTATACTGTTTAACGTCCGTAAAATTGTAATGCCGTGCAATGCTCAAATGCATAACATTGATAAATAAAATATGAGTAAATTAATTTAATGTCGTATCGTTATATAAAGACATATAATAATCAAGTGTAAGGCTAAGTATACGAAGGCTTGGAAAACAAAGGTGGCATTTTTCACAATCCTAAGATGTTAGGAAATCAATGAAAACATTTTTTTTTATTTTATGGATAAATCTTCTGAAGAAAGTTAAGATAATTAAATACTCTTATACGTATTTATTATCTTGCTATTTTAATGCAATTAACATTGATTTGATAAATCCGTTAACAATTGCCACGTTTTCTATAAAGACTATGTAAGCTGTCGCTTTTGTTACAAACTAAATTTTAATTCTTTAACAATGTAAATGTAAGAAACTCTACTAAATTTTACTTACTACCGTAAACGTAATTGCCAGCTTTACATGATGGCATATCTAAATAATTTTTGACGAAATTTGGATACTGCCGTCATTGTTTCATGAACCCATATATACATACATTGAAGCATCTAATCCCAAGTTTTACGTGAACTGATTATATGTGTTTTCACATAAATAATAGGTATTAAAGGATGGGAGGGAGTAGATAGATTACTTTACGTATTGTTTCAAAAATTGGATATAACGTAGCTAGCGAATAATGCACATATAACAGACAATTTACCTGTGTATACTTTTTTATCTATAGATCAATCTATGAAAGTTTTGATCCGAAGTTTTAAGCTTTTGATCGTCAACCGAGTATGACGAAAGCCCAAAAACGTGTTTCATCTGGCAACGGAAAAATATCATATTCCACAATACTTTTACTAGAAGGAACAGTTGTAACTCTTAACATAAGGCGTCATGATAACAAAATTTCTTTGAATAGCCACTTCTCACAGTAATATCATGATTTCGCTAAACTTGTAATACGATTTTGAAACTTGAAAATATATTTAATTGTAGGTATTAAAATTCTTTACCGGAATTGATAAAAAAGTGTTCATTACCAAGAACATGACTTGGTTGTGTTTGATATTGTTCGTCTCAATTGTATGTGTTTCACAAATTCATGTGTAAATTTATTTACTTTTAATTGAAAATATTTTCTCAATCAATAGTAAAAAGAGTGAGAATAAATAAATTATTATCCAATGATTCAAGGAAAGATTCTTACATTTACATATCGACCCTGCGCATTTTAGTGTTTTGACGTGTTATCGTTTGTTATACGTAGACCCTGGTCGAAAAACCCTGATCTTGAGAACTGAATGTAGTCAGACAGTTTTTTATAATATCAGGATAGGCATTGACCATATATTACTATTTACTAACCGCACTTAAAGAATTCGAACTTAATTTGAAAAAAACCTTCTGTAAAATTTATAAACTTTTGATTACAATTCTCTGCATATTATAGGTTGATATTATGGCACCTTAATAAGAAGAATGATTCAATACGTTTAAATAAAACTGATGTTAAAAACGCTTTCAAAAATTTAAATGATTACAATATGGAAAAAACGTCAAAAGTATTTAGTTTCACAAGAATTATAGGAATTGACTGATAGTAAACTCTTTAGTTTATTTTTTTTAAATAAATTGTTGACTAATTACGATTTAACGTTGTGAGAAAAGGTGCACTAAACGGTATAATTAATTAATTATCAAAAAAATACGTTAACATTTTAATGATTATGTGCAAATCCGCTAGCTAAAGATAAGAAAAACCGAAAGACTTTCTGCGATGCATTAATACATCTGCATACAAAATCAACCACATGGAATGTACGTATTCAAGGTAACATGAATAGAATACTATATTAGCTGTTCGTTTTTATTACTAGTTCCAAAATTAAACAGTTTTCTTTTGCGCACACGTCAACTGAAAATTAGAAGCATTCATTTGATCTTTATATCGCCAAACAAAACAAAAAAAAACTTATTAACTGTAAAATATTATTTCATAAATTCTGTATTGGTAATTTTTTAAATGCTTGTATTTATCTAGAGCAAAATGATTGATTCCGTACGTATAATAGTCTGTTTATTTACGTAAATTACATTCGTTTTGAAAATCAGATCAAATCAAACAACATTAAAAGCACATTACGTGATTCTGTTTACAATATTCCCATTTCTTTGGAATTCCGAATTCCAGCAGAGTGATTTTGAACGTACATAATATGTTTAAATATACCGATATAGAATCAATAGTCAATTGCTATTATTGTAATTTGATTTCTAACATACGGTAATATAATCACGAAATAGATTTACGCTACAACTACCCAGTAAGAGATATTTGATCATGCTTTCTAAAATTTACTGGGAACATATATCGTATTATTACAAAGATTAGTTAGCTTATCATATAATTATATATACATATGGTATTGAGATTATACGAGATCAATCACACATATTAGAATAGCATTGGAATATACAAGCTGTCATTCATTTGACAAATACATCTTCAAAATGCCCCTTATATAAAAGACAAATGGTATATGTCACAATGATTGATTAAAATTAATAATTAATTCGTGTAAGTCATACTTACTTGTGGTTATTAAAAGATTCAAAGCACATCTATCCAAATAAAAAAATAAATTACCTTCGACAAGTGACTTGTGTATCAAAACTGCACTCTAGTACTTTTTCTAGTATTTTTTTTTGTTTGTGATCGCTACATTCAAGAAACGTTAAAAGATATTTAAAAAACTGTATACTATTTTTGTAAATAAATAAAAACGGTTTAATATTTGGAATCAGCTAAAACCTGCATACCAGGACTTAATGCAGCAGGTTTGCCACCTCAATAAATAAGTTACAGTTTTATTAATATGAGAAATAATGCAATGATAGTTTAGTTAACATTTGCCGAAAACAAAATATTTGCAATTACACATTTATGTCATAAGGATATTTTTTAAATAAGCTACAAAAGTAAAAACATTTCCTTTAAGAAGTAGCTTTGAAGTACATAACTCAAAAGGAAAACGGAGGACTTAATTCAATAAATACAATACCGAGAAATACACAAAAAAACGCGATAAAAACAGACTGAATGATTTAAATACTCTTTTATTGCTTACTTATGTAATGAAACATTTTTTAATTTAAACCAAGAATGAATTCAAATAAAAGTTACCAAATTTTAAATACGATACAAATGAAACGTTTCCATGATTCGGGAAAACAAAGGTGTAATTACGAATCAATTTTTATGCGTAAAATCCGAATAAAGTTAGTTCTACTTTTTGCCAACTGTTTTGCAATCAGTTCAATTACAGTTTAAGTATTCATTGAGAATTAAATAATAGCACAACAATATTATTTAATATGTACATAGATAACTTTAACTTCGAATACGATACTTTTTTTCTGAATAAATTAGATTGTTGTCAAAGAATATAGGGTCAAAAATAGTCATGTGTTTTAGTTCCTTTAGTGCTCTCAACAGAATTCTGTTCAAATTTACATTAGCTTAGCTATATATAAATGCATATACTGACTTGGAAGAAACACACAAGTGTCACATAGAAAATGTATTACATTTCAAACTGTACTTTTCATTATAAGTTAGGATATTAGAACATATGAGAAGATGTTTTGTGTATGTATTTTAAGTCAGTATATAGCCAGTTAGGCTATCTTAAGTTTAATCATAGTTCTGACGAGGGTGTAAGGCCGAAATAGCTATCAATTAAAATATTTATTTTGTTGAATAAAAATACATTGTGAATGCCAATTCAATCAATATCAAAGAATGCACATATAGTTTATTTAAAAACAATTTTCTTGTGAGCATGTTTAATATTATTGATAATTTTTCGTACAACTTTTTCAAAGTCATCTACGAAATTCTACTTATAAGATTTAAAAAAACAACCAACATTTAAAGGTGCACATTTGTAAAATCTTTAATAATATAAAATAAAATTATCATAAATAACAATAAGAATAAATAATGCACCATTTTTAAGCCAAATTTTGCTGGTAAAACGATCAGTCGTAACGGCAATGATCATCGACATTCAGAAAAAAAACTTGAATAAAATCCACTATAAGTAACTTGAAAAATACAATTACAAGTATACATCCAATTTTTTCTGAGCCGACTAGACAGTACATACAGTTTATTTGTGTTTGGAAAAGTTTTCAGATGTATGTTGTGACACTTTAGATTTCCTCCTCTTTTCATACATCTGTATATATTTTTCACCCTCTCTTTTTGATCTGATTTTCGTGGAAAATGAAATAGTCATTAATTTATCGAGTGTATTTTATTATGCCTTGTATTTAAAAAGCTCTCCGCATTCTATGACTTTCAAAGAAAAAGAGAAAAGAATGGTTTTTTACAAATATTTTTCTGTTGGTTGATTCATTACTTAGCGATATTCACAGAATCCATACCTCTTGTTTCATGGCCGTCGGTGACCTCGCAGCCACGGGGTTTCATTCAAACCACCCTCCCCTTCAAAGAGCTTACGAAGTGCCTAGTTTTCTGTCCTTGCTGGCTTCCCGCCGCTAATGGCATAGGGAGATTTTGCAACAATAAACCCTGTTGCTTTGACTTATTGAGATCGAGTTTAAAAATAAAATGTATTGCTTTAAATTCCGCTTTCAGTAAAGCCACATAACTTTTATAAATAAACAATTAAAAGCTTTTTTTCAAATTTTCACAGATACTAGGGAATTGTTTGTCGACGTACAAAATTGATTTTCATCAATGGCCATGATGTTCATCGTACAAAATTTCACATTTTCAAACTTTCCAGACAAATCTTTGACAAGTAGGTTAGCCACCATGTTCAAAAACATATTTTTTCCAACCATATAGTTAGTTGATAGAGATATCATGTCTTTATTTTGCTAAGTTATATCCGTAAAAATGTGTCAGATCTGAATATCGGTATCAAATGATTATCAGTGCCATTACTATTTTCACAGCACCAGTTCCTTGAGATGGCATTACGAACGTAATCCGCTCTAGTTCAAATTCAATGGTGGTAGTCTTGTTTTGCCTCCAGCCTCCTTGAACAACAGCAAGGTGCTTATGTTGTAGAGCCAGATATATATTTATTATAGCAAGAATATTTTAACCAGGACATATCCATAGAATTTATTGTAACGAACTTGTGTAGGGACATCAACCTAGAGTGAAACTTTAATTTTGGATACGAATTACCGTTCATAGGCTCATACTTGTTAAGAGTTAATAAATACCATAATGAATCAAAATGACTCTTTTATCAGCTATAAAGAGAAGTCGGTAACCTAGAGATGCGGTTAATCGTACTGGAATATCCGACGAAGGGGTTGAATTTACGAATAAAATCTTTCATACATTGACTTGCCAGCTGATTTTTTAAATTGAATTTAAATAAATCAATGTTTTTTTCCACCATTTATTCTAACCCATCCTCCATTTAATTCTAAAAACAATGCGTATAGAAAACGATTATCATTCAGCCTACTTATCCCAACCGCATCCTTATATTTACATTCTTTCTGAAGATAATAATCAACTTCTTTTGTGATGTCGTATAATAAATATAAATTTAAAATACTTATTATGAAAATATGAAACTTTTGCAAGGTGAGATTTGTCGATTTGAATTTGATTTTTCAATATCAAAGTAGGACGATATATCATCGATCTTTAGGGCTAACTCTAATAAGTAAAAAGACTGTTAAACATTAGAAAGTTTTATAAAAGCAATTATTGTAGAAGAAGAGCCATTTTAAAACCAATTTATGTACGCTCTTTAAAATGTAACTCCATTTGAAGAATTTAAATGGGTTAAAAAGTGTATTGTTTTTAACAGTAGGCAGACAACACTTCACTTCAAATGTGAGTAAGATCTATCGATAAGCTTATGTGAGTTGGTTTTCTTACAGCTATTTTGTTTGTACTACTCTTACTGAAAATTGATAATAAGACAAACAATTTTTCTAGAAACACCGTTTGATAAAATAAAAATAGTTCCATTATTTTTGATCTTTAAGAATGAAACTTACATAACTTTACATACGTCGGTGCATTGCAACTTACCATGACGCTCTTTATTTGCATATCCTTGTTGTAAAAACCTTAAATTGACATTGTGATGCTAAAAAAGCTCTCAACTTTATTACATGATTCTTTTAACCCTTTGCCCGCGTCATCAAATTTAGCGAACATGCCCTGTACGCGGCTGCTTTTTTGCGGATTTTGTTATCGCGTTTTCGACTATAAATATAGGTTGTAATATTTTTTTAACTAATCAAATATGTTAATTGCCACCCAAAGTAACTTTTCCAATAATAAAATACAATATGTTTTTTGTATTTTTGGTTTAATTCAACAATAATCATTCTTCATACAATTGCGACGTGACGTCGCCATATTGAAAAATACCACCACGCGCGACCGAGAACACGGCGCCACCACCATACCATGCTTATAATATTAAATTCTCGGAAAAATATCAATTTTACCCGCACTTGATCGCTTATTTACACTACCCAAAATCTTGCATTGGTGACGTATGTTCACGGCGTTTTCCAGAAATAAATTATTTTAGCCTATATTGAATATTTTTTGACTAACGCCATCTATTGAATTTGGTAAAATATACATTTAGTAATATTTTTAACCTAGTTATACAATTATACACAATAGATAGCTCTTGTATAGGGTTTGAAATTTCCATGACATCTATACGTGTCACATGCGCTGAGGGCATGTTCGCTAGGACATGCATAGATGTCATACGCGGCGAGAAGGTTAAAACAAAATTCTTATCTTTTTTCTTGTTTTAGCGTAAATAAACCGTTAACCTTGATAGTAAAGCTCCTAACTCTACAATCCAGACATTTACATGAGATCATAAAAACGTAACCGATTGACTGATTTTTCTATAACTTCAAAATTACATATTTATGAATACTAGGTCATCAGTATTCAGTTGGTCAAAGCCCATAGGAAACCTTTTGTCCAACTCGGTCACGAGATCACAGTCTCAAATTTCAAATTTTATTTTTTTCACTCATACCTTTTCTGATGACGATTAGAAATACATTAGTATTTTTGATACGCCATCCTTTGAGAACCAGGATTCGTTGAGAAGTTTTGTTGATGTGTATGGAACCAAAAACGGTAAAAACATATATATGATTTAGTAATGCAAAGCGATGGAAATATTGTTTTACATCATAAAAATCATTTTCATAAAGGTATTTAAATTATTGTTTTGCAAGTTAAACCATGAAAAAGATTTCACTTTGTATTCATGTTTATTAAGAATATGTTTAAAACAACACACTTTTTAAGATTAATTAAAATCTCATTTTCAGTATTTAAGAGCATTGAATCCAAAGTCAAAATATGACTACAACACTGTCGAGATATAAACAAACTGATACCTTAAACATTATTTAATATAAAATTATTCTTCTTTAAGGAAATTAATTATAAATAGCGTTCCAGAAGAAAGTAATTACAGGTTGTAAAAGATAGACAAAAGAAATTCTGCTGCTTCACAATAAATTATTTTCTTATATCATAAGAAAATAGTGCTCAATAAACTGTGATGAGAATATTGTAAATACTTTGTATTGTCTCTATACACAGAAGAAAGTTTTTTTTTGTACTGTGGAAATAATAGAAATTAAGAAATAACTGTGAAATTTTCGCAGAAGAAACTGCATAAATCAGTTGAGATATCTTGGAAAAAACGTGGTGGTGACACAATTAGTACCAACATTAATATGATATAAGAACAGTTGGTCAAATTTATAAACGCTGCAACCGTCTTGAGTAATTAAGGTTTATTATCACATTATGACTCAAAGGCATCTTATTTTAATAGAGATATTCTTTCATGTGTTTGTATACAATGATTCAACTGGATTATAAAGAAACATTTGTGAAATATTTTATAAAAACACTTACATTAAATTGGTATTGTTTGCAGTTTCTAAAGCGTGTACAATTATTTACTAGAACGATGCACTTTTTCTCAGTGGAAGCTCAGTCTAATGGTTCATACTATTTGATTGCGTTTATGTGAAATACATTTTTTCGATTATTTGAGATACACCTTTTTTAGATTTCTTGTGGATTGATTCGTTTTTGTGATTTAAACTTGAAAACAAATAGCTATAAATACTGGCAATGATCGAAAACGGTTTTTAGAAATTGGAAAAATTATGGAATTGATACAAAAAAATATGAAAAATAATTCTGTTAGAAAGAAATAAAAAATGATTTTTTACTAGGTTTTAGAAAAAAATATATTTTTAGTAATTTTATTGACAAGCAAGGTAGTTTTGTCTGTATGTTATTTTAATATATGTAATACATGAAAATAAATAACAAAAATAAGTTTCCCAAATTTGAAAATCCTTTTTGATAAATCGTGTAGTCTTTAAACCAGACGGGATCTGTATCATAATAAAGGATGAAAAAAATCCAAGAACGTACAGTAGAAAAATCTTTAGTTTCTAAATAATTACAAAATAATTGGAAAAGTTTTTTTCTCACCTCAAAAAGAAGCAGTAATTTTTCCGCATTGCAAAGTTAAACTCAAAAGTTTTTTTATAATCGACTTGTACAAAGTAGATTTTTATATTTTTTGGCATCAAAATTTTATTTGTGGTTTATTTTACTCATAATTAACATTTTTCACAGTGAAAAATTTCACAAATTTCAGTTTTATTATAACACCGATGGATAATACTCTTGATAATATGAACTCTTTGTTTTTGATATCGGATATCTTTTGGTAGTTCCTAATATCTCAAGAAAACCACTTAATTAATTTTAGCTTACTTAAAGAGGAAAGGTCATTTAAAATACCATAAATTGGGCAACATTTTTAGTAAAATTATTTACAGTTTCTATCAACTTCTACACGCATGATAAAGTTAACGTACTTCTAATGCATCATTACTCATAACCAGTTGTCATTAAGTATCTAAGCCTCTTTTATGAAATGGTTAATATAATTTAAAATGGGGCTTATCGAGAGCGATTAACTAACCACTGGTCCTGTCTTAGCTTTGTACTTTTATTCCTGCTCTTAGAGAAAGGTTGAGTTAACGAGTTACAGGCATACAAATATTTACCACCGAATCCATCGAAAAGAGTAACAGGCAGTTCACGCAAAAACTCTTCTTTAAAAAAAAACAGAGCTGGAGCTATGAATAGACTGTTTTTTAAATATCCGTTAAGTGAGAGAATATAACCATCACAGGATTATTCATAGTTGTGAACAGAAATTGATTAATAGTTTGTCAAATTATGTATACGGGAATTCGTACTCGTGTATACTTAAAACCGAATAAAACTAAATCACCTAAAAGCAGTGGCGTCCGGTCAATGTGGCACTGGATCAATGCACCCCTTGTATATTCAGGGACGGCTATATCTCATGTAATAATATTCAAACATAACAATTATACCATTCACTCATTTTCAATTTTTCACGTATGTATTTATTGTCTATAAGTAAGTATTATATATGGAAACGGTTTTAAAAAGTATTATATTAAAATATGTAAATTTAAAAAAGTCCTGATTATGTAATAAAAGGGTAGTGGTATTTTCTTAAAAAAATAACGAATTTGTTTATATTGGTGTGAAACTTTTATTTTTCTATTCATAAACTTAATATTATTTCAATTTTAAATTTAAACTTAGTAGTTTATCAATCAATGGTATCATATAATAGAACAGGTGAATTTTATTCGAATGTGGCTTAGTACACCAAGATGAAATTTTACTTAAAGCAATTAATAGAAAACAATTTTAAAAACTATAGCTAGTATACCCTAATCTATTAAAAATGGAGACAGCGTATTCGAATAGCGTTTCGGTGTGCTTTTAATTATACCGACAACAAAGTAATGTTTCTAGAACGAAACTGTAATTAAAATTCTAACCTTAGTGTTTATTGGAAGCATATTCTTTTTATACTTATTTTCTTTCTTGTTTTCTAATAGTAATTACGTACAAAAAAAAATGTTAATATATTAAAGATATACGACAGTTTTTCACGATTGAAAACTAAATGTTTTTTTTCCATGTCCGCCCCCAATGTGGAGCATATGTCCTCCTAATGAAGGTATCTCAGCAGAAGTTTTTCTACGAGAACTGATTGTTACTCAGTCGCTCAACCTCACTTTTTTCAGTGAGTAGTAGGGACAGAAGGATAAGGCTAGAACAGGACTAGTGGTTGGCTAATCGCTATTGCTACACCCAGTTATTAAAGGATCAGAAGGATCGGAAGAGAGCAAATGATGTGAATTGACATTACAAACACCCAGTCTTCGATCACAACTTTGAATTGAATAATTTTCAAAGTCACTGTGATCTGACCGTGAATCGAACCCAGGCCTGCGTGATCGGTAGAGCAAGCTCTGACCACCTGGGCCACAGCAGGCGAAATTAATAATTTGTGGTTACTTGTGAAATACACGTAATAAGTTATGAAATCTCACTTTTCATTTCAGCTAATGGTCAAAATCATAATTGAATCAATAAGATGTTGAATTAACACCATACCGGGGTGAGATGAAAAAATACTTTAAAAAATAATAAACCATTTTACATTTTTAGCTTTACGATACACTTGAGGTTGCTTTTTACGCGAAATTAAGGTTTGCGCGACACTTGCGCCCCACAGACGTCATTAATCTTATTCCAAATTGACCGTCACTTATGCGACGCTGTTTATATCCAGTGTGTCTTAAGAATGAAATGTCTCTTTATACTAGCTTAGTGCAAACCTAAAAGACATCTATACATATATTCACTTTGTATTATTCACTTATTTTATTAAAATTTATTGCTTAACTAATATTGTAATTTCAGTTCAGTTTGTATATATTTTTTTTGTGATGCGACTTGAAATGAAGATATTTTAAAATTACTCTTTTTAAACATGCTCACAGTCAACAAGCAATACTTGGTAGAAAAGCATTAAATTTTAAAAATAAAGCACTCTTTTATACTTCTTATATTTCATATGACTAGGACCGATATTGCTCAAAACAAGCATTTTCAACTTGCAGTTGGTCAGTTTTAAAATGCAAACAAAAACTGGTCTGATAATTTTAAATAAAATTGAAATTAATACCCAAGAGTGTTTTATTTTTTAAACTCTTTTTATTTATTAGGATCAAGACCAGTTTGGTTCATAAAGATCAACTGATATCATAAATAAATATGGAATTCGTTCAAAAGAATGTTTAATTTTTATAACGCATAAAATTCATTAATATTTCTTTTTGTAAAAAAAAACTGGAAAGATTTAAATTTTGGCTTATGGTGCTACAATTTAAAAAATATCTCCTCCACAGAAAATTGTTTCGTTTTATTTTTTTAAAGTAAAAACGACTCATTTAATTTTGACATTATGTATATGTATTCTGAAAATCGACACTGTTAAATTTATGGGACAATTGGTCATCAGCTAATATAATGTGCACATATCTAAATGCGGACGGTTATTTTTGAGAAAATTGCCTAAAATATAGTATGCTGAAATGACAGTTGACTTGTTATTTTGTTCATGTTTCACGAATAGGTTATGTTACATTGTATGCTGTAGCATAACCTTGTGGTATTTGCATGCAGAATCACGTAATACCTACCGACATACGTTCAACACAAACGTGCCTTCACTCAAAACTTCGTATCTTTATATTTTTGAGGTTCAGTGGATAAACTTTATTCCACAAATATTCTCATTTCATGTTTAATATCATTATCAACAGAGCTACATACGAATTTCAGGCGTTACATGTTTACTAATTGCAGGACACGGGACAAAGACTGTTGTTCTTTTCTTTCTTTTTGATGCATATTTCTAAATTTTATATTTATATAAAGCAGGGCTGTGGAGTCAGATTCGCAGAAACTGGAAAAAAATAATTTAAAGATATTAAAAAAATATTAGTATATTCATCATATTGATAGGTGAAATCTACTTGAATTATTTTAGTTGCATGAATGATTTGATGGTAAACAGATATTTCCGTTAAAATGACATTTGAAAAAAACGATTCTGAGTCGGAGTCGTCATTTTTTTACAGCTCTGATATATAGGACAACATGTACACAGAAAAAGAAGAAAAACTTTTTCCACTCTAAACTTATTGTGCAATTATTGCATGTTATTTTTCTACCGCCGGGCTTTTAGTCGAAGGGTTAACTTCGTCGGCTTTCGTAACAGTGCTCACGGGCTCGAATCCTAAGACGGGCAGTTTCATAAATTGATTTTTAAATCTATTTTTGTTTAAAGACATAAATGTCTGTGACGCCTTATTTTTCGCATGTATGCACATGCAATATTAAAAACGGAATGGATCGGGAGCCAGTAACGAAACACTAATTTTGCCTCATATTCTTACTCTCTTCGAAAAAAATGGATATTAACAGACAGAGTAGTAAACAGTTAACGTCCTACGACTTCTTTTGAAATAAACTACTTTATGAGTCAATATGCTCCACATTGGGAGCAGACATAGAAACAATTACGATATAATTTAATAAACGAAAATTCCACGTTACCATTAGTCTCTTAAAGGTTATGTCTTTTTATGGGGAGGAGGTGGTAACTAATCTTGTCTATCTAAGCTTGGAAGTAAATAACATATTATCTAGAAATATTTTTTTAGTCGTCACATTAAGCACACATCGTTTTACAAAATGTATAATTTATATTTATGGCTTTTATAGGCCATAAAGTGTTACTAAATATTTTTTGTTACAGAAGATACTTAAAAATAGATGATAGACAGTATAATCAATTAATTATTTATAAGATTTTAATCCAATTATCTCGAACTACAATGTCATAGAATTGGTATATTATTCTGAAACGTAAAAATACACCAAAATATAAATAGTATGCACATCGTTAACAGCCGATATTTATAATTATTTAAGAAAACGAACATTTATATATATATTGAATTGACAATTTCTGAGAGTGCTTAGAATTAAGCACCAAAATTTTGACACTCCGCGTACATAAATAACACTTAACTCTGTATGAATTCTGTAAAAAGTCATCACTCCGACCAGAATGTCTATTTAAAAATGTCACAAGTATAACATGACATTGCGACATTAAGTGATACAAACCCTTGTTAAATAATATTACCACCTTTTTCCACCCTCATAAAACGCGGAAATTATAACGCCACGAAGAATATTTTTGTTATTATTTCATAGCGACCCTGCCATATTTCAAAATGAGAGAAACAAGTGCGTAATATTCTCTATGAAATTTTCTGTGATACTTTGTCTCTTACGTAGAGAGGATTATTTTTATATATTAAATGTATTAGCAAAATAAATATGGAGAGTGACTTCGTAGTAATAAAACATAAGTAGTACTCGATTTATATTTCGTACAAAGTTTCTTATTAAATTAATATATATTTATAGTATTTTTTAAGGTTTTCACTGTCATAATGAAAAAATATTGTTTTAAAAAAATTAAACACTCTTTTGTACTAATATTACGTTTATCACAGTTTAAGAACGGTTTTTCTCATCGCGAGCTTTTTCAGCTGTACAGAAGAATATAGATTGATACGGTTCTATTTATATTAAGCCAAGTAAAATTAATATCGGTGAACCAAATAGTTAGTGAAAAAAATATGAACAAAATGTATAGCTATAATAAAAATATGGATAAGTGATAACAAAACAAATTTTAATTAAAACATTAAAATCTTTTCACAAATAAATGATAAACTCATTTGCAATTGTAGTAAGATTGGTCACTAACAAAAAATTGAAAAGTTTATCTAAAACCGGAAATTTTTACAATATAGTTTATAATACCACAAACAATTTATGTAATACAATAGCGATAACGCTAATAAAAAACCCAACAGCATTAAAGTTTTTTTATATTATTTTATAATGATTGTTTTCTATAATTATAATCATATTTATTTTAAGTGATAATAACACAAATTCTTCTAGATTTTTTTAGTAAAGTAAATTGAGAATCAAAATGTTTGATTTATTGCTGAATTTTTCTCATTTTTTTCTACCAGTAAGCAACAAAAAAGTTTTGTAATAATTATTCTGAAACGACATTTTTATTGTTCGATATTTTGCGAGTTTTAGAGGGTGAGGTAAAATAGGAGAAGTTTGTATTCTAAAGCTCTTTTTATTCAGAGAATTTAAAAGTTCTATTATAAAACATAAATTTTAGATTATAACTGTAAAGGGGTAGATACTGAATCAATTTAAATGACTAATAATGTGAAAAAATGTTCTTGGCTCGAAAACTTTAGGCCACCATAAATAAGAAACTGCTTACAAAACTTAAACTATAACAAACTACTCTATCGCGCTGTAATAATTTTATCTAAAAGTTTGTTAAGCTTCCGAAATTTCCGCAAACAACAAAGTGTACAATTTCTTATAAAAGAAAACATCTTCGGTAATTTCTTTTATTTTTCTTTGCCCCTGAGGGCTTACAACGCAATGTCAAGGGTTCAACTCCTGATTTTGACCTGACATCTTTCCTTCCTACCGTAACACAATGGCTCTTAACCTGTTTGCTATCGAACAAGAAATAACCCGTCAGAAGTTTTTTTTTTCATTTAAAGAATGTTATTTATTCTTTAAAATTACATTTAAAAATTTATAACGTTACCTTCTATACCTATTAGCTCACATAGAATCTTTTTCCAGAAAAAGCTTTAATATTAATAAATCGACTTATTCTCCATAGCGGTTACGCTTTAGACCCGAGAGCTTTTTGTCTACTATTTTTTACGCTAAGCCACGGATTTTCTGGGGGGTCGCCAACTTGTTTCGATTTTGAAATCGAGGAATTCAAATTCCCCGGTGAGCTAAAAAAAAGGAGTTTCGGGGACAATCCGGGGAAAAAGTATAGCAAATCGAAGATTTTAAATTCCTCGGGGGTCGCCTAGTCACATGGCTTTTATAAAAAGGGGTCGCCACCATAAAAAGGTTGGGAACCTATTCGCTAAACGAATCCACCAATATAAAATTTATTTAATAAATTTTACTTATCTGTATCCATAATCCATGGTTTATAATAAAGCGCAGTTGCCTAATATGTAAAATGAAATAAAAATATTCTAATTTCATTATAAATTCGTTGCGTATTTTTTGAAAGCAGTAATCTTTCTTCCGAAAAGATTTTTAAATAATGCTAATTGTAAAATGGTATAGAGTTGAGAATGACCACGACACAGCTGTGTTTCGAGTATTGCCTCAACAATGAATCGGAGTGTTTTACTTTGATGGAAAATCCAACAAACTGAAACAAAACGCTGCGCCACTATGATGGTGTTTACTTGTTGGTTGCTGTGACGTCGTTTAATTTGAATCGACAATTCATATGATAGTCTTTTTATGAAAATAAATACAAATTTCGACATGGATGCTTATTTTGTAATAAAATTTCGGTAATCAATTGGCAAACCAAGTGAATAAATAACCACCTCTACGAAGTGAATTCAAACATTCAACAATATCTACCAACTTCTTGAATTTAAATTATTACGAACACGGCAAAAGTCAAAATCCCAAAGGTGTCATATTTTTCATGAGCATGCCTTGAGAGCCACTTTTCTAAGGTCGCCCATCAGTGGGAATTCTATTGTTGTCATGTAGTTGATGCAATCAAATAAGGCCTTTCTTGAAAAGTTCCCAATGCGTATAGTTGAAGGTTAAGGTAGAGGTACGTCTCTTATTTTCTTTTTTTTACTATTAAATCTCTGCGGACCTCGATGTTTATAATACATGTGTATCCCTTGACGAAAACCATACGACATTTTTTTATAGCGGTAACATATAGTAACTTTTTAGAAAAAAAACACAATATTGTCTACAATTATTATAGATTCCATTTTTTTTAAAAATCCGCGAATCACGCTCTCTCATGTCAAATATACATATCAATATCTAGAGACTTTTTAATGGTATCGTTTTTTTTTCACTGTGAGTAAACAATATTTGATTTATTATCAAAGAAAGGACAACAAAACTTATAAAATGGTATATTTATCAGTTTAAAACGCTTAATAGATAAGCGAAACTAGTTCTGTGCTTTAAATACAATTATCAAATATGTATCGAAAGTATTTCATCGTATTACATCTTGTAGACAAAACAGTTATAAATAAACCGTATCAACAACTTAACAAATTCATTTTGTCAAATTTAATATGGATTAATGTAAAAAAACAATATTATTAATTTTTATATGAAATTATTCCGACAAATATCTTCTTATTAAGCTGTGTACAATCTGCCATTGAAATGAATCAAATAATTGAATTATAATCGGGTTATTATTATATCGCTTTCTCTTGGCTAGCGTAATAAATAAAATGTTAATTCCGTTGAAAATTTTAATTTCTTTGTATAACCGATGATATAAAATTTACTGAAAATAGAAATCTATTATATTTCAACCGCAAAAATTAAATTAATCTGCGTACTCAAAATTAATATTCATCCACTTGAATTAATATTTCAAATATTTTCATTGTGCAATGAGCGTTAGCAAATTTTATATATTTTCTAGTAAGATATCTTACTATAAGTAAAGACACAAAGCTCAAAAAATTAGGAGCGTCAAGTTTATGAACCCTCAAAAATTTCTCAAACGCCATATATAAAATCCTTTAATCATGAAAAATATTTTATGGTGTTTTTTGTTACATTTATTAAGACAGTTCTTGGCACGTCTGATATAACACAACTTTCACATTTTAAGGTTTAATATAATTTCTACTTTTATAAGTTAATTTATTATATGTGACGAAATTTTCTTGTAGTATACGCAATTAAGATAATTTTCTAAAATTCGGTTAACATACACACGCACGTGCTTGCAGTTAGTTTAATGAAGATTTTTATATGTCCGATTCTTGTAACAATACTGTTAACAATTTTGAAGTAAAAGAAAAAAAATACACATCTTTTTAGTATCTACAGTCGCATATTAACTTCTTTATCGTGGTATATTTAAAGTTCTGTGGTCCATTGGAGATCAAAACTATTCTGAATGAATGTAAGCTTGCAATATTTTAGACCAAATATTTAAAACGTTTAACACTCATAAACCGGCACGCATAATACTTAGTAAATGTTATGAATCAACCAATTTGGGAAGACCCTTGTTTTCGAAATCATAAAGTTATTTCTGCGCGCTAAGCCCCTTTTGTGAGAATTGTTATGTGCGTGGAAAATAAATACACCAGAGAGCATAGGGAATTGGATATTAAGAGTGACCAAAAACAAAACAAAAAAAACGAACGGAACTGTAACAAATTGCTTTTGCTTTGTTTCTTCTTTAAAACGAAAATTTATCAAAGCTAGTGAACGAATTTCCGTTATATCGCGTGGTTGCAATTTAGTTCATTTTATTGGTTCCCGATTAGGTACTTTATAGAAAAAATAATAATATAAAGAAAAAAATATTCTTCAATATTTCTAGCGATGAAGAATGTATTGCGCGATACCAAAACATTATCACTGTTGAAACTATATTTGTCTTCATATTGTGATTGAACCTAAATTTGGCAGTTGCAAAATGACCGATGAAATCACATAATCTTATATTCAATCCCTATGTTCAGACATTGGATTCTATTCCTGGGTTAGGTTAGGCTATGTACAATGTACACGTCACTGTCAAATATAGTTCCACTAATACTGCACAGTGAATATGCATATCCATTGTACGATGCATTTTCACTGCTTGATTTTATTAAAAAGTAATTACCTTCAAGAGCTTGAATCCTTGAACCGATCTTTTTAAATATTGATTTAACGACCGCTCTATAGAGTTGTCACTACAACCATGAGTGTCTGTTTTTTTTAATTCCCACTAATCTTCCAACACAATCTTAATGTTAGGAAGAAGAAACATCGATCATCTCACTGAAATCATTACCCTCATCAAAAGTTTATTTTTATTTTAATTCTTTGTCTTTGTGGTCTAGTAGTAAATGCTGAATCCATGAGAACATATAGACTTAGACTCAAGTCCAGGCCAAGTCAGTATCAAATTTATAAAATATTATGTTCAATATTTAAGATCTTGGTTATTTTCTTCATGTTGAATTTTAATATTTTGTATATGTATTGGTTTCTATTGGCTGTTATCCTAAATAAACATTTATTAACGTCATTCACGTTATTATAAATTACCAAGAGTATTGGGAAAAAAACATGAGATAATGTGAAACACTTTTGGTTGAGATGCTTTATTAGGATGTTTTTAATAAAAATATGCTACTTTTTTAATGCTCATTTTATATTTTTTTTCCGGTATTTCCGAAAATTACTGCAACGTCCTATTTATATGCATTTAAAATAGGACACAAGCTGCAAGAAATCAAATGACAACTTTTTTGGCATCGCATCAAACGCTTTTACAACTCTTTCTTGGTAGAAAATTCTTTCAAAAAATATTATTGTTTCAAAATTCATAAAATTTCGTCACATAAACACGAACTTGTGATGTAAAAACGCATCGTGAATCAAAGCAGACATTAAAAAAGACATAAATCTTGCAAAGTTTCCACATGTGATAAGAAAATTTATTAGACAATCATTAAGCTGAAGTAAGTGTTCATAATAAATTTAATATTGTTTACCGAAAACCCATACTTTAAACGCACTAAAAAACTTTTGTTTGTTACAATATAGTTGAAATAGGGTTTAAAAACAAAATTTACCTAGATTGAGAGGTTTTTACCATTTTTTATCATATCGACTGTGGAAAGGAAAAAGGACGTAACCCTCAATTTTTCAAAACAGCTTTTTTTCGATAATCACAATGTATACAACTTGACACACATTCTATCAAAATGATGGAAGCTGAAAATGCCGAATAAGTATCTATATTTAGCTTTTAAGTTTGAAAAAGATGACCTTGTAAAGAATTAAAACCAAGAAAAAACACTGAAATAAAGGTTTTTCTGAGACAATTTCTATAACTAATATTAGGTAACGTCAATTCAACATCAGTTTAGAAGTATCCGTGCACTTCAACGTTGTGTATAATTCATAATTTGCATATGTCACAAAATCATCAAAACACGTTTTTAGCGCCTCCTGTAAAATTTTATATGTGTGGGTTACGTCCTTTTTCCTTTCCACAGTCGATTTTAACAAACGCTTAAATCAAAATCACTCACATTACAAAATCAACTCTTTTTTGTTCTGTTGATTCGTTTTTCTCCTGATTTTTTTCCAATGTCTTTAACTTTTTTCAGTTTTTCAGCTAGAGTTCTAGTTTTCTTCATTAAGGTATTTTAATTTTGACTTTTGAGTAAGAAAAATTCGCGCAACCGCGATGTAAGACTATTTATGAGTGAACAAAATATTCTACAAAAACGGTCAATCGAGATAATATTTGGGACGTGACGATAATATTTAGATGATAGATCAAGGAAATCGGTAAATCGGGGAATGATTAACGTGAAATTATTAAACATTTTTACGAGGGGGTATTGGTCGAGTAAAAAAAAACGATCCATGCAAAAAAACGAAGATAGCGAGAATGGTAGATCGGGTTCCGCTGAAAAAAAAAACGTGAAACGAAATGTGAGGTAAGACTATTTACGATAAATATTCAACGAAAACGGTCAAAAACAAATAATATTTGTGACGGGACCAAAATGTGAACGATTAATACAGGATTATTTTACATTATTCTTATGGGTGTTTGGCCGGAACTATGAAAAATAAACGATCCATGCGGGAAAACGAACAATGCGAGAACGGTAGATCAGGGTTTCACTGTATTTCAAATTCGAAATATATATTTGTATAAAGAAAAAAGTATTCCACCCAAAACTAAAATTTATAAAAGTACGAAATTGGTCGCTGAGATTTACGAGTATATGCAAAACGATAATCAATAGCTCAGCAGACTGAAAAAATGAATGATATTGAATAATGGTTTTGCACTTATGTTAAAATACAATTTCGTACTCTCAATATGAGCAATCCATTCATGCTGGAAAATAAAAGTCACCCATCCGCCAGAGTCGGACTCTTCAGCTCTTTCATGTTGTATCTTTAAGCAGCGATGGAATCATGGGAAAACTTCTGTTTTTCGACCACGCCAACTGCGAAAAAATAATCAGCATTATCTAAACTTTACGAGTGCATTCAAAACTAATTTCAATCGAAGAAAAATTGTGGTGAGAGCTGCGCAAAAAGATCGCGTAATTCAACAAATAAAGTTATTCTAAATCTTCAAAGTGTGAGATGAAAAATAAAGATTTTTCTTTATATATAAAACTAAAAGGAAATCTTAAGCTATGAGATTACAATTCGTAAGACATTATGAGAGTAGTCCCTCGGAACACTTTCATCCACGCATACCCTTATTGTTTACCCAATTCTATTCCTGTTGATTGAGTTAAACAAAAGTTTAACACGATTTCAAAAAGAAAGACTTAGCATTAATACCAGCACTTCCGGTTTTGTCAGCACTTTATCCCGCGAAAGTTTTTTTTTCCGCATAATGGTCGACCACTCTGTTAAATCATTGCGGAAATAGTTTTAACAGAGAGTGCGTCGAACACTATTTCAACGATGTATAATTAAACAAAAGATAAAAGCATTTAAAATCATTATATTGATAACACAAGACGAATTTATTATTGGCCAATTAAATATTTGGTATTATGTGTAAAAACTTGTTCCTTGTATATGTTAGCGTTTTCTTATATCGTTTCTTCTGAAAGTATTTGCGATTAATTACTCAAAATGTGTCTTTATTACGTATCGTTAAATATATTATGCAATCAATACATATTTTCTACTTTTATGAAACAGAAAACACGCAACCTTAAAATAATTATAAATGTTTCATATCATTAGGAAATAATAAAAAAAACATTTTTTATCATGTAATCAGCCTTTTTGTAATAAAAATTACCACTCTGAAAATACTATGTAATTTTAAACAAATATACATATCTGATTCGGATAATTTATTCCCTAGGGTTTGTATTGACTGAACTAATTTTTTTAATACTCATTTGTACCTTTAGAAAACCAGCATTTGTAGTATATCAAGTGAAACGCTTAAAACTTTTTCAATGTTTATACAAATGGTTTTAGCGTATATGTTTTATTTATATCTAAACACGACCGGTTTTGTTGCCGAGTGTTCATTGTCCTCGGGCGTTTGTCTTATTCGATTTCAGTGTTTGTAGGATCGTATATAAAGTTTTTAAAAATATTTTTGAAGTGTGAATAGCAGTGATATTTAGTTAACATTCGTTACCCACACGCTGATTGTGTTACTACACGAGAGCTTAATAACTTAACTTTCAGTCACTTCTAAGCCCAATTCTTCAAGAATAATTTCTCAACCTCTCGAAAAAAGTTATTAAATAACAACCAGTTCTCGTAAAACGATTTTTATTGACATTTTTTATGACCGTATGCTTCACATTAAATTTTTAATAGACACTACTGATAAACAATTGAAATAAAATATTTATATCAACGAGTTAGAAAAATTGCTTGATTTGATGTTTTGTACATTTAAGTATTGAACATGTTCGCCTGCCACGGAAAAGATAAAATCTTTAAAAGTAAGTTTGTTTTCTTTCCAATAAAATCAACGAGTAGATTTCTCATTCTTTGCACTTGCCGCAATATACCATACAAAATCAAATAGAGCTTTCGCAGCTTTTTTCAATACGCGATAAGGTGTAAATGATTTAGTAGTTTATTCGCTCTTTTTGGTTCTTGTTAACGACAAAATTCTTTTTTGGGCTGTTTTTATTTATTTTTAATGTTTAAAATTGAATAAAAACAGTAGTATATATAAAATAAGAAAAGTATTTTATTACTATATCAGCTCATATATTTTTTTATATAAGATAGTTATATATTTAATCCTTGGTAAGTTGGAAGTCTTAGATCACAACCTTTTTTGACTAACGTTCAACGTGATAGTACATAACGCTAAATTAAACTATCATATAAAGATAATTGTATTTCATGAATTGTTATGAGTAATTATATATAGTATTTGCGTGGTAAAAAATGGGAAGACATGGTAGACGCAATGTATCTGTTTTGTTAAGAAATTTTGTAGATAAAAGTTATTCGCGGAGTCACATTTATAATATGATCAATGTTTATAAGGTTTATCTTCTATTTTGTTTTAATTATATTACTGATAAACGGTTTTAATAAAAATACAAAATTACAATGATTACCGAATTTTCAATTATCGGATGTAAATACTGACGTACATATCGAGGCACAATTTGTAAGATCGGATAGGTAGAAAGAGGATAACACCTATTTCCGTTCCACGATCAACAAACAGTCAACACTCAACTGTGCTTATAAGTGAAAAAAAAGCTGACAATAATTATCTTTGTAAGTAAATAATCAACCTGCTGTTTAAAATATCTTAATGTGTAACAAATGAAATCAAATGTATTTATAAATTGAAAGTTACGCTGAAAATAAAATGGTGAAATGTATAAATTGTCTTCGTTTGGGGCTTAAAAGCTCTGTAATATATTATTGTGATGTTGCAGAGGCGGATAATGGCTCTACAGCCCACCTTCACTTTAGGAGTACGGTACGAATAAGGGGTGCGATACGAAAAGCACTACTATCTATCGACCGAGAAAAACAAAAACTCCCGACCTTTCCCTTTTACATTCTTCTTAATCTCTCTAAGTGGATAAAATTTGCGGCGGGCGTAAATTGCGTACCATTGACATTCGATAAGACCCGCAGACAGTGCCGTATTTACGTGTTTTAATTAACTTCTATGCCCGGGATTTAACTGTTGTTTTGACTAAGACATTTATTTTCAATATAACATACGCAGTATTGTTATAGAAAAACTAAAAGTGTATTATATACCACATAAAGCTGGTGTTATTTTGAGTAGAGAATAAGTTGTTTTTTTTTCTTTTACATAAAAATATAGTATTGTCAGTATAAGTATAATTTATTTTCAAAAACTAGACGAATTAGTATAAATATTTAAATGGATATTTAATATCTCATAATATTTTTCGTAATATCAATATGCTATATTTAAAAAAAGCAATAATTATAAGTGACAAGATTTCAATAATTCCATACACAAATAATGACCAAAATTGTTTATGATAAACTATTATATGTACTTCAAATTAAGATTTAATCTTTACGGCTCTCCATTTTTATTATGGCTTTGATTTTTATATGAAGTAGATTATTTGCGTATGGAATTTATATTTCAGCCAAGTTATTCCAATACAACAAGCAACAGGTAATAAATGATAATTTTCCTTATTTTTATATAATTACCGGTCATAGCTTTTCAGCTTTGTAAACCTATGAGACAATATTTAAAGCACTAGACAATTTGGAGACACATAACATGTAAGTAGGGCTTTTAATTAACCGGACTTTACAATTAACCGGTTTTCGGTTTTTTTTCTGGCAATAAAACCGATTAACCGGTTTAAACCCAAATATAATGTATTTTGATTAGGTAGGTATGCAAAAAAAATTTTTTTGGGGAAAATTTAAAATATTTGTCCTAAATGCTCAAATTGTAATGAAAAATCTATATTTATCTTATAGATGGAACACAGAAGGTATATACATACATATATATCAAATGTGGACAAATATTTTCTGATAAAATATGTCAAATAAAAAAAAAACTTGATAATAAAACTCATCAAGTGAAAGATCTTAAAATAAATGCATTTATTTTTTAAGCATATCGACTAGACGGGACATCCAATGCTTAGAGAAAAATATAGTAGAATACAATAATATTAGCTTATGTTATGTCTCCACTCCCACTTTGAAGCATATAGACTCAAACAATTATTTGTTAACGAGAACTGCTTGTTACTTAGTTGTTGTTGTTGTTGCAAATTGTTTCCGCTTCTACGCAGTAAATTCATTGTAAAAGATTTTTCTTTTTGAAAAGAAAATGAAAAATAAGAAAACGAGTGTTTTTGATAAAACGCGGTTAACCGAGTGAAATAAACCGGTTTTCGGTTTTTTTCAAAACATGCGATAAACCGGTTAACCGGTTTGGAAGCCCTACATGTAAGCCTCTTTTTTTAATAAAACATTAAATTTGATAGCTTTGTTGTTCCATTGATTATGTAACAAATTGTAAGAAATGGTTTACCTCTTAATGAAGTATCCTCAGACTTACCATGATAAGTTTGTTTATTCATAAAGTAAACATTGACTCTAATTATTAACGTAGAAATTACAAAATTAAGGTTCGGGCTTTTTATACCACTGAACGCAGGGAAGGGACTAGATTTAACATAAACAAGAATAGTGCTAATTCAAATAACACAAAATAAAAACTGATAAGTTTTTAAAATCTTTTTATCACATAGAAACATAAACTTTAATCGTTTGGCACTTTCACTGTCACTATGGGTTCTTAATAATCACGACACTTGGAAAAGTTCTTCATACAGCTCTGGTAAAACATTATTTGGAATAAACTTTTCCTATTTTTTTGCAATTTAACCAACCGCTAAGACACAGATCAGCTAAAGTACCATTTATGTCACAAAGCGATTCAGTTGTTTATTGCGTACTTGTCGTTTTATCTCAAATAATTTCAAGCGAACAATTCCGAATATACGCATGTCCAAATACTTTTTCATTTAGTTAATTATCTCATATGGAATGACAACTTCAAACGATATATTTCTTAATTCAGTGTTTAGATCACGATGTTTGAAGCGATTTTATTTTTTTTGTATCAGCATTTCTTTTCATTTTAAAGTTTAAAAATTATCAGTTATTTATTTTAAATTGATTCAAGTTATTAACACGTATTTCGTTATCAGGAAAACATCCAAATGTAATAAAACTTTTTCGTAAATCCCTCTTATTTTTTTGAATTCTTCTTCAACTTAAGGTTAAGAATAATGAAACAGAAATGAATGTAAAACTCTCATTGATATTCTTCTTGACTACTCTAAAGAAATTTGTTTCAATATAAAGTATTAAGAGGAAGGGTTATGACCTCTCTCAAGAAAATGTCACACAAAATTCTTATAATTAATCTAATAAATCAAGTGACTTGACAACGGGTCTTATTAGAATAACAATACCTTTTATTCAATCTCATAAAGTGACATCTTGCGGAAATATAAATGACGAAAACAAAAAAGCAATGAATGCCATCTAACGATTTGTCAGAGAGCTTTTCCAACGTGACAAATGGCGGACAATTGAGTGTGATTTTCATGCGCGACCGAGTGGAAATGGTTTTTTCTACTCGCTGTACGATTTTTTTAGGCGCTTGATGGATCTTCTAATGTAGTGTCTTGTGCCTAATTTAGAAGCATCGCCATTGCAGACGGGACCTATACATATTTTTTTCTAAAATAGTGATCGAAAACCGTTTATATTATTACTCAGTAAATCTATGGTATTTCGATTTTATTGAGACGGCTTTCTTTTTATTTATTATTTAACATGAATATGACATTTGTTTTATATGGTGGTTTTAATTAATGTATGATAACATATAAAATATTTAGACATTTAGAACAGTGAATGAATAAAATCTCTCACGGAAGAAATATTTTCAACAAAAAATGCTGTTACAAAAAATTAAAATATCAAAAGTTTTTACACCGTGGGGACAAATTTAAAAAAATTAAATAGTTTTTAGGTTTTAATATATGGATTTACATTTCGTTTAAATCTTCGGTCCGACATAATATTCTTATCAAAAAATTGTGACTGAAACATTATGTAATCCATTTTGTGTTGAACTTTGTGTGACACGTGTTTCTGTTTTTTGTGAATCATGTATGTCGTCATAATTACTGTTTGAATTGAGCTGGTTTATTATTTTTTATGAGTCCGTAAGCGTGAATAAAATTTGCCGGAATTGTGTTGGTGGACACATTCTCAACGAAACAATACCAGCCTAGTAATAAATTATCATATGTCTGTGATATGTGTGCTTTTTCGTTTATTTCTCGAGTCTTGAAAAGGTGTGGGTGATACTATTTTTGTAATAAAATGTATTTTCAATTTCTACAATTTCAAGAAATTGCAGTAACAAAATGTTTAACACTTAAAAAATTCATTACATATGACCTTGAGTGATTCCTTTGAATGTGAGAAAATGAGTTACTTTATATAACATTTTAGAAGACTCAATGGTTTGCAGTTGCTTCCGTAGCTTCTGAGTGACCTTGAAGTGAGTTATTTAACTGTTTCTGCACAGAGTTTGGCGAACTTCCCTGGTCACTCGTTGTTGATTTATTTTTTCTATATTAAGTGTGCTAATTTGTCTCCTAACTGAGTATACGAAAATTGCGTTATAACTTTCTGAAAGCTTTTACTGAAGTAAAAAAATAATTCTAAAAATAAGCTTACTTTACTTCTCTCCAATAAACATATCAAATGATCATAACCAACACAATAAATTGTTTGAACCCGGAAACAATAAAATTATCGAATAATAATGCAGACTGTAAGAAGGTTATTGAATCCTTGTAGATGTTTGTATATTATTGACAAGCTTTTTGTATTATTTTGGTATATCTAGTTTAAAATAAACCAACGTGGACATTAAAAAAAATACAAATAAAATGCAATATAACATTATTTTTAACGAGTAATATTTTAATTTACCGTATACTGAGCTTCGAGAACAGATGCTTGCGTCGGATAATTAGGGTGAGGTGGTTTGATTTTTTGAGGAATTCAGGGATAAGAGATCGTACAAGTTAGCGCCCTGTCACGTCAGTGGTTATGGAGAGACGTTGAAACTGGCTGGGTCACGTGCTGTGGATGCCTCCGGAAAGCCTCAATCCTGCCTGCCTCTTCTTTCGACCGGTGGGATTCCGGTCCCCCCTGACGTCCGTCGGGTACTATACATAAGATGTACTCGGCGGAAACGTGGTATGCTGGCATGTCATGAGAGGAAGCAAAGCATTTGGCGGGAGACAGGGAAACATGGAGGTGCCGCGTGGCGGCCATATGCTCCACATAGATGGACAAAGAAGATATTTTAATTGATTTGCAATAAACTTCCTTAAAATAAAATTTAATAATTACACAGTAGGTACTGTTTATTTCACTCCGAAAATAAGAAATTTAATAATTTATGTATAAAGTCGATGGCAATGTTAGTCAGACACATGGTTTTAACATGGAATTTATTTGAAAGACTTTAAGGCTTTAAAGCATACGAATTATGTATTTGTTGTTCTTAAAACTATTTATTAAAGGATAAAATATTTTTTTCTTACTGTTTAGTGCGAAACTAGATCCATATATCAGGGATGGGCATAGATGAAATCAACGTGAGCCACATTCTGAAGTTTCATATATATAAAGAGCCACACCATAGTCACGTTCTCACGAAGTATAATATTACATACGCAAATCCAAATTAAATTATTTTTAGCTATAATCTTAATTTCTAGATGAAGTATAAAAAATATTTTTATCAAGAGATATTGGAAGCCGCACTTCTTCCAAATTCTTCAAATTTCGTACACTTCCACAAGGTTTATTATTCACGACCCGGGTTTTGCTTTTCAGCATCTTCAGGCATTCAAGAGTGCGAATGCACTTGATAGAAGTATTTATAATGTATCAGTCAATATTTACATATAAACAATTTAAGCTGTTTACTATCTGCCAGTTCAAAATCTTTCGTACAAAAGCGAAAACTGTTGAATTTTCATCAAACTCCCTTTAAAGTATACATTCTATATAAAAAAATAAAGTTTATTGCTTTTTTGTGTACGCAGATTATCACTTGAATGTTAGCCTCTCAATCTATTCTCTGCATTCATATAGCATGTTAAGAAGTCTCACTATTGTACATATACAAATAACTTTGTAAAAAATATTTTAACGTATTCTAAGAAAGTAAAAATATGCCATGTACAATGAAACTTGATAAAGACACCTCCACTCATCATACTAACGCAGTACTTACTAATTTTTCAGTCGCATTTTGACACGCAATAAAATAAAGAAAAATCGCTTCAAAAAATTATAACTTTTAAAAGCATGCTGCTCCATTTTTAATATTAATAGTTAATCAAGTTAGACGAAAAACAAACTAATGACAATATAATTATTTCTTTATGTGCAATGTCGGTTTCAAGATTCTGATTAGGTATACATTTTGACAGTATACGAATACTTGTGAATAAATATTCCAGTTAAGATTCTCTCCTGATTGAGATTAGAGATAACGGAACGGATTGAAACAACAACAAAATATAATGGACCTGCCTTGAACAAGGAGTGAGTGATTTTGTTTGTTTTTTTCTTCTGAATAGCTAATAAAGACTATCCATAAATAACACATTCGGCAGTTCTAGTGTAAGTATGACTTAAAATATGTTTGTTCCATACAAATATTGTATACGTAAATACATACTCCAATATGTACTAACATCGAATAGATACCGTGTAGATAATCTCATGATTCATTTTAAGTGTGTAAATAATAAGTTTATAAATTGTGTTGGTTTACGTGTTAGTCGGTATTTATAAACGTTACATTCGGTTGCCATTTATTCGGAAAAACTTTCAAAAATGTGATATATGAGTCCTGAGTGTGTCGACCATTACTTGAATAAATATCTGTCATTTTTTTCTATACGATATAGACTGACTCCAACCCGATGCGTGACAGTGGTTTGCAAATAAGTAAGTACTTATACATACACCCAGAATGTGGGAAAATATCTTTCACGTTCAGAAGTTCTTAAAGCTGTTTATGCCACAGATAAAATTTCTGTGCATTGTTTGAAATTAAATCGTCATTTTGATTGCGAAATTGTGATACCTCAGAAAACTTTATTATACATTATTTTGAAAGAATAAAAAAAAAAATTTAAATAAGAAGATGGTGGAGAGTGATAGAGAATCAGAAATTATACGAGATTTTATGAAAACATTTAAATATTTGATATTCTTTACAATAATGTCATCGACACCATTCAAAAAATATTTTCAAACATATTTCTTAAAAACTTTATAATGCGAAATGAACAATATTCATCAAAATTGCGTGAAAATATGATTTTTTGAATTTTTTTTTTTACCATTCACCTTTATGATCCACAACATTCGGTATAATTAGTATAAAAATTTACTTACATCTGACTGTATCAGTTTTTAATTAACGCCTCCACTATCGTACCTTTCGTATAGCTTTCCATTTCTGTTTTTTTATTTATTTTCATATACCATCAAACCAGGCAAACAAAAACTTAGAACCGTATGCATATTATTATTATACTTGGATTGTGAATGACAAATACATTATTCTGTTCATGTTAACACTGTTTTGAATCATAAGTAGAATAATTAAATAAAACAACATTTATAATTCCTTTTTTATTAATCCATGTCCACTTACAATGAAGAGCATATGGCTTTCTAATGAAGGTATCTTAATTAAAGTATTTTCTACAAGAACTATTTGTTACTCAGTTGTTCAACCTCTTATTTTTCAAAGACAGTTGTAGGGATAGATGGATAGATGGATAGAATTAGTAAATAACAAATCGCTCTCGTTACGCCCGTTAATTAAGGATAATAAGGGTGGGAGGAATAATTTTAGATATCACAAAATATTCATTTTAACAGAAATCGATACATTAATTGAATAATTGCTGTTCGTATTGTGTCTCGAACCACTGAGATGCGTCACGACGTTGACCGCTGTGTTTCGGACCCAAGACTCAATAATATACATATATGTATACACTGACTGAAATTTATTTAAGTAGAGCGTATTTTCCTTGTCACTCTTTTTTGATATTTCTATAGATTTACACAAAGCTCTTCAAATTTCTCGAGACCACTTGGTATTTCCTGGATTATCGACAACGTTTAAAAAAATATGAAAAATCGTAGTCTCCATTTTTATTGTATGCCATAAAACTTCAAGAAGGAAGAAGACAAAAGATAAACCTTTACTGTTTTACGACCTTTTTTTGCTACCCGCTATTTATTTCCAAAATTTTTGTAACGAGATTTTTCTGATTTTTTTTATAAAAGCACATAAAAAAAATCAAATTGCCGTTTGATTTAGCATCTAATCCGTCAGTATGTATACTAAAAATAACTATAACACAATCTAAAGTATTATCTTTTATTCCGTTTAAGCACTATAGAAACTAATTATGAACAATCAAAGAATCTTTACTATATTTATTTATTTTAAATGTTTTTTTTCACAGTTTACCGTATAGAATTTGCTAATCATAAATAGTTTTCTACGTGAACCATAGGCAATACAACATTAGCAACAACTAGGAAATTCAATTTCGGGATCCCGAGATTGTCTTAGTACTAATCCCAGGATTTTGGGATTTACTATAACACGTAAAAATCTCTAAGTAATGCTAAAAAATAAGCTCAACAGCGCTGGACTTACTGACAGACGTAACTTTTTCAAAGGATGGAGCTAAAAAATCTCAAAATTTTAAATAAATCTGGAATCTGTCAATTCGTCACTTCGAGTTGACAACAATTCTGGAATCTCTTAATAACCCACTTTTTTTGACAATCATCTCAAGCAATCTCAATCTCAAGATCTTGTGTCATGATATTATGGTGAATGATCAATCCCGGGATCACAAAAAGAGTCCAGGATTGGATGCCGTAACAACAACGGATTGAATCTGTAAATCTGCAACTTCACGATTATTTTTGAATTTCAAATCATATGAGATAAACTATCAAAATGTTTATAAATGACTCGTAATTGACTTGAGACTCATATCAAGTCAACACAAACACACAATACCAAAATCTAAAATGGTTTATAATTACTTTTCCAAACCCTTGTCATCGTTAAATTGTGGTCTTGCTTTTAGGTTTTGTTTGTGCAGTATGACTTTTACATTGTGACACATCTTATTCAAATAAAACGTACTGCCTTCTGTGAGCAAATGCACATGTTTTAATGATGCAGTTGAAAATTGTCGCAAACGAAGTTTTTTGTCATTTTTCTTATAATAAGTGGAAGATATTTTGTTTTTTTTCTCGAAAAAACAAAACCAAGGATTCAAAAATAAAAACATTATTAAATTTTCAAATTAGTGTCTAAAAACACTAAAAAAAAAACTCAGGAAAGTAAGTGAAACCAATATATTGTGTTAAATTATTTTATGACGTGGTTCAAAAGATAGTTTTCGACGGTTATTTTCTATTATCATTATTTCTTTGTTTTAATGTAATCAAAATTAAGTAAATACTAAATTGAATTTCCACAGCGTAACCGACAAATTTATCGAAAATATGATTTTTTTATATTGAAAAATGGTTAAACCAATATGATATTACTGAAAACTAACTTTTTGTCTGGAAAATATTTTAATCTCTTGTTTGTATTGTTTCTTTTACAGATTTTTACCTTGATTGTTCGAGATTTGAATAGTTTTCTGACATGAATTTGAACCAAAAACTTCTATAAATTTCACTTTGATGTGCTGCGAATGCTTTTTAGAGCCTACGTCATATATTATCTTTCTTTTGCAACCAGTAATTTTTCAGCTTATCAAGATTAATGTATAAAACCGGAATACACATGTTTATTATTATAAAACGGATATCTGAATATTTTTCAAAATGAAATTATCATTCGAATCAGATCAAAAAATACATTACTGTGCTCAATCAAATATTTAAATACCAACTTCGTGGAAGAACATTAATAAGAAGTGAAGTTGCCTTCATTCAAGCAAAAGTTTCGAAGAAATTGATATTGTGTGTTCATTATTAATTCAATCAAATACATTTTTTTAAATCCAATGTTATCAGCAATTAATACATATAAGTATTATCTTCCTAAGAAAATGTTATCCGTGTGTTGACCAAAAGTTTAATCATATCAATTTCAATGTTTTTTTTTGTTTTGCTAGGTGTAAAATAATTAGATGTCATGTTGATATTGAATTATCTTTAATGAAAAAAAAAGTCTCTAAAATTAAAGTAAACAATATTCAATTCACCTTATTACGTAGTTTAATTTATTAGAGCGAATATTTTTTAATAATATTTTGATTTTTCTTTGTGCGCCTATCGATATCACTTTCTACATGTCCACCGAATACACACAATCAATCATTCTATGGTCTTTTTTCTCGGCTTAATAACTCTACGTCAAAATCAAATTCATTTATCCACTACATCATCCTTTTTTATAAAACACGTATAGAATATAATATATTATGTACACTTGACAAACGATGTATCTCGTCAAAAACATTAAATTATTTAAAATCAATAAACTTCGTTTTATATATTCAAATGAGTCATATTAGTAATAGACATTTAAATTACTATAAAACAAGGCTACCTAACCTTTTCGGTTGGGAGCTAATTTCGATCTAATGGTTTCACAGCGATCGACTTCTGACAATAATCTTGCACTAATTTTTATTGAATGCTTTTTAAATTTGAATTGTTCAAACTATGTACATTCTCACACTAACGACCCGGGTTTCGCCTTTCGGCATCTTCAGGCGTTCAAGTGCATGGATGAACTTGAATTGACGTTTAGTAAATGAATGTTTCGTGTTTATATAAGAAATTTCTTCATAGTTTGAACAATTCAAATTTAATGTTGAAATTCCACCAAGCACCTTCAGTCGAAATCTTAAATTATTTTAAAAAAAATGCTTTTTAGTTCTTTAACGCTAAAAATATTCATTCTAAAGACACATTATCGTTTAAAATGCATAAACAAAACATTTTGAAATCTTTAAAAAGATATGGAGAAAATAAAAAAATGTAGCAGTTTTTCATCAATTCAAACAATATTTTCCTTCGTACAATAATAATTTATTTCATATTAATATTTCAACGTTGCTTAGCAGCATCAAATGAGACCAAAGACTTATTAATATGATAGCGAAAGACGAAGAACTTTTTGCGAAATTATTTTTCACAATTTTTTTTGAGAGCTCACTCACACTTTTACTGTACCGATAAAGGCAAGCCGTCCCTTTACATACTACTTCTTGTTTTTACGTGAATACAATTTTCTATCGTCAACATGTACATTAATTACGTTACTTTTAAAGTGTTGATATTATGTTTCTGACACATACGGTGTCAAAAGAAGGCATAGTACCTTAACTCTGCCGCCGATCATTTACACAGGAAGAAAGTTTGGTGACATTTCCCAATGGACCCCGCCTTACTCGGCCCTCATTTAAACTTAGCCCGCAGAGGACGTGCTTGGGATGTGAACACAGACCGTACTGTTTTGAATGCGTCTACTTCTGTCCCAGCACGTTTTGCCAATATGGACTGTGATTGCAAAGCGATTTTCAGCATTTCATACGACGCATCCTCACACAAAAATATTAGTGCGGACCGATTATTTTTAGAAAAGTATTTATATAACAAAAAATACTTTTTAATATTCTCTTATAGAATGACCAGGAAGAAATAAACTAAAAGCACACGTATTTCATATTAAATTATGTCTGTACGAATTTTTTCGTTTATTTGTGTCATATTTCAAATATCAATAAATTAATTAAGAATAACACTGACTTAACGTATTTAATATTTTCCGTCTACTGATCAGTTAATATACCTAACAAATGATTTTCTCACGGAATACTGAATCGCTGAATAAAATTGATCCTTTTATAGTTTAATATAAAGTTATATTAAACATTCTTTCTACCAAAGTTCACCTTTCTACTACCGTCACAATTCAAATGACGTATTTGACGATTGATAATCATGGGCGACATATAAAATATAACAAATAATTATAAGAAAAAAAACATATTATGATTATGATTAGACATGAGACTAGGTCAGGGATGGCGAACCTTTTTGGGTCGGCGTGCCAAAAATCCTCAAATATTATTTCTTGATTGTGTGGCGTGCCCAAGCAGTAAATAAACAAAGTAGAAAAAATACAAATAAATTTTATTTTCATAATGAATTTTATTATTATAAATGAAAGATTACTTAATCAAAATTTTATTTTTTTAAACTTATTTTTTTCTTTTGAACATGAAAATCGTTCGCGTGCCCTCCAAATTCTCAAACGTGCCACCTAGGGCACGCGTGCCATAGGTTCGTCATACCTGGACTAAGTATGAGTGAAATATTTTTAATAGAACATAGTACAATAAAATAGTTCGCGCTTATATGCCAATACTAGATATATCACATTAATTTTTCGTGTACTGAAAGTAAACTATTTTTAAATCTTTCGATTGTAAAAAAAACAGTATTGGTCATTAACGTTCAATTGATATAATTTTATGATTCTAATCGTAATAAAGAGGATCGATTTGTTTTAATTAACATTTACCGATTCTTTGATCGAGTGCGATAATATACAATGGGTCGACCGCATTAGCGTATATTTCACTTTATCTTCTGGAAACTGCTAATTAGATTTACCGGTAACCCTTTTATTTAAAATGCGTACCGCTTTAAAATATTACCGGTCTTTTGTGCAAAATAAACGAACACGGCTAAAGGTATCTAGTATCTACTAAAGGTACTTGTATCCGTAAATCTTTGACTTAGGGCGAAATAAATTACTCCAATAATGTCTCGTACCTGAACGTTATAAAGCTTAAAATCTTAATTCGTATAGGAAGACTTAGAACATATTCCATCGATATACATTTTATAATATATTTTGAAATATCTTAATACTAATTATTATAAATTATAATTTTCACTGCCATTTCTATTACTTATTGCCAAAGTATCAAAGGTGAAATTTATTCTTAATCATTTCTACAATACTAATATGAAGCCACTGCCCAATAGTAATTGACGAATAAGTATTTTTCTTTACCTTTCGTTTCAATAAAACCCTTCTGCACTCTTTACCTCTGTCTAGAAAAAAACAGATTAAGCTATTAACTTCTTATTAGTGTTTGTGAAAATAAATAAAGCTCAGAATAAAAATCCTCCTATACGGAAGTCTTGCTATTTGATAGTGTAAAATTTTATCATTACTATTGTCAATTTAGTTAAATTAACACATTGCTTATTTTGCAAATGTAAATATCAGTCGTCCAATTCATTTGCCAGACATGTCCATATAACCCATTTTTAAATAATAAGAAAAGCAATATTCAAATAGTCACAGTAAATCAAATATTATTGTTTTTTTTTACATTTTATCAATTTGGTGTTTAATAATTGACAACTTATAAAAATAAAGTAAGGCTTATAGAAATATTCTTCTACTGACCTCGTAAATATCAACATTCTGTTTATTTCTTTAGCAATTTATCAATATTAACATTTTGTAGTGACATGTTTGAGTTATCCTAGCACTGAACACGATAGAGCGCCAAATTTTACACATAACAGCAATTTCGGTTTTTTGGAGTTGCTTTACAAATTAAATGGACATTTTTTTTAGTCTATAGATGAAATGTTTTATATAATAAATAATAATATTTTTGTCAGCTTTTGGGAATTTATTGGTATATTAAATTCACAACAGAAAGTACTCTCATATCGTATACGTATATGAAAGAGGTGCACATTTAAAAATAGTATGTTATCAATATTTTTTGTTAAATACTGAAGTATAATTAAAATAGTTATATGGCTTAATTTATTTCGAATATTTTCTTTAGAGCGTTCTAATTTGAAATTTGAAAACCGTGTAAATCTTATTTTCACAACATAAGATAGTTTATAAAATATATGAAATATTCTATTGCCAAAGAATTTGTACGTGAAAGTTGAACAAATGTGAGAAAGTATTTTTGACTTCCGCCCCCCGATACGAGCACTAGAAGTACAGCTGGAGTTTACGATATTCGATAAATAATTGAACTTTTGGAAGTCACGCAAACTTCATAGTGCTTAGTCCAAATGAGTAGAACTTTAATTAATACAGCGGGCGTAACTAAAAAAATATACTCAAACTTCACAAACTTTCTTTTATTTAAAAAAATGCATTTGTTATAATATTTATATTCAATAAACACTAATTTAAATATCAATCGTTACAAAATAAATTCGATACTTCGCTGTTAATAGAATTTTTAGTTTTATTTTGTTAAGGTAAATGTATAAATTTTCCAGTTTATCAAGTTACAATACACGGGAGATTAATTGAACACTTTGACTGCACAATTCCTTCCACCCGCCACGGCCATACACCTGTGTTCAATAGACGTTTCTCGTAGCGTAACGAATGTTATGCGTTGTTCAGTTTGGTGCAAGGATTATCTCGGAGAACACTTTAACTAATCAATTTGTACATTAGCTATACAGACGTTCACTAACTTTAAAATAATTACGCGTGCATTCAAAGTGCTATTCTCCACTGTAGTGCGCGTGTAATCACGCAGTCGTTGTGTTTCAATTTCATTTGAAATTTCACATAACATGAAAAGTATCAACGTCTTGTTGTTATTATTGCCTTTATTCTAGTCAACATATCTTACCGAATCTAACCTACGTTGTCATTTTATTCCTAGACTAGTTCTAGTCAGTATACTATAACATAACATAACCTAAAACTTTATATCATTTCTACTCTTTTTAGCGCTCGTCAGTGTTTTATACTCTAACCAAATAATTCACATATTAAATAGTCAACTTAAATGTGACACGTAGTGATGTAAGCTTTAACTAAAACTGCTAGTAAATGTACATTGATGAGATTTAAAACTTTAACTTTGACATAATATACATAATTGCAATACAGCAATTTCCATCTTCCCATGGTACTTAACGTTGTACCCTCAACAGATTTACAGCCCGCAACACTCGCCACATCCGGAAATCAGCAGCGTTAAGCTCTTCAAAAGAATAAATTGGATGGAGTATCTTGAGAACACCTACATAAACCAAGGTCTCCAAACATCAGCCAGCCTCTTTTAAGAGAAGAAGAAGATCAAGAAGAAAATAAATGTATGACGCATCTTACAAAATTCAATTTAAAAAATTGATGTATGCTTCTTTTTGGTTTATAAAATACTCATATGCACAAATTCAATGTGTATAAAACGTTTTTTATATACAATTTTCTTTTGCTTTATTTAGTGATTGCAATCAGTATTACTGATATTCAATACCGAAAAACCGTTTTGAAAATGCAAAACACAGGTTTTTCGATATTGTTAAGTAACATAATTTAATAGCTGTCACTGATTATTTTTTCCATTTGACAGTTATTACTTCAACATTTATTTAGCGATGAATGTCGAATAAAAGCTGAAAAAAAACAAACGGTTAATATTAATGTATTTGATTTTGTTAACGTTTAATAAAATCTTCAAAAATAAATAGTGCGTTTTGGTTGAGATACATTTTTTTATTAAAAAGAAAATAGGCGGTCACTGCTTAAGCACGCCACTGGCTCCGTGTTCATTGTTTACAAATAATTTTTACTGAAAAAGATTAATAAAAAATACTTTACTCATTTGGGATGTTTCTAAAATCTTATTAAGCTGTATTTTATCAATTACACGAATATTTTTACATGTCACTTAATAATTTGTCTTAAGTATACATAAGTGTCGCTGTAGACCGCTATACTCACCCTTAAGAATAACCGAATCCAGTATTGATTAATTAACTAACATTTTTAGATCATATTGTCATTAAAATAATCAAAAAAAAAAGTATTTATGAATTCAGCTATTGTGTACGTGATTAAAATAGTTTTTTAGTATCGGACTATCGGTATTTGATGTGGAATATTGCAATACCGGTATTGCTTTACTCGTCGTTTTGCGACCTTAATTGGCTATTTTTTTTCTCAATATCATATATTTTTTGTTATATCAGTATTGATATAGACGTCGATAAATTACCATTATTATAAATATAAAAGTTATATAACGTTTGAATATTTAAGCGTTTTTTGTGTGTTACTAACTATGTTGCCTGTCAAATAATAACTTACATACATAGTGCTTCAGTTGGAAAGTTGTAATTTCCGGTTTTTTTATGTTCTTAATAAAAATATCTGTGTGTTTATCATTTTGTCAATATGAAAAAATGATTTATTAATAAGCTAATAAATAACGATATCATGAACAAAACTTTCTTTGTTTTATTTTGAGATATCAAATGAAATGAAACAAGCTAAATAAAATATTACAAAGAAAAAAACAGTTATTGGAAATGTATCTTGAAGTAGTAATATTTATTCTTGTTCATAAAATGCTCATAAATATTATTAGACGTAAACACTACCTACGTAATATTTTACTGTACGGGATATGTCATTGATTCTTGCCAAATTTACAGAGGCAATGTGAGACCGAATTGTGGTCGAAGTATAGTAACGTGCACGCGTACGTGACCCAGTTCTAAATATTCTACCAGTACCTATGAAAAATTAAATCATCTCCGTTCTGGAAAAAAACTTTAAGTGTAAAATTCATGACATATATAAAGTATCTTTTTAGCAAAACACAAAACATTATTGAAATTATAATTCTCTGCGTATACATACACTGTCGAAAACATACCGAAATCAAGTAGATTCTTCAAAACAGTCAATTCAAATCCAAAAAATCACAAATATCACTGATATATTATTTCATAAGCATCTACAAAAGAAATAAATGCTCATGTCTTAATTTATCTGTAAAATATAATACGATTTAAATGAAATTAGCTCCTTTTTATTTTATATCAAATATTATACTTAATGCAAGCGTCGCCAGTAAAGATTGTGATAAAATTGATTTACTTTAAATATATAATATACACATATATTTTTATTATTGAAAAATTATACCAATATTCTTTCATTATTCACTCAATCAATCATTTTAATTTTGAACGAATCTGCTCATCTTGAACTTTTACGTCTTAAAATCTCGCTCTAGTTTTATTCGCATATTTAATTATACGGTCTTATAAATGGTTTGTAATCTTTTAATCTCTAGACTGCAATACACATTGTTGTAAGTGAACAACATGACAACTATCCTAATAGACTTCTAATCTAATAGAAAAATCATTGATATTTCTTTTTTTTAACATATTATATTGATTTTGTTAATTGTAAACCATAATATATCATTCCTACAAGTAAAAAATTAAGATCGATCTTTATGTATAAATATTTCTTCTTTAATGCCAAAATATTTTCTTTGCAAAGTTATGGTTTCAATCATTGTTTCATTCGCTCTTGTTGTACACACAAGAGTTAAATCATTATTCACAAGAAGTTAGACATGTTTATTTTGGCTTCTTTAAAACATCTCGTGAAAAACTAACATTCGTTTTAAAATGCCAGATCATGTTACTCGGGCGGTCTTTCATATAACTGATGTCTTCATTTAATAACAACATGCAAAACAATTTGATTAATATTATAAGAAAGTTAGTATGGATCTTATAATTACTGTATGTCCTTGAATAAATGCAATACTTACACAGATTTATAAAATATACATATTTAACTATTTATAGATACAAAATAAACTGTTAACAGTCGATTGAAATAAAGCTTACGGCGAAAATATTACTTATTCTATAAATTGCCCGATTAGTTACTAATTTATCACACTGTCACAACGTCAGACGTTACTTTAATGCTCTTGAATAAACTTATTTTATGAAAACATTTCGCTTAGAAAACTTATGCAAAACATTGCAATATTCATCTCATCGTTCTTATACGAAACATATCTATACTATTGTTTATTGCTAATATATTCTGACTAAAGAATCACTGTTTTATTTCATTTATTCAACACCTAATGCGATTCAATATAAAAATTATATGCAAACGTAATTTTAATTATTAACCAGTTAATCTAAGTTTAGAAAAGAACCAAAATCTACAACAAGTAGCTCTTTGGAGTGATTAGGAAGAATTTTTGATTACATTTTCAATGATTCCAAAATAACTTGTAACGGACCACGTACTTTATTTAAAAAATCTAATACTTTTTCATCATACATATTGTATTGTTTTTTTTTAAACAAAAAAATGTTTTTATAATTAATTCATATTTGAATACAGAAATGAAGTCACTGGAAAATAAATTTATTTTGTATAAATGTTACGCATAGAAATAATAATTGCTTTAAATATATAATATGCACAATTATGTATTATTTCACGAATCTCATGCAACAGTAGCTTTATGCACGCGTCTTACTCACTGACGCCTAAAGCTTTTAATAAGAGACATAAATTTTAACACGCACCATAAAGCTCGGAAACCATAATGCATTTAAGTCATTATCAGAGGTTGGGGGGTATGAATTTTCATTTCAAATTGTTTCAGAGCTTTAAAGTTACTATGCATGTAACATTTTCAAGTGTCTTCATTTTGCAAGTAAAAATACATCACTTTGATCACGAAAAATCTTGATAGATTGATTTAAAAAAATATTTCAATGGTGTTGGTCTTAAAAAACAATAATAATAAATGATGTGCATTAAAAGAGCACATAGTTGTGATAATATTACTTCCTTTTAGTAGTGCCATCAAAAAAAAATAGTCTTATTATTGTAAGAGATTATTAAATCTTAGTAACTTGTGTTTCATCAAAATTGAAAACTCACCTGCTACATACAAATTATTTACGATCCTTTCACTCTTATAAACTATAATTTGAAACAGTTAATTTAAGCCCAAAAATATTGTCATTGTAGTAGTCATTTCATTTGTTATGTGTTTGCTTTCAGTTTTTTTAATAGATTTTTTATTGGTAGATCAAAATTTTAAGAACAAGTATTGATGGATTCCACAGTGCTTCCGGCAGTAGTGAAATATTGTGTTGTGAACCGCTGTGGTCTAGTTGGTTAGAGCTTCCTCTACTGATCAGGTGGGTCTGGATTCGATTCCTGGAAAGGTCAATGTCAAATTGGATTTTTTCAATTTTAATGTGAGATCTAAGGCGTGTTAAGAGTGTTGTGAAGTTTATTCTCCTTGAGTTAATCTCATGTGACTTACAAAATTTTTCATCGAGTATATCTCGTATGATCTTTCAACTTAAAAATATTTGACGCATTGGCGTAAGCTGTAATGTCAAATATTTTTTTTTTAAATTTTAAATTATATAAAATATATATTTTTTTAAATAAAAATTTAAATTTAAATAGTTCGGTTTATTTTTAATTTACAAAACTCTAGTGATGCTGTTGCGCGTTAATGCTACTTAGTTACGTGGGTTTCAATTCCGCAACATTCACTTGCATCCATTATTTTTTCAATCAATATATGAATTACTGTTGTCGGTTTTTTGTGATATTCGCGTTTCTTAGCACTCACTTCTTATCAGATCTTAAAATATGAAGAATATCAATGAATTTTAGCTAACTACAGATTCCTTTCTTTTATTCATGACCTCTCAGAAATTAATTATTCAGCATAGAAAAGATAGCAGAATTAAACGAAATTTATTTTATAAATACATATTTTTATATTCAGTATCTTATGTCGATTAACTGTTTTGTAAATATTTCAGTAAATATATATTTTTTTAATAATACTCACATAACATTTATACGAAGTAATCATAAAACAAATATTTAAAGGGGAACTCAACACTTCAACTACACCATCTATCTACACCCGATATAAATCTTAGTTCATTTTTTAGAATCTGTGGTCATCTGCCCACTAAATTGAGCTGAATCTAATCAAGTGAATAAAATATTAGATTATGTTACGATTTATAGCATCATAAATTCTCAACTCGTTGGAAATTTCGTGATCACAATATTATACAAAGTATAAACATGTTTTTCTACACTCCTTATGATGTTCTAGAATGTTTATTTGTTAAAAAACACACTATTTTTTCGTCTTTTGAGTTGTAATAAAATGCATTTTACAATTTTACATCAGGTCTAATTCATTTTTCATCATATAAAAAATATTCATAGCAAAAACAAAAAGATCTCTTTTGTAATAGTAAAGGGATCTTATGTTATTATATAATCGTCGATATGTTTCAGCTTGAACCTCTGTTCGACTTCGTAACACTATTCAAACTTTAAAGATGCTCGTGGTACTGGTCTCAAATTTTTATATTCATAATGAAAAAATCTCTATGTTGTATATTTCCACATACTTTCAATCGAAAGGAATGATTATATTAAAGAAAAACGTAGCAACTTTTTTTTTTTATAATGTTATTCAGTTCTTTTATAATAATGTTATATAGTTATTTCGGCATTAAGCCGCCATCGGAACTATTGAGATAAATATAAATTAGTTCTCATGTCATTAACCATATTGTAGAAGACTCAGAAGACTTCTCTCTATGAGAGTGTATGGACATAACCCATGGCTTTATCCAACTATCTTTCTCTTGGTCATGCTAAACTTTTATGAAATGTACCTGGCCATATTTATTTCTTTCGTCTTATACGAGGCTAAAATGAGAATTCCACCATTCTTGAGAATGTAAACTAAATGATCCTGATTATTTTTGAGAAATCGTGAACATGAATTGTTTGTTCTCCCAAAGTGTAGAGCCAGCCTGCCAATGAGAATGCTACTGGGAAGAGCTTTAACAGTTTTTAACAATATTGCTTCGAATGTTGACATATTCCACGTGGACGTGGGTGAGTTACGGCGAATGCTATTTTTTATTTTTTAAAGTAGAGTTTTTCGGAGCTTACTCGTTGACTTCCGTGTTAATTTTGAATAATTATTTCTTCACTGTAAAAGTTTTAAATTTAAAAATTGACAACCTTTCGCAATATATATGTTAAAAAATATAAATAATGTATCTATTTTCTGCAACTAAAAAGATTGCAGTTTTTTTTACATTTACGATGTTTGTAGTACTGATTTGACAATTTTAGAATATCATGAATACTGGTTTCTCTCACTAAAGATCCATTTAAAACGGATCGCTCTCTAGCTCAATGTGCAGTATATTTAAGACAATGTATTTTTTCAATATTTTTGTCTAATAAAACATCTGCCTACTAATAATAAAGTGCCCATATGCTAAAAATGAACAAAATATTTTGAAACTTACCGTCAGAATTGAAGATAACACAGAATAATAAAAACAGATCATTGTGTAATATAAGTAACAAAAATAGCCAAAAAATGAGACCACTATTTATTTTATTCATATCTACAGGATCCCTTGCATCCCTTGTGTCACATATGCGAGTATCTTTGGCGTCGAAAGAGGAATATTATTCAGGGTGGAATGAAAAATAGATTTGATGACATCTGCGATATTCAGGATAACACATTAACCGAAATAAAAACATTCATTGTGCTTACGGGAACTCCATATAAAACATATGAAGCGGTGTGTCGGTAAATATATTTTTAGGCCTGCGGTGCATTTATTCACCTGCAATAAATTAGGTCGGCAACTCGACAGCGAGAGATTTATGGCGTCGACTATATCGCTTTTTGGGTCAACATGTATTCCCATATGTGCTATGTCATTACCGGAACCCTTGTGCCAATATGTTTTTTTATTTATGCTGATAAGCGATAAATCTCAAAATATCAGTAAAGAAAATGTGTCGATGATTCGAAGGGTGTTAGTTGAAAATCGTTCATTGCAATTCACTGCTCTCGTCACATAGTTTTATAACTGTATAGATATAATAATTCCTTATTTTTATTATGTAATGTTAGCATATGTATGTATTCTGCAAAGAAGTTCAGCTAAAATATTGTACTGATTTTTTATAATCAATCGAAAACATTATCTTGAGCTTTTTTGAAATTCATTACTGACCCTAATCTTCTCTATGGCTTCTAATTATTATTAAATAGTTAGCATCGTCTAGTCACAAATATTTTTTTAATCCATATCCGTTTCCAATTTGGAGTATCTCAACAGTAGTTTTTTTAATTCGAGAACTGCTTGTTATTAAATTGCTCAGCCACTCTTTTTCGGAGAGACTACTCTACAGATAGAAAAATAAGGGCTAGAACAGGACTAGTGGTTAAATAATCGCTGTCATGGTAGTAATGGTGGGAGGAATTTCCAGACATCACAAACGCCCATAAATTCGAACAGGAATCGAAAAAATGCTGTTCGTACCGCGAGATCCGTTACGTAAGCCAATGACGTTGACTACTGCGCCACGGACACGGTCATAAACATATCACGTTTCAACGTTGTGCCCTAAGTAATTACAACCCGTGGAATCAAGTATTTATGTTGTTTCACAAGTAAATTTACCACCAAATCCAATAAAAAACTAATCCAATTATATTTGGATGATTTTTCATAAACGCCTGGTACAAAATTGTTTGTGTGGGTTGTATACATCTGCATACTTCTACCAACTGAGATGAGTCCAACATAATAATGAGATAAATTCTGACAATTTCAGTAGTATTTGACTTATTATTTTACCGAAGTTTAATTCTGAAAACGTATAACTCGTTCTATAATTTTATTCCAAGATTTATGATACAGTGTTTACGAAACCTTTACTCTGTCAATAAATCATAGAACGGGGCTTTACCGCTATTAAAGGCTATTATTTACCATATTACTATAATTTTACACCTAAATTACTTCTGGATGCCCTATTTCGAATGTGTTTTGATTCACAACTCCCAACACAGATCATTTCACACAATGCTTTCCTCTAGTAAGCAGTGGCGGAAAAAAATCCATTCCATCCTTATTAGAAAACGGCTTAAAACTCTAGAACCAAATTGGTTTATACCAGTTCTGAAGAACAAATTCACGTTAAAAAAAAAAAAAAAATACGAGTTGAAAGAAAGATTTTGATATAGCAATGAAGCAAATATCTGACTTACAAACTAATAACTAAACTATACCTGTAGTGCAATTTTTACATCAATATTACAACTATTATTTTTTTCTAAAATACCACTTGGCTCACTTTACCTGCAATGGGTTCATTAATCATACTTGAAATGTATCAGTTTATGCAGGTAAAAGATTTTATCGACAAATCCAAGTAACGTATTTTCGAAATGGCACCTTAATTACACCTAATTTAAAAAATATCGAATTATCAAAAAATTGCCTCTCTTTTCACGTTTTTCCAAGGTTTAATATGAATATCAATAAAGGTCAAATGTTTAGTAAAATGGCGCTACTGAATAAAGGGATGCACCCTGAAAAATATTGACTCCCCACAGATAAAGCCCTCCCCACGCCTGGCGATAAAGACGGTCGTTAAAGTTAGCGGCCCGTGATCGTTAAATGACTAACGATTCACTTATACCGTTGCAAATTGCATACTGCTGAATCCCTATGATTATAACAATTATACGTTATTAAAACAATTCTCTCTTACGAGAAACCACGTTGCTTGTCTTTGCGTTTGGTGTAAAATAATGCTACGACCAACAAAACTTCGAAACCGCGTTTTCTGAAATTTTTTCTATGTTACATCAGTATTTTATTTATTGAAAAATATATCCTGCTGATAAAACTATTTTGATATGAAATGCAGTTCTATTTAAAAACAATTCGATTGAAAACAAAATACGAAAACGCCATCTTGAATTCTTTCATATATAAATTACCAGATTGATTTATTGCATCAATATTTAATCTGATTTGACAATATAAATACTACACTGTAAATTGAACGATCTTTGGAACTCCCATCTTGTTCGTAATTTTAAGATCATCAACACTCACTCATCATAACACTATTTTAATAAAAAAATATTTAACGATGTCGTACCTAAAATATCCATGCATTACAGATATACAGAGAGACAGATAAATAATGAAACATATCATAAATGTTATAAATGATCATAAATCATCATCATAAATGTTATACGTCTAAGATCATAAATTTCTATTTCACGGCTAGTATTGTTGGTTCACGCAGCTAAAATATTTCCAATAATGAACGTATTTATACAGCCACAAACAATTAATATCTTTGCCAGTACAGTATTATATGAATTAGAACCATAATTAAAAGTCTACAAACATTTTTTCAATCGCAATACCGTGACAAAATATTAATTAAAATATTCATAGTCACCAAAAATAACGTTGTATGTTTGAATACGTCATAAAACCTAAGATTCTTTTCGTCTACAGGTAAATAAATGCTTATTTAATGTCAAATAATTTCCTCTTTTTCCGTAATTTTCTCAGTAGTCCGTGGCCTAAACAGAATTCTTCATTTTATTTGCCCTTTAAATTAGCAGTGCAGGCTTTGGCTTATTTATCTTACTAGTGTGGCGGAAATATAAACACGGCCTTTTTGTGTTTGCTTAGTGTAGAAATACTTATTGTTGATATTGATAATGAATGTAGGGACTTTGGTTTTATCTGGTTAATTAATACAGTAAGTTTGACGGTTTTAAAGTTTACATTGTAGAGAACATTGCGAGCTACACGATTCCTTGGCTAAACAAATTTCCACGAAATTATTTTTGAGAAGCCTCTTGGATGACTAGCGACTACGCAATAAAATTATTTTCTGTTCTAGATAGACTTCAAGTAAAACACTTTGTATGGGATAATATTGTCTGACTTTTCAAAACATTCAAGAAATATAGTAGATACTCAATGAATTCGAAACTTCATATTCCTTTTTAAAATGACAGAAAACGTTTTATAATGACACAAACAATGAAATCGAAATATTTCCATATGACTTGTTACAACTTTTCCAGTCAGGTGTGAATAATTTATTCAAAGTATATTTACGTTTGAGTAGTTGGTAAAATAGTTCAGAATAAGCTAAATAAACATAGCCATTAAGTACTGATAAATTGTAATTTATCAAAACTAAAACAGTCAACATATTTTTTATACTATATACATTGTGTTTATCTTAATAAAAAATAAATTGTATTAAGATAACATCATACAATCCTTTAAGAATGCAAAAATGTCGTTAAATTGTTTTACTTTCAACTCGACTTGAAGTATGGTACTGTGACCTGAAGTATAATTATTATAATATGTGTGTACTACGATATAAAAAACATAATTGATTTTTTTAATGAACACTTCAGCGTTTTAGAGGAGTTTCTATTATTTTTTCAATATAATATAAATATATCATGAACTAACATTGTTTCACTTAAAATAAATTTTAAAAGTCCATGAGATATATATTGACAGTTGGAAATGTAAAGCTACTAGCTCCATAAATTACAGCAGGCTGTACATGAGAATTTAAAAATGTAAACAATTTAAAGTGAACTTTCAATTAGATTTTGTTAATAGATATTTTTTTCATGATTGTGTTTGTGGGAATGCTGTTCTTTATTTTAGAAATATTTTTTTAATGTTGTCCGTTGTCATATATGTATATAACATTATCTAACTTTTGTATATAACTTAACACAAACTTCAAAAATGTGGTAAATAAACTTTGTGGTTTTCAATACAATTATATACAGTTAAAATATCTTTAAATTCATTTCAAACATGTTAAAAATTCGTTTTATACCCGCTTACATACAACATTATTATTTATATTAAAATTTTCTTAAGCAAAAATACTGTGCCTTAGCCAAATTATTAAGGGTTTTTAAGCTAATAAATTAAACTTGACTATTCCCTGGTCATCTCATTTTCTAAAACTTTCCTTGTATATAATCAGCTAGTTGCTCAGCCTACAGCGTAATGATAATTCTAGCTGTCTCTTGAATATGATATATAGTATATTAAATTGGGAAAATAAATCATAACAGCTTTCTGCACCCACCATACATAAAATATGTATCCGTTGCCAAGATAATAGAGCAAACTTTTAAATTGAAAAAAGCGTAGAATGAAAAATAACATCTATATATATGTTATTTTCTAGCAACTTTGACCACTCGACTATAGAACAAAGGGCTCGAATCTTTGAGTGGAATTTTTTACACTTTGATTTTTGGAGTGATGAAGACATGGATGTCTGTGATGTTTTCATACCTTACCACTTACCCCTTAACCGATTCTAAAAAATACTGAGACTAGGTAATTGTCGTTATTTTCTAATTCCATGTTTTTTTCTAATTATCTTGAATAATATTTAGGATGTTTGAAGAGCAACTAGCTTTCTTAAAAATATTTCCTATCAAAACGATTAAAAAGGCGTCTGTGGGAAACATTGGGATATGACATTACAATTACAAAGTTCTATGTATATTTTTTTTAAATATTACACATTTTATGGCACGTGCTCGAAAAGCAGAATATCTAAATTATCAAATATATAGATCATTATCAAAACGAGGTTTATGAATGACTGGTTGATAGTTACATATATTGTAATGAAGTGTTAACCATACCACCTAGGTTTGCATATAATTATTGAAAAAAAAAATTGTTTTAGATAATAATGATATGATGTTGTACAAAACTCATTGTTCATATTTTAATAATTGAGTCATTGTGAAGCAAGTGTGGATAATTACATTATAGGCGAACTTGATGTACTATTATTTTGGGTATACTTTCATCGAAATATTAACAACGTGTTGATGCTTTGTTGGCTTCAAGTAACAATTGATTTAACCATCTTGTAGAAAAATAATTTTAATATTTTGATATAAACGAAGACTTTTGTCGACTTTTATTCCAATTTTTAAGTCTAAACGGTGTTATTAAGTTATTTTTGAGTTAAATTATCATTTATATTTAATCTCTAAAATTCAGTACAGAGAGTTTATTCCAAACATTTCTTGAGATCCATAAAACACAGTTTTCATTTTATCTTGCTTACGCATTTGGGTTAAAATAACATGTATTTTAACGATGAAATTTTACCGAGAATACATGAAAATACAATTTTTGTTAAGTGCAAGTCTGCGGTGTATCATAAATAAATGTTTATATCTGGCAATAAAATAAGAATTGATCCTAATACTGGAATCATCGTAAAGTTATTAATAGATTCTACAAAAGTATCTCTTAGTTAGTAAGTTCCAATAACCTCCTCGCCGTCTGCTTATTCCACTGGTTGAATACGACCAGTAGTAAAACCAAACTATTTATAATTAAAAAATATTAGGTTTGGTTGTGCTATCGAAAGTATGTTGAATATATTATTTACTCACATATGCAAAACCTGTTCTGATTATACTAATTGATAAAATGTGGTAGTTTATATATATATATATATATATATTTAAATTAATGTTTTTATTCATTGAATTAGCATTTACTTGGTAGAATTAATGCAAGTTTAATCATAGTTATGACGATGGTGCACGCCTAAATAGCTATAAACTCATTTTATAAAAAAATGTCTAACTAAATGCGTTGATATTTTTTACCTTATCGAATGTTTTTACACATAAAATTAATATTCAATACCAGGCTTGGGGAACCTGCGGCCTTTTGGCTAACCTGGTGTGGACTTCTGGCCAATTCTGAAATTCTGCACATGTTGGATTTGAAAATCCTTGAAAGACTTAAAAAAAAAGTCCTACGCTGATAACTTTGGGAAATCCGTAAATTTCTGGGCTTTAGAAATTGGTATGAATTTTTTTCCGGCCAAAGATTCTCTAGTCAATGTTTACTGCGGCCTTATATCGATTCAGAAAAATGAATTGAAGGTTCCCCACCTCTGCTCAATACCATTTATGATAATTTTTATTTTTTTATTTTTGAACAACAATAGCCTACTCACTGGCTTAAAATGCTATGAACGTATTTGAATTCTTTCACGGTTGCATAATCTCAACATCATGAGAAGTGTTCACAACTTTTAAAGCTGTAAACGTTTATATCCCTATTCATATCATAGTAGTAAGTCATAACGCTTTTCGAGTCGTGATGCGCTTTCCAGCGGGTTCTAACGGCCGTTACCAGTATCCGGTTTTGGCTGCATACGCAACTGATGCACTGTGCCAAACATACACGACTCTGTCGTTCCTCACCAATAATTGATATTACCCACATTGCAGATAATATATCTACCGTTTAAAGGTAATATTACTCGCTTACATAAAGCTAAGGATATATTCAGGTGGAAACGATAGACTTTATCTTCAGATGACATATTACTGGAAAATATACTGAATTTAAAACTTTCTTATAGCTGAAAAGAAAAACGAAAGCTACAGTGGCTTTTTCAGATACCTCTGCTCATGCAATCGAGCTTGTGGATTTTTCGAACGGATTTGTATATTATTGTACAGTGAGATACATACGCTCGATTATTATTAGGTATGAATGTGGACTCCCTTAAAAAAACTTAAATTAGAACACGACTCCAACTCCGAACTCGGAGTAAAACATTTAATCGTTTTCTTTTTTTTAGCACATATCCAGTCAATACAGTGAATAGTTTAATTTTAGAATATATTTGAATTACTAATATTATATGTACTAACGGATTGCAACTTCCTATATCAGTTGTTTTTAAATCTTATTATCTCGATAAAGAATTGAGATATTCTTTTCTGATTTTTTCTTATCTTACAAAATACTTTTTTTAATTGATCTCCGCTCCTAATGTGGAGCATATGGCCTTCTAATGAAGGTGTCTCAAAATAAGTTTTTTGTGAGAACTGCTTGTTATTTAGTTGCTCAACCTTTTTTTTCAAAAAGAATGATAGGGCTATAAGAGGACTAGTTGTTAACTAATCGCTCTCGCTACGCTCCGTTATTTAGTATTGCATCTATGGAATGGATTTTTCGCACATCACAAACATCCATGCCTTCAAACAGAAATCGATAAATCGATTGAAAAAACGCTGTTCGTGTTGGGATTTGAACCTGTGAGATCAATCACTGAAGTCAACGATGTGGACCGCTGCTCTTAGGACGCAAAAAAATATTTATTTAATAGTTAAATTGTTTTAGTGGGTTTTGGTCTTTAATACGATTTTAAACATAGTACATGCAGTGGCGCTACTTTTAACTTGAGAGATTTATAAACACAAAAAAAAACAAAAAGGAATTAGAGTCGTTAGCTTTTTTTCGATTCCGATAAAAATAGGCCAACTCAACGACTCCGACTTCGACTGGTATCAGGTGAAAAAAGAAATGTATTTTTATGTAGTTGAGTGATTAACAATCTTGGGCTTTTGGTTTCTTCTAGTGCTAGATCACTGGTTCAAATTCAGGACGTGCACTTGCATGTGATTATTGTTAATCGATTTATTGATTTATGAATATCAGTGCCCCAAGCTCAATCCAATTTCAAAAACTTTACTTATAAAGAGGTATTTGCTTAACTAATATCTTTTCTTTTTCTCAAAATATGATCTTACCCGAGACAAGTTCTCGTAAAACAGTTTTATTTATCATACGATTATGTGAAGACCTCAATTGCAAAACCTACCTAAAGACCTTTTTTGTTTTTTTTTTACTTCAATATCTACACAATCAATAAATTTCCGATTTCAAAACCTCTCTAAATATATTAACACATTTACAAAAACGTTTTTAGTCTCAAAACCTACTCAAATCACAAAAACTCACGGCAGTTTTTTACACTTTGCCAACAATTTTTGTTTTTGTAGTTAAGTAGGTTTTGAATCTAAAGCGTTCATATGTTCTTAATTGGAAATGAAAGTAGTAGAAATATATAAATACCTACTATTGAAAAGCTTTTGACGCAAGGATTGATTATTGGTTAGTTAATAATCAGCGATTTTTGTTTTTTATCATTGCATAGACTCTTAATATATCGTGCCAGAATCTTCTTTTAATGAGTTCAACCAACAGAAAAGGGCACTCCTTAAATGTTTGAAAGTAAATACCAAGATGATGTTGAATGAAGTTTTACATTGTGTTTGAACATCAGATTGTTTCTTTGGGTGCGAGCAGCCACAACTTTCCGATAAAGTTAATGTCATTATGCAGGCCAAAGGAAGGGCCGGGGTCATTCATTCTTCCATTTCAAAGGACGAGATGGAGTGAGATTTAATCTGGAATACACGGTTCAGAAATTTTACCCAAACATCGAACCCTTTTCACGAGTCCGGGGATCCTTTTTATTTCACTGCATTTGGGAATGCATCCAATGAATTTATATGGAGGCACATGTGATGGGCCAAAAATAATACAAGATCCCGAATATCTTGAAGAGGAGATTTCTATTTCAATCTTCCGAACTGATTTCAAAAGATGTTGCAAACCTTTCATTTATACAATATGTTTCAAGTTATACAATTGAATCTGTCAACTGCAAATGTTTCATGAAAACTGAAATCTGTTACACTCTGTTACATTTCCCTATAAAATATTTAAAAAAACGACACAATACACATTGATTTATCTTTCACTGTTTAAATATTCATACTTTTATAAGCATCTTTTCTTTTAATAAAGTTAGTTTTGCCGTTTTATTCTAATACTTTCCCACAAGTAGTTACGGAACTAGCAGATTTACTAAGTTTTACATGTTTAAAGGATTCGATGATTGTTTGTTATATTAAAATTAAATCTACATAAACTTATTTTTTTAATATACGTCACAAAAGAGGATTATTAGTATATCAGAGGTGTTATTCTTTGAATGAATTTCTGTTTAATTTTATTTTTTTTAACAACAGTATTCATACTATCGAGTAAAATAAAAAATACTACGCGAACATATTATATTATTACAGTTTATTCGATTCTCTATTTTATGTTTCGCTTTCGTGTGCTATTTTCTCAAAAAAGTGTTCGTTTCATCTTGATATATAAATAATGTGTCAACAACTGCAAATCTATAAATATTATTGCCCCCTTGAGTCTGAAAAGGGCTCCACGAGTCCAAGGGAGGGTGGTGGTTCGAGATGTGACCTAAATTCCCTTTTGTTTACGCGTCACTAACAGCCTTCATCTGGAATGTGTTTAATGTGCTTCCCCCCTGTCCAATGCACAAAATAATTGGATAGCCGAACGATTGAAGATATTAATTAAACATTTGCAAGTATATCATGGATGCAGAGGAATTTTTCTGTATTTGATTGTGGTTTATCAAAAAGATGTTAGTAAGGTTTTGTATTTGAAACAATAAGGTGATTTAGTCAGCAGCGAAAATTATTCGATTAGAATAAAGCAAACCTTGCAAATATGTTTTAGAGTTAAATATTTCAAAAATTATACTTTTGAAGAATTACTTTGTGTTGTGATAATATATATTTTTTATCCGTGTCCGCTCCCAATGTGGAGAATATGGCCTCCTATGGAGGTATCTTAACAGATTTTTTTTACATGAACTGTTTGTTACTCAGTTGCTCAACCTCTCTTTTTCAAAGACAGTAGTAGGAATAGAGGTTAAGGCTAGAACAGGACTAGTGATTAACTAATCGCTCTCGCTACCCCCAGTTATTAAGGGATCGGAAAGGGTGGGAGGAAATTTTTAGACGACACATAATAAAAAATAACGAGTGGATTCTTTCGTTTTTGAAAATTATACAAGTAAAACTTTAACTTATTATGTTTTATATTCAGAGAAAAATCAGAACCGACAACTTATATCAAACATTAATTTTAACGAAACTTAAATTTTTTGAAATTATGTCTTGGCCTCATGCACACATTAAATTAAAAGCGGTTTTATTCTTTGTAATTATTTTGACCATTAAATATTGGCTATCTGCTATATAAAATTAATGTATTTTCGATTTTAAACGCTAGCGCAATTGTCGGAAAACTGCGTACAAACTCTTATTAAACTCACGCAATGGTTTGTGATATTTTTTTCCCGTAGAAACTGAATATCGTTTTCAATTGAACTATAATATTACTTTTGATTCAATCGTCTAACCGTATGTAAATGATATAGAACACTTTGCAAAAAAGAAAAGATATCTATAAATTATTTTCTCCTTGTTAGCGTATTTGGAGGTAAACGAAGTGCATATGTTTTTCTTTATTTAGTAGGTGCTTAAAATTTTATTTAAGACTCACATGATTTTACATCATTTTCATATTGGTGGTTTTGCCTTTTAGTTATATTGTATCTTTTACAAAAATAAAAATTGACATGACACAGTTTTTGTACCTGACTTACTTTTTCCGTATATCTTGCATCGTTGTCTTGTATAATATTCTTGATACCTTGTGTTTTTTTTGTAAATATCAAAGGACTGTGTTTTTTCTGCATTAAACATTGTCCTGAAACTATGTGAAGCCTGTTTATCGGTATTTCATTTTCTTGGCAATGCTTATTAACTAATTCAATATATCCTTTCCCGCATATATGTCGAGTGTCTGTCTGAAGATTTTGTCAGTTGAAGACTTTGAATTGGAAAAACAATAACCTCATTACAAATTACGGGTGTTGAGTAAATATTAATGTTGAATTCTTATCGTTTATTTGTTTTAAATTTGAAGCGTTTGCTTTAAGAGAGACTAGTATATATATTTTTTTTCTCTGTTTTCAAAGAAATATATATTTGAATATGTAAAGTGCTGTGTTTTCTTCTGAATCGTAATGTTCGAATCGGATGCTGAGCTATATTTATTTCCTCACGTTACTTTTCAAATCTAGTCATATTACTTTATTACTAAGCCGCTCACGTATTTAGTGGAGATTTTTAATTCTCCCGCTTGCAGCAAAATATACCTCTGAAACAACAAAAAAGCGCGTCTATTGCTATTTATAACTTAAAAGGTTTACGGTTTGGAAAATTTTATACGCAATAAAACGTTTGTTATTGGTGATGTAAATTTGGGCTTTTTATTGCAGAATGTGCATAAAAATATAAATAAAAGTTAAATGCAAGCGTGCGTTATCATCAAAATGAACATTTATTTATATACTGTATAATAATACCAGGGCTTTGTAAATTAATAATTATTATAGTCGATTTACCAAATTTTACAAATATAGCAGATAAACATATCACCAAAGTATTTTCTGATATGTGTTTGAAATATTATGTTTATTAGAAAAGCATCCAACATCGTCATGAAAAGAGCTTAATATCTATTTATTTGGAAAGAGGCTTCGGCTAATAAACTTTTCTGTACAATGATATGTATATATGTACTGCATAAATTACAAAATTATATATATATATATATATATATATATATATATATATATATGATTTTGTATACATATTATATATATTCCACCCTAAATTAAATTGTTTCTAAAAAAATCTTATTGTGTGGTTGCTTTAATATGTGACTTATTCTAAACACGATAAAAAAATATATTTTAATGCTTAGATTAAAAAACAAACGGGTTTTTGTCATTAGTAAAAAATATAGATATAATGTTTTTTGAAGAGAGTATTGCTCAATTCAAAAAACTTCATTTTTCTAATATGATCATGATTTCTTTTTTAATTCATAGCTTAAAAAAATATCGTACAATAATTGAACTCTTTTAGGGGTGTTTTAAACGCTTGCGTTCGTAAATTAATTTAAATCAGTAATTGAAATTAAAAATTGTTCGATATATATTTAATTCATTTTTATTCCGTGCATTTTGTACTTCAAAACTTTCACCAAATATTAAATAGATTCATGAAGAAGTACTAATAAGAATGTATAAGTTTTGTATAAAGAATGCTACAAATTGTCATAGCTAATTTATTTATTATGCCTACAGTATTTTTACATATAACTTAACAATTAGAACTATCGCATTAATGTTTAAGTATTCGTTAAATGATACAAGGAATGGTAGTACTATACATAAATATTATTCTATTTTTATAAATATTGACTCACTTTTTATCGCAAACAATTCATTGAAACCGGAGACTTTGCGCCAAAAATAGATGTCAAAAATGTATTCATCCTTGCCGACAAACATGACATACATTTTACAGCTGACTTGAACACGTAAGTAGAATTTAGTGCTTTTTTTTACTGAATGTAGACTACATATATACAAAATATTGATTACCCCTTGTGATCCTAAATAAAATAAAATAACTCTTAAAGAAAGCAGGTTGGTGGGCTTGGAGTCGTAGAATCGAACTACCTATACCGGAATCGGAAAAAAACTCAAGACTTCATATTTTATTTGAATAAAAAAAATTATAAAAAAAAGAAATTCGAAACTATTTAAATGGTTATACAGTGTTTATAACTATTTTTTTTAAATGTATTTTTTTCTACAGTCCTTTCTTCTAAACTTTAAGACGATATTTGGCGTATAGCAGTTTTATTGAAACCGAAAAGCAGTAGTCGACTCTTTTCTTTGCATGGTTGATAATTTTAGTATGCAAAACAAAATTCAATTTTGGAAGCAAAAATTTAAATTTGAAAAGTGATACTTTTGAAAAATTGAAAAACATGCTGCGAGAAAAAATTATAATAACACGGACTCTTAAACAGCACTAAGCTACTTTATTTAACAAAATTTATTTTTAAGTTAATTAATGATAAAAGTATTTAGTGGAATCCAAGTAATATGTGTGATGTGAATCGTGTTTGTCTCCCGACAAAATAAGCCTGACGTCAAATAAAACCACAAATGTCGATTAATGACGTACACACAGGCAGACAGAACTGTTCACTCAGATACTACATACCGCACTTGTTTGGGTCTGCGTATAAACATCGGTTTGTTTTGTTTGGTACACAACGATTCTGGGGTAAAATAACAATGCCAATTAATCGTAAAATAATTGGGTTTACATTAGACGATTGATATATTTATTGTCTAGTGGGTACAGCTTTATTCTAGTGATCAGATGGCTCTCAGTTCAAGGCATAGATGGCATGGTCAATATTTAGCTAAAAGTTTTTCAACTCAATATTTAGATTTGCCACATGAATAATTCGTCTCTCAAATCGATTTTTTGATAAAATAATGGAACACTGCATTTCATATAAAAAAAGAACATTTACTTCATTAAATCAGTTGGGTAATGCTTGGCTTGTTTTTATGATACCCTCCCATTCTTCAGGTACTTCAAGAATAACTTTTCTTTTCTTTTTTACAATGATATAAAAAAACAAATAGGGAAAATTTTAGAACTTTCAAATGTTTGTGCCTCAATTGCGAAAGACATTCTTAGTTTGTTTATAAATTCAAAATACAAAATTCTCCAGCTTACCTAACTGACTGACATGTGGCATTCATAATTAATTTTTCGATCTGGACTGATAAGTGATAAGGCTAGTTTTTGAAAAAATATCTTCAATTTTAGCGATATCTCGAGTTGATTTCTGGCACCGAGAGATTGAAAAAATCCAACGGTGTGTCATTTTTTTAATATTCTTTTACTCAAAAAACATCTTATTATCTCCACTCTCTATCACCACTTCACACTAATAGAAAAGTTTTTAAACTAGAGCTGAGTGTAAATCATTATCTCAATCCTTTTCACTTAAGCCATCCTCTTCATCGCCGAAAATTCAATAAATCAGTTTATTGAATATATATAATAGACAGAGGATTACATAAGGTGGAGATGGGAAGTTTTGATTGGATTTTAATAGTCTCAAAAAGAGTAATAAAACCAAAAATAGCAAGTTCAAGTTTGTTTTTTTTATAAAGATGAATCAATCTCTAGTCATACGTTTCTAACACATTTGTTCGTATGGATTTTTAACCTGCGAATATACATTTACCATTTCGTTTGTACCCAATATAGGTTGTATTTTCGGTTGTTTTGTGTTTGAGATGTATTGTAGTATTGGTACATTTTGCAGTGTTTATTGTTTTAAGACGGGCTGTAAGATTCTCCGACAATGTTTTGTTCCCATCGTATTATGTCAATTCAAAATTATATAAACTAGCTTTTCATCAAGCCAACTAACATATAATCTATAGAAATTGACGAAAATGTAACAAGATGGAACTTGAATAAAGATACTCATTGTTTCAAAACTTGAGGGCGCAAACACTTTTAATGTTTATATCATGTAGCATACATTAAATTAATTATTACACTCCGAAGACAAGCTACGTATCTGAAATAATAGTTCATTTTTTACTAATTTTACATGATTATACAAAAACAATTTATTGTATAGGTAAGCCACAAGGCTACCGGTTGAGAAATCCTGGTTCAGACAGTCTGACAAAATTGACAAAATTAACATCGCTAACAAGCTATTTCGGTTTCTTAGCTAGTTGCGTTCAAATTTAAGCATAAGTTTATTATATATGGTATAAATTTGATTATTCATCACTCCTGATAAATTAATAATATTTTTTTCATCGGACATTGAACTCATCGAAAGAACTATCGGATCTACTGGACGTAATGAAAGCCTTCGTTTGTTGCCTCGCAAAAACCTCAGACCAAATCGTTATTCATTCACTTGAACAGGTCCTAATCATATCATCATCTGTCAATCTGCTGGGAAATCGAATTGTAGACAGGATTTTGGGATTTTTCCTTTTATGCAGTGGCGTTCTCATAAAATAGCTTTATTACGAATATCAAATTAAATAACGTTACAAATCATAAAATATATATTACTACTGGCAATATTTATGTTTGGTTACTTTGAAAATAATAATTGTTTTTAAAAATATATATTTTTTTATTTTAAGAACAATCTACGACTTTCCTGAACGTTATGTATTAAATTTCAATTATATTTCAGCAAAAAAAAATAGTTTATTCTACCACTAAGTGAAAAATAAATTGAGCCGTATCAAATCACACACAGAAACTTTTCGATTGTGAAGGGTAGTATTAGGAAATGCCCTTTGTTTAACTGAACGCTGTTTTTCATGATAGGATCAGATAGGTTGGGTAGGAAGAGGTGAACTTTTTAACACACTTCCAATAACTTGGAGTTAAGAACAAAGAAAGGTGATTTTAGTGTTTCTTAGATACACTAAAGTCATGTTTAATAAATGTATTGCTATAATTTATTACATATATGCATTAGGATGTTATAGTAAATAACATGATTTATTTTGTATCTCTTCTAAGCCAGAATATGTAGCTGAGCAAATGCAGTTTTCAAGAAAGTTCTAACGATGGCATACGCCAAAATAGCTGTAAACTAATTTTATAAAAAAATGTAGAACTAAATAAAAAATTACAATGGAGTTCTACCAAGTAAGTGACAATTCAATCAATTGCCGATATATTATATATGAAAAGGTTACTTTTAAAAATTCTAATTAAATATTTCTTATTTCGTGGATCTTTTTACAGTTTGGATAAATTCTACGCACGACACTGACTGAACTGATAATGGATGAGTATAGAAAATAATGAACTGTCAGTCAATGTGAGATTTTGCCAATTTCCTGCAAGTATCCACAAAACTTCCGAAATAACTATTCCCAACGGTTCAAGGCCAATGCAGATTAATGACACGACGCCATTAATCATACTTAAAACTATCAGTTTTCAAAAATCTATATTTTTAATTTCCTTAAAACACAAGTAAGATGGACGGGCTATTTCGGACACAATTTGTGACAATATTCTTCTTTTTTCTTCTTTGGCCATGTTCGCTCCCTATGTGGAGCATATGGCCGCCACGCGGCACCTTCATGTTTCCCTGTCTCCCGCCAATAGCTTTGCTTCCTCCCATGACATGCCAGCATCCCTCAGTTCCGCCGAGTACATCCTATGGATAGTACCCGACGGACGTCCAGGACGCCGGAATCCCACCGGTCGAAAGAAGAGGCAGGCAGGATTGAGGCTTTCCGGAGGCATCCGCAGCACGTGACCCAGCCAGTTCCAACGTCTCTCCATAACCACTGACGTGACGGGACGCTGTCTTGTACGCTCCCTTATCTCTGAATTCCTCACAAAATCAAACCACCTCACCCCCATTATCCGACGCAAGCATCTGTTCTCGAAGCTCAGTATACGGTTTTTCTGAGTCTTCGTCAGGTGCCATGATTCGCAACCGTAAAGCATTACCGGCAGAATGCAAGCGTTGAACAAGTGGCATTTGGTTTTAATCGAGTACAGCTGTGTGTCCCAGACAGTCCGCATTGAGTTGAATGTGGCTCCAGCCATTCCTAAACGAATGGCGAGCTCGTTTTTTGTACTACCGTCTTCGGGGTTATGTACGCTGAGGTATCTGAAGCTGTCAACCCTCTCGATGATCTGTCCCGCGCTGGTAAGGGTCCTATCAGAGTCATGACAGGTTTGGTTACACATCACATTGGTCTTACTAGTATTAATTTTTAGACCAATGCGACCTGAGTTAGTTCCTAACCCATCAATAGTCTCCTGGATGCCCTCAATGGATTTATCGAATATTACAGCATCATCGGCATATTCAAGGTCACACAGCTTCAGACCGGGACCAACAGCTACACCTCGATCAGGCGGAATTGACCTGCGAAGTATGAAGTCAAGGATAATAATAAACAGGAACGGTGCAAGAACGCACCCCTGTCTCACTCCGGTAGTGACCCCGAACCATTCGGTATTTGAGTCACCGATTCTCACACAACATGCACTATCCTCATGTAAGGATTTGATAATGGCCACAATCTTTGGCGGAATCCCGTAGGCATCCAGTATCCTCCACAAAGAGGGTCTGTGCGGACTATCAAATGCCTTCTCATAGTCGACGAAACAACAAGCAAGAGCACTGTTAAATTCATTGCTCTGCTGGAGGAGACATCGAAGATTGTGCATTTGGTCCGCACACGACCTTCCAGGGAGGAAGCCCGCGTGATTTTTCCTAAGTATTTTCATAATGGGACCTCTTATTCTCGCCAAGAGAATGTGTAATAATGCTCGCCAAGAGAATGTGTGACAATATAGTGAATTAAATATAATATGTATACAGCCCCGTTCAAATTTTGTTACAAACATTTTATTACAGCTCGGCTTACCAAGATGATTTGTTTGTGTACTAATAATTAAATCGTTTAATTGTATTATATTATATATACTTGAGGAAACGTTTGAATATTATTTTTTAATGTTGAAATAAAAAAAACGATTTATTATAAGACTGGAATTTTTATTTCGATATTTAACGCAAAGGCCATTGTCTTCAGAGTGAATTTTAATTATAAAAAGTTCCAGGAGAATTGCAAAACTGATACAATAAACTACAAACAGTAGTGGCTGCCACAGGAACCTATACTATAATATATTATTAGATTGATGTTAATAACATAAATTTACGACTTAAAATATTTTCCCAAAAGAAGCTTATTCTTCTGTTTCTATTTTATTTTTAGATGTCCAAAATGCCTTTCTGTAAAAAACATACTATATAAATATATATATATTTTTTTAAATTTTCCCTGTGTTATTTTTGTGATACACTCAAACCCCGATAACGTAGTGATTAGGCAATGAAAACCGCGTAAATAAAAAGATAGTATTTAGGATATCCAAAATTACATAACATTAGTCTTATAATTCATAGAAAATAGGGAAACAATATGTTGTATTTTATATTGGTAGAATGTTTGGAAAAATAAGCACTTATAATATTTACACACTCAGCGGTCATGTCTATTACTTTCCATTTCTTTGAAAAAATTATTTAAATTTAGCATTGGTTCCATGTTAATCATTTTTCTCAACCGCGGGATTTTAGTATATTTTAAAAGTTAGTATAATAGCTACATACATTTTTTAGTGACCCCATACTTATTTCCTAATAAATGTACATTCCTCAAATAAATGTTCGTTCAATAAAAAAAAATTAAAAAACTATCGAGATATAAACACCCTCTAGCGGCTGATACTATATAACCATATAGTCTAATCTTGTTTAAAACTATTTTGCAACTAAGTAATCGTTAGCTTTTTCCAAGAGACTGGTGTATTAATCCAGTCTTAGTAAAAGATAAACCGTGAATGCAAATCCTCATAATATATTTCTATCTTCATTAAGTCAAACCACACATAATCTTCTAATACCAGAGATTCTTCGCGGGATCCTTGTCTTAAATCAATTACGTTGATTCACAATCTTAATATAATACAATATACTACAACGTTTAGAATATTTAGATACTGCATCAGAGAATATGACCTTAGTATACTAAAACGTTATGAGGTTATTATATTATCATGACCATGCATGTTTCAATCAATGAATACTAACTTTTTTCACATGATCGCAATGGGATAGTTTTAAAACATTAAAGAACGCTTAGTTTGACTAAACGTTAAGATACATGATAGAATAGTTAGCTATTTCAATATAATTATCGACTGGATATGATTTTTCCTGATGAAAAAATCATTATAAATTTAATTCATATATTTTTTTAATCCACGTCCGCTCCCAGTGAGGAGCATATGGTCTGCTAATAGAGGTAGAACAACAGATTTTTTCTATGAGAAAAGCTTGTTACTCAGTTGCTCAACCTCTCTTTTTTTAAGATTAGAGAAGGATAGGGTCAGGACAGGACTACAGATAAGGTAATCGCTCTTGCTACTTCCCATTATTTTAGGATTGGAAGGGTGAAAGGAATATTTCAGTAGAAAACTCTGGTATAATTCTACGTAGATGCATCGGATTAAATAAGTATTATTGGCGCTTTTTGATTTGTTTTCAGCACCAACTGTTAAAAGCTGTTGATTTTAGCCTTTACGCTGCCGTAGATAATTAAAAGTTATTACCTATCCCGCCAGCTATAATTTGCAACTATTATCAATTTAATTAGTTATCGACGAGGTAACTCGTCTCTGGCGTGTTGAGCACGAATTTTTTTACGAGATATCTCTTTTGTGGCAGCCATCGAGTTAAGATACTACTCTAAGAACAGCAAAGGATTTAATTTTAAATTTCACTGATTATCGTGAGATTGTTTTTATCGATAAACAATTCAAAAGAGAAAAAAGACTTGTTTATGTTTTCTGTTGGCACTTTTGTTGAGCTCTGGTTCCGGCGCATTTAGATTGCCGGTTTTGGTTCCGGTACTTTTGTCGGGGTGCCGAACTTTCAGACATCACAAACATTCAATCGATTGAAAAAATGCTGTTTGAACTGGGATTCAAAGCCGTAAGTTCCGGCATGGAAACCAACGACGTTGACCACTGACCGAACAAAATTCGTAATACATACATATGTATATACATACGTTGACAAAAATAGCTCTATGGCTGAATCACACTACACAATACAGTTAAATACACATGCCCATCCAATACTGTATAGAAGCATTACTTTTTATAACATTGTTTTTTCAAAAATGTCAATATTAAGTTATCTAATATTTGGCGATCAACAAAAAATATTGTAAGAGAAATAATAAATGGATTCTTGATAATGTTTTAAGTCTAGACAAGAAATATCATAAACATGTCAGGGTTTTCTCAACAGATTTTTTTAGTGTATGAACTTACTTGAATCAACTAACGCCTTTTTGTGATTTTAGTGTTTAAATGATGATGAAGAATGTTATTTTATATAAAAACACATTTTTCACGCAGTTAGGTGTTTTTCAGTGATAAAACAAAAAGATATTTTTATTATTATCTATCTTGCGAAGAATCATAATAACGAAGTAGTTTGTTCTGTTCTAAGTGCTCGGTAAATTTAGTCTTAATGACTTACGTAAACCGTTTTTTTTGTTCAATTAAACCGACGGTGCGAATTAAATCTTTCTGCGAAAAAAAACGAATGTTCTGATATGAAACAGCTTTTCATTATCTCAGGCTCTATTTATCCGTCGGTCTTCACATAGCCTCTTTTGGTTTTACGCCAGATGTTACCAAACTCTGATCTAGTGGCGCATTACTTGCACAGATTGGTGTTAATATATATTTTTCACGCTCCCTTTTGATGCATTTCTTCGTCAATTTTGCTGAGACGTCTTCACTTCAACCTGCATTAGATCAATTTGGAAATATGTTCTACAAAAAAGAAAAATTGGACATCGGTTGTCAGGTTTATTATAGACTGCAAAAGTATTCTTCAAGATAATCAAAAACTTAATATTTTTATATTCGATAATTCGAGCACTAGTCTAAAATAACCTTTCTTTACGTTTTTTTAATTCTTTCAAACCTCCAGAGACGAGAGTTTTTTGTTAATAAAATAATATTATTTAAGCCATATTGAAGTCATAAATAACTTTTATTTCTAGCAAAAAAAAACAAAAATTCGTTGTTTAGGAACACTGCATGACTATGTGGTCTTGCTCATCCTTATATTACCGTGTAATATTGTGTAAAGATAGTTGTTAGGACGGGCGTGACCGCATGGTCACACACACATTCGGGATTTAAATAAAGCTAAATGTGAAATTTTTAAAAATATGTACAGTTTAACCTATTAGATCAACACAATCATACTATAAAAGTATTGTAAATAATTTAAAGTTTCGATAAAATAATAAACAACAGTTTCAAAAAGTCCATTAAAAATAAACGGAAATTAAAAGACGCATGTGCTTTCGGTAGTTGTTTTCGTCCTCGTGGCTGATGAGTAACTTAAGTATGTATCCTTTTTAACTCAAATTGAGTGAAAGCAACGATATTCAGGTAGAAAAGGGATGTATAGTGAGATTTGCAGAAAACGGTGTTTACTGTGACCATATGGTCACGCTTGTCCTTGGAGGGTTAAATTAAATTATTTATTTCATTTATATCGAGCATGATAAAGCAGATTTTAGTAACGGTGCGGGTAAAATCTTCATTTTACGCCAAAATAACCGTAACTCACAAACTTCTAGTCTTCGTAAAACCTTAAGTAAATATTATTGTTTATCTGCGTAATTAAATTTTAACAACTCAAATTTCATATAAAAAGACTACGCGCTCAATATTGTATGTTCAGGAAAAAAAATTAGACGATCGAGAATTTATATAATTTTTGAAATTGTTTTACAAAATATATTTTCTTGTGTAAGATTTCACCGATAGATTGTATGGAAATATCGCTTCTCAATAGCTAAAAACATTCTTGGAAGTACCTCTTAGCAAGATTGCTTTCGAGTAGCTAAACTTTTAATAGAAAGTATCATTAAAAGCAGATGTACCCAAGTAAAATGGCAACACGGTATAATAAAGAGAAAGTAATAAGATCACACGCCTTCAGAAGTAATGCGTAAACATCTTTTCAAAAGAATAAACATGTACAAAGTTAATATATTTATATATTTTCACTGCCGCCTTTTCTGTGACCCATACATATAACTTTGCAATGTATCCAAGACTGGTGCTCAAATAAAATATTTGATTATTAAAAACTTACACAGATGCTGTGCAGCTTATTAATTTATTAAATTGTACTTTTTTCATTTTACAGACGTCATTCATTGTTCGATAAAAAATCTTTTTATATTAAACAATTGAATTTAATATTGTTAACAGTTAATATTTGAAAGGAAGACATTATAATCCGGTTATGTTTTATAATTATTTTATTTATCTGCTTGCCATACTCGCACACACACAATTATATCCACCGATCAAATTTTCATAGATTCCACAAAGATGTTTCATTTAGAATAGAATATTACGATAGTTCTCAAAAAAAAACATATAAAACTGTTTTATCTTTAATATATATATATATATTTGTATACTTACATATGTTTTGTTATTATTGAGCAATATTTTTATGTAGCTCATGCATATTTCGGTAATATTGTTTTTTTAATTGATTTCAAATTTCTGTTAAAATGGATATTGATTTTACCTCTAGTCAAATAAAAATCTATTTTAGACTTGACATAATATTTAGATTTTCTAAAAACGTTCGATGCTTCTAGTAGAAACCATCATGACATACAATAAGTATTTTCCTACGACCCGTAAATAAACACATCTTTTCATGAGAAAAGTTTTTTTTTTAAAAAAACATTTACGAAATATTTAAGGTTACCGGAAGTTTTATGTCAGCAACTTTATGTCAATATTATATCGATGTGTTTATGACGAATGGAAAAATTTATATTCCTTTTAAATTTATTCAAAATGTTTACACAAAAAAATCATGAAGGTACTACAAAACATGTACATTTGATCTTGAATTACATCTGAAATGGCTTTGAATTCTTTCTGAAATGTATTTATCGGAAAATACAAATAAATTACCCAATGTGTGTTATGTGTCTACATGTCTAAACACAATTCGAATACATAATATCAATATAAGCACTATATAACTTACTTGAACATTCAGGCTTATACAGGCTGTGTTTTTATGTATAGTTAATGGTTGGAAAATCAAAAAAAAAAATTTCTTTCAACTTAATATTATAAGTTTTGTTTTTTTTATATTGATACTCTCCACTCTTGCAATCTAAAGTAGGTAAGTACTTTTTTCAGCTTTCGTTATTAATTATTTTACGTTTTATTGCGTTTACGGATATTTAAAAAATCCACCCCTTCACCTACACATCGCGAATAACTGATATTGATCGAACCTCTCTTAACGTATTGGCAGCCCACCGTTGGTAATATTATAATATATAATAAATTTATTTTTGACCAATATTATCAATTTCATTTCTACAAAAAAACAAAAAGCAGTATAAAAAAGCCTGTTTCGAGACCAGTTCCGGGATCATTAAATTGTAATCCCGAAATCCCGGGATCAACGTTTCGGCTCAGGATTGGTTTCCCCACCCATAACTGAATACAATCATTTGCGTTATATTTTAACGATGATCCCCAGAAAATAGAAGTAGGTTTAGTTAAATTAAAAAAAATGCTTTTGATTGATTGAAGACTATTTGCTTTGTTATAATAGCTTATTAAAGATAAATAAAAACATATTCAAGAGGCGTTTTCATAATTGCCGTTTATAGAAGGGGAAATAAAATAACATTTTGTATTGTTTTAAGCACCAATTATTTTTGTGGAAGCACCGAGGGCTCTCAATCTACAGCTTCCGGTGGTATTTTTTGTAGTTTAAAAAATGTAAGATTTTTATTTCTTTATCTTTTCAGTGCTATAATTTTATAAATAACTAATATATCTTTCGTTCAATTTAAACGGCAATTATCTCAATAAATGAATACTTTATTGTGAATTTATTCACTAAAAGAAATAAAAGATATATAGGTATTATACTCAATCGAAACAAAGGTTTTAATTTAATATTATGCGTTAGATAAAGAAAGCAAACCTTTGCGATGATATCATACCGACCATTTTCTTCAAGATTAAAAACCGGAAGAAACACTCATTAAACATGATCCGATGTCGTTAGTGGTTTTTATCAACCCTTTCAAATTGACCTTCAATTCTGCCGTATCATATTTTCCTGTGGGATACCCTGTATGTTAAGGTCTGGAAAAGGAACTGCGACTGTGTTGATTTTGGCAGTGGCGGGAGTGCTTAGCACATTCTTCCGGTAAACTTTTACCGAGGGGCTAAAGGCATCACTTTGTAACTAGAAACCGAACGATTGCGAGTTGCTTGGGCAACAGGGGTGTAAATAATATGACCTTTGTTGTTTTTTCAATAGTATTTACAATGACCACTTCTAATGTGAAGCACATGAAATCTTTATTTAGTTTTTTTTTAAAAAACCATGCCCGCTTCCAATGTGGAGCATATGGACTCCTAATGGAGTTTATCTCAACAGTAGTGTTTTTCACGAGAACTGCTTGTTACTCAGTTGCTCAACCTCTCTTTTTCCAAAGAGAGTAGGGGTAGAAGGATAGAGCTAGGACAGGATTAGTGGTAAGCTAATCGCTCTCGATACGCCCCGTTCATATGAAAGGATAGGTGAGAGGGGGGAATTCAAGACATCACATACATCCATGCATTTGAACAAAAATTCATAAATCGATTGAAAAATCAATTTATAATACTGTCCGTACCGGGATTTGAACCCGGGCCCTCCGTAGCCGAAGCCAACAACGTTGACTACTCGACCACACAGGCGGCATAATATTTAGTTTACTTAAACAGTTTTTTCACGTGAACTACTGTTGTATTTTTCAATCTCGATATAGTAAGATAGGAGTGTGATAGGTTATATGGATAGTTAATTGCACTCACTTCACACCGTTTGAGGCATCAACCGAATAGGAGATGAATTTAAAATTTCTTCGAAAAGAAATTCATCGGTTGAAAAAATCAGTGTATGAAACTGTCTACACCTTATCTTTTATTTCAGATATCAGCAAAACTGCACTTTTGGCATGTTTATATACAAAAGAGTAATTTTTTGCTGACTAAAATAATTAAAAAAAGACATTTTTAAAAAAGTATACACCTACACAACACTTTTTTATTACGACAAGCAAAATTTTCAACATTTATTTTTAAACAATTAACTGAGTGCATATATAATATTAATATAATTATTTTAGTCCAGAAATTATTTTTCATAGTAACATTGCCCATATGCATTTTTGATCATACCAAAATACTATAAATAAGAGTTATAACACTTTTCTAATTTGGCACCGTTGCTATACATCAAAACATTCGGAACCGGATAATAAATAAACTTAAGAACGTAAGCCGAAACAAAATCTAGTACAGTTTCTACATAAAACTGGAGAACTATTTTCGTGGCGTTATTCAATCAAATTGTCAATAAATAATGATTCGTTGGATAAGTGAAATTATGAAATTGGAAAATACAATACATAATATACCTACATAATTTTTATCGTTATTTTTTGCAAAATTTACCGTTAAAAAATAATAAGAGGTCAACGTTTCTATTGGTGTATAATACTATATTGAACATTTCATAAGTTTTGTCTTATTATTAAGGTATCAGTGTCTATTAGTCACGAAAGCCAACGACATTGGCCGATGCGCCGTAGACCCGGCATCATCGGGGTTCAGTGGTAAAATGCTTATCTAACAATTATTATTTGTAGTTAATTAATTTGATTGAACTAGTTTTTAAATTAGTAAACTTTCAGAATTGGCTGAATTAGGTTTATCAACTGTGTGGAATTTTAAATAACATTAGGAATAAGAAAACAAATATCAGTAGAATATTTATTGGTAACCCTGCCAAAAAAGAAACGTGCTAATGAAAGTAGTAACATCTGCTATAGATTACACGATGCCTCGAATAATATATTTTACTCTCATTTGTTACCAACTTCATATAAACGTTGTATACACGATAACGCGATGATGCTTCGTATAAATATTGGATACTTCAATAAGTAATATCATAGGTCATTAGTCTCTTACGTTACATATGAAAAGTTTTATCAAAAAAAAAGTGACATTTTCAGCCATTTTTCCGATAAACGACGCCGAAGTTTCAATGTCAGCAAATACTTGGAAAATACATTTGAACCCATACTTTAGTATCTAAATCATTTTAGTTCCGGCCGAACCCGCATAATCACGAAAAACTTTCTTTCATATCGAACCATTATACTTTCTATTAAATCTATCATGGCAGTTATGTTCAATGTGTTGGTCATTTATTTCTAGCTATGCTTCGAAAAATATTATTTTATATTAACTGCTGTCAGAAGAAATGACGCTTTCAATTCAATTTATTATCAAGAAAATAAACATAAAACAATTTTTTGTACTTATTCTACATTTTTTACTAAATATATTGAAATGATTTCTCATTTTATTTTGAAGAATATCAATAGTCTGTTTCACGGAGTAAAATATATTAGTTGCTTCGTATTACAAAACAAAAATATCATTAATTCCAGTTTTCTTGTTAACCTTAAAGTATGTACGTCCCGTGTACTGTCCAATTATAAATAAAATCAAAAGTATTTTTTGTAACAATCACAGATTGCGAAGAGAATATGAATAGACATACACATTCCATAACTCACGAGGTATTATAATATTTAAAGCGTCCATCAGATAATCAAGATTATTCTACAAATTTCATGTTTAATTCAAGAATGAATAGCAGCGAATTCTCGGTAGGCTTTTCCATCTGATAAAATATAAGGTATATTCCTCTGAAAGGCATACCAAAATCCTTTATTTACCTAGAAGGGCATCATTTGTTACGAGACAAATATTTTTTATATTATCTTTTTGTGATTAATTCCAGAACATTCTTTTTAAATATAAAAAATCATTTTTGCAAAGAAAATACGTACCCAGCTTTCCGTACTGCGTCAGTTCCGAATAGTACTAAAATAAATTACTATTCATTATGAATTTATTATAAACGACCAAGTGTTTTTAATGTTTACAAATCAATATTCGAATTAAAACAAAATATTTCAACAACTCCGGTAAAATATTTTTTCTTTATTTAGATAGTTATACAATTACGCATACTTTCTTTTATATTCATTCAAATAGAGGAATATATAAAAGAAATCATAATTTATTGTCTCTTAGCTATGAGCCATTTTTACAATTTCTTTTTACAGATTAAATTATATAGATACCAACCGTATCGTATAGTGACATCATACGAGTCAAATACAAGGTAACTTTTTAAATTTAATTTTACAATTCATATTACGAATCCGAGTTTCTTGTTTTGATTATTCTTTACTTTATTTTCTTGATACTTGGATTAAAGAATATTTTTGACTGGACATAAATTTACTCAGAAAAATCTATGAATTTTTGAGTCCTCTTTAACTGATAATTATCACACTAACCATGAGCTTTTTATTATTTTACGACAATGTTTACAGCGTTAACGATGTTTGTCAGTAATTCACTGCAAATTTTTTTTTACTCTATAAGAATTTCTACCAATTCAATAATGATTTTTACCTATAGTTAAATAGAAAAAATACTTGACCAAATAGGTAAGTACATAACATGAGCCTTCGAGAGGTGTAGTGAGCCAACTATAAAAATGGTAAAAAAAACTTGGACTTTTAACAATCATGTCTTTAATTGGTGAATAGCATAATTTTATTTTACTGAGATAACACTTATTGCAATGAGTATTAACTTAGGTTACTTCAGTTATACGATACTTTAAGACGTGTAGAATATTACAACGCATCTAACCTTTTTTCTCTAATACCACTTGGCTCACTTTACTTCTATAGGCCCATAGATTGTGTAACATTCATTTTTAATAAATACCTTTTTAATAATGTCTTCAACAAACGTTTGTTTTGTATATAATATCTATCAAATATTACCAGGCCGTAAGACGTGAGTAATTTAATAATACTGACCTCATCAACTTCTCAACAAAATCTACTAATACTTAGTCTAATAATTTTGGACTAGAAATCGTTTTTGTATTCTAGTAAATAGTCAGCAAAAATATGTTTCAGACGAACATCGTCCAAGTAAATGAAATATTGGGCATAATTGAACACATATTTTTCTTAAAATATGTATTCAGAATTTTCAATTGAAAATTTAATACATACATTATTCATATACTTTTCATTTCTCATCGGATGGACTTCTGTTTGTAAACCCACGGACAATAATTAAAAATTAATATACATGGCTAGTTCAGCTGCAAAAGTCGATTCTTTCGATATGAATCAATACTTTCTTGGACGGAGTTGTCATACAGGATTTTACCTCCATTCAAAATCATACTCATTATTAAGGGATTGGTGTTTTTTTGTTTTCCATATAAACACAACGATAAAGAACTTTGGAATTACCGAAGCCGTATGATCTGCGGTTTACTGGTATGTTATGAAACGGCAAAGCAATCTAAAATTCATTTTTTCGTAGTCTTTCTTAGTTCTTTTTGGAAGTCTTTGCCCATCCTCTAGTCAGCTGCCTATAATTATTGTCAATTCCTTTTATCAATATGACGTTAAGTATACGTGACCTACCAGCCATTTGTCGTAAGATATTAATTTCAAAATTTAAATCATGTATTCATTTATGCATTTATGAATTCGAAAAAATATTTCCAAATAGGTCAAATAAAAATACATTATTCAATATAACGTTTTGTAAATGAAAAAGAAATGTAAGAAAACTGGCCTAATATAAGTCAATAGAAGGCACTTGAGTATAATCAAATACGAAAACTTTCCTCTCTGATATTAATGTAAACAGGAAAAGAACATTAATCTCTTTAAGTCTCTGAACTACTGATATTTCTCATCCATATTCTATTAAATAAAAAGATAAGTTTATCAAAAGACAAATGTGGAAACACATTTTTTTTAATTTTTATTAAATGAACACTTTAAAAATACCATTTTATAGCATACTTATTGCGATGCTAAAGTTTCATACTAAACCATTTAAAAAAAAAATCTATTATTTTGTAACACGGAGAATGGGTATCCGTAGATTATAATTTGGTTTCTATTTTAATGTTTCGTTTAAAAAAACATGCATATATTTATTCTCCAACAACTAGCTTTTGCATCATCTTTTTTATAGTAATTAAACACACGAGCTTTGTTCTTTTAGTGAATATTGTTAAATTAATTACCTTTCGCATTCCAAATTGAATGACCATAGACAAAATTTATATTCATTGTGAATAAATCAAATGATAATAATTATATCATTAATTTAGTAAAAAAAATAATGTGCGTTTTTGTAAATATAATATCTAAATACAGTAATTGACAAGTTTAAATCAAATCAACCAGCGAAATAGCTCCCATCTTCTAATTTACGATTATAGAATTTCTGAGGGAATAAAACACGTGATAACATCTTGGACGTTGTTTGATCTCAATTCCGTCGTCGCCACGTCAAAATATATGGGAAAAACTTTCTTTCCATGATTCGATTAAAAACATTTTACGAAGCGCTTCCGCCTCATTTTCATACTTATCAGCGAAACTTTCCCGCCGGAAATGGAAAAAGATGGGAAGGTTGTTAGATTTGCGCCGACACGGTTGAATAATTAGATGGGTTATGGTTTGGATTCATTATTTTTTTCACTGTATGGTGACCGGTAAATATTAGATTTTGGTAAACATATTTATTTGGACAAAAAACGATTTCAATCAAAATTTTTCGATTGTAAGTTTAGCAATCGTATCTATATATTTATTTAATATGGTATTTTTAATAATCCTCAACTTCCTTACGTCTCGCAACAAGTAAAATAAATATTTCAAATTAGCTAATAAAATATTGAAGAGATAATATAGTAAATTAAGAATGAAGCCGTCTGCCTTATTAATATTAAATGTTGAATTAAATATTATATAAATGTATGATGCATGTTTACATTTGTAGCTTAGCAATTCGAAGTCCATCTGTCGATCAGAAATTCTTCAAATCTTTGTAAGATCAATATGAAATGCTGTTTTTATCAATACAATAACTGAGATTTGTGTGATGTTTATGAAACGCTTTTTCTTCGAGTTGTTCACGAGTGACTTTGTTATTATTCTCACTCAGAGTGTATGCATTTAGTATTAAGAAAGTAGGACTTTTGAACAAATATTCCATTGAGCTAAAAATTGTATGAAAATATTAGATTTTAAAAATACATGTTCGCTCCCAATATGGAGCATATGGCTCACTGATGGAGGTTTATTAAAGGAAGTCTTCATACGAGAACTGATTGTTATTCAGTTAACTAACCTCTATTTTTTGAAGGAAGTGGGGATAGAAGAATGGGGACTAGGACAGGATTAGTGGTCAAATATTCTCCCTCGTGACGTCCCACTATTTTCAGGATTAGAATGTTGGGAAAGAATTTGTAGACATCACAAACACCAATGCCATCAAACCGATAGATTGATAGAAAAAAGTTCTTTTTGGGACTTGAACATGTGAGATCCATCACGGAAACCGACAACTTCGACCACTACTTTATATTAAATTATTTCAAATACAAATTATAGCCTTCCCACTACAAGTTGTCTCCATTAAAAACACCGTATGTATCTGTTTATCTAGTTCTACACGACACACACATACACTTTATACAATAATTACACAACACACATGTACGTCAGTAACACCGGCGTCGCACCGTTATCGAATGCTGGTGAAATGGTTACTTTTTTATTTATGTGAGATGTGTGATGCGTGTTAATTATCTACTATCTGGCTTTTCATGTGAACAAAAACGTCTCACTTTTAAAAAAAGTGATATTGTCGTTAAAACTATTATTAAATTTGATTTATGTTTTTCTTTAAGGTCTTGCTGTGCCCTTCGTGGAGTTGACAGTCGCCCACGCTTCAGTTCTGACAATCCTAGCCATCAGCTTCGAACGATACTACGCGATTTGCGAACCACTGAAAGCTGGATACGTTTGCACCAAGACCAGAGCCGCCCTCATTTGTTTCCTGGCATGGTTTGTTGCTGCTGTTTTCACCAGGTAACTAATCGAAACAATTGTTATCATTGTTATTTTAAAGTATGTTTAACGTGGGTGATTTTGGCTTTGCTGTATGCAAAACTTAAAAGTCGTCAAGCATTTAAGTGTGTCTTAATATCAGTGAATAGGAACCCAGAACGAAAGCTTTTTCAAACGATCCATGTTTATCTTGAACGTCTGTATCTATACTAAACATGCCTAATACATTATTGACGATGATTTGATAACAAGTTTTGCATACAGTGTAATAATATTAGCTTACTTTCATATAGCTCCAATTGCTTTTATTAATGTGCACACGATTATTTGTTTAACAATTAACATTCTCTGACTTAAACACATACTAATTTTATTTTATCCAACATACATTATTAATCGACACGAATCTACGTTTTGCAAAAAAAAACTTATTATCTTTACGTAGGTCATTTATTAAAAAAATCCATCGTAGGTTCCTTAATAAATATCTTACTCACATTATAAATAGCACATAACGTTAAGTCGGATTTACAAGCTTCTGGCAGCAATGTGGTAGTATGAAATATGCGATAAATTGATAAGAGCATTAGATGGACTGAGATTCACATCTCGGCAATGGCAATATCAAATTCGGTATTGATTTTAAAGTGTATTTTCTCGACATTTAAAAATCTCAACATATATAACGCCTTAGCTGTTATAACGTGTAATTTTTAATATGTTGTTCTTATCTATGTCAATTAAATTTCAATGTAAATGTATAAATTACCCATAAACATTCAAAAATTGTGTGTTTATTGTAATACCGTCATTGTTCTGGTAGAAGTTGGTAAGTATTAGATTGAAATTGATTGATTGACAGTAAATAAAAAAATAGCTTTCAGTATTACGCATCTAGCACTGATATTTTATGTTACATAGATAATTATAATATCCATATATAGATGCGTTAATGCTGATCTGACACAAATAAAAGTTTAAAATTAATAGACAGGGACAATTGACTGCATTTAAATCAGCATTAATAATAATTGCCTCAAAAAATAAATGTTTTTTTTGAGTTATTATTAAGCCAAGATTTTTCTTTGTATTTAACTAGTCATTTTCAGTTTTGTTAGTTACCAACTTTTTACAGAGAGGTGATAGTATGAGCCCTCGAAAGGTGAAGTGAGCCAACTATTCTTTACTATATATAAAATGGTAAATATTTCCTCATGAACTTTTACGTATTTATTTGGTGTTTTGGTGGATTGGATATTTTTATTTCATTGCAATCTGTATTAATTGAGGTCACTTAACTTTTATTATACTTTAAGACGTGTAGAATATTAAAACGCATCGTACATATTTTTTTTCTAAAATACCACTTGGTTCACTCCACCTCTAATGGGCCCATATATAAGTATATTGTTTATCATAAATTTGTTTGTATTATATTTTAAAATTTTCCATACAAATAACAATTTTTATTTTAATATGTTATGGCATGTATAAAAAAGATATTTTTTTCTTACGTCATATATTATCATATTATTTATCGATTTTGTGTGGTGGCTTTTATATTCTCTTACAGTCTTTGGCTTCTAGCAGGATGGAGATCCTATTCACAACATATAAATATCGACTTCTTCTTCATAACTAATTTTCTCATTTTACCACAGTGTTACCCATATATAATAAAAACTACAACATACGAACATCAATCATCATCAGCGACATGGTAAAAGTGTTTTTATAATATTTAAAATTGACTGCTTAAACACATACAATCCGCTCAGATTCAGTGTTCGCTTAACGAAATCTTCATTTTTTATTATCGATGTTTACGATATCACAGTCGAACGGTTGATTAATTTAATAACATGGTTTGCTTCCAAGTTTTCATAAAGCATTAACAAGCACGGGTTGACCATACGTGAAAGCTTATCATTTCATCAAAAACAATACTTACTTACTGTAAAAGACATACTATTTTAAGCAACGACCTACAAACTTACATTTTACATTAATATTACCGATTGTACAACTTAGAATTTTTAAAAACCATTTCAACATTTTTTTAATAAGAGTTTGTTTTATTTCATTGCCTAAAAAATACTTGTTGCTGTTAACGTGTGATGGCAGTATAAAATTCACCCACGTCTTAGATCTGATATTTAAAAATAAATAAGATATTATTTCCAGTTATTTATTTCATATCCCTGATTACTAAAGGAAAATCCTTTTCAATTTATTATCGGTAAAATTAGCAAGTGTTTTTTTATGTGAACATATTCATGCGCATATTTTCAAAATTAGAACTATATCTCTCATCATTGTGTTGCCTCATACGGTTTTCTTTTCAGTTGAAAAATAGAGGTTTTTTCGTTCGACAAAGGAATGCCAATAATGTCAGAAAAGCAAAATAGGGCAACCCCTGCCCATAATACGAAGACAAATTATGGCGGCAAATTGAAATTTCGTCCCATCGTATTAACAAAAAAACTTTTTATTAAGCATATAAATACATTACTTCGCTATACAAACACGCTATATTCTATTCATATAACAATGGTAGCTTTGCTTTCAATTTCTGCCACTGAATGTGCTATAATTTTCTTTTTTATATTTGAAGCAAAATGTGCACCAATTATACAATACGGAATATATTCCGTAAAAATGTATAATTGTATACGTACATACATACCAATTTAGATTTACGTTTATAGAAATGAACAAAGAAGAAAGAGTAAAAATTTATATTTCTAATTCTAACATTAGTTCTAGATTAGTTTTAGGTTTTTTATTGAATACAATGTGGTCATATTATAGTATATTGTGAATAAATACTAGTAAAATAATGTGCCGCCGTGTGGTTGAGTGGTCAACGTCGTTGGCTTCGGTTACGGAGGTCACGGGTTCGAATCCCAGTACGGACAGTTTTATAAACTGACTTTTCAATCGATTTATGAATTTCTGTTCGAAGGCATGGATGTATGTGATGTCTTAAATTCTCCCTCCCATCCTATCCTATGAACGGGCGTATAGAGAGCGACTAGCTAACCACTTATCTTGCAATAGCCCTATTCTTCTATTCCTACTCTCTTTGGAAAAAGAGAGGTTGAGCAACTGAGTAACAAGCAGTTCTCGTAGAAACATTTCTGTTGAGATAAACTCCATTAAAAGTCCATATGCTCTACATTGGGAGCAGACATGGTATTAAAAAAAATGTAAACATTAGATATTTTTTCCGCCATTGACAATATCCAAAATTACATCTTAAGTCTCGAACAGTGGGCTTCAGCACGAAAATAAATCGTTATGTCAAAAATATCATTCTAATACAAAGTTTCTCAGAGTGTTGGGCGTGCAATGTCTTCAAAAATTATATAATTCTTAATACACCCGTAAGTATTCTTAATTCATTGCACTGAAAAGTGGTTTCAATGATAGATTCGTATACTTCAGTGGCTGTTTTATACCGTTGATAACAAAATTGTAACGTGGCATAGTTTTTTTTCCCCATCTCAGGCCATTACGCACGAAATCGAAATCGGATACGGCTTTATGCTAATTTGATGAAGGGCTTTGCTTGGTTTCCGTGTGGTTATCACATTTTAGAAGATTTTTTTGTTAAAATAACGCTGCAGGTATAAAGGGACGCGATATGTTCAATGCATGATGAATCCTGTTAACACATTTCCTCAGCTCACCAATCTGTTTACAATATAGTTTGAAAGCAATAATATTAAATATGCATTCTCTATACAATTCAGAACCGAATTTCTGTCAAACTTTATTTCAGGAACCGAAAATAAATTTAGCCATGTTTTAAGAATGCACAAATTAAAAATCAAAATTATCAAGAAGAAACCCGTTCATCCACCATTAAAAGATTAATATCCTTGTTTAAAGATGATTAATGTTTGAAATTACTTCTACAATTTTATCTTCAACAGTTATGAATAAATACATTTTTTTCTTGTAAGCTTGATGTGTACATTTAAAGAATGATAGTATTGCTCAATTTTGAAATTAAAGCTTTCAACCTTACCAGAAAATAAGAATAAAAAGAAAATAATACAGTTTAAACATTTCAACTCACTGAGTACTTCGTGAAATAAATGCGTATGGAAAACATAAGCCAACTTGTTAAATAAGACAATGTTGTTATATTTCATGTTCGTAAAATTGTACTGTAAAAGTTCTAGATTCGTGCATACTATTTTTAAATATTTCACTCAAAAATTAAACTTCCTGCTTTTTATAGTATTTATCTTTGCGAAAAAAATACCATTACACAAAGAATTTAAAAAAAAACTTGTTATGAATTGCTTAGATGTTTACTTTATGCTTGTTTGTTTTGAATAAAAGCTGGTTTTTATTCTTAGTAAATAATTAACGGCTTTCTTCTACGAAATCCAAAAATAATTCAGAGTTGCTATTTTTATCAACCTTTTAACAGGTAACTTGTATAAATAACTTTTTTGTTACAAAGGAAGAAATGCTTTTACTCCTTTGAAAGTTTTGCCATATGGACAGGATCTTTGACCTACTTTTTTCTACGAAAGGGTTATTACATAAACAAAATGCCAGAAGTTTTATTTCGAATATTTCTAATAAACTGCGCTTTTTTTGGAATTTCGTTTCGAAGTTTTTTTGTTGTGTTTTTTTTATTTGATATGACGGAATTTTTTGCGTGTTTTGTGGTGAACAAATAAAGTATACGAGTGATTTTGTGATAAAAAGTCTCTCATATACAATATAACATACAATAGTAAGAGAGGAAGTATAATAGTTAATTGAATGATACTTCAAAATAATAGTGGACGCTATGTATACACACAGATCTCTTTTATGACTGTTGTTTTGTATTAAAAGACTGTTAACAACTAAAAATTATTTATTGAGGTCATAAAAATGTAATATTTTTACATAAATTATGTTTTTCTCATCCTAATCCGTAAACATCTGTGCTAACTGTTGCTTTTGTTTTATATAAAGAGGGTTTTTCTAACATTTTTTTTAGTTGATAACCAGGGGGTGGACTTATTTTTATGAATGTCAGAAAAAAATATCACATATACGACCCTGTTTACTTCATAAAATTAACAAAGGCTATCACAATACAATAAATTATATTAATCGTCAAATGCTTCAAAATCGTACTTTTTTATAATTAATCAAATTTCCAAGTACAAGATAGAAGGCAATAACTGAGTAAAATTTATTTTTAACCTTATCTGGTATATAATCTTGAAAGCTATACATGCCATCAACTTCAAAGCAGAACTTTCACAAACAAATGGTAATATGTTAAAATTATAAATATTTTTATCAAAAACACAGCTACTGTTGGTATATACATTGGCAGCAAAAAGACAGTAAATTCACATATTTATGTTTGTTTACCACAATATTAATGCATTTTAAGTGCATGCATGCAGTACTAAATTTTTTAAAAAAACTCATTCATTTTTATCGAAAGTTTCAGAACGAGTCAAATGCTGCTTTCTTGCATGGAACGGAAATTTTATATTCTTCTAATTTGGGAAAAAAATATTCAATTAATCTTTTACACTATATAACTGTAGTTTTAAAAATCTTTTATTTGATGAACACAATAATAATTATTCTAAAACAAAGCTTAAATTTTAAATAGTTATGTTTTTAATACTATACTAGTCATAGTGAAAAGGGCTGTGAGTACACTACTGATAAAGGGCATTGACCTGGTTTATTTTTCTTTGCCAAGGGGCAAGCAATAATTGAATTTCCAACTTAAGTTTATTAACAGAATACGTATCCGGAGAAATCACTTTACCACTCGGACCCCCCGGTACGAAGAAGGTTAAATCTTTAATCCATCCAAAGGAAAAAAAACTCTCAGCGCCGAAGCGTCGTTCTACAAATTTAGTCACTTAATTTACCCTTCGGCTCTAGATCTATCCAAATCCCTTCCAAGTTTACTTAATTGACGCAATAGCACAAATATATATTTACAAAGTTTAAATAAAAAAACACATGTGAGATACAAGGTTACACGTTCTTTTAATTTTTTTCTGTCAATTACATTTTTTGTGAAATTGAAACATAAAACATTACACCTTTTTACACTGTTTCCCGAATTGAGTGGTTCCTCCCCCTGGTAGGAGCTGAAAAGATTCAACAAGATCATTTCGTATGCAACAACGAGACGTTAAATAAAAAATAGTGGTTGGTTGTGAGGTATGAAGAATGATTAATTATAAGTAAGAAATTGATTTCCATACATCACTTTATTATTTCAAACGTATGTGGTTTTTTTTATTCTTTCGTTATTTTATTGAAGGCATAGATTTATTAAGAATATCGATTTAAAAATAACTTTAATTGAACACCATTTCTCTACTTAAAAAGTTTGATTTTCATGAAGAAGTTATTTTTTTTATTTGGCTCGATAACTTAGAAATAGTCTGCTTTTTTTTTAAACTTTTAATGCCCCCAGCTTTCTTTTGTACTCTTTTTTTATAAACTCACTCGCGTGTTTATGAACGCGTAAAACGTTTGTTTTAAGCCATGTTTACTCTTAATATGGAGCATATGGCCCCCTAATAGAGCTCTCCACAGAAGTTTTTCTACGAGAACTTTTTATTATTCAGTCGCTCAACTTCTCTTTTCCAATAACGTAGTAGATACACAAGGATAGATCAGGATTAGTGGTTTACTAATCGCTCTCGCTACGCCCCAATTATGAGGATCAGAAGGGTGAATCAGAATTCTTAGACATCACAAACATCCATGCCTTCGAACAGAAATCGATAAATCATATTATGATTGATATTTTACTTTGACAAAATAAAAATATTACACGATTAATGATTACAAAAATATATCTTATCCATTTTGATTTTGGACACTTCCATAAAATTCTTGGTCGAACACGACCCGGGTTTCGCTTCTCGGCATCTTCCGGTGCTAATCAGTGCGCGAATGCACTCGCGTGCACGCGATTGCATTTCATTTTTTTCCGACAGAATTTCATGCCAAGTCTAACAGAATATGTTCATTCGTGACATCAATGAAACTCGATATGCAATAGTATGCAACCCCTGAAACGTTTTATGAACATGGTTTCTGTATCAGAGGATTCCATTTCAATAAAACGTTTGAATCTAGGCCACTGTTTCTTTGAACCTCCTTATTGAATATCATGTACTTAAGTCCATACTACAGAAATCTGGATAGAATTATTATAGATAATACAAAACGAGTTTATTAAAAAAACATGTTTATATTTCATAGAAACGAATAAAAATGATAAAATCTTTTGACTTGCAGGACTTACTCTTCTACTCATATTAATGAATGTATTGATAGTAAAAAGAGCTTTGTGTTATATTAAGGGAGGGGTAAGGGTTTCAGCGTCAAAAAAAACACTTTTTTTTTGCGATTTTTTTTCTCAATTATGGATTGAGCAATTTTATTAAAATTTTGTGTACATTATTGAACATACTTTTGACAATGTTGTGTATTTCATGCAGAAATATTTAAGCATAAGCTCGTTACAGAGCTCCCCCCAGGACGTCTTGGAAAAAAAACAATTTGCGGTGTTCACTATAACTCGGCCGGAAATTATCTGAAAATGAAAAACCATGAAAATTTAAATAAAATTTGAATTGTTTGAATTTTGTACTTTTCCATGATTTTGGTCGCTTACGACCCGGGTTTCGCCTTTCGACATATTCAGGCATTCCAAGTGCACGGATGTACTTGAACTGACGCGTAGTAAACAGTTTGTATCGTTTATATACAAAAATAAAAGTAGATCACTTAGTTAAAAGGCTATTAAAATGAAAATTAGCGAAAATTGAATATATACAAGTTTCAATGAACTAAGTGGGTTTTTATAACTATGGGGATTTTTTTAAAATATTAATGACTAGATAATAACATAGGAATATTTATCCTCATAGTTATAACAGACCCACTTAATTCATTGAAACTTGTATATATTCAATTTTCGCTAATTTACATTTTAATAGCCTTTTAACAAAAAATACAGGGCGTAGTGATAGCGATTAGCCAACCACTATGTCTGCCTTGGCTCTATTTTTCTTTTGCTACTTACTACAAAAAAAGATATGGCTGAGCAACTGAATAACAAGCAATTCTCGAAAAACTTTGTGTTGAAAGGAATTCATATTCTCTTCACTCGGAACTGACATGCTGAAAAACACATTTCTTTTTTTATCTTACTTGAAAGAATCCTTAATCAAATGTAAAATAAATGGTCAAAATCATTAGTATCATATAAACCAAAATAACAGACAACAACGACGAACCAGATATTTCTTGGATATACACAAGGATTTTTTTTGAAGCATAATTAGTGCCAAATACCGTAAATTTACCGTAACTAAAGACTTTTCTAGTATATTAAGAATTATTTTTTTTGGTTAATTGATTTTTTAAATCACTCGTTCATTTATTTTAAAAAATACCTTTTTCAAGAGTACATTTTCAACAGCATACAGTAACATTTTTGCAAAATTGGTTGAAAATATTTATATCGTCCAACTACAGTTTTCATCTCACATATTCTTGTCCGTTGAACATAACTTCTTTCTTTAGTTTAATGAAATTTTAAAGTTCTGGGCAATGCACCTTTTATTTTAGCGTGGCAAAAGTGCTGAAAACAGCCTTCAAGAATGTTTAAAATGCCATGTGATTGACAAATTTTCCTCATCCTTAAGTTCTAATGCTGTGCAATAATTTGTTACATTATTTATTTAAAGACATTTATACAGTTGTTGTAATTAATTATTTCTTGTTTAAAATCCCATGTGATTGACAAATTTTCCTCATCCTTAAGTTATAATGCTGTGCAATAATTTGTTACATTATTTTTTTAAAGACATCTATATAGTTGTTGTAATTAATTATTTCTTATGTATGAAGTTTCAAATAAAAGACGAAGTCGAAAAATTAAATTTAAAATCTTTCTAAGAAATAATTATCTTAGACGTTACACAATGATAACATGTTGATGAATAATGAAATGTTAGGATCAAATGATTGTGTTAATTCAAAAGTCGGTATTGTACACAAATGTTAGCATATTCACGTATGGTAGTGACATTGTTGGATTGTTTTGTCGTACGTGACAGATTCAGTTATACATTAATTAATTAAAAAATACATTAAAGTATAATCACCAAAATCAAACTTGCTTAAAACAAAAAGAAAATACTTTTTGAAAAATAAATATTGTTTGTATATTTTTTAAATAAAAATCGTGTTAATTTTAAGTTTTTACTGTCGATTCGCGTGGAAAGACATTACGTGCAAAACCGGTCCATATTTTTTACAAATATAAAATATATGTAAATATATTAAGCATAAGCCTAAAGTACTCAATAATTTTATCTTTAGAGAAAATTACTTTTTATTATAATATATAATTTATATAAAGTTTTCTTCAGCTTGCGTTATACATTTTAGTAGGTTGCCATTTCCAGTCTAAAAATTTTCCGTCGAAGACTCTACGAACACTCAGCCAGCGAGAAGAAGCTGGTTTACTGACATTTTTCTAAGAGTATACGTGTCACGTGATTTTGATAGATATCCCCTCACTTTGACGTCACCGCCGTATTTTCCAGGAGTAGTCACAGCACCAACCCCATTAATATTACAGCGACATTTCAATATTTAATAAACAGATGTAGTTTTTGGAACGGTAGAGTTTTATTTATTTATAACCAGATTCCACTAAGGTTTAAAGTTTTGCATCACAATACCGAGTCATTTTATGTCCGCCTAAAATAGATGATACGTTGATAAATATTTTCGTAATTCTATTGTGTAAAAAAACAATATTTAAAGACCTATAAAGAATCCTGGATATGGCAGATAAAAACTTACCAAAAGTATTTATTATAATGATAAAATAACAAGCAATTTGATCAAAATTTATATCATAGTAAAGAAACTTTTCAAAGGTTTGAAGTTGGCCTCTTTAGTCCAGTAAAAAAAAAGATTTAACTTAGCGATCAGATGAGTCAGATCAGTTCAAGTCTCATCAAAGCCAATATCAAATTTATGTATGTTTTAAATTTAAATTTTAGATCTTTTACGTGGATGTTTGTGATGTATTTTCACTTTGATTTGATCGCAAACTACCTCAAAAATAATTCTCGTTTTAAATTATGTCATATGAAGTATTTTTTATAAATTTTGACTGTTAACTATAGGAATCTTCAATACAACTATAAAAGTTTTCATGGCTTCAAAGTAAATAGTCTTAAACTAGGTCATCGATATTTGTTTTTTTACAATACTCTAATAAATTTTGAATGTATTATTTATATTTCAAAAATCATGTACATACATATTTTCAAAATTGCGTAAAACCGCGAATTGGAAAATACTGCATTGCTATTGAAATAATTACACGTAAATGTGTTTGTAAAATATTTTCATTATTCATATTTAACAATGGCTTGTTAAATATGTTCGGAACCCAATTAAAATATAATCAAACATCTAAGTAAATTTAGAATATATTATATACAGTTTAAAAAGTTACTTAAAGATATAATGATTGGTTTGCGACACCTGACCCCGTAACAGACTCCCTTGATATCCGTCTATTTTTAGGCTCATGTATTCGGGTTAAGTGCAAGACGAACCGCATCCCTCAAATATATTTTAACTTTATTCTGAAAAGGGTGCATTAAAATAAAATATGCTTTATAAATTGATTTTTCGAATACTAGTCATATTGAGATTTTTTGTGAAACTTTCTTTTGCACGTAAGGTGATATTTTATTTATTTTCAGAAAGTCATACTGGGTCACGATAAGTAGCGTGACTATTCTAAGCAAACGATTGCGGCAAATGTTATTACTTTATGTATAAGTTTGTTACAGACTCAAAATGACAAAAATATTGCGTGATTATAATCGATTGTTTACAACATTTTAGTATTACTATACTACATATTCATTAAATATGATAAAGTTATTTATTTTGTTATAGTTTTTTTTTATCTTTTTTAATATATATTTGTGTGCTTTAAAAAATACTCAGTACTTATATATTAATACGTGAAACATAAAATCCAATTTACTGACCAACTTGTGATTTGGTTCTCTCATACAACGTATTTGCATATTCACTTTATATAATATACGATTTAAAAAACATAAATAATTTTCAACTCAATAAAATAAAATAAACATTTCAAAATACTGTTTGACTTTATCGTGTAAATTTATCAGGATTTTGGTGTCGCAGTTGGGATTCGTGGAGTCAGTGGTTTTTCTAGAGTCGGAGTCGGAAAAATCTCTCGACTCAGACCCATTTTTTTTAAAAATATTTCATGATGTGTATTCAAACCACAATAGTCTACCTACAGTGTTGCCACTGCATGCTAGGCTGACTAAAGATGATCTGATGGTATACAAACATATTTATAAGTTAAAATGTAATTATTGAAAAATTTCTTTGGAGTCGGAGTCGTCTTTTTTCACCCGACTCCACAGTCCTGTAAATTTACAAGAAAGTAATTATGTCATTCGATATTTTGCATTTCCTTGTTGACTTAATAAATTCCCAGTCAAGAAAATGGCGATTCGCATTCTGAAGCTAATCTTCTTTCCTAATTAGACCCATTCTAATATTTATAAAGCAATGTTCAAATGACCACAAGTAAAAAGTCTTGTAAAATATATGTATGTTGAAAAGATTTCCTCAACACAAATTCATCATAGTTCGGAAATTATCGAAGGAAGTAATTATGTTATTATCGAATCGTAGTCACTCAACAGAAAATAATTGACTTCTTTAAGGAAGATAATATTTACATTTAGGTAAATGAGAAAACAATATAATTTAAAATATTCATCAACTGAATTTTTTCTAAAACAATTGATATTTATCGAATACAAATTTAGATCAAATCTACGTAAATAATATTTGGCGGGGCGGCGCGAGGACATATTTTTTATTTTTATTTTTACCATAAATTGTACTGTTTAAATAAACACTTAATCTTGAATTTTAAGACAAAGCCTATTACGCTTCAATATCACATATGTTTCGTGGAAATGTCTTCGAAATCTCTCGTAAAATTCTATGATGATCCACGAAAGAACTCGAACGACCAAGGACTGAGTTTATCAGGAACAGATAAGTTTTAGTTCATCCGTAAACGTGGAGGACTGGAAGATACTGAAAGTTAAAACACGTGCATACACGTCACATCAAAAATATTCACCACTAACTTGGTCTTGAGACTCATTCAGCTGTCATATTTTCTGTCGGCACGAGTTTCTCATGTACAGTTGAATACACTCCGTATAGCACGGTATTTGGTTCTATAAAAACATCGTCGAATGCAAATCGGTGGTATACAAGTATCAAAAATTAGATTGTGCGTTCCCAAAAAATATTTCATCATATTTATATCTTTTTTTTTGAAACAAGTAACACAGAAATTACAAAAACAATTGGACCAGTCAACTTCAACACTCACATACGATCCGATTTTTTCAACGCCGTTTCAAGATCGGTTGTATGTTGTACGTTTACATTTCTAAAAGACTCATTAATATTTAGATATTTAATATTTATACTAACTTTTAGCAGATGAACTTTTATGTGTGTTTTAATAAAGACCCTGTAATTCTCTGTAGAATTTTAAACATTTTTTTCCATGTCTTTTCTGAAAAAAAAATATGAAGCTAAAACAAATCGTGACATGTCGAATATGACGAATTGAATATTTATGCTTTGTGATGGCCTAGTCTGGATGGGATGTACAAATCATACGGGCTATATTTTTATTTGTTGTGTTTTTTTTAAACCGTGTTATATAAAATACGATTTACAAAAAAAAATACACTGTCAACAAACGAGCGAAATTTTTGTTGTTGGAAATTTTCCTTTACTTCAACAATTAAAATGTCATATTATAATATGATCATGCTTGAATAAATAATTCGACATTTTTATATAATAGTTTGATAAAAATCGATAAGTAAAATTTTTATATAATAGTTTGATAAAAATCGATCAGTAAAATTTATGATTTCAACTTTTTTTTAAATATATATTTTTGATTTAAATGAAATGAAAATTCTATTACGCTGAAATATTTGATTCATTCAATTTCACCTTTAAAGCTATTTCAGCCCTTTACGAAATAATCGTTTTTCCTTTGATTGTAATCAAGGAATTCTTATCATTAGCCCTTAAATTTCTAACAGAGAATACGTACTTTTAAGTGAAATAACTAGGTCAAGTAAATTTGTGGAGTTTAATGTCGGGGGTTTTTTTTAATAACCTGAGCTTTGTTTACATAGCTTAAAAGTTAGATGTCTCTTTTGATATTTGAATATTGTACCTAAATTCGTTACGTTTATATAAAAATATATTTATTTACAAGTCAATTTAAATTTGATAGTCGTACCTTCTGTTTATAAAATATGCGATCGAAATAAAATATTTTTGAACAAAAAAAAAATACTTTTAACTGTTTTTTACCATATCCGCTCCCAATATGGAGAATATGCAATTCTAATAGAATTTATCTCAACAAACGCGTTTTTAAGTAACTTTTTGTTACTAAGTTGCTCAACCTCTCTTATTTTAAATGAAAGTAGGAATAGAAGGATAGGTCTAGAACAAGATCAATGGTTAGCTAATCACTCTCGCTACACCCCGTTTTTAAGAACAGAACGATGGGAGGAGTTGAACTCAATACATCACATACGTCCGTGCCTTAAAACAGAAATTCACAAATCTATTGAAATATCAATTTATAAAACTGTACGTGCTACGATTCAAAACCGTAACCTCCGTAACAGACGCCAATGACGTAGACCATTCAACTCTCGAGCTGGCTAACATTAATTAGTTTGCTATGATTTTTTAAATAGGAAATTGCTGGCATATATTGTATTATACAACTCAAATACTATACGGCCATACCCTGTGTATACGCAGCCAGAGATTACGCGCCCTTTCCATAACGCAATAAAGATCGAAAAAAATGTTACTGACTAATGCACACCTCCACGAGATTGCTCTAAAAGCCGTTAACTTTTGTGCTTAAAAAATGACAAATGTTATTGCGTTGACGATAAGCTTTTTATGAATACCGGAACCGAGTAAAAAATATCAAAAGCTTAATAAACGAGTTGGTTATTAGTTAAAGATTTTAATACTTTAATGAAGTTTTTTAAACATTGGTTTTTAAGCTTTTGTCAAACGGTATAAATATCTTTAGGTTGTATCCAAAATAATTTTCAAGAAACGTTCGTGCAAAGTGCTATTATCATTCGGCCACTTGTCATCTCAGAAGAGAAAATCTGTGCGAAGAATTAGCAAACGCTACTATCACTAAGGAAAAGTTAAGCCAATACATCGACTCTCAATAATTGAGACGTAATTTTTTCAAGAGAGTGTATTTTCATAGTAAAAAAACTAAAACCTGAATTCGAATTAGGGCGTTTTGTAAGAAACAAGGGGTTTTAAAACGAATAAAGCCTATTTCGCATTTTTGGTGTCAGATGAATATTATGCGTTTCAATATCAGATAGGCGATCTTTTCTAAATATGCTTCTAAGTCGATAGTGGATAAAAGCCTTTTTTAAAATTATGCCTCCACATTATATGTGAATATTTGGTAAGAAATAGTTTGTTGAAACAAGTTATAGATGTATAAAAAACATTACTTATATATTGATTATAATACTATGTGAATGCATACTTTTAAAATGCTCACTTTAAATTCTTGGTTGACAGGTTGGTATTCAAAAAATCTACAAATGACACCTATACCAAAGGTCAGAACTTATTTCCTTCATCACAAGCAATATTAACTGATAAAAATATAAATCGATACAATATTAAAAGGTTTTGTATAACTGCTCGTGATGAGTGAAATCGGTCCGGTTTTTTTCTAGACTAAATTCATATTTGGAAAAAAATATCAAAATATAATAAAGTAAGGGTCATACATCTCACAACATTTTTTAAAAAACCGTTTACATACATCATATATATAAAAAAAACATTTCTCCCTACTTTTGCATTGATAAACAAAAAATATCATATCAGCCACTCGTGCTATTTATTATTTTATTACAGCCTAATAATATTTTTAGTTGGACGGGCCAAATTCATTCATCAAAATAATATAGCTCCTCACTTCCATACTTAACATAATATTTTAAATAAATTTCTCATGCGAACGCTTTGATCAAAGCTCCCAAAGGACTAACAAAAAATTCTTGTTAAAGAATATGACGTAGTTTTATCAGATTTGTTAAAAAAAACACTTGCGCCTGAAGTTCTGCATTTAATATTTTAAGTTAAACGTCTTGTGGGAAATAGTAATGAATTCATATGTGCTCAGAGATTTCGGAACATTTTTAAACTTAATATTAATATATCTACCTCCATCTTTAGAGTCTTCACGTCTTTCAACATCATCCTCTACAAACATTGATAGCAGATATATACTAAATATTGATCACTTAATCATATTTTAAGTATCCATTTATGATATAAATTTTAAATATAGTAACAAACTTATTAAGTGTAATACAGTAAACATATTTCTTTTTTTTTAAATTATGTGTGTATTCAAACATGAAAATGATACTCGCTTTCCAATGAATTTAAAAAGTGTATTTAGATGGCGTTCAATTTTCTGACAATAACAAGTGTATTATACATATTTTTGTTACATTTTGTTTTGTATAACCGTTTATTTATTAGTTTCATTGAACCATCCAAAAAGGCTTTTTTACAAAAAGTGTATCAGTTGTATGTAAATATTTAATAGTTATTGCATTAATTCAATTAGCATATATATAATATGTACAATATTTCAATATATTTATAAAAGAATGATTTATTTTATTAATAAATTAACTACTGTTGATAATTTAAATAAAATGGTAATATTAGAAAAAAAATCGAAGCAAGATATATGTTATCCGCAAATAAATAAGCAAAGCGTGGTCAGAATATTGTACCGTAAACAAAATGAGAAAAAACAATAAAGAGAATTGGAGGGTAAAGGTTTATTTACTAGACTGTAATGAGTTTTTGATATCTACTATCGCTCTTGTTCAAAATTCTCAGCTTTTTGTGATTCACGTTTTACCAGAATATCATATCTGAAAAGCTGACTAGAATAAACAAACAGTTTTCAAGATTTTTTACGACTTGCTGTATGACGTATTCAGGAAGTAATCTTATGAAATAGTGGAAAAGTTTTTTTAACCTGTTTGAAGACACTAAACTCACATTTCCATGCATAGGTCGGGATTTTTTTTTACCGAGAGAAGAGAGCTCATGTTATTTATTTTTAAGAAAATGCCTACATTAATTACGTAACAAAAAATGTCACACTTAAGCTTTATACTTTTAGTGTGATATTAGGTATTTTTCTAATATAGTAGCAATTTAGCTTTTTCGGTACAATTTTTCATTAAAAATAAATAAACCATATAAATAAACATTGAATTTGTTTGTATTTTATTGTATTGTATAACGGCTAGTTAACTTATTCCCTATAAAGGTAAATATTTTTTTAAAAAACAACCTTTTGCACTCTGATTCAAACGTATCTTGTATTTCATTTTACATGAAATTCGGTCTTTATCCACTTAAGAAGTTTATGTTATTATATTTTTTTTATTAATTACAACCACATTTACAGTAACGTAAGTTTATCATATGAATTAACAATAAGATTTTTTATCAATATATTTTTTTAAATCAACAAAAAAATATACATTATATATCAACTTCCCGAGAAGAAGTAATGGTCTTTCATCTTTTGGTTGAGCAATCAGAAGCGCAAATCTCCTAAACCTCTTCATCATAATTATATTGATTATTTAATCACAATTGGATTTGTGCTCAAGACACCACTCCAAAATATTTTTAAAACGGGTTGTAGGAAAAAAAAATATCGTACTATAAATTTTTCTATTCGCTGATCCTTTAATATTTCAATATTTTGTTTAATTTATTTATTATTTTTAATTTATTTCAAACAATGCTTACAAATTTTCAACGCAACGTTTGCTTGTGTTTGCTTATAGCTAACTGACAACTTTTTCAGACTAATCAATCATAATACTTTCACTCGACTAACCAACTGTTTTACAAAGGATTGAGCAGGTAAGATGAAACATTATATATTCTTTCCATTATGTTTATCTATAAAATGCAATCAAAATTTCAGAAACTTGATAATAATATATGTCAACAGTGTTATATTTAAAACATCTTCAATTATGAAAAGAAAATAAACAAAAGCGAAATTCCATAAAACACATTTTCAATTGCCCTACTTTTTAACAATGAAAAACCTTTTTATTACGTTTAATAATATTTTTATTTATGCGAATTACAAAATTCACCATAGCTTTTATATTTTACTAACCTGACATCACCTGATAATCAAAACTGAAAACATCGTTATATTATTTTAATATTGATCCATAGTTTGGCTTCTGGTGCTTTGCGTTGCTTTTTTAATAAATAATTGGCGATTGGATAGAACTAATATTTTTTAACAAAATACAAGTTTAATATAATATTTTATTCAGTTTATATCGAAAATAATCAGTCTTGACTACCCAAATCACATAACATGCATTATTTTATAAATATCACATTCATTATTATATTCAACTCATTAAAAATATACATAAAATAATAATAATTCCGGCTTATAAAAATATTCCTGCTTAAAAGCTTTATAAAAAATAAGATTATTTTTAAGCGTATCTCATATGTTTCTAATATTTAAAATAAATGTAATAATATGTTTTTGTAAGATTTCAACATACGTGATTTATATGCATATAATTTCAATATGAAAAAAATATATATAACTAATATTAATTTTTAATTGATCGCTGGTAACTTAAGATTTTTTTTCAAAATTCAAATTAAAATATTAATGTTGATGTTGTAATGAAGACATTATCAACTCTTAATAAAAAAATTAAAACCAATAAGCAAAAAGTTGATATTTTTCGTTTCAGTCCTATTCTGGCCGTCGCTGAGTACAGGCAGTGGGAGTACCACGACGGAAGTTCGGTCCCAGTTTGCCTGACACAAGCAACTGACTTTTGGCCGACGCTCTACTTCATAATGATAATATCGCTCTTTTTCCTTGTCCCATTTCTTATACTCCTTGTTCTTTACACAATTATAGCCAAAAACTTGATATCAGCTGCGTCAAAGGTTGTCATGAACAAACACGTTGATTGCTACAATTTCAGAGCTAGAAAACAAGTGGTCATGATGCTGGGAACTGTCATATTGAGTTTCTTCATTTGTCTAATGCCATTCAAGGTACTGACCCTCTGGATTATTGTTGTGCCAGATGAGACTATTTTCAAGTTGGGTATCGAAAAGTATTATAACATCCTCTACTTTAGCAGGACTATGCTGTACCTCAATTCTGCTGTAAATCCTGTCTTATATAATCTGATGTCATCCAAATTTAGAGATGGATTTTTGATGGTATGTTGCTTAAAAAAAAAACGAGAATTGAGAAACTACAGGAGAGGGTGTCGAGACAGATTAGGGACATTCAGAACTACGTCGACTTATTGCACAACAAGTAGTACAGTTTCTAGACAAAGTAGCAGTTTAAAAAGTACTTTGTATAAAAAATGTAGTTTTGAAAACAGAAATAGTACAACATTAAGCTTGAAGTCAAATGATTTATCGAATTTAAATAATATAGCAACTTATAATGAAAACCAACGTACATCTCAAAGTAACCCAGATGAACCAGAAGGTGAAGCGAAGTTTGCTATGGGTAGAAGTAAGAGTGTTTTTAATATACTCACCTTTAAAAAAATATCCAGACAGAATTCAGAACCATTAAACGTGACACGCTGCCGAAAACCAGTACAAAATGACCCTTGCAGTAGTGTTACATCAAATGAAATGAAGCCAAATCTTCAAATTAATATAAATAATTTAAGCGTATCAGATATTGAGATGGAAAAACCAGAAGAAGCAGACAGTGATCAATATGATGTATCTCCTAAAATATATAAATTGTCAACTGTAAAAGAGGAAGACAGACAAGAATCGACACCGTGTTTAATAAAACAGCGGTCTTTAGATTCTAGTGGATTTTCGGGCAACTATTCGCTCAGAAGAAATGTTATAACGAGAAGTACGAAAAACAAAAGTATTGACAAGCTAGATGACAATGATTTGGAACGTTTTTCTCCTGAAAGTTTTGTCTAATTACTGTGAATAAAGAATAAAATATGTAAATTTATCATATTATATAACGAAGGCTTGCTTAAAAAAACATGACAGTTCTTATTTATTTTTTATCTTAACACTTACTTAAGTTTATGACATTATTTATTGAACTCATAAAAAACAACTTAATGGTTTTATTTATTAGACTGATATTTTTCAATCAAAAATGATTATATTTATATTCTGTATTAGTTATTTTATGAGTGATTTTTTTTATATTTTACTTTACTTTTCGTTTTTAGTAAAATGTCTAAAATTTACAAAAGTTTTACCGATTCTATTCTAACCAAAAAGACCGCTTACTTTCAAAAAATAAATTATAAATGAATTGTGATGAAATCAACACATGTTAAATAATTTCGTTTATTTATGGATGAATTAAAGCAATCTACATAATTTTTAATGCAAAGTTCATATTTCAGCGTGCGTAATTTGCGAATTATTGTGAATCCAATGATTTTTTATAAGTATTGTAAATAAATACTTTTAATTGCAAACTATAGCGTATTATGTATTTTTGGAATCAACTTTTAATTTTAATTTTATCCAATGGTTGATAGAAACAGCAATTAATGCTGATAACTCCCAGCTGCTTATTTTTTTAACTACTACTGCTCCATTCAGTACATATTATTTTCTCACCTACTCGCCAAAATATTTTTTAATCTCACCTGATTTTAAATTTATAGATTTTTTCATAATCCGTTATTGTTCTTCACAAAATATAATTATCACAAGAAATTTAAGCGCACTCTGAATTATTATTAAAATAAAATTTACACCAAAGAAAATATCTTACTCGATAATATATTAAAAGTAGTACATATTATTCTATTTTGTTAAGCATTTATTTCATAAAATTCAGTCATTTAATAACAGTACAAAAATTCCATGATTTACAGTTTCTCTCTCTTGTTGTCATCATCATTTTAGTTGCGATGGCATTTATTTATATGAACGGCATTTTCACTTTTTTAAGCTTTTTTGAGTATTTTTGATTATCAACATACTTAAAAATATATAAGAAAGCACGATCAATGTATTTTTATAACGTGTTTTTATAGTTTAGTCGTTTACTTATATAAGATTTTTTTATTAAACTACAAAACGATGATAAAAAATTAACGTCAAGTTAAACATCAGTAAATTTTTTCACTATATATTATTAAATATGTTATAGTTTATTCAAGTCAGATTATTTAGTAAATAAAACAATGCTTTACAATATATAGTTTCAACGTAGGAACTTTCACGTCTTGTTTGAATATTATTCAATTTTCAGCCCAGTATTTTATTGATTGTTAATTTAATAAAAAAAAAAACAATAATTGTGCTACACTTATAAGAATTAAATAATCTCAAGGCTTAGTTTAACCATTCGTTTTATAAATAATTTCAATTAGGTAAACATATTAAAGTTCTTTCTTTGTTAAAGTGAATTGGTTGGTTGCTACTTCGCTTACTACAGAACTAATAATTCTTACTTGTTACTATGGAGTTATACTATGTAAATTTTCATTTAATCAGCAAATAATTTTTGATTCAAAATTCCCTAAATTCCCTATTTTTGTACCAAAGATCATATTTATTTTTCACAATAAATACTTGGTTCAAACTAATTTTGGTATAGTGACTAAGCGTTTTTATAGTATTGTCAGATATTAGTTGTAATGTCATTCTACTTAATAATTTACTTATCAAGGCGAATTATGAAAGTGACAAACTATCTTTTAATCCTCATTACGATATTTTAATTATAGTGTTGAATTATTTATATAATATAATAATAAAAAATGTTTTGCTCTCCATCTTTGGACCAATTTCTCTATGTGTAATACGTAATTATTAATAATAATCTCTATGTAAAAATTATGAATAATAAAAACATACTATAAACCAAAGAGTATTTCAAAAATTTACCATCTCACAACTAACTAACTAACAAATCCATAATATTTATAAAATAACGAATACGTTTATTAAGAATATTAACTCTTCAAACAACAATGTTTTACGATTTCCGGACATGTTTTGTTTCAATAAATATTACAAAAACACTTCCATGATTGTTAGATATAAACATATATGTAGTTTTAATTAATATGGTATTATCTGACAGATCATGATAAAAAATATGTCATAAATCATTATTCGGTTATTTGCATATAAATAACGACATTACCGTACGTATTACAAATTCACAAATAAAAGACATGAAGCGGGATTCAGACAGTAAAACTTTGCCATCGCCGTGGAACTAAAACAGAAATATGTAAATATAAAATTAAAAAGGAACAAATTTTAATAATTTTAAGTAAACTTGAATATTGTTTTATTACTTGATTGTTTACAATAAGGCAGTTATCTTAGGATTTTACATAACAAGTCAGCTTTTATTTATATTAAAAACTTGTAGCGAGGGGCTATAATAATACTCTTTATATTATATTAGTATTACCTTTAATATTAACTATTTAGTCAACGGCTATTTTTCCAAAGCAGTAAAATGCATTTCAAACAAGAATGTGGACCATATGGTATTTACTAAGGAACCAAATCTTATTGAAGATGAGAATCGCAAAAGTATATATTATATTAAACGTCTTACTTCGAAGCTTCTATCTCGTTGTCAAGTGTAAAATTATTAGTTTTTGTATTTGTCGCCCGATGTAGTCTAGCTGGCAAGAGCTTGGCTTTACCGGCCAGGCGGGTCTGGGTTCAATTCCCGGAAATTTCAATGTCTAATTTAGTTTTTTTTCAATTAATTATGATTTCTAAAACGTGAGTGTTTTTGATATCAATTCTGATCGAATTGATCTCGAGTGACAAAAAAATCTCATCGAGTTTTTGCCGTAATATCTTCAAAATTTTGGCGCATTTTCATAAGCTGTAATACAAAAAAAGGGTAAATAAGTTTTTTGGTAAAAAAAAATAAAAAATAATATTACCTTGAATGATTCTTAGCCACCCAAAATCACTAATAATATTAGTTAATCTAACGTAACCTATCCCATTTATATGAAAGTATTTCGTGTCATCTTCGATTAATACAAAAAGAAATACATTTATAGCACAGCTATTTAAACGGAAGAAACTATTGTGAAACTAATATAGCTTTCATTCGTTCTGTATACAAAGAATTGTTTACCACGTGCGAATTTTTCTATTAGATTTATTCGAAAATGCCGCCCCCGTAAAGTTGTGCCCGGGGCGGTCCACCCTCGCCATCCATACTTCGCCAATGCCCCCTTGGAAAGACTTCATGATGATATTGATAGTAAAAAATCAACTCAAAATTTTTTGAGACACGTATCATTAGTGAACATCATAAAAGAGAAAAAAATGTATTTTATAATAAATCACATCATCTCTTGACATTTTAGCCACCACTGCTGTATAATATGGCTTTTTACAAACGCACATCACCGGAATTATTTCGAAAACAACCGAGGAGGTGTAAGATAAATCATATAAAATAATATCTTTCTTTCAGAACATTGTCTTGAAATTATTTTTCAAGGTGCGCTCCGGAGACCGTATAAGGCAAAACCAGGTGCTGCCTGAAATATTGAACTTTTTTTACATTTTATCGTTACTCATACATTTTTACAAAATTGCTTCACATTTATAAATACGCCTTACACCAAATTGTCTTTAGACGTTTTGATTAATTTAAAAGCAAATGACGATTTCATATATATTTTAGCCATGCCCGTTTCCAAAGTCGACCATATTGAGTCTTCTTTAAATTTTATAATAAAAATAAATTGTACATTTAAAGCATCACACATCTTTGAATTCAAATCAATGATTACTTGTCCGATAATTCTTGTTATAAAATTACGTACTTCCAATCGTTGCACATGTCCTAGTATATTTTTAATATATATAAAGTCTACCACATCGCGAATTATTATCGTTTAAACTTTTTTGTATGTCACTTGAAAAATTCAAATATTATTTTTACATATTTTCATCTTTTGGGAGCTTATTTTTTATTTGATTATTAATTCTCAAGTTTGCGAACTGCATTTTCATTGTTTGATAGTAAAATAATATTAACAATTTCTGGTTCCCGGTAAATTGCTCAAATAGAAATTGCTCAAATAACAAGATAATCAATTTGTTTCCGTTTGTTCTGTCCATTTGTTCTGTCTTAGCCCTAGTCTTCTATGTTTTCTGGAAATATATAGAAACAGTTTGAGTAACTAATTAATAAGCAGTTCTCGTAGAAACACTTCTGTTGAGATAAACTCCATTAAAAGATCATATGTTCCGCATTTGGAGCGAACACGGTTAAAATAAATACTTTCGAAAATTATTTTTATATTTCACTCTCTAAACAAGTGTCGCACAAGATAAAAATGAAATTCGTAGAAAAGGTCGTGAAAAATCGTTTAAATAACCAAGCAATTCGAATAATTTGTAATTCGAGCAATTTACCGGCTCCCACAATTTCTAACGGATCTTCTAAATTATTTGCCACTGACATGGCCATTTTGACCATTTTTACAAAAAAACAATTTTTAAGTCATTAATAATTGAGAATACTGATAATTAATTTATCAAGCCAGATTCGGTTTCAATTTTTAAAATACGATATTGTCATGTAACTTCTTGCATGACCAAATATGACACAATATTCATCCATTGACATCTATTTAAAGATAGTATCACAATTAGTATAGTTTTTAGACACATTTTCTTTATTCTCGTATTGTTGATATTATTTATAATTGGTAACATATTCCATTGGACAATTAGTTTATTTATTTTTCAGAGTGTGGCTGTGTGAATCATCAGGTAATTTATGTTTTTAATTAATAAATAAGTTTGAAAACATGTGCACGTTTAAAATACAACCTGTCAAATTTATTTATTTTGCTGTCAAGACAATCTTGCACTCGCAATCTTAACACAGGATAAACTGCAGTACGCTTTTAAATTTCATAGTTTTCAGTATATTAATTACTTACTTTTCAGTTCGTGGAATTATTGTACATCATATAAACCGATTATTATAGGTTTATGTATTATGTTACTACAACAACACAAACAGGTACAGGCTAATTGTAAAAAATGTTTTTCTTTTTTAGCATATATAAATGTATCAATATTATTTCAAATAAAAAAAAATTAAAGAAAATAAAAGAACGTATTTTTTAAATATTCTTGTATATCGTTGGGAAGCTTTGTTCAAATGTTTTAAAAATTATTACTTATCAACCACTACGATAACACACAGATCTTTATATCGATTGTAAAAAGCTTTTGTATTTTTTTCTATTATTATATCTATCTACTAACTTAGTAACAAACGTATAAGTATTTTTAATAATTTATGAATAACTCCATAAGTTTAACCGATTATTATATTAAAAATGTAATTTTCAAAACCAACAAAGCATTTACCATTCAACAAAGAATTAATTTCTTGATTATCTTTATTTCTGTAGTTTCTTTTTGTGATTGTTGATTTTTTTTTAAATTTCAACGTGTTAATATTAACATCATTATCATTGAGTTTAATATAATAATTCCATATTTCGTCAATATTATAATCCTGTAGTAACATCATCATTTTAAATATTCCTGTTTGGTTTCAGTCCCATACTTGGCGTGGCATCGTACCAGTTCGAAGAGTACTTTGACGGATCCATGGTCCCGGTCTGCCTCACACAAGCGGATACATTTTGGCCAGCCCTCTACTTCATCACGACAATATCCATTTTCTTCATCATACCACTTGCCATATTGATAATTTTGTATACAATAATTGCCAAAAACCTCATGGAAAACCCAGGAATAATTACCCAAAATAATAAACATAACAATGTTTCCGGAAATAGCGTATTAAGATATAGAAAGCAGGTTGTTATGATGTTAGGTACAGTAGTATTATCTTTCTTTGTATGTTTGCTTCCATTTAGAGCTTTAACGTTATGGATTATTATAGTTCCACCTGAAACATTAACAGCTTTAGGGGTTGATGGCTATTACATACTTCTGTATTTTTGCAGAATTATGTTATATTTAAACTCAGCTGTCAATCCAATTCTGTATAATCTTATGTCATCAAAATTTAGAGATGGCTTTTTGAGATTATTACGTTTGAATAAATTTAAGAAACTGCAACGTTTTCATAAAGGTGACAATATTCAAAGGAAAGATACTTTTAATACGACCACTTCTACTAATTATTCCAGTAGTCAAAATACAACTGATTCGTTTTGGAGACGATACAGTAATAGAAACGCTTCTCAAAAATCTCCTCAAAAAGTTGTTGCCATTGTCAACGGAAGTGTAAAAAAAACAGTAAAGAACGGTAGCGATCGTCAAAGAAAGTCCAGTAAAGTTGGAGAAATTGTCGGCGTACAAAATAATAGAAGGAACAGTATGCGCTTTGTCAGTGACGTTATTTTACTGCCAAAAGAAGGTAGAAATGATAGTACAGCGTGCAATGCAAACCTACAAAACTATTTAGAAAAAGGATACGATGTTGTCAAAATCGATACTAGCGCGGATGTAATAGTTGAATGTGTTGACGAAAGAACAAGCCTTGATGTATCGAGGAATGATGGAGAAACCTCTGATAAGAGTTTGATTTATACCAAAGACGCAATAGTAATCGAAGGACTATGTTCTGGCGAGAAGAAAACGCATTTTGTAAGAGTCCCTTTGCTAATATCCAAGAACTCTTCGGCAGTATCCAAAAGCTGCGTTAGTCAATTTTCCAAAGAAAGTTTTGTTTAATAGTCATATTTACTATTTATTACTTTTGATTGCGACATAAATTCCGTTTTTAACGCTCAAAGATTCAAAAAATCGTAAATAATAAATTGTTAAGTCATCACTTAGTTATTCCGACTTATTTATTAATTAAAAGTGTAACATTTTTGACACTTTAAACATACCTTATTTTATGTATTTATTTGTACGTGAACATAAATATACCTCACAACGATTTAAAACGCTTTTTTATAAGAAAGCATACCTCTCCGATATTTAATCATTATTTAGGAGCTCATAGTATTATCATCAGCAATCCGTACATTTAATGTTAAATGGAATCCGGTCCAATATATACGTAATATCTTATAATATGCAAATAACAAAATAGATAATCACACCATGGCAAATGTTGTCAAATAGTGTAAATGCCATAGTTGTATATTTGTGCAAATTGTGAAGAAATAATATATCAACTATTTTGTTATGGTTTTCACCTTTTTTAAAAAATTAATCATCCAAAAACAGCGCCAGTTAGAACTTCAAAGTAGTCATGGACGCAGTACTGTCATCTCAAATTGGAATTTACTTGTGTTTTTCATGAGGTTTGGGCTATTTTTTGTATGAGCGATTTTATTCTGCGGCAATTAATCATATTGAATTGCAAATAATGTACTTTCCACTAAGTACAATTTTGTCATTCACTGTGATAACCTCTTTTACACAATGACGTTATTTATGTATTAACAACTTTCAACACAGTATAAATAAAAAGAGTTGTTCGTATCACAAATATAGCTACTATAACAATATTGTTCAAATGATATTCTACGAAACCCTGTGGTTCTGTAGAGTTGACTTAAGGATTCAATTATATTTATATTTAAAAAAAAAAAAATTATAATGCTCTAGAAAAAAATAAAAAATTTAATACCAAACTATTCGAAATGATGGTAAAATTGGTTATTTATACCTAAATATCAAAAATACTATTATTTTTTTATTATTATTTAAGGAATGACATCAAGCCTAAATCACAAAGCTCTTTACTGTCAAAATAACAAAATGAAAACTTAAGACTAATGACTTTTATTATTATAAAATAAAACACGAGTCATTGAGTATATATAGTCTAACCAAATGAAGGATAATTGTTAAAATCATTTTTAGACAAAACTGCAAAAACACGCGCTGATTTTTTAATAAATTCTGGTAAAAAATAATTTTATAGAGCTACGAGCTTAGCATTTCATTAAAATATTCTGGTAAATATCATTTGATTGTTAAATAATGTATGATATTGATCCACCTCCGACAAACATATTATTAATAATTAATATGTTTGAATATTTTAAAGTAGAATTATCATATCATTGACAGCTTATTCCATCCATATAATATGTATTATATATATATTTATACTATGAAAATATTAGTAACTCCGATAATTGACAATACATTCTTCAGTAGTATTGAGCATATACTTACAAACAAGTATCGCTTAAAAAAATAGTTTGCCATCGCTATCATAAGATGTTATTATACTTATTTTAATTTAAGTAATACTTTTTATTATTTTAGTTACATATTTCTTGAAATATCCCGGTAAAATACCATAGAGATTTTTCTGTTTTTTTTTAAAGCTTTATAAACTATTTAAGAAAGCGTACAGGGACAGAGTAAGAAAATATATTTTGCATAAAAAAACTCGTTTCAAATAATTCTTGGATATAAAACTATTTCTATCACAAAAAATCAAAACTACAATCTATATCAGAGGTCGTCAACCTTTCGTTCCTCATAAAACACTTAACTTACAATAAGTTTCAATCCCGGGGAACACCAACTTGATTTTATTTTCAACGATACAAACATATTGTAATATTTTTTGCTAAATGTTTGAAATAAACCAATGTTACTGCAACAACTCCACGGACCACTGGATAACGACCTCTGCTCTTGACGAAATATTTTTTTATTATTTAAAATATTTGACAACTTATTTCTTCTATTGTTACTTATTGAGCTGAATTTTCCATGTCTTTTTTTATTTACTGATTAAACGCTTAACATTTTCAAAGCTCTTTAAAAACTTAACACATAATTTAATAATTATTATAAATGGGAATAAGCCTGCGCCACACTTGACGTAAAGTTCGCCAAGTAAATCAATTCTTCAGAATTCACTTTATGCGTCAGGTGTGACGCGAGATTAAAAATTTCAGCCATACAATTTACTAAGTATCGTTTATTTTTTAGATATAGGAATTCTTATCGATGTATGTTTATTATGAAACAAAAGCGATTAAGAATTATAAATTTTAAATCAAACAATATTTGTATGCGTGTTTCAGGTAATGTTCAATGATAATTGTCGTCAGGTGTTTAATAAATGTTATATATTCAGCTATTCAGCATATTTTTAAAATTTTCTGATAAACCGAGAAACTAAAAAATTCTTCGGTTTCATTTTCATGCAGCAATCGATTTTTGATTGTTCAGATTTTGTAGTATTCGCTACGTTAAATTTCCGGATTTTTTTTATATAATATTACCGGACGCCAAACAATAATACTTCGCCAACTTTAAAGAATATTTGGTCCCATTTATGTCAGCTGATATTTGAGTAGGTTTGAATATTTTCTCTATCTATCGTCCAGTTCATTCATTATTTAGGCAGCTCGAATTTACCTGTTTTTAATAAATAGTAAAAGCAATATTAAAATGGTGTGATATTCAAATCTGCAAACAGGTGTTAACATTTTTAGCACCTAGGTTGGGCTCAGTAGTAAGAAACAAACAAATTTTCATATAAAGGCCCAGACAACACCAACATATAATTCTTTAGAAGTTTATTATTGGTATTAGTATCTTTTGATGTAATTTTTAATCTGATAACTTGTCCCGATCAAGCGCAAAAAAATACACATAACTGCACTGCATATTTAACTCCAAGATCGATTTTCTAAGTTTTCTGACTAAATAACTGGACGATCGATATTATTCTTTCATATGTAAATATATTTCAGGATGGCTTCAGGAAAAAGTAAATAAATGCACCGTAAAATCCGAAACAAAAAAAAAAGATCTGTGATTTTTACCTATGTATGTATATGTTTATTTGAATACGTAATTTGCATCTAGTGTTTAACGAATATAAACAATATTACTTAACTTATGATAAATAATATGTAATACATAATGAAATATGTGAATTGATTCAAATCAAACGTGACTATCTCCAACAAATGACAATTTTCGGTATTTTTTATAATTTAATCACTATACAATCAGAATTTAATCGAAGCTTACTAAGAGCACAAACATTTAAAAGATGATGTATACAATATGTAATAAACATAACATTGTATATACTTTTTAATTTCAAAGATAAATTAACTGGATTGAACGATTTCGTATAGTTGACATTTACCTTACCATTATATTTTTTGCTTAAAACATCCAGTAACAGGTAAATCAAAATGTGCTATTGTTGTGTATATTTAAATAAAGTACAATAATTGGTCACACAGAAAATTATAGAAAGTAAATGTCACAGTTGAAAGTTTAAATATATTTTTAATTTATCACAATGGACTTCCAACGGCAGAGATGGTGAGTATCAAAAAATCATGTTTCCAATTTTTGACGGCACAATGAAAAAACATCATTACAACAAAAGTGCACTTTTGTGAGATAGCCACATTTGATTTCCACTCACTCATATGTCATATTTGTGTCAAAAATATTGAAATACTGTGTCTATTAGTAGATAGTAATATAAATAACCTTAGTATGTTTTATGTGAACAAAATATTTATACATTTATACTCATATTGAACTTTTTACCTAAATATAAAAAATGGTATGCTACCACAATAATGTATAAAATTAATCCATTCATTTTTTAAAGTTACCATTTTTTAAATTGTAAAAGTATTGTTAGAATACATTTTCATGGTTATTTTTAGTTTTAAGGGTTTAGCTTTCTTGTAATACAGTGATTCTGTAGCTTTTTTCGTTTCCCTTTCATTTTTCATAAAACTTATCTGACAAAATAATATATATGTATATCCAAAAACATTTTTTGCCAAAAAACAATAACATTATCTTTAACTGGTATGAAATTTTAAATTGTATTTTTTATTCAAAAAAATATTGAAACTTACCGATCAAGCCACTATTTTAAATTTTACTCGCGTCTTGAAATTACTTTAGTTCCTTTAAAGGTAAACTTTTATATTTAATTTAACTTTTAAAAAATGACTTAATTTAACACATTGTCGAATTCCATGCACAGTAAACCATCTTATAGCGTTCCATGCCATAAAACAGTTATCTATAGCGCGCGCGGCAGTCCTTCGTAAAAAATTTCCCTCATAGAACGCTGTTTTCATTAAAACGTGAGTTTTACATAGTTCGTAAATATGTTATATTGAAAATATGAACTAATTATGGGTCGGAATATATTTAAAAAAAAAACTACCTGCGGAGTCCAATTAAAAATATACACAGAGAAAAAAGTGAGTCGTTTAAAATATTTATGGATATATAAAAATGTTATTTATATGTTGATTTTGTGCAATTAAAAAAATAAAAATAGAAAAACATAACTTTAAATTTTGTATGGGTGCCTACGTAGTCTCTTATGGGGTGTATTTTTTTAGCGTGGTCCCGTGATTGGCGCTATAGGAGGATTGACTATATATTAACACAATTAATTACAGCTTGAAATTTATAGTTCCTTGGTCACACAATTTTGAATAGATAATTGTCGATCAACCCATGCCATACAAGGTTTCAAATTGTATTTTTTAGTTTCTAATATGCTGACGGAACGCAAAATAATGCAACATCAATCCGAACTATTAAAGTTTTAAGACACGTCTATTTAATGACTTTTCAATATCTGTTTTGAGATTTGTTAAGTTTTAAGACAAGACCAGTAAATTCCTGATAGATATAGATGTTTACTATTTTAATTAACGTACATATATACAAACTTACTTTTGAACATTATTAGAGATTCGGTAACGCGTCATTTGACGATTAATTGTTAATTGGATGCTACAGTAGTTTATTCAAATCTACTATAATTGCATCATAAATTAAATAATTATTAAAACATTTATTACCATTTATCATGTGTTATACTTACCCAAATACTTTTATTTGCATCAATTAATTTGAATATTTATTAAGAAGTTTGGCAACAAAACATTTTTTTGTTTACATATAAAAATCAATTGGATATACAATATGTAAGTATTTTGTTGGCATATTAGTTTTCTATAGCCCTATAACGTATTTAAAAAAATCTATTCATCCGGGTGTCTTCTTCCAGAACTTCATGCTTTTTATCACACGCGGTAAATAATAATGAGACATCTTTAAATAGCATTTATTAATAAAATTCTTTTTTTAAGATTTATATGTATACTTAAAATAACTGAAACTGTATACCTCATAATTGATATGGATTGTTAACTTAAAAACATGTCACAATATATCATATTGAAATTATTCAGCGGAAATAATCAATAATTTGAGATTGTAGCTTTTTTAAATTTTAATTTAAGAACAAAATTTACCTCCTATTAAACAGCTAGATATGATTTGTCTTTCAATTGAATCGGTGGAATACATAAATAAATCAAAATAACAAAAAATCTATGCTACCACTTAGATATGGAACAAATAGTATACAATTCAATAATATTTATTTTGATATTTTAAATATTTCTTTTTAAATTGAAATCTTTCAAATTGTATACATTCCCATACGCTTTGTTACGAACGACCAGGGTTAAACCTTTCGACATCTTCAGAAATTTAAGTGTGCGGATCAAACTGAACTGACGGGGATTAGTAAATAGTTTGTATCGTGTATATATATATTAATATTTAAGAAAGACAATATCATCTTGTCTAGAAGTTGTTGGTGGTGTTGGGAGTTGATTTAATATTATAGACGTCGAATCTTAATTACGAAAATTATCAAATCAATTTTGAATATAAATCAGATCGCTATCAATAAATTCTAGATCAGTTTTAGAGTATACACAATCAACTTAGTGGGAAAGCATTATATTAAAAAAAACTAATTCCACTTTTATTCAGTATAACCAGGACAGGTTTCTCTGAAAAATAACTTTATCAATGAACAAGTATCTTAGGGAAACATACAATAAATTCCAATGTAATTATTACAATTTGATGCGTTTTGAAATTATTATTTTTTTATCCATGTTCGCTCCCAATGTGGAACATATGGCCTCCTAATGGAAGCATCTAAACAGATTTTTTTTATTCTACGAGAACTGTTTACTACTCAGTCGCCCAACCTCTCGTTTTTATTATTATTATTTTTACGAGGTAATAAACATTTTAATTATAGTCAATTTTTTGTCACTTAATCATATTTCGTACTTTTTCTGTTAATTCATTTCATTTCCAATTGTTTGTTGCACCTTCATAGTATTGTTTTGTTTTGTATACATATACATAATATTTTATTTTATTATCAGTTGATGAGCAAAAGCAGTCCTGATCATATTTACTTAAAGAGAAATTAGTACAAATGAGTATTTATTTTTTTTGAAAATAAATTCTAGACTGATTTTTTTTATATAATATAATATAGACACGATAAAAACTATTGTCCTCTCAATACTTCAATACTTGACGATGCGGAAGGGTGGCACCAAAGACGTTATTGACAAAACGTATAAAAATGTGACTTTTTTATATCAGAGTCCCAACAAGCACCCTCAGTCGAAGTCTTAAATTATTTCTTTTTTATTTGGAATATTCCCAAACAAAATGCTTTTATTTTATCTTTTATTAGATAATAACGTCAGTATACTGCCAGAAAATTGAGTGTTCTAAAAAAACAAGTTCACTCGTATTGCATTAATTTATTTGGATATTTAAAAAAGTAATACGAACTAAGTAAATTTCGTTAGCAGTGATTACTGTCAGAAACAGAAATAACAGTTTTTTATCTGTACAAATGTCTTATTTATACAGCTATACAATGACGAGTAAACGACTAAACGTTTTTGAGCAGTATTTTTTTGGTAATTTGTTGTTTATTTATTTGTCTTATTGTCTATGACTACGCTACATTTCAATTCACTTCAAGATATTCGAAAAAGTCGATTATCACAAACTAAGGATTTTTGGCTTAACTTTTTTTGGCAGTATACGGACGATTTATGCGCGTTATCTTCTGTTTCCAAGAAGAATAACAATAGATATGGCGACGTATTAATAATATTGACCTTTTGCAAAATAGGCGTATTGTCTAATTATTATAAAATTATAAGGTACAATTATTAATAACAAAATATATTACAATAAAATGTCTATTTGTGTACGTAGTATAAGATGTATTCAACTTAATGTGATAAAATAATGTTTATACACGTGCATTCTTTTTTTATATGAAAACTGATTTTAGAAATATGAAAAAAATACTGTATTAAGTTTGACTAAACTTTTTTAATGAAAAAGCATTTGCTGCAATGTACCAAAGTGAAATAAATGTTTTTGAACGTTTTTGACTGTTTTATTTGACCACCTAAATTTTATAGTTAATTTGATTTTTAATAATTAGGTAATACCTAACATCTTTGACTACTTTTGCGTGCGGGTATATTGCAATGTGATTTTTTGAATTTTTTTCGTCATAAAATCCAACTTTTGATTTAAGAAATGGAAAGTTTTTGCAAGACATATTATAGCAAAAAGAATCTTTTTAGACACATATTTTGGAATATATTAGTTATATTACACCATAATTCGACGATATCAGCATGATTTATACAATATTTAACGATAAGTCGTGGGGACAACTTTGAGTATCATCGGGAACTAAAAAAGAAAAACCAAGGACATAAATCCATTAATCGGTTGAAAATTAGATTCATGAACCTGTCGTAAGTACCGCAATCAAAAGAAACGGCGTATACCACATAAAGAACTGGAAAGCACAATAGTGAATAATTAAAAAGTCAATATCATGCAGCCGTGCGTTGGGCCTATAACATTTTTTCAGTTTTCATCCCCCCCGGTGGATTTTTTAAAAGTTTTAAATTCACTTTGACTAATTAACATTACATTCTATTAGATACATCCACTTTTATCGAATCGTTTGTCTTTCAATTGGAAATACTGATTAGCTTATCGAGATCCGTCATGGTGGTTAAATTAAATATTTACTTAGTATAATATGTGCTAATTAATTTGTTTATGATGCGCCAGCTTTGATCAACAGCACTCCTAAAACATTGATCATTGTTTTATTCTAATACATAAACAATAATTACACATTTACTTACTCTACTAACACAAAAGTGATGAAAACACTATTTCTGTCCGAACACCTACTCTTAAAATAGCGTGTGGATATATTGGCAGAAAAACAACTTTTCTTCGATGACCCAAAAATTATGCATGTACAGAATATAACCAATTTTTATAAGCATTCCCTCGGGTAAATATATAGGCCGCTATCCTGAAATTTGATGAATTTTGATGGATGAAAGAACGGGGTAATTATGCGTATACATATTTTGTTTATGTTTCCCATAAGAAGTATACATTTGTCTTAAATATGTATTTTTGTATTTTAGTTTAATTAACAAATTTCATAAACGTGCGGATACCATGAGTGTGGATACATTAGTTTTGCATGAAAGACATAAATAACAATGCAATGAAATCAGCCTATAAACTATAAGGAGATGTCAAAAGGTGATTTATCACACAAATACAGAGCTTGGGAAATGATGATTTGAGTGTTGGAGAAATCGTGGTTTGCTTGAATGTGTCAACCTTATGATTTCATTTTTATATCACAAAACCTTTTTTGAACACTGATTTTGATTTTTATTCATAGATTTTATTATGGACTATCAAGACTGATAACAAACGGCATTTTTCAAAATTTGTGACGTATCACTTTTTGAATGTTTGCTCCTCCTATGTCAAACAAATGTTTTTTTACACAACTACTACTTACCGTAAACTTTAAACGAATATGTTAGATAATAACTAAGTTTCATATTCTTGCTAGAAGTCAGCGATTCCTTATCTTTTTCATAAGTTCTATGACAGCATCATATTGTGTATCCCCCACAGAAAAACTTTTCATTTTCTTTACATTTTTTTTTCTGTAAGCAGAAAAGTGTAAAGTTGTATGTTCAAATACGCTTCTGCAGAACTTCAGATAAATTTTACTGAAAAAAAAAGATATTGATTGTTGTAAAAAAGGTGTATACGCATTGAACTTACAATATGCTGTTGTAATAATATAGAATTATGTATTGCAATTATTTTTTTTAAATTTATTTTTGCTTTTAAATAATCGTGATATCAGAGCAGAGTTGAATTTTGTAGTAGAAAACAGTGGTAATATTTTAAATGATAATTTTTCGAAACAAACTATTCTTGGTTTTATATTACGTATTTAATAATGTTACATTATATTCAATGAGTTCTACTTTATTTGACACTGGAGTGGTACGTATTAAATACAATCAATGTAAATTTCCACCTAAACAGCTTTGATGATGTCCTGCTATTTAAAAAAAATATTATACATAAAGTATTAAAATACAGTAATATTAACTGAGGTCGTCAGCATTTAAAAGATATATATTCAGTGTAAATAAATAATAAAAAATTTGTTCAAGAAGTCGAGTTCAGCAACAAATTGAATCTATCTTTTAGATAATTTTTTTTGTATTATTTAAAATACATTATAATATAAATTTTGATTATTCTTAGTTCATACATTTTCAGAAAGAAAAAACAATAAAGCTTTAAGTCTTAGGGTGCCTCAGCGTTAAAGCTCTTCAAGTCCCTTCCGTCGCTGATGTTATAAGATAACACACTCTTGGGACAACTGCTTTCCGCGGGCTTACTTTTTTGGAACCTATTTGTCTCATTATGACTACGTTCGAAATTTCTTTTTCATTAAATTTTTTTGTCAATCTATCATAAGTGTTGTAATTGCGGTCCGTCGAATTTTAAATTTTGTTGAAGTTTTGAAATCCGAATGTCTCTCTTCAGCCGAAATGTTTGCCCAAAGCTGAGTAACCCAAAAAATTTCCATTCATTTTAGACATTTTGAATAAATATTTAAATTTTATTTCATCAGTTTGTTATGCTTAAATTTAAATTATATACTTAAATATAAATTGAATCGACGTAAGTTACCGGATATACAGTCTACTTGAGCTTAAAAAAATACAAATAAATATAAGGCGACGTGTTTTTTGAAGTATTTTTCCCATCTGCGCCATATCGTTTGAGAAACGAAACATCAAAGAAAGCTTTTGCATACATTTTCTATTACAAATATACAATACTAATGACTAAGTGGTGGACTATTAGATAAGAATTGAAATTATAAAAAAAACTTTTCTAAATAATATTTAGAGAGCATTTTGTATTCTACTTTTTTTAAGTATAAAAAATATTTATGACTGCTAATATACTGTACTTTCAATATGTAAAATCAATATTTTCTAAAGCTATTGATGACAATCTGGATTAATTTTACTAATGGTTTGTTGTTATTTACATCAATTCAGACCGCAATGAATAACTGTTGAGCTTTGTGATAATTTTTATTACTAGTTATTAGTGTATATAATATAATTATTGTTTTTAAAACACAATAAAAACCATTTATTAAGCGTCAATTCATATCTATTAGTGCATTTGAATGCACAAAAATACCTAAAGGCAAAATCTCGATGGTAAACGACAAAACGCATATAAATGGACAAAATTTAACTGATTTAATTTTGATATTGAAATTTAATCAAGCCCTTTAAGTCGTAATCCATCTCGTTTAAATATGTTCTTACTATTCAAATTACTATGATGAAAATAGTATTATTTCGATAGTTTGAGTACTTTTTATTTCATTATGATGTATAGTTCATTTTTATTTTAAAGATATTCACAATGAGAGTTAATTAAAATAGATATACCATAAATTTTCGACATATTTACTTAAAGTCAGAACCAGTTGTATTCAACATTTCAAATAATAAACTAACACGTATCAATTTGTTTGTTAAGTTGATTGTGAATAATTTTCGTATTTAGTGTTACTCATAGAATGTTTTGTATCATTTTGTAATGTCTTTCAATACCAATCGGTTATTGTACCACTGAAAATTTACAAATTATTTCCAACAAACACATCATTTCATCTTTAATCTCAGTTTGATTCACATTTAATCTTATTTTAATCGGATGTCTAGTGAAATGACAATAAATTTTTGGAATAAATATACCACAGTATATCAGATTTTTTTATCGAAGAGAGACTTTGTTTACTTGAACGTGATTAGATTGGATGTGGACAATTACCTTTTTCATAAATAATTCAGTTATTTTAGTATACAATTTTCCACAGATTACTTTATTTCCCAATACACCCATTTCCATACACTTCGTTTAATATAAAAATATATGAGGGGAAAACGTATTTTAAAATCTACATACTCAATCAATAATGACGATCATTTAAAGTATTTAATTTGTGATTTTTATGTAGCATTCATTAAACATATTATTTTTCAGTCAATTTTGGCTTCATAAAAATCATTTTTATATATTTTAAAGATATCCTTGTATTAAAAATGCATTTTCATAAGGATTTTACAGTGTGATTTTTTGTTTAATCAAATAACAGAAATAAAATAGAGTTGTTGCCTCAAAGTAACGATTACAGCAATTAATAAAATGTCAGTTCTGCGACAATTTATCAAAAAAATTGCTGTTCCTAAAAAGCATCACTGTCAATTATTCGTGGTTACTCGATAGCTGTTTAAAATTTTACTTTTACATAATTTACTGTTGATATTTATTTATAAAGCATATTGTAAAATATCCTTATTGCTATTTGTGATAATAAAAAATTAAGAATTAATTTTGAACTCGTTTAATTATTGGTAACATTCATTTTTTTTTCTTATTAGTAATATTTATAAAAGTAAATCAGATTATTCATGTATTTATAGATTTTTTTGTTTTTTTTACCATTCTTTCTTCACACGTTGTTACCAGTTGACCTTAATTTTGTATAAATTTTGATATAGCTGGAAATGAGCAAAAGCGGCCCCAATCTTAATCATTTTTTTTTGTCATCCTTATGGAATAAATAATCTAAAATGATAGTTTGTGGATCCGTGTGGAATATCTTCTTGTCGGTTAGTATGCAATTGAACAATGTGCTGTCAAGCTTTGTATAACGAATACCATTTTCGGTCAACTGTAAAAATAGTTGAAAAAATCACCTTTCAAGGTTACGCAACACACATTTCAAATGAATATGTATATTAATTAAATATTATTATAGCCTTTTAAATTTCTATAATTCTTTTTTTACTTGACACACTATGATAGTATGTTAATTGAGGTTAACTTTGAACCTTATCAACTGGTAATAAAAATTAATACAAGACTTATACGTGATTCGTAAATTTTATCGTCATATTATGCATCGATTTTTTTGTTGAACGTGAAAGGACGAAACATTGGAAACTAATGCTTACAACTTTTCCAACAAAAAAATATATTCAATTGAATTATCATTTATGATACAATCACCCATTCAAATATAATGCATAAGGAAGGATTACTGTATAATAAAGATATTTTAGCAGTGTTTACATTACAGCTCCATTCATTATCACTTTTTGTCTTCTTCTGGGTCCTATGCAATACGAATTCACTTTATGAATAATTTATAAAGTATTTAAAAACGGCATCCCCGGTTCCCATTATTTTCTATAAACGAAAATATGCAAATAGGTTGTACCTATCTAAAAATATCTCTTTCATAAATCAAAATAACGAATTGTGTATTTTGTGAACTCTCGCTGCTTTCAAAGATATTCTTATATAGGCTTAAAGAAGATAAAAACCGCAGGAAGTCTTTACGAATAGGGTGATAATGTTTTCGTGAAAATTTGTATTTTATTTTATAAACACACTGATTCTCATGGACATAATTTAGTAACTTGCATAAGCTTAATGTGGTACAAATGACTATAATGATTCACTCAGCTTATTTGAATGTATTAACTACTGCGTACATTTTTTATAATTACATTGAATTAAAATGTATGTTTTTTTACCATGTCCTCTTCCAATATGGAGCACATAAACCCATAGTCGAGTTTTCTTCAACAGACCTTTTCTAACTAGAATTGCTATCTACTCAGTTTATCGGCCTATTTTTTCGAAAAGCGATGAGACAGAGAATATGGCTTAGACATTGCTTGTTGTTTGCTTATAGTTTTATGATCTGGTGGGTAGAAGGAAATTTTAGACACCTAAGCCCTTGAACCTTAATCAATTAATGGAACTGTCCGTAATGGAATTCTACCCCTTAAACACTGCAGCTCAAGAGCCAACAACGTTGACCACTCGACAATGTCCAGTTCTATAATTAATAATATTTAAAAAAAATCACTTATTTATTTCGTCAAAATATAAACAAGAATGTACATATTTTTAATATGTCAACGAATATAATGTTAAACATCAGTGTGAGACAAATATCTTTCGTAAAAATATTCAAAACTAATTTTAATGTAACATATTTCCGTAATACTCCCAAGCAGTCCCAAAGTTTCTTGAAAGCACTCTCACTTTATCAAAAGAAAATTGAAAATATACCGTAATAAGCAAGAGCGGGGCTGGTGTGTTTATTTACTTTTTTCAAGTCAAACATAAATCAAATTAATTGCGAAATTGCATCTGGTGTTAAAGACTGAAAATGGGGCACTTCCCGATACTTTGTTTAGGTAGTGTCAACTCTTTGCTTCCCCATAAAACTTTTTATTTAATCAACACTTAAAATTCTTGCTTGTCTTTTTGGGGATATAAGTCGTTCCGGCGCAAAACGCTTTTCTTGGCTAATAAATCGCCCGAAATTGTACGAAATAAAACTTTGTACTCTGTTCCGTATATTTATATGGTTTCTAGAATATAATAAAAATAAATTCATACTATTAAGTTTCTACAGATGCTAATTTATGTGATTATTTACCGTTGCTTAATTGTTATAAACAAAAATCTCACGTTGCTGGGCGACGGGCTTACAGCTAGTTATTATTAATTTAGATAAAAATAGATGCACATTCTTTATATTTAAGATAGTGAATAACAAGGCTGTTGTAGAGATTATACAGTGACATTCCGTATTCACTTCAAGATTTTTGTATAAATATTATAGTATCGTTAGGTATTTATTTAGGGGCGCAACGGCATTCTCATTTTTTTAAGCAAGCGGGCGACGCTTTCAATATGGCAACATGAATATGTGTTGTGTTATTTAAAACAATATTATGATAAAGCCACTCAAAATTTTTACAAGCTTTTTTTCACATAAGAAAAAAATTAAATTAACTTTGATTATTCCACGTATTGTGTTACTAACTGTGACACATGTTTCGTCTATTTATTTCGATTCTACAGCCCCCTCCTTGCTCCCCTTAAAAGGAAAAAAACCCAAACTCCATTTTTTAATTTCAAAATTTTAAAATGTTAGAATCATTCTTGCTTCATTACTTAAGCAAACTTTGCGATAGTAAGTCTGAAGATGCTTCTGAAACAGTCGAAACACGTGTCACAGTTAGTAACACAATAAGTGGAATAATCAAAGTTAATTTAAATTTTATATTAAAATGAACTTCCACAAAGTTACCGCCGAAACCATCGAAAGTATAAGAAATACTTAGTAGTTTCAAATAAAAAAATACTTATTGTTCCATGATGAACTGTCTATTCTTTATGAAAAAGCATTCAATTATACTTTTTAAATAAAAACACATTATTCAAACTAGATGTGTTTTGTTAAAAATCTATAGACAATAATGAATTAAATTGGTCCTTACCTTATATTACCGGAATACCTAGTAAAGATATTTTTAATAGTATGTAAAAACTTTACGTAAAATTGTATGTAGTTTTAAACATAAATTGGGACCTCTAGATGTGAAGGGAGCCAACCAGTAAAATGGTAAAACTTTTTTACAATCACGTCCTTATTTGGTGTTTTGGTGGATTGCATATTTTTATTTTACGGAGACAACACTTTTGCAATGTGTTTCAACTGATATTTACGATATTTTATGATGTGTATGATATTACAACGCATATAACTTATTTTTTTCTAAAATACCACTTGGCTCACTTCACCTCTAGTGGACCTAATTGTTTAATTGTGTATCGAACAAAAAAAACCAATCTCCACATTTTGTTAAAATCGAAGAAAAAGACAGAGTTATACTAAGAGTCATATCACACAATATGTTATGAATATAACTTGTAAAATCTGAGAAAATCTTACAAAAAAATGTACAAGCTGACATTTTCGATTGGATAAATTGCATAGAAACAAATTCCGATATTTAATTATCAGTTGCTTAGCTAATAAAATACTCTTCTTAAATGTTATTATAAAATAATATAAAAATAAACTAAAATTAAAACTAATCATTTGAGCGTAAACACACAAAAATGTCGTTTACTACGAACAACATCTAATTGGACATATACGTTTTCGATTTTGTATACCTCATATATGAATAATATCGTCGAGAGTTTGAGGAAAATAATAAGCTGAGTCGAAATTAAATACTGATAACCATTTAAATGTTATATGTACGTAAATCTTTTCAAAAGAATTGCAGTATCTGATTTCTGATCCAGAATCACCGAAAATAATCATAAAGGTATGCATACTTTTTTATTATAATTTTAGAATATTAAATCATCATTTTAGATTCGGCGACGAAGACATAATATAATTCAATACGGAGGAACAGCGAGAAGCTTTGCTGAATAACGTACCCAAACGGGGTTAATATTTAGAGAATTCATGAATCGTTAAAATAGAAGGATTTCTCGTTTTACTAAATAGGTCACAATGCGTTTTCCTAAGATTTGAAGATAATACCTCTTAACCGTACCGTCGTGAACTAAATTATATTTTGTGAGACTACAGTTTATATAATAATATATCTTTACGTTTTATACTTTCATTACAATTTACAACTAACAAAGATAAATTTATGGATATATCCAACTATTAAACAAGAGTGCAATTTGACAATGATAAATAAAATTTGATTAAATACTGTAAAAGAAAAAAAATAAGGAAACTCTCTCACTAGTAATCGGTCTAAAAATTGTTTGTTGCACCTTAATACACTTACTTTTGTAAAAATAACTGAATGTATCAATCATTTATTCTCTCGTCAGTTAACCTCAAGATGAACAAAACCTGCACCAGATGAAGATCTGCATTTGTCGAAATATTCAGTCTTTTGTACGTAAGTAGTAAGTGTCTACGAGCACATCTTTATTAATATGATAAAAAGATTCTATAGAATACATATTTATTTTTTGAATATTTTGTTATGTAAACAAGGGTATTAAAGTTGTTGGATGATAGCTTAAAATTCTTTGTCATTGTAATGTAATCATACATTTTGAAGTATTAGATGTTTGCTTTTGATACCTGACATCAAAGAAAATGATTCTTCACTTATATATTATGAATATACAACAAAATGGGATGAGTATATCGGATACTTAGCTTAATAAATTGGGACACTTCTGGTTTCGCCTAACGTAAAAGCAACGCAAAATTCCATGTAAAATACATATTGATATTTAAATAATAACTCTTATGATTCGGTAGTCCCGAACGCGCGCCTTATTGTGTAATTCGCCACTGGATGTGAATATGTTTTTTTATTATTTCACACGAATAGTTGGAGATTAATTTTGATTGAAATCTGTTAAGCGTAAAATATAAGATGATCCATTACAATATATTGACAGAGATTGATATCGTTTTTAAAACAGAACTTACTTGATCGACATGAAAAGAATGAATTTTAAATAAGTGTAAAATTGCCCACTTACATTATTTATTCAAGTTATATGAGTTATGATTGTTTATTGACTGCGCTACGCCCAACAAATTTGATCACGAACAGTTATTTTATTTAGAAGTTATTTACAATGCATTTATAATCTTTTTTTATATTACTTGTATTTTATCGTGCCTAGTACCGGCACACGTAGCCTTTAATGAATAACACTGGTTTATAACTCTTATTGGGTAAATGAAATGTGCACAGAAACTAGTAATAATTTTCATTTGCACACTCAATCTCACCGTCAATAATAAATGTGTACCTAGATGCACTATTTATATATAATATATATATATATATATATATCGTTGAGTCTATCAAGTTGATTGTCAATGCAAATAAACATGTCAGTATATCTCTACCAAAATATAACTTCTCCCCTTGTAAACGTGAAGTTTTTCAGTGGATCAAAGACTTATGTCGTATAAAAATTTCGTGCATCAAAATATCTTTGTAATACTTTTCCTGTTGAACGATTTCATTCTGCATTCTTATCTCGTTTCTTCATAAACCATATTTTACTGGAAATTCAACTTTCACTGCAGCCATTTTCATATATTTTATACTTATTATATTTGGGGAATCATTTTTTATGGTATTTCAAGCTGCTTCAAGGATGCATACAAGAGTATTTTTTATATCCGTTTGAAAATGAATATAGGTTTACGATATGTACATATGTATATTTATAGTTCCGAATATTATACCAGTGATTTAGTATTGAAAAAACTGAAAGACTTAGCCAATTTCTAATATTAACTTAAGAGTGTTTTTTTCTGATATTTTCATGAAACTTTAAAGAAAACAAACGAGTGCTTTGTGTTTTTGTTTCATCAGATTTAAAAGAATATTTTTAAGCCTTGTTGCATTTATAAAACAAACAATCATTCAAAGTGGGAAAAACTTTTTCTGGTACAAAATAAATGTATGTTTATTAAACAAGCTAAATTAATTAATTAATTGAAAGTTTTCCTGAGCATTATTTGATTAAAGTGTAATTTTATGGTCTATTTTGAAATCAATAAATGAAATAGGTTTAAACTTAGGTTTTTCAAATTAAATTAAATTTCTACGAAAAAAGCGGACGCTTATTTTTAAGACTTCGTGTAGCTCATTTATTGTTTGTTATCCTTTTAGTTTTATAAAAATAAATTACGAGAAAACTGTACATATACAAATTGTTATGCCAAAATCCAAATAAAAAAAATGTCATTATACTTGACTTGGAGAACAAGAAGCTTATAATATGATATTCGTAATCAGCGATTTCTTGTTAGGTAAAAAAACCGCATTCAAAATGAAAACAATAAAAAACGTATTTGATTTCCAATTATATTTATAGCTTATGATTTGTCTACAAAGTCTATCATTCTACTGATCAAATCCACGTAAGAGTTGAATGATTTTGGTGATAAAAGATTAAAATATTTATTTGGTATTTTACTAGGATTTATAAAATATTTGTCAATTTCATTATAATTGAGACGCATATTTTTCAATATCACGTTTTTTTCACCATGGTAACATTAAATGTAATTGAAAATTCTTTTTCATTCGCCTACTGAGACAATTTTTATAAAAATACATCGCCCGTGCACTTACAAAGACAGCCTTTTCAGGGGATATGGAAAATAAATTAGGGTAATGTATGTGATTATGTGCTGAAATGCACCAAAGGAAGAAGGGAAGAAGGCAGAATTTGTTACATTTTTATACAATATATGCATTGAAAGTGAGTTCCCCTGCATACGAAAATGTGAAAAGATTTTGAATTAAATCTAGGTTATCCCTTCTGCTATACAATACATATTATTATATTTGTTTAAAAATTACATTGAAGTTAAATGAAGATATTTATTATCATCTTTTGCAGAAAATTTTATTCATAGGAAAACATAATTTATTTATATTACAAAAAAGATTTTATATAAATGATGTAACAATATTATTTGGATAAAACTTGCTAATATGTACATTTGTTGGCCACTGGGCCCAGTTATAAGAGTTTCGTAAAAGATAAGAGGATTACGGATTCAAGACCCGTTTTGATTTTAAAAAAATAACGTGTACAGCTATGCCCCAGACAGTTATTTCTAAACAAATAGCGAGCTTTTTCTTTGTGCTACCATCTTCCGGAATATGTACACTTAGATACCTTAAGCTTTCAGCTTTCACAATGATCTGTGCTATTCAGATTCTTATCAGAGTCGTGACAGGTTTGGTTTTGCATAGCATTGATCTTACTGAAGACCTATATTGAGAACTATTAGTAATTAGATATTAAATATGTATCTATCAATTTATTCTCACGTAGATATGAAGGTTTTCAGCATTGGTGGTATTTTTATATAAATTATTTCAATAATCAATGAACATTGATTAAAAATACTTTTATATTCATCCAAAAATAGTATAATAAATCATGAAAAAAAAAAATGAATTCATTATACTGAGCATATATTTTACGAGAAATGAACTGCACAAATTTACCCTAAATAATCTTGAGCTTAATAAATAGACCATCAGGCTTCCCCTCTTTCGTATCTTCCTAAGGCCATAAGTTAATTTTTCAATTTGCCTTGCCTGACATACTTTGTAACAGTAAACACAAACCAAATTCACAACATTGCACGTGCGTTTGCGCTTGAGTAACCCAGTTTTCCCAAAAAGCTGTATTTTGTCTAATTTCGAACACACCCCTTTAAGTCGCAAAGCGATCTCTTAAAATACTACTCCAGTGAAGTGGTATATGATAAGAAGGTATCATCAAATTATCACATTCAATAGAATGTATGCATACGTTTTTAATTTAAGATTTCGACTGAAGGTGCTTGGTGGAATTTCAATATTAAATTTGAATCGTTCAAACTATGTACATTCTCACAGATTTTGTCACTAACGACCCGGGTTTTGCCTTTCGGCATCTTCAGGCGTTCAAGTGCACGGATGAACTTGGTCAGTTCAAGTTCATCCGTGCACTTGAACGCCTGAAGATGCCGAAAGGCGAAACCCAGGTCGTTAGTGACAAAATCTGTGAGAATGTACATAGTTTGAACGATTCAAATTTAATACGTTTTTAAATTTTTTAGATAAGCTAAGGTTGATTTATGACCATGGTCTTGTAGACGAGTGCTCAACGTCTTAGGACGTTCGTCTACTTTGATTATATTCGTTTGTTTATTATTATATATTTGTGTTTTATAGTTTTATAATTTTTATATCGATTTATGATTTTTTGTTCAAATGCACGGAATGCGGATTCTCACATTTCCTATTTAATCCCGAGCCTTATTTGAAGCCTATTTCTTAGAGTCGTTTGCAATGCTGAAAACATTTATTTCTTTAGCCATAATATTTAGATAGAATACTATTCATTTTCCAGAGATGCACAACCCTTGATCCGTTTCACATTTTTTTCGGCCGGAAGTTTTTTCTTAAAATTAAAAAATACTGTATATAACTCTTTAGTTAATCATTGAATTTAATAACCTTTGAAAAATATTATCATATTTTATTTTATTTTCAACTCAAATTCAATTGTCGACGGACACAATAAATAAAATGTAAAAATTGTCGGTCAAGTCGATTGCCGAATAAGTATTCATTCAGCAGCAAAAATAATTTGTGGGCAAGACTTTTTTGATGAAGCAGAATAAATAAGTTCACAGAAATATTCTAATCCTTAAATTTTAACGTAAAAATTACAAATACAAAAATCGAATTAACATTTGAATGATAAATATAACATGTGGAAATATTTTATTTAAAAATCATTTTTTTGTAAATGAGTCTTAAATACTTTTTGTTCTTGCAGTACGGACTCGTTTCATTTTTTAGATGCGGCTCTCTAGAAGAGAAAGATTTTGCATGCATCATTTAAACAGATTCGTTCATTTATAATTCAACTATCAAACGGAATATTTTTTACAATGTTTGGTTGTAATAAATTTTAAAAAAACACTACTATTAAACTTTAATTATAGTTTTGGAAGTAAACATTGTATTTAACATTATTCAATTAAGTAAAAAAAATAGCAAGTAGATGTGCAACATAAATGAAAATAAGTAGGAATAACACTCACGCGTCAGAGAGTCGCAGGAGGAATTTATTTAACACCTACGATTAAATGTATCAGTATCAAAAGAAATTATACAGATGTTAGTTGCAATAAAAATGGTTGAAAAAGTTGAAACATACTTTGGAATCTTACTCTATGAAGAGTGTCACAAAAGCCGAATAAAAATAACTAATATGAACGTGAAGGGCTAAAAGAAAAATCTACCGGAAATACAGTGGAGAGACGACAAGCAAATTTAACAACCAAAACAAATTAATCAGCTCTATCTTGGAACAAAATTAGGATATTTCTCATAACGTTTCTTTGTTGATTTTTAAAAGGGAGCATTCACGTATATCTAATATCAAATGCACATTCGCCTTTCACTCACTCCGTTGTGCAGTTGCATCTGTCTCGTTTTAATCCATTCTTCATTTCTCCGTCACACAAATGTGAGTGAGCGAGAAGTAAAAAAAGATTTTTTCTTTCGTCGTATCTTGTCAGTTCAATCAAATTTAAAATTTGAAAAGAGGCATATTAGACTGTCCTAAAAAGAGGATTATTTTTTAATGCTGGTAATTAAAACGACGCCCTTCCGCGGTATTTAGGTCACCAGCAAATTGGGTTAGTGCCGATACCCAATATAAGAAAAATACCCTTACTTTCGTTTTTCTCGAATATACGTAAGCTGTCCAATAAATCATTTCATTTGAAAACTAATATATTTTTAGTACGCTACTGGATGTTTTTATAATTTATTCAGCAGTAAATACCTACTTAAGAACGTGCACTTTGCTAAATTTATTGGGTCGCTAATGAAACGTAGGAAAAGTAATTTCGAATATTTTTATGTTTTGTTTTTTTTACTCTTAATGTAATGCAGATTTATTTAAATCCATAAAATACAATCAAGAGCCGACTACTGAGCTGCATAATTGTAATTATGTTTTGCCGACATTTGTGATTTTCTGTCTGAATTTCACTTTTAATTATTAAGATTTTCTTCATTTAAGTAATCATAACAGAATGCGTTTTTTCATGTATAATTCATGTTACTTTTACGTGTGATCTTTGGCAGTGGTCAAAAACTCGTGGTTCACGAAAAAAAATGAATGTCCACATAGTTATTAAGCTAATGTCATTGAAACCAAAGATACATACACTCATTTCAAACACGCAACGAGGAATGGCATAATTATTTTTTTCCATAGTGGTCCATAAGGTCAGAACGGTTAGCGACCACTAATCTATGGAGTATTTCACAAGTATACCCTTTTTTTATTCTAATCTCTTCAGTTCTATCTTTTTTTTTTAGATGAAGAAAAAATAGATCGGAAACGGGATTTTGCAATATTAATTCTTATTTAACAATAAATACTCAATCTTGAGTTCAAATTCACAGCTGGATTGTATACAATTTAATATATGAACTTTATCTAAGAGTATGAGTGCTTGCTATGTCATCAGCCCCACTTAAGATTTACATTTCTGAAATTCGTCCTTATAAACTTGGGAATGCAAATCCGAAACATCGTTAAGGGGTAACTGAATTTGAAAAAAAAATACATTCATCTCTTGCTGCTTACAATTATAATATCACAAGCTGACAAACTAATTTTAGTACTAAAAAAAATAACCAATACCCTTATTTCGATAATTTATATTTTAATACATATAAGCATACTATATTAAGTATGCATTTTTTACAGATTTATAAAAATGCGCTATGTAATATTTTTATGCCGGTACCTAAAATTCTCACATACAGCATTTCAGTATTGCAAACAAAAATTCCGAAAACCGAGATGTTGTTTTCAATAATAACAGTATTGAAATCTCTATTATTAGTATGCTTTTCCAACAATTAAACATCATGATATCTTGAAAGGAAAATAATAATTGAAATACAAGATATTGTTAAGCGACACATTTTCCGTAAATATTTTATAGTCCTGTGTTTACGAGCACTAATGAAACGTATTATAAATTTGGAGATTTGTCAAATGTGACCCAATTTCCACTACACTCAGAGTTTGATGAATATTCAGTATCCATCAACATTGAAAATGTACTGTTTATGTGAACTGCAATATGTTTATTACTAATTTCGTACTCTGTGACACGATGGAAAACGCAGCTTTGCAATCGGTAGGTTCCGCGCTCTCGTCAATATTTTCGAGGTCTAGTTAGAAATTCCATCAAAAATTGTCTAATTTAAAATAATAAGTGTAACTTTTTCGTTTTGATGACTCTGTTATACTTGGCTCAATTCAATAAAACATAAATTATACTAATCGGTCGGTCTGTATTTTAATTATGACAATGAGCGTTTCGATACAGGTTTACATCATATTAAACTACAATTAAACTGACTGTGAAAATTCTTTTTGGGAAGACACGCGTACAAGTTCTGCAGATTGTCTTTGTTGAAACTTATTGTTTTGTCGATGGGCTGGTAAAAAATAATTCGATAATAATAAGGCTTAAAATATATGTTTTACTCTCTTTAATGTATCAAAAAACAGGTATCACATGGGAGAATAAAAAAAATGGAATATTCCAATCATTTGGTTATTTGCTACCATTTTAGAAACCCAACTGTTTGTGCAGGATGGGTACATAGTCGTTGAATGCAGCCTGGTAGAAGTTTCCAGCAATGGGAGTTCCAAGGTTATATTTTTCTGCGAATTTGGCTACGGAAAATTGACCTCTGCCTTCGCCACTCCTGGAAAAAATTTAAATGTATATCAAAAGACAGAAAAAAGTCATAAAGTAAAATCTACAGCATATTTTATTTTACATTTTTTTACAATTTTTTAATTAAGATACGGACCGGTTTACTCATCAAGAGCAACCGATCATCAGTGAATTGCCAAAAGGTGTTATATTTTTTATTATCAAGTCCTTTCTCGAATAATTGAAAGTGAGTACTTTGAATATAAAGCACAAATTTATTAAATCCTGTCGGTAATAATATATTTTTAATTCTCTATAACTAATGCAATGATTCAAGGCAGAAAAAAATCCAAATTGAGAGGAAGAAATCAGAATTGATGTATCTCAGAAAAATAAATCTTCGAGAATCACGTGTTACTCAATTGCTCAGACTCTTTTTTTTTAAGAAAGTAGGGAAAGTAAGGATATGTATAGGACATGATTTGTAATAAGCTGATCGCTCTCGCTACGCTCCGTTATTTTAGGACTGGAAGGGTAGGAGGGAGCTTTTAGACATTACAAACGTCTATGCCTTCGAACTGAAGTGATAAAACAATTGAAAAAGTGCTGCTCGTACTGGGACTTGAACCAGTGCCGTCCATCACGAATGTCAACGACGTTGACCACTGCACCACGGACCCGACATAAATATATATATAATGATTAAAAAAAACAATAATAGTATTTTCACCTGTTGGTCAGTCTGGGCTCACTAAAATCGATCTTCTTTGGTTGTTTGTAGAGTAAGAAAATATAACGATGAAGGCCAGTATCCTTGGGTGGACCGCTACCAACGTACTCAGAAAGTACATCTCCCGATGCCAGATCCCCTCCAGGAATGTTGGTCAGCAACCAGTGGTGCCATTCGCGTCGGATGGGCTTGGCGCGGCTAGGTGCATCAGGATCTATTCGAAGATTTTTTAAAAACAAGAGTTCACATTTTAGATATTGTACGATTGAGTTGTGGCGATCAAATTTAGTTCCTAAAGAAATTCTGGTTCAGTTTCATGCACTGGTTTTTCAACCAGTTGATGGATATGTATTTAAAAGCAAACGTGTGTGTGAGGTTTACATTATTTTCGACCACACACTAACCGATCATTAAATAGAGCTAAGACTTGTCTAGTACTATACTTCCTTCTTTATCATTTCTAAGGCAAATCACTAACTTACAAATCTTAACCCACTTTCTGTTGTCATGATCCATTTAAAATGTAATTTATATTAATTATTAATTATTTTCTTACCCGTCAAGCAAAGCGTGTAAAAAGCATTTGGTTCTGCAGCCCACTCCACCTTTGGTTGGTCTTTCACCTGAGTTGGGGTCAATTCATTTCCTTCCAAAGCTTCTGCACCGCTTGGATAACTGATCTGTGAAGTTTTAAAAAAAGTATATTTTTATGAACTAAATTTTTAATTTTTCGTTTTTATAGATTATGAGAATATAGAGTGTGTATTCGATTTTCTATCCATTTTAGTTTAATTGTAGCTTTTTTAGTATTTATAACTCTACAAAAAAAAAAAATCTTAATATTGAAAACGCCAATAATTATTTGTTGAAAATTGTACTTAATTTTCATGCAACTTGACAATTCAAGTCTTGGTTGTTTATGTCATTTCTCATCGAGATGATCTCAAGATCTTTTTAAAATAATTTTTCCAAATATTTATTAATTTATTTTCATCATTGTTCTTGTTCCAATGTTCAAAATTTAGTCTTTTTCACCCATCAATACTTAAACGCATATATATATATATATATTTACACATAAATATTCCAATAGTCGTGTCATTACAGTTGTATATTATACCTTTAAGAGTTCCGTTGGTGCAACTGGGATGATATCCGGAACAATCTCATTGTCTTTGAAACTATTGGCGACCGACGACGACATTACTTCTGCCAGCTGGAAGGCTGGAAAAATATGAACATAAATGAGAAAAAAACATTTAAGTATTACATTCGAAGTACATATTCTTTTAAACGACACATTTTAAATCAACTGTCATTTTATTAATCTCAGCGGCATTACTGAAGTTTTAAATATACCTACAAACTTTATTTTCAATTAGAATATTTTATATTTCATCCCCGAAAAGAAAATACGTATACTTTTGGAGTATTGTATCCACCCCATAGATACGCATTTTTTTTAAATATAGCTCAATAAAAATAGTCAACCAATTTCAATATAAACAATAAATAATTATTTTGTGAATCTGTTTATCTACAAATATAATATTATAACATTGAAACAAGAATAAGCACTTTTTCTCTTGTACTACTCTAAAAATATATATAAAGAGTTCTAGTCTTTTCTAACAAAGAGTTTCGCAAGAAAACTGAATTGAGAAACGTTGGCTTATAATTAATACACATATTTTTTCTTTTTATTTACTTTACTGCGTCTTGCATACTAGGAATGTAAATAAATTATTTGAAATAAACAGTAATCATTGATTGAATCTACAAGATATTATAAAATAAATGTTTTCTTAATATACCAATAGTGAAGAAATCTAGCATTTTAATTAAACGGATCTATTACGGAAATTATAAAATAAAAGGTAGTATATTTATTGTCAAAAGTGACACTTGTGCGGATTATTGCAACGTACGGCCTCATCCATAGATTGTGGCACGATAACAATCTTAAGCTCGATTCGTTATAGATGCATAATTAAATCTTTTTTTCATAAACAACAAACCTGACAGAAGAAACAAAAATGTGAAAAATCTTCCCATGGTCTCGTTGAAGATGCACTTATTGGTATGAACACAAGACGTCTTGTCTCCTCTACAACTTGTTACATACTGCAATCCAACTATTTATAACGATTGATAAAACCGGATTTTTTCACAAGCGTTCAAGTCTATTCGCGGTTGCATAAGGTCGTGACAGGTAATGCCAATTTCAGCTAATAAGGACCGATTTCCACATTCAAACTGAATGTATGATAATTCATAATTGATGATACTATCAATTCTACAATTTTAAAAATTCATCAGGATCATCACGTGGTTAGCGAAACCGGTACTGATCGCTGACTAGTAAATTAACACCAATAATCGTGATTTATTTTGGTAATAAATTAAATGGTCAGAATTTAAATCAATTTTTGGTCAGAATAAAAATATGAACGGTCAGAAGAAAAATAATATCAGAATATTTTATAACCATTTTGGTTAGGTTTTTCTTTATTTTATTTAAATTATGACTTATTTAGTATGAAATTATTTATTCTGACTGATTATTAGGACCATTTAATATAAATTCTGACCGGAAAAATACGAGTCATTTGTTTTCATCAACATAATGCATCTTAACCAAGATTTGACATTAAAAGTTTCAAACCAATTGATTCAATTTAATTTAATTTAAACATCGATAAAGTTTTGATGTATTATATAAGCATAACTGAAAGGGTTGCGATTAGAGTCGGATTAGTGTTAGTTTCTTCATACTAATTACCAGCATTCAGTCATAGTTTCTCCTTTGTACCTCTTTTAAAGCAAAAATATTGGCCGAGTAAACATCTTCACGCATAATAATATTTTAAGCATTCGGTTATTTTTTACGTGGATCTTGTTCAATTCAACAACACTCGTCAAACGTTTGTTCTGATACGTCAAAAATTTGAGCGATGGCTTGATACAGGTGGTGGAGGAGGTATCGTCTCGGCCGAGAAAATGGAAACGGTTTCTATACACTCGCTTACTTAAAATTACTCGTCGGATCACTCGGCCAAATTTCATCCGTCGCATTTAGATAGACTTACTTGTATTCGGCCGAGATCACTCCCTGGACCGCGTACTCGGTTGGTGTAAAAGACTATTTTACGCACATCGTGCTGCCTTTTGTCCAGCATACGCTGATTATATGACACTTAAAAAAGTTGATTACTGCTCGAAAGTGGTTTATAAGACTTTATCCATATTATAGTGAGAAAAAAATAAAATATACGTAACATCACCGCGTGCTAGATATTTGCTATTGAAAATAATATATCGATCAATTATTGATTGAAAAATATTAAAATACCCAATATGTACATATCAACAAACGTTTTAAAGTAGATATTTATATAAATATTCAATTACATCACGGCGAAGGCCTGCTGTTAAGATGAGCGGTCACCAATTGGTGGTCCGCGGTGTCCGTTGCAGTAAAGACTATTGAACCCAAAAATAAATAGACTTTATCGAACACACATAAAAAATACCGAACTAATAATTGATTATAATTTGACAAGCGTAATTATCATTTCAATACATGAATAATGATACTTTTATGATCATTATTTTATAAAATATTTTTTTAACCTTTCTTTCAATAAACATCATGTTAATTGTACATGATATCCGAAAGGCTGGCGGCTGCTAGCTTAAACGATGATATAAGATGATGAAGTGAGCCAATTAGTAATATGGTAAATCTTTTCTATTGGACTTTTAAATACGATCACGTCCATACTTGGCGTTTTGGTGGATTGTATAGTTTTTTAGAGATGTAACACTATTGCAGTGTGTATTTACCGAACACAATTCAATTTTGAGATACTTGAAAACCACATGGCTTACTTTACCTCTCAGGAGTTCGATTATTACTGACGGTAAATAATTAACAGCAATGAAGCGACTTCATGATTACAGACAACTGCTTTACCGTTATTCAGATGTTACATTAACAAAGCAAGTAAGTACATGATTGTATGTTTACTAACTAACAAAGCCGATTCATTATGGAGTGATCTTCAATTCTTTTTTTCAAACGTTTTCGTAATATAAAAAAATATATTACGTCTCTGAAAACTTGTTTGACCATATCAATTCGCTCTGAATATTTTACCTTGACTTGATAACTGATTCTTATTGTTGCAGTAATTTTGTTTAAGCAACCATAGAATGACGTTAACTGTTTTTTACGTAAAAAATTGAATAATACCCATCATAGATTTTTTACTGAAAATTTGACGATGATATTTTCTTATTATTTGAATGGACATGCAGTCATTTGTGCAGGGGTGGGGAACCTTTTCTTCTCTAAAGGGCGCATTCATTTTTCTGATTCGACATAAGGCCGCAGTAAACATTGACTAAGGAATCTTTGGCCGAGAATAGAAATTTACAAATATATACTCAGAATATGTCAGAAATTTACAAATTTACATAAATTTACAGAATTACAGAATTGGCCAGAAGGCCGCACCAGAGTAGCCAAAAGGCCGCAGGTTCCCCACGACTGCGTTTGTGCATCAAATGAATAATAAATATCTGCCAATTGCAAGTTCAGGCTAAAACATTCAAATAAATAGTTCAATCTCATGTTGCCTTCCGTGAAGCTTTTCAGCCTGGATAAAATATTTAAACGACGTATTATGAATATCCTTATTCGTATATAAATAAAAGCAAAAAATGTCATGAAAATTATTTAAAAAAATTATCAATTTCTTTTTCAATATTGATTGAGTTTTTAATATTCTTTTGATTATTTTTTCGTTTAAAATCTGTCTTAATTTTTGAATAAGAGGTCGATTCTTTTAAGTGGAATACCAAATATGGGTTTCTACATAATTTGGCTTAACTTTATAGATTCATTCTGAACTAAGAAAACAATACAGTGAGAATTAAAATCATAATAACAAAACGAGTAGTATTCCTTTTAATAAACTATTGCTTCCTCGAATATATACTTAAAAATAATATAATAAAAATTAAAAACTTATAACCAGTAGTGAATTGGTTAATTCAAATAAATTATTTCTTATATCATCACTGCATACATGATAAGCATTATTATTGACGAAAATCAAGTTCACTGACTTATTATGGCAGTGGTTAACAAAGTGGGGTGCGATATATATGTAATTGTATGCGAATATAAAGTAAAATTGGTTAAATTTGAATCGTTCAAACTATGTACATTCTCACAGATGTTGTCACTAACGACCCGGGATTCGCCTTTCGGCATCTTCAGGCATTCAAGTGCATGGATGAACTCTCAGTTCAAGTTCATCCGTGCACTTGAATGCCTGAAGATGCCGAAAGGCGAAACCCGGGTCGTTAGTGACAAAATCTTTGAGAATGTACATAGTTTGAACGATTCAAATTTAATATTGAAATTCCACCAAGCACCTTCAGTCGAAATCTTAAATAATAAAATTGGTTAATTATTACAACCACGTTAGTATAAGGATTGTGAAGTTGCAGTCGGAAAAATCGATGGAATTAATTGAAAAATATTGTTTTTTTTTGTAAATTTATCATATTGATTGATATTGCATCAATAACAGAATTATTTAAATAACTATAATGGTGTTATGGTTTACAGATATGTATGTTAAACGGAAATCATTGAAAAAAAAATCGGAATCGGTTTTTAATTTAAAACTGGAGCCAAAGTTGGAATCAGAGTCGTATTTTTTTATCCCGAATCCACAGATCTGATACGTATTCATATATCGTCACTGTCCTAGCAAAAATTGTTAAGTAACAAAATGATAGATTTGAGTAAACAGGAAATTAAAAAACCGAATTTTTAGGATTAATTTTTTAACCTCGATGTTTTATATGATGGATAATAATAATATCAACAAAAAAAAGAGTTCACACAAATACATCTAAATACACCGATCTGACACAAGTAAAGTTAAAAATTAATTAGCGAGGACTATTGCCTGCCTTTAAATCTTTAATTACCGAACTGGTAGAATAATTACAAATATTGGTTACTATGCGCTGTTCATTTTTGTTTGCATTAGGTATTTACAAAAAATGGTTGAGGACCATTGCCATAAGATGAGGCGTGATATTTTGTACATTAGCAGTACCTACATATACGCCCATCGACCAGCACACGTGATATTATTATATAATCACAAAAACAGGAATTTTAAAATAATTTTATTAGAATGTTATTATTCCAAATATTATTATTTCATCGACAAGTTTAGTACAATCTTGACATTGAACAACTTTGTCAACTCTACTTTTCTTTCATTAGAATATTCTTCAGAACAGCGTTTCTCAACCGGGAACCATGTGGCCCCCTTAGGGGCCACAGCATGCTCCAAGGAGGCCAAATATCAGTTTTCGGGAGCCACAGCAGACTTAAGGGGGACCACGGCCACTCAAAATATAATGAACTAAAATTAATATTAAAATCAAATATAATACGGTAGGACAATAATACATTGCAGCAGAAATAATGTATGTATTATGCATACTTTTTACTATTTTTTCAATGATATTTAAGGATACCATAATAACTGCATCCAAAATTAAGTGTCGACAATATTGTATTGACTATGCACCGACTATGTCCACGGATTTATTTCATCACCCCATGATATATGAAACTCGTGTGCGTTTAATATGTTTTGCTACACTAATTATCTAATAACTATCCATTTTATACAAAACACTTAGACATGAAAGAAAATCATTTGAATAATTCAAAAAGTTTTAAGTAGTTTCCGCAGCAAAAAAATAGGATTTATAGTATTCAGTGAAAAATTAGACACTGATTTAATTAATAGTTTCTTACAAAATTTCCAAATTAATTGCAAAAGCTAGAAAAACGCATTATATTTCCAAATTTTTTTATTTTGCAATTTCAAGAGTTATGAATCAGAGTGAAAATTCAATTATTCAGGTGATTCCATTGAGCAATCCTGTTCAGTATCAAGACGTATGTATGAGATAGCAGATGATAAAAAAACAACTAATTGAACATTTTGCCTTGCAAATCGACTAACCTAAAACAATGTGTCAGATTTTTGATTACGAAAAAATTAGTTTTGATAATTTAATGCTCTTTGCTAGAAATATTGAGACACTAAAGGTGTAACGATTGAACAAGGAATTCAGATTATTTATGAATAAAAGATATATCGCTTCAATTGTTTTTAAGTATTTAAGTTTTATTAAGCTATTTTTTTGAATTACGCGATTCATCGTCAACGGCTGCAAGAAATGGGATATTTGTGTAAAACCCTTAATATTGTAATAAACAGTAAATTTCATAAAATCCCATTGACTTTAAGAATGTCTTTTTCGAAATCATTTTTTTTAATCAGCTCGATGCAAATACCAAAACGCAATACTAAAGACCAAAACTGATCATTGACAAAGCTTTGTCCCTTCGCTTAGTGGCTAGTGTCTTTAGGGTTCTCCATGGGGCTGCAAATTCAAGTACCGCCCTGGGCGGCAGGACCCCTTCCTGCACCACTGCATATCATGCCAAAACTTCTTGCGTAGCAGGTATTAAGTAATTGAAGCCTAACACCCAATCCATAGGAGTGGCTGGTAAAGTACGTTATAAAAGGTTTGTAACCTTATTCTTTTATATAAAATTCTTCTAACCGAATAATACAGTGCATCGATAGTCTTTACAAAAGCATACAGAACTACTTCTACAAATGCATTGCCAGTTCTGCTTGGTAAACTTTTGTTAAATCTGTACATTTAAGTTCAAGGCGCAACAGCAATGCTATATAATAGGTGTCAAGTCTCAGGTGAGGAGAATTCTTTGACTGCCTCCTTCTCGACCAGACCCTTCATTCTTAAGGCCCATAGAACTGTGGTGCACAGTATTGCTACAGACGCTGCTATGCGAATTTGTTAAAATTGATGGGGAATTATTATTAAGGACAGGCAATCTTATGAATTCTTTCAAAATTTAAAAATGCGAATGGAGACCAACGCTTTGACTCCAAATTTTCGGATAAGCCAATTTATAACTAGCCATGATCACTTCACTGCCAAGTTCTTCCAGGTCGGCTGATTAGTAAAAAGCTTCAGGATGTTGATCGCATTTTTTGAGAATGTCCAAACATGAACAACGAACGAGAAGAACTGCTTACGATTATACGACCACAATTGCATCTGATGGTCTTGTTGGTCATGCCGACTTAGTTGTATCTAGGGAAAATTACAAAGCATTCAAATAGTTCACGGCGTCTTATGAAAAACGAATTCAATTAATTTCATAAAAACTCTTTTGATAACGTTATTTTATTTTATTTAGCATTCTACACCCTGCAGTGCATGCAAACTAGTTTTAAGAAATTTAAATTAACAATTATTGAAAACATTAATTAAAAAAAATTAACACGAATAACGCTGCAGAATACGCCCACGTAAGAATAGTGTGAACCATAGCGGGCTGTGATGGGTACAACGTTGGGTACCCTAGGGATTTTAAAAAAGTGTTTAAAACTATTTTGTAAACATATTTTTTTTAACAAACAATTTTATTGTATTGTATTTTTTAAAAATAAATGTACCTACATTTTTTTTTTCATTTTTCCGAGCCCCGAGAATTTTATTACTAGGGGTAGGGGGGCCACGGAGAAATATGAGACTCAAAAGGGGGCCGAGGGCTTAAGAAGGTTGAGAAACTATGCTTTAGAATATCAAATATTACTATTTTTGATTTTTTCTGAAAGGTATCTGTTAATTTCTTTTGATCAAAATGTAGTTATGATATAAACTATGTTTTTGAACTTACTATAATGGTTTTCTTATACTTTACTTAACCTCTAACGAGGGAAGCCTCAATCAAATATAAATAATAGTAAAGATGTCCTCCATATTTGTCTAAAAGATTTATAATGTGCAAAAAAAGTAATGAACCTTTAATAAGTACATCTCTCACGTTAATTTAATATTATATTGCTGGTATACATCAAATAAATAAATAAATATCAACAATGGATTTAGAGATATAGTATTTAAACAATTAAAGTTTCCGCATAAAGGTTTTTTTTATTCATTCACAATAAAATTTCAAGCAACGCAAATTAATTTTCACATCTGAATGCTTTATTTCTGAGATTTTACATCTGTCTCTATTATTACAACTCTTGGACCATTCTGGTGTTGTTTTGATAACTAACTTGAGTGCACAATAAACTTGTTTTACATATTTGCTATTTATCGATCTTTTCTGGAATTATGAATATTTGACAGAAAATAGCTTCATTGTAACTTTGAGATTTTTCATTCTTAATTGTGATTTTTTTTATTTATAGTTCGAACGTGTTATTTTTAATGATTTTTATATTTGTGTTTCATGAAACTTTGGTAGCACACGTCATCCAGCTTTTTTTAGGAAATAATCGCGTCCAAATCAGCCAATCGCGTAAAAAGGGATAACATATTATTATGTATTTATACTGCTTTAATATTTTCCATTTTCGCAGTATTTTTAAGATAAACTTAAGTTATAACAGGTGAACACTTTATTTTCATTAAAATATTTCAAGATAAACAACTTCGGGTCTTATGTTTCTTTCTACTCAGTCAAAATGTTAAATTTTAAAAAAATTGATACCCTTTTATTTCGTTTAAAAAATCTTTACTCTCCGATGTCCTCGTACACATCGTAAATACTACCTGAATATGGTTTATTTAATTTAATATTCATCTCCTAATTCAAATTTGTCCCTTGATCAAGAATAAAATTCACCTTCTTCAATGTCAATTGAATAATCGTCGCTTCTTTAATCGATTGATTATTTTATATAACACATACTAGATTTCACTATCGATAAACACTTTCTGTAAAATCACGTCAAATTTATTTTCTAATATTGTATAATGTGCTTGATCTCTTAATGAGTTTTGGACGAATTGCATAATATTATTTGTGATATATATGTATGTACATATATTTCATTGCTCAAGCCATTTTAAATATTTATCTGAATATATCGACTGTGGAAAGGAAAAAGGACGTAACCCACACATATCAAATTTTACAGGAGGCGCAAAAAACGTGTTTTGATGATTTTGGGCCATATGCAAATTATGAATTATACACAACCTTGAAGTGCACGGAGACTTTTAAACTGGTCTTTAATTGACACAACATAATATTAATTAAAGAATTTGTCTAGGAAAAACCTTTATTTCAGACTTTTTTCTTGGTTTTAATTTTTTACAAAGTCATATTTTTCAAACTTAAAAGCTAAGTTTAGATACTAATTCGGCATTTGCTGCTTGCATCCTTTTGATAAAACGTGTATCAAGTTTGATACATTGTAATTATCGAAAAAAGCTGTTTTGAAAAAACTGTGGGTTACGTCCTTTTTCCTTTCCACTGTCGATATGTACTCATTTTTATTATTCAAGTAATACTGATTATATTCCATTATCCTCTCCCAGTTCAAGCAAAAAAATAAGTTATTATTTTTTATTTTACTCGTGACCTACAGTTTGGGAGATCGGACAAATATTATATATTATGGAATATATTGTTTGAAAAGTATTTAATCAATATAATAATATATTGACAGTGACAAAACATAGTATGCGATTTACATATTTTTCTCTGAATAATAAGAAAACTATAAATATAATATGTTTAATTAATAATAATTTTGAATATGAACACATATTACGTGTGTGAATAAAATAATCAAATTCATGGTCCCTACTTTCAAATAGAGAAAGAATATGTCAGTCGTGTAAATTAATTAATTATTTGATTCGTACTCACCTTTCGACTGATGAATGTTAATAATTGAACTACTGAATTATTGCTTCGGTGTGCTCGAAAATGTTATTGGAATATTTATTATCAATCGGTTTGTTTTGAACCATAGCTTAATGATAAAACCAAGATAACAAAATTTAAAAAAAGTATCACAAAAACATCGAGTTATACAATAAAAGATTATTTTTAAATAATATTATTGTCTAAAAATAAAATGTTTGATTAACAATAAGTAAAGCTGTTCAATTTATTTGCGTATCATTTTTAAACAATAGTACATTTTTGTCATATCTTTACCTACGTTATTTAGTTATTTTCTGAACATTGAATGGAATGGATACTTTACTATTTTTAACTTGTTGCCTAACTATGTACCAAAGCCGAACAGTATTTATTATAAAATAAAGTGAATATAACATTATAATAACCGGACTAAACAAAACATGCTTAAAAAGACCATGACTAAACGCACAAGTAAAAATATTGTTGTGAAAAATGTATGTTTTTATCAAGTTAACACAAAAGATGTATAAATTATTACGTATTCACTGTATATTGGTCATTTTTCAACACAATTTATCTATGCGATTTTTAAAATCCTCCAGAACTACGCCACGCGGTTACAAATGTTATTTTTCTTACACGTATCTACAATACATTCATATTTTTTTCATTTATTATCAGTTACTTAAAACAACGGTACAATATTTTTAATATTAATAAAAAATGTTTATAGACATAATTTGTTGCATACTCAAATAATAAAAATATCATAAGTTAATTGTTACCCACTTACTGGTAATTTAAAAATTGTGAGATTTCAAAAAACTTTCTGAATTAATGCATTATGTAGATTCGGAAGAATTATTAATCTATTCATCATATTGATTCGTGAAATGTACTTAGATAATTTTATAGTAACGCATTTAGATAACAATCACAATAGCGTAATATATTTTTATTATTTTAACAATACGTATAACATATAATATTATCAATTTAATTAATGTGGCAGCTTTTTTAAAAAGTCTTGTAATTGGATAGGTAACTTACCTCTTTTATTTAAAATAACTTAAATATGAAACAAATATTTTTTTGTGATTCTTTTACATAAACTCTGCTTAGTATGTACCGGGGAACTTAATTTGCATAATATACATATTGAAAGCTGGCCAACTTTTATTTGCAACTAATCTAGTATTTTAATAATTGCTTAAAACTCGCTTAACATTATAATATGGGGTATACGTTATTTTAACATGACTTTAATTTATATTTATTATACATTTTAGATTGTTATGTATAGAGTGTATCAATAAAAAGCTAGTCGTTTTTATGGCATTCAGCTAGTTTAGTGGTCGGCAGACTCAAAGTCAACTGAGCCAAAAATCACAACGGTTAAAAATTATTTTGAGAGCAAATTTTTAAACTAAAAGTATATAGGTTGATATCAATTTGATAATCGTACTCTTAAGCTGGTTTTTGCTTAAAATTTCCTCAGTCTGATTGGGGTACGTTCACCTGGATCGCCCCTTCCAACTCTTAGTTTTAAGACGTAAAACCGACTTAAGTTTCAATCGCACTGTATGTGGTATTTTATGAAATAGTCACACTTAAAGGGGCAAAGAGCCGCAGTTCGCCGACCACTGATATAGTCCATAATTTAGTTTTATGCCAAAAAATCCACATTCAATTTATGTTTGCAATGTTTATACCGACATCTTTGAAGTTACAAGGTAAGCTTTTTACACTATACTATTAAATCAAATTCAAAGATGGCATTCTACATTTTTTTCAAATGCATTACAAAAAGCTTTACGTGTATTCAACAGATCACCAACATATTTATAATCTGTCAAACAGGTTAAACGTCAGTTTCTTGCTGGAATTTGTATAGAAATTGTCATAGGTGCGCGTGCTCTTATCATTTTTCTCATGATTGGTTGATCATTTGCAAGTAGTTTAGCCGGGAAATGTGAATAATAGTGAAACCCTAATTTGCTTATCATTTTAATAATCATTCAAATAATGATGAGGACAATATAACGTCATATTGATCGTCAAAAATTACTGATATCAAACCAAATTCAATCTTTTTTTTAAAATTTCATCATAGCATATTGTATCGTTATTTAGTGAATTTAGAAAGTATACAGTTAAAATAAAACATTAATGTTTTGTTTATGTGTAGATATATGTTTTTTTACATGATTTATTCAATAAACAATCACAACTGTTTACCTAGTTGGTTCGAACACATACGTGGATACCTATTACTTTTTCTTTTACAAGGTTACTAAAGAAAGAATTCGTCCTTGCATCGTTTTTGTTCAATACGTTATCAATGAAAAATCATTAAGTGACCGCTTTTAAAATATTAAAACGTAAATAAACTTTATTTTGTAAACAAATAATAAATAATTTTAGATGTCAGTTAAATTTAGTCACTTTTCCTTGTGTAAACACGCATTTTTTAATTGTCTAATAATAGTTTTTTGTTAATTTAATAAAATATGATTGCTCTTCATTTGCAACATGAAGTTTTAAAATGTCTATTATATTGGAATATTTTCTTTATTATATTGGAATTTCTAAAAAAAATCATTCAAATTATGAACTTTCAACATTTTCTAGAATTAATTTTCAACATAAATTATCTTTCTCGAGAGAGATCGAAGTATAAATCCCTATAAAAGATAGCACCTAGGTACCTACTATCTTTTTGAATGAATCATTCATCGTTTTGTCATACCGATGAAATTTTTTGGGAGAATTTCTCTGAGCATAATATTGAACATTGTTCATAGAAAAGGACAAAGTATCACATTCGAACATAAAATAATGCATATCACATTTATCGGTGACTTTTTTGTTTTGAATTTGTCATCATTATTATTACTCAAATTATTATTGAATTAAAGTATTTATAATGATATCAAAAATGGTTGTTTGCGAATAAAACATCCATCTACTGCAACAAAAAAAATGTCTGTGATTGTCTTATATTATTTCACTCGCAAAGATAACTGTAGTGCTTTATTTAAAAACTATAATCATTGCCAAATAGTGTAAGCAATAATTATTACTACGAGAGTTAATGTTTCATTGTTCGATCCGATAATTACACGAAATGATAATTATTCAATTCCATGATGGTCCTAGTGGTTCAAATGGCGCCCGCATGATAACCAAAATCTAAATATTTATCGAATAAAAAAATCATACAGGTATAGTACGCTGCTGAAATAACACTTCGTTTCAGTAGACTCTAATAGTTACAAAATATCATACAATAATTTTGTATCCTAAAAAATGCAATAATGATTTCGTAAACAAGCTTACGCCCACATTGAAATGAAGAGTCGAGCCCCCAATTTAGCATTATGAAAACTAACACTGAACACGTGGGATAAATAATGGTTACCTATAATGTTTTATTTTGAAAAAACAGTCATATAAATGAGCAAGCATCTAAGATAGACAATTGTCTAAAAGCGCGCATAAATATAATACATTTTTAAAAATACAATGAATGGTTTCGGGAAAAACACGATAAAAAAAACTTATCTGCATTGTTTACATATCACAAGCGTGATAATGGCATCCTACTGCCTGTTTTTTGTACATTTCGTACTTTAAATGTCAGTTTGCAAACGGTTTGCTCGGCGGTAGGTCGTTCGCCTTTCACTTCGCATTTTTCGTTTTCATTATAACACAGGTGTCAGTTTCTCGATATATTTTATTCGCGCATATGTGCGCGATTTCCAATCGATAAAATTCAAAATTTAAAAATATTTTTTTAACAAAGTGATTTTATTTAAAAATATAGTATTTTGATTATAAACTAAGCATCAGATGGCCAGCAGAAATGAAGTTTATTTAGGCGGTATCGAAGGGTGAGTTTATTTTTATTTACAAAACATATTATGGTACATTTGTTATTTTTAAAATAACATATTTATGTTACACCGAAGCATATCAACGAAATATGCATTGTTATCCTAAAATGTCATTTATGACGGATGATGCACGAGTTTCGGCGAAAGAATTCAACAATTTTCATATTTTATCATCTTTGTCGTAATTGTTGCGAAGAAAATCAATTATTTTCTGTAAATCTTAAAAAATATATAAATTATCAACGTCTGTTTTTGAGGATTCAGTATAATATTAAATGTCAATCAATTTCAAACTTGCAATCGTTCAAAACCTTGTTGAATTCCTTGAATTTTTTATTATTTGAGAATACAATGGAAAAATCAATTACTTATCTCTTCTTTTCGCGGTGAAGTGTGTAATGTATATTAATACATTGAATGTGTGTATATTAATTTAATATATGTCTATTTCTGTTTTTGAAAGGTGTTCGATATTATATATTTCATCGGTGTAGTTAAACAATATAATTAAAAATATTATTTTTAAATCAGTGTTGTGCTTTTTTTTAAATAAATAAGCATATATGAGTGATTCGAGTTGAGAAGTGTTACAAAAATCGTGACAAATCGTGACTTTTTGTATACTAGACACAAGATAGATTTGTAAATTTTCGTAATAATTTTTAAAAAATACATTTCATTTATCTTTTGCCAAATAATCTTTCATTTTTCAATTTTAGTACGTTACAACATTACTTTTTCAATGCGGTAGAGAATCTCGAGCGACTGTACACAAATATTTAAGTTTTTTTTCATCTGTAGTTAATCATTTATGATACAATATTACAACATTTCGTTTTAAGTTTTTGTACTTTAATTACTTAAATAGTAACATTTATTAAATTATATAGCGGAAATTTTTGGTTTCATCGTAGTCATAGAATACTTTATAATTTCAACAACCAAACAGGAACTTAAGTATGTGAAAGGGTATTTAATATTATTCAAGCAGTTGCTCAGCCTTGGCGGATTGGAGGTACAACATTTTTACAGTTTGACAAGGAAATCACTGACCAACTTCTTAAACCTCAGAAGACACATTTTTTTGAAAAAATATTAAGAACCATTTTTGTATAAACCTACAATTGGTTTGATAAACGACCCTTTAAAAATGACTCACCATTGATCGTCGATTATTACAAATCAATGATTACTAAATAAATACATTGATATTTGTGTACATAAAGACGTAAAAATAAATGCAAATATTGTTCATAATCTTTGTTATTTTGTTTTATTTATCTGATAATACTTTGGTTGGTAGCATTGTTACATTTACAGTATAGTATAGTAATAATGATTTTGAAATCATATCCTGTGACTATATTATGTGTTCTTAAAACAATAGTTATTACGATGACTAAAACTTCAAATGAGCGATAAAGTTATTTGTATTGCTTTCCGTGACTCTTTATTTGTGAACTAATATTATATCATATCGCTACATCATAAGCTAGAAATCATTAGCATTATGAAACGGAAACAAGTGTACCTTATTTATATTTAAATCTATTTCATACTGGATCCTATTTATTTCATATTATTGATAAAACTCATAATAACAAGCTAAAGTCCTTCTAAAAAAATTTTGGCGGACCTTACATGCTTTTTCACATGCTCGAAAGCCTAATTTAAGCCGTGTGTATTATATCAAAAATGTTTACAATAACAAATTCATTAGTTTAGTTGAATTAGTTATTATGTGATTGCTGAGACCGTTTTTTCTAAGATTTTCGTACAAGGAAACTTAAATTCGATGCATTAATTCCGGTACATGGTTGGAAGTTGTTTTAGATTTTTTATTTCAGCATTGAATTGACGTTTTCATTTTATGAGCTGGCTGGTTTGCCAACAAGAAGTGTACTCGTAAAATTCTGGAAAATCATATGCATGGAAATGTGTACAATTGCACAACGATGATATAAGTACATATGTATTATGCTTATTGTAAAGTGCGTTTATTTAGGTATAATTCTCATCCATGAAAATAATTACAGAAAAGATAAAAAGCTCCTAGTTAACAACAGTAATATTGTTCGGTACATAGGAAATCTTTTTATATCTGTATTTAAATACGGATCTAAGAACTAATGTGTGATAAAATACTGCTGTAAAGTTCAATATAATATAAGTTTATTCTGTATTTAAGTCAGTCACTAATACTTAACATTGGAAATATGGCTCATGGAAAATCTCTCTTTAGTCACCCATAGAATAAGATTCATATCTACAAACAGCGAATTCGATTTTTCGCTATAGAATGCCGACACGTCTACGTCGGGTACTTGGGATCACAGGTTCTAACTATGAAAATGCTAGTTTTGATTAAATCTCGGTTTTGGCAATGCCATAATCATATTGTTTATAAGATACGGTTGGGTATATCTAAAGATGAAATTATAATGTTATAATCACAAAGGTTAATCACATGTTATTATACTTTATTGGACTTAAAGCTAAACGATTTGCTATATCAGAAATGTTCAAAATTACAGAATAAATGAACGATCGTACACTTAATTATAAGACGTAGTCGTCTCGTTAAAAACAAAATTGAATGAAGTAATCTCCCTTTATTTATTTTTTGTTTTCACGGGTCAAAACTTATCAGTCTAACGGATGATGCTTGCCCTGAATAAAACTATTTTTCGGCACTCTTTTTTTATCAGTTTTATGATACACAAAAGCATACAATAATATCAGAGCTGGCTGATATTCATTTTTCTTTTTGTCTCCTATTCCTTCACTTTTTTATATAAACAAAGAAGCGTGACGAAATCCAATTAGTTTGTAGTATTTTTTTTACAAATTTGCTTGAGTGAAAGTAAGATTACAACGTTAAGCGCAACTAAACGATGCTTAAAATCGGCATACCAAGTGTCCTTAACTCCATCGAGACCCGAAAACCAACGATTGTTTTTATATGTTGACTCAATGAATATTTTATTTTAGAACACATACATTCTTGTAATTAAAATACAGCTTACTAAAATTTATAAGACGTTTAAGGTTATCGAGACACCATTTATTGTATTGGATAATTAGGGTGTCAAGTGATGTGCTTAAATAGTGGCATAATACAACAAAAACAACTTACTTATTCAGTTTATAAAAAAATTAAAAGCATATTCAATATAGACAAGAAAAGTACATCTTTTTTTAAATATTTTATAATAATATCTCCTCTTTTAAATTCAATAAAACTTCTGACAGATTCTCTTTTCTTCTTTAGCTAGAAATTTTCATTATTGGTTTCTGAAAAAATGTATTCCTTTTAACTGTTTGTTTAGTTCAGTAGAAATATATTTGCTATGTTCTAAGTACATGCTTTTAGTGACTTTTTTTATAAATAAGTAACGCCTAAATCAAATAATTACTTTCAATATTTTTGATAAGTCAATTACACCAGTGCTTCCCAACGTGTGGGCTGTGAAATTCAGTAGAAAGTACAAAAATCGATATATTTAAGTCTATCAAATCGGTCTTTCCCATATTGGGGGGCGCGGAATTTCTAAAAAGGGCCGCCGGATTGGATTGGATAGAAATTAGATTCTGGGGGAAAAGCATAGCAAATCGAGGATTTCGAACTCGTCGGTGAGCTGAAAAAAAAACGAGTTTCTGTGACAATCTGAGGAAAAAGTATACCAAATCGCAGATTTCAAATTCCTCGGTGAGCTAAAAATTGAGGAGGGCCGCGGATTATTTTTTTTAGATTTAGGGGGCCGTGGAACGAAAAAGGTTGGGAAGCACTGAATTACACGACCATTTGGATGAATACAAATTACTTTTTTTTAGCGACAGATGTCACTGTCGTACAAACATCGGCATTCCCTCTTCAATTTTTGAATTAACTATGTTTCTAACAGCATCCAAATATCGATTGTAAAATAAAACTGCCATGGCCACTAATCGTATTTTAATGACCTGCAATAAGTTATCTCGCACAGTAAATAAAATAAAATGTGTTTTCAGATACGTTGCCCACATGTGAATACAATTGAATTCAATCACTTTACTGCTGCCAAAAATCTGTCAGCTTATTTCTTTAGTGCTCTTTTTCTTTATTTAAATCAAACTTAAAAAAATCGAATTTGGAATTTGAAAGACTTTAATAATGTTGTTATATAAAACATATTATTATTTTTGTAACGCTATTTACAAATAAAGAGATCTCTACTGTGATATCCGCACTCAACCAGAGCTGGACAGTGGCAATACAATAAAACATATGATACATTATTTTGTATGCCATAAATATTATGTTGATAATTGGCAGTTTTACCAACGGGAATAAAACAAGGTTTAATGACCCGACGGCCGTATTTATATTTTCTATAAAATGATAGATTACGATTTTTTTGCTCTCATTAAACAAAAGTATGTCATACTGAAATATATCCAGACAAAATACTTTTTTTGTTCGTTCAATTAAGTATATACTTTGAATATGTTAGGATTTATATATCCGTGATTTATTTTTATTTGAAATGAAGATTTAAAATTCACAACATATTATATAGATAGAACCTTTTTTTATCCATGTCCGCTCCCAATGTGGAGCGTATAGCCTCCTAACAAAGGTATCTCAACAGAATTTTTTTCTACGAAAACTGTTTGTTACTCAGTTGCTAAGCCTCACTTTTTTCAAAGTGAGTATTAGGGAAAGAAGGATAAGGCTAGAACAGGACTAGTGATTAACTAATCGCTATTGATACACCCAGTTATTAAAGGATCAGAAGGATGGGAGGAGAGGAAATAATGTGAATTAACATCACAAACACCCAGTCTTCGATCACAGCTTTTGAACTGAATAATTCTCAAATTGACTATGACCTTTCCGGGAATCGAACCCAAACCTGCGTGACCGGTAGAGCATACTCTGGGCTACAGCAGGCGACAGATAGAACATTTACAATAGTTTTTTGGTAGGATGTATTGTGTAATGAAAAAAAAGTAAAAAAACAAATATGTTTCTTAATTTTTGATGGCTTGGTTGTTGCTTATTCATTATAATATGTATGTACTTTGTTGAAAAAGCAACGCTTAAGATACTGATTGCATTACTTTGAATTTTATATAACACGTCCAAAAACTGTTTTCTTGCACCCAAAGTTAAGAAATATTGCTTTAGATCAGGGCTGTGGAGTGGGACTCATAGAGTCCGACAGTTTTAACTAAATTTGGACTCGAAAAAAACTAACAACTTAAGAGTCCATTTTCAAAAATGTATATTCAAATCGCTCGGGTCAAAAGTGGCGCCACTGCATGCTACTAAGCGTTAAAAAATAACTAAAGTCGTATAAAATTAAATTTGTTATTCCACTTGTTGTGTTACAGAATTTGACTCGTGTTTCGCTCGTGAATCATCATCAGCAGTGCCGGTCCGAGGTTATTTGGCGCCCTAGGCAACGATTATCGGCGCGCCCCCTGTTTAATAAATCTTTAACTTTTTTTCGAAATAATGAAACAAGGACAAATCAGGATCATTATATTTCTTTTTATACATGTATATCCACTGTATATCATGTGGAGAATATGGCCTCCTAATGGAGGTATCTAAAAGGAAGCTTTTCTAAGTGTACTCTTTGTTACTCAGTCGCTTAACATCTCTTTTTCGAAGTATATAGAATACGATACATAATTACAACGAACGATTAATACAAGTATCAAAATAAAATGTAGTTATTTATTATTATTAGAGTGTATAAAAATAGTTTTAATACTCCATTTATGCGCCCTTTGATGGTTTGCGCCCTAGGCGGTTGCCTATTTCGCCTGTATGGTGGCGCCGGCCCTGATCATCAGACCATCGCTTACGAATAAAATTGATTTCAAAATTACAAAATAAAATTCGGGTTTTGTTATCTGTGTGGTAAATGCCGCCTGTGTGGTCGAGTGGTCAACGTTGTTGGCTTCGGCTACGGAGGGCCCGGGCTTAAATCCCGGTACGGACAGTTTTATAAATTGATTTTTCAATCGGTTTATGAATTTCTGTTCAAATGCATGGATGTATGTGATGTCTTGAATTCGCCCCTCTCACCTATCCTATCCTATGAACGGGGCGTATCGAGAGCGATTAGCTTACCACTAATCCTGTCCTAGCCCTATCCTTCTATCCCTACTCTTTTTGTAAAAAGAGAGGTTGAGCAACTGAGTAACAAGCAGTTCTCGTTGAAACACTTCTGTTGGGATAAACTCCATTAGAAGTCCATATGCTCCAAATCGGGAGCGGACATGGTTTTAAAAAAAAAAATCCCAATGGAAATAAATTCAACAATAGTGATCCACCTATCTTATTTTAAAATGTTATTGACTAATGTTTCTTTTCTATTGACTGTATTTATTTACAAAAACTCCAAGCTGTTCAAAAGTAAATAATAAAAGGTTAAAAAATGTATTTTTGCATATATGTATCAATGTTATGAAATTTATGTAAATACATATTGTTATAATAAACAACGTTACATTGAACACTTTTTATACTAAAATCCAATAAAATCCAGGGCTGTGGAGTTGGAGTCGGAGTCGTGAAAATTGAGCGGCTCGATTTTTTTTTTTTAATATATTTAATGATGTGTGTTCAAAGAAAATAGTCCAAAGTGCGTGTGTGCATATTAAATGTACACACTTTGGACTATTTGGCTTAGCTGGCTAAAGATGAAATTATTGAAAAAATCCTCCGAGTCGGAATCGGAGTCGTCTTTCTTTTACACGACTCCACATCTCTGATAAAAAATATGTGCTAAAATTAAGCATTTTTAGTGCTAAAGACAATAAAAATAGATGTTGAAAATACGGATCTCTACTGATGGATACCTAATCTATTATGACAAGCTAAATAAAATTTTAAATGACGTTGTATACAATACTAAGAAAACTTTCGTGTAAACGTAGGTTACTTTTTATAATGATAATATCGCTGATAAAATGCTATCATTGAAATCCTAGAGCATTATAGATTTGAATCTAAATTAATTCGGCTGCTAATTATAATACTCCCTTGTCGGCGATTCTATCATTGTCAGAAGACGGTATACGCCAGTGTTTCTCTGCCTTTTTACACTTGCGGACTAGTAAAAATAAAGTAATTATTTGGGCCAACGCAGGAATAAAAAATATTTTACATTTTGCATTTTTTAGTTAAGTATGCCAAATGAATCTAACTGCGTCAATTACATGTATACAAAAATATTTTTTTTATAAAAAATACTTGTTGAAACCACTGCCAAAGATCACCTTTGATGTCGAGCATTGTAAAATGAGATGTTAAAATGTACCAATCGTCGATCTTTATTTTGTATAGCTTAATCTAAATTTTTCAAGTTAAAAAGTCTTTTCAGTCAGTCAAAAAGTCAGTTCAAGTTCATCCGTGCGCTTGAATGCCTGAAGATGCCGAAAGGCGAAACCCGGGTCGTTAGCGACAAAATCTGTGAGACTGTACATAGCTTGAACGATTCAAATTTAAAAAGTCTTACTTTTCACTCAACATAAATATTTATAGTCATAATTATTACTTTTTTTAAAACTACAAACCATTGTTCTCCTGTGGTTTTTACTATTTTCTCATAACTCGATTTTTGTAAAATATGACATATGTATATATATCGACTGTGGAAAGGAAAAAAGACGTAACCCACAGTTTTTTCAAAACAGCTTTTTTCGATAATCACAATGTATCAAACTTGATACACGTCATATCAAAGGATGTAAGCTGCAAATGCCGAATTACTAAGTAAATTTAGCTTTTAAGTTGGAAAAATAGCAATCTGTGAAAATTGTAACCAAGAAAAAAGACTGAAAAAAAAGGTTTTTCCTAGACAATTTCTTTAATTAATATTATATTATGTCAATTAAAGACTAGTTTAGAAGTTTCCGTACACTTCAAGGTTGTGTATACTTCATAATGTACATATGGCCCAAAATCATCAAAACACGTTTTTTGTGCCGCCAGTAAAATTTGGTATGTGTGAGTTACGTCCTTTTTCCTTTCCACAGTCGATAAATATACGTGCGGTTGATTTACCCACGCGATCGACACCTTTGACATATAACAAAAATACAATGTGAAGACGTGCAGCTGCTAGTATTTTGTGAATTGTGATTACTACTCAAAACTTTTATACATGCATTTTAAAATGGGCTGTAATAATTTGTAGGCCACCAGTTGAGAAGCACTGGTAAACGCCGCATCGAATCAATACACGGCATTGTTTAAGAGTCAGAATTGATTTATTTATGGAATTCTATCGATTTGAATATCACTTCTTATCGTTCATCACTTATGATTTCATTTGTTGGCATTTTCAATAATGATTTATTAGTAGGTACATTGGAATGTCATTTCGTGTAAATGAAGCTACTTTTTTCAAAACGGATATGTTTGTATCATTGAATCGATTATTTCTATATTTAAATTTTGTGAACTAACTTCGCTCTCAATATTTCAATATATGTAAAACAACGTCGGGTTATTTACACCACGTATATCTCAAGAAGGGTTTGGCTGATTTTAATGATCTTTGATTTATTTAATTTGTCTCCGCCTAAAATAGCAGAATAAGCATTAAAACATCAGAAAAATATCACGGAGAAGAAATTATGAAGAAAATTAATATTCTCATACTGTTTTTAAATAATGAAAATGTCGTTGTATGCCGATTTCATCCACTAGATGGCAATGTTTCCAAAATTCATTTGTTTCTGCTTCTTTTGCATACAATTGACTTTTAAATAATTTTAAATTTAGAGTATGGATTAGAATAAAAAAATCGATGATATGAAATGAAAACGAAAGAAAATCGGATAATATTTAAATAAGGTTATTTTTATAATTAGGTATGATAATTTTTTTGACAACAATATAACGCTGTTTGCACGAACGTTGCTCTACTCTGAGATGCCATGTTATTACACTTGGAACGCTACATCGCAGAAATTTTAACCTCAAAAGCAAGGCGATGCGGTTCCTGATCACCCGAATGACTACTGATGCTCATGGTCGCATTTACACAGTTCATCCGAAATGACGAATGCTTCTACTTGCATGTGAACAGCTCAATTTGCTTGAAAATAATACTTATTGGGACATGACAATCGCTGAAGAAATTGTTTCTGAATCTCCCTGAAATTAAAATTCCCTGCCAAGGATCCTGCCAATTCCCGGTTTGATTTTAACAGAAATTCTTTTTTTATTTTAAAGCCGTATTTAACACGGCTTTTAAAGAGTTCTTCTTGGATATCATTAATGTTTATACGAATAATTGTAGAGAATAAATAATCACAGTATTGAATGTATGTTAACAGGTGTCATATTTATTGATGTTGGCATAAGATTGCACATAGATACTAAAATTTCAATTTTAAAAACAGAATTTCTTGAAAACTCATTGAAAAAAAAAATTAACATTAGGTCTAACATTCCAATATAAGTCAAGATAGTAGAGTTAAGAAAATTAAAATGCCGCTGGAGTTTATTTACCATAAATTAGTGGATTTATACGATAGTTTACAAAGACAGCTGAAAAATTTTCGAGTAAGAAAAGGGCATTTCATCATTCTAAAATATTCACATATACATTTAAACAATTGTATTTTATTACACATATTAAACGTATCAAAACATTTTTTAAATTTCGGAACAATCCGGTATTTTAGTACCTACGTTCGTTTATAGCTAACCGTAACAGTTGATTGTGCATTAAACAGGTTTTTCTGAAATAACCTGCATTTAAGCAATTTATATTATTATCAGTCACGTTTCTATTCCATTAACAAATTTGTTATCGAAATACACTCACCAAAACCAAAAAAATACTAGCTTATGAGGCTGAAGAATCTTCGAAATCATTCATAATAATAGTTTTTAATTTCCTTTATAGAAATTAATCGACAAATTCAATAAAAATCGCCAGTGCTAAATTCACCAACCTTGTCATTTTTCTTGTGCGTTTTTAATTTCAAAAAAATATGTTATTTAAAATAATAATACCTAGTGTATTAAAATATATTAATATTTTTAAAAAATACATATGAAAACAATTATAGCAATGTTGCGATATTTTGACATTGACGATATTATACTAATTATGCACATTTGCATTTTCTTAAATGCTTTACCTTTTTGACAAATGAATCGTGGAGAACTGTGTCACCAATGATTTATTTTAGCGATCCCCGGATGGGGTCGTGAGTCGTGACTGTGTCACGACAGCAAAATGCAGAGTCACCTAAAATAAATACTTTAATAATCGCCTTCACTTTCTTATCAACGACAAACAGTATCACACTCAATAAATTGGTTTCAGTAAACGCTTTTTTGTTAAAATATGTGGAAATTGTAAGGAAACAAATATGTTTTATTTTATAGCAGTCAAATGGGCAAACATTCTATTGGTTCGCCAAGAAGTATATTATAACATAAAGGCAATCCACGGATGTTGGAAAAAGTTTGTGATACGCTGCTTTATAAAACATGAATTATATATTTCTCCTAAATAAATAAGTAAGTATGATTATTATTTATAACATTAGTAAAATATGTTTTTAATCCGAGTGCTTACTAAATAAAATAATACTTTTTTCGTGAAGTGCTCCTAAATGTCGTCAACTTTATTATTTGCCATGTTTATTTTGATATCGATTCAAGATCAATTTTAAGTTATCATCGCAGCCTTGTCATTCATATATGACCTCATTTTCTATGATAGTTTACTTAACCTTTGACGAGTGATGATGTGTCTGCAGAATTTGCCAATATGATTGAAATACCGGATTTCCCAAGTCAGGTTCGATTTGTTTGGAAGTAACGCTTCATGCTGAAGGTCCAATTTTCGTTTAAATATTTTATTTGGATCACCGTTTCAATTTGTGCTTTCTGTAAAAATTAAATAGTATATATTGTTAGTAGCTAATAGTGCTATCACAAAAAATATCGTGTGTATGATTCGTAAAATATCATATAAAGTTTCCCATGTTAACATAAAATGACTTATCTCACAGATCGACTGGGAATATAGCCTTCTAAACTTATTACTACGAATAATAGAGCAAGTATCAAATAAATAATATTTCATAATATTGATAATAGATAATGGAGATTTCATTTTTCATCATCGCCTGATGGATTATGCGATAGCAATTACTGAATCACCACTTGTTTTTTTTTGATCCCAGGATTTAACTAACCTAACTTTAACAAAAAAAACCTGAATATTTCTGGACAAGAAAGAGTGGAATTCTGAGTTTCCAATTCGTAACGTTTGCACCGCTTCATGAATATATGTAGTTCCTGATTGATAATTGCAACTTTATAAATACCGAATTTAAATACGCCAATGTTTTATGGAGATTTTTTAAGCACGCTTCTATATGAACTTTTAGATCACCAACTTCTAGATTTATCTGGTTAAAATTATCAATGTTGACGGTCAAAGTCGTTAATTTTAAAAATAATTGGTGTCTAAAAACCGTTAAATTTATTTGTGATTTTTAATAAATTAACAATTTCAATGAAAGTTTTTAGCAATTCAATTTATTTAATCATGAAAGAATGTGGGGCAATTATTTTTATCATCGTAGTATATTGCTGGATTTTCACATATGAAGCAATCAAATAGATCTAAAACATTGTAATCGGCAAAAAAAATGTTTATAAAATAATAATTTAGCTAGAAGGCACCCTTTGGTTTGCAAACATACGTCGCCTTATGTTAAACTTAAAATACAGATGTTTCCTTCCACTCTTCCAGACATAGTCCTTCGTATTGTACCTAGTACTTTCGCAATGTCGATTAGCAAGTTTTTTAATTTCGGGACGAGTACGTCCGCGACCAACTACAAATGGCGACAATATCAACTCGTATACATATTGCAAACGATCTGATGACTGGCCCAGTTTTATGATTTGCTACGTTCAAGCATTTGATATTTGACTTTTGCACATCACTTTCAATTAAAAAAACTCATATATGAATCCAATCATTGAATTTAATTTGTATACAACATATATGACATATTTTTTGCCAGAATTAAATAGGGTACTTTATTTGACCACATCAATTACGGTTCGTTTAATAAAATAACATGTTCTAGAGCAAATTGGCTCCATACGATCTTATTTTACACGATCGTGTCTAGAGATAGAATATCAATCGTCCCATTTCAAATGTATTTATGCATTCATTAAACTGGCTCATTTTTCACTCTTGAGAGTTAAATGTAATAACGTTAGACGGCAATAACTCGCATTGGAGTATATAATATACTTTACGCACTCTACACTACGCATACAAATACGGAGTACTAAATAGAAAAACTTTACACTGAATCGACTTGGACCTTTTAGATACATATATAAATAAACCTGTACTCCGCAAAAGCTTTTTCAACATTTATCGCAAATATTCTGAATAGAACATGATACAAATATTTACATACTATCTATACATAGTCTCTGGAATATTAGTTACAAAAAAGCTAAGTCAAGTAACTTTATACTGACCCTCATATCATGAGAATCAGATAAATACTATATATTTTTTTTATATATATTATGTTAAAAGACCCGTGTTTACAATATAATATTTACCAGCATAGTTCAATTAAATATATATGATGCCAAATTGTTTTCAGGTTTCAATCGATCTCTGTCCCTAAAGGACCCAAGTCTGACTTGCGGAAGCCAACAGAATTTAAACAAAACATTACATCAAAATTCCGTATCTGCTTTAGAGAGGGCTTTTAAGACTGTCAATCAAATTGTAAATTATCAGATTGTGACATTTAACCCGCATTATTTTATACAATCACCAAACTAAACAATTGTTCTACTTTTAACCAGAATTTTTTATTTCACAACTCTTATTTTCCGAAATAAACACAAAATATTTGTGTTATATTATACATTACAGTTGAGTTTTCATACAGAAAGGTAAGATTAAATTAATAACGTTGTCTACATTAATACATCAATTAAAAAGAATATTTAAATCCCATTTCAGTCGTGTCGCTAGCTTTTTTTATAACAGGGAAAATTATAGATTTTTCGAAGTATTTATTAGACTAGATTCGTCTCCTAACCATTTGGTATAGAGAAAATAAAAACTTTGCGTTATTTATTTCGATTTATTAAATGAATTTGTTCACAATAAAAAATGTAGCTTAAATATGTATTTAGTAACAATTCTTTTCATCTTCAATCATTATCTAGGCCAGTTTTGAAACCATTTACTTTCTACTACTCAATTTATACATTTAATAAAAACAAGTGATATATTTATGATTAACTATTAAAAAAATCTTTAAAAAGTGTTATTTAGCTTTTATGCGTGTTTGCTACATAATAATATTTCCCATTTGATTACATAGTGAATAATTTACACTTACTTAAGTATACTTTATAAGTTATACGATACTTTAAATATGTCAGGTCTATGCCGCAATGATCAACGTCGTTGGCTTTCATACCCCAGTACGAACAGCATTATTTCAATCGATTTTTCAATTTCTGTTTGAAGAACTAGATTTTTGTGATGTCTAAATAATCCCTCCCACCATTTCAATCCTAAATAACGGGAGGCAGCGAGAGCGATTGGCTTACCAGTATATCATATCCTTACTATCTCCAAAAAAACAAGAGGTTGAGCTACTGAGTAACAGGCAGTTCTTGTAGAAAAACTTTTTTGGAGAAGCTTAATGTTCCACATTGGGAGCGGATATGGATTAAAATATATTTGTATTAGATATTATTTTGCTGTAAATTTGTAACATGTAAATCAAATCATCAGGAATATAAGTGCGATGTAAAATACTCCATGATATTTATATTTTATAATATATACATTAATTGAAATACTACTTCAGATTCATAAACATATTGTCATAATAAATGTAAGCATTCGTCGTTTATTAACAAAACAATTAACAAAATATTCACTCTGTCGTGGCTCGTGATATCTATATCTGTCTTGATTGTGCTTAAAAGCCTATCTATAATCCATCTCATTCTGTGGATTTTAATTCCCCCGTAAACGACACATTGAAGAATATTTCGACTTGAGTGGTATGAATTCTTCTCACTAGTGCAACCGAGTCAGAACCATACTCGTATAATAAGTGCCGGATATACCCCATTATGTATTTTATACTATTAACAACTTCCTTTGCCAAAATAGAATCGATTACCTGACGACACCTCTTTATTATCAAATATTGAGCGTGCTGCGTCCTATTGTATATTCGAAAGTTTGCATTATAAAATTTGTTGAATTGTAAAGCCTCGCTTATTATGCAGATAACAGGTTATATGAAGGAATACATGAACAAGCAATACAAATCAACTCATAATACTGTATTCGACCTTCAAAGCGATTGCATCGACATATTCTATAACAAAATCAACCGACATTTCCAAGTTGACGTCTATAAGATATTGTCAGCAAAGAAAACTGATTGGAAAATTTCTTTATAATGACACGAGGAGCGCTTTATTTACCTGTTTTTTTATTTTATTTTTAAAACGAGGCCTATGGAATGGAACCTATCTTTGCATGTTATAAAAATAAAATCGGAATACGGAAACTGAAATATCCATACCCGCGCATCGAAATAGTAATTATTTATGCTTCTATTTTCCCAATTGAACGTCATTAATATCAAAACCATTAGTAAAATTTATTTAGATCGCCGCCATCAAACGTTTTGAACGTAACATGAATTTTATTTTTATTAAAATTTGAACGATTCAAATAGTCCACTTCGGTGACTACATGTTTCTCAAATAATATATCCGGTTTAAATTATATGAATTTGTTTTTTGACTATAGATTAGGTTTGGACTTAACCTAACCTAACCGTTGTGCTAAATCACGTTACATAATATGCAAAAGTAAAATTCATAATGTATAAGATTTTTAAAAAATATTCAAAAGTCACATGTCTACCAATAATAGTTAGATGTACTATAATGTTTTTCTCTACAATTTTATATGAAAATTAAAAAAATATAGCATTCTATACGTAACAATCAATAACTGTTTTATGGTTTACGAATAGATTTTTTCGAATAACTCATTCAACTACTTTGATATTGATCTCACACGTTCTAAAAACTTTGTCTCGGTCGTCTATTAAGGTATCATAAATTATACATTTTCATTTTAATTTATTTCATTATTTTAACTACTCGTAACAAAAAACCATTATAACTCAAAGTGCTACAAGAAAACACACTGTCTTCCGTAATAACTTTTGTTACTTTTTCGATCGACGCAACCTTGTTTTGTGCCATCTAAAAAGGAAAAAATAATACTCGTTTGGACGAGTTTATATCGAACGCTCTTCCTCTATAAATAAACGATTTCTTCGTCAGCCACCAAAACCAGTTTACTCCTGCTTTCGTTTGAACATTATTTTCGCTATGAAGCAATAACTCACGATTATTTTACATATAACAAACCTTTTATGTTATCTCACATTCATTGACCAATACTTACATATCTAATTTACCAGCACGAGATATTATATTTTTACTACTTGACATAAATAATATTGAATATTAGAGTGTTTACGTAAAACACGTGTACAAAATTCTTCGGGGGTTTGTGAGGTTTGTCAATATAAAGAATAAAATAGTACCTAACAATACTCAGAATCGTGGCAATGTACGAACATCTTGATAGCGCATTTTAGTCTTATTCAGAACAACATATTACATTATTGTTAAACAATACAATTCGAAAACTGTATGCACGGCATTTTATGTCTCTATATAACATTTTTTTAATGAAATAATTAAACAAAATAAAGCGAAAACATTTCAGAGGTTGCATCAATTAGGCTAGAAAAGGGGTGGGAGATTTTTTTATGTTAAAATGCCGCATTAAGCTATCTGTAGCCTCATAATATGGCCGCAATAATGAAAATTCAATTAGATCTACATAGTCACTTTTTACATACTAATATTTCTTACTTCTCCAAACATACTTCAAAAATTTAGCAAAAACACTACTTATTTATTCATTTTTAAATATACACCTTCCTCTTTTTACGCGAATTTTTAGAGCTATTTCGCTTTTACGCGACTTTTTTGGACGGCACCCTTTCTTTTATTTAAATAAAATTATGATGGTGTAATTTGTTTTGTATAAATTACACTAATATTGTGTTCTCTTCATGAGCGAAACCGGTCCTGATTATATTAAATAAAATTCAAATTAGTACAAATGAGTATTTTTTTATAATAAAATGCCATTTCACCGAGTATTGGAAGTTAACACCCTAAAAGTGATTATATTTCGCAACCGACAGTGACAGCAGCGAATAACTCCAATATTAAAAAGTAAATAAAATGTTGCGTGTATACATATGATGTATCTGTTTCTCGTTGTATTTTTATATTAAATTCAAAAATGAATGCGAATTTTCATACTTGTTTACGCGATATTTTGATTTTCGGAGCCAATTTATCAAATTATATGAAAGTAAGGTTTTCATAACATGTTCACATTAATTATCAACAAATAATCACACTGATAAAATGAGTTTCCACTGACGTATTTTAATCTGTATAAATGCATCACAATATAAAAAAAGTATCGTGGAAATTTTCATATAAATAACAATGCTGTTAATAATTGTAAACCTTCCTACTATATCAACATCGTAAACATTACCTACTTTAATCGTTGTAAATTACTTGTATGTATTATAAATATGTATAGCTGGTGCTCTTTCACACGAATGAAAGATTGTTACGTATTAAATTATTGTCTACAAAATATAATAAATTGTTTTAGAGAATATTCACAACACAAATAACACATACATATCGACAGTGGAAACGAAAAAGGACGTAACCCTCAATTTTCTAAAACAGCTTTTTTTCGATAATCACAATGTATACAACTTGACACACATTCTATCAAAAGGATGGAAGCTGAAAATGCCGAATAAGTTTCTAAATTTAGCTTTTAAATTTGAAAAAGATGACTTTGTAAAAAATTTAAACCAAGGAAAAACACTGAAATAAAGGTTTTTCCGAGACAATTTCTTTAATTAATATAAGGTTATGTCAATTAAACACCAGCTTAGAAGTATCCGTACACTTCAAGGCTGTGTATAATTCATAATTTGCATATGTCACAAAATCATCAAAACACGTTTTTAGCGCCTGGGTGGGTTACGTCCTTTTTCCTTTCCACAGTCGATATGTATTTACAACACATTTAATTCGTATCTGTTTCTGTCAAGACAGTTTGAGATATATTTAACAGTTCCGGTGGGCGTTTTCTATAGCGGTTTTATCCACATAATTAAACCGATTCCGCAAAGGGGATATTTTTTACTGTTTAAATTGTCCCGTGAAACATAAAATTACGCTGAAAAATAACTATTCCATATTATTATTTTTTTTACTGACAAAAACCCAAAACAATATATGACGTTACAAAACAAATTTGATCATCTCCATTTACTGACTTTTTTTAGATTTTTGGTTAGTATGACTGCTCATGTTACTTTATATCATACTTTCAAACATGATTAAGTATACTGTCACAAAAATTTCAACAAAGTGTAGGATATTTTTTAGTCCTCTCTACTCCACATGATTGTCTTGTTTTAAATAAATAACTCAGTGTCTTTCAATGGACTTATATGTACACATACAGTAACATATAAAACGTGAATAAAATATATTAAATTGATTTCCTGGCAAAAAATATTAATTTAAAAAAATGTAAGCCAAAGAATATTCAATGAAGAAATATCATGAAAATTTATTTTAGCATATCCCTGTTTGTTTTTACCTACATATAAATATTTCAGAACTAATCGGAACTGGTCATGTTCAAAGGAATTTATTTCGAAACCGGTCAAATCCAGAAATATAATCAAAAGATAAATCAAATGTGGCTATTTTCTAAGTAAATGGTTAATTTATTGTTTATTGAGAAGTTGTGATTAATAACCGTTGCTCGAGCCGTATTGGTAAATGTAAACATAATTATAAAATAGCACAATTTGGACTCGCTGGAGAAATTAACATGAAAATGAAAAAAGTTGATTTACTCAGTATCATATACATATGATGAAGGTAGCCACGTAACGTAACAATTTTTTAAATTTGCTATGAGAATTTTCCCAGAAATACTTGTGCTTACACGAAATTGTTCCCATTTACACGGCGACTGTTGACATCAAATTTCCCGCGTAAAACAAGAAGTGGGTGTATCAATACGTCAAGTGGTATTACACTATCATGATGTGAAGTTCAATCACTTTGACCGCTAAACTTCATCAACGCATCACAAATGCGTCATATTATATTGGTATTGTTCATCATGTTTTTGTTTTGAATTATGCTCCCGATAAATAACATCATTATTAATACGTTGTTGAAATTTCCTTCTCCACTAAATATTGTATGTATCCGAATGTTTCTGGTTTCAAAACCGACAACGTTGATCAATTGAAACCATAATGTTTAATTGGTTATAGAGTGCGAACTCAATTTCGTATCTCATTTATTTTGATTAACCAACAAACAAACATGCGGGCATTCTTCTGTTAGCTGCTGTGGGGTCACCATTATATTTTCATATTGCCTTTTTTCTGATATATAATTTATTTTTTGATGTCTACTAAATAACTTATTTTTTTCTTTCTTGTATAAACTTACAAACTTATCCTGGCCTCATTCTTGAGCAGGCGACGGTACCTTCGCTTTGAGCATTTCAATATTTCGATTCGAACTCGAGCTAGCCCATCATCAAGCGACACGATGCATCATTACATTATATAATTATATTTTAATCTAAATTAAAAAAAAATAGTTCATGTGTTGACTACTTAAATATTTCATTGCTGTTTTAACAATATTTGCCTCAGTGTATCCCGCATCAAAGTTTTTAGCTTTTTAAAACTTGTTGTGGCAATTCCATGTTTTTCTTTATAGATCAGGGCCGGCTTTGCTCGTGGCTAAAATTATCAACTTATGAAATACAAAACGATTTAGGGTAGTTTTATATTTTTTCAGTTGATAATGCTCACTAAATAATGTGGAATTAGTACAAAAAGTGTTTATTTTTTTGATATCATGCCTTTCCACCAATAATTGACAGTGAACACCTTAAAAGTTATTGACAATTGGTATGACTTGTTAGTCATTCAAACCCCACGAAAACAGGTGAAAAATCAAATCCAGAAAACGTGTGATCCCATTCAGCAACGGCGATCGTTTGTTTTGTTGTTATTTTCATTCTATTAAATTCAATCAATGTCTCTTAAACGGTGAATATTGGTTATTCCAATCACCAATCTGTAGTTCAATGAGGCGTACAGTTTATTTGATACCATCCTGTAAAACTTTAGAATCCGTATATACACGAATGTTTAAAGAAAACCTTATACTTATCTGATGACAGGACATTATTCCTATGTTTTAACAATGTGAGATATTTTTTATTAATTAGTTTAAGACTATAAACGACAAAAACTGTTGGTTACCCGACTGAATTTCAAACCCAATTAATTTAGATTGGTATCGCATTGCAACACAAGCAAGTTAAAAATCACTAAACGCACATTCAAACAATTGCAAGTTTATCCGAAATTATTACTAAAATACAAAATTGATAATGTATAACGTAATATTTATATAAATGAATCCATATGATTTTACATGTCATAAAATCTCTAACACATGTCTAAATAAACTGATTTTTTTAAAACCCTTCCACTCTCATTAACTAATTTCGATAATATATGACAATATTTATCCATTTTGCGATGTCATATTTTCTATATAACCCCACTTTCCCTGTTATCATAAATCATCTCATTGTGCTGAACCCCCTGCGTCATTAGATTTAAACCTGAGTTCCAAATTGAAAGAATTCAAAGAAATATTTTTCGGAGCTGACTACGAGGAAATGGTTAGTATACCGATATCTGCCAGTTCCAAAATGTAATGGTAATTAATCTGTTTTTATTTTAGTATGCAACTAGTTATTATTCTTTTGAACCAAACTGTAACAACTGCAAAAATAATGTAAAAACTCTTATCCTGTTTCTTAATTATCTCGAAACTATTATTTTTGCAAAGTGCATTAATATTATATTATATACACAAATAAAAGACTGTGAAAAATGAGTGTTTATTTAAAAAAATGTTTGTTAAAAAATATATCCATCTGAAAAGTTTTTTATTGTTTGCAAATATGTGAGTTTGTTGGATAGTTCTATAAATGCATCTAGAAATCATTAAATGTAATGAATGTTTGCTGGAAGTATTAATTTATCTCAAAAGGAAAACATTCAAAAATACATTTTATATATACGTTTTCAGACGGATCACATAGGAAAGCATGAAAGATTTTGTATTTTGGCCGATTGCGTAAAATAATTAATATGTTCATTAATCACATCCTGATTTTGGTAATCTTGTGTTTGTTTGCAAAACTATGCAAACAACACAGACACTGTCTTATAATTTTCTAGCGTAATAGCATGTATCATTCTTTGTTTAGTATTCTGATAATCACACAAAATATGACATTTATTAAATATCGTTAATTGTAAATTTAATAAGCATGAATGATTTTTTTATATAAATATTTATTTATTTCTAAAAATAGATCTAAGTTTATCGATTATTAATAATCTCCGAGCTCGCATTGCTGAATTTTCAGAGTTTAGTTGTCAGCGATGAGAGATCTGGATAAATACTTCATTTTCTACTTTTACTTTCATTTATTTTTAGTATATTATACCATTTTTTTTATTCGACAACATATTATTACTAACCCAGCATTACATATTATTCAGTGTTCCACGAATTTCTAGGAATCGGCAAGATCATAGATATTTCATTCAGAAATCATCATTAGGATCCGTAGCGATTTACCCCATTAACACACGAGGCGCGCGCTTGGCGTTTCCAATCGCTGTGGCCTCAAAATAGTATATTTTAAATTCAGCTTACAAAATTGATTGCGCCCAGGACATTCCAAGTGCTAAATCCGTCACTGATTATGATTCATTTTTATTTAGTTATATACCCAAAAGATTTTCGCAAAATACAAAATGCTTCCGCGACTTATTTAGACTAGCTGTAAGCCCGTTGCCCAGCAACGTGAGATTTATGTTGCATTTTTAAGTAGTCAGAAAATTTACTGGCGTGAAAAATAAATTACAAACCTATTTATTGAATAAGCCAGAAATTCTGATAGTAAAAGAAATATATCTCGGGGCATATATCGACAGCCCTGCCCTGCAGTATTTACATTGTAAATTATTTAATTTTTGGAATAATGTTTAAGTTTGCTAACAACCATTTTTCGTAGTAGCAGAAATTTCGTAAATTATTGAATTTTTGGAATAATGATTAAGTTTGCTAACAACCATTTTTCGTAGTAGCAGAAATTTCGTAAATTATTTAATTTTTGGAATAATGTTAAAGTTTGCTAACAATCATCTTTCGCAGTAGCAGAAATTTTGTAAATTACTTAATTTTTGGAATAATGTTTAAGTTTGCCAACAATTATTTTTCGGATTTTAAATTATTTAACAATTATTTCCAATAAAAATCAAAAGATCAAATCCAATTTTTCAATAAAAAATCAGTTGCACATTTTGTCCAAGTGTATGAAAAAAGCCAAATATCATTCTATGATATATCCATATCATAATTTGAATATTCTTAATGTATTAAAGAATTCTAACAGATTTTCAAGGTCAGACGTGAAAAGATTCATCATTATGATTCAATTGATCAAATCCGCTCCAAAAAATATTAGTCTCACATCGACTCGCACGATCAAACGATTCATTTCGATAGCCCTATAATCATAGTTTGCAATAGTCGAATTAAAGTCTTTGATTATTCGAATATTATGATGTATGGTGATACAATACTTCAGCTCTACACCAAGAAATATCAAATTTTCAAACGTGGCGATATCAGAACATTCACGCCCGGTTTAAAATAAGCCGCTCCCATTGGATAGAACAACATTTCAAAAATGTGCTGTTCAAAATAAATCGAAATCATTGGTCTGTACCTTACTGCGGACGTTTTACAAACGGACATTATCGGCTATTAATATATAGATTGGGACCCACTGTCTTAATCAATATGTTTCTTCAAAGTACTAAAATACTCTTAGCTTATTTAATCACAGATAATTGATATCTTAAATATTAGAATAGTCTCAGTAATTATATTGCGACTATGGGATCGCCCACGTATAAAATAATGCAAGATGTCTATTTGTAGGGTATTTATTTCTACGTGCTAAAAAAAATTTGCATCGATATAGATCATTCTAAGTTATCATAATTCAAATTAAGCTCACAATAAATTATATAAATTTAGTATCGCTGGGTATAAATAATGAACTGACCGTTTCTTGATTTCCTTGAGATGCGCAAATTCCAACTGAGACATAAAACTTATATTCAGTTCTAGATTGCGAAGGCCGATGGCGAAAGGCAGGTGTCAAAAATGACACGCCATAATTAATTGAAAATGCAATGACTCGTTTTGTGCCACGTACACTATTGATCATAGACAAATAGGGTGTTAAACGCTCCTAAACATTCGTCTAACTCGGCTTAGCGGTCGAGGATTCAAATCCCTTTATAGAAACATTTTATATCCTGACTTTTCAAACGATTTGAATGTATATGATCTCTTCATTCCTTACCATCAGCGGTAGGCTGCCAATATCTTAACAAGGGGCTCGGTAAATCTTATCCATTTTTTTTTTTATCCATGTCCGCTCCCAATGTCGAACATATGGCCTCCTAATGAAGGTATCTCAACAAAGGTTTTTTTCTACGAGAACTGTTTGTTACTTAGTCGCTCAACTTATCTTTTCCAAGGAGAGTAGTAGTGATAGAATGATAGAGCTAAGACAGGACTATTGATTAACTAATCGCTCACGCAACACCCAGATGAATTGAACAATCGGAAGAATGAATGGGATTTTTTAGGCATCACAAACACCCATGCTTTCGAACAGAAAATCGATCGAAAATATGCTGTTTCGTACTGGAACTCGAACCTGTAAGGTCCGGCACGTAAGCCCACAACGCTGAATGAAAAAATGAAGAGGGAACTAAGTCTTGTTTCATAATAAAATTTAACTATCTACAGAATTTGCAGTTTTGTGCTGATTTGATCTAAGACGAATGATTTTTTTCTTTCTTTTCGCCGGTCTGACTGAAGCGTTGAAATATATACATCTAATGCGACAAATGTTTTAGATTCTCTACAGAGATGGTGTAAAAAATGCATCATTTAAATAATAAAATAAATGCACAATATTTTTTTATTCGGTGATTTCGGCGATGAAAAATCAGCCGACAGTTAATATATAAAAAAATAGGTCACCAAACATAAGCAATGGGCAAGAAGGGGCCCGCCGGCCGCGCCGAAATTTAGCAAGAGGCTCGCACGTTCCTCACTCTGACCTTATATAATATATTTATAATACTTACGCTTTATGAAAATACTGATCGAGTCACTAAAAAAACTAGTTTTCGAGAAATATGTCGAGATCAATTTTATTGAGAGTTCATAATATGTCATAATGACGGTCGGACATAGATTATGTATGCCTCCGTGCTTATTTATGCACTTTAAAAATTAATTGTATTTTTGTGTTACGATTTATTTGTATAAAACCCTTTTCCCAAAAAAAAATAGATTGTATTATATGGTTCTTAGAATTGGCCCTCGTTTTCTGGCGTTCAGCTAATTCGGCTTTTCTTATACAATAGTCAACCTACATTAATTTCATAATTCGAATATATGTTTTTTTTCTTCGTTTCAGGGGTGCGACACATTCTCGACTCTGCATATGTTCTGGCGATGGCAAAGAACTTGCGAGCGTGCCGGGTCCTGGTACCAACCACTGGATGCTGGGAGTAGACGAATGTGCCAAAAGAATTGCAGTAATGGTGGCTGAAGGCAAGAAAAAAGCCGGTATACCTGAGGGAAGAGCACTCAATGCTTTGGTAATAATATACAACATATTGATCCGTATCTCAAAGTAACTAAATAACTGTTTAAATACTTTCGATGGTTTCGGCGGTAACTTTGTGGAAGTTCATTTTAATAGAAAATTTAAATTAACTTTGATTATTCCACGTATTGTGTAACTAACTGTGACACGTGTTTCGCCTCTTTCAGAGGCATCTTCAGACTTACTATCGCAAAGTTTGCTTAAGTAATGAAGCAAGATTGATTCTAACATTTTAAAATTATAAAATTACAAAATGGATTGGGTTTTTTTTCCTTTTAAGAGGAGCAAGGAGGGGGGTGTAGAATCGAAATAAAGCAAACAGATAATGATACTAATTTTACTAATGAGTTGTAAACAATCAGAATGGGATTTTTCCTTTTTAATGGAAGCAAAGAGGGGATTATAAAATGCAAACAAATTTAATCATACTACTAATGACGTTAAACATTACAAACTATTAAAACTAATGAGCTACAATCAATCATCTAGGTTTGTGATTACTCTATTAATTGGAAACAATTTTAGTAACGGGGAACCGCCTGTGCTATTAAGAATATTATTTAATATTTTAGAATTTTTAGAAATTAATAAAACTCTTAACAAAAAAGAAATATTATTAAATAATATTCTTAATAGCACAGGCGGTTCCCCGTTACTAAAATTGTTTCCAATTAATAGAGTAATCACAAACCTAGATGATTGATTGTAGCTCATTAGTTTTAATAGTTTGTAATGTTTAACGTCATTAGTAGTATGATTAAATTTGTTTGCATTTTATAATCCCCTCTTTGCTTCCATTAAAAAGGAAAAATCCCATTCTGATTGTTTACAACTCATTAGTAAAATTAGTATCATTATCTGTTTGCTTTATTTCGATTCTACACCCCCCTCCTTGCTCCTCTTAAAAGGAAAAAAAACCCAATCCATTTTGTAATTTTATAATTTTAAAATGTTAGAATCAATCTTGCTTCATTACTTAAGCAAACTTTGCGATAGTAAGTCTGAAGATGCCTCTGAAAGAGGCGAAACACGTGTCACAGTTAGTTACACAATACGTGGAATAATCAAAGTTAATTTAAATTTTCTATTAAACTGTTTAAATGGTTAAACTTGGTTACGTAATTATTACTAAACATTAAAGTTTAGTTAATACACCCATACCACGATTTGCGCGGTTTTGTTTAACTTATTTATTTATTTTTATTAAAGACAAAAATGTCTCAAAATCTGTTATATAATATTATATCTACAGAATTCACACATGGTGAATTTGTCTTGTGTGACGACGATATTAGGCCTTAACTTTACGAAACAAGGTATTAATATTATGGCCATTATTCTTTACACCGCAAAATATGAAAAAAATCTGAAGTTTATTTATAAATATCGAAAAAAAGCATGTTCAACCACTTATTTACAGTAATTCAAGCAAAAATAAAATCTTACGATATTACCGTTATCTATTGCCAACAAAATTACTTTGTACGTCAGTTGAAAATTCGCAATTCTTACAGTCATTAGACATTATTGTGTCTCGAATGTACGTATTGTGACCCGCCCACTTTGCGAAACAATGATAATTTTATCATTTTGTGTCGTCATCGAATAATCGAAAATTCCGGAATGTTTCATACTTTATTTATGACTGATAAAAAAAATATCTTAGCTTATCTCAGACCAAAAATATTTTCAGTCCTATCTTTATGAATACATAATATAATAAGTAATAATATTGTATTACAATAAGTAATAAGTTACGGCTGCATGTGGTAATTATAAAAATATTTATTATACGTTAAGACTAGGGTCTCCGATGCCGGGATCCTGACCAATTTTGCGATTCCGTAATCCCGGATTGTCTTAGTACTAATCCTGGAATTTCAGAACTCACTATATACACGTGAAAATCCGTTTAGTTCGCTATTTTTTGCGTTGGAGTCACTGGCAGTTGTAGCTCTTCAGAACTAAGAGAAAGATATTTTCTTCAGTTTCTCAGTTTTTTTATACTTATCAATCCCGGGATCCTAAGCCCAGATCTCGGAATCCCGGTATCCAAAAAAGGGTTCGTGATTTGATGCCCTTATTAAGACGGAAGTACATATACTTTATTCGTCCAATTATTACACAAACATTTAATTATTAAGTAATTACATTTTCATACGATGGTGTAAATTGCTGTTTATTTAGTTACGAGATTTCGGCTTTATGTTGACGAGGTACATTTTTTTAAAAAAATATTTTAAGTATTACAACTCCTCGATAGTGAGAAGCAGGGCTGTAGACTGTGAAGTCGTTAAATATATAACGACTCCTACTCCGACTTCAAATCAAAACCACTCCAATTCGGACTCTCAAAGAGTCTTCAATTTTTTCAATCGTTTCTCTTCTAATTTAGAATTATTTTGATTTTGTACACTTCCATAAAATTCTTGGTCGAACACGACCCGGGTTTCGCCTCTCGACATCTTCCGGTGCTGATCAGTGCGCGATTGCACTCGAAATTTTAAATTATAGTTTCTCTTCTAGTTCATGCAGTCATCATTTCACCAATTAATATGATGCTAGGCTTATGTTATTTTTGAATATATTTGGCTTACTAATACTGCATGTACTTACAGATTCCTAAGTGAACGGGGCTTGAATCAAGGCTGCGGAGTCCGGTGAAAAAATAATGACTCCGAACTATTTTTTTCAATCATTTCCGTTTAACTTACATATATGTATACAATCAAATCGTTCAGTCACTAGAATAATTCTAGTACATTTATTTCATCAATCAATATGATAATGAATATTTTTTAATAACTTTTCGACTCCGACTTTTTACCACCGGAAAAAACACCTGAATCCACGACTTCTTACTCCAATTCCAATTTTGGTTTTGATTCCTCATATCAGTTTTTTATCTTATTATTTCGATAAAGAATTGACGAATTCTTCCCTGATTTGTTGTACTCTGTTAAAAGATTCGTTTTTTTTCGGACTTTTAATATTTTTTTAGGCTTAGTAGCATGGAGTGACGCTACTTTTTAATTTGTACACACAAAAAAAAATATGGAGTCGGAGTCGTTAGTTTTTTTTCCGACTCCACGGCATCGACTCAGACTCCACAGCCCTAGTTAAAAACCACCTAAGGCAATACAATGAAGTAAAGATTGATGTGATAAAAAATAAAATCATTTTTAAAATATCGATATTCACATACAATACATAAAGTTATCGAAAGTTTTTACAGTTGCATTCATTGTTATCACAATATCACTAAACATATCTCTCTACCTGATAAGGAAATATATTATTAATGTTATACCCCCGTAAAAATAAAAGAACTACGTCATTTATGTCACTCAGTGGTAACTTACCCTCGATCCGCGGGTCATCAAGTGATGAATACATATAGCGCTACCAATATACAAAAAGAATATTTAATACAATATATCCACTATCCTTTCAATCAATCAATTTAATATCCGCGAGTCGATGCTTTTTTACACTCATAATGCTACTTCCATATTATAATAGATATCTCAACAATAAAAAAAAACTACTTCAAAATGTTTTTGATTTACAGTATTAAATCTACAACAAACTGGATGTGTTCATTCACCCACCTGCGCCCAAAAGTTCTGAATAACTGTCATAACCTTTGCTCAAGCTTATTAATATCTGCTGTTACTGTGAAACAGCAATCTACCACCCATTTTTCTCGCATTATCTTTTATCTATATATAAATAAAAAAAATAGCTCAGCATTGTCGCAGGTAATTCTTTGTATCATAAAAACGTTATCTATCACAATGGACTTGTCTTATTGTGTTGATATGTTGCAGTTAAAGTATGCAGTTAGTCAATGTATAAATTAACTAGTTAATGTTTATACTGTCTATTATAACCAGTTAGAGTATACACGAGATTACAAATTATACAATAATTAATAGACACGTATTTTTATTATTTTGCGATAGGTGCTAAATGCTAAAATTCGAAATAGATGCTAAATTTGTTAAATCTGGAATAGATACTAAAATCACAAATAAATTTAAAATTGGTTATTTTTTAAGATAACTACTACCATCATACAAATTTGAAATGATAGCTTTTCTATGGTTATTCTCTTAAGGGATATGGCCAAATTATTGGGATAGTTGTGAAGTGTTCCGAACTGTCTTCATCTCACCCTCATCGTTTCCATTACAGTTGTCGATTGAGAATTGTTTACAATGTATAACTGGTACGTATATAATAAATGTTGGCTCATTGTTTGGAAAAAATGATATTTTTTTCAAATAACAAGCCATTTTAAAATTGGATTTACCCCAGATATATTACAATAAATTTATTGATGGCAAACAAAAAAACAAATAAAGAGTTTGGTTGCGCTGCTCTAAGATCAATTTGGTGTCCAGTTAATAGTGTGGATGCTGAAAGATATTTCGCTAAATATAATTCGATTGCAACTGATTGACACACAAATCTTAACAAAGCGTCTGTAGTAACATGAGCCAATAAATTTCAATTTGATATTGTATTTTTATATTCATGTTTTTTGTCTTAGTATTTTGCATCTTTGAATTGTATGTATGTATACATACATCATTTTTTTAAAATTAATTAATAATATTTTTAAAATATATATATTTAATAAATTTTGTTGAATTCATCAGAAGTGATTATTATTTGATATAAAATTTTAATAAATACATATGCTAAAATTGTACATTTTAATGCTCTGAAGCGCTAAAATGCAAAATAAAAAATTGTCAAAAAATATGCTAAAAATATCTGTCTCTGCGTGCTCTAATAACAACATACATTCACAAACATAAAAATAGCCACACGTGCACTCATCATGTTGTTAACCACTGTCCACTACTGTGTGTGTGCAATCACGCAGTTGTCTTATACTGTCACCCTAAATTTCATGTATCCTTAAAATTTTTTAATGTCTTGTCATTATTGCCTTCTTTATATAAGTATTGAACCTTACCTAAACTATTTCAACTGTAATGTCATTTCTACTCCGCCTAGCACTCCTCAGTGGGTTTATATATTTAGTCAAAGTGAATGTGAATCGTGCTGATGTAAGCTTCAACTAAAATTGCTAGTTAATATATATACTTTAACTGTGACAGATAAACATGCATTAATTACTATTCAATTAAATTTATATTACGTTGACAATACGACGATTTAATAGTTTTATCTCAATAAGGAAATAAGGATCTGTCGGTAAATAACTGAAGTTTATTTTTATTGCTTCTTATTAAGGGTCTATCGTTATCTGGCTGCGAACAAGAGGCAAGTAATGATCGGCTGAGAGAAGCAGTTCGAGCAGCAGCACCTCATGGAGCGAAAGAAATCCTTGTCTGTTCGGATACTGCTGGAAGTGTCGCCACTGCTACACCAAGAGGGGGCGTTGTCATAATAAGTGGTACATTTATTTGCACATTAATTTACATGTTTGCACTCATAAGAAGGTATTAAGAAAATGCTCTCTATGATTTAATTTAAAAGGTTACAAAATGGCGCATATTTGTACAGCAAAAATATAAATACAAACAAATCGAAAATAATTATGTGATAGAAATGGAAAAAAATATAAATCCAATGATATTATCTTCATTTAAATAATTTTACTACCAAGTGTAAATTCGAAATTTACAAGAAGATACGTTAGATATGCTTTATGTAGGTAAAACATTTTTCAAACACTTTCATTTTTTCGTTAATGATAATCGATAAAAATATTCCAGAATAACCAGACAAAAGTGGTGTTAAAATTGGAACAAATTGATGTTTTATTTGTATTCCAGTAAACACATAATACAACTTATGGGTCCATTGAAAACTACTATTTTATATTTATAATTTAATGTTAGAAAACTATAGCTATAAAAAAAATATTATTTACTTGTTATTTAGATATTATTATCGATAATTTCATTTGATCGAAAATATTCTAGCAGATTAAATTCATATTCATACTTTGTGACCATTATGTATCATTTGAGTAAATTACCAAAAGCCTATAAAGTAATTTCAATGAAAACATCAAAATTTACATCACACATTCCTTAGTTTCCCCATCTATATCATAAAGATACTGCCACTACTAGGTACAATGTACGGAAAAAATCTTTGTAGAAACAATTTAAAAAAATAATATGTAACTTTGCTTCAAAATAAAATTATAATTTGCTCGCAAATAATAGGGCTATTTTTTTAATTTTAATGTTATCAAATCTTTTTTTTCTTTTTTATTATGAATGAAAATTGAAAAGATTTATTTTATTTTAAATTTATTTTTACTTTAGTTTATTAGTTATTGTACTAGCACTGATAACATTATTGTTATCATAAGAAAGAACTGACTTCCACTTGTGCAAAGTAACAATAGTTGCAAGTTTAAGGTTAAAAATTCGATTATCAATCATCAGATAACATTTCCAGTAATCATTATTGATATTGTATACAATTTTATTAAAAAAAAGTATTTTCTATGATTGTATTTTTGCTTCACAGATTAGAATACTTACAGATAAGATGAACAATGATTCTGCTACATTGTGTTTTTATTTGCTAGTTTGGGCAGTCAGCAATGAGCTAGAATATTTTTGAAGATTAATATTTGTTTAATTGTTTATATCAATATTTTTTGTTTATATCAATAAACAATTAAACTGGGTATCAACCCAGAAGGTTCTCACGTAACCCTGGTGTGAATAAGCCAGGAAAAAAAAATCGGGATATTACAGCATCAATATGAAAATAATGACTTTTATAAAAATTATATACATTGTTTGAAAAGTAAAAACAAAATACACAAAGTATGTCAGGAACCAAGTTTTTTTATGTAACTAAACAATAAATAATATAATCAAAAAAATTGCAAATGTTTTGCACACTTTCAATTTCAAATCACATTAAATAAATTTAATTAAGTCACATAGACCAATATGCCCGAAATAGATTTTTAAAAAATCATATTTGATATTGTAAGCACTTCCTGGCTAAGCACATTCTAGTTATCTTAGTTACTATTTCACTACACAATTAACAATCATGAATTTACGTCAGTGTATTGTTACTTGTCTAACAACAAAAAGATAAATATAATCTTCGCAAAGAATAATCATGTGGGTTATGAGTATTTGCTAACATTCAGATGTAAAATAATTCATTTCATTTTACTGAAAGGTGAGTGAAAACTTACAGTGACATCTATTGATAAGAAAAAAATTATTTACCAACATTCGTGTAATTAATAAAATGTAGCTTTATGGAATTTTAAAATTATCCCAGTTGATTAAAGCATTCTTTATTATTCTAATCCATCAACTGTTTATCAATAATTTTATTTTTTTCAACCAAATTGCATTTTTTATTTTATTCAAAATAGTAAGCACTAACTACTGATTGAACTATTATATTAGTTCATTCGGTAAGATTAGCTGGAAATGAACCTCTTATTTTCAAGAGACTACGGCTAATACAAATTTTATCATTTTTTTATAACAGGTACAGGCTCAAATACTCTTCTCTGCAACCCGGACGGTTCACAACATGGCTGTGGAGGATGGGGATATCTTTTAGGGGATGAAGCTAGCGGTAAGAAAATATTTGAAATACACTCATATCAGTTAAAAACTGTTATGTGATTGTTTATTTTTGTTTATGATGGGGAAGGAAAAAATAGGTTTTAAAACTTTTTTTTTAACATTGATTTAACATAATTATAATGAAATAAATTCGCCGTCAATAATAAAAAATATTAAAATCACCTGTCAAATTCATATATTATGTTTCAATTGTCACTGCTAGGAAAATTGTTCTGCAAATGATCAAAAAGCAATCGACAAGTAATCGACAAAATACAGCAGTGTTTTTATTATTGGTAAATAAAAAAGGGTGCATCTTGGAATCGCAATATAAGGAATCAATTTCAACTTTATGTTTGAAGAACAAGTTTCTTACATATTATCACAGTAAATATTATGTGTACAACCTTACATAGTACATTATTATGTTTTTATAATAGTTACCGAAGTAGTTCAGCATGGCTAAAATTGCCCTACACAATATTTGCCAAATTAAAATCCTTGTAAATACGCAATGAATATATGTATTATCTGGTAAACTAATTATGACTTACAATTTTTCAGCATTTTGGATATCCCATCGAGCCGTGAAATTAGTGTTTGATGACCACGACAACTTCATTCAACCTCCCTACCCAACTGAATATGTTTGGGGGGCGATCAAGAGACATTTCAACGTCAAAACAAGAACAGATCTTTTGGATCATTGTTATGCTCATTTTGAAAAACCAATTTTTGCCGGTGAGCCAAAAAAAACTTGCATTTTACAGAATGAAACTGTTTTATTTTTGTTTGATTTATTATATTACGGCTCCGCGGCCGAGTCAAAGTTGCTGGCTTCGGTTGCGGTGTTCACAGGTTTTAATTCCAGTATAGTTTCATAAATTTGCTTTATAGATTTGTATACGAAGGCACGATTGTCTGTGATGTGAATGTTGCTCCCCCTCAACTTGATCATTTGCTTTATTTAGAATTAATATAATCCACATTGGGAGTGGACACAGTTACAAGAAAACCTATATTGTCATCAGTGTTCCCTCTAAGCTGTGGGCGCGCAACACAACTCGTCAAGCGCTCGCACATACATTACAACAGAGCGCACAAAAGTTACATCAGCTATACCACCACCAGAATAAATTAATTGACATTACATAGTGTTGTTAATTATTGTCATTATTAAAAATCAACCTTTTCGTTTAGGTCTAAATACTGTTATGTGGCGCACAAATTTTTTCATTCCTTGTCAAAGTTGCACAGCCAACGTCTTTTGCGCACATGACCTTCCGAAAATTAGAGGGAACATTGATTGTCATACTAATTTTTTTCTTATACTTACTCACTTCTTACTTATATTCAGTCACCATTTCTTTTTCACTGTGATAAAATAAATAAATACCAACTATATGTTATATATATTTCTTGCATGTATTGTAATCAGTGCTTGTGTGGAACCATAACTTTTGCAATTCACTAAGTTATAAAACAAAATGTTGCAACAGGAAGACTACAAACAATTATAAATGAAACTAATAACTATAAATAATTATAGACTACATCTGTGATTATAAATAATTTTCCCATGTCATATAAAAATTAAACAAATCTAATCTTTTAATTAGTGTAGTGCAGACATAAATCATAAAAATTGCAGGCCACACATACTTATAAGTGACACATTGTGCAAACTTAATATCAAAATGTTATTGTTTCCAGGTCTATGTTCAAAAATTGCAGAAGGCGCCAAAGAGGGTGACCAACTATGTCTACACTTATTCAAAGAAGCGGGATCTCTAATGGCACAAACTGTGATCGCATTACTTCCAAAAATGGACCCTGCATTATACAAGTCAGGTCCTTTGAAAATTGTATGCGTCGGATCAGTGTGGCTCAGTTGGAACTTCATGAAACCTGGCTTCATTCAAATGATCGAAGAGAAGAAAATCAATTTTGATATCGAATTCGTCAGACTGACAACGTCCACAGCTTTAGGAACAATTTACCTAGCAGCCGATTTCATTAAGTATAAATTTGAAAGACACTATGAGAAGAATTATAATGTTTTCCATAAGTACGAAGGAAAAAAGAGATTCGGGGTTATTATGAACGGAAACGGCGCTTTGAAAAATGGGATCTGATTTACTTTATATAAAATAGTTTTATATGCATTAGGTTATAATAAAATGTGTAGGTACGAGCCATCACAATATCACCTTCAAATTTCATATTTCAATAGTAAAAACAGTGTGAAAATGCAACTCAATTTATTGTTTCACCGATAGTTTTAAAGTCAATCCTATTTTGCCAATCAGAATATTAATCGGTACTGAATTCTAAAAAATATCTTCATCAGATGGAGCTTTCATCAAAATAATTGTTCCCAGAAAATAATAACCTACATGCAGTATTCTCCTAGTTGAGACGTCCTACTTTAGTATAATGAATTTAAGTTGTGTAATTGTAGTGAAATTTTCCTCGGAAATAAATCTGTGCAATCTACTTAGTGTAAATATGTAGTATCATTTATACAAGTAATGTATGTATATATATTATTATCTATTTAATCTAAATAAAATACCTTATGAATATTTTTTGTAATAAATTTGATAATGAAATAATAAAACAATATATTATGATTTTTCGCTACATTTCCTTTTATTGATTAGATCATTTCTTCCACATATTTATCAAAAAAAAACTTAACTTTTTACAGGCCGATTCAAATAACTAATGCTTAACGATTTTTTCAATACAAATAGGCATTAGTTTCATTAGAAATAATCATTATTAACATAACAATATTGACAGTAGAGAAAAGATTTTTAATTACATTGACTCTCTGAGGTACAATTAAATGCAAAATATACTAACTTGAAAATAAGACACGCAGGAAGATATTTCAAAACTCTTTTTCTAAAAAAAGACAGAAATAATATAAAAAAAAAAGGAAAAAGGTTTTCTATGCAATATGTACTAATATTTTAATATTAAACTGGGCATTATTAAGAATGAAAACATTTGTGTCATGGATTCATGTCAAAGGATTGCCACAATATTAATTAAAATAATTTCTCAATTGTCTACTTTACAACATTAAAAAGTTAACAAAAATGTTTATGATTGATCACACAGTAAAACAAAAACTTTAAAAAAAAAAGAATGTCTGCCATCCTAACAAATTGGATTTAAATATTCCAGTGCCAACCGTTTACAAGAAAATAGTATAATTTAAGGTTACTCGCTGTATAATTTTATTTTTATTTGATATTTACTTTCAACTGAAAAAGCAGTTCGCATCAAACGCTGTACTAGATAAATCACAAAAATAGCAGCTCCCTGCAGATGGCGTGGAAAGTTAAAACATATTGGCAATAAAATTAGTACATTGTAGATTTTTAATTGACTTCTACCTAACTCAGATTATGAGTATTGTAAAGAGTCACTAAATACAGTTAATGAAAAGTGATATTTATATAAACACTATGAACGCCCTGAGAACGGAATAAAAAATTCATACATATTCAAAGTTAACTGAGAATTAAGTAAAAACATCAGTATGACGATACGGAACAGTTAGCAATTAACCCACTGAAACCCTAACAGTGTCAATGCATAATTAAAAATCATTTATTTCTTTTCATTTTACAATAGATGATACTAAATATATATATATACATGCTTTTACACTAAGACAAAAAAATGTGTGAAAATTTTTTTATAAAATGAATTCAGTGCCCAGTGAGTAAAAAAGAATCTTAGTGGAATTGAATACATCAATATTCATTTGGATGCAATAATACTTCGAATTCAATCTAAATGTTGAAAACTCTTTTTTACACTGATGAAATGTTATAATAAAGATACTTAAGACTGAACTCTTTGAAAAAAGTGATGGATCCTCTTTGGTTTAAATATCTACATTCATTTTCACGTGTCTGATAAAAATATTAAGTAGATAAGCCAGGTGAAAAGGTAGAATTTTAGAAATAAAAATTAAAAATATGTTCATACGAAATGCACATCAACAAAGAAATATTAATCAAGCAGTTACTTATGACTTAAAAAAAATATAGTCCAAAAATATATAAAACGCCAAACGAAAATTCTTTTAGTAAAAAAATCATACCAGTCTTTTCCACCCGAGACTTTTTTTTCAAATGTATAAATAATTTAAATAGCAATTACAATGAAAGGAGCTCAGCACCGAGACTTTGATTTTTTTAAAAATTAAAACTGATTTACCAGCTGACGCATAGGTGCTTGATAAATCTGAAAACATTAGGGGTATTATTATGTATGTGATGTATGGTTTATAAATTTCAATCAAAATAAAAATTTGAATATAAAAAAGCAACCCAAACTTGTCATGTAATTTTATAAATTAAATTCCAAAATAGGAAATAATTAATTAGTAAAATATAAATAATTGACTATTTCGATTTTAAATTTCAATTAGCAAAGGATAAGAGTCAATACAGTAATACCCCGCTTAGCGCGACCCCGTTAAGCGCGGTTTCACTATAACGCGAATTTCAAATTTCGCGCTCAAATGCCTCGCATTACGCGAAAGAGTGCGTATAAACATATTTAGTCATTAACTTCTCTATGGTCGCGGGATCCCCGACATATTGCAGAGTATAGACAAGAATGATGACCGTGTCTTGACCATGTGTCAAACAATTAAAAACAGTGTTGGGTGTTATGAACGTATTTTACAAGAACGTAAACAAAACGCTACCCAAAAGACAATAGATGTATTTTTCTGTAAAAAATAAGAGTATGTATTGCATAAAGTGTTCTTAGAATTGAAGTGATTGATTAAAATTATTTGTATTTTTTTGTATTAAATTTTGACTATGTTTAATCATAAACCTCGATATACGCGAATTTCAGTTAACGCGATTTTTTTCAGAACGTATCCCTCGCGTAAAGCGGGGTATTACTGTACTGTGATTTAAAATTAAAAAAAATTGATTCAATGTTTTTATAATTTAAGATTTCGACTGAAGGTGCTTGGTGGAATTTCAATATTAAATTTGAATCGTTCAAACTATGTACATTCTCACAAATTTTGTCACTAACGACCCGGGTTTCGCCTTTCGGCATCTTCAGGCATTCAAGTGCACGGATGAACTTGAACTGACTCAGAACTTGAACTTGAACTGACTCAGTTCAAGTTCATCCGTGCACTTGAATGCCTGAAGATGCCGAAAGGCGAAACCCGGGTCGTTAGTGACAAAATTTGTGAGAATGTACATAGTTTGAACGATTCAAATTCAATGTTTTTAATTTAATGATCTTTAAGCTGCCTTTGCAAATACGGTTGGTTGTCTTGAAATTATTGTTAAATATGACATTTGTTTTTAATTTCTGTAACATTTTTTTCTTGAATAATTTAACTGCATTCTGAATGTCAGCAGTGAAAGTATTTAATTTGAAAATACCAGAGAAGCGATCAAATTGAAAAGCATTAAATTAAAATTTCTTTGGCAGTACACAGTAAATTTTTGATTCTAACAATGTGGCAATAAATAAATCAAATTACATAGTTTTGGTATTGAGGTGACGATATGCAGCCGGTGTTTCAGTCACCATCCAAAGCACTATAGATGTAAACAAGTAATAATTCCAAGACGAAGACTAGGGGCCGTAAAGCACTCATAAAATCATTCTCTTTAAAATAACAAAAGTATACTGAAAGACCAATAGATATTTCATTCAGTGCCTTGTCAAAATAATGTCGAGCCACAATATTGATTTAAACAAGAAAATGTTTGCTTTTGCCAAATAGGTACGGATTTATATATTATAATTAAAACATAAATATAAACTCAATAGAATTGGTATTATTTATTACGTAACAAGCAAAAAAAACCTAACAATAAGTATGTCACTTTTAAAATTTAAAATACTAAAAAATTTTGGTCAAGTCAAGTCTATAAATAGTTGAAAATAATTTAACTTCCAAAGTAAAAAGAGCATTACACGAATCAAGTAAAAACATTACGAGATCGTATCGCAGTCGAACCAATTATCATTTTTATAACTCAGTCTAAATATAGGTTTTTTTTACAAATGGTGTTCAATTTCTTTAGGAATAGGGAAGCCAAGATGGATGACAAAATGATCAATAATAATTTTCTATGTACCTAAAACGTAATCCTAATATTTATGCGGTAAAAATCATTCAAAATGAACATCTTAGAAAAACAACTTAGAAACAAAATTTAGTGAATGGATGATTAAAAAAATCTGATGGTATAAACATACAAAACATACTTACAGAAACAAAATATGTACTTCCAGATAGTATGTATCATAAATGTACAAGGCCTTATTTGTCAACATTTATACTAACTATTTTTAACAACCACAAACAAAATACATAGCTGTTTCATTCTATAGACATTATGTACACAAAACTGCCGATATGAAGAGAGAACTATTTATTATATTTTACACCGTTTTAGCCCCAGAGCGTCGATCTATCGACGCGCTTAGACTGTGCTAAAAGCCTCACAGAGCTGATCGATTAGTGTAAAATTTTTGCCACTCAATCTATTTGTTTACCACGAAAGATATGCTCTGTGAGGTAATTAAAAGCACTCAATTTAACAACTTTTATAATATGATTCCAACTTTTATGATCTCAGACACTTTTCCTCGGCCTACCGCGAAGTTTCTTTGTACTTAAACTGACATCAGTTGAATCGACTTTGTCACTCTCTTTAAAATCTACTCCATTGTTTATAGACTCCGAGGTGGCAATCCCGTTTTGTTCAGATACCTTATAATTATCTGCATAAGATTTGTCAACCACGACTGTAACTTCTGATAAAGAACTTTTCTCACCAATATACGTAACAGATTTACTAAAAAAAACACTATTAGATCGGGGGCGTTTTATTTTATCAATCGGCGAATGTTTTGGACTATTTTCTATCAGCTCACCTACACGTTTTCTTTTAATGGCTTTCAAGTTTGCATCATCAGTTTTTGAATCGTCAATTTTATATTCTACACCTTTTTCATAAGCGATAGGATTACAATCTTCAAATTGCGGTGCTGAATCAGGAATTTCATCACAGGTAATCGGTGTATTCCTTTTACTCTCTGAATCCGGAGATACGTTCTCATTTAATCTGCAATCTCCATTCAACAACTGATTTCGAGCAGGTTTCGCTTCTTTTTCTAACTGTTTTCTTTCTCCGTCATCCCTCGTTTCCACATCCGTCACGGCTTGTTTTATTAACATGAGGTCTGCTTCGATGCTACTCGGATCAATCGTTTCTTCTTTCTGTGTTACTATTTTACATGCTGGAACTAATTTTCTCCTTTCTTTACTCGGTGCCAGACTTCTTTTGGATGTGCTGGGACTTGAAACTGAAACTAAATCTGATGGCTTCACAGTCAGTTTTCTCTTCTTTCGTCGTTTTTGCAGTAATTTTTTAGGTTTCTTAGGTTGTGGTTCTTCCTGAAAATAATATCAAGGATGATTTCCTATGCAAATCAATTTAAAAAGATAATCAGTGTGAAATACTTTAGAACTTGAAATAAATGTAAAAATTACATTTCAAAATATATATATTTAGTTAACAGCTTAACACAAATTTAATTTAGTGTATTTTAAATTCCCTTGAAAAATTGGAATGTTATTCGTAGTCTGCATCAAATGCAATAGTTTTTCTGAATAAGTCTTTTCAAGAAATTAAAATGCGGAATGTGGTTCCAGTGCATTGACAAAAAAATCACTGTATATGTTTATATCGTCAGTATACTGCCAGAAAACCTTAAGTCAAAAAACATTGTTTTGATATTTTTGAGAAATTTAAATATACTGAAGCGAGCTGAAATGAAGTGTGGCCGTAGACAAGAAGACAAATAATTAAACAATCAACCAAAATGTTTATAAATCAAAAAAGTTTAGTCGTCTAACTGTCTTTGGATAGCTGTAGAAGTAAGGCTATTAAGTGTTGTTATTTATAGGTTTCTACCAGTAATAACTGCCAACAAAATTGACTTATTTCGTATTATTTCTATAAAAATCAAAATAAGTAAATGTTATATGAGTAAGCTTGTTTTTTTCAGACGATAGAGGGTGTTTAAATCTATCGATCTGCATTCATAACTCAAAACACCCAATTTTTGACTTAACAACTTATACAACAGACTAACTTTTCAACTGCAATAATCCAACATGGCTTGTCAAGAATTTAATAGTGTAGTAGATTATTTTTAGCTATCACAATGCTTGACCATAATTTTAAGTGAAATGACAATTCTAACAAGCGCCTTCAATCTGAAGATGCGTCATGATATAAAACAGATTGTCAATTTTGATTTTAAAACATTCAAAAATTCAAATAATCTTACCTGCTTAAGCTTTGCTCCGATAAATCCTGCACATCTTTTAGCACCGCAGAGACATGTTTTCTTATCGTCGCCGGCACAAGTCAAGTTGTAGTTAAATGTCACTTCAGAGTCCTGCAAAAAAAAAAGCAAACATTTTATTTTTCTAAGCTGCTGGTTTTATAAAAGAAAAATATAGTCTAAAATAATAATGTAATAATGCAACTTCTGATAAAAGAAAAACTTACAGCAGGAATATCTTTCAAAGCGAACAGTCCGACTCTTGTATCTCCATTCACCGTCCACTTTTGAGTTTCACAATTGGGCTCACAACAGTGATTCATAAACCTTAAAAAAGGAATACAAATTAAAAACACAACCGATTTAATCAGGATAGCACAACACACTGGAACCTTCATATATTAACACTTCTTAGGCGGGCCACGACCAAAGTCGTTTTTAGCTGATTGTACGTAGAATGCGGATCACGGCAAAAGTCGTTTTTAGCGTATTGTCGGTAGAATGCGGATCACGGCATAATATGTTTTTTTTATATCGTCGCTTGTTTGCGGGACACATAATATCACGGGTTTGTTTGTCGGCGTTAAATAAAATGCCGCAACTAATTAACATTAGTCCTAATTCTTTGCTAGATTATAAGGGTGTAATTACGCTGTAATTTTTACGGCATTAGATTTTACACTTCCAGTGGTAGTCAAGTTGTAGGAATGGCGATTATATATTATAATTATTCATATAATTATAAAATATTGATAAATATGCTATTTTGTTATATAGAATGTTTTGAATATTTAATATTTATAACATGCGGAGTGCTATCTACTAAATTGATAACAGGTTTTATATTAAGCTTTGAAACATAGTGAAATTATGATGATATCGAAATGTTCTAATTTTATTTTTAATGATTAGATGTCACGTATGATTTGTTTTTAAATTTCAATCGAAAATATCGTTTGGTTTAGAAGTTGTGTTGATTTTAAGAATGTAATATATTTGTGCGCTAATCACTAAAAAACGCCCGCTACAGGCTTGAGTCTATTTTTTGAAGCGCCCGACTAAGAAGTGTTAACAGTCAACGAAAACAAAAATATATCTGCAATTGTGATCATGAAACAACTTAAAAGAGGCAATTAAGAGTTAACATTAGATTATGGTGACTGAATATTCATGCAGTGAAAATCAAATAAATAAATAGAAGTCAATAAAATTTTAATCATTAATATATTTTGACTTTACCTGGCGACATTTCCTTTAGGACCTGCGTCAATCATTCTGTCTTTGTCGAGTGTTAGAAAGTAATAGTTTTCATCGCGCATCTCTTGTCTCCTAGCCATTCTTCTTTGAAATTCTGCTTCATCAATGACTTCTCCGACATATTCAATTACGAACTCCCCTAAAAAAAATTACATTAGTATTATCATCCGCATCAAAAGTATAATAAAAGTGAAGAACTTTCAACCATGCGTAATAAATATAATTATATTATTATATTAATATGCTGATTACAACTATGAAACACACATTTTGCAATCTATCATACTGAATTTTATGGACCGGAAATAGACAAAAATACTTAGATAATTGTGCAGTTAATTAATAACAAGTCCAATTGTTAAACTATCAAAAGTTCAGCGAATAAAAAATTAGTAAAATTCAGAGTATAAACCAATAGTTAAAAACTGTGATTTAATAATATTATTAGCCTGTGAGAATATCAGCAGTCAATAAATATCAAATTCATCAATGAATTGATTGTCAATAAAAAGCTATATCCTTACACTGCCAATTAAAATTTCAGGTGAAAGCCAAATACGCAAATGTTAAAGAGCAAAGAATGTTTCTTGATTGACAATATAAATATTTAACACAGGTGACAAAAAAATCACATAAAATTGTATCTAGTTCCAAGCTTTCTACTATTTACATTGCAACATAGCCTACCTTTCTTGATGTCGACCAACGTTTTAAGACCCCATCCTCTATGAGCTGTTCTGCTGGGTACCAAATGTGGATAAATTCGTTTCTCAAAAGCTTGGTTGCAACACCTGTCTCCGGCGGCGCATACACCCGCAGAGCACTCCGTCAATAGCATTCTACAATCAATTAAAAAATTATCTCCTTGACAACAGCCATTCTATGAATGCAGGTTAAATTATTAAAAAAGTGAAGTGAAAAATACCTGTTGAGACAATCTGAATCGGGGGCACACGGTTTCTCTGATTGCGGATCGCAGCCGCATCGAGGTGTTGCTCCTTCTCCCGGAGTTAGTTTTAAGCCTCCGACCACTCGATTCATTTTTAACTTAATATACTGCGGTGGCAGCAAGCTCATTTTTAACTCTCCTTCATTGGAACATGTCTCTTTGAGACCTACAAACAATTCATGTTATTAAGCTTTTCTCTACGATTTTTTTTTTGTAAGTAAATGCCAAAGCAGTAAAAACAATAAATAAATTCAACAATCAATCATAGTGTATTATCATCAATTCATTATATTCAAACAACATAGCAATGTGTTGTCTCCACTCCATTTACTGTTTGTTTTAAAGAATTTTACATATAAATGCTATCTTTACATACATTAGGACTACCCAGCAGATATAGTTTTCAGGTGTAGTAAAAGGAAATCAAAGGTGAAAACACTTTGAAGGATCCAGAATGTACTATTCATATATTAGGATTTGACTGAATTTTACAAGTCTTTTCGAAAGCAATTGCTCAGTTATCTTTGAGCGTAATATTATCCATTCATTAAATAATAAGAATTCAATGAAAAGACGTTTAATTATAAAAGCATTATACAATATAAAGTACTGACTTTTAATGATGGAGAAAGCTTGTTGAGCTTGATGGATAGCAGTCATAAAGGCACTGTTCAGTGATTTTTTTCCGCCGTTTGCATGACCAGTGTCACCTAAATAAAAAATATAACAAAAAATATATTAATTGCAACATTCATGAGATGTATAATAGTGGTTGAATTTTGCATAAAAATTAACAATCATAATACCTTCCTGGTATGGGAATACTCTTCCACTGCTAACCCAATAGTAATCATATCCGCCGAAGAACCTAACTGCAAACTGTCCAGGTTCATGAGCCAAAGTGTTTATATTCGACGGTACCTCTGACGGATGAAGAACTAACGCAGGCCACCAACGATAATTACCGTGCTTTACCCAAACAACTTCGCCATAAAGTGGTAAGCGCCCCGTCTCACACTCTTCACAGATGAAACCCCCTAGAAAAGACAAATTAACCAGCAATATTTACTACACTTCAAAGAATCTGACCCTAGTCACTGGTACTTAACCCAGCACACGCAAGTGTCTCAACTTGGGATACTGTGTCGAGACAACCTGAGAAAAAATCCCAGAAAATCAACGTCCTTTGCCGGTCTCGGTTTCTGGGACATTTAAGTAAAACAACCCGAGACTTAAGACTTGCTAGTATTTTAATTCATAAAAAGCATATATATTTTGAACATTTTTACAACATCTGTACATTTCAAAAAGCAATAAAAAAAAAAGGAAGAATAATTCAAAAACTTCATTTGTTTAACACTCAGGTACTGAAAAATCGAAAATAGGATCAGGAACCAGTGGGGTACAAAGTGACCCCAGACAAATTTTCGTAATTTGCATTGCATTAATGACAGATAAATATAATTGAGATTGTTGCATTATCTTAACTTTGTCTTTACAAAAGACAATGTTGAAAAGAAGCAGACTAACTACATTGCTCATAAAAAAAATATTTATTATTGCAATGACACTGACCTTCCGGTGGAGATATATTCAGACATTCAGCATGAAATGATGTTGGACATGTCTCGCAGCAGATAAGAGAGCCCCCTTTGGCACAAATGAAGCACCATGATGTGTTAACGTGATATGGTATCTTAACGCGTTTATTTGATCTAAGGAAAGAAATATAAATAATATTACTTAATATAAATAACATGCCAATAAATCCCTTCGAATCGTAACTAGTGCCTGCATATTAACATATTTGCATTTTAATTTTTATTCAATAGGTTTTCAAAACACAATTTTATTTCACTTTTAACAGTTATTATTTGTATGATAATTAAAAAGAAATGATATAAAAACTTATATCTATCTAATTGTATATGAATAAAGTAAATTTAATTGTATCCAATAAATCAAAATGATGAATAATTAAATATTATGTTCTTACAATATTTGAGGCGTGTAGTTGCAAAAAGCGATATAAACAAATGTCAAAATCAAGAAAAAAAAATATGTGCATATTCTACGGGCAATTTTACACTAAGTGAGAAAATTTATATGAACTCGATAAAAACTACGAAAAAAATTTATTTTAAATCTTAATTAGCAATGTATTTATGGATCGAAATATCGGTATGGCAAAGTATTTTGTCACCTATTATATATTAACATTCTCATATTTTTTAATTGAATTATTGGTATTTCTTCAGATATCAATACTACACACACCTATCTATAATTTTTAGCAGTCACATTATTTTCTATTATATTATTTGTAGACAAATCGGGAGCCATATAATATTGACAGTAAAATTCTATTTTCGGTCTATTCTATTCTCTTCCTTCATGCCCAAAGATGAAAGCAAAAAAAGATCTAGCCCTGAATTCGAAGTAATATTTTCTAGTAATAATTCTGACTTAGTTTACTTCACACTTTTAACTATGCGTTTTATAATTCAAAAAAAATATTTACTTCTTGAAATAATAATTAATATTCTTCCCAGATTGATCCGTATCCAAAAAAGAATAGTACAAATAATCAAAATACATGAAAAAAGCCTCATGCAGTAAAAACTAACTCACCACTCAAATGGTTAAAACAAACAATTTTTTATTGAAATACAAAAACGTTGTTTGCCTCAAATATTGAAATGTTAACATATCCCTTTTTGTAACTAGACGATTCATTTCACAAACACTATAAGGCAGCGATTTCCAACCTGGGAGGCGTGTACTATTGCAAAGGTAGACGCGAACAGTCCAAAATATTTATTTACTCGATATAACGTGTCTTTATTACTACACCTATACCTCGCTATACGGCCGCTCTTTATACAGCATTTCGCTATAACAGCCCTCTTCAATTAAGGCACGTTTTCGATTTTCGGCCTAAAATGTTTCGCTATATGCAATCTCAAATATCAATCTTAATGAGAGCGTTTACTAGCATTATTCAGTGTGTGCTCAGAGTTAGACAGGTTAAGACTTGTCAGTGAGTGTTTTATGTACATACATATTAATATACATACATAAGAATGATTGATTCCTTATACGGCTTTTCGCTTTGCGGCCAAGTTTCGTGGAACGTATCTAGGCCGTAAAGCGAGGTATGGGTGTATATGAAATAAAGGATGGGGAGGCGCGAAGATATTTTTTCTTCAAAGGGAGGCGCAGTAACAAAAAGGTCGGAAACCACTGCTATAAGGGAAATATTTTATGGTATGAATAATCTAAATATATATATATTGATGAATATCATAGATAACCCCTTACCCTGTATTGCAATGTTTCGGGCAGATGATTTGCGATGCAGTGATAATCTTGGATCCAGCCGGAACGCATTGCGTAAAACAGTGATAAGTAGCCGGACACCTGACACACTTAGCCAATTTGTCAGCCGAAAACCGAGTCTTGCATCCTTGTGGATCATCAGATACGCACGTGTGACACACGTGTCTGGGGCACGACAATGTCTCTTGACATTCCTCAACTCTGCCTTTTTTGGTATATTTTGAAACGCCACTTGTTGTGTATTTCGTTTGTGGCCAAGATTTCATACAATCCATATGGAAGAATTTATTACAATGTGTAACAGTACAACGCTGGCGATCCGTACAGTCTGTTTTGGGCGAGGCTATCGATTTACATACGAAACACGGCGGTATATCATATCTCTGACAATCGTTACATTTAAACATTTCAGGATCAACCGAGGGCTCTAATGTTTTTTTTACAGTGTCATCCTTATGGTGTACTTTTTTCCTGGTCGCATCTTCAATGACACATTCGCCGGCTTGCATCCCACTCCAATCGCAGCCTTCAGCACTAGAAGATGCAGAGGAAACGTCCTGCGATGTGTCGTCAGTGTTCATCATACTATCAATCATCTCTTGCATCTTCTTTGATAATTGTGATTCAAAATCGATTGCGTTTGTGACAATGTGAACTGATGATGTCACGGAAATATTCTCATCTGAGTTATCAGGTGTCGAATGTCCGTTGGATAGATCGTTTACTGCAGAATTGTCATCGCAGTGCGGGGACGGGGAAATTTCCAATTCTCCGTCCAATTCATTATTTGTCACCACTTTACTGCCTGGCTTCGATATCTCACCGAAGCTTCTTTTTAAGCTCACTGATGACTTATCGATGTTATCATCAGTTTTGCTGATATTTGAGTTGTATTTTTTCTTTGTCAGCACAATATAATTATTTTTCTTATGTTTCTTTTTCTTTTTTATGCTATTGTTGCCGACATCTTTAGTCGAAGACGGTTCTAATTGCTTCTGAACACAGAGCAGATGGTACATTCCTCCGCATGGTCCTTTGCATTTGACTAAATTAGTTGGACTTTCACAAATTTCACAAACTTTTTCCTTCAATAAGCCTTTGAATAGATTGGGTTTGATAATTTTCAATGAAGCCATGTACGCATCCAAGATCGGTTCATCTTCGATGCTTGAATTATCTTCAACCTTTGGTTCATCAATTTGCGATTTATTCAACTTTTTTATACTTTTCGCTGTTTTTACATTAAGAGTCAATTTATCATGATCAGAGATATTGTCATTTGGTTTTGGTTCGATTTGTTTTTTTTGTGCTTTAGCAACAGACCCTGGTTTACTTTCATGTTGATTTGCGTCATCTAATTTAGAAGAATCCAATTCTGAATTTTCATCATCGGATTCTTTATCACTATAATACGTCCTGAGAGATTTCTTCCTCTGCGGTTTATCACGAGCAGTGACAGGACTATGAGACGCTTCGCTAGGAATTTTTGGCCTTCTCTTCACTTTCTTGGACTGCGTCGGCTCGATATCATCAGTCATCCCTTTAACAAGGCAAACCTCATCGACATCCTTCATTTTATCAGTCTTCAGTATCTGACGATACTCCCAAGTCTTATACAAATATGACATAAATTCATCCTCTGGCAAGTGTGGTAACTTATCAAAGAAGTCATCCCTATTCTGATCCAGAAATTGTTTGAATTCTGGGTTATCATACTGTGAATTACATTTTTTTTTTAACAAACGGACATGTTCAGACGATTCCGCATGGCTTTCATCACTATCACTCTCGGGTGGACATATGCTATCTTCTAAAATTAGACTTTGAGAGACGGAATGTGTTTGATGACTTCTAAGCCGTTTGGAATTCGGTGTGCTAGTAGTTATCGATAAATTACCATCTTCTTTTATTTCTTTGCCAGAAAGACTTTTTTCAGTGGGCGTTTTTCTACCAGGTGACCCTTTCTTCAGAATATTTAACTTAATAATTTCAACGCCTTTATTGATTTCATACCTTTCCAATGAAGATTCTGAGCTGTCTGTTAATTGATTTATAATATTTTTTTTGTGCGATAAAGACAGTTGACTAACATTATTATCCAGCTTTTCTTCATTTGAGTTTTCGGACATTTCTGAAGAGTTGACAGTATCAACCGATGCGTACATTTTCACTGGAGTAGTTTTGGGTGAGAGTTTACGTTTTTTTAATGGGACTGCAGATTTATCTGCGCTTTTATTTAAATTTTCACTGTCCTCTAAGTTCTCATTACTTTTGTTAGCATCACTGACCGGCACTGTCTTTTTCTTGGACAAACTCAATTTATTTTTATTTTCTTTCGGTTGTTTAGCTTTCATGAGCCAGCGATCCATATGAGACTGTACTTGTATTTGTTTATTTCCAGTCTTCGTCACTATATTATCTAAGCAAGCACTGACAAAATCGCTTACATCGACACTGTTACACTTCTTAACAAAATTGTCAGGCGTAGTACAGATTTCTTCAGCGTCGATGATTTTATTTTTTACTGGACTTTTCTCCGTAGTGAATAAACTATCAAACAACGATTCACTCAATGAAAAATTTGACTCAGCTTCGTTCTGAATTTTTGCAATCTTTTGCTTTTTTGGCTTTTCTACGGATTGAGTGCAATATTCTGTATTTAAAAACATAGCTATGAAAAACTCTTCTCGAAGTTCTGCAGGCCTTCTTAAAAGCATCTCTGCCTCGCTGACAGCTGACAACCATTTAATTTTTTTACTCGCGGTTACGTTGAATGCATTGCAACATTTCGGGTCTTTTTTCTTCATCTGTAACAAGCATATAATTAATCTATATTAAAAACAAAATTTATGTATGAAGCACTTACTCACAAAACCTGCTAAAACTGTTTTCATAGAATTTTGAGTATGATATATATATTTCCACACTAAAAATGTAGGTTAATTTTGAAACCACCTTAACTCTTTTAAGCCTATGGGGTCGATCTAACTTACATCATTATCTTGGAAGACACTTCTCCCCATACCATATAGATTATCCTCAAACAATAGAGAATATTGAAGTGATCTTTCCGACGTCACCTCAAAACGCATTTAAACAGAGGTTTAATTTAATTTAGCTGGTGGTATTGTAACGAAAAATAAAAATAAAAATTTGCATTTCTTCTGCTAATCAAAATGTAATGAATATTGAATATGAGGAATATAGAGGTTCCATCCACTTTATTGTGTAATATTACTTATAATATTAATAATGGTTGATTGTTTAATGAAAAATTGCTTATATATTTACCACGACAATAATAACGTATTTGTATCCTATTATCAAATATACACATGATAAGAATGGTTGCTGAGATAATAAAGGTATTCATTGCTTTCACTGTTAGTCCTGACCAATTACATAATTTTAGTGGCCTCAAGTTCTTTAAAAGCATGATTTTACATTGAAATTAAGAAGTGTCATAATTTTATTGCAAATTTCTTTCCTCATTTTTTTATATAAATATTTTTTTCCGATTTCTAAAATTACAGTTTGATTTTGCCAGAATGTGTTATAATCTCATTGCATTGAAAACCGTAAGAAAATGTCATAAAATTCTACTATAGGTACCGCAATGATGAACGCTCTAATGTTAGAAAGATTTTCCAATCATAATCGATATTTTATCTCCAACACACTATTGTCAATTATGATAAGCGACTTAATTATTTATGACATTGTTGAAATCCAAGGTTAATTCAGGATTTAAACATCAAAGATTATTTCAAATGTCTTCAGAAGTGCAGTCTTAGTAACTCTCTTAAAAGACTAGGCTTTGGAGGTTCCCAAAACGACAGAATAATTGCAAATATAGTTCTGTTTTTTTTAAATGAATTAGTTTCCTTCGCTTCCTGCAATGCATCTTAACAACTGATTGTCGTTTTCTAATAATCACCTACTTCTAATGATCTCTTCCACTGTGGATAATCTAATTGTAAACATTCATTTGTTTTTTTTTTATTAAATTCATTTGAATCGAAAAGAATAAATATTAAACTTGAAACAGCAAACATTCATTTGTTCTTCTATTAAACTTATTTTAAAAAATATTTAAAAAGTGAATATTCAACTTCGGTCGATCAGGATCCTCCGAGTACACGTAACGCTCTTTGTTTTATATGTAAGATTTGGAATTATGATGTTTAGAATAACAACAAAATTTAATAATAAAAATAAAAAAAGATTACATTTTACATTACAAGTATGTTTTTTTGGATAATATGTATAATAAACTTTTTGAAATTTTCTCAATTTGTAGAAAAATAGCAAAATAATCAGTTTTCATACTCTTCTGTAAAATTGTCAAAAACGGAGTTGGCGAATTTGCATTTTACGCCATCTATATATATATATTTTTGATTATGTTTTACGTACATCCTATTGTAGTATCAATGATAATATTTACTGGTCACTTTTAGAGTGTTCACTGTCAATACTTGGTGGAAAGGTATTATATTAAGAAAAGACACATCAGTTGAAAATGCTCGCCGTGAGCGAAACCGGTCCTGACCTTTATAAATAAAATGAAAATAAAGTACAACAGGAATATTGTGTCTTTTCATAATATATTTACTCGTAATTATAATGGGCAAAATAAAAAAAAAGTGTATTTCATCGATTATAACGCCATTGATTGTAAGAGGCACCCCTAATTTTTTGTCATAAATTTAAAAAAAACACAATATCGTCAACATTGCTGTCAGCGACGAACAAAAAAGAAAAAAGTTGCATTTTATAATCAAGGAAATGCAGTAGTTATATTATAACACAGAATAACATAAATAATTATGTAGTAAAATACTACAGAATCTATTGGTTTCTGATTGAATTCACTTTTTGGCTCGTATATTTTGAGGGTTTAGTTTAAAGATATTTAAACTTAAATGTATATTCATTGTAAAAACTTACTTCTGGCGGGGTTTCCATTTTCAATTTGTTAAAATCATCAAGTCCATTGAACTTCATGAGAAAATTAGATGAAACCCAACTTCTCCTTCCAGAATCAGCAAAGAAAGTCACATGAATGATATCCAATTGAGCTGCTGACCTCCCGATAGCTAAAAGAAAATTTCATCATGTATATCATATTTCAGAATCAATATTTTATTTTACTCGTATTGGTTTCAAGTTAAAACCAAAAATTTTGAAATGTTTAAAGGAACTTATTACTATTCATTCTTGAACAAATTTCAAACATCTATAATGAAATAAATAATTATGAGCTGCTAAAATTTCGATAGCAATGATATGTGATTCACGGTGAATGAATTCACTTTTTATGTATGAAAAATAAATTAAAGAAATTAACCCATTCACAGCCCAAACTTTTCCGCAAACATTGGCGCGGTGCATAAATGCATAAAAAATATATAAAATTAAATATTCGGTGTAAGTGCAGTTTTAGCGTGAGAGAGCGAGAAAGACTGAACCGAGTGAAATACAGCGAACTACAGCTGGGCGTGTGAGTCGCGTCGAGGGCATCGCTGCAAAGCATACGTGGACGCGTCAGACACGTCCTGGGCACTGGACGTGTTAATTCCATGCACTTGTTACCACTAGCATCGTCTACATTTATCAATGATAAGTAAACATCTAATTTAAAATTGTCAGGTTCTATAAAAATATAAATGATTCAACAGAGATGATGGACGATTGTGGGTAATTTAACATACAGAGTGGTAGGGCAATTTTAAACATCACAAACATCCATGTTTTCGAACAGAAATCAATTGAAATAAGCTGTTTGTACTAGGACTCGAACCAATGAGATTATTTAACCACAAGTCCTGTCTTAGCCCTATCCTTCTACCCCTACTCTCTTAGAAAAAGAGAGATTGAGTTGAGTCTATTAGTAAGCCATATGCTCCATATTGGGAGCGGACATGGATTAAAAAAAAATGCAATAAGTTATATTTGTAAATATATCTCAACATTTCTTGTCGACTCCCATTCAAATTCAAATGCAGTAATCTTTGTGCCTGTAAATTGACATGCTTACTCTAGTGACAAAAAGCATTCCTGCAAAAAAAATAAGAGTTTAAAAAATTGAGACCTCTTCAGATTTATTTAACGTTGCATCAGATTGACAAATTATAAATTGAAGAGTTTTATAATGAAGAAAAAAAAACAATACAATTTAATAATAAAAGCAGTAGAAAAAAAAAACTATCACAGATCTACAACTTCCCTTTGTCACACTTTGTACTCATAACTTGTACATTCATGTTTACAAGCTTGCACATTCATCATGTTATGGTTTCAAATATCTTTTAAAAGATTAACATTACCATTCACACTGAAACATGAGAATGACAAAAATATTTGAAATTTTCAAATGACATACTCAACAGTTGATTTTAGAATCATAATACCAAATACCTCTAATAAACCAACCAAGTACGCTGCATAGTCTCCTGAAAAGAAAAAATATTGGCCGAGTAAGCGTCTACATGCATATAATATTTTTGATTGATTTAGTTATTTTTTTGTGCGCTTCGTTCGATTCAACACTCGCCAAACGCCTAGTCAGCGACGAAAAAGCGTCAGCGATGGCGTGCTGCAGGTGGTGGGAGTATCATCTCGGCCGAGAAAATAAAAATGGTTTCTACTCATTAGCTCGCTTAAAATCACTCGTCAGATTGCTCAGCCAAATCCCATGCGTCGCATTCAGCTTGATTTGTCTTCGGCCGAGATCAATCACCCGGTCACTTAATCAGTTGGTTTCAAAGAGGCTTACGTGAATGTGAGATGTGATAAGATGACAGCCTCTATCTGCCCAGAGACCAAACAACCGGTCTAATCAAGCAAAATAAACTTTACATGTTCGATATATCTTGTAATATTATTTTTGCATTGAACTTATGGAGCATGAAATGCATGCTCAACAAGTGAATGTTTTTAAAGGTAAGATAAGATGTTTGAAAATCCAATTTAAATCGGCAATATTAAACAATAAAAATATTTTTTTCACAAGTCAACATTCAAATTGCGAATTGCGAATTCCAGAAACCAGTTTTGTAGTATTACCAGAAAGAGTAAATAAAAATTTGATGGAATGTCATTGTAATTGTCATAAATACAACGCCTGTGGGGAATCAATTAAATTTTTCTGTAATTTTCAAGACTAATAAAATACTGTTTGTGCGTTTTTATTCTCAGATGAAAATTGCATCACATTCATAATACAGTAGAACATAGTTTCTCAACCATTTTAAGCCTGTGGCCCCCTTTTGAGTCTCATATTTTTCCGTGGCCCACCTACCCCTATTAATAAAATTCTCGGGGCTCGGAAAAATGAAAAAAAAAATGTAAGTTCATTTATTTTTTAAAAATACAATAAAATTGTTTGTTAAAGAAAAATATGTTCACAAACTAGTCTATAATATATATATTTTTTTTTAATTCTTAGGGTACCCAACGATGTACCTATCACAGCCCGCTATGGTTCACACTATTCTTACGGGGACGTTTTCTGCAGCGTTATTCGTGTTAAATTTGTTTCCATAAATTTCTTAAAACTAGTTTGCATGCACTGCAGGGTGCAGAATGCTAAATAAAATAAAATAACGTTATCAAAAGAGTTTTTATAAAATTAATTCAATCGTTTGTCATATGACGCCGTGAGCTCTTTGAATGCTTTGTAATTTTCCCTGGATGCAACTAAGTCGGCATGAACAACAGGACCACCAGATGCGACTGTGGTCGTATAATCTTAAGCAGTTCTTCCCGTTCGTTGTTCATGTTTGGACATTCTCAATAAATGCGATCAGCATCCTGAATCATATTGCCGTAATTATATTTTAGGCTGTTTACTAATCAGCCAACCTGGAAGAACTTAGCAGTGAAGTGATCATGGCTAGTTATAAATTGGCCTATCCGAAAATTTGGAGTCGAAGCGTTGGTCTCCATTCGCATTTTTAAATTTTGAAAGAATTTATAAGATTGCCTGTCCTTAGAATAATTTCCCATCAATTTTACCAAATTCACATTCTGATTCATTTGAAGGGTCTGGTCGAGAAGGAGGCAGTCAAAGAATTCTCCTCATCTGGGACTTGACACCCATTATGTGGCATTGCTGTTGCGCCTTGAACTTGAATGTACAGATTTAACAAAAGTTTACCAAGCAGAACCGGCAATGCATTTGTAGAAGTAGTTCTGCATGATTTTGTAAGGGCTATTTGGGCTGCATTATTCGGTTAGAAGAATTTTCTGTATGAGAATAAGGTTATAAAGCTTGTATCACGTACTTTACCAGCCACTCCCATGGATTGAGTGTATGGCTTCAATTACTTAATACCTGCTACGCAAGAAGTTTTGGCATGATATGCAGTGGTGTAGGAAAGGGTTCTGCCGCCCGGGGTGGTACTTGAATTTGCAGCCACATGGAGGACCCTAAAGACACTAGCCACTTAGCGAAGAGACAAAGCTTTGCTAATGATCAGTCTTGGTCTTTGGTGTTGCGTTTTGATATTTGCGTCGAGCTGTGTCAAAAAATGATTTCGAAAAAGACATTCTTGAAGTCAATGGGATTTTATGAAATTTACTGTTTATAACAATATTAGGGTTTACACAAAGGTCCCCTTTTTTGCAACCAAATTTTGACTATGAATCGCTCAGGGAATGAAAAAAAAATAGTACATGATTATTTATAAAAGTAAAACTTCAATACTTCAACAATTGAAGCGATATATATTTTATTCATAAAAAATCTTTACACCTTGAGTGGCTAAGATTTCTGGCAATGAGCATTGAATTATCTTAATCAACTTTTTCGTCATCAAAAATCTGACACATCGTTTTAGGTTGGTCGATTTGCAAGGCAAAATGTTCAATTAGCTGTTTTTTTTATCATCAGCTATCTCATAAATACGTCTTGATTCTGAACGGAATTGCCCAAAGGAATCACCTGAATAATTGCATTTTCACTCTGATTCATAACTCTTGAAATTGCAAAATCAAAGATTTGGAAATATAAGGCGTTTTTCTAGCTTTTGCAATTAATTTGGAAATTTCGTAAGAAACTTTTCGTTAAACCAGTGTCTAATTTTTCACTGAATACTATTATAAATCCTACTTTTTTTGCTGCGGACACTTCTTAAAGCTTTTTGAATTATCCAAATGGCTTTTCTTTCATGTCTATCTGTTTTGTATAAAATGGATAGTAGCATTAGTAAAGCAAAACATATTTAACGCACATGAGTTTCATAATATCATGGGGTGATGAAAGAAATCCGTGGACAATCCGTCAATACAATATTGTCGACAATTACTTTTGGATGCAGTTTTTATGGTATCCTTAAATATCATTGAAACAATAGTAAAAAGTTTGTATAATAAATACATTATTTCTGCTTCAATATATTATTGTCCTACTGTATTATATTTGATTTAAGATAAATTTTAGTTCATTATATTGGAGTGGCCGTGGCCCTCCTAAAGTCTGCTATGGCTCCCCAAAACTGATATTTTCTTCTGTGGCCCCCTTGGAGCATGCTGTGGCCCCCAAGGGGGCCACATGGCTCCCGGTTGAGAAACGCTGCAGTAGAACCTCGATTATCCGGACTAATTGGGGATGAAGGTAGTCCGGAAAAGGAAAAATCCGGATAATCGAAAAAATCATAATTTACACGGAAAGACAATCAGTGTAAATATTTTTTATTTGTCTAGATCAGGGGTGGGGAACCTTTTATTCGCTAAAGACCGCATTTATTTTTCTGATTCAACATAGGGCCGCAGTAAACATTGACTAGGGAATTTTTGGCCGGAAACAGGACTTTACGGTCAGAATATGTCAGGAATTTACGAATTTAGATACATTTACAGAATTACAGAATTAGCCAAAAGGCCGCTACAGAGTAGCCAAAAGGTCGCAGGTTCCCCACGCCTGGTCTAGATTAACATAAAGCTTTAGTACTAAATTATTTTTTATCAAGAAATTCATTTATTAGTTTTTGTTTAACCTTTTGACCGCGGCTCGGATCCAAATCGGTTCAGATTGGGCTGCTATAGCAGTCAACCGCGGTCAAAGGGTTAAATAAGCTAGCTGTTCTTTTTGAAGCTGCCAAATCGCGAATACTTTTAAGACATATAAGTTTCAACACTTCATCGATCTGGTTAAAACATTCTATTGATAGGCGAGATGATGCATTATCTAGTAATAATAATGTTTTCCTCTTATCTATGCAGTTTTGATATTTTTTACTTTTGGAATGATCTGTTTTTCATAATATCGTAAAATTTCACCATTCATCCTGGTTTTTTTCTGATGGTAATATTTAACCGGAAAATTTCTTCGATTATAAACAACGCAATACAGGTGGAATCAATTCGCCACGAGAAAATTAGCAAATTCGTAAAAAAATTGTTCCAGAAAACAATCCGGATAATCGAGGTTCTACTGTAATAACATGATAGTATGCCAGAATTCCTATAAAATGAATAACATCAATCTGTACTTTTTGGATGTGTGTAATAATTTTCTAGATCTTTTTTTCATTGAACACATGAGATGCCTATTGCCAGAGCTTTTTTCAATTCCAGTTAACCATTATTAGCGACCCACTTACGTTTTTTGTTTTCAACTTACACACTCAACTCTTTTAATAGATGGTAAACATTCCGCAAAAAAGCATGTAAAATAAATTATCATTTCCCTGAATTTAAAAAAACTGTGTTATTTGAAAAAATAACGTTGTGGTATAGAAAATCATAATTATAAAGACCCAATAAGTAAATTACACAAAATATTATTTATAGTATGTATTTAAATTAAGAAAAAATAATACTATTCATCGCTACTTGATAATACACTGGGACTGTACTGGACATAAATCGCTTTCATCGCTAGAAAAATGTCTAATGTGTTGTGTGGTTAATTTTTTGTTATTATGAAATCCGTTATCCACTTCTGTGTTTTCTAATTTGGGTAATAATGTTATTGTTATTTTTAAATCGTATTGAGTGTAATTATATTTTATATCCTTTTTGGTTATAGTTTTTTTTTTGCTAGGCATGCATGCATGTGCGATTTCTTATCTAAAAAATATTGTAATTTCTAATGCTATCGTTTTTATTATGGATAAATGTGTGTATCTGTGTGTGTGAACTAAACATATTTTTTAGCTTAGAAAGATTAGCTTGAAAATGTTTTGTGCATGTTGACTTGTAAATAAAGCTAACTAGTTTAAAACTATCATATATTTATTTATATAAAATTTCATCATAATAAGCAGAAGAAAAAGCGGATTGATAAATGGAGCAATAATGTAACGATAAACCACCCCATGTAAGACCATTTTAAAATATTTACTCTAAAAAGTTGTCACAACAAATTGCGAAAAATTAACGCCCTTGATGACACAAACTGAAGTTGCAAAGTAATATTTAAAAATTTACACAGCAATTTACTAATACTACTTCATAAAAAAAATACAGAAAATTTACTCAATTGCTATAAGTTTGATGGTCACAAGTCTATATTTAACATAACTTCTTCAAATAGACAGATGAAATTAGTTCAGATATCATACATCGTCAGTATACTGGCAGAAGGTGAAAAGTCAAAAAACTTTGTTTCTAGATAATCGTCATTTTCTATAACTACACTTTATCTATTACATATCATTCCAAGCACTTCATGAAATTCGATCAACATATTTCAAAAGCGTAAAGTTATTTAATGTTATTTTTTGCCAGAGATAACTTGGAACGGAATTGACTTGATGTATAATATTATGTTTAAATTATGTAAAAACACCCGGTTTTTGACTTTACACCTTCTATCAGTATAACAACAATATTATAAAACAAGCTGTATGTGTTAAATTCCCACAATCTATAATACAGATATTTTACTTAATTTTTGACTTTACTTGTAGCTTTTTGTAAATTGACAGTTTACAGTAGTATTAATATTTTGAGCAATGAAGAAAAATCTGTGATTTCTAGTGACATTATTTGTTTTTTCAGTGATCTTTTTGTTTATTTCAATTCATAGCAACTTTGCTAGCCAAAACAATCAATAAATGTTTGTAAAAAAAGGTTGACTATAGTAATTGAAATCAGGCTGTTTATGATTAATGACAAACTGTTATTTGCCGTATTTTTACTTATACCGACAGTATTGCAGAAAAAGTATGTCAAACCTGGCTAGAATAGGAATCTTAGAAATGAAATGCGCAAATGACATTTGACATATATAATTTATAACGTAGAATGCATACACATGACATATTCAGAATGGAATGTATGTTAAACAAACAAATATTCAATGCAAGCAACGAATCAAAAATTCCACTAACCTTTTCTTCGAACAAACAGTGCACAAACAGGATCTCTTGTAATAAGGCACGGCCAAAATGGATAGGAGCCAACTCTGGCCCAAGCCAAATCGCCGAGTTGCCAAGCACATTTCTTTTCAATCTCAATCACTTCTTGGTCAAGATTGTGGACAACTGTCTTCTGAGCATAATCTTTTTTGATCATTACTGACGATACAGTATCGACATCACTCAATTCAGGAAAGAGCACAGTTGAAACAGTTGAAACAGTTTTGTCGGCTATGTTGATTTGAGAACAGGGAGATTTTTTAATATTTACACTGCCGATAGGTGAAGTATTTTTTTTCCGGTGACTGACAGGAGTAATGACGATCTTTCTTATTTTCTTAGGCGGGCTCGGAGTGAAAGTTTTCATAGGTGTACTCGGAGATTTAATATTTGTATGTTTTTTAGTAGAATTTTTATCACTCAGTTTAGAATACTCTGGTGATGTGGAAGTTTTAATTGAAAACATATTTCTCATAATATCACCAGTCTCTTCTTTATCTGTCAACTTTCTTTGAATCAAGTCCTTTTTTGCATAAGTTTTCAATTGTGTTGTACTATTAGATTGGTTCCATGGCATGTAAACCAATTTAGTTTCAACGCTGTTCTCGTTTGTGTTTATCAAAATCGATGAGCCTATTTTCTTTTTTGGGCTCTTCGAAATTAAATGATTTTTCGTAGGTGAGATTTGTGGTATTTTTGGTGATTTATTCTGTTTGGTTGGCGACTTGGCAGGAGAGTCCATAGTTTTTTTCATGGCCAGGGCAAGATCCGTGGGATAAAAGTCTGCAATCGTTTTCTGTTTTCGGGCACGGCCGTATCGACTCGTGTTAGATGGACTGGTTCCCTCTGGACTGGTGCTCTTGTCCAACAAAAGACATGTCACTTTTGAAGTCATGTTTGTTTCTAATTGTCTTTCAGTTGAAGTTTTCTTTTTATTTATGCCATTAGCAAGCTTCAATTCATCCTTTAGGTCATCAATTGCTTTTGCGTCATGGTTGATAACTGATTTCTCACCATTTTCAAGTAATTTATTAGTTTTATTTAAGTCATTCATTAAGTCTGGTGAACTAAATGCGTCAGGAAGAGATTGAGAAACGTTTTCACGATCTGTAGGTTCGTCAGTGTCACAGAAGCCATTTTCTTTATTGTGAGAACTCTCTAATAAGTCATCTTTGCCACTTTCTTTGGTAATTTTTAGAACATCTGTCATATCTATAATAATATTTGATGAAATTGTGGCTTTTTTTACCGTCCCCATTCCTTATAACACAGAAATCATAATACTTTAGATCTTAACTTTCTGATAAATTTATTATCCAATAAATTCAATATTTCACATACAATGTATGAATGATAATTTTTGAAAAATATTCATTTAAAAAATGCTTAATTTATAATTTAGCGCCTACGAAACAGCACGTCATAAATCAAAACAATCAACAAATATTTTTTATCACTCAACACACCGCCCAGTTCGCAGAATAAGGCAAATCTAAACAAAATGGGAGACCATTGAGTACACTGCTATATTAAATCATGACTTAGAAATAGGTAGTAAGAAAACGGTCATAAAATAGCTTGGGTCAATTTTAAAAATCTAATTTATAGTTTTTAATCACCCCCGTCACAAATAAGAGTAGAATTTGTGCACAAATCTTTCCCCAGATGTGTATTAACACACAAAAGTGTTAAAAACTTTCTTCGAAAATCGAACACATTCAATGTAAGTACTGCACGCCATGGGTACGATTTTTTCCATCAAAGATTCTACATCGATATAATTCAGCATGGAATATGAACGGCAAATATCTAACGTCAATCTGTTTGCTTTTTAATACCGCGCACTTTAATTAAGCAAAAATTTTGACAGATAGGAATACAAAGCAAAATAAAGTTTTTAATATTCACTGACACAAGCGGGTTTCCAACGTTCGGTCGGCCATCGGCATTTGTCAGTCTGTTTTACCGACAGTTCAGTTCTCCATTCATCTTTCCCGCCAAGTTTTTTTCACTCATAATAATATATACTTATTACAGATTTCTTCATTTGCTTGGTTATAAAATGTTATCATGATAGCTTAAAATAAATCCGCTAGATATCACTACCAATCGAATCAAATTCATATTACATACCAGACAATTTTAGTCTAAAGAATGTCTTTATGTTGTACTTAGTCTGCATTAAAATGTATTCTTTTTTGGGCGTAACTAAACGCCCATTGCGAATAATGCCATAGAAAAAAAAATACATTTGAAAAGTGTAATAAAAAAAGAACTATCTACATACCTATCCTACGTATTTTGCAATTTATTTACAATTAGGACCCGTTTCGCTCAGCTACTGGACTTTTTCTATTTACAACATTTTTCTTTCATTTTTTCATAAGCTTACACGTTAGAAATTGGATAGACAAAAGTGTTTTAAGTGTCGTCGTATAAAGTTTATTATAATTTGAGATTTTGGCAGTTGGATACAATATTTCTATCATAAATCATGACAAGCAGATTTACTTTTTCCATGATAATTGGTTCTTACAATTTGTTTACTGGTCTATTTTTAAAAATTATCTGGCTATAAACACAAACGTTATCACATGCGATTAGGTGATTGCGTTTACTTTAAAATCAAAAAAATGTGTAAAGCCGACTATTAGAAAATACGCACAGCTTAGTGACAACATTGTCTTCATCGAAATTAAATTATGTAAAACAATCCCTATTAATTAATAATTCTTATTGTTATCATAAGTTAGGAATTTTGTTATACGACATAGCAATCTTTAAATACTTGACTACAGTCCTTCAGTCTGACAGTTCTTGTATTGTCTACAATTGTCTTGTAAAGATGGCTGTCGGAAACAAAAGTAAGGATCAAAAACCTGGCGAAATATTCGCGTTCAGCGAAATGGCCCTCAGAAATAATGCAGCTGTAGTTGAGTATTGCCGAACCTCAATGGCTGCTTTATCCGGAGGAACTGCAGGTACTCATAATTGGCACACTGTATTTTGTCGCTGCTTAACCTTAAACATAGTGTTTTATCAAATATTTCGTCGAGTAATTATCACAAATGTATTTTTCAGGTTTACTTGGACTGACAGGGTTCTATGGATTCGGATTTTATCTGTTTTCTGTCGTCAGCTTGTGGGCTCTATTACTAATGAAGGCTGGAACGAGTTGGCAAAAATTCTTCATGTCCAGGCGAAGTTTACTCACCAACGGATTTTTGGGAGCACTCTTTACTTACATATTGTTTTGGACATTTATATACGGGATGGTGCACGTTTATTAGTGTCATATTGATATACTTGTTATTATTTGTTGATAAATATTATATTCAAATTTCTATACTGTAATTTTATAATTATAAAGGTAATAGATTTCTAATCAAAAATGGTATATTAATCATACATTTAATATAATCATCTCAACGATAGGTTAATAATCATATTTTTAATTTATAAATTATTAATATTGAAATTAATACACTTTAATTTCAAGGACATTGTATAATTTTAAAACATTTATATATACACCAATCCCTCGCTTAACACGGAAGATAGGTTCTGTTAGATCACCATATTGAATGAAACCGCGTAAAGCGAGACTAACAAAATTTTTCTAACAAGAGTTTTTTAGTCTCATTTTACACGGTTTCAATCAACACAGTGATCTAGCAGAACCTATCATCTGTGTTAAGTGAGGGATGGGTGTACTGTCTTAATAAGGAAAACGCATTAAAATCCGAAACTCATGTGTAAAAATCAGTGGCGGATCCAGAAATTGTCCCAGGAGGGGGCCATTCAATTTGAAAATAAACATGATACATAAATAGTACATAAAAAATAGATGAAATCCTTTTTTTACGCGATTTTTTTGCGGGATTTTGAATTTACACGATTTTTTTGGTACCGTAAAAAACTATTTTTTGCACCAATTTGACCAACAAATTTTGTTTTTTCATACATTTTTGATACTTTTTTATGCGATATTTTGATTTTTGGAACCGATTTATCAAATTATATGAAAGTGAGGTTCTTTTACGCGCCACTTTCTGGAACTAATGTATCGCGTAAAAAAATATTGAATGTATATAAAAATAGTCAATACATAATTAAGTAAGTATGTATTCTATATAACATAGTAAACGAAACAATTAAAGAGCCCATTTCAAAATAAAGTTTTAATAAATTAGAAAATTGGAAAATAAATTGTCCCAAGGGGGAGGCCATGGCCCCCCTTGGATCCCATTGTACACATAATCTTTGAATTCAGATATAATGTTTTTATTTATTATACATAGTTGGATTTATTTATTTGGTTGATCAATGTAACTAAATTTTGTAATATAAAGGTTATGTCATAACTAATGTTTCGCTATTCAGGACTAGACTAGATTTTGTCATTAAAATAGTGTCAAAATACTAATTGTTTTGCCATAAATTTCATTATGATATAGTTTTTAAATCATCGTATTCTTTACTTTTCAGAGAAATAAAAATCACTGTACTATTTACAAAAGGCTCTTTAAATATTTTTACTGGCACGATAATCAATGGAATTTTAAAATGTGTAACAGAATAATTTCTTCATTGTTTTGCGTTTCAATAAAGAATTTGATTTGAGAACAAAACTTGAGTTTTATTTTAAGATTCAATTGACATATTCTACTAAGCAGCATTATGCATAGTATGTAGAAACACATCTTATTCATCAGCCCCACTCCCAGAAAGCAAAAAACATGTTCACAATGTTGCAAAGACTTACGGTGAACGGAAGGAAGCACTGATTTGTGTCCTGTTCTGTGTACTGAGCTTGTATATTTTGTTCACTGCTATATGTAAAGATACATATAAATAAACATATTGGGATTCGAACCCATGACCTTCATAACCAAAGACAATGACATTGACAACTCGACCACGCAGGCGGAACCTACCATCACTATAAAAACTATGAAATCACCAGATTGTTTCAGGTTATTCTACATATCATATGGTTTATTACAAAATTTGAATCATTCAAACTATGTACATTCTCACAGATTTTGTCACTAACGACCCGGGTTTCGCCTTTCAGCATCTTCAGGCGTTGTACATAGTTTGAACGATTCAAATTTAATATTGAAATTCCACCAAGCACCTTCAGTCGAAATCTTAAAAAAAAGGTTTATTATAAATTCTCAACATGAACGATGGACGAAAAACCAGTTTTCACCAAACACCTGCTAACATTCTTCATTATCCTCCCATTTACTACGCAGCAGCCAGGGAACTTGTCATTATGGCAGCAATGGAAAAGAAAAATCATTATTCTTCTGATTATTACTTGAAATGAGTGGAATGTGGAAACAAACAAATAATTTATTATTGCACCTCTTAGTGAGTTCTTTTGAAGTATTCAGCATAAGTTTTTTCATAATGCATTCAATATGAACATCGTGCTCTATTGAAATTTATACTCTGAAAAATATTTTATTAAAATTAACCATTTGAAAGTTGCGTGCTGTTAAAATAGTGGTACTTGACCAACTGTGATTCTTTTAGAGATGTGTAGATGTCAAACAAAGTTTTTATTTAAATAAATATTTATTTACATATATTTTTTTTATGTGTCTGATCCCAATGTGGAGCATATGGCCTCCTAATGGAGGTTTTCACAGAAGTTAGCAGTAGTTTTTCTACGAGAACTGTTTGTTACTCAGTCGTTCGACCTCTCTTTTTCAAAGAGAGTAGTAGGGATAGAAGGATAAGGGTAGGACAAGACTAATGTTGACTTATCGCTCTCGCTACCGCCAGTTATTAAAGCATGGGAAGGGCGGGAGGGAATATTAAGACATCACTAACACCCATGCCTTCGAACAGAACTCGATAAATCAACCGAAAAAATGCTGTTCGTAATAGGACTCGAACTGAGGGATCCGGCACAGAATCCAATAATATATATAAAGTGTGTTAATGCTCTTGTGGCATATAACAGTTAACACTTAACAAGATTTTTCTCACAAACTAGCTGTATCTTAAAGGTAAAAAATATTTAAATATTTTTTTACTATTTTAATAGAGCAAACAGAGATAAATAGAAGTGTAATTTAAGAAAAATATTTTTGGCCAGAATAATCACTGATCAAAAAATCATCAGGCCCATTCTTTGGTATCTTCATTTAGTCACCGTACTGGCAGAAGTTTGTATGTAACAAAATGAGAGTTATGAAAAAACATGAAAAATTTGAGCTTTTAGGAGTAGTCATTATATTATGTCTTAAACAAATAATTATAATATATGTAGATAGATGTATGCCGATTTTACATAAATTAGGTAAAGAATCAATTGGCACTAAGAATTTCCTTCTTTCAATTCCGCATTAATAATATTTTTATTTTTTTCTACAAGAACTCTCTGTCGGTCAACCTCACTTTTTTTCAAAGTGAGTAGTAGGGAAAGAAGGATAAGGCTAGAACAGGACTAGTGATTTACTAATCCCTAATGATACACCCAGTTATTGAAGGATGGTAGGAGAGGAAAGTGTTGTGAATTGACATCACAAACACCCAGTCTTCGATCACAACTTTGAATTGAATAATTCTCAAATTCACTGTGATCACACCGAGAATCAAACCCAGACCTACATTATCGATAGAGCAAGCTTTAACCTAGTGCTTCCCAGCCTGGGGTCCCCAAAAAATGTCATTCTTTCAACATTCTTTGTGATAAAATATGAACATGTGAAATATTTTTTTTCAGGGGTCTGCAGATCTTTGTTTCCAGATTTAGGGGTCCTTGGCATGAAAAAAGTTGGGAATCACTGCTCTAACCAACTGGGCTACAGCAGGCGGCAGTTACAAACTAAATTGCAAACTGTTGTTGCGAAACTGGTACAATAAATGCTAATAATAAGCTGGTATAATAAATCAGCTGAGTTATTCCACACAAGAATCCTTGTGTGCATTGCTTAGTTACCTCATTTTTGACAATTTTGTTTATTATTAACTCTTGTCAGTATGGTGATGGTTTATTATAAATTCAACATTTATTACAAAGTAATATTTGAGGTGTTTGTTCATCAAATTTTTATCTCAAATTCAGGTTAATACTATTATTTTAAGTATGTAATTAAAAGGATATTTTTCTATGTACCCAATTGGTCATATTTAAAAGTCCCATACTCTTAGCATTGTTTTAAGCCTCTCCCATCCAAGTTCGCATACTTACAGTACCTTATTTCATTTGTCAATGAAGAGCGATGCAAAGAAACCTTACAAGATATGAACTGGTCTTTAGAACCCATACAAGTCATCAATCAATAATTTAATGAATAGGCATCACCCGGTAATGTTATAACTTCGTTCCCAGTATAGTCAGCTAACAGCTTATTTCAGATCGTTTGGAATACAACACTTCAACAAACGTCCAAATTTTTATACATTGTTATCAAATACAATTGACTTTTGTTTTTGTTTTTGTTTACAGGTTGAATTTCACAAATCCTGATATAAAGTGTCAGGACTAAATTTGGAATTTAGCGTCCTTATTTGATACGCTAAGAATTATAATTAGCATAACCAAAGTGTTTAATAAACCCCTTAATAGGCATTATGAATTACTATCACTTTCATTATTTATTTTTTTTATAATATTAACATACAAATAATACTACAGAGCAAGTTGAATTTTGATGTTCATATGTATGTTATATTATATTGTATTTTTATTATTTTCTCAATATTTTATTTCAATTCTTGTTAAATCAAATAACACACTACACATTTTCAATTTAGCAGCATTGATTATTAAATAGTGCCAATTGAATAAGTAAGACTACGAAAAGGCTATTTGTTAGCCAATTTACTAAGTGCTCACCAAAAAGTCTTTGGATTTAAATTCATGTATTGATTTTGTGGCTCATCTCGATCGCCCAGTTCATAAATCAGACAAATCGGAAAAACTAAATTGAAGATAAATATGCCAGTGTCGGGTCTAGAAATAAAATAATCAATAAATCACAAAAAAAATACTAATGGCAACAATCTTCTAAATAATTAAACAAAATTTTAGTATATTCTGGGTCATTTACACACATGCTTCAATACCCTACTACTGAACTTGTCCGAATGATGAATGATAAATACTTTATTTATAGTGGCCATTTGAATATTTCTTTTCCCATTGTCTCAAAATTAGTTATTTGGAGCCGTCTTATTAATAAACTGGAGAGTCGAATTGTGTGACTAAAAATAAGCAAAAAAATGTGCAAATGGACATTAATAAAGACAAAAATTAAATGATGTGACAGTGGCTACTTTGCAAGATATTTTTTTTTGTAGTAGGTACAACTGAAAATGAGAAGGTGATCGGAGAAAGCGATTTATTTTCATTTAGCAGTGTAGCAAAATAATATTCCTACGGTGATGTAGGAAGGGGTCCTGCCGCCTTCAATATGTCCTAAAATTTTCTTTTTAAATCACTTCTACTATTTTTTATCTATGAACTAGGAGTTTTTACTGCAGTTGGCTTAATTTTTGTATGTATTAATATAATATGTCGAAAAATATTGTATTTATTTTTGAAAATGCCGCCCCCGAAAATGTGCTGTCCGGGGCGGTCCCCCTCTACCGCACCCCCCTTGCTGCCCCACTGTATCCCTAAAAATCTTTCATAATGTGGTAACACCAACTTTAAGATAAATATGTATATGTAGCTTTTAGATACATGGTCGAAATTATTTATTCAAAAATTTTATGGCTCTTTAGTCGTATCTTTAGATTTAATATTACAGCGTTTTTTCATCCCTTCTCTTTCCGCTATTCACTCTCGACAAAAGCAATTTATTTGCACTCCGGTTTATTAAAATACAATCCTATCTTCCGTAATGACAACGTTTAGGCTGGTTTTTGAGATTATTGACGATATGATATACTTACCGGCGTTTGGTTAATTCAGCAGAAAAAGACCGCGAAACGTGTCTGGCACGCGCTCCTAAGTACTTTCCCCCGACCCTTCTACCACAAGACAAACCTATTGCATTACAATCGGCACTTTCAAATGCGGGGGGCGCGGTCCGGTAGTACTAGCGGCGCTAGTTTAATCAATTTCAAATATTTTCAAACACTAATTTTCTGTCATCCGTGGGTGTGGGGTGGGTTCAAATAGTATTGATTAAACTGGCATTTACTTTCAAGAATATAATTAAAGTAACGTAAAAAAAATAGCAGTAAAACAGTATTTATTTCCACTAAAATTATGTTATCTAGTGCAGCTTATTTTCAAAAGGAACTTTCTACAAGAACTGTTGTTTACTCGATTGCTCAACCAAGTTGCTATTAGAATTTTAGGCGTCACATACATCAACGCTTTCAAGCACCAATACATAGACCGATTGAAAAATCAATTTCTTAAAATGTCCTTAATAATAACTGCGAAAGTGCCTCGACCACTCGACTTTACATCTGGAAAATTAAATATTTCGGGGTTGTCGGATTTGATCGCATAAAATAAACACACGTGCGAAAAGGGGCTATTCTCAAAAAACTTTGAGTAGCACTGGTTTCAATAGTCATTCAATCGGCTACATTTGCAGATCAGATTTACTGTTTAAAGATTTCGAAAATTAATATTGTAATTGATACTGTTTGCGATTGATTAAGCTCCCTGGGTTTTGTCTGTTTGGTTTTTGAATCATTCAATCTGGCCGCAAATCTGACCGGTGTTCCTGTGTGATCTGTGCCATTGATCTTTGTAGCCAAATAAATTCTTACGAGCAATTTAAAAACGGCTGAAAACAGAAGTGCTATCAATCGTCAGAAAAGAATAATCCTCAACATAAGTAAACATTATATAATGGTACCTATCCATTTTTTATTTAAACAACATAGTAATCGTAAATTAAAAAAAGATTATTTTTATATTTCGTTTGTGCTTAGATAAATTAAAATAAAATCAATATTGTGTGAAACGTTATCATTTTTTACGACACCTAAAAAAATAATTTCATGACTTATAAAAAGCAAATTCAAATAAAGTGTGTCCTTTTATGAAAGTTTATTTCAACGTGACATAATCGTTCAGTCCTTTAGTTTTGCTCGAAAGATTTTTTTATTTTTTAACTATTTTTATTTAATAGTATTGTTCAAGCAATTTAATGTATTTCCACTAAATTCACGTGACAGGAAGATGTTCAACTGCAAACATTAATGGATGGAATATTTATATAATATAATATATATCTTTAAAGATTGTTTATATTATATATACCGACAATAATCAAGACTTAAGAAAAACAACGCATCCTCCGAAAATGGAGCATATATGATAGAATAATGATTATGAATTATGTATATACAAAGTGCTTCAACGAGAACAGTCAATAAATAATTCAGCTGCTTAATAGATAGTTAGGATAAAAATCTTTTTTGGGTGAATTCTAGCTGAATTAAAAATTCAGTTATCGATTTACACCAGTGATGCACATTTCGCGACCCAAAACGACACGAATTAATTGTTGCCCCTCAACTTAATACATACTAAGCTTCCAAATATTACCCATATTGACCAAATATTATTATTTAATTATATGTAATCATAGATGTTTCTATATTTCATTTGTACATTTCTTAGTACTTGTATCTTGTTTCAACATACTTTCGCTTTATTCCACTATTGTATTTAACATTATAAAAAGATCTCTTGTGCCGGTTCTGTTGAATTTATGTTCCTTTTGAATTCAACCCCCATGATCAAACAGGTGAATACACTGAACGGCGTTTAACCAAACGTGACACTCTACTTTATTTGTTTGCAGAATCAACAAATAGAATAATTAATCCATGCTGAATGGGTTGTTTACACTTATAAAATATACCCTGTGTAATCTACAAGGGTAGCAGTGAGATGAAGTGGAGAGTGAGAGGTTTGCCTTAACGTCCATATTTGTTTCAGTGTTTACTAGCTGTAAGCCCAGCCCGTTGCCTTCAACGGGGGAGGGGTATTTTTGTTGCATTTTTAAATAGTCAGAAAGTTTACTGGCGTGAAAAATAAATTGCAAACCTATTTAATGAATAAGCCAGAAAATCTAAACGTAAAAAATTCTCTCAATGGATTTTTTTATGAATACACCAAATTCTCTAAAAGAACTAAAATACACCGGGACTGCAAAATAAAATATGCAATTAACGGATATAATAAAATATAAATTCATAAAAATCATAATTGAGCTGCCCTGCTGAGCTGCTATATCCAATATCGATAGCCGTGCAGTATTCATATTTTATAATTTTTGGAATAATTAAAATGTTTCAAGTATGCAAACAAATGTATTTCGGAGAAGAAGAAGAAGACCCTGCGACATATATCGACAGCCCTGCAAATATTTAAAGTGTGCAAACAAATATATTTCGAAAAAAAGACGACTCCGGGACATATATCGACAGCCCTGCAAATGTTTCAAGTGTGCAGACAAAAATATTTCGGAGAAGAAAAAGAAGACCCCGCGACATATATCGAAAGCCCTGCAAAAGTTTCAAGTATACAAACAAATATATTTCGAAAAAAAAGAGGACTCCGGAACATATATCGACAGTCCTGCAAATGTATCAAGTGTGCAAACAAAAATATTTCGGAGAAAAAAAAGGGCCCCGGGATATATATCGACAGCCCTGCAAAAGTTTCGAATATGCAAACAAATATATTTCGAAAAAAAGGGCCCCGGGACATATATCGACAGCCCTGCAAAGGTTTCAAGTGTGCAAACAAATATATTTCGAAAAAAATGAGGACCCCGGGACATATATTGACAGCCCTGCAAATGTTTCAAGTATACAAACAAATATATTTCGAAAAAAAAGAGGGCCCCGGGACATATATCGACAGCCCTGCAAAGGTTTCAAGTGTGCAAACAAATATCTTTCGAAAGAAAAAGAGGACTCCGGAACATATATCGACAGCCCTGCAAATGTATCAAGTGTGTAACTAGATTAAGAGTCGTACTTATTTTTATATAAAAAATGCAATTTTCACATGCAAAATAGTATAAATAAATTGCACATTTTATCAAAATTATCAAAATGTTGACTTATTCTCCAAATAGAACTTGTTCTTTATAATATATATAATGATTTTTACTGATGCTATTTTTTTACACATACTGAAACTATGCTTTCGCCAACAACTAACTATACCACGTGTGTACCTAGATTAAAAATAAATCTTGAAATAATTACGTCTTATATTTATTTTTTGAAAAACTTATTTCGCTAGTCAACCGGATTTTGTTATTTTGATAGCATTTAATTTAATATATATAATCTATTTTTATCGATTCTGATAATTATGACGTTAGCTCAGTTGACAAAGAGCTCGGCTGGTAATCCAAAGATCTGTGTTCGAGCCTGAGGCGTGGAATTTTTTTGTATGTGAACTCAAAGGTTCAGCGATTTTTCACATTAAAAAATGTACTTCTTCAGTATAATGAAAAAATATGTCTAGTATAAATAAAAAATGGCGACAGCGGGGCTGGGGAGTGGGAGGGCCAGGGGGAGGGGAAATTGAGGACAATCATACAGACGGGCGGATATTATCGACTATTAATATCGACTGTGAAAAGGAAAAAGGACTTAACCCACAGTTTCTTCAAAACAGGTTTTTTTCGATAATCACAATGTATCAAACTTGATACACGTTCTATCAAAAGGATGCAAGCTGCAAATGCCGAATTAGTATCTAAATTTAGCTTTTTAGTTTGAAAAAATGACCTTGTAAAAAACTAAAACCAAGAAAAAAGACTGAAATAAAGGTTTTTCCTAGACAATTTCTTTAATTAATATTAGATTATGTCAATTAAACACCAGTTTAGAAGTCTCTGTGCACTTCAGGGTTGTGTATAATTCATAATTTGTATATGTCACAAAATCATCAAAACTCGTTTTAAGCGCCTCCTGTAAAATTTGATATGTGTGGGTTAAGTCCTTTTTCCTTTCCACAGTCGATATATAGATTATCCTAAAATAAAAACTTCTTTATATTATATTGTGGTGAGTTATATTTTATTTAAAATCAATTTACGCCTAACGCACTAAGTGTCTTCAATACAACGTTAACATAATAATACTAATAATAGTAACGGAACGATCAGGTATTCCTTACTTTTATGTGTAACCTAATCAACCTAGCCTAAGTATTTAAATACGTCTAAATCGTGGTTTATTAAATGATATTTTTCAGTATCACTAGGACGAGTTCAGATGACAATGAACTATTTATGTTGTATTTAAAATGATGAGTAGCATCGCACCATACATTATGACAGATTAAATAGTCTCTGAATCTATGCGCTCCCCTTTTGGACAAATTTATACACAGAGTCGCCGCATCAAATTGTGCATTCTGTGGGGTGCACACGGGCGGTGGGTGGTTTTGCGAAAGTAGTTACTTTTCTTCAAATTACTTACGCCCCTTTATGTAATCTATCTTATTAAACAAACGCATTATTCCAAATCAGTTATAGAATATTTTTTGTAATATTTAAATGCTTATCAACGATCGGCCAATCAGCTATGAGTTTTGCTATCACTTTTTTTTGGTTAAAGATTTTCCGCATATTCTGAGTTACCGCTTGTCAATTAGTATAATATGATATGCAACAGCATATTTAAAAGACCCATAGAAAATAATTCCAGTTAATTTGTATAACTATGCATAGTAAAAAAAACATATTTTGTGTCTGGATACACACCATTGTCAATATTTTCAATGTTGTGTTAGATTGGTGATTTAAATAGAAGACCTTATAAAAATTTCTCACGAATCAATAAAACTAATACACAGTTCAATTATGTTAAATATCACGTTACGTCACAATAAATATTTTTAAATTTTCTATTCATAGTGTATAGCTTTTGACAGTAGCTGACGGCCCTGCTTAAGCGGTAGATACATTACGCAGTCCCTATATCAAGTATGTAAAAGTGCTTTTAAAGGCACCACAAGTTACTTTGTTGGACGCATTCAGTCGTCATTTCCCACGACTGGTGGTACGATAGGGCAGGGTTTCCCAAACTATGTTCCGCGGAACACTGGTGTTCCGTGGAACCTAAATAGGTGTTCCACGAAAATTTGGAATAGTAATCTTCGCTGCAAGACAAATTTAAACGTCTACTTTATATTAAAAATCGAGTGATGATGAATCTCTATTGATTTTTAAAACATCAAATATCTTGGTACAGGTGAATATTTTGAATTACTAAGAGCTTTACTTGCTCATATGTATTGAAATAAATAATTAAATAAAAAATAATAAGTGATTTAATCACATATATTTTTACAATTATGAATTACCCAACATAAAAAAATAAGCTGTGTTCCGGTAACATTTCCAGATTTTCAAAGTGTTTCATTGCACAATAAGTTTGGGAAACCCTGCGCTAAGGATTGCACATGCTGATGTGGATTAAAACAATTAAAAAAATTGACAAAAACCATACGATTTCTCATATATTTACGTAATCTCTCCATCGAAGAATATATCATTAACCTAAAATACGAAAATCAAGATAATTTAATTTGGTGCGCTGATCGTACCGGAATTAGGATGAAATGGTAAGGCGAAATAATCACAAAATTCAAATATAAACGTGCTGTTTCCAGATTGTGTCTTTTTATAAAGATTTTATCCAGCTGAATTTTATTATTATTTAATTATTTTTAACTTAATTTTGACAGGATTTTCTTGAATCATTTACATTTACATCTGTTGTATTCAGTGGTGTAGTGGGGCCAGGTCGGTCCAAGTCGGCGACCTGGCACCTGAAAATGAGGAAGGCGCCTTGCCACCTTTTTGGCTGGTAACTTATTTTCAAGTACAGACATTATTGATTTAATTGTAAAAACTAGTGATCTGGTACCTATTTATTTACCACTTCACCACTGGTTGTATTGTATTTGCAGATCGCGTGGAAGAAACGATGAGAATATGAGCATCAGAAAATAGAAACGGTAGAAATGGAAACTATCACTTTATACTGCGGCCATCAAGTGACAAACCGAATCAGAGATGTTTACCATTGTTCAAGTCGGAAATAACATTTGAGAGGTAGGTATATAATTTGAAAATAAAACAATATTATGGAAATATACAGGCTAACGGCTTTATTTTCTGTGCATTTCTTTATAAATTATTTAAGATACTACCGAAGTGAAACTTAATTTTGCCAATGTCCCTACTGAAAATATATTCAACTTTGTTTTTCGTTGTGGTTTTGTATAAATGGCAATTGATATTTTTGCAGGATTATCTCACCAGTTATTTGCAATCAACCCACAACCCTTAAAATACATTTTCTACTGACGACCCTAACTGGATCTGAAAGGTAAACACAGGTGTTGCAAAGGGGAAGTGTTTTTACGGTTTGTAAATTTAGTCATCTCATTGTACAAGTTGCATGTTTAAAAAAATAAGAATATTATATACCAAATGAGCAGGTTCCTATATCAATATTGTACAGTTATTGCATTATAAAGTGCACGTGTCCTCAAACATTATTTCGAAAATTTAATCTGTATTCCAATATTTCTCAGATATTTATTGTAATTATAAAAAGATTTTTTAAAATATGAATCGATTTCTACGCCTAGTCAACCATTTTTCGTCAGATATTTATTAAAAGTCTTTTCGCGAGGCACTAACAATCCTTCGACAATTATTATCCATTGTCAAGGGCGGCCTCTGTGGCAAGAGCTAATCTAAGCGATAATGCTCAAGTCCTGAAATGGTTAATATCAAATTAAATATGTATTATTTAAGATCTAGGACTCGCGATGAAAACTAGTTTTTCTTTAATAGCCTAACGACCGCACGTTTTTTTTATAAAACTTCACCTGGCGAAATAAAATTTTGCGAAAAATTCGCAAAAATTGTAATTTTACTTAATTAACTATAATTTGTAAAACAAATGAGATATCTTTACAAAATTTAATTTTCTTAGCTTCCAGATACTTCGCATACACGCATAGATGAGTCCGCCGGTCAGCAACCTTTGTTTTTCAAAGACTCAAATATGCGTCCGTGGTCGTTAAGCTGTATGTCGTCAAGTGCGAATTTTTGACTAAATTCAAAGTTTTCAAAGCATTTTTTCGATTCATTTAAAAAAAATGATACATACTATAGATATTATATATTTTATTGAATTTTATTGAATACTATAAATATTTGATAACATATAAGTAAATGCGCCGTGAAAAGACTTTTTTATCCATATCCACTCCGACTGTGGAGCATATGGCCTACTAATGGAGGTATCTCACCAGGAGTCTTTCTAAGTGAAATTTTTGTTACTTAGTCGCTCAAAGTATTTTTCGTAGAAAATAATAGGGATAGAAAGGATAAAGCAGACAGGACTAGTGGTTGGGTATGTGGACGTTATGGAATTTTTCGATATTGTCTAATTTTTTAAATTATAATATCACTAGTTTGTATAAATTTTGATGTAAATATTAATTTGGAAAATGCTATTGGTAACTACGTGAAATATAAATTACAAATGTATTTCGTTTATTTGTTCGAGCTTATACGATGTATTATAATGCCACTCCAAAATTATGTATTTCTCGTAGATACGGCATTATTATTTTCACAGGTAGCAGTTTAATGCGACGTTTTAATCAATCACGGGGCATATTAATAGATTGGACGGCGCGTATGTGGGTAATGTATTATGGGAAACCGACCAATAGGCGACCGACAGTGGGGTTAATTCGACGAATCACAATGCAGAGAAGGGGGTGTATGGAAAATGGTAGGAGAGTAAAATTCTACCCCCACGTTTCCATAGTCACGGTTCAATCGTAATTTCATGTGGGAAAATGGCAAAGAAAATAATATTTAATAAATCATTGTAAGAACCACTATGCCGTTACTTTTATTAATCATTTTTTAAATAAATATACATATTATGTATTTTTCAATGTAAGGATATAATTATACTGTTCAACAAATTGGCTCCATGCTAATTAAGAATGTTTTTTTACACTTGCGTTGACTTGTTTCAGATTATGACGATATATCGTTTTTTTCCCATTCCTAATGTGAGACACATTTACATCCGAATCTCAACACGAGTTATTTTACGTGAATTTTTTGTTATTCAATTCAATATTTGAGTACCTGTTTTTCGGAGAGCGTGAGGAAAGTATAACGATATTATGAGAGGAGTAGTAGTTTTTGATTTAGTTTTTCATGTATTTGCTAGAATTCTATGGTTGCAAAACTAAATTCTTTAGTACCTTATAAGTAGTAGTTAGCTAACCGCCCTAAATACGACCCGTTCGCTTTTAGGATCGGATGTATAGGGCTCTGTAAGGGAGAACATGGACATCATAATAAATCATACACCTGAAAGGACAGCTATATATCGATTGAGGTATCAATGCTTAAAATCTCCATTTTGGGATTCGAGGCGGACATTAATGGATATACATTAAGTCGGTGATGTCTCTACTTCTCCACATCCACCCAACCCGATAATGAAAACAGAGCGATTAGCTGTATACTAGTAAGTCTTTTCATGTGACAGTCATTGAGCGGCTGACCAACAACTTGTACTCGTAGAACAATATTTGAACCCAAGGTCACCGAAACCCATGAGTAAGAAAGCCCAAGAGATCTGGCCACTGGGGTATATAACTATTATTTATTTTATAGGATATTTTTATGATTATCAAGCTTATCAGTTTTCATAAATAGCTGTAGTTGTTCTGACTTTTTTATAATGCTCAATAGTATAGTTTGAAGCCATGATCACTCCTAGTGCGGAACACACAAACTCCTTATAGAGTTTATCTCAACAAATATTTTCTTGAAGAGGGAGGGTATGGATAAAACGATATAGCTAGGAACGAACTTGTCACTAGTGCAGGCACGGGCAAACCGAGGCCCGCGTATTTTTCTGCGGCCCGCGAGTAATATCATATTTTTGAAAAAGATTCACGTTTTTTATTTTTAACGCCTTTTTAAATGAATATAATAATCGCTATTTTTGGATCAACCAATATATGTGAACAAACATTTTCAATCGTGAACCTAAATAAAAACTCTTTACGATCAAACATCACCGATGTACATTTACAAGCAGTTTTAAGAATCTCTACGAAATTAACACCTGAATTTTAAAATTATATTAAAAGACGTAAAACAGTTCCATTCCTCTCATTAGATTGATTTTTTTCATGATAACAAATAGTGTACATATAAAAAAGGTGTTTTACTTGCGGCCCGCCGCTCATTTTGAATTCCTGAATTTGGCCTTCCATTCGAAATGTTTGCCCCCCCCCCTGCACTAGTGGCTAGTTTTATAGCTCTGATTACGACTCATTTTTAAGATATAACATAAAGAATATTAAAACTCTTAAATACGTTATCATTTTCAACCATTACTTTTAATTCATTAATTAACGTAAATTTTAAGAAAAATATTATTTTATAATCAATTAAAAAAACAATGAATCGTCAGTTTAATTTTAGCTACTGAATTAACGTTATAAATTATTAGAATCCCATATGGCGGATCTACCCTTTGACGAGTATACCGGATATGCCACGCGATCGCCTTCAAAATGGCCGAAAGAAGGATGTCCCTTCCGGAAAGGATAAGTCGCTCACACAAGCGAACCGGTCGACTGGAAGTCGATCCCTGGAAACAGGAAGACACGCCATCGTCAAGTAATTTGATATTTTTGTATCGATATTTATGAAACAACCCATTATATTATGTTTGAAATTTGATTACCGATCAAGTGATACATATATTTCGTTGTATTGCATACCTGTCTTTTAATATTTCAATCCCCACATCGAGGAATGTGTATTTGAACTGTAATTGTCCACGTTGCACGAGATGACAGCAGAACAACAGTCGTGTCACCATAATTTGCAAAATTGTTTTTCAGATTTAATGAACTGAACTGAACATTAATGAAGACTGAGACTGGGATAAAATTGCTTCTGTCAATTAAATGGAATATCAATAAAATTCAAATAAAGTGACTAGACAACGACGTTTGATTATGTAAAAACGTAAGTATTGTATACGAAATATTTGACGTGACCTCGTTCAAAATGAGAATTACTAAGTTATTTTTGTTTCTTTGCCGTTAAAACAGGAATCTATAGTATATTTTTGACCTATTTTTTACCGAAGTAAATTATTTATTAAACAACATACATTTAGGACCCAAATTTGAGTGGAATCTGCTCTAAAATCAAGATAATTTAAATCACACGTAAAAATGTAAGACAAAAAACAAATTTGAATAATAAATATACTAGCTGGCCAGAATTGCTTCATACGGGATCACATGGCATCACCTCGTAGGTTGTAGCTAATAACAATCAGACTGGAAACTGTTTAGAACAGGACATTTAGATCACCATTCTCAGAGTTCTCGCCTCAAAAGGCAGAGCGGAAATTTATCCAACATTTTCAAAACTCGATAATAGTCACAATGAGATATCGTCTAAAAACATACGTGACGTTACACACATTATACATAAATGTGTGAATCCCTTATTATAAAAAAATATTCCTACCACGATGACATTTTTTATATATAAATAGCTTTAAAATATAAAAAAAAACACACCATCAAGCGGAATCTCGCACCACACAAATTACTTCAACCACTTGTTTGCCCAATTTAAGAAATACGATTAATTAATTTAAAATTTTGACTGAAGGTGCTTGATGGAAATTCAACGTTAATTTAGAATTATTTTCATTATGTACACTTCCACAAAAATCTTGATCGAACACGACCCGGGTTTCGCCTCTCGGCATCTTCCGTCAGTTCGAGTGCATTCGCGCACTGAGTAGTACCGGAAGATGCCGAGAGGCGAAACCCGGGTCGTGAAACCAAATGAAAATAATTCTAAATTTACGATTAATTACCTCAACTGTTACTTTCAAATATCCAATATCTCTTTTTCAACAAACAAAGCAAAATATCATTTCCGTATTAAAAATATGTTTATTTAAAGGTAGAAAATCTTTATTGATGAAATACGAAAAGCTTTTTCGTGTTGTGTAGAACAGTGCTCTTCAACCTATGGTCCGCGAGAGTTTACTACCGGTCCGCGAAGAATTTTATGTTTCGAACATTTTTCGACTTTATTATCTCCTCGATGTTGATGCAAAATGGTGAATGAATTGCCATCTGATATCTTTAAGGTTTCAGATATCTCACGCAACTTCAATTTACGATCGGTCAAAACTATTATATTTTGTGGACTTGATTGATGTTTTCTGGAACAACTGCCGAATTTGGGCGACCAGAACGTTTAATTCAGAAATCAGCAAACCACTTCTCTAACATTCGTCTCGATGTAACAGACTCCGAATAACACTTGTCAAGCCATGGCTTTGTTTGAACGGTATTTTTTCCTATTAAAAAGAAATGCTTTATCAACACACGAAATTCAGATTTTTTCAATGTTTTGAAAATCACAAAATCATATTGATCTCTCAATAGTGGCGTGATTCTGATAGTGTCATTCTATGAAGTTATTGAGTTATGTTGGATGACGCCGGTCCGCGAGATATTTTTCCAATTTTTACCAGTCCGCAGGCGTAAAAAGGTTGAAGAACACTGTTGTAGAATACGTATATATATTTATGTGATATTATTTATATATAATATCACGAAATACCCCTTTTGAAAATTATGTTTACGATTAAGGAAACTTTTGTTACATATTCAATTCCAAAAATCAACAACCATTTAAAACAAAATTTGGTGTATTTAAAGCACTTCTTTCGTTACGCAGTGAAAGCCCACGCCATATCCAAAATCCCCAAAGCAAACAAACAGTTATTTATAAAAGAAGTTGACATTGCAAAACGATTGATGAAGCGACCACGATATTCGTATACGAGAGGCTCACCGGAAGGAATGGATCGTCGTACTATCGCTTCTCATCGACAATACTTTTATTTATTATATCAAAATACAATAACTACATAAATAATGAGTTACATTAACGACTATGTTTTCAGCGAACAACTGTATTTGTTAGCTTTTCAGTAAAACACAATAAGAAAAAATGATTCTGAGATAGATTTAGAATTAACCGGTTCTCTGCCACCGACGTGTTAACACGTCATACAATTTCGTGCTCGTAGGGCCGGCCATACGAAATGTGCGTGTTTACACGCAGTACTTGAGACGCGGTTTGAAGGTAGCAAGAAACGTATTTAATAATTTAAAAATATCATGCATATAGTGATATGTCTTGAAATCATAGTGTAATACTGAAACTTAAAAGATATTGTTTTGTAACCTATAATACAACGATTGTAAAAAAGGCTTTTTTGTTGTGTTCAATTTTTTTGCTAGCATGTCTAAAAGTACATATTTTTTAGGTTTTATTTTTTGAAAGAAAATCACGGCCCTCCATGCACGGCCATATTAATACCGCACGGCACAGATCAGGTTAAGATGCATGTCATTTTTTTCTATGATACTTTGTTTACCTTACATTATTTTGACTGTCTGAAAATTTTGCCTGTAACTAATAATGATATTTTTTTTTTAAACCATGTCCGCTCCCAATGTGGAGCATATGGACTCCTAATGAAGTTTATCTCAACAGAAGTGTTTCTACGAGAACTGCTTGTTACTCAGTTGCTCAACCTCTCTTTTTCCAAAGAGAGTAGGGATAGAAGGATTGGGCTAGGACAGGATTAGTGGTAAGCTAATCGCTGTCGATACGCCCCGTTCATAGGATAGGAAAGGTGAGAGGGGGGAATTCAAGACATCACATACATCCATACCTTTGAACAGAAATTCATAAATCGATTGAAAAATCAATTTATAAAACTGTCCGTACCGGGATTTGAACCCGGGCCCTCTGTAGCCGAAGCCAACACCGTTGACCACTCGACCACACAGGCGGCGTTTATATTTACAACTCTCTTATTTTATTCATCACATCGAAGAAATACAATAAAACAACTTTGTTTTCGCAATATAAAATGTATGTATATGATTTTATTAAATTAATTACGAAATTTATCTCATACTCCATATACCTCGTTTTAGTTTTGTTTTCTTTCTTTCTTCTGGCTTTCCAACCGTGATCTGTAAGTATAATTAAATCACATTCAAAACACACAACGATTAGTGATAGGAAAGTTACTCTCCAATACATTTGAATATTGATTTTAGTTTCAGCCGGTGATAATAGTCGTAGACCTTTGTATAGCGTCTTAAATTACTTACATCTTGTTATTGCAGCTACGATGCATCGCGGAATCGGTAAATCAATGGTCCTGTTTGTCAGTATGGTACATAATGACACATCTACCGTAAACTTATTGTAACCCGTGAAACATTATACACGTCAGCCGGGATATGCCAGCAAGTCTAACGGACACAGATACTTTCTCAAAGTTTGAAACCGCAGCACAATAATTATAACCGTTTACCATAATAAAAAAATGATTCGTGTAATATAAACTTTAGAAATTCACTAAGTAGTTCACCAATTTTAAATGAACAGTTGAATATTTCCAATTCACCCTTGTTATATCCTTAACGTGTATGTAAATATAATTAACTTACGTAAAATAGTTATAAATTTTCCAGCAATAAAAACAACATGATTCTTTAAAACACCCAACACTTAAATCGGAAGGCATTTCAATGACATAACCTTTTAACGATAGTCCCGTGTAATTTCAAAGACCTACAGAGAATGTATATGTTTTTGTGATTACATCTTCAACTAATTGAAAGTCGTTAAACATTACTTCAAGCATTAATAGAATAATACATACCCATCCATCAATAGCTTTCAACTTAGTGATAAATAAATTTATTTCTTATTTATCAAGCGTCAGTTCAAGTTCATTCTTACGCTTAAACGCCTGAAGATGCCGAAAGGCGAACTCTGGATCTTTATTGACAAAGCGTGTGGAAGTGTACACAATTTGAACGATTAAAATTCAATATTGAAATTCCACCAAGCACCTTCATTTGAAATTTTAAATTATAAATAATATGAATCACTTTCATTTGTTTTCAATAAATAATTGAAACACGTAAAACTGTTACCTAATATCATCCATGTATATTGAAGTTTCATATACATCAAAAACCGTTTATAAATAATTATGTTTATTTCTGTATCGCCTTATTTTAAAAAGTTAGTAACACTTAAAAATAAATTATTTATATATATTGTATTCATTTAAAGAGCTTTTACCTCAGTTATTCGAATGTTACGATATGTTTTTTTAGATCAATAGGGTATGGCTACGGCACGCACAGCAAGATAGATTGTATTTTACATGTTTTTCACTATGAGGTGACAAATAGGTGATCTACGATTTACAATAACATTCTGAAATTTTCAAGATTTCTCATTTGTATCTCCGTGACCGAAACCAAAATGAAATGTTTTTATCAACACGTTCTTCAAGTTGGTCATACGAGACACCAGCTGAAAGGCAATATTTAAAATACTTATACAATAAATATTCAGCAAAAAAAATGTATTGTTTTTCGTTTCTTTCTCATGTGAATATTTATGTAAGGTGTGTTATTATTTTTTTCTATTCTGTCGTTATTTCTGTAAAAAAAAATCTTATTGCATTCACTGTTCACATTATATTTTTAAAGTGTAAGGCGTATTAACATGAAAATTAATGCCTTATATTGTCATTTTTTTATTTACGATAAATACTATACATACCTATTTAACTTTATTGTCTAGACTTTATTCTTAAGTGTCATCTGTAAAAGTGTAAAATTTTATCTGCAAATTATGTTAATAATTGAAATTACAGTTTAGGTAACGCTGATAGGTCGGAGACCTATATGGGAGTTAAACCCGCTTTCATACTTCACTAGATATTATAGGAAGTTCACATTTGTAACTTATATTAAATTAATACCTGCCTATTATACCATATTGTCATTTTTAATAATTCCGTCAATATAAAGTAATATTATAAAATGACGTCTAAAAATTTGATGCATAACTTCTAAGTTATGCATCAAAGTATTTATATATCAAATCAACTATTTGTAGAACCTTCTTAACTGTACATAAACAAGTTCGCTTTAATTTTAAAATACTCTCCGATTATTGTAAAAGTATTAAAAGCAGTGTGGTTCTTCTTTTTTGCGCCACCAGTATGCCCTGATAAGCCACCAATTACTGCAATAATTTCTCTTTGTGATTCACAAAATAAGTTCCATGACACCCGTGTGACAAAATTCCTATGTCTCGTTTTTTAAGACTTAACAGTGAAGTCATGTGTGAAGATTTCATTTCTCCAATAGATTTAAATAAATAAACTATTTAGCTAAACTTGTCACCTTATGTATGTACATAATCTTTTAAGGTAAGAATTTTAGATGGATTATGAAATTATTATCAAATCTTCTCTGGACCTGTCCCAAGACGCACAACACTACGGCGTTACTTTGTATTTCGTCGTCGAATGTTCTTCTAGATATGTACATTTTCAATTCTTTCAACAATTTGCCCAGTAATATTTCAATGAAACATTTTTACACCGACTTTACTTTTTCCATTTCTTTTCTTTATCGTTTAATAAAAAAAAAATATAGTTTTCAGCTAATCAAGATGTTGTGTTTTAAAAATGCAAAAGGTAATTCACGATCTAAAAACTACAACGTTCTAAGTGAAAAATTCTTAGCGAAACAAAAGTTAAAATGAGTACCATTAATGGTATTCATTGAAAATTAGGACCTTGTAGTTCTCGTGTCATGAATTGTAAAGCCAAAATTTGAAAATAAAAGGAAAATAACAAGTGCTATAGTTTTGTATTACATATATTTTTTGTGAAATAATTAAAATGTTTTTCTGTTTATTGTTATTATAAATGTGCCATATTATGGATTTTTGAAAATATATAATATATATAGCTCTTTTGTGCCAATGACTGGGCAATGTATTTCTTATGGGAAAGATGAAAGAATCGATTATTAAGTGGAGTGTAATGAAGTGTACGAAGGAGCGTGGAAGGAATTCAATAAAACAATCTACACAATAAAAATTTATCGTGGGGTCGGCTCACCAGAAAGAGTTTTATAAAAAAACGTAATTCAAAGCAGCATTGGTGATATAAATAAATTTAGGAAATTCTACAACGAAAACATTTAAAATAGCTTAATAAAACTTGTGTGTTATTATATTCTGCTATTAAAATGTGTTTTTTTCCACAGGCCATCCTATTGACATACAAAAACATTCTCTTGGGATACGCTTGGTAGAACAAAATCACGTATTAAAAATAAAAATAACGTAAAATTATTGGTTTCAAATAACATACTTTAAATTTTTGGAATGTATTACATATTTTGTAGAACTAATTTTTATTTACACACACACACATACATATATATGTTATATTTAAATAAAATTTAGGATGATAGAGAAGGTATGGTGATATAGTGTCAGATGACATGTAGTTAAACTAAAATCTGTTTAAAAATGATTCTGACGATGACATAAAGCTGTAGACAAATATTGATATAAATGTCCTTCGTTTAGAGATGAATACTGGTATGTCTAACTTATTATTATACAAGAAGTAATGTATGACCTATATTTAAAACCTTATAAAAATAAAGATAGCCACATACGGTATACAATATTCGATCGAGATCCCATTAAAAAATCGTGACTGTGTGACCGCAAGGATTCTATGAGGGAACTGAAGTAAAGCATGAGATGCTGCTTGGGTGGTAAAACACGTCAAATAATATTCGCATCGCTATTATTGGCTATCAAAGTTGACATCCTTTGTCCAGGGCTTTTTAGCTTCTTGCCTGCCCACTGTTTTAGCAAGAAATATTATGTAAATAACTTTATTTAAAATGTGTTGGTTCTCCTATGTTTTATTAAAAGTCAGTTTCCTTTCTTCCACTTGAAATATTTGTGGAGTCGGCTGTTTTTTCCAGACTCGAAGTAGGAAAAGTTTTACGACTCCAACTCAATTTTTAAAAAATATTTAATAATGTGGATTCAAACCATAAGAGTCCACAATACTGTCACTGCATGCTAGGCTGACTAAAGATGATATAATGGTATACATACATATATGTAAGTAAAAAGGAAATTATTGAAAAATCAGTTTGAAGTCTGAGCCGGTTTTGAATTTAAAGCCGGAGTCAGATACGTTTTTTTACCTATATCCCTGCTGCTTTTATGAACAACATTTGTTGAACAGTCAAATTTTAAGAGAAGGGAGCCGCTAATTTCACGAAAGAAATCCATACCACACATGTACAAATTTAACACCTCCAGATTTAAGTCGATTGCAGAAGAAAACATAATACTGATTTTCAATTAGGTGAAAAATTGAAATGCAAGTCATGCATCTTTTGGCATCCTCTCTTTTATTCCAAATATCGTAATTATGGTATTTTATAAGCTCGCAATGTGCAAAATGTTTTTTTTTAATCAGAAAGATACATAACTTATGTTTGATATTTTATTCTGTGAAACCTCAATAGAATGGGCTAGTTCAGAGGTGGCAGTCAGTGTCCATTGATTAATAATTAAGTAAGGTTTAAAAATGCTTCTATTTTTGTTGAGAAAATAAATGACATTCATCTTTTTTATATAAGGCCATTTATTGAATTGTATATAAAAACATTAGGTGATTTTAAAAAATATATGTAGAATATAATATAGGATATGGCATGATTAACGGCTCAATACTTTTGAAGATGTGCAATCAATAATATTATACTGATGATGCACAGAACATCGACTATACTATTGTAGAGTAAAGATGTAAAACATTAACAGAAGTTTTTGAAACTATTTGTGCATTTGATAGGAAAGAAGTGTATCGTATTGGAGTTCGTTTTATCGAGGTTTTACGGTAACGTCTTGCCATTAAGAATGGCGGTAAACATCAATGAATGTATGAAAATATGTATTTAAAATTAAGACAAACCAAAGAGAAATGTGAAAGGTAAAATAAAATCTGGAATCGTAAGTGCAAGTTTTATGTAAGTAAGATAAAGCATCAAAACCCTAGATCCCCTTAGGTCAGTAAGATAAAACATCAACCCTAACAAGCAGGGTGGTCCTGTTGCGTGTCTACGAATCATCGGTCTACACTTCAAGTCCCTATACAGACTTTTCTCTCAGCTCACAGTATCGCACTCATTACACCTTTCAATGCTCATACATGCGTGAGCTTGCAAAAACGAAAAGACGCACAATTTTTTTATAAGCGGCACCTGACCTCCGTGGACTAAAGATTTTTTTTCAAAAAACGACTGTGTGAAAAATCCCTGACTTTTCAACAATGAACGGTTAAAGCGAGATTTGTTTATTTAAATAATATATGAACGAATGATCATTACGAATTACAATAAAAATATTAAATATTCTTTTATAAGAATTAGAATATTCAGAATTTATAATTTGTTATTGTTTTTGTATATGTGTGTAATAATTGACAAACAATCATCTTTAGATCATAGATAATTAACTGTGATCAGTAACATTTGAGGTTGTAATCGACCTCGAAAAAAAGATGTTACATTTATTTTTATAAATTTAGATAAATAGCTCAAAGCTATCCACGTAAAAGTATTAGTACTAAAGATATTTAAATTAAATTCAAGTTTAGAGTTACTTATTCATACTTTGTATCTGTATTTAGTGGCGGCTCGTGGGTATGGTATTTGGGAGTGCTGTGGGTAGATTAAAATTCAGTAAAAGACCATATTACTAAAATTTGATTTAAAATATCAAAAATAATAACAATTAAAAGAAAAGGCGATTTGAAAATAAAGTCCATTCGCTCCTTCGATGTATAATACATTATGTATTACTGTAGTACACTCTGTCAGTAAAATATACAGTAATGCACCTGAGGAGCGATCGGCGCCCGCTCAGCAAATACATGCCACACTTTTAAATAGTTAATCGTATAATATTATAGATACAATATAAGTAAATACAATTACATTTCTATCAAATTTTCTTGGGGGTGCTGCAGCTCCACAGTGTATATGAACGAGCCGCCACTGTCTGTATCTATAAATTCCTTTCATATTTCTATTATATTACCAGAAGTTTTTTCAACGAGAACTGTTTGTTACTCAGTCGCTCAACTTTTGAGAGTAGTAGGGATAGAAGGATAATTCTAGGGCAGGACTAATGGTTAACTAATTGCTATCGCTACGCCCAGCTATTGAAGGATCGGAAAGGTGGGGCGGATTTTTTTAGACATCACAAACATCCATGCCTTTGAACAGATCGAAAAATTCGGTTTGTACTGGGACTCGAACCTGTCAGACCCGGCACTGAAGCCCACAACGCTAACCACTGCGTCATAGGACCCGTATCAATGTATATTCTCAAAAATTAAAAATTCTTGCGATGAGCGAAACTGGTTCTGATCATATTAAATAAATGTAGATTTTTTTTTTTTAGTATAATGTCTTTTCACAGCTTTGGAAGCTAAAAATATTTGTGTCATTTTTGATGTTTTAATAAATCGTCTTTTCCGAGGCGTGTCACCCAAAATCCTTTCGCTTGCCACCTAAAGTGGCACGCGTGGCATAGGTTGTCTACCAATGTAATAGAGCACGAGCATGTTAATTAAAATGTTGACAAAAACTTCACGGATAACCTCATTAAAATAAGTTAACATCTTTTGGGTATCATTCCACTTGGCAGCGTCGATCTCGTTGTTGCTTTGTCATTTTGGCACAAGCATTGGTGACGAAATCAATGGTGTACTTCTCACTTTTAAGAGATATACCTCTTTTCATGGATCTTCCTGTTCAAGAGATTCGTGGTATTTATATTTACCACATACTTCAACTATTATCCAATTTTAATTTTGTTAATATTAGAAACTAATGTAGCAGTACTTAGTTTAACTTACACATGAGTTAAATGATTTTGAAATCGAGGTAAATTCGCAAATGACTAAATATCTCCAAATATCATTTTTGTTAGTCAACATGGCAAAATCTTCTTTGACGTATCGCCGTATCCGATTAGACTGTTCTCTTACCAGGTTGAGCGGTCAAAGTCGAATTAAAACAACAAAACATATATTTTTCAAATAGATTTGTAGATTAGTATCGAATTAGATTTCTATGACGTTTTCAGTTTTGTCTAACGACTGTCTTATCATTGGAACGAGGCTTGCAGACAACGGTTTGATAATTACTATATATTGTATAATATACCATCATTTTCCACTTTTAAAAAGGGGCTAAATGACCGAATCTCCCAAAAGACCAGCTCGCTTTAAAATTCAACGTTTGAAATGCTCAATCATAAAAAGATTTTTTAAAAAATCATTTCATCAACGCTAAGATTTTTGGTTAAAGATGATATATATATATATATATTTGATTTTTTATATCTATTTCTAAATATCCATATCGTGATTGTAGTTTGGAATCACACACATAAAAAATGGGAAACATCGTCTTTCATTGAATTCAATTTTATCCCACAAAATAATTTAATCTAGGAATGGATAAATCGGAGTACTTGTTTGGCTCATTTATTATGCTCTGTTTCACATTTTTAATTTCAACATAAGGGTGCAAAATAAACACAAGTACCACTACATTAACATTTCACAAAAATCGTAAGCATCCTCACACCACTAAACACTTCATGACGTGTGTCTCTTTATCGAAACTGTATCAACGTGTAATAATATAAGATATAAGCAGGCGTGTAATTCTATACCCCGATACATTTTTTCCTGATCCGGGGGTAGCGAAGAGTCGGCTTAGCAACGGGGCGAAAAAGTATGACGCTAGAAATTGTATTATTTAATTTGATAAAGAAAAATGATTTTGAAATTATTATTAACATTATGTACCATTATGAAACCAGCATATTAATACGTTTTATTACGTTGTGATAATATGTTTTTTAGCATGTACACTTGCAATTTTTCATATTATTGACTTATATTAAAGCATCTATATTACATTTGCAACGTGAAGAAGTGAAGTAACAAAATAGTAAAAAAAAATCTAGTGGACTTTTAAGTAAAATTGTATATTTTTATTTTAGAGAGAAAACACTATCGTATTGTATATTTATTAGGCTCACTTCACTTTTACGATGCTTTAAGACATATAGAATATTATAACATATCTAACTTCGATTAAAAAAACATTTGGCTTACTTCACTTCTCAATGGCTCATATTATACTAACAGTTTCTTCATTATTCAAAACAATAAAATTATAGGGCTAGAAAAGGACAAGTAGTTAGTTTATTACTCTAAAATAGTAATGCCAATTATCAATAATCTTTTCTAAAACATAATCTGCCTCGAGTACAAAAATTATTGTCGCGAAAATAAAATTGTTAAATCTATCACGTGTTTTGTTTCGTCCTAAACTCAATATTGAAATCTCGAATAATTATTTGTTTCGGGGGCTTAATTTTTACCGCAATCCGTCTCTGGGGGTAGGTGTTATTTACCACCGTTCCATCAAGCAATGCCTTCGTGTTATTCTGTTTAGAAGCCCCCTTTAGTCAATAGCCAATTATGTCAATAGACAGTCGATCCCCGCCGGCATATAGTCTGTCGTGATGGGAAAAATCGCCGCGGTGACAGCAATTTGGGCGGGAAAATTCGCGCTCCGATTTTCCGACAATCCGAGTGTTCAGTGCTAATGTGGTTTACCTTAGAATATTGGTGGTTTGTTAAATTGAGTTATTTTTTTGTCAGTGAATACAATTTTGACATTTTTTTATAATGTTTTAAGCAGCTGGATTAAATAATGACGTAGGTAGGTACAAACAAAATTAAAAAAAATATTTGTGAGTGTTTAAAGTGATGTGTTAACTCCATTATTAACGATCTACTAAAAAAATTGCCACCGTCATAGTAAAAGATCAAAGCTTTTTTCTTCACAATTAATATGTGGTTATCAGTTGAAGAAATGAAATGAAATTGTTCAATACAGTTAAAAATGTTTTAAATATCTAAAGAAGCTGATTTAAGTATTTATACTCCTTTAGAATTACCTTGCAATGATTATAAATAGTTGGCTGATCAAAATGGCTCGTCTATATCGCAATAATTGAATTAACCATCATAGAATCTTGAAAGAAATATCTAGTTACACAGAAAACATAATGCTTCGCATTCATTAGTTTCCACAAAATTGTATTCCCTAATTTCAAAATACATTGTCAAAATTCTTCATGTTAATTTATTTACACATTATAGATTTGGAATAAAATTAAAATAAAAGTAATTAAAGGAAACGCAAGCTTCATAAATTTGTGATATTAAAAAATATGAGTCTTGGCCGAAAACGTTAATTTAAAAATAATAGTTTTAGCTAATTTGATGTCAATTTTTGTATCTCTCGCACACAATTGAACAATGTATTCTTTCAAATATCTAAAAAAATATATATATTGTTGAGGAATATATCCATATCAATCTAGTTACACGATTCAAGATTAAAAATATACTATATAAATTAAATAAATTATTATTTATGAGGTATTAAAACGAATAAAAAAGTTTGGCTTGATAATTTTAAATTCCTTAATTTTTCTACATGCATCGCGCGTGTAAAGAATCATATAGTGAATATATCTTCTCAAATCCTTCCAAAAATAAAAATATCAAAGTTTTCAGTTCTACAAGAATTATTCAATAGAATTTCGATGATAGATAATATAGGGTATTTATTTGTTTTGGTAGTTACAACAAAAAATAATAAAAGCTTGTAGATAGATTTAGCAGAGTTCATTTTTGTTTGTATCAAATATTTAATTCTTAATTTTATTTTTAAGTTAATTTTCTTAAATTTAGTAAAAAAATATGTATATTTAAAAAGTATAAAACTATAATACTATTGCTACAAAAAATATTATCAGGGCAAAAACAAGTTAATTTAAATTTTCTGCCAGAGCCCACGCGCACTAGTACAGTGAGATTTACAGTGAGACAAGGCCTCACAATTAAGCCCTTTTAAAAACTCTTTACGTAATTTTGAATTCGGTTTTTGGGACAGATAGAAGATCATTTTATAATAATTTTCCCGTTGGAAGCCAAACCATGAGTTTTTTTAATCAAACGAATTGATTTAACTATAGTGACAACATTTATATGATAAATCAGTAAAATATATAAACAATCAAATTTCAATAATCTCGATATATCACTTCAACAAAGCCTTTTTTTAGTCTTTTTTTATTCATACATACGTATTGAATTGCTTTTCCGACGGTTGACAAATATTTAAATTGTCTTTCTTATTTTCTTCGCTTTGTTATAATGAAGTTGTTATAACAAATAAGTTGCTACAGTTTTATAATTTTAAAACAAACTATACATAATACGTTAGCAGCTAGGGTATCCAATCCCGGAGCCTTTTTCCAATCCCGGGATTTCGGTATTGATTAATTTTGAATCTCGGGATCCCGGGATCTCGGGATTGAGATTTTCTCACCGAGGAATTTGAAATCCTCGATCCCCGATTGGGTATACTTTTTCCCAGATTCTCACAGAAACTAGTTTTATTTTTTTTAGCTCACCGAGGAATTTGAAATCCCCGATTTGGTATACTTTTTTCCAGATTCTCACAGAAACTCGTTTTTTTTTTTAGCTTACCGAAGAGTTTTAAATCTTGAATTTGCCTATTTCGTGTAAATTTTCGGGTTTTGCTCAAAATTTCTCAATCCCGAAATCCCGGGATCGCGGCCATTTCAATCCCGGAATTTCGGGATCAGAAAATTGAACGGGATCCCGGGATTGGATGCCCTATTAGTAGCAGCAGATCATCCCATAAGCGCACGAACCGCGCACTTGTGGCCCCCAATACTAGGCGCCTCAAAATAGCATAATATACTTTCAAATTTAGTTTTTAGTAATTCGAAAAACAGGACGTCCAAATTTGATTGCGTCTGGGGCCTTCCAAGTGCTTAATCATTCATTGCATGATAGTGATAAATGTATTTTTTTTTAATTATTTTTCTTCTTTACACTTACATAAATTTATGGAAGTGTACAAAATAAAAATAATTCAAATTTGACATTAAATTTCTATCATGCACCTTCAGTCGAAATTCTAAATTATATTATGTTTTTATTAAAACTATATAAATTATGTCATTCACTTTCTTCAGTGTATCTAAGTGACTCACAAACTTACTGGCAGGCTTAAAGTATAACGTAGTATTTCAGACATTTTACTTTTCAGTTTGATTATGGATAATTTTTTCCTTGAAATTTCCTGTTTCCGATAAAATCTGCGAAAACTTTGTGGAAATTCATTTTTAATATAAAACTAAAATCGAAGAAAATATTATTCTACTGACATCAGACTGCCTGCAGTCTGATCATGCTTCCAAAAAGGTCTAACACATTTTACTCCTTGTCAGTGCTTTTCTTTCCATGTAACCCGGTGGAACAGCGTTCCGGCAGCTTTTTTCTCTGCATTTTAATGTTTCTAATCAATATTCGCCAAAAAAATATTTTTATTTTGCTTCGAAAACTATTGAAAATCACTTTTTCGCGAAAAAGTAATAGCAGCAAAAAATTCGTGCTAGGTTATATAAATTGGCAAAGTGAAATCAATTTTTCAATGTGTTGAAAAGTGAAATAAATCTTCAAGAATTAAATGGAAACGAAATGGGTCATATTCTTTATTCTACAAACGCAGAGGCTTAGGTTTGGGTTAAGTTCTATTCGAAGGCGTGGGTGTGATATGTAAATTCTCTTCCACCCTTCCAATCCAAAAATTAACGGGGCAAAACGAGAGCAACAACTAGTCAACCACAAGTCCTGTCTTAGCCCTATCTTTCTATCCTTAATCTGTTAAAATGAAAAAAATAAGTAAAAACTTTTTTAGAGATACCTCCATTAGGAGATCATCTGCTCCACATTGGGATTAGAAAAAAAATAGTTAATGGCTTGACAAAAATAGATTTATGGCACCTTGATTTTCAAGGAAAAAGCACTGCTCCTAGTATTACAACTAGTAGGACAACAAAGATAATAATTTCATTTTTTTTGATTTAGACATCTTGAAACTACTCCTCAATGTTAGGAGTTAAATAATGGACTGCCATAGCCAATATATATTACCATGCAATTTTCCTTAATATTGCTCCACAATTTCTGAACATACTTAAATCTAAACCATTTGTATTTAAAATATCCCTCTCTTTACGTAAGAAAAAAATTGTGTATTTTCTTAAAGTCATAGATGGCATTGAGTTTTAAGAATGAGGCACGAAATGGTTCAAATTAAAAAAAAAATCTTAAATGTTCTGTGATTTGTACAGTAGGATGGAATTAATATAGACCATTTGAGTATTAAATACTCAGAAGATGTGACGGTTGTCATACATATATATCATAACTATGATTGAAAATGTAATATTAAATAGCTTATTTAATACAAAACTACTTAATTATATGCACAAAATAACATAGTTTAATGGTGACAAATAAATAAATAGAACGCAATAAACTTATATCGCATAATAAGTAAATTAGCATAGCTCATATTGTTATCTAAACATTTCAACTTTTCTCCAAACAAGTAATAAGGAATATATTTAATATCAAGAAAGTTTTGACACCTTTTTTTATAAGGCATCAATAGAATTATTGAATAAAGCACCTTTAAATAAGCGCCACGAAATTCAATTAGGTAACTTCTTCAAAGATAAATATTATCCAATTCGATTACATTAAAAATAATCCACTTCAAAGGCAATTAAAGCAAACGTGTATTGTTTACAAAGTTATTCTTAAAGCTACGATTTTTAATAATACATTACAAAAACTTGTAAAATTGTTTAGCCAAAGTCGGTTTCTTGGTTTCAAACCAATTTAGAACACGCACCTTACAGCCATCTTTACAGATTCCCTCAATTTTTGTGTAGTGTTGCTAAGCAACGAGAAGCCATTCCAACTTTATGGTAAGCTCTTGGGGAGAAATTCTATGAAACTTGACTATAGAAATTTTCAACCAGTCATTTCTCGTTACTTAATATTAATATTATTATTAGCTTATATTTCTTTTGTAGACATGAATAAATGAAGGCGATTTTAAGTTGCTCGAAATTTCTAGTGGGCTGTTAAATACTTATAGATATTCTATAAAAATGTGTTATAAAGTGTTGATTAAAAGTTAATGCGACTGTATACCGATCACTGTCTCTGAATGGTTTGGTTACTAACATTCTTAAGTTTAAGGTTCAAACACCCAAAATATTCAAAAATTGTTTGATAATCAATACATAATTTTTCCACCAAATTGCTTGATGCTTTTAGTCCACTCCTGACACCAATACTCGGAAAACTTTACCATTCTATCCTTACAATTCGGCTGGCTAGTAAAATTCGAATATGAAATTGTGAATTGAAGATGCTGATCGCATTCTTCAGGACTTGCTCAATATTATATAACCATCGATTGTATCTGTCAGCCCCACCAAGCTCGCAGATTGGTTGCAATAAAAGAAAACTGCAATATATTTAGAGGAATAACAGCAAACTATGGGAAGTCAGTTAACCTCACCTCTTTAAAGATCCACCATTATTTATGGTACACCCGTTATTTAATTCCGCAAACTACATTACTCGCAACCAAGTGGCGGTGAATTTTACCCCTGGACATTACATTGCAGGTAAACATTTGAATCACGCTTAACATTATTTTAATGCTGCAAGAAGCATTCGCAACCGTATCTGGTGAAGGTAAATAAAAAATTGAGTATCCTTGGAAATTAAAACTTAAGTTTCTTTAAAATCTCTTAAAGGGAAGGTCTAGTGAAATTTTTTAATTGATTTGGCATTTACTTGGTAGAACTCCATTATAACAGATTAAAAATATCAAAATATTTTAGGCCTACAGTTTTTAATAATTTATGCGTTGATAGCTATTTCGGCTTGCGCCATCGTCAGAACTACTTAGTTATGACGATAGCGCAAGCCGAAATAGCTATCAACGCATAAAATTATTAAAAACTGTCGAACTAAAATACTTTGATATTTTTAATCTGTTCTAGTGAGATTGATAAACAACCGATCATCTCCAAACCCTTGTGTAGTATTACGCCATCGGAAGTCCATACTATCCACTTTAAAATAATAACATAATATTTAAATTTGTAAAAGGATTACTTATTGTTTGTTTTACGAGGTTTTTTTAAAATCTATATGTAAATAAATCAAAAGTTAACTAAGAAAATATTTTTTTTTTTATTGAAGTGATAATCATTGCTGACTGTAAGCCACCGACGTATATTGTTTCTATCATATTGTTCAACAGATAAATGATCAGTTTTATAAATAATATTATTGTTTTCTGAGTCGCATTGAAGACCAAATATTGTAGTTACGTCACTGGATGATGCCCAGTGCGTTCTTTATGATATATGTATTGTTTATAATACAATAATCGTAGTTTTGAAAAATTCAGAAATATACTATAAAATATTATTGCCATTTGATGTTGTAAAATTGTTCCTACTGAAAGCATTTTTACACCTAACAACTAACTTAAAATATCAATTTCACGTAGGTGATTTATATCCAAATTTCCGTTTTAAAATGTGGTTATCTTTTTAAAAAATATTTCCTTGCATCTCATTTATAATATATTCCGCTATATAATCTACAACCAAAATCAAAGAATAATGGTAAATTCCATTAATGAAAATAGAGCATCTAGTATGTACATATTTGTATATATTGTATTATCAATATTTAAACATGACTTTATTTACAATAATATAAAATATAAAGAAAATCTCAAAACTCTTGAGCTTGAGTATCTTCAATACAAAGTATTATACATACTCAAACGAGCAGCAGCTTAAAAGATAGAAAAATCGTTGATCATGAAATCAAAGATTTTAACATAGTAAGTTGTAATTTTAAAAAATCGGTGAATTGATATCGGTAATGTGATAGTAAGGTAAATGTGGAATCTCAAAGTTATGTTTTTTTTATTTCACGTTACTATGATAATTACATGAGTAAGCAATACATTTTGGTAATAATATTATTATGCAAATATAATCGCCATAAAAAAATATATATTTTGTTTTCCGTCCATAAATAAACACGTAAACATCCTGATGGTGTGTTATTTTTTTTATCCTAAAGTGCTCTTGTTTACTTAACTTAACCTAATATTATAATTACATAATAATAAACATAATAATTATCTTAAGAAAGTTTCAGTACATATATTGTTATGTTTCATTTGAGCTAATGATGTATTGTGAATGTATCATCGTATGCTAGAATATCAGCTATTTTTTTTTATTTCATTAAAGGACATCAATTGATGAAAAGAATTTAGAAAGTAGCACATAAAATTGTTGTCTCTCATAGAAAATTCAGCCTCCTAAAACAAATATGACATCTACTTAACCCAAATCATAATACAAAATAAATGCTCATGTGTGTCTTGAACTTTCTCGGTGATAAAAAATCGTTATGAGAATAATCTTAATTTAATATTCGTCAATTTTAATCTAGCAAATCTTACTATAATAATGTTATAAATAATATCTCTGAGATCGGACGAAATTCATAATGTAGATGTAAATTAAGATCCAATGTAAAACAGGTTGCTTCTATAATATATTTTTAAAGCAGTGTAATATTGCTATTTACAATTTCGTCTCGCTTAGAGGGTCACATTTAATTCATCCATCTCTGTCGTTCTTGTTTCAGATATTGGAAAGCTGAAAGAACACTCCAGAATAGCTTTTCACATTACGTGGGATGTTGGCGGGAAAATCCATCCCTCAAAATGGCGTCACCGGGTTCGAAAAGGCGTCGAAGAGTGAGATGGAAAACACGCCAAAGCGAGAGACGGAAAGAGACTATTGACGATTCGCAGCCTCCGTCTAGTGCAATTTTCCCTGAAATCATAATATTTTCCCCTTCGCGAATCACTGCGCGATTTCATTTTCATAACCAATAACGGGGGTGGGTTTATTTGATTATTTCAATATAAATACTCCCCGATTCAAGATGGAGTCCTGTTACATACCGAATAACCCGCAGTACGGACTGTCTCTAGAGTATTCGGCCTTCAATAGTACGGCAGGGTTCAACGGAAATATAAACGGTTTTCCGACGGACTGCGATCCGGTCACCGACGGTGTTTTATGTTGCAGCGGCTCTCTTCAGGACTGCGGCTCTTGTAATGCTGGCTTGGGATCATTAAGAGACTGTCACCTCGACTGTGGAACTGGAATAAATACCATCAATGATAATTTAGATAATTGCAACAGTGGTCTTGAAGAATGCGACGATCAACTGGTTGACTGTTCTAGAGGATTCACTGAATGCGATGAGCGACTTGTTGACTGTAACGGCAGATTAACCAACTGTGATAATCAACTTGGTGTGTGCGACGACCGCTTAGTAGATTGTGACGGAGGATTGACTAATTGTGATGAACATTTAGTGAATTATGATGGCAGATTGTCGAGATGCGACAATCATTTAGGAAATTGTGATGAAAGGTTACAGAATTGTGATATTCGATTTGGCGGTCGGGATGGAAGATTTCCTGATCGGTTAGTGGATTGTGACAAACAATTAGAAAACTGTGACGGTCGCTTCGTCGACTGCCATGGTAACTTAGTAAATTGTGAGGATCCATCTAATGAATGTAATGGGAGATTAGAGGACTGTGGGACTGAAGATAATTTAGTAGACGGCGATGACGATTTTCGCAATAGTGGTGATCGTCTAGTAAACCTTGAAAGAAGATTAACAAATTGTGGAGATCAACTAGTGGACTGCGGGGGAAGAATAAGCAATTGTGACGATCGTATAACCGGATGCGATAGCCGGTTGGGAACATACGATAATCAACTGCCAGATTGTGACGAAAGACCAACTGACGGTCAACTAACAAATAGTGACGAAAGATTAATAGAATGTGATGATAGGATAACAAATTGTGACATAAGATTACGGCTTCGTAATGAACGTCTGATTGACTGCGATGGTAGATTAACTGGTTGTGAAGATCGTTTGGTGGAGTGTGATGATAGAATAGCTCATCCTGACAATCACCTTATCGAATGCGATGATAGATTGACGAATTGTGATAACCGATTAGTTGAGTGCGATGAGAGACATTCCCATCGTGACGAACGCTTACTGGACTGCGAAGATAGATTAGCAAATTGTGACGAGCGGCTGGAAGACTGCGGCGGCAGATTGACGGACTGCGACGGAAGTTTGGAGTGCTCAGTAGCACTGGGAGGCGGCACAGGAGGTGTGGGGCCCGCGAACGGTTGCTGGGCCCCTGACGACATGGGATCTTTTTCTTTGCCACCTCTCGATCTTGATCCGCTACCGAGTCTTTTCCCGTTTTCACCATGCTCGGGAAATTACAAGTAAGTCTTATGACGCTGTGTCCAATTACTTATAACCAAAATTTAGACAAAAACAAATTTTGCAATATATCGACTGTGGAAATGAAAAAGAACGTAACCCACACATATCAAATTTTACAGTAGGCGCAAAAAACGTGTTTTAATGATTTTGGGCCATATGCAAATTATGAATTATACACAACCTTGAAGTGCACGAAGAATTCTAAGCTGGTGTTTAATTGACATAATCTGATATTAATTAAAGAAATTGTCTGGGAAAAACCTTTATTTCAGTCTTTTTTCTTAGTCTTAACTTTTTACAAGGTCATCTTTTCCAAACTAAAAATCTAAATTTAGATAATAATTCGGCATTTGCAGTTTGCATCCTTTTGACAGAACGTGTATTAGGTTTGATAAATTGTGATTATAGAAAAAAAACCCGTTTTGAAAAAACTGTGGGTTACGTCCGTTTTCCTTTCCACAGTTATATAATTTATTTAAATTTACTAATTTGTACAGATTATTCGCAACGTAGTATTTGTATTTAAATAAACCACAAAGACATCACAATTACATTTAACGTTATTCTTTTTTTAAAACTATTAACTATAATACGACTGTTTTCACAAATTACCAAACTCAATTTGTCCTGTTGACTACGTGCAAGATTTTGTTTAAAAATTGTGAAAATATTTATAAAATAATGATCAGCTATATCAGATGAGATCGATATTTAATTATGATTCATTTGAATATAAGTATTTGTGATTTCTTTTCTCGTCTTTTTAATTTCGTGAAAATTATATATTTCTCTTGTTTTAATTTTTTCAAAATATTGACTTATTGGTGGCTAAATTTAATCGTTTGTTTTATTTTAATTTTTATAGCGATTTAGATATTGTACCATCACATATTAGTGGAAATGAATATCACATGTTGCGATTGATACGCGTGTACTATATTATCTTTTGTATGGATTACACCAGTGATGCACAACCTTGATCTTCTAGCGGGCCGTGTAAGACAAATTTTCGTGTGTTCGGGCCGCAAAGAAAAAAAAAATTAAAGTACGCTCAGTCCTTTTTTACACGGAGCATATGTACGTTCCATGTAAAACAGCTTTACAAAAAAACCGTGTAAAAAAGACTAAGCGAATTTAGATAAATGATTGATAGGTTCCATTACATTATTTGTAAAAACGTGAAAATAAATAAGCTATTCTCATTAAAAATCGTTTCATTGTGAAATATTTGTGTTTCATTTATATTTAATTCAAAAGTTAATGCGATCTTAGTCTTTGTTATTTTCTAACTATTTTCTTTTAATCTGACATAATATTTGAGGGTCTGTTTCTATGAACCGATTTATTCTCCTTCATTGAAGAAAAAGTTTTACGTGAAAAAAATATGTAGAGAAAAAGATTGATGGGCCGCCACAAAATTCAAAAAGGGCCGCGGTTTGTGCATCACTGGATTACACATACGCGAAATTTAGTAAATTTCAATAATCATATTAATTCGAACAAGCCCTTATTTTTTTTTTGGTGTTGATATTAAATAATATGAAATGTAGACAGCTGCATTATGTTATTAACAATAGCCCCTGAGTAGTGAAGTGAGCCAAGTGATAGTTTAAAAAAATGTTGGATGCGTTATAATATTCTATATGTGTTAAATTTACGTAAAAGTGAAGTAAGCTTTGTAAATACACTCTACAATAGTATTATCTCCCTAAAATAGAAATATGCTATCCACCAAAACACCAAGTAAAGACGTGAATGTACTTAGATAGGAAAGTGTTACCATTTTACTACTTGGCTCAGTTTACGTCTCGAGTTCTCATATTAATTGTACACATTTTATTTAAAACATATTATCTATACACGCATCTTTCTCGTCACCTGGTGTGTGTATTATTGAAAACGAAAAATATTAATAAATATTTGTAAAGGGGTGAACTAAAAGAAAAGCAGCCTCACGAAGTGGCAGACGTGTTATTGTCGTTGAAGCACGCCGTAGTTCATCCGGGAGCTGAATTGGGATCGTCGTACAGCCAACAAGACCTATCGTTGCATCCACAGGTAAAAAAAACTCCTATTTGTTTGAAAACGTACGGTAAAATAATATATCTCGATATCGTGAATTAAGTAATAACTGAAAACTTAAAAAAATCTAAGCAGTCTTCAAATTTTATTTGATGAATTAGTATTTTGTCCTCAATATCTAAAGTTTTCATATCCAAGTAAATTTTAATGCTAAATTTGAATCGTTCAAATTATGTACATTCACACAAGTTTTGTCACTAACGACCCAGATTTCGCCTTTCGGCATCTTCAGGCGTTAAATTGCACGGATGAACTTGAACTGACGTTTAGTAAATGAATGTATCGTGTTTATAAAATGATGTGTTCTGTAATTGTCATTTATATTATAAAATACATATTGATGGCTATATATAGGCAGTATTAGATGTCTGTTTAATTTGCCAAGATAAAGTATGTGCAATTTTGTACCGGAAATGATTTAGTAAAATTGGTAATATTTTAAAACATACAAAATCTTTTCCGGCAAAAAGTTGATTTGACCACCTAGTAACGAGAGAATATAAAATTTATCCTGAGTGGTATGCAATTGATATTGTTCAGGGGTAGCATATAACTCAATTTAAAAAAGATTTACTTATACCTCGTTGAATTAATTATTAATTAACCACGTATCATAATTCCTTGGCAGATGGTGATGGGAGGAGCAGGATGCTATGATCCTTGCGGTCCAAGCGTATTTCCAACTATGAGTGTCAACGTTTCCATGAATATGACAATGCATGGATATCCACCTGATCAGATGTGTCCACAGGTGATTTTAAATTTAATTAACGTACTCAATTATGTCTTTGGTCACTGTTTTAATTGGTTTTAACTTCACGCGTTATTAACTGAAATTATTTATATTTTATCACATTATAAAAATAGTTGATATTTTTTAAATCTCTATTGTAGATGCAATGGGGTCAAAATCCTTCAACGTCTCCTATGAACGTGATGTACTCTCAAAATCAAGGAGTGATGAGCCCTTCTCCATATCCGGGATCAGCAACATACTCATTCACCGCAGATTTCCGAACACCAAATCAATCAGATCCACTCATCACTGCCACGTCTTCCTTCAAGCCTATTCAAATAACTTCAAACCAAAAACCTCAACAGAATTTACAAAACTATAACATATTCTCACAGAAGGCTGTGCAGTCAAATTATGGACCGTTAAATCCGACATTGGTACAAAAACCACCCTCGTTAAACTTCGGGAATTGTAACTCGAATCAAATGAAAACCAGATCAGCGGCTAAGCTCCAGCTAAGCGGCGATCATCACCATTTAGGAGGAAATGGATTAGGGCCGACGTATCAGATTCTTGGTGGACAAGGTCAAAATCATTTAAATGCGCACAGTTTAGGATATCCTAGTTTGGGGAACGGAATTGGAAATCTGCAAAATGGAGTGTCTATGAGCGGCGGCAAGGTCCAAGTTGGATCTCTCAGTGGCTGCTCAGGGTCGGATGATGAACAGAAACCTAATTTATGTAGAATATGTGGTAAAACATATGCAAGGCCAAGCACACTCAAAACTCATTTAAGGACTCATTCTGGGGAGCGGCCGTACAGGTGATATCACCAAATCGATTCGATTTGAATTTCTCATTTCAAAATAAAAATGATACCAGTCTTATAAATTTAATATGGCATATTTTTTAAAAAAAACAAAACATTTTTTGCGTGCGAATACCACATTCGTACACAAAATTTTAAATTTGCAAGATTTAACACTTTTAATAAGCACTGATTAGTAGAATTCCAATACAATTAGACAAAAATCTTTATTTTAAGAAAAACACAATATTTCTTTGTACCTATTTCTACTTTTATTTATCAAGATCAGGACTGGTTTCGCTCATGGCAAGCACTGTTTAATTCTATTTCAAGACAGTTGACAATGCTCGCCATTAACAAAACCAGTCCAGATCTTGATAAATAAAAGTGGAAATAAGTACAAAAGAATATTGCGTTTTTAATATAATGACATTCCACCAAGAAATGACAGTAAGCACATTAAATAATTTCATATTGCTGGAATTTTTTAATGAGCATCTTCATCATTAGTTACGTATATCACATATTCCACATGTTCTAGAAATGCTTTTTTACACATAAATTTATTTTGCGTCACAACGCTACTTGTTCTAACAGTAATAATTATATTTTATTAAAAATACAATATTGATTATAGATTATGTTTCAAATTCATAGATGCTCAGATTGCAACAAAAGCTTTTCTCAGGCAGCAAATTTAACTGCGCACGTCAGGACTCACACAGGACAAAAGCCTTTCCGGTAAATATGTATATAGCTAAAACTTATCACCTTAGAAAAATAAAACAAGAACCTTTTTCCTTTTCAAGAGCTGTAAATAAAAATATTGTATATTTAGGGTACACTTCGAGTATAAGCAGGGGTGGGCTGGAGGGGGATCAGAGATCTTGTTAAATTTTACTAAGGCCGACGACCCAAAGAAAATCAAAGAAAAAACAATATTATCAGATCAAATTAATATATAACTGCAATTTATGACTTGTACATTATCTACGACAGTTTCAGTATACACAGTAGTATATTTCTATCCATTTAGATTGATAAGTTTACGGTGAATTTCATATTGTTACATATTATAAGTGTATTAAGTAGCAATCGATTGCTTAATTAAGTATTGTATATATGTATGTAATTATACAATGCATAGGGGTGAAAAATCATTCTTTCCCCAGAAAACCGATAATTGCTTTGAGATTAAGCGAGCCCCTTGTTAACGTATCGGCAGCCCACCGCTGAGTATAAGAAAAAACAATTTGCAATATTTAATATCTTTAACAAAATGATGTACACTGAAAATTCAATTCGTTCTTATTTAAAATTAAAAATATAGTAACTTCGATAATAATCTTCCATAAAATTGTTTCGTGAGTTAAAAAATGTGTATAAGGTAGAAGGATAAATGAACGTAGATTATTTGCTGTAAATAATAGAGAATAAAATATCGACTGTGGAAAGGAAAAAGGACGTAACCCGCACAATTTTACAGGAGGTGCTAAAAACGTGTTTTGATGATTTTGTGACATATGCAAATTATGAATTATACACAACCTTGAAGTGCACGGATACTTCTAAACTGGTGTTAAATTGACATAACCTAATATTAATTACAGAAATTGTGTCGGAAAAACCTTTACTTCAGTGTTTTTTCTTGGTTTAAATTTTTTACAGGGTCATCTTTTTCAAACATAAAAGCTAAATTTAGATACTTATTTGGCATTTTCAGCTTCCATCCTTTTGATAGAATGTGTATCAAGTTGTATACATTGTGATTATCGAAAAAAGCTGTTTTGGATAATTGAGGGTCACGTCCTTTTTCCTTTCCACAGTCGATATAATAATATTCAATAATTTATGAAGTTATTTTTAATGATATTGTAGAAGCATACTCAATAATTTCTTCTCTGTTTATAGGTGCCCTATTTGCGATCGAAGGTTCAGTCAAAGCTCCAGTGTGACAACGCATATGCGGACGCATTCTGGAGAAAGACCTTACAGGTATATAAATTGTATATTTTAAATTATATTGTCCATTGCAAAACGGATAATCTGGGTATTTAAACACATTCTCATAATGCATCCTGTCATTTGCATAAAGTTAAGTTGTACTTTTTTATTGGATGTTGTGGATGAGAAAAATGCCCTTCAAACACCCTTAAATGTACCTATCGTAAATAATCGTTTTTTTTTTAAAGAACTGACAAATATATAAAGATTTCAGGCTACTGAGAATTTTGATAATATCATATATCATTTTTTCCGTTAAGTAATGGAAAATATAACAATAGTTTAATCAATTATTTGAAATCATGTTGTGATTGTTTACAGATGTCGTGCTTGCAAGAAGGCGTTCTCGGACAGCTCAACTTTGACAAAACATTTGAGAATACATTCTGGAGAGAAACCATATCAATGCAAATTGTGTTTACTCAGGTAATGACATAATTTTATTGTATAAATAACATAAATAAAAACACAATATTCCTTTGTACTTCATTCCACTTTATTAATTAGGTCAGGACCGGTTTCGCTCATAGCGAGCATTGTCAACTGATAAGAAAAATATATAAACAGTGCTATTTATACAATTTTAAATTAAAACAAAGGTGTAAGCAGCTATTAACAATCAAAAGGATTTACAAAGTAAATAACATTAGTAATGTAGAGTTTCACTTTGTTAAAAATTTCCCAAATTTTAATTGGGTTTATAATTGGCATCATTTGCCACTTATAATTAAAAGTCTTTGTTGATATTTTTATTGTATGTTATTGGTGTTAAGCATTTAAATTTGTGCAATTATAATGTAATTTGTAAATCCTTTTGATTGTTAATAGTAGCTTACACCTTTTATTTCAATTTAAATTTGTATGAATAGCACTGTTTATACATTTTTCTTATCAGTTGACAATGCTCGCAATGAGCGAAACCGGTCCTGACCTAATTAATAAAGTGGAATGAAGTACAAAGGAATATTGTCTTTTTATTAATATAATGCCTTTCCACCAAGTATTGACAGTGAACACCCTAAAAAGTATAAATACCACATCAGTGGCTGATTCAACACATAAAATAACCTTCAGTTTCATAAATATATCAATAAATTTATCCATAAAAATAATTTTATATATCCGCTTGATTTTATTTTATTGTATATTAGAAAACATTTTAAATGTATAGTTATTTTATTTAATAGTTTATATACACATTGGCACGAACTACCTTAACAGTATCGGTAGATTATGTTTTCCGAAATTGGTAGTTGCGGTTAGTTGACGCCGTAGCACGTCTACGGCGTAGAGTATTCAACTTGTATCTTATTTGCGATAAAAAAATACAAAACGAAAGTGATTTTTATTTATTTTTAACATGTTTGGCATTACCCACAGGTATAAGGAATATAAGGACTATATTTGATTTAACACATTAAAAAATTAAAGTACAAATTTTCGCGTATCAATTCAAAATAGTAAAGCTTAATTTAAGATTTCGACTGAAGGTGCTTGGTGGAATTTCAATATTAAATTTGAATCGTCTAAATTATGTACATTCACAGAGATTTTTTCACTAACGACCCGGGTTTCGCCTTTCGGCATCTTCATGCGTTCAAGTTCATCCGTGCACTTGAATATGCCGAAAATTCGATTCAAATTTAGTAAAGCTTTAGGATGTACATAATCTTATTTTTGTATGTAACTTTAATAAACCTTTTTTCACAGATTTTCGCAGTCGGGAAATTTAAATCGTCACATGCGTGTCCATGGAAATAGTGCAGCAATGCTTGGATGACAGTATAGCCACCCTTACGGTCATTTGGCGGCCGTATACTTCTAAAGAAGCTCTCTCTACGGCAGGAACATTCTGAATATTTTTTGAAAAGTCCAAATTGATATAACAATTTCAATTAACACACACTAACGTGTATCACATTACATCACCGTTTTAATCAATTCTTTGAAGTATGTAATTTATTCATATTATTTGGTGCTGTTAACGTAAGCCCTACCCTTATTGCCCTGATAGAAAATATGTTTGTATAATATAACATACATTATTTGTTATTTTTAATTATTATTGATTTAAATTAACTGCCGTACTAAATTATATCACAACTCGTTTACTTCCAGATATTAAACTATACTGGATAAGATATGTACTATAAATGTTAACAAAAAATGTATTATTTTGTGAATATTACGTGATTATAAGTTGCAACTATCAAAATTGTATAATCAAAAAGTAATAAATTTATGAAATTTTAGAGCGATATCATAAACAATAATTTTCTCATAGCTAAAACGCAGTCATAGAAATAATTTATAAAATATATATCATGATAATTTTATGTTTTACTGCCGATATATAAAAGAGGACAATTTTTTCTACCAACAACAACAGTAATATACATACGTGGCTTAAATCACATGTTTAACAATTGCATTAAGTCATTATATGACGTATGCAAAAGGCTTATGAAATATTATAGAAGTTTAAATTAATATGATCACTTTGAAAATTTTTATATTTTATATGAACCAAAAAACAAATTTCATTGCAATTGCAATCATTTAAATGAAAAATATTGTATTGTTATATCTTTATGAATTTATGATACCATATTAATACTTCATATCGTCGCCTGAAAAATGTACTTCGACATTTAAAAATAGGTGTTTTGTTTTTTTTATAAATATTCCTTTTCCTTCAATAATATTAGTGATGTGGTGGGTTATCTGTTTTTAAGAGAAAAATCTTTTTTTGTGTTTTAGAATCACTCTGAAACGTCTTAAAATATAGCACAGCATTGCCTAGCATAGCAATACATTTTTGAGATGTCCCAGTGCAGCTAGCTCTTAGGCGACGATATTCTCATTCTCACTTAGACTGGAAATAATACATAACAAAACATAGTATAATTGAACTAACTCAAAATCTTTCATCTCTTTGTAAAAACTATACAGCAATAATTTACAAAAAATAATATTACATAATTTACTTCATCTGATTTCTTCAATTCATGTACAGTGGAACCCCGATCTACCGTTCTCGCATTGTTCGTTTTCCCGCATGAATCGTTTATTTTTCATAGTCCCGGCCAAACACCCATAAGAACAATGTTAAATAATCCCGCATTAATCGTTCCTCGATTTACCGTTTTCCTCGATCTATCGTTTAAATATTTTGGTCCCGTCACAAATATTATCCCGATTGACCGTTTTCGTTGAATATTTCTCATAAATAGTCTTGCCTCGTATTTCGTTTTGCATTTTTTTGGGTGGAACCCCGATCTTCCGTTCTCGCTATCTTCGTTTTTTTGCATGGATCGTTTATTGTTTACTCGACTAAGACTTTGTAATAAATTTAATAGTCTTACATCGCATCTGGTTGCGAAAATTTTTCCAACTCAAAAGTCAAAACTAAAATGCCTAAGTAAAAAAAACTAGAACTCTAGCTGAGAAACTAAAAACAATTCAAGGCGTTGAAAAAAATCATATAGTAAAAAAAGTTAACCTAGAAAAGTACGCGTGTTTGAAGGGTGGGTGTCTGACAAAATGTAAGTACCCAACTACGTATAGGCAACTTTGTATGTATTAATTAAGCAATTAAAGAATAAATTTATATATTCTTTAAAAGTGAAAATTAAACATTTTTTGGTATTATTTGAAGATTTCCCGCATTATCGGTTTCCCGCATTATTCGTTGATTTTTTCCGGTCCCTTGGAAAACGTAGAATCGGGGTTTCACTGTATTTCGATTTCTCATAAATTTTAACATTGCCCTTAGTGGCATCGCACCTTTGTGCGATATCGTATACCCTACATTTAAGTAACATAAACCCCTTCACATAATTTCGTATTTTATTTTACAGTACCGTAGATTAAAAATAGGAAAATCAACTATGTAAATTAAAATTATTCAAATAAAAATTACTCGGCAACGCTCAATGTGCAACTAAAACAATCATACCTAAATGGTGGCTAGGCCAAAAGCCACAAGATACATTGTCAATATTATTTACTAAAAAGGTATTTTTTATTTAACCATTGTGTATATGTTATTCCTACGAATGCTGCACGATGATATATGGCGTTTCTTAGCCCCGTGTACCTTCCAATACATAACTGCGTATTTATGTATATTAGATCTGTGTTGTTTATAAAAAATGAGCCCCATTAGATGTGAAGTGAGCCAAGTGGTATTTTAGAAAAATAATAGTTAAATGCGTTATAATGTTATACGTGTTTTAAAGTATCAAAAGTAAAATGAGCTCAGTTAAAACACACTACAATAATGCTATTTCCCTAAAATAATAAGCAATCAACCAAAGCTCTAAGTAAAGACGTGATTGTACTTAATAGTCCAATTGAAAAGTTTAACCATTTTACTTGTTGGCTCACTTCACTTCTTGAGGGCTCAATTAATGTGAAAATGTAAAATTGTGTATATAAAATTATGGATATAGTATATACATCTCTTGTACCAAGCGTCACTGTACGCATTTGGTATTTTTAAACTTCCTGAATGTATGAAGTTTTTCTATTGAAACATTATCATGAAAAGAGGTATAGTAAAAAAATCAGCATTTGTGTAAATTGCTAAAAAATCTATGCTGCATTCTTAGCCTTAGCACAATACGCGATAAATACATTATAATAATACTCAACTTTAATTGTTTTTGACACTTGCGCCCTTTTCCATCGAGGTACAATTATTTTTGGCTATTGGTACTTGAGTTTGTATAATAACTACACAAAATAAATTACGATGTTCTATGTGATTTTCTGCTCCCATTCTCATTTGCGATAAGAAACCAGCGATATTGCACAAACGCGTTACCTATATTAAATATAATTAAGTTATTTTTTAAATATAGACATTCTTCTTTTACGTGTAATCAAATTCTTCACTGATGTATTGTAAAGTAATAATTAATTAAGTCTGTACGTAATTGCATATTACAATAATTATTGGCACACAAAAACACTACTTATCTCAAACAACATTTCAGAAATTAAAATATTAAGACCCCAGTATGTAGTGCCTACGCTACTCATAGGCGCAACAGGTGACCGCATGTAGTGGCAAATTTAAAGAGAAGTTATTATTTCACCACGAATTTAAATACATACTACAAACCAGTTTTTAAATTCTATATCAAAAGCGAAAAAATACAATCTTTTCTGAGGTTGCGAAATGCTTGACGACGGCCCTTGGTGTCGGGTGAGCTACCTGTTCTTAATCACGACATGGCCATAGGAATATAGCAATTTTGGAATGCCACATAAGACGAGCATCATTCTTTCGATTTTCTGGTTCTACGTATTTATAATCTTGAAGTCGTCGTCTTCCATCACAATGCGCCAAATTGCAATTCGTCTTACTGTCCTGAGAGTCACTTAAATAAAAAGTCATTCTTATAGATGGAAAAATGAAATATTCTCGAGTTTTTCAACTCAATCTGAATAAAATTTTTGTCTTTAGTTTGAGTTTCAGTTAATTTAATAAATTTTGTTATAACTATCGTTAAAATACGTTTCATATTAGTGTCTACACTTTTACTTCGATTTGACAGGGTATAAACTTACACATCGATTTCTCCATACATATTCTCTATAGATTATGTCCATATAATGCAACCCTATCTAAGCATATAACTAATATTTTTGCGAATAAGTAATCGAATTTTATGTAGTAACATTAAATAATTTGTTTAACCAAAGTGTTGAAGTCAATTTTGCTCATTGTTGTTGTTTTACTGTGTATATATAAATATAACTAGTTATACCTAAAATTCTAGTCATAAATGTGTCGATATTAAAAATTGTATTATTTTTGACGTGAGATATTTTTATTTATACCTGTTTTCATTTGCTCAAAAACTCTAAAACTCAACAAGTAATATAAAATAGTATTTAGAGTACTTTATCCTGGTCGCAATTTTCATCTGTCCTTTTTTCAAACTTTCAAGCTAAATTTAGATACTAATTTGGCATTTCTTGCTGGAATCCTTTTGATAAAACGTGTATCAAGTTGCATAAATTGTGATTATTGACAAAAAACTGTTTAAATTTTAACACACATTGCCGTAATCGGACCTTTTTCGTATAGAGCACAATATATCTTCATTAAATGTCAACAAGTCACCCCGAGATGTTCAATACACCGGAAGTGTATCCATTTAAAACATTACGAATTTAAATTATGGCCTGGCAATATTCAAATTGAAGCAATCCAATCTAAATACATGCTGGAGACCACCATAGCCAGAATGTGTCATGCCTAGGAATCTCGTATCCATTATAAATACAAACGAATTACATTCTGACATCATTACTTTATCACATAAAATTGGCAGAGAATGGTTTGAAGAGTTAACAATTGAAGATATTGTAGAAATGACATTTGATGAAGTTCCTAATGAAGAAAAAATTCTAGAGTGTTTCAGAGAATGTAAATAATTCTTCATTAGTTAATAGTAGTGATGATGAAGAAGTGATTCCACTATCAGCAAATAAAATTCTAGAAGGACTCCAATTAGCCAATAAACTTGGACACCACTTCGTTACAAATGATGAAAATGTTGAACGAGCTTTGCAGTTACAACGTGATTTAAAAATAATTATGGCACGCTATAAAGAATCATATAAGGAACTTGATAAATAAAATGAAATTACAGAATCTGATAATTGAATTTGTATTTAAAACCAATGAAAGCAAAGAATAATAAAATGGAAATTATATTCAAGACACACTTGTAGATAAATCGCCAATAAAAAAATCCAGTGACGAAAGTGATTTTTCTCCAAATAAAAACAACAGAAAACGGGCATGTTTATAATATAGTAGTGAAACTGAATGTATTTTTTTAAGTGAAACATAATTTAAAAATCAAGGTTTTTCTACTGGTTGGAACCTATCTACCATTTGTATATGAACACGTTATTTTTTACACGGTTTCTTTTTGCACGGTAGTCTTTGGAACATATCCTCCGTGCAAAAAGAGAATTAGGTGTATAAAAGTAAGTAAAAAAAAATGTAGCACGATGGCAGATTTTCTACATATTTGGCTTAAAAACACTTTTTGTTTATGTCTGAAAAGGGTGGTGCATTTTAAAACGAAATTTTGGATAAAAAAATTCTGACATCGCGCAAAACCAATATTGTACAATACATACATAGTTAACCATTTTATGTAAAGCTAAGACTAACCGATTGGAGCGAAAATTCATTTTTTGTTTTTATTTCTGTTTAAAAGTATCAACAATTTAAATCAAATGCAAAGATGTTTCTAACGGCGTATGACAAGGTCTTAAGAATTTAAATAAAATAATTAATAAATTATGGACAGTAAAATAAATTCAATAATCTTTTATGGTGTGTAATCGCCGGACGATGAAATAGGATAGAATGATAATATTATTTTGATTTTGCCGCTTAGAAGTTTTAATAGAAATTGGAGACTTAGAGGTTACTATGCTAAAAAAACAATATAAGTATATTAAATATTTAGCACAACAAAAAATTGAGGGGTTTCAGTGCAACCATTTTTTTATAAAAAAAAACTGTTTGAAACATTGTTTTGACGTTTGTTGCAGAAGAACATAACTTATTTTTCGCAAAATCGATATACTGAAATTATAAAAATAATATTGAATATCTTCAAAATTCATCTGTATACTTTGTAGCCATAAAAAAACATAAACATTCATTTTCAGAGTTGCCATAGTAGTCTTCCGTTGACATTTCGCAAGAAAGTTCACTTGCGTTCAGTCAAAAGTTTAATTTCTCTTTATATTCTGTCCCTATAAACAGTCTTCTTTTCGCTCAATACTCCTGCATGTTTCACCGACTAACCGGCTCCATGCGTTTTCTATATTACTGATAGAATTCTATCGGCATTACAAATACACAGTGTGACGGCAATGGCAGACGGTTGTGGAGATGCTTCAAGTGAAACCAACGTGAAAAGTGCTAATTTCATATGTGGCGTTGTAGAAGGTAACGGTTTACCATCATAAATAAATTTCTTGTCATTCAAATATTATATGCTTATTTTTACACTTATCTTGGTCGCAGATATAAACTGTATACTTATGATCAATTATAATGTACTTCAGTGTTTATTTTAGATACAAGAATGAGCTCTAATGTCAATGTTGTGCCAAATTGCTTTTTAAATACACGTCATAGTTTACCCAAGTAAAGCTACTTGATTCAACAGATTTTCACTGATTGATATCATTTTAATTCAACATGAGAAAATAGTAGAAGGGAGTAGTTTTATCCTAATCTAAGAAGTGATTATTTAAAAATCGAGAAGTGACATTTTAAAAATTGAAGTCAAGCGTTGCTTTTATGTTTTTTTACTGTCTTCAGATAGAAAAACTTAAAATAATTATATTGTTTAGTCTCAATAGACTTGTTTAGATTTGTTTTACAAAAAGTCAAAAAAAAATTGGAACTATTCTTTAATTTAGTATTAGCTCGATATGCATACAACAACTTGATTATTTTCATATCTTTACATTTCATAGTGTATGCATTGAAATTGGTGAGAGATTTTATTTGTATTATTTTAAATATTATAATTTACCTTATAATACTTCAGGTAACCAAGAGTTTTATTTTCAGGTTTCTATGGGCGACCATGGACTACCGACCAGAGAAAAGACCTATTTCAAAAGTAAGTTAAACATAATCTAGTCTCATAACATGTAAAAAAGCTCAAATATTTTCCGGAGTGTTTTTTGTTCATAATTACTATTCTGGCAAAAAATATTTTAAATCATCTTGTATCCAGTATCTTTTATTTTTCATAACACTTTATAGCAATATTTCTCGAATTCAAACATTCATCATCTTCAAATTTTGTACATTTCCCGGCATCGTCTTAGTTCATCCGTGCACTTGAATGGCAGAAGATACCGAAAGGCGAGACCTAGTGACAAAACATTTGAAAATTTACAGAATTTGAATGATACAAATTTGATATGAAAATCTGTCAAGCACCTTCATTCGAAGTCTTAAATTTAATTCATCATCTTCGGTTATTTTATCTTTCTTAATTTTGTACCTAATTTTTGCTTCTGTCTGCTGTGTCTTGAATTCAGATTATCCACCAAACCACCAACCATCTTCGTCACCTTAACCTCCATCACTTAATAGATACGAATAACTCCACATCCTTTATCCTCAAAATCTTTTCCGAAATTCTCTTCTATAAATATTTTCTTTTTCTCTACAACTTTAAAAAATGTTTTTTTTGCCTATTTCCAATCAATTGGCTCTTGCAACAATCTTTTCTGGGTGTATTTGGGAATGTCAATCTGGTTTGTATTGAACTACAACAACAATAATGGTTATATACATTTTAAGCAATATAAGGAGTTGTTACGTTAAGAACAAATAGTTCACAAATCAAAATAAAAATTTACTGAACATTTTAAACCATACATTTTAATAAACGAAACAAGAATGATTTTTAGTCCAAATTAATACAATTTCACCAAGGATTAACAATTAATTTTATTAAAATCTTTTCCACGTATTAATAGTGTTGTAAAAATTTCTAGAATGAAGAAATGGGGCATGGACTCTTATGTGTATGCTCCCAAAGATGACTATAAACATCGCGCTTACTGGAGAGAATTATACACTGTCGAAGAAGCTGAACATTTAACAGGCCTCATCAGCGCAGCCCGTGCACAAGGTGTTGCATTTTATTATGCTTTGTCACCAGGATTGGATATTACTTACAGTAGCCAGAAAGAAGTAGCAGCACTAAAAAGAAAATTGGAGCAGGTAGGATTGGAATACTGTACAGTAAAACCGCCATTTACACTTATGTCGGGACTGTGTAATTTGGGGGAGTGAATCTCATACAAAATTAGGGATTTGGTTTTTTCCGTGAAAAATGCAAAACTAAGATTTCCCTTAGTTTTGCAAAAAAAAATAAATGGACGAAATATTTAGTTACTAAGTGATCAAATGCAAATCGCGCCAAAATCCAACACATAGACAGTCGCCCGGCTATGCGTGTATATCCTGGCACGTGTTAAATACACAGACGCTAGTCAAAATTTGACTTTATGCACTGCACAGTCGACCATCTCGTAGCAACGACAATGGAATGCGATCGTTCAATTGGGGGATTTGCTGTGAATATTTCAAGCCAGCGTGTAATTGGGGGTTCTACTGTATATTCAAAAAATAGTAATTATATTTACATTTTTTTATTAAAGTTATATCTTTTATGAAACAAAAAAAAAAAGAATTCATCTACAAGGCCGCATTCATTTTACTGATTTAACATAAGGCCTCAATAAACATTGACTAGGGAATCTTTGGCCAGAAACAATTTCATACCAATTTGTTAAGCCCAGAAATTTGCGGATTTCCCAAATTTCCAAAGAATTTAGACATCCAAAATCCCAAGAATTTACAGATTTGCCGAAAAAACTCTTCCAAAAATTTTTGAATCCAAAATCTCAGCAATTTACAAAAATTTGCAGATTTGGCCGATCGGGTCAAAAGACCGCACCAGAATAGCCAAAAGGCCGCATGCGGCCTAAAAGCCGCAGGTTCCCCACGACTGACCTATACCGTGGTTTTGGACATATTTATTTATTGTCAATATCAATCTCAAATCTAATATTGTTTACCTTTTAAGGTCTCCACTCTCAATACTCAGTGGAAAGGCATTATATTAAAAAATATAATACTCTTTGTTACAAATCCCACATTTATTTTGATGATGACTAGTTTAGCTTATCAAAACCATTTTTAAATGGTTTTTATTTTTCAATGCCATTTTTGTTAATAAATAAAAATGATCTTTATAGGTTTCTCAATTTGGATGCACTGCATTTGCCCTACTGTTTGATGACATTGAACCTGAAATGAGTGAACCCGATAAGGAAATTTTTCAGAGTTTTGCTCATGCACAGGTAACCGGAAGAGAAATTTCTGATGCACAAAATTACTTACTATAAATATTAATATTGTGGTAAACAGTAAAATTATATTTTCTTGTGCAGGTATCGGTGACTAATGAAATTCAGCAACATTTAGGCGGCTCGGTTGTTCGTTTTTTGCTTTGTCCAACTCAATACTGCGGCACAAGAGCTCTTCCTACTGTTACGAGCTCTGAATACCTGACTACACTTGGAGCTAAACTTTCTAAAGATATTGACATTATGTGGACAGGTAAGGAACGATTTTTAGTTGTATTAATCCAGATAACTATGTATATCTCCGAAAAGTACTTGATGTATTAAGTAAATTGAACATCTGTAGGTGAATAGCTAACGCAGTCATAAAATCACCGTAAACATATATGTGTGCGAAAGAAAAAGGGTGTTTATTATTAATATCCATACTGAGAAGAACTGTCAAAAAAATGAAATTTCCTAATGTGGTGTTGATTCAAGTCGTCCCTTTTCTTCAGCATTTGCACATTGTAGTTATTATGGCTTATTCAACTAATTTTTAAGACGTAAAACCATTTTCATTTTGCACACTGGTATAGTTGTTTTTTTAATTCAATTAAAAAAATATATTTGACATTACAGCTTACGCCAATGCGTCAAATATTTTGAAGTTGAAAGATCATACGAGATATACTCGATGAGAATTTTTGTAAGTCACATAAGATTAACTCGAGGAGAATTAACTTCACAAACACCCATGTCTTAGATCTCAAATTAAAATTGAAAAAAATCCAATTGACCTTGCTGGGAATCAAACCCAGACCCAACTGATCGGTAGAGCAAGCTCTAACCAACTAGACCACAGGGGGTGGCAAATAGATTGATAATATATTATACATCCCAACAGAAAATATAAGCTTCTGAGAAGTTAAGTGAGCCATGTGGTGTTTAAGGAATTTAGGAGTTAGTCGCATTATAATATTCTACATGTCTTAACCCTTTCCGGTACACAAAAAAAAATCAAAACATTCCATCAGGTCCATAATTGATTTACAGTATTACAAGAGGATTACTAATATTTTTTTTTTTTTAGACTAACAAATTTTTTTTTATTTCGAAATATGTATAAACAATAATGACCTTATTATTTATAATTTAAAAACTTCTAAAGTGTGATAACAGTGAAAACATTCATAGTCCAGGCATTCTCTCACATTTCATACAATAAATGTATCAAATTTCTTTTTTTCAAGATTTTAAGCATTTTCGCAAAGTTAGAATTATTTGAACAAGAGCAAATTTAGGTAATAGTTTTCGAGTGCACGTGGCAAGCGAAACTGTCGGAGAAAAAATGCAGAACGCCCGTGCTACACGGGCCGAGCCAGCCCCTAAAACGACCCTTTTGTATCCATTGCAGGAAGACAGTTACAGATTTAAATGTTCTTAAAAACTATTTAATTCTATGCTCAGAATACCGTTGTAATAGATAGAGTGAAGAAAAAAAATATTCAATACATTTTACCTAATTTTAACTCAATACTAATAATGAAAAAAAATGTCGAATGACATTCGACATAGGACCCACCAGAATAAAATTGCTGTCGAATGTGATTCGACATAGGACCGGAAAGGGTTAAAGTATCGTAAAAGTGAAGTGAGCTTATCAAATACACACTTCAGTAGTGTTTTCTCTCTTAATTTAAATTATGCTATCAACAAAAACACTAAATAATGATGTGAATGTACTTAAAAGTTCAACAAGACTGCAATCTAACTGCTTTAAAAATAACAGTGTCAAATTGACCGGTCTATAAATTCAAAAAAAGATATCAATACATTCTGAAAAAAAAATATGGAGAAAGAATTATTTTCCATGAGCATTTATTCCAGATTAAAAATGTTTTTCTTTTAATCCTCAGGTCAAAAGGTTATATCGAAGGCACTGACTGCAGCATGCATAGAAGAAATAAGTCGTGTACTGCGCAGGCCTCCTGTCATTTGGGATAACCTGCATGCCAATGACTACGATCAAAAGAGAATGTTTCTCGGTTAGATTTTCAATTATTTTATTGGCAATGAATTAACAGGTATTGCATGTTTTCAATAATACTTCTTGACATTAACACATCCTCAGGCTTCTTCAGAATCAGTCCACTTATTTTTCCTACCCCATCCATATCCTGAATATTATTAGCTTTATTATATAAATTCTGTTCACTTGAAAACATGCAATATAATGCCATTCCTTGATTAACTATGTTAAATGTTTCTGAGGATTTTTTATCGATTGGGGAAAATTCAATTATAAAATGACTGACACCTAATTAAATATCTCATTTTTTTCATTCCATAATATTTCATGCTTATAATAATCAAATCTTTGTAGAAATTTTAAACATGCATTAGAGCAGTGGTCTCCAAACTCAATAAGGATGTGAGCTACTTTCAGAAATTGAAATTGTCTGGTGAGCTACCTATAAATATTCCTTCTTAATTGTTTTTTACCATCGGCCCTTATCGTACCATACATAATATTATTATATTACTTAAAATAAATTAGAACATCGGATTTTCTAATAAAACATGAAATGCGTACTTTAATTGTTTATTTACAATAATAGTTAACAAATAAGTGTGTGTAAAAATAAATATAAAAATAAAATTCAAGATTTCAACTGAAGGTGGAATTTCAATATAAAATTTGAATCGTTCAAACTATGTACATTCTCACAGATTTTGTCACTAACGACCTGGGTTTCACAATCACAGCTCCTTTTAGATTGAAAAAAGACACATCTACTTTTGCTAATCACTTAATTTCGGAAGGACACGTGTTCAATCAGGAACAAGGAATAAAAATGTTACACCCAAATACGGACAGTCATAAGCTCTCTTTCCAGGAAATTTTGGAAATAAATAGAGCACAATTGCATAGCCTTCCGATTTTATAAGAAATATTAAACCTACTGGGATCTCCACTTCTATACCCTATATAAATATAATCATAAAACCTTTGCCGACAAACAAATAAATATAATTCTTGAAACTACTTACTAATCAAATCTGTGGGCATTCCCATGAGCTTATCCTTTTCGCCAGCAATGGCTTTAAACTCAATGATACATTTATATCTTATATAAACACTAAACATTCATTTACTAAGCGTCAGTTCAAGTTCATCCGTGCACTTGAATGCCTGAAGATGCCGAAAGGCGAAACCCGGGTCGTAAGTGACAAAATCTGTGAGAATGTAGATAGTTTGAACAATTCAAATTTAATAAAAGTAAAAATAATTAGTGAAAAGAATGATATTCACTTAATTCCACAATTTTTTCAATTCTCGGTGAGTACATTGTCACTCCCATCCGAATGCATCAAGATGTACATCTGTGAGTCTGTTTTTATATTTACTCTTAACCACCTTCATAGTGGAAAAAAATTGATTCACATAAGTAGGTAAAACAAAATATGCATATAACAATGCTTTAAGTTTGAGCGCAATTCAAACTAAAATTGGATACTTTTCTTTTGGTACGAAAGGCCATACAGATTCTCTAGTTGAGGCAACACCATTAAGCAATAAATCACATTGAAATTCTATCAATTCCATTAATGATGAAGGGCCATCTTCTTGAAAATTTTCAACGATACAGCTGAAAAAATAATATAACGGCAACCTTTTAAGCATTTCGTTGAAATTTAGCTCATTTTTTTATCATTTTCAGAGTTCAATAATATTTTTTTATAGGCAAATTTATAAATATGATAAAATATCCCACGCGAGCTAGCGAAAAAGCCTCGGCAAGCGACCGTTTGGCGATCACTGCATTAGAGCGTCAAATATGATATGTATTGTCAGTTGAGTTAATATTGAGTGTTTCTTTTTCTAAGGTCCGTATTCCGGTCGTTCTCCGGAGCTAATACCTCTACTGAGAGGCGTGCTATCCAACCCAAATTGTGAATACAATGCCAATATGGTGCCTATCAGAACGCTGGCTCATTGGGCTAATTGTAGTGTTGATGCATCTACTAATAGTGAGTTCTCAGTTAATATTTATTTTTGATATAATGTATTGACATCAATCATCATCAGATCAGATCATCGAGAGGGTTGACAACTTCAGATAACTCGGCGTACATATCCCCGAAGACGGTAGTACAAAAAACGAGCTCGCCATTCGTTTAGGAATGGCTGGAGCCACATTCAACTCAATGCGGACTGTCTGGGACACACAGCTGTACTCGATTAAAACCAAATGCCACTTGTTCAACGCTTGCAATCTGCTGGTAATGCTTTACGGTTGCGAATCATTGTACCTGACGTAGACTCAGAAAAACCGTATACTGAGCTTCGAGAACAGATGCTTGCGTCGGATAATGGGGGTGAGGTGGTTTGATTTTGTGAGGAATTCAGAGATAAGGGAGCATACAAAACAGCGTCCCGTCACGTCAGTGGTTATGGAGAGACGTTGGAACTGGCTGGGTCACTTGCTGCGGATGCCTCCGGAAAGCCTCAATCCTGCCTGCCTCTTCTTTCGACCGGTGGGATTCCAGCATCCTGGACGTCCGTTGGGTACTATCCATAGGATGTACTCGGCGGAACTGAGGGATGCTGGCATGTCATGGGAGGAAGCAAAGCTATTGGCGGGAGACAGGGAAGCATGGAGGTGCCGCGTGGCGGCCATTTGCTCCACATAGGGAGCGAACATGGCCAAAGAAAAAAAGAAGATTGACATCAAACATTAACAAATACTTTAAGATTTCGACTGAAGGTGCTTGGTGGAATTTCAATATTAAATTTGAATCGTTCAAACTAATACGGACAGTCATAAGCTCTTTTTCCAAGAAATTTTAGAAATCAACAAAGCACAGCTGCAAAGTCTTCCGATTTTAAACGAAATATCAAACTTTCCCACATCTCCACTTCTATACCCTATATAACCATAAAATCATATAATCATAAAACCTTTGCCGACAAACAAATTATGTAATTCTTGAAACTGCTCACTACTCAAATCTGTTGGCATTCCCATGGGCTCATCCTTTTCGCCAACAATGGCTTTGGACTCAGTGATACATTTATATCTTATATAAACACGAAACTTTCATTTGCTAAGCGTCAGTTCAAGTTCATCCGTGCACTTGAATGCCTGAAGATGCCGAAAGGCGAAACCCGGGTAGTTAGTGACAAAATTTGTGAGAATGTACATAGTTTGAACGATTCAAATTAACAAATACACTCATCCCTCGGTTTATACCATACTTTTTTACGTAGTTTCACTACGACGAGGTCAAGATTGTCTAAAACATGTTGGTTTGTCATACAGAGCAGTTAGACCAACCACTTTAAATCCTCATTGTAGACAGATATGGTCTGATATTGTTGGAAAAGACATTGTCATTTCATCCATAAATGATGGAAATTTCTCAAATTATTATTTTTTTCAAATTCATTGGGAGAAGGGTTTGAAGATTTAAATAAAAATCATATCGAAGAATTGTTTACTGATAAGGAAATTACCGAAGGTGAATTAGTATGGGATATTTTATTATTTGAATCGGATCATGAAAGTGAAATTGAATCCCTCAGTAAATCTGTTGATCTATCATTATTAACTACAAAAAATTTGATGAAGCTTTCCAGCTGGCCAGAAAATTTGAAATCATTGTGTTAAAAATTTATTCAAATATGAAACTTGCTCTCAATTTCCAAAAAAAATACTAAAACTAAAAAATATCACGGATTTAAAATTTTAAGAACTATTCAAAATAACACGGGTATTTCAGCTAATTGTGGAATTAAACTGATTTGTTTTTTTAATGATGATGAAAGCGACATCAAAAACGAAAATGTATAGAATGTTATAAAAATGAATAAATTTTTCTTTTTTTCAAAAGGTTTTGTTGTTTTATAAAAACAATGCTCATAACTTATTATATTTACCTACTACAATTCTGAAAAATTATTTTTGGTATAACAAACCGTGGACCTTTTTTATATGGATTTTGTTATAATGGAATGCTTATTTCCCATCTTATGATTTTGTACGAGTTTCTTGATTTTTTTTTAAGTTTACGTTCACACGGGTTTGTAAAAAACTTATCTACCGCGTAAATCACGAAAAGGGGTGTAACTTGTTAAATCACTTACCATTAGTCATAAAATTATTTTTTTAAGTTGACAGTGTGGCCGCTGATATAAAACTCGAGAAGGAAGGTGGACTTAATGAAGATGATGGGCCAGTTTCTGTTGACAAACACGTCTATCATCATAGACAAGCTTTAAGGTAATTTTTTATGAATGACAATTTCTTTATAGGTAAATTTTCTCAAGCATGTCTTCCCCAACCTTTTTACACAAGTGAGAAATATTTCGCTGACATAATATAACAGATTGCAATTACAAAGAATACATAAAAATAACATTTTTAATTGACATAGCTTAATGAATACACACTGCCAATTTATGTCCTAGTTATAGAACAAAAACACGATTTTAAGACTTCCTAGACTCGATAAAACTCTAAAAATGCTCTAGATCAGGGTTTCCCAACCTTTTTTGACTCGCGTACTACTTGGTAGTTACCACATTACTCAAAGTCTTAATTGTACCACCATATATATTTTTTTTTAAATCACCATATTTTTGTATTTGTAAATCATTCATTCCTGCATGTCCGCAATTACTCATTTTTTTCGCATACCACGAGTTTGGAAACCCTGCTCTGAATATAAAAAACAATGAAGATTTGCTTGAAATTTTCAAATGAACAGCAACTAATTGTTTTAACATGATTATTAATATGACTAATTAACCGTTGACCATTGGTTGGTAAATACTGGTGTAGACGTTTTCGCCTATTTGTTTAACAAAATAAATATGGTCAATTTTTGTATTCCAGAAATGCTGTAAGTGAATGGCTCCCTGAGTTTGCCATAGAGAAAAATGCTACAGGCCCAATAGTGAAGCCTCAACCTACAGTTTGTGGTAAGCAGAATACTTAGGCCGCTAGCACATGGTCGCGAAAATGGAACGAAAGCGGACTGTACCATACAGTTGTGCTTCGTACCGGTACGCTTCCATTCCGCTTTAACATCAGTGTGTTTAACTTATATGTAACTGATTTATTTTAGTCTTTGTACTCCTGTTGAATCAGTGCACATAAAATTATTTCTACATTAATAATCTGTATTTTTTGTAGTTGCGGCAGTACCTATAATCCCAATTCTGCCTTCCATCAACACCTGTATGAGTCTCATCACCCCCACGACGACCACAATGGCCACTTCCAAAGGACCTACATCGATCACTTCTGCTGGAATACCTACTGTCAACACGAGCCAATTGCAAGCTTTGGCTGATGTCTGCACTACTGTAAGGGTTTTCTGTTGCAAATCAATTGTTTATTATATAGTCTTGAATCCTTCAATTTTGATATTCATTTATTTGCTAACTTAAAGTTTTTGTTACATATGAAGAATTGATATAGAATTTACGTATATTTCTTTCAGGTATCCTCCACAGAAATGTTCAATCCTACGGCAAATCCTATTATGAATTCTTTAGTATCAGCCACAAAAGTCGTTACAAATGACCATTTACACAATCCAATTCCGCCAATAGCCGCCTCCAATGTTTCCCTACCGTCAGAGATTCCTGTATCTACAGTTCCTGTGGCAATAATGGGCTTAAAATCATTTGGTGATGGTGAAATACTCGGTACGGACCCTGTAAAAGATGTAAAGAAAATCGATGGAGTTCTGAATATTGAAAACGATGAAACAATGCGCGACCTGCCAACCCCGGAGAATAAGCAAATTTCTGATATTGCTTTGGAAAATAAAAGTGTAGGAAATGAAAACATAGTACGGAGCAGTGAGGAAAATGGAACTCATGTGATAGCAAACAATGACGAAGACAGTTCTGCTGATATAGTCGTGGATGATTTTGACAGTAAAGAGGTGCAAAACGGTGCTATGAGTATTGGAGGTAAATAAATGTCATTGATGCAAATATTTATAAGAGTAATTAAGATACACATAGTGAAACAAATATTTAAATATACTGACTTATTCTGTTACTATCCTTCAAAGAATAATCTTGGGGCTTTGACCATAGGCCTTATATTCATTTGCATTTTATTTATATTCATTTCATTGCAGAATCTCCTTGCACCCTTAGTCCACTTCATCCTGCAGATCATGCAATGGAATGCACTCCAGAGCATGAGACGGCTACAAGCATCCTGGAAACTAAACACCAATTGACAGTACAGTCCAGTGAAATAACGAATTCTGAAAGTCCAACTCACGACGTTGATGTTGTTATGAAAGATGGTTGCAATGAGGTAGCCGTTTTTATTGATATTAAATTACTATATTTTTGTAGAATATTTTTCCAAATTTATATTTTTCTTTTAACTATGTGTGACATATAAATGTGGTAGTCATAATGTGTCTATGCTTTCAGAACGGAGATTTCTTGCAAGTCAACAGTCCCGGTGGAGACATGATGGTGGAATCTAATGATTCAAATGATAGGTATATTACATATTTACTTTTTTTCTATTTTCACAATTAATTAGAAGTTTACTTTGTGTACAACCCGAATATAATTAATGCCAATTTGTAATACATAATTTAATCTGATCATCGTTAAAATTTATTGATCATCCCATATTCTTATTATAAATCCACAGCTGTTCAAGCAGTCCCGATGTGTTGACTGTAGATGACCTTATGCTTTTGTGTGATCTATTCTACCTTCCATTTGAACACGGCGGACAGGCTTTGAAATTACTGCAGGAATTTAATTGGCTAAAATGCAACGCCCCCGTTTTACTTTCATCAGAAAAGAATAATTCAACACCGAGTGGAGGTGCCAAAAATGGTGGTGTCAACAAGTCTGAAGTGAGTTTACTGCATAATTTCTGATACTGTAGTCCTATCTTTGATATCTAAGATTGATGCTTATAACATACTTTGTTGTATTTCAGTGTCAAGAATGGCATTCACGAGCTCGACGGTTTGGCAGTCTGTGTGGAAGAGTTTCAAGACTATCTAGGCGTCTTGCGAAATGTAACAATCGAGAATTGTTGCATGATATTTGTGGTTATGTATGGGATCTAAGAGCTGTAGTTGGCTTACTTCAGTTTTACGTTAAATGGCTAGGTAATTGTATAATGTTTTAATAGTTTATATTTGCCCTTTAGCCGTTAATCCTTTGGAGTTTAAAGTCTAACGCCGCGACCACACTTTCGTTCCGTTTCCGCGACTGTGTGCTCGCAGCGTAAGGACACCAGACACAAAAATTTTCAGGAATTCTTGAGAACCAAGACCAGTCTCTTAATATTAATACTAAATTACTTTATTTTCTTGAAACAAATGGAAACCGCAATAAAAATACGATTCAATATATAAAAAACAATGTTTCTAAACTCAAAGTTGACATTTATCCACCGTGAAATTATGGTCTTACTAGTAGTTAATTCATAAAATAAAAATTAAATCATAAAATATATTTAAATAAATAGCATGGGTAACATAAAATAATTTCATCTCATTCAAAATTATTTTGTTTAAACTTAGGGGCCGGCCCTCCATATATAATGTCGCACTCTAGTTCCAATGTTATGATATAAAATGTGAAAAGGCTATATGACAAAAATGTGACAATGGAGGGGGGTTAAAAAATCTTATGATGTCATATATGGACGGCTGTTTATCTTTCACAGTTTGTGAACAGATTGTTATAGTTAAGATTTAAACACTATAAAACATTATCCCTGGTTTGAATATGTTGTCTTTTCTGTCATTATGAGATGTGACCAATGATTCTCGTCTATTATTTTTTAAATGATAAAAACATACAATGCATACAAATATAAACAAATATTTTGAATTTTTTCACTCACATTGGGTCCTGTTAAATTCAAATGCTAATAATTCCCGGGGAATAGTTCTAGCTTTTCTCGACATATAATGCCCAACTGTCAAGTCAATATAATTAAAGATGTTTGCACAATTTTTAAAAAATTACAGTACCCAGTGAGAGAAAGCTCTTTTCATATGTAATTATTATTTTAAAAAACTTCAATGTTATACCAAAAGTATAAAATTCATCCACACTTATCAATATAATTTTATACATGATGTAAATGTAAAAAAATATATGAAATAACTGATAGATTTAGAAATAAGTACTTCTTTCTTTGACTTCAGATATTTATTTAAAAATCATACATAATTGTTTGATTAATTCAGCATTCGCTTGGTAAAATATTGACTCATTCGTATATTTCTCCAGTCAAAATATCTGCTTATATATGATTTTATAATGTGTTTGTCTTTTATTGCAGCGATTGGTAAATTCCCACCAAACATTTGTGAGTTTACTCAGGGCAGCTATACATGTAAGATATTTTTATTTTGAATAATTTTATTTAGACTACAATATCATACATTCATAAAACCATAAATTAGATCTTGGTCAATTTAATTTGAGAGTGGACCTCGCCTGTCTCTTCTTTCAACTGACTGGATTCCGGCGCTCTGAAAGGCCGCCGATACAATCCATGTAATGTATCCGGTTGAACAAATGGCCGCTGGCATCACTCAGGGAAAGATAAAAGACTGACGAGAGACGGAGAATCATGGAGACACCGTGAGGTGGCCATATACTCCGTATAGGGAGCGGGTATGGCCAAATAAGAAGACCTAATTAAAAAAAAATAGTTACGTTTGCAGTAGCCTTTATTCAAGTATAACTAGGAAATGTTGACCCATATCTTAGTTATTACATATTTCATTATTTGACCAAGCGTGTTCTACTGTACACATTGAATACTAATTCACTAATTCAACAACAGTGTAACCCGGATCTACCGTTCTCCCATACATCTATATTTTACCATAGTCGACAATGTGTAATAAATTCAAAAAATTAAATTTGTACTAATTCCTACTTTTATTTAATAAGATCAGGACCAGTTTCGCTCATGACAAGCATTATCAACTGATCTATCAATGTTTAATAATCCCTCATTCATCATTTATATTTTGAGGGACCCTTATATGATAAATCAGGATACCATTGTATAATGCATTACCTAAATTTGTTGTCAATCAAAGTTTCACCCAGATTTATAATACCTATGAATGATAACTTATTATTCTTATCCAGGGTTTTCAAAAGGCTGGAAAGAAGCATTTATGTCAGGAGACCAAGAGCCTTGGGTCTTTCGAGGTGGTCTAACAGCCGATCTACAGAGACTAATGCCTATCGATAACGGTAACGATCTACTGGCTTACCGACCGCCCACTTCTCCAACATCTGAGCTGTACACCATTAGACCTTTTATGGACTCAGACAAAACACTAGTAAGTTATTACTTTACTGTGCCACTATTGGAAATAATTCCTCAGCTTATTCAAATACCGTAACTTAACCGTATTTTTTTTTCATTATATAGGTCTGTGATATCTGTAGAAAAACTTCAAAAGACGGAATGGATAGCTCTGATCTTTATCCTTCTTACCTTCAGGAATTACCATCTGACAGGTACATTATTCTTCACTCATGCATCATTTGATAATAATAATTGAAAATGCTTGTATATTCAACAAAAACGATCACACTAATTTAAAATGATTTGTTTAATCTTAAATCTTAATAATTTCAATTATACAGAATTCTAGGCCCTTTTCTTGCGTTGACTCCAGAACTCTTGTTGGTTGCGGAAGAGGAAATCGAAAATAGAAAAGATATGAATAGTCCACCGCTTCTTGGTTTTGCCAGTGCTGTGCCCGATACCAGAGCCTTTCAAATACGACAAGATCGAGAATGGGCGCCTTTAATGCGAACTAAATATCCACTTGCTAATTTAGCCGTTGATAATATGACTGATGCTGCTAAGGTACTTATACATACAGTATTTAGACATAATTCAATTATATTCACTATTTACCTATAAATGACATACAGAATAGTTCTTTACAAGAATAATGTTGGAATGTTTTTTATTTATATTTCAGGATGCAATTCAAAATTTCCATCAATTTAAATTGTCTACTCCGGATTCAGTTCTTCGGAGTCACCCAGCATCAATGATTTGCAGTGTCTTACCGCATTGTTCTGATCACTCAGCACCAAAAAGACTTATCACTTGTTTGCTAGCAGCTTTGAGAGCTAACGGTATGTATTTCGTTACACAGATTGATATGAATGTATTTCCTTTTTTCGTATTTATTTCAATGTTTCATTATAGTCAGTTTCTAATATTTGCAATTTTCGTGTTATTGTGTCGCATGCTTATAAAAATCCCAGTGTAAAATCTTACGTTAAGCTAGTCCATGGTCTACAGTGCAAGATCACTTTAAAAAATCAGCAAATGCAACCGAATAGGTGTATGGGTTCTTCAAGCGCTCTCCGATATGAACAAAAATGTGCGAGTGAGCATCTGCGATTCTTTGCTGTCAAGACACAAAATACACCCATATTTAGACCAAATTGGGACTAGCGGCGAAAAATTGGATATTGTACGAGAATGTGACCCGTAAAAACAATGGATTTCATCGAACGAAGTATCTGTACCCACCCTTAAGTCTGGTCTTAAGCAAGGTCATTTTGTGTGTCTGATGGAATTTTCGAGGAATTATCCATTATGAATTGTTTAAACTAGAAAGTACAGTAAATGCAGAGCTCTATTGTCAAAAAATTGAAAGTTTGAACAAGAAAACGAAACGAAAGTTTGGTTATTCGAAATGGGGTAATTCTGTTGTACGACAACGCACGCCTTCATATTGCAAAGGTGACCCGTGAAAATATTACTATTTTAAGTTTTTAAGCATCCTCCATACTAGCCAAATCTTGACCCTTCTGATTTGTATCTTTTTCGGTCGATGGAACAATCATTTAGAAATAAAATTTAAAAAATGTACAGGAGGTTGAAAATTACTTGAATATATATTAGGTAGTTCGGAAAGAAATGACCATTTTTTGTATTTATTGAAACAAATTTATTTGCATTTAAACTATACATTATTATTCTATTATATAATTACCGTCGTTTTCTACAATCTTTTTCCACAAAATAGGCAGTTTTTGATACCTTTGTTGAAAAAATCTGGTGGTTTATCGTTAAAAAACGAATCCAGGTGATTTTTCACCTGCTCCATATTAATAAACTTTTTATAACGAAGTGAATGTTTTAGAGATCTAAAAAGATGTTCTTCCTATCTAAAGAAACTTCCTATCACCACTTTTAAATATATTAAGCCATCTAGAACACTCTCGAAGCTTCACGATGTCCCCAGAAACATCACAAATGGTCTACATGGCTTCTTTCGATTTCAATCTTTTATCAAACAAAAACAGCATGATATGGCGCAAATGTGTTTCTTCAATTTCAGGCTTCTGCATTTTTCTACAGCGGCAAAAAAAATAAAAAATATCAACATAGAAAAGGTACTAATAGAGTTTTAAAATGATACCAACCACAACGTGCTAACTCAACGGCGACCGGTGACAAACTGACGTCAAAGTGACGCAAAAAAAATGGTCATTTCTTTCCGAACTACCTAATACATTTCAACTAAAAATGTGTCAGTTTTTACAAAAGGGGAATTGAAAAGTTGCCTGATAGATGGCAAACAGTCTAGATAATGATGTAGATTATATACTAATACAAATTAAATCCTTTGTTAAAAATAAATCAGTAAATGTTCATAATGTTAAAATAATGGATTCCCCTAATATATTCATATTTTTTTAGTAGGGCTGCAAATATCACAATTATTTCTAGATGTGAAAAGAGTTGGCTCTTTTTTCTGTTCAACTGGACATACAGGTTATAAAGGCGTTAAAGCAGGCGCTTCGGTGCTACAGTGTGAATGTCGAAAAGAGTCTAATAGCGCGTGAAATTAATACCGTGTGTAATTCACTTCCTGATAATATCAACACAGAATACATATTTTGAGGGGGTTTTGTTTTTGCAATACACCTTGCAAAATATAATTATGTAAATGTCGACGAAAAAAAAATCATCCATGTGTTTTAATTTAATTTTATTTATTTACAGGTGTCTTCGCTGTCCACACCTGCATCAATAAAACTGACCATTATCTCAATCAATTCTACACAAAACTAGGATTCTTAGAGATATGTCAAGACACCTCGCAAGAAAAAATTTATTTGGGTCGGACTTTTTAGCATAGATCCACTTCCAGGACAGTCGGCATTATCTGCACAGTGCCATCTCTGCGATTGAGCGTGTCTAATAATATATTATTCAATGTTGCCATGCAGAGAAATGTGGCGATCAAAATTATACAATCATCTAAAATCACTTCGAATGAATGGAATCTTAAAAAAAAAGATTCAAATGAAAATCGAAAAACGAAAAAGGAGATGGCAGAAAATTGTGTTCCACAATACAATGGTATTAGTAAGTTGAACAATTACGTGACTGAATTGGCTCTCGTCGATAAAAGTGATGGCATGCGTAGAAACTTTTTACAAAAATGCCACCGAACATTCAAAGATTCATGTTTTAATTTTAGACCCTCCACTCGACACGATAAAGTTGTGGAATCGAAAAATAAGCCCAACAAGTGTCGTCGTAGACATAAATCATTAAAGCAATAATTTAAATGTTACTATTGTAGATATAATATTGGAAGTCAGTATGATATTGGAACATATCCTCACATAACCTTAAGTAATTTTTTGGAAGCCTCGTTTAAAGATGATAATTATTAATATATATAAAAAATAAATATTAAATTGTATCCTTACCAAACGATAAAATTATTACAGCGAAGATGTGTTCTGATTTTTATTAATAATTATATATACGTGCATATGATTGATTTATTCATATGAAAATATTAATAAAAACTGCAATTTTTATTCTACCATTATTCGAATTGAATGGAGTATTGTTTTAATATCTGTTGTAGCATACATTATTTTAATGTAAAATTATATAGGATTATACCCTTACATCTTTTTCGCTTGTATAAAAATTATATGGAAAAAAAATGTAAAATAGTAGAATTCAATCAACAGGGCCGTAACAAGGCCCTTAAGCGCCTAGGGTGAGAGGAAGATTTTAGAAAATTTCATACTTTTCTTAAAATTTCTAGCATCATTTTGGCATCCCCGATGCTCTTCCAGCGCCTCTCCACCCAGAATGATTGACCTATTCGCCAACTCTTAGCTATGGCCTTGTCAAATCAATTTCTACTATTAAAAATCATCAAAACATATATTTATTTTTTCTAGTCATTTTTTTAATAAATCACACTAGATATACTTTTGAATTATCCTCGAGTCTACAACAATCCGATTGAAGATTTTAAGTTTAAACTTTTTTTTACTTCACACAATCATTTTTTTAAAGTCATTATACATATATTGTATATTTTTTTTTTACAGCAGCATTTTGTGCATTTATTTTTGGGACAGAGCATATTCTTACCACAGACCATTCATTAATTTTGCCATTGTTAACACGCTATGCAGGATAATCGTGAATGATTTTTCTTTTTTAAAACGGTCGCTTTTACTTTAAGCACCCATACATACTTTATTGATTAAATACAATAGGTAAAGTTCAGATAATTTGATTTTAACATTTTTTATTGATAGCTCAGGTTTCGATTACGCCCACAACACTCAGATCTTTAAGCTCTAATGTATTTTAAGTTATGTGGTATGTATATATTTGTGTTCCTGTCTATTTATTTGAGTATTTATCTGGTGTGTTGTCGATTTGTTCTTATTTTAATATAAAAATAAATATCTGTGTTGGTTTTGACATCACATTGAATTCTGGTAAATATAACTTATTCATTGGTGCTAATGGCAAATATATAATTAAAAAGAAACAATTTTTAACTATACATCATTTTTATGTATTTTTCTTGGAACATTTCTTCTGATTTTTCTATGGATTAAGGCACATTTTATTTAATTTTCGACATTCTCGAACCTATCCTTCTATTTTTTATGAATCCAATTTTAATTTATGCGGATTCTTTTGGATTCTTTGTGTGTAACATATAATATTTCATTGTCTCATTTACTTGTCTAGTTACTAATTTTTTAATGCATATCAAAATCGAGATAATTAAGTTCTAAGATTATGAACCTTGCATGCGCACATAATTATTGTAATAGTATTAAGTCGTTTTATAAAACCATTCAATTTCCTGTGACATTTTACACTTTCAATGTTACTCTATTGATTAGTAATGAAACGTATGTCAGTATATTGTAAAAATTAAATATGTTATAGAAAATTAACTCACATCAAGATACAAAGTGAGAAGATTATTTTGTAAAATTTATATCCATGAACAGCCTATGATCTGAATTTTTTATGTCAATATAATTGGTCAAATATAGCTACCATTTAGGATAATCTCTTAATGTAATTTCGATTAATCAAATGTTTATTTAGTTTCAGTTTATCTTTTATGAATGTTATTTAAATAATACGGTCATATATTTTACTCAACGACACTGATAAATTAAGCATTAATAAAATTGATTATACGTATTAACTGCGAAAATGCTATGATATAAAGTGATCTTTTAACGTTTGCATTAATAGTTTTCTCTGTAGAATGTCTGTATTATGAGCTAACTATGTATTATATTTAATGGATGAAAAACTCAATTAGTCAATTACTGAGTTTGTTTCATTAATAATAAAGTGTTTGATAAAAATAAATATATTTATTTTCTACATAAAAGTACAGATTTTGATCCATTCAATGTATTACATAGATATAATGCATTTCTAAGAATATTAGTCAATACATTTACAGTCCGCCATTGTTTTTAGCCTCGTTTCTCTTATATTACTTGTCGCAAAACTACTTAAAACATAATTGTTGTTTTAACCCTCCAGAGACGAGAGCTTTTTTCCGATAAAAAAAATATTTTCTAAGCCATATTGAAGTCACGGATAACTTTTATTACTATCCAAAATTAAAAAAAAAAAAAACGCAAAGTCGTTGTATAGAAACCCCGCATGACTATATGGTCATGCTCATCCTTTTATTACCGTGTAATATTGGGTACGGACAGTAGTAAGGACAAAAGTGACCGTATGGGCTTGCAAACATTCGGGGTTGAAATATAGCTAAACGTGATTTTTTTAAAAATATTTACAATTTGACCTCTTTAGATCAACATAATTTCAAAACAAATATATTAGCAAAATAACTGTAAATAATTTTATGTTTTTATAAAAAAATATCTAACAGTTTCAAAAAGTAAATTAAAAAAAACGGAAATTCAAAAAATCACATGTGATTTTGGAGACCGTTCCTGTTCCTACGGCTGATGACTTACTGTAGTCCGTACCCTTCTTAACCAAATATGAGCAAAAGCAACGATATTCAGGTAGAAAAAGTATGAATAGTGGGATCAATAGACAACGGTGTTTTGTGTGACCATATGGTGACGCTCGTCCTTGGAGGGTTAATTACTCTAAGAAAATCTCATATTCCAAAAAATTAAAAATAACAGTCAATAAAGACTGATATTTTAAGTCATATAATATTTTACTATTACATATATATTTCATTTTCGCTATTACATGCCATTCCACGGCGTTATAATTTGCATTGATAAAAAATATATATAGATGTAATGAATATAAATATAAGTAATAAAAATAAATTACCTTTGGTTGTTCAAGTCACCTGGTGATTGAAAAGGCTTTATTTTCTTAAAATTTTGAAACATTTTCGTCATAATAATACGGTACATATATATAAAATTGTAGAAAGTAAATCGTAAAGATTCACACGTTAACTTTGCGGCATTACCAAATGTATAATGAGCGAATAAGAAAAATATTCCCATGTGGATTTATTTAGACTTGTTTTAATTTTATAAATTCTATTAAAATATTATATACACGTAATAATAATGTTTGTAGATTTGTAACTGAAATATTTCTCACTATTTGAAACACCTTGCTTCGCTCTGAAGATACATATTACTGAAGTTTAATATAATTAGACTAATACATAATTTAGCAAATGCTTTATCCACTAACTAAAGCTATAATTATAAATTTTCCCGACAAATCACATTTGTAGTAATTATATCGAGTCTTC